>OY282406.1:0-5225190 GCA_958295455.1 Coleophora deauratella
CTAACCTAACCTAACCTAACCTAACCTAACCTAACCTAACCTAACCTAACCTAACCTAACCTAACCTAACCTAACCTAACCTAACCTAACCTAACCTAACCTAACCTAACCTAACCTAACCTAACCTAACCTAACCTAACCTAACCTAACCTAACCTAACCTAACCTAACCTAACCTAACCTAACCTAACCTAACCTAACCTAACCTAACCTAACCTAACCTAACCTAACCTAACCTAACCTAACCTAACCTAACCTAACCTAACCTAACCTAACCTAACCTAACCTAACCTAACCTAACCTAACCTAACCTAACCTAACCTAACCTAACCTAACCTAACCTAACCTAACCTAACCTAACCTAACCTAACCTAACCTAACCTAACCTAACCTAACCTAACCTAACCTAACCTAACCTAACCTAACCTAACCTAACCTAACCTAACCTAACCTAACCTAACCTAACCTAACCTAACCTAACCTAACCTAACCTAACCTAACCTAACCTAACCTAACCTAACCTAACCTAACCTAACCTAACCTAACCTAACCTAACCTAACCTAACCTAACCTAACCTAACCTAACCTAACCTAACCTAACCTAACCTAACCTAACCTAACCTAACCTAACCTAACCTAACCTAACCTAACCTAACCTAACCTAACCTAACCTAACCTAACCTAACCTAACCTAACCTAACCTAACCTAACCTAACCTAACCTAACCTAACCTAACCTAACCTAACCTAACCTAACCTAACCTAACCTAACCTAACCTAACCTAACCTAACCTAACCTAACCTAACCTAACCTAACCTAACCTAACCTAACCTAACCTAACCTAACCTAACCTAACCTAACCTAACCTAACCTAACCTAACCTAACCTAACCTAACCTAACCTAACCTAACCTAACCTAACCTAACCTAACCTAACCTAACCTAACCTAACCTAACCTAACCTAACCTAACCTAACCTAACCTAACCTAACCTAACCTAACCTAACCTAACCTAACCTAACCTAACCTAACCTAACCTAACCTAACCTAAC
Source organism: Coleophora deauratella (assembly GCA_958295455.1). NCBI lineage: Eukaryota > Metazoa > Arthropoda > Insecta > Lepidoptera > Coleophoridae > Coleophora > Coleophora deauratella. The sequence goes on from OY282406.1 coordinate 1,051, forward strand.
CTAACCTAACCTAACCTAACCTAACCTAACCTAACCTAACCTAACCTAACCTAACCTAACCTAACCTAACCTAACCTAACCTAACCTAACCTAACCTAACCTAACCTAACCTAACCTAACCTAACCTAACCTAACCTAACCTAACCTAACCTAACCTAACCTAACCTAACCTAACCTAACCTAACCTAACCTAACCTAACCTAACCTAACCTAACCTAACCTAACCTAACCTAACCTAACCTAACCTAACCTAACCTAACCTAACCTAACCTAACCTAACCTAACCTAACCTAACCTAACCTAACCTAACCTAACCTAACCTAACCTAACCTAACCTAACCTAACCTAACCTAACCTAACCTAACCTAACCTAACCTAACCTAACCTAACCTAACCTAACCTAACCTAACCTAACCTAACCTAACCTAACCTAACCTAACCTAACCTAACCTAACCTAACCTAACCTAACCTAACCTAACCTAACCTAACCTAACCTAACCTAACCTAACCTAACCTAACCTAACCTAACCTAACCTAACCTAACCTAACCTAACCTAACCTAACCTAACCTAACCTAACCTAACCTAACCTAACCTAACCTAACCTAACCTAACCTAACCTAACCTAACCTAACCTAACCTAACCTAACCTAACCTAACCTAACCTAACCTAACCTAACCTAACCTAACCTAACCTAACCTAACCTAACCTAACCTAACCTAACCTAACCTAACCTAACCTAACCTAACCTAACCTAACCTAACCTAACCTAACCTAACCTAACCTAACCTAACCTAACCTAACCTAACCTAACCTAACCTAACCTAACCTAACCTAACCTAACCTAACCTAACCTAACCTAACCTAACCTAACCTAACCTAACCTAACCTAACCTAACCTAACCTAACCTAACCTAACCTAACCTAACCTAACCTAACCTAACCTAACCTAACCTAACCTAACCTAACCTAACCTAACCTAACCTAACCTAACCTAACCTAACCTAACCTAACCTAACCTAACCTAACCTAACCTAACCTAACCTAACCTAACCTAACCTAACCTAACCTAACCTAACCTAACCTAACCTAACCTAACCTAACCTAACCTAACCTAACCTAACCTAACCTAACCTAACCTAACCTAACCTAACCTAACCTAACCTAACCTAACCTAACCTAACCTAACCTAACCTAACCTAACCTAACCTAACCTAACCTAACCTAACCTAACCTAACCTAACCTAACCTAACCTAACCTAACCTAACCTAACCTAACCTAACCTAACCTAACCTAACCTAACCTAACCTAACCTAACCTAACCTAACCTAACCTAACCTAACCTAACCTAACCTAACCTAACCTAACCTAACCTAACCTAACCTAACCTAACCTAACCTAACCTAACCTAACCTAACCTAACCTAACCTAACCTAACCTAACCTAACCTAACCTAACCTAACCTAACCTAACCTAACCTAACCTAACCTAACCTAACCTAACCTAACCTAACCTAACCTAACCTAACCTAACCTAACCTAACCTAACCTAACCTAACCTAACCTAACCTAACCTAACCTAACCTAACCTAACCTAACCTAACCTAACCTAACCTAACCTAACCTAACCTAACCTAACCTAACCTAACCTAACCTAACCTAACCTAACCTAACCTAACCTAACCTAACCTAACCTAACCTAACCTAACCGAACCTAACCTAACCTAACCTAACCTAACCTAACCTAACCTAACCTAACCTAACCTAACCTAACCTAACCTAACCTAACCTAACCTAACCTAACCTAACCTAACCTAACCTAACCTAACCTAACCTAACCTAACCTAACCTAACCTAACCTAACCTAACCTAACCTAACCTAACCTAACCTAACCTAACCTAACCTAACCTAACCTAACCTAACCTAACCTAACCTAACCTAACCTAACCTAACCTAACCTAACCTAACCTAACCTAACCTAACCTAACCTAACCTAACCTAACCTAACCTAACCTAACCTAACCTAACCTAACCTAACCTAACCTAACCTAACCTAACCTAACCTAACCTAACCTAACCTAACCTAACCTAACCTAACCTAACCTAACCTAACCTAACCTAACCTAACCTAACCTAACCTAACCTAACCTAACCTAACCTAACCTAACCTAACCTAACCTAACCTAACCTAACCTAACCTAACCTAACCTAACCTAACCTAACCTAACCTAACCTAACCTAACCTAACCTAACCTAACCTAACCTAACCTAACCTAACCTAACCTAACCTAACCTAACCTAACCTAACCTAACCTAACCTAACCTAACCTAACCTAACCTAACCTAACCTAACCTAACCTAACCTAACCTAACCTAACCTAACCTAACCTAACCTAACCTAACCTAACCTAACCTAACCTAACTAACCTAACCTAACCTAACCTAACCTACCTAACCTAACCTAACCTAACCTAACCTAACCTAACCTAACCTAACCTAACCTAACCTAACCTAACCTAACCTAACCTAACCTAACCTAACCTAACCTAACCTAACCTAACCTAACCTAACCTAACCTAACCTAACCTAACCTAACCTAACCTAACCTAACCTAACCTAACCTAACCTAACCTAACCTAACCTAACCTAACCTAACCTAACCTAACCTAACCTAACCTAACCTAACCTAACCTAACCTAACCTAACCTAACCTAACCTAACCTAACCTAACCTAACCTAACCTAACCTAACCTAACCTAACCTAACCTAACCTAACCTAACCTAACCTAACCTAACCTAACCTAACCTAACCTAACCTAACCTAACTAACCTAACCTAACCTAACCTAACCTAACCTAACCTAACCTAACCTAACCTAACCTAACCTAACCTAACCTAACCTAACCTAACCTAACCTAACCTAACCTAACTAACCTAACCTAACCTAACCTAACCTAACCTAACCTAACCTAACCTAACCTAACCTAACCTAACCTACCTAACCTAACCTAACCTAACCTAACCTAACCTAACCTAACCTAACCTAACCTAACCTAACCTAACCTAACCTAACCTAACCTAACCTAACCTAACCTAACCTAACCTAACCTAACCTAACCTAACCTAACCTAACCTAACCTAACCTAACCTAACCTAACCTAACCTAACCTAACCTAACCTAACCTAACCTAACCTAACCTAACCTAACCTAACCTAACCTAACCTAACCTAACCTAACCTAACCTAACCTAACCTAACCTAACCTAACCTAACCTAACCTAACCTAACCTAACCTAACCTAACCTAACTAACCTAACCTAACCTAACCTAACCTAACCTAACCTAACCTAACCTAACCTAACCTAACCTAACCTAACCTAACCTAACCTAACCTAACCTAACCTAACCTAACCTAACCTAACCTAACCTAACCTAACCTAACCTAACCTAACCTAACCTAACCTAACCTAACCTAACCTAACCTAACCTAACCTAACCTAACCTAACCTAACCTAACCTAACCTAACCTAACCTAACCTAACCTAACCTAACCTAACCTAACCTAACCTAACCTAACCTAACCTAACCTAACCTAACCTAACCTAACTAACCTAACCTAACCTAACCTAACCTAACCTAACCTAACCTAACCTAACCTAACCTAACCTAACCTAACCTAACCTAACCTAACCTAACCTAACCTAACCTAACCTAACCTAACCTAACCTAACCTAACCTAACCTAACCTAACCTAACCTAACCTAACCTAACCTAACCTAACCTAACCTAACCTAACCTAACCTAACCTAACCTAACCTAACCTAACCTAACCTAACCTAACCTAACCTAACCTAACCTAACCTAACCTAACCTAACCTAACCTAACCTAACCTAACCTAACCTAACCTAACCTAACCTAACCTAACCTAACCTAACCTAACCTAACCTAACCTAACCTAACCTAACCTAACCTAACCTAACCTAACCTAACCTAACCTAACCTAACCTAACCTAACCTAACCTAACCTAACCTAACCTAACCTAACCTAACCTAACCTAACCTAACCTAACCTAACCTAACCTAACCTAACCTAACCTAACCTAACCTAACCTAACCTAACCTAACCTAACCTAACCTAACCTAACCTAACCTAACCTAACCTAACCTAACCTAACCTAACCTAACCTAACCTAACCTAACCTAACCTAACCTAACCTAACCTAACCTAACCTAACCTAACCTAACCTAACCTAACCTAACCTAACCTAACCTAACCTAACCTAACCTAACCTAACCTAACCTAACCTAACCTAACCTAACCTAACCTAACCTAACCTAACCTAACCTAACCTAACCTAACCTAACCTAACCTAACCTAACCTAACCTAACCTAACCTAACCTAACCTAACCTAACCTAACCTAACCTAACCTAACCTAACCTAACCTAACCTAACCTAACCTAACCTAACCTAACCTAACCTAACCTAACCTAACCTAACCTAACCTAACCTAACCTAACCTAACCTAACCTAACCTAACCTAACCTAACCTAACCTAACCTAACCTAACCTAACCTAACCTAACCTAACCTAACCTAACCTAACCTAACCTAACCTAACCTAACCTAACCTAACCTAACCTAACCTAACCTAACCTAACCTAACCTAACCTAACCTAACCTAACCTAACCTAACCTAACCTAACCTAACCTAACCTAACCTAACCTAACCTAACCTAACCTAACCTAACCTAACCTAACCTAACCTAACCTAACCTAACCTAACCTAACCTAACCTAACCTAACCTAACCTAACCTAACCTAACCTAACCTAACCTAACCTAACCTAACCTAACCTAACCTAACCTAACCTAACCTAACCTAACCTAACCTAACCTAACCTAACCTAACCTAACCTAACCTAACCTAACCTAACCTAACCTAACCTAACCTAACCTAACCTAACCTAACCTAACCTAACCTAACCTAACCTAACCTAACCTAACCTAACCTAACCTAACCTAACCTAACCTAACCTAACCTAACCTAACCTAACCTAACCTAACCTAACCTAACCTAACCTAACCTAACCTAACCTAACCTAACCTAACCTAACCTAACCTAACCTAACCTAACCTAACCTAACCTAACCTAACCTAACCTAACCTAACCTAACCTAACCTAACCTAACCTAACCTAACCTAACCTAACCTAACCTAACCTAACCTAACCTAACCTAACCTAACCTAACCTAACCTAACCTAACCTAACCTAACCTAACCTAACCTAACCTAACCTAACCTAACCTAACCTAACCTAACCTAACCTAACCTAACCTAACCTAACCTAACCTAACCTAACCTAACCTAACCTAACCTAACCTAACCTAACCTAACCTAACCTAACCTAACCTAACCTAACCTAACCTAACCTAACCTAACCTAACCTAACCTAACCTAACCTAACCTAACCTAACCTAACCTAACCTAACCTAACCTAACCTAACCTAACCTAACCTAACCTAACCTAACCTAACCTAACCTAACCTAACCTAACCTAACCTAACCTAACCTAACCTAACCTAACCTAACCTAACCTAACCTAACCTAACCTAACCTAACCTAACCTAACCTAACCTAACCTAACCTAACCTAACCTAACCTAACCTAACCTAACCTAACCTAACCTAACCTAACCTAACCTAACCTAACCTAACCTAACCTAACCTAACCTAACCTAACCTAACCTAACCTAACCTAACCTAACCTAACCTAACCTAACCTAACCTAACCTAACCTAACCTAACCTAACCTAACCTAACCTAACCTAACCTAACCTAACCTAACCTAACCTAACCTAACCTAACCTAACCTAACCTAACCTAACCTAACCTAACCTAACCTAACCTAACCTAACCTAACCTAACCTAACCTAACCTAACCTAACCTAACCTAACCTAACCTAACCTAACCTAACCTAACCTAACCTAACCTAACCTAACCTAACCTAACCTAACCTAACCTAACCTAACCTAACCTAACCTAACCTAACCTAACCTAACCTAACCTAACCTAACCTAACCTAACCTAACCTAACCTAACCTAACCTAACCTAACCTAACCTAACCTAACCTAACCTAACCTAACCTAACCTAACCTAACCTAACCTAACCTAACCTAACCTAACCTAACCTAACCTAACCTAACCTAACCTAACCTAACCTAACCTAACCTAACCTAACCTAACCTAACCTAACCTAACCTAACCTAACCTAACCTAACCTAACCTAACCTAACCTAACCTAACCTAACCTAACCTAACCTAACCTAACCTAACCTAACCTAACCTAACCTAACCTAACCTAACCTAACCTAACCTAACCTAACCTAACCTAACCTAACCTAACCTAACCTAACCTAACCTAACCTAACCTAACCTAACCTAACCTAACCTAACCTAACCTAACCTAACCTAACCTAACCTAACCTAACCTAACCTAACCTAACCTAACCTAACCTAACCTAACCTAACCTAACCTAACCTAACCTAACCTAACCTAACCTAACCTAACCTAACCTAACCTAACCTAACCTAACCTAACCTAACCTAACCTAACCTAACCTAACCTAACCTAACCTAACCTAACCTAACCTAACCTAACCTAACCTAACCTAACCTAACCTAACCTAACCTAACCTAACCTAACCTAACCTAACCTAACCTAACCTAACCTAACCTAACCTAACCTAACCTAACCTAACCTAACCTAACCTAACCTAACCTAACCTAACCTAACCTAACCTAACCTAACCTAACCTAACCTAACCTAACCTAACCTAACCTAACCTAACCTAACCTAACCTAACCTAACCTAACCTAACCTAACCTAACCTAACCTAACCTAACCTAACCTAACCTAACCTAACCTAACCTAACCTAACCTAACCTAACCTAACCTAACCTAACCTAACCTAACCTAACCTAACCTAACCTAACCTAACCTAACCTAACCTAACCTAACCTAACCTAACCTAACCTAACCTAACCTAACCTAACCTAACCTAACCTAACCTAACCTAACCTAACCTAACCTAACCTAACCTAACCTAACCTAACCTAACCTAACCTAACCTAACCTAACCTAACCTAACCTAACCTAACCTAACCTAACCTAACCTAACCTAACCTAACCTAACCTAACCTAACCTAACCTAACCTAACCTAACCTAACCTAACCTAACCTAACCTAACCTAACCTAACCTAACCTAACCTAACCTAACCTAACCTAACCTAACCTAACCTAACCTAACCTAACCTAACCTAACCTAACCTAACCTAACCTAACCTAACCTAACCTAACCTAACCTAACCTAACCTAACCTAACCTAACCTAACCTAACCTAACCTAACCTAACCTAACCTAACCTAACCTAACCTAACCTAACCTAACCTAACCTAACCTAACCTAACCTAACCTAACCTAACCTAACCTAACCTAACCTAACCTAACCTAACCTAACCTAACCTAACCTAACCTAACCTAACCTAACCTAACCTAACCTAACCTAACCTAACCTAACCTAACCTAACCTAACCTAACCTAACCTAACCTAACCTAACCTAACCTAACCTAACCTAACCTAACCTAACCTAACCTAACCTAACCTAACCTAACCTAACCTAACCTAACCTAACCTAACCTAACCTAACCTAACCTAACCTAACCTAACCTAACCTAACCTAACCTAACCTAACCTAACCTAACCTAACCTAACCTAACCTAACCTAACCTAACCTAACCTAACCTAACCTAACCTAACCTAACCTAACCTAACCTAACCTAACCTAACCTAACCTAACCTAACCTAACCTAACCTAACCTAACCTAACCTAACCTAACCTAACCTAACCTAACCTAACCTAACCTAACCTAACCTAACCTAACCTAACCTAACCTAACCTAACCTAACCTAACCTAACCTAACCTAACCTAACCTAACCTAACCTAACCTAACCTAACCTAACCTAACCTAACCTAACCTAACCTAACCTAACCTAACCTAACCTAACCTAACCTAACCTAACCTAACCTAACCTAACCTAACCTAACCTAACCTAACCTAACCTAACCTAACCTAACCTAACCTAACCTAACCTAACCTAACCTAACCTAACCTAACCTAACCTAACCTAACCTAACCTAACCTAACCTAACCTAACCTAACCTAACCTAACCTAACCTAACCTAACCTAACCTAACCTAACCTAACCTAACCTAACCTAACCTAACCTAACCTAACCTAACCTAACCTAACCTAACCTAACCTAACCTAACCTAACCTAACCTAACCTAACCTAACCTAACCTAACCTAACCTAACCTAACCTAACCTAACCTAACCTAACCTAACCTAACCTAACCTAACCTAACCTAACCTAACCTAACCTAACCTAACCTAACCTAACCTAACCTAACCTAACCTAACCTAACCTAACCTAACCTAACCTAACCTAACCTAACCTAACCTAACCTAACCTAACCTAACCTAACCTAACCTAACCTAACCTAACCTAACCTAACCTAACCTAACCTAACCTAACCTAACCTAACCTAACCTAACCTAACCTAACCTAACCTAACCTAACCTAACCTAACCTAACCTAACCTAACCTAACCTAACCTAACCTAACCTAACCTAACCTAACCTAACCTAACCTAACCTAACCTAACCTAACCTAACCTAACCTAACCTAACCTAACCTAACCTAACCTAACCTAACCTAACCTAACCTAACCTAACCTAACCTAACCTAACCTAACCTAACCTAACCTAACCTAACCTAACCTAACCTAACCTAACCTAACCTAACCTAACCTAACCTAACCTAACCTAACCTAACCTAACCTAACCTAACCTAACCTAACCTAACCTAACCTAACCTAACCTAACCTAACCTAACCTAACCTAACCTAACCTAACCTAACCTAACCTAACCTAACCTAACCTAACCTAACCTAACCTAACCTAACCTAACCTAACCTAACCTAACCTAACCTAACCTAACCTAACCTAACCTAACCTAACCTAACCTAACCTAACCTAACCTAACCTAACCTAACCTAACCTAACCTAACCTAACCTAACCTAACCTAACCTAACCTAACCTAACCTAACCTAACCTAACCTAACCTAACCTAACCTAACCTAACCTAACCTAACCTAACCTAACCTAACCTAACCTAACCTAACCTAACCTAACCTAACCTAACCTAACCTAACCTAACCTAACCTAACCTAACCTAACCTAACCTAACCTAACCTAACCTAACCTAACCTAACCTAACCTAACCTAACCTAACCTAACCTAACCTAACCTAACCTAACCTAACCTAACCTAACCTAACCTAACCTAACCTAACCTAACCTAACCTAACCTAACCTAACCTAACCTAACCTAACCTAACCTAACCTAACCTAACCTAACCTAACCTAACCTAACCTAACCTAACCTAACCTAACCTAACCTAACCTAACCTAACCTAACCTAACCTAACCTAACCTAACCTAACCTAACCTAACCTAACCTAACCTAACCTAACCTAACCTAACCTAACCTAACCTAACCTAACCTAACCTAACCTAACCTAACCTAACCTAACCTAACCTAACCTAACCTAACCTAACCTAACCTAACCTAACCTAACCTAACCTAACCTAACCTAACCTAACCTAACCTAACCTAACCTAACCTAACCTAACCTAACCTAACCTAACCTTTTTTTTTTTTTTTTTTTTATCGTGAGGAAATGCCTTTACGCATACCAGGGCTCTGGGGAAAGCACCTGGTTATGTCGGACTCAGCTCGGACTCGATGCTCCTACCGACTAAAACCTCACGGATGTCCACCTCATCGGCCGGAGTGGAGCCTCGGGACCGCTTTCGCATTCTCCGCTGCTCCACGCACGCCGCTATCCGCCACTGCGGATCCACCTCAGCTGCCCCGACCAGAGCCAGGGCACACCTCATGGGACACGGGGCCCACCACCTTGTCGTGTCCCGTCCTCCGCAAAGACGCTCAGGGCATCAGTGAGCGTCTTGCCTACGCGGGCCTCTAAGCGTCGGGCGACAGACGTCCCCACGTCTGCCACCCGGAGGCCTGAAGGGCTGGGGTACGGACCGGACCTCAGCCCTGCGGCGGAAAGGATGACAGGCTCCGCCGCTGACCTACTCCTGCCGCGCAGAGATGATGGAGTCTCGCGCGGCTCCTCAGACAGGGACCGCGGACCGGGAGAGTGGTGGGAGAGAACACCAGATCTCCCTTCTCGCGCGGTCCCCGCCCGAACGTGGCGGCTAGGAAGCCGGTGACGGGGATAACCACAAGCAGTCCCACTCCACCACGTTCCCACCTTCCAGCATCCCAAAAGGGAGCTCCACCCCGTGGCCCATCACATGTGTCCTCCGCTGTCCCAATCAGAGGATTACACGGAGGGCCCCTCCTTGTGCTGCGCTTCGTCTGGTCCCTCGCTCCAAGCCTGTCCGGTATGGGTGGCCCTATCCGGCATAGCCTTGAAGGTCATTAGAACACTCAAGCCCCCCCACCACGACAAGGTGGCAGCACGTCGGGGGGGAACCTAACCTAACCTAACCTAACCTAACCTAACCTAACCTAACCTAACCTAACCTAACCTAACCTAACCTAACCTAACCTAACCTAACCTAACCTTTTTTTTTTTTTTTTTTTTTTTTTTTTTTTTTTTTTTTTTTTTTTTTTTTTTTTTTTTTTTTTTTTTTTTTTTTTTTTTTTTTTTTTTTTTTTTTTTTTTTTTTTTTTTAACGTGAGGAAATGCCTTTACGCATACCAGGGCTCTGGGGAAAGCACCTGGTTATGTCGGACTCAGCTCGGACTCGATGCTCCTACCGACTAAAACCTCACGGATGTCCACCTCATCGGCCGGAGTGGAGCCTCGGGACCGCTTTCGCATTCTCCGCTGCTCCACGCACGCCGCTATCCGCCACTGCGGATCCACCTCAGCTGCCCCGACCAGAGCCAGGGCACACCTCATGGGACACGGGGCCCACCACCTTGTCGTGTCCCGTCCTCCGCAAAGACGCTCAGGGCATCAGTGAGCGTCTTGCCTACGCGGGCCTCTAAGCGTCAGGCGACAGACGTCCCCACGTCTGCCACCTGGAGGCCTGAAGGGCTGGGGTACGGACCAGACCTCTGCCCTGCGGCGGAAAGGATGACAGGCTCCGCCGCTAACCTACTCCTGCCGCGCAGAGATGATGGAGTCTCGCGCGGCTCCTTCGACAGGGACCGCGGACCGGGAGAGTGGCGGGAGAGAACACCAGATCTCCCTTCTCGCGCGGTCCCCGCCCGAACGTGGCGGCTAGGAAGCCGGTGCCGGGGATAACCACAAGCAAATCCCACTCCACCACGTTCCCACCTTCCAGCATCCCAAAAGGGAGCTCCACCCCGTGGCCCATCACATGTGTCCTCCGCTGTCCCAATCAGAGGATTACACGGAGGGCCCCTCCTTGTGCTGCGCTTCGTCTGGTCCCTCGCTCCAAGCCTGTCCGGTATGGGTAACCCTATCCGGCATAGCCTTGAAGGTCATTGGGACACGCAAGCCCCCCCACCACGACAAGGTGGCAGCACGTCAGGGGGGAAAATAATATAGTCCATATGCAAGACTCGAATCACGAGTTTCCTCACTGATGCCGGGCTCAATACCAATCCGCCAGCTGGGCGATAACCTAACCTAACCTAACCTAACCTAACCTAACCTAACCTAACCTAACCTAACCTAACCTAACCTAACCTAACCTAACCTAACCTAACCTAACCTAACCTAACCTTTTTTTTTTTTTTTTTTTTTTTTTAACGTGAGGAAATGCCTTTACGCATACCAGGGCTCTGGGGAAAGCAACTGGTTATGTCGGACTCAGCTCGGACTCGATGCTCCTACCGACTAAAACCTCACGATGTCCACTTCATCGGCCGGAGTGGAGCTTCGGGACCGCTTTCGCATGCTCCGCTGCTCCACGCACGCCGCTATCCGCCACAGCGGATCCATCTCGGAGCGGACATTAATCCACCCATTCTACTTGAGCGATGCCCGGGGACATATCGGGCATCGACTCCTCTGAAGAGCCTTCATCCAATCGACCATCAGACGTCCCCACGTCCAACGGTCTAGGCTCTTCCAGCGGAGACGGGGTTCGAGCCCGACTGGCCCTCCTCCGTCGCCGCACCCTCCGGAGCGGTTGTGAGGCGGGATCTCTCTCCCGTTCCCGCTCTTCGGCCTCCCTTCTCGATACGACTGTTTCGCAGAAGGTGGCCACCGCCTCCCATGACCTCTTGCTGTCAAGCATTCTTTTAAGAATGGTCGGCAGCGAGAGATCCGCTCCCACAGCCTCTACCAAGAGTCGACGCTGTTCCTCCTCTGCAGGGCACTCCTCCAACACGTGCTGAGCCGTGTCCTCTTCATGACCGCATCGGTGACAAACCGGAGTTGGCTCCCTCTTGGCTACATGCCACAGATACCTCCCGAAACAACCATGTCCCGTAAGGATCTGTGTCATCCGGAACGTGAGGACTCCGTGCTTTCGCTGAACCCACTCACCGAGGATGGGACGCACGGCTTCAAGAAGCCGTCGAGCTCCAGTCCCCCTCTGTGCGGGTCCAGCTAGCAGCCTCTCTCTCCATGACTCCAGTGCCGCCTCTCTGGCGATCTTCCGCCACTGCTCTTCCTCCTGCGGTACAGGACGCAAATCTTGTTCATGCGCCTGGACCCTGCGCCGGTATACATTCGAAAGAATCCCAGCTTCAAGGTCCCACGGAAGGGAGCCTGCGAGGACACAAGCCACCTCGAGTGAAAGCGTCCGATATCCTCTGCACACTCTCACTGCCATAATCCTCTGGGACCTGAGGAGAATGGGGACCATCCTTGGGCTGAGACAGTTCGCCCATATTGGGGCGCCATAAAGGGCCATCGACCTTAGCACCGCCATATACAGGCGACGGCAGATTCCTCCTCCTCCTCCCAGATTAGGGAGGAGTTTGCTGAGAGCGCCAGCCGTTCCCAAGAGTTTGGGAGCCAATCGATTCAGGTGCGCCTCAAATGTCCACCTACTGTCCAGGACCAAACCGAGGTATTTCAGGGTTGGTCTCACGGCAATGGCAGTTCCGCCAACTACAATGTTTGATCCTGCTGGTGGCGCCGCACGAGGACCATGGAAGCAAATGGCCTCTGACTTGCTTAGCGCCACCCGCAGGCCCAATCTTCTAATCCTGCCCACGACCGCTGCGACTCCAGCCGTGACCAGGACAGCAGCCTCCCTGTAGTTGTCTCCCCGGGCAGTTACCAACGTGTCATCAGCGTAGCACACCACGTCAACGCCACGAAGATTAGCGCCACGGAGGACCCAATCATACCCGATGTTCCACAGGAGAGGGCCTAAGGCCGACCCCTGCGGAACACCGCGCGCCATTGGACTCCGTCCCACTCCTTGCATCGTCGGGAAGACTACCTCTCTGTCAGAGAGGTAATCCCCGACGAGGCGTTGGAGATACTCCGGCACGTTGTGGAGCCTTAGTCCCTCCAGTATCGTGGTCCACGGCAGCGAGTTGAAGGCGTTGGCGATGTCTAAAGACACCGCCAACAGCACGCCACCCTTGGAGCACGCTTTCTCAGAGAGGTCGCGCAAGTAGGATATTGCATCCAGCGTCGAGCGACCCCTCCGAAAACCATACTGCATGTCTGCCAAATTCGGGCCAACCGTCTCCAGGTGCATGGACAAGCGGGCAGCGACCACACGCTCCAGCAACTTTCCAGCCTCATCGAGGAGCACGATCGGTCGATAACCCCCCGGCTCATCTACTGGGCGTCCCTCCTTTCGAAGGAGAACTAGTCTCCCACTCTTCCACCGCTTCGGAAATCTGCCCTCCCGAAGACATCGTGAGAACAAATCCGCCAGACGTGTCTCCAGCGCATCCTGAGCAAGAGCCCAAGCGCGGCCGGGTATACCGTCAGGTCCCGGCGCCGTGTTTTTGGCCCTCATTCTGAGGACGGCGGCTCCCAGCTCTCCCAATGACACATCAGGAGGCGTTTCAGAGTCCAGCTCTCTCTGCATCACTACGATGGGAGGGACGAAGTCAGTTTCCGGAGCTGGAAACAGTCCTTCAACCACTCGTTGCAAAGTTTCCGGCTGCAGAGTGCAAGTGATAGGAGGAGTCCAGGGGCGCAACTTTTGCCGCGCCATGCGGTAAGGCCTACCCCACGGATCTCGCTCCAGTGTCTCCAGCAACTCCCTCCAGGCTCTCGCTTTGGACTCACTTATAGCCACGCGCAACGCCTTTGACGCCTCTCTGTAGGCAGCGTAGAGGGCAATCTCCTCTTCCTCCTCCCTATTTCTACGTCTGCGGTACCTCTGGTACTGTCGTCTCCTCGCCACGCAACGACGGCGGAGGTCGCCAATTTCCTCTGACCACCAGTAAACTTGGCGTTTGACTAGTGGCTTCTTCAGCCGAGGCATAGCAGCATCACAGATGCGTGCCATTGCCTCACACAACTGGTCTGCCTCTTCATCAATCCCCACCGTCTCCGCTGTTGATGTGCTCCACGTCTGAACAATGGCCGCCTCCTCAAGGAGGTCTCGGTTCAGGCGCTTCAGTATCCATCGCGGACCAGACTCAGGTTCCCGCCTTTCCTCCACAGCTGTAGTGGAGGGGGAAACACTAAACTGTATGTAGCGGTGGTCGGAGAGCGTCTCCTCATCCACCAATACCCGCCATTCCCGAACACGGCGCGCGAGCTCAGGGGTGCCAAATGAGACATCTATGACCGACCCTCCCCACTGGCGCACACACGTCTGTTCCGTCCCCCGGTTGAGAACGCACAGGTCTACCGCCGTTAGCCATTCGACTACACTGCGACCGCGCGCATCGGTCGTTGAAGATCCCCACGCTGCAGCCTTGGCGTTGAGATCTCCAAGGACGACAACAGGTCGTGGATGGCTACGACCCACCACGCCTCCAACTTCCTCGAGGAGGGTTTCCAGCTCATGAAGGGGATCGTTGCGAGAGTGATACACTCCCACAATAACCATTCCTCCAATCTGGGCTGCTGTGAAACCCTTGCCTTTCGCCACCCCGTTGAGGGAAGGAGAGGGTACCGGCGATTGTGTGGTGATTGCCACTAATCCATCCATGTCCCCGTACCAATCTGATCTGATTGGAACCCGATACGGTTCCGAAATCACCGCCACTTGAATGGATCGCTCGGCCAGGCACTGGAGCAAAAGATCCTGTGCCCGGATCGAGTGATTAATATTTGCTTGGATAAAGGTCAAATCCATATCTAACCTTCTTCCATATTTACCACCTGCTCCTGCGAGAGGACGGCCGACCGCGACTTGGCCTTAGCCTCAGTCACTTTCGATCCTCGCTTCGCCTCTGGCTTTGTTGGGGACTTGGCGCATGCCTTGCTCCCAGAGAGGTGGTTCGCCGTTTTCCCCGCCGCCGCACAGAGTGTGCAATGGGGTGGGGCGGAACAAGTGTTGGCCTTGTGACCCTTTTGGCCGCAGCGATAGCACTCGTCACTGCGGTCAACCTCAGACTTGCATTGGGCCTTCACGTGGCCCGACCCCAGACACTTATAGCAGCGACGGGGTCTTACCTCGAGTAACCGGACCAGAGCCGACACCAAACCCACTCGCAGTTTGCCCTTGGCCGCCACCTTCTTGGCCGCCTCCACCGGACAACGGACAAAGGCAGAGAACATGCCTGCCTGGCCTTTGCGGAGTTCACCGGTCTTGACTTCCGTTGAGTCACACCCTCCAGCCTTGGCCAGTGCCTCGGCCAGCTCTTGGGGCTCAACGGAGTCATCCAGCTCACTGACGCGCAGATCCGCCATTGTGACAGGCCGAGAGACCTTTACCAAATCCCCTGCTGATGCGAAGACCTCCTTCAATTTCTCCGCAAGGGAGTCAGCTTTCACCGCTCTCTCGGTTCCTGGGACCTCGAGAACACGAGCTCCTGTGGCAGCAGCCCGCATCCTCAGGGGAGGCATATCCATTTCATCCAAGTTTATTCGGCTCTTGGCCTCCTTCAGGACTTTGGCGTATGTGATGCCTTGCTCCTCGGCCCCAGGCTGCAGCGTGATGACGACTGCTGCAGTTCGAGGAGGGCGGAGCTTGACAGCCTTCTCCACTTTGGCCTTATTGGTAGTCACAACCCGACGCGACTGAGGGGCCTGTTCGCGCTGAGAGGGCGCAGGTCCTGCTGCTCCCGTCTTGCCACCCTTTTTGGAGCTTCGCTTGACCACTGTGCTCCACTTCTCCTGTAATGGAGGTGCAGAGAGTTGTGGCCCAACGGGCGCTCGCTCTGGTGCCGCTGTTATGTTAGCAGCAGGTGCAGCCTTTCCTTTGCCCTTGCCTTTTCCTTTCCCCTTACCTCCTTCCGTCACTGGAACATTAGGAGGGGGGATGCAAGGAGTCTCACTCGCACTCGCACTCGACGTGCTTGGCAGGGCAGTTGCGTCTTCTTCCCTATGCTTGTCCGCGGCAAGAGGCGGCCTTAGGCGCTTCTCGGGCAGCAGCCTCTCCTCGAGCCCCTCGAAGCGTGCGTTAATCATGTTGCCCACCTGCATCATGATTGAACGCATCACCTCTTCTAGGGCTGGCCCCTGGGGTAGTGTAGGCGCCTGTTCCTTTG
Organism: Coleophora deauratella; assembly: GCA_958295455.1. Classification (NCBI taxonomy): domain Eukaryota; kingdom Metazoa; phylum Arthropoda; class Insecta; order Lepidoptera; family Coleophoridae; genus Coleophora; species Coleophora deauratella. The sequence continues at coordinate 17,769 of OY282406.1, forward strand.
CCGGGGCTGGGGCCGGCTTGGCTTGGGCAGCTCGCAGCTCCTCCACCTCTCGACGGAGCTGGCTCAGCTCTTTGGTGAGCTGCTTGTTGGCCTCCGCAAGTAAGGCCACCTCCTCTGTCACCGTTCGGCTTTTCAACTCCTCAAAGGAGGCCTTCAGCATTTCGGCGGCACTTTTCAACGCCTTCACATAGGTCCCCTTAAGGTTCTTGGACCTCGTGGCTATCTTATTTATGATATCCACGGAGTCCAAGACTACCGACTCCAACGCGATCCCGTCGCGACCTTCAACATTTTCCTTGGCCGAGGGCTCCTTTCTGAAGAAGGCTCGAGTTGCCTCCTGCTTTCTGCTGAGCTCCTCTGCCAGTTCCTTCTCTGCTATGAGGCGGAGCTCATCCTCTCTCGCCTTATTAAGTTCCTCCTTGGCTTTTGCCAGGCCAACATACTGCCCGGTTGTCGGAGGACGTCCACGTCCACGTCGGGCCGGAGGATACTTTGCAGTAGAGTCCTCCAAACTCCTGCAGCGTTTTCGCTGCGACCTCACTGTTTGACTCCCAGAGTTTTGGGAGTCTACCGACACGCAGCTCATGTCAGAGTCAGACTCCAACAAGCTTATGTTTTGAAGCAGTAGCCCTTGGGAGGCTCCGCCTTCCACCTCATTAGCGCTTTGCGCTCCACCTTCATCACAACAAGAATTTTTAGTAAACATCATTTTGATTCCCACGAGTAGTAGGCGATATAAAAGCACCCCGGTATCGCCAATTCCCAAAGGGTGGGCTATATACTGCGGAGGACGCCAGGTATCCGCAGGTTTTAACGAGGGTTCTCTCGGGTTTTATAGGGTTTTCCTTCCCGCGGGCCGGCCAATTAAGGCAAGCCCTCCGGCAAGCGACACCCCACATCTCCCACTGGAGCCACCCAGCAGGGTCGTTGAAGTGCGCCGCAAGTTACGGAACGCGAGAAGGTGGCAAAGTCTCCTCTCTCCGACGGTGGCATATATGCCTGCCAGACGTGCTGCGATTAGGCAGCGCGCTGACCCGCCCCAGTAGGCCCATCCGATCACACGGAGGGCCCCTCCTTGTGCTGCTCTTCGTCTGGTCCCTCGCCTCAAGCCTGTCCGGTATGGGTAGCCCTATCCGGCATAGCCTTGAAGGTCATAAGGACACGCAAGCCCCCCCACCACGACAAGGTGGCAGCACGACGGGGGGGAACCTTTTTTTTAACGTGAGGAAATGCCTTTACGCATACCAGGGCTCTGGGGAAAGCAACTGGTTATGTCGGACTCAGCTCGGACTCGATGCTCCTACCGACTAAAACCTCACGATGTCCACTTCATCGGCCGGAGTGGAGCTTCGGGACCGCTTTCGCATGCTCCGCTGCTCCACGCACGCCGCTATCCGCCACAGCGGATCCATCTCGGAGCGGACATTAATCCACCCATTCTACTTGAGCGATGCCCGGGGACATATCGGGCATCGACTCCTCTGAAGAGCCTTCATCCAATCGACCATCAGACGTCCCCACGTCCAACGGTCTAGGCTCTTCCAGCGGAGACGGGGTGCGAGCCCGACTGGCCCTCCTCCGTCGCCGCGCCCTCCGGAGCGGTTGTGAGGCGGGATCTCTCTCCCGTTCCCGCTCTTCGGCCTCCCTTCTCGATACGACTGTTTCGCAGAAGGTGGCCACCGCCTCCCATGACCTCTCGCTGTCAAGCATTCTTTTAAGAATGGTCGGCAGCGAGAGATCCGCTCCCACAGCCTCTACCAGGAGTCTACGCTCTTCCTCCTCTGCAGGGCACACCTCCAACACGTGTTGAGCCGTGTCCTCCCCGTGGCCGCACCGGTGACAAACCGGAGTTGGCTCCCTCTTGGCTACATGCCACAGATACCTCCCGAAGCAACCATGTCCCGTAAGGATCTGTGTCATCCGGAACGTGAGGACTCCGTGCTTTCGCTGAACCCACTCACCGAGGATGGGACGCACGGCTTCAAGAAGCCGTCGAGCTCCAGTCCCCCTCTGTGTGGGTCCCGCTAGCAGCCTCTCTCTCCATGTCTCCAGTGCCGCCTCTCTGGCGATCTTCCGCCACTGCTCTACCTCCTGCGGTACAGGACGCAAATCTTGTTCCTGCGCCTGAACCCTGCGCCGGTATACATTCAAGAGAATCCCAGCTTCAAGGTCCCACGGAAGGGAGCTTGCGAGAACACAAGCCACCTCGAGTGAAAGCGTGCGATATCCCCTGCATACTCTCACTGCCATAATCCTCTGGGGCCTAAGGAGAATGGGGACCAACCTTGGGCTGAGATGATTCGCCCATATTGGGGCGCCATAAAGTGCCATCGATCTCAGCACTGCCATATACAGGCGACGGCAGATTCCTCCTCCTCCTCCCAGATTAGGGAGGAGTTTGCTGAGAGCCCCAGCCGTTCCCAAGAGTTTGGGAGCCAATCGACTCAGGTGCGCCTCAAATGTCCACCTACTGTCTAGGACCAAACCGAGGTACTTTAAGGTTGGTCTCACGGCAATGGCAGTTCCGCCAACCACGATGCTTGATCCTGCTGGTGGCGCCGCACGGGGACCATGGAAGCAAATGGCCTCTGACTTGCTTAGCGCCACCCGCAGACCCAATCTTCTTATCCTGCTCACGACCGCTGCGACTCCAGCCGTGACCAGGACCGCAGCCTCCCTATAGTTATCTCCTCGGGCGGTTACCAACGTGTCATCAGCGTAGCACACCACGTCAACGCCACGAAGGTTAGCGCCACGAAGGACCCAGTCATATCCGATGTTCCACAGGAGAGGGCCTAAGGCCGACCCCTGCGGAACACCGCGCGCCATTGGACTCCGTCCCACTCCTTGCATCGTCGGGAAGACTACCTCTCTGTCAGAGAGGTAATCCCCAACGAGGCGTTGGAGATACTCCGGTACATTGTGGAGCCTTAGTCCCTCCAGTATCGTGGTCCACGGCAGCGAGTTGAAGGCGTTGGCGATGTCTAAAGACACCGCCAACAGCACGCCACCCCTAGAGCACGCTTTCTCAGAAAGGTCGCGCAAGTAGGATATTGCATCCAGCGTCGAGCGACCCCTCCGAAAACCATATTGCGTATCCGCCAGATTCGGGCCAACCGTCTCCAGGTGCACGGACAGGCGGGCAGCGACCACTCGCTCCAGCAACTTTCCAGCCTCATCGAGGAGCACGATCGGTCGATAACCCCCCGGCTCATCCACTGGGCGTCCCTCCTTTCGAAGGAGAACTAGCCTTCCACTCTTCCATCGCTTTGGAAATCTGCCCTCCCGAAGACATCGAGAGAACAAATCCGCCAGACGTGTCTCCAGCGCATCCTGAGCAAGAAACCAAGCGCGGCCGGGTATGCCGTCAGGTCCCGGCGCCGTGTTCTTGGCCCTCATTCTGAGGACGGCGGCTCCCAGTTCTCCCAATGACACATCAGGAGGTGTCTCAGAGTCCATCTCTCTCTGCATCACTACGATGGGAGGGACGAAATCAGTTTCCGGAGCTGGAAACAGTCCTTCAACCACTCGTTGCAAAGTTTCCGGCTGCAGAGTGCAAGTGATAGGAGGAGTCCAGGGGCGCAGTTTTTGCCGCGCCATGCGGTAAGGCCTACCCCATGGATCTCGCTCCAGTGTCTCCAGCAACTCCTTCCAGGCTCTCGCTTTGGACTCACTTATAGCCACGCGCAGGGCCTTTGACGCCTCTCTATAGGCAGCGTAGAGGGCAATCTCCTCTTCCTCCTCCCTATTTCTACGTCTGCGGTACCTCTGGTACTGTCGTCTCCTCGCCACGCAACGACGGCGGAGGTCACCAATTTCCTCTGACCACCAGTAAACTTGGCGTTTGACTGGTGGCTTCTTCAGCCGAGGCATAGCAGCATCGCAGATGCGCGCCATTGCCTCACACAATTGGTCTGCCTCTTCATAAATCCCCCCCGTCTCCGCTGTTGATGTGCTCCACGTCTGAACAATGGCCGCCTCTTCAAGGAGGTCGCGGTTCAGGCGCTTCAGTATCCATCGCGGGCCAGCTTCGGGGTCCCTCCTTTCGTCTGCAGCTGTAGTGGAGGGGGAAACACTAAACTGTATATAGCGGTGGTCGGAGAGCGTTTCCTCATCCACCAGTACCCGCCACTCCCGAACACGGCGCGCAAGCTCAGGGGTACCAAAGGAGACATCTATGACCGACCCTCCCCACTGGCGCACACACGTCTGTTCCGTCCCCCGGTTGAGAACGCACAGGTCTACCGCCGTTAACCATTCGACCACACTGCGACCCCGCACATCGGTCGTTGAAGATCCCCACGCTGAAGACTTGGCGTTGAGATCTCCAAGGACGACAACAGGTCGTGGATGGCTACGACCCACCACGCCTCCAACTTCCTCCAGGAGGGTTTCTAGCTCATGAAGGGGATGGTTGCGAGAGTGATACACTCCCACAACAACCATTCCTCCGATCTGGGCTGCTGTGAAACCCTTGCCTCTCGCCACCCCGTTGAGGGAAGGGGAGGGTACCGACGATTGTGTGGTGATCGCCACTAACCCATCCATGTCCCCGTACCAGTCCGATCTGGCTGGAACCCGGTACGGTTCCGAAATCACCGCCACTTGAATGGATCGCTCGGCCAGGCACTGGAGCAAAAGATCCTGTGCCCGGATCGAGTGATTTATATTTGCTTGGAGAAAGGTCAAATCCATATCTAACCTTCTTCCATAGTTACCACCTGCTCCTGCGAGAGGGCGGGCGACCGTGACTTGGCCTTAGCCTCAGTCACTTTCGATCCTCGCTTCGCCTCTGGCTTTGCTGGGGACTTGGCGCATGCCTTGCTCCCAGAGAGGTGGTTCGCCGTTTTCCCAGCCGCCGCACAGAGTGTGCAATGGGGTGGGGCGGAACAAGTGTTGGCCTTGTGACCTTTTTGGCCGCAGCGATAGCACTCGTCACTGCGGTCAACCTCAGACTTACATTGGGCCTTCACGTGGCCCGACCCCAGACACTTGTAGCAGCGGCGGGGTCTTACCTCGAGTAAACGGACTAGAGCCGACACCAAACCCACTCGCAGTTTGCCCTTGGCCGCCACCTTCTTGGCCGCCTCCACCGGACAACGGACAAATGCAGAGAACATGCCTGCCTGGCCTTTGCGGAGTTCACCGGTCTTGACTTCCGTTGAGTCACACCCTCCAGTTTTGGCCAATGCCTCGGCTAGCTCCTGGGGCTCAACGGAGTCATCCAGCTCACTGACGCGCAGATCCGCCATTGTGACAGGCCGAGAGACCTTTACCAGATCCCCTGCTGATGCGAAGACCTCCTTCAATTTCTCCGCAAGGGAGTCAGCTTTCACCACTCTCTCGGTGCCTGGGACCTCGAGAACACGAGCTCCTGTGGCAGCAGCCCGCATCCTCAGGGGTGGCATATCCATCTCATCCAAGTTTATTCGGCTCTTGGCCTCCTTCAGGACTTTGGCGTATGTGATGCCTTGCTCCTCGGACCCAGGCTGCAGCGTGATGACGACTGCTGCAGTTCGAGGAGGGCGGAGCTTGACAGCCTTCTCCACTTTGGCCTTATTGGTATTCATGACCCGACGCGACTGAGGGGCCTGTTCGCGCTGAGAGGGTGCAGGTCCTGCTGCTCCCGTCTTGCCACCCTTTTTGGCGCTTCGCTTGACCACTGTGCTCCACTTCTCCTGTAATGGAGGTGTAGGGAGCTGTGGCTCAACGGGCGTTCGCTCTGGTGCCGCTGTTATGTTAGCAGCAGGTGCAGCCTTTCCTTTGCCCTTGCCTTTTCCTTTTCCCTTACCTCCTTCCGCCACCGGAACGTTACGAGGGGGGATGCAAGGAGTCGCACTCGCACTCGACGTGCTCGGCAGGGCAGTCGCATCTTCTTCTCTACGCTTGTCCGCGGCAAGAGGCGGCCTTAGGCGCTTCTCCGGCAGCAGTCTCTCCTCGAGCCCCTCGAAGCGTGCGTTAATCATGTTGCCCACCTGCATCATGATTGAACGCATCACCTCTTCAAGGGCTGGCCCCTGGGGTAGGGTAGGCGCCTGTTCCTTTTCCGGGGCTGGGGCCGGCTTGGCTTGGGCAGCTCGCAGCTCCTCCACCTCTCGACGGAGCTGGCTCAGCTCTTTGGTGAGCTGCTTGTTGGCCTCCGCAAGTAAGGCCACCTCCTCTGTCACCGTTCGGCTTTTCAACTCCTCAAAGGAGGCCTTCAGCATTTCGGCGGCACTTTTCAACGCCTTCACGTAGGTCCCCTTAAGATTCTTGGACTTCGTGGCTATCTTATTTATGATCTCCACGGAGTCCAAGACCACCGACTCCAACGCGATCCCGTCGCGACCTTCAACATTTTCCTTGGCCGAGGGCTCCTTTCTGAAGAAGGCTCGAGTTGCCTCCTGCTTTCTGCTGAGCTCCTCTGCCAGCTCCTTCTCTGCTATGAGACGGAGCTCTTCCTCTCTCGCCTTATTAAGGTCCTCCTTGGCTTTTGCCAGGCCAACATACTGCCCGGTTGTCGGAGGACGTCCACGTCCACGTCGGGCCGGAGGATACTTTGCAGTTGAGTCCTCCAAACTCCTGCAGCGTTTTCGCTGCGACCTCACTGATTGACTCCCAGAGTTTTGGGAGTCTACCGACACGCAGCTCATGTCAGAGTCAGACTCCAACAAGCTTATATTTTGAAGCAGTAGCCCTTGGGAGGCTCCGCCTTCCACCTCATTAGCGCTTTGCGCTCCACCTTCATCACAACAAGAATTTTTATTAAACATCATTTTGATTCCCACGAGTAGTAGGCGATATAAAAGCACCCCGGTATCGCCAATTCCCAAAGGGTGGGCTATATACTGCGGAGGACGCCAGGTATCCGCAGGTTTTAACGAGGGTTCTCTCGGGTTTTATAGGGTTTTCCTTCCCGCGGGCCGGCCAATTAAGGCGAGCCCTCCGGCAAGCGACACCCCACATCTCCCACTGGAGCCACCCAGCAGGGTCGTTGAAGTGCGCCGCAAGTTACGGAACGCGAGAAGGTGGCAAAGTCTCCTCTCTCCGACGGTGGCATATATGCCTGCCAGACGTGCTGCGATTAGGCAGCGCGCTGACCCGCCCCAGTAGGCCCATCCGATCACACGGAGGGCCCCTCCTTGTGCTGCTCTTCGTCTGGTCCCTCGCTTCAAGCCTGTCCGGTATGGGTAGCCCTATCCGGCATAGCCTTGAAGGTCATAAGGACACGCAAGCCCCCCCACCACGACAAGGTGGCAGCACGACGGGGGGGACGGGGGGGGAACCTAACCTAACCTAACCTAACCTAACCTTTTTTTTTTTTTTTTTTTTTTTTTTTGACGCTGGGTAAAAATGCATTACGCATACCCACCCTGTCGGGGGACAGGATGGGTTATGTGGGACTCCCCGGAAACGAATTTCCGGTATACCCACTAAACATCCCAGCGGCACTCCCGCATCGCCTTAGTGGCAGGGGACTGGGAAACCGGCAGAGCCTTTACATCCAGTCCCCCGCCGGCGAAGCCCGCCATTACGGCGGGCCCTTCACACCCCTCCGCATAGGGAGGGGTCCGGGAACGACCGTGAGTGCTCGGTCATCCCCGCCCGGCTAGGGTGGTGAGTAGTGCAATGCGGGCGGAAGCGCCCCCGCGCTTGTCACCCGCTACCCACCACCGGGAGGGTGAAGGCGGTCGTACATCCGCCTTCTCCTTCCCCTTCTCCGCCTGCGGAGCGGCGCCGCAAGAGGGTCGTCCTCCCGCGCGCGCTCCGCCGCCTCCTTCTCTGACATTACGTCTTCACAGAAGGAGGCGACTGCCGCCCATGCCCTCTCGCCACCCAACATGGCGTTGACCACGCTGGGAAGCGAAAGGTCTGGCCCCACCGCCGAACCTAACCTAACCTAACCTAACCTAACGCCAGTATTGGGGAAGATCTTGGAAAAGATGATAATAGAACGAGTAAAATGGCACATAATTCCTAAAATGAGCAACCGCCAGTACGGATTTATGCCCCAAAAAAGCACTGAAGACTGCCTCTATGATCTGGTTACCTATATAAACTACAACTTAAGTCACAAGAAATTGGTTCTCTTAAAACTGTGATTAACCAATAGGACAACAGGATTTATGTAAGTGATCAAAAATCAGATGGATGTGTGCGGGGTTATAAAAGGACGAAGGACGGGAAGCTCGCGCTCTTTAGTTTGGCGGGGTCCGACGCGGTTACTATGCCGAAGCAGGAGCAGCGAAGGTCCACGCGGCGCAGGACCCTGTTCTTGGGGAGACCTTTGTCTGAGCCCCTCGCGAGTTTTGTGGTTGTGGTTTTATTCCTGAAAATATTTGTGCGTATAGCTTAAGTTTTGCAAGCCTCGTGGCTTTCTAGGTATCGGTATACCATGTGGAATAGTTATTAGGTTAGATGAGCGTCAGATCCCGTTTGTTGGCTTACTGGTTCTCCTTTTTATGGGAGCTCAAACTAAATGTAGTGCATTCGCGAAAATCTGTATAATAAAAGGTCTGACATTCCGCGATAAAACATGCGGCCGCGAATCATGCGCACCCACCCGGGCGTGATCACGGGGGTGCCGGAGTGCCCGGAGCCTCTGAGCCTTCAGGTCACGGACGAAGCCCTAGTAGCAGATGAGGTAAAAGGAGTATTGTAGCCGGGCAGAAGGTAAGGTAGTGTTTTCTATCAGTAGAGCCGTTAATTCCAAGGTTAGGATGCGCAGGCGTTATTCAGGTATTTATTTATAACCAATGTTTAGCACAGTATATTATTATAGTGATTAGCTTCGCTAGGGACCCTTCCAGTTTGATTATTTTTGTGTTGTGTGTAACTAACCTTTTATTTCAGCTTATGACATTGATTTGTTCAATATTTGTTGGGTTCGATTCCCGATAAAATACCTATCTGTAGTGTTCAAATAAAGATCATACTGTTGCATACTAAAATAGGTAAAAGTAACAGATGATTTGGAGGAATAAAGTCTAGATGGATTTAAGTACTAAATTATTATTCTTTTGTTTCTTTCTGGTCTAAAAATATACAAGAGCAATTAATATAAATACGTGTACATTTGTTTCAGTCTACACAAAAGTAACAAATCTAGACAAAAGTAACAAATATATAATATAATATAATATTTTAATATTTAATATTTATTGAGATAAAATGAATGAAGGTAGTGTTTTTACAAAACCTAGAGAATAACGCACGGGTGATGATTTGTTGAGAAATATTGCTGTGTATGAGTATCTTATATTTTCTGTATTTTATGTGATTTTGTTTTATAAATTAAACTGGAAGGACAGCTATAGATTTTACTATTTACATAGGATTTTAACGGCGTCTACTCTTGTAGTTTCTCTTTTATTTGGTTATTTGTGAATGTGTGGTTTATTTATTTAATTCTAGGTATTGCGCGCGTAGTTATGTATATAGGCGGGTGTGTATAGGCGTTTTAAATATGGAATACAGTTGGTTTACTTTATTTGACCGGATAAACATTGTGTTATTCGTTTAGGTAATTTATTTATAACCGAATAGATTTAGGTAGGTATTGCGTTCTCGTACTCTAGGTGGGATAGGCACACGTTACACGCGTAGGTACAATAATATTTAAAGAATAATTTCTTAGGGGTTTTAGGTATTTCTTGAATAGATGATGAGGATATTATTCTGTTCTTGGTATTTAGCTATGATAAAGACATTTTATTTGTCATTCACATTTAAAGGTTAATTTATTATTTAATGTTAGGGAAATCATTTACAATTTTACTGGCATGTAGGGAAATTTTAATTATAAGAAGCCAGCCGAGATATTAGGTATATCTTATTTATATAGTGTAAAGTTTAGGCATATATTAATTCAATTCCAATAAGTTTTCATACGTTTAATTTAGTTACGCAGTGTAAATAGCGGGCCTCAATGCGTGTGTTTTATTTTATTTATTTATAATGTGCTCAGTCTTTTATTTGGATCTATTGTTGGACATGTCCTTTCGGCCACTTTACGGCTTGCCGATGGGTCTTAGGACTCTATATTACCTCTTCCTTCTGAACCTGTTCAGTTCGGTTTGTAACGGCCGGCGCTTCGGCGTGAAGGCTAACAGCCGTGCTAGCGTGGTTGACTGGGATTAGGATCGGAGAAGTGACCTTAAGTAATCAATCTGAGAAGTCCTGGTGGTAATCAAGGTTGGTGGTTTTACAAGGTAACTGTAGGGGCATATCCCTGAGGTATATTAAAGCAGGATTTCGATGTTTGGTTCATTAAGATTCACATTCTTCTTTACTAAACCATGGAGACGGGGAGTAGCATGAGTATTCATCTCTGCTGAACTGTTAAATAAAACTACGCGATCAGTTTTAACGTGGGGAATTGGTTAAAAGGCTTCACGAAATTACTGATGGTGTGGGATGGTTCTGAAGAGAACGGTACTTTGTTAACCCTCTGGAAGAATATGGCCAGCAGTAGAACCTTAAGTCTTCGCCTAGTGATCAGTCTGCCAGTACGGCGCTTGAGGTGTTCTGTAACCCGGTGAGGTGTCCGGCTTTTTGGTTTAGAAGACTCCTCGACCTTTGTGTCCAGTGTCTGCTACGCAGCACTTGAGGTTTCTGTAACCCTTCCGGCCCTCTGGTTTTGAAGACTCCTTGACTTCGTGTCCAGTGTTTGTGCTTGGTATGATCATATCGCTGGCTTTAGATGATTATTTCCTGCTAAGCGTAGGGCTATATACTTGCAAATGTGTAATTGTTTATTAATTTTATTTATGAGAGGTCTGTGTTTTACACTGCAGCTTTAGTTCTGTCACTTTTGGAATAACTCAAAACTATAATTTTATAGTAAAATATTTTATGCTTAAACTATAAAAAGGTAATTTTACTTATTTAAACAATTCCTGTCGTAATATTTCAATAACCAATTACACTGATTTTATTTTGAGTTATACTATTATTCACAAATTATTTCATTGGCTGTTATAAAAATACCTGATGGTGGGGTTGATACCGTCTAGTTTATCTGGCATTGATTTGCCTAGATTTTATTATTTACACCTGATGGTGGGGTTAATACCACCTAATATATCTGGCATTGGTTTTATTATTTACACCTGATGGTGGGGTTAATACCGCCTAGTATATTTGGCATTGTTTTGCCTATATTTTATTATTTACACCTGATGGTGGAGTTAATACCACCTAATATATCTGGCATTGATTTGCCTAGATTTTATTATTTACACCTGATGGTGGGGTTAATACCGCCTAGTATATTTGGCATTGTTTTGCCTATATTTTATTATTTACCTGATGGTGGGGTTGATACCACCTAATATATCTGGCATTGATTTGTCTATATATTTATTAAATAATACACTTACTGTACACTAGTTTTTGTATTTGTGTCGGACTTCCAAATATGCCTTTACATATATTGACAACTTTATTATTCTTGGTTTGTTTATCATGACTGGTTGGCATAATGCCATACAACAAAACCATGAATACTACACTGGCTGCGGAGATTTGATTATTTTACACTCTTCAACTGGCCTTTGGCGGAGTGTGGTGATTTTAATATCTTTATAATTTTGGCGTTCTTTTATGAGCTATTGTTGTAACATTCATTTAACTCTTGATACCATCCTCACTTATAGGTCGAGATGAATCGAGTTATCATACCAGTCGGCTGGATCCCTGATATGGTTATTGCCCAGGAGTTAGGTCGTATTGGATGAGAGCTTGGTCATAGATAGTCTTGGACTGACTCGTGCCAAGATGAGGATGGAGTAGGTGGTGAATTGGTGCATCGAATACTCCCACGTCAACTGTCTATTATTCTATCACCTTCACGATGCTATGGTCTTTATACGCATATAACACGCACATAACATGGGTATCTGTGTTAACTAGTCATGAGAGAATTTGCTGTTCCTCATTATTTATATTTGTAATATTTGGGATCTGATCAAGTTAATATACATAGGTTTATATCATACATTTATGTATCTAATATTCATTATATTATTATTTGGATGTACCTCGATCTGTATCGTTGTACTCCCCCTTTGGCCCTTCAGGCATTCAACTATCATGAAGTCAATAAAATTGTATTTATTGACCGGAAAGGATGGTTTTAGACAGGCCGAGGATGAGGGGAGGCTATGGTGGATCCTCCCGCTACCCTTTAGGGTTGCGGTTTTTATAGTAGTGTATAAGCTTAAAGTTTATACACTGCTCGTATTAAATTGTAGTGTTTCCATTTCATTTGTCTTGACTTATAAGTGCTTCATGATTAGTTCTGAGATATGCTTAATTATGTTATATTGATTTGTATCTAGAACCACATTTCTCTTTATTTAGATGTTTATGTATTCGAAAAAAATATATTGCTTTCCCCATATGTTCCGGTGTACCTCTAAAAAGAATCTTCTGCGGTTGCTACGGTTTCACATATTTGGGGTCCTACCAATTTGATCATTAGACGACACTGCCATTAATATTTCTTCACGTGCCATATGACATTGTTAATGTCTTTGATTCGTTATGTTATATTTATTAAAAAAAAAATTGAGGAGGAGGGTAGGACGTTACATTCTTCGAGGCTAATTTAGCCTTACCCTCTAGATGACCACGGAACTGGACTTCACTCGATATGTCGACACCAAGGATTCCGATACTAGCTGAGGCATTAAGGGGAGTGTCCTCAAAACGAGGTGATACGACAAATGGCATTTTCTTGGCAGTGAACACGCAAATTTGTGTCTTAGTGGGCTTAAATTGGACCAAGTTAAGCCGACCCCATTCTGAGACTTTCTTTAAAGAGTCCTCAATGATGTCCTTGATGATGTTTTCCCGAGAAATGTTAGCACGCCCGGTATAGAAGGCATCACTTCTCATAATCTTCCTCTTCATAATCTCCAAGGCTGCTTACCCCACTCCAACACCCCATGGAACGGACCATAGGACGCTTCTTCGGTATTTCCTTCTGCTTTGACCGACCGAAGTTGACTAAACTCGCCTATCCTTATATACCCTCCGATTCAACCAGTAAACAGATGGACATCTTTCCGTCTATGACTTCCATCTATTATGACTCATCATGCAGAAGACGACCGCCACGTGAATATCCACGTGAATATTGTGTTCAGCCTGTAGCATATATTTTTTGTATATTCCACCATAAAATCAAAGAAAATGTATTTTATTATATCCTACAGCCCTCCAAATAACTGCAGAAATATCACAATCGATTGAATCGATAAAAGCAGGCGGACACTATTGTTTGATATCTCGTGTGCGTTTGTCATCCACACGCTTGGGAGACACTTAAATCAAACTCACACTGAAATTTTACCGCAGCGCTGAAGTTACAGAATCACACTACAGGTACGATTTGGTACCCTTCTCATATTCACATGCAACCCGCGGCTTTTGTTTCATTGTAGGCATAAAGTCTGGTTGGAGTGCAATTAAGTCCTATAAAGCAGCCTTTAGTGCATCCTAACCTAAAAGTCTTTGGAAAATTTATTCTCTGTGCCATTTAAATGGCAATTTTATTTTTCCAATGGGAAATTCAAAAAAATATTTTGTATTTCCACGATTATATTATTTTTCGGAAGAATTACGCATGTGAAATTTGGTTCGCCGCCGTCGCGTAGAATCGTTTGCTAGGGCGCGCGGGCACCCGCGCGCGGCCGGGCTCGCCTGCCGCCGCGCCGTCGCTGCCGCGCCGCCGCGCCGCCCGGCAGCCGCGCGGCAGTCCCGCTCGCGCTCGCTTGCCCGCCGCGCGCTTCCGGCTCCGGTCTGCGCCAGTACATCGATGTGCTAAACTTTGATCGTGGACGAAACTTGTCGCGGGTAAGAACCGAGGAATACAAAAATTTCAAACTTAGTGTGAAGTGATTTTGGTGATAATATTGAGTGAAAAGTGACTTCGGCTGTATATCAATGAGATATATGTGGGAGTACGTAAAGTTGTATCTGCTAGTGAGTTAGGTAATTCAAAAGTAGATTTTTTGTTATACGTTTTAAAAGTTAACTAATACCGGTACACATAAATAATGCCACAAATACAAAAAGATACCTTTGGTATATGAGTATGACGTTTTAATTATAATTATGGTGTCATATTCGTTCCTACAGGTATATTTGTTACAGATAATATTATACGTTTAAACAATTCGACACTAAATTTATAGACTTCAATTAAAATAGCAGCTTAATTAAAGCTCACCAAAACATGTAAAAATATTCCTTAAGATCATAAAATGGATTTTCAAGAAGAAATAATCGCAATTTTTTGTAAATATATTCAGATTTGCACTATCACGCAGATGCAATAGCCAAGCTGTTAGATACGAAAGCCCATAAAAGTAAAACTTCTTCAAAATACGTCTTATATTACATGGTAGTATCAGATTTTCTCGACCTTTTAATTTTACCTGTGTTTTGGTTTCAGAAAGTTGCCAAAACTGTGTACGTCTATCTAAATATGATTGAAGTAAGCCGTAGGCAGCTCTACGAACACCATATTTGCAAGCAAGATATTATGGCTGACATTATCAAAGGCTTTGCTCAGATCACATAACACGCCCATGTATTTAAAATTAGAGTTCAGTTTTTGAAGTATCTCCTTTACTGGGTCTCGCATTGTCATAGTTGTGTTGCAATTTTTCCTAAATCCATATTGTCTTGTTAACAACCCATTACGTCCCCACTGCAGAGGCATGAGTCTCTTCCCATAACTCGGGAAGGTTAGGCCATACTCCACACACGGGGGCCAAGTCCGGATTGGTGGAGGTTGTGGGGCTAGTGGCCAACCCCAGTGTTAGAAGTTTTCAAGCCGCCTATAAGGTTTCTGACATGGCTTAACGACTGCAATCTAGCGATAGGAGCCGCACTAACGGCTTAACGTGCCTAGCGAAGCACAGAAACGGTCGAGATAAATGCCACTAACAGTCAAACCCATCCAGGTAATGACCGTGTCTGTATTCAGTTAACCTGCATGATCGACGCGACCACGCAAGCCACACTGAGCTGAGCCATATTGTATATTAGCGAAGAATCCAATAGCTGTAATAATGCTCTATTGTAATTAAACTCTTAAAAAATTTTAGACAGCACTGACAGGATAGAAATAGGTCTATAACTTGATATAACTTTAACACTACCGTTCTTATGTAGGTATAGATATAACTTTCGCCTTTTTAGTGCAAGAGGGAATGTTTATTGTTTAATGCTAGAATTGAAAATGCTACACAAAGATAGTAGAAGAATGTCCAGGTGATTTTTTATCAGTTTCGTACTCAATTAATCAGATCCACAACTGCTACAATTTTTCAGTTTTTTGACTACTTTTTCTATTTCTTGTTCATTAATTGGCCTTAAAACCTACTTTTACCTACCTACCTTACCTACCTTATTTTCCTTTTCTTGTCTTATGTAGTACCGACGAAATACAAAACATAACTTTCCGAATATATCTACACACGATATATTTCTAAAAACATGGCACATTATAATTATAACATGGACGTTTTGAATTACAGTCAAAATTTATTACATTTTTCAGTAAAAATATACATATTTTTTTAAAATTCAAAACAACAGCACTTATTACCACATTATGAAAAACTCACAATACGATTTGATTTTTTTTAGAAACTATGTAAACAAATAATAAAAAATTGTTAATAAATTTAGCAGAGCGATATTGTTTCTTGGACATTTATATGAAAACTTTTGATAATATCATTGATGGCACGGCAATGGCTAATTTTATTATTGTAATTGTTTACAATAATTTACCGTACCTAAATTTTCGTAACATCAATTTCTAAATATTTTTATCTCTGCCAAATTAAGGGTTAATAATATTCACATTTTGTAATATAATATTTAAAAAGATTTTTTAAAAGTTTTATTTTAGTATATTTCATTCGATTAATTTTAGCAAAGTATAACTTAAAAACCTCTGTGGCTTCACGGTAGTGACTTCGGCATACTTACCAGTGGCCTCAGGTTGAAGTCCTGGCCAATGTTACTAAATTCAGTCATTGGTCTTCATAAGTTCACTCAATGTTTCCCAACACAATGAAATGTCATTGGAGATGAAGACGCCATATTTGTTTACTACTTAAGACAAGTAAAGAAAAAATAGTATAATAATAATAATAATCTGAGACTGAGACATACAGGTAACTGGGTATGTTGCAGAGCTTTGGTGTGAATGAGACGCTTTGGAGGTGAAACAGGCAGTATGTGACGTGTTTTCGGAACACCTGACAAAAGTTATAGTTAGCTATTTGTCAGGCATTAACAAGATACGAGCATTCAATGCTTGGATAATCCCCGTTCTTATATACACCTTCGGCATATTCAGATGGACACAGACTGAATTGGACGCCCTGGATCGAAAGGTCCGCACTACTATGACACTCCACAGGATACATCACCCGAGGTCGTCAGTGATGAGGCTGTATATTCCGCGGAAGAATGGCGGTCGTGGCCTTCTTAGTGTAAAACAAATGCACAACCGGGAAATATGCAGCCTCCGATGCTATTTTCAGGCGAAAGTCGATAGTGATTTGCATAGAGTGGTCATAGCATGTGATAAAGGACTAACCCCTCTATCCATGGCCCAAGAGAACTGGCAAGCATCACCCGAGGCCGTCAGTGATGAGGCTGTGTATTAGGGTGTTCCTTATATGGACGAAAAAATTTTTTTTGGGTTATAGAAACGCATACCCCCTAATTCTTTGTTAAATATTAAGCCTTACATAAATATAAAATTTTAACTCTCTAGGTTAATATTAACCCGTGCCGACAAGGGCCCATTTTTTTTATAAAAGTAGCTATTTTTGAGTATTTCTTGATATGTAGCTAGATCGTTGTTAATATGCATATCTTGGGTAAAAATTGACGAAACAAAAAATGTAAGTAATGCTTTTAATTGACAAACAAATAAAATTATACAATTATTCAGGGTACATCTTTTTTAAAGTCTCTTTTTTGCAGTCTGGATACAGCTTTCTATGCTCTTGCACACAGCGTAACAAGAATTGTTTTTGTTCCTCTTCTGCGGTAATTAAACCATGAAAGTCTTGCATAAGCTTTACAGTTCTTTCAGCTGTGTCATTTACAGCTTTTAAGCTTAACACCTTCCTCTTAGCTTCGATGAAAGCTGCATTATGGTCCCACGAAGATACGTTTTCTTCAAGAAAACTGGTATCAATTTTTAATCGCGAAAAACATTTTTTGCTTTTAGCTGACACGAAATCGCTCAACGACTTCCCTGTAACAATATGATTAGTAGGTATTTCAAGGAAATGAACCAAATTTAAAACAAACAACTTAGTTAAAATATTTAAAAAAAAACTCTTACCATACAAAGAGGCAGACATCTCTTCTTTCGATGCAACATATCGCTTCCCGAAGTCATATGCAGTTTCTCTTTCTAAGTTCGTTACCATATTCACCTTGGTTTCTTCATCAACATCATCATCAAAGAGTGATAATATTACCACTTCTTCTGATAAATACCACAGGTGTTGACTGAACTTACTCAGAGCCGCTTTGGAAATTACTTTGTCAACATTTTCATAGTCTTTCAAAGTTTTTAAAAAACGCAAATCTTGATTCGGTGCCTTCACTGCCAAACTGCATCCGAGCCAGGGCTTCACATAAATTGCCACAATAAATAAACAAACATCTTGCAATGTTCGTTTGTCTTTAACGCTCATTTTGAATTGAGACTGCAGCAAACATATTTTCAAAGAGTAAATAGCTCTTGCCATCCATCGTGCTTGATGCATTGCGCCAGGAGGACGAATTTTAATTTTACCCTCATTATCTCCTCCCAAGTAAATAATGGATAGCTCGATTAGTTCTCGATAATCGTCCCGTACGATGGATTTCTGCAGTTCATGTTTGAAAAAGGTCAGCAATCCCTTAATGGTCGCATCAGAAAGATGCTGTTTAACGAAATCTATGCATGATTCGACAGCCTCAGGATTAATGTTCTTCCAGCTGTCTCTAAACTTTTTGAATAGTGGGATATCGGGACTGCTAGTGACTTGGTGAATCTTTGATTCAAATACACTTTTGAGGACCAATTCATACACATGATGGCGCAAGCAAACAGTAATAATTATTTTTCTAATTTTTGTTCCAAAAGCACACAAGCTCCATTTATGCACCCTGTATTAGATGCTGTTGTATCACAACACATAATTTGAATCTTATCTCATGAAGCGCGTTTGAAACAGCTTTAGCTTGATCTTTACCGGAAGAACTCCAAAGGAAATAAGGATCGGCAGGCGTTCCTCTTTAGAACTTCTCAAATCTAGGCCGGGTAACAATTTCCATCCCAATGAACTGTAACTACTTCTGGCACGTTATTCTGAAAATCGGATTTTATAGATTCTGCTCTATCCTTTCTTATCTGTGTTCGAATACGTTGAATAGAAGATTTGTTAATTGGATAGTCATCGCAACAAAGACCTAGAGCTTCTATTACTGCTTGAATTATATAAACTGAATCTCTTATGCTTAGTTGACATCTGTCTAAAGCTGCAACTAACTTAGGTGTGATAAAATCTTTCCTTCCTCTTTTTGTAGTAGTTACCGAACTTTCAGATTGAGATGTGGCAGGCAAAGGTTCCTCCAGGCTTTCTTCAGAGCTGGTAAATTGGCCTTCATGTAGTTCTTGTAGTGGTGTTAAGCTGTGTGAAGTAGAAGATGTCAATGAGCTCGCTGAAGTCATTTGCTGGAGCCTCCTTTTCTCCTCTTCTAGTTTTCTCGCCTTGCCTTTTCTTCCTTCTCAGCTAACTTTTTGTCTACACCTGCCAAGCAACCAAAGGCTCTCTTTGCTTTTGTAGGAAAATTTGATCTTCTTCAATTTTAAGAGCATCAGCGTGGGCGATATCAAATAAATTATCCAAATCCTTTAGAAAACCTCCTCACGGCATTTAAAAACATCCTGTGATTTTTTGCGGTTTTTTTGAAGCTCTCGCCAGACTTGATAAAGATCCACAAGCTTCTTCACACAGTTAGGAAGAGCTTTAGTAGGTATTCTAGTCTTTTCCCAGAATATAATACACTCCCGTATTACAAGATTTGTGCTTTCATTGACAGTCAGTTTCACTTCGCGAATATTAAAAAATAGAACTACGAGAACTTGTCGATTAGACGGCAATTTGGCACCCGTTATTTGGTGATGCACCTCACCAACCAAGAAAATACTCTTTTTAGCGCTTCTTAGTTCCACTGACATCTTCGAAATATAAAATATTACGTGTTAGTTACGCGATAATCCGAGAGTAAGTGACTTGCGTAGGCGCTTGTATGAACATGTTCCCGTTCAAGTCGGCACGGGTTGCAGTGCTCCAAATAAGGTAAAAATTTATTTCCGAGTATTTTAGGGTCAAATACACAAAATTAGAGCCTATGCGTTAAAAAATAATAACTTAGAAAAATAAGGGACACCCTACTGTGTATTCCGCGGAAGAATGGCGGTCGTGGCCTTCTTAGTGCAAAACAAATGTTCAACCGTGAAATATGTAGCCTCCAATGCTATTTCCTGGCGAAAGTAGATAGTGATTTGCATAATAAAAGACGGCACCTTGGACGTATGTCGGTTATGCCGTGAGCCAGGTGAAACCCTGCGTCATATAACCTCTGCTTGTTCGATTCTTTGTAACAATGAGTATTTGCACAGATATAACCAAGCAGCCAGGATCCTTCATCAAGAGATAACTCTAAAATATGGCTTCATAGCTCGGCGGTTGCCATATTACAAGTACACGCCGGAGTCGGTTCTCGAAAATGACCGCGCCGAGCTCTAATGGGACCGAGACATCATCACGGACAGGTCTATTCATATCATAATAGACCTGATATCGTGTTGATAGATCGGGTGCAGTCAAGGGTGTTTTTGGTGGATATCACTATTCCACACGACGAAACTTCGTGCCAGCTTATGCCGACAAAGGGATGCGGTACCTTAACCTGGCGCACGAGGTTACGGATGTGTGGCAAGTGCAATCCACTGAAATCATTCCTGTAGTTCTGTTCATAAATGGTTTGATTTCAGCTGACCTGAATCGCAACTTTAGACGGCTGGGACTTCGAGGCAGACCAATAATAGCGGCTATGCATAAAGCAGTCCTCCTCGAAAATGCCTGGATTGTCCGACGCTTTATCTCCTCGTCGCACTGACCTCCAGCTGAGTGTGCTTCTGCTGGAGTAGCTCCTGCCACTTCGCGTAGCGCTAAGTGTGCAGAATAGCCCAAATTCATATCCAGAAATATTAATAATTTATTTCATCTCATTTACAAATGTACAACATTGCAGTTTAACATAGATAGCTTAATATAAAGTATTATAATGAACATTAAAGTTTTTTTTTATAGAGGTGTCAATTATGATCTTAAGTGAATGTGACAAAAATATTTGGATCAGTATTTGTTGATTTACCAATATTGGTAAAGAATTTATTGAAGCAGTTGCTAACAGTTTTAGGATCTGTATTATTTTGTCATCCATGGATAGCTCAATATGCATAGTAATTACTTCGTAATAGTGGTTTTAAATTAAGGTAAGCTTGGAAAGTAACAAGTATATTACAATAAAGTGAAAACTCTTAATTTTAGATTTAAGCATTTTAAAGTGGCAACAATTATGGTTCAAGTTCATTCATATAAGGTGAAACAAAATCAACTAAAACTATTTAAACTGGGGCTTCAACTCGTTTAACTGAGCAACTTTCCCTTTGGAAACTTTAGTTACAACCCTACAGTATGGCTTTCATAAACATGGCTACAGTTAAAAGAATCAGTTGACTAAGATGTAAATTAAACGACATGTGACTGTGTGACATTTAGAAGCAATCTATCGATACTAACGTCTCCTCGCCGCTACACAAAAACCCAAAAGTAATGTATTTCAGTGTAGGACAAGTTTATTATTGTAACTCCTGACAAACCTCAAGACGTGCCAATTATAATGCAATATTGTACCTATACTTGTTATAAACACAAAATATACTCAAGTTTAATAATTAAAAAAAATTGATAAATTAAAAATCTTTTCTACAATTGGCACGACTAACCACGACTGATCTAGACACGCGGAGCGTGTCCAGCCAAGTTCACATCAAAAAAGAACTGGCGAGTAGCTCCGTGTGTAATATTACACGAACCATTTGGAGTCACTTTTGTCACCTTCATAACTCAAAATCTATTTAACATAAACATACCAAATTTGGTTTATGTATTAAGACTTCCTAGATAAACGAGCACTCAAAATTTTATAAACACAGCTCAAATGGTTGGTATAGATTTTAACGTCCGAACATGGACATTTTTATGACTGACTCACTGACATATAGATCAAAAAGCTTACCCACTTCCAGATGACCTAGAAAGTTCAAATTTTGCATCAAGCTAGGTAATTGTGTGTATGCAAAGGAAAAAATCAGAAAACACAGAATTTCTAAGTTTTTTTTTTCAATACAATATTTTTATGATTTAAAGACACACTCACCGTCATCAAAAAGCTAAGGTACTTCTAGCAAGGCTATGAGCTTTAAATTTGGTGTGCAGCTAGTATTTTATGTACTGATAATGGAAAAATTAAAAAAACCATGTGTTAAAAAAATTAAAAAAGGCTCAAAAAGTAACTTATCGCGAGGCTCGAACTCGCACCTGCGCGTTACATGTGCGACGCTTATATTAAGTGAGCTATCGAGGTTGTTATGGCAATGGTGAAATAAAGATAATATTATACAATTTAGTAAATGGAAAACAGGAAAATAGCAAGACGAAACAAAAATAAAAGATTCTTGGAATGAAACAAAAATAAAAGATTCTTGGAATTGTATAAAAAACCTGTGTAATAAAAGCACTAGCTACTAAATATTTAAATAAAACCTATTACATATAAACTTAATTCATTGAATATAAACAGAATAAAAATATATGTTAGCATTTCATTATTACTAACAATAAGCTGAAAATATAATAAAGTTGCCCATGTTGGATTTGAACCAAGAGTTTTCTCACTGAAGCCGCCGTCTATACCGGCCTACCGGTTGGTCGATTCCTTACGGGGTGAAACACATCTTCTGCATTAGGTACATAACTTAAGAAAAATTATATCTTTCAAACAGAGCACAGTTACACATAGTAGCCAGTAGGTGTACTGTTGTAAGTTGTAACTGATAATGATAAGATTCGGTGGGTGCTGCCATGCCCAAAGTAGAAGAGATATCTTGTGTTGATTTAGTAAGTAAGGGATAATGTACTTATGTCAGTGACATTAGACAATACAGAGAGAGCATTCGAAATGATTGCAGAAAAAGTTAGAGAAATTTAAAGAAATCGACAGGTAGACTTCTGACCTGTTGAAACTGTAAATGCAATGGAAGATTTCATATCAGAAAATGAGCTCGAACAAATTATAAAAGGTCTAGATGTTAGACCAGAAACGTATTTTCGATACAATTTGTAAGACTTTGTTAGACAAAACTGCAGTTTTGGAGAATTTGCTAGTAAGACAGGCGGCACAGGAAAAAGTTATATCAATACCATTAAAAGTTGGGTTACGAAGCGAATGTACAAATTACTTGCAGTAGCTGCATCTTGCAGTAGCTGCAGCCGCTTTAAATATAAACTGACTCACAATACATAGGCTCCTACAGCTGCCGGTAGAACATGGAAATTGTCCTACTAAGTACACTTATCAGATCAAGCATTAAAAGTTTTACACATTTACATGTGTACAAACATGAATGTCTATGTAGTAAACAATGGCGCGAAATTGGTATGAAGTGTCTGGGGTGTGACAGCGTAAGCGCAGGTTTTTTTTATTATTAGTAAATCACTTTTAAATAATATTAATAAATGTACTCACAAAAAGTAATGATATCACATACTAGTCATCTTAAATTTGGTTTATCAACGTATCATCTTTATGTTATACGCAAGTTCTTATTTTTATATTATAAGGTTCTATTCTTCTGAATATTTCATGTGCTGGTAAAAACTAGCCAAGTCAATGATGAAGTTAAACAGATCATAAGTTATTTGCTTTGTGTAAATAATTCTACTATTTAAATTTAGAAAGTCATATTTTGAAATAGCAAACATTGTTGTAGCAGTAAAAAACAAAAAATTGTGTTTTAAATTTACTTAAGAATGTTATACGTTCTTATAAATAAATTTCAGGATTATCTACAGAACTTGGCATCCATTTAGATCTCAATTCTTTTCTCAGTAAAGTTGACAACCACACCATATCATAATATTGAACTTGGCTCCCATTTTCACATTTATGTTTTTGATGCGATCGAATTTACAAGATTTACTTACTCCGCTGGCTTAGTGACCTCACATTGTCTTGGCGTCCGTTACGAGATCCTGCCACTTTCCTGAGCGATTTTTGGCAAGCGATGTCCCGAGGTCCGCCTCCATATCTCTCCAGCGATACCCGAGGCGGCCTACTGGACGTCGACCAGTTATTTGTTAATGTTTCACGCTGCGAAAGCACACCGACTCCGCAGGCGTGGTTACCTCGAAAGAAATTTACAATAAAAATAAAAATTCCATTGCTCGGTTTACGAAAGAAAACTTCACTTCTGTCTCCATAGTGCGTCATCAGAACTTTAACTTCTCTTTAAAAATAGTTTTTTTTGGAAAGGTTGATGTGTGTTTAAAGTACAGGCATAGAAGATCAATTCTTCTCCTCTTTTACATTTCTAAGTTTCCAATGAAAGCAAATAAAATTGTTTTACTAGAATTCAGGAGGTCGCGGGTTCGATTCCCGGCGGGGTCCAACTTTGTGGTCTCGGTTTGGTTGGTGGTAGGGCATTCTCTGAGCCAGCCGGGCTAGCTATCACCATCTTATCTAAGTCTTGCCGCTAAACATCAATATTAACAGCATTGATGTGTTCCGGTATAAAGATAAGGTAGCCAGTTCCCCATTGCGTTGGGGAATCTTGGTAAGCCCGCTTCCATCTTCGGCATCATCATCACTTACCATCAGGTGAGATGATGCCAAGGGCTTACTAATCGAGGGTAAAAAATATATATTTATATACTAATATGTGGAAAATTATATTTTTTGTTTGCTCTAAGAAAATAAGTTATGCAGCCACGCTGTGCATACTTTCTCGCGAATCCCATAAATTTCATCTGACTACACTACATTGTCAAGTGGCCAACCCCAGTGTCAGAAGTCTGTCAACCGCCTGCCCAAACTTGACGTAACTTGCGAAGCATGGAAGCGGTCATAATGCCACAATTGTTTTATTGTTATAACGGTTTTACTGTTAAACCCCTTGTCCTAAGATTACCATTGGTATACGTATGATACTTTTGGAAGTAGACGTATGTATATCGGCCAAACTAATTTTTATATAAAATATTTCAAAAATCAGCTTCAAAAATGTATCCTACGTCAATGTATCTAATTAAATTTGCACACCAAAACGCCGCTTTTGATACATGTGGTAACAGAGAAACGAACATATGCCCATGTATACACCCAAAAGTATTACCCTCCAATAAAAAGTTGCGTAAGAACTGAAAATACACAAACCTATTTGCTTCACTCCTTTCAGGTTCACTACGTTGTAACGGTTACTTTGAAATATTTTTTTATAGTTTGCCGGAGGATGTACGTCTCCTCTCCGATGTTCCGTAGCTCCCTAGGCCGCTAAAAATACAGAGATATGAGACGTCTCATCGAAAAAAAGGATCTCTTTTGTTCTTTCGAAATCCCCTTGAAAATTCGGAGCGAAGAGTAATATTTGATATATACACAGACACAATTTAAGAGTGAAAATGTCATAGTATACACTAAGCCATTCTACCGATACAGTTTCCTGCTTTCCCCTCGGGATCACTTTTAATATCCGGGATCAATAATTTCGTATGAAAATATCGTAATCGATAGGCCTTTCCAAACAATAAAGTTTTTATCTTATAAAATTGAGCCATTGTGAAGATATAACACAGTATTTTTTTAAATAAACGAATGGAATAAATACGTTTGTTACGTTCCTATAGGAATCCTTTAATTTTGTCGTGATAATAAAGTATCATTGTTGCAAATAACAATATTATTAATTAAGAAGCTCTTTAAATCATAACGCATTACTACACCACTTAACGAAATAGCAATACTTCGGACATTATTATCGTACATTATTAGCTAATTAAAAAATAATATGGCTATAAAATATATTTTATTAACATGTTTATTTTTGTTTTGTTGCAGAATATTATAACCAAAGTTCGATAAAACATGATTTGTGCTTACAATGTATCCGGAGAAGAAATTCGACGCTGGCAAGTGAAGTGAAGTGATGTAGTGATCAGTGAGTGAGTGGTCGGCGGCGGTTCTGCGGGCTGCGGCAACGCGGGCGGCGCGGCGGGGGCACCCGGGGCGGTGCAGTGCGCGCGAGCCGCAGGCGCCGGCGCCATGGCGGACGACAACACTATCATCGAAGGCACTGTCAAGTTTCGCGATGGGAAAAAGGTAAAACAATCTCAGTAAGCTTCCGAGTATCTTTAAAATGGTTCACCTGATTACATTACAATACAATAATTTATTCATAAATATAATTTATTCATATTTATTTATTCATTTATTTTTGTAAGATTTAAAAATAATAATGAAATAAATAATGATTTACAATTTCATAAAGTCATTTACACGTCATTTGATGTTAAATATTCGAACCAAAATGAATAATAATTATATTGTAATTAATATTAAAACATACTAGTATTCGCTTTGGAATTTACTTTAGCAACTTTTCATGCATCATGAATTCTTTAAAAGCATAAAACTTCTTTTCAAGCAACCACAACTTCAACTCAGCTTTAAACGCCCGATGCGACTGTGCGTTCTTTACTAGGTCTTGAAGCCGGTTATAAACCACCGGACCGAGGACATATACCGATTTCTCAGACTTAGTCAAACTATGTGGCACAGAGTACAGTTTGTCCCTGTGTCTAGTATTAAATGAGTG
The DNA here is from genome assembly GCA_958295455.1 of Coleophora deauratella. Lineage (NCBI taxonomy): Eukaryota > Metazoa > Arthropoda > Insecta > Lepidoptera > Coleophoridae > Coleophora > Coleophora deauratella. Next base: position 43,786 of record OY282406.1, read on the forward strand.
GGTTTCCCCTCCCTTAGTAAAAGAACCGAGGTTTTGGTTCGTAAAAGTGGCAATAGAGTATATAAACATACAAGGGAGAGTCATTATCCTGAATTCTTTGAACTGGTCTCTAGCGGACACATCGTCTGCCACCCTAGCCATAGCTCTTAGAGCTCGCTTTTGAATGACAAACGCCCTATTCGAGTCGGTAGCGCACGCCCACATCTCTGTACCATACGCCAGCAGCAATATTTGCCTATGAATCACTAATTCATTTTAAATTACCGATTTATCAATATTGCATACCAGATGTTGCAGCCGAAAAAAGAAATTATCCTTGTATATAAAGTACCCTAAAATTAAAATACTTTATAATTATTGAAAATTGACAGATATATCTGATTGATACACCTGAATTCACTGAATTTCATGTAATTCTTTTCAAAAAGGTAAAAGTTGTGACGCTGTGCTGTGACTGTTTGTTCATGACGGGTCTGCACTAAGGGTATCTTTTATAATAGTGCCTCGCAGGGACCTGGACGGAATCCTAATATAAAACGGTGGAGCTTTTACTCATGATTAGATTAGATTAGATTCATTTATTTCACATTATCAATTTAAAATTACAATAATAGCTTATTAAAAATGTCAAAGTATAATGCAATCGTCAAAATAATTAAAATTAAAAATTGAATAATACAAATAGTCATTAATATAAAATTCAATGTCAATTTTAAAAAATAATAATAATAATCACACAATGGATAAATACAAAATAAAAATAAAAATGACAATATTACACAATGGTAAAGATCAGGAATGTGTATAAGAAATTAAAATATTTTTAATACATTCATTTACTGAATAAAATTCATTTCCCAACAAAAGAAGCTGAACAGTTAGCTCTAATGTACGCATACGGCATTACCGCGTGGAAGACGGGGCTCTCAGTCTTATCAACTCATACCTTTAGCATAGCAACCGAACACCTAAAGTTCAAGACTGTTTCTCTTGGTATAACTTTAGATGCCACATTGCAATAGGGTTAAATATAAACTTTAGCGGGAAAGCTTAGTTCAGCTGCATACTTTATTTATATTCATAGTGCTATGTTACTTTGGGGACATGCAGCTGATATCGAAACTATCTTTGTTTTACAAAAAAGGACAATTCGCGTATTCTATTACATGCGATCCCGCGAATCGTTGAGGGATAAGTTTTGGGAAATTAATATTTTTCGTTTGCTAGTCAATTTGTAAATGAGAATATTATTTTTTTTTTATTTGATTTGATTTATGTACCTACGCCGAAAACAATGACAACGCTGAACACTTTAAAAGCAACCGACATCAATCGTAACAACTACTATTTTGCTGTTTTTTGTTTTTGGTGATTTTTCAAAAGGTGCTCTCGAATCTTTAAAAGGAATCAATCTTGATAAAATTTATATGGGACCAAACCGAACACAAAAATACATCAAAATCAATTCATAATTGGCGGAGTAATCGCGTAACAAATATACAAAAAACATACAGTCAAATTGAGAGCCTCCGGCTTTTGAACTCTGTTAAATCAAATCAAAAGGTTTTTTATATAAGTAGATGTTTTTCACATACTTTTAAATCGTCTTTTTTTCTGTAAAAAACACTGACAGACACATTTTAAACCTTAGAAATATACACTACCGCTCAAAAGAATGTGGCCACCTGCATTTTGTTTAAGTTACAAACAATAAATTAAAAAAATCATTTAGTAGGTTTCATTATTTGTATATCACCGCAAAATACATATCTATGGTAAATCGTAAACAGGTCATAAAACCAAAATGGTGTTATTTGTCATTTGACCAGAAAACATGCTCTCCGTAGCTCAGTACTTAAAGTCTAATAATATTTTCTTGTTTTTCACTTCTGAGTATTATTTTTTGAAGAAAATAAGTAAAACTAAAGAATATTCTCAAGAGATCAGGGTCATAATAATCAGCCTTCATAAATCAAAAAATTGCTAATAAACAGTTAAAATATTTTTTACAAAATGTATTTTACTAGGTGGCCAAATACTTTTGAGCGACAGTGTAAATAGCACTGATATTGCTTATTCGAGACTGAAAAAAGTCTGAAATCATTTATGGTGCAATGTGTAAGTTTTTATAATAAAATACCAGAAAATATAACTCATTTGCCTGAGACCAAATACAAAGCACACGTAAAAAATTTCTGTGTTTAAACTCAAACTCAAAATATGTTTATTCGAAGTAGGTAGTGTAACAACCCTAAAGACCTAACTAAACCTAAATAGAAATACCTTAATAAACCAGAGAAAAACTAGGTCTACGGTGACAAATTATAAGAACCTAACGTACCTAACAAAGACTAAATAATAATGAATCTACCTAAAATAGCGAAACTTAAAACATAGTGGATCTTATAATATATGGCCAATGATTGCTAGTTGCGAGAACGCTAAGTTGTGATCGTCAAGAAATAAGTAACCCTAATTCTTTCAGAATGTCTTGAGATTGATGAAAAGTCAGCTGAACGGATTTCCCTGAATAGAACCTTAAATCCCTGAACCGTAAATTCTAGAACCTAACAAGATAAATACTCTTTGTAAAGGACTCCTCCCCAAAGGGAGTGTTGTCCCCTTAGCTTAGTATAATGCGTAACTAGAATTTAGTCATGCATTATTTATGATGTGTAAATGTAGCCAAAACGATCAAAGGTTATTTAAACAGAGAACTGAACTCTGGACAAGTAATTAAGTTAAATTTAGGCGCTCCCGCAACGTTCCATGCACTTCAACCCTCCTAAGTTGGATAGTGCTCTGTCCCCATAATTTAGTCCATACTCTTTTCTCGCAAATATTGGAAACAGCGCTTGATCAAGAATGCTTTTCACTCGTTTAGAGTAATAAATTATTTACTGTAGATAACAGCGTTGTCCCGCCCTGAACCATCTCTTTGGACAACTGATTGGTCGATTACTCAAATCTCGCAGAAAGCTGAAGTTCTCAGTATGACAAGTTTGTAGAATTTCATCAAAGAATGTAGGTAACTAAACTCATCCAAGACTCAGGCCAATAATGCTGTTATAGCGTAGTACTTTTCAGGTTCGGCAGTAACACCAAAGAACCGATAAGAGAACCCAGATGTTGTTTGGAGTAGATATCTGAGTAGTTTGATCTCTCATTGAAATTGTACAGAGTAGATTCAGCCTCGACGATATAATATAATAAATTCCATAAAACTAATCAGCAGGATAAAATATAATAGTTGTCAGGCATACTGGGCAGTAGACATTTGTATCCAAGCAAAATAAAGATGTCACATTATAAAACACATGAAAATAGACAAATAAAAGCATGCAAGTTCAAACTGCATATTAAATAAATATCTAGGTCCAAATAGGGGGACACCCCCGAATCCGTGTAAATAACACACACATATATTATTTCAAACCATCATACGAATCAAACGAAAACATAAAATCCTTGGCGCTTCTGAAGAATCGACTGAATGAACACTTTACCGACTCGGCCACTTTACTAGCTAAACCTAATAGATTTACGATATCTATTTTAATACAAACACTCATAATCTATCCCGCAACCTCTTTCAAATCGATAATATTCCCAGCAGTAAAAGCTGTCAGTAAGTTACTTTTAATTTCACGAAGCGCAAAGGAGATGAAACTCTTACCGTGGGAGGGCCATGCTTCGGCACGAATGGGCCGGCTCGACCGGAGTGATACCACGGCCTCACAGAAAACCGGCGTGAAGCAAAGCTTGCGTTGTGTTTCGCCGAGTTAGTTAGGATACCGGAGGCCCAACCCCCTTCCCCCCCAATGATAGCGCAGTTCCCAAATACGCTACCCCAGGAGGGTACCAGCTGCGCGAGCGCTGAAGAATCCCTCTCTGGACATCCAGGCTCAGAACATAACGTGCCTGAGCCTGGACGTCCAGGCCGCCCCTCTTCGTACTCTGGGGGGAGGGGGCAAAACCGCGCTTTCAACTGCACGAGGCAAGGGCAAAGACACTGTGGCACCCGCTGCCACGCTGGCTGTGGACTTCTGCAACATCAGGGGCTTACATTCCAACCTAAATGCTGTACACCACCACCTTGAGATAGCAACGCCTTCCTTTCTCTTTTTGACCGAGACACAGATATCGTCTCTAGCAGACACATCGTACCTCTCCTACCCTGGGTAAGGTCTGGAACACTCCTTTGTGCCTAGGGCTGGAGTATGCGTGTACGTCAGAGACGATATCAGTTCTCGCCGCCTCAGCGACCTTGAAGGTAGGGACCTCTCCACCATATGGCTCCGTGTAGACGTCGATGACCATCCCCGCGTCTATTCGTGCCTATATAGGTCCCATACCGGCGATTACGAAACTGACGGAACTCGAACGAACTTCCGTACTCGTTGAGTACGTCCAAATGGCTGCAGGTACTGTACAGCAGCAGATCCCATCCGCTGAGATCGTGGTACTCGGCGATTTTAACGCCCACCACGCCGAATGGCTCGGCTCTAGCAAGACCGATCATGCGGGGATATCTGTCCACGACTTCGCCCTGACATATGGTTTGACACAACTGGACACTACGCTCACGCGAATCCCAGATGTGGAGAACCATGACCTTCTGTTGACTTCTCATCCGGACGGCTACCAAGTATCCGTTGGCGCCTCACTCGGCTCTTCGGATCACTGCCTTATCCGTAGTACGGTGTCACTCACGTGCCCGCCACGACCGCGAGTTGCTTGTCGCCGTCGTGTGTGGCACTACAAGTCAGCAGATTGGGATGGGATGCGGTCTTTCTTTGCATCCTACCCTTGGGGGCAGGTTTGCTTCACGTCGGATGACCCCAACTTGTAAACCCAAAGTGTAAAGTACTCACTTTCACAAGATCCAGAAGCCAAATTACGGTTACATATTGTCTCCGGGGAATATCCTTGGACAGAGTAACAGAAATCAAGGATTTAGGAATATTATTGGATGCTGAGCTTAATTTCCGTCAGCATATCATGGCAATGTGCAAGGAGGCTAATAGAGCTATGGGCTTCATAATGAGAACAGCCTACCAATTTAAAGATGCACGGGTTCCAACCTTGCTTTACAATGCATTTGTCCGGAGCAAATTGGAATATAGCTCAATCGTATGGGACCCGTATGAGGTCAAGTATACTCTCATGATAGAAAGGCTACAGCGCAAGTTCGCTAGGTATCTTTACAAGCGGATATATGGAAGTTACCCTTTTCTCTATCCATCCCTCTTTATGTATGGCATGGTTGGGCTCGATTCCCTGGAGCTCAGACGGAAATTACTGCTTAGTATCCATTACTGTCTGTTGCTGCGGGATAGAATCAACAATCCTGAAGCAATGGATAACATTCGACTGTTCGTGCCGGACAAGTACTTGCGCGCGGGGCGGCGGCGGCACCAGCTGCTGGCGGCGGCGGCGCCGCGCACGGTGCGCGCGCTGCACGTCACTACTTCCAGAGCCATACATTTGCTTAATCGATTTGTTGCCGACGTCCAACATATTGACATATTTGTGGATAGTATTCCTAAATTAACGAAGCATCTATATGTTTTCCTTAATAACATTTTATGAATGTAATAAAACAATGGAGCGCCTTGGGAAACTGTAAGCTCTTATTGTAATATATAAATAAAGAATAAAGAACTTCGCTGCTGATTCTGTCACTGATGTGGTGCTGCAGGGTATGGAACTTTTTATCCCATCCTCGGTGGTCCCCATTAGCGGCAAATCCCAGGCTTGGTTTGGTCGGTCCTGCAAAAAGGCTTCTCGCCGGAAACAGGAATGTTACCAAGCCTGGGCAAATGCAGCGAAGGTACGGGATGAAAAGACCAGCGAATTAAAAAAGGAGTTTAACTTTGCCTCCAGGTCCTTCAAAAGAGACATTGCCAGGGCGAAGTCGGCGCATATAGGCAGAATTGGCGAGAGACTAGAGCGTCTTACTTCGGGAACTCGGGCGTTCTGGTCTCTGGCCAAAGCTGTCCAGGGGAATTTCTGCACGCCATCATTTACACCACTGCACATGGGAAATGATTCATTGGCCCATGACGCAAAGGAGAAAGCCGATCTTCTAGGCAAACTCTTTGCGTCCAACTCGACATTGGATGACGGGGGAAACGAGCCGCCGACTATACCGCGGTGCAAGAGTTGTATGCCGGATATCTGGTTCCACCAACGCTCAATGCGTAAAGCACTTTTTTCTCTCGACATTCATAAGTCGAGTGGGCCCGATAGAATCCCTCCTATCGTGTTGAAGGTGTGTGCTCCTGAGTTGGCTCCAGTTTTAACGTGCCTTTTTCGGCTTTCTTACTCTTCTGGCGTAGTCCCGAACTCATGGAAAACAGATTTGGTGCACCCGACCTCTAAAAAAGGTGACCGCTCGAATCCGTCCAACTACAGGCCGATAGCCATAACCCCCTTATTCTCAAAGATAATGGAGTCCATTATCAATAGCCAGCTCCTTCGGTATCTAGAGGACCGCCAGCTGCTTAGTGACTGACAGTACGGTTTCCGTAAGGGCCGGTCCGCTGGTGATCTTCTTGTCTACCTCACATAGCGAAGGCCTTCGATCGGGTCTGGCACAAAGCACTTCTTGCGAAGCTTCCTTCTTATGGGCTTCCCGAGGAATTATGCAAAAGGGTCACTAGTTTTCTTGTAGACAGAAGCATATAAAGGTCGTAGTGGACGGTGCATGCTCAGATTCTATGTATGTAAATGCTGGTGTCCCTCAAGGCTTTCGCCTACACTCTTCCTTCTGCATATCAATGATATGCTGCAAATCAGCAGCACTCATTGTTATGCGGATGACAGCACAGGTGATGCCCTCTATACCGGCCGTGCTAACATTTTTCGGGAAAACATCATCGAGAGCCGTAACAAACTTGTGTCGGAAATTGAGGACTTTTTAAAGAAAGTCTCAGAATGGAGACGGCTTAACTTGGTCCAATTTAACCCCACTAAGACACAGGTTTGCGCGTTCACTGCCAAGAAAATGCCATTTGTCGTATCACCTCGTTTTGAGGACACTCCCCTTAATGCCTCAGCTAGTATCGGAATCCTTGGTGTCGACATATCGAGTGAAGTCCAGTTCCATGGTCATTTAGAGGGTAAGGCTAAGTTAACCTCGAAGAAGCTTGGTGTGCTCAATAGATCGAGGCGGTATTTCACTGCGGCCCATCGCCTGCAACTTTATGAGGCACAGGTTCGGCCTCACATGGAATACTGTTCTCATCTCTGGGCAGGGGCACCCCAGTACCAGCTTCTCCCTCTGGACCGCATTCAACGGAGAGCTACTCGAATTGTCGAAGCGTGATCGGGTGCTGTCCGTGTGACCTGGCCTGTTCTTGTCAATGTTTTTTTAAAATGCTTAGTAATTAGATTCTAATTGCAATTTACTTTTATCACTTTTGAACCCTTTTTTATTTTTTTGATTTACAGACATGACATTATATAAATCATCTCTTGACCTGGCATTAAGATGTAATAGAATGTAAGACGTTTTCAAAAAATGTGTTGGAGGGAGTTTCTTTGGACCCGTAGTTTCTTTTCACTCCGCAAAAACTTCCCGAAACGGCGCGGCGGGTATATACGAGTTCCGAGTGGTAGGAACCTCGTATTAGGTAGATAAAAGAATGGAATTCGAAAAGTGTATACTGCTACGTACTTCTATTAAAAATATTTTCATTTCATTTCATTTTGTGAAAAATTTTGTTGTTTTTCCAATTAAAAAAAAACTATGTTGAACTTATATACCTCTAGATTTTTATTATTAATTGTGTACAGAGATAGTGTGTATTTTTTTCATTTTTGTACACTTAATCGCCAAATACACAAAAATAAACCTATCCCCAAGCTAAGTCAGTGCTGATTGTATATGTGTAACGCCGACTGGCGCTCTGTCTGTTCGCAGTGGAAGCCGCGCTGGTGCGTCATGCGCCGCCTGTCGCCCGTGGCCGGTGAGTGCTCGTGCTCGTGTGTAGTACGATAGTATCCACTTAATTCGAGACGCAGTAGTAAAGACAAAGTCCCGCGGTTAAATTGTGCCACACGATAAGAAGAAGACGAATGTTGTTAAAGTGATCAACTAAAAGTGTTCAACGAAATAGAAGCAGTCGTGGTTTAGTGAGGCCTGTGAGGTGTGTGTTGTGTGTGAGGCCTATGAGACGTCGATCACGCAGGTAAACTAGTACAGACACCTGGTAGCTTCGCTATTAGTGGCATTTATCTCGACTCTGCTTCGCAAGGCACGTTCAGTTGGTGTCGGTTTCTGACATAGCCGCCTATATCATCTTATACGCTTCTAAATATAATAATAATATATATTCTATTAATAGCATTGTATGTATTCATGTGTAATGTTACCACTGTAAACATTTAGCTGTTAGTCTTCCTAAAATAAATAAAACAAAACAAAATAAATAAATAAATAAACTTTTAGCACTTGGGTTGACCACTAGCATCGCAACCGCTACCATTCTGGACTAGGCTCCTCTGTGTGGAATGAGACCTAACCGTCCCAACCTGTGCTAGAGCCTAACAGTAGGAAAGATATGGCTTGTTAACAAGATCACTCACAAGAGAAAAGTTAAAAACACTTCACAGATATAGAAACGATCGTACACTTTCGCAAGAAAATTTGGTTTCACTTTGAGATAGTTGTGCGACACGCGACGTATACGATGGTCACTCAGCTTTCGTCGCGCGCACATAAACCACACATCGAAGGAGGCGCCGCGCGGGTGGCCGCCGCCGCCGCGCCGCCGCCGTCGCAGGGGCTACTGTGGCGCACTGTGCCGCTGAAACAAACAATTCATCAAGTACTTCCTCTCAACTGTTTATTATTCATGTAGAGTAAACGCTTTCTTATGTAATTAAAAAGCCTCTTTATTACACTGTGCTAGGTTTGGTGAAATAAATAATTTATCTGTTTATCTATCTATTTAAAAGTAGCAAGTTAAATACAAATAATCGATGCATTTTAGACATCAAAGGGTCAATAAGGGCACTCTGTAAGGTTTAATAAGAGATAACAGATGCAATGCGTGTAATTTTCGTATGAGGAACGTTTTCTCAACGATCATAAAGTTTTATAGAATTTCAACAACGAACTGCGGTACCTTGTTATAAATACGAAAATAACAGGAAACTTTAAATAGTTTCTGCTCCACACAGATCAGCAATATAAATAATGTGGCCAGCAGTAACCGATGGAGGTATTAATCAAATTTAATAAAAAAATACATTATTACGTTTATTTTAGTTAGTAATTGAACGAGTTAGTTGTTTTAGAATTCTCTAACTTAAAAAAATTGTCAGCATCAAATTTGTAGCAACACGGTATTTGAATCTGTGACGTCACATCCTTGATCTTCTAGTTATGTGGGCTGTTGCCACGGCAAGATGTAAAGAGTGAATACAGTGAGTGAATACAGTCCATTATAATTTTTCTGGAAGAATTTATTTCAGTACTAGCCCCCTTAAAGTTGGACGGCCGAGATTTCTCGACCTTTCAAAATGGCGAAAACATTTTTTCAATTTTTGTGGTCCTTTGAATTAAATTCAATGCAATTTATTTATTTAACGTAGGTACAGCATGTACACTTTTTAAATGTCAAAAACCATAAAATAAAAAAGTCATACTCATTACGTCAGGTACATAATGACATGGTACATTTTTTACTAACAAATATGGATTGTATTATCTGAAATAAAGAGAATCATTATTATTATAATAAAATTAAAACATTCAAACAAGTCTCTAAATAGCAATAAAAAAAGTAGTTACAGCATGGATTTTTTTTAAAGTCAATAAAATACAAAAAAATAAGAAAAGAAAGATATGTCAGGTAGATAATAAAAATAAAATAAAATCTTTCAAAAATTTTTTTGCGCCAAAGAGTCTAAATTATTCCAAGCGACTCCATCTTTAACAAGCGTTCCGTATTTCCTGTCGTGTGGCACAATTAAGCGTCACTCGCCAAGGCACGAACGGCGGTAAAACAAAGTGGTCGCGCTTTGACAAAAATATATAAACGGTTATTCTTTTAGAGCTGACATGCTTTTGCCCGCGTATTCATCATCATCATCACCAGCATCAAATGAAATCAATAAATCTAATATCAGTAGTGTGCAATAGGAGTTACGCATACACCATCACCGCACACGCATGCATAGTAAAAGTAGGGTGCACATAACTTTATTGATTTCATACATATAAATCTTTATTTAGAAATAACTTGGATGGATAGTTTGTTGCTTTTTTACTCATCAATAGGTGAGCAAACGGATATCAGGTCAAAAAGAGTAATCTTGTATAATACATAGTTCGATATATTCATGTACGTGTGTATGTGTGTGTGTGTGTGCAGATAGCGTACAGCTGCAGCTGTACCGGGACGCGCGGGCGCGCTCGCGGCGCCTGGGCCGGCTGGCGGGGGGCGCGGAGGGCGCTCTCGGCGGCGTGAAGGCGTCGCTCTCGCTGCAGCACTACCTGGGCTGCGAGGCGGGCTTCACGCTCGACAAGCACTCCAACACACTCGCGCTCGTCTGCCAGGACTTCGTGGCCGTGCTCGCCTTCGAGACTCGCGAGCGACTCCTGCAGTGGCAGGTACCGAGTTCCATCACGCGCTCCAGAGCGATGATGGATGTGAAGCGCTTGTCACTACAGTGTAGTGTACGGGGCGCGGAGGTTAAACAGATTCAAACGAAATTATTTATTTTATTTATTTATTAATTGAACAGAACACAAACAGTCATAATTGTCAAATCTAACAAGGATATTTTTTATGCAAATAGACCTGAAGGTTCATAACTTAAAATATAAATATAACATTTTTAGAGCACTTAAGTTCAGTTTATATAACTTAAGAGAGGTTAATGAACAAGAACAAACATTTTTAAAAAAATTAACAAGGTAATTATTTAAGTACTTAGGTAGTAATAAAGTAATTCTCGTACTTAATTATTTTTTTGTATATATGTTTTTTGAAAATACACAGTGAATTTTGGAAGGGGTCTATATCTTTCAGATTGTGATTATAGATTTTAGAAACTCGTCAAAAAAATATATATTCTGTGTAATTTGTGCGAGCAAAGCTGACATGGAATAGATCGCGAGGTCGAACGGAGGGGTGCGATATTTTAAATTGTATATTTTGTAGTAAGTTAGGACATTTAATAATATTATTTAGAATTTTAATATCCAAATATGTTCTTCTATGTTTAAGTGATAAAATATTGTAATAACGCGCAGATTCACAGAATTGTCGAAAAAGTACCTTTTCTATAACACAGCGGTTTCAGAAATATATTCTGAATCCTCTCTAGACGGTCCTTATGTACCTGATATTGAGGGGTCCAGATAATACTTCCAAACTCCAATATGCTCCTAACATAAGCGAAATAGAGAATTTTATAAGTAAAGGGGCGCTTAAAAGGTTTGCCAATGCGCAGGATCATACCAAGACTTTTGTATGCCTTCTTACATACATTATCGATATGCAGATTAAAATTAAGTTGACAATCGAGGGTTATCCCTAAGTCTCTAATATGGGTAACTCTATTTATTTGCTTTCCTGCTATATTGTAATCATACTTAATTGGGTTTTGTTTACGTGAGAAACTGATAACAAAACACTTATCCAGATTTAAAAAAATATCATTATTTTTACAATATTCATAGAAAGTGACTAGAAATTACCTCTACAAGTGTAATTACGACTACAATTATTAAGAAAAATGTAAACTGAGATTACATCATGCGTAACTTAACCTTGGGGGTAGGTAAAGGTGTGCGGCGCGCTGGGCGAGGCGCGGCAGTGGTTGGTGCTGGTGGCAGCCGGCGAGGGGGCCGGGGCGGGGGCCGGGGCGAGGGGCGCGGTGCCTCCGGGGCCGGCGCGGCTCCACCTGCACGGAGCGCGCGCCGCGCTCACCGCCGGCCTGCCGCCGCGCCTGCTCGCCGTCTGGGAGCTACAGCATCTCAGGTTTGTCCTGCCTGTTGAGCTTCCAAAACTACTATAAATTTTATCGTCGACTTGTAATGCAACGATGACGGTTGTGACGTAGGCGCTTCGGCGTGGTGGAGGGGCGCTTCTGCCTGGAGGGGGGCTCGCTGTGCGGTGCGGGCGCGGGGCTGCACGTGCTGCTTGCGGACGCGGCGCGCGACATTGCCACCGCCTTCGAGCGCGCCGCGCGCGCCCGCCTGTCGCCGCGCCGCGTTCCGCGCAAAGATAGAAGGGATGACGGTAATCGTCTATCATGACTTTTGTGTTACTGCCGATGCACCTCGATCCTTGAGTTGTTAAAAAGTGGATATGATTGTCGTTACAGGGACCCAAAGTCCAGGCTCGCAACGAGAGTTCCGTTGTGTGACTCGTATGTCGGAGCATCTCGGCGATGGGGAGTCGCACGGCGCCGGCGAGGGCTGGGCGGCGGCGGAGCGCGGCGAGGACGCGCTTTCACTGAGCGGCGCGGGGAACGGCGTGGGGGGTGTGGGGGGCGCGGGGAGCTGTGCGGGGGGCGCGGATGGCGGGGGCTGGGGCGTACGCGAGGCGGCGCTGGCGCGCTGCGTGAGCTGCATGTCCAAGCTGGGTGCACTGTCGCGCTCCTCCACGGCGGCGCTGACGCCCGGCGCCAAACACTTCAGCCCCGCGTGGACCATGGAAGCGCTCAGCGAACGCGCGCAAACGTCAACGTCCTGCGCTTGCGATCCCCCTCCGCGCCCACCGCGGCCCGCGGGCCTGCCTCGGCTGGAGCTCACTCTCAGCAGAAGGCCCAACACAGGCGGCGGCTGTGAACCCTGCGAGGACAGAACGAGAATTGGTCCTTACGAAAATTACGACGTACCGAAAGTTATATCTTCTGAGGTAATCGAAAATCTGGATTCCTTTTAGACTAGTTAAATCACGTTATATTAGGTGCTTGCCTATGAAATTGCCGATTAGTTAAAAAAGTTCAAAGACAAAATTAATATAAAATAATTAAGGTTTTAAAACAACTAACTATTTTCAAAATGCCATTGGACATTTAGAAATAAAATAATGCTTGCTAAATGCACGTTGTCTGAATATTTTGAGAGCACAGTGGTGTAGAAACTATGAAAATGGATTTTTTCGTCACTGAAAATCGCAATTTTTTCGTTAGAAAAAGACTTTTTATTTTATTTTTGAAGGCTAAACTTATCCCAGCGTATTATTCGTTATCATAATATGTATTTTTGAACATATTGCGCATAATATTTCATGATTTTCAGATAATTTCGATTTTTTTTTGGTAGAAAAAAATTACCCAATTGACCTCTAAGAAAACGCCAATACAATATTCAATGGGGGTTCCATTGAATACTCAGTCAGTTTTTACATGAGAGACATGACATCACTAATTCATGAAAGACCTTAAATGTAGCTAGAAAATGATATATATAATTTAATGGAAGTAAATTCATTTTTGGGGTAATATTATTCTGTTGAACTTTCAAAACTGAAACGCCAATTTCATAGGTAAGTACCTAATATTAATGCATTTTTACACGCCGATCTTCTTTTTGTTGCAGGTTGAAGGCGAATATTACGATACCCCAAAGCGGCTCAAAGAGAGTATCGGCGATTTATTTCAAATAACGAAGAGCACCACATCGAATGCCGTTATACTAAAGAAACCGTGCGGTTGTCTTCTGAAGTTCGGGCGGAGACGGCGCGTGCCCTGCGTGGTGGAGGCGGCAGAGGCGGAGGCGGCGCCGCGCGCGTGCCCCTGCCGCCGCGTCACGGAGTGGGCCCACGGCTGGCTGCGACTGCCGCTCGTGCGCCGCGCCACAGCCGGCAAGGAGAACCGCACTCCCAACGGGGACGGCCACGAGCCGCTCTACGCCACGGTCGATTTCTCGCGAAAGACTCGAATTCGAGCGAGAGATGACACTACGCTAACGCCGGGAACCCCGTCCGATATTCGCCAGTTAGAAATCGACGACGGGCCCCTCGCTAACTACGAAAACCTAAATTTTGCCCTATCTCTCGAGCACTATGAAAATGCGCGAGACCTTTTGAGAAGAGTCGGGGTGACGCAAGCGGAACTTGATGCGATCGGTACGAGTCTGCGGCAACCTTTCATGTTCAGGGACCACTGCGACCGCTGCGGCCACGGCCGTCAGAGGGGCGCCGCCGACGACTACCTGACGATGACGCCCAGTGCACGTGACGATAGTCAAACAAAGGACCGAGGTTGTGCGTCAGTGGCCGGCTACACGCCGATGTCACCTATAGGCGGATTCAATTTTAATTCGTTGCGGTTACCCGCGCGAAGTCCCGGAGGTGTCGGTACCCTCGACGAGAAGTCAGCCAGCAATCCGACGCTGTGCGCAAGCGACGATCGTGCGACGGCAATGCCCGGTCTCGCCGCGCAGACGGAACGTATAGATCGACGAAAACGTTCGAGCTCCGCGGACTCCTCGCGATTTCTCGACGACGTCGAAGAGTACGAAGCGGGTGGATCGACGTCCTCCCTGGAGACTCTGCGAAACGCGGAGACGGCGCGCGGGCGCGGCGGCGATGCGTGCGCGTGCGGCGCGGGCGCGGTCTCCGACGCGGAGAGCTCGGAGCGCGTGGGGAGCGCGGGGCGGCGCGCGGCGGGCGCGGCGGCCGCCTGCCGCGACTCCTCCAGCTCGGCCGACTCCGGCGTGTCGGGCTGCCCGCACCGCGCGCGCGCCCCGCGCCGCTCGCCCGCCGCGCGCCGCTCGCGCTCCGCGGGGGCTGCGGCGGCGGTGCGGGGGGATCCGTCGCACAAGTCCTCGTCGGCCGAGGCCGAGGTGCCGGTGCTACCGATGAAACCACTTAGAGGTAAGTTTCACGTAGATTTTGCTGAGATTTGCCCTACACTAAAAGCACGTGATCTAGATGGTGCATTACGCGAGGTGTCGTGTTGCAGGCGTGGCGGACTCGCGCAGCACGTCGAGCGGCACGTCGGACATGTCGGACTACATCGAGACGCTCTCCATCTGCTCGTCGCACTCCTCCACGGATACTCCCGTCACCCTCCGGTAACTACAATATTTCTTAAATATATTTGGTTACTGACATCATTTTTGTTTGCTAAATAAATAAGTTTAGTTACTGACATGTTTCTGTTTGCTAATATTCATTGGGAAATTGTTAATCGAGCCGCAAATATTTTATTTGGCCACGGAACCCAACCCAATTTCATAACTAAGCCACGGGAAAATGAGACCTCTTCTAATAAACTTATTCGTCTTCTTCCAAACGCCAACTAAATATTCCAAAGACAGCGTCAAGCAAAGAACAACAATTATTATTACTTGTCCACCTGATTCGTACATCACCATCGAATTTACTAATTAAGCCACGGATTTTACAACTCAGCCATATTTTACGTGATACAGCTTCAACATGTGTTCCTCAAAAAATATTGTTCAAACTTCAGCTAGAAAACTTCATATAAGTATAATTGTACTATAAGTGTAATTTTGCAGGTTTTTAATATGGTATAATGGTATTCTTTTACACAAAGTATTTTTTAAATAAAATCGTATGTTTCGTCTCCCTTTAGTAGTTCCTAATATATTTAGTGGCCATAATTTACTAATTTTAGGTACTATTGATGATCTATCAATATATTTAGTTACATTTTTAGGTAATTTTTTATGATCAATCAATATATTTGGTTATAATGTTAGGTACATTTTGATGATCAATCAATATAGAACGAGTTTTGTATTTATTTAAGTTTCACTACATTTTAATTTTTAATCGTATTAAGTTCTAAAATTTGAAGTCAAATTCATTACTTTTTGGTGTCATATATAAATATTTTAGAAGCTGACTACTTGAATATGAGTTACTAATTTTGATGCTAAATAATAACTCAGCAGAGTTGTATTAACAGAAGCTAATATCGAAGATTTATAGTGGCTGTTATAGTATTTTTAGATGCCCATTGATGGTGGCTGACTTAGTAATTTAGAGGACAATGTCGATTTTTAGAGGCGAACAATGCTATTAAACAGAAGCCTGTTTAATTAGCACCCATATTAATTGAGTTGGCTGAATGTTTGGTGGTTGCGGCAGGATGTGCGCCGGCGCGCAGACGAGCACGTTGCGGCCGCGCTCCGGCGGCGAGTACCGCGCGGCGCCGCGCCTCGCCCCGGCACACTCCGCACACTCCGCCCACTCCGCACACTCCGCACACTCCGCACACACTGCATACACGGCGCCTGCACAGCCCGCGCTGCGACGGGCGCCGGCGCCAGCCACCTCGCTCTACTCCAATTTGCCTTGATCACTTGAGAAAAAAGCAATACCTACCTATCTAAAAAGTATTCCTTCTGACAACGATGATATATATTATAATATAAATACATACATATGCTAAGTAGCCACTTTAGAAGTATACCTATTATTAGTTTATATAACTCTGTACTCAAAATATTTGAGAACGCTCTAAATGTAAGATGACGTGAAACCTTTGCTATCATAAGTATAGTTTTACTTCTGCTGAACGAATGTGATATAGATCATGTAGTTACATTAAACAGAGTATAATTTGTAAAGAATCGCTTGAAAAGGTCACAAGTGTGCGACGAGCGCGAGCGCGGCGATCATGTGCACGTGCCACGTACACTTACTGGCCGCTGCTGTGCAGGTGCAGGTGCCCGGCGATGCACTCGCTGTTGCTGGTTTGTCGACGATGCATAGTTTAGTAAGGTCCGTCCAAGACAGAACCACTCAAAAAAGTACGCTGTTAAATTCAGTGTTATCGGATTATTAGTGTTTTAAATAAAAATACTTATTGTGAAAAAAAAAGAACCTTTGTAATTAATTACTTACTTATGTTTTCATGTGAACTCTATGCAGATGTATTTTTTTGGATTTATAATAAATAAACACTTCTCATTTGTAAAACAAAAAAGTAATAATATTATATTATATAAACTTTTGTTTTCACAATGGAAACTAAACGAATTAAAAGACAGGTTGAGAGTATTAATAAATTATGATTTTTGCCAAATAAAATTAAATCTAGTCATTTTTATAAAATTAAGTAATTATCCCCTATGTAACCACAATACTGTAAATACTTGGATACTATGATTGTTTACTACTATATTTATTATTGTATATAATTAAGTAGGTTTTGTAAAACATAGTCTCGAACTCTAATGTATTCTGATAACAATGACGTGCTCCAACAGCAACACTTTCTGGTTGGGTCAGCTTTTCCGCCGATTCTGATTAATTTACTACGAGAACGAGTTTTGTGTGTGAGATGGAAGTGGGCTTAATTTTAAACAGTGACAAACGTATCATAATAGGTCTCATAATATAACATCCCACAGATAAACAATAAGCCATCAAGACCATGTTGCTCTGTTGAAACCTTAAATCTCAACATATTATTCTTACTTGATACGTTATTCATGCTGTTGATTTGTTGGACCGGCGTTAGTGTCTCTTTAAACATCTTCATACTTTACAGATATTAAAATAGGTACTGGCACCATTTAATCAGGGGGGATTCCGTTAATGTTCATGAAAAAATCCTAGACACGCAAATAGTTGAGCTGTCTTAAGGAAAATGTTAAGAATCATGAGCTAAAGCTCCAGTTTAATAGCGTCAATAGATTGGTTGATACCATCGATATGGAAAACACTACACCTAGATATGGTTACCGCTCAGTTTGTGTCAGAACCATCGTGTTCGCTTTGCGAGTCTCAGCAGGTGAGATGGGCGCGTAAATAGTGACAATTATTTATTGTGAAATAGAGGGGGAGTGCTCCACTGACAAGAACACTGCTCTTAAATTTGGAGAATCTATAAAATAATTTAAATTTTTAACTCCAAATCCTTTGCCTGAGAGAAACACTAAGGGTAATAGAATATTTTCATAACATATACTTGAATAATTCAATTTGCATTTTCGAATATTTTTACGATTGACCAAAAATTAGGAACTACGTTGTGCTGTTGTGCTGGTGTTGAAGCGTTTTACCATATCGATGGTTGAGACTCTAATAAAACTTTTTACTACGACTGTTATTGCATAAATTTAAAACAATAGCGTGTTTCTGAAATTCATGAATCACTGGACAATCGCAAGACAAGCATCGCACGCGGAGCCAAAATTTTGGGTGCGTCCGCGCAGCGCCGCGGCAGGCTCCTGCCTTGTTAGTGCAATTTTATACAATTTTAATTTCACCGTGGAGCAGCGGCCGCCTGAGCGCACAGCTCACTCTGGGCGAAGACTGGATTATACGCAGGTTGTTCTAGATCTAGAATAATAACAGATGATATTCGCTAGGATGAATTTATATAAATATACGTTAAAAACTCAAGTTTCTGAATAAAACATTCGAATATGATCGAGCGTGTTTTAATGAACCTCCAACTGCAGCGCACGACACTCCTTTCCGTATAGTATGTATAAGTAACCTTTTTTGCATTGACAATAGTAAGAATGAAGGAGCTGTGTAAGTTGCAGACCCACGGCATCGGATGCACCATCCTCCAGATTACAGATTCCAGGAGTCCTTACTGTAGCACAAAAAAATATCGAGATTAGGTACCTCGGACGATTTTTTATTTTTTCTGAAATTGTATGACTAGCTCTATTAAGAAGAAGCAAGAATATAACCTAAATTTGATTTAATCTGTAACAATCCTGTATACCCAGACAGTAAAATGTTACGCGAGGTAAGGAATATACACAATTCAATAGGAAACAATAGACTAATAAATAAACAATAATCAAATTTTGTGCCATTAGGAGGCACCGCGTACTAAGCAGCCTGACTGCGGCAGCCCGTCGAACATATGACGGGAGTATGGGAGACCGCGCACAGGGCAGCCACGAATTCCTAATACCTCAACTGGCTGCCGCAGCCTAGCTGCCTAGTGCGCGGTGCCTCTAGCACTACTTTATGACGTCACTAGAAAAACGGACAATATGTATCTAATTTGTATCAGTTAAGTATCTACTAGTACATTTCTAGCGCACTCAACCGGCAGACGCCGCGCCGTGCCGTTGCGACGCGACGCGACGTATTGACGCCTATGCGCACAATCTCAGCCGCGCGGTGCAGGCGCTAATCCAGCCGTAAACTGGCACTTCGCTTATCTCTATAATATAAGTAAACATATTATGTTGTTGTAGGTAATATTAGATTTTATTATCATTATAAAACAGGTTATATTTTTCATAATATTATAGAAAATGTTTATGACAGTAATAAAAATATATGGTTGGTTTTATTTTGTTGAATATTTATATTCAATTAGTTATATGGATTATATTTTTTTGCAGCGCCGTTCGCGTGGATATCGTTTTAATGACTGGGTTTTATTTATAAAATAAAAATAAATAACGCTATGCATTCTGTCCCGACTCTAACAGATAATTCTTAAAAAAACATGCACTAATCTAAAGAAATAATAATAATAATCTTTATTTCAGACCAGGTGATCCAGAGAAATGTTAGTAATAAGACAATAGGTACAACTTAAAAACTATGTTAGTAGAATACAAATATTACAAGTACATGGAAAAATTTTGGCAAATTACATTTTATTTAATTATCCCTTTGGATCGCTCCCGTTCAATATCACTATCATCAGCTAGGTCCTCTGTCACAATGTGCTTAAGATATCGGAATCGGTCCACTACCTTGAGGGCATAGCCATTAACCACAACCGGAGGAATATTATTAGGCTTGTAATTGCCTGCTTTAAACCAAAACTTCACTCTTTTTAGAGTTGTATTTCAGACCGTGCCCTCTCGCATAACCTTCACAAGTGGCTAATAATTTTGTTTAGGGTGCTGATCGACGGGCTCAGCAGTACCATGTCGTCAGCATAGCTTATATTGTTGACACAATATGTACTGTCAATGTAGCATCCGACATGCATACTGCTGAGCTCCTCGATCAACCTGTTTATATACAAATCAAATAGTGTCGGTGAGGTCAGGCCACCCTGCCTCACACCACACTCCAAACTGTAACTATCAGAAAGTGCCCTTGCCCACCTCACTCGATTGGTCTGATTCCCATACCAATATTTTAAAAGTGATATACATGCAGAAGGAACCCCTGCCTTTTCATTCATTCATTATCATATTTCGGTATATAAGAATGCACTGGACACAGCGAGTAGAACATGGCAAGCATGCGGGGCAGGTGTACTCCCGCATACTTGAGATGCTCGATGCTGAGACCGTCTTGCCATGGCGACTTACCTCTTTGCATTTTGTTGATGATATTAGCTACCATTTTTGCAGAAAATCTGATAGCACACCCACTCATGACGGTCTCAAAATCGGTCACCTCTTTTGTACATGTTTCTATCTCAGACTAAACCAAAAATTATTTTTAAAAACATTCGCAATAAGACTCGGGTCCTCAACGCCATCCACGCTCATAGGCAGACCAGGCCTAACATTTAGCTTTTTAGTGCTTTTCTAAAAGCCCTTGAAATATTTGGCTTCATGGAGAGTAGCTCTAATATGTATTTGTTCCTCTCTATCCTGCACCATTTGACTCTTGATTTAAAAACTTTTCTACTGTCACACACATCCCGATAGACTTGACCATTCGTAAGGTTTACCAGCAAGCTGCCCAACCTGGTATTTAAGCCTGGTCGTCCAATGAGCATCACTGACGTATCTATTCCATCCGATAATAAACTTCCCCTTTCTATGTCGCTTACACTCAAAGCTCGCAACAGAGGCCTTAGATAAAGTTGCAACAATATCTTGATACATGTTATCTAATTTTATGATGTTCATAGTTATTGCAAAAGTCACTATCACAACAGTTAGCAAATTCAGGAGGAAAATCAATTTCTCTAAGTCTTTTGTTACATAAAGAGAAGTAGTTATTAATTTGTTCCGGTTTCTTATCACCCCATATTATTTTACAGACAGGTGTTTCAGTCTTAGGTCTTAATTTATGCAAATTACAAATTATTAGTAGTGGATAGTGGTCCGACCAGAATACATCATGTAATACAGATACATTATAAACTGATTTCCAGGCTGATTAAGTCACTAAACAGTGGTCTAGCTATTTTCTGCATTCATGTGCATCGCTTACATACGTATAAGTACTTGACTCTAAACCTAAACCTCTGTACCTACGTACGTAATAGAAATAAATGATTTTGAATTTGAATTTTGAATTAAGTACATGAAATCCGCACAGTACCACTCCTGTTCATAACAAAAATGTACCTATCATTTCATTACATAATAATTCGTTAGGGTGTGCATTCAAATCACCCAGTATGTAAACGGCCTCTACATCTGTATTGTCCGCAATAACCGAATTAATAACACCAAGGCACTCGGTAAACATAAGTAAGTTATCAGTTGCATTTGTAGGCATGTATACACTAAATGCCAACATAGATCTGTCACTTACCGCTAATTTAATAGCCGCGATACGCACATTATCGCATTCTATCCCGGACACGGATTGACCCCATATTATTTTATGGTTATCATTACAGACGATCACGATCACGATCAATAGAAATCTAGTTTTTATATTAGGTGACCTAAACCTAAATAGCGCTACTGTTAGTATTAATAATGAATTATGAATTATGAATTATGAATAATTACATGGCTTATTTCTTAAAATACTGGGATATGGATGATTATAATACAATATTTAACAGCTCAGGTAGCAAATTGGATGTTGTATTAGTAAACAAAAATGTACATAAGGTGAATGTAGAAGGAACATTGAGTCTTGTCCATAATATTGATCAGTATCATCCACCGCTGGACATCTGTTTAGTTTTTCGTGGATCAAGAAATAATTTTCCCTTATCAAAAAGTAACATAAATCCTACAACTGATTGGAATTTCTGCAAGGGAAATTTCAGTCTGCTTTATGGTTTAATGCATGAAACCGTATGGGAGCAAATTTTGCATTAATCCGATGTTAATAATGCTGTATCATGTCTGTAAAATTTAATATGCCTGTTTCAATCTGTCAGTTCCAAAAAAGAAGCGATCAAGTAAGCTTACAAAACGATATCTGACCTGGTACACACCGGACATTATTAAAGATTTAAAAACCAAAGCTGAATTGCATAAAATTTGGAAAATAACCAAAGATCCATATATTTATAGCTTTTACGGTGCCCTTAGATCAGATCTCAAGCTAAGATCCTCGGAGGCGTACATCGACTTCATGAATCGAATCCAGAATGACTTAGCAAAAAATCCGAAAGCTTTCTGGGGATACATCTCTAATCTTCGAAATAAAGGAGGTTTCAATCCCAGTATAGCCCATGAGGGATGTGAATATCATGGTAGGGCTGCAGCGGACACATTTGCTAGCTACTTCAGTAGAATGTTCTTACCAGATGTTCCAAATCTTAAATTGACAAAATCCAGCCAGCAACAAACAACCAGCAAGGTCTTATTAACAGAACTTCCTTCTCAAGGGATGAAGTAGAAATGGCGATAGGAAAATTGAAGCCAAGTAGCTCTGTTGGGCCGGACAATATACCACCGTATATTATTAAGGCGTTTAGGGATCTGCTCGCAGCGCCTCTAACGCATATACTAAATCTGGTACTAGAAACGGCCACGTATCCCAAAATCTGGAAAGTTACTCGCGTTACCCCCATTCCTAAGGCCGGTGATAAGTCTCAAGTCGAAAACTACCGCCCAATAGCAGTTCTATCAGGCTTTGCCAAGGTTTTTGAGACTCTGTTTCACACAAAAATCTATAGGCAGGTTGAACCTTATCTGCACAATGCACAGCACGCTTTCAGACAGGGGCGCTCTGTGAATACTAACTTGGCAACCCTTGTGGAGCATGTATCCAAGCGGCTTGACCAGAGAGTCCAGGTCGACGCCGTTTACCTTGACTTCCAGAAGGCGTTCGACCAAGTGGATAATAACATTCTACTGAGTAAATTAAGTTCTATCGGTTTTGTACCTCGACTGCTGCGACTAATCGCCGATTATCTCAGAGATCGGCAACAATGTGTACGTCTCGGATGTTACGATTCAACCCATTACCACACACGGTCTGGCGTAAACCAGGGTTCTCTACTGGGCCCTTTGTTTTTCACACTAATTGTAAATGATCTTGCTAACTGCATCGAGGGTGGTATCTGCTTAATGTATGCGGATGATCTTAAAATACTCGTAGACATCACATCTCCAGCGGACTGCCAATTGATGCAATGTAACTTGATGGCACTGCAGAGATGGAGCGAGGTGAATCGTTTCCAGTTTAATATGAAGAAGTGCCATGTCATGAGTTACACTCGCTCTCCCTCAGGAGGAATAGTCGGTGAGTACAAGTTGAAGGGTAAGATAATACAAAGATGCTACACCATTAAAGATTTGGGAATAATATTTACACCCAATCTTAATTTCCGTGAGCATATACAGTCGATAACAATAGACTGTTTCAGGCGGTTAGGTTTCATTACAAGAAACTGTAGGGACTTCACAAACATAAACACGCTAAAAATGCTTTATGCCGCCTTAGTGCGAACCAAGCTTGAATATGGGGCATGTGTATGGAGTCCCCATGAAAAATTATACAGGGTTACAGGAAAAGTCGTACTGAATATTAAAGGACGTTATTATTTAGGTCATTTCTGATGGATTTGATTCTATGATATGGTGTCCGAAACTTAACCGTTATGGAGATATTGAACTTTAAAGATTTTTTAAAAAATCCTCAATTTTTTGGCTTTTTTGTCGATTTTTTGGGATTAGTGCTTCTGGGGTACGTTTTATTGATGTAACTAGTTAGAAAGTATGTCAATTAATAAAAATGATTAACCAAAACTGAACCTACTACTAACAGCTTAAAAATACTGATTGACAACGGTTAGAATTAAATAATTTTCAATAAGAGTTTTTAAATTTGAAGCTCTCTGTTTAAAAAAAAATGTATGGAACTTATTCTGCAAATCATTTTAAAAACTTTTGCGTCTCTTTAGCTATTCAAAAAGGTATAACACTTACTATTAAATAGGCAAAATATTGACCAAATAACAGTTAAGTTAGCAGAGGGTACATTTTTTTGACAACTTTTTAGTCCTTTTCAGCTCCAAACGAAGAGCAGTTTTCTTCTCAAAACTTTGTTTAAGGCCTTAATTATTGTTAATCGACTCTTTCATTTACAGATTCTCATTGATTAATAAGACTAAAGGCCTTAGGGTGCATTTCCACTGATGCGGAGTGGGGCTGAGCAGGGCGGAGAAGATCGGAGAATAGTAGCAAGTGTTTCCACTGAAGCGGGGCGGAACAGAGTAGAGCAGAATGGAGCGAAGTAGGGCGGATCAGAGTAGAACGAATTAGGGCGGAATGGAGTGGAGCGGAGCAGAGCAGACCTAGAAAATGGCCACATGCAGCTCCAGACCACTCAGCTTCGCTCTGTCCCGCTCAGCTCCGCCCCGCTCCGCTCCGCCCTACTTCGCTCCACTCTGCCCTACTTTGCTCCACTCTGCTCTACTCTGCTCCGTCCCGCTTCATTGGAAACACTTGCTACTATTCTTTGATCTTCTTCGCCCTGCTCAGCCCCGCTCCGCATCAGTGGAAATGCACCCTAAGGCCTTTAGTCTTATTAATCAATGAGAATCTGTAAATTGAAGAGTCGATTAACAATAATTAAGGCCTTAAAGAAAGTTTTGAGAAGAAAACTGCTCTTCGTTTGGACTAAAGAGTTGTTAAAAAAATGCACCCTCTGCTAACTTAACTGTTATTTAGTCAATATTTTGCTTATTTAATAGTAAGTGTTATACCTTTTTGAATAGCTAAAGAGACGAAAAAGTTTTTAAAATGATTTGCAGAATAAGTTCCATACATTTTTTTAAAACAGAGAGCTTCAAATTTAAAAACTCGTATTGAAAATTATTTAATTCTAACCGTTGTCAAGCAGTATCTTTAAGATGTTAGTAGTAGGTTCAGTTTTGGTTAATCATTTTTACTAATTGACATACTTTCTAACTAGTTACATCAAAAAAACGTACCCTAGAAGCACTAATCCCAAAAAAATCGACAAAAAAGCCAAAAAATTGAGGATTTTTTTAAAAATCTTTAAAGTTCAATATCTCCATAACGGTTAAGTTTCGGACACCATATCATAGAATCAAATCCATCAGAAATGACCTGAATAATACTCGTAACGTCATTTAATATTCAGTACGACTTTTCCTGTAACCCTGTATAAACTAATGGTTGAAAAGGTGCAGATACGTTTTCTAAGGTCCCTGTTTAAAAAATCTTACTACTATTACCCTTTCTTGTATCCAACCGCTTATCTGCAAGGTGTTCCTGGCTACAGTTCATTAGAAACGCGCAGACTATACATTCAAATGATCTTTGTCTGCAGTATCCTGACCAGTCGCCTCGACTGTCCTTCCCTACATAATGAGATATGCCGGCTCTACGTCCCGCAAAATCGTACGCGTTTTAGAAACACATCATTACATCTTTTCGCAATACCGGGGGCGCGCACCGTGGCGCGAAGGGAGACTCCCGTCAGTCGCGTTCTTCGTGCAATAAATGACCTCGCCACTTCAAACCCTCAACATGATGTATGTGGATAAATGGAACTTGACTAAGGAAATATGCATGACATACTGTGATCATATCTGTAATGTTTGACATCCAATTTGTGACCTTTATTTGAAATTTAAGTAAGTTGCATTTTAATGTTATCTAATTATGAAATAAATAAACAAACAAAATACAAAATACAAAGCACTTTTTCTCCATAATAACGTGACTCCACCAAACCGCCTTCCAGTCAAGAGGCCCGCCGATGTATCAACAGTAGAGGTTCCCGTACAACCGAAGTCATTATGTAGCTATAATTGTGTAGCTCAATAAAAATAGCTATACTACAGTACCCATGTTTTTTCCGGGATAAAAATTAGTAGTCTGACTCGCAATTAAGTGGCTCAGCAGTTTCGCAGATACTTGAATAGTGAAGATTTGACTACTTTTTTTCTTACTTGCACCCAAAAATTGCCCCCCATACTCAAAATTCATTTATTTACTACTTTTATTTGTCTGTAGCGAGCGAGTGTGTCGGTGCGCGTGTCACGTGACGTCACGCGGCGGCTAACGACGTCCGCATCCGTTTCCGGCACCGCGCGTAGCGTAGCATCCACCTCGCCGCTCGCTGTGTGCGGCAGCAAATCGTCCGAGTGCATTCCATTGACTGTTTCAATGGAACTGTAATAAATTCGTCCTGAAAAATTTCAAAAAGTACGTAGCTCGTCGAAGTCATTGAAGCAGTAGCGGCTTAATTGGCCGTGGCGTGGATGAAATTTGTGAAGGGTAGCAGTCTGAGTGATGTTAAAAATTGTGTTGTTTTTTGTTTTGCTTGGATACAAGTACTTGTGCAGTATTAATTTGGAGACCGCTCTGTAACCAGAGATACGCCGCTAGCGGGTCTTGAGCAAATGAGCTTTTCGGTCTAAAACTCCCTTTCGTAACTTCACCTAACAGAGGTGAGCGATTGATTTTCTCGAGCAGAGCGAGCGGCCGCGGCCCTCCGGGATCATGCAACTTTCTCCAGTAACTTCCAACGCTTATTAACCTGCGATTCTGTGTGTGCTGGCTTATTGTTGCTCTTTGTTTACTCTCTTGTTTCTAACGAGAAGGTCATTAAAAATTAGTTGTTGGCCACACTTTACATAAATAAAATTACGGACGGAATGCAGGCTCAAACCTTCGAAAATTAACACTGCTACCTTTTTCGAATAAAACATTTTAATTTCATTTTGTTATTTTACAAACTGTACCTAGTAGTAGTTAATTAGTAAAATGAATTTGCCTATTTAAGAGGTCAGTCAATTTAATATGGAAAGTCAAAACAACTTTTCGCGCATAAATGTTGTCTATTGTCTAGAGGCGAAGGAGCTCCGGTACCTATACTTTTAAAAATATGTACACTTTTCGTAGGTCTTTTTTTTTTTTTTTTTTTATGTGATAGGTGTCAAACGAGCAGACGGATCACCTGATGGTAAGCGATAACCGCCGCCCATGGACACCCGCAACACCGGAGGAGTCACAAGTGCGTTGCCGATCTTTGAAATGGGATGGGGGATGGGGGAATGGGGAGGGGGAGGGGGGGGGGTTGGGCCTCCGGTACCCTCACTCACTCGGCGAAACACAACAAACGTTGCTTCACGCCGGTTTTCTGTGAGGCCGTGGTATCACTCCGGTCGAGCCGGCCCATTCGTGCCGAAGCATGGCTCTCCCACGTCTAATTTTTTTCTACCTAATACGAAGCTCCTACCACTTAGAACTCGTATACCCAACATTTGGGGAAGTATTTGCGGAGAGAGAAGAAAGTCGGGCTCAAAGAAACTCCCTCCAACACATTTTTCAATAAAAGGATTACATTCTATTACATAGTTTGTGAAAAAGTCTGATCATTTTTATATGTAGTTGCATACCATTATAAGAGAGTGTAAAGGATCGACAAAATATTCAGGTACATACCATTATTAACGATAATGACTAGACAAACACCAATGACAAGAGTAGGCCAGTTCACACGGACAGTACCCGATCACGAGTACAACGCGAGAGTCAGCCATCGCTCCCCTCAACCATATTTGAGGGAAGGGACTGCCACTATCTAAGAAGAATCCACGGGATTATGACACGTTCTCGCTGTTAAGACGTCGTCAAAAAGTTGTTCAAGAGCAATGTTGGAAACGATACATAAACATATGTGAAAGCGTAATCACAAAAAATCCTAAGTTTTTTTGGAAATATGCTAAGGATTCAAAAAAAACGGGATCAATACCTAAAAAAATGATCGATGGGTCCAACATTGTTACAGAGGTACCTAATATCTGTAACTCTTTCCTAAAATACTTTCATTCTGTTTATAGAGCCAGTTCTTCAAATGATACAGCAAATATTGCATCCCAAAATGTTGCTTTAGATACACATACTAACAATCTTGATCTTTCATCTATTTATTTCACATCTGGTCTTGTTCATAAATATTATTATTATTTTTTTTTTTTCTGGGACAAATCACACACGGTCATCTGGCCGCAAACTAGGATTCCCTGTATCTTGGGAACCAGAGACTGGTATACATACACATATACTTTTAAATACATACATATATAGATATAATACACCCAGACTCAGAGCAAACCATTCTGCTCATCACAGACAAGTTTGCCCTGTGTGGGGATCGAACCCACGACTCTCGGATCAGAGGTCAGGATCGCTAACCACTTAGCCACCGAGTCAGTCAACGTTTAAAACGCAATAAATGTAAATAAGGGTCCTGGTGGAGATGGGTTCACACCAATCTTTGTTAAAAACTGCGCTGACGTATTGGCAGAACCACATTAATAAATCAATGAGAGAGGGAGTTTTTCCGGCTAGGTGGAAGGAAGCGATTGTAATTCCGATACACAAGGGGGGTTCCAAATCACATTTTTACAAGTATAGACCAGTTTCCATTCTATCTGTCTTCAGTAAGTTGTTTGAACTGATCGTTTTGGATGATATTTATCCGGCCATCAATAGGTTTATTCCTATCGAACAGCATGGTTTCATGCGAAAGAGATCAGTAGTTACCAATTTAGCAACGTTCACGGATTTTGTAGCTGTAAACATGGATAAGGGTGGGCAAGTGGACACAGTTTATACGGATTATTCGAAATGCTTTGACAGACTGGATCATAATATCTTAATATCAAAACTCAACAAGTTAGGTATCCATGGCGATTTGCTTCGGTGGTTTAAATCCTACCGTGAAAATAGAACTCAGGCAGTCAAAATTGCGACTTGTGTGACGGAATTCGTTTCCATTCCCTCCGGAATCCCTCAGGGTTCACATCTCGGTCCATTACTATTTAATATTTATACATATGACATTGGATCATGTTTTCATTTTTCAAAATTTTCTATGTATGCCGACAATAACAAAGTATATGCTTCTATTCAAAATAGAAACGACTGCTTAAAACTGCAGGAGGATTTAAACCGCCTCACAGAATACTGTGAGAGAAATCTACTAGACCTGAATGTTAGCAAATGTCAGTCGATTTCTTACACTAGAAAAAAACACAAAATAGAGTTCGATTACGTTCTGAATGGAGCAATAGTCGCCAGGACCACTACGGTAAGAGATCTCGGTGTCATACTGGACAGCAAATTATCATATATCGAGCATTATGACCACATCGTGCAAAAAGCTTTTAAAATGTTAGGATTTTTAATAAGAATAACGAAACCATTTAAATCATTACAGTCTATTAAAATATTATATTGTGCATATGTACGGAGTATTTTAGAGTTTGCTGCGCCAATATGGTCACCGAGTTTCACCATTCACAGGGATCGTATAGAAAAAATTCAACGTAGATTTTTATCCCTGTTGAATCGCAGAAGTGTAGAAAGGCAGCCTGATTATGACAAGCGTCTGGAATATCACAGAATGACAGCTCTCTCTAGTAGGCGAACAATGGCTGACATGGTATTCCTGCACAATATAGTTAACAATTTATTTGACTGCCCGCAACTCGTGGAACGGATTGCACTTTCCGTGCCAAGCAGGCGAACGCGACACACGCGTCATTTTTATGAACCTCGTACACATACTACATACGTTCAGAATTCTGTCATTTTGCGATGTATCCATTTATATAATTCTACTTTTTCGGATCTGGACATACACCATTTAAATTACTTTTCCTTCAGGAAGCTAGTTATCGATACCTTGAAGTAGATATTTTTCCATGACTAATAACTTTAAGCACACACAAATACGCACACACACACATACACACACACACACGCACACATACACACACACGCACACACACAGACACACACACACACACACACACACACGCACGCACGCACGCACACACACACACACACACGCACGCACACACACACACACACATACACACACACACACACACACACACACACACACACACACACACACACACACACGCACGCACACACACACACACACACACACACACACACACACACACACACACGCGCGCGCGCGCGCGCGCGCCCATACAAACACTCACATGCAACAGCTGTCTCTTTGTTTTTGTTATTATATATTATATTATATTTTTAGAATTTATAGATATGAAATCTATTTTTGGCCTAAAAAAATGTTAACGAAATTCAGATATAAAAATGGTACGCTGTTGATTTCATAATAAATAAAATAAAATAAATAAAATAATAAATAAATAAAATATTACACTTTACATACTTGCATAAGTATGATTAAAGCATTCGTCTTGAGAGATGAGATAATGCCCAGTTCAGTGAGGCGAATGGCCACCGAGCAAGTAGCGAGGGCGCTGGCCAGGATGGGGCGGGGGGGGGGGGGGATGGGGAACAGCCCACCTGTAATCTTGCTAACTGCTAGAGACAGAATAGTTAAGGAGGCAACTTGGGCATGAGTGTTTCAAGATGAAAATCTATTTGGAGTTGTCTGCTGTAATTTAAATGATTGGTAAGAGATGAATGGCTACAATTTTTATTTAAATAAAATTCTATTTTAACGTCATGTTATAAACTCAAAAATATTCCTATTAAAGCAGCTTACACGACGCAGACCGCTAACCATAAAACATTATAGGTTTGTTTTACAGTGTATCTGCCAGGAGTGTTCAATATTATGGGAAATGGATAGTTTATTGGCCATCAAAAAATCAATTCAAATTTACTGTTTTAATAGAATTTTAACTAACCAGTTAAGGATTTTAAAAAAAAGTTATAGTTTGAAATTCTATGCACCATAAATTATATTGAATCATAAAAATAGCGGGTGAAGATACTTTGTATTTTTGCCTAGTTATTTCGTATCTCGTCACCGGTGAGCGGTGTAGATATAAGGAGAAGTTTATGTACTCGTGTCCAGAGTCGTTTTGGTCGAAATTCCGCTTACCAGGGGTGATAATTTACATGGTGTTTTTGCCAACCATTTAAAAATATTTTTCTGGTATACAGGGTGATTGGTAATTCGAAGTGATCCTTCAAAGGGGTTATACTAGAGGTCATTTGCAATAAATTGAGTCCTGTTAACTAGGGGTCAAAAATGTATGGTTACTGAGATATTACTGTTTTTAGATTTTTTTGAAATTTTCTACATTGTTACCAAAAACAATTAATTATGAAAAACCATTACACCGTTTACACTAAATTGATACTTTTTTAAAAGCCGAGAAATGAGCGCTTGCTTTGAAAAAAAATTCTTGCCCAAAACTCACAGTCTCAAAAATAAACGGTCTTAAGTTGCATAAAAATATTATTTTGTATAAATTTTCCATAAGTATTTGAGTATTACTAGAAAAAAAATGTAGTGAACTTGGCGTACAAATTAATTACAAAAGTTCCTTGTTTCATAAGCTTTCTAAAAAGGTACAAATGTTACCAACTTTTGCACGGTATCGAAAAAAAAATCCAACAAACCAAACAAGTAACACATTTTTTCCATACATATCCTGCACGGTGCCGCCCATTCTTCTACTCGTGTCGTGCGTGACTCGTGAGCTTAACATGATTCGATAATTTACAGCAATCTTCGCCACAGTTCGTGGACACGAACTCGCACTATTTTCAACCAGATGGTTAGTTCGTGCGTACAGAAAAGTCACAGTATTTGCTAAATAATAGTTAATATCCTTGTTAATTGACTAAAACTACGTTTAAACACTTTTAATTTTGACATGCGTGGTTTTGGGACGCTTCTTCAGCACAAACATAGAAGCGGTCGTGGTTCAGTGTGGCTTGCTTGGTCTCATCGATCACGCAGGTTAACTGACTACAGACACGGTCAAACCTGGATGGGTTTTTACTGTTAGTGGCATTTTTCTCCACCGTTTCCGTACTTCGCAAGGCACGTTGAGCCATTGGCGCCGGCTGCTATCATTAGATGGCAGTCGTTAAGTCATGTCGAAGGCATTAACAAGGATATTAACTATTATTTAACGAATACTGTGACTTTTCTGTCCGCACGAACTAACCGTCTGGTTTGAAATAGTGCGAGTTCGTGTCCACGAACTGTCGCGAAGATTGCTTCAAATTATCGAATCATGTTAAGCTCACGAGTCACGCACGACACGAGTAGAAGAATTGGCGGCACCGTGCAGGATATGTATGGAAAAAATGTGTTACTTGTTTGGTTTATTGGTTTTTTTTTCGATACCGTGCAAAAGTTGGTAACATTTGTACCTTTTTAGAAAGCTTATGAAACAAGGAACTTTTGTAATTAATTTGTACGCCAAGTTCAGTACATTTTTTTCTAGTAATACTCAATTACTTATGGAAAATTTATACAAATTAATATTTTTATGCAACTTAAGACCGTTTATTTTTGAGACTGTGAGTTTTGGGCAAGGATTTTTATTTCAAAGTAAGCGCTCATTTCTCAGCTTTTAAAAAAGTATCAATTTAATGTAAACGGTGTAATTGATTTTTTATAATTGTTTTTGGTAACAAGGTAGAAAATTTCAAAAAAATCTAAAAACAGTAATATCTCAGTAACCATACATTTTTGACCCCTGGTTAACAGAACTTAATTTGTTGTAAATGACCTCTAGTATAACCCCTTTGAAGGATCACGTCGAATTACCAATCACCCTGTATATACAATACATTATAATGTTTGACTGATCAGGCTTCTAAATTTGTATGATTCATTTTTTTAAATATTACGAGTATTTTAGATGAGGTAATTTTGCAGATTCTGAAACCTATAGTACAATAACCTTACTATAGTAAGATATAATGTTTGACTTATCAGGCTACTAAATTTGTATGACTCATATTTTAAAATATTATTTTAGTTGAGGTAATTTTGTAGATTCCGAAACCTATCACTGACAGTCGTTTGTCCGTGGAATGCCTCGTCGACAGAATCTTTCAGTTTCGAACGATTCGTCGACAGAACGTTTCTTTTACGAGTATTTGAACTACAGAAACTTTTAAAAACTACATGTTTTGACACTAGAACTTTAAATTATCGAAACTATACTTATTAAATTTAAAGTGGCATGTCTAGTGACAAGTAGGAAATTTCATAATGTTCATTTCTTTTAACTACCGGAATCGAACTCGGCACCTCTATACATATAGGAGCCGTAGTAGGCAATATTGAAAACTATTATAAATAAATCAAGACAGACAGACAGACAAACGGACGGACGAACGGACTAGTAAAGGAAACTAGCAATAAAATTGAAAGAGTAGGTTAATATAAATATTTATTGTAGATAATGTACGCATGCCGTAGTAGATACGTCATGAAGAAATATATTAAAATATTTATGCATGATAAATGACACATAGTGTACTTCTCAAAAATTAAAAAAAAAAATATTATTCGCAAAATGATATCTACCAACAATAATCCACATCCACAATAATCAATATCTACCAACAGTCGATAAAATATTCAAATCAAAACAGTTATTTATTATGCATTAATATAATACAACTAGTGGGCGCTCGGTGCGCGAGCTGCATGCAGCTCGCGGTGAAGCTTTTTTTATACAATTTTATAAAAAGTAAAATTAAAATTTTAAAAACCCCCCGACACAAAAAATAAACTCTAAAAACTAACAAATAATATTTTAAACCTATTATAATTATTATCGTCACATATATTATGTAAGTTCAAATATTTTTATTTTCCAAGCGTCGTCGCGTCGGGGGACCGCTAAAGTTTATAAAGTATTTTTTCAACAACAGCTAATTAATTATTAAGAATTACATTTAGGTACGAGCGATCTTTAATTTCATCCATAGTCTACGCACTACGTAATGCCGCGCGCGGCGAGCTCGGTGTGCGGTATGCGGCGCGGGGGAGGCGTCACCAAGTGCGGCGACCCGAACGGGCGTACACGTGAGGGCAGACGTCGTTGACGGTTGTGTCGATTTTGCGAATTTTTCGGAGTAAATTATTTTGTTGCAATCTGCGACTACACCTGTTTTTCTCACTTAGCGGTCCCCCGACGCGACGACGCTTGGAAAATAAAAATATTTGAACTTACATAATATATGTGACGATAATAATTATAATAGGTTTAAAATATTATTTGTTAGTTTTTAGAGTTTATTTTTTGTGTCGGGGGGTTTTTAAAATTTTAATTTTACTTTTATTTTGTCCTTTTTAAAGTAGGTATAAATATTAGGAAGGTATTTATAATGATTAGTTAGTTGAGTTAGTAACGAAAGGACATATCCCCTCACCAACTATTAAAGAGCTGATGATCTTGAAACGGCTGATCAGGTCATGGTTACCTTACCATATACTTTCAATATCATTGAAGTAACATGGTACCAAATTTCGAATCGATAGGACATATGGAAGGTAATCAGATCCTCTCATCAACTATTAAAGAGCTGATGATCTTCAAACGGCTGATCAGGTCATGGTTACCTTACCATATACTTTCAATATCATTGAAGTAACATGGTACCAAATTTCGAATCGATAGGACATATGGAAGGTAATCAGATCCTCTCATCAACTATTAAAGAGCTGATGATCTTCAAACGGCTGATCAGGTCATGGTTACCTTACCATATACTTTCAATATCATTGAAGTAACACGGTACCAAATTTCGAATCGATAGGACATATGGAAGGTAGTCAAATTCCCTCATAAACTATTAAAGAACTGAAGAACTGATGATCTTCAAACGGCTGACCAGCTCACGCTTGCCTTACCATGTTCTTTAAATATCGTTGAAGTAACACGGTACCAAATTTCGAATCGATCGGACATAAGGAAGTTAGTCAGATCCCCTCATCAACTAGAAAAGAGCTGATGATCTTCAAATGGCTGAACAGATTTTCATGAAACATGGCTAAGAACACTCGGGATAAAATTATCTATGACACAAAAAAAACAAAACGAAAATCGGTTCATCCGTTTGGGAGCTACGATACCACAGACAGATACACAGATACACAGATACACAGATACACAGATACACAGATACACAGACACGTTAAACTTATAACACCCCTCTTTTTGCATCGGAGGTTAAAAAGATAACAAACAAAGAACACGGTCGTGCATTAACGCGGAGTGTGGCAGAATCTCGTGGGCTGCCATCTCATTAGATGCCGAGCCTATGCTCGGATATGTAAACTAACTAAATACTTCTTGAAACTCAGATTAGTCTTTATTTCATTATTGAAACAAACTATTTCCTATTCAAAATAATCAAAATCGAGAATATAAGTAGGTAATATGAACAAAAAGTTAGCCCTCCGATCATACAATAGACTCTTTAATTGTAAAATATAATATAAAATCTCATTGATGGAAACCTTTTTTTACATATTTTTCATGTGTTTTACGTTTTTCATGTGTAATACAAAAAAATACAACGCAACTATAAGGTCGTACACTACCGCCGCGCCGAGTCCGCATAGTATATGGCGGGCTGCTGTCTAGTGGCGCGGAAAAAATGATTTTTAAAACCAACCAATGTGAGCGTTCAGTTAGAATCCTCATAATCGAATTTTGATATTTTGATTAGGTAGTGAGCGTTCCGTTAGAATCCTCATGATCGTATTTTGACATTCTGATTATGCCAATAAATAGTGCCTAAGTAGTGGCCAAAGGAAAAAATTGTCCGTAGTTTCAGAGAAAATCGAGTTTTTCACTGAGGCTGCTAGCGGAACGTTCCGCTGGCAGCCTCATCTCTAGAACCAAAGAACTACTGCACCAATTGTTATGTCTTGTATGTCAAAAATTAGTGCTGAAATAGTGCCTCCCACATGAAAATATTCAGAATGAATGCTTCAGTAACACCAAGATATAACAGTAGATTGGTGAGGCTGTTAAATGAACGCGTTCTTTTAGCAGCCTCATCATGGTTCCAGTAAAACTAAACTTATGTTCCGCTAGCAGCCTCTGTGAAAAACTCTATTTTCTATGAAACTACGACGGCACTATTTTTTTTCCTTTCGGCACTAATTAGGCAGTATTTATTAGAATAATTATAATATCAAAATTCTATCATGACATGAGCATTCTAACTGAATGCTCATGAACCGAAGATTTTATATATCAGACAAGACTGTATGGCTATAGAAGTCTTTGCCTTATTCTTGCAGAATAATTAAAACAAAAAATGTCGTTTCGAATTCGAAATACCTACGAGGCGGTTTTTTCATGAGGCAATTATTGTCTGAGAAAATTAATAAATGATGTGGAATTCGATAAAGATATGGAAGAAAATAGCGGTGACTTTTTAGTGCCTTGTAATAATAGTGAGAAAACATATATATTTCACAAATATTACGGCTTACGGCTGTAAAAATTCGTAAAATTAATAATAAAGAGATAAAATATAGTTAATACAAAATTAGAAATAAATATTTAAATGGTAACTTTTCTTCTCTAAATTGTCCATCTTCTATTGATACACATTCCATGTTACCCTTGCTAACCTTATAAAACGTAACTTAATGTTTACATTCTTGAATGAATGACTGAATGATAAATGATAATAAGGTTTAACACAGATGATGCTCGTAATTCATATGAGGAGATTATGTTCCAATATACTTATTCCTCTATGATTGCCTTATAGGTAGGCATCCAGTAGTGGACTGGCAACGTTCATTAAAACTTACCGTTAAAATTGTCAAGTTACTTTTTTACTTCTTGTTTTAATCTGAATATAAATACTGTGATATTTAAACATCTAACTAAAGGTTTCACATTGAGGTTTACGTTTACATGTTGTTATATGACTTAATAAACTTAGGATCCTTGGTAGGTGAACTGATCGAAAGAACTAATTTATCCGGACCAACAGAATAATAAAGCATGTTTTTTTTTAACAAAACAGACCTAAATTCTACTAAATGTAATGCTTACGGTGTGTTTATTTTAGTAACTATCTACATATTATAACAAAGGTTGTCTTATAATATACTGAGGCAACTGAAAATAAATTCAGAGGTTTGTTTATAGTAGTCTAGTATATAGTTATATGCATCTTGTTGGTGTGTGTGAATCTAGCATGGTGTATTTACAGCCGAAAATAATTTAATGCTATTTTGACATTTAATCTCCGGAGATCAAACGTCAGTGTAGTGATGTATGATGTGGATATTTCGTGAGTTTATTGAGAAAAATCGGTTTAGTGATAAAGAAACTTTCATAAACAGCATTGTCAAAGGAATAATTATACTCATGTTATTGTGAAACATAAAAAACCGCTTAAATTCTGGACTTCACAGTTTAGCTTACTTTATGCTTACTACTTCATACTTAATACCTTGGCTTAATTCCAAAAGATTCCCGTGTGTGGAGTAGGGCCTAATCTTCCCGATGTTATGGGAAGAGATCCGTGCCCCTGCAGTGGGGACGTTATGGATTATTAACACACCAAAGGACCTGGATCCGACTTGCTCTTCTAGTTACTTCAGTTCAATGAAGGATACATGTTCGCGGATCTAATTATATAATAAGTCGACCATATAATATTTAATATGGAGAATCACTGGTACCTTCTACCTGTGTGAAATATTTGGTTAAATAATTTAAATTAAGCTCGGTGTGTTCTCAGCCTGAGTAGTTGACAAAATAATGACAGTAAGATTTAAAAACTAAAATGAGAATTGCATACCGTTCGTAGAGTTTACATAGATCTATTTAAAAACTCTCTCATTCTGAATTGCAATAATAAGTAATAATATTAATGTTTAATATTATATTCTTTGTCGTTTCTATATTTTTTTTTTTACATATACAGGGTGTAACAGAAGTGTGTGACAATACTTCAAGGTTGGCTTTTACCCATCAAACTAAACAACTTTTGTTCTATAACTTTGTTGAAATCGCAAAAAATGTTTTGGACTTTTCATACAAACTTGGTTCGCCAGCTGATCGATTTGTATGAAAAGTCCAAAAAAAAATTTGCGATTTCAACAAAGTTGTAGAACAAAAGTTGTTTAGTTTGATGGGTAAAAGCCAACCTTGAAGTATTGTCACACAATTCTGTTACACTCTGTATAAATAATTGGTATTTTTTAAATACTCGTTAAATAAAAGTTATCGGTATTTGAATATTACATATTAAATTGATTCATTTTTCCGATAATTTCACAACACTATTGAATGAGTGAATGAAAATCAAATGCCTATCAATCTTTCATGTATCACGTACATAGCAGTATTTTTTATATTAATTATCTATTTTCCAAACTTTTAAAGAGGGTAGAGAATACTCATAAGTATTAATTCATTATTTTAAGGTATGTCACGTAATTTTATTTTTGTAATACATACGGGTAAAAAAAAAATTAATACAAGTCCAAAAATGTTTCTATCTTCCTCAGGTAACTCGCGTGAATTAGTCAAATATCTACAAAAATATTTTTTTATCTTTTTCAGTATTTTTTATATTAATTATCTATTTTCCAAACTTTTAAAGAGGGTAGAGAATACTCATAAGTATTAATTCATTATTTTAAGGTATGTCACGTAATTTTATTTTTGTAATACATAGGGGTAAAAAAAATAATAATACAAGTCCAAAAATGTTTCTATCTTCCTCAGGTAACTCGCGTGAATTAGTCAAATATCTACAAAAATATTTTTTTATCTTTTTTCTTCCAACTTTTACAGAAATTTTGTAAAATGTAAAATTCTGAATTATTTGTGTTACGGTTTTTTACTTTATCTTATTTTTGTAATATTTCGGAATAAAGTAATGAAAATATAAGTACGAATATCTGGAGACTCTGGGGCACAAACGGGCATTGTCTTTTATGTCATTGGATAGTTATATTCTCATCCTCATTGTTTCCAATGAACCCTTGGCTTGGAAGTCAGATTCTGCCTTCATAAGAAGGCCGCTAAGTATATGACGTTTCGGTATACTTTATAGCCTTTCTTATGACGGCAGGATTAGATCTTGTCCGATTTATAAAATACTATTTTTTGAATGTTAATATTACCTTTAAAAGATGGAACATAAAGTTGAAAACTAATGTATTGCTTACTTTAGAAATAGGTTGGTTAATATTAGAATTATCAAAATAAATAAAAAATAATTGACAAAATCATCTGATTTATATAATACAAAATATTTGATCAGAATATTGAACGTTTTATATAGGTATAAAAAAATAACATGAGTGTATTTAACATTTTAAAATATTATAGATTCACTTTTCACTTTAATTTAGCTACTTTTCACTTTCAAATTATCGATAATATCTCAACTCTCAAGCAAGCAACGGATGTTGATCTTGATCTCTCAGTGCATCAAGTGGGCGACAAACAGCTGGTCAGTCTCGGCTCCAGACTTGGCCGTTATCCATTCTCAACTCGTAAAGAACCTCCTGAGGCCGATTGGAATTGCCATGTCCTGGTGGAGAGAGATTCTCCAGGCACGGCTTCGCCGGTACTGTATCGGCTTCTGTCTGACACTCACATGCAGTCTGGTCACTGTTCCTAACTTTTAATTGTATCGTAGGGCGGGTCCAGGCATAATGCGTAATCAGCGTAATACGTGATTTCGTAATTTCTTCTTTTAATTATAAAAGTTCATAACTTTATCTTTGTTTATTGTTCGAAGAAACGTGGAAGAAACGAACAAATAGCAAAACAAACTAAAATAGCGTTCCAGAACTATGTCATGAGAATATTGGAAATTAAACTTATTAGCAGGATAGCTTATTGTATCGTAAACTGTGTAAGTGTGAAAGGGACACAATACTGTCAGATAAAGAGTTAAAGAGTTAGAGTTATAGTTATATAAGGATTAGAGAATCCTTGGTAATTGTTGATTTTGGAACGCAGGAGCTGGAATTAAGAAAAAAAAAGTCGTGCAAACATCGACTTATAATTTTATAAGATAAGCCCTACAGAAGCGACAAATGGCACCATTTTATTGATACCAAAACTGATATTAAAATTCTTTGAATAAACTCCATGGCCTACTTTTTAAATGAAACTAAATAAAAAAAGTTTTATCGCAGTAATAGTATACGGTACATAACACATTTCGCTGATCATATAAAGGACACGAACAACAGAAATTATTGATATTTTGGGGCCAAAAAAGACGGTGCCATTTGTCGCTTCCGTTAGGCATATCCTTTATTCATGACGACGCATGCAAAATCGTGCAGTGTTGTTAGACTTAATTAGCTAAAATTTCCAACAGCAAGACAGCCGAAACTGTAAGCTATAACTAAGCAAAATAACATAGGAAATAAAACATGTTGTTATTACTTAGGGCTAGTCATGTATAAATACATAAAAACAATACGAATATGAACTTTGCCGCGGGAAATTTTTCATCTTATAATTATTTCAATAATCACCAACTTTTTCAATAGTTCATGATACGGCAACATTCCGTGATTTGCTTTTGCATTTTGAACTCTAATAACATGAAGTTGTATGGATTTCTTAAAATCTTAATTACTTCAATTTTATTAAATGAAAGTAGCTTTTTTCGGACTTTTCCTCTATTCACTGGATAATTGCACACAATCTGGCATTTGAAGTTCTACCCTCCAACCTTCGCAACAGGGCAAACAACCATGTCAATCAGTGAGTCATTTATATAATATAATATGGCTAACACCAAATAATTATCATTACAAATGATTATGGAACAAATCATTTAATTAAAAGAGAAATGTGCGCCCATCCACTTAAATAATGTCTTTATGTCCTCCGATAAGTGCTGCGTGATCCCCTCTTGGTAGCGCGATGAACCTCCGCTTCGGCATTGACTCCGAGGAATTCAAGCGTTCAATAATACATTCTGTATTCTTTTGTTCCTTCTTGAACTCAGAGATTGTTTTGAACATATTCCATTTACGACGACATAATAAAGTGTTTCATCTATAATGCCATGACTCAAGGACATTTTGAAATAGTGGCACATGTGATATTTGAATGTTATGTTCTAACCACATGCGTGGCGGAAACGATGGTGGATTTAGTTTCACTGTCATTCTGGAGCTATCTGATTTTGGAATTTTCGCTGATTCATTGACATAATAAGTCTCAAACCATTGCATTACTTCATTAGGTTCGTAAGGTATGATTTCGTTTTTAATTACATCAAATGCTCCGGGAAGCTCAGTTGACTCTAAAAATGCCGTTCCATCGATCGATAGATTTTATTGATGAGACATTCCAGGGAGAAACGATTGTCTAAATCTCTGTCTAAATTTTGCATGCTAGATCTACTTATACGGCAAAATTTATTCCGAAACCATTTTTTTTTATGGCATAGGTGGCAAACGAGCAGATGGATCACCTGATGGTAAGCGATTACCGCCACCCATAGACACCCGCAGTACCATTGGAGTCACAAGTGCGTTGCCTATTACCGAAGAACCTTTTTTTGCGTGAGTTGAAGATATAATCATCGTAGAAGCACGCGAGTCTGACAGTTGCCGCAGCTTCTATAAAAATGAGGCAGGTTGAGCCATGGGCGGGCGTTGACAACCCCAATGATTAAGCGGGGGTAAGTAGGATAATCCACCTCGCAACTCTCTTAGGAGTGTCTAAAAAGTAAACCTAGTTAAACCTTAGTAGTCTCCTGGAATTTGTACCATTTAGATTTTAATTACTTCAACAAAAAATTGTGGTTGTTAATACACACCTGTACTTATAAAAGTCTTTAATTAATTGGATCGCGCGTGATTCAGGGCCGGTTTGGCGTAGCATTTTAATAACCTGCTCTCGCAGGCTCTCGTTAGCAGTCGTTGTTACTCCGCACATGAGCGAAACGGCTCGGTGCGGTGTAGGGCTGTGCAGACCTCGACTAGCCTGCAGGGGAGACCTCTGTATTGGCACATCACACGGACTGCTGCTGAATGAGCACTTATAAAATGTTATAGAAATGTAGCTTATTTGAAAAAGGTCTGCAATATTAGAGAAAACCACAAAACAATGTTTTCCTTGACCCTTAAACCAATAGGTTTTAGAAAGCGCATAAGTTCCAAAAAGTCACAGGTACATTGGCCAGCATTTGAACCGGTTACCTCTAGTTAGGAGGTCCAAGTTCCAACCGTGGAGCCACCGATGCTTTTGAGCGTTTGTGGTTTTACGTCAGTAACTTAGATTTCCTATAATAAAGTGTATGAACATTTCAATATCTCCTCCTCGACTAGCGAGCGGGAATGGTGGGAATGTTTCATGGCGAAAACGGCTCGTTATAGAAAAATAATAAACAAAGTTTCCTAAGCCCTCCTGTTTTTTTTGTGCCTTTATGATTTATTCAGCCGCCTCCTTCGGAATATCCTTTTTAATAAATATTGTTTGGTGAAAAGTTTAGGAGATGGAGCGACGAAGTGACACAAAGCTGATAAATAATAATAATAATAGTTTATTTTTTCAAAATGGATTAAGAACAATTAATTAGTAATCATAATTACAAAATGTGGCTTACTCTAAGTTCTTCAGAAATGCATGCAACACGTACCCATACTAAGTATAGTAATATACTTGTGTCATGGGCACGAGTTACGATCTCCCTCCGTGACATAGCCGTAATTTAGATGATATTGTTCTAGTAGAATAAGTTATACTTAACATTATTACAAAAACTACAAAATTTATTATTACAAAATATTAGTTAGTTGAATCTCTGTCTGTGTGTGTGTGTGTGTGTGTGTGTGTGTGTGTGTGTGTGTGTGTGTGTGTGTGTGTGTGTGTGTGTGGGTGTGTGTGTGTGTATTTTATTGTCTACAAATATGATGATGTGACTCGCACTTGCAGCACGATCGGTATTTCATGGTTTTCAAGTTCGTAGGTTAGGTAGGTACTTATTGTGATAGAAGTGGAAATGTGTTTGCTTTGTTAACCTAATATTTGTAATATATTTTCAGTGTCGTCATACGACAACGTTTTGAGCCATTCCGTAAGTTTCATTTTACACTGGATTTTAGTTAGAGGGTAGATATCCAGGGTTTTGTTTATGTTATTATATAGTCTACTACCCTGAAAACAGAAGAATTTATTTATGAATACAGTTCTGTAGGATGTTAATTTACAGATATTGTAATGTCTTCGTTTTTTGCTTGTCTCTGAATCTGGATCATAAGTTATTAAGGTATGTTGTTTTAAAACAGTGTGGAGAACGAAGAGCTTTCTTATTGTTAAAACATCAGAGAGCTTATATAATTCTGCGGTGGGAAAATGGTAAGGCTTAAATAGGCAAATTTTGAGGAGTATCCTTTGTGCGCGTTCCACAGTGATGAGGTGTGTTTTAGCACAGCCTCCCCAGGAAGATATACAGTACGAGACTATTGATTGGCATAGTGCCGTATAAAATTGTTTTAAAGTTTTACCGTCAGCGATAACATGTCTAAGCTGTTTGAACACCCAGCCTAGTTTCCGAACTCTGTTTGCTACATTTTTAGCTTGTTCAGCAAAGTTAAGATTACTGTCTATGGTTATTCCTAGGTATTTAATAGTTTTGGTTTTTTCTATTTGATTACATTGACAAGTACTCTCTGATCGAGAGTTACATGTATGGGCATATAAAATGTATTTAGGATTTGGTTTAAAGGGTGGGTTTTTTATAGAAAATGCGATGTACTTAGTTTTACCAGAGTTGAGGGTAAGAGAATTCTCAGCAAGCCAGTGGCAAACCTTATCAAAGCCGTTTTGGGCTATTTCAAAAACCTTGTCCCAAGAGTCAGCATAAAAAGTAAGGGTTGTGTCATCGGCATAAGTAATTATATTGCAGTTCTCAAGTTTTAATTGGCAAAGTTCATTTATGTAACACAAAAATAGAGTTGGTCCCAAGATGTTTCCCTGGGGAACCCCAAAATTTACTAAAACTTCTTCACTAATATTGTTGTCAATGTTAACGCTCTGTTTTCTGTCACTCAAATAACTTTGGAATAAGTCCAACTGATTCCCCCGAATGCCAAGCCTAGATA
The DNA here is from genome assembly GCA_958295455.1 of Coleophora deauratella. Taxonomy (NCBI): domain Eukaryota; kingdom Metazoa; phylum Arthropoda; class Insecta; order Lepidoptera; family Coleophoridae; genus Coleophora; species Coleophora deauratella. Next base: position 87,750 of record OY282406.1, read on the forward strand.
ATTTGTTTACGAGGTTGGGGATAGAAACTGTGTCAAAGGCTTTTGCTAGATCTAAAAATATGGTTATGCATTTTAATTTACTATCAAGTTTTTTGGCTATTGAATTCGTTAGTGATGATATCGCATCTTCGGTCGATTTGCCTTTACGAAACCCATATTTATTATCCGACAGGAGTTCAAATTTTTCTAGGTAGTTAATTAATCTATTGTTTATAATCTTCTCGAAAATTTTTGATAACGTTGGTAGAATTGAAATTGGCCTATAATTATTTACACAGTTTCTATCCCCGCTCTTGTATATGGGCCGAACTATAGATTTTTTTAACGCCTCTGGGGATTTTTTTAACCTTCGATTAAACAACTGTTTATAATATGTGTGAGTGGTGGTACTATAATGTCCTTTATCGATTTCAATAGTTTGGCTGATATACCATCATAACCAGCAGAACAGTCTGAGCAAAGGTCTAGTAATAGTCGTTCAACTTCCTCATGTGAAGTCTCAAGCAATACAAATGATGTGTTATGATTTAAGGAGATCGCGAAAGTATTAGGTTTAGATTTAGGAAACTGGATTTGTTTTGCTAGTTCTTTACCAATATTAGCAAAGAAGGTATTGATCTCGTTTACAGAATCTTGTTTAGTAGGTTTTATATCAAGAAGCTCTGTTGGGTTGGATTTGAATTTAGTTAAGTTCGTTATGTCTTTTATAGTACTCCAGAGTTTTTTACTGTTATTTCCAGCGGCTATTATTTGATTCTTTTCATGTAAGTGCTTAAGTTTTTGTAATAGTGATGTGCAATAATTCCTATATCTCTTGTATGATATTCTTAATACGTCATTATTTGGTTCAAGCTTTAATTTTTTATGCATGCTGTCTCTGTTACGTATGCAACGCAAAAGTCCCGTGGTCATCCAAGGCTTCAAAAAAACTTGTCTATGGGAAACATGTACGGTTTTTGTGTTTCTAATTAAACTATTTGTTAACGAGCCCAACAGAATATCGGTTGATTTATTAGGATTTTTTTCTATAAAAATTGGAGTTAAATCTGTTGTTTCAAAATCTGTTTTAAAGCCGTTGACATTTGTTTTTTGAATATGTTTTATTTTAGTAAGAGTATTCTTTTTTGATCTGGCAATGCAAAGTAAGGTGGAGTGGTGATCAGTTACTGTTGATTGTATTATAAAAGTGTGGCATTTTAGTTTAGATTTAGAATTACGTGGTCTATGCAACTTTTAAGTCTAGTTGGATTATTATATGCGGGCATGAGAAAGAAAGCATATCTAAGTAATCGGATGAAAAGTTATCTTTGTTCTCAGAAGAAATATCTATATTTATATCTCCAATTAAAATGATGTTTTTGAAAGATTTTAGATTATTTAATAGCTTTTCCAGAGACTGTGTGAATATTTTGATATTTTTAAAACAATACGGTCTGTATATAGCGATGATTACTGTGTCAGTATTTATTTTTATGGTTAGACAATTAAATTCTTCCACAGAGGGTTCATTAATATAGGCGTTAAGGTTTGATTTTATATAGAGAACAACCCCGTCGTTTTGGTTGTAAACATTACTGGTTGAGTGTGTGATGTAACCATCTAATTTTGGTATGATATTCGTGCACGATAGCCAACATTCCGATAGAATAATTACTTCACAATATGTGTTTATCTGAGACAATAGTAAAGATAGATTATTAAAATTACGGTTTATACTTCGTATATTTTGGTGAAATATTTTTATCTGTGGTCCAAGTTGTGAAATTGCATTATTACATTTTTCCGCCCCACACACGATAACATCCGATACATTCAAAAGGTCGATATTACATAATACGTCATCCATTAAGAAACGTAGGTAAAAAAAAGGAACTGCTAACTAGGCGTAGATGTTTACAAAGATATCCGAGCGCGTTTGTGGTAACAAAGCTTATTAAGCAATTTAAAAGTATGTTGTGTTGTGTTTTATGTGAGAAAAAGTGAACGGGTTTTGTGAATGTTATGTTTGTGCTGTGTTTGTGTTTGTGTATGTGTAAAAGAGTTAGTGAGTTATCTAGGACATAACTTTTTTTATTTGTGCTTACAAAAAATAATGTATAAATAAAAATCACACATAGTACTATTAAGGAGTTTACATATTTATGTTTAGAAGAGGTATAGAATAGTAGTCATTTATGTTTCCTTTCGATTTTTTTCCAAGTCCGACTCATTGCTTATGCGGACAGCTGGATCACCCTGTCTCTTGCGAATGTAAACTTTACTGTGAGAGGTCCAACAGAACAAGTAGTCATTTGACTTTGCGAAATCTCTTGCCAGAAAGTACAGCCTTTTTATCTTGGGTGTTAAACTTTCGGAAATGAAGATGAGTTGTGACGGGCCTTCAACATTTATATCCTTTGTGCAAAGTTTGTGTCCGTTTCCTTGTTTGTTTTGCATTTTTGCTGCTGCAATAATTTTGTCCTTTAATGCAACTGAGTTTAGGTCAACTATAATTGGTTTACAATCGGAATGTGTTTCTTATGTCTGACTTATTTATCGGAACGCTAAGAGCTTTGCTGGTATTTGCAACTATATCGCATAAATCTTCCATGGTTTCCGACTTTTTTGACGGAATATTTCTGATTTCCAAGCTCGAAGATCTCGAGTATCTTTCAAGAGTATCCACTTTTTCTTCAAGTGAGCGAATGTAACTCAAGTTCGATTTTCTTTCGTTTTCTAATTTTTCAACTTTCTGAAACATTTGGTCATATTGGTTTGATATATATGTAAATAACTTAGAGATTGACTCATTTTGTATTCTGATTTCGCTGACTGTTTCAAGCAGACTGTCCATTTTCTCCTCTTGAACCCATTGCCAACCGGAAAACATATCCTCCATCCTAGACATAAATGCTTCCAGGTCTCCTTCATCCCCTTGTTTACGCTTTAGAGGTCTAGTCGATCCCGTATATATGTCACTTAGGTTTGAAAGTGAACCTGAAGTATGTTTTTTTGACATATTTCCCGTGATAGTCAATTTTGTCGGGGAGTTCGGCGGAGAACGATGAACAGACATCTCTGTGCGTAGGCCTATTTTTACCGACGGCTAACCCGTTCGAATAGTTACTTTAAACGGGACAGGTAGATAAATAGGAGCGAAAGATATAGGTCAGTCATTCACTTCCGCCCCGCCCAATAAAAACTTGCTCTGGCGCAGGTAGGCGTATCCGGAACTGGCCAATTGTGGAGTCGCGAAATGTGGTGTTTATGACTGAGGTGGTATGTGCGGATATAGTATCATCTCACTCACCGTGGGTTATCTCTGTCTTTTGGATAGTAGAACCTCTTGTAGGCTTATGAACTCCTATTTTTTACTGCGGATTTTAGTCACTGAGATTTGAATGTATTTTTATTTAAACGAGACGTAGTTTTAGTGAAGCACGACCGCTCGGCGCGGTGTCCGGGGGGGATAAAAAAACAATGTAACGCACATTTTTGACATTGTCAATCGATTATAGTCGAAAGTCGAGTCAACTACAAAGTGTACACCCATAGCAGGTGCGGAGGAGGTGCATTAAAGTGGTTATGTTACGAGCTACGACAGCCGGCGCGGCGCGGCAGGCGTCGCGGGTAGTGCGGCGGTGGCGCGCGGGCATGAGCCAACAACGACGTGAACAAGTGAAGAAGCATTTTCAAAGTGCAATCTTTTTTATCAGTATATATAAGGACTGATGAACCAGTTAGCTCACCGAAAGCGACGGATCTATGTTGACCGGGGCCACACGGCGGTGGATGCGAGAAGATTCATTGCATGATGACATTTTCGAATTGAAATGATGAATACTTCCTTGATATTTCTCAGGTGTTTTTGATATCTCTATAGGGCAGTAAACCCGAGATATCTTCTTTCCGAAGCCGGCGGAAAAGGCACAGGGGGAGTAATTAATGAACCGCGGACTGCCGCCGATGTTTATTGCGTCTTACTTAATTCCAGAGCGGAGATTTATCGCTTCGCGCGTTTGCGTTGTTTGTTTTGGACGATACATGGCGCTCCGGTGTTGTGCGAGCCAACGGTATGTTAGTACTACTACTAATACTAATGTTTATTGGTGCTGATTTTGACTGTCACTGACTTTGGTCACTGTTATAATGATTCTGACCCAACTAGCAAAGTAGCGATAAAAGGGGGCCAATTAACGCCAAATAGTGTTATAAGGGTGATATAAAAGCAACGTGGTGGCTGGCATCACTAACTCTGAAATATCACCGATATATCACCAAATAGTGGTAAGCGTTACTAAAATACAGCCCTTATATCACCAAATGGTGATAAAACTGGGGCATTTCGCGGTGATATAAACGTTTCTATCGCTGATATATCACCACGCTTTGCTAGTTGGGGATTAACCATTGAAACTTTTAGGTGTACTTTTTAATCTCCTGTATGTAAATTTAATTTAATTTATTTAACAAGGTTACAGTGACCCAATGTGTAAGTAAATTACTTATTCTAAGTGTTAGTAGTTACAATATTATTATTATTGTACATAAAATATACATTTCTTAACTGCTTATATAGCTATATTCGTCTGCAAATCTATTTCACATACGAGTCGTGAATAGGTGCAACCCGAACGTACACAATAAAATAAAGAAATCGATGGTTAACAGCGCACTGAGAGGCACAATCTGCTTGCCTGAATTAGTTGTAATGTGAGTGACATGTGAGCTATTTCAGGAAGTACTGTTGTAGCAGGCTCATACAAATCGATCAAATAGTTGAGCATGGAAGATAGTAAGTCATAGTGGACAAGCATTTTTTTTGCAATTTCGCTAAACTAGAACAAATGTTGGTTAATTTCATGAAAGAAACCCCTTTTTTATGTGCTCTACACCCACTTGACACCCTGTTTTCTGAAAAACTCAAAAAATGTTACCTTACCGTGCACATGGCACGGCGCTAAGTGACCGGCCGTCGGCGATGGCGCCATAAATTGCGTCGCCGCGGTAATATTCCTCTGGCGGGCGACCCGCCCTGCTTTAAATGACGCCGCCGATACAAACAAATACCTGAAAATTTATCGCCGATCTAAAACAGTTGAACCGTGATCCTCACTTTTATCGCCGCGGTAGTCCTTCAACATAATTCACGAAGATTTTTAGATATTATAATCTGTGAATAAATAAATTGGAGCAGCGAATAAGAGGCACAACGATTGTTGTCATGATTTCGCAAATAATCAATCGTAGTTCGGTTCAGAGTTGCGGAATGTGTACGTCGATATTCATTATTATTAATGGGTTCGCGTCGGCATCAATCACTGTATTAGCCGCGTCGTCTCAGCGTCGTCGTAACCTCGTTATCGTCGCTTCCTTATTCTGCTCAATTCGTCGAAACGCAATAACGGAGCAAGCAAACAGGGCGCGCGGGACTATAGTAAAACACATCGCCAGGAATGTCGCGGGATTTACATATCAAAGAGGCCGCCTCGCGCTCGCGCAGCAGCAGCTCGCGCTGGTGCAGCGCGCACCCGCCAGCCGCGCGCCGCCGCCGCCGCGCGTATTCGAAGACCGCGCGATATTTTTATTTTCATCCACCTAGGTACTTGTACATCTTAAGAAATGTTTAACTGCCTGTCATAAATAAATATATGTTTTCTCACTTGCCCCGAAAACTGCCACGATAAACAATAAATCAATTTATCTTTATTTTTTTATTTTATTTTTATCATTTATTGTGTACACAAAATAGGCATAATATACAAGCTTAACATAAAATATACACGAAGAGTGCAACTTTCGGCGCGCAACGAAATAAAATGGCACCACTTCTTTTCAACAGGTCAGTAATGGAAATTTCTGAAAAGTGGGACTTTGTACTAGGCAGAAAAAAGATGTGTAAAGCATGTACTTAAATAAAAAATATATTTTGTGTTTGATTTTAGGTTTCTTAGATCGCTAGCGAGGTTTTTATGTGCACGCCTTAAATATATTGCGGTGTTTTTCGGTAAATTAAGGTTTATTTAGATAAATTAAGTTTATGGTAAGTTACACGTTATTTATTAGGTTAAACGCTGGGTTTAAGGCACGTTTCTTAAAATTTAAAATTTAATAAAAAAAGAAAAAGACCGCGCGTGGTTGGATTCACACTTTTAGTAAACGTGAAGTTTAATCGCTATATCGGTCGAGATCTTTATATTATCCTAAGGAAACGATGAACAAAATGTACCAGTCAATATCTAATTTTCATTTGTGAATGTAACATTAAATATCTAATTTCATTCGTGTATGAAAATTACATATTGAATGATACATTTTAGGGTTCCGTAGCCAAATGGCAAAAAACAGAACCCTTATAGATTCGTCATGTCTATCTGTCTGTCTGTCTGTCTGTCTGTCTGTCCGTCCGTCCGTCCGTCCGTGCTCTCCACGACGTATATGCCGTTTAAACTGTCGTCCTCCTCCTCAGTAAAGTTCGTTTTGTTTGCGTTCTTTTTAGAAATGCAGATTTTTTCGAGGTGTCCTTTTTAGGGTTCCGTAGCAAAATGGCAAAAAACGGAACCCTTATGGATTCGTCATGTCTGTCTGTCTGTCTGTCTGTCCGTCCGTATGTCACAGCCACTTTTTTCCGAAACTATAAGAACTATACTGTTGAAACTTGGTAAGTAGATGTATTCTGTGAACCGCACTAAGATTTTCACACAAAAATAGAAAAAAAAAAAAAAAATTTGGGGGTTCCCCATACTTAAAACTGAAACGCAAAAAATGTTTTTTCATCAAACCCATACGTGTGAGGTATCTATGGATAGGTCTTCAAAAATGATATTGAGGTTTCTAATATCATTTTTTTCTAAACTGAATAGTTTGCGCGAGAGACACTGCCAAAGTTGTAAAATGTGCCCCCCCCCCCCTGTTACTTCTAAAATAAGAGAATGATAAAACTCAAAAAAATATATGATGTATATTACCATGCAAACTTCCACCGAAAATTGGTTTGAATGAGATCTAGTAAGTAGTTATTTTTTTTAAAGTCATAAATCGTAAATCGCAATTTACCTACAACGAACTACAAAAACGTTTATATTATGTTACTTGCTGCTACGGAACCCTTCATGAGCGAGTCCGACTCGCAATTGGCCGCTTTTCGTTCGTTTTCTTGGGATAATATAAAAGTCTCGAACGATATAGTAATTAACCGCCACGTTTGTAAGAAGGAATAGTTTGGAACCTCTAGAAAGGGAATTTGGGTGAAATTTCTCGACCATACAAAAGACATAGACATAGACATTCTTTATTAGGAAAATATTTTACAAGTCATTGTTTAATTATATGAGAAATTTGAATATTATATCTATAACAGCAATAATAATAATGAGAATATTAATATTTGTCCGAGTAATATAAAAAATATGGTATTTAATAAATAATTAATTAATTCGCCAACTTTAAATTTAAAAATTCTGTGTACATATAGAATGAGTGCTCGACAAGCCAGCGACGCAATTTTGATTTAAAAATTGGCAGACTAGGAGCATTGGTGACATCCATGGGGAGTCGGCTGTACACTTCTGGTGCCATAACATGCACAAGCTTAGCATACTTTGACAGAGTATGTGCAACAGCGACTTAAATACCGCGACTTGAAAAATTAGTAGGCAAGGGAGAGTCAAAATATTTAGTGAAATAAAATGTTCCTTAGCAGGTTCATATCTCGGCACACGGGCAATAGCACCGCATGCTTTTGGAGTCTGAAAACGCGCTCCCAATCCGCAGCACGTCCCCAGAACTCTATGCCATACTGCAATAACGACTGCACCGTGGCAAAATAACACGATTGAACTGTAACCCTCGGAAGCGTGAAACTAAGACGATGAAGGGCGAAACCCCGCCCCAACCTCACACAGAGATTCTCAATATGAGATTCCCAAGTAAGGCATTGGTCTATTTGGAAACCAAGAAAACTAGCTGTCGACACCTGGTCTATGTCAACTCCTCCTATATTTACACTTAAAGGAGCCCGTGGGCATCCGGATAGATTAAAGTGAAAATATTGGGTCTTAGTTTTTAGCATTAGACCGTTTCGACTAAACCAATTCAGTAACTGGCGCTCGATGGAATTGATCTTCAGTTCCAAGGCCTCACAAGAACGGGTAGTTATTACAACTGCTACGTCATCCACATACATAAATACCTCTGCATCGGTAGCGACAGAACGCACCTCGTTTAGCAACAGAGAGAAACATAGATTCGACAAGGACGAACCCTGCGGGACGCCCTTCTCAGTTGTCAATCCCTTAAACTGGAGCTCACCCCCTCTCGCCACAACGTACTGCATTCTCGATTTAATGAAGTCCATCATAATACTTAAAGCGGGGCCTCTAATCCCATAATGGCTGAGCTTGACTTCTAACACGTCGTGGTCAGCTACATCAAATGCCTTCGAGAGGTCGCAGCATAATAATACTACCTGTAGCTTTTTCTCCCTAGCTTCTAGAATGTATCGTAGGACTTCGTGTGCTAACATGGTTGTAGAATGATCAGCACGGTAGGAAAATCATTCTACAACCTACCTAGGCTAGGCAACCTAGGCTTGTGCAAGTTATGTAGCGCCAGAAGATCAAATAATGTTTTTCGATCGCTACTCCTAGCTAACCAATTTATACTGCAGTCTCCTACAATTACGCAGTGTAAACCAATTTCGTTGAGCTTGTCGAGCAAACTCAAAATCAACGAGTGATGCACTACTATTGGAAACTACTGCCCAAACTTCGAGAATTTTTTAGAATCTCGTGAAGTCGTGATCTTTCTACTGATTTTCACCCAGTTCTTGGTTGCCTGCCACTCTGTTAAAGCTCTAAGCCACTTTTTTCTTGTCAAATGTTTTACCCACTTACATTTTACCAACATCTACGATTTGGCGCCAAGACATAAATGTATTCTACATTCGATATCAAAGTCAACATTAGAAAGGGGATATCGGATACTGTACGAAATTAAATAGTTTATGAGGTGTAAAATTTAATTTTAAAATGTTGCATGTGGAATTAATGTCTCATAGAGCAATCGTAGAATATCGGGGGAGCCCTCCAGACAGCGTTGCACCAACCCTCGCGGGAACCGAGTCACAACCGACCAGGGACTTTCTCCATCTCATGTGTTGAATGACGATAACACTTTTAAATTTTAGACTCTTTTCTATATTAGATGTCACACTTTTACTTGCAACTTCTCTGCTTCATCAACTGAAAACTCTTTTACAAAACTGATGGTGTCGTGTAATTTGTAAGAATTTCTTAGTTATTAACTTAATTGCTACAAGTAGTTAAATAAGGTGAACACTGAACCGCCATCGGACCGTTACCGAGGGCCGCCGCCGCCGCCAGCCGAACGCGAAACTTCGCAACAGCTCTAAACGAGACATAATTTCAATTTGTCCAACTTCATTCTTCAGGGAAAAATGAGTGGCTGAATTTAAAATTCATTCGTCCAACTTTTGTAATATTTGAATAGCCAGTCGAAACGAGGTCCCTTTTTTAATAAATAGGTATTAAGTTGCAAAAATATACAGAATTTGCTGTAGATAAATTGTTCGTTTTCTTACTCCAGTTAATGAGGAGGAAAGTGTTGAAATGCACGAAATGTTTCCCACCGCAATTTAAGGCACTCAAAGTAAGCTCTTTTATTATAGTAAATATTCTCATAACAGTAATAGCCAATAAGACAATAAACAGACTTCATTATAAAGAATGGCGAATTTCACTGTAGGTATGCTTAGATGAACAGTGTGTCTGATCTACAATGAATTTATTTTGTGGCAAGCAATATAGTGAGAACATTATAATCAAGTAACTCGGTGCCCCCGCCGCCCCGAAGCCCCCGCGTGCGCTCGGCTCACTGCACAGTTAAGTTCACATTATTGCTATCCCGATTTATCCAATAAGTAAAATATATATAAAAGCTTCGTCCCCCGACGTGTCATTGTAATATTTCGACGGGGTGGTGTGTAGCGGCGCAGCTCGCACTGCACATGAATATTTCAAGGGGAATCACTGCACGCCTTCGAGAAAATTCGACCTATGGTTTTGCTACATAATTTTGTAAAACATATTGTGTTATTAAAGTAAAGATATACACGTACAACTACTTCAGATGTCAATATTTTAAACATCCTAAAGTTTTGCTGCTCTTGGATATCTAGCTGGCACTGTCTGCATGTGTCAGCGGCGCTGCAGCAGTGCACAACAGGAAATGCATTTTTTTATAGCCAATTTAAAGCAAACGGTTGAAACTTTAAAAGTTTATGTTTTGTTCAGAACTACATGAATATTCAGAGTAGAAACGGAAAAACAAGTTGGCGAGGGTGCAGCGAGCTCGCGAGTGTTGCTCTGTTGCGCGGGCGGGCATCGATCTTCGTCGCGAGAACTCTTTCCGCCCTCTTTGTGTTCGAGTTCCTCTCGCAACCCCGTCGAGTGGTGGCTCGCGGCCGGAAGCTGCGGTTTTGTTTCGGTTGTTACTGCGTTGTGTTGTGCTGCAGTCGAGCGGGCCCGCGCCGCGCCGCCGCTGTCTGTTCCGCGTCGCCGACCCATCATAGTTCTCGCCGCACCGCACTTCCCGTTCAATTACGTATACAAGGTGCAACAAAAGGATGATAATTCAACTTGTTGAAACAAAATACTTATACATAACTTCAATATAGTAGAATTATAAGTTCCCAGCTCCACTTTATAATTGTTACACCCTGTTACACTTGGGCAAAAGAAAGGTGATGGACACCTTCTTACGCAGGCTCTCGTGGGGCCGGTAATCTTAGATAGATAGATAGATAGATAGATAAAACGTTTATTATACACACCAGGCATTAAAAACAACATATACAACTTACAGCATTAACCTAGGGGTATCTCACAATATATAGGAGCTTAACCTTAATTAAACTATAAATATTAATCTTCCATTTCATGCAATTTGTTGTATAATAAATTAAAAATTAAGACTAGCCTAGTGAAATATAAAAGGTCCCAGCTCAGCATATGTAGCAGAAGCAAGGCATCTACTACGCTGATGATTCTGCCGTAACCTATTACGATATGAACGCACTTCGATGGTTTACAATAATTTTGTCAGACAGAAAAATAATAATTTAAAACAGTTTTCCATTATAAAAATAAAAGAAGATAGTTTGCAATCAATCTACAAAAACGAAATAAAAAAGATGATGAAAATACAAAATCTTAGTTATACATCTATTTTACTAACTCATGTACCACCTTATTAGACATCGTAGCGATAAAGGACAACAAAGGAAGTTTAAGAAGAAAAATAAAAATAATTAATTAAAAATAATTAATTAAGAGGTTATATGAAAGGTGAGTATGTTGGAAGTACCGCTAACTGCTTCTTTGATTTAAAAGAAGATGTTCCCTTAGTTGTTTTTTGAAACTAGATTTGGAATTCAAGATTCGCAACGGTGGTGGGATGTCATTCCAACATTTCGAAGCCAGAAAGCGGAAACTTCCACGGAACAACGCTGTTTTATGTGGAGGGATACGAAAAATATGAGAGCAGAACCTAGCATCGTAACGGTGGGATTCATAACGCCATGAAAGTTTTTTACTGAGATAAAGTGGCTGCTGACTTTTTATGACACCAAACAGCAAGGATGATAGTAAAAGTTTCATTCGTCCTTCCATATTCAAAATGTTGAATTTATTTAAATATGGAGTGATATGTGATCGAGGAGGGATATAAAAACAAAATCTCGCACAGGCATTTTGCACGCGTTGAATTAATTTTGATGTTTTCTTAAATAAACAAGGACCATATACCGTTAAACAATAATTTAATTTTGAAAGAATTAAAGCTTCACACAATCTCGTACGAAGAGTTAAATTAATATAGGGTCTGATTCTATAAAGGACTTTGAGCCTATAAATCTTCATAATTATTATCTTGGATTGTGTACAGCACGAGGGCAAAATAATTCTTAAGTAATTTCCTTTATCAGTTTTGGATTCATTCTAACACTGGGCAAATAAACTGACGTCACTTGCACAAGCAATAATAACTTGATTCAAATGTAAGCCGAACTCACCCGCCCTATATTCCCACTCCGCTACACAGAGCGCAGCGCCGCCATAAAGAAACATCAATCGGGATGGATATCTCACAATACAAATAAAGGAGACATTTATATTTCAAAGTAAGGAGGAAAACCATTGGGTTGTAATAAAATCGTCTCGCGATATCATGTGAAGGTACCACAAAGGAGCGAGGAGCCCCGAGCGCGCACCCTGCGCCGGGGCACAGAGTACGTAGCCAAGTATTTGTGCATAGGAGCCACTTCATTTTATTTTATTTCATTTCACTAATTAACACACCCGCCCGCCCAAGCGCAAGGTCTACATGCTAGACGACAGATGGCGGTGCGAAACTTTTTGCCAAAGAAGTTTTATATCGTCGCTCCGAGCGGGGTGCAAGTCTGTGGTTTTTGCCTTGAACCAAATAGCAATATGAAAGCAACTGTACTGTAGAGACTGGATTAAGCATAGTACTAAGTAGGTCTCATTGGGGTTTCTGGAAATTAAATAGTAGACGATTATTTAAATACAAAATATATTTTGTAACATCCGATCCCCAGTCATTACAGTGCGTCAGTGCATGTAAGTACACGCACGCACCTGGCAGACAGACCCTCTGCATCTTTGTGGCCTACGCACGATAGGTCTCGTCCCCGCGAACACACTGAACTTACACAGTCCCGTCATAAGCAGGAGCGCGGGAAATGTTTATTTTCAATTTGGGGCAACTGTGACATTAGGCTAAATGTGCCCCCCCTCCCCACCCGCGTCTGCACCCGCCTGTTGCCAGCGGCTGAGAAAAATAAGCCTCAAAGCTTCAAGGCCACTGTGCCGAGAATATTTATTATTCTTTCATTATCATACAGATTGCCAGTCGTAGCCGGAGTGTTACCGCCAGCGTCTGACATCATCCTCATAGACAATTATGCGCGCAACACAAAAGTATGAACATAGATTTTATTCTTATTCCACAAAGTTCCATCTACCTACCACCAGCTAATACACACTAGGTTTCCTTTAAAAATGAGTTCACAGTGCGAAAGCGAGCTTACAACTGTTATTACAAGTTTTCATGAGCTGAAGTTTGGGCCGTCTTAGTTAATCACTCTCGGAAAGTTCAGCGCGAGACTGGGAGTCGGCAAAAAGCAACATGTGTTTGCATGGGGTTCAGTTAGTTGCATCGTTTTCATATTTTTCGGTAAACAAAATTTAAATACATTGTAGCGACATCTATCGCACCATTACAAACGAATTAACAATATCTATAATATCTAGGACAAATCACACACGGTCATCTGGCCCCAAACTAGGATTCCCTTTATCTTGAGAACCAGAGACTGATAAAATTCAAAATTCAAAATCATTTATTTCTTTACGTAGGTACATTAAGCACTCTTATAAATGTCATATCATTTTGCTGGAGGAATATTCCAAATGTCATTATCATTAAAATAATCTACAGTCTTATAGTGTCCTCTTGAACAAATACAGCGTTTTATATGTTTCTTAAATTTACATTCTGGTAGTTCACACACGTCATTCGGAATTTTGTTATAAAAGCGTACACACTGCCCCACAAATGATTTTTTCACCTTACTAAGCCTCGAGAAAGCTATTTCAAGATTATTTTTACTTCTCAAACAACGGTTATGTCTGTCACTATTTTTGAAGAACAAGTTTAGATTTCTACGAACGTACATGATACATTCGTAAATAAACTGACCGGCAACTATTAAAATATTTATTTCCTTAAATCTATCTCGAAGTGATTCTCGGGATCGTAGTTGGTATATAGCTCGGACTGCTCTTTTTTGTAGAATGAAAATGGTTTCAATGTCTGCTGCGTGTCCCCACAGTAAAATGCCATAAGACATAATACTATGAAAGTAACTGAAATATACTAATCTGGCAGTTGTTACATCCGTCAACTGCCTTATTTTCTTGACGGCGTAGGCAGCCGAGCTAAGCCTCCCCGCTAGAGTTGCAATATTTGGGCCCCACTGTAACGTGCTATCTATAGTTATGCCGAGAAAAACTGTACTAGGAACAAAATCAAATTTGTTACCATTTAATATTACTTTATTATGAGTCTGTTTAACATTTGGCAAAGAAAACTTGATGCATTTAGTTTTTTTCCCATTTAGTAATAGATTATTAGCAGTAAACCAGTCTAATAACTTAGAGAGAGTGTTGTTCACTTCATCAATTTCGATTGTCTTTCTACTCACCTTAAAAAGAAGGGGAGTATCATCAGCAAACAACACAATATTTGAAAGGTTTTGTACCATGAATGGCAAGTCATTGATGTACGTCAGAAAAAGGAACGGGCCTAAAATAGATCCTTGTGGCACGCCCATTTTCACAGTGGACCCAGAAGAATTAATGTCCTTGTCTTGTACCATTTGCATTCTATTATCAAGATAAGATTTAAGGAGACCGAGTGCCCTATCCCTCACGCCGTAATGCTCCAATTTTATGAGTAAGGTTTGATGTTCTACGCATATACATACACATATACTTTTAAATACATACATATACAGGGTGATTTCGAAGTGATCCTTCAAAGGGGTTATACTAGAGATCATTTGCAACAAATTAAGTCCTGTTAACTAGGGGTCAAAAATGTATGGTTACTGAGATATTACTGTTTTTAGATTTTTTTGAAATTTTCTACCTTGTTACCAAAAACAATTAGGTAATAATGAAAAATCCATTACACCGTTTACATTAAATTGATACTTTTTTAAAAGCTGAGAAATGAGCGCTTGGTTTTTAAAAAAAAATCCATGCTCAAAACTCACATAGTCTCAAAAATAAACGATCTTAAATTGCATAAAAATATTATTATTTGCGTTTTCAAAACACACGGCATTGGTTGAAGATGCAATTGTAGTTTTCCTCTTTATTTAAGCTAGATTGTCTCGAAAAGCTTGTATCTCTCCTGTAATTCTCTTAAGAAACGTGTTTTTCCAAACGCGCACTCCTCAGCAGTTGCGTTCATCTGAACGCACTTGTCAATTGACTGTCATAGCGTTGTGGTTTTTCGTACGAGAAGCTTGCAAAATCTTTCTTCGTAACAAAAAACCTGTGAAATAATCCAATAACACACAAAAAACAAGTGTTTTCGGTCAATTTAGAACAATGCTTGCCATAAAACACAATAACCACGCGCAGCGTGCATTTTTAGACGGATTTGCGTAAGTTGTAAATAGCCGACGATGCCGCTCTTCTCAGAAGAGAGCGGTACATGGCATATTTTTTCGTTTCACTGGCAGTAACTTTATTCATATTTGGAAGAGGACCAGGGGCTCGAAGCTCCTCTCCACTGTCCATCAGCAGTTTTGGCAAGTACACTGTTATATATAACAAAGGCAGAGCAGAGGTATGTTTCCTTCCTTTTTTACTTAGAGCCTGCTGGGCCCTACTTACCAGCAAGGCATGAGTTAACCACTTTGAGATTATTTTCGTGCTTTCAGTTAGCCGGGTAGGGCTAACTGAATATACTTAGTTACCTACAGTGTTATAGTGCACGGGTCACGGGGCACATTTTAAATCAAACATTTATTAATTGCCTGAATAGGCCTATACTGAGCAAAAGTATCTCGCAGATGAATGTACATTGGTACATTCATCTGCGAGATACTTTTAGTATACTTTTAGTACTTTTAGTATTGACTAAACATACTTTGTAGTAATGATGCTAAGTGCTCCAGGTTAATGTATTTTTGGTGTTTATTATTTGTGGTCCACATGGAGTGTGATGAATGTTGAAATTCAAATAATTTAGATTTTTAACTCTGACATAATTGTTGTTTACTTTGCTTCTTTCTAAGAATAACTAGATTGGTACAAAGAAGAGAAGCTGAGTTATATTAAGTGAACATTACAGAATATATATATTTGTCAGACATTGAATATTCATGTCAGGATACTGTTATAACTTATAACACTTAAGTTATTTGGGTTTACTTCTGCCTCTCTGGCCCTATAGAGGTCTGTGGGTTATGATTTTCTGAATCATGCTGTAATTGGGCAAACAGGTTTAGTACAACCTTTTAAATAAATATTGTACACAGTCAATAATTGCACCAGCACCAGGTGCCTCTGACCTCTGCTTGTTCCGTGCAGAGGGTGCCACCCAGTAGTAATAAAATTAACAATCAGTCTGGGTGGGTAGCATTCAGATGCTACCTGAGTGTCACTAATCTAGGAACTGAGAAACTCTCAAGCCTGTTCCTGTTACATATGGCTCTGACTTATCTACCTATATACTTACTTCCTTCTTTGAAATGGATAAAGCAAGATCGAGACTGATAGAGGCAGGCGTACCATTTCTTTTTTATTCCTCTACAAATTGAGGCATTACTTTTTGAATGTTGAACTTTAAGATGATAATAGAGACCTGAAAGGTACATTTCTGTTATCACAAGATTAAATGAGCAAAATAATAAATAGAGTGAAGTAAAGAAATTTTATGAAGGAAGCAATTTTTTCTTGGTAGCAGAAGCCGAAAACATTCATAGTACACTTATTATGCAGTGACACTGAGGATTATGCAGATTATAATTAAAACAGGCTTTGATCTCGGAGAGACGTTTGTTTGTATTAGCCTGCATGAAAGGTTTTTTATTTATTGCAATTACATATTATAAAAAAAAAAAAAAAACCTTGTATGTCAGTTAAACCGGACATTCAATTTGGGACCAAGATCAGACGGTGCCCTGTATAATATCAAGATGCCTAAAACCTGGTTATAAGTAAGTTAGTGCCAGTCAATCAGACTCCCATAGGTATATGGGTCTGCTTTCTCACTCCTACAGTGCGTTATATCAATAAATGCATCCATAGGCAGAACTGTAGAAAGTCGGAAGCCTTGGCGACTTATGGTAAAATCTGTGCTGGAAAGTGCACTTGTGTCCCCGGCCTCGGAGGCTGGCCTCGGAGGCTGTATTCTGTATTGGGACTCGCTGGATAATATACATTTGCTTGTATAAGGAGACAGCATGTGATGTTACTGCTGTGTAATGGTGTATCATAGATCTGATTTTTTATATTAAAATATCAGTGCTGGAACAGTGGAACAGCACTTGTTACCCCCGGCCTCGGAGGCTGTACAATAATAGGGGTCACCAAACTCATAATTCCTATACATAATTCTATAGCTGTGCTGGAACAGCACTTGTTACCCCCGGCCTTGGTGGCTGTACAATAATAGGGGTCACCATACTCAGATTTTCTATACAAATTTCTATATCTGTGCTGGAACAGTACTTGTTACCCCCGGCCTCGGTGGCTGTACAATAATAGGGGTCACCATACTCAGATTTTCTATACAAATTTCTATATCTGTGCTGGAACAGTACTTGTTACCCCCGGCCTCGGTGGCTGTACAATAAGAGGGGTCACCATAATGAGATAATATCTAACAGTTCATATAAAAGAAGTGCCTGATTATCTATACTATATACCTCTAATTATGTATAATGGAATTTCAGAGAGAGATTAATAGTGTTAATTTTTGTCAGCAACAAAACTTTAGTGTCTGACGATAGCTGAATGTATGGTCTGCTCTGCCATGTACTGCAATGGCGAGATTACCATGCAAAACAACTTAAGAGGGTTGTTCAGCCACTCTGTTAGCAGTCAGAGTTAAGTACCTCACCACCATGTTACAGTTGGTAAAACCACATGTAAGCGGTGTCAAAGATCACACAGCTTTACTAAAGAACGTATTTCTAGGTGGTAGATTAAAGGCTGAAGCTGTAACAATTTAACTGTAAGGAGTTATAACTGGGGCTCTGAAAGGCTTCAATGACATGGGTACATGCAACATTCCACAGAGTTGCTAGTGTACTAATGAGATAGCCATGTCCAACTTCGTTTAATTTGATTTTCTTTTTGCAAAAAGCAGGGGGGGGGGGGCAGTCATCTGTCCTAGGGGCTCCTTGACCCCCCCATGAAGAACTGATGATATTCAACCGTAACTATTACCCAATTGAAAGTACCTACTCATCAAGAAGTCTGTATATTAATTAGTCATCAATTGGTCGTATTGGTATGCAATTAATAATTGTACTGAGCTAAAATTTGTAAAGTGAGAAGTCATAAACAAACTAAACCTCTGCATCAGGGTAATGATATCCACCTGCCTGTAAGACATGTTCAGAATCAATCAATTTAAAGAGTTTTAAATATTTCTATTATTGGAAAGCTTAAAGCTTTTTTGGCCCTAGCAAGGCCTCCAAATATATCTACTTCGATTGGGAGATCTTTTCACTATATACGTAAATATTTTTCCCCTGGTTACAGAATATACCAGCTACAGAGAGTCCTCTGATATTTTTTATAATGCCTATTTTTTAATCAAGTATGCATTGTCTTTGATATTATTCTTAGGCAAGGAGTGTCATTTATCACCATAAAAATAACTTATATTTGCTATGAGGCATAACATATCATTTGTGTGAAATTAATTACAGCTTAAATATTATAAGTAATTGTGGAAAATACAACTGGATATTATACCTTGGAATGTATTTACCTAGGTCAGGTCTGACCATATTATTACAAACTGTCAGTCACTTGAGTTACAGAACTGAGGATGAATTGCCTCATAATTGAATATTACTTGCTAAATATTTTTATATACATAATTTATTTGTATAATAAATAAATAAATAAAACAAATATAAGTATAATATTGTAGATGCAGTTTGCATATAAGAATAATACCTAGAGTGGTAATAACAAGAGGAGTTTAGCTATCCTACTACTTACTTATCCAGTGTTTGAGTTACTTTACATCTCATTATACCCACACGTCAGTGTCCGGGTACAATGATATTTGTGTTCTTTTGTCATGTGAGACAAAATGTTATTTCTTTTGAAGTTACAGATGTCCTTATATATGCGTTTTCATGGACTTTCATGAAATTCAAATATTGATGCATTTTTATTCCAGTAAATAATTAATTTATTGCGCATAATTGCACTGCGCAGATGAAGAAATTCTGAAAATTTCTATTTTAAACCATGGTGTTTAACAATACATATTGTTGTACATACATAATCTTAGAATATTACGGTTCAGAAAAGGAACAGTTAAGGATGAGTTAGCATACAATCAGGTTGTCTTACTTTAACTTTGGAAATATGAGGCACCTTACTTTTAAATAACTACATTTTTTAAGGACACTGGACTGGAAAGACTTGCGAATGTCTTATATCCAAGTCATTCAAGTTATGTCTTATGCATTATGAGGTCCTGAAGATAGGGTTTACACATAGTTCCTCCTACTCATATGAAAAATTCAGAACATTTATTGCATACTGTAAGTTGACCATGCAAGTCTGTAAGACAGTAGGTGTTCAGTGCAGCAGCATCTAGAAGTCGCTTATTGAGTGAACTGAAGTCATTGGAGGGATAGGCAATGTTGTAATAATGGGATGATATAAGACCTACAAGTGATACCTAGGAACTTGTTATCAGAGGTTTTATATAATCAAAAATTTTATTATTTTTTAAGTTCACAGTCATGTTATGTGGCAAGTAATATATTTAAATTTTAAATCTAGATTTGTGATTTACTGAACTCTGCTTTTTATAGTTATTAAATATATAAAAATAAAAAAAGATATATTATCTTATTAAGTATTTCTGAAACAAGTGATGCTTTCAGTTGATAGATCAGAAATGATATTTGTTTTTTGGTCTTCAGATGTAAATAAGAGGAAATAATTTAAAACAGGATGTAATGGATATTGCTTATGTAAAGATTTCATCAGAAGGATTGCTACCTTTCATCACATAGCGTTGTGCTCCTCCACCAGCAGATATCAAACACGTCTTCAACCAATGCCGTGTGTTTTGAAAACGCAAATAATAAGACTGTTTTGCATAAAAACAAAACAGTTATTATTTAAGTGGAAAAACACACGGCATTGCAGCAAGGTGCTTGCTGGTGGTTGATGAAGACTATGACAGTCAATTGACAAGTGCGTTCAGATGAACGCAACTGCTGAGGAGTGCGCGTTTGGAAAAACACGTTTCTTAAGAGAATTACAGGAGAGATACAAGCTTTTCGAGACAATCTAGCTTAAATAAAGAGGAAAACTACAATTGCATCTTCAACCAATGCCGTGTGTTTTTCCACTTAAATAATAACTGTTTTGTTTTTATGCAAAACAGTCTTATTTTGTATAAATTTTCCATAAGTAATTGAGTATTACTAGAAAAAAAATATGTATGGATATGTATGGAAAAAGATGTGTTACTTGTTTGGTTTATTGTTTTTTTTTTCGATCCCGTGCAATTGTTGGTAACATTTGTACCTTTTTAGAAAGCTTATGAAACAAGGGACTTTTGTCATTAATTTGTACGCCAAGTTCGCTACATTTTTTTCTAGTAATACTCAATTACTTATGGAAAATTTATACAAAATAATATTTTTATGCAACTTAAGACCGTTTATTTTTGAGACTATGTGAGTTTTGGGCATGAATTTTTTTTCAAAGCAAGCGCTCATTTCTCAGCTTTTAAAAAGTTTAATTTTAATGTAAACGGTGTAACGGTTTTTTCATAACTAATTGTTTTTGGTAACAAGGTAGAAAATTTCAAAAAAAATCTAAAAACAATAATATCTCAGTAACCATACATTTTTGACCCCCTGATTAACTGGATTTAATTTGTAGCAAATGACCTCTAGTATAACCCCTTTGAAGGATCACGTCGAATTACCAATCACCCTGTATAGATATAATATACCCAGACTCAGAGCAAACAATTCTGCTCATCACAGAAAAGTTTGCCCTGTGTGGGGACCGAACCCACGACTCTCGGATCAGAGGTCAGGATCGCTAACCACTTAGCCACCGAGTCAGTCATGAATTCGATATTTTAGAACGCGATATCGAAAATTATCTTCGCACTACGCATATATGCAACTTCCAACCATCAACGGTTTGACCACGGTCGGTCCCCAGGCTTACCACCTCGCCTGGCGGAGGTACCTTCCTTTTCCTCCGAAGTGTGGAAACACACCGTTTCTACTGTGGTGACCCCCAACGCTGAATGTCATGGCGCAACCTTCAACATCACATTCCTTAACAACCCTCCAGTTGGTAATTAATATGTTCGGAAATCTAATTAAAACACGAATTTAGGTAACTCCATATTGAGCTCAGTAGCAAGATATTTTATTACACATGATTATAAACTACCCACAACTGTCAAATAATTACACTATAAATAAAGATCATGTATACGACATACCTTTCCCCCAAGTAAACACATAAGTAGTAAATAATTAGATACCATGAGGAATAGAAAACAATGAAATAATAATATAATATTCTACAGATGAGAACTTATACAATTTCAATAAGAAGTAATTCCCCAAGTAAACACACAAAGTAGTAAATAATAAATAACATAAGGAATAGAAAACAATGAAATAATAATGTAATATTCTACAGATGAGAACTTAAACAATTTGAATTAGAAGTAAAGAATCAGCTTTATAATATTTTTAATTAGGTATTCCCAGAATATCAGCCCAAGACTCTTCACTAGGAATCTCTATAATTTGTTCAGGCTCTTCATTTGTGGAGTCCCAAACATCCTCCCTTACAGTTCTTCCCTCGTCTTGTGGGCTCTCAACGTGTGATGCAACTTTGATAAGTTGATCAATATGTCTGTTGATAATGAGACCATCAGCCGTCTGAACCTTGTAACTGGAAGGACCAGTTTTTTCCACTATTCTGCCCGGCAACCACTTCGGACCATCACTGTAATTTCTGTATCTAACACTGCAGCCAACTTCAGACTCTCTATTTTGCTTCTGATTATTTCCATGGACTTGGTGTTCTGTTTTTTTATTTTGTATATGGTCCGGGTGAATCGTGTACAGTAGGGTACGTAGTTTTCGATTCAACAGAAGTTCCACAGGACTCCTCAGAGTTCCAGCACACGGTGTCGCACGGAGGTCCAATAGCATACTTGGAATTTTTACGTCCCACGCTAAGTCGTCCATTTTTCGTATTTTGTCCTTTACAGTTTGGACCATCTTCTCTGCGAGTCCATTGGTGGCAGGGTGATACGGCGCTGTTGTGATATGTCTTATTTTATTTGAGTTAAGAAATTGTCTCATCTCTTCCGACACAAAACCCGTCCCATGTCGGATACCATTATCTCACATAGACCATGAGTCGCAAATACCATCTGTAGGCATCGAATTACCGTGGCAGTGGTCATGTTGTTAACCATGAACACCTCGGGCCATCTTGAGTAGGAGTCGACTATGATCAAAAAGTTTTTGTTTCGGAAGGGCCCGGCGAAGTCGACGTGTATTCGAGACCACGGTCTGGTTGGCGTGATCCACGTATGTTGTGATCTGGGTGGTATGTGTCGGTACTCGAGACACTTGTTGCACTGACACACAAAGTGTTTCTATGTCTTCATTTAAATGTGGCCACCAGATGTAACTTCTTGCTAGCGCTTTCGTTTGAACAATTCCACTGTGCGTCTTATGTAAGACTTGTAAGGTAGCTGTGCACAGCGGCGGTGGTACCACTACGCGGTTACCCAACAACAGACAGCCGTGTTGTAGGGACAGTTCGGTACGATGTAGCCAGTAGGTATGCAGATCCACCTCCTTCACCTTGGCAGGCCAACCCCGTTGCATGTAGTGTACTACCCGTGATAATGTTTTGTCTCTCAGCGTTTGAACCGCGATATGCTCTGCGTCAAACGGGAAATCTTCAGGTTTTTCAGCCATAAGCAGTATTTCACTCAGTTCTGGTTCCGGTCGTTCAGGAGCAAGTTGTGGCCATCTAGTCAAATTGTCTGCGCTACCTATCTGTGTGCCCGGCTTGTAACGAATATCATAATCATGTGCGGTAAGCGCAATTGCTATTCTTGTCAATCGAGGTGACAGTAAGGTCGGTGTCGGTTTTCTTGGATCGAATATACCCAGCAAAGGCTTATGATCCGGTGACTACGGTGAAGTAATTATGGAACTTCTGGATGCCAAACAAAATTGCCGTGGCTTCTTTGTCCAATTGAGAGTAGCGTCTTTCGGTAGAACTTAAGGTTCTGGAACCATCTTCCATCACATGTGATAATACGGCTCCGACGCCGTAATCTGAGCTGTCGCATGTCAGTATTAAAGGTTTATTTAAATCGTAGTGCACTAAAGTCATTTCAAATGTTAGTGCCCGTTTAGCAGTGTCGAAAGCTTTCTGTTCCCGTTCGGTCCAGCGCCATTTATGAGTTTTGTCTAGAAACCGATGCAAAGGTTCAAGTATTGTTGCCTTGTCTTTAATAAACCTTTCGTAAAATGCAATAACCTAGGAATGCTTGTAGTTTTTGAACGTTCTGGGGTTATGGTGTGTTCATTATCGATTCAACCTTACTCGGTGATGGATGAATGCCATCAGCGTCGATGATGAATCCTAAGAACTCAACTTTCTCTTTAGCGAACTTTCATTTCTTTTTGTTGAGGCGTAACCCCGCTTGTTGTATGCGCTTCAGAACTCTGTCCAGTCACTGCAGCATCTCGGACATGGTACGGCCAGCGACAATGATGTCGTCAATCAGAACTGCGACTCCTGCGATGCCCGCTAGTAGCGCTGTCATCAGCCTTTGGAAAATACCGGGGCAAGCTTTCACACCGAATGCAAGTCTACGTACAGTATACAATCCTTTACAGGTGTTCAAAGTTAGAAGTTTGACCGTTTCATCGTTTACAGTCACTTGAGTGTAAGCACGGTCTAAGTCCAATGTCGTGTAGAATTTTCCTCCTGCTACAGCCGGAAATACTTCATTCGCTGTAGGCATAGGATATGTGTCCGACTCCGAGGTTTGGTTGACTGTGCAACGGTAGTCGCCACACAGCCGAATCTCGCCTGAATTCTTGACAGCCGGTACTACCGGCGTAGCCCACTCTGAGTACGCGGCCGGTCGAAGAACACCCTCGGATACTAGGCGGTCCATTTCGTTTTCCACTCTGCCCTTGACTGCGTAAGGAACGGGACGAGCCTTCAGGAATTTCGGAGTAGCGCCCGGTTTCAAATGTATCGCTACAGGATCTCCACGGTAGGTACCGAGACCGTCCTCGAATACATCACCATATTTAGCGATTATTTCCTCCAGTTCCACATAATCTCCATTCGACACGAAATTAATGTTCATAGTGATGCCTAGATGCATAAGCCAGTCTCTTCCCAAAAGATTCGGTCCGGTGCCTTTAGCCACCAGAATTGGAAGACGATATTCAATGTCTCTGTAGCGCACGGGCAGCACTGTTCGGCCGAGCAGGTACACCGGTGTGTCGGTCCACGTGCGCAGGGCGAGCAGCGCGGGCTGCAGGGCGCACGGCGGCGGCAGGCGCGCGCCCAGCCGGCGCCACGTGCGCTCGTTCACCAGCGTGTAGCAGGCTCCCGTGTCCACTTGCAGCGATACCGGCTCGCCGGCCATCTCGACGCGAATCACGTAGGGTGGCTCTCGACTCGTGCTCTCCACGACGTATATGCCGTTTAAACTGTCATCCTCCTCCTCAGTAAAGTTCGTTTTGTTTGCGTTCTTTTTAGAAATGCAGATTTTTTCGAGGTGTGCTTTTTAGGGTTCCGTAGCAAAATGGCAAAAAACGGAACCCTTATGGATTCGTCATGTCTGTCTGTCTGTCTGTCTGTCTGTCCGTCCGTATGTCACAGCCACTTTTTTCCGAAACTATAAGAACTATACTGTTGAAACTTGGTAAGTAGATGTAATCTGTGAACCGCATTAAGATTTTCACACAAAAATAGAAAAAAAAAACAAAAAATTTTGGGGGTTCCCCATACTTAGAACTGAAACTCAAAATTTTTTTTTTCATTAAACCTATACGTGTGGGGTATCTATGGATAGGTCTTCAAAAATGATATTGAGGTTTCTAATATCATTTTTTTCTGAACCGAATAGTTTGCGCGAGCGACACTTCCAAAGTGGTAAAATGTGTGTCCCCCCCCCCCGTAACTTCTAAAATAAGAGAATGATAAAACTAGAAAAAATATATGATGTACATTACTATGCAAACTTCCACCGAAAATTGGTTTGAACGAGATCTAGTAAGTAGTTTTTTTTAATACGTCATAAATTGTAAACCGTAAATTACCTTTCATTCAATCAACTCAAATATAAAAAATATAGAGTTCAAGACATGTGTGATTATGAATTTATACGGAACCCTCGGTGCGTGAGTCCGACTCGCACTTGGCCGGTTTTTTATTGCAATATCGACACGTGACGTTGATAAACCGACATTCGCCTCCGTGTCTATCACCACAGCGATAGCAAAGACGAGGCGCGGACCGCGGGGTGGGCCGCGGAGGGGCGGCGCGGGGCGCGGGTCGCGGACGTAGCGCGTTGATGTCCATAGGCTCCGGCGGCGGTGAGACGGGCGGCGCGGCGCTGCAGCCGGCGCCGTCCCCAACGCGCATCATACGCGCATCTTTGCCGCACTTTCAGACGACAGCATAGCGTCGACTACATTGTGATAGCTGAGACTGTCTCTTTTTAGTAGCTCGTACTGCAGCTTATCGTCCCTCATGCCACACACGAGTCTGTCGCGTAGCATGCGCTCCAAATCACTAAAATTGCAGCTAGCGCTGATCTTCCGAAGTTGAGCTATGTACTCGGCAGCCGATTCACCACGATTTTGATCACGTTTATAAAATTTGTACGACATGGATATCTCATTCGGTTTCCGACTGTAATGTTTGGTTAGGATTTCTATGATGTCATTGAATGTCACCTCGTGGTGTAATTAGTGCCAATAAAGTTTCAAACACTTGCGAACCACACACATTAAAGAAATTCGCACGTTTTACATTGTCTATCACGATTCTATTTGCCTCGAAACAAAACTTCAGTCTTTCTATGTAATTGTCCCAATTGTCCGATTGTGAGTTGAACTCACTTGCGATCCATTTTCACTTATTTTACTCCGTCGTCGCCACTAATATGTTCGGAAATCTAATTAAAACACGAAATTAGGTAACTCCATGTTGAGCTCAGTAGCAAGACATTTTCTTACACACGATTATAAACTACCCACAACTGTCAAATAATTACACTATAAATAAGATAAGATAATAAGATAAGACCATAGAACCTGCACGCTTCACTCTTCAGGCAGCAAGTCGTCGGTAGCCCACGCTGTAGAGCACGCGCTCCACATCGCACCACACGCATCCACAACAAAGGGTTGGCATGTGCTTGTTCCGTTACTTCCATTACGTTACAAAATTCATAGATAATTTGATACTGCAAACTTTTTTAACCCCCGACGCAAAAAGAGGGGTATCGTAGCTCCCAAACGGATGAACCGATTTTCGTTTTGTTTTTTTTGTGTCATAGATAATTTTATCCCGAGTGTTCTTAGCCATGTTTCATGAAAATCTGTTCGGCCGTTTGAAGATCATCAGCTCTTTTCTAGTTGATGAGGGATCTGACTAACTTCCTTATGTCCGATCGATTCGAAATTTGGTACCGTGTTACTTCAACGATGTTTAAAGAACATGGTAAGGCAAGCGTGAGCTGGTCAGCCGTTTGAAGATCATCAGTTCTTTAATAGTTGATGAGGGGATCTGACTACCTTCCATATGTCCTATCGATTCGAAATTTGGTACCATGTTACTTCAATGATATTGAAAGTATATGGTAAGGTAACCATGACGTGATCAGCCGTTTGAAGATCATCAGCTCTTTAATAGTTGGTGAGGGGATCTGACTACCTTCCATATGTCCTATCGTTACTAACTCAACTAACTAATCATTATAAATACCTTCCTAATATTTATACCTACTTTAAAAAGGACAAAATAAAAGTAAAATTAAAATTTTAAAAACCCTCCGACACAAAAAATAAACTCTAAAAACTAACAAATAATATTTTAAACCTATTATAATTATTATCGTCACATATATTATGTAAGTTCAAATATTTTTATTTTCCAAGCGTCGTCGCGTCGGGGGACCGCTAAGTGAGAAAAACAGGTGTAGTCGCAGATTGCAACAAAATAATTTACTCCGAAAAATTCGCTAAATGGACACAACCGTCAACGACGTCTGCCCTCACGTGTATGCCCGTTCGGGTCGCCGCACTTGGTGACGCCTCCCCCGCGCCGCATACCGCACACCGAGCTCGCCGCGCGCGGCATTACGTAGTGCGTAGAATCTTATCGCATCAAAAACATAAATGTGAAAATGGGAGCCAAGTTCAATATTATAATATGGTGTGGTTGTTAACTTTACTGAGAAAAGAATTGAGATCTAAATGGATGCCAAGTTCTGTAGATAATCCTGAAATTTATTTATAAGAACGTATAACATTCTTAAGTAAATTTAAAACACAATTTCTTGTTTTTTACTGCTACAACAATGTTTGCTATTTAAAAATATGACTTTCTAAATGTAAATAGTAGAATTATTTACACAAAGCAAATAACTTATGATCTGTTTAACCTCAACTTTGACTTGGCTAGTTTTCACATACTAGTCATCTTAAATTTGGTTTATCAACGTATCATCTTTATGTTATACGCAAGTTCTTATTTTTATACTATAAGGTTCTATTCTTCTGAATATTTCATGTGCTGGTAAAAACTAGCCAAGTCAATGATGAGGTTAAACAGATCATAAGTTATTTGCTTTGTGTAAATAATTCTACTATTTACATATAGAAAGTCATATTTTGTTGTAGCAGTAAAAAACAAGAAATTGTGTTTTAAATTTACTTAAGAATGTTATACGTTCTTATAAATAAATTTCAGGATTATCTACAGAACTTGGCATCCATTTAGATCTCAATTCTTTTCTCAGTAAAGTTAACAACCACACCATATTATAATATTGAACTTGGCTCCCATTTTCACATTTATGTTTTTGATGCGATATCATTACTTTTTGTGAGTACATTTATTAATATTATTTAAAAAGTGATTTACTAATAATAAAAAAAACCTGCGCTTACGCTGTCACACCCCGGACACTTCACACCAATTTTGCGCCATTGTTTACTACATAGACATTCATGTTTGTACACATGTAAATGTGTAAAACTTTTAGTGCTTGAAGTGTACTTAGTAGGACAATTTCCATGTTCTACTGACAGCTGTAGGAGCCTATGTATTGTAAGTCAGTTTATATTTAAAGCAGCAATGCCAGTGGATGCAGCTACTGCAAGTAATTTGTTCATTCGCTTCGTAACCCAATTTTAATGGTATCGATATAACTTTTTCCTGTGCCGCCTGTCCTACTAGCAAATTCTCCAAAACTACAGTTTTGTCTAACAAAGTCTTACAAATTGTAACGAAAATACGTTTCTGGTCTAACATTTAGACCTTTTATCATTTGTTCGAGCTCATTTTCTGATATGAAATCTTTGGCATTTCTGAAATCTTCCATTGCATTTACAGTTTCAACAGGTCAGAAGTCCAACGAGTTCTCTAGACCGTCATCTTCGTGATCATGTTCCTGTCGATTTCTTTCAATTTCTCCTACTTTTTCTGCAATCATTTCGAATGCTCTCTCTGTATTGTCTAATGTCACTGACATAAGTACATTATCCCTTACTTACTAAATCAACACAAGATATCTCTTCTACTTTGGGCATGACAGCACCCACCGAATCTTATCATTATCAGTTACAACTTACAACAGTACACCTACTGGCTACTATGTGTAACTGTGCTCTGTTTGAAAGATATAATTTTTCTTAAGTTATGTACCTACTGCAGAAGATGTGTTTCACCCCGTAAGGAATCGACCAACCGGTAGGCCGGTATAGAGGGCGGCTTCAGTGAGAAAACTCTTGGTTCAAATCCAACATGGGCAACTTTATATTTATTATATTTTCAGCTTATTATTAGTAATAATGAAATGCTAACATATATTTTTATTCTGTTTATATTAAATGAATTAAGTTTATACGAGTATGTAATAGTATTTATTTAAATATTTAGTAGCTAGTGCTTTTATTACACAGGTTTTTTATACAATTCCAAGAATCTTTTATTTTTGTTTCATTCCAAGAATCTTTTATTTTTGTTTCGTCTTGCTATTTTCCTGTTTTCCATTTACTAAATTGTATAATATTATCTTTATTTCACCATTGCCATAACAACGTCGATAGCTCACTTAATATAGGAGTTGGACATGTAACGCGCAGGTGCGAGTTCGAGCCCCGCGAGAAGTTACTTTTTGAGCTTTTTTTTATTTTTTTTAACACATGGTTTTTTTAATTTTTCCGTTATCAGTACATGAAATACTAGCCGCACACCAAATTTAAAGCTCGTAGCCTTGCTAGAAGTACCTTAGCTTTTTGATGACGGTGAGTGTGTCTTTAAATCATAAAAATATTGTATTGAAAAAAAAAAAAATCTTAGAAATTCTGTGTTTTCTGATTTTTTCCATTGCATACACACAATTACCTAGCTTGATGCAAAATTTGAACTTTCTAGGTCATCTGGAAGTGGGTAAGCTTTTTGATCTATATGTCAGTGAGTCAGTCATAAAAATCTCGATTTTCGGACGTTAAAATCTATACCAACCGTTTGAGCTGCGTTTATAAAATTTTGATTGCTCGTTTATCTAGGAAGTCTTAATACATAAACCAAATTTGGTGTGTTTATGTTAAATAGATTTTGAGTTATGAAGGTGACAAAAGTGGCTCCAAATGGTTCGTGTAATATTACACACGGAGCTACTCGCCAGTTCTTTTTTGACGTGAACTTGGCTGGACACGCTCCGCGTGTCTAGATATCGATGTGCGTAGACTATGCATGAAATTAAAGATCGCTCGTACCTAAATGTAATTCTTAATAATTAATTAGCTATTGTTGAAAAAATACTTTATAAACTTTAGCGGTCCCCCGACGCGACGACGCTTGGAAAATAAAAATATTTGAACTTACATAATATATGTGACGATAATAATTATAATAGGTTTAAAATATTATTTGTTAATTTTTAGAGTTTATTTTTTGTGTCGGGGGGTTTTCAAATTTTTTTAAGTCTAGGTCCTGTTTAGAAAAAATGCCCATATACGACTTCCAACCATCAACGGTTGGACCACGGCCGGTCCCCAGGCATGCCACCTCGCCTGGAGGATGTACCTCCCTTTTCCTCCGAAGAGTGGGAACACACCGTTCCTACAACATAATATACAAAATAATGCAAAAAAAAACATAATGTAATATTAAACGCGCATGTATATGTAGTGTGGGTGTGTGTAAAGATTTCTGAAACTGCCAAGTATAACCGTAGCGAATCGAATCAGGCGCCGACATCGATGTCCGGTCTGCGGCGAGCGCTACGGGGCGGGAGGCACCACCAGGGCCACTGTAAGGGCGCTTTGATTGTCATGCGGATTGGTGCTGTAACACCCCCCCCCCCTAGGCTAAACAAACTTAACTAAAGAAACCAATAAGATTTAACTTTAATAACTCATCCTGGTAATGTGTAACAAATTGTAACACCCTAAAGACCTAACTAAACCTATAATATAGAAATACCTAAATAAACCAGAGAAAACCAGGAAACTGATAACAAATTATAACATAACCTAACCTACCTAACAAAGACCTAACAAAGACTAAACAATAATGAACCTAACTAAAATAGCGAAACTTAAAATATAGCGGATCTTATAATATATGGCCAATGATCGCTAGCAGCGAGATCTCTAAGTTGTGATCGTCAAGAAATAAGTAACCCTAATTCTTTTAAAATGGATTTAGATTGATGAAAAGTCAACTGAACGAAATTCCCTAAAATAGAACCTTAAATCCCTGTACCATAAATTCTAGAACATAACAAGATAAAATACTCTTTGTGAAGGACCCCTCCTTAAAGGGAGAGGGAATGATGCCCCCTTAGCTTAGTATAATGCGTAACTAAAATTTAGTTGCGCATTATATTTGATGTATAAATGTAGCCATAACGAACGGTCGCAGATTTGGTCGGTAAAGGTTAATTAATCAGAGAACTGTATGAATGAAATAATATTTATTCGAAGTAGGTATCTCTGTACACGTTTCGAACGTCATATTTTTTCTACCTAATACGAAGTTCCTACCACTCGGAACTCGTATACCCAACGTTTCGGGAAGTGTTTGCGGAGAGAGAAGAAACGTCGGGCCCTAAAGAAACTCCCTCCAACATATTTTTTTAAAAAAAAATCTTACATGCTATTACATAATTCGGGTAAACAACAAAGTTATAGTTAGTTTAAGCGAACATTTAAGCGAGCATGCACCGCTCCAGTCAATGGGAAAATATATTAATTAATGAATCTTCAATCCTATTCATATTCATATTCATATTCTTTATTTGCATGTCACATGGTAAATAAAAGATGTTACAAAGGTATAAGTACATGACATATGACACCCCGTTGGGGCACCGCAAACGAGAGAGCACTACTTATTAAACTTAAACTAAGTACAAAACTTAAGATATATGTAGAAAACTATATTCAAAATTAAACTCTTTAACTAACATGATAACATATTATAGGACTTTAAGTACTTTTTATGTCTATCTATCTATCTATCAGCCGAAAGACGTCCACTGCTGGACAAAGGCCTCCCCCAAGGATTTCCACACCGACCGGTCCTGTGCGGCTCGCATCCAGCGGCTTCCTGCAACCTTTACCAGGTCGTCGGTTTACCTTTTTTATGTATTATACGATAATTAATAATTATATAACACAAAGAGGCATTTATACTAAAATTATATAATACTTACTACATGGCACTCAGTCAGACTTATCGTTAAATAATTCTTCTAGATTATAAAAAGCTTTATTTAATAAATACTTTTTTAGGTGGCTGTTAAAGATATGTAATTTTTATGGTTTTTTATGCAGTTTGGAATGCTATTGTAGATTTGAATTGCCATTGAGTGTGGGCCTGATCTATATAAAGAAAGAGTAGTTGCTGGAAGTTTTAGTTTATTTAAATATCTATTGTTTCTTTTTATTGCTTTTATTGGAGAGTAGAGATGATAATTTTGTTTTACGAATTTACAACACTCTAGTATGTATATGGACGTTAATGTTAATATTTTGTGTTTAATAAAAAAGGGTTTACATGAATCAGTTTGTTTTATATTAGTCAGAATTCTGATGGCTTTCTTTTGTAAAACGAAGATCTCCTGGATATTTGTACAATTTCCCCATAATATAATCCCGTAAGTAAGTCTGGAATGGATATACGCATAATATGCTGTGAGGGAAGTCTTAAAATCGGTTGTTTTTTTTAGTTGAATTAACATATAAGTGAGGGAGGACAGTTGTTTTGTAAGTTTATGGATATGGGATTTCCAGTTTAAGCTAGTGTCAATATCAATTCCTAGTAAGGTAGCCGTATTATCTGTAGATATATTAATGTTGTTGTAAGCATACTGAAGGTTTAGTGATTGTTTTTGGAAAGGTCTAAATTCTATAATTTTGGTCTTTTTAAGATTTAACTGGAGGTTGTGTACTTCCAGCCAGTTTTGAATCTTATCAAGAGTCGTGTCTAATTTAATTTTTATTTCATGAGCGTCTTTGCATGAGAATATAACAGAAATGTCGTCTGCGAATAAAGTACAGTGTTCATTTAAAATTTTGGGCAGATCGTTAATATAAATTAGAAACAAAATACAACCAAGTACAGTGCCTTGTGGAATTGAATTATGTATGTCGGTCTTTTCTGATCTTATGTATTGAATTTTTCCGGTGTTAAAATCTATATTTTCTATTTCTACATATTGGTTGCGTTTTGAAAGATACGAGGATAACCATGTGTGCGCTACGCCTCTAACGCCCGTGCCGTAGAGTTTGCGAAGAAGTATGTCGTACTTGACACGGTCATAGGCTTTACTCATGTCAAGCAAGAGTCCTACAGCGTACTTTCTTTTGTTCAGTATATCTAATATGTTTTGGGTATATTTGTAAACTGCAAGTGCGGTGGAATGTTTTTTGCGGAAGCCGTTTTGGTTTTCATCAAATATTTTATATTTTTCATAGAATGAATAAAGTCTTTTACACATTGCTGTTTCAAATATTTTTGCTGCCGTCGGTAATAATGAAATAGGTCTATAGTTATTTGGGTCTACTTTACAGCCTTTTTTATGAATTGGTTTTACAACAGCCGTTTTTAGGGAATCTGGATAGGTGCCCTCTGAAAATGACTGATTTATAAGTGTAGTGAAGGGAAGTGTAAGAGTGTCGGCACATTTTTTAATAAGTATTGGAGGAATTTCATCAATACCGTAGCTTGTTTTGTTTTTCAGGTTCCTAATGATTAAGTTTACTTCGCGGGGGTCTACAGGTTGCAGAAAAAATGTGTTTTCGATCTGATTGAGTACGTTTGTTAATGTAGAGGTATTATTTGATAGGGAGGATTTGTTTTCGTTACTTACTTGTATGAAAAACTTGTTGAGTGCGTTTGCAATTAATGTAGGGTTTGTTTCGTATTTTTTGTTTATTTTTAGCTTTATGTTCTGTCTATTCAATTTACATTTATTGTTATTTGTCTCATTATTTATTATTTGCCAAATTGCTCTCATTTTATTGTTTGATTTGTTAAAATTATTTATATTTTTTAGTTTTTTAGCTCTGTGAACTGCTTTTTTTAATATTTTTTCATATAGTTTATAGTATGTGTGCAATAACATATCATTTGTCTGTGATAGGAATTTTTTTTCCAATCTTTTATTTTTACAAGATTTTTTTATTCCTTTAGTTAACCATGTAAGTTTTTTCTTTTGATGAATTTTGACTTGTCTTTTAGGTATATATTTATTCAATAATAATTTTAAGGTGTTGATGAATGCATCGTAGTTTTCATTTATATTTTTATCGGATTTTATAATATCTAGCCAGTTTACAGAGTTTAATGCATTTTTAAAATTTTCCATGTTTTTTTCACTAAAAAATCTTTTTTCTGTAGATAGGTATTTTAAGTTGGATGAATTTAATTGTAGCGATACGGAAACACATTTATGGTCAGATAGGCCATATTCTTGGACATAAGCCTCTAAGGTCTGGTTTTTTAAGTTATGAAAAATTAGGTCTAAGCAAGTTGCAGTAGTTGCTGTTATTCTAGTTGGTTCATTTATTATTTGTTTGAAGTTTGATGTCAGCATTAGATTAGAAAGTTGTCTTTTCTGTTTCATATTTTTTAAGTAATCTATATTGAAATCTCCGCCTAATATAATGGATTTTGTTTTATCTTTAATTTCTAGAATTTTCAATAATTTTTCAAGTTGCTCATAAAATATTACAGTATTTTTTGTACTATTCGGGTAATACAGAACTATTATAACTACATTCATTGCGCGTATTTCTGTACCGCAGATTTCAAAAACATCTTCTACTGATAAGTTGTTGATATCTTCACGTTCCGTAAATTCAATTAGCTCCTTTAATAATATACAGACTCCTCCTCCATCATGATGTTGTCTACAGAAAGAAGCCGCTATGTAGTATCCATTTATTTGCAGATAGTTGAGCTTTTCTTTGCTTAGCCAGGTTTCAGTAATGCATATAGCCTTGGTGTCCGGCTTTTCCTCCAAAAGTTCTTCCAGAAGGTGCGTTTTCCGTAGTATGCTTTGGATGTTCTGGTAGATAATGTTGAAAGTCTCGAAAGTTATGTTTTGATTGACTTTGTTTTTGTTCTTGTTGTGGTCCGTTTGTCTGGTTTTGCTGTTTGTCTTTTTTATTATTGTCATGCCTTGGCAAGTCGCTGTTTACTGGGATTTCGTTGTTTATAGGTAAACTTTGGTTTTGCAAATCATTTACATTTATTTCTTTTCCATTTATCTGAAGTTTATTGTTTCTAATCACTGCATGTTTACCTTCTCGGCGGGCGGATATTAGGGCGTTTCGTAGAATTTTTCTTTCTTTTAGGGCTTGCTCGTCTAGAACTTTGGAAACTGCGAGCCCCGTGTCTTTGAAGTATCTGGCATTTCGTAATATGTAGTTTGTCATTCTTTTAGAGATGAGTTCTACACGAAGAGGTCTTTTTGCATTCCTCCGTCCAATGCGTGAGATTTCCTCAATAAAGCCCGTGAGGTCTATGTTCAAGATATCGTGTAGGGCATAGATTACGCGGTCATTCAGTTGTTCTTCAGTTTCCCAGGGATTTTCCGTGAGACCATGTAAAACAAATGTTTTTGTCATATCTATATCTAAATTAGTTATTGTTGTAATTTGGATTCCCTTTTGTTTCTCAATTTCAGATTGTAATTTTTTTGTTTCCGTTTCCAGGTTCCTATATTGGTGGTTTAGTAGTTGTATTTTATGATCTAGGACCATTATTTCTTTTTGGAGTTCTTCTTGGTCATTTTTTGCTATTTCAGCATTCTGTTTTATTTCATTTCTCAGCTCAGCCATTGCGTCTTCAATTTCGCTCTGTATGACAGTTCTTATTTCTGAGATTATCGATTTGTTATTCATCTGTAATAGTTTTTTTATATTGGCTAGCGTGAGGGGTTCTTCTTTCTCATTGTTAGTACCAGAATCGCTTTGTAAGGTATCTCCAAGGACGCTTAAGTCATCTGAGATTGTTGAATCTTTTAAAGTGTGCATTTTTTTGTCTCTAATTGTGACATAGGATTTTTCAGGGGACTCGGTAGGATCAATTTGATAGATAGGTATATTTATGTTTCCTGTTTTTGGCGTTTTGCAGCGGCAAGATGTGCAGGTCCATTGCTTTTTCCTTTCTGGTGTCATTGTGTTATAAAATCTCTTTACTGAGACTTGAGCACATTCTAAATCATATTTTTCATTGCAGACTACACAGGTAAGAAATTGTCTGTCCGGGATTGGTTTTAAACAGCTTGCACAGTTGGACGTCATTTTTAGTTGTTTTAGTGATTTTCCTTTTAACTTTATTTATGATAAAGTTTCTAGCGTTCGTTAGTGGAACTTTTCGTAGTAGCGTCTTCTAACGTTCGGTAGCGGAAGTTTTAATA
Organism: Coleophora deauratella; assembly: GCA_958295455.1. Classification (NCBI taxonomy): domain Eukaryota; kingdom Metazoa; phylum Arthropoda; class Insecta; order Lepidoptera; family Coleophoridae; genus Coleophora; species Coleophora deauratella. The sequence continues at coordinate 123,807 of OY282406.1, forward strand.
ACAGCGCATTCTAGTGTGTGATAGCTGAACTTTTAGTAGTAGCGCCATCTAGCGTGCGGTAGCTTAACTTTTAGTAGCAGCTCCATCTAGCGTGCAGTAGCTGAACCTCAAGTGCCCTAACTAGACGCTATAATAGATGACGATGGAGATAGGTAATCGAGATAATTTATAGGTTATCTCTGATCACTCTTTTCTTTTTACTTGTGATTTTGCTCTTGTTTTTATGTTTTAGCACTGTTTACACGCCCCGAATTCAAGTTCGAATGTCACTTCTCACTTTCACACGTCTCTTCTAAGAAAACAAATGGATCATGTTCATACTTCCATGTTCATTGTTCCAGACGCTCTAGAATATGTACACAACTGAACTCTGTACAACCAAATAAGTTAAATTTAGGCACTCCCGCAACGTTCCATGCATTTCAACCCTCCTAAGTTGGATAGTGCTCTGTCCCCATAATTAAGTCCATATTCTTTTCTCGTAAATATTGGAAACAGCGCTAGATACATGAATGCTTATAGATATGCTAGAAATAAGACACCCCCGAATCTCGTGTAAATAACACACAAAATATTTCAAATCATCACTCGAACCATACGAAAACATAAAATCCATGGTGCTTCTAAGGAATCGACATAGATTGAATACTTTAGCTAGACCTGATACATATTCTAATACAAACACTGATATTCTATCCCGGAATCCATTTCTCAATCTAAATAAGCTGAAATAAATTCCCTCACTTCAAATTTATAAAACTATCCCGTTCTGATTCAGACTCGATTCCCCAGTCCCACGCCTTAGTGTGTCTCAAAAATCAACAATTTGCCCGGCTAAGCAGAGCTGTCAATCCTTTTTCTTTTAATTTCACGAAACGAAGACGAATATATTTAAAAAGACTTTATTCCTGAGAATTATTTGCAAGAAGACTGAATGTGAAGCATTCTTTCTATTAGTCTTTATATCTGCTGAAATCCGTAAAAGTTTTATTAAATAATTGCATTTGTGAATATGTAACGTAGTTTGGTCCGTTACAGTGCTCGCACGCGGGCCAGGCCCGCATGCGTGCTGCGTTTCCAAAGCGTCCCGCGTACGTGTGCCACGCATGATAATAAAAGTAGATAAAATGGCCCTAAAAACATGTAATGAAACGATAGGTCGCGGGCGGCACGCATGCGGGCATGGCGCCTTTATCGCCACCTAACCAGCTGCGTGCTGTCGGCTATGTCAGCCATGAAGTGTATACATTATACAACCGTCTGCACAACATCTTCATTAATTTTTGTTATGTGTGGAACGGTTTGATATCTGAGGTGTTGTTGTTCGTCCATCTATTCGGACTATAATGTTTTTGGTGCGTTGGTTGGTATGTGTAACCAAAATGGTTTCATATAATTTGCCGAGCGAGATGTTGTTAGATTTGTCATCTTCAGATTGATATTAAGTTATATTTCAAGCACTTTTATCAAATTTCATTTCTTTTTTTTACCGCGTACAAAACTTGTACTATTTCTAAGAATTTAAAGGTTATATTTTCTGTTTTTATAAAGTGTATCCCACCAAAAACATACTGTAAAAATGGGACAAGGTACTAGTACAGATTAGATAATAATAATGGACTACTACGCCGCTTGAAAAAGTAGTAAGATCTGATGAGGAGTCAAGAGTAAGGGATTGTTTTATTAAAGAAAGCAAACGATTTTCATTAAATAACCTGTCTTATTTTATATTATAAGTAATAATTCATATGTAGTTTACTAATTCCAAGTTGTAAGAGTAACTGAATCTACAATTATTTATTCATAAAAAATATCAGAGTCATCTATTTATTTTAAAATAGTAGGCTTATCATGTACCTTGGCTGATAAACATTTTCAAAGAAATTATTGTATATATTGTGCATATTACAGATATATTAGCAACAATGACCAAATGTTTATCGGCCAAGTGACATGATAAGCCTACTATTTTAGAATAAATAGATGACTCTGATATTTTTTATGAATAAATAATTGTAGGTTCAGTTACTCTTACAACTTGGAATTAGTAAACTACATATGAATTATTACTTATAATATAAAATAAGACAGGTTATTTAATGAAAATCGTTTGCTTTCTTTAATATAACAATCCTTTACTCTTGACTCCTCATCAGATTTTACTACTTTTTCAAGCGGCGTAGTAGTCCAGTATTATTATCTAATCTGTACCAGTACCTTGGCCCATTTTTACAGTATGTTTTTGGTGGGATCTCACTTATTTTTGTACGAACACTTTACGGGTTCCGGAGAAGACCCTGGCTGCGGTAACCGATCAGCACATTGTTCATTATTTTTGTGTCTATATACTATACAATCTGGCCCAAACCCGGCGTGTCTGCCGTAATCCGTTGAGGAGTTCCACTTTGAGAAGACGACCCTGGTTGCAGCATCAGAGCATGGTTTATTATTTGTATGTCTATGTACTGTATAATCTAGCTTAAACCCGGCGTGTCTGCCGTAGAAATATTCCATTTCATTATTTTTGTGTCGATGTGCTGTACAATCAAGCCTAAACCCGGCGTGTCTGCCGTAAGCCAATGAAATATTCCATTTTGAGGAGACGACCCTATCTGCAGCATCAGGTCAGCTTATAGTTCATTATTTTTGTGTTAATGAACTGTACAATGCTGCCCAAACCTGGCGTGTCTGCCGTAACCCGTTGAGGAGTTTCACTTTGAGGAGACGATCCTGGCTGCAGAATCATATCAGCGCATAGTTCAATTAATAGTTATTTTTGTGTCTATGTACTGTACAATCTAGCCCAAACCCGCCGTGTCTTCCGTAAGCTGTTGAGGAGTTCCTATTTAAGGAGACAACCCTGGCTGTAGCATCAGATCAGCTCTTTATTTTTGTGGCTACGTACTGTACAATCTAGTTGAAGCTCGGCGTGTCTGCCGTAAGCCGTTGAGGAGTTCCACTTTGAGGAGACGACCCTGGCTGCAACATCGCATCAACTCATCGTTAATTATTTTTTGTGTATGTACTGTACAATCTAGCCCAAACCCGGCGTGTCTGCCGTAAGCCGTTGAGAAGTTCCACTTTGAGGAGGAAACCCTGGCTGTCGCATCAGGTCAGCTCATAATTCATTATTTTTGTGTTGATGTACTGTACATTGTAGCCCAAACCCGGCGTGTCTGTCGTAAGCCGTTGAGGAGTTCCACTTTAAGGAGACGACCCTGGCTACAGCATCAGATCAGCTCATAGTTTGATTTTTGTGAATGTATGTACTGTATAATCTAGCCCAAACCCGGCATGTCTGCAGTAAGCCGTTTAGGAGTTCCACTTTGAGGAGACGACCCTGGCTGCAGCATTAGATCAGCTCATAGTTCATTATTTTTGTGGCTATGTACTGTACAATCAAGTACTAGCCCGGCGTATCTGCCGTAAGCTGCTGAGGAGTTTCACTTTGAGGAGACGATCCTGGCTGCAGCATTAGATCAGCTCAGGGTTTATTATTTTTGTGGCTATGTACTGTATAATCAAGTATAAGCCCGGCATGTCTGCCGTAAACCGCTAAGGAGTTCCACTTTGAGGAGACGACCCTGGCTGCAGCATCAGATCAGCTCAGGGTTTATTATTTTTGTGGCTATGTACTGTACAATCAAGTACAAGCCCGGCGTGTCTGCCGTAAACTGTTGAGGAATTCCACTTTGAGGAGACGACCCTGGCTGCAGCATCAGATCAGTTCAGGGTTCATTATTTTTTTGGCTATGTACTGTACAATCAAGTCCGAACCCGGCGTGTCTGCCCTAAGCCGTTGAGGAGTTCCACTTTGAGGAGACGACCCTGGCTGCAGCATCAGGTCAGCTCGTATTTCATTATTTTTGTCTATGTACTGTACAATCTTAGTCTAAATCCGGCGTGTTTGGCTTAAGTCATTGAGGAGTTTTATATTGAGGAGACGACCCTGGCTGCAACATCAGGTCATTTATACAGAACGATAGCACTCACGGTCATAAACCAGCCACAATATTTCGTTTTCTATTGATGGATACTCTATTTACTACCCTAATATTTAGTATTCGTTTCGTAAGCGCGTTTTAAATTACTTGTGGTGCCATCTATTAGTACACCAATGCATAGTGAGATTATTTTCTAGTATCCATCTTTGTCGAAATTACACATGAAAATAATGTAATATTTCCCTGTATGTTAACATGTGCATGGCGTAATGGTGCAGACAGTGGACGCGTAATCCAAACCAGTGTAGGTTCGAGTCGTGGTGCTCATTTTTTAGTTTTTTTTGATAGTTTTTTAACACATGTTTTTTTTTAATTTTTCCTGTCTCAGTAGGTGAAATACTAGCCGCATACCAAAGGAGAATGCCACGGAAGTATGAAACGCTCGTACCATATTGCGTCTTGAAAAAACCTTTTGAATTGGATAGGAGATAACATATTTAATTATTATACGAAAAATTACTCTCATAGCTACTGTAACTCCAGAGCTTTTTCACTTTCATTTTATGTTTTGAGGTGTTTTTTAAGTACTTTATCTACGCTCAGGCGTACACGAAATTCTTAGTTTTAACCAATCATTTGATAGCTAGTTTTAGTTAATTATGGTATGGTTCAGTGATGCTAACGAGTAATATAAAGGAGCACCACAAACCGAACGCGGCACTGTATGTATATTGTAATGATGAAGTGCAGTCGACGAATAAAACGAAGTGTTTTAATATAGAAAAACGCTCACGCAAAAGCATCACTCATGCCTCGCACTCGTGCATGCAATTCCTAACGCATGCTTGGGCCTCCACACGTACGCCTCAAGCACACACGTAGGCGTCTGTATCCAGCAGTGGACAGAGCAGGGCTAGCAACTGCTGGCATATTTCAGTAGAAGACTTAAGCCCAGCCAAATCACCTGGCCCGCCTACTACAGGGAGTTGTTGGCCGTGTACATTTTCGGCATATATTGGAGGCGCAACACTTCATCATATATACCGACCACAAACCACTACTGTACGCGTTCTCACAACGTCGCTAAAAGTTGCCTCCCGCACAGCTGAACCAACTGACGATCATCTCGCAGTTTACTACGGAGATCGAGTACGTCAAAGGCGAAGACAACATCGTCGCGGACGCGATTTCCCACGTCGAGTCGATTTCGGTTCTTCTCTCAAATTGGAACCGACGCTAATTCCAGGCACGAATATTTCCATCGCGTGCAACGTGTCGACGGGGCGGCCGCTGCCGAACCTGCCGGCGGCGCTGCTGCGCGCCACGCACGCGCGCCTGCACGCGCTGAGCGACCCCGGCGGCCGCGCCTCCGCGCACTTCGTCGCTGACCGTTACGTGCGCTCCGGCGTGGCGCGCAACTGTCGAACCTGGGCTGTCACTGCCTCCACTGCCAGCGACGCAAGGTGATGCACCACGCGACCGCACCGCTCGGTGAATTTTCCCTCCCATCTGGGAGATTCAGCCATGTCCACTTCGAAATCGTCAGCCCCCTGCCGCACTCTGAGGGCTACACCTATTGTCTCCCGGCAATAGACCGGTTCTCGAGATTGCCCGAAGCGTGGCTCACGTCATCCATCACCGCCGAGGATGTTGGCGATACCTTCGTACGCGGCTGAATCGCGCGATTCGTCGTGCCCGTCACGGTCACCGTCGATCAAGGCCGCCAGTTTGAGTCAGCGCTATTCAACTGATTCCTCGTCCTAGGCGCTACCAAATGCGTACGAACTACCAGCTACTACCCGCAAGCGAATGGCATGGTGGAGCGCTTTGACCGCCATCTGAAGGCTGCACTCATGTGCCACCGAGAAACCTGCCACAGAGCCCTACCTCTTGTGCTTCTTGGTATCAGATTGGCTCTCAAGAAGGACCTCAAATGCTCTGCTGCAGACCTCCTGTATGCTACCTAGCGCTTTCACACAAAATGTAAGTGAGGACTTCGTGGCACACCTGGCCATGACCGACATGCGTCCCGAAGTCGTTCGCTTTAAAGGACCTGGCAGACGCATTTCACGTTTTCCTTGTCGCGACGAACACTGTACACCGGCCCCTATAAAGTCCTCAGTCATTCTCTGAAGACACTTACCTTAGATGTTTCACGTAATCAGGTACAGGTGAGCGTCGATTGGATCGAATGGAAGCCTGCACACATCGCTGCAGACCCCGAGCGAGGCGCGGTCTCACCGAGCGCACAGGCGCACGCGACGCCCCCGGCCTCGCAATGCAACCATATTTCCAGGTCCTACGTCTGCCCCACCAACAGCTCCCTCTGCACCAAATCCTCCCACCGTCACACGATCAGGTCAGGGTTAGATTTAAGGATATTTTAGATTTGTGACCTGGTTTTAATATATTTTTTAAAATTATTATTTCGTGTTCTCTAGTTTATAGTGTCTTGTATTTTATTCTATCATACAGCTACACTGTATTCCTTTCCGTGAGGGTGGGGAGGAGGGGGGATGTGGCGGCATACACTATTTGTATGAAAAAAATGTCAGATTTGCGACAAAAGCTGTCCTGTCAATGTCATCCACCTACCAAAAGATCGTAGTCAGACTGTAATTTGTGATTAAAACTGCTTGAACCTTGACAAAACAATGAAACTATACTATACTAGGTATACTTTTTTAAATATCGTAAAGTGCAGCGGCGTAACATGACGTAACGGGGCGTGTGTACGATGCCGATTTGCCACGTACTGTGTGGCATATGTGGATTTAAAAAATGCCGCTCCGCAAGGTGACTATGGCCCTACGTTACGTCCAAACAAAAATTCTTGTACAGTCACGTGCACCTAAAACCTAAAAGTATACCCCTAAGTAGTGCCATCTAGCGAACCACAAAATTAATAAATAAAGCATGCATAATGGCATGGCTGCTGGCATAATGCTGCTGGCCACTGTTAGTCTATTTCCTGATAAGTATACAGGCACACACGAGCAACTATAGTTTAAATTTGTCAGTCACTACCATGGCTGACTTGGTCTAGTGGCTCTGGCGGTCGGGCAGTCGCACGGAAAACGCGGGTTCAAATCCCTCGTCATTAATATAAGCAAGTTTCATTTTATATTTTTATTTGTTAGATTGACTAGACATTCAATATCACTGACATCGACATCGACAACAGCGATCCCGATCGCCCAAAGAATACTTTGCAGCGATTATGACGAACTGGATCCACTGCATATTGTGTTACTTTGAATTTGTGGGTAGACAAAAATAACTGTGATATTTTCTTAACTCCTAGCAACTTCACTTTCATATTAGCTGTTGTTATGTTAACTATGATTTACGTGTAACTATTATGTCATGTGTGGATTTACCTGCATTTATTTATTATTATCAATAATGCCGTAGTTACTCGTATCAAGTGTATTGAAAACGATAATAATCTGTTTTATTAGAACAGAATAAAACTATAAGTGACGCCGAGATGTTTATTTAACTGTAAGTATTTTAAGCATAGTTTTGTCAATAATTCACAATAAGTTGAGTTTATGAGTTTATATTATTAACATTATTATTTTTTTCAGACAGAAACCATTAGAATATGGATCATGCGTTATGAAGACACTAGAGATTTACAGCCCATACAACCATGCCCAGCCCCAGTGATGTTTACCGCTGAGTCTGCACGTCAGCGGGAGAACGTAGGCAGTCACACGGTTAATTCTTTCTTAGAGACCAAAGAACACTTTTAAGAGACCAAGACGAATGCTAGTGCAGATGGTATACCCGTGAAAACTGTGCGAAGTTCGAGTTGCTGAAGAGTATAATATACATATTATCCAGCAGCGGACGTCTTTTGGCTGAAGATATATGTTTCGGTGAAAAATATTTTAAGTCAGACAAGACTGGACGCAGATGGACAAAAGGTGCTATTGCGGAGGCGTGGAGAAAAAATGTGATCTGTGTATTCACAACACGCGCTAAAGCTAAAGGGAACAGAATATATTTTTAACATTTTTTTATTTCAATCATAAATGATATAATTGTATCATAAAACGTATTTATAAGTATTACTTTAAGTTTTTTCTTACCCTTTTTTAATTAAATACATATTATAATAAACTAATAAGTAGTAAAACGATAAATGAATAAAAAACTTTAAAAATTACAGTCATAGAAGACTTGAAACCTGTTGCTGCCGGATTTATGATCGCAGTCTTATCCACCTGAGCCGTTTTGGAGCTAAGTTATAGTGGTTAAATTATGATAGACCTACAAACTACATGATGATGTAGGCAATCGACCAAATATGATTTAATTATTCACCGTTTGCTAGTGTCAGGTGCATGTGTTAGATTTCAGTTTAAAATAAAACAGTAAAATTGGCATTTATTTTTCAAAATTGCTATTTTTGTTAGGAATTTTAAGAGAAAATGGCAACATTAATATAAATGTTTGAAATAACAAATAGAATTGGCAATACTGCATAGAAATGTAGTCATTGAATGGTTTATTTCTAAATTTGATAGAATATTGTGTTTTTGTGAAAAGTAACAGTTACATAAATTGTTTTACTAAATTAACCAATGGTTTTATAAGATAAACAAATAGATAAATCTAATTTTCATAATATCAGAATGTTAACAATGTTTTGGGAGTCTTGGATTTAAGTTCTTATTGGTCAATAGTTCTGATTGGTTATCCAATCAGATTCGAGAATTTGTTGTATTGGTTTAAAATTAAAAAAGTGGTAAAATCGTTTAACTGTAAAATAATCTGAAGCCGAGTAGCATAAAAAGGGCAGTAATCCCAAAATTCAGGACATTTTGTTCGTGAGAAATCAACTAGTTGTACCTACTGCTAAGTTCTTCGGTCTTCAAATAAAGATAAGTATTTTAAGCTGTAACTATGTTTGATTATTTCTTTAAAATATGTTCTTGTGTTCGGAGAAGGCCGGCCGATTCAGTTTAAATTTGTAACTCTTTGTAAGATATGTGAATATTAGACTGATAAAAATGCCATAGTTTACCGTACTACTTTTTTATAATATATAATATTTGTAATAGATTTTTAAGTACCTTTTTTAAAAAAATGTGTTGAAACGAGTTTCTTTCCGGCTCAGTGTTTCTTCTCGTTTCGCTAACACTTTTCTGAAACGCTGAGTATACAAGTTCCATGTGGTAGGAACTTTGTATTAGGTAACAAAAAAAAGATTAAAATAAAAAAAATAATTAACTGTATAATTTCTTCTTTTATTTCGTTGATTTTAAGTAACCCCAATCTGAATTACATATAGGTAATTTTTCTATAACAAGATACCATTTTTATTTCCAAAAATATCTTAATTTGTCTTTTTGCAATTATAATTTTACTTACTTATCTGTTAGCTTTGAACTTGAGTCTTTTAAAGAATATTTGCTTTTGCTTTAAAATATATTTTATTTCCAATTAAATCAATTTAATGTTAGTTTTTCTTAATCCTTCTTTATTCAGTTGTTTGTTTTGTTGCTAAAGCTAGTTGGAGCTTATAGGTGCTTATAGTTTTACATCCTGTTTCTAACACATGCATCGCCTGCGCTGCCGCTTCGGCAGCTCCTGTGTCGTATTTATTAGTAACTGGTTTGCTAGATGGCGCTACTTGGGGGTATACTTTTAGGTGCACGAGACTATACGTCTGGCAACCCTGGGACGCACCAATGTGATCAAGAATCAAATCTATAAAACATCGTCTGATAGTCAATCTTACCAGGAGTTGAAGAAGAGGGCGCGGGTATAGGAAAATGGTGGTGTAATGCGAAGACATCTCTTAGATTAAGAAGAAGAAATATGTGGATGAAGCATAAAAATCTCGATACAACCATAATGTAGTTTCGGAACACATTTTATGAATCCAGGGCCGCGTTCCGAGGGTGCACTTGACAGCAACCGCTTTGTACCCTCTCTTTCACACTTAGGCAATTTATATTATGCTATCCTGTTGTCACAGTGAACGTTTGCTGTCAGAGTGTACAAAATGTAGAGGATATATCAAATTAAAATCTTTTTTCATACATTTCTTTCCTGCAGTTCGAATAGGTCTAGAAAAAATTAAGTGTGCTTAATAAATTTAATTACGATTTTTGACAAATGTCTGGTTAAGACGCAACATGGTACGAAATCGGGCAATCTCCTTTCAAGCTCGTAGCTTTGCTAGAAGTGGCTTAGCTTTTTGATGATCGGTGAGTGAGTCAGTGACAAAATGGAGGAACTTTGCCTGTAATTATTTCTTAATCTACAACAGGTAGAAACTTGCAATTTATATTTCTAGCTAAGTTCATTAAGAACTCTACATGAAAGAAATTTGTAACATCTACCATCTCTGGTTTCTAAGATACAGGGGGGTTGAAAGTGCCCTGAGTTGCTTCGAGAAAAGGATGTTGCGTCGCGCTACCTTGGCCCGGGGGCGCTCCCGCGTCCCCAGATTTGTATTTATTTATTTTAACAAGTTATGTTACAATTTTGCATCTTATAAATTAATTGTTCACAATTTTACAAGCAAACGTAAGAAAAAGCTATCTTAACTTGATTTACATATTACTTTCAATATAAAAGTTTACAACATTAATCTTACCAGGGTACAGAAACTATTTTTTGAAACGCTTATGATTATGATCCATATAAACTAAAATTTAATTTAAAGATGTAGCCGGCAGAAAGTTCGACGATTAAACAACGTTTTAAACTAAATCAAGCTAAACTCAAAATAATTTTGAGTTATACGTTCCGCAGTGTGCGCCGTGGTGCTGTGTACCCTGAAACTACCGCTAACACAGACATTGCGGGCGCTGACATAAATCCTCTCCGCCAAGTTACGCCCCCACCCGAACATCAGTAAAAATACCGCGCTTGCGTGGAGCTCTCTTGGCTCCGGTTTAAGACTTCGCTACGATTTATGAATACCCCTTTCTTACTTATGTAGCGAGTGACGCCGAATGCGAATCAACGTAATGTTTGTCAAATAATGTTTATTTCGTTGGCAGCTAACCAAATGGCCGGCTCGTAGAAATTCAATTTGCTACTTGTACTACTTGGCTCCCTCAGCGGCGAGTGCCGGCGCGGGCGACGCGGGCGCGGGCTCGCAGCCCCGCCGCGCTGCGCCCCGCGCCGCCGAAGAGACGCGAACGTAATGGACTCGGTAATTTGTCGACAGGATCACGCGTGATTTATCTCTCTCACTCACTCTACCATTTTCTAGACAGATAAATGGGCATTTACAAATCGGTGAGAATGTCACATAAAATATACGTTTTCTACCAATGTTTACTTAAAACATATGGTTTTGTGCGATAAAATGTTTCAACTAGAAGGCTGGAACTTGCTTGCAGTTTCACAGGTTGCATGCAATGCCAGAAACGTCGTAAATTCTGAAACATGAGTGATGCGTTCATCTGAAGCCCAGTACGTCTCCCTGCTCTCTCAGGTAATTGGATAACAGGTAATTCATAGCGGGTGAATTACTATCTAATAAAAAATCTAATGTTTTTCATCAATGGGACTTTCACTGTGCTATGTTGCGACCGACTGCCGACGCAGGGCCACAAACAATGCCCGAGTGTGTACAGTTTAAACTTACCGGAATGCCAATAAAGGCGCCCGCTTCATGTGTTCCTTGTTTAACAAGTGCGTAGGTTAGTAAATCCTTACTTAATTGCTTTGCTGGGTTAAAACACGGACCGTCGATAAGTGAATAACGCCTGTTTTCTGTCCAGCACTGACAATGCCAGTGAGTTCCTCGAGGGGTGCTTAGGGTTTTCTGCGCCTTTTGATTAAGCTCAGCGGTGCCGGACTGCCGGGGAACAGGGGCTTATGAGTAGAGCGTGTCCACTTGTCGGCTCGGTCGGTCGTCGGCCGGTCGGCTTCCATCATTAGTATTATCACTAGGTGGCCATGCCAGCGAAGAAGACTAAGCAGTGATTCGTTTTAAAAACTGTGTAAGAATAAAAGGAAAAAAGAAGAGAGGAAATGTTAAATAAAATAAACCTAACCCTTTCCGAGGACGTTATTTAGTCGTACCTACGAAGGATATAGCAAATATATAACAATACCATAAAAAAGAAACAACAAAGAAAAAGAAAGTTCGCTTCAGTTAATAGCGGAACATTTTCCACTGTCATTGCCTTTTCTAGTATTCTGTTCCTTCCTTTGTTATTGAGGAATCCTCATATTACTCGATGTAAGTGAAATAAAGGAAGGGTAGCGCACGTACAATGGACCGCAAAAGAGACTAAACACGGAAACGGTGTATAGTGCATATTTAGGCCGCGTCAGTAAAAAACAAGTGTCCAACACAAGACCGCTATTGTATCGGAAAGGAATAAAAAGGGTTTGAAGTGTCGCACCCCGGGGAGGGACCGGGGTTCAGGCGACCCTGGTCATTAATTAGTATGACAATGGTTTCTAGAGCTGAAACATGTTATGGAAAATCATTTTTGTAACAATAAAATATTTCTTAAACTATAGAAACTACCAAAATTGCATAATATTTTAAAAAACAAAGATCAGCAAAGCCGGAATCTAGCAATAAACATACAAAATCGTTGAGCTGCAAAGTGGCCGGCCGCCTGCGCCCGCCTGCGAGTTCCCTTACGCAACGGATCGTTGATATTTTACTCAATTAGCCCGCAGTGTGAGCGTACGATAAACACAACCTGTGCTGGATAAACACATCAGCGCCCTCCCCGTCCCCGCGGTGATAGCTATCTAAATATTACGCAGATATTATTATGCAGGCGGCCGGCGGAACTCGTTAGCCAATTAAATATTGTTATGATGTGTTCTGTACGGTCTGCGGAATTGTGGCCACGACGACGCAGCGGCGCGGCGGTGCGGCAGCGGCACGAGAGCGACACGAGTGCGACATGAACGCGGCATGACCAACAAGCTATAATATAATTACGCGAGTGTGCAGTTACGAGAGGAGGCTACTATCAGGGGACATCACACTGTCTTAACGGAACACACCGCGGGATTGGACGTATTGTTTCGGACGGCGGAGGAATAATAATGTGGGGAATACAATACGTGATAATGTATCAACGTGTTTCCATTACAGATGAAAGAAAAAGGTTCCGCGGAATTCACGAGGAAATGCAAAAGGATAAACGGTCTGTCGATACAGACCGTTTCCTTATCTCAACACGATGTCTTTCTCGGAAACTGATGTCAATTTTTGAAAAAAAATATTAACGAACGAGGTGTCGCTTTCTCAGTGAATACTTAAACTTCGCCGTCATTTGTTTATTTAACACTGTACAACACTTGATGTTACAGTCCTGTCAATATAGATCACATAATTAGTCTCTTTTTAATGCCCTTTTAATGCAACTGACCAACCGGCGTGTATTGTTTAAATGTTATGAATATCATTGTTAGTGGCACAAAAAGCGTCGGTGGCTCAGAGGTCTCGGGTTCAAATCCTGGCCAATGTGCCAATGAGTTTTTCAAAATATTGGTGCATTTTTATACCGTTAAAGAACGGTGAAGGAAAACGTCGTGCACATCTGATTTCTAGATGTGTATAATGTTCGTTGCATACGACCGTAGGTGAAAATCTAAATGCCCTAAACCTGACCGCGGGTGATGTTAAGTGCAACAATAAGCAACCGCCGTCTCTACCTTGTTGATAGCATGGTTCAATTGTGCCATAAGAAGAAGTTGCACACTCGCTGCGTTTGGCGGTCGCCCGCGGCCGCGGTCCCGCCTCCCGCCGCGCCGCTCGCCGGCTGATGTCGTTGGCAGTCATTTGTTCCTGTCGCGCGGGCCCCGGAGTTCATGAGCCAATTTGTACACTCTCAGGGAACCAGGTCGTATGCCATGTTCATTGGAATCCTTGCAAGCAACATATTGTTAAGTAAACTACTAAAGTCATCGCTTAGTTCTCTGTTGAATGATTCCGAACAGTATTTCATCCAAGCTACATTATTATGTATTTTTGATGCCTTCAGTTTTTTTTCCGTTTACGAGGGGCGCCATCAATCTCACTTGATTATTCTTTATTAATAATCGCCGATCGCCTACGCACCAGCCCGCCGCTGAAGGTTTCAATTAAACTTCAAATTAAACCGGCCCATATTAATAGCTGCCAAGTTTTGATCGAATAAATTAATATTGTAGATTATTTCAAGCTGTCACTCTAATTTCAGAAAAGATAAACCTTGTGCACTTACTTTATCTTATTTTCTTTGACGCAAATGGTAGCACATGTCGTAAGTAGATGTAAGAAAAACATAGCAACCCTTCTCCAGCCATCCGTCAATGTTATCGGCGGCGGCGCGAATCATAAATCTGGTGGTCTCCGAGCGAGCGAGCGAGCCCACGACGTCACAGCATAGCCCAGCGCCGCGCCGCAGAGCGGGCAGAGAGATCGTATCGCCCGGCTCGCGCTCTGCCGCTGCCGGCCTGCCTACGATGGCTTGAGTCGGCACATATCTCTGTGTAGTGTCAAAAGCTTAGTAGATTTTTGGGAACGGCGTCTTATTAGTGAGCCTACCATTGCCACAGGGTTATGACTGTGTTCCTTCTGCGGTAAGTATTTTCCACTGTAAAGACGTCATTGTAAATAAAAAAAAATTAAAAAGAAATAATTTGTAGACAGTACGCAGGTTACAAGATATCCGGTGTTTGGTGACCTTGTGAACTGCGTGGTCGGCCTCGGCAGTGTTGACAACCAGTAGAACCTCACCAGATACCACCACCCGCGGTCATAATATAAAATAAATTAGATTTTCACCTACGGACGTGGGTTACGCGACCATTTTTATTTAATGAGAGCTTTTAAATAGATAACTAATAATATACAAGCTTAAGTCTGATACTATAATGACAGCTAGCGGCTCGCACACCACACTCCCTCATTGGCATTCATAAAAAAACAATAGACGCGGAAGCGAAACCGCCCGCAAAAGCTAGTCTTTTCTGACTAGTCGTAGTCGGATAAATAACAGTAGAGCTGCATGCGTTCATTAACATTGTCGGTGTTCGTCGCTTAATTCTCGCCGTCTCTTTCGTATTGCTGTGGCCGCATTATCTTCCGCCGTGCTTTGTCCGCGCACTTCAGCGAACAATGCTGTATAAGGAGTCTCAAGTTGGAGAAACTAGGAACTGTCCTCCAACTCTAGAGTTCTAGTTTAGTGTAGGTACTATCAAGTATTCTGTGGTTTAGTGAGCGTTCCTCGGAACACGAGGGTGAAGCACTTCTCTCCATGACACTTTGTGAGTACCTACGTTACTAATGTCTCTCTTTTTGTGGACCTGCTAACGGTGATATCCCATTTAAATTTAATACTTCCTAACTTAGGCCAGGGTCTTTTTTTTGTAAAAAAAAAGAAGTTTCATTTGTAGAATTTCCAGTAGACTTTCGACTAGAGAGTATACAAATAACTGTGTATAATATGAGCATCATTACTTGCACTGTGTGTCGCAGTAAACGGCATCAGCTAACGCCGAGCGCATCCTCGCGAGCTTCCGACCGCTTCGCACCGCACAGTCTGCAGCTTTGTGTACCACGTGACAATAACCGATATGACTCCCTCCCCGGGCACTCGTTCTGTACAATACATTACACCTGACGTGCGTGACGCTCACAGTAACACAGGGTGGAATTAAAAGAGTTTAGAACTGGTCAAGTTCAGTGAAAGATCGAAAACTAATAGTCGGAAGATGTCTATTTCTGAGCCCACAGCACAGGGCTCTCCCACACCGCAGAAAAGTTTACTGCGTTAATACACTTTTTCAAGTCACACTACATCAGTGCTCATTTGGGGAAACTCATATCAGTTCGAAAAATAAATTATTGACCTGCTCGTACAAATAAGTCAGGTACCTACTTAGTAAATGTTGTTTACAAGGGGATGTTTTTTAGTGTATTAGTAACCCAACTGCCGGCTCTGCGCCCGCTGCGCTGCGCTGTGCGGTGTCGAGCGACGTCCCGCGGGAGGCCGCGGCGCGCAGGCAACATACTTAATGCGAGGAGGATATGCGTGAAGCTTAATTAATGAGATAGCAGTCGTGTGATGCACCCCCCCCCCCTCACCCCACCACCCCACCCCCTCCCAGCCGGTTCTAATTAATTTGTCGGGAGCGCTTACACGGCGTCACCGCAGTCCGATTCAAAACATAAAAAATATAAAAAAGATTAAGTTTGTTGATGATTAATAAAACGTAACAGCCACACTTACGTAGCAGTACGCTGAGCTACGGCTACGCGCGACTCTGCTACGACGACGATACTTTTTAACTAGACAACTTTCCTGGCGATGGGAACTCATATTTGCCCGGTAAAGATTACACGTCAACTTGAAATGGTTGGTGTAAGTATCATATTATTTGTTCGCTGGTCGAAACAGCCGCATACACCTGCCATGCATATAACTTTCCTCAAAACGAGTACCCTAAGAAAGCAGCTGCTGTGAGAGTTGCCGATGCAAGCTAGTTAGCGCGGCTTGTTTGCCGACACGCCGATACCCGCCGACTGACTTCTGTCCGAGCGTCACGGCCAGCCATCGATATGAAATCGCTTTCCTGCTGCACCATCAGTTCTCAAAAGAGACTCATTAGTGGCGACCGGTGCGATGCTACGAAGTATGCGGAGGTGGGGGCGGCAGGAAACACGGAGGGGGGGGGGGGTGACAGGAAAAATGTATTGGAGTGCAATCTCCGCTTGCGGCGGAAGCGCGCGATGCCTTTGTTCTGCGCAAATATATCGAAAGTCCCTCGACGGCCTTCGGACACGAATTTCCGTGGACGCAGAACGCATTGTCATGCTCTGATTATTACAGGAACTGGTTTCCTATATATTGTACCTATAATGATATATTGTCGTGTTTTGGCCGCGACGCATCGCCCAGTAAAAACTGAACAGTTTCCATTTTCTAGCGTTATCAGCTGCAAGTCATGACGTGAACAGGTGCCTCTTAACGCGAGGAAAGGAGACGTTCACATGTAGATGTCCAGTTCAGATAATGGACTTGATGATGGAAATCAAGTCATAAAAATCGCGTAGGCTTTTAAGTACTTTATACATTTAGGTATAAAAACACTTGCTCTTTGTTCAGTAGACAGATGGGTACTTCTCTGCGGTGCTGCGTTTCCTAGTGATTCGTGTCTCGCTCGGGTGGCGATGTGACGCCTTCAAAGAAAAACCCGCTCGTCTTTAATTGCAAGTGCAGTCTTGTGGAACCCCGAGCGGCGGCAGACGGCGACGGCGCCGGTGCGATTTAATTAAATTCCAAACACATCGCATAGCGTCCCCTCCCGATACTCAGCGATCAGTCTTTATTGCTAAACTCTTCACTTGAATGCTCTCGTGGATTTATAGTTTCGGTATAGAATTTCCTAAACTAGATTTTTATATAGGTAGGTGTTGTCAATATGCATGTTTTTGTTTGAATATTCTGGCTTTTATAATAAAGAAACCCTTAGATTTTCAGCTCTAAAGAATTCACGCGAATGCGGTATTTTTAAACCTTTACAGAGCAAGCGCGTATCTAAGCGGGTGGTCAGCGCGACCGCTGGAGAGCCTGGACACAGCCTGCCTGCGTCAAGCCTGTCAAGTTTTATTTAGCATTTTATACTGGTTTAATGTACAAATAATTAATAATATTAAACAAACTAAATGAGAAAATACTGTCATGGTTAACCATATTATACACAATATGTTCAGAAATTCATTAGCACTCGTACCTCATGCGCGTCGTCGTAACGGCCATCAGTTGATGAACGGTGCGATGGAATTATAAATTGGGATCGATAATTAGACTATCCGAAAGAAATCAATACGAGTAAATTTAATTGCATCCCGTGATAAAATTGCAAAGCATGATCGTTCGTACGACAGATGGTCTGTATAAGGGCGAAGCCTCCGCTCCATCAGTTGGTTTTACAAGCATTCCACTAATCTCTCTCCTCCGACCAAAACAAAATACATCGGGTAGGTAATCCAGCGGCGTGGTAATGGACTTACGCGACCCCAAATAAAATCTGTCAATGAAGATACCGCAACGAATTCATTACCGGCGCCGAGCGAGGCGTCAGAGTGCGAGCCACCGCCGCTGGCGGCCCGGCGAGTCACTAGCGCGAGCCACTAGCGCGAGCCACTAACGCGAGTCCGAGACCCTCGCTCAGACCAGCTCTCTATTCATTATCTGGCGCGGGGAGCATGCCACGAACAAGTAAGGAACTGTACTAAATAGGTGAACGATTGATATTTTTGGATTGGAATTGTTTTATTTCAAGGAGATGTGAACACACAAATAAATGAGATTTCTTTATTTTAAAGGCTAGGCCGTAATGGTGGCACTGAGGTTGGCCACTAACCCCACAACCTCCAACAATCCGGACTTGGTCCCGGTGTGTGAGGTATGGCCTAACCTCCCCGAGGTATGGGAAGAGACCCCTACTCCTACAGTGGGGTTGTTAACGATGTTTTTAAACTCGTAAAGAGCTCAACAGTCTTTTATATGATACTGTTTTGTCGAGCTCCGCCCGCGTAGATATCGTTTTTATGACTGACGGAAAAGTTTTTCCAGATCCCCCTTAAACTATATTTAAATATGTTGCAAAGTCAATATATATATACAGGGTGTAAGGGACAGGTTTCTGAAAACTTTAAGGGCTTGCTCAGTAGACGAAACTGAACAACTTTCCACAAGAATTTTTTTCAGGAAACGAAAACAAAAATCGGCTTCTCCATACAAAATTATAATCTTGATTGGACAGTTTGTATGGAGAAACCGAATTTTTTTTTCGTTTCCTGAAAAAAATTCTTGTGGAAAGTTGTTCAGTTTCGTCTACTGAGCAAGCCCTTAAAGTTTTCGGAAACCTGTCCCTTACACCCTGTATATAGGGTGACTTTAAATTAGTTCTTGATACGAAAGGCTATGAATGTGCTCATGATAACGAACAACTTTCCCTAAGAAACCCATAGTCAAATCGCAAAAAAATTTTTTGAACTAATTTAAAGTCACCCTATGTATTGCTCAATATATTATCCCCCTACTTAGCTTAGCTTTACATCAAATAAGAGTGACATAAATTAATTAATTTCAGCATGAAATAATGTCAAAAAGTTTTTTCCTATTCGTGGTAACTCACCATAAATTTTCCCGGCGTAAAAACTAAAAAGCATCCTTTGTCATTTTAAACCATGTCAACTTTCTCTGAATAAAAAATTACGTCGATCCATTGCTCCGTTGCGACATGAAAGACGGTGAAACAGACGTTATATTTCCATATATAGCAGCATTTTTCCGGAAAAGGAAGTAGTTACTACACATTTTCAGTGTATGTTGTGTATACGAATATTGGTACTTTGTTGGAACCGCACATCTTGCTACGTAATGCCTGCTTACCATTATATCCTATCATAGTTAAATAAAGCTATGATCCCGTGAGGTCCGCATATCGGCGAGTGACGGCGCGGGCACGTCAAAGCGCGGCACGTCCCTCAGCCCCTCGTAAGCCGATTTGTCGGTCGTTTTTTTAAGATTCGCTGCAGACCGATAAAGTTGATTGATCAGAGGGACTTAGCCCTTGCTGCTGCAAGTTGTTGATATCGTGGATGTCAACCGAAGAATTAAACTCGCCCTTGCAGTTATAAATTGATTGTGTTGTCATAGAAAGATAGGCTGATATAAAACGTGTTTTTTATGAAGCTCGTTTCGATCGTATAAATATACGTAAATCTTGCATCTATTTTATGTCTGAGACCTATTTACCGAAACAAATTCATAATTCTGTTAGGTAATAAATACAGTACAGGAACAAACCCGCGTAATTTGTTTACGTACACAAATTCGTTATTGGTGCCACCTCCCGGGACAGGGGCCGGGAGCGGGGCAGGGGGGAGGAAAGGGTTCGATTGGTTTTTTATCGAGCCCCCGGGCCGGGGCCGCGGCGCGGGGCCGACGGCGGCGGCGCGGCGCGTCTTGCGATAATTAATCCGCGTCCGTCCGCGGCAAGAGCGCCCGGGGATCGCCTGGTTTGGATACTCATATTTTATTTAGGGGTGCAAAGATTATAATATGACGTGAGTTTCTTAAAGTGAAAATCAAACTTTATATACGTTTGTAAAAAACGAAATAACAATAAATAAAATTGATGAATTAACTACATAAAAAATAATTCAATTCAATTCAATATACTTTATTGTAATAAATAAAACATAACATATACAAAAGTGAGCTTACAGATAATAATAATAATAATAATGACGTGAGTTTCTTAAAGTGAAAATCAAACTTTATATACGTTTGTAAAAAACGAAATAACAATAAATAAAATTGATGAATTAACTACATAAAAAATAATTCAATTCAATTCAATATACTTTATTGTAATAAATAAAACATAACATATACAAAAGTGAGCTTACAGATGGAGAAAGAGATACAATAGGCGGCCTGATTAAACAAGTATTTTTCATTTGGATTGTTATTCTAATAATAGGTCCACGGTTACGACAGGACCAGAGTGACTTGAATATCCTATTGTTCTCCATTAACAAGACATCTGAATTCAAATCGATACCTGTACGCGGCACCACCCACCCACACGTCACGGTTGCGCCGCACATAATATATGGGCCGGCACTGCAATCGCGGTCAAGCATCCGCTCCTTCGCCCGACACCTCGCATCCTCACGGGTGCTCAAGCTTCGCCAATAGCTGCGAGAACAAGCAATCGGCACTCAGTCAGTCTAAGAACTACGAACACGATATTTGAGGATGCAATTAGAAAAATTGCAAATGCGAGACTTCTAATAAAACTTAGAATAGCATACGTCTTCAGGTGAAAATTTGCTATGCCAGGTATCCTCTTAATATCTCATGCAATAACAGAGAATCTAAAAGTTATGTTCGAACCATTCGTTGCCGCCTCCTGGCACGACTCGTTGCCGAGACAGACGCTTCCCTCACGCGGCGGCAGATCATCACTCGAGATCAGTGTGAGACCGTGACGTGCGCGGTTTGTGAGCTGTCCGCGCTAAGTGGGCCATCTCTCACGTGACAGGTCACGTCGCGTCTCCTGAAGCGGCTGTGCAGCTCGGTGCGACGCGACACAGTCGACGATAGCAGAGCTACGCTACAAGTATATCAATGAAAAATATAGACTCCATCGCAAAATATGAATAAATAAAATATTGTAAGATATGGGTACCAAGTTCTTGTGCAAATTAATATGAATGAATTATGCTTCGCGTATTTTTATATTGTAGTACATGCTAAAATATTTAGAGGTGTGTTTTGTATGATATTATTGTATGAGTATGCAGCATAATAACTTTTTCGCTGCATATTTATCTTCCCAAGAGCAAGCGACTTTCATTTCATTTTGTTGTAGTTACAAGCGAAACTCATTACTCAGCGTGTAAATATTAATAAGCATTTGTGCTAGCGTGCAATATGAAGGGCTTACGCCGGCCGCCGCCGCGCCGCCGCCGCACCGCGCACCTCGCCTGAAGCCGCGTCGTTGCAGCCTGATATCCCGCCGGGATTTGTTCCTGTTTACCAAGTATTGTGCGACATAAAATGCACTTTTTTCACTATTCGATGAATGTGTCGCTCTCTTTAAAAACTTCATTTGACGAACTACGAATTACATATGTGTTATTTTATCGTTCTAAGCCGCTGAGACTCGCAGTGTGTCCCCTCGACACCCTCAGCTAGCCTCACAGAGAGTGGATATTGAGATGAGGAAATGATCTTACTTCATTAATTACCTGTTTGGATATTGTACTTGTATGTTTTGATGATCTTTTCACATTCTTTTATAATAGTATGCAACTAAATTAACTATAACCGGGGTCGTTTACCCAAATTATGTTGCTATTAACATTATGTAAGAATTATATTGGAGAGAAAAAAAATGTATTGGAGGGAGTTTCTTTTGGACCCGACGTTTCTTCTTTCTCTGCAAACACTTCCCGAAACGTTGGGTATAGGAGTTCCAAGTGGTAGGAACCTCAAATTAGGTAGATTAAAAATCACTGCGAAAAGTGTACAATGCTACCTACTTCGATTAAAAGTATTTTGACATTGACTTTGACTTGAGAAATGATCCTCCTAAGAACTAGTAAGGAATGCATTTTAAAAATTGGATATTTTAAAAAGTGGTGGTCTAGACTGTCCTCCCTCCGTGTGGTGTGTCCTCCCTCAGTTGGTGTGGACAGTAACAAGACTGTCAACATGTCAAGCCACTGTTTTATAGAGCTTCATAGCTTTTTTTTGTGACGTATTTCGTTCCATATTACAAACGAACGCAATAAAAGTCATTCTTAATTTAAATTTTTCAATCTCAAATTAAGTTTTCTAAAATACCCACATTTTAATTTAAAGTAACTACTTTGATATCCGACGAAAACCGCTTCTTGTTTCCAAGCGTGCTCTTCCACATAACGTGTTTGCGCCGAGGCTTCTGTCCCGCGAGCCTTTATACCGTCGCGTCGGTGTAGACGCCTACAGCCACTCACTGTGCGCCACGCTACGAGCTACGAGCGCACACTGAGCAGGCTCTAAAAGACAGACGAAAAACCTCTGCATTCACAGTTTTCTTTATAGCTAAAACTGGCGCCAAATTAAAGTGCAATTTAAATTATTCATTTTATTTATATATGATATTCAGCAGCAAACCGTTGTTAAAATGGTGGTAGCTAGCGAAGCGGATTCGGGAAATACCTTATCAAGAACCAAACCGAGACCTGCGAAGTTGGACCCGAGAAGTAAACCGCAACCTCCTCCTCCTCCATGTTAAGCGAGTGACCTCGTCACTACAGCACGGGTGGTTAAAATTATAATGTTTATTCCGTATACATCACTGAGCGATCGACACGTTAAAACAAAGAAATTAACTGTCAAACAACACTATTAATAAGCTCTAGTTTTTGTTTTTCATTTGAAAGTGACTGGTGGCTTCAGAACATTTTCGGAACAAAGCCACCCGCTACCGGCGCCTACACTCAATCAATCAAATGATAATTTATGTAATACTTGAAGGATCACAGTCAAATTCCTTATAAAACAGTGACACTTAACGAGCTCCTGAGCCAACACAGGGTACTCGTTGTACGTTAGATTCGAGATGCTACATTTTCAACACAAATGACTAAGTAAAATTAAAGAAAAAAACATAGTCCTTGTAAACTCCCTCTACAGTTGCTTCTGTTCACCTTAAGAGTCCCTGTATAAGAAGTTGTGTGAGGTACGTAATAATAACTGGTCGGTTCTAATGAAAAAAGATAATATAAATATATATTGTTAATACAAACAAAATACATTATTTCAAAATAAACTTAAAAAATACTTAATCGAGAAAAGCTATTACTCAGTAAATGACTACATAAATAATAAATAACATCTAACAATAAAATCAAAATATTTAGAGTACATAAACACAAAACAAATACTTAAAATTTCTTTTTTTAATTTCCTATAAAAATAAATAAATAAAACTATCGTAATCTTATATTAAATAGTAGTACATAATTAATCTTTATATAAAGACAATATTACGATCTGCTCCCCGCATGCAACTGCTGTGCCCTTACAGGGTGCATGTACAATCTACAAAATTCACTTACCATCTTTATGTTATGTACATGTTATGCAGAAATAAATGAATATGAATATCTGTTGTAATATTATAGTTATGTGTATGTAACACTAATTATATGACTGTATGTTCCCTGAATAAATAAAAATAAATAAATAAATATACGTAATCAAAATTAAAAATTCTAGAGAGTGTACGATTTACCTACTTTCCCTCTTCCGCGGCATGGGGCTCCTCACGGAGATCGGATGGTAAGGCTTCCGATAAATATGACTGCCTTTTTTTACGGGGATCGCTCTACTCTTTATTTTTCGGACTGGATGTAGCCAATATTAATAATAATAATAGTGAAAGGTAATATTAGCGCGAAGTGGTCAGAGTAGCCCAAATTCATGTTTCAAAATAATAATAGTGATATTTTCTTTTTTTAAAGTTCGTTAAACATTTCTGTCGCCACAGCCTAGCGGAGCGTGACGCGGTTTGTTGTCTACCTGCCCGGCCCCAATTAGGGTTGTGCTACTGTAAGCGCAGTGTGGCGTGTCGGGTGCGTCCGGCGCGGCGGCGGCGTGTCTGACGTGTCCGCTGCGTGCGGCGCGGCGCCGCTGCGAATGACGCGCGGGTCGCGATCACTCAATTTATATTCATTGATATTCGCCAGTAGCATCAGCGCGGACAGACTGCTGAAATATAAAATAAAAAATGTTTTGAATTCTGTATTCTTTCCGTGCTCGGTTAAGCTGAATAAAAATAAACTGTTTGCATAAAATGGGAGCTAAAGGTAAATAAACGAATAAAATTGTATGATTTTGCTCTATAGTTTTTGGGTTTTGGTAATCTAACTAAAGAAAAGTAAGTAAAAATGTTTATTTCCGGAATATAGGTAGTACATACAGAATTAAAACATTGACAAATATGACCGTGACCATATCTCTTTTTGCAAAAAGGGCATGAAACTAAGTTTGCTTTTCGACGTTTATTGGTTTCTGATTATGACGTGATCATCAACAGTAGAACCATGCGATATGACATTACTCTGTCGACATGCCCAAACTTACTACTAAACGATATCTGCAAGCAGTCTGCGACAAAAATATATTTCAAGAAATTAAGGAAAAGTCGTAATCCAATAACATCACTCAAAGCTTTAAGGCAAATAAAAAACGGGAAAATATTGCGAAGAACTTCTTAAAACGTTATCGGAAAAAAGTTTTAATGCTTTCGAAGATTAACAGAAGGTGAAAATGTAGAAAAGCGACAAGGCTTATCGACTTCACTCGCTAAAAAGAAAACATGAATCAAAATAAAATGTTCACAGAGTCTCGGTGACAGTTTGAAACAGGAAAAATACAAAATAGATTTTCGCCGCGCTCCATTCTTCACTATCAAAATTGACATCAACTAGATTGATTTCAAACAAAACAATCCCTCAAAATCGCAGTCCTATCGCATTAGGGCGTGTGTGCGACACGACACGATACGACACGTCGCCGCTATGCCGCGAGTGGCAACGCCGTAGCCCTCACTGAGCGCTTGTTTGCCGACAAACATCTCAGACCGACCGATGACATTTTTGCAAACATCTGAGTGATCCACTCGACAGCCCCGATTGCCGCTTGTACCCGGCACGGTGGCTCTTCCTCCCTGGATATTAAAGATACTTTTTATAAAAATATGTCATCTTTAATTTGCAAAACTTAAAGTTGTAAAGGTGCACTGAATTAAATATCAAGAGGTGTTTGTATTGTATTTACGGTGTTTTTGATACAATTTGTGATGATAAATATTGTCTAAGTGGCGGTTGCTGGCTTGAAATTTCTTTTCCATTTTCAAACAGGTGAGAATCGAAGATACGGCGCTTGTCTCTGGTATAGCCTACATGGACGATCGTAGGAAGCACGTTACCTCTAAGTAAACAAACCGAGTGGAACTCAGGAACGCAACCAAGACCTTCATATTTAGCTGCGTCGTTACGTAAGGACGAGACTCTTTTAATCTCGAATACGTTATCCGAAGATAAAGACACCTATCCTCGTTGAACCGAATAATATTACGTCACACAGGACAGAATACCATGTGCTCCGTGATAGGCCGCGTGTGTTCTTCTTATGAGACTCAAATGGTGCGGTATTCAGATTGTTATGTCTCCTTAGTTACATAAGAATAAGGGCACACCTGATACTGTCCTAGTGATTCTCTGATATACTTTACATAAACAATTTACATAGTGAACTTCGATGTAGTAGAAAAACGTGCAAACATACGTGGATATCATTGGGAAAAAAACTTTTTGTAGAGATACTTGAAAGAACACCAAGTTAACATACAGTTATGTATTTACCGATATTTTTTGGTAAGAAAACCAACCAGGATATTTTTCAATGTACTGTTAGTAGAATGTTTAATCTACCAAAAACAGAATAAAAAGATTATCTTTCAAAGTACAAGTCCAAAATACCAAAATTTTTGCTGCAGAAATACGTTTGAGAAAAGGAAATTATACCTTAGTTAATTTTGCTCTAGTGTAACATGCCCATTAAACAAAGCGTAATCTAGAAAAGCATCGGGTTGTGGAACTGCAACATTGAATTAAGTAAACATACGGCCGCGAGTGCATGTAGGTTAATAAAGCACGCGGAAGTTACGTGAGGGCGCCGCGCCGCCGCCGCCCCGCCGCCGCCCCGCCGCCGCGCCGGTCGCACGGACGAGCGGAGATAAAGCGCGGCATTACACTGTTAAGTTTAATATGATAACGGAGCGCGTTAGCCGAGCTGCGAGAGTGTAATTTGTGAGATTACTCGCGACCCGGATAAGCCGGACAGACCCGGCCGGGCAACCCCGCGGAGACGCGGACGATTGCGGGTGCCGAGATATACACCCAACGTTCCTAAGTTATAAATAGAAATACACTGCTTGCTTGCAAGTAATGTAATTCTATATGGTTGTAGTTGTCAACTGGCTGCTCCGTACTAATAGTCATAAGTCTTATGACTTTGTAGGATTGGCCGTACCGACAGGAGGTAAGTTAACACTTAACAAATTCATTTCATGTCATCATATCGCTTCGTCGTTAGTTTAAACAACATGGGTTGCCAGCAGCACATAAAATTATTTGGAATGTGAAAATAAAATATAACATAAAAATATTTTAATCTAAGTTTAACGCTAACTGTAGTATTTCCACCAAACATGACCTAATTTTCAGAATCGGAAACATCAACTTACATTTACCTTTGAGCGGCATTTTACGAAAGCTTCGAAACGACTACCAAAACTTGCTCTAATGAACAGGCTTCACAGAGCCCCGCCGCCGCCGCCGCCGCACCGCTCGCACGACGTCGCCCGCGTCTGCCTCACACAGTGACTGCAATCATGCACCGTGCACCACGCGGTGACTCGAAATTGTCCGCAGCAATGAGTACAGGTACGTACGAGTACGAGTGAGCTACGAGCGTCACTTGTGGTTCTGTGTCTACTCGCCTTTTGTATGCCTCCTGACAATTGATTTTGTTTTTTTACGTACCTAATAGAATGTCATTGGTACCTATAGGTAATGTGACAACTCAACATCTTTAATTATTGTTGTACTGCCATTATACGTATAAGATGATAGAAGGCGCTATCCTAGCTCACGACACCGCGCCGCGCCAGCCCGAGATGACACGAACAAAACCGGCCAAGTGCGAGTCGGACTCGCGCACCGAGGGTTCCGTATAAATTCATAATCACACATGTCTTGAACTTTATATTTTGTATATTTGAGTTGATTGAATGAAAGATAATTTGCGGTTTATGATTTATGACGTATTAAAAAAAAACTTTTTACTAGATCTCGTTCAAACTAATTTTCGGTGGAAGTTTGCATAGTAATGTACATCATATATTTTTCTAGTTTTATCATTCTCTTATTTTAGAAGCTACAGGGGGGGGGAACACACATTTTACCACTTTGGAAGTGTCTCTCGCGCAAACTATTCGGTTTAGAAAAAAATGATATTAGAAACCTCAATATCATTTTTGAAGACCTATCTATAGATACCCCACACGTATAGGTTTGATAAAAAAAAAATTTCGAGTTTCAGTTCTAAGTATGGGGGAACCCCCAAAATTTATTGTTTTTTTTTGTGTGAAAATCCTAATGCCGTTCATAGAATACATCTACTTACCAAGTTTCAACAGTGTAGTTCTTATAGTTTCGGAAAAAAGTGGCTGTGACATACGGACGGACAGACAGACAGACAGACAGACAGACAGACAGACAGAAATGACGAATCCATAAGGGTTCCGTTTTTTGCCATTTGGCTACGGAACCCTAAAAATGTGCTGCGTAAGCTGTCGAGACGAGTCGATTACGGAGCAGTCGATGTTTTGTTTGGTTTTTCTTTTCATTTCGTACCTACTAACGAAATTGAAAATCTTACTCTATGAAGAATGGTAACGTTAGTAACGTATTTGAAATAATAAGTAAATAAGTATATAGGCACACAACATTACAAGACAGGTATGTAAAATGCAAGGTGAATTATGTTTATATTTCACATAAATAAGGCCATCACAAGCGCCTCACACCTCGAATCATGTGAAGGTCCGTAGTCCGTGTGTCGTAGATAGGTTAGCTGTGCCAGCGGGACGTGTTTCAATTACCGCGCCGCGCGGCCCGCCCCCCGGGCCGCGGCCGCGGCGTGGCTCGCATTAATTGCGCCACTAATTGTGTCGCGACCTCGTGTTGTTCTCACTTTAATTACCTAAACGAAGGTCCCGCGACGTCCACTTTTCATCTCACGCGTACCTTACTATATGAGTGACAAGTCTGGGTTTCCCAACAAAAAAATATTATTTTTACTTTGGTAGGAAATTGCTACACAATGTTTTCCTTTGTCCGGAGTCATCCAGTGGAACTCATTATCGCCGCCACGCCAGCCGGCCGGCTCTGTCTCCGCGACACCTATCGGCTCCCTCGTCTTGGGGTGTTCTTTTATAAGGAACAATAAAGTACTGTAATGATCACCGTTTTTCTACCGAGTAACTTAAGGAGCGCACTCTAGCGACTGAGACCACAGATTACATAATAGTTAGATGAATGAGAAGCTGCGACAGCAAGTGTGTCAGGCAGGACATCCGCACTGACATCCGCACATCGACAGAAGCGAAAAATTCAAAATATGTTTAGTAGTCCCTACGAGGAACCCTGAGGAAATGAGATCGTTCTGTCCATTCGTCCGTAACAACGTCATGATACCTATCGCATTATTAAATAGAATGGTATGAAATTTAAATATACCTAGCACAAAAATAATCTAAGTTGAGATTAATTTGTGATACTTTCTTAAAAATATACACGCTGTATAGTGCCGTAATTTTGTACTGTATTGTGTGCGTCAGTGATTACGTCATAGTTATGATGACCGACAATTATTATGATGATAAGAGATTAATTGATACAAAAATATTATTACATTTAATATTATGTCTGTTGTGTTTTTACTAGACTCGATATGTCGGTCGATCGCTGAAAACGTAATAAGAGCTGTGCGGTCATCGAGGCCTAGTCGAGTGTTGACTCTTCAAACGGTAAACATCAGCACAATTACGCTAATGTACCGTAGGCTACCCGACCGCGTGGGCGGCTCTCCAGCCCCTTACAGAGCCAGTTGGGCGACCTCGCGCCGCGCCGGGTCTCACTACACCATATTGGAGAGCTCAGATTAGATGCTCTTATCCACCAGTTATTGGCGCACAAACTGTCGCACGGAAGAACAAATATGGGAGAAATGAAAAGACACATTTGTGCTGTCGGCTGGGTGTCCCGAAAGGATTGTGGAGTTTACTGTGACATATCAGAGTCGAGTTTGGTTCGTCGGTAAAGTTAATAATGGGATATTGGTGAAGTTTGTTGATGTTTAGCAAGCGTCGATCGAGAGGCGATGAAAATGAAAGTTCTTTTTTTGCCTCTCTTTGCTGGCGAACATTGTATGCACCCGCGTTTGTCGCTCAGTGCAGCGGCCACGCCGGCGGCGGAGCTCGCGCTTGCTCCATTTACACACTTCCCCTTCACTTCCAACTTTCGAGAAGTTTGTTTCAATGCTTTTGCAATTTTTCAAACCAACTGTTTGTGGTTGCTTCTACGTGAACAAGCACTTTTCATTGATTTGAACGTTTTAGCTTCAGAATCGTTTTTAAACAGGAATCATTTTCAGTGATTGAGATCGATTTGATATCAGCTTCCTTAAATATAGTTTTCTGTTGCCGTTTCTCAACTACTCACTTTGGCCCACCCGGATTGGTAATGGTTACAAATTGATCTCATCGCCGAGCATCAACCAAAGCGAATGTCAAATAAGTCGGCGCTCTTGACTTGTTGTCCATCAGACGCCACTTCAGTTCGGTCCCGAAATCATTATTCAAAGACCCGGCTCCGGCAAATCCCGCCGAACCCTCGAAATAAAGGAGTTTAGTTCTGGGACATGTGTTCTCGATGGCCGCGCCGAATATTTTATAGTTTACTGTAAGAGTTGGCACGCTCCACTCGATCGGATTTTTATCCAACTTCTTACTCCAATTTAGTTTTTTATTAAATTCTAATTTGTATATGTATCTATAATGGTTAATACACGAATAGTTATTAAAGAGTTTGAAATTGATAGTTTGGTGCCTCCATTATCATTAATTAAAATAAATGTTGTTATTTTAATTTTATCCCATTGGGTCCAGATTCTACTGGAACACCAATTTCAGTTGTCAGTCTATCAGGTTTACGGAAATAAATGTTGCGAATGTCGAACTCATTTGTATTGTGAATTAATGACGAGTTTATCGCGGCATGTAGGTACTTGTTTGTTCGGTGTCGCTGCGGCTGTTGCCTCGGCGTGGCGCGATGCGGGCTGGCGACAAAACGCCCTCGGTACTGTAGCTAAATGACGAATACGAGTCGATACCCACAGCGTGCTAGCGCTGAGTAAAATGGCACGAGAGTAATCAATCACTTATTAGAGTAGAAAAGTAATTGAAATAATTATCAATAAATCGTCTCCATCGCTAAAGAACATGAACCCCAGGAGCGGTTCGATAATCCCTGTCGGAGGGTGCCGAGTGTCGAGCCCGGCCGACTTGTGCCGGCAACAATAGCCGCGAACAATGCGCAGTCGACAAAAGAGCGATGTCGCGCGGACGCAGGGCCGGCGCCAGGGGAGCGCGGGTTATCGTTCGAGCAGTATTAGAGGGCATAAAAATAAATAGCACATCTTATTTAGTCTGCACTGGGACTAATGCATTACGCGAAACTGATTGAGTTATCGTTTCCATTTCTCTCTGCGCTTGACGTGATTTATTGACCGAATAATGGAGCTGTGAAATAAATTAATATACTTGCTCATTCGAGAAGTAAAATACATTAAGGGAATTGACTTTTAATTATTTCATTTCTCTTTATTAAGTCAGTTCGTTATAACTTGAGTTGTTTTTAACAACCCATTACGTCCCCACTAGAGGGGCACGGGTCTCTTCCCATAACTCGGGAAGCTTAGGCCATACTCCACACACAGGGGCCAAGTCCGAACTGGTGGAGGTTGTGAGGCTACGGACAACCCCAGTGTCAGAAGTTTTCAAGCCGCCTATAAGGCCTTCGACATGGCTTAACGACTGCCATCTAGCGATAGCAGTCGGCGCCAATGGCTTAACGTGTCTTGCGAAGCACGGAAACGGTCGAGATAAATGCCACTAACAGTCAAACCCATCCAGGTCTGTAGTCAGTTAACCTGCGTGATCGACGAGACCACGCAAGCGGCACTAAGCCACGACCGCTTAACTTGAGTAAAAGTTAAACAATTAATGATTTATGTTTATTTGGCTTTTTAGGTACTACGAAAACTTTTCATCAATGAGTTAGAATTTGAGTGATAACGTCACGACAGTAGTGTGTAGTATTATTAAAAATTAATTTCAAAAAAATAATCTTAATTCAGTGCTTTTGAAAAACTATTACAAGAATTGTAATAAAAATGTACAATTAACTTCATAATTATACAGGATGTAACAGAAAGGTCGGATAATACTTCAAGGTTGGCTTTTACCCATCAAACTGAACAACTTTTGTTCTATTTTTTTTTGGACTTTTCATACAAATCGATCAGCTGGTGAACTAAGTTTGTATGAAAAGTCCGAAAATTTCTTTGCGATTTCAACAAAGTTGTAGAACAAAAGTTGTTCAGTTTGATGGGTAAACGCCAACCTTGAAGTATTATCACACCTTTCTGTTACACCTTGTATACAGGGTGTTAAAAAAGTGCGTTTGTAATTTTAAGGGGTTACTCAGAATCAAGTATAGAATCCAGGTAAAAAAAATTTGAAGAGTGGATTTTTTCAATAGTTTTCCTGCGTTCTGTACTTGATTCTGAATAACCTCTTAAAATTTCAAACGCACTTTTTTTAACACCCTGTATAGACAGGGCAGTAAAAAGTAATAATATTACGAGTACGGTAACAAAGTACAGTTCGTTTGATTATCACTTAGTTGTGGCTGGCTGACTGTACTGTATTAATGTAACGCTCAGTATTAATGTAAGTAGAGATTTAATTCAATTATTATTGTAAATAATTTTTAATGGCGGCGTTAATGATTATATACGTAACATCAAAATTAATAATAATAAATGTCAAAATTAAATAAAAAGTAAAATCAAAAAAGCAAATCAAATCAGACTCAACACACACAACATAAGAATGAGGCTACAAGGCAGTATTCAGTACGGCGGCGTACCCAGTGGCACAGCAGGGGCGAGTCCCAGCGGTCGGCGGAAATCAGCTGATCGGTTTATATTATATCGAGGGTTCACGGGCGACTTGTATTAAGCGACATTTTTAGAAATGTTCAGGAGACTTATTTAAAAAAATATTTCTTAGAAAAATAATCATTAAAACTTAACTTCTTAGTATTATATAGATTCTCGATATTCTTAATATTTTAAATTTTATTCAGAAGTTATTTTTTGTGAGGTATTTTGTAAGAAATAAATTTTTAAAGTAGAGGTTACCTGTGTTTCCAAAAATGTCGCTTAATAAAAGTCGCCCGTGAACCATCGATATGTAGTTTTAATTTTGTTTTTAGATTATACAAAGTGTAACTGTGTAACTATAGCAATATTCTTAGATGGGATAATATTCTACTCATGAGACAAACCAAATTTTGTTCTGAAAAGCTTAATTGACAAAAATAAATATGTGTATGTTATTGCAATAAAGCATATTGAATTACGTTGACTATCCACATAAAGCTGAGTGTTTTTTTACGAAAAGTTCTACTTTAAAAAAAAAAGAATAGAAGGGTACATCAAAATCTTGTGATATTTGCTACCATCCGTACAGAGCGAGTGCAGCCACAATCTCTCCTCATTAATTTGAATGTGCTGTGATGTGGAGCGAAGTGCGAGGCGAGTGCGGGCGGGCGGCCCGCGCCGGCGTGTTATTGTTATTATGGCAGCCGGGCGCACCTGCGCCGCCGCCGCGCCGCCCGCGCCGCCGCCGCCCCGCGAGATTCGCCTGGCGGCGGCCCTGGGGCTGCCAGCACAGTCGGATTCCATACCTAAACTATTATATAAATATTTGTTTATTATTCACATAAAAACAATTTAATTTATATAGGGTCAGTGGGGGGAAGATAAAAAACGGGGTAATACAGAAAGTCTCCCATAACTCCTAATTCATTATGATAATTTTAGATCTGACAACATTGTTCAGGCCACCATTTCGTTACGTTTCGCCGCTCACTTGGCAGTCACCGCTAGGAGTGCATGGTTTTGTGTAACGAATTAATTTGTGTCAGGTGATTTTATTCATATTAAGTGGTAGATTTTTAATATTACCCCGTCTCATATAACTTGAAATATAAGATAGATACAAGTGTTTTATCTAAATACTAGCGAATAATTTTGAATTCCAATTTATATTTATAGGTCAAGACGTGGACATTTTTCTTATTTTAGGATTTAATTTGACTTTCCGTTCTTACCCAGCAAAATTTAACGATGCAAGATGAAAATATAAATCTGTTCGATTTGTAAGGTTTAAATTTACAATTAATGTTAATTTATGTGTTAATTAATGTCGATAGCGTGCATAATAATGATTATATAAACTATTTCAAACTTACCCCGTTACTCTTTCATCTTCTCCCTGCTTCATTTTTATGATAAAAGTATTTTAAATGATCTTTTTTTACAAATTGGGACAGCATTACCATAATGTTATAGACACAATACAAAATAAAACTGTTGCTTTCTTACCTCTTTTTTTTCAACAGAAGTCAATAACCTTCTGTTTTACAAAGCTTTGAACGCAACACTGCTCATCTCACAAAAAAGCATTCGAGCTTCCCCCCACTGACCCTACCTACTCTTAGTTTTCAACATTGTAGTAAGTAAGTAGATGCGTGTAGGTATCAGATCTTTGTCATCAGCATCGTTGTAAATAATGTTCTCAGTTTGTCGAACGCGACGCAATGGAATATTCCTCCAGCAAAATAATATGACGTTTATAAGAGTGCTAAATGTACTTACGTAAAGAAATAAATGATTTTGAATTTTGAATTTTTGAATTTTAATGTACATGTAATAATCGTATAATAAAATAGAGTACTTTCTTTCTTTTCACATGAGACGTCTATATTCCATCCATGCTATCCCAGACTTACTTAAACTGAAGGAATATTCTGAAGCTGGCAATCATAAATTGAAAGCGGAGCCCCGTTCCGCGGAACAAATTAAAATAATGTCTCCGCCTGACACTGTCGCAGATTTGTGAGATTGAAAATTTGAGCAGAAGACAACTTCCCCTCCGCGCCGCACCCGCGCCCGCCCGAGAGGGCCCTTTGTTTGAATGACAGCTCCTTTACAAATGCTGTGATTACTTCCCGCGACTCGTGACCATTCAAATCTGTTGTCAATATTAATACCGCGGCCCTTTTATCCATTGTTGGTGTTTTATATTTCGCCTCGTTCCCCGCGGCTCTCGTTCTGGCATTATCATTCCCACCGACCGACTCCGCATCCCGCACTATTTACGAACTAACTTTCCCGCTTAAGGGCTTTTATCGTAACCGTCTTAACTTAATACTCTATCGAAACTTCTTCGATAGAGTTACCGCTATCGAAAGGGAAGTGCCCGAATCTTGGAACAACAAAAATCCTACTTAAGCTCTGCCTTTCATTGCGCCACATCTAAATGCCCATAAGTACCTCTCGACTGCGAATCCCTTAAGCTGAG
Source organism: Coleophora deauratella (assembly GCA_958295455.1). Lineage (NCBI taxonomy): Eukaryota > Metazoa > Arthropoda > Insecta > Lepidoptera > Coleophoridae > Coleophora > Coleophora deauratella. The sequence continues at coordinate 158,594 of OY282406.1, forward strand.
CCAACTTTAGAATCACACGCTGCGTTCTTTCGTCGTGCAGTAAAGTATCTATTGAATTGAAATACCGACATTTTACAGCTCTCAACCCAAAAGCAGCAATGTATCCTAATTTACATGCGACGCGGCCGGCTGTCGGCAGCTCGCGCGCGCTCCGACAAGAGTAATTTGGGCAGTCGATATGTCGAAGGTGGTCTTTAAGACAGTTTGATTAGTTGGGAACTTCCCGCGCCCCCTCAACTTGCGGAAGGAATTCGGGGATGGGGGAGCAGAGCCCTCGGATGAATCTGCGGAATTATTCCGATCAGGCGCAGGGCTGCACCGAGCAATCTGCCATATTGTTTTAAGTTCTTACAGTTAATAGCTTTTTAAATTTATGAGGCACTGTATCAACGAATGTCTAACTAGAAGAAAGGGAGGAGGGAGACGTCTTCAGGCATTCTTCGCACTTCGCTAACAGTTTTCGAAACGTCAAGTTTACGAGTTCCGACTGGTAGGAATTTTATACAAAGTAGGAAAAACACACGATTTAAGATGTGTAAAGTAAGTTTTCATTAAAATAAACTGAATTAGATTGGCGCTCTATTGATTCAAAACTATCTGACATAATATTTCCCAAATCCAAGAACCTTTTCAATCACTTCATTGGTCACGTTTGCTTTAGGAATCACTCGAGCGCTCTGTCGGCGTTTCATTCAACTGAAAGTTTTCACCGGACGAGTTTAATACAAAGCTGATCGAGTAATCAGTTGCCCGAACTTGTGTCGTGTAAAGTTGAGGATCAGCAATCTTCCGCTCCGGTGACGCCCCCCCTCCGTACGTGGCTATACGCGCGCATTACACCCTCGTCATAGTGCAGGGTGCGGAGGCGCCGCTTGATATCTTGCGATTCGGACACTCGGATGTAGAACGTAAGCGGCACTAAAAGGTTCATTAATAATTGACATCACATTATTTTGTGAATGTCTTTGTTTTTATATGAATAATTATAATAAAATAACGTAATATAACCTGCATTTTTTTGAACGGAAAAAACATTAAGCTACTTACTTGAAACGATTATTTCGCTCTAAGAACACACACTGCGCGTCCGACATTTTCTTTACGTCGTTTCACCACAATAACTGTCTGATCTTCCGGTTGGGTATCGTATCATGTAAGGCGGCCTCTGCTGTAATCGCCGAGCAACGTGGACCGCCCCGCGTCTAATCGGCTGTTTCGTGCGCCATACAGATTCAATTAGTGGGATTAAACGTGAGAAAGCGGTGCCCAGCCCTAAATTTCCTTTAGCTGGACCAAAGACTTCCAAATTACTATGTAAGCGCTCCTTACAGGGTGAAAAACTCTTTCTTGAACGTCCCTCTGAACATATCTATCATTTTATTTGCAATCTGATTAGAACTGTTACAAACACTTATCAGGTTATACATAAAACTAGTTATAACCTACATATTTCATGCCACCGAATGTTGGCGGCTAGCGAGGAGCCAGCCGCACCGTTGATTGTTGAGCCGGCCGTACAGGCGAGTGCACAAAGAGCAACTATGCATCAACTATGTACACGTCACCACCTCCGCAAAACAAAGCATTCACTGCCCTAAGGGACGTCGGAAGGCTGAGGGCAGTCTTTTGCGGCTTCCCGACTAGTGGTGCCTTGTAAAGGTCGAATGAAAACAAGCATTACTTAGCAATTAACATACATTAGCGAAGCTTTTAAGCCTGTTAAGGGAACTTCGGTATCCTAATTGTATCTGTATCTTACTCGCTCGCTGCTATATTATTAACATTGCTGGGGAACTCTCTCAGGGCGCGACAAACAAAGGAGAGAGCAAGTAAACAAGACTAATTGAAATGCGTGGCAAGTTGTATTTAATTATGTTAAGAAATTTTGTTGGGAAGACCTTAACAAAGATCTTGTTCGGGGTTGTATTCGTAACAAATAACTGATAAGTAATAAAATACTGATAAAACTGATAAACTGTATAGGTATAATAAACTGTAAAATCTTAAACTACTGATGGGCTAATGAAATAATGATACTGCTTACGCGCGGCTCGCTTGGGGACCGATTGCGAAATTTTGTACAAATAACGAGTAATTCCGTCAAACCGTAAACTACTGACGATGCATTTCTGCAGTGTACGCGCTTGCTCGTACTATACTGACACTATTAAAACTCCAGCTAAAGTAGCAGCTGGTCGGTTTTTGTAACAACTGTCAATCAAACTAGGACTAGGACTAGTAATACGATAAACTTGCACCTGAAATTTTTACCAAGTAATTTACACTGAATTTAAAATGTTTACTCGGAAATTGCATATTTACTTAACTTACTTAAGGAATTTGATTTTTTACTTGTTACTTTTAACATTTTATTTTCGGCACCACTTTAAAACCAATGATAATCGCAGTGGGAATGCAAGCCAATAGTTCGAAAACAGTCTATCTATTTTCAGCTCGATATTCGACCGAAGCAAAGTCAAGCCCGTGCTGCCCGCCGCTGCACCGCACCGCACCGCACCGCACCGTACCGCACCGCACCGCACCGCACCGCACCGCACCGTACCGCACCGTACCGCACCGTACCGCACCGTACCGCACCGCACGCCACCGCGGCACGGCGGCGCGGCGCGGCGCTACCGGTTTATCCGATATCTCAAAGATAAGGCGGCGGCGGCTTGAGCGAAGTAGGCAGCCACTCGACGTTTGTGTAAGCTGATATTTTGAATTCGAGGTGGAAAATGTAACGTACTAATAGGTAAATTTTGACTAACCCACCTAAGCCCTCTGGTCAAACCGCGTCATTTATTGTACAAGCAAACAAATTGGTTTATCAAATTGTCTTCGCTTCCGAGATCTAGCGTCGATTGGTTGTGTTAGTTACAATCTCGGTAATTAATCCCGTTGTCAAAGGGAATTGATCCTGTACAACAAGTTTATTAGGTACTTGCTTACATCTAAACGTCAGTTTAGAATATTATCAACAATATTATTGTATAGATACATACTTAAATGAAAATTCTTGACCTTAAATTAAGAGTTTCTTTGAGCTTGTCCGTCGTTTCTTCTCACTCCGCAAACACTTTCCGAAACCTCGTATAAGGTAGACTAAAAAATTATCTTCTAAAAGTGTACACTGCTACCAACTTCAACTAAAATATTTTCATTTTCTTTATATTGTAATAAATTGTTAAATAAATAACGCGTGATACCTAGATAATTCTGATATTTTTAAAACAATTTTTTTTATGTTAAAAAATAAAGTTTAAAAAAGCTGACGTAGCGCTATCGTCTGCGCTATCGCTACGCACTACGCGCCACCGACGCGACTGTAACAACACAACGTCCGCAGTTCGTCGCGTCGCCACACGACACGACACGACACCTCCACACGTGACGCAGCTGCCGGTTAACGAGCCAATGAACTAAAATAACTGTCTGTCATCGGTGGAAAATTTGCATACTTTTGTGAATACATTGAGAATTGATTAATTGTAATTTGTAAGTAAACGAGACAAACACACATTATACAGTTTATTTTAATGGTTTTTTTAGGTGGCAAACGAGCAGACTGATCACCTGATGGTAAGCGATTACCGCCGCCCATAGACACCCGCAACACCACAGGAGTCACAAGTGCGTTGCCGACCTGCAATATGGGAGTACACTCTTTTCTTGAAGGTTTGAATGTCGTATCGGTCCGGAAATACCGCAGGCGACAATGCATTCCACAGTTTGGTTGTGCGAGACAGAAAGTTTCTAGTGAAATGCACAGTTTTATGTTTTAACTACACATAATATAGGGCCAAGACCGACACTTGAATTAATTCAGATTAATGAGTAGCGTCTATACCTGGGCACTGTAGTGATTATTTAGCGCCGGGAACTTCCCGCGTCGCAACTACCTTCATGTTACAATAATCAGTCGCGGCACGCCCGCGCCCGCGCCGCGCCGCGCCGAGTTGCGCTCATCAAACGTGAGTTCCACATAAACTTGTAAGTCAAACTCACTCCTCCGCCCTCTCTGTCGCTCCGGTGCCGAGCGAGCGAGTTGCACGATCTCATTATCGTATAAATCAAATTTTGAGCTCATTTGTAAAAAAAACAGTTTCACAGCCGACATGTATTTAGTATATGAAATAAAATAACAAATGAAATAAAATAACAAATGTCTTACTTATGCAGTAACTTTGTTGATTGTGATATGTAGTTAAACCATTGATTGTAAAGATGAAAAATTATGTGCGTAGGTAGCCGTTGAATCTAAATCTGGTAATTCAAACTAGTTTCGGAGCACATTGCGGGTGTCTCGTCCTGTTATGTTTATGATGATAAAACTTGTGCACCTTGGGCTACAGCTTCATCTGTGTGTGCAGTGCGGTTACATGTACCAGGCTTTACAAAAGAAAACAACACAAAAAACAACAAATGCTAATTAACTTTTTAACCTAGGGGTACCTTATATGTAGGAACTTAACTTTTAACAACTTCTCACGACTCACATATTCAAGCATTTCAAATATAAAAAAGACAATGTTTCCGATATTTTCTTAATATTCTATTCATAGTAAGTAAAGGACTAAAAAATGAAGTTCAAGGAAATTACCAGCAATGGAGACTTAGAACCGCCCCGCCGCCGCGCCGCCACCGCGCCGTGGCCCGTGGCCCGTGGCCTTCAGAATCAGAATCGTTGTTGTTGGCCATGGGACAAATGTCTTGAATTTAAATAAGTAGTATCACATAATCTGCCCAAATAGGCATACAATAATTAAATATTTACAAAAAATAATCTATTAAAAAAATAAAATTAAAATTAGTACTTTATGCATCATGCAAAACCAAAATAAATCAAATAAATGAAAATAAGTCGGACATATGTAGTTACATAGAATAAAATGTGACAAAATGTCAAAAATAATTAGCCATATCAAAATATTACATTATGTTATTACCGTTATTATCATTAAAATATTAATTTATGTCATAATAGCATTTATCTAAAAGGAATTCTCGTGACCTGGTTTTATAGGTAACTGACTAATTCTTCAAAATTACGAATTGCCTGAGGTACTTTGTTAAAGATTTGCGGGCCTAGTGCAAATACGCTTTTGTGACACAAAGCCGTTTTGCAAGGCACTGCGCTAAGAGTGTCACATAGTCTTCGCGATCTCAATGTTTGAAAAAGGTGCAGATTTGACTTCACAAACATAGCTTTTTCGAAAATATACATCGAAGGGAATGTTAATATTTTCCAGTCCCGTCACTATAACATTCACATAGACATCCAGTGACGTCACTACGCGCCTCCTGTTTCGTAGTCAATAAAATGCTAATCGTGTCCTGCGCCTCTCGCCCCGACTACCGACTTTCCCTTCCGCTTAAGCGTTTGATATTCATCGCTGAAAAACAAAACTTTTGTACATAACCCTTTTAGGAGCTCGTCTATCCAGGAATGGTACATGTACCGGCATTTCCATCATGCAGCCCGTACTTATCCATTATTGCGAGTCGATGTAATGCTATATCAATGGGAAAATGCATTTGTTTGTTTCCTCTTCACGCTTCAACGTCTCAATCAGTATTGGTGATATGACATCCACGTATCCTGTGGCATGAACAAAATACAGGAAACAAATTTCCTGTATTTTGTTCCCGATAATTTAAGTGGATCTTGTGGAAAACCAAAAAATTTGTTTGCGAGAGAAAGTACAGGCAGAAAGCATGCAAAACCGGCCAAGTGCAAAGGGTGTAATATATTGTGTTACGTATTTACCAAAAAAAAATTTTAATCTAATCAGTTTAAGATCTTCAGTGCGAATCTACGCATATAACTAAGGATTAAAAAGCTTTTTCCTAAAACATGTCTATTTGTAAATATTTGAGTAATGTATTTCTTTGTTATTTTTGGCCTCTGATGTGAAAACATTTCTCCGTATAAAGGTACAGCGAACGACAAATGAGTCCACTCACTTTACTGGATAATAAATACATCCGTAGCTGAAACCTTTCGTCCCACTCAGCGGGCGGCAGCGGGCGGCCGCGGCCGGTGGAGTAAACGTATCTTCCAGGAAAACGTGACGTCTGCCGCGCGGAAGTGCGTCTAAGTGGGGAGATATATTAATCTGTTCGCTACAGCGGGAGATAACTAAAAAATAATGGCGTAATGGATGCGTGAGGGGGAGGGGAGGGCGGGATGGCATGCTGCCAGCCTCTCAAGCCAGCGTCTTCGCTACTTTCCGCACATAAATAAGTTGTTAATGTGTGTATAACGCGCTCCGCAGCGCAGGTCGGCACTTAACATTGTGGAGACGTCGCGTCGAGTGTTCTGGAAATGGCGACGAAAATTGTATTGAGTGCAGTAAACTTCGACATACGAGTAGTTGTAACGTCTCTTCTTGACTTTTGGATTCAGGTAAAAGACACTTCTTGTTTCTATATACGAATAGTAACCAAACTGTTTTCTGACAAATCCATGGTCATGAAAGATAATAAAAATATATTTTGTAATGAGTAATGAACAATTTAATAGAATGCGCCTGTTGAATTTGTGGAACTACTTCCTTTTATACTATTTTTTATTGACAATCCTGTAAAAAAGAAAAAATCAAATTTTACCAGCAAGTTTTGTTTCTAATTTTTGTGACAGACCAAAGGTCATGTCAAAAAAGATTCATTAATTAGTTACAGCTTCTGTAAGGTTTCGATTATAGGTTCGAAAGACACCCTCGCAGGCGCACAGCCAGACGACTCGTAGGAAGGCGGCCCGCAATCATTCACCCGCTCCCGCTACAAACGTGGCGCCCGCGCCGCCGCCGCCGCCGCCGCCGCCATTGTGCGCGCTGACAAATCGTCGCTTCAAGGAATCGAATGAAATATCACCCTTTTGTACAACATCCCGATTTATGCGCCATGTTTATTTATATTTGTACTTGTGGCGGCTCGCAGTGATTCATCGTCGCCAGTATTGCGTTCCTGAAACAATAGCCATTATAAAATAATTGTTTTCCGAGCCGCCGCGTTCTGTCGCCCGAAAATATTCAAATGCAAATGTTCTTTTTTTATTATATTTTTAACATTCATAGTCTATGGAAAACGTTCAAAAATGAAAATACGCGTCGTTCCATAATTCATTAGAGATTTACTTTTATTTTATGTCATTTTGCGGCTTCGCATTTTAATTCATGAACATTATGTATTATGATTCATGTGTGGGGCGGAGGCACGACGAACGGCGATTAGTGGACGACCAAGTTAAAATATGTATGTGTGTATGTACACGCGACACAGAGCTACCCTTTTATGAAAGCGACACTGCTGCTGGCTCGTGATGATTTTCTTTACCTTCGTTTTCCTAAACTTTGGATGGGAGCAGTTACTTAGTAGCAATGTTCACCCATATCGGGATCTCTATTTCAAAAAATCTTTCAATTCCAAGTTTACATCTTGAACGGTTTAGTCTGTGTCGTCTGTCAGTTACGTGACTGTTTCTTAGCTATACCTGTAATAGACGCACTTTTGTTGTAGTGTCGTAGCCATCAGTCAATTAGTGACAAAAAAGCTGTTGATTTTCACAAAGTCGACAATTTATTGTTGGATGACTGTGTTTATTTATTATTCCCAACAAACCTTATGTATTACAAAAGAATATTCAGTGAGTAATTAAAATATGGGCGAATCATAAAATTGTAAAAGTAAATAAATCAACATGTTAGGTGTAAGTTATGTGTTTTAATCCAAAATGTATTTAACACATGCATCCAACTGACTGACTCGGTGGCTAAGTGGTTAGCGATCCTGAACTCTTATCCGAGAGTCGTGGGTCCGATCCCCACACAGGGCAAACTTTTCTGTGATGAGCAGATTTGTTTGCTCTGAGTCTGGGTGTATTATATCTATATATGTATGTGTTCCTGTACCTCTACACCAATCTCGTAGATTTATCACGAGATAAATTCGCATTCCTATTGGCTGCCGATGACGTGATAGATGCGTGCTGGAGGGGTTGGCGCTGCTACGGTCGCGGGTTATGTCGCGACGTCTGTCTGCATTTTGTTCGCCACGTGAGCAAATATTTAAGAATTTTAGAAATATATTTGCCATTGTAAAAAACGCAATAAACTAAAAAAATTGTGTTCCATACTTCGTAGTCTCATTTACATCAAAATCCACGGATATGAACATAAATGGACCATCGAGCCTCATAATATCAAACAAGAACCTGGATTGCAACTGCAGTCGTCATTGTGGAACGATTTTATGGCGTAAATCGTAATTAATTGAGGATATTTTGGATAAAGCGAAGCAACTCGAGTTAACCTATGTAAAAAGGATACGACGGCGAGAGATTCTACGCATTTTGGTGAGGCGTGCCAGCTGAAATATCCTAAACCCTTACCTACTTCGCTTGTGTTTACACGGTATTTTTTTTCTAAAATTTCAGTGGTTTATCTGTGCAACTACGCGCCGCTATCAGCTTATAAGCACCGTCTAAGCCAACAAGCTTTCGCCGAAGTTTTCGAAGATTTTTGAAGTGCTCTAGTGTCATAACTTGTCACTGCTAAGGTTTTTAAAAACTGTAAGTACCCTTTCTTTTCACAGTAACCGAAATGGCCACTAATGATAGTTTAGAATTATCTTCTAAAGAAATAAATAAATTAAAAGAGCTTAATAGAAAAAGAGGGTCCATAAAATGCCGCTTGACCTGTTTTAAGAAGTACTTGAGCTCTTTCGAAGGGAAAGTGTTAACTGTTCCGCAATATAGGGAAATAAAATTACGTATTTTGGGGACTTAAAACTTGTTTAACGATTTTAATCGCGTACAAAACGAAATTGAAGGCATATCTGTTGACTCGGAACTCGAGAAACAGCTCGAAGAACGCGAAAATTTCGAGAAAGAAAAATTATAATACCTTAGCAAATGCACAATGTCTTATAAATGACGAAGAGGTCACTACTAGTTCCAATAAATCGGCATCATCTTCAAGTTCAATTAACTTCAAGTTGCCTACTATTCCCATTCCCGAATTCGATGGTTCGTATGAACACTGGCTCGAGTTTCGCGACACATATTTGTCATTAGTGCATAATACAAAAATATCATTACTTAAAGTCATGTCTGAAAGGCACCGCTAAATCTGTAATTGATTCGCTTGAGATTTCGGCCAATAATTACAAAGTTGCTTGGGAACTGTTGTTAACTCGATTCGATAACGTTAAGTTATTAGCGCACAATCACATAAAATCTATATTTTCTATGCCCGCTTTGTCCAAAGAATCGCCTACGCAATTACGTAAACTCATAGATAATGTTCTTAGGAATCTACGCGCGCTAAAGGCTCTCGGGGAGCCCACCGATTCCTGGGACACCCTAATTATCTATATTATGGTATCTAAATTAGACTCCATTACGGAACGCGAGTGGGAACAGCACAAACATACTTTGAACCCGGCGTCAGTTAATTCGCGAGTAAAGTTAGACGACTTGTTGCAATTTTTACGAAACAGAGCTGATATATTAGAAACGTTAATCGTGTCACACAGTAAAATTAATTCATCAATTCAGCCAAATGAGTTTAAAAAATCTTACAGCTCGTCTAACACACAAAAGGTTCACTGTAATTTAGTTTCCGATAAAGTGCCAGAAAAATCTAAATATAAAAGGATTAAAAAAGTGTTTTGCCTTATGTGTAATGAGGAGCACCCTTTATATTCATGCCAAAAATTTTTGGATTTATCTGCGCAACAAAGAATGGATTTTGTACACGATAAAAAGTTGTGTATTAACTGTATGCGGCCTGGCCATTCTGTCGATAAGTGTGTCTTTGGTCCGTGCAGAAAGTGTGATAAAAAACATAATTCTCTAATATGCGATGCAATGCAGAACCAAACTAATAACACGCGCACTGTTAGTTTACTTACGACCGGCGAACAGTCTAATGATTACGTAACGGCGATCTCAGACACCGCGCAAACGCAGGACTCGATACAGGTACACACGGCATGTACTGACGACGGCGCGCTTACGTCATCGTCTGTGCTCTTGTCCACTGCACTGGTTCAAGTGCGTGATATTTCCGGCAATTATCATGAAGCCCGCGCTATTCTTGATAGTGGCAGCGAGCGGTGTTTTGTTACTAGATCGTTATGTGATAAATTAAATTCGCAAATTATACAGTCCACTCACCAAATAAGGGGTGTTGGGAATTCAGTAACGCAATGTTCGCAAAGTTGCACTATTGAATTAAAATCGCTAAACGACACCTTTGAAACGCGCATAAACTGTTTAATTTTACCAAAAATTACAGCAAAATTACCTAGTGTAACTATAAATATCGATAAATTTGACATCCCTGATTATATTTCGCTAGCCGACCCCTATTTCTTTCAAAGTCAGTCTATAGACTTATTGATAGGAGCCGATTTATTTTGGGGATTAATAAGCGAAGGTAAAATAAGCCTAACGAACGGACCTTACCTACAAAACACTAAGTTAGGATGGGTGGTCTCGGGCACTGTTTATTCTAGCGAGCGTAGTGTGAACAATATCTTCTGTAATTTCACGCAAGCAGTAGAAGACGCTCCCTTAGATATTCTTGTGCGTAAGTTTTGGGAGATTGAGGATTTACCATCCAAGTCGAATGACCTTCGCAGTGAGGATGAGCAGGCATGCGAAAAGCACTTTCTAGAAACTACAAAGCGCTCCGACGATGGTCGCTTTATTGTTCAGATTCCTTTCAAACAATCATCAAACACTTTAGGTAACACTTTGATACAAGCACAACGTCGATTTTACGCCTTAGAAAAAAGATTAGAGCGTAACCCCGACTACAAAGAAATGTACAAAGATTTCATCCATGAATATATCGATTTAGGGCACATGAGTCAAATTGATTCGTATGGTCAACCGCACTATTTCATGCCGCATCATGGCGTTTTTCGCGAACATGCCACTACAACAAAATTAAGAACCGTTTTTGATGCTAGCATGGCGTCAAGTACTGGTGTTTCACTAAACGATTTACAGCTTGTCGGACCAGCTATACAGGGTGATCTTCTATCCATTCTTCTTCGCTTTCGCGAGCACAGATATGTAGCTTGCGCCGACATCGAAAAGATGTACCGCCAGGTTTTGGTAGATCAAATACAGCGTGACCTGCAGCTTATTTTATGGCGCGATAATCCGACGGAACCCGTAAAAATATATCAATTAAATACCGTAACGTATGGTACTGCCTCGGCTCCGTTTCTTAGTTGCAGGTGTTTAAAGCAGTTAGCAAAGGAATGTGATGACTCAGAAATAGCACGAACAATAAATGAAGATTTTTACGTGGACGATTTGATTTGTGGTTCATCAAGTATTGCCAGCTTAAATAAAATTTGTGAAGGTACTGCGTGCGTGCTAAAGTCAGGTTGTTTTAGGTTACGCAAATGGGTTTTTAATTTTGAACACAAGAACCCTAACTGCGCGCAGAATATCTCAAGGGAACTATCGCTGGGAGAAAATGTTCACAATAAAACTTTAGGCCTTGGATGGTTCAATAAGTCAGATGAGTTACATTTTCATACACAAATAAAAATGGAAACAAATCCCGTCACAAAACGCATGATTTTATCAAAAGCGGCACAGATTTACGATCCGTTAGGATTACTCAGTCCTTTTATCACAATTGCTAAGTCATTACTACAAAGATGTTGGCTATTAAAATTAGATTGGGACGAACCGGTTCCCCAGGATGTCGCTCGTGTCTGGGACCGATTTATCAATGATTGTTTGTGTGTACTTAATAACATACGAATCCCGCGTTACGTGAAGTGCATTGACCCACTTTCTGTAGAACTCCATATTTTTACTGACGCGTCACAATTAGCATACGGGGCCTGCGCCTATATTCGCACCATAGATCAATCAAATAATATAACGACGCGCCTGTTATGTTCGAAAGCCAAGGTCGCACCTACTAAAGAATTAACAATTCCCCGACTCGAGTTGTGTGGAGCGCTGGTAGGTGCCCGACTGTATGGAAAAATTTGTGAATCGTTACGGTCGACTTTAAATAAGGTTATATTTTGGACCGACTCGACTATAGTGATAGGATGGTTGGGTATGCCCACTAACATGCTTAAACCGTTTGTCCAACATAGAATTTCGGAAATTCACGAACTGACTAAACAAAACCAATGGCGTCACGTTTCAGGCAAAGATAATCCGGCCGACTTAGTCTCGAGAGGTTCCAATTTAGATGCACTTTGTAACTCATCTTTGTGGTGGGAAGGCCCAGGGTATCTACGTGACCCCGATTTTAGGGTTCCGTGTTTAAAGTCTAACATAACGACCGCAGATTTACCGGACATTAGAACGCCTGAAATAAATAGCCATGTTACACATGAAAGTTCAAATGAGGATCAATTATTTCCTTATTCTAGGTTTTCTCAGTTCAACCGTATAACGCGAGCCACCGCATACGTGCTTAGGTTTATTTACAACGCAAAAAATAAAACTAATAAGCGCACGGGCGCGTTATCTGCGGATGAACTTAATGAAGCTACGTTAACTCTCGCGCGACTGAGTCAACGTGAATCCTTTCCGACCGAATATGATTCACTACTAAATAAAAAATGTATAAATAAAAATAATAAAAACACACAGTTATTAAAATTGAATTTATTTATCGATGATAACAAATTGATACGTGTGGGAGGCCGCATACAGAATTCAAATGAATTTAATTACGATAAAAAGCATCCAATATTGTTATCCTCAAAACATATTTTTACTCTTTTGCTTTTTCGCCATGAACACAGACAAACAATGCACGGTGGGCCGCAGCTATTGTTATTTACAGTTCGCGATAAATGGTGGCCGGTGCGGGGGCGCAACCTGGCGCGGCAAGTAGTGCACGCGTGCGCGCGCTGCGCCCGCCTGCGCGCCCGCACCGCGCGCCCCATCATGGGCAACTTGCCTGCGGAGCGCCTGCAGCCGGGGTTTCCGTTCATGCGGTGTGGCGTGGACTACGCCGGGCCCGTGTTCACACTGAATCGAAAGGGAAGGGGCGCGAAAACGCAGAAATCATATATTTGTATTTTTATATGCTTCTCCACACGCGCGGTTCATTTGGAGCTAGTTAGTGACCTCTCGACTGATGCTTATTTAATGGCATTAAAACGGTTTATTTCCCGACGAGGAAAACCATCGGAAATCTTTTCGGATAACGGGAAAAACTTTGTAGGCCTAATGAACGAGTTCAAGAACTTTTTATCTGTATGTTCGAACGATATAAAAGAGTATGCAGTTTCACAGAATATAAAGTTCTCAATGATACCTGTTTACGCTAGCCATTTCGGTGGTCTGTGGGAGGCTGGGGTGAAGAGCTGTAAGCATCATTTGCGGCGCGTAGTAGGCAACTCACACTTAACTTTCGAGGAGTTTAGCACAGTGTTAACACAAGTTGAAGCTGTCCTTAATTCTCGCCCTTTGAGTCCCATGTCCACAGATCCTAACGATTATCTCCCTCTTACTCCCGCACATTTTTTGGTTGGCCGCCCGCTAACCGCGCCTGCTAGCGTCGACCTGCAAGACACTCCAACTCACCGACTTTCACGCTACCAGAGAGTCGAACAAATTCGCCAGCATTTCTGGAGCCGCTGGGCGAAGGAATATATATCCGAGTTGCAGACCAGGACAAAATGGTACCTACATAAAAACGACCTGAAAGAAGACATGCTGGTCTTGATTAAGGATGATAACCAGCCACCACTTAAGTGGAATTTGGGCCGAATTGTGAACACGTTTCCAGGGAAGGACGGCGTAGCCAGGGTGGCTGATATCCGGACAGCAACTGGTATCATTCGAAGAGCCTTTTCTAAGATTTGCCCATTACCAGTGGAGGATTAGACAGTTGCTGCATGGTTGGAAGCTGGTGCTTCCAAGGCGGGGAGCATGTTCCTGTACCTCTACACCAATCTCGTAGATTTATCACGAGATAAATTCGCATTCCTATTGGCTGCCGATGACGTGATAGATGCGTGCTGGAGGGGTTGGCGCTGCTACGGTCGCGGGTTATGTCGCGACGTCTGTCTGCATTTTGTTCGCCACGTGAGCAAATATTTAAGAATTTTAGAAATATATTTGCCATTGTAAAAAACGCAATAAACTAAAAAAATTGTGTTCCATACTTCGTAGTCTCATTTACATCAAAATCCACGGATATGAACAGTATGTATTTAAAAAAATATATATGTGTATCTATATCAGTCTCTGGTTCCCAAAATACAGGGAATCCTAGTTTGGGGCCAGATGACCGTGTGTGATTTGTCCCAGATATTATTCAGATATAATTTATATCCAACAGTTTGCGAAACAATCTGTGAACAAAATATATGTACATAACAATTTAAATCGGTTGTGAAATCCGTGAACGCTCCTCGTACCTATCAATAAAACACGAATCAATAAATCGGCGTATTGTCGCTTGTCAGGCATTACCGGCGCGGCGCTTAACTAATTAGTGGCAGCAGCCGGATATTGACAGACGCCTGTACGCTTTAAGTATTGTTTAATATAATTTTAAAGTAAAAATAGCACACGTATGTAACACTTCTTTATCCGTTAACCAACAACGTTACTATTCAAATATTCATCTTGTCTATGATAAAGTCTCTGATTAGCAAAGAGTGCGGATACACGACGCGAGCAACCTGCTACATAAAGAATTTGTCTATGGAACGATTCATTTGTAATTACCGGTTTTCAGATTTAAATGCGAACATATTTTACATAAATGGCAACACTAAGAATAACCTGTCAGTACGACATTGAATTAATAAAACTGTAAACAATTCAAAAAGCGTTCTGTTTAAGTGTAATGGTGATAATAATGTGTTTATCAATAACATATGATCTAACAATAAATATACAACATTTTATATGCGTGATGATAGTGTGTATGGTGAGTGCGCTAGACAAGACGGCACTTCCATCCTAGCGTCGGAGCTACTCGGTCGAGGTACGTTGTTTTCTTTATTTTTTATTCAAACTTGAGTAAAACTATAAATATACGATATCGCGCTGCTATGAGCCGCAAGAATACTAAAAAACTAATTTGTACATTGGCCAGGATTCCAGCGTAAGACCGCTGGCTAGGACTACGCAGGCTGGAGGTCGATGCTTGCGGTTTGCACGTTTGCGGTTTTATTGCTACGCAGATCCGTAGCAATGTTACTACGAGCTACGAATGGCGTAGCACCTGTGACACGGTATACTTTCACTTTGTGTAAAAAGTGGAATAGTTCTAGCACTAAACATCTAATAGGCGTCAACTAATCAAATTGTATATGTTTTCCGCAAAAATAGTTTAGTTTCCAGGACTACTATAGATAGTAGACGGTTTGGTGCCTTTCGCTGAATCAAGCGTGTCTCCGTGTACTGTACAGTGATGAATGTGTATTTGACCCACTCGCGTCGGAAGGGACACTTAAATCGCGTCATAAAGTGTGACATACAGTCGCCATAAACCTCGCGCCTCGCGCCCCGCGCCTCGCTGCAAGGTGACGTGAGACCATAACGCTCCATTTGCGCGAGGAGGTAGGGTTACAAGGGGCTGGACAGGGCTGACAAACAAACAAACACGCATGACAATAAATGAGACCTAAAAAATGTACTGAAACGATAGGTTGCGGGCGGCACGCATGCGGGTAGGAACCCACGAGACTATAAAAGCGCTCTAAGGGTCGCACGCTGAGTCTGCGCAGCTATTAACAAAAAACAATCATAATCAACCTCAACTCTGTTAGCGACGTAGATCCGTAGCACTATTTCTACGGACTATGAATAGCGTACCAGTTGCTGCATGAAATAATAGGTATTTCATGCAGCAACTATTTACTATTTTCATGACAATTTTTTTTTATATTTCTGTTGATTTCTGTAAACAAAGTTAAGTTTCACGCACGCACGCTGCTTGGTAACCCTAGCGGCGTCACCCCGCACCCCACATCCGGCCGCGGCTCGCTAATCGCAGCGATAAAACTATTGTCCCACGCACCGCCAGCGCCCGCGCCGCCCGCGCCGCCCGCGCCGCCCGCGCGCCCGCGACCGCGGAGACGCGGAGACGCGGACACGCGCCGGCAGCGGGGGGACAATCGCAATGGCCGCTCGGAGACTGCAGCCGCCGATGGTTGTTGTCGCCTCTCCGTTACTACACCACAACGAGCACTAACCACACGATGGCCTCTGTCACTTTGATAACACTCACACTTACAGAGCAAACGCATCACGCACGTGTTCCTAGAATCGAAATACATGTATAATATGATGTTTGTAGAAGTAACAAGATGTATTTATAAAATGACTAGCCAGTTGAGGTGTTACTCGTGTGTGACTACGACACTTTACAAATATTTTTTATTACACTTTAAATAAGAAATGAACAATAAACAGAGAAATAAAATGAAAATGCAATTATACGTGCTTGTATTTCTTAAATTTGATGTAGGTTTTTGTATCTCGACGATGCAAAAAAATGGACTTTCCCATACAGTTTAATAATCGACCAACCAATTAGCAAATTTCGTACGAAGAGTCAAACATTTTTTTGAGAATTCAGACTCCTTGGGAAAGAATACTTCGTAGGATGAGTGGACCTTTTAAGTTTCCGGGTGAGGTCTTTTTACAGTTTGTGTTCATATCACTGAGAGTCAGTAAGCAGTTATTTGCATGTTATTTGTCAGTTTAACGAACCGCCTCCCCCCCTCCACTTCGCCCCCAGCGCAGCGTGCGCTCGGAACTATCGGTTTCGCCAATTAAAATGCGTGCGCTACGATCAGTCCCTCCTCTGGACGAGGCCAGGGAACGGGTAAAACAATACCCAAATGTATTACTGATGTCGTTGTTACTAAAGTGAAACATAGCAGTCGCGCGGGCAGCCATCACCGAACTATCGTAGTATTGAGAGCTCCGAGTTATTGCTTATCTCCTAGTCACACAATAGCATAGTACGCGCTATTTATTCATTTATCGTAAATCTGCGCTCGTAATTCGGACTGTACTTGTAAATATTATCATATCACTTCTACTATATTGTATTGTTATTAATAATAAGAATAATTTCGTATATTGTAATAATAAGAATTCCAACTGACGAATTCCAAATTCCAAAGACCTCTGACGAATGAGTTGTACTGAAGGCTCAGTAAGACAGTTAACAACTTTAGGCAGCTGCTGCAAGTGGCTAGAGACTCCCTGACTGACATATGAGGGTTAAGAAAGGTGAAGGCTGAGATCCGATAACTTAAAATATTTTTTTAGTGACTTTTCTTGAACACTATTACGTACGCCATAAAACCTGCTTAAGTTTGTTAATTAGTATCTGCATCGACCAACAAGCGCAAGCTTTACAGCAAGCAACCCACTATCGGTCGGGAGTGTAATGCAGCTGTAGTCTGGCAGACCGCTCCAGGACCTATCATCCCAGCTCCGTCGCCGCCGCCGCGCTAATGGCCGAAACTTATACTCACAGGAAACTGTAAATTTCGACAGTCGATATATCTCTCTCATCGCATCTACGGATCGGACTGTCGATAGCCTGGTTTGGCATATCAGTTATGTACGGCTTGGTTATGGCATAAAATGTTAAATTCATATTTGTCAGCCGGAAGATGTATTCGATCGATCATATTATGGCCTATTTCAAAAACTTCGTTTATGCGATCTAAGGTACACGAATAGTTATTATGGGCTTGACGCTTCTTCTCGCTCCGCTAACACTTCCCAAAACGTTGAGTGTACCGGTTTGATTTATTTGTAGAATCTTCTAAGAAGCCTACGCATATAAGCATACGCTGCCAAATGCGCTACATTTCATTTATTAATTCGAATCAAAGTACAAAAATACGAAATGAGTAACTTAAAAGTTATTTTCAGTTCCAAGATCTAATTTTATTTTACCACGCTGCTCTGCTTCATGCATTGTAGATGCACTTACTCGTCCAAGGAAATGAATTTCTCAAACTGATTTACATACAAAATGAAAACAGTTCCTCAAAGTTGGTGTCCTGCGCTAGCGGCGCGCTCGCAGCCCGCGGCGGACTAGCGCGCGGCACAAGCGGAGTGCATCCGGGATCTTAGCGCAGACGTCTTAAGTACGGGATGCATATTTAACAACCTGCGAGGACGCGTTGTTAAATATTGAGCGCAATACATCAGACATTCCGTTTGGCGAGTGTTACGTAAGAAAAACTCCCGTATAATGCGAGAAGGAAAATAATAGATTAGCGAGCTCGAGGGAACAAGCGCAGCCCGGCGAGAGGCTGAATACTTTATGAAGCGTTTCGCCTTCAGTTTGCGACGATGTGTTTATTTGTGGAGTTCTCAGAGGTTGCTCGAGTGGCGATTTATCTTCGGCACATCATCCTTCGAGTAGGGAGGTGAATCGATGTGTCTTTTTTCCTATTTTTCCACAAAATACTACAGAAGTCCCCTGTCATTCTACTTTCTATTACGTTTGTGGTTTATTTTTTATAATTGTACAAAAATCTGGAATTTCTTTGTCCGAAAACGTTTTTCTTGTCTTATATCTAATTTCATATTCAGCTCTCATGTGAACAGGAGTATCTATGAAAACGAGAGATTTTATACTTTGCGACGAAATAAGACATTTTTGGAACAAGAATGAAAGCAGAACCAATCGCCGCGACAAAAACTGCCGGGTGTCGGCGACGCGGCCGCTCGTAAATCGCACGCAGCCGCGTAGGTGCGCGTAACCGCTATAAATTCGACAACCACTCCGCGAGGTGCGAAACTGACTCCAAGTCAAGAGCGACCAACTACTTATTACAGTTCATTAGGATTAATTGAATTAAACGGTACTTATGTAACACTTTGTTTGGCTACCCCCTCGTAGCTGAGGTTCATTCACTCGGTCGAAGGTCGTGAATATGCTCTCTCCAACACAACTGCGATCAGATTTTCATATTTATTCCCTAACATTCCAAAAAATGATCGGTTCTCGATGGATAAACACAAACCGCTGCTAGTTAACTTGCCGCCACAGACCGCACCCTCTATCAGCACTATTAATTCGCAATCCCGGCATCTCATCGGTATTTAATTACACAATTAACAGTGCATTAGTGAGTGGCGCGTGTATTGTGCGCAGTCAGTGGTTTAAGCGCTGCTTAGTATGCATGAGCGCGGCGTGACCGAGTGACGGCTGACGTGTGACGGCGCGCCGCAAGACTGGCAGTGACGATGACGTCGGGATGACATCTCCAACATAACATTTCCTATCTTAAATTAACATCTTATCGCACTACAGTTGATTCTCGAAATGGAATTCCGGATCATGATCGACGTACGACCCAAACAACGTCATGACACTGGGATATGGTATCCTATTAAGTACAAGCAACGTGCTTTATTATTGAGTAGATTAGTCATTTTAAAATTTAAGACAGATATACCTTAGATGGGTATCTAGTGATACAAAAAAAAACACATAAAACTGCACAGCTGTAACAACTTACAGTTTGAGTTTTGATTTGAAGCTGTGATCAGAAAAAGTTCAGGTACATAATATGAAAACGTCACCTACCCACAATCCTCCCTTCAACACTTAGGCCACACTTCCCAGCAGGAGCCCTTCGAATAAAAGACATCGTTGAGCAGTCAGCGGCGCGGGCGGCGGGCACCTGCGCTTGATGGCCGCGCGCGGGACCGTCCGCCCGCACCGCGCTGCGAGTGTGAAATATGAGGCGATCGCAGCTCGCAGGGGAGATGTCTCTATTTGTAGGTCATTTGTAGGCTCATCTGATTCGATAAGAGGTTTCTTGTTGGAACTTATATTCCAGAAAAGCATATCATAAACAGAAAATCTGCAGATAAAAACTGAGCTGTCGATGTTGCTGATGATAATGACCAGGGTTTGGTAATCTATTTTTTTAAATAAGAAAAGTAAGAATATTTATTTGTCTTATTTAGAAATATGATTCTTTACGATTAAATTTCGTGACAGCAATACATTTGTAGGATTATTAGAGCAATGCTATTTGCATTTACTCGTAATATATGAAAGTTCCTTACTCCGTATAGCAACATGCAGGAAATCTGTTCATCAGTCTCCAAGATAATCAGCACAAACAAACTAAGACGTCCCGGAGTTCCTTCGAGTGCCTACGAGCCGCTTCAAGAGAGTCAACATCGCTTCGATATTACGAACATAGCTAGAAACACAGATAAACATACATAAATATCTTATTTGACTATAACCATAAATTCAAATGTCTAGATGTCTGTCACTAAATCACACGCAAACAGGTAGGGAGAGAAATGTATACAAACATATGGATCTATCTAGCTCACTACATCTACTTGAGCAGACCCAGTTTTCGCGCCCTCTCTGGCTAAAGGTCACCCAGCAATGCGATAATAGCGATCGTTACTACATGACATCAGTCATTCGATCATCACAAAGTTTATTTATAAATAGAAAATAAGGCGATAAAGAGTGCAGTAAAAAGACCACTCTCTTAACTTAAACAGTGAGTTCCACACATGAAACAAAATAACTGTTCCCAAAGAATCCATACTGAGTTCAAAATAAAACTATGGACTCTCCATACAAAACTGGCTCATGTTCCGATCAATTTTTATGAATAGTCCATTTTTTTGCCAGTGCCGCATAGATTTTACAGCAAAAGTTGTTCAGTTACATGAGTTGAACACCAAGACTATTTACGATACCTGCTTTCCATATCGATACTTCTGGGCTCAAAGGGTGTAAACGCTAAATAGACCTTAGGCGTATACGCCCTTTGAGCCCAGAAGTATCGATATGTTGCGCAGAGTAAGTCGCGGGCGGCCGCTAGTGCCGCTCGCGCTCACACGTGGCATAGCTTGGTAAAGTACACCGACTGTAAGCCATAATGAGCGGCAAGTCAACAAACTAAGTGAACTAGCGAACAAATAGGTGAGCGGTCGTTATTGGAGCGACACACTTCAGCCGGCGACGGGTGTTTGCAGACCCGCCCCCCCACCTCCACCCCCACCCCGCGCCCCTCACGAGAGCTTACAAGTTTGCTTATGTCACTAATAGCGGCAATCACGATGTATGAAATGATAATAACGTGGTGAATAAATATTAGTGAACACGGACATAAATTAAGTTTCGCTGACATTTCGCTGAAGGGAATCATTTGAAAAGGAAGGGTGCAGAAAAGCTTCTCTGTATTGTGTAAACGTTTAGACTTTCCGAAGACTTCAGTAGTAGTGTGTTCTAAGACGTAGAGTCTAGGCCGTAAATCTACAACATAGATATCAATTAAACAAAACCACAAAAAACTGTCAACCAAAATTTACAGTTTGGCATCGAGGAATCTAGTCGTTCGTTCGTTACTCTAATGATTCGGCCACAGAATTTCCGTTTACCTTAGTCAACAGTGCGTCCTCCATCAGATTAGTCAACAGACTTCGCCTTTGACTCCAGTATTTCAGATAAGGATCGGTGAATTCAAATTTATCTGAAACGGTTATTGTACCGTAATTTCCAAACAAAGGTTCCCTGTTACTGTAGTGAGCACTCCAGCAGCGGGTGCGGCGCGGTGCGGCGCGGTGCGGTGCGGCGGCGAGGCGGTCGTTGTCGGTGGAGGAATTAATCGCAGCTCTGTGGAGGTTTTAATTCAGGAAATCCATTTGTATGATAAACGCAGCTTACTGTTTAGTGCCAAGAGACACTGAGCACTGAGTGGTCAGGGCCCAACTCAGGTTTGTTTTAAAATGCTGTTTATTCTAAAATTTACGTGGCATTCCACATGAAATACCGAAGAGAAGTGTTTTCATCAGATTGAAGAAGATAAACTAAATAACCTTTATAACTTCATCGCAGACCTAGAGTTATGTGCGTAAAATTACGGGACACTGAAAGTGCTGCTTCCACGAACTCCACAAAATAAGGAACTTTTATACCAACAAAGACGCTGTTATTTCGTAAGTGGTATTGTATCTTTCGTGAATTAATCGTCGCCGGCCTGTAAGGCCTACTTGTAAGCATTTAAGCGCTGCAGTAACTAAAGGGATGTTCTAAAATACTTGAAATAAATTGAACCCAAGGATAATAATCTGCACTATATTCAGTTCGTGCAAAAATTTTTGGACTTCTCTTACAAAATTGACGAATCTCAGTTGATCAATTGATCGGTATGTGAAGTCAAAATTTTTTTAGGTATTTCATAAAGTCACTTTATTTCGAGGTATCAGTGCTACATAGGATATTGTTCATCAATAGGCTTTTAAATAGTCGCGTTCCTAGACAGGGTCCTGTCGCCGGCCCTTAGCGAATGAATTTTAATGGCATCAGCACGCAGCGCTAATGGGCGCCGTAGTCGCCCGCGCAGACGGCTGCATAGAGACGCACCGACTTCCCTTTGTGTCGTTCTCATCGGAATAACTGCATCTAGCCGTGTTCTGTGATCCAAGTGTACATGTGTAAGTCGGAATGGAGGCGCAATTGTTAGATTTTTGAGTAGGATATTAAAACTGGGCACCTCCCTCCACCAAGAGCCGCTTACTGCATCTGTCTTCATCGTAACTACAGTAAAAGTCAACATTGTACTGAAGAGACACATATGTTGGGAGACCCCTGAATGAACGAACATCAAGATTAAGAAAAAAAAGTAAGAACATAAAAATTATATGAATGTGCACGTGCAGTAACATCCTCCAACCTATGAATTATATTATGTAACGTAAATTATATCATTTTATCATGTAAAAAATAACTTATAAAATATTTTGCCAATAAAGATATATATGTCTGTTGTCTATTCGATTTGTATAGTCACCAAAACTCCTCTCTTTTACTAGAAATATTTCCAATATACAAACGCAATTGTTCAATGATACAATGACATCGATCTGAGACAATCAAACAGTATTCAAATATACTACAGAATAGACTCCTGATTCTGTAATCATGTCTTCAGTAAACTCACGTAACGCTACTAGGGCCCTATGATCTTACGAAAACGAATTAATTCTACAACAAAGCCAACTATTATCATCGCGGTGACGGCGGCGGCGGCACGCGGAGCGGGGAGGAGCGCGGTGGAGCGCGGTGGAGCGAGGTGGAGCGAGGTGGAGCGTCAATAGGCGGAATCGGAGCTTTGACGTAGGTAAATGTGGGAATAGCTCCTCATTTCGAAGTTATAAACACAAACATAGGCTTTACAAGCAGTTATACTGATAATTCTTAGAATTAAATAAACTAGTATGTTATTTGGGACTGAAGAAATCTTGTTGCGTTGATTACGCAGACTAATAAACTCAAAAACCACTAAAAAGTACATTGTATTGTAACGATCTGTATTCTGGAGGGTAAAAAGTAAGGAATATCATCTTATATGAATTATCCTATGTCAGCATCTGTAGCATGACGATGTTTCTTGCGCGCAACGCGACGCGACGTGACAAAACGACCGACTTTCTAGACAAGTAAACGTTTTCTCTCGGTGAGCGCAACAAGCGGTTTTGTCTACGTCCTCATGTCACCCGTGCAGGATCTCACAAAGTGGTCGAGTGACGCCGCGGTCCAGCCTATGTATTTAATAACACTGTAGTGGCAGGAACGGCGGCTGATCGCTGTCTCTCGAGCGGAGCTAACCGCGCCGCTGCCGCCGCCACCGCGCCCGCGGCTAATATTAATTACAAGCTGCTTCCTTTGATCCGCCGCTGCGTTGTGCACACTATACCGTTAAATCATAGTTATAAATTTTCATAATTAAATTTGTTATTAGTTTTAAGGATAGCGATAATCAAATAATCGCAGTACATATTAGTAACGTAGCTACTCTGATATGAATACTTACTTTTCAAGATCCATAGCTGCTAGCCTAGCAAAAGTTAAACTACAATTTCATACAAATTCTCGTGGCCCATAATAGAAAAATTTGAGTGTTGTTTTGTTTTTGTTCACTGTGATGGCATATGTAGCTTTAATCATACTAATAACTATACGTTAATATTATTAAAAAAGCAAGCTCTTTAACTGAAATTATTAGATTAACCTACTTATGTATTTGAGAGGAAGGTTTTCTCTGAGATGTGTAGACTATATTTAGATTAGTACGCAATCCGCTTTGATCAAAGCCTTGGAAAGACAAGTTTAAATGTAATTAGAGGCTCCACGCGGAAACCGAGGTTACTTTGTATGAGAGGCGGGTACATGTGGCAGAGTGGCAGCCCCGCGCGGGTCGCGCCTCCGGGCCGCGAGCGTCGGGCCGTATGTAGGTGTATGTAGGGTGAACCAGAGTGAAAACAAAAGGTGAGGTGAGCCATGCCAGTGAAGGGATAAATAGTTATTAAAATTTATACGTAACATTTTTTATCGATATCTGAGACAGCGGCGGACAAGCTGCAGGAATGTCGTCTCCGATGCTGTCGCCACATTCGTCGCAGGCCGGTTCAAAATCAAAAAACAAAATATTATTTATTCGAAGTAGGTATCACTGTACACTTTTCGTAGATCATATTTTTTTCTACCTAATACGAAGCTCCCACCACTTGGATCTCGTATGCCCAACATTTCGGGAAGTGTTTGCGGAGAGAGAAAAAAGTCGGGCCCAAAGAAACTCCCTCCAACACATTTTTTCAATAAAAGGCTTACATTCTGTTACATAGTTTGTGAAAAAGTCTGATCATATTTATATGTAGTTGCATACCATTATAAGAGAGTGTAAAGGATCGACAAAATACTCAGGTACATACTATTATTAATGATAATGACTAAACAAACACCAATGACAAGAGTAGGCCAGTTCATACGGACAGCACCCGATCACGAGTACAACGCGAGAGTTAGCCATCGCTCTATCAACCATATTTGAGGGAAGGGAGCGACCCGGCTCCCGATACGCCACCATCCGCACGAAGATTTAGGCGAGCATGCACCACTGTCATCAATGGAAAAGAAGCAATGAATAAAATAAATTTATGAAAAGAAGACCCAATGTTCCAATATTCTGATTTTAATTTAAAATATCTAAACTTCAGGTATGTAACTTCTCCACTTACCTTACTGAAGAACAGACATGAAGGCAAATCAATGATTGTACAAATGAGCATGAACTGTGTGCATCCGTGTACTTTTGGTAATGTCGCGGCCCCGTGTCCCACGGGATGAGCCCCGCACTCCGGGATAATGAACCGGACTCGGCCCTGCGCACACGTCAGCACATGACAGTTGCTACAAGCACAGACCAGCAAGGCACAGAAGGCCTACTTCACATTACGTGGCCACACGCACTCAAACCACCATACTATTGCACTTACGCGTGCCCTACCGACTGACCAATGCCACTTGTTTGCCCTGAGCTTGCATGTAGGTGAATAATAGTTTGTCTGATTACGGTAGAACGGCCGTTTCGAATTAGAAAAAGAATGGACCTTCTATATTGATTTGCTTTGCCAAAAAGACGAGGAACTGAAATATTTGCATACGAGCCCTCATTTCGTTTTATTGCTCTTCCTTTCACGCCACGCAGCCGCGCCCGGTGTGATCCTGCCGACAGTGTATTTACATATTATAGGGATTTGTGACATACTTACTTTTATACTTTTTAAATTTATGTAATTTTTGGGACCAGGTTAGTGTATGTATATAAGTAAGATGTAATTTGATACGTGAGTTAATTTAATTAGTTAAAAATGTGAGTGCTGGGAATCCTGGCGAATACTAAATATGTAGGTGAGAGCCCACTTAAATTAATGAAGTCGACTCGACTCGAAGTACAACGCCTCATACCTTTGGGCGCAACTCCGAGTCTACCCACCGGTATAGTAATAATGTAGATCAACCCCAATATCCAAACGTAATCAAACACGACCAAAATTCCCTTGTGTTATAGCAAATTTTAGTTTTGCTTTGTTACACAGAAATTCCTCGTTTACTACAAACATCAATATATTTTTTAGAATCACAAAACACAAGCACGTTGTTGGTACGGCTACGGCTCTAACGTATCGCGAACAAAAATTTACCTTTTAAATGTTGAACAACACCGAAACTGGACCAAAAACAACAGGGGCCTGCAAAATCTGTTTCATGTTTATTTTCGATCGCGCCGCCCGCGTCCGCGCACCGCTCCCCCGGCGGCGGCTGGAACTATGCGGATGATAAAAATCACTTCACATTTTTGAAATTATTTGTTGTTTGGGATTGCGCAAACATAAAGGGCTTAAAAACCGTGCGCTTATTTGGTATGCATTTAACATAAACTTTGTGAGGACAGAGGTAGAAATGATTTTCATGCGCCGAACTGCCGACACACGAAAACAACGAAACAAAAACAAATAAAGAGAAGAGGCCTTCGTGATTTAAGTAAATATTTGTTAAATGTAATTTAACATTTACATCTGTGGGCATATCTGAATAATTATCTAAACTCAACAACACATTAGTTATATCTTTGTTATTTATATTTTTATGTAAGACTGTTTTGATATTGTTTGAAGAGATTGTCCTTTATTGAAATTATCTACTGCAATGTACCCATTATTAGTATTGTATTTGCTTATTAAATTAACTTTTGTGATATGATAATTTTATTGTTCTTTTGTTTTTATTTTTATTGTTTTAAGTAATAATTCAAACGCAATATTGTATTGTATCTAAATAAATTAATAGAATAGAACTGAAAACATATTATATAGGAGGAAGTTTCGTTTGAGGACCCGAAGTTTCTTGTCTCTCCGCGAACAGATCCCGAAACGTTGGGTACACGAATACCAAGTGGTAGGAACTTCGTATTACGTAGACAAAAAAAAACCTTCGAAAAGTGTAAATTGCTATCTATAATAATTTAGATTTGATTGTAAATTGGTGTGTAAAATAAGCAGTAAACAATGGGAACACTGCAGGGCCGCAGGTGCACCTTGTGACTGGGGTGGGACGAGCCGCCAACCCTCTTATTATTCACGTGTCCTGACAGGTACCCGCGCCGGCACCCACAGGGTACCCCAGCCCTTGGACACTTCCTCGAACTGACAGGAATTGGCAGATCTATGGAGGTAGCCATGTCAGGACGTGTCCCTGCAAATTGAAGGTGGTTAATATTAAAGTGACCTTTACAAATCCTTCTATTTTCTGTACGCCTTCTGAGAAAAATACTGGATGGATTGCAGCTTGCAGCGATACTTTTAAAATGGAAAACTTACAGCCGGACCAAGTATTTTATTTTTATCCAACCTTTGCTTTAATGGAAAGTGACGATACTGCCAAGGTTTTGATAAACGTTCTTAGCTTAATAATTTTCGTTATTTCTCCATAAAACACAGTCTTTTATCGGTCGTTGATGTCTTATGGTCGACGGAGGTCACTTGCTTCTGTTTATAAATACCATCAATATAACTTTTAAAATTTAATTAAACTTCCTTGAAATTTTCAGTTATTACAGACTATTTATGTTGCACAGTATATTGTAGTAATTGATTTATTTATTTAATTTATGTCACCATTTTTCTGTAACTAGCTAGAAGTATGTAAAAGGCGTGAAGGGAGGTAATTTTTTAACCACCGCGAGTCGGGTGTAGCTTGTGGGTGTCACTGTTAATCAACGGGAGAAAAAATATAAAAGCATACAGAATTAAGAATTATTTATAGTTGTTTTTATTTAGAAATTTAGATAAAAAATTGGTGTGGAAGACATCGCTTATTAGTTATAACATCGCCTACCTTTATAACTTTCTTTTCTATGTGTATAGTGTTTAATATTTTTTTGTTTTATGTTTTGTTGTGCAATAATGTGTTTTCATTCATTCTTCTAAGTGAAAAGGAGACACTGTCTTTGTTAGCAGAAACCGGAAGCCTACTGCGAGGACGATATGATGTAGAATTCATCACTGCATTGCATGGTCATCATCACTACGAATTCATCACTATGTCAATCGCTCCAATGGCTTTTCGCCAGAGCGTGTGTCCCCACAGCGTCATTCCCAACTAGGTACTAGACCCGGCGCACCTGCTGTATATTTATTTATTGCGGAGCATAGGACACACACAAGGCACCAGAGAAAGCATAATCAATAATACCAAAACCATAGAAGAAGGAATAATACAATAAAATTAATTTAGACGTAAGTGTGGTCACCGCGTATAGACATGCTGAATTATTAAAATGACGGGCCGCCGACGTGTTGGCAACCACCGCTTTCAATCCTCGGGCGCAGTCAACCTAATGCAATAACTTCTGACGTGACTTTTTATTACAGATTCACTTAACATTCTGTGCTGCACCTCACACACACACTCGTCCCAGCCAGAGCAGCGAGTTCAGGCTATTTACACTTCGTCTGCGGAGCAGGAATACTAAGCACCGAGATCTTATCTCAAAGCAATAAGATCTCGGTTCAAAGGTTCGGTCCACCTTACAAAGAAGCCGAGCGAGTCGACACCGCCGGCGAAGGAGGAAATCCTTGCGAACGTCTGTGATAAGAGCGAGATGTAGTACTATTAGAGAGAATCTAAAGCCCACCTTTCGACTCTAGCTATGTCAGCTTACGGCTAAGCTAGCTAGAAAAGCAATTTCAAATCGTAGTTCCTTAGAACATACAGTTTTTAGCCGACTATCTAAGTGGAAGATAATGTTACGGTGTATGCATATATTAATTATACATTATGTCCGATCCCGGATCCATTATAACCGCATGCGCCGGTAACCAAAACGGTTTTAATCATTTTGAAGTGAGGGATGTAGTTGGATTTGTTTCGATCCCCAGATTAGCATAAAATACATTTTAACCAGTTGTATTTTCATATTTTTTTTGTATGATAAATTGATAAATTTATAATTGTAATGTGCATCTTAAATGAAGGAATAACTTAGCACCACAAAACATCAAGTTTTGTCGTTATTTTAGTTGTTTTCTAGATGATTCTACATACCAGTGTACAATGCAATCATATTATAATATTGATACTATCGTTGCCACATCGATCTTCACACATATTATTTTTGCAGAGAGTTATAGTAGTTAGTAGTAGTCAATAAATGTTTTTAGGTCAAAATTATATGGACAATATCATAAAACATTTTTGTGCTGCATTTCTACTTATTAGAACTCATTATCTGTCTCATCGAATTCCCCAGCTCAGCGATGCAAGGCTGGCCGCGGAGTCCGAAGATTTTATTATGTCGCTGTGCTGATGCTGCCGCGAGCGCGGGGCGCGGGGCGCGGGCTCATCCTGTGACCTAATTATCGGCCGTCCGGTGGCGGCAGCGAGCGAGGCTTGGGATGTTATAGTGATGGGTCGAATCTGCCTTTAGCCGAAGTTCGGTTCTACCATAAACCGAACCGAACCGATCTTCGGCCGAATATCATAACCGTGGGAGAGCCATGCTTCGGCACAAATAGGCCGGCTCGACCGGAGTTATACCACGGTCTCACAGAAAACCGGCGTGAAGTAACGCTTGCGTTGTGTTTCGCCGAGTGAGTGAGGATACCGGAGGCCCAACCTCCCCCCCAATTCCCCCATCCCCCATCCCATTTCAAAGGTCGGCAACGCACTTGTGACTCCTCTGGTGTTGCGGGTGTCTAGGGGCTGCGGTAATCACTTACCATCAGGTTATCCGTCTGCTCGTTTGCCACCTATCACATATTAAAAAAAACCGAACTTCGTCAAAAGTGAAGTTCTATTTGCTAAATAACACAAATGGCACGATTTTCTACGCTGCAATTTTTCCGGATATTTCTTAGATGTAGTTAGAATTTTAATTACGACTTATATTTTATGATAAAATAATGTTATTAATAGAATACTACTGATTCTTAAGAGCTTATGTAAAAAGTTTTAGAAGTCACTACGTGCGTAACTAGAATAAAACACGCTGAATACGTTAAAAACAACCGACTTCAATCGCAACAACTCCAATTTTGCTATGTTTTTGTTGATTTTCTCAAAAACCGCTGAATCGATTTCGATAAAATTTATATGGGACCACCAGTGAAGTGTATACCCTTTTAAACAAAAAAAGAATTTTCGAAATCGGTTCAAGTGTCTTCGAGTAATCGGTGAATATACATTAAAAAAAAAAGATTCCGACGAATTGAGAACCTCCTCCTTTTTTTGAAGTCGGTTGATAAATAACAAGTAAGGATTGAGAAAATCGTTAAATAAAAAAATAAATTTTGCTTTTATTGACTTTCAGCCCATCCCTTGTAAGTAATGGCAACGGTGAGAGAAATAAATTCAATTTGCTGGAAGAAGATTGCACATAACTCTCTAAACACATCACTCATTAGTTTTGCTGAACTACTTAGTACTCGTAGTATTTGAAAAAGCTTGTACATTGAAAATCATAAAGTGGTTCAAGTAACATCAATACAAAATAGTCAAAAATTTGATCGGAATTTAAAATGTCTTTCAGTCAATCATGCGTTAGTGAGACAGCAACACGTTTAGTGTCAAGAAGTTACAAAGGGCAGTCGCGCGCGCATAGGTATAATTTTCAGTTTGCGTAAGTATATAGCTAAGAAGACTCGCGCGACCCGGCGACTGTGATTGCAAATGCGACTACGATGCGAAAAAATATTGACGATTCAAAAGCATGTGTAAAGGATCTACTTACATTAAAAACATTTTGAGTTTGTTTGACTCGCAGTTGCGACTGCCATTCGTAAATAATGCCGCGATATTTCGGTCGAACAACACTTGGATTGGAGAACAGTTTGAAGTCTGTATAAAATTCGAGTTTTAAGTGTTTCATTTGGGTTAACCATCATAATCTCTTTAAATTTGGACACGTGACGTTGTTTCGTTTTTACTGAACTCTGAGCCCGCTCAGATGAGATGTTAATACTAGACTTTTCCACTATCCGAGCTGTGTCGAGAAAGTTATCAGGGATTCTTAGCTGTTCCATATGGTTTGGTAAAAAAGGGCCAGTGCACTTGACTCGAGTTGTTCTTTTTGACTGTGTGAATGCGGCTTCTCTCGCGGGTGACTGAATGACAGTGCGCCGCGTCATTCCTACACACACGCACGCACAAACGCACACACGTACACTAGCACACACCGCATCATATCACGCGTTATCCCTCTAATTACGGCTGTAATCATTTTAATTACGATATTTGTGTAATTATATTGCGAGTTACATTACAGCCGCGGCTTCGCTGGGATTCCAGCGCCAATTATGAACCAACAATCTCTTTATGGTTCAAAGATTATGTCTGTAATTTTGACTTAATGCGGTTGGGGGAGAATTGAATTTACGTGTAGATTCTAACCGGTACGTTGTTTAATTGGAACGGTAAATGTGCTTTATTTCTCGCGCCACGCGGCGGCGCGGCGGCGGCGGCGGTGGGCTCGGGACAAGACGTTACTGCAGTGCCTACTAGAGGCCTCGCTAACAACACTAAAGACCTCTAAATTGTTATATAGATGTTTCTTGTTTCTCAAATAGACAACTTGTAACAGTCGGTTTTAGAATATTGTAAATGTTATATTATAACTATTTACTATACATTTTTATAACACATATTTATGTATGTCTGTATATTAAGGTTGCTAAAATGAAAACCACAAACCGCTCGATTTCGATCGATTCGATCATTAATACACAATTACATATTATAACTACACTTGCGAGCGATAAACTGGAATCACTTCGATGCGGGATGATCAAAACTATTTTTCCTTATTTTTATGCGAGGAACTGTACATTGTGGTATATCGTTGGAAAGTTAATCTTATTAGCTTTCAACCTCTTCCAATATCATGGAGAAAAAATATTAATTTTATGTCATAAAACGTAAAAACAAAAGACATTAATTTTCAAAACAAAAAAATAATTTCTTTCAAGTGTCCTGAAACCCTATAAAAAGCGAACTTTTACGAAATTGGTCTTCAGTCCTAAGTTTCTCGTCCCTGAAAATGGAAACCACGCCTGCAGAAACCGCTCAAATCGTTATGCTTATTTGGCAAGGCTTGCCTCAGCGTGCCATCGATCGGTCGACAACTTCATTTGAGCCAGTCTAATAGGTAAGGTAGTCTAAGGTATACAAGAGGTTCAGGGAGACTGGTAACTTTGTTTGAAGACCAGAATCAGGACGACAAAGATGCACTACGGTGCGAGATGAGCGATTTATTGTCACCACTTCTCTGCGAAATCGACACATGACCGGCGTGGACGTCCAGAAACAGCTTAGAGAAGTTCGAGGGAGGGCTGTTAGCGAGTGGATAGTAAGACGACGACTTAAAGAAGCAAACTTGACCCCAAAAAGGCCAGCCACTGGGCCCAGATTGTCCTCAGCTCACCGACAAGCCCGGTTACAATTTGCTCGCGACCACTTAAATTGGGATATGGAGCAATGGAGCCGAATCCTGTTCTCGGACGAAACCAGAATGTGTCTGCATGGTAGCGACCGTCGACGAAGAGTCTACAGGAGACCAGCGGAGCGATTTACACAATGCTGTATTACAGAAACCATGGCATATGACGGTGGTTCCTGTATGATGTGGGCGGGCATTTCTGTTGCAGCAAAAACGGAGCTGGTATTCATACCTGGTGAAGGTCGGGGAGGGGGCCTAACCGCAGAAAGATACATCAACGACATTCTGCTAAGCCATGTGTTCCCCTACGCCGGGTTTATTGACAAAAATTTCATTTAAATGCATGATAATGCTCGCTGCCACACCGCTGCCGTCACTAGACAGTACATGGAACAAGTTGGGATAGCCGCAATAGACTGGCCACCCCACAGTTCCGACTTGAATCCTATAGAACATTTGTGAGACGAGCTGAAAAGGCGGGTACGAGGAAGGTGTCCAGCCCCGGCATCGATAGAAGAACTGAAAAGTGCTTTAATCGAAGAGTGGCAAGAAATCCCACAAGATTCCATCAGGAAACTCATTCGGTCAATAAAAAACCGTTTACAAGCAGTAATTAGGGCCCGAGGGGGTAACATAAAATACTGAGGGGAAATAAAGAACTTTTTAAATGTTTTCTTATGATTTTCGTTTTATTTAGACTTCAACATTTCGACCTATTGCATTAAATTCAAGAATTTTGATAGAAAACTAACATTAATTTTAAATCGTTTGATACTATTGAAAAGTTCACAATATTATCTTTCAAATTATATGCCATAATGTACAGTTCCTTGCATAAAAATAAGGAAAAATAGTCTTGAGCACTCGCAATGAAGTGATTCTAGTTTATTGCTCGCAAGTGTATAACAGCCACGGGTCACTGAGATACGTGCTGGTGTGTAGTGGTAAGTAAAGCACAGTATCTCATTGGTCCCCACATACTTTGCTTACTCCCCAGTGTGTCTAACCACTCGAGCGCCCGAGGCACCCTGCCGCCGCCCGCCGCGCCGGCCGCTCGCAGATGCAAATGGGCGGGTGCCGCGCGCCCGCGGGCGCCGCACTAGCCGAAATTAACTCCAGAGATGGCTCCGTGATTTAGATAAGATGGGTATTGCTTTGAAACCCTTTCTGAATTTGTCTTACTAGAATTTTACTCTTCACTCTTACTGCTATATATTTAGAGTATTTTTCGGGATTTTTTAATAATTTATTTATTTACAAGGTTTTTCTCACGGCTCTGTACTTGTAGATACCGTTTTATGACTGTCACTGAGGGTGCGTAGTGCGCGAGCTGGAAGCGCCTTGTGAACATTAAAATGAGTTGTTCCTAATAAAACTATCCTATGTTTTTCTCCACCCTCTACTAGAGGGCATTTAGCCTAGCTCTTTGCCAATTAAATCGATTGGGTAGTTATTATAGTAATCAGTAGCGTTCTCTGTGAAGTTGCATTGTTTTTGGGGCTTCCGGTGCAATTCCCGAGCGAATTAGATAAAATGTAGCCTGTGTAACTTTCCACTCTGTCAACTATATCTGTGCAAAAAATTATGTCGATCCATTGCTCCGTTGCGAGCTGTAACAAGGACAAGCAACCAAACTCACTTTCGCGTTTAGAATATTAGTAAGAGAGGATTAAACGTTTCTGATATTCGTTTTTCACAATATCCTACTTAGGATATAAAATACGTCATACTTATTACAGTTTTCACGTTCAACTATTGAACTGTCTCTCCTCAGCAGCCGCACCTCACACCACTCCCGGCCGCTCGGACGCGGTGTGTCTTCAATTATGGAGTAATTTACGCCCACTCCGCGCATAATTCGCTGTCTATTGCTTCTCTCCGCTGCTTTGCTACAATTAATCACAGAAATATTATAGTTATGTTTGTGAAAGAATGAAATCCTTATATACCAGACTTGTGTTAGAATTCAGATGTAAACATTATGCACAAGTGTTATGAGCAAACATAATCAATTATTAACCATTTGGACAACACTGACCCGACTAACGCAGTCAATATTACAGTAACGCACACTTTGATAGCAAAACTAAAACTAGACTGCGTCACAACTTATCCGCGCCTAACTCATCGCCCGCCATAACGGCACTAATCGGCCATCAGCCGGCAATTTAGCGACCCGCCCGACCACGGTCTGGGCCGGTGGTCGTACGGCTGCAGCCAGGCCGGGGCCTAAAAATGAATTTTAATGGTCACTTAGCGGGGATAATGAAGACAACAGGCCGTGCGGGTCGCGCCGCGCCTCGCAGCTGTGCCGGATGTTGCGATGTTTGAGCCCGTACTTGGACAGTGCCGCGCAGCCTCGTTTGGTGGTGACGTTAGATGAAACGGACCATTGTATCGTGATTTTTTGTTTAGTGCAAGAAGATCGTATGTCTATGCCTACAGCATATGGAGAATAGTAAACTTCGTAGGAAGTTGTGGTCCGACGATAAAAATATGAAAATAGTATTGGGGATCTCTTTATCTGTAAGGAGCTAAGGATAGAAATGGTGTTTTTCACCGAAGCCAAGTAAAGTGAATTAAGTGAAGTTTAAAAGTTCAGTTTCTTTTGAAAGATTATTATAATGTTTATAAAAACGTTTTTATACTTATCCGTTACATTCTGAGTATTAAATAATTCACGCACTAAAACTAAGTGATTGATAAAAATATATATTATTGTCCTAGTGTGTCACCAGAAAAAATATAGATGTTAGATATCATAATATTTATGATATATTACCTTCGAATGAATCCGCGGTTCCTTCAGCAAGCTGCGACGGCAAACAAGTGTCACATAGTGATAAATGTATTTTCACCGCTTGTTGCGAGGCTTTTGACGGCGGCAAAAACTATCGCGTCAGCAATCGCTAGAGCCGCGCGCACCGCCATTACAGAGTGGCTGGATACAGAATTACAGAGGGCTCACTTCATACATACATAATTTTTCTCTCTCCGCAAACACTTCCTGAAAGGTTGGGTATACGAGTTCCAAGTGGAAGTAACTTCATATTATGTAGATTAAAAAGGACCTTCCAAAACTGCTTCATACTTCGAATAAACATCTGATTGATTTGATTTGATTCATGGTAATAAAATCTCCGCACGTACAAAGAGTCATTGATTTAAACGCGTCTCTAGCGCTTGGTTTACTGAATATCCCTGAGGTCACATGTACCTACGTGAGTTATATAGGCAGATCTGTGTGGTCGTTATAGAGCACGAAGAGAGTAAAGAGCAAACCCTCTATATCCTATTTTGGTCCGCCATGCGCCTCTGTCAGTGACAAGCGTCGATGATAAATCCCGCGTGTCGAGCGAAGCGCGTCGCGACCTCCGTCAAAGCATTGTCATATTGACACGTCGCGGTACTCCCACACGCAAACTGCGCGGAAGGGTTACACGCGGTACAAAAAGCACTTGAATGCAAACATGTACTGATGAATTGTTGTCATAGTAGTTACATGTATAATCTCCATGGAAACTCAATGAATGAAGAAATCAGAAAAAATCATTACCCGTCCGCCTGAGCTGTCAGATATACAGACGATCATTTATACATCTTTCATAATATGCAATATATAAAAAATATAAAAAGATAGCGTTCAAGAGTTGCCAAGTTTCTTGTACACGCAGCTGACGTGGTTATTCCTGCCTGTCGTTCGACTCGTGATTTCGAGGGGCAGAATCTACTCAGGTAATTTTTCACGCGGTGCCATTTTTCCCGTCCAATTCCGTCAGCATTCAGACAACGAGGGCGGAATCCGAATTGGCTCACTTATTTACATCGATGTGTTACTTCGAGCACCTTATTGACAGTCGGCGGAACTCTCGACTATTCCACTTATCAATTCAACGCCGATGTCTGCCAATCGGCGATAAATCTTTCAAAGTTAACCAGAATGGCGTTACCGTGAGAGGTGGCGGTCGGTAGCGCTGGAGCCGGCAGGTGGCCACACGATTTGAATTTTTAAATAGCTTCACCACGTTTTTCCCATTAGGGTGGGTCCCCCCTCCCGCGGCCGCCCGCGGCCCGCCGCTAAATACTTGAAACTCTAATTGAATAAACGTGTCGCGAATCCCGGATGATCGCCGAGGAGCCGATCAAACGCAGGCCGGCGCGCGCTTCCGGACAGTTCCGAATCCTTCCAATTTGTTTAGATTCGTAGCAAAACAATAGCCTCTGCGAAGCGCGAAGGATCCCGCGCCGCTAACGAGGCCCTTGTCTCTATCTCCGAACTCAAAACAGTAATAATTCGCGTCACTCGACAATCGCACTTCATCATTAGCGGCGTTGACAAACATTTAATTGGTCCTCGGGATTTAAATGAGCTTTTCGTGCGATGTAGTTAAATATATAAAATGTAACAATTGTTCAAATAAAGTTTATTTTATTTTATGTACATATTTAATTTTCCAACAAATACTCGTAATTATATTTTCGTTTTCACGAAGTTCTATACCTTCGAATAATTAACTTTTGTAATTTTATATTGATTCTTGTAGCTTCAGTATTTTATCTTTAATTCTCTATTGTACCTTACAAAATAAAGCAACATTCAATTTTACACAGAGATTAGAGCAAAAGACCCGCTTACTTAGAACAACTGCTCAAATGCAGCATACTTTACATTGGGTTCCGCGCCCGCCCCCCGCTCCCTGCGGCGGGCTACCCCTCACCCCTCGCCCCTCGCCACTCGCCACGCTACCCTTCTTGAAAGTAGCCACGCTGATTGTCCACTGAAACTAATAAGCTTGCATTCACTAGCATTGTAAAGATTTAAGAAATTAAATAGTGGCCAATTCTCACAGCTTCTTTTAACTGTAGCAAGATTAATTAATGTACTCTGCTATAGGCTATTATAATATGACAACAGTTCTCTCACATCTTGTTAGATGAGGCATTTCTCTTAACAATTTCGGCCCTTCTAAAGTACCTCCTCGATTTTGTGAACTAATCAAATTGAATTTCCCAAAACAAAAGTATCTCATTTTCATCCTAACAAAACGTACTATCACATAATATCTTTGCATCGCTTAGCAAGTGTAGAAGTGTCTTACTTGTTCTTACCCCATCACGTTGCCCTAGCGCTGTAATCTGGCCGGCTAATGGCGACTATCGCGCGACGCGAGCGCAGATGAACACTCGACGGGCTGACGGTGGGACGAAATGAATTGGCATCGTAAAGCGGCTAATGACTGGGGGAGGATTCATGACTTCCTGCCCTAGTTGTGGAGTATGCCTCGTGGAATTCTAAAAATGTGGGTTCGATCCCCACCCAGGGCAAACATTTCTGTGATGAGCAGCATTATTATACATTGTGGCGTTTAGGGGTCCACAGACTAGAAATTTGTTAGAGTGGGTTGAAAAAAATACTTATTTAATTAGATTTAAATAATCTATTTATTTTTCGGCCTAATAATTTCACTTTCCGCAGATGGATAGTCCTTTGAGAAAATTAGGAAGGGGTCACTGGCCTTGGGGCTCTACTATGCACGTAGGTGGCACGGTGTGAGGTAGGTAGATCGAAGAATCCAGCGATCCCAGCGATCAAACATGGATTTAGCCAGGACGTCCTTGCAGGCAGTATTTTGTTGAAACGGAGGTCCGAAGGGGTAGTAGTCCAACGGTAGGGTAAGATCCTGGAATTGATCATATTCCGGCCTTAGTTTGCGCTGATAGAGTGCCACGTAGCTATTCCTTCAAGTCCAGCGACCCAAATTAATAGCACGCTCTAGCAAATTAATAGAACAGCTTACAGCTTATAATTTTTTATAAAATTATTAAAATAAGAACTCACCCTAGAGGGATTAAACAGCTCACAAAAATATATCACATAGTTTCGTTATGTACTTATAAAACAGCTGAGCGACACAGTAGGTGCTCTCCGAGTTCGAGTTGGAGGGACGAGGCAAAATTGACCCCCACCCTGCTCTCGGTAGCCGATCAGAGTTGGTCGTTTTTAGAGATGCGAGAGCGGTTGTTAGAAAACCAAACGCAATTAATTAAGAACGTAAGGGTTCCGTTTAGATATATTATTAGTTTTTATAGTTCATTTAGTTTTAATAATTTGTTTTTATATTATATTTATTTTTATAAGAATTGTATTATTAGATTTAATTTAATTATTCTAGATAATGTCTTATATTAACTATTTTATTTGTAAGGTTCTACACAAAGCTACAATATTTAATCGGTCGAGTGATCTAAAGACCAACACTAAGCAACCACCGTCTATTCCTTAGGTCAGCTCGTTTAATTGTGCCATACGATAGAACGCCCCCTTCGAAACTTATCCTGTGTCTTCAGATGGAAGATACTGGTTGTGAGAAAAGGAGAATTCCATCAGGACGATAACATAAGAAAAGAAAGGATCGCCAACTATGTGCACAGAGTAGCAATTGAAATTCCTACGTTTTATCGGCCCCCGCACGAGGTCTGGTCAACCCTAGCTCGGCATAAATAGTACCTATCACGTCTAGTCCCTGAGCTGAATATCGCTAGACTCGGCAGGCGAGACGTTCGGCCCACAGACGCTCTGTCTACCTGACCGCTATCGGGTTATCGGAATTCAATGTGGTGGTGCTTCAGTTTAGGTTACATAGAGGCTGCCTCGGCCGACAAACGTATGTAAAGTTGAATGAATTAACACACGGAAAACCGGGGATCATTTAACTCTAGAAAATGTGATTCAATTCCTTGGCAAGAAACATCTTCCAAACGAGGTCATTTGGAAGCAAACCAAACGGTTCCTTTGTTTTTGTAAAAAAGTAAAGCTACTTTACTGCTCTGCTGGAATCTTGAACCAAACAGCAGCTTATGATAAACGAAATCTACTTACAAACATAAAAACCATGTAGTAATTAGGTCAAGACACATTACGCAATGCAATAATCCGCAACGAAGAAGGAAGGAAAACACTCAAAAGTAAAAACGTTTGCATAAAACATGAAGTAAGGAATTAATCCGGCACAAAGCCGCCGGCCCGGCCCGGGGTGAGCCGGACCGGCGGCCGCGTAACCGGCGCGGCATCTGGCTCGGAATTAACTCTCGATATAATACCGTTTGCTTATAAATAAAAAGAGAAAGAATTCTGAAAATAAACCCAGCGATTACGCGAAAAATGCGATTATGGGACAAACAAAAAATCACCGTGACAAAATTATTCCTTTCGTAATATAATTTCTTAAAAAAAAAAATGTCATAATGTAAATAAAACGTCTCTGCCATTGTTGCTGGCCCCAAACAAAGCAAAAATGTGAGGCAAGGGTGAAATAACGAGCTTAGATTCAAACAAAGGGTCGCCGCCCTCAACCACACTTGACGAAATTCGCGGAACAATTGTTGCACAATATTCTTAGAGCGATCGATACCGCAAGTGATACGTCCGCGCAGGTTTGGGTAAAATGCGATATTCAGTTAAATTTTATAGATTGGTTTGGTAACGTCCTTTCAACTGCTGCTTGCCTAGTGTCGTTTATCATTATTACTGTTTACAGGTAAACAGTTACAGTTGACGGTGGTTGACGTCTCATAAATTACGACCCTACCTTGCTTCCACTTACAGACTTTACTGGTAAAAAGTATTTAAAAAAATGCTTATATACTGGTAAAATACGTTTTTTTTTCAAAAATAGCCCCGAATCGGAAACTGCTGACACAGGAAAGGCATAATTTGTTTGCCCGTTGCTCTCCAAAAACAATGACTTTTCATTTCGATTGGCTCGATGGCCTCATAGCCATCCCGGCGCGGCGCCTGCGGTTGTCAGCGGAATGCGATTGCCAAGTTTATTCATTTATCTTATCTCGGGCCGGCGAGAGGAGTGGAGATAATAGTAATTAGCCCAACAAACGTGGCTGCGGATTCCAGTCTCGATCGATGCAATGGCAAATCTCCACCATAGCTTGAGATCCAGCGAGATTCATAATTATTTTACGATCGTCTTCTCCCCTAATTGTGTTTTACATTATAATAATATGTGTATGTCGCACTATTTACTATCTGAAAATGTCTTTGTGACTGGTTAAACATTATACATTATTTCACCTTTTATTCATGTCACATTTTCTTTTAAATCCAAATCCTTTTTCCAATCTGTTCTAGTTCAGTCTTTTTAAAAATCTATTTTAATCTTAAATGAAAACTATCGAGTTATCCAATGCTCTCAGGTCAACAACAACAGGCAGTGCCCTGTTGTTGTATTGGAGAGGATAGTCTTGTGTGGCGTAATTACAGACTGCAGGCGAGCTGCCTCTATTTGAGTTGTCTGTGTCATTAGAGAGCCAAACGGAACACACCCGCGCCTTTGTACTCCGGGTCCCAAGTGGCGCCCAACTTAAATACCAACTTGCCAGCTTATGCGGGCAGCCTGCGGACACCGGACAACCAATAAACTGAATTGCTAAATTGTCACCAAAATTTATTAAAGGTACATAGGAAGAATATTTCAGTAGCGCTCATATTAATGCAATGCAATCATATTAACAACCCATATACCTATTATATCAAATACAAATTAAATTGAGAACAGAAAATAACTGTGAATTGGAGACTCAAGGATTTTCTCAAATCAGAAAAGAAAGTGTAACTATTTCCATTAGTTTGAATGCTACTTGTTCTTGCTAACTCAGCACCATATATT
Source organism: Coleophora deauratella (assembly GCA_958295455.1). NCBI lineage: Eukaryota > Metazoa > Arthropoda > Insecta > Lepidoptera > Coleophoridae > Coleophora > Coleophora deauratella. The sequence goes on from OY282406.1 coordinate 199,585, forward strand.
ACCCAGGTAAAATCGAATTAAACGTATGTTAGACATGTAACAACAGATGTGTAACCTGCTGAGGTTCGCTGGTTTATAGAGCACCGAGCTCTCCGATACAAAGACACCGGTGCAACCGAGATCGGGGCACCTTGCGCGGTGGCGCTAAAGCGATGTCTGGCGTGACACCACAAAACAATTCTATATTCAGTGCTGTTTGTAACATCAATGTTAATAAATAAAATTAATAAAAATAAAATTTTTAATGTATATTGTAAACGAATAAAAGAAATGAAAATTGCCAGAAATGCCAGAAATGAAAAAAACCAGAGATTTTCTCTGATCAGGAAAGTAAGTGTCATTCTTTGCACTGCTTTAAGCGCTACTTGTTCTTGCGAACTCAGTACTATATACCCAAGTAAAATCAAATTAAAGTGAGTTAGGTATGTAATAATATATATGTATCTTGCTGAGGTTTGCTGGTGGAGCTGGAGGTGGAGTATGGAGCACCGAGCTCTCCGATACAAAGACACCGTTGCAACTAATTCTCGATATAATCGGATCTCTAATTAATGCACTCACTTCATAGTAACACACCTTGCACGGTGACGCTACAGCGATGTCTGGCGCGGCACCACAAAACAATTCTATATTCAGTGCTGTTTGAAACATTGATGGTCGGTTGCACTGAAACTCGTTTAACGTTGATGGTTGGACAAACTAAAACTCGATTACATCGAAAATAAAATGTTAACATTAAAATTTACACATTAAAACGAAATAATTAGGTACAAAAACAAACTAAATACAGAAGAACTTTAGCGCAGTATTTTCAGAAACAACGCAACAACCACCCACTAACAACCTGAAAACAACGTAATTCCATACAACACTGTAGAAACGAGACATCTCATTAGCGGTTTGCTGTTGCGCTCCTTTATTTCTTATTGCCGCTCCGTTGCTAGTGGAAACAATAGGAATGCTCGTACAGAGACTGCAATCGAGTTAGGTTTGGACGCGCGAGTTCGGAGCCAAGTTCAAATCCCAGGTTCGTTAGGCGCATTGCGATGCGGCGCGCTGCGGCCGCGGCCCGGCGCGGGCGACCCGCTGCTGCCGTGCTGCCTACATGACGGCGTTATGGATTCTTGGCTATCCTACTTCTACCGTCTTACACAATAAGGTAATAAAATGCGATATCTAATAGGCATTTATGTTGATTATTTGACATCTAACCAAAATAAGGGGGATGTCCAATTATCATTTTCTGTGCTCGCAAGAAACTTGATTTATTTTGTTAACTTGTTTGTGTTTATTTAATATAATATATATCAAGTACCCAGATAGTTAAATACTGTAAATCATATAAAAAAATTCTCTTTATCAACATACTTCCAGTTTCTGTTTAGTTACAACAAAAACGAGAAACAATCGCCCCCCCTCTACGAAGTCCTCGGGGAGCTATAATCACATTCAGTATGCTATAGTGTAGGGGTTCAATTTAGACATACTGCGTCTAAATCATAAGAAGATAAACATTACATCAATTTGGTTTACTCCAGTCAAAGCAACCAATGGACATTGGGTGCACGTTATGGGTAACACTAGTTTTATGTACGTGTCGGTACTAGGAGCTCATAAAAAATAAAGAGGTAAAATACAATTGTTCAAGTTTTAATATTATTTTTAAGTACTCTGCTAACAATTGGGCAGATTAATTAACAAATTGTAAATATGAAACTAAAACATTTCACAAATAGTTTATTTATTAGTCAATCTAAGGGCCTACTTTATATTAAACAATGTGGAAAAAGTTCCTACTTACATTGAATATCGACGATTATTTTAAAAAGATTTATTGAGATTCTTTTTAGTAGCGCAGCGCGTCAGTGCTACTAACAGGCAGTGTTACCACTTGCGTGCCGTGACTGTCCTTCCAATCGTCACTTGTACAATTCCTACTTATAGATAAATAAAGCAGTCCCTAGCGATAGTTACCGACCGCCCTAACGAGCGCCACGCCAGTCGCCACCCCATCGTAGATAGTGCCGAGCTCAGATAGTTCGCATTGAAATAGATCTTCGCTGCGCAAATTAAATAACTCTCGAGCTGCTGCGGTATCACTGGTCTGCGTTTGATCATGAGAGTCGATGCAAAACTTTCAAACTAGTGAGGTAGTTGCTATCACTATAGAAATATCAGAAAAACCTAAGATTAAAAAGAATTAGCTTAATTTAATAACAATATTAGCAGTTCATATCATCAATATTTGTCTACTCTCCCCAAAGATCACCGTTCCTATTGATCTTTAGCCCTGCTCATCTAGCTTGTGGCAGCAACTTTAAAAAATTTTTCAAATCTAGCTCACTCTGCGCTATCTTCCTTTGGTTCCATCATCGAATTGGTTATTTTCGATCTTATTTTGCAGAATCATTTTTTTGTAATTTTGAAGCAAAAAATAACTTTTGCGAGTTCTCAAAGTCGAGTACTAAATACCGTGATAGCACATCACCCCCCAGGATCACAGTAACTGCGTTAAGGAAATCGGCAGTTTCGCTGACTGCCCGCCGCGCCGCCGCCGCGCCGCGCCGCCCGCGCCGTATTGATGCCAGCCGATACGCTAATGTTCAAGTCAGGGGAGCGCCGTACTCAGGGGTGACTATTACACTCTTATTATTGCTCTATTTCGAACGTTATTGCAAGTAGTTTCTTTCACTATGCTCGTGTGTTTATTAAATAGTTCCTATTATTTAAACTGCTCAAAACTGCTCTGACGAGAGTTAACCAGTTCAAGTACCTGGGCCACATCGTGACCGAAGATCTAAAAGATGATCAGGGCATAGAGCGAGAGCGTAGGGCGTTGGCGGTCAGAAGCAATATGTTTGCGCGCAGGTTTATTCGATGTACAGAACAGGTGAAGATAACTTTATTTAAAGCATTCTGTCAGTCTTTTTATACGAGCAGCCTGCGGGTGAGATATACGCAGAAGACCTACAACGCCCTGCGTGTTCAGTACAACAACGCCTTTAGGATGCTGCTGAGGCGGCCGCGCTTCTGCAGCGCCTCCGGTATGTTTTCCGAGGCCCATACGGACGGGTTTCACGCGATCTTGCGCAAGAAAGGAGCCTCGTTGATGAGCAGAGTGAGCGGCAGCACCAACGGCATCCTAAAGGCGATAGGCGCTAAGCACGAGTGCCCCATTGCCACTCACTGGACGGCAATCTTGACATCTTTTATACAGGGTGTAAGGGACAGGTTTCCGAAAACTTTGAGGGCTTGCTCAGTAGACGAAACTGAACAACTTTCCACAAGAATTTTTTTCAGGAAACGAAAAAAAAAATCGGCTTCTCCATACAAAATTATAAATTTGATTGGACAGTTTGTATGGAGAAGCCGATTTTTTTTTTCGTCTCCTGAAAAAAATTCTTGTGGAAAGTTGTTCAGTTTCATCTACTGAGCAAGCCCTTAAAGTTTTCGGAAACCTGTCCCTTACACCCTGTATATAGGGTGACTTTAAATTAGTTCTTGATACCAAAGGATATGCATGTGCTCATGATAACAAACAACTTTCCATAAGGAACCTATAGTCAAATCACAAAAAAAAATTTGGACTCTTCATACTAATTTGACCGGTCCGTTGACTGATTTGTATGGAGGGTCCAAATCTTTTTTTGAGATTTGACTATGGGTTCCTTAGGGAAAGTTGTTTGTTATCACGAGCACATGCATAGCCTTTCGTTTCAAGAACTAATTTAAAGTCACCCTATATATATATAGTTTTAAATTACTGACATTTATTTTATATTATACTGACAATGTTTCGATTTTGATTTTAATTTTATTTTTTGACATGAATGATTTTATATTTTATTTTTACATTACTTTATTAATTTGGCATTAAATTTTAATTTGTATTTTATTTAGATTTTATTTTATTTTAATGCCTGACATGTTTATTTATTATGTAATACTAGCGACCCGCTCCGGCTTCGCACGGGTGCAATGTATTATACACATATAAACCTTCCTCTTGAATCACTCTATCTATTAAAAAAAACCGCATCAAAATCCGTTGCGTAGTTTTAAAGATCTAAGCATACACAGGGACGGACAGACAGCGGGAAGCGACTTCGTTTTATACTATGTAGTGATGAATTGTGTGGAATTGTGTATACTCTCGTTATATGGGATTTGTTTTCTAAAAATAAAATCTAGAAATAAAATATATGAATTGATTAAATTTTAAGATATTTGTCATTTTTTGGACTCCTATGTCTACTTTTATGTGGATCGTTAAAATAATCTGCTTTCATTAAAATTGTTCTTCTTTATTTTAGAGCACTGAACATTTCCGGAAATTTCATGTGAATAGAAATAGAATAGAATAGAAAAAATGTTTATTCAGTACAACACAACACACAGAGGAGGGTGCGTCTCATTTTATATAAAAACGGGAGATATAATTTCATTTCAATAACGCTCAAATGCTATAATTATCATGAGATATACCAACAAATTATATAATTTTGTTGAATATAACAATTAAAAGCATATATATAAATAATAATAAAATATATAGATTAATAATTATTATATAAATTAATTCTAATGATTACATTATATAAAATCGTTTGATATAACATTTATAAGACATAACATTATTATTATATAATATTCTCCAGATGTAATGCTAATAAGATATAATAAACTCTAGATATAATGCTCCGAGTGAGCAGAGAAATTACCAGGGTTTTATTTTCTACTGGCTTTTTTGCTTAGGAAAATTCTACTATTCAGAATACGTACAAAATTCACACGGATTCTAAATAGGATGCGGGAGCGAGCGAAGCGATCTCGGGAATTCGGAGCACCCCGTCTCAGATGATTTAGGTTCGGAGACTGTGATGTGGAGGCGAGCTTGCTGGCCTCCCCTCACAGTCGCCGTGTTAGGATTGATTGATAAAATAACCACAGATCGACTGCTTGCTTGCATGTTTGTTGGCCTGCCTTCATGCTTGCTTGCATGCTTGCATGCTTGCTTGCTTGCTTGCTTGCTTGCTTGCTTGCTTGCATGCTTGCTTGCTTGCATGCTTGCTTACGTGCTTGCTTGCTTCTAGTGCTTTTATGCTTCACAAATAAAATTCAATTAATTTAGTATACAAAGTATATTTTATAAAGAGTTCAAATTTTAACAGGCGTTTAGTTTCGTCATCTCCATTGTTATATCTTTTAAATAATAATAATATCCGGGACAAATCACACACGGTCATCTGGCCCCAAAGTAGGATTCAATTATATTATTATTATTCAATTTATATCTAATATATGTTATATGTTTTCAATAATAGTAGGTTAAATGAGTTTTATATCATATGTTTGTTATATTGTATGTTTATTATATACAGCGCTTATTATACCTTATGAAATTATTCTTTTTAAAATTATATCTAGAGTTTATTATATCTGACAATCGTTATATTTAAGAAAATTATATGTTTGGTTTGTATATCTTCTAAATGATATATCTTTTGTGTTTATAGATTCTATTACTTTCCCCACACAGGAAACAGTGAGGTTGTAAGTTATTTATAAAAAAATACGTTTACCACATTGTCATAGACGATGTCAGCAGTTGGCATTACTGCTGACAAACGACGCTTTTACAACTTCATAACGCATTAGTCATTAATGCTTTGTCGTAGCTCAAGGCCGCCGCCGCCACAGCGCTACCCCAGTGCAGCGCCCGCCCGTCCCTGCTGCACCCTCCACAATGCAACGCCAATTAGCAGGACTGTTATTATTCCCTCCGTCCTTTGATCTGCATTCCTTGTTTTACTGTTACATTGTATAGGGCGCAAGAGTATAAATTTTTACTTAAACACGAGATAGAAACGTACAAAATAGGCAGCACAGACGATAAACTTTTGATGGGGAATGGAGGAAAAACTTAATTCCTTACCAATTATGTTATTAGCGCACGTGCTCATGGATTTGGGAGTGTAAATGTATCGTTTAATTCATCTCGACTCTGTTCTATACAGGTTGTTAAAAAAGGGCGTTTGAGATTTTAAGGAGTTGCCCAGAATCAAGTATAGAATACAGGAAAAATAATGAAAAAATCCGCTCTCCAACTTTTTTATCATTTTTCCATAATCAAAATCAAAATGTTTTTTATTTAAGATGTTTTGCACATACTTTTAAATCGTCTTTTTTTCTACCTAGTACAAAGTTCCTACCACGCGGAACTTGTACACTCAACGTTTCGGGAAGTGTTTCCGAAGCTAGTATCATATAAATTTTGATTCACTATTCAGATTTAGGGATACTGAAAAAAGTTTTAAATCTGCTTTTTCAATATTTTTCCTGTACTATTCTGTTTTAAAAAGACACAATTAACTTTTTCTCTTTACTATATTTTTTGTATTATTTGAACAGAAGATTCAATAAACTTCTAAGTACTCCTTTGGTACAACTATATAGAAGTCCTTTGAGAATATTGTATTCGGTTTCACATTGAGCTCGATACGGCGCCGCCGCCGGTGGGTCTCTACAATACTGTTCGTTATAACTTGAGCTTGTTACCGCTTTCACATTACCTTTCGGTTTTACCTACTTACAGCCAAGTTAGGAGTTTCTACAAGAAAATATTCCATTCACAAAGTTTAACAAAGCTGATTCCGTGTGAGGAGGTTTTGGACGTAGAGCCTCTTTCACGGTACGTCGGTACGGGTATATAACACCACTTGGAGATGCGAGTAGAAACGTCGAGCCCAAAAGAAACTCCCTCTAACTATTTTTTTAATAAATAAAAATGCATATTATATTCTATTCGTCTTAATTTGTCCGATTAAAGTTTATATAACTGTTTTTGCTCATTCGAAAATGAGTTTTCGGTATACAATTCTTCTTTGTAGTTCTCTGTTCACTATGTAAGCTTTTTGTAAAATTTCAATACACCGGTTGAACGTAAAATGATCCACAAAAAAATGAATATAATACTCTCTCTCTCTCTATCTCTCCATCTCTTATCATGTGGCGCAATTAAAAGCTAAAGCTTCTAAGCTTCTTTTTATTTTGTTTATACTAAAGCTAAAAAAATCTCGACGGAAATAGAATATGTCAGTATCTCATCACAGTTTCTCTCTGCATTTTATTAGCGTCAGTAGAAGTACAGCGCGTCGCCAACTGTAACTAAGACATCACAGTCGGCTGTAGTTCCCGGCGTGTTCCCGGCGTGTTCCCGGCTCAGTTCGGGCTGCAAGGAACTGCAGTTGCAGTTGCTAACGAATGCAGAACTAAGCGCTGCATTACACAACTTCCCTTTCGTGTATTTTTGTCTTGTCTCTGACGAAAACTCGTCCTGAAAGCAGTCTGAATGTATAAATAATCCACACAATTTTAAACTTTAGCAATCTGAAAAGGAATCACAATTAAAAATGAGAAATTTAAAATATTTGAATAGTGCTAGATGGGTATTTTTTAAATAGAAATTGTACATTAAATTATATTTTTGTACAGTTGTGTGTTTCCAAAGGACTGAGTGGCATTCATTTCAAATTAAGTCAGGTTAGTAACTGATGGAGGTATGATTATTAAGGATATTTGACTGAACAAGTATTAGTCATGTTAAATACAATATTTCTTATTACAAAGAAATTCTCAGCGATGCAGGCATTTGGCTAATAACGCAGTGGTTCGGGACAGCCCGTATCCAGCCACAGCCTCAACGTGACGGTGGAACTGTGCATATTAAAATCGAGTTAGCAGGCATCCACTCAGTAGAACTTGAATGAATGTAAGCAGAAATCACGCGTTTTTTTTGGGACGGCGAGGTTGTTCGCGGATCCTCTCGTGAGCTGACATATTTTAAAGTATTTCACGAGAACTCATTCATATTTAATTCTTCGAGCGGGGCGGGCTGCGCCCTGCTCCCGGCAGTGCCCGCGCTCCTTTTTACGCGGATATAAGCGACGGATATGAATTTTGTTATAAAGTTAATCTTCTAGATGATTCCTATTCGATGAAAATCCGGGCTCATGTTAGCGCTCACCGCATTTCTCTACGGTTGCCATAGGTATTTTTATTCTCCGATGGGAAATTTAAGCCAAAATGATTACGATAGTAAAAAAAAAACAATGTTAACAATATAAATATCCATTGTTATGTATTGTTTATGTCATAAAGCGTTTTATATTTAACTCGATTGACATACCTCAAGGACATTATCTGTTCCAGCACGGCCTGGGCTCTGCGCCCTGTATCAGTAGCAACACTAAACATTTCACTCTTGTATGCTAAAGCTGCAGCTTAACGCAACGACTGCCAACAGTCTGCAAAGCCTTTTATATGGTAATACCTGAGCCCCGATTCAATTTGATAGTTTAGTCACGCGTCAGAGGTCTATGAATTTTGTATTTGTGTTTTGCGCAGATTATTTACCGCCAGATGCAAAGCTGTCACCGAAAATGCTTAAATTGGATTCACGTTTTTGCTTATGCACGAATATAAAATGAATCTCATGTTGTGTTTTTGTGACAACCAGATACTCCAATACTACATATTGTTGATTGATGATGTGATCATGATACACTAATTTAATCCGTAGCTGACTGCACCCATAACAGAATAAACTGCCTTCAGAAGTTAACTACCTTTTAACTAACTTCAACTAAATTACTATCCAAAATTCGGTCATAAGAGTACGACGTGTAAAAGTCTTCACTCTGCCCGAAGAGCACAGTGTGGTAACAGCTGCAGTGAGTGGAGCAGTCGCGAGAACCCCGAGGGCCGGTGTCGGTCGTTCGCAACTCTCGCCCACCTGTGGATGTCACTTTGCATCGTGTATGCAGCTTTTCATATAAAACACTGCATTATCAATTCCTCTGTGTTTTAAATTAATAATAATAATAATATCCGGGACAAATCTCACACGGTCATCTGGCCCCAAACTAGGATTCCCTGTATCTTGGGAACCAGAGACTGATATACATACACATATACTTTTAAATACATACATATATAGATATAATACACCCTATAATACACTCAGAGCAAACAATTCTGCTCATCACAGAAAAGTTTGCCCTGTGTGGGGATCGAACCCACGACTCTCGGATCAGAGGTCAGGATCGCTAACCACTTAGCCACCGAGTCAATTCATTTTAGACGTTGATGCACAGACAGCCACAAAGATATCCGAACCTCTCCGTAATACACCATGTATCACGAATAGCTGTAGTAGGGGTTCAGATATCTCTGTGGGCCAGTGTACGCTTACCGGCTCAACACTTTAACAACGTTAAAACGTAAGTAACATACGGTAAGTTATAACTGACTTACATGTATCCATTATATCAGAAACTCACATTGTATCACTCACACTCAATGAGACTCAACTCACAGTCAATGAGAAAAAGGTTTCGGCTTCATTAAACGCTGCGTAAGCATCACTTTTCTGTAAGGTAAGCATATTACGTTACTCTATATACACCAAATTATCAATAGCATTAGGTATGTTTATATACAATTAAGTACATATATTTTGGCGAGAATACACCTCCAAAATATTTTTACGAAATACGAACATGCAACAATCAAATCAAATGACTTTTGATTGCGACCCGAGGCGCCCACGTTAGTAAAACTGTACGCGATGTAAATTTTTCAAAAGGTTCAATCGTTACGCATTGAATCCCCAATCTTGGCGAAATCCCATGAGACCCCACACACTCGGATCAAACGGTGCCACGTGTATTACTAGAACGCTTTGTTTTCTATACCTTTCTGCGTGCGGAGGCAGGTAAGATAAGTCGATGAAACGTAAGACGTAATGTACGCAAAAGTGATACACTAAGCAAGAGGAATACTTTTCAAGTTAAAGGGGGAAACCTACACCATACCCCTCATCTCGGTTCGATACTTCGATAGTAATTCGATAAATCAATCGTTCGCTATATACAATAGTTTTGTCTGAGCGTGTGCCGGCGCGCGGCCAGTGATAACTTGTCTCTTATATTTATGATAGCGAAAGTCGCCCCTTAGACTCTTTCGCTCAGCTTTATTTATGTCCGATGTTGCCATAATCGAGGGCCGGGTTTATCGCGCGTGATATGTTATGTAGCGGATAACGCGTCGCTGATGGCTTGGCGGAGCTGCCTTTGATCAGTGTCCTTCTGGTGTTCTGGTGCGAGAAAGAACAGAGGAGCTGTTCCCTATATCGTCAGTTTTTATTTTTGAATCAAATAACAAAACTTTTTTTATACTACACCTATTTAGAAAGTACCTTAATACTTTATCGAATTTGAGGCAGAATGTACGTCATTACTATCGTACAAATATGCGGGAAAAAAACGCGCTGAGCGGGAGGGAAAAGTGTATAAAAATCCACTACTAACGTGTTTTTTTTTTTAATTTTGGGTAAGACTATGTCGGTAAACTAAATGTAAAATGCCAAAAAGTTTTTATCTTCCAAACATCATTTTGAAAAAAAAAGAACATGTAGGTGTAGTATAAAGCACTATGTATCCCTCGGCAGAAAGTGCGATTCCCAACTCGAGTGTATTAAGGCTACATCTCTCGTTGGTCATCGGTCACTTTCTCGCCTTGATGAACAATGTACTATTCCTTTGCAGTAAGTTATTAACTTTTCATTGGTTTTCTATATAATTTACAATATGCTCGTGTATTTTATGTACCTAATTATAATGTCTACTATGCTTTATACATACATCGTTTTAACGCTATCTTAGAATTAAGAAAGATAAAATTGAAATCTCCTTGGTATTTTCTTCTGACTAATAAGTGTTTTAATGGACTGAAATGTTTTTCACTTTCAAGTACGTAACTGGCCAGTTTTTTCTTGGCAAAAAGGGGGTTCTTTTTCGCGTCAACTTTTTACCCCTCTCGAGTCAACTCTCGACATTAGCGCCTCGCGCGCTTTTCTGACGCTTCCTGTTTTTCTACCAATGATTTATGGCGCGATTACGCAGAGCCCTGAGGAGGATCGTAGCTAAGCAGCTCGATAAGTGGGGCTTGGGCTTATTGCCCATCACGCCTTTGATGCATCTAATGAGATGGAAATAACAAAGACATAACTACAGGTACCGCCATACCTGCGAGTAACTACTATACAGGGCGTCAGATACAAATAAGGATAATTAATCAACTTTGTTTGAGATATTATGATAAGTTCAAAAGCTTTTAGATGTCGTCAAAGTCATGTACAGACTCATACCCCGGACACTTCATACAAATTTCGCGCCATTGTTTACTACATAGACATTCATGTTTGTACACGTGTATATGTGTGCGTGGTGTACTAGGGTTGAATCGAGATTCAATTAGCCCTCATTGTTCTTTATTGTTAGCTACACTTTTACAAATAAAGTGAAGGCTGTATACTAGGGTGTCCCTTATTTGCTTATATGATCCCGTACGTGATCGGGTGCTGTCCGTGTGAATTGGCCTGCTCTTGTCATTGGTTTTTGAATTGTTAGTCATTAGCTACAAATAATTTTTACTTTTATCTCTTTTGAATCCTTTCTTTCTTTATTCTTCTTACTTTATTCTTATTTTTGCATATTTTATTTACAGACATGACATTGTATAATTCATTTATTGATCTAACATTAAGATGTAATAGAATATAAGACTTTAAAAAAAAATGTGTTGGAGGGAGTTTCTTTAGGGCCCACAGTGTCTCGCGTAGAATAAGCTAGGTGGACAAAATTATTTTTCACCATTTTTGTATAGTATTGCCTTCATTTATTAATATAATGACTACTTGGATAATTTTATCGAAATTTTAGAGGATGCTTTATATATATAAAAACAAAACTTCCTTTTTAAATAAATTTATAAATTCCTTATCTTTAATTCGGCAACAAATTACAAAATACACAAGAAAAAACTTAGGTAACATCTTAAATACCCTTAAAATTGAAAATATGTACAAAAAAGAACAAATATTTACAATAAAAAATTAAATATACAAAAAAGATATAATACATTTATTTACAAATAAAAATAAAATTTAATCAGATTCTTCAGAGGAATCCTCTACGAGATAATCATCTTCATTTGACGTCAAAGGGACAGACTTAGTCCGCGGTACATTAATGCTGCTTGGAGCTACAATGAGTTTTAATACCTCAGGACACAATTTACTTGCCTTCTTTTTGGGAATCTCTCTGAGACTATTAATCAGGGGATCAGATGGTATTATCAGCATGTTCAACAGGTCTCTGTTCGTGGCAATACGTGAGCGCTTCCTTGTATTGTGTTCTCGGAATCTACGGCAATCTTTGTTCCGTGCTTCCTGTGCTTCTTCTGATAGCTGCCCAATTGGAAGCAAAGCTGCTTTAATTACCTCTGTACTATGTATCAGTATTTTGTGTACTGTGGCCGGCATATAGTACCAAGAATAAAGACTAAGATAAAGCCTTTTGGTTTCACGACAATAATTGTTGAATTCAACTAAATTTATTTCGAAACCAGAAGACAGTGTCCTCAAAAGAACATCAAACTGTTTTATGATTCTAGCATCTAATCCCGTAATCTGAGCGCTCAGCTGAGGATTCCCGAAAAACCGACGAGCTGTGTTTCCATCATTCGTAGACCCAAATCCTGGCTTTGGTTTGTCTACAATTAGCCCCATTTCACTTTTGAACTTTCGTTTTATTTCGTCCGAACGCTGCTTTACACTAGCTTTGTCTTCGTTGCTTCGAGCTTGCCATGTTTTTATGTCGAGTTCATAGCTAATGTGCAGCAAGCATTCGAAACAACGAATCCATGCATGAAGTGTAGACAAACCAAAGCCAAAATGTTCTTGGTTGCTATCAAAATGCCTGTTATCGTCATTCATCATTTTGGGGGTGGCACCACATATAAAACATTTCTGTGACGAGCGAGTTTCAGTCAAGGCGTTACACACTTTTCCGTCGGTCATTGTCAGCAGAAGTTTATGCTTAACAGAGATTTGAGAATCACCGAAGTTAACAACTATAGGAAGCAGATGGTTAATGTCTTCTAATATTTTGTTGGTCTCTGTTACGGTTAATTCAGTCGTTTCCTTAGCAAATATAAATTTAATTGGGCGACAGTACATGGTGGATGATGGTCGGGGATTTTGCCAAATAATGTTGTGGTCATCTTCTTCTCACTCCGCAAACACCTCCCGAAACGGTGGGTATACGAGTTCCCAATGGTAGGAACCTCGTGTTAGGTAGATAAAAGAATAACGTTCGAAAAGTGTACACTGCTACCTACTTCGAATAAAAAAATATTTTCATATTTCATTTTCATTTTCCATTTTCATTTTCATTTTTCATTTTCATTTTCATTTTTCTAAGTTATTATTTTTTAACGCATAGGCTCTAATTTTGTGTATTTGACCCTAAAATACTCGGAAATATTTTTTTACCTTATTTGGAGCACTGCAACCCGTGCCGACTTGAGCGGGAACATGTTCATACAAGCCCCTACGCAAGTGCCGCGCGGGCGCGCTCGGTTTGTCACTTACTCTCGGATTGTCGCGTAACTAACACGTAATATTTTATATTTCGAAGATGTCAGTGGAACTGAGAAGCGCTTAAAAGAGTATTTTCTTGGTTGGTGAGGTGCATCACCAAATAACGGGTGCAAAATTGCCGTCTAATCGACAAGTTCTCGCAGTTCTATTTTTTAATATTCGCGAAGTGAAACTGACTGTCAATGAAAGCGCAAATCTTGTAATACGGGAGTGTATTATATTCTGGGAAAAGGCTAGAATACCTACCGAAGCTCTTCCTAACTGTGTGAAGAAGCTTGTGGATCTTTATCAAGTCTGGCGAGAGCTTAAAAAAAACCGCAAAAAATCACAGGATGTTTTTAAACGCCGTAAGGAGGATTTTCTGAAGAATTTGGATAATTTATTTGATATCGCTCACGCTGATGCTCTTAAAAGGATGAAAATTGAAGAAGATAAAATTTTCCTACAAAAGCAAAGAGAGCCAGAGCGCCTTGGTTGCTTGGCAGGTGTAGACAAAAAGTTAGCTGAGAAGGAAGAAAAGGCAAGGCAGAGAAAACTAGAAGAGGAGAAAAGGAGGCTCCAGCAAATGACTTCAGCGAGCTCATTGACATCTTCTACTTCACACAGCTTAACACCACCACAAGAACTACATGAAGGCCAATTTACCAGCTCTGAAGAAAGCCTGGAGGAACCTTTGCCTGCCACATCTCAATCTGAAAGTTCGGTAACTACTACAAAAAGAGGAAGGAAAGATTTTATCACACCTAAGTTAGTTGCAGCTTTAGACAGATGTCAACTAAGCATAAGAGATAATTTTATATAATTCAAGCAGTAATAGAAGCACTAGGTCTTTGTTGCGACGACTATCCAATTAACAAATCTTCTATTCAACGTATTCGAACACAGATAAGAAAGGATAGAGCAGAATCTATAAAATCCGATTTTCAGAATAACGTGCCAGAAGTAGTTACAGTTCATTGGGATGGAAAATTGTTACCCGACCTAGATGTGAGAAGTTCTAAAGAGGAACGCCTGCCGATCCTTATTTCCTTTGAAGAGAAGGAGCAACTTCTTGCAGTACTAAAACTAGATAGTTCTTCCGGTAAAGATCAAGCTAAAGCTGTTTCAAACGCGCTTCATGATTGGAACCTTACTGATAAGGTTCAAATTATGTATTGTGATACAACAGCATCTAATACAGGGCGCATAAATGGAGCTTGTGTGCTTTTGGAACAAAAATTAGAAAGAGAATTATTACTGTTTGCTTGCCGCCATCATGTGTATGAATTGGTCCTCAAAAGTGTATTTGAATCAAAGATTCACCAAGTCACTGGCAGTCCCGATATCCCACTATTCAAAAAGTTTAGAGACAGCTGGAAGAACATTAATCCTGAGGCTGTCGAATCATGCATAGATTTCGTTAAACAGCATCTTTCTGATGCGATCATTAAGGGATTGCTGACCTTTTTCAAACATGAACTGCAGAAATCCATCGTACGGGACGATTATCGAGAACTAATCGAGCTATCCATTATTTACTTGGGAGGAGATAATGAGGGTAAATTAAAAATTCGTGCAATGCATCAAGCACGATGGATGGCAAGAGCTATTTACTCTTTGAAAATATGTTTGCTGCAGTCTCAAATCAAAATGAGCGTTAAAAACAAACGAGCATTGCAAGATGTTTGTTTATTTATTGAGGCAATTTATGTGAAGCCCTGGCTCGGATGCAGTTTGGCAGTGAAGGCACCGAATCAAGATTTGCGTTTTTTAAAAACGTTGAAAGACTATGAAAATGTTGACAAAGTAATTTCTAAAGCGGCTCTGAGTAAGTTCAGTCAACACCTGTGGTATTTATCAGAAGAAGTGGTGATATTATCACTCTTTGATGATGATGTTGATGAAGAAACCAAGGCGAATATGGTAACGAACTTAGAAAGAGAAACTGCATATGACTTCGGGAAGCGATATGTTGCATCGAAAAAAGAGATGTCTGCCTCTTTGTATGGTAAGAGTTTTTTTAAATATTTTAACTGAGTTGTTTGTTCTAAATTTGGTTAATTTCCTTGAAATACCTACTAATTATATTGTTACAGGGAAGTCGTTGAGCGATTTCGTGTCAGCTAAAAGCAAAAAATGTTTTTCGCGATTAAAAATGGATACCAGTTTTCTTGAAGAAAACGTATCTTCGTGGGACCATAATGCAGCTTTCATCGAAGCTAAGAGGAAGGTGTTAAGCTTAAAAGCTGTAAATGACACAGCTGAAAGAGCTGTAAAGCTTATGCAAGACTTTCATGGTTTAATTACCGCAGAAGGGGAACAAAAACAATTCTTGTTACGCTGTGTGCAAGAGCATAGAAAGCTGTATCCAGACTGCAAAAAAGAGACTTTAAAAAAGAAGTACCCTGAATAATTGTATAATTTTATTTGTTTGTCAATTAAAAGCATTACTTACATATTTTTTTTCGTCAATTTTTACCCAAGATATGCATATTAACAACGATCTAGCTACATATCAAGAAATACTAAAAAATAGCTACTTTTATAAAAAAAATTGGGACCTTGTCGGCACGGGTTAATATTAACCTAGAGAGTTATAATTTTATATTTATGTAAGGCTTAATATTTAACAAAGAATTAGGAAGTATGCGTATAACCCAAAAAATAAATTTTTCGTCCATATAAGGGACACCCTACTGTATACACCAGAAAAGGCTGTATAACCTTAGAAGCCTTTTACCTCTTTCCTTAAAAAAATAAATTTGTCTTTGGTTATTATACTGTGCTATGATTTGCCATCTTTTGACAAATGGTCACAGATCGGTCACACAGGGGGTGGGGGGGGGGGAGGGTGACACATCACGTTACATTGTTTTTTGTAATAAGTCAATCTTGGGATACTATTCAATACCAATTTGTTAGGATCTCTAACTGTCCTGTTATGTACGTCTCTAGTTTTTTTAAATATATGAATGTTGTTTTTCACAAAACTGGCTACCTCGAGGATGTACATACAAGGAAGGGGCAAAATTCCCAATGATTTAAACAATGGCTTGCATGACTCACGCTGTGTTTTACCACACATTGCCCTTATACATTTTTTTTGAGCAAGAAAAACTTTATTGATGTGTGTAGAATTTCCCCAGATCAAAAGCCCATAGTTAAGAATGGAGGCAACATAGCCATGATAGGCTAATATAGTTGTTTTTAGTGCAGAAGTCTTACGTAGCCTATTTAATACATACACGTAACGATTAAGTTTATCTCGTATAATATCTAGGTGATGTTCCCAGCTGCAAGCGTCATCCAAAACAAGTCCCAAAAATTTAGTTCTAGCTACCTCTTCCAATTCTATCCCACAAGAATTAATATTAAGTTTCAATTTATTTTGTCTGTGTGTACCAAATTGTATATATTTTGTTTTTCCTAAATTCACATTTAAATTATTTTCTTTCATCCAATCGATTATTTTCTTAACTGTAGTGTTTATGTCTGTCTCATAATTTTGTACTATATTTTTAGAGGGAATGATGACTGATATATCATCGGCAAACAAAACAGTTTTGTGAGTGGTCACCTCAGGAAGGTCATTTATATACAGTAGAAACAGTAACGGGCCATTTTAACTCATTTTCATTTCTGAACGATAGATTAGGTAATGAAAACACACTTAAAGATTTTTTTTTATATATGTTGACTTTTTTTCTTTAAAAGCTCGCGGTGAAAGCGGACCGGTGAAGCGACCTAATTATCGGACAACCTTCATTTTTAGATTTAAAAGCTCAATTAGATTCAAATTCGAATACGTCAAAGTCCCAAGCTGCGAATGAAAAAGTTTTAATTATTACCTTTTATTTAAAGTTGGTAAAAGGTTTTATTCAAGAATTTTTCGCCCTCGGTGGATGGTAATTAAAAAGATTTGGGCATTCATTAAGGCGAGGACGGCGGCGGCGGCGGCCGTTAAAAGTTGAACACTCGTCTTCCTGCGATGACGTCATTAAGTCGCCGACAGAATCCAATTCATCTTTTTTATGGACCGAAGAGATTGACTTCTTGATAAAGTCTTCCATTACCTTCCGGAAATTTCATGGTAACTATTTTGTATAGTACCACACAAATCGACCCAAATGGGTACTAACACATTTGTTATCCGGAGATACGAGACTAAAGTAGCATGCCTCTTTCCAACTATAAATTCAAATGAAAATATAATCTCCAGAACCGGTGATAGTTTTGCAGTTCAACGTCGAGGAAATTAACGTTATCCATTTCAAACAGCCCAAGTCCAGACCAGCGGACCGCAACGTGACTCCTGAAATAACAGTGACAGCACATAACTGCAAATACTGTAGTACAGAAAAATCTCAGATATGAGAAGAAATCAGTCTTTAATTGTGTTTTTATTTTATCAATATGTGAATTAAGACAATGCCAATACAACAAAAACCCGGCAAGATTTATCCGTGTACCTTCACTCATTCATCATCACGACGCAATAAAAAGAGAAAAACATTATAATTATGCAAATTCGAGCTTCGTCGTCGTTATCCTTTCACAGTTCACATTAAACATTTTTTATGACAAACTGAGATATCATCGATTGACGGTGGCGCGGTAGTAGTCAGTATTACGATAAGCTTGTATTCGCCGCGCGATTTTATGTTTGCTCATCAGAAAAGATAAGTCGTGTTACAATTTAATGTTATGTACTAAAAATGTGGATCAAATAAAATACATATTACTAAATGAGCCGGTGCCATCTCTCCTCTGTGACAGCATGGATAATGCGCTACTCTACAAGAGAGAGAGAGTTGATCTAATGATTTCAAGAAAATCCACCTACAGCCTACTTTGAGAGCGTCTTACACGCGCATACATTTTTAAAAGGCTAAGTAGGAGGCGCGTCTTATCCCGAGCACATCTCGGATGTCAGGGAGCACTTAGCCTGTATGATTGCTTACGAATAACGCGGCCCCGCGAGCTCCCGAGACCCGGGCGACGTAGTACCAGAAAACCCGTACTTCATGGCTGTCAAACAATATAAGGGCAGGAAGAAGACTCATCATAAAAATAATAAAAAATGCATTATTTGGTAACAAGTTTTTCAGAACAATAGATGGGGCATCAGCTCTTGGACTTACGCTTCGTCTGTGACAAATATGGAAAAAATGTCATGCCACCATCAACATGCACGTAGCTGATACAACAATCATCTGACATGATGCTGTGGCCAATAATAAAGATGATAATGAAAGCAAGCGAAAAGTCATGTCGTGCCGGATTCTTTGTGCTGTCAATGCTAATATCGGGTATCTCCGTAAACGTCCTTTACGTCAGAATACCGTCTCGTGTTGTACCCGGCCCGTCAACCTGGCGTCGCCGGCGGCTCATTAGTCATTTAGCCGCGCTGTGATTAATTTTGTTCATTTGACATCGCTTTCAGCTTAAAATACTTGCGCAAATTAGATGGATGAGCGACGGTTCGGCTATAAATTCAAGTTAACATCAAAGCCTTTAGTAATTTACAAATTCTACTCTAAAGTTAGTAGAACACTCCTCTGCCTTCAAACACATCAGGTACTGCTAATGAATATTCAGTAACACTCAAATTTGCCGTCAATTTCTGTTATCAAGTTAAAAAAGAACTAAAAAAGAAGTACTTTTCGTGAGGCTACAGGGAGTTACCGAATACGTAAAGTGAAATTTGGCAAAAATGAATTTTAATGTCCGTTCGACCGCGAAGGGACGACGACGACGCTGTCATTGCCCGTATCCTCTCGCTTCTACATGTTCTTCTTTTCATTGTACGTTTTTCATTGCACTGTTAGTTTCGCTTTAATTGAAAAAGCTCTTAGTTGAATTGTCGATGGAACCCAAATAATTTTTTCAACCACATATCGGAATGCCCCAGAGTGCCGGCGCTAGCCGCTAGCCGCTAGCCAGCGGCCGCCCATCCACTTTGAATTGCTGATTGCCTTTAAATAAGGCGCCCGGACCTACTTGTTGCTTAAAGAACCTCGTTTTTTAATCGAAAATGTTGACTTTAGGACTGTGAATGAGTAATGCCCCTTTTATTCGCTCCCGGCGGAGATGGCGCGAGTTTTCGCATTATTAATGCAGCGCGCACACGCTGAGCAGTCGGTTGTTTTGTTACTCGATCGATCGATCCACATTTCAACTGTATTTGTGCGTCCTTATTTCACTGAAAATACAATATAACATTGTATAACGCGTATTAATCTGTCCCTTAATAATTTAGATTTCCTTTACTGAGTGACCCTGAGAGTGATAATACACGTAGTAAACAACCCATATCGTCCCCCTTGGAACTAGTCTCTTCCCATAACTGGGGAAAGTTAGCGTTGAGTCCACACACGGGAGCCAAGTCTGGACTTTTTGAGGTTGTGGTGCAAGTGTTCAAAAAACTCAGTGTTAGAAGTTTTAAAACCGCCTTACAGAAACGGTCGAGATAATTACCACCAACAGTCAAACCCATCCAGATTATGACTGTGTATGTGTTCAGTTAACATGCGTGATCGACTCGACGACGCAAGTCGTAATAAGCCAAGATCAATCCATATCACTTAGTATCGATACACCACCAGTCAAAACTTTTCTCTGTTTCAGCCAAAGCTGTTTTACCATACCTTATCACAAACACTGAACGCAAAGACAGCGACATCGAAGCATGATGTCGTCGTAACGTTGCGAACCGTAGCAACCGCACGCCGCGCCGCCGCCGCGCCGCCGCCGCCGCTAACTGGCCGAGTTGCCGCTCGAAGCGCGCCCGTCGTCGATCGGCCCTAATACCCGCTTAAAATAGACAAAGTTTGATTTGAAAAGTTTCAGAAAATAATTCCTCAACCTTGAAATTAAATTTGTTATTTAATTAGAGAGGAGGCTCGCAGTTGCGCGCCTTATTTAACTAATCATCTACACTTGCGACCAATAAACTGGAATCACTTCGATGCGGGATGATCAAGACTATTTTTCCTTATTTTCATGCAAGGAACTGTACATTGTGGTATATCATTGGAAAGGTAAATTTATTAGCTTTCAACCTCTTCCAATATCATACAAAAAAAAATATTTATTTTATGTCGTAAAACGTAAAAACAAAAGACACCAATTTTCAAAACAAAAAAAAACATATTGTTCAAGTGTCCAGAAACCCTACAAAATGCGAACTTTTACGAAATTGGTCTTCAGTCCTAAGTTTCTCGTCACTGGAAATACTGAAGCTCTAAGAAAATGGAAACCACGCCTGCAGAAGCCGCTCAAATCGTTGTGCATATTCGGCAAGGCTTGTCTCAGCGTGCCATCGGTCGACAACTTCATTTGAGCCAGTCTAATGTCTCCAAAGTGTACAAGAGGTTCAGGGAGACTAGTAACTTTGTTCGAAGATCAGGATCAGGACGACAAAGATGCACTTCGGTGCGAGATGACCGATTTATTGTCACCACTTCTCTGCGAAATCGACACCTGACCGGTGTGGACGTCCAAAAACAGCTCAGGGAAGTTCGAAGGAGGGCTGTTAGCGAGTGGACAGTAAAATGACGACTTAAAGAAGCAAACTTGATCCCAAAAAGGCTAGCCACTGGGCCCAGATTATCCCCAGCTCACCGACAAGCCCGGTCCAGTTTGCTCGCGACCACTTAAATTGGAATATGGAGCCGAATCCTGTTCTCGGACGAAACCAGAATGTGCCTGCATGGTAGCGACCGTCGACGAAGAGTCTACAGGAGACCGGGGGAGCGATTTGCACAATGCTGTATTACAGAAACAGTGGCATATGGGGGTGGATCCTGTATGATGTGGGCGGGCATTCCTGTTGCAGCAAAAACGGAGCTGGTATTCATACCTGGTGGAGGTCGGGGAGGGGGGCTAATCGCAGAAAGATGCATCAACGACATTCTGCTAAGCCATGTACTCCCCTACAGCTACGCCGGGTTTATTGGCGAAAATTTCATGTTAATGCATGATAATGCTCGCTGCCACACCGCTGCCGTCACTAGACAGTACATGGAACAAGTCGGGATAGCTGCAATAGACTGGCCAGCCCACATTCCCGACTTGAATCCTATAGAACATTTGTGGGACGAGCTGAAAAGGTGGGTACGAGGAAGGTGTCCAGCCCCGGCAGCGATAGAAGAACCGAAAAGTGCTTTAATCGAAGAGTGGCAAGAAATCCCACAAGATTCCATCAGGAAACTCATTCGGTCAATTAAAAGCCGTTTACAAGCAGTAATTAGGGCCCGAGGGGGTAACACAAAATACTGAGGGGATATAAAGGATATTTTTTTAATGTTTTCTTATGATTTTCGTTTTATTTAGACGTCAACATTTCGACCATTTGCAGTAAATTCAAGAATTTTGATAGAAAACTGGCATTAATTTTTAATCGTCTGATACCACTGGAAAGTTTACAAAATTACCTTTCAAATTATATACCATAATGTACAGTTCATTGCATAAAAATAAGGAAAAATTTTCTTGAGCACCCGCAACGAAGTGATTCCAGTTTATTGCTCGTAAGTGTATTTTGTGGTATGCATTCGAACACGAGTTTTGAAATTGTTATGTGGGTAATATTAGAAAAGTACTGTAAATCTGACAGTCTGGATTATACCGTTGAGAAAGCACGTTGCGTTCTTTTAGTTATTTATTAACCCGGCCCTAATTACCGAATTAACAACTGGCGACGAGCGGACTACACGCATTTCGTGAATTTAATCGTTTTTCTTTAAATCAGAATCATGGCAAAAGTGTCAGTTGGTGTGTTAAACCAATTTAATCACGAGTGTCAAGAATGGACGTTATATAAGGGCCGGTTGGAACAGTGGTTCCTCGCGAATGAAATAACGGACGATAGCGATAAAAGTGGTGCAAAGCGTCGTGCTATTTTGCTAAGTGGTTTAGCAGAAAATACCTACAAGCTCATTAGGGACCTAGCACTCCCTCGTGACGTGGGTGCGTTGGCGTACTCGGCGGTTATCGGGCTGTTCGACACTCATTTTAAGATAAAAACCAGTGGTTTCGCGGAAAGACACAAGTTTCACAGTGCCGTCCAGGAACCTGGCGAATCGCTATCTCAGTGGGCAGCAAGAATTCGCGGCTTGGCAATGCACTGCAGTTTTACCGATTTGAATGAAGCGTTGCGCGACCGCTTTGTATTGGGCATGGCGGGCGGTCCGGAGCGCGATCGTCTATTTGGGGAACCCATGGAGGACCTTTCACTGGAAAAGGCTTTGCATCTGGCGGAGAGTGTGCGTTGTGCACGGGAAGGCGCTCGGCAGTCGGCGGCGGCGCCGCTGGCCGCCCCGGGCGGGCTGGCCGCGGCGCCCCAGCTCATGGAGGTGCACAAGATGGCGGCTCGACCACGTCACTCGCGGTTACCGTCGGAATCTCGAGACAGTATTCAGTGTGATGTGTGTGGTTATTGGGGCCATAGTGGCAAAGTGTGTCGTTTCAAAACATATGAGTGTCGTAAATGTGGAAAAAAAGGGCATTTAAAGCGCATGTGCAAGAAAGTTAGTGCCGATCAACATTTCCTTCAATGTTGTTCGGATGACGGCGATGATGGTAAGAATTTAATATTTAACATAAAAACGCGGTCTGGTGAACCGATGCAGGAGTCGATACTGGTCGGTAATGTTGAGTTATGTTTTGAATTAGATACTGGGTCGGCAGTAACAGCGATATCTGACGACATTTACAAAAAACATTTTGCAAGTCAACCTGTGAGATTAAGTAATAAATGTTTACAAAGTTACAACGGTAGTCCCATCGAGATATTAGGCACTATATTACTTCCGTTTTCATACAAAGGCTTAACAAAAAAAATTGATGTCTTTGTAGTCAAACGCGGTGGGCCCCCTCTCTTGGGACGAGATTTTATGGCTAAATTTAATATGCAAATTTGCCAAATAAATTCTTGTAATTTTTCGGATTTAGGGCATTTAATACAGTTACACTCGAAACTATTTGCGGATAATTTAGGTTGTTGCAAGAATGTTGAGGTTAAATTAAATTTAAAACCAGACTCATCGCCTATTTTTTATAAAGCGAGGGCTGTTCCGTTTGCGTTACGTGAAAAACTGGGTAAAGAGTTAGATCGATTGGTAGAATCAGACATAATTGAACCTGTACTTTTTCAGAATACGCGAGCCCAGTAGTGCCAGTATTAAAAAAATATGGCAGTATTCGCCTTTGCGCTGATTACTCAGTAACTCTGAATAAGCAACTATTAGTTGACAAATATCCTCTTCCACGAATTGTTCCCTGAGGTATCCCTCAGGTTTCAGCAAATAGATTGCAGCGATACGCATTATTTTTATCTGCTTATAATTATCAGATTGAGTACGTAAGCAGTGCGCATAACTCCGCAGATTTTCTCAGCCGCTCTGTAACTTCTAGCTCAGATACAGATATAGGTATAAATAATAGCATACGTAGGAATAGTGCATGCGGTACAGGCACAGCTGACGCGCTCCCCGCGCCCGCGCCCGCGCAGCCCTCCCAGTGCGAGTCAGCTGTGTACGTGAATTTTATATGGCAAACCGGTTTAGCGCCGTTATCAGTTAAAGATATTAGCAGGGAAACTCAATTAGATTATAGCCTGTCACAGGTATCAAACTTTGTTAAAACTGGCTGGCCTCAAAAATTGGTAGATAAATCTTTAAAGATTTTTTATGACTGTAGGTACGAACTGGCGTTAGAGAACGGTTGTCTGATGAGGGGTTCCAAGGTCGTGGTTCCGTCTAGTCTGAGGCAGTCCGTGATCGATGAATTACACCGGGGGCACTTGGGAGTTGCAAAAATGAAGGCGGCTGCCCGCGACAGGTTCTGGTGGCCGGGGCTGTGCACGCAGCTGGAGCGCGCCGCGGCGGCGTGCGCCACGTGCGCCCGCCTGCGCCCCGCGCCGCGCCGCGCCCCGCTCACTCCCTGGCCCTACCCGCCTGCGCCCTGGCCTAGGGTACACCTAGACTTCTTAGGTCCAATGAACAATAAAGTTTATTTGATAGCCGTCGATGCATACTCCAAATGGGTAGAGGTATATGACGTTAGCAACGGTTACGGTTCAAGGATTATAATTGAAAAAATATGCGAGTTGATGGCTAGATTCGGGCTGATAAATACTATTTGCACTGATAACGGAACGTCTTTCGTCTCGTATGAATTTGAGAAATTTTGCAGGTCTAACGGGATTATCCATTTAACTTCTCCTACTTACCATCCTGCAAGTAACGGTCAAGCCGAAAGTTACGTAAAAATAGTAAAAAAAGCTATAAAAACCATTTTACTTGCGGGAACAGCGACTAAAGATATTAATGTTAAATTGAACGAATTTCTTTTTAACTATAGGAATTCAATTCATTCGACCACGAATCGATCACCTGCACAGATTTTATTTGGGAAAAACTTACGTTGTAGATTAGACCTTATGCATCCGTTATCGTCGCCCTCATCCGATTCACAACTAGAACATACTGTAAAAAGAAATCAGTCCTTACAGGGTAAATATTTCTGTGGAAATAGAAATATAGATTTTATCGTAGTCCAAATGGTATTAGTTAAAATTAATTATAGCAGTAACAGTGAATGGCAAAAAGGTGTAGTAATCAAAAAGGTTGGAAAAACTGCTTATCTTATTAAAATAATGGACAATGAACGAATTATTAAACGTCACAAAAACCAAATTTACGAATATAAGGGGGAGGAAGATGAGGTGATGTCAACTCCTACGACTGATGTGGCGCAAGATTTTTCGGTGTCTAAAAACGCTGAGGATTTAACTGAGGACAACACAATCTTGCCTCCTTTTGTTTTGGAATTGAATGAGACCGCAGATGTGGAGGCTGGGACATCTATACTACCACCATCTGATGTTCAAATGACGTCAACAAGCGAAGAGCCTCCGAAGAACCCTGAAGCCTTAGATGCCGCTGCCGAGGCTCCGCCGCCGCCGCCGGTGGCGCCCGCGCAGGACGAGCAGTTGCCCGGCACCACTTCAACAAATATGCCTAATTTACGGCCGCGCAAACCAATAGATTATAAGAAATTTTTGTGGTAAACTTTTATTTTATTGTTTTGTTATTTTCTTTTTAAATATTATTTGTACTTGTTACAAAATTTTTGTAATTTACTTTAAAATACTGGTGGAGGGATGTTATGTGGGTAATATTAGAAAAGTACTGTAAATCTGACAGTCTGGATTATACCGTTGAGAAAGCACGTTGCGTTCTTTTAGTTATTTATTAACCCGGCCATAATTACCGAATTAACAGAAATGTATCCAGTGTAATAAAGAATATAATAGGTATAATAATAACAATACTTTGCTTATTCATCAAACTGTATAATTTTTCTACTACAACTTAATAGAAATAAAATAAATTTATTAAATCAAAATTTAAAATATTTTTTTTATTTACGTAGGTAAATTAAGCACTCTTATAAACGTCATATCATTTTACTGCAGGAATATTCCAAATGTCAGTATCATTAAAATAATCTACAGTCTTATAGTATCCTCTTGAACAAATACAGCGTTTTATATGTTGCTTAAATTTACTTTCTGGTAGTTCACACACGTCATTCGGAATTTTGTTATAAAAGCGTACACACTGCCCCACAAATGATATTTTCACCTTACTAAGCCTCGAGAAAGCTATGTCAACATTATTTTTACTTCTCAAATTACGGTTATGTCTGTCACTTTTTTTGAAAAACAAGTTTAGATTTTTACGAACGTATTTGATATTTTCGTAAATAAACTGGCCGGCAACTGTTAGAATATTTATTTTCTTAAATCTTTTAATTTATGCCATTTCAAAGGATGTAAGATTGTATTTTTTTTATAATACAAAAGTTACACGTAAACCATTTTTTGTGGTTTTGACGATGTTGTGGAAAACAATAATAATTGTTGAATTTCACATTTTTGTTATATTAATTAATAATTTTACTACATATAAATTTAAATCATTAGGCCTCTTACATCTTGACAGATGATCTAATCACCATGAGTGCGAGTGGAGCAGCGTCGCTCGTGACTGGCGGTGCCAGCGGCGATGCTAGGCAGCTGCACGATCTCCCCAAGCACCCGCTCGTTTGTTACCCTGTACTTACAAGTTATTGAAATTGAAATTGAAACATTTATTTTCAGGTACTAGCCCCATAAAACACAAAACAATAATATACAAAAAATTCAAATCAATAAGTTAAATAAAATAAAATAATCAAATTCAAAATTAAATACATCAAATAATAAAAATAAATTAAATTAAATTAAAATATCAAATTTAAAAGAATACAATATGCAATTAAATTACAATCAAATTAATTAAAATCAAAATAAAATCATTTAAATTTCAAAATAATACATTAATAATCAAATACAAAAATACAAAAATTTATGTTATGCCTAGAATACTCAGAAGAAGGTAGATGGAAGGTTAAATAGTGAAGAAATATTGTGATCATAAGAGTATAATCACAATACTTCTTCACTAATAGTATTGATAAGAAATTGACACAAAATCAATTGAACTACTATAAACTGATGTAACTAACAGCCATGAATGAGTTATGAATCTCCCCCCCGTCCCTCGTCCCCGCGCCGGCCCGCGCCGCTCAGCGCTAGTTTATTGCAGATTAGAGCGAATCAAAGTGCGATCAATAACTAGCAGATTGCGGAGTCAGTTGGCTGAACTTCTTACCGACGCCGCAGCCGTCCGACAGAGCTTTATATCCTTTAGTTATACAATTGAATAAATCAATTACGCACAAGTTTAAATCATTGATAGATATATTTTTTTTATATAAATTACTAAAAAAGTGTACACAACAGCGGCATGTACGAGTGATATATCGGCAAAGCCCATGTTATAAGAAAATTAAACGGGTAATGGGCAAGCGCATACTCGTAGCTCGCTGAAGAGACAATCGATGGTGTCGACCAAAGAGTTTACTTCGTGCTCCCTAGCAACCCCATCGTCTTTATTGTCGCTGGTGTCGACACAGAAGGTTGTAAATAGCCACTATACATATTTTTGTATATTCAAAATAACACGAAACACACTTTGGCAGTTCTTTTTTTATGAGTTTCGTGCATTTGCATTGGTGCATGTGGGGAAGGTGTTTGTAGTAATGATCACTAAAACTAACTTTTCAGGTAAGTTACCTAATGCGATAATATAATAAATTGTTATAAACGTACCTATTATCTTGGTCTGAGAACGAGAACCAATTGCAAAGCAGCGCAGGTCCTAGAGTGGTGACCGCGGCCCGGCCCAGACGCGGCGTGTGTCGGCCCGCGGGCTACACTCCAGCCTCTACGCCGCGTAGTCCCTAGATATGAGCCACATGTAGCAGACGCGACCGCGCGTGGGGCGGCCTATGTCTGAAGCTGACAGCCCGGCGAGATCGTTGGAAAACATTTTTTTAATATAAAACTTTAATGTAGATTTTTAAATTTAATTATTATTATATATACGATTGACCATTTCATTTACATACCGCTGCCGCTGCTTTCAGTTACAATACACGTTGTGAATTGTTAATATTAACAGTTCCTAAAGAGTACGCCATCTTACTTATCGAAACCAAAGCATTTTTTATTTATTGAAGTAGATTACTTTCACATTGTGTTTTCTATCTAGTACACATAAAGTTGCTACAACTATCCACTATGCAAATTCCTATTGGAAAGTTTATTAATCGTAGTGAAGCGCCTCTGGTGCGCTGGAGTGAGCGCTACGCTCCTTCAGTGGATTCCAAACCAATCCATGGAACAGAGCAAGCAGAGCGGGACTCGGACTAATTGCGATAACGAAGTACGGATCGGCCCGCCGGGAGCCGGAGCCGGGATCTCCCGGAGTGGGGCCGGCTACGACCCACTTATTGATGTTCACACAGATTCAAGCAAAGATATTTTCTTACTAAATATATGAAGACTGGTATGTACGCTCTAGGTTTTGCTGTGTAAAATATATACTACGTTTAATTTGTTTCTGAATTTGAGACTCATCCTACATTGGAACTGTGATGTCTCGTTGTATAGATAGATAGATAGATAAAATCTTTATTGCAACTTACAGGGCATCACTGATATTATAAAAGCAAAAATACAAACATAAAACTTAAAAGTAACAATACAGAACAAAAAAATAATACAAAAACAAGAATACAAACATAAAACTTAAAGGTAACAATATAGAACAAAAAATAATACATGGAACATATCAGTGCCACCAAGAAATTGCAAATGGTCCAGGCTTAGCCTGGATGTTATGAGTCACAAAGTACTCATAACGCTGTTTTTCAGCCAAAACCAAGACGCACTCACACCACAATGGTCAACCATATCCATAAGCGTATGCCTCAGAACACTGATTAACAACAAGTTATCACAACATAAAAACAAGAAAAAAGGGAAAAACCAGTGCAGCCGTAACATTTGAAGGTGTACTTAGTATCATGAACGATGTGTGCTCGTATATAATGGTAGTTAAATAATAAAATGTGTGTAATAATATAATGTAAGAAATAATATAATATGTGTAATAATATGAATGTATGGAGTTAGTGTGTATATGTAGATTTGTTAGTTTCGTTCCGCTGTGTCTTCCGCTACTCACCTGTTTGTTCAGCTAAGAGATGTCCACGTAACCTTTTTTTAAACGAGTGTAATGAGGGAAGTATTCTTAGTGGTGGAGGGAGATCATTCCAACACTTTGAGGCAAGGAAACGGAAGCTACCACGTAATATGGTGGTTCTATGTTTAGGAATGACAAAGACAGACGAACAGATCCTGCCAAGTTTCCGTTGATTAGCGTTGCGCCATTCTAATTTCTTATACAAGTAGATCGGTCGTTGGTACTTTATTACTCCAAACAAGAGTGACGCATAGTACAGTTTTTGTCGTGCTTGCATCCTCAGGATATTTGTCGAGTTAAAATAAGGGGTAACATGCGTACGTGGCGGAATCCTAAAACAAAAATGGGAACATGCGTTTTGTACTCTTACAAGGGCCATAGACTGTGATACATTAATTTAATTTTATTAATATAATAGACTCGCACAGATTCACTCTTAGATCTGTACTGATGTACGGTCGAATTTTATATAAAACCTTGAGCCTAAATAAACAGTTGTGAACTAAATCA
Source organism: Coleophora deauratella (assembly GCA_958295455.1). Taxonomy (NCBI): domain Eukaryota; kingdom Metazoa; phylum Arthropoda; class Insecta; order Lepidoptera; family Coleophoridae; genus Coleophora; species Coleophora deauratella. The sequence continues at coordinate 229,237 of OY282406.1, forward strand.
ACGATATGTTTTTCAAAACGTAAAGAAGAATCAAAGAGAACACCAAGGTTACGAGCTTCGTCAATAAAATAGATTGTTTTATCATGAATTCAAACAACAGGTTTAGAGCAAACTATGAAGTCGACTTGTTTCTTAGTTCCTAACGCCATATATTTAGATTTAGAAGGATTCAATAAAAGAGAATTATTTAGTGACCATTGATAAATTCGGTGGAGATCGTTGTTTATGTTTTCAATAGCTATATTTATGTCATTAAGATTCACAGAAGTGTAAATCTGGACATTATCCGAGTAAATGTGGTACTTAACTCTTTTTACACATTCAACAATATCTGCACTATAAATAATGAAGAGTAGAGGGCCCAAAATAGAGCCCTGTGGAACACCTCTCTCAACCGACAGAAGCTGTGATGTGAGATGACTGCCATCAGATTTCTGAATGACAACTTGTTGCTCGCGGAAACTTAAATAACTATTAAACCATTTTATAGTGCCAGGGTCAAAGCCATAATAAGCCATTTTTGATAATAACAAAGAAATATTTATAGCGTCGAAATCACGTGAGAAATCTAAGAGAACTAATTAGTTTCCTAAACCTTTATCAGTGCTCGATAGTAAATTGTCAATGACGTCAAGTAGAGCAGTTGCAGTACTTCGGGTTTTTCTAAAGCTAGATTGAAGATCAGGCAGAATTTTATTTGCTTCGCAATACTTGATCACCTGGTCATAAACAACCTTCTCTAAAATCTTCGATAAATATGGCAAAATGCTAATTGGACGGAGATCTTTCATGTCAGTGAGATCTATTTTCTTAGGAATTAGTTTCACTACTCCAATTTTCCAGAGGTTAGGGGTTACGAAGTTGATGACAAATTTAAAGTTATGATAAAAAAAAAAAAAATTAAAGTGTCTAGATGTACGCTGTCAATTAATGTTAGTTCATAATTATGAATAATAAATAATATTGAATTACTTCGGTTTTCGTTTATTTATTTATTTAAAGTCCTTTTTTTTTAAAGAGTGATATATATGTATAAGTATAAACGTGTATCTAGCTAGTCTGTGTTACAATATTAACATGCTTATCAAGAAGCAACGATATCTCCCTTTTAGAAAAAATGGACTTTAAATAAATAAATGAAAACCGAAGAGATGCACTATTATTTATTATCATTGAAACTTACAATTTCCATTAAAATTTCCTTAAGGTACCTATACCAATTCATTTTCGTCGAAATCTTTGCCTATTGCAGGCTACGTCTCATTGTCCGGTATCCAACAAGTTCACGCGTGGAGTCATCGGCCCTTTAATGAATAGTAATGTAATGATTCCGTTTAATAATCCTAATGGGGGCATTCACGCACCGGACCGGAGAGCGTACACCCAAACGATCTGCGCACACCCTAACGATCCATTTGAAACACAAAATGGCGCCGTTTTAATACAATTGAACGCGGTAATGAAGAGTAATTAGGTTATTAGCGAACAAATTAATTAGTTTCCGCTGCGGCGGCTGCGCTATCGCTTATGATATCAATGGAGTGATCACGGCTTATTTGTTTGCTTCTGTAATTGTTTGTTCGCGTGATGTTTATTTAACGTAATGAATTGAAGTCTCGCTTACAGTCTAAATGGTTTGAAGCCAAACTCGAATATGGAAAATATCGCTAATACAGCTTAGTATAGATAATAAGTATTTTTATTTCCGGTGACAACATAATCTTAACCTAAGCAAACACAATGCGGAAAATTTTCCAGCTTAAAGTTTAAGTTGCACAAAAGCATTATAGCACTTGACCATGGAACACTAAGGAACCTAGTACCACGTAAAAGTACTTGTATCTGTAATATTATTGTAAAAGCAGGATAAATTTTTGACGGTAATGGGCCATTATGCATCTCAATACGATAACTCTCCATCAAAAGCAAAGAACTGCGGGTTACAACCCATGTGTGCCTAGACATGTTCTTTGCCAATCCTTTAATAAACTTGCAATTCACAAAACATACCAAGTCGGCATTTTGAAGTAACTAATCTTTTCTCTCTGCCAAGCTGCTGAATAAAGCAAATAGGTCACGAGTGCAGGCCCAATCTCCAGGAACACGGCCGTGACGCCAACACCGCCAACACCGCGTCCACGTGTTCCCGCCCCGCCTTTCCCGTGCTCCCGGCAAAACGCTGGGAGGCTGCCCAGGAGGGGTCGCTGGTTTGGTGGCGGCGGATCGTGAACGTTGTTAGAGAACACTCACTCTTGATTACTGTGGAACGTGGAACAGAGCTATAGTACTTAGTGGAAATTTAGGGGGCTCTAGCTTCAACAGTCAATGTCTCCCGGCTGATTTGATGGTGATGATGATGCTAAATAGACTTTATTATTTTAACATCTTAGTGTTGACATTGCAGATTATTTTACACAATCATGATTCTAAACAGTTTTCTCTACGCACCAAATAGGTAGTAGATGTGGGTATATGTACAATGAATGATGTATGTAGATAAGAGAATAATAAATACATTCAGTCTAAGCTCAACCCTGGTGTTTGATGTGTCCCTCCCAAATATAACATAACATGGCGCAGTCGGTGTGAATTTTTCCTAATTTATAAAAAAAAAAAAAAAAATGTGTTACAAAATTACGTTTTAAAAAATTATTAATGTCAGAAGACAGTGAAAGTGAATTTGAAATAGCGCAAGAGTCAAATCGCACAACCACAATGGAGTCAGTATTACAGCCGCCACCGCCATTTAATTTTGAGAACAATTTGATGAATGTTACATCTGGAAATTTATGCAGAGAATGGGAGAAATGGAAAAAATCATTTTTAATATATTATGAAGCTTGTGAAATATCTAAGAAAGACGCCAATGTCCAGTAGTCCACGCGCCAAGAAAGTTACCAATAGCCATTAGGGATCAGGTTAAGCATAAATTGATAGAAATGGAAACACAGGGAATTATAGCAAAAGTAGAGGGACCCACGGATTGGGTGAACAGTGTTACGGTTGTAAAGAAACCTAACGGGGATTTACGAATATGCCTAGATCCGCGTGATTTAAATAAAGCGATCAAACGCGAGCATTTTAAACTTCCTACTTTCGAGGAAATTACGGCAAATTTGTCTAATTCTAAATATTTTAGCACTTTAGATGCAAAACATGGTTTCTGGCAAATAAAATTAGATCAATCCTCCACTGACTTATGTACATTCAATACAGTATTTGGGAGATACAAATTTTTACGCATGCCCTACGGCATATCTTCCGCTTCTGAAATTTTTCACAAAAGACTGTATGGACATTTTGATGACATAGAGGGCGTCGTTCTATTCGTGGACGATTTATTAATTTATGGACCAACAAAAGAAATTCACGATAAAAGACTTAGGGCAGTATTAGAGAGATGTGAGAAAATAAATATAAAATTAAACAGAGAAAAATGTAAAATAGGTTTAACAGAAATAAAATACTTAGGACACAAAATCACGAAAGACGGTATTTGTCCCGACAATTCGCATATCTTGGCAATAAAAAATATGCCTATACCGAGTAATTTAAAAGACTTGGAAAGATTTTTAGGTCTCGTTACTTACGTAAGTAATTTTATTCCGAATTTATCAGAAAAAACATCAGTTTTGCGTGAATTGCTAAAGAAAGACATTGAGTGGCACTGGGATAATAGGCATGAGCAATGTTATCAAAATATTAAAAAATTACTCGTAAGCCCACCTGTATTACAATATTATGACTTGAATAAACCTGTCGTTATATCTGTAGATGCTAGCAAGAATGGGTTAGGTGCTTGTTTAATGCAAAATAAATTACCAGTCTGTTACGCATCAAAATCACTAACAAAAACGGAGCAGTCGTATGCCCAAATCGAAAAAGAATTATATGCCTGTGTGTTTGCATGCGAAAAGTTCTATACGTATATATACGGTCGTACAAATGTCACTATCGAAACGGATCATAAGCCGTTAGTAAGCATTATCAATAAACCATTAGTTAACGCTCCTCCTCGTTTGCAAAGAATGCTTATGCGATTGCAACCGTATGTTTTCAAACTTGTTTACAAGCCAGGGAAGTACCTATACATAGCGGATACGCTGTCCCGTGCAGTTGCACCGAGCGTCGACGACGCCGGCGCACCCACACAGCCGCGCGATCATCTCGATGCGCAGGCCCAAGTATGCGCGGTTATAGCTTCTAATACATTGACTGATTCGCATTTCTTGCAGCTACAAAAATGTACAAGCGAGGATTCAGATTTACAAAAATTAATAAAAATAATAAAAAATGGCTGGCCAGATGAGAAATCTAAATTAAGTGACACGTTAAAGAGTTTTTGGAGCAGTAAAGATGAACTAACAGTAAATTTTGGTATAGTATGGAAAGGAAATAGGGTCGTAATACCTAAGTGCATGCGATATGATATGATTAAGAAGGTACATGCAAGCCACCTTGGTATAGAAAAATGTAAATTAAGGGCTGGAGAGGTTATGTTTTGGCCCAATATGAACTCACAGCTACAAGACTATTTGTCTCATTGCCAAGCTTGTTTAACATACAAAAAGCAAAACTCTAAGGAACCACTAATTCCACATGACGTTCCTTATCGGCCTTGGTGTAAAGTTGGGTCAGACATTTTTCATTTGGGAGGAAAATCATACCTATTAGTAATTGATTATTACAGTAAATTTATTGAATTAGAACAGTTACAGTCTTTAACGTCAGAACACGTTATTAAGAAATTAAAAAACATTTTTCGTAGACAAGGTATTCCGGAAATATTGGTATCAGACAATGGTCCTGAATTTTCATCCAACAGCTTTCAAGAATTTTCCCTAAATTGGAATTTCAAACATATAACATCCTCCCCTCGCTACCCCCAGTCTAACGGGCAAGTGGAACGAGCCATTCAAACTGTAAAAAATATAATGAAGAAAACTACATACGATCAGTCAGACTTCGATCTGGCCCTATTAGAATATTTAAACACGCCTATAAATAAAACCATACCGTCGCCTGCCGAGTTGCTATACAACAGAAAATTAAGAAGTATAATTCCATGTACTCCTAAATTACTTATGCCAAGAATGAAACAGGAAATAGTAAACAAGTTAAAAGCACGTCAAATACAGCAGAAGTATTATTATGATATGGGATCTAAAAAATTAAAATCTTTGAAAATTACACAAAAAGTTAAGGTCAGACTAAATAACCAATGGGTACCTGGCACAGTTTATGGTATTGCAGGTATCAGATCTTATTACGTTAAGCTGCTCACAGGTGGCATTATAAGACGTAATAGGAAACACATTATTATTGATTCATATAGGCGGAATGAGTCATCAATCACCTGTCACTATGACGACATACCAATAGGAAATGGGTACCCACCAATAATGCCTAGTGTTCCGCTCAGCTCCAGTCACAATAATAATACAAATCAAACTAATTACTATCGTACTCGTTCCGGCAGGATAGTGCGACCTCCTGATCGGTGGGGCTTCTCCACTGCGGCATCCTCGCGTACCTAGTTTGGTTCCACAGATTGTGAGTGCTGATTTTAACACATAAATTATAATCAAACTATGTGAAAAGGATCTGTATCTGAAATAAAATATGCATGAAACTGTATGGCAATAAAAAAAAAAAAAAAAAAAAAAAAGTAAAAAATTAAGCATGAATATGTTTAAATAAATAATAAATTAATAAATAAATTTTAATAAATATTTTTAATTTTTTTAAATAATTTAAAATTAGATATAAAAAAAATAACAAAATGTAAAAAGACAAAAAAAAAAAAAAAAAAGCATGAGTACTGTACATATATTTATATCTTTTAATATTATAAGATTTGATCAAAAAAGTAATAATGTAAAAATAATATACATATATGAATATAAGAAAAATTTTATTAAATAATAAATTCATTTTCTTATTTGTTGGGATAAGAAGTGATAATAATGAAAATGTATTCTTTTATTATTTTTAATTTGTATAAGAATAAAATATACATAAGGCATAATTCATTGATCTCTTTAAATGAATTTGTATTTAATTTTATTTCAATAAGGGGGTTGTGGGTATATGTACAATGAATGATGTATGTAGATAAGAGAATAATAAATACATTCAGTCTAAGCTCAACCCTGGTGTTTGATGTGTCCCTCCCAAATATAACATAACAGTAGATTTGCAAAAAAAATATATTATATATAAACGACGTTTTCATTTAGATTCATTTTCATTTAATCAGATACTATTATACAAATATAATATCTTGGTCAAGTAGAGATACATATTGATCAATTTATATCGATTTATTTATTGTTATCCCGGGACAAATCGCGCATGGTCTTACGGTCGAAACTAGGATTCCCTGTATCATGGAAACCAGACTGATATATAAGCATACATAAATACAACCTCATACAGACCAAACTACTTTGGTTATCACAGAAATATTTTCTTTACATAAGAATCGAACCCACGACCCTGACCCACACTAAGTCAGTCATCCGTAAGTTGATAATGAATACCCACTTGTTTTCTACATAAGTAATACCCTGAACAATCACAATTCATTTATTTCAATTATTTTATTCAAGAAACAATTACTTCTCACCATTCAAAACAACAGTAAATACAGCTGTCTTGTACAACAAAAGCTCGCTAAATCCTACTATTCATTTCCTGCAGTAATACGTGCATACTTACCGTATGATATGACAATATGACAGTGATGTTGACTTGGCCGGGCTGTGACCCACCGCCACCGCCACGCGACCGGCGCGGCGGTGGCGGTGGCGGTGGCCTGTCCCCGCGCTGTTTGCCATCCTTGCACTGTGTTTGAGTTCCCGGCATGTTTGTTTATATTGAGGAGATTACGCCGCATTCCACAGACAATACCATGAAAATACTTCTGTACAACATTGGGGGTTCTTTGTCTTTGTTCAAGAATGCTAATCTCTACGGAATAAAGCGTCTATGAGTGAAGCGTATATTTTCTAAATTTCATTATGTAAGTTAAGACTATAACGGCCAAATGAAGGTCTGGTATTGTTACGTGATCACAACATATTTCAGTAGGATTCTACTCGCTTGATGATATCATTGACGTTCGCTTCTCTTAAAAATTTAAAGCTGCCTTAAAATTGTATAAAATCTAAAAATCATTTATGCAACTTCGCATTATGATTCGTTAAATGCTAAATATCATAGCTGAGCTATCTAAGAATCTTAGATCTGGTAAGCACTCCCATACAAGACAGTAACAAGGATGTATCCTACTTAAAACTTGGCTCAGTTTGTGGCAATGCTACTATACTACTACTCTATTACTACTAGATCTAATATCCTACTACTAGTCTCGGTAGCTGTGCCATTTTTTTTCTAAATCCATAATGTTGAATCTTTGATTCGATTTAGTACGCGCGCGCAGGTACTGCTGGTCGCGTTGATATCTTTTATATGGTTCTGTTTCATAAGGCGTAGTACTCGCGTAGTCACATTGTGTATTTTCCATGTGATTCATTTAGTTACGCATTGCTGCGCTGATGGTCCATGACGAGAAGCTACAGTTTTCGAATAAGGTGCGCTTAGAAATCGCAAAAAAAAATTAGGACTCTTCTTACAAGTTTTTTTAGTTGATCGCCCAACTTTTTATGAAGAGTCCAAAATTTTTTTCGAATCGACTATACTACGTGTTAATTGGAAAAAGTTTTTCAGATGAGTTTCTACTCTTCCCCAAGGTTTCTACCCTTTTGAATGTTTGAATCCTGGCAGATACGAGTGTCTTATTTGTCAGTCATGTCTGTTTACAGTCGGCGTCTACACAGCCAGGCTTGTTTTACAAAATTCGAGATATTTTAGCTGAAGGAGTTCTCACTTGCCATGTTAATGTATGCAAATGCAGCGTCCTCGAAAGGAAAGCGACAAGCAGCCGGAGTGAGGAGGGAAGAGTCGTCAAAGTAACGTTCAGGAACAAGGATCTACTTGGCACAACATTTTCTCATCTCATCTCACTAATATTATAAATGCGAACGTCCATACTTTCCTACAAACATCCATCCATGTGTTTGTTTGTTTGTTTGTTCCGCTTTCACGCTGAAACTACTGAACGGATTTGGATGAAAGGTAGGTACATAGATAGAGCACTCGGCTAACACATAGGATACTTTTTATCCCGGAAAACTCAAGGGTTCCCGGAGGAACAGCTAAAAACAAAAATTTTTGCTTTGTCACTAGATGGCGCTGCTTAAACATCTTATTTCTCTCTGGAGCCAACTGAAGTCCACGCAGACGAGTCGCGGGCGGAAGCTAGTAAGTAATATTGTCTCCCTAACTACTCGTACTACCTTTGCTGCGTTGTGACGTGAGAGGCACTTGTGTATTGTGTCACATTTCTTTTTCTTTTTGGCGAATAAAGCAACGCTAAAAGAAAGTTTAGATACTCTTGTCTCAAAGACTTTCCAACTGAGTTTGTCCTTTGTACATATAACGTGTTATAAATCACTAAAAGCTTTTATCATTCGTTACATGACCTATCACTCATTAATTTTGGATTATGTCAGCAAAAAATTAACCTTAATGTCAATGCTTTTTCTTGCGAAGAAACCAGTGAATAAGAAAGATGCAGATTTTCTTTATGGAAAACAACCGACTGCCAATTTTAATTATAAAAACAAAAAAAAATCCTATCAAATATCCTATCCTTTTATTTACATAGTTCACAAGTTATTTTGATGCTTAGTACTTACGGTATTAATACCTATATGTATCAAGCTGTCATTGGTACTAGAATCAGTTATATAAGCTTACATACTTTCAAATTTCATCGCTTCAGTGCTCCAACTTGTTCGAATAAAACATAGGCAAATGTTGATATTTTTTTCCAAAATATTGCAACCATAAAATTTTTACGTAATCGTTTCCCGTTAACTTTGCACATTATCTCTCGCTGGCCATTCGGATATATTAACGCAGTTCGCGAACTGCCGACTACATAAAACATTGTCGAATTTATGGAAGACTCGGGGAGTAATAAAAATTTGGAAGATCCTCGAAATGGCGGATAAGAGTTAATTCCGCGACCGCCTCCGATATTACTTTATCGCTTTGCTCTTCCGCCTTCCAACTCAAATATTTTTTCATTGAGCAATATTCCAACTTTGAAGATTGTTTAGCAGCTGTTCCTATCTTACACAGTACGGGGCGGAGGGTTTATCGGAGCTTATTGTCTGTACAGTAAAGTGAGTCGAATAGGTGGTTTTTTTTTGTGTTGGTGGCAAGAGGCAGACAGCGCATGTGATGAAAGGAGAGTATGGCCCCTTTTAAATATCTATAACCACAGAAGGGTTATTAGCGGCCTGCTAATCCTTAAGGGCTGTGATGGAATGAATTACCCTAATAATAGAATCTTCATTGCTTGTAACAATTTGAATCTAATTTTATCCTTTAAACACTTCGTTATTCTTCAACTCGAGTACCGTTGCCGCCACACGCCGCACCGTCAGTTACGGTGCGCTATCTTGCAGTTACTGCCACATTTCAGCTCCCCCCCTCCCGTGCGCGAGAGCACACCTCACTTGCAACCAGCGCACTTTATGGTGCTCCATAGTTACATGCTGGCAACCATAGTACAAGAACTATAGTATTCCGTTACCAATGTCAAACATGAAAACATCATTATGGCTAAGTCCTTTCATATTTGAGTATTACCAATCGTTCCAAAATAAATTAAATACACAAGAAAAGTACAATTGCTGAATTTTCAGACTTGGCATGAAGATGCTTAAAATTTTGAGATAGGTAGGATTTTTCTAGGGGTCCCAGGAAAAATATGCTCGCTGGGATCAGGGACACCAAAATATCGTTCATGAACGCGCATAAAAAGTTTTTGTTTTGATTTTATTAACATTTTTGTACCTAAAGCTTAAGTCAATAAATTATTTGTATTTAATTTCTTGTCATACATAAGGTACTTACAGGAGATACAAGCGTTATATTGCATCGGCATTAACAAACTCATGTTTTACAACCACGGATATAGAATTATCTTGGAATACTGTATTCCGGTAAATTGTAATCTATCTGAGAATACCATGTATTCTTCTACCACCATTGCGGCGGCGAGGGTTCCGTACACAGGATTCCGTGCGGTGCCGCTGCAGGGGCCCGCAAGCGGCCGTGACGCGATAACTGTTAATGTATGCGTCTGCGATGTGACTTGCATGCCGCATGCCGCCTCTAATTGCGGCTACGGGTCATGCATTGCAATCTTCTTTGTGGGCTACTTTGTGTTGGTACTATGTTAATTTATGACTGCCGTTTGCGACTTAATTACATAGCGGGAGATAAGGACGCATAGATAGAGGCTGCTTTTTCAATTAAAACTCAAATAAAACACAAAAGGCAAAAACACGTACATTTAAGTATTTCATAGCGGGATGCGTATACGCTACGTAGTCTTAAATCCTATACTAAAAGCAATAATTTATTTGCAAATGTTTACTTGATAAATAACAACGACCCCAGTAAAGCGTCAGCATAAGAATCACTCTCAATTTATGTGATGAAGATATAACATTATTTAAACAAAAGCGGTCAAGTGCGTGTCGGGCCACGCGCAGTCTACACTGTTCACTGCTTCCAAATATGTTCAGTAGTTTCGGCATGAAAGCTGAACAAACAGACAAATAAATAAACAAACATCCATACTTTCGCCTTTATAATATTAGTGAGATGAGATTGATGAGATGAGAAAATGTTGTGTGCAAGTGGATCCTTGTTGCTGAACGTAGTGCCTACTTCGACAGAACCTGCTTCAAGGGGAAAACCTCCCGTCTTACAAAATTAACTATTACTCGTTAAGTTGTAAAGCCTGCTTAGATGTGATAGTTTTTCTTTTAACTTCGTTATATATTTATAGTATTGCCGTGAATTTTTTCACATTTCTAGAAACAACCGTTTAGCTGGCGGGGGGGGGGGGACTTTAACAAAAAAATTCAGTTTAAAGCTTAATATTTCAAAAATGGATCCCTGAATTGAAAAATGGTTTCCCAAATCTACACTATTTTTGAAAGATCTATCCAACAACAACCCACATTATGGGAAAGTTGACAAAAAAAATTCATCCCCACTACACGTGTAGGGAGAGACTGATGTTTTTTTCAAGATTTTATTTTACCACTTTGTCGGCGTGATTAATATGCACATCCGTGCCAAATTACAGTGCTCTAGTACTAATAGTCTCTGAGCTAAGCCGCGTACGGACAGACAGACAGACAAACAGACAGACGGACATGGTGAAACTATAAGGATTCCTTGTTGACTACGGAACCCTAAAAAATAATTCGAAAGGGAATCATATCAAGTGAAACACATTATGTACAAATTACTATAAGTTTATTTAATATAAACGTATATGTATACAGATAGGTAACAGGATACAGTAGTGACGGTTGATATACAAGTTGGAATACAAGACAATTTTCTATAGGTCGTAAATACAGGTAACTAGCGACATTCTACCAAATCTTATAAATAAGTACTAACTCAATGTAATCTGTGGTATAGTTCTCACCATTCAAGTTTTTGCGTATATTACTTGTATTATCATTCAGATAGTTTGACTAGAAATGCTAACCACTGAACAAAATATTCAATATATTTTCATAATGAGCAAAATGAATTACCAGGCATTATAAAATAAAATCAGTCCAAGTACAAAATGAACATATGTATTTGTACAGCGTATTGCACACTCTTGTCCCATGCCATTGAGAATTTTAATGTCTCACGAAAATTATTATTTTCCTTTGTTGATACCACGTTAATGTGCTAAATGATACAAATGTTAAAGGAACCGTTCACCAAACCGCCAGACACAACCTAATTACGACTTAGACTATTCCGACGCACGCGCCGCCCTCGACCTCTCCTAGACAAATATAACCGCTACCTTACTTGTAAAAGATAATTTACCTTTTCGTTTCTGGAACTAGATATTTATTGCTGCGTATACTTATGAGCTTATTTCTGTACGAGTGGCTATCATAACCTACATTAGGATTAGCAAAACGACGTACAAAATGTTTTATTTTTTTACAATATTTCCACTACAGGTTCAATCTAAGGTCGTTGTTTATTTTATTCAAATTTTTACACATTTGTTGATTATGAAAGTTATGATAAGATTGTGTTTGTCATTGGAGTACTTACAATAAAACTACATTTACAAATAACTTTGTAGATGCATATTACAGATTCGTTTGTAAAGTAAATACACCTCGTATAAAATTTCCTATTCTTTATTAATTTCTAACATAATCGTTTAATCGTAAGTAAATGAATAATAGTTATTAATAATGTATAATCAATCTTAAAGTTACTACATCATGCTTAAAATAATAAGTAATGACGACTATTTTTCGACTAGTTGTTACATTTCATAACAAAAATATTAAAATTCAGTCTTTCTGTTCAACTTTACGCAAGAAATACTACTTTAGAACTGTAGCATAAAATAAATTAGTATTCATGCATTTATCCAAAGAGAGGCGTTTATTCACAGCTATTGCGAAAAAGAAAAAGACATTTCTGAAGCTGCACGAAGCAGAATGAAACATCAATTTAAGTTTGGAAACTTTTAAAAGCTTAGTACTAATAAAACTGTTACTGGGAATAATATATTGGCTTTTGAATACTTCAATCTACAGCTACCTATAGGTAGGTATTTACTACTTTTTACATTTAAATTAAATTGTAACTCATGAGATCCGTAAGCAGACTAGATACAAAACAACTTGTAGTATCAGTTTTATTCTGAATGTTGTCTAAACGTAACGTAGCCCACTTCTGTTACGTTTCTTATCCATAAATTATTACTATAGTATCGTATATCATAAGAAGCTATGATAATGTACAAATAACTAGCCCATTATTTATGATTAAGTACTGCAATATGTAGTAGGTATGTATCTCGTTTATACACATTGGGCGAAGGCCTGATTTATTAACGTAATATTTTTGAGAATCCAATACATACTTAATAAATACCTCTATAAATAGTGTACCATGTTGAGATGTCATGTATAACTAGGTTCTAGAAATTTCTTAGCAAGTTTGTAGCAAATTGTCACTGTGAATTTCAGCAGCCCACCCATACCATCATATTACCGCACTACATATTAAAAATACCGCTAGGTAAGTACAAATAAATACGACACCTTTTCAGTGCTCCTAAGTGCAACACCATACAATCACCGATCTCTTTCGATAGCTTACGGTTTAGCTTATCGCCCAATAGGAGAGAGATCTATAATCAATCACCTGTTATCAGCATATTTATTATCACCCAATTTTAATACCTAATTAACGTTTAAAATCCATACAATCCCCATTGCCTGGGCAAGGGCTTTAAACCCCTTATTAAGAATATTAACTTTCATCACCTCTGCTCAACAAAGACAATTTATATTAATCACGAGACCCTTTTTAAATCCTTGTGCTGCTTTAGGGTATGTTGGTGTAGTTGGCGAGATCCTTGCCGCTCTTGTAGAGCGAGGTGAGCCGCGGGTCCAGGTTGTGGTACTCCTTGCCACTGCGCGGGCGCAGCGTGCTCGTGGGCTGCCGGCTCAGCCTGCGAGAGAAACAATATTTAGCTCAAGTTTTGTAAAGTTATCGTGCAGTTGGCGAAGTTTCTTGCGCAAGTCTAGTATTTGTATAATAATGTGGAAAGACTCTCCCCCCAGCATTTAAGGACACAGTTTTTGCAAGCCCTTATTTAGAACCAGTTGTAAGTATCACTCAGATCGAATCAAAATACCATACGTTTCACAATATTTTTCTACATAAGTACCATAAAGAATAAGTTTAGATGTGTACTGCACATTTTTTAATTATTTATTCGATAATACACAATCACATTTATAAAGATCCGATAGATTTCAAACAGTATCAAAGGATCACATTAGTTGTTCCTCCCTGAGTAGGTATCATCTTACGGCGCGTCTAAGCCTGTTGTTGCACCGAGACTGACCAGCGCGAGTGGACACACGCCGCAATCTGCGCTCCCCGGGGATCGAACCCGCACAATGCGAGTGCACAATCCACCCAATCTAAGCTGTACAAGCCGTCTGCGTCTAAGCCTATCGGCATCTGGACCGGAGGTCTTAAGGTCTCTCGTATAGATCCTTTAGTGCTGTTTGGTGATAGCTAAGTGTGCGAAGCAACATATTGACTGCCATCCCGGTCTAACGTGTCTGCTTAATTCAGACGGTGAAACTTTAATAACATGCGACATACATTGGAGATCGGTTAGTACATTTATATAAAGTGTTTAAAGAAACAGAACTAAAAAGGTTCAATAGTTTTGTACGCTATTTATACGTCATAAAATAGAGAAGGCATTTTGTATATGTATAACTTCCAAAGAAACATGAGTCAAAGAAACCAACAGGCATAAAACCGTAAAACTTGGCAATGCACCGATTTACAAAAAAAAAAAAAAAAACACTCTTAATTACGGTGGGCGAGAAAACAAGGCATAACAACCCATTGGGCCAAGCTGCGGAACTCAAGAAAAAGTTGCGAAACTAAAATAAAACAGCTAAAACATCGTTTACAGGTAGTCGTGTTTTCTTGTCGGCGCGATTACAGTTCAACCGGAACTTGTGCTTTCAGGAATGTTGCCTTTATTGCTGAGTCTGCGCGCTCAAGATACGAAGTTTTGCCCTTCGGCTTTGTGAGCGACTTCCTTATTAATTAATTAAGCTTTTTAACTCAATAAGTACCAAAGTAACGAGCAACGCAAAATTCAATGAAACAGTTTTTGTTTGGCTCGTCGTGTTGTTGATTAGACGAACACCAACACGTCTAAACATGAGAAAATTTACTGCTACACGCGAAATAAATCTTTTATATAACGTAAATTTTATTAACACTAGTGTGAGCGAAACAAAATGTATCTACTCCAACATATTTTCTACCTAAGATAATTTATCTGTGGAAAAATTATATGAATGAAGCCCTAAAATGCAGGAAAATAAACTGTATTGTGGTGGTTCTTGAGTTAATATTTTCTTGCTAAAAATCTTTCAAAATCAGTCATTCATTGCGGAACGCTATAAAACTGTCGATATAACTGGGATAGGCACCCTGCAGGAGCGCGTCTACAGGCTCGCTGCCATGCACCTCACGTCACCATAGAATACTCATCACAAGATGGTAAAACCACCGGGTGCCAGGTCTCACCTCATGGTGTGTGGCGTGTCGGAGGAGGAGTGCGAGGAGGTCAGCGACAGCGTCTCGATGTAGTCCGACATGTCCGACGTGCCGCTGGACGTGCTGTGCGTGTCCACCACCCCTGCAACACAAACAGCCACTTAGCATCCCACCCACATAGCGCCTTGGATTAAAATATGTTAAAATATATTAAATGTGTTAAACTAAATGCGCCTGAAAATATGTATGATTATTTTGGAGTAAGATTAGTCTCATTCCAAAATACATTTAGCAGTTTGGACAAGTTCAGGCAAATAAACTGTTATTCATACATTCACAATTAAATTTAGCGTTATCGTCAGTTATCATGTCATAAATCATCAGGTGTATGTCATAGGCTTCTCGATTGTGGAAAAAATAAATCTGGCTCGTTTTTGTGTCTCTCGTACGCCCTCACTCCAGGGAAAATAAATAATTACGGCCATGATTCGCAATCAAAACAACCGCATTAGGGCAGATCAAAGAGCCGGCGCCTTTGTATCTCGCAATATTGCCGGGAAACGAGGACGAGAACGCGATAACAGGCGCCCGGCCCACTCGCGAGCCTCAGTAATTACAAAATGGCCTTTTGGGAAGAACACCGTTTATTCCTTCTACTGAACGACGAAACGCTAAGACTTCGTCTACAATTATTTTTGGGTAACAAGCTGGGTGTAAATAATGCTTTTTTGATTAATTGATTTCAGATTTTAATTAACTCACCTTTGAACTGCTTTGGGGGCAAAACGGGAATCTCTGCTTCAGCCGATGAAGATTTTGTCGGTACGTTAGTTTTGTGTAACGTCATGGACTGGTCTCTAAGAAGATCCGAAGACTTGGATTTTCTTGGTAAGGAGGAGTGTAGACAGCCCGACATGTTGCCTCTCATTCTTCGCTGCAGCATATACTGATATCTCGAGTGGCCAGAAGTTAGAGGCATCTCGAATTCGTGGAACTCTTCACTGTGTTTCATTGAGCAACTTGAAACTCCTGAATCGTTTGAGCTTGAAGAGTCTCTGTTCCCGCCAGTCTTGCACGGAACGCTTGATGACCGCTTTATTTGAGCGTTATCCATGTGCTTGTTTCGTAAATGAGGAATGTCTTTTGAAGAACTTTCTTCTGACGTCTTATTCTCTGAGTCATAAGATTTGCTACACTCAAAACATTCTCTGTCATTATCACATGGGGTCAAAGACCTTCCGTTTTCAATAGCCAAGTTTCTCAAAGTTTCTAACGATGAAGATGTAACATGGCTGCTAATGCTACTGTCAAATTCTTTCAGCTCTTCCAGCAACGGTGCAGAGTCTACTGAACTTGATCGTTTTTGTACTTCTTTATTGTTGTTATTTATTGAACTAAAGGTATTACTTTTGTCACTATCACTGTTAAGTGCAGCTATGCTTTGTGATTTTTCAATATCTATTTTGTATAATTTTTCCGCCGGGTGTTTAAGGCTCTGAGACCATTTTGGATTTGGTTTCATTGGCGTATATCCTGGATCGTTAGGTCCAACTGTTTTACATAAATCACGTCGATCCATAAGTTCCTTTTTCGGTTCCATAAGTAAATATTCATGGGCTGTGCTATTAGTTTGCACATCTTGATTATTTTTTGCATGACAACACTTTGTGCATATCTTTGGTTTCTTTATTGCTTTATTTGCTAGATTTATGTTAGCGCTTAAAGCGTCAAGTTCGCTTTGTGTGACACCTGCTTTCTTTAGCAAATCTTTAGCATTTTCGTAATATTCTAAAGATAACGCAAACTCAAGATTCTCATAATTAGCAAACGGTCCCTCAAACTCATTTTCATTTGTAGGCTCAACATTCTGATAATTTGTATACGCTGTATCTAACACTGACTCTGATGTATTGTCTTTATCAGCAACTGAGCTTTGTCTGTTTGTTTTCCGAGATACGTCTACTGTTGCATATATTGCCATCTCGTCCTGCTTTTGACAAGTCAAGACTTCGGTATTTACTTTTTCGCCACCAGATTCTCTCTTACAGTATGGAAGACTTATTAGATTATTAGCCCAGTTAGTAACTTTCTGACAAGGGCACTCTACTGGCTGTACATTTTCATCACACTCAACTATAAGAGGTCTCTTTTTAGATGCGAATTTTAAAATACACCCGCAATTTTTCTTCAGCACTAACGAACCCGGTGAAGAGCTTTTTGTTACTTGAAATAGGTCATCTGCTAACACTTTTTTTATTCTTTTTGGTGTGTCGTAATACTCCCCGGTGTCAACCTTTGAAATAAAAAAATATTTTACTTTTAATGTTTATTGAGTTATTTTAATAATGCTATTTATATTGATACAGTATGATACTTACCTGGTCCAAATGGATGGCCTTAGGGACATCATAATTTTCGTAGGGTCCTACTTTTGTATTACTAGAAGGGTAAGCGATTTCTTCTCCCGTGCACGGACAGCCTTTGGTTACTGTAGGCAGAATGGCAGGTGGCTTCTTTTGTTCCAAATAACCTGGTTTCGGTGGCCTAATCGGTGGCTTATCATTGCATGCTTCTAACGTCTTTCTCAACATCCTTGGTGTCAAATATTCCGTGTTTGCAGAACAGTCCAAGTTGTTTTCAGGGACTGCTTCCATTGTCCATGCAGGGTTAAACTGTTTTGTGGGTGTTAGGGCTACTGTAGATGATCTAGACATAGCGCCAAGTTTTGTCAAACAATTAGAGCAGCGTTCTAAAGTCACATGATCGGCTCCACTCCAAGGGGGTTTCGCTCCTATGTCTATGTCACTTCTCATCTGTTCTGGGTCTTCAAACCTCCTTTCGTCAGATGGCCAATATGGCGAAACTTGTCCACAGTCATCGCCGTAGAAGTTTTCTTCGTACAGACCACTCGACGTGTCAGGTAGGGATTGGTCGACACTGTTGAGATCCGAGAGCCGCGTACTGGGGCGCATTTTACTGCCCCTCTCAGCTCCTGTAGGCAAAAAAAAACTTTTATTGCTTCCTTACCAACTACAGTTAATAGAATGCAACACGGAAGTCCACGGAAGTCCGAGAAGTGTCCACGGAAGACCAGCGTCGTGTCACTCAGAGTGACCCGACATTATGCTGAGTGGAGGCCTTGTTAGTGGCACATACTAAGTACTTTATGTAAATTTTGTCTAAATTTTTTATTGTTATTTGCTACTAATAAACATTTTCTTTCTTTCTTTCAACAAAGAAAGTTTAATGTGAGCGACATACTTTGTTAACCCATTTAGCTTTTTTTGCAAACTTTACTGATCTCCATTGAAGTAAATGATAAGCTCATTATGTGTACCTTGGTTTTAGGTTGCTGACTACTTTAAGTGCCTATTTTTAGTTCAGGTAGCCGCAGTCAGTTAACCAACTCACTTTTTCTAGCGCAGTACTACTACTATATTTTTTCCCTTTCATAATTGGTAAGCCTTTGCTATCATCTCACCTGCACTCTTCCGGGAAGGCGTCCCGCGAGGCGTGCTTACGAGGGTGCCGCGCGCCGCCAGGTCGCACGCATCCGTGATCTCCTGAGCTTGGTCCGTGAGCAGCATGTGCAGGCCTTCGCCCTTGCCACAGTGCGACCCGCCTTCGAAGCAGAAGCGCCCCTCTACCACACCGTAGCGCCTTGGGTTTAACAGAGATAGAAGTCAGTTGGGGTTATCACATTTGGTGTTAACTGGTATTATTGCGATACAATCTTTTCAAATAAAAGTTTAAAAGAGACATGATAATTATTTATAGTAACAAAAGGGTTAAATCAGTAATTTAAGGTAGGCTAAATTAACAACGTTTTTTTTTAAGAATTTTCTGGTATCGTAAACAAAGTTAAGACTATCCATACAAATCTGAAAAAAATATTTTATGGAATAAATGGCTTTTTAGGGTTCCGTAGTCAACAAGGAACCCTTATAGTTTCGCCATGTCCGTCTATCTGTCTGTCTGTCAGTCTGTCCGCGGCAAAGCTCGAAGACTATTAGCACTAGAGCTGTAATTTGGCACCGATATACATATTAATCACGCCGACAAAATGGTACTATAAAATCTTGAAAAAAAAATTTTTTTTCAGGATACCTCCCCTACACGTGAAGTGAGGATGAAAATTTTTTTTCGACTTTCCCATGGTATGGGTTGTCATTAGATAGATCTTTCAAAAATGTTATGAGTTTGTGGAAACCATTTTTTCGATTTAGGGTTCCGTTTTCGAAATATTAAGCTTTAAAATGCACATTTTGTTAAAGTCATGTGTCCACCCCCCCTCTTCCAGCTAAACGGTTGTTTCTAGAAACGTGACAATTCACGGTAGTAGTATATAGGGTGTAAGGGACGGTTTCCGAAAACTTTAAAGGCTTGCTCAGTAGACGAAACTAAACAACATTTTACAATGATTTTTTTTAGGAAACGAAAAGAAAAATCGGCTTCTCCATACAAAATTATAAACCTGATTGAACAGTTTGTATGGAGAAGCCGATTTTTTTTCGTTTCCTGAAAAAAATCTTGTGGAAAGTTGTTCAGTTTCGTCTACTGAGCAAGCTCTTAAAGTTTTCGGAAACCTGTCCCTTACGCCCTGTATATAACGAAGTTAAAAGCAAAACTCTCACAGCTAAGTAGGCTTTTCAAGTTAACGAGTAGTATTTTTAGTAGAATTTTATAAGACGGGTGGTTTTTCCCCTTGAACTACTACGGAAACCTACACTGCGCGTGGCCCGACACCCACTTGACCGCTTTTTTAAAAGATAAGAATATCTTCCTGCACAAGAGATTCATTTTACTAACAAAACATTATTTTGACTCTACAATGTCACTCAAATAAAGTATACAGATAAGTAAATTTTAAACCACTTGGCGTACCTTGCGATACGTTTAAATTAAATAGGTAGATAAGTAGGTGAAAGATTAACCGACGTAAACTGGAACTAAGCAGTTAAATATTAAAACATCGTCAGAACATATTTATATCCAGTGTGAATTCTAAATGCAAAAGACAACAGCGTTTCACTACGTCATCCCAATTAATTTGCTGCAAAATTTATAGCTAACTTCATCTTCGTCTATCCGAGCGTTTAGCTGTATATTAAAGTTAGTTGCGTTGTCTCTGTGCGGCAAAGAGCGCAGTTGGTGCATGTTTTAGCTGCGGTTGGGCCCGGGACCGGGGCCAGTGCACACTCACGCATAGGCCAGCGCAGAAGGAAATACGCGTTAATTCTTCTACTCACTATTATTACTTGCGTTACGTCTGTTCCCACTTCCACACCTCGTTGGACTAATTATTCTTTACGCAAATTCAAGGAAACGTTTCCAAATTTTACGGAATTTATACCATCATTTAATTTCCGTCATACTGTAGAAATTATATCGTAAAGATATCGTAAATCCGACTTTCCATTTTCTTAGAGGGTGGCAAGTTCTTGTACAAAATCTTCATAGAGAAACTAATATCGTAAGTATGTATTATGTATTTAAAACGTGTTCCAGCAACGGACTAACTGCGTCACTCTGCAACCAACCTGCCGCGATGACCGCGCACTGGTTGGCGGTGGAGGCATCCGCGCGGCTGTAAATTGTTTATGAAGCGCCCGTCTCTAATAAAACCTAGTGTTCTAAACTAGCAGGGGGCCCTGGGAGACGGAAGTCGCTTTGAATAACCGAGCCACAGTTTAAGCAAATTTTTACTCGCAAATTTAAGCAAACTGTTTGCACACATTTTGAAAATTTTCAGTTTCACGTTGCTTACTTATGAAAGTTTTGCTTTTAACTTACTAATTAAAAGAAAATTCGCATCGTTCAAGTACACGCTTCTCAGTACTGAGTTTACACTATACGGTATGCTCTACGGCAAACTGAGTATTAATCAAACAAAAAACTTTTTACCAGACGGCACTGTTACGCTTAGTTTAGAATCATATTTTTAACCCCATGAATTATGTCCCGCAGTCCCGTCTCTCTCGCAATAACACTGAAACGCATTATCGCATTTGGGGCGAAAAGTTGGCAAGCAGCATTTTCACGCAGCGCAAGATGGCGGCTAGAGAAAATGGCCGCCGGAACTCGGCTCCATTAGCTGCGCTCGCGACGCCGCCCCGGCTCCGGCGCGGCTCTAACCCTTCCGCGGTCGATAAAGCCTCAGACACATCGACATACGGTTTATATATTTTATCTATTTATTTAACAGCGCAGTGACAGTAAACATAAAACAGTCGCAACCGGAGTTTATGGCAAGCTGCGAATGATCGGGTTTATGTTGGTTTTATCTATGATTGCGAATGGTTTAATGCCACAATGGCGCTCCCTCGGTAACTGGCAGTTTGTAGTATAGAATAGCAAATAATTGCATTATGGCTCCGATAACGGCTGGAATAACGCATGGGGTTGGTAATCCAGTTTGATGATTCACGCCAATTAAATGCACTACACTTTATTTTTTGATAGATTTCAAATAGTCTATTTATTTTCCCATTATGTCTTCTGGTGTTGCGGGTGTCTATGGGCGGCAGTAATCGCTTACCATCAGGTGATCTGTCTGCTCGTTTGCCACCTATCACATAAAAAAAAAACTGTATAAGTTAAAACAAAAGTAATTATACTGTATTTTCGTCTCTATTATAAACTGACGTTTGTTTTAATGAACGATAAGTAATAAACAATTCATGAAGGTTTATTTTTTATGGAACTTAACTACCTAAATCTCAATTCATTCTTGTTTTGGATCATTTTTTCGGAAGGGTGTTTTTGAAATATTATTTCGGCACTTCTGTAAACTGTGAAATATTTTGTTGGTGCAATACCAAAAAAAACCAGCCAAGTGCGAGTCGGACTCGCGCACCGAGGGTTCCGTATAAATTCATAATCACACATGTCTTGAACTCTATATTTTTTATATTTGAGTTGATTGAATGAAAGGTAATTGCGGTTACGATTTATGACGTATTAAAAAAACTACTTAATAGATCTCGTTCAAACTAATTTTCGATGGAATTTTGCATGGTAATGTACATTATCAATTTTTTCTAGTTTTATCATTCTCTTATTTTAGAAGTTACAGGGGGAGGACACACATTTTACCACTTTGGATGTGTCTCTTGCGCAAACTATTCGGTTTAGAAAAAATTATATTAAAAACCTCAATATCTTTTTTGAAGACCTATCCATAGATAACACGTATAGGTTTGATGAAAAAAAAAATGATTTTCAGTTCAAGTATGGGGAACCCCCAAAATTTATTGTTTTTTTTTCTATTTTTGTGTGAAAATCTTAATGCGGTTCACAGAATACATCTACTCACCAAGTTTCAACAGTATAGTTCTTATATTTTTGGAAAAAAAGTGGCTGTGACATACGGACGGACAGACAGACAGACAGACAGACAGACAGACAGACATGACGAATCCGGGTTCGGGTTCCGTTTTTTGCCATTTGGCTACGGAACCCTAAAAAGAACATAGTTACAATAATATTAAGCTTATATGAAACTCCTACCTAATCCTTACGAAGGTAGGGAAAGCGAATACCACAGACGGATAAAATACGAATAATATAACCTAAACATTAAAATACATTAACCGAATTTAGGCTAGAAACTATTTAGTATTTCGTAGTCAAGCTGCAGTCTAACAGTATTGTGTAGATGCGCTCTAATAAGCATAAATAGTCTTGCCTGGGTGTAACATCGTGGCCTTCTGCAGGGTTCCTGGAGCATCTAGATTTAGAGTCTAGAATGTTATCGTCTCAAGAAAAAGTCAGCTACGGCTCACCTCAGATGCGCCAGCTCCCACAGTCCCAGCAGCCGCGGCGGCACCCCGCTCGTCAGCGCAAACCGGCGCCCCTGGATGTGCAGCCGCGCGGGCCCCGCCGGCAGCTTGCGGGCGCCGCCGCTGCCGACCATCACGAGGAACTCCCGCGAGGCGCCGAGCTGGGCGCCCACCTTCACCTGCCGGCCAGACTTAACGTACAGGCAGTGTCACAAATTGTTTATATATACTAAGGTTACGTATGCAAGGGATGCAATCGGATGCATGAAAGAAGCGTTCTTGAAGGAAATCCACAAATGTCTCACATACTCTTGGTAGCCAACTTGGAAAAATGGCTGACAAGACGATGTTTAATCGCTGGCTATCACATTGAAGAATTATGCTCGACTTACATTCATGTCTTGCCTGAATACTTATTTGCACCCATTGATACATACATCGCAGAACAGATGGCCGTTGGGGCATTAAAGTTCTCGAGTGCCGACCGCGCACCGGAAGACGTGTAGCGTAGGCATGCCTCCCACTTGGTGGACTAGTGAAGGTCGCGGAAAGCTGATAGATGCCGGCAGAAAGACCGGTCAACGTGAAAATCTTTGGGGAAGGCTTTTGTTTAGCAGTGGACGTCTTTTGCCTGATAATAATATGGCATTCCACAAAAAGTCTAATAAAAGTGGTAATTTTCAGAAAATATTTTGTTATTCTACATGGAATATTTAACAGGGACATGTTTCTACAATATATTAAGTAGTATAGGCTGTAGGCGTTGGTTTGTGAAACGGTGAACTATAATAAATGGTTTGATAAGGGTCAGACATAACATAACAGACTAACAACAACGTCGACAACGAACGTGTCGATTATTTCACCGAGTCTCGCAGAATACTGTCACGTCAGTATAAGTTTTATCGTTATTTTATTACATAAGGGTCGAAACTTTTGTGAGATGCCAAATTATTACTTTTTTCTCCCATTCATCTGTAACCTACTTTTCCTGCCGAGTGTACCAGCCTGCATAATTCATTCGCGCGCAGATAGACAAGTTTGGAGTTCTCCCGAGTCGTGAGTACACGAGGCGCGATCGTTATACTGCCTACGCACTGCCTTCTGCCTACCACCACACATGTGATCAGCTACAGGACTCTTAAATGAAATTTTGTAGGTATTCCTGCCTAAGTAACACATTAAGAAAATTAAGCTTTTAATGGATTGAATACATAATATATATAATTTCATTATTAAGGAGGAGATTCTATTGTTCATGTAGACGAAAATTATTCATGTTTAATGTTTTTGTGATAATTTGTAAAAATATTCTACGCTGCCGGATTGTGTCAGGAGATATTTTAAGTCGTATCCGACTTCCTCTATAGAAATTATCTCAGCTAACGATAACATTGGTCAACTGTGTACATTGTGTTGAAATTTTCATTTTTGTATCTCGTTAATGAGTATACGTATTTAAAAGTTCCTCTTCTTATATATATAAAAGAGCAAAGCTCTTGTCGGTGGCACAATCTCCAACTGTCCCTGTCCTCAGCCAGAATCTTTACCTCCCGATACGACACGACAGCGACCTTAAAAGCTTATACATATTATCTTATTATCGCCTCATATCTGCCACCCAATCAATTGTTTTCTCAATTATATTCAAGCAGCTACGTGACACTACAAAGCTAACTCATCGCGCGACACTATGGTACACGAACGCACGCACGCACGCACGCACGCACCCGGATTGGGCCACTCACCTGCCACGCAATAAGCCGCTCGCGCGTCTCGAACGCCAGCACGACGGACACGTCCTGGCACAGGATGGCCATGGTGTTGGACTCTTTGTCCAGCGTGAAGCCGCTCTCGAAGCCCAGGAAGTGCTGCAGCGAGAGGGACGCCTTCGCCTGGCCCGGCCGCAGGCGCGCGCGCGGCTCGCGGTACAGCTGCAGGTGCAGGCAGTCTGCGGGAAACAACGGGGGTAGCAGGTTAGTGAAGTTATTAGAAAAAGTTAAATACTGCAAGAGCTGCAGGATGATAAGTAAATTAGCACTCTGTATTAATTTATATCATCAAATGAATATATCGTAATCGAATTGGTATTAAAACGTAAAATTAGATTCTCCAATAATCGATTAACAGGTTTGCTAAGACTCTGCAAGTGTTACAAATATCAGGAATGGTAGCCATACCTATTCGAAAATGTCTATCTTTGAAAGCTGTTTATTAAACTATTCAAACTTTATTTTCTTGCGTCTAATTAAAACAGGCATCGCTTTATTTTTTTACTAAAAAAATGATAAAGAGTGCTAACGAATTTGTGTTTACTCTACGTTTTATGCAAAAAGCGACGACAAAAAATTATTTTTTTCATAAACTCATCAAGGGAACTTTATTACGGGGAGAATTCCCTCCAAACGATCCAGCGCCGCGGTCTCAGTGCAAAATGAACTAAATAAATTACTCGCTCATTTCTCAAAAGTACCTCCTTCCGCCGAAAAAGTCGGAGAACAAAACCGACAAAGGCCTGCTTTCGCCGATAAATTACTGCGGCGTTAACAATGTAATCTTAAAAGATATAAGCCGCTGTTTTTGCTAAGCCGGGAACACGGTGAAGGGAGAGGCTTAGTTTTATTAACCTTCTAAAGCATCTACAACATACTGTACGAACTTCGAGTCCTTGTGAGCTTTACAAAACCGGTGTTTACTTTCCCGTGCAAAAGTAGGGCGTCGCTGTATTTAACCTCGTTTTATCCGGCATACGTGATTCCAACAATCGTAGAGGATTTAGAAAGCTTTTATATTTGCAGTGACAGCCGAAAAATGATCGAAAGTTACTTTATCTTGTTGCGTCAAACTTTTGTTTGGATTCGGATTTCGTTTGAAGCAAGACATCATTTTTTTTTCACATTTATTTATTTTGGTAAATATTTTGTAGTAATTTAATTCAAGTAGCAAAACTCTCCTTTAACCTTAAATTACTAATCCTGAATTGTCCTCCGTGTGTAGAATGGCCTAATGTTCCCAAGTTATGGGAAGAAACTCGTGTCCTAGCAACGGAGACGCCAAGAGCTGTTAACAATCTTAAACTACTTCACTGCCAGTCCCACTTATCCCACGTGACCTCCTCTTCACTGCACTTCACATGTAGTTCGACACGCCATAGAGCGAGGACACCCTAGCGAGCCATTTTATTTATAGTCTAAATAGTTCCGTGTAACATGGACACCCCACGCTAGAAATGTCCCGGTCACTCGTAATTAGTTAAGTGCCAACTGCCCAAGTTAGGCCCACTCGCCACTCCGCACTTCCGAAGACTAATTTAATTTTGTTATCTCTTTATCGTCCTTTACCAATGTTTGTTTTTGCGACTATCTAACTTTTATTATCTGAAAATTAAGCTAAGATTACTTTTCTTATAAATTAATTTATGGTAAGGCGTTATTAATTTTTGTTTACCAAATCTATGCAAACAAATTATGATCTGAAACGTTAGCATAGCAACTTACAATATTACAAAACTGTTTATTAATAATTTGTATCATAGCAAACAAATTTTCGGACCTTCGGATCTGTCAGTCAAACAATATATACAAAAATATCACACAATTTAAACAGATTTAGCTAAGAAAATTCTTCATTCTGTAACAAAACCTGGCTGACTAATGACATTATCAGGTACGAGGCGCGCAGATCTGCTAGGAGCTCGCAAGGCAGGTCGCCGGAAATTCACCGTAAACTAGACAAACACGGGATGGCTTTCAGGCTTCCGGCGACGCGATGCCATAAAATACATCGCGCTTATTGACAGTCGTAAATCACCTTCTTGTGACGTCATCCCGCGAATTATTATTGGCTTTTTACTGCGCATACTGTACTTTACTGTCCCGTAACTGTACACGCGTGTTTTTATTGTGCGAGAGAAGCTTTTTATGACCGTGCGATATTAAGATTTCTTGCTGATGTTAACACTTCAGGAAAAGAATAAGTATTTTTGTAATCATGTTTCAGGTATGGGAAGAGATCTGTGCCCCCCCCCCCACCAGTGGGGAGGATATGCGTTTTAAACGTAACATAGGCATTTCATAAATCTGAAAAACAAATTTATTCTACATGTTGTGACATTTTATAACTATGTTAAAACTAAGAAATGTTTTATCCTCTTCAAAGGAAACAGTACGTAATTTATTTCTTCATTCGTTTGATGAAATATCCTGGTCACGGCACTGAAGTAATCGTAAACTCATCTGCTCATAAAAAGAATCGGGACGCAATCCAATCCGTCGTCGTTTGCGCCATTCGACAACCCATGCCGAGCGTCTGTGCAGGAAGCTGGGAAGACGTGCTGTGATAGGCTGGCACGTTCCCCGCGCACGTATCCTCATAAAACTGGAAAGTCTGAGCGACAACTCGTCAGAGTTACATTTCTGAGTCGTCTTTAAGTAAAGTCATATCCACATGTTTCCACTGTAGAAAAAGCGGCCAAGTGCGAGTCAGACTCGCCCATGAAGGGTTCCGTAGCAGCAAGTATCATAATTTAAAAGTTCTTCTAGTTCGTTGTAGGTAAATTGTGGTTTACGATTTATGACGTATTCAAAAAAACTACTTACTAGATCTCGTTCAAACCAATATAAAAAATATGTTAGAAACCTCAATATCATTTTTGAAGACCTATCCATAGATACTCCACACGTATGAGTTTGATGAAAAAAAATTTTTGAGTTTCAGTTCTAAGTATGGGGAACCCCCAAAATCTATTGGTTTTTTTTTCTATTTTTGTGTGAAAATCTTAATGCGGTTCACATAATATATCTGTTTTAACAGTATAGTTCTTATAGTTTCGGAAAAAAGTGGCTGTGACATACGGACGGACAGACAGACAGACATAACGAATCCATCAGGGTTCCGTTTTTTGCTATTTGGCTACGGAACCCTAAAAAGTATGAATTACTGAAATTTAGACTCTACGCAACCGTTATTTAAAATGATTTCATATCCCGGTCACAGCTAATTAAAGCAACGCCCCTTCTGTTACATAAATATAATATTAAACTCTTCTTAAACTAATAGTTTACACATTGTAGAGGGTGTTTTAGTAGCGTGAAAGCCTTAAAAGTAAGGCTGAAAACTTTCAATATGAAATTCACAATAAAATACTGACTTCGGAAAAAATATTTAGACTCTCCATACAAACTTGGTTGACACTTTGGTTACTTTGTATGAAGAGTAAATAGAAATGATATAATTGTGTCCTTTAGGAAAGCTGATCCGTTTCATGAGTATAGACTATCCTTTTTCAAGCTTGCATGTTATTAAAAAGAACCTGTAAAGTCATTACTTTTTTTCATATAACCTTTCGTTTCATTTCTTGTGTTTAATTACCAAAATGATCGTCGGGGTAGCCGCGCCCGCCCGGCGCCCGCTCCGCGCC
Source organism: Coleophora deauratella (assembly GCA_958295455.1). Taxonomy (NCBI): domain Eukaryota; kingdom Metazoa; phylum Arthropoda; class Insecta; order Lepidoptera; family Coleophoridae; genus Coleophora; species Coleophora deauratella. Next base: position 257,665 of record OY282406.1, read on the forward strand.
GCGGCCGCGCGAGCGCAAACGAGCCTGTATTCAGCGCCGAATGAAAACGCGAATGTGTACAATTTAATTCCCAGATTGTGTTCCGGCTGACGAAAACAAGAATGCTTACATCCATTTGCAAACAAATTGTGAAGGAAAGAGCTTCGTGATGATTACGGGTTTGTGTTCCTAAAAAGAGCTAAAATTGCTTCGAGATTTGAGAATACAAAAGCAACACAATAACAAAGTATGGCAGAGAGGTAAAAGCTGTTGTGTCCGCGATAGAGAATTATATATCGTAAAATCTCGTATATCTCGAGCGTTCTAGAGCCATCTGCCAGGAATTTAATGTCAATTCATAATATAGAGGTATTAAGTACAAATAAAAAAAGTTTTATCATGAAATTACTGTTTTCATTTCATAAGATCACTAAGTAACAAAGCATCGATTACGCGATTTTCTAGCTTTTATAAAATTACGCGTATATTCTTTAAACTAGCTGGTGCCCGCGACTTCGTACGCGTTAGTGTTGGGGTTTTTACAATAGTTCATATGTTTTGCTAAATTATTCTTTAGAAATAAAAAAAAAAGTAAACAATAAAACGAATTTAAGAAAAAGGAAAAGGAAAAAGAAAATACAGAGAAAGAAAAAGAAAATATAAATGCATAGAATTTATGTTTACAACCAACACTACTGGGGCATGGATCTTTTCTTATAGCTAGGGAAGGTTAGGTCATTCTCCACACACAGGGTCCAAGTTTGGATAGTGGTAAGATGTGAGACTAATGGCCAACTCCAGCTTAAGAAGTTTTTCAGCCGTCTATACGCCATCTCACAGTGACTGATACACGCATTAAGTCTAAATGACTAAAAAGAGACTAAAAAAGAGAAAAAAGAGTTACTGACACAAAAGCATGTACTGCGCGGAAGTAAAGCAATAACTAGTTATAGCGTGTCACACTCGCTGCGCGCTACGCCCGTAGTCCCATAGTAATTCAATTGTGGCTCAATCCGAAATAAAACAACTTTATACTTTATACGACAACTCATAAAACCATTTCTATACGTATATTCTTCTGTTTTCCTTTGCAATCGGGCCAACAAAGTCGTCGGCGGGCTACAAATAACGCGCAATATCGGTTGTACGATAAGTATACACAAGAACGTCGCTCGAAGGTGAAGCCTCGGTGGAGCTAATTCAATTCAATCAACCTCGCCGCCGCCGCCGCGCCGCCGCCGCCGCCACCGCCGCCGCCGCCGCCGCCACCGCCGCCGCCGCCGCCGCCACCGCCGCCGGGCTACTGGGTTGCCGTCGGGCCAAGTTTTTCTTTATTTCTTCTAAATAACAGTGTACAGAAAGGTATGAAATTGCGTATTCTTTTAGCAACTAGGTATACTAAATAAAGTTTGCGGATCTATTTGTTATCTTTTGAGTAGTAATATTATCAAAATATATTATAATTAATTATAATTATTTTCTCGCTGGTTATTAATGTTTTACCTACTAATATTAATTATTTTAAAAATCTGTAAAAATCTTTAAAATATTCGGAAATCTATTAGTGACAAAGCGTTACATAGGAATTGGCATTTACAGGATACTCCGCATGAAATATATCAGTTACAGGCCAGGTAACGTCATATTGAATAAAAAAAGTTCATAACTAATAACTACGCTACGTTGACAGTACAGACTACAGCACTCTACGGTACGTCACATCAACCACGAGAGTTTCAGGCTTTATTTTTAATGACGACCCATTTTCCAGCGTGCCTGGTGCCTAAGGTAATTAACTTGATATCTGTAAGCTAGTTACTATTATTACATACCTGTACACGTTATGGCAGTAATGAGAACAGGTACAGGTTTCGAGGTAAACTTTGAAATACGGAATATTTTGAAGTCTTATATTCAGGTATATTATGATATAGAATATATACACCTTAAATTTTATCTTTCAAGCACTATTAGAGGCAAGAATTCAAATAAAAAGAAATCTTTTTACACTATGTATTTGTTTTCATAGTTTGGGAAACTAAGATGTGCTTCGCTTTCTTGTTTGTTTTGCATAGACCACTATTTATGCATTCGTTTTTCCATTATTAAGGATTCCTGAAAGAAAATGCTCTAAGCAATAAGGTGGCCTAAATTATACAGTATCTTTTTTTTTAAATTACTTGTACGAGCTAAAGCCGTACAGCATTTTTGTGCATACGTTGCGCCCTACTTTTAGTCACGTAGTCTAGCTATTTTGCGTATGTTTATTACTTTTTATAACTTAGTGTAAATTCGACCCAACTACGACGGATAAGCATTCAATTTTAACTTGTAACTTTAACTATAATAAACTTTTAACTTTAACTACAACTTTTAACTTCCGTCTCCAACTAACTTAACTACGCGACGTGATAGCCACAACATTTTCTGGTCCTTCGAGCAACAGTTCAGTGGTTCTTGTAAACTTTACTTGCGTTAGCGATCGGTCTGACTGGCCTCCCAGAAGCGGGTCTCACCAGTGCAGATTGAGAAGGCGCTATTAGCGTGAGTAAATTTGTAAGTACACTGGACTGGAGGACTTCGACGCTTTCGAGGTCTTCGCGAACTAACACCTACGGAAACTACAGTAACTGCAACTCAACTTCAACTATGGCTGCCAACGTCGCCGAACTACTTACTTTACAACAACAAGCCTTCGATAACATCAAGAATATTTGCACTAACTACAAAAAAGATTCTGAAACTCGGAAAACTGTGGAGTACCTGGAGAAGCGAATCGGAGCTCTGGAAGAACACTGGAAGGAGTTCCAAACCAACGATCAACAACTGAACAAACTAGAAGACAAAAACATAAAGTACTTCGGTGAAAACATTTTCGAAAAAACTAAGAACATGTATGAAGAAATTAGGAACGAGATGTTGAAGAAAAGAACTGAACTTCAAATAAAAACAACTCCTATGAAAACACCGGTCCAGAAGCTAGTGGAATTTCAATTTCCTAACTTTAACGACCAAGCCGGAACTAGCGCATCTAACCCTCAGCAAGAAAATCTGCTGCGTCAGCAAAACTGTAACTTCAATGCTTTTAATCGAGTTTTATCTAAAATCAACTTGACCTCAATCACTAAAAAATGGGAACTGGAAGACTATTTGAATATTTTGAAAACAAAATGGGACGTTATTGATAAAACTCACTGGCAACTCGACTACACTTTTCAAGGATCAAACGCGCCCTACGAACAAACTTATCTCAAAATGGAAACTGCCTACGACCAGATTAAAAAACAAATCAACACAAAACTTTGGAACGCGACTCACTACGAAAAATCTACTCCTAAGATGGAACTACCTGAGTTTTACGGCAACTACAACCAGTGGATGTCTTTCAAGGACCTCTTCACCGAGACTATTCACTCTAACACGTTACTGTCAAAAAGTCAGAAAATGCAGTACCTGAAAGGGAAACTAAAGGGAGAGGCTGAAAAACTCATTCAACACCTACACATCAGCTCTGAAAACTACGACGCATGCTGGGACATTCTTAACCATCGTTATGATAACCAACGACTACTGTTTACGTCACTAATGAACACTCTATTAAACCAACCTGTTCTGCAACTAGCTACTGCGCAAAATATCAAGAAAATGCATGACGTCACAGTGGAATGCCTAAACGGACTCAATAACATCGGTTTGGATATAACTACGTGGGATCCGATTATTGTGCATTTACTGGTACAAAAGTTGGATAGCGAAACCCACCGAGAATACATCAAGAATCTCAAGTCACCCAGAGATCTACCAGACCTTGAGGAGTTCATCAAGTTTTTAGAATCCAAATTTATGGCATTTGAATCCCTAAGAAGCGGACAGAATCAAAAACAAGCTAACTCGCCGCAGCCTGTGAACAATAATTTTAACAAAAATTATAACACACCGAGGTCAATGCACTATAACAAGTATGAAAAGCCGTCCAAAGTGTACTTCGTAACAGCCAAAACATGCCCGATATGCAAAACGGATCACGTGTTGATGCAATGCAATAAATTTTTAAGTTTGAATATCGACGCACGGAATGAAACGGTTGCGAAACTGAAGTTATGCAGAAATTGCTTATTTACACATGGAAACCAACAATGTTTATCTATGAAAAAATGTAAAATGTGTAATAAAGCCCATCACACACTTTTACATAAGGAGATTGCATCATCTTCCAGTACCAACGCTAACCAAAGTTCACCTGGAACTGAACGCGCAGTTAACAACTTAACTAACGACGAAAAAGAGGTTTTGCTAACAACAATTCAACTGCAAGTAAAAAGCATTGACGGGAGTTACATCAACATGAGAGCACTGCTGGACCAGGGATCGCAAGTCAGTATCATAACTGAAGACGCCGCCCTGCGCCTTCGACTGCCGAGGAAGAAGCTTAGCGCCGTCATATCGGGTGTCGGTGCGTTATCTGGAAACTGCAAAGGGTCATTGAACTTGGAATGCAAGTCCATTCACTCAAACTACACATTTGAAGTTCAAACTTTGATAATGAAAAAACTTATAAACAACTTGCCTAGTACATCCTTTTCCAAACAAAACTGGGAGTACTTGGATAAATTAAAACTGGCCGATCCTAACTTTAATATCTCTGGAGCCGTTGATATGCTCTTAGGAGCGGATGTGCACTCAGAACTGATCCTGGACGGCGTCCTGAAGGGAGATAATGGGAGTCCTGTTGCACAACAAACCAGAGTTGGATGGATTCTTTGCGGCCACGTAAAAACATTAAACTGTTTCGTCACTCTAAATGAACTGGAAAATATAACAAAATTTTGGGAAACTGAAGAGATTGCTGACTCATCCGAAAACACGGAGGCGGAACACTGCGAGAAGTACTATCTTGAAATAACAACAAGACAAGCCGATGGAAAGTACGTCGTGAAAATGCCGATGAAAACCAATTTTGAAGAAAACTTAGGAAAAACTAGACCTCAAGCTCTTGCCCAGTTCTACCAACTTGAAAGAAAAATGGCGCGAAACGAAGATTTTTCAAAACAATACAAAATTTTTATTCAAGAGTACCTAGAAATGGGACACATGAAACCTGTATTGACGTCATCAAAAACTAACCACAAAGAAATTTTTCTTCCGCACCACGGAGTGATAAGAGAAGGCTCAACAACTACTAAACTAAGAGTGGTTTTTAACGCGTCCATGCCAACTGATTCGAACTACAGCCTCAATGATCTCATGTACACTGGACCAAACTTGCAAAAGGACATGCTGACCTTAATCATCAATTGGAGAGTACATCGATACGTCCTAACCGCCGACGTTGAGAAGATGTATAGAAACATCATGTTGCACGAAGATCAGCAGCATCTGCAAAAGATATGGTGGCGAGATTCATCTAAAGAACATCTAAAAGAAATGCAGCTTTGTACTGTTACTTATGGTACTAAAGCCGCACCCTACCTCGCCATGAGAACTTTACATCAACTTGCGCAAGATGAAGGTCACATGTACCCGGAAGCAGCAACTGTCCTTCAAAACTATTTCTATATGGATGACCTTGTACATGGGAAAGATGACGTCGAATCAGCGAAAAAACTAATAAGAGACCTAAACGAACTGATGTTAAAGGGAGGTTTTAACCTAAGGAAATGGACTAGCAACGAACCAGCTATACTAACTGAGTTATTGGAAGAACAAAAGTGTGAGAAAAAGGTCATCAACTTCAATCAAGAAAAATCACAACAAATGAAAACTTTGGGTTTAAGCTGGAGTCCCGAAAATGACAACTTTACATTTAACTGTACATTGCCAAACAGCGAAAAAAATACCTACGAAACGGACACTGTTATCTGATATCAGTAAGCTGTACGACCCCCTGGGCAGGCTGTCACCTACCGTCATAAAAGCCAAGCTACTGTTTCAAAATGTCTGGCTCAGCAAAATCAATTGGGATGAAAGCTTACCACCTAACATCGGCAGTGAATGGGATAAACTGAGAAAAGATCTGCCAAACATTCAAAAATTGTCCTTGAGAAGATGGATATGCTGCAATAAAAACGAGATGGAGATTCACGGTTTCTGTGACGCAAGCGAGAAAGCTTACGCTTGTGCTATTTATAGCCGCACAGTAAATGATAACGGTGATAACATCATAATCCGGCGGACTGTGCAACCCGAGGTATCCTGCCCTCTCAACTCGTAACTTTTAACTTATGGTGGGAAGGACCTCATTGGTTAAAAACTTTTGAAAATAAGGAAACTAACAAAAACTTTATAACAGAGATTGAAATAAAACAAAGCGAAAATGAAGCGGCATCGTGTTACGTTACAAAAACTGAGGACGGCAATCCAATATTAAATGCACTACTAAATAAATGTAGTACATATAAACGTGTAATACGAGTCGCCAGCTACGTACGAAGGTTTATATCGGCGCTTCGTAATAAACAAACAAAACAATCTGGAACTTTAACTAAAGTGGAAATGAAAGAAGCTACTGAACTGATAATAAAAAATGTGCAGCGTCAGCATTTTGGAGATGAAATAGAGGAACTGATAAAGAACGGAACAGTCAGATCAAAAAGCAGCATCCTAAAACTTACCCCCTATCTCGATGAAAAGGGCATTCTTCGCGTGAGAGGACGCCTAGAGAACTCCAGCTTGCCTGCGGAAACAAAACACCCTATAATATTGCCCGCCGCCGCCCGCCTCACTCAGCTGATTATCGATGACGCACACAAACAAACACTGCACGGCGGCGCGCGGCTGACTTTAGCGCTAACTCGGCAACTATACTGGATTATAAGTGGAAACAAAACTGTAAAGAAACAACTAAGGCAATGTGTGAGATGTAAAAGATTTAAATCACAGAAAAATGAACAAATAATGGCAGATCTTCCGAAGCAAAGGGTTATTCCATCCCGACCCTTCTCAAACACCGGTATAGACTTCACTGGTCACGTGGATGTGAAAATTAACAAGGGGAGAGGAGTGAAGACCTGTAAAGCCTACATCGCCATCTTCATCTGTATGGTGACGAAGGCGGTGCATTTAGAACTCGTGTCCGACCTCAGCACTACAACTTTTCTCGCCGCACTGAAACGAATGTGTGCGCGACGTGGAACCCCGAAACACATCCACTCAGACAACGGAACAAACTTTGTCGGTGCCGCAAAACAACTAAATGAAGATTTCAAGCGATATCAAACATTCATATCACCGGAATTTAACGCTGAGATCAACAACATGCAGATTGAATGGCATTTTAACGCGCCTCTCTGGCCTACTGCTGGCGGTTTATGGGAGGCAGCTGTTAAATCCATGAAGCACCATCTCAAAAGAGTGATTGGTGAACAAAAACTAGCTTTTGAACAGTTTTCAACTTTGCTGGCGGAAATTGAAGCTTGCATGAACTCCAGGCCCTTGATGGCGTTAACTGAAGACCCTGATGACCTGGAATATTTAACACCTGGCCACTTCCTAGTCGGAGGACCCGTCATGTCACTACCACAGGAAGATAACGAAGATTTTAACAAGGTCGATCTCAGAAACAGATGGAGACTCGTCGAACAAATTAACCAACATTTTTGGCGGAGATGGTCAACTGAATACCTACACGAATTGCAAAGTCGTGGGAAATGGCATAAACCAACTAAAAACTTAGAAGAAGGAGACGTGGTCCTGTTAAAGGAAAACAACTTACCTCCAGGAAAGTGGGCTATGGGGAGAGTAGAAAAGATCCATCCCGGCTCCGATAGCTACGTACGCGTAGTTACTCTAAAAACAAAAGGAGGACAACTGAAACGACCTATAACGAGACTGGTACCACTTTTAACTGAAAAGGAAACCGAAACTGATACAACCAACTACCAAAAACAAGAAAAGAAAAAAACATCTGGAACTAAATTTAGTTATTTTAATCTTCTGAATATGATATTTATGATAATCTGCATGATGGGAACTACATGTTCAGCACAGACCAACTATAAATTCACAATAATCGAAAAAGATCATCCTATATACTTCGATGAAACCGGAAACCTACAGCTAATACACGACGAATGGACTTTATTAGTATACTACAATCTATCGACGTACTGGACAGCCACTAAAAACATCAACTCTTATGTCGATCAGATATATGACAAATGCAAACTGATGTCACTGCATATGTCTGACGTACCATGTAACTCGGTAGTGGACCAGTTACGTCACGAACTACGTCATTTTTCGGAATACAATGACCTGCTACTATCACAACGTCTACCTAGAAAGAAAAGGGGATATATAAACGGAATCGGAAACTTAGCACGTACTCTGTTTGGTGTCTTAGACGAAGAGTTTGCAAAGAAATACGAGCAAGATATCGAAACTCTACACTCTAACGACAAGCACTTACTAAACTTGATCAAAAATCAAACACTGATTGTCGAAGCTGAAAACAACATCATAAAAAAGAATGAAAAGTTTATGGAAACTCAATTTCAATATCTGCATTCCTACATGAAACAAACTAGTATGGAAATGACAAGGATAGACGGTCGGCTCAACTTACTGATAACAATGAACGACGTCACGGCTGCGTCACTCACTGCAAGCCTCATCATAACAAACCTGCGCCGAACTCAAGATATGTTACTAAGTGCATTATCGGACATATACAAAGGACATCTTGATATGCATTTATTTCCGGCATCTCAATTTATTGGACAACTAAACCAGATATCAGGGCGGCTTCCTAAAGGACTTAGCCTTCCTATCAAAAATATTCATTAAAATATTCAAGATATTTACAACCTTATCTATGTGAAGGCTCGAGTTACCGATAATTACGTATTATTCGAACTTCATATTCCGTTAACAAGACACGATGAGTTCATAATCTACAGATTGATACCTATACCATTCTACAAAAACGATCATTTGAATATTGTGAAGCCAACATCACCCTATATCGCCATAAAATTTGAAAAGAACTCATACATAAGCATGGATCATCAAGATATGGAGCAATGTAGTATCTACGGAAATAATAACTTTGTTTGCCTCGCGCGCCAGCCTGTCTACAACTTGCATAACAAGAATGCGCCGTGCGAAGCAAAAGTTTTTAGTCAACAAACTACACTGTCATGTATAACTAACGAAATCCAATGTCAAGACAAATGGATAAAGCTACATCAAATGAACGTATGGCTGTACATCTGCTGCAAGAAACACCTTCTCCGAATAATCTGTGACGAAGAAGTTACTTCAACTGCCATTAACGGAACTGGAATAATCTCACTGCGACAAGGTTGCATCTTACAACGGCCCGATGCCACTATTTATGCCTATAATCACTTTGGCAGCCAAACGAACCTGAAAGAAGATATTGAAGTACCTACCATTAATTCATCTATCAACAGCATGGTACACAACAACTGGCAGAACGCGCACCTGGAAGTTACTAACTTTGAAACCTCCAGGTCATCAATAACTGCAGACTTGGCCAAGGTCGAGCAACAACTGACCTTCCAAAAGGAACATGAGGCGTTACCAACTTCTACATTATCGCCCCATGACGTCCATCACTACGCTATTTCTTCTCTGCTGCTGGGAGGAATGCTCATTGGAGCACTGTACTACATCATAAAGAAGAAGAAATTCTCGAGAACTCCAACTCCAGCGAACGATCACCACCAAGAACCTGGTAATCAAAGGATTGAGCAAGGGATTGAACTACAAGTACTGAGTTCCGGATCACGGCAAGATACGCGGAACCCAGAAGAATCATTTAATTTCGATTAATGGATTTTCTTTGCTATGTACTGGATGCTTATCTGTATATCTTTTTTCTTCCCTCGGGAGCATGTACGAGCTAAAGCCGTACAGCATTTTTGTGCATACGTTGCGCCCTACTTTTAGTCACGTAGTCTAGCTATTTTGCGTATGTTTATTACTTTTTATAACTTAGTGTAAATTCGTCACCCAACTACGACGGATAACCATTCAATTTTAACTTGTAACTTTAACTATAATAAACTTTTAACTTTAACTACAACTTTTAACTTCCGTCTCCAACTAACTTAACTACGCGACGTGATAGCCACAACATTACTTATATGTATTTTATGTTTTGTAAATTAAAGTACAATACTTGATTTCGTTCGATTGATCGTTTGTCAAAGGATACACTGAAAACTAATGTAAACTCATGGTGACAGTAGTTCTAAAGCCAGCCGGACCTAACGCAGGCGCGAACTCATTGCTAATTAATTTCGTTCTGAGTAGGTAGTCCCAGCAAAACAGAAAGGCGCGAGTTACCGTAATAGCCGCACTCACTTACTGCGAACAGAACCGAGCTTTAATTAGCGTTTAATAGCAGGGAGTTCGCAAAAATAAATTTGAATTATTCCACACCACTCACTGAGAGGAACTAAAAATAAAACAATATCAAAGATCTGAATATGGGTACGGTTAATAAAATACTGTTCTCAGATAACAGTGTTGAAGATGTGAAATTTTCACTTAAATAAAAACTATATTTTTATCCACAGTTGATTATCTCTTGGAATAATCTCATCATCTCGGAATCTTATTACAAAAGACATAGGTATAATCATAATTATAATTATAATTACATTGCTACATACAGGGTGTTAAAAAAAGTGCGTTTGAAATTTTAAGGGGTTACTCAGAATCAAGTACAGAACCCAGGAAAAATATTGAAAAAATCCGCTCTTCAATTATTTTTTTCAGATTCTCATACTAATCTAAATAGTGAATCGAGAATTTGTATGAAAAACTGCAAAAAAAAATAGAAGAGCGAATTTTTTCAATATTTTTCCTGGATTCTATACTTGATTCTGAGTAACCCCTTAAAATTTCAAACGCACTTTTTTTAACATCCTGTATAAGCGCTTTTTTTGTTATGACTGTGTTTACAATATTTTAAGCGGCAGATATTCCAACTACAATATTAGTAGGTATAACACTACTGCCACTGATTTCTCAAATTTCAAATGTTAGGTAATTCATATCAATTACAGTAGCACATGTATCACGAGCTTTGGTTGCTTCTTGGCGATGCCGCAGGTACACAGGTCTGATCAAAAGGCAAATAGGGACAAACAGATCTCGAGAGAGCCTTTTGTGATGTTCCGCGTTCGCGGCTGAATCGTAAAGGGACACAAAGACAACTCTTTGTGCGCGTCCGGCGCGGGGCTGGCCTGTCAGCATGCGAACGGTGGAAAGGATCTCGTGGTCTGCTAACATTTGATGTTATTTTCAATCGAAGAGGAGGTAACTTTTTGAAAAAGAGCGAGAAACTTCTAGGCGTTCCTTAAGAGGTTGTATTTATAAAAATTGTGTATAAAACATCTTATTTTCACAAAAACCGTTCTCATGAAGCTGAAAAGTAGATTTGTTTGTTTGTAAACTCTTTATTGCTGAAAAATTAACAACAAACCATTTAAAATCAAATTTAAATACATCGCAATGCCAACGTAATTCTCGACTACAATTTAAAATTCATTACATCTCTGCAAAAGCCACTCGTACGTACAAAATGTAAACATAATTGCACATTAACGTTGGCTTTCATTGCGCGTTTAATGAGGAAAAAACTGGGGCCGGCGGGCGGCGCGGCGAGCGCGCTGAATCCCAGAGACCCTAAACTTTACATAATTTATTTAACCCTTATGCTCGCGCGCATTTATACCCGCAAATGCGCATGCGCGGGATAATTTAGTTGCTTCTTTTAAAAAAATCTATAATATCTATAGGGAATAAAATTTATAAAATACTCATGCAAGATAGTAAAGCGAGAATAAATTTATAGGTTACACACGCAGACAACTTACTAATCCACTGTCCAACAGAATCCCATACACTCTAGAAGTATGATGACAAATATTATAAAAAAATAGAGGGAGGTCTCATCCATTAGAAGTAAAGGTCTCTGCCCTCCTCGCAGAGAGCCGCCCGCGCCCGCGCCCACTCCCGCGGCCATATCAAACATTTGTACCTAATTCAAACTTTTAATGTTGTAGCATATTTTAAAGACTCTCCCAACATGCGTTCAAGTTGATAACTGTAAACAATGTATGCATTACATTGTATGGTTTCCATTGAGAATACTGATTAATACCTACATACTAATTGCACACAGATTGGATAATGGTAAGACTGTAACGTAATCAGCGGTATAAACAGAAATAAAGATGAAAATAAATATTGCGAAGATGAACAATGACGTGTAGATTATATAGAAGTTCCACTTCCATGTTGTTATTGCAAGACATGTTTACGAATTCAAATGAATTTATAAGTCTCTGGTAAATTCAAGTAACAAAACAGAAAAGGAAATGAATTGAGAACACTCAGGTTAGCATTTACAGAAAGACTACCACTTCCCGCACGAATAAATTCAATGCACAAATCGCTAAACCCGCCTCTATTTACTAATCCTGGCGTAATTGGTGGATCCTTGGGCTTCCGGAAGTAAGCCCCTGCCCACCACCTCGAACCCGACTAATCTATTGATGAATTCCAAACTTGTTTCCATTAGAAACACTCCGTTTTTCCTTCGAGACTTTACCCGATGAGTCAGCTTTCCTAACTTTGCGAATACATTAGCTGCCGAGAGCGACAAAACTGACAAATTCGAGTCGACGGCCCCTCTCAACATTTCTACAAAACTTGTAACCCTAGCCCTCTTATCGAGTACATTTATCCTTTAATACCATCTGTAGAAGGACCGGCCAAACAAAAGCAGCAGTGAATATCGGGAGTAGCGTTTAGGTTGCGAGGCGTGACCTTTTCATTAACAAATTGGTTGAGTAGTGCGGGTCGGGTTGGCGCCTTTGACACGGAACTCTGAGGGTCTCTCCCTGTAATTGTGGATTGGGAGTCAAATTAGACCTCGCAAGGAAACATTCCTTTGTTTAGTTGGCGGCTTGTTGATACAGTCGCGGCTGGAGGTAAGCAGCGGCTTTGTGCCTAGTTTCAGACCAAACCGAGTGAAGGTAAGTGAGGTGCAATAAAACAACATTTCGAATTGAGATTCAAGTTCTGCTTTGTTTGTAGGGACAGTTTGTTTTCATTTGTAAAGGAGAATACTGAAGTTCTGCGTTTATATTTTGACTGTAATGAAGAACTACAATTCTTTCGCAATTTTGTCATAATTTCATCTGATAATAATCAAATGATGACTTGTGAAATCTAGTGTTCAAAATATTGTAAAGAAATATCTTATAGCCAGACGATTTGACGTCAGAATACATGCTCATACTATGACATTAATATATATGTGTGTGTGTGTGTGTGTGTGTGTGTGTGTGTTATTTTCCTATGGTATCCCAGTGGTACAAAGGGCCTTTGTGAGTCAACGTCATCCCCCTCTGTGCTGCGCCTCGCGCTCTGCTTCGCTCCAACTCAGCCCGGCTACGGCTGCCCGTAGCTCAGCTTCGACGGTGCGCTGCCACGTGTGAGCCGACCGGCCCGGCCGCCTGCTTCCGGTCGGCTTCCACTTAAACGCAACCCTGGTGGAGTTTTCTTCTCCTCTTCGCAATGTGTGCCCTATCCACTTCCACTTGCGTTGAGCAATTTCTTGCTTGATGGGAATTTGGTGGCATCGCTTCCATAGATCTTCGTTACGGATCGTGTTCGGCCAGAAGATGCGCAGGATGGATCTCAGGCTTTTGTTGACAAACACTTGAAGTTTGTTTGTCAATGCTTTCGTCTCTTTTCAGGTCTCACAGCCGAACAGTAGGACAGACTTTACGATCGAATTGAAGAGGGATATCTTGATCCGTCGGGTAAGCACGTTGGAGTCCCAAACCGGCCTTAACTGGGCAAATGCACCTTTTGCCTTCTTGATCCTGGCCTCAACGTCGTCGTCAGATCCACTGCTGGTGGTCACAGTGCTACTCAAGTACAGAAATTTCGAGACGAATTCCAGGGTGGCACCACGGAGGGTAATAGGCCGTTTGTTACTCGACTGAACTCTCATTTCTACTGTTTTCTTAGCGTTGATTCGTAGGCCCTTGTCTTGAGCTTCCTCTTGCAAGGATTCTAGTTTTGCTTGCAGATTTGGTAGAGTAGACGAAATCAACACTATGTCATCTGCGTAGTCGAGGTCCTCCAGCTGCGAGTCATCTCTCCACGGGATGCCCCCCGGTGTTAATATATGATAGAGATTAAATGTCACGAACCAGTGCCCATACCTACCACTTAACGATGTCGGGCTCCAAAAAAAATCTAAACCACGGCTCGTGACACTTGTAAAGCCAAAAAATATACAAAACCATAATACAAACTGCCTAACGAACTTGTAGCGTGATGAAAAAAAGGCGCAGCAAATTCTCTCCAAAAGCGCTCCTTTCCGAATATTTAATGAACACCGGTTCAACGATTCCTTCCAATCATCGAGTTGGCAACATCATTTGAATCTTTGATATAACACCGAGCTATCTTCAAAGCATTGTCGATATTCATTTGGGTGGTAATAAAGGGGGTGATGCGGGCAGGCATCGGTGTAATTTGGAATGTTTCTGTTTCGTTAAATGGTAATTGATAGCGGCGCGCGATTCGGACAGCAAACAGAGTCAGCCAACCGTGCGCAGTGCGGAGTGCGGAGCCCACATGTTTGAATACACTCTGCAAAGCAGTTGTTCCGGAGAGCACCTACGAATTCTGCTCAAACTGCATGTTTAATATCATCATCATCATCATCATCTAAACTGAGAGACGTATTGGATATACTATACAAAGTCAATCGATTATTCGATCGAGTCCAGTATTTTATAGCGATTTCAACAAAGTCGAAGAAAAAAGTTTATTCAGTTGGCCTAGTAGTTTACCTTAAGGTATTGACTATACCTATATTTTGTACTATAGGTACACAGGCTTTCTTCATTATTATATATTTACAGAACGTCAGTTTACAAAATTACTGAAATATTTTGGTAACATTTTTAAAGCTTCTTAAGTGATTTTTCAGCGTCTGGGATTAGTCAAAATAAATGAGGTTTAGTTCAAGGAACAATAGTCTGGAGCATTGTGTACAACCTGACAAATCACCTACACAACACACTGTTCTGATCGCTGATCGCAAATAAACCGAACAAACAGATCTCGAATTAGCCAGCCATCTTGTTGACAGGCCGCGCCCGCGCCGCTTGCGCTCGCAGGGCTGGCGATGACAACACGTGGATTATGAGTTATGATATTATGAGGCCTAGACGACATGCCGGCGATTGTTCGTACATCAATCATGCCCCAACGAAGTCACGGGTCGTTATTTTTTGTGAAAGGCTGGGAAAGCACTTTTGATATAGATAACATATGAAAATACCGGAAAGTATTTTCAGTTTATTGTGAAAAAGCAAAGGTTTACTCCTCCTTTTGTTGCTAATAGGTACTATTTTTTATTACACATTATATTTTTCTGAAAGTTCATGTGAATTTTCATACAATTTTATCTATTCTCTTCAGCAAAATAAACAAACATTTTCTTTCAGATAAAGTGAATTCTTCTAGAATCGTTCATTCTAAATACTTATTCCGTTATATCAAGATCGTTGTTATGCTCTTTAGTTTCGTACGAGTAAAAAAATAAACCTTTAAACTAGCTCTTCTCAAATTATACTATTAATCTAGCCGGCCATAATTTTTCTTGAAATGCTCTACTTCATGACTAATAAAATGTCCCCACCTTCAACACCGATAGCCGTAAATATATATTATAATATATTGGAAATTATATAGGGCTTTGTGTAACATACAATTAACATAATTTTCGTTTTTTGTCACGCTGTCACGGATCGTCTCTGGCAACCCTGCGCCTGCCGCAGTATTTGCTAGGTCAATAATTCGATTTGTTCATTATTGGTGATAGCAGCGTTAGAGAATCACTGTTTTTAACAAAGATCGAGTGCTGACAAATATATAGGGTGCTACTTTATTAGTGCCCGATATTTTAGTCAGTGCTTCTACTCCTGATTCTGATCAACTTTCTCCAAGGAACTCATAGTCAAATAGCAAAAAATTTTTTGGAGTCTTCATACAAATCGATCAGCCGAGCGGCTAAATTAGTATGAAGAGTCCAACATTTTTTTTACGATTTGACTATGGGTTCCTTGGAGAAAGTTGATCAGAATCAGGAGTAGAAGCACTGACAAAAATATCGGGCACTAATAAAGTAGCTCCTTATATATCATTAACAGCCCATGTCGTCCCCAATGCAGGGGCACGGGTCTATTCCTATACATAGGGACTGTGTACTAGGTAGAAAAAAAAATTGACGATTTAAAAGCATGTGTAAAGCATCTACTTAAATAAAAAACATTTTGAGTTTGAGTTTGAGTTGAGCTAGGGATGGTTAGGCCATACTCCACACTAGGGCCAAGTTCAGATTGGTGGAGGTTGTGGGGCTAGTGGCCAACCCCAGTGTCAGAAGTTTTCAAGTCGCCTATAAGGCCTCCAACATGGTTTAACAACTGCTGTCTAGTGATATCAGCCGATACGGACAGCTTTACGTGCCTTGCGAAGCACGGAAACGGTTGAAATTATTGTCACTAATAGTCAAAGTCACCCAGGTTTTGCGAACCATAATCGACGCAACCAACGCAAGCCGCTCTGAACACAACCTCTTCATAAATATAAATATTATAACAATATGCTCTTCCACTACTATTTAATTTTATGTAAGAATTGTTTTTCGTTTACCGAGCTGTTTCCTGTTTGAGTACAGTGAATACCGATCCGATAATGTTGCTGTCACTGACAAATATTTGATAACATGTGCCAAAAAGTATTTCTTCGGAGTTCGAATGCTCCATTCGTGAATATCGTATGGAGTTGTTCGGGTGGCCTCCTGAGGGAATGTCTGAGAGTAAATGATATCTGCTCATGTAAAGAACTCGTTCACTTTGCAGATATGTCAGTTTCTGACAAACACGTGTAAGTCTTCAGTAAGTCTTATTTTAACCCTTAGTTAATGTGTTCTAACCTACAGAGAGTCAGACATGTTAATCGTCTTCTTATGCAAATTACCATCAAACATTTTTATGAACTTATCAGATTGGGAGACAAGTAATTACCTTCTTCAAACTACCCCGTAAATGGCTTATGTAAAAATTTCATGAGGCTTGAAATAAGATGGTGTCTGTCATAAAACGATTACTGGAAACATACTACATTAGGGCCAACGATCAAACCAAGTAGAGCGCTTTGTAGGAGGGAGATGCCAGCAGTGGATTAAAATAGACGGATTATAAAGATGGTATAAAATCTTTTATTCATAAATAAGCAGTGTAAGAGTAACGATAAACGCCTCGCTACTGAGTGTCTTGCCAGCAACAGCCGCTTTCTGGACGCTCTCCAACTGCTGCCACGGCGGCGGCGGCGGCGGCGGGCGCCCACAGATTAGCGATATGACCGCACTACTAAATGTGATTTGAGATCTGTTATAAATCAAACGTTCGTATTTTTATAACATTTTACTTTTAATAAAAGACTAAAATCAACTATTTTAAGCAACTGAAAATATTTTATTATTGGCAAAAAAATTAAAAATCCTAATCCTTACTTACCAATGTGATGATGTTATTTGTTTGTTCCAACTCGACGCCTCAATGTGTCAATCGATTTTGATAAAATGGCATGCGTTTAGCAAGTGATTTCCGCAGAATAATCAAAAAATGTTTGCCAACGCGAGCAGAAACCTAGTATATTAAAATATCAAGTACCGTGTACCTTAAATAATTCTTATTAACAACGTTATAAGAATCTAATATTCTGTTTATTTATCAAGACAAATTTAATTTTACCTTTTGAACGATCAACTAACTTTCCCTAAAGGTCTTGTGAAAATTACGACCTAACTCCAGAAGTCCCGGTCTCTGGACGCCAACTTTGCTCAATAAGCGAAAGAGACTGTCTAGACTTCACTTGATCTTTGTTTAATCCTCGAACTCCCAAACTCAAACAATTACTGCCTTCTTATTTCGGACATCTCGAAGTTAAATACAAAACAGGGACTTGACAAAAACAGAACTGCTTAACGTTTTATCGCTTCGCTAAAGGAACAACAAGTAACTTCAAACTTCGTGAGTTTCAGGAATACATTTCTAGATCAAACAAATTGTGTTTTCAAGTAAAAAGCTGATACTGTTCTGTATCATTAGCTTATCTTTAACCTATATCTTCGTATTTGCCCCTTTTATGTCCAATAAAAACACCATAACATATTGCATATCGCTCTGCGCCCCTCCGATTTTCTCTCGCGATACCGCGCTCCGCGGCACAGCAATCACTGGGTTGTGGGGTGACCCTACTCTACGGTTCTTTGGGACTGTTGTTACTTACTGGTAATCTCGTTTTGAAAAGGATATTTTATCTAACAGCAAAGTAGAAGATAGCGTTTGAATGTTTTTTTATATTAAACACTGGCGGGATAAAAAGTATCCTATGTGTTAGCCGAGTACTTTATCTATCTACCTACCAAATTTTATCTACATCCGTTCAGTAGTTTCGGCGTGAAAGTGGAACAAACAAACATCCATACTTTCGCATTTATAATATTAGTGATTATTAAATATTTATTTATAAGTGGATGTCCATTTCAATTTTATCACTTGTAGCCAATTTGATATGCCCTTATATTGATCTTGATCCCCGGATTGACATAATTACTTTTTCAACTCAGAAAAGTGTTACTTTGTTAAAAATCTTATTTTTTACCTAAAATAGAACGGAGAAGGTATATATGCGTTTGACCTAAGAGGTGTGTGTCTGTCTCTTTCCATTTATATTCACAATAGCTGAAACGATGTTGATGCAGTTTTTTTAATATAAATCAAATCAAAATCAAAAATCTTTTTTATTTAAGTAGATGCTTTACACATACTTTTAAATCGTCATATTTTTCTACCTAGTACAAAGTTCCTACCACTCGGAACTTGTACACTCAACGTTTCGTAAAATCTGGTCATTATGTTGAGTTTGTGTCAAAAATATTGAAATACAATTAAATTATGTATACTTACAATAATTTGTATTGGTACTCTTTCATATTCCTAACAAAACCCGACGCATGGCCACCCCGCGGAAACATAATCGGATCACCATAATGCCCCATATTACGAGTATTTGCCTAAGCCAAGACACAGTCCGATCGCGCGATAGACTATAATCCTATTACTCTAACGACTTGTTCAGACCGCGCGGGCGCAGTGGGCGTTCGGTGGTAGGTATATCATAATCATAGAAGCGACGTTGGTAAATATATGTAATATTTTGAGATTTAAACACCGTATTCGCTTACTGAATAAAGCGACAACTTTAATTGTTGATTTTGATTCTGTTACACATACGTAAATAAAATAGAAAAAATCTTTATTCATCGCAAGCGGACTGACTCGACCTATCAATTGTTGTATTTGGAAGTATGTATTAATTCAGTTGAATGAAAATAGGCGTAGAGTCCGTTAACTGGAGCTTCTTCAAATGATACTAAATAACGTTCTTTACTACGATTTTGTTGAAATTCGCAAAAAGGTAATTTAGTTTTTATCAATTTTTAGGGCTGACCAATTTAGGACTAATGATCATTTATACAAAGAGGACCTGCCAGGAAACATTGTTACTGTCATTATTTGTTTGGAGTGTCAGTTCTGATCATAACGAAGCTCTTCTTTAATTTTGTATATGACTCTACACATTATACATATACATACATAGCTTGGCCAAAGATGAATCCGCTTCGGAAGAGGCCAGATAAGGTCGGGTTATCTGTCAGAAGCTCGAGGTCAGGGATTTCGGTAATTAGGAACCGGATTGCGTGTCTTCAGGTTCGGAGCGGCCACAATTTGATAGGGCAAGTAATTGAAATGCTACCCCTAACGTCTGAAACTATGATTTATGTGATAAGAATTACATAGGTTATGCGTACTATGTAGATACGAGTACGTGCTACAGTGTGTAATTGAAATAGTATATTGTGATACAAGGGTTAGAAATACAAGGTCTTGCGAAGGTATACATATATAACTATTATACATAAGCTGCTTTTTTAACATAACATTTTATTACCATGTGTTATATGAAGTATTTCAATGCAGATGCAGAAGAACAGACAAATCAAAATAAAATGAAATTAATTAAATTCGAAAAATACGGCTGAAATAACTTACTGACAGGTAAAGTGCCTATTAAAAGCAATTTTACTGAAAACTCTTTCTAGGAAACCAATTCAGTGCCGGAGCACATTAAGAAACAGCTAACACCAATATTATTAGATACCACAGTCATCGTAACTATCAGCAACATAACTACAACGCATTCGAGCACAAGGCCAATAAGCTGGTTTCCGATTAGCTAATCACTTGATGTTGACACGGCCATCCCAGCAATCTGAACTGTATCCGGCTAATGGCGCTCTAGGTCAGCACACCGATGACGACAGCTACAGATATCAGGAGATAATAAGCTAGCTACACTTTCTGAAATGTTGAAATTCCAGAGGTGGGAACTTTGTACTGGGTAGAAAAACAAGTGTGCAAGTTCCACTGAAATACAAAAGTTTATACTGCTACCTATTTCGACTAAATTGTCATTTTTCCAGTGGTAAGAACTTCGTACTAGGCTGATAATAATTGACAACGCTGAATACGTTAAAAAATACCGACTTCAATCGCAACAACTCCAATTTTGCTATGTTTTTGTTGATTTTCTCAAAAACCGCTGAATTGATTTCGATAAAATTTATATGAGACTACCTGTGAAGTATACCCTTTTAAACAAAAAAAGAATTTCCAAATCGGTTTAGGCGTCTTCGAGTAATCGGTGAACATACATAAAAAAAGAAAAGATTGCGACGAATTGAGAACCTCCTCCATTTTTTAAAGTTCGTTAAAAATACGATTTAAAAGAAGTGTACAGCATCTACTTAATTAAAAAAATGATATGAATTTCGTAAATGGATTTAATAAGCGTTGACATTCCCCACAGGTCAACCGAAATATGTAAGTACAAATGATGGGGCATGACAAATGGATTTTCTCGAAGCGATTATTTTGCAAGCTTATTTACCTTTTCTATTATTTGTCAGACTAAGGTACTTCAAACATAGTCTAGAAAGCCCGCAAGCTCGCTTGTCCATTGTGGAGAGAGAGTCTATTAATTATTTCGTCGAGGGATCAAGAACGTTAACAATTCTACGCCACATAAATATAGCCTTGAACGTGTAGCCTTTAATTAATGCATGAATACACATCACGTCTTGTTGAAAGGGATTACAGATATTCGATTTGTGGTGTGCGGTATCATGTAAGAGGTTTTACAGAACGATGTTTATCGTAAGAGTCGTATTAATTAATAATATAATTTCCAAATTTAACGACATAACAATAGCTTAACTGAAATATGTCTGTTGAACCTAAAATAAGTAGTCGGTTTGGAAAGTTCTGACTATAGGATTGCTACTAGCTCCACAACCTCCACTAGTCATGTAAATTATTATTATTATTATTATTATTTATTTAAAAATCAAGTGATAATGACTCATGTGTTAGTAAATTATTATCCTATGTGTTAGTAGATACATGTAGGGAACAACAAAAGAGTATAAAAGGACAATCTAGGCTGTCCCCGATCATTTTCAGGATGCTATTGATGCTGCCCCGCACCCTGCGCACTAGAGATGCGGCGCGCCTGCGCATGGTCGCGCGGAAGCAGTCGACCTGCGCCCCCGCGAACATTCCCGAAGCACTGCAGCGACGAGGCAGCCCCAAAATCCCCTGAAAGCGTTATTGTATTGGATACGTAACGTACGTAAAGTCATGACTGTGCGCGTGTAGAGTATAAGTCTTCCTGAGATCTGGGAACAGGCCGAATTAACACCTCCCCTTCACGTTCTGAGTATAATGAATCAGTGAAATGAAATGACACAAATTATACAATTTAGTGTTTAAGTACAACATTCAACAGCCGAGAACCATTAGGAAACACCAAGCAATTATAGTCTTGAACTGCCTTTCCTAATGTAGATGGCTCTGCAGATATGATATTACAAGGTTGGAATTGGAAGTACCGTCAATATTCATAATATCGAATCCATATTCAAACACGAGTGATCGCTTCCCGCTTCTCAAGACGACGTGCTAACAACCAACCACAGCGCTGCGCCGCTCTGAGTGGCCGTTGCTTGCTTCATAATTTCATATTAGCTGTCAAAGAGTAGCCTTAGTACAGCCTGTAGCAATATCGATACATTTCTGTATATTGACACATCACTTGCATCAATATTGAGACACAGCACCGATAAGTACTTGTGAGTTTGATAGTCAGCTAACATGACAGGAAGTACTCGTTATTGCATATCTACACGATCTGAATAAATATAATTTAACAGGTACAAACATACTAGCTTCTGGGAAATGTGTTTAGGAATCACACGGTAAAACAAAAGTATTCGAAATAGCTAAATATTAATATTCAGTGTCTGTAAAAATATGAAATCAGAGCTCCTCAATGATATGGCTAGTCATTTCATGATCTGGCCAATCCGGTATTCGATTGCTAGTCATCTGCGTTACTTTTTATCAAATGTCAAAAACGATGTTCTACAGTAAGAATGTTTGAAATTGTGAACGATGACATCATTCTTAAATATAGTAGTCTGGATATATTAAATTATGAAATTTGCATAAATTAAAATTATACGTATGTAATGTAAATCTAAACGAGTACGTTTTTGGAAATTACAACAAAGAAGCTATTTAGGGAAAAATATTACATAATAAATTTTTGATGCAGTCAACTACCTAATTCCTATGACCTGGCCACGACACATACACATCCAAGACTTTCGCTCACAAAAAATCATTTGAAAGAACCTTTGATCACACAGAACTGACAAAACAGACTAATCAATAGATGTGTAATCAGCCAGCGGCCTGGTACAATGAGAGAAGTCATGCGAGATCTCAGGCCAACGTGTAGCGCCGGTCTACGCTGATTGGTGTCGCGCAAAAAGAGATAGAAACGAGTTCACCACAAAAGAAACGATATAAATAAAGGCAAGCAGATGTAAATTTACTTTAACGAAGCAAATTTAGTTTTACTGGATGTTGGTTCGTTTTATTCCGCCGGCAGTGCGCAGAGATCGGTCGCTAACTTCCCCGTTCAAGACAAACAGAGCTTTATGTCAAGGAGAGAAAGGTCAACAATGAACAATGTTCATTTAAAATCGAGTTTCGTGTTGTTTGTACAAGGTAGGTTTCCTTGTACAATACGCGGCGACCTCTTTAAACAGTGTAAATGAGAGCGGCCGGCTGACCGGCTCGAGCCTTTTGTTGCTTTTAGAAAATTACGTCAACACTGACAGGTTTTTACAAGATGATTTTAACCTATGTCTTTTCCTGTTACTGGATAGTCTCGACTTATACAGGATGTAACAAAATTGGCGTAGGACCTGATTCTACTCATCATACTGGACAACTTTTGTTCTAAGAAATTGCTGAAGTCGCAAAAAAAAATTTGGACTCTCCATACAAAAATAGCAAAAAATTGGCAAAACTGATGATCAATTTTCATGAAATGTCCAAATTTTTTTTGTGAGTTGAGCAAAGTCGTAGAAAAAAAGTTGTACAGTACGATGAGTAGAATCCTCAGTTAACGGGTCCTACGCCAATTTTGTTACACCCTGTATTTGCTTTGTATAAAATCTATTGTCTTTCATAATCCAACAGCAAAATAAGTATACAAAATACAGCAAAGTAGGATCCCGTAAACTGAAGCCTCCACTTACCTTACTAAAAACTTCTAGCTTCTACAGTTTTGCAGAAACCACAAAAATAAAATTGGCGAAACTTTTTTTGATACGCGCTTTATTCGAACCTCACGAGCTACGTATGTATGAACATAACTATGTGGGTGCGAATTAATGTAATTTGACTCATCGTGTAGCTTGAGCTACTGACAGATATCAAGAAACATAATTCAAAGGTCAATAAGGTACTAATCTATGTACCAAGAAATATGGCAAAAATCAAAATCATTTATTTCGTTACGTAGATATAATAAGCACTGTTATAAAAGTTATAATAATTTTGCTTCTAGCGTATTATTACTTAAAATCTAAAAGAAATCTCGTCCTCAAATGGTGAAGTAACGTTCTTCTCCATTGGTATTATAACAGCGTAGTAAAGACTCGCTACGACTTGCTACAACGTAGATTTTAAGCACGTTAATTTTAAGTCCGTCTTTCACTTTATTCAATTTAGTACTTAAAATTTTATATAAGATATTAATAAATTTGTTGCCATTACTTAAACTGGGGCTTCTACTCATGAAATTGAACAACTTTCACACTAATTTCTTAACACTATATATAAAAAAAATTGCTAAAATTTAGTACAATACAATACCGGTAACCAATGTTATCAATAAAGATTGATAACATTGGTTACCGGTATTATGATTACTCATAGGTATCGTATTTTGTGCACCACAGACTTCTTCCCATATACAGGTGTCCAAAAAGTGAAGGATAATCCTTTCCCTGCGGATTGGTCGAATCATTTCCTACTACATACTGTAATGATTATTTCTTCAGTCCGTCACTAGATGGAGCCACTAGGCTCATTTTTTAATATGCCACTAATATTAATTTATTTTCGAGTGCCTTCGAAGGCATTAAAAGGCTTCGAAGGCATCGAATAAATTAATATTAGTGGCATATTAAAAAATGAGCCTAGTGGCTCCATCTAGTGACGGACTGAAGAAATGATCATTACAATACCAAATTTTTTTTCTAGTAAAAGTCCCACCATTTTTGTGATATCGGTATTTTCAGTTAAATGCATGCCATTCCTACAAATTACGACATTTCTAAGTCCTCTGTTTTTTAAATACTCGTCTAATTATCCTTCACTTTTTAGACACCCTGTATAATTATGCGGTACGGAGTTACCGTTTTGGCTGTGTTCGCCTTTCCTGTGTAGCCGCTATTCTTGGCGGGCTGCACCGTGCACCGCAGCTACTTACGAGTACCAGCGTCTTGTCGCTTTACTTGCCAAGCGTCACGAATAGACGGTCACAGAAGTGGGTAACGTTGTGTGCGGTACACAGAACAGTTTTTAATCAAGTTTTAATAAGTGTTAGTATTCCGTAACTAAAAGTTCTAAACCAGCCCTATTACTGTCATTGCGTCTACCCGTGAGTGAATGGAAAAGGTGTAAAGCTGGTAGGTAAGTGCAGAACTTTAACCTGAAACTGAATATTCTGAATTTAATTTTAACTATTTTTGAAGGAGTGGAGTTCTATAAAAAATGTGGCAATAAATTTTTATGCTCACCCAAACTCGTCTCGCTCTTAGCCGGATTTGGTTAAATAGCTAAATTGATAAACCGTAAAGTTCTGAATTAAACTATATACATTACAACAAATTCTGCATATTTTCACAAAGCCAAACGATCTAGGCAGCAAAGATTTACGAAATCGCCACTGTAAGTACAAAAATTTCGCCTTAGCAGTTCTGTCTCGCTTCACTTCTGTTTGTAAGGCTAAATTAAGGCAACCCGCACCGAGGCTAAGCGGGATAAGCCTGGAATAACAAGAGTTCCGCGTCTGCGGCCGGCTGATTGTTCTGCCGGCTGGCGACAAACAAGCCTACGCTTCGCCGACCGATACACTGCCCTCATAATAATAGCAATAAGGCCGCAAAGTTTACGGATCTCCAAACAGTTTGCGGCCTTCTTCCTTACGAGGGCAGAATACACCTCTCAAGGTTAGAAAGCCTTTTATATCATGCCCCCAGATATTTATGGCTCCCATAAAATGGATATATGGAGTTTCTTTGTAACTATTTGGCCCTAAACTGGAATTTCCTGTTTTATGTTCGTAAAGATAGTAAAAGTTATTCGATACATGAGTGCAGTGGTTAAATGGAAGTAGCGATAGCGATATCTACTACTTATCTACCCATAAAAGTAATCTTCAAAATTTTTATCTATTTTGCGCCACAGAATAGCGAGCGACTGAAAATATACATACATATATAGTTTTCTGGATAAAGTGTATGGAATGTAAGGAATCGTACTTAGATCTTTTAATCCTTTATTACAGCCATGTTACTGTTGACAGCATGTATGGCTCCTAGTTTTCATGAAAATTTTAAGGTTTGTGTTGTGTACACTGGCCCACAGAGATATCTAAACCGCTATTAAAGCTATTCGTGACACATGGTGTACGGAGAAGTTTAGATATCTTTGTGGCTGTCTGTACATTTCACTACTCTAACAATTAAAGCTCGTCAATGCAGTACTAAGTCCATCGTACTAAGCTCTGATGGTACAATCTTTTTACTTTTAAATCAGCACTGGACAATAAAATATTTTCACGACCAAGACCAACCTACTTTCATTCCCACTAGAATACCTTATATACTCTTATAAGGGCTAACTTCTTGAGCAATCTGCGAGGGTAGCGTCTGAGCAAACAGCGTCGAATAACGTATTCATAAAGCTGCCTCGACCAGACCGGGCCCGGGCGCCCGCGTCTGTGTGCCCTCAGCGCGCAGGGCAGTCACTATGCGACGACGACGTGATAGAAGCAATCATGGTATTCTCATATAAATGAAGTTTTTAACAGATGCATCGTAAGCATGGTGTTAAGCCTTAAATGTGTGATTTTTTCTATCTTGGCACAGTATATATTACGGCACAAACTGTTTGAGATAACACAAAGAAACTGTTGTTACTAATTACGCAGCAACTCATAACTTTTACACGGTTTTTGTGCAGTGCAGCCTTTAAATATTTTAGTAGCAATCGCTAATAAATAATTAATCATCATTAATGGGTTACACAAATAATTTAATTAAAATGGAGTTAAACTAATTAAAACTTAATGGACTTTTTTTGCTAGAATATACATTTAAGGGTTAAAGCAACGTAACTGAGGGACAACATATTACTTTCCCTTGAAATTCTTGACAAGAATATAGACAAAAAGAACTTTGAAGGTCTGCATCTAATACGACTGAGTCTAGCCTTGTCTGATAAAACGGTAGCAAACGTTTGTATAAGTAGTTTTAATTAAAATTAGTACCTATCGGTACTCAAAGAGATAAAGCAGAACGTAATTAAAGCGGTTCTCGAGTTCTACTCTTTGAATTTGTAAGAAGCTATCCGGCTGATTTTAACGTAATTCTATGCCTGTAATCGGATTAGATGTTTTTATATCGCGCTGGGTTACTTTTTTTTAGGGTTCCGTAGCCAAATGGCAAAAAACGGAACCCTTATGGATTCGTCATGTCTGTCTGTCTGTCTGTCTGTCTGTCTGTCTGTCCGTATGTCACAGCCACTTTTTTTCCGAAACTATAAGAACTATACTGTTGAAACTTGGTAAGTAGATGTATTTTGTGAGCCGCATTAAGATTTTCACACAAAAATAGAAAAAAAACAATAAATTTTGGGGGCTCCCCATACTTAGAACTGAAACTTAAAAAATTTTTTTTCATCAAACCCATACGTGTGGGGTGTCTATGGATAGGTCTTCAAAAATGATATTGAGGTTTCTAATATCATTTTCTTCTAAACTGAATAGTTTGCGCGAGAGACACTTCCAAAGTTGTAAAATGTGTGTCGTCCCCCCCCCGTAACTTCTAAAATAAGAGAATTATAAAACTAAAAAATATATATGATGTACATTACCATGCAAACTTCCACCGAAAATTGATTTGAACGATATCTAGTAAGTAGTTTTTTTTTAATACGTCATAAATCGTAAACCGCAATTTACCTTTCATTCAAGTTACAACGAACTACAAAAACTTTTATATTATGTTACTTGCTGCTACGGAACCCTTCTTGGGCGAGTCCGACTCGCACTTGGCCGCTTTTTTGAAAATCTAAAAAGAACTCCATTAATAGCTTGTAACAGAAATAAATTTACCGTATTTTATGTTAAATCGTCTCAAGTTCATCGAGTTCGTTTCATACGATGAATGTGATGTGATGGCTCGTGCTTTATACGTACAATTATATCTTAATATTAGGGGTTTACCTTACAACAGTCTACTGTCAGAGTCAAATAACATCTATATATTTCTGATAATACAAATGAAATACCATGTTCACTGTACCAAGTCCAAACTGCGAGTTTCGAACTAACTGCCAAACGCTGCTCTCGTCGACTTGAGGATTCCCTCAGTACTCCTTCTTACAAGTTGATCGAGTCCCCAGATATAGCCGCTATATTTAGTAATAGGTGTATAGATTTTCAAAGTGTTGGGGTAAGAGTACAAAATATAAGTTTCTAAGTCGAATAAAAAAAAAACTATTTTAGAAACTTCAAACCGCTCGTAGATCTAAACTGCACCTGAACACTTTAGTAATCAGATTATGAAAGAACCAACAAACTGAGCAATATACAAAGGCCGAGAGTCTATTTATTCCGAAATAAATACCCGTGCCTAAAACCTGAAAAATATTACATTTGTGTTTGACAAACGTGTAAAACGGATTGACGAGAAAAATCCTCGGCAAAATAAATCCAAATACGCGCACATTAAATCTTTCCATGTCATTGCGCCGCAGTCGCCAGCCTCATAGATCATATCACTGCATTGACGGCGCTGTTATCATTCACTTACGGCGGACAGCGGCGCGATTGGCCATCAATCACGCCACCGAGCCGTGCCATTGGTCCGTCATCACATGACCGAGCGTGCAATTGGTCGGTCATGCACGCGTCATGGCATCCACTCAAAGCGTCACGCGCACTCAATTGACCATGAAAGCCCAAGGGTCAGTTTAAATTTAGGAAAATATACACGGTTTGTCTGATAGATTACATTCGACCCTCTTCCAGATTTTGTGTACAGTAAATTGAATATGTATTTTCTCGGGTAGGATCACAAAAACATTGTTTTAGAAGCTTTATTCTAATTATGTAGTTAAATCCTCAATCCACGTTTCTGGGAGCAACCTAATATTTATCACTTATTTTTCTTTATTTTTTTCACCACATAGACACTCGCAAAGAATAATACTACACTAATATTTTAGACAGTTATTCAGGAGTGTAACAACATAGGCTTCTAGATTATGAAACTGTATAATTTTTATCCTGTTTTTTTATTGAGACGGGCAGATTGAGCAACTTTTTATGACTAAACCAAAATTTTGTTTATGATATGATAGTAAAATCATAGAACAAGAGTTGTTCTATTCATCGGTAGAAGCCCACCTTAAATTTCCGATACACCTTTTTTCGTTACTGAACTCTACTCTTGTCCACTAAACTTCAAGAGAATGTCTAAGTGTGTTATAATAATAATAATAATATCTGGGACAAATCACACACGGTCACCTGGCTCAAACTAGGATTCCCTGTATCTTGGGAACCAGAGACTGATATACATACACATATACTTTTAAATAGATACATATATAAATATAATACACCCAGACTCAGAGCAAACAATTCTGCTCATCACAGAAAAGTTTGCCCTGTGTGGTGGGGATCGAACCCACGACTCTCGGATCAGAGGTCAGGATCGCTAACCACTTAGCCACCGAGTCAGTCAAATAGAGTTACCGATAAATAGTGTTTGCTCTTCAAGAGAGTTAAAGAATATAAACATAATATCTTAAATTACATAGTTTTCTCTTGTACTCTTTATCAAATCCCATAATAGCCTCATTTCGTTTCCTGTCTAGCACCCACAAAGTGTGTTTAAGCGACTGACGTGCAACGTGCCCGGCCTGTGAGAGCGCTGCCGCTGGGTGCACTACTGAACACTGTGTAAGGGTACATATTTCATACGTGTTCATACTTTTTTAGATGTTTTTACCTCTGAATTATCAGTCATTATTAGTCTTCATCTTACACTTTCACAGCGTCTTTAATTTGGTTGTTCGAGTATCCGTGTTTATCCGTGGGAGAACCATGCTTCGGCACGAATGGGCCGGCTCGACCGGAGTGATACTACTTCACAGAAAACCGGCGTAAAGCAACGCTTGCGTTGTGTATCGCGCGAGTGCGTGAGGATACCAGAGGACCAACCTCCCCTCCCCCCATCCCCCCATCATATTTCAAAGGTCGGCAACGCACTTGTGACTCCTTTGGTGTTGCGGGTGTCTATGGGTGGCGGTAATCGCTCACCATCAGGTGAACCGTCTGCTCGTTTGCCACTTATCACTATATGTATGTATATATATATATAAAAGTATGTTACTGCTTGCACGGTTTGATAAATGTTGGAGTTCAGAGTACCGTAAAATACGCGTTTTAATTTTTCATTAAATTGATTCAGTTAAATTTGGTTAGGTTAAACAGGTTATTAGTTTATTAAAATTTCATGTTAATAATTAGACGCTTTAGTTTCTTCAGATTTTCATATCAGATGCTTCAAAACATCGGGATCTAAACGTCAGTCAAATTGAAAGCTGAAATCGTGTATAATTTTTGCAATATAATTATTGAGTGTACATGTTATTATTTAGGACTCATCAGCATTGGCTATTTAAAATCATCAGTCAGTAATTATCGTATTGATTTATTCCATTTTGCGCGATCATGAACGAACGTGGTCCACCATTTAAGTATCCTAAACCGAGCCGCATTTACACTCGGACAAAAAGACAGCGAACGTAAGTTACAGACACTAAAAGCATGACTCAAATTGCGAGAACTAATCGCCTCTTTTTGTTCAGCTCCTAATTTCATCCTTACGTCCTATTCACCGAAGCGCGCCGCTCCAGGAAATAGACGCGGGCGCGGGATATGTGCAGACAAAAGACCCGACCACAGATAGCAAACGAGAACGAATAACATGTAACCCCGCCGCAGAAGAGCAAACATGTATTATTCTACTGTAGAATTATTGTATAATTATGTTACTTATTAATCACTGTCTGTTACTAACAAAAGATAAGTAACTACCAATATAACTAACAATTAATTGATAATGTCCGAAATAAATGTAAATAATGGTCCTGACACCATTTGAACTAGAACTTTACTCAAAAAACTGATCAATTTTCCCATGAAAATACTGGTCAAGTATTTGTATTGTAATTTACTTATAAATCGAAAAGCTTTTTTAGTGTGGAGATTATTTTTCACGAATTTACTTTGATTTTACCATACCCTATTTTATATTATGCGCACTTTTTTCCTCGGCCTAATAAACCCCTCGATGCCACTCAGATGACATTATTTTCGAATACTTAAAAGTAGTAGTGTATCTCTCTCGGATACAAATTGACGTGAGTGTCCTCTCTGACCAGTGCTCACTATGTTTGCTCTCATGTGGTAACATGTAACTCCGATAAATAGAAGAGTGGCTTCCAACAAAGAGTGCGCGAAGGCAAAGAGCAATTACACCGGGCAGACAGCGCTGCGCCCGCATGCATCTGCATATCACACAACAATGAGAAGAGAACTAGAAATGCTACTAATTCGCCTTTGGACTAGGGTTTCCGATAACTTTCAGTTGATGGACGGATGAACATTCGAACAATCACTGTGAAGGGACTCATTTCTCCTGATTTGTCTAAAGCAGCCGACACGATAACCTCTTTATACGGACATATGGATATATGATTAATTAATTTCGGTTTAATCAACGTTTCTAGAACTTCCTAGTTATTTTAGGTATATGAAGATAATTAATAAAGGTGTTTTCTTAAATAAAATTCAGTGCGTTAAGACAAAATCTACGACTGCCAATGGTTCTAAAACAACGGGTTACAGATAAAAGTATGCTTGGACTTTCTTTAGGTGGTCTATTTCATAGAAGAACTATAGTCACCGACAGAAATCATAGTAATTTGAAATGTAAATGAGTAGGCTATACAGCTTGCATAAATGATGACCGATACGGAAGGGAGGTATTAGAGTGGCAACCGCGGGTTAGAAGACATACATATTGAGCCCCTCGCGACGTGAACTGATAATCTGGTGAGGTATACATGAAGCATGTGGTTCTGAGTCTTATGTATGTATGAACACTTTATTGCACACAAGGAGAAAATAAATAAATGAGTCGTATTGAATGGAAATCCACAAGGAGCCCTAAATAAATTCAACATCTTATTGTTGAAAAGGTCATGAAATGCGTTCGAAATTCGAGTTCTGTTCAGAGCACGGGCAACCCTGCAACTTATTATCCAGGTCCGCACTTGGGCGGGCCAGGGGCGGCAGTTCGTTGGCAATTACATTACCCTGTCAAAGCGGGCCCACTTTTTCATACCTACCTAATGAACGGACATAATTTACCTCCATTTGTACGAGGAGCCGAATTGCGAACTGGCTTGCTGGCTGGCTGAGTCACGAGCATAAACGGAAAATGTTGAGACTTTAACATAATAAATATTTTTGGGCATTTTTTGGGGTTAATTATTAGTAAAGAATAAAAACTTAATTCCTATTTAACATAATCCAGTACCACTATAACAACGTGATTTAAACAATTTGGCCATTCCCATGATCTTACTAATGGTTGACTATTAGAAAGTTTTTGCTTTAAAAAGGTTTGAAATAGTAAACAGCATGGACAATAAAGTTGTACATGCAATAAATATCCAAGCGAATAAGTAAAGTTTTTAGTGAACAATCATTTTTGATTCAGTCAACTGAACAAACCAAGTGTAGTGGTTTTTCAGCAAAAATTTTGCGCACCAAAGTTGCCTCATCATAAAATGTTAAACTTTTCTATGTTTTTATTTTTCTTACAGCATTGCCCAATTGCAGAACGTTTTTAACTCTATAACACTGACAAATCTCTTATAATTTGGACCAAATGCAAATGGTAACATGTCGAATAGGTAACGAATTTGGTCCTGGTAACGATATAGACGCGAAATAAATGCCGCGCCGGCGCCCGCCGAGCGAGAGTGGAAGCGACCTCGGTGACGGCGGTTCCACTACGAACCGACAACATTATTTTGCTTAGACTGGGTGCCCCGGCCAGACCAAATTCTATGAGCAAACAGAATAACAACTGTTGTTTAATTATCTATGCTATGGATTTTTGTAACTCTCTCATAAGGCCATTAGGATTCAAAACCTTCGTCTACACTTTAGTGCGCCATAAAATATACCTTCCGCGTTTTGAAGATCTCTTTTTCTTAATTTTACCAAGCAGATTTCGCTCGACCTTAATTATAGCGCAAAATAATTTTTGCACCTTCGTCTCAGACTAAAGACTCTTTATACCTTGGTATATTTATTAGAGATGAGATGACACAAGACGTCCGTAGACACAAATATCGTAAACAACATACATACATACAGTCTGTGATAAAAATAAGTCTCATTATAAGGCAAGGAGGCCTGAGAAAAGCGGAGAAATGTAAATCGTGAGGCACCATTAACTATTTTGTATAAAAGTTGGAGAATCGGTACGAGGTTTGCTTCTTTAAAACAAATGGAAATGGTTCGGGAGCGCAGCGCAAGGGGCAGGCGGCGCGGTGGCTGGCGCAAAAGCTCGATATTAAAATTGATTTCGGCGCCGCTTTATTGCTGCGAACTTTTCATCGCTGATTGTTCGTTTTGTTCCGAAAAACGACGACCGTGGATATTGTTTGGCTTTCGCATTTCGCGCCACCGCCGCCGCCCGCGCCGTCCGACGCGCATCGCCAATTCGTTGTAATGGTTATGACTGCCCCTATTAAAAGGATTGCGCTATTGTTCATGACAATTTTACTACCGAACGGACTTTTAACAAGCTATTTGAGGGTTTAATTTGCATTTCGTCAACCGTTATTGCATTCGCACAACATGTTAAGTAGTCGCATTATTTCTTTTGTTACCTCGAATAAGGATTTTTGCATGTATTTCGTCTGATATAGGATGTAATAATGTTTCTTCTCGATATGAATCAGTATGACATGAAATATGAATACTTCGACCTACTGGGAGTTGGGAGCACGAATCTATCTCCTCCAGCAACTAGCAATATAGACGCACCTATAACTACAATATTTGTGTTGATGCACATTGCTACATTCAGACTGAATGTTTTGAGGTGATGAAGTA
Organism: Coleophora deauratella; assembly: GCA_958295455.1. Classification (NCBI taxonomy): domain Eukaryota; kingdom Metazoa; phylum Arthropoda; class Insecta; order Lepidoptera; family Coleophoridae; genus Coleophora; species Coleophora deauratella. The sequence continues at coordinate 291,685 of OY282406.1, forward strand.
TTTCTGTTTCAGTGATATATTTTGTTATTCCCAAATAAATATAATTTTTAAAATACATTACAATTAACGTTTTTTTAAAAACATTCAATTAAGAGGACAGAATTAACATATACCGATTCAATAACAACGGAGAGTTAATTGACGACTTTTTTAAATTTTCCCGTCATTTTCAATAAAAGACCATATCAACTGTACTAGACGGGTTTTCCGACTATTTGGAACCAACATCTCTATAATAAATAATGTTGAACATAAATCTGGATGACTTGAATCTCATATACCTAAGTATTTAAATATTATGAGCCATTTTGCTACCTGCGAATAGTCTGTAATAAATTTGAATCCGTATATAAAAGGAATAGCCATTATATAAATGATTATTAGATATAAATCAGATTACTAGAATTCAGAAGTACTTGAAGCGATTCTGACAGTCTTCAAGAAGCCTAAACGATAAGAACAACTTGTAAGAGGCTTGAGAACTTTCTGCCGGCAGTCTGTTCGCTAAACAACTCTGTGAGCACTGAACGCGACCATTTCGCTGTAGAGCTGGCAGCGAGCGGAACGTCTCTCTTGTATTGCAGCTGTAACTCGCTACATACTAATGATCTCGCCGCACTTTTTGCTCCATCGTTAAAAACCTCTCCGGTTGCTTCAATGAGAAATTCCGACAATTTCTCCAGGAATAATAAACGAGAAATTTTTCCCTTCTAAAATAAATAGCGGCCGGCGGTCGTTGATATTGTAAATTAGAAGCGGGATCGCCGAGGAGGTTATAAGTCAAACTGAGCGTAGTAATTGCCAGGAGACGGCGTTTAATTAATGGATGCAGTCACCCTTGTCGCGTGTTCAGTGGCGGCGCGGCCAGATTATTGCATATTGAAAACTTTAACTCGCTCAAGTTTACTGAAAATCCCGCGCAATAGTTTCAAAGCGGCCAAAGTTTAGCGGTTTCAGAGGAAATGAGAAATAGTTAACGTACCAAAAATATAGGCAGGCAATTTGTATTCTCGCCTTATTTGAATAGTTTCGAATCAAAATAAATGCACATTTTTTTATTGCATAACTTTTTTATAAGATCAAACAGAGTACTTTGACAAAAACAATGTTAAAACTTTGTAAGTATCATTACCAAAACGTGAGCAAGTAAAGCACGTTCCAAAACCCCGTAATGTAAGTCAAATTGGATAAAAAGCACTTACTGAAACCCATCCCAGAAGATTTGTTACGAATGCACCCTCCATACATTTCAATGATAAAAACGTTCCCAAAAAATTACACTCGGGAAAAGTTAGATAAAGCGCTTTAGGTGGGAAAAAATAAAAGGTTACCCCCCGGGGCCACAGCTGCCCCCCGCCGCGCGGAGCCGCCTCTGTTATTTTACCTTAATTTTTTTGTACTGGACCTTTGGGTCAGCGCCAACATATTTCGCGAGGCTGAGCAATAAATTATAACAAAAGCATCCAAAGATACATGATTTGATTATGAGTAAATGGCACCGCAGCATTTAATTAAATTAGAGTAATATATTTCATTTTACTACATCTTGGGGATGTACGGTTCATTGCGTCATACGATAAATATAGGAAGATTAAATAATTTAATAATATTTAACAGGTATGTACTTCAAAAAACGTGCAATTGCTGAATATACTAATTTACCTCCAAGAAGACAAACAGAGAGACTTTGACATACACGTTGATACACGTTGCAATTACCTGTAACAAATATAAATCCTCATTAATACAAATTATAATTTGTAAGGTTATTCGTATATTTCCGTAGTTTTAGGTTAAAGCAGTCATGTTGTGTCGGGAGCATTCGGGCACCAGTCTAACAGCGGCTAAAGTAACATATTATTTTTAAGTCTTATCAAAATATACATAAGGTAAGTATCGTATAACATAGAATCGCAACCAAAAGTATTCTTCGCATGTACCCAACCTGGACCGGTCATTCGCAGATTACACCGATCTAGATACGGCCCTGGTCGACCCTGCCTGCCCTTCGTACCTCATTACCTTTAATTCATGGCCCTAATCTGATAACTTTCAGTAATTCAAACCCACATGAGGTTGCGGAGGTACAGCGCGTTGTGGCGATGAGGTCTCACACATTGTACCTGCTGACCTTCGACAAAGTGAAAAGGATTTGTGTGTATGTGTGTGTAAAATGGAGTATCATTTCATTAGGCATTTCATAAAATGTAAACAATCTTGTCATAATGTATTTTTATTGATATCTGCAAGTGAAAATTCTCTAATGAGTAGAATGTAAAATGCAAAAGAAAATTTGTACCTACGATTGCTAGAAATCTTAGAATTTTATAATGTGTATTTCAATAAAAAGACGATTGTTAACAACCCATTATATCCCCACTGCAGGGGCACGGGTCTCTTCCCATAACTCGGGAAGGTTTAGGCCATACTCCACTTACGGGGGCCAAGTCCGGATTGGTGGAGGTTGTGGGGCTGGTGGCCAACCCCAGTGTCAGACGTTTTTCAAGCCGCCTATCGGGCCTCTAACATGGCGTAACGACTGCTACCGATAGCAGCCGGCACCAACGGCTTAGCGTGCCTTGCGAAGCACGGAAATGGTCGAGATAAATGCCACTAACAGTCAAACCCATCCTGGTTATGACCCTGTCTGTAGTCAGTTATCCTGCGTGATCAATGCAACCACGCAAGCCACACTGAGCCATGACCGATGAAATGAGGTAAAGTGTATAACAGTCTTTTTATTTACAAAATTATCCAGTAACGTGAAAAACAAGTATGTTCTAAAATATTGCGTTTAAATAATGTTAAAAAATTTATTTAATTTACTTTTCGTGCATCATCATCAGACAAACCACGTCTACTACTGAACAAAGGCCTCTCCCAAGTCCAACTACATACTCACACAAATTCAGTTTACTGAAGCGATATTTCACGCATTTAATATATCGACATTCAGGTGAATTGTAAATTCGCCATTGTTTATTTTCGTGGGATGTTTACAATAACATCCGATTTCCGATAAAAACATTTCACGGGATAATCTCGGCTTTGGCGCCGCTGCAAATTGATTTTTAAAATTCGCATTGATTGCCTTGATTTTACACACGAACTGATGTGTACTGGTTAACGTTCCTTTTTATTCCGACAGTCGTAGGTTTGATGCCCACCCAGGTCCCACAGAAGTGTTATGAGGAGTTTTTTTTTACCTATTTCAACTGTATAATACCTACATATTTAATGATGTGATGATGACTTAATAATTAATTATGTAAATCAGTCAGTCGATGTTTCCCATAGCGCAGGGAATCCTAGATTGGGACAGGTCACTGTGTGTGATAATAAACATTTGTATAATTTTTTATAACAGTTCTTATTTTATAATTTTAACCTGATCGCGCAATTAGAAAGCAATGTTGTTCCAGTAGTTAAAACTGTGCTTATCTATATTTCAAAGCCCTTAATATCATCCGTCTTGATATCATCTACTCCTTTCGAAGCAAGTGCAAAACCATGCTAAAAACCACAACCATTTCACGATGACGACACGTGAGCCGATTGTAAACAAATTACTTAAATACTATATTTACTATTGTCTTATTGTGTCTGTTTAATTTTCTGTTATTTTTATTGTACTCAGTAACTGTGATTATTCTATATAACTAATTTTCAATATGAGTACCTGTGTTGACTAATTTTCGGAAGGCGCCGCGGGAAGTTGTAAAACGTCACTCATCATGGCGCGATCGTTGATATCGTTGGACTGTGTATTTTGCTGGTGAATTATATGGATATTTCAGAGATTGAGTCTGTAGGGACACCTACATATTTTTAATTATTCAACTACCTGCAAATATGTGATTTTGTGTTCTCGTAGTTTAATACTTCACCAATTGTGATACTCAAATATTATATATTAGTCAGGCAGGCAAAACCAATAAATGTTCAAAAAAGTTCAAAATCTTGGATACTGTACCACGGTACTATCCGAACGAAGAAACCTCTTTCATTTCACCTCTCCACCGATCGCATATGATCTCTATTGGATCGACACACGCATCCAATAACTGGTGACCCCGAAGCTGAATACAAACAGCGCACCTTCAGCCAACCGGCAGAGCAAGTCTGATCAAAGTCATGTCTGAAGAGACGAAGACCAATGTCGCCGCTCCATTTCCAGTAGCGTGCCAAACCGATGCAGTCTCCGTACACTCGCGTCTTCTACCGTTCTGGCGCGAACTACCCAGCATATGGTTCATACAATTTGAATCTGTGATTGGCCCACTGAAGACATCGGATGACCAAAAATTCAGATACCTACTTCAACAGTTGCAGTCGCAAGATCTTCGACATATCACTGATATTCTCCGATCACCACCGAGTTCGAACAAATATGAAACAGTCAAACAACGCCTCATATCTGTCTATGAGCAATCATCTGTCCAGAACTTTCAACGTCTAGTCAGTGGTCTTGAGCTTGGTGACCAGAAACCGTCCCAGCTCCTGCGACAGATGCGTGATCTAGGCGCTGACATGATCACTGAAGAAGGTCTCAAAGTAGAATGGTTAAAACAAATGCCTTCTAACGTTCGAGCCGTTTTAGCTGTAAACTCCGAATCGTCACTGGACATCCTTTCTACTATGGCTGACAAAATGCTCGACTTTACGCCTACCACACATCTTGCACCCGTAACGACATCTCAGCACTCATCTGAAGACAGTGCAATCAGTATCCTAACCAAGCAGATGGCAGAACTCACACACAAGATCGAAGAATTAGACAGAAGACATCGCTCACGCTCTCACACCCGTCCACAGAGCTACCGCCGAGCAAGTTCACATTCTCGTTCACGATCAAATTATAACTATCATAACAGACGCAATCAGAATCGCCAATTCAAATCACCTGACAACGGGATATGCTACTACCACAACAAATTCGGCAAAAACGCAAATCGTTGCAAAACGCCTTGTAACTGGAAGCCGTCGGAAAACTAGATACTACACCGGTTACGGCGGGTATCGGTGTTAGTATGGGAAACCGCCTTTGTGTCATTGACAGGCTAACCGAAGAAAGGTACCTGATAGACACTGGCGCTGAAATTTCAGTACTGGCTGCTCGAGGAAAAAGAACACTCGACAATTCAAATGGCTACAAACTTTACGCCGCTAATAGCACGCCTATTAACACATATGGAGAAAAGTCAACAGTACTCAACCTTGGACTACGACGCAGTTTTAGATGGTCATTCGTCATTGCTGATGTCAAGATGTCCATCTTAGGAGCTGATTTTCTCAACCACTACAAATTGTTAGTCGAAGTTCACAACAAGAAGCTGATCGACCGTACAACAAGCCTCTCCATAAACACACTCTCAGTCACAACTGACCAGCAGTCGCTTTACACTCTAGCTAAGGAACATCCTTACTATGATATACTGAAAGACTTCCCAAATGTACTTAGACCCTTGTCATTTAAGGAGCCATCCAAACACAACGTTGTCCACCACATTGAAACCACAGGCCAGCCACTATTTTCGAGAGCAAGACCTCTAGCGCCTGACAAATATAAAGCTGCTAAAGAAGAGTTTAGCAAACTAGTGGAACTGGGAATCTGTCAACCTTCTAAGAGCCCATGGGCAAACCCACTCCATATCGTGAAGAAAAAAGACGGTAGCATGCGAATATGTGGAGACTATCGACGCCTCAATTCGGTAACACTACCAGATCGTTACCCCATCCCTCGCATTCAAGACTTCACTTACAAACTTCATGGAATGAGGGTATTTTCAAAACTCGACTTGAAAAGTGCATACTACTGGATACCTGTAGAAAATCCAGAGAAAACAGCGATTATTACCCCATTCGGACTATTCGAATTCCGCTGCATGCCCTTTGGCTTGAGAAACGCTAGTCAGACTTTTCAACGCTTCATGCACGAAGTTTTAAGAGATATTGAAGGATGTTTTTCCTATGTCGATGACATTCTCCTGTTCTCAAAAGATGAAGAATCCCACAAACAAGTACTCAAGCAGGTACTAGAACGCTTAAACAAGTACGGTTTAGCTGTAAACATCAGCAAATGCGAGTTTGCCCAAACTGAGATAGAATTCCTCGGTTACAAAGTGACCTCCGAAGGCATATCTCCAACTAAAGAGCGCATAAAAATCATCTCAAACTACAAAAAGCCAGAAAACATACAAGAGCTTCGTCGTTTCTTAGGAATGCTCAACTTCTACAGAGATTGTTTGCCACATCAAGCACAGTTACAGAACGAACTGAACAAATATCTTCACAACACTAAAAAGAATGACAAAACAGTCATCACATGGACTTCAGAAGCAGAAAAAGCATTTGAAAATTGCCGCCAAAGCATTTTACAAGCAACTACTCTGTCTCACCCGATGCTCAGTGCAACGCTCTGTATAATGACTGACGCTTCAGATCATAGCGTTGGTGGAGTTTTACACCAGAAGGTTAAAAACAAATTGATGCCACTGGCATTCTTTTCAAAAGCAATGAGCGAAACACAAAGACGTTACAGTACGTATGATCGCGAATTATTAGCGATATACTTATCTGTCAAACATTTCAGACGACTTATTGAGGGTAATGACAACGTCATTGTATATACTGATCATAAACCCTTAACTCATGCCTTAACCAAGGTACCAAGTGACAGCGACACCTTTCGTCGTGAGCGACAGCTCAGCTTCATCAGTCAGTTTTGCACAAAAATCGAGTATCTACAAGGCCAGAAAAACGCCGTAGCTGATTGGCTCTCCAGAATAGAAGAAATCAATTGCCCAACTACAATTGACTTCCAACAACTAGGAAATCACCAAAATGAAGACAGAGAATTGAAACAATTAAGAAGCAAACCAAATTTGAAGTTCGGTCAAATCACACTACCTGATATCTCTATACCAATAACATGCGAGATGTCTACCCGCAATCCTCGACCATATTTACCAAAAACATATCGTTACGCAGTATTCAAGGCTCAACACGATATTTGTCATGCGGGTACTCGAACAACAAGAAAACAAATCGCTTCAAAATACTTTTGGCCAGGTATGAACAAAGATGTGGGAACATGGACCAAGAATTGCATCGCATGTCAAAAAGCAAAAGTACATCGACATACAATACCACCTGCAGGAACCTTTCCAGACTCAACTCGATTCGAACATATTCACATCGATATAATTGGCCCATTACCAATTTCTAACGGTTACCGATACTGTGTCACAATAGTCGATCGTTTCACAAAATGGCCTGAAGCAGTTCCTGTATGCGAAATCAGTGCAGAAACAGTAGCAAGAGCTCTTTACGAAAGCTGGATAGTACGTTTCGGATGCCCAATACGTATAACTACCGATCAAGGCAGACAGTTTGAATCAAACTTGTTTAACTGCCTACTTAAAAAGTTTGGTATACAAAGAATACGAACAACTGCATATCACCCACAATCAAACGGAAAAGTAGAACGTTTTCACCGAACACTTAAAGCAGCTTTAATGGCCAGAGACTCAAAACACAGCTGGTCTGAAGAATTACCGACAGTACTTTTTGGTCTCCGAACAACACTTCGCAAAGAAAACAACCTGAGTCCTTGTTTATTAACATATGGAACACAGTTACGCATACCTTCCGATTTTATTGTACCTACAAAGTCTAAAATCGAAGATGCTGATTTCGTAAAAAATCTTGCAAACACAATGAGCTCTCTAATACCCACACAAAGGAAAGACTCAGAAAAGGAAATTTTCATAAACAAAGATTTGAAAACATGCACACACGTATTCGTGCGAACAGATCTTGTCAGAAAACCCCTCACTCCTCCGTACGAAGGACCGTATGAAGTTCTTCAGAAGTCAGAAAAATTCTACCAAGTTCAACTACCAAACAGAACAGCATTCATATCTCTGGATAGATTGAAACCAGCCTACATACTTAACGAAGATGATATCGCAACTACTAATATCTCAAACAAAGATAATAATATCACAACAAAATCTGGCAGAGTTAGTAAACGAACAGTTCGATATCAAGGTGAGACTTGAGGGTACCAAACACAAAAAAAATGAGGGTAGATAGAAAAAACGAAAAAAAATCGACGTGACGTGCCTGGGAATCTGATATTTTTTGCAAACAAACTACCTACCTCATGCATTAATGCAATCACAAGCATCATGCCAAGCACCCAAGGCAACCATCAAGCATTCATGCAACCACCACCTCATCCATCATACACCATGCAAAAAATAATACGACTGCTTATCCATGCACAAGTCGTATTTGGGAAAACTAAAACAACAAGGGATCAAATTTATTTACAAAATGAAAACAACTGAAAATCAACTTTATTTGCGCAGACGAACTGATCGTTTAGAAACTGAAGAATAGACGACAATAGTCGTTAGAAACCAGTGATCGACGAATCGTCGCATAGAAACTAGTAAGGCACGGCGATGGAAACTTCCAATCCATATCTTCAGTCTTCACTACACGAAGTACGCCTCGAGTCGAGATCAACCGGCCTCCTCGATGCCTCCGCTTCTGATGCGATGACGTCCTCGGCGAAACAGAACGCGATCCCGCACGCAGCGCCGTATTTATGCAACGACCGGCCGGCCCGATGACGCGCAATGCACACTGCACCGCGCGCCGCCCGCCGCTGCCGCTTACCGCTCCTTCCCCGCTGCTGCCTCCGCGCCGACACACACTGCGTCGAGCACTTACAGCGCGTTGCGACTATGCTGCGTACAACTATTTACTAGCGCATCGCGCGTTGAACTCTTTTATACTGTTGTAATCATTTTTTAACTATGTTCATTTCTTAGTTGTAAAACCTTTTGATATTTTAAGTTGTTCATTAGAGGGGGGAGTACTGTAGGGACACCTACATATTTTTAATTATTCAACTACCTGCAAATATGTGATTTTGTGTTCTCGTAGTTTAATACTTCACCAATTGTGATACTCAAATATTATATATTAGTCAGGCAGGCAAAACCAATAAATGTTCAAAAAAGTTCAAAATCTTGGATACTGTACCACGGTACTATCCGAACGAAGAAACCTCTTTCATTTCACCTCTCCACCGATCGCATATGATCTCTATTGGATCGACACACGCATCCAATAAGTCTTTTACATTACGTTAGTTTTCACGATATACCCCGATACCTATGCTAACTCGTGAGATACGTAACCCGGGCTGCGGCGGTGGCGGCGCGGGCGGCGGAGGCACTCACAAAGCGTGTCGCTCAGTGTGTTGTGTACATAATGAATCAGCGGGATCAGCCTGATTCTGAGCCTCAACCGCTCCTGCATTATTAGTCGTTTGGCTCATCCCTCGCCTATCGAAGCCTGTTGAGGCTCTCAGGCTGAGCTTAAGAACGGTTATATATCTAATTGAATAATGATGTCACCAATAATTTTGTAGAAGGATATTCCAGGTCTAAATATTTTACCTACTTACAGGCTCTTGTGTTGAATGCTCTGTAGGTATACAGGGTGAAATTGAAATCGTGGAACAAATTTTAACTGTGGTTTCTGCTCATGGAACTGAACAACTTTCTCTAAGGAACCAATTCAATCGGAGCAAAAAAAATTTTGACTCTTCATACAAATCCATGACCTGCGTAGCCAACTTTGTATGGGAAGTCCAATTTTTTTTACTCCGATTGAATTGGTTCCTTAGAGAAAGTTATTCAGTGTCATGACTGGAAGCCACAGTTGTTTGGTCCGCGATTTCAATTTCACCCTGTATGTCATGAAATATTCTGGTCTTCGAGTTATAGTAGTAGCCATTTAAAATTCGTAATACCCTCATAACAAAACCAAAACACATTAATGGTAAAGTCGGTAAAACTTAACACCAATTTCCAGATTTATAATGTTGACTAACAAAGAAACACAGACTATACCACTATACAGGGTGTAAGGGACAGGTTTCCAAAAAATTTTAAGGGCTTTTTCAGTAGACGAAAATGAACAACTTTCCACAAGCATTTTTTTCAGGAAACGTATCAAGTTTATAATTTTTCACACAAAATTATAAACTTGATTGGACAGTTTGTATGGAGAAGCCGATTTTTTTTTCGTTTCCTGAAAATTTTTTTGTGGAAAGTTGTTCAGTTTCGTCTACTGAGCAAGCCCTTAAAGTTTTCGGAAACCTGTCCCTTACACCCTGTATAATATTACGTGATGAAAATAGTACTTTAAGATCAGCACTAGGCCTTATAGGTGGCTTGAAAACTTCTGACATACAACTTCCACCAATCCAGACATGGCCCCCGTGTATGGAGTATGGCCTAACTTTCCCAAGGTAAGGGAAGAAACTCGTGGCCCTGCAGTAAGGGACGATATGTATGACAACACAATACCAGCAGGTGTTTGGAAATCACCAGCAAGAACATATACAGATCAACGCCCTACTCCACCTACATTTAACTAGCTAGTGCTGCAACAATTGATTTGCTTGAATGCGTACTGCACAAAGCACAGCACACATCACCATTCTGTTGCGCAGTGAATGTGCCATGTTAGCTATGTACATACTCCATTTGACAGGATGATCTATGACGCAAACAGGGTTAAACAGTTTGTACAATCCATTGTTTATCTTGTTGCTTAAATCTAAGCTACAAAGGTAAGTATTACAGAAAACCCCTAATCGTAGCGCACTATAGCCAGTGTGAATATGTTCTTGCGTTTTAAAATGAAAATTTGCCGATTTTTGCTATTCATACTTTTTGTGTGTCGAGACGTCGCTTTCGCTAACTAATTGTGAACTCATATCGTGTGGCACAATTTAACCGTGCTATCTACAAGATATAGACGGCGCGGCAGTTGCTTGGTGTTGTACTTAGCATTACCTGTTATCGCGTGTAGGGCATTTAGATTTTCATCTAGAAATCAAATGTGCAGGTTTCATCGCGATGTTTTCCTTCACCGTCAAAGCAGTCGGTATGAAAATACACGTAAGTTTGAACCTGGAACGCCGTTCGCGGTGTTTTTCTACAAGTATTATTCTGTTACTTTATTGCTACGCTTACTTTAGTTTAACCATACTCGACTAAAATAAAAATAAAACAACCACTACCCCCCTAACATTTAGGTCACTTCACCCCAGATGGGGTTACGGTTCAATAAGGATCTTTCCTTAAACGCGTCGCGATACAACAATAACCCATGATATCCCCACTCCCCCGGCCAGGAGAATGCCCGGAGGCTCGAGCAACGCAACACATAAAGAAAGCGGTTTACGGCCGACCCCATGCAGTTACATCCTGAATAGTGCCCTTTATCGGTCGCAGCTGAGAACCTTCCACTTACACTATAGTTGTGTGTGTTGGATGGCTTGTAAGTCGACGCCAAATAAGCCTAGTTATAGTGAGGTTGGTTTTGTGCCATTTAGTCCAAATTTTATTTAAGCTAATTCAGTATAGGATCCATAGGAAATGTTGTGCAGATTTATGAGTGGAACCCACCGTTAAGTTCAATTTAATTTAAAAATTGTACATGTAGTTAATGAAACCCTAATTGGGTAAGTTTTTCTGCAATATCAATAAAAAAAAGCTATTCAGTGAAAACACTTTTGATGCAATCAACACCGGATAATGTTATACAAGAATAAGAGAGCTTTTTGAGTTCATTAAGCCAACGAGCGTAAGATAGCAATTACTCCAGAATTTGAATTCTGTACCTTATCCTGCCAGCAAACTTCGCAAAAACTTACGAAGACTTCAACTCACGCTTTCCGAAATGTTAGGCGTACAAGGTCATGAGCAAAAAGATCCCTTTGTTTGTTCGTATGTAAAGATCTTCTTGGTGAAAATATGCTTCATCTGCTTTGAACTTTATCAAACTGACCAAAAATATCCTTGTTTGTAAGCGAATATCTTCTTGGTGAAATATGCTCCATTTGCTTTGAACTTTGATGCAATACCTATCATACTTTCACTTTCAAAGTGTAACAAAGTTTACATGCCTGATGCCACTCGCCACTCCTTCGCCCTGTCCCACCGGTCGGTCGGTCGGACTCAGTTCCAGTGGCCCGCTTATTGGATTACCTTGTTTACAAGATATTACTCGACCCGCGCTCTGATGGGACCCTTCTGATGAAATGCGCCCTTTGAAAATTACCGCGGCACCGACAGGGATATCTAGGTAAGCGTGTCGTCTCATGTACTTTATTTAGGGTTTGATGTTTTTATAAATTTTCTTTTATAAAACGAGGCGTTTATTTTCTTTTATAAACAGGTTGGCACAGTTTGTAAAAAGCAGTACGTCGTCATCATCATAATGTAATTATTGGATTTGATACTTTCTACGAAAATGTCCCTTGCTGTTAAGTGATATCTGAATAAGAAATATAATATTGGTTTAATAAGTACGCATATATATATTCTAAATATAAAAAGGCATATATAAAGGCATTCATGTATTGTTTTACTTAACGGCAAAATGTGTTTCTTGAAACTGGACCCTTCTCATTCTGACCTCTTTTATTATTAGTACGTAAACTTCTGTCGGGAAGCGACAGTTTACCGTGTTTACAAACAGCAATGCAGCCACAAGTGTTTAGTTGCCATTTTGACGCCTCCTATCTGGTCAATCAGCTAGTTCACTGGAGCAAATCCTAATAATAATATTTTTACTATTGAATAGTCACTTTTATTTTTGCTTATTGCGGGTATCCATGCGGTGCAGATCGGCGCATGTTAAATGAAACGATATTGCTCGAAGTGGGTCTTCTAGCTAAAGTGGCAGAACCGAACATAGGTCATGTTCTTCAGAAATCAGTGATAAACTAATAAGAGCTGACGATGATGAACATGATGATTAAGACATTTGTACACCACGAAACTACCTCATCACAGCTACTCTGTTTAACGCTGATGAAGTAGCCACTTCAAACCTTGACAAACCCCAAACCTTGAATAAATACAGTCCCAAATTGCCTCAAAAGTCCAATAACAATGCAATTAATTGGTAAAACAGGCCGTTATTTGAATTTAAACAAGGCATTACAATCACAGCGCAGTCGACGGCAGCGAGCGCGCGCCTGGGGAGCCGGCGGCGGCGGCGCGGTGGCGGCGGCGGCGGCGGCGGCGCGGGCGTGCTTCTAGGGCCCGCCGCGGTACAAGGACCATGGTACTCTAGTGTTAAACGTGGAAATTCTCATGGAAATATTATAAGATATTTGTATATTGCTGTAAGCCATGCATTCGTGTTCAGTCTTAAAATCAGTTGAATTTTATTTTTCGTCTAAATTCAACGTAAGTTTATAAATACAGGTTTCACAGAAATTTTGAGCAATTCCTTAAGTTGGACTTCTGCTCATAGCAAAATAATCTTCTGATTGGTCAGTTAAGTAAGAGTGGAACCAACATTGTTCAGTTTCACGACTGGAAGCGTTGTTACATCTTCTTTGCGCTCTCTTTATTTTACATTATAATACTAAACGAGTTATCTTGTAAGCGCCAACGATCTCGAAAACGGCGTCAACCCTTTAGACGAAAATCTAGGGTTAGGGGTTAAAAACGTCCAGGAATTTATTCAAATACAGTAAAAAAACAGTATTTATTGGATTCTTGTACTCCGAAGCAAATTCATTAAATGAAAATTGCCTCTTTGTGCTGTTTTTTCTTACTATAGCAATAGTTATATAAAAATATTCTTTTGGAAACAGAGGGATTAAGATTGAGGTAGTTCATTTTTCCGAATATACTAAACTGCGTTCGCAATAAAACTATTGTAGTTCCTAACGGTAGGAACTTTGTTACAAGTAGGAAAAAATACAAATGAAAAGAATGTGTACTTACAACAACTAAATAAAAAACACTTATTTTTTTTTATTTTTTTTGTAGTATAACGTCATAAGTCAAGGTCGTACGTAGTAGAATACCGCGTCCTCTTGTACCAGGAGGGCCGTCGCGGCAAATTGACTATTACTGGTACTGCGGATCATTATTGCTCCCTTTTTAACGACTATCGGGCGCTCGCGGGAGGCCGGGAAAAAAGGTCATTAAGAGAAAGCGCTGCCATTGAAAATTACACGACAAGCCCGAAATTCGACATTATTTGGTCGAATCGAATGAGTGCTTTTATTGTCATTTATTTTGGCGTCAAGAAAATTACTCGTAACGTTTTTAAATCAACTTGAGCGGATAAACTTGCCCCTATTCTATTTTGGAGTTTTTGTTATATATTTGTTTATTTCTAAATACATGTAATTAAAATTTTAGCGTTGATTCAAAATCTTTTACATATACGGAGGTCACTATGTTAAAGTTATCAAGTTTATGTATAATATTTGTTTTCTCCTTTATCGATCCTGTTTTCTTTTGGAATGATCATCGCACTTATGATGTTTCTTGTTGGTATTATAGAACATAAAATATCAGTTTACAAGTTTTTATTCCAAACCTTCCTGTATCACAGTAGTTCCTGCTTTATACGCCATGACGCGACCGCTATCAATATCATTTTAATATTCCTCGTTACAGAGCCCAAAATATCTTAACTCACTACAAAAGCACAGATTAGATGATAGTACTAACAAAAGTTACAAGTAGGTATTATTTTTTTATTCCAATTTATATACTAGTACAGCGGTACCTGCTTTCCGCGGCATGAGGCCACCGCTAGCAATCCATCACGAGGCAACCGAACGCCATCAGCCCATCACTATCAGAATCCTACGATCATTTTTTATCAGTCGGCATTATGCAAGTATATTTGGCAGCCGTCACGGGAAGTGGAATGACAGACGAGAGGGGAGGGGGGCTGAAGTGCGGGGTGGAGAGACCATTAATATCATTCAAAAACATTGTTTGCGGAGGATGGCCGATTTATCGTGCCCACGCCCCTTATGTACTGACAGGGATTTTCAAATTGTAAATCTGCGTAGAAATAAGGTACTTGGGTTTTTTTTATATTTTTTTTTTATTTATTTTTTTATTAGGTTCACAAAACTGGATACTATCAATAATGTTACATTAAAAAAACTTATACATAATATCTACGAGTAGAAAGTATCCTACAATAAGTGAACACAACATGCAAACTATGCAAGGATTTGGATGTCTTTAAATATTATGGAACTTACGATTGTCAAGTATTTTTAAACACTCTTTTTTTAA
This sequence comes from Coleophora deauratella, assembly GCA_958295455.1. Lineage (NCBI taxonomy): Eukaryota > Metazoa > Arthropoda > Insecta > Lepidoptera > Coleophoridae > Coleophora > Coleophora deauratella. The sequence goes on from OY282406.1 coordinate 306,840, forward strand.
GCATCTCAGTTCAGTTTAGTGGTCGTGCTGATCACGCTAGTTACTACACTATCACCGACTACAGACACGGACATAACCTGGATGGCTTTGATCTGTACTGGACTCTTATTCCTATTGAAGTTTACTGGCATTTGTGTTGATCATTTTTGTGCGTTTAGTTTTTTTCTAGGCATGTTGTACCATAATTTGTAAGAATTAAGTTTATTGATCCGTATCTAACACAAAAAACATTTTCCCTTCCAAGGAACCTCCGTACAACTTGAAGAAAATCTCTGTGACCCAGGAAGAGGAAAATTCCGTCTGAAAACACAAACCAAAAAACCGTTCATATTTCACGCTCGCCGCACGTCGCTTTTTGTAAAAGGAAAACTTAATGCTACCCTGAGATGGACTATAGTAGGCGAGACGCCGTTAACGTCACGTCGTAACCACACATGGGTAGGTAGCTACAACTGCAAGTAAACATACAACACAATTTTTGTATTACCTCAGGCTATGCACAAGCGCCCAACCCCTATTTTTTCACATTCAATGTTTGTTTTTAATTTTCAAGAAATTGAAGATACATACCTGTGAAAACTTGTTTAAGCTTAGCGTATGGTTATATTAGGTACTGAAATCGATATTCATCTCAACAAAATATGAAACATTTGATCAACAAAGTTCTTATCTACAAAGTCACCGTAACGAAATTGTAGAGATTTACGAGCTAGAAATATGGGCCGCTTGCCGTCCGCTGACTTCGGCTGATTTTAACTGGTTAAATCCGGTTGGATCCAGTTTAATCCTCTCGGTCCGGTCCGGCCGCCGCGCCGCCCTCGGACCTTAGGGACACTGCCTAATATCTAGGCGCGCCCTAAAACGTCCCTTCCGAAGCGTGAAAGGGATTTTAACGAGGTTTTTGTGTTACGTTTCTGGGTACATCCCTTTGTGACGCTCAATCGATCGTTTTTGTGTTAGCTTCGAAATATGGTGAAAAAATATTACGATTTATTTCGACGACGTCGCGACTTCTCAGTTTGATCAATGTAGATGGATTTACTCGAGCTAATATTGCGGAAAACAAATCACGCACGCCGAGGCGCTCCCGCGAATAACCGAAAAGAAATATTAAAAATGCTCGAGAGGTCTACCGGATTTAATATTCCTGCAAGGGTTGAATATTATTTCCGGCCTTTTAATGCGGGTCCCGCCGCACCCTTTGTGGACCCTTAAGGTCCCTTTTAGGGCCCAGACTAATAATAAAATTGGGAACCTCAAAAGATGGAATTATGCCTTCATTAGGATAATCGGTGCCCGCGAGAGATTTTCAAATAATTTTCTTCAAAAAATATTAAGAAGTAAATTATGAAGTTGGAAAAACTTGGCAACTTAAAAAAAGGACAAAGACAAATTGTTTTATGAATATTTTATCTCGAGATAATTATGATGAAAGTAAGTCGGCGTCGGCGGGTCGCGATTAGGCCATGTTTTAATTTGAAAAAGTTTAATGAGTCGACTCGCCCAAATGAGCTAAAATCAATTTGAAACTTGGACGGTGCTGAAGTATTTTTATTTGCCGTTAAAACTGTCCCGGCGGAAAAGTTTTAGCGACGAGAAACTAAATTCATTCAGGGGTCGCTTCATTAAAATTCCAATCTGACGGAAGGCAGTTATAATATCCGACAGCTGCTCCCTAAGAACTGGGATAAAACGACAGCTAGAGACGTAGCACAATGATTTATCTGCGCATCAAACAATTTAAAGGCCCCATATCATTAATCAACACAGAACCTTATCCTTTGTGCGTCCGTCAAGCAGACGCCATTATGTGCGGCTTACTGTCAATCAGGGCGGAGTCTATCGCGAAAAAACCGGATAAGAATCGGCGTGTGAGCGGATAAAGCCTTCTCTAACGAGTACAGCCGCGGATATAAAATCTCTTTTCTTGGCGAGCACAAAGGAGTCGAGACAAAGACCTTTTATTTCTTCGCTAGGACAGGGTCGAACGAGATTAGAAAGCACCACGTATAAGAGCTTTTTATATTTCCAGTGAGCTGTGACGCAATGAAACACGTAGCCAACGATGACTGGGAAGGATGTACAGTTAATATACCTACCGAGAAACCTGTGCTAATTTTTCAAAATATTTTTGACCTTTCAACCAATACAATATATTTTGTTCCATTCAGTATGAGTTCAAATTGAAACATTGTTCAGTGTGATGAGAATCATGAGTAGTAAATCTTGCTTAAATACGCATTACTAATAGTTGAGAAGGTCAAGTCCTTAGGTAACAGGCTTGGAGTTGCAAGGATTCCTTGATAAGGCCGATCCGAGTGGGCTACCGACTGCCGACTATTGTGCTTCGGAATCACCCCCGCAAACCTACGCCCTACGCGTAGTTCGCTAATGTTCCATAGTAATTTGCCAAATCGAGGCGGATCACTACTGGTTTTATTGATTTAAAAAAATAAAAAAAACTTCGTCGAACTAAATACAATAATAACAAAAACAAAGGAATTAAAATTAAACAAGTGCGAGTCGGATTCGCCCATGAAGGGTTCCGTAGCAGCAAGTAACATAGTATAAAAGTTCTTGTAGTTCGTTGTACATAAATTGCGGTTTACGATTTATGACGTATTAAAAAAAATGTGGTGTGAAACGGTGTGGTGTGAAAGAAGATGTAGTGACAGTTATTGAGAAAGGTATGCTCAGATGGTTCGGTCATGTAGAAAGAATGAATGATAGAAGATTAACGAGGCAGATTTACAAGGCAAGTGTGAATGGTAATACTGGAAGGGGTAGACCTAGACGAACGTATCGCGACCAAGTCGAAGACGTTTTGAAAAAATGTCAGGTCAAGAGTACACAAAACCGACGAGCTTGCATGAAAAGATTGATGAATGTAGAGGAAGCAAGAGAAGTATGTCATGGTCGTAGTAAGTGGAAGAATGTGGTCTCTGCCTACCCCTCCGGGAAAGAGGCGTGATCTATATATATATAAAACTACTTACTAGATCTCGTTCAAACCAATTTTCGGTGGAAGTTTGCATAGTAATGTACACCATATTTTTTTTTTAGTTTTATCATTCTCTTATTTTAGAAGTTACAGGGGGGGGGACACACACATTTTACCACTTTGGAAGTGTCTCTCGCGCAAACTATTCAGTTTAGAAAAAAAATTATTAGAAACCTCAATATCATTTTTGAAGACCTATCCATAGATACCCCACACGTATGGGTTTGATGAAAAAAAATTTTTTTTGAGTTTCAGTTCTAAGTATAGGGAACCCCCAAAATTTATTGTTTTTTTTTCTATTTTTGTGTGAAAATCTTAATGCGGTTCACAGAATACATCTACTTACCAAGTTTCAACAGTATAGTTCTTATAGTTTCGGAAAAAAGTGGCTGTGACATACGGACGGGCAGACAGACAGACATGACGAATCCATAAGGGTTCCGTTTTTTGCCATTTGGCTACGGAACCCTAAAAAGACGTCAAAACAGTTTACTTTCCCAAAGCTACTACTGTTATGTGACTATTGAACGACGACTATCTTTAACAATACCTACACAAATTGCTTACGAGAATACGTAAAAGGTTTAGGTTACATAAAGGCGTTACTTTAATTTTGTAGATATCAGCAAAAAATCACTAAATGTGTATCGATAACGATATATCTTAATACATCGCATTTACTGGCGGTCGTTTAGCCAACAAGGACATTTCGCGTTGAAGCCTACCTGATCCGAAATGTACATAAGCCACAAACAGGGCGCGGTAGATCAACCAGCCAGTCCCTCGAGTATTTTGCGGAAGCACAAAGAAGGATTATTCTACACCTCACTTACTTAGCTTGTCCTCGACTGCCTCTGTATTGAATAAATTGGATCCACGTATAATAAACTTAAATTCTGTGTAGAAAAACACATTTTATCTATTGTTACAAATGGGATTTCTATTTACATGTACTATAGGTAGTTGTGTACATGGTGTTATGAAGTAAAGGGTTACTCAGAATCGAGTACAGAATAAAGGAAATAGGTAGATTGAAAAAATCCGGTCTAAATTTTTTTTCAGTTTCCCATATTTTTGAACAGTGAATCAAGAATTGGTATGTGAAACTGAAAAAAAATATTGTACCTAGATTGGATTTTTAAAATATGTTTCCTATATTCTATACTTGATATAGTATACAGGGTGTTAAAAAAAGGTGCGTTTGAAATTTTAAGGGGTTACTCAGAATCATGTATAGAATCCAGGAAAAATATTGAAAAAATTCGCTCTTAAATTTTTTTTGCAGTTTTTCATACAAATTCTCGATTCACTATTTAGATTTAGTATGAGAATCTGAAAAAAAAATTGAAGAGCGGATTTTTTTAATATTTTTCCTGGGTTCTGTACTTGATTCTGAGTAACCCCTTAAAATTTCAAACGCACTTTTTTTAACATCCTGTATAGTAATCCCTTAAAATTTCAAAGACAATTTTTAATAACGTGTATGTACACGAGTACTAGGTACTACCCCTCTGTAAAGGCGACATTACTCCCCGGCGGATAAGATCCAGCGAGCCTGTTGCTTAGCGCCAGCTACACAACACACACACGCGTGTACAAACTTCATACTTGTATGTAGAAGTAATAGCTAATTACAAAGTCACAGTTTGTTGGAACCGCCGTATCTCGCATATCAAGTATTCTGTCTGAAGTATACTAGTATCTGTAGTTAGTACAGCCTATCAAATATTCAGTGATACTGTGCCGCAAGATGACAGACAAACAGGCAGAGAGCGAAAGAACCTAGTAGCAATTAAAAAAATTAACAAAAATTCAAAGTTTTAAACTACTTTATTTCAGGCAATGCCTAGTCTGGCTCTGCGGTTAGTGACTCCGTCCTCCTAACCCGAGGTCTCGGGTTCAAATCCTGGCCAGTGCACCAATGAGTTTTTCGAAACTTACGTGCATTTTCATACCAACTGCTTTAACGGTGAAGGAAAACATCGTGAGGAAACCTGCATATGTGATTACTAGTTGTGTATGATGGTCGCGTTGCACACGTCCGTAGGTGTAAATCTTAAATGTCCTACACGTGACCGCAAGGGTGATGATCAGTGCAATACCAAGTAACCGCCGCCTATACATTGGGGATAGGACGGTTAAATTGTGCCACACGATAAGAGAAATGCCTAGTCCATCATTTTAAATTATAAACAAACAAAAATTAAATGATAATAAGTAGGTATTGGGTTAAAACTTATTCGATTGACAGGTTTAGGGGTAGACTATGTTGTATTTAGCTTTCGTCAAACAGTACTACAGTATAGTTGTTGCTACCGCCCCTGGAGTTTTGCCGTAAATGAAATTATGAAGTATCGGAAAGTCGCGATTCATTGAGTTTTTCACTGCAGTTCGAAATGGTTACAGAAAAGATGTAAAAGTAATGAGCCATGATATGACGCGAAAGTGAATAGATTAGGTAACTTTACAAAAATAAATTGATCTTTGATTTCGAACTCGCATAACCAAGCGCATCGAGCGCATTCTTCGATCACAAAGCCACTCCTGCCGTCGGAATCCTATGAAATATGAACCGCGGAACAGGCAAGTGCAGCGCAAGTATCGGTAATGCGGGTTGGCGAGATGCAGTTCGCTCCATTCTCATTCAGATGGGGGCGCTACGTCATCGTTACGTGACGTCACTGATGCAGCCAGGACGGAGCGCTGGATGCATAGTACAAGAAAAAATATTCAAATATGTACCTACTACTAACATAGTTACAAATTAAATACATAATAGAGGAGAAAAAAGTAATCACAAAGTTTTTCTGTTCTATTTTAATACATACTTTGTATCTAGGAACAAAGAATGCGCTCAGAAAGATTATGACGGTCATAGTTCAAGCTAAAAAATTCAAAGTTCCAAACTTCTTCATCATAACAGAGCTGTCAAATATGAAAAAGTAGTAAAGCAAGATTAGCAAGTCATCTGAAGTTGGACTTATATGTACCTCGTTACCATTTCTTGATAATTATTAATAAACTAGCGACCCGCCCCGGCTTCGCACGGATGCAGTGTATTATATACATATAAACCATCCTCTTAAGCCACTCTATCTATTTAAAAAAACCGCATCAAAATCTGTTGCGAAGTTTAAAAGATCTAAGCATACATAGGGACAGACAGACAGCGGGAAGCGACTTTGTTTTATACTATGTAGTAAAGTTCTTTATAAATATATGAGTTGATGAACTTTTAGGAGTTCACATGGAGTGTTACCAGTTGTAGTCCTAAACCGATTCTCATAACTAACTGTAGTAGGGAGAATACCACATATTCCTGTACGCGGGCTAGATGAATGCCTGGCTCACTGGAAGAGCACAGAGACGCCGTTGCTTTCTCACCCGACTGCGCAGAGCCATCAATCTTGATTCGACTTGTTAGGGTGCGGGTTGACTTTGCGTTTTTATTTACGTCGCCTTATAAAGATGTAAGGGATTCTCATGTCTGAAAAAGGTTACTGTCTCCCCGGGGTTACGTGAATCAATCAAATTTTCTACCTACTTAAACTTGTTTTTGTTAGCTATCTATGTGATATGTTTTTTTTCTTTCAAATAGACAGCAAAATAGATATATAGATCGTTAAAAGGTGTTCATTTTTGGATTTTCTCACGCAAGATCGAATGTCGTCAGAGAAAGGCATAGTTGGTCGAAGATGATAACTGGAAATCACTATTAATCACTAATCTAACATCTAACAGGTCGATACCTTATTGGGTAGAACTGATGTTAGCGCAGTGATTCATTGGGTTAAAGTTATTACAAATATTGGTAACTTTTTGTTCTTCGAGACTAGACTTCCTTAGCCCTCACAATACACCTCATCTACTCGCTAAACACACACATAATCACATTCTAAGAGGGCCGCTGCTCGGAAGGAGTTTAATCTGTCGTCTTGTTAGCGACTGAGCCTCGCGCTAATCTCCTGGGGCTCGAGATTAAAACTTAATCCTGCTGTGCGGGCACTAGCAGCAAGGATCTTTGTAGTAAGGGGTTCTGGGGAGATGGCCAAAGACGAAGAAAAAACAATGGCAGGTTTTGTATGAACACGATCGAAAAATAATCTACCTAAAATTGTACTTCGACCGCGACGCCGCGCCGGTACCGCGCCGTCATACTGCCACATTCAGACTCTGACATGTTAGTGGAACTGAGACGTAACTTCATATTCTTGAATGAAGAGGTGACAGTTGAAATTCTAATTTCAAAACTCGATTTTGATGTCGTAGGTTATTTATAAAAAGTTTATAAATAGTTTCCCAGTTGTAAGCAAAAAACCGCCAAAAATGAGATTTCTACTATTTTATTATTATTTTTGCATCATGAAATTTTTGTAAGCGAGCCTCAGATTAAGCATATTATAAAAAATAATATGTAAATGGTAGAAATCAATACTACTCCACAACTTTCCGAGTAATAAATAACACAATATGACTGAACTAAAAAGTATGTAACAAATTACTTGTCGACACCTAGCTTAGCTCCAGCACTACAGTCGCCCCGGCAGGCGAGAAGCAGGCTGAGCTGTATAGGCATGATCTTGTAATCTAGATTACAACTGTCGCGTCTGCAAACGAGGGCTTGCGTGCGACCGGGGCTGATTATACCGCGATGTGCGATAATGCGCCCCGGTACCTATTCGTTACGTAAATAAGCCTATAGTTACGCAAATAGTCTAAAATAACGTATCAAATTTTGAAAAAAAAAAAAAACCCGACTGCTACATCTCAATATCAACGGGGAGGGCGGATTGGTTGCCGGGACTTGTACTGAGCATACGTCTGTTGAGTTATTTTTTTAATTATTTATGTTTTAGAGTAGTCTCAACGTTATTTTTGTGATGTGGAAATAGCTGTGATTCCGATTCAGTGATAAGCGGTCATAAGAAGAGGATTAACTCTGGAGACAGCTCCGTTTTCCGAGTTCCAGCAACAGGCCACCACGTGGAGCGTCTTTAAGTGCCCATCACCCTTAGAGCCGCATCTTTCACTTGACATTGGCGTTTCGCCATTTTTTTTTTATTGAAGATTCTCCCTTTTTTACTTGACATTGGCAAAATCACGCTCGATATGAGATGTGGAATGTCAAATTGAAAAAAAAATAAGAATCAACGGGGAGATCAAAACGTCTCGCATTACTAACCCATCAAGCTGTTTTGACACCTAAATCGTAACACAAAATGGACACAGACATACTTTCCCATTTTTTAAACCTCCGCTTGAGCAATGGGGTAATTGACATCGTGCAGATTAGCTATTGTTAGGTGTGTGAAAATACTTAGTTTTTTAAATAGGTACTCAATATACAAGATCTTAACAAATAGGTTTAGCTATTTTATAGCTACGGATACTATGGGGGTTCGAATGTTATCTCATTAAGACTTACCCACTGAGCTGTGTCTATCAATGGATGAGTAGATTATATTATTATCTATCTGTACCCTGTTAACGAACCTTCGGACTCGTCTACGGTCTCTATTAGTCTCGGGCGGGCGGTTAGCGCTAACGGCTGAGTATTTAATCTTACCGAGTACCGCCGGGTTCCGGTCGTACCTTCATAAATTCTCCTTTGATATTAAATAGTTGGGAATGACTGTCTTCGAATACTTGACAATTAATAGAGTCTCCTTTATGTTAATTTGGATGGGTTGAAATCGCGAGCGTGATCACTGTGTTTGAAAGGCGAATGCGAGAAATGGCATTCAACTAATCACCATATAATTTCAATAAATTTCATCTTAGGGAAAATATCACTTTACAATTTTATTGCCAATCCTAGATACCGCTTACTGAAAAAGTTTTGTGTAGGTATATATTTTTCTAATTGTTTGAATCAATTGCCTAAACAATTATATGGTATTATGTATAACTCAGTGAGTTGTGCTGAGCGCGCTCACTATTGAATCGCTGAGTAACTGTTGTAGTATTGGAAAAAAAGTGAATAACTATTTCATTTTATTAGAAACATCGTGACGTCACGAGTGCTAGCTAACAACGGAGCTCCGTAAATGGCTCAATCTGCCAAATCCGCGCCGGCACCTGCCCGCGATTCCGAGAATTATTTTTTTCCCTCTAAAAGGACGTTATTCATGGATGCCATTTTCTAAATTTCCCGGAAACCGGTCCGCATTTCGCTGATTTTCGCATTCTTGCCACGTAAATAGTAGTTTACTTAGGTAACGCGGAGGTCGGAAATAAAATATTATTTCTAAGAAACCTTGAATTCAGCTTCATAAAGTTTATCGGAGATTTTTTACTTATTTCTTTTTGGAAACGTCTGTCAGTTTTGCTGAATGTGATATTTCTTCTTTGATCCGTGTCTTGTTAAAAGAGTAAATGGTTAATAATAAAGTAGCTTAGTACCGACCATGGCTATAAAATGTCTCATGAACGAAGATATAAAACTCTTTTGAAATTCAAACTACAAAGTAATACAACGCTTGCCACATGTTGGCTGCTTCGTGCCAGCAAGGCAGGCCAGTCCACCCAAGTGGCACAAGTAGCATTATAAGAGACCACATTTGGTGTACACGGAAACTAAGAGCTGTATAAGACAGTGTTATAATGGTGTTTACAGCGCTGTAAACACCGATATAACTCTTATTTGGGCACAAATTATTCAGCCTATGGTTCTTATTTGGTTCACATTTCTACTTAAAAGCATTATAGTAGCACTATATTGGAATTATTATGGTTCACAAGGCTGTTTATCAGCTGCTTAACGGAATACGATTGTACTGTTATACAGACTAAGCGCTAGGATTGGGTGACTGATAGTCTTAAATAACGCTTTAGGTTCTATAATATTCTTCGATCACTAGAAAACTTTATTTTATTTGCCATAGCTGCTTTAAATAGCATTATAGCGGTGCCGATAATTTCCCAGAGTGTGATTAATGGTTAAGTGAATGTTATAATTGAGAATTTTTGGTAACTTAGGTATAAATACACTTTTATTATGTTATTAGCATGTGAAAACACTTGGGATTGCAAGTTCACTGTGAATGTTTATATGGTTTTAAAGCAAAAAAATTACGCGCCCCGAAAATATCTCGTTTTTAATTAGAAATATTGTGAAAAAACTAATACGTTAAAATATTTTTGTCTGATTTACATAAAATTATGCAAAGTTTTATATTATATTATAATAAGTGTATGTTTAAGGTGTAATTAAAAGCAGAAATTATTAGTAAAACATAAATAACAACATAATCTTGTTATATGATATACTGTTTAGGTTATAACAAAATGGCGCATTCTTAAGAAACCTATGTGAACTCTTTTAATCCTGAATAAATTACCATGGCTATACAAGAGTACACTCCAGTTCCTCTATTATGCTTATTGCAGTAAATAAGAGTTCAAGTGAACCATTTTACAGCCAAATGCTGTATTTCAGAGTTAGAAGAGGATCTCCAAATACGTTTGGTGTTCACGTGTGTTAATTAAACACCTTTATGCAACTTTGCAAAAGAGGCTAATAACAGAGTCGAGGTGAACCAATGTGGAACTTTTTGCGTGAAATCACTCTAAATGTACACCACTCTAAGACTATTGGCTGTACGGTAGTTCACAGTGACTCTTTTAAAATGCTAGCATTATAGTGGTATAATTCTACGTCTTTATACAGCAATTATCATATTCTACTACCACTAAAATTCTCTTATGCAACCAATGCGATAAAGGCTGTAAGAAAGCATTTTTGACATCTGCTTTAACTCTGATCCCGTAACAGTAGTGTCCGTTGCTACTTTTATAATGCTATTATACAGATCAAAGCGTAATGCGCAGCTCTAAGTTCTCGGTTCAACCATATTAAGTGTTTATTAATTCCTTAAGTTCCGAGTTATACCAAACATGATCTTTTGTAATGCTACCTGTGCTACTTGGGCACTGGCGCCAGTAGCGCGCCCATTTCACTCGCTTTTGATGGAGTCGGACGACAGCACTATGATTATATTTTATTCAACAGCCGAGTAGGCTTTTAACTTGAAAGTTATAAGAGGTAGCGTTAACCATTAGTTGATTTTACATTCTAAATCGTCAGCCATAATAGCATTCACGCAAATTACGAGTACAAAACTAAAAAGGCCCGACTGTGGGTACTTTAACTTATCTTACCTGTCCCCATCAAACGGTGTGTCAGCATGGTGATATGATAACCAACTCTTCATTGCGTTGGAGAATCGTGAACCTTTGTAAGCCTGCTTCTATATTTCGGTGGACTACCAAAAGTTGTTGTCTTGGTTACAAAATATAATAGGCGAAGGCGGCGACAGTCACCAAGTCTCAAAAACGTAGCATTATGTCACTTTGTACAAAGAAGAAGATGCTGGAACCCGTCCCATAAGAGGTGAGAAAAACTATCAATCCTTCTTAAAATACTCCGCTGAATCTTAATAGCTTGTGCACCCAACATCATAAATCCAGTACAAAATGCACTTGCAGACTTTTGTTTGTTCCACTGCGTCGGTGTTGTGTCGCGCCTACTTTTTGTCGTTTTAACGCGCGACGAGGTTTTTAGGTTTGCAGGCCTGTAATGCTCTCCCGTTCGGAAACAATAGAACTAGCATAGACTCTGCGTGGAATTTCTTAAAATTTCATTTTGATGTAAAATTATAACATGTCTCAAAAACTTTCAGAAAGCTGTAAAATTAGCCTTAGCAAAACTTAAATACTCGTAGTAGGTTCTTATTTTATTTAAGAGATTGATTAATCAAATTCAGATTTTCGTCAAATATACATTTATAATATTTGAATTATATGTTGTTGTGTAAGGGGTTTATATGAATTCTTGGATGTTCGATAAAACGCAATCTAAAAGTTGAGGCTATCAGTTTACAAATATAATATTCAGCTTAAACATTCAATACTTCACGCAAAGAATAATTGATAGAACCAGTAAATTGCCATAAATTTGGACAGAAGGTCTGCAAACTAGCTAAAGCAGGATTTCAGGAGGCAAATATGAAACGAGGCAGCGTGCATGATACAGGTGCCATGCAGGTGGATGATTTGTGTGCAGCCTTTGGTGCAAGGTGTGAGCGATACTACATTCTGTGCTACAGTATACTAAGCGGTCGTGATTTAGTTCAGTCATAGTGCAACTATTGTAAACTTATCTGTGGTTTTGTCTGAGTGATCGCGTCTATCTGAGTTCTGACTACAGACATGGTCTCTACCTGGATTGGGTTTGTCTATTAGTGCCGTATGTCTCAACTGTTTCAGTGGTTGCGCAAGGCTTAAGCCATTAGTGACGGTTACGGTCACTAGATGTCAGCCATTAGGCCATGTCAATTTTGAATCTAGTTATATATATGCTCTTCGACAAATTATCGAAGAGCATAGAGTTTTGTCTGAGTGATCGCGTCTATCTGAGTTCTGACTACAGACATGGTCTCTACCTGGATTGGGTTTGTCTGTTAGTGGCGTATGTCTCAACTGTTTCAGTGGTTGCGCAAGGCTTAAGCCATTAGTGACGGTTACGGTCACTAGATGTCAGCCATTAGGCCATCTCAATTTTGAATCTAGTTATATATATGCACTTCGACAAATTATCGAAGAGCATAGAGTTTTGTCTGAGTGATCGCGTCTATCTGAGTTCTGACTACAGACATGGTCTCTACCTGGATTGGGTTTGTCTATTAGTGGCGTATGTCTCAACTGTTTCAGTGGTTGCGCAAGGCTTAAGCCATTAGTGACGGTTACGGTCACTAGATGTCAGCCATTAGGCCATGTCAATTTTGAATCTAGTTATATACATATATGCTCTTCGACAAGTTATCGAAGAGCATATACCTAACTAGATTCAAAATTGAAAAACCTACATTGTAAATATATTCCCAGTTTAGAAAAATAGTCATATGTTTGACTCTTCATTGGGTCCTAAGGATATCTTAAATCTTAAAATCTTTAATCTTTTAAATGATACGAAAATTCATAGGCTGAGATATATCAGAAGAAGTTATGCAATTTCGGCGCAAGTATCGTGAGATTGATACCTGACTGTATCATTGGTGGTCTCGCATAGTATAAGGTAGGTCGCATCGCCTTGTTAGTGCAACCCGTTCGCTCGTGACTCGGCCAGCTATCTCTAAGCTAGCGCTAAATTGTCACTCTCAGGCTGCTCGGCTCGTCTGTTGTCGGGCAATCGTGACGTCACACTAGCTCGCATGAAGCTGTGTGACGCAGTGAAGCTGTTTCTCTGACTACCTGCAGTTGTAAAATATTTTTGCTGAAAAATATTTTTAAGAAGGTGTTTGTAAGCATTTAGGATTACATAAAGAATGTAGAAAAAAAAAGTTTAGAATAAAATAAAGAAACTCCCATAAGTATGATTAAGACAGTACGTTATTGTGATAAAGAAGGATAAAGAATCATAAAAATATTGCTACGCGATTTCATACACTTTCTTACGTTTTATTACGTCATATCAATTCAATTTTATTGATCTTAGCCGAAACCTGATTCGCTCGGCCACTGCAGCTGTAATTGACACGTTGAAAACATGCAACTGGAACATCCGTTCTCTTGAAAGCAAATTTGAGCACCCAAAGCGGCCATGTCGAGGTAAAATTGGCAAATCTCTTCTAAGGTAGCGGCGTATAATTTCACGTCGGCGGTAGCAGCCTGCCGGCTTACCGGTCGGACCGGTCCGGCTGACGGCAGGTGGCCTGGGATTATCCTGACGGACGCCGGACGGACGGGATGCTTTGTACACCTTCATAGCCAGGCTGGAGTTTCACAGTGACGCTTTACTATGCTGACTTGTTTACAGGTATTTTATGTTTAAGAAAAGAAAATGAGGAAGTCGGTAAGTGTAGGTATTTGAAGTATGTAGGTACCTAGGTATTATTGTACACTTTTCAAATGTCATTCTTTTGTTTACCTAATACGAGGTTTTTACCACTCGGAACTCGTATACCCGCCATTTCGGCAAGTGTGTGCGGAGTGACTAGAAGCAATAGTGAATTATATTATCTGTGGTGAGGTGAAACCACTGGCTTGGAATTTTATTACATGTAAATTGATTCATAATTTCAAACAGTTTTTGAACGACATATCGGATGGATCTTTGATTTTAATTTCTGGCGCGTTTTTTAAAGACAAGCTTTGTCAATACTCAGTACAAAACTGCGTTGTGTTTTTCTTGTTTCGAAAGTAACGATAACATTTCCTCGCATGTTTAACGTAAAGGATTAAACTGTGAGCCTGGATTCCCAGCTCAGCATCACAAATGGTACTATTATAGCTTCCCGTGTACTGCGAGTCTGACCCATCACTCAAGCGCTTCCAGCGCTAGAGCGCTGCTGCGGGGTTCACACAGCAATCCTGACAAGTAGTGGAATTAAGTATTTAGGCGAGCAGGTGGGTCTCTGGGCCTCCTGTCGGCTGTCTCCTGTGGCGCGGTGCTTTGCTAACTGCTTATAGCTATACCTAGGTAGTTATATAATTTCAAATGCAAGCTTCACAACTTAAACGCGGTCACGGTGTGTCCGGTATGGCGCTCTTTTATATTATTACATTTACTCAACTCTTCGGTTCTTAGAAACAATATCGTGGAAATGAATTATAGCCATAACATCCAAAACTCGACGAACAGATTCCTAAGAACATCCTCTCGACCCCATACGATCGTACGCAGTAGGGGTAACATTAACGCAACCCGAAATCGAATAGAAACAAATCCGAGCCCATTAGCGGCATCCGCACATTACCGCAAAGACATTACACGCCGACACCCCCTCCGGACTCCTGACTCGGCGCGGGAATGACAAATCGAACACATCACTATCGACAACAGCTACAAAGCCCTGTATTAGTAGCTATAGGAACTACTAATAAAGGAAATATACATGTTAAGTCATCTTTTAGTTTTTTTTCAGGGATACATATTTTGAATATTATTCTATACCCGACTGCTCCCGAGAGATTCGAGTATATCATGTGTATTTATTTAACTGATTAGGTACTTATTTTAATTGCTGGCTGTGGCGCAAATCAATTTTCCAATACGGTTCCCCTGTGGGAGTTTTTTTTAATGGAAGGTCTTTAATTGTCACGTGTTGAAGTAGAAAATAATATTTTCGGGCAAAATCGCATGCTAGCTCTAGAGTGGCCCAACAAAGGGTGCGGCAATGAGTCGTGACGCGAGGCAAATCGGCGGCGTGGGGTCCGTACGCCGCACGCCGCCGCATCCCGCGCCGCCCGCGCCGCCGCCGCCAAATTGTTAATCGGCACGACAAATGGCGCGTGAAGATAATTGCAGCCGTGTAGACGCGACTCAGTTCTGTTACATCGATCAATTATCTGTTCTCTGTGACGCGGAATGATAATGTATTTGCTACGAAATGTTGCTTCTAACAAAATGAAAACCTTAGTAGAGTCATTTTGAAGGTTAGAAGCATACGTAGCTTGTCAAAGACAGTTTCTTTGATGGAAAAGCCCCTAAGGATTTATGGTACTGTCTTAAAAATAGAGCTCATTGGTAAAATTGGCGTTTGCGACATGGCTTATGATAAATGAAACGCTAAAAAATATTAACGATATACCATAAACATAAAGATATCTTCAATATGATACACATTATGTGTTAGTATTTTATTTTAGCGATAAGACCGCCTTTGCATGTCAATAATTTAAAAAAAAAAGTGTTTTTATTCTGTTATTTTTATTCTTTTGTTGTGCAATAAAGTATATTTATCTTTATTTTTTCTTAACTATTTTATTCATTACACAAACTAGTCCAATTCACACAAAGAAAGAAGAAAAACCAAAATGCAATGCTGCGAGTTCCAATATTTCCATGAAACATTCGTGAAAAAAAAACAAATATTTTCAGTGACAGATCGGAACAAAAACTAACGTATCAAAACTGCACCAACATTAATATTGAAAGCGACACCCCAACACTCCATCAACCGACAACCGTCATCGAGCGAGGCACCGCCACAGACAAACGAATCCATCCTCCAGTGAGTAAGGATGCCATGCACTTTAAATATATAAATTCATAACCGATACCTATAGTTATGCGTTTTAATGACACGTGGTGATAACTAATGGTGTGCTAAAAACCTCCCAAAAATAGCTTGCGGGTTTCTGATTATAAAACTAAATATACAAAACTATTAATATGATATAATAACAACTATAAATATTATGGAATTTAAAGTTAACAGAATAGAAATATTCTGATGCTGTTTGGCAGAAATCTAATAGCACAGATTTTTGGTGGATAAATTACGTCGTGCTCCCTGGCAACCCCATCATCTGTTTTATTGTTTCCAAATACATAAAAGAAATGTACATAATATGTACTCAATTAGTACATACTTTAAAAAAATTGTACCTTAATGGTTTAAGAGTACTAATTATTTGAATTTGGGGTTGCTGTAGAGCATCTCTACAGCAACCCCATTATTTTTTTCAGGAAATTTGACGTAGATTCTTACTGTTTCGGCTAATGAAAGGCTGAAAAAAAATTTACTCCTATTTTTAATGTTGTATGTACTATGGATAAATAAATATTTTATTATCAAAGTCTAGGGAGCCCAACTTATATACTGTTACGAAAGATTAGGAAATTGGTTTTTATTTTTACCCGACTACGGCGAAGCAAAAAGGAGGGTTATGATTTTAACCCGTATGTATTATGTTCATCTGTTCCCGCATAGCTTCTAAACTACTTATCATAATATGTAGTTTAGAAGTTATGCGGGAACAAGTAAAGATTAGGAAAATGGTTTTTATTTTTATCTGACTACGGCGAAGTAAAAAGGATTATGCAAAAAGGTTAAGTATGATTTTTGAACCCGCATGTTTGTCGGGCTCCCTAGACTTTGATAATAAAATATTTATTTATCCATAGTACACACAACATTCAAAATAGGAGTAAAATTTTTTTCAGCCTTTCATTAGCCGAAACAGTAAGAATCTACGTCAAATTTCCTAAAAAAAAGAATGGGGTTGCTGTAGAGATGCTCTACAGCAACCCCAAATTCAAATAATTAGTACTCCATAACTATTAAGGTACAATTTTTTTAAGTATGTACTAATTGAGTACATATTATGTACATTTGTTTTATGTATTTGGAAACAGTAAAACAGACGATGGGGTTGCCAGGGAGCACGACGTGATAAATTGATAAATTTCACGATTTTCATTAATCCTGAATATGAATCTGTTAAATTCACGAAACAATTCGAAAAACTCCAAGAGTTTTTCTGAAAAGTTCATTACGATTGCAAGATCAGTAACATCACGCATGCCTCTGTCAACCCTACACCCACAGCCAGCCGCGTCATTGAAATTCTAATTCGGCGCGAGGCTGACCGGTGCGGGCGCGGGGCTCGTTAGCCAACCCTCGCGCCCGGAGCGGCTGATCAGCACGAGTACACATGAGGCGCTTAATATTCCACCGCAGCACCATGGGTACTTGTACTATTGGGTTATTCTGCGCCATGGGAGAGGAGCAAACACGACGGCTGGCTGCTCCTGAGGGTTTAATGGGATAAGTTGGTGTGTGCACGCTAACGTAATTACAATTAGTAATGGACGACAGGAGTAACACTCGTAAATATGTCAGTCACGGCTATGTTGACAAAAGGTTGGTATTGGTATTGAAACCACTGGATACGCTTAGAATTAAAGTGTGGCGAAATTATGTGGCGAAATACTGACTTTCCACATGATAAAAAGTAGTTACTGCCGTCTATGGACATAGTGTGCACTGTGCAATCATGTGGGACTGCGGAAGAAATGTCCGATGGCTGTATGGTACATTTACTGCTCTTGATTTGTGAAATGAACATGTTAAAAAACCGACTTCAATCCTAACAACTACAATTTTGCTATGTTTTTTGTTTTTGTTGATTTTTTCAAAAAGCGCTGAGTCAATTTAGATAAAAAGTATATGAGACCATCTCTGAAGTATTACCTACCAAACAAAAAAAGAATCATCAAAATTGATTCACGATTGGCGGAGTAATCGCGTAACATACATACAAAAAAAACAACATACAGTCGAATTAAGAACCTCCCCCTTTTTTGAAGTCGGTTAAAAATAGCCATACAGCAGCATGGTTGTAGGACGAAGTACAAGCCCTAAAATGTTATCAGTGCCTCCTCTACCGTACCTACAGAGCAGGAAGTGAGTAAGAATTATCGCTACTGAAAATATCTTAGTGTCATACTTACGTTCTACAGAAAATTTTAAAACGAATAAAATGGTTTATCTTAGGTCACGAGTAGCAGCAATGTCGCAATAAGGCTCTTCGTATGGATCTACCCCCCCCCCACTCCCCACCGGCGCCGGCGCTTCAATTGAATCTCGCCGAAGATTGTCGCCGGCGCCGATCGAGAAAAAGGTAAAAGAACGCAGATTACCATCCAGCCCGCCTTGCCGGTAGAGGCCATGCAGCCAGGTCCGTACGGTGGACACGTTCTTTGACGCCTCTATTTTAACACTAGAAAGAATTTGCATAATCTAGTTTTATCTTGAAAAAGTTTTGCTTTTATTACTCAAAAGATCAAGTGTGATTTTCTGGGATAGATCAAGGATTCGCTTTTATTATGGTAACCAGACATATACGTTTAATATATGTTGATATAATACGCAGAGGCACAGCAATCAAATCTGCTCATCATACAAATGTTTGTTTGGGAAACGAATCCACGACCCTCGGATCAGCAGTCAGAAGCGCTAACCACGGAGCCACTGAGTCAGTCCATATTTCACACTTAATGATTGTCAAATTGAGAAATTATAGATTCTTTTCATTGTTAGAAAACAAATTACCCTTTTTTACTTCACCGTAGTTGGGTAAAAATGTTCATTCACTAGCAAACAAGAAACAGAAAATGTTTCCAAATCTTCAAGTCTAGTTGAAGGCTCTTTATCAATATGCCAGTTGAAAAGATTAACAGATCCGTCTGATCTTACTCCCCCATTAAAAGTCATTCACATTACCTAATTAATTAAATCTAAAAGGAACAAGATTAAGAACAACTTGGCTTACACGCCTGCCAATTTTCCAAGTACCTGAAGGATCTTATCAATTTCCTTACACCGGCCTCTCCAAACTAATCGGAGAAAACGAAAAACTTGCTAACCAGCGCACTCGCCGTCTTTCGTAAGTAATTCACTAGGAATCCTGGGAATTAATGTATTCAAAGGAATATCACCGGCGGTCTCGCCATTGTCGGATCTGCATTAATTTCGCTAATAGCTTCCTCGACGACGGCGGCGTGGCGTGAGGGGGGGGGGGGGGGGGGACACAGAGAGGCAGCACTCGGTCAGATTATGAGAGCTCCTTAGATTTCGGATCTTAACTCAATGGGCTATCTCTAGTCAAGTAGGCTTGTAGATGAAAGATTAACTTAAATAGTTATCTTTGTGTGCATTCGGATTTCAGCTGAGCTGACTATAATATTATGAAATGTAGAACAAATCAAGCACTGCAGTGCTTTTCTATTAATGTTTATTGTAAAGAAATCCTTATTGAAGCTAGTTTTTATCTAGGAGAAACCATACAAATCCTATAGAACCACTAACACTGGAGTAGGAATGAAAAATATTCAAACTGAAACATACTGCGGCGGAAAATGCGAAACTTTCCAACTTTTAATATTAAAATTCTTCCTATTTCTGTTACAATATAAATATTCCTTGTTTGCGCGTTTCACTTTGGTAAAGAAAATTGCGGCGTTCGGTTCCCCGAGTCGTTGAGGGATCCATAGACAAGATTGTCAAAGCGCGACTGACAACAAAAACACAAATACAATTGTTGGTTAAACCCTCTTTGTGGCACGTCCCGGGAAATTTGATTTGTTCAGCTCGCGAACTAAATAAACCCGCGTGGAATAGCTGGAGGCAAAGACGTTTTTACGGGTTTAAGGGCCGGCCTTTTGAGTTCAAACATTTCATGTATTTTGCTGCATGAGTAATAAAACTAAATTAATAGTCAAAACTATTTTACTACTTTAAAATGATCGCATAGAAAGTTTTGTATTTTTGCTATTTAATTCAACGTTTATATCACGCAGTACTTGTATACTCAACGTTTTAGAAAGTGTAAATAAATTGAAGTTATTTTATTCTTTTTAGTTCTTTTATTTTTATTTACAGTCATGACACATTTATTGACCTAGAATTAAGATGTAATAGAATATAAGACATTTAAAAAAAAATGTTCCTTTAGGGCCCGTCGTTTCTTCTCACTCCGCAAACACTTTCCGAAACGGCGGGTATACGAGTTCCGAGTGGTAGGAACCTCGTATTAGGTAGATAAAAGAATGACTTTCGAAAAGTGTACACTGCTACCTACTTCGAATAAAACATTTTCATTTTTGAAAAGAAACGTATCAGCACAGGAAATGTATTTCACAAAGTCCATCGGAAACTTTCTAGTCTGCCCTGTTGTAGACCCTGTTGGTCTTTCCAACAGACTGTATACTTTCACAAAATGAGATTTCATCAGCAATGACGTAATCATCTGTATTATACGCATCGTGTAATGATCCTGATGACGATGTACCTACAGAAAAATGTCAGTCACCGTCTTTTATGGAAAGACATTGCTGATTGACCGATTAACCTCTAAATGAGCTCCATAAAAGTGATAACCCTAAGCGACTAAGCGACAAAATAAGCCCTGTCCTTACGAAGGTATACTGAGGTCATCGGCTGTTGCTAATGCTGGGAGCGCAAAGGATAGGAAAGGCGAGTTATTTCGCGGCCAGTTACAAGTAATTTAATAAGACGCTTGACGTCGTCTCTCAGCCAGCTCCGCGCAGATCGCAGCTCCAACTATTCAAGAAATGATATGAACTACCTATTACACAGGACTTAAAAAGTGTAAAAACGAAGCCGTTAATATGAATAAATTGGTAATTTGCACTGCCTTTTTCTTATGATCAGAGTGGAAATGAAGTCGTAACGAAATACAGTAATGAATGACTCTGATCCGTTAGCGTTCCTAGCTAGACCGATAATTGAAAAACATTCAAAACTTTATATTCGTAGACATATAAATATAGCTTAATTTATTTGGAATAATAACTCAATTGCTTTATAATTACACCCTTGTAATTGCGTTCATATAATTTTATTAAATACGTTAGTAATTATTTTTTGATTTGCAACACGTTGAAATAATGCTCATTAGAGTAAAAATTACTTTAAAATGACAGTAATATTTACATTAATTATAATTTAGAAAAGGAGCAAACACAGAATTGCGTGTACCCATAAACGTACACAAAACAACAATTCTCTTCACAAAAGTTATATTTACGTCAGTTCGCTTTCCCAAGATTAAAATTCTGACCGGCACACAATCACTTACAATCGTGGAGAAACCCAGAAGACTGTGAGGGAAATTTAGATAAGAACGAAGCCCTCTTTTGAGTGTTTCAAAATTCTGTGATCTTTACTTTCGCGTATTTTCCTTATTTTAGGTGATTCAAGTCCCAAATGAGACCAGAATGACAACTTTTGCAGCATTACATTTTGTACCACACGACACATAAATGGGACTGATTTTAGAGACTCACTAAAAGTACACTTTCAAATTAAATCTTAAAATATCATTCAGTATTTACTTTGTTTTTTTTTAATGCTCAAGGCTAACCAATCTTAGAAAAAAAGGTCCTGAATGTAAGTACCGATCCTTGCAAGTCTTTGGACCTTCGATTTTTAGCAAGTGACTCGAGTGAAGTGAAAACGCTCCTTCAACTTACTTAACCCAGTACAGTACAGGAGTGCATTATTATTCTGGAATAAAAGAAACAGGTCAAGCGAGGACGCTGAGCGAGGCTTGAGCCAGATCCAGGTATTTAGGCCGTCTCTGTTCTAGACGCTAGATTGATTGAAGTTCATCTGGAAATCGCTGTGCAGCAATCTTCTTTTAAATTAAAGATCGGATTTTTAGAAGAGATTTAGAGCAAGAGAATAGGAAACACGGGCCAGGTATGTAGTGATAGGTATAATAAGCTTCCAAATACATAACAAAAATTAAAGCCCAAGTACCTACATTAAATTAATATGATATTTGGAAGATTAATATTAGGTGCTTAGTGCATTCAAATACATACACATACATATAGGTAATGAAAATATACCCAAAACAACAAACAAATCTACGCATTTCAGAAATGTTTGCCCTGGGTGGAAATCGAACGCACAACCCTCTGGTTACCGAGGCCACCCTGCCAGTCAAATCTGTACTACTAATATTTGAATATATCATATCTTGGAAAGGTTGGGAAGTACTCCACATGCGGGGTCATATCCGGATTGCTTTTTGATACGTTTTCTGGGACAAGTTATGTGGTAGGTGAGTTTTTTTTACACAAAACAATAGCTTTGAAAAGACTGCGTCTCTTACTATTAATCGAGAAAGTTGTGAGGGCTACTTAGATAGGTGGAGGCTGTAGGACTAGTGGTTAACCATAGTGTCTTAAGTATTAGGTGCTTACCTATGAAATTGCCGTTTCAGTTTTGAAAGTTCAACAGAATAATATTCCCCAAAAAATTAATTTACTTCCATTAAATTATATATCATTTTCTAGCTACATTCAAGGTCTTTCATGAATTAGTGATGTCATATCTCTCATGTAAAAACTGACTGAGTAGGGTTCCATTAAATACTGTATTGGCGTTTTCTTAGAGGTCAATTGGGTAAATATTTTTTCCAAAAAAAAAAACGAAATTATCTGAAAATCGTGAAATATTATACGCAATATGTTCAAAAATACATATGGTAACGAAGAACACACTGGTGTAAGTGTAGCCTTCAAAAATCAAAAATAAGTATTTTTTAATGAAAAAAATGGCGATTTTCAGTGACGAAAAAGTCCATTTTCATAGCTTCTAGACCACTGTACTTTCAAAATATTCATACAACGTGCATTTAGGAAGCATTATTTTATTTCTAAATGCCCAATGGTACTTTGGAAATAGTTAGTTATTTTAAAACCTTTATTGTTTAATATTAATTTTCTCTTTGAACTTTTTTAACTAATCGGCAATTTCATAGGTAAATATTCAAACTACCTACTCTGATATCGCTTAACGACTGCCAACTAGCGACAGAAACCGGCATCAACGGCTTAACGCGCCTTGGGAATAACAGAAAAAGCCGACTTGAAGCCACTACCCAGGTTATGACCGTGCCCGTATTCAATTGACTACGGACACGGTCATTCCCCTGGGTAGTGGCTTTATTAGTCTTTTGTAAAGCGACACGACCACTCGCTTTACAAAAGACTGATAAATTGATAATAAACATAACATACCTACAGAGTATTGTTATACAACAGCTGACAAGGGAATTCCAATGGCACTTCCACGTTAAATTAAGGCAGCGAAGGAGAGCGCACGAATAGAAGAAAGGGGAAAGTAGGGAGCGCGGGCGCAAAGATCCGCGACGTATTAGGATCAATGACGTCTTCAGCTGAATGGGACGGCGGAATGGTGTCGAGCTCAATAGCGCCGGAAAATATAGGAAAAAAGTGGCAATCGGA
Source organism: Coleophora deauratella (assembly GCA_958295455.1). Taxonomy (NCBI): domain Eukaryota; kingdom Metazoa; phylum Arthropoda; class Insecta; order Lepidoptera; family Coleophoridae; genus Coleophora; species Coleophora deauratella. Next base: position 330,407 of record OY282406.1, read on the forward strand.
GTTCAGTTTGCGACTAAAAGGTTCCGTCTACCTGTTTCCTATGGTAAAAATCCACCACAAGTGCAAAATAATAGAATAGTTTCGTCAAATTCATATTTTTTGTTAAAAAAATTTTTTTTTGTTATGTAATTGCGATTTTGACTTTGTGTATATAAATTTCAAATTTAAAGAGTTCCAAGTAGGGTAGTTTTTGTTTCATACGAAAAGCCAGTTCAGCTTATTAGAATTTTTCGTCAGCCGAAAGACGTCCACTGCTGGACAAAGGCCTCCAACAAGTATTTCCACATCGACCGGTCCTGCACTGCGTTCATTAGAATTAGAATCATCATGTTTTAAAAATCTTTTTAAAATAGGTTCCAAAATAGTTTTTTGCTACAGGTGTTGTGTGCTGGAGTATAATTAACAAAAAAAATCTTAACGTGTTTAACGTGCATTCTACCATGGTTCTACCTGACATTACCCATTTAAAAGGTAGTTCATACTTTGATTGTAGGTTCTTGTTGGAAAATTATATCACTCATTGTTGTAGGGTTTATAAATAACTAAAATTATTAAGTTTTTTTTTTAATGTGGAATAAGTGAAAAATCCCTACCATAATCAGTGATAATTTAAAATTTCTTTCTTCCCTCCGTCAACACGGTACCCTAAAAATAAGTTGTAAAAGAATCCTTCGGTGCTCGATCGCAATCCTGGAGACACGTCAATCGCACGCGCATTGTGAGCGGGCAATTATTGCGCACAATGCGGGGACGGGCGACGGGCGGACGAGGCGGCATCGAGCCTTGCATGGCGCCTGCCCGCCGGAACCAGCGCAGGTTGACCAGTTTGCACAATGTCGAAATTCAAAATTCAATACTTCATTGCTTACTATGTGTTTACAAAATATACAGAGGTGGTTAATTGTAAAATATGTCAACACAGACCCTGAGTAGAGTACAGAAAGATAGATTAACATTCGCTAAATAAATAAACTTAATTTAAAAGCACATTTAAATAACAATAAAAATAGTCTAGGTACTTTAAAATACATAATTCAAATTTAAATAACAATAAAACAGTCTGGATAATTAAAAATTGAAAAAACACAACATTTTTGGTCAATTTTACAATTATTGCAATGTCACATTTGGTAAATATTCTAAATAAAATTATTATATAAACCACATCAATTTTTTCTTTATTTCCATGCTAATTATTCTTTATAGTCAAAAAACTCCTGTATGTCGTAAAAACATTTTTCAATCAGAAATTCCTTAAGTTTTACTATCAAAGAGCGATTCTTTCTCTAAATTATGTCATCATGTCATTGATAGATATTACAGAATGTCAAAAAATGGTCAATAAAAAAATGAATAAAGCATTATACTAGTATTTGGTAATGATCACGTTATTATTTTCCTAATTCTTTCCCTTTTATTTTTTTATAATTTATGTTTTTTTCTCTATTCTGTGATTTAGTCACTTATGGAATCCACTACACTTTTTGAAGTAGTAGAAATAGTAATATTTTTTGTGTCTGTTAGACACTATAACTGTTTTCTTTACCATTGCCAGTAAAAATATAATGTTTGCCTATCGGTGTCTGATACGTATAAATTAAGCCACAATATAGACGGAGAGCAAAACATCTAAAAGTTGTAGCAAATGGACCTGTTCAAAGTATGATCCTTATTGATACGCCTTGAAGATATAAAAAATAATAACGATCACAAAATACAAGAGAAAGAAAATGATCTTTTCACTACCTTAATATCTTAGCATTTTACGAATTGGACCATATGCAACTAAATATCCAGTCATGTTGCGCTGACGTGGAAATGAGCTCTCGTAATAAAAGAGAAACTGCTGATTGATAATTGATTTCTGCATGGACAATAGACCTTGTATGAAAACCAATACAGATGGCTAAGACATTTGAATCCAAATCTAATATTACTGCCTTCCCGATATGTGGGAAGAGACCCGGGTATACTGTAAGGTTTTAACTATAAGTGCGACACGTCCTTGGAATAATATAATATTAGGTGCTTACCTATGAAATTGGCGTTTCAGTTTTGAAAGTTCAACAGAATAATATTACCCCAAAAATTAATTTACTTCCATTAAATTATATATAATTTTCTAGCTACATTCAAGGTCTTTCATGAATTAGTGATGTCATGTCTCTCATGTAAAAACTGACTGAGTAGGGTTCCATTAAATACTGTATTGGCATTTTTTTAGAGGTCAATTTGGTCAATTTTTTTTACCAAAAAAACAATAGAAATTATCTGAAAATTGTGAAATATTATGCGCAATATTTTCAAAAATACATATGGTAACGATGAACACACTGGTGTAAGCGTAGCCTTCAAACATCAAAAATAAAAGATTTTTAATTAAAAAAATGGCGATTTTCGGTGACGAAAAAATCCATTTTCATAGCTTCTACACCACTGTGCTCTCAAAATATTCAGACAACGTGCATTTAACAAGCATTATTTTATTTTTAAATGTCCAATGGTACTTTGGGAATAGTTAGTTGTTTAAAAACCTTAATTATTTAATATTAATTTTGTCTTTGAAATTTTTTAACTAATCGACAATTTCATAGGTAAGCAGCACGTGTGTATGAATATATTAGGTTCCTTCCTATAATACAGTGAATTCTAGTTTGGAGCCGGATGACCGTGTATACCATATACATATGGTTAATCAGAGGAGCAGAGCTTATTTCGAGCCGTAGCAATAAAGACGCTACGGATTGATAGCTAAAGTTTTTTTAAGCTGATTACTTTCATAGTAATAATTATATAATATATTCTTAAAGACAAAAGACAGACGGGTTCTAACAATTGAAGTTTCAAATTAATAGTTGTTAAATTTATAATTAAAGTAGATTAGAGCCTTTCATATTACTCAAGACTCTCTTATTCCATTACACAGTATAATCAAAATTGTAAGAGTACCTACAAAAATATATCCATAGCTTGTCGAGGCGGCTTTGAACAAGTCTAGTTCTAATCCCACTAATTAGAGGTCTAGACCTCACGAAATCTCTGAAACCAAACTAATTACTTAACGAGCTTTACTGATAAACACTGAGGCTTTCATCTCCCTGCAATTTAGTAATATGTGTCGTGAATAATAATTTCAATGAATGAGAGTATGAATTTATTACTCGGATTTTGACACATTGTAGGATTTTTTAAAAGTGAATGCGTCTTAGCGCATCGGAGTAATTTTAAACAAAAGTCTTTCATCATAAGAAATAAAATCAATATTGTGGCTGCGTAATTATCGCTCTATTTTTTAAGGATACACGGCAAATATATACGGCATCGGAAGCCATAGACTAAGGGTCTTTTCAAAAACTCACTTATGACACGCCACCGTACTGTGGAAAGTAGTAATGTTTTACATAGAACCCGTCACCACGTTATGTGAAAGCTGTAATCTCTGTAATAGCTTATACGCTACTACTTTCTACGACCGTGTGCATATAAAAAGGCATTTTACAATCAAACTAGGTCTACAACTAAATATAACTTGTCCTCGCTTCGATTCGACATTACAAAACGGCGATCATTATCCTTTGTCGTCGCTTTAAACAAAGATGGATAGCTGCGGGTCCAGCCAGCCGCGCCTCACTATCTTCATAGCCCATTTGTCCCGAGCGAGGTGAGAGTGACTGTCCCCCGTGACGGCGCGTGATAAATCCTTTTTGGAGTGCGAACTTGTCGACTTGACATTAATCAACCCGAGTTTTTTGGTGGTACTTCCACTTGCGCCGAATTAAGAGATTGTTGACCGAAAACTAAAGTGCAAGAGACGGCGGAGACTATGTTTAGAGCGTCGTTAAACCAAATGTTCGTTCGTTCCCTTCCCTCAAATATGGTTGAGGGGAGCGATGGCTGACTCTCGCGTTATACTCGTGATCGGGTGCTGTCCGTGTGAAACACTTCCCGAAACGTTGAGTGTACAAGTTCCGCGTGGTAGGAACTTTGTACTAGGTAGAAAAAAAAGACGATTTAAAAGTATGTGCAAAACATCTACTTAAATAAAAAACATTTTGATTTTGATTTTGACAACTGGCCTGCTCTTGTCATTGTGTTTTTTTTTTTGTGTGTAATTCTTAATTATTAGATTTTAATTTGAATCATTTTTATTTTATTTTCATTTATTTAACATTTTGTTTTATTTATATTTACCGTTTGTTCCCCTAGGCTCAACTGCGAGGCTCAACTGGTTGAGCCTTACCAAAAAAAAATTCCCCACGGCACAACTGGTTGAGCCGTTCGTACATTTTTTTCTCATAGGCTCAACTAGTTGTGCACATAAGAAAAAATATATTGACGGCTCAACTCTGGTTAGTAGTATGTAACACATGAATTACTGATGACTGAAATGAAGATGTATCAGACCTATCTTATATGTGGTAAGTTTGTTTTTTAACTAACAAATCTTCAGGATTTTCAGCCGAAACCGAACCTTCGGCCTATGTCTCAGTTTCAGCCGTTTTCAAAGTTTTCAGTAGCAACAGTCTGGTTGCCTGTGATACTTCGTGTTCAAAAGTACCAGGAGAGCATAACCGAACAGAAGGTAGATATAGTGCCGGATTACTCTTTGAAAGACAGTGGTCGGCAACATTTTAGCAGTCAAGGGCCACATCATAGAGATCTTAAGGCCACATAGTAATAAAATGAAATGAAGGCGGCCGCACTTATTTCATTATATCACTATGTGGCCATTGTTTGAATAATGTATGTCAATGTCAATTATAAATATTAAAAAATATAAATATATGTATTTATACTTCATTCCAATCAAAAAAAAGCAAAAGGTAAACAAACGTAGTATGCAGATGACATTGACATGTGTCAGTTCCATAGTAAGTTTGTTTACGTTTTGCTTTTTTAGGGTTCCGTAGCCAAATGGCAAAAAACGGAACCCTTATGGATTCGTCATGTCTGTCTGTCTGTCTGTCTGTCTGTCCGTATGTCACAGTCACTTTTTTTCCGAAACTATAAGAACTATACTGTTGAAACTTGGTAAGTAGATGTGTTTTGTGAACCGCATTAAGATTTTCACACAAAAATAGAAAAAAAATAATAAATTTTGGGGTCTCCTCATACTTAGAACTGAAACTCAAAAATTTTTTTTTCATCAAACCCATACATTGAGGTTTCTAATATCATTTTCTTCTAAACTGAATAGTTTGCGCGAGAGACACTTCCAAAGTTGTAAAATGTGTCCCCCCCCCCGTAACTTCTAAAATAAGAGAATGATAAAACTAAAAAAAATATATGATGTACATTACCATGCAAACTTCCACCGAAAATTGGTTTGAACGATATCTAGTAAGTAGTTTTTTTTTAATACGTCATAAATCGTAAACCGCAATTTACCTTTCATTCAAGTTACAACAAACTACAAAAACTTTTATATTATGTTACTTGCTGCTACGGAACCCTTCATGGGCGAGTCCGACTCGCACTTGGCCGCTTTTTTTTGATTGGAATGAACCATATAATAACATTTTATTCATCATCAGTTTATTGGCAGTAAAAAGTCCCAGGGTTGATTGATTTAAATAATAATTTAAATCAAGTGATTTTTTATTTAAATCAAAGTTGTATTTTAAAAAAAAAAAGTTATAAAAGGAAAGAAAATACTTGTGAGAATTATAAAATGTATTTTATTCAAATAAAAAAAATCGATTATATTTATATAATCTAAATAAAATGAGAAAAAATATTTTATTTTGATTTAAAATAACATTTTGTTCACAAAAATCGTACGTAGGTAGCGCTGTCTTATTTACTACCCTAGCTAATGACGTCACGACCGAAACATCATGGCGGCTAGCGACAAATAACAAAAAAATTGTGATGTAACAAGAAATTTTTGATTTTCGGACTTTTCCCTTTACTTGTGCTATAAGATATTGCTTCCTGCTAAATTTCATGATTCTAGGTATACGGGAAGTACTCTTTAGGTTTTGATTCCCATGCGAGTGTCCAAATATGCGGCATAAACGGCCGTATCTCTTGATTGCGTTGGCATAAAAGTTTGATTTTTCGCTTTAAGGGATGGCTGGCCTGATTATTTGATATAAATTTCAACTTGATACGTCAACGCGTTCCTGAGAAAAAGGGAAAAAGGACTTTTTTTTTTAATTTAAGGCCTTAAATTAAATTAAAATATCGGTTGTGTGTGTGTGTGTGTGTGTGTGTGTGTGTGTGTGTGTGTGTGTGTGTGTGTGTGTGTGTCTGTTCAAAAATGGCTTACGATTTTGATGAAACCTTGTACAATACTTATAAGGTCTTCCAATATGCCTTAACGACTGCCATCTAGGGATAGCAGCCAGCACCAGCAGATATTACAGATATTATTATTATGACGGTGTCTGTAGTCAGTGAACCTGTATGATCAACGCGACCACGCAAGCCCACTGAGTCACGGCCAACGTACCTTCCGAAGTACGAAAACGGTAAAAATAAATTCTTCTAACGGTCAAACTCATCCAAGTTATGACCGTGTCTATAGTCAGTTAACCTGCATTATCGACGCCACCATGCATGACCACTGAGTCACGACCAACGGCTTAACTACCTTGCGAAGCACGGAAATGGTCGCTATAAATGCTACTAACAGTCAAACCCATCCTGGTCATGAACGTGTCTATAGTCAATTAACCTGCATGATCGATGCAACCACGCAAACACACAGATATTCTTATATTTACAGCAAACTCACAGTCAAGATATGATGATATTTAGATCCCTAACTTGAGAAATTATTGGTACCCCATACAAACTTTCATTCCCTATTTCACCCCCTTCAAGTTAATTTTTTGCAACGAACGTACCCTATATCCTTCTCTTATTTACCAAAATTCATCAAAATCGGTTCAGCGGTTTAGGCGTGAAAACGTAACAGACAGACAGTTACTTTCGCATTTATAATATTAATTATAGTATATAGTAGGGATTCTCAAGCGGTTGAGCGTAAGGGAATTGGTTGTGCCGTGGGTAAAAATATTACCATACATTTGCTACACTAGAAAACCAGTTGTGCCGTGGGGATTTTTTTTTTGGTAAGGCTCAACCAGTTGAGCCTCGCAGTTGAGCCTCGGGTAATAAACGATATTTACAGACGTGATATTGTATGATTCATTTATTGACCTAGCATTAAGATGTAATAGAATATAAGAATTTTTTCAAAAAAACTCCCTCCAGAGTTTCTTTAGGGCCCGACGTTTCTTCTCACTCCGCAAACGTTTTCCGAAACGGTGGGTATAGGGTTCGGACTGTTAGAAACTTCGTATTAGGTAGACAAAAGAATGACGTTCGAAAAGTTTACACTGCTACCTACTTCGAATAAAATATTTTCATTTTCATTTTCATGATGTACAGCTCTCCGTTCAAAAGCTTTATAACCTAGTAGAAAACAATAAAGAATTTAGCGGTAAAATTCTGGAAAATTCATTGGAGTTTTAATATTCAGCCTTATTACGAATTCATAAAATAAACATTTTGGTAACGAAAAACACGACCGAAATGAGTTTCTAAATTCCCAAGTTAAATTACTCGCTAATTAATATAAGAGAGACCGCAATGTTTCGGTAAGGGAACGGCTGCATGAACTCGGGGCTTACAAAATTCTGGGAAATACTAAATTTCTTAGGAAGCGAGAGGAGAAGATTAGTGGTGCAAAAATAATTTATCAATATTTCGCAGTGGGTACATCGTCCATTCGTCACTAGTGAGGGCAATAGAAACACGGAGGAAATTCTCCAAGAATTATGAAACAAAAGCCAAAATATTTAACTAGATAATATAGTATTTTTAAACCACAAAAATCTTGCAATTAAATTATCTCTGTCTTCTGTCTTTTCTTTGAATGAAAATGCGATCAACTAAGAATGTAATTAAGTTGTAAGCTTTAATTATTTACTGTCGTTGTAAAGTAGTAAAATATGTCAGTTTGAGTTGTGTTATTAATAAGCTGTTACTCGTATAGCTGCTGATTAAACATGTAATTTAAAAAAAAACTCTTCTACAGTGTCTTTACTGAATTTCTATCTTGCCTAATCCGCCATAAGGTGTTTATTAGCAATTTTAATATGTGGCTCCAGGGCCGGCCCGGTGCCCGCCTCGCCATCACTCACCCCTTCCTACTTTACTTGCTCTTCTGGACATTATTCCAAAATTCCACCCCTAAATTAAGAACCATTGTTCGTTTTTAGAAACTTCGCCGAGAAAATAGATTTATCCTCCAAATTTGTTGCCATCAACATTCCATAAATTTTAATGAAGTTTAATGTTATTTCTCGGCTTCTTCGTCAAGAGATGGGGTGACAATCTTGACGTGAAGAGCATACCTATTGATCTAGCATTAAGATGTAATAGAATATAAGACGTTTTTAAAAAAATGTGTTGGAGGGAGTTTCTTTAGGGCCCGCCGTTTCTTCTCACTCCACAAACACTTCCCGAAACGGTGGGTATACGAGTTCCGAGTGGTAGGAACCTCGTATTAGGTAAATAAAAGAATGACGTTCGAAAAGTGTACACTGCTACCTACTTCGAATGAAATATTTTCATTCATTCTTTATATATTCATTCATACCTGAGAAGACCGAGTGGAATGTCCCAGGTACCGCCGAAGAAATGAAGTTGAGCAGGGAGCTACGTGAATTGCATATAGCCGATCGACCCAAAACTGTATTAAGTGGAGTATTTTGTAGTGTCAAGGCGAAGACCCATTTTAGGTCGCTGTTTCAGCAAAGTAAGTAATATTGTAGTTCAAAATAATATTATCCTTCATATCCACTTGGAAAAGTAGGGTTATGTGAATCTTTATCTTAAGGCAAATGTTTCCGCTATCGTAAAAGCGAAATAAATGCACAATAAACATCATCCATTTCATTTTGAAATTGAGGTATTCTCTTAATGCATTTAATTACATAATATATATTTTTTAAATATTTTAAAAAAACCTAAATTCCCATTCCCACAGTTCAATATTTCCAGATTTTTTGATTTAATACGCGCGCGATTAAATCCCGGACGCTCGCAACTCTTTGACGGTATTAAGATAATCGATTTGGCAGATATGCAGTCTGAATTTTAATATGAGGAGGACGGCGCCGTAAATCGGTGATTTATCGACCATAATTTCGCAATTCCGCGTCTTATTCATAAGACTTTTAGTACCGACCTTTTTATGCGCAATAAAGACTCGTTACTCACATCAAACTCGGATTTTATTTTATAAGTCTATCAAATATTAAATCAATAAAACACTGTTTTGATTGAGATAACTCGTTTAAATGGAAGTGGAAACCAGGCAAACATTGTATTAAGCTACGTCACTCAGTCACTACACACAAATACTTTATTTTAAGCTCCAGTCTTGGTCAAATAATTAGTCATACATAAATTCATAGCGTCTGTCTGTGACAGTACAGTCTAAGTAATGACTTTAAGGGATATTAGGTAATTAGCAGTATCTTCATGTATTCGTCATAATATATTAAATAAATAAATAACCGGGACAAATCACACACGGTCATCTGGCCCCAGGATTCCCTGTATTAGGGAACCAGAGACTGATATACATACTATATGTATACGTTTAATTACATACATATATAGATATAATCCACCCAGACACAGAGCAAACAAATCTGCTCATCACAGAAATGTTTGCTCTGGGTGGGCGTCGAATCCACGACTCTCGGATCAGTAGTCAGGAGCGCTAACCATTGAGCCACCGAGTCTGTCATATTGTGCGGTTTCTATCAAAGTTACGTTTGCTCCCAAAAATTATTTTAAAAGAATAAAAGGATTTAAAAGAATGCGTACACCATCTACTTAAATAAAAAGATTTTGTCTTCGACTTTGACTTTGATTAAGCAAAATGTTACCTTAAAAACTAGGTACACCTGCATACTGCCCTGTAGCCTCACTCTCATGTTGTGTTGGGTCTGATTTAATTTGCTTTTTTGTGTTTATTTTTTAATTAATTCTGACATTGATTTGATGTTTTATTATTAATTTTGACATTATCTAATCATTGCTACTAGATATGGCATTATTTTATATTTATTTTGACATGGTATTATTATTAATGAATGACATTTTAAAAATAAAATAAAATAAAAATAAAATCACTATTGTCTAAGAAATATGTAAATGAATTGAATTGAAAAAGTTAGCACCTAAATTTCTAACTCACTTAAACAAATCCCAACAAAACACATCTCTTCCGTTATGAACTAGCTAATTTGTCGCTGGAACCAACTGTAATAGAATTCGACACAACTTGACACAACGTAGTGGACAGAAAACCTGAAACCTTTTGTAGAATAATATAAAAGAGACATCTCTCTCTCTCTCTTTTAGTATGTGGCGTCTCTTAAAAGAATTCGGCTAACGTCATGTCATTCGTGGGAGTGACAATAGAGATTTTTTTATAAATTGCTGTCCTCTACATCGATAAACAGATTTGCCATAGATATAAATAAAGTTTATTTGCCTGAGAGATTTACCCACATTATGATCCACCCACATATGTCAAATCCAAACACAACTATTTTGAAACCCAAATAGATTTTCATAATTCGAGGTCTCGCAGTTTATGTTTTGAAGTCTCTTTGAACCTCTTTTGAAGTGTTTAGGTCTTCTTTGGTCGCATGTCATAAGGGGGCATGTTCAGAACTCGTACGTCACTTTCGGAACAACTTTTTATAACGAGGGATAATTCCATTTCCTTTTATTAATTTTTTTATTTAGAAATAGAAACTCATTTATTCAAAAACACAACACCTAAAAGTACAATACTTGTGCTTAGGCTAAAGTAAACAAATCTAGGTGCAGTGCAGTGATTTAATATTTTGTTGTTGAAAATGAGAACAAATATCAGGAATTGTGATGATTTGATATTAGTTATTATTCGTGATCAGTTAATGCTTCATCAGCATCATCATCATCGGCATCAGGCAAAAGACGCAATGCTAGAATATTGTAGAGACATGGCCCTAACCTTCTAACCAAATCCCTGCGAATATGTATGCCAATGTGTTTTCGAAACATACGTACATTTTCACGGTGATTTCTCTAACTGTGGAGGAAAATATCGTGAGGAAACCTGCACATCTGATTACTGTATGACAGTCACATTGCACACGTCCGTAGGTGTAAATATTAATGCTCTATGCGTGACCGCGGGTGACGCTAAGTGCAACACCAGCCAACCGCTGTCTATGCCTTGTGAATAAAACGATTAAACTGTGCCACACGAAAAGAGAAGAGCTGGCAAAAGCCTCCCCTAAGGATTTAAGTATGGGTGTTGTCATTATAATATTATTTTATAGATTTACAGGATTACTCTCGAAACGCGACGTCGCGTTGCACTAGCGTAAGTACTACAGTTTACCACACACGACCACAAGACAGACGCAGTGGCCTTATTTTGTCGCTAAACAAAAGAAGAACAGATATAATTATTTGTTTTTTATTTATGCCCACAGATAATAAACCACTTCATTTATAACAGAACCTCTAAATTCACATGTTTTTTATTAAAGTTTTTTCGAATTGGCACACTCGAATGCCTAGACTCATACAAACAAATTTGTAAGTTAATATTATTATTTTTATTTTATTTTATATGGAATTGTTGGAAAAATATGAACACAAAAATAACAGGACAAACAATTCAATATACGTCCAATTCTAGGATTCCCCGCGCTCTGGTCGTCCCTCTATTTGATTCGATTATCGAAGGAAACTTGTTTTAACGTCGTTTTACACCGCCGTGGATTTACTTGCGTAAGAATTGGATGAAGATGGCGTTATTGAATTTACCGAATCGAAAATAATGTAAGATTTTTACCTCTTTTTCACGACCAAACGTAACAAGGGTTTCTACACATGAAATGGTCATTTTTTCAAGCAGCCTAAAGGCAATTTGCGAAAGAATATTGTATTTGGACTTTTATTTATTAAATTGCTTGAGTTAAAATTTTAGCTGATTTTGTAGACCGTATATACGTTCAGAATGTAACACAAAATAGGTGTAAGGTAATATCCCTTGACTGGCGGCTTCTTTAAAATAATGAACAACGTTTCTTCTACGAGTCTGCTCAAATCGTATACATTTTTTGGACTCTCTATACAATTTTTTTATTGTGAAAATAGCTCGTGTCCAACCACAGAGACTTTAGTAGTATTGCTAGGTAGGCCAATTTTCTCCAACCTACAGATTTAGCTCCCGTTGCAGAACCAAGTTAAAATTTACCTAACAAAAGTATATGACTTTCACTAAAGTATTCTGTAACTGTATTGTATTGTTTGTTTATAAAGATTAGAACTAAACGTGTAATCGCGGATATGAAGGTATGCATACATTCAGTAAAGCCATGCTCACGTACACTTACACATCGATACTTCTGGGCTTAAAGGGCGTAAACGCTAAATAGACCTTGGGCGTATACGCCCTTTGAGCCCAGAAGTATCGACATAGACATTTTTATACTCCACCATTAGTTCAAATGGCGAATCAGAGGCCGACAAACGTAACGGCCATACATCAGCCACTAGTGACTAGTCGCTAAAAGCCGAGCGGTCGGTAAACAGCGCGTTAGACTCTCTAAGAGCGCCTACTCCGCCGTTATGGGCCATAAATAACGTGGAACAGATAACTCGGGTCGGTGGCTTAGGGGCATATTACCCGATGCGCATAAGGTCAAGTTACGAACGCGAACGTACTAATGACTGATAATTGTTGTAGTCGAACAGGATGAGAAGTAGCTCAGCGTCGAATATTTTTAATTTTAAGTTTGCCGTTTAACTAGTTTCATTTACTAAAGTATCTCGAGTCGCAAAGCACAGAATAAATATCTATATTCAAAGCATGTAAAATAAGACTAATTGAGTTAACAACCCATACCGTTCCTTAGGTCTTACTCCACAAACGAGGGCTTTCGTCTGGATTGGTGGAAGTTGTGAAACTTGTCAAAAGTGTCATGAGTCAAATCAAATCAAATCAAATCAAATTTAAGTAGATGTTTAGCACATACTTTTAAATCGTCTTTTTTTTCTACCTAGTACAAAGTTCCTACCACGCGGAACTTGTACACTCAACGTTTCGGGAAGTGTTTCCGAAGCGAGAAGAAACGTCGAGCCCAAAAGAAACTCGCTTCAACACATTTTTAAAATAATACTTAATTACTAATACAATGTATGTTATCAACAATACAGTTATCAGGAAGAGCAATACATTTCCAAATATCTTTGTCATTCACATAATCTATTATCTTATAATAAGCTTTTGAGCACAGACATTTTTTTACATACGTTTTGAATTTTTTTTCAGGCAGATTTGTTATATTGTCTGGTATCTTATTATAGAATCGTACACATTGACCCACAAACGACTTTTTAGTGTTTACCACAAACGAGTTTAAGGCCTATAAATGGTTTAACGATTTATGCTTATGATTATTATTATATCTTTTTAAATTCTAACCGTTCTTGTTAATGTTCGTGCGGATGGTGGCGTATCGGGAGCCGGGTCGTTCCCTTCTCTCAAATATGGTTGAGGGGAGCGATGGCTGACTCGCGTTATACTCGTGATCGGGTGCTGTCCATGTGCCTGCTCTTGTCATTGGTGTTTGGTCACAATAATTACCTGTTTGCAAATTGTACTTGTATATTTTTGTTGATCCTTTCACATTCGTTTGTAATAGTATGCAACTAAGCTAACTATATATTTGTTGTTTACCTGAATTATGTAATAGCATATAAGAATTTTATTTAAAAAAATGTGTTGGAGGGAGTTTCTTTAGGGCCCGACGTTTCTTCTCTCTCCGCAAACACTTCCCGAAACGTTGGGTATACGAGTTCCGAGTGGTAGGAACTTCGTATTAGGTAGAAAAAATATGACGTTCGAAAAGTGTACAGAGATACCTACTTCGAATAAATATTATTTCATTTCATTTCATTTCATTTCGTCTTGTCTGTAGTCGATGCTTTTATTTTAGTTTTTTATAATCAAGAACATCAATAATTACAATTTTCGATACTGACTACCAACATGGTCTCGTAAATAAACGAATCACTTCATGTTTCAGGAGGTACCTATATCTTATTGTGTGAATATGACAAATACAATTTCTTAGTTTTTCTGTTTAATGACATTATACGACTGTGACAATGTGCATCTCCACGGGACAGTGCGTCTGTCCGTCTGTCCATCTCCGCGGATGGCGGGTAGAGTTCGTAACGTACTTGTGTAACTGGCTTAATGCGCTGTGACAAACTAATGATGGAAATTTGGGTTTTATGACTTTGAACTACTCTCGAGTGCCCGATGTGATTTGTCATCTGGTATGTCTCGTGATTTCGTGAAAATAGCGATTACAATCACAGTAAAATGGAGTTATGAAACTAAGCTATGTTATGTACATAGTTGTTTTGTTGTGCAGTTGTGTATTTATAAGGGTAGGAAAGTTGTGTTTATCAGACAGAACAGAGAAAAATAACTTTTTAATTGAAAACGCCTTGAAAAAGATGTCGTCCCTTAGTCATTAAAAATCTTTCTGTACAGCTTAAAAAAACATGGTAAAAAATAATAAATATTTTAAAAGAAAACATGGAAGAAAATAATACATAAGTATTTAATTCAGATTTTAAGCTTAAGTAATAATTAACCTATTATGTGAGACACGTTTCTGTTCTTTTATTTGTAAGTTCGTCCCGCTTGATATTCATACAGCCCCCAAGACAATCAAATATTAATAAACCAACAGATCACATCCATGCATACAGAAACTTTTAAACTTTTGAGATTTATTTTCACAATTATTAGCAACTAGACAGGGCAAAAAAAACTGTAATGAGCAGATTTGTTTACTTTGTGTTTGCGTGTGAATTATCTATACGTGTATGTATTTAAAGGTGTATGTATGTCTGTGGTTCCCATGACTCAGGGTATCCTATTTACAGTTTACGTCGGACGCCCGTGTGTGATTTGTCCCCGGAAATATTTATTTACTTATTGAAACCATACGATTCATGTCATGAGTATAGAAATGTAAGTCACGGCAGTGGGTGAGTGAAACTTAAATTGCAGCTCCACTCCGGCGCGGCGTCCTTTTGTAAAATAATTTGTCGCAGCAACTAGAAACTCGCAGCAATTTGCTACGCCCGCGCCCGCAGCGGCCGTGTCGTGTCTCTGCGGAGTTGCAATGCAAGTAAATATAATTCAAGTACACTTGAACAGAAAGACTTGACTTGTGTTTAAGTAAATGAAAAAGTTTCATCTTTGCGGTTATTTTGTTTTAAATAGTTACATGTGAATTCAGATAAAAAATTATTTTAATACATTCGAGTCCGTTCATTATTAAAACATATAATATATGGACCTGAAAATTTATCAGATGATTCAATCGACTTCTCCTGTCTAGTGGAAATAATGCCGAAAACTGAAATTCGATAGTACTGTAGAAAACATTTGGTTCACTCATAAGGTGCTACCGATTACTGATGCGAGGTTATGTATGTATGATACCTATGTTATGTATGATACTGAGTAGAAAAATGCCCAAGAATCCAACCTACCTACAATGAATACTCTGATACAAACGGAAATAATATCTAAGAAACAATTTTCCAAGCAAAAATCTGTCAGGTCGAGATGTGCCCATTACACTCTCACGCCATATTGGGCCTTCTGAAGGCTTTTCTCTAGTAATATGAGGCTGAACTAGCGCAGCAAGCGATGCGTGGGCCGCAGGAAATGAGCCGCTGTTGGACTCGCTCCGCTTAGCTCCAAAAATGCTTCATCGATTAAAGAAATTTTTTTTATATCAATATTGTAATACTGGCCAAAACTAATTAATCCCCCGGAAATGAGTAGCCGTTAGGCTCGCTTTGTTCAGCTTCAGGGTTTTGACAGTGTTTGATTGATTGACTGATAGATCTTTGGACTTGTCGGTCCACTCTAAAAACCCTCGCTACGCCGTGGGCGTACGAGTTCCGAATGGTAGAAGTCTCGTATTAAGTAGACAAAAAAAATTACATCCGAAAAGTGTGCACTGGTAACTACTTAAAATAAAATATTTTTATTCAATTTCAGCATTTAAAAACACTAGAGGTGATTGTTGTTTTACTATTACACCAGTAATTTTCTTATAGAAATCTAGTACAAAGTCAATTTATTGTAAGTTTTTCGTCAGATTTACTCCATGATTCCTAGAAAATTCAAAATATTTACGCCACTAAACGTTAAGAGACTCATGACCTTAATGTAGAGAGTTTTAGTCCAGAGTGGAATAAAGCCCGGAGATCCCGGCCCGCTAATCTATCTCGAAATATGTATTTGCGTCTGTGCGAGCGCGCGGCGGAAATTTGAACCCGAAGTTCCGACAGATGTGTTAATTAAATTTACATCTTCAGTGTTTTAGTTACGTCAAGTTTTATAGAGCAGCCATTTTCCTTCGATGTTAATTCAGTTCGTGCATTCTCTAACGAAACTTCCGAAGCTATTAACTATTCGATGGTTTCGAAGGTGTAACATGGCTCTGTCTACGCTCAGTTCAACAAAATTGTAACTAGTAGAATTTCATCATGGGTTTCTGACAGTGTGGTGACAGTTTTAGTCGCGAGTGGAGTTTTTCAAGACCTGCCCTGATAGGAAAGAAAGCGGCTAACTATATGTAGTTTACGTATACTTAGCCGCCTTCTCTCCTATGAGGGCAGACCTGTCAACAATAAATCAGTTACGTCGGACCATAACGTCGTTTGACATTGTTGTCGACTCGACCTGCAGTGGTCCACATTGTCTTTAGTAAGTCGACCCCATCCATTCCTGTCATGCGCCTTGCACGCGGCCTCACCTCAACACAACGCGGATGCTCACACTGCCACGTGTGAGTATCATTGATCCGAAAAGCAGACTACAAGTAATTATATTCCAGCTACCAGATGTTGCGACAAGGTACAAATGGTAATACAAGGCAAGGTACAAGGTAATATACCTTCAAACATACAAATGTCACTTTAAAGGCTTGAACAATCTGAAAGCCACCACGTCTTTGGGTGTCAATAGCAAAGATGGTGTCCACTTTATTGTTTTACTTTATTACGACGGACTGATCAAACTATAAACCATTGCTCTACACATGATTGATTAACGCATCAAATGGCCGCGCTAATGAGTGATAATTATCGGAACTCAACAGGCGCCGAACCGCTAATGGATAAGTTGCAATTAGCGCCCCACGGAATCCCGCGGGATTACGCAGGCTTTGCTGAATTACCGAATGTAACTCGTATATTACGCCCAGTGTAATTGCCTCGTCGACAATTTATTTTATTCATTAACGAATTTACCAATCAATAATTGCAAAAGCAATGAACGAAATGTATTAAATGGATCAAAAATAGCACTGAATACTTCCATAGTTGATAAGTGACTTTGGACGATGATAAGTGTTACTCCTGATTACAACGGTGTTATGGTTAATAGTACGAAATATAATCGACAACGATGAACACGTTAAAAACAACCGACTTCAGTAGTAACAACAAACAAACACAAGTAAATAATATCGCTATGTCTTTATTGTTTTTGTTGATTTTTTCAAAAAGTGCTGATACAATTTAAATAAAATTTATATGGGACTGAAGTATTACCTACCAAACAAAAAAAGAATCATCAAAATCCATTCATAATTGGCGGAGTAATCGCGTTACATACATACAAAAAACAACAACATACAGACGAATTGAGAACTTCCTCCTTTTTGACGTCGGTTAAAAAGAAGAAAACGAAAAGAAACAAAATAATTATTTAAAGTTATTAATATAGGCTATCTTTCACTAATAAATAGACCTATGCTTAGGTACAAGTTCTGACGAACAGAAACCAAATTTTTTTGGTTCTCGAAAAAAGGAACCAATCAATCATAATTTAATTTAAAAAAAAAACCTGGTTGCATAAAATATCCTAATCTGAGGATCAATCATCATCATATTTCAAAATACCTCTTTATGACGTCATAACAGTAACAGTGAAAGGGACACACATAAAAAAAAGAGTTAAGTATATATTTTTTTGCGCCAAGAAATTCTGTTGTCTTGGATGCAGAAATAAAATTTTTTATAACGTTAGTTTTGAATGAAAATATGACATTCTTGATATATTTTTTAAGAAATTGATATTCTCCATTGAATAAATATTTTATGGTGCTATGAAACTATGTATAATTTTTATTGAATAAATAAATTGTTTTTATCATACCATACACACTTAACACATTACTGTCCGCTGCGGCAGTAAAAAAGGAAAACATAATTTTGTAGATAGATAAAGATTTCTTTTATTTCATATGATATAGAAAAAAGTGGAAAAGTACAAAAACTAAAGTAAAACTAACTAATCTATGCATGAAATAGATTCCCCACTATGATTTTACTAGCAGTTTTTCTTTCGCTCGATCTACCGAGCGCCGCGCCGAACCGGTGCAACTCAAAGTTAATATTTTCTATGAATTTCGGAGCTCTCTTATAATCCGAATATCGGTTCCGTATATCGGTAGCTAGTTTTGACAGTCCATATTCTAGTTTGGGGCGTCAGGCGCTGTTACATTGAAGGTTTAAATCCCGAAATTCAGGAAGCTCAACATTTGTATTTTTATGATAAAAAATATTTTTTTTATGCTTTACACATTCTTTTAAATCGTTTTGTTGTTCTATCTAGTTCAAAGTTCCTACCACGTGAACTTGGAAGCATTTTCAAGGCAAGATGAAAAATCGAGCTAAGCGAAAGTGTTCTTCTATCTTCGTATCGATGAGAAATGGAGATGTCTCTTAGGTAATGAATGATGCTGCAAGACTGCACTGTGTAGCCTCCATTAGCGGGACGAACGTGCAATGTTTACCGCTTACGTTATTAGTTACTAAAAGAATTAAAAATTGAATCAACAGTGTACCTGCGACCTTACATCTAAGCCAACTAACTCCGAACCCAGATCCGTCTACGGCCTAGCCCGGCCAGGCCTGCGGGTGAAGGCGTCACCACCTCACAGCCTCGGGCTGTTATTGAAATTCCGACACCATTCATATATTCGCCGCATATGGAGCGTTTTAAAGTTTAGCCGAGAAACCGCAGCGGAGAACTGCGCACAACTATTCCCGCCTGTCAGCAGAGAAATGGATTTTATTTCTAAGAGAGCTAAAATTTAACAAGTTTCAAATAGAAATGTGTTGAGAAATTTATCGAACAAATTGTTTGAGGCGCCGCGCTGATTTTGTTAGCGCCGTGCTTCGGGTGGAGCGGGCGTATGGGGCGTATGGGGCGGCCACCCATCCACTGCAGTTTCTGAATGTAAGAATTTCTCAGTAAAATATAGAAAGTTGGCTATGAAATATATTCTGCTATACATATGGAAATTGAACATGGCTGGTTTCAGAGAAAATAACAAGATTACAAAGGGTTGAAGGATTTATTTAAATTTCTAGCTTTTTCCCGCAGCTCTGCTTGTATGGATATAGTTTTTATGACGATGAGAGTACGCAGTGTGCGAGCCGCAAGCTGCTCGCGAGTATAAAAATGTAATATGTTCTCTAAGAGCTTTGGTAATATTGTTACAATTTTAAAACTTAATATTAAGACGTGGTTAAAAAGTATCAAAACATAGCCATATCACAATTATATAGATTAGTAAATTGACAATATTAGGTGACTTTACCCCCCTTGGTTGCTTTGCGCAACATACACATGTATGCGTGTACAAACGTCATATTTTTATATATACGTACATATATGGTAGTAGGTAATAGCGTCAGTATTTCAGTGTCCTGACTGCGGTCATATCTAAAGCAGTCACAGATATAAATAATTTCAAAGCCAACCGTTCAAAACTACGATTTTACGAATTTGGCGATATCCTCCTTTATGTAAAACTGTTATGTAACTAGGACATGCTAGAGGAAGCGTCGGATGCAAACCGTGTGATCGGTAATGAGAGCGCCGCTACCGCTCCCGCCACCGCCGCAACCACCGACCGCCACTACCACCGCCACCGCAACCGACCGCGTTTAATGCACTCGCCGCGCAACGTTTATTTTACATTCCTAATTGAAATACAAATTTAATCCGCCTGGAAACTAGCGGCCTGATGTTACGTTTGACTACCGATGGCAAAATGACTGCACTGGTGGTTGCGGGCATACTATCAAGTTATTGCTATTAATATTGCAAAACAAATTTTGTAAACGATTCGATAATGCTATCATGCACCGTAAAACATAAATGTCTATATCTAAAATGGAGTATCGCTACTTTTAAATAAGCTTGTACTCTTGAATCAGATTAAATATTGTTTGAAGACATTAGCTTCTTTGTTACATAATAAATCGGAAAACAGCCAAATATTCAGCTGATAAAAACTCTACTAGTGCATCATATTTACAATTCTACCTTTAAAGTAGGCATACTAAGAAAGTTTCTCGAAAGGTTCCCGAAAGGTTCCCGAGATCTTACATTCATATTTACTTTATTAATATTTTTAAATAAAATAAAAAAACTCAAAAAATATTCCTTTAAGACACACACAACACATCGTTATAATTATCCAAATGTGCCTCCAAGCACGAGGCAGTCGCAGCGACCGCTTGACCTAGTAGCGCGTCAAAGGCGCTTTGGCTTCGAACGCGCAGGCCTAAATGCCTGCAGGAAGGACGCAGGCTTGCTCTTGGCGCCGACCCAAACTAATCGGGAAAGCAAACCCTTTTAACGGACTTTTCAAACGGTTTTAAGGTGCCTTAAAGAGCTTTACTTCGAAATACTGAAGATGCAGGTAAGTAATATAACATGCACGTGTAAAAGTTTTACAGATCGATTTCAATGGGTAAGCTATTTTTCAAAACGAAATATATTTTATTGAAAATAAATAAAAGGAATGCAATTCAAAAACATATGAAAAAATGTAAATGTAATCAACGAATGGAATTTTTGAGCAAAAGTCTCCTACGTTTTTGCATATATTTTTTTATAGTAGCAGCAAATTATAAAGCACAAAATGTAACAATTCTTTTAAATAATTGACTTCTTTAACACAGTAGTTTCATAATGCATTTCAGCACAATCCTAAATACCTCTAAAATACTAACAATCACCCATTCAGTGTTCATTGCTTGTAAAAGAGGCGCTATCCACCCTCAACTGCATACACACCCGAACATGTACAACACATACATATACAATTACTGCAGTTCACACAATCAATTCGCGCTCTTATCTATAGAGCTGCAAGGTAAAGAGCATTGATGTTGTTGGGCATATGTAAATTTGTACTGCTCTGTATCAGAGTTTCGATTGAGGGCATCACGGAATCGATTTTGGCTCTTATGGCTGGTTAGGTAGGGCGCAGTATAGTGTGTGGGTGAAGCTGTGTGATGGTGGAGTATTGTAAGCCGATGTGCATATTGGAGGCATCGTGGCAGTCAGCTTGCGAGCGAGCGTGTGTACACGCCTCTATGCTAGGAAATAGGGCTGGCAGCCTGGAATAAAGGTATGTTTAAATTTGCAAATATTTTGGTAAAAATTTTGTTAAGCTTCCTTTTAGTAAAACAGTTTTTAAATAATATCCCTGTTTTTTGTTAAATCACCAGTACTTTTATTTATAAAATTGAATTTCTTTTACTACTAATCCGATAGAAAATCGTATAGTCTACTGGGAAACGTTGACGAGTTTCTTAAGCAGGTGTAAAAAAACGTGTTTTGATCTTTTTCAAAAGGACATCACAAACAGAATGCCCATCTGTTTAATTTATTCACGTACTATGCTAAAAACAAATGCATAAGCAATTATATTAATTAAAACTCCAAGGAAGTATATTTAGTTTTTAGAAAACTGTTGCATCAGCCCTGCAGCTCTAATCTGTGCATTCTCGAACTATTGAGGCATTGAATTTTTGAAATTCTCGCTCTCAGCGCACTCAGCCACCGCCGTCTAAACCGACTTGGTTCTACGTATAGAACACTCGGCGGCTGGCGGCATATCGTACTTCGTTTAGTAGGTATTTAACTTAAACTAGACTATTAGGTACTTTTCAAAAAACACTTAGTATACATTTTGTTAATGTCACTCGTCTATTATTCTGATGTCAAAGAGTACTGAGATATTTTTGGATGAAACTGTGTTATTTTCATTTGATATGAATGTAATTCAATTTTTTTAATAAAATGTGTTGGGGCGAGTTTCTTTTGGAATTTTGCTATGTTTTTGTTGATTTTCTCAAAAACCGCTGAATCCTTTTCGATAAAATTTATATGGGACCACCTGTGAAATATACCCTTTTAACCAAAAAAAGAATTTTCCAAATCGGTTCAGGCGTCTTCGAGTAATCGGTGAACATACATAAAAAAAAAAGATTCCGACGAATTGAGAACCTCCTCCTTTTTTTGAATTCAGTTAAAAATGACCCTCGAAAAGAGCACAATGCTACCTAATTTGAATTAATATATTTTGATTTATAAATTGAAAAGAAAATTTAAAACGTAATTTTAATATATACAAAGATCCACCTTATACGTTTATATAGATACTAGGTATAGGTACCTTAATATATTGATCTTTTCGTCCTCTTTGAATTTCGAGTATTTATTCAGTATCTATTTCGAGAATTTCAGTTAAATAAACCACGTAGCGGCAGAGAGTCCTACGAAATCCAGGCACCCTCGGCCTGGCTCCGATCCCAAACGGACTAGAATTTAGGCTTTCAGCGAGATCCGTGTCGATCTGCCAATAGCTTTTAAAAAAATGTTTTGAACGCATTCACTGAATCAGACTAGTTGCAAAGGTGAAAGAATGTTAGACCAAAAAGGTATTGGCACAAAATTATACGTTTTTATTGGAGTATATAAAAGTAAATATTACTTTGAGTCGAATAAGACTTAAACTGAAAAAGTTTTTTTTGGATCCACTGAATCACAAAATACGATAAAGTGCCTACTTTCAAAAAATATAAATAATTAAATCAATAAATACTTAAATCAACTAATGAAACAAGAAGTACAACTAAGTAAAACTAGATTTAGAAACTTACAAAGCCTTACAAACTGAATACCTATGAATCCCTACTTTTGAGCCAGCCCATCACTACTTTTGACCGAAGTCCCGAAGGCACAGAACCCAGGAGTTCCCCGAAAAGCTCCTACTTACAGCCAAGTTGTTACAAACTCCTCCGGCTTATGGAAATATGCAAACACTTCCCCGAAACAATGTTCCCGAGGTTTATTTATATTGATTTTATGTCCGCCTTCCCTTATGTGCTAGTAACTAGAAGGAGTAAGTAGTAGGACTATCATGCGTGTATTTGTAATAGCGGAATTGTCGCGTAGATATTAAGATAGGTAGGTAAATAGGTAGTTGCATTATGTATTTGTGACTTGAAGAAAACATGGAATACTCTTACCTTAGTTCCCTGAGAAATCTGTTTAGTTTTGCAGTAAACTACACAGACAGTATCCTAAAAGTAAGAAAAACCTTAGAAGGGTCGAGTCAAAAATATGAGCAGGTAAACTTGTCCCCACGACATTCTTTTTTATCTCACCTAAACAGAAAATGCATTCAAAAAATTTGTTTCATTTCTATAATATGGACTATATTATATTTCTTAGTTTATAAAAAATTTAAAAGTTAAATAATTATCTACTATGTTTTACCTGGTAACATAAGAGTAACGTCTTGTAACAGAGGGGATTTTCATACAAAATGATAATGTCCCTAATACCAAGTCGATATTTTATATTATCAAAAACTTTTTGTTTTTGTTTAGGACGTCAAAAACTTTTAAGTTGATATTATTTTCAATATGTCTCTGTTTTTTAATTCTTTATTTGAAGAAAATAAAAGTGCTCCATAATTCTAATATCTTTTTTAAATTTTGTCCCACGCACTCAACGTTTTCATAGAAATCTAGACACGCGGAGCGTGTCCAGCCAAGTTCACGTCAAAAAAGAACTGGCGAGTAGCTCCGTGTGTAATATTACATGAACCATTTTGAGCCACTTTTGTCACCTTCATAACTCAAAATCTATTTAACATAAACACACCAAATTTGGTTTATGTATTAAAACTTCCTAGATAAACGAGCACTCAAAATTTTATAAACACAGCTCAAACGGTTGGTTTAGATTTTAACGTCCGAAAATCGTCATTTTTATGACTGACTCACTGACATATAGATCAAAAAGCTTACCCACTTCCAGATGACCTAGAAAGTTCAAATTTTGCATCAAGCTAGGTAATTGTGTGTATGCAAAGGAAAAAATCAGAAAACACTGAATTTCTAAGATTTTTTTTTTTTCAATACAATATTTTTATGATTTAAAGACGCACTCACCGTCATCAAAAAGCTAAGGTACTTCTAGCAAGCCTACGAGCTTTAAATTTGGTGTGCGGCTAGTATTTCATGTACTGATAACGGAAAAATTAAAAAAACCATGTGTTAAAAAAATTAAAAAAGGCTCAAAAAGTAACTTATCGCGGGGCTCGAACTCGCACCTGCGCGTTTCATGTGCGACTCCTATATTAAGTGAGCTATCGAGGTTGTTATGGGAGTGGTGAAATAAAGATAATATTATACAATTTAGTAAATGGAAAACAGGAAAATAGCAAGACGAAACAAAAATAAAAGATTCTTGGAATTGTATAAAAAACCTGTGTAATAAAAGCACTAGCTACTAAATATTTAAATAAAAACTATTACATATAAACTTAATTCATTTAATATAAACAGAATAAAAATATATGTTAGCATTTCATTATTACTAACAATAAGCTGAAAATATAATAAATATAAAGTTGCCCATGTTGGAATTGAACCAAGAGTTTTCTCACTGAAGCTGCCCTCTATACCGGCCTACCGGTTGGTCGATTCCTTACGGGGTGAAACACATCTTCTGCAGTAGGTACATAACTTAAGAAAAATTATATCTTTCAAACAGAGCACAGTTACACATAGTAGCCAGTAGGTGTACTGTTGTAAGTTGTAACTGATAATGATAATATTCGGTGGGTGCTGCCATGCCCAAAGTAGAAGAGATATCTTGTGTTGATTTAGTAAGTAAGGGATAATGTACTTATGTCGATGTAATGTACTTATATAGATTATTTTAATGATAATGACATTTGGAATATTTCTCCAGAAAAATGATATGACGTTTATAAGAGTGCTTAATGTACCTACGTAAAGAAAGAAAAGAAAATAAATGATTTTGAATTTTGAATTTTGTCAGTGACATTAGACAATACAGAGAGAGCATTCGAAATGATTGCAGAAAAAGTAGGAGAAATTGAAAGAAATCGACAGGAACATGATCACGAAGATGACGGTCTAGAGAACCCGTTAGACTTCTGACCTGTTGAAGCTGTAAATGCAATGGAAGATTTCAGAAATGCCAAAGATTTCATATCAGAAAATGAGCTCGAACAAATGATAAAAGGTCTAAATGTTAGACCAGAAACGTATTTTCGATACAATTTGTAAGACTTCGTTAGACAAAACTGCAGTTTTGGAGAATTTGCTAGTAGGACAGGCGGCACAGGAAAAAGTTATATCAATACCATTAAAAGTTGGGTTACGAAGCGAATGAACAAATTACTTGCAGTAGCTGCATCTTGCAGTAGCTGCAGCCGCTTTAAATATAAACTGACTCACAATACATAGGCTCCTACAGCTGCCGGTAGAACATGGAAATTGTCCTACTAAGTACACTTATCAGATCAAGCACTAAAAGTTTTACACATTTACAAGTGTACAAACATGACTATGTAGTAAACAATGGCGCGAAATTGGTATGAAGTGTCCGGGGTGTGACAGCGTAAGCGCAGGTTTTTTTATTATTAGTAAATCATTTTTAAATAATATTATTAAATTTACTCACAAAAAGTAATGATATCGCATCAAAAACATAAATGTGAAAATGGGAGCCAAGTTCAATATTATGATATGGTGTGGTTGTCAACTTTACTGAGAAAAGAATTGAGATCTAAATGGATGCCAAGTTCTGTAGATAATCCTGAAATTTATTTATAAGAACGTATAACATTCTTAAGTAAATTTAAAACACAATTTCTTGTTTTTTACTGCTACAACAATGTTTGCTATTTAAAAATATGACTTTCTAAATTTAAATAGTAGAATTATTTACACAAAGCAAATAACTTATGATCTGTTTAACCTCATCATTGACTTGGCTAGTTTTTATCAGCACATGAAATATTCAGAAGAATAGAACCTTATGGTATAAAAATTAGAACTTGCGTATAACATAAAGATGATACGTTGATAAACCAAATTTAAGATGACTAGTATGTGAAAACTAGCCAAGTCAAAGTTGAGGTTAAACAGATCATAAGTTATTTGCTTTGTGTAAATAATTCTACTATTTAAATTTAGAAAGTCATATTTTTAAATAGCAAACATTGTTGTAGCAGTAAAAAACAAGAAATTGTGTTTTAAATTTACTTAAGAATGTTATACATTCTTATAAATAAATTTCAGGATTATCTACAGAACTTGGCATCCATTTAGATCTCAATTCTTTTCTCAGTAAAGTTGACAACCACACCATATCATAATATTGAACTTGGCTCCCATTTTCACATTTATGTTTTTGATGCGATACTATGTTACTATAATAGTTGCACAAATGATAACAGATAGCGCTGTTTTGAATGCTTCATTGAGTTGCTGATAGTGACCATTAAATTTGCTGAGCGAGATGTAGCTAGTCGATGGCAAGTCTTGCAAGTGCCCGCGTGCGTTTACTCCGACGCTACTCTGTTACCGGCGCAATGGGATGAGAATTGATAAGTTATTTTAATTATTATTTGTAGATTAAGTAGCCTTAAAGTAAAAATTTATTCCGGGGAACAAAACATCATATGATCTACTTGTTTTATTGATTTATTGTTTCCTAACCATAAAAAATACCGCTCAACCCTGTTATTTAAATATGCAACAGAGTTGCACATTGCATAACAGAGTTATATTTATTACAATGTTTTGTTTCATCTTAGTTGTTGTTGATATTACTGAGGCTGTTTTATTGTAGTGGATAGTTATATGAAGCATCTACTCAATTAAATTGTTTCAGAAAGTCCCTACGTCACTCCGAATTGCCTCTCACCTATTTTTGTTTTATTTAAAAATATTATTAAGTACTTGCAAGTGAGCGTTCCTATTTTAAAGATGTATATGATAAGATATTGATTTTTAAATACCTTATCGAAAATACCGTGTATTTTTTAAAATCCTCAATTGATAAGCCCTTGGCATCATCTCACCTAATGGTAAGTGACAATGATGCTGAATATGGAAGCGGGCTTACCAAGATTCTCCAACGCAATGGGGAATTGGCTATCTTATCTTCATACCGGAACACATTAATGCTGTTAACATTGACGTTTGGCGGTAAAACTTAGGTAAGATGTGGTAGCTAGCCAGGCGGGCTCAGAAATGCCCTACCACCAACCAAACCGAGTCCTACAAAGTTGAACCCCGCTGGAAATTGAACCCGTGACCTCCTGATGTGAAGCGAGCGGTCTTGCCACCAGACCACGGAGGCAATTTACCATAATCTTGACACTTTTACTATTCTGTGACTTTTGTCCCTAATTTCAGGTACATTGTTTAAAGTTTTATAACGGGTTTAGCACTAACAATATAATTAATTAATATGTAAAATGACGATTCTATAATTGTGTCATAATATATTTTAAACGATAAATCTATTGGGTTTATTTCGGAACGTAAACAAAATTAATATCTATAAAAAATCATGATGTAACAGAGTGGTTTTTAATACTTTAAAAAGTAAGATATTTTTTTTTATAATTAGTGTGATTTTTTATACAATAATGAAGAATTTTTTGCCACATTAAGAATGTTGTAACTTTAATACTTCAAATTTTCATTAATGTTGAAATAATAAATATTTTCTTACAGTAACAGAGTTGTTTGTTTTTCACAACTTTGTTTACAAAATGGTCTATAAATATTAAAATACAAGTAGAACATCTCTGCCAACGTAGCTATAGGATCTTAAGAAGTTGTAGAAAGGTTTGATTGAATACAAAGAAAATTACAAATCCTAAAAAAAAATTTTTCGTATTTTCGGATCTGTTTATCTGCTCAAAATTATGAAACAACCCAGAAACACATACATAGTAGTTTCTGTACTTCTTAAGTTCAGTATTTAGTTTTATTATTATTTTAGATTTTCTTACTTCGTAGCTACAATGGTTATCTGGAAGAGATCGATCTTTAGCAATAATATCGCCTAATGGGATAAAAATTTTTTCATGTATGTTGTTTATATTGTTGTGTTTTATGTTCTGCAATAAAGTGTTTTCATTAATTGATTCATTAACGGGGCACACATGTTATCTGTTTCGATTATTTGGCCGGGAAGTAATTAATCAGTCTGACAGCGTGACGTAAATATTTATGCATGATTTAATGGGCGCGATGTAAATACGAGAATTTATGCGTGAATTGTTGAAAAATAAACTTAAAATAACAACTGTCATTGAAATGTTTTTCAAGTGTAGGTGTGTGTCCGTTTCTTTCTTACCGCTTACCTATAACCTAAACGGACTGATGGATTTTGAAAAGACAGGTGTTGTTATATTCTTTTGTTATCTATGTAGACTGACATGGTTTATTAAAAAGGTTAGCCTATGTGTTAAAATTGTATAAGCTATTTTATAGCTCGTTCAAATGAAATTCTGTTGTTATGTGAATAGGTAAATACTTGTGGTTCCTGTTTCAATATTAAATTTGAGATGAATGAAGAAGAACACAATTGAGACAATATAAATGAATAAAATAAAGTTGATAAAAATGTTTAAGGAAACGCAACGTGATGTAATGTTACGTATATGTATATTATCTATAAAATATGTCTCTTTATTAGAGAATAAAATTAAAGAAGAACTAATCATAGGTCAATTTGGTCAACATTGCATAGCAAGAAAAAAAAGTGGACATTGATTTTAAGAAGTGGAAGCCGATCGCCTAAACGATTTAAGACTACCGGCGCGCTAACAAAAATCACTCCCGCCAATCACGAGACACTTGATATGCTAGTTAGTAATTTTATAATCACAATACACAACTCTAAAAACAAAATATCTATCAAAAAAAAAAATAGTAATAAAATAGCAAAAATTCAAAATTATGCTAAAAGGAGGTGCTGTTCACCACAGCTCCCCATACTCCCCATATGTCTCACCCATTATAGGCGGGGGTCGCCGCGACCCGGCGACCTTCAAGGGTCTAATTGCTGTCAGGCGGCCGCGGCCGTCAACGAGATTGTGGCCCTCCGGATCACCTCCAATCAGCGTGTTGGATTACAACCAGCCAATTTGGGATGTCGAAAACGTTTTGTTGGCGAACACGTGAAAGATGGTTTGGAAATGGAAATTGAGGTTTTGATAAAAGATTTAGCTTTTCTGGTGTTAGCCTGTTTTAACTTTTAAGAATTTTCCAAAGGAATGTTTAAATTAAAATTAAATTAAATATCGGAAATTAAAACTTCTGAATTTAACAGGTAACCTAAAGTAAACCTTTCTCATTAAAAGTGACTAGGTGACTCAGAGTAGGTATGAAATGAGTTAACTCGGACTGACTTACCTATGGATATGACATACCTATTAGCTTTGTTCTCAAGCAGTGCCGTAAAGACCTGTGAAACCATAATCAAACGAAACATTTTGACCCTAATTTTTAGACATTTCTGCTTATGAAACTGATAATATTTCTCTATAAACGTATGGTCAAAATGCAAATTAAATATAATTATCCAAATAGTTGATCAAATCATTATGAGGACACACTTTTTAAAAATATTCGTACCTCAAAAGAAACTACAGTGCAACCTCGATATAATAAAGCTGAAGGGAATTAGAAAATATTCGCTATACCTAGTAATTTGTTACAATGAGGTTTGTTATATAGAGGTAAGGTTGGTCTCAGATTCGTTTTAAAAAAATAAGAAGAAAACTTGTTAACCTCAACATTACGTAATTGATATGGATACGTTATACAGGCTGTAACAGAAGTGTGTGACAACACTTCAAGGTTGGTTTTTACCCATCAAACTGAACAACTTTTGTTCTACAACTTTGTTGAAATCGCAAAATTTTTTTTGGACTTTTCATACAAATCGATCAGCTGGCGAACCAAGTTTGTATGAAAAGTCCAAAAATTTTTTTGCGATTTCAACAAAGTTGTAGAACAAAAGTTGTTCAGTTTGATGGGTAAAAGCAAACCTTGAAGTATTGTCACACACTTCTGTTACACCCTGTATAAGTTGTCAAAAATCGTTAAATATAGAAGTAAATTATAAGTACTTTCTTTCTGTATTCTGCAATCATTGGAAATTCGTTATAAAGGAGTTTTTAACAAAATTTATGCGTAATGTAAAGGTTGGGCAATTCTAAAGGATTTCGAAAAATTTGTTAAATCGAGGAAATCGTTATATTGAGGTTTGTTATGTTAAGGTTACACTGTATTATAAAAAAAAAACATTTATCAAATGTCGCCTCGATAAACCAGAAATCTAGATATTTATTATGTTAGTTTAGTGGGTGCTAATGTTGACTGCCAATGCTGCACCCATAAAAAAGCCGCAAAGTAAAATCGGTGTAGGACCCTTTAACTGGGGATTCTACTCATCGTACTGAACAAATTTTGTTCTACGACTTTTCTCAAATCACAAAAAAAATTTGGACATTCCATACAAATTGATCATCTGTTTTGCCATTTTTGTATGGAGAGTCCAAAAATTTATTTGCGATTTGAGCAAAGTCGTAGAACAAAAGTTGTTCAGTACGATGAGTAGAATCCCTAGTTTATGGGTTCTACACAAATTTTGTTACACCCTGTATAGAGTTTCCGAATACTTTGCGGCTTTTTTTCTTATGATGACAGAATGAATCAAATGTTTAATTTATTCCAAAACTCGTCATCAATCCCACGCCGCTGTCACAAACACCATTAGCATGGAAATAGTTGCTTTACCCAAAAAAAAATCCGTTTTCGAATGCAATCGTTAAATTCTCATTTCCTTCTTTCCGTGCCGAAGTCTAAGCTAAGCTATACTTTCCTGCTATTTCGCTAAGACAATAAAAAGCCCTCGTTTATCTGTCGCTGTGTTAGAGGGAGATTCCGCTATACTAATATATGTTTCTCTCTCGCTCTTACAGATGAAAAGGCTCACAGATGAGAGGTTGTGAGCGGCGATATATCGCTTATTGTGAAGTGCGACATTTCCTCTCGCGAAAGAAATCGCTGGGAAAATTATGCTGAAGCGGTACTACGAGAGAGTTTCTCGCTGTGACTTAAACTCATGTCTATCAGTGTCGTTATAAACTTTTACTAGATTATTACTACTACTGTGGTTTTCTTCTTCTTTATCTTAAGAGCTAGGCTTTTGTCGGTGGAGTAACTTTAGTTTTAAGGACTGTAAAATTAGACACACCTAGTACGCTCGGTAGCAACGTTGAAACAAAATAGTTATCAAACAGAAAGTAAGAATAATACCAAAAAGAAAGTAAATTTAGTTTGAAACGATGATTATAAAGTTAATTCAATTTCCTTTTCTTATTTTTTATGTGATAAAAAGCGAGGCACATTATGGTGTCTGTACGATTTCACATCATTCCAACTTATTTCATATTCCTGTATCTTATGTTATTTACAGCATAGGTGCCATAATTATAACAGTTCGAATTACGCTTGGAAGATTTTTTTGTGTATCCTCACTAAAGGGAAGAATCGTATAAGTATTTTAAGTGACACTTAAAAATTTACATAAAACATGGATGACACAGTTTGAAAATTCATGACCCATCTTAATGTAGGTACATAAATCTTATTATCGTGTGGCACATTTAACCGTGCATCACTGGGATAGACGGCAGTTACCTAGTGTTGCACTTTGCGTCACCCGCGGTCACGTGTGTGGCATTTAGATTAGACCAACGGACGCATGCAACATGACCAACATACATATCTAGTCACCAGACGTGCAGGTTTCCTTACGATGTTTTTCTTCACCGTTAAATTAATCGGTATGAAAATACATGTAAGGTTTGAAAAACTCATTAGTGCACTGGCCAGGATTCGAACCGAGACCTCTCGATGTACTTAAATAAACAGAACTGTCCGAATATAGCAAAAAGTATCTCCAACATTGCTGTGTACAAAAAAGTTCCTCTGATCGAGAACCCTTAGTACCGCATCAGCAAACGCCACGCCGCCGCTAGTAATGGCCGCTGTTAGCGACAAATAGCGAGTTTATTCAAATCGCGGATTCATCCCGCGCCCGCGCCCACTTCTTGCGATCTCTGCCCAAATTAATTCCCAGTTTCTGGCCCCACTTTACGTTTCAAGACTGTACGTCGCATCCGAAAAACCTACTTCCATCAACGCGTTTCTTGTATTACCAAACATTACCGGACTAAAAGCCCGTCTGAATGTTTTATTTTTCAAGGGAAACAGTAGAGCAAGTGAATGAATAAAATATGTGAATTTGTTTTTGTACTTAATTTACATAAGTACTACTAAGAAGATTGTTTTTAGTACTTACCTATCCATCGTCTTTCTGCCCTGACATTTGGGGACGGCGCAACATGTATTTTTCTTCGATTCATACATATCTCCTAATTGTCACCTCAGTGATCACTCAAAGGAGCAGATTCTCAATTCGTCGGAATCTTTTTTTTATTTTTTATGTATGTTCTCCTATTACTCGAAGACACCTAAACCGATTTGGATTTTTTTTTGTTTAAAATCAAAATGTCCCATATAAATGTAAACGAAATCGATTCAGCGCTTTTTAAAAAAAAAACAACAAAAAAAAATAGCAAAATTGTAGGTGTTATGATTGAAGTCGGTTGTTTTTATCATGTTCAGCGTCGTCATATACAAAGTATACTTACCTATCCATATAAAGATTAAAAGTTGCAAAGTTCTGTAAAGCTTTAATGTATTATAATATGTATAACCTATAGACTAAAAAGGGAAGACTGTCTCAATAGTTTCTAATAAACTGAAATAAATAATAAAATAGTAATTTGCGTATTATTGCTATAATAGATCGATCACATATTATAAGGTACCTCTCTAGCAAGACCAACCTTACAAGACAGTGTATTTTACATTACATTAATACAGTTAACGCCATCTATCATTACAACATTTCAACATTAAAACACTTTTATTGTAAGCACTTCCAGCTTCTATCTAACTCTAAACTCAAGAACTTTGAAACAAGTTCATTAGATGGCGCTATTTGCGTTACACTGCCTGCTACAACATCTGCTTGCCACCATGAAAATTTTGCCACCCGCCCTACGCTAACCATACTTCGTGGGGCAGAAACGTTACCGATAGTTTGAAGATGCACTTAGAGATGGCGCTGTATGTGAATCCTTGTATTTTTACCCGGGCAACTGCACGAAAGCTGGCCGGGCAGGGTAAGTTTTTATTATAAATTTTCATTATCATAGTCTAAATTTAATAATTAGATACATGATACTAGTAAGCGTTAGCATTAAAATGTGACTATAACGACTTAAGTTAAGCATGAATGCTTAGCTTGGAAACAAAAACCGAATTTTAGGCAATGCAACAGTAGTTAGAATAACTCAAGGCGAAACAAACGCGTAAAGTCAATTGATGAATACTTAGGGAATTTAACTGAGGGTTGAAAATCCTATAAAATGTGCATGTACAATATAAACTTCTGTTTGGTTTACTAAAAGTTCATTTTTGCATTTTATACATATAATGTTTGGTGCTTGTGCTCGCAAAATGAGTTTAAGTGAATTAAATAAGAGCTAAGAAATTCAGTTCGTTCCATTAATTGAAATTCTAGAAAACAAGTTTAAGCTTGAACTCGGAACTTTAAAAGTCTATAATTTGAAGTAGTTTTGAGCGAAAAGTAATAATTACAAAACGAGTCGACAAGTAGCCAAGAGGACGGCCAACTTACACAAAATTGCTCTCGACTCAAGAATAACTTTAAAACTCACTCGTCTTGGAGGCAGATCACTTTAATTAAATTCATTCGCAAGTTTTGGAACTTTTATGTAATTTAGTGCGAGAGAGGTTCTCTTATCCCTTGAATTTGCAGTTATATTTTATTTCACTTTCATTTAATTTTATTTTGGGGAAAATAATAATAATTATAGCAATAACGCAATACAACATAATTCTCTTCAAAACGAATACGGCGCCATCTAGTGGCGCTTCACTGAACTCATTGAACCTTAACGGACTAAGAATGCTACAGAGCTGTAACTGCCTTAGGGGGTGTCTCTTGCAAAGTTCCTAAAACTTCCAACAGATGGCGGCTGTAGTGGCGTAGCCTGCTGACAATTGGGTATGCTAATTTTTTTGTAAGGTATGAAAATAAAAAAAAACCATTTCGAGATATTTTGATTTAAAGCCATATTTTTTTATTTCCCACTCGAAAAAGTAAAAGATTGAGTATAAAAATCGATAAAAGACAATAACCTTCATTTGTATCCCTGTGACGTCACATACTCACACACTTTTTGGTGTTACCTTGAGTTGTTTATAAACAAACGAAATTAACCTGACAGTTAACGTTTAATAAAGCGTTCTAGAACACTTTCATGAGAGTATTTTTTTACCCTGACAGCACGATAAACTATTATAAATATTTCAAGTGTAAAAGGGACAGACTATCTCAGTTATATTTAACCTTGTTCTGGAACGGGCCTTATTATAAACAAACGAGATGACAATTGACTTGACAGGTGACATTTTAGAAAGCGTTCTGGAACACTTTCATGAGAGTAAATTTTTAACCTGACAGCCGGACAAACTATTATAAATCTTTCAATCTTTCTTAAAAAAATAAACAATCAAATTAGTTTTTCAAAATGGTCTAAACTATCAGAAAAAAAAATACATTGTTTTTTTAGCATACCCAATTAGATTTCTAGACACAGATTTTATAATACTAACGTAGTCTAGATCTGTAAGCATTCTGTAAGTAAGCCATCTGCTAGAGACACGTAAACAGTGTCTTTCCAAATGTATAGTTCTTGGCCTTGATTTCTCAAAAGAATAAGGATATATGTCTCTGTATTTTGTTATATTATGCGAAATCTTTTATGAGTACTGCGTACTACGACAACAAAAAAAAGTGTTTTAAATGATTCCGCCAAATATAAAATAATACAATCATTAAATAAATCAAGAAGTTATTGTGTCGTAATTTTGTGAATACATGATTTATCTGTCTATCTATTTTCGTATATTCCTAGTATATAGGACTTTTGTACAATAGTTTGCTGTAAGTAGCCTTTTAGTTTTCTTGTTTAAGTTATTAATTATTATTAATAATAATAATAGACGTTTATTTATCTGTTTACACACACAAATTCGGACATAAGGTACACAGTTTTAGTCGATACATAATATTCTCATAAAAAAACAAAATGCCATCATGTAAACGGAGTAAAGAGCGTATTATTATAATAGCATACTCCTTACGAGCCACTCTATTCTGTCAGTTGACATTGACAGTGCAGCCTAGCCCGACGTGCTACAGAAAGTCCTTTACAGTACTGCAGGGAGGAACATTAGGCTCTACTGCGTTAATTTCACAGAATAACCCGCAAGTGCTTTTAAACCGCTAAGTTCTTTCGCAATTACGTTCATTTAATTAACGAGGGGGTTTAGGTTTTTTCATATTTTTTGTGGCATTGAATTAAAAAAGTTCTATGATTCTGTTTTTAATTTTTTATTTAGGTACTTACCTTTACTACTGCAGACGTTTTCTATAGATGTTTTAATTTCTTACCTGTAAACAAGAAAGGACCATATATTGTAGCTATTCCATTTTGATAATTAAATTATAGCTAACGTTTTAAAAGGAAAATATATTGCAGCTATATTGTTTTAATATGTTTTAGCTGACTATTATTCTATTACAGAAATTGTATTGTATCCTGTGCTTTGGAGCAAAAAACTTAAAAGTGTGAGATTTACACACACTTCATAATTATATTATTTTCGTAGAGAAGCCATCACTTAAATATACATATATACCAGGCTGGTAGAGCGGTGCAAACGTGGTATGATTTTATTCGCTCAAGTTAAAAGACTCCGTCCTAGAGCCTGGTTTGGGGCCAGATGATCGTGTGCGACTTGTCCCGAATATTTATTAATAGTATTTATTTATTTATCCTCTAATTCCTCAAGTTGCATAGAGCCTCAACTACAGTTTTCCACTTCTTCCGACCGGTGGCGACTGCGAGAATCTCTGACCAGCCTTTCCCCAGGGAAATTACTTCTATTCTAGTGCCACTTTATTGAGGTAACGGATTGCAATGCTGATGATCTACACTACAGTAAACAAACCTTCTCGCTATTTAATCATGAGTGTTCCAGTCATCGCTAGAATTAAAATCCCTGTCGCGGGTCCCGACGCTCCAGCAGTGGGACAGCGATCGATTGTGCAATCTTTTATTTATGAGTCGTTCGGCTCTATTTGTGCTATACACAGGGTTGCTGCATTACATGATAATACCGTTTTTTGATTTGTTTAAACTCTGACTTCTATCCCTGGAACTGTTTAACATTCCCAGAAGTAGTACTCTAGAATAGGAGCAAACAAAATTGGACCCTCTATAAAAAGTTGGTTAATCGACTTTCTTTCTTTGATGGTATGTGTTCAGATTCAGGATTAGAATAGAATCCAGAGTTTATTAGAAAGACACGAATTAAATATAATAAATTGAAAAGTGAAAGTCATAACAGCATATCTAGACACGCGGAGCGTGTCCAGCCAAGTTCACGTCAAAAAAGAACTGGCGAGTAGCTCCGTGTGTAATATTACATGAACCATTTTGAGCCACTTTTGTCACCTTCATAACTCAAAATCTATTTAACATAAACACACCAAATTTGGTTTATGTATTAAGACTTCCTAGATAAACGAGCACTCAAAATTTTATAAACACAGCTCAAACGGTTGGTTTAGATTTTAACGTCCGAAAATCGTCATTTTTATGACTGACTCACTGACATATAGATCAAAAAGCTTACCCACTTCCAGATGACCTAGAAAGTTCAAATTTTGCATCAAGCTAGGTAATTGTGTGTATGCAAAGGAAAAAATCAGAAAACACTGAATTTCTAAGATTTTTTTTTTTTCAATACAATATTTTTATGATTTAAAGACGCACTCACCGTCATCAAAAAGCTAAGGTACTTCTAGCAAGCCTACGAGCTTTAAATTTGGTGTGCGGCTAGTATTTCATGTACTGATAACGGAAAAATTAAAAAAACCATGTGTTAAAAAAATTAAAAAAGGCTCAAAAAGTAACTTATCGCGGGGCTCGAACTCGCACCTGCGCGTTTCATGTGCGACTCCTATATTAAGTGAGCTATCGAGGTTGTTATGGGAGTGGTGAAATAAAGATAATATTATACAATTTAGTAAATGGAAAACAGGAAAATAGCAAGACGAAACAAAAATAAAAGATTCTTGGAATTGTATAAAAAACCTGTGTAATAAAAGCACTAGCTACTAAATATTTAAATAAAAACTATTACATATAAACTTAATTCATTTAATATAAACAGAATAAAAATATATGTTAGCATTTCATTATTACTAACAATAAGCTGAAAATATAATAAATATAAAGTTGCCCATGTTGGAATTGAACCAAGAGTTTTCTCACTGAAGCTGCCCTCTATACCGGCCTACCGGTTGGTCGATTCCTTACGGGGTGAAACACATCTTCTGCAGTAGGTACATAACTTAAGAAAAATTATATCTTTCAAACAGAGCACAGTTACACATAGTAGCCAGTAGGTGTACTGTTGTAAGTTGTAACTGATAATGATAATATTCGGTGGGTGCTGCCATGCCCAAAGTAGAAGAGATATCTTGTGTTGATTTAGTAAGTAAGGGATAATGTACTTATGTCGATGTAATGTACTTATATAGATTATTTTAATGATAATGACATTTGGAATATTTCTCCAGAAAAATGATATGACGTTTATAAGAGTGCTTAATGTACCTACGTAAAGAAAGAAAAGAAAATAAATGATTTTGAATTTTGAATTTTGTCAGTGACATTAGACAATACAGAGAGAGCATTCGAAATGATTGCAGAAAAAGTAGGAGAAATTGAAAGAAATCGACAGGAACATGATCACGAAGATGACGGTCTAGAGAACCCGTTAGACTTCTGACCTGTTGAAGCTGTAAATGCAATGGAAGATTTCAGAAATGCCAAAGATTTCATATCAGAAAATGAGCTCGAACAAATGATAAAAGGTCTAAATGTTAGACCAGAAACGTATTTTCGATACAATTTGTAAGACTTCGTTAGACAAAACTGCAGTTTTGGAGAATTTGCTAGTAGGACAGGCGGCACAGGAAAAAGTTATATCAATACCATTAAAAGTTGGGTTACGAAGCGAATGAACAAATTACTTGCAGTAGCTGCATCTTGCAGTAGCTGCAGCCGCTTTAAATATAAACTGACTCACAATACATAGGCTCCTACAGCTGCCGGTAGAACATGGAAATTGTCCTACTAAGTACACTTATCAGATCAAGCACTAAAAGTTTTACACATTTACAAGTGTACAAACATGACTATGTAGTAAACAATGGCGCGAAATTGGTATGAAGTGTCCGGGGTGTGACAGCGTAAGCGCAGGTTTTTTTATTATTAGTAAATCATTTTTAAATAATATTATTAAATTTACTCACAAAAAGTAATGATATCGCATCAAAAACATAAATGTGAAAATGGGAGCCAAGTTCAATATTATGATATGGTGTGGTTGTCAACTTTACTGAGAAAAGAATTGAGATCTAAATGGATGCCAAGTTCTGTAGATAATCCTGAAATTTATTTATAAGAACGTATAACATTCTTAAGTAAATTTAAAACACAATTTCTTGTTTTTTACTGCTACAACAATGTTTGCTATTTAAAAATATGACTTTCTAAATTTAAATAGTAGAATTATTTACACAAAGCAAATAACTTATGATCTGTTTAACCTCATCATTGACTTGGCTAGTTTTTATCAGCACATGAAATATTCAGAAGAATAGAACCTTATGGTATAAAAATTAGAACTTGCGTATAACATAAAGATGATACGTTGATAAACCAAATTTAAGATGACTAGTATGTGAAAACTAGCCAAGTCAAAGTTGAGGTTAAACAGATCATAAGTTATTTGCTTTGTGTAAATAATTCTACTATTTAAATTTAGAAAGTCATATTTTTAAATAGCAAACATTGTTGTAGCAGTAAAAAACAAGAAATTGTGTTTTAAATTTACTTAAGAATGTTATACATTCTTATAAATAAATTTCAGGATTATCTACAGAACTTGGCATCCATTTAGATCTCAATTCTTTTCTCAGTAAAGTTGACAACCACACCATATCATAATATTGAACTTGGCTCCCATTTTCACATTTATGTTTTTGATGCGATAGAATATCAACAAAATACTTTTCTAGGAGCAAAATATTATGAAAAACTAGCTAAGAAAATGTTGGACTTCTCTAGTTTCCCCTGCATTCACGACAAGGGTCAACGCTGCTGCGTGGCTATCTTCTTGAAAAAGAGTAGTGTACAATTTTCTATATAGACTGTAATGTACTCCGGTAATTCCATCTCTTCATTTTTAACCGACTACAAAAAAAGGAGGAGGTTCTCAATTCATCGGTTTTTTTTAATTTTTTTTTTTATGTATGTTCACCGATTACTCGAAGACGCCTGAACCGATTTGGAAAATTCTTGTTTCTGTTTGAAAGGATATACTTCACAGGTAGTCCCATATAAATTTTATCGAAATCGATTCAGCGGTTTTTGAGAAAATCAACAAAAACATAGCAAAATTGGTGTTGTTGCGATTGAAGTCGGTTGTTTTTAACGTGTTCAGCGTGGTCAATTATATTAAAGTAACTTTCTGTAGAAATAAATTTTCTATGAGAAACTATAGACTTGCCTTCCATATATGAAACTTCTGACACAGTATACCTATCCATATTAGTGGCCTAGCTTTCCCAAGATATGGGATCACACCCTTGCCCCATTAATGGGGACGCTATGGATTGCTAACGATATGAAACATGATCTAACTTTCCCGTCATAAATTATGGAGACAGGTCTATAAGTCAGTAGTGTGGATACTATAGATTTTGCGTAAACTTTCAAAGAATATTGTTGTGGCAACCCTAGGCTAGTCCAAATTGAAACCTCCCGTTACATTCAAGTTTTATTTCCTCGGCTTTCATTAGAACCATTGTCTGAGGTGAGATTGGAAACCCTCACTCCCGGCCTCTGGTGGCCTGCTGCTGCGGATACAGTTCTACTTACCAGTAGAAAATGCGAGTGGAAACGATAAGAATATAAACTGAGCCATTTATTATATATGTATGTATGTCTCTTCAAATGTTACCACTTTTAGTGAAAGCTACTAAATGGATTTAGGATTTCAAGGTGTAGGTAAGTAAGTAAGATTCATCTTGATGCCCTACACGTGACCGCGGGTGATGCTAAGTGCAACACTAGGCAACCGCCGTCTATACCTAGTGGATAGAACGGTTAAATGTGCCACACGATAAGAAGAAGAAGATCTTGATGTCTAGATTGAGATAGGATGCATTTATACGTTGGGTTTTTTATTTTAGTTAAATTGATTTCTAAACATTAAAATATGTTTATGTAATAATGTTATGTGTCGCTTTCATCTTATTACAAGATATACCTAACACTAAATATAAATAAATAACAACTAAATTAGATTAATAGGTAGATTCGGTATAATGTTAGGCTTAAATATAACCCGCCGCTCTCCCGTTGTGAGAAATCTTCGTAGAACAATCGATCTCACAAATCATAGCAGTATTGCAATAATATTGGACGTCCGAGATATGCTTGCAACAACGTTTCAAATACATTTCTACCTCATGGCAGGCTAGCGGCCGTCACAAGCGTCAAACTAGCAGCGCCCGCGCCGAGCCAGCGGGCGGTCAGCGTCGTGTTTCAATCCAGCGGCGCTCCCGCGGGCATCGCGAGTGTTTTTCCAATACGCTAGGATTTTCAACTTTATTTTTTTTCTTACCTAAAGGGTGCAAACAAGACCTTACTATTATGCCAAAGCTGTATCTTGGTTGTATTTTTTGAATCGTGATAGGCAGCCTGAAATCAGTGACTGAATTTTTTACTGAAGTATTTATTATTCTGCCGGGTATACAAAAATATGGAAAAGTTAAAAAGTGAAAATAATGTGACCTCCATAAAACAAAAATTATTCAAGTTTTTAAGTAGATTCAAACCTTAAATTTTGGTGCACGATTACAATTTAATGTACTGATCGAGTGTGGAGGTATGAAATCCTAGGTGCAGGAGTCAGACTCACATTTATTTTGTTATTTGTATTTTATACGCTTAGATGTTTTGTTTAATATAAGCAAGATTGAATCATTAAAGTCCATCGGCCATACAAACAACAACGATTACGGCAATGCTCTAGCTCTACCAGAATATTTAAAACTACCGCCTATACAGAACTATAAGTAAAACCTAAATTATAATGATTTCTCCACCGGCTACAAGCTTTCCATCAAATAAAGTTTCATTAAAATCTATTCGGTAAACTTTACAATCATATACACAGACAACGTATAAGTACGTACGTGTAATTATATTGCGGATTAACGGCCGAATATAGAAGGTCCTTTTTTAAGAAATTTAATGAATTGGAACTTTTGATGAACTAAACCAAAGTAGGTATGCTCCTGTCCGACCATTGCCGAAATAGGAGTGACCCGTGAGATTGGACCGACGGCCATCTCGCGTCGCCCCGCGGGGACCATCTGTCCAACTCCGAATATTATCCGCTGACACCCGCGCTCAGTAGTTTTCCTATCCTAAGTCTGGATTACGACATCTGGAGTTCTCTCAAGATCCAAATCTCGTAGGAGCAAGATTGTCCAATTTTTTTTTGGCAAATTTCTTGTATTTGTATTTTTCGATAAAAACCATATTTACACGTTATAATAAAAAAATTGTGCCTGTTAACATCACTCGGTTCTTAAAGGCTAGCGTCATTTTACACTAAAAAGATGAATATTATTATAATAACCACTTTGTGTCCAAACTGTACGTATATATTATAAGGGACGGAGATGAAAGGCGTGCAGAAGAGGTCTATACCCAGCAATGTGCTACCCAGCTGGGCTGATAATATACACAGATAATATTATATTATAAGGTTGTCACACCTATCTAATCGAAGTCCTATAGCAACCCTACTTGTTTCTGACCTGTCACAGATATACGTTGGGTTCGATTCCGGCCGCTGTCAGTTAGCGATACCTGCCTCACCCGGAGAGGTTTATAGGGTGTGAGTATCAGAGGTTATGACGTGACATTACGTCTTGGGTAGCATGAAAACTTTATTGTTATTGGTTCATGCATTCATAATTTCGGTTATCGACTTTAGTTTAATCTCGGTAATACAGTTGACTTCGATAGACGGATTCGCATGGGCACAAAAAGTTTATTCAGCAACATTACAAATGATAGCACAAGATAATATAAGCAATAATAATAAATAATAAATAATATAAGCAAATGAACTTAAAAATGTGTAAAATTACAACTTATACAGGTATCAAAAATAGACGTAGATTATAATACTGAATAACTTTTGTTCTAATCCCATTTTTTTTTTGTTTCCATATAAAGTTGGTTATCAGCTTATCAATTCAAAGCAAAAAAAATACGACGTCATCAAAGTGGAACAAAAAACTTGTTCAGTTTCATGTGTTGAATGAAAACTTTTTTGTCAACCCTAAACAGGTTAAAATTGAAATCGCAGACTAAATTTTAACTGTAGCTTCCAGTCATGACACTGAACAACTTTCTCTAAGGAACCAATTCAATCGGAGCAAAAAAAAATTTGGACTTTCCATACAAAGTTGGCTACTCAGGTCATGGATTTGTATGAAGAGTCCAATTTTTTTTTTGCTCGGATTGAACTGGTTTCTTAGAGAAAGTTGTTCAGTTCCATGAGCAGAAACCACAGTATTTTTTTTCTGCGATTTCAATTTCACTCTGTATAAACGTTTAACCGCCTACCAGTCGTGGAAGATCCACACAAAGCAACAACTTTGGACTTTTATTGATAACACTGGTTCAAGTAGTTGCGAAGTTGCCCCATCCTGCCCCACCGCGAACTTACGCGGCCTCGCGTCCCTGAGGGGGCCCAACTATTTGTTTGCAACTAATTACAAGCGTTTAATTAATAGCTTACGGATAAAGAATTTGCATTTTGAAAGGGTCAGAAATTATTAAACTTTTTGTTGTTTTGCCAAGGATCAGATCAGTACATCAGTATTTTACTATAATATTTTAAATGCGAAAGTTAGTTTGTTTATTTCCTTGGAATCGAAACGTTCATATATATCGGGCATACGAGTTCAGAGTGGCTGGAACTTCGTATTAGGTAGTTTTAAAAAAAGACCAGTGAAAAGTATACAATGCTACCTACTACGAATAAACATATTTTGAGATTTGAGATATTTTTTTGACTAAGCCTGTAGCATAAAGCATAAGTGAAGTATGAGTTGCCTTAAGGTTTGTGTCATCCGAGTATTTTTTGTAATTTGTATATAAACATAATTACTATTGCTAGCATAAAATTTTGTACTGTCTACGTCACGTTCTCTGCGTGTATATTTTATGAAAAAAAATGATACTTTTTTTCTTCTTTTTCTTCTTTTTTTGTTTATTGCTCATGTTTCATTATTCCTAATGAGAACGTAACTGAATTTATTTTAAAGTTCAATTTTATTACTTATTATCGTATTTTCGTGTTATAAATATAAATTTTCACACAGAATTCATCTGGAATTCTTAATCCCCTCTCCCTCGAAGCTCGTTAAGCTGCTGAGACGACTACATTAAAAATATCTGGCCTCTGCGAGCCTGATAAGATCAGCCGCGGTACTTTCGACCCCCGACGGCCGCTGACCGCAGCGCACGAAGGGTTAAAACAGATAACTCCGCAGGGATTTAAT
Source organism: Coleophora deauratella (assembly GCA_958295455.1). Classification (NCBI taxonomy): domain Eukaryota; kingdom Metazoa; phylum Arthropoda; class Insecta; order Lepidoptera; family Coleophoridae; genus Coleophora; species Coleophora deauratella. Next base: position 374,589 of record OY282406.1, read on the forward strand.
TCCTCGGAATTAATTTACTACTTTTGTACCCGGAATTTCAATGGTGTTGGTCGAAACTGATTTGGGAGCTACTTTACTTAATTAAATTTAAATAGTGTTTTTTGCAACATGCTATAATTAGCTTGTTTGGGTTGGTAAGATTGGCTACACTACATGTGACTTGAGAAGGGAAAATAATTAATTATAGTTAGCTGCAGCATATAACCACATTCGTGTACTGTTTTTCGGGATTCCATCAGATAATATCTACAGAGTCAAGGTTTTGACCTAACTCTGCATTTAGCCTATCACGTTACCGCTCTTCAAAAGTGTCTATTTCATTCTACTTGTGACAGAAAAGGTATTTAAGAAGATAGTAAACGTTTTTATGGTTAATCGACTTACCTTAAGTAAAATTTGGTCAAAATTATACGAAATGTTGCATCGGAATAATTATATATTGCACTTGTTAAATATATATTGCGCAAGGATGCAACATCGAAGTATATTTTTTTCTATAAAATAACATAATAAATCAAATTGTTAAACTACTTTACACCCTGTATATCGATCACGATTTTAAGTTTATGGTATTTTAATTATAGTTTAATAAAATCTACAATACAAAGCTTTCATTACAAATCCGAGGTTTTCTCGAGATCTACAATATGGGACTGTTCAAGAATTGACTAAAAAGCTTTTTGAAGACCTGGCAAAGCATTGATATCGCCCCTGGTGTTGCAAATGCCCATAGGCGGCGGTAACTACTTTTATCAGGTGTGCCGTTGACTTTAGTCATCCTTAAAAAACGTTTCATTTTATAATATCTTCCATGGCTAAGCAATTTAATATACCCAAAGAACTGCTTGAAAATCCGAAATATTCACACACAAACCAAACAAATTCTCTAACATTATTTCCCACCAAAATGGGACTGGAGCGATGAGACACCCGTCACAACAGGAAGCCGAAATCAATTCGCATTTCCGCTCGCACTTTGCGCGGGAAAAGTTTTTTTTATTTGTCGCCCGAAGTGACTTTGACGAGGGGGCAAGTCGAGAATAAAAGTTTTGGCGGTAAATAGAGCGTTTGTGCGCTCCGAGCGACAATCCTGGCCTAGATGCTGCAGCTATCTGTGTCACTGGAGAAGTTTTAACTTTATTTATACGCGTGGGAGAAGGTTTGGGTGAGATGTATTAGGAGTTTCTGAATATGAATTAGATTGGTCGAAACGAAAAAAGCGCACGAGCAATCCATCGCGTTTCTCGTGTTTTTAATTAAACTAAATTACAGTGTCAATTTGCTTCGAATTTAAACGCGACTAAGCATGCACAATCCCTTACATTTCTGCTATGAAAATTCTCTTAAACCATTAAGAGTTTTGACAATGATATGAAGGACAAACACCACTCAATCCTACCTCTTATGAATACGATATCACCGTAAATTGAAATAATATTCATTTCACAACCAAATGATTCCACAGCGAGACAGAAGCAGCGATGTTGAAAGATCTAATCACCCGTAGTAAGTACTTCATCCCTACGAGGTACCCAATTCAATTGACCCCTGTCCCCGAAACTACCTTTGTGCTCTTCCTAATCCCATTGTGACATTCTCATTATTTTTGTTCCATGCGTTTGAAATGATGTTCTTTATAATCAGATGTTTCATTTTAATTTTTTACCGAAAGTTTGAGTGTTCAGAAAAAAAAAGATAGGTACCTCTATTTTTAAATTCGGAATTCAAATATTTGGAAAGACAGAAAATATAACTTCATCATAGACTAATATAATCATCATATGGCATCAAAAAACTCTTATAAAAATATACTTTTGAATGCATAACGTAGGCAGGGAAAACCATAAAATTATACTATTTACTTTAAAAATGTAGTATCCAATTTAAACATACTTTCTGTAATTAAATAAAAACTAGAAAGATGGCGCGATACCAAGTGAAGCAAACCCTGAAACAAATTCCTACCCCCTTGCCCATCGCTACCCTCGTCATGCAGCGGAAGATAGGGCGATCTCATTAAAATGCACCGATCTTCGGGTCTATTCATCAGTTATTTATTACCTCATGCCCAAACCAGGATCAGAAATGACATTTCTATGTCATATTCTTTGGACAAATAAACCGATATAATGATTTGAGTATTTTTTGTTAATTTTCAGTTTGTAACGTGAGTCGTTTGCTGACGAAGGAAATTTTATATTAGATACTTATATCAGAAATGTGCAGGTTAAAGGTGCCATAAAAGTAAATAAAGCTCAGGATAATTTAGGAGGCACTCCGACGCTTTTCATAACAGTGTCAAAGACATTGTATTGCCGACTCGTGTGCCGTTATATTCGACTAAACATTGTAGCAGTGTCGTTTTATAGTAGCGTTGCTTTATCGCCTAATAACTGGATATAAAAAGAATAAACTACATTGTTGAACGAGTAATGTGTTAAAATTTTAGGGTTCCGTAGTTAAACGGTGCCAATGGGACACTATTACTAAGCTGAAGCAGTGTGCTCGACCTATAAGGCCATCCGCTAGGCGAGTTCCGCGACGGATGCTTCTCAACGTAGCGCCGCTTAATAAATTTATTTAAAAAGCGTTATATCTATTTTATGCTACTATGGATTGTGGAGTCCATAGTAGCATAAAATAGATATAACAGAAGGTCCGCTCAGTACAAAACACTAAAATCCTAAGCATATATATGCTTATAGAAGTATATGGTCGTTCGAGGCAAGGTCACGATCGCACAGTATCGTGACCTTACCTAGAACGACCGTATAATGTATATGCTTAGGATTTTAATCAGCGTATTGAGCGGACCTTCTGTTATATCTATTTTGTGACAGTACTGACTCCAACCTCCTAACCAGAAATCACAGGTTCAAATCCTGGCCAGTATAACAATGCGTTTTTCGAAACTTATGTGCACTTTCATGGCTTTAACAGTAAGGAAAAAAATCTCGAGAAACCTGCACATTTGATAACAAGATATGTACGATACGATGGTCGCATTGCACAAGTCGTTAGGTGTCAATCTCAATGTTTTTATTTTTTACCAAATATTTTAAGGCTGAGGTCTTTTTCTAGGTATTCCAAATACTTGTAATTGTCGGTTTCTGATACTTTATGGTTTTTATTACTGTATTTATAGTGATGTGCGTTTTAAGTGTATGTGTGTACGTAATTTAATAGCCAGCGGGGTTAATTCAAGAGTAAGAAAACGACAATATTATTCACCAGAAATCCATATCTACATTCGGCTCTAGGGAACTTTCTTTTTTACAATCGTAACGATATAACTTTGATAAACTGTTTTGTAACCAACCAATGGGATGTGAATCTAAACCCGATGTATGAGTAGATATACCTGAGGTAGACTAATAACTCTTGTGATGTTAAATAATTTGTGTCATTACTTAAAAATGTACTTAAAAAACAAAAATATGAATCAAATGAATTTTCTATGTTCTTTTTAGTTCCAATGTACCTAAATACTTATCTTCGATAGTAAATGAATTTTTTTATTTCATTCAATTATTTTAAAGCTTTCTCTTTGAAACTTGATACTCCCCTATGTTTAAAACAAGTGCATAAAATTAAATCCAATCCAAGTATGTAGTTTCAATATAGCGCGGATTTGACAGACACGTGTGAGGAAAGAGATCCAATATCCGTGCAACACCCGGCGTGTGACGATCCCCTCTCTAGTTTTCCAACCCTAGGCGAGAGACGGCAGCTCGATTATTGTTTGTTCGAATATTGTTTAGACGACTAAGGTTTCCCAGGTACGTAATAAAATTAAAACGTTGAGTGTACAAGTTCCGTGTGGTACGAACTTTGTACTAGGTAGAAAAAAAGACGATTTGAAAGTATGCGTACAGCATCTACTTAAATAAAAAATATTTTGAATATGAATTTGAATTTGAATTTAAAAGAAAACAAAATACGAAAAACATAACGTTTTAAGGAAACAACTAATTAAAACTATGTAATTTAATTGTTATAAAAATATATTTTGTCACTCCCTATATCTAGACACGCGGAGTCTAGACACGCGGAGCGTGTCCAGCCAAGTTCACGTCAAAAAAGAACTGGCGAGTAGCTCCGTGTGTAATATTACACGAACCATTTGGAGCCACTTTTGTCACCTTCATAACTCAAAATCTATTTAACATAAACACACCAAATTTGGTTTATGTATTAAGACTTCCTAGATAAACGAGCACTCAAAATTTTATAAACACAGCTCAAACGGTTGGTATAGATTTTAACGTCCGAAAATCGTCATTTTTATGACTGACTCACTGACATATAGATCAAAAAGCTTACCCACTTCCAGATGACCTAGAAAGTTCAAATTTTGCATCAAGCTAGGTAATTGTGTGTATGCAAAGGAAAAAATCAGAAAACACTGAATTTCTAAGAAAAAAAATTTTTTCTATACAATATTTTTATGATTTAAAGACACACTCACCGTCATCAAAAAGCTAAGGTACTTCTAGCAAGGCTACAAGCTTTAAATTTGGTGTGCGGCTAGTATTTCAGGTACTAATAACGGAAAAATTAAAAAAACCATGTGTTAAAAAAATAAAAAAGGGCTCAAAAAGTAACTTATCGCGGGGCTCGAACTCGCACCTGCGCGTTACATGTGCGACTCCTATATTAAGTGAGCTATCGAGGTTGTTATGGCATTGGTGAAATAAAGATAATATTATACGATTTAGTAAATGGAAAACAGGAAAATAGTAAGACGAACCTCACAATACATAGGCTCCTACAACTGCCGGTAGAACATGGAAATTGTCCTACTAAGTACAGTTATCAGATCAAGCACTAAAAGTTTTACACATTTACATGTGTACAAACATGAATTTCTATGTAGTAAACAATGGCGCGAAATTGGTATGAAGTGTCCGGGGCGTGACAGCGTAAGCGCAGGTTTTTTTTTATTATTAGTAAATCACTTTTAAATAATATTAATAAATGTACTCACAAAAAGTAATGATATCGCATCAAAAACATAAATGTGAAAATGGGAGCCAAGTTCAATATTATGATATGGTGTGGTTGTCAACTTTACTGAGAAAAGAATTGAGATCTAAATGGATGCCAAGTTCTGTAGATAATCCTAAAATTTATTTATAAGAACGTATAACATTCTTAAGTAAAAAAAAACACAATTTCTTGTTTTTTACTGCTACATTAATGTTTGCTATTTAAAAATATGACTTTCTAAATTTAAATAGTAGAATTATTTACACAAAGCAAATAACTTATGATCTGTTTAACCTCATCATTGACTTGGCTAGTTTTTACCAGCACATGAAATATTCAGAAGACTAGAACCTTATAGTATAAAAATAAGAACTTGCGTATAACATAAAGATGATACGTTGATAAACCAAATATAAGATGACTAGTATGTGAAAACTAGCCAAGTCAAAGTTGAGGTTAAACAGATCATAAGTTATTTGCTTTGTGTAAATAATTCTACTATTTAAATTTAGAAAGTCATATTTTTAAATAGCAAACATTAATGTAGCAGTAAAAAACAAGAAATTGTGTTTTTTTACTTAAGAATGTTATACGTTCTTATAAATAAATTTTAGGATTATCTACAGAACTTGGCATCCATTTAGATCTCAATTCTTTTCTCAGTAAAGTTGACAACCACACCATATCATAATATTGAACTTGGCTCCCATTTTCACATTTATGTTTTTGATGCGATTTCTTTTAGTCTGAAGGTCAATCCTTCAGACTAAAAGAAATATAGGTAGTGCCAAAATATAATGTATTTTAGTATAAAAAGAACGACTTATATTTTCATTTGAGAAAAGGTCTTAAAAGGTATCTGGCTTAACGCGTACAGGCGCACCTTTAGCGCGTAGCACTATTCGTAGCACAGTTTTTCCAGCTTTGTAGCTAAAATGCAACATACAGCTAAAAGTCAGTATTACTATCGACAAAATGAAATTCTAGCAAACATTGAAAGTTTAAGTAGAGGCCGGGAGCGCTAATGAGAGTCGGGCATGTTTTCATCCGACAAGTGTGACTGACTGACTCTCAGACGTACAGGCCAGAGCGAGAGTGGAATGCGGTATTGTGGCTCGTTAAAGATGCAAGTTGTCGGTTGTGGTACTTGTGTGGCGAACTGTGCCGTGTGGTTGAGTTGAGGAGTTGAAAGTTTGAAAATGATTGTAACAGATGTTTAGGAATGAAACAGTAGGTAGTTGTGATTTATAAAGGTAGTGTTTGCGTTGTTTATTTATTAAATTATTAACTCTATGAGTGGTTTGTGTAATCGTTGTCTTGTTGTTTTGAGCGGTTTTTGATATTGGTAATAGATATATGCCTTCCTAAATAACTTTCAATAAACTTATACGATATTATTTAAAAGTAAGATAAATTTTACAGTTCTACGAATGCAGAAAAACTATACATAACTTTGACCAAGAGGACGTTAAAACGTGTCATACACTTCGTCACCTCGTTTATTTTTCTATCAGCTCCTTGACTACACAGCAAGAATTTTAAATTAAGAACTTAGAATTAACTTCCTCAAAAGAAAATTAAAACTCCTTGTAGGAATTCAAAGTTTTTTCGAACTAGCCCCATAAAGTTCCAAATTCAAATCACTGTCTGAAACCCTCTTTGGTAGAAGGAGCGAAAAATTGTCTAATATTTTACGTGACCCACCGTAGTTGGAACTAATTTAAGTGCACGCCTCTGTATTGCCGGTGAGACAAAGAAAGTTGCGAGATATAATCTGAATATTTTATAGTGCACTATACTTACAGTGCAATAATTTGTACACTTATTGTTAGGTAGGCACATAGCTCGTAGAACAGCTGGCCGTTGGGGCATTAAAGTTCTCGAGTGGCGACCGTTTACTAAAAGATGTACCAGGCCTGTCACCCTCTCGGTGGAGCGATCACCTGGTGAAGCTTGCGGAAGAATCTGGACATAACTGTTTAGTGAGAAGCACATTGGAGTATGGTTCAGTGATATGGCGACCACACTACGCGACGCATATGTTGAAAATCGAAAGGATTCAAAAGAGGTTTATGTGGCATTCCAATTCCAATTCCTTTATTCGCCATAAACAGGGTAAACAAAATATAAAATAACATGTAATTTCATAGAACAGGCCTGTTTAGCTAGTCTAGCATCCAAAATTTCAGTAAAACAGTATATATAATAAAATTCATAACACATCATAATCAGTCAGAAATTTAAAACAATCGTAATATCTAGCATTTAAACTTTGCTACAGGCGAGGCAAAAAAGTAAGGTCTTATACTGATAGACTCAATAAATTTAAAATGATCAACCTCGATAAAAGAAGAGATGCTCTAGATCTGGTCTTCTTATACAAAATTATAAGGAGCATGACAGATTGTCCTCAACTGTTAAGTCAGTTCATGCTAAAAATTCCTTATCGATATCTCCGTAGTAAAATAAAGAAAATATTTGCCGTTCCATATCGCCGTACAGTATCAGGCTGTAACTCTGTAGTTCCACGCCTTTGCAGTTTATACAACGATCTCAGTGAAATCCTTGATGTGCACTTTGATTCTTTAGATCAATTTCGAAAAAAAGTTTTTCAAAATGTGGGCACTCTTTCAATTAATTAGATTTTATACATATAGATAGATAGATAGATAGATAATCCGTTTTTACATAAACATAAACACACACTAATTGCATGCTGTGTTTATCTGTAAGAAGCTGTACAATCTATACTATAATAAAACAGTAGAAACCGCGTGTCTGTACATTGAATATTTTTACCAAAAATAGTAAAGAGGTGATAAAATAAGAGTAATAGAACACAAATAAACAAATTTAAATTTTTTTGTCTGTCTGTCTGTCTGTCTGTCTGTCTGTCTATCTGTCTGTCTGTTCACGCTAATCTCCGAAATTACTGGACGGATTTTCATGCGGTTTTCTCGAGTAGATTAAGCTTAGTTTGGAGCATTATTTAGTCTTTGTTTCATCGAAATCCAATGTCAAGAAAAAAAGTTGTCGTCCTTTAAAGATAATTTTAAATTCACCGCCTGCCAAAAATTACATAGCAAATGGGTCAAAAGAATGTTCGGAAGCTTAATTCATGTAGGCAATCGATTATAATTTTAATTTTAACATTTTTACATAAAACAATAAAACATCTAATTATTTAAGGTTCCGACCCTTCTTTCGACCTATTTACTATGTAATAGTATAGATGTAATTTTGGGCACACGAGCGGCGCTATACTATAATAAAACAGTAGAAACCGCGTGTCTGTACATTGAATATTTTTACCAAAAATAGTAAGGAGGTGATAAAATAAGAGTAATAGAACACAAATAAACAAATTTAAATTTTTTTGTCTGTCTGTCTGTCTGTCTGTCTGTCTGTCTGTCTGTCTGTCTGTCTGTCTGTTCACGCTAATCTCCGAAATTACTGGACGGATTTTCATGCGGTTTTCTCGAGTAGATTAAGCTTAGTTTGGAGCATTATATAGTCTTTGTTTCATCGAAATCCAATGTCAAGAAAAAAAGTTGTCGTCCTTTAAAGATAATTTTAAATTCACCGCCTGCCAAAAATTACATAGCAAATGGGTCAAAAGAATGTTCGGAAGCTTAATTCATGTAGGCAATCGATTATAATTTTAATTTTAACATTTTTACATAAAACAATAAAACATCTAATTATTTAAGGTTCCGACCCTTCTTTCGACCTATTTACTATGTAATAGTATAGATGTAATTTTGGGCACACGAGCGGCGAATTTATTACTATGTTGGTAAAAATATGTAACATCTATATATATAATAAAACTGTAACGGGGCCAATCCTGTACATGGAATTTTTTTGAAAATAATACCTGGAGGGGACATGTCTATCTATATAGAGACGAAAACAATTTAATTTGGAATTTTTGTCTGTCTGTCTGTCTGTCCGCGCATCACGCAAATACGGCTGGGCCGATTTTGATGAAACTTCGTACTATTATACTACGTACCCCGAAAACCATCTTAGATAATTTTTGTCCCGGGAAATTCAAGGGTTCCCGAAGGAATGCATAAAAACTTTAATTCTTAAAAGCCTTATTACTCATAAACTACGAAGCCGATTTTATTGTAATTTGGCACAATGATACTTTATCATAACTACTAAACATCCAAACCTTTTCATCTAGGTTTCATGAAGGGTTCCCACAGTAAACGACAACACCGTATCTCCACAATAACTCAGTTTATTAAGATAAAACCTTAACTTTTTGAAAAGGCGTGTCGATTACGGTATTTTCGTATCATTCGATACATACTATTGGTCCTAGAAATTCAAAGGGATTCCGAGGGAAAAGCTGGAAACTGTATCTAAGTATTAAGGTGAAACATTCACTCTTAGATTAGACGAATCAGAGGTATAATTAGTTAACATTCTTGACCCGGAATTGTCAAGGATGTCCCGAGGGAACTGACGGAATCCTCTGTTTCGATGAGATTTATGTTTACATTGTTTTACGGTGTAGGTAGCTGTAGAATATCGAAAATATACGTATAACGTAGTGTAATAAGCAAAGCAAACTACATTTGTAAATGGTATTTTTATTTCGTATCTAACTATTCAAGTGTACGGCAATATTTATCAAGTGGTGGTATACAGGATGTTATAAATGCGTAGGCTGTATATTTGATTGCGTAGGCGTAGGATGTATATTTTGATTCTGAGTAACCCCTTAAAATCTCAAACGCACTTTTTAACACCCTGTATTAGGTAGTTAAAGAAAAAAATTAAGAACAGGTCCAGTAGAATGCCTACGCCTTTATAACATCCTGTGTACCACCACTTGATAAATATTGCCGTACAATTGAATAGTTGGATACGAAATAAAAATACCATTTACAAATGTAGTTTGCTTTGCTTATTTCACTTCGTTATACGTATATTTTCGATATTCTACAGCTACCTACACCGTAAAACAATGTAAACATATCTCATCGAAACAGAGGATTCCGTCAGTTCCCTCGGGACACCCTGGACAATTCCGGGTCAAGAATGTTAACTAATTATACCTAACATCTATAACCTAACATCATTACATCTTACCACTATCCAAACTTGGACCCTGTGTCCTAACCTTCCCTAGCTATTAGAAGAGATCCATGCCCCAGTAGTATTGATTGTGAATATAAATCCAATGCATTTTCATTTTCTTTCTCTCTTTGTTCTTATTTTTTATTGTTCTTTTTCCTTTTCTTCTTTTTTATTTTTTCTTTTACATTTTCTTTTTTCTTTTTCTTTCAGTCGTTTTATTGTTTACTTAATTTTGTTATTTTCTTATTTCTAAAGAATAATTTAGCAAAACATATGAACTATTGGGAAAACCCTAACACTAACGCGTACGAAGTCGCGGGCACCAGCTAGTTAGTTAATAAAACTCAACATTGTATATCCTAGCATATAAGATTGTAACAGCTGTTGATAAACCAATAAAATAAAATGAAATGAAATGAAATGAAATGAAATGAAATGAAATGAAATAGAATAAAATAAATAAAAAATACGATAAAACAGTAGCACGTTGATGGTTTGTTTGAACTTGAAAAATTAATTTAAAACCTGCTGTCTTCTTCTAACCTTCTACTTACGTAAAACTTCTAACCTCGGAATTGGGGCGATCATAATCTGCCTGACCATTTCATTGCAAGCATAGAAAAACATTTTAATGAATGAACTTTATTGCTGAAGCCATCGCAAGCTAAGCGTGCAGGTCCGTGGACTCATTTTTATCGGAGCACCGTGACAAAGCCTAGACATTATATGATTAGCCGTAATTTTACAAATTGACATAGATAAGATAAAATACAAAATTATATTTTTTATTCACACGTTTATTACTAGAATGCATTTTATGAAAATACAATTTTATGCAGGTGTTGCAATAATACAGCTAGTAGTATGCAAGCGTAGCCCCGGCCGGCGCCGGCGCCGCGCGGGCGCGCCTCGCGATTGTCTCAGCGGGCACGGGCGGTTTTATTGCTCGCTAGTGTACAGTACGGCTTGCAAAACATTGATCTAGGGAAAGAAAAATAAATTGGTGAATCATGTAGGATATTTTTTTGATGATTTTGGTTTGCTTAACAGACTCATCCTGGACGATTTTACCTTTTACTGAAAAAAAAAGACAAAAGATACAGATAATACAAGAATCAAGATACATTTGACATGGGTTGCCAGTTGCAAAAAATCCATTATTATGTTTTCAACTTCAAAACTATCTCTAGGGATATCGTTAATGTCTCCAGTTCGGTTTACCCAATACATAATGGTATTCTGACTAATATAAAACAAACTGATTCATGTAAACCCTTTTTTATTAAACACAAAATATTAACATTAACGTCCATATACATACTAGAGTGTTGTAAATTCGTAAAACAAAATTATCATCTCTACTCTCCAATAAAAGCAATAAAAAGAAACAATAGATATTTAAATAAACTAAAACTTCCAGCAACTACTCTTTCTTTATATAGATCAGGCCCACACTCAATGGCAATTCAAATCTACAATAGCATTCCAAACTGCATAAAAAACCATGAAAAATTACATATCTTAACAGCCACCTAAAAAAGTATTTATTAAATAAAGCTTTTTATAATCTAGAAGAATTATTTAACGATAAGTCTGACTGAGTGCCATGTAGTAAGTATTATATAATTTTAGTATAAATGCCTCTTTGTGTTATATAATTATTAATTATCGTATAATACATAAAAAGTACTTAAAGTCCTATAATATGTTATCATGTTAGTTAAGAGTTTAATTTTGAATATAGTTTTCTACATATATCTTAAGTTTTGTACTTAGTTTAAGTTTAATAAGTAGTGCTCTCTCGTTTGCGGTGCCCCAACGGGGTGTCATATGTTATGTACCTTTGTAACATCTTTTATTTACCATGTGACATGCAAATAAAGAATATGAATATGAATACCTACCCGTAATTTTGCAGAGTTTACGGGTGAGAAGGAAGGTTGTCCGATAAGGAAACACGTTTCACTATCACTCTTTGAATCTTAGATTGAGGCCGAATGATCGTGAGTATTTTGTCCTTTGATATTTATTTATTTATTTATACACGCTATTTCATAATACATACGAAAAAAATGAAAGGGAATAGTTATAATTATTCAGTACTGAGTGACAAGATCACTAATTATTCCCCAGTTCCCACTTGCGCTGCTGACTGTATCGCACGCATTCACATTTTTGTATGCACTTTGTACAGTCGGCATTTGAATCACGTACCGGCGGGATAAGCCGACACAACATAACTCCTTAGTGCTCGAGTGTACCCGCTATCTCGGAAGGACGTGAGGAAAGCGCTTTGGGTCGTCGATAAGACAGTGCATTTTATAGCTCGAGAAATAAGTGGTGAAGTTGGATTTAAAATGTAATGTTATTGTTGTAATTTTTCTAGACATGCTACTTGAAAAGGACAGGGCTACTCTACTCGCTCTTCACAAACGTCCCAACCAGTAATGTTAAGTTAAACTATTAAAAACTTCATCTTCTTCTTCATCTGGTGCCATGCTCCTCATCGGATGTTGGCGACCATCGTCCGAAACTCTTCTCTCTGCCCAGGATGACGATATCATGTCCGGTCCACTCCTTCAAGTTGTCAGTCCATGTTGTTCTTCTTCTCCCTCTACCTCTTTCTCTTTCCTTCAATTTTGCCCTAGATTATATTTTTAATAATTTTTTACTTTGTGTTGTTTCTGTTAATATGGCCAAAATATGCTGTTTTCCTTTTCTTAATTGTGGTTACAACTTCTGAATTCTTCTAACTTCATTATATTACCAAATATAATTAATGTAATGTATATAATTATATATTCAAGACTTATTTTAAAATACGATGTAATACCGCAAAATTTAAAAGAATAATTACATACAAAACAAATTGCTTCCCCAAGTTACATTTCATAGTGCTCGCTAAACCGTCACAAATGTAATGTAAAATGCATGAGATGCGATGTTCTAGCTTTTGCACACACAAACATACTCCTCTGGCTTTCCGTGTGAGCAACTTTAAATTCTCCACCCTGGCGATAAGTGTGGTAAAGCATGAAGTGGCTACAGGAACTGCCTATGGTAATGTCATCGGTCTAGACTTCCGACGCCATCTGTCATCTATTCTTGTGAGATCGACTGCCTGTACTCGTGGGTTCCACGTGTGAGAAAAACTAACTTCAGTTTACATGCACCATGTTCGACTTAGGTTTCCTGTGCTTAAAACTATTTTCCTTTACCTCACTGTCTAGTGTTTGTTATTAAAAGAGCGTTCCGGGACACTTCTGTGAGAATAATTATTACCCTGACAGAAGGGGCGTACTATAAATGTTACTTGGTTCTGGAATAGGACATTATTATAGCAAATTGCACTAAAAAGATTTTTTTGATACCGATTACCTTGTGGGTTTAACTTTATATAAAAGGGCCAGTTTGACAGTAATCTTAATACAATTAGTTTAATTCCTGTCGTATCCTTTGCTATCATATGTCAATAGACCATATGTCCCACATTACATTAGCGTTATTTTAAATAACAGTAAATTTACGTTACGATCAATCCGGACTTGAACCCCGTGTATTTGGGGAGTATTGCCTAACAATCCCGAGGTATGGAAAGAGACCCGTGCCCCTGCAGTGGGGACAATATGGGTTGTTAACAACAAAGTAACGTTATAATGACATATACTTTTAGGATTCCGTACTTCAAGAGGAAAAAAAAGGAATCCTGTACCAATATTTAAAAAATATATCTAAAGATTAAAATTTAGAAATCTCTTTGCTTTCCATATAAGAAAGATATTTATAAGCTACTTTTAATCGATCGAATGGCTATCAAAGGAGATTCCTACCTTCCCAAAGAGGCGCCAAAGGGGAGAGGTAGGGAGGGGGAGGGAGGTTTGAAACTTCCAGTATTTTTGAAGGCGAAAGGATGAACGATTTAATTTCGCTAAGTGAACGGGATAAGCCGAATAAATTATGAAGTCTGTACTCTGCGCAATGTCATCGGCAGAGAGTTTTCTTTTTACGAAACTTCCCTTATTTACTCATATTATTTGATGGCTTAGGTAAAGCCGGATTAAATTTTGTTAATGGTTCTTCAAAAGTTATGAATTACCATTTTTTAAATTAGTTTTCTTTAAACCTGGATCAGTACATCTTAGAAATTCGTACAGTATATAGGCGTCTCCATTGTTTCTGAATGAATGAAGTGAGACATTCCCAAAACACAATACACACATACATAGGCATCAAATGACACAACAGGTGACCTTAAAAACAATCCAGTTAGTTATTAATACAGTACTGTTTAATTAAATGAAATTAAACGTTTCAATACTTTCGTGTCCAGTCTGCGACGACAGGTGGATTCGTAGCATTCGTAGTGCATAATGATATCTATGTATTACAGACTGTAATACGTATTACAGGCTGTAATACATATTACAGCCCTAATGTTTTATTTTGTTATTTGAATTTGAAAAAAAAAATGTTCGAGCCAGGCGTGTCTCCAACAGTGTGGTCGCAGTAATTTAATTTCAATTGTTTTAACATAAACTGAAGACCTAAAATCTTGTCTGTTCTTCTAGCTAGAGTACTAAGGTTGACAACAGAATACTGAAGTTGACACGGAAGACGAAACAGTACTTGAGAACGAACGCCAACTAACGGTCAGTGTGAAAAAAAATTAACTTTTTTTAATGTGATAGGCGGTAAACAGGTAGACGGATCACCTGATGGTAAGCGATTACCGCCGCCCATGATACCCGCAACAACAGAGGAGTCACAAGTGCGTTGCCGGCCTTAAATATACATAAACTATAATATACAGGGTGTAACAAAATTGGTGTAGGAAATTGTAACTGGGGATTCTACTCATCGTACTGAATAACTTTTGTTCTACGACTTTGCTAAAATCACAAAAAAATGTTTGGACATTTCATACAAATTGATCATCTGGTTTGCAATTTTTGTATGGAGAGTCCAATATTTTTTTGCGTTTTGACCAAAGTCGTAGAACAAAATTTGTTCAGTACGATGAGTAGTCTCTAGTTAACGGGTCCTACACCAATTTTGTTACATCCTGTATGTTATGTAATAAACTGCTTTGCACTCACGAAACTGAACAACTTTCCTCAGTAAATCCATACAATTAGAGCAAAAAAAGTTACCAGTTTGTATGAGAAGTCTATTTTTTTAACTAACTAGGTATGTAGTTATATAATACTTCGAACGAACCTAATATATTTATACTAACAAACTGAAATATTTCTAGCTATGTAATCAATTCAAATTTATTTACAGTTGATGTCAAAACTCACACTTTATCGTTTACTTACCAAAATGATAATATTACTGGCATACAAACTCAAAAACAAGATAAACACAACACAAAGTCCCTTCGTTCAAGGGGTGATGTACAAGGCGATACGCGCTGTATACAGGGTGACGAAGATGACAAGCCCTGATACTCGTATCTTCAAACTCCACTGACTTCTTGACAGGTATGGGGTGTTCTCCAAATATTAGTTTACTGCTCAAAACCTCATTGTTATTGCAGTTTGCACTCAATTTTAATTACTTTAAGAGCGATGGTAAACTTTTAGAAGTGAATAGAGCTAAATTGTGTATAGGAATTAATATTATATTTGAAGTTGTTACATTGTGTGAGGTGCACGGTAAAATAGTGCTTACGTGAATAGTAATAGGAAGTCAGACAGTGAGAAATTACTAAAATAGATTTAATGACGGATGTCGAATGTAGGCGATATAAGTCAGTCCAGGGAGTTCGAAAATTTTGCTGAATTTATGTTTCTGTTTTGATTTATTCGCTTTCTTAACTTTTTATTTATTTTTTGTCTTGTAACCGTTTCTTCAATTGCTTTTTTTAAACAATATATTATACTAATATTTAATTAGTGAGCGCTCTTATACTGTGAATTAACTAAGTTGTTTTAGGACGAATCATAATATTTTGAAAGCAATGACTCAACTGAACTACATACTCTGACATCACATTACTTATTACTCCTAAATTATAGATAATCTGACATCTGATCATCGGCTAGCCAAATAAAGGTACATTAGGTCGTCTCCTATGTTAAAAACTGTTAGTCTGACTGATCGATTAGCAATAATTTTGACCTTTAGTCAGAACAAAATTTGTTTGTCTTGACCTGTTTTTTTTTGGTAGAATAATATGTTTACACCCACCATTACAAAAAAAGCGGCCAAGTGCGAGTCGGACTCGCCCATGAAGGATTCCGTAGCAGCAAGTAACATAATATAAAAGTTCTTGTAGTTCGTTGTAGGTAAATTGCGGTTTACGATTTATGACGTATTAAAAAAACTACTTACTAGATCTCGTTCAAACCAATTTTCGGTGGAAGTTTGCATGGTAATATACATCATATATGAAAAAAAAAAAATTTTTTTTAGTTTTATCATTCTCTTATTTTACAAGTTACAGGGGGGGGGGACACACATTTTACCACTTTGGAAGTGTCTCTCGCGCAAACTATTCAGTTTAGAAAAAAATGATATTAGAAACCTCAAAATCATTTTTGAAGACCTATCCATAGATATCCCACACGTATGGGTTTGATGAAAAAATCATTGTTGAGTTTTAGTTCTAAGTATGGGGAACCCCCAAAATTTATTGTTTTTATTTTTGTGTGAAAATCTTAATGCGGTTCACAGAATACATCTACTTACCAAGTTTCAATAGCATAGTTCTTTTAGTTTCGGAGAAAAGTGGCTGTGACATACAGACGGACAGATAGACAGACAGACAGACATGACGAATCCATAAGGGTTCCGTTTTTGCCATTTGGCTACGGAACCCTAAAAAATCACCTGCTTGTGTTCTGTATACTAAACCTGCTTAATTTACAATTAAGCTTCTCGTTACCTGCAACGTGGCTGTTACATAAAACCTGAATATAGGATACAGTAAGTGCCAGCGCTTGCAATGACGTCATAACACCAATTTTCTCAGCCCTATGTTGTTTGAAACTGCATTAATTTCTGTCTGCTACAGCCTCCCCTACGCCGCGCCGTACACCGCCTAGTGAGACGACACAGTATCACACTTGTGCTTGTAACCATAGCAGACCAAATTTAAAACAAGACTATTGTGACAAAAAGTGAACAAAAAAGTAAGAAATATATCTAGTCTATATTATCCGGGTTATCACAACGACTCTAAGATACTACATACATCTAAATCGGTTGTGCTTTTTAAGTTATGGTGGGATTAAGAAACACATATACATAATATATGGTAATGAAATAGAGATTCTAGACTGTAAAATGAAATTTTGCATAAAATTAACTAAACAGCAGCTGACAGCATGTTTGATCAAATGACATATTTTTTGACATCTTATACCTCGTGATTTGATTTGATTTAATTCCCGGCGCAGAGCAATGTCGGGCAATGTAGCGCAATATTGTAATATAATAATAATAATAAAAAAAAACATTCCTGAAATCATTCCTGTAGTCCTGTCCGTAAATGGTTTGATTCCAGCTGACCTGGATCGTAACCTTAGGCAGCTGGGACTTCGAGGCAGACCGATAATAGATAGATAGATAGATAGATAGATAATCCGTTTATTGTATTGCACACGTTACAAAAATGACAAAAGACATAAAAACTTCAGATATAAGAGACAAAAATAAAGTAACTTAAAATTACACTAATAAATATACAACAAAAAAACAATACAATACAACAGGGCCACAGCTCAGTGTAATTTTGCCTTTAAAAGGCAAAACACTGGTATTCTGCTACCACCCGAACAGAGTTGCGAGATGAATTCAATTCACTGATATTTGTGTGCGTGTGTACGTGTGTTTGTGTGTGTGTGTGTGTGTGTGTGAGAGAGAGAGAGAGTGTTAACTGTAATATAAGTGTATTTCTATAAAAAGCAGTGCTTATTTTAGATGAACAGAATACGGCGGAGGATAATGATGTAAGGAAGTTTGTATTACTTATAAGGAATATACTACGCTATTAAATGGATATTCTACCGTATGCCACATGACAATCCAAAAGTTGGAAAAGTTGTGAGAAAAAGGAGGAAGAAGGAGAAGATAATTTTCGTCACGCAACAACATTGAATTGTCTATCGAGAAGCCACCTTTTCATGTTACTTTTGAATGAGAACTTAGAAGATAAATGACGAAAAGGAGGAGGAATGTTGTTCCAGCATTTTG
Source organism: Coleophora deauratella (assembly GCA_958295455.1). Classification (NCBI taxonomy): domain Eukaryota; kingdom Metazoa; phylum Arthropoda; class Insecta; order Lepidoptera; family Coleophoridae; genus Coleophora; species Coleophora deauratella. The sequence goes on from OY282406.1 coordinate 392,871, forward strand.
TTGCTGCGTAACGAAAGCTGCCCTCAAACGCAACAGTTTTATGTTTTTCTACTGCCAAGGGACAACGCGTTGATCGAGTACCGTAGATATTATGAAAAGGGGAGAAAGCTAATTTTGAAAACAAATAGGCAGGGTTTTTAAATTTTATGACATCAAACATGAGGCAGGCTAGATGAAGTTTTCTACGAGAATCCATATTTAACATGGAGGCACTATTAACATAAGGCGAAATATGAGTTCGAGGAGGAATGTTGAAACAGAACCTACAACATGCGTTCTGTACCCTCTGAATCAGTCGTTTTGTTCTACATAAAAGTCGAGGGCCAGAAACGATGTCCCCGTAATTAAGTCGTGAAAGGACTAAAGACTCACATAGAGTGATTCGAGCTTTTTCTGTTAGCAAGTTACGTATTTTATATAATACTTTTAAACGATAAAAGCTGTTACTAACAAGACTTGTGATGTGACTCTCGAACCTTAAAAGCCCATCAAAAGTAACGCCCAAATTTTTAGCTTCTTTCACATATTCAATACTTTGACCTAAAATGTTAATCAGTGGATTTTGATTTAAAATTTTATTAATTTGCATTTTGGAACCTAGTACCATAAATTGTAATTTTGTAGGATTGAGCACTAGAGCATTTCTATCTGACCAATCAGAAATCCTCTTCAGATCCTCGTTTACTTTAGAAACAGCATCAGACACGTTATTTGGATCAACAGAAACATATAACTGTATATCGTCAGCGTAACAGTGGTAATTACAGTTTTTTATTGATGTTACTATATCGGCACTATAAATTATGAAGAGAAGCGGCCCCAGTATCGACCCTTGAGGTACACCACGTGTTAAGGGCTTATGATCAGAGAGAACAGTCGTCCCATCATCTTTTTGTATTTTTACTAATTGACTTCTGCAGTTGAGGTAGCTGTTGAACCAATGTAATGCGTTTTGGTCCAAACCATAGTAGGACAGCTTAGAAATCATAAGTGAAATATTAATACTATCAAAAGCTCTCGAAAAATCGAGTAATGTTAAAATTGTGCCAAAACCCTTATCTTGTTCACTGAGTATATTATCTGTGACATCTAATAATGCTGTGATAGTACCTCGACCCTTACGAAAACCAGACTGGAGGCTAGGCAGAATATTATTATCCTCAACATACTTGCTTAACTGGGAATATACAGACTTCTCTACTAATTTCGACATAAAGGGCAAGATGCTAATGGGTCTTAAGTCTTTAAAAGAAGTAGGATTCGACACCTTTGGTATGGGAGTAACCAAAGCTCTCTTCCACTGACGAGGCACTATTCCGGACAAAAGTGATTTATTAATTATACCAGTAATTACTGTAAGAGTGCGTGGCAGAGTTAGTAATACCATGTCTCTGCTGATGTTATCATCACCAGTGGCATTCGATTTAATCGACTTAATGTGCTTATACATTTCATTTTCTGTGACAGGTCTAAGTTGAAAGTTAGAGTCACAAAAACGATTATCGTTAAAATGGAGTAATTCAGTAAGGGGGACATTATTACTACCAGGAATATTTAAGAAACTATCATTAATTAAGTTGGAATCATTTAAAAAATCAGGAAGTATATCACATTTTACGGGATCTACTAAAATTTTATCTTTGATATTTTTCCAAAATGATTTGCTATTAGTAGATTGCGAATTTACAAGCTGATTAAAGTAGGACCGTTTTTCGTTATAAATACTAGAAACCACCAAGTTCTTTAAGTCCTTGTAGTATTGTTTGTCTTTTTCCAACTTCGATTTACGATAAGAGTCATGAGCTTTATCACGCAAGTCTATCATAAACTTTATCGTATCTGTTATCCACGGCAGTGTGCAGTTATTCCTGATCTTTATAGTTTTTAGTGGCGCATGCTTATTGAATAGCGAAATTATTAAAGAATTAAACTTATCAACCATATTATCCACGCTTAAAAGTTCTAATACTGATTCCCAGTCAATTAAGTTTAAGTCTTCATTAAAACAGGGCAGATAGATATTATTGATTGGGCGATATACGATAGTTTTAGGTTTTGATTTAATTTTTTTTAGGTTGAACTCGACATTTATCATAGCGTGTCCAATTGAACCAGATATTTTTGAGACTGACACATCTCGCACGGGGCCATTAGTACACACCAGGTCTATCATGGTTTCTGTTTCAGCTGAAAAATGTGTAGGTTGAGAAACGACTTGATTTAAATTCATGTATTGCAAAAATTGATTCATTTTAATAGTCATAGAGTTAGGAGTATCTAACATGTTTACATTAAAATCTCCCAATAGGATAATATAATCAAAGTTAGAAAAAAAACAAATAGTGTCAGTTAGTGCATCTAGAAAGGTGTCAATATTTACCCAGTATAGCCAGTAATAGCGGCTATGCAAAAGGCAGTCCTCCTCGACAATGCTCGCATTGTCCGTCGCTTTCTCTCCTCGTCGCACTGACCTCCAGCCGACTGTGCTTCTGCTGGAGTAGCTCCTGCCACTTCGCCTAGCGCGAAGTGGTCAGAGTAGCCCAAATTCATGTTTCAAAATAATAATAATAATAAACTTTATTGACAAAAACCACATTACAATACATAGGTACAGTACGTTATGGAGTAGGTATATTAAAAGTTAACAATTGGTTATAGTTTTTGAGATATTAATAGGGTACACTGGTTTCCAAACTAGGGAAAGCCCTGTATCTCGGTGTATTGTGAGTGCACTAGCACGCACTGCACTACTCATCAGTTTTAATTACATCACGGTATTGATTGCCGAGAGCAGCGCGACATGAAGGGCGATGGCCCGGAGAGATCCTTTGATTGGAAGATCACTGTATCGTGTTATCAGTAATCATAGCACCGATCACGTTGGTAAAATGAAGAGAAATTAGACACAATATATTTAAGTTTGCTTCTTCTTCTTAAAATATGGCACATTTAACCATGCTGTCACAAGAGATATACGGCAGATGTCTGGTGTTTTGATAATATTGCGAAAAGCTGGACACTTACTGACATGGTGGCTCAGTGGTTCAATAGTCAGGAGCGCCTCCTGACTACTGATCCGAGGTCGTGGGTTCGATCCCCACCCAAAGCATTGCTCTGTGTCTGTGTGTATTATACTATATCTATATAAGTATGTATTCAAATTATATGTGAATGTATATCAGTCTCTGGTTCCCATAGTATAGGGAATCCAAGTTTGAGACCAGATGACCGTGTATGATTTAACCGTGTACTATTGGGCTTTGTTCAGTAGTGGACGTTTTTCGGCTGATGAGGCAAAGTCGGAGCCAATACCGATTTTTGTTACTTGCTGTATAAGGGCAAGTATCCGCAAAATGGTAATCTTCATTCTTATAGAGTTTTATCAGATCTAATTACCTACAAATCACTCAATATTGATGTAAAATTTTGTATTCAGAAAAACACTCGTATACTAGAGCTTTGTAATGAACGAGTCATACACTCTAAGTATTTTTTGTTTCGTACACAAATTTTCTGGAATAAATTATAAATCTTTACGTGCCCGTTCATTACGCATTCCGTTACTTGTACTTCCATCCATCTTAAGACGAAGACGTCGGCCCGGTGCTCGCGTCTTGCACGCACGGCCCGTATTTATGGGCCTATAACCGCCGATCCCGAACTGTTCGCATTTCAAATCGCTTCGTCGGCTTTATTGCATGGACGTGCGAATGGTTAGATGAGTGAGCCTGTTTTATTCTTGACGGGTTTCTGAATTTTAACTAGTATAGAGCTACTCGTGTTGTAGAAGGTTAATGTTAGTCAAGTGTAGTCTAAAGCCTTAAGCGGTCGTGGCTCAGTGCGGCTTGCGTGGCCGCGTCGATCACGCAGGTTAACTGAGTACAGACACGGTCATAACCTGGATAGGTTTGACTGTCAGTGGCATTTATCTCGACCGTATCCGTGATTTGCAAGGCACTTTAAGCCTTTGGTGCCGGCTGCTATCGCTAGATGTTAAGCCATGTCGGAGGCCTTATAGGCGGCTTGAAAACTTCTGACACTGAGGTTAGCCACCAATCCGGACTTGACCCCGTGTGTGGAGTATGGCCTATCCTTCCCGATGTATGTCAAGAGATCCGTGCACCAGCAGTGGGGACGTAATGGGTTAGAGGGTTCATTGAATTTGGAATAAGAGGTGCTGCTCGAGAAATTTGTTAAAGTGTCTGAAGATATATTTTCAAACAGAGGGTTTATTTATTAAATTCTTTTACGCTACTCCTTTTACCTATCTTTACTGATATTATGAATGCAAAAGCGAGTTTGTTTATGGTCTTTATTGCATCCATAACGCAAATAAAATTAAAATATTAAAAAAATATAAAAATAAATAAATTGAAGGAAACATGCCAAAGCTTAACATTTTATGCTTTAACTTACTTTTATTCATTTCTGCCTTAAAATAAATATTTAGTACTCTATTTCTTAACGCATATACGTTGACTTGGATCTTTATACACCCTATTTCTCTCTGACCGTCGCAGTCAGACCGAAACTGAGTGGACACATAAAGATACCAGCCATCGCACAGATTTCACTCGACACATACTGTAGAACGCTATCCCGCTTGCTGTAAAATCTGTACCTGTTCACAAATCCTACTAGTATTTTATTGTGCCTCTTCAAACTACAAAACATAAACCAGACTGCAGTAAACTGCTGTCCGTTTCGCTTCAGCCCACATTCCGCTGTGATCCCGTGAAATATGTGAGGCGCGTCGCGGAAACATTAGGAATTAGAAATGGAGCAGCGCAGAGCATAGCATGAGAACTGCATAGCTACGATGATCCTTTGTGTAGATCGTTTAGAAAAATACATAAATAAACAAAAATAATGGAAATCACGATTGACGATGATTGGGACTGGGAAAATGTAAATTTGTTATGGAACTTCTTTACATTTCAATACAATTAATATAACAGTAGATGTTAAAAAGAAAGACAGTGAGAAGCCCAGCTAAATATGTAGATTTACTTTTAATATTTTTTCTTGGGATTGGAAAATATAAAATTAGATAGGTACTTATTGTAAGTGAGTTAGGTATGGTTGTTGAACGTTTAGCTATAGTAAGAATCAAACGCGCTGCACCACCGGAACCGGCTGTTTACTCCAAATTATTAATTATTTTAAAGTAGGTTGTTAAATATTTAGTAAAAAAGTTTTATTTAGTCGCTCTGGGTGGCAGTGTGGGGTGAAAAACTGTACTACGCAATAAACCGTACTAAGAAAGTACGTTCAAAAACTAATTTTTATTCAGGACCTTATTATCTAACCATGTTCTGAGACCCCGTCCTTACACATTCAGGTCACGTCCTGAAGAAGGTCAAGTAATATTGATCAGGAGGTTCATCGTAACTGTATGAAATCCAATTTTTGAACACAGCTTTCTGTTTGCAAATTCGTTAGTAAACCATAAAAATAATGACGTTTGGGTGTTGTCTTTTTGGCGAATAAACATTTTATTTATAAATTGTACCGAGAGTTTCTCTACTATATGACTTTTAGGTCAAACTCAACGATGGAATGGAATGAAAATATTTTATTCAAAGTAGGTAGCAGTGTACACTTTTCGAACGTCATTATTTTATCTACCTAATACGAGGTTCCTACCACTCGGAACTCGTATACCCACCGTTTCGGGAAGTGTTTGCGGAGTGAGAAGAAACGGCGGGCCCTAAAGAAACTATAAAGAAACGATAAAGGATTTTAGGTAGGTACTATATTAGATAATATCGTATTGGAGGAATCTTCAATATTATCTACTATCAACTGTCCCCTAACTTAAATAATTAAGATAATAATATTACATAAAATGTACTTATAATGTCGGATCTCCATATTTTCATGCTTTATAAGTGTACCCGATTCCCCATGTTACACCGACGCCATCCCTAGTCACTTTGTTTGCAGTTGCCTATTGCGACCACACTCGCCGCTAACCTGATTTAGTGAGAGAGTTTCATTCACGTACGCCCCGACTTTGCTTGCTTTGTGCGCAGCCTAAACTACACCAACTACGACTGTAGTAGCAGTTCAAACTCGGTGCAGTTCACAATCAACCAGATCCAACACAAGTGATTGGCTAGTCAGTTGTTTAGTGTGTAGAACTTGTATATGACGATTGGAAGTCAAACATCCTAGTCCAAATTCCAAAGTTCTAGAACAAATGTTGTTAATGTAAGTTTTTGAGGCCAGGTCCATCTTAAAATATGTACTGCTTCACTTTTTATACGCCTGTAACTGTAGAGTTCAATAATATTTTTCTGAAAACCGTTTAAGGTTTAAAAGAAGATTTAATTTAAATTGCTGTTGTTTCGAAAACCAGACAAGTTTATAACCTTTACCTTACATTAAGATAAAATATGCATCCTTAAACTAATTTATCTATTTGCTAGTTTGTTTTAAATAGTTCGTAAACCACACCATCTCCACTTCTGGTTCACGGGAAGGATATGCCCAAATAGTTATTAAATAAGATTTGACGCCATGATAAACTAGTACCTTCATCTCACCCTCGTCTGCTATCGTATTCTTTAATTTACCAGAAACCGTGAGACGGTGTAGTAAAGAAAATCTCTGATCACCACCGCCGACGTTTTCGTAGTTACTCTACCGTTCTTTCTAATCTCTATTCTGTGTGTTCCGTCTGGGCCGTGCCATCTCTTCCAAAGCAATGAGCGCTTCAAGCCCCAATCGCTTGACACTGCAATCGCATTAGAGGCACTAAGCACTAACACTTGATTGCTAGCTTGCAGCGCGTTAAGCGCTCGAGCGATTGAGGAGTAAGTGCCTACGGTCGCTTAAAACGGTTTGGTTGTATTTGCGCGTCACCCATCTGTAATTCGATTTTAGATTTTTGGGCTGTAAACGAGGTGGTTTGGTGGATTTGGTGGATAATAGACAATATAAGCATACAGGAAGGGCAGTTTTGACGAATACCAAAGGGGATGACTAAGACCAGCCAAACTGGGAGAAGATTTCAGCTCAACCAGCAATCTTTTTTGAAGATCCTAAATTAATTAAAATACCATAAGGTAATTTCAGATATTATTTGACAAAGACAAGTAGATTTTATTCGCATCGTTTTCGTAAATAGCTCTTCGAACCTTTTCACAACCCATGTCATCCACGAATTCATACCTATTTGAAAAAATCGCCTCTTTTTCCTCCTCTGTACCTTTTCAGAAACATATGTTCGATATTATGATATAAGCTATGTGTTATGTCCCAGTTAGTATATCACGGCTTTCTTGTATAAGTATCGACTACTTCAATTTAACACTCCTGACATAAAGGCTATACGATATAAGATAATTGACCACGCTGAATACGTTAAAAACAACCGACTTCAATCGCAACAACTCCAATTTTGCTATGTTTTTGTTGATTTTCTCAAAAACCGCTGAATCGATTTCGATAAAATTTATATGGGACTACCTCTGAAGTATACCCTTTTAAACTTAAACAGAATTTTCTAAATCGGTTTAGGCGTCTTCAAGTAATCGGTGAACATACATAAAAAAAAAGATTCCGACGAATTGAGAACCCCCTCCTTTTTTTGAAGTCGGTTAAAAGTCCCGCGTGGTAGGGACTTTGTACTAGGTAGAAAAAAAATATTGACGATTTAAAAGCATGTGTAAAGCATCTACTTAAATAAAAAACATTTTGAGTTGAGTTTGAATAAGACAAAGAAATAAGTACAAAAACACAACAATTCTTTGAAAAATTATTTAAAATTTCATATTTAATTGAAAATAAACGGTAGAAAATGTTAATGGGCGATCCCATCGGCTGCGTCTGTAAATAAACCAATGAATGGCCGCCAAGGCTCGCTTAATCGCTTATAAATATTTACAGCTGCCATATTCAAATGCGGCAATACGCTGCACTGGTCGTACAAGGGTGCTTAGCTATCGGATTGAGATTTTCTACAAAATATCTTAAGTCAGAATTGTATTGTTACACGGGATACTTACATAGTAAAAAACCTAATTACAATAATTCAACCAAAAAATAACCATGTAGGTATATTAGGTCAAAAATGTTCCATTCATTTTAAAAGTATATTAGTTATTTACAATCACAGAGATTTGAAACAGAGCCTCTATCCATAGTATTATTCAAGATTCCGGAAGAAACTCATGTTGACCAATCAGCTGATAAGTAAATAGGTACATACAATACTAAAATTTTCAGTCAGTAATCAGCTGATTGATATCTAACAGAAAGTACTTTGGCAAACGAATCGAATCCTTTGAAATACCTGAAAAATTTTTAACTGTGCTTTCTTATCATAAAACTTACTTGTCATTCACCTCTAGTACGAACCCGAACGTTGCTAAATAAGATTACTACAACAATTCCAGATTTTGATGTATTTGGTGATGGATGGACAAGAGTGAATGATGTGTGCATGAGGCTCTGCGAGAGTATCGGCGATAGACCGTCGACATGTCCTATGTAGCTACGTATTTATATTTATTGATTGTTGTAGGTATTGTCAATTGTTTTAATTTAAAAGTTATTTTAAAATACTGTTACCTAATATTTTGATTGTGTTTTTGATCCTGTGATTGATCCTTAATATCTAATGTTGTCTAAGTCTAAATCTAACCCTGCTTATATTATACAGTGTCTTGGTGTTTCTGTAATGCTGTATACATACATCTGTGTAAATAAAAAAATAAAAAAACTGAACAACTTTTCCAAGTCTATACTAAATTAGCTGGTCGATTTCAATAAGAATGAAAGGACCAATTTTTTTGCGAAATGCGTATAGGTTCATTGGGGAACGTTATTCAGTGTCATGAGTATAAAGCAGTTTCATTTTTTATATATATTTCAGACGAACCCTATAGTAGTTCTTTCTTTCTTTTGTTTCTCAGCTCGCTTTATTAACATTGGTGCACGAATTTACTTATTAGTAGCAGAATTATCAGCGCTGCAGTCTCCATAAGGCTTGCAGCTCCCAAGCAGAGTTAGGTCATTTTATTTTTAAGTTTTTATTTTTTATTTAAAACTAGTATTAATTTTTAATAGGTATGTTTATTTAATTTAGTTTTTCTGTAATGTACTTAGTATGACTGTGTGGTCTTGGAATAAATGATTTTGTATTCTATTCTACGAGGAGTGATCAAAAAGTAGTGAGAACGATATATATACTCCTTGGTAAGAAAAAAATGAATACTGGCAGGCATAGCTCAGATATTTGTAATATTAATAAAGAAAAAGTTTTCGATTCTCTTTTTTTTATGAATGTAGTCATTTGTTTGCTTCATGTCAGAACGTGTTCTCGAAAATGGAGAAAAACGAATTGCGAGCCGTTAATAAATACCTCTGTTTAAAAAAGTTAACGGCGCAAGAGATTCACTGCAATTTGGAGGCAACATTAGAAGAGTCTGCTCCGCCGTATTCCACTGTCGCAAGGTGGGCTTCTCGATTTCGAGTAGGGAGAACGAGCACGGAAGACGAACATCGTTGCGATCTCGGGAACCTTTGCCAACTTTCTCAGTATGCCTACTTTTAGAACAGTCATTACAAACGTTCCTATAATGGGTATTTTTTCATATAGTCAGTCACCCAAGAAAATGTTCAATCCATATTGAAACTAACTTTGAATATGAGAAAAGTCTCCGCAAGATGGATGCCGAGAATGTTAACAGACAGTCAAAAACGAAATCGACTTGACATTTCGAAGACATTGTTGGACAAGTTTCAAGAAGATTCTGAAAACTTTTTGTCTCGTTTTGTAACAATGGACGAAACATGGGTCCATCATTTTGATCCCGAGACAAAACAGCAATATTCACAATGGAAACAGCCATCATCACCGACCCCGAAGAAGTTTCGTGCCGTGGCATCGGCTGGCAAGGTTATGCCTCAATATTTTGGGACTCAGAAGGGATATTGTTGATTGATTACCTCGAGCGTGGAACCACTATTACAGGCCAATATTATGCAGCATTAATTCCCAAGTTGAGGAATACCATCAAAGAGAAAAGGAGAGGGAAACTTCGAAAGGGCGTGCTGTTTCATCACGACAACGTACCCGCGCACAGCTCGGCAGTTGCGATGGCTGCCATTCAACAAGCTGGCTTCGAATTGGTTGACCACCCCCCTTATTCACCAGATCTGGCGCCTAGCGATTTTTACTTGTTCCCCAAATTGAAAGAATACTTAAGGGGAAATAGGTACGAAGACGATAACGAGGTGATGGATGCCGTGGAGAGCTTTTTGCAGGACCAAGACAAAACTTTTATTTTGAAAGGGATTGAAGCCTTGGAAAAGCGCTGGACTCGGTGTGTAGAGAGACTCGGAGACTATGTAGAAAAATAAATTATTAATATATCAATAGTCATTATATTCTATCTCATTCTCACTACTTTCTGATCCCTCCTCGTATTTTAGTTGTGTCGGGAAATGTTATTCGAAATCATACTCAACTAGCAAAGTTGTCATATAATATCGAGACTAAATAACGTTTGGTTTTAAAAAGGTTATCTAGTGGTATATCGGATGTCAAAGAATTGTGTTATAGTATTTTATACGAAAGTTTAATCGTATAATACTTGGATGTATTTATTACATTATCAAGACGTCTACATAACTAATTTGTTTTAATACAACCATATTAAGACCTTTACACTATTTTAAATGGAATAATTTGCGCCCTTTTAATAATTCCCGTTATGTAAACATTAATACAACCGTTATACGACGAACCTTTGTTACTTGGGCGGTTACAATATATCGAGTACTAACAAGTAGCGCCATATTTTAAAGTAACCCACAAAATATCATACATTTTAGCAACACGCAGAAAACGAATAAGCGTAATACGATGCATGCAACCCAGGGCTGTTTTGCCTCTTCGATATGCAAAGCGCACCCCGATTGCGCACGTTTCGGTAGAATTTAATTTTAACTTTCATTTCCGTTTGCGTTCTAATATTAGATATTATCGTTTGCCTTGTAATACCCGCTTCGTTTCAAGTCTTTTTTTAATTTAATATGAATATTTACTTATTTATTTCCCGCGATAGTTTGTCTGACTGACGCCGTTAAGGTTGTAAAGGCCAGCTGTCTCTATACAAAAAAAAACGTCGATATGTTGCTTCGCTACGTAAAGTAAAGACAAGCAAATTCACATTGACGCGTGCAATATTTTACTTTGTCGATCCTTAAAAAACCTTTTGAATCTCTTTCGTAGAGCCCTGGGATGCTGTAATTCACGCAAATCGCAAAAATAATTTTATTTAATCAATTCTTAAATCCCCTTTTGTCATAACTTCAAAAATGTCTTCAAATCCCATTCTTATCGATATCAGCGTAGCATTCAGTCGAAACAACCTCGTGATTACGAGTACGCCCCATTTCCCCATCCAGCATAAAGAAAACAAAATTATCTGTTTACATTAACATTCGAATGGGTTTTTTGTTCGGTTCACTGTTTTCGCCATCGACAGTCCGCCATGCGACAAATTGATAAACAAGTAAGGGAAAACTCGAAGCCTTAATGATGTCAAAAACTCACAAATTTTCATATCGGTGAGAGACGGGGCAAATAAAACAATAAGGGGAACGATATGGAGGCAAACATCTGGGTAGGCGCCGCGCCGCGTCGTCGTCTAGTGTTTCGTCCATATTCGTCTCCAAACGTTTTTAGGGTTTCAAAATTTGGAGTACATTTGTCTACAAATGTTATCTCATGGCAAGTGGCAATACAGTCGGGGATGGTACACGCAGCTTCAAATATTGATTACTTCATTGTATGTTATAAAGACGGCAAATGGCTGATAGCCTACATGAAGGAAAGATGCTAACGTAGCCTATAAGTATTAATCTAGACGGAATGATTAAAATATATCAGTACATTGCCGATATCTAAGGCTAAGATGGAATGTTTTGGAAACTGGCAATCGTACTCGCTATCTACCATATTGCTTGCTATCTATAATAATATTATTAAGATTATGAAGACAGTAGCAATGCGCTGGGATGTAAGATGAATGAAGGTATTATTTGAATGTGAGACGAAATATTGGGACTAAAATGGAACAAATCGAGACGATGCACCCGCGCCGCTGACGTTCACTTCGATATTATTGGCATTTCCAATGTGTATCGGAAATTTCAAAAGAAAATTCCTATGAGTTTTCTACTGTAGGTTAGATTTGATACTATACATATTTTGTGAGTTTGGCCTCTCTTTATTGGAGTTTTATAATTATATAACGAGAAGTCAGTCAACAGTCCCTCAAACTCGTTGCAAATTAAATTTTCACATAAGAAGCATAATTATTTGTTTACACTTTTGTGTCCCCGCTACAGGGCCCTTATTAACGACCAACTATGTACTATTTCACCACACCAATACAAACTAAGTTAGCTAAAATAGGATAGCATACAAACAATCGGTCAGAGTTAGCACGAACTAGCGCTGTTAGCTTTCAACAAGGGTAACGAAGCTTGGTGGCCGACGCCGCCGGCGCCGGGAGCCCAGCAAGTGGAAACTGGTCGAGTTGGGTAGGCACTAGATGTTGGACCGTACGGTGATAGCACAGGCTATGCTTAGGCTGAAATATTGGTTAGCATTTTAGTAAAGGTATAGCAGAGTAAACATACGAATACCTAATAAAGATTTAAGTTTGGTTTTTGTGTGGTAACAGAAAACATTTATGATTATTTTACCTATATTGACAAATTACTAGTACATTATTATAAGGATCTATTTTGCTCCTGATGTTCGCACTATATTTCGATCATTGAAATACCCTCCATCAATAAGCAGGTAAGAGTTCTAACTAAAATTTAAACTCCTTGTCTTGGAATGTTAAACTTGAAACCACATTGAATAATGGCAGCGTAAAAAAAACTTCGTCCAAAAAGTTTTAACCAGAAAATAACTGCCCAACTTTAAATTTCGAACAAACATCGCTATCGCACTCACCACAATGCGAACCGACTCTGTCCATGGAGATCGCATTCCATGGAGAGAGGAATCTCTGTGCAAGCTTAATGCAAACTGGCTGGCAAAAGAGAACGTATTTTAAATGCAATATTGTTTTTCCAGCATTTGGCTCAGCGAAGCACTAATACCGTATTATCAGTAGTTTTCTAACGATTACTTAGGTAAAATTAATATACACATTTTTGGCAATAATCATACAAATTATGTATTACTCAAGACATTTTGATAAAGTTTTCAAAAAGCAAATAGCGCTCGTTAATATTTAAACTAAGAAAGAGTTTAAATCTGTAGTCTTTCACAAACATAAACTTTTAAATGACAACAAGATTCCCGATCTCTACAAAAGACTTAAACCAGATTAAAGTTACAGACAGTGAAAAAAGGAAACCTTTTTCGTATCGGGGCTACAGTGTTCCGCTACAAAACCTCTTAAGCCCCGCAACAGGCCATAACCTAAACTGCACAGTCTCGACTGCTAAAGACCTTCTGCTTGGAATTTTAAAGAGCGGCCTTCGACTTCAGGAGAGCATCTCGTAATATTTTTACCCGAACATCACACAAGATGAGTACTACATGTTTTTTAAATCAAAACTGTTACAGAATCTATAGAGTTGCAGAATATTTTATTTTATTTATTTTATTTAATAACAATTTATTACTTAATGACAAATACTTACTTAAGCTAGTACAACAAAAACCTTAACAGACTTATCCGTGCACTAGTCACTCGTCGTACACGCATTAATGTAGATTACTTATTTACATTAGATAACGAAAACAATCGTCAAAAAATCGTAAAACACTAAGTATTTGAAAAAGTGAGCAATAACAGTAAAGGTTTCCCTCTTCAGTCACATAGGTACGTAAGACAACAAAAACAAAAACATCAATAGGCATAATAGGTGAGCGAGCCACCCTGTTGTTCACATAGTAAAATATACAGTACATATTTACAAGTAAGTAGGTATAGTGCCTAGTTTATTACATATTATTAAAGTAAAAAAATCTTTAATCTTCATAATACCTACCTAAAAACACTGAGTGTACGTTCTGATATACGTAATGATTAGCTCTTCTATGACACAGCCTAACTTGCAGCCCGCTAGCAGCAAAAGCACCCAAAAGGCGCGTCTACACCGAATACCTAATTCCCATTTAAATTTAACGATTATTATTAAACTTCTGCGTCGCGACAACCAACTGTTTTGCACCTTTAATTTTTAGTGATGAACTTGGAATATTAATATTGAATGAATCGGTTAACTTCCGCTAAATTGACGGTTCGATACGAAATTCTGTTCCAAATTTCCGATTCGGCGGAAAAGATAATCTTTTAAGGGATAAGGTAAAGGGATGAAGGGTGATAAGAAGAAAATTGTGTCCAATTGTTTCTGATTGCTCATTGGAGCGGAATGATTTCGATAAATTGTCTTAATCAAACTACGAGTAACTACATTATGCGATTTCTGTCTGAATGGCGGTTTTTATAAGGGTTTACTTTGGGATCCAAATTGGACCGAATCTTCTTTTTTTTATACTCGAAAAATATAGTCAAAAAACTCACTGTCTATAGAAAAATTAAAGTTTTTGGTAGAAGCCCTCAAACAATTTATAGTTTAAGAAGGATCGATCATTTACTCGTGATATATTTTTAGTTGTAACCAAATTGTATCATTTGTATATTATGAGAAGTTCGTTATTTTCAAGACTAGCTAGAGGTTCAACCAAAACATTTATTTCAGTCCATTAAATCCTATTAAATTGTAAAAAGCCGAGCAAGATGCAGTCGAGACAGATGTTAATATATCTCCTGGAGGATCAGCTAAGGAAGACTCCGGAAATTACACGGAGAGAGGGAAATGTCCGTGTCGGAGCTCCGTCGTCGGAGGAGGCCGAGAGGGCACACTGAAAGTATCCTCAGTGTTATTGTGTAAGGTTAAGCAAATAATTGGGCTCATATGTAGGTTGTACTACTAATATTATGGATCGTGGTAGTCAAAAATATGATATTTTTTTATTTAGGTTAAGTTTTTTTTTTTTTAAAAGTTTCTAATAAGTTGTGTCACCAATGCATACATGGCTCACTGTAATAAGGATGTAGGTACTATAGGCTGTGTAGGCTGTACTATTATTTGTGTATGTTATGGTTTTTCATGTTTTTTGTGTAATAAATATTAACGTCTATAATAAGGGTTGATTAATTTACTTCAATTGACGATCGAACATCCATTCGGTCTGAAAGTGTACTATTACATTAAGGGTGGCTAAGTGACCACGAGTGACGCTAAGTGTACAACCACGTAATATACGTATATCTTCGTGATGTTGGTTAATAATAGTACGAGATAAGAAGAAGAGGCGAGCCCAAGGGCTTCTACTCATGAAATTAAACAAGTTTGTTTCTAGAACCTTACTGACAAAATATTGATTTTTCATACAAATTTATCGACTGAAAAATAAAGGTTTTAAGCAAATTCATAGCAGTGGAAATTCATATAACAAAATCTGTTTCGTTAGTTTTACCATCCATTTTTCACACATTTTAACTTTGAATAGAGATGTAACAGCTCTCTGGATACGCGGTCATCGAGCACGTTCTCCCAACTTTCCCACCTCCTAACTTTGTACAAAATAAAGCAACGAACTGCAGAACCAATCTGACATTTCGAACTAAACCCTTGTCTGTTTAAGGCCTCGGTCCATTCCCTTAGCGCCTGGCGGCCTGGCGGGCTGATGCATCTCACATGCAGCAAGTGTACTGCAGTACTCGTACTTGTTTACAGCTAATGCACTCGACGCATCGCCATTATGCGAAGTTCGCGCTTCCTGAATGCTTTGGGACGAAGCGAGGCGGTTCATTCGCATTGAAACAAAATTTACGAAGCCAAGTTATTGCAATGTTTTGCTGAATAATCTTAAAATATGTAGTTCGCCTTTTTTTCAGTTTGGCTTTTTGTATATGTGCGATTTTGATAATGAGAGGCAAAGTACTTGGGAGAAAAGCTAGCTATAGGTATTATGCAAGTGCTTAACACTTGACGGACACTTAAATATACATATTTATTTCATCAGACTTTCTTGATTTCTTTATATTTTTTCATTGTTTAGTAAAATAGTAAATACTTCTAAGGAACAAAGAACATAGAACAGACAATTCCTATACACCTAATGTAACAAATATAAAGCTTTCCCTTCCTTTTCTTCAAAATATCAACATCATTAACCTTTCAGACAAATCATAAAAAAAAATTTTTACGTTGTAATTTTTTTCTTTATTTTTTTATGGTTTTCTTTTCCGATTATTACGACATATATTTTATCTTTCTAAAATTCTATATTTTTACTTAAAGCAGTGGGAATGCGAGTCGGCCGAGGCAAGACGAGCTCGAACGCAGGCATCCGGCGCAGACGAGTGCTGGCGTCAATTGGAAGCGGTTTTATTTACCCAGACGAAGGCATTATACGTACGCATTCGTATGGTAAGGAAAATCGAGCGAAGTCAGGCGGGAAATTTCCTCTTCTGTGTTATGAAGCTTTGAAGTCTATTTATGAGGATATTTTGATTACTGCAATTTACTGTACCATTTTGATTACTGTACCATTTCATCATCTTTTTGTAAGTAGAAATAGTGTAAGAAGACATAGTGTCAGGTAAACAGTGTAGTGCCTATTGACTGTACAAGTATTACAAATAAAAATAGTAGTAGTAAAAATAGAATAAATAATAAATATAGTATAAAATACTATAGAATAAAATTTTAAATAAATAAAACATTTGTTTAAAAAGATGTTGTAAATAAATAAAATAATAAATATTAAAAAAATCGAAAAAGTCATAGTGGTTGTTAGTAGTACTTAAAAATTATGTTAGTAGATAGGTTGTATTCTTTACAAAATCATTATTACATTTAGCAGAAAATATATATTATAATATACTTACAAAACGATCACGACTTTGTGTCGAAACAAGGTTTCAAACATACCTGTAACAAAAAAAAACAATGCTTACAAAATGTTGTAGCTGAGATCACATTACTGGGACTTGAAAAGGAAAAAACAAAACAAAAACAAAGGGAGTTACTGGAAACATGATGCTCTACAATTATCACGCGCTTTAAGAAGACATTCTGAAAGTTACGCTTTTTCCCTTTGCAATTTCTTCTCTTATAACCCCACAAGACAAAAACATTATCTCACAGGCCATCGTTTTTCAGGTGCCACAGAATATATATTATTTTTGTTTTTACATCCGCAATGTAACTGCGGCAATATATCAGGGGGCGGGCACAGGTGACGGGTCGGCGCCGAAGGACCAAAAAACTAATTCCAGTGTCCCTCAAGGCGATCTCTCAACAAGCCTCTTTATCGCCGGAGATTGTTTGAGTGGTTGCTGTGAAAGGGTTCTATCGGGACCTCTATGAAGCATCGAGGAATCGCTATGGACTCCGTCGAAATGAACTAGATTGCTTCAAGCGAGGATTCCATCTTTAAAAGGAAGCGTCTACGAAAAGGATTTTTCACGCTAAACGAATATATTTCAGGAGCGAGCGGAGTGAGAGGAAAATAAAATAAGAATTGCACCTTCACAATTTGTCGGTGTTCAATGGAACTAGATTCCTTCACACAATAAATTACAATTGCATCATGGCGATGTAAGAAGACTTTATCAACACAGATTTTCTAGTGAAAATGTGATTTTCACAGGTGAAATTTTAGTTGTTAATAATATCATGATCCATCCAGGTGTTTGCATCGCGACCAGGTTGTAGAAGCTCAATATCTTTAAGACTACGTGGGAAAAATATAAAAAAAACATTATTATAAAAAGTCTTTCTTTGTCAAAACTCTGACAGAATACTTGATAAGTGAATAACATGTATTTTTCAAAGCGATCGTCGTACAGTGTAGGTAGCCTGGTTATGTCATTTACGCAAGTTATGTGACTAACGATATGATCATAACTTCGAAGTGTTGGACTGTTAGTGGTAATTATCTTGAATGCTTCCGTGTTTCACAAGCTTCGTTAAACCATGTCAGGCCTTACAGATGGCTTGAAAACTTGTGTCATTAGAGTTGGGTTGGCCATTACCTTCACTATCTTTTTTTTATGTGATAGG
This sequence comes from Coleophora deauratella, assembly GCA_958295455.1. Taxonomy (NCBI): domain Eukaryota; kingdom Metazoa; phylum Arthropoda; class Insecta; order Lepidoptera; family Coleophoridae; genus Coleophora; species Coleophora deauratella. The sequence continues at coordinate 410,994 of OY282406.1, forward strand.
TGGCAAACGAGCAGACGGATCACCTGATGGTAAGCGATTACCGCCGCCCATAGACACCCGCAACACCAGAGGAGTCACAAGTGTTGCGCGCAAGCGTTGCCGACCTTTGAAATGGGATGGGGGATGGGAGAATAAGGGGTGGGGGGAGGTTGGGCCTCCGGTACCCTCACTCACTCGGCGAAACACAACGCAAGCGTTGCTTCCCGCCACTTTCCTGTGAAGCCGTGGTATCACTCCGGTCGAGCCGGTCCATTCGTGCATGCATGGCTCTCCTACGGTGAATCCACGGGTATCTCCACCAATCTGGACTTAGCCCCGTGTGTGGAATGTGGTTTAATTTTTCCAAGGTATGGAAAGAGACCCATGTCCCAGTAGTGGAGACTATATAGGGTGTTAACGTAACACCCCCTTACTCTAACACGAAATAATTGTATTTGACTGATTCAGAGTATGCTGGGAGTCTTTTAGCGCCATAATGCAATACCATTTTTAGTGGCAAATATGAGAACTCTTCTTATTTTCGAATCGATGGCTTTTTTTGGAGCACTGGCTATTACATTGTCAGACCTTACACAACAAAATAAGATGATTTAGTACTCGAAACTTGTAACAGTCGCACAATTTCACGAAATCCCCTAGTTCTCACCCCTTTCGCGCTTCCAAACGAATGCAATTTAGTTTTTCACCGTTTCGCAATTAAGACCGTTTAAAAATCCAACATTTTTAACATTTTTTATTGCGCCTTAATTTCGCTGAAACTCGAATGTAGGTAAAAAAATTGGATAACAATTTGTACGCAGGTAATATTATTACGAATTCCTGAAAGAGTTTGTCTCTTTTACTTCTTATTTTTTAAAATATAATATACTAGCTGTTGCCCGCGGCTCCGCCCGCGTGGATATTGTATTTGTGACGGTTCTTGAGGATGGCATGGAAATATTATATCCAGATCCCCCTTAAACTATGTTCTACTATGTTGTTTTTCAGCCTTTACTTAAAAGTATTATGGCAACATGTTTTGATAACACGCAACATTTTTGTTCTCTATGAATAAGTATATTGGATCTCTTTTTTACTCAACAGTGCCCCCTAACGAACACAAAAGATAAAAACTCTTAATAAAACTGAACCGCAAAACAACTTGGCCGAGCTGCTAATGCAGGAATTCGGAGCGTCAAATCTGTTAAGGGTCTGGACATACTGACCAACAATGTATATCTGAAGCTTAACTAATATATTCAACTGGCAGTCTAAGAAGAAGTAGAATAACTTTAATTGGTTAACTGGTATACTGACCACACCACATGGTCATCGAACAATTTTAGTACCTACATCTACTACATATCCCTTGATTCACTTATCTATGCTTATATATATAATAATAATAATATCTGGGACAAATCACACACGGTCATCTGGCCCCAAACTAGGATTCCCTGTATCTTGGGAACCAGAGACTGATATACATACACAAATACTTTTAAATACATACATATATGACGGGTTGAATACCATAGGGGTACAAGTGACAAATCAATGAGCCACAATGGTACAAGTTATTTTGTTATTTAATTTCTTCTTTAAATACCTATTTATTTATCTTAAGCTACGTTTCCAGAATATATAAATGCTGATGATAAAATATTGGTTGTTTTATTATAAATGTAAAGTAAATAGCTTCAAAACGATTTACAAAAACTTGTTTTACTTCATTTCATCTAAGTACCACTTGTATCCCTATGGTTGGCAACCCGTCATATATAGATTTATAAATCAGATGTTATGAGCTGAAATTGAAAATTCTTTGAAAAAGTGAACTAAGTAGATTTCAGTATCAAATCTAAAATCTTACTAATAGATAAATTATCTTTTTCTCTTAGTGAAAATAAACGAAAGCACGGAACAGCGAAATATTTATTGTTATTAACATCATCTATTAACATATTAGCCGGAAGACGATGACTTTTTACATAAGCTTAGCACGAATTACAGCCAAATGCAATCAAACGTCTGTTTAGAAATCTGACAGGACACAATGTCAGTTGGCTTTACTCTCTGGAATCAGCGCACATAGTGACGTGACCCTAATGACAGTATGGAGCTAACTTGGAGAATAGAGCCTTGTATAACCGTAATTTATGCTTTTTATCTGCGCCGCGTTCCGCGTTAAAGTTAAGACAACGCCTGAAGTTGGAACTTTGAGATCACTGTGTAATGAGCTGTGAACTGTTTTCGTTACGATTATTGTGCAGTAAAATAGGTTTTGTGATAGATTCTCAATACCATAGCTTACCGATCTTTAGATGCGCGTATATATTGGAAAGTTTACAACAATGTTTGTTTACCTCAGGTCAATTGATAAATCTGCGTCTTTGTTTGTTTGTAAACTCTTTATTGCAAACATAGATGTGAAAATTAAATACAAAAACAAAATAAAGCAAAAGCGGAATTCAGTCAAAACACAAGTATAAAAATGCTTTGGCTGAAAATCTTTTCTCCAGGAACCCAAACAAATTTTGCAAAATCCAGTTGCTCCAGTCAGTCAACCATATTTGAAGAGTCAAAAGTGTTTTTTTTTAGAATTTTAAAGTTATTACTACGAAACCTAGTATTTAGTTCCATGTACAGTATTTTACACAGCTACAATTCGTAATTTTCATCCATGTTCATGATCGACCAAAAGAAAGTTATGCAAAACAGTAATAAAAACAAATCACAACGAGATAGGTAGTTTCAATTTGCAAACGGACTGAGAGAATGAGAGTAGATGGTAATCAGGAGACCGCGGCGAGCTGACGGCACCCAGAAGGGTAATGTTGTGGAAATTAGTTATTTAAACAAAAAAATCAAGTTAGACTCTGTCTATAGTTAAATCTGGACGAGAAAAATGTATATTTTAAGTCCACGAAACGCCCGTTTGATACTAGACACTTAATGGTAGATTTAATCAGTATTACAACGTATCTCTAAACTGTTGGCAACACTCATTTTTATTCGACTGAATCGTTTGAATCGATAATCCAAAAACAATTTAAAAAAGAACATTATTGACGGTTGGGTCTTTGGTTCGTCTATGGCCGGCATTCGATAACGGACAGTGGATGGACGAAAAACGATTCTGTGGCTATTTCTCTATTTCGCGATGTATTTTGAGAAGTAATTAATAAATACACGATTTAAAAAGGTTCTACAAGTTTCTATTGTCGCCCTGACTTTGGAATAGTTTATAGTCAGAAGTGGTACGTATTGAACAAACGCCTCAGCGAGTACCAGGTATGTGTTGCTTTATTTAAACGTTTTAAACAAAATAAATCATATTGCCGTCTGGTTATTCATGTGAACATAGTTATTTAAATCCGTACATATAAGTAATAAACACCTATTAGCCAATCATCACGGCAGGCACCCTACATTTTGGAAGAAAAAGATGTCTTGTTGTATGAACTGAGAAGAAGAAGAAGGTGAAAGTAATTTGTTAGTGTAAACACTTCAAGAACGTAATTTACAACAGAAAACAAGGGGCTATGAATATATGTACTTCATTGGATTGACAACTGATGCAACTCGAACTTAATATTTTTTTATATAATACCGTCATTCTTTTTCTTTAATATTTGATATGAATGTTTTGATTTTTTTTTAATTTGTGCTAATAAAGATTGCGATGTGTTTTATCTTTTATTATGAACAATGTATTAATGCCTTGTGTTTTGTGTGTACGTGTGTGTTTTACCCTTACCTATCCCCTATTTTTTTGTAATTTCATTAGAACTGATAAACAATGAGTACTAATTGGTCTGATAAGAGTGAGACGGATGGGTCATATACACCACCATTAGATAATCTTAACAAAACCGTAGCCAGACACCGTTTAAATAAAACTACTAAAGAGTCTCGACGTTCGCGGAGTCGCTCTGTGTCAACATCTCGACGCAGACGTCGATTTCGTCGGCGTCATTATTCTTCGACATCAGCATCCTCTCGCTCGTCCACAACCTCACATACAACTGATTATTCATACGAATCAGTGAATCGGAAGTCGCGCTCAGCAAAGCGTTCTAAGAACAAAACACGACGAAAACGAGTTTGTTCGTCGGCTAGCCGAAGACGTGTTCGGTCGCTCGCTAGGGAACACCGTCGACGTCGATCCAGACCACGAACATCACGAGGTAGGAATCGTAGTAGAGATCGTACTTCCGAGAGGATGAAACGTGTACTGTACGTTGGAGTTCGTCAGAGTCACGTGAACAACGTAGTTATCGGCGGCAGCGTTCCCTGCATGATGAGCCCGCCGACTCAAATCAAAACTCCTCCAAAAGACGTCGGCTGCATTCTCGTGAGAACGTACCTAGGAGCGTAAACACTAACAGTGACACGAACTTATTTAAAAAGTTTATTGACATGATGAATGACAAGTGTACCAGTAATACGTATGTAGGAGCACATAATGTGATACCCACTTTTGATCCTAATTCAAAGAACCAATCAGCTAAAGACTGGATACGCAAAGTAAACGAAACTGCCTCAATTTATAACTGGCATGAAAAACAAATTATCTACCATGCACTGCCTAAACTTTCTGGTTTAGCTAAGCGTTGGTATGAGGGGTTATCTTCGTTAGATTTTAGCTGGGAGGAATGGCAGAACAAAATTATTTCTACATTCCCAGATGATCGTAACTATGGCGATAAGTTATTCGAAATGTTGGAACGTAAAAGTCGACGTGATGAATCCCTAGAGGAGTACTATCATGATAAGATGTCTCTAATAAACGTTTGTGCTATTTCTGGAAAAGATGCAGTAGATTGCGTAATCCACGGTGTCTATGATAATAATATAAGACTTAACGCCCAGGGTTGTAATTTTCACCAGCCTCCTGAGCTGTTGAAATACTTACGGAGTGTTTCTAGCAAAAGTACATTTCAAATTAAGAAAGGGACAATATCAGTAAAACAACAAGAAGGCAATACAACTAACACACATAAAACTGATTTCAATAAAAATTTGCGACGTAATAATGAACCTATAAGATGTTTTAATTGCTCAGAATTGGGCCATATTGCACTAAAATGTCCTAAACCACTTAAAAAATGTGGTAAGTGCTCAAGGGTAGGACACGATCAAGAACACTGTTTTAGTTTCACACCTCGTAGTATGACCACTTCAAATAACAGAGGGGAGACACAGAACACGGTCGTACAATCTACGTCACAAAAGGTATTTACAATTTCTACGTTAAGCGATGATAAAAATGATAAGTATTTTAAATCTGTTAAAATAAACAACGATGACCACTCCTCATACATTGATTTTGGTAGTCAATGTACTTTAATAAAAGAGAGTGTAGCTCTTGGCAAAAATATTCCCTTTACTAAAGTTAACTTACCACTTTTGAAAGGGTTTGCATCGGGGAATGTCGTACCTATTGGCCGAGTAATTATTACCGTGCAGATAGATGCCGTTATCGCGGATATTGAAGCTTTTGTAGTACAGGATAATCTTTTAAATACCGATGTCTTAATAGGTCAGACATTTACCGAGCTGCCCACTGTTGTAGTTCTAAAAACAAGTAAAGAACTAAAGATTATTAGAGATGAAGAGGAGTTGGAAAGAGTTAAACTTTATTGTTGTCGTGATGTAATTATCAATGGAGTTCAATTAGTAGAAGTGTTCTCGGATACGGAACTATCAGGTCATATATTTGTACCGGGATGTACTTGTATGAAAGATGAAGGGGAATATGTAATTATACAAGGCGTTTACACGTTATGCAAAGGTCGCGGCCATATTTTGGCAATCGATCTATCACAAAAGGGTTTTAAAGTAAATAAAAACAAGTTACTTAGTAGGGCACTCAAAATATATTTACCGTCCCACCTTGCTGTATCTGAAACTAAACAAAAACAGATAATGCAGATAAACATGCCTATAGATTCTGAGGAGTCAGCATGTAATATTAGACAATCAATAGAAATTACAATGGATATGCTTCATATCGGACCTAATGTACAAAGTCAAGATAAAATTAGGCTTTTAAATCTATTAAATAAATATCGTGACTGTTTTGCATTATCAGTTGATGAGATAGGTTTGACTCCAATTTCTGAGATGCAAATCAAATTGACTGATAATGCGCCGGTCACTTACAAACCGTACCGTCTTCCATTCTCCGAAAGGAAGGTGGTAAGAGATATGGTGGATGAGTTACTCACTAATGACATTATTAGGGAATCAAATTCACCCTATGCAAGCCCTATTGTTCTGGTGAGGAAAAAGAATAATGATTATCGACTATGTGTGGATTATAGGGCCCTTAATAAAAAGATTGTCAAGGATCGGTATCCTATGCCAGTCATAGACGATCAGTTGGATAGACTCAGTGGAAAGAGATACTTCACCAGTCTCGATTTGGCATCCGGGTACCATCAGATACCCGTAGCTGAAGAATCTCGCCACTTAACCGCTTTTGTAACGCCCGACGGGCATTATGAATACAACCGGATGCCTTTCGGATTGGTGAATGCCCCAGCGGTCTTCCAACACATGATCAATAAAGCTTTAGGCTCGAAACGTTTCGATATTGCTATACCTTACCTTGATGATTTGCTGACTGCTGCCGTCGATATTGATGAGTCACTCCACAAACTTGAACAAATCCTTATTTTATTACGAAACGCAAATCTCACTCTGAATATTAAAAAATGTCACTTCTTGGAGTCAACGGTAGATTATTTAGGTTACGAGATCTCGGAAGATGGCCTCAGACCTGGTTCAAAGAAAACTCAAGCCGTGTCGGAATTTCCTACACCTAGTAACGTACACCAGATACGTCAGTTTATAGGCTTGGCAAGTTTCTTCCGAAGATTTGTCCCCAACTTTGCAACAATTGCTAGACCTCTCACTAAACTGACCAAAACTGATGAGAAATGGGTATGGGGACAGGAGCAAGAGTCAGCTTTCCAGGATATAAAAGGAAAACTGGTCTCAAGGCCTATTTTAGCTTTGTATAGTCCAGATTACATAACGGAAGTACATTGTGACGCTAGTAAAATGGGCATGGGTGCAATATTACTCCAAAAACCAGAAGAAAAATCTCCTCTTAAAGCTGTGGCTTACTACAGCAGACAGACGACTCGAGATGAAGAGTTCCTGCACTCCTATGAATTGGAGACTATGGCAGTCGTGTCGGCTCTAAAGAAGTTTCGTGTCTACTTGATAGGAATACAGTTTAAGGTCTTAACGGACTGTAATGCCTTGAGAGCTACATTAAGTAAGAGGGATTTAGTCCCCAGAATTGCTCGCTGGTGGTTGCAGTTACAGGAGTTTGACTTCACTGTTGAATATCGACCTGGTCTGAATATGCAGCATGCCGATGCGCTTAGCCGAAATGCGATACCGATAGAAGAATCCGATTCTTTGGAAATAATGAACATCAGAACTGAAGACTGGCTGCACACTGTTCAGATGACCGACCCTAAGCTAAAACATATAAGAAACATTCTTGAGACGAAGGACACCGATATGAAAGACATCCTAAATAATTACACCCTAAAGAATAATCGACTATACAGACGAATAGGTAACAATTTAAAATGGGTAGTACCAAATGGAGCAAGGTGGCGTATTTGCCAACTTGGCCATGATGAGGCGGGTCACTTCGCTTTCGACAAAACGTTTGATAAGATACGTGAGGAATATTGGTTTCCTAAAATGAGACGTTTCGTTAAAAAGTACGTCGCGGCCTGCCTTAATTGCGCATACAATAAAAAGCCATCAGGAAAAGAAACGGGGTATCTACATCCGATACCAAAGGTAAATGAGATCTTTCATACAATCCATTTAGACCACCTTGGTCCTTTTATCAAGAGTAAACGTGGCAATGTTTATATTCTTGGTATTATAGATGGATTCAGCAAATTTATATTTGTCAAAGCAGTGCGAAATACAAAGAGTCGCACCACTATAAAAGTATTAGAGGATATCTTTGCAGTCTTTGGGAGCCCAAAAGTAATAATCTCAGATCAAGGGACAAGTTTTACTTCAGCGGAATTCAAGAGTTTTGTGAAGTCAATTGGCTGTAAGCACGTTCTGAACGCTGTGGCGACGCCACGGGCAAATGGCCAAATAGAGCGTTACAATCGAACGATTCTCAGCTCTCTTGCATCCATGAACCATGATAAACATGAGGCTGATTGGGACTTGAACTTACCAAAGCTGCAATGGAGCCTTAATAACACACTGAACAGGGGAATAGGAAAAACTCCAGCCGAAGTGGTTTTTGGTCAACGTACCAGAAATCCAGCTGAAGGTATGATAAGTACCACCCTTGACGACGACGTGTTAACATTAGAAGGACAAAATGAGGACAGTAGAGAACAAATAAAAAAAACAGTTGAGGAAAATATAAGAAAACAGCAGGAGAAAATGAAAAAGCGTTATGATGAGAAAAGAGCCCCAACAAAGTCGTTTAAAGTAGGTAATTTAGTTATGATTCCCAATTATACTCAAGAAAAGGGTAAAAGCCACAAACTAAACCCGAAATTTCGCGGTCCCTTAAAAGTTACAGCTGTCTTAGACCATGACCGTTATGAAGTATCAAATATTGAAGGTTACTCCGCTAGAAAATATAAGAATGTATTTCCAGCTGATCACTTAAAACCGTGGATCACGTTTCACTCTTCTCCGACTGAAAGTGATGTAAATAGTTCCGAGTCAGAGTAAATTATGCAAATAACATATAGATGAAGTAATGATATATGATTTGTTGTATCCTTGTCCTTACCCATCCTCCCTCATTCCCCCTCTCCATAGGTGGCGAAACAATAGAATGATGTCTATTTTATGAAGTGGAGGAGGCCGAGACCCAAAGCGGGTGAGCGGTACCCACAACGTATTGATGAGCGAGTGGAGGAGGCCGAGACCCAAAGAGGGTGAGCGGTACCCACTATTAATAACTGAGTGGAGGAGGCCGAGACCCACATGGGGTGAGCGGTACCCACAAAATATAGCCGAGTGGAGGAGGCCGAGACCCATATTGGGTGAGCGGTACCCACAAATGGACATGAAACTGAATGATGCCCTCATATAAAATTGAATTGATTACATTTTAGTAGACTGATTATTTCTTATTTTCGAAGTGATATGTTAAAAGTGATATACTTGAAGTTTTGTAAAAGATGGCGGAATTATGTGATAATTACAGATGAATTACAGTTATGTGATAATTACAGATAATTACAATTATGTGATAATTACAGTTTGAAAACTTTACGGTGATTTTAAAATGAACTTTATATTGCTTAATTTTTATCATGTAGTATTTCTTGAAATTAAAATTTATTTCAGTTAAGTTGATTTGGTTACTTTATTGTTTTGTAGTGTATTAGTATAAACGTTTATTGTAAATCATTTTCTAATATAGTTATTTTGTCTTGGTATTAGTTAATAATTTACTGTCAAAAATCATAGCAAAATTTTCTCTTTTTCTTCGTTTCTATATTTTGTTATGTATGTGGACATACACTGTCTTATGCTGAATGGCCGGAGGAATGAGGACATTCCAGTACCAGGATGGCCGATTGTTGGCAACACTCATTTTTATTCGACTGAATCGTTTGAATCGATAATCCAAAAACAATTTAAAAAAGAACATTATTGACGGTTGGGTCTTTGGTTCGTCTATGGCCGGCATTCGATAACGGACAGTGGATGGACGAAAAACGATTCTGTGGCTATTTCTCTATTTCGCGATGTATTTTGAGAAGTAATTAATAAATACACGATTTAAAAAGGTTCTACAAGTTTCTATTGTCGCCCTGACTTTGGAATAGTTTATAAAACTAACACATTGTAGGTAAGAAGTTGGGTTACCAACAATTATTTAGTCTTTTAGGGATGCAACAATATATGTTCCGCTTCAAAAAAATAATAATAATTTGTTCCAATTATTTTTTGCTACTTTATGATTTTTCTCTTCAGATAGTTTAAATACATTTAAACAATCATTTGTGACCGCAGTCTTATTGATCTCCTATATTTCTTCGCCAAAAGAAACTCATAAATATCCCAGGCAAGCCCATATAAACCAGCTAGGAAAATAATATAACAATACGATTACTTTAAAGTTTCCCTTTTGAATACGACCCCAAAAACCACCGAAGTTTTACCACCAAATTTTTGGGTGACAGCAAAATTGCCTTTGTGGTATCCGCAACAAAAGCGGTAAGCATGAAATCAAATGATTTATTGTTGCATTCGTCCATTCATGGGCATTCACGCGTTGTTTCCAGTCATTTTTCTATACAGGCGCCGCGCCGGGGTCCTTTCGAGCTGCCTAAAATTCCGCTGCAGACCTACATCTTGGTTACGATGACATGTGTCACTTGGCTGTGACGAGGAGAGAGGCTACTCTCTAAGCTTTAATGTTTTCATTCCTTAGCCTCATGTTAACTTCAGATGTTTGAAGCGTTCGTGGTTCAGTGTGGCTAGCATGGTCATGTCGATCACGCAGGTTAACTGACTACAGACACGCTCATATCTTAAATAAGTGTGACTTTTAGTGGTCGTGCTACGCAAAGGCACTTAAACCCGTTACCACATGACACTAGCTCCACAACTTTTCAAAAAGCAAAAGAATAGAATATAAATTGATTTAGAATAAAAAGAGAGTTTCAAATATCCATCATTCAGTGAGTGAAATGCAGTTTTAAAATTGTCGTTTTACGAATTTTACACAGAGAATGTCGCTGTCATATCTGTTATGTAATCAAGAAGTGATCACGAAATGATGGTTTGGCGAAACTCAACTTTGTTACAACTTACTTCATCGACAAAAACTTGACTCTTAAAATAATGTAGGCAATAATTAAGTAATATTTATTACATATCTTTATAAAATGATCCGCCATTGTAACAAGTTCGCAGCTATAAGTCCAAACTCCTGCGTCGCTCTGACCACCTCCATCGCAGCGCGCACCGATTTTTCCGCTCAGTTAGTACGATTTATATCGTCGCGTCGCCTCCGCGCGGAGTATTTATTACTTTTTATTGGATGCTCTTCGCTCCTGTCGCAATACTGGCAGCCACTGACTCGATGAAAGCAGTGTTCATTACTTTTATTTAAATTGCCACTGACCTGTATATTTTCTGTTTTTTATCTCCAATGCAAAGGAGGGGCGTTGTAAGTTTATGAAAGCCTACTCGTATCTGTGTAAGTGTACTTGTGTGTCTGTCTGTAGCATTGTAGTTATTAGTCAAGTAAACTGACACATTTTGTTTTTTACTTTAAAATAGGTTTAATTGCGGTGCTATGTTTGGTGAAAACCAGTTTAGTTGTTTTCCAGTTATTTGAATTTCACTGTCCGGGTGATAAAATTTCATTGCAAGTGTAATTTTCTATATAAAAAGAATTCTAGTAATCATTTGTATGTTAGATAGATAGATATACTCTTTATTGTACACACACAAAAATAATAATATACACAACAACAAAAGACACAATATTAAAATAACAGTGGTACAATTATGTATTACTTGGTATGTTATTTTTGAACGAACGCTGAGTTGTGCTTTAAAACAAGGTAGTTGGGTATCTACAAGTATTCTGTATTCCTCTCGACCTTCCCACAATTTACTTAACAGTTAGGTATTCAAAAAGGTCCAATTAAATTCGAAATTATGAAATAGAATGAGCAATAAATTCTCAACCAAAACCCAATCTGCGCTGGCTTAGAAAAGGCCAGAAAATTCCATTTATGCAGATTTATAAGGTAATTGTGTCCAGGACAGAGTGTGGAATCAGCTCGCGATTCATCTGCGCGATTCCCGGCGCAAATGCACAATGGTACAAAGCCACAACCACCCCCCGCACCCCTGAACTTCCGTTTGGAGACAAGCATTCATTTGAAATGGAAATATTTTTTGACCAATCTGCTATTTCATTATTTTATGATTTATATTTTGATGCAGTGTGGGCAGGCCTCGGTGGACCAACGACCTGGTGAAGGTTGCAGGAAGCCGCTGGATGCGAGCCGCACAGGACCGGTCGGTGTGGAAATCCTTGGGGGAGGCCTTTGTCCAGCAGTGGACGTCTTTCAGCTAATAGATAGATATTTTGAGGAAAGCTTTTATTGTATTTTATTTTTATTACTGATAATTCTCAAGGGTGAAATAATAACATTTACCAAACTTTAATGATAGACTCTCCTAAGGAAACTGTAACAACTTTTGTTCTAAAACTTTCTTGAACTTGAAAAAACATTTTTGGGTTTTTCATGAAAATTGATCAGGTTTGGTTGGTGGTAGGGCATTTTCTGAGCCCGCATGGCTAGCTACCACCATCTTATCTAAGTCTTACCGCCAAACATTAATGTTAACAGCATTGATGTATTCCGGCATGAACATAAACCAGTTCCCCATTGCGTTGGGGAATCTTGGTAAGCCCGCTTCCATCTTTGGCATCTTCATCACTTACCATCAGGTGAGATGATGCCAAGGGCTTACCAATTGAGGGTAAAAAAAGGTGATTGGCTGATCTTGTATGTGAAGTCTAACATTATTTTCGAATTTCGTATACATGCCACAGTTATTAAACGATTACAAGTTTACCCCGCACGCCTCCTAAAACTGTAGTAGTCAAAAGCTGTGCCCCGTTCTTTGACAGGCAGATATCTATCTATCTGCAAGCAGACTATCGTCAAAAAAAACGATCAATTAAAAGTTGCGGTGCGCGTTTGAATACGAATCCATCCCTATCCGACTTTACTCTGACAATGTTTCGAGTAATAGAAAGCTAGTTTTTTCGACATAATAGGGACTATACAAGGTTATTTTTGGACCTTTCACCAAAACATCACAGTGGCTTCTATTCATGAAATTGAGAAACTTTTCCCAAGAATGTGACGATTCGTTCTTGGGGAAAAAATTTGGACCTTTCATACTAATTTGATAATGTAATGAAGATGCCCAAAATTGTTTTGTGAATTGACCATTGGTTATTGGGGAAAGTTGCTCAGTATACATAAATAGACGCCATTGTGAAGTTTTGGTGGGGGGCTAAAAATAACCCTAAATTTTGAATTCTCATCTTTACCATTATTATAAATGAAATATTCGTTTACAGGTTAGACTGTAGGAGAAGCAATCGATTTTAGCTCAATTCTAAGCCCCATAATATATTCAGTTGCTTCCTAAGCTAAAGAAGTTTATCATACCAGGTGCTGGAACTTTACCTAACACTACGTGTCCCAGCTCTTAGTTCCTTAAAAAGTTCCTGTATAAATTAAAAATAACATGGTTTCTCTATCTCATAACACACGAGTTAACTGAGTGCCTGGCACGACAGCGGCTCTTTTTGTGCTAAGTTATGGTTCGTGGGGTCAGTTTCCAGAGCAAACATTTGTGTGACTATCAGATTTCCTTTTCTATGTCTGCGTGTTAATTAATATTAATTTCAGTCATATCATTATCGTTATCATCACCATATTATCTGAAAGGTGGTGGTGAGAAAAGGTCTCCCCCTGGGATTTTACGCTACAACAGTTATATTTAACATTCTGATAGTTTCTTCATCTGTCAGATCTTCAGATTTAGATTCACAGTATCTAAGATAAGATAGTGAAGCAACACCAACTGAATTCAACCACTGTACTTTCATGCTCACTTCACCTCAGCAGGACCAACTCTCGACGAGATTGAATTTCCCAAGTGATTGCATTCATTTTTAACGGAAAATCTTCAAGAAGTCTCAAGCTTATCTCCAGCTGGATTTGTCGTACAGTTAAAGTTATTCAAGCTCAAACTTTGTCCCAGTTTCATCTAGTTTCATTTCTTAAGAATTTACTATTTCAAAGTTGAAATCGAAACAAAATAATTAAATTAAATTCATTCATCATTTTTTTCCCAATTATAAATTTAAGTGATGAATGATACCGAACATAAAATGGGTTGTTCCATGAATCCTTAATGAAATAAGAAACTAATAATCTTTGATGCCACATAACTGGTGGAATTTGTGACAATTTATAAGTAAGCCTTAACAAATAAAAATAAGACTGGTTTTTCATAAAAAGGTAGCAAACAAAGCTGGCTTAACACTGTCTTCCTAAATCGGATAACATAATCCAGGGCTGCCTAATTGTGCACCATTGTGGACCAGTAGATTTACGTACTTTAACATGTTCAAAATTAGTAATTCGGGTAAAATTATTCTAGGTTAAACTTTGTCTTGGCTTCGTACGTTCTCTACGTATAGTTTTTTATTACAAAAACCAGAGCGCAGTTGTTCACATAACCTCTCACTGTACGCGGCTGACAACTATTATTGTGGTCCGACGCGTCTCGCGGCCGCCGCCGCTGCTGCGAGAAATATTTCAATTTCATTATTTATGCCGACACCCGCCATTGTGCACCTCTCACCCGCTGTTTTTCATACGACCACTTTAATAACTTTATTTCATTTTATTTCATGTAAATGTTCCCTGTCGTTTGTAATTCGACTGTATTCGATACATATTACTGGTGAATATTCAACAATTTTAAATTGGAATTCAGGTAGGCTTTGAGAGTATCATTTATCATAATTTATTCAATGTTAATTTGTCATTGTGAATAAACGTTCGAAAATTCTATCAGATGAAGGTTATAGTGTACCTATGCCCTGAGGCATGATCTCTGCTTTCAAATCTACACTTAAAATATTCATTCCATAATAATAAATAAACAGTTGAATTTGACAAAGAAATAAATATTTATAACTACAAATAATATTTCATATTCAGAGGAGTGCGTGTAACATGTTTTCCCAAAATCAGGGACAAATTCTTATTTATAAGTATGAACGCAAAACTTTTTCACAAATTCAGAGAGGTTGTAACCCTGAGTCATCTGAAACCCATGACCCGCGAGGCCTCACGAAGCGTTACATCGGTCACAAGTCGACGGCCCGAAGATGCCGAAAGCCTTACATTTGCATACTTTTGCGAGGCGTCTTCATCGAATGCCTTTCGGAGCGTTTATGGTTTGTTTTGTTAAACGATTGAGCGAGGGTTGATGGTGGGAAAACAGAATTGTAAATCGTTTATTTATATAACAGTACAAATTTATGATAGTATTTTTCTGAGTTGCTTGAAAACTAAGACTTTATCATCAATACAAGATTTATGATTTTTCAGTTGTTTCAATTGTATCGTCAGAAACATCAGACTTTTGGGACTTGTCAATATGAAATTATATCAAACTTATAAAAGTATATTTTAGAGCTCGTTCGCGCGGACAACCACCACAGTTTGACACCATTCTCTCTAACTTGTCTGTAAAGAAAAGGTTAATTTGAGAGTCCATTAGTAGCGCGCATCTTGCGAGTTACTCGCGAGTCATGTTGGCTTACTGGCGACGAGTCGACTCGACTCGGCTTACTGGCGAGCCGGCACGGCTTAACCCGCATACTCACTTCAGCCAGAAGAGCGCTAATTCTCTTTTTATTTGGCCTGTCATCGCCTGATTAAGTTGTGTTGTGTACATAGTGTCCATATTTATAAAGAGAACTGCTGAGAGAAATTTCAGGTGTTTAAAACAAATACTACCAGTGCTCAAGCTGTTGTTTTCAATTGTTCAATTGTTCAATGTTCAATTGTTGTTGTTCGGGGCGGTATTTTTGACTAATCAGTTTTCAATTGTGTTATATATTTTTTTGTGTGTTATGGTTTTTCATGTTTTTTGCGTCATAATAAATGTTTTCTATTTTCTCAAATAACTCCGATTTCTTTACCGCGGCTGCCGAGACACATTGTTCAATTCAATTAAATTGTTTAATTGATTTAATTAATGATGACTGATAAAGTATCTACTTAGTAACCAAATTACAACTTCTGAGCCTCTGTTTGCATTTTATCTCTTTTGAATCCTTTCTTTCTTTATTCTTCTTTCTTTATTCTTATTTTTTATATTTTTTTTACAGACATAACATTGTATGATTCATTTATTGATCTAGCATTAAGATGTAATAGAATTTAAGACTTTTTTAAAAATGTGTTGGAGGGAGTTTCTTTAGGGCCCGCCGTTTCTTCTCACTCCGCAAACACTTCCCGAAACGGTGGGTATACCGAGTTTTGGGTGGTAGGAACCTCGTATTAGGTAGATAAAAGAATGACGTTCGAAAAGTATACACTGCTACCTACTTCGAATAAAATATTTTCATTTTCATTTTAGGTATATGTTATTTGTATGAGCCACTATCTATCTATCAGCCGAAAGACGTCCACTGCTGGACAAAGGCCTCCCCCAAGGATTTACACACCGACCAGTCCTGTGCGGCTCGCATCCAGCGGCTTCCTGCAACCTTTACCAGGTCGTCGGTTCACCGAGTCGGGGGCCTGCCCACACTGCGCCTTCCGGTGCGCGGTCGCCATTCGAGAACATTACTGCCACTATAACTTTATGAGCCACTATTATCCATGAATTTATCTATCCACGCACGCACAAACGCTTATCAAACATCACTGACAGAGCATCTCTGGCTATGTTCTCGCAACAGCAAAAAACTACACATACAGCGAAAAAAAAACCCAGCAAAAAGGCTTTCAAATATTCACGAGAACAAGCCGGCCAGATGTGCGAGACCCTTTTTGATTTATGGTAATCTGTTTCGCGCGTCAAGGCGCTGACTGCTCCTATTGTTGTTGCGATCCGCAGGCTTGGTGCCCGATGCGGGACCAACGCGATATTTTCTTTACAGCCGGATACCTGCGCTCGCTGAATTTCAATGCGTTCTATTGTTGGTGGACAAGTTGCGAACGGAAGTTTTGAAAGATATATCCCAAAGGATCGGACGTTTGCAAAGTATTTATTTTGGCGCCCATCAAGGGACTCGGTTAGGAGCAGTGAGTCATTAATTTTAGTTTATCCAAATGTAAAAAAGACCCAAATCGGTAAATATTCAATGTAATATCAGAAGAGTCTCTTCCCGCGTTAAGTCGCTAACTGCTCCTATTGTTGTTGCGTTGCGATCCGCAGATTTGGCGCCCGATGCGGGATTACCCTGATAGTTTGTTTACAGCCAAATACTTGCGCTCGCTGAATTTCAATGCGTTCTTTTGTTGATGGACAAGTTACGAACAGAAGTTTTGAAAGATATGCCCCAAAGGTCTGATGTTTATAAAATTACGTTTGGCGCCCATCAAGGGCCTCGGTAAGGAGCGGTGAGTCATTTTGTTTTATTAGTCAAAAACAAAATAAAACTGCTAAATATTATATGTGACACTCAGGGAAATAACAAAACTCTACAGATTTCCCATATTCGAAAATAAATCAAACAATTTCCTTTATAGATGTTATTTTGATTTATAACTGTATTTAAACTGTCAAATTTTCCTTGTGTTTAGTGAGTATGAAGGTATAACAAATAAAAACGGTGGTTACGGGTACATATCAAGACCAGTTGAGGTGCATTAACTGCTCTGATGTCGTGACGTGATTGAAATTACGTATCAGGTATTACGAATTTACAGGAAACAATATTGTTAGTATTTCAAATTATCTTCCAATGATATTAAACTCTCACTTACATACGCACTCGGATGACGCAGACAAAAAATAACCAATTTAAAGTTAGGTATCCTGAATCAAATAATAAAAATATATCTATATAAAAAACGTACCAGTTAACAACAACAAAGAAGCGAAAATATTAAGTCCAATTTGCATGAAGCGGCACATGTTGTCACGGATCACATTCTGAGTTATAATACCTTTCCCAATAAAACTTTCCACGTTTGACTTCACGTCACCCGAGTCAAGTTTCATTTCACTAAACTCTATACTTTCAATGTTACAGTTGGTTTTCCTTTATTGAGGGTAAGGGTTTCATCTCAATAGTATTATATGTTTGATCTTAGAATTTGCATACCGTATCTATTTTATTCCGAATTTGCCTTTTTTACACCTCTCTATACCTTCGTAATTTGAGTGCAAAGTCCTTTGACAATTTGGTTGTTATCTGAAATTGGAATGTTTGTTATACTTCTATTGGTTTTTCTGAATGGAAGCGACATTCTGTCAATAGGATAAACAGTTTTTGCCGACATGGAAAAGTTAATCTTGTGTGTTTGTTTGTGTTGCGAACGGAATTGTTTAACGGATTAGCGACGGCTGAAAACACGTGTTGGACGTCGGATTAATGTTTGCCGCCATGTTGGAATATTTTTGTCTTTTTTTTTTTTAACTCATGTGTTTGGCAAAAACATTAGGGCAGCATAAATAAGGACGCAGGTACAAATAAAATGTACGAGTATGATCAAAATTCGCAGCAAAATTAGTGAAACTGCTTTTTTATAAAGATTGTTTTACTTATCTGACTCACTTTGAATTGCAGCATGATAAAATATAAGGTTATCGTAGGTTTATATGAAATAGTCCTGCGTTTTTTACTACTAGAGTTATAAAGATGAGTTATTATTGAGAGTCGAATGACTGGAAAATGATATCATTTATCATGCAGTCTCCTTTATACTACTGGAACGAAGTACACATGGATAAAATCTATGGCGATGCTTGTGTCTAATACCGTACAGTCAACATTACTTAATATACCAAACCAATCAATAGTAAATATAACTTATCGAATTCTGCACCATTTCGAATATCTCCTCCAAACGTATCTCAAGCGAGCACGAAGCATGATAAAGCTATTTACCGCAAGACGAGTGTTCCGTTCCACCACCGAAGTGAGTTGGCTGCCGGCCAACTTGAGAGGTTTGTCTGCAGGTCTTAAAACATAACTAATGTCTTAGCTCTTACTGTTAGTCACTGAGGTTCTCGGTCAAGACAAGTCTAACGAAAGTCTCATGAAATACCGAAATAAGCACTTTTAAGCTTTCACTCAAACATTATTATGACATTTGTGACTTAATTATGCTCAATAAATTTGGGTCGGCTTTAAAAATTTGGTGTTATAAATGCTTTAATTTTTCGTTAAAAATATTAAATAAATTTAGCAGAATTGACAATCGCTGGAGTGGATCCTTCGAGTGGAGACCATATTATTTAGGCCAAGTGCAGTCGTTACCTTTTAGAGAATTAGTCGGAGGCCTTATAGAGAAATTAAAAAAGAAAGAGCGCCTTGGGAAACTGTAATCTTTTATTTTCATTTACCAAAAAAAGCCACCACAACCTCCACCAATCCAGACTTGCCCTGTGTGGATGCCCCACCAGTGGGGACAATATGGGTTGTTAACGTATGTAGCCTACAAAAGAATTAGACACTTAGTGCTCGTTTGTCACCGACTCAAAGCAACCCTTTCAATGGTTCCGTTATTGTTGTCCACAGTACTAATGTAAAAAGCCTAAGAGTGCGGAACACAGAAACCCACTTTACGCACTCGGTCGCCCATACGTCGTCGGAAAGAATCGATGGCTTCACAACCACCAAAAATTCAGTAGCTATTCACGACACGACATTGACGAAAAGTCTCAAAATAGAATTTATATTTATAGAAGTCATGTGACAAAGGCTCAGACTCAATCTAAAATTGTGACGAATTAAACACACCTAGGTACTATTATAAAAAGTTACGGCACGAGTATTATAAAAATTTAACTGCATCATGGGTAATGGTCTGGAAAAAACAAACTCTTTAAGAATATTTTAAACTTCGCTCTTTTAAGGTTAATATCTTCAAGGTTGTTTTCACTTTTTTATCATCGTAAACAAATAAGTTACGACACGACACTTTGATCGTCAGCTCTAAACACACTTAACCCTTCAAACGGTGCGTCATCGTTCACGCGAGCAGTCTCAGAAAGCCTTTGTGGTCGGATTAGCGCTCAGCAGTGTTAAGTCGCCATTTTATCAGGATCCGAGGTGGTTGCATCCTTATTGAGGTTCATAGTAATGCAGTAAAAGGCCTTATTCTTATAGACAGCAAAAGTCATTTTCATGTTGAACTTAAGATATCGAATAGAAATTCTAAATTTAAAAATGACTGACCAAGAGTAACTATAATGTATGTATGTAGTTGCAGTAGGTAATATTATTTAGGAGAAATGTAAGAAGCCCAAGAGAACTACCAAACGAAATCTTTTTGTGAGTTGAACATACACAATGCAGACGAAAACAGAAATTCGTTTTATTTCATAATGCCTACATATTTTTGGAAGAGGTTGTATCGTATAATTTTTTTTAAGAAATTTACAAAGTACGTTTACAAAGTTATTTGCTTGCAATGAAATTTTAATAGAAAAAGAAAGAAAGAAAAAGTTTGTTCAGTAGTAAGTAAATGGACATAGAATAATAAAAAAATATGGACTAAAAATAACCTTAAAAGAAAAACATTGTCTCTGCCTAAAAATAATCTATACAACGATACAACCATCAAACAACCTTATACCCTAGCGACGCGATGTCGAGGTCGCAGGGCCCGATCAAAGATGCTCAGTTTAGGGACCTCCGAGACAAGCATGGCAAATGCAAATTCGAGATCAAGCTCTCCTCAGGGACCTGTCCTGAGCCTTGTTTGTTTATAGCGCTTCCGATCAAATCCGCTTTGAATATCGCATTATTTTTAGGAGTTGTAAATATTTACAAGATGAAAATAATGGATAATTTTTTTTAACTTTGAAGAGGGGCTAAAAATAATGAAACATAGTAAAAAGTTAGTTTCATAGTTTGTTCATCCTTAACAATATAAATTGTGTTGGATATTAATTCATATTTAAAATAAATTGACATAAAAAATCACAGCAAAATGTCATTAATAATAAAAGTATTGTAAAAATAAAAAAAAGTAAAAAATAAAACATGATTATATAAAAATGAAGTCATTTATATTTCTCGAAATATTAATGTATAGTCGAAATATTGTAATTAGACAAAGTCAAAGTCAAATTCTTTTTTGTTTAAGTAGATGCTCCACTCGGAACTTGTACACTCAACGTTTCGTGAGGTGTTAGCGCGGAGCGAGAAACAAACCAAAACAAGGGACATTCCAAATAGTCAATCTTACTTATAGCTATCGACCTACGCGCAAGGAGACTTATATGTGATAATGAGCTTGTTTTAAATAAGCTCCAAAGCCTTGAGCATCGCCGCAAAGTCGCCTCTTTATCGGTTTTTTATCGAATTCATTTCGGAGAGTGTGCTCAAGAACTTCATGACCTAATTCCCCCATTCCACCTTCGGTCAACTAGGCGTAGGGAGGCTTTTCATCCCTTTGTAGTTGACATTCCACCTATTCGCACGAAGCGATATGCTTCCTCTTTTATTATGCGAACTGCGAAGGAGTGGAACAACTCCTTACCTGCGTCCGTGTTTCCCGATTCCTATAATTTGGGGGTCTTCAAGGCGAGAGTGAATAGGCATTATTTACGTGTAGATTGCTTCTACACCATAATGCGGAAGAGATGCGCGTCCCTGGTGCGCCGCGTGCGGGCCAGCCCCAACCTCATCCTGAGCTGCGTGGCGAGCCGGCTCGACTGCGCGTATGTGAACCGCTGCTGCAGGCTCTCCACCTCGGTGGTGGTCCTGTGATCGGCGGGAATCGCTTGCGCGACTCAGTGTGTCTATTTATCTATTTATTTGTTATTTGTTGTTAAGGATATTATTATACTAACATAGGTTAAGTTAAATTGTTACTAACATGATAAGTCAAAGTCACTTGAATAAATAAATGAATTATTATTATTATTATTATTTGAGTTTGCGTGTACCATCCTTGACTACATCGTCACTTTCCATCAGGTGAGATGTAGTCAAACGCACTCAAATTTTTAGTAAAAACATTTTTTTTTTATATGATAGGTGGCAAACGAGCAGACGGATCACCTGATGGTAAGCGATTACCGCCGCCCATGGACACCCGCAACACCAGAGGAGTCACAAGTGCGTTGCCGACCTTTGAAATGGGATGGGGGATGGGGGAATGGGGAGGGGGAGGGGGGGTTGGGCCTCCGGTACCCTCACTCACTCGGCGAAACACAATAAACGTTGCTTCACGCCGGTTTTCTGTGAGGCCGTGGTATCACTCCGGTCGAGCCGGCCCATTCGTGCCGAAGCAGGCTCTCCCACGTCTATATATATTATAAGGCGAACTATAAGGCAATATTGTCCTTTAATAAGCCTAGTTATACATCCGTCCTTTCGTTAGTAGCGTAATTATTGAGCTTTTTTAGTACAAATTAAAAAAAAAGGTTTATTAGTTGAACCGACCTGAAAAAATACAAGAGCGAGGTATTTTCAATCCTGTAGCTAAAATTTTGAAATGATTATTAAGAAAATACTTTTGCCGAATTTTTTTTTTCATGCTTCATTCGCCGTTCCACTCAACGGTTAATTTTTAGATTTTAAGTAAGCCTGATGAGGAAATTATTTTTATCCGCTCGACTCCCAGTGGGCCTAATGATTCCCGCAATATTTAAAGCTGAATTTCAGGCGCCCTTTCCGTGATCTTGCCCCGATTAATGAATAAATTATAAAATAAATTTTACTTTGTACACAATCATTAGAGACCTCTTATTTTAAAGACTTTTCGCAACAGTTGAAAATGAGCTTAAATACAGATTCTTTCACCTATCGAGAAATGGACCCAGCGTGTTAAGAATCCTTTACTTTAATTTTGCACTTCTATAAGAATAGCTTATGGAGGTTCTTAAAGTGGACCAGACACTATCAGTAATAATGACAGTATTTTTACATCAGTATACTGATATTCCATCGTGTAGTATGCGTCAGACCATCATTACAACCCCTACACTGTCAGTATAATGTCAGTATATTGTCATTACTTGAAAATACTGTTATTAATACTGATAGTGTCTGGTCCGCTTAACGTACATACACGGTAACAAACCCCATGACATTCTATAAATAATTAAATTATATTTTGGATTCTTAGTTCATAATTATATAGTACATAAGCCTTATTCTATTTTAAATAAAATTTCATTATTATTTTATTTTAAACCAAATTTTTTGTATATGCTTATATTTTACTATCGTTCTTTGTAATTTGAGTATGTTTTCTTGCAAATAAACGTTTACTTACTTACTTACTTACTTACTATTCTAAGTTAGTTGACCTTAAAACTAATACTTGTTAACTAACTAATAAAAACACATTTTTAATAACATGTTTATGACAACATGCATTCAACAACTACACAATAAATACTTTATTTTTACTTTAACAATCAGACACAATTTCGAAACTAAACATTCGAGAACTTTCAGGTTCACGCCACTAAGATCCAGTCCCAAGCCACAGTCTCGAGGAGAGGCAGATTTGCGCTAACAACTTGCGGAATTGTCTTCCAGGCCGCTGCAAACGTATACATAGTGATATTTGTGTTGTTAGAGTTGGGTCTATCAGCTGTTTATGAAATCCCTAATACTAGGAGATTAGTATCTCCTTTATAGAGTATACTATAGTCTCCTTAGAGGAAATTAGGAAGAGTTACAGTGATACAATGTCTTAGTCTTATTCATCAGAAAGCATCTTGATTTTAAAATAATTATATTGAAATTATTCATCACCATCAGCCAAAAAACGTTCACAGCTGAACAAAAGGGAATTTATTCACGTTGTCATTAAATGCTCAATGAGAAAACGTGTAGTATGCGTCAGACCATCATTACAATCCCTACACTGTCAGTATAATGTCAGTATATTGTCATAACTTGAAAATACTGTTATTAATACTGATAGTGTCTGGTCCGCTTAACGTACATACACGGTAACAAACCCCATGACATTCTATAAATAATTAAATTATATTTTGGATTCTTAGTTCATAATTATATAGTACATAAGCCTTATTCTATTTTAAATAAAATTTCATTATTATTTTATTTTAAACCAAATTTTTTGTATATGCTTATATTTTACTATCGTTCTTTGTAATTTGAGTATGTTTTCTTGCAAATAAACGTTTACTTACTTACTTACTTACTTACTATTCTAAGTTAGTTGACCTTAAAACTAATACTTGTTAACTAACTAATAAAAACACATTTTTAATAACATGTTTATGACAACATGCATTCAACAACTACACAATAAATACTTTATTTTTACTTTAACAATCAGACACAATTTCGAAACTAAACATTCGAGAACTTTCAGGTTCACGCCACTAAGATCCAGTCCCAAGCCACAGTCTCGAGGAGAGGCGGATTTGCGCTAACAACTTGCGGAATTGTCTTCCAGGCCGCTGCAAACGTATACATAGTGACATTTGTGTTGTTAGAGTTGGGTCTATCAGCTGTTTATGAAATCCCTAATACTAGGAGATTAGTATCTCCTTTATAGAGTATACTATAGTCTCCTTAGAGGAAATTAGGAAGAGTTACAGTGATACAATGTCTTAGTCTTATTCATCAGAAAGCATCTTGATTTTAAAATAATTATATTGAAATTATTCATCACCATCAGCCAAAAAACGTTCACAGCTGAACAAAAGGGAATTTATTCACGTTGTCATTAAATGCTCAATGAGAAAACGTAATTTTAATATGAACTGACAAGATACCACATGTGAATTATGGACCTGTCATTATTATGTATCAGCTGATTGACTTGTACCCCATGGAAATACCAAAAAATGTATTGGTTAGCAGATTTGTAAATGTAACTTATTTAGTTTCATGAGCAAGAACTGTAACGTAAATAAAAATGTAACTATTGTAGTATTGTTTTATGATTTTGTTAAACGTATATTTTGTATTTTTTTCCATAATAGGGTAGATGACTACCAGTCATTTGAGTTACTTTTTAAAATCTAACAAAAACGATATTTTGTTCTTAATTTGTTTGAAGTAATTTGAGTAACGTCATAATTTTTTGGCCTCGTTGAGTGACTAATTTTATAACATTTGTTGATAAATATTGAAGATGGGATAAAAAACAAAACAAATAAAGTTTTTCGAAATTTTATTGAAAGATGTTGTATTGATGTTGATGTTATGTTGATTTGTTGTATTATTTTGTCGTACAATAAAGAGAATACAAACAAAGATTTAGTAATTTTATTTTTTCTATTCAGTTTAGAAGAAAATGATATTAGAAACCTCAATATCATTTTTGAAGACCTATCCATAGATACCCCACACGTATGGGTTTGATGAAAAAAATTTTTTTGAGTTTCAATTCTAAGTATGGGGGAGCCCCCAAAATTTATTGTTTTTTTTTCTATTTTTGTGTGAAAATCTTAATGCGGTTCACAAAATACATCTACTTACCAAGTTTCAACAGTATAGTTCTTATAGTTTCGGATAAAAAGTGGCTGTGACATACGGACAGACAGACAGACAGACAGACAGACAGACATGACGAATCCATAAGGGTTCCGTTTTTTGCCATTTGGCTACGGAACCCTAAAAATGCCGCGTTGTGTGGCGATTGGTTGCAATAATAATGGAAATCATTAATTACCTAAAGATTCTCGGATGAAGCAGACGTGGAAAAAGTTACGTTTTCAATTATGTACTTTTCAACTTCGCTTTTAATTGAGGAACAGTCCAAGTCGCATACATTTTCCATTTAACAATTTTACAGAAAAAAAAACTAATTTATAACACCTCGATAATAAAAAACGCGGAACTAATTGAAAGTCAAGCGTCCGTAGCGCCATCTGCAAATAGGCCTATCTGCATGTAGCTCTGCCCATTTGCCCTTCATTTTCACGCACCTCTATAACTCTTTAGAACGTGGTCTTCATTACGTGACGTCACACCTCTACAAGTGCGCCCCGTATCACGAGTGCGTGCTTCATTTGTTTTAATGATTTTAATGAACTGTCAGTGGCGCGGGCGCGCATTGTGTTTTGATTAAATGTTTAATTCCGACCCGACACTGCTTTATTCGTGGTGATTTATCGGGCGCTAGTAATTTGCAGTTAACAACTAATTTTGTAGGTACAATTTTGAAATTTCATTATCGAAGTGGTTTTGTGTTTAGAATTAAATTTTATGTAGGTAGGTTATGTATAAGTGATACATTCGGTTGCAGAAATAATACATCTCTCTCTTTTATACTTCATAACTGTTTCTATCAAAATTATTCACTTTTATTCATTTCAAGACAATCAACGATATTGGATGTTGAAGAGAAAAGTAAATAAAACATTCCAGAACAAATCGCTCACGGTTACCTGCCCTCTATATTCGTTTAAATACATACCTCTAGATTATCTATGTAGACTTTTAATTGTGTGCTGTATATAAATGTTTTCCCTTGTCCACCAAGCCCACTGGAACCCACAACCGTCGGCGTAGAAATTACGAAGGCTAAGTACTACGCTACCGAGTCAGCCACACTAATATGCACAATACTTTCAATTAACTTAATTGAGACTTCATTCGCGCGAACAAAATTCTCAAATAAAAGAAGAACGCTGATCTTTAGAAAATAAAGAGCAACGCATTTACGTAAAAGCTTTATATAGGCCCGATATATAAAAAAGCAGTAATTATAGATAAGTATGTTTGTCTGCCGTTAAAAGCCCATCCAAACTCGTACATGAATTAGCATAGCGCCCTGTGAAGGCAATAAAGCCTCCCTGTATGTTCGGATAGGGTTGGCATCGTGTCTGGAGAATAAAGTTTAACATTTGAGAAAATAATAATATCATCACAATGTTTCAGGCAAATACAACTTATGACTCGTTTAATCCATGCATGTTTGAATATGGAAACTAGACATAAAAAACATGAACATTTTAGTAATAACACTCAAGATTTTGTACTAATATAGTTAATGGATACACAGTACTTAAATCTCCATAGTCTTATAGTGCGAAGTCTTTGGAGCTTTCTTTTCCTTTCTTTTGCTTTTTAAAGCAACTTTGAAATAAGTTATATCTTATCTTTAACAATCTAGAATTGTTCTGTAACAATTGCGTCCATTGCTTCAATTGTGTCCTATAAATTTTCTATTTGTCTGTGTTTTTTTATTTATTTCTGTGTGCTTTTTGTAATTTTGATAAACTGAAAAAATTACCATTTTGTTTAATTTTAGTTCGGTAACCCTGTTTATTTTATTTTTCCTTGAATCCTGAAATTTCCATTAAACACTGGAGAGGGGAGGGGGACAACTCAATTAGCTAATGAAAACGGTTCTCCGTCTTAATCGCGGGTTTCAAAATACGCTACAACTTTTCGGCACATTTAAATTAATTGTATTTACAATAATATGATTTCTTTCAACTTTCTCTTCGAACTAATTAATTATTCAGAAATTAACAAGGTAAAAAAATGTAAGTGTTTTTAATAATGAAAGAGAAATAAAACGAACAGCTCTTGTTTAATATCTAGAATTCAAACATTTTACAGTTCCCCACTGCGTTGGGGAATCTTGGTAAGCCCGCTTCCATCTTCGGCATCATCGTCACTTACCACCAGGTGAGATGATGCCAAGGGCTTACCAATTGTGTATAAAAAAAAAAACAATTTTAGGACAAGTACCCATACCAACCTGTATAGGGTGACTTTAAACTTGTTATTGATACGAAAGGCATGTGCTCATGATAAATCAAATTAAAACGTATAAAGAGCCCAAACATTTTTTTGCGATTTGACTATGGGTTCCTTATGGAAAGTTGTTTATTATCATGAGCACATGCATATCCTTTCTTAAAAAGAACTAATTTAAAGTAATCCTATATTAAACTTCACTGCGGTCTTTTCATATAGTTGCACTCCACATATACACTATCAACAATTCCTGTCATACTATGAGATAATTCCACAGAAAAGAATGTATGCATAAAGTACAGTCCCTGGCCGTCACTGATGGTTCCAAAGAGAAACCCGTAATGGATAAACAAAATGTTCCCGTAATGTAAGCTTTGCAACCACGCCACGTTTCCATTCCACTCGGCCACTCGCTAAATAAAGCAGCCGTCAGAATGTCACGAAAACGCGCCGTCGAAGAACAAGTATCTCTTACACGAATCGTTTTAAGAAAATTTTACTTGTAAATTTAAGCCGGAAAACAAGAGCCTTTTTTGAAAGGGACGTCATTCACAGGATTTTGTCTTAATGCCGTCATTCATAAACAATGTAACGTACCGTTGAGGTCTTTTATTCCCGCTGTTTTATCATATTTACGAGCATAACATAATATTACGTAATATGTAAAAAAGTATTTGATAGTAGCATATTGCTACTAATAATCATTTTTCTTTCCTTCTTTCATAAATATGAGTAAGCAAAAATATCTTTCAATATTTTTGTTTCTGAAAATGTTGAATCTGTAACGCAGTGAATGCAGCGAATGCTGTCTCAACGTTTGTGCAATGCAGTTATCAGGCAGTTTTGGTTTCGTTGCAACTACACTTTCATACATAAGTAGATTACGAGTCTGAAATCATCCAAAACGACTTAGAAGCAAACGGGTATACGAGTTCCGAGTGGTAGCAACTTGGTATTAGGTAGATTAAAAAAATACCTGAAAAAATTTACGATTCTACCTAGTTTGAATAAAATAATTGATGATAGGGTATTTTTTTTTAAATTTTGAACTTAAATAACATGACGCAATAAACAGCATGTAACAGAGATTGTGTTCGAAGTAACTCCTAAAGTGGTTTGTTCACTTCCCAGACAATGAAATCATTAAGTTTACCAAATTAGCAGAGGATCGATTGTCTGCCTCCATCTTCAGTTGGAGTGATACCAACACATCTGATACGGCCCGCCTCCTGCCTGTCTGACGGGCTGATGGTCCGGCCTGACTATCTGCTTGCTGCTGAGCCTGATTAATGACCCCAGACGGCCCTCAGATCTCTTGGGAATTCGTTTTTGTTTTCAGAAAAAAGGTTTATTTGTTCGGCAATTGTAGATGAAGTTATTTGTAAACGATTTCATTTAAATTTTGTAAGCTTACTTTTTTAAGAAGCAATCGAATTTTTGGTCACAACTCCTAGCGATCCCAGTGCAGTGTTGAGGTGTATTTTCTTCTCTTTCTTGTATCTTGGAATTCTTCATAGACGAAGCCAATTGATAAAAAATACTTTGCTAAATATACATATTCTGAAGTACTGTGTATCTGAAGTACTTACAGTATGAATAGGAAAAGAGTGAAGAATAAAAATATAAACTGAGAAGACAGTAAGAAGAGTGCTGAACACGCTGATACCAAATGTTTGGAAACATGGCCATCAGATGATGATATTATAAAATTGATAGTTAACACTAAACAGACAAAAGTAAGTGATTCTAAAGGATAAAAAGAAACTCCTTTACCTACCTAATTCAATCGAAACAACTAACGAAATAGTGTGCGAACTACAATTGAAACGGATGTGTAAGGCAGACAACAAATAGCTGACTGCGGCGGAGAAAATAAAAGATAAGTTAGTAATAAAGATAAGTGCTAAGGAGAGACGCGGCGCTGGCGCAGGGGGGCCGACAAACGGCCGCGTAGTCACCTCTGATATGTGACTTAATATTTCAGGACGTGGGGCTAGAGAAACTGCGTATGCGAGAATTACTATATAATATTAAATAAATAATTATGTTTCCAAACACAAAAACAAGAAAAATAATACAAAGTAATAGACAGTTTATAATTTTAATATTACATTATAAACTGTAAATGAGAACTATTAAAATACAAATAGTCATAGTTACAAGTACAATTTTGTGTAAAAACTTATTGTTCTTTTATATTTTGAAATTAAACTTATCGTTCTTATAATTGAAATTGTAACATTTATTTTCAGGTACTAGCCCCATAAAACACAAAACAGTAATATACAAAAAATTCAAATCAATAAGTTACAATAAAATAAAATAATCAAATTCAAAATTAAATACATCAAATAATAAAAATAAATTAAATTAAATTAAAATATCAAATTTAAAAGAATACAATATGCAATTAAATTACAATCAAATTAATAAAAATCAAAATAAAAAATCAAAATAATAATGCAATTATTGCAATTTCTCATTTACAGTTATCAGTCAATATTAAAATTATAAACTGTCTATTAATATTTCCTTAATCTTATAAATACGATATATATATATACTTT
This sequence comes from Coleophora deauratella, assembly GCA_958295455.1. Classification (NCBI taxonomy): domain Eukaryota; kingdom Metazoa; phylum Arthropoda; class Insecta; order Lepidoptera; family Coleophoridae; genus Coleophora; species Coleophora deauratella. Next base: position 441,018 of record OY282406.1, read on the forward strand.
AAATCAAAATTAACATTAGGGCTTTTATATATTTATTAATTAATTAATATAAATTATTTGGTGGCTTACACTATTAATCTTTTTTTGAAAGAATTTATTTATTTATTAGACTTAAAAAATAGGAAAAGTAGGTATTGTTTGTTTACATGAAATAAACAGAATTACTATATAATATAATTCTTAAACTGCGATTCTAATAGACTAAAACCACATAAATTCAGGTAACAGATAACTCAAGAATAAGATATTTTACATACAGACGATAAAAGATTTTCGTCGTTTTGGGGCTGTCCTGTAAAAAATGTGTTTGGACCCGTCGTTAAATCGTAATGGCGTTGGATAAGAAGTGAAACAATAATTATCTGATTAACCTAACTTAATAAATTTATTCAGGTTTTCACAAAACATTGCTCTGATTCTATCTCTTCTGTCTGATTTGATCTTAACCTCTTAGGTCAATTTAGTGGCCGCGCACTTTAAGGTGTTGTTCAGACATTTCTCTCCACTTGAGCTGCGTTGTCACTGGCTCTTGGCAGCTGGTCCATAGACCACACACACAATATGAGAATTTCTCCTGAGTGTAAATATCATGCTGATTTTTCAACTGCTGTAGGTAAAAATATCATAACATCGTTTATTGCTTGGCTTTACTTGTAGTTTTTGCACCTTTTTGCAGTTTTTTTTGGCAAAATAAATAGAAATAAAAGACAAAATAGTAAAATAGTAAAATAGACCCCTTAAGTAATTATTAGTATGAAACTTATCAGGACACACTGCTGTTTGAACTGTGAACTGAACTGTAAGACGCAATAATAAAACAATTAAAAAATCTCAATGTATTTCAAATATAAGGTGCTACTTTATTAGTGCCCGATATTTTAGTCAGTACTTCTACTCCTGATTCTGATCAACTTTCCCCAAGAAATCCATAGTCAAATCGAAAAAATATTTTTGGACTCTTCATACAAATCGATCAGCCGAGCGGCCAAATTAGTTTGAAGAGCCCAAAAAATGTTTTGCGATTTGACTATGGGTTCCTTGGGGAAAGTTGATCAGAATCAGGAGGAGGAGCACTGACTAATATATCGGGCACTAATAAAGTAACACCTTATATACATCTAGTTAGTGAGGAAACTTGAACTATCCTTTTTTTTACTTGCTATAACATCAAAACATCCAGATTAAAGGCATCTAACCGCACAACAAAGTGAAGCTTTTGCAGAACTTTATAACCGTACGTATATAGCGTAGTCAAGCGCAAAAACATTGTCGATCGGCGCTGCGCGAACTATATTATAGTCGTAGTCGATTCACTGAGCGCGGGTTAACTTTGTGATTCAGTTTCTGCTGGTATTCATTCAGTCAGTTAAGTTAGTGCGTCTGTTATAGAGCACTGAATACTGTATCTGCTATATTGATGTTTAATGTTAGATTCAAATTATTTTGTATGAATTTGTAAAGCAATAGCAAGTCCAACTTAAATAAATAAAAACATTTTGATATTAATTATTCGTTTTCTGCATGCCCCTTCCTGAAAGTTTCATATTGTAATCTTTCAGAAGAATTTTCTCTACTTTGTCTATAAATCATGCAAGATTTATGAAGCAACATGTATCTATAAAAACATGAGTAACGAGTGAGTTCGCTATTTTATCATCATTTACATTAGCATCCAATTTTTTCCAGATTATATAAAGCTCTTACAATACTTTTCTAGTAACAATGAGAATACATTCATAAACTATACCTCATATAAATGGTCTTACTACATCATTCGTAACAATGGCTCTTTTGCTTTTGGATTATATTAATATCAGAACTTTCCTCGTAGAAAGACTCATCTGTTCATACCGTGATATATAACCTCCATTCTGGCAGAAACGTTTTGTATTGTCTTTGGGATTCAAGTTAACATGCTTAGCTATTCTATTGTTGGTCTGGAGGTAGTGGCAACACTTAAGAGTACTGTCTGGGGTTGCTATATACAATAAACTGTAAATCCAGTAAGTTTGCCGTGTCGCATCAGGTTCGGGGGAAACTGCAAACTTTATTGAAGAGTTGAACCCAACTTTGGATCTAACGATGCTTACCGTGTAAGGCCTGAGGGGACTAGCGAATGTGTAAATTCAGAAACTGCAAAGGTACAGAGATCATCAAGAATAATAAATTTTAACAAATATAAAACCACATACTTGGTAAACAATATTAACTTTGAACTTGGTAATAATATAATTCTTCAACTAAACAAATAGTTCGCTAACAACGGGATTAGAGAAACTAAATGATTCAAAATAATTTACTATGAAAAATCTGCATTTATTGAATTATCATAGGAGCTTAGGTAAGATGGTGAAACTATTCAAATTAAGACACTAGGTATGTATATGCCGGCCAAATTATGATATTGATGAAGTACCACAAGCCTAACACAGCAGACGCTGATTATTACAGTTATAATACTTATGAAGAAAGGAGAACAACTTTACTGCACTATAAGCGTACTAGCCGCGCCATGCGTTCGCTAAGTTGCAGTTATGTTCCGTATGTGTTTTGTGCATGTTGCAGTCCTATTCTAGTTTATCTTGTATGATTTGTCAAAAGGATTGTTTTATCTATTGCATGGTTACTCTTTTTGTCATCTGTGTTGCCTTGCTTGCATATCGTAGCTTTTACTTTTATTTGGGTTCTGCATCTATTCACTGTTAATATCGGCTATACGAGAACCTGTTCAGGTCACAATATTAAAACTAGAACTGTCAAAGTTTTGTAGTATAATGGCGCACCTCAACCATATACGTAACGCTAAGTAGGTTAAGTCAGTATTATATATCTGGCTTATTATGTGATTTGATTCCATTATACGAGTGTCCATCAAATACATGTCTCAAATACACGTCTCTTCCAGTCCCATCCTTACACTTTTCTAAATTTCACACTTTAAAAATTTCTCGACTAACATCTACCAAGTCAATGGTATTACAAAACTTTACAAAGTTGAAAACGATAGGTATCATAGTGCGACTATTCTTCCTTTCTTCTTCTGCCGACGCGCCGGCGTGTCGCGTCGTATCGTGTCGGTTGCGCCTCGTGTCGGGCTGTATGACGCGCGTCGCGGGGTTAGTACCGAATTCGGAGACTCGCGGAAATTAGATGATGCGGCGCGGGCGTAGAGCGTGGCACGGGTAGGGCGGAGAGATAGATAGTTGTCGATAAAAGAGTCAACCGTTGGTTACCGGGACCCTGTATCAAGCACACGCCTGTTGAGTTAAATTTCCAATTATTGTATTACCGTTTTATGGCAATTACTCGCTTGTCTCTTTTCACTTGACATAAGAAAAATCACTTGTCACATATTATGTGGAATGCCAAACAGAAAAAAAAGAAGATAAAAAAGAGTAAAACTATGTGTTTTAGACATATATTTTTTTATTTGTATAACGTTTACGAATGGACTAGTTTTATAAACAAGTGATTGTCAAAATGAAAGTCTTATCTAAATGGTGTAATAAAATTAATAAAACTCTAAAAAGTGTTTCTACATATAACTGAATAACTTTCTCCAATTTTCTTAATTTTCTCCAATTATATTGTGCCATACAATAAGAAAGAATAAGTTTCCATTTTAGCATAGTGTCTAGTTTAATAAAAGTATCGATACAATCCTTAGCTCCAAATTCCCATCCCGCACGTTTCCTTCCGCACACAAGTCAGCAATTTCCAACGAGAGGTGATTTATTCCACTTTGTACCGCGTCAGTCGCGGTCTCGCCGCACAATAATGTGCGAGTGCCGTACAGGTAGTTAGCTAGGTATAGAATATACTCGTAAAGGTGCAATGAATACCCCTATATCTGAGGGTACAGGTTAAGGTTTTTTACTTATCTACAAGTTTTGTAGGATGTTGGTTTTTGTGATAAAGTTAAGTTTGGTAGGGGACTGCGTCAAAGAAAATGTGAGGACGGACAGTATAGCAGGTTTCATAAAATTCTGTCATTACTTTTTTATTTTAAATCAAGGTTTGGACAAAGAGATTCAGTAATCGGCCAATGATTAATATGGATATGTGTCTTTGGATGTTTATATGACGGCGATGTCCTCCGAAACGGCGTGGTGAATCAATGTTTTTTTTGGAAAAGGTTGGAGAAGAAGCTAAGTTAGGTTTGTAAATACAATGTAATCAAATTAATGCAGCGTTCACTAATGTCTTTATACAATATAGCCGAGACATTTCGCTTAATTCTCGCGTATTAATGCGATAAAAACTAAGAACATATGTAACTAGACAAACTCAACTAGAATTTGTCAAATCAGTCATGTGTAGTGAAGATACATGCATATTATCTCATCTCACTAATATTATAAATGCGAAAGTATGGATGTTTGTTTTTTTTGTTCTGCTTTCACGCTGAAAATATTGAACGGATTTGAATGAATTTGGTATGTAGATAGATAAAGCACTCGGCAAACACAAGGATACTTTTTATCCCGGAAAACTAGAAGATTCCCGGAGGAATGGCTAAAAACTTAATTTTTAACTTCGCCACTAGATGGCGCTGCTTTACCATTTTATGTCTCTGGACCCAATTCTGAAGTTTACGCAGACGAAGTCGCGGGCGGGCGGAAGCTAGTACTATAATAAATCAGATCACTTGAAAATAAACTTGAGAACATTTGTGTAAAATTACGTCTCGAGGCACTGAGGTGCTTGTTACGCGCACTTGTCCACCTTGTATAACAGCAAACTAAAACGCGGCTGAATCGCGCGCTCCCTGTAGATGCTCCGTTCATTAACATTTCACATACTATTCCGAATTTCCCGTTCATTTAGCTTGCAGTAACCGTTTCAGTCTAAGTCATAGTTTAGACGATGTTAGGTTAAGCGAATGAGATTTGTGGAGTTTTGTGCAATTGCGTTTGCGTCAGCATAAATCTAATTACAGAATCAGTATCCTCATTCATATTATAAATGAGAAAATGAGTTTATTTTTCCTCATGGAGCCTTAATGCCTCGACACCTCAATAAGCCTTGACGAAATATAACTTAACGTAAAAAAAACGTAGCCTGTGATATAGGGAAGGACATTAGCTATTTTAAACCCCGAAGAACGTTCTTTTTATACGTATTAGTAATCGACACGTATACAAATAAGTTTTTTTTAAAAACAGTAAATTAACTCAATAAATATTTTAAGAAAATCCTGAATATCTATTCTAACAATAGTTTCTCGTCAGAAGGTGTCAAGTTGCAATAATATTTTGCAGATATAATTCCAGGCCATAACTAAACAAACAAAACGGAATGATACTCAAATGCGAACAGAAGGGATGAGTTTCAAAGAGTTAATAATTCTCATGAATTTCATTACCATTCTAAGGAAGATTAAAGACGATTCAATTCAAATGTACATTTGTATACGGGAGGGGTGAAGAAGGAGAGGAAAGTTTTATTTTTATGCTTAGTTTTTTATTTTAATGCAACTGAGTGACGTCATTCCACCAAGCATAAAATTGAATACTAGACATCCGTATATATCCTTACTCCTTACTAATATACGAACACAAAAGTGTATCTGTGTGTCTGACTGTTTGTTGCAACTTCATGGTATTACGGGTGATCGAATTTCGCAAAAAAATTTTATGGAGTTTTGGAATTGGATGGAGAAAAATGAGAAAGGATGCATAGTTTCAGAGGAACCCCGAGGCCAATTTAGTATGGCGAGTCAATTTTTTTTGTAGTTTTAACAAATTCATAGAATAAATGTTGTTCAGTCAGTGCGTTGAGTGGAACCATCTGTTACTGTTACTTTTATCTCTTTTGAATCCTTTCTTTCTTTATTCTTCTTACTTTATTCTTATTTTTGCATATTTTATTTACAGACATGACATTGTATAATTCATTTATTGATCTAGCATTAAGATGTAATAGAATATAAGACTTAAAAAAAAAAGTGTTGGAGGGAGTTTCTTTAGGGCCCGCCGTTTCTTCTCACTCCGCAAACACTTCCCGAAACGGTGGGTATACGAGTTCCGAGTGGTAGGAACCTCGTGTTAGGTAGATAAAAGAATAACGTTCGAAAAGTGTACACTGCTACCTACTTCGAATAAAATATTTTCATTTCATTTCATTTTCATTTCATTTCATTTCACTGGGTAGGACCCAGTAGCATTGTAGGCAACTAGATTATCTAAACGTTTCAGATGTACAACGCTAATTGAAAGGACAACCATAATAATAATCATTTCATTTGTAAAGTAATTATTTTACAAGCCATACGAGCCATAAGAACGTACTCTCATTCAAAGGTCTGCAACGCCCTTGTGACTCTTCTGGTGTTGCAGGTGTCTATGGGCGGCGGTAATCGCTTACCATCAGGTGACCCTGTCCATTTGCTACCTATCACATAAAAAAAAACAATTTATAAAACATTAATGTAAAAATTATAAAAAATAAATAAAATATAATAATAAAAGTAATAAAAATAAAATAAAGAACAAATAATAATAAAATAACACAAGTATTTATCATAATGATTAAATTACCAGGAAACCATAAAATTCCATATCATATCCATGGAGATACAAAGCTCAAATCCTATCTCCGTACACCAACAATGCGGGCACAATGACAGCGGCGGCAAAGAATCATTTTATAGGAGGCAGCATTAGCATAAGCGGGTCTTTGCATAATTCGCGGTTGCAGCGGCGAGTGCAGCTTAGCGCCTCACCCTTTCGCTTCTGGGAGCGGCGCCACTTGCCACTGAATCCATTAAATTAAATGTTATAATTAGAGAGAATTTGGCCTTTGTTTACGTGCCATAAAATTGGATTTGCTGTTTATGGTGCCGAAAATATTGTGGAAGTCTAGTTGTTGCAGTTGTGTTAGTAACAAATCTGTTTGTGAGAAAACTAGTAAGATGGATGGAATCGGTACAATTGGAGCAAAAAAAATCAGACTTTCAATATAAAGTTGCTCATTCAGTATGAGAAATCCAAAAATTACCTCAGGAAATTTACAATCAATACAGTCACATTCATCACCTCAATATACTTCCACATAATAGGGCTAGTAATATCCGTAAAGGAATCTTAACAAAACCGCGTAACGGATCTCCTTTAAAACTTATCTTAAGACATCCCATTCACTCCCCATCCGAGTCGCGGACGAACTAATATAATATAATGCCAAAGAAAATTCAATATACGACAGGAAACGAAATACAAACGTGTCAGTCGGAGCGTGGATTTGGAGTATTTTTCAATTTTTGCAAATCCCCCGAAGCACAAACAGCCCCTTTGTGGCGCTCAAATTGGTTTCCTGCTGCACCATCGCCGCTTACTGCACGCTGGCGGCGCGGGCGCCGAAGTGGCGATTAAAATAACCGCTTTATTCTTACCTCCCCATACATGTGCACTAGCGTTGAGTTGAAGTGATACTTTTTAAAACTGACTCCACTTTTCAATTAACTACAGATTGGATATGAAAATTATAACAAAAGGTAAGCATGATAAGAACCTTGTATGAAATATAAAATAAAAATTTGAATAATATACTTAATCGACGCATTATGTATATATTATTTAAATTACCTGCGCCGCCGCACACGCCTTAAATGTTTTCATGACGTAGGTGATAAACGAGCAGGCAGATCACCTGATAAACGATTACCGCCGCCCATAGACAGCCGCAATACCAGAGGAGTCACAATGCGTTGCCGGCCTTTGTGAGTACGCTCTTTTCTTGATGGTTTGAAGGTCGTATCGGTCCAGAAATACCGCAGGCGACAATTCATTCCACAGTTTGGTTGTGTGAGCCAGAAAGTTCAGTGTGAGATCTTTTAATTATCTTCTCAATATTTCATAAAACAATATTTTATAAAATATACTTCAAAAATACACTTTCTTAAACCGTGAAATTGTACGGTTCAAAGAAAACTTAGTAAAGTATGTTTTTATTTCCCTAGCTGGCAACACCGGCTGTGTCTCAAAGAGTGGCCTCCCTGGAGGGTCGTAGCGCTAAACGAAACGGCGGCAACACTACTAGGAAGAGTTTGTAGATTAAAACCTGGTGCAAATTACCGGGGAGTTTCTTTACTCGTAATTAAGAAAAATATTTATATTTCTTTCGGATAAAGTAAAGTTTAGGGTTCCGCAGTCGCTACAAAAAGATCTTCCTATCTGTCCACTAAAGACAGTCGCAGCGTCTATAATTTTTGTATTTTTGAATCGAATCGCAATTTGGCAATCTTGGGCACAAGAATATATTGTATAGATATCTCAGTTTTGATTTGAATTAAATTTAACATTAATCTTGCATACGTGTAAATGGAGGGGAGGAGGGGTTGAAATATTTTTCGAGTACATCCCCGTGTTTAAAGTTAAAAAAATCTTAAATGTGAAGATTCTAGAAACGTAGGATATAAGAAAAGTAATATATTACGCGTTACTAGACTATTCAGCGACAGACACATTTAAAACCTAAGAAATACATTACAATCTATGTTTGATTTGGCCTTTTCGAGACTGAGTAAGGTTAACATGTCAATATGTAGTTTACCTTTAAAAAACACACACACACACACACACACACACACAAACCTTTTTAGTTGGATTATTGAAGTTTTTTAAGTGTTATCTTGTTATATCTTTACATGTACTTACTGTTATTTTTACCTATTCGTGGAAATCTGTAAAGGCTTTTCTTTTCAATATGTTTGTATGAACTATATGCTATACTGTAGAAGCTGTTGGTATCCCAAAGAAAATAAAATAAAAATAAAACTCGTAGCGGGCTACACATGTAGGATACAATTTTTATTAACTATATAGAAGAGTAACTTTTTGGGAAATGGTGGTCAGACCAGAATAAAATAAAGTTAAAATTGATAAATGAAACACGAACAAATTTGATACTGTTTGGGTACAAAAATAACGAAGTTTAATGTTACAAGGCCCTGAAATTCTAATAAAGATTATATTATTCATACATTTAATACGACGACGTGAGGTTCTCCGCCTATTGTGAGGCAGACAATACCCGAACCCGTCCTCGCAATACTTTCTCCAACTTTATGTAAAATCTCATTTGTCCCTTATTTATGTTATTTTTTAAATGGCCGTCCCTTAGTTATTACGGGCATTATCGCGTCACGTAGCGGCCATGTGTTAGGGCGAGTCTCGAGTCGGGTGAACCGGCTGTAAATATGGATAGAGAGTTAGGGAACGACGGTTTTCCTAAGTGCTTACAAATGTCGAAATTGCAAAAATAAAGTAGGAACATTTGTAATGAATTCCTATTTTTTGAATCCATAATTTAACCCCTTGGCATCATCTCACCTGAATGTGACAAGCTTAATTAACAATGTTGACGCAGCGAATTTAAGTGTTTGGTATTTTGTCATTTTCATTCAGTTATAATAGTGATAAAATAATAAAATATGCCATAAGGAATTTACTCATACATTTAGAAAAATGCGCAGCTTAAAACTAAGAATCGTTTTTTAGTTAGTTAGTTAGTTCCCTAAGTGAGTGAAATGATTGGGTGGTTGTTAGATGTTCGTATAGAAAAGAGAGTTATCAATGATGAAGATGATATAGTTTCATATACTTAATGATCTACCTTGACGAGAGAAGTTACATAGATGATGATAAGAGTAACAAAGTTTAACTCTCACACACATTGGAAAAAGATAAATGGAAAGGAAAGCTAAACTTCTTCAACGCTCATCTCCTAGCCCCAAGGAGCATAGGATGACTATTTGCCCGAACACTACGGTAGTGAAGCAATTCGGTTTCTCTGCGCAAGCGCAGCATCGATATCACTGATGTATGTATGTGTTATGAATTATTACAGGTTTTTTTATTTATGTTTAAACCACTAGATTCTTGCAGTGTACCTAACTTTTGAAACAAGTGATTTCACTTACGTAAGAGAAGGAGCTTTCTAAAAAGTATAATTCCTATTTAATTATCATTCCTAATTAAAGACGCAGGTACGAGTATTTAGTGGTTTTCTAACAAAACCTAGCAACTGTAAAATAAAACATATCACAAAATGATACTGAAGGTAATGCATTTATTGGAAGTCTACTCTAAGGCTAAGCACTACAGACAGATACAAATACTTATATTTTAAAAGCGTGCAAACTACGAAAAACATCTATTTGTGCACCGGTTCTCATACATAGAAAATTGAATTATGCCTTGTTACCGTTATAACGGGCTTTAATGTAAAAAGCGAAATCCTAACGAACCGAGGATATGAGAATTTTTCATTTTGTCGTGCGTTTATAATATGCTACTAGTCAACACAGAAAAGAAATAGCACAACAAATATTATACCGCGTAACAATGTCGTTAACAACCCATATCGTCCCACTGTAGGGGCACGGTTCTCTTCCCATTACTCAGGAAGGTTAGGCCATACTCCATACATGGGGTCAAGTTCGGATTGGTGGAAGTTGTGGGGCTAGTGTCAGAAGTTTTCAAGCCGCCTATAACGCCTCCGACATGGCTTAACAACTGCCATCTAGCGATAGCAGTCGGCATCAACGTCTTAACGTGCCTTGCGAAGAACGGAAACGGTCGAAATAAATGCTACTAACAGTCAAACCCATCCAGGTTTTGACCGTGTCTGTAATCAGGTATTAATGAACTGCTTTAGAATGCGTCACATTTTTTTAAACCAGTGTTATAAGTACAGACTTGGTGGATACAGATACTCGCTCTATACCTGCTGCCAAGCAGCTCCCTGTGTGCCGGCGGGTGGGACGAGATGTCCAGCGTACTTATAACGGCATAAGAGGAATTATAACTTAGCTTTCTAGGATTGCCGAGACAATAAAAACGCTTTTGGAGTTACAGCCGGCCATAGATGGCGGTAACCACTTTCTATCAGGTGGGTTTTTGCTACCGTATACAATAAAAGTACTAACTGGTATGTAAAGTGCAACTGCAGTGCAACGCGAGAAAATGTGTTATATAAAATAACAAAAATATGAAAATTAGGTCTAAAATATGTAATCTTCCAGACTGTTTTAAATATTTTGATTTTTTCTCGATTGTTCACAAGATGTAAAGGCCTCACAAATGTGTCTTTGTGAAAGGCATTACCATTTGAATCCCTGACTTTGCGGCGCCAGGTATAATACAATACCTCATTGCTTACGTACTGTCTGTATGCTGGTAACTTCTAGACGGCTGTATTGTGCATATCTATTCTGTGCTGCAGATAGATTTGAATAAGCTGTTTAAGATAGTTTTGAAGGTTTTTGCAGTATAAAATAAGATACAACATCTCTGTTTCGTTACTGAAATTGGTATTATCATTGCTGGCTGTCAATTTTGAAGAAGAGCATCCTTATTACCCGCGACGCATGGGTATTACGTCAATATCTTAACGTTGAAAGCACGACGAAGCAGACAACTTAAAAAATTCGGACATCGCACGAGAGCGCTGAACATTAAATTGTTCGAATTGAGAACAGTCAGCTTAAATCGTATAATGTCTGACTAACATAAACATCATATCGATGCATATTGCTGTTCTCATAAAATTAGCACTAGAGTGAATTAATTGGCAAATTATGTGACTTTGGTTTTAAATTGTAAAAAAATAAAGAACAGGCGAGAGGTCACGTGAAATTGTCAATTTTTTTTTCATGCTTCTACGAATATCATCCTCAGCAATATCTTCATCATCACTACTTTCTTGGAGGTGGCATGCAGTTATCCATATGCTTGTTTTCGACTCGATATCTGCAGTCAAATGCATTTAGCTATTAAATGAATATACTAATGAAAATATTTGCTTGTTATTTGAAGTGCTGCATAGAGCTCAACCCACTACAACATATGGACATTCACTAGCCTAGCCTGCTCCTGTGAATGCAGTTTTCTTTCCTCCACCGGCAGTCGGCGGCGGCGGCGCGACGGCTTTACAAAGTTATATCGCGGCTCAAAAAGGATCTATTTGAGTGCGCCCATCCTTAGCATAAAGCTTGCGCCACAGAGTAACAAGGACACAGAAGAACTATTCGGCGGTTTTTTTATAAATACGCGACAATTTCTTGTAACTGCTAATTCAAGAAAAAAGCCTGTAGAAAAAAAATAGGATTTAAAAAAAGATAACTAACGATACAAGATAAAGATTATCTCTGGATCACTGAAGCAGCACAGTAAATAATATTTCAATTATAGTAACAGTAACAATTACTCCCCAACGTTAGGGTTTATTAGCTGCTAAGTTACAATATTTTTGCCGATCTTTGCTTTGATGGAATGCCTCGTACCAGAGGCTTCGTATGCCGAAAATAGCGCTGGCTATATCGCGCCCCTTGCCAATACGGAACGCGCTACTTAGCGACAAATATAAAGCGAGCAGTAATAGTCACCAAACATACCGATGCAAGCAACAACCTTCACATTAAACCAAGCTAACATTTTGTACCTCTCTACGCTGCGTTGAGCGCTTGCTATTCATTCACGGCGTATATATTAGCGCATCGCATATGTTGCCCAATTTGCATTCAGTTCGGTTTCGGAATTACTTTACGTATGTAACGTGTGTAGGCAAACGAAAACATTGTTGTACCTTCGTATCTTCCAGCATTTACATTTCTATAAAAGAATTTTTCCCCTTCAAATTTTTGCATGACAAATTAAGTGTTTTTGAGGTATTTTCTAGCTTTTTATCTATCTATGTAAAATAGTACTATTGCTTATAGATAGACAACGCACATTCAAAATACTCCACTTATAAAAAATTAAAAATTGGAAAAAGTATGCCTTGAATGCTCTTCGAGTGCACAAAGGGAAGTTGTTATGGAAAATATATTTTTTCCTTAACACTTAAAAAGAGTAAGAGATAAATAAGTACGTTAATACACAAGTGTTATAAATGACTAAACTGAAACTAAAATAGTTATCCAATAATACTTAAGGTTCTTAAGAACCAAAGCAAATATTTAGTGTACGCTGTTATTCTGCGATACCAAGAAAAGGAAGAGAATGCCAATTATAGCTATTTAATTCCCTATCGAACCTTCAACCTTTCTACCACTTACAATGATGAAGAGGAAGAAAGCATGTCAGAGCTATGACTAAGCAAAGAAAACACAGGTAAAACGAATGCTGTAGCATCCAATAACAAGTGTCCCTCTTTGGTCCCGCAGTCCCGCACAAAGCTGTCGTGCGCAAAGCCTTTTTGTTTGTACCAGATACAGGTATTTCCTTTGTATTCCAGCTGCTTGTCCTGTACTTGGGCTAATATATCGACGTTTTCACAGAAAATTATGTGAAGAATGGTTATTCTTACACGAATCCGTTTTACAATAGATGTAGTGCAGTATTTATATCTATTTACTTACATATATTTGTGTAAATAAAATAATTCTTTTTGATTTCTATTGACATGATAGGATGAAAAGCAACTATAGAGGTCATAAAATTAATGATTAAACGAACTTACCTAAGTGAAGTTCTATCATAATTATACGAAGCGCTTCGTCCGAAGAGATTAGTAATAAAGGCAAGTATATAAACACATGTAGTAACGCATATATGCCACCACTCCTGCACTTAGTTGAGGGTATGTTATGAAGATACAATATTTTCGATTTATTCAAAATACGAAGGTAGGTTTACATCACGCCACCTCTTCCGCTCGCTGGGTTCGTCATTTCGTTGAGGGTCTATGCCCAGGCCAAAATATTTCCGGAACCGCTCCACGCTGGGGCCAGGCGACAGACGCGGGTGGGTGGGTGTTACTAATCTCTTCGGACGAAGCGCTTCGTATAATTATGATAGAACTTCACTTAGGTAAGTTCGTTTAATCATTAATTATACTTCGCGCTTCGTCCTCGAGATTAGTAATAAAGGCAAGTATATAAACACATGTAGACCTTTAGAGTAGGTTCAGGAAATATGAAAAAATAAGCAAATTGTTGATTATCAGTAGTACCTGTTTAATTAGAATAAACAAAGTCAGAATATTCTGCAGTAAGCTACATTAGATTTATAGTTAAATATAATGCACATTACAAATATCAATATCTTGATTACAATCATAGTTAGCATAAATCACGTCACTGTATTATAGCTCTAGCTACCGAATCATTTTGCGAATCCACCATGATATTTCGATGGTAATACTTAGCGAACGTATTAGACGTTCCGCTCCATCCAGCCGTTTTCCTAATTTGGTCTAGGTTGACACCCAGGCGGTACGCGCGCGACGTGGCGGCGTGCCGCGTGCTATGCGCTGTGAAGATCGATACATCAATTCCACAGTCTTTTAGAGTCCCTTTTATCCAACGGCTTAATGTCTGGGAGGTAACCTTGTCGTGTGGTTTTTTGAAGCTAATGAATAGGTTATCCGTTTTACGTAACGTCCTGTTTTTGTTAAGGTAAACTAAAATGGTTTTACCTGGACATATTTGGGGCTTTTCTTCAAAAAATGGTATATACAGTAGAGGTTGTTTAGCTCCTACTCGAGATGTTTTTATTAAATCCGGGATTTTGATTAAAAGTTGAGTGGGACTGCGTTCTATATTTTTTATGTCAATTTTGGACAGAGTTTGAACTCTGTGTGTTGTGACCAGGGCTAAGAGAGTAACACATTTTTTGGTTAGTTGTTCTAGAGATAAATTTTCGTTAGGGAACCATGTACTGAGGTGATCAAGGACAAGGCTACAGTCCCAGGTGACGTCGTATTTTGGCAAGGGGGGTCGGAGCCGAAATACCCCTTTGAAAAATCTGGATATCAAACTATCTTCCGAGACAAAGGGGCCTAAAATAAGGGCTAGTGCTGCTCTGCAGCTGTTCAAAGTGCTATATTGGCTGCCATTTTGGTACATCTCCGTTAAAAAATCAAGAACTGTTGGAGTTGATGCCTGGTATAAACTTACGTTATTTTTATTGCAAAAAATGAACCATTTCTTCCAACAAACATTATATTGCTCCATCGAGGGTTGGGAGATGGAAGCGAGCATGATGTCTAGGGATGCTGATGGGACATCTCGTCGTATTAGCGCCTCCCGGACAATATGCCGGCCACCAGGATAAGGCCGGAGTGGATATTCCGGTGCTGGAATGAGAGACGATGGTGTTTTTACTAAGTTCCAATTTGATTATATCTGAAACTAGCAAGCTGGTGTAGACGGGATACCAAGGCTGTGTGGGCCACAGAGGTATTACCACTATACCTCGTGCCCGGTCCGTGATAATTTTCCTTAGGACTTTTAATACCATTGCTACGGGAGGGAACGCGTAGAAAAATTTTTTCGACCAACATATGGTAAACGCATTAATAGCCAAAGCATCAGGGTCTCTATGCCATGATACGTAATCTATACATTTTTTATTAATACGGCTAGCAAAGAGATCAATTTCAGGCAGACCGAATGTACTGACTACTTTTTGGGACGAGCGTTCTGCTAATTCCCATTCGATATCTGGGTGAATCCGCCTCGATTCTGCATCGGCAACCGTATTGTCTAATGACTTTATATAGGATGCGAATACAAAGATTTTTCTATATTCGCACCACTGCCAGATATCTTTTGTTATTTGAGTCAAGTGAGGGAACTGGATTCCACCCATACGATTAATATAAGATATCGCGGTAGAATTGTCTATACGCATAAGGACCTGACAATTAGTTAATTGCTTAGCGAATGTTTTGAGAGCGAGAAACGCAGCAAGCAGCTCGAGGTAGTTGATGTGGCGCTCGCTCTCGGTTTTGGACCACGGCCCGCTGGCGGTCTCTGCGCCGCACGCTGCACCCCATCCCGTAGTTGAGGCGTCAGAGAATATTTCTAACTCGTAGCAATCATCTTTAATCCTATGCGAGGAATTGTCAATCACATTCAACCACCAAAAGATATCTGATTGCAGTGAGACCGGTACGTTCATCCACCTGTCATAATCATCGTGACCTTTTAAGTTTAAATATTTACACCGCTCGAGTCGTTTCGTGTAAAGAAGCCCGTACTCCACGGCAGGGCAAGCGGACACTAGTAAGCCTACGAATTGAGCAAATGTTCTAATTTTGCAACGTCGCAGTTTGACAAACTTCTTAATCTCGGTTTTAATGTGCTCTCGTTTACTTTCAGGTAACATGATTTGCATTGAATGAGAGTTGATATCAAAACCCAAAAATTTACATGTTTTAGAAGGGGTAAGGTTACTCTTTTCCTCGTTGATGATAAAACCCAGGGCACTTAGTAATTTTACTGTAGTGTCAATATTATCTATGCAAGTTTTTGTGTTACTGCCTAGAAGAAGTAAATCGTCTAAGTACACTGTAGATAAGTGACCGCATGACCGCAACAGTTTTACAACAGGTTTCATTATTTTAGTGAAGATATATGGCGCTGTGTTCAAGCCGAATGGTAACACGTTAAACTCAAAGAGTTTTTCATTCCAAATAAACCTTAAAAACTTTCTAGATTCAGGATGAATTTTAATTAAAAAATAGGCGTCTTTGAGGTCTACGGTGGCCATATAGCAATCTTTGGTTACGAGTTTAACAGCAGTTCGCAGGTCTTCGAGTTTAAAGTGATTTGTTTTTATGAACTTATTTAGCTTCTTTAAGTTTAGAATAAACCTCATTTTACCATTCGGCTTGGGACGCAAAAATATGCTCGATATGAACTGTCCCTCGCATGGATAGCACTCCGTTATAGCTCCCGAAGTTAGGAGGTTTCCGATACTTTCTTCAAAGTATTTAACTTCGGTTTGTGAGAACTGAGATTGAATAGGTATGGTGTGTTGAACAGGTGTTGAGGTGAAATTTATTTTGTACCCTTGTATCCATGCGAGTATTGTGCGATCTTTAGTAATAAGTGACCATTGTTCATAGAAGAGTGACAATTGACCAGCGTACATTACCGGGTCTAGCGGCGGCGCGTCGGCCGCGGCGGATACGACGGCCTCGACGAGGTCGCGGGCGGGCTGCGCCGCGAAGCAGGCTCCCTGCTCCTCTGCGGGCCCGGCTGCCTGCGCGCTGGGGCCGGAGTCTTCCAGTTTAAAGCCTTTGTTGGTTGGGCTTTCGTCGCGTTGGCTGCGGCAGCGCGTGGTTTTTTGGTCGGTTTGTTGTCAACTTTCAGATCAGTCCCGGACTTGTTAACGGCTTTGGCCGTTTTCAATGCTTCGGATAAATTTTCGCCAAATAGATATTTGTCTATTTTGGTGTGTTGGAGGTGTTCTTTCATGTCTCTTTTTAAGGCGTACATGGCAAAGCTTCTCCGTGTCGTCGATTCAGCGTGCTGAATATCACAAAGTAGGCGTCCGGCGTCCACGAGCTTCTTTATAAGATCGTGGTTCTTTTCCTTGCAAGTGAGCTGCTCCGTGGTTAATTCGGCTAAGCAGGAGATCGCTGTAGCGAGTTGTTTTTGTCTTGCCTCTATACCTTTATCTCTTTTCTGGAGTGACTCTGGCAAGGCGGCCTTAATCTCTGCGTTGAGAATAGGGGCTCCAGTACAAATACAATTGTGTGGGGTGAGATATTTTTCAAACAGTTCTTTGCGAGTTTCCTTTGTAAGCCCCGTCGTAGCAATATGTTCAAACCTGCTGGCTAGTTCCTTGTGTATACCCTTTCCGTATTCGGTAGTTGCCGTAGGGTCCTCTCCCAGTATCTCCAAAATTATACTGTCCAATGCTTCGTCGTGGCGCGAGTCGTCACCGTCTTTGACGTCAGGTGGTTGCGCCGCGGTCGACTCTGTCGCGCCTGCCGCGGGCGCCGGCCCCGGCTCGGTATCGGCGGCGGCGGCGGCGGCGGCGGCGGGCGGGGCGCCCGCGTCGAGGATCTCGCGCAGCAGTGAGTCGCGCGCCGGCGCCGCACACCGGGGCGCCGCCGCCGCGCTCGGGGGCGCTGCGTACACCTCCGCCACCGTGGTCATTCTGGCGTCGAGCTGGTGTGCCTCGCGGGCTTCACTATTTCCTCCATCTGTAAACACGATATAGGTGTTCTAATAAACGTGTTTTTATGTTTATAAGTATTTATATTAGCAGTTCGACTTTTGTAGGTAAGCTTGTTAACGGTAAGGTTTTATTCCCACAGAATAAAACGCAAACCCAAGCCAGTACTGTTCATACGACCAGTACGTAGGTAAAAAAGACCTGGGTACGAGAAAGTGTTATACTCCCGCAGAATATAACGGTACTCGTATAGTTTAGTGTTTTGAGACAGTCCCTAAGACTGCTCAGGTTACACGGTTTTTCACTAAGTAAGGTAATATTCCCAAAGAATAGAACGCAAACTCATTTAAATGCTTTGGAACAGTCCCACAGACTGCTCCGGTGCATTCGTGACGTCATGTAGGGCTCGATAGGTGTAAGCATCGTAAAAATGCACGGTATTCACCTGATGGGTCGCTCGGTGAGGGCGTGGGGTCCCGTGAGGAAGCCTCGCTCGACGACTCGATGACACGGCGGCGGCGGCGCCGGCCCTCGCTCGGGCTGCGCCGGCGCCGGGATCGTGATCGCCGACACGTGTTCTTTATCATATCTTCTAGCTGCTTCAACCGTTTGTTAATTGTTTCAAATTCGATGGGGTCAGACTGTTTCCTTTTAACAGCCCTTGGCATTTTCAATATTTTTTATTTTTATTTCCAACACTTGAAACACTTAGTTTTTCACTAAAATCACTTAATTTGTTTTAAGTTGTGTCGAGTGAACTTGAGTGGCGTAGCACTAAAATGCGAATGACGAACCCAGCGAGCGGAAGAGGTGGCGTGATGTAAACCTACCTTCGTATTTTGAATAAATCGAAAATATTGTATCTTCATAACATACCCTCAACTAAGTGCAGGAGTGGTGGCATATATGCGTTACTACATGTGTTTATATACTTGCCTTTAATACTAATCTCGAGGACGAAGCGCGAAGTATAATATATGTTATACTGACAGTAATGAAACTGGGGGTGCTACTGGCAAAACGAAATAACTGAACAAAGCCAACGGTCTTTTTGCGATGTTTTTGTATGGCTAATGCTGATCAGCTAATCGTTTTTTTACCCCTTGTCTGTTTTTGTTTCGATTTTAAATTAATAGTACAATTATACCGTTCAAACACTTTTTCCAGTTTTTTAGTGGGACAAAGTATTACATACGATGACGTTGAAATTTTACTATAGAAATAACATATCCAAAATGACATTAAAACTCTTGTATTTATATATCTCAATGTCGAACATGAGAACTTTGATGCATAACTTCGAGCAAAACATTTTAAAGAACACTCCACTCGCAAACATACAGCAGGAACGTCACACAATTAAGGAACAAGTGGAAACAAGGAAAACACTTGAACATGGGACAATCTTTCAGCAAACTCCTCATATTTGGAGTGCTGTCGCTGGAGATTGGAAAAAGTTCGTTTCTTCGATGATGACAATGATTTTAGACTTTACAGAGGGTGAAAAGATAAGTTTTAAATTAGAAAAACTAGTATAAAGAGCATAATAATATTTAGAATACCTACTTTTCACTGTCACTTAATGTCAAAACTATCTTTGTGGAAAACCATCATTTACCGACTATATTAACAAACATTTTTATTCGGTGATTTAGATTTTTACTTATCATTTTACTATCATGAAAAAAAACCGAATTTATTATAATTTTTCGGAAGCATCAACAAATCAGTATGATTAAAATTTTATTGTTTACACTTATAATTTATAAGTATAAATAAGTGGAAAGTTCCACAGTTTTGTTCCATTTTTTTATTGATCCTTGTAACATAATTCTAAATAAAAAGGTTTAGGAATCTATGATCCTTTTTTATTATTTTTATCCACAATTTTTAGCCCTTGGCATCATCTCTCCTTACCATCTTTCCCCTGCAATATCATTGGCCAAACACCAATCGGCCATCGGGTTCAAAGTAAAACTCTCAGCAGCGATAGTTACTCGTAGCGAGTGCTCGGAATGCAAACAGCGGCACGTCTCGACTGCGAGCTGCGCCGGCGTCAGTCCCACAGCTCCTGGGCTGCAGATTGAAACTGGACAACTCATGCCTTCTAAGTATTTGATCTTATTACCATTAAAAAGTTTCTTAGAAGAGCCAATATATTTGTAAATGTTTTTTGGGAATATATTAATAATCTGAGCTTCCACAATCACTTAATTGAACTGGGCTTCCTTTTTATCAACGAAGTTATAATCATTGAATTCACTCGTATGTTTGTTAGCAAGATTGGTTTCTAAGGCCTCTTGGAGGATATTTCTTTCTTATCCTGTGACACTATAATTAACCATCCATCTCATCACTAATAGACAATAAAATATAGACGGCGGTTGAATCTTCTTCTTATCGTGTGGCATATTTAACGATTCTATTCACAAGGTATAGACGCAGGTTGCCTAGTGTTGCACTTAGCATCACCCACGGTCTCGTGTAGGGCATTTAGATTTACACCTACGGACGTGTGCAACATAGACGGTATAGACGCAGGTTGCATGGTGTTGCACTTAACATCGGTATCATCTATAATTTCATTAAGTAACGTTTACAGCGAAATACCTAACAATCTAATCCATAATCACAGTTTTAAGTCAAACTTCATCAAACTGAAATAAATTATAACTAAACGTGTTTCATCTATCGGAAAGCAAGAAACACGCATCATTTACCCCAATATGAGTATTGGGCAGCTGTCCGAAAGTTACGAGATTCATTGGACGCCATCGAGCGACAGAAATCTCATAGTTGCGGACAATTGAACTCACTTCGAAACAGGAAATATGGCTGAGTGTGAACCGGTGGATAGGGCTTTGGCAGGAAAAACAATGGTTAAGTCAGAACATTTCACGAATATGACAAAAACGTGTAAGAATACTTATTTTATGATATCAAGAACCATGTTCTATGATTACGCTAAAATCGTAAACTGGACTTTTAACTGCATCTTTTTCTGTTTTTACTTAACTAAACAAAAAATTAAGAGTTATGTGTACATGCTTTTGGTTTCCATTTTCGACTTTAACAAACGAGTTACTCTTAGTTTCGTCTTGATCTCTTAAATTTAAAAATACATTACGTTTCATAATTATAAAATATCTAACAGGATCAAAGATACAATATTTCATTTTTGCCATATGAGATTTTATTTGCTTTTGTACAATATTTTCTCGCGAAGTTCCATTAAAATATTTCAGCTCACAGCTGGCAGTTATTATAAACAGACTTACAGTTAATCTTGTAAGACTGCGCAACAACACTCAGTATGCCAAGCGTACAGCTTTCTGTAAAAGAACCAAGATACACAGTGGCAACTACAAAGTTAACAAGTTGGAATAAAAACCAGGGCCAAGCCCTGCCACGTCACGTACTAATTAGTTCTCAAGACCGGATCCGAGTGTTTCCGCGCCGTGGATATAGCATCTCCTTTCTTGGATGAGATGAGACTGGCTGGGTGAAATTGAATCGGATGAAGGAAACTGCAGTCTTGAGTAGTGATAAATGGAGTTTTGTTTTTTGTTTCGTGAATTGGCTTTTGTTATCTGATGTGCCGTGAATTTATATAGGTAATTAATCTTTCACACTTTTGCTTTTGCTGCCATAAAGCGGGATGTTTATTAGGGTCGTGACATCTACGCTGGCCAAAATAAACGCTTACAAAAAACAACAGCTAAAACAAAGGTTTACGATACAATTTCATTATAAAACAAAATAACGGCAAAAACTAAAGAAAGGCAACATTTACATGTTTTTTTTTCCTAAAGTAATCGTTGCTATTTTGTTTGTAATTGTAACTAGTGGAGTACATGCAATTTCGTCCGTGAAAAATTCATATGTGAATAGCTTACTGAACCCGCTGAATTGCATCCACTTTAAATTAAATTTAAAAAATAACATTCATAGTTTTTCTGTCCATACCTTTATGTTTCAGTTTTCAAGTTTCTATCTTCACAAGTAAGGCCGTACGTTGTCTGTCAATCAGTAAGTCATATTCTGTCACGATACTGTTTTATTATCTCTTTTATTCTATCTCTTTTGAATCCTTTCTTTTTTTAGTCTTATTTTTTATATTTTATTTACAGACATGACATTGTATAATTCATTTATTGATCTAGCATTAAGATGAAATAGCATATAAGACTTTTTTTTTTAAATGTGATGGAGGGAGTTTCTTTAGGGCCCGCCGTTTCTTCTTACTCCGCAAACACTTCCCGAAACGGTGGGTATACGAGTTCCGAGTGGTAGGAACCTCGTGTTAGGTAGATAAAAGAATGACGTTCGAAAAGTGTACATTGCTACCTACTTCGAATAAAATATTTTCATTTTCATTATATCGTATTTAAATTGGTATTATATAATATTATACGAAAAGAATTCATTTTAATATATTCATTTAAACAGTAAACACAAAATATAACCAAACGTACCATCATGTATGACAAATCATAGTTCACCAGGCAGACGTAAATTGCTTACCTTTGGCCGGTTCGTTAGTTGGCGGAACCCTGCACTGCTGACTCCCAAACTCCGATAGTTAGTAATAGGCTTGTTGTCAGCGGAACGGAACCAACTTATGGACAACTTATGGGATTGCCATCATTTTCCCACTGATTCTGCAGACGGGGAACGAACTTCGGAAGTTCGTTAGGCAGGGATTTCGTTTCAGTTATATACCTATCGAGGGATAAGTTATAGTTTAGTTTGCTGGATTTATAGTCGAAAAATATGAGTGCATTCCTAATCATTTTCGTGATTTATTCGATATATTGACAGCTGAGTTACCGTTTAGCACAAACTTTTATTTATTTTTCCAATCCACTGTAACTTATTGCTCCTTCACGCTTCCTCCAAAAGGCTTTCACTAGACTGTTGGCTAAAAGGCCATATTAAGACTGTATGGCTCGACTCAATTAAGGGTATCTTGAGAAAACTTGTTCAATTTCATAAGTAAAAGTCTCAATTCAAGTATTTTCAATCAATTAAGTTAACCTTAGATAGATGATACATCTACTAAATCATCTATGACATCGGCACAGAAATAAACGTGATAAAGTAAGTAAACTTCTTTGTGTTACCTTAATTTAAAAACACCATATCTTTACCGAGCTTGCTCGCATCATATCGCCGAGATAACAGGCCAAGTTTCCTCAAAGGCGGTTTTAAACGCTAAGCCGCAGTGAAGCCGAGCCGGCTACTTTCGCGTCTTGTTAGTGTATGCAGTGTCAACAGAGATGACATATCATGTTATTATAAAGCAAAAATCTGGAAAAACAGACAGGGCTTGCGTTGGTTCTCTGAATATTAAGTAAAACCCCGTATATTGTGTTGCTTTCATCTTTTTCGTTAGTATATGTTACTGAAATTATTAGTCGAAGTATTCTAAAAAAGAATAAGGATGTACGGTTAGTCAACCGTACATCCTTATTCTTTAAAATCTTTAAAATTCTTTAAAATCAAACTAAATTATGCGTAAAGGAAATTTAAAAACACACTGTTTATAGATGCATAGAAATCCTAGTTAGGTACATGAAGTTGTTAATATACAGGATGATTGGTAATTCGACGTGATCCTTCAAAGGGGTTATACTAGTACCCCCGACACAGGGAATCCTAGTGGGGGTCCTAGAGAACTACTTATTTTAAGAAAGCACTGTATATCTTTTGTATGTAATAAAATATTATATTATATATATAGAGTTCATTTGCAACAAATTAAGTCCAGTTAACCAGGGGTCAAAAGAGGGGTCACGGAAATGGTCGAAATAAATGCCACTAACAGTAAAAACCCATCCAAGTTTTGACCGTGTCTGTAGTCAGTTAACCTACGTGATCGATAAGACCAAGCAAGCCACACTGAGCCACGACTGCTTGTATGTTTGTGCTGAAGAAGCGTCCCAAAATCATCCATATCAAAATTAAAAGTGTTTAAACGTAGTTTTAGTCAATTAAAAAGGATATCAACTATTATTTAACGAATACTGTGACTTTTCTGTACGCACGAACTAATCATCTGCTTGGAAACTGTGCAAATTCATGTCCTTGAACTGTCGCGAAGATTGCCAGAAATTATCAAATCATGTTAAGCTCATGAGTAACGCACAACACGAGTAAAAGAGAAGGCGGCACCGTGCAGGAAATGTATGGAAAAAATGTGTTACTCGTTTGGTTTATTGTAAATTTTTTTTCGATTCCTTTAAAAAGTTGGTAACATTTGTACCTTTTTAGAAAGCTTATGAAACAAGGAGCTTATGCCATTAATTTGTACGCCAAGTTCACTATATTTGTTTCTAGTAATACTCAATTACTTATGGAAAATTTATACAAAATAATATTTTCATGCAACTTAAGACCGTTTATTTTTCAGACTATGTGAGTTTTGGACAAGGATTTTTTTTTTCAAAGTGAGCGCTTATTTCTCAGCTTTTAAAAAAGTATCAATTTAATGTAAACAATGTAATGTTTTTTTCATAATTAATTTTTTTTAGTAACAAGGTAAAAAATTTCAAAAAAACCTAAAAACAGTAATATCTCAGTAAGCATACATTTTTGACCCCTGGTTAACAGGACTTAATTTGCTGCAAATGACCTCTAGTATAACCCCTTTGAAGGATCACGTCGAATTACCAATCACCATGTATAAGTACAACTAATTATTACAGCTCCGGTATTCATAAACCCACTCGTACATACATACAAAAATAAAATTCTATCACAATTTATAGACATGCCGCCATATATCATCATAAACAGTCTTGTTCCAGTAAATAATAACTGCGGCAATTTCCATGTGAGTGAAAGTTAGCAACTTTGTATTGCTAACGGGAACTTGGTATGTTTGCACTGCTGTGCGCCCAGCAAGTAAGTCTAATGGAAACCCGCACTGTCGCATTAAACACAAACAGTCGGCTATCAAGTTCTGAAGAGGCACTATACTCCAGGACTACGGTATACGGGAACCGGCCTGAAGTACACTCGAGCACCAAGCTCTATATTTTATCATAATTTTATGTTATTCAACATTAATACAGATAAAGTGGATAATTGGACAAGTATATTGATTGATCAGTTGTTTTTTTCCTTTTCCATATCTCCCAACTTCTAGAATAGGGGGTCTCTTCCCATACCTTGGGAAGGTTCCACTATAGGTATTCCACATGCGGGCCAACTTTAAACAACTTATTTAGCGTTGTAAGCAAATATTTAAAAATACCAAAACAATATCCAGACTTACGTTTCCGTAGCAACCTTGCAGAAATTCAGTTCTTGTTGCATTTTAATCTTACCTGAAACAATAAAATTACCAAATTATTTCATACATAACTAAAACAGCACAAGTGTCAAAATGATTTTAACGTTAATTGTTATAAAAGATTGATCTTGAAATCTTAACAGGTTAAAACCAGTTTCGTGTCGCATTACTGCGCCGCCGCCGGTCCTCGACAGTCTCTAAGGAGACTCGCCATCAGACGCAGTCTCCATTCATTACATCTGCCTTGATACGGCCCTGTCTCATTAGGTTTATCATCCCCTGCATTTATTGTAGTGTAACTACTAATCTGTGTGTTTAATGTTTTACATCTCATAAGGTTTAAATATTGGTATTTTTTGACAATAATTTTGTATTATTACTCTATTTTCTGCGCCTGCTACTCCAAAAAATTTAATACCCGTGGATTGCGCTGTGGGTTATGTATCTATTTATGTTCTTGTAATTTACTGTATTTTTAGTTAAGCTTTTGTTCACAATTGTTTGCTATCTCAAAAAAAAGATGAAATCGCAAAAAAATCCTAGCGCATTTTTTAAGTTTTTGCTCGATAAATAGTCAAACTTTTTGCGATTATAGATAAGTCGTCAAAAAAAATATTTAGTACAATGAGTAGAGAATTGCACAATGCTAAGTATGCAATAAACTTCAAAAACAAAAGCAAGCCACACCGCATCCCTAATCTCCAAGACGTCGCTTCGGTAATTAAGCTCGAAATAGTGCCAAATGCTTCCACAGCCAAGATCGCTCTATTTACTTATCTTTAAGCTAAATGGCTACGCTTAAACGATTCTGATTCTTATTTAGTTATTAAGACTAAGACTGTATTAATAGGTTGTATTTTTAATTAAAAACTGTTTTCCAAATATAGTAGATTTATCATAGTTTAACGTGTTTGCAAAATATAGAAACGCTTAATGGTAAACTGGATAGCTAAGCTGTTATCAATTACCAAACAGAACTTGGTACAGATAGACATCATAGTTTAAAGCAAGGAAGTTTTATATCGTCGCTCGGAGAGGGGTGCAAGTCTGTAGTTTATAGATAATACTGATGCCGAGATAATTACCAGCGATATTGTAACTTAATATTTTACTAGGTAGAAAAAATATTGACGATTTAAAAGCATGTGTAAAGCATCTACTTAAATAAAAAAACATTTTGAGTTTGAGTTTGAGTTTTCATTTCGACTGTATCAAAAACCTTCATCTAGTGTGTTGACAATGACCATCATTCATCAGTCGAAACACGTCCACTGCTGGACAAAGGCCTCCCCCAAGGATTTCCACACCGACCGGTCCTGCGCTGTCCGCATCATTCATTTTCATTTCATTTATTCAATAAACAATATATATTGTATGTGAATATTAAAAATAATAAAATAATTGTAATGGAATTAATTATATCTAAGTAATAATGTCACAAAAAAAAAATAATTAGAAATACAAATTAAACTATAAACATAAGTTAACAACAACAAAAAAATTATAGCAGTATTAAAATAAAAAATGCATGGTTAAAATAAAGATCAAAAATATGTCAACACTAAAATTAAAAAAAAGTTAAAAAATATATACAATAATAATCAAATAATTGTAATATCATTTATATATTCGCTCACACTGTAGTAGCATTTATTCAATAAAAAATCTTTAAGGTCAGTTTTAAATTCTTCGAGACTTACTTTGTCCTTCAGTCTAACGGGCAAGGCATTGAAAAGCCTAACACCCTGGAATTTTAGACTCTGACTGGAGATCTTTAGATGGGGACAGAAATATTGTTTTAAGTCTTTCCGTCTAGTCTGCAATCTTACTTTGTTCTCTTCATCCGTTTCAAAATCATATAGCCTTTTCTTCATATCAGATAGAACAACCAGTATATAAAGGCTTGGAACCGTGAGTATCCCTAAGGTCACAAAGCTTTCCTTACACGATGCTGTCTGAGGCATTCTTTGGATGGTTCTTACTGCCCTTTTTTGTAAGCGAAAAGCCTTTATCATATTGTACTCATAGCTTTGTCCCCAGAACCGTATACTGTAACGCAATCTAGATTCTACCAAAGCATAGTATACCATTGGTTTCCCCAGTGGTTTCCGGCAACCTTTACCAGGTCATCGGTCCACCGGCCTGCCTACACTGCGTTTTTCGGTACGCGGTCGCCACTCGAGAACTTTAATGGCCATTTTACGATAATACAAGTACTCCATAAAATAATCCTCCGGCCCCTTGATACAAAGACGCCGATCGATCGTCCCTTAGACGGCAGTGCAGTAAGATACAATACCTCATCTATAAGTGCAGTTTACCAGGTGGCTCTGAGTGCCAAACGCTGTCACCGGGCGACTTGCGCTGGTACTTGTGCAATTAACCAGGGGTGAGCCGAGTGGAAGATGTACGTATACAGGTTGTCCCAGAATGGGTGAATCAAATTGCTGTGGTAGTTACTTTGTCTTATGTCCCAACAGATAGGCTCAAGCTTATTTAAAAAAGTAATTGGATTTTAATAAATTATGTTTTTTCCGAAAATAGGGAAAAAGTCCAACTTTCCTTTAATTTTCGCCTCTAACTGTCACGTTTAGAGTTAATTTGTACTTTTTTTTTCAATAGTATTAACGATATCTAATTGCTTCACCTAACCGTAAACTTTTTTTTAAAGTAATGACTTAATTTTGAGTTCACAGCGCTTTCTTTGAAAAAAAAATATACACTAAATATTTTCATGTAAGTTTGACAAGCAGTGATATAAAAAAATTATGGAACCTATTGAGTAAACTAATTTGATTCACCCATTCTGGAACACCCTGTATAACAAGTGGATTAATTAATGAAAAAGGATTTACGACCATAAAAATATAATCGTCGGTTGTTTCTTTAACAACGTATCTGATAAAGTTCTCAAAAGGAGTGAATCTGTTTTGGATAGTAAATATATTTTAGTAGATAGGTATTTATGTTTCTTGAAAGTTATTACCTATATGTTATCCAAATTATTGTCATTTATATATAGAACCTACTGTATTATCTCGCGACTAGCTTTTAAATCTGCTCGTCAAGATCTGTAGCATATTGTTTATTTTTTAGTGGTAATTTTCATAATAATTTTGTTAGAATTATCCAATAATCTATAATCATTCTGACTTTTGGTAAAAATAATAATTATTTTACCCCTTTCTGTGCGTGTAAATAAAAGCTTGCTTTTTATCTCTATATTTAATATTATTTCTAAAAACCTTTATGCGCCTCGTTTAATTGCCTCACATGAAAATCCACGTATTCCAAAAACTATACCTTTTACTTTAGCCAAACCTAGAATTATAACCCATAAAGCATTCCTACAATAAAAACAAAAAGGAAGGTAAACACAGAAATTATTACACGATAACTCGCCGATAAGCGCGCGATATCTGGCGCTGCCTCTGACTACATTCTAACACAATCGTTATTTTTCCAGTTTCCGGGAGAGATGGCAGGCTCTAGATCACGACGAAGCCTTTGGGCTCGTAGTACAACGAATGCATTTGACCTTAAAACATTAAGTAAACACCCAAAACAACTGTATAAGAAAATACCATCGCGTAAGTGTTTTTACTGCCATTATGATAAGAGTGACTTAAAAAAATACTTATTTCTATTGATATTCGATGGTTTCAGCGGGCGAGGCCGCTTCCATCTTGGGCATAGTCATTAAAAACATTGATTAATGAGCAACAAGAAGTACACCTTGATACCTGTCGAAGTTGGTAGCCAGTTATTTGTTTCATAAGTTAGTGAAGGAGCTGGGCTGGCAGTGATGGCTATCACGCAAAATGGGCGCAATGGTCGCCTGGTTGCGGAAAACAGCCCGCCTCAACCTATACCTAAGTTAATGAAATACTACGATATAACCATTGATAAAATATTATTAAATACTATATATTTAATCTCGAAATATGGAAAGAAGCCATAACCAGACAAGCGAAGCTCCGTCCGTGCAATATGATTTCAGTCACAAAAATGTATTTACTCTTTTTGTTTTCTGGTTCTTTATTATATTTCTTGTCGATAATGCTCGGTGTGCTATCAACTTAATTTCAGAACACGCGAGCATTTCCTGAAGGTTCGAGCGGTTTCCGGTTCCGGTTGTAAAAAGCGGACCGCGGCTATAACGACACACACGGATATAGAATCGGATAAACTAAATATTTGGCCACATTATAAAAAGAAATGTGCTTACTGTCACCTAATATTGACCTTCATCATTGACTTGTGACGTCTATGGCAAACGATTTAGTCAGTAGTCTAAACAGACACTGCGCCCCTGGGACAAAATAATGGGAGCGCAGGGTTGCCTAGGACCTACGCCACCCTCTCAGCCTCACTGGCTGTACCCGCAGGAACGACGAGTCGCCACGTGCGGAGCCAGATCGACTGCAGGAGACTACCGCTTTTCAGGTTGGACCCTTCCAACTTGCACCTAACGGAGACCCCGTGCCGGATTTGATTTTGGAGTTTTCCTTCTCCTAGACGGGTTGCAGAGCAATGCTAACGAGGCCCATCCCCCTGAATTAGGTAGGGTTATTTTTGAATACTGGCCTATTTATCGCAAATAATTTTTCTTAACTTCACTTACAGTAGTCAACATCGCAGAAAATAGTCAAAGTGGATGTAACGAAGGGGAAGGAGATTCCTTTAAAAACTTTATCAATCACTTATAATCATAATCATTTAAAATGAATTAAATAACATTTTCCACTCAAATTACACAAAACCCACGGACGAATTTATTTGATTATACATTACACGTAATTTACAAAAAAAAATTGTTATAAGTGTACACACTACTTTACTGAAGAATGACGTCATCATTCACTATTTTTTAAACGAAATTTTGTTTTTGACATTTGAAAAAAGTAACTTGGATGACTAGCAGTCGACTACATAGGTCATAGGAAACATTTTTTACCACTTTTTCTTTCTTGAGATTATTTAGAATAACTTTTTTAAGAGAACTTGCCGTCATTTCTAGAAACTAGTATTCTACATCGACGTACAAAGATGAGGTGCGAGGGAGAGGGGGCGGCAATCGACAATTTATTTCACATTAGCGCCTTTGTGCGACCATTAGGCCTCGATAGAGCCTAATATATCGAGTTTTTTCAGCTATAACACCGCGAATATAGCGGCGACGACGGCGAATAGGAAAACTTCCTTTTTTGTCTTTTTTACAAATTCGCTAATGCGTTTTGGATTTGGAGCAATGGATTCGCTGTAAACCGATTTGTTTGGCTTATGGTCTTGGCTCAAATTTCAGAATTCTATGCCTACTTAATATTAAGTATTTTAGATTAAAATCATAGTTTCTTTCAACCATTATGAATCCTTATTTAGAACCTTATTCATCGTAACAAAGTACTCAAACAAAGACAATACATTGAGTAGTTAATTTAAAAAAAGTTTTATTAACATAATCAATTTTATGAACGAGTTCCATCAGAACTCGGATACAGGTGTAATGCAATTTAAAACACGAACGTACGGACAACATGCGGAATTTAAATGTCCAGAGATGTCCAACGCGTAACATATTGTAAGGGCGACTCCACAAGGAGCGATGTAAAAATAAATAATTTTAATTACATTTTGGTTTTAATAATCTACTATCGACAAAGTAAGTAAAAAATACTATCATATTTTTGAAATTTCTAAGCATTCTTCTACACAGCACCTCTTACAAACTACCATCGCGTTGGCTAATGTTTTCCCGTGTATACTGTATATAGTACCTATAACAACTTGACGGATTTTGAAACGCAAGGGCGCATTAAATTACACTTAATCCCAAACTCAGAATGCTTTCACCAGCAGTAAACATTCAAAATATAAATAAAAAAAATCTCACTAATATTATAAATGCGAAAGTATGGATGTTTGTTTGTTTTTTTTTTTTTTTTTTTTTTTTTTATGTGATAATGAAGGCAAACGAGCGAGTGGGTCACCTGATGGTAAGTGATCACCACTGCCCATAGACACCTGCAACCCCGGAGGGGATTGCAGATGCGTTGCCAACCTAGAGGGCTAAGATGAAATGCCTCTTGTGCCTGTAATTTCCTCGGCTGTCTTACTCTCCACACCGGAACACAACAGTGTAAGCACTGCTGCTTAGCGGCAGGATTAGCGAGTAAGATGGTGGTAGCGATCCGGACGGACCTCGCACAAGGTCCTACCACCCGCATGTTTGTTTGTTCCACTTTCACGCTGGAACTACTAAACAGATTTGGATGAAATTTGGTAAGTAGATAGATAAAGCACTCGGCTAACACATAAAATACTTTTTATCCCGGAAAACTTAACGGTTCCCGTCGGAATGCTTAAAAACTTAAAATTTCCATTCCGTCACTAAATTTATTTATCTCTAGACCCAATCCTGAAGTTTCCATGTTTCCATGCGCGGGGACATTCCGGACCAAACCTACTGCGTGTGAACACGCTCTTAGAGGAATATTCAGCACATTTCGGGACACTCCAACATTAAGGGACACTCGGCCGCAGGACAAATTGCACGGGAATTACCCTCATGATCACCGGTACAAGAGCGCGAATTTGTTACCTGTTTTTTTCGCGTAATGAATTCTGAGTTTCTCTGTTATGTGAGGGTTTTTTTCGGTCCATTTGATGACACATTTTTTGTAAGCATTTTTCAGTGGTCGTTAGCAACTCATAGTAAATATCCAAACTACTGGGGAATGGGTCTCTTACAGTATCGTGGGAGAGCTATGCTTCGGCACGAATGGGCCGGCTCGACCGGAGTGATACCACGGCCTCACAGAAAACCGGCGTGTAGCAATGCTTGCGTTGTGTTTCGTCGAGTGAGTGAGGGTACCGGAGGCCCAACTTCCCCCCACCCCCAATGCCCATCCTATTTTAGAGGTCCGCAACGCACTTGTGACTCCTCTGGTGTTGCGGGTGTCTATAGGCGGCGGTAATCGCTTACCATCAGGTGATCCGTCTGCTCGTTCGCCATCTATCACATAAAAAAAGTATCTTAAGAAGATAATGTAACACACAGGGCTCAAGTCCAGATTGGTGAATTCTGTTGGGCTAGTTGTGACCATTAAGACTGCAATTGCATTATAAAGCTGAATGTGAATGTAAATTTGAATTCGAAAGCTTTAAAAGATGTCGCATAACGATAAAGGCTATAAGCAAAATAAATGAATTTCTACGCTACTGAATACGATGCACCAAGGTAGATATAACAACCTTTTTATGCACGGCAATAAGCCGTAGCTTTTTGATTATTTTTAAGCGAACAGTGCTATCTGTAACGTTTTAAGGAAAACTAAAGTTTTAAAAGTAAAGACCAAAAATGATTCCGCTGTGATAAATACACGATCTCACTAAGAAGATACACATATCTTCTACATAAAGAACTAATTTATGGACAAACATATATGATACATAGTTCGGAAATGAACCTTGTGAAGACCGCAATAATTATAGGTGGAGAAATATAATTAAAGTACCTTTGTTAGTAACACAAAACATCGTTCAATAACTTAAACTTTTAATAAAAGATAATAAAGCGCTCATAAACATTATGAAACTTCATAACATCAGGCAGTAATTAATAAGCCAGCTCTTAATCACGGGAGCTAAAAACTACCAACTTAAGGCCTAAGTTCTGAACTCTTCCACTGGCTTAGCCTGGCCAAGTTTCGGCCGTAATAAGTTCACACGCCAAGTTGGGCCATGAAAACTTCACACAAGGGAAACTACCACTTGGGTAAGTTCATTTAAAGTCATTCAAGTGACCTGCTTTCACGTGGACAACTTAGATGATAACTAATAGAAGTTAGAGCGAAAATTGCTCCTCTCAATGAGCTTAAATGAACTTATGATGAGCAGTGAGTTTCACTAGAGAGGATGTAAAAATACCACCTCCGAAAACTTTAACACATTGTTCTGGTCATGAAACGGAACAAATTTTCTTGTGGAACCTATGTATACTTAATTCGCAAAAAACCGGCCAAGTGGGAGTCGGACTCGCGCACCGAGGGTTCCGTATAAATTCATAATCACACATGTCTTGAACTCGATATTTTTTATATTTGAGTTGATTGAATGAAAGGTAACTTGTGGTTTACGATTTATGACGTATTAAAAAAAAACTACTTACTAGATCTCGTTCAAACCAATTTTCGGTGGAAGTTTGCATGGTAATGTACATCATATATTTTTTCTAGTTTTATCATTCTCTTATTTTAGAAGTTACGGGGGGGGGGGGACACATTTTACCACTTTGGAAGTGTCTCTCGCGCAAACTATTCGGTTTAGAAAAAAATGATATTAGAAACCTCAATATCATTTTTGAAGACGTACCCACAGATACCCCACACGTATAGGTTTGATGAAAAAAAAATTTTTGAGTTTCAGTTCTAAGTATGGGGAACCCCCAAAATTTATTGTTTTTTTTCTATTTTTGTGTGAAAATCTTAATGCGGTTCACAGAATACACATACTCACCAAGTTTCAACAGTATAGTTTTTATAGTTTCGGAAAAAAGTGGCTGTGACATACGAACGGACAGACAGATAGACATGACGAATCTATAAGGGTTCCGTTTTTTGCCATTTGGCTACGGAACCCTAAAAAAGACTTTTCATACAAATTAATCGCCAGTTTAGTATGGAAACCCCGAATTTTTATTGAAAAATCTGTATAGGCACCTTCGAAAATTGTTTTCCTGTATACGGTAACACTATGTTGTAACCTTACACAATCTAGAGTTTTTCGTAGTTCCTCAACGATTGGCCAGTCATATCATGATATGACAAATTCTACGATCTGGCCACGGCATACACATACATGACATAAATATATAGCTCGTTAAATTATAATAAATAAATAAATAAAAGTTTTCATTTAAAGTGACCAGGGCTCAGTGTGTTAGTATATTACTTAAACTATGTTAGTATCATAAATTAAATAACATTATGTTACAATGTAAGAGATACGGTGATAGGCAACAAGTTTTCGAGAATCACTTACGTAAATAACTAAAGGTAAAATCCTTATATTTAGGCTGTGATTTAGGTAACGTCATACATTATAGGTGTCTATACCCAGAACCAGAGTTATGCGGATAAATACCTACGAAGCAATATGTGTATAATGACCACGCTGAATACGTTAAAAACAAGCGACTTCAATCGCAACAACTCCAATTTTGCTATGTTTTTGTTGATTTTCTCAAAAACCACTGAATAGATTTCGATAAAATTTATATGGGACCATTTGTGAAGTATACCTTTTTAAACCAAAAAAAGAATTTTCCAAATCGGTTCAGGCGTCTTTGAGCAATCGGTGAACATACATAAAAAAATAAAATAAAAAGATTCCGACGAATTGAGAACCTCCTCCTTTTTCGAAGTCGGTTAAAAAGTAGTAAGTGTAAAGACATTTGCGATGCGTTTCCGAATTCTATTTAGTTGATTTTGACATCAGAATAAATCTCAAACATTGATGATAAGAAAGATGTAAAATGTGGCGCATTTTCTAGCTCTTATTTTTCTCAGCCACTGAGCAAATCATAAAGATTACGTAGAAAACGAATGGCTTAAGTGAATGAGGTAACTCTTCGTGAAAAAGTTTAAAACAAAAAGTTTGAAAAGATTTTAACCCAAGTTGTAGCCCCCGGCATCTTGTGGTGGAACCGAGATTTTTCTAAAGTGCCAAGCTATAATGAGTTCATTATGTTAAATGGTTCCGTATTTAAAAAAAAACACTTTTTTACAAATTATTAAATCATTTTGTTTCAAATAATACACAATAAAAGGTCGGCTTAGCTTTTAACACGTACCTGGTGATTGTAAGTATGTTAAAAAAAAACATTACATGTAATCGATACGAGTAACACTGAAAGAAGTATATAATTATTTTTATTCTGAGATGTTCGAGATATTGTCACATGTATAAAATCCAACTTAAAGATACTATGGAATATGAAATAAAAATACAACTTACTGTAAATACTCTCAAACCTGAACAGCAAGAAACCCTAAAAAGAGTCCTTTCAACATAATAGAAACGTTTTTCTCCATAATGACATAAAAATGCACTCAGACGCCGATGTTTTTAATAACGCTCGCTAAGCTTACACTGGCAGGCAGGAAAGAAAGCAGTTTTATGGAGAATGTTTCTAAAAAATATTATAATAATATGGTTGTATAAAAATATTTTTTTATTTAATCATACAATTACAGTAACATTCAGTAATAGTCTTTACTGTGCACACGAATAAAAAAGTAATGAAAAATTAAATTAATACCTCTGAAGATGTATAAAAATATTTATTTAGGTTCAATGCAAATGTTTTTGTTTGTGTATGACTGCAGTATGATGATTTTGTAATTTCACTGTTTATGTATCAGTTTTCAATTCCATTATAATTTCATTGACATCTCACTCAGGCGAATATAGGTATATTTTATTATGGTATGTTTTGTGAGAACCCCCATTAGATTTGAGTCACATAAATACATGAGTACAGGACAGATACGCAATTTTTGCAAATCCAGCTGATATAGCAACTATATAGATAACTTGTTTAATGACTGACTCGGTGGCTAAGTGGTTAGCGATCCTGACCTCTGATCCGAGAGTCGTGGGTTCGATCCCCACACAGGGCAAACTTTTCTGTGATGAGCAGAATTGTTTGCTCTGAGTCTGGGTGTATTATATCTATATATGTATGTATTTAAAAGTATATGTGTATGTATATCAGTCTCTGGTTCCCAAGATACAGGGAATCCTAGTTTGGGGCCAGATGACCGTGTGTGATTTGTCCCAGATATTATTATTATATTATTATTATTATTAATTTCAAACACATACGAGTAAGCCCTTATAAGTTAGCATGGGGGTCCCAAAAGCGCAGTTATCACTTCCACCAACAAATCATCATAAATGCCGGATCAGTGGCGTCGGAGCCATAACTCATCATTTTTATTCTACCCCTTTGTCGGATGTGCAGATCATAGCTTTAGACTGCCATAGATCAGAAATCTGAAGCATAAATTCGCAGAGTGTCCGATATAAGCAAGTAAAGAAATATGATAACTAATTCTATATGGTACTTGTTTGTAAGGTGTCAAAATTTTGATGGCATACCGGATGAAAAGTGGCTACCGCGGTTTTTCGATATCTGTAGCCCAAGAAGGATTATCTATAAGTGGCTTGCTGTAAAAGTAAACAGCTCATCGAATCTGTTGGAATTAATTATATAAAAAACAGATACCAACTAAAACATATCATTCCACTCAATAAGTTCTCGATATTTGAAAAATTGTTTCTTAATTCTCTTCTACACCGGCCAGGTACTTTCCTAAACTTTATTTTTTTTTTGCCAGGCAGCATGTAAAATTTTTTATAAATGTGGACAATAACATTACATTATAATATGATACTTATTCACTAAACTGCATTTTATTTTGAAAATACTTAAAATTCTATCAGCGTCTTTAATGTTAACATTCTCATTGACAATACAAACATACTGTCCCTTGATTTAGTATTCTAGACTACTAGTTACTAAACAGTTAACCCTATCGTTGAAATTAAGTGACCCAAACCGCACAGCCTAGTCTACTATTCTATGCCACATTGGTCTTTGACAGCCCTTCCGTAGACCCCTTGCGGTGCCCTAATTTATGCGTGTTCTGTCTACATACTCTGAGCCCTACAGTCCTGCTCAACACCCTTTTGTACTTACAATAGGTACCAACGAGAAAAGTACACTACATGGCGTATCTCTCCAAATGTGTAAGACAATGAAGATTTATTAAAGGGAATTTTCGTTCTTTTCTAGAATGTAGATCTTAATTTTAATTGTTGTAATATGCAGGTGTGTTTGAAAAGCTGTCATGGCTCACTTGCGTGATCGTGTCGATCACTAGGTTAACTAAGTACAAATGAGATTGTAAGTTGGATGGAATTGTCTGTTAATTACATTTACCTCGTCGGTTTCTATCTAGAATGTAAAATGACATTTCTAGAACTATTTTTCCTTATTTTGTAAGATATACTATTATCCAATAATCACTGCTTTTATTGAACTGTAATTTCGTGATCAATAAAACGTAATGATTTTTTTTAAATCGTGGCCGGTTTTTTTAATAAAATATTGGTAAGCCCCTGTCATTATCTCACCTGGTGGTAAGTGATGATGATGCCGAAGATGGAAGCAAGCTTACCAAGATTCCCCAACGCAATGGGGAACTGGCTATCTTATCCCCATGTGCCGGAACACAACAATGCTATTAACATTGATGTTTGGCGCAAGACTTATTAGATAAGACTTAGTTATAGGCCAGCACTAGTAAAAAAACATCCAATATTATCCCTTCGAAAGCATTCGACGCAACGTGGTGACTATCTCTCAATGCGCTATCAGCGGCATGCAACCAATAAATTCACATGCACAAATTGAAAGCTGCAGGGTTCTGAAGGGACCCTTTATGGCACTTTTAACGGCGCTGGCCGATGGTGGGCGACCCTAATTTTATGTATGTTTATGGCAAACACGCGCCATTGTTTGCCTGCGCTTGTTCAAGTGGTTATTTTTGATTTTTGTTTGTCTGTTATGTTATAAATTGATTGTTTAGTATTAATTTAATTGTTTGAATGTGGCAGAGTTAAGCCTGAATAAAGTTTATTTATTTATTTTAAGGATTATTAACTCTCTTAATATTTATAATATCAATTGAGTTTTTTTAACGTACACGTAAGCAGAATTCATAAATATTTATTTTGGAGCTTTCCTTTAATTTTATAGTTTAAGAATTTTAGATTTAATCATGGCTTTCCTCCAAGAAACTTAATGAGGAAGCAACAATAGAAACGTCAACGACCCCATAAAGGTGAATTTAGCATAAACTGTGTTGTCGGGGGCAGATTAAATATAACAATTAAAGCTAGTGGGGACGCGGGACACATTTACATATTCCGGTAATTACAGGGAGCTTCGGAAGGGATAAAAGGGAGAATAATTTGTGGAGGCAAAAACTATCTTTTGAGATGACGAGAAGAAGTACTTATTCATGTTTAATTAATGTAATCATCAACTCCCGTTAGTACGATAATAAGAAAATGTACAAGATCTTATTATTTTGGGACATCCAGACGAGAGTGAATGGGCAGTTTTTGAGTTTGCGTATACCATCTTTGACTCCTATTGTTATTTTCCATTAATTGATATTTATTCAAATACTTTAAGTTTTGATAAGTTAAAATTCAGCTTATTTAAATAGATAGATCCTATATTAACTCACTGCAAACGAAGCTTTTGTGATAGAAAAAATCAAATAAAGTGATTGTATTTTTTTCATATAGAACA
The DNA here is from genome assembly GCA_958295455.1 of Coleophora deauratella. NCBI lineage: Eukaryota > Metazoa > Arthropoda > Insecta > Lepidoptera > Coleophoridae > Coleophora > Coleophora deauratella. Next base: position 479,617 of record OY282406.1, read on the forward strand.
AGTAGACGGTTAATGTTCCTCATGCAAACGTGAAACTATGGACGAACATCTCCTTTTTACACTAAGCTAATAAAAGAGATAGCATGAGTATATCACTCATCGAATGTGACACAGTCGCATACGCATCCACGGCCCCATCAAGTACACCATCAGGTACTCACGGCTCGCTAATGGATTTGTCTCCCATTTGCAGTCACCGTTGGTTTTTTGTGACCCTGCATATTGCGCCTAGTGTTGTCACTGCACGTCTACGCCTACTCAGACACATCGGGGACCAAATTTTTACAAAAACTAGAAAAAAGAAAAAGTTCTTCTTGGGCAGTATTCTCAATTAGGTACTTATATTAATTATTATAATTTATTTATATTAATTTACAATTAAAACTATTGGAACTATTAAAATGGGGTGGCCTGAAAAATGATTACGCACACACAAAAACACCAAAATTAATTGTGTATACTAATGCAAACAAAAGTTTATTCTTATTTAGACCTTTTTTGCGCTTTACATTATATTTATTTTTTATTTTGTCAGTATTGCGCTATTTTATATTCTTTATCAAGAATTAACCTTAAAAATAACCCTCTATAAGTAAAGATTGATTCAAAAATAAAAAAAATACCTTGAAATATTATTTGTTTTACTACCAGTGGAATGTCAAAGATGTAAAGGGTTTCGTAATATATCTTTACACTTTAGCTAATTCCTTTTTATTTACCAAACTGTAAAAATAAAATATAAATTAAAGCATTTATAATAAAAGTCGATAACCGGATATTTTCATGCCAGTATCCCACCAAAGCGACGTCTCTAGCGGTCGTGACACGACCTCTACATAAGCGATTTTTGCTAATAGGGTCGTTCGTCCGTCTCTCTGCCCGCCTAACCGGACTTGATGCAAACACATTGCCGGCTGATTGCGAATGACGGATAACTAGCGTATGCCATTGCACTCTTTGGTAGTGAGAAACAAGGAGTAATTGTTTTTGACATAAACCTGTTCAGTACAGTTTGACATGTCAAAGAACTATGTACAGAAATTAAGGAATGAAATGCTTAGAATGCGATAATTAGTTTTCTGTAAGTCATACATTAAATTTTCATTTAGTTTGGTCAATCGATGGTAAAAAAAAAATTAAGCTGACCACTAGTCCCACAACCTTCACCAATCCGGACTTGACCCCCGTGTATGGGGAGTAGTTTGGGCTAGTCTTCAGAACAAGAATTTCGCACATTATATCCAAAGTCCATCACCTTCAATTATTAAAAATGTCTCTAAAAATACAAAATGTATCGATATTTAGCCTCAGAATTGATTGTCACAGTGCGAGCTTGGATTTGTGATATGTGACATTCGGACGCAGTGAGGCCGAGTGAGACCTTCAATGTTTGTTTGTGTGCGCGTGTGTGCGCGTATTGTGTGTGTGAGAGATAGGATTAATTTCAACTTCAATTCTTTATTGCATTCCATGTGTTAACAAAATACATACAGAGGTGTTAAAAGTAAAATGGTATCAACATGGACCCTGAGTTACATTACAGTTATTATTAATATATATTTCATTATGTTCATAGTGTTTAACATTATTTTTGATACAAAGAGTCTAAATTGACTTTAAATCAAAACAATATCCTTTTTACTACTTATTCTCTGCTTTACTTTTTCATCAGAAAAGCTTAATAAATATTCTTCTACCACCAGATTAGTCAATTATTTTGGAAGATGAAATCACTGATAAACCAGTCAGTGGCTTTTGTAATCTGTAGGTACTTGTGCTGTCCAAATTCTTGTATTGCAAATCTTTAAGTAATTGTAAGTTTTGAATGATATTTCTTCAATATCAGAGAAAGTGGAGGTGTCCGCCATGCATGAACGTCAACTCTCGCCACCGAGGAGCTGATCTACAACTGGAAAAATCAAGCTCTGAACACAATATGTCCTGTGATGATGTTGATATTGATATCACTACTAAGCTGGTGCCCTCTAGCGCCATCACTACTGAGAGTTTAACTGCGATTCTGAGCTGCCAGTTCGAAAAGTACAGAAGCATCTTAAGGGAGGAACTAAAAGTGGATTTCAAGAATACTGTGGAGGAGTTGAGATCTGAGTATGCCGAAACTTTCAAACAGCTCTCGCATCAACTAACTGATATGAGAACGGAGATAAGTTTGGTTCATAACAGGTTTACCGAACTTGAAGGAAAATTTACTGCCCTACAATCAGAGGTAGATGCACTGAAGTCATGCAAGGAAAGTTCTGACAGCAAAGTCCTCCAGGATGCCATTTTCCAACTTCAGGCCGAGCTCAACGAACGCGATCAAATGGCCTTGACTAATGATGTGGAGATTTGTGGCATTCCAGAGAATAACGGCGAGTCAGCCCTGCATATAGCAGTAGCAGTTGCAAGGAAACTGGGGGTTACTCTGGACGAGCGCGACGTGGTGAACGCGGAGCGCGCCGGGCCCCGGTTGCGGGGCGGCGGCGCTTCTACACCTGCCGAGCGCGCGCGCCCTCGCCCCATTGTGGTACGGCTAGCGCGTCGCTCCATGAGAGATGACCTCATCAAGAACGCGCGCGTGCGGCGCGGGACCACCTCTGCCGACCTCGGTCTCCCACAGCATGACCCTAAACCGTTATACGTAAATGAAAGGATGACCAAGTCTAATAGAGTGTTGTTCGGCAGAACCCGGGAGTATGGACGTCTGCTCAATTGGAAATTCGTATGGAGTCGAGACGGTCGCATCTTCGCTAGACGCTCCGATGCCCCGGGCTGCCCCATATTCCGTATCCGCGCCGAAAAGGACTTGGAACGAGTTTTTGGTGTGGCCTCTATATCAAAAACTATATAGCAACAGTAGGAACTTTGTCTCGTTTATGAAATGTGCTATTGTCACTTTCTCATTTTGTATAAATTTTGGAATCATTGTACTATCGTGGATTAAAAAACTAATTGATGTTTTTCTAACAGTAACGACATGTTATATTGAGTATTATGCTCTAATTACTTATCCTTTGTTTCAACTACCACTCGGCATATCCCATTATTACAGATGTACGAAAATAATTTTACTTGATAGTCGTAAGAGTTGCATGCGATTCATCTTATTTTTACTAGTGGAGAAGGTTGTATCTCACTTGAAGGATTTCCACTGTCGCCGTGAACTCAAAATAAAAATATTGACAGATGAATTAAAATCAATAATTATTTTCAACTACTATGTTAAATTTATCGATCAATAATGGCGCCACAAATCAATCATTTAAAGGTTAGTTTATTTAATGCACAATCGCTTAATACAGGCGGCGACAACCTTATTTTAGGCATGGAACAAAATAAACCAGATATTCTTGCTATCAATGAGTCTTGGATTCGAGAGGGTTGTGAAACCCTGGCCCCTTCAATCCCGGGTTATAGATTCCGTCTTAAACCAAGACCTAACCATATACACGGAGGTCGTGGTGGCGGACTTGCTTTTTACATTCGACAAGGGCTAAGAGTACGCTACTTAGATCATCCTAAATCTTCGGTAGAACAGTGGTGGCTAGGGATAAATATAAAAGGTATTAAGATAGTGATAGGTACCGCTTATCGTCCCCCATGGCAATCGGTAGATATATTCCTTGATGCGCTTACTGATTCGCTATCTTCATTCTCACGATTTGACAAAACAATTTTGCTAGGAGATTTTAACATAGATATGTTAAATGAGCAACATGAGAATTTTAATCTTCTTGACAATTTTCTTCGTTGTTTTGGTTTAAAGCAAGTCGTTTCTGATCCTACTCACTATACAAATCATAGCTCTACTCTAATAGACGTAGTCTGCACAGATTTGTGCGTCAAAGAAGTTTCTACGGCCAACATTACAGGTATAAACGGACACTGCTTAGTAACATCAACGTTCAAAATTCTTAAAGAAAAATTTAAACCTAAACACGTCATTTATAGACCAATCAAAAACATTGATATGACTTCATTCAATAATGACTTGGTGGAGCTAAATTGGAAAGCGATACAAAACGCTTCTACTGTTGATGACATGGTGAAACTCTTTAACGAATATATAAATAAACTTTTTGATAAACATGCCCCAATTAGACGTATATACATAAGAAAACAATCACACCCCTGGATCACCGATAACATCAAACTTATGATGGGATTGAGAGATGAAGCGCTTAAGCGTTATCGTAAAACCAAGTTAGACAGTCATAAAAGTTACTATAAATCACTTAAGAATTTAGTTGAACAGAGCTTATTAAACGAAAAGCGGGCTTTCTTTAACCAGACTATAAATAATTTAGCTCATGATTCAAAAACACTGTGGAAAAATATTAAAAACAATATTTTGAATGACACTAAAAGGAAGGACCCTCTACCGGATTCATTAAATGATCCCGAAGTAATTAATTCTCATTTCCTAAATATATCGGGTGCCCAATCAGTTTCTTTATCTCAACTCACCTATTATGAATTTAATCGCAATGGTGACACGGTATTCTCTCTCAAGCCAGTCACTGAAAATGATGTAAGCAAGGCATTCCTATCAATAAAATCGAATGCGCAGGGTGAGGATGGAATAAGCGCAGATATGATACTCTTAACCTTACCACACTCTTTACCATTCATAACCTCTATTATAAATAAATCTATTGAAACATCTACATTTCCTCAACTTTGGAAACTCGCTATTGTAACTCCTTTACCTAAAGTTAACAATCCGGAAAGTTTAAAAGATCTTAGACCCATAAGTTTATTACCATGTTTATCCAAGGTTCTCGAAAGAGTAATATATAACCAGGTCTCATCATACATAGAAAATAACAGTATCCTACCCTCACTCCAGTCAGGATTTAGGAAGGGGGTCAGTACCACAACGGCACTTCTAGACGTTATTGATAATATTCTAAAGGCACAGGACTCTGGTATGAGTACAATATTAAGCCTGCTAGACTTTTCGCGTGCTTTTGACAGCATTAGTACTGATCTTCTTCTTGCAAAATTATCATTTTATGGATTTGATACACACGCTACTCGATGGTTTCACAGTTACCTTGATGGTCGCAGTCAAGTGGTCAAACTGCAAAGTAGTAGAAATGGTGAGTCTATCACTTCCAGACCCAAGCCGGTGAACCGTGGAGTACCACAGGGTTCAATACTAGGACCTCTTCTTTTTATCATTTATTCAGCTGATTTACAAAACCATATTGTTAACTGTGAATACCACATGTATGCCGATGACGTTCAATTATATATATCTGTGAACCCAAATGACACACACACATCAGTAGACAAGATGAACAGTGACCTCAACAGAATTCTCACATGGTCTACGTTGAATGGTTTGATGCTAAATCCAACAAAATCTAAGTTTATGGTACTGGGATCCAAGCAACAGATTGAAAAGACTTTACTACAAACACCAGTTATTGATGTGGCAGGTTCCAATCTAGAGCATGTAAATGAAGCCAGAAACCTAGGTATTCTTATGGATGGTCGCCTTCGATTCGAAAAACATGTAGTAGGTTTAGCTAGTGCTTGTTTCTTTCGCCTTAAAGTACTGTACAAAATTAGACATCTTCTTAGCGAAGATATCAGACTTAAACTGTGTGAAACTTTAATTTTGTCCAAATTTAACTATGGAGACATTGTTATTGGCCCATGCCTGTTGGAAAAAACTAAAAAGATTATTCAAAGAGTTCAAAACGCATGTTTAAGATTCTGTTACAAAATCCCTCGTCGAAGTCATATAACTCCTTATATTAACAAAAATGTCCTCTTGAACATGGACTCTCGACGTAAATTGCATTTCGCATGTTTGCTGCATGACATTCTTAAATTTGGACGCCCAAAATATTTATTTGATAAGCTGAATTGGTCTAATTTTCATAAGAGTTACAATTCTAGGAGAGGAGAGTGTTTTATCATGGAAACGCCGTTCCATAAAACTAGAGCATTTGAGGGCAGTTTTCGCTACCAGGCCAGTAAATGCTGGAATAACTTGCCCCCGCCTTTGCGCAAACCCCTTTCCAAGTATATTGTCAAACGACAATTCAAATTATGGCTTTTACAGCAACAAGCATTGGTCAGGTAGCGATAACTTCTATTCCAAATTATGTTAAAGTTTGTATGTACAATTTTTTTTTTTTTTTTTTTTTTAATATATATATATTTTTTTTATGATTCCACTGTTTTGATTTTGCTTTATTTTCTACATTTATACATATGTGTTTTTGATTGTATAATTTTATATTTAATTGTATCGTGGCAAAAACTTTTAACTGTCTTTTATTACTATTTTTTTTTTTTTTTATATTGTCTGCTCGTACCTCAATGGGTGATGGCAGAAAATCAGCGCTTAGCAGTGAAAACTGCTAGGCATATTGCTGAGCTATCTTCCCATTCAGGACCTATGCACAATTTACTTTGTTAAAATTTGTTTGTAATTATCATCTATGTGTAAGTTTGATATATTGTAACCCTCTGTATTTTGAAATGTATGTCCTGAATAAATAAATGAATCTGAATCTGAATCAATATCATGAGTAGAGACACAGTCCCACATTCGCGTTCATTGTTGCAACCAACACATGCGTGTGTGCATGTGTGAGTGCACCATTGGCTGCATAATGTGCAGATTGGATGCAAATCGCGAGGGGTTCCGTCTAATTTATCCGCGCGTAAATTTGTACCGCTCGCCGCTGCTACAGTGCCGTGTCGGGTTTAGGTAGGTGGATATGACCCGCGTAGGATGCGTGGTAAAAAAACCCCGTAAAATTGTTAGGTGGATAGGCAGTCTACGTGAATTCTCACCGAAAGAAAAAAGAGGGTACATTTAATTTTAGTTAAGGGACATTTATACTTCAAATATTATTAATAAATTTGTATTTTTAATTATAAGAACTCTAAGTTCATTCAAAAATACTTTTAAATTGAAATAATCCTTTTATAGTAATAGATAGTAACGTAGCGAGTTCTCCAAACGTTGACTTTTTTGTGATAGAACATTTCTACTAAACATAATAAAATACGATAAGTAATGCGTACCTATGACACCGTTAAAATATTTTAAAGATTTTTTTATTTCAGATTCAGATTCAAACATTTATTCGACACACACACAGCACATGAAACAATACAAAATATACGAAAAAATGACAGAACTACAAAAAATTATTTCATGTAAAAAATGAATTTAATTTAAGAATGAGAGAAGCAGGATACTAAATACAAAGTCCTTATCGTAAGCACCGAGTCGATGTACACTAGTACAGACAGCATGCACAACACTAGGCTAATGAAATTTTCATAGGAGCGTACGCCGGCGGTGGTCTAAACGATGTATCTATTTACGGAGTTGCGCTGCTGACGGTACAGGCTCGGTTGGAGGGAAATGAAGCTAATCTCGTTGAGCTTACATGTGCATGGAGCGTAAGGACAACTTTTTAAATTATCCCGGTCTTTCAGATGCTTGGAACATCTATTCAATGTGTATCTTTTAAGGTAGTCATGTTTTACCTCCCTTGTCACTATAATTTGAGTGAAGCGATCTATTTCAGTTGTAATATAAGTATTAGATTGTTTCTTAAAATTAAAGAACAAACTCTTTAACAAAGAAGCGCTTTTCTTAATTAATTTTGTATTAATGAAATTGAGTAATTGTAATACATATATATAGAAATTATTTATTGGTAAATAACTAAATCGTTAAAATTCTATTCGGAATAAGTAAGTGATACGTTACTTCGTTTAGTGGTTATTTATTTTCATGTTAATTCAACAGCACAATATTTTCAAGGTAAGAGATGAAGCTTTTTCAAAAACCACAAACAATTTTCCATACTAAATCTATGTTATGTACGTACGTATAATATGCCATGAAAAATTATAAAAACTTCCACCAGTTATTCAGCTCGCCAAACCTTTGCTCCGAACAATGCTTTGATCTATCACATCTGGTTAGTTCCGTTCAGATCGCACTTGACAGCTACCCGATGGGTATTTTTCTCGGTGTACGTTCGTTTCACTGTCCATAAAGCTGATGCATTTCGTTTATCTGAGGATGGGGGGGGAGATATCGGATACTGTTTGCTGGGTATTAGTTTATGTCCCGCGCTTGGAAAGCTGAAACTTGATGATATCTCTGTGCATCAGCTCTTAACTTATGCGTTGTCATTCAGTATTTGCATTTTATATGTTATCATTTTCTAAAAGTCTATTATCGTTCTCCCATTCAAAGGCCGGCAACGCAGTTGTGACTCCTCTGGTGTTGCGGGTGTCTATGGGCGGCGGTAATCGCTTACCATCAGGTGATCCGTCTGCTCGATTGCCACCTATCACATAAAAAAAATTTGGAATTAGCTAAAGTGTAAAGATATATTACTAAACCCTTTACATCTTTAACATTCCACATGTAGTAAAACAAATTTTTAAGGTATTTTTTATTTTCGAATCAATCTTTACTTTAAGAGTCATTTTTAATATCATATATTATTGTCCCATAAAAATAAAGAATCTTTTCTAATCGTGCATAAGGCCAAGGCCATAGAATTGTATCAATCGACAGCATCCCCACTGCTGGGGAAAGCTACGTTTTCCACATCTCGATCGGACAGTTCCATGCAGGTCGGAAAACTTTGAATATGCATGAGTCAAAATGAATACTTTTAATCATTGTTTTTTACGAATCGAAATTAAATCTTCAATAATTATAAAAAAAACAACTTCTCTTTCTGAAATTATAGGTTCACTAAAGTCATAAAAATAACGCGCCAATAAAAGCGATTAAAAAAGAGATACGTAATTTAATAACATATAGGTACGTAATTTTTTTAACAAAATCACGACATTGACTGAAAAAATGAATGTTCTCAAATCACGTGGGTTCTGATACGTTCCTCTCAGGAAAAACACTAAACATTTAATGATGAAGATGGTACGAGTGATAACACAACTATCCCGGTTGTTATTACCCCACTGGGAACGGTTGTCTGCCCAAATTTAATTTGATTTAATAAAATGTCCCTTCGCTGTTTTATCAGAGGCAGCGGTAGTCGTGCAGATTTATGTTCTAGAAATAAATTTTGAGATAATTATTTATCTTAAAGTCCTGCGTATAAAACGCAAATAAGTAGGAACTAGTATAACATTTTGCTTTAATATTTACATTAATGTAGCAAATTGAATTTATAAAAATATATACATATATACCAAGAGAAACAATAAAAATACGTAAGAATCATTTCAATGAAAAGAAAAAACCTATACATTAAACCAGTGATAAGGATAACTCATAAAATATATTGCAACGCACAAACTTTTTATGACCCAAATCCGGTTTTATCCACTTATATCCGGTTCGGGTTAACTAGTTAGAGACAAATCACAAGTTGTTCCAAGCCGGACCGGAAAGTTTGCCGTTGGCCGAATTAGGTAACAGATTACAGGTAACGGAAGGATATAACATTTATAAATAGCAATTTCATTTATGAACGATACCAAGGAAGATATTTAGATAGTGAATTCATATTAAGGTATTTTGTTGTCTTACTAAAATATTATAATACGAAAGTATGAATGTTTATTTGTTCCGCTTTCATGTCGAAACTACTGAACGGATTTGGCTGAAATTTGTAAGTTAGATAGTCCAAATATTGGATTAACACATAGGCATTACACTTTGTTCCCGGAAAATATATAGTTTAGAGACAGCCAGAAAGCGACATTCACGCGGGCGGAGCCGCGGGCAAAAGCTAGTAAAGTAATACATTAGTTGTTTAAGTAAATTTTTAGGTAGAGATAAGATAACAGAACAAACGTAGAAAGTTTCTTTAAAAAAATACCAAGTCTCTGATTGAAAACCTTGTTCTACAGAAAATCGATAACTTCACTTATGTCTTTAGTAAGCATAGGTAAACTGTCACAATAAAAAAAAATACTTTTTTCACCAGCGCATCTCTAAAAAGAGTACCAGCAAAAAGGCCATTACGCAAACAAAGCAACCATCAAATAAATGGCATAACCTGTCCGTGGCACGGGGCACTAAATCTGTGCACTCAGCGCAGAACTGTGCCTATGATGGAGTATTCACATCACATGCTCAAACAATCGACGATTGGCGCGTTATACAGGGTGTAACAAAACGTGTGGTGATACTTCAAGGTGGACTGCTACTCAACGAACTGAACAACTTTTGTTCCACGACTTTGTTGAAATTCCAAAAAAAATTTGGACTTACCATACAAACTTGGCTCCCCAGCTGATCGATTTGTATGAAAAGTTCACAAAAATATTTGCGATTTCAAAAAAGTTGTAGAACAAAAATTGTTCAGTTTGATGAGTAGAACCCCATCTTAAAGTATTACTACACCTTTTTGTTACACCCTGTAGATAGAGATTACAGCTATCAACTGTGATTAAGGACTTTGAATGGAGGATTTTTGCAAAAAATGGTTGCTGAATCGAATGAATAGACGAACGAGTGAAAACGTGTTTTTTAAACATGTAGTTACTTATATTTTGAACGCGTTGGAAACTGTTATTGAATTCGCTTTATGCAAAACTTTGAGCACTTTCCGAAAATGTTCAAAAATAAACATGATAATTTTGTAACGGTAGAAGTGAATTCAGTTTAAATAAGATAACTTTTCTAGCAATTTTTAACTAAGCAATAATTTTTGTCTACTCCACCTTGTGTTTCCTACCCCCAACCCTAAAACTGAAAATCTTAAGGCTTTATACGATAATTGGCTTCTATATCAAGAGTATCATAACATTATGATTACAACATACAAATAATTATATGTAACTAACTATTCGTATCTTATGTTTAACATTACAAAGAATAATTACGTAATAAAACCTCGACATCATAAGTTAATTAAATAATTGAAACACTCCGAGTGGGGTACATTAATTTAATTTAATCGGTATAATGAAAGCCGACAGCGACAGGATTGCGGCGTCATTTCAGTTGTGCGAGTAACAGTTTTAGAGACATCCATAAATTATGAGTCATAATTTATGACTCATTAGTAATAATTACGAATTGTGGTAATTGTCACATTACTCAAATTAATTACAGACCTGATTTCCAAATATGTAAAGTATCACTTACCATCAGGTGAGATGATGCCAAGGGCTTACCAATTGAGGGTAAAAAAAAAAAAAAAAAAATATTTATAATTGCTAAGCCCATGGCATCATCTCACCTGATGGTAAGTGATGGATGATGGTGCCTAAAGATGGAAGCGGTTTCATCAAGACAGGCCAACGTAATGGGGAATCGTATCTTCATGCTGGAACACTTAAATGCTATTAATATTGATGTTTGGTGGTAAGATTTAGGTAAGATGATGGTAGCTAAGCAGACAGGTGCACAAAATGTCACTGCACAAGGTCATGGCCACTGGGCCACGGAGGCGGTTACCTCTTTTTAACCGGCTTCAAAATGTATGTGCATATGTGTGTATATTAAGTATGTTATGTATGTGTGTTGTCCGCGATTTTAAAGAGAACCACTAAACGGATTTCTATGCGGTTATCAGTGGGATGATGTAATTATTATTTGTATTTTTTGTTTTATTTATTTTATGAGAGTTTTGGTTAACGTTTATGGTTAAATTAGTTATGTATTATAAAATTAACAAATGATGAAGAGTAGAAAAACTGCGTTACGTTTTGCTTTTATTCATAATGTCTGTACACACACAATTCAGAGCCAGACCAGATGAGACTAGACTGTTGGGTGATGGTTTTTGCCAAGACTTACAAACGCATTCCACTATAGAGCGCCACACAAAACCTTTGCGTCAATATGGTTACCATTCTACACAGGACATTATTTAAACAGGTAGATATATATTTTATTTATTATTTGCACACACGCACGCAAACACACAGACGCACGCAAACGCACACGCATACGCAGACACTACGAATCATTATAATACAGGTTCCATGTACTACGTCATTTCGTATAGGTACGGTAAAGGATCAGCTATAATAATTAAACGTACACACGGAAAACATTAACCAATTAAGCTCATTTTGAAAGTGACAGGATAATACGAATAAAACAAAATAAAGTCCAAAAACAAGAACACAAACACAAACTTCACTAAACAGCATTTTCTTGAAACATTCAAACAAGCGTAACAGAGAGTAAGTCTAGCAACAGCGGCACACGGCCCCGGCGCAGCGCCGTGTCGCGGGGACGATAAAACTTAGGCAAGTTAAAAATACTCTGAATAAAGAGTTCCGTCGCGACATGTGCCGCGCTGTTCACGGGGTTCCCCGGGAAAAAATGCACTGGTTTTTGTTTTGGGTTAAAGTTTGTCGTGAACAAGTTTAGTTTCAAACTCTAAAATAAAAGGAACATAAAGTGGTACAATTTTTGGTGTGCTGTAAACTAAGTAGATATTTTTGAAAAAAATTGGAATGATTATGCTATGTTATTTATTACTAAAGTAAGTAAATTAATTAAGTAAATCGTTAACACATTTCTAACCATAAGTATAAATTTTCACTTGAACTACGGGACTTGAGTATACTGAACGTATGTATTTTTATTGAGTACTGCCTATTTTTTGAGTGAATATATGTATGTATTTTCTTTACCCGTTAAAGCAATAATTTTGTGGCATTTCTGCTTATTTAAACAACTTTTGAAACTTTTTTTAACATTTAATTAAAATATGTAATGTTACATTGTACAAGAATTAGAGTTATTGTTTTTGGTATGTAGGGAGGACTTTTTCAATTCCTACCTGTTTTATGTTTGTGTCATCAAATATACAATTTAACTAATCAATAAGTTAAACCAGTGTAGTTTTGTCTTAATAAAAATAATTTCGAGATAACCTATTATCTCCTTTGAAATAATTACGGATGGAGTATTATGTGTGGAGTATAGGAAAAGACCCGTGCCCCTGCAGTGGGGACGATATGGGTTGTTAACACAATTACGGAACCCCACACAACAAAGTCCGCACCAAGCTTAACCCGCTCAGCACTGCAGTTGCAAAAACTGCATACGTATTTATTTGCTCCTCGTCTGTACACTCTCGACTGCCTAGAGCGAGTGCGGGAGACGGATGGGCACTGTGTGTGTTAATGCCGTCTCCAGACAGAACTTGTGAGTAAAAGTAGTTTAAATGTATCATATCTATTTCACCTTATTTATAAAATATTGAAATTATTCAGTTACGTAGACGTAGCGTGGGCAGGCCTTCCACTCGGTGGACCGATGACCTGGTGAAGATTGCGGGAATCCGCTGGATGTGGGCAGCGCAAGAGCGGTCGACGTGGAAATTATAAGGGAGGCTTTTCTTCAGTCGTGGACGTCCTTTAGCTGATGATGATCATGATGTAAATAAAATATATGTAAAAAATGTTTAAAAAGTTCAAAATCTTCTGATCTATTCCTTTATTGAAAGAAAAGCGACCTATCTAACTTGAGGCTCGCAGCTGGTTTTGTAGAGTTTCTTCAGGATCTATGAAAAAGCTTTATTTCTAAGGAAAAAAATAATTCCAACTTCATAAAACTTTCTCTTAAAATTACATTAACTCTTTAGTTAACCAAATATCTAGCTGGAAAGACTGAAAATACGGCGGTTAAGGTTATTTATCATATTTCTGAGCGGAATTGAGAGAATACTAAATGAGAAAGTTCCAAATTCTCCCTTATCAAAATGAAGAATATTCCTATACACTCTTCTCAAATATTTAACGAAGCAAGGAATGTCCTTGTATTATTTTCGAATACTCTAGAAATAGTCATCCTCTTGAATACCTGCCGTGTGTTTTCGAACAAAAACACTCGAATTCCCTCCATTTCGCGCGCTTTTGTTCAAATAAGGGTCTGATGTTTGGGTTTCCGATGTTCGATGGAAATAAAGTAGGATTTTAGAGTAAAACCTATAAGAGCTAACTTCATAAGGATGCATCAAGTAGGACTGGGATTGTGTCACGATGACTACAAGATATCAGCATGATGGCAGCCGCTTATACACATGAACTATCTGATTAAGCCCACATTTAGAATACTAAAAAGTTTGTACGTATACAGGGTGTCCCAAAAAGTATGGTCAAGCGGAAGTCCAGAGATAGAAGAACTCTAGGGCTACCCAAATCACCCCCATGTATGTTCAGCGATTTTTGGTAGTTTTTGAGTTATGATTTTTTTTAGGATTTTTTAATTTTTTGGCCGGGTCGGATTTCATATTATTTTTTAAAGAATTCATTTAAAATTTCCGGTATTTTTTTAATGTCATATAATCATTATGAATTGTACTTTCAGGCATAAAATAATAAGCTTCGTAACATTAGTGTAAGTAACAAAAGTTATGATAGAAAGTCAAGAATTTTAGATTGAGCGATTCAGATTTAAACTTTCAGCATAAAATAAAAAATACAAAAAGGTATTTTCAATGCTCTTCAGTAATTTTAAAAACTGCACGAGATTCTAAGCTTTCAGAATCATATTCAAAAAATAGTACTTAATGGGCTTTTTTTTCCTGAACAGCCGTCAAAGTTGTTAAGGTAGAAATATCCTAAGGAAGTTAATTAATTTTTGTCGTCTCTAGTTAACAAAACCAATTACTAATTTAATGAGTTTTATAGAAAAAAATACTTACTTCAATTTAATAAAGAACGTTTTGAGCAGAATGGTAGCGGAAATTATCACCTTTTTTTAAAAAAAACTGCGCATTTTTCTTTTAACTTGACTAATCAGTTATTATTAGATTGCCTCTGATTATTCGATGTGCCTCTGATTTTGGGATTACCATACGGTTTTCTATGGTTCTCGTGCTAGTCGATGGGTCTCTCGCCACTTCTTCAAGCACTGATTCGACTACATCTGGATCTTGAATTTCTAATGGACGCGCAGACCTTGTATTAGGTTGGCGACCTTCAATGTAAGCATCATGGACTCGTAAAGTGATACAGTACCTCTACTGTATCACTTTACGAGTCCACACTCGTGCAGACTTCTTGCGTCCTGCGGAATTATTAGCTGATGAGTCATAAAAATAAATGTGTGATAATTTCCGCTACCATTCTGCTCAAAACGTTCTTTTTTAAATTAAAATATTTTTTTCTATAAAACTCATTAAATAAGTAATTATTTTTGATAACTAGAGACGACAAAAATTAAATAACTTCCTTAGGAAATTTCTACCTTAACAACTTTGACGGCTTATTTCAGGAAAAAAAAGCCCATTAAGTACTGTTTTTTGAATATGATTCTGAAAGCTTAAAATCTCGTGCAGTTTTTAAAATTACCGAAGAGCATTGGAAACACCTTTTTGTATTTTTTATTTTATGCTGAAAGTTTAAATCTGAGTCGCTCAATCTAAAATTCTTGACTTTCTATCATAACTTTTGTTACTTACACTAATGTTACGAAGCTTATTATTTTATGCCTGAAAGTACAATTCATAATGAATATGTGACATTAAAAAAATACCGGAAATTTGTAATAAATTCTTTAAAAAATAATATGAAATCCGATCCGGCCCAAATAATTTAAAAATCCTAAAAAATCATAACTCAAAAACTAAAATCGCTGAACATACATGGGGGTGATTTGGGTAGCCCTAGAGTTGTTCTATCAAAGGACTTCCGCTTGACCATACTTTTTGGGACACCCTGTACTATATCTTCTTACTTACTACTCAGTTCCTACCATGCAAAACTTGTATACTCAGATTTTCCTTTCTTAATTCACAACAAGAAAGGTATTTTCTGAGTAAATATCGTTATTAAATCCAGTTGTTTACTTTTGGTAATATGAAATGAAAAACTATAAATTTTTATTTTTCGAATAGCATAGTCTACAAAATCACCTCATTCGCTCCCTCAATAATCGTACGCTATTTCAATATTAGCTCGCGCTAACGAGTTGAGATCGAGGGGAAACAAAATTGTACCTTATGCTTGTAATTTTTAAAGTACCGTTCAGAATGGTTATTTGACTAATTATTTTATTTAAATATTTGTCAATTACGGTGAAGCGAGATTTGTTCTACGACAGACAGCGGAAACGAATAGTAGGGATACAATAACGTGGTTAAAGAATTGTAAACACAAAAAAATATTGTATTATTTAAATTTCCGAGACTTCTTTCTATTTAACTTTGCGAGAAATTTGATTCAAGTTTGCGTTCCATCTTCGAGAAAACAATTATTAAAATTTTTGCGAAGATTTTGGTATATTTTTGTGTCAAAGAAATATTGTGAATCTGACACAGTTACTTAGAATAAGTTATTATAGAATAAGTTATTAGTATTTCTTTTTCCCACAATCTCAAACTTCAATCACAAAATGTCCCTTTGAACAGTGTGGGACATCAGGTATCTCTCTTTTTACACATAGCTGAGGATATGAAGAATATGCAAATTCCATTATAGTGATCCTTTCTTTTGGAAATATTTTTACAATCATCAGTATCATCACCATCATCAAACATACTTTGCTGAAAAAAGACCTTCACCAAGGATATCCACGCTCACCGATCAGGTGCTGCCAGCATACAGCAATTCTCGCAACCTTCATCAGGTCATTGGTCCACCAAGTGAGAGGCCTGCCTATGCTACGTTTACGCTACATAGGTATGTACAGAATAATCTCACTAACAATATTATAAATGCGAAAGTATGAATGTTTGTTTGTTTGTTTGTTTATTCCACTTTCACGCTGAAACGACTAAATGGATTTGGATGAAATTTGGTAAGTAAATAGAAATAGCACTCTGCTAACACACAGGATACTTTTTATCCCGGCAACTCGAAGGTTCCCGGAGGAATGGCTAAACTGAAATTTTTACTTTTGCACTAGATGGCGCTGCCTTGACATTTTATTTCTCTCTCTGGACCCAATTCTGAAGTCCATGCAGATGAAGTCGCGGGCGGAAGCTAGTAATGAAAAAAAAAACAGAAACAAAATGAACTCTTAATGTCAACGTTCCTTTAATAATATTATTCTGGATGCAAATGTTAAAACAACATCCCAATAATGAGGCTCTCAGCCGTCGTGACGTCACTTAACGTTGTAACAACCAACATAACGAATGGCACTTGAGATAAACCAATGACGTATCAGAATTTATTGAATTTCATAACCCAAGTATAATTTGTCAAAGTCTATTTTTGTGTAACACAGAGTACTGCTGCCTCTGTCTCAAGTAAGAACTGTTTTCGAAATATGAACACAATTAGTATAAGATCCGCGGAGTTGCAAAAAATGGGAAAAACTATGTGGCAAAGGTAGAAGAAAAAGCTAGAAAATATTTCATAATAATAAAAGTAAATATCTGGGAGAAATCACAAACGGTCAAACGAGAATTCCTTGTATTATGGGGACCAGAGACTGATATACCTACATACACATATACATTTAAATACATACATATATAGATATATTACACCCAGACACAGAGCAAACAAATCTGCTCATCACAGAAATATTTACCGTGGGTGGGGATCGAACCCATGATTATCGGATTAGTAGTTAGGACAGCTAACCACTGAGCCACCAAGTCATTTAATAACTTAGGGATCAGGTTTTCAAAAATTAATAAAGTCATTTTCATGTAATAAATTAAACAAATACGTCCATCATTATGTAGCGGGAATCTATCACCAATTAAGTATCATCAATTTACTAACAATAGGAAAATCTAGTGGATTATTTAAACAGACTGTCATTTCACAAACCAAAATAAAACATCACATTGTCACGTCCCAAAATCAATAACCCTAAATCCAACTTACACGCCGACCACAACTAAACCGTCGTTTAATCTATCGGTTAAAATTAACCGTGTATCGCTATCGCTACCCGGTCCTGTCAACCGGGCGACCCGTGTAATCGCCTTTTAATCATTATCGGCCCGCTTTGTCCGCGGTTAATCGCACTAACCCTTAATTAGTGAAAACGGTTATTGTTTTAGTTAAATCGAATTTTAATATACGTATGTATATGATGGTTTACGAGTATAGAGAAATATGAGGATATGACTTGTAGTCACAATAATGTTATTAATAATAAATCTCCTAATTTCGCTTTTTTTTTCGATTGCTTCAGGTATTTTTTTTATAAATAGGTTTAAATAACCTTGTCTTGTCTTGACTTGACTTGTAGTCACAATAATCATAACCAATATAATAACCTTGACTTGTAGTCACAATAATGTTATTAATAATAAATCTCCTAATTTCGCTTTTTTTTCGATTGCTTCAGGTATTTTTTTTATAAATAGGTTTAAATAACCTTAGTTTATATGCAATAGCATGTAATAGTGAAATTTTGTTGAAAACTTCTATCGGAAGGAGTTCCTTTTAGGCCCGACGTTTTTCTCACTTTGCAAGCATTTCCCGAAACGGCGAGTACCTACAACAGTTTCAAGTGGCAAGAAGCTATTTGTTTTTCTGTATTTTTATATTTTATTGTTAGAACCTAAGATAATTTATGCTTTCCTAAATGTCATTCTGAATCTACCTCTAATCTGGAGATGGGATAATCAGCTGCGACACAGTTTATACTAATGTAGCTGTTTACGAACTAAAATTTTACTGTAGTAATCTTTGTTGGTTCAAAAAGAAATCAAATGTAATGTAATAAATAGATATAAAAGTGTCATTCGAAAACTATACACTGCTACGTATATATATTTCAATATATCCTTTAGAAAGGATACTACCCATAGCTTAGGTGCCTCTTAAGTAAATACACCATATGGACATTGGGCTTCTAGGCACACGGTAGTGTATCTGCCAAGTTTATCATATTTACCGCGAGCCTAGACTACCGTGTCCCTCAGCTCAGAGTGTGCATCATGCGCAAACTACGCTACGTGCTCCCAACGTGTGAAACGTCACGTTCTAAGACGCTGCAGGCCCTGACATGATGATAGACTGTTTTATTTTTACCATCCCTACCTATACATATATTGTGACGTTAGGCTTCGAAGTATGCAATAAGGAGGTTGTAGTCGTATTACGGGATCGAGAATTACGAATGCAAGAAAATAATATATCGTTACGATATTCTGAAAGTTGTAAAAGTACAATTCTGAAAATGTATTACGTACCAGGTGAGATAATGGTAAGGGCTTACCAACTGTCGATAAAAAAGGGAAAAGGTAACCTTTTTAGAGAAGAATAGACAGCTGATGAAAACAAGAACGCATTTTTTATTTTATTTTATTAGAATTTAACACGCCAACAGATTACATTCAAAGGGCTTAAATCTAAAAAAGATAAGTGTATGATCAGACTGTAGTCCAATATAGGTATGCAAATAGAGATAAGCAGACAATTTAAAAGAAAACTAAGTTTACAAAACAATAAAAATATTACAATTAAAGATATGATGCGAACAGAGGTGAGCGCCACTGATACAAGTATAATATTATTTAATATAAAATAAAATATAGTGACACATAGTAATGAGAAACCAAAATTACGACACTACTTCATCATAATATTACCAAGCTGACTACAAAATTTGAAAAGTCTGCTCTTTGAAAAGTCGTTGACAGCAGACAATTCATTGAACTGACGGCGCATACCAGTAATCGGGTTATAAAATGAAGCATTTGCAAGCCACATTCAAAAATAAATTTGTATTCTACAAACAAATTATTGATTAGCCAACTCATCGATTACTTTGATAAGACAATTGCCTTCTGTTTTTTCGGCTTAAGATGTTGTGATGTAAATATATTTGTAAATTATTGATGTATAAAGTTTCAGATAAATTCCCCGAATAGGCACTATAAATAAGGCGGGTGTCACGTGAAGATTTCATTATGCGGCAGCCGGCGCGATCCAATTATCTTCGTTTATGATCGCGCCGCAAATCTCCTTTTAAGCCTCCCCCAAACAGGCGCGTTTTTTGTGGCGCGAAATTCGCGCGAAACTCGCAGGTGAAGCTGCGACGTCGCGTCGCAAAAAGCCGCTACACGTCGCGGGAATATCGCGCGAATCTCGCGCTACAAGTGGCGATACTTCTGCGACACTGCGTCGCGACACGTCGCGCGAAATTAGCGCGAATTTCGCGCGACAAGCGGCGACGCTACATGTGTCGCGCGAATATCGCGCTACACGTGTTGCAATATTCGGCGACGCGACACCTATGTCGCGTGTCGCGCGAAAATTGTGCGATATTTCTGCAACACGTAGAGGTGGGTCGGTAACAGATATTCCAATAACGTAACGTAACTGATTAACAGTCAGTATCGATAATGGACTTGGAAACTATTTATTTTTACTCCTCACAAAGGTAATAAGAGACGTTTATGTGTTTCTGTTTCCTCAATATCAATATCTCTAAATATTGCATTACAGAGTGTAGAATAATAAATGCATATACGATTCAAAAGGTTCTGTAAGTTTTAATTGTCGTCCTGAACTTGGAACAGGTTATATTATAACAAAGATAAAATAAATATACAAGGATAAACAAGAATAATAATAAATGTTTTTAAGTAATGAAAAAAAAACTTCTTTCTTGCATTCAAAAAAGGGTCTTTGGGTGGCCCCAGACCTACCGATTCTGTTCTGCCTAGAACGGGTGGAGACGCGGGCAAAAGCTACTATCAGATAAACAATCTTACTAGCTAGGAAACTGGCACATGAAAAGGTAAATTGTCTATTAAGTGTGTATACTGGTGCAGTCGGGTAAAAACATAACCCACCTTTTGGCACAGCCGGGTAAAATATAACCCTCCTTCTGTCGTAGTCGGGTAAAAACATAACCCTCCTTCTGGCGCAGTCGGTTAAAAAACATAACCCTCCTTCTGATCCAGTTGAGTAAAAAACATAACCCACTTTCTGGCGCAGTCGGATAAAATACTTAACCCTCCTTCTGGACCAGTCGGGTAAAAACATAACCCACTTTCTGGCGCAGTCGGGTAAAAACATAACCCACCTTCTGGCGCAGTCGGGTAAAAACATAACTCTCCTTCTGTCGTGGTCGGGTAAAAACATAACCCTCGTTCTGGCGCAGTCGGATAAAAACCTAACCCTCCTTCTGGTCCAGTCGGGTGAAAAACATAACCCACTTTCTGGTGCAGTCGGGTAAAAACATAACCCTCCCTCGGGCCCAGTCGGGTTAAAAACAAAACCCTGCCTCTGGACCAGTCGGGTAAAAGCATAAGCCACCTTTTGGCGCAGTCGGGTAAAAACATAACCTTCCTTCTGGCCCAATCGGGTAGAAACATAACCCTCCTTCTGACGCAGTCGGTTAAAAAACATAACCCTCCTTCTGGTCCAGTTGAGTAAAAAGCATAACCCATTTTCTGGCGCAGTCGGATAAAATACTTAACCCTCCTTCTGGCCCAGTCGGGTAAAAAACATTACCCTCCTTCTGGCGCAGTCGGATAAAAACATAACCCTCCTGGCGCAGTTGGGTAAAAACATAACCCTCCTTCTGGCTCAGTCGGGTAAAAAACATAACCTTCCTTCTGGTGCAGTTGGGTAAAAACATTACCCTCCTTCTGGCGCAGTTAGATAAAATACTTAAGCCTCCTTCTGGCCCAGTCGGGTAAAAAAACATAACCTTCCTTCTGGCGAAGTTGGGTAAAATCATTACCCTCTTTCTGGCGCAGTCGGATAAAATACTTA
This sequence comes from Coleophora deauratella, assembly GCA_958295455.1. Classification (NCBI taxonomy): domain Eukaryota; kingdom Metazoa; phylum Arthropoda; class Insecta; order Lepidoptera; family Coleophoridae; genus Coleophora; species Coleophora deauratella. Next base: position 501,250 of record OY282406.1, read on the forward strand.
ACACTCCTTTTGGCCCAGTCGGGTAAAAACATAACCCACCTTCTGGTGGAGTCGGGTAAAAACATAACCCTCTTTCTGGCGCAGTCGGGTAAAACATAAACCTCCTTCTGGCGCAGTCAGGTAAAAAACATAACCCCCCTTCTGGCGCAGTCGGATAAAATACTTAACCCTCCTTCTGGCCCAGTCGGGTAGAAAACATAACCCTCCTTCTGGCCCAGTCGGGTAAAAATATAACCCTCCTGGTGCAATTGGATAAAAAATATAACCCTCCTGGCTCAGTCGGGTAAAAACATAACCCTCCGTCTGGAGCAGTCGGATAAAATACTTAAGCCTCCTTCTGGCCCAGTCGGGTTAAAAACATAAGCCACTTTCTGGCGCAGTCGGGTAAAAGCATAACCCTCTTTCTGGCGCAGTCGGGTAAATTAAAAACATAAACCTCGTTCTGGCTCAGTCGGAAAAAACATAACCCTCCCTCTGGCCCAGTCGGGTTAAATACATAACCCTCCTTCTGGCGCAGTTGGGTAAAAACATAACCTTCCTTCTGGCGCAGTTGGATAAAATACTTAATCCTTCTTTTGGCCCAGTCGGGTAAAAACCATAACCCTCCTGGCCCAGTCGGGTAAAAAACATAACTCTCCTTCTGGCGCAGTCGGGTAATGAAATAAATACTTGCACCCAATAATCGTTATTTGAACAAAAGCTATTACTAGTACTAGTTACAAAAACGGAACGCGGAACGCGAATCGCGGCGCTACTCTACCTTGGCCCCCCCGGGCCTCACCCCCGTTGTCGCGTCGCAGGAAATTCGCAGAATTCCGCGACAGCGACGCGACGTGAAGCGGCGACAGCGGGGCCTGGGGCCCGGGGGGCAAGCGCGGCGTCGCAGAATATTCGCAGCCACACAGAGGGGGTGAAGCGGCAACAGCGGGGCCCGGGGGGCAAGCGCGGCGTCGCAGGAAAATCGCCGCTACACAGGGGGGGTGAAGCCGCCACATCGGGGCCAGGGGGGGCTGTAGCTGCGAAATCGCCGATTTATCGCGGCAGTGTGTAAAAGCGACAGCGTCCCAGTACAAAATGTACTGAAAGTAATTATTCGCGCGATATTCGCGCTACAAAAATCGCGCCTGTTTGGGGGAAGCTTTACTATCAACGAGCTAACTCGTCGGCCAGGACTGACTGCGGCGGACAGGGTTGCCAGATGTTTCTGCTAAAAAGTACCAAAGTAATAAATATTGTTTCGGTCAGCCTGCGCAGGAGCCGGTTTGCGACGAAAGGTGCGGGGGCGCAGGGCGAGGGCCGGCGCGGCCCGCCGTCATTCAGGCTTCATCTACCTAGCTAGCCAGCCAATTTTTCTATATTTAATTCGATATTAATTTGTGGCTAAAATATACCGAGTTTAAACAATCAAAATCATCTTTTATTCATCTCTCGAACAAATATAATGAATGAATGAACGAATGCTTGAATGAGAGAGAAACCATTCATCTGGAATTTAACTATATTACATATTTCCCATGATACAGCATGTAATATGTTTTAAATATTTATTTAAAACATCCTGTTACAGAGTAATCAAGTTTTTACAATCGTGTTTGTTCTGGGAAGGAATCGAACTAGGTAGGAGAATTGCGAGTACACCACCAGTAGTACTACTGGCAACAGGAAAATGTACTCAATAAAAAAAGAAAATGTCACAAAAAACCACAAAATTGTATTTTTTCACATTGTATGTATGTTGCATTTACGATAATTTGATTTTACTGTATTACTTATAGCGAAGTTATTCCATCTCCTTCAGTTTTCCAGACTTGACCGCTGGCAACCCTACTGGATAAGCTAGTTCCCGGATATTGCGCAAGCGATTGCTCTATTTACGACGCACCATGAATTACCTCACTTCCGATCGACCGAGTGCATCTTATCAACTGATTTCCGAACACGTTCTTAATTTAACTTCGGACCACATTTTTAGTACCTAATTTGAGTTTATGTACAGGTAGGTTTTACTGGGTACCATCTCATATACTTGAGAAATAAATAAGTCCACTATTTGACAAAGAGCTTTCCAAAAACAAGTCCTAACCAAGTGCGAGTCAGTAATTATTTTGACGAAGATTTTTTTTACTTTTCATTTATCTATCAAGCATGTTCTTTGTTTAAATAATACAGTTTTTAGTATTCCGGTATCAACCTGAGTTTGTTAGTTTTTAATAATTAACATTGCGCCTTTTTTACCTAGAATCTTTTTATTATCTGTAATATTTGACTACTAACCGTAACTCGAAAGTAATCAATAATATGTTGTGATATCCTAATTCTAGCTAACACTAGATAACCAATTCCTTTCACGATAACATCTAAAACAAATCAGACGCCTGCATTCCCAAGCGTCACGCGAGTCACTCAATTTTTTATTTCCAGCTCTTAACTAGTCCGTCGTTAAAGAAACGCGGAGGCGAGCGATCACTGCTTAAGGCGATTGTCCACTTAGCTCACATGAGAAAAATGCTTACGTCAACTACTTTAGTTCTCTAGATTACTATCAACAGGTTGTTTTAATATTGTTTTTCTCGATGTTTTTCTTTATTACTTGCTTGCTTCAAGTGAAATAATTTAATTAGCCACGAAATGAACAAACCTTTGCACCTATGGCTTATTTTTGATTGATTATATACATTTTAAATTATTTTTTATCATAATTATATAGAATGTTAAAAATACTAAATCTGAATAGTGAATCAAGATTTTGTATGGGAAACTGAAAAATAAAATTGTACCTAGATCGGATTTTTTTTTAAATATTTGTCCTGTAGCCTATACTTGTTTCTGAGTAACCCCTTAATTTCAAACGCACTTATTTAACATCGTGTATACAGGGTATCCTGTTTCCTTGAGGAAGGGCTTTGTCCAGCAGTGGACGTCTTTAGGCTGATAATGTATAAAGGGAATAACAAATTAAATACAGGAACCGTTAGGATAATGAAGGTCACAGAAACCTTTGTCACACAACAGAAAGCCCTCACTCCAGGAAGTAACTTAACGTGGTTGATTTAGAACTCTCTAAATCGACTGCGAACACAGGTTGGCCGATGTAGAGAGAACTTGTGGCGGTGGGGTTTTGTGAAGGAGGATGCTCTTGTGGAGCCAATCCACAAACAATTATCCATTTACTGGCTTGCCCCGAATACCTGGACACCTACACTATTGAAGACCTTTAGGGGTCACAAATAATGCTGTACGCGTGGCTACCTACTGGGCCGATAAACTATAAATTATAAAATAAAATAAAAACCATCGACTCGAGAAGAAGAAGAAGAAGGAACCGTTAACGATGGACAAATATTTTTTTGTTCTAAAAAATAATAATTAGATAAACCTTTACTGAATGAGTAAAAAACTACACAATATTTGCTTACAAATTGATCAGCTGATTTGCCAAATTTGTTTGGAGAGTCACGACATGTTTTCGCGAATTCAATGAAGTTGCTGACAAAAATTATTCAGTATAACGAAAAGTCCACTCTACGGATCCTTTACCTATTTTAGTACGGAAAGCGTTGTTATAGTGTTAATAAACGGTTAATGCTCCGTTCCGGTCAAAAACTTAGTGTTTTCCTACTTTCGTTGCACTGCAGCTCCTTCGTTACAAGTTTATCGCAGTGTGAAGTCACTCCAACAGTAATTTAGCACTGCGAGTATAAAACGCCGAATGTCAAGTCTCTCCAGTCCTCTTTTTAGTGCCCAATAAATTTGACGTTTCAGAGCGCGAGTACATTGTAGTTTATGCCTATCTGCTCAAAACAGCAGCCGTAAAAACAGCTGATGGGCACTCGGCGCAATTAAACAGATTACTCTCATTAGTTTAAAGCTGTTTATTTTTAGAGTTGTGTAGCTGAGTGCATTAAAAACAAATTATGAAATATATTGTGCACGAAATTGTGCTTTATTTGAAACTGCAGAAACACATGCATCACGGCTCACTACAGATAATTCAAACATTTTTACAACAAAATATCGTTTTTTTTTATGTGATAGGTGGCAAACGAGCAGACGGACCACCTGATGGTAGGCGATTACCGCCGCCAATAGACACCTGCAACACCAGAGGAGTCACAAGTGCGTTGTCGACCTTTAAAATGGGATGAGGGTTGGGGGAAAGGGGGGGGGGGGTTCGACCTCCAGTACCCTCACTCACTCGGCGAAACACAACGCAAGCGTTGCTTCATGCCAGTTTTTTGTGAGGCCGTAGTATCACTCCGGTCAAGCCGGCTGGTTTTTTAAATTAATAAAAAGTATCTAACTCGGATTACTAACAGCCATCTCCCCTTTTTTTAGCTATACATATATAATATCTCTTCAGCATTTGATGATAATATCAGCAGGAGCAGAATTGTCATGCTTCATTAGCGCTTGCATCAGTCTCTTTATAAATGAAAGTCATGACCTTTTCGAAAAACTCCTAGCTCCTACAGTTTTGCAATCTTTTGGTGCTCTCAATGGCCTTACTGTCATAGATATTGCACGATGCATAATGCAGGCGATCAGTACCGTATACAATTTCAAAGTTAAAGCAAGAGTGGTGTGGTTTGCCTCTCGCTAGGTTTAGCGATAACCTGCTCAGGTTGTCATGCGCCTGGCTAAAAATAGGTATCTTTTTTTTATATTGTGGCACAATTAATCGATTATCCCCAAGGTATAGACGGCTGTTACCTGGTGTTGCACTTAAAATACGTATAAGGGTATACCTTGGGGGGAGGCCTATATCCAACAATGGATTAACACCTATCTAACACGGACTAATATTTTAATGACGGAAAGATGAGTTTATTTTGTGTATCTGAATATTTTCGTCAATGCGATTGAAGCTACCGGAAAAAAAATAAGATGAATCGTAAATTTGAGACCTATAGAGCAGCATTGATCACATTGCATATAGAGCAGCATATACATAAAAAAAATGTTTTTTATTGAAGTAGATGTTTTGCACATACTTTTAAATCATCATTTTTTTCTACCTACACTGAAAAAAATAAACATTAAAAAAAACTGAAAAACCGTTAATGTATACTGCTTTGCCGCTTACTATATGAGCCAACTGTGCGAAACAGTAATTGTTACTAGTCCGAAAACAGTTAAGGTATTAAATGTCTAAACATTAAAAATATACTCTTTAAACAGTAAAAAAATACTTAAAACGTTAAAAAGATTTACTGTTTAAAAGAGTAAAAAAAGGTTAATGTTTAAAACAATAAAAAAATTTAATGTTTAAAACAGTAAACAAAATTACTGTTTAGAACAGTAAAAATATTTAATGTTTAAAACAGTAAAAATATTTAATGTTTAAAACAGTAAAAATATTTAATGTTTAAAACAGTAAAAATATTTAATGTTTAAAACAGTAAAAATAGTTAATGTTTAAAACAGTACAAAAAATTAATGATTACTACAGTAAAAAGTATACTGTTTATAATCAGTTAAAATGTACTGTTTAGAACAGTAAACAATTGTTTACTGTTTGACTAAGAAAGACGATAGCTTCTAATGTTTTGCTATAATAGTCCTAACTGAGCATGAACAGTAGCGCGTACTGTAAGTGCACAGTAACAGGTATTGTATAGAATAATGTTTTTTAAGGTCCTTGCACAGTATCGGGCACTGTATTTGCACAGTAACAAGTATAGTTAAGAACAGCGCTCTTAAATGGCTTTGCACTGTAGCGGGTAATGTAAGTGCACATTAATGGGCATTGTGAAAGATAGTATGTTTTAACGTGCTTACACAGTAACGGGTACGGTAATTGCACAGTAACAGGTATGGTGAAGAACAGTGTTTTTTAAGGCCCTTGCACAGTATCGGGTACTGTATTTGCACAGTAACAAGTATTGTTAAGAACAGCGCTTTCAAATGGCCTTGCACAGTAGCGGGTAATGTAAGTGCACATTAATGGGTATTGTGAAAGATAGTATGTTTTAACGTGCTTGCACAGTAACGGGTACGGTAAGTGTACAATAACAGGTATGGTGAAGAACAGTATTCTTTAAGGTCCTTGCACAGTATCAGGTACTGTAATTGCACAGTAACAAGTATGGTTAAGAACAACGCTTTTAAATGGCCTTGAACAGTAGCGGGTATGTAAGTGTACAGTAATGGGTATTGTGAAAGATAGTATGTTTTAACGTGCTTGCACAGTAATGGGTACGGTTAGTGCACAGTAATAGGTATGGTGAAGAACAGTGTTTTTTAATGTTCTTGCACAGTACCGGGTACTGTACAGAGAACAGTAACAGTTACTGTAAAAGATAGTACGTTTTAATGTGCCTGCACAGTAGTGGGTATTGTAAGTGTACAGTAATAGGTAATGTGAAGAATAGTACGTTTTAATGTTCAATGACAGTAGTGACTACTGTCAGTGTACAGTAACACGTATTGGGAAAGATAGTACATTTTAATGTGCAGATACAGTAACGAGTACTATAATTGCATAGTAACAGGTATTGTGAAATACCATACCTGTTATCTACTGTTTACGAAACATCTGCTACTGGAATTACAGTATCAAACACTGAGAATACAGTACTTTTTGGAAGGTGCAATCGCCGCTTTCCTCGTAACTTACATGCGATTGCACCTTCTACAAAAGTACTGTATTCTCACTGTACTGTGTTTGATTCTGTAAGTCTAGTAGCAGGTATTGTGTAAACAGTAGATAACAGGTATGGTCTTTCACAATACCTGTTACTGTGCAATTATAGTACTCGTTACTGTATCTGCACATTAAAATGTGCTATCTTTCCCAATACGTGTGTCTGTACACTGACATTAGTCGCTACTGTCATTGACATTAAAACATACTATCTTTTACAGTACCTATTACTGTTCTCTGTAAAAAACACTGTTCTTCACCATACCTGTTACTGTGCACTTACCGTGACTGTACTTGTTACTGTATCTCCACTGTTCTTCATCATACCTGTGACCAGCACGTTTTCACAGTATCAGATACTGAGTAAGTGTAAAAAGCAGATAATACTAGCAACCTGAAATAAATTCAACATTATTTAGTTTCAGTTATTTATTTAATAAAAAGCAATACTATAAGATTCCATTTTTTGAAGGTACCGAACCCTAGAATACACATTTGGTAACAATAATTAACTTCAACAATATTCAGAAGCATGACTTACTAAAATTAATGATTAACTTAAGGAGTTTCTCTTGTTCTCCTGGTTCTTTAAGAAGATCACGAAAAAAACATTTTTAGCCCTAACCTCCTTATCTACGTGTGGACTGAGTAACCAGTAGCCACGTCCGATTTGAAAAATAATAATAATTTAGTAGTAAATGAGCTAGTTTTGTTGAACAAATTCTAGAATTTATAGTACAAGATATCAGAAGTTATTTCAATTTAAAGGTGACTCCTCAATCCTAACATATAAAGTTACTGATGAGTGCAAAAAGACCACGCCTGTAACTTTAAGAGCATATTCTATTCATCAAACTGAACAACTTTTCCCAAGGAACCCATACTGACTAAATTTAAAAAATGGACTCTCCTTACTAAATTGGCTGATTCGCAATAAGTTTGTATGAACAGTCAATTGGACTTCAGTATGGGGTCTTTGGCAAGAGTAGTTCAGTTTGATGAGTAGAACATGCTCTTAAAGTCCCGAGGGTGGTTTTCTTACACCCTGTAAAAAAAACATACATATTTAGTTTTAGTTGGTTTAAGTAGTATTTCTGTACTGGTAATTACAAAAAAATAGCTTGTACTGCTCAAAAGTTACAACACTGAAAAACCTATGATTGCGCTTTTCCGTGAAAATAATTTGTCAATACGATAAATCAGTACATTAATACATAATTTGTTATTACCAATACATAAACAATACTTAAACTAAATAATATGTGTTTTTTTAAATTATTTTTATGTTTTAATTAACTTAACTAAACCGAAATCCAAATTAATCAACACTTAGTAGAAATTTATACTAAATATTTACGAGTACCTACATACAGTTTAACACTACTTATTTTGTATTCGATACTACAAAACACAGATTCATTCATCATCTAAAAAATAAAGTATACAAAATTGACCCCTGGACTAAACCTTAGTAAAATGGGGATGTCACTTTTTTGGGGAAAAAACACTGCGTAGTCAGGTTTTTTTGTTAAATGGGACAGCGTAAAGTAACAAATAACTTTCTAGATGGGGTCGATTTTGTGTTTAATATATGGGGCGTCTTAAAATTAAGGTCCTTGAACCAAACAGAAATTTTCTTATTTTGATGTTCAACTTCATAGGCATAGTAATGAAAGTCAAAAATAATTGTTTTTAATAGAGATCCTGTCAAAATAACTTCTGAGTTATCGTAAATGTATACATCCTCTACAATTATAAAAGTCATGTCATTGCAATCGTTAATTAGTTCAGAGTCATAAACAAGTATAGAACCTTTTTGATACCGAATCGAGGACATGGCAGCCCAACATACACAGATCAAAGTCTTACTACTGTCCAAACAGAGACTAGATTGAATAAAAGCAACTTTAGAATGCACTAACTGCAATTTCTTGGACCCCCACGTGAGAATAGGATCGAGATGACCTCTCAAAAAAATTTCATTTAGTTTTAGTTGGTGTTTGACAGCTAAGCTTAACGTCAAGTTCTTTCTGTTAGATGAAGCTCTCGCAGATATCTTTGCCAGCCTGTGTTTCGCTTCATATCGCATAGATGAAAACAAAGAAAGTGGGCCAAAATTAATCATGGCATTATGATAGTGCGTAAGATGGTGAAACTTTGGCTTCAGTGTTTCATTAGAGAGAAGCAAGTACATTTCATTCAGTTGAGCAACACAGTCTTGCATGACTATATGAAGACCTTCCCAAACAGAAGTTAACATAGCAAGTTCTAAAACATCCCTTAACTTTAAGTAAAGCCCCCAGTACATGTCACCACCAGGAATTTTGTCTCCTATTAGAACAGAAAAATACCGAACGAATGTTAACATTTCTGACGCACTTAGGCGAATATTACAGTTTTTTATGTGGATCCCAAATAATTCAACAGGCCTATTGCGTGAATCTTGCCCATACTCAAACGTTTTTAGCCTAGTGTTAAGCAGTTCCAAGGTGAAATAACCAAAACGGTAAATGTACTTATTGAGAATCAGTCCCATAACATATTTGCCCACTCCTTCGAGAATATCATGCATGACATCGACTCCAACTTGTTCAAATAATCTAAACCCATCCACCTTCATCCAAACGCACTTTTCCTTAATACCAGATTTTGAAGGATTACATTCTGAAAGGTCAGCTTCATAATTAGTGTCACATCTTAGGAGGGCCTCATCCGCATTTGATTGAACTTTCATGTCTAGGCACGAAACATAGCAAGCGGCTCGGGCGCGCGCCATCCTGAAAGTATTGAAACCTACGATACTCCGTTGAAAACGTATTAAAGGACGAAGAGATTGCAGTAGCTATTATATGTTGCACTTCTGAAATGGGGCCATTACAAGAAATAACACCGTTATGAGTCATATTCTGCAACAAGTCACCTATCAATGGAATCAATGAGAATGAAAAAATTGTCATAAGCTTTTTGATAATTATTTGAACAATGTTCCTCGGCAAATTTACAGACCCATACAAGGATGCCACTAGCGAAGCTAGAGCCATTTCTAAAGAAATGTGCGGCGAAGAAATATCTATTTCTGGTGTTACAACAGGCCTAGTATGATGAGACTGACTAAGAGATTCTTCAGAAGGCAAATATTCATTATCTGACCTAATATAATCAGATTGACTAACAAGTTCTTGAGCAGGCAAATTGTCAGTCTCACCTAAAATTTCCTGATCGGACGTAGGACATCTTTCGTTTGATTCTGTTAAACCATAACCTTGACTTGTATGCTCCCGAATGTAATGTCTACGAAAGGAGTTGAATAGGTGGTACGTCCGGGAACAATTGTTTTCTACACAAATATATTGTTCAAACTTGTGGTGCTCATGAAAAAGTTGAAAATGCATTTTGAGTGCCCTAAAGTCTATGAGAACAATGTAACAGATAAAACAGGTAACCATTTTTAATTAGTAGATATACCACAGTCACTCAATAAACTTAAAACAGATGTTGAAATTCTGTTTTTTGTAACAACATTGCAAGGAAGGTTGTAAATAGCCCTTTCTAGAAATTGCCACACAGGTAAACACTCACTAGGATACTCCAAATTAAGAGCCCATATGATCTTAAAACATGTGTCTACAGTTTTACTGATGTTTGGAAATTCATAGATAATGTCATCGACTACGATGTAATATGCTGTTATTTTTTTCAGAGGACCTGCAACAACCATGTATGGTTGGACGGTTATACCTAAAGCTTTGTACTTGTCCTGTCGCTTCAATCGCTCTTCCAGGAGTTGTCTTTCCTCTTCAATGTGTAAAATGAAGCTTTCACGCACTTCTGCCGCAGACAGTCTCTTCTTTTTCAAGTGAACCGGTCCAATCATGTGCGGAATAAGAAGTAATGCTGCTAAGTTGCTTCTTTCCAGGTCTTGATCTGAACAACAAGAATGAAAATAAGTGTCAGAAAATGTTTATGATATAGGTCGATATTTTTAAGTGCCTAGAAAAAATGTTTTAAGTACAGTATCCGCCGTATCTGTCTTAAATAATAACAAAAAATAATTAAGACCCTTATTTAAAAGTTGAAAATAAATATCAATTTTCAAATGACCGTAGTCACTTTACATTTGATAACATTTAAGTATTGACGTAAAAATATGTCTGAATAAGCCGCCATGTTGGATTATATGTGACGTAATATATTGTGGGAAACCTCAGGCTATTGAAGATTTGTCAAAATACCACGAGTATGTACACGATCTGAGCGAACGGATAAACTACTGTTAAAATATTTAAAGCTTTGCCTTAGTTAGGTGTAAATAAATATATGTTGATACAGTATAACGTATTTCCAATATAACTAACTGACCTTGTGCATGTTGCTTCAGTTCTTCTATAAATGGTGATTGTCTTGATGTTGTTTTCGTTACACAGAGTAATTTACTCTTAAGCAGTGGTAATTTATTTTCCAGTGAATGTTTATTTTGGGGATACCACTGATCAAAGTCTGCAGTGAGCTGGAATCAAGAAACATAGTTGAAAACCGCTAGAATTTTATGACTAAATAACATATAACACTCATAACAGTAAAAACATTACCAATTCGTGTCCCCACGAGCGCTTCAAACAGGGGAATTCTTGGAGGTAGGAACTTTTCTCATTTGAGAGAACACGTTTCTTACGTTGCTTGTTAGTTTTTTGCCATTTTTCGGCACATAACGCGTAATCGTCACAAGAACAACGTAACCACTCTAGGCATTCCTCATCCTCTTGAGTGGTATGTTCTTGACTCGTATCTGATTCGTTACATGTAGAGGTCGACGGTTCTGGAGTCAAAGTCTTATTTAGAGAGCGTCGTGCTCGCGGTTGGTACACTTTGTGTCTTCGGTACTTAGCCTTTAAATTTACCACTGCGTCGAAGAGGCGGCCGTGAGCTCTATGTAGCCCCGCTTTTGGTTTAGTGTAATAACGTGCTAGATTTTCTGAAGGAAACAACCGTTCTGGAAAGTAAAATTACACCAAAAGGAAATGAAATGAAAGGGGTCAGAATTTTTTACCATATGAACAGGCGAGACAGTTACTTACTTATCTCTTGTAGCCAACTTAAATAAGTTTCCGCAGTTACAGGTGCCTTAGGGTCTTGTCTCACAATTTCCTTTGAAATAGCTCATACCAGTAGTTTCCGATATTGTTCTCCTAGTGTCTTTTCTTGATTGTGCTTAAGTAACAATTGACCATCTGGGGTGGTTTGTAAGAGCAGAGAAAGATCCTGAAAAAAAAATGCCACTATCATCCTTCTGGAAGAATTGCAGTTACTTGGTTATTTGAGCGTAACTAAAAAAAATAAATTTTGTATATATTTTTTACTTACACAGTGAGTATGTGAAGACACAGAGATCGAAGATTCTGATCGTGATGACGTACTTGGTGATGCTTGAAGGGATTGAACTGGGGACGTCAAACTCGGCGTCAGTCCATCCAAAGAGTTACCATATTTTGAAATAATTTCTTCTAGGTCCGCATCTATTTCCAAATCCTTGCCGCACTGAAAATGTGATACCAATCAGTTTGTAAACAATGATATGCAGGTACATATATTTTTTTTATGTAAGTATAATAAATAATTAAGGTATAGAAGGTTTTTTTACTTTAGATTTTTGGGCTCTATTCGTGCAAAACAATTGAACCCCATCAAAATGTCAAGTTCGTTTTTTTTTTCTCCTCCTTTGTCGATCGAAAAATATTTTTTCTGCCCCCTTATTGGCACTGATTTATATTAAGTACCTTTTCTTTGGACACCTTCCAGTCAGACAGAGCTTTCTTGAATTTAGCCTGGGGCCCTATTGCAGGAATTAATATCCTCACTTGTGCATCATCCAGCAATTGTAAGGCATATATGTCCACTTCATTTTCTGAAAACATAATAATAATTACTATACTTAGGTAATAATTGTGAATTTTTTAAATGTGTATAATATGTCCTGTTCTGTAACAAATATAATATTTACTGAGGGAAAACACATACATAGAAATACATTACCACCATTGGTATCAATAACTGATTTACTGCAAGATAAATTATTGCACACCAAAAAAGTACAAAAACAACAAAATATTTAAATTTACATTTAAATAAAAGACACAAATAGTACAGCTTAATTCCAACAGAAATGTATTCCAGCAGACCCAGGTGAAAGAGAATAAAAGCAAATAATAGGAAAAATATTAAATAAATTTAGAATTGCTAGGTAGGTATATTAATAATTTTTTAATATTATTAATTTAATTAATTATATAAGCATTTACTTCTTCACATCATGCTACACAACCACTTGGAAAGCGCTCCAAATTGCTTTCGTGAGAGTAATTTTTACCCTGACAGCAGGATAGCTTACTCAAAAAAGCGGCCAAGTGCGAGTCGGACTCGCCCATGAAGGGTTCCGTAGCAGCAAGTAACATAATATAAAGTTTTTGTAGTTCTTTGTAACTTGAATGAAAGGTAAATTGCGGTTTACGATTTATGACGTATTAAAAAAAAAACTACTTACTAGATATCGTTCAAACCAATTTTCGGTGGAAGTTTGCATGGTAATGTACATCATATATTTTTTTTAGTTTTATGATTCTCTTATTTTAGAAGTTACGGGGGAGGGGGGGGGACACACATTTTACAACTTTGGAAGTGTCTCTCGCGCAAACTGTTCAGTTTAGAAGAAAATGATATTAGAAACCTCAATATCATTTTTGAAGACCTATCCATAGATACCCCACACGTATGGGTTTGATGAAAAAAAAATTTAAATTTATTGTTTTTTTTCTATTTTTGTGTGAAAATCTTAATGCGGTTCACAAAATACATCTACTTACCAAGTTTCAACAGTATAGTTATTGTAGTTTCGGAAAAAAAGTGGCTGTGACATACGGACAGACAGACAGACAGACAGACAGACATGACGAATCCATAAGGGTTCCGTTTTTTGCCATTTGGCTACGGAACCCTAAAAATCAGTATTTTTTATAAGTATGAAGAGTTTTTTTTAAATGCCAAAGACATGTCAAGTAAAATCTACCTTGATTTTGGAACAACTTCTTGTTTTACTAGGAAATCGTTCCAAATTCAAGGTAGGTAAGGTTTACCTGAGAAGAGTGCACCTTTCACACTTTATGGTATTTATACTATACAGTTCAGTTATTGTAAGGAATTGCAATAAATAGGTAATTATAATTAGTACAGCATAAGTAAACACCATTAACATGCAAATAATGTAGGTAGCATATTTCATAAAATCTGACAAAGATGAATGGAATACCAGCATTAGTACCCGCCTCCAAATAGGTGTACACCAGTCACCAACCCAAGCTACTTATACAAAAAATGAAAGTATTAGCACAGAATACCCAATAGTACAGTATTACACTGAAACAATTACATTTAAACACCCACACACTGGATAGACGTACCTCAAGTGCATTCGGTCCATAGCTAGCGACCAAGGTCTGAACCCGTGGCAGGTATCGCATCAGTCATGTAGGTACTGGGTCAATGGAAAAGAATTACAAGTCTTTAACTTGCTAGAACTGAGCTGGCGGGCGTAATACATCTCACGACGACTGAAAGTCCGACTGAAAGTCGTTACTATGTGCTTAGCTAATGACAACTTGATAAAACTTTTCATTTAAATAGGTAACTAAACTAGGCATATACTTCTAACGTATTTGTATAATATATATAAAAGTATGTACAAAACATCTACTGAAATAAAAAACATTTTGATTTGATTTAATATCATCGTACCTATCCAATTATCCAACACATGCAGGCGGCAAAGATGACGGCCGGGTACGTGGTGGGTGGCGGGAATTGCGTTTGATTCGTTTCAGTACCTACAATACAATTATTTGTATTGTATGAAAAGTTTTATCACGTTATTCGGTCGGAGACCAGAGTGTACCCCTTAGATTCGGCACGCTAACTAATAATAAACATAATTTAGGAAAGCACTTACCTTTAAACACATCGATGTATTTCTCAAATCCCCATTGAAGAAGAAGTGACTCTACTGATTCTATATTCATAGTTTCTATCTTCCAGATTAAACACTTGCAGGGAAATACTGACTTACCGAATTATTATTTTCTTTTATATACGTATCTATATCGCTTTTATATCGCACGCACGCGCAACACAGAGGAGACAGCAACAAGACTTCTATTAAATACTTGCGAGCTTACGACTGCGTCTACGCCGCTCGACGCTCGCACAGAAAATGGAAGCTTATGGAAGCCGGAAGGAAGGAAGGAAGCGGCCCGCGAGCGAGACGGCGTGCGGCCTGTAGGGATGTGGGCACGCGCAACATACAGATAGTATCGATAAATATTCTACACGGTGGCGGTGATTTATTATGACAGATATAAACATCACAAGGCTGTTGTTCGTGTCAAATGTGACAACTTATGTTGTACCACTTTTAACTTTTAAATTAAAATAAACACAAAAAATGTTGGACTCTCCGTACAAATCGATCGCCCGGTTAAACCATTTTTGTATGGAGGATCGAATTTTTTGTTATTTATTTTAAAAGTGTATAAGAAAAGTTATCACATTTCAGTCAAATAGTAGCCTGGTGATGTTCAAATCCGCCGTCAAAAATCACTTTGTAATGATGATTATACGTACTGGGTTATAAATATCGGCAAAATCTTAAGTGTGGCTTTTACTCATCAAAGTGAAAACTTTCCCCAAGAAACTCAAGGTCAAATAGCAAAAATTTGTTGGACTCCTCATACAAATCCGTCAGCTGATGAACTTTATATGTGAAGTCCAAACTTCTTTTTTACAGTCACCAACCAAAATTTGTCGCATGAGTTTTGGAACACCTGCAATACAAGTTATACTCTCTTAATACCCGTGACTGCGATACGTTTTGTCACAGAATTGAAAACATTTAAAATTTAACCCCAATTTTTATGACTGTTAAAATGTAGAATAGCCAATAACAATCAATATACTCATACTATTTTATTTTTCGAATAATCATATCGTCCCTCGCAGGACTAACTCTCCTATCTCATAACCTTGATTATTTGAGTTTGGACTTTATCTAACTGAAATAGTTGTTTTTAAAAAATTACGAAAAATGAGATAGGAAGTTAGTCGTGCGAGGGATGATATATTTCTTGAGATAATGTCCATGAGCTGATCGGCGAGCTGAGCAGATGCAAGCGTGCCGGCTGCCATATTGATGGAGTCTGCTTAAATAACATCAGTTACGCAGACGACATGTAGCTGCTCAGTGCGTCGATCTGCGGTCTCAGGAGACTCGTGGCTGTGTGTGATCAGTATGCTGCTCAACACGGCCTAGTGTATAATATTAAGAAAAGCGAAGTCATGGTTTTTGGGGCCGGCGGTAAATATCCAATTAACGTACCACCCATATTTCTAAATGGTGCTGCACTGCAGCGAGTCTACAAAGTTAAATACTTATGATTACCGCCGACCTCAAAGACGATGATCGAGATATCGAGAGGGAGCGAAGGGCGTTGAATAGGAATATAAAAACCGCGCGTCATAACTATACCGTGAACCAAAAGTACGCTATTAAAGCCTGAGATTTGCTCAAGCTCAAAGAATTACCTACCACTTGCAGCTTCTGTACGACAGTGCAAAGTATCGATATTGATACCTAGTCGATAGGCATTTGAAGGTACGTCACTAAAACTAGTGACTAGCTAGGTACTTTCCCAAACTAGGTATAATTTAATGTACAATCTGTTAAATTAACTATATTGTTCATTAGGTTATACTTTTTGAAACATTAAAATTAACCGTTTTACAGCAATGATGACAGTTTATATTTTGGAACAATTCGTAGAACTGTGCCATCAGCAAAATTAAACGTTTCGTGCATTTAGTGATAACGTTCGAACCAATAAAATTGACTACTTTGTTTTTTTTTAAATTCTTTCCTGCTATCGCAAGGAAAAGGCAAAGGCTTCTATGGCCATACAGCCCTTGTCTTGTGTAATACAGTTATAATTAAAGTCTGTCATTTTATATTTGTCTGTCGTCAAAAGTCAGTTAATGTCTGTTGTTATGTATCAGTCAGTTCTTCAGCAAAATGATAACGCTTTTAATGAAGATTGCATGGACTTCTTGAGAGCAATCAAAATACAGTCCACACACTTTTATTTGATTATCCTACATAAAACAAAAATTACAAACTTGCTGCGAGTTCCCGCCAAAAAGTTCCTAATTTGTTTTAAAAAAAGACGACTTAAAAGTACGTGTACAGCATCTACTTAAATTAAAAAAATGACTGACTGTTTTATTCAGTTTTTTTATGGGTACCTACTACCTATCATTTAAACGGTCAGCAAAATATAAGTATTTGAATTTTTGGGTCAGAGAATACTCTCTGACCCAAAAATTCAAATACTTATATTTTACATATGTATACACATATGTATTGGGCCGGCCAAAATAAATATTGTAGTTGGTCAGCAAATTATGATCAGCAAATATTTCTTAATCAACCACCAATTAATGATATACTGGACAGCTCGATTTTTTTTGATATCCAATTAAATACAGGGTGTAAGGGATAGGTTTCCGAAAACTTTAAGGGCTTACTCAGTAGACGAAACTGAAAAACTTTCCACAAGACATTTTTGCAGGAAACGAAAAAAAAATCGGCTTCTCCATACAAAATTATAAACTTCTTGATTGGAAAAATTGTATGGAGAAGCCGATTATTTTTATCGTTTCCTGAAAAAAATCTTGTGGAAAGTTGTTCAGTTTCATCTACTGAGCAAGCTCGTAAAGTTTATGTAGAAGAAATTTAATTTTATTCAGCAAATAAACTTGTCAAGCAAAAATGGGTGCAACTATTACCTTAGTATTTTTTTTATTAACAAAAAGTGTGCATTTATCACACACAATAAACCAAGCGTTGCGTCCAGCAAGCGGTTTTTTCGGGATAAAACTATTCTTTATTATTCCCCGCAGTATATCTAAGCTTTTTATAAATCATTTATTTCGGACAATTTGAAATCCATAATTTGTTATTAGTTACAAGATTTCTTAAAAACTATGTTAGTAAACAAGGCTGAAAAAAAATAGATTATAATATTACAATATTTTTCACTTTGCGGCCCGTTTAGACGGTGCCACATGTGTCTTGGTCCAGTGACCGACAAACGGACCATCAAATCTGTCCGCCACAGTAGCCAGGAGGCTGTTGACGCTGTCGTGCGCCCACCACCACAGGGAGGCTACTCGCTTGCTCATCAAGGCCGGGAAGTCATCCACGCGCGCCTTCGCGAACATCCCTGAGACTCTGTAGTAGCGCGGCACGCGTAGGACGCTGTAAGCTTTCTAAGTAAAATTGATCCACAGGCTGCAAGTATAAAATGACTGACAGTATGCCCTGAATAAGTTAAGTTTAACCTGTTTATGAATTAACATGTTACTCCTCACTGCCAGCGCCCTACGCCCCACGCCCCACTTAATATCCACGTCATCAGTTTGCGTTTCGGTACCCAGTGACCCAGGTATTTGAATTGCGATACAATTTTGAGAGGAGTACCTCTGATAGTAATCGGCGGTATCAAAGGATATTATTTGGCACCTGCCCTAAACACTAGCAACTCACTCTTATCTGCGTTATACCTGAGTCCATGGGTCTCCGCATATCTTTCGCAAATACCTAGTAGTTTTCTAAGGGCGCTGATCGAGGGGCTGAGCAACACCATGTCATCAGCGTAGCTTATGTTGTATACAAACGTGCCATCTACGACGTTGGGATCATCCGGCGTGATGCAAACCTACCTCCAAGGGTAGGACGCAAAGAAAGACCGCATCCCATCCCAATTTGCTAACTTGTAGTGCCACACACGACGGCGACAAGCAATTCGCGGTCGCGGCGGGCACGTGATTGGCACCGTATTTCGGATAAGGCAGTGATCCGAAGAGCCGAGTGAGGCGCCAATGGATACTTGGTAGCCGTCCGGATGAGAAGTCAGCAGAAGGTCCAACAGTGAATTCATGGTTCTCCACATCTGGGATTCGCGTGGGCGAAGTAACTAGTTGTGTCAAATCATAAATAAATAAATAAAAATAGTTTATTGCATGAAAACTTACAGCAACATAATCAGTTTCTAAAAACTTCTTTTAAGCAGAGTATTCTGCTTGTGTCAGAAGTTTTCGCTCTTCTATAACAAATGCAATTTAAGTAAAACATTAATAGAACAAAAAATAGAATATCATAAGTGTAGTGCGTATGTGTGTGTGTGTGTGTGTGTTTGATTCTGTTAATTTTATTATAAAGGAAAACTGACTGACTTTTATAATTACTACTAGCAAACACAGTTTTAACTATACGCGTATCCACAATATCTTTTCTTCTTTTCTTTAAAATATTAATGTCATAAGGTAGTGATTTATGTTTCCGAAGTAATAAGTGAAGCATATATAGTTTTCTTACTGAAAGTAATTTAATCTTTATTTAATATAATCATATGCCAGGGCGAAGTCGTGAACAGATCTCCCCGCATGATCGGTCTTGCTAGAGCCGAGCCATTCGGCGTGGTGGGCGTTGAAATCGCCGAGTATCACGATCTCAGCGGATGGGATCTGCTGCTGCACAGTATCTGCAGCCATTTGGACGTGCTCAATGAGTCGGTCAGTGTCGGCATCGCCGGTATGCTATCCATATAGGCACGAATAGATGCGGGGATGGTCATCGCCATCTACACCTTCAAGGTTGCTGAGGCGGCGATAACTGATATCGTCTCTGACGTAGACGCACACTCCAGCCCTAGGCACAAAGGAGTGTTCCAGTCCATACCAAGGGTAAGAAAGGTATGATGTGTCCGCTGGAGACGATATCTGTGTCTCAGTCAAGAAGAGCAAGGACGGCTTTGCCGTCTCAAGGTGGTGGTGAACAGCATTAATGTTTGAGTGTAAGCACCTGATATTGCAGAAGTCCACAGCCAGCGTGGCAGGGGGTGCCGTGGTGTGTTTGCCCTTGCCTCGTGCAGTTGAAAGCGCGGTTTTGTCCCTCCCCAGAGTACGACGAGGGGCTGCCTGGACGACCAGAGAGGGATTCTCCAGCGCTCGCGCAGCTGGTACCCTCCTAGGGGTAGCGTATTTGGTAACTGCGCTATCATGATGGGGGGGGGGAGAGGGGGTTGGGCCTCTGGTACCGTCACTCACTCGGCGAAATACAACGCAAGCGTTGCTTCACGCCGGTTTCCTGTGAGGCCGTGGTATCACTATAAATATATTAGAAACTACTAAAGGGAGACAAATCATACGATTTTATTTAAAAAATATACTTTGTGTAATAGCCAGTGATCGGAATGTGATATCCGGAAACCTGGGACAATTGACGCGGAAAAAAATGTTGTCCTATGGAAGTCTCCGCTCTGTTCCTCAAAGTTTAGGTAAATATAGTTTATCTATTCCGATCACTGGTTATAGCATACCATTATACCACATAAAAACCTGCAAAATTATAATACTTATATGAAGTTTTCTAGTTGAAGCTTGAACAATATTTTTTGGGAGCACATGTTGAAGCTGTAACACGTAAAATGTTGGTGAGTTGTAAAATCCGTGCCTGAGTTAGTAAATTAGGTGGTGATGTATGAATCAGTTGGACAAATAAATATAATCGTTGTTTTTTGCTTGAAAGCTTGCTCTCTTTGGAATATATTGTTGGTGTTGTGAAGAAGACGAATAAGTTTACAAGAAGCTTTCTCAGTTTCCCGTTGCTTAGTTATGAAATTATAAAATGGGTTCCATGGCCAAAACAAACATTTGTGTCTTGATTTATAATTCCCCCTTATAAACTTGTTTTTCTCTGCTGACTAAAGTGTTAAATCTTGCTGACCAATTATTATTTTTTGCAGCGCGAATGTTAACTGAGCAGACACATAATTATTACGAGCTGACTGCATGATGGTTAAATTGCTAACAATATGATTTTTTTGTTTAATTTATTGCAAAAAAAATATTTACTTGCTGTCAAAATGATTTAACAGCAGATTTTTGTTGCTATCCAAATTCAATATTGGCAAGCCATTTAATTACTTTATTAGGGTTCCGTATCTCAAAACGAAAAAAAGAAACCCTTATAGAATTAATTCGTTGTCCGTCCGTCTGTCCGTCTGTCTGTCTGTCAAGACCCTTTTTCTCAGGAACGCGTGGATGTATTAAGTTGAAATTTATACCAAAACCCTTGAAGCTGTGAGCTTCAATCACTTCTATGCCAACTTCTATGCCAACATATGCCGTATATGCCGCAATTTGGACACTCGCGTCGGAATCAAAACCTATACGGTACTTCCTGTTGCCCTAGAATCATGAAATTTGGCAAAAAGCAATGTCTTATATATAGCACAAATAAAGGGAAAAGTCCGAAAACCAAAAATTCTTTGTTACATCACATTTTTTGTGAGAATTTGATATAGAGTTCAAGACATGTGTGATTACGAATTAATACGGAACTCTCGGTGCGCGATTCCGACTCGCACTTGGGTAGTTTTTTTATATAAATTCGTCAGTTAGTTGTACTGTCCTACCTGTTAAACAAACTGTTTCGTTCATTCGGTAATACTTTTTGAAATATTAAAAGTAACCGTTATAACAGTATTAATGAAGGTTTCTATTTAAGTTAATTATAAGCAATTAATAGAACTGTGCTGTCAATAAAATCATGGTGTCGTTCATTTAGTGATAACGTTCGAACCATTAGAATCGACTGCTTTATCGCATTTTTTTTGGGATATCTTCATCAGTTAGTTATACTGTGATATCTGTTACATTAACTTTTTCGTTTATTTATTTATACTTTTTAAATCATTGAAATAAAAAGATTTACGGTAATATCGACAGTTTCTGTTTTGGTTAATACGGAGCAATTAAAAGAACTGTGCTATCAGTAAAATCTGATATTTCGTTCATTTAGGGATAACGTTTGTACCATTAGAGTTGACTGCTTTTTCTCATAGTTTTTGTGATATATCTTCGTCAATTGGTTTAACTGTGCTATCAGTTAAATTAACTCTTTTGTTCATTAGGTTATACTTTTTAACACATTTGAACTAACCATTTTATAGTAATGATGAAAGTTTATATTTTGGTTAATTATGAGCAATAAATAGAACTGTGCCATCAGTAAAATTAAATGTTTTGTGAATTTAGCAATAAACGTTCGAACCATTAAAACTGACTACTTTGTCACATATTTTTTTTATATATATTCGTCAGTTAAATAAACTGTTTCGTTCATTAGGTTATACTTTTTGAAACATTAAAATTAACCGTTTTACGGCAATGATTACAGTTTATGTTTTGTTTAATTATGAGCAATTGATAGAAGTGTGCTGTCAATAAAATCAATGGTTTCATTCATTTAGTGATAACGTGCGAACCATTAGAATTTACTGCTTTATCGCATATATTTTTTGGGCTACCTTCGTCAGTTAGTTGTACTGTAATATCTGTTACATTAACTACTTCGTTCATTTAGTTATACTTTTTTAATAATTGAAATGAATCGTTTTAACAGTAATGTTAACAGTTTCTGTTTTGGTTTATTATGAGCAGTTCACAAAACTGTGCTATCAATAAAATCAATTATTTCGTTTATTGAGCGATAACGTTTGTATCATTAGAATTGACTGATTTATACTTATACTTTTTGTGATATCTTCGTACTTTGGTTGTACTGTGCTATCTGTTTAATTAACTGTTTCGTTCATTAGGTTATACTTTTTGAAACATTTAAACTAATCGTTTTTACAGTAACGGTGACAGTTTATATTTGGTTAATTATGAGCATTTAATATTACTGTGTTATCAATGAAATCAACTGTTTCCTTCATTTAGTGATAACGTTCGAACCATTAGAATTGAATACTTTATTACATGTAATTTTAGAGATATCGATGTAAATAAGTCTTACTGGGCTATCTATAAAATTAAATGTTTTAATCATTTGATGATATTTTTTAAAACAGTAGCTGTTACTGCTGTTTACTTGTAAATTATTATGAGTAAATCTTATTGTGTAACTGGTTGATTTGACTGTCGCGTTCATTTTCCCATACGGTTCTAACCATTAAAACTAACTAATAATACAGTAATAGTGACACCTGATTTTTATTCTTGTGATATCAATTAAAAGTAATGTTCAGCCAGTTAAAGTTACTGTTTTGTATTTAACTGTTTTACAAACATTTAGTGCTACTATTTACGGTTAGTTTGTCTTACTGAAAATTACTTTTCTGATACTGTTTTTCACTTTACTGTGTGTAGTAAGAAATTATTTTTTTCAGTGTAGTACAAAGTTCATTATTGAACTGTAAGTAAGTATATTTACATATCAGTAAAATACAAACAAAAGTTTGTGAACATAATTTGTGGTTGGGTTTACAACCAGACACTTAGTTAATAAGTTAGCAACTAAAATCTAGTGCCGTACCCTAAGTACGAACTATCCACTTCAAATTAATCTTCCCGAAAGCAGCCGAACAAATGGTCAGTCCGCCCCAGACTGGCCGTAATTCGCCGTTCGCAGAACAAACAGACAAATTAATTATCTACCCAACAAGGCTGTATGAATAGTTCCATTGCGCGTCTTGCTATAGTTCCGTTAAAGCTATAGGAAAACATCAAAATAAAACTTTCGCATTGCACCTAAAGAATAGTCTAAATAAAACGTAGGTTAGCCTTTTTTTAATAGGTTTTTGGATTAAATTGTTTTATAACCAGCACAAGAATCATGGGATCTGAAAACTATGAGTCCCTAAAGATTTTAATCAGTAATGTAATGACACGTCTATAATACGTATATGGTCTCAAGTGACAAATCTACGATAGCACTTCGTCATAATTACAGTGAATTTCTACCACCCGTGCTTAATTTAGTTCAAGTAATAACTTAGTAGTTTCTGAATGTAAGATACGTAGACAGTTCTTGGACCACAGTGGACTGGATCCGCAACAGATTACAGCAGTAGGCGCAGATTTTACGCTGAATATATCAGTGTCAGTTGTTTAGTAGTTTTCGAGAAATAGTTGCGTGTAACTTCGTAACAAGTAAACCTGAAAGTTTGTTTATATTTCAAATAACTATTTTAACTCAGGCTTCTACTCCTGAAATCAAAAACTTTTCCCAAAGAGCCTATAGTCAGTTACTGAAAAATAACCTACCCCTCCCCCCCTTACTTAGTTGGCCGATCAGCTGATCCTGATTGTTAGACAAGTATGGATTCTTTAGAAGCTTTTGTAGTATTATGTGTAAAAGCTGTAGTTTAAATATTTTCAGCTGTTTTTTACACATAACAAGATTTAAAGTCGTCTGAAAATTTAACTTGTGTCCTATTTTAGTGCTTGCGACATTAAAATTGCAAATACCTTAAACAGTACCATGTCTGACTAAGTTATATATATATCATGTATCCTTTTATTATAATTTAATTTTGACTATTTATTTTTGTATGAGTGTTTGCTACTAACATAGGCTAAGTTTCTGCCATAAAAAAAAATAGATTTATGGTCTGAAAATAAATTATTATTATGTCAGATTGACAGGCATCGTAAATCCAAAACTATTAAAGAAAGAGACTCGATGATTGCCAAGGATTCGATCATAATTATTATGCTGGCACCTACTAATAACCTCCTGGCTGACAAATACTTAATAGCCGAAACAGCCTGATTATATCGACTCCATAAATCGAGTTCAACCAATCTGGGGACAATCAGATATAACTGCTGCTATACGTATTATAGGTACTATACGTACCGAAAATTATGCGTCGCCGGCACGTGGTGCGCAATCATGCTGTATCTGATACAGGAAGATTAATAAGGGGAAATTATTACCGGGGAAATTAGGTTCAGACAGGTGTATATACATATTCTGAAAGAATTGCAGATGTAATCGGGTAACAGGTAAGTCGGGATAATAAACCTTGTTATGGTTTGGGGTATAAAGAATTTATTGTACATAAAACAGCCAATTGGTAGATACCATCCAGGCAGAACTTTATTTTTACGTAAAATACCTAAGGGAAAATTGATTGGACAATCTTAAGTAGCATCTGCTCACATAGGTTTTTTTTTAATAAGGAGACACCGAAACCTATTGCTTATATTTTATAAAAAAATTACCAACAAAAAATAATTTATAATATCATTAATTCAGTAAACATCTTCGTTAACGCTAGCAACCGCACTATATGTCAAGTCACATTTATAAAAACCTTTGTCACAGATTGTCAGTACTAGAGAATCTTTTGTTTCAAAAATGGTAGTACCACTTCTATTTGTTGCAAAACTAGTTAGCGGGCCGCGACCCGCAAGCCACAACTGATTACAGGCGGCACGAACAAATTGCGCTAAGACATTGTTTGGGACGCTCTCTAGCTGTTTATGCTCGCCTGGTACTCGCAGTTTGGCTTGCAAATTAATGAGCGGGATAAACGGAGTGAAACAGGTACAATTATTGACAATAATCCAAAAATTTTGGTAGTGATTTTTTCTTTTTCAAAGTATAGGACTCAAGAAGTAATTTAAAAGGTTTTTGGTGCCGTCACTCTTGCCTTCCTCCTTTTTCTTTTCCTTCTTTTGCAATAAAAATCATCTCTTCACCTTCTTTTACAATAAAAATCAACATCAACAGAGAAATCAAAGCTAATTGTGGAATCTAATAAAAATAATAGGCAACTTATAGCATAACACAGAACACAGTAATTTTTTTTTTGTTATTTAGAAGGTCAACTACTTAGTTCTTATTCAGTGTTCAAACACTTTTAGCTTTACCTAACTGTATTCTAGCTGTATATAATAGAAGTATCTTGGCCCACACAGTGGGAAATCTAGCCTTGTTATATCTTGATACTTGAGTTCAGTTCAGCCACGCTGCAGCGTGCCTAGCGCGCACCGTTTCGCTTATTGCGTCGAGGCCCGATAGGAATGTTGCAAACTGCGAGCTGGAAACTGCAATTGTTTTGCATTTTGCAAACTATATCTATCTTTGCTTCCTACGTTTCAGTTGGGAATATTGCAAATATTCGTATTATGAGGAATAGAAAGACACTGATTGAAAATTGTCAGGTCTGTGGTTTGTAGCTATCGCATCGAGGAAAAAGTGTGAGTTTATTTATGTAACTATGTTAATTTTAAGGCGATGATAAAATTTCTTACTATTTTATCTGTCTTGTCGTGTAAACGCCATTACGTGCAGAGCGCTGCAGGATTGAAATTAACTAAGTTCCATGTATTAGTTTATTGAGTTTGCCCTACAAAGCGGGATAAGCTAGAATGGGTTTCTAAGTACACAGAAATCGATAGTAACGATAAATGAATGGCGATATCTCTAATTAGAAAGTAGATTATTATAAATAAACTATTCAACGATCTGTATTGAAAAAAAAGGAAAAAAAAGTGCAATCTTACACCTTCAACTATTTTTATAATTTGAATTCACGCATGTTCACTCAATACAAGGTTCTATGCTACGTAATCTTGAGCCTTGAGAGTGTCTAGTAAAATAATCTTACCTTATTGTAGCCTAGATCCAAACCAAGTCAACACCAATATTACTACTAAAATGAACCTATTAGAATACTAAGATTGCTTTGTTAACAAGCCACAGCATCCCCACTTCTGGGGCATGGGTCTCTTTCTATAGCTCGGGACGGGAGCCAAGTCCGGATTGGTCGAGATTGTGTCAAAAGATTTCAAACCCAAGGGCTCTCCAATTGTAAATTTAAAAAATCCTCTACAAGGCCTCTGACATGACTTAACGACTATCATCCATTGATAGCAACTGGAACCAACGACTTAACGTGCCTTAAGAAGCACTGAAACGGTCGAAAAAAAATGTTAATAACAGTCAAACCCATCCAAGTTATGACCGTTTCTGCAGCCAGTCACTTGCGTGTTCATTTCTTATTACCACATATCTACCATAACCTATGACAAACTCAATCCTGACACCGGCACCGCTAACATCATTCGTCGCAGCCATTAGCCACAGATGTCGATCCCGACCATTATCTGACATACTAATTCAGTTAGTGCAGTCCAAGTGCAGTTAATACAGCCGTTGAGGTGACGTAGCGGTGGGTGGGGTTGGTTGGTATGGAGGCTGTATGGTTATTGTCTCTCTGTGTGTAAATCAAGTCATATTACTTGTGTATGCGTATAGTAGGTGACATTGTTGAATAGCGTGGTTGTTTTTGCATGTAACTCAAAGTACACCACATGAGATGTATAAAAAAAAAAACATCAGTGAATTTTAATAAAAAAAAACTATGTTACGTGTTTTGATGGGCACATAAAAGTTCTCGAAGGGTAATACAATCCTATGATTAGATTTAAAAAAAAAAATGTGAAAAATTCATTTAGGTATTTGTTCCATACTAGAATGTATGGAGACAAAATTAAAGTGATCGGTTGTAAACGAAAAAAATATATGTTTTATTTATCAGTTTAATGATCAAGTTCCTAATCTAAAAAAGTATTGGGTTTGGAAGTTACAGCATTTTTTTAAATTAATGTTTTCATACAAAATACCCAACTGATTTTTACGAAAATGAATCGGTGAACTTGTAACGAAAATAATCTATGTTACGTATTTCGATGAACACTTATAAATCTCCAAATAACAATACAATCGTATGATTAGTTATTGAGAAAAAAAAATTGTAATAATATCATCTAGGTTTTGTTCCATACTACTCGTAAACACCGGTCAAACATAACGTGCAATAACTGAACACCTATCGAGCATAACATGCAATATCCGAACACCTACAGAGCATAATATGTACTAACTTGAACATCCTTCGAGCATAACGTGCAATAACTGAGCACCTATCGAGCATAATAGGCAAAAACTGAACATGTCTGATACATAACGTGGAAAAACTGCATACCTGCTATACAATTGAACACTAATCAAGCATAACGTGCAATAACTGAACACCTGTCAAGCATAATATGCAATAACCGAACACTTATCGAGCCTGCTCAGAAGGTTCGTAACTGTTTTACGAGCTCGTCAAATGCGCCTGTTAACTCTACGGCTGTCGGCAGCTGGTGCGAGCTGCTGTTGAAGAGACGGTTATGGCTAATAAATTGTTATGCATTAAATCTGCTTAGATCGTCTCGTCTGTGATAAACCACATTTGTCAACTTCATAATATTAGATACTTAATACTTTTGATTATAGCTTCTTGGTGGAACATTACATCACTCATTTTGGTAAGGATTTTCACTAATTCCACATACATTTTAGATAATTTTAGAAAATCTGCCTGAAGATGATGTCCGAAACCGGTCGCTGAATAAGTAAAAGTGTAGTTTTATTTATTTGGACATTGACCAGGTCTGGACCAAGTGCTGCCCAGAATGAACACGTAGTGCATTTTGTTCCTCAGGCCAACACTAATCTGTAAACCGAAGCGCTTTAAAATCTGTCCGAGGAGTCAAGAGAAAAAAAGTTTTTTTTTGTGAATTATTTGTTTGCGAAAAATGAACTTAATAATTGTTTTCAGTGTGACTAGTAGTGTATTATTTATACTTATGTAATAATAATATCATTAATCATCAATCGGTAATTACATTGATGAAGATTAGCTAGGTTTTTATTCATAAAATAATACATATAATTAAAAATCAACATTCGTTAAACAGTAAGTTTACAAACCTTAAACTACAACTTAGGCACCATAAAAGCCTAAGCCTTAGTTAAAAAGCAGCCCTGGTGAAATTAGAAAATGCGCCCATAACCCTGGCAGGGTTGCCTCGCTGTATCACCAGCTAGATGCACTGCACCAGGTACGATTTGGCGTGGGGGTTCTACTATTGTGGATCAGGCGCCGACACAGTTCCCCCAAAAACTTCCTAGCTTCCGCACACCATGCGTCGCTCGCCTCAACCGCGAAGGGGATGTAAGTATATGTATCCTTAAGGGGCGAGGACTTGGCATGTCTTTAACGGCAGTCCGATCGGCAGCTGAACGAAACTTCCTAGCTTCCGCACACCATGCGTCGCTCGCCTCAACCGCGAAGGGGACGTAAGTAAATGTATCCATGAGGGGCGAGGAGTTGGCATGTTTTTAACGGCAGTCCGATCGGCAGCTGAATCCGTTGTGTGGGTGGTACAGGCAAAATGGGAGGGAACAAATGTGGTTACACACGCCGCATCCTACACCAAACAACGCCCTCACCCCCAAGGGATCAAAGTCAGCCCATCAAACCGCTTGCCAGCCGAGTGACTCCAGCCGGGCGGCTCCAGGATACTCGAAACAAGAGCACGGCGGATGAGCTCATTGAGAATAATATGGTGTTGTGGTCGAAGTTCCGCTGACTTCTTGCAGCTCAACCCGTGATGATTATCAGCATCCACGCGCACCCCGCTCCTGCAGTAACAGGGCTCGCAGACGTTACACCCTAAACGAAGAGCAGCGGCCTGCCTCAAGGATCCGTCATCGAGGGCGATTCTCAAATGGGGGGATGGAAGAGCACGCAGCCAAGCTACCGACTCTGGGAAAGATGCAGCTTTGAGTCGAGCGACATCCGCTCCTGATGCCGCCTCCAATAGCAGGTTGGGATCCACAGAGTTGATCATCCCATTGACGCTGGATCAAAGGGCCCTCTGGGCCATCGGCGGACGGACACACAGTAACCCAGGCTTTGGGGCTCTAAAAGGCATATCGGTGTTGTCACCCTGTACATGGAGTATTTCAGTGAACTAGGCCGACAACCCCACTGGAGGAGGGCAACAAAGCAGGAAGGTTTGCGTCTTGCACACGCCTAATACCCATACCCCCATAGCAAACCCACAGCGACGCCTGCAGCCACTAGGTCTCGTTGAGGTACACGCTGAGTATAAGCTCTATCGTGGCATTAAAAACTTTGTCCAGCTTAGAAACCTCTTGTGGAAAAATCCAAGTCGGAGAGGTTCTCATAATATACACCAACTTGAGCACAAGTAGGCAGCAACGAAAAAGTGAAAGCGCCTTTTGTACTGATCACCCGGTAAGTCATTACGATTAATAGAACACACGATCGGTGACCAGTTAAATGGTATTAGGCATGCTTAAGACACAGGGTCGCGATAATCACAATCGAGCCAAAATTAATTCCTTGACCCAGATATAATCGATGACAATGAAGATGATTAATACATAATTAATTACATTTACATAATTATAATACTGTATTATTGTATTGTATAATTATTATTATTATTATACTATTACTATAAAAGTCACTGTCACTAGTGTTACTGACACAGGTCAGTAGTATTTACTTATTTGCATACAATTATAATACTGGTATCACTAATAATATATAACTATGTAATCTTACGGATTGATAAATGATATTATTATTACATAAGTACTATTAATACACTACTAGTTAGACTGAAAATCATTATTAAGTTCATTTTTTGCAAAGAATAAAAAAAACCTTTTTTTCTCTTGACTCCTCGGACAGATTTTGAAGTGCTTCGGTTTACAGAAGAGTGTTGACCTGAGGAACAAAATACACTATGTGTTCATTCTGGGCAGCACTTGGTCCAACTTCCATACATGGATGGTCAGTGTGAAAGTAGTGAAAAAATGTTGCCAAAATGAGGTACATAATATTACGTAGTGGACTTGAAAAAGTCGTGAAAAAGTGAGACAGAAATAGTCAATTTGTAGTTATTTTTTGAGGAGTGATCCCTAACTTGGTATTGTTAATTAATTTAAAAAAAGATCACGTGTATTTATATGTATGTGATAAACCCTGTATTTGTTTAATTATAATACGTTTAAGGTTACTTAAGTCACCGGCATATTCTCTAGGATGTCCAAGTTTAAGCTCATAGCAGGTTATTTATAAATAACCTGCTATGAGCTTAAACTTGGACATCGCTATAGCGCAGAATTCATAAATAAAATTTATATTAGTTACTAAATTCAATATATTTTTATAAAGTGACAACTAATAGATAAATAAATCGTCGCGGTGCTTCAAAATCGCTTTTTAAAATTTTTACCACATAAAAGCACATGTAAAATTTCTTAACAATATGCAGTAAAATTTCTGTCGATGCGCGGCATCGCATCGCATATTGTGAAAGTTTGCTTGTGGCCGCATCCGCGCGTGTATCAAAGACGTGATTCTTAAGATCAGGCCTTTGGGACATCATTTTTGCAAGAAATACAAATAATCGACTGAGCGTGGCTTAAAATATTATGCTATTACACACACATGGAATTTCGGTGAACCCAACGAGACCTGCTACTCCAAAAGCCCTCAAACCCTTTAGAGTACAGACGTAGCCTAAGAAACAGACATACATACAATCCGTCCACATAAAACATTACCCAGCTAAACTATAATACAATAATATAAAATGACAAACAAAAATATAACAATAACGAATTATGCAGTCTCCTTTTATTGGCAGTTACTTCTGACTGACAGACTTCTTCATCTTCTTAATCTAAGGGTCAGGCCACTGTCGTTGCATTAGCCACCATTTCCGTCGATCTCTCGATCTCTTCTTCAACTCCTGGTACGGCTGACTACCAGGCCATGTATGGAGGTTTTGCATGTAAGTGGTTCTTGGTCTTCCTCTCTCCCTTTTACCGTTCACTTTTCCTTCTGCTATTTGTGTAATCAGATTTTGATGGCGTAGGATGTATCCAAAACAGTTTGATCTCCTCTTTTCCATCGTGCTCAAGATGTTCCTTTTCCCATTTGCAAGTTCCAAAACCACCTTGTTTGTTTTCGTTTCTGTCCAGCTTACTTTTAATATTCTACGCCAGCACCATATCTCGAAAGGTTCTAAGACTGATAGACATATGACTCAATTTCAATTTCTAAAGCTTATATGTACAGTCCTTATATAAAGGTCCTTGGCTCGGGTCCTACCCCGCATCCATGTGGCAAGTTGCGGATATTGAAAATATTTTGCGGATTATCCGGCAACGAGCAGACTATGTATTGTGAATAAAATGGTGTTGAATATTAGACACTAACATACAATGTGATACCGTTTTATACGGGAACTGAATGGTTAGGTTTTTTTACTTTGTACTGAAATAATTTATCGTGATGAAATTGAATTAAATATTTTCGTTTAGGTTTTTATTATTTTTTTTACCGTTTGATGCTTAAAGTACACTCTTTATCGTGCTTTTAAAATTCTTTTCGATATAAAACGCGATATTTTTCTTAGATTTAAACGCTCGTGGATGAGTAGGAAAAAAATATTTTTCATTTATCTAAAAAATACTGTACCTTGTTTTGTTTTAATAACAGTGCAATCTAGGATATATACTTATGCCTCTGAATCGATGTATTATTTAATCACTTTTTTAATCCATACCGAAACAAGTCGTGACTCGTGGCCTTTCAACTTAGGCATACCAAACCCAGCATTCCGCCTAAACCACAGGGTCTTTTATTAACTTATTTTTCTAATATTTACGACTTAATTTCCTGACCTGGCCGGGCGGGCCGTGTTATAAACAACGGCTCTTTAGCAGCTAAATGCTCAGTTTGTGGCGAATTCAATTAGCAAATGCTAGGGCCGCAGGCACTCTTAATTTAGCTTGTTGTGGACCAGTAGAGACACGCAGTTTAAATCTAGTATCTATTCTATTTTTATATTTGGCATTCCACATCTCATTAAAGGAGTGATTTTGACAATGTCTAGTGAAAAATGGGAGAATCTTCAATAAAAAAAAATTGCGAAACGCCAATGTCAAGTGAAACACGCGGCCGGCCCTAAGTGTGATGGACACTTAAAGATGCTCCACATGGTGGTTTGCTGCTGGAACTCGGGAAACGGAGCTGTTTCCCGAGTTAATCCTCTTCTTATAACCGCTTATCACTGAATCGGAATCACAACTATTTCCCCATCACAAAAATCGGCTACTACTTACAGGCTACTCTAAAACGGAAATAATTAAAAAAAATACTCTGCAGACGTGTGCTCGGTAGAAGTCCCGGCAACCAACCCACCATCTAGTATCTAGTTGGCTTCTTGTTATTTAGTCTACTTTTTTTCAATGGTCGAAAACTTCAATTCACCAACGAACTTATGTTAGGCTTGAAAAACAGTTAATTTACTGTGTGTTCCTTGGAGTAAGTTGATTAGTTTCATGAGTAGTAACCCATTTTGTTATTATGTATGTATTCAGAAGTCCTTATATATCAGTGTCAAGTTCCCATAATACAGGGAATCCTTATTTTGGAGCCAGACGAGAGTGTGTGATTCTTCTTCTTCTTTTCGTGTCGATTGTGTGTAATTTGTCCCTAGATACTTATTAGTTACGAGAGAAATGGCAGATACATCTATAATAATCCAGATGATTCAGACTTGAAGGGCGTTCACCCCCATTCCCCGCACCATGCTCACACTGCAAGTGGAGTGAGAAGAAATGGCGTCAGACTATGATCACGACACCCTGTGACTATAATGTTTATTCAACGACATCGGTACTATTTATATGAGCCTTCTGAGTCATGGGTTGGCTGTGAAACCGGCGTTTCAACTGAATAAATAGCCTTTTTATTATATGTTCTTGCAATAGACATTTTGACTTTGAATATAACTTTGAGACGAATAATAGTAATAATAATAATATAATATATATATATATATATTCGGGACAAATCACACACGGTCATCTGGTCCCAAACTAGGATTCCCTGTACTATGGGAACCAGAGACTGATATACATACCCAGACTCAGAGCAAACAATTCTGCTCATCACAGAAAAGTTTGCCCTGTGTGGGGATCGAACCCACGGCTCTCGGATCAGTGGTCAGGATCGCTAACCACTTAGCCACCGAGTCAGTCAATCACACACTGGTATAGAGTAGGATTACCTATACTATCAGAGAATAATATTATTTTTTAAATTGTTTAACAAATTTTTGTAAATCGACATTTTTATAAGGCAAAGCTCCTACCGCGCAAATATTGTACACTCAACTTTTCTGAAAGTATTGGCGAAGCGACAACAAATTATTGCTAAATTAGCAAAAAACATACTTCCAATGCTGACCAGCTAAACTACTAACTACAAATGAAAGGTATTTTTACTTTTAATATTCATTAAAGCCTGAGAACAAAATTTTATCAGTAAAGATCCAGTTAACACCCTTAGTCTTACACCTATTTTGTTATACACTAATTACGTTTTTTTTTTATTCATGTATGCATTTTTCCAAGCGCCAGATAGGTACATTATTTTGCTTCATTATTCAATACAGTACTTTTCGTTCCCCTAGCTCACGTTTCGTGGCCCAACACTCCAGCTCTCTGGCGCCAGGTCTGAGATCATCGCACTCGACTCTATCAGTGCTGCGTTATGTGACGCACTTGCGATAAAAAGTGACAGAGAATGTTATATTAATAAGGTGTTGTGCAATGACCACGCTGAATACGTTAAAAACAACCGACTTCAATCGCAACAATTCCAATTTTGCTATGTTTTTGTTGATTTTCTCAAAAACCGCTGAATCGATTTCGATAAAATTTATATGGGACCACCTGTGAAGTATACCCTTTTAAACAGAAAAAGAATTTTCCAAATCGGTTCAGGCGTCTTCGAGTAATCGGTGAACATACATAAAAAAAATATATATAAAGATTCCGACGAATTGCGAACCTCCTCCTTTTTTTGAAGTCGGTTAAAAAAGGACGAAAAAGAAACTGGAGACTGGAGGTTTGTTGTTTTTTAGAGGTTCATTGGCAATTAACTATTATTAGGTATACCAGATTATTTTATGAATCAGGTTAGTAAAATTATTGCACTCACTGTGTAAGACTAGGTATGGTTGATTGGTAACACAGTTACCCCACACTATCACGTCGTGATGTATGTACCAGGAGAGATGGTAATTCTGAAATAGACATTTTTAACTATTTACCACAGGATATAAGCAATTACTCGCTAAATGTTTAAATCTCGCGTAGGTCTTGCTGTATGTAATTAAATCGAATTGTACTAGAAAATATGACCTTCTGTCACCTCTATAATACGAAGTAACAATAATAATTGTCCCAGGACAAATCACATATTGTTATCTTTTCCCAAAGAATGATTCCCTATTCTATGGGAGCCTAAAATTAGTAAGGAAATAATTAATTTTCGTTAAACAAATAGAAAAATAGAGAATTTATACATTATGCAGTGTTATCTACATCTCTAGACGATGCGCCGGCGGCGGCGACTGCGAACGACCACGCAATGTAGTCTGTAAAAATGTGCATTTCCTTCGCTATTCTAAGTGCTTTAGTGCCCATATGAATGTCTGTTTCAGAACAACTACTCGTACTATAGACTAGACGATATTAGATGTTTCTTCTAACGCTTTACGGCGATTTAAAACAGAAGCTTAGAATTTCGAGTCAATAGATTTTGTTTAGGGTTTGGTTCTAGCAAAGGAAATAACTTTTCTAGATTCACATGGGTGTCGGTCGATCAGTAAGCGTCTATAGCTAGCGCAAGTACCGGTATAAGAGGCATTCCTTCTAAGCCTTTAAGTATCGGCATGGCACTGATAACTATTATGTCTAGGGTTACACATACTCATAGGCGGCAGTAGCCATCTGTCATCTGGTGGGCTGTCAGCCTTTTGCCACCTAACACAATAATACATTTAAAAAACTTACAAAAGCTTCTTAATCTAAGGGGAGGACCCCTGTTGTTGCATTAGCCACCACTTCCTTCTA
The DNA here is from genome assembly GCA_958295455.1 of Coleophora deauratella. NCBI lineage: Eukaryota > Metazoa > Arthropoda > Insecta > Lepidoptera > Coleophoridae > Coleophora > Coleophora deauratella. The sequence continues at coordinate 536,649 of OY282406.1, forward strand.
TCTCTCGCTCTCTCCTTCAACTCCTGGTACGACTGACTACCAGACCATGTTCTTAGTTGTTGAATATAAGTGGTTCTTGGTCTTCCTCTCTCTCTTTTGCCGTTCACTTTCCCTTCGGTTATTTGTGTAATTAAATTATGATGGCGTAGAATGTGTCCAAAAGATAAAGGATAAAAAAAGAATACAGTCATATCATATCATTCTAATTGGTACTAGAAAGCTAACCTAAAGCTAAAAGAGTGAAATCCTTATTTGAATTGAACTTCTTATTGGTACTTAGTTAGCTTTAAAAGTACCAATCAAAAGTTTCAAAGCAGTGAGAAATCTTCAATAACACAAGAAAGCTTTTCAGAGTCAAAGAAAGTACAAAACCGATCAACCCGAACAAATACAAAACCACTCCACCAACCCCACATTCTGTCCGCTCTGTTGACATTCTTATTTGTCGCGTTATAAGCCCCGGCAACTTTCTAAAATGTTTGCGTTGCACTTTATTATTTTCTTCTTTCAACCGCGCGTCGGTTTCCAACTAGTTTTTAACTTGAGAGATGAAATGCTCTTTCGAGTGACTTTTTTCTTTCTTCCCTGTCTATTTCTCAACTTTTTCTTTGATAAGTTAGTTATGTTTTTGTAGCGATGTCGCCGCAAGATAACCTGCGAAGCGATGTTTGTTTCCCCTTTGTTTTCTTTTATTTTCTTTCTTTGTGTTCCGTAGTCTGTTTTAAACTGATTTCTTGAATTTGCAAGGTTTACTTTAGTACAATTGGCTCTGCTTTTGTGTCTTTATTTGGGCTGGGAAAAGTGCCATCGTCGTTTTTATACCAGTTTACATCCTTAGAGCACAATTTAACAAGTGCGGGTCTATTATAAATATACAGGCTGTATCAAAATATATACTCGTGGCAATACTTTAAGTTTGGTTTCAGCTAAGAGTAAAAAATGTTTCCACGAATTTGCGGAAAAAGTAAAAAATGTGGGCTTCTAATAAACAAGGTAGATAAATTTAGCTGGTCGATTGATATGAATTCACTTTTATTTTAGTAAAGTGTTGGAACAAAAATTGTTTACACTGTCTTTCTTGAAGCATTGCTATACTGTTTCATCCATCTTGTATAAACGTGAAAATCATAGACAGGAACCTTGAATGAATGAATGAAAACACTTTATTACACAACAAGACTAATTGAGTTTTCAAAATAACCTATTTTCGGAGAATACATTTTAACGATTCTTTTAATAATAGTCCTGTATATTACAATAAATTGTAACTACTAATATCATAAATTATATCATCTTCCAACGAGCTCCATAACAGGAGTAAGATGTTATTACATTTTTTTATAATGGATTTATCATGTCCAAGAATGTCAATATAATTATATTCTAAATCATATATTTAAGGCTAAGGAGTCCATAGGGAGTATTATGCATTATTGGTCCGTAACACAAGCGCTGCAAAGTGCTTAGCCCGGCATCGTCTGCTGCCATTAGTACAAATTATCTGTTCTACTTTAGCCTAGTTCATTCTAAGAAATTGTAAAGATATTTTTGCTGTATAAACTATTATTATTATATTGTTCCTAATTCCTAATATCATACGTAATACAAGTATTACTTTCTGTGTATCATTGACCAGTTCATATGTTAAGCTATTATGGGATATTTGGGTATTCTTTGTCCTGTAATAAATAGAAAGAGTTCTTGGTATTTAACACTTATGTAATCAAGTACTTGAAATTACAAGAGATACAAGCGAGACCTGTCGGGACGGGGTGATGCAGACGACTGGCTAGGCTAGCTCTCACGAACCAGCGCGTAGCACAGAATACGCTGACTTAACATTTTAGCTACGCCGTAGCCGCTACAACACTCCCCCCCTTACAAAAAAAACTTAAAAAAATTTTTTACGTGGACACAAGAAAATCAAAAACAAAAGTTACAAACAGCGTTATCAAAAGTACTTAGTACATTTTATTAAACAACTACTACTCTGTAAGTCAGTCATAACAACGGAATACAATAACATGCTTGCGCCAGCACATTGCGCGAGCTGTTCTGTGAACTACAATAACAACTGGAAGTAGGTACAAAAATGCTTACTGACACAAAACTACGCGTGTTGCATGTAACATTATATTATAAGAATGAATAACACTGTGAACCAAACGATTGTTATACAGTTTTCAAGCTAAGTTGAATTTACAATGTTTAGGTATCTGTAATGAAAAATATACAATTTTAATTTAGGAACATCATACTAGTTATAGGTACACTTGTCTCTCTTATGGGACGATTTTAAACATCACTTTACTATTCTAGTCATAGTATGTAAGTATGGTATCTTAATATTAGGTTAGTGGTAAGTACTACACTTCACTTCGCACCAAAATTTAATTCCCTATGTAACACTAAGCCAAACCAGAAGGCGGGGCAAACGCAGTGGTAGGTAGCTGCTGAATGACCGCACCTGTTGGCATCACTCTGGACATCTCCTTTCTCAGCCAGCTTCTAGCACGATGTAAACATCCTCTCTGTATCCCGTAACACATCAATATTCCAAATATGACAGCCAAAATTATCAAAACTATCCCAAAATAGTTTAACTTATTTTCCAGATTCTCCGTAGCAATCTGAACTTGAGCCTGAGCTTGGGCTTGCACGGAAGTTTGTTTGTTCTGGTAGTTTCCCATGACGAAATTAAGTAGGTGCTCTTCACACATAAATAGCAATGTCGAAGTGAAATGAAGTATTTTTAATACTAACTTATAATTATATACTTAGGAACTAATTAGTTAGCAAAAATCGCACCGGTTGCCTAATAATGCGTCCACTACGCGATGTCTTATTCATAGGCGGTAGCGATTTTTCTGTTTGGTCATTTACTCTAACTTTTTCATCATTACTTTTACATGGTTCTACATAACTCTCACAGTCGTTCAACAGGTATGCCGGTTTTACTCTATCGATGGAAACAGTTGACTGTTGGTCTGATTTTTTAATGACAAATGTTTTTGGGGATCTACTTAACACAAGATAAGGACCGCTATAATTAGGCGTTAAGGGTTTACTAACCATATCGTTTCTGACAAAAACGTGTGTACAAGTGTCCAAATCTTTATGAACAAAAATTTTTCTAGAATCGCTTTCCGCTCGTGGCTTAGGCTGTAGACTATCTAAAATGTTACGTAACTTATCGACGTAAGTACTAGGTTCACTTACCTGTGTGTTCGGCTTGTCCAAATAAAAATCACCTGGTAACCGCAACGTATGTCCAAGTGTCATTTCTGCTGCGCTATACTCGTGGTCACTCTTACAGGTTGCACGAAGTCCCAACAAGACGGTTGGTAATTCATCGACCCAGGACCTATTATCTGAAAGACGAGCCTTAATTGCCACTTTCATCGAACGATGGAATCTCTCTATCATGCCATTGCTTTGAGGGTGGTATGATGTGGTACGAATTCTTTTAACACCTAAAAGTTTCATTAATTTACTGAAAACTTCACTCTCAAACTGTCTACCTTGATCGCTAGTAAGTTTATTTGGACAACCAAATCTACAAATCCAATTTTCGTAAATTGCCTTAGCTACAGTTTCGGCTGTAATATCTTTTATTGGGATTGCTTCTGGCCAACGTGTATAACGATCGATTATTGTTATACAATAGCGATATCCGTCTTGAGACGTAGGCAACGGGCCTACTATGTCTACATGTATATGTTCAAATCTTTCGGTTGCTGGGAAAGTACCTAGTCTTGAAACTGTATGTCGCTGTACTTTAACTTTTTGACATTGAACGCATGATCTAACCCAAATAGCAATGTCCTTGTTCATGTCTGGCCAAAAATATCTTTTTGTCATCATTTTACGCGTTGCTCTAATTCCGGGATGACTAATATTATGAACGATATCAAATGCAATTTTTCTAAATTTCAATGGCAAGTAAGGTCTTACATCGTTCGAGGAAATTTCGCAATAAATCATACGGTTACCTAAAGGAGTACTCATTCGCTTTAACTGTACCTTTCCGTTGGTTTCTGCTAGCATGCGCGAAACTTGATCGTCGGTTTCCTGTGCCTGCGCTACTTCGTCGAAGTCGATAGCTGTGGGACAAACAATAGACTCTACTGTGCGCGATAAAGCGTCCGCTACAATGTTGTCCTTACCGCTGACGTATTGTATACGTGTATTGTATACGTATTGTATATGACGTGTTGTACTTGATGCGTCACACATGAGCGCAATAGAGCTGTCAGCCACTGGATGAGACAATGTAACGGCATTTAAAAGTCCAGACTTACATTGCTCGAATGCTGCATCTGATTTCTCGTTCCAGACTATCTTAGACTTATCCTTTTTCTTGGCCCCATGCAAAAATTTATTGAGTTCAGCTTGATGTTCTGCTGCATGTGCCAAATGAGACCTATAAAAGTTTACCATTCCGAGGAATCTGCGTAACTGCTCTACCGTCTCGGGTTTTGGGAAATCCTGGATTGCCTCGACCTTAGTTTTTATCGGGTTAATACCTTCCGTCGTAACTTCATAACCTAGGAATTCAAGGTTAGCTTGACCAAAACTACATTTAGACAAATTTAAGGTTATACCGAAGTCATTAAGTCTACTAAATACTTGCCGAAGGTGTTCTTGGTGTTGCTTGATGTCATCGCTTGCTATGATAATGTCATCAATATAACAGTATAAAAAATCGAGTCCATTCAGCACTGAGTTATTCATGAAGCGCTGGAACGTCTGTGCTGCATTCCTAAGGCCAAAAGTCATTCTAGGAAATTCATAGAGACCAAAAGGTGTTATAATTGCTGTTTTCTCTATGTCCTCTGGTGAAATCATAATATTATGGTACGCCCTATTAATATCAAGTCTAGAAAATACTTTCTTACCTGCCAATACATAGGTGAAATCTTGGAGACGAGGGATCGGGTACCTGTCCGGCTTCGTGATCGCGTTGAGAGCACGATAGTCGCCACAGGGTCTGATCTGTCCATCCTTCTTGGGCACGACGTGAAGAGGGCTGGCCCAAGGACTCTTTGAAGGTCTGCAAATGCCTAACTCCTGCATTAGCCTAAACTCTTCTTTCACCTTTTTGTATCTGTCCGGGGGTAAAGGTCTTGCGCGAGCAAATACGGGAGGACCTGTAGTTTCTATATGGTGATAAATTTTGTGAACTGAAGGTTCTCTATAACATACAGGTTTAGTTATATCGGAAAATTCTTCTAACAAATCTTTGAACGGGTTATTACTTTGAATGCTAGAAATAGAAGGTTCATCGTACTTTACTAGAGAGCCTTGTTTACTTAAGTTTGTCAGACCATCAATCAATTTCTTACTATAGAGATCTACAATTAAATGGTGTGTTTTTAAAAAATCTGCGCCAATTATCGGTTGTTTTACATCACAAATTACAAAGTTCCATTTAAACGATCTACGTAGGCCTAAATTTAAATCTAAAGTTACAACACCATAGGTCTTAATTTCTGAATTATTAGCAGCAAACAGTTTGTATGCACACTGGCGTTTGATTCTATATTTCGCACTCACTTTGTTTACCGGGATTACCGAAATGTTAGCCCCAGTATCAACAAGATACGTTACGCCACTTTTAAAATCTTTAACGCACAAACGGTGGTTACCGGCGGTACAATCATCCACCGCTGCTGACTGCACCTCATCTAGTTTTCCTGTTTTTGTTTCTGCACAACGTTACCGCTGGACCAGTTACATGGAGACTCGCAGGTCTGAGCGTTCTGCCTGTACCGAAAATGATATTTGCACAACCAATCTGGGTTTGCTGGACTACGACGAGATGATGACTTGGATCTGGATCTAGATCTGGATCGAAATGATGGACGAAAATTCCTATTCCTGTTACCGTAGTTGTAAATGCGTCCGCGTTGTGATTTAATCTCGCTCACATCGCCGCGAAGTTCTCGTAACTCTAGAGACAATGCACGCACTTGACTAACCAACTGTGCGTTGACATCACTTTCAGGGGAAGAAGGAGATGGATTTGCTGAGGTTACTGCAGCTATCTCTCCGGATCCTAAATTTTCTATTATTTTATCTGCTATGGCCGCAAGATCTTCTAATTTGGTATCTCCACTTACAGCTAAAACTGCTCTAACTCCAGGAGGAAGTCTATTTATCCAAAGCTTTTTTAATGGTTTCTCCGTTATTCCTGCGTTTTTAGCTAATTCTGACATTCTACGTAACAGTTGAGAAGGCTTCTGTGTTCCCAAATCCATCTCACCAACGAGTCGCTGAAACTGTGACTCGGCGCTTTCTTCGAAAACTGACAGTAATCTTTGTTTTAATGTTACATATTTTCCAGAAACAGGAGGTGAATGAAGTAAATCGCTAACTTGCCTGAGTGCTTCACGGTTGAGTTTCGAAATAACCATGTCGAATTTGGTGCTGTCACTTTGTTTCTGTGGAGTTTCTGTGGATAATCGATTCGAATTGTGCGAACCAAAGGCCTGGCATGTCCGACCAAAATTCAGGTATTCTCATCTGTACAGTCACCATAGCCACGTCTGCTGAATTATCTCCGACCGTGCCAGAAGTAGTTGTCGCTGCTGTTCCACTTCCGCTGGCAGCACCTGCCGCGCCGGCCGCGCCGGCCGCGCCTGCCGCGCCTGCCGCGCCGGCTACGCCTAGTACGCCCAAAGCACTATTCACATTCATGGTTGATGCTGTTTACTGTCCAGACACGTCCGCGTACGCGTCTATTAATGGAAAATGTCGCGGAATTAAATTAGTCACCGACAGGTCTTGTAGTGAGTCGCCGCGAAACAGAAAATTAAAAATTTTGAAACACCTTATAAAAGTTCGAAAAAAAGTCACTCAGAAGGTTACTGTTCGTGTCGAAAAAGGTCACCACTTTACCGATGTTTATATGTTGCACTATTATGGGATATTTGGGTATTCTTTGTCCTGTAATAAATAGAAAGAGTTCTTGGTATTTAACACTTATGTAATCAAGTACTTGAAATTACAAGAGATACAAGCGAGACCTGTCGGGACGGGGTGATGCAGACGACTGGCTAGGCTAGCTCTCACGAACCAGCGCGTAGCACAGAATACGCTGACTTAACATTTTAGCTACGCCGTAGCCGCTACAACCTATTTATACCTTCTACAAACCACAACTCTATCATAAGAAGTTATTTTAACCGAATCGTTACATGTAATTTAGAGCTTAAACCTTCCCCTTTAATAACAGGATTACTGGTAACCAAAAATACTTCCCACTGGTTTAGTTATTGATGGCTCGAACTACATTTATGAGTCGTGGACGGAAAAGAGTTGAATAGTTAATCTGTCTACGAAGTTAACCGACGAAACAGCCTGTGCAATATATCATAGGTTCGAGTTACAATAATATTCGTTCGTTTACAACCCATAGTGTCCCACTATAGGGGCATAGCACGGGTACCTATAGCTAGGGAAGGTTAGGCCATATTCCACACACGGGAGCCAAGTCCGGATTGCGAGTCTCATTGTTATCCTCTCAAGCCGACTGTGCTTCTACTGGACTAGCTCCTGCCAATTCAGGCCAATATCATAGGTTCGAGTTACAATAATATTCGTTCGTTTACAACCCATAGTGTCCCACTATAGGGGCATAGCACGGGTACCTATAGCTAGGGAAGGTTAGGCCATATTCCACACACGGGAGCCAAGTCCGGATTGCGAGTCTCCTTGTTATCCTCTCAAGCCGACTGTGCTTCTACTGGACTAGCTCCTGCCAATTCAGGCCAATATCATAGGTTTGAGTTACAATAATATTCGTTCGTTTACAACCCATAGTGACCCACTATAGGGGCACAGCACGGGTACCTATAGCTAGGGAAGGTTAGGTTATATTCCACATATGGGAGCCAAGTCCGGATTGCGAGTCTCCTTGTTATCCTCCGAAGCCGACTGTGCTTCTACTGGACTAGCTCCTGCGATTCGCCTAATACTAAGTGGATAGTGCAGCAAAATCTATTTTTTTAATAATTTATTATTTTTCGAGGCATTTGTACTGTTGTACATTGATTTTTATTATTATAGTATCGGAGATACAAATAACCTTATCAATTTAAAAAAAAACGACTGCATTAAAATGTATCCTATATTATGTCCAATCTGGGGATCAAGACGAATCTAAGACACCTTTTGAGCTAAAATCCATCAAGCCGTTTAGGCTACAGAGCGTGCCGAAAAATAAACACACATGCACTCGAAAAACATAACCCTTCTTCTGGCGCAGTCGGTTAAAAATAAACGAAATAAGTATAAAATCATTAATATTATATTCAAAATAATTTTCAAAGCCTCTTCCACTGTTGGTCGTAGGCTTCACCCAAGGCACAATTTTTAGGGTTTCCGTAGCCAAATATAACTATAAAAAGCGGCCAAGTGCGAGTCGGACTCGCCCATGAAGGGTTCCGTAGCAGCAAGTAACATAATATAAAAGTTTTTGTAGTTCGTTGTAACTTGAATGAAAGGTAATAATAATAATAATAACGATTTATGACGTATTAAAAAAAACTACTTACTAGATATCGTTCAAACCAATTTTCGGTGGAAGTTTGCATGGTAATGTACATCATATATTTTTTTTAGTTTTATCATTCTCTTATTTTAGAAGTTACGGGGGGGGAGACACACATTTTACAACTTTGGAAGTGTCTCTCGCGCAAACTGTTCAGTTTAGAAGAAAATGATATTAGAAACCTCAATATCATTTTTGAAGACCTATCCATAGATACCCCACACGTATGGGTTTGATGAAAAAAATTTTTTTGAGTTTCAGTCCTAAGTATGGGGAGCCCCCAAAATTTATTGTTTTTTTTCTATTTTTGTGTGAAAATCTTAATGCGGTTCACAAAATACATCTACCTACGAAGTTTCAACAGTATAGTTCTTATAGTTTCGGAAAAAAGTGGCTGTGACATACGGACAGACAGACAGACAGACAGACAGACATGACGAATCCATAAGGGTTCCGTTTTTTGCCATTTGGCTACGGAACCCTAAAAATGGTAAGATGTGTTCCTCAATGCTAATGTAAATTTCCATTTAAGAATATTTGAATGTCATAGTATATACCTATATGGCTAATGGGAGTCCTTTTTTAATTATTGTACATCTTTATTACCCTATTCAATGGCAAATAAAATTATTTTTATTTTCACAAAATGTAGCTTTTTTCACTTCCCATCTCGTCAGCTATATCTATGCAAAAAATCATGCCGATGCGTCACTCAGTTGCGACGTTAAAGTAGGACAAACAAACTCACTGTCACATTTCTAATATTATATTAGTAAGGATTTCTTCATAATCCACGTCGTGGCTATAATGAGGCCAAATTAAAAGAACACGAGCAATGTACTGCGACTTAAAGGCGTATTATCATTTTATGTCTGTCGGTTACATTGTGGTAGATACAAGAAACATGGTAATTATACCAATAAAATATTCATATAATTTTTATAATTAAATATTAATGAATGAATGAATCATCCGACCGATGTCATGGCGACCACTTCGACTCCTAGTCGGCTTTTTGGCGATGGTGCGCCCGAATATGGCTAATATAGAACAGTATAATCGTTGCGCTGGCAATTATAAATAAATATAAATATCCGGGACAAATCACACATGGTCATCTGGCCCTAAACTAGGCCCTAAACTATTTGACTTTCTGATACTATGAGATGGAATGAAAAAATAACGTCACTCATTTACTATTCAACCAAACGCCATTAAAAGTCGTTTTGTACATAATTAAAGTATTTATACGTTTTCTTACTAGTCTAAAGGGATTATGTCATTCTAAAAATAAAATAGGTATGAATGGATGAATAGCCATAGTTTGGTCTACCTTTAAATTTATTTTTTACTGTTATTTATTACTGCTTTTGCTCTAAAACGTTGAAGCAGCCAAAACAGAGAGAGTTCAACATATTTCTTTTCAAATAGGCTTATTAATTAGTAAGTACATGTTTATTTTATTTGCAACAAACACACTCAAATTACAAAGAACAAATATATGTTTCTTATTACCAGGCGATACTGCGTTTTTTTAAATGGTTAAAAAATATATACATTTTCCTGTATCTTTATCAGCTCTATATTGCAATACCAAGTAAAAATAAGTAATATGAACTTGACAAAAACATATGCGCTGTCCCATAAAAAAAAATATTATTATTTACTTAACTGTGTACAACTTAGAATACCTTATCTTCTTCTACCTCGAACGACGCCTTTCTAAAACAAGGCTGAATATACTAACTTACCATCATAATTAGACCTCCCAACTCATGAATATTCTTCAGTATTTTAAGTAAATAAGTCTGTAGGAAGTACCTCATTATGCTGGTTAGGGTGCTCACCTGTTGTTTCCCAGGGTTCCGTATTCAAATTGTTTATAATTTGTCGTATACTTCACTCATAAGAAATAAGGCCGTAAACTGTATGAAGTTTGTATACTTTGCGGCCTTATTTGTTACGAGGGTAGTTAATGATGTGGAGACAACCGCTGTTTGGCGCTGGGACCGATATGTATATAGGTATATAGTTGAGATTAATTGATTATTAGGAACTCGTTATAGCTATGTAATTGTTAATTAGGATTACACAATATGTAAGTTAAATGTATGACGTAGATATACAGGGTAAAAATTTGAATAGTGAAAATCGAATAGACAAACCTTTTGGGGAAGACCCTCATATGAAAAAAAAAACTATTGTTCTTTTTAACTGACTTCAAAAAAAAAGGAGGAGGTTCTCAATTCGTCCGTATCTTTTTTTTAATTTTATTTTTTATGTATGTTCACCGATTACTCGAAGACGCCTGAACTGATTTGGAAAATTCTCTTTTTGTTTCAAAGGGTATACTTCACAGGTGGTTCCATATAAATTTTATCGCAATCGATTCAGCGGTTTTTGAGAAAATCAACAAAAACATAGCAAAATTGGAGTTGTTGCGATTGAAGTCGGTTCTTTTTAACGTTTTCAGCGTGGTCAATTAATCTTTTATGACATAGGAACCAAAGATTGATATACATACTTTATGTAGACATACACAGTAAGCAAATCTACTTATTACATCTGTTTCATTCATCATAGATTAATTATGTAACATAAATTTATTTTGTTCCAGTCTGTAGACTGACTCGGTGGCTAAGTGGTTAGCGATCCTGACCTCTGATCCGAGAGTCGTGGGTTCGATCCCCACATTGGGCAAACTTTTCTGTGATGAGTTTGCTCTGAGTCTGGGTGTATTATATCTATATATGTATGTATTTAAAATGTATGTGTGTATGTATATCAGTCTCTGGTTCCCAAGATACAGGGAATCCTAGTTTGGGGCCAGATGACCGTGTGTGATTTGTCCTGGATGCTATTATTATATTATTATCATACAAATGTTTGCTCTAGCTTGGAATGGAAATGGAGAAGACTCCTAAAGATACCATGGACTGCAAGAAGAACAAATGAGTCCATACTTGAGGAACTCCACATCAAAAAGCGACTATTTTTGTCATATGCGAAGAATGGATCTTGGGCTACTTCGGTCACATAATGCGCTGTCCACGCCATGATCTGGAGAGAGCGATTATTCTAGGGCAAAATGATATGATAATAATAATAATAATAATATCCGGGACAAATCTCACACGATCATCTGTTCCATAACTACGATTCCCTGTATCTTGGGAACCAGAGACTGATATACATACACACATACATTTTAAATACATACATTTATAGATATTATACACCCAGACTGAAAGCAAACAATTCTGCTCATCACAGAAAAGTTTGCCCTGTGTGGGGATCGAACCCACGACTCTCGGATCAGAGGTCAGGATCGCTAACCACTTAGCCACCGCGTCAGTCAATGTGACGTTTATAAGAGTGCTTAATGTACTAACGTAAAGAAATAAATGATTTTGAATTTTGAATTTTGTAGATGGAGGGAAAACGCGCAAGAGGAAGAACACCAAAAAGATGGTCCAATACCGTGAAGAGGAAAGTGTGAGGAAGTCTGTATCGAGCCGTCCACTTGACCAGTAATCGCGTCCAGTGGAGGATCGAATGCGGTCACGATCCTCAGCAATGAGGGAACGACGAAGAAGAAGGAGAAGCTGGGAATCAAACCCTCGACCATTAGTGTAGATAGAAAGGTTCACTAACCATCAAGTCAGTCAGTTAATATGAGAGATCCAAGAATTAATAATGTTCTTGTTTCAAGAATAAGAATTATGTAACTAGTATGATATTAACGGGACAATTAAGGGTAAAATATACAAAAAAATACCATCATTTTTATTCTGTTTCTAACAAAATGAATATTAATTTAACTTATCAGAAAAAAAGAAGTATGGCGAAATGGGACCCACCAAATAAAAAAAAATAAAGACGACCCATTCAGTTACGAAATTATTCCCATTATATATTTAAATATATGAGTATGTAAATTAAAAAAAATGACTCCAGCAGAAGCAGGGAATCAATAGTTTAAAAAAGGCTTGATTCCACACTAATTCAAACAAAAACGCAGCAATGTACCAAAAAAACGCAACGGTACAACAGACAACAGACGACAGATGACAGCCACCGTTCACTCTGACAACAGGATAGCATAATATAAATCGCGTAAGTGTGAAAGAGAAGATACAGAACGGTTGCTGTCAGAGTACACTCCCGGAACGCGGCTCAGGAATCAGTGTTGCCAGACTTAAGAAGCTGTCATTGTTTTGGGGGATTTTTAAGTAGTAATAATAAGCTAATAATGATACAGTCAGCCATGTTTAAGATTTGAGATTTTCATACATTTTTGTTGGCTGGAGCCAACGTTGACGATGGGGGCACTATTTCTCGAAGAGTAGTGTGGAGGTCAATAGGTTAAGCTCAGTCTCCCAGGTATAACCTAAAAATGTTAAATGGTCAGTTTCAAACATCACTATTTCAAAGTTCTCCCAACTTGTGCAATAAACACACAATTTACTTTTTTGTTATTTGTAATCCAATATTCCAGAAATACCATGTATTATTAAAGCACGTTGATGAAAAGACTAGGTCCCAAAATACATGGCATCTCGCCATCATTCTTTGGTCTGCGATTTTGTGTATGGTCATACTTACTACGCCGCTACAAAAATGCTAAGTTCTGCCTCGTAGCGCTGTAGTTAGGACAAGACAGTCTAAAATTTTTATTAAAAAATAATAATAATAATAATATTATTATTTAATTATAATCTTTTAAATTACTAGGCCGGCTTAGAATAAGAACTTATAATCTTGTTAGATAGATGCAGTTAAGATGGACCTATTATATAAAACCGCATACTTTTGAGAATGAAACCAAATACAGAGGTAAGTGGAGGAAGTTTACAAGAAAACCAGTTTCAGTTTATTTAATATCCGGGACAAATCACACACGGTCATCTGGCTCCAAACTAGGATTCCCTGTATTACGGGAACCAGAGACTGATATACATACATGATTACCTGAAAATATAATACATACATAGTAATACATCAGTATTATAGATTTAATACACCTCGACACAGAGCAAAGAAATCTGATCATCATAAAAACGTTGACCCTGGCTGGGAATCGAACCCAGAGCCTTTGGCTTTACTAATCCTACTGACTGACTACTGTCAGGAGCGCTAACCACTGAGCCAACGAGTTAGTCAAAACAAAAACTGTTTAAGTACATAATATGTTATTTGTACCACAGAGTACTAAATCTGTATCTTAAACCAATACACTATTCTCGTAAGAAATAAAAAGCCGCAAAGTACGCGAAAACTCCATATAATTTGCGGCCTTTTTTCTTACGAGGGCAGTATTCCAAATTTAATTTAATATGACTCAGCAGAACATCGCAATCAGCCAAACTGACAGTAAGATGAGTATTTACGCGCCACAATGCTGCCAACCGCGCCGGCGCTGCCAACATAACGCGCAAGCCAGCGCGCGCTGCCAACATGGCCGCATTATCAGTAATTGGAACTATTGGAAGGCCTATTAGCGTTTATCGAAGCTGTGTTAATGTTTAAATCGCGTGTTTCGGTTTTTGAAAATGAGAATTTTAATTCTTCGTTTAAAATTGTGAATGCGAACTTTTTGCGAAGAGTTTTTTTTAACAATATTTTGCTTGCGTGTTTTAGGTATTATAGAAGAAACGACTTAGGCTTATTGTGCTTGTAATTCATTACCTTGTCCTTGGCATCATCTCACGTGATGGTAAGTGATGATAATGCCGACCATGGAAACGGGCTTAACAAGATGAAAGCTGACTTATCAAAATTCCTTAATCCAAGAGGAATCTGTCTTAGCTACATGCCGGAACTCATCAATGCTATTAACATTGATGTTTGGCGGCAAGACTGTATCTCTTTTCTATTTGTAACTTCACTTTTGTATATGTTTGTTTATTAAAATAAAGTATATTCAAGTTTGGTTCCTTGGGGAAAGATGAGAATCAGGAGTAGAAGCACTGAATAAAATTCGACTCTAGATTTACACCCTGTATTACCTGATTGATACTGGCACACTTGCCTCCTTTCCGCTTTACCGTAGTCGAGTAAACCACACCCCTCCACACCATACCTCAGCTCAGCTCATATGATATACGCCCTCCAAGCAGACAATGCTTGACAAATGCGCTTCGCTATCAGCGCGGAGGCATCCAAGATGTATTGCCTTCCCTCCGCGGCGTCATTAAGCCGCTCTGCGCGTTCTATCATCTATGACTGCCAAGATTGGATGTTTTGGCTACAAATTATCGTACTTTATATTTAGAATGTTTGAGGTAAAGAATTATGACAAGTTCTTGGTGATTTAAAAAAATACAAAACGAGAAAGGAAAAGTATAATAACACGAAAATTACAGAAGTGATTTTCATCAAACATAGGTTTCAAACTTACATGTAACACGCCTCTATATTGTGTTAAAATGAAATAATTATGTGAATGGTAGAAATATCGGCACATCAATAAAACAGCACAGTATAGTAAACGAATAAGCCAAAAATTTGTTAATAATGAGTGACAATTCAGTGAGAAGTTTATTTTAAATGAATTAATAGGTGAAGTAAATCTAATTGAAAATAAAAATCATTTATTGTCAGCTACTAGCCAACTGTTATTTTTAACAACTACACTAACCATAAAACATTATGACAATTAATACTTAACTTAAGTAAATATTGACAAGTTTCAATCTCTAACCCAAAACAAAACAAAACAAAATCATTCATGTACCGAACAATATTTTCCCACACTGGATACATCTTCAGTTCTACACTGCCTCGTCCATTCACTACGTTAGCCAAACTCATAAGTTAACGTTAGTAATCGCATTACCAGAAGCCTGAGTTACGAGTTGACGATCCACGAGGCAGCCAGCACGTCTTGGCCACTTGTGAACTTTAAGCTCTTCAGTGAAGGCATGGCAAGTATACTTAAACTATTTTTAAGCGATATCTGAAAAAATTGCTCATCTAGCAGTGCTTTTAGAGCACAATAAATTTTTGGTTGCACTCGCTGAGGCCAAAATCGGTCTGGATTGATTGATTACCTTGATGGAGACCGTGGCGCTGCTGTGGCGTTACACACAAACATTTTTTTCTTTATCTAACAGATTTTTATTTAAAAAAATCACCGGCCAAGTGCGAGTCCGCGAGGGTTCCGTATAAATTCAAAATCACACATGTCTTGAAATCTATATTTTTTATATTTGAGTTGATTGAATAAAAGGTAATTTGCGGTTTACGATTTATGACGTATTAAAAAAAACGACTTACTAGATCTTTTCGGTGGAATTTTGCATGGTAATGTACATCATATATTTTTTCTAGTTTTATCATTCTCTTATTTTAGAAGTTACAAGGGGGGGGGGGGTGTAATGTGTGTACATTTTACCACTTTGGAAGTGTCTCTCGCACAAACTATTCGGTTTAGAAAAAAATGATATAAGAAACCTCACTATCATTTTTGAAGGCTGTGACATACGGACGGACAGACAGACAGACATGACGAATCCATAAAGGTTCCGTTTTTTGCCATTTGGCTACGGAACCCTAAAAAGATTCAACAGTCCGGTCCCTGGATAGGCGGAGAATGGCTGATTAGTTCGGGGATGGCACCTAACCGGACTAGTGTTACGAGGGGAACGCTAATGGGTAAAGTTTTAAAAAAAATACAAAAAAATACATTGCAATGCTTTATGACACAAATTTACGTATACCTATACATTGTGCAAAGCTTCTGTCCCAACGCAACGGAAATTTAAATCTTCATAATTAGCTAAAACACGTCCACTGCTGAACAAAGACCTCACCTAAGGAGTTCCACAATGACCGGTCTCGCGCCCTTTGCATTTAGTGACTTCCGCGACCTTCTCAAGTTCACATCGATCAAAAGCTAGCCACTAGTCCCACAACCCCCAACAATCCGGAGTTGTCCCCTGTGTTTGGTGCATAGCCTTAGGGTTCGTCCATTAATCACATGAGGCTCAAACGGGGGAGGAGGGGGTTCGGAAAAAATCACGAAATATCATAAGGGGGGAGGGGGGGGTGTACTGCGATATCACGTGTATTAATTTTTTCGTTAAACGCGCGATTTCTAGAGTAAGTTCCAAACGTCGGACTGTTGTTGTTAAGTTGTTTTTAACTCATCCCAAGGTTCGAAACTGCTTCAGGCAGTCAAAAACAACATGCAACTTTTATATCTGTCTGGACATTTTTATGCTTAATTTTACAGAATTGCATTACACCTGTATTTCAAGATAATATTTTGTACTAAAAAATGCACGTGATTTTGGGTAGGGGGTGGGGAAGTAGCCTAAAACCACACCACGTATCACCAGGGGGGAGGGGGGGTCTAAAAAGTTGTTAAAAAACATCACGTGATTAATGGACGACCCCTTACCGTCCCGAGGTATGGGAAGTCGTGGAATAACAGTGAGGTCTACACAGGGTGTAAGGGACAGGTTTTCGAAAACTTTAAGGGCTTGCTCAGTAGACGAAACTAAACAACATTCCACAAGATTTTTTTTCAGGAAACGAAAAAAAAATCGGCTTCTCCATACAACTGTCCAATCAAGTTTAACATTTTGTATAGAGAAGCCGATTTTTTTTTCGTTCCGTCATAAAAATTCCTGTGGAAATTTGTTCAGTTTCGTCTACTGAGCAAGCCCTTCAAGTTTTCGGAAACCTACCCCTTACACCCTGTATATCGTACTAACAAATCACAAAACACCTAACATTGTACAACAGAAATTACCATCTGGCATCGCCGCGGGCCAGTACCACCGCCATCGATAAACATTAGCTAGCTAATCCGAGCCGACTGTAATTCCGCGCGTTTGCCAACCGGATCCGATCAGGCCCCGGGCCATAACTAAACTTGATCTTGTTAAACGGTATACGATTGATGATTTGTGGCGGCTGACTTTGAATTTGAATTGTTGCTGACATCTTACTACGAAATCATAGTTCTTGACTGATAATAGAGTATTTTAATGGTGATAATGAAGATTAAAGTGAGTTTTGGAATTGAGTGTACAAGTTTGTGTATAATGCATAATATGACAAAAATAAGATATATAAAAGAAGTATGAAGCATAA
Organism: Coleophora deauratella; assembly: GCA_958295455.1. NCBI lineage: Eukaryota > Metazoa > Arthropoda > Insecta > Lepidoptera > Coleophoridae > Coleophora > Coleophora deauratella. Next base: position 554,305 of record OY282406.1, read on the forward strand.
AACTCATATTTTGAATAGGTTTTGATATCTTCTTCTTTTCGTGTCGATAACAAACCTACTTAGATAGTCTCGGCCTAAAATTTTGCCACGCGAATCGCACTGTCCGTAGCACTCATTAGATCTTCCTGCGTGCAGTTGTTTGGACACGCAGGGCACGGCCTTAAATGCTCCATTGTTTGGGGAACTACGCCACATTTACACTCCAAGTTGGAACCATTTGAGAATCCCCACCTGAACAGATTCTCCTTGCTGCGGCCAACCTGCGGCGGAAGTCAAGTTCTATTCTGTTCTCTACCATACCACAAAATACGTAATAGTACAGGACCATACCAGTATGAATAGCTTTGAATGTAGGTATGTTTCGATACAACATATATCGATTCTCCTTAAACAGAAAAATCTTAATAAAATAACCTTCATCCCACATTTTTAACCGACTTTAAAAAAAAGGAGGAGGTTCTCAATTCGTCGGAATCTTTTTTTTTATGTATGTTCACCGATTACTCGAAGACGCCTGAACCGATTTGGAAAATTCTTTTTTTGTTTAAAAGGGTATACGAGTACTTCACAGGTGGTCCCATATAAATTTTATCGAAATCGATTCAGCGGTTTTTGGGAAAATCAACAAAAACATATCAAAATTGGAGTTGTTGCGATTGAAGTCGGTTGTTTTTAACGTATTCAGCGTGGTCAATTATTGGTAAAAACTGTCGCGAAGAAAAACAATAAGTAGGCTTTTACACCAAAACACACTCAAAACAAATTAGATACTTAGTTGCTCGCGAGTTCCCGTTGACATAAAAACAGTAATGTGCTCGACAAAAAAGTGGCTTAAAATAGCGCCCTTTATTTGGTATTCATCGCAGAATATTACTTTTATGTTCACACTAGCTTATGCCCACGGCTCTGTGTTGAAAGTAATGGCCACTATCGTTTTTGAATGTAGGTAATCTGAATTCTATCGACGCGTTGCCTTCGTTTATGGTGCTTTTACATCATCAAAAGTGTTTACAGTACAGGATAATTATGATTATTTTTAAATCCCTACCTTTAAGTTTTATTTAACCCATAAATCCCTCCTATGTCCCAAAGTTTTCGGAGAGACTTCCGTGTTTCGAGGAACTATTCGACATGATGCCTACAGCACAGTTTTATTATTCACGGCAAAGCACAGCACCCACAGTAGTAACCACTTTCCATCAGGCGGGCGGGCCGTCAGGCTTTTTGCTAGGTACCCAATACAATAAACAAAAATGTAAGGTAGAAACGTCGCTATACTTTAGCCATGCATATATGCATATAACCTCAGTAAGTAGCCAACGACGCTGATATAGGTGTACAACTCGTAATAACATTATGATTATGAGGCGCGCGCGCCGTCTTCCGACCTTCATGTTGGTTATGCTTGCAATATGTAATTACAGGGCCGCATTTGGGTGATAAATCAGAAAATATGATGAGCAATTACTGCACGGTAAAACGTTGGTTTTTTGAGATGACAATTTTTTTTGCGATTTAATCATGGGGTTTTGGGGAAAGTGTTAACTTTTTGTTTTATTTCATTTATAACAGCACTCTGTAACCTGTTTATAGGTTTGCAAATAAGTATAATGTGGATTTATTCATGTAAACACTCATGACGAAAGTAAATCTTACACCAACCTATGTCATCTAAGATTTTTTTATACATGATTAGCAAGCCCTAAAAACAACTAAAACCTACTATCAGAATTTGCGATTATTTAAATTATTAATCAACATATTTATTCTTCCCACTCACTGAACCTACTGAATACGTCCCTGACAGTCATTTGCAACACAGCAATACCACTCTACTCACACAACACATCACCCAATTTTTCTCGGCTGAATAATTTTTCATATCCCGCCAGCCCTTTTGTACTTACCCGCTTCTTTCGAGAAAATTTTGTATATTTTTCAATTACGAAACCTTATTCGAGATTACGCGGATTCCTGGCACATACCTGTAAAGAGGAAAAAAAGATTAGCAGCTTAGTAAAATACATGTATTATATCTGAATCAAGCAATAATTTGATATAGTCTTGAATGGCATTACAGAAACCAAGTTTAATTTAATTTCTACCTTTCTGGCCCTCAAATTTTATTTTCAAGAAATAAAACACACTAAAATTACTCTTAATATACAGGCTCTCTTTATAAGTGATAAAATGTGGTTAACAATAGAGGCTCTCATGATTTACATATACCACTTCCCGAAGGACCCTTTATAAACAAAGCATTTAAAAAACTGACTCTTCTTGTCATAATTTTTTTACAAATCACTGATCGAAGATCCAATATTATTTTTTGATTTTGTAACGATTTAGAGTTTTTGCTCTACAATTTTATATTTTGTTTATTATGCACGTGTTTTATTTAAACCTTTATTTCATTCATTATTTGATTTATTTTTAGTAGTTTGTTTGGCTTGTATCGGTTACAATTGGGCAAAGTTTGGTATGTATATTAAAAAGGTTTTTTTGTATTTTTCTACTATATATAGGTTCCTTGTAATAAATTGGTAGTTTCAAAAGTATTACCTACATATACAATCTGCCACTTTTCAAAGACGCAAAAGATACCCTACATAGTTTTAGGAAAAAGCAATTTCCACGCATATGTGCAAGTAAATGCATGTAAAGTCCACCAGGAAATGCAGCCTGGCTATATGGGCCGTGAAACGAGCGATGCCCTGGCGTGCCCTGCCCTGGGTGTGGGGCGTAATCTCGTCAGGGATAAAATGGGAATTATGGCTTTCTGCGTCTGGACTAGGCTGTTTAGTGTCCTGCTATAAAAATGTAGGTAGCACTGATAGATCTGAAGAAATAGATAGTAAAAATCGCAAATGATTTCACAATGGTTTGATTTTGGTTTCGACCGGCATGTAAAAATAACGAAGTATGGTATATAATCGTCGTTTAAGAATTCTGAATTAAGAGTTTTTATATCAGTAATTAGTTTTAAAATGTTTTCTCATTAAATTGTTTATAAAATATTTCTAGAATAACATAATAAATATTTTGCACTTTAACGTTTTCGTTGAAAATTGCTGTCTAAACTCTTAGAATATTGAACAAACCTACTTAAGAAATATTATTTCTCTAATTACGAACTACTCTAACAAAAAAAGTTTCATTCAAATCCGTCAAGTATTTTCTAAGAAAATCACTATTATATACACTTAATACCTACTCTCCAACAGCTCTAGTCGAACCAAAAAAATATTATTCTCACCTAAAATGCTGTTTATAAAAATACGAATTGTCAAAAAACTGGGGATTAAATAAAATAATGTTGATATTGGCGTTAGAGCAACAGATGTAATGCAGTCGATCTGGCGCCGGCGCCGTGCCGTTTCAACGCATGGTGAATTAATTTATGGCTGGTGAATTATCGCACTCGTTTATCAGATGTGGTATGGGCTAAGAGAAAAATAAATGTGAATCATTGAAACAACCATAAACCAATTAAAATGATTTTCCAAAATTTTGCCGAACAAAAATCTGTCAATATTAATGGCTGATTTTTTATTTGTTAGCCAGTAAAAAATGTTAGATGCAAATCTGAATCAAGAAACGAAAGTATAATGATGCTAATAAAAATGTGTTAAAAAGACGCTGTGAACCAGTAGGACCATGCTTGTGATTTAGTAAAGCCGGTCATATAAGCGGCAGTCTTCTAAGATTTTCCAGCAATGCTGTTGTGTATGTACTAATCCCCAATTTCTCCTTTGACTACACCCCGTACTTTGACAGCTTGATACGATACGATAGCGAATGTCTTTTGTTTCGTGTTTTTTTGTCCTTCCTCTATCGGTAGGAGATAAATCGAAAAGCATGGAAACATATCTCCCGCCACTTCCCATGAATTGGTCGTGCTCAAATAGCTGTGAAATCATGGCAGTTTATTTGCGAATTAATTCATTGCGGCCAACTTAGCCGTCAGCTGGTGTGCGGTGCACCAGCGGCAGCGGTCGATGTTAGCGGCCGGCGCCGGCGGCCATCGGTGCAATAGTAATCGAATTTAATTTTAATGTTATTGCGTTAATGAGGTGGCATTGTTTGGTTTAGTTTTGATAAAGTGATTGATGTTATTCGCACGGAGGTTGTACATTTGTGTGTGCGTAGAAAAAGAAAAACAAAAAGTAAGTTAGCTTTTCTGTAAGGATATGCAATAAGCGACATCTCTGTAGTACTTATAAACTAAGTATATAGGTACTTATAATATGTTCATTAGTATAAACAACAACAAAACATAGATAGGAGCAAGGCTGAATGCTAGATTACTAAGGCGGGCTGGAAAGTAACACATTTAAAGCTTTGGGTCCGTTACTGAAGTCACTCTTTCTAGCACTGACACATGTGACTGTTTGTAGAAATAAAGTAAAGAAAAATAACTCGATAACTAAATAGTCTAGCAAATACATACAAGAAAGTCATTTACACAAAAGTGTATTTTACAATCTATCAATTAGTCAAAATCTAGAAGAAGACAGAAATGTTATTCCTTCTTTAATGGGTAGATAGAGCTGTTTCGAAAAATAAAATGATCCAGGCTGAGGATAATAACGAAACTAAATAATATTTCTAATGCCAAACTAAAAAAACACTAGCTCAAACTATAATAAGTTTAGCTCAATGTATTGCTATAAACGAAATCACGAAACTCAAATTGAGTTGGGCAGAGCATTAGGCTAGAAGGAAAGATGGAAGGTGGACTAGAGTTTTAACAGAGTGGCAACGAAAACCAGGGCGAAAATCAGTAGGTAGATCGACTGCCAGATGGTCGGATGACATAGTTAGCGTTGCTGGACGTGGCTGGACGAGACTAGCGAGGGACCGAGACAAATGGCGTGCAAAAGAAAAGGTCTATACCCAGCAGTGGGCTAATGTGGGCTGATTAGATAGATTGCTATAAAAGGTTTTGTATGCCAAAAACATTACCTGTTTTACCTCCTGTCCAGCCTATGAACATGATCCACTAAAACTCTCCTCCTTTATCCACTAACCCGGGAACTAATTCGAAATTAATACGTTTGTTATTAGCCGTTATTATCTGGACGGGACCGGTGTAGTCGGTCCTGAAAGCCGGTTTTAACCGGTTAGAATCCGGTCCACATTTGCATTTTGCTACCAATACGGGCGTAATATTGTGTGCTCCTGATTTATTGGAAAATATTTATGTTCATTCGGTGAATAAATTGGCTTCACATTGACTCTAAAATAAGTCAATCAGTTTTGTGTTTATACAACAATTAACTACTAATTTTAGGGATTTAAATTTCTTAATGTATCATCCATCATATCAGTTAGAAAATTTTCACTGGCGAACATTAAATGAAATGAAATTAACTGAGGCCTCTTACAAAGAATTCCACCTAACATTGTTCTTAACCTACCTAAATCTTGGAACTACCTGCAAGGTTGACTAGGTAGACCATCAATCCACATAATAAGGGGCCTTCTATTTCATCTTCCAGTCAGCGGTTACCACTTGAGAAACGTTATTCTTCGTTGGCTATGAATTCTTTAAACCATATGGCTGGCCAATTGACACTTGAATATGCTTATTCTATGTGTTTTTACGGCCTTTGTATATTAATATGCAACACCTCTGGAAAAAGTATGAACTAATATATATACCTCCGATGTCATAGGCTCAATATAATTTTCGCCATCTTTTAAACGGGTTAGTATCGAATGGTCGCGAACGTAAGCAGTCTACAGTAGCAACTCGTCTAAAATGTTAATGGTCTAGCACCGTATATCGTCCTTATAGCAAGTCTAAAGCGTTTTGTAATGTCATAACATAATACTACTCTTATGGTTCATTCCACTCAAGAAAACTATATCCTTATACAGCAAAAACCCTAGCAAGCCCCCATGAACCATAAACGTCGGTACCAGGCGCCCATAACTCCGAGGAAATAGTTCATTAACACTTAGCCGGGTAAGTGAAACTAATGCTAATTAGGTCTGCGGGGGACAAAGAACACGCCTGCTAGGTTCTCTAGTCCTGGTAGCCGGAAAAAATTGTGAAGATAATGGGTTTAGATTAAGGTGGCAGTAAATGCAGTAGAAGTTAGTTTTTAGGGATCCATATCTAAAGGGTAATAGAGGACCTTATTACTAAGCTTTAACCGTCTGTACGCCATCATGTGATCCGTCTGTACGTTTGCCACCTCTGCCATAAAAAAAAAAACATTCGTCCAGATGAAGTGAGTTGACTTGAAATGCTAAAGTTAGGTTACATCATTCTAAATTGACCACATTTTTTTCATTTCCATCATATTATGATGAATATGACTTATGTATTTAATGGGATTCGATAGTTTTTTTAATCCACAATCTTCTTTTTCTTCATAGTGTGGCACATTTTAACGGTTCTAATCCACAAGGTATAGACGGCGCACAGTGGGGCCATTTTCCAAAAACGTGATCAAAATTTGTTTTCATTCATTTTGTCTTTAGAGTGATTAAACTATTAATTACAACGCTGAACACGTTAAAAACAACCAACTTCGATCGTAACAGCTGCCATTTTGCTATGTTTTTTTTAGTTTTTGTTGATTTTTTCAAAAAGTGCTGAATCAATTTCGATAAAATTTATATGGGAATACCTCTAAAGTATTACCTACCTAACAAAAAAAGGATCATCAAAATCAAGTCATAATTGGCGGAGTAATCGCGTAACATATATACAAAAAAATCACTTGTGGGTACTGACTTATCAACATTTTCTGCTGCAGCAAATCAGTTACTTCTTTAACAAGGTGTTTTTTATTCTTATTTTCCATCTTACTGGATAAAGTTACATACGGGACAAGAGCATTTTTTGAAAGATATCAGTTATTTTACTCGTCCTTGATGCTTTTCTGCTGAAGTATTCCCGATAAAATTTAAAATCTTAATTTCGGGTCTCTTGTGCCTTCTCAGATAGCTGCCTGGAGTAATACCGCTGTCTGTATTATTAAATAACCATGAATCAGTATTTTATGCACGTAGGGGCGTATGTAGTACTATATAGTTTCGATCCCCACGCAGGGCAAACATTTCTGCGAAGAGAAGATTTGTTTGCTGTTTCTGGTTGTATTATATCTACATATGTATGTATTTAAATATATCTACCAATTTTGGATACAAAATCTATTTAGTATTTCAGTCTCTGTTTCCCGTAATACAAATAAACCTAGTTTGAGGCCAAAACTACGTGTGTGATTTGAGCCAGATAATATTTATTTATTTATTTATTTATATGTTTATATACAAATATACATAAGTTTTATAATATTATCTTTTTAAGCCTCGTTTTGAATAAAACTATATGCAGAAAATAATAATTTCCAAATATTAATTATTTTTTTATTACAGAAGTTATGGAAAATGACTTTAAAAATTAAATAAATTATAGAATTAAATAAATAAGGTCTAAAATGAAATAGAATGTTAAAAAAATATATTGAAAAAATTATTGAAATATTTTTCAAATAAGTACTTTTACTAAAAATATGATGAATAGTTCTACGAAGGCAAAGCGCCATAACTTTTGAATGTAGTTTATTAAGTAACTATATATTACCTATAAATTAAGGTACAAAAAAAGTCTGGCGCTTTGCCTTTACAAAAGTTACAGGCGCCTATATAGAAAAGTGAAGTGGTCCTGTTCATGGCGGCCTGTGTCATTACGGAAGGCAATATAATGATGTTAAAAATATGTATAAGATCCTGTAAGGAACCTACTTTGAAAACATTAAATACCTGAGTGCACTGTCTGCCAAAGTGAAGAGAAAAAAAAATCATTACTGAACGTAACGAAAATTTCCAATCAATTTTTGCGATGAAATGCTAAGTTTGAAGTGCCGTTAGTATTAACTCGGTTCAAAAAATTGGGTAAAAATATTATCATGGCATAGGGAGATGTCTCAAAATTGTAAATAAATAAAAAAAATGTAGTTATAACAATATTTTCAAAAATGGTATTTCGATCGCTGATACCGAACAAAGGCCCCATAGTGCGGCGGTTGCCAACAAATGGTAGTGCTAACAACTATCCTACTCATTATGTCCCTCGCACAATAATGACTTTTTTCAGTGCATTATTCCTATTTGGTAAGAAAAAAAGACCACTTATTATATATTGGTAGCAGTGATCTGTTTAAGTGTTTCTATTTTGAGGACTCGTAAACTGTAATTAACCTAGATTCTACATCATTAATGTCTATGTCTGCTGTCATACGTATAAGGTACACAATAACTTCAGTCAGTTAGTTAGCTCTAACATCTTAGTTGTTAGCTTGACGGATCTGTCTATACGTGAATATTCATGAGTTCAAACAATATTGCCGGCTTAGATTGATTAACAATGTGTTACTGTGTGTCAACCCTGAGATTTGCAGTTTGCATAGTAATAAGCGATGTTTAATAATGCTTAGCTAAGTCTTTATAACAATAATGTCTCATCTCATCTCATCTCATCTCACTAATATTATAAATGCGAAAGTGTGGATGATTGTATGTTTGTCAGTTTGTTTGTTTGTTCCGCTTTCAGGCCGAAACTATGAACGGATTTGGATGAAATTTGGTAGGTAGATAAATAAGGCACTTGGATAGCACACATAATACTTTTTACCTCGGAAAATTTAAGGTTTCCCGTAGGAATGCTTAAAAGCTCAAAATTTCCACTACGTCACTAGATCTTAGGTTAGGCGCTATCGGCACGGTAGTGCCCCCGCCAAGACGAGCCAAGCGAAGCGCAAGGGCACTACCTACCTTTTCTCGAAACGCTTCGTCGTTTTTTTGAACTCTTATAACTTTGCTTTGGATGATGCTAAACAGTTAAAATTATTCAAGATAGAATGCCATCAGTACAATCATTAAACATACAAAGTTTGAATGTCGTAGCTACAATATTATACTTTTCATTTTATTAATGTCTCAAACCCCTCGATTTCGTCACTGACTCACTGACTCATTGATCATTCAAATTGTTAGGGTACTTCCTGAAGTCCTAGAAAGCTGAAATTTGGTACGTAAGCCAATATTACTACAAAGTATGTAAGCTAATATTTACCTAAGCTAATATTAGGAGATTTCACAGGCATTCGTTCATTGGGTGTGAAATAAAACGGCCAAGCCACACGTTTTGACTAAAATGTAGAATTTGTGAAGATAGGCTTGGTAAAGTTAGGGCGCATAGATCAAAAATCTTGGCTCTACATGAGATCTGACCACTTTTTCATATATTTTGAGTAAGGGGTAGTGTAGAGCTTGTAGGTTTAGAGCGTACAGTCTTTAGTGCTTGGCTTTATACGAGATCTGATAACTTTTTCACAGGATAAGCTACGTAGACTCGTCTTGGCAACATTTTTCATGAAAATGTTTTTGGTGGGATCTTTCTTTCTGGACACAATTCTGAAGTCAACGCGGACGAAGTCGCGGGCGGAAGCTAGTAGGTAATAAATATCGAACTAAAATTAATTGACGGACAGTACACAACGAGGAACAACATTATTTTTTGGTATTAAGTTTATTGCGGTCAAGTGTCTTTCAATGATCCTGGAATAGGGTTCGCTATTTTAAGAATGGTGCGAAAGGGACAAAGTTATATTAAAATTAAAAAAAATTACCCGTATCGATCTGTCTCTTTTACCAAGGTACGAGTAGCAAGGTTTACAGTGTTTTTTTTTGAGAAAGATCTGCTGTATTATATTGACGTATCATGGATCAAAAATGAACTCAGGCCATTATTTGAGATTGTTGACCATATAGAAAATCTAATAAGTATGGTCAAAGAAAACAGAATGTTTATAGTGAGCAACTTTTTCATGAACAACTTTTTCGTAAGTTCATTTTTGGGGAGAGTAGGCCAAGGCGGAACTGAAAAGTTGAAAAATTAAATACCTGTAACTACTGCAGTTTAGTTCACGGTACTTCAGCTTTTTGCTACTCCGAAGATTTCCTTTTCTAGTCTATTGAATTTTCAATGGTTTTGCAAGTGTTTGGGAAACGCTAGACTTTTTTAATTCTACTTTTAATTATTCTTTAAGCAAAAATCCTTTAGTAATATCATTTAAGTCGTGTTTATTATACAGGGTTATTTTTGGACATCTCCATACAAAAAAAAAATTTGGGCATCTCCATACAAAGTAGGCCGATCATGTGACCAAATTATGTATAGTATGAAAGGCCCAAAATTTTTTTGCGAATTGACTATTCGTTATTGTTCAGTATCATGAATTGTGAGCTACTGTGAAATTTTGGTGGAGGACCAAAAATAACTATGTATAAGTTTTACATTTCCCTTTCTACCACGCTGTAGACTCATTTCACAGAATATTTTAACCCCTGTGTTCTCTTCCTGTTATGTGATGATGCCAAAGATGGAAGCATATTTATTACTCGTAAGGTTAACTGGAAACTGGCTATCTTATCGCATTGCTGTAAAATAATGTCAATGCTGCTAACAAACGTTTGGCGACAAGTCTCAGATCAGGTAGTAGTAGTTAGCCAGCCGGATATTTGAATGGTTGCCCTGCTACCAACAAATCAAGGCCTACAAAGATGGATCGTTTGTGATTCCAGTGTATCAACCACAACGCGACGCTACGAAAACGGTCAAGTCAACGGATTTACATAGCTTTAAAAGTGTATAATTTTATCTTGGAGTCCAATCAGTCTCGCCCTGCGCCCACATGTAAACTTGAAGGTCAGGACATATAGGACTGTCATATAGTATCAATATAAAAGTCCTTCTAATAAAGTTGATTAAAAAAAAGAGATTGACGAGCCATATAATATCGTGATTACTTACACTAAAGGGCTAAGTATCTTTACGTAACTTTATATCTTTTCCAACTACCATTAATGTGTTCCGGTATAAAAATAAGATAGCCAGTTATCCATTGTGTTGGGGAATCTTGGAAGGCACGCTTCCATCTTCGGCATCATCATCACTCGAGACCACTAGGTGAGATGATTCCAATGGCTTACTTATTAATAAGGATTAAAAAAAAAACTTAAAAAATATTATCATTACAATATCTACCTAATTCATTTAAATAATTTTCAACGTCAAAATGTTTTACGTTTTTGTCATTATGCGTGTTCACTGTTAAACATAACGGTTATCTGACATAATAAGTATTGAGTGTCACTTATTTTCTTTGATCTAACCGTATTTTGCATGTTACAGAGCAAAGTATGACAACCATCCCTGCCGAGTTAAGGGGACGTCATGTCACGGAACCACTGAATGAATTCGTTATCATGCAATTTCTTTCTTTATGCCGTCGAGTTCACGGCCTTTGACTTTGATGCGGAGTGTCATTATAAATTCATGCGATAGTTTCAGTTGGATTAACTTGTTGTGGGATAGGTATTTGCAATCATTTACCTATCTTGTTTCGAGAATAGCTTTGATCGAGAGATTGTACGTTGAGATAAATATGTTTGATTAACTTTTGATTTTGACCTATCTGATGTAAGTACTAAACTCTAACTTTTGTATGTCATGTACGGATTCAGAAAGTAAATATAACTCCGAGATCAGGTTATCGGGCTAAAAGGGGTTCATATAAATGGTGTCTCATTAGTAGAAGAAAGTCCAAAAACTGGAGTTAATTCAGATAAAATAAAATCTTAGTATGTCTTGCATTCAATTAAGCAAAACAGAAAGAAAGCTGAGCCATTACAACTCTTTGCTACTAAATATAATTATTTATTTTGATTACCAAAAAGTTTTTATACCAACTTCAAAACTTATGTCAAAACTCAAATTCATCGTGACTTCTTGCTTGTAAACAAACTGCGCAAACGGTGAAGGGCGACAATGAGGGTCTTGTAATATTGACACTCGGAACCTGCAGCGAGGGGACGTCATGTTCATCTCACACCCATCTTGTTACGCAAAATTTGACAGTGACGTTTGGTCTTCTAAAGGAGGTGCGCTAAATAATGCTGCGAGACTTGGATATCTTTTGGAATGCGTTTATCGCTTTTATTAAGATCTATTGAGTACTTTCTCTTCACAGCAACGAAACGATAAATTAAGCGTATAAATAGAATAATACTTTATTTGTAAACAATGCGTTAAAAAAGTTTGAAATTAATATAAGTAGTTTAGATATTTTTGGATATTTTTTTTTGTATTCTATACTTGATTCTGAGTAACATCTTAAAATCTAAAACGCACTTGCTTAACACCCTGTAAATAAAAAATAAATAAATAATTACTTATCTATTTATTAATTTTCTCGTCTAGAATAAACACAACACATAGAAATAAATAAAAAAATAAATAAAAAGGTAATACTTAAATAAACCTTTTCTTCAAAAACATGCACATTCTTCCTTCGCATACCACATTACATCTAGTAACAATATCTTAAGGGGTATTTACATGACATCAAACGCGACAAAACCACATTATTGTGGACCCGCCCTAAGGGTGCGTCCTGATGCGTTTAAAGTGTTTGAGCTGAGGAGGCTGGGGTGGTGTGGACAGGCCCCAAGAATGCCTGCAGCCATGTTGTTTTAAGGTTTTACAAGTTTACATTTTAGTAGTGACTGGAAGCAGCTCCTTTTGATTTTCCGGGTCGTGAATTTGAAAATTAAACTGCCTGTATAAGGCATACATGTGAAGAATAAATGGCCCATAACGTGGATGAAAGTTGATTATTTTCTTTAATCTTATTTATTTTTCAACTTCATGTCTTTATTGCAGAATTTTGTAGAATAGTTCTAGAGACCAATAAAATTTTGAAAATGAAATATTATATTATTAGTCTTTGGTTTTATTCCAAGATCTCCGCAACATTGGTAAAGTCTACAAAACTGTACTAAAATATTATTACTGTGATTTATTATTCTGAAATCCTTCAGAAGACAGTAATATCCGAAAATATATTCCAGACGCGTTTGCATCATGAAATAAAACTTTATCGATATAAAATGTTATACGTACTTCTGCACTTCAGCAATAAAATGCGATATTATCGTCATTTTGACTAAAAAGTATAATTTTATAGGTATACTGTCTGTGTAATAATTAACATTCTGTCTTAAATCACATAAACCTTTTAGCGATAATTCATATGTTGTGTAAATTGGAGGCCCAACCTCCCCCTTTCCCAATTCCCTCCATCCCCCATCCCATTTCAAAGGTCGGCAACGCACTTGTGACTCCTCTGGTGTTGCGGGTGTCTATGGGCGGCGGTAATCGCTTACCATCAGGTGATCCGTCTGCTCGTTTGCCACCTATCACATAAAAAAAAATACTTGTGTGCAATAAAGCATTAACACATACATACATACATAAACCGTAATTTCATGAATAACTGGAAAATGGCGTAATAGAAGATTTGCCATGCATACTTACGGAATGCAAGCCGTAACTTCACAAAAACACTTTCCACCCTTAAGACTCTGATTAATCTGAGGCGCCTGAAAACAAGTAACTGCACTTGGTCATTCGGGTATAAGTACCTACTATACTAGTTTCATATAATTTAGGCAATGTTACGGAACGAAACCGTTTTATTCGTGAAATAACGGTTTTTATTCTACAAGATCACATAAAAAAGAGTCAATTGAGCGATGTTCCGGAATCTCGAGACATCGTGCATTTATTCATAAAATAACAGACTCATAAATGTCTGCTTAACTTAAAAATACCGTGTATACAGATAAGGTGTAGCATACGTACTTTACTTATTACTAGAATTTATATATGACACATTTTGTTCTCCGACTCTGCTTAAATCACAAATAAGATTTTTTGAACGACCTTTACAAAACTAAATAAGGAGGTCCATTAATTCGAAAATTTCACTATATTTCAATTTTTTTCACAATTTTATAGTAATATTGTAAAACACGAGTTGATTATTTTCAGAAGTAGAAGCCCTCGTTAATAAGGTGTAACTACTAGTATATATCACAGTCATATTAAACACTTCATGAGACAAGGTTTTAACAGTGTGATCTGCATTTGCCTTCAAAAGCACGACATCCTACAACAGGGTATGCTACTGTACAAACATTGGGATACAGAAGATTGAAAAAGCTTTCTAAAAAATAAATCACAAACAATATTTTAAAACCGAATAACAATAAAAACGAAAAATATTTTTATTTACATAAAACTTATAACACAGTATTAAATATTTAAACATTTCAACGTGCTACTCCATCCTATGCAAATATCCTGTCAAAATCTATGAAAATATGTAGAAGACAACGAGGGGAGATAGGGGTGTGAAGAGCCTTGAGACTTTGTGGCAATATTTTACGCGGTATGACTTGCATCGGAATGACCAGTGCGGGCCCGGAATCTGTTTTATAGTTCACAGGGGTTGACAGTTGTGGAAAATGTTGCAAAAAGTCGTAAAAAAGGAGGGTTGCATCTGACATGACTTGATATGAGTTAGAAAGATGTTGAGACTGAGTATGGTACAGCTTTACTTCATATTTTTATTTTATTTATTATATTCACAACTGATAAGCCCTTGGCATCATCTCAACAAGATACAAGATACAAATTTATTTAGTAACACATGGTAACAACTGGTGGTAAGTGATGACGATTCCGAAGATGGAAGCGGGCTTACAAAGATTTTTTACGTCTTCTTTTATTTTTGTAACGTAAGCACTAGGATAAAATTATGTATCTATCTATCTACCTACTTAAATTTACACAACAAAAATCTTTAAAATAGGTTTGTATAATTAATTTTCAAATAAATATATATGTGGATTCAAAAAAAACAAACGTAACTAAATATCTATAAATGCATTACTTTACCTAGTACTAGCACTTGTTTTTTAGATTAAAGATTCTTTAGAATGTTCTCAGATAGAACCTATTCATCGTGATAATCGAGATTTTCAAGAAAGGTTCTCATCGTAATGTCTACCATTAAATTGCCTTTTTGACGGTAAAACATTTTTAGGCAAGAATAAAAAATGAATAAACAAAAGCCTTCGTAATAAAGAAAAAGCTTATTTAACACAATTTGGCACATAACGTGTAAGCATTATAAGAAAATCAAACAGAAAACAGGGATTTTTCATAAAGCCTCCCCGCTTGTTAGCTAATTATTTTGTGTAAATATTTACTAATTATTTGATTGAGTTGAGTCTGTGTGTGCCATGCGCCCAGCCTCCCCTCTCCACGTGTTTGTTTTGCAGGGGATTGGGAAACATTTTGACAATGTCTGGTGACGAATTATGTAGTTTTAAAAAATGCAACAAAATATCAATCCTTTTTTTGAAAGTAACAAATAACAACCACCACTTAGAGGCATTTGTTACATTGGAAATAAATATGTATTATATCAGTGAATTTGGCACAACAAAACTAAGTGGGAGCTCATCCGTGGGAGAGCCATGCTTCGGCACGAATGGGCCGGCTCGACCGGAGTGATACCACGGCCTCACAGAAAACCGGCGTGAAGCAACGCTTGCGTTGTGTTTCGCCGAGTGAGTGAGGGCACCGGAGGTCCAACCTCCCCCCCTTCCCAATTCCCTCCATCTCCCATCCCATTTCAAAGGTCAGCAACGCACTTGTGACTCCTCTGATGTTGCGGATGTCTATGGGGGGCGGTAATCGCTTACCATCTGCTCGTTTACCAACGATCACATAAAAAAAAGTGGATATCGTATAAGCCCGTCATACCCACAGCTGAAGCATGGCTGTCTTCTCATAACTTGGGAAGTTTTGGCTAGATTTCAAACACAGTGGCTTAGTCTGGATAGGTAAGTAGTCATTGAATACTATCTTCACTTCAACTAACCGTGCGTACTCGGTAGGTCTCGGTACTATTTCGATTATTTTTACACAATTAACACAGTATTACAAAGCAGCTAGCACGTTAATAGAATTGGCTAATTTTAGAACTTAGCTACGACAGATACTATTTTACGATATCTTCTACTTGTAACGTTAACCATCTCTTTGTGCAAGCGAAGAACATTTCACCGTAGGCATTTAATGAATTTAACATTTCAAAGAGAACATTAAAATTTAAAAAGCACCCAAAAGTTTTAATAAGGCACTCTACAAAATCGCATTTTGCTCAAATTTGCTCGAAATTTGGCGGATTGAGCGATTGCCATTAGGAGTTTGGGGAAACTCGGCGATTGGTTAATTACAAGCTGTCGGTCGGCGGAGATCACAGGAACTTGTTGACGCTTGCTGCTCCTGCTGGCGATGCAGGGTAATAGATTTATTGAAATAATTTACCAAGATTGATATTACTTGGTGAAAGATAAATAAATTTAAACTTTCTCAGATCTCTCTTTTTATTTTCCTTTAGAACTATGACTAGTATGTACTAGATATTTTTTAGACAATCCTTATAGAAACTTGCGAGACTCTATTTATTAGTAACATCAAGTGATGAATTTCAAATGTATTTTTAAATAATCAATAAGCCTTGGATTTTTGCAAATACTGAAATTTTAGCTGAGTTAAAAAATAAAACTATTTTAAGTACTTTCGATGGAAAACACTTTCAAGTAGAAAAATGATTATAAAAAACCGTCTGGTTTTAATATAATCACCTGACTTTCACTAGTATTAATCAATAATTAAGTTCTGATTATCAAAATTAAAGTTACCATAGTCTATCCTAACTAGAATTACAGTACCTTTGGTATCCAATAAAAAACCCTTCTGAGTTGTTATAAAAGCCACTCTTACCCTCACTCACCTTACACACATCCTCAAGCGATCAAACACGCATTTAGGCAAACGTACACAGACAGCAGCCGACAGGGACCCATAATGGGACCAGACCCATTATAGGGCACAGACAAATGAAGATGGATGACGGTAATCCGAGATAAACAAACCAATTAGCGTACTATGCGCATTAGTAGAATATTGGGATAATTATTCGAAATTGGCGAAACAATGAATGATTGCTCCGTTTAGTTCGTTTGGTTTATAGACCCAAAATTGGGTCTTCCTGGAGCAAAAAGGTTATGATTGAAAGGGTTATAAGTTAATTAAGTGGACCATTACATAGGATTTTATGCATAAATACACGTTACCAGTTATTATTTTATATATTTTAAATTTTCGTTTTTTTTTTGTATTAAAAAACCTTTTATTATCTTTGATATAAGCTTTTTCTGAATTTGGTTTAAGGTAAACTGTATATTTTTTAAACCTAATATTAAATTATGACATCTGCCGGGAATCAAACTCGGGCCCTTGAGCTGTGAGACTGCGAGACTAATCACACAAATGATTACGCCACAGAAGCGGAGAAATATCCTTTCGTCATCGCAACAGTGATAAATAAACTAAGAGATAAACCTACAAAATCCAGGCACAGATTTCTCAATAGGTTTAAAAAAAACTTTCCCCAACACAGGTATTACTTAAAACAGGTTGGAGTCAGTTCAAACCTTTCGTTTCCTGAATAAATATTTCCAACGATATCTCCTTGCTTTGGCAAAACTTTTTTAATAAAACTTCAAGTGTTCGTAATCGAATACGTCCGGTTTGACGTTTTAAAACTCGCGGACGTTTTGGGCCTCGGAAAGTCGTTTATATGGAAATTACATCCATCCAGTTTGAATCGAAACGTGAAATAATAATGACAGCTATTTGATTTTCGCTCCGAAACGTAGGCTTATGGGGAGGAGGAATTGATACAGTCTTATGGGAGATTTTTAATTTTTTGCCATGATAATAGGAAATGAGTTTTGAGGCAGTCATCGCTTTTTCAGCAGTATATTTAAATACAGTATTTATTGCAGGTAGAAAAGTACAAACAATTGAAAATAAAATGTTTTAGATGACGAAGTTCGAAAAGTGTACTGCTACCTACTTCGAATAAAATATTTTCATTTCATCTGAATTTAAGTGATTTCCATACTGTATTCATTCATAAGTATTATAGATTAAATAATAATAATAATATCCGGGGCAAATCACACACGGTCATCTGGCCCCAAACTAGGATTCCCTATACATTTAATATGTATACATTTAAATACATACTTATATAGATATTATACACCCAGACTCAGAGCAAACAATTCTGCTCATCACAGAAAAGTTTGCTCTGTGTGGGGATCGAACCCACGACTCTCGGATCAGAGGTCAGGATCGCTAACCACTTAGCCACTGAGTCAGTCAATGCAATACTACCCTACGTATCAATTTCTCTTAATATTAAACACTGCCAAGTTAAGTAACTATAGTATTAACAATGTTAGATTCAGCAAAGTACAGGATTTTATTATTTTCTAAACTCAGTCGGGTTTCCGCGCGGCTGGTAATATCTGTTTATAAGTTACATTGAAAGTCAACAGTGAGTACTGAGGAACCGTGTGTGGCCACGAGATAAGATGGCTACAGGGACAACTTTGCACAGAAGAAATAAGAAGAACTGGGAGAGTATGGAATGAATAAATAGTCTATGGTTGCTCTTGGTACATAGGGAGCGAATATTTAGTCTATCTTTCCTCTTGTAGTATAGTCATAGATAGTTTATACTTAACTAGCTACCGCCCGCGACTTCGCCTGCGTAGAATTTAAAATTGGTTCCAGACAGAAAGAAAATGAGAAGTTGGGGCCATCTAGTAACGAATTGGAAATTTTGAGTTTTTAAGCGGAATGTTTAAGTTTTCCGGCATAAAATGTATCCTGTGTGTTAGCTAAGTGCTTTATATACCTACCTACCAAATTTTATCCAAATCCGTTGAGTAGTTTCCACGTGAAAGTGGAACAAACAAACAAACCCATACTTTCGCATTTATTATATAAGTGAGATTCATAACTATGACATGATGTCGTAGCCAGATCATAGAAATTGACAAGATCATGAAATGACTAGCCATATCGTCAAGTAGCTCCGACAAAACAGCATCAAGGGAATATGATGATAATGATGATAACACCAGTAACCAACCCTAGAGTTTTCCGGAGCTTCCAAAAGATATGGCCAATCATTTCACGATGTGGCCAATTCTATGATTTGGCCTCGACATATACATACTATCTCTCTCACATATTAAAAAGCGTTGTTGGTAGCGTAGCGAGTAGTAACTCCGACCTCCTAACCAGAGGTCGTGGGTTCAAATCCTGGTCAGTGCACCAATGAGTTTTTCGAAACTAACGTGCATTTTCATACTGGCTGCTTTAACGGTGAAGGAAAACATCGTGAGGAAACCTGCACATCTGATTTCTAGATGTGTATGATGGTCGCGTCGCACACGTCTCTGTAGGTCTAAATCTAATTGCCCTACACGTGACCGCGGTTGATGCTAAGTGCAACACTAGGCAACTGCCGTCTATGCCGTGTGGATAGAACGGTTAAATGTGCCACACGATAAGAAGATACATACCATGCTGCAACTCTCGTGGCCCATCAGATATCTAGCGAATGTTTACTCAGCCGCGCTCGCCTCCTTATTGAACTGATAGGAATTTTGTTTTGTTTACCAACTAGGAGCGAGCTATCCTGCGCACTGCCAGTTGGAGTGGCAACGTCTGACTTGAATTTGATACAAATTTATTATAATAATATGCGAGATAGATAAAGGTTTAGTTTCATTTAGGTTGTGATTAGTTTAGATTCAATTTTGGTATTTGCAGGGAGAATTAGAGAGCACTAATAAATAATATTAAGCCATATATGCCCAGAACTGGCCACTTGGCCACTAGCTCTACAACCTCCACCAATCCGGACTTGGCCCCCGAGTGTGGAGTATGGCCTAACCTTCCTGAGTTATGGGAAGAGACATATGTCCATGCAGTGGGGACGTTATGGGTTGTTAACTAAAGAATTTGACAAAACAGGCAATGGTAAAGTATTGTATATCCTATAACAATCTGGAAGTACTATCTAATGAATAACCTAAAAAATTTACAAAAAAGCGACTGCATTAAATGTATCCCATATCAATCTTAACATCAAGATGAATCTAATAACATCTCACTCCAAAACATAAGCTGTTTTTGATATAGGAGATTAAAAAAAACGAATATTCCTTGTTACATTCATACATCCGAAAAATGGTTAAAAATACTGTTGGCTCTTAGCCTTAGTTAGACGAATTCACACTGGCCAATATGTAGTATACCGGAGATATTTGATATGGTGTTGTCACTTTATTTCTAATACGTAGAAATTTCTTCCAGTAGATCTCCTAGGTCTCCTGGATCCAGCAGACCCCTGCAGGAGTAAGAGAATTATAACTGAGACGACAGAACAGCATGTACACAAATATACACAACTTGTCTTTAATAATGCAGCAAATGTAACAGAAACGTCAGCAAATAAACTTAGAATTGTAAAGTGGTTATCATAACGGATAGGTGCACTCCCACACAACACGTGTGCCAATTTGTCTGTTAGTATGTTTGCACGCTTTTCCCTACCCTCGCCCGAGTATGAATGTGTAATGACATGCGCCGGTTATATTTTAGAATTTCACCCCAATGCCGGAGGAGCCTCATAAAAAAACAACCAAAAATGTAAGACTTTCTTTCATGTGCACAAAATTTTATGGTGCGTTGAGATATTATATTTTTAGACATATTTATGGATCTTTAATATTTTTTGGAATATTGGATATCGCTAATCCTTGCTTTTTAACCGACTTCAAAAAAAGAAGGAGGTTCTCAATTCGTCGGAATCTTTTTTTTTTATGTATGTTCACCGATTACTCGAAGACGCCTGAACCGATTTGGAAAATTCTTTTTTTGTTTAAAAGGGTATAGTTCACAGGTGGTTCCATATAAATTTTATCGAAATCGATTCAGCGGTTTTTGAGTAAATCAACAAAAAGATAGCAAAATTGGAGTTGTTGCGATTGAAGTCGGTTGTTTTTAACGTATTCAGCGTGGTCAATTATGTTGTCACAGTTTATACATAACATCGGCTGCTTTACTCAGTGTACTTATTAAAAAAGTATCGTTGCGGGAAGTCAAAGTATATCATTCAAAATGTCTGAGTTCTACAGATACTATTGCATTTTCGTTTTCAATCAGTTTCATTTCTAACGGACAACGGTCAATCGAGGAACTTATTGTATCAGAAAATTTAAAGTCAGCTACATCATTTACCACCTTCCTGAGCAATGGGAAGAAACTCTTGCCCCAGCAGTGGGGACGATATTAGTTGTTGACGAATATCAGATATCAAGACATGCGACTATAAATTGTTACCTTTGGGTAACCTATTCTACCTTGACTTCATGTATGACGTCCTCGTACAACACAATATTTACTTTGGCCATCGATCATTGATAACTCTGTCTCCTTTAATCTTTGTCCCTGTAATATTAATTTGTGATAGTGAACAATTTGATTTTGCAGTCAAGCCGGTTATAAATTTGCCTAATTAGTTGGCCATCAGTCGGTAAGTTGTCATCTTAGTGCACACGTTAACTTAACATAGTTAAGTGCCGATTATTAGCTTGCATTCTACCTCTATAGAGTCGGTTCGTTTGTCCGTGCGAATTTTGTTACCAGATAAAATCATTAAAAATTTGACAACATGTAGCCTAGTAATGTTATCAAAAACAAGCTTCCGCCCGCGATTTCGTCTGCGTCGACTTCATAATTGGGTTCAGAGAGAAATAAAATGTTTAAGGCAGCGCCATCTAGTAACAAAATAAAAAATTCTGTCATTTCTTCAAGTTTTCCGGAATAAAAAGTGTTATTCCTAGGTGTTAGCCCAGTGGTTAATCTATCTACCTACAAAATTTCATTCGGCGTAGTAGTTTCGGCGTGAAAATTGAACAAACAAACAAATAAACATCGAAACTTTCGCATTTTTAATATTAGTGAGACGAGAGAATAAAAATGTATAAATTCAGAAAAAAAAATCTATTGGAAAACTTGTAAAAGACGGTGGTAACATTTTTTATTTCTAAAAGGCAGTAACCTAAAATATAACGTGTTTTTAATAGCATAAATCGTAAATTACAGAAAAACAAAATAAACGGCCACAGTGCTATAATAAACACGAACGCGTTAACGTTAGAACATAACTTCCAAACGACAAGCGGAAATTAACTGTAGCTTATGAGAAAATCAATTTTATTTTAATTTTCCATCGCTGAGTACTTTATAAGTATTCTATGTAGGATTAATCCTTTTTTCAACATTTATATAACAGATGTTCAAACTCACTGTGCTAGGTAACTTAGTTATAAGTTGAAAAAATATTATATTCGTTAAGTTCTTATATTGTAATAAATTGGCATTCATTTCAACCTTCTTCACAGTCAGCTTGCTATCAAGAACTTTAAAAAGAGGTGCTCAACGACTTTTATAACATACTTCGCTGCATCGTGTGATGAAGTGACTTTGTTTAAGGCAAGTTTAGGGCCTTTGAAGTTTCGTCTCACTTTACTAACACTTTCAGAAACGGCAGACGGATACACTGCAACATATCAAACTACCTATTTTGGGATTTTAACTACTAACCCTTCTGTACTTACAGATTCATATAGGTGGCCTTTACCATCTTACACAATCAAAAAAGGCCGTGTACCGCAGCTATAAAAACTTTTTTTCATTATCATCTTCAGTCTTCATCTACATCATCACCTGTCAAAAGTTAACAACATCTAGAAAATAAAAATATATGTCATATAAAGTCTTAGGAGAATGAAACATGTTTACGTAAATGACAGCTCTAGTGCAGTACTATTTTTCTTATGCCTTTGGCTGAGGCTGTAGTTTCCAGGCGCGCAGCTTTCGGCTATAATTCCATGTTAGCTCTACGCCGTACATTCCACTTGCACGGCGATACCATTAGCTAAGAATGCACTTGCTTTTATAGGCTTAATGGGATTAAAAGATGTTTTAGAACCTATCTTGTATGCGGATGCTGCTTACCTATTTAAGTTTATGATATTGTGTATGTTTTGATTTTTAAGGATCGCATGCTATACGTATAAAATCAGTTGGTGTATTTTATTAAAATATCTTTGCGACGTGTATAAATGTTTCGGATTGTGTAAAATTATGACTTTTTTTACAAACTAAGCTAGAAATAAACTTTGAATTAACATACTACTAAGATGATACTTTATACAGATATTTTTTTCTTCATCATACCGATGTCACGTTCTAAATCGTAGTGATTCTCTTTCATTAGTTTGAATTTCCGAATTTAAAAAATAACAGTACCATAGATGAAAAAACATTTGCGATGTACACCTAAATACATACTACGTATTCTATCCAAGTCCTTTTGTATAGAGCAACCATTTCTCGAGCGGACCTTCTCCAGACAATATCAATAGGGCCCACACACCCCCGCACGTGGTCGTATAAAATATTTAAATGCCTCAATGCAGACTCGTTAATATCTGAGTAGCCTCTGAAATATAGCCTTTCATTGTTCCCTGCCAGCCACATTGATATAGGGTCTATTTGCTTAGCTGCGGCGAACGTGAAGATCGAAGATGTTTGGGATTTCGAAAGTTAGACTTTTTTTACTTAATTGTTCACGCTTGGGAAATAGAAAAGAAAAATAAAACATGTTCATTGCGTTGGGGAATCTTGGGAAGCCCGCTTCCCTCTACGGCATCATCATCACTTACCATCAGGTGAGATGATGCCAAGGGCTTACCAATTGAGGGTAAAAAAGAAAACAATTACTTTCCCATTATTTTTATGACAATCTGAGAGAATTTTATAAATATTGTCTACAAATAGAAAAAGACTTGAATTTTTTTTATCTCAAGACACTTTCTGCCCATTTTTAAAGAAGCTCAATCAAGGGCCTTTCAATTTAAAAATTGAAAGGGGATTTAATCAGAATCCACATTATTAAGTCCATCTGCGTCGCTTGCTCGACTTATTCGCTCCACAGACGAAGCTTAAACTTGACGACAACATCGCAACCACTGACACGTGTCATAAAGCCCTGCTCTCGGCTGGGATCGAACTAGATACGAGTACCTGTTCGAGGCTAGATTGTTCAAAGTTGCACATCTCTTCGACACTCGCAGGTTTAGTTGATGGAGGAATTAGGAATGGCGTTATTAGACAAAACAAGATGTTTATAAAATAATACTTTTAAGAAAATTCACAAATAACGCAATGTGTGAGACTGTCAGTTTAGGAATTATTTTTCTTATATCGCGTCTCTTTACAGCATTAGCTGAAACAGCCTTTTGCCAGCTTGTTCGGTAAAACAAATCGTTTTTGTTAAATATTACTTGTCCTGTCACTTGTTTGCAGAAACAAGTGCATTTGAAGTTCTTTTATTGTAAACAAGAAACATAGAGGGTGTTGTTTTGTTGTACTACTTACAAGCGCCCATAACATGATGCATATGATTACATAGCATCACATGATGCTATGTAATCATATGCATCATGTTATGTAAGTACGATAACAAAACCGGCAAAATATTCTCAAAAATGTTTTTTACTGTTTTGATCGAACAACTTTGAAATGCCAAATTCTTTTAGAGAAAGGTTTTGTTGTATTAGAGTCAAGAAACTATTGATTAAAAGGAGTTTTCAACCGATGTTATTTGTTTCATGTACTAATTGAATTGCAACGTGTGCCAAAAGAGGCTAAAGAACACTTACCTAGGAATTTATTAATAAACTACCTGTCACTACAATTAATATTATTGCTATAAACTACCATAAGTTTTCTACTGTCAAAGCTACCTTTAACGGTTGAAAATAAAACTGTGAAGCGAGAAAATCCTGACACTTCTCAAACGAAATTCCGCCACGAAAATTCAAAGCAGAGTGTGTTCGTAAAGCAAACGGGCGCGTAAAGAGTTCCTATCTGAGTAGATCTAGATGGACGACCGTCGGCTGCAGTGTTACTTGGCCAGAATTGAGGGTCCTGAAGCTGGGTGCAAGCTGCCTTTGACTGGTTGGGAGGGATCGAATGAAACAAGGAAGAAAGGAATAAAAACGTCAGAATGATAAAAACTATTCATATTTCATTTTCATTTTTCACACTCACACTCACACACACACACACACACACACACACACACACACACACACACACACACACACACAAACACAAACACAAATACCCACAAACATATACACAAACACACCCACGCACACTCACGTGCATACTTGCTCGCATGCAACATACACATACACAAATAAGTACAGTTTCTGTTTTCCTAACACTTTCTTTATGCTCCAATTATTTTCTGATTAGGTTATATTTTGTTATTTCCTGAATATATATTTTTGTATGCATGACAACTATTCGTACGGTGAACATTGGTTCCATAGCACAGGTTATGCTAGTTTGGTTACCAATGTAATCCTTTATGTCGTTATATAAGAACATTAAGTAAACTGTTATATAATAAGTTACATAATTGTAAAATTGTATCTGTTTATAAATAAATAAATTTCAATTTCAATTTTTTCATCAAATCTAGTAAAAACCTGCCTTGATGAAAAATCTAAAACACTGAAGAAAGGAGTTTGATGAATAATTTGATGATGAAAGGAGATTGAGGGTGAAATCTTCAGCCATTCGGTTGCTTCGTCTATAAGTGTAAATAGATCCACAGGTTACTTCGGTGTTGGACACACCTGAATGATGTGGTCCATTGATGTGGTCTGTACGTCGGCTCCGCAGTCGCATGGAAGGCCTCCACTCGCAGCGATGCATATTTTCACCAGTCCGACTATTCATAATCATTCTTCATAATTTAATATTGTTAATGCATGATTTTCACTCTGATTCTTTCAAATATTGGCCTGATTTAAATGCGTTTCTTCACTTGAAAGTCGTTTTCATTTTGGTACTTCGCAGCTATATGGACAAAAAGGATTTTTTTTCGAGTTTTGAGGTAAAACTTGTGAATTATTTATCCACTATCGTCGGTAGGTTATCCCTTTTTTTCTTGTTTGATATAAAAAAATATGATTTTGAAATAAAAGTCGCATAACTAAAACACAAATAAGTTTAAAATGCGCCCACAACCTGATTGAGCTATAAATCAACTAGACAGCGCAGTGAACGTAACTAGCGTCCTACAAAACAGCATCAACAAAGCTTTCAGTGTTATCCGGCCAGATCTAGACGAACAGCCGTCTGCCGTGCGCCCGTGGAGGCACACTGCGTCGTAATTTAGTCGGGTTGTAACAATACAGGTAGATAGGGGTAGGTTAGGTGTGACCGGGATTTAGATTGTCCTTCAAATTATTTTATGTAGCTTAGGGATGTTCTCATAGAGCTTTTGTTATTTTTACAGCAGGAATATTTAGATAAATTGCTATAAATTATTTTTAATTTCTATAAGACAATTTCTTTGTAAATATCTTTAAATGCTTTATAAAATACAATATATCTAACTACACTGAGCAAGTAAATGTATAGCTGTTGAATTTCCTAAAAAAATAAATAAATGAACACGCGATTTCAGATGAAATACGACTGTAGAAGTTATAGACAGTAGGTATCTGATTAATTTCAGTAGCTATTTTTAGATGTTAAGCTAAAATCTCAAATCCGGTGGATTGATGACCTGCTGAAGGTTGAGGAAAGCTGCTGGATGTGGGCAGCGCAGGACCGGTCGGTGTGGAAACCCTTGGGAGAGGCCTTTGTCCAGAAGTGGACGTCTTTCGGCTAATTTAATCTAAACGTTAATTTCGAAATAATAACATTTTTGATTTTGAATTCCCAACTCAAATATTTTGTAACATGATTTTATTAATAAATTCACATCATAGATTTAATAAGTTTTATGCTTATTAAAATATATGCGTAGATAATAATACCTATACCATTAGTATATATTTTCTCATCTGTGCTACCGTGTGAAAGGCTGAATCTTTCAATCTGGAATCTATTTCACGGCTGAATTTCAAATGCCGAAATAGGAAAAATTTGGAAAGTTTCCCACACAAATTGGGTTCCCTCAATAAGTTGAGACCCTCGACAATAGGAATTATTTTCATGCCTATCTTGTTATTCCAATTTAGGGAGAATATTTTGGAAATTTATTTTCTTCGGGCGCAAATTTTTCTCTTCCTTTGGCTAAGGCGCGGACAACACAATCAAGAACTGAAATTGAATTATTTTTATTTGCCTCTAATTTTATTTGAAGCCCCCTCTGTTCTTTCTGCAGGGTTGAGTTTTATTTTATTGTCTTCGCGAACGTTTTCATTAAGTTTCAGTTTCCCCTTTTTTAGGCAAGGCTTATCGTTATTTTCTTTTAAATGATATAATTGGGCTGTTCCGTTTATAATGTCTAATCTGTCACAGTATATACATCAGAACTGTCACACAGTACGGTCACTCTTTGCCTCTATCTAAAGGCGACCGCCCTGTGTGTGAGATCCGATGGAAGTTGCTTGGCGCAAGCTATGCAATACATACACACACACACACATACACATACACACACATACACACACTCACACAAACACATACACACACACACGCACACGCACGCACACACACACACATTAACGCATGTACAAATGTCATATTTTGTAAGTAGTAAGTAAAAGCTCGCCTAACTTTCTGTAATAATCGAAAGTCCTAATGTCCTGTTACTAACCTATCTTAAGTCTAACTAACCCTGCTATCGATCATTTCCTAGTTATACGAAACAAACTATTTTTATTTATTTATACTTCATTATAACACATTAAACATATGCGTTAAGTCTGTTTGAACCAATATACTGTAAAATAAAGAAAGTGGAAATAATTGATTTAAAACCCCACCTAAGGCTACCACTTTCATCTGCCACACAGGGTGTCCCCAATAAATAACTTAACTTATTTAAATGTTTGCCATCTCCACCCCCAGCAACCCCCTGTATACGCAAACTATCGCTACGGGGAGCCTCGCTTTATTCATGCAAATTTAAAAAGCCTGCATTTTACATCTTTTGTTTCTACAAAGATTAATTCTTTTTAATTTGTGATTGCATCACACTGAGTGGGACATTTGATTAATCATCTCTAACGTAGTTTTATCAATTAATTAATTGACGACATTGTGGCATGTGCCCAATGAAAGGGGTAGGGGATTGAATCATTCATTCTAATTTGGGAATTCGATTCAGTTCAGACGTGGATATTTTACAAAAGACACTAGGCAATTAAATTTTGCTTGTATTCTCGATGGGCAATGTTCCATCCAGCGCGCTTGCTGTAGAGACAATTGATTTGAGAAAGAAGATTACAACGCAATCATAAATCAAAGTTTCTTTATCATTTCCTTAATACTGAAAAGATTCTACCAGAATCTCGTAAAATTCACATCAATGGGGTAATATTTCCTGCATGCACCCGCATCGGAGAATGGTACAAGAAAAACGTTATTCTAATGGAATAACGTTTTCTAATGATCTGTACCGTGACTATACAGCCACTACCTAGGTACCTACCTAATTACCTGACAGAAAAAAAATGGTTTTCAAATTGGTATTCGACTGACCATAACCCATCAGTAAACTCGGTCATATATTGTTTTGATGGCATTCCAAAATTAACATTATTCATAACATTTTTTTTTAGCCATGGTGCCCATTTGTGATTGATAAGTCTGAAAACTGTTTCAAGTATTTCAAGTAAAGATATACAATATATAAAGTTAATGCATCAATCAACTAAGCAATTGCAGACGGCAGGTGTGATATGTGGTGTGAAGAAGAAGAAGTAAATGCACAAAAAAAAATCAAGGCGCGCCACTGATTTTGTGATTTGGGACACTGCTCTGTGCCATTTGGACTCACAATGACAGACAATTCAATTTCAATTCATTTATTCATTAACAATATACATTGTATTTGAATTTCTTACATTAAAAAATATATATAAATAGTAATAGACGGATGTGGATGACCCTTAGATAACCTTAACGAATACAAGAATACCTCGTCTCCTTATAGTATGCATCAAAATAGGCACTGCACCGCCCCCTGCTGGCCAGACTGACATTAAACAGATTTCCCGCTCATAAAACCCTGGTAATTTGAATTCCTCTAGACTCTGGGGTTCCCTTCTCATATAATGCAAGTAAGGGGACACTGCGTAGAGGGATTTTATTTATGACGTCATCAGGCTCCATGTAGTGAAAGTAATCATTTCGGAAGTGACTTTTTGAAATATGCTACAATATTGTAAGTACCTATTAGTTTTTATGTCTCTGTCAGTGTGATATTTCTTTCGAATTTAATACGATAATATCCGGGACAAATCACACACGATCATCTGGCGCCAAACTAGGATTCCCTGTATCTTGGGCACATACACATATGTAAATACATACATATATAGATATTATACATCCAGACTCAGATTAAACAATTCTGCTCATCACAGAAAAGTTTGCCCTGTGTGGGAATCGAACCCACGACTGTCGGATCAGAGGTCAGGATCGCTAACCACTTAGCCACCGAGTCAGTCAATTTGAGGTGCTAATGTTGACATGAATTGGCTGTAGCTAGGTGTGGCTTGCGTAGTTGCATCGATCATGCAAGTTAACTGGCTATAGACACGGTCATATACTGGATGGTGTTGACTGTGAGTGGATCCGGTGAAATTAAAACGGTCGAGGTAGTTTTTCGGTACATAAATATTATGGTATTAAGAAATCACAGCCGTTTTCTCAATTGGCCTCTCTACTAGCAAAACAGCGTTGTGGGTACTTTGCGACCCACAACATCCATGCTGAGCCTGGACCATTTCCACTTTCTTGGCACCACTTTTGTTGGCTACTACTACATTAGTGTTTAAGTTTTTTGCGATGTTACAATTTATATATACAATTTTTGTTATGTTTTTGATCATTATTGTGTTTTGTTTTTATTAGTGTGTAATTCATTTGATGTATAATATGTGCCTCGAAAGCGACATAAAGACATTATCTATCTATCTAAATGAAAAACCATACCTCCAAAAAAGGGCAAAGTAAAGAACCTGAAAAATATCTAAATGCGTCGGATTAGCTTTCCAAGAAAAAGTGTACTTTCACATTTTCACCTTTTTTACGGCTATTATGTTTCAAAGTCTACTGAATCTAAAACTTTACTTTTTACAGCTTCGACAATGTCTGGATTCCATCGCATAATCTTTGCGCCCGCGCCCCTGTATAGAGCGTCGGACTTTTTAATTTGTTCGCGTTATTTATGGGTGGGTCGCGCCGATGAGACCGTCCCCTGCGCCGATTTTATATTATTCTCTGTGCATAAAACTAGTATTTACTAGATGAACTTTCTATTACTTCGTTTCAAATATTATGATGAGTTTTTTATCGCGTATCACGGAAAATCGTCACCACACTAGATAAAGTCTAATATAAGCGAAATCATTGTTGCCTTTTTTTGTAAAACATGACAAAAAGTCTGACGGCTTACCTGATTGAAAGTGGTTACGGCTGCTTGTGGGCATTTGCAACATCAGGGGCGTTATCAATGCTTTTCCGATACTTCAAAAACCTTTTCAATCCCTTCTTTAAAAGTCCCATACTGTAGCCCTCAGGTAAAATTTCGACTTGTAAAATGTTTTTATTTTTAAGAGAACAGAGTTATCATTCTCAGACACGCTCAGCTTTAGAAATAAAATGTATTTTTAAAAGGTTAAGTACTATCACAGCTTCCATTTTTTCTTACGTATACATACCTACATAAGATTTCATTAGAGTTAGTATATTTTTTAGAAGTTAAAATTATAAGTTAGTACAATAGACAAATACACAAACTCAAAATTAAACTCAAAATGTTTTTATGGAAATTATCGTCATTTTTTGTACCTAGTACAAAGTACCACTCGGAACTTGCACACTCATAGCACTTCCAGCGCGTATATTAACGTGGTCCCTGCACACCATGCATTTAAACTCGCAACATGATAACTGGAGAACGCGCAACTTCTTAACTTCTTAAAGTCACTTAGTGCGCATAGCAAGCAATAAATTCAGCCGCCGCAGGAATAATTCCCAAAACTTATGAAACATTCGCTTTTAAATGTTCCCCGCAACTTTGACCAGACAATTTAAAGTTTCATTTCGTATATTTTAAGTGCACAATTTGTTTTTGAGTTATTTCTTTTGAGTTTGGCGATGATTTATAATTTAAAACACTTCGTAGCTTTGGTCTGTGTTTGAAGATAAACGATTCAAAAATTGCAATTATAAAATAAAAGTTTATTCCTCTGCCAAGGTACATCTTTCATTGACTACTTTGCATGCAATATCTGCAGTTAACTACACAAAAATTGTTGACTACATTGTCACTGTATTGTATTTTAAGCTGGTTATCAGATTTTCTGAAACAAAAATATTACAGGTTTTGGTTCACCGCGGATTGTCATCATATTAGGGAAAAAGTTTTTTCACTGAACACCTTCATTTACCGTAAAGGAAATACTCAAATATCAATAATTTTGCAATCGATTTTGTAACAAAACGCAAGCAAAATCCTAGCAAAAAATATAACTTGGTCAATTAAATGAAACCACAGAATAAGTGGAACTTGTTAGTCTAATAGAGGTAAAAAAGTCTGGTTAATACTAGTATAAGTTAGTAACAATTATGTATATAACTTTGAATGGAGCTACGGCTTGCTACAGCAGATTGGGGTAATTATTGTAGTGCTTAGGGTGCATAGCTAATGACAACTACTTAAACTACTTTAGTACGTGAAGAATACGTCATAATTAGGAAATTACATAAAATTACTTAAAACAATGTGTACAAGATAGTGACTTGAAGAACATTTATTGTATAAGGTAGCAATAGACTAACGACGGCCCTCCTGATGGAAAGTGGCTAACGCCACCTATGAGCAATGAGCATGTGTCTACAGAAGAATTATCAGAGTCTTGCCGATCCTTGAGAGCTAAAATGGAATGCCCTAAAAACGCAGGCTCTTTGACAGTCAGAAGCTGACAATAAACTTCATCACGAAAATCGATATACACTTCCATGTACATTTCTACGTTAATTTCATAATGAATGACCATACTTATCGGTACATTACCTTCCCTCACAACCCCAATCTTTCCGCCACTCATATCTACCCTCAATCAGCGTGCCGTCCCTGACTGCTCACTGCTCAACACGGCGCGTTGATGCCTCCTCAACGAAATGTACGACTCTTGTTAACACTTCTTTAACCACAAGTATTGCAGGAATGTCGTGTTTCCTACTTTAAACACGAGTTGCATTGTCGTGTTTCCTGTCGTTTTGTTAAATGCCTCATTTATGAATGTTTAATTAGAAGGGAAATGTAGTGTTGTATGTAAATTTTATAGTTTACTGTCCGCAAATGCGGGCTTAACGGCTGTTTTAAATAGGTGTCATCTTTAAATGATGCAATCTGTTCATACTTAGAATATTGAAGTGGTGATACTTTATAATATAGTAATAAAACAATTATTTGTTTCCTTCGTCAATATGTTTCCAACTCTTTTTCAACCGACTTCAAAAAAAGGAGGAGGTTCTCAAATTACTCGAAGACGCCTGAACCGATTTCGAAAATTCTTTTTTTGTTTGAAAGGGTATACTTCACAGGTGCTCCCATATAAATTTTATCGAAATCGATTCAGCGGTTTTTGAGAAAATCAACAAAACATAGCAAAATTGGAGTTGTTGCGATTGAAGTCGGTTGTTTTTAACGTATTCAGCGTGGTCAATTATACCTTCTTACGTCTCAGTGCGATTTGCAAAAGTTTTCGATCTCACATCAAAGGCAACTTTTCCGTAACTTTGGTGATACTGCAAAATGATGTTAAGACTCTTCATTCAAATTAATCAATTGTTATGGAAAGTCAATCGCAGATTTTGACGTGTTCAATAAAATCCTGGAAAAATGCCTTCACCTTAATAACAATATGTGGCCCAACGGATTTCCGGACAAAAATACATCAAAATAATCTAGATATTTTTACGAGTACATCACTAGTTCTGTACTAAGTAGGTACTGCTACAATGCCACAATTAGTAAAACCAACTAACTTATTATTTATACCTTTATCATCCAACAGCAAAAAAGAAATCAGTTCTCCATTATAAAGCCACACGGAACCACATCCTGCCACTTCATATTACTATGTAGCCTTCACTACCCTACCACTTTACGTTTACATCTAATTCCACCCCTACTTCATGCAACTTGTTCTGCTAGCTACGTATTTTCACTGCAGCACTAAGTTTGTTCTAGAAAGAATGAAAATTATTTTGTTAAACAGAACATTATAACTGCACGATAGCATCGCTGTTTTAATTGATGTTTAATGTGACATCAGAATAAGTAGGGCCTTGTTTAATTAAATAGCATGTTTTTGTTGAAAGCGTGCAGGCAGGACGTTAAACACTTTTTGAAGTCCATAAAGTAAATTAATAATAAAAAAAAGGATTTAGACTAGGTTCATAGTAAAGATCCGGTACCTTATCATCACTTTCTTTATTGCGGTACTTTCGTTCTTAAGCACTGAAATCTAAGACTAGTAACAAAAACTTCTCTTTTGTTCCGACAAAGATGTCCAGAGAAATTAGGTAAGTTTAAACTTAAGAAACCTATGATAATATAAAGTTGGTTAATATTTAATCGTCATCAACCCCTCCTTAGCGGGATCATACTCCACTGGCATATTTTGGCGGGTTTCACTGCCTATATCGCGTGTTTTTACTTGTGTAAGTGGGTAAAAGGCTACCAAGTAACGACAAGGATTTTTTTTTCAGCAAAATGATATAATGTTTATAAGAGTGCTTAATGTATTTGCGTTTAGAAATAAATGATTATGATTTGATTTTGATCCACCTTACGGAAAGTAAACCGCCGCCATTTACGAGTATTTGTTACACTAGTTTTAATAATATTTCAAATAATACGTATCTTCATTGTTGCCACAACAATAAAGTTTCATTTCACTGCGATGCGATCTTTATCCATTCATTGTATACTCGTTATGCTTCTGTTATTCTCTAGCCTAGCGTTTCCGTGACGCAGTGTTGTAAAAGCGTTCCAACATAGGACTGTTGGAATTATCAGTACTGTTTCAAACTTTGTTGCATAATTTAGACATTAACTTAAAATTTCAATTGTCAGCTGCTAAGTAATACGACTTTATTGCTTGGATTGGTTTATTATGTTGGCTTTTTCACGTGGCTACGCTTGCGTGGATTTTCCAGATCCCTCTTATAGTAGGTTCTATTATGTTTATGCAAGGCCTTTACTTTTATCATAAAATAAAATAGTGCCAAAATGAATGCACGATTTTCTCAAAAAGTATGTTTTGAGGTTATGGCAGTTTCTTGATTCATACGGTAGGAGGATAGTGAAGCGATGCGATTTACCAGAACGAGGAATTATTTGTGAAAAAAACTATAAAGCTGACCTGAATATTAATAAGAGTCATTAAGACTAGGAGGTTGAAATGAGTTTGTAGATGACTTAAATAGTCAAAGGCTAGGAAGGTGTATATTCCATAACTAAAGTAATGCATAAACCAATAACTGAAATATTTTTAAAAAAAGTTTCGTATTTCAGTTCTAACGATCAGATAATTTACTTCGAAGATGCATTTGAACGCCAAAGTGAAAACAAAATACTGTCTTCGCTGTCGGGTAAATTAAAAAATGAGAGTAAAGGTACTCACCTGCAGCCGGTGATAGTTTCGTGACCACGCCCCACCGCGACTTCCACTGGAACAAACATTACAAATTAATAGGTTGGAAATAGGTATCTTCTTCTTCTTGTTCTTCTTGGTTTGAAAGTTAAGGGAATATCAGAGTTCAAAAAGTAAACAAATTCCTGGTAAGCAATCTAACCATTCGTTATTGTATGTAATATTAAATATATTGAAGGTTACTTTGAACGAAACTGCCATCTCTTGAATATTGTTTTAAGATTTTTCTCCTTCAGGGAACACATCCAAAGAGAAATTACAGCTCAAGGGAATACACAAAGTTGAAGAATTTTATTTTCTACAATTTATTGAATACCGATTTTTTTGATCGATACTGGCTGTTTAATCAATCAGGTAACAAAAATCTTTTCACGAGTCTTTTATTGTGTTTATTTCACATACATATTACTTTTGCCTCTAAACGCTTCTTTTGTGATGTCAAGGCACAGCTTCCAAAAACGGTTTAGTGCACAAAAAGTCGAAAATGCTGGAAATGGACACCGTCCAATCGTCGCTAGGAAATTGCTCTTTGAGCGCTTGGGCAGAGGTCCTTGGATATTATAAACTTTTTATAAACGAACTGCAATGCCAGTTGATGATTAGAGATGGGAGAATGTGTTGATAATTCAACTAATTATTTGCTTAGTACTTAATATGACTAAGCTAAAACGTCTTTTTTTCTCACTCTACAATCACTTACTAAAACGGTGAGTATTCGAGTTCCAGGCGATTAGAACCTCGTATTATCATAATATTACTTTCGGACACTTCAGGCAATTTCATAGCTTTTCAAAAAATGTGTCGGAGGGAGTTTCTTTGGACCCGTTTCTTCTCACTCCGCAAACGCTTCCCGAAACGGCGGGTATACGAGTCCGAGTGGTAGGAGAACCTCGTATTAGGTAGATAAAAGAATGACGTTCGAAAAGTGTACACTATTTTCATTTTTATTTTCATTTCATTTCATTCCATTTCCCCTATATATTGTGATTGTCATAAACAAATTCCTATGTTACGTATAATATATCTTAGAGGTGTAATCATCAAGCACCTTTTTTTACCTACAGGTGAATGAACATCATTTGGCAGGCTCCTCGGCCTGGCTTCAGCCAGTTGGCCTGCACTGCAGGCGCACCGCACTGCAGAATGCACTGTGGTGCAAGCTGCAGCCCGCTTGCTATTTTTGCGTGCGATCCAGCAAATGTTCTCTGTATTTATATTCGGTTGCCGCATTGAGATTGGTGTAAATTATAGACTTTTTGTTCACTTGCTGATTAATTATGCTCATAAACTCTATGGAATTCATGGCAGGTAAGGTATGGGGTTGTTTCTTGGCTCTTGTTTATAGATACGAGTACGTTTAAAACACATTTGTACCGTAATACTTTTCGATGTGGTGAATGTTATCTCGTGGATAGTTTTTAGCCTTTAAAACATGAAATGTGCAAGTAAATCGAACATATTTTTAAGTATTTATTGGAAATGAGATGTGTAGACAAAACCGAATTTAAAAACAGATCACATGATTTTCTGATGGTGACATTTTGTTTTAGCTTCATTGAAATATTCACATATACAGGATCAAGTATAGATTACAGGAAAAAATTTGAAAATTCCGATCTACACCTATTTTCAGTTTTACACACAGCTTCTTGATTCACTATTCAGATTTAGTAGGGAATCCGAAAAAAATAATTGAAAGCAGATTTTTTATTTCGTATTTCAGACGTGGCGGAAAACGCACGAAAATGTCACAATATCAAAGAACGGCGGTGAAAGGCGTTATTTCCAGAATAATTTTGCACTTCCGCTGCCACTCATACCCCGGCCCATCCAGCCCGGTTGGTGCACAGACAAATAGCCTTCAGCGCGCATTCCAGTAATAAAATCCCCCATTTTACCGTACCCAGGCACGCTCGGCCGCTATTTTACCACTTTTTACCGTTACCTCCTTTTTACCATTCATCTAAGCGCTTTTTGCCGACCGATATCTTACCGTAATCAAAAGTTCGCCCTGATTTAGCGTTGCGGGAATTCCGGACTACTTTATGGTAATTTTTCACGTTTAAATTGATTTTAAGTAGAAAAGTCCTTCAGTGGTTAGCCGTCGAGCTGATCCAAAAGAGATTAGTCAAATTTATGGGACGATACGGACTTTTCTGGTATTATCTGTGGATTCACTTGATCACTTTTACTTTGGGTGAAGACTGTGAACAGAAACTTACACTTGCATTTATTTCAGTTGAATTTTGACTTAAAGCAGTGTTTTTTTAACCGGCTCTAAAAGTACGGTTATACAGAGTGTAACAGAAAGGTGTGATAATACTTCAAGGTTGGCTTTTACCCATCAAACTGAAGAACTTTTGTTCTACAACTTTGTTGAAATCGCAAAGAAATTTTCGGACCTTTCATACAAACTTGGTTTGCCAGTTGATCGATTTGTATGAAAAGTCCAAAAAAAATTTTGCGATTTGAACAAAGTTGTAGGACAAAAGTTGTTCAGTTTGATGGGTAAAAGCCAACCTTGAAGTATTATCACACCTTTCTGTTACAGCCTGTATAAATAGGTACTAACATAGTGACATATAAATTAAAATCAGTCTTACCATTCCTACAAGAGTATGTATGTAATCTCCAGGTTTTACTTACGTTACGAGTCGGGAGTGTTATATACTGAAACTGAATTTTCTGAGCGTATGAAATACGCAGCGACGTTAATAAAATCAAATAAAAGTTGTCTTATACTTTCTATCTTTAGGTACACAATACAACATTTTTTTACTATATTTTTTTTATGACAGAGGTGGCAAACGAGCAGACGGATCACCTGATAGTAAGCGATTACCGCCGCCCATAGACACCCGCAAAATAAATGCTAGATAAACTCTTAACCTATTTAACTTTTACACTAACCTTAACTGTCTAACCTTAACTCTTTTACTTGTCTAAAGACAGCCTGTCTTTCAAGACGGGTAAAAGCAAAAGTTAGTTTTGAAGTTTAATTACGTTATTAACTACTATTTCATACCCAGTTTTCATGTTCCAAGTTGTAATAATAAAAATAATATTGCGGGACCAAATGACACACGGTCACCTGACCCCAAACTAGGATTCCCTGTATCTTGGGAACCAGAGAGTGATATACATACACATATACATTTAAATACATACATAATATATATGTAGATATAATACACCCAGACACAGAGCAAACAAATCTGCTCGTCACAAAAATTTTTGCTCTGGATGGGGATCGAACCCACGACTCTCGGATCAGTAGTCAGGATCACTAACCACTGCGCCACCGAGTGCGCCACCGAGTCAGTCAACGTACCATCATAATTTGAAGAAAACAATCAATCAAAAATCAAAAAGCAACAAGAACAAAATGGGAAGTAAGTTCCTCTTCACACGATCCGAAACAGGCAATTATAACAAGGACACCGCAATCTGGCATATTTGCCTACAGTGCAGACACTGTGTTCGCTAGCTCGGATTACAGTTCTGGAGTTTATCTAGCATTAAAAGTCGTATTCTGTAGCTAAATATAGGAAGTAAGTATTACTTCTTAATTAGTAATTTGAAATGAATTCATTGAAACCTTTTGTAAAATGAATTTTCTCATCATACAAATCAATTGTTGGATTGGATGTGTGGAGAGTCAAAAGTGGTAGAACAAAAATTGTTACGTTTGTTTATTTGTTAGTAAACTCTTTATTGTATGACAACATATCACATAACGTACGTACGTTTGATCTAATTAAAGCCTGGATATGATCACATCCAACATAAAAATAACTTATATACGATTTAAGGGTTAGTGACTTGAAGTTTCAATGTCAACCGTCTCGTCGTCTGTTTTTTTTTTGGTACTTTAACAGGTATTTTATAAGTACAATATTTTGTTTATGGTTCTCAAAATCGAGATGTTGGAAAAAATAATTATTATATTATTAGTAAAAATAATATTATTTAAAATAGTAAGTTTTATCATAGCTACGAGTACATATCTTCTGATACCATCACTACATAATAAAATGACGGGCGTTTTCAAAAACCACAACAATGCCTTGATTGTTTGAGGCATGTATCGTGACCACGAAACTTACAATTGATATAGTAATAGATTGATCCCTTTCCACCCAGATGGAAGGGGTGCCTCTAAATAAAATGTTTACGAAACCTGACAACATATAAAAGAAAAAAAATATCTTAATCCAAGGGCATAAAGTGCAATGTGCAGTGTAGTTTTATACACACGTCATCGGCGTACAATATATTTTGTAACGCTTCATTGGGTCTTAGGATCTGTCGAAATGCGTCTGGGATGATTTTTAAAAGGTACAATGTCATGGTATTACGGTATACTCCAACAGAACAATACTTTATCGTGAACTAAAAACTTATAGCAAAATAAAGACACGCAAACTTTACAGCCAAAAAAATGTGTTAAAAAGAAACTTCTTCAAACATGAACCGTTTTGTGGATATTCAGCAATATTAATGATATTGAAATTTAAACAAATATTAGTATCCTTATATACATACAATTTCTACACAGATGATGGTTATCTAAAAGTAAAACTGTCTACACAATCATATCATACCAGGATAAATTTAATAATAATAATATCTGGGAGAAATCACACACGGTCATCTAGCCCCAGACTAGGATTCCCTGTATCTTGGGAACCAGAGACTGATATACATACACATATATTATTTTATAAGTAATATTGATGGTTATCTAAAAGTGAAACCAATCTACACGATCATATCATACCAGGATAAATTTAGTAGCAATAATGATTAACAGGATTATTAAGTAAAAAAAAATGGAATAAATAAGGTTACATACAAATAAGATAAGCCTAAATAGAAAGGTTCGCATCTGAAACTATCCAAAAACAACTATATGCAGTTGATTAATGGTGATATAAGCAAACAATATTTCCATAGCACCCAATCACCAAACCAAGCCAATTAATTAAACCAAACCTCCTTGCTGTCATGAAAAAAGAAATGCAGAAAAAAGAAAAACAACACACCTCTATTGTCACTGGCAGGATTGGTGGTGACATCTGAATAGATAAGTTGCCGCGTTCGCGAATACAAAGTATGACAAAAGACCGGTCGGCGGCGGGCGGCGCGATAATGGTCTTTGTGGACATCAAAAGGTTTTCACGATGGAGTTCATTGAACTTCGAATATGTGGAATATGATTTTTGTACTAAAGGGCAAACGGGTGAATAACTTTAGGATGGCTTTAAATTTATCGGACTACCCCAAACACGTGTAATGTGTTTCGGATAAGTCAGTGTGTTTAGAGGTATATAATACGCATATAGTTATTTGGCTGTGATTAAACTGACTGATACCAGCTTCATGGGTTCAGAGCAGTAACTATTTCTAATTTCGTGCTTCAGATTCGTTCTAAATGTCTCAGGATTTTTTTCAGGCATTTAATTTTTAGGTGCTTTTGCAAATGTTTTAGGTATAACCCTCATACTGTTCTTAAAAGCGTTGTAATAACCGACTGGTCTGGCCTTAATGATATAAAGCTAGCTGGAATTCACGGGAAAATCTTTGCTAGCCGATTTCATGTCCTTCGTATCGTCACGAAACTGAGTAAAAAGGGGTCTTTAAATTGTATAAACAACAACAGCAAACTCGTTAATCCCGCTATCACCGTCTTCGCTATTATCTTCAAGCAGCAGAACCAGGAATACAATTTGAATCCGCACAGCATTACTCATACAACGCTATAAGAATAAGAACAACAAACGAATCGTCACAATTAAACAGCTATCTCTCTCTAATCCATGGTGTTAGCTGAGAGGAATAATGCGGACTAATCCTCTTCCCTCTTGTCTCCAGACCTCTTAATATTTTATTGAAAAACCTCGTAACGACGCTTCTGTCCGTCCAGACTGGGGGAATCCGGAATTGACAATGATAAGGGGTGGTTTACACCGAGCGGTTACAGTTTTAATAAGATCAGGCGAGATTATTCACAAAGAAGAAGGCATAAGGTTTCATGTGTGATTCCCACCAAATAATATAACAGTCACAAATAAAAAGCATCCCTTGCAAAGGGATAGGTAGTTAGATATGTTCTAATAGATCCAAATACTGTAGGATCTAAAACTTATATAGGTAAATACAGAGAGGAAAAGAAAGCCAAAAAGTATACGACCTATTTCGAGCATCATATAATACCTACTCAGCAACTTTTGCTTTTACTTGAATTGGACTCTTTGTACAAGTAAAAAAAGTATTTTATTACCTACGCATTAAATACAGAAAACCTTTAATTTTTTTTTATGGAGGTTAAATTATATTGGTTGAATCTCCTCTGACTGTATCGTCCCTAACGTACGTAAAACCGGTGCCCTGAGCTTTAAACCTCACATCTTAATTGAATGTATGAGTGTCTTGTAAGGAGATTACTGGACTGCTTAGACTCTCTTATTTATAGGCTGAGTGGAACACCCTGTATTATAGGGGAGGTGTATTTTAAGCTGATCGCTATGGTAATGCCATGTGGTCCTGTGAAAATCTGGCTTAATACCACCTACGGAACATTATTTATAATTTAAGAAGATTTTTTGAAGAAGAGCCAAGAGAATAAATTGTAGCTTACAAAAATGTTTTGCACGATTATTTTTGAATTAAATGTTAGATGTTTGATTAGTAAATGTACCTATTATAAATTATGTAGTAACTATTCCATCACTCTGTGGCATAAGGTTGTAAGTAGTTGCTCTTACACCTACATAATAGAAACAGATTACCAGAATCTGTAATATCAGTATGGTAATAAGTGCTTATCATTATAGCTGAGGTCAAAATAGCTCACTATCTCACTATCTCGCTGACAACCGTAAAATGTGTTCAATAGTCAAAAGTAATAGTCAAAACATATCTCACTAGTTGAAACTTTGAGCAATAGCAGCCTTCCAATCGATTATAACTTGCCCAAGACACGGAAAGTATTCTTCACAAAGGGTCTTCAAAGAGATTGATAACACATATGATTTAGCTTTATCTGTTATAACATCGGTACTCTTTCGACAAAATTTATGTTCAAAACAGGAAGTTTGGTCAACTTTCCCCTCTATAAATCCGTTACACTTGTAACCAATGGTTTCCGTTGGTGAAGTCGAATCTAAGGTACACACATTTCTACGTAAGTTTGGGTTTGCCAGTATAACTCTTTCGTTGAAAATTTACGTATCAAAACATTAGATTGTACTACTAGGACTAGGGTACTTACTTGGAACAACCTCATAAGTATAATATATCTTGTAGGTAAATCTGGAATTGATTGAATATTGTCATTCTTTCTTCATCTTTGTGAAAAAACTAGCACTTTTTTTAGCAGCCGAATTCCACATGTTGTATTCTTTCCATTTGTTTCAAGAAAAAGCCTCATATCTCACCGTAACAAAATAAATCCTCCCACCTTTGAAATGGCAACATGCGGGTACTGTTGCTGATAAAGGAGTACAGGCCTGGGTCTACTGTGTAGCACGACCATAATTTTGAGAACCCTGTATAAACATCCCACCTGATGCCACAAACACTGTTTCCGTCTCTTTTGTTATTTCAGCATTGAAAGGAGACAAACGTTTTATCTACTAGTATTGCTTAGGGGACAATTTTGTCGTGTACATGACTGGGATTGAAGGTGCCGCAAATTTGTGCGAAGACATGTCTCAGATACGAGATAGTGGTCAAAAAGTGTTGGATGTTATTTATGTTATTGGTTCCTGTTGGAACATTTTGTGAATCGTTTAGATAAAGTATCTGGAGTATGTGCTTGTATGGATTGAAGTGTGTGGTTTATCTGTGATCGATGACGTTAGGTTGCGAGATTTGTAGCAGAGTATTGTGTACTCTTAACTCTTTCTATATTGTCGTAGAAGATTTCCTTTTTGACCTTTAGCGAGCTTCACGTCATTTGGTCCCATTTTTTATCATAAGAATTTTACCATAAATTTACTTATTAATTTACAAATTTTATAAGTATTGCGAAAATTTCATCTATGACATAACATGTGCTTTAAAAAATACACTGTGTTTCTCTAACTTCATTTGAATTTTTGTCATTTGTAACTTTAGAAATGATATATTTAAATCACCTTCAATTTACTCAACTTTTGGCACACTTTCACAAAAACCTCAAATTTTACAAATCTCGACGCTATAACAATCCGCATATTTCAGTATACTGTATGCAGACACGGGTGTATTATAGCAGTACACCCGTCCATCCCTGCGGGTCGCGGCACCCTCCAATTTATCGGCCCTTTCGTCTTAGCCCCAAAAAGGGTCTTAAGAATCCGTCAGATCTTACAGTTCTCGACTTAAGAAGATGACCTGTGTAGAGCTGTGAGTGCTTTGGTGAGGATGAGGAAGAATTGACATGAGACAGAAATAATTACTAAGAAATCATGGCGTGTATGAAATGCAACCAGACCTAAAGTTGTCAATAATTTATTTAACTTTCTATACTAATAAAATCTATGCTAACAAAAGGTCTGCCCGTAAATATGTATCAAGGGTTTCACGTGAGGTTGAAAAATTAAATCAATTTGTCTCTGTAGCGAAGTAGTGCGACCGTTCTGAAAAAAATATGTAAACAAGGTATAAAAAGACCTCTTTCGGAAACTTACTCGAGGGCTTAGCTGAAACCAGTACTGAATTTTTTTCCCAAGAAACTATACCGTTATTTGTTAAGATTTTATAAAAATATTTTAAATGATCCAATCCTATCCTCGGATCTTATGAAAAACCAAGTCCTGTTTAGGTATTTAGGGTTTCACTAAGTATAATAAAATGTAAAACCCCGTTTAAGTTCTCGTGTGAGGTCTTTTTACAACCTGTGGAGTTAGTAATCAAATCAGTTAAACTGAAAACTGGACCGAGATGTGAAACTGCAGCTCCATGTCATTCCGGATTGTCCCTACACTCTTCAAAAGCCGG
The DNA here is from genome assembly GCA_958295455.1 of Coleophora deauratella. Lineage (NCBI taxonomy): Eukaryota > Metazoa > Arthropoda > Insecta > Lepidoptera > Coleophoridae > Coleophora > Coleophora deauratella. Next base: position 597,928 of record OY282406.1, read on the forward strand.
ATTACAAGACGCGACTCGCACTTGCCAAGGAGTTTGTATATCGCAGCGTAAAGCTATTATCGGACCGAATCGCAGCCTCGAGTGGGTAGAATTGTGATACATTTTTATTGACCTGTCCCGGGGTTCGAGTCCTTGTGAAGAGCCATAATTTTCCGCTGCGAGGTGTACTTGAGCTGAATCAGCAAAAACAAGAAATCGCATTTCTAGTTTTGGTGATATTTTTGTGATTCTAATGGAGCTTTTGATACTTCCGTTTGACCTTAGTAGTTATTTGACGTTTGCAAATTTACTTCACTTTTTATATCTACGTTTGTTTCATTACTATCGGTATCTTATACCTTACAGTTATTTTGAGCTAAAATATCAGTAAAGATCTTGTGTTTAATTTCAAACCATTCTCCAGGAACCATAACGTTAAACATTGCTTTCCTTGTTCGTTCAGCCATCAGGGTTTGTTACAATCGTTATTTACTTTTACAACAATCACCGTTTCCATTTCCAGAATCACAATAGCTCTGAGATATCCATTTGCTCCGTACCACAAAAAATCACTTAGCTACCCCTAGAACGGCCCACTTCGCCCATTTGCAAGTTGTAGCGAATGCCGCGATGTACACTAGCCCTCAGAGATATCTGAACCCCTAAGTTTTAAAACGTAATTTGGACTTTGTTTTCGAACACCATCTATCGCAATTTTTAGCTGGTATATGTTATCTTTGTATTCCAGTCATTGTTGGTTTCATTCTCTTTTCGCTAAAGCTATTAGTTCAATCTTTCGTGATACATGTTGTTACAGGGGATTCAGATTTCTTTGTGGCCGTCTGTACATCTACCGTCCACGCACTTACCTCCGAGTCATTAGCTTCTCCCATCGCGATTAACTGCCGAAACTCATGCATTCCTGGTAGCTGTGTTTGGTGATCAGTGGATGAGTTTACTAACTGTCATCGTGTTTAAGTTTTGTATCGTGACTTTTTAAAATAGACATTCAATTTTGTTCTCTTTATAATAAGTGGGAAATAATTTTATTGCTACCTATTATAATAGGTATGTGCAATAAACTTCTTGCAAGCGTGCCGAGAACCCTTTTCCTTAATTGTCTATTGACTTATTTTCCGATGTTGAGTTTCTTCGCTGACAAACGGTTAATAGTATATGCTGCTCATAACACTCAAAAATCTTCCATCGCAAAAAAAACACTCTCTAAAAAAAGTGTGCAAATGGATTGATAAAAATATTGATGACTAACACGAAAAGTTATTTTTTCCAATTGTAAACTACATAGTTTTAGCTACTACAGCTATTTGCCATTCATATACCTTATTCATGGTACTAAAATCAGCTACCTCAAATCATCGAGCTCTTCCTTGTTTCCCTTTCCTTTCCTCGGTACCATTTTCTTCACTAATCATTGTGGATGGAAAACTGTTTTTCTTTGATTTCTTACATACGTAAACCAAAATATGTAGCTATATTATTATGTAAATCCATCTCTAATACGTAAACGCAATCTCGAGCTACACGCATGGGGCCGGCCCGAAATGCATTAGTCATTGAAGTCGAGCCCCGCCTGTGAAGACGCCCTTATGTCTCCACATATCTCTGTCAGCTGTGATGTAGTGTGTACAGCCTTAACTTTTTCAAAAATCAGAGTAGGGGACATTTTTATTTTCATACAATGGGATGCTCGAGAGTTGAGTCGAAATTTAAGGAAATAAATATTCTAACAGTTGCCGGTCAGTTTATTTACGAAAATATCATGTACGTTCGTAAAAATCTAAACTTGTTCTTTAAAAGTAGTGACAGACATAACCGTAATTTGTGAAGTAAAAATAATCTTGACATAGCTTTCTCGAGGCTTGTAAGGTGAAAAAATCATTTGTGGGGCAGTGTTTACGCTTTTATAACAAAAATCCGAATGACGTGTGTGAACTACCAGAATGTAAATTTAAGAAACATATAAAACGCTGTATTTGTTCAAGAGGATACTATAAGACTGTAGATTATTTTAATGATAGTGACATTTGGAATATTCCTCCAGCAAAATGATATGACTTTTATAAGAGTGCTTAATGTACCTACGTAAAGAAATAAATGATTTTGAATTTTTGTTGATTTGGATTGCAGAAGTTTGCAGCTCATCTTGTTTTAGAAATTCGATTTCTACACTTACTTTCACACTGCTATGCACACTGTAAGGAATATACAATATTATGATATTTTTTTGTGTGGAGTAATGGACTAAGCATTCATAACATCAAAGAGTTAATCACAAAACTGCTCTAAATATGCATAGGTATTTTATATGTAAAAGCAGTCAATTTATTAAGGAAGGTTCATAGCATAGATATTGATAACAAATTCAGCAAACAAGAGATGAGGTTTTTTTAGCAGGTACGCTTTAGACTTTCGTAACCTCATTTATAATTTCTTCCAAGATAAAATGAAATTTTCTCGAGATAAACCGAATGTTCGCATAAAACTTTGTTAGGCAACTCCTAAATGCTATTCGGTATTGAGGCAACAGCAATCTACAGAATTAAAACGTGATACTTCGCACTGCTTTGTTTCGGGAAAATTTTGTATTTTCTCGATTACCTTGACCTTTTTTTCGCACCATAGCACTGATTTTAGTTAATTTGAGTTCCATGACTGAATGCCCACAAACAACTCAAACTCAAAATGTTTTATATTTAGGTAAATGCTTTACACGTCCTTTTGAATCATCTTTTTCTGACAACGTTTAGTTTTCCTTCTGCTCTTCCCAAGTATCGGAAAGGTTAGGTTACTCCCCACAAAAGGGGACCAAGACCGACCTGGTAATCTCAGTTAATAGTTATACTTATTCCCTACACATTATATTATATTTCCCAATTCAAGGCCCTTGTAAACTGATTTGGTTTTTAGTCACATGTTCAAAAGCAACTTAATTGTTCGACTCATGGTCCCTGCAGTATAGTAGCGGTCTCGAATAAAATCTTCTATAATATTGGATATTATAACCTAATATAAAAACCGAACTCAAAATAATAAGAATCATCAACATCACCAGCTAAAAGACGTCCACTGCTGGACAAAAGTCTCCACCAAGGAGAAATCCTTGCACAGAACCGGTCGTTGTGGAAACACAATGACCGGTTCTGTGCTGCCCGCATCCAGCGACTTCCTACAACCTCCACCAGCTGGCCTAACATGCGCAACGTGACAAAATTTTGTCGACGCATTTTCTCGTGTTAAAACGAGATATGTCTATTTGTCAAGGAGTCCTAACATGGCAGTACACGGAACTCTTTTCGATCTGTCATTTTATGAAATTTTATCGACTGTCAAACTTTTGTCGACAAACTCTAAGATGCGCGCCCTTATTTCTCGAAATTTGAAACTTCTACTCGACATGATTCTCTTCGATGAATTTGAGCGACGAGATAAACGAGAAACGTGAAAACAAAAAGGCAGTCCTGTATTATGACTATATAAATATACAATTATGATCAAATGGCTATTACCTCCCCACTGCAGGGGCACGGGGCCAAGCCCGGATTAATGGAGGTTGTGGGGCTAGTGGCCAACCCCAGTGTCAGAAGTTTTCAGGCCGCCTATAAGGCCTTTGACATGACATGGCTTAACGACTGCTACCGATAGCAGCCGGCACCAACGACTTAACGTGCCTTGCGAAGCACGGAAACGGTCGAGATAAATGCCACTAACAGTCAGACTCATCCGGGTTACGACCGTGTTTGTAGTCAGTTAACCTGCGTTGTTCAATATCAGATTGAACAGAGTCAGCGACCTAAAAAACGTGACATACTGATTTAGTCGTATAGTAACCTAGTTCACTTAATTTTATTTGTATAATAATCATATGTCTGGAAGAGATCGCTTCTAGCGATAAGACCGCCTTTGTACACGTAATCCAATATTTTATATGTTATGTAAATTCCTTGTGTGCAATAAAGCATTAATACATACATTCATACATATTTTAGATTTATCTGACGCAAATTAATATTACGAAATACTCTTGTATAAATAGCTAAGACTAATGTAAATAAACTTAGATTCAACCTGGAGTTGTGTCTCATTCCACCTCCACTATACCAAGTACGCCTAGGGGAGTACCCTGGGAGTATTCCATTCCACATCCACGCCAACTTCACTCCACCAAACCACCCCTCACTGTGGCCAAGACACCCTTAGCCGTCAGCTTAGGCAGCTGATCAGTCGTCGTTGGTGAGTCTGCCCGACTGACAGTGAGGATTTGTTTCCACTATACCTCTTTCCTTCCACTTCCGCCTGCTATCTAGGTCTCGTGTTAGTAGGTATCCCGCACTTATCAATATATACGTATTTATTTATATAATAGGGCTAGGGATTTAGGGTACGTAGGGACTTAGGGCGTTAGGGTTTTAGGTATTAGGGCTCTAGCTGTAGGTTCCCTATTAATTTCATGTGCAGTTGAATAATAGCTTTATTCACATGCTAAAATTTAGCTGCACATGCGTGATCTACGCGACCACGCAAGCCGCACTGAGGCACGACCGCTTCACTGGGCCACATGGGTAGGTGGTTTGATTTTTATGGAAATAGATGAAACTGAACAATAATATGGGTTCTTCTGAAATAAGTAGGTATTTAATTTGTTATTTAAATATTATTTCTACTCATGAAAGTAACTAACTGTCCCCGAAATGTATAAAATCCCAAAGTTTTTACAGCTACATTGGACAGTCGCTTTATTTGTGGCAAAAAATATAAGATTTCTTAAAAGAAAACATTGATCAAAATTGAAGCGCGCGCGAAGAAATCAAACAACTCAAAGAAGTCGGTGACCAAAGAGAATATAATCACTATTTTAACAACGAAATTATTGAAAAGCTCAGAATAAAAAGTTTTTATTGCTGAAATCTAACAAAACTCACGAAGAAAACAAAAAGTCTGTGACAAAAGAGAATATAATCACTATTTTTTTCATAAAATTATTGAAAAGCTCAGACTAAAAACTTTTTATCGCTGAAATCTAACGAATTTTATATGACAAACCGGTTATTTTTCTTAAAATGGCAACATCAACTTCTCGCTGTTACTTGTCACGACAAAGCGAAGTCATGCCGAGAAATCTTCTCTTCCGTGGTACGCATGTTAAGAAAAACGACAAAATAATCGGGATCGACAAATTTTATCATACACGACATGAGATAAGTCGTGTTGCCGTTAGGCCAGCAGGTCGTCGGTCCACCGAGTCGGAGCCTTCCGGTGCGCGGTCGCCACTCGAGAAGTTTAGTGCCCCAATAGCCAGCTGTTCTACGAGAAAAATAATACGAGTACAATACATTTTCTATTTCTATAATTCAATAGGTCCTAATTTAGGTCGAAAAAAAATTTGCTCTTAAAACGAGAAGTATATTATTATTATCATTATCTTCAGACTCAACAGAAACCCGGAGATATTTCTTTATTCATTCCATTCATTAGTTCATTCGTTCGTGTAATTTACTTTCGTTGTTGTCGGCTCATTCCGCGGTTATTACTTTTCCCTTTGTCGGTCAACTTTTTGTTTGTTTTCAGTTCGGGCCAAGTTTTTTCGCTTTTCTCTGTGCTGGTAATGAAAGAAGCAGTAAATGGTTCTAAAGACGGTAATTATCAGACTTCAAAGTAGTTGTAGTTATTTTTTGAAGTGCCTAAAGTACTGCTATATTTAGATCTTCAAGAAAGTTGTCAGAGCTTTACTGATTTTTGAGAGCGAAGATGGAATACACTGTATATTTATCATCATGCTAAGTGCAACACCAGGAAACTATCATCTATACCTTGGAAATAGACAGTAAATTATGCAACACGATAAGAGCAAGAAAATCTTACCTATTTTATGGTCACTCTCGCTATCTTGCCCTACCATCTGGACTGCAGCACATTGCTCGATGACACAGGTATTTCTATATGAGGAAAACAAGCCTGTTAATTTTCTGAAGCTGATTTTAGTAGGACTAAATTGTCTTCCCCAAAAACAAAACCATTTTTCGTATCTGCAACGCACACGCACATCTCGTTAAAGAAGATTTAGCGCCCGCCTTATACTGTTGTTCCATTCCAATGTTTAAAGGTATGTGGCAAATAAAACTGTTATCAATCGCATCCAACTGGACCTCTGCGGGCTTCTCCAGGGATGTACTTATTCTCTTGAAAGGTGCTTTGTATTTTTTCTGATTTCTAAAAAAATATGTAGGACAGGCCAAAGAATTGTGTACACTATTGCAGTATATATTGAAATGTATATATTGAAATGCAAATGCTTAGCGAACAGTTTCATAATACAATAGAATACTTAGTTAATATTGTTAGGTATTTGTAGGTGGGTTGCCTTTCGCCATATAATACAAAAAAAGCTTACTAAATAAACCAGCTTGTTCATTTATTATATAAAATTTACCTTTAGTTTATTGATAATATTGGTTGCAGTCCCCTTTTGTCGCTAACGAAATAAATATATTTATGCATTAAAAGTTTCGTAGCTTAAACTTTGTACATTCTCAAACATTCTCTCTTCTTTTTTGCCTTTTCTTTTAAATTTTTAGGATTACATTTTTTGTACCTAGTGTATAAGTGGCCCTTCACACCAGCCGGCCCTGGTCACGGCTTACCAACTGTGGGATTAGACCCACATGTAGCGCCCCACCCTTTGTTTTTGCGCTTTTCTTTTATTTATTTGTGCTCGCAGCCGACTGAGTCACTTTGAGCTTACCGGTCTTATTGAGTATTTTTAACCGACTTCAAAAAAAGGAGGAGGTTCTCAATTCGTCGGATTTTTTTTTTTTTTTTTTTTTATGTATGTTCACCGATTACTCGAAGACGCCTGAACCGATTTGGAAAATTCTTTTTTGTTTAAAAGTGATTTAGCGGTTTTTGAGAAAATCAACAAAAACATAGCAAAATTGGAGTTGTTGCGATTGAAGTCGGTTGTTTTTAACGTATTCCGCGTGGTCAATTATATTAATTCTAGTTTAGCGTGCAACCAAAGATCTTCTATTTCTTATCATGTAGCACAGTTACCTGTTAATTCACAATGCATAAACGGCGGTTGCCTGGTGTTATATTATATACAACAGTTTGAAGTAAGTATTTAAGAGATGAATGTGCAATGATTAAGATAAGTAGAAAATGTGAGGTTTTTTACAAAGTTGAAACAATATCAGGCAAAATGTGTATGATGACAAACGGTCCTAAACCGACAGAGATGAGTCAAGTCATGCTTAGTTATATCTATAAGGGCAATTCGTCTAATCGTTAAAAAAACTGAAAAGACAAAAACAAATGAAAAGCTAATTTGAATTTTCAACCGACTTCACAAAAAGGAGGAGGTTCTCAATTCGTCGGAATCTTTTTTTTTTTTTTTATGTATGTTCACCGATTACTCGAAGACGCCTGAACCGATTTCGAAAATTCTTTTTTTGTTTGAAAGGGTATACTTCACAGGTGGTCCCATATAAATTTTATCGAAATCGATTCAGCGGTTTTTGAGAAAATCAACAAAACATAGCAAAATTGGAGTTGTTGCGATTGAAGTCGGTTGTTTTTAACGTATTCAGCGTGGTCATATTCAGAATGTTTCAGTTTTAATGTTATTTACTATATTATCTACTCTAATTCGTCTTTGAATTCTCTATACAAATTTGAACACCCTATTTCACATTAAAAGCTATTCTATATCTTTTCACCTTCTAAGAAACATACGTATGTTCCAATTTCCATTCCAATTTTCAATGTTCAATAGTTGTGTCTGTGTGTTTCCTGTCACTGTGTGAATCAGTCAGTTAAAAGTGTAGGTAAAAAGATGATTATAAGGTAATTAAATAAAGTCAATAAGTCAGTACCGTGTCACATTAAAACAGCATATAAAATAACACGTACAAATAATTTGGCAGTTCTTCCATTTAAGTCACGCTAATAAGCCTTCATCTTTCCTTCAGCAACAAAGAAAACAATAGCCGATATCACACACTCACACTCACTCTCACAACGCCTTCAACAGAGCACGCCACAGATTTCCCGTCACATAGCTTAATATACAGCGTGTTAAAAAAGTGCGTTTGAAATTTTAAGTGGTTACTCAGAATCAAGTATAGAATACAGGAAAAATATTTAAAAAATCCGATCTACAATATTTTTTTTCAGTTTGCTATACAAATTCTTGATTAGCTATTCAGATTTACTATGAAAAACTGAAAAAAATGAAGATCGGATTTTTCCAATATTTTTCCGGTATTCTATTCTTGGTGCCGGCTGCTATCGGTAGATGGCAGACGCTAAGCCATTTCGGAGGCCTTATAAAAACTTCTGACACTGGGGTTGGCCACTAGCCTCACAACCTCCAGCAATCCGGACTTGGCCCCCGTCTGCGGAGTATGGCCTAACCTTCCCGAATTATAGGGAGAGACCCGTGCCCCTGGAGCGGGGACGTAATGGGTTGTTAATTTTCTATATTTGATTCTGAGTGACCTCTTAAACTGACGCACTTTTTTAACAGCCTGTATAACAAAAGCGAATCAAACGAAAACCTCAGCACACTGACCTAATTTCTCGAGGAATGAGACGTCAGAACAAAACTCAGGAGCACCTTGTGGGAATTCCAGGGGCATTATATTTAATTACCGCTTCTCATGTCTGGCACGAGGTAATCAATCTCCCTTTTCCCCTCTTCCCTAGCATTCGTCTGCCTTTTTTGAAGGTTCGTCCTGATATTGAAAGACTATTTACGTATATTGGAGGGACAGTAGTTTGTATTATTTTCTTCACAATTTTAACGGTCGTATTTAACATCGATTTTCAGAAAATCAAATTCATCATTTTTTTATTTAATTAATTGCTTCGCTCATTATCATAAATCGTCTTTTTTACCTATTACTAAGTTCCCACCACGAGGAACTTGTACATAATTCCTTTTATTTATGAGAGTATTGTACCTATATATCGTATAATATTATGTATTTAAACGAAAATACATCGGTACTGTAGTGATGGAATCTCTACAGCCGCGCATTGTGATCTGTTCGGCGTTAGAACGTTTCTATTAAAAATAATAAAGATTTAAATCGTACGCTGTCGGATTTTGATAGTTTGGAACCAAGATTCTCTAAGGGTTCGTCATGATGTAAACATCTATCTAAATCATTTAATAAGTTTAATTGGAAATAAACCGAAATAGTTAAAAGTATCAGTATCTTTCAATAAAGAACCCTATAAATGGTGGTAATGTGCTCCAAGATACTCCACTCTCCACTTTGTCTGTTCCTGGCAATATTATTGAAGATTTGGGCCACGATAAGTTTTTCGATGAAGTGTTGTATATATCGTTAGATTTTGTCTAGAAGTTATAGAATAGGATTCGGATTTGTTATGGATTGAAAGTGTGAAAGTGAATGTGTTCCATAGGGTGCGAAAAACTCGATATGCCCATAGAGTGCTGGAGGATAGCCGACTTGGTTATCTCACATCCGGAACATAGCGTAGATAATGATGATTTATAGGGGAGATTGTTAGTTAGGTGATGATTATGAAGTTTTTTGAGTTAGGCTAAAACACTTGGGTTAAGGTCATATGTTGCTGCCAAGGGTCTCAGATTTGTGACTTGTTCTAGTTCAGGGAATGATGGCTTCACTTTTATAAGGTGATATCGGTATTAAGGTATATTTATTCCAGTGTGATGGCCCAACTATTTGGTATCCTTACAGATATGTCTAGTTGATGCCAGGACAGGCAAGGTGTAGGTTAGGAACTTGAAATCGATGGTGCTCTTAAATCGTTAATGGCATTTTTATTCTCTTTTAAAGCGTATTTTACTTGTGCTCATTAACAGTCTTATTCGCGATCTTTCCGTAAAAGTAATTTGTTTATGCCCGGTCGATTGCAAAATCTCTTTCGGCGCAGTATTTTCGGAAAAAGTTCCTATTTATCATTTTGGCACTTATAATCTTTTTCAATTATTTGTTTTGGGAAGTTGCCTCGACAATACTTTCTGATTTTTGTTTTGACATTGTCATTGAATAATTTACGCGCGAAAATTGCAAAGTCAAAAGTATTTGAAATAGCTTTCAGAAACTTCTTATCACTGATGTTTGTTGTATAATAGATAAGCTTTTATTTATATTTTATAACTTAGTAGGTTAGATAGGTTATTGCTTTTGTTTTATATAACAATGGTTGATAGGTAGGTTATTTATTCATAGAAGCCGAATGTTTTTTTTAGTTTTGCTTTGTATAATGAGTTAGAGTTAGGACTCTAGCTTGGTATTCTTAAGCTTGAGGCGCAGTGTGACTTTTTGTGGTTTTGTCACGCTGAAGCGTTTGGGACATTGAGTTGTTTTTCCGATTTGATGGGTGATATTTGTTGATAACTAACACTTTAAAACTTTTATTCATTTTCCAGTTTGACTTTCCCAAACACTAGGCTATTAGTAAGTCCGACCTCCCTTCGACTTCCACCTCAGGTAGGGTGCGAGTTTAGGTTAGTAGGTAGGAGTTTGATTGTAAGTTAGGTAAATCATTGAGAAAAACTTCGCTTCACGGAGTTTTCCTCAATTGAGCGGTGGGTGGTTGTATTGATGGAATCTCTACAGCCGCGCATTGTGATCTGTTCGGCGTTAGAACGTTTTGTATTAAAAATAATAAAGATTTAAATCGTTCGCTGTCGGATTTTGATAGTTTGGAACCAAGATTCTCTAAGGGTTCGTCATGATGTAAACATCTATCGCATCAAAAACATAAATGTGAAAATGGGAGCCAAGTTCAATATTATGATATGGTGTGGTTGTCAACTTTACTGAGAAAAGAATTGAGATCTAAATGGATGCCAAGTTCTGTAGATAATCCTGAAATTTATTTATAAGAACGTATAACATTCTTAAGTAAATTTAAAACACAATTTCTTGATTTTTACTGCTACAACAATGTTTGCTATTTAAAAATATGACTTTCTAAATTTAAATAGTAGAATTATTTACACAAAGCAAATAACTTATGATCTGTTTAACCTCAACTTTGACTTGTCTAGGTTCAAACCCAACATGAGCAACTTTATATTTATTATATTTTCAGCTTATTGTTAGTAATAATGAAATGCTAACATATATTTTTATTCTGTTTATATTAAATGAATTAAGTTTATATGTAATAGTTTTTATTTAAATATTTAGTAGCTAGTGCTTTTATTACACAGGTTTTTTATACAATTCCAAGAATCTTTTATTTTTGTTTCATTCCAAGAATCTTTTATTTTTGTTTCGTCTTGCTATTTTCCTGTTTTCCATTTACTACATTGTATAATATTATCTTTATTTCACCATTGCCATAATAACCTCGATAGCTCACTTAATATAGGAGTCGCACATGTAACGCGCAGGTGCGAGTTCGAGCCCCGCGATAAGTTACTTTTTGAGCCTTTTTTTATTATTTTAACACATGGTTTTTTAAATTTTTCCGTTATCAGTATATGAAATACTAGCCGCACACCAAATTTTAAGCTCGTAGCCTTGCTAGAAGTACCTTAGCTTTTTGATGACGGTGAGTGTGTGTCTTTAAATCATAAAAATATTGCATTGAAAAAAAAATGATTTCTTAGAAATTTAGTGTTTTCTGATTTTTCCCTTTGCATACACACAATTACCTAGCTTGATGCAAAATTTGAACTTACTAGGTCATCTGGAAGTGGGTAACCTTTTTGATCTATATGTCAGTGAGTCAGTCATAAAAATGTCGATTTTCGGACGTTAAAATCTATACCAACCGTTTGAGCTGTGTTTATAAAATTTTGAGTGCTCGTTTATCTAGGAAGTCTTAATACATAAACCAAATTTGGTGTGTTTATGTTAAATAGATTTTAAATTATGAAGGTGACAAAAGTGGCTCCAAATGGTTCGTGTAATATTACACACGGAGCTACTCGCCAGTTCTTTTTTGACGTGAACTTGGCTGGACACGCTCCGCGTGTCTAGATCTAAATCTTTTAATAAGTTTAATTGGAAATAAACCGAAATAGTTAAAAGTATCAGTGTTTTCCCTTATAAACCCTATAGTACCTTAAACATAAGTCAGATTCGCGCAGTCAGAATTCCGTTTTCTATTCACCATACAAATTTAACCTCCTTTTAGTAAAATTGCATATCCCTTAATTCCAAGCTGGATACAAAAGACCTTTTGCCGACGGTGCAACGGTGGGTGTACTTAACAGAATGACTCTGCCGTGACCACGGTTGGTGGCCTCTTAAATGGTAGCTTTTTAACTAATTAAAATATTTTAGGTTTGCGCTTAGAGACTGCAAAAATTCGACTCTTGAGTAGGATATAGTACTTAAAGCAATGAAACAAAACCTTTACTTTTTACTGACATAGCCTACTTAGAGTGAAGGTAAAAGTTAATTGGGTAAATGTATGTATGTATTTCAATTTAATTGTTGTCATCTATAGCTATGACAAACGTATTTTGTAGCGCGAATTGTTGTAATATTTGTCTTAGTACCCTGAATGAAATACATATAATAAGAATTTAAATTTCGTGAATATATTACTCGTCGCGTAAAATACCGATAACTTCCTACTAGCTGTTCATTTATTTCAGTTGTGATTTCCCAAACGACCGACATAGATATACTGAATCTATAATGGATAAGTATTTATTAGAATCAGTCTTTTAGTTTTAAAAATTCCAATACTATTTTTGACGAATTACAAACAAGCAGTTGTTAGTATTATATTTAAAGCTAGACGCTGTCTCCTTACCTGTAGCTAAGTTTTATAAAATTATGTCCAGTTATAAGATAAATCACGAATACGATAAATAAAATATTTTTATACCTATATACTACAGAAATAAAATGAGTGGTTTACTTTGTAAACCAGTCAAAATTCAGAATCTACCGGACTCGCAGAGACTGTTTCTTTACAAACTCAAGTGTTTCTAAAGCGGACCAGACACTATCAGTAATAATGACAGTATTTTCAAGTATGACAATATACTGACATTATACTGACAGTGTAGTGGTTGGAATGATGGTCTGACGCATACTAAACGATGGAATGTCAATATACTGATGTAAAAATACTGTCATTATTACTGATAGTGTCTGGTCCGCTTAAGAAAGGAGTTCAAACAAAGACTCAGAACATGCGTAGCGATGTGCGACCATAGTCATCCTAGTCGCATAAATTCAGTCGCCGCCGGACCCCGGGCCGCCCGCCAACTCGATTTATGAACAATCGATACCACACTCCATTTAAGGGCAGTCAAAAGAGTTGGGATTACCAGGAATTTTCATCTCCTTTGGCCGAACATTTTTTCTTTTCTTTTTCTGGGTTCGGCGCGTCGCAGGGCGTTGGGTTTCCATTTTCAAACAATAAACTGAATAGGGTTAAGGGATTGTAAAGGATATATGATAGGCGTTGATGGGGTTATAATCAAATGTGTGAGGGTTTTTAGGGTTACCTTATAGTTTCGCCATGTCTGTCTGTCTGTCTGTCTGTACGCGGCTTAGCCCAGAGACTATTAGTACTAGAAAGTTGTAATTTGGCACGGTTATACATATTAATCACGCCGACAAAATGGTAGAACAAAATAGAAAAAAAAATCAGGGTGCCTCTCCTACACGTGAAGTGGGGATCAAAAATTTTTTTCTCGACTATCCCATGGTGTGGGGTATCGTTAGATAGGTCTTTCAAAAATATTATGGGTTTTTGAAAACCATTTTTCAATTTAGAGATCTGTTTTCGAAATATTAAGCTTTAAACTGCAAGTTTTTGTTAAAGTTATGTGTCCCCCCACTCTGCCAGCTAAACGGTTGTTTCTAGAAACGTGAAAAATTTCACGGTAGTATATTTATAACAAAGTTACAAGGAAAACTTGATAGCTAAGTAGGCTTTTAAAGTAAACGAGTAATAGTCAATTTTGTAAGATAGATAGATAGATAGATAGATAGATAACTCATTTATTTGTTACTACAAACACAAGACGGGTGGTTTTTCCTCTTGAAGCAGTGTGTCGAAGTACTACGGAACGCTACACTGCGCGAGGCCCGACACGCACTTGACCACATTTTCTTTGCAACACAGCGCTATAGTTGTATGAATTCTTTAGACTTATTTTATCTTCGCATGATTTGAACGGCTTCGAACGAAAAATGTTGTTAGAAGCAGAAAATTAATACTGTTTTCGAAGTGTTATTTTAACTAAAATTGCTTTTAGGTACTTAAGGAGAACAAATTGAGAGACAGTAATCATAATAATAAAAATAAAAAATAAATTATTACTTTGTTTATTTCGCACTACCTACAACCGTACTCGTAAATAACTATAATCATTAAACGAGGAGAAAGTATTCCAGTTTCAAATAAATTAAAACAAAGTTTTACAGGTACCTGAGTTTAGTCAAAAATTTACGGATTAAAGTCAAATTGCTATTCATTAAGTGCCGTTGTCACTTACCCCACAATGTACCCTACACCCCGCAATATACCCTACACCCCGCTCTTGTACCCTAGACCCCGTGCTGTGTACCCCATACGACCCACAACTGGGGAACGTTCGAAACGAAAGGAAATCATTAGCATTTCCTACAATAGGATGGCAGCTCTAAGTCATTAGGGGTGGGGTAACCTATCGATAAACTCGATTAACAATTTGACCTTTGAGAAGAAATGAGGTTATTGAACTTCAAATTGCACCGGACAAAGGTCACGCATTTGTTTTTTTTTTTAATTGAATTAGTGTTATATTTTTATTAATATTTAAAGTTTGTGTTTCAAGTTGAAGCTCCATATTATCCACAATGTTCTTTTAAAGAAATTTAATAAAATAAATAATCAACAACGCTGAACACATTAAAAAACCGACTCCAATCGTTACAGCTGCAATTTTGCTATGTTTTTTGTTTTTGTTGATTTTTTCAAAAAGCGCTTAATCAATTTAGATAAAATTTATAAGGGACCACCTTTGAAGTATTACCAACCAAACAAAAACATAATCATCAATATCGATTCATAACTGGCGGAGTAATCGCGTAACAGACATGAAAAAAAAAACATACAGTCGAATTGAGAATCTCCTCCTTTTTTGAAGTCGGTTAAAAAGGTTAATAAATTAGATACATATAATATTTACTTTTCGATCGTTCATAAATAATTTTAACAGGTTATTAATATATGCATTGCTGATAGGGGAAGCTGAGTAGTCCTTTTTCTGCCTTGCTACATAATAATTCTTTACAGTATTTATCTTGTATCGTATTCCACTCTCGAATTACACTCTGACAGCACAATCTGACTGCGTAATAAAATACTTACATCGTCATTTGTTACCTTTTTAATAAAATATGCCAATAGGCCAAGACACATTTTGAGTCGCAAGATTAGCCAGCGAAGTAAGTAATAAAATATCGATAAAATTAATATCCAACATGTGCCTCGATCCACCCCTACCGAGCAGTCTGTAATTGCAGCCGCGTTTCGGGGTCGGAAACACATAAATTACACAGTTTTATTCATCCCCAAAGCACGTTATTACCGCTACCTACCATTACGTGTATTCAAATATCGCCGGAACATCTAAAATATTAAATTGTACAATATTACATTAAATTTTCCTCCATTACATATTGTCTTTGGTTATTGTGAGAATCGTGGATCCCTAGCTTAAATATGTGGATGAGTTCTATTATAGTTTGGCATAGAATTCACACAGTATAAGACATAAGGTAAATTTAATCAAATGTTTTGGATACAATTTATACTTGGGTGTGTATAATTCGTCGTATAAATTATACATGGCAACTAAAACAGCAAAAATGATTAAAAGATGATGATTTAAGAGCTTCACTTCTCTTGAATTTTTAAATTAAGTCATTTTTTTACTTTCGTTAGTTTTATTTACAATTTAGCGATTTTAGCGAACAAAAACTTTGCCCGTATATTTTTATAAGAAAATGGTGCCTCGTCATATCGCTTAGAGTCTACGTCAAAATCTGTCATAATGTTGTAAATGGTTGGCAGCCCACTTTGTGCAAGATGGACAAAAAACGTTATCAACGCCTGGCCATCCTTTACGTGTCAATCATCAGGTGGATTTTCATCTCAAGCGCTGGACGACACCTTCTGGCTGATGGAAATACTAGTACTAGTGTTGTCGTGGTCCAAAACCTCCTTTTCTGGAGTGACAGTATTCTGTTATACGATACGATAGGCACGGCAAAAAAAAAACTTCATTTAAAAATGTTTTTACAAAAATATTGCTCAGCTTCATCAGTTATCTCTATTAAAAAGTTCCATTGTTAACTATCATGTACACCTTCGAAAAAGGGCTTGTCGACTAAAACAACACTGTGTCATTACAAAATTTTATGTAAAACCAATTCCCATTATATTTGATTAGAATTTAGTAGAAACTGTTATTAGAGAGACCCTCCGACAAGTGAAACGCATAAATAATAGCTTTTGAATGCATCTGACTGCAACTATGAGTCATGTGCTCTATAGTTGCGTGAGCGCGGTGCACATTCCCCAATTTGTACGGTTGATGGATAAAAAATGATTACTTTAACTCCATAACAGACTTAAAAAATATATATTTTTAAAGGAACCGTTTCAAATTTTTACTCTCTTATCTCTTATCGTGTAACACAATTTAACCGTCCTATCCGTACGTCCGTATAGGCGGCGGTTGCCTGGTGTTACACCTATCATCACCCTCGTCCACGTGTAGGGCATTTTAGATTTACACCTACGGACGTGTGCAATGCGACCATCATACACAACGGAAATCAGATGTGCAGGTTTCCTCACGATGTTTTCCTTTACCGTTAAAGCAGTCGGTATGAAAATGCACGTAAGTTTCGAAAAACTCATACGTGCACTGGCCAGGATTTGAACCCGAGAGTAAGGAGGACGGAGTCACTAACCGCAGAGCCACCGACGCTTTTTCGACGACTTCTTTTTTACTAATACTTACTATAACAATTTTGACAGAACATCACCATCATTGCGTCTAATAGACGGTTCAGTCAGTGTCGGTCGCGGATACAATATGGTTGATGTTACAGCCCGATTTAATGGAGGGAGTTTCTTTGGACCCGTTGTTTCTTGTCACTCCACAAACACTTCCCGAAACGGCGGGTATTCGAGTTTCCGAGTGGTAGGAATCTCGTATTAGATGTGAGATGAGACCGAGAGATGTGCACACGCGCAATCATCGCAATATGGACCGGCTCCTACCTGTGCCATGTAGACTCGCCAAATCTGGGAAGATTACTCATATTTTGGGCCCTTTAGTCTATAATAAACTGCCTACTAATATTACTGAAGCTCTCACACAATCAAGCTTTAAATTGAAACTAAAACGCTGGCTTCTCGAGCACACGTTTTATAGTATCAATGAATTTTTAAATTTTAAGTAATTACAAAAGTAACTCATTGTGTACAAATATGTACCAATTGTTTTTATTTTTTTGTGTAATTTTGATTTAATGTTCGATTTAATGTTTTTTTTTTTTTTTAATAACTTTATTGCTATTTTTTGTAGTAATTTTATCTGACTTTCTTTTATATAAATTGTATTTGACATCACATTATTGAAAACCAAAAATTACTAAATTGACATGTAAATTTATTTTTTACCAATAAAATATTATGATTATGATTAGGTAGATAAAATAATGACGTTCGAAAAGTGTAAGTACACTGCTACCTACTTTAAATAAAATATTTTCATTTAATTTCATAGGAGAGCGGTACAGTCGATCATAAGACTTGCAGGAAAAGATGCCGACAGATTAGATGCAGCTAATTGTCTTCGGTTTTTCTACTACGACAACAGCTCGAGATTAAGACTGCTTAAATTGTTATATTTTCCTTTTACTGTAAAAATCTTAACAATATTTATTAGAACTGTAGAGTTATAATCAAATTAAGTTGAAAAACAAAGTTTGAAATGTATTACAGTTACGAAGTTCACCGAAATTTTAAGTAAATTGAAATTCTGCTTAAAAGCAACTTGTTAATAATTCTGACGCTCCAAGTAACATTTGGAATTTCATTATATTATTACTGTCAATAGGCAAAGTCTTTCAAGAGTTTATATTCTGAATGATACAAGTTACAAGGTACTTTTTAACCGACTTTTTTATGTATGTTCACCGATTACTCGATGACGCCTGTACCAATTTGGAAAATTCTTTTTTTGTTTAAAAGGGTATACTTTACAGGTGGTCCCATATAAATTTTATCGAAATCGATTCAGTGGTTTTTGAGAAAATCAACAAAAACAAAGCAAAATTGGAGTTGTTGCGATTGAAGTCGGTTGTTTTTAACGTATTCAGCGTGGTCAATTATATAGATAAAATTGTATAATTGTGGTATTAGCACTAAAAACATCCTGAAGATCGACAAAACATGTATACTCTTTGATATTTTAAGTAACCGGTTGAACATAAAATAACATTATACCTGTAATAGGATTATGTGTATCTATGCAGGTACTGTGTTATATTTTTGAAAAGCTAAACTGAAATCGTTTAATAGCTCGTAAACAGAAATGTTCCGTATTCTACCCTAAAATGAGTCACGTTCACCGAGTTTGTTCAGTATGATTAATCTTGCATTAAAAAAAAGGTATCGACAACCTATTTATATAATCATGTCTATACAAGAGTATAGACATGATTATATAAATAGTCTATTAAAAAATTTGAAATTGCTTTGAAGATATAACAATATCGCTAGACTAGGAACCAGATTTTGATATTCAGCGCACCCAAAAAAAACTTTTATAACTTAAAAAAATAGCTTAGTTACTTAAAAAAACCCAGTCCATCAAATCAACCAGATCTAAGTAGCACAAAGATTTCAAAAAACAACATCAACGGGAACAAATCAGTTCACTTATAAACGCAATTCCTCCACTTCACCCCTCACCAGTCGTCCCACCCCTAGCTCACGCTTCGTTACGCCACAATCGCGTTAGTGAGCGTTAGGATGCGCAGGACAGGAACCTTAGGGATGTGAAAAAGGTTAAGCTGATGTGTCAACTGGTTTGGTAGTCGATAAATTGTCAGAGATTACTCAACACTCAACGCTGGTGTGTTCGGAATTGAGGAAAGAAGTTTAGAATCAGAGTTAAAGGAAGCAAAGTGTAAACATTAAAAAAAATACGAATCTATCCAACCGATTTTGGCTATGGCGATAACTTTCAACTCCTAAGCTGAGATTTGTCATTTTTGTGCCAGTGAGACACGTGAGAATGCCATTAAAAGAATTAAAGTGGAAAAAGGCAAAAAGTCAATAACTTTAAATGGATGACTATGTTGATGGTTAGGTAAAACTTGTTCTCTGAAAAATGAATTGTTTCGTCCGTGGGTCTACCTCCCACACTGGCACGGGTGAAAATTAGCGCTTTGGCTTTTGTTAGTCATATCATAGCATTATGCTCAGACGGCGCCTTTTTGTTAGTAAAAAGATTTTTAACACTGAGATTTTGTAAAAGTTTTTGATAATACTTTTACTGTCAAATAAATGGATGTTCTATCTTTCTTTCTTATTAAATTGGGTGAATTCGAAAACATATAATTTTATTCACTCTGTTGACTTAGTTATATTAATAAATTAAATTCGCAGCAAAAAAGGCG
Organism: Coleophora deauratella; assembly: GCA_958295455.1. Taxonomy (NCBI): domain Eukaryota; kingdom Metazoa; phylum Arthropoda; class Insecta; order Lepidoptera; family Coleophoridae; genus Coleophora; species Coleophora deauratella. The sequence goes on from OY282406.1 coordinate 617,583, forward strand.
CTTCTCAAACTCTGTTTTGGACTCTATGTCTCCTCTTAGATCTTTTTAAAAGTTACATTGTTTACACTGTGCAACATTACGGCGTATTTGTACGCAAAATGAATTGAAGTAAAATCACGCATTTGAGATAAATAATTTCTTCTCTACATTACGAACAAAACCGTAAGGTCAAATTGCTGTGATTTTTCGGAATTAAAATACCTTTACAGTTTGTATCGTTATTGAGCAAATTATATTTAAAGTACTCTTATAGTTTCAAGGAACAATATATGAAGTTAAATAAAATATATAAATATTCAAAAAAGAAAGCTTACTTCTGTTTTTTTTTTGGTTTGTCGACATAACCACGGCACATGCCTACTCCAGACTTTGCCTGACGCATCCGTGCGTTCACTGCCAAGTACCAACTTGTTGGGTGCACGGTTGCTCTATTTTTCCACCATATCTTCAACTTCGTGGATAGACTACCTTTTGTTAAAAGCAAATACGTTTTGATGTATGTTTTTTGAGATTTCGTTGTCGTCAAATAAAACTGATTTTTGACGTTTTGTTGGGACAACTACGGAACAAGAATGGGATTAGTTTCAAATCGGTATATTAAGGAAGCTGTGATATGAATAGAATGAATATCTTATTTGGATATGTCACTAGGACAAAAGTACAGATCATTCACTGAAAACGTCTAATGATGGTTGTGATTAGAAAGTTTGTTGGCAATAGGGTCTAACACCTTTTCTATTGTGCAAAGTGACAAAAAGCTGAAGTCAAAACAACATCAGTACAAAGGGTTATCATAACCTTGCTGATTCTACACAGCTAGGCAGCTTAGACTCTCAATATGTAGATAAATCGCTGGCTATCTTGATGACTTGCGGTCCTACCACCAGTAACAAGATAGCGATAGTAGGAGACATTGTCGTTGGGATGATATGTATGATGTAGCCAAATTGTAGAATTAGCCATTTTTCAAGTTGGCTAGTCAGTTTGAAAATTACTTCGAATCCGAGTCTGTGGATGAGCGGACGGCTATATCAGATTGTTTAGTGTTACGGTAAAAAGGAGCTTAACACTGTAGTTTACAAAGCAGCCAGCCATTTTGTACAACGGCTAATTATACAATCTAGCTATGAAATTGAGAGTATAGTACTCTTTTGAACAGTAGATGGAAGTAAAGTTTTCAAGTGTTAAGTCTTTCTCAGTTCTATTCGATTCAGTTCGATTATTAGGCGACCGTTCCCCAAAACCAAATGCAAAGATGTATATCCAAACCAAACGGACTGACCAAATAATAATACAACCAAATCCGATAGCCCGTTCTGCCAGCACGTTACCATCACAAATTCCTGCCTCTCCGAACCAGTCGTATTCATTACGGCGTAGAACCACAAATTGGCGACTTGTGATTGGATTACCGACGTCACGGCGCCATGATCTGTTCTCTCCGGAGACTTTATGGTACTGCGGCATCTATGGTTCACGGTTTGGTTGTTCCAAATTTGATTGTGGTTTTGAGTGGCAGTTGCGGTTCCATGCAGGCTTGCAAGCATTTAAAATGCAAGTCATATCATTTAGAAAATGTAATAATCTACTGTAATTAATTTGAATGGTGGATAGCAATGATTTAAGATGAAAGAGGTCTCCACGATAAAGAAAAAAATGGTGGGCCAAGTAAAATATGAAGTGATGACACCGGTAAAACTACGGATTTTTTTGCCAACAATTCCACAAAACAGAGACTAGCGGAAAAATCTAAGGAGGCCTTTACACACTAAGGAATCCTTAACATATAATAGAATATAAGTAATAACTTTAGTTAAAGTTTTTAAAGTAGTAATATTAATTAAAAGAAAAACCAACAATATTTTTTTTTCAATAGTTAGTAGTTGAGGAAATATAAAACTACATATATTCTGCTATCTGCTTTAAATAATATTAGACGTGTCAAAAGATATAATCATTTAAAGGTAAGGTTTTATAGGCGAACGGACATACATACGACAATTTTATTGTGAGTCTAGTAAAGGTTTATTCAAAACACAAAAAAATGTATTAATTATAATAATAAACTCCTAAAAGCAATCTAAGTGTATGAAAGGAAGGGTATCGATAAGGCCTTATTTTCGCCCCAAAATAACGAAAAAAAAGATGTATACGATTTGATGTTTTCTTTATATATCTAGAAAGTAGACTGTATATCTGATAAGAAAATATGTATATTAAAGAAAAAAACCTACAATTAATATTAGCTGTGGGACGCTAAACTTCGGTCTAACCGTGATTTTCGTTCAAAATGATACATTTTCAATATTTTTTTTTTTTATATAGAGCGCATGTGAGAAGCACTTTCTTTTTTGTTATTTTAATGTTCTTATGTTACTGTACAATATATTTAAAAATTACATTGCTTCCACCCTGAGCTCATAGATAAATGAAAATGAAACGATTTTAAAGTAAAAAAAATGATCATCTTATAAATACATAGAATAAAATTGAATTGCCACTACGGCACAAGCTTAATATCGTTTCGTTGTTTTGACGGTGACGTGCAGGAGTAACAGAGAAAATATTTTTACATTTATGTATTTCTTTAGAATCGAGTGATATTTTGAGAATATAAATTCAATCTAGGCATACAGCTTCTAAAATATACTCTCTTTCGATACAATACAGTTCCACCACTATAATACTCTAGTACTGTCAATGCAAAGAAAGGGCAAGACTTGTTGGTTGTTGCGCTCATATTGGCTCCGTAATCTGGTATTTAAGTAACTACAGATATCAAGATCATAGTACCCAAAGAGTCCCGTGCGACTACAATTTATAATTTGATAAATGCAGATGTTGAAGGACGTGGGAGTGACGAGAATGAAGACTAAATGGGGAGTGTAGGATTAAAAATGTTGAAAAGTTTCGAAATTACCTAAATAAAGTTGATTAAATTCATGATTTCACCTTTTCATAAAACCTTCCTATAATAATAATATGAACTGCAAAATATATGTGAAATGAAAATATTCTGGCATATTATTCATTCCATATTACTATTCACTTTCTAATTGCCAATTTGGTTTTCGAAGAAATAAATCAACCAGCGATGCTGTTCACGATTTGACAAACTATGTAGTAACCAACCTAGATAGAAAAAGGAAAGTAATTGCTATATTTTTGGACTTAGCCAAAGCATTTGATACGGTCTCTGTCCCTCTGCTCTTAGAAAAACTCCATCATCTTGGAATACGAGGAGAAACATCGGACTTTTTCAAAAGCTACCTCACCGATCGGACACAGTGTGTCAAAATTGATAACGTTTGTAGTGATGCTCTTCCTATCCATTACGGCGTCCCCCAGGGCAGTATCCTAGCACCAAACCTGTTTTTAACATATATAAATGGATTATGTCAACTAAAATTAACAAATGGGAAGATTATAACCTTCGCGGATAACACGGCTCTTGTTTTTTCCGGAGAAACATGGGACGAAGTCTACCAACACGCTCAACAAGGCCTGAATTTAGTAACTAAATGGCTTTCAAAAAACTTGCTCACCTTGAATTCCGACAAAACAAAATATATTTCGTTCTCCCTAAATAACAAAAATCATCCGTACTTCTCACATTATTATCTGACTGCCCATTCTTGCTCAAACTATCTCCCTGGATGTCCTTGCTCTCAACTACAATTTGTAGACCAAATCAGATATCTAGGTATCATAATAGATAAAAACCTTAACTTCCAAGCCCATATTAACTTATTGACAGCTAGAACTAGAAAACTTATCTATATATTTAAAAACCTCCGGCATGTCGCAGATGAAAATGTTATCAAACTTGTCTACCTCACACTATGCCAATCCATCCTAACCTACGGTATTACGTCGTGGGGCGGTGCACCAAAATCCTACATGCTTAACCTCGAACGCGCTCAAAGAGCTGTCCTGAAAGTCAGTTACTCCCTACCATTTTTCTTCCCTACTACTGATCTTTACAAAAAATGTAATCTACCAACCGTAAGACAACTATTCATTTTACAGACCGCAATCAAGGCACATTCTTTAACATACTATCACCCACCGCTTAGTAACTCAATTCGCCGAAAAGGCAAGGTATACCCAAACACTCACTTCAAAACCAGTTTTTCTCATAAATTCTTTTGCTTCCTTGGACCCTTTCTCTACAACAAAATCAACCAGTTCCTAGCTATTTACTCATTACCCAGGTACCAATGCAAAAAAGTGATAACATCATGGTTGCTTACCCTCACGTATGCAGAAACTGAAGACTTCCTTGTCCCCTTATCTTGATTTATACTACGCCGGACGCCAACCACACATACACACACACACACACACTCACACACACACACACACACACACACACACACACACACACACACACACACACACACACACACACCCACACACACATTCAGACACACACAACTAAGATTACCTATCTTATTATCTTATGTTCTATTTCGTTGTTTATTTTATAATTTGATATTACTATTCTTCGTGAAAATACTACCACTTATGTTGTGTAAAGTTAAATCCTTGGGGTGAGAGCCTGGCGATCTGTAACACAGGTTACCCTAGTACAGACACCAGTCTCTCACAAAGGAACATTATAAATTTACTATGTTACACAATTAATTATAGTATCTATTTTTTAAGTGTTACCTTTGTGAAAGAGAAAATAAACGAATATTATTATTATTATTATTACTTTCATGCAAACCTAATGCACATATAAGAATTCATATCGGGGATGGGGCGAAAATAAGGCCTTATCGATACCCCTCCTTTCATAAAAGTGACGGATTTAAGAAATTGACAGTATAGTATTACTTCATGAAGTAATCTTTTTGGAAGCGCAAACTATTGTGAGCTAAGTAAAGGTTTGTGCAATGTATAAAAAATAAGTATTAATTTTAAAAATAAACTCCTGAAATCAATCTAAGTTCATAAAAATCCACAAAGTGACGAACTTAAAAAAAATGACAGAGTAGTATGAAAACTGCTTGAAGCTAACATTTTGAAAGTGCAATTATAGAGTCTGACATAGATGGCTTGTTGCGTCCCATCAAGGCTTGCTTTGGACAAGCATGCTATCTGCACAGTGGGTTGTAATTTGCTCTTCACACGCTGCTCGTAGTGTATGGCCAATAGATTGCTATCTCACTAGCGTTCACATAATGAATCGCCTGAACTATCGCCTGGTGGACGTTCTAGTGCCCGATATATCGACATACCCACGAGAAGCAATCTAATTACCTAACTGCCCAACTGGAGGATAACGTTTTTCGTGTTTTTTTGTAGGTACCAGTGCTATAGAAGGTGCTTTTTAGAAATATTAGATATGAACATACCCAGAGTATAATTTCGATAGGCGTCTTTTCTACCAATTTTTAAGAAAAATGCTCAAGAATTAGAGGACCTAAGACAAAACCCTAATTTCACGCCTGTAAGTCTTATAAAAAGAGACCCGAATGTGATTGATGATTTCAGAGCGGCCGATATTTACAAGACCATAACGGTTTGAAACGATTTTGTCTTGAAATTATAGTCTGCATATTAGATGTATAATCGCGTAATAAAAATACACATTCTTTTCTTGCAGTGACGTACAATATTAGTTTAGATTCTTCTAGAAATGGATCCTAGTGGACGATTCAATAAGTTTAAAAAAGTTGAAGATTTCCAAAACACAATTAATTAAAAGAGAAACTGTGGCACTTCCATTCTGCCTTGATGCACTGCAAATGTGTAGGTACTTCCTGCTACTACAACTGCTACAAAAGCACCATTACTGTACATACCAGAATGAAATCAACATTCGACAAACAATATCGACGAAACACAATGACGTCATCGGCGTCTGTTGGAGCGTTTGACGCGATTACCTCGTATCGCATAATATACAGCACGCATCATAAAATCTATTGAAGCTTCCTGAAAGAAAGCTGCAATCTGTAATAAGCCATAATTACCTCAGACAGGGTTGAAGTTGCAACAGCTACTAATTGGGGGGATAAGTCCTTTGTGTACCATAAATGTTGATCGCCTGCATACATCAAACAAAACACACTAAAGGTTTCAATATTGGACGTCTGACAATCATATGTCAACTTTATCTCGATTGATTGAAGCTTATTATGAATTGCACAATAGGGTGAACATATGACGTTTTACATAATTGATGAAGACGTGCCTGCATTTAAGCATGTTTAAGCAGCGGTGTAAAATTAGATTTTAATATTGCGTTGACAAGGTTTAATTTTGCATGAAAAGTGTAGTGTACGTTTGGAAGGGTTTATATGAGGACAATGAAGTGTTCACACAATGAGGAACTGAGCGTGAAAATTGTATAGCTGTTGGTTGAAACAAAAACTCATTGTGAACGTGAACACTGGTTTATTTTGGAAAATTGACTGCGTGGTTACGGGGAGGAAAGATTATTACAAAAATAGCGTTCTAAAAAGCTGCCTGTAAATTTAGATCATCATTTCTGACTGATCTATTTTTATGGAGAGTACAAGTCATTCTAACTAGTATTAAAACTATAGTTGTCACATTTAATCTGATATACATTTTGACATATTCACATCCACCGATAATATTTCATCGTACCTTGTATCTAGTATGTAACCAAGACTTATAATGATGGATTTAATATGATCAGCTTTATAATATTTTTTAATAATATAAGATAGTTATGATCAAAACTCAATATCTACCCTTTGAAGTGTCACTGTCTATCAGATTAAGATATCTTGTTGTAAGGCACATGCCAGGTGATAAAAAAGACCCTAATAATTGCTATACAACAAAAATAACCTGACTAATAAATTAACTCAAAACCTGACTGCTTGAAATACATACATATTCGACTTAATCACCTGACAATCACACATAGGGGAATAAATGCCATCAAGCTATACAGGCTACATGCTTAGTCAAATAAATTAACAATATTTTTTCTAAATAATACAAATAACAATTTGTTATTAAAAACAGTATAGAATATAAACAGGCGTCTATAAAACCGAACTGTTGAGTAAAAATAAATACAAAATAAAGACAACGAACTCTCTTCTAAATCAAAGTGACACATGAATTTATTTATTTGTATGAATGCATAAAATCAGCAACATATATAATATACACTAAGTATACTGATACACAATAATAATCTGACAGGCAAGCCACCAAATATTCAATCTGCGCCCCTCAATCTGCATAATCATTTGTCAAGGGCCGCGGCCACAAAGAACACAAAGAAAGAGAAGTAATTTGATAATCGCGTGATTCGATTGCGGCTTGTGACGCATTGTGCGCGTGTGACGTCACATTGACGTGTTGGGGGATTTCCCGCAAATTTGAGGGAACTTAGAAGCTTAGTTGCATTAATCTTCAAAATAGAAAGTATGAAATTAAAATGAAAGGGATGATTAAATGCTGATGTTGTAGTAGAACTTAAATCATTAATAGACCTAAGAAACTCCTTTTTAAGATTGAAATTAAAAAGGATTGTAAGATTGACGACACAAGAATTGACCAGAATGTAGCATATTAGGAAAAGTATCTCTATTGTAATATGGCACGATTTAACCGCACTATCACACAAGGCGTCGACAGCGGCGGTTCCTTGGTTTTACACTTTGCATCACTCGTGGTGATACTAGAACAACCTTACTAATCCAAAATAAAATAGGACTATTAAAGCTATAAGATAGCGATGAAATGATAAAGCGTACATTCAAGAGTCGACGTCTTTTTTTTAAAGAAATAAAACCGTGACCAGCCAAAATACTGATTGATTTCGAGGATTTTTATTTTCTTCTGGCAACACAGCGCAATGTCATTGTTCAATTAGTCCACGAGTACCGCGGGGCGGGGACCATCCATACAATTTGATTAGCGTATGGTATGGGGGGCTATGAGTTTAACTCTAGTGTTTTGTGTTTTGGAGCACTCTGCGTGGTTTGTTATTCGAAACTGTAATCTAATAATGTAGTGTTTGTAAGGCAAATTGATTTCTTTGTATAGAACAGAGATAAAAGGGGAACTTAGTAGTTGGAGCGATCGATATCAATTCATATGGAGATACTTTTACTGTCATATAATAGTAGTAAGTGCAGAACAGCAACATTGCATGACATTATAATTTACTAGTCACTATGAAGACTTTTTAAAGCCATATTGTTATTAAAATACACACTTAAGTCCATTTCGTAAAATAAAACTTTTTTTTCACAAATCACTTGGGCTATCTTCTAAAAAATATCATTGTCAACCTAAGACATATTTTGGTGGCCCATGAGGGGACAAAATATGTCTTAGGTTGACATACTGGAGCTTTAATTAAACTCAAAATTACGAATTTAAATATTTAATTCTGGACAAGTTACAAAATGTATGCAATCAGATCAATGGTTAGAATGCAAGTAAGTGCACTAGAAGTACCAACACTCATTTTAACATATGTGCCTGACAGTACATAGGTAGACGTATTCCGTAGTAAAATTGCTGTGTTAAAAGAGGCAGGCACAGTCGTAGCTGAAGCGTAGACAATCATAGAGACTGAAAGGTTACGAGTGTTTTCTCCTTGATATTGTAGCATAGACTGTACTTATAGGACTTCAATTTTAAAAAAAAAAGCTTCAAGCGATAACTACTGTTCATTACAGAAATTATGTAATAGCATATTAGAAAAAAATATATTATATAAAAACATGTCTTGGAGGGAATTTGTTTGGGCCTGACTTTCTTTTCTCCGCGAACACATTCCGAAATCTTGGGTGTACGAGCTTCAAGTGGAAGAAGCTTCGTATTAGGTAGACAAAACATTTGCCTTCAAAAAGTGTACGAATTGTGAATAAAAAGATCCTATTTCAGTTTTTTCTACAACAAAACTCTACTTTCAGCAATAACTTCAATCCCATATTGAGCCGTTCGATACAATGGCCAATCATTAGAATCGGGACCGCATACCGCAGTCCGCCGCACCAATCAGTGTCTCTGTAAATTGCTTACGCACCCACTGTGCAGTTGTAGTAATGCAATCGCACTGTGGACTGTGGTCTCAACTCCGAACTTAGTTGCGTTAATAATCTCGTGTGATGTTCAGTTACAAAACTGAAATGTGTATGAAGCACCTTTTATAATTACTAAGAATAGCAAAGCATCTAATAAAATACAAATGTTTTTTTTCTTCAATTTTTTAAATAATTCTCTTTTAATAAATTAACTTTATTATTAACTTTATTAACTTTAACTTTATTTGACACAGTTAATGTTCACAAATATTCACAATACATCTTATTTTATACAACAAGGTGGCTAGATAAAGTGCGTAATAAAATAAGGGAAGCATCTACAACCGAGCTAGGTTTTAAAAACCTGTATTACAGTATACAGAGCCCTCCCCCTGGAGGACCTGAGATATAAATTCTAGCCGCAAGTACAAAGTACAAGTAGTATTTATGTCTATTGCAATACATTCAAACAAATAATGTGTATTAAGAGTTGAGTATGTGTGTGTGTAAATACGCATATGAATGCATAATCTCTTATTTCAATTTTATTAGTCTCTTGTTTATTTTACTATTTGTCGTTAACTCTATTTCGTTGCAAAACATGTTAAGTCATTTATTAAAATTCAATTCTAAGATGAAAAAAGACACAAAAGATAACTTTGCATTTAAAATACACTGCTCATATTCCATATTCTAATATACATTTATTTTTTACAAAGAAAGTTAAAAAGGAAAAACGTTACCCTCCTGGGTATCCCGTTTTTCCTCTTTTATCCGGATAGTCCGTTTTTACCCTTTTCTTCATCCGGTTATACCCTTTTTACTCGGGCCGGACCGTGACGTTTGAAATGTGACCGCAGCCTAATTTGGGTCCGACGACATTGTCCATTTTTATGATATACCCACTCATTTAATTATAATGTGATTAATTGTTTGCTTTTAAAAAGATTTTGAATATTTTTTTAAAGGTTTCTTAGGCTTTTAAATCGTGGTATCAATGGGAACATACTACTAAGCTAGTCTGTCTGTCTACCCTGGTTTTAGTGTAAATTGGTGTATCTTTTGAACCGTAATACGTAGCTTGTCAAAATTTTCACAAATTTGTTTGTTATTATGAAAAAAACGGAATTTCTCCATACAAAAAACGTGTTCTTTGTTTTTGCTCTATCGTAAAAACTGAATCATGATGTGAATGTCTTACCGTTACATTTTTTTTTTGGACAAATTAAAATATTAAATGTAATAAGAACTTGCCAAGATTATTCCAGTTCCACACCAGAAAGCAAATATGCGGCGATAGAACTCACAGTTTTCTGAGTTTTCAACTTATAAAATACTGTTTTCTGAGATGGGGAAGTTTAATGATGGAAAGTTTGACAGTTGCATTCATTGACGTAATTTTTTGCCTATTATATTTTTTGTACATTTAGATGGCCTCTCAGAAATATTGATAATTTGAAAGTTGATTTTCTCAGTAGTAATTAAACGAAACCCTCAAACCAAAGTAGCAGACAAAGTCCTATGAAATGAAGGAGAAAATCATCCCCATCTCAAAAAGAGAAAGAAAACCTTTCCCCGCAAAATATTACTTTCTGCATCCTTGCACGGTTGCACGCTTCATTAAAAGTAGTTCTTTTTTCTATTTTTGTTCACACTCGGATGCTGTTTTATGGGAATGGTCTCACTTGTTTGCTGTTACAATAGATACAAAAAAAGTATATTTTAGAGAAAACTATAAAATTACTATTTTTGTATAACTACAACAATAATTTTTTGCAATTAATTTTTTGTTTATATATTAATAACTTGAAGCGGTCGTAGCTCAGTGCGGCTTACGTGGTCGCGTCGATCACGCAGGTTAACTGACTACAGATACGGTCATAAACTGAATGGGTTTGGCTATTGGTGGCATTTATCTCGACCGTTTCCGTGCTTCGCAAGGCACTTGAACTGAGACTTATAGGCGGCCTGAAAACTTCTGACACTAGTGTTGGCCACTAGTCTCACAACCTCCACCAATCCGGACTTGGCCCCCGTGTGTGGAGTATGGCCTAACCTTCCCGAGTTATGGGAAGAGACTCGTTCCTCTGCAGTGGGGACGTAATGGGTTGTTAAGAACAATGTAGTTCCTTGGGAAAAGCTTGTACTTTAATGATTACATTTTACTATCTAACACCACTTTTTATATATTACACTTAAATTGGAAATATGAATTGGACAAAATAGAAGCCAAAATAAGTTCAGCCTGTTATGCACTCAGAAGCTTAAGAGAAGTGATTTCTCTTGAACACTTAAAGTCAGTTTATTACGCATTAATAGAATCTCATTTAAGATATAGTATTAAATGTTGGGGTGGAAGCTATAATTATAATATTAATAAGGCTTTTGTATTACAAAAAAGGGCCATAAGGAGTATCATGTGAATCCCACCGTGGGAATCTTGTAGAGAACACTTTGTAAATCTACAAATATTGACTGTACCGAGCTTATACATATTGATTTTATTAACTGATCTGATTAAACACTTTGAGAAGTTTGAGACAAATGAAGAGAGGGCAGAGCGCCTTGAGACACGCAGGAAGGATATACTAACCACATTCGTTCCTAAATTGAGAGTTGTACAGCATGGTGTGAGGTGTCAGTCTGTGAAAATGTTCAACAATCTCCCTATTGAAATAAAATCAATCACAAATGTTAACATCTTTAAAAATAAATTAAGGCATTTCTTGTTGAAGGGGTGTTTCTACAGTTTGGATGAGTTCTTGACGAAAAAATTTTGATTCATTGTCGATTAATTTTAATGTATCTGTTGACATGTTTTTATATAATATTGACTTCCTTGTTGTAATGTTTTTTTATTGTTATTATTTTGACTACTTAATTTGATGTGATTTTACTACTTACTGTTTTCTTTAAATTTATATTTATTTTGAATTATTTAAAATTAATTTATTGTTATTATTATTGTAAAATTCCCACACAATGCATTTTGTTTTTTGGAATAAATATGATGATGATGATGATATATCGTCCTGTACGTTACTAAATGATGAAAATGTTAATAAAACCACCATCTGATGTCCCATAACGGAATCCTTTTTACTCAAGCATCTTCTTAACTAAGTATTTGTTAAATTTCAAATGAGTACAGAGAATTCCGCTAACTAAGTTAAAACTTGAAACTGTCGGGTATTTGCATTGTTTCTTTGTCTGTCAGCCAGTCCATTCTTAAGGAATAATTAGCAACTCTACCTTTCGTGTCCAACTTAATCTGGAACTTAAAACAAAGTAGAACTTTACATAATTCAAGGTTGATACGAAAATAGTGATTTGATTAAAGTGAATATTGTTTATTTTTTTGCTGACTGTATATTTTTGTAATGTCTATAAAAATAAATTAGTATGTGCAGTTGCAAACTACACATTCATTTGTCTCATTTAAACGTCGACTACAAAAGGCACAATACGTTGCAAGAGCACAAATCAGAGAGGGAAATTAAAAGTCAACTGCGAAAAAAGCGTAACTTTGACATCAATGGCACGAGCGGCAACGGTAAACGGACAGCATACGTGTCATGAAAAATAATACACAGTGGGTCGGACGAGTATTTTTTGTGGACAAAAATATCGCACCCTAATAGTCCAGTCAATCTACGAATTTTTGTATGGAGTAGGTTACATTTAATGCACTTTGGGTGAAAATTTAGAATATGTTACTTAAATAATTGCAAAATGAAAATTCATGAAAATCTCTTATGAGTATTTGATAATTTTTCGGTAATTAGCCCCTAAAGAAACAAAATTAAATTTAAATGTGAACAAAAAATAGAAAACTGGTGATTTTTTACATGAGGGCTTCTTATAAGACAGTTTATTTATATTTATAATCGTCCCCGATCGAGATCAAAACATTGAGTAGATATTGAATATAATATATTTAAAAATTTATAACTTGAAAAGAAAAACTGCAAGGTGAGTGATATTTTGTCTTAGGGGGTACATAACCACTGTCAATAACCATGAGAATTATCTCCAAGGTGACTTCGTTATTTATTTTTTTATTAAGTTTTATTCGATTTTAACCCTTGCACATTAAAGACACTACGAATATTTTCATGAAATCTAATAGTAATATTTTTTTAAAACTAAGACTAAGAAAAATCCCCGGTCAATCTGTTGCACAGTTTCTGTAATAATCTAATAACAATTATAATTCGCGAGCGGGCTGAGCGGGGGGCGCGGGCGAGGGAATGCGGCATGCGCGGCGCCCGCGCTACCCCGTGAGTTCTTTATTCAGCTAAGCTATAGCTGGGGATTTCGTGCAACATCTTGTATGAGAACTGTTTTTAATTTTGGATCAATGTTACTTTCTCTCTTTCTTTTCTTTTCGTGTGGCACGTTTTTTTACTATTCACAAGATATAGATGGCAGTTGCCTGATGTTCCACTTAGCATCATCCGCGGTCACGTGTCTACCTATTGGGTTTTGTGTGTGTTATCAAGGATTTAAACTTGGTATATAGTTGTTCTTTAGGTGGTCTTGAGTGTTAGCCCAGGAGGCATCGGGAGGCATCACAAAGGTGGCGAGGGAAAACGGGGAAAGTTTGATTCGGCCGCGCTCTTCTTTCGAGCTTATATCTCCATAACTATATGTACTGGGGCAAGTGAGATAATTATCGGACAATTACTCGTAAAGGAATACCAATTCATTTGGAACAAATAATTGCTTCCATAAAATCCTTGGGGGAGGCCTTTGTCCAGCAGTGGACGTCTTTCGGCTGATAGATAGATAGATAGATAATTGCTTCCATCGCTAGAAAAAAATTGGCTATGGAGGGTACATGTAAGGAGATCAGTCTCTGTGTACAAAAGTGTCCGTCAAAACGCGTTAAGTAAGGGTGGTGTTATTGTATAAAAAGTGGTCAAGTGCGTGTCGGACCACGCGCAGTGTAGGGTTTCTTAGTACTTCGACAAACACTGCTTCAAGGGGAAAACCTCCCGTCTTACAAAAACTGACTACTACTCGTTAACTTGTAAAGCCTACTTAGCTGTGATAGTTTTCCTTTTAACTTCGTTAAATATAGGGTGCTTCTAAAATATATGCCACGGCTGAAATGGGAGAAAGTATCACGTATAGTGATCACGAAAATGAGACATTCATGTCCGGAAACTGTTCTTTTTTTTCCATACAAAAAAATAACAATCATAAGAATAAATTGCTTTACTTTATTAAGCCATCCCGTATTGTGTTGAATGAAACCAGGCGCGCGAAAACATGCTTAAACGCTCCGACGTTGCGGCTAGACATCAAACAAATTCGGCACTTGTGTCGTGCTACAAAAGGCTTTGATCTGTCCGCATCCTTTCGCATACTCACTCGGGAGCGGGGCGCAACCCGGCGGGCGGGGGCGGTTGGCGCCCGCGCGCCCTTCGTACAGGTCAGAGGTCAGTCAGTTCGCTATGCGCAGCGGTGACGCGCAGGCGTGACGCGAACGTTCTGCACCGCCTGCGCCCCCATCCGCGAGTGAGATAACGATGTCACCCAGACGTACATACGAATCAAGAGTATCTTGAAATGATACTCTGCTACCGCGATACCCTCTGATCGCGAGTGCAATAACATCCCTGCGCATGCCGTAAACCTGTATGAGCAAAGTTTTGGTGTAAGAGTCAGCCACCAGTGTTGTGTTGTGTCATCATCATCAACCGAAAAACGTCCACTGCTGGACTAAGGCCTCCCCCAAGGATTTCCACACCGACCGGTTCTGTGCGGCTCGCATCCAGCGGCTTCCCGCAACCTTCACCAGGTCTTCGTCGGTCCACCGAGTCGGGGGCCTGCCCACACTGCGTATTCCAGTGCGCAGTCACCACTCGAGAACTTTGCTGTGTTGTAAAACTGATGTAAAACTTTGTTGTGTTGTGAAATAGCTTGTAAATAAGGTGATTGACACTCTACTACCGCGAGTGCAAATAACATCCCTGCGTTTGCCGTAAACCCGTATGAACAGAGGTTTGGTGTGAGTCAGCCAGCCACCAGTGTTGTGTTGTGCAAATCCTTGTAAATAAGGTGATGAACTTAGAAACACGCCAAGTTACTTACTGTAATACACGTTCTTTTTAATTTTACGCATCTATTCTTGAGTAGATGCCTTACCTACCTAAACTTTTTACAGATACATTACAAGTACGTAATTTAACAGTCCAAAGCCTGTCAAAGTGCGATGGTAAGTTTATCACCTTGTTACGTGAATAAGCCGTTTTGATAACTGGTAAGTTTGTTTATTCTGCTCTACATTTAATTTAAAGACAATCAGCTGTTCACTAAATTAACCTGTAAAAAGAGATACCTACGAGCGTGCGTTGCTTTCATTCAGTGAAATGACATCGAGTTCATTCATGACTTCATGACGGAGCGTACGTACTTGACGGACCGTGTTGTGCGAAATTGAATCAAAGTAAAAAAAAAAATGTTTAGTCTCCCAAATCAATTTAACGACTCCGGGGCACGAATTTTTTTTACTATTGTAATCTATATGCATGACTCTTACTCCCATTGCAGCGGTGGCATATATTTTGGAAGCACCTTATATACTACTGCCGTGAATTTTTTCACATTTCTAGAAATAACCATTTAGCTGTCGGGGGGGGGGGGGGGGCACATGACTTTAGCAAAAAATTGCACTTTAAAGCTTAATATTTCGAAAACGAATCCATGACTCGAAAAATAGGTTTCGCAAACCCACAATATTTTCGAAAGACCTATTCAACGATACCCCACACCCTGGGATAGTCGAGAGAAAAAAATATCAAAAAGAGCTAGTAACTTTAGTTCTCCTACGTATCTCCTCATATCTGATTCAATCACGTAGGGAAACACCAAGCGTAGCACGTTCCATCGCCCTTTGAGTGACTTTAAGCCTTCTTATAAGGTCCATAGTAAGCGACCATGTCTCGGATCCATATGTCATCACTGGCAACACACACTGTTCATGGACTTTAGTCTTGAGACACTGCAGTATTTTGGACGCGAAGATATTGCGAAGTTTCCCGAACGCTGCCCAGCCAAGTTGGATTCGACGGCTGATTTCTTTCTCAAAGCTGGACCTACCTAACTGGACTGTTTGTCCCAGGTATATACAGGGCGTAACAGAAGTGTGTGACAATACTTCAAGGTTGGCTTTTACCCATCAAACTGAACAACTTTTGTTCTACAACTTTGTTGAAATCGCAAAATTTTTTTTGGACTTTCATACAAATCGATCAGCTGGCGAACCAAGTTTGTATGAAAAAGGGTAAAAGTCAACCTTGAAGTATTTTCACACACTTCTGTTACACCCTGTATATTCGTCAACAACTTCGAGCGTAGAGTCTCCAACCTTCAGAGGAGTGGGTGTAACACGGATGTTTGACATGATTTTCGTCTTATCCATGTATCATTTTAAGACCCACTTGTTGGGAGACTCTACTTAGTCCTTTGAGCATTGCGCCTAGATCCTCCAAGGTCTCAGCCATGATCACGATATCGTCAGCAAATCGAAGGTGAGTGATGTACTCGCCATTGATGTTAATGACGAGTCCTTTCCAGTCCAGAAGCTTGAAAACATCTTCCAGTGCAGCGGTGAACAGTTTCGTAGATATAACGTCTCCCTGTCTCACCCCACGCTGCAGCCGGATAGGTTTCGAATTCTGATCCTAGAGGTGGACCAACATACTGGCATTTTCATACAAACACTTCAAAACTTCGATGTATCGATAATCGATCTGGCACCGTTAGGAGAGATTGCAATGAGAAAGCCTTTGATTCGATCGAGACCTGGGCTAGGTCTCGATCGAATCAAAGGCTTTCTCATAGTCCACAAACACCAAGCATAGTGGTCGATTATACTCTTCGGTCTTCTGTATAATCTGCCGAAGCGTATGTATGTGGTCTATGGTACTGAAAGCCTTTTCGGAAACCGGCTTGTTCTGGAGGCTGGAAGTATATAAGGATTAATATGCATATCCGTACCAAATTACAGCTCTGAAGTACTAATAGTCTCTGAGCTAAGCCGCGGACAGACAGATGGACATGGCGAAACTATTATTTTCTGCTTACAGTTGGACACTTTTTAACTAATCCCCCCATATAAAACAGTCTTCCTTATACTATTGACATCAAGAGGCATCACAAAAGTGGCGAGGAGAGGCAAGGAAAGTTTGATTCGGTCGCGCTCCTCTTTCGAGCTAATACGTCCATAACTTTATGTACTAGGTCAAGTGCGATATCATTTTCGGATAATTCAAGGAATACTAATTCATTTCTGATTAAATAAAGGCTTCTTTTAAGTTCTTTCACTAAAAAAAATATAACAAATTCATAAAATCCGAATAACGTGGACAACATATTTAAAAAAAATGGTTATTTATCTAGTACAAAATAGTTTTTCTATCTAGCACAAAGTCCTTACCATGCGGAATTTGTGCACTCAACGTTTCAGGAAATGTTTGCGAAGCGAGAAGAAACGTTGAGTCCAGAAGAAACTCACTTCAGCACATATTTTTTTAACACTTAATTTCTATTAAAAATCATGTCAACAATAAAATTATGAGCTGTAAGATCCATACACGGTTTGAGATATTTATTTCTCAAAAAAAAAATACAAATTCACTTAACTTAAGAAATGCAATATAAGTGCTTAAATTATTTATAATCGTGAAGGAAAATATTATTTACATCGAAAACAAATAATCCGTCGGTACTTTGGAATACAAATCTGATCCATAAATAACTTGTTTAATAAAAGCAATGGATAGGATCTACTAAATTGCCATGATTGGGTATGACCAAAAGCTATGTTCAATAATATATTTAAGCAAATTTATGTTAATTTTAGTAAATATACTTTATATGAGAAGCGGTCGCGGCTCAGTGCGGCTTGCGTGGTCGCGTCGATCACGAAGGTTAACTGACTACAGACACGGTCATAACCTGGATGGGTATGACTGTTAGTGGCATTTATCTCGACCGTTTCCATGCTTCACAAGGCACGTTAAGCCGTTGGTGCCGGCTGCTATCGCTAGATGGCAGTCGTTAAGCCACGTTGGAGTCCTTATAGGCGGCTTGAAATTTTCTGACACTGGGGTTGGCCACTAGCCCCACAACCTCCACCAATCCGGACTTGGCCCCCGTGTGTGGAGTATGGCCTAACCTTCCCGAGTTATGGGAAGAGATCCGTGCCTCTGCAGTGGGGTCGTAATGGGTTGTTAACATACTTTATGAGCCACACACATAACATCCTAAAAGGCATCTTTATACACTTCCGTAGTCCGTACTAACAACTGACGGTAAATTTTTCAACCTAGACCGAATGAAGGCACGTAACAAAGTTTTATGCCATATAGTTACAGCAATAAGGTACGTGGACGACTTATGTTTTACAGCGGAATCCCCTAATATCTCTGCAAAAACTGATGACTAGTTTTGACGAGTCATTAAAAAAAATTGAGTACTGACAGTGTAAGTAAGATCGATGTTATGTATGTTGAGAGACAACTGAACAATCTAACTCCAAATGTATCTCGGTTAGAATGTCATGAAGCATGTGGAGAAGTTTAAGTATTTGGGAAGTGCAATAACATTCAAATGTGACCTCGACCCTGAGATCATTGGGATTGGTTCAGCTTTAGCAGTTTTTGGCAAACGTAGACCTACATTCTTCCGGTCGCATGATATTAGCTACTAAAGATCTTGGTGTATATGTCCAAAGTAATTCCAAACCTCCTCAATTCGTGAGAGACATAGTGTTTATATAGAGCTATGACAGGTATAGATCGATGGATTCATTTTGGTACAGATATTACGAAATTACCTGTCGTAAGGTCGTTTGTTTCGTCATAGCTATATCGGCCCCCCTTCCCCTTTCTTATTACTGGCTATTTGATGATCTACGAATCAAGACGAAAATATTGATAATTGTTGTAGCTATATAGGAGCCAGAGATACAAACTCGGTAAATAGAGCACTTTTATTATTTTCGCCACCAGTCTAATAGGAAAGAAATACGCTGCCTCGATAGATTTCACATGCAGTGCCTCCGTGATATCATGAACATCGACTGGTCCAACCATATAAGATATACAAAGGTTCTACACCGTGCAAACGTATACGGACCTTAACCGAAGAAAATTACGTTGGTGTGGTCTTGTGACTCGTATGCTGGGTTACGAAACGTGTCAGTTACTGAGAGCTTCAAGAGGGCAAGCGAAAGCAAAGTGGACAGCTATTGCGGTATAATAACGCCGCCACCGTGATGCCTCCCGATGCCTCCCGGGCTTATTCCACTTAAGACCACCTAAGGAACAACTATGCCAAGTTTGAGGTCTTGATTCTTGATCCAAAATTACGGTAAATCGCAACGACGATATGTTGCATCTAGTTCGTGAAATTTAGCGTAAATACCTACCTACTTTTACTTCATAAGAACAGGCCCACTGGCATTGGAAGTGGGGTTGCTTTGGCAGGCTCATGGAAAGTCATGGAAAAATGGCAATGACACTCATGTCATGACAATATAATAATTATGTATAATTTTTGGAGTTAAATGTTCGGCGAATCAATAGGACAAAGTTTCTTCTTTTGAATTGAATTTACAGTAGGTATATCTATGTGGTAAATCAGTAGGACGGTAGTACTATGATCACGTTTGGATGCCCACAATCCAATGAGTATTACACAATTATTATTAAATAACTACTACCTACCTATCATATTGTGCATTTTATCACATTTGCGTTTCGCACTTTCCATCTAGTTATCCGCGCACTTGTCTTTTTCGCACCCAATAGCTCCGTCTCTGTCGCACACTGGCTATGCGTACGTGGCAGCTGACGCACCTTCTCGGGGTTTGAAATATAATTATAATGTCTAATACATTTTAGTTAAAATGCGTTTTAAGAAGAAACTTCTTTGTTTGTACAAGGGACGATGATGATTTCCAATAGATAATATTAGTGTTACGGCACAGCCAAGAAAATATTTGTAGTGTCTTTAATGTGTACTACAGAAATCTTTAAAAAATCGTTTTTAACTAGGTTCTGAAATAGTCACCTAGGTGAAAACTTAACACATGTTCAAGCCTTACAATTAGACTTAAAAAACATAAAAATCTCCGAAGGCTCCATTTTGTAAGTATTATTTTTCACGCAATAATATAAAAAATATCGTAATATTAAGAATTTATTGCTTTAAACTAGAGACAACTTAAGTACCATATTTATAAGGTAATTATAGTTATAAATCTCAGTTTTCCCCAAAAGTGCATTTATTGTTTGGCGTATACAAGTTAAAAGGCGTCTTTAGGTATTTCTAAGGGTTGAACGCCCTTACAATCACAAAATTACCACGAACGCTTAGTAAAACACCAATTCTTTTATTTACAAACCATTTTAGTCAGGTGTCTTTAATGCGACCTCAAACCTTTTATTTACTGGACTATAAATCATCGGAGGTCCGCGCGCGGTGAGCGCTCTCAACAAAAGGTTATAGCCGTAATTAGTTTTCCCGCCCCCAGTGCAATATTTCACTGTTTCAACCACATTCGTAATAATTTTCCAATTAAAATGTATTTTTGTATGCGTTAACTCATTTTATTACATCATATTTTTTCTGAATTTTCAAAACAGTCTGTGTATAATGTCGGCCGTTTTTCTAAATCGTACATGCGTTATTAAATTAGCAGGCTAATGAGGCTATTACAAATCTCTGTCAGTAAGAGGGGAAACTGACAGAGGAAAAGTATTATGCTCATTGTGTATACTGAACGTGTTTTGCTTTCATATCACTTCAATTTTTATTTGTGACATAAAGTACTATTGTCTATTCTCAGTTGTAGATACGGTAAAATTACACCACATAATAAGAAGAAGAATGTACTTACGAATATTTTATGAAGATTCTCAATTTTAGTTCAATCTTAGCATTGCAGTAAAATGCAAAATGAACGACGAAAAGATAGATGTCCTAGCCATACTAATATTAATAAACCTTTAGGTTATTGAAGCAATAAATAGAAGAAAGCATAGTGACATACCTATAAGATCACAGACAGAAATACTTTTGCACACATAAAAGTAATAGCCAATAGAAAAGTCGCACAAAACAAACGAAAGAGGTCACTTTTTCGATGCTAACCAGTAAAACACAATGCAACTTGCATCACTCAGACAGTCACGAACTCATAAAATCTTTAGTTAATAGAGTTTACTTGGCATTTCGAAATAATGTTTTAAATAATTATATGTATTTCATGATTAGAAAGGAAAACAAAGAATATCAGTATTCTACAATATATTTTATAAAAAAATATATTTATTGAAAAATTAATAAGCATAATTACAAAAGGCTACGGTGAGTCTTAAGAAAGTTTTTTTTGTGATTTTATAACATTCAGTTGCCAAAAATATTGTATCCACAACACTGACTGAATCGTCTGTCATAGACGCATTAGACCAATGATGACATTCAGTTTAGCACCAAAAAAACTACAAAAAATTACCTTCTCAACTGGTCGAGTTGTTTTTTTTTTAATGGTATTACATAAACTTTTTTTTAAATGAATAGGTTGATAAATATTAAAGTATTTTCCTGTGGAACTGTGCGTAGTATTACTTGTGTCTCATTTAAACGTCGACTACAAAAGGCACAATACGTTGCAAGAGCACAAATCAGAGAGGGAAATTAAAAGTCAACTGCGAAAAAAGCGTAACTTTGACATCAATGGCACGAGCGGCAACGGTAAACGGACAGCATACGTGTCATGAAAAATAATACACAGTGGGTCGGACGAGTATTTTTTGTGGACAAAAATATCGCACCCTAAATCATCGGAGGTCCGCGCGCGGTGAGCGCTCTCAACAAAAGGTTATAGCCGTAATTAGTTTTCCCGCCCCCAGTGCAATATTTCACTGTTTCAACCACATTCGTAATAATTTTCCAATTAAAATGTATTTTTGTATGCGTTAACTCATTTTATTACATCATATTTTTTCTGAATTTTCAAAACAGTCTGTGTATAATGTCGGCCGTTTTTCTAAATCGTACATGCGTTATTAAATTAGCAGGCTAATGAGGCTATTACAAATCTCTGTCAGTAAGAGGGGAAACTGACAGAGGAAAAGTATTATGCTCATTGTGTATACTGAACGTGTTTTGCTTTCATATCACTTCAATTTTTATTTGTGACATAAAGTACTATTGTCTATTCTCAGTTGTAGATACGGTAAAATTACACCACATAATAAGAAGAAGAATGTACTTACGAATATTTTATGAAGATTCTCTCTTTACATTTTTTAAACTCTTACCTGAAAAGACAAAGAGAAACATGAATAAATAATCATTGCACTCATTTATAAAATTTTACTTAAATTTACTTTGTGTGTGCCTCCAAACCAAGCAATATATTTATTTCTAATCTGACTTTTATTAGAAATTTTCTTCATATGATTTAATTTTATTCTACAAAAGTTGAGACACTGTGCATCGGTGACTATTAACTACAGTGTCTAGTTCTCGCCCTCAGGCTACCATTAGTAAAGTGGTTTCAACTACAATTACCCTCACAAGGGCTTTGGAAAGTTGCTCATATCAGTTAGATATTTGAAAGTAAATGTTTTTTTTCTAGTAGACTATTTATTGCTAATAAATATTTATATTTACCTAGATAAATAATAATAATAAAAAGGATAGAAACAGAAATTTGAAGAGCCTGATATCGATCGTTGAACAAACAATTTAGATATATTGTGTATTCCATTTTACATATGATCACCACCCTAAAATCAAAATCCAGACAAAAAAGTTGCATTTTAACAGAAAATCTTCATCATTCGGGATACATCTGCCATAAAATCAAAACTTTCTGCCATATTTAATTCCAACTCACACACTGTGTGTGCCTCGAATAATATGCACCGTCTGAATAATCTGAAACTCACAACTGGCTAACTGGTCTGACATTAGTATAATCTACTTTAATGTATTAAATTGCACAGTGGTCTCGTCCATCAAGAGCAGGCGTGAAACCGCAACTGGCCGAAGCCTGTGAAACTGCATAACGTACCAAAGTAGATTATGATAGCCATGGGGCAATTTTAGTTCAATCTTAGCATTGCAGTAAAATGCAAAATGAACGACGAAAAGATAGATGTCCTAGCCATACTAATATTAATAAACCTTTAGGTTATTGAAGCAATAAATAGAAGAAAGCATAGTGACATACCTATAAGATCACAGACAGAAATACTTTTGCACACATAAAAGTAATAGCCAATAGAAAAGTCGCACAAAACAAACGAAAGAGGTCACTTTTTCGATGCTAACCAGTAAAACACAATGCAACTTGCATCACTCAGACAGTCACGAACTCATAAAATCTTTAGTTAATAGAGTTTACTTGGCATTTCGAAATAATGTTTTAAATAATTATATGTATTTCATGATTAGAAAGGAAAACAAAGAATATCAGTATTCTACAATATATTTTATAAAAAAATATATTTATTGAAAAATTAATAAGCATAATTACAAAAGGCTACGGCGAGTCTTAAGAAAGTTTTTTTTGTGATTTTATAACATTCAGTTGCCAAAAATATTGTATCCACAACACTGACTGAATCGTCTGTCATAGACGCATTAGACCAATGATGACATTCAGTTTAGCACCAAAAAAACTACAAAAAATTACCTTCTCAACTGGTCGAGTTGTTTTTTTTTTAATGGTATTACATAAACTTTTTTTTAAATGAATAGGTTGATAAATATTAAAGTATTTTCCTGTGGAACTGTGCGTAGTATTACTTGTGTTTTTTAGCAAATATTATTTCATCGCGTACTTAACAGAAGACAATATACGGACTAGATATATTTAATACTATAATATATAGGGTGACTTTAAATTAGTTCTTGATACGAAAGTCTATGAATGTGCTCATGATAATCCACAACTTTCCCTAAGAAACCCGTTCCGGGACATGGCTGTTCACATAACTGAACGTCCAAATGGTTTGATTACCTATGTGCTAAATAATACGAAAGTCAAAATGTATTACAGACATATGATACGATTGTTAGAAAGATCGATTGGTATATGCATTACTAGTCATATAGTTCAATTGTCAGAAAGGGCTAGTATCAAAATGTATCAATTATTACAGAGTGCAAATGTTAGAACGATCGAGTGCCATAGTCAAATCGCAAAAAAAAATGTTGACTCTCCATACAAATCGATGAACTGACCGGCCAAATTAGTACGAAGAGTCAAACATTTTTTTTTGCGTTTTGACTATGGGTTCCTTAGGGAAAGTTGTTCGTTATCATGAGCACATGCATAGCCTTTCGTATCAAGAACTAATTTAAAGTCACCCTATATATGACGACGCCCTCGGTAAGTGAATGATCGGTGACGGCGGTCGTGGTGCCTCGACGTCAAGCGGACCAGACACTATCAGTAATAATGACAGTATTTTCAAGTAATGACAATATACTGACATTATACTGACAGTGTAGTGGTTGAAATGATGGTCTGACACATACTAAACGATGGAATGTCATTATACTGATGCAAAAATACTGTCATTATTTATTACTAATAGTGTCTGGTCCGCTTCAGGTTCGTCTTCATTTTCTTGAGGTAAGGGTTCACTCATGACCAAGAAGACCAGGAATTAGCAGTGACAGGTTTATTTCGTACGACACTGAGTAACTTAACAGAACTGAACTTAAAAGGTTCGATTTGCAAGAGAAGTCTACACTATGGCGGTTCAACATAGACTAAGCTCCATCGACTCTGTTTTTGTGTAGCGACGAAACGGTCCTAGCGCTACCACACTGAGTTCACTGTACTATACAATAGCCAATCAGTTAAGAGCAGTATCATGATTTAACTAATAAGAATCAACTGAGGGTCTAAATAATCAATTGTGTGACTTAATTATTACAAAAATCACTTATGACGATATTTATTGAGTTTTTTCCTTGGAAATAATTTAGCCAAATTATTCTAGCATTTCAAAATAAAAGAAGTAAAGTCAATAAAGTTTTAGTCTTATAATAACAGCTAATAAAATAATAATAAAAAGCAAAATATCACGTAATACGTAGAACAAAGCCCACTTAATCTCATCTTCACTGCACCACTACTAACTTCCGGCAAACTACCAAACTTAACCTTTTAAAAATTATATAATTTTCCACCACAACACTAACCCATAAAATCTATTATTAAAACCAAGAGTCTCCAGTTAAAAATATATCCAAACTTTTGTTGGGAGCGAGCGTATTAAACTTTTCCCGGGCAGTGGGTTGAACCGCGCGGATCGAGTTAGGAGTTGCCGGAGCGTTTTGTCTGGCGGTGCGGCGGTGCGCAACCACTGTGCATCGCAGTGATTCAATTTGAGGAAGAAAGAATCGGTATAATTGCTTTTGAGTTTAAAATTTTATTGCGGACAAGCCGTCCTAATCGCTGTTATCATCTTCATTTTTATTTTATATTGCAATGCAATAAAACTGATAAATACTCTCGATAAAATAAAATATCCATTAGTTTTAACCAGGCTCTCCAGAAGCAGATTAAAATTATTTGAGTGTGCTTTATCTGTTTGTTAACTGTAGCCTTTGTCTATCGAATTTTTAAAGGAGTTCATAATATAAAAATACTTTTATTAGTTTTAGTAAAAAAACCTCTTAGATATTTTTATTTGACTGTCCTAAACAGAGGATTTTTCTATTAATATTCTCTTGATCTAGCAATAAATAGAATATAAGAATTTAAAAAAAAATATGTTGGAAGGAGTTTTTTTTGGACTCATCGTTTCTTCTCGCTCCACAAATACTTCCCGAAACAGCGGGTAGGTATACGAATTTCGAATGAATGAATGAAAACAGTCGAGTGTTAGGAACCTCGTATTAGGTAGATAAAATAATGACGTTCTAAAAGTGTACACTGCTACCTTCTTCAAATAAAATATTTTCATCTCATTTCAAACACTATAAGATGTTTCAACAAATTCGAGAAACGAACAGTGGTTCACTTGCCATTCTAAAAGGCTATCAATCCAACTTGAAATTTTCAACTCATTCTTGCAACGAACAGCTTTCGGCGAGAAAGCGATTCATAAAACTCGCGAAACCAATCCCAACTGCAGACTTGTTCGCTAGTCGAACTCAGTTTCATCGAACGAAAGCTAGATGAATAATTTGAGAGGAAACTTTACTTTGTTAAACAAACAGTTCAATCAAATTTAACAGCTGTGGAATATTGCTTTTAATTTGAATTTTAAAAATCAGGAGTTCTGGGTTGTTAACAATCCATTTCGTCCCACTGCAGGGCCAAGGGTTTCTTCCCATACATCGGGAAGGTTAGGCCATACTCCACACACGGGGGCCAAGAGTTCTGAGTACTTACGTCGGAAATGGGAATATATTTTATTCTATAGAAGGACAAGGTTATCAAATAAGTTTTACATCATTTTTTGTCCCCTTTGTGTGGAGTATGGCCTAACCTTCCCGAGTTATGGGAAGAGACCTGTGCCCCTGCAGAGGGGACTTAATGGGTTGTAAACATAATTTTTACGGTATTTTAGAAGTGTTCTTGGCTCAGTTCGCCTTGCATCGTCGCGTCGATCATGTAGGTGAACTAATTACAAACACGATCATATTCTGAATGGCTTTGACTGTTACTATGACCGTTTCCGAATTTTTAATAGAACAAAGAAAATTTCAAATTTCTTGTCAGTATGTATATTTAAAAAAAAAATTAACTAAGTTTTTGATGTTCAGCACACCCTTAGCCAGTAACGGGTATTTGTGTAATTTCCAATTAAGTACAAAGTTTGTTTCCAGCCTAACGCTGTAGCTGCTGGGAGCTTCTTGGAATCCTTCCGCCAGTCATAGTGCAACATTAGATATAGTAGTGGCACGTATAAAAAAAAACTTTGGAGCATTTTCTTAAGTTATAGAACGGAACTTTCAGTGAAGGCGAGGAGACACCTAACACCTACAAACTGTTGCCTTTTAATTATCTAATACTATCGTACTACATAAAAATGTGTAAACGATTTGCGTGACATGCTCTAAGCAACTGTTACCGGCTCACCGAATCTTACCCGCAGGGGTGAGATCGCCTTTAGCTTGCATAGAGGTGGATAAAGTAGACTTACTCTATAATGTACTCATGTAGATGTCGGGGGCAGATCATAGGAATAACTGGCTAAGGTGCTCCGATAAAACGAAGTCAAATGAACATCAGTAACCTAACCTAAACTAGAGTATTTTTTGGGGCTCTTCAGCAATATGACCAGTCATTTCATGGTCTGGCCAATTCTCCTATCTGCTCACGACATATTGCACCTTTAATAAAAAACCGAAATATCTCAAAAAACTATATTGTTGGAAATTGACTACAAAAGTTTAGAGTTTAAAAATTCCCCAATAATAATTATTGAAAATCATGAATTTTGCTAAATATTATGAACCTTTACGGTTTTTTTTAATGACAGCACGTTTTTTATTAAGTTTTGTGATAAAAAGTCCGAAACTCAATTTTTTAATGTTATTTCAATTTTTTTTATTAAGCGTGCGATATATACTGTGACTTTACTTGTAACTGCACTTGCATCTACGAATACTTGCTCGTTTATTTTGAAAATACCTCACTCAAAGAAGATTGTTTATCTTCAAAGTGCCCCACCTCACTAGCTTCACCCCTTTGGAATGTGCATAATTTAGCAACAACTCATTCCAATATGGCGTCCTTAGGGATTAAAAGCTAATTCAATTTGATGCTCAAAAATTTTGAAGTATTTTATTTTTGAATTTTTGATAAGGTCTTCCTTAAATATAAAGTACATAATTATTTGGGGATTTAAATATTTAAAAAGCAATGTAGAATGTATAAGCTGTAAAAGAATAATTACATTACATTACAAAGTATTTTAAGTCAGACTTTGGCTCTTCACAATGAACAAATATTATTATATTATAATATGATTTTGATTGCAGAAATAGCAAAAAATATATTTAGTAACGATCAGCTGATGGGTCATTATGAAAACTCTTATATTTTTAGCAATTTAAGGCAAAATCTGTATAAAAAAGACATTGCCATGACCTTTTGTGAAGTCTTTTACAAAACTGAAATATAACTATACTCGTGGACAAAAATATCGACTCAAGGTTTTTTGCATGACTTTTGAAAAAATAACTCTATCCAGCAGAAAAACACTAAATCAAAAGTTCAAAATCTGCGTGTTTACTCTTTATGATTTTAGTTAGGTGATTTTCTAGATTTCTGTTTTTTCTATTTAGTAGTTTTTTAGATTGAGTTATTTTTTCAAAAGTCGGTCAACAGATTTTGAGTCGATTTTTTAGTCCACCAGTGTATATTTATCATCATCATTAAGAGGGCCTGGCCTTCTGTCGTTGCAGCATCCTCCATTTCAGCCTATCTTGAGCCATCGTCTTCGTTTATTGATATATGTGACTACAGCTCCATTCGTTCACTTGGGTCATGTGCTGTTTCCTGGGGCGCCCTCTTCTTGTCCCTTCGATCTTACCCTCCAAGATGTTTATGTTTAGCTCTCCGTACCTGAGGATGTGGCCTAAGCATTAAGCTCTTCTGTTTTCAATGGCGGACATTATCTGTCTTTTCTCCTTAGCTCTTTCTAGCACTTCAGAATTGGTACGCATTTCTGTCCTGCTTATTTTTAACATCCTCCGCCAGCACCACATCTCAAAAGCTCAAACTAAATTATATTATACAATAATATTTATACAGGGTGACTGGTAATGTGTCGTGGGAATTTTAAGAGGTCATAGATGAGGTCAAAGCAAGAGCAATAGATATATTATAGTCTCATAAGTTTTTTCCCAAAACGTAACGGTTATTGAGTTATTTGAGGTTTTTCTTTTTTTGAGAAAACGTACGACTTTGGCTAAATATTTAGTTTAAAAAATTAAGTATAAAATATATTTTGTTTTGGTTTCTTACAAATAACATACTGACTATTTATAACAAATAATACACTTATCAAAAACTAAAGGACATCACAAAATAATCATTTAAAATTGATGGATTTATGATTTTTTTTGCAAAAAAATATATTTTGTTTTGGTTTCTTACAAATAACATATTGACTATTTATGACAAATAATACACTTATCAAAAACTAAAAAACATCACAAAATAATCAATTAAAATAGATGGATTTATGAATTTTTTTGCAAAAAAACTTGAGTGACGACACTTTCTCAGCTCTTAGGACCTTATTGAATTGGATTTCCAGTTCATCGCATACCCAAGACAAAGTTGGTCACTATACCCTCGCGATTTGGATTTTAGTGCTGGCGATAGGTACATTCAGTAACCCATCTGGATTAACGGGTAGTAAGCCGATTGCTTTCACTCGATCATTTTAGGGGTCCATCGTAAATTGCAAGGAGTATTACAGAGGAAAATTTGTAGGGGAACAAAGCAAAATGTTTTGATACAATACAATATCTCAGTGTCATGAGAAGAATCCATGTTAAAAATATTGTTAGATGTTTTCAGAAGGACCCTACATTTTACAAGAATACTCTTAAAACGTAAATTAAGGCGCTCTTATACCAAAATTAAGTTTTTTGAACAGTTTTGACGTAAAACTATAGAAGTTTCAAGTCTGAAAAAATAATACTTATTTTTGACTATATTTCCTTAGATCATACGCCATCTGCATCCGAAACACGATTCAATAATTTCGGCTCGATAGAAAAAAAATCCAAATATGGGTCTACCGTTGCTTAAAATTTAAAATAGTCCCCTGTATATCAAAAGAAAATTATATGACAATATTGGTTTTGAGAATATAAAGGAAACTACGCCATTAGTTCAAATTTCATTCAAAAAAATACAAAATAACCAAAAACGTAAATTATTCGCGTGGCGCATGCAGATGGGACTTGCGTTTAGTACTGCGCAGATGAATGCGCGTAGCTCTGTGCTACCTCGCCTTAATAATGAATAACTGGAAATTGTTTATTCAGTCAATGAAAAGAAAGTAAGTACTTAAACTTTTTATTGGTATGTATGCCGTAAAAAACAAAAGACTTACGGATCATGGTGTAAGGGAAATTTTTGAACCGATTTATACAGTTGAGTTCCTTTTTGATAGCGACCGAAACCCGTAAAAATAAATATTAACTTTAGTCCATCGTAGTAAAATTATGTGGGTTTATATTCCAAATTTATATAAGCATTTGATATTTTTATTCACAACAAAATAATACCTTTATTTTTTGTATATTTTAACAGAAATGTATGTAATCCGTCATTGTCATTCCTAAAATTGATAGGAAATGTATGATATATTTTGTTATATCATACATTTCCTAAATGGCAGTCGGAAATGTATTAGTGGGGGGTTCCACTTGAGTTAATTTTGGTTCACATTGAGTAGCAGATCCGAATCGGAGCACCCCGATTCCACGTGGTCTTGTCTGTCACACAACAAAAGTGTTTTTTAAAAGCGCGGAGTCTTCTGGCGGTGCCTACGCGTTTTCTCATCATCATTTATATATTTCCTAGTGTTGTCTCGGAATTGTATACAATTCCTAGGAAATTTTGAATTTTTGAAACATAATTTTACACATTTATAATAGACTCGGAATTGCATACATTTCCTAGGAATTGTGTACAATTCCTAAATTTCATACATTTCCGGTAATATATACAAATAATATTAACCCTTGTAGGATTTTAGGGGTCCATCGTAAATTGCAAGGAGTATTACAGAGGAAAATTTGTAGGGGAACAAAGCAAAATGTTTTGATACAATACAATATCTCAGTGTCATGAGAAGAATCCATGTTAAAAATATTGTTAGATGTTTTCAGAAGGACCCTACATTTTAAAAGAAAATTATATGACAATATTGGTTTTGAGAATATAAAGGAAACTACGCCATTAGTTCAAATTTCATTCAAAAAAATACAAAATAACCAAAAACGTAAATTATTCGCGTGGCGCATGCAGATGGGACTTGCGTTTAGTACTGCGCAGATGAATGCGCGTAGCTCTGTGCTACCTCGCCTTAATAATGAATAACTGGAAATTGTTTATTCAGTCAATGAAAAGAAAGTAAGTACTTAAACTTTTTATTGGTATGTATGCCGTAAAAAACAAAAGACTTACGGATCATGGTGTAAGGGAAATTTATGAACCTCATTTATACAGTTGAGTTCCTTTTTGATAGCGACCGAAACCCGTAAAAATAAATATTAACTTTAGTCCATCGTAGTAAAATTATGTGGGTTTATATTCCAAATTTATATAAGCATTTGATATTTTTATTCACAACAAAATAATACCTTTATTTTTTGTATATTTTAACAGAAATGTATGTAATCCGTCATTGTCATTCCTAAAATTGATAGGAAATGTATGATATATTTTGTTATATCATACATTTCCTAAATGGCAGTCGGAAATGTATTAGTGGGGGGTTCCACTTGAGTTAATTTTGGTTCACATTGAGTAGCAGATCCGAATCGGAGCACCCCGATTCCACGTGGTCTTGTCTGTCACACAACAAAAGTGTTTTTTAAAAGCGTAGAGTCTTCTGGCGGTGCCTACGCGTTTTCTCATCATCATTTATATATTTCCTAGTGTTGTCTCGGAATTGTATACAATTCCTAGGAAATTTTGAATTTTTGAAACATAATTTTACACATTTATAATAGACTCGGAATTGCATACATTTCCTAGGAATTGTGTACAATTCCTAAATTTCATACATTTCCGGTAATATATTACAAATAATATTAACCCTTGTAGGAAGCCGCTGGATAAAATATGTGGCCCTCGGCCTAAATGTACTCATGAAACTAAATAACTTGTTTTACAGCTTCCTCATATGCCTGAGATTATGATAATGACAATATAATATTTCGTGCAAGTCGCGATTGAATATCTGGAGTCCATGACAAAGGAGGACTGCGGCCGAAGAGTGTAGTGTTCCGGAGATTCCGAGGGAGTATGCCGAGCACTGCCGCCGAAATAGTACCGAAACCTTGTGCTACAATAAATATTTTTTTTATTTATTTAGTTTATATTGAGTACTTATTTATGTATAGTATTTTAAGTATACAATTATTGATATATATGTTTATGTGGGCCTCCGTTGCTTGAAATAAATAAATAAAATATACAGGGTGACTTTAAATTAGTTCTTGATACGAAAGGGTATGCATGTGCTCATGATAACAAACAACTTTCCCTAAGGAACCCATAGTCAAATCGTAAAAAAAAATTTGGACTCTCCATACAAATTGGCCAACTGACCGGCCAAATTAGTATGAAGAGTCCACATTTTTTTTTTGCGATTTGACTATGGGTTTCTTAGGGAAAGTTGTTTGTTATCATGAGCACATGCATACTCTTTCGTATCAAGAACTAATTTAAAGTCACCCTATATATATATTTTTTTTATTGGCCAAAACATAAAAAATATTACAAAAATACATGTCTTAACACACCTGCGTAATCCATAAAAGGTTTATGTGCAGGTATGGAGTTCTGTTTACATTACTGTTTAAATATTTAAATAAATAAAATAAATAAATAAAATACTTTACGGCTACGGAAATATTAAAACAACGAGTTCTATGGACACGAAAGTGTTAAAACGCTTAGTAGCGTTAAGTAAAAAAAAATGCTTCTTATGTCACATTGACACAATATTATTATTGGTTTTTGCCCTTAGACGATGGATTATATAAATATTACTCTGGAATCTATTATTCTACGATCCAATTCAATTAAAGTGACTTAATTTCACTTTAATAAAAAGGAGAACGTTCCAGACCAATAGGAAATCAAATCTGTCATTAACTTCCTGAAACCGAACGAACGGAATCGCT
This sequence comes from Coleophora deauratella, assembly GCA_958295455.1. NCBI lineage: Eukaryota > Metazoa > Arthropoda > Insecta > Lepidoptera > Coleophoridae > Coleophora > Coleophora deauratella. The sequence goes on from OY282406.1 coordinate 650,546, forward strand.
TAAAAGAATAGTCAAAAGTACTTCCAAATTTTCGCCTCCAATCGCGGTTTTTAATCGTTTTTAAATGTCTTTCCGAAAATCCCGCTGCCAGCATTTAGTTCTTATTTTTTTCTGTTTCAAGCTATTTTGGACCACATCCCTTACATTGTAAAGTTTAAATTTGCTAAATAGCGGGCGAGTGTTAAAATATTGACCGGCTCGGTTCGAGAGGTCTCATGAAAATTGGATTTTTTTCTTTTTATTCGAATTCGGAATTCATTTATATCTGTTGTTGGTAGATAAACTGTCATACGAACAGTTTTTGTTCACAAAAAGATTATACGAGTATACCTGTACTATACGTTTTAGAGATATATCGACTTTTCTTGGCTACTTGTCTTTGTGGTCGGCCATAAATAGGTATGTTTTTTAATTGAAAAATTACGTGATGAAAAACGATACTGCCAGTGTTATCAAACCACTTTTTATTGCTATAAATACTCATCAGACTTCATTGAAACTTACAAAGGAGCTTAGATGCAGTGGGTGGGGAATAACATAGGCTGACTCGTGATCGGGGGCTGTCCGTGTGGAGTGGCCTGCTATTGTCATTGGCATTTCGTAATTTAAGAACAACATAGCATTTAAGAACTTAAAAAAAAAAAGTGTTGGAGGGAGTTTCTTTGGACTCGTAGTTTCTTCTAACTCCGCAAACACTTCCCGAAACAGTGTGTAACGAGTTCCGAGTAGTAAGAACCTCGTATAAGGTATATAAAAGAACGACCTTAGATAAGTGTACACTGCTACCTAGTTCCAATAAAATATAATATTTTCATTTCCATTTTACCCCGGAAAACTGATTTGTCCCTCAACGACAGTCATAATAAAAACTATACGGGTGGAGCCACAAGCAAAAGCTAGTCTACAGTATTTGCATATAGGATCCTACGTGCTTATCTCAACAGGAGTTTCGATGTCTTCTACATAGTTACTTATGGATAAGTCTCGACAATAGTGTTGTCTAAAGCACTCGCGACACGCAATGAAACCAAACGACACATTTCCCACGAGGGGTATACGATGCGAATTTATTGAGAAAGCACTACCTTATACCATGTCAGTATAAGTTTATAATTATTCTAAGTAACTGGAGCACTAAGCGCTGATCAGGATTATCCAAATAACTTTCCTTCAGAATGTATCGTGGTCTGCGGGTCATGCTAGTGAATTAAAATATCTGGTTGATTAAGTTGGGATATACAGTACAGTATTATTAAATGTCATCTTTATTCTATAATAAGTTACGCAATTTATATTTACTTGATAAGAGTCTTTCCTTTCTCACTTAAGGGTCTTGCAATTTATTTTTAAATATAAAAGCAATTTCAAATTTTCTTTGTTTTGTTGATAATGATAACAGACGATATTACAACTAATAGCAGCATTGCCACATTTTTTAAACGAGCTTCATCATTTGAAAATAACATGACTTTTTAAGTGTAACATTTTGAATATTTCAGTTACTGCACGGATTTGGAGATTCTTATTCAACCACCTGTATACCAGTGAGTTAGAATAAACATAGAGACCTACGAATCTTACCTTATCATACATTGAAGAGCTGTACTGATCAAATATTCACGTGACAGGGAAACGCTCTCAAGATCGATGGATGACGGGTCTTTTTGGTGTGGAATCGCGGGAAGATGGTGGGAAAGGATCTATTCAAAAAGTTTTCAACGATTTGTGTGCCCTATTAATAGAAAATGTTACCGCGATCAATTTAAGGGTCCTTCTTGCTGAAATACAAGATCCATACTAACGTTACTATAAGGAAAATATCTGAAGAAAGCTAGGAAGTACATGTGTTAAGTCGACTAGCGATCTGAGATAGTGGTAAGATCCTGCTACTTTGCTACTGTTCATCCTCTCTTACTTCTAGCATTTGAATAGCACCCTGAAATCCCATACATGTCTACCAATACATGTTCCTAGCTGCATCTCTGTCTAACATTGTGTAAGCGAGATAACCGGTAACCTTCTTAGTGTTTCTTTGCAGACGAGAAGATATTGATGGAGAAGTGAGTGACACTATCGAGGTAGTTATAGTGAGTAACTTTTCTTTGGGATAATATAAAACCTATGTTGTAGGCATGTGACTAGCAGCGATCAATAGAGCGAATAAAACATAACAAATCGGCAAACATAAAAATGATTACCATTCCTAACGCAACGCCCAAGGAGCTTTAATTATATTCCTTGTTCCATTTCCAAGCAGTGTTCGAAAGATAAATTCCGTGAGTCGAATGCAGCTCGCTAATTTCGGCGTTAGGTGCGAGGCGCGGGCGCGGCAAATTTATAGCCAGGCCGTGCCCTGGTCGCTACCCAATCGCCGCTATACTTGTGGTTTTCAAATTTGTGTCGAATACATCTTAACGACGTCCTGCACGGGTAGCATGAGGCGTAGACAAAGCTGTTTGTCGCGCCAAACGCGAGAAAACAGCTCAGCTATCTCTTTCATTAGCTTAGCGTTAGAACGGAACAAATGCTTTTAAAACTCGCGTCGCGCGCAATGTACGTCGTCATGCTACCGGTGCTGGTGAAGGTTGCGAGAAGCGCAAAACCGGTCGGTGTGGAAATCCTTGGGGGAGGCCTTTGTCCAGCAGTGGACGTGATTCGGCTGATGATGATCATAATGATGATGACATCGTTAAATGAGGTTATTTTTTATAGTGCCAGAGTACACTGAAATCACGGCAGTCCGATGCCAATCTTGAATCGGAAAACAAGGCTTATGATTGGATGTGTGTGATTTATATTTCTGTTTCAATTTTGTTTGATTTGTGAAATTACTTATGTACCTATACGTGACCTTAGATGATGCCAAGTGTGACATCGGGAGAAGATACTAGGATACAAGACAGGACTTAAGGAAATCTCTACCACAATCGAAAGGAAATTGTCAAATTTATTATTCGTTTTCATTTTCACTTCTATACATTAATTTCTTTTGTTTTTTTCTCAACCAGACCATTAAAAAATAATTTATTCTAAAAGAGTTTACTTAAATACCTAGCAACATATTTAACGTTTCATAACAAAAGTAAGTTAATGAGGTTCCTTAAGTATTGCAAAGTTTCTGTATCAAAAGACAGTTTAGTTCAGCATACCAATACTGCCTTCAATGCGCTTCCGTTATCTTGTTAAGTAGGTTTTTGAAAAGTCGCACGACAACGTACGTACAATAATACTATCTTGCAGTTAAGGAGAAAAGTTCGCTTATTATTTTAGTTTTTGTTCTGTGTTCAGCCCAACTCTAACAATGTTGAGGATGGCGGGAACTTCAGCAGATTTCCACAGTAACAAAGTAAATGTTGAGATGTAAAGAAGGAGACCGTAGTTTACCTATTAAAAAAGTTTTTATATCTATTCGAATACGATCATAATATATGATTTAATACACACCCGTGTACGTACACATGACTTTTTGCTACATTTAACATAAACTATGGAAAATAATACAGGTGTCACAAAATAGGTGAAGAAACCATTATATTATAATACTGGACAAAAAAAAAGAAATACAAATAAAAAAAAAAAACATGGAATCGCTTTTTTTACTTTCCTTACGAAATTACGCATAAAATTTGTATAAAGAGTCTCAAAAGTCGTAAACCAAAATCTGTTTAGCATGATAAGTACGATAGAAGGACGCCCCAAAAAACAGGCCCTACACCTTTTTAACCGACTTCAAAAAAAAAAGGAGGAGGTTCTCAATTCGTTGGAATCTTTTTTTTTCGTTAACTCTTTAGAAGCAACAAAAAATGACCTTAAACTGTAAAATACCCTCAGGCTCGTCTATCTTATAAATTTAACAAAAGCCGCCTAAAATCCCGGCTAACAAGGATCAAAGTTGCTTTAGTGGAACTAATTGGAACCAAGGAACTCAATACAGCCAGAAAATGAAAGTTTTACTGCGCCTTTTTATTTCTTTTCCTGAGCATTATAGTAGGAAGGCATGGACGTCTAAATCCAGACCCGTCGTTTTGAAGTTAAGTTTTGAAATTATTGCATTATCTTGACACAGAAGTGAATGTAGCAGGAATGGTTCACAAAGACATTGGTGGTTTAAGCGTAGCGTATTTTATCAAAAATAAAGTTCACTATAAATATTGTTCATTTATTACAAAAGCAGACAAAAATTAGCTACGATTTCAATTTTTTTTTTAGTTTTAATAAAAAGTAACTCAGATATCTAGCAGCAATTTACTCATTGTCGGTACTGTTATTTGCCAACAACACACAAGCTGCTTCGCCCACTTTCAGTAACGATGACTTCGTCCTTAGAAGTAATACTAGGTCTTTGTAGGAAACTATTTTCTTCCAGCCAGCAACAAAATACTACAAAAGAAAGAAATAGAACCTTTTTCGTTGGCAGCGAACTGCGAAGTAAATTAGTTGTTAAGAGTGAGCGATCTGCAGTAGATCTGACAACACGACAAGTAGATAAATAAACGTTTTTAGAGGACTGGATATTAAAAAATGCGTGAAAAGTTTCGGTTTAAAAAAAATTTCAGTACCAATGTAATAAAATAAATTATAACTTTACTGGTACTAGACATACCTTATATTTAATACGCGAAAAAAGACCTTGCACTTCAAGGGTTGGCCGCTGATAGACTTGTAAAGAAAGCCTAACTTTTTGGAAAAAAAATCAGTTCAAGTAAAGAATGCCTAATTTAATTCGTTTTAGCACACCCTAAATATCAGCTTCAAAACTAATAAAAAGTCATCAGACATTTACTCAAAAAAAAATCAGAAAATACGTTTTAATCACGAACTTAGCTAGACGAATTTTCGTTTCAATTAGTCAAGACTCTCAATATTATACAATACATTTTTGTTTTTATCTGATCCAGCGGATCCATAATATTTATTGAAAAATGTAAGTATAGTTAATCTCCCAAATCTTGGGCACTCCTATAGTAGGTTTGAATAAGAGGGTAGTTCGGTAAAGAGGGAGCGAACTAAAGCTGTGTACACTCGCGCACGACTGCCATATGGCGTCGCATCGGGATTCGGCGAAAAGAGTGGTCAAAGCATGAGCGGATAGCGGGAAAAAACTTGGAACTATTTAAACTGCACTAAAACATACGAATAAAACTGCAATTTACTAATTGACAGACTCAATCAGACAAAAATTTTATGTTTAAAGCAACAATGTTCTATATCTTTATTATCTAATAACATATTTTATAATTCATACGACTTTTTTAATGCTCAATCGGTTAGTCTTTTGGTAAGGGATGATGCCGAGGATGGAAATGTGCTTACCAGTAGTCCCCAACGCAGCGGATAACTGAGGTTTATTTTATTTATGAGGAACATGTTTGAAAATTGTGCCTACAAAAGTTTGAACCCCTCCGGGAATCAAAGCTGCGACCTTCTGAAGTGCGGCGAGTGACCAAGCTATACTTCACCAAAAACACACTAAATATAATTGTTTTGGGTTGTTCAATAGCTCGAGAATTATCAAATCTATTATCGAAAACTCCAAAAGCCTATGACTCACACCAATCTAAATGGATTATTCAATTGGCAGCACTTTTTGCGCTCGGGAATGCAGTGCCGATGCCGATGCACTCACTAGGCTGCACTTCTGCACTCTGCACAATACTAACTACTGCACTTTTGATATACCTAGACGAATGCACTATTGCAACAGTTCTACCTGCACTATACAGGATGTTATAAAACAATTTTAATGTTCCATTTATAAAACAAAACTATTTTTTTATGGAATTCAAACTGAATTCGTAAAAAGTTTTGCACTTTTAATACAACTTGATCGGTCAATCAGTTTTGTATTCTTGTATGGTGTTCAAATTTTTTTTGAGAATTAAATATGGTGTGGGAGTGCAACTCAGCGTTTAAGTTTCTTGGAGTGCTATTTTTCACCATGTATGGTTATACGTATCTCACTAATATTGTAAATGCGAAAGCATGGATGTTTGTTTGTTTCTTCCACTTTCACGCCGAAACTAATGAACAGATTTAGATTAAATTTGGTTGGTAGATAGATAAAGGACTCGGCTAACACAAAGGATACTTTTATCCTGGAAAACTAGAAGGTTCCTGGAGGAATGACGAAAAACTGTAATTTTTACTTTATCACTAGATGTTTTATTTCTCTCTGGACCCAATCCTGAAGTTCACGCAGAAGAAGTCGCGGGCAGAAGCTAGTACTAATATAAAGGTAAATCAAAAATGCATTTATCATCTACTATACAACGTATTTATACAAGTCATAACTTGTTACACGGGTTGGGACGGAACGTATACTAAATCACCCATTTCATTCAAATTTTGACCGAGAATTAGTTTTCTCCATTCAAATAAATTAAAAACTCAGAGAACTTTGTAGACAGATTTCTCTTACTAATAAGATGGTGAAAATCACCAAAAGAAAGTAAATTGAATGAACCCTCAACGCAGTGCTGCTAATTCCACCTAACCTTGTCTTCCTGATCCCCAATACAAACAAACATACAAAAATTAATGCAAGCACATCAACACAATGTTCTACCAAATCGGCTTATACGTCTGCCCCGAAAGTTGGGGTCGTGGCATCCATCGCCGAAAGCAGATTTCAGTTGCAACGAAGACTTATCATGTCGTATAGGCGACATGCCATCAGGTATATAGAGTGACTCTAAAGTAGTTCTTGATACGAAAAGCAAATTGTCAAATTGCAAAAAAATTTTGACTCTCCATACAAATCTATAAACTGAGGAGCCAAATTATTATGACGAGTCCATTTTTTATTGTAATTTAACTATGGGTTCCTTAGGGAAAGTTGTTTTCTAACAGAGCACATGCACACACGTTGGTTTCAAGAACTAATTAAAAGTCACCCTATCCCTCAAAAGTTGAGGTGGTTACGTTGACTCTGTATCGGAGTTCATCGAAGATATGGTCGCTCATTTCATGATTTCGCCAAAATATAAACTTAACATTACAGAGAAATTACAATTTGTCATAAATATCAAACAATTTCACTAAAATCTATGTCATAGGTAATATGAATTAACAGTCATACTTTTTGCCTGTGCCAGTTTTAACGGACCCAGGTGACGGGGCTAGATGCAACCAGCCCCACGATTTCGGGCTGGTCTATTGAATCGATCGACTTCACCGGACAATGAGGGTATCAGCATCTGCCATACTGTCAATTTGGACAGCCGTTCTGCACTGCTACCTGATTGGTGGATTGGTTAGACACTGTGATCGGTATAATTTTGTCTTTTAATTAAGTAAATATTAAAAAAAACTGTACTTACAAAAAGTTTAGAATGGACAATTAATTCAAACAAACTATAAATTGACTATACCTCTGACTAATTGACTTTTGACATTCAGCTATTTATTTGACTGAATCCTTATTTTTTTCAAATTAATCTGAAAAGAAAATAACTTAAAGAACGTCTGAAAAGAGAATGAAAGAATTTTTCAACCTAATTTGATTAGAATAACAATGTTGAGCACTCAAAAAGTAGGTTTATAATTATTTTAATTTAAAAACATTCGTCGATTAAAAACTTCGTTCCATCAACAGAAACCGTTAAAGTGAAATCATAATCTATGTCTGCGCTCGCTCTACAAATACAGCGTTCGGGAACTCCATTTGAAAATTCAAAATTTCAAACTAAGCTTAATCGAACGTCTATAAAAGCGTGTATCAGCAAAATTCGCGCGCAAACGGAGACGCCCAATTAAAAAGCTTGTTTTAAAAAAAATATTTTAACGATTTCAGCACTGGCTGAAACACCGGTCAGAAGTCAGAAAAAGTTGAAGGTCTTTAGAAAAAAAATACAGGGCACTGCTTTGCGGTGTGGTTTAAGTAATTACAGGAAGGAGGAGGGATCTAATTATGAAATAAGCTGATAATCAGGTTTATAAAATTACTTATATGATATAAGTTAATTTAATATAACGAAGCCTTTTGGTGGTTTTTTGGACATTTTATTCTATTTAAGTTGACTTTTCTTATATGATGTATAGTATGGATCTTATGTACCTAAAGCTTACGGTAGATAAATTATTTGTATTTGCATTATTATTTGTAGCTTTCTTTTCAACTGATTAACAACGTCATAGGTCGTAGCCACATTGCAAAGTAAGGCGTAATACAGGTGGGCTTCGGGATTTTAATTTCGTAAAAAAATACTATTGGCGGATTTTGCTGATCAATCTCTCTCTAGTAGCGATTTATGTACGAAAATATCTATGAAAAAAATGGTTTTACTTAGGAGACACCGCTCTGATTTCAATGAAAACATTTCAGTCAGTCTCCCCGCTGCCTCTTATGACTTAGCCTCATTTATGGCGGGCAGTTTTAACGCAGACTCTTTTAAATCGCACGGTTAATATAATAAGTACTCTGAAGCAAAACTTTTTGAAATACCAAGATTTTAAGGCAACCATGTTTGTTTATAGCTCTCATATAGAGCTAGATTAAGTTTTCTTTGCTTAATTAGAAAGTATTGAAATGTTAGATAAAAGAAAATGTGCGGATGAAATTATATGAGGAATCCAGAAAGAGAAGTCTAGGAGGACGAATTTAGGAAGTCGAGACTCATATCCTAGACTTTTCTCTATCATTTTTAACCGACTTCAAAAAAAGGAGGAGGTTCTCAATTCGTCGGAATCTTTTTTTTTATGTATGTTCACCGATTCCTCAAAGACGCCTGAACCGATTTGGAAAATTCTTTTTTTACTTCACAGTTGGTTCCATATAAATTTTATCGAAATCGATCTAGCGGTTTTTGAGAAAATCAACAAAAATATAGCAAAATTGGAGTTGTTGCGATTGAAGTCGGTTGTTTTTAACGTATTCAGCGTGCTCAATTATATCTGTTAAGAGGTTACAAATTTCACTGAAATTATATTAAATTTGAGATGTCAATTACGAAAATTCTCCCAAAGATGTCTCGCTCGGCACGGATTGCGAATGAATTATTAGAGGTTGAAATATATTAATCTGTCAAGGATCGCGTCGTAATCATTTTCTCACTTTTCATAGTATATTTTCTAGCTAGACGAGTTTCGTGGTAGCTTTTGTTCCATTTTTTTGGTTAAACAATGGACAAAAATATCATCGGAAAGGGAAATATCCCCTTAGTTGCTACACTCAGTAGTAATATAAATATTTTATAGGTAGAAGAAATCTTCTTATCAATGATGTTATATCCCTAAAATGTCACATTGAAAGGTTTTTATTTTTTTATGTGATAGGTGGCAAACGAGCAGACGGATCACCTGATGGTAAGCGATTACCGCAGCCCATAGACACCCGCACCACCAGTGGAATCACAAGTGCGTTGCCACAAATTTGTTAATTTATTTGTTTGAGAAGCTGAAATGAAAATTTTTTATTCGATGTATTTAGGTGTACACTTTTCGAACGTCATTCTTTTGTCTACCTAATACGAGGTTACTACCACTCGGAACAACCACGTTCAACATTTTGGGAAGTGTTAGCGGAGCGAGAAGAAACGTCGAGCCTAACTATTAACAGAAACTCGCCTTTACAAGTTTTAAAAAAATAATATTAGTTTTTCTATTACAGGTGATGTCAATAATAGAATTATGAGCTGTAGGATCCATATGAGATGTCCATCACATCTCTATCATGTCTATGTTAGGACTTAACCTATTACAATGTATCGAACATTAGGTTCTTATGTACCCACTTTTTGACCTATGATACATAATAAACATAATTGAGTTTGAATGTCCATATATTTTTGTCATTCACATAGTCTACTGTTTTATAAAACTCAGGCACTTTATGGTTCAACCAATGGCATCTGAGTCTATTACGGACGATTTACTGCAGTCTTTGTGGTTACGTTGCTTAATAATTTGGAAACATCAATACGAATCTTCCTTTTTTTCAACCGCAATCTTCAAGAAAGGTTTCGAAACAAATTGATTTATTTTAACAGGTCAGCTTTAGATCAAATATTGGGAAGAAATTGAAATTGAGGTCGGGGTCCCGGGGAATACGGATAATTTAGAAAAAGAAATGCTGAAACCTCAAGGCGAAATTTTTGTCTGATCTGTATGGAAATCTAACAACTCGTGTTGGTTTTGTCTTAACTGTGTCGGTGCTTTTTTTAACAGACTTCAAAAAAGGAGGAGTTTCTCAATTCGGCTGTATGTTTTTTTTGTATGTTTGTTACGCGATTACTCCGCCAATTATGAATCGATTTTGATGACTCTCTTTTTGTTTGGTAGGTAATACTTCAGAAGTGGTCCCATATAAATTTCATCTAAATTGATACAACGGTTTTTGAACAAATTAATAAAAACAAAAAAATAGCAAAATTGTAGCTGTTACGATTGAAGTTGGTTTTTAAACATTTTCAGTGTTGTTGATTATTAAAATTCACAATTGGCAAGCGCTGGGCATTATATCACCTGATGGTAATATTCCTTCCTTCCTGATGGTCCTTGCATTAATATTGGCAACAAGAATATAATGACGAACCACCTTTTATTTTTTTCCAATAAATCTAAAAGATGAAAACAGTGCTTGTTTGTCAGTCAAAAAGTAATTCAGTAAACATTTGCGCAAGACGATGCATTAGTGCATTTAGTCTATGGTCTAGCTTGCGTGATGGATGGTCGTGGGTTCCCGCGGGGTTAGCGGCACATGCAAGAGAATATCGGATGCACTTTACGATCTTACCTTTTAAAAGTAAAAGAAGCGCAATGGGGTTTTTTAATGTGAGTAAAAAATATATTGTAAGAATTACTTAATTTGATAGTAAGCTGATAGGATTTTCATATTGACAATGGCCCCACTAAACGAGTCGTACAATTAGAATATTTTGTTACGGCCTGTATATATACTCGTATGTTATTAAAAAAAAAAAAAAAAATAGAAAAATATTTTTGATAGTAAAAACAAAAGCAAACCGCAAAATTCTTTTGCGGTGCAAAATTTGAGTAAAGTCGTAGAACAAAAGTTGTTCAGTACGATACGCTACACCAATTTTGTTATACCCTGTATAAGTGCTTTGTTGCAAACTTATCGGTTTTGGAGCAAATTGTCTGTAACAAGTGATCCTACAAGGATCCTTTTTTTATTTCTTAGTTACGGAACCCTAAAAAAGTCCCTGTGCAAACAATTTAACCAAGTTAACCACAAGAAAACACAAACTCGAAATAAGACATACTCAACTCTTAATTGTAATTTATGCGCGTACTTGATAAAACAAATTTTAGGCCAATCAAACGTATCGCGCGGGTTGAGTTCGGGAGTTTCCCGGCGTGAGCAAACAGAACAACACACATCCTAATCCGAAACTTGTTTATTTGACTTGTTACACTGCGTACCAGTAATTTCTTCTATAGAGTTTAAAAAAATTGAATGCAGTGGATTCTTTTCCAGTTTTTTTAGAAACCAGAAGTATTAAAGTATCCTTTTACTAAAACTTTCCTGAGTGACCATTTTATGGTGCCCGTTAATAGATAATATTGATTCTGGTGGTAAGTATTCAAAATTAGTATCTCACTGCTGAGCAAAGGAAAATTAATCACATAAGCTTAGATTTTCCAAAAACTTTGTGCACAAACTGTTGAATTCTAAACTTACCGATGCAAATTTATTTGAAATTCACGCAATATTGAAGCTGATTTAGATATTCATTATTTGAATCAAAGTAGAGCAAACCTTTTAAGTATTTTGCAAGAGAACGCCCAACTCTGTAATTAAAATTAATAACTGAAAGCCTGTCTGAAGCTCTCAGTGAAAACTCCCCGGGTGATAGATTAAAATAAACCAAATAATTCGGAATTTCATTTACAAGAAAAGCATAAGACAAATTGAGACTCAGCGTTTGCTACATTGAACAAGTTGATATGTGCTTCTCTTCTCAGGAAAGGAACGTAGGAAAGAAGAAAATCATAAATACAACAAGAAAGTGTTTAGGTGCATTTTTCTTCACACAGACAATCCGAATTCTTTTCTTCTTACGGTTCCTTACCTTGAAAGGAAAAAAAAGAACCCTCATGGGATCTTTCCTTTCCATCTATCACAGCTTATGTTTTTAGTTCGAATCTACAGGACCGATTAAGTCGAAACTTAGTACACATATAGATTTGTGTTAGCCAAACACGGATGTATTACCTAAGTAAAGGAATTTCGAGTGTGGGTTTCCAGATTTATTGAATCTATCCTTCCTTTTTTTTTGGAATCCAGTACATGGACATGGACACGCAGAGAAAAACAAAAGCTGTATCTATGAGCGCATGATACAAATATTTTTCCATGCCGACGAAATTTCAGTCGGCCGATAGTTACATTGGTATCATTCATTTCATCGTTTATCCATTCCAATACATTTTCCTTGCTTTTACCAAAGACATGAAAATAACAATAATTGATATACTCCTGTCCTATAATGTAGCTACCTCCATCAATACATTCTGGACTGGTCACGCATCACGCACGGAAATCGACCCCGGGACGAATATATCGCGCCGCGTGTCGAGTTACTGCACTAATGCGGGCTTAGTGTCTGTGTGTCGGCAGGGGATGCCTTGCCTAATGACTAATAGTGATTGTTCACTGTCATGTCAATACATTCTTCAGCATACGTGGTCCTGGAAAATGTATTATATATCATGTAAACAACGAAAATAATCCCGTAAGGAAAACGCGTATTAACTTTTAGAGATTCGATTCAATTATTTTCTCTGTGCAATTTTTCTGGGTTTATGTAGTTGCCAATGAATTAGATAAAATAATGTAGAAATCTGCTGTATGCAATGAGTGGTTTCTGTTTCTTGATTTACAGTGATTTAGTTTGTTCCCGTGGTTTTACTTGTGTTAGCGACATTTTTGACAAATAGCCTGTCACCCATCGATATATTGTCAATGTTGATATTACCTTACATCGGAGCACAAATGAAACATCATTTACAAAATCTAGTTAACGAGCAAACATAAAAGCATCCACTGAAGCACAGCTATTTTCAAGTAAGAGACACTACAACTATCGCCAAAAATCCATCTATTTCCATTGCAATATCCCTCAACGTCCGTTACTGGCCCCTCCTTGGTGCAGATTAAGATCGATCACTGGCCGAACCAAATAAATAGCCGCGTCTATAGCTCACTAATGTCTACTCTATGGTAATAGATTTGTATATCTATCTATGGTGTTGATGAGATATTGGGCTAAGGGAAGCAGTTTCGTGGTGAGATGAAAAATTAAGAAATTATGTAAAGATGTGTTGTAAGACTTGTCAATTAAGAAATAATGAGATTTGATTACTGTTATACTCTACAGATAATAACGATAAAAGATCACGTAACAGCTTCTACAGCTCAAAGCCGTCGTGGCTCAGTGCGACTTGCGTGGTCACCTCGATCACGCAGGTTAACTGACTACAGACACGGTCGTAACTTGGATGGGTTTGACTGTTAGTGACATTTATCTCGACCGTTTCCGTGCTTCACAAGGCATGTTAAGGTTTTGGTGGCGGCTGCTATCATTAGACATTCGCCATGTCGGAGGGCCTTATAGGCTGCTTGAAATCTCTTACACTGGGCTTCGCACTACCGCTACAACCTCCACCAATTCGGACTTGACCCCCGTGTGTGGAATATGGCCTAACCTTCCCCAGGTATGGGAAGAGCCTCGTGCCCCTGCAGTGGGGACGATATGGGTATTATAGGACGACTTAAAATGTATGTTATAACCATCAAGACGATTCCAAAAGACATTGCACTTCAAAATCAATAAAAACATTTTGCTACAAGCGGTATCAGTATAACGAACATAAATATACCCGAAGAACATTTACACTCTAGGCTAGTCAAGTAAAAAGAGCGACAAAATACACGTCTCTCAAGTTCCCCGTACATATGAAACAATAGAGGTAAATAACTCGTAAACGGTTTTATTTCGAAGGAAGTGAATAAAATGGGGCGAGTACACATTGCCAAGCTATTTGCCTGCCGATCGTCAAAATTGGATGCAAAAAAACATCGCGCCATCTTATCAAGAGGATAAACCGAGCAATTTCGCGCCGAATATCCTGGTGTTTATAGTGAAAATATCGTTTCTCAAGCAGGAGAATGTTGCTAGGTGGCGTAGAATTCCCCAGTATTTAGGAATCGTCATTAAATTGAATCCGGATTGATTGCTGAATTTGGAATCGTAAAGACTTACTGAAGTTTAGTACCTAAGCGTATTTTTATACTTGAACCAAACTTGTAATTTGAAATAGTTCTTCTTCCAGTTCTTAGTAGCATCTTTTCGCATTTCTCATAAACAACTTTTGGCATTCTGCATGAGTTCTACACGATTATGTATTCTGACCAAGTACTTGAAAACTTAATAGTAAACATATTTAATTACTTACCAAATACTTGAAAAAAAGGACTGTGTGTGTATTGAAACTACATTATATCCGTTAATATATAACATTAGATTTTTAATATTAAATATCCATAAAGGTGCTTTATACATAAAACATATTTCTATCCCCGAAAAACGCGTAATTTAAGAGGTTTTTGGGGAATGTCAGTCCTCCCACCTGGCAACCCTACCCAAGCCAATCGCCTTGTCTCCAAGAGCTGTGCAAATATTAGCGGAGCTCCTGAGTAGAATAGGCGGGACTCAGCGATTAGGGAACAGAGAGGACTTTGGACTCCTCCAGGCCTTCCATTGATAAAATATTTGGCTTACTTGACTTGTTAGGACACTTCAGTGCAGTTAGAATGTAGACAAAGGCGGTTTGAACTATTAAATGGAGTTTATAAGAGAATTATATAGTGAATTTATAAAAGGTGCCAAGAATGATTATATGAGTTATATAATATAAGAATTTTATATGTTTCGACTATGTATATAACTACAGCGTTCTAAAGGAAAATCGAAAGGAGAAATTCTTGTCACGGTCTGCACACAAAAACACTCCTTTACAACTGCACCAGTAGATTATATTCTGTAAAATGGTCCTTTACAACAAAACCACCCATTCAATATATATTATATCCTTAAGTACTGTTAAAAAGAGTTTTTATTATACAAAACTCTTTTCTCACCAATCAAAAAAAGGAAAACTACCTACAACATTTCCATTTTATTTAGCGTGTCACTTCACAATGAGGTGCCAGTACCAGGTCGAGGCATCAGGTGCCACTGTCGAGATTCAGGACAAAATAAATGAATTTGTGGTCTGTGGCATCTCAATCTCGGGGTGAAGTGTGGGAAGCCGCGGGATATTGCGTTGTTAAAGGTACTAAAACAGGGGTGAAAGGTTTAAAGGGGTTTGTAACACGCTTGTTGGCACCTAGAAGACTACCTGGTTCTTCAAAACAATCATAGTTTCAAAAATATAAAATTTAAGTTAAAGTAAGAAATAGTCCAAGAACAGCCTACAATTTCATTGTTTTCAGGAACAGTATAATTAACCGCACAATAAAAATAAATCACCAAAATACCTGAACAATAAATTATCGTGAAAACACACTATAACACTTCACCTATTGTAACGTCAAAGTTAATTCCTGTTATAGCGACGTAATGGGCAATAATGACACGATAACAATAATGAAAGAACTATATTATGGGCTGCCACCATAGACGTCTGCCTCTGGACATGACTTCTGAACTTTTTAGTTCAAATAGTTGGAATAAAAATCCCGAATTTGTGGATCTAATAGGCTGTAGAGGCTGTAATTTTCATAAACCATCACGCCTTTCAAGGTAAAATGGTAATGCGAACTGACCAAAGTCAAGGTGGAGTTTTTTTTTACGCCGTTGGATCTGTCCTTATGAAATGATAAGTTAGGTCTATGGTTATCACCTAATACGAAGGAATATTAACTCTCCCATAAGTTTTGGTTGAGGACTTGCTACAGGTTATAAACATAGACGCTTATATATATTATATTCAGTAGGTGAAGTGTGTACAGTGAGATACAAAAAAACTAAACTAAATAAAAAAACAACTGACTGCATTTATCCTATATTACCAACACGAATCTTTTGTAAAAACACGAACTCCAAAATCCTTCAAGCCGACTTCGACACAGGCGATGACGTTGAAATACAAATACAGATAAATAAACTAAAAAAGAATACTCTTCAATTCAGGTAAGGAAGAATAGATCTATGTACGTATGACGAACAGATATTATATTGTTTGTGGTTTATCCCATTTTAAGGTGTTTGTTTGTTTGTTCCACTTTCACGCCGAAACTACCGAAAGAATTTGGATGAAATGATAGATGAAGCACTCAGATAACAGATAGGACACTTTTTATCTCGAAAAGCTTAAGGGTTCCCTTAAAAACTCAAAATTTCCACTTCGTCACTAGATGGTGCCACCTTAACATTTACTTTCTCTGGATCCAATTCTGATGTTCATGCAAACAAAGTCAAGGGCGGAAGCTAGTTTACTTTTTTAAATCACAGTCATGAGGCCTTTAGTATCGTGTCGGATCTGGCTACTAAACCCGATATTTTGCCAAAAGATTTATTACAACATTTAAAAGGAGCAAAAATAACACCTTATTTACTTTCAAATATATTAAAGAGAGCTTTAAGTCAGTGGGATGAAATCTAAAAATAGGTACATTCTATAAAAAACCTTTTTAGCTGAGTGTACAACTGCCTCCTTTAAGCTTCGAAGTTTGCGTGTTCAAACCCCATTAGTTGCAACCGCCACTCATTGTTACAAAGCAGATTTCAGAATAGGTCAGACTCTAAATAGACTCTTATTGCCACGTCTTAACAATTACTAAACACTCTAATCCGACGGTGATTGTACCCGAGGTATTGACTCCGACATTCAATATACGAAGATATAGTTTTATAGACTTTAATGTAGAAAAATGCGGTTAAGAAGTTTGGAATTCGATTTTGCAGTTTAACGATGACTCGTCCATTTGACAGGCCATGTTTTTAATTTAATCGTGGACTTTTATTAATGACACTTTGCGATCACGATATTTCAGTTAAGGAGTTTGGAAGACTTAAGGTTTCACGCCTATAAAAATGCATTATAATTAATTTATTAGACGATATAGAGCTGCTACAGGACGGCACGGCATGTACTCGTACAAGGTGTTTTTTCACAACATTACAATAAAGAAAAATATATATCTACATCGCTTAGAAACTTTCGTCACTAAACACAAATATCGTTTGGTCACCCAACAATACCTGAGATAGGTACCGAACATATCCGTCACTTCGGTACACATCCGGGTAAACGGAGCCGGTTAGCAGATATCCGGTGTGCCGGCGTAAACCTTTCCGAGTTTCATGAGGCTACCTTTGTCATATCTTGTTGCATAGACAGGTAGGTATAAAAGAACTAGTCCGTACAAAATTCGCAGAGTAGTACGATACACTTCATTGCGACCCTCAGGTAAGTTAGTAATTATATGCAATAATATTTGCAGTTGTGTTTCTTGAAGAGATTTGATTAGATTCATATGTTAGCCCTGACAGATATAGAAAGAACATCTTATCTACGAAGTTATTTAAATATTTTTGTTATTTTTGGAGTGAAAACTTATTTGGCGCACTTTGTTGAGCAGTAAGCAAACTAAACCGACCTCGGGTCGTTGTCGGATATACTCGGCTCCAGTCGGTCGGTGAAACTGAATCGCGTTTACTTGCCGCTCAGTTTATTTAAGATTACAAATACGTTTCACTTCTTATTTAATTAAATCATCAAATCATTTTTTCTACCTAATAAAAAGTTTCTAGCACTCGGAACTTCCACATTCTCTGTTCTAATCTATGAGTTTGTAAGCCATTTGAGCTTCCTAAAGTACACCCTATCCTAGACCTCAATGATGCTCCTGCTATACATTTTGCGATACCCACCGTTGTCATCGTATCTTTCGGGCTGAGCGGCAGTCTGTGCTATATACAGGATGTTCCTACAGGGCTATGCAATGATGTGTGAATGCCGATACAAGGGGGATTAAATATGACGTCTCTATTTAGACGTGGTTTAGATAGGTGTTGAGTGGTTAAGCTTTTTTTGGAGTAGCTGTTTATGGCATAAAAATATCGACTGAAAATTTGAAAGTATGTAAATTTCCACCTTAACATTCTGTACCATCTCCACTGCTGGGACATATATCTCTTTCTAAGCTCAGCAAGGTTAGGCCATGCTCCTAACATAGGGGCTAAGTCCGGATTGATGAAGGTTGTGGGGCTAATGTCCAGCCTCAGTGTTAGAACTTTTTAAACTGCTTATAAGGCCTTTGACAGGACTTCAAACGACAGATATCTTGTGACGCTAGAATAGAATAGAATTCTTATTCTTAAGAGGTCACATTACAGAAGGAGTAATGAAATTATCAATGTTTCAGATATTTCTTTTTTCACCATTTTTATTCTCGTCTCGCTGAAACCATAGAATGTAACACAAAACAAAAGAAAACTCATAAAATATCCGTCAAACAAGACATGACACACTAAATAAGTCAGTCACGTAATGAAAAGAATACGTAAAAACATAACAACTTGTCAATTAAATATCCGCCATTCTTTTTTTCAGGAAATGATTTGTACCACTTTGTTCCAAAAAATTATTCTTCTAACTTTACGAATTATTTATTTTCATAAAGTTTATTTACAAATAAAAAGTTTTGTATGAAAATTGCAACACTTTTTTGCAAATTTTGCAAAGATGTAAAACAATAGTTGTTTAGTTTCTATAGTAGAATCACCACTCAGCAGATCACAATTAATTCTATATATTTTTTGGCGCCAAAACAATTAGTTTGCGATTGATTTTCCTACATAATATTATCTGATATTAAGCTTTTTATATATTTATTGTTCTGAATTACAACATGTAATTAAAATAACTATTTTAATCATATTTTGATTACTGATTAGTGACGTACAAAGATATGCAGGGTGACTTTAAATTAGTTCTTGATACCAAAGGCTATGAATGTGCTCATGATAACAAACAACTTTCCCTAAATAACCCATAGTCAAATCGCAAAAAAAATTTTTGACTCTTCATACTAATTTGGCCGCTCGGCTGATCGATTTGTATAAAGAGACCAAAATTTTTTTTGCGATTTGGCTATGGGTTCCTTAGGGAAAGTTGTTTGTTTTCATGAGCACATGCATAGCCTTTCGTATCAAGAACTAATTTAAACTCACCCTATATGTACCTATTTAGATGAAACTGCCATATCGCCAATGATACCTATGCACTACTGCGCTGCATTATATAAACTACAAACACAATTCATATCCCATTATCTTATGTCATTCCATCAAATACATAACAGGTACGTAAAGGAAAAGGTCATATTATCAAAAGTTTTGAACGAACTTAGCTCTTTCAAGGGGCTTTAATATATTTAAATTCGTGCAGCGCAGCGGAAAAACTCTGAAAATCTCATCCAACTCTCTAATAAGAAATGAGCCGTCTGTCTGTATGGGGGTCACGCGCCCAATTTCCTTGTTTTAAACGGCGACACAATGATCGCATCGTTATTACGTTGTTTAATATTCATAACACGCTGCAGATGGTGTTGCTGTGCTAACAAGTTGCTTTTGGAAATTTTGTTTTGAATTTTGCATTGACTGCACCAAGTTTGGATGTGGCTGACTGTACCTGTGCATATATTTTTGACGGTTACCTAATATTAATTCTGTGTTTTTTTTACATCGGATGTTTGACTCTTCCCAAAATATCTTGTTGTTGCTTGTTTGACCGGTGTGTTTGACCACATGAACTTCTTAATTCGGGAGAACCAATAAATTAAAGAACTAATAAATGGTGAAAAGTTTTAAGAAAATTGAAACTCCAAATCTAGATAATGCCTTTTTTAGTTTTGTATTTTTTCTATTATAGTGTTACGCTTTGTAACTATACAAAAACTAACATCACTTACTATTAAAACTCCTACCTTCCTTTACTCAGCAATTAACACTACGAAAAAATCCTTAACTCCTTTTTTCTTCACCCATGCTCTTCGCTCCATTTTATTTTCTGATTTTGTCAAAGACACCTTTTCTCCGCTGTTTACCTCCCAACAACATTTACACCGGTATTTACTTGCAACACTAAAGCGTAAGGTACCCCGGGGTAAGTCTAGTCAAATTGACCTTTCTACTCGAAGCTCTTTAGGGATTAAAGTTTATTTATGACAGAAGGGGTGCTGGCGCAGCTCCTTACCTTAACGTTAAGGGGCCAATCTGTTGTACCGTTTATTAAGCCGCTTGTAGATGAGTGACTTTAAGCGTTATGATTATGACTTGAGATGATGGTGATGAGGATTTTTGGAGATTTAAACTGTTTAGGGGATCTTAAGGTGTTAATATATCTTTTGAGTTTTTGGCAACGCGTCAAAAGTAAACGGTACAGAAGAGTTTGTGTGAGAAAAGTAAGAAATGAAATATTAATTCATTCTTTTTGAACAATGTTTATAATAATTATTTACAGCGAGCGTCCTAAAGATTCTGTAAATGAAGGCTTTTGTTTTGTTCAAATTAATGATTTTAAAATAATTGATACAACAATATACTTTATTACTGTTTTGTTTTGTAAAATGTCCTGCAGTGTAAACGATGATAATAGTGCAGCACTAAACAGCCATGGAAATAGCCTCCTGCGCGAAGCACTATAAAAATAAGATTAAACGACTATACATACTATAGGTATGTATATTAAATAATACAACAACAAAAAGAAACAATAACTGCAATGTCAATATGTCTTCAATCGCTCTCGAAAACAAAACAAAGAAAAAGCATAATTCCTCAAACAGTTTTTCGGTAAATGAGGTATCGTCGAAACTGCAGCAGTCAGCTAGGGCGCTCTCGGGGCTAACGAAGCGAAGGGGCGCCCTTCGGACCACCGAACTGCACTAAGAGGATTCGGTGTCCTGTACAGTGCAAAGGATGTGGTAAGAGCGGGGAAGGCATGAAAGAACTTACTAAAATATGTGTATCGTATGTAAAATATAGCTGCTTAGGATCGGATATAGAATTGTATAAAAAAACAATTGAAAATGATTGCAGTTTTCATGGAAAAGGGGTTTCTATTTTCATAACAATATTCACGAAAATGTCTTTAAGTTCGCATAAGTATAAAAGATTAATTAATACGATCTTTAACCGTATAATTTGAGAAAATATGGTTTGCGTTTCGTAAGATCACATAACAAAACAACGATTACACGATCAATTTTATCGAATTATAGCCCCCAAACATCAATGTACAGTATGCCCGCTTCTTTCTTTTGGCATCAACATAACTTGCAATCAGTTGATGATGCCAACGCTGATAAAAATACTAATCGCTCCCTTTGCTTTTCACTTGGGCCGCACAATAAAAGACGAAATTGCATTAAATTATAAGTCGTCGAGCAATCACGTTTTGTTTCCCTCCAGATTTAACGGTTTGAACGAATCCCTAACTCTTAATTAGTGAAATTTAAAAGCTTACTGCCAAAATGGCGGACGTCACTTGTTTCAAGGTATTGTCTGAAATTTTCCTGTTTATAAGAATTAATGTTCATTGTCATTTGTCTGAATGTTTTTCCATAAACTGATGTTGAGTGTTAGAAAACTACAAAAATACAGTCACAAATACGTATCACTCACAAATGGATCTGCGACAATCTTGCTTTTGTACGTATTAATATCCATTTGACATTTGACAGAGTGGCTGTCATTTTCATTATGCATAATTTATCTGAGTACAACGTATTCCAATACGCTTGTGAAGTAATGAAGTAATCAAGTTAATGATTTCTTTCAAAAGGAAAATCCAATTTTTTATCTCCTCCTAAAATATAAGCACTCAATACAATTTAAGGAGTGAACGCTGCTAAGTATTTTTGCTTTTAAGCTTCTTCCGTAACGATCCATCCATTGATAGTAAAGGAACTCGTGTGTATCGAGTTTTTCATCAAAGTTCGGAAAGCTGCCTTATAGGCAAAGTTTGCGCCATGATTGGCTCGCCCCCACCCCTCGCCCCTTGATTTACCGTCTTAAATTCTCGTTACCTGGTACTCCTTCAGAGAATTCTAGGTAGAAAAACTATTATTCTGTTCTAGTCCTAGTTAGTATAGTTTTATTGAAGATTTTCTACCTGTTGTATTTTGTAAAATAACATTATTAGGGGACCCCTTTCCAAATACATGTATCAAGCTATAGCGAGATTGTTGTTCGCCGATAATATTGCCTAATATAGAAAGATCTTTGTGATGATAAGTACTGTTCCCGAATAATGGTGTAGGCTAATATGCTTTTCTTGTTACTAACTGGGAGTGGACTGTTCTTTCTAAATACAATTTGTATCGTTATATGCTAAGTCTTCATGGCTTATTATACGTAGTAGTAATAGCCGATATCTGAGCTATTACACAATGAAATTCTATAATGACGGTCTATAAAATTTTAATCCAGTTGACAGCTTTGTTCACGATCAGCGGTCTAGACCTGGCAAATCAAATTCAAAAAGACATCAGTCACTCAAATTGAAATTGTATTATTTTTAACCCTTTCCACTTTGAGATCATTTCAAGGATTCTCCAGACTCCAAACCATACTAACAAAAATCCCCATAATCTTGAAATTATGATAACATCAGCAGCGTCAATAACACTCCGACCACGATACTAAATCAGACACGTCTAACTTTGCCCGGTCCGACACCGACAGCAGACGAGCCTAAACTAGGCAAGTTTTCCAATAAATTTTGCGCTCCACTAATATGAATTTAGTCTAAGTTGTTGCCTTAATAATGCTGTGTTACGCGGGCAAAGTTGAATACAATTTTCGGTTTGGCACATCATGAAAGTTTCTTAAGTCTCCTGAGAAGGTTAGGCAGGTGTTTACATTTTAGTTGTGAAGTACCTACCCAAGATGTTGAAGGTTTTAAGTAGGTAATGAAAATTCAAAATGTTTACGCTTCTGGAACTACAAACAATAAAAGTAAAATGAGAAAAGCATTGCCTGTTCCTGAAAGACAGATTGACGGAAATATAGAGGGAATGAGTTTAGGGAAGACCAAGGTGAAATAACATGGAAAAAGTAAAGGATATGGTCGCTGTCGTATCGTATCAAGAGGTGAAGACTGGGAACAGGAGATGATGGAGTTGGAGATTGCTCTACCAAAAACAGCATACTCTTAAATCAATTAAGAAAGAACACGATGCGTTGCATGTTCTCTTGTTTTATGCGAGTGACGTCCGAGAAATTTCGCTACTTTTCTATTGTTATCTCTTACAACAAAACTCAGTTTGAAGTCAAACAAGGCTTTTAAGTAAAATGCTTTAAGCATACTTTAAAATCGTAGTTTCTTTTTCAACAAGTTTGTAGTTTTGAACTGCAACTCTTAATTCAAGCAGTGATTTCTGTTTCGTTACTAAAATTTAGTTTAGCTTCGGTGTGGTTTTCTACCTCCACCAATCCGGACTTCGCCCCCACGTATGCAGTATAACCTAACCTTCCTGTGGTATGGGAACAGACCAGTGTTCCTACAGTAAGGACAATATGGGTCGTTTACGATAAATTTAAACCGCTGCGTACTCATAGGAAAATATACCTACCCTGACCGCAGGCCGGCGCCGGCGGCGGCACAATCAGCGCGGTCACAACGGTGCGGATTAAAACTTTATCACATGCCTGGATCATTTTCATATCACCCGATTTAGACAAATGCATAATAATTTCTCATCTAAAAACTTATGTACGCAAGTCAAATAGCTATATGAAACATCCGATAAAATTGTATCTACGAGGATATATTTCTATATCACGCGAAACCTTTTTTATTATAAATTATTGTTTTCTGATGATCTGAGTCATTCGGACAAATTCAATTTCACCATATCATAACCTTTAAATATGAGCTTAGTCTTTTAAGGCTTTAAATCAAATATCTTCATGGTCTTCGAACAGATCTTATACAGAATGAGATAGAGTACCTTTCCGTTTTCCAACAGCATCACTTTTCACGAATATTCTACAAAGTGGTCCTTGATTAACCGACATATTAAAAAAAAATTTGGTACCTCGGACCTGTTAACTGGAGTTTCAATACTCTTCCACCGAACAACTTTTGTTCTATGAAATTGAAGAATATGCAAAAAATATAGCTCCAAACAAATGAAGTGTCAAAAAAATCTAGCGAATTCATGAAAGTTGTAAAACAAAAGTTGTTTACTCGTAGTATGATGAAAAGAAGCCTCAGTTAATGAGTCCTATATGTGCAGTGACACTCTCGTTATTGTCTTGGTTTGATAATGGTAATATTTAACTAACCCACCACTGTTTTTGTTTAACATTATTCTTTCTTCTACGGTCTAAATTCGTATCTGCTTATCGGAAGAGGACACTTTGTCGTCTATTATAAAAAGCCCTTCCAACTCAGTGGTTGCATATCCCCAGCTGAGTATCCTAAGCCTTAACTGCAGATTAAATTAAGATCGTGTGGAACTTAGTCTTGTCAGAGATACCCCATTTGTGTCAGAGTTGAGTTGAACCATGCAAGTAAATTTGCATGATTTGCGTTTAGTTTACTACTGTCTGGTGTACGTACTTCTGTGGTCCTGTTGCAACATAAGCTGAATTATTTAAACTGTTGTTTCCGCTTTTGAAACTAAATTATTTTTCGCAACAATATGAGACGGTTGACTCTCGCGTTATACGATACGTGTACAAACGTACCTCTTTTCTTTGGCTTTTTTGTATGATTTTAAAAATAGCAACACTGAAAAAACCAGCAAAATTACGACCCATTCAGTATTGAACGTTGAATGACGGATTTACCAGCTACATAATATGCAGACTACTATCTTCACGAGCCTCGATTCATGCCGCTGTTGTCGTCGTGCCTGCGTCTGCGATTCTGCGTCCCTATTATAATGTGAATAGTGAGACGGTTTTAATTAAGAAAATCGTAGTCTATTGTCATCTGTTGCGCGCCATCAACGTAATATGTTATACAGTAAGGGTACAGTGTTAATGAAGTGTAAAATTTGTTTAGTCCTGGCTTTGATTCTGAAGATCAAGAATAGAGAACTTTTGACAATATACCTAAGCAAATATTGTGTTATTTTTCGCGCTTAATATGACATAACACTGTCAACAACAGAAAATGAATCACGGTCTGAATTTATGTGTAGCCTGAACAAAATAAAGGAAGCATTGTAAAAATTTCGGAGTAGGTACAAAGATATAATTTGAATTAACAGATAATTAAAGATTCTTAAAAAGGTACTCTCACATGGGAGTCGGACTGGCATCTCATGGGTTCCATACCATAACATCGTCTACCAAGTCCACCAGGCTTCGAATGTTAAGTCATAGTTTCTTCTTCTTACTTGATACCAAAAAACTCTTACAGTTACAATTTACTTGCCCTACGGTGCTCTGAATACACCACGCTCGAGTCCATTCCGTTCATCAATGATTTTGACTGCCATTGTCTCGGCCTGTTCGTTTTATTGGCAAACTTCTCTTTGTCGTGACGTAATAGGTGCATTAAGGAATGAGGAGTACCAAAGAGCCCACTCTATTGTCTATTTTACATTAATACTGCAATCTTCTCATTTGGCTGATTAAAAATCTTTTGTTTCAGACGGCTTTGAATTTTAACATTTGTTATTACAAGCAACGGGCAGACATTTTGAAACTATTGTGTTTTGTTTGTAAAGAGAAAGCATTCGTACAGCACTCATTTTCTTGTAACTAATGTTTTGTATGGGTGGCCAGGGAATACAATGACATCAGTCTAAAGTCAGAAGTCAGAACTGATGATGAAGGATAGGTCTAGGACAGGTCATCAAAATCGATTACTCTTTTTAATGCAAGGCAAAATGCTAGGCAAATAAGGACTATCTGCATTAACCTAATTAACCGTAACCTAACCTAGTGTCTTTTTTTCAAATAAATTATTTCTATTCTATTCTATTCTTATGAATTGTTAATATTTTTTTTGGTATAAGATGGCAAAAACGTTAAAGACGGCGCACCTGATTGAAAGTGGTTACCGCAGCCTATGGGCATTTGCAACACAAGATTTGCCAATCCCTTTTAATCATTTCAGATTCTAAATCAGAATTTTATTTTATTTATTTTAGAATAATAATATGCTGACCGTATACGTTTTTTAAAATCTAATTTTAATCCTTAGAAACTTAAAAACTAAACGTTTTGGAAAGAGTTCATTCCGTAGTTTTTATTATCTCAATATTCTCAATTAATAGGTTAACGGAGACAAACATTTCATCCATTATCCTTTTCGTTCTTAGTATTTCAACGGAAATGATGAAAAAGACTCTGCCTCCACTACCACCACTACGCTGCATAGACTGCACTGTAGCAGTGAGAGTGCGAAATTGGAAAATTCCCGAAGTGTCCGCGCCCATTGATTGTGCGACAATAGTGCCGGAGCTGAGAGCACTAATCTTTTCATTAAAAAGCGATTATTCGTTGCACGGACTGCTGCACTAATAGGAATAAATTCTGCCGGCTTATACTTTAATTTCTTTCGCACTTTATTAACAAAGCGGCAAGGTCGGCTTTTCAATGGCAAATTGCAAAGTTTGTTAGGGTCGCCCGCAATATGCTGCGTCTTCTGACGGTGCGATGACATTTCAATTTGAATTCCTGTTTTGAAATGTTGGATATTAAAAAAGTTTTTCTTTTTTTTAAGCACGCGTCATTTGACAGATGCTCTTCATGAAATGTTCCAAATGTCGAGTGCGGCAGAAAGTTTTGAGGAAAACGACGAAGTGAATAAATAAATAAATGGCGGGAGATACCGAATAAGCGGAGCGACGGCTAGTCCCGTGGGATCTCTTCATAAAATGTTTACTTCGGTTTTAGTCAAGTTTATGTTTACTGAATTATGCTAATGCGCTTAAAGCATTTTTATGTTGTACAAAAATTTATAAAGGTACCATTCTTTAAATTATCTAATACTCTGAAAAAGTGTAACCTTAAGTTTTTAACGCTTTCCTTTAATTTATATGTACAGGATGTAACAAAATTGGTATAGGACCCGTTAACTGGAGATTCTACTCATCGTACTGAAAAATTTTCGTTCTACGACTTAGCTCAAATCGCAAAAAAATTTTTCGACTCTCCATACAAACTCATCATCTGTTTTACCATTTTTGTGTGGAGCGTCCAAATTTTTTTGCGATTTGAGCTAAGTTGTAAAACAAAAGTTATTCAGTACGATGAGTAGAATCCCCAGTTAACGGATCCTACACCAATTTTGTTACACCCTGTATACCTTGAGGCATTTTTAGTTAATGCCATTGAATAATTTTTCGCGGCAAACTAAACAATCGGACCAATAGTCCGCTCGTTTCACATCAGGAGTTCGAGGATTCGATTCCCGGTGGGGTTCAACTTTAGAGCTTAGTTGTTAGTAAGGCATTTTCTGAGCCCACTTGTCTAACTTCCACCAAACTTATCAAAATCATGCCGCCAATGATAAATGTTAATAGCATTGATGTGATCCGGCATGGCGATAAAAATAGCCAGTCACCCTTTGGCACTTAACATCAGGAAAGATTATGCCAAAGGCTTATCAAAGGTGAATAAAAAAATATTATGAATATTTATTGTTTACTGGCGGAAGTATAGTGTAATATTATGTTTTGTATTATTGTAATATTTGACATTATTCTTCAACTAAATAATATCTCTATATGTAAGTATTAAACTATTGCTCAATAAGGCGACTAGACTTACTTTTATGAAATCCACAAACTTCAACCTGTCTGAAACTTTGCGTGGCTTTCTCATAATTGAATTTTGCTGCATTAGGTTATTATTACATTACACATAACACGTTTAGTATAGGCCACGGTTGCGGTCGCATTGCCTATGACGTTTCACCCAGGCGGCATGCTTGTGGTAAATTTGCAAATAATTGCCACTACCACCATTAGGGAAAATAGTCTGGGAGCTGGGAGCCCGGTAACGTTTGTAAACTTTTGAAGAGCTGGGAGTTCCTGTGTAAATTCTTTGCGGATGTAAAAAAGTTGCAAACAACAACAACTTAAAATAAATAAACAAATGACTTACTGTTTCGGCTGAAACTGATACTTAATACTCGTATCAACAGTCATTTGACCAGCAGTCCTAATACCAACAGAGTATGATCAATAGATTATTGCCAGACATTCGACCCCCATCAAAATCTCAAGTTAAAGCATTTGTTGGGATTTTAACCTATTGCTCAAATAAGCTGTTGTCTTTTTCAGCTGTTGGTATTTTGAGTCATTGGTCAAATAAGCTATTGGTCATACGGGGTTGGTATTATAACTGCTGGTCAAATGACTGTTGATCTTAAGTATCAGTTTCGTTTCTGCTTGTCTCTATTAATTTTCATATTTATTTAAAGTTTTTTGCTTCTGACATAAAGTGACGTCGAAAATTGTGTACTGTAAGTTTAACAAATAATATATACTTATGTGAGAGGGTTGACCCAACCGCTCATTAATAAACAACACAGACAATGACAGAGATTTACGGATAATTCCTTAAGCTTAAGACATTTTAGTTGAAAGCCTACCCAAGGACTACGTCTTAAGAGCTTTAACTACTATAGCTTTAGGTAATAATTAGTCACAAAACATTAAATCAAATCAAATCAAAATACTGAACACTTTTCTAAAGTGTTTTTTTTTGTCTACCTAATGCGAAATTCCTACCAACTCGTATACCCAACGTCGTTTGATTATTAATTAAACCTTTCTTAGTTTAATCAGAACATGTTATTATAAATATGATGCAGGCGTAGCAAATTAGAGGTATATTATTATTATGTCCCTTTAATTGGGGCTTCTCGTCATCATACTGATATAAAGGTGCTTTAATGTTTAATCTTTACAACCGCGATTTTTTTAAAGCTTCATATAAATTGTTAACATTTAGCCAAGTTTTTATAAAGTATCATATATTTTTTGTAGAATTCAGCAAAGTAGATAAAAACCCAGTAAAACAAGCCAAAGCCATTAAAGCGATCCTACAGTACATCATACACGTTCTTTCTATACAGGGTGTAACAACATTGGTGTAGGACCCGTTAACTGGGGATTCTACTCATTGTACTGAACAACTTTTGTTCTACGACTTTGCTCAAATCACAAACAAAAATTTTGACTTTTCATACAAATTGATCATCTGCTGTTCCATTTTTGTATGGAGAGTCAAAAAATTTTTTTGCGCTTTGACCAAAGTCGTAGAACAAAAGTTGTTCAATATGATGAGTAGAATCCCCAGTTACCGCGTCCTACACCAATTGTATTACACCCTGTATATACGCCCTAATAAAAAAATAATTATAAATTTACAAAACAGCAGAAAACTACCCACTATATACTTGTGAAATGAAACACAAGATTTGCTGTTATCCCAAAACAATAACGATTGCTCAAAACCCAATTTAACAGATTGACAACTCGATACCAGCAGGCCCACTTGACACGCTCGCAGAGAACTGATAAAATTGTGCCCGGGCTCCCGGCCTAGCCCTCCAGAATGAGGGTAAATAAGAGATTGGGCAGACGAGAGTACTCCAAGTAATAACAGAGGTGTGCTGGCAACACTTACCACTCATACTTTATCTCTCTGCTAGTATTTTCGTTACGAATTTATGTGAAGGATTTTCTGTTTTCGGCATACGAAGATTCGTACTATTTAGGACCATAAAAATTCTTATTCCTTTTCGGTCAAGTGTTGTGAGTTCGATTTCTACTCAGGGTATTTATTGTAGATGAACGTGAATGAAAAGAAGTGTCATTCTAATTTCATCCTATTTTGTAAGACATGTTCTTCTCATGTATACTCCGAGGTCCATTTGTTGTTCGACATAGCAATTAAACTTTGTGTGTACGAGTCCCAAGTAGTAAAAACTTAATATTAGGTAAAAAAAATCAATTTCAACAATTAATAAACACCTACTTAAATAAAAACATTTTTCGGTTTCAGTGTTAATGTGAGACGTAAGAATACTTTGTCGCAAGTAAAAGATATGACCAGTACGGAATCGAAGGTTGACGAAGGGACGTATAGGTCAAGATACACTGGTTCCCTGTTTTGATTTATTTGCAATATTAACGCCATATGTTGCGGTGGAGTACCGAAGTTTGAGTGAATTCTTTGTAATGAGTTGGGGGCTGGTTACGTGGTTCTGTTTATGTTGTAATAGGGAGCGTTATGGCGCTTATGTAAGTTTGCGATTACCCCACTGTTTCTATACAAGTTTACTGTAGAAGACGTCGGAAGAGGAGAAAAGTTCGGATTAAACTGTTTAAGATTGGTAATAACTCTTCTACTTAGTGTTAGTTTCATGTAAATCATTTTTTATTCGACTGCCTAAGAAGAAACGGTAATCGTGTTACTTTTGAACGTATTTCAAGTATGTAATTGTTCTATGCAAGCTTCAAGTATTCCCATTAGTGGACACCTGTAATTGGTTTATAAGTTCTTACTTTATATTGTATCAATTATAAAGTTATTAATTGTTGGTGACCCAAATAAAAATTTATTAATTTAAAATTTATTTATTTATTTATTGTCTTTCGTCTGGTAATTTAGCTGAATCCGACGCCTAAACGGCTCGTTCGTTTTTGAGTACAAAGTATATGAAGGATATAGTAATTTCGAAGCAATCAGGTTTTAATTTAATTGATAATTAGTTATTTTTAAACGTCCCACAATTGGCCACTATATCCCAAAAAACAATAATTATTCAAAGAAGACCTTATGTCAAATAGCAGCAACGAATTAAATTTGACAATTCTAACAATAAAAGCACTTAGAAACTACTGCAAACTATTCAAATGTTTCGCTATGTAAATGGACGGACGGACGTTTGCTTTTCCAAATAATGTAACTAAAGAGGATGATTTGGGTCCACTCCATCTCAGTTTGGTTGCTAAAATAGTACAGCCAAGCACTTACTATCTGAAAACACAGTCAGAATTTATGCGCATTTCTAAGTCAATCACAACTGTTCATACTAAATTCATATCAGCTAATATTGTTTTACGAGAATTAAGAAGCTACTAACTATTTACCTTAATACGTTAATAACCCATATCGTCCCCACTGCAGGGGCACGAGTCTCCTCCCCGAAGGTTGGGCCATACTCCACAGAAATTCTGACATTGAAGTTGGCCACTAGCCCCACAACCTCCACCAATCTATCTCAATAAAATAAAATAAATCTGGCCTTTATCTTAATATAATAATAAAATGGAAATCCTAAAAACAAGGTCGTTAGAATAACTAAGAACACCCTTACTAACATTCGAGTAGAAGTTGAAAAGTTAGACTTACTGAAGTAAACAAATCATGTTATACAAATTTTCTAAAATTGCGAACGTAAAAACATTTTTTTTATTCAAATTGATCAGCTGATTTCTCAGTTTCATACGGAAAACATTTTTTTTCTGTAACTTCAGAAAACTTTTTTTTATGATATAGCTGATAAACGAGCAAACGGATCACCTGATGGTAAGCGATTGCCGCCGCCCATAGACACCCGCAACACCAGAGGAGTCACAAGTGCATTGCCGGTCTTTGACATGGGATGGGGGACGCAGATTCAACAAAAGTAACTAGTAAAAAGTTTCATGAGAACAGCTCCGCCACTATAATAGGGTGTCCTAATACCTGTTATTTTAGTTAGTTTCTAATAGCACCGCTTGACAAGTTAAATGGCGAGTTAATTTGACGGTTTAAGTTAGGAACGGCGAGTTAGCTAAGTTACGTTACGTAGAAACTATTATCTAATCTGTGGTTAAGTTCGGAGAGGTAAACTGTTTGAAACTGTGTCAATCTCCGTCAATTTACTAATTTAACTGTTACGATTGAATTCCAATATTTCTCCAAGTCTCAAGTCTCAATTCTCTCCAAATTTTCTCCAAGATAACTTCCATGGCTTATGTGTATTTGACTGAAATTCAAATACACATAAGCCACGGAAGTTATCTGTTTGACAAGTATATAACAGATATTGGTTATGATATTTCTATAACTATATTATAAAAATACGATAACACTGGACAGTATAACAGCGTTAATCGAACAATTACACTTATAGAAAAAATCTTGACAAGACTTTAAAATAAGTCTTTGACAGTTATAACACTTCGTTATGTTTTTAGACATCCTAAGTGGTTTTTTTTTCCCAAAAATCACACCACTAGATCTTATCGGGCTTACGAGAAATGGTTGAATGCATTTAAATAAGGATCTCATGTGCCAGTTTCAACACGAGGGCCTAATGTGTCTTCCATAAAATAAACTGTAATTTGCTCCATGGAATCCGTTACCTGAGGCTTCAACTCATCGTAATGAACAAGTCTTGTAATACGCCTTTTCTAAAATCGCAAAAAATATTGGGCTCACAGCATTCGCCTATCAATTGATATTTTTATTCAGTCCAAGAATTTTTTGGTATTTTAGCAAAGTCGTAATCGTACGGTGGACGCCATCGTCCATGGAATCCGTTACCTGAGGCTTCAACTCATCGTAATGAACAAGTCTTGTAATACGCCTTTTCTAAAATCGCAAAAAAATATTGGGCTCTATACAGCATTCGCCTATCAAATGATATTTTTATTCATGAAAAGTCCAAGAATTTTTTGGTATTTTAGCAAAGTCGCAATCATACGGACGCCTTATTTATCGGAGGATCCTACATCTATTTAGTTAACACTCCATATTATATTGAGATGAAGCCGAAAATATAGTCTTCTTACCCTTAAACCAAACACCAAACTATTAAATTTCACTCAACAGAGACTGGAACTTGCGACCTCTCCAAGTCCCTAAGTCCTCATCCGCAGTTCCACTTGACAAAGACACCTGGTCTTCCAACTACTGCCAAGTGCTTCAGTCTTGCACATAACCACCTCAGTATACGAATGTTTACAGATCGTTTAGGGATTTTGAAATGCAAGGTTAGTTATTTTTAACTTGATCGTCAGATTTATAAATGAATAAGGAACTGATTAACATAGGAATATTTTTAGCATCTGCTTTGTTTTGCCAGATTTACATACAAGGTTCTTTTAAAGTAAAAAAATACTAGATTATGTAAATGACAAAGATATATGGACATGCTGAGATTTTGCAGATTAAGGCATTTTTTACGTTCAGTATAAGCTGAGACTTGTCCTTTTGCCAAATACTTATTTACTGCATGATTTAGAAGTTAATTTTAATTTTACCCTATTTTATTGTTTTTTTTTACTACTGTAAGCTTTAATATTATGTAAATTCGAATTTTTAAGGCTATTTTGAAGAAAAAAATGTGTCGAGTTTCTTTTGTACTCGACGTATTTTCTCGCTTCGCTAACACTTCCCGAAATGTTGAGGGTACCTACAAAATCCGCGTGGATGGGACTAAATACGATTTAAAAGAATGTGTAATCATCTAATTAAATAAAATAAAACATTTAGATTTTCTGAGTTTTGAGTAAAAATGATGTCATTTATTTTTAAAAATAAAGATTACAATTTTGTATTCCAAGTAAGTAGCAGGATACACTTTTCGAAGGTCATTCTTTTGTCTACCAATTACGAGGTTCCTACCACTACTTCTACTACTATCAATTTTATAGTTTTAGGGAATCCAATTATTCAGTAGCAATAGGCGTTAATTCCAGGAGATGAGAAAGTCAAACTGACATCATACGCCAAGTGTGGTAAGGATTAAAAGTAAAAAGACACAATTCTAAATACCCCTAGTATGTACACATAGGGTTAATGCAGGGGCGGTTGTAGACGGGCGAACGGTTAAGCGATTTGTTGAATTTAACGGCACAAAAAACAAACGATTTCTTTCTGGTGTTGATTATCTTGTACTTATGTTTAAACTAGCAACCTTACATGTTTACCGATCTCATAAAAGGAAAGCCGACATACCTGTAACAAAAGTAATTTCTTCGTTCATTTGGATTGTTTTTAAACTTGTGAAAGGCAGTGCTGGAAAATACAAATTCAATTATAGATAAGAATTCAATAAGAATTCAATGAAAAATGTAAGTATAGATTATTAAAGACATACAGCTGGTATGACTTTATAGTTGGTATGAATAAGAACTGTTAAAACCAAAATAGTCTTGAAGAACTGTAATAGGATATTATATTTTTTATTAATTTCCTTTACTCTACGCTTCGTGTCAGATTGTTTAGACATATCAAATATGTGGTAACAAAATGCAATTCCTCTCCGTGGGCTTACTGTAATCATTAAAAAGTTAAGTGGTGTGCATTTATCAAAGAACATTGGCAATAAGGATGAGATTGCGTTTCGTTACCAAAGAATCCTTATTCTCATGAAGGTTCCTTGTTTGTAGTTACGCACTAGAACTAACTACAACGGACTAACGTCTACTTGTATAATCAGCCGAAAGACGTCCACTGCTGGACAAAGGCCTCCCCAAGGATTTCCACACTAGCCGTTCCTGTGCTGCTCGCACCCAGCGGCTTCCGGCAACCTTCACCAGGTCGTCGGCCCACCGAGTCGGAGGCCTGCCTACACTGCATCTTCTATTGCGCGGTCGCCATTTGAGAACTTTAGTGCCCCAAAGGCCATCTGTTCTACTTGTATCGGTATAACCCAGTTCAAATCTCATCTCGGGTGTATTTTCAAAAAAATAAACCCGCGGTTTGGCACGCTCGTCTGCGCAGCCCTCGCTCCACAACGGCTTCCCGTTTGTTTTACCGCTCGCAATTAAGCCGACTGAGTGACGGGATTGTCGCGTGCTTCACTGCTTTTTTTTTTTAATTTTTGCTGGAGAAGTGCCTCGCTTGTCTGTTCTGCGTGCGTAATGTCAATGACGCACGGCTCGAAATAGTTAAGGTCGGTGGTAAAACTACTTTGGTAATGTGCTACACTTGCAGATGTAAAATATTCGTTGCCTACAGGTTCGTTCTCAGAAAATTATAATAAATGCAGACCAAACAATTACTTCATTGCAATTTTTCGTATATTTGCGATACTGTTTCAAATTCCATTTTGATGTTTTTCTTCACATTTCTTTAGTTTTTATATTTATCATGTGTTTTGTAATTTCTTCGATTAACACAGGCATCATACTTATAGAAAGCGGAAATAACTCCATATTTTCATATTGGCGTCTTTAAAACAAAGAATACTCAGGTCCAGAAAGCAGATATACCTGCATCTTTCAGACTGACGACGAATAAGCGTCTTTAAAACAGTATACGCAGGTCCTGTTACAAAACTAAGTAATATATTTTTTTTGTGACAAGATTCCGTCTTCTTAATACTGTAAATATTTAAATCAATATACTATCCTGCTGCTGTGGTTATAACTACTTTCACGGAAGTGTTTTGGAACTATACCTCACTATAATATTGCTGAAGTGTGATTATCCTGTAGCTCTGACCCGTAAGAACATGAAAAGTACAATTTTTACTAGTCCCTATATAACAGACATTTTACCTGGCTGAATTAACTAGGTAGATACCTACTTATTAAATATAACCATAAGATAAATTGTTGAACAACAAAAAAAAATTGAAATATGAAATATAGATTGTAGCTTAATTTGATCTATTCACGCTGATCAACTTCTTTCTCATCTTCTGAATGGACCAAATGAAGACTCGTAATTATGAATTCGTATTCTGTATAATTACGAATGCGTATCCGCTCCATTGGCCCGGATCTAATCTCCAGTTTAGCTAAATTGATATGGTGTATAGAAAGATATGTTCCAGGGGGGGGTGAGAATAAAAATGCGTTGCTGAGTTAGTTGCGTAGTGATTATAGACTGGCTGATTCACTATGAGTCTAAAGTTCAATTCTCAACTAGGGCAAAATTTATATGATAAACTTGTTTGGTTTTGTGATTGATACCTAAGGTGCATGTATTTGTCGAATAATGGCTACATAGTCTCTGATCGCTATTGTACAGCCATAGTCCGGACACTTCAACAAACTGCCACCTCATACAGACCTCCTGATGTCCTCGTGGTAGCGACACTCACAGTGACATACAGCCTACACACAGTTACTATATGCCTACTGTATTATACTGTTGTGTATTTCGTGACTTGCGGTAAGCAACTTGCAACTTTTTCACCGTGGGAGAGCCATGCTTCGGTACGAATGGGCCGGCTCGACCGGAGTGATACCACGGCCTCACAGAAAACCGGCGTGAAGCAACGCTTGCGTTTTGTTTCGCCGAGTGAGTGAGGGTACCGGAGGCCCAACCTGCCCCCCCCCCCCACTCCCCCATCCCTCATCCCATTTCAAAGGTCGGCATCGCACTTGTGACTCCTCTGGTGTTGCGGATGTGTATGGGCGGCGGTAATCGCTTACCATCTGGTGATCCGTCTGCTCGTTTGCCACCTATCACATAAAAAAAAACTGGCACCAGAATTTATCCTCGGCAGGATGAGGTCATCTATAGAAGAGGGGCAGGGGTAGTCATACTGACGACAGTACTAACATTTTACTGTGGTTCAATAAAAATGCTTATTCAAAATGAAAAGGCATTATAGAATTCCACGTATATTTGTCTCTGGTATACATTTTATTCTTTGTGTGTATCTTTATATTGTTTTGCTATTTTTAGTTATAGAGGATTATACAAATATATTGTAGATATAGATACATACATGTTCACATTGTTTTCACAGAAAGCATTTTCACCATGATCCGGTAGTTACCTAAGATTCGTTTTTCAAAATAATCTAGTTCTGAAGAAACCAGTGTTTTCCAATACTCGTCGTCTTAACGAGCTAAATAGATAATAAGCTTTATGTACATAGCTAACATGCCTACTCACAGAACCCCTGTAACAAAATAGTGACAAAAACTAGTAATTTCAATCAAGAATGCAATAGAGCGTCGATTATTTCCGCCTTGTCACATTAGAGTTGCCAGATGAGAATAATTTGACATCGGAGGGGAGGGTGGGGTGACGACAATTTGGCAAATGCATGGGTGTGGCGCGGGCTTTATCACTTTTTCTCTAATTCCTAGTGGACATTAGTATGGGATGAGTGTGTCGCTCAGGGGACAATTATTTATTATCTGTAGGAGTTTAAATAGCTGTGCTTGAGACTCGGGTATTTAGAAAGGAACTATTAAGACTTTCGTCAATTGTCTGTCATTTCTCATAACTATTTGGTTAAGATTTTGAAAGAACGATAGGATGTGTTAAATCCCAGAATGATACAAATTAAGACGCTAAATGTAACCGACATAGCTCACAGAATCGCTAAAACTGAAATGGCTGTTGGCTGGATATATAGCTCGTAGAACAGATGGGACTTTAAAGTTCTCGAGTATAATCAAATAAATAATATAATTAGGACGTTACTATTTTTGGGTAATGTCATATTTTTGGTCACTGTATTTTTGCAACAGAGAGAAATATTATTTTTACAAAAAAAGAAAAATCGTATCCAGGTTTAAATTTTCTGTAACCATATCAAAACGTATTTTACTATTAATCGAACACGATCATTTATTTTCCCTTATAAAATTAACTCTGTCACCCCAGGAGAGAAACTAAATTATACTAACTTTTCTATTAGCACCCTTGCTCCGACTATTTTTCACTATTAACATACTCACTTCCGCTCGATAGAAAACAGTTAATTCTTCTTGAACCTTGCTTCCTTGCAATAAGTACTCTTTCTTATCGATTAATCGCTTGAAAAATCAAAGGAGCCATTCCGAAAAAGATTCTATACTTTCAAAGCGAGAGCAAGAAAAAAATATTGGTTTTTCCTTTGAAAGAAAGAGAGAGAATATTAGAGTTCACCCACAATGTGGAAATCAAAGCCTATTGTGATTGTAAGCGGGTAATTTCACACCCCATAGTCCAGCATTTACATTTATATGAAGAAGTCGTTCGTTCTTTCGACTCGAATGGAGTGACGAGTCTGTGGTTGTGTATCTATGTAGATATGTTGGTTGGCTTTTTACTCGTGAAAACTGGCAAATGGTTAATGTTATCTAATAAAACTGATAATTTTTCATAGGGAATCTTCCAAAAACAAACAATGGGATTATTATTATTATTTATTATTATTATTACAACAAAATATTTTTTCCCCTATTGACTAACATATACCACTACTACTGATGTTTATACATGCGTCAATGTGTGTGTTGCGTGGCTTGGCTAAGCAAACTTCCCCGGCTCTTATCCGCAGAGGGGTGAGGTCAACTTTAAAGAGAGTCCTTTACTTTAGAGAGAGAGAGAGAGAGAGAGAAACGGAGTGCCCATACTGTATGAATGTACACGGTGGCACAATTCGTCGCCTGAGAGTGAAAACCTCGTATATGCGGATAGCGTAATTTTTCAGGAGAAAGGAAAAACCTCGTCGTATTTTATTTTTACTACATCAGTTTTTAGAATTGCAGCCACCCGGTACTAGATTTTTCAACTTTTTCTATTACTACCTAAAGGTTGCCTGGAAGAAATCACTGATAGCGATAAGGCCGCCTTTGCACATTATGTAGTTTATTTAACCCTTAAGTTTCAAATGTACAAGTATTTTGATGTTGGTGTGCAATAAAGTATATTTATTTATTATTATTTGTCCCCTTAAGTGCGTATTCTTCAGAAAAGATGAGGTTTTTGAGATGTTTGTCTTTAATTCGTTAAAAGCTACACTGCCGTGTCACACCAACATGTACTATCTTAAGTTAGTACAGTTACGCGTAACAAGTGTAAAATGTATTTTTTCCCTTTATACTATACCTACAACCAAACACAATTGAAAAAAGTTAAGCCGTTTTCGAGATATTGAACTTGTCAAACTGATATAACTTCAATATTTTGAGGTGCTGTCACGCCTTTCTGTTCCAACTTTAGATGTATCAGATGTGCGCTTCAGCAAAAAACAACTACGTGTCGCGGCTATCTGTACTATCTGAAGTAATTATAACAGATAGGCGTGACAACAACTGCTTAAGTCTCGCCCCAGAATATAATATAGTCCTTAAAAATCCCTGAAAATGTAAACTACATATTATACTAATGAAACTGAACATTTTTCCACAAGAAACCAATAATCAAAATTTAAAAAAAAATACTTTTTTGGACCTAAAATAACCATTTAACCAAACTCAAAATGCACAGCAATCAGCAGAACCTACAATAAGTAAAAATATACTATGTACTTCGCGAAATGTACGAGTCGCAAAACGTACAGTACGCAAAATTTACAAATCTTAGAACGTATAGATGTATAATAAGCAAAAAGAAGATTGCACAAATAGAGTTACAACGTAGATACCTAGGTATTTTTAAGGGTTTAGTAATGCTATGGAGGAACACATACCTAAAACATACCATACATTGTAAAATACCTGAAAAAATGTCACAGGACTCTTATCACTCATAAAACTCAATAACTTTCTCTGAGGGACCTATACTCAATTTGTTAAAAAATGTTTGGGCTTCAAATAGAATATTGGCGGATCAGTTGTTATGTAGTATGAGCAATCCAAGGAAATCTCTTAATATTTTGATAAATATTGTACTGTTTCCTTGGATTTATAACATACCTAGACAGTTTAGTAATATAAGGTCGTTCCGTCTGTACGTTTCAGTCGGACATACACATTGACATAATATATGAAATATTATTTTATATGAGCTTTTAAGGATGGGTTACCTCTCCATACCCATTGTTGTAAATAATATTTCTTGAACTCGATATTTTTCTAAATATCGTAAGAGCTATTTCCGTGAAACGTCTCCCGATTTCAGACTTCAACATCAGATCTTGAAATCCACCAATTACAAGGTGATCAGCGATAAGGTCGTGTCTCGATATATAATGAAGTTTTCAAGATCTGATGTTGAAGTCTACTAATGTTACTGTACTAATGTTTTGAAGTGTTTCGACGCTGTGACTATTCATACAGAAGGAAAAAACGAAGTAAAGATGTGTCTGTCGAATATGAGTGTAACTTATCAGGTGATACACTGACTTTCAAAAGGACTTGCCACTTTGATAAATCACCCAAGTAGAGATCAATATTTTCAGGACCCTCTAAGTTTCATACATATGCGTGGAATGGAAACTGATCACTCAGTCCTTGCCGAGTCTGAGTAAATGATTCAACGGCTCTTAAAGTGTCTTGAAACTGTACCTATTCATCCAATCTATGATGATCTGAGATCGACAGGAGTCTTTATGCTCCTAAGATGTGTTGGGTGTAAAACCCTTTCACCTAGTCTTTACTGAGCCTTAGCAGGCGATTCAGCGGCTTTCAAAGTGTTTTGACGCTGTGCCTATTCATCCACGTGTAGGTCACTATCAACAGGAACCTCTAAACTTCAAAGATGTGTTGCTAAATTTCAACTGTCTTGAAATTTAGCAGCTTTTAAAGTGACTCGACCCTGTGGCTTTTCGATTTTGAGATTTTTCAGGCGTGAAAATTGTTTACTGAGTCCTTGTTGGGACTACATAGGGTTTCATAGATTATTAAAGCGGCTTGATGCTTTACCTGTTCATCTAGGCAAAGATCAGTATCAGCAGTAACCTTTAAGTTAAATCATTACTCATTACTCAAATCTAAATATGTGCTTCAGTATTTTTTTAAGCGGCTGGACACTGTACCTGTTTACCCAAGTGGAAATCAGTTTCGAAAGGAGCTTCTGAGTTTCTATGCCTAGCGTGAAACTTATGCACACAGGCTGTGCTGAGTATGAGTAAGTAGTTCAGCGGCTTTCAAAGAGGCTTCATACTATACCTGTTTATCCAACTGGAGATCAGTATCTACAGGAACCTCTAAGTTTGGCAGGTATGAAACCTCTTGATTGACTCTTTGCTGAATCTATTATAAACAGGTAATTTAGTTGCTGTCAAGGCAAGCTCCTGCATTTTCATTTCGGCATTATGCAACTTTGCGTTTGAAAATATTGCCGCTCCCCTCGATTTATGTAAATATTGTAATCTAGCAAACTAGAATTTCGGGAATTAATCTGTTCATACATATTGTTGTAAAATTATACCTAGATATAATTTTTTATGTTAGTATTGAAAAAAAACTGTAACTAACCTCAGAAAAACAGAAATGACTAGCCTAATTATAAATATTATACGATATTTTCATCTTGCAAACTGGTATTTTGGGAAGTGGTCATTTTGCGACTCCAGTTTTGCTGTTTTTATCGATATTTTTTGCAAAAATATAGGTACCTAAATATACATATGTTTTAATATTTTAAAAATATTTTATTTAAGCAATTAAGTATAATATGAACCAGCCTGCCTAAAAGCAACTTTAAACTCAAAAAATATAATTTATATTAGAGATCGATGTCAAGCCTAACTGTTATAACTATAGTTAGAACTTATCGCGTGACAACGTTTGTATGAAACTGTTGTCACGCCTAACTGTTTTTTTGGAATTAAGTGAAAAATACGAACATTTTCAAAAAAATAATTGAGACCTCTTGTTGTACTCGATTTTTGGAAACTTTTGTGATTTAAATCATTTCAATACACCATGTAGTTTATTTTCTACATAATAAAATATGTTTAAAACTTTACACCTCATTATCTCAGATTGCCCTTTTTTGAGATAGTACAGATTCGTATGACACGGCTGTACAACGATAGTCTTAAAATAGCAATTTCGCGTTCCCGAGATTTTTACTATCAGGCGACGTTATTGATTATTAACACTTTGACCGCCACAGTCGGCTATAGCCGACAACGCTTTTTGGTGCCACACACACAAGAATTTTAGATTTTCATACATCTTCGTTGCACGATTTCTCATAGCGTAGCGTGGCGAAAATGGAAACAGATGTACCTTACTCTGCTCCAATCTACAGTTCTCACTGGCTTGAGCTCATGATGATCTCGATCCCCAATCCTTGGGCTTACGACATGAAAAAAGCGTGGCGGTCAAAGGGTTAATCGTGACTTAAGCCGCAAGTCGTGGGCACCTAGAACTAATATTTATAGGACAGAGATAGAGAGCGCAAAGTTTATGTTTTGAGGTATTACCATTTTGTTAGGATTCTAGTATTTTTAATACACCAAAACTAAGTTAAACTTTAGATCGGAAGTCGTAATTTCTGACTTAAGCCGTCCATTGTGAAAAATACGCTGTCATAGCCTTGACCTCATACAAAGGTTCGTTTCCTTGGTGTTATCAAAGAAATGAATACAATGTATTTTCAGTTTTCACGTGCCATAAACAACGACATTAACATAGTTAACCCACACCTGACTTAACCCATTATTATTACAAAACCCAGCACGAATAATATTTTATGTAAAGTAGAATAGTGTAATTTTGAGACTGCCGAAAGAAAACAGTTTAATGTATTCAAATTGCTACCGTTTTATTCTGGTAGGATTATAATTTGGTAGCTTTATAAACACGTTTATGGTTGATTGTGGGGCCATTGTTTTGGAATAACAAGTGCGGCTGAATGAAATTAGGATTCTTGATAATTTCAATTCATATATTCACTTAGAAACGCACAAAAGGAAAATAAGAAATAATAGAAAGTTAGCAGAAAAGATTAAGTATGAAAAAAACACAATCCAGATATTCCATTTAAATCGTCTGAATTATTTCATTTCTAACAATATATTTTTACGTCATATCATTTTGTAAATGTAGACATTACATAATAGCTACCACATTGCGTATGTAGGCAGATCTGCCCATAGAAATTAAACTTTGTCCCATATTAATCCATGAAATATTATTTTTTCATTCAGTCGCAGGAAGTCAGTGTAAAAATCTTTCCATGACAACTTGATGACTTTGTGCCAATGCAAAAGCATCATTATTCTTTCTTTATAAAAGCTAAGCCTACTGCACTGTGAGGTTTGTCAAAGAACAAAAGGTTATAGAACCAAACCACAGAAGTACGAGTCTGAAACGTAACAACAAAAAAATATACTGATAGGGGTGGCACAAATTTCATAAGTATCTAGGTTTTGAAGAGAAAATTTCTTTACGCGCACTTTACTGAGCAGTAAATGAAACTGAACCGTCAGGTTCGAGTCGTTGATGCTAAATCGGGTATACTCGACTCCAGTAGCTTTGTGGCTGAAGTTTTCACTAATATCGCGTGAACATAAGAATAGAATAGAATAAATATTTATTTGGCATACAAATTACAAAATTAAAAAGGACACGCCTCTTTTTTAACTGAATGACTGAACTGAATAAATATTTGAATCACTCGAATAACTGAACCGATTAACACCAAACATAGCTAAGTTACAACTTTTAAACCGTCATGACACACTGACTTGATTTTTTTATTCACTTGCAAATCGGTGCGATCATTTCGGAGCTATGATGCCACTGACAGACAGACACCAAAGGCAAAAATAAACCCATTTATGGCCCCCTTTTTTATGTTGGGCTTAAAAAAAGAGCTTATTAAATTAATTTAAAATAGCACGATGTCTATAAAACGAGAGGCAACCCTACATTGACTGACCTCAAACTGGTCTTTGTATTCACAGGCTGATGAGGTTTTTGTCTGCAATTTTATGTATGGGATGGTTCATCCCACGCCTTTATTAATAAGGTCCTTACACATGGCGTTGGCGACTGGCTGTGACAGGCCGCATGGAAAACCCTCAGTCTCACTCATTACGTGTGTGCGAACGGTAAAGGGTCGTCCATAATGCCTTGATGAGTTCTCGAGTGTACTTTACCTTCGTAAGAATAAAACAAGTGGATATATTAAAGAAGGTGTTAAGGTTCATACCAATGCTTAGTACATAAGTTACTTACTAGATGGCGCTGTACGATATTAAAACGCGGTATTAAGTTGTACCATTAGTATAGCGTAAGTGTTTTGTATGAGTTAAGTATTTTCCATCTAATAGCCTTTGAATAAAGGAACGTTTTCACTGGAGTCGCTTGTTTCACTGGAACGGGACTCCTTTGGGGACTTTTTGGGACGTACTTCCTGTACATTGGTCCTTCGTCCGCCGGTGTAGCGGCACGGGGTTGACCGAGTGCAGTGACAAGACACCGACAAGTGGCC
This sequence comes from Coleophora deauratella, assembly GCA_958295455.1. Taxonomy (NCBI): domain Eukaryota; kingdom Metazoa; phylum Arthropoda; class Insecta; order Lepidoptera; family Coleophoridae; genus Coleophora; species Coleophora deauratella. The sequence goes on from OY282406.1 coordinate 694,615, forward strand.
GTTTGCCGTCTATGGTGTCTCAGCTTGTTGAGCAGTACTACGCCGACAACTACAGCGGGGGGAGCACCTCCTCTATAGCCCTCTGACGTCGATGCTACGCTTCTACGAGTACTGTGCTACAACTGCAAGTGTCTACGCATGCTACGGTGCCGGGAAGGGCATCTCAAGCAGAAGGCGCTCTGGCTGCGGGGTGTAGCGGAGCAAGGAGCGACTTCGTCATCGAGACTGACGTCAGCCAAAAAAGTGCCAAGTGCGAGTGAGTTGTGACGTATAAAAACTGTGAGTACAATTTGAACCTTATAACCAGCAAAACTTTAACTTAGAAAAATTTCGTCAATCTTGAAGATAGTGCATGAACTTTAATTTTAACTTGTGATTTCACTAAGTGTTTGCATGGACTTAGAATAGTTTCGCAAAAAGTGTTCAGACGGGGAACCTATGCCCGATTTCGGAGCGAAGTTCAAACACTTAGAAAAATTCGTCGACTGTTTATATGGACTTGTAAATTTTTGCTAAAAATCTTCAACTTGTAAAATTTTTGTGAACGATCTTGGAGTTGTAAATTTTTAAATATTATTGTTTATAGTTTAAAATAGAAATTTTGTGTTGTATTTAAAATGGCAATCAATTATATCTCAGTTCAAGAAGATCTTTCAAAAACAATTGAAAAAGCCTATACAAATTTTAAGAAATCGCCTAAAGAAAGGATAAACATATCGTATGTGGATACTCGTTTAGAATTTTTAGAACAAAAATGGAAGTCATTTGATGAAACTCATAGAAATATAATTTTACAAGTTAGAACTGATGATTTGGATAAAAGTTCATATCGTGTTAATGATGTTTATGGTAAAACTGAAGAGATCTATTTGGACTATAAATCATTATTAAAAGATGTATTGTCAAGGTTGAAACCTAAATCCACTACTAGTGCCGAGACAGTAGAAGTGAAAAAGAGCAGCGAACAATCTGTAGTAAAGCTACCAAAGATTTCCATACCAAAATTTTCGGGAAGGTATTCAGAATGGGTTAGCTTTCGAGATATGTTCATTTCTCTCATTCATAAAAACAGCAGTATAGACGATGTACAAAGATTACATTATTTAAAGAGTTCGTTGACTGGTGAAGCAGCTCAGTTGATTCAACACATTCCAATCACGTCAGATAATTACAAAATATGTTGGAATCAGCTAGAAAATAGGTACAATAATAAGAAATATTTGTCAAATTGTATTCTGAAACGTCTGATGGGTCAAAAAACTCTGACAAGTGAGTCTTCCAGTGCACTGAAGCTACTTTTAGACACTACTAAAGAGTGCCTACATGCCTTACAGAATTTAGGTATCAATATTAACTCATGGGACTTAATTATAATTTTTATAATCAGTCAAAAACTAGATCCAGAATCCCGTAAGATGTGGGAACAAAAGGTCACAGAGTTGTCCCAGGAACTTCCAAGTTTAAAAATTTTTGAAGAATTTTTAGAGACTAGGTTCCGATCACTAGAGTTTTTGGACCCAAAAATTAATAAAGTTGATAAGGTAAACTGCAACCATCTCACTACGACTAGCACTATGTCAAATATTTGCACATTTTGCTCTGAAGAGCACAAATTATGTAATTGCAAAAAATTCGGTAAAGAGACTGTAGATGTCAGGCGTAAGTTTGTTCAGACAAACCATTTATGTTTTAACTGCCTAAATCCAGATCATTCTGTTTATGACTGCACAATGTCGACCAAATGCCGTCTCTGTAAGAAAAAGCACCATACTTTGCTTCACCCAAAAAGTTTCAAATCAGTTCCTCAGGCTAAGGCTGATCAACCCGTTGAAAACAATGTTGTTGCTGCCGCGACAACATCGCATGCTGAAGATCAGGTGTCTTCAGCGTCAGCATCCAGTTCCAGTCCAGTTGTGACCTGCTTTGCCAATACTTATGGTGAGGTTTTGTTGGCTACTGCCCTTGTCAAGGTCGTTTCAGGTAGTCAAGCTATCACTTTCAGATCTCTGATTGATCAGGGATCTCAGGCGTCATTCATTACCGAGTCTGCTGTGCAGATGCTTGGTCTCAAGAAGACGCCAGGAGTTAGTCTTGTTTCAGGTTTAGGCGGCGATCAAGGATCAACTTTAACTTCAAGGTCATCCGTCCTAGTTAAAATTCAATCCCGCTTAGATCCCAGCTTTACTGTCACAGTTAAAGCTAATGTCTTAAACAAACTCACAACCTTTCTTCCTAGTAAGAAGGTCGTGGTTCAGTTTCTCCCTGCAATTTCAACCATGGAGTTAGCTGATCCAGCATTTGATACACCTAACAAAATCGATTTATTGTTAGGCGCCGAGGTGTACAGCCAAATTTTACTACAGGGTGTAGTCAAGGCCCCGTCAGGTTCTATAGTGGCTCAGCACACTAGACTTGGCTGGATCCTTTCCGGCAAAACACACTCCGGGGACACACATGATGTTACAAATCGTAATATTGTAACTCATTTATGCTTGAACCAGGATGAAAATGATTTGCTCAAGAGGTTTTGGGAGTTAGAGTCCGAGCCGTCTTCCCTGAAAACCAAGCATTTAACCCCTGACGAAAAGAAATGCGAGGAAATCTTTTCTGAAACTACTACGCGAGATTCAAGTGGTAGGTATGTGGTCAAATTGCCATTTAAAACTGATGATCCGCAGAGCAGATATGGCAATTCTCGGGATATCGCACGCAAACGGTTCTTGTCTCTAGAACGACGTTTGCTCAGCAATCCCTCCCTGAAGATAGAGTATTCAGGTGTTCTCAAAGAATATCTACAGCTGAATCACATGGAAGTGGTTCCGCCCAGTGAAGTAAACAATGCTCTTGCCGTTTATTTGCCTCATCACGCCGTCATCCGCCAAGACAAGACTACGACTAAAGTCCGCGTCGTGCATGATGCCTCTTGCAGGGGGTCAAATGGAGTGTCGTTAAATGACGATTTGTTGGTAGGCCCCACGCTACAACCCGATTTAAGGCATCTGGTTATGCGGTGGCGATGCTACCCAATAGCTTTAGTCGCAGACATCGTCAAGATGTATAGGCAGGTGGCAGTGGCAAAGGAAGACACTGATTATCAGCGTTTACTATGGCGGGATGCTCCAGGTCCGAGTGAATTCCAGCATCTACGATTGATTAGGCTCACATTTGGTACGTCTTGTGCACCATTCCTAGCTGTTCGTTGCCTACAACAACTGACTGTCGATGAAGGAGCAGATTTTCCTCTGGCGTCTGGTAGAGTCCTTACAGATTTTTACATGGATGACCTCATGACGGGATGTTACTCTGTAAGTGAAGGAGTAGCAGTTTTCCAGGAAATGACTGAACTTCTGTGTCGTGGTGGGTTTCCACTTCAAAAGTGGGCAAGTAACAATGCTGAATTGTCGAAGCATGTAGGTGGTGACAACAGAGAAGCAGACGTAGAGCTGAAGACGGACGAAATCATGAAAATCCTAGGTTTAACCTGGAACAAAAAGAACGATGAGTTTCGTTGCACTATTAAACTTCCTCCAGATGAAGGTCCGGTGACGAAACGCAAGGTCGTTTCTGACATAGCCCGACTTTTCGACCCTTTGGGTTGGCTAGCGCCTGCTATCACTACAGCCAAGGTTTTTATTCAGCGGTTGTGGCTATGTGGAATTGAGTGGGACGATGAATTACCGTCTGACTTACTCAAGGACTGGTTGGAATTTCGAAAGGATCTGTGTCATCTCACTAAAATTCGAGTGCCTCGCTGGATCAACAAGAGCCAGACTGATAAGTGCCTGGAACTCCATGGGTTCTCAGATGCATCCAACGTAGCTTACGCAGCGGTAGTGTATGCTCGTGTGGTTGATAGCGATGATAATGTGTTTGTGCACTTAGTAACATCCAAAACTAGAGTCGCTCCAATAAAGCAAGTCTCAATACCTCGACTTGAGCTTTGTGGAGCTGTGTTGCTGGCCAAACTTCTGAATGAAGTTTCCGAAGTTCTGGAAGTTCCGAAGCAACAGTTGCACGCGTGGACCGATTCAGAGATTGTATTGGCCTGGCTTAGCAGCCACCCGAGTAGGTGGAAGACTTTCATAGGCAATAGAGTGTCTGAGATACTAACCATATTGGATGCAAGTCAGTGGTCACACGTCGTCTCCAAGGAGAACCCTGCAGATTGCGCGTCACGGGGAGTCTCACCTGTGGACTGCGTAGAAAATCAGCTCTGGTTTCGAGGACCTCAATGGTTGCACCAAGATAAGATAAAATACAGGAGAAAGGAAATAAAAGACACAAATATGGAGGAGAAAAAACAAAAGATCACGTATCATGTTACCTGTAACAAAGAAGAAGTCGAAAACCTATTTTCTAGGTTCTCGTCCCTAAGGAAACTTACCCGAGTCCTGTCGTTCTGCCGAAGAGTCTTGCGCTGGAAAAAACCTGGAAAGGAAGATAAGTCTGTTAGAACATGTTTAACGGCTACAGAAATAAATGAATCCTTACTCACCTGTATCAAACTGTGCCAAAATGAGTCGTTTTCTGAAGAAATCGCGGCGTTAAGAGCATCAGAAACCGTTAACAAGAAGAGCAAACTTCATTCTTTGCATCCGTTCTTGGATGGCAATGAAGTTTTGAGAGTGGGCGGAAGGTTGCACAATGCTTCTGTTGGTGATGACATGAAGCATCCTATAATTATTCCCCACGAATCCACATTCACATACTTGCTTGTCAAGGAAGCCCATTATAAGACTTTGCATGGTGGTCCCCAACTGATGCTCAATTATTTGAATTCCAAATATTGGGTTATTGGCGCAAAGAATCTTGTCAAACAAGCCGTGCGTAAATGTGTGATTTGTATCCGTCACTCAGCCCAGACAAACCAACAAATGATGGGTCAGTTACCCACGTCACGAGTCACTGCACACCGACCTTTCCACAAGTGCGGGGTGGACTATGCAGGTCCAATCAGCATCAGACCGACAAAGGGTCGTGGTTATCACGCCACCAAGGGATATATATGTCTGTTTATATGTATGTCCACTCGAGCGATCCACCTTGAGGCGGTCAGCGATATGACCTCACAAGGCTTTTTAGCCGCTTTCAAGCGATTTGTTGCTCGCAGAGGACATGTCGCGGACATGTGGAGTGATAATGGCACAACCTTTGTCGGCAGCGCTCGAGAATTGAAGGAGCTGTTCGATGCGGAAAGGTCGAGTGTTGCAAGCGAAATAGGCGACTGGTTGGCTTCCAATGGAACTAATTGGCATTTCATCCCTCCCCATTCTCCAAACTTTGGAGGATTGTGGGAAGCGGGTGTTAAATCAGCCAAACACCATCTGAAGCGAGTGATAGGCACTAGCACCCTCACATTTGAGGAGATGACAACCACGTTGTCTCAAATTGAGGCGTGCCTCAATTCAAGGCCTATCTCCCAGCTGTCTTCAAACCCAGAAGATCCCTGCCCATTAACTCCTGGCCACTTCCTGGTTGGTGAGCCACTTGTGCTTGCTCCTGACCATAATTACGAGAATTCTACCCTCAGCAGTCTCAAACGTTGGCACCTCACGCAAAGAATGGTCCAGGACTTTTGGCGTCGATGGTCGCACGAGTACTTGACGCAGTTACAGCATCGTTATAAATGGGTTGATCAAGCTTTTGAGCCTTCCATTGGAGATGTTGTGCTTGTTAAGGAGGACGACATTCCTCCCGCGAAATGGCTGTATGGTCGCATCACGGCCAAACATCCTGGCTCTGACAAACTTACGCGTGTCGTGAGTCTCAAATATAAAGGCAACATAATAAAAAGACCTGTTTCCAAATTAATAGTTTTGCCTGCAACTAATTAAAGTAAACAGCTAATTATTGTATTAGGTAATGTTATTAGGTTAAGATATTTGTTGTCGCAAATATAAGTTGCTACATATCTTAGTTTAAATTAATAATTCCCTGTGTGGTTTTATATATTTTTTTCAAACGCACATTCTGAAGTGCAAATTGTTATAATTTAGATTAACATATTATTTTTGTTTTATGGTTGTATACACACATATTTTAGTGTCCCGAATGGACTCGGTCCATGCCGGGCGGAATGTTAAGGTTCATACCAATGCTTAGTACATAAGTTACTTACTAGATGGCGCTGTACGATATTAAAACGCGGTATTAAGTTGTACCATTAGTATAGCGTAAGTGTTTTGTATGAGTTAAGTATTTTCCATCTAATAGCCTTTGAATAAAGGAACGTTTTCACTGGAGTCGCTTGTTTCACTGGAACGGGACTCCTTTGGGGACTTTTTGGGACGTACTTCCTGTACAGAAGGAATACCACTTACTTACTTCGCTGGTTCAGTGACCCAAATAGGATCTTGACCTGACACACCAAATACCGCAACTTGTTTCTATTCTGTATAGCATCACGCCAGTCAGCTCTTTTTTTAGGCATTCAGATATTTCTGCACTCCGTCACTCAAGAAGTATAAAGCAGTATAGATAGAATATCTAACTTAGCCAACGAACAAGTTATAAACAACCGACTAAAATGTTTCTTAGTTCAATTTGGAGATACGTACTCGAAAATCCATTAACTCGCTTTAGCTACAGGCGGTGATAATGACAACTGAAACCTACCCTGCAATCAAGCAGTCGAGTACGTAATTTTTGTGCCGATAAAGTTTTGTTTTTAACCCCTTACACAAAGTAGGGGTATTGTAAGTTTGTAACCTATAACTGTGTGTACGGTGTATATGTGTTTCTCTCTGTCACCTTTATTAGGGCAACATAATTTATACATTGCCTCTGTTTATTATGACAAAAAAATCGTGATAATACCGATGCCATTCCGTAAGATGGCGTATCAAATCCCCCATTACAATATCTTCCTGTTTTAAGTGAAATCTACGCATTTATTGCTGAAAATCAGGATTACGTGATCTTTTTCGTTGATATTAATCTTATTTTAATAATTGCCGCTGTAACGGCACAAGGGCTCCAACCGTACAAAAACTTATTACTGTCATATAGCGATATTAGATCGCAAAAGCTAGGCCCTAACACGTGGCGAGATGCCTTTAATAGCCCTACGGATTAGCCCTGTTCGGCTAATATACAACTACCCACCTTTATTGGAGTAAGGGTCAATTCGCACGGCTAGTAAATAATATTGGCCTTTCTATATAATCGTCCAAGCGGAGGGTCTTTTTTTATGTGATAAGTGGCAGATGAGCAGACGGATCACTGATGGTAAGCGATTACCGCTGCCCATAGACACCCGCAACACCAGAGGAGTCACAAGTGCGTTGCCGACCTTTGAAATGGGATGGCGGAATAGGGGGGAGGGGGGGGGGTGATTGGGCCTCCGGTACCCTCACTCACTCAGCGAAACACAGCGCAAGCGTTGCTTCACGCCGGTATTCTGTGAGGCCGTGGTATAACTCCGGTCGAGCCGGTTATTTCGTGCCGAAGCATGGCTCTCCCATGGTCAAAGGTCTGATTACTAGATGTATATGAAAGTCGTACTGCACTGCGTCAGTAGGTGTCTTAATACCCCACACGTGACCGCGGGTGATGCTTAGTGCAACACCAGGCAATTGTCGTCTTACCAGCTGATGTGCTATCTATTTCTTGCAATAGAATTAGCACGGTTTAATTGGGCCACATCATAAGAAGAGCAAGCTAGGCAAGTAATTTTTTTTTTTTTTGTATATATTTAAAGCATAAATATGAATGTCCGTGTCACGGACTGTAATTAAAATTGATGGTATTTTGGAGTGAGACTGTAGTTTGATTCGTCTTAGCTTTCAAAATATGGGTTAAATTTGATACAGTCGGGTTTTTAATTTTTGATAAACGGTATAGATGGGAGCCTTAGACAAGCTTCGCGCTATCGAATTTTCTTTCCTGTAGTGTCGATGTAGCCAGAGAGGCTTAGAGGATAACACAGGTCCTGTGTACCCCGGTTTCCCTCAATTGGGAAGATGACTGCATGAAAAATAATGAATTTCAAAAAAACTTATTCGTTTTGTTTTGAATCCCATCTTAATTTTTTTATCAAAAAAAGTTTTAACATTAGTCGCTCAACGACGCTGAAAAACTATGACATTACGTTTAAGTATTTCATTTTTTTTTAAACAAAATCTCTTTTTTGACAGATGTTAAAAAGTAATTAAAAAGGCTGGTAGTCATCTACCCTATTGTGTTACAGACGATGCATTGCTTATGGAAAGAAAACTTCTGACTCTGCGGCGTTTTTAGTACACCCGCCTCCCTGACTAAAATCGATGCAAAAGGCCAGTTATTAATTAAATTTACGCCTCGTGATCCACGATTTCATTTAGTTTTACTACATTTCCAAAAATTTTAACTTAAACCAGTTCAACTAATCGAATGTATCAACTGTCAACGTAACTTATACAAATACAATAGAAAGCAAGTGTATTTACTATAGTTTGCGACTGAGCAGTACAGTTAGATGCAAAAACGTCTCGTCAAATGAACCAATAGCACTTAAGCACAATTCTCAGGTTAGGGATTTCCCTAAGATTTCCATAAGCATTTGCTTAACTGAACTGTGTGACATCGATTGTTTTGTCACCATGTTAACTCTTTATTTTTTCAATTAAAAATAAGAGTGCATATTTTGACCACATCTCACCTGATGGGAAGTGACGATAAAGTCAAGAGTCAACACACAAGCTCGCAAGTTTACCTAAAGAATTCAAAAATAGTATTGGTAAAGACTACGACATCGCAATTAATGAAATTCTTCATGACACCAGCTGTATGGATCTGATAGCTGTCATTTTAGTTATCATATAATTTACTTTATAGTTTGAGTATACGAAGCATTCTTGCTAATAAAAATGCAGTTAGTAGGAATAGCCAGATAATAATTAACATAATACAATGCACTTTTACACCTGACTGTACCTAGTGAGCGAATGAACGAGTGAGTGAGTTACAACAGCAAATTTCAATTTGGGCAAACCGCGCCTGCGAGTGCTGGGCCGGATTAAGGAAAGAACGGTGAACTTGCGAAGCGGTTGGATGGGTTTGGATGTGTCGTGAAAAAGTAAAAGGGTTTTTAGAGAGAGAGACGGGTTTTAAAAGGATCCCAGCATGAATAAGCTAAAAAATCCTTACTTAAAATTTAATATTGGGTCTGGTCAGTTCATTTACGTTTACAGTTAAAAAAAATACTATTTGTTAGATTTCGATTTTTTGATGTGTTTATAGGTACGAGAACGACAGAAGGAAATTAATAAGTACTTACATTCATTGACAAAATCTAAATATAATTTATTTAGGGTGAGGGTAACATTTAAGCATTGACAGTATTCTATGTTAAAAGCTTTAAGAAACTGCACAACTCTCCCCAAGGTACTCATATTGGGATATTTTATACCTACCTAAATCATTCAGCAGATTGGCAAATGTTATTAAAATATTAGGTTTATAGGTCCGTTGGGGAAAGTTGTTCAGTATCACGAACCCATTTTAAAATGGCCTATGATTTTAATGTCAGGTATCCAAGTTACTAACGACGTCTATTGATACATAAAACAAAAAAAAGATTATCTTTAATTCAAATTCGTTTCTTTTCATGTGACTGAAAAAAATATCTGTTGTGAATGCCTCCTCCAAAAAATACTTACAAACACACCTCTCAAACTTTCTTGATGTATGTTAATTCGTATTGAATAAATAATTCATTTGTCTGAAGCGTATCGTAGACGTTGTTTCCTTCCAAACAATGCCTGTCTATATCGGCTGTATCATAGTAGCTATAAGGCGTATATTCCCTTCCACGCGCTGCCTTTTCAAAGAGAGATTTACGCGTGATGCTGGATTTAGTTCGGAAGTTGTTTCTCTGCGGTTTTAATTAGAGGCAATTATATTTGGTCGGGGTTTTATTGTGACGAGTTAAATTAATTAAAAGTAAATTTAATACAGGTGGTGTTTGTTTAAAACTCTTAACAGGTATTAGTTGGGTTAAAGCGATACTGTGAAGTGCGAATGATTAATTTCTATATAAATTATGTAATTGTAGAAAGATAGAGTTCAAAACAAAGTTATTAGTCAGAGAACTAAAGTAACTGACTTGGCACTGTAGTAGAAAAATCTTTTGTAGAACTGATGACTGCTAGACAAAGTGAGTTCTAGAATGGAGACCGCGTTTAGGCAGGTGTAGTGTGAGACGTCTAGGTGGAGCAAGTACCTAACCTAGATTGCTAACGGCAGCTATAGGTGCATATGGCTGAACATAGGTTACATTTATCTTATACCGTACCTTGGGAACCGTATCTTGGGAGAGGCTTATGTCCAACAGTAAACTAATTCGGTCTAAAGATGATTTGTCATACTGTAAATTTAAAACTTAGTAGACACTAATAAAGTCTTTGCCAACCTGAAATTTCGGAAACTATAAATTCAATTAAATTTATGATTCGATTCTCAACCGATCTAACAGAACCGCAATAAAATCATGGCCGCCACTGAGTCATAAACTGTAATAGATTACTTGTTTCGATCACAAACCACACATCTTACTTTCAAAATCCCAAAACCGTCGAACTGGAAACCGCAGCAACCAGTTCTCAGCACTGTTATACAGAAAACTAACCCATTTCAGGCGTTAAGTGGCCGATAAACATGCCAGTTGAACAATAAAATTGGAGCGTAAACAAAGCGGGTAGGATCGGGACAACGCGGGACTAAAACGTAAAACCCTTTGGGCCATACATCCCCAGTGACCCACTAAAAAGTGAAATACACGGGAAATCGGTCGGGTGCGCCCACCTTTAACAAGGACGGACTTAGGTAACGGGGATTATTCATTCATTTATTTGCTTTTCGCGTACATAAAAACGATTTAGTTAGTGTCGCGGATACACTCTTCACAGACTCATCTAGTTGGAGTGAAAAAAAGTGATGTTCGTATATTACGCTTGACAAGTACTAAGATAGTAGTACTCGTAAACGTGATAAAGGTAAATTATGAATTAATGTAATAGTAAACGAATAAAAATTTATTTCGTACTATTCGCACATTTATTGTGAACTGAACACTACAGATTTTTTAAAATATATTTTGAAAAGATTATGGACTGCAAAAATGTGTAGTTACTGTAGTGTAGAGATATGCCAATTTTAATGCAATGCTGGAGAATTTGATATATGGATCAAGCTAATAAATTTTCAGGAGGTTAACTTTGGAGGCGTTACAGGGTTAACGATAAAATTACTCTGCTTTATAGAGTTTGCTTTCCAAAAAAATATTGTTTTCTTCAACAAACTTTCATGAATAGTCACAATTTACTGTGTTAACATTCTCTACAAACTGATAAATATAAGTAAGTCTAGATTTATTTCCGATCTCTCCTTTTCGCGAACAAATACAGCCGGCCCTGGCAAATTCAAGATGGCGGCGAGACATATCGACGGGCGTTCGCCGGCGACATTGACGAAGCGCGCCGCGACGCGACGCTAGTCAACCTGCCAATACCAGCCAGTGGGACAACGTGATGAATAAGTAGGTACCGATCTTTTTTTACACCCTCGTTTTAGCAAGGAGATTTTATTTTGGTTTGATTTCACAGGATCTTTGACAGGATTGCGTTTATATTTAATAAGCAAACTAAAAACCAAGAGCTTAGCTTAGGTTCATTCAAGAATCCTTTCATTTGGTCATCATCTGTAGATAATGTATCTATATTTATTTAGGTATAACTATCTTTGAGTACTATAGATCTTTAAAATATGAGTACAATAATTCTAAATTAGGTTCTTGTTTAGATCCGGTAAAGGACACGAAAAAACTAAGTAAGGTAAGAGACCCAAATAAAGCCTATGCCCCAATAAGGCCTAGGTTTCAAATTTCTCGCTTAGACATTTTAAATAACCGCGAAAGTTTACAGTGGTGTGCGTAAGGATGTATCTGACACATACAAGAATAGCGAACGCCGCTTACCACGAGTATGTCGTCGGAACATGTAGTCGAAAACAGTCGGGACGCGGAGAGTACGCCTGTTTTATAAAATTTCTACAGGTAATGATGTAAGTATTTTGATATTTTTGCACGCATGCCGAGATTTTATTTGTGTGTTATTTAGTTTAAAAGTTTAGTAACCCCTACATAAGCATTTATACGCCATTTTTTCAATGTACTTTCTGTAATATTCTTTTTTCTTACACATACGACAGGTCCAAATAAGGCCTATCAAAATAATATAAGTGCAAATAATATCGAATGGATGATATGCGGCAATGCCTTGCTTGTAATATTTGGTAGGTATCTTCAGCTGTGTGTTGGCTTAACCCCTGCTGATAAAAAAAAATACTGTTCAGGAGATTGCTTGAAGAAAATGAAGAAGGATGGATAATACGTTGAGACGATTATCAAAACTGATTATAACGCCCAAATATGATTACTAAAGGATCTTACTAAATTTAAGTAATATTACGTTGATATGTTTTAGTAACTGAAGTTTAATGATTGTTTTTTCTTTCTTTTAGTATGAAAGTCCTTATTGCGACATGGGTCTCTAAATAAGGCCTAAAGAACTTTTTTAATATTTTGATTTACAGAAGTCTGATTTTTGTTTTTTTAACGTTTCAACTATATTTATTTTAAAGTTTAATCAATAAAGATTAATATTTCAAAAGATGAGTGAGTTTTTCTTAAAAACCTACTAATTACGTCAAGATAAAAATAAGGTAGGCCTTATTTGGGTCACTTACCTTAGGTATTTTTTCAGAAACAATCCGGATATCCTTGGCCAATATACTTGATAACAATTTCTTACAAGTAAAGTGATCATCAAAGGGCTTAAACATATTAATTACAACACTTGTGATACCTATTGGTATTCGAATATCAATCCCATGCGACTTGCGAAAGTGAGTGGTTCTCCGTAACAATGGGGCTTCTCTGGAGACCTTTTAAATGGCTACGAATGATATTAGAGATACTAAAGAGTTTCACGCGATAAAGCGCAACACACACAGAGGCGGCCGCGGGGCGGTGTGAAAGGGTTCCGGGAGTGTTTTTTTTTGTAATGTTCGGATTACTATGAAACCCTTCACACCAAAACCGGGCGGGCGCTCTAAGTTCGCTTCCCGCAGGTCCGCCTTTGGAACGCTACCGCCCCGCGGCCGCCTCTATGTGTGTTGCACTTTACGTAGCAAATTAAGTGTTACTTCCATATTTAAAGTGATTTTTTTATTCGTCCGAACAAACAAGTCTATAAGCTGATCTGGAAATTTTTTGTCGCGAGTATTCGCAAACTTTGGATTCTTTCGGGACAGTAAATAGTTTTATCATATTTTGTTGCACTTTACATGAACTCTGAGAAGTAGCTGTATGGTGTTGAACATAAATTTCAGATACAAAACTATGAAACGCGGATATTTTCAACGTAATCTTTAAACACATTTTACTTAGTATTTGTCCAAAAAGATCAATGAATAAAGACCAAATACACGGAGAAGAAAAAAATGATATCAGAAGCAAGAAAGGAAAGATACTAGAGTAAACTGTTTCTTAGAAGATCGCATTTTTAGGGTTCCGTAGCCAAATGGCAAAAAACGGAACCCTTATGGATTCGTCATGTCTGTCTGTCTGTCTGTCTGTCTGTCCATGTGTCACAGCCACTTTTTTTCCGAAACTATAAGAACTATACTGTTGAAACTTGGTAAGTAGATGTATTCTGTGAACCGCATTAAGATTTTCACACGAAAATAGAAAAAAAAACAATAAATCTTGGGGGCTCCCCATACTTAGAACTGAAACTCAAAAAATTTTTTTTCATCAAACCCATACGTGTGGGGTATCTATGGATAGGTCTTCAAAAATGATATTGAGGTTTCTAATATCATTTTCTTCTAAACTGAATAGTTTGCGCGAGAGACACTTCCAAAGTGGTAAAATGTGTGTGTCCCCCCCGTAACTTCTAAAATAAGAGAATGATAAAACTAAAAAAAATATATGATGTACATTACCATGCAAACTTCCACCGAAAATTGGTTTGAACGATATCTAGTAAGTAGTTTTTTTTTAATATTTCATAGATCGTAAACCGCAATTTACCTTTCATTCAAGTTACAACGAACTACAAGAACTTCTATATTATGTAACTTGCTGCTACGGAACCCTTCATGGGCGAGTCCGACTCGCACTTGGCCGCTTTTTTTTCTCTAGGTATAGTATATAATCGTGGGAGTACATTATAAATTAAAATGAATCATTCATCTTCATATTTTATGCTAGGCCGGTAATAATTTTGAATACTTTACTCGTAAGCAGTACATATACTGCAAGACTTGGTTCCTATTTTTGTGGAAACATTATTTTATGTCTATACATTCATGTAAGCATATAGGATTAAATTTAAATAATGTTTAATAGGAAATAGAATATTAATCTTTATTAATTATTTTCTTTTCCTACGATTTTTTAAGGCATCGCTTCAGCTGAAAGGTTCAGTTTTATGTGAAAAGTTCACAAACATTTTGCGATTTGTATGAAGTCGTAAAACAAGTTTTTGATTAAATGTACATTTTAAAGTATCAAGATTAATTTGTCCATACAAGCAGTTGCTGTATGAACGACAGTGGCGCCCCCAATTATTATCTACTCTTTCATGTCGCACTGTATGTATATTTTTTAGTCTATGCCTTTAGCTTAAATATAAGTTGTTATACTAAACTTTAACTTTCTCACCCTTAAAAGAGCGGCATAATGAAATAGCGCTCCTGTCGCCAAGGAGAAAAGGTTGCAGCCTGAATATTTATACCCTCATTTGAAAAGTGTATAAACTTTTACAAAGTAGCACTTCAGGTCAGATGGGACAGTAGGTAAATAAGGACCCGTTTTGTCGTTTGGCTTTGTTGTAAAACTTATTTTACAGTAAAAATCGGAACATATACGTATAGTTTAAATAAACCCTTTGGATTTGCTTCGGGTTGAGTGTACAAGTTCCGCGCGGTAGGAACTTTGTTGAATTAAAAGCATGTGTAAAGCATCTATTTAAATAAAAAAACACTTTGAGTTTGAGTTTGAATATTTTGTATGTATTCAAAATAGCCAAATTTAGTTTGATAAAATTGCGAAAAATTCTGGAATCTCCATCACCAACTTATGTCTGGTCAATTTTGTTTTTTTCTGTATCAGCAAAGTCGTAGATAAAACAAAGATTTTTCAGTATAATGGTCAGTAACACCCTATTCACCCAGTCCTATACCTATTTTGTTGTCTTCTTTAAAAAACAATACCTAAATACAAAACAGCTTGAAGCAGCTTAGAGCGTTCTTCAGCAGCAATGAAAAATTCCAGCGATTCCCTGAAGCGAGAGCTTCCGCCGTGGGACGTAAAAATACGTCGCGGGGACGAAATGTTGCGGCGCCTAGTTGGAAGGTGACGGCGGAAAAGAGATTTTATCTTACAGTACGTACTACTTACTTTGCGCGCTGTTTAAAATCTCTTTTTCTTTTTTCTCTTTTCTCTTTATGACCATAACCTTTCCATGACATTCAAAGAGACCGATGCTCCAGCAGAGGAGCAGTGAAAACACCATGAGTTGTTAGTCTTTATTTCATTGTTACAGTAATGTATCATCTGTATCATACAGGCTATGAAAAAAAATGTATATTTTTGTTCAGTTTCAGTGAAACTTAGAATCTGTTTCAATTGGTTATTACAGTTGATATTCTATTAAGCTCTTCATGGAAATCGCTCACGCTATCAGGTGGAATATGCGAAAAAAAATTGAAAATGATATAAATTAAGTTTATCATCCAAGCGCAAATTATGATTCACACGCAAACATTCTCGATTCTTTAACTAAATGAATTTCACGAGTTCCTGTTAAACACAAATCTACTAATAAATTGGCGATAAATCTTCAAAGTTTGTACCTTAACCCACGCGAGTTACACCAGATGAGTTATCCGCTTCTCTACCTTGAATAATTGAAATAATCCATTTGTAATATGCCAAGTTAATGATCGTTCATAAAAATGTAAATCAGCCCAGAATTACACAGAAAAATGTCTAATTTTGTGCTTCATTGACTGTGCTCCTTTAAAAATAAAATTTCGATATATCAGCCAGCAATGATTATTCAAACGTAGGTATAATAGGGTATTTTACTCTTTACAAGAAAAAATCGAAAACTGCTTATTTACTGTGGTATTTATAATACGTAATCGATTTAATATGATTTCTATACAATAAAATGAGAAAAAACATTTTATTTTTGATTCACAAAAATCAAGTTTTTTAATCTGTTATTCAAATGTCTGAAACGACAGCCGCCATGCTGGTTGTCAGGTGACGTCACAATAGTGGTAAACAATGACATTTTGTACGCGATATGTGTCAAAATTTTAGTACAGAGCTGTTTTGTTTACTCCTGAAATTACGTCACGACCTAAGCATCATGGCGGCTATCGTTTTCGCGCGCTTATTGGCAATGGTAATTTAAAATGTACTTTTGGGGTACTTATAGGTTTCAAAAAAAAAAAAAATATTTTTTACTTTTTCCCACCTACTGATCAATTTGAGATACTTTTCAAAAAATGGTGAAAAACCCTATTATGCACAGGTAATTTTGGTTTTGTATTATCTTTGATCTGTTATCTTTATTCTAATGCGTTAAATGATCGCATTAGAGAACTACCAATGTAGCTGAATTATTTAGTAATTGACAGTATGTAGTGAAGGCAGAGATTGTAAAGCGCCTCAGAATGTGTTAGTGTCGTGTTTGAATGTTCTACATACGAGGTACCCGTGAATACGGGACTATATCGCGGTTCCAAAGTAGCAATGTAGAGGTATACTCGTATCATACTAATATTATAAATGTAACCGAGAGTCATTAACCGAAATCCACGCTGGTGAAGCGGGCAAAAACGACTTTGTTATATTCACATAATATGTCATTAAATCTTTTTTAAAGTTTCATTAGGGTAAAAAAACTTAAAAAACGTGTTTTTAAAGAATATAGCTGTAATTTTTAAATCACAAACCTGAAAAAATTCGTCAACGAACGTATTTAAAGGAATTTAAGAAAGACCCCGTACAAAAACATTTAAAAAAAAACAACTTTAAAGAATTAAATATCCCCAAATAAATTACGGATTTCATTACAGTGTAAGAGTATAAATGAAATATTTTTAATTGTAAACAACTCAGATCGTCCCCACTGCAGGGTCATGGGTCTCACTCTACACACGGGGGCCAAGTCCGGATTGGTATTTGATTTTATTATAATTCATAATTATTTATTGCTATAATTATTATAGATTGACCCACCATGTAATAGATAGAATTTGGCTTTAGAATTAAAAATGTAGACCTTTTGGAAGAACACATCATTAACTGAATCCACTTTGGCCCAAGGATTCATTATGCCCTGTGAGGCTTTTCATATTTTTTCCTGAGCAGGGCTGGAATGTTCTTGTATGCTTCTCTTTAATATTAATGCAACGTCTTTTAAAAATTTGAATACTTATAAGACTGGAATACTTTTATGGAATGTACATTTTTAGGTCTACAAAAGTTTCATCCAATCTTGTGAGTACGTGTGCTGGCGTTCGTGTGTGTGTGTGTGTGTGTGTGTGTGTGTGTGTTTTTGTGTGTGTGTGCGTATTGGAGTATTATTGGTATCATTTTGCTAAAACAAAGATTTGACTTTTTGTACACAGATATGACAGTTTTGTACACAACACTTTTCCATTTCCTCTAAATAGTACCTCCACTATTATCACCCATCCTCTTGAACTGTACACGTGAAATATGTCAACACATTTAGTGTTCCCGGGACAAATATGGAACGATTCTCTCTGTCGTTGGCGGGACATCTCTGGGACAGTATAAATCATGTCGACCCCAATAAACAGGGACTTGGGACAAATTGTATCGATTGCTTGGATGTCGCGTCGATATATCAGGGGCCGATCGTAAGTTCCAACATTACGTAGATTGTAAACTACAGTTCAATGTGTAAAGAGGGGCCACTGAAAACGCTACTATGTTTTGTGGTTACTTGCTTAGATACAGTTTTCCCACGGTATAGAACAAAATATAAAATTCCGAATCAAAAATTTTCAGAGTGCAATATAATTAGTTTTTTCCCAAAGATAGTACCCAAGAAAGTATGCATTCTAAATTCGAAAATTCAAATTTGCATAATTTATTGCTAAACAATACAAAACTTACAAGCGAGAAAAATAGTAAACACAATAAAAAAGAATAAATTTTAATTTTAATTCCAAATCATGCAGCAAATAAATGATTGGCAAAAGGACAAGTCTCAGCTTATACTGACTGCAGTCAACATAACTGACTTTCACACTATCGAGCAAAATCTTATAACGCAGAGTATAATTTCAGCTCGCATGAAAAGAGTTTGCATGTAGATGCTTAGCTGCGGTTGGTAACAAACGATGCTGAAATTCTAGGTCAATATGATCAAAGATAAAAATAAACACCTGTCTCCGTTTGAAAAAAAAACTGCCTATCTTAGGATGAATAATAGCTTTGTATGATATCTGTATTGTATTAACATTGCGAAGGCTACATCATTTATAATGCAATTCAGCATAGTTTCTTGCCGGCTTTAAGGCTCAACCGCGTCAACTCAGCTACACACAAAACTCTACTCTATGGCGTTACTTTGATGTCTACTAGTGATGGGGCAAAAGAAGCAACAGTGGGCAAATGTCGATAAGTGTCATCGAGTCAGTTAGTAGGTACTCTTTAAAAGCTGCCACAATGAACTTTTATTTGACTGACTCGGTGGCTAAGTGGTTAGCTATCCTGACCTCTGATCCGAGAGTCGTGGGTTCGATCCCCACATAGGGCAAACTTTTCTGTGATGAGCAGAATGGTTTGCTCTGAGTCTGGGTGTATTATATCTATATATGTATGTATTTAAAAGTATATGTGTATGTATACCAGTCTCTGGTTCCCAAGATACAGGGAATCCTAGTTTGCGGCCAGATGACCTTGTGTGATTTGTCCCAGATATTATTTAAAAAAAAATATCTGGGACAAATCATATATATATCTTTCATAAGTTGTTTGATGTAAAGGTAATAATAAATTTCAAAATTGTACCACATCAATTAAAGAAAACAAAATGGAAATTTTTAATGATATTAATGACAGGACCAGTGCTTATATAGCTATCATGGTGAGTTAAAGATAATAATAAAGTACAATTATGTACGTTTCATAACTTATAACCAACAAAGTTTTTTTTTTAAAACAAACTTTTAAGTCATTACTTTGGTAGAATTGAAAAAGAAAAAATCTCAATACATGTTAATAATAAGAGTAATTATTAAAAATTGAGTAAGAATTAACTGAAAAAAGAAGTGCAGTATGATTAACGAGCCTCACACTTATTAGCAAATTTCTTTTCATTTATCGACATTTATGACGTCACTAGCAGAGCAAGGTGGAAAGCCCTTAGCCCAGTTGTGCGGCTCTCGTTGCGCTCTCAAGCGGTCCAGTCCTGTACTAGAAGCGTATTACTATGGAATAATCTTGGTAACACGATACAAGTAAATTTATATCAAGACTCTGTTAGATACAAGCTAAGTTCATCTGACAGGTAGGTAGTAGTTGGTATTGTGTACTTAAATGTTTACATCAGCTATCGATATAAGATAATCACTGGATTGACTTTTTTGTTAGGCTAGAAGCTAGTAAATAATAATGAAAAATGTATGAGCTAAAATAAACTTATTTCTTTGCAATAGCAGGGTATAGGAGATGTGATTTTTTAACTCAAATTAAATACTACCATCTGTAAAACTGTATTAGGTATAATGCGCATACATAAGAGGCTGTAATATTTGGAATTAAATAAATTATTATTATTATGCAGTAGATTAAATCTTACTGTTTTTCAATAGATGTCGCTAGTTGCCAAGGCAAAGTGATCCGCGCTCATCATCTGCATGAAACTAACCCGCTCCCGCTCCCCTGGTGGAAGGCAAATTTAACGAATTTCTTAAAGCGAACTCTTCATACAAATTGTAACATGAAAAGTTGTCCTAATTTTATTCTGTTAAATCTATTTAGGCAAGATGTTTACAGCCTTCCTAGTACCATAATGACGCCTATTCAAAGGCAACGGTAGCCATTTTCCATCAAGTGTCTGCCTTTAAACGATTCCATAAAATATCAAAACAAGCGTTTTTACTTCCCTATGAACGCACCCCACCTGACTACGTCGACTCGATGAGGTAGACGAA
The DNA here is from genome assembly GCA_958295455.1 of Coleophora deauratella. Lineage (NCBI taxonomy): Eukaryota > Metazoa > Arthropoda > Insecta > Lepidoptera > Coleophoridae > Coleophora > Coleophora deauratella. Next base: position 714,862 of record OY282406.1, read on the forward strand.
GTCTCTGGTAACATACCTCGCCTCGTTACCATGAGCGTGCTTATACCACAAAATACACAGATACAGAAGGTCCACTCAATACGCTCACTGAAATCCTAAGCATATACATGCTTATAGACGTATACGGTCGTTGTAGGCAAGGTCACGATACTGTTGTCATACTTTGCCGCGTGACCTTGCCTCGAACGACCGTATATTTCTATAAGCATGTATATGCTTACGATTTTAGTGGTTTGTATTGAGCGGACCTTCTGTGTCTATTTTATGCTTATACTGTGCCTTACTTTAACATCACAGTTTCATAGTGAATAGACTTGGCAAGTTTACTGCTGTGACTCAGCTCTTGGTTCCTGTCTGGGAAACTGTAATGTTATTGTTGTCACTATTATTATAAGCATCGATATAAATGAAGAAAAAATCCGATCAATTTTTTTTTATTGTCAGTGTCATGTACAAATTCTTAATTCACCATTGATATTTAGTATGGGAAACTGAAAAAATGAAGGTCTGATTTTTTCATTATTTTTCATGTATTCTATATTTGATTCTGAGTAACTCCTTTAAACAAACACACTTTTTAAGACCCTGTGTAATATTTTACTTTAGTACCACATACTTCCTGCTCTTCTCTACATATAGACATCCCTCCCATTTTTGTGCGTAAGATCCGTTGACGGTTACTTGGTTTAAGCTACGCAACACACATTTACGGATGTACTGACGGTTTTTTTGTAGTAGTAGAAGGTAATAAGGTGACATTTGTATAGTATCCGGGGTGCTTCTGAAGTGTGATAACTAGAAGTCATAGAGGTACACTACAGCGATTTTGTTCAACAGCTGGCGCATTTACCATCATCCGCGGTTACGGGGAAGGACATATTTTGGATTTACATTCTGTGATATATATTGTACATCTGCTGACGTGCGTAATACGTTGTTCATTAAAATCTAATGATAAGATGTGTAGATTGTTGGATCACGATGGTTTTCTTTTACCGTTAAAAATATCTGTATAATTTACGTAAGATTCAAAAAACTCATTTAGACATTCGATCAAGACTTGAATCCTAGACATCTTGTAAGAAATTCCGAGCCATGACCGTGAAGCCATAAATGCTTTTAACCAACTTCCAAAGGAGTATGTTCTCAATTGGACTGAAACTTAGAAACATTGTAATTTTTTATAATATAATAATATCTGGGACAAAGCACACACGGTCATCTGGCCCCAAACTAGGATTCCCTGTATCTTGGGAACCAGAGACTGATATACATACACATATACTTTTTAAATACATACATATATAGATATAATACACCCAGACTCAGAGCAAACAATTCTGCTCATCACAGAAAAGTTTGCCCTGTGTGGGGATCGAACCCACGACTCTCGGATCAGAGGTCAGGATCACTAACCACTTAGCCACCGAGTCAGTCAAATTGTAACGCTTGAAGACATTTGTTTTTAACGTATTTAGGACTGTAAGTTATTATAACCTTATAACCAAACTATAGAATATAGACTTTTTTATCTCCTACTCTTATTATATTTAAATCTACGTCACCTTAAAAGCAGCGTTTACTTAAGACACAAAATAAACGGAGTCCGTCCGATGTCGCAGCACTCAATTAGCGAAGATAAAAACAAATGCCTCGAATAATTTACATTGTTAGCCTGTTTGTTGGAGCTCTTCAGGGGAAAGCTACCCTCATAAGTAAAAAGGCCGCAAAGTATACGGAAGCTTCATATACTAAGCGTCGTTCTTTCTTACGAGGGCAAAAAGGGCATGAGTTCTTTATAAAATTATCACTGCTTGCTTAAACATCGCGAAACGGTGGAATAACTGTCGAGAAAAAGTTGAGATCCAAAATGTACTTTTCTCATAATTGTAACGAAGTTTCTACAAAGTAAAAAAATATGTTTTGACACTTATTGTTAGTTTTCGTCAGTAACTTAACATGACATAAACATGTCATTGGTATATCGCGTTTTTTTTTTAAACCGATCTTCCGGTTTGTGTTTATTTCTTTTAAGTAATGGAACATTATAACTGAAAAAAAAATTTTTTTAATGCCTCTGTATACGCCTTCCCGCATCGCTCACATCGTAATTTTTGCAACTACGATATTTTATAAGTCTTCGTTCAGCGTTAGGCCTATAAAAACATGAATCTCCTTCCTACCAATATGACAAAAAAAACGTACACTCACCCGCTTATTGTCCCGGAACTTCAACCAGCCGCTAATCACGCTGTTGTCGTCCATGACGTCACACTCCACCTCCCTCCTCGATGGCAGAGGACTGCCTCCAGGACTGTCCAGCTCCCTCCTCCTCATTACCGGAGTGCATTGCTGTGATAACCTCCCCTCGTTCACGGCATCACTCCGCCGGCCCAGCACCGGCGTACCATGAGCAGACCCTAAGATCCTCCTAGCTAAGAACGGGCTATCCCATCTCTTTTTCGGAGTACTTGTACATTCTGAATGCAGACATAATGAGTCAAAATTTGCTAGCTCAACCGACACTCTCGTCTGCAAACCGCTAGGGTGCGTAGTCAAAATAGTCTGCTTAGCGATACTGCATCCATGATGGTGTAACTCTTCTCTCTGCTCCATTTTGGAATTCACACTTTATTGCCGCTCTTTATAATTTGACCCCATCCGGCATCTGAAAAGACGAATAATAGAATTAGAAGGCAGAAATGGACCAATTAAAGGCCGTTTGGACTTTATATTAGTTTAAATTGGAAGGAGAAGGGTAGCTTGGAATTACAAAGATTTTGCGTAATATATTTTAGAGACGTTTAGTAGGTACTTCGCGTACCGGTTTTATGTTGGGAATGCCATTAAAATTTTATTTCAACTATCTGTTTAATGAAAGGCACATAAAGAAAACTATAAATAAGGCTTTACCGTCCATTTTACTATGGCATTTCTAGGCACGTAACTGGTATTTTACCTAATGTTTTATTCATTGCGTACCGGATATATCGGTTCAAAAAAAAACAACGAAATTTTATCAGAACCACAAAACTTTCGATTATCGAGAATTCCTATTTAAGAAGACGCTAGCTTATGTTCAATTTATTTTTGTCATCATCCTTCCATGAAAATAGTATAAGTACATACATCTGATAGTACAGAAAAAGTACATTTATTTATTTATTAGGTTACCAACAGAATGCACATGGCACTTTTAAATCAAATATATGGTAAAGAAAACAAAATTAGACTTCACCTTAATTATAGGTAACGACAGCATACATCAGTGAAAAGTACATATCGGTTTTCCAAAAAAATCTTATTATACAGAAATGCCGAAAGCCTTCAATCTTCACCTTAACAAGAGCATAACAATATTCCGGAGAGCACGAATCGCTGGTCATTTATCAGAGTTGAGGGTTCCGTAATCGTCGAACAAAACCCTCTCCTCCCCAAAATTACTTCTTTAATGAAGTTTGCGCTCTCCATAAGTCAAAGTTGACGCGAATATTACTCGAATTATAGGAATTAATGTCTGAAGAGGCTGTTTCCGCTGTTTTATAGTTAAATTTAAATAGGGTTGGTGAAAAGGGGCAGAAATTAACATGTTGCGGTGAATAATCAAACGACTATGTCATATTACAGATGAGCTCATTTTATAATTAACGTTAATATTTTTTTTATTTCTTTTTATTCAAGATTTGGGAGCGTTTGACTTCAATCTCACCTGATGGTAAGTGACGATGGAGTCGATGGTGGAACACGTAATCCCAAATAAAACCTATTCACTCTCGCCTTGAAGACCCCCAGGTTATAAGACTCGGGAAACGCCGACGCCGACAAGGAATTCCACTCCTTTGCAGTACGCATAATGAAAGATGAGGCAAAGCGCTTCGTGCGTATCGTCCCCATACTTGTTGGCACCGATTTTCCATACCTTGGGAAGGGTAGGCCGTACTCCATACACGGGGCTATCCATACCTTGAGAAGATAAGAGCATACTCCACACTCGGGGCTAAGTCCGGATTGGTGGCTGTGGGACTAGTGGCCAGAACCATAAATTCTTTATTCTATTAAATATTATTTGAAAGATAATGAAATTTTGGTTAATATCGCCAGCAATATGATATGAAGTTTAACTAAAGAAATAAAATAAAAAATATTTACTTCATCGCACTCACTAACGATTTCTAGAGGTTTGGTTCATATATGAAACCCATTTATTCAAGAACTATATACAGAATGTAACAAAAAGGTGTGGTGATGAAAACTGGCTCGCGAGCTGATCGATTTGTATGAAAAGTCCATAATATTTTTGCGATTTCTGCAAAGTTGTAGAACAAAAGTTGCTCAGTTCGATGAGTAGAAGCCCACTTTGTAGTATCGCCACACCTTTTTGTTACCTGTATAACCCCATACATATGAATAACCCTTTGACACAAAGCTAAAACAAAGCCCATATCAAATTCATGTCGTCTATTACTTGCCTCGGGGTTAGTTGTAGTGCGTAATGGCCGGTCATTACTGTCATGTGCCCGCCCCCTAATGACATGACTGAAGTTAACTTGTTGAATTAACAATAACCACATTGTAAGCTGCTCGGAATTTTCACTATGTTGTCATTTACTTTGCGACTTAAACCGCCGTGGCTAGTCAGGAAGGAGAATCGGGAGGTCGCGCGGTTTCGATTCCCGGAGGGGTCCAACTTTGAAGGACTCTGTTTGGTTGGTGGTAGGGCATTTTCTGAGCCCGCCTGACTAGCTACCACCATCTTATCTAGGTCCTGCCGCCAAACATCAATGTTAATAGCATTGATGTGTTCCGTCATGGAGATAAGATAGCCAGTTCCCCATTGCGTTGGGGAATCTTGCGTTGGTAATTATTGTCAATAACCACCAGGTGAAATGATGCCAAGGGCTCACAAATTATTAATAAAAAAAGGAAAAGAGAATTCTTAAATTTCAAAAAATATTTCGAGGTAACTGACTACCTAAAGGTTTGTCTATTTTAACCATCGACGTAAAATAAGGGTCTGTAAAAGTGATGTCTGTTAGTATCATTCTAGCTCTAACCTAAATAAAGAACTAACTATTTTAATACAATCAATTACAGTACATTTATTCAGAAAACAACACATTACAGCATATTGTAATACAAACGGTGAAACAAACAGATCAAGGTAAACATAATAATAGCAAGTTCAGTTAGAGAAAATTGACTAACAGAAAAACTTGCTAAATCGCACTATTGAGTAGAAAAGAACATAAAAAATTTTCTTTTTTTCGTAACTGAAGAGCGTTATACATGGCAGTAGCTTTGATTTAAGGAATTGAAAAAAAATGGACACCTAGATATCATTTATTTTTAATAGCGAAGTTATAATCCGAGCTTACCTTACAAGGTTGTTAACGAACGAGGGTCTATTTTTTACATTTACGTTTTGGATGGGATTATAAATAATAAAATAAAAAGCCTTTTATTTCCATGCAGTAATAGTAACAAAAAAAATCTTAATATATATATATATTAATATATCAAATCTAGTCTAACGGTTTTTTTTTTTTTTTTTTGAGAAAAATGTTTTGGATGCGATTATATCACTTCAAATCAGGTTTAATGGCACTGGTTGTTAGCTACTCGTAACACGAATTACTTGACTTTTGCTGTAGGTGTATATTTTTAACTTTAGGTGTAAACATGCAAAATCAGTTTTTTTGTGAAACATACTCAAATATATTATACATAAAGTGCATATTAACGTATATTCATCAGAGAAAACATAAAAAAAATTATTAATTAATCACTGACCGGCTTTACAAAGTACGGTTATTTTGAAAATTGTATTGAAAATGTAGACAGTCAAAATAATACTTTATACCTATTGTTCCGGGACAAAATGCATCATCTGATCCAAAACTAAGATTATCCATTCTGTGGGAACAAGATTTTAAATAAAAAAAAAGATATTGAATACCCAGACACGTCAAACAAAGCTCGTCAAATATCTACCCTGGACGGGAATCAGACATGAAAGATACATATTAGAACCTCTCAAAGTAGAGATACAAAATACTTTTTTTTTAATAGCCTATAAAAACAAATAAATAAAACTATCTTAATCTTATATTAAATAGTAGTACATAATTAATCTTTATGCCAAGATAATATTACGATCTGCTCCCCGCATGCGCCCTTACAGGGTGCATGTACAATCTACAAAATTCACTTACCATCTTTATGTTACATACATGTTATGCAGAAATAAATGAATTATGAATTACTAGCTCTCGCCCGCGACTTCATCTGCGTGGACTTTAGAATTGTATCTAGAGGGAAAGAAAATATTAAGGTGGCGCACATCTATAATAGTGGCGAAACGAAAATTTTTAGTTTTTAAGCATTACTCCGGGAACTCTTAAGTTTTTCAGGATAAAAAGTATCATATGTATTAGCCGAGTGCTTTATCTATCTACCTACGAAATTTCATCCAAATCCGTTCAGTAGTTTCAGCGTGAAAGCGGAACAAACAAATAAACTCACATACAAAGAAACAAACATCCATACTTTCGCATTTGTAATATTAATAGTGAGATGAATTGAAGTATGTTGTCCATAGCTGCCTTAACACCCATCACTAAGTAACTAAATATACTTTATTGCACATCAACCTCAAATACGTGTAATTTTTTTATCAGTCCATTTTTCCTACAAATAGTTAATTCCTGTTTAGCGTTTAGTTCATGAATAATGGACCACTAATGGCTGTCAGTGTGTAATTTGTCTGTTTGCTCGTCTGTCGCGGGTACGTGACAGTTTGATCAAACACCGATCATTGTAGCACTAGTTAATATGTATGTAAAATATGTGAAGGTATATCTATGCAAGGTAACAAGTACATACATACCTCTTAACTGGTGATTCTGTGTACCAACTGGTATATAGATAGATAGAAAATAATTTATTCATTTGTAAAAGATAAATAATTTACATAGGTTTCTAAAAATTAAACAAAGTACAAATTAATGGGTGTCTGAACTAAGATAGACCTGTATCTCAGGCAACAAATTTCTTACATGTTATACTTATGAGCATAATACTTACAAAAATATCTTAATAATTATTATTATTAGTTTTGAATAGTCTAAATATTATATGTAATAACAATTTGCTGTGTTTACTGCAGTGGCGGGGATATGTTCATAATATTAGTGATCATTATTTCAAATACCACTTATGTATCGTGGCTAACTGACTAAATGTAGGTGACATATTTTATCACGACCATTACCGTAATTCGCGAGGGATGTTAATTTGTTAGCGCCTGTTGTTATCTCTAGATGGTAATCATTAAGCCACATTAGAAGCCTTAGAGGCGGCTTGAAAATCTTCATCTTCTTTTCCGGTATGAGGAGACCTTACACAGACCTTATCAAAGATTACGCACAAAACATTTTTTTGTTTGATAAATACAATAAGTAACTTAATGAAAGGCAAAAAAAAGGTACAATAAATAATGTCACTTATCAATACCGAAAAAAAATTTAAATACCTACAGTTTTAAAGCCAGGTGACGCTATGAAAAAGCCAATTCCCAGTTTGAAATTAAAAAGAAAGAATGAAATAAATACAAAACGAACTCAATTAAAATGCCTTCATAATGCGATAGGGATGGACCTACCCGGGATTTAACCAGGGATCCAGCAGATTACGCGAGAGTCCACTCTCCGCTCGGGAATATTCGGTTAAATTCGCACTTGCTGTTAATTTACGAACCGAATAATACACTTATTTATCTGTTTTGTTCATTATTTACGCAGAATTTGAACGGTCTCTGTTATTGAATACGTCAGCAATTAACAGGAAATTATGTATATTTCGAGCTGTGCGGTTCATTTCCTATTTGTAAACACTATTATGAGTGTCAAAAGTTGAGCAGAACAAATATTGTAATAATAAAAACGAACCAAAGTACAACAACTAACCTCATAAATTGAATCAAGGTATTTAAATAACCTAGCCATATTTAAAAAAAACCCGACTGCATTAAAATGTATTCTGTGTCAGTCTCAGGATCAAGACGAATCTAACGACACCTCTCAAGCTAAAATCCATCAAGCCGTTTAGGCTACAGAGCGTGCCAAAGAAATATATGTACATACATAGACTCGAAAAACATAACCCTCCTTCTGGCGCAGTCAGGAAACTAGGTAAATCAAGGTACTCAGTTTTGTCGCCATGTCGCTGTAATATAGAAAGGTTAGTTCAGATGTTATGATTATATAGGAGATAGGTAATATGTCTCGTTTTCAATGTGATATTTTCCTTTATTGACACAAGACTGACTCGCTTAAAGACCAATTAGGACTAGGATTCGACAGAACTGAATAAAATCGTGGAAAAATAATATCATCATCTACATAAGCCAGGAAGCAAGATTAATTCTGAGAAACTCCTTCCTATACAAACATAAAGAAATCCGCACGGGAATCCGTCTAATCAAACGAAAGGAGATAATTGAAAAGATAGGGACGGGAAGAATTATTTTCTCTCTGTCTTACTTATCACAAGAATTACGGAGGGACACCAAAATAATTGGACCTCTATCGAACACCGTCTTATTGCCAATAACTGTTCGCCGAAAGAATTTTCATTCCTCATTGGCTAAGGAATGGCGCATAAAACTATTCCGGGACCGGTCTTTTAGTTTTCCCGCGGGAACTTTACACTTTCTGCAGAGGTCTTATGTTAATAGGGATCGTGGCCCATCGCAAAGACAAGTTATGGAGCAAAGTTTCGAACTTGTTTAAAGTGTTCTTAAGTTAGTTATGGCTAATACAGAATGTAACTGATACAATTCCGTTGAAGATAAATTATTTAATACATTATTTGTAGAAAGCAGTCTTTAAGCCATTTTGAAAGCTTTATAGTCATCTTTATTTCAGGCGTTGGTGTTAACTGCAAAGATGCTGTCGATCCAAACTTTTATTCCGTGTTGCAATATAACCTTACTTTCTAGATATGAAGGAAGAGTCCCGTGTCCTAAAAGTGAGGACGCTGTTATAGGTTTATAACGTACGTATTGTCTCATCTCATCTCATCTCACTAATATATAAATGCGAAAGTATGGACGTTTGTTTGTATGTTTGTTCCACTTTCACGCCGAAAGTACTTAACGGATTTGGATGAAATTTGATAGATAGATATGATAAAGCACTCGGCTAACACTAACTAAAAACGGTTTTTTCACTTTGTCACTGGCGCTGCGTTAACATTTTATTTCTCTCTAGACCCAATTCTAAAATCCAGGCAGACGAAGTTGCGCGCGGAAGCTAGTAAAGTATTAAACATTTAATAGGTACTTGTAACTAATAACTTCAAAGAAAATGTATATTTTCTAACTCTTTTACACAGTGTTATACATGTAACTTGGTAACAAAAACCAAGGACGCGTGACAATATTTCAAAGGCTCCGTCCAAAGGAAAGCCAAATAAAGGAGTGTTTATGATTATGTTTATTTAAAGGGTTTTTGTTTGTATTTCACACATAGAACTTTCAACACACACACACACATACACTGTGATGGAAACTCGAAAGCGCCTACACAAGTCCTTTGCTCCTTTGAGGGAGTAAATAAATAAACAGATCGATGGTACAGACAGCCACAAAGATATCTGCAGATATCATGATATCATGAACACCCCCCGTAACACCATGTATCGCTAAAGATTGAACTAATAGCTTTAGCCAAACGAGAACCATCGGGTTATAAGGAAATCATACATAGATGGAATACAGAGAAGATATCTACCAGTTGAAAAGATACATTGTGTTTCAAAACAAAGTGTGAATTACGTTTTAAAACTAAGGCGTTCAGATATCTCTGTGGGCTAAAGTACCACTTCAGTCAGAAACGTGTATGATGTTGATACTACGACCTATAAAAAACACTTGATAAAGAAATAGGAGCAAAAATACAACTTATATTATTAAAAAAATTACATTTTTTCTTAAAAGGACGAAAGATTTTTTATAGAATTTTGAGTAAGTAGTTGGTGTCATTTTAGTGTAAGACCAGGCCACTGAAGAAGTTAAAATAAAAAGAAACCACGATTGCTGAAAAGAAACGATGATTTTATGGCGGATGTGAGCGAAATATTATTGTGTAATTTATGGATTGTTCGATTTACCATATATAGAATGTAAAAAGTCGTGCGTCATATTTTAATCAAGGCTTCTACTCCTGATTCTGATCGTCTTTCCCCAAGGAACCCATAGTGAAATCGCGAAAAAATTTTTTGGCCCTTCATACTAATTTGCCCGTTCGGCTGATCGATTTCAAAAAATCTTCAGCTGTTAACACCGACTATATTATTATACTTAATAAATGCAGTTGATACTAGAAATTTTTAAAGTGACAGTCGACTGTCTTAGCATGTTGCCATATTAAAATTTCTTTAAAAAATCGTGGTTAGTGGTCACTCTCACAATTCTCACTATGTTAAGTTATTGGTAAAAAACCTAACATACAAACTCCTTGCGCCAAACCCAAAAGAAATGAATAACCCAATAATTTCCCGGCTCGTTCCAAATTCAAACGGCATTGCGTCCAATCGTGCGGATATAGACATAGGGACAAATCATTTGGACAAAGGATAGGCTCGATCGGGAGATGAAATGAAGTGGAAGACGCGTATTGGTTTAGGGCCGAGAATCTGCGGGCAATTTAGTCGTAGACAGTTGGGCTGTGGGACTAGCATATGTTTTGGGAGCAGGGATAGGGCAAAACCTGGTGAAATAAGAAATTGGGTATGCAAATTTTTTTGTAAGGTATGAAAATAAAAAAACCATTTCGAGATATTTTGATTTAAAGCCATATTTTGAGTATAAAAATCGAAAAAAGACAATAACCTTCATTTGTATCCCTGTGACGTCACATGCTCACACACTTTTTGGTGTTACCTTGAGTTGTTTATAAACAAACGAAATGACAATTGACCTGACAGTTAACGTTTAAGAAAGCGTTCCAGAACACTTTCATGAGAGTATTTTTTACCCTGACAGCAGGATAAACTATTATAAATATATCAAGTGTAAAAGGGACAGACTATCTCAGGTATATTTTGCCTTGTTCTGGAACGGGCCTTATTATAAACAAACGAGATGACAATTGACTTGACAGGTGGCGTTTTAGAGCGTTCTGGAACACTTTCATGAGAGTATATTTTTAACCTGACAGCCGGACAAACTATTATAAATCTTTTAAGTGTAAAAGGGACAGACTATCTCAGGTATATTTTGCCTTGTTCTGGAACGGGCGTTAGTCGAGATTAAGGCCTGTTCATTTCATCGTCAGACATTTGGACTGTTCGTTTCATAGTTTGTAAACATGTGACGTCATCACGGCTTGAATATAAAAAAATGTATTTAAAAATATCCACAGTCTTAAAAAATGAAATTATCAAATTAGTTTTTCAAAATGGTCTAAACTATAAGAAAAAAAATTAAAAAATACATTGATTTTTTTTAGCATACCCAATTGTTGGCTCATTACTATCACAAAAAGAAAAGAACTTTGCTTAAGTATTGCGCTATGATGCCTCGCTAAAATAACTAGATTGAAAAAATAGAGAGCACCCTAGAAGCCACACAGTTCAGATTCAACGGAAGGATTAATTACCTACCAAGAGTGATATTGGTAACTTGCGAATCTGTTTGTTAGTTGATCAAAAAAAAACATGATTGATTCTATTAAGTGACCTAAAATTGTTCACATCGTCATAAGCATGCTACGAGTACGACGACAGTTTGAAAAGAAATTACCGAAGGCAAACCATAATTTCTAAAATCCGTTTTATTTAACAGGCTTTGGCTAGTAATGTAAATTTAAAAAATGTTTCAAATTCTTTACTGATACTAAATTTAACACCATTACTTAATTAAGATTTTTTATAACCCTGCTACTTGCAGTCACACGAATCCTGCTCACCGTGCCATAATAACTGTTTGCCTCTCCATTTGGCCGTGTAATGTTGTTGGTTCAGTTATTAGAACGTTTGTTTAGGCCTCCGCATTTTGATGTAGTAATATCTGTTTTATTGTGCTTTGCTAAACTGACTCCTTGTTTTGCCTAATCTATTGTAGATTTTTGTTTCGATCTGTGCGAAATTATTTTTCCATACTAACAATAACACCTTATTTCATCTACTTTTGTTATTCTTATATTCTTATATCATTTTCTTAGGTATGTAATAATAATAAGAATCTAGCATTTAGCCGAATAGGTGTAGAACAACTTATTTTTTTTACTAGCCTACAAAAAAAAGTCTTCTAATACAGGTTCGTATATTTATAAAATCCACCACTTATTTTCAAAAAGGAGGATTCCAATATTTGTTTGCAAAAAAACTGGTTATTTAAATAAGTTTTCGTTGAAATATCTTTAGTTACACTTTCCATGATCCAAAGTTTAGAAATATAAAGTACTCTTTTCTTATTTTTTTCTGCACATAAAGAAAAGCAATAGAAATACAACGCAAACACAATATTGTACTGCGTAGGTACACATTTCTAGTTACAAGTAGGTATAATACAGAAACACAAGTTAGTTCTCACATTAGGGTCAACGCACATTACTGAACGACACTCGCGCACGCGTCCGCACCTAAAATATTTTTATTATTTAGGTTCTACTACAATTCAAATAAATATGCAAAAAATATGCATAAAATAATTACGCGTACTGATAATTGATGACGGGAGGATTTTTTTCTATTAGAGGACTAAATTGTATTATATTGAATTTACACTTAATAAAAAATCTTGTGATGCGGAAAGTACGTCCAAGCAAATGGTTTTCACTCACACAGTTTAAGAATTTAACTATAATTGTTTTTTTTATATTTAAAAATACAATTTGTTAACCTAAGAATCAAACAATAGTTTATGTCAACATATTTTTATGTCACGACGCGCGACAACATGCGCTATTTAAGTGTTCCTAAAGAAAAACGCAATCATAATTAACATAATATATAAATATTTTCATTAACGTTTGGTATAGTAATTTACATGTTATGATATTCATGGAAGTATTTACATTATGTAGATTATAATTTTATTTAAAAAGACAATTTAACTAAAGCTCATTACTGCCGCCCGCCACGCCATGTGCGCCAGTGTGTCTTAACCCCTACCCGAGAAGTAAACCAAAAAGTTAATTTTAAACTGCTCTTGCGAGATATTTAACTTGGCGTGTCGTTAACGAGTTTCCGTGGTAGTGTGGCACTACTGTGCTGTTTTATACTGTTCTCAGCAGGAACAGAGAAGGTAGGTTCTTTAAAAATGTATGGTTGGGGATACGGTCACGTACTGGCGTTCGGGATGAAAAGATCAAATAGAAACAAAAGTCAGTATATGGTATAGTATCGAGGGTTCACGGGCGACTTGTATTAAGCGACATTTTTAGAAATGTTCAGGAGACTGATTTAAAAAAATATTTCTTAGAAAAATAATCATTAAAACTTTACTTCTTAGTATTATATAGATTCTCGATATTCTTAATATTTTAAATATTATTCAGAAGTTATTTTTTGAGAGGTATTTTGTAAGAAATAAATTTTTAAAGTAGAGGTTACCTGTGTTTCCAAAAATGTCGCTTAATACAAGTCGCCCGTGAACCCTCGGTATGTATTTTTTTTTGCCTACATATGGACATCGTGGTCGTGGCTCAGTGCGAATTGGGTCATCGCGTCGATCGCGCAAGTTAACTGATTACATAACCTGGATGGGTTGGACAGTTGGTGGCACAGATATAAAGAGTACGTTAGTGACATAGGTATATTACGTTAAGACGTTCGTGCCAGTTACGTAATGTCAGAATCCTTTTAGCCTTAAAACTTCTGAAACTGGGATAGAGCCACTCTAGTCTCACAACAGCCACCAATCTGGACTTCGTCCTCATGTGTGGAATGTGGCCAAACCTTCCCGATGTCTTGGACGAGACGAGAGCAGCCGGGACGCTATGGATTGTTAAAGAGACCTCCAGGTGGTGCAAGCTTATGTAATAGGGATATTCTATTTGTTTTTTTTTTAATAACATTCTTCTAGATCCCTACAAACTTTACATAACCATCAGTCTACCTAGAGAAGGCTATATCTAACAGACATTATAATAGTTATAATAATAAACGTTTAGCGTATTAATGTAATCAGGCCGGATACGTATCGATTTGTGCCCAAACATAGCTACTTGGCGCCCTACATGCGGTGCAACTCATACATCATTCACGTCGTCACTATGCTCATGCCTTTAGGCCCACCTGCAGAGGTAGCATTAGGGCAAAGACAAAACCGTACGTCGCTTTCGGCGAGAGAAAACGTTCACTTGTCTTGTCTCACTCGCTCGGCTTTAGAGCGAGATGGTCGCTTTATCGCGTCAAACGTCGTCATGCTACCGGTGTTCGGGAGCTCATAGTCTCGTAGACTTGACTGAATGTAAGGCTCAACACATGAATTTATACTAACAAACAGGTCCTAGGACTATCTAATTCCAGCGGAGTCCATGCAGTATTATTTTTACATGAATAGTAAATTTTTTGAAAACTTGTTTTTTTTTTTTTTTTATGTGTTAGTTGGCAAACGAGCAGACGGATCACCTGATGGTAAGCGATTACCGCCGCCCATGGACACCCGCAACACCGGAGGAGTCACAAGTGCGTTGCCGACCTTTGAAATGGGAATTGTTTTGCTGAAAGTAACATAGTTTTTATTGTGAGCTCCCATATTAAGATTTGACATTGTTTTTGTCCCCTCACCTCAATATGTCATTAAGGTAACGTAAGTGCAGCCAATCTCCTAACAAGAGCAAACAAATCTCTTGAGGCATTCGCAGGCTTTCCATAACAACGCACACCGCCTATTTTACATCACGCATTTAAGAGCTCAACTAAAGTTTAAAAAAACTAGGCAGTCTATTTCTAGTACTGTTGAAGTGTTCATTATTCCTATACTCATAACCTGCTAACCAGAAAAAGTTGGTCTATCCCTCCACACGAGTTATTCAAAACCACAGTTCAGAACGTTAGCTCGCGTTGTTTAGAACTTCTCTATGAATATGGACAGCAAAACAAATGTTCTAGTTTCATTACTTATATGTAAAAGTTCTCGGAAACTCAATATTACTCAAAACTCTCGGTAAAATCTGCATAAGGGTGCGCTAAACTTCGAAAATTGATAGTTTTGCAATATACAGGTTGTTAAAAAAGTGCGTTTGAAATTTTAAGGGGTTACTCAGAATCAGGTATAGAATACAGGAAAAATATTTAAAAATACGCTCCAAATTTTTTTTTTGATTCCCATACAAAATCTGAATAGTGAATCACGAATTTGTATGGAAAACAAAAAAAAAAGTTGTGCACCGGATTTTTCAATTTTTTTTCTGTATTCTATACCTGATGTTAAGTAACCCACTTGTTTTGTTTTAGTGAAAATATACACGTATGTCGTTGTCGGTCCCTCGAGATTCGAAGCAAGATTTATTAAATGGAACGAACTCAAAAAAAATGTAACGTAAAATATAGTGTCCATAACTTTTCAGCGTGTAGTTACAAACTCATATGTTTTTTCCGAACCAAAATATTATTATTTTTCATATCGTTTGTTACTAATTTCATCATCTATTTTGCGAACTACACCACTGTAACTACCCGGCGCATATAAAACGGAACTTTTTGAAAATTCACTTGATTCGAAAGTTTAAATAATAGTTACTTCGCGTGATTGTTCCGCGAACGAACTTAACTTCGAAGCTAAAAGCAAAACAATACTTGGGTTTTGAAACCCTGGCTAACACAGTTTGATTGCGTTTTTAAATTTATTGGCCGATTTTAAACATGAAAATTTTTGTAGGTAATTAGAAAAAAAGGATTAGCGTTTCTCCGTATGTGGGTTATGGCCGCACTTTCTCGGGGTATTTATTTATTTTTAGGTCAATTTACAAAAAAAAGTGGGAAGAGTTCTGCGCCCAGCATTATCTACAATTATAGCAATATAATTTCACTACTTGAAATATCTGAAAAGTCTTTTTACCTCTCTTCCACATCCTGTAGAAGTATGTTCAAATTTTCAAGTTTCTATCTTCCATGGTTTAGGCTCTGCTATGTCAGTCAGTCAATCAGTGAGTAAACCAGATACTGTTTTATAATTAATAAAAAATATAGACCTTTACTGGCTTGATTAGTATCTCAGTTTACCTGCATATAATTGACATGAACGTCGAGTTCAGTTAAATACGTCAAGTCGTACACATTCTTTTAAATTATAATCTTTTTCTGCCTAGTACAAAACGAACTACCACTTTGAACTTGCACATTCTACGTTTTGATAAGAGTTGGCAAACTGAGTAGAGACATCGGGTGCAAAAGAAACTGACTTCATCACAATAAAAAAATTAAAGTCTAATGCAATTTATGTCCTTACTATAATACAATTAAAAGCTGATAGATCTAAAAAATCTAATACAACTTATATCCTCACTTGTATAAAGTGCTGATAGATCTATATATTTTCCGAAAATCGTCTCGCACCATAAACACCTTCAAATAACAAGGAACACCTTTAACCCTTCACCTGCTGTTAACCCCATGCAGGAGCGTCGAGTTACAAATCACGCGGCAACTAGCATAAATGACGTCATCTCAATTTCTGCGGATTTGTATTCATGGCGCGCTCGTTTGTCTCCTGTCACATTTGGAGAGGATGGTGCCAGCTATGAGCTGCGGCGAGGATTACGAGGATGACACACTGCTCCGAAATCCGCTCCTGTGTGCGGTTGTACTTGACATAGTCCACAGTAAAAAAAAAACGCCACACCACACACCGTTTGTATCCGCCCTAAAGAAAAGGAACACGTGACACAAAGTATTGGATTTAAAAGTGAGAGAGAAGAAAATGATTTTATTCTTAATCACGGTATCAACAATTAAAGGTATCTATACAATTACTTACTTCTTTCATTAAATACAAAATACTTAACTATAAAACAATACCTTAACCTTGCTCAATCACTGATTGATAGACCACGTGACGACAAAGACAGGTAATGAAACACTAAAGAAATGTCAATTTTAACCATTAAACTAGAGGTGATAAATATATAAAGTCCCCTTTGTAAATTGCCCTCTTTCAGATTTATTTCAATAAATTAAGTATGGGCCGAAGTTTAGATCCATGTTCGGTATTACCGAATTTCGGCAATTACACCGAGCTTAAGTATTCGTCTGAGGTTTCGTTCTTCACGCCGAAATCCGGTACAAAGTTAAAACAAATATTTATTTTACTACTTTACTATTATCAGTAATGGGCAATATCCAGCCAGGCATTACTATCCTATGGTAGGTAAGTAAGAGTAATTAAAAGTTTAGAAATAAGGAGTTATACATTTGAAAATTTCGTGTTACTTTATCATGGACGTCTCTTTTTCATTTAATTTCATTTCATTTTTCATTTATTTATGCCGTAAAACAATATAAATTGTGTTGGAAATTACACCTTAAAATATAATAACTAAACTTAAAATATAAATGTAGTTTATATTATGTAGTCCACAAATGAATCATCGCTATTTTTTTCTCAATTACATATACGAGTATATCACATCAATACACTTATAACTTGCACCAAACCGAGATGGATTGTGAACAGATATCGCGACTGTAAGAGATACGTCCCAAACTTATACATATTATACATGACGTATATATTACTTACTAAGGTAGGTATACCTATGTATAATATACAGGCTGTTAATCTAGTCGTGCGTCAAATTTAATCGATGCTTCTGCTCCTGATTCTGATCAACTTTCCCCAAGGAACCCATAGTCAAATTGCAAAAAAAAAATATTGGACTCTTCATTACAAGTCGATCAGCCGAGCGGCCAAATAAGTATGAAGTGTCCAAATTTTTTTTTGCGATTTGACTATAGGTTCCTTGGAGAAAGTTGATCAGAATCAGAAGCAGAAGCACCGATTAAAATATGAAACACGACTAGATTTACATCCTGTATTATTTTATTATTATATACATAAACATAATAAAAGTATAATAATAGTATTTAAAGCTTATGCTCTGATCGTGTATGGTTCGCCTGAATGTATTTAGCGGTGCACATCAAAGGGAATCTGCTCGATAAACGTGTCACGTACTATCGAGTCTGCCCCAGATAGACAGGGTGTGGAAATTGTCAGATACAGGATGCTTAGATTAATTGAGCTTTGATATAATATCGCTACGAAGGAGACTTCGTGCTTCTGGAAGAAACTGGGTTGGCTGGACTAGTCATCTACGACTGTATGTAAATGGACCAAAATATTCTTGTTACTGAAATAGGAGTCCAATACAATACAATACAATACGGTACCTCTAGGGAATCCGCAAATAAGTTTTATTTTACTCCTTATTCATATACGTTATGTATATTTATTTTTTATTTAAGCTATCTCCTCTACTTCTTCTTAGAGCTATCCCGGTCTGGGCTATGGTCAGAGTTTAGAAGTTTTTCTTTAATTATACAGGATGTAAAAAAGACCTCTCTCGGGAAATCAAACGTACTTACTTATTCACTCATCTGTACTGAATGACCCATACAAATATAAATAATGAATTCTCAATATAAATATCAGCTTTTTGTACAAAGTTAGCCGATCTGCTAACTGATTTTGCAGTATAGTTTGTTTTTTTTGAAAAGGTGCTCACTTGACTGTGATGATTAGAAGTCCCTGCTCATGTTTCCGGGAGAAGTATTTTATATTAACATTTGATTTAATATGATATACTTACTAACGTTCTCATGAAAACCAGTCCTCGAATTTGTCAAAACTAAACCATACAAGAATGAATTATACAGCGGCAACTAAACTCAAATTCAAGTTCTCCTAATTCCCAATTAATCCTTCTATTCCAAGATCAGCTGATTACACAACATAAATCGAAGTTGTTTGCCCTAAACGGGATTCGAACCCACACTGTGCATACAAGGGGCAATGTAAACAAAGCGGGTGGCACTGGTAGGCAAAGTTGCCATCAACACTGCTTATTTGGCTGGGCTAAAGCTATTAGTACTTGTGCTTACTTGTTTACAATACAAGTACTATTGTTATTGTTATATTAAGCAGAGATAGTTTAATTTCGGCTCGTTAATAACAGGAAATAAATCACCCTAAAATTATTGAAGTATTGGTATCTTTTGAAAGATTTTAACAATATGTAAGGAAAAAAAACGAAAATTCCGGTAACTTAACGCATCATATCTTCGAGAATACAATAAAATTGTTAACCCCAGAACCAATTTCAAAACTTTGTACAAAATGTTTTTGTGGACCTTCCTTTTTAGGGCTGATAAACACTATTGTAAAAAAGAAATGAAGATACCTTTTAAAAAAGGCTTTCCATACAAATATTAGTCAGCCTGAACGGTCAAATTTGTAAACTGATTTTTTACATTGGAAATTATAAAAAGGCCATCCATATTATGTAAACAAGAAAAGGAGTTTGTCAACTAAACCAAACACCAGTTTGTATTTGTATCAATCTGCTAAATGGTAAACGAATCTTAGGACATTATTTTTTTAACTTACATTCCAAAACACGCACACTAAGTTCTGAGTACTATACTATTATAATTACGAGTAGCACACTAGCTAACAGGAGAAAATTAATCTGTTGTGTTCCCATTATTCTGGCCTTAAACGCGGAAAACTCTCTCGTCACCAAATTATACTGCCTTGTAGATAAATGCGGAAAAAATTGCGTCGCTTATGTCTAGAGTACGGGGGAGTGGCAGCAGCATCCTGAGGATGATCGGTGAGTTCGAGTACCCAATCATCAGGCACTGGAACGCCATACTTGTAGCCAGACCTATAAAATGTGCCGGAATTTGTTTTTGACTTGTGTTTGTAATATTTTGACATTTTATTTGGACAATTTTGACATGCCTGTATTGTATTGCATTTTATTCTAATTTTATTTCAATTAATTAATTACTAACTTAGCGTCTTAAGTTTTTACTAACAAAACTGTATATGGACCATATTACTCGTATATAGTTTGAAATAAATGAATTATTATTATTATAAATATGTTTTGCTATGTATTTTTATTGTTTTTTTTGTTATTTTATTCGTAATATATTATTTGGCCGTACATTATCCCTAACTTACTTTATGTCAGTTGGATCGTTATGACATAACTACGGCCATTTATGATGCCAGAAATAAATAATGTCTATGACTAAATAATTTAAATACATGATACTATTCAGATCAAATATCTGTAACCGAATCGGAAATCGGAATAGAAAAAAAATATTGAAAAAGAAAACCAATGGAACTGGCAGCTAACTCAATGGTTCTTGAATTGAGAACTGGCCATCACCGCACTTTTTCATCGTCGCTTTGGCTGTTCGCTGCCATATTTCGATATTTTGTGCCAGTGCTACGGGTATTCACTTTATGTGACTAGTATAGGCCGTTTTGTGGGCGCTGCGATAAAATATTGCATGTCTATGAAACGGCGACGGTTTGGTTAGAAAATTGGTCGGTATTTCTTTTTTTTGGGAATTAATTCAGTTTTTACGTGGCAAAGTTTGGTGCTTGGCTTAAGCTTTAACTTCTCGTCTAGTGAGCTGTTTTCGAGTTTGAATTTATTTTACTGCCAGGGGTGGTAATTTTTTTGAATATTGTTAGTTGTATAATAAAATATTAAAGATTTATTTATGAACGAACAAAAATGCAGTTACACCCAGCTTTGGAGGAGAGGTAGGTTCAAACTATAACAATTTTAGTTATAATGAGTATAAAAGTACAGTTAGATACTAGAGACTAATACTTTTTTAATACTTTCACGGATAGTACATACCTTCCTTAAGTTCCTGTTGTGACACTATTTTTAACCGACTTCAAAAAAGGAGGAGGTTTTCAATTCATCGGAATCTTATTTTTTTTATTTTTTTTATGTATGTTCACCGATTATTCGGAGACGCCTGAACTGATTTAGAAAATTCTTTTTTTGTTTAAAAGGGTATACTTCACAGGTGGTTCCATATAAATTTTATTGAAAATGAATCAGCGGTTTTTGAGAAAATCAACAAGAACATAGCAACATTGGAGTTGTTGCGATTGAAGTCGGTTGTTTTTAACTTATTCAGCGTGGTGAATTATTTCCATACTAAACAAAACCTCGCATATCGACGTTTTGCCACATAGGTAGTTAAATATGCTTTATTATAAATATGGCAGTATGTCTATGTACGTAGGCGTACTGCCGTGTAGCCGCACAAAAGCGCTAATTTACGTGAAAGTAAAAATTGACTAAAAACTTTTGGCGTAACGTCAATAGGCGTACTGTCATAAGTTTTGTCCGTCTGTTCTGTATTGTCCGTGAAAGTGTTAACATAGATCACTATTATTTTTCACCTGTTGTTACATATTATGTAATAACAGATGAAAAACATATTATGTGTGTCTGTTATACGTATTATATGTCAGTTATAAGTTAAATTTCCATTGCCATTCCATATGCCGGTTAAATTTCCATTATTTAAAACTGTTTACAAAGCCTGAGTGTTTTGTTTCAAACTCAGAACTGAAATCAATTAGGCTTTGTTGAATATTTTTATTATTAATCGACAACGCTGAACGCATTAAAAAACCGACTTCAATCGCGTAACATATGGGTCAAACTGAGAACCTCCTTTTTTGAAGTCGGTTAAAATACTAATACTAACCTTCTCCTAAATGTAACAAATACTTTTCTGAAAACCGCATCAAAATCGGTTCAGTCAAACGCGAGATAATCGCGGACAAACATACATACAGGTCAAACTGCGAACATCCTTTTTTTGAAGTCGGTTAAAAAAATGTGACTTCAGTCCGAGCTTGGACCTTACTGTATTAACCTTTGTAAAGCTAGACTCACAATATATTTTTAGCCAGTTTTTTACTCGAATAAACATTCATGATTTTTTTTAACTGAAAGCATACCAAAGGTTTGTTAGTTTAATTGATCGACTGTTAGTTTTAACTGAACCGAATACGATATTCACGGTTAAATAAATTGAATTGTATTTTTTGCTGAAGGTAAGTACATTTTATTTCGTGTTTTGACAAAGATTTTTTCGCACTATTTGTTATTTCTCTGTTATATTGAAATTCAGTTTCAGTTTTTCAATTTTTCATATTTTACTAAACGGTGTTAAAAAAGTGCATTTGACATTTTAAGGGTTAAAGCCCGCCACACATAGCAGCCGAGTGTCAACTTCCTGTGGCGTCACGTAATAGCTTCCGGTCTAACTGGCGCGCTTATTACATCCGCTTCCGATGGCCAAGATGAGAGTAAATTCATTACAAGCTATGGGTAATTGATAGTATTTTCCTATCAATTTTTCTATGGCCCATGGGGGATGAACGGAAAGGTCATTAGACAGCAGTGAGGAGTGTTTCGGGGGAAATGCCGGGGTGTCTACGAGTTGGAGACGATATTAGGTTGAAAAAATATCACTGTTTTTTGTTATATGACCAGATGACCGCCTGTGATTTGATCCGGATATTATTATTATTATATATGCAATGTGGACGTCTTTCGGCTGATGATGATGACGTAGGCCATAATAAAATACTTACCCACATTTTTGACTTATGTATTTTTAACAAAGGTATGTATTTTTTCAAAAAAGTTTTTATTTTAGAGCTTTAAAAAAACTAGCGGAGATAAAAATAAAAGATTTATATGTACTTTGTCTGAAATAAAGAAATTTATAATTATAAAATGGTCAAAGGGGTAGGTAGGCATATATATTTTTATTTTATTTATTTATATTTTTTTTTTATTCTACAAGACAAGAAAAATTTGGGACCAAAATTAAATAAATTAGTGGTACTAGAGAACTGGTTAATGTTTTATAAACTTTCGAAGTTCCAAACCCATTTCTTAGAAAACAATAGTATTCTTGCAGCAACCGATGCGTATTCGAAAAATCACATATTTTTTTAGAAAGAACACAGCAGTACAATATTTTAAAAACTTGAAATATTTGCGATCGATATGAAAATAATTGATTTCATGACTGAATAATGAATTCTCAATATAAATATCAGCTTTTTGTACAAAGTTAGCCGATCTGCTAACTGATTTTGCAGTATAGTTTGTTTTTTTTGAAAAGGTGCTCACTTGACTGTGATGATTAGAAGTCCCTGCTCATGTTTCCGGGAGAAGTATTTTATATTAACATTTGATTTAATATGATATACTTACTAACATTCTCATGAAAACCAGTCCTCGAATTTGTCAAAACTAAACCATACAAGAATGAATTATACAGCGGCAACTAAACTCAAATTCAAGTTCTCCTAATTCCCAATTAATCCTTCTATTCCAAGATCAGCTGATTACACAACATAAATCGAAGTTGTTTGCCCTAAACGGGATTCGAACCCACACTGTGCATACAAGGGGCAATGTAAACAAAGCGGGTGGCACTGGTAGGCAAAGTTGCCATCAATACTGCTTATTTGGCTGGGCTAAAGCTATTAGTACTTGTGCTTACTTGTTTACAATACAAGTACTATTGTTATTGTTATATTAAGCAGAGATAGTTTAATTTCGGCTCGTTAATAACAGGAAATAAATCACCCTAAAATTATTGAAGTATTGGTATCTTTTGAAAGATTTTAACAATATGTAAGGAAAAAAAACGAAAATTCCGGTAACTTAACGCATCATATCTTCGAGAATACAATAAAATTGTTAACCCCAGAACCAATTTCAAAACTTTGTACAAAATGTTTTTGTGGACCTTCCTTTTTAGGGCTGATAAACACTATTGTAAAAAAGAAATGAAGATACCTTTTAAAAAAGGCTTTCCATACAAATATTAGTCAGCCTGAACGGTCAAATTTGTAAACTGATTTTTTACATTGGAAATTATAAAAAGGCCATCCATATTATGTAAACAAGAAAAGGAGTTTGTCAACTAAACCAAACACCAGTTTGTATTTGTATCAATCTGCTAAATGGTAAACGAATCTTAGGACATTATTTTTTTAACTTACATTCCAAAACACGCACACTAAGTTCTGAGTACTATACTATTATAATTACGAGTAGCACACTAGCTAACAGGAGAAAATTAATCTGTTGTGTTCCCATTATTCTGGCCTTAAACGCGGAAAACTCTCTCGTCACCAAATTATACTGCCTTGTAGATAAATGCGGAAAAAATTGCGTCGCTTATGTCTAGAGTACGGGGGAGTGGCAGCAGCATCCTGAGGATGATCGGTGAGTTCGAGTACCCAATCATCAGGCACTGGAACGCCATACTTGTAGCCAGACCTATAAAACGTGCCGGAATTTGTTTTTGACTTGTGTTTGTAATATTTTGACATTTTATTTGGACAATTTTGACATGCCTGTATTGTATTGCATTTTATTCTAATTTTATTTCAATTAATTAATTACTAACTTAGCGTCTTAAGTTTTTACTAACAAAACTGTATATGGACCATATTACTCGTATATAGTTTGAAATAAATGAATTATTATTATTATAAATATGTTTTGCTATGTATTTTTATTGTTTTTTTTGTTATTTTATTCGTAATATATTATTTGGCCGTACATTATCCCTAACTTACTTTATGTCAGTTGGATCGTTATGACATAACTACGGCCATTTATGATGCCAGAAATAAATAATGTCTATGACTAAATAATTTAAATACATGATACTATTCAGATCAAATATCTGTAACCGAATCGGAAATCGGAATAGAAAAAAAATATTGAAAAAGAAAACCAATGGAACTGGCAGCTAACTCAATGGTTCTTGAATTGAGAACTGGCCATCACCGCACTTTTTCATCGTCGCTTTGGCTGTTCGCTGCCATATTTCGATATTTTGTGCCAGTGCTACGGGTATTCACTTTATGTGACTAGTATAGGCCGTTTTGTGGGCGCTGCGATAAAATATTGCATGTCTATGAAACGGCGACGGTTTGGTTAGAAAATTGGTCGGTATTTCTTTTTTTTGGGAATTAATTCAGTTTTTACGTGGCAAAGTTTGGTGCTTGGCTTAAGCTTTAACTTCTCGTCTAGTGAGCTGTTTTCGAGTTTGAATTTATTTTACTGCCAGGGGTGGTAATTTTTTTGAATATTGTTAGTTGTATAATAAAATATTAAAGATTTATTTATGAACGAACAAAAATGCAGTTACACCCAGCTTTGGAGGAGAGGTAGGTTCAAACTATAACAATTTTAGTTATAATGAGTATAAAAGTACAGTTAGATACTAGAGACTAATACTTTTTTAATACTTTCACGGATAGTACATACCTTCCTTAAGTTCCTGTTGTGACACTATTTTTAACCGACTTCAAAAAAGGAGGAGGTTTTCAATTCATCGGAATCTTATTTTTTTTATTTTTTTTATGTATGTTCACCGATTATTCGGAGACGCCTGAACTGATTTAGAAAATTCTTTTTTTGTTTAAAAGGGTATACTTCACAGGTGGTTCCATATAAATTTTATTGAAAATGAATCAGCGGTTTTTGAGAAAATCAACAAAAACATAGCAACATTGGAGTTGTTGCGATTGAAGTCGGTTGTTTTTAACTTATTCAGCGTGGTGAATTATTTCCATACTAAACAAAACCTCGCATATCGACGTTTTGCCACATAGGTAGTTAAATATGCTTTATTATAAATATGGCAGTATGTCTATGTACGTAGGCGTACTGCCGTGTAGCCGCACAAAAGCGCTTATTTACGTGAAAGTAAAAATTGACTAAAAACTTTTGGCGTAACGTCAATAGGCGTACTGTCATAAGTTTTGTCCGTCTGTTCTGTATTGTCCGTGAAAGTGTTAACATAGATCACTATTATTTTTCACCTGTTGTTACATATTATGTAATAACAGATGAAAAACATATTATGTGTGTCTGTTATACGTATTATATGTCAGTTATAAGTTAAATTTCCATTGCCATTCCATATGCCGGTTAAATTTCCATTATTTAAAACTGTTTACAAAGCCTGAGTGTTTTGTTTCAAACTCAGAACTGAAATCAATTAGGCTTTGTTGAATATTTTTATTATTAATCGACAACGCTGAACGCATTAAAAAACCGACTTCAATCGCGTAACATATGGGTCAAACTGAGAACCTCCTTTTTTGAAGTCGGTTAAAATACTAATACTAACCTTCTCCTAAATGTAACAAATACTTTTCTGAAAACCGCATCAAAATCGGTTCAGTCAAACGCGAGATAATCGCGGACAAACATACATACAGGTCAAACTGCGAACATCCTTTTTTTGAAGTCGGTTAAAAAAATGTGACTTCAGTCCGAGCTTGGACCTTACTGTATTAACCTTTGTAAAGCTAGACTCACAATATATTTTTAGCCAGTTTTTTACTCGAATAAACATTCATGATTTTTTTTAACTGAAAGCATACCAAAGGTTTGTTAGTTTAATTGATCGACTGTTAGTTTTAACTGAACCGAATACGATATTCACGGTTAAATAAATTGAATTGTATTTTTTGCTGAAGGTAAGTACATTTTATTTCGTGTTTTGACAAAGATTTTTTCGCACTATTTGTTATTTCTCTGTTATATTGAAATTCAGTTTCAGTTTTTCAATTTTTCATATTTTACTAAACGGTGTTAAAAAAGTGCATTTGACATTTTAAGGGTTAAAGCCCGCCACACATAGCAGCCGAGTGTCAACTTCCTGTGGCGTCACGTAATAGCTTCCGGTCTAACTGGCGCGCTTATTACATCCGCTTCCGATGGCCAAGATGAGAGTAAATTCATTACAAGCTATGGGTAATTGATAGTATTTTCCTATCAATTTTTCTATGGCCCATGGGGGATGAACGGAAAGGTCATTAGACAGCAGTGAGGAGTGTTTCGGGGGAAATGCCGGGGTGTCTACGAGTTGGAGACGATATTAGGTTGAAAAAATATCACTGTTTTTTGTTATATGACCAGATGACCGCCTGTGATTTGATCCGGATATTATTATTATTATATATGCAATGTGGACGTCTTTCGGCTGATGATGATGACGTAGGCCATAATAAAATACTTACCCACATTTTTGACTTATGTATTTTTAACAAAGGTATGTATTTTTTCAAAAAAGTTTTTATTTTAGAGCTTTAAAAAAACTAGCGGAGATAAAAATAAAAGATTTATATGTACTTTGTCTGAAATAAAGAAATTTATAATTATAAAATGGTCAAAGGGGTAGGTAGGCATATATATTTTTATTTTATTTATTTATATTTTTTTTTTATTCTACAAGACAAGAAAAATTTGGGACCAAAATTAAATAAATTAGTGGTACTAGAGAACTGGTTAATGTTTTATAAACTTTCGAAGTTCCAAACCCATTTCTTAGAAAACAATAGTATTCTTGCAGCAACCGATGCGTATTCGAAAAATCACATATTTTTTTAGAAAGAACACAGCAGTACAATATTTTAAAAACTTGAAATATTTGCGATCGATATGAAAATAATTGATTTCATGACTCCACAGAAATGTATCTATTACCGCATATATTCTTATGTCTAACAGATTAAAATATTGTAGACAATCACAAAAAAAATCATCAGGTTAAATTTTTAGTTTACAAACCCCTTTTTCATGTAGTCAGACAAAAAAATGTCCCTATGAGTAACGCGCTCGCGTTAATTTCAACCCGGAATCGCAGCGTCCATTCACAAGGGAGAGTTTTGCCATTTTTTGTAAAGAACCCTGCGGCGGGGACCGATGGCCTCCATTTTTCATTTTAACCGACCAATTTTGGTGGTCAGAGTTAATTAGGTGTTTCACTTATTGAAGTTATTTCGCTGTTTTGCCGGATTGTGTCAATTTAGAGTTCATTTCGAAATAATTTAACTGTATTTGAAAATAGAATAGATAGGTTCAGTTATTTTATATTTGCTACTTTCTACATTTTTGATAAAAAATTCTCTGTGTTCTTTTATTTGATGTTATTTTATTGTATGTTTCTAATTTATGTACACGAATACACTTTTTTGTATGGATAAATAGCTACACTTTTTCAAAGAAGCCTTTTATAACTGTAACTTTAAATAAGATTGGAACTGGGATAAAAATAACTTTTCGTCTATATTTATGCATGGTCTAGCTAGTCCATTCTCAATAAAAAAATGAGAAATTGAAAAAAAAATATGTTTAGAAAATTATTCCAAGGATACAAGTCAGTTTATAATGTTCAGCGTCCTCTTAAACATGCTAAAACTAACATGTTAATGACAATAAGAATAAAAAAGAAATATTATCATTTATCAATTTGATCCTTAAAACAGCGTCTAAGTTTTTTTTAATTAACTTGCAATCTTTTTGAAGGCAAACTTATTACTTGACTATACCTTATGAAGATATCCCAAAGGGCTGATGGCGGAATTCGAGGCCCTGCCATCCGCCATACCGCGCATATCTGGAGGATATTAATATCGATTATACCTTATAACTCCTTCGGATCTTCGGGCCTCTTCGCAATGTTGAAGTAAAAGGTTATTCGCTTAAGTTTTGGCTTGAGATCATTTTTTATAAGAAATAAGGTTGTTCTCTATTCGTGATTGGTAAGCCCTTGGCATTATTTCACCTGGTGAGTGATGATGTTGCCGAAGATGGAAGCGGGCTTACCAAGATTCCCCAACGCAATTGGAAACTGGCTATCTTTATTCCACGCTGGAACTCATCAATGTTATAGTTATGTATGCTTTAATAATAATAAATAACTGGGACAAATCACACACGGTCATCTGGCCCCAAACTAGGATTCCCCGTATTATGGGAACCAGAGTCTGATATACATACACATATACGTTTAAATACATACATATATAGATATAATACACCCAGACACAGAGCAAATAAATCTGCTCATCACCGAAATGCTTGCCCTGGGTGGGGATCGAACCCACGACTCTCGGATCAATAGTCAGGAGACTGTCTTTACTCGGATATTTTCGTTTGAGAATTACATGTTTAGAATAATCTAGTAACAAATGATTAATAACCAAATCAAGACATGATTAGTAATGAAATCTGAATGTTCTCCAATAAAGATTTGCACTGCAACACACATATACTTACTAATATATTATGTTTCATTTTATATCTGATATTGTCTGTTTTTTGTTGTGAAATTCACTACGATGATGCAATGTTGTTGTATTACATTTAGTTTGTAAGTATGTGTGTGTGTGATTAAAGTATCAAATAAACTTTTTACTTACTTAGTTACCTTAATAATCCTACGAATTCTTATCAGTACTTAATCCCAAATTCAATACGTAATATGACATTTACATTGTAATATACGTATAGCTTACAATATGGGTATGTAAGTCCAAATCCCCTTCATCTAAAATCGATACTCCATGATCGAGTTTTACTTTATGTATGCGTGTCTGTAATTGGTTACAGGTTCTCGTGTGTGGACTCAACTTTTCCCTTTGGCAGCGTTTATTACTCGTCTTTTCCCAGTTGTCTACAATTCGTTTACAATGTCAAGTGTTGGTAAAAGCTAAAATATTGAGCCAGTGATGCGATATTCTTTCGATGAATTGAAAATTATGTACCTTTAATGCAAGTACATCGATTTTTCGACTATATGCAGCCCACATATTAACCTCAGCTGTGTACTTACTGTTAACTGTGGACCTTTTCAGCTATATTACATAGAAAGATTGATATAAGCTGAACCTAAAATGATTTTTACATTAAAATATAAAATCAAAAGAATATATTTTTCAATTTGCCTGTATGTTGTCAGATTTTAATCAATTTGTTTTAAAGCAAAATGCCCAAATACTTTCCTGTATACCACTAATGGAGAATAACTCTGTGTATTCTACTGGGAATAGGCAGGCAGTTTTATGCTTTATGCCTTCAATGTGGGGGCACCCTTATTATTTTATTAGACGGGGTATACAAGATAGCTTTAGGGTAAAGTTAAGGAGTTAAAGTTTTACGAGAGAACCCGAAACAAATAGCTATAGGTTGACAAAAATATTTATATAAGCTAGTCAAAACGAAGAGAGCTTAACTTGAAGAACTAACAAAAAAAAGCGGCCAAGTGCGAGTCGGACTTGCCCATGAAGGGTTCCGTAGCAGCAAGTAACATAATAAAAAAGTTTTTGTAGTTCGTTGTAACTTGAATGAAAGGTAAATTGCGGTTTACGATTTATGACGTATAAAAAAAAACTACTTACTAGATATCGTTCAAACCAATTTTCGGTGGAAGTTTGCATGGTAATGTACATCATATATTTTTTTAGTTTTATCATTCTCTTATTTTAGAAGTTACGGGGGGGGACACACATTTTACAACTTTGGAAGTGTCTCTCGCGCAAACTATTCAGTTTAGAAGAAAATTATATTAGAAACCTCAATATCATTTTTGAAGACCTATCCATAGATACCCCACACGTATGGGTTTGATGAAAAAAATTTTTTTGAGTTTCAGTTCTAAGTAAGGGGAGCCTCCAAAATTTATTGTTTTTTTTTCTATTTTTATGTGAAAATCTTAATGCGGTTCACAAAATACATCTACTTACCAAGTTTCAACAGTATAGTTCATATAGTTTCGGAAAAAAGTGGCTGTGACATACGGACAGACAGACAGACAGACAGACAGACAGACAGACAGACAGACATGACGAATCCATAAGGGTTCCGTTTATTGCCATTTGGCTACGGAACCCTAAAAAATGTAAATCTGGGAATCAAGTCGAATAATTTTACTGATTCCCTGATCCTTCTTACAAATGTTAACAACATTGATGTGTTCCGGCATGAAGATAAGATAGCCAGTTCCCCATTGCGTTGGGGAATCTTGGTAAGCCCGCTTCCATCTTCGGCATCGTCATCACTTACCATCAGGTGAGATGATGCCAAGGGGTTTCCAATTGAGGGTAAAAAAAATATTTTTTTAAATAAAAAGGATTGGAGAATCTTAGTAATCCCGCTTCTATCTTCGGCATATTTATCATCACTTCCCACCAAGTAAGATGCCAAGGGCTTAACAGTTGGATAAAAACATGACTTAACTATTAACAAATAGACAAAGATATACCTTATCCCATTTTTACGTTTTAATTTCTTTTTTATCGAATGTCACTTTTAATTTTTCTTCAAATTCAAATCATTTATTTGCAAAAACATAGTAGGTCTTAACACTGAAAAAGAAAGAGTTGGAAATTTATTTATGCCAAGAGATTCTGAATCTTGGATTTATTTCTTACTGCAGAAATAATATTTTTTCTCTCGAAAGTTTCGACTCTCACAATAGGAATAGGACATTCTTGAGGGCCGATTCAAGAAACTCATACTCTCCATTGAAAAAAATATTTCATGGTACATATATGAAACTATATTTTCTTGAATGAAAGAAATTGTTTTTGCCGTGAAGGTGTTCATAAATTTAGAGTATCTTTATGTTTAACTATCTTCCTACCTTCCTTAAGTTTTCGCTACCTATTATATACAGGGTGTAGCAGAAAGGTGTGATAATACTTCAAGGTGGGCTTTTACCCATCAAACTGAACAACTTTTGTTCTACAACTTTGTTGAAATCGCAAAAAAAAATTCGGACTTTTCATACAAACTTGGTTCGCCAGCTGATCGATTTGTATGAAAAGTAAAAAAAAAAATTGCGATTTGAACAAAGTTGTAGAACAAAAGTTGTTCAGTTTGATGAGTAAAAGCCCACCTTGAAGTATTATCATACCTTTCTGTTACACCCTGTATAGCTACAAGCATCCACAGTGAGATCATTAGGAAAGGATACGCATGCATAGAAGGTATACTTACCCAACATTACATTTTACAGGTTACATTTTTTGTAGTGATAACTATTAAGTTATCACTACAAAAAATGTAACCTCTGTTGCTTTACCTTAAGGATGGACAGTTAATTGTGCCACATGAGAAGAAGAAGAAAACCATAAAAGAAAATCTTAAGTCAATATACTCAATATCTTTTTTTTTTTTTTTTTTTTTTAAGCAGTGTGGCGATTATTGCATTCCATATTGTTTATAAAGGTGGACATAAAATATAGACAGTACAACACGGACCCAGTTTGGGCACAGCAATATTGGAAGAGAGGAGGATAGATATGTTTTACGTATCGTAGATATGTTTTACGTGTCGTGTTTTGGTATCGGTTTAGTATACAAAATTTTAAAAAAAATAACAAAAGTAATAAGGAATACATTTTAGTTTTTTTTTAAAGAAACAAGTAAATAAATTAATATGAAAATAAAGTGTTTAGGTTAAATTATACTATTTTAAGTCATGGAAGTTAAATAATATTTACGCATCTTAATAAATAATTTAAAAAAAAACACCTTCAAGAAATATAATTGTCCGGCTTCTTACTGCCATTTGGGTCATAAATGAGGGGGAGAGGAGTAAAAATCACTATACGACTTGTTCCCACTTCCATTTTTTATTGTACCTGTAAAAGCTATATGCATGCCAAGTTTCTTGATTTCTGCCAGATGGGATCTGAATTGAATTTTTTTGAGCTAACGAGCCGTACTAAAACCCACGAAATACATAATACGTATACGGAAACCTACAAAATTATCGGGTGCAGTTAAAGCAACAGCGCCTTAATAGATAGATAATAATAACTAGCTAGTTACAGCTGTTATCAAATAGACAACTTGCAACATGTATGGCTTCGGTATTGGTTACCAGGGATAGAGCCCTAGGAACACGGTAGGACCGTCTGCTCGGACCGGGATCGATTCCCGGCGCAAGCAACACCACGTATCTGCTTTACTAGTAATCTAATATGGCATCTTCAGACTTGCACGCCACTCTCCCTTTATGAAACTTCTTTGATGATATCTGTCCTCACAAGTATTGAATGTATCTTGTTTATAAGCAAATAAACATTTCTATTACTATTGCATTTTACAATATACCATTGAGATGCCGATTAAAAAGGAATCCAAAAAGATGTAAATTTAGTTGAAATGCACTTAGTAGAGCTGCTTAACAAAATGAAAAAAAAAAACAAGGATTTAAAACATAGGCAGCCTTCTTAATTGCCGCCCAACCGGGGATTACAAAGAATTTCAATTGCAAAATCGACGAACAGAAAAGAACAGAAAGTCTTAGAACATTTAAAAAATGGTCTTCGGTTAAATATAGGATTCTTCTATAGCCTTAAACTAAGCACGGTTCGTCTATATGCATTCAGCGGCTTCCTATAAACTCGTTTAGATCACAAATCCACATTCATGCGAAGGTATTTTTTTAATTAATAATTTAACTTAGAAAATTAAATAAACTTACTTTTAATATCGTATTTAAAACAGCTCGACCAGTCCAATAGGAGTATTTACAAGTCACTTAAACAACACTATCCAAAACAATCACTTATTTTTACATACAAAAAATCATTTCACAACACTCAATTTCTATAATTAATTTAAATATGTATCCAATAATCTTAAACAACTCACAACATCTACTTTAGTTTAATTGTTCAAAGTTATACAAAAAGAAATGCGCGAAAACTTAGCACATTTAATAAATACGCGAACACTAGACCTGCAGTGATATCGATCGCTACACGCGTCCGCACGCCACGACGTCGCGTCGGAAACTGACGGACGAACGAGCTTTATGAGCTTTCGCGAAAAGCATTTTTCCGCGTTAGAACGGTACAGCTGTACAGTGTTGCCGGAAAACTCATAGGTGCGAAAGAGAGGGAAGATGGAACTCGCGTAGCACGTGACTCGATGCGGTCAGTTGCATTGCAACGCTACGGTCATTGCCGTACGTTGATAAATTACGTATACGGTAGCGGCATGACGCTAAAACAATTAGAAATTAAGGGTTGGCACACAAGATTACGACGCTCAGCATTTTCAGACGTGCTCATAGATTTATACTGGTTTTTCTTTTGGACACGTTATACTTTGAATACTTTAGGTAGGTGCCCACTTAAGTTTAAACAAAACGTTACCTAGCGTATTTTTTGAAGCACCAAAACGTCAATAGTCCTACTAACATCCCAAATCGCTACACTGCAGGAACACTGGTCAAGTCCGGATTGGTAGAGGTTATGGGGCTAGTGGCCAACCCCAGTGTCAGAAGTTTTCAAGCTGCCTATGCATGAGGCCTCTGACATAGCTTAATCGACTGCCTCCTGCTATCATTTAGGCCAAAAATACGGTTTAGTCGGCCCATAAGGTATAATAAGTAGATACGGCTGTGTGAGTTTCTATTTTCTGGTCCGATATTGGATTTAATGATTAATATTATCAGTATTTCCGAGTAG
This sequence comes from Coleophora deauratella, assembly GCA_958295455.1. Classification (NCBI taxonomy): domain Eukaryota; kingdom Metazoa; phylum Arthropoda; class Insecta; order Lepidoptera; family Coleophoridae; genus Coleophora; species Coleophora deauratella. Next base: position 749,237 of record OY282406.1, read on the forward strand.
GGCAATAATTGGTTTTAATGCTTTCTTACTAATATTATAAATGCAAAAGTATGAATGTTTGTTTGTTTGTTTATTTATTTGTTTGTTTGTTTGTTCCTCTTTCACGTCGAAACTACTGAGTGGATTTGGATTTTTGGTAGGTAGATAGATCGAATACTGGATTAACAAATAGGCTACTTTTTGTTCCAGGAAAATGCATGGTTCCCGTAGGATACTTAGAGACCGTCACAAAGCGACAATCACGCGAGCGGAGCTACGGGCGAAAACTAGTTTTTTTCTAAAGTAAAACTGCGGTTCTTGCATGGATATCGTTTGTGTGTCTGTCTGTTGTTGAGTGTGTAGTTACAGCCAGAATTGTGAGTAGAACTAGACAGACGAAACGACTTTTTCAAGTTACGCAGACAACAAAGTGCTCCGGAATCCGTCCGGTGTGCAGTTTTACGTCACAATTTCCGTAGTAAAAAAACCGCCGCACCGCACACCGGAGCGGACTCCGGAGCAGTGTGTTATCCGCCTTACTGTTTCTTTGGGTTCAATATGTTTACAAAATAAAATGTAGCCTATGTCACTATCCACCCTGTTTCATGGCGATCCGGTACTCTGTATTAGGTAGACAAAAAAATTCTTCGAAAATTGTACAATGCTACCTACTTCGAATAAAAATTTTCTGATTTAATTTGATTTGGACAAAAAAAAAGATACTCACTTTCGCATTTCACTGTTGAGTATGAAACCTACCAAAACTTAAACTTAAATGTTGTTCTCTAGTTACTAAATATTAAATACCTACCTCCTATTTCAAGTATGTAATTGTTCTATGCAAGCTTCAAGTATTCCCATAAGTGGACACCTGTAATTGGTTTATAAGTTCTTACTTTATATTGTATCAATTATAAAGTTATTAACTGTTGGTGACCCAAATAAAAATTTATTTAAATTTATTTATTTATTTATTTAAAACTTTGAATAAAAATATTATAAAAATTATTTAAGAAGGTAGACAAAATCAAAATATTCCTTACTTATAGATTACAAAAAATTTATAAGAAGTCTATGGTCTTAAAATACGAGTAAAATTCTCAATATTGCTTGTTTGCACGGAACTCGGAACCCTGCGCGAGTCAGACTAGAACTTGGCCGTTTTTTTTTTAATTAACTTACCTTGATAACACTTGGAACTATTAAGATAATTCGTAACTAAGATCACCACTATCATAGCTTTATAGAACTAAGCCACATTGTAAAGTTATTGCTTTTTACTGTCATTCGCTTCGGAACGCTACAAAATTTCTCACTTAGCCATATTTTCCTTTAACGACACGTCCATGGCCGTATATGGCTCTTCTATGGTCTTTTATGGCCTCTGTATGAGAAGCTGTAAACCTTTACGGGTGTGTGTATACAGGGTATAACAGAAGTGTTTGACAATACTTCAAGGTTGGCTTTTACCGATCAAACTGAACAACTTTTATTCTACAACTTTGTTGAAATCGCAAAAAATTTTTTGGACTTTTCATACAAACTTGGTTCGCCAGCTGATCGATTTGTATGAAAAGTCCAAAAAAAATTTTGCGATTTTAACAAAGTTGTAGAACAAAAGTTGTTCAGTTTGATGGGTAAAAGCCAACTTTGAAGTATTGTCACACACTTCTGTTACACCCTGTATAATTTGAATCTAGCTTTGTATGAACGCCGGTAAAGTTAATTTTTGACCCCGACGCAAATCTGAGTACCTATGAGTTCAAAAGCAAATGTGAGTTCTAACTTATAACGCTTATCTTATGCCTTTGGTTTTTTTTACCAGATAATTAAAAATAAATAGATAAATAAAAATACAAAATGGTATATGTTGAAAAAAATTGTGTCTTTTTTCATGTGTCTGACATCTGATGATGGGTAGACTTGGTGTCTATAATAGGTATTATAGACACCAAGTCTACCCATCATCAGATGTCAGAACTTCCAGAGTGGTAGATATCAAGACAAAACATGGAACCATAAGGAGGAGCTTCAACAAGATATGCCCTCTACCAGCCTAGAGTCTCCATCATCGCGCCGCTGGCAGCATGGCTACGCCAACTCTTTCAAGCAGCTAGTGTTACAGGCCAGCAAGAATATAAAGTTCATCTTTGTCATATTTGATAGGTTTTTTACTTGTTGAAGTGAACTATAAGATCTTTAATACAGTCCACTATTTTATTACACTACCAACACCAAAAAGACACGAATTTTTACAACATATACCATTTTGTATTTCGAAACCATGAAAAAGATAGGTATGCAATTACATCCGAGTTCCCACTAATAGGGTCTTCGAGTCCTCACGGGATACGGCTGACTGATCAAACGCCTTCAGATCTGTCGGTTCGTGTATCTGTGGAGCTTGGGAAAACAGGGTGTAACCATATTATAACCAACAAAATTTAAAAAATACCATCCCCGACTTAAAAACGTGAGATTGCTTGAAAAGTACTGTACCGATTTTCATGAAACTTATTTAGAAATGACACCAATGAAACCTGTTTTTCTTATAAAAATATTAATGTTTTTAATCGATTTGGGCTCGACGTTTCTTCTTGTTTCGCAAACATTTCCCAAAACGTGGAGTGTACAAGTTCCGCGTGGTAGGAACTTTTTACAACGTAAAAAAGAAACGACGATTCAAAAGAATGTGCAAAGCATCTTGTTAACAATCCATATCGTCCCCACTGCAGGGGCACGAGTCTCTTCCCATACTTCGGGAAGGTTAGGCTATACTCCACACACGGGGGCCAAGTCCGGATTGGTGGAGGTTGTGGGGTTAGTGGCCAAACCAAGTATCAGAAGTTTTCAAGCCGCCTATAAGGCCTCCGACAAAGCTTAACGACTGCCACCTAATGATAGCAGCCGGCACCAACGCCGTAAAACGTGCCTTGCGAAGCACGGGAACGATTGAGTTAAATAGTACTAACACAGCCAAATCCATCCAGGTTATGACTGTGTCTGCAGTCAGTTGACCTGCGTGATGAACAAGACCGCGGAAGCTGCACTTAGCTACGACCGCTTCCATCTACTTAAATAAAATTACTTTAATAAAAAACATTTTGATTTTGATTTGATTTTTGATCAGTCCATCACTCCTTAATGTTTATGTTTTTATTTTCCTGTTTTGTTGTGCAATAAAGTGTTTTCATTCATTCCTTTTCGAGATATGATGTTATAGACAGGCGCACAGATACATCAATCAATCAAATTAATCAAAATATATTTATTCGAAGTAGGTATCACTGTACACTTTTCGTAGGTCATATTTTTTTCTACCTAATACGAAACTCCTACCACTCGGAACTCGTATACCCAACATTTCGGGAAGTGTTTGCGAAGAGAGAAGAAAGTCGGGCCCAAAGTCCCTCCAACACATGTTTTCAATAAAAGGCTTCACACTCTATTACATAGTTTGTGAAAAAGTCTGATCATATTTATATGTAGTTACATACCACTATAAGAGATTGTAAAGGATCGACAAAATACTCAGGTACATACTATTATTAACGACTAGACAAACACCAATAACAAGAGTAAGCACACGGACAGCACCCGATCACGAGTATAACTCGAGAGTCAACCATAGCTCCCCTCAACCATATTTGAGGGAAGGGAACGACCCGGCTTCCGATACGCCATCATCCGCACAAACATTTAGGCGAGCATGCACCACTCTCACCAATGGAAAAAAAACAATGAAGAAAAGAAATTTATCAAATTTATGAGCTTTAAACCTGCAATACTCCTATTTTGCATCGGGGATTTCAAAAGTTCTTTTGCGATATACACGTATTTTGTAACATGGGAAGAGCAGTCTTTAGAAATGCCATTCAGCATCTAGAAAAAGGACCACGATAGTGTGCAGAATATATAAATTATTTTTTTAGGCTTTTTACATTATACAAGGACGCTATTATTTTCGGGAGAAGTTTAGTAAACCGGTCGCGTTGATACATCCTGTATAATGACATGTCTACTGATCAGTAGGTTTCGTTCTGTGAACATGCTGTAGAGGTCCTTAGACCTTTTTATCTTGTGACGTCAGTGGTTGGGAAATTGGGTGAATGGTGTTTCGGACGTTTTAAGGGTCAGTTAAGGGCTTCTTAGCAAAGAGAGTAAGGTTGTGTTTGAAAAGTAGTACATAAATGGATGACCAGTACATAGGTACCTGCAAACTAAACCCCGGATACTTCAAAAAAATTTCGCGTCATTGCTTACTAAATAGACATTCGTGTTTGTAAAAATGTAAATGTGTGCGTGATGTACTAGGGTTGAATCAAGATTCAATTAGCTCTCATTGTTCTTTATTGTTAGCTAGACTTTTTAAAATAAAGTGAAGGCTGTATACACCAGACAAGGCTGTAATTTTTTTTATGTGATAGGTGGCAAACGAGCATACAGATAGCCTTAGAAGCATTTAGCTCTTTCCTTAAAAAAATAAAATATTAAACCTTTATTTAATAAAAAACAATACAAATAAGGATAATAAAAAAAGAAAAAAATACGAAATCTATAAATAAAGGACCTATTTATAGGACCTTAGTCAAACCCGTCCCTGAACGTTCCCGGACCAAAATGCCCATGACGCTGGCCGCATTTCCGCGTTGGATAGCTGTCGACAGCTGTTGGACCAGGAACGTGCCGGCACGGGGATCCCCACTGCGCTCCCTCACAAAAAAAAATAATTTTGTTACTAAACTGTGCTTTGGTTTGCTAACCCCTTGTAGTGGGGAATTTAGTGCAACGCCTAGTATGGGAACCGTTTTATTTTGGATCCGGCGCTCAAAGTTGGCACAGTTGTTACCTAAGCCGTTCTGAGTAGATTAAGCCCGGGAGCCACCGAGAGCCATCCCCCGTTTGGTAGGGGGAGGGGGGGAAAGTTTGTTTCTGCCGCGCTCCATTTGAGGGCTTATATCTCCAAAACTATAGGTACTAGGGCAAGTGAGATATCATTTTCGTATGATTTAAGGATAAGGAATTCATTTCTGTAACAAAAAAAATTACTTTCCATGTATAAAAAAAATATATTTGATAAAACGTATAAAACATGACTACTTTTTTCCGCATATGTGTCGATTAATTTTTATTCGTCTTTGATATTACCATGAAAAAAATGTATTCTGAAAGCCACACTTCTTAGGATTATAAAAATATTAATTTCATTAGAATAGTATAATAAATACTTAGTGAAAAAAAATATAATTTGATGCTCGGCAGAGTAGCATAAAACGCGCGGTTTTAGTATCTGATGTTCGTAAGTAAATAAAATGAATCATCTAACTATAAACAGGTACATTATATTATTAATATTTCTCGCACGCACAAAATATTTGTCACGTAAAACAAAAAATATTTTTACTTATAAAAACGTATTTGAGAAAATCCGCAAAACGTGACTAACTATTTCTCATACGAATTATGGTGGTTTACTATCTAACTTCCGTTGTGTTATGGTGGTTTACTATGTAACTTGCGTGGTCACGTTGATCACCCAGGTTAACTGACTTCAGAAATGGTCATACATAACCATAATGAGTTTGACTCTTATTGGCGCATTAATCTCGTAACCGTTTCCGTGCTTCGCAAGCCACGTCAAATTATTTTCATGACAACTGATGAAGCTTCGACCAGCGCCTATACAACTCCAAAACCCCGAAAGCATTCAGATCGAGTTGCACAATCGCTTCGAATGCCTAGGAGAATGTGAAAATGTGGACGAATACAACGACAGGTTTGTGGAAATTGTCCAAACGGCTGGGAAAAAGGCCTTCAAAACAAGACGTTAAAAAAGACATATCGGATCTCGGACCTCACCAGCAAGCTCATGGAGGAAAAACGGAGCCTGATTCTGAAATCCTCTGAAGATGCTTGTCAATATCGGCGACTAAACAGACAGATCTCCAAGTCCTTGACGCCAATTTAATACCAATCGTATTAAAGAGGCTATCGAGCGCAATAAAAGGTCAAAAGTATGGGCAAGGGATCTGTCTGCTGGTCAAAGTCAACTGACAAAGCTGAAGACCGAGAATGGCAGAGTCGTGTCGTCCAAGCCCAAGCTGTTGGAAGAGGTTGAGAGGTCTACGGACAATTATACACGACTACATGCTTACCTGTCAGTAATCTGGCTGAAGATCCGAGAGCCGGATTGACCTGACACTATTCCGAAGATATCCAAGACGTCAGCCTATGCGAGATTAGAATGGCTCTCAAGCAGCTTAAGAACAACAAGGCACCCGGTGATGACGGAATTCCGGCTGAGCTTCTGAAAACAGGAACACAGGGCACAGAAGTGTGGTGGTCTTCAAGAAGGGTGATAAGACTCTTCTGAAGAATTACAGACCCACCTCACTCCTGAGCCATGTCTACAAGCCATGTCGAGAATCATTACGAATCGTCTCGCACGCAGGTTTGACGACTTCCAACCTTCCGAACAAGCTGGTTTCCGAAAAGGCTTCTGTACCATAGACCACATACATACGCTGCGGCAGATTATACAGAAGACCGAAGAGTATAATGGCGTTTGTGGACTATGAGAAAGCTTTTGTTTCGATCGAGACCTGGGCTGTGTTACAGTCTCTTCAACAGTGCCAACATCGAAGTGTTGAAGTGTTTGTATGAAAACGCCACCATGTCGGTCCACCTCCAGGATCAGAATTCGAAACCTATCCGGCTGTAGCGTGGGGTGAGACAGGGAGACGTTATATCTCCGAAACTGTTCACCGCTGCACTGGAAGACGTTTTCAAGCTACGGGACTGGAGAGGACTCAGCATCAACATCAATGGCGATTTGCTGACGAAATCGTGATCATGTCTGATACCTTGGAGGACCTAGGCGCAATGCTCGATGGACTCAGTAGAGTCTCCCAACAAGTGGGTCTTAATTAACATGGATAAGACGAAAATCATGTCAAACGTCCGTGTTACACCCACTCCTCTGAAGGTTGGAGACTCTACTCTCGAAGTTGTTGAAGAATATGTATACCTGGGACAAGCAGTCCGGTTAGGTAGGTCCAACTTCGAGAAAGAGATCAATCGTCGAATCCAACTTGGCTGGGCAGCGTTCGGAAAGCTCCGCAATATCTTCACGTCCAAAATACCGCAGTGTCTCAAGAAAGAAAGTCTTTGACCAGTGTGTGTTGCCAGTGATGAGACGACATATGGATCCGATACATGGTCGCTTACTATAGACCTCATAAGAAGGCTCAAGGTCACCCAAAGGGCGATGGAGCGTGCTATGCTTGGTATTTCCCTACGTGATCGAATCAGAAATGAGGAGATACGTAGGAGAACTAAAGTTACCGATATAGCTCTTAGAATCGCTAGACTTAAGTGGCAGTGGGCAGGGCAAATAGCTCGTAGAACAGATGGCCGTTGGGGCAGTAAAGTTTTCGAGTGGCGATGGCGACCGCGCACCGGAAGACGCAGTGTGGGCAGCCCTCCGATTTCGTGGACCGACGACCTGGTGCGGTTGCGGGAAGCTGCTGGATCGTCGATCGGATCGACGAACCACACAGCACCGGTCGGAGTGGAAATCCTTGGGGGAGGCCTTTTTCCAGCAGTGGAGGTCTTTCGGCTAATAGATAGTAAACCACCATAATTCGTATAAAAAATACAATAGTCACATTTTTCGAATTTTCTCATATATGATTTTTTAAGGAAAATATTTTTACGTGATAAATATTTTGATAAATATTTAAATAATAATAGTATGTACCTATTTTTATTATTTTATTTTATTTTATTTATTACAATTCATTGGAAGGCTTACAGTTTAACATTAAAACGCCTTCCAAGATAAAATATATATGTTAACTTATTAGATATGTTAGATTAAGTTATTTCTAGACAAAATTGTTAATAAATAACCATATAGCTTTAAAAATTATGTTCTGGCTATCAAAAAATAAGTCTTATTATGTTACTTAACAGTCATTTTTGGGCGCTAGATGATTCATTTTATTTACTTACTTACAAACGAACAACAGATACTAAAACCGCGCGTTTTATGCTACTCTGCCGACCATCAAATTATTTGTTTTCACTAAGTATTCATTATGCTATTCTAATGAAATTTATATTTTTATAATTCTAGGAAATGTGGCTTTCAGAATATATTTTTTTCGTGTTAATATCCTAGACCATTAAAAATTAATCGACACGAATGTGGAAAAAACCACCACTTCATTATCTGGGTGAGGCCGTTATTTTTTGCTGATTTGGTGAAAAAAGTTCTCCGCAGTCAGTAATTTCAAAAGTAGGACACTTATTTTATTTTGGATGATTTTATCGGATTAAGCAACAAAAGGGCCCTACTGGACACTACAATCATTTAATTTCAGTAATTAAACAAGAAAGATATTTCAAACGAAACGTGATAAAATGAAGAAAAATTACACTAAAACTCCTATCCGCCAAAGTAGAGGTGCACTTTAACTGTCGCTATAGTAAAAAGTACGATAGTTTTTGAGATATGGCTGATATTTTAAGAATACCCATCTATATGGCTATCATTGCTCTTAATTGTGCAATGTCTTTCCTAAGACTTTATTTAAAAACTTTTCCAATTTTTAGTTTTGTCATAAAACTGTAATTATACGTCACTTTGTCAACGTCACCAATATTATCTGTATCTATCAAAGTTTAGAGTTAGGGAGATTAAAATCAGTAGGTAGCAAACACTGGCTTTGGATTGTCTATGGACAGTTGTTTGATAGCGGCAATTTTTTTGACAAAAGACATGTGACTGTTAGTTTAAGTAAAACAGGCACGCTTGCTTCGACGGAAGATTTTTGTGTATAAAAATGTAAGTTTCAATGTTTTATTAAAAACTATCAGTGTGCTATGTGTGTCAATATGTAAGCTATGTTTAATACTAAAATACAACTGTAATAGTACGTTATTTGCAGAGTTGTAACTTGTTTTCTCAACGCGACGGTAGCGGAGAAGTAAAAAAACGCCACCATTTTGTTACTTCAACGCCACCAGTAGCGTAGATATTCGTCACCTCTTCTACACCACCAAATAAAGGAGAATATTCACTTGTTTTTTGTGCATAAACTAGAAGTGTATTTAATCGACGCAAAAAAAAGCATAAACGCTGTAACCCACAAACTGTAAACTTCTTTCAACGTTGTAAATTTTTTTCGTTAGTCGTCGTAGGGCTGCACGGCCCGGACCATGAGACAGTTTTTTATTTATGAAGCGGACCAGACACTATCAGTAATAATGACAGTATTTTTCCATCAGTATATTGTCATTCCATCGTTTAGTATGCGTCAGACCATCATTCCAACCACTACACTGTCAGTATAATGTCATTACTTGAAAATACTGTCATTATTACTGATAGTGTCTGGTCCTCTTTAAGAATCTGCAAGAAAGTTTTGCCATATGAATTTTGGCGTCAAATAATAAAAAAAAAACATTTAATGATAATCATAAAAGTAGGCACCGACTCAATGTCGTGTAAGTATAGTAATAGCTAGTAGCCAGTGAGCGTATGTCTTATTACAGGAAATTAATCTATTTATAATTTATTACAGATGTCTGAAACATCTAAAAGATATAGGAAGCGACTAAAAATAACCCAGGAAAATATAAGAATTCTAAATAAAAAGCAGAGCAAGATCTGCTAAACAGAATCAAAAAAGATGAGGGAAATAGATGAAAAAAAATAATGAGATTAACATGGTACCAACAATATGGGACTTAAGCGGACTTATTAAAATTATAATTGTGTTTCAAGTTAAGGTTTTACTATTAATTTAGTTGAGTGAAATTTTCTAATTCTTTTTATTTTAATATTTGTAATTAGTTAGGTAACGTGAAACTTTAAAAGTTGATTTTATTCTCATAATGAGTTTCCTTGTGCATTTATTACAATAATATAAATATAGAGTTATTCTAAAATACCTAAACAAAAGTAACAGCAGCTTTTACTATGAAACTGAACGACTTTCCTCAAAGATCCTTTACCAAATTCACAAAGAAATTGTTGGATTTCCCATACAAAATTGGCGGATCAGTTGATCAATTAGTAGGAGTCCAAATATAGGTATATTTTTTTAATTGAGCATAGGTCCTTAGATTTTTTTCAGTTTTATCAGTAGAAGCCACTGTTAATTGTTTCCGGTATTATTTACAATAAAATACAACAATGATTGATAGTGAATAGTATTAAAAAAGTATTAGTTGTTAAAAAGTTTAGTAAGACAGTATAAAAATTGGCATGTGTAGGTGTTCCTTTACAATAATTCGTCACTATTATACGTCACTCAACGTCACCGACGCGTAGAAGTGTCTACGCTACCAACATAATACTTCTGCGCCATATTAGCAAAAAATGGCGGCCTGACCCATCTACTTGTTGGATCGCGCTTCTTTTGGGGCTTATATCTTCATAATTTTATGTTCTAGGGCAAGTCCGATATCATTTTCGGATATTTTAAGGATGATAAATTCATTTCTGCAACAAAAAAAAATACTTTTCATAGAAAAAAAAGAAATATAACTCCTGTAATTTAGAACCGCGCGGACCACGCGTTTTATGCCACGCTGCCACGCATTGAATTTTATTTTTTTCACGAAGTATTTATCATGCTATTCTAATAAAATTTATATTTTCATAATCCTTGGTAATGTGGCTTTCAGAATATATTTTTTTCATGCTAATATCTTAGACCATTAAAAATTAATCGACACATATGCGGAAAAAAGGTAGTCATGTTTTATACGTTTTATCAAATATTTCTTTTTTTATATATGGAAAGTTATTTTTTTTGTTACAGAAATGAATTCCTTATCCTTGATTCATACGAAAATGATATCTCACTTGCCCTAGTACCAATAGTTTTGGAGATATAAGCCCTCAAATGGAGCGCGGCAGAAACAAACTTTCCCCTCCTCCCCCTACCATACGGGAGATGGCTCCCAATGGCTCCCGGGCTTAATCCACTCAGAATGACCTAGGAAACAACTATGCCAAGTTTGAGCGCCGGATCCAAAATAAAACGGTTCATCGCACTAAATCCCCGACTATTGACAAATGGTCACACATCGGTCACATAGGGGGGGTGAGGTAGCGTTCAGAGAGCGGCAGGGAGTGTTCATACTGTATTATGTTCTTATACTGTGCTGCAAACTTCCCAACTGGTGATTCTACTTATAAAATTAGACTGAACACTTTTGAAAACATATCTAAGACTAATATGTTAACTAATCTGTCTCCGTTAACATTTCATAATATTCTCGGATAATTCGCATTTATCTGTAAGGGCGTCCGCTGTGTTAAGCGGGTGCACGGCGCGGGCGTCCGCCGCAGGGACCCGCGTCGTGCTCCGTCGCAGACAAATTTAACCCGTCGCGGGCGCCCGTGACACGGATAACGCAGCGGCGCTCACTGATTTTCTTGAAACAGCTCCGCTCGTGTGCTCCTTCGCACGGAAACATGAGCGTACCCCGTCGCCCGCGGGGCGTACTCCGCCGCCCGCGCCGCGTGCGACGGGAGACCCGCCTCACGCAGCGCTGCTCTATGAAATGACATGAAACAGCGCCCGGAGCGGACGCCCGCGCCGTGCACCCGCTTAACGCAGCGGACGCCCTAAATCGTTTTCCTTACAAAATTGGCTATCTACACAACCAACATATTTATAAGAGCTCGTACTTCATAAGCTACGTGGACTAAATTAATTGGAATAAGTAAATAGCATAACCTTGCTTATCAGAGGCTCTTCGAAGAATTGTCGTCGCAGAGTGTCTTGAGACCGTCTCCTCCACCACTTTGTGACACCTGCAAATATCTCTTGAAGGTAGCCCTGCACAATTCCAGCAGTGTGCGCGCGAGCGTTATCGTGCATTAATGTGAACCCGTCGCCAATAAATCCAGCATAGGGGACCACATGTTGTTCCAGGATCTCTGTGATGTACCGGTGAGCAGTCATCGACCCTTGCCCGCGAGCACCGCCGGTCCGAGAGACGCAAGAAAGTTCAGTTTTGCCGTCGGCAGATATGCCGCCCCAGAACATGCAGGAACCGCCCCCGTATTCTACCGTCTCTTGGATGCAGGCTTGGGCAAAACGTTCCCATTGTCTTCTGTATACTCTTTTGCGTCTATCGTTGCAGAAAAGGCACACTCTCGTTTCGTCTGAGAAGAGAACAGCTCTCCATTGGTCCAGGGTCCAATTGACGTGGGCGCGAGCAAATTGCAGGCGTGCTCGCCGATGCGCTGCGGTTAATTTTGGACCCGTGGCAGGTCTTCTAGCCACAATATTTCTCTCCTTTAGTCTTCTTCTAACTGTAGAGACACTCACGGCCCTTCTACGAACTGCTTGAAGCTGCTGTTGCAACTCAACAGCATTAGAGAACCGATTTCTCAAAGACTTCGATACGACGAATCGGTCATCTCTCGCAGAAGTGCAGCGATTTCTACCAGACCCACGCCTTCGGACAAAGCCACCGGTCTGCAGGAACCGCTGGTATACTCTTCGAACAGAAAAGCGACTCAAGTGCAATTGCCGAGCAACATCACACTGACGTAGTCCTGATTGCAGTAGTGCGATAACTTGGGCGGCTTCAGCAGCAGTAGTGTCCATCTTCAAGGACGTTTTTCTGATGAAAGATATTCTTCTGTGTCTTCTTCGACTGTTGGTAGCAAATTTATCCCCCGATAAGCTGTATCGACCCTTTTATACCCAAAAAACAAAACAATACAAACAAAATTTGAAGAGGAGAATCAGTTCCATTGTCATTCACAGTGACTTAAAGTGTCAAGCTTTTTCTTTAATCAAATGAAATGGATATTTTTTTAAAGAGTTTTTATAGGGCTCTCAAATGATACCAATATTGCTACGAATAACTGCTTGTCTTAAGGATTAACAGTGCTTGAAGCCTATTTTTACGGACGTGCGATTTTTTTGAAGTCGAGTGTACTTAGTTCACAGTATATAATGTAGTGGGACCACAAGAAACAAGTCTCCCTCGTGGAACCACCAGTGGGACAAAATAGTGGGTCCACGCGAAAACAGGGAAAATTTCTGACTTTAGGGCTGGCCACCAATAAGCTCCACCAATCCGGACTTGGCCCCGTGTGTGAAGTATGGCCTAACCTTCCCGATGTATGGGAAGAGACCCGTGCCCCTGCAGTGGGGACGTTATGGGTTGTTAATGATAAGGGCAAATATCTAATGGTACTCTTGAAAAAAATAACAAATTTCCTTAAAGAGCGTATACAGGTGTTACCTTCAGCGCCACCTAGCGTCCTTTGTCTTAACTATTTTGTCAGATTAACTTGCTCTTGTGAAGACGATCTACTTAGTTATGTACTAGATATCGTAATGCTTTAATTCCTTAAGATTCTCATAGATGGCGCTGTATAAAAGTACTTATAAGAATTTGCACTGATTTTTCTCGTTCATTTTTTCCACTGCATCGGTCTGGAACACATCTGAATACATTAACCTACCTTTGTCAAGACGTGGTTTCTCTTCAAACCTTCCCACAATTCTTCAACAGGGCAAAATAGGTACCACTAGAAACAAGTCTCCCTCGTGGAACCACCAAACCACGTGGACAAAATAGTGGGTCCACGAGAAAACAGGGTATTTTTTGACTTTTTAGTCACAATTTATAAAATCGTGAACAACCCATATCGTATCGGGACACGGGTCTCTTCCCATACTTCGCGAAGGTTATTTTATGCTTCTAATTTATAATGTTAATATGAATTTTCCTTGGAAAAAGTTGTTCAGTTTCATGAGTATCCGCAATTTGCCGCTTTTTCTTGAAAAAAAAAAAACACATCAAATTCAAATCAATATAATATTGTTAAGATAAGATAAGAGAAATATACTTTATTGTACACCAAAAGAGTTAGTATAACAAATAAATTTAAAAAATATATACATTAAGTTAAGAACACGTTAAGAAGAAGATAAGTAGGTAGTACTTAAAATAATATACAGTAATAAAACAATGTCAAAGTCAAAGTCAAAGTCAAAATATTTTTTATTTAAGTAGATGCTGTACGCATACTTTTAAATCGTCTTTTTTTCTACCTAGTACAAAGTTCCTACCACGCGGAACTTGTACAATCTGTTTTTATATTTGAGTATAGAATCAACAAATTATGACAGTAAAAAGTAAGGAAATTATTAAAATCTTGTACATAATAAAGAAGTATCTAATCAAGTACAATGTAATGTTCCTTCAATCCTTAAGAGAACTATTTCACTAGACTAATCTAGTGATATAATTATCTTACTACTGAATTTCCGTGTTATAGTTATATCCCTAGTAAGATAGTTATAAACATCTTACGTATTACTATGTTCCGGCATATAATTATATCCCTAGGGATATAACTATATTACGGGTTTTAACTATATTACTGCGACATATATACAGTGTGAGTCTTTATAAATTGCACATATAAAAGGGGATGAAATAAGACCCAATTTTATAGCCCAGAAAAATATAAAAAAAAAGAAAAAAGTAACAAAAAAAAATTGAGGTCGTTAATATTTTTTTAAATAGAATCTGCTATCCCCTAGTAAACAAAACGTTGTAACTTTTAAATTAAGCAGGCTAGAATGTTAAAACAAAAAAATTGAGGACTGGCAGTAGATGGCCGTCCCACAGAAATAAAAAAATGCACAAAAATAAGACTGAGAAAACCAAAAACTATCATTTAGAGCAACAGTGTAAAAAATAGCATATCTGGAATACCATCGTTTTATCGTTAATAGCAAACGTTGTGTGTAGGTTAGAAACTTGTCGTTTTTATTATTTGTAAGCTCAACTAATGTCAAATATCTTAAAAAAATAAAAAATAGGGTTTATGTGTGTTATTTTAATTTTGTTTGCAATCAAACACAAAAATTGAAAGAAAAATTGTAAAAAAATGCTTATATTCAATTGATGGTGTCTTTTTTGTATAAATTTTTATTTCAGTGCCAGGGCCATTTACTACCGATCCTCACTTTTTTTGCTTTAACATTCTAGCCTACCTAATCTAAAAGTTACAACGTTTTGTTTTCTTGGGGACAGCAGATGATATTTAAAAAAAACATCCATAATTTTTTCTTTTAACTTTTTTTTTTATATTTTTCTGGGCGATAAAATTGGCTTTTATTTCACCCCCTTTCATATGTGCACTTTATAAAGACTCACCCTGTATATATATTCAAAAGTACTAATAAAACATTTACAGAAAAAGCAAAAATTTTTCATTTGCAACGCAAGCATGCAAATCACAGATGTCAAGAGCCATGTCATGAGAGCATGCAATATGCATTTGCACTATAATTTCCTCACATTTGGCGCAAGCACCTAAACTCTTTGATGAAGCCGATTCTGTTCTTATTGCGATACGACGTCTTGTCCGTTGACGGGAGCGGCGTCGGCGCCGCTAGCTAACTCGCGCAGGCACGCAAACGTGAGGGTACTGATCTCCTGCGCGCGTAGCACCAGGTCGAAATTTTGCTCCAGCATTCGCTTTGCCTCTGCGCTCATCAGAGAGTCCATGCCCAGATCCGCCAGATTCGCCGTCTGCGGTACCTGGCTGGGGTCCTTAATGCCTGCGTGTGAAAGTTGCACTGGTGAGAATCGCCATTACTCTGAAGTTAATAACCCACGTTACTGGGGCACTGGGTTCTTCTGATATCTGAGAAAGCTAAAGTCATTGTGGCCAAAAAACTAGTATTAAAAATGTGTATAATAATAATAATATCCGGGACAAATCACACACGGTCATCTGGCCCCAAACTAGGATTCCCTGTATCTTGGGAACCAGAGACTGATACACATACACATATACATTTTTGTATATTGTATTGTATACATTTTATGTATATATTTGCTTGCAAGAATCGCGGTATAAAAGTTGGACAACGTATTCAAATTTCAAATTATCCGGTCAAAACTACACTGCCCTCGTAAGAAAGAGTATACGATGTGGGGTACCTATATACGTATACGTTAAGTATACGGAGTTTCTGTATACTAAATATAGACATGGTAGCACGAATCGAAGTTTCATTAGGTACTCGTATATGTATAAGTTTAGATAACACATAAAATAAAATCACATCTTAAACCAAATAAAATTAAGACAAATGTGATAAAGCAGTGCAATTCGATAACGTTCTCCTTTTTTAGATTAGATTAGATTCGTGTATTTCATATTATCAGTGTCAACTTACAAAATACAGGGTGACTGGTAAATCAACGGACGTTTTTTGGGGTAAAGCCGCCGGACGCCGGCACCCTAGGAGTTGGGACTTTTCAGGGTATACTTCTATGGTCCCAAGGAACGACTGTGCAAAAAATCAGCTTTAGGTTTTTTTTTTTTGACCCTAAACATTAAATTGCCCGTACTAGTTAGTCGCCCGCGGGTCGTCGTCGTACGGGTGAGTGCGTCACGCGCGCCTCCCGGTCGTCGCGAACATTCTGTGTTTAATTACGTCGCTGTCGATGTCGCGTGGATTGCAGTGCCCTGATAGTGATAATGGTTTATCATTACTCTAATGAGGATATTGGGATATGGTGTGGTGCTTTGTAATGTAAGCTAGTATTATTATTATTATTAATCATTTATTTTCAGGCAACTTAGGAAATAAGTACAGGCCCATAGATACATAAAAACTTATACAATTACATTTACAATTACATATTATTAGACGTGAATTAACGTCATATTGCGATGTATCACGAATTACATTATGCCACCATAGGACTTTGTATTAGAGCGTTTGGCCTTCCTCCAGTTCCTAGCCCTGATCAAGGGCGAGGGAGAAATCCTTATCCGGTGAACCTGCACAAAGCAATTTACTTCGATTACTACCCATGTGAAAGTACGCGGAATGCAGGAAGGCATTTCCAGGTATCCCAGTGGTTGGGGTACCGTATCCTACATGAAGACGGACTCCATCCTTTCATTATCAGTGTGTTATCAGCCTGTCCAAGAGATTGGCCTTAGCGACCACAAGCAGCACGGTGCACGCTGTGGGAAAGTGGTAAGTACCGAGGCATAGAGTTAGAAAACACAAGAATAGTTGCGTTTCATAAAAAAATATGTAACTTGTGTTTTTTTGAGTGTATGTATTTTTGTTTTATATGGTTGAAAAGTATGTAAATTATCCTATCATCTCCTTAAATACGTCCATCGTTCAACTAGTCACCCTGTATACTTATTTAAAAAGATGTCAGAGGATAATATGATAGTCAAAATAAAAATAAAATACTCATGTCAAACATTAAAAGAAATAACAATGTCAATAAAAATATCAAACGACAGATCCATATACAAAAATAAAATATAAAATAAATTATTACATGCCAAATCAAATGTGATTACAAATTGTAAAAATAATTATAGTTATAAGTTTAAGTTATTAGATATTATTATAGTTTAAAACTTTTTATTGATATATTCATCTTCCGAGTAGAATTCATTTTCCAACAAAATGTTTCGTAGTTGGCGAACAAACGTTACGTCGTTTTGGAAGACGCTTAAGAAAAGACTTACCCAATATATTGGCGACAAAGTGAACTATGTCTTGAGTGGCTTTGGGGACTTGAAGGCGCTTGTCAGCCACTACTATAGATGCTACTACAGCGTGCGAACTAGAGAGCAACTGATCCAGCGCAGCGAAGCACGATGCCAAATTTTGGCACACCATGCCTTTTATCTCCTTGCCCTCACTGGTCTCCATCATCAGGCCCACCTCGCCTATAGAAACAACATCTCAATATGTAGGAACAATTTAAATTAGTTCTTGATACCAAAGCGTGTCCATGTGCTCATGATAATATTTTTTATCCTAATGTGTATGCTCGTGCTTCGTGAATGTTCGTGGCGTATCGGGAGCTGGGTTATTCCCTTCCTTCAAATATGGTTGAGGGGACCGATGGCTGACTTTTGCGTTCTACTTGTACGGAACGTACATAATTTTATGTTGCCTACTCAGCAACCTACTATCGGCGTGTGTCGCCGCCGCCGCGTATGAAATGAAATGAAATGAAAATATTTTATTCGAAGTAGGTAGTATACACTTTTCGAACGTCATCCTTTTATCTACCTAATACGAGGTTCCTACCACTCGGAACTCGTATACCCGCCGTTTCGGGAAGTGTTTGTGGAGTGAGAAGAAACGACGGGCCCTAAAGAAACTCCCTCCAACACATTTTTTGAAAAAGTCTTAAATTCTATTACACTTAATGCTAGGTCAGGAATTTTTTTATATAATGTCATATCTGTAAATAAAAATAATAGAAAAAGAAGAGATTCAAAAGAGAAAATTTATTTGTAGCTAATGACAAAAAAATCCAAAAAACAATGATAAGAGCAGGCTAGTTCACACGGACAGCACCCGATCACGAGTATAACGCGAGAGTCAGCCATCGCTCCCCTCAATCATATTTGAGGAAAGGGAACGACCCGGCTCCATACTTTGTAACTTACTTAGGCGATTATCACACGGGAGGCGGTACTAGAAATGTATGAAAACCGCGCTAGCCCGTGTGCAAGGCTAGCGCGGTTGGCGGGCAACCGCGTACCAGGCGGTAGCCGCCGCGGTTACATACATTCTAGTACATTTTCCAACCGCGGCGGCTACCGCCGCGGTCGGAAACCGCCTCAGTGTGCGATTCGCCTTAGTGTACAATAAAACTTCTAATAAACAACACGCCTGTCTATCTTTCAACTAACTTAATAACTTCTGTGCACTCAAACAACATATTCCTGCTGACTGAACAACTGTATAACTAACTAAAGGGATAGTAGCTGCAGACTGTGGTTCCTACATCCTTTTTGGTCCTTCGTACCTATAAGTTAAGTGTTGTGTGACTACTGTGATAGGGAATCGGGTCGACCTCCCACAAGCGGGTCTCACCGACCGTATTGAGAAGGTGCACATATCACGGTCTGATCACGCACACTGACGTCATCAACTGCTTCAAAGACCTGACTATGGAAAGGATCTTGAAGATTACCTGGAGATTTCGGAAACTCCAGACCTTCAGATCGAAACCAACTTAACCTATTGGTTAACTGCCACTCATAACTAAGTATATAACTGTACTACATACTTAACAACCATCTACGATGTCGGAATACGACATGAAAACTTGAACGAACGAATTATTGGACAAACTTTTTGATAAGCAACAACATTGTTTTGAAAACATACTTCGCTTAGTAACTAACTACAAGAAGGCACTGCTACGAGGCAGATATCAGACTACCTCGCGTCTGACCTGGATACACTAGAGGCTTACTGGGAAGAGTTTCGCTGTAATAACGACACCCTGCAAAAAAGCAAAAACAAAGAGGTAAAATACTTCGAAAACAAAACGTACGAGTGAACTGAATAGATGTATGAAGAAATGAAGAATGACATTGGTACCAGGAAGCTGGGTCTGCTGGCGAACCAAGAATAACTGGAGCCGCAGGAAACTAAAGAAAACAGTGAACCAAACTATCCAGAGGAACTCAGACCGGAGCACAAAAACCTCCTCAAACAACAAATGTTTAACTTCCACGCCTTTACAAGGATTGTTAAAAAAATGGAAATGAAAAAGGAAATAATTGAAAAATCTTCTTCTTATCGAATCGATAACAATCTAAACAAATCGAGCTGGCCCAGAATTTAGCTGCGAGTACTGCATTTTCAGTAGGTTCTATAAGTTCTTCCTGCGTGCGTTACATTGAAAAATGGGAGCTGGACGGCAACTTGAACATTTTAAACAGTAAGTGGGGAAACTATAGATAAGATCCACTGGGAACTAGATTTCGAACTGAAATGTAACACCTGGAAAGACTATAACCTCCAGTATCACCATCGGGAACAAAGATGTGACACGATGAAGAAATTATCAAACCAAAAAATATGGTCAAGTTCCCACTATAACAAAACTACGCCAAAAATGGATATTCCATTCTTCTCAGGCGACTATAACCAGTGGATGTCCTTCCGTAAACTATTTCAGGAGACGATACATAACAATCCTATACTTACCAAATCACAGAAGATACAGCACCTGAAAACCAAATTAAAAGGTGAAGCCGAGAACTTAATCCAGCATCTAAACATCAGTGCTGAGAATTATGATTCTGGATAAATGAACAGCACTATGAAAATAAAAGATTATTATTCGTCTCTAACGTTAACTCGCTGCTCAACTCGGCACAAAATATTAAAAAACTACATGACACGACGATAGAATGTTTGAATGGACTACACAATTTGAGAATGGAATTGGAATCGTGGGACCCCTTAGGGCGAAAACACAACAGAGCTCGTAGCAGCGATGCGCACCGCTAGTATCCGCGGTGAGGCGCGGCACGGCGGCTCTGCGACGATTGGTGTCGCGAGACGCTCGGGTGACCATTCGTGCACAACACGAAAAAAAACAAAAAATAATAATACAAAAATATAAAAACAAAAAATAATAAAAACAGATCAGTATGTATCTACCTGCATATTAAACTGCGTAAAAAAACTCAGAATTCATGTCTCGATTTTTAAGGTCCTATTTTTAAAATCTCCTCTAGTTTTATACCATAAATTGGGCCGTTGTTCTATTAAGGATTAAGGATATAAAATAATCCACATCAACTGAATCGAATATCTTCATCTGTTAGTTAGCACTACTCGGTTAGTTAAAAAAACAAGCGTCCGACCTACAGAAAGTGTGGTCAAATGAGCCGCCGCACCGCGGCTAAGAGCGGCGCGCACTGTGGCTACGAGCGGCGCGCACCGCGGATACGAGCGGTGCGGCGCGAGCCGCCGATTTCAGCGTCGCGGTACCGCGCCACTCCGTTGTGTTTTCGCCCTTATTGTACATCTGTTACTGAGAAAACTGGACTGTAGTACCTACGCAGACTACATACAAGGACTTCATAACCCGAGGGATCTACCTAAATTGCAGGAGTTTATCGATTTCCTAGAATTTAAGTTTATGGCATACGAAACTCTAAAACAAGGCCAAACTTAACAAAAAACAACTTTTATGCAGTCTAAGTTCCAGACTTCACTACCGCAACGTCATAATTTTAAATATAATTATAATGAACGGAGGTCAACAAACTTTAAGAAGCTTTACTTTAAGGACAAAATCATACTTCACTGCCTTTGTAAACTGCCCACTATGCAAAAGGGATCATATTCTTATGAACTGTAGCTCATTGTTAAATATGAATAATAAAAACAGAAACGAGGCGGTTGTGAAACTACAAATATGCAAGAATTTCTTATTTAGCCACGGCAAACAACAATACACATCAAACAAAAAGTGTAAATTATGTGACAAGGTGCATCATATACTACTACATGATGACCTACATAATAACTCAACACAAAAAACTCAGAATGTAACTCCTTCACTTTCAACCTCTAAGGCCTCTAACCACGTCAGCTCAGATGATGAAGAAGTACTTTTGGCCACTGTCCAACTAAAAGTGAAGAACTCGGAAGGGAGTTACGTAACTTTACGCGCCCTGCTGGGCCAAGGTTCCCAAGTTACACTTATAGCAGAGAACGCCACACAGAGACTTAGCTTAGACTATCGAGAAGTAAGATGAACGCTGTCTTAACAGGAGTCGGCGCTAACACGGGAAACTTTAAGGGCCTTTTAACATTGTAATATAAAACAATTCATTCTGATTTTACATTCGAAACTAAGGCTCTCGTCATGAATAAACTTATTAAAAACTTGCCGAACTCTAACTTTAAAACTTCCGATTGGGGTTATCTACAAAATTAAAAACTGACCGACCCAGATTTTGAGGTGCCCGACCCTATCGACATCTGACTTAGAGAGTTAATCTACTCGAAAATCATTGATGATGGAGTCCTGCGCCACGACCTCGCCTCCCCAGTTGCACAACACACCAAACTAGGGTGGATACTAAGCGGAAGCGTCAAAACTTTTAACTGTCTAGTTACACTCAACGAGCTAGACTCCCTAACTAAATTCAGGGAAATCGAAGAAATCTCAGCCCAGGACCAGCTAACTACAACAGAAAACTTCTGTGAAACACACTTCGTTGAAACAACAGAGAGAATGAGCACTAGTCAATACGTGTCAAAATGCCAGTTAAAAACGACATTGAAGAAAAACTTGGAAAAAGTAAACTACAGGCTATCTCCCAATTTCTCCAACTTGAGAAAAAGATGGCAAAACAACAACATTTCGCTCAACTTTACAAAAGTTTCATTAAAGAATATTTATTATTATTTATTTATTAACTTTATACATCTATCATTACCGCCGTCAAGAGAGCACCGACACGGCGGCGACCTGTCTCCTCTACCATACCATCCTCCAAGGAGACCGAACGTGCCTCTTCTGCTAAGAGAGTGGACGATGACGGGTTCGTTACAGTTGAGAACAGGAAGAAAAAACGAATTCGTCCGACTAATAACAAATGCGGCACTGCGCTGACAGGGCCCAATTTGTTAATCGGCCGACCACTTTGTTATACGTGTCCCGGCTGCACTACACCACCACTGCAGCTGACCTGATGGAGTACGTCAAGCTGAAGACGAAATACGCTCTGAGTTTCTCGGAGCTATAACTTTAAATCATTTGTGGTGCGAGTCCCGACCCAGCAGCTGGAGTCTTCACCCAGGAGGACTTCTGGCCGAAGAGTGTGGTGTTTCGGATATTCCGTGGGAGTTTGCCGACCTCTGCCACCGAAATAGAACCACTGAGGGCTCAATAATTTTAAGTTTACATTTATAATTAGACCTATTCTATTTATACTACCTATTTTATAAAAAAAAAATATTAGTTTGTATTTATACTATGAGTCTTTGCTACCTGATTTAAATAAATAAATAAAATACATAAATAAATTACAGGCTTAGCCTAATGCGATAGAGTACATACATTTAAGCTTAAAAATTAAATAGATTAATATTTTATAATTTTTACTTTAGTTTTTATCCCCGTATCAAATCACAAAAAAAGTTTAATTAAAGAATATTTATTATTATTTATTTATTAACTTTATACATCTATCATTACAACCTTAGCCTAATGCGATAGCGTATATACATTTGAGCTTAAAAATTAAATATATTAATATTTTACCATTTTTACTTTAGTTTTTATCCCCGTAGCAAATTACAAATAACCCTACCCTCGTGAATTCACTCAGAGTGCAAATAAACACATCAATATTCAGTTCAGCCATTCGGTTAAGAGTGCGCAGTGCCCGCGTCCAGGGCGCCTTGTCCAGCAGGTGGGTGCGCATGCGCGGCACGGCCAGCAGCGACGGCCGGCGCCGCCACCACACGTACCTGTTCGGAACACTCAGCCCAATCCGCACCAGTACGTAATATATGGAAATGGGTCACATGAAACCCGCTGAACGATTATCTAACACCAAACTTGAGGCTTTCTTACCTCACCACGGTGTACTACGCGAAGGGTCAACTACAACTAAACTCAGAGTCGTCTTCAACGCATCCATGCCTACCAGCTCTCAACACAGCCTGAATGACCTCATGACCTCATGACCAAAGGGTCGTAATCTTGAAAAAGATATCTTAACTCTGATACTTACACGGAGAACCTACAAGTACGCACTGACAGCCGATGTTGAAAAGATGTTCAGAGCCATTTTCCTACATCAAGATCAACAAACTTTATAAAAAAATAATTTGGAGATTTTCACCTAACGAACCACTTCAGGAATGGCAACTGTGCACCGTTACCTCTATGGGATGAAAACGGCATCCTTCCTTGCTATTCGCACACTACAACAACTGGCCATAGATGAAGGACAAAATTTTCTACCGGCAGAAAATTCACTGAAAAACCAATTCTATATGGATGACGACATAACTGGTGCCCAAACTATTATTTATTATTATTATTAACCAAATTATTATTATTAAACTTTTGAAAACGCAAAGGCACTGCAAAATCAACTCTATTGCCTATTGCAGAGAGGCGGATTTACACTGCGCAAGTAAGCAACGAACCCGCTATACTGCATGAACTAACCGATAAAGAAAAAACGCAAGAACACATATTTAATTTCAAACAAGATGGGCTAACTAAAACTATAGGTATCGGCTGGAACACGCAAAAAGACGTCTTATGTTACAACTTAACATTGCCTTCGCAAAATAAAACGAAGTACGCCAAACGAACACTGTTATCCGAAATAAGCAAGATATATAACCCCCTCGGCTGGATTGCACCTGTAACGGTCAAAGCCAAACTTATTTTCCAAAATTTCTTAAAAAACAATATCCAGTAGGATGAACTCGCTCGTCACAGAGGAGATAACAAAAGAATGGGAGTCTATTCGCAATGAACTAACAAACATACTAAATATAGAAATTCCAAGGTGGATAAATGTGAGGTCACACACTATCAGGCTGCTTGGATTTTGCGATGCCAGCAAAAAGGCATACACCACCGTCGTGTACAGCCGAACAATCGACGAGGTGGGCCGTGACGTCATCACACTACTCACTGCTAAAACAAAGGTGGCTCCATTGAAAAAGAAAACTTCCTTACCACGGCTTGAACTCTGCGGCGCGCTTCTTCTTGCTTAACTGTTAGAGAAAGTGAAAACTTCTCTCGCTAACTACATTGAAAATTAACTGTTGGACCAATTCGCAAGTACTATTAGCCTAGCTCCAAGGGTCCAGCACTAAATGGCAAGCTTACATAACTAATAGAACCGCCCAGATAAATAACATTATACCTACAAACAACTGGCGTCACGTAAGCAGTAAGGAAAACTCAGCTGATTTCGCGCCTAGAGGCCTTCTACCGTCGCAACCGTCCTACATTTAACCTTTGATGGAAAGGTCCTCAATGGCTCAAAACCTGGAAAGAAGACACAGACAACACAAAAGCTTACTCAACTGAAAAGGAGAAACTTTTACAAACTTGCGCTGTACAAAAACAACTGCGCTGTACAGAAATAATAAAGCAGCTGATTGAGAGCTGCAGCAGCTTTACGCGTATTACACGATGCCTCGCCTGGGTATTTCAAAACAATACGTACTTACTTACTTACTTTGCTCCACGACCCAAAGAGGATCTTGGCCTCCGACACCAAATTCCGCTACTCTTTCCTGTCCTGTACCGTATCACGCCAATCGGCTCTTTGTAGGGTAATCAGGTTTATTTGGACTTCGTCACTCCAGTGGTACCGGGGGCACCCAACAGGGCGTTTCCCTGTCGGTCATCCCTTGTACGCTGTCTGTGCCGCACGGTCCTCATCCATCCTCTCTTGATGGCCAAGCCAGCGAAGGCGAGCGGATTTTGCTTCGCCTATGATAATAGGCTCTGACACCAGTCTTCTATTTCGGCGTTCTTCCGAGGCCTCCAGCTCCCATCCTGCCGCCTAGTTGGTCCCAAGATTTTTCGGAAAACTTTCCTCTCCGCCACTAAGAGTTTGTTCACCTCTTTTAATGTTAGTGTCCAAGACTTGAATCTTGGTTTTTCTGCTTATTAACTTGGACACCAAGACTTTATGGAGAGCCGCTGAACATCTTAGGGCGTTTTGGATCCGGGTATCAATTTTCTGTTCTCTTTGATTCGTATCACTGACGGTGCACCCCAGATATTTGAATTTTTCCTCTCCTTTGTACGTGAATCCTTTCACCACTAGGTCTTTTTTTCAGTCTCTTATATCCTTGTACCTTTTCATGTGGAAATACTTCGTCTTTTCTCGACTAATCCTAAGGCCAACCTTTTGCCATGCCTCTTCAAGAGCCATAGCCATTTTTGCCACCACTACCGCGCGGTTCCCGATGAATGCCAGGTCATCGGCATTACCAAACATCTTGTGACTGCCGTTCAACTCCACTCCGCCTTCTTGTTCTAAGACTTTTCTTACGACGTATTCGAGTACTAGGTTGAACAGCAGCGGTGACAATGCATCTCCTTGCTTCAGACCTGTGACCACTTCAAAGTCTACAATGAGGCTCTCCCCTACTCGGACTGTTATCTTACTTATTTGGGTGGCGACTTTTTCCATTATTATTAGTTTTTCTGGTATTCCAAAAGATCTTAAAATCAAGAAAACATTGGTAGTCCCCGATAACCCTGTCTGCATAGGATTCGAGTCGGCCCAGCAAAATATATGACAACACCTTGTATGCTGTTGGTAGCAATACAATCCCTCTGTAGTTCGAACATTTCCTTCCTTCCTTTCAAAACAATACTACGTCACAATAAACGATCAGCTGAAACTAACTTATCGTTGAATGAATTGGATGACGCAACCACGCTCCTTATCAAGTCTATATAACAGAAATACTTTCACGAAGATTTGAAAAGTATTAGAAAGACAGGAACCGTAACATCGAAGAGCAAAATTTTGAACTTATTTCCCTTCATAGACAATCAGGGGATGTTGAGGATCGGCGGACGCTTACAACTGTCTTCTCTACCAAAAACATCCAGCTATTCAACCCCACGACGGACTTTTAACGAAACTTGTGATCGAACATGCACACAAACAAACTCTACACGGTGACGCTCGGATTACACTAGCGCAGGAACATCGGTGGAAATAGAGCCGTGAAAGCTATTGTGCGGTCCTGTATTAGAAGTCACCGCTTTAAATCAAGTACAAGCGAAGAGATCATGGGTAACTTACCTGCCGCACGAGTCACACCTTCGCGCCCTTTCACACCGGCAGTAACTATACGGGTCACATGGACGTGAAGTTGAACCGTGGAAGAGGAGTAAAAACTAACAAATAGTACATCGCCATCTTCATATGTATGACAACTAAAGCTGTTAACATTGAACTTGTGTCCGATCTCAGTTCAGATTCAGATTCAAACATTTATTCGACACACACACAGAACATGAAATAATAACAGAATGACAAAAATTAAAACTTAATAAACACACAAAAAAAAACAAATTTAAATATTTCACAAGCATTGATAGCCGCCCTGAAGCGCCGACCAACAACCTCAGGAAAGCTTCGAGATGCAACAACCAACCGGTAGCTGCGACGTGTGCTCACAACGGAAAACCGACCGAAGATTTAGTTTTAATATGTAATTTTGTAATTTTTATATGTTAACTAATTAACTAGCTTTTTTATGTATGCTTTCTTAACTTTTCATTTTACTTTCATCTCTTTACTTTGTTTGCTCTCCCAGCATGTACGGAACGTACATAATTTTATGTTGCCTACTCAGCAACTTACTGTCGGCAAGTGTAGCCACCGCCACGCATACTTTGTAACTTAGTGTACAATAAAACTTCTAAATAAACAACACGCGCGTCTATCTTTTAAATAACTTAATAACTTCTGTGCACTCAAACAACATATTCCTGCGGACTGAACAACTGTATAACTAACTAAAGGGATAGGAGCTGAAAACTGTGGTTCCTACAATACCCGTAATCGGGTGTTGTCCGTGTGAACTGGCCTGCTCTTTTTATTGTTTTTTTTTTTGTTGTAATTGTTAGTAATTAGCTTGTCGTCAACTGGCTAGCTGAAATCACAATAAAAAGCCAAACTGGATGACCTTCCACTCCACATCTCCACATCAAAACCCAGTTGGAAGACGGAAGACTCATGAGGCTCTTACCGATTGGTCCCCACTGTATCGCGAGTCCGGACAGCCCGTTGGTCCGACGCTGCTCCATCATACGCTCCATGGCAGAGTTGGCGAGCCCGTAGTTGCTCTGGCCCACGATACCGCGCCCGCTCACCATCGAAGAGAACACCACGAAGTGCTCAAGGTCAGGCGCAAGTTCTCGACTCGCTATGTCCAAAGCTCTGGTGACTGCAAAAGAGTACATTAAAATGGGTGCCCCTCTTCCACACTCATTAAATTCACCTTATCTTTATATTGTGACTGACTATTGATCGATCCGAGGGTCCTGGGTTCGATTCCTACCCAGGGCAAACATTTCTGTGATGAGCAGATTTGTTTGCTTTGTGGCTGGGTGTATTATATCTATACATATATATTCACCGTGGGAGAGCCATGCTTCGGCACGAATGGGCCGGCTCGACCGGAGTGATACCACGGCCTCACAGAAAACCGCTGTGAAGCAACGTTTTATGTATTTCGCCGAGTGAGTGAGGGTACCGGAGGCCCAACCCCCCCTCCCCTCCCCATTCCCTCATCCCATTTCAAAAGTTGGCAACGCACTTGTGACTCCTCCGATATTGCGGGTGTCCATGGGCGGCGGTAATCGCTTACCATCAGTTGATCCGTCTGCTCGTTTGCCAACTATCACATAAAAAAATGTATGTATTTAAATGTATATGTGTATGTTTATCAGTCTCTGGTTCCGATAGTACGGAGTATACTAGTTTGGGGCCAGATGACCGTGTGTGATTTGCCCCGGATATTATTATTATATGGGAACATTTTACTATAGTAAACCACTCGTGCTACTGCTAAATAGGTCGAACTGCTGCCATCTTCCTACGGTTGTGAAGCGAAAGAAAATGAAAATTATCACACAGCGAGCGATCCTTATATTTATTATGACCAAGTTTGAACTTAGGCGAATAACATACTGCTCCGGAATCAGCTCCGGTGTACGATGCGAAGGTATTTTACTTTGGACAGTGTCAAGTAAAACCCCACACCGGAGCGGATTCCGGAGCAGTGTGTTATCCACCTTAAAGCCTAGAAACCGTGTAATTTCTTTTTATACAGTTCATAATGCAGGTTCCAGAATTAGGAAGAAAATTCTAAGTGACTTTGCACATAGGCACAATATAATATTTTTAATGTTTTCATATGTTTAAGTGTGTTTATGTGCCTTATACGCTTTATCCACTATATGATCTACATGCTGATCGAACAATAACTTACTATCATGAATATCACCTAGATCTCTACTCACTTTTTGTTACATAAATAAACATTCCTAATTGTATAGGTGTATAGAAATAAATTTTGCTAACAGGTAAAATTAATGAAAAAGTATTTGGATACGTTTAAATCCAGATTATTATTGAGACAATAGTCATTGAGCCTAAACAAATCATCCTGAAGAGCAACTGCGTCATATATATTATTTAAAACACAGAACACTTTTATATTATCAGCGTAATTGTAGTTATAATTCTGGAAACAAGTGCCAATAGCATCTATGAAAATAATGAATAATAGTGGACACTGCAAGAAACCTTGCGGCACTCCTGAAGGGACGCCAACCCAAACTGAACTATATCTATTAAGTATAACTGCTTCACTTCGATTCTGGACATTAGAAAAGAACCATCTGAGATGGTCACCACGAATAAGACTTACCATCTTAAGACTGCAGCTTGGCTATTAGAAGTTGATGGTCAATTCTGTCAAATACCTGATGCCCCTTTAATAGATCTTACGAATAAGACTGAGTCTGATGTTGAAAGCTCATGAGCACAATTAATAATAAAAGTAGCACACCAAATGTAAACAGAACTCCATACCTGCACATAAACCTTTTATCGATTACGCAGGTGTGTTAAGACATGTATTTTATGTAATATTTTTTATGTTTTGGCCAATAAAAATAAAAAGCAGGAAGAGCATTGGACACCACAGCCTTTTATAAATTTTGATATAAAAAAGTGTATATATGTTATATTTATATGCCAACAAAATAATGCGTGCGGATATAGACCGCATTAAAATGTATGTTACAGTTAAGAGAAAATCACAGTATTAAAAGAAAGAAAATTTGAGAAATTACTAACCGTTTATCTTAGGTTTGGTGACAGCAATGAAGTCATCCACCATCTGATTCTCGAGATAATTGAGCCGAAGCACGGCAGCGAGGTTGAAGATGCCGGCGATCGGTGCCAGGTCCCGCGCGTCGCTCAGAAGGCGGCGCGCGCCGGACGGCGTGCTCGCGTCCGCCGCGCTGAGCAGCACGCGCACGCCCGCCCGGCGCCAGCGCCGCACGCAGCGCGCCTGGTAGCCGCTGCGCACGCCACTGCGCGACACCAGCACCAGGCACCGCGCGCCGCGCGCCACGAGCCACGAGCCCAGCTCCAGCCCGAACCCACCCAGCCCGCCCATCAGCACGTAGCTCCTGTGCGCGCGCATGTAGGTGCGCGGCACGGCCCACACCGGCGCAGTGGCGCCCTGACCGCGCACGCGCACAACCACCTTGCCCACGTGCTTGCCGCCCGCCATATACCTGCGGCGAGCGGTCGCGTGTTAGTGCATGCGAGTACACGCCACTCCACGCCACAAGCAGACATCCGCCTGCGAGCGACGGGACTCACCTGAAAGCCTCTTCCAGCTGCTGGTTGGAGAACACAGTAGTGGGCAGCGGGCGGACGGCACCTTTTGCAATTCCATCGTTCAAGCAGTTCACAACGGCGGCCTTGTCGATGTCGTCGTTGGCAGCGTCGAACAGTGCGTCCAGCAGAATGCCGTGGAAAGTAGTGTTTCTGAGGAAGACTGACATGCCGAGTCGCGTGTTCTCGGAAAGGTCAAGCTTGCCAATTTCGAGGAAGCGGCCGCCCTCGGCAAGGCAGCGCACGGAGGCGAGCAGCTTGTCATGTGAGAGCGAGTTGAGCACGAGGTCGACGCCGCGGCCGCGCGTGCGCTGCATCACCAGCTGCTCGAAGGAGGTGTCGCGCGAGTTGCCGATGTTCTCGGGGCGCAGCGCGGTGAAGCGGGCGAGCAGGAAGGCGCGCTTGGCGGGCGTGCCCACGGTGGTGAAGACGGTGCAGCCGGCGTGCAGCGCGACCGCGATGGCCGCCTGCCCCACGCCGCCCGCGCCCGCGTGCACCAGCAGCGCCTCGCTGCGCCGCATGCGCCCGCGCACCGCCAGCGCGTAGTACGCAGTCGCGTACGCGACCGGCACGGTGGCGGCCTCCTCGAGCGACCACGCGGCCGGCACGCGCCACAGGAGCGCCTCGTCGCATAGCACGCTGGTGGCCAGCCCGCGCGCCGCCATCATGCCCATGACGCGGTCACCGCGGCTGGAGCGCCCGCTGAACTCCAGCCCAAGGATGCAATCCTGGCCAGCCAGAGCGCCGGGCAGCGCGTCGGGCGGCAACTTGCCCGTGGCCAGCATGACGTCGCGAAAGTTCAAGGATGCATATTCCACTGCACACAAGTCAACGCCCGCAGGCAGTGGCTGTTCTTCCACGTGCCGCAATTCACTCTCTATCCAGCTCAATGAAGACAGATCGCCGCGAATCGTGGTGTTCACGTACGCATGATCTACCTACGTGAGAGAGAGAGGTGCATTATCAGTAAGAACGGTCCTTCCAACTAACGTACAATACCTACTATAGTTTTCCACGGGCATTTCCATAAATACCTTCACAAGTGGTAGCTCAGCCAGAGGCAGGTGGCGGTAGCAGCCCCACACGCCAGCGTGCATCACGTTCACCGCGAGATCCTTTTGCACCTGCGTCGCATACTCCGGCGCATCTGGCGTGAACACATCGCGCGCACCTGGCACGTGGAACACGCGCAGCGCTCGCCCACCCGCCTCGTCACGTAAACAGTTTGCTAGTCCTAAGATGCCGCTATCCTGCTCCCTTGACCACAGGTATAGGCGCGACTCCTGAGCAGCGACCTGCTTCATAGCGGTCTGCAGCCGCGGTACCCAGGCGTAGTTTTCACCGGTAACTTCCAGTACCAAATGCTCGGAAGGCATCTTTATCTTTCGGCCCAAAAGGATGTACTCGCAGCTTGCCGTCACCTGTCAATATTATAAGGCATTTTGGCAATAATATTCCAATGAGCGATTGTCACAGCAGAGCTTTGTGGTGGAGTTATGCTGACCTGCCGCATGAGCACGACAAGCCCGGCGGTGGCAATGGCGTCTGCTGCGGCGCGCGTGTCGAGCGCGTGCAGCGGCTCTTGCAGCAGTATCGTGCCGCGCGCCGCCAGCGCGCCCGCCAGCGCCGGCACTGCACTGGCGTGAAGCGCCAACACGTCAATTCCTAGTATCACATCACAATCTGTCTTTGCCGCCCCACCATACAGAATGTTTTTATTTGTTACCTGTCAATAAAGTTTTAATAAATTAGCAAAATCGTTACAATAATATATGGATATTGAAACGGGTAATCGTAATATTAAAACAACTGCCTTACGTAAAAGAGTTACCTACAGTTAGAGGCTACATTTCTTAATAAAGTTCATGTACAATTATTTAGCTTTATAGGTGATGATGGGTGAGACATGAGACGTTAATAGCGTTGACATGGTGCGGTAAACAAAGTATTTGTTTAATTCCAAAATTAAAATAGGGATAGGTACGAAGGTCTTAGGGGTTGACACAAAAGATTCTTTTGGGTCGAAGTGTCGGTGGTTAGGCAGCACCCACCAACAAGATAATAATAATAATTTCCAAAATTAGCATCAGTTTTCTTACGCAAATATGGCAAAATTCATAATACAAAGCGAGTGAAATAACCAGGCTGATACGGAGATTGTTTTAAATTTGTTTTTCTCACCTTAATACCCAACTTCTGAAGGCTTGCATATTTATCTGCAGCGGTACCAGCGCAGAGGACAGGTTCAACGCAAACCTGCGGTTCGTTTTCCATCAACTGCATGGCTAGTGGTAGCAGTAGCACATCAGGTGGCTGATCAAGCGCCACCTCTATCATCTTCAGTTTGAGTAAACTTGCATACTCCAACACCACATGCAGGCTCACCGCAAGCGCATTTTTCGATGAAACTGTGTCCTTGACGCCCAAATTTGCGTTATCGTATGGCACAAACACGTACTTTTCAAGTTTCGGTGCTGGTTGTGAGTTTGGACGTCGTGGCGCTGTCGTCAGCTTGATTCCGTGCATGTACACACCGCCCGACATGACCACGTTAATGTTTTTGTCCACCTGTATCGGTAGTGTTCCGTTCATTGAACCCAGAGCTTTCACATGTGCTGAAGGATCAATAACGACACGCTGAATTCTGGTGGGTACATAGAGCTCACGTGTGTCTAATCCGATTACAACAAACTGAATCATAGTGTCTATGAAAGTCATCCAATTATCGTCCCAAGCGAGCCGGCCGGCCGTGCTATGGTGATCAGAGGCACGTATGCCGCAAAATTGGCCCTCATAATTGTAACCACGTAATCGGAGCTCCTTATATATGTCGTTGATATCCATGGGCACGTAATCGGAGTTGGCAGTGTCAGGCGTGTTCAGTACGACCAGGTTGGGGACCAGGTTCTCGCCCGCAAGAGCACCCTCCAGTCGCACCTCACCGCTCGCCACCACGCCGCCGCTATTGCAGACCTTGAAATCACCCTCCACTATATTCACCGAAAATCGCAACGGGGCCTCGCGTGACAATATCGTCGCGCACCGAATCTCCACGTTCTCCAGCACGACACATGTCTCCTTCAGCTTTCTTTTGTTCAACTTTGCCACCATGTCCCACACCAGCGTCTGCAACATAGACAACATCTTATTGTTTATCATCGATGAATAAGTGAAAATTGAGACAAGCAGAAGCAGAACTCACGATAATGCCAGCAGCAGGGAAGAGGATCCTGCCATCAATATTGTGTCCACCGATGAAGGCGTCCTCATTGCGCGAAAGGTCATACTCGATGACGTTCTCGCTCCAATGTTGTCGCGTATTAAAATCGGCGACGCTCCACTTGAGTGAGTGATTCCAGCGCACGTATGAGGCAAGCGAGGGCGTGCCGCGTGGCACAGGCCACTGAACCGGCGGGTAGAGCCGGCCCACTCGTGGCTGACAGCCCACTGCAAACAGCTTACCCAACGCCGCCAGTAAGTAGCGCGTAGCATCGGATGCTTCCCGTCGCAAAAGAGGTATATTCACGATATTTGGAAATGAACGGCGCACATCCGCTGCCATCAGCGCATGCGGTGCTATTTCCAGCAACACGGCATCCTTCGGCACCTCTTCTAATGCGCGAGCTACCCACACCGGCGATAGTAGGTTATTCACGAAGTACTCCGCTGAGATGTACTTGGCTGCAACCAGACACAGACACGTGACTCGCAGTACTACAACACTACGAAAGTGAGTAGAAATACAAGCGCACTTACCTGACTCCGAGTCCCACTGATCCTCGGGCAGTGAGGACGTCACCCAGCGCGCGGACTTTGGTTTCGGTTTAAGGATAACTTTCTCGAGACTCTTGCGCAGTAGCGGCGCTGCCTCTTTGATGTATTTACTGTGGTATGCCACTCCGGCAGTGTTCATGTGGCGTGCGAAAATGTCCTCTGCTTTGAGCTCCGATACAAAATTGTTCACTGATGTCACTGAACCGGATATCTACATCAGATGGTAACGACAGAAGATGTGAGATATAACCTGACCACACAAAATAGTCAGCGACGTGTAATGAGTATTATATTCAGGGTGACTGGTAATGTGTTGTGGGAATTTTAAGAAGCGAAACATGAGGTCAAAAACAATCGACTTTGTCCTATTTTTTTTTTCCAAAAACGGTTATCGAGTTGTTTGTGTTTTTCGTTTTTTAAGAAAAAGTACGCCTTTGGCTAAATAAAATTTAATTTAAAGTAATTAGGAAAAAAAAAAATGATTTTGTTTCTTACTTACGACTGGTTATATCCTATACTATTAAACGAGTTAAGTGTCCCGACGATTTCGAAAATGGCTTGAAACATTTTGACGAAAATCTAGGATTAGGGGTTAAAAATCACCAGAAATCGATCTATGAGGGAATTATCTTAGAAAAAATTCATTTAAGGGAGATATGAGCGAAATTACATAAAATGAGAACGCATATGATGCTTATTTTTACAATTAATCGCAAGTTTATCTTGGCCTAGCGGTTGTGGTGCGAGACGTTTACGTTTTGCTGCTTTTAGGTCCTGATTCGTATCCCACGAAACTTTATTGTTTTTTGTCTTTTTATTTTTTATTTTGTGTGATCACATAAGTAAATACGTCAATAAAAGGACTTAAAAGCGATAAAAAAATAACTTGCATGCGGGATACGCATTGATGTAAAAAATATGTCGGTATGTACTATAATCGGATTTGTGAGGGTCTAAACTTATCCTAGAAAAAAAGGAATTTATTTTGATACTAGGTATTTTGTTTGGTACTAATATATTTCACTAATGGCGCCATCTTTTGTCGAGTGAATTACCAGTGAATTACATTACTTGGAGCCCTTTGTTGCTAACATTGACTTTTAAAGCATGGTCCGTGCTACTCGACAACAGATGGCGTTCTTGAAGGAATGTGACTGACTGACTCGGTGACTAAGTGGTTAGCGATCCTGACCTCTGATCAAAGAGTCGTGGGTTCGATCCCCACACAGGGCAAACTTTTCTGTGATGAGCAGAATTGTTTGTTCTGAGTCTGGGAGTATTATATCTATATATGTATGTATTTAAAAGTATATGTGTATGTATATCAGTCTCTGGTTCGCAAGATACAGGGAATCCTAGTTTGGGGCCAGATGACCGTGTGTGATTTGTACCAGATATTATTATTATTATTATAATGTGTACAGGAGTGACAACATTCACTCATATGTCGAGTATTTTTCTACCATTTTTGGCGTGGTTCATCTGGATATGTCGTCTCCAGTTTTTTTTTATTAAGTGAATTAGTTTATAAACGCTCCGATTGAACGTGCGAAGCTCGGTCACCCAGCTAGTAGGTACTGATTATTCAAAACAAATTATAAATATATAACCTAAAGAACATCATAAAATAATCAAATACAATGAATAGTTTATGTTATTTGCATTTTTTTTGTCAAAACCAGTGAATTTATACAAAATATCCTAGTAACTAAATTTGCAAAATATGTTGAAATCACCTAAGTCTATCTAGCTTTTTAGGGTTCCGTAGCCAAATGGCAAAAAACGGAACCCTTATGGATTCATCATGTCTGTCTGTCTGTCTGTCTGTCCGTCCGTATGTCACAGCCACTTTTTTCTGAAACTTTAAGAACTATACTATTGAAACTTGGTTAGTAGATGTATTCTGTGAACCGCATTTAGATTTTCACACAAAAGTTGAAAAAAAAAACAATAAATTTTGGGGGTTCCCCATACTTAGAACTGAAACTCAAATTTTTTTTTTCATCAAACCAATACGTGTGGGGTATCTATGGATAGGTCTTCAAAAATGATATTGAGGTTTCTAATATTTTTTTTTCTAAACCGAATAGTTTGCGCGAGAGACACTTCCAAATTGGTAAAATGTGTGTCCCCCCCTGTAACTTCTAAAATGCAAGAATGATAAAACTAGAAAAAATATGCAAACTTCCACCGAAAATTGGTTTGAACGAGATCTAGTAAGTAGTTTTTTTTTAATACGTCATAAATCGTAAACTGCAAATTACATTTCATTCAATCAACTCAAATATAATAAATATAGAGTTCAAGACATGTGTGATTATGAATTTATATGGAACCCTCGGTGCGCGAGTCCGACTCGCACTTGGCCGGTTTTTAGGGTTCCGTAGCCAAATGGCAAAAAACGGAACCCTTATGGATTCGTCATGTCTGTCTGTCTGTCTGTCTGTCTGTCCGTATGTCACAGCCACTTTTTTTCCAAAACTATAAGAACTATACTGTTGAAACTTGGTAAGTAGATGTATTTTGTGAACCGCATTATAGTAGAGAGGCCAATTGGAAAAACGGCAATTTTCGTAGGACCGAGCAGTATTATAGCGGAAACTGGTACCGTTGGAATCAGTGTGGTCTACTGATTATCAAACCACTTGTTGTCGCTTTCTAAAGTGGTGGAGTGAGTATCTATGACGTAATCAAGATGGCGGCTGAACGGTTTGGTTTTTCAATATTTTCTCGAGAACCACTTAGTTTTATCCTATATCTGTGGTATCATTTGAAAGCTATTAAAAAGACCTACAAATAACATATGACACTTACTGTCGTAAATATTTAATTTACGGAGCTACATTGAAAAAACTGACTTTTTTCGATAAGACTGTGTGTTAATTCTTAATATAAGTCGAAAAGTAAGGGGTTTATCAAAAATTTGGTTATTATCTTTTTTGTAGAGTAGTTTCTAAGGAATTCAAAAATGTACATGTCAAAATTATACAATAAGTATTTTTGAACCAAGAGCCAATAACAAGACGCAAGTCGTAAAAACAAAATACGAAATCGGCAAGCTTTGTTTAGCTATAACTATACTATGTCTGTGGTATCATTTAAAACCTACTAAAACCTTCTGGTTTAGTACGGATTGCATGGTCACATCGATCAAGTAGGTTAACTGGTCATATTCAAGGTCATCGCCTGGATGGGTTTGTAGCATAGTAGTGGCATTTATCTCGGGCGTTTCCATGAATCGCAAAGCACGTTTGAGCGTTTATTACAAAATTCTAACTGTTGGATTTTATTGATTATTGAAAAACAATATATCCAGTTACTACAAACAAGCCGTCAATTACTGTATTATACGGGAATATTTTGTTAAAAAAAGCGGCCAAGTGCGAGTCGGACTCGCCCATGAAGGGTTCCGTAGCAGCAAGTAACATAATATAAAAGTTTTTGTAGTTCGTTGTAACTTGAATGAAAGGTAAATTGCGGTTTACGATTTATGACGTATTAAAAAAAAACTACTCACTAGATATCGTTCAAACCAATTTTCGGTGGAAGTTTGCATGGTAATGTACATCATATATTTTTTTTAGTTTTATCATTCTCTTATTTTAGAAGTTACGTGGGGGGGGACACACATTTTACAACTTTGGAAGTGTCTCTCGCGCAAACTATTCAGTTTAGAAGAAAATGATATTAGAAACCTCAATATCATTTTTGAAGACCTATCCATAGATACCCCACACGTATGGGTTTGATGAAAAATTTTTTTTTGAGTTTCAGTTCTAAGTATGGGGAGCCCCCAAAATTTATTGTTTTTTTTCTATTTTTGTGTGAAAATCTTAATGCGGTTCACAAAATACATCTACTTACCAAGTTTCAACGGTATAGTTCTTATAGTTTCGGAAAAAAAGTGGCTGTGACATACGGACAGACAGACAGACAGACAGACAGACAGACAGACAGACAGACAGACAGACAGACATGAAGTATCCATAAGGGTTCCGTTTTTTGCCATTTGGCTACGGAACCCTAAAAAGGCAGATTTTTATTTATACATTAAGAAAAACTATCATTTTTTTTTCTAACACTTAACATACTTAAGTTATTACATGGATACAGTTTTGAAAGATAAAATCAAATATTAAGTAGGAACTAATAAATCTATACATCCTACTTTACAGCAAATCTACATTTTCTTCAGTGTAATTGAACTGATTGAAACATTGGTCACCGTTGTGACAAATATCCTTCATACATTTTTGTTTCCGTTCAGCACATCCACAACGGGATGTTCTGCATCCTGTCTTGCATTTACAAGAAATTAATTCCAAATTTTTAAGAGTGATAGGCTCTTGCAACGATGTAATTGGACGTAGTTGCCTATCTTCTAACTTCCACCCATTATCAGTGGGTTTAGGTAAATTCTGGATTGGCACCTCAGCGGTATGCCAACAAAATGCTTGGTAATTTGCCCTTTTAAGGTGTAGCTCCAGAACATGTTTCGATGGTGGCAGTTTCTCAAGTGCTTTAACTTGCTGGAACATAGATGCCCTCAAATTATCTATGTTGTCTAATGTATTGAACACAGGTTTTTTACTGATGTACATTTGAGTAACGAAAATCTCTGCATTTTTTAGTTGTTCCCCGCTAAGATTTGGAGCACGACCAAAATCTTTGAGCAGTTCATGGTTCTTCTTGAACACCGTCCAACTAGACTTCTTTGAATGACCTGAGAAAGCGCTTGTGCTATCGCATCCGGTAATGGCATGAAAGGACAATAATGTAGTTTTCATATTAATATCCATATTTCGTGCCATTTCATGAATTGCAAAAAATTTGGGTTTCTTAGATGTGCCAAATCTGATCCACACAGTAGACGGCAATTTATCATAATAATGGATCATCAACAGCAACACGTCTGTATCACGACTGTGTACCACTAGTGTGTCATATCCATTTAATTTGGTATATATCCCATGAAGGATAAACCTTGTGTCGGCTTCTTCATGGTTGGATTTTAAATGGTCAACATTTCTGTCTAAATTTGTACTTACGGTCTCAGCTTCAGTAAAGCCACCAGAAGTCAAGAGCTCGCAACTTGGGTTAAGCTTCTTTGCGTGTTCAACTATTACCTTTGACAGAAATTGTGTTAAACTGGCTTTGTTCCTGGTTGAATGAATAAAGCGGTCCCAATTTCTGGGAAGGACTGTATCTCTATTTGTTATGGTATATTCAACTGGAATAGTTGATTGGCAACGTTTTGACCGAGTTCCAGACTTAATTGAAACCTCATCATAGCGATCAAAGAGGACATGGACACTTTGGCAGCTATATTTTTTAAAATTAGACATTACAGCTCGTATAAATACGTCACTGAAGTCGTCGAAATTCTTTGCCCCCTTTGGTTTTCCAATAGATTGCACTAGTGCTTGGCCGTCAATCAAAGTAGCACATTTTGTAGGTTCATTCGGTATAGGTAGTGTCTCAAATGTATTTTCTTTGTCTTGTAATTGATTTACCAATAATGCTTTTGAAGTTTGTCTTAGTTCACCGTCGTTATTAAATAGTGATGGAGGTGGATGACGTAACTCATTTTCCAATATTTTTTTTAAGTCAATGTGACGTCCACTTTTCACAGCCGAAAACATCTGACGAACAAGTACATCGGTGTTTACTGAAATATCTTTAGCAGATTTCTTATTGGCTACCTTTATTGTATGTAAGTGTTTGAAAGTCTTCGATTTAACTTTTTTCAAAGGGCTGTAGAAATCAACATCTTTTTCTGCTACTCGAGAAGCCAAAAATTCTTCAGCCAGCTTTGAACCGCGGGACTGAGCAGTCAGTAAGTCGCTTTCAATTTCACTTGAAGCAATTTCACCACTAAATATATTAACTAGTCTTGAACTCTTTTCCTCAAATACCTCCTTCTTTTGAAAAAACTCACACAGTTTCTTAACATCAGCTTCATCTCTTTTCAAAGTAGAGAGATGGACAGGATCCTCAAAAGAGTCTTCGTGTTGTACTCCAAACAATTTTCTGCCCATATCTGATAAGTGTGATCGGTAGTTAAATGTCACACACCAACGATCACGAGCGGTTTCTGTTTTTGTGATTCCAATCAAACCACCGGCAATTTTATGTACTTTATTTACATGTTCCAGAGCTTGGTCAGGTGACTTTTCGTTGAATGGTTTTGGTGTTCCCTTCACAACAAATTTACCGTTAATAAATTCCAGATAAACTTCATTAGCGATTTCCGATAAAGCTTGCATATCCGCAAGATATACGGTACCCCAGCGAGCATAATTTGTATGGTCGTAGACAAAAAACCAAGGCAGCATTTGGGATACAGCTTCAAGGTGAAGATTCCAGTCCCCATTACGTTCAGCTCGTATGAATTTCAGAACCAAGCCTGCCAAATCTAAATATGAGCGCCAAAATTTGTACGTCTTGTTGTTCTCATTGTGAGTATCGTATTCTTTTAGTAAATTCAATATGACTTCAGCTTTTGACTCCAAAAGGCTCCAGTTAGTAAGTAGTTCCAAGCTTGATTCGAATGAATTACCCAACGAGTCAATGAGTCCTAAATATTCATTTGGTAACTTTTCTGTACCATCTGCCCAATTTATTATATTTTTAAATAAAACTCTCCACAAAGCATCGCAAGTTAGTTTTATAGCTCGCATAGAACGGTTATATTGCTTACCTTCAAGAATATTTAGAGCAGTGTTTTCACCAAATATGTCCATCTCGATCCAAGCCTCAGCTAAGCCAGAACTCGAAAAATGTTGACCAATCACGCGCATGAAATTCAACACAAAGTGAAAACCTCCTAAACGAACAATAACATCATCATATGAATCCCTATGCCATTGTATTTGTTTTAATTTGCAGTACAGTGCCTCATCACATGTTATCACCGTATGGTTTTGTCCTAGAGCCTTCGATATATCTTTACAGCGCTTCAGTACTGACAGCAAAGTATCTGTTTCGTGAGCAGGTTGTGGGATTAAAGGGGTATAACCAACTGTTGTTACTTGATGTGATTTATCAGACAGTACTTTGTTTGTTTCCATCCATGAAGGTATCATTTGTTCGAAAGACCTTTCGGAACGACAAGTAAGCCAAGTTAAATCACTACAGTGCAGAGGGCTTTTATTTTCTATCTC
Source organism: Coleophora deauratella (assembly GCA_958295455.1). Lineage (NCBI taxonomy): Eukaryota > Metazoa > Arthropoda > Insecta > Lepidoptera > Coleophoridae > Coleophora > Coleophora deauratella. The sequence goes on from OY282406.1 coordinate 790,445, forward strand.
AGAAAATATTCCTTTGTTTATTGCAGTCACCGTTTTTATAGGTGGATTTACAATTACAGGTCCTTGTTCAACTTCCAAGAAATCGCGTGGTATACTGTGAAGTACTTTTTCGCGTTCCAGTGTAACAGAGTCGTTAATTTTCTTTGGAGGTCCACGTTGGAAAGCAACTATCTGCGTTGCATGAAATGTACCTTTACCATCGATCGTTTCCTCAATGACATCAATGTTGTCTGCTGCAAAATGTACGATTTTTTTGGCCTGAAGATTTTCTGGAATGTAGACGTTATTATTTTCTTCATATTTCTTTAATAAATGATTTGCCAATGTTGTATCAATGAGCATTATTGTATCGTAACTGATACAATTACCTGCCGCATGAACCTGGTCTACAAGCAACTTTGATCTGGTGGCTTGATGGATAGCCAATCCGATGCCTATGTGTTTAGGGGTAAGTTTCCGTTGATTATGGGCATACACTACGTCTTGGCTTATACTTAGTACCAGATTTTCTCTTTTTTGTGGAAGTATATTTTTATCATTAAGAATCAAATTGATTAACAATGTCAAACTCTCTGGTACAACACGTATAGCAGCTTCTTTTGTAATTTCTGTAATGTTTTCTAATCCTTTGGTTTTGTTTAAATCACTCTTTATTTTTTCTGCAGCATGATAAATCATTCTGTTATAAAACTCTTCTTGGTCTTCACTATCTTCTAACATAGAAGCAAACACGTTATTATCAATATTTTCTTGAACAGTTCGATGCAATGCTTGCACTGCAACGGCAGCAGAAACTTTGGGAAATATGAGGGTAGATTCATTTTTTTTAAACTGCGTCACTTTATCTATTTTATCTCCATAATGCTTTGTTATACGATTCAAAACCAATTTTGCTGGATATTGAGGATTTTTTACACCCATCGACGACAAAATGTCGTTGTATATGTTACTTAGATTCTTAAGAGTATATATGTGCCCTTCTGCAAATCCCTTATCAGTTTTTTGTAACATTTCCTGAAATGCTTTGTCATATATAGAGCTTTCGGTGGATTTTCCTTTATTTTTCACCTCAAAAATTTGCTTTTGTAAACAAGAAACATGGTATTTTACTTCGGCTGCAATCGGATCTGCAGTTCCTAGGCGACAATTAATAGTAGTACTTGACAAAGCAATTTCACGAATTTGTTCTGCTACATTTTGTGATTGCACTTGAATATTTTTTTCTTCCGATTTTTTATATTTCTTCCTTTTTTGACAAAATATACATTGATCTATATTCATTTTGCCAATAGTTCTCCTTAGTAATCGTTTATCTGATTTTGTCGTATTGTGAACAGCCTGTAAAAAAGGTATGTAATTGTTTTTTTGATAAACACAAATTGATGATAGACTGGGAGATTTTGTAGTTGCTTTTTATTTCCAACATGATTTACAATACTATACAAAAAGTATTTATAGAAGTTCTGATACAATTCTAATTTCTCTAACAAGTCAATCACTTCATTAAAAACTTACTTACATAACTTACCCTCAAAATTGTGTCACCTGTATTCAACCATCATCATCATCAACCGAAAGACGTCCGCTGCGGGACAAAGGCCTCCCCAAGGATTTCCACACCGACCAGTCCTGTGCGGCTCGCATCCAGCGGCTTCCCGCAACCTTCACCAAGTCGTCAGTCCACGGAGGCCTGCCCACACTGCGTCTTCCGGTGCGCGGTCGCCATTCGAGAACTTTGCTATGTGCCCCACACACTGGCACTTAACCCATAAATGCATACTGTAGGATAAATAATACATTTACTTTGAATTAGTTTAATTCCAATTAAATTAAATTATTTGTATAACCTATTAATATTAGTGGTTACCGAACCAAAATTTTATAGTCTGCACACATGCGTAATTAGTAACATAACAACAGTTAATTAGTGTTTTTTTGTTATACTTATTTCGGCAAGACAAAAAAAATCATGCATATATGGGTGAAGATTAGCGATTCTGTGAGCTATGTCGGTTACTTTAGTTCTACGTATCTCCACATTTCTGATTCGATCACGTAGGGCCAACACCAAGCATAGCACATTCCATCATGGGTTTAAAACGTATTTACAACTCAAGCTCTGCAAGACAACTATGTAGATATAAAAACATAACGGTCAAAAACACTGACAATACCAAAAAGGTAAAACACTAAAAAATATATACACTAAACAAAAAGAGTTCCCAACAATTACTATACCTACATACATTCATGAGGCGCGATTCATACACCTGGATATCAATCGCGACCCATGAATGTATAAGTTGAATAAGGTAATACCTGAAGAACAGCTGATTGCTGTTGGAATCTTTTTTCCACACGTTTGATGTTTGTATTACTAGTAAATGAAGCATAACAATTCCTGTGCCATTTCGTTTTATTTTGAACTTCATCATCTGTAACAAAGTTGTAACAAGTGTAAATTTTGTAAGCGACGGGATGTGCTTTCCAGGAGTGTTGCGAAATGAACGAAAAAGAAGTGAACTTTACTTGCCTTCAAATAGGTTGAACAAATGCTGTGTAGATATATCTTGATACTTTTTACGTGTAGCTAATGATTCTTTAAAACGACTGAAACATTTTATTGAAGCTTCATTTAAACCCTCGCCTTTTTTACACTGACATATTATACAATAATTCCAATTAATTCTCTTCTTTGTCTGATCTAATGGTAAACTAGTATCACTACTTAAATCCATCGTATTACTTTGATCAATCAAACTATTTGAAATCAAGCAAACGAACGCACGCAGGTATAAACAGTATCATCACTTGTAAGCGACTGAGCGGCGGGATGCGGTGCGTCGCGTCGGCGGCGGTGCGGGCGACGACGTGTGGCGATGTAGCCAGTAAAGTGCGTTGACCTCGGTGCGGCGGCGGCGTGAAGTGCGGTTTCGTATACCTACTTCTAAAGTTTTTTTGCAGTAATTTGAATAAATAAACTAGGTATATATTATTTTTGCATTCAGTGGAACATATAAACTCAATGATATTTTTGCAGTAATTTGAAAGGATAAGGAAGCAACTAATTCTTAAATTGTAGGTTTTTTACTTTAACAATGTATATCATGTACACTACAGAAGCACGGGTTCCGTCTCGTAGCACGGGAAGGCATGGTTAGGCTATACTTCACAGAATGGTTCAGGTCGAAACTGGTGGAGGTCGTGGGCTAGTGGCCAGCCCTAGTGTCAGAAGTTTCCAAACCGCCCATAAGGTCTCTGATACGGCTAAACAACTACCATCTAGTGATAAAAGCCGGCATCAACACTCAAACGTACTTTACAAATCAAGGAAACGCTCGGGATAAGTGCCTAATAATAGTCAAACCCATCCAGGTTATGACCTCGAATGTGGTCAGTTAACCTGCGTGATCGACACGACCACGCAATTCGCATTAAACCAGAAGGTTTTTAGTCGTTTTTAAATGATACCACAGACATAGTATAGTTATAGCTAAACAAAGCTTGCCGATTTCGTATTTGGTTTTTACGACTTGCGTCTTGTTATTGACTCTTGGTTCAAAAATACTTATTGTATAACTTTGACATGTACATTTTTGAATTCCTTAAGAACCGCTCTACAAAAAAGATAATAACCAAATTTTTGATAAACCTCTTACTTTTCGACTTATATTAAGAATTAACACACAGTCTTATCGAAAAAAGTCAGTTTTTTCAATATAGCTCCGTAAATTAAATATTTACGACAGTAAGTGTCATATGTTATTTGTAGGTCTTTTCAATAGCTTTCAAATGATACTACACACATAGGATAAAACTTAGTGGTTTTCGAGAAAATGTTGAAAAACCAAACCGTTCAGCCGCCATCTTGATTACGTCATAGATACTCACTCCACCACTTTAGAAAGCGACAACAAGTGGTTTGACAATCAGTAAACCACGCTGAATCCAACGGTACCAGTTGTCGCTATAATACTGCTCGGTCCTACGAACTTCGTAAATAAAGCACTTTCGACGGATCGGCCTCTCTACTATTAAGATTTTCACACAAAAATAGAAAAAAAACAATAAATTTTGGGGGCTCCCCATACTTAGAACTCATCATCATCTTCCTGCCCTGTTCCCAATTATTTGGGGTCGGCGCAACATGTCTTCTTCTTCCATTCCTCTGTTCTTGCCGTCATCTCAGTGCTCAGTCCTTTCATACTCATATCATTCTTCACACAATCCAGCCATCTCTTCCTTGGCCTTCCTCTTCCCACTAATCCATCCACTTTCATATTCAATACTCTCCTAGCCACATGACTTTCGTCCCTCCTCATAACATGCCCATACCATGACAAACGATTACTTTGCAACTTTTCTGTCACTGGCGCTACTTTCAGACTTCCTCTTATATACTCTTTCCTTATTTTGCCTCTTATATACTCATTCCTTATCCCCATACTTAGAACTGAAACTCAAAAATTTTTTTTTCATCAAACCCATACGTGTGGGGTATCTGGATAGGTCTTCAAAAATGATATTGAGGTTTCTAATATCATTTTCTTCTAAACTGAATAGTTTGCGCGAGAGACACTTCCAAAGTTGTAAAATGTGTGTCCCCCCCCCCCGTAACTTCTAAAATAAGAGAATGATAAAACTAAAAAAAATATATGATGTACATTACCATGCAAACTTCCACCGAAAATTAGTTTGAACAATATCTAGTAAGTAGTTTTTTTTAATACGTCATAAATCGTAAACCGCAATTTACCTTTCATTCAAGTTACAACGAACTACAAAAAATTTTATATTATGTTACTTGCTGCTACGGAACCCTTCATGGGCGAGTCCGACTAGCACTTGGCCGCTTTTTTTTTAATGAGGCATAAGTCTTACAAATAACTTACGTAAGTACAGAGATAATTTACAAATTATGAGTAAAGGTATTTTATGAAAAGTGAGTTGTATGCATCTAAACTTAAGGGTAATCGGCGCAACCTTGAACAGGTTCTATTTTTTAGATATGTTAGCTAAGTAGATATAGAGTTAGAGAACACAAGAATAGTTACGTTTTACAAAAAAAACCATGTAAGGTTTCTGGATTTTTTATACGGTTGAAAAGTTTGTAAATTATCCTATCATCTCTTTAAATACGTGCGTCATTTAACCAGCCACCCTGGTATTAATGTGGGTACAAGTGTTTCATCTATTAAGACATAAATCTGTGCAGAAATGGATTCACCGCACCTAAAAATATGTATATACGAGACATGTAACACCATTAGTAGAGTTATTCGGAGGAGTGTCCTACTTAAGTGCGACAAACGGATGTGAGATGTATGATCGTGCGACAGAACGATTCTGCGAATCACTCTCGTGCGAATGCACGCTAGTGCGACAAACTGTAAATCGACCACGACATTAGGTGATATTATGTAATTAGTCAAAAAACACAAGAATACGTGATTATAATGATTACCTGTATGTCTGTTTGTCATGTTTACTGATGTTGATTACATTTTGAGTCTGGCCGTTCCAGCGTACAGACTTGCACATCTATGTGAAATTAAAATTAAATATAAATACTTTTATTGCAATTTTGTGACCTAGTTTATGTTTACCGAGTGCTGCATGTTTGTGTGTAGTGAATGGTTTAAATACGATATTATGTATTTGAATAAAATATAATCATTTCATCGTTCAAAATGGATAATCCCTCCACGCCACAGCCGGTGGCCCAAGGGTCTGAACAAGTTTTGGAAATAATGTCGACGCCTGAAATCCAATCTTGGATGTCCACTATTGAGAAGTATCTAAACGACGTGTGCTAAATAGTAGCAGAAGGGAAGATGAACTCCGAACAAAAACTACGGATTAACAATTTGTGCCGAAAAGTTGCCCACGGAACTTCGCAAATTGCAGTACAATATCAGTCCCTCAAACAAAAAACCATACAAGCCCACGTTATGATACAAGACCTAAAAGAAAAAAGAGACTTATCAGAATGCCTTGCTGAATTTAAGCAGACCATTCAGGAGACTTGTACTAAACCAGCCACGGGAAATGTCTCCTTTTCTGACATGGTCAAAAAGGGTTCGAACAATTTCATTCGCCCTAACAATTTAAGTTCAGTTGCCATCTATTCACAAGATAAATTGAAGACTAGTGACGAGACAAAAAATCTAGTGCAAAAGATTATCAGCCCAGAACAAATGCAGCTCCAGGTACGAGGATTAAGGAAAACCAAAAACGGTGGGGTCATCATTAGCACTGAAACTAAAGCTGATATTGAAAAACTTAAACAGTCGGTACAACTCAATACCTCTGGCCTCACTGTTGATGAACCTCATAAGCGCAGACCTCGAATAATAGTCATAGGAGTGCCCGCATCTCTGGCAGAAGATGAAGCCCTAAAATGCATTTATGAGCAGAATTTAGCCCACAAGCTTCCAACTATGACCCGTGAAGCGTTTTTGACCAATATAAAACTTAGCCACAAATCGGGAAAAAGGGATGCTGTGACCTGTAACTACATTATCGAAGTTCCGGTCCTTATTCGTAAGACAATACTTACTCAAGAAAGAGTTTTTGTAAACTGGACCTCCTGCCCTGTAAGAGATTTCACCTTGGTGACTAGGTGTTACAAATGTCATCAGTATGGCCATGCAGCTAAGTCGTGCAGAGAAACGACATCGACGTGTGGACATTGTGGCGAACTAGGTCAGCAAATATGAATTTGGGCTACTCTGACCACTTCGCGCTCGGCGAAGTGGCAGGAGCTACTCCAGCAGAAGCACAGTCGGCTGGAGGTCAGTGCGACGAGGAGAGAAAGGGTCGGACAATCCGGGCATTGTCGAGGAGGACTGCCTTTTGCATAGCCGCTATTATCGGTCTGCCTCGAAGTCCCAACCGCCTAAGGTTACGATCCAGGTCAGTGGGGATCAAACCATTAACGGACAGGACTACAGGAATGATTTCAGTGGATTGCACTTGCCACACATCCGTAACCTCGTGCGCCAGGTTAAGGTATCGTAACCTCTTGTCGGCATCGGCTTGCACGAGGTTTTCGTCGTGTGGAATAGTGATATCCACCAAAAACACCCTTGACTGCGCCCGATCCATCAACACGATATCAGGTCTGTTATGATCAACAGACCTATCCGTGATAATGTCTCGGTCCCAGTAGAGCTTGGCGCGGTCGTTTTCGAGAACCGACTCCGGCGTATACTTGTAATATGGCAACCGCCGAGCTATGAAGCCATACTTTAGAGCGATCTCTTGATGCAGGATCCTGGCTGCTTGGTTATGTCTGTGCAAATACTCAGTGTTACAAAGAATCGAACAACCGGAGGTTATATGGCGCAGGGTTTCACCTGGCTCACGGCACAACCGACATACGTCCAAGGTACCGTCTTTCATTATGAACCTCCTGTAGTTGTTCGTCTTTATAACCTGATCCTGTATTGCACAGACAAAACCCTCGGTCTCCGCAAAGAGGTCTCCGAAGCGCAACCAGTGCACGGAAGCCTTCTGATCTACGAAGGACTTGTAGAAAGCCTTAAAGAACCTTCCGTGCAGCTCTTTCTCTTTCCAGATGGCTTCTCGCTCAACAGTGCTAAGTACAGCCGGCGCTTGCCAGTTCTCTTGGGCCATGGATAAAGGGGTTAGTCCTTTATCACATACTATGACAACTCTATGCAAATCACTGTCGACTTTCGCCAGGAAGTATGCAGCCTCTGTTGTGCATTTGTTTTGCACATAGAAGGCCACGACCGCCATTCTTCCGCGGAATATACAGCCTCATCACTGACGACCTCGGATGATGCATCCTGTGGAGTGTCATAGTAGTGCGGACCTTCCGATTCAGGGCATCCAATTCAGTCTGTGTCCATCTGAGTATGCCGAAGGTGTACAGAAGAACGGGGATGACCCAAGCATTGATTGCACGTATCTTGTTAACGCCCGACAAATAGCTATTAAAAACTTTTGTCAGGCGCTCCCAAAACACGTCACATACTGCCTGTTTCACCTCCGTTTCGTTCACACCAATGCTCTGCAACATACCCAGATACCGGTATGTCTCAGTCTCAGAGAGGGTACGAATGTTCATGGAGTCACTATTGACTCCATTGAAATGCACCACCCTACCTCTCTCTACATGAAGGACCCCTAGCTCCATGTTGATGGAGCTGCTGAAATTGCTAGTAATTCTCAACAGCTCTTCCAACCGTGTTGCATTTGAGGCGAACAGCTTGAGATCATCCATGTACAAAAGGTGGGTCATGCGTAAGCCCTCTCTCTGAAACTGAAATCCCGTCCCTGATTTCTCGAGCAAAAAGCTGAGTGGATTCAGAGACAGGCAAAACCAAAGTGGACTCAGACAGTCGCCCTGGAATATACCCCTCTTTATCCAAATCCGGTCTTCCGCATTCGACAACCGCTGACCATGGAGACTAAGGATCGTACTCCATTGCCCCATACATGTACCGAGGAAGTCTCTAACTGTACTATCAATCTTGTACAGCTCGAGAACTCTCATTAACCATGAATGGGGAACCGAGTCAAAAGCCTTCTTGTAATCAATCCAGGCAGCGGAGAAATTGCGTCGATTGCGGTTCACCAATTTGCCCACGACCGTGTCAATCAGGAGCAGCTCTTTCGTACCGCGACTCCCGCCCCTACATCCATTCTGAGTTACCGCCATGATGTTATTTGCCTCTATGAAGGCGTCTATCTTGGCCTTCAGAATGGATGTTAGTGTCTTATATGTTGTAGAAAGACACGTAATGGGGCGGTACTGACTAGGGTCAGCGGTATTGCTCGACTTAGGAGCTAAATGAGTGATCCCAGTTGTCAAGAAGTTTGGAACCTGACACTGCTCGAGTGCTTGCTGGAATTGGCTAGCTAAGGTCTCGTGACTAGCATTGAACCCCTTGAGCCAATAGTGGTGCAGTCCATCGCTTCCTGGGGTTTTCCAGTTCGGAGCTTTACGGACCGCTTGCGACACATCATCGGCACTAATGGTCATGGGGTTCATAGGTTCGATGCTATCACACGCCTCCTTCAGCTCACCTATCCACCGCTCCTCGTTGTGTTGAACGGGCTCAGACCACAGGTTACGCCAAAAGGCCACCATTTCCTCATGATCTGGGCTTTCGCCATTGTTCAACACAGCAGGTTGGTCCAACGATCTATAGAACTTCTTCTGATCACTCATGAAGAGGCGATTCTGGCGAAACCGGCCTACTCGCTCCGAGTATCGCCGAATTCGATTTGCCCACGCAGCTATCCGTTGCTTCAGGTCATCGGTGCGCTCTGTAACTAATCGCATTGCGTGGAGTCCTGCACGATCAAAGTCTGATCCAGCAAATGCGAGCCTAACAAAGCGCATTACTCGGGGCCTGGTATTGCCCGACCTGAAAGGAATCAGTTTGCCAATTAAGGACCCTTGCCTTGGTGATACGACGCTCAATCCTTTTTTGCCAAGCTGGTTTTCCCCGCGGAGCGGAGATGCGAGCCAGTTCTGGCATTTAACACCAACAAATCGGCAGACCGCCACTGCAGCGCCAAAAAGGATTGAATTTGTATCACCAAGGTCGCTGCTACACGCCAAATATTCTGGCAGCATGCGATTTACGGCCTCAATGACATCCCGATGCCGGATGCTAAGGGGCAATCGCGGAAGCCGCGGCCTCTCCTCAAGAAGCAAAGTGCGGAATTCCTGAATCGCCTCCTCAAGTGTCTCCTCCTGATTTGCTCTAATTCCTGGGAAATCGTTTCAGTCTCAACATCCTCACCTGGTAATTGTGAAGGGTTATTAGGTGGTTCAACCACTTGCGGCACATGCGCCGATAAACGCCGCGACCCATTTAATGAGGATCTTGAGACCGGAACGACTTCGCGTCGTAGTCCTTCGAGATCGGCCGCGCTAAAGATGTTTGAGCGCAAAATATATCGAACTCGGTCCGAGAGGTTTTGCTCCGAGACAGACAATGCGGGCTCCAAGCGCAAAAACTCTTGATGCATCCTCACTCGATACCCCGCTTGCTGGGCCTGTGGAGACCCTGCCGACGCCAAGCCCACTGGTGGCGATGATGGAAGTGACCGGCCAGGTGTTCGGGTCGGTCGTGATGCGCCAACTCGCATGCTGCCGCGCCTGGCATTAGCGCGACCAGACGCGCCCCGGCGGCCCCCGGGCAGCGACCCTATGCGACCTTCATTATTGTTGCTTTCCATCATCTTTTTACGCTTGACCGTTATGGACCCCTTTATTTTTGTACCCGGGGTCAAATTGTAATTCGGCACGGTCAACACCGAGTCCAGGGGGTACTGACTAATTACACTGATGAAGAGGCTGCGCTGTCACTGCAGCCTATATTATTATTATTTTTGTATTTAGGAATGCAGGACACAACAAAATAGATATACCGCATACTGGTGATAGTAACTGGAGCTTTTACTTATCTTACTTTACAAATTTTGCTTACAAATTCGTAAATTAAATTGGGCTTCCCATACAAACGTAAATGTGCCAAAACATCGATTTGCATTAAAAGTCCAAATATCGTTCAAATAAATTTACAGAACAACAGTTCTTTGTATTTCAACAATTTTATAGGCGGCGGTTGCCTGGTGTAGCACTTATCATCACCCTCGGTCACGTGTAAGGCATTTTAGATTTACACATACGAACGTGTGCAACGCGACCATCATACACAACTGGAAATGGAAATCAGATGTGCAGGTTTCCTCACGATGTTTCCCATTACCGTTAAAGCAGATGGTATGAAAATGCACGTAAGTTTCGAAAAACTCATTGGTGCACTGGCCAGGATTTGAACCCAAGACCACTGGTTAGGAGGACGGAGTCACTGACGGACGGAGACTGGTCACTAGTTGCGGTTGCAAAGCTACCGACGCTTTTTAAGAAATTACAAATATCCATACGTATTTATCGTTAAAAAAGTAAAATAATCCGACCACGCAAAACTTCCTGAGAAGCATGAAACTGAGCAGCTTTTCAGTGACCTATATTGATCTCGCAATTTTTTTATGAATTTTGTATAGAAAGGTAATTTTTGCTTTCGTTGCAATCTTTGTGTCGCACCATCGTTGTATCGCACTAGAGTTATGTCGCACTAGTGTCGAACTAGTGTTGCATAATCGTTTGTCGCACTAGAGTTGTGTTGATTTACAGTTTGTCGCACTAGCGTGCATTCGCACGAGAGTGATTCGCAGAATCGTTCTGTCGCACGATCATTCATCGCACATCCGTTTGTCGCACTCAAGTAGGGTACTATATTCGGAGTGTTCTAGCATGCAGCCGTGCATCTATGTGAAATGAAATTTTTTAGTAACTGATATAAATTATTTAACTTTAACTAATGTATAAATTATTATTATTGCGCTACCTAGATCATTGGAGAATACATTTGAAATGTTTTTTTTTATTCACAATTGGTAAGCCCTTGGCATCATCTCACCTGGCGGTATGTGACGATGATGCCGAAGATGAAAGCGGGCTCGCAATGGGGAACTAGCTATTTTAATTCTAAAAATTAATAATCTTTACTACCGTGATACTGTCCTTGGCGTTGTGGCAAGCGAGTTCCACATCGAGCGGACATCGCTGTCGTGCCTCATTCCAGGAAAGCCCCACTACTGCCATGGCGCCTAGCGGCACCTTGGCGTCCACGACGCTGCGCCCGCGCCAGTATGCACACAGCACCGCCTGCTCCGCCGTGAGTGCCCCATCCGCGTACGCGCACCCTGTACACACCGGTATGATCATAACCGTTCAGCGCATGACATTAAACTCATTCTTGACCATGATGCGACTTACCGACTTCGCCGAGAGAACCACCGATTACGCCTTCAGAAGTGATTCCAATCTCCCACAGTAGATCCACTAGTGCCACTTGCACGGCAGTGATGGACACGCAACGGTTGACGACGTTATCGAAGATTTTCTCATCGTCCTCGGTGAGTACATGCAACAGGTCCACGCCGAGTGGCTTAAGCACTTGCGCGGAGCGTGAGATGCTGGCGGCGAATACAGGCAGCGCCATCAACGATCGCCCCATGCCCGGCCACTGTGAGCCCATCCCGGAAAACATGAACCACACCGGACGCGCCACCCTACTGCCACCGTCTTTCATCTCCTGCGTGCGGGAATAGACAATCTCTAGTCATAAAAGTGTATAATAGTGCAGAGCAGGTGAGGTGTAATGGGGCACTGACCAGGATCTCCTCCTGCGGCGGGTCAGTGAGCAGGCGGTAGCCGCGGTGCGCGTGGCCGGGGATGGGCCGCGCGTGCACGGCGTCCAGCAGCGCGTGCAGCGCGGCGCTGTCGCGGTGCGCCTGCGCGTGCTGCAGCAGCGCGCGCACGGCCTCCTCAGTGCGGCCCGAGGCCAGCACCAGGCGCGGCAGCCCCGCGCCGCCCGCCGCAGCCATCGCAGCCACCGCCGGCGAGCTCCGCTCCGACTCCAGAATCACGTGCGCGTTGGCGCCACCGAAACCGAACGAGTTCACCGCCACCAGGCCGCCGTTCCACGGTGTATTGCGTGTTACCACCTGCAATCGAACGTTTTCAGTTTACAAAACTGTACGACGTTATTCCACTGATGGCACTTTATATTTTTTTATAATTTTTCTTTATCATACCTGAATGCGGCCATCGCTGAGTGCCGGGATGTCAGGATTAGGGGATTGGTAGTGTAAGTTGCCGGGGATCATGCCATTCTCCATTGCTAAAACTATCTTCGCGATGGAACAGAGACCTGCAACGGGTTCTGGATGACCCATATTCGACTTTACAGAGCCGAGCAGTAACGGCTTCTGGCGGTCCTTACAGAAAACCTCTGCAATTGCGTTTACTTCTTGCGGGTCACCAGCCTGAAAAAAAAGTTTACGCCAAATAGTGGAAGAGATTGCTACTAGATTTGATTGCTATTAGATATAAGTCAAGGTCACTGAGACTTTAGGCGTACGCGTATTTTCATTATCAAGCTTCTATTTTTAATATGACTATGTTTGGTGCATTATTTGGATCGCTGATCACGGGATCTTCTTCTTCAACGTGTTTTCTCTTTGACATTCCAAATCTATGAGGGGTAAAGAGAACGAACATTTTTGTATGGAGCCTGGCATACCTAAAGTTGCAAGTACCAAAAATGACGTATTTTGGTGTACACCTATGAAACATACGCCAATCGACAGAGAAGATAATTACAAACAACAAGTATTCTTTGACAAAATGTCGAAAATGATATACTTTCTGAAATATTTCAGTTTGAAGATATCAAATAAAACTATATATTATTTTCAACAAAAAATATATTTCAGTGATCAATATTATACATATTATTAACAAATCCGATGACATTACCACTATAATATATTTACTTTTATTGACATGTAATTATTGAAAAAAGTAACTATGAATAACCTGACCTCTGATTTGAAAACGCGACATACACCACACAGCCGGTCCAAAGGTCGAAGAGTCAAGCTTTATGTGAGTTGACTTACCATTTAGTAAAAGTAAGTTACAGAATAGGTATAATGTGTTCACAAATAATAATCAGCAAAGAAATATTCTTCCAAAAAATTAACTTTCATCATTGGCCTCATTTTCAACATCATGTCTAATAATTATTGCATCTAGAAATGCCGCTGGCGGTAGTGGGGGCGTTTCTTGGTGCCGAGCCTACGACATGAACCACACAACACTCATGACGTGGGAACAGCAACCAAGTGTTCTATTACCCACTATGCAAGTGCAGTAATGTCCTTCAATTTGGCGCCTGCTTTCTCGGGTATTATTTATTAATATATACACGAAGTATATTCGTTGCCCGGAATGCCGGGAGTGGATCTTTGCTCGTAAAAGCCAGGAATCCGCACCAAAGAGATTAAGCCTATTTTCTCGGCATATCTCTATTGTATATGCACCATTCGCACCTTTGATGTGCTCTCCGTAGTAACTCCTTGCTTGGGCAATTTGGTAAGTACCTAATGCCATAATTATGAGGTCACTCAAAGATAAAATAGGGAATTCGTCTAACCCTTGAATGGCATCCATCCTTTCAAAAACTGCAGTGAGACGATTCAGTCGTCGATTGTTTCTGTTCACAATTTCTGATAAAACATTGACTGCATTTTGTTTTGTGATGATTTCTTGAATAATATCATTGACAAGATCATGGTTCCTGTACCTAGCCCCAAAGGCATTCAGCAATGCACATGCTATCCTAAACTCTTCTTTCATTTTCCGTGCGGCTGTATTCACATACTGTTGACGCAGTTGGCGGAACTGATTTTTTATGTGGCCATTAATAGTTTCGACTACCCAACGGCATATAGTCACCTTTCGTGACTCGTTAGCCTGTTCGGTAGTTAATTGCCTCTCATTATTGGTTCTTGTCAGCGGCATATATGCACGATATCCGAGATCTCTAAGATTTCCCATGACATCTCGAAAACCTCTATCGAGTATAAATATGTACATCACCGCGTTCGAAACATCTTTGAAACTCGTTAGTTTGTATTAATTCTCGCATAATAATAGCGTCTGATTGATCGGCCGCATATGGGCCAAATGCTTCCAAAATGCATCCATCTGGACTCACAATCATAAACATTTTTAATAAATGCCTATATTTATGCAGACTGTATGATTTTCTTTGGAAGCCATAATTGGAACTTCTCTGAATATATACGTAGGTGCCATCACATATAACAATTATTCGGTTGGGGTACTCTGAACCTGGATACAAAAAATTCGGTATATCCAGTATTCTTTGATGAAGTTCTTCACGAGTTTCAGATGAGAGTCCCAAGTGTAGAGGGACAAATTCTTGTTGCAAAAAGGTCCGGACTTTTTTCATCATACGGCCCAAATGTTGGGGAGTTACGCGAAACAATTGTCCTAATCTTTCATTAGAATCACCTGTGTGAAGTTTGCATAGGACCATTGCTAAAGCTCTATTGGGTTTTTTTAATTCTTGGAGTGATGGTGTATTTTGTACAATATTCAAAAAATTACTTTTATTGAAACCAATAAAATATTGAAAAGTTGCATTGTCTATAGTATCCAGATTATCGAAATCAAGGAAAGTGATTGGTTTTTGTAACATTTTCAGCATATTTGCAACTTGAATTGGATTAAATGTCTCATGTCTAGGGCGGCTATAATCACCAAAATCGCGCCAGACGTCACTTGAATGTAAATGCTCATCACAGGCCCGAGCTCCTTCTGGAATGTATATAGATTGCTTTGCTAAAATATTTGCTTTTATTGGAACACTGATTCTATGCAATCCATCCCTAATATCACATCCAGCTACAACACAATACGTCGAAGTGGATGAAACTCTGGAAAAACCAGGGATTGATATAGCCAAACTACTAGGAGTAGGCGGCAACTGTTCAGGTTCTTCTTGCCCAACATTTGCGATGTCCTCTTGCGGGATATCGTTCGGAGCGTCTTGTGCTTCTTCGTCAGGTTGTTCTTGCGGATAGTCAGGAGATTCGACTCTAAGGGGATCCTGTATCGGAATGTTTTCAATTTCTTGTTGCGGGCTGTCTCGAGCATTGACGCTGAGTGTATCACTCATGGGTGACCCCCCAGATGACCCGTGTTCAGACGGCTCGAACATTTCATCTATAGCAGCTGCAGCTCGTTGCGCACGGCTGGCACGGACAGTACATCTCAGGCAGACGCGGTCAGTTGGTGATATCTGCAACGACACATTCACAAAGGGATTAAACGACTTATCTCTATCAAATGTGCGAAAACAAAAGTTATATTATGTGGGTACTAGGTAGGTAGGTATTAATCACATCATCATAATACTTATTATTAGTGTGGTACTATGACATAAGCAAAAGACATACAGTTGGTTCAAATCTAAATGTATTTCATTGTAATATAACCACTAAAATGTCGGAGCCTCTTTAAATCGACTAAAATAAATAGATAGATAGATAGATAGATAAAATATTTATTTCACTCAACCTAGCACAGTGTAATGAAGAAACTTCTTAATTAATAAGATTAATTAACAAAACAACTTACTATTTATCTTACTTAAATAAAACTAACTATCATATAACTATAAAAATGCTAACAGAATAATCATGCTAACAAAATAATCAATAAAAAGAAAAAGAAGATGAACAGAAAATAATTATAGTACAACATGCCAGGCCAATGACAAAGGTCTAGACTCAGCATAATTATTGCAAGAAAGGGATTAATTGAAATACGAAGGGGATATAAGGTTTGGTAGGTTGTTGATAATATTACAAAAACATCTGGATTTTGGGCAAGTTCGCTCCAATCATCGACCGCATAGGGCTACCTACCTAACCCACATACCGTGATATCTACCTTAGGGCTAGATTGTGGTCAAGAGTAAACCGATTTTGAATAAAAAAATGCGCATCTGTTTGATTTCCTACTTAAAGAACTAAATAATGAAACGGTACTAACCTGTTGTTGATCGCCGAATAGATGATGGACATAGTCTTGGATTTCAGGATGACGGTTCAGGTAACCCTCACTAAGTTCATAACTTCGGATCTGTGATCGTGGACGGCGCCCTCCTCTACGGCGAGCAGTACTGACTCCGCAGAAGAAACACCGCGACCCTGGCGGGCCGGTGTTACTTGACATTTTGGTAAATGTAAAACTTATAACAAGACCAGTTTTAATAACAATAACAACGATAACAAATAACAATGAAAACTGAACTTTTAAAAACGTATATTGTTAGACTTGTTAGTCTGCAAACGCGTGCGCTCGATAGAAGTCACTGTGGCAAACTAAAATGGCCGCCTGCTGCGCCCGCCGCGCCGATTGCCGCCCCTCACCCTACCCCTCATCTCGATGCACCGATTCGATTTGCAGGGCTTGCGGGGGGATTTGAATCATATCGCCGCCGTGTGTGATAATATACTATATTGTGGCCAGATATTGTAAGATGAAATAACATAGTATAGCGCGCGTGTGTGACGCCCTTCACTGCATGGAATTTTTTTACGTACAGGTGACTCAAGTATGTACTGGGTAATTCTCTTTATGTCAAACCCTTTGATCAAAAATAAAGAAAAAAAAAAAGAAAAAAAAAATGTGTGGTTGGGAGTTTATTTATTTAAAACACGTCAATGTTCAAACCGTTTATAATGTAAACAGTAGTATCCATAAGACTTAATTTATTCATAATTGACAAATAGAACCTTTTTTACTTTTTCAATAGGCAATATATCAGAATATAATTATCATACCGTTTAAGACAAGGATTATTTATTGTTTTTATTCATTTTATACATAATTGTTATTAGAAAATGGTAAATACATGGAGAAAATATTTAATTTAATTGTACATCTTCAAAAATGTAATATCGCAGAAAGTATATCATTTACGACATTTTGTCAAAGAGTATTTGTTGTTTGTAATTATTTTCTCTGTTGATTGGCGTATGTTTCAAAAGTGTACACCAAAATACGTCATTTTAGGTACTTGTAACTTTAGGTATGCCAATGAGGTTCGATCTCTTTTACCAAAGTTTAGTGAAAAGAGTCTTCATTAAAAATTGGCAAGTAAAAATGACGGCTCTAAGGGTGCTAGGCAATAAAATACGCTCCAGGTAGTGGTTTCCTGCTAAATCTCTGTGTGTAAACTAACCTAACGGGACCTGCCATGAAATAAAGCTTGAGCCATTCTATATAGCTTTTCTATATAGGAAAAAGCAAGCACTTTATTTAATAATGGTAATTGAATTGGTACTTTAATTGTTGAGATGAATATTTGTACTTAGGTGTCGTTTATTGAAAAGGCTGTTCAGTTTCTATCGTTCAGTGTACACAGTACGGAATAGTGATTACCATGGTTCCGGTCCCATGAGCTTCAAGGTAAGCGACGTCCTGCGGCCGCAGCCCGGCAGCCAAAAAGGTCTCCTGCGCGAGCTGGCGCTGCATGGCACCGGAGGGAAAAGTGATGCCCTGCTCCTTGCTGCCGTCATTGTTCATACGCGCACCACGCACCGTGGCATAAACACGCCGCGCCACGTTGCGCCTCTGCAACAGCACCGCCACCACTGCTTCACTGCGCACGTATCCATAACCGCTAGCGTCGAACGCCGCACACCGCCCCTCAGGCGATAGCATTTTCAGTCGATGAAAGTTAAGTGAGATGGCCGGATTCAGACAAAGATTACAGCCAGCCACAATCGCCGCGTCGCATTGCCCGGCCCGGATGGCATCCACCGCCTGCGTCAGACCGCACATGGAGCTTGAACAACCGGTGTCAATAGCGTAGGAGGGTCCTTTAAAGTCGAATGTATACGATATACGGTAGGGGAACATTGCCTTGAGGCAGCCGAGGAGCGCGTATCCATTGATCTTGTCCGGGTTGTCGGCGGACCAGACATCTAGAGTCTCGGAGGTACAGACACCGACAAAGACGCCGGTGCGTGACCCGCGAAGCTCGACGGGGTTGATGCCGGCGTCGACTATCGTCTCGTACGTAATCTCCAGCAACATGCGGACTTGCGGGTCCATCAGATGCGCTTGTTTCGCGTGCACGCCGAAAAATGTGGCATCAAAGCGTGATAAATCTTTGAGTTTCCCATTGCGCTCCGGTAAACCATTAAGTCCTGCAAATTGAAGTAATAAATTGTGACAAATTCAATGCACGAGAAAAGTACGGCGACTCTATCGCCATAAAGTAGCATGGATTTTGCAAAAGAAAAATGTATATACCTGGAGTCCACCGGCGGCCGTCGACTGTGACGAGGTCTACGCCGGCAAACAGCTGCTCGGCGAACTGATCGATGGTGTCGCTCTCGGGCAGACGGCCTGACAGCCCTGTCAGCACCACATCATCAGCACTGGCATCTCTTACTGCGCTTGTCATCTCGATCTCGAACCTACCAGTGAACTGCGAATATACTCTCACTAGTGAAATTATAATGACACGGTTTTTGTCAATATTATGATTTCATGGAATCTTGTAAAATATGATATGCTACAGTGATACAATAACAAGCCTAGGTACATTTTGAGTCGAATTTGTAGTAATGGCAGGTGCGTTTTGATTGGTCGATTCTCTGTCATCCACCATTGATTATATTATATTATACTCTTGCAAATAAATTATTTCTATTTCTTGATACTGAAAACGGATCAATTATACGTCTAGTTGAATAGAGTAGTTGACGGCTAGTCATTTTATCAAATGCAAAAAACGACAATTTGTCATTAAAATGTTTGAAATTGTAAACCATGTCGTCGTAATTTACTGCAGTCGTAACAATCATCAATCATCATGCCAAAAGACATGGCTCAGTGGGGCTTACGTGACCACGTTGATCACTCAGGTTAACTGACTACGGACGCGGTCATAACCTGGATGCGTTTGCCTGTTAGTAGCATTTATCTCGATCGCTTCTGTTCTTCGCAAAGGCATGTTAAACCGTTGGTGGCGGCTGCTATCACTATATGGCATTCTTTAAGTTATGTTAGAGGCCTTTACTAAGCCTCCGCTGTCCGTCCGTCCGTCTGTCTGTCTGTCAGCGGTCTATATCTTATGAACCGTATTAGGTAGACATTTTAAATTTTCACAGAGTGTGTATTTCTATTGCCGCTATAACATAAAATAATAAAAATGAAAATAAATTTAAAATTAAGGAGGGCTCCTCTACTAGAAACGTGTTGTTTGATCGATCTTAATAATCGACGATTTGCTCGTTTCGTTTTCGGTTGGGGACGTTTTGCTCCCATGGCGTATTATATGGCGGTCGTTTACCCAACAAGGACATTTCGCGTTGAAGTCTACCTAATCCGAAATGAAAATTTGTACGTATATTGCTATAGTCGCTTAAAAAATATAAAATGAAATAGAATTATATTCGGTCATCGGTCCACCGAGTCGGAGGCCTGCCTACACTGCGTCTTCCGGTGCGCGGTCGCTACTCGAGAACTTTACTGTCCCAACGGCCATATGTTCTACGAGCTATGTGCCCCGCCCACTGCCACTTAAGTTTAGGGATTCTGTGAGCTATGTCGGTTACTTTAGTTCTCCTACGTATCTCCTCATTTCTGATTCGATCACGTAGGGAAACACCAAGCATAGCAAGCTCCATCGCCCTTTGGGTGACCTTAAGTGGGTTCTGTAACGTCTAATGTGTCTAACCAGCCGATAGTTCACAAATATGATTTCCAGTTTATTTTAATGAGTGAAAGTGAGTGATTCACAAAACTGCGTGCAACTGATAATTAGCTTTCCAGATAAACTGTATCGAATTCAAAACGTGACTGTAAGTCGAGGCATAGTAATATAAGTGTCACCAAATTAAATACTTATATTTCGAAATTTCGTTTACTCACATGACTTCTCTATTTATTTAAGTGTTAAAACGCACTAAAGAAAATATAATAAAATACTTGAAGATATCGGCAGTTCTTGCAGATACCTAAGTATACAGGATGTTAAGAAAAGTGCGTTTGTTTTAAGGGGTTACTCAGAATCAAGTATAGAACCCAGAAAAAATATTGAAGAAAACCCGCTCTTCAAAATTTCTTAAATCCCTTAAAATTTCAAACGCACTTTTTTAAACACCTGTATATTTTTTCATATTTTATACTCATAGTTTATGAGTTTGCCTTTTATCTATGTCTACGTCTTATCTGACTCTCCACTTGTTTAAAGACTTAAGAATTTTATGAACGTAAAATAGGTCATAAATATTCCTTTTTAGGATTCCGTAGTCAACAAGGAAGTCAAGTTAGTTTCGTCATGTCCGTCTGTCTGTCTGTCCGCGGCTTAACTCAGAGACTATTAGTACTAGAGAGCTGTAATTTGGTACAGATATGCGTATTAATCACGCCGACAGAGTGGTAAAATAAAATCTCGAAAAAAAATTTTTTCAGGGTATCTCCCTTACACGTGAAGTGGGGATGAATTTTTTTTCTCGACTATCCCATGGCGTGGGATGTCGTTGAATAGATCTTTCAAAAATATTGTGGGTTTTTCGACGCGGGGATCCATTTTCGAAATATTAAGCTTTAAAGTTCAAAAGACAATGCCAGGCCGGCCATACTGTCATGCCCCAGCCCGAAAATAGGCAATGCACTCATATTACACGAATGATTCATATATCAAACGATAGTTGTTTGATTGCTAAATAAAACCGTATTACCATTTCACCTTTAAAAGTTGGGAGAACAGAAATATTAAGTTGTAAGCTAAAGTGATGTTTACCTAAGGTACGATGGGGTAATAACGGATGACTTTTCAGTGCCTTGTAATAATGATGAATAGACATATATTTTTCACAAATCTTACGCCTGTAAATATTCGTAAAATTGATAGGAGATATGAATCGTTAATAAAAAATATAAATTAATTACTAAATGGCAAATTTTCTCGTTTTCCCCTCTAAATTGTGAATTTTCTTCTTGACGCCCATCCCATTTTACCCCTGCAAACCTTATAAAACGTCACTTAATGTTTACATTATTGAATGTAATGAAACATATAATATATTTTGTAGTCACATTATTTATTTCAATAATCGAGTTGCCTAGCAACGTCTGCAAGGAGGTACATATCACTCCTCCCCCGCGAATCAGGTCACCAGGGGGGCCAATAGGAGCTGGTCAAGGTGACGGATCCATAAGAGCCCCCCATCGGTTCTAACTTCATAATGAACCGTACCCAGACGACGGGTTATTGTCCCGAATTCCCACTTCCGAGCGGGAGAGGAGTAACTCCTGGCTTGTACTCTGTCTCCAGGAGTGAAATCCCTTCTTGTCTCCATATTGCGTGGTTCAGGTCGAGGTCTAGGTCTAGTCATGACATGTAGCTTTGTTCTTACCTCCCTTCCCAACATCAGTTGGTAGGGAGTTCCCCTTGGGGTCTCTGTTTGCCTCAACCGTGTCTTGACAGTTATGAGTTTATCGCTGAGGTCTCCCCCCTCCGCCTTCATACAGCGTAGCGCTCTTTTAACTGTCTGAACGAATCTTTCTGCTTGTCCATTTGTAGCGGGGTGGTAAGGAGCTATTGTTTTGTGAGCAGTACCAGTTTTTGCCAGGAATTGTGTAAATTCTTGAGATACAAACTGTCGGCCGTTGTCTGAGACTAGAATATATGGGGAGCCAAATATACTAAAAAGTTCTTTTAGTTTTCCGATGCACCAGGAACTGGTTGTTGTTTTTGTGGCTACAATGTCCACCCATTTTGTATATGCGTCAACAATGATGAATAATTGATTTCCGTGGATAGGACCGGCAAAGTCTACGTGGATTCGCTGCCACGGGCCCTTTGGTTCCTCCCAATGGTGTGGAAAATCTTTGGCAGGTTCATTTTGTTGTAATCGGCAGGGTCGGCAAGATTTAACTTTATTTTCGATATCTTGGTCAATATTTTTCCAATAGACGTAGCTGCGGGCCAGAAGCTTCATTTTTAAAATACCCGTGTGGCCTTCGTGTAGTTCTTCTATTATACGGGCGCGTAAAGTTTGTGGTATGAATACTCGCGTACCCTTTAATATACAGTCACCTTGGAGAGTGAGTTCATTATCTCTGTATCCGTGATTTCGCATAGAGTGCCCGTTCTTGAGTGCTGAAAGTAAAATTTGTAGATCAGGGTCGTTTTTCGTTTCGATTGCAATTGTCTCTGGATTGATGTTTAAGTGGTGTATCTGGCCCAATTGAAAAATATGGTGTTGGTCATGTGTTCTCTCGTTTGTTTTTTCAACTGGAAATCAAGAAAGGTAATCCGCATTGGCATTTTTCAAAGAAGTTCTGTACTCAATGTTATAGTTAAATCCGGAGAGAAAATGTGCATAGTGAAAAAGCCGCATAGTACTCAATGCTGGCAGAGTTTGATAAGGATGGAAAATGGATGTCAACGGCTTATGATCTGTAATCAGCGTAAATTTTCGTCCGTAGCAGTAGTGAAAGAACTTTTTTAAGCCCCAAAAGATAGCTGTAGCCTCTTTGTCGATTTGGCTGTAATTCTTTTCGCTACTTGTCAATGTCCTTGAAGCGAATGCAATAGGTCGTTCTGAACCATCTGGGAGTCTGTGGGATAATACGGCACCCAAGCCGGTAGGGGACGCATCTGTGGCCAATATAAGAGGCTTGTTTGGATCGAAATATGTTAGTACCGTAACGCTCAAAATTTCTTTCTTTATTTTTGTAAAGCTCTCCTCACACTGTGGTGACCATTTAAATTCTGTACGTTTCTTGAGTAGGTTGTTTAGGGGATGTGTGATAGATGCCAAATTAGGTATAAACTTGTTGTAGTAATTCGCCATACCAAGGAATGTCCGTAATTCTTCTATGTTGGTAAGTCTCCTGGCTTTTACAATTGCGGTCGTTTTGTCTGTGTTCTTATGTAATCCGTGTTTATCAATCGTATGGCCAAGGTAGTTTATGCTCCGTTTGAGAAAATTGCATTTATCTTTGTTCACTCTTAGGTTGCTTTCTTTGAGTTTTTCTAGGACAGCTTTTAATCTTAAAAGTAATTCTTGTTCTGAAGATCCTTGAATTATAATGTCATCGAAGAAACATTTGACGCCAGCAAGGCCTGTCAATAATTGGTCCATAAATTTTTGCCAGAGGCTTGGTGCAACTTTAACTCCAAACATTAGCCTGTTTACCTTGTACGTTCCTTTGTGTGTGCTTATTGTTTGTAGTAATGCACTTTCTTCATCCATTTCCATATTCAAATAAGCTTGAGTTATGTCCAGCGTGCAGAAAAATTCACCGCCATTCATTTCTGAGAAAATGTCTTCTATTATGGGAATCGGATACTGTTCATCATTTATAACTTTGTTCAATGTAACTTTATAGTCAGCACAGAGGCGAATGGATCCATTTGGCTTAACAATTGGTACTATGGGAGTGCCCCAGTCAGAATGATCCATCTTCGTGATGACGCCCACCTCAACCAGTCTTTCAATTTCTTCGTCAACTTTTGCCTTCAGTGCGTATGGTACCTTACGTGGTTTAATGAAGAGAGACTGTGTATTCTCTTTTAAGTATAGGTGACCCTGGTAATTTGGAATTTTTCCTAAATCTGACCTAAATACAGAGGAAGAGTATTCTTGAAGGAGCTGATCCAACTTGTCTGTTTGGGTGGGCTCACGTGTTTGCAGCGTTCTAATGTCAGCAAGGTCTACCTTTATTTCTTTCATCCAGCTTCGTCCGAAAATAGGGTCTACGTTTTGATTAATTATATATAATTTACCATGGAATGGTTGGTTCTCGTATTTGCAATTAACATATACTACTCCAGTGGGTTCGATGATTTCTCCAGTATATGTTCGAAGTTTCATATTTGTTTTAAATATTTTCTTTGGTATATTCAGTTGTTTGTATTTCTTTAAGGAAATTGTGGAAAGTGTAGCTCCAGTGTCGAACTCCATCAGATTTTTTTTGTTTTCAATATCTATGGTAATCAAGTATTTCTGGGAAATTTCGCTTTTCAAAATGTTAATCTCTGCTGTGTTGTCATCAC
This sequence comes from Coleophora deauratella, assembly GCA_958295455.1. Lineage (NCBI taxonomy): Eukaryota > Metazoa > Arthropoda > Insecta > Lepidoptera > Coleophoridae > Coleophora > Coleophora deauratella. The sequence goes on from OY282406.1 coordinate 814,960, forward strand.
TGTAGTTGCTTACGGAGTCATCGACTTGGTGGTTAGCGATTGTTTTTTGTAAGCAAACTCGTGCTAAATGTCCTATCTTCCCACAATGTCTGCATGAAGTTTTTATAGCTCCACATTCATTTGCTTTGTGATCAGATTTCCCACATCGAAAGCATTTTCCTTTCAGATCTTGAAATGTCATTCGACCTATAGGTCTCTCGTGTGTTTTTTCGGACTGCGATATCGTTGCGGTGTTTTTTGAGCTAGTAATTCTGTTTATGGTATCTGTATTCATTTTTGTATCCATTTGCATCGTCAGGTTCTCAGCTTTCCCCATTTCAGTCGATGAGGCAAGGTGTATTAAGTCTGAAAAGGGAAGTGTCTCTCGGTTTTGTAATATTCTGGTGCGAATATCACCATCTCTTATACCTCTTATAAACTGTAAGGATAGAAAACTTTCCGATGTAGGCTTTTTACAGTTTAGACATTTAAAATGGCAGTCTGTAGAGAGTCTTTTTAGTTCCGATGCGTACACAGCAATAGATTCATCCTGATGTTGCATGCGTGAAATGAATCTATGTTGTGCGGTCCAGATGCTCGGCTTGGGGTCTAAGAAATTGTCTGAAATTTCCGTCAGTTCTTCGAACGTCTTCGTCAGAGGGTCTTCGGGAGAACATAGGTTGTGTAATTTTTCGTGTAGTTCTGGTGTCAAGGCCGAGAGCAGGACGTACACTTTTGTTGTAGAATCTAATATCTTATTCATGAGAAAGAAAACTGATAATCTTTTTGAGAATTTTTTTATACTTTCTGTTTCTTTTTAGGGTTGTAGGTTTAGTCTCGGGATTCTATCCTCAATGAGCAGTGGGGCGTGCACCGTGCAAGTGGGTGTACTTACAAGAGTTGGTGGATGACCTAGCAGTTTGCGTAATCTTGTTTTGAGTGCTGTGCACAACTCTTCGAATTCGAACCTGAAGGAGATTTCTTCCTCCAGGTGTTCGTCTTCCGTTTCTTGCTCTATATCGTTTTGTATTTCCTGAAGTGTGTTGGTTGTTCTTTCGAGCGACTCCAAACGGGTCTCGATTTCTTCCGGTGAGATAGTGTTTGGGTCTTGGACGTCGAGCGCATTTTCAGTACGCGTCAACAAGCCCCGTAAGGAGCTTCTAGTTCGTTTCAGTTTCTTTAGATCCATTTTCAACCGACTTCAAAAAAAGGAGGAGGTTCTCAATTCGTCGGAATCTTTTTTTTTTTTATGTATGTTCACCGATTACTCGAAGACGCCTAAACCGATTTCGAAAATTCTTTTTTTGTTTGAAAGGGTATACTTCACAGGTGGTCCCATATAAATTTTATCGAAATCGATTCAGCGGTTTTTGAGAAAATCAACAAAAACATAGCAAAATTGGAGTTGTTGCGATTGAAGTCGGTTGTTTTTAACGTATTCAGCGTGGTCAATTATATTTAACTCGTCGCCAATAATGAAACATATAATATATTTTGTAGTCACATTATTTATTTCAATAATCGAGTTGCCTAGCAACGTCTGCAAGGAGGTACATATCAGAATGAATGATAAATGATTATAAGGTTTAATACAGATGAGGTCTATAATTCTAATCTTATGTTCCAATTCCAATAGATTTATTTCACTATCTTTTAGGTAGGTCCACTAGTGGACGGTGAATGTTAATTAAACGTACCTTTAAAATGGTGACGGTACTTTTTTATTGTACTTTTTATTTCAATCTGAATATCCATGTTGTAACATTTAAATCACTAAAGGTTTCACGTTAAGGTACGTCTCGTTATTTGACTTAAATATAGGATCATCCTTGACAGGTAACTTAAAAAAGATTATTATATCCGGCGTAACAGAATATTTTATTTTAGTGATCACTAGATTAGTTACTATCTACATATTTAAACCAAGGTTGCCATAAATGTACTGAGGCAATTGAAAATAAAAATAAAAACTTTCAGAGATTTGTCAGAATTTTTATTTATACAAACCTTGTTGGTTTGTGTGAATCCAGCATGGTGTATTTACGGCCGAAAATAATTTGATGCTATTTTGACAATTATTCTTTGGAGATCAAATGTCAGTAGTAGGGATTTGGATACTTCATGAGATTATGTAAAAATCGATTTATTGATAAAGAAACTCTTTAATAAACAACTTTATTAAAATGTCGGAGAAATATTTGAAACTCGTATTATCACAGAAAACTTTCAGACATACGTATGATAGTATAATAAAATGGTATGATAAATAATGGGTAGTTTTAAGGTTTTTACAAGATCCGGATCTGGGATGTGATTTAACTTCAAGAACCAATGGATCTAGATTCGATTTGCTTTCGTAGTTACTTCAGTTCAATGAAGGATCTGCGGTTCTGGCTTTTACCCATCTAATATCTAGATAGTAGGTATTTCAATCTGTGATTATTTTACCTGTGTGAAATATTTGGTTAAATCATTCAGATGTATCTCGGTGTGTTCACAGTTTGGGTAATTGAACAAAATAATGTAAATGTAATTCCTCTCAACATTATAAGGTTAACAGGAAGAGCTCCCGTAAGGGATAAGTCCACCCTTTTTTAGTTTTTCCTGTTCTTTGTTTTTTATTACAATAAAGAGTATACAAACAAACAAACAATAATGACAGGATTAAAAAACTGAACAGAGAAGTGCATACAGTACATGGAGTTTGCGTTACTGATAAAAACTATGTAAAATCTTTTAAAATGAATTGAAATATAAGTAATATCAATTTTTATTTGTTTAACATATTCATATAATCATTGTTATTTTTAAATACTCGTTAAGGAAAAAAGTATCGGTATTTTAATATCATTAAATTGAAACATTTGTTTCGTTGATTTCACAACACTATTGAATGAGGTGAATGAAAATGCAATTCATATCAATCTTTTATGTATCGGTTTTTTTTTTTTTTTTTTTTTTTTATGTGATAAGGAAGGCAAACGAGCAAGTGGGTCACCTGATGGTAAGTGATCACCACTGCCCATAGACACCTGCAAACCCGGAGGGGATTGCAGATGCGTTGCCAACCTAGAGGGCTAAGATGAAATGCCTCTTGTGCCTGTAATTTCCTCGGCTGTCTTACTCTCCACACCGGAACACAACAGTGCAAGCACTGCTGCTTAGCGGCAGGATTAGCGAGTAAGATGGTAAGTTACATAAAAGTATATATTTTTTTATTTATATCTATTTTCCAAACTTTTAGAGGCAACAGAGAATACCCATAATTATTATTTTAATATTTTATATCGCGTCACGTAACCTTATTTTTGTAATACATTGGAGTAAAAATTATTGAATATAAGTCCAAAAATGTTTGCATCTTCCTAAGGTGACCCATGTGAATTAGTCAGATATTAACAATTACTTTTTTTATCTTTTTTCTCCCAACTTTTACATACATTTTGAAAAATGTAAAATGTTGAATTATTTGTGTTACGTTTTTTCACATTATCTTATTTTTGTAATATTTCAGGAAAAAATTATGAAAATATAAGTACGAATATGACGCTGGGGCACAAACGAGCATTGTCTTTTTTGTTAAAGTCATGTGTCCCTGCCAGCTGAATGATTGTTTCTAGAAATGTGGAAAAAAAAATGGCAGTAGTATAAAAAACAAAGTTAAAAGGAAAACTATCACAGCTAAGTAGGCTTTACAAGTTATTTTTTATGTGATAGATGGCAAACGAGCAGACGGATCACCTGATGGTAAGCGATTACTACCGCTCATAGACACCCGCAACAACAGAGGAGTCACACGAGCGTTGCCGACCTTTGAAATGGATGGGGGGATGGGGGCAATGGGGGGGGGGTGGTTGGGCCTTCGGTACTTTTGCGGTTAACGGTTGCTTCACGCCGGTTTTCTGTGAGGCCGTGGTATCACTCCGGTCGAGCCGGCCCATTCGTGCCGAAGCATGGCTCTCCCACGGTGAAACGAGTAGTTGTCAATGTTGTAAGACGGGAGGTTTTTCCCCGACACACACTTGACCGCTTTTGAAATGAAATGTTTTATTTGCTTAAATAATGGTTAAAAGGTGTTAACATCATTAAAGTATCTCATATTTTACTAGCAGAGCCTTGGCATGCAAATATTATTATAACAATTTAAGAATAAATTTAATAAATTTTATCATATATTACAATAATTAAGATTTATCAAATAGTTAATTTACAGAATAAAACAGTTTTTCCATAAGCCATGTCCTAAGTTTACATTTAAATAATCTGTTAGATAATATTTTTATGTCATTAGGTATTATATGAACACATATCACGATACATTTTCTTTTGTAATAAGTCATTCTTGGTATTGAATAAATACCAATTTGTTAGGATCTCTAACTCTCCTGTTATGTATGTCTCTAGTTTTTTAAAATATATGAATATTGTTTATTACAAAACTGGGTACCTCGAGGATGTACATACAAGGAAAGGGCAAAATTCCGAATGTTTTTTTTTATGTCATAGGTGGCAAACGAGCAGACGGATCGCCTGATGGTAAGCGATTACCGCCGCCCATAGACACCCGCAACAACAGAGGAGTCACAAGTGCGTTGCCAACCTTTGAAATGGGATAGTGAGATGGGGGGAATTAAACAATGGCTTGCATGACTCACGCTTTGTTTTACCACACATTGCCCTTATAAATTTTTTTTGAGCAAGGAAAACTTTATTGATGTGTGTAGAATTTCCCCAGATCAAAAGCCCATAGTTAAGAATAGAGGCAACATAGCCGTGATAGGCTAATAAAGTTGTTTCTAGTGCAGAAGTCTTATGTAGCCTATTTAATACATGCACGTAACGATTAAGTTTATCTCTTATAACCTCTAGTTGATGTTCCCAGCTGCAAGCGTCATCCAAAACAAGCTCCAAAAGTTTAGTTCAATGGGCCTGCTCTTGCTTTAGTAGTATTGATAATATATCATAAAATATAGCTATTATTAGCTCTGACAACCCTGGAAAGGGGCGTGGCCTCCCCTCACCTCAGCTCCCGCATCACGCGATCGTCGGTGGAGAGGGAAACTGCTCCTCAACAGCGCAAGACCTGAAGACCTCACATTTGGCTGCGCGCGCTCGATACGAACACTAGTTAGGCTGGCTCTCTGTCCGTTTGACCCTCGAATATTTAATTTTGTACATTCCATAAAGAGTTTAGAGTTTATTTTAAGTTTAAAGTTAATTTCATTTCTTGTAAATAATTTATTTGATCATTAAATCTATTTTTGTGTTCCTAAATCTGTCTTTTTTAATTTAAAGTCTGCCCGTCGCTAATATCAGAAGTGGGATAGTGCTTCTCTGCCTACTTGCTTCTGGTTATCCTGGCGAAACAAGTGGTTTTTGTGCATAATGGCCGAACCACCGCCGCGTGTTACAACACGTCGGCGCGGGCGTAATTCAGATACAACGGAATTACGAGAGCAATTAGGCGCGATTTTAGAACGTTTAAATGCTTTAGAAAATACTTCTGTGCAGAGCAGGTTCTTGGATGGCGATCGCTGTGACGCGAACGTGTCGCAAGCGACGGAGCCCGGTGGCGGGCTGGCGCCTACGCCTCCGCCCAGGCCTCCCAGCGGCGCGAGCGGTATCGTGGGTACTTCGGGTACTCCCCAGGCAGCTAACGGCAGTGACGCTACGGACAGAATCATCGGAGCCCTCGGCGCGTTGACAAAAGTAAGATCCACCCATTATTACATTTCGAATTTCGATCCGAGCTTGCACGATATCGATTCATGGTGTTTAGAAGTAGACAGGGCCCGCGAAATTAACCGTTGGGACGATAATGAGTGTTTAGCTAGAATCGCGAATTGTTTAAAAGGTGATGCCCGCTGTTGGCTAAATGATTGGGTCACTAATGACCGCACCTGGTCTAATTTCAAAATTGAATTTAAACCACTGTGCACGCGAAGAATCGATATCGCCTCTATTTTGTTTGATGTGATGTGCACGAATTCCGACGCCTATGCTACGTATGCTGAATATGCGAGGCGATCATTGCTTCGGCTTAATATTGTTAAAGGCTTGAGCGACGAATTGATAGTTGCTATAGTCATACGTGGTATAATGGACGCCCAAATTCGTGCAGCTGCGACTAATGCAAAGTTACTGCCTAAAGATCTTGTTGAGTTTCTATCGATTTACGTTAAACCGAAAAAGTTGGGTACCCCCCTTGATTCTGTGCGTACGTCACGAAGTAGGCATTTCGCGGAAATGAATAATAGGAAACGCGTTCATAGTGCGGCTATAAGTGAGTGTACTATTGCGAAACAATTCAAATCGGATCCCCCTAAGTGTTTTATTTGCGGTTCTAACTCGCACCTTAAACGTTTTTGTCCTAGACGCTCTAAGTCCGATAAAGATTTACCAAGTACCAGTTCAGTTCCGAGTACGTCTGGTGTAGTTGCGAAAACCGATATTACGTGTACATTCTGTAAAAAACCGGGCCATGAAATCAGTGTGTGTTTCGCTAAGCAGCGCTCAGATGCGCGTAATAAAAATAACGTTAACTTTTGTCGAGAACTGGAGGGTAGTTCGAGAGACACTGATATCACGACCGCGGTTATACAGGGCATACCTACCGACATTTTAATCGATAGCGGTTCTCGTGTTTCGCTCGTGTCGAAATCAGTGCTTAAACATTTTAGATGCGCTCAGAAACCTACTTTTCAAGTATTGAGGGGCATAGGTAATAATAATGTCGAAGCGACCAGTTACGTCACGCTCGTAATCGAGTTTCAAGATGTGTCTTTGGAAGTCGATTTGTTAGTAGTTCCGGACGGTTGTATGAATGTTCCGATAATAATAGGTACCGATGTGCTAAATCGTGATGGTATAGCTTACATACGAGTGAATAATCGACAGTGTTTGACGCGAATTGACAGTAAAAGTAGTAAGTGTGATGTTTTAATGGTTGAACCCAGTGAAAAGGTTCAAGTTAACTCGCCGTTACAAGGTACGGACCGCGATAAACTAGTGTCGATTATTGACGAGTTCAAGGACAATTTGATCGTAGGTACGGCGTTGACGACAGTGACGACAGGCAGTATGCACATTAATTTGTCAGATACTACGCCAATATATTACAGACCGTACAAGTTGTCGTACGATGAGAAAGTAAGGGTTCGCGGAATAGTTAAGGATCTGTTAGATAAAAATATCATACGCGAGTCGGAGTCCCCTTATGCCAGTCCCATCATCTTGGTTAAGAAAAAAGACGGGTCGGACCGTATGTGTGTCGACTACCGTGCACTTAATTCAGTCACAGTCAAAGACCGTTTTCCGCTGCCCCTCATAGAGGATCATATAGACAGACTAGGTGGGTGTAATTACTTCAGTTGTCTTGATATGGCGACCGGATTTCACCAGATTAGAGTTGACCCCGATTCCATACCCCTCACAGCTTTCGTCACACCAGAGGGCCACTACGAGTATTTGAAGATGCCTTATGGTCTGGCGAACGCTCCGATAGTGTATCAGAAAATCATATCGAAAACACTTAAAAAACACATAGATGCCGGTAAAGTACTGGTATACGTTGATGATGTACTGATTATGTCACAGAGCGTAAATGAGGCATTAGACGATTTACGCGAGGTTATGATGACGTTGACTTCCGCGGGGTTTTCGATAAACCTTAAGAAGAGTACATTTGTGGCCACAGAGGTTGAATATTTGGGTCGTAAAATTTCTCAGGGTCAGGTTAGACCGAGCGACCGCAAGGTCAAAGCATTAGTAGACTCCCCTGTGCCCACAAACGTACGACAAGTGCGCCAGTTACTTGGCTTGGCGGGATATTTTAGACGTTACATTCCGAACTACGCGTCGCGAACGGCATGCATAGCTAATCTGACACGTAATGGGGTTCCTTTTGTTTGGGGAGAGGAGCAGGAAAAAGCCCGTAGGTTTCTTATTGAGTGTCTAACAAATGAGCCCGTGCTCACTATTTTCGATCCCAAACAATCGACTGAGCTGCACACCGATGCGAGTGCGATAGGCTATGGCGCGGTACTCATGCAGCAACATGAGGACAAGAAGCGGCACGTGGTCGCATATTTTAGTAAGGCTACTCAAGGAGCTGAAAGTCGCTATCACTCCTATGAGTTAGAGACTCTTGCTGTGTATAAGGCTCTGATACACTTTCGCCACTACCTGCTAGGTATACTTTTTAAAATAGTGACCGATTGCAACGCGTTAAAACTGACAGAGCGTAAGAAAGATCTTTTGCCGCGTGTGGCGCGCTGGTGGCTGTACATGCAAGATTTTAACTTCACGATTGAGTATAGAAAAGGTTCGTTAAAGGCACACGCCGATTATTTAAGTAGGAACCCAGTAGACGTGAATCATATCGGTAAACCCAAAACGTGGGCTCAAATAGCTCAATCCGCGGACGAGGAAACTCGTAATCTGATGGACCAACTAGCTAATAACGAGCTAGACTCGAATAGGTATGTGGTACGTAATGATATTTTGTACTACAAGTACTCCCCGGTAGGAGAAGAGCCTAGGTTGCTTTGTTATGTTCCAAAGGGTCATAGACTAAGCCTGTTGAGAATATTTCATGATCAGCATGAGCATATTGGCTGTGATAAAACTGTCGATTTAATATTACACCATTTCTGGTTCCCTGGCATTAGAGCCTTTGTCAAAAAATACATCAGCCACTGTCTGGTCTGTATCTCGTGTAAGAAAGTCCCGAGAGCTCCTCATCAGCCTATAGCTTCATGGGTCAAGCCTGAGGTCCCATTCACTACTGTCCATATGGATGTCCTGGGTGTATTGCCAGATTCTAATGGCTACAAATATGTACTGCTGTTGATCGATGCGTACACTAAGTACTGTTTGCTATATCCGATGTATAGGCAAGACACAGATGAGCTGAAGCGCGTCGTCGCTAATGCTGTTTCTCTATTCGGCACTCCCAAGCTGATAGTGTGTGATCGCGGACGTATGTTCGAAAGTAGTGCGTTCCAAAAGTGGATTTCCGATTTAGGCTGTTCAATGCACTTTATTACGCCAGGAATGCATAGTGAGAATGGACAGGTCGAACGTTACTGCCGCACCGTTTTAAATATGTTACGGATCGAAGCGGAAAACAAACACTCTAAATGGTCAGATGCACTGTGGAAAATGCAGTTGGTTTTAAATAGTACAAAACACAAAACAACTCAAACTTCGCCGTTACAACTGCTGGTTGGTATCGATGGTGTTACGCCGGTGATAAGATCGTTGGTGCGCGATGTTGCGGTAGACGAGTCAAGTCCGAATCGCGAGGCTATGCGCGAGATAAAACGCCAGCGTGCGTCGGAACTATTAGACGCGAATAGAAAAATGCAGGACGCCTATGTAAACAAGAGCCGCAAACCTAGTCGCAGTTTTCAGCTAAATGATTTAGTATTTGTTAGCAAAAATGCGCAAATGACCGGAAAGTTGGACTCCGGTATGCGCGGTCCCTACCGCGTTGTGAAAGTACTGCCATATGGGCGGTACGAGTTAAGGTTGCTTGGTGGATCTTATGGCAAGACCACGCAAGCGGCGGCCGAGCATATGGTTGCTTGGAGGGGCGAGTGGACCCCTGACGCGTGTACGGCGTTCTTTGATTGTGAGTACGATTACGTAATGATGTGCGTAGTTACGACCGGTCAGGTCGGGTACCGGAGGGTCTTTAGGTTCGTAAAGACCGCTCTGAAGGACAAGCTAGCTCTGGGCCTCTGTCAGTGTGTTCCGATATGAGTGAAGTTGGCCGCTAGTAACTCAGTCGATGAAGTTCAAGCACTCGGTGCCTCTGGTGTTTTGTTAGACATGTACATTACGGTACCTCTGTCGGTGTTGTAATATTTCTTGTAGTACTCACAATGTGCCGGTGATTACCAAGTTACGGTGGTTTCACTGAAGGATATGCAAACTTCGGGCCTCTGTCGTGACATTTTTGTATTTGCTTATTGCTATAACATTTTTCTCCTATATTTATGTGCCTTTATTTCCGTTTCAATTGCTTAGCTTAAAATAAAGTTTTACCTGTAATTTCTGCTTCATATGTAGAAATTAGCTGCAAATTGCAATCGTAATATTAAACAAAGTACCTAAAGTAATAAATAACTTTTAAGTTGTTCAGTCAGTCAGCAGCTTTAGTATGTCTGAATCTTGAGTTGTTCAGTCAGTAAGCAGCTTTGTCAGCTATGTCTGCTATCTAATCACGTTTCATAGTTTTGAACAGTTACATGAGCAGTGTGTTATCGTTTACAGCTACAAACGAGGAACCAGCACCAGACCACGGCAGCTGCAGTGACTCCTCTTCGGAAACCGATGGACACCGAGTTCAAGAGGTGGCCGTGGACGTCCACCAGTCAGGAGAGGCCGTATTAGCTCTGACAACCCTGGAAAGGGGCGTGGCCTCCCCTCACCTCAGCTCCCGCATCACGCGATCGTCGGTGGAGAGGGAAACTGCTCCTCAACAGCGCAAGACCTGAAGACCTCACATTTGGCTGCGCGCGCTCGATACGAACACTAGTTAGGCTGGCTCTCTGTCCGTTTGACCCTCGAATATTTAATTTTGTACATTCCATAAAGAGTTTAGAGTTTATTTTAAGTTTAAAGTTAATTTCATTTCTTGTAAATAATTTATTTGATCATTAAATCTATTTTTGTGTTCCTAAATCTGTCTTTTTTAATTTAAAGTCTGCCCGTCGCTAATACTATAAAATATAACGAGTATCCTAATACTCGCTGACTCGTCTGATTGGCACGTAAGGATTTATAAACCATTTATGTCTTAAATATTGATATGTTTTAAATTTTTGGCATCTTTAGTCTAGAAAAGGCAATCTGTATTAGTAATCTGCATTGGTAATTTGTGTAAATGTCAAGTTGTCATTTATCCTTTCATTTGAGCGGTGTTGAAAATGTTAATTTGAAGGATGTAGCAAAAACGATTTCTGTAAGAAATAGGTGATGTTAGGAGGTATTGAATTCCTTCCTGCACTGAACTCAAACTCAAAATATGTTTATTCGAAGTAGCTAGCATTGTACACTTTTCGCAGATCTTTTTAATCTTCCCTAATATGAAGTACCTACCATTCGGAACTCGTATACCCAACGTTTCGGGGAGTGTTTGCGGAGAGAGAAGAAACGTCGGACCCTAAAGAAACTCCCTCCAACACATTTTTAAAATAACATTGTTACATAATTCAGGTAAACAACAAAGTTATAGTTAGTTTAGTTGCATACTATTGCAAAAGAATGTGAAAGGATCGACAAAGCCCCTGGAATTGATCAAAAGTTACACCAAAAAAAGTTTTTTACTACTATAGTATAGTTGTATACAACAAGAACGTATACTGTTGTTTAACAAAAATTTATTCTAACGAAAAACTAGTTATAAGTAATATAATTTTATGCAGCATGTACTAAGCAATTAGTAAAATTTACTTTTTAAATCTAGTTAAAACACAGATTGTAGTGTTTACCACTGCATAGTAAGCATTAATGATGCGATAGTAATGAATACTGGAAAACGGTACTCTTAACAATAAGGTTTGTTGTCATTATAATCGGATTGTAAGGTGAACATGACATGTTGTACACATACCGATATGTTCTGTTATATTCACAAATTGATTTAACTAGAATATGATAGTAATGACGACAAAGCGTTTTGTCGTCACAAATAGAACTAGACAATATCGTACGGATAACGAGATTCTAGTTTCATGTACCAGACATTTTTTTCAGTGTACTTGCAAAACCATCTACAATGCGTAGAAATTGCCAAATTTAGTGATCGTAACGAAAATATTACTTACCGCTCTTCTTATCAATATAATAAGGCAGGAGTTCCTCAGGGAAGTATAATCGGCTCTTTACTATTCATAATATACATTAACCACCTCCCGAAAGTAACGGACCATAAAATTATACTATTCGCGGGCGATATATATCATTAGTGATGCCAGATAAGGCTAAATCGATTTCTTTTGAGAATATTGTAAATAAATCAATAAATTCCATAAATTAATGGCTACTAGCTAATAATTTAAAATTAAATATTTCAAAAACAAACTACATAAAATTTTCTAATTATAAAACTTAAAAGAGAAACATATCTTTAGAAATCGAAGGACAAGCCATTGAGCGTATAGAAAAGAAACTGAATACTGCACATAGAAACTACATGTTCAACTAGTTTGCAATAAATTAGAACGTTTCTTCTTCTATGTATTGGGGAGGTTAAGAAGAGAGGCTGGAATAGAGGCAGCGTTAACTGCTTACCACGATTATGTTGCTTCGGTACTTAGGCACGGTCTGTTGATTTGGGGCAATTCGACAGATATAAAGACAGTATTTCTAGTGCAGAAGACATTTGTGAGGGCTGTGTGCGGAATAGGCCCGAGAGATTCACGTCTGCCTCTTTTTCGAGAACTCAAACTCTTAACCCTTAGGTTTTTACATCCTAGAGGTTGGCATATTTGTGAGAAAATACCAGGGATATTTCAGTCACCCTTTACCAAATCCAAGGCTGAGAAATAGAGACCTAACCAAAATTGCGTTACCACCTCACAGAACTGCATTCTATAAAAAAAATGTCTCGTGATGATTATCAAAGTGTATAACAAACTACCTACTGAGCTTAGATAATTAACAACAAAACATTTCATTAATAGGTTACGCAAATGGCAAATTGACAAATGCTACTACTCTCTTAGTAAATTTTTCATGGATTCCGAACAAATATAGTGGCTGACGCAATGGGTACCTAAATGTTTGCATGCCATATTGTGGTGGAATATACTGAAACTTCATAATAAGCAGACCATATGTGTACACATGTATTCTTCGCAAATAAAAAATATTCTATTATATTCAAAAACATACAGGTAAAATGTGTAAACGGGAAATTATTGTGACGAACCACCAATGACAAGAGCAGGCCAGTTCACACGAACAGCACCCGATCACGAGTAAAACGCGAGAGTCAGTCGTTGCTCCCCTCAACTATATTTAAGGGAAGAGGTGAATTTTGGTACAAAGATAGAGGGGACCTTGGGGAAGGACATAGGCTACTTTTTGTTGCGAAAATGAAACTGGAAGGGGGTGAAATAGGAGATGAAAGTTTTTATGGGGAATAAATCATTTCTCAAGTTAGGGATATAAATATCATCATATATCTACACTGTAAATTTAAAAATAGTCTCTGCTTAGTAGGCTTGCGTCATAACACGGATGGGTTCGACTGTTAGTGGTATTTATTTCGACCGATTCCGTACTTCGCAAGGTACGTTAAGTCGTTGGTCGTAACTCAGTGGGTTTGCGTGATCGCGTCGATCATGCAGGTTAACTGAATACAGACACGGTCAAGACCCGGTTGGGTTTGACTGTTAGTGTCAATAGTCCCACAACCTCCATCAATCCGGACTCGGCCTCTGTGTTTGAAGTGTGGCCTAAACTTCCCGAGATATGGGAAGAGATTCGTGCCACTGCATTGGGAAAAGGTCGTTAACATACACAGTAAATACTTTTGCTGACGTAGTTAATCACTTATAAAGGTTTTTTGAAAATTCATCCCCCAACGAGTAAAAATATGGGATAAGAATTATATGAAAGTTAACATAGTTATTTAGCTCGCCTTTTTCTTCATTCGATATACTCGCAAATAATATTTCTGAAATATGGTAATTAGCGTTTAGTCAAATCAAAATTAAATTAAATCATTCTTCTGTTTATTCACGTTTGCCGTGGATTAACCTTTGGCAGGGCGTAACAAAAATACACCATAAACGATGTCAACGCGGGCGAAGTCGCGGGCGGAAAGCTAGTAATGATATAAGTTAACGTTAAAGAAAGTTAAGGTTACAGTTTTTTCCAGATTTATTTTTGTACAGATTGCAAAAAAAGTAATTTCCAGTGCGTCCTTAATTCGCAATCTTAGTTGTTTTTTTAAACAAGAATACATATAAATAGTTAAAGAATAAAAAAGCTTTAATTATTAATAATTTAATAATTAATTTAATTATTGAATGTTCTCGGCTTACCTAAGGTTTCTTACTGTACCTAGTTAATTTTTGCATTTTTTTTACTCCTAGTATATGGTTATCCTACACAATGTTTCCCTTAAGGAATGTAAAAATTGTGTTATCTTTTAAAGTATAACACTTACAAGGGCGGATGGTTTGTCAACAGTTAGTACACATTTAGTACACATTTTTTCACAATTTTTGATATAGCCTCCTTCTATCTACAAGCTTGGGTTTATTAATCCTTAAACCCTACCAGGGGGTCCAGCAAACCCCATTGACTTAAAATTTGTATTTTTTTTTTGAAAAGAACAGGCCTGCGGTTCTAGGTAATCTTAAATGGCGTGCTCGGTCATCTTTTCGTCAGTCTCCAACAGGCATAAGATCTGTGTGGTCAGATATTTTGCAGTTTATGGGTTCGTCAGACCTCAGGGTAGTGACAGCGTACTATATTTTATCGAGTTTTATATAGTGAATCGTGTAGTAATATGAAATCCTTTTTAAGTTATATAACTTAATAACCTATTGTGTATATCTTAATAACCAACTCAAACTGCGCCAAAACGCAGGAAATTTTTGAAAAAGTTGCTATAACCCTCATTTTTCCTCAAATAGAAGAACGCTTGACTTGGCCAACTTTGCCTACAAATCTCCGTATCCTCTTAGAAGGTATACTGAAAAAGAAGAGCCCAGCGGTTAAACATGGTCGTAATCTTGCTACAAAAAAAAAGATGTACTGTGTGCCCAGAAGACCAGAGTTTTTGGAAGCTTATGCAAAAATCCCCTCTGTGGTGAGCATACCATGCCAATTCGTCAAAAATGTCTAGACAAAGTCAGTTAAGATTAATTTTGATTCTTTTTATTTCTATGTATCTAATAAAGAAATCTAATTATTAATATCTTGTTTTATTTCAAAGATACAGACCAAAGCTTAATGGGGTCCTCTAAACCCCAGGGTAATGTAAGTGTATCTCCTAGGATGGTTAGGAATTAAGGGTTAAATATAGAAGAAAATAAGGATCACTCAGTTGGGACGTTCAATGAAAATCATTTTTTTAATTTACTCTTGAATCAGTAAGATTTCAGTCACGACATTTGCGTCACCAACCCTCCCAGAGGCAAAATTATAGTACACACCGGGAATATTACATACTTATTCAGTTTAAGACGGTAATTTATAAGGCGAATAGGAAGACTGAGTGACCCACATAAACCTTTATCCAAAATTCAAAATCATGTATTTCTTGTTTAATTATACGCGAGAGTGTGCAGTGGGAATCATTTATTTAATAATTTTCACAGAGTACAAATTACACAGCGCAGCAGCCATCTTGCGTGCTAGCTTATTAGTAGACAAAGACAACATAGAATATCTAGACCATAGATAATTACGGTAATCACACACTGAACTTAACACCCCCCTTCAATTTTAAGTTTGTTAAAAACATTAAAACTTTAAATTGTCTCAAAACTTCAAAAGTACAAACTTTGGTAATTTTTTAAATAATACGTTGACAACATTAATCATTATCCATACATCAGTACTTTTTAGAAAACAATTACTGGCAACACTAAATAAATTGTCACTCAGTTCAAATGTCAAACTTGTCAAAGTTAGAAAATGTAAACAAAGACATAGGTTAGCTAGACTTAGACAAATACTAAGTAATTTAACAAACAATCATTACGAAATTAACATTTTAGACCTTAAATTCACAAATTGAACACTACACAGTGGTTTTGTTAGAATGTCCGCGATATTTTCATCACTTCTCACATAGTCAATCGACACTATCTTCTTTGCTACAATGTCTTTCACAAAATGCAGTTTAATGTCTATGTGTTTTGAGTGTTTGGTATTTTCATAGTTTACGATCATTTTTAGAGCACTTTGATTGTCCACAAATAACACTGCACTACACTTTTCTTGAAACTGTTCAGCTAGTCCTTTCATGAAGATAATCTCTGCAGTACACAAAGATGCAGCGATATATTCCGCCTCGGCGGTTGACAAGGCGACGACTTGCTGTTTCTTTGACGCCCATGACACAAGATTTTGCCCATGGTACACCACCATACCACTGGTACTTTTACGGTCTCTCTGGTCACCAGCCCAGTCCGCGTCTGAGAAAGCTGTTATAGAAGGGTTAGAATCTTCACTCTTCGTATAGGTAAGTTTCATATCTCTTGTCCCTTTCAGGTAACGCAGGATTCTCTTTCCAGATTTCCACAAATCTTCAGTTGGCTTATCCAGAAATCTGCTCAGGTAAGAAGTCGCATAACAAATATCAGGTCTTGAGATGGTTGCGAGGTAAGTCAAACTTCCTATTAATTTTCTGTATGGTACTTCTCTAATTATTTCTTTTTCTTCACAGGTATATCCAGTTATCATCGGGGTTGGTGTTTCTTTACATTCTTCCATTTTAAATGTTTGTAATAATTTATTAATAAATTTCGTTTGTGATAATTTTATTGTATTGTTTTCTTTCTCAAATTGTATTCCCAAAAATGTAGATATATTTCCTAGATCTTTAGCATTAAATTCCCTTCTTAAATTCTTTACTATCTCTTGTACTTTTTCTGTTTTTCCAAATAATAATATGTCATCGACAAATAGTATCAGCCAAATTCCCTCTCCTGTATATAGGCACACGTCATGCTGTGAACGTTTCATTTCTATTGTTTCAAAGAACTTATTCATTCGCTCGTTCCAACATCTTGGTGATTCTTTCAGTCCATATAGTGCCTTATTGAGTTTGAATACATTTTTGCTATTTGTTACATTTACACCTTTTGGTACTTTGGTACTTTATACACTTCAGTTTCCAAGTTTCCATTTAAGAAAGCTGATGGGATGTCTAATTGTCTTATTTCCCATTCATGATTCAATGCTTGAGATAATCCCATTCTAACAGTAGAAATCTTTGCTACAGGTGAGTATACATTGTCATATGTTTCTTGTTGAAAGCCCCGGGCAACTAATCTGGCTTTTTTGGTTCCATCTGATTTTGTTTTAAATATCCATTTTGTATCTATAGGTTTCTGTCCATCCGGTAGTTTACTTTCTTTCCATACTTTCAGATCTGTCAATGCTTTTATTTCTTTATTAATAGCCTCTTGCCACTCTTCTCCTTTTTCTATTGCTTCATCATATGTTTTTGGATCTTCACTTTCTCCTAGTAAACAATAAGCTTCGTACAACTCATAGTCATTATATTGGCTTGGTGGATTTACTTCTCTTCCGCTTCTTGTAGTTTTTATTTCTTTTTCATTCATACATTCTTTTTGCCTCTCTTCAATTATTTCCTTTTCTTTTTCTTCTTTATTTTCTGTAGATCTATTTTCCATCTTTTCATTTTCATTTAAACTTTTTTCTGGTACAATTTCTTCTTGGTAGTTATTTTTATTTTCCTCTATCCATTTCATATTTTTATATATCCCTGGCATTGTGTTTTCTTCTTTTTCTTTTTCTTTATATTTTATGTCTTCTTCATTAAATCTTACATCTCGTGATATCAGAATAGTGTCTGTTTCCGGGTCCCAAAGTCGATATCCATTTAGTCCATAGCCTATCATCCTTACTTCTTTTGCTCTATTTTCCATTTTGCTTTCCTTAGGTATCTTTACCATCCAAGCTTTACATCCAAATACTCTTAGCTTGTGTAAGTCACTTGGCTTCTTAAATCTTCTTACTGGTATGTCATAATTTATTGCACTTGATGGTGATCTGTTCAGTAAATAGGCAGAGCATCTAATGGCTTCTCCCCACAGATGTTTTGGTAATCCTGATTCGTTCAGCATAGTTCTTCCTTTATCATACAAGGTTCTATTCATTCTTTCTGCAGTGCCATTCTGCTGGGGACTGTATGGTTGTGTGTACTGTATTTTTATTCCTTTCTTCACACAAAATTCTTTAAACCAGTTTGCTGAGTACTCTCCTCCATTGTCACATCTTATAGCCTTCACTCTTACTTCTTTTTCTGTCTCTAAGCTTCTGATATATTCAACTAAATTCTTTGCAGCTTCGCTTTTGTGTTGCAACAGATATACACGGGTGAAATGTGAATAATCATCCACTACAGTTTGAAAATATTTATGTGCTTCTTTTGTAGGCACATTAGCAGGTCCTGCAACGTCACTATGTATCAGATCTCCTATTTTATATGACTTACTGTACTGTACAGTTTTAAATGGTAGTCGAGTAGATTTTCCTTTAATGCATGCTTCACATGGTTTGCTACCAACTGGCAATGACATTATTTTCATGTACTTTCTATTCAAATGACCCAATCTTTGGTGCCATAAATCACTTTCCTCGGTCATGCAGCAGCTTTCATTTTCTTTTATTTTTAAATTTAGCACATATAATTTCCCTTTTTGCTGTCCGTATAGAGTTTTTCCAAAGCCATGTATTTTCAAGTTTCCTGTTTTAAAAATTATTGTGAATCCTTTGTTCATCAGCTGATTAACGGAGAGCAAATTACTGCATAATCCTGAAACTATTAATGCTTGTATGTTTATTCTACATTTTTCATAATAAACAGTTATTTGTCCTTTTTGTTTGCATGTGAGATATTGTCCATTCGCTACTCTTATCTTCATTTCAGAAATATTTACTTCATTTTTCATCATATCTTTATATTTGTCTTGTATTAAATTTTCAGTTGCTCCGGAATCTATTATAAATTGTATTTCATTCTCTTTGGATGTGTAATATATTTCTTCCTCTACAAAAGCTGTAAAATCTATATTTTCTTCTCTGTTTTCTGTTTCTACATTGCTTGCTTCTCTTCGCCTTCTAAAATTTCCTCTCTGTTTCCAATTGAAATTGTATCTTTCTCTTTGGCTTGGCAATTTTCTATTCTCCGGACACTGGTATGCTTTGTGGCCTAGCTTTTTACATTTATAGCATGTTAAAAAAGCGTTTCCTTCTTCACTCTTTTCAGCTTGATTTAATTTAAGCTCAGCATCTAGCAGCCTTGACTTAATAATTTCAACTGTCAGATTTTTGTCTAGACTCATAGTCTCCAGTGTGGTTATTATTGTTTCATATTCTTTAGGCAAAGTGAGTAGTAGATGGACTACTTTGTCTGGCTCTTCAAGTGGAGCTCCTGAAGCTTCCAATTCCGCCACTATCTGATCGAAATTAAAAAAATGGTTCTGCAAATTTTCTTCAGTTTTCTTCAACTGTAAAAGCTTTCGCTTTATAAATAAACGATTTAAGACGGATTTTCTCTCAAAAATATTCTCTAGACATTTCAACATATCCAATGCAGTTGGAGATTTCTTTATTATTTCCAGATATTTATCGGGCAAGCACTGAACTATTACAGATTTCACTTTTGCGTCATTCTTCATATTATATTCTTTTTCATCCATATTGATTCCTTTTTCTTCCAATATTATTTTTAATCTATACTTCCAATTAGAAAAGTTAGTTTTCTCCGTGAGTTGAGGAAAATTGTTTGATGAGGACGCCATTTTTCACTTTTTACTTTTCTTCTTTTACTTGTCCTTGCACACTAAACTCTTTTAGTACTCGCTTTTTCCTCCTTATTTGCCCATAACCTGTTTAATTATACGCGAGAGTGTGCAGTGGGAATCATTTATTTAATAATTTTCACAGAGTACAAATTACACAGCGCAGCAGCCATCTTGCGTGCTAGCTTATTAGTAGACAAAGACAACATAGAATATGTAGACCATAGATAATTACGGTAATCACACACTGAACTTAACATTTCTTTACGTAGGTACCTACGTATTAAGCACTCTTATGAACGTCATATCATTTTGCTGGAGGAATATTCCAAATGTCATTATCATTAATACAATTTAAAGTCTTACAGTATCCTCAATACGGATACTTTAAGACTGTAGATTATTTTAATATATGTCAAGATTATTTATTTTACTTCTCAAATTACGGTTATGTCTGTCACTATTTTTGAAAAACAAGTTTAGATTTTTATTTCCTTAAATCTATCTCGAAGTGATTCTCGGGATCGTAGTTGGTATATAGCTCGGACGGCCTCACAGAAAACCGGCGTGAAGCAACGCTTGCGTTGTATTTCGCCGAGCGAGTGAGGGAATCGGAGACCCCCTCCAATTCCCCACATTCCATTTCCAAGGTCGGCAGCCCACTTGTGTCTCCTCTGAGGTAGCAGGCGTCTATGGGCGGCGGTAATCGCTTACCATCAGGTGATCCGTCTACTCGTTTGCCACCTATCACATTAAAAAAAACTGCTCTTTTTTGTAGAATGAAAATGGTTTCAATGTCTGCTGCGTGTCCCTGCAGTAAAATGCCATAACACATTATACTGTGAAAGTAACTGAAATATACTAATCTGACAGTTGTTACATCCGTCAATTGTCTTATTTTCTTGACGGCGTAGGCAGCCGAGCTTAATCTCCCCGCTAGAGTTGCAATATGTGGGCTCCACCGTAACGTGCTATCTACAGGATTTAACAGAAAGGTGTGATAATACCTCAAGGTGGGTTTTTTTGTTCTACAACTTTGTTGAAATCGCAAAATTTTTTTTGAACTTTTCATACAAACTTGGTTCGCCAGCTGATCGATTTGTATGAAAAGTCCAAAAAAAAAATTTGCGATTTGAACAAAGTTGTAGAACAAAAGTTGTTCAGTTTGATGGGTAAAAGCTCACCTTGAAGTATTATCACACCTTTCTGTTACACCCTGTATAGTTATGCCATGAAAAACTGTACTAGGAACAAAATCTAATTCGTTACCATTTAATATTACTTTATTATGAGTCTGTTTAATATTTGGCAAAGAAAAATTTATGCATTTGTTTTTTCGCATTTAATAACAGATTATTAGCAGTAAACCAGTTTAGTAACTTAGAGAGAGTGTTGTTCACTTCGTCAATTTCGATTGTGTTTCTACTCACCTTAAAAAGAAGGTGAGTGTCATCAGCAAACAACACAATATTTGAAAGGTTTTGCACCATAAATGGCAAGTCATTGATGTACGTCAGAAAAAGGAAAGGGCCTAAAATAGATCCTTGTGGCACGCCCACTTTTACAGTGGACCCAGAAGAATTAACGTCCTTGACTTGTACCATTTGCATTCTATCAAGATAAGATTTAAGGAGACCGAGTGCCCTATCTCTCACGCCGTAATGCTCCGATTTTATAAGTAAGGTTTGATGTTCTACGCAGTCAAAGGCCTTACATAGATCACAAAATACCCCTGTTACATTTTGTGATTCCTCAAATGCCTCATAAATATTGCGTATTAAAGCAACTCCTGCATCTGTTGTTGAACGCCCTTTGACAAAACCAAATTGTTGATTATGCAGGAGATTGTTCATATTGAAATGCTGAACCATTTGATATAACATAATTTTTTCAAAAAATTTACTTACTACAGGAAGCACTGAGACAGGTCTATAGTTTCCCGGTTCAGTTTTTTTGCCAGATTTATATAAAAGGTAGTACTTTACTGTATTTCATAAGATCGGGGAATACACCACTGTTAATTCTGGCAATATACAAGCAAGCCAAATATGGTGCTAAAATATGTAACTAACTGATAATCCGCAGAGGTCTTCTGTATTTTTTAATTTTAATGATTTAAAATTCTTTACAACAACATTTAGCTCAATTTCTTTAAAAGTAAATAGTGAAGAACATGATATAACGTTTTCCTCTAATAAAATTTGAGCTTATATGGGCGAAGAATTTAGGGCTTCAGTCATTTTCACAGGTTTCCAATTCTTTAGCTATTACAGAATGGTCTGTAATTTTACTATGATCTGTATCTAGTACATAATCTTGTTCGTGACTTTTTATTTTTCCTCTTAATAATATATTTATAATATAATATAATATAAATATATTATTAAGAAATATTATATATTTCTCTATTAATAATATTCCATACAGTTTTTACTTTATTTGTAGATAATTTTATTTTTCTAGCTATATGATTAGATTTATCAGTTAAAGAGTTTAAGAAGGTATCCTCTTAAAAAATTTTGAATAATTCTAAAAATAGTTAATAAAATTCTCATCAAACACGTTAGTCTTTTAGTCATAAAGTTCAAATAGTTTTTCTCTGCTTTTGCGAATTCCAACAGTTGCCCAGTCACAAAATTTAAATTTTTGGTTAATCTTTATAGATTTTTGTTTAAAAATGTTTTTGAATTTCCTATCTGTAACGGTAAAAATAATCATTATAAAATCTATTTACTTCTAATGTACATGTGTCTGGTATTGGCAAGTTTTAGTCAAGTATATCTTTAAATCTCTCTATCCTACTAGCTGTGACAGGCCTTCCTTGCAATGTATTTACTTCTTTTAGTTTTTGTACAGGAAAACTATTGGACCACTGTGATCTTAACAATTTAAAACTTTTTTATCATAAAAATTGCAATTAAAGAAAATTATCAATACATGTAGCGCTAGACTCCGTTATCCTAGTTGGTTCTAAGCATATGTACTGTAAATCAAAAGACTTGAAGAGGCAAATTAACCTAGTCGAAAGAGATTTCTTTTCAAGCAAATCTATGTTGAAATCACCACAGATGATAATGCATTTATCGCTGTTTTCTCGTGGACCCACTATTTTGTCCCACTGGTGGTTCCACGAGGGATACTTGTTTCTCGTGGACCCACTACTCCGTTCGGTGCAAAAAATAACAATTTGTTATGTGACATTAAAGGACAAATCATAACGGATTTTATTTTTAATATAACTGTATTTTGAATATTAAAACAATATTGAATTACAACTAATACTTAATAATTAAAAACATACAAATTAAATTCATAATGATCGTTTAACGCACTACATTCTCCTACTGGTAGGAGCACAAGGACATGCACGTCCTGTAGTGTTCTAAAGTACCAGCAGAGCATGACCGAACAGAAGGTAGACAGTGCAGGATTACTAGTTGATGCCCTAATCAATTACATGCCTATGGGTCCCCTCTATTAGAAAACCTAGTAGGTGGCATTATATTTTTATAGGATGAAACTTATAGTTGATCTGACTTGACTGATCTTCTGCGACGTTGCTGAAATCCCTCCAACCCCCACCTCTTCCGTGGCCTAGTAGAAGGGGTCCATAGGCGCGCATTGCTTAGGGGGTCAAATAGTAATGTGGCACTACCTTCTGTTCGGTCATGCTCTCCTGGTACTTTAGAACACGCAGTATCAAATATAACCAGGCTGCTGCACTGAAAACTTTCAAGTTTACCTGTAATATCAATTAAGGCCAGGTAGCACAGAGCTACTGCGCATCCATCTGCGCAGTACAAAATGCAAGTCCCACCCGCACGCGCCACACGATTAAAAATTTTTTTTCTGAATGAAAGTGTTCAAACTAATGGCGTAGTTTCCTTCATATCGTCGAAAGCAATATTGTCATATAATTTTCAATTTTATTCTTTTAATATACAGGCAACTGTTTTAAGTAACGGTAGACCCATTTTTGTATTTTTTTTCTATCGAGCCGAAATTGTTGAATCGTGTTTCGGATGGCGTATGATCTTAGGAAATATAGTCAAAAATAAGTATAATTTTTTTCAGACTTGAAACTTCTACAGTTTTCCGTCAAAACTGTTCAAAAAAACGTTATTTTGGGGAAAGATGGCCTTAATAAACTACTAGTAAAGTCCATCTCGGCGATCTGTCTCCAACAAGAAACTAGACAAGGAGACCGAACGCTCTTCAGCTACCAACCGAGTGGACAACGACGGGTTCATTACTGTCCAGAAGAAGAAACGAACTCGTCCGAACAACAACAAGTGCGGTACGGCACCGACTGGGCCCAACTTTCTGCTGCGCGCCGCAGTGCCAACTACACTGTTGTACGTGTCTCGGCTGTACTACTCCACCACCTCCTCAGAGGTGAAGTCAAAGTACATCAAAGTGAAGTCAAAGTATACCTTGAGGGTAATGCCGCTGGAATCGCGCCACAGCGTCAACTTCAAGTCGTTTGTGGTGCGAGTCCCGTCAGAGCAGCTGGACTTCTTCACCAAGGAGGAGTTTTAGCCGAAGGGTGTGGTGTTCCGCAAATTCCGAGGGAGCCTGCTGACCACTACTACCGATGCAGCACTACCGACAGCTCGTGCAAACTAATGTTATGTTTTATTTAATAATTAAATTGTATGTATTTATAGTATTTAAGTTAATTTATTGTATGAGTTTCTATATATCTATGGGCCCTAAGTTGCCTGAAAATAAACGAAAAAAAAAGTAAAAGTCAGGGATTTTTTCCCGACTACGGCGAAGCAAAAAGGAGGGTTATGATTTTAACCTGCATATACATGTATGTTCAACTGTTTCCGCATAACTTCTAAACTACTTATCAGAATAAAATATACAAACACACAAAAAAAATGTACAGCAACGCTGTGCACACTTTCACGAATACACTTTAAATCAGAAATCAGCAATAAACATTCATAATTAGTAGCAAGTGATAGAATGAATTGATCCACTTTTCCCTTCTCTTTGAAGTTAGTGCGGTTACGATGCGCGTACAAAGAGGTTTGTACTCTTTTGAAAGCCGGTATCTTTCCTTAGTTCCCAATAGGACAGTTGTACAGTTCAGTTAACTGAACAGGTGGGTATTTTTATCTCATGGAAAAAAAAACAATGCTACTGTCATTTATTAATTTATCTATTATGTGTCACGACGACAGAGAATAGTTAGAAAACTCATACTATCAGTACAAAGAGATTGTACGTATATGATGAGGAAAATTTATTCACCATGCTTTGTCCAATTAAGATATACTTAGTTCACAATATACAATGTAGTGGGACCACGAGAAACAAGTCTCCCTCGTGGAACCACCAGTGGGACAAAATAGTGGGTCCACGAGAAAACAGGGGCATTTATTTGTTTTAATTAAAATCCCTAATGCATCTTCCATTACCTTCTCAAAGTCTGTGAGGTATTCGTCATATATTATATTTATTCTCGGATATGCGTTATGGTTTTTTCTTCAGGTGTCCAGATTGACTGATCCAGTTAATTAACTATAACTTTCTTGATACAGGTTTCACATTTTTTTTACTTACTATGAAGTTTTCACAATTATTTACTAAGTTCTCCCAAATTGTGGTAGGGATTGAATAAGGTTTTTGAAAAGACCACTCAATCCACACACACAATTTAGAAGCTGTAATGTTGTCACTTGTTAAGCCCTTGGTATTATCTAACCTGATGGTAAGTGACGATACCGAAAGGTGGAAGCAAGCTTTATAAGATTTCCCAATGTAATGGAAAACTGACTATCTTGACTTATTATGAGTTATTGTCTTATATTAATTTCGGAACAAATCAATGCTATTAACACTGATATATCGTAGTACATATTTGGCAGCAAGACATATCGTAGTACATAGAGATAAGATCGTTTATTTCGAAACATAGGTTCTAATTTTGTGCATTACATACCTTTATCCTTGTACCACTTGTGATGTCTTGAGAATCAGTTTGTGGAGAACAAACCAATATATTTATAATTTATAGTTTGGATGTTATCCGTGCAGTTGTTAGCGCAACTTGCAGCTCAGTGCCGATGCCGTCTATTTAAATAATGTTTTTTCTATGCATACAATTAAACCGTAACATGGTCGCAACTAAACCTGTAACGTTATCGAATCTATACATGGAGTGTTTTTAGGGTTCCGTACCTCAAAAGGAAAAAAGGAACCCTTATAGGATCACTTCGTAGTCCGTCTACCTATACGATAAATAATGTTCTGTGCTATAATTATATGCTATAATTATAGTGAGAGCGCCTTGAAAGTTGTAGCAGATGCAGAAGAAATTACAGCAGGAGAAAAATGAGTGTTTTCCAAATTAGGCATAATAAGAGGATACTATAAGACTGTAGATTATTTTAATTATAATGACATTTGGAATATTCCTCCAGCAAAATGATATGACTTTTATAAGAGTGCTTAATGTACCTACGTAAAGAAATAAATGATTTTGAATTTTAAGACTTTTTCTAACTAGAATTAATTAGTAGAAAAACACAAACCTTTGGAAGGATCCGGACCATTGAACTTGAAGAGAGTACCTGAGGCTACTCTTACTATACTTCATTTGTTTAGGTACCTAAAAAAACGTAAACAATCTTGATATGTCTTTTTATTGATACCTGCTTGTTAAAATTCTCAAACGAGTAGAATGTATTACGTATTTAATAGAAATGCAAAAGAAACTTAGTAACTACGTTTACAACAAATATCAGAATTTATACGTGCACATATGAATAAAAAGACATATCAAGATTGTTTACGTTTTTTAAGTACCTAATCAAATTAAGTATAGGGTGTCAACCAATTACCATTAGCTTCACCGATATTTACCGATTCGTTTTATTATATCGTCCCTCGCACTACTAACTCTCCTATCTCATAACCTTGATTATCTGAGTTTGGACTTTATCCAAATCTAAAAAAAGATGTCTTCGAATTATGTTTAACATGCATAATACAGAAACACTAAGAATGATATTTATAGAGCAGAAATTCCAACATTGACGTGTATTCGTGTTCTACAAATTTGTTTATTTATAAGAAATAATAACGAATACTTCAATAAAAAAGATGAAAGGAACAAACACCTACGGTCTTAATATAAATATAATTTGTTGTCTGTGGTAGCTACTACTGATATATATAAAAAAGTTGTTTTGTGAACGGAATCAGAATATACTAGCTTCTGCCCGCGACTTCGTCTGCGTGGACTTCAGAAATACGTCCAGAGAAACGAAATTGCGAGAGGAAGAAAAATATTGTATAGGTACAAAATTTCTAAATGGGGTATCGCGACATTCTATAGAGTAAAAAAGCTGCAGTTCTATTCTATTCTATTCTATTTTTCTATTTGGCATTCCACATCTCATATTGAGCGTGATTTTGCCAATGTCAAGTGAAAAATGGGAGAATCTTCAATAAAAAAATAGCGAAACGCCAATATCAAGTGAAAGACGCGGCTCTAAGGGTGATGGGCACTTAAAGGTGCTCCACGTGGTGGTGTTGTTGGAACTCGGAAAACGGAGCTGTCTTCCGAGTTAATCCTCTTCTGATGACCGCTTATCACTGAATCGGAATCACAGCTATTTCCCCATCACAAAAATAACGTTGAGACTATTCTAAAACGGAAATAATTAAAAAAATAACTCAGCAGACGTGTGCTCGGTGCAAGTCCCGGCAACCAACCCCAAAGCTGCAGTTATCTTTTACAGTCCAACTACGATTATTTGGCACTTCGATATATGACAACCTGACATTTGTCAAGCAGGCATCTGTCATACTGACATCTATCAAACTGTCATGTGTCAAACTCACGTCTGTCAAACTGACATCTGTCAAAATCGCAACGGTTAAACTGACATCTGTCAAAACGACAATTGTCAAAGTGGCAACTGTCAAACTGACAACTGTCGAAATGTCAATTGTCAAAATGACAACTGTTAAAATGATAACTGTCAAAATAATAACTGTCACAATTACAACTGTCAAAATGACAACTGTCAAAATGACAAGTTTCAAAATTGCAACTGTCATAATGGCAACTATCAAAATGACCGCTGTCAAAATGATAACTGTCAAAATGACAACTGTCAAAATGACATCTGTCAAAATGACGACTGTCAAAATGACGACTGTCAAACAGACATTATCAAAATCAGATTTGATTTCGCCTGATACATGGAAACCCTCGAGCTTTCCGGGATGAAAAGTATCCTATGTGTTAATCCAGGTATAAAACTATCTGTGTACCAAATTTTATCTGAATCTGTTGAGCCGTTTTTGCGTGATTGAGTAACAAACATCCAAACATACAAACTTACAAACATCCAAACTTTCACATTTATAATATTAGTAGGATAATAATTTTCCTAATTTATATTGAAATAATAGATAAAATGTATCGAAATATTGTTTCTATTATGTAAAGGCGGCCTTAACCTCATGTAAAGGTAGAGGGTCTCACAATAGGGATAGGCGCGTGATAGGCTGGAATAAGCATGTCCGCTGCGCTCACAGTTTGGCTAGAGATAAATATGAGATCTGGCTTTTCTATAATGCAGCCTGTGGGTCAGATACACTCTCAGGGCCTTTAATGCCCTACGCATCCAGTATAATAATGGATTTAGGATGCTGATGGGCCTGCCTCGCTTCTGCAGCGCATCAGGAATGTTCGCAGAGGCTCGCACTGACTCTTTTAAATGTATTGTACGCAAAAGAGTGGCATCCCTGATGTGTCGCCTGCGAGACAGCCCCGGCAGCCTCCTAAATACCATACTGGAGCGGGCAGACTGTCCGATTGTGCGGCACTGGAACTCTGTGCATATGGGGTCCAGGGCTGCCATGTACAATAAATTCTAATTTTAAATGTGTTTTGTATTTTGTATTGTATTTGTGTTTTCTTGAATTAAATTGTATACTAACATAGAATAAGTATTACTAACAATTTATGGGCTTGTGCCTGAAATAAAGGAGTTATTATTATTATTATTATTATAATAAACCCCATAGTGGAAAGATTTTTGAAGAAATGCAAATTTCTCGTAAAGTTTTTAAAGCTAAACTTAAATGGTGTTTAAATCACCAGGAGCAGATAAGACTTGATATACTGGCAAAACATCACAGTAATAATGTTTTTTTTTTTTTTTTTGAAATCGACAAATAAGTTAAAAACAAAACCTGGCCAACCTGTGAGCGTGGTGGGAGTGATACAGCCGGCAGACATTGCCAATCTTTTCAAGGAACACTTTACAGTGAAATCACCCTTGGGTCCTTCGCTTGGGATGGTTGATACTAAGACACGCCCTGTTAGACGGCCTCTTCGTTTCTCAGGCAAGCAGGTAAAGGAAACCATTATGAAAATGACCAGAGGTAAGTCTCCTGGACACGACGGTCTCAGTGTTGAGCATCTCCGACACGCGGGGGTCCATCTTCCGAGAGTATTGGCAATGTTTTACTCATTGTGCCTGAGTCACTCGTATTTGCCGTCTGATCTGATGCGGACTATTGTTGTGCCGGTGGTGAAAGACAAAACTGGGGATATTACAGATAAAAGAAACTACCGACCCATCTCACTGGCGACGATCGTGGCCAAGGTGCTGGACGGTCTGCTTGAGTCTCAGCTTCATAAATACATAGAGCTTAATTTTTACTAACACCACTGGACCCTGTAGTCTGATTAAATAAAGATAAATAAATAAATAAAGCGGACCAGACACTATCAGTAATAATGACAGTATTTTCAAGTGATGACAATATACTGACATTATACTGACAGTGTAGTGGTTGGAATGATGGTCTGATGCATACTAAACAATGGAATGTCAGTATACTGATGTAAAAATACTGTCATTATTACTAATAGTATCTGGTTCGCTTTATAAAATCATTGCAAGGTGTACAATTTAAAACTTAACTTAGAGAGTGGCTTATAATGAAATGTTTTTATAATTTAAATGAATATTTTGCTAATGTATAAATGTTATTTAAATGTTGTACGTCCGAAATGGGCAATCTGTTGAAACTAAATATTCCATGTCACATCTACTGTACACAGTTTTACAATAAAGATTATCTTGTCTTATCTTATCTAATTGCTATAGGGTTGTTTTTAAAAACTTACGAAAAATGAGATAGGAGAGTTAGTCGTGCGAGGGACGATATTAGGTATATTTTATATATAACACCAAAATAAAAAATAAAAATTTATTAATATCAATCATATTTAACAATTAAATCCTTATTTTATTTTATAATTTATTGTGTTCACAAAATAGGCATAATACACAAGCATAACATAAAATATACACAAAGGGTACAACTTTTGATTTTGATGAATAAACAAATTTTGCAATTTGTTCCTTCTTGATGATAAAAATTAGCCCGATGCCGAGACTTACGATACTTTTGGAAGGTACATAATTTGGTGGCACTGACAGATACTTTAAAGAAATTATAAATCAGCGTTTGCGTCAAATGCATATTACTTCCCCAAAATGTTTAAAGCATAGATAAATAAATATTTCCAAAGAAATTGAACACACTGTGTATTTAGGGTTGCCAAAAAATTATCGGTTATTTTTAACTACAACCCTTTTTTATCGGCATTGTAAAAAACGGGTCGTTTTCAGGTTTTCTTAAAACCAGTTGACATCACTATCTCTGAACGGAAATTGCACGACATGAAAGACTGCTCATGTGTTTTGTATTATTACTATCTGCGTATGCACCATCAGTTTTAGACGATTCCCTTTAGAGTGGACTGTAATTCTGGTTCTTCTTCTTTCTAGCACAGGTGGTGAAATAACTAGCACTGAAACTTGCTTTACGGCGTTTACTGCCTCTGAATTACACAAATTACAGTAAAATAGTTAAATTAAATGTTTAGCGCCACGCACACCGTTCAGTGGATTTTACGAGAAAGAGAAAAAAATGTTGCTATAGCACATAATATTTTTATGTTGTTGCCAACACAAGGGTATTACTATTATTCTAGAATACTAAATACCTATCCTCAGGTGGATTGCAGTTGCGTACGGAAACGGACACCTGCGCTGTGTGACAGCAGGCATAGTTGTAGCCTATGAGTAGATTTATTAAGCAATAATAATAATAATATCTGGGACAAATCACACACGGTCACCTGGCCCCAAACTAGGATTCCCTGTATCTTGGGAACCAGAGACTGATATACATACACATATACTTTTTATTATGATTATTTATTTATTTATTTCATATTTTGTAATTATTTTATTTTAATTACCATTTAAATTCAATAAAAATACTTTTAAATACATACATATATAGATATAATACACCCAGACTCAGAGCAAACAATTCTGCTCATCACAGAAAGTTTGCCCTGTGTGGGGATCGAACCCACGACTCTCTCTCTCAGTATAAAGAAAACTTATAATTTTCAGATGAAAACCACTTGTAGTGTTTATAAGGGTGACGGCCATCTATTCAACTTTATCGCCTACAGATGCAAATGAGAGGGTAAAGTCTATAGTATTTTAACGGACCAAAGTACGTTACATATTCACAAATGCAATTATTTAATCAATACAATCAATTATGACATGGCTAAATAAAAATATCGCCCGGTTTCGTGGTGATCTGAGTACTTTTTTGACGCTTGAAACAACAGGAAATTTAGGTCCAGTCCGAATCTGCTGTGATTTATGCAACACATATTTTGTAAAATTTTGGAAGATATAGAACTTCATACAGACAAATTATTTTGTGATTTTGACTTATACTGTTTTTCCTGACATAAATTTGGTAACATAGGGCGTTTGAATCGTTTTGCCTGCACCTGAAATCCATACTTGATGTCACTTGAAACAATTATCCTGCACCTGAAATGTATAATTCAGGTCACTTAAAACATTTCAGGCTGCACCTAAAATCCATACCTTAAAGTCGCTTGAACCGTTTATCTTGCATTCGATTTTAATACACACAGGTGCTTAAAACATTTTAACCTTCAATCCAAATTATTTTTAGTCAGTGGTTAAACCCTTTTTCTTAAACCAATTTAGTAAACATTTGTCGCATCAGACATATCCAAACTGTAAGTGGTGGAATTTAAAACATTTTTCCTGTACCTACCGGAATAAGGAAAGCTATGTTCGTTAAGTTATAGGTATTTTGAGGTACGAATCCCTAAACAAACTTACTTGCAATTTTGTGGGACATCAAAAATGATGGAAATGAAAAGAGAAAACATTTTTAAAAACAACATAAATAGCAACAATTGCCTTCAGAACCTGAGGCTATAAATAAGAGAAAAATACTAAACGAACAAGTGTCAAGGTGTACGTAATAAATCTAAAACCATCTAGGAAAATAAATACAGAAGGGCCTATTCCTTCGGATGTAGATGTTACACTTTTAGTAAGTCGTTCTTACCACGAGCAAAACAAAGACCTGATATGTTTACAATATTACAACCGAAAGATAAAATTGTAAAAATAATAAGGGAAGAAGCCACGACATGCAAATTGTGGAATATTAGGTTCTTTAATTTGCATATCGTTGGCGTCTTTTGAATAACACAAAATATGTGTATGAAAATAAATAATATATTATAAAAAAAGATAAGGCTTTCACGATGGACCAAACGAAAGATAAGATAATTACACTTTATTCCACACTGAAATAACACAATACACTTTTATTTAATTTTAGGATATGGGCGTAGAGCAAAATAGCTATAAGCAAATTCTCGGGTGGAAAAAAAATGTGGACACAATTGCGAAAATATAAGTAAGCAGAAGGAAGAGCCATATTTGATCATTACTGGAGCTCTACTGCGGAAAGAAACAAAGACTGGCTAGTAGCAATGCCACCTAGGAAAGAAATAAAAAATTAAAATTTTAAAAACCCCCCGACACAAAAAATAAACTTTAAAAACTAACAAATAATATTTTAAACCTATTATAATTATTATCGTCACATATATTATGTAAGTTCAAATATTTTTATTTTCCAAGCGTCGTCGCGTCGGGGGACCGCTAAAGTTTATAAAGTATTTTTTCAATAACAGCTAATTAATTATTAAGAATTACATTTAGGTACGAGCGATCTTTAATTTCATGCATAGTCTACGCACTACTACGTAATGCCGCGCGCGGCGAGCTCGGTGTGCGGTATGCGGCGCGGGGGAGGCGTCACCAAGTGCGGCGACCTGAACGGGCATACACATGAGGGCAGACGTCGTTGACGGTTGTGTCGATTTTGCGAATTTTTCAGAGTAAATTCTTTTGTTGCAATCTGCGACTACACCTGTTTTTCTCACTTAGCGGTCCCCCGACGCGACGACGCTTGGAAAATAAAAATATTTGAACTTACATAATATATGTGACGATAATAATTATAATAGGTTTAAAATATTATTTGTTAGTTTTTAAAGTTTATTTTTTGTGTCGGGGGGTTTTTAAAATTTTAATTTTACTTTTATTTTGTCCTTTTTAAAGTAGGTATAAATATTAGGAAGGTATTTATAATGATTAGTTAGTTGAGTTAGTAACGATAGGACATATGGAAGGTAGTCAGATCCCCTCACCAACTATTAAAAGAGCTGATGATCTTCAAACGGCTGATCAGGTCATGGTTACCTTACCATATACTTTCAATATCATTGAAGTAACATGGTACCAAATTTCGAATCGATAGGACATATAGAAGGTAGTCAGATCCCCTCATCAACTATTAAAGAGCTGATGATCTTCAAACGGCTGATCAGGTCATGGTTACCTTACCATATACTTTCAATATCATTGAAGTAACACGGTCCAAATTTCGAATTGATAGGACATATGGAAGGTAGTCAGATCCCCTCATCAACTATTAAAGAACTGATGATCTTCAAACGGCTGACCAGCTCACGCTTGCCTTACCATGTTCTTTAAATATCGTTGAAGTAACACGGTACCAAATTTCGAATCGATCGGACATAAGGAAGTTAGTCAGATCCCCTCATCAACTAGAAAAGAGCTGATGATCTTCAAACGGCTGAACAGATTTTCATGAAACATGGCTAAGAACACTCGGGATAAAATTATCTATGACACAAAAAAAAACAAAACGAAAATCGGTTCATCCGTTTGGGAGCTACGATACCACAGACAGATACACAGATACACAGATACACAGATACACAGACACGTTAAACTTATAACACCCCTCTTTTTGCGTCGGGGGTTAAAAAGAAAAATTATAAAGATTCTTTATACATAACAAATACATTCAAACCAAATATTTTGAAGAACACAAAATATATGTATGAAAATAAATAAAATATCATAAAAAAGCGGCCACGTGCGAGTCGGACTCGCCCATGAAGGGTTCCGTAACAGCAAGTAACATAATATAAAAGTTCTTGTAGTTCGTTGTAGGTAAATTGCGGTTTACGATTTATGACGTATTAAAAAAAAACTACTTACTAGATCTCGTTCAACCCAATTTTCGGTGGAAGTTTGCATGGTAATGTACATCATGTATTTTTTTTAGTTTTATCATTCTCTTATTTTAGAAGTTACGGGGGGGGGGGACACATTTTACAACTTTGAAAGTGTCTCTCGCGCAAACTATTCAGTTTAGAAAAAAATGATATTAGAAACCTCAACATCATTTTTGAAGACCTATCCATAGATACTAAGGTGTCCCTTATTTTTCTAAGTTATTATTTTTTAACGCATAGGCTCTAATTTTGTGTTAACAACCCATTACGTCCCCACTGCAGGGGCACGGGTCTCTTCCCATAACTCGGGAAGGTTTAGGCCATACTACTCCACACACGGGGGCCAAGTCCGGATTGGCTAATTGTGTGTGGATTTGTGTATTTGACCCTAAAATACTCGGAAATAAATTTTTACCTTATTAGGAGCACTGCAACCCGTGCCGACTTGAGCGGGAACATGTTCATACAAGCCCCTACGCAAGTGCCGCGCGGGCGCGCTCGGTTTGTCACTTACTCTCGGATTGTCGCGTAACTAACACGTCATATTTTATATTTCGAAGATGTCAGTGGAACTGAGAAGCGCTAAAAAGAGTATTTTCTTGGTTAGTGAGGTGCATCACCAAATAACGGGTGCAAAATTGCAGTCTAATCGACAAGTTCTCGCAGTTCTATTTTTTAATATTCGCGAAGTGAAACTGTCAATGAAAGCGCAAATCTTGTAATACGGGAGTGTATTATATTCTGGTAAAAGACTAGAATACTTACCAAAGTTCTTCCTAACTGTGTGAAGAAGCTTGTGGATCTTTATCAAGTCTGGCAAGAGCTTCAAAAAAACCGCAAAAAATCACAGGATGTTTTTAAACGCCGTGAGGAGGATTTTCTAAAGGATTTGGATAATTTATTTGATATCGCTCACGCTGATGCTCTTAAAAGGATGAAAATTGAAGAAGATAAAATAATCCTACAAAAGCAAAGAGAGCCAGGGCGCCTTGGTTGCTTGGCAGGTGTAGACAAAAAGTTAGCTGAGAAGGAAGAAAAAGCAAGGCAGAGAAAACTAGAAGAGGAGAAAAGGAGGCTCCAGCAAATGACTTCAGCGAGTTCATTGACATCTTCTACTTCACACAGCTTAACACCACCACAAGAACTACATGAAGGCCAATTTACCAGCTCTGAAGAAAGCCTGGAGGAACCTTTGCCTGCCACATCTCAATCTGAAAGTTCGGTAACTACTACAAAAAGAGGAAGAAAAGATTTTATCACACCTAAGTTAGTTGCAGCTTTAGACAGATGTCAACTAAGCATAAGAGATTCAGTTTATATAATTCAAGCAGTAATAGAAGCACTAGGTCTTTGTTGCGACGACTATCCAATTAACAAATCTTCTATTCAACGTATTCGAACAAAGATAAGAAAGGATAGAGCAGAATCTATAAAATTCGATTTTGAGAATAACGTGCCAGAAGTAGTTACAGTTCATTGGGATGGAAAATTGTTACCCGGCCTAGATGTGAGAAGTTCTAAAGAGGAACGGCTGCCGATCCTTATTTCTTTGGAGAGAAGGAGCAACTTCTTGCAGTACCAAAACTAGATAGTTCTTCCGGTAAAGATCAAGCTAAAGCTGTTTCAAACGCGCTTCATGATTGGAACCTTACTGATAAGGTTCAAATTATGTGTTGTGATACAACAGCATCTAATACAGGGCGCATAAATGGAGCTTGTGTGCTTTTGGAACAAAAATTAGAAAGAGAATTATTACTGTTTGCTTGCCGCCATCATGTGTATTAATGGGTCCTCAAAAGTGTATTTGAATCAAAGATTCACCAAGTCACTAGCAGTCCCGATATCCCACTATTCAAAAAGTTTAGAGACAGCTGGAAGAACATTAATCCTGAGGCTGTCGAATCATGCATAGATTTCGTTAAACAGCATCTTTCTGATGCGACCATTAAGGGATTGCTGACCTTTTTCAAACATGAACTGCAGAAATCCATCGTACGGGACGATTATCGAGAACTAATCGAGCTATCCATTATTTACTTGGGAGGAGATAATGAGGGTAAAATTAAAATTCGTCCTCCTGGCGCAATGCATCAAGCACGATGGATGGCAAGAGCTATTTACTCTTTGAAAATATGTTTGCTGCAGTCTCAATTCAAAATGAGCGTTAAAGACAAACGAGCATTGCAAGATGTTTGTTTATTTATTGTGGCAATTTATGTGAAGCTCTGGCTCGGATGCAGTTTGGTAGTGAAGGCACCGAATCAAGATTTGCGTTTTTTAAAAACGTTGAAAGACTATGAAAATGTTGACAAAGTAATTTCCAAAGCGGCTCTGAGTAAGTTCAGTCAACACCTGTGGTATTTATTAGAAGAAGTGGTGATGTTGATAAAGAAACCAAGGCGAATATGGTAACGAACTTAGAAAGAGAAACTGCATATGACTTCGGGAAGCGATATGTTGCATCGAAAGAAGAGATGTCTGCCTCTTTGTATGGTAAGAGTTTTTTTTTAAATATTTTAAAACAGAACAAGAGAAGAAAGACCAAGTCAAAAAAGACAGACAATATAAAAAGAGTATAAAAGGTAAAGCAAAGTATCAAAAAAGGTGCGATTCCGCACATTTCTCCCCTTTTAAATTATGAGGGTATGGGGATTAGTTTTTTGAGGGGTCGTCTCAAAAGACCCGCAGAGGTACGGACGTCTGTGACTCGCATGACACCATCCGGCCCTGGTAACAGAGTCTCGACGATTGCTCGGGGCCAGACTCCTCTTGGTAGAGTTCCATCCGCTATCCAAACTATATCTCCTACAGTCAAGGTTGGAACTGAGCCATCGCCCCTTCGGGGCACTAACGTGGGCAAGTACTCCACCACCCAGCGTTGCCAGAACTGGTCAGCTAATCTTGCTGCTTTTCTCCAGCGGAGGCGGCTTATCAAATCGCGATCACATGTTTTGGTGGGCGGCGTTGATAATGTCGACGATGTGCCTATTAGGAAATGGAATGGCGTGATGGCTTCAGGATGGTCAGAGTCAGGAGAGACGTGTGTAAGTGGCCTCGAGTTTACAAAGGCTTCCGCTTCCACTAGAAGAGTAAGAAAAACTTCCTCACTCGGGGCCTTTTCCCTCGAGGTAACCAGGAGCGCCACCTTGATGCTCTTTACAAGGCGCTCCCATACTCCTCCCATAAAGGGAGCCGATGGTGGAATAAACTTCCATGAAATTTTTTCATTGGTTGCAAAGGTATATAAGTCTTCTCCATAAAGGCGTTTGAGCTCTCGCTTTAAACCAACAAACGCGGTTCCGTTGTCTGAACAAATCTCTTTGGGGCGGCCTCGGCGGGAGATAAATCTCCTTAAGCTCATCATTGCAGAGTCCGTAGAGAGGTAGTTTACCACTTCAAGGTGTACGGCGCGTGTCACCAAACAAGTATATAGGGCAACATATCTTTTTTCACGCCTCCTTCCAACCGCAACATCAATTGGACCAAAAAAATCTAATCCAACAAAGGAAAAAGGTCTGTCTCCGTGGGCGAGTCTCGCAGCGGGAAGATTGCCTGTTGTCGGCTGAAACGGCTTGGCTTTTCTAATTTTACAGAACTGGCATTCATGGGCCACGGAGCGAACCGAGCTTCTTGTATTAAGCACCCAATATCGTTGTCGCAACTCGTTCACGACCATTTCGGTGTTTCCATGAGCTGCTTTCTGATGAAATTGAAGAATCAACAACCTGACTGCTGGGTGTCGTCCATCCAGAATTATGGGATTTTTCATATCATCAGATACTCCTGCTGCAGCGTCAATCCGACCAGCTAGACGAAGTAAGTTGTCAATTCCGATTTTCGGCGATAAGTTGGCAAGGCGGCTGTTGCGAGGTAGCGGTTGCTTCTTACTTAATGCTTCGTAATCTGCACCGAAGCAGTCCAATTGGCTTTGCCACGAGACGTGTACCTCTGCGGACCTTATATCCTCTGCTGTCAAAAACAACTTATCTCGAAAAGAGTTTTTATTTTTTATAATTTGTACAAATCTATGCGCGGTAGCAGTAGCTCGCACTAACCTAAGCCAGCTACTAAAGCGAGTTACATTGGCGGAGACCGGGAGCGGGAACGCACTGTAGTGAATGAGATGACAATAATGATAGCACTGGATGAGATTACAACTGAGATGACATGATTTGAGTTCGCCTCGCGCAATGCCTGTAATGTTAATTTCAGGCTCACTGGGCCACTCAT
This sequence comes from Coleophora deauratella, assembly GCA_958295455.1. Taxonomy (NCBI): domain Eukaryota; kingdom Metazoa; phylum Arthropoda; class Insecta; order Lepidoptera; family Coleophoridae; genus Coleophora; species Coleophora deauratella. The sequence goes on from OY282406.1 coordinate 853,204, forward strand.
CAGCTAACAAGAACTTCGGTCCAGTAATCCAGCGTGACTCCATCGTAAGGGGATAACCCCTTAAAAGTGTCGCGTCATCTGCCACGTCTAGCTCGGATGGGACCCAGCGCCACTCGCGAACATGCGAAAGCTCCAGTAATTCACCGAGCCTATTTGCGACGAAAGGTTTGTAGCAGCGGGCGTCGATACGCAACCAACCCAGTACGTTCATAGAGTCACACCAGAAAATACGCTTACATGGTTTCAGTTTGTGAGCATTACATACGGTATCAGCGAGGCGAACAGCGATGAGTGCTCCCTGCAATTCGAGCCGTGGGATTGAAATGGGTTTCAAAGGGGTGACGCGAACTTTACTACAGATAAGAGCTAGCTTGATTTCGTTCATAGGAAAGATGAAACGCCAATAAGCTACCGCTGCATAGGCTGACTCACTCGCGTCACAAAAAATATGAAGTTCGCGGTCCGGTATCCCAATATCCCCCAAGTTATAGCGTGGAATGCATATATTAGAAATTGTTTTCAAACATTGGCTATGCCAATCATTCCACGCTGCCACGTCAGCTTCTGGTAATAAATGATCCCATACTAGCCCTTTACGCCATACATTTTGAAACAAAATACGTGCTCTAACTAAGATGGGTGCTAATAGACCTAAAGGGTCATACACTTTCATCATGAGGGAGAGAGCATCTCTCTTGGTGAATCGTGCGGGCAGAGTCTGTATGCCTGTGCTGGTGGTAAAGGAAAAACTATCTACCGCTGGCTGCCAAATCATACCCAAGGTGCGTACAGTCTTTGCCACGCTACCTAGATCTACATCTACGTTCGCTAGAGACGGATCTAACAGAAGCTCCCTGGGTACAAGTGATAAAGCAGAGGGTTTATTGGATACCCAGCCTCTCATCTCGTACCCAGCCTGCTTGTGAATGTGTACTACGTCGGCTGCAAGTTGCGCCGCCATTTCGACTGTCGCTACCGACGTGATACAGTCGTCCATGTAGTCAGGCGTCAGGCACGGCGTCAGGAAATTTATCCCGAAATTCGAGAGCGTTTTCATGTTTGACGTATTGTGCCGTGAAAGGACTTGATGCCGCTCCAAAAGTCATAGAGGACATGCGATATATTTTAAGAGGTTCTGTTGAAGAGTCCCGCCAGAGGAAGCGCTGAGCATCCCTATCCCCTGGTCTTATTTTCACCTGTGAAAACATTTCGCGTATATCTGCTGTTAAACCAACCTTACCTTCGCGAAAGCGGAAAAGAATGTCTAAAATTGAATTCTAACCTAATGGTCTGGGCCGGTCAACAACAACGAGTTAACTCCTTTTACTTTAGCAGCCACATCATGTACTACACGCAGTTTTCCAGGTTTATTAGGATTTGTTACTCCGAAATGAGGTAGGTACCAGGTAACAAACTCTGAAGCGTATGGAAAAGGACCCTCAGCGTAATCTTTCTCAAACATAGCCCGTACGTTTTGACGGATGTTCGGCAAAACTCAGGTCTTTTTTAAAAGTCTTTTCCAAACTTAAAAACCTTGATTGCGCTAACCCGTAACTATTAGGGACTTCGATACCATCTTCCCGCCATAAAAGTCCTACCTCGAACCGACCACTGTCCAGGCGCCGAGTCGTATTTTTTTAAAATATTCGTAGCTCGTTCGTTGCTACTACTACGATAGTCTCTTTTGAAATTAAAAGGTGCCAGTTGTCGATACCTATAATGAGTTTAGGACAAGCATTGTCACAGTGGATTAGGTTGGCAATATCTGCTAAGTGTTTGCAATTTCCTGTGAAATCTCTCGAGACCAACTGACGTGACAACCCTAAGCACTTTATGGACCTAGCTCTTTTGATGCTGTGTGTTTCGGAAGAGTAACGCCCTTTAATTTCAAAGTCGACATAGTTGACTCATGTAGTTTTACTTAGGCCCCCGACACAGTCAAGAGAAATACGGCCCTCTGGACCCTTGGCTCCTATGGATGCTGAGAGGTCGGAGTCTATAAATGTGGCCGTGGACCCATCGTCCAACAAGGCGTAAGTGTCTGCCTGACCTGAAGGGCCGGACACAGTCACGGGCACGATTTTCAAAAGAGGTCGAGGGGTTTGCTGAGTAACACCGGCGACCTTGTGCGGGAGAGGCGAGGTGAGTGCGTGTGCAGATATTTCTTTAGACTGAATGTCCTTGACGGACTCCTGTTCTTCCGCAGATAGGTCACCAGCGTCATCAGAATTCCTCTCAATTTCATCTTCCACGTGAGCGTTGGTAACCCTAAAATTCGGATTATGTAGCAGTCTATGATGTTTATAAGTACATCCTCGTATATTACAAATCTCCTTAGACTTACAACTTTTAAAACGGTGTATACTCTTTTTTAAACATTTATGGCAGAGTTTAGTCTTTTTAACAAACTGCCATCTGTCATCCACTGGAATTGAAGAAAATTTGACACAGTCAGACAAACAATGATTTTGGTCACAAAAAACACATTTTAGAATTTTATTTTCATGAATTTTAGCTTTCGTCACACTGGATGAAGGCCCTGAAGGATGCTGATTGTGTTCGGACGTAGTGTGAACTCTGTCGCGTGGTTTCTTCTCGGGAACGTAGCTGTACGAGGGACCCGGGGAAGGCTCCATGAGAAGTCCAAACTTCGACTGAAGTTCCACCTCACGCGCAAGGAATTCAGCCAACAATTCCATTCTGCAGCCATCACGTTCCCTAGAGGAAATAAAATCTAACCATCGGGTGCGCAGTAGTACAGGGATCTTTGAAAGAAGTGCATTAAAAAGGTCGCAAGTAGTCTGTGTGGTCAAGTAGGCGTATTGTTTCCACGCAGTTGCGAACGCGACACGCGAACACAGCTAGGTCTTTACCCTCGTGGCCTACCTTAGGGAGAGAACGTATGTTTACAATCTCCTGGGAGACGTTCTGCTCTGGACGACCGAAGCGCATCTCGAGGGCTTTCATCACCTGTTCAGGTCCCCGCGCAGATATTAGTAAAACACTTACTGCTTCTCTGGCCGCTCCACGCAACGCTAAGCTTAAGCGAGTTAGGTTTTCAGTGTTCGTGAATGCAGCCTGCGTATCTGTAAAAACATGTTTGAAAACCAAGAAATCGCTAGGGCATTTACCATCGAAATAAGGAAGGTTAGTTAGTTTATTGTTAGCAGGCCTATTTGCCATGCTACTAGCGAACGATTCCAGGGCCTTCACTAGGGTTTTGACACCGGATTCGTCCGCTTTCCATCAGACATAAGTACTGGGCCCGGGAGTGTGCTCGTGGTACCCATAGGGATCAGCCCACGTCTGGCATTATTAATCCCTACAATGGCTTTCTTAGTCGCAGGAGCGCCGCTGGAGCAATGTAAGACTGGTAGTGCGCGATTATTAGAGCCCTCCTGGGTACCGAGAACGGGCTCTGTTGTCGGGGGTATGTCTATACACTGGGACAACCAGGCTTCTACGTAGGACTCCGATTATGTGTGAGAGATGCGGCGACTGCCACGACTCTTGTTGCCACTTACGGAACCTCCTGCTTGGATTGCGGCAACTTTGGCAGACAACTCTAGCTGTAGGGATGCCTTTTCAGCCTCGATCTGCCGGCGTTCCAACTCAGCCAATTTCCTGGCATGTTCAGCCTGGGCCGCGAGTGTGCGGGCTTTGATTGTGTTGGACGACCTGGTGGACAAAGACTTCGCCGAAGCGTGCTCACGCTCGTCGAGAGTGTGCGTTTCCTTCGCTTTAGGGGAAGGGGGTGGAGGCACCTTTTCATTTGATGCGTTAATTACTTCCACACGCGCATTTTCTTCCAAACGGGCTTTCATTCCTCGCGTTATCGGCATTTTTTGTGAGGAGAAGGACCACTATATAGCTCACTGGGACTATATTTCCAATAAAAAGGCGCTGATACCGATAACTTGATATATTTAGGAAGCAAGCAACAACAGAACAAGAGAAGAAAGACTAAGTCAAAAAAGACAGACAATATAAAAAGAGTATAAAAGATAAAGCAAAGTATCAAAAAAGGTGCGATTCCGCACACCTACTAATCATACTGTTACAGGGAAGTCGTTGAGCGATTTCGTGTCAGCTAAAAGCAATAAATGTTTTTCGCGATTAAAAATTGATACCAGTTTTCTTGAAGAAAACGTATCTTCGTGGGACCATAATGCAGATTTCATCGAAGCTAAGAGGAAGGTGTTAAGCTTAAAATCTGTAAATGACACAACTGAAAGAGCTGTAAAGCTTATGCAAGACTTTCATGGTTTAATTACCGCAGAAGAGGAACAAAAACAATTCTTGTTACGCTGTGTGCAAGAGCATAGAAAGCTGTATCCAGACTGCAAAAAAGAGACTTTAAAAAAGAAGTACCCTGAATAATTGTATAATTTTATTTGTTTGTCAATTAAAAGCATTACTTACATTTTTTGTTTCGTCAATTTTTACCCAAGATATGCATATAAACAACGATCTAGCTACATATCAAGAAATACTCAAAAATAGCTACTTTTATAAAAAAATTGGGACCTTGTCGGCACGGGTTAATATTAACCTAGAGAGTTAAAATTTTATATTTATGTAAGGCTTAATATTTAACAAAGAATTAGGGGGTATGCGTTTCTATAACAAAAAAAAAAATTTTTCGTCCATATAAGGGACACCCTAATAGATACCCCACACGTATGGGTTTGATAAAAAATAATTTTTTGAGTTTCAGTTTTAAGTATGGGGAACCCCCAACATTTATTTTTTTTTTCTATTTTTGTGTATAAATCTTAATGCGGTTCACAGAATACATCTACTTACCAAGTTTCAACAGTATAGTTCTTATAGTTTCGGAAAAAAGTGGCTGTGACATACGGACGGACAGACAGACAGACAGACAGACATGACGAATCCATAAGGGTTCCGTTTTTTTGCCATTTGGCTACGAAACCCTAAAAAAAGGGTACGGCTTCCACAATGGACCAAATGTAAGATAAGATAAATACTCCTTATTGCACACCAAAATAACACAATACACTTTAATTTAATCCTAGGTTATAGGCGTAGAGTAAAAGAGCTAAAAGCAAATTCTTGTGTGGAAAAAAATGTGGACAAAAGTGCGAAAGTATAAGTAAACAGAAGGAAGAGACATATTTGATCATTACCTACTGGAGCTCCACTGCAAAAAGAAAGAAAGACTGGCTAGTAGCAATGTCACCTAAGAAAGAAATAAAAAGGAAAATATCCAAAGATTCTTTATAAATAACAAATATATTCGAACACTGGTCTGGGCAGAATCATCGGCGTTGTGGGTACCCTACAGTACTCATAACATATGCTGAGTCCAGGCCAATGTCACTAGCCTGTGCAATATATAATCTGTTTTTTCTTTGTTCTTTTGTATCCCTAGCATTAGCTTTATTTTATAGTTTTAATAACTGCATGGCTATGTGAAATAAATCATTTATCTATGTATCTATCTAACATTTCATTAATTTGGGAGAAAAGCGACTACAAGTATTCCTGCAGTTTATGTTTAAAGCACTTGATGTTAGTCAAAGTAAATTTATTATATTCTATCGACTGCCACTATTGGATTAGCAATCAACAGTTATGAAAAGCTCTGAGCTTACCAAAAATGGTAATTCTTAGGCCATTATTACACTAAAAACAATAACTTGTTTGATTTCAATTACTTTTGGTTTAATTTTACCACTTAATTCAAATACTTTACTCTGAAAGATTTCAAATAACTGCAAAATAATGTTGTTCTAACCGTCAATCATTATTATATATACAAATTAACTGTCATTCCAAACCATTCACTGCTAGTACTGAGTGCTATATAAATCATTTCAACCTGCAACTACTTTATGATACTTCAGGTGCTTAAGCTGAAAAGCCTGATTCTATTTTGATATTGCTATGATGTTTGATGATGTTTTAGTTTAAGGCTAAATCTTAAACTAAAACATGACCTCACTGTCGCTTAAATCTCTTTTCCTGAACCTATAATTTACAGTTTATGGCGTTTGAATAATTTATCATATTTCTAATAAAAGTGATGTGAGGTCAGTTTGTATCAAATGACATTTATTTCTTGTAATAACAGCTTAAAAAACATGAAAACCTGATTAATTTGTGCGGATTCTGTTAAGGAAAACAACTTAGGTCTTTTTTTCGTAAAAATGTTGATACTTTTTTAAAATAAGTTTTTTTTTCTCCGAAAATAAAAACTGTAAAACGCTCTCCTGTAAAATCACAAAAATGTCGCTTAATACAAGTCGCCCGTGAACCCTCGATATGATGTTATAAGTAGACAGCCGCACAGATACATGAGCTTTAAATATGCAACACTCCTATTTTGCATCAGGGATTTAAAAGGTTCTTTCCCGCAGTTTTGTATTTGGGGTCTAAGAGATATTTAGAATACGGGAAGTGCTATCTTTAGAAATATCATTGAGCATCTCGAAAAAGATCCACGATAGTGTATAGAATATATAAATTATTTTTTTAGGCTTTTTACATTATACGAAGTCGCTGTTATTTTGGGAAGTATTCCCAACTGAAATTCATTATTATGTTTTGTTTAAACTGGTTATGTTTAACTAAAACACAAAACATCCTGTATAACCTATATAATGACATTATGTCTATCGATCAGTAGGTTTCGTTCTGTGAACATGCTGTAGAGGTCCTTAGACTTTTCTATCTTGTGGTGTCACCGGTTGTGAAATTGGGTGAATGGTGTTTCGGACGTTTTAAGGGTCAGTTAAGGGCTTCTGAGCAAAGAGAATAAGGTTGTGTTTTTAAAGCTAGTATTTCATGTATAGGATGACTAGGACAAACCTGCAAACTCCCAGCTGGTGATTCTAGTCATAAAACTAAACTGAAAAGTTTAAAAAAAAAGACTAATAAGGTGACAATAAACTCTGCTGGTTTTGTCGTAAGGCTGCTTTTGTCACCAGGTATGTGCGAGGAAGCGGAGCGACCACCAATAGAATCGCTTCATTTTCCTAGCCTCACTTAGCACAGCTCAGGTTCAAAGGGGCTTAGCGAAGCCAGGTCTATTGTACTGAGAAATATGTGCGAGTGATGTGTTCCGAGGGATGTGTTGCGATAAATACTAGATAAATACACGAGGATTCGTAAGATATATTTTCCTCGCACATATTTGGTGGAAACCCCCACACAATTTCCACAGCACAGCTACACATCCTCGGACGACACATTTTCCTCGCACATCTCTGGTGGAAAAGCAGCCTAACGCGCGTTTACGCTGTTTCTTTTTAACCAACTTCAAAATAGGAGGAGGTTCTCAATTTGTCGGAATATTTTAAAAAATACATATATATATTAGATAAAATACACGAGGATTCGTAAGATACATTTTCCTCGCACATGTTTGGTGGAAACCCCCACACAATTTCCACAGCACAGCTACACATCCTCGTACGACACATTTTCCTCGCACATCTTTGGTGGAAAAGCAGCCTAACGCGCGGTTGCGCTGTTTCTTTTTAACCGACTTCAAAAAAAGGAAGAGGTTCTCAGTTTGTCGGAATATTTTTTATTTTTTTATGTATTCACTGATTACTCGAACACGCCTGAACCGATTTGGAAAATTATTTTTTTGTTTAAAAGGCTATACTTAACAGGTGGTCTCATATAAATTTTATCGAAATCGATTCAGCGGTTTTTGAGAAAATTAACAAAAACATAGCAAAATTGGAGTTGTTGCGATTGAAGTCGGTTGTTTTTAACGTATTCAGCGTGGTCAATTATTAGTAATAATTTGGTTATGTTCCGAAATATTAACAAAAACAAAAGTAGGCACCTACTTCCTAAGTTGTTATCTAGGTACTGTAATGTTAATCGCTACAGCCGCGCGGGTGAAACTCTGTAGGGCGGGCTGTGTATGGAAACTTCTTCTATGGTTTCTACTTCGAAGGAGATGATCTCCTATTGCTCTCTATCATGGTATTTTTCTAGTAAAGATTCTAGCTTTTCGTTCTCGTCCGGGGTGGATAACTTCGAGGAAATGTCCAACACGCTACCGCTAGTATTAATATTTGCTATTATATTTATAAGTCAGATTCTCGACCACAACAAATATAAAAAAAAAAACTAAAATCTTACACTTACTTAACCTAATGTTTTTCTCTCCTAATACCGACAATCTGTCTCCGCAAAAATTTTTTATTATTATAGAACAATTTGCATTTATCTGTAGACTAGCTTCCGCCCGTGACTTCGTCTGCTTTGACTTCAGAATTTTGTCGAGAGAGAAATAAAATGTTAATACAGCGCCATCTAGTGACAAAGTAATAGTTTGAGTTTTTAGGCATTCCTGCGGGAACCGTCAAGTTTTTCGGGATAAAAGTATCCTTTGTGTTAGCCGAGTGCTTTATCTATGTACCTACAAAATTTCGTCTAAATCCGTTTAGTAGTTTCGGTGTGAAAGTGGACAAACAAATAAACAAATAAACATCCATACTTTTGCATTTATATTATTAGTGAGATCATTTTCCTTACAAAACTGGCTATCTACATAACTAACACTAGCATTTTTGTTAATAAGAGCTCGTACTTCATAAGCATTCCATTGGAATAAGAAAATAGCATAACCTTGCTTATCAGAGGCTAACTCGAAGAATTATCGTCACAGAGAGTGTCTTGAGACAGCCGCCTTCACCATTTTGTGGCACCGTAAATATCTACTAGGGGATTTGATATAATAAAACTCTACATAAACTCCGAGACTCGCTTTTTAATTGAGTTATCACTAAAAAATATAGGAATAAAATGATGCTTTTCTATCAGTTTTCCACGCTAACTAGTCTAGATTGTTGACCAGTTGATAAATCATAGTTTGACTTTCTTGTACTTTACGTCTTGTCCGTTGACTGGGGCGGCGTCTTGTCCGTTTACTGGAGCGGCGTCTTGTCCGTTGACTGGAGCGGCGTCTTGGCCGTTGACTGGAGCGGCGTCAGCGTCGCCAGCAAGCTCGCGCAGGCTTGCAAACGTGAGGGCACTGATTTCCTGCGCGCGCAGCACCAGGTCGAAGTTGTACTCCAGCATACGCTTCGCCTCGACGCTCATCAGAGAGTCCATGCCCAGCTCCGCCAAGGTCGCCGTCTGTGGCACCTTGCTGATGTCCTTGATGCCTGCATGCGGGATTAAAACTGGTGAGGATCTCCATTACATTGAAGTCAACAGCCATGTTACTGTGGTATTGATCTCTGTGATATCTGTGGAAGCTAAGGTCACACTCTATCCATGCGGCCAAAAACTATTGGTATTCATTACATTATCAGTTCAAAACTAATTATAATAAATATAGATATGGAAGCACGAATCGAAGTTTCATTAGGTATCTAAGTTTACTCATTTCAGTAGGGTTTTTCACAAATTCCACATACATTTAAAACACACTGGTCCAAAAATCGGACGGGAGTCCGAAGCGATGAAATTCGCATGCGGCAGTGTTCCGCAACAACGAACGGCTTTCGTCCGAAGCTGCGGTGTACGACGAAGGCACGGATTTCGGACCATCAGACGATTTTCGTCCGAATTTCGTCAGAAACTGCGGCGCACGACCGTTTTCGTCATGCGTTCATTCAATATTCGAACGTGTACGTACATATGTATTTTTTTGACTCGGATACTTCTTGTTTTTGTTTGTAACAAGGGTCATTTCGTAAATCCCCCCGCGCCACGCACCCCGCAACATCCCCCGCGTGCCGCATTTTTCCACAAAAATTCGGACGGTACTGCGTAGCAGTGTGGCGTACCCTGCGAATCGCATCGCATCGTCGTCCGTGAGCGTGATTTCGTCTTCGCGATTTCGATTTCACCTTCGGACGAAGATGCAATTGCAGTGTATGGAACCCTGCGATTTTTGTATACAAATCAACATTTTACAATACAAAGTTTAAATTCGGACCATCGCATTTCATTGCGATGTGCGTAGCAATGTGTTTTCCGCCTTGGCGACCGGTTTCGGACATCATCCATGAGTCCATGCCCATTCCATTAGTGATATAATAATCCACCAAGAACCTACAATCTAAAGTATCTACTAACTAAGTTTAAATAACACACCAACTAAACTCATTCCAAAATCAAAAAAAATTAAAACAAATGCGATAAAGCAGTACGTTTTCCTTTTTTGGAAGACGCTTACGAAAAGACTTACCCATTATATTGGCGACAAAGTGAACCATATCTTGGGTGGCTTCCGGAACTTGACGGCGCTTGTCAGCCACTACTATAGATGTTACTACAGCGTGCGAACTGGCGAGTAACGTCTCCAGCGCAGCGAAGCACGATGCCAAACTCTGGGACACCATGCCACTTATTTCCGTCGCCTCGCTGGTTTCCACCATCAGGCCCACCTCGCCTGTGGAAACGACATCTCAATATATAGGAAGACTTCAAATTAGTTCTTGATACCAAAGGGTGAGCATTTGCTTATGATAACAAAAAAATATCCTACGGAACCCATAGTCAAATTGCAAAAAATATTAACACTTCATAGAAATACCGGTTAGTTAATCGATTTGTATGGAGAGCCTTAATTTTTTTTTTGCGATTTGACTGTGGGTCCCTTAGGAAATGCTGTTTTTTATCATGAGCACATGCATAGCCTTTCGTATCAAGAACTAATTCAAAATCACCACCCTATATATCCAAGCCTTTCCCTAGACAAGTTATTGTTACCATGATTGGCCAAACCATCATATTAAGTATATTAAATGGTTGTTGTAATGGCGGCTTCTCATGTTTAAGCCCATTAACTTTGTAAGATCAAAATTTTTAATGAAATTTTTAAGTTTGGTCTCACTGTAATCTTTTTAAGTTTCTTTTTTCACCCCATATCTTTATATTTTTCTCTAAATATGAAAACAGTTTTATGATACAGGTGTAAATATACCTAACATACCTATTTCTAAAACAAGCGATTGATCGATCGAACGATTTGTGGTGATAAGATAATATTTATTTGCATTTAACAGGGAGGTACATACCGATACTGATATTTATAATGGTCTCTTCTGTCTAGCTAATACTAAAATTAGCATGCAAAATATGTACAAAACAAATATAATTAATGGATTTACAGTCACATCATTATACTTTTCATCAAATAATTAATTTACATTGTAATAATGTTTTTCTAGTAGCCAATTGTATATATTTTTTAATAGTATTCGATACAGACCTTTTAATGTGTCTGGTATTGCGTTGTAAATTTTTATGCACATAAAATATTTTTTTTTACTGTGTAGTGTAGTTCTAGGGCAGTGCTCTAAAACTAACCGATCGACATATCTTGCGGCTCTTACGAATATATTATGTTTGGCTCTTTTGAAAGGGTAGCTGTGTTTTTTAACAAACATACACACTTGAAATATATACAAGCTGGGTAAAGTTAATAGCTTCAGTCTTAAAAAATGTGGCTTAGAACTATCTAAAGCACACACATTTCTTTTGGGCTATAAATGCTTTGGTCATATTAGAGTTATTTCCCCAAAGTAGAAGACCGTATCTTAACACAGAATTCATACAACCATGATAGGCTAATAAAACTGTATTTTGCGATGCCACCTTTCTTAACCGAGAGAGAATATATACAAATCTGTTAACCTTATTTCATACTTTTTCTGCTTGGTCATTCCATGTCAAATATCAAACACTATTCATAAAAATGATATGCGGTCAACATTATTTATTGATTGGTTTATATAGGTATTTAATGTCAATATTTATTTGTGTAAATCCTTTAGTATTGAACTTGATTAAATTTGTCTTATTTAAATTAACATGTACATTATTAGCACTTAACTAATAAACAATAGATTTTATGGTACCTATTATTAAATTCTTATTCATAAAAATTTACGTCATTATCGTTACATGTCACAATTATGGTAACATCATCCGCAAATAAAATACATTTATGTTTCGTCACGTTACTTAGGTCGTTAATATAAAACAAGAATAATAATGGACCCAAAACTCTTCCCTGCGGGACTCTGACTCCATTACATTTAAAATTAGACATAATTGTTGTGATTCATCATTGTCATTTAAACTAGGTATTTATTGCTACACATTGTTGAATGGCCATGAATTCTGCTTCCAACTAGACATCACGTAAGATGAAATCAGACAAGAAGAGGCAAGAAGGATTGCGTAGCTAAATTAGTCATAAAAATAACAAAAGCTGTTATTATTGCCAAGGCTGACTGCAAAGATCACAAGGTGAAATGATAATTCAACTAACATTATTACATATCATAGTTTATATCTCGGCAGGAGTGTCCTTTGGTTTTGGATAATAATATATTTCTTTATACGCTGGAATCAACTGAATAGCTGAAATCATAATAAAAAGCCAAACTGGATGACGTTCCACTTAACGTCAAAGCCCAGTTGCAAAAAGAAGAGGCATGAGGCATGTACCGATTGGTCCCCACTGTATCGCGAGGCCGGGCAGCCCGTCGGCCCGACGTTTCTCCATTATACGCTCCATGGCAGAGTTAGCAAGCCCGTAGTTGCTCTGGCCCAGGATACCGCGCCCGCACGCCATCGAAGAGAACACCACGAAGTGCTCAAGGTCAGACGCAAGTTCTCGACTCGCAATATCCAAAGCTCTGGTGACTGCAGAAAAGTACATAAAAATGGGTGCCCTTCCACATGCATAAAATTCACTTTAGCATTATACTAATAAAGTTTTAATGTCATAAAATTATATTAAAAAATCAATAATCCCCCTACAGCTTTTCCAGCATATTTTTTGGCACAAATGCTCAGGAAGAGAGCGAAGCGAGCTCGGAATTTCACAGCACCTTGACAGTGCCGTCACAGTCATAATGAAAGTTTGAATATGAGAACTACTAATATGCTTGCTCCTTTACCCTTTTTTGCATGCATTCTTGCTTTCAAAAAAGGGAACAATAGAGATCCAAGCCAGACTGTGCGTAGCTCGGAATTTTAGAGCACTCCAACACGGGTGGTTCGTTTGAAAATAAGAATCATAGGCAGGAAACCCGAAGGGGCTCCGTCAACTAAGAAATTTGTATCAACATATATTACATAATGTATATATCGCAGATGGAATGCAGAATCCGTTGTTTTACAAAACCGCTAGTGACTTTACAAAACATCGCCATTTTGTAAAACAGCTGAACGACCTTTACGTTGTTCAGCTATTTTACAAAACGGCGCTGTTATGTAAAATCACTAGCGGTTTTGTAAAACAGCGGATTATGCAATCCATCTGCGACATATATGTATACACTTCTTTCATAAACATTGATAAAAAAATCTGTTTGAAGACTGTATGCCAACAGATAATGCGAGAGTATATAGACCGCTTTACAATGTCTGTTACATTTACTGAATTAAAATTAAGAAAGTAAGAATATTTGAGAATTCACTAACCATCTATCTTGGGTTTGGCGACAGCAATGAAGTCATCTTCCGTCTGGTTCTCGAGATAATTGAGCCGAAGCACGGCGGCAAGGTTGAAGATGCCGGCGATCGGCGCCAGGTCCCGCGCGTCGCTCAGAAGGCGGCGCGCGCCGGACGGCGTGCTCGCGTCCGCCGCGCTGAGCAGCACGCGCGCGCCCGCCCGGCGCCAGCGCCGCACGCAGCGCGCCTGGTAGCCGCTGCGCACGCCACTGCGCGACACCAGCACCAGGCACCGCGCGCCGCGCGCCACGAACCACGAGCCCAGCTCCAGCCCGAACCCGCCCAGCCCGCCCACCAGCACGTAGCTCCTGTGCGCGCGCATGTAGGTGCGCGGCACGGCCCACACCGGCGCGGCGGCGCCCTGCCCGCGCACGCGCACCACCACCTTGCCCACGTGCTTGCCGCCCGCCATGTACCTGCGGCGAGCGGGCGCGCGTTAGTGCATGCTACATGCGAGTACATGCCACTCCACGCCACAAGCAGACGTCCTTCTGCGAGCAGCGGGACTCACCTGAAAGCATCTTCCAACTGCTGGTCGGAGAACACAGTAGTGGGCAGCGGGCGGACGGCACCACTTGCAATGCCGTCGTTCACGCAGCGCAAAACGGCGGCCTTATCAGCGTCGTCGTCGGCGGCGTCGAACAGTGCGTTCAGCAGAATGCCGTGGAAGGTGGTGTTTGTGAGGAAGACGGCCATGCCGAGTGGCGCGTTTTCGGAGAGGTCGAGCTTGCCGATCTGGAGAAAGCGGCCGCCCTCGGCGAGGCAGCGCACGGAGGCGAGCAGCTTGTCGTGTGTGAGCGAGTTGAGCACGAGGTCGACGCCGCGGCCGCGCGTGCGCCGCATCACCAGCTGCTCGAAGGAGATGTCGCGCGAGTTGCCGACGTTCTCGGGGCGCAGCGCGGGGAAGCGGGCGAGCAGGAAGGCGCGCTTGGCGGGCGTGCCCACGGTGGTGAAGACGGTGCAGCCGGCGTGCAGCGCGACCGCGATGGCCGCCTGCCCCACGCCGCCCGCGCCCGCGTGCACCAGCAGCGCCTCGCCGCGCCGCATGCGCCCGCGCACCGCCAGCGCGTAGTACGCAGTCGCGTACGCGACCGGCACGGTGGCGGCCTCCTCGAGCGACCACGCGGCCGGCACGCGCCACAGGAGCGCCTCGTCGCACAGCACGCTGGTGGCCAGCCCGCGCGCCGCCACCATGCCCATGACGCGCTCGCCGCGGCTGGAGCGCCCGCTGAACTCTAGCCCCAGCGCGCACTCCTGGCCGGCGAACTTGCCAGGACGTGCATCGGGAAGCAGGTTGCCGGTAGCCAACATGACGTCGTGGAAATTCAGTGACGCATAGTCCACAGTACACAGGTCAACGCCCGCAGGTAGCGGCTGTTCTTCCACGTGCCGCAATTTACTCTCAATCCAGCGCAACGAAGACAGATCACCACGAATGATGGTGTTCACGTACGCGTGCTTTACCTACGTGAGAGACGGAGAGAGGTGCATTAGCAGTAAGAATATTATTTCCAACTAAAGTAAAATAGGTATTTAGTAATAGTTTTCCACGGGCATTTGCATAGATACCTGCACAAGTGGTAGCTCAGCCAAAGGCAGGTGGCGGTAGCAGCCCCACACGCTGGCGCGCATCACGTTTACTGCGAGATCCTTTTGAACCTGCGCCGCGTATTCCGGCGCGTCCGGCGCGAACTCAGTGCGCGCTCCCGGTACGTGGAACACACGCAGCGCACTGCCGCCCGCCTCGTCGCGCAAACAGATTGCAAGACCCAAGATGCCGCTGTCGTGCTCCCTTGACCACAGGTATAAGCGCGACTGCTGAGCAGCGACCTGCTTCATGGCGGTCTGCAGCCGAGGCAGCCAGGCGTAGTTTTCACCGGTAACTTCTAGTACCAAATGCATGGAAGGCATCTTTATCTTACGGCCCAAAAGGATGTACTCGCAGCTTACCGTCACCTGTCAATATTATAGTCATTTTGGTAATAACATTCCAATGAGCGTTTGTCACAGCTTTGTGATGAGGTGATGCTGACCTTCCGCATGAGCAGGACGAGCCCGGCGCTGGCGATGGCGTCTGCTGCGACGCACGTGTCGAGCGCGTGCAGTGGCTCTTGTAGTAGTATCGTGCCGCGCGCCGCTAGCGCGCCCGCCAGCACCGACACCGCGCACGAGCGACGCGCCAGGATGTTTGTTCCTAGTATCACATCACAATCTGTTTTTGGAACCCCACCAAACAGAATGTTTTTATTTGTTACCTGTCAATATAATTTTAATGAATTAGCAAAATCATTACACCAGTACACGGATACTGAAACGGGTCAGTCTAGTGGTTGTAGAAAATCACCTGCCTTACGTAAAAGAGTTACTTACAAGAGGATAAGTTTCTTAACAAAGTTCATGACCGAATATTTAGCTTCATATGTGATAGATGAGACATGAGACGTCAATGGCTAAACGTAGTATTCGTTGGATTGTCAATTCCAAATACAGGGTGTCCTGTAAGTAGCGGATTTCAACGGCTAGTAGAGGACCTCATGACGATTCCAAAAAACGAAATTATGTCTATAAAAAGATGACGGTTCAGAAAAACGTAATTATTTCTATAAAAAGTGCTTTGTCTTATAGAAACAATGTTTTTTTTTTTAAATCGATAAAGCTTACTACCTTGAGTCACTTAATGTTATACCACATCTCCAGGTTGAGGATTTTTCTGGTTCTGTTTGTTGTTTAATATTTTCAAATAGTTGTGTGATCGCATGAAGTAAAATTTAACCGATAGCTTTAACGGTTTTCTTTAAAAATATAATATTAAATTATTTTTTACGCTTTAGAAAGAAATGATTATCTTTCGATCTCGTGTCATGTAAAAAAGCCTATGGCGACATGGCTGCCTGTACTCTCAAAAATTGCAAAGCTGATGATGATTTCAAAATGGTAAATTACAGTTATGTATTGAGTAATTCAGGCAGAAGTTAGGTACTTATCAACTTTAACCAGAAGGTAACGCCAAAGTATTCTTTTTCAAATTCAGTTTTGTTTTACAGACAGCGTACAGCAGCTTCAAGAACTAATAAAAACAGCTGCTAGATAGAGAAATAAGTAACCGTGGCTAAACGTGAAGAATCAAATGCTTCATTAGGAGATGCAAAGCGTGTGATAGCTAGTGGTTTAGTGGACTGTATAATGGAGTGAGAAATGATGGAAACACGTAGTAAACTGATATTAGCATATGCAGAGTAACAAAAAAAGCGAACAAGCAACTAACTGACAAGCACAATATTACATAAATCATTATCAAAAAGTATACCAATAAAACAAGTACCTATATAAAACATATCTGTACAAAAGAGGCCGCATCGCAGGCAGTCGCCAACAGCGTGTATTATATAGCAAATGGCGGTTTTTAATTGTAGCATAAACATTTATAAACCCTATCTGTGCTTTAAATATTACAAATTCACATCAAAAATAAGTAAAAAAAGACTGGACTTGAAGAAAAAAATCTTTAGAATTACCTCCTAGTAAAAACCAAAGAATACATATAAATTCCTTGGTAAAAACTTTAGAAATTTATAAGACTATGGGCAGCCATGTCAGCATATTTTTTTTTTACATGACACGAGACGAGACTGAAAAAGAAATGTAAAGCGTAAATATATCAAGCGCGAACTGCAAATTGATAATGACGTGGAAGTCCTTTGCCTCACTGAGCTGTTCCTGTCGGCTGACAACTGGCTAGCGTCCGCATAATGAACTACAAGCTGGCGGCCCAGTACTGCCGGCACAACCGCGGCGGCGGCGGCGCCTGCATCTACGTGAGGGAGCCCATGCTGGCGATCGAGCGGAAGGAGGTAGCCCAGCTGTCTCAGGAAAGTGACTTCGAGGCCTGTGCTATTGAGTGTGTGGGTCTGGACACCATCGTGATCTGCATTTATAGACCACCAAAAAATCAAGTGAATAACACTGGTAATGTAGATATATTTTTTTCAAAATTAGATCAACTTTTCAATTTGCAGTGTACCAAAAACTATAAAGTAATCCTCACGGGTGATATTAATATCGACATATTAGTAAAATGTAAAAATAGCAAACTGTTATCTGAGTCGTTACGCCAACACGGTTATAAAATATTGGTTAAGTTCCCTACCAGAGTAACTGATAAATCCAAGACGTGCCTAGACCACGCCTACTCTAATATATCACTAAAAGACGTAATAAATGTTTCTCCTCTACAAATGTATGTGTCTGACCACATAGTTATTATTGTATCTGTCAAAATTTTAATTGTAAAAATCCAATCGAATAATGTAATTTTTAAAAGAATATTTACCCATTCTAATATTTATAATTTTACCCAAAGTTTAATTTTGTATGACTGGTAAGGTTTAATGACTAAATCTAAAAATCCCGACTCATCATTTCAATTATTATTTAATGTAATTAAATACTATTATGACATAAATTTTCCTGTAAAAAAGTATCCTGTACGTAACATACTGAGTTCTTGGGTCACGAACACGAATCGAAAAATTCGTAACAAAATTCGTAATTTAAAAATATCAAATGCTAATAATACCTATGTTCATAATGACGCAGCGGCCGGCAAAATGTAGTCCGTGTAACATGTGTCGAAGTATGTGGCGGGTGATTGCGGCGGGGACGGGGCGCGCGGGCGCCGGCGGCGGCGCGCTGGACATGCTGGTGAGCGGCGCGACCGGCGCCGACGCTGCGAAGCGCGCGCGCGCCGCCGCCGCCGCCCTCAACCGCTTCTACATAGAGACCAACGGCACCGCCGGGAGCTGTGTCGACCCTTCATTAGCAACATTCTACCTCGACAAATTCCTGGGGCAGAAGTCGCCCTACGTGTACGTCCACAAAGATTTTTCTCTTGGTGAGTTTTTGAAAATTGTAAAAGGCATTAAGCGTAAGTACTCTAAAGACATCAACGATATGTCGACATATGTAATTGACTACCTTCCGCCGGTTGTATTGTCCCTGATATGCATGTTGTGCGACCGCTGCATACAGTCTGGCGTATATCCTGATAGCTTAACCTATCTACAAAGGTAAGGGCGAAATGAACCTGTATAAAAAATTCCGCCCAATATCTCTAATACCTATAATATCAACAATTTTTGAAAACATACTTAGTAAGAGGCTTATGTCATTTTTTACTGACAACAACTTGTTAAACAAACAACAATATGCCTACCAGGCAGGCAGGTCCACAGTCGACGCGACCCGTGACCTAGTCCAGCGGATGATGAGTCACCTCGAGGGCGGGCGGCAGGTCGCCGCGATATTCTGCGACCTGTCGCGCGCCTTCGAGCTCGTCCAGCACCCGCCGCTACTACATAAATTGTATATGTATGGTATACAGGGAAACTTCTTTCATACAGTCGCCGACTTCTTAAGTCACCGTAGACAAAGTACTCATGTAGGTAAATATATGTCCGATCTTGAAGAAATAGGGAACAAAGCTGTACCACAGGGGTCCGTGATGGGAAACAACCTATTTCTAATATTAGTTAATGACGTCAATGCATCTAGTGATGAAAGTGAATTTGTGATGTTCGCTGATGATACCTGTATCATAGTAGCGGCAGAGAGCTATAATAAACTTAAATGTAAATTAAGTAGGGTTATTATTGCTTACTCTCCCTCATACATTACAATACATAACTAATATAATTAATTCTTTCATCACTTATTCTACCTTTCCACATACATGGAAGACGGCGATTGTTAGTCCTATACCTAAAAACAAAGACCCTGCCGAATTACGTGATCTCCGCCCCATCAGCATTCTGCCGTATCTATCCAAAATCCTAGAACGAGTGGTGTACAATCAGGTCGTCAGCTATTTAGAGGTAAAAAGGGTATTTCCCGAAATGCAGTCTGGTTTTCGTAAAGGTCGTAGCACAAACACTGCTTTGCACGACGTAATTGATGAGATTCTTTCAGCGCAAGACAGTGGTATGGGTTCCATACTTGTTCTGTTGGACTACTTCAGGGCATTTTATGCTTTAAATGTATCCTTACTGCTGTCTAAACTTCATTACTATGGTTTTAGCCATAGTTCCATTAAATGGTTCGATAGTTATCTTTCTAATCGAACACAGATCGTGGCTATCCGTAATAGTAATGGAACCGTTCACAAATCTGACTTGTATGCCGTGGAAAGAGGTGTTCCGCAGGGTTCCATTTTAGGTCCACTGTTGTTCAAAATTCAAAAAAAAATAATTATTTATTTGCCTTAAACATGGTATACAGAGGTCTTAAATATAATACATAGCACTCATGTTTAGCCATTTCTTAATAGCATGCAAATAGTCTTAATCTTATTTAATTAATTAAAAGTTCTTTAACATTGTAAAAATTTTTATCAGTCAGCCAACTATATAATTTAATTTTAAATTGTCTCTTATTCAATATCTTAAACTCTAGTGGTATTTTGTTATAAATTCGTATGCACATCGTCAAGCAGCTTTTATCGTAAACAAATGATCTGGGAATGTCGTCAAATATAAGCCTATTTGGGTCTCTGCGGGATCTGGTATAGCCGTCACATGCTGTTTTAAACAATTCACCGTTGTTCTTTACAAATATACAAATTTCATAGATATACAACGAGGGCAGTGGCAAGACACCAAGTCTTTGGAAGAGTAGCTTACAAGACACATAGGGGGGGATTCCATATATAGCTCGGATACACTTTTTTTGAGCTATAAAGGCTCGATTTACATTAGTACTATTTCCCCACGCTACAAGACCGTAACGTAAGACTGACTCTATATATGCGCGATACGTTAATATGGTTGTTTTCAGGTTAGTAATATTTTTGACCTGTTTGAGAGCATATACGAAACTGTTTATTTTGCAGCATATATTATCTATGTGTATTTTCCAATTAATATCCTGATCTATGGTTACTCCTAAAAATTTACTATGACTAACTTCATCTATTTTATTATTGTTATAATGAATGTCTAAATTGAGATTAAATTTATTATTAAGTGATTTATTAAATTGCATATAATTAGTTTTATTTAAGTTTATTTGTAAATTATTAATGTCAAGCCAATCTATTACTTTATCTAGTGTATTATTAACATTATTTTCATGCTCTTTTACTGTAGTAGTCTTTTTGTCTGATGTTACTATGATGGAAATATCATCAGCGTATAATACGCATTCATGATTAGTGATATCAGTAATATCATTGACATACAGTAAAAACAGAATTGGTCCCAGGACACTTCCCTGTGGAACGCCGTAATCATTTGTCTTATATTTAGAAAAATAAGATAGCATAGTGTGATTGTTATCTGGTTTACTGATAACAACGCATTGTTGTCTATTAGTAAGGTATGATGCTATCCATTGCAGCGTGAGACCCCTTATTCCTATTACCTCTAATTTGGATAACAGTATGTCATGCCGAACGACGTCAAATGCCTTAGAGAGGTCCAGGAATAGTCCCGTTGTCATAAAGTTTTTATTAACATGAGTCAGAATAGTTTTAAGAACATTAAAGATAGCCAGTGCAGTCGATTTACCCTTTTGAAACCCAAATTGCTTGTCATTAATTATCTTGTATTTTCCACAAAATTCCATAATTCTCTTAAGCATACACTTTTCATATATCTTTGAAAAAATCGGGATCAGTGTTATTGGGCGATAATTATTGATATCATCTTTACTGCCTTTTTTATATAATGGCTTCACTATTGAGATTTTCAGAAGTTCAGGGAAGGTTCCAGTTGAGAAAGAGGAATTAATGAGGTATGTTAAGATAGGAGCAATTTCATATTATACACATTTTATACACTGCGGATATACAATATTAAACACTGTAAATACCACCTTTATGCAGACGATCTGCAACTATACTGTTCCTTTCCTTCACATGAGACCTTGACTGCTGTAAATAGTAAAAATGAAGACTTAACTAGAATTGCACTGTGGTCAAATAATAATTCATTGGTTTTAAATCCTTCTAAATCGAAATTCCTAATTCTTGGCTCACGAAAGCAAGTGAAATCTATCTCAGCTTATAACCCTAAGATATTAGTTGAAGGAATGCCTAAAGAGTGTGTAAGCGAGGCGCGAAATTTGGGCATCCTAATGGATGGTGGTCTAAAATTCGAGAATCACGTAGCACAGGTGGTACGTGGTTGTTTTTACAGAATTAGAGCATTATATAATATTCATAACTTTTTAAGTGTCGATTTACGCATTAAGCTTTGCGAGTCACTTGTCTTGTCAAGATTTAATTACTGCTTAACTTCTTATGGACTTTGTATCCTTGCCAAATCCATGAAACTACTACAACGCGTTCAAAACGCTTGCATTCGATTTTGCTTTCATGTACCCATGAGGTCGCATGTCACACCTTTCATTAACAATGCAGATATGCTTAAGATACCTGCCAGACAAGAACTACTTCTTGCTAGCTTGCTGTTTGATGTAATTCAAACTCAAAAACCCGAATATCTCTATAGGAAACTCGCATGGTGTGCAAACTCAAATGATTACTACAGAGAACGTTCTTCTAGGTACACTATTCTCGTGCCTTCTTCTCATAAAACTGGCGCCTTTAGAGGTAGCTTTAGGTACACTGCTACAAGGTGCTGGAATAATATTCCCCCTCCTGTTCGTGGTATTTTGACCAAGGGAAGGTTCGAGCCTGAATACAGAGAGCACCTTCTACGCTGTCAAAAAATGAGTAACTAATAAGCCTCTCTCACTCTGTCATCTTCTTCAATCGAACATCCGTTGGTAATTTATTTTGTTGTACTGAACTGATTTAAATAAATTAATTTGGTTATATAAGGTAATCTTTCTCCAAGCCCAGAACCTTGTAGCAAACATGTAATATACATTTCTGACTGTACATATAATTAAATACCCAGGTCAAATCTTATAGGTATGCGTTTTTAATACACGTCTAGATACATACATATCATACATAGCGAAGTAGTCTAGAATTGAATCACGAGCGTAGCGAGTGATTCTAATATAGACTACTGAGCTATATAGTACATTTCGTTGTAATACACCCAGACACAGAGCAGATAAATCTGCTGATCACAGAGATGTTTACCAGGGAGAGAATCGAACCCACAACTTTCGTATAGGTTGTCGGGAGCGCTGACCACTGAGCCACCGACACATATAAGCGTTGCATTTGCCATATCAGCTGTTACTTTCGCCACTATGGTTCCGCCTTCCTCTGGGGCCCGAACTGGTTTGTTTCACGTCCGGTGCCGACTTAAAATCAGCGCTGCAGGAAACTGCAGCATGTGCTGAGCTCGGAACCGTTTCTCTGCACGGCACCCGCCTACTTATATATAAATGTTTAAATGTTATTTCTCATTCTGTGTGCTCTTCCTGTGTATTATGTTCTTGTCTGTATTCTTCTGTATTCCCTTCTGATTGTAAAATGTTTAAACCTGTTTTGTTAAATGTGTCGTGTAAGTGAATAAATGTTATATCTATCTATCTAGGGTAATGGACAACATTTCTGACTGGTTTACAGCAAACGGTATGATGTTAAACCTCGATAAGACAAATATCATACACTTCCAACTTCGAAAAACTAATACTGACGAACTTAACCTACTTTGTAAGGGCGTCAATGTCCCGCAAGTGGAGGAGGTTAAATACTTAGGCTTCACAATTGACTCTGGCCTCACGTGGGCGGAACATATCGATGCCACCTGTTGCCGACTATATTCCGCCTGCTTTGCGTTATTAAGGCTCACTCTCACCTTATCAACTGATAACATTATCAAAGCCTATTATGGCTATTTTAGCTCTTTACTCAATTATGGCCTGGACCTGTGGGGCAACGCTGCGGATAGGTTAAGGGTATTTAGACTACAAAAACGAGCCATTCGTATAATGGCTGGAGTGCCCCAGGACCACCCAGCCCGAGAATTATTTAGAACGTACAAGATACTTACTATGCCGAGTTTGTACATCCTTGAGATAGCGAAACATGCAAGAAAAAATCTCCACATGCTTAAAACCATTGCTGAAAACCACACATTTAACACAAGGTATCGAAATCGTCTTCGCTTACCGACAACCCGATTTGCTAAGTCAAATATGTGCATAAACACACTGGCACCCAAAGTGTACAATGCACTACCTGATGCAGTAAAAAATGCCACAAGTTACACATGTTTTGTTGCAAAGCTGAAGGAAGCGTTGGTTGCTGCGGCATTCTATAACATCAATGAAAATTTTTTGACGGTTCGTGACCCAAGCAACTCAGAAAAAACCTAATGTACGTACCTACTGTATAAAACTTGTCCCTGTATTTTTATTGTAACTTTACAAAATGTAAATACAAGTGTTTAATTTATTAATTTAAATTAAGTTGACGTGTAAATTACAATTATGTTTTTACAAATAAAGGATTGTATTGTATTGTATTGTATTGTATCCTTTTTTTTTTAAGAAAACTGTTGGTTTAGTTTTACATTCATTCATGCGATAACACAACTACCAAAATATTAAACATCAAACAGAATAATAAAATTTCTTAACCTGGACATGTGATATATAACATTAAGTGACCCAAGCTAGTAAATATCATCGATTTAAAAAAAGAAAATGTTTTTCTCGAAAACCATGCGATTTTTATATAGTTAAAATAATTTTCTATTTTTTGGTACCGCCATGAGGTCCTTTATAAGCAGGTGAAAAGTTATCCAATATTTTCTGGACAATATTATATACAATACTGTATACAATACTGTATAGTGTCAGTTTTATATATGCAAAGACGGCAAAAATACATATAAAGCCAGAGGACTAACCATGCTGACCCGGAGACTGTTTTAATTATATTTTTCTTACCTTAATACCCAATTCCTGAAGGCTTGCATATTTATCAGCAGCGGTACCAGCGCAGAGGACAGGTTCGACGCAAACCTGAGGTTCATTTTCCATCAACTGCATGGCTAGTGGTAGCAGTAAAGCCTCAGGTGCTTGATCAAGTACTACCTCCATCATCTTCACTTTGAGCAAACCCGCATACTCCAACACTACCTGCAGGCTCACCGCTAGTGCATCGCTCGATGAAACTATGTCCTTTGTGCTTAAAGTTGCGTTGTCGTATGGCATGAACACATACTTCTCAAGCTTCGGCGGTGGCTGTGAGTTTTGACGTCGCGGCGCTATCGTCAGCTTGATACCGTGCATCTCCACACCGCCCGACACGACCACATTAATGTCTTTGTCCACCTGTACCGGTAGTATTCCGTTCATTGAATCCATAGCTTTCGCATGTGCTGAGGGATCAATAACGACACGCTGAATTCTGGCGGGTAGATAAAGATCACGTGTGTCTAATCCGATTATAACGAACTGAATCATAGCGTCTATAAAAGACATCCAATTATCTTCCCAGGCGAGCTGGCCAGCGGTGCTATGGTGATCAGAGGCACGTATGCCGCAAAATTGCCCCTCATAGTAGTAACCGCGCAAACGAAGCTCCTTGTATATATCTTTAACATCCAGGGACAGATTATCGGAGTCGACGGAGTCAGACACGTTCAGTGCGACTAGGTTGGGGACCAGGCTCTCACCCGCACGTGCACCCTCCAGTCGAACCTCGCCGCTCGCCACCACGCGGCCGCTATTGCAGACCTTGAATTCGCCTTCCACTATATTCACCAAAAATCGCAACGGGGCCTCGCGTGACAATATCGTCGCACACCGAATCTCCACATTCTCCAGCACGACACATGTCTCCTTTAGCTTTTTTTTGTTCAACTTTGCCATCATGTCCCACACCAGCGTCTGCAACATAGACGAATTCATTTTTTATCATCGATAAATACGGGGTAACTGGTAAATCAACGGACGCATTTAAGGAAGCTTGAAAAACATGACCTCAATTTTCATCGTATAAGAAATATTTAAATTTTCACTTCTAAATTTACTGAATACAAGGTCGCGTATTAACCTCCTCGGCCTCTGGCAAAGACTCCAAGTTGCGACGTGCGAATACGTCATTTTGCATGCGTAAAGAGTGATGAGTGACTGCTCCCGCACCACCAACCTCGGGCCACCAACGACGCTGGCCCTAGTCAGTCGGCAACGCATACGCCCTCGAGCGAGTGATGCGTGTCACGCGTTTGTCCCTTTTGTCGCGAAGATTTTGGTGTTAACTTACGTCGTTGTCGTGTGGATTGCAGTGCCCTGACAGTGATAATGGCTTATGAATACTCTAATGAGGATACTGGGCACCATATGTGCGATGCTTTGTGACGTCAGATAGTGTTGTTAGACGTGATATTGCGATGCCATGTATCACGAATTAAGTAAGTGCCCGTCGCAGGACTTTGTTAGGAGTAAATTTTAGACTTAGAGCGATTCTTATCCAGTGAACATACACGAAGTAATTTTAGAAATTTTAAAATACTTACTTTGATTACTACCCATTTGAAAGTACACAGAATACAGGAAGACGTTGCCAGGTGTTCCAGTGGTTGGTGTAGCATGTCCTACATGAAAAGTGAAGACGGGCGCCATCCATATCATTATCAGTGTGTTATCAGCGTGTCTAAGAGCTTGGCCTAACAAGTAGCACGGTGAACGTTGTGGGAATGTGGTAAGTATCTATAGGCATAGAGGTAGAAAACACAAAAATAGTTGCGTTATATAGTTGCGCGAGCATAAGGATTAAAGAGAAACATACAACTTTTGTTTTTTGGTAGGTAGTAGGTATGAAGTTTTGTTTTACATGATTGAAAAGCTTGTAAATTATCCTGTCATCTCCTTAAATACGTCCGTTGTTCAAATAATCACCCCACATAAAGGTAGGTCCAAAAATTGAGACTACCAGAAGTAGAACTCACGATAATGCCAGCAACAGGGAAAAGGATCCTGCCATCGATATTTTGTCCACCAATGAAGGCGTCTTTGGCGCGCGAAAGGTCATACTCAATGACGTTCTCGCTCCAATGTTGTTGTGTGTTATAATCGGCGACGTTCCACTTGAGTGAGTGGTCCCAGCGCACGTGTGAAGCAAGCGACGGCGTGCCGCGTGGTACGGGCCACTGCACGGGTGGGTAAATCCGGGCAATGCGCGGCTGACAGCCCGCTGTAAACAGTTTACCCAACGCAACCAGTAAGTGGCGCATGGTATCGGATGCTTCCCGTCGCACAAGAGGTATATTCACGACATGTGGCAATGAACGGCGCAAATCCGCTGCCATCAGCGCATGCGGTGCTATTTCCAACAATACTGCATTCTTCGGCACCTCTTCTAAAGCTCGTGCTAACCACACCGGCGATAGAAAGTTATTCACGAAGTACTCCGCCGAGATGTGCTTGACTGCAACCAGATACAGACACGTCACTCGTAGTACTGGAATATTACGAAAGTGAGTGGAAAGGCAAGCGCACTTACCCAACTTCGAGTCCCACTGATCCTCGGGCAACGAGGACGGCACCCAGCGCGGTGACCTCGGTTTCGGTTTAACGATAACTTTCTCGAGACTCTTGCGCAGTAGCAGCGCTGACTCTATGATGTATTTGCTGTGGTATGCCACTCCGGCACTCTTTATGTGGCATGCGAAAATGTCCTCTGCATTGAGCTCCGCTACAAACTTCTTAACAGATGGCACTGAACCGGATATCTATATCAGATGGTAATGACAAAAGATGTGAGATATATCCTGCTTTCAAAATATAAAATAAGTTACGTGCAACGAGTTGTATTTTATTGTATACGCGTAAGAAAGAAAGAGTAGAATAAAATATTATCAACACATCATACTCGATAAAAACATATTGATTGATCAACTGGGCGCAAACAATTTGTTTATAGTTACAATAAGAAGAAGATACAAAAAAATATATGACAAAGCCCAATTTTTCTGGTCCCCTTTTGACCAACCCATTTCCCCACTGCACAGGCACAAGCCTCTTCCATTGTATTGGGGAGGTTAGGCCATATTCCACACACCTAGGAGTACTCATTACAAAAAACAAATCTATATTGAAATTGAAATCTAAGATGGTGGACATACATTTTTCTAGAAAAATATGCTTATGGCAATCATTTTAGAGTTTTCCTCTGTTATGATGGTAATTATGAGAATGTTATACATTTTAAAATCCAGTATAAAGGATATACAAATACAGATACAAATAATTTATTTTCCAACTCAAAATACATAGAATGAAATATTTTGTGACTCCACACTAGGCAAAGCCTGTATCGTGGTAGCCACTTACAAGGTAAGTTACCAACTAGTTGAGTTGTTACAATTGTTACAAATAAGAGGAAGCATGAAACACTGAGATTCACTGTTAACTTATTGGAACCTATTAAAACATACTTAACGTTTATTGCCATAAGTAAATTGCAGTAATGAAAGATACCTATATTATAACTAAACAACTGCTTTCAATATTAGTTGATAGTAGATAATAGATATATAAAATATACATACATATATACAAACACACGCACACGCACACGCACACGCACACGCACACGCACACGCACACGCACACGCACACGCGCACGCCCACACACACGCGCACGCCCACACACACACACACACATAATATAATAAATACTATCGACAAATTTCCAAAAGCCTTTCTGTGTCTTCGTATGTAAGTGTACGGAGCCAATCTTTAATTCTTAGTTTTGCGCATTTAACCGAAAGTGACTTAAAGTCGCAGCATTTAACCGCCTTGTTATAAAGCAACGAATGAAGGAAGTCTCTGAATCTTTGAGAAAACGCGGTACTGACACAAGGGTATGATAACTTGAAAACCCTTTTGGCAAGCAAAGATTGATATTTGTCAGAGATGATAGTCTCTCTGTGAAGGGAGAGTGTGGCTCTCACAATGAAGAGTTGTCGAACATTTAGAATACCACACTCCTTATAGAGAGCATCAGTTGGGTATCTAAAAGGTTTCTTAAGCATCACCCTTATAATGGATCTTTGAGCTCTCTCAACTTGCAACATAAAAGTTTTGTAGGTGCCTCCCCATACTGTGATGCAATATAAAAGCAGGCTTTCACATAAACTGGTATAAACAGTTCGCAAAATATCTGGAACCGCGCAGTTGCGAAGCGATTTCAAAATACCTATCAACCTTCTGACTCTTTTTGATAGAGAATCAATGTGAGGGCCAAAGGATAGGCGGTCATCCAAAACTACCCCGAGATACTTTACATCACGGATTCAGGTAATTGAGGGACAGATACACTTCGCAACTGCTATGGTTTCGGTATTGTAAATAGAGTAACTGTGGATCTGGATAGATTTAGAAACCGGTGGAAAAGAAGCTTGGGTTTTGTGAAATGCCAGAAAATGAGTCTTGTCTGCATTGAGAGTGAGCAAGTTTCTATGGAGCCAACGTTGAATCTCCCTCATACCATTCTCCGCCAATTTGTATGTTTCATTCCATTCATCGCCCCTAAACAAGACCACTGTATCATCAGCATAACAAATAACCTCTGCGTTCCTAAGTGGAAGGCAGGTTATATCGTTCATGTATAAAATGAACAGTGATGGACCCAATATGCTTCCCTGTGGAACACCGTAGGTAATTGTCTGTTGAGCACCGCAGACATCACCTACCCTTACAAATTGCCTGCGATTTGTGAGATAGCTTTGGAACCATTTCAAGGCAATACCACGGATGCCAGCCCTACAGAGCTTGTTTGTAAGGATTGGAATGGACACCGCGTCAAACGCTTTAGCCAAGTCCAGAAAGATTCCCACGCATTTAAGACCGCTATCTAAATGATTTACTACAAGGTCTGTTAGAAGTGAAACTGCGTCCTCTGTGGACTTGGCCTTACGAAAACCGAATTGTCTGGAAGATAAGATATTGTGAGTTTCTAGGAAAGTCATTAACCGTTTATTAACTAGTTTTTCCAATAACTTTCCAAAGATACTAAGCAAGGATATTGGCCTGTAGTTGCTAGGAACTGCTTTTGGACCTTTTTTATGGATGGGAGACACTGAAGCTATTTTCCAACAATCAGGAAATATGCCAATAGACAGGCTAAGATTATAGATATGAGTTAGGGGCTGCAAAATAAATGATTTGGCGTGCTTAAGTAGTGTGTTCGTAACACCGTCAAATCCCGGCGCACAATCTAACTTTAGTTTAGATATCAGAGTATCAACTTCGAAGGGATCAGTGGGAGCAAGAATAAATGAATCAGAGGGGCCAGAGGCTTCTCCCACTTCATCTGCCAATGCTTTCTCAGTAATATTTAGGTTGGTCAGGGTTTCCGTTGCAAGTGATCTCCCGACATCAACAAAATATTTATTGCAATAGTTCAAAGATTCAGTCTTATTACTCTTAGCATTAAGCAACTCTGTGAGGGGTTAATTTTTAGAAGGAAAGTGGCATATATCTTTTATAGTTTTCCAAAGTCTTTTCGAGTTTCCTTTATTTTCTAACAACTTTTCGTTTTCATATTTGATTTTAAGCATACGAAGTAGATTTATAAAAAAGTTACGATATCTGGTATAAGTTAATCTTTTAATCGAGTTTTCTGGGTCTTTCCGATATTCCAAGTGTAACTTATCGCGATTTTTCATGCATCTGATTAACCCGGGTGTAATCCAGGGCTTGAGAACTAGTTTGTGTCTCGGATTTCTCTGGTGTTGCGTTGAACAATAGATGAAATTATATTATCCGAGAATTCAGTAGCAGCCCACCAGGGGTCTTCAGTGTCTAGTATGTGGGACCAATCGACTGCTCTCAGGTCCTGGACTACTGCAGGATAATCTATTTTCCTAACTAATCTAGCCTTAGTTCCAGATCCGCTATGGCCAAGGCGTTGAGCTAACATTACGAAGCTGTGGTCCGTCACATCAGTTTTGCAAACTGCCGAAACACCGCTGAGTCCTGCACGAATAAATATATAATCTAGGCAAGAATTCAGCCTGGTAGGTTTTGTGATTGCAAATATAAGGCTATGTTCGGCCGTAAGACAAAGTTCACTTTGGACGCCATACGATCAGAATGATCGGCCAGTAAATTTATGTTGATATCCCCCACAATCATAAATGAGTAACTTTTGGTTAGAGAGGTTAACAATGTGTCTAGTGACTCATAAAAATTATTAGGATCCGTGAAGGAAGGTGATCTGTAAATCGCGAGAATTGTTGTAACATCAGGAATGATAACTTGAATGCAATTTGCATCATCAAGAATAGGCTCTGTGAAAACTGGTCTCCATTTGTCTCTGACGTAAACAACTACTCCTCTATTTTTATTTATGTATTTACTAGATCGAAAAAAGGTATAGCCACTTAGAGTTGGGATCATGGTATCGGACTGTAACCAACATTCACTCAGAGCTACAACATCGAATGTAATATTTGTTCTTGCTAATGCGACTTGGAAAATATCAAAATTGTGTGTGATGCTTCTTATATTGTGCGCTAATATTCTAAAATTACAGTCTTTATTCAATATTTTACTACATTCCTCTAGAGTATCTAAGGAGTGACATGTCACACTAAGCGTATTGTCTATATCCATATATATGTCATTAGATTGCATCAAGAACTAAATAAAAAGTGTATAGATATGTTTATGACTATTGAAATAGTTTTAGTGACATGCACGTATAGAAATTTGGAAACCTTTTTTATGTAAGACAGTGAAGATTTGAATATAACAATAATAAAAGTAGTGATATTACATATTTCGAAGAGTACACAGTTTTCTTTTATGATATTAGATTTCAACCAACTTAGAGATCCTGTCGGAGCAGGGCATGCAATCGGAACACTAGATAAGCTATGTTTGGTGTAGAAAGACACTATATTACTCAGGTTGCTGATTTTCAGGCATATGAGGACCGTCAATAATAATAATATCCGGAAAAAGTCTATCAATGTCCAGTTGGGTTTTGATGGGCAACGCGGGACCCCCCTCCCGTTTTCTGACATAAACTGATCCGTTACTTGTCCAACAGTAGCGAAAGTTATGTAGTTTTGCTTTTTTCCTTGACTCCCGAAATAATAATCTATTGTTTCGTGTCAGTCTTTCATTGAAGTAAATGCGCTTTGAAGGTCCCGGAAGTTTTAGATGTTCAGTTGTAAGAGAACGTCTATATATATATATATATTTTTTTTTAATGTGATAAGGAAGCAGCAATATTTAGCAGCTTTCAAAAGTTCATCCCTTTTAACACGCCGCACCAACTTTACCACCACGTTGCGATGATAGGATTCTCTATCCAAGCGCTTCGCACTCACTCTGGTGATATTGTCAATGTCATTATCGGTAAGATCGACTCCCAGTTTATTCGCCGCGACAAGAACTGTATGGTGCAGATTTTCGTTGCTTTTTTCGGGGATGCCCGATATTTCCAGTTCGTTCCGTAGTAATTCTTGACATTGGTGGTTAAGTTGTGTTTCTAACTCATATATGTTTTTCTTGTGAGCTTGATTTTCTAGTTCCCTCTCTTCAATCATTTTTACTCGCATTTCCGTTTCACTAAGTCGCGAGTTAAACGCGTCGACTTTATCATGACATTTACTAAGGGATACTGTAACTTCGTATATCTGGGTCCGGAATAGTTGAAGCTTCTCACGAAGTAAGCGAATTTCCGTTGTAAACTCTTCCAGCTCCTCGTTGCCAGTGACTATACTATCCAGGGTAAGTGGTTGTGATACTTCCACGATGGAGCTACGATTATGTTTTGAGCCTCCACGTTGTTGCGTGTTTACATACTCCGACCCTCCTGATGGTGTACAACTTTCTCTTTCTTCCAGAGGTAGCTGGTCGGACCGACTGGGTAAAAACGACCGCTGGTCATCATTTGGTGGCATCTCTATTATCTTCTCCGTGTTCTGTAGTATAGATGTTGTTGTTGTACTCTGTGGTCGTACTGGGGTCTGGTCATTTTTAGTTGCTCGTTTAGCGGCGAGTCCACATTCCGGGCATAGCCACGTACGATCCAACTCATGCTTTTGTGTGACAAACTGTGATTTTGATATACTCACACATATGAAGTGAAACCTTCGCTTGCACTTGCAGCATTCAAGTAGTTCACCTATGGTGATATATTTATTGCATGCATCACAGGACCTCATTTTGATTTCTTAAAATATTCAGTACGATTGTCTCTGAGAGGCAAACACTCCGTAGGCACTATTCGTATCGGCGAGAGTTAAATAGTCTATGACGCACTGCCCGCGCCCGGTCGGCTTGGTACTTCACTTGCACTTCCGATGTCCGGCCGCCGAAATGACCCGTCCACGCTAGACGTTAGGTGCGGAACTCGCCTGCAGGGAGTCACCTAGCCGGTATCACGCACTTGCTGAGTGATCGCTCAATATAAATGTTTTCTTGTGTTATTCTTAGTAATACACTATTAATTTGGATTTATTTGTAACCGAATGAAGGATATCACTTTACTATGAACTTTAGCACTAATTTTAAATGTTGAAATTTTGTTTAGACTGTTTTAATAACACTTTCTGGTAGGAGCGAAAACGAATAGATATTGCACGTTATGTCCGTCGCCAAAGAATCAATATGCATGCATATATCAAGTAATATTGATGTGGATACAAGTCAGTCATATATTACGACATAAATCCATACTGGAATGGATTTACAACTGAAAATATGTATGTACAAAATGTGTAACGCAATTACACTAAACCAGTGTAAAAAGTTTTTGAAAATATTTTCTAAAAAATTATAATCTAACCGTGATACTCTCCTTGGTGTTATGACAAGCGATTTCTACGTCAGGTGGACATCGCTTTTGGGCCACGTCCACGGTGAGCCCTACCACTGCCATGGCGCCCCGCGGCACCTTAGCATCAACGACGCTGCGCCCGCGCCAGTATGCGCACAGAACCGCCTGCTCCGCCGTCAGAGCCCCGTCCGCGTACGCGCACCCTGCACACGCCGATATGTTTCTAACCGTTAAGAGCATGACACTAAACACAGTCTCAGTTAGCCATGACGCGACTTACCAATTTCGCCGAAAGAAGCACCGATTATACCTTCGGGAGTGATTCCGATCTCCCACAGCATATCCACTAGTGCCACCTGCACGGCAGTGATGGACACAAAACAGTTGACGACGTCGTCGAAGATTTTCTCATCGTCCTCGGTGAGCACATGTAACAAGTCCACGTCGAGCGACTTAAGCACTTGCGCGGAGCGTGAGATGCTCGCGGCGAACACGGGCAGTGCCATCAATGATCGCCCCATGCCCGGCCACTGTGAGCCCATCCCTGGAAACATGAACCACACCGGACGCGCCAACCTACTGCCACCATCTTCCATCTCCTGCGTGTGAGAATATACAAACTCTTGTCATATTACAGTGCAGAGCAGGTGAAGTGTAATAGAGCACGTGTAATAGGGCACTGACCAGGATCTCTTCCTGCGGCGGGTCAGTGAGCAGGCGGTAGCCGCGGTGCGCGTGGCCGGGGATGGGCCGCGCGTGCACGGCGTCCAGCAGCGCGTGCAGCGCGGCGCTGTCGCGGTGCGCCTGCGCGTGCTGCAGCAGCGCGCGCACGGCCTCCTCAGTGCGGCCCGAGGCCAGCACCAGGCGCGGCAGCCCCGCGCCGCCCGCCGCAGCCGCCGCAGCCGCCGCCGGCGAGCTCCGCTCAGACTCCAGGATCACGTGCGCGTTGGAGCCGCCGAATCCGAACGAGTTCACAGCCACAAGCCCGCCGTCCCACGGTGTGTTGCGTGATACAACCTGCAATTGAAATTTTTAATTTTACAAACCTTTACGACGTTTTCCCACTGTTGGCACTGTGTAATTTGTTCTTGTTATACTTGAATGCGGCCATCGCTGAGCGCCGGGATATCAGGATTAGGAGACTGGTAGTGTAAGTTGCCGGGGATTATGCTATTCTCCATTGCTAAAATGATCTTCGCGATGGAACAGACACCTGCAACGGCTTCCGGATGACCCATATTCGACTTCAAAGAGCCGAGCAGTAACGGCTTCTGGCGGTCCTTACAGAAAACCTCTGCGATTGCGTTTACTTCTTGCGGGTCACCAGCCTGAAATAACATTTAACGTCAAATAGTGGAAGAATTGGGTATGCTAAAAAAATCATGTATGTATTTAAAAAAAAAACTAATAGTTTAGACCATTTTGAAAAACTATTTTGATTATTTCATTTTTTAAGACTGTGGATATTTTTAAATACATTTTTTATATTCAAGCCGTGATGACGTCACATGTTCACAAACTATGAAACGAACAGCCGAAATGTCTGACGATGAAATGAACAGGCCTTAATCTCGACTAACGCCCGTTCCAGAACAAGGCAAAATATACCTTGCTTTTTTTTTTTTTCTTGGCGGGTAGGCGTAAAATAAAGACGTAAATTTTTGCTCTGAGATATTTAATTAAGTAAAAATACTTACAATTGGTTTTTCCACATTAATGTTAAATTAATTTGCACTACAAATCATCAACACTCACCGCCAATATCAAATTCTCCATTTTAAGCACTTTCTGTGAAAACCAACACAACAACCCACGCAATGGATATATCTGCGAAGCTGGCTGCAAATCTGGACGACATGGCCAAACTTTTTGAATCTCGTATGGGACAATATGAAGAGAAACTCCAAAAGGCATCTACTTCCAGCACCTCTGCAGCTCCTAGTAATCCACCGGCTCCCGACATCATTACACTTGCCCGTGAGTTTGCAGATTTCAAATCTTTTGTTTGGCAAACACTATCCAACATAAAGGCCCAAATTGAGCTCCTCTCTCTTGGCTTGGATAGACAGGAAACTTTCCTTCGCAGAAAGATTCTGTTATTTCATGGTCTCGAAGAAAAAAAAGACGAGAAGCTTGATGATGTTGTCGCAAGGGTGTTGTCGGACCAGATGCATTTGCCCGATATTGGGTCTAAGAACATACAAGTTTGTCATCGTCTGGGTGGTAGTGGATCTAAGCCCCGCGCTGTGCTGGTGAGGTTCTGTGATCTAGAAGCGCGGAGACAGGTGTGGGACGCGAAAACCGCACTTAAGGGCAGTGGAATCACAGTATCTGAGTTTCTGACCAAGTCTCGCCATAAAGTTTTTGTTGATGCCCGCCGACACTTTGGAGTGAAGCAGTGTTGGTCAGCAGAGGGCAAGATAGTAATTATCCTGCCCGATAAAACACGCCGCAAGGTGGAAGTCATGCAAGAACTGAAGTCTCTGATCTCTCAGTATCCGTCACCAACTGCTGTTCAAGATGCGGCCTCAGCTCCACCAAAACCGAAAACCGCTCCGCCAACACAGAAGCCCAAAAAACCACCGGTTCCTGCATGGGCGCCTCATTCCCCCAGACGCCAACGAAGTTCCAAGCAAACTTGATATTTTAGAAGGCAGGTAGTTTTACTATTAGTGAAAATACTGCGTTTTGTTGCGCTAGTTTGTTACTTTTTTGTTGTGACAGTTGACAGTTCATTATTTTTCTTTTTTGGCTCTGAGTTCATGGTAATTTTAGATTACATCATTTACAGTGCTTTCGTTCCATTGTTTATTTTAAAACTCAGGATATCATATAAGTATCATATTTGAACTATTCGCGGTTGGCGAGTGATGATTAGTAATAATTAAGACTAAGCATTGTCATAAGTATTTTCTAGTATTATTTATTTTTTGGTATTTTTTTCTAATATTTTGTTTTATATAGGTATTTATTTATTTTATATACATGGCTAGCTCGAATATTTTAAATGACAGTTTTTTCTCATGTTCTTCATCTGACTCATTTGTAAGTGCAGATTCTGATGGCGACCATTCATTAACCACTCCGACGTTGCATGACCAACTCGTTTCTGTGTTTTCTCCTTTTCCCCACAACTTTAATGTTGTCCACATCAACGCCCAGAGTGTTCCTGGCCACTACTCCGATCTCTTGGCTACGTTTAGTAATTCTTCGGTAGATGCTATATTAATATCTGAAACTTTCCTTAAGCCTTCCATTCCTTCAAAGTTAGTTGCGCTCCCTGGTTACAAGCTTTATCGTAATGACAGGACGGGCAAAGGTGGTGGCGGCGTAGCTATTTATCTTCGTGCAGACATCACTTGTAGCATAGTT
The DNA here is from genome assembly GCA_958295455.1 of Coleophora deauratella. Taxonomy (NCBI): domain Eukaryota; kingdom Metazoa; phylum Arthropoda; class Insecta; order Lepidoptera; family Coleophoridae; genus Coleophora; species Coleophora deauratella. The sequence goes on from OY282406.1 coordinate 889,763, forward strand.
AGTGCTTCTCCCAATCTTTACTCTAAATCTGCCGAGCACCTTTTCCTTGAAATTTCTCTTAATTTCAAAAAGATTTTGCTCGCCGTGCTCTACAGCCCATCCTGTCATATTGACTACTTTGACTCTCTTGAAAACCTCCTCAGTCACTATTGTCCTTCTTTCGACCATACCTTACTTCTAGGCGACTTTAACACATGTCTGATCAAAAATGATAGCCGTACTTCTAAATTGCTCTCCCTCTTATCCGCTATTAATCTCAACTGTCTTCCTCTGTCCGCTACTCATCATTCTCCAAATTGTATCCCTTCTCTTCTTGACCTTGCTATCGTTTCTTCTCCAGACGCAGTTGGGACACATGGTCAGCTTGCATCTAGCTTTTCTTACCATGACTTAATTTTCTTGTCCTTTAAAGTTCGTCCTCCTAAACGTAAGGCCAAATTTCTTCTTCTACGCAGTTTTAAGGGTATTGATTTGGATGCGTTGCGTTATGACGCTAGTATCATTGACTGGGCGCCCCTTCTTGAAGCTGATTCTATTGATGACAAGGTCATCTACTTTAACTCTGTCATTACGGAACTTTTCGATCACCATGCACCTTATAAGCGAGTTAAAGTAAAACATCCACCTGCACCTTGGCTCACACAATCTATAAAAGAGCTCATGGCTAAAAGAGATAAAGCTAAAAGGCGGTATAAGCGGTGCCCATCAGACCAGACCTTAGCCCGGTATAAGTCACTACGTAATCGCTGCAGGCGTCTGTGCAGAGATGCTAAAAGACGTCACATACATGAATCCACTTCTGACTGTCCCCCTGCCCAAATTTGGCGTTTTCTTAAGTCTCTGGGTATTGGTAGCTCCTCAGGTGCTCAAGAGGATATCGCTACTGATCTGAACTTGCTCAATAACTTTTTTTCTCTACCTCCGGTTGTGCTTAGTGATGCTACTAAGTCCAATACAATCCGATCCTTGTCTCTTCTTTCTCCTCCCTCTTGTCCTGTTTTTTCTTTGTCGCCTATATCTGATGACGATGTCAAGAAGCATATCTTATCTATCTCTTCTACTGCTATGGGCAACGATAACTTGTCTTCCCGTATGATTTCTTTAATCCTTTCTGAGATTCTGCCTATTCTCACACATTTATTCAACTACTCCCTCTTTTCGCAAGCCTTCCCCTCTTCCTGGAAAATGGCGCATGTCACTCCATTGCCCAAAACACCAAATCCTACTCTTCCCTCTCAATTTCGTCCTATTTCTATCTTACCGTTTCTTTCTAAAGTTCTAGAGCACATTGTCCATAAGCAACTCGCAAATCATTTATCCCAGAATTCTCTTCTCTCTCCCTTTCAATCGGGCTTTAGACCTGGGCATAGTACTACTACTGCATTACTAAAAGTCACAGATGATATACGCCATGGCATGGAAAATAAGATGCTTACTATCCTCATCCTGCTTGACTTTAGTAATGCCTTCAATTCTGTCGATTTCGATGTGCTTCTTGCTGTCCTTCACTCTTTCAACCTCTCCTCTTCAACTATTACTTGGTTCGACTCCTACCTTAGAGGGCGCTCCCAGTGCGTTCGGGTTGAAGGGTCTTCTTCAGACTGGTGCACATTATCTGCTGGCGTCCCTCAGGGTGGAGTGCTTTCACCTCTCCTTTTTTCAATGTTCATTAACACTGTAACTCAGGTTATTTCCTCGAACTACCATCTTTACGCAGACGACCTGCAAATTTATAAACACTTTCCTGCCTCTGATTTCTCCAGTGCTGTTCAGGAGATTAACAGTGATTTAAGACGCTTATCATCGTGGGCGAAAAGCTTTGGTCTACTGGTGAACCCTAAAAAGTCACAAGCCTTGGTCATCGGTAGCAAGTACATGCTAAATCAGCTTACATTTTCACCGAACACAGCAGTCACATATGATAATTCTGTCATTCCGTACTCCAGTACAGCGAAAAACTTGGGAATCATTTTTGATTCGAGTTTGTCGTGGGCCGCTCATGTCAATGAACTCAGTCGGAAAATGCATTTTTCATTTCATGCTCTGAAGCGCCTACAATATTTTCTACCTTTGAAAACGAAAATTTCTCTGTCGCAAACTCTTCTTCTCCCTATTTTGGATTACGCCGATAGTTGTTACTTAGATGCAACAGAAGAGCTACTAAACAAACTCGAGCGTCTTCAAAATCTCTGTTTACGCTTTATCTTTGGTCTCCGCAAGTTTGACCATGTCTCCCAATATCGTCAACAGCTTAAGTGGCTTCCAATTCGCCTTCGCAGGAACACTCATATCCTCTGTCTCCTTTTCAAAATACTCCACAATCCTTCCTCTCCATCTTATCTGAAGGAGCGTTTCCACTTGCAGCGTCCTCCTGACCATCAATCTCGTGCTCACCTTAAATCTCTTCTTTCCTATCCTCCACATTCCACTGACTTCTACTCCTATTCCTTTTCCGTGCATGCCGTCAGACTGTGGAACTCGCTTCCGCATGACATTCGCGATAGCCAGAGTCTGCACTCATTTAAAAACAAATTGAAAGATCATTTCCTTTCTCTCTCCCCTTAAGTCAGCCATGTAAACTATTTATGTATAATATAGATATTATATTGTTTTTTATATATTATTTAATATTTTATTTATATAATATAGTGTTATGTAGGTATTATAATATATTATATATATTTGTTATTTAATGTATGTTTATGTATTATTTTAAGAATTAGGTTTATAAGTTTGTATTCTTTATCACTATTTTATAATTGTTGTATCTTTGTTCTGTACACGTCTTTTCTGCCTTTTTCTTCAACTTTCACTGTCCAAGGTCTGCTGGAAGAAATTTCTTATAGAAATAAGCTGCACCTTTTGTATGTTCTTTCCTTCTTAATGTATATCTTTGTGTTTTCTGTGTACAATAAATTGTAAATAAATATAAATAAATAAATACCTGAGATAGTCTGTCCCTTTTACACTTGAAATATTTATAATAGTTTATCCTGCTGTCAGGGTAAAAAATACTCTCATGAAAGTGTTCTGGAACGCTTTCTTAAAAGTTAACTGTCCGGTCAATTGTCATTTCGTTTGTTTATAAACAACTCAAGGTAACACCAAAAAGTGTGTGAGCATGTGACGTCACAGGGATACAAATAAAGGTTATTGTCTTTTTTCGATTTTTATACTCAATCTTTTACTTTTTCGAGTGGGAAATAAAAAAATATGGCTTTAAATCAAAATATCTCGAAATGGTTTTTTTATTTTCATAGGTACCTTACAAAAAATTTTTCATACCCAATTGCTACTTATCTGTAGATGTAAGTCAAGGTCACTGAGATTTTAGGCCTATGCGTATTTTCATTATCAAGTTTCTTTCTTTTCACTATCAAGTTTCTAATACACTCAACCCTTAAAGTCACAGCTGTTTTTTGTGTTTCTTTCAACTATTTTTTTTAGAAATTAGATAGATAGATAAAACGATAAAACGTAGATAAAACACAAAAACTACATATACAACTTAAAACATTAACCTAGGTGTATCTCATAATATATAGGAACTTAACTTTAATTAAACTATAAATATCAATCTTCTATTTCATGCAATTTGTTGTATAATAAATTAAACAACTAGCCTAGTGAAATATCAAAGGTCCCAGCTCAGTATATGTAGCAGAAGCAAGGCATCTACTACGCTGATGATTCTGCCATAACCTATTACGATATGAACGCACTTCGATGGCTTGTAATAATTTTGTCAGACAGAAAAAAATAATTTAAAATAGTTGTCCATTATAAAAATAAAAGAAGATAGTTTGCAAACTATCTACAAAAACTAAAAAAATTAAAATACAAAATCTTAATTACACATCTATTTTACTAACTCATATACCACATTATTAGACATTATTGTTTAAGTATAAAAGCGATAAAGGACAACAAAGGAAGGTTAAGAAGAAAAGTAAAAATAATTAATTAAGAGGTTATATGAAAGGTATGTATGTTGGAAGTACCGCTAACTGCTTCTTTGATTTAAAAGAAGATGTTGCCTTAGTTGTTTTTTGAAACTAGATTAGGAATTCAAGATTCGCAACGGTGGTGGGATGTCATTCCAACATTTCGAAGCCAGAAAGCGGAAACTTCCACGGAACAACGCTGTTTTATGTGGAGGGATACGAAAAATATGAGAGCGGAACCTAGCGTCGTAACGATGGGATTCATAATGCCATGAAAGTTTTTTACTGAGATAAAGTGGCTGCTGACTTTTTATGACACCAAACAGCAAGGATGATAGTAAGAGTTTCATTCGTCCTTCCATAATCAAAATTTTGAATTTATTTAAATATGGAGTGATAGGTGATCGAGGGGGGATACTCGTATAAAAACAAAAGTTTACACAGGCATTTAGCACGCGTTGAATTAATTTTAAGGTTTTCTTAAATAAACAAGGACCATATACGGTTAAGATAAGATAAGATAAGATAAATATTCTTTATTGCACACCAGTAGTACAGAGACATCAAAAAATATTTACAGACAGTGCAAAGGCGGCCTTATCGCTTTGAGCGATTTCTTCCAGGCAACCTTGGAATTTTATAGGATTGTATAGTTTTAAAAGCAAGTAACGGGTGGCTGCAATTACGGGTAGATAAACATAATTTGATTTTGAAAAAAATAAAGCTTCACACAATCTCGTACGAAGAGTTAAATTAATATAAGGTCTGCCGTCTGATTCTATAAAGGACTTTGAACCTATAAAAACAGTTACGTATGAGGTCAACTACATGACTTTCGAAACGTAGATGACGATCAAATAAAAGACCAAGATTACGCGCTTCAGATACCTGTTCCACTGGATCATCATTAAGCAGAGGAAATGACTTTTACTTGGTGTTTAGTTCCAAGTAGATATATTATGTCTAGATTCAAAAAGGTGAATTATATGAATGGATACATCGCAAAATGACAGAATTCTGAACGTATATAGTATGTATACGAAGTTCATAAAACGTTCATTCCAAGGGGAAATGCCGCCTTTTAACCTTTATTTGCGAATATCTCCTATCAACATTATCTTAACAAAATTAGTTAAAATTATAAACTTTAATAAATTCCGGAGATATCTGAACTAATTTGGTCCAGCTCAGGAAGTGATTTAGAGTCGTAAATAATTTTCAAACTTGTCAACGTTCCGTTCATTCATTGGTGCACCTTAGTAAATGCATTCATAATTCATAATATATTTATTTGCCATTAAACAGAGTATTTTACATGTCAGATTTATTAACAAAATTACAGTGGTCAAGTCTGTTTAGCTATTTACTAGTAGCATGCAAATAAGATCCACAGAAACAGAATCATTAGAAATAATATTATAAGAAATACACAAATAAAATTAATAATACATTCAGCGGAAATATTAATACATTTAAAGCTTTAAGATGTCAAATCAGTGAAATTCATAAAATAATAACAATTTGATAACATTTACAAGAATCTAATGTCAAAGAGAGTTTCATACACAATCAATTATTAGTTACAGAAGGCAGTTTTCTGCATTCCAAAAACTCCTTGACGGAATAAAACCGATTTTCTATTAACCATCTCCGCAGAACCGTTCTAAACCTGTTAAGCGGTAGTAATTTTATAGATTCAGGTATTTTATTGTAAATAGTTTTACACATAGCATAACAGTTGTTCTGGAAACGTTTCGTTTTTGGTACAGTTGTTAGAACTAGCTTGCTGGTGTTTCTCAAGTTTCTTTGGGTAACTGCTTTGAGTTCAGTGAATATATTATAGTTTTGTTTCACGAAATTGCAGGCTTCAAATATATATAAGCATGGTAAAGGCAACACCTTCAGGGACTCAAAATACGGCTTACACGAAACATCAGGTGCGATGTTGCATATGGCTATTGGTCATAGATTGATAGTCCGATTCACCGGTGGTTCGAAACTTAGCTATGCAGGCTGTTAACTTTTTGTGGACTGTTTAGTTATTAATCATTATGAACAAAAAGTAGGAACAAAGGTAAAGTAACGTCGGTCGGGTGGTTTGAAATAAAATCACAAACGTTTTCCTATTGGTTTAATATAGGTACTGACGAATTTGACGGACTGATTAGTTATTATGAAGCAACAAAGTTTAAGTAAAGTCGGTTGGTTTGAAATAGAATTTCAAACTTTGTTGCTTCATAATAACTAACCAGTCCGTCAAATTCGTCAGTATATTAAACCAATAGGAAAACGTTTGTGATTTTATTTCAAACCACCCGACCGACGTTAGTTTACCCTTGTTCCTCCTTTTTGTTCATAATGATTAATAACTAAACAGTCCACAAAAAGTTAACAGCCTGCATAGCTAAGTTTCGTTTAAATTCTTCGGGAAACTAGTTATTGATACTTTGAAGTAGATATTTTCTGTGACTAAGTACTGTACGCACACACATACACACGCACACGCACACACACGCACACGCACATGCACACGCACACACACATGCAACAGCTGTCTCTTTTTGTTATTATTTTAGAATTTAACAATATGAAATCTATTGTACAATTCTAAACGAAATTCAGATTTAAAAAATTACGCTGTTGGTTTCATAATAAAATAAAATAAAGTTTTATTATGTGTTTTGTGCATTATTTGGATCACTGATCACGCGCGATCTTCTTCTTCTTTTTCCTGTGGTATTCTAAATCTATGACGAGTTTTGTGAAGTTTTCCACAAGAAAAGAGTCTTTATTAAAATTGGCAAGTAATGATGATTACTCTAAGGATGATAGGCACTTAAAGACGCTCCAGGTAGTAGTTTCCTGCTGAAACTCGGTATCGAAAACAACCTAACGGGACCTACCATGAAATAAAGCTTGAAACATTCTATATAGCTTAAGGAAAGGCAAGCACTTTATTAATTAGTAGTTATTTAATTGGTACTTTAGTTATTGAGATGACTATTTGTACTTAAGTCGTTTATCAAAGAGGCAGTTCAGTTTCGATCGTTCAATGATGATAAAGTTGCACATAATACGGAATAGTGATTACCTTGGTTCCGGTCCCATGCGCTTCAACGTAATCGACGTCTTGCGGCCGCAGCCCCGCCGCCAGGAAGGTCTCCTGCGCGAGCTGACCCTGCATGGCGCCAGAGGGAAAGGTGATGCCCTGCTCCTTGTTGCCGTCGTTGTTCATGCGCGCGCCGCGTTGCGCCTCTGCAACAGCACCGCCACCACTGCTTCGCTGCGCACGTAGCCACAACCGCTTGCGTCGAACGCCGCACACCGCCCCTCCGGTGACAGCATGTTCAGTCGATGAAAGTTAAGTGAGGTGGCGGGATTTAGACAAAGATTACTGCCGGCCACAATGGCCACATCGCATTGCCCGGCCCGGATAGCATCCACTGCCTGGGTCAGAGCGCTCATTGAGCTTGAAGAACCGGTGTCAATAGCGAAGGAGGGACCTTTGAAGTCGAATGTGTACGATATACGGTTGGGGAACATTGACTTAAGGCAGCCAAGGAGCGCATATCCATTGATGTTGTCCGGGTTGTCGGAAAACCACATGTCTTCAGTCTCGGAAATACAGACACCGACGAAGACGCCGGTGCGTGACCCGCGCAGCTCAACGGGGTTGATGCCGGCGTCGACGATCGTTTCGTGTGTGATCTCCAGCAACATGCGCAGCTGAGGGTCCATTAAGTGTGCTTGCTTCGGATGCACGCCGAAAAATGTTGCATCAAATCGTGATAAATCTTTAAGTTTTCCAAAGTGCTCCGGTAAACCATGAAGTCCTGGATATCAAAGTTATAAACTGTGACAAATTCAATAGAATCAAAACACATACGTCCAGTGTGTCAAGAGCCAAGTTCGCGATACAGGCTGTGGCTTAATTTACGCGAATCATTTCGAGCTACATAGTTTCCACCCTCCCATAACTTAAAACTATTTGAGCTACATACTTTTGATTTTTAACCGACTTCAAAAAAAGGAGGAGGTTCTCAATTCGTCGGAATCTTTTTTTAATTTTTTTATGTATGTTCACCGATTACTCGAATACGCCTGAACCGATTTGGAAAATTCTTTTTTTATTTAAAAGGGTATAACTTCACAGGTAGTCCCATATAAATTTTATTGAAATCGATTTAGCGGTTTTTGAGAAAATCAACAAAAACATAGCAAAATTGGAGTTGTTGCGATTGAAGTCGGTTGTTTTTAACGTATTCAAGCACATCTAATAAGACTCGTTTCCAATTAACAAATCTAAAATTTTGCTACTGCCGAACCTGAAAAGTACTAAACTTTGAAGTGTTAAAGATCGGCAGCTTTATTATAAATGTCTTCATGTTTACTCGCCGACGTCGCTAGATTTATTCGAAACCTATGGGTTTACACTTGGGTTCTTTGGTGTTGTTGCGAATCCTGAAAACTATTACGCTATGATAACGTTAAAGGCTCAGGCCTTCTCAGGCTGGATGGATTTAGTTAGCTACATTCTACGGTGAAATTCTACAAACTTGTCATACTGAGAGCTTCAGTTTTTTGTAAGAAATGTGTAAACAACCAAACAGTTGCATGAGATGTGATATGAGAGATGTTTCCAGGCAGAAAAATCGTTGTTATCTGCAATAATTATTGTTACTCTAAAGGAGTGAAAAGCATTCTTGTTTCAAGCGCTGTTTCCAATATTTGCGAGAAAATAGTATGGACTAAATTATGGGGACGAAGCTGCGGTACACGACGATTTTCGTCATGCGTTTATTTAATATTCGAACGTGTATATACAGTAAAACTTGGTTAAGTGGGACATAAATAAGTGAGAAACTTCCATAGCTGGGATTCATGCTGAGGTCCCGACACTTTTGCATTGAATAGCCTCTGTTAGTGAGACAAAACAAACCTCTTTATCTGGGATTAGTTCTTTCGATTTTATCGCTATAATAATTACCTCTATAATTGAGACAGCGAGTGTATTTTACCTCTTTTACTGTGGCTACACTTTAAAGAATACTTTTACTAAATTGTTTCTTTGAACTTCATAGGTAATATAACCTCTGTAACTGAGATAACATCAGTTTATTATCTCTCTAACTGGGACTTTCTTGTGTGTTTTATTTAATAATCCCACCTCTGTAACTGAAATAACCTCTATGTATTAATAGAACCATCTGTAAATGAGACAGATATTTATTTATATCTGGATATCTGAGACACTGGGTAAATGGGATACCTCTTTAAGTAAGACAAATTTCCCTTCCAAGGTCCCTTGATGTCCCAGTTATCCAGGTTTCACTGTATATATGTATATGTCGTGGCCAGATCATAGAATTGATAATTTCATGATGTGGCCGACCATTTCATGAAATGATCGTATTTCATGAAATGGCCAGCTAAAACTGACCATATCGTTTAAACGTCAACGTTTAATGATACGTCCATCCACGTTTGGCCATATCATTAATGTAGGGTTTCCATGATGTCAAAGGTTTAATAAAAATTGAAAATACGTTGAAAAGTTACTGGCATTCTTTAAATCTGAGAAATCTTGGTTAACAGATAAATTATACATTTTTAATACTTAGATTTTAAGACTGATATCTACTAACCTATGAAATACTTTCCAAACTTCAAGGTTTTGCTCGGAAGGAAGAAAGCAAGGAACTGCACCGTTGGACTCGTTTTTTGATTGACTTTCGAAAAATTATTGTAGTTTAGTGTCGTAACGACATTTAACTTCTATTTTATCTTCAATTTGGGCATTATAAATAGCCTTTTTTTTCATTATTAATTGTACGCCGCCATGATGCATCACAAAAACAAAAGGATATCAGCGCCCCTAACGGTGGATACTGTAACTATTTTATGATATGATCACTAATGCTTGACCATTTCATGAAATAGCCGTGCGTTTAGCTGTATATCGTCAAACGTTAACGTATTCATTGATCTGACCAGACCATATCATGATGTGATCAGCGGATATTTTCCATTTCATGAAATACGAACATTTCATGAAATGGTCGGCCACATCATGAAGTGATCAATTCTATGATCTGGCCACAACATATATATTTTTGACTCAGGTACTTGTTTTTGTTTGTAACATAGGTCATTTCGTGAATCCCTCCGCGCCCTTTTCTACACAAAAATCCGGACGGTACTGCAGAGAAGTGTGGCATACCCTGCGAATAGCACCGTCCGGGCGCGCGGATCCGTCGTGCGAATCGCACCTCTGGACGGAGATGCGGCGTCAATGTACCATGCGGGTTTAGTATACTAATCAACATTTTACAGTTCAAAGTTTAAATCCGGACCTCCGCAATTCGTTGCGGTGTGCGGAGCAGTGTGTTTTCCGCCGTAGACTATGCCAAAATTTATGAATGAATGAAAACACTTTATTGCACAACAAAACAGGAAAATAAAAAAACATATATATCTATATACATTTATATCTATATACATATATGTATTCAAAAGTATATGTGTATCAGTCTGTGGTTCCCAAGATACGGGGACTAGTTTGGGCCAGATGACCGTGTGTGATTTGTCCCAGATATTATTATTATTTTTAAATATAAATTTGGGCTACTCTGACCACTTCGCGCTAGGCGAAGTGGCAGGAGCTACTCCAGCAGAAGCACAGTCGGCTGGAGGTCAGTGCGACGAGGAGAGAAAGCGTCGGACAATCCGGGCATTGTCGAGGAGGACCGCCTTTTGCATAGCCGTTATTATCGGTCTGCCTCGAAGTCCCAGCTGCCTAAGGTTACGATCCAGGTCAGTTGGAATCAAACCATTTACGGACAGGACTACAGGAATGATTTCAGTGGATTGCACTTGCCACACATCCGTAACCTTGTGCGCTAGGGTAAGGTACTACAACCTCTTGTCGGCATCAGCTTGCACGAGATTTTCGTCGTGTGGAATAGTGATATCCACCAAAAACACCCTTGACTGCGCCCGATCCATTAACAAGATATCAGGTCTATTATGATCAATAGACCTGTCCGTGATGATGTCTCGGTCCCAGTAGAGCTTGGCGCGGTCGTTTTCGAGAACCGACTCCGGCGTGTACTTGTAATATGGCAACCGGCGAGCTATGAAGCCATACTTTAGAGCGATCTCTTGATGCAGGATCCTGGCTGCTTGGTTATGTCTGTGCAGATACTCAGTGTTACAAAGAATCGAACAATCGGAGGTTATATGTCGCAGGGTTTCACCTGGCTCACGGCACAACCGACATACGTCCAAGGTACCGTCTTTCATTACGAACTTCCTGTAATTGTTCGTCTTTATAACCTGATCCTGTATTGCACAGACAAAACCCTCGGTTTCTGCAAAGAGGTTTCCGAAACGCAGCCAATGCACGGAAGCCTTCTGATCTACGAAGGATCTGCAAAGAGCCTTAAATAACCTTCCGTGCAGCTCTTTGTCTTTCCATATGGCTTCCTGCTCAGCAGTACTAAGTACAGCCGGTGCTTGCCAGTTCTCTTGGGCCATGGATAAAGGGGTTTATTTATTATTTATTTATTTGACCATAATTGCATGTACAAAAGTTCTTAAATTATAAAGTAGTTCTATGCAATTTACCACGTTAAGTAGTGTAGTCATAACCGAAAGTAAAATATCACAAAGCATCTTATACTATACAAATAAAATTAATAACTTAGTAATAAATAGTTACATATCATTCTTAAAAAATAAATAAATTCAAATACAAATACAAAATTTTAAATAAATTAGATTTAAAAAATATGTCACAACTCAAATACAAAAGGACTAGCAGTTTTATTATACCTTAGTCATATTATTATAAAATTCATTCAGATTGTAGGGGCACAAGTCAATCAGCAATTTCTTTAGGACGACAAAGAACTTTTTGTCCTCGAGAGAACGAACTGCGACTGGTAGAGCACTATACACCGAGGCTGCATTATAGATGACAGCCCTCCTACGTGATTCCGTTCTACAAAGTGGCAGCTGAAGGTCATACTGAAAACGCGCTCTAAGCCTTTCGCTATTAAAGTTCTGTCGAAGAGGAAATTTTTCAGGGTAACGTCTGACAAGTTTGCAGAGTTCGAAGACAAACAAAGCAGTCATTGTTAAAATTCTCATTTCCACGAAAGATGCACGGCACGAATCCCTAGGTGACTTTATGCAGTTTAAGATCCTAATGCAGCGCTTCTGCAGGATAAATATCTTGTCGGCCAAAACGCAGCCCCCCCATATAGCAAGCCCATATGTGACCCTGGACTGAAAAAATGCAAAATAGGACATCAATGCTGCTTTCTTTGTCGAGATCTGCCTTAAATTTCTTAATGCAAAACAAAATCCGCTAATTTTGCCCTCAAGGTACTCCACATGTGTCTTCCAGTTTAAATGTTCATCTACAAACACGCCCAAGAATTTAGCATTATTAGTGAGCCTGACTACATTCCCATTTATGTTGACGTTCACATCTGAAGCTCTCGTGTTATAGTTTCTGAAATGGATGAGGTTAGTTTTATCAAAATTTGTTTTTAAATTTAGTCTATCTAGCCAATTAATTATATTGCTAAGGGAATTTGTTATGTCTGAAGCAAGGTTTGAATCTGATTTCTTTTGAAAGGAAATAGTACCGAAATATCATCAGCATACATCACTATTTTCTGTTCAGCTGCCACTGGTAGGCTATTTACATAAATAATGAATAGCAAAGGTCCTAGTATGCTACCCTGAGGTACACCCTGGCCAATACAGAAAGACTGAGATTCAATATCATCCACCATTTTAGAAGCCTCATCATACACAGAGAGGATTACGTTATGGGTACGATTTTCGAGATATGATCCAATCCATTTATTTACTATACCACGGATACCCACGCGTTCAAGGATGTCAATCAACGACCCGTGAATGACTCTATCGAAAGCCTTTGATAGATCTAGTAAGGCTGCAATAACGTTAGCATCACCATCATTAACTTCAGTGACATATTCCACCAAATCCAGAATTGCATCAACAGTAGAGAGTCCCCCACGGAAACCATACTGCTCCCTAGATAATATCTTATTTTTGAGCAAGAAGGATCCAATACGTTCGGCCATTGCCTTTTCAAAGATTTTGGAGAAAACAGACAGCAAGGATATGGGTCGGTAATTCTTTACGTCGCATACGTCGCCTTGTTTATGAATAGGTTTAATCAAAGCCCTCTTTAAGATGTTGGGAAATATGCCTCTGCCAATAGATAGATTTAGTACAAACAAGAGTGGTTCGGCAATTTCTTGAAATATAAATCTTATAACAGATAATGGTATGCCGTCAAATCCACTGGATTTTAAATTCTTTAATCCAAATACTATTTTATGGAGGTCATCAATATTAAGCTTAGTAACAAACATGGTATTAGGTTCAAATGGAGGCAAACCTGAAGCAGATGGAGCCGAGGTCGAATTCGTAGAGTGCAATGTATCGAGGAGATATTTTCTGAATAAACCCGCAGCGTCCTTATTAGACGCAGCAATGACCTTACCATCAGTAAAACCAACGTAGCTTTTGGCAGTACTTGCCTTAGGGCCATTCACGTTGTCGTTAATCAACTTCCACGAGGAACGCATCACATTATTTGACTTCACAATTTTATTTTCGTTATTATTTCGTTTTGCCTTATTAACCATTATTTTGATTTTATTGTTACACTGTTGGTACTCCTTAGCTAAAGATTGATTTTTTTATCATATTTAATTTGTAAAAATAAGTTTCTTTTGATTTTAGCTAGATTTTTAATGTCATCAGAAATCCATTCCCTTTTTTGATCCTTAAAATCTCCTCTTACTTTAATTTTAGGCATGCTTGTCTCAAAAGCTTCAGAAATAATACCATGGAAAATATTAAAGCAAGTATTAACATCGTCGCCAGGATCATAAACGGACTGCCACGAGATGTTCACTAACTTATTCTTTAGAGCCAATAAATTACATTCCCTTAAGTCTCTAACCCACTTATAAAATTTTGGTGCCCGTTCTTTAATCTTACATGGGAATTCAGCAGTTTGCATGGTATGATCAGACAGAGCCAGATCTAGTACTTTTGCGTTGCGCATCTTAAGGTTGCTCAGTATATTATCAATACAGGTTTTACTATGATTTGTGATACGGGTCGGTTCATTTATTATTCTATCTACGTTAAAGGATTTGATGAGATTCATAAAATCTCTGGCGTCTTTACTATTAGTCAAAGTGTCAACATTAAAATCGCCACATATCACAATTTTACGCTTATTTGAGTTAAAGATCAGACCCAGTAGTTTTTCCATATGATCAATAAAGTGATCATCCTTGGTGGTGCCAGGTCGATATACACAGATAACATGAATGTCATTCATTTTCAACCCGCATATCTCAAACACGCGGGCAGCTGAAAGGGCTTTAATATGAGGCAATTCAACATAGTCAATTCCATCACGCACAAATATGCATGATCCGCCCCAGCCTCGCTCTCTACAAAAACTAGTCGCAAGTGTGAATCCTGAGATAGCAATCGTTTTTAATTCAGCTGATCTACGATGATGTTCCGTTATACATAAAACTCTAACTTTTTTACCTTCAGTGCCATTTAACCAAAGCTCAATCTGTCCTACTTTAACTAATTAAGACTACGTACATTTAAATGAGCTATAGATCCAATTTTATCATGTTTGACCTCGGCAGCCGAAAAAATGATTCTTTATCAACAATGCAGGAATTTACAGCAGGTTGAGAGGACACTTTGAGGCTGAGGTTAACTCCACTGGGCTTGTCCGAGCAGTACTGAACCCTTCCCTGACGGGGACAAGTCTTACCCCTAAGTTCATGCAAGATATTGATTTGCGTTATCACTCGCCATAACGATCTATTAGTGCTAGAAGGGGATTTGAATGTCTCACAAAACTGGACATTTTGAAATAACTTACATATCCGGTTTACAATGTCATTAATCCGACTAGCCAATCCCATTCTGTTCACTCGAGTTTCACCTATAAGTACATTAGTTTTTAGTAAAAACTTTAGATTATCATGTAATGATTGTTCAAACGTGTTGATACAGTTATCATTTGTGCCCGTTACAATTATAACAAAATCCCTATCGGTAAAATCTTTACAGGAGGAGACACAATTTTGTAACAAACTATCTACATGAGCATACGGTTTCAGTTGAGATTCAACGAAAAAATCATCACCCAATAAGTTTTGCAAGCGACTTCTCAGCATTCTGCCTCTCTCAATTCCAGCAAGCACTCGAGCAGTGTCAGGTTCCGAACTTCTTGACTACTGGGATCACTCATTTAGCTCCTAAGTTGAGCAATACCGCTGACCCTAGCCAGTACCGCCCCATTACGTATCTTTCTACAACATTTAAGACACTAACATCCATTCTGAAGGCCAAGATAGAAGGCAACGACTGCCATTCTTCCGCGGAATATACAGCCTCATCACTGTCGATCTCGGATGATGCATCCTGTGGAGTGTCATAGTAGTGCGGACCTTCCGATCCAGGGCATCCAATTCAGTCTGTGTCCATCTGAGTATGCCGAAGGTGTACAGAAGAACGGGGATGACCCAAGCATTGATTGCACGTATCTTGTTAACTCCCGACAAATATCTATTAAAAACTTTTGTCAGGCGCTCCCAAAACACGTCACATACCGCCTGTTTCACCTCCGTCTCGTTTACACAAATGCTCTGCAACATACCCAGATACCGGTATGTCTCAGTCTCAGAGAGGGTACGAATATTCACGGAGTCACTATTGACTCCATTCGAATGCACCACCCTACCTCTCTCTACATGAAGGATCGCACACTTATCCATCCCTAGCTCCATGTTTATGGAGCTGCTGAAATTGCAAGTAGTTCTCAACAGCTTCTCCAACCGTGTTGCATTTGGAGCGAACAGCTTGAGATCATCCATGTACAGAAGGTGGGTCATGCGTAAGCCCCCTCTCTGAAACTGAAATCCCGACCCTGATTTCTCGAGCAGAAAGCTGAGTGGGTTCAGAGACAGACAAAACCAAAGTGGACTCAAACAGTCGCCCTGGAATATACCACTCTTTATCCAAATCCGGTCTTCCGCATTCGACAGCCGCTGACCATGGAGACTAAGGATCGTACTCTATTGCCCCATACATGTACCGAGGAAGTCTCTAACTGTACTATAAATCTTGTACAGCTCGAGAACTCTATTTAACCATGAATGGGGAACCGAGTCAAAAGCCTTCTTGTAATCAATCCAGGCAGCGGAGAAATTGCGTCGATTGCGGTTCATAATTTGCCCACGACCGCATCAATCAGGAGCAGCTCCTTCGTACCGCGACTCCCACCCCTACACCCATTCTGAGTTACCGCCATGATGTTATTCGCCTCTATGAAGGCGTCTATCTTGGCCTTCAGAATGGATGTTAGTGTCTTAAATGTTGTAGAAAGATACGTAATGGGGCGGTACTGGCTAGGGTCAGCGGTATTGCTCAACTTAGGAGCTAAATGAGTGATCCCAGTAGTCAAGAAGTTCGGAACCTGACACTGCTCGAGTGCTTGCTGGAATTGGCTGGCTAAGGTCTCGTGACTAGCATGGAACCCCTTGAGCAAATAGTGGTGCAGTCCGTCGCTTCCTGGGGTTTTCCAGTTCGGAGCTTTACGGACCGCTTGCGACACATCATCGGTACTAATGGTCACGGGGTTCATAGGCTCGATGCCATCACATGCCTCGTCCAACTCAGCCATCCACCGCTCCTCGTTGTGTTGAATGGGCCTAGACCACAGGTTACGCCAAAAGGCCACCATTCTCTCGTGATCCTTTCCCCGAGGGGCGGATATCCGAGCTGGTTCTGGCAGTTTGGCACCAACAAATCGGCAGACCGCCATTGCAGCGCCAAAAAGGATTGAGTTTGTATCACCAAGGTCGCTGCTACTCGCCAAATAATCTGGCAGCATGCGATTTACGGCCTCAATGACATCTCGATTCCGGACGCTAAGGGGCAATAGTGGAAGCCGCGGCTTTTCCTCAAGAGGCAGAGTGCGGAATTCCTGAATCGCCTCCTCAAGTGTGCTCCTGATCTGCTCTAATTCCTGGGAAATCGTTTCAGTCTCAATATCCTCATTAGGTAATTGTGCAGGGCCAGTGGGCGGTTCGTGCACTTGCGGTACATGCGCCGATAGGCGTCGCGACCCATTGAATGACGATCTTGAGACCGGAACGACTTCGCGTCGTAGTCCTTCGAGTTTGGCCGCGCTAAAGATGTTCGAGCGCTATATGTACCGAACTCGTTCCGAAAGGTTTTGCTCCGAGACAGACAATGCGGGCTCCAAACGCAAAAACTCTTGGTGCATTCTCACTCGGTACCCCGTTCGACGAGTTTCTCCCCCCATCGCACCGTAGTACGCTCGCATGAGGTTTTCATTTTGTGATCTAGTCCATCTCATGCGGCGTACCCCACCAGTGGCTGGCGCCGCTTGCTGGGCCTGCGAAGACCCTGCCGACGCCAAGCGTACTGGTGGCGATGATGGAAGTGACCGGCCAGGTGCTTGGGCTGGTCGTGATGCGCCAACTCGCATGCTGCCACGCCTGGCATAAGCGCGACCAGACGCGCCCCGGCGGCTCCCGGGCAGCGACCCTATGCGATCTTCATTATACAAACTTTCCATCATCTTTGTACAAATGACCGTTATGGACCCCTATATTTTAGTACCCGGGGTCAACTAGACTAGGAGCTCAGCACGGTCAACACCGAGCCCAAGGGGTACTGACTAATTACACTGACGAAGAGGCTGTGCTGTCACTACCGCCTCTTGCTCAGTGGCGATGGGGTCATCACATCCCTACGCTTATATTATTATTATTATTTATTTATGAAAGTAATGGGGCGCAGTGACCAGTGAATAGAAATAGCTCTATTGCTAAATACAAAAAAATATATAAATTAACACTTTGGTCAATACTTAATAGTTTATATTATATCGTCCCTCGCACGACTAACTTTCCTATCTCATTTTTCCAAAGTTTTTTAAAAACAACCCTATTTCAATTAGATAAAGTCCAAACTCAAATAATCAAGGTTATGAGATAGGAGAGTTAGTCGTGCGAGGGGCAATATGTGTTATCTAACTAAGGAGTGTTCTTTAAGAAAATACAAAAAAATCAACGCTGTGTTGTATCCATTTGCCGTACAACAAGACTTCTGCCGTAAGCTACGTATCACTGACTCACTGACTCACTGACTCATCAAAAGTATTTACTACTTCCAGTTGACTTAGGAAGTTGAAAATTGGAATGGAAGCAGGTTATTGGACGTACACATAGCAAAAAACAACACATTAATGGCTGGTATAGAAAACAAAGTTATTATTGCGGTTGCTTGCCAACATTATGTATGGAGAATGAATGATATAATTTTTTATTGTTATTATTGAACGCTAAACTGTGTCTTCTGCCTTTGGATGTCACAGAGTAGTTAATTAATTAATTAATTAATTATTTCTTGACATTTCACTGTTTTCTTGTGTTTATTTGAATAATTCCGATAAATGGCGCTGGAAAATTTTAATACGCGCTATCGTATCGTATGGTCTGTCTCGTATATCGAGGTCGAGATAATCGAATCAGATTGCGTAACGCATTATCAGTATACTAAGCAAAAACAATAAAAAAAACATTAATTTCACTGTTATTTCAATAAAATAATTAAACTTAAATAAAATAATTAAACTTAACAAAAAACAGTGATATCCCATTAAAAATATAAATGTAAAAAAATAGAGCCTCGTTCATAAATAACCTTGTAAGTAAAGTCGGATTATGACTTCGCTATTAAAAAGAAATGATATCTAAGTTACTTAAATCTTTCCTGTCATGTATAACTTTCTTCAGTTACTTCAAAAGAAAATTTGTTATCCTATACTATTAATCCTATACTATTAAACGAGTTAAGTGTCCCGACGATTTCGAAAACGGCTTGAAACTGAGACGTCAATCAAACACGGTGGCTAGCGGCTGACTGATTTATTGATAATTGTGAGACTACCTGCTATTACACCTTCCCCTCTCAAATGTGGGAATACTATAAAATAAAATATAAACATGTTTTTAACTTATATCTATGGAAAATAAGATAAATATATTTAAAAGCGCTCCAATGCACGCTTTGCTCTTTCGAATGCTCGCAGCGCGCGCGCGGACGCGCCCGCCGGCGGCGGTGGCGGCGGCGGCGACACCGGGGGAGCGGGCGCGCCCGGCGCCGGCGGTGACTGCGGCGCTGGCGCTCGCTGGGGGCTCGCAGGCCGGCTGCTGGCGCCAGAGCCGCACTCTTCGCGTTTCTCACAGGGCTCATCTGACGCGTCTTCAAAACTATCGGCAGCATCCCTATCGACCGCATCTGGGTTACCCGAGTCCTTCTCAACTCTACTCAGAGAAAATCTACTTTTTCGAGCGGGGATAATTTGATCTATATGTCTACGCCACATGGTCCCTTTTCCTACGTCAACTTGATAAGAAACCGGACCAGTTTTCTTCAGTATTTTCCCCTGTGACCACTTATCTCCGCTCGAGGAATAGTCACGCACAAATACTGAATCGCCTACAGCTACATCGCGCGAAGTCCCTCCTGCAGCAGCCATCTGCCGCTCCTGCGCCTTGCGCACTACTGAGGCCACATTTGGCCGCAACGAATCTAAACGGCCACGCAGCCTACGGCCCTGAAGAGCGACTGCCGGCGCCACTCCCGTCGACGCATGCTCACAATTTCGATATTGAAACAAAAACTTGTTTAATGCAGTTATAACATCTTCGCCCTCATGAAAAGCGCGTTTAATCGCTTTTTTAACGGATTTAACGGCGTTCTCCGCTGCGCCATTCCCTTGCGGTCTATAAGGAGCTGACGTTACATGTTTAATGCAATTTTTCTCACAAAAAGATTTGAATTCCTGCGAAAAGAATGGTGGACCATTATCAGTAACAAGTTGCGCAGGCAATCCGAATCGCGCAAATGTGCATCTTAAAACGGCAATTGTCGACTTAGCATCTGTATTTTTCATGGGTAGTGCTTCAATCCATTTAGAATTAGCATCGACTATAATTAAGTACCGATTTCCCTTATATTCCGCGAAATCAGCATGCACTCGCTGCCACGGGTGCAACGGGAACTCCCAGGGGTGCAGCTGCGCGTGCGCCGGCGCATCGCGCACCGCGCGGCACGCCTCGCACGTGCGACACAACTCTTCTAAATCGCGATCCAACGTAGGCCAGTACACGTAGCTTCGTGACAAGCTCTTCATTTTACTAGTACCCAAATGGCCTTCGTGGATTTCTTTCAGTACCTGTTCCTGTAAAACTGGTGGTATGACAATTCTATATTTGTATACCAAGCAACCCATGTCAATTGTAAGGTCCTGTTTTCTAGTAAAATATGGTTTTTCAGCCTCGCAACTTGTACTCAATGGCCAACCAAACAGTACATAACCTTTAATCTTACTTAATAACACGTCACGTTCCGTTTCTTTGGCAATATCTTTAAAACTTATTGGTATAGATTCTTCAATCAAATTAATATAATTAATTACATTAACCGAGCGACCTTCCTGAGGTAACGGTAAACGCGATAAGGCATCAGCTGGTCCATTGTCTGCGGATCTAACAAACTCCACCGAAAACTCATATGCGGCCAACCGTGCCGCCCAACGCTGAAGTCTACTAGCAGCGGTCTGGGGTATTCCCTTTTTATCCCCAAAAATGTAAGACAGGGGCTGATGATCGGTACGTAGTATGAAACGTCTACCATACAGGTACTGGTGGTGTTTCGTAACCCCAAAAAATATCGCGAGTGCCTCCTTGTCCAACTGACTATAGTTGCGCTCCGAAGCGCTGAGCGCGCGCGAGGCGCAGCTGACGGGCCGCTCCTCGCCGCCGGGGTAGCGGTGCGCCAGCACGGCGCCGAGCCCGTACGCGCTGCTATCCACTGATAACACGATAACGCGTCCCTCTTCGTAATGCGCCAAAACACGTTCGCTCAGGAGGGCGTTTTTTGCTTTTTGAAAAGCCTCTTCACATTTCAAGTTCCATTGCCAGGAAATATCTTTTTTTAACAAATTGTGAAGTGGATGTAATATGCTACTTAAGCTGGGTATGAATTTACCATAGTAATTTAACATTCCTAAAAAACTTCTCAGTTGAGATATATTCTCCGGCCTTTGGACATTTGAGATAGCTTCCAATTTGGATGGGTCTGGCCGCAGACCTTCTTTACTTATTATAAATCCTAAATATTTTACATTTTTTTGTAGAAATTTACATTTACTTAACTTAACCGTTAGACCCATGTCGCGTAACCTTTCAAGTACAGCTCTCAAGTTACTTAAATGTTGTTCCCTAGTTGCCCCAGTCACACATATATCATCTAAAAATACCACTGTCCCTGGCACTCCCCTGAGAGTCTCTTCCATCAACTTCTGAAATTTTTCAGGAATACAAGAAAGACCGTACGGAGTACGGCGGTACGCGAATGTGCCAACGTGTGTCGTTATCGCAGTATACTGTTGCGATTCTTCCGAAATAAGACACTGCTCATAAGCATGTCTTAAGTCAATTTTTGTATATTCCATCCCCCCACTAAGGCTAGCAAATAACTCCTCAATACGTGGCAAAGGATAGTAATCACGTTTTAATTTTGGATTTATTGTGATCTTGTAATCACCGCAAATACGTATATCTCCATTTTCCTTCACAACCGGAACGATAGGAGTACCGTAATCTGAATAATCAACTCGATAAATAGAACCATCTGCCTCTAAACGTGACAGCTCATTCTCAATTCGCGCCTTAAGCGCCAGCGGCACGGGCCTGGCGCGCACGTAAACCGGTTCCGTGTCGGTCAGCTGTAATTGAATGGCTCGCTTACATGTGCCTAACGTTTCTGTAAAAACTTCTGGGAATTCTGCACACAAACGGCTAACAAATCCATCATCTAAAATGTCATTCAAATTTATTTGTTTTATCTTTAATTCACGCATCCAGTCCCTACCAAGTAAGGGACGAGCACCGCTTTTAATTACGTATAATGGCAACGACTTAGCCTCATACTGTTTTAGTTTGACATCTATCTCAACATATCCTAAGCAATCGATTTGTGTACCGGAGTAGCTGCGTAAAATTAAGTTATCCGACATAATAGGTTTATGTGAGAACAAACGCCTATACATTTCTTCACTAATTGCTGAAATACGGCTGCCCGTGTCAATTTCCCACTCAAGTTCAATACTGTCTGTCAAAATTTTAATAAAATAAGGCTTGTTACCTTGAGCTGCAACTTCGATGTTGAAAATATCCTCTGATTCATCATCACTTACGTAATTCTGCCGACTTTCTACACGGAGACCACTACGCATTTGTTTGCACATCACTTTTAAATGCCCTCTTTGATTACACTCATCACAATTGTAGTTCGCAAACCGACAGCGATCCGCACGATGAGCCTTGCCGCAGCGCCAGCAAGCCAGCGCCCGCGAAGGCGCGGCCGGCGCCGGCGCACGGGGGCCCGCGCCCGCGCCGCCGCCGCCGCCGCCGCCCGCCGCGCCCGGCCCGCGCGCCCGCGTGCCCGCGCGGCCGGACCGCGCGTAGTGCACCGCCTCGCCTGCGGCGCCTGCCTCGCCGCCGACACCCGAGCTCGTGGCGGACACCGACGTGGTGCCGCTCACCTCGGCGTGTTTCTCCGCAGCCTCCAGAGCCAGCGCTAGCTCCACAGCTTCTTTGAATTGAATTTTCTTTTCCGCAAATATTCTCGATCTCATGACGTCGCTTGCCAAACCAGACACGAATTGATCTCTCAGATTCTCTTCGAGCGAGGAACATGTCTTGCATTTCCCGAAATTGCAAGTAGAAGCGAGATGTTTTAACGCTTGTAAATACTCTGAGAGTGACTCGCCGGTCCGCTGGCGGCGCAGTCTGAACACATGGCGTTCCGCAATTTCAGATCTTTGTGGTTCTAAATGTTGCGTCACTAATAACACCAACTCGTCGTAATCCTTATTTTCGGGAAAATCTGGTGCACATAAATCACACATTAACGAATATGTTGCTTCCCCGACAACCGTAATTAACAAAGAAACTTTTAATTCCTCCTTCACTTCGTTTAGTAAAATATACTGATTAACCCGACGTATGTAAGCAGGCCATTGTTTTGACCCCAAATTAAACGGTTCCAATTTTCCGATTGGCATTTTAAATGTCGATTTAATTTGCACGCGTTTTTAAAAATATCCACGTATCGCGATCCCGTCCTCGGCGCCAGTGAGACGTCAATCAAACACGGTGGCTAGCGGCTGACTGATTTATTGATAATTGTGAGACTACCTGCTATTACAGAAACCTTTTGACTAAAATCTAGGATTAGGGGTTAAAAATCACCAGAAATCGATCTATGGTGGAATTATCTTCGAAAAATTTCATTTAAGGGAGATATGAGCGAAATTACATAAAAGCAGAACGCATATGATGCTTATTTTTAACACTGTATTCATGCGCGATCTGGCGTAACGGTTCGGTGCTACCTTTCTTTTATGTAGGTCTGGGTTCGAATCCCACGAGACTTCATTGACTTTTTGTCTTTTTTTGGGTAATTTTTATTTTTTTATTATTATGTAAATAAAAAGACTTAAGAGCGATAAAAAAATACCATGCACGCGGGATACGAAGTGTGTCGAAAATAGTGTAAGTTTTATTCAGCAATTTTATTTATCGCGTACATAGGATTTATTTATTCTACCATTCTACATTTTAAGGTTTTAATAATATTTACAGGCTGTATCGCGTAGTTGCCATAGCTGGTACAACGTACTTACATTTTGTCAAACGAGACAATCGTAATTTTGAATGAAAATCCACGGCTAAACAAAACTATCAAAGAAGTTGACATTGTATTAACTGTTATTTACTAAAGGTGGCGCTGTATGTATTTATGATATTTCACTGTTTTTTGAATGAAATTACAGAAAATATATAAGTTTTAACTTTTAGATTGGACAGATAAAATCAAAAAGTTTATTGTGTGAATTTGTATAGTTTTGATTTGAACCAAGTAAAGTTTGAAATATAGTGACTGAGCTTCTAGGTACCTTATTCAAAGACTCTGACTCGGATCTATTGAAGTTTGCAGTAATTTATATACATGAACGCAAATTACAATAAAATTATACGTGTCTTATAAAAGATTTCAACGCGAGCTGCATTAACAAGTTTTCATATAAAAGACATCAACGAGTGTTACAATGTTTATGTTTCGAATTTACTGTGAATTACATTTGTTTTTTTTATATCTTTGTCGAAAACGATTCTAACAATAATAATTCTATCGATCTATGGTTAGTTGTTTTAGATCTACAATAAATCTGTGAGAGTCTAAACCTAAACGTATTCTCGAAATAAGATGAGTTTATTTTGATAGTACCTACGTAATTTTTGTACATACATAATGCTAATGTATTTCACTAATGGCGCCATCTTTTGTTGAGTAGGTGAATTACCAGTGAATTACATTACTTGGAGCCCTTTGTTGCTAACATTGACTTTTAAAGCACGTTCCGCGCTACTCGACAACAGATGGCGTGCAGTTCTTGAAAGAATGAGCTCAGGAATGACAACATGCACTGATATTTTCGAGTATTTGTCTGCCATTTTTCATGTCTCCAGTTTTTTAAGTGAATTAGTTGTCCATTAAGTGAATTAGTTTATAAACGCTCCGATTGAACGTGCGAAGCTCGTTCAACCAGCTAGTGTTCTTTTATATTTAATAGTGTGACTTGGCAAGTTTCTTTCACACCAATAAAATTTCAGAGTCTGAGTTTAAAAATGTAATTTTAGAGTAAACGGACTAACAGAAAAACTTGTCAAGTCGCACTATTAAGTAGAAAAGAACTAAGAACATAAAAAAATTTCTTTTAAAGTAACTGAAGAACGTTATACATTACAAATTTAATTTAAGGAATTATGAAAGAACTTAGATATAATTTATTTTTAATAGCGAAGTCATAATCCGAGCTTACTTACTACTACTACTTACTTACTTACTTCGCTGGCTCCGCGACCCAACGAGGATCTTGGCCTCCGACAACAAATTCCGCCACTCTTTCCTGTCCCCTGACTACCCTTCAAAGAGCCAATCCGAGCTTACCTTATAAGGTTATTTATGAACGAGGTTATATGTATTTTTTGAATTGATATTTTTAATGGGATATTAGTTTCTTTAGGTATTTAAGAAGGACCCTACATATATACATATAGACAAGGTAATTATGGCGGGCTCTTTCGTAACAAAGTCACATGAGTGGTGTAGTAGGAAAGTATACGTAGTCGGTCCCATAATGAATTGGCCTGATATAGTTCTACGCGACATTTCGATACATGTTATGTTGCATTGAATAGTACGGTTCTCAGACACTTTATAAACGAACACGCATGGACTTGACGAGCGTAGTTCAGTTTAGCAGTTTGTTTGAACAACAAGTGTCGCGTATTTTTTCAAAATGTCGAAAACCGAGTATCGAAGCGTCATAAAGTTTCTATTTAAAGAAGGCTTATCCCCCGCCCAAATTAAAGAACGATTAGATGGTGTGTATAAGGAGTGTTCTCCCTCTTATAGCACAGTAAAAAATTGGGTGAAAGAGTTTCGCCTCGGGCGAGAAACCGTCGAAGATATCGGCCATGACGGTCGACCGGTAGAAGTGCTCACTCCCGATACTATTGCTCAAATCGAAGAAGAGGTTTTGAGTGACCGCCGTTTGAAGATTAGAGAAATTGCAGCTAGACTTGGGCTCTCTAAAAGTACCGTCCATCGTGCAATCGATGAACATCTTCATATGAAAAAAGTCAGTGCAAGATGGGTCCCGAAACTTCTGTCAGCTGTGCAGAGACGGGAGCGAGTTCGCTGTGCTGCCGAGTTTTTAGATCTTTGTGGAGAAAACCCAAAGAACGTGATCGAGAGACTAGTGACTGGTGATGAAACTATGGTGTTATATTATGATCCAGAAAGCAAGCGCGAGTCAATGGAATGGCTTTATAAGGGTGAAAAGCCGCCTAGACAGGCAAAGGTGCAACAATCTACCAAAAAAATCATGTGCACAATCTTTTGGGATTTTCAAGGTATTTTGATGGTTGATTTTAAAGAGCGCAATACAGTCGTAAACGGCGAATATTATGCTTCATTAATATATAAACTGCGAGATATTATAAAGGAGAAGCACAGAGGCAAACTGAGTAAAGGCGTCCTGTTGCTTCACGACAACGCCCCCGTGCACACCGCCGGTGTTTCGAAGGATGCAGTGCGTCAATGCGGGTTCACGGAGCTGGACCATCCACCTTATAGTCCAGAAATAGCTCCATCCGACTATTACTTATTCCCAAATTTAAAGCGGGACTTAAGGGGAAGAAAATTTTCAAGCGATGAAGAGTTGCAGGCGGCCGTCTTCAGTCATTTTGAAGACAAAGATTGCGATTATTTTTATAAAGGATTAGAAATGTTATTTCACCGATGTCAGAAGTGTGTCAGTATTGATGGAGACTATATTGAAAAATAAAAATGATTGCATTTAATTTTCTTTTTTATTTCATAGTTAGGCCAATTCATTATGGGAGTCTACGTATGTACCTGGAGTCCACCGGCGGCCGTCGACTGTGACGAGGTTTACGCCGGCGAACAGCTGCTCGGCGAACTCCTCGATGGTGTCGCTCTCGGGCAGGCGGCCCGACAGCCCCGTCAGCACCACATCGTCAGCACTGGCGCCTCTTACTGTGCTCGTCATCTCGAACCTAGCACTGAACTGCGAATATAAAGGATATTTTCAAATTAGTGATATTATAATCTCACTAGTGAAATTATAACGACACGGATTTTTGACAATATGATTTCATGGAATCTTGTATAATATAATATGTTACAGTGATACAGTTTTTGTTGTACACTTCTGTTAGTCTAAGTAAATTTTATTATAAAAAACCCCTAGCTACATTTTGAGTCGAATTTGTAGTAGTGAGGATCAGGTGCGTTTTGATTGGTCGATTCTTATTCATCCGCCACTGATACTGAAAAGGGATCATTCAGTGAGCATCTCACAATCTAACAACATTGCACATCCAGTGAAATTATTTGGGTGTTATTATAAACAGACTTCTATTTAATAGCATTATTTGCCTCTAAAAAACTACATTGTCCTCTGAATTACTAAGTTAGCCACCATCAATGGGCGTCTAAAAATACTATCTTAGCTACTGTAAATCTTCGATGTAACCTTTTGTTAAGGGCTCGTTTCTATTTTTTGCGAGAAATCATAATTTCGGAAAGAGTTAAACATTTAAAAAAATATGTTTTCAGTAGATTCGTGTCTCTTATTGCAACTTCCTAGAACAGATTTTTAAACTTTTGCTCCATTATTATTTTATAAAAAATATGAAACACAGTCGTGTTTTGGAAAAACGACTAGCACGGTCATTTTAAAGCTCATAGCTCTCTAACTAGAAAACATTTATTGGACCAGAAAAAATATATCCAAATCACTAAAATAACTTTAATGTAACTCCTTTGACACTTCTTCGATTAAATGTTTACAATCTTTAGTAAAAAAATGATTTACAACGTCAATTTCAGCGAAATACGTCTACACTAAACTGCGTCTTTTTATAATAAAACCATAATATTTCTGATTGAAACTGACATCAAAATAAAAAGTGTTGTTTTCCCAATAAAAAATCAATAAATATATCGGCATTAATCAAAAAGGTTTTAAAAATACTACATATTAAATTGTACCAGAAATCTACTATCCCACCAAAAACATTTTCATGTAAAAATGTTGCCAAGACGAGTCTACGTAGCTTACCCTGTCAAAAAGTTATCAGATCTCGTATAAAATCAAGCTCTACAGACTGCTCGCTCTAAACCTACAAACTCTACACTACACCTTACTCAAAATATATGAAAAAGTGGTCAGATCTCATGTAGAGCCAAGATTTTTGATCTATGTGCCCTAACTTTACCAGGCCTACCTTCACAAAATCTACATTTTAGTCAAAACGTGTGGCTTGGCCGTTTTATTTCACACCCATTTTAATTATACTATTTTAATTGTAAATTCATTTTTTATTTTAATATTTATATATATATTATACACGTTATATACATTATTATATATTATCCATATACAGGGTGTCCAAAAAGTGAAGGATAATCCTTCACCTGTGGATTGGTCGAATTATTTCCTACTACATACCAAAAAATTTTTCTAGTAAAAGTCCCACCATTTTTGTGATATCGGTACAAATACAATACAATACAAATTTCTTTATTTACCACAGAAAAACTATATATTATATTATATTTTTATTTTTTGACCTTCTTAAGTTTAATGCATGCCATTCCTACAAATTAAGACATTTTTAAGTCCTGTTTTTTTTTAATACTCGTGGATACATAATTCATCAAACATCAAACAAAAAAATAATTACTAAGCTGATTATGCCAACAACTTTAAAAAATTGCTTAGTTATTGACAATTCTAAAATGGTATAATTGTTTGACATTACATTAAAAACGTTTTTTTTATGATAATTCTAATGCACTAAGGTCAAATTTTTGGAGTTTTGCTATACTAAAATTCTATCGACATAAAGTAACTAAGTAAGACTTTGGTTGGTTTGTTCATTTGAATAACGGACTAACACGTTATGCCAGAATACAATGGATAAAAATAAAAGACAGTATGGATAAAAAATATCTTTTTTTTATAATAAATGTTCAAACATCGCGTGTCAAATTGTCTCTCAATCAGTTGCAAAACTTAACTCACCCGAATATTTATTTTTAAATGTGTCTCTCCACCACAGTAAGGTACTGCTGGGAGTATTCTATGCATCCTTGCATATCAACTATTTCAACGCGTTAGACAAAATAATGGTCGAGTTGCGTCCTCAATTCGATCATGTAATTTTAATGGGAGACTTCAATACCTGTTTGATAAAAAACAATCACCGCACTTCCAACCTTTTTTTATTACTCCACTCTTATGATCTGCATGTTCTTCCTTTAGCACCCACTCACTATCCACATAATGGTTCACCCTCTCTCCTTGACCTGGTGATCACTTCATCTCCCGACTACGTGGCTACACATGGGCAGTATAATGCTGCCACTTTTTCTGCGCATGACTTAGTTTATGCCTCACTTAAGATCAGGCCCCCAAGCGCAAGCACCAGACCATATTAACGCGGAACTTTGCAAATATTGACACGGATGCGTTGCGGAAAGACCTTGTCAGTGCGAACTGGGACACGGTTCTCTCAGCGGAAGATGTCGAAAGTATGGTGTGCTCCTTTAACACGATCATTATGAATATTTTTGATAAGCATGCTCCTCTCAAACTGACTCGTGTTACTTCACTGCTCCGTGGCTGACATCCGACATAAAGCTTCTCATGGCGAAAAGAGACCGTGCTCGTTTCAGATTGCGCAATGATCCTTCTGAATCCAACAAGGAGACATACATTGCTTTGAGAAATCGCTGCAACAGACTTTGCAGAAGTGCCAGGCGTAAATATATTTTCTCCTCTATTGAAAGCTATCCTCCTGGGAAACTCGGGAAATTTCTCAAATCTCTGGGGATAGGTAAGGATCGTCTTAGTGCTACGAGGGATATTGATCTTAATGCCTTAAACAAGCATTTTAGTGCATCTCCTGTAACTCTAGACCCTCTAATTAAAAATCATACTCTGACCACCCTCTCTAATGCACCCCTCTCAGCTGCAACCACTCTCGACATGGGACAGATATCGACAGATCAGGTAGTCAAAATCTTGACATCCATCAAAACGAAGGCCGTGGGCAACGATGGCCTCAGTTTAGAAATGATTTCGCCTATCACAGATTTGATTGCCCCCTTTCTGGCCCACATTATAAACTTTTCTCTCTCTACTGGCTCCTTTCCTAAAGTGTGGAAACTGGCCCATGTAATACCTCTTCCCAAAAAAAGTAACCCATCGACGTCCTCCCAGTATAGGCCCATCTCTATTATCCCTGTCCTGTCCAAAGTTATTGAGCATTATGTTCACCAACAGCTCAGTAATCACTTGAATCACCATAATCTGCTGAACCAGTTTCAGTCTGACTTCCGAGCGGGGCATAGTACAGTTTCAGCTCTCGTTAAAATTACAGATGACATCCGCTTTAATATTGAAAACAAAGAACTGACTATTCTCGCTCTGCTAGACTTTAGTAGCGCATTTAACTCCATCGATTTCGACATACTCCTTAGTGTACTGAACCTTCTCAACCTTTCTCCCGTCGCACTTGCCTGGTTCCGATCCTACCTATTCGATCGGCATCAGCTGACTACAATCGATGACTACTCATCTGATTGGTGCTCGCTAGATGCAGGTGTTCCTCAAGGTGGTGTGCTTTCTCCAATCCTCTTTTCGATCTTTATAAATGGCATCACTTCGTCCCTTAATTCCTCTCTGCACCTCTAAGCATATATTACAAATCTACAGGGCAGCACCCATTTCCAAAATTTCAGAGGCCATCGACACGATCAACCTCGA
The DNA here is from genome assembly GCA_958295455.1 of Coleophora deauratella. NCBI lineage: Eukaryota > Metazoa > Arthropoda > Insecta > Lepidoptera > Coleophoridae > Coleophora > Coleophora deauratella. Next base: position 920,324 of record OY282406.1, read on the forward strand.
CCTTGCATCAATCGCTAAATGGGCCAGAGAGTTTGGTCTTCTGGTGAATGCGGCCAAATCGCAAGCCATTGTGATTGGTAGCCGCTATTTTATTTCAAAACTTCATATCTCTTCACTCCCTGCACTTATCTTTGACGGAGCTCCCATACCTCTCTCCACCTTGGAAAAAACTTGGGCGTATTCTTTGACCAAACCCTCTCCTGGTCTGTGCATGTCAACGAGGTGAGTCGGAGGTTATATAGCTCTCTTCACTCCTTAAAGCGCCTTCAAAACTTCTCCTTCCTCTTCTTGATTACGGAAATGTTGCATTTCTGGATGCAAACGAAGAACTATTTGATAAACTGAATCGCCTTCAAAACCAGTCTATTAGGTTTGTCTACGATTTGCGGAAATACGACCATGTTTCGGAATTCCGGTCCAAACTGAACTGGCTACCAGTTCGTCTTCGCAGAGATATTGTAAGCGTGCTGATTCTTCTCTATAACGCTCTCTTTTCCTCTAATGCTCCTTCTTATCTTCGTGATAAATTTTATTTCCGCACCGCCTCGGGGGATCGCCTGCGTTCGAGTACCAATCTTTCCTTAGTGATTCCCTTACACAGGTCCCAGACGTACACCGATTCATTCGCGGTGCATGCTGTGCGACTTTGGAATAGCCTGCCCGTCGATGTTAGGACCAGTCCTTCTGTATCCTCTTTCAAATCCAGCCTACTGAAGCACTGGGGATATAACAAAGTTCCTTGATTGAGCTATGTATATTTATTTATTTTACTTATGTATGTATTATAATTATATTATGTATCTGCCTTATAGTATTAGATATTCTATGTATGTTTCTTTTTTTTAATAAAAATTTGCGTGCGTATTTTACAATGCTTTTTATACCTGTTTATATATTAAGTACATTAGTAGGATTAATTTTACTTATATCTACTTTTGTGTTCAAATGTTATTTTAAGTAAGTATAATCTATTTTATTTTTAAATCTTTGTAATTGTTTAGTACGACTATGTGCAGAACATGCCACCCGTAATATCCTTTTAAGTTACTTGCTCAAAGGTTGACTGGAAGAGATCCCTTCCAGGGATAAGTCCGCCTTTGTACAACCTGTTACTTTTATAAGCAATATTGTTCTGTTTTATGTTTTTGTACAATAAATAGACTACAAACAAACAAACAAACAAACCCAATGAACGAATGCCTATGAAATCTTCGTGACGGTAGCAAAACGGCCAAGCCAAGTATTTTGACTAAAATGTAAAATTTGTGAAGGTAGGCCTGGTAAAGTTAGGGCGCATATATCAACATAAGATCTGACCACTTTTTCATATATTTTGAGTAAGGTGTAGTGTAGAGCTTGTAGGTTTAGAGCGTGCAGTCTTTAGAGCTTGGCTTTATATGAGATCTGATAACTTTTTCACAGGGTAAGCTACGTAGACTCGTCTTGGCAACATTTTTACATTGAAAATGTTTTTAGTGGGATTTCATTTATTTTTGTAAGTTGGTTAATGAATTGTTTTTGTTTATTTTTTCTTTCTTTTTTTTGGGTGTATTTCTTGCACGTCAGGTCAATTTTTTCGTACATCAAATACGTCAAGGAATGGAAGAGGCAGGAACCATCTCCCGGCATGTGTACCACACGATGACGGCGGGGTCCCACATCTACTTCCAGTACAACAATTTCAGAAACCATGTTAAAATCAGAAGAATACCGATAATACTCAATCTAAAGCAATTAAACCTACACCTTACGACCTTACTCTAAACAAAACAAATCCTATACCTAATTCTATTCAAACTTCCAATATTAAATTCTAAGAAAATAACAAAAAAATACTTATAATAATTTGTACCAGCACCGGTAGCATCCTTCCTCTTCCATGTCTTTATATTAAAGAGATAGCTATGTTTGTACAGAAACACAAATCGTTGTATCAAGAGAAAAGAATACTGGGTAGAAATTTTAGAAATAATCACAAATTAGTAAATTTAGGAGGTCATAGTACCACATTATTTAATAGAAGTTTAATCCACCAGGCAGCAAAAATTTATAATGAAATTCCTGATAATTTTAAATCTCTTGACAATTTAAAATTTAAAAAAGTGTTGAATAGATGTTTAATAGATAAACAGTTTTATGACTTATAGATACTTTCATAAAAAATAAAGGAACTTTGTAATATACATATAATCGAATTGAATTGACATGTAAATGTAAATTTTTTGACATTGTTTTTATATATATATTTTTTTAATTATAATTCGGACATACTGTTATTTTATCAATTTTATATTAATCAATAATTATAATGTCTATATTGGACACCATTGTTATGGTAAGCTATAGCTGCTCATGTTCAACTTTTTGTCACCTTTTTAACTATACCTATGGCATTGCAATAAAGAATTTTGAACTTTGAACTTTGAACATGACGACGTATCTCGCGCGAGTTAACATCGCTGATAGATAACGTGCCATCTGCCTGCTGCACTTGATGCAACGACGACGCGACGGCGCCAGAGAGTTAACATCGCTGATAGATAACGTGCCATCTGCCTGCTGCACTTGATGCAACGACGACGCGACGGCGCCGGTGGCGCCGAGCTACTTGTCCGTATACCTGACTGTTTTTGGAATCTATTAATAGAACACGAATATTGCCAGACCTCCAAGCGTACATTCTGCACTCACTACCCAACCGACCGTCTTAGAATTAAGACCTACAATGTAGCCATTTTAATGTAATAATATTTTATACAAATAAATACCATAACTACCACAATGACTGGACTTCATCAATTGTTTACTGGCGCCCAACGTGGGGCATTGTCACGACACCACGTGCTCTCTCATCGCCAAACACACTGCTGACCAGGAACGAGCCAAGAGTCAAATCTCCAAACTCACAAACTGGTACCCGGCACCTACAACGGCATGAAGATGTGGCTCGGCGGCTTTCAAGCCCTTGGACAATGGACCCCGAACAAACTTCACAACCTTTACCACCAAGATGTTCTGCGACCGGATGGGACTGCCTCACTGGCAGTGTCATACTTCAAGCATTACTGCGACCGGACGAGACTGCCCCACTGGCAGTGTAATTCAAGAACCAATGCGACCGGACGACGACGCCGCACCCTGGCTTGTGCGGTTACTACGAAGAAAGTGCTGAATCCGAAGAAAATCACGCGGACATCAAAGATACACATTGAAATCGTCGGTCATCGGCCAAATGAATCCTGCTGTGCAAATATGTACATTTGTAAGTACTGCACATTATCCGTTTAAAGTTTCCTTTGTTCACAGTGTTTCCCAGTTCCTTATTTTAAAATTTAATTTGATATAAAATAAATAAGCATAATATTTCAAATTGCATAAATTCACACTTAGGTGTAGGATGAACGATGGTTCATCTATGTTTATAAACCTTATGGGTTTCTATTTCCACATTGCAAATGGTACTTGGGTAGTCAAATCATTTGTTTGTCAATCTTAAAAATAAAACTTAAAAATAAGAATTAATAGAACAAATAACTTAAATAATAAAAAATAAACCATGTTAAGGAATAAAATTGAATTTATAAATCAACTGAACTTATAAAAAAGTAAAATGAATCGGTTTGTTCGCATTAATATAAAGTATATAAAGTAAGTTTAAAGAAATAAACAAATATATTATCAACATCTTCATAGCATTTAGTTCCATTTGAACTAAATATTGTAATATTCATAACTTCACAGAAGATTAAAGTACAGTATGATATAGAAAAGAGAAACGTGTAACAGGTTGTCTAAACTTTTACAGAAAATAAGTCAGAGTAAAAAGTATTTATGTCTTCACAGAAAATAACAAAATTTAACGAATATAATAATAAATTTTTAATAAATAATTTCAAAAGATAACTTCAAAAAATATGAAGTGAGTGTTAAATACATTTCATATCAGTTTCCCTAAATATAACTCTTTCTTAATTTAAATAATTAATTGCCTGAAATAATAAGTAGTAATACTTTCGCTGCTATGTTCTCTGTTCTTCTTCATCCGAAGAGACATTGGATTTTATTTTTGGGCTAAAAACATAATAAATAAATGGTTTACTTTTAAAAGTTTTCTAAAGATTTTTAAGCTATAAGAAATTATTAACAGATAAATAATTAATCGATAATCACTTCAATACATAAATAAAAATCTGGAAGTGAAGCAAAAATTGATAAACCTCTTAGTAGTTAAAATAAATTTAAAGAAATGCTGCGATTGATTGACATTGACAGAGTATAAATAATATATATAAAAAACAAAACATAATTAAAATAAAGACTTAGGTTATAAAAGGTAAATGTTAGGCTTATAAGAAGAAAAAAGGTACATAGATATGTCGTCTTAAAATACGTATGATTAATCTACCATAAGGAGTAGAGTTAAAAAAAAAAAGTTTGAATATTTATTTTAAATAAAATCGCCTAGCATATGGACTAGAGCCTAAAATGATTAAAAAGAAAATATAATTGAAATTAAAATTAAATAATAAATGATAAAATATACATAAATTGGATGGAATAACGTAATCTAGTAACGTCATTATGCAAAACGACACCCCATGTGTAGGGTTTGTCAAAAACTGCATCTTGAAATTACTTGTAGGTATATTATAGAAATATAAATGTTAGATAGGTACTAGTATCACTATTTCTCATCAAAAACGACTCCTCATATGTAAGGATTGTCAAATATTGGGAAATCTTGATCAACCTAGGCATTTGATAATTTTAATTTAACTATAAAGAAAAAAAAACGAATAGGTAAAACATAAAGGGTGTTATTACTTATTAGTATGATTATGTTATAGATGTGTAGACTTAAAGTTTATTAGGAATACCTAATTGTCATTATTCGCTTACCAAACGACACCCCATATGTAGGGTTTGTCAAAAAAAGGGAATCTTGACAGAGGCACCTAATTACCTAGCTCTAAATAGTAGGTTTAGTAATGAATGATAGTCGTAATCTTTATTAGGAGAAGCTATTGTCATTATTCGCTTATCAAACGACACCCCATGTGTAGGGTTTGTTAAAAAAAAGGGTGAATTTTGACGTAGCACTTAATTAGCTCTAATTATTACATATGAAGTATATCAGCCTATAGCCTAATCTACAGTTCTCGCTGACTTGACCTCATGATGGTCACGATCCCCACTTCCTGGGGTTACGATTTAGAAGAGAGATATCAGCCTATAAAAGACTGTCTAAAATAAAATAATTTTAGCGCAGCAATTTAACATATACTATTATAATAAAAACACGGATAAAAATATATATTAAAAATAAACCAAAATCGAATAAGTAAATACAAAAAAGGATGAAAGGAACGATATTCCTGGCTTTTTAATTTAGAAACTTCATCAGAACAGAATAAATCAAAACCAAAAATCTTTCATTCCTTTACGTATATAAAGATATTCTAAGTAGTCTCTAATGGTATCCATCCGAACTTTACAGTGTTTTATATATGTATTTAAACAAAATACATTCTGGTATTTTATTATGATAGCGTACAAACTGCCTCACAAATAAATTATTCACTCGTGAAAGGAATGTAAAAATTATAATTATTGACTTCTCATTCAGTATAATTAAAATAATATTCAATTAAAATCAACCAATATTGTTTAAATGTTGGTATACAGATATAAATTACGTAAGATACTTTATTTTATGTTACCAATCTCATATTTACGTTACAAAGGTAATATTTAAAAGATAAAATATCAAAGAAAATCAAGAGTAGCTAGATTGTCAAAAATAGAGGTAAAATAAAAATTTGAAATATTAAAATCTCTTATAAAATTTGTGTAAAAATATCACTAAATACAATAGAATACATGTGAGAAATAAGATGTCGGAATTGTAAAATTTAGTTATTTAAAAAATATATATATATAATAAGAAATATTTAAAAAATTCAAATAACAACAACAAATAATTCATCCATTAAAAAACGATTATAAAATTAATAACAATAAATCAGAATGGAAATTCTTAACTCAATAAAACATGATTGTAACGAGTTAGTTTGTATTACTCGTAAACCCACGAGTTTACTTGAATACCTATTAGTAAACTTGAATACCTATTCACAGTTTAGATAGTTTACCATTCTTTCCTATATATTTTCCGATCCTACCTATCCTGTTTATTAAAGACGGATATTTGGCAGTTACTTAAGTATAATGATATCAAGGAAAATTGATCTTAAAGAAATTCCTACAACCTGACACTGCAGATATCGATTGAAGAAGAAACTGATAAGAATATAAACTGGAAGATGTCTGCAGAAAATACAAGTGACAATAATTCTGAATAACAGCAAGAAAGACCGCACAACATACATACATATGTCAACGCTAACTTGACATATTGAAAACACACCTTGCAGGACTGTTTTCAATTCCGGGCGTGGAGAGTTAACATCGCTGATAGATAACGTGCCATCTGCCTGCTGCACTTGATGCAACGACGACGCGACGGCGCCAGAGAGTTAACATCGCTGATAGATAACGTGCCATCTGCCTGCTGCACTTGATGCAACGACGACGCGACGGCGCCGGTGGCGCCGAGCTACTTGTCCGTATACCTGACTGTTTTTGGAATCTATTAATAGAACACGAATATTGCCAGACCTCCAAGCGTACATTCTGCACTCACTACCCAACCGACCGTCTTAGAATTAAGACCTACAATGTAGCCATTTTAATGTAATAATATTTTATACAAATAAATACCATAACTACCACAATGACTGGACTTCATCAATTGTTTACTCGCGCGACGCGAGTTTTAAAAGCATTTGTTCCGTTCTAACGCTAAGCTAATGAAAGAGACAACTGAGTTGTTTTCTCGCGTTTGGCGCGACAAACAGCTTTGTCTACGCCCTCATGCTACCCGTGCAGTAATCTATTAATCCCGAATTATAGACCTACGAATGCGAAATACGAATATTTCCTAACAAACGATGCTACAACAATATTAGATATTCGACTATTCTTTACCAAAGTTTTACAAGCGCAGAAGAAGAATGTCGTGAACGACTATAAACGGCTGAGGAACCACTTCACTAGAGAAGGCTGCCCGATATACAAGTCGTTACCGCGTTTCAAAACAGGGTTCGTAAACCGGTTTTTTGAAAATACCGGTTTCGGTCATTGACCCCTATATCGAAATAATTTCGGTTGAGGTTTCGTTCAGGTTTCGGTTACCGGTATATTTAACCGGTTTAACCAAAACCGATATTTTTTCGTTCGAACGGAATTAACCGGTTAATTTGAAGAATATGCGACTTTGTAGGCATGTTTGCCGCGTGCAATCAATTGAAAGCGTGCGAGAAAGTGAGCAGAAGACTCGGCCAGTGGCACCCGCGCGACGCGCCTGTACTTGACTAAGTTTGGTTTTAACCGGTTAATTTAGTTCTTATTTCGGTTAGAAAACCGCTTCCTGATTAATCGATATTTTATTCAAATTTACCGGTTAAGCTGGAAACCGGTTTTAACCTGAACGGAATCGTTAACCGAAATTCGAACGAAATTATCCGGTATTTGTTAACCGGTTCCGAACCTTGTTTCAAAATACAGTCAGCGCCATCTAGTGATGCCGGCTGATATCACCGTCACTATTACCGTGTTTAAGCTTTCACCCCCATTTTTTAAGAGTCAGGGGATGATTTTCAAAAAGTTATGACGTACGTATTTTTTATTCGTTGTAAGAAGTATTTTAATTAATAATTTTCACTTATGTAGCACAAACTGTAGTGCAAGTCTCATATAAACTTCCACCGTAGTAGGTACTGGGTAGGGTAGGTAGTAGGTGCTTCGACCTCCTATTCCCAGGGGATAGGTTAGGTTAGGTTTTTTAAATTTTTTGTTGTCTTTGTAGTAATATTAGCTTATATACCAAATTTCAGCTTTCTAGGACTTCAGGAAGTACCCGAACAATTTTGATGATCAGTGAGTCAGTGAGTCAGTGACGAAATCGAGGGTTTTGAGACATTAATAAAATCTAAAGTATAATAGCTACGGCATTCTAACTTTGTATGTTTAATGATTGTACTGATGGCATTCTATCTTGAAAAAATTTAAGTATTTATCATCCAAAGCAAAGTTATGACAACCGTGCCCCCAGATACCTATATTTCGTTACCTCCGCGTGGACCGATCAGAACGGCACGAGCGCCAGTGGAGGAAGGACTTGCGTCAGTTTTGCCGCGCTCCGATAGTACTAATTATACGCTGACCCACAACGTTTTGATCATTGTGGGTATATATATTTTGAATAAATATTCTAACTGACATCTACTTTACTACATAGGTACTTTGAATATTAAACATATTTACATAAAAAATAACATTGTCATTTTTCCATATTTTCTAGGGTAGTCGCACTTATTAAATAATATGGAAAAAAATACATGTCGTTTTCATATGAATTTACAAAGTACATACATGCTTGTAATTTTTTATCCTTGAAGTACATGTCAGCCAGTATATTTATCACGGGAAAAGGGTAGGGAAAGTGGCAAGTAGATGAATCTTGCTTGTCATAAATTAGCACTACAGTGCTTACTCGCATTCATTATCAGTAGCTTGCTATACCTGACATTCTCGATACAAGTGATAAAAAAAGTATGAAAATATAGCGTAAGGTAGTGTTTTAAGGCAAAAAAATATGCATGTTTTTACCCTGCTTTCGAATATACAGGGTGTCCAAAAAGTGAAGGATAATCCTTCACCTGCGGATTGGTCGAATCATTTCCTACTTCATACCAAAAATTTTTTTTTGTAAAAGTCCCACCATTTTTGTGATATCGGTATTTTTAGTTTTTTTTTTCAAAAAAATTGACTTTCTTCAGTTTAATAAATGCCATTCCTACAAATTAAGACATTTTTAAGTCCTGTTTTTTTTAAATACTCGTGGATACATAATTCATCAAACACAATGGTGAATTATTTATTAAAATGCTGGAAAATCCTGTAAAAAAAATAAGTTTTGCAAATTTTTTACAAATTTTTTTTCGAATAGTTAACTTCGATAGCCTGTGGTGTAAAAAAAAATATTAAACTGATCATGCCAACAAACTTAAAAAAATGCTTAGTTATTAACAATTCCAAAATGGTATAATTGTTTGACATTACATTATAAACAATTTTTTTTATGATAATTCTAATGCACCAAGGTCGAATTTTTGGAGTTTTGCTATACTAAAATTCTATCGACATAAAGTAACTAAGCAAGACTTTGGTTGGTTTGTTCATTTGAATAACGACCTGACACGGTACGCCAGGATACAATGGATAAAAATAAAAGACAGTATGGAATCTTTTTTTTTTTTTATAATAAATATTCAAAATTCCCGCTATTAGCCGTTATGCATGCTCTACATCTTTTTACAAAGGACCTATTTAGGCGGCGGGCGTATCCTTCTCTTGAAATTTGTTCTGCAACTCTGTCTATTTCTTCTCGCAGCTGCATGATATTTGAAGTCTCCGTTGGATAGACTAAATCTTTTAAGCAGCCCGAAGACTCGTCGCGTCATAGAATTTTATGAAAAAACTCATTATCTTCGTTCATTTATTCTGCAGAACTCTGATCTTTATGGGTAGTCGTTCGGTTCTAAGGTTTGAACCCGCTGCACCACTGTAGGTCACCAGACCTTAATCCCCTGGATTTCTTTTACTGGGGCTGCTAATAAGATTTAGTCTATGCAACGGAGACTTCAAAATCACGCAGCTGCGAGAACAAATAGACAGAGCTGCAGAACAAATTTCAAGAGAAGGATACGCCCGCCGTAAAAAAGTTCTTTGTAAAAAAAATGTAGAGCATGCATAAGGGCTAATGGTGGAAATTTTGAACATTTATTATTTAAAAAAAAATGTTTTTATCCATACTGTCTTTTATTTTTATCCATTGTATTCTGACGTAACGTGTTAGGTCGTTATTCAAATGAACAAACCAACCAAAGTCTTACTTAGTTATTTTATGTCGATAGAATTTTAGTATAGCAAAACTCCAAAAATTCGACCTTAGTGCATTAGAATTATCATAAAAAAAATATTTTTAATGTAATGTCAAACAATTATACCATTTTAGAATTGTCAATAACTAAGCAATTTTTTAAAGTTGTTGGCATGATTCAGCTTAGTATTTTTTTTTACACCACAGGCTATCGAAGTTAACTATTCGAAAAAGTTTTTGTAAAAAATTTGCAAAACTTATTTTTTTACAGGATTTGCCAGCACTTTAAGAAATAATTCACCATTGTGTTTGATGAAATATGTATCCACGAGTATTTAAAAAAAACAGGACTTAAAAATGTCTTAATTTGTAGGAATGGCATGCATTAAACGGAAAAAGGTCAATTTTTTTGAAAAAAAAACTAAAAATACCGATATCACAAAAATGCTGGGACTTTCACCAGAAATTTTTTTTTGTATGTAGTAGGAAATGATTCGACCAATCCGCAGGTGAAGGATTATCCTTCACTTTTTGGACTTCCTGTATGTATGTAATTCTTTGATGCGCTGCACAGTGTTACCGCTGAGCGTTAAATCGGACGTCCCCCTTTTTTTACATAATTGGAAAGAGTTAAGCATTACAAATGCAGGAGTAAAACTCCCGTGTTTCAATTCCGCTTAGTTACGGTGTAATAAATTATTATTAAATTAATACCCATAAATCGTTTTTTTTTTATTTATTAAAAAATGGTACGCGCTAGACTTTGATTTATTTTCTAGATATTTAGAAGAATTCAAACTTTAAATTTCAAACTCATTCCCAAATTTTTAAAGTGTGTATTTACGATAAAATTTAAATAAAACCGTTTTTTTTTATTTTTTTTTTTCTCCGAAATTCCAATGTTTCCGCATTTTCTTTTTAATAGAAATTATAGCCCAAAACATAAACTACCCGTATAAAAAAAAACCGGATGCGCATCTCATCGAATCTCGTGGTAAAATGAATTTAATTGTAATACCGATATTTGACGACCTAGGGTTGTCACCACACCAACCATCCCCCAGAATTCTGCCGCCCAAATCATAAATGCAGTAAGTGAATTTTTAGTTTTTTTTTATAGTATATTTATAGTATATTAGCATGAGTGCAGTGTGTGCTTTAAAAGATTTTATTTCTAGGAAATTATGCGATTACCATAGAGTTTATTAAAACTATAAACGCAGTTAGTGCTTTTGCTGCACTTATTTTAAGGAATTCTCATAAATTAAACACGTTTTCCAATCATGAACGCAGTGAGTGCGGTAGGTACTTTTTATGGCTAACAAACTATACCGCCAATCCTGAGCGTGTCCAAGGCATAAACGCAGTCAGTACTTATACTGCACTAATATTTAGGAAGCACTGAACATTTACTAGTTTTGGTACGCATGCGCAGCTATAAAAAAAAGAGTGAAACAGAGTATTACGACATACGGAGTTGCAAAAAGAGATAGCAAGATGCCGCGGTGTTCATAGGTAATCCGTTTGCGACGCGCTGTTTGCATTTGTCATCCGAGCATAATTAGGTAAACATCGTTGGCCTTGACCTGTAACAACTTTGATTTGAAAAGTGTTTTGATTTGAAGTTTTAATTGATATCAAGGAGCATACATAATAAAAAATGGACGATCCCAACCCACGGAAGAGTGTGAGGCGAAAGTTTTTAAACCGATTGAAAACTCTTACAAGGTATAATAAAGTAAAACGTGTTCTACATAAAACTAAAGTGTTTAATCATCCTGAAGGCTTGGAAGATGCCCAGAATAATGTCTCTGTACTATCACAAGGTAAGTTGGTTATGAAATATATCAATATTTAACAGAATTTGAAGTAGGTAGGTACTTAAAGACCCGGGTTGTGTTTGCTTATTTCTATCCATTCGTGAAATAGAAACAATAGGTATTGAGTAGGTAAAGTCGTTTCCGTGTTTCAACTGGCAAGTTAAACCGTTAGATGTTGGTTGGATCCCTATGATTTCCATTAAAGTCTCAGCTCATGTGCCTACTTCGCGAACAGTCGTATAATAATTTACTTTAAAAACAAATCATTAAATTAAAATAAAACTAATATTTAAGGGGGCCCCATACAACAAATGTGCTTTTTTCCCAATTTTGATGCTTTAAAAAATACCAACCTCGATGGTTATGGTACGGAACCCTTCGTGCGCGAGTCCGACTCGCACTTGGCCGGTTTTTAAACCCCTGGCAGCATATAGGAAAAGTTATGTAAAGCAAGGATCAGTTGAATTCCGGGCCGGAAATTGGTCGGAAGTACTAAATCGAAGAAAAAAATACGTCCGGCCACTTTCCGGCCCGATTTTCAACTGATCCTTGTTAGCATAATATAACTATCCTTCGTGATCTTGGTGCTCTGCCTACCTCGCTTGAGATAATAGGCGTAATTAATATGTATGTAAAACTATCCCTCGGACCCGCGACTTTGCCTGCGACTTGATTTTCCTATTTGTCTGTTTTGAGTTGCCTTTGGTCACTCTCTAACCTCCCAATCCCAACAATCTTCAAGCAAACACAAAAGTTATACCATAACGTCACTCCGATGTGACGTGAATGAAGGATAAACAAGGAAACAAACGAACTTTCGCGTTTAAAATATTAGTGTAGAGTATCGATAATTTAAAATATCATTTTTAATGTACGGTTATAGTTTTATTACTTTTTAATACTGTTTTCAGACTTGGATAGAACTCAACCACAGCGATATCAAGAGAATCAGGCAGCTATTAGTCTATGGGAAGAAAATTCAAGAATGGAGAAATCTGGTCCGCAACCTTTAATAGAGAAAAAACAAAATATGGACTCGAACAAAGAAATATCAACTTTGCAAGATACCAGCAAACAAAATTTTCGATTAATAATACAAAATATAGAGTTGAAACCATCTAAAACTAATGTCATGCCGCAAAAGTTTGAAATTAAACAAAATATGACAAAAGATTTTGAAATTCAGAATGAAGACATGAATGACGATATTGAACCCACGCAACAAGGTAAAAAAATAAAAAATATGCCACAACCTCAAATTAGTAACCTACAAATTAGCCCAAAAGAAACAGATTTCAGCTTTTTAAAATGTAACGAAGTATTACTTCCCACCGATGATGAAATTGAAACTGTTATAGCAAATACCGAGAACGTAGACGATCCATTTGCTTGTTCAGACAACAGCGATGACGTTGATTATATTCCAGAAAATGATGAAAATTTTTACGATTCCGACGCAACCATTGCTGAAAGTCCTCAAAAAAAGGTAATAATTCTTGAAAACATATTGTTAAAATCCAAAACTACCAAACAGTTAATAAACGCCAAAGAAAGTATTAAAGGCGATGAGATATTACAGCCGTGTGAATATAGTCAATGCAATAGTAACGAAGCTCCTGAAAATAAAATAAAAAGAGTACCCACCGATGATGAAATTGAAACTGTTATAGCAAATACCGAGAACGTAGACGATCCATTTGCTTGTTCAGACAACAGCGATGACGTTGATCATATTCCAGAAAATGATGAAAATTTTTACGATTCCGACGCAACCATTGCTGAAAGTCCTCAAAAAAAGGTAATAATTCTTGAAAACATATTGTTAAAATCCAAAACTACCAAACAGTTAATAAACGCCAAAGAAAGTATTAAAGGCGATGAGATATTACAGCCGTGTGAATATAGTCAATGCAATAGTAACGAAGCTCCTGAAAATAAAATAAAAAGAGTAAGTAATTGTCAAATACAGCAGAAAATTTTAAAAGAAGGAATGACTAAACATGAAAATTTACTCGTAACATTACATTGTGAGTATATCGATTGCAATAAAGAAGTTTTTAGTTCATGTGGTAAATGCTATGCTTTCTTATGCTGGAATCATTTTGACCATAAATTTTCTTACAACTATTGCATAAATCATCGACCATATAGTTCTTTAAAAAACAAACAGATTAACGATGATAAAGAAAACATACACAATAAAAACTTTCAAAAGAAGAAAGAAAAACCTGCTAAGAAATATAAAGGTATAGTAAAAACTCAGCAATGTGAACACATTAATTGCAACAAGGAGGTATGTAGCACATGTTTTAATTGCTCGTGTTTTTTGTGCATTGAACATTTTCTTGATTCGGACAATATTTGCAATCAACACAAGCCGTTTAACTCGGTAGAAATTATGGGAAATGGACCAGTGCTCACTAAGAATGGTAAACTTAGAAAAAGGAGGTTGCAGGAGGAAGACTTAGATAGCAAACGAAAAAAGAAGGCAATATTGCGAGAAGAAAAATTTTCTTTAAAACCGCCTTGTTCATGTAAAAAGCAATGCTCAACAAAATTTGATAACCAAGCGCGAGAAAATATTCACAATTATTATCGTAACTTAAATTGGGAGTCTCAGGGTATTTTCATAAAAAGTTTAGTGGAAGTTAAGGATGTTGACAGGAGAAAAGTTAATGCAAAAGAGAAACGTAACGTTACAAACGTTTACCACTTAAATGATGAGCAAAACATAAAAATTGAGGTTTGCAAAACCTTTTTTCTCTCCACAATAGGTTATGATCCTAAAAATGACAGAAGAGTTTTGCGTGCTATAAAAACCCCGTTTGAGAACCTAAAAACACTGAAGGGTAAATACGAAAGGACCAACAAGATAGACCGTGATCTAGTAGAAAAACATGTTAAAAAATATAATCCGACTATATCACATTACAGGCGGGATCATGCACCTAATAAACTGTATTTGCCTAGTGATTTAAACATTACATTAATGTTCAAAAATTTTCAGCAAACGCACCCTGAGATAAAAATATCCCAAGAAAGTTACAGAAAAATTGTGAGCGATGATTTAAACATTTCTTTTTGCAAATTGGGGCACGAAGAATGTGAGGAGTGCGCCAAATTTCTAAAACATGATCAAAACCATCAACAAGATCTTCGTGTCGATTGCATAGTTTGTTGCAATTATGAATTGCACAAAGCTAAATACACTGCTAGTCGAAAAGAGTACCAAAGAGATGTTCAAAAAGCTACCGATAGATCAGACTTGGATACAATGTTTTGCTCAGTTGACCTTCAAAAGGTAATAATGTTACCTCGAATGGATCAATTTAAAAGGGCTATATTTTGCCCAAGAATTGTAGTCTTCAATGAAACTTTTGTACCTTTAGGATCTAGTTCAGGTAAAAGTAATGTCCCATACGCAGTGATTTGGCCCGAAACTATTTCAGGTCGCAAACAGGAAGACGTTATATCTACCTTTAGGGCATATTTTTTGCATAATCGCGACGTAAAGAATTTCATTTTGTGGCTCGACAATTGTGCCTCCCAAAATAAGAACTGGGCTTTGTTTTCATTTCTGATAAATATAGTTAATTCCAATTTAATAACAGGTGAAACTATAACTTTAAAATATCTAGAACCTGGCCATACCTTCATGTCAGCTGATAGTTTCCACCACCAGGTGGAACTATCTCTGAAAAAGAAAAATAAGGTGTACGATTTTGATGATTTTTCCAATGCAGTCAAAGAGTCGAACTCAAAGAAAAACATTGTAAAAGAGATGCAACTTACTGATTTCTACGACTACACTGACCTATCTTCAAAATCAAAATTAAAGAAAAGGGACCCAAACCACTACCTATCAAATATAGTTTCAGTCAAAGCCAAAAGGGGACAGTATATTTTAAAAGTCAAGTTAAACCATGAGGATGAAAAAGATGAGGATATTGATTTTTTATTCCAAAAAATCATAAAAACGAAAATATTTCCCGAACCAAATCAAAAATCATCTCCTCGTGGCATAAAACAAGATAGGAAAGAAAAAATTCTTAAAGAACTTGTTCCTCTCATGCCACTTAATAGACGACAGTTTTGGTTTGACTTACCAGAGGTACCAGAAAATGAGGAACTATAAGGCTAGTGTTTTATGTTACAACTAAAAATCCCCAATTTTTCAAACAAATAATTTCAAAATCGCGTCCTAAATACTAAATTGCCCACTGAATTGAACAAAAAATATTGAATTTACCTAGTATTCTCATTTTCATTAGTTTATTTTGTGGTGCAGTCATTTGTCTGATATGCAGAAGATAAGAGAAACCTTGTGTACACAAATTAAAAGAAATAATAGCCACACACCTGGTCTTATAGTTAAACTTGTTATTTGCTTTTGTTTATTTAATTTAAATATTCGTTGAAATATTGGAGATTTTAATGTGCTTAAATAAATAATTATTATTTTGATTCTTGATCTCAAAAACGTGCCATTAGATTTTTTACTTAAAGATAGAGATATTACATCAAAATGTGTCAATTGTTAGTGCCTGAGAAATAATAATATGTTTTCGATATCTTATGTTTTAATAATTATTTTGTCTACTTTAAAAGTAAACAAAATAATTATTAAAACATAAGATATCGAAAATTTTATTTCTATCTAATTTATATCATAACTAGAAATATAAATAAAATACTAGTGATTTTTATCAAGATTATTTTTATTGAAAATGAGCCACTAAAAACTTGTTAGTACCAACTTACTACAAAGAAGAGTATAAATAAAGACACTTCTTATTAATTTTTGATGTCTAATATGTATGTTTGTTCGCATCTTTAAATGGCTTGTAAGTCAAAATTTCATGTTTGTCCTATTTAAATACTTTAGTTTCGATTAAACTCAATTTACTAAGAAAAAAACTGAGTTTTACTGCATTTATGTTAAGCACCTATCTGAATTAAGGTTCGATAAATTTTCCTTTTTAGCGCAGTATGATAACTTACTGCTTATATTTGTAGCTGCCCAACGCATATATGCAGTAAGGAACATAAAATGGTGTGACTTGCTGCATTTATACGTTGTTCGGCCTATCGCCAAAGTGACTTGGTCCAAAGTATAATTATATTTCTTTATGTATTTATTAAAATATAAAATTTAGGTCAATTTTACCACTGGATATGAAATCTAAGCAAGTTTTTCAATATAAAAAGTCACTTGGAATAAATGAAAAGCCACCGTAGAAAACGTAATATCACAAAATTCAAAAAAAACTTTGGACGTCGTTTTCTCGAGACCGATTTTTGGTGCACTGCGTTCATGATTTGGGGGGCAGAATTATACCGGTATGTAACTTTAATTTACATTTACATTAATTTTTACCTGTTATCGTGGCTCCGATCTCTTTACTTGACTGCAGAAGGAGGGTTATGTTTTTCGGGTGTTTGTATGTATGTATGTCTCACAATGTTAGATCTGTTTCACAGAGCTTTGGAATCCTCAGATCCATTAATTTCAATGCTTGGTTTGCGTAAAAGACAAAAAAATCTGAAAAAGGTACCTTTGCCTGCAGCTGCATCAGATCTGTTAAAATGTGTCACTACAGAAAATACCATGTCAGAAACAGATGATGAAGAAACAGAAGACGATAATGTAAATAAATTAACATTAGAGACAGAAGATGACTAAATTCACATCAGCTTCGTCCACGTCGTCACTTTTTATCAGGTGAGATTGTATATAATAAAAATAAATATTTGAAATAAATTATTATTGTATACTAATAAATGTTAATAGGTATGATTAATAATGTAAATATTGTAATATACATATAAGATCTTAACAAAGGTACCAACTATATTTTTACTGGAGGTTCTACTCATGAAACTGAACAACTTTCCCCAAGGAACCCATGGTCAAATCGCATAAAATTTTTGGACCCTTCACACAAGTCAATCAGCTGATTGGCCAACGTTGTATGGAGTGAAATTTTTTTTGCGAACTCCCCCGGGTCCCTTGCGGAAAGTTGTTCAGTTTCATGAGTAAAACCTCCAGTTTAAATATAGTTAGTACCTTTGTTAAGTCAAAAGTCAAAATATTTTTTATTTAAGTAAATGCTGTACGCATACTTTTAAATCGTATTTTTATCTACCTAGTACAAAGTTCCTACCACGCGGAACTTGAGTTAAGACCCTATATTAATCTATTGTTAATAATAATATCAGTAAATATTGTAAAATATTTATATAAATATTGTATATACTATTGTAAATATTGTAATACAATAATAATATTGTAAATAAATAAATTAAATACAACTGTTTTATCAAAATAAAACACATTGTAAATATCGGTAAATCAAAAAGAAGTTATGTGACAACCCTGACAAAAATAAAAATAGATTTGTATCTCCTAAATTCCATGAGATGCGCATGCGGTTTTATTTGTACATGAAGTTTATATTTTGAGCTATATTTCCTACTGAAAAGAAAATGCGGAAACGTTAGAATTTCGGAGAAAAAAAAAAATTTAAAAAAAACGTTTTTTTTTTTAATTTTGTCGTAAATACACACTTTAGATATTTGGAAATGAGTTTGAAGTTTATAGTTTGAATTCCTCTAAATATCTATAATATAAATCAATGTCTAGCGCGTACCATTTTTTTATATAAAAAAAATATATTTATCGGTATTAAAAAAAGCCCATTTTCAAAAATTTATTGCACCGTAACTAAGCGGAATTTAAACACGGGAGTTTTACTCTTGCATTTGTAATGCTTAACTCTTTCCAATTCTCTAAAAAAAAGGGAGACGTCTGATTTGACGCTCTGAGGCAACACTGTGCGCTGTAACGCGTAACGCGGTATACGGGCGGTAGTAAAATAACGAACTAGGACTTTCCGATCAAGGTTCACAGTTTAATTACACAGTAATGATATTTATAAGGCACTTGTACCATCTAGGTTACGCAATTACATTTTAATTAGCACACACGAACGATTAACAGAATAAAATCACTATTCTCAAACGTATGAAGGCAAGCCGAGACGGTAGCAGTTCCTGAGCGATATGCGCACTGTACCGAACGTCATCCGAAGAGCAACTGACTCGTCAACCGATGCAAGCCCGTGCGCCATCATTTAGACTCCGCTAAGACGTCACCAGGTAGCGCCTGCGTTTAGTCAGTATACCTCCCGTACTAATGACCGTAATAGCTGATCCTACAAATATATTTTATAGTTCGCCCCATGAGGGGTGAAAGTGAGGGTTGAAAAGGGCGTCAGTCAATGCGTAGGTCAAACCTATGGGTCTAGAAACTTGAAACTTAAACCAGTGGTTCTTCATAAATAACAAAATGGATAAACATCGAAACGTTAGTATATGTAATGTCAAAATGACGAAACGTCGAAATATCGAAACATCGAAACACCGAAACTCCGAAACACCGAAACATCGTAACATCGAATTATCGAAACATTGAAAAATCGAAACATCGAAACATCTAAACAACGAAACATCGACACATCGGCACATCGAAATATCAAATTCAAACTGTCAAAATGTCGAACCGTCGCAACTCGAACCGTCACATCGTCGAAGTTTCGCGTCGTGTCGTATATCACAACGTCAAAATTCCGAAATGACAAAATTGGAAAAGGTCAATATGTCAAAAAGTCTACATTTCAAATCTTCTACATAACATCTAAAATCTCCAGAAAACATCCTTCTCGTTCTGATGCTCCCTTAGTTTCTCAAGTCACTCACTACCCTTCGACAAAACCTTTCTGCTCTAAAACTCTTCTAAACTCCGCGTCCCTTTCCTTCCCTTTTTGACGTCTTGTCGTACTCCCTAAATGCATACACGCCTTTCGGCTCAGTTATTTTTGAGATTAATCCTGGATGCATAAACAGACTTTACTATTACATTTTTTATAGATCATAATAGGATAGTGTTACCGCTTTTTTAGTCTACGCGGGCGTAGCCGCGGGCACAAGCTAGTACTAAATAAAATTGGTATATATTAGTGTACCTCATTCCAATCAAAAAAATGCAAAAGGTAAACAAACGAAACATCCACCGATTTCGTCAAATTCCTCAAGAATCACACATTTTCTGCTAACACTGACACATACTAATCGTAGGTCGTAACAATTATTGCCTCTTCTAATAGATTTCACTAAATTATGATACGAAACTGGCATGAAAATACAATATTTCCAGTCTAACCTCAGATTGTTAGGTTATGTTTCAGTGACAAGACGTTACTGTTATCTGTAGAAAATAGTGATGAGGTTGTGTCAATACTTTGAACGAACTAGTGAATGAATGAGTGAATGAGTGTTACGTGATAAGTGTCTGACGGTTGTGTGTGGCCTGTTTTTTATATTTTGGGCTATCATTGGTGGTGGTATAACTTTTTAGGCGTTCAGTAACGTTTTCTTGTTCTGTATTTTAAATGTATTTAATTTAAATATCCGTAACTTTTTAAATCCAAGATACATACTATATACATACATACATGCTATATTGTACTAGCAACACTGAATTTAAAAATTTCGCATGGTAGGACCTTTACATAACGTAAAAAAAAATAAGAACGTAGAAAAAAAATCTGCATGCAATACATTTGTATTTCACTCATGCTCCGTGTGAGATGTCGACAACGATATCGATATTTTTAGATATTAATCAACATTTAGTTCCAGTTCCTACCACTATGTTCACATTGTTTGCCGTTAGAAACTGCAAATAATATCCGTTAGTACGTTCGTCATTAGTCATTAGACAATGAACTGGTAACACTGAATTTCGTTCGTTCGTACCGGTACGCTCATTTCTTGCTTCGACTCTGTCAGGCACTGGCAACACTGAATTTTGTTCGACATACCGGTCTGCTCATTCGTTGCTTCGATTCCTTGTCATGCGTACGTGTGTTCTTCTGTGTTTGGATATTAACGACTTGGCTTTTGATATAAGTACACTGTTAACTTTGCGATTTGGATTGTGATTTTTCTTGGAACTGACGATTAAGCGCTGCGCATTAAGGACTTTGATATTGCTCACGATTGGATTTGTGTTGACTACGTGCGACTCCTCATTGGATAAGTTTTTAAAATCCTTATTTGATTCTAACAGAATCAACTGACTACATGACTGAAGTTATTTTTATTAATTTACAGTGGTTCGAAATGAGTGATTCATCTAGTGATCTCGATCCCGGGTCTTAATAAGCTTTTCCTAGTTAGCATCACGAAAATCGTCAAAAATGACACCCATAACAATATTTTTCTATAAGTGCATATCCGCCATTTTGTAACCGAAAAATGTGAAATTTATTTTATATCTATTTGATCTCATTGGTGGTTCCGAACTCTGAAAACATAGTATCAAATAACTAAATTTTATTTTAACTCCTCGTTCGTTCATCCATTCATTCACTCATTCATATGTAAACTTGCACATCTCTAATGTAGTGTCATGGCCGATCACAAGTGTCAGTGTCAAACGATTGTTTACATTTTGCTTTTTTTTGATTGGAATGAACTATATATATGTGTACTGTTGTGTTGTATTTTGGCAATAAATACTTTTCTTATTCTGATTCTTATTCGTATTCTTATTCTTATTCTTATTCTTAATCCTTTTCTTATTCTTATTCTTATTCCTATTCCTATTCTTATTCCTATTCCTATTCCTATTCCTATTCCTATTCCTATTCCTATTCCTATTCCTATTCCTATTCCTATTCCTATTCCTATTCCTATTCCTATTCCTATTCCTATTCCTATTCCTATTCCTATTCCTATTCCTATTCCTATTCCTATTCCTATTCCTATTCCTATTCCTATTCCTATTCCTATTCCTATTCCTATTCCTATTCCTATTCCTATTCCTATTCCTATTCCTATTCCTATTCCTATTCCTATTCCTATTCCTATTCCTATTCCTATTCCTATTCCTATTCCTATTCCTATTCCTATTCCTATTCCTATTCCTATTCCTATTCCTATTCCTATTCCTATTCCTATTCCTATTCCTATTCCTATTCCTATTCCTATTCCTATTCCTATTCCTATTCCTATTCCTATTCCTATTCCTATTCCTATTCCTATTCCTATTCCTATTCCTATTCCTATTCCTATTCCTATTCCTATTCCTATTCCTATTCCTATTCCTATTCCTATTCCTATTCCTATTCCTATTCCTATTCCTATTCCTATTCCTATTCCTATTCCTATTCCTATTCCTATTCCTATTCCTATTCCTATTCCTATTCCTATTCCTATTCCTATTCCTATTCCTATTCCTATTCCTATTCCTATTCCTATTCCTATTCCTATTCCTATTCCTATTCCTATTCCTATTCCTATTCCTATTCCTATTCCTATTCCTATTCCTATTCCTATTCCTATTCCTATTCCTATTCCTATTCCTATTCCTATTCCTATTCCTATTCCTATTCCTATTCCTATTCCTATTCCTATTCCTATTCCTATTCCTATTCCTATTCCTATTCCTATTCCTATTCCTATTCCTATTCCTATTCCTATTCCTATTCCTATTCCTATTCCTATTCCTATTCCTATTCCTATTCCTATTCCTATTCCTATTCCTATTCCTATTCCTATTCCTATTCCTATTCCTATTCCTATTCCTATTCCTATTCCTATTCCTATTCCTATTCCTATTCCTATTCCTATTCCTATTCCTATTCCTATTCCTATTCCTATTCCTATTCCTATTCCTATTCCTATTCCTATTCCTATTCCTAGACTAAGTGGGCCGATCAGGAGACCGACTTGTTAGAAAAGTACAATTATTTTTTTTCGCGAATTAATAATATAATATAATATATAATAATATATCCGGGACAAATCACACACGGTCATCTGGCCCCAAACTAGGATTCCCTGTATCTTGGGAACCAGAGACTGATATAAACGTGAGATATGATTGGAGTATGTACATACACTAATACATTTAAATACATACATTAGATAATATACACCCAGACTCAGAGCAAACATTTCTGCTCATCACAGAAAAGTTTGCCCTGTGTGGGGATCGAACCTACGACTCTCGGATCAGAGGTCAGGATCGCTAACCACTTAGTCACCGAGTCAGTCAGTAATTGACTATGGGTTCCTTGGAAAAAGTTGTTCAGTTTCACTAGTAGAAGCCTCAGTTTAAGTAATGAAAACGAATTTCCAAATACCTTACATAACATTTAAATAATGTTAGGCAGGCTAGCCATGAACCTCCGGCAGTTTTAACATGGACCCCTCTTAAATTAAAAAAACCCTGAATTAGAAGCTGCGATGCTGTCCTTGTTAAGCCCTTGGCATTATCTCACCTGATGGTAAATGACGATGCTAAAAGGTGGAAGCGAGCTAAGATTTCCTATAGTAATGGGAAACTGGCTATCTTATATCAATGTCGGAACAAATCAATGCTACTAACACTGATATATGTAGTACTTGGATAAGATCGTTAATTTATTTCGCAACACAGATACTGATTTTGTACTTTACATACCTTTATCCTTGTACCACTTGTAGTGTCTTGGGAATCGGTTTGTGGGAAGCAAACCAATATATTTATAGTTTACAGTTTGGGTGTTAACCGTGCAGCCGTCGTCGGCGTAACTTACAACTCAATGCCCAGGCCGTTTGTTTAAATACCGAAGACGGTTTTTTGAATAATTTTTTTTCTATACATAGGTGAAAAAATAATTTGTGGGGCAGTGTGTACGCTTTTATAACAAAATTCCGAATGACGTGTGTGAACTACCAGAATGTAAATTTAAGAAACATAAAACGCTGTGTTTGTTCAAGAAGATCCTTTAAGACTGAAGATTATTTTAATGATAATGACATTTGGAATATTCCTCTAGCAAAATGATATGACGTTTATAAGAGTGCTTAATGTACCTACGTAAAGAAATAAATGATTTTGAATTTTTGAATTTTGATTTTATAATTGTAATTCTAATGACAGTGATGTAATTGTAATTCTAATGACGGGCTGGTTTCCGCAACCAGGCGATAGGTGCGCCCATTTTGCGTCAATTTAATTGCCGGTGTTTGGTGATCTTGTGAACTGCGCAGTTTGCCTCAAGTTAGAGAAACTAGGAACTGTCCCCTAACTCTAGAGTTCTAGTTTAGTGTACGTACTATCAATAATTCTGTGGTTTAGAGAGCGTTCCCCGGAACATATGTATTTTACTCGTGATAAAAACTGACACTAATAATCTTTGCTCTTATTATGGATTTACTAACGGTGATATCCTATTTAAATGTAATACTTCATAACTTAGGCTGGCCATTTTAATAAAACTAATCAAAAATAAGAAAATTCAGTTTCATTTGTAGAAGTTCCAGTAAGATTCAACTAGAGAGTATACAAATAACTGTGTAAAATATGAGCATCATTGCTCACACTCTTGTGTTGCAGTTAACGGCATCAGCTAACGCCGCCGAGCGTATCCTCGCAAGCTTCCGACCGCTCTTCGCACGCAATCTGCAGCTTTGTGTACCACGTGACAATAACCCACATGACAGGGCACTCGTTCTGTGCAAATACATTACATCTGACGTACGTGACGCTCACAGTAACACCCCTGTGTTACTGTTTCCCCTGTATCACCCTTGAAACTAAATGAGTTTAGACTCGACAAGTTTAGTGAGGAATAAGAAAGATCGTAGACTAATAGTCAGAAGATGCCTATTGCTGAGCTTACAGCACAGGGCTCTCCCACACCGCAGACCTGTTTACTGCGTTAATACACTTTTTACAAGTCACACTAGATCAGCACTCTTTTAGGTGAACTCATGTCAGTTCGTAAAATAAACTTTTGACCTCCTCGTATAAATATGTCAGGTACTTAAGTAGCACAATAAATTTAAATAGTTATTAAACAGTAACGTGGTCTCAAATAAACCTGTAACGTTATCGAATCTATACGAGTATTAAAAAAATATATATGATAACCAAAGCAATTTAATTTGGAATTCTGTCTATCTGTCTGTCTGTTGGTGCATCACGTAAAAATGGATGGACCGATTTAGACAAAAGTTTGTGCGATTATACTTAAGTACCGGCGATACAATGGGAAGGTTTACATGTACTTAAATTAAGAAAGTCTATGAAAAATTATAAGTACCGAAAAACAATTCAAGAACACATTATAAACTGTTTATTTGATAAAATAACGTGTTTATAAGATAAAATAACGTAAAAAAACAATTTAGACTTTTAGTCACTCCATAACTTCGTATCCCACGAGCATGATATTTTTCTCTTCCTAATTTTAATTTAAAAAAGCTTGTTTATCGCTCCTAGGTATTTTTATTTATTAGTTTTTTTGTATGTTTGTTACGCGATTACTCCGCCAAATATGAATTAATTTTGACGATTATTTTTTGTTTAGCAGGTAATACTTCAGGGCTAGTCCCATATAAATTTTATAGAAATTGATTCAGCACTTTTTGAAAAAATCAACAGACTAAACACATCGTAAAATGGTAGTTGTAACGATCGAAGTCGGTTTTTTAACGTTTTCAGCATTGTCAATTATTAGAAATTGATATTTCCGAAAATAGTGGAACTTTTAACGACAGATAGGAACATAAACGACAGATTTTTATAATAGACATTTTTAATGAAATGAAGACTGTATACACGAGATAAGGCTGTATAACTTTAGAAGCCTTTGCGTCTCTCCTTACGAAAATAAAATTGTATATGGTTTGCCAATCTTTTGACAACCGGAAGACAATCGTTTGACAACCGGTCACTAATCAGCCACAAAGGGGGGGGGGGGGGGAGGTAGCCTACAGAGAGCGGCATGGAGTGTCTATACTGTATAATTTCTTATACTGTGATTTACATGTAAGGTAACTTAATTATGTTCACACAAAAGAAATAAAAAAAGGCAAAAATTTATATTTGTCGCTAATTTATGACGCGAGATCCGCCTACTTGCCACTTCCCCTCCCTTCTTTCTTCCGTGTACTACACCTATGTGTATGTTAAAAATAAGCATCACATAAGTTTTAATATAATGTATGTGTACGTGATTTGAGCTCGTGTGAATACGAGATAAAACTCAAAACACTTAAAATCTATATATTTTTTATTTATTTAAGTAGATGTTTTTTACATACAAAGTCGGGGGACTTTGTATGTGGTAGGGGTACCACAAGGAACTTGTACTTGTACACTCAACGTTTCGGGAACTGTTTGTTGTGCAGCAAATGTATAGATATGCTGTAGCATATAGGAAATTATTGAATTGGAGAAAATAAAAGAGAATAGTCTGGTCCAATCGCTGTGTAAGAGAATTTGACAGTGACATTGACAGTAATGATAATTACAAAAAATGTATTTTCGTAAACTACCCACCACCTAAACAGTTACATAGGTACTATGTTTTTAAGTAACACATTAAAATAAAAAATAGAAAACAACTTATCTGTTTTAAACAAAAAAATAAAATTTTTAAATTAAACAGGTTTGTTTTAAACAATAAACAAACAAATAACAACAAACAACAACAACAAAAACAAAGAACAACGCACATAATTACTGGTCAAGGAAAAAATCTTTAAGACGCAGCGTTTAAGCTTAAAAGCTGCATGTGTCTCAGTGTGACGATTGTATCATTGTAAATAAAAATTAAGTTGGTTCATGGAACACTTCTTATAAAAATTATAATCCAAAGATTAAAAAATCGGCGAAAACGTACAAAAATAGCGAAACACTCTATTTTTGGGCAATAATTTCTATAATTTAACATATTAATTATAACGTAAATCGTATAGAATAACAAAATATGTATGTTCAGTTTTGCAAATACGTTAAAGAATAGTCTGAAATCGAATCTTTTATTTTCATCAAACACTTTTGATGGGCGGAAAATGTTAGCTAATCAACCCCACTCCTTTTGATGAAGCCGGTTCTGTTCTTATTGCGATACTATATCTTGTCCGTCGTCGACGGGAACGGTGTCGGCGCCGCCAGCCAACTCGCGCAGGCGCGCAAACGTGAGGGCACTGATCTCCTGCGCGCGCAGCACCAGGTCGAAGTTGAGCTCCAGCATCTGCTTCGCCTCGGCGCTCATCAGAGAGTCCATGCCCAGATCCGCCAGGTTTGCCGTCTGCGGCACCTGGCTGGGGTCCTTGATGCCTGCGTGTGGAAGTTACACTGGTGAGAATCGCCATTACTCTGAAGTTAATAACCTACGTTACTGGGGCACTCGGTTCTTCTGATATCTAAATATTAAATATATAAAAGTTGGA
Organism: Coleophora deauratella; assembly: GCA_958295455.1. Classification (NCBI taxonomy): domain Eukaryota; kingdom Metazoa; phylum Arthropoda; class Insecta; order Lepidoptera; family Coleophoridae; genus Coleophora; species Coleophora deauratella. The sequence continues at coordinate 947,441 of OY282406.1, forward strand.
CAACGTATTTAAATTTTAAATTATCAGGTCAAAACTACACTGCCCTCGTAAGAAAGAGTATACGTATACGTTAAGTATACGGTGTTTAAAATTAAAGATAAAATAAATCATTACATGTCAAATCAAATTTGATTACTAATTGTAAAAATTATTATAGTTTAAAACTTTTTATTGATATATTCATCTACCGAGTAAAATTCATTTTCCAACAAAATGTTTCGTAGTTAGCGACCAAATGTTTCGTCGTTTTGGAAGACGCTTAAGAAAAGTCTTACCCAATATATTGGCGACAAAGTGAACTATGTCTTGGGTGGCTTCGGGGACTTGAAGGCGCTTGTCAGCCACTACTATAGATGCTACTACAGCGTGCGAACTAGCGAGCAACTGATCCAGCGCAGCGAAGCACGATGCCAAATTTTGGCACACCATGCCTTTTATCTCCTTGCCCTCACTGGTCTCCATCATCAGGCCCACCTCGCCTATAGAAACAACACCTCAATATGTAGGAACAATTTAAATTAGTTCTTGATACCAAAGGGTGTACTCATGTTTTTTTCCTAATGTGCATGCTCGTGCTGCGTGAATGTTCGTGGCGTATCGGGAGCTGGGTTATTCCCTTCCTTCAAATATGGTTGAGGAGACCGATGGCTGACTTTTGCTTTACACTTGTACGGAACGTACATAATTTTATGTTGCCTTAATTTTATGTTGCCTACTCAGCAACCTACTATCGGCGAGTGTCGCCACCGCCGCGTATGAAATGAAATGAAATGAAAATATTTTATTCGAAGTAGGTAGCAGTGTACAGTTTTCGAACGTCATTCTTTTATCTATCTAATAATACGAGATTCCTACCACTCGGAACTCGTATACCCGCCGTTTCGGGAAGTGTTTGCGGAGTGAGACGAAACGAGGGGCCCTAAAGAAACTCCCTCCAACACATTTTTTGAAAAAGTCTTAAATTCTATTACTTCTTAATGCTAGGTCAAGAGATTATTTATATAATATCATGTCTATAAATAAAAATAATAGAAAAACAAAGGATTCAAAAGAGATAAAATTTATTTGTAGCTAATGACTAACAATTACAAAAAACAATGATAAAAGCAGGCCAGTTCACACGGACAACACCCGATCAGGAGTATACCGCGAGAGTCAGCCATCGCTCCCCTCAACCATATTTGAGGAAAGGGAACGACCCGGCTCCATACTTTGTGACTTACTTAGTGTACAATAAAACTTCTAATAAACAACACGCGTGTCTATCTTTTAACTAACTTAATAACTTCTGTGCACTCAAACAACATATTCCTGCGGACTGAACAACTGTATAACTAACTAAAGGGTGTTACGTTACTAAAGAAAAGAGGGGGTTATCTGGGATTACAATATTTAATTACAATATACACAAAACCTACACAAAACCTATTCTAAAATCATACACACAATCAACATATCTACAACTACAGAGTCCATAAAAAGAAAGAAACAACTAACGAACACATAGGGCGGCAGGAGTCACATAGGGCGGCGGCTAATGCGTCGGGCTGGAGCGGCGCGTCCCGACGGTGACGGGTAGAGCGGCTGAGTGTCCGGTGGGACGGCAGCACAAGGGCCCGGGACTATAGGGAGAATCACTTCAAGGAGAGAGGTCCCGGACTTCCGTTCCAGAGAAGTTCTTGTGGAGTCCGGCATTGAAAAGCAATCTCCACCCGCCCGTAGTTCTTAATTAATCTCTTAATAATATACAACTGATGCAAACTCCTTAAGAATAAAATGAGTTTCCCATAGAAACTATAAGATGTCAAACATAAAAACATTGAATTGAAGTCTTGCCGAAAATAAACAAAATTTGAGAAAATACAAGAATTTCGAGATAATGATAATAAGAAACGCTAAGTTAAGAACCTACACACATAAAGGAATAAAAGGAATACATGAATAAAACTCACAAAGGTAAATATTTACAAGAGAGATAAAAAAACCTATAAGGGATAGGAGCTGCAGACTATGGTTCCTACATCCTTTTTGGTGATTCGAACCAATAAGTTAAGTGTTGTGTGACTACTGTGATAGCGAATCGGTACAGTCGGCCTCCCACAAGCGGGTCTCACCGACCGTATTGAGAAGGCGCACATATCACGGTGTGATCACGCACACTGACGTCATCAACTGCTTCAAAGACCTGACTATTGAAAGGATCTTGAAGATTACCCGAAGATTTCGGAAACTCCAGACCTTCAGATCGGAACCAACTTAACCTATTGGTTAACTGCCACTCATAACTAGGTATATAACTGTACTATACAGGGTGTCCAAAAAGTGAAGGATAATCCTTCACCTGCGGATTGGTCGAATAATTTCCTACTACATACCAAAAAATTTTTCTGGTAAAAGTCCCACCATTTTTGTGATATCGGTATTTTTAGTTTTTTTTTTTTCAAAAAAAATGACTTTCTTCAGTTTAATGCATGCCATTCCTACAAATTAAGACATTTTTAAGTCCTGTTTTTTTAAATACTCGTGGATACATAATTTATTAAACACAATGGTGAATTATTTATTAAAGTGCTGGCAAATCCTGTAAAAAAATAAGTTTTGCAAATTTTTTACAAGAATTTTTTCGAATAGTTAACTTCGATAGCCTGTGGTGTAAAAAAAAATACTAAGCTGATCATGCCAACAACTTTAAAAAAATGCTTAGTTATTGATAATTCCAAAATGGTATAATTGTTTGACATTAAATTAAAAACATTTTTTTTATGATAATTCTAATGCACCAAGGTCGAATTTTTGGAGTTTTGCTATGCTAAAATTCTATCGACATAAAGTAACTAAGCAAGACTTTGGTTGCTTTGTTTATTTGAATAACGACCTGACTGACACGCTACGCCAGGATACAATGGATAAAAATAAAAGACAGTATGGAATATTTATTATTAAAAAAATAATAATAATAAATATTCAAAATTCCCGCCATTAGCCGTTATGCATGCTCTACATCTTTTTACAAAGAACCTATTTAGGCGGCGGGCGTATCCTTCTCTTGTTTGTTCTGCAGCTCTGTCTATTTCTTCTCGCAGCTGCGTGATATTTTAAGTCTCCGTTGCATAGACTAAATCTTTTAAGCAGCCCGAGGACTCGTCGCATCATAGAATTTTATGAAAAAACTCGTTATCTTCGTTCATTTATTCTGCAGAACTCTGATCTTCATGGGTAGTCGTTAGGTTCCAAGGTTTGAACCCGCTGCACTTGAAATGGCCAGCAAGGTCGCCAGACCTTAATCCCCTGGATTTATTTTATTGGAGCTGCTTATAAGATTTAAATTCCAGCCATTAGCCCTTATGAATGCTCTACATCTTTTTATAAAGGACCTATTTAGGCGGCGGGCGTATCCTTCTCTTGAAATTTGTTCTGCAGCTCTGTCTATTTCTTCTCGCAGCTGCGTGATATTTTAAGTCTCCGTTGCATAGACTAAATCTTTTAAGCAGCTTTTCTTTTTAAATTTTATTTCTTTTTATTCATGTCCCGGACATGAAAGGCGACCGTGACAGGACACGAACAAGCTCACCCCACGCCGTCGCTCGTTGTGATACAAAATTGATACTTTTGAATACGTTTAAAGAATATAACTACACTCAAATAATCAAGGACCCTACCCGAATAACTAAAAATAAATCTTCATGCTTGGACCTAATATTCCTAAATTTTCCAAAAACAGAAATAACTTCATTTGTTCAAGATATCGGATTTTCAGATCATAGTGGTACATTTGCGCATATATATCTAGATCCTACAAAACAAAATAAATCAAACATAAATTGGACAAGCCAGAAACGATTTTTTAATGCCGCGAATATAAACAACTTCAAATTACAACTAAAAGAAATTGATTGGTCCAAAATCATAAAATTAGAAAATGATCTAAACACTAACTACAAAATATTTAATGATATACTTCAAAACTTATTAGATGAAAGTATCCCGAAAAAAACAATTAAAGAAGTGCCTCAATCAAAAAATAAATACCTAACAAAGGGGCTAAGAATATCATGCAAGAATAAAAGATTACTAAAAATATTAACGGTATATACAAAAAATGAAACTCTCAAAAAACACTATAAACAATATGAAAAAATTCTTAAATGCGTGATAAACAAGGCAAAGAAAATGTATTACATAGAGCAAATGAAAAAATCTGATAATATCATAAAATGTATGTGGAGAATCGTGAAAGAACGAACTAACAAAACCATAAAAAAAGTTAAATCAAATATTGAATTAATCATAAACAATTCCAAAATATCTGAACCAAGACAAGTTGCAAATAAATTTAACGATTTCTTCTCAACAATCGGAAAAAATAAAAATATATATGAGACGCCACCGCCAAAAAAAAACGGAGCAGTTGACATCGATGTCGCTGCCAAACTCCCCACCAATTCATTCCACAAACAACTATATAGAAAATAGTATATATTTACACCCAGTTACTCCCCTAGAAATATACAAAATAATCAAAAACTTAAAAAATAAGATTACTAGCGGTATAGATGAACTTCCACCTAAACTGATTAAAGCATGTGCTAAAGAACTCGTTTATCCCTATTTTCTTTTAATAAATCAGTCCTTTACTAATGGAGACTATCCAGATCTATTAAAAATTTCGGTAATTAAACCCTTGCACAAAAAAGGCACAAAAACAGACCCGAACAACTACCGTCCGATAGCACTTTTGCCTACGTCTTCAAAAATATTTGAAAAAGCGATGTGCACCAGAGTATACTCTTTTTGTGAAAAATTTAATATATTAGACGAAAGTCAAAACGGATTTAGAAAAAATCGTTCCACTACGCTGGCTACATATAAATACGTTCAAAATGTCCTAAATATCATAAATAATAAGCAATATGGCATAGGTATACTGCTAGATATGTCAAAAGCATACGATAAAGTCCAATACAACATATTATTAGATAAATTATACCGCATTGGAATACGAGGAATAGCATACAAATGGTTTGAATCATACTTACATAATCGCGTGCAATATGTGGAAGTAGAACACCATGACCTTGAAGCGGGCACCATTCAAAATGTCAGATCAGAAGCAAAACATCAAAACAGTTCTATACCACAGGGCAGCGTGATTTCGTGTCTATTATTTATTATCTATATAAACGACTTGCCTAAATGTTTGCCCGAAAACTGTGAACGAGTACTTTTCGCGGATGACATTTCACTTTTAACGGCATGTACAAATGCTCAAAATATTATTCCAAAACTAACAAATACCTTAGATACAGTCACTAAATGGATGTACGAACACAATCTGGAAATAAATTTCACTAAAACCAAACTAATGCAGTTCAGACCCCGTCAAAAAGCATCTTTAGATATAAATTTCACTTATAATAATTTAAACTTAGAATTTGTTAACACTTTTCCGCTTCTCGGTATAGAAATAGACCAACACATAAACTGGAAATCCCATATACAAAAAATAAAATCAAAATTATCAAGTTTCGTGTACGCGCTGCGAGAAATCAAAAAGACAACTGATGCATCGGCCGCGAAATCTGCTTACTATGCATATGCACACGCGTGGCTTAGTTATGGCGTGATGCTATGGGGGAATAGCACAGACGTACAGGACTTGTTCCTACTACAAAAAAAGTGCGTGCGAATCCTAGCAAATATAAAAACTGTAGACAGTTGCAAACCCTTCTTCAAAAAGTATAAAATCTTAACTTTGGCTTCTATATACATTTTAGAAAATTGTAAATTCGTTCATAAATATCCAGAATTCTACACAAGACTAAACGAACTTCCTCGAAGAAATCCAATAAGATCTGGAAAAAACAGACTAATACTTCCCCAGTCAAAATTAAAACTACATAGCGACAGTCCATACTGCATGTCAATAAAAATATTTAATAAACTCCCTTCAATTATAAAAAATGAAACAAAACTTTCTTTGTTTATAAAAACTTTAAAATCGTTTCTGTTAGAAAAATGTTTTTATAGCGTAAAAGAATATTTAAATGAATAAAAAACGGAAATATCGGTCCCTCTTCCATTATTGCTGTGCCCTACCGGGGTCATATGAGCTCTGTTATTTTATTATTATTATCCATCTTGTAAAACCATATGAATGCAATAAATAAATTGAATTGAATTGAATATGCCACGTAGGCGCGCAGTGCGACAATCCATTTTTCTTCGGTCTATGGACTCCTGTGTTCGAGCTATCTCAACAAGACGGACAATCTACTCACGTTGCCAATCGAAGAAACATTCGTTGCTAGCTGTTGTTACTAGCTGATGACGTGGTGACGAAGAGGAATAACTGCGACATTGCCGTACTTTGCTGCGCATCGCTTCACAGCTCATCATTGTGAGGGAAGTGCCGTGAGCTCAATCCTTTTATTACCTACTAATCCAACATTCTCCTCCTCAATTTGTACATTTAATCTAGCTAGCTGGAACTTACGTTGTACGTGTACCTAAAGTTCATACCTATTTCTTTTCTGCTGCTTCATTCCTACTGTCAATCACGTTTACGCATCATTCCAGCAGACTTTATTCCAATTTTGTTAAAGTTAATTTTCGAAGTGATTTGTTTTGGTGATTGTTTAACATTTTTTGTGCTGTTTTGTGCCAGTTGCCTACAATATTTATGCTCAAGTCTAGCCTTAATCAGCCCATTTGTTCATGCAAAACGAGTAATAAGTTGCATTATCAAATAAATTATGAGACATCTATAGAAACTTCTCGAAATTTCCACTGCCATCTTTCTTCTGCGAAACCATTTCCTCGCACCGTACCTAGTGCCACTTCTTTGTACGCATTCCAGTGCATCTGGGCGAGATAACAAAACACCCAGACAAAACAATACACGGCGACGCGGTGAGCGCATGACAAATCGCCGTTTCGGCTTCCGCTCGGCTCGACTCGAGTCGCTCCGTGCTTGATTCGCGCCTCTGACGACGCATTCTCAGCCGTCGACGACGGGGTCAAAGGTCGGCTGGCACATCAGCTGGTCTCGAGCGCGTCATTCAAGCAACCCAGAGAAAAAGGAGCGTAAGCCGTTTTGCTAATTTTAATTTTGCAACTTGTTTAAAAAATAAAAAGGTATTCGTGGTTCAATTGTGTTATTTTAATAAACAATAATGTCTAGTTCAAATTCAGATAGCACTGTAAAGGAAACTAAATTTAGCACAAATGATCTTTCCGCGCTAAGAGCTAGGCGCGGAACGATTAAAGGACAAGCAACAAAATTTATTTCATATTTATAAAAAATCAACACAGATGAGCCATTGTCAGTCATCAAACGCAATGAGTTAACGTTAAAATTAAACAAATTTGATAAGCTTTGCTAAATACATTTGATAAGCTGCAGACCTCTATTGAAATTTTAAATAAAGAAAATTTGAACGTCGAACTCGCCATACGAGAGGAAATAGAAGACAATCTATAGCTTTGTGTGGCGACAGCCCAAAGTTTATTAGAGGAATCGAACCCGAAATCGGAATGGGCCGGCTCGACCGGAGTGATACCACGGCCTCACAGAAAACTGGCGTGAAGCAACGTTTGTTGTGTTTCGCCGAGTGAGTGAGGGTACCGGAGGCCCAACCCCCCCTCCCCCTCCCCATTCCCCCATCCCCCATCCCATTTCAAAGGTCGGCAACGCACTTGTGACTCCTCCGGTGTTACGGGTGTCCATGGGCGGCGGTAATCGCTTACCATCAGGTGATCCGTCTGCTCGTTTGCCACCTCACATAAAAAATCACATAAAAAAAAAACCCAAAATCTTCAGAGGAAAGGCAGGGTACTTCATCCATTCCACATGTATGTAGGTATGAGTCACAAGATGACTCAATGGGTTTTCAGTTGCCATTAATAAAAATTTCGAACTTCGATTTTAAATGGATGGAGTTCCGTGACACCTTTGAGTCTTTGGTACATCACAATGATAAAATCAAAACAATTCATAAGTTTCACTACCTTAACTCATATTTAGAAGGCAAAGCCTCTAGAGTGATTTCCAATTTGGAGGTTTCTGAAGCTAACTACTTTGAGGCTTGGAAACTTATATGTGAAAGGTACAATAACAAGCGTCAATTAATTAATAATCATTTAAATTCCCTATTTAGTATTGATCCTTTGCAACGAGAATCCGACAAATCACTGCGCTATCTAAGCGACCACGTTACTAAAAACCTACGGACACGTAATTCCTTAGGGTTGCCTACTGATCAATGGGATACAATAATTATACATATGGTTACAATGAAACTCGATCACGGCACAGGTATAAAATGGGAAGAGTTCCGAAACAGCCTCGACGATTTACCCTCTTTAGACAATTTTAAAACCTTTCTAAAGAACCGGGCAGATGTTTTAGAATCGATTTCCAGATCAAAAAAGATATGAACCCACCTACAAAGCAATTTCAATCAAACAACAATCAAGTTCATCATCAAATCAATCATAACTTTCAAAGAACAAAAAAATACACAAAGTCGTTTGTAATTTCAGCCGAACCTAACCTGCGGCCGTGCATCGTGCGCCAAGGTAAACACCGTGTGTACGACTGCTCGACGTTCAAGAGCTACACTGCGGACGAGAGATGGGCGCAAGTAGACAAACTCAGGCTGTGCTGTAACTGCTTGCAATCCGACCACGAGGCGCGGCGGTGCAAGCTGGGCGGCTGTCGTGTGTGTAAGGGGCGACACAACACATTCTTACACAGAGACACTACACAAATCACTACTCCACGCAAGAACAATTCAAATCCTAATGATGAGCCAAATACGTCAACTTCTTCAATTTCCATGTCAGCACTGTCGACTAGTGAAGTGCTGTTATCAACTGCACTAATCAATGTCATCAATCCATGCAACAATCAAGTAGAAACTGTTAGGGCATTGCTAGATTGCGGAAGCCAGTCTTCATTCATGGCCGAAAGCTTGAAGCTTCGTCTCAACCTGACTTCTCAGCCACTAAATGCCACCAGTATACTAGGCATAGGCAACACTTCATTGAGCATCACTCCAGATCGTTGCTGTGCCGACATCCAATCTCTTCAAAATCCTTTCAGTACAAAACTGAGCTTCTTAGTGCTGCCACAGATAACGGATACCATTCCGAAGCAATATATTGATATCAAGCATCTCAATATCCCCGCTTCTTTCAAACTAGCAGATCCCAAGTTCAATGAACCCACTCACATCGATGTCCTCCTAGGAGCAGACATTACTCTCTAGGTAAAAACCAACCTAGCCTACGAAGTTCTAAATTGGGGTGGTTAATAGCGGGATCGATAACCAACAATATTTTAGAGAATAAATCTACATCAATCCGTTGCAATGTTTCAGTCACGGTTAGCTTAGACCTGGAACCTTGGGAGCTTAAGAACTTTCCATCTAACGAGGAGACACATTTCCGTGCGGACAACACTTCATAGAAAATACTTACCGTCTCGACAGCGGGAGATTTTGTGTTAGAATCCCACTATTAGATTCGCCAGACTGTCTACGTGACTCTTACTACATGGCAAGAAAACGCTTCTTAAATTTAGATAGGTGCTTCACTCACCAGCCCCAGCTTAGAACTGCATACACAGACTTCATCAATGAGTATAGAACATTAGAGCATCTATCGGATACTCCCACTTCAATAACTAATCCCTATTACTTGCCACATCATGCTGTTTTGAAAGAAAACAGCGAGTCTACAAAGCTGCGCGTAGTATTCGATGCGTCGGCTCGAACCTCATCTGGGTACTCAATCAATGACTTACAAATGGTAGGCCCAAATATTCAAGATTCAGTATATTGAACACCTGTTCAATATACTGCTACGCTTTTGTCACTATAAATATGTTTTATCTGGTGATATTGACAAGCAATATAGGCAAATAGTAGTCAATGAGTTAGATCGCCACCTTCAGTCAATATTATGGCGAGAAAATGAACACTTACCTCTAAGGTCACTCACGTTATTTACGGTGACGTACGGGTTCGCTAGCGCAAGCTTCTTGGCTGATAGGTGTTTGTGGCAATTAGGTGAGGAGTGTAGTAACCCACTAATACGAGAAATAATTCAGAAGGACTTTTATTGTGATGATCTGTTATCAGGGGCTGACGATGAGTTCGAGTTGCTCAAAATACAAAACTTAGTTGCTAAAACATTAGCTTCTGGTTGCTTCAATTTACGTAAATATAGATCAAACAGTAACAGATTATTACAGTCAGCCACCGCCAATACAAACGAAAATTTGGTACTCAGTCAATCGTGCCAAACTTTGGGTCTCGGATGGAATCCAGCCCAAGATAGTCTTCATTTTTTAATCGATACTAACTCAACACAAAACATTAATACAATAAAGGTCACAAAGCGATCAATTCTGTCAACCACATTCAAAATATTTGACCCGCTAGGTCTTCTCAGCTTATGTACTGTAAAACCTAAAATACTAATGCAAAAGTTATGGTCTGCCCACCTTGGATGGGATGATCCAGTTTCTGCCGATATTCAAAGATGCTGGCCTCGTTTTATCAATAATCTACAGTGCATAGGTACAATAAATATACCCAGAAATGTTTTATGTGATAACCCAAGACTAACTGAGCTCCATTGTTTTTGTGACGCTTCACAGAGTGCCTACGGCACCTGTATTTACTTGAAATCAATTTGTCCGTCAGGCGAACAATATGTTAATTTACTATGTGCTAAATCCAGAGTTTCCCCAATGAAACCCACTACCATACCACGTTTGGAGCTGTGTGGGGCTCTTCTTGTAGCACGGCTTAGCTCTGCCGTCAACGCTGCACTTAGGAAGCCCATATCTCGCATCGTATACTGGACTGACTTGAGTGTAGTTTTAGCGTGGATTAATACCTGTCCTTCAAGACTTAAGGTCTTTGTCGCTAATAGAGTGGCAGCTATAAGGGAACTTACCGAACAATCTTCCTGGCGCTATGTGCCAATGTCACATAATCCCGCAGACCTAGCGTTGACCCTCAGCACGTGCAAGACGCACAGCTGTGGTGGCACGGCCCGCAGTTCCTGACCCAACCAGAGGTTACCCCTCGATCCACTTGGCTTCCCTGACTGGATCCACCGGTGGATTGAAAAGCACTCTTGAGTTCACTGCGATCCCTTATTTTGAAATATCGTAAAAGTGGATTACCTGGCCTACTCTCAATAACAACATACAAAATGAGTTACCCGAAACGAAAGCTTCCACTGTCTTCGTCTCGCAGGTAGATTCTACTTCGTCTCCAGTAGACTTCGAAAGATTCTCTAAATTCAAGATACTACAACGTGTAGTCGCTTACGTCCGGCGCTTCATTCACAACAGTAAGAAAGACAGCAAGAAACTTACAGGGCCACTGAGCACCGAGGAGCTAAATGAGTCCTACTCTACCCTTGTAAAAGCTCTCAACGAGAGTCTTTCTCCAAAGAGCTTCAGCTACTACGGTAAGGCAAAGCGTTGAGTCCAAGGTCCAACATTCTATCCTTGGCTCCATTCATTGACTCTCAGGGACTCCTGAGAGTGGGAGGGAGGTTAGATGCAGCTCAGTATTCCTACAACAAGAAACATCCCCTACTCCTTCACTCCAAACATCCACTCACAAAACTTATCTTCACTCAGGAACACTCACGCCTCTTACACGCAGGACCGCAGCTCATGCTCGCTATAATAAGAGAAATAATTTGGCCTGTAGGGGGGAGAGAACTGGCACGACGCACGGCCCGCAGCTGTGTTACATGCAGGCGCGCCGGCGGCAAAACGCTCACAAATATCAAGGGTAACCTACCAGCGCAACGACTAATGCCGGACTTCCCATTCTCTACCTCTGCCGTCGATTTTGCAGGTCCCTTTTTAATTACCGGCCGACGTGGGCACGGCTGTAAAATTACCAAATGCTATTTATGTCTATTTATATGTGTGAGATACAAATGTGTTCACTTGGAGGTAGTGAGTGAGCTATCAAAGGACTCCTTTATCCTTTCTCTGCGTAGGTTCATTTCGCGAAGGGGCAAGCCGAAAGATATATATTGCGACAATGGCAGGAACTTCGTAGCAGCTGCAAAGGAAATCAGTGATTTTTTAAGGCTTCATTCAGACTATATAACAGAGTATGCAGCTGATTAAAGTATCAACTTTATATTTTCACCGGCTTTGCCGATACAAATGTTCGTGAAGCAGTGCCTATGTACAAATGCCTATACTAGGCGCAGACTTTCTCGAGCATCACAAACTCTTAGTAGACATCCACGGAAAGAAATTAATTGACAAGGTGACAGAGCTGACAACGCCAACCACCACTGTCAAAACCAATCAAGCTTCCGTTCGCACAGTAAGTCTCGAAAAAGAATTAAACGCGTTACTGCAAAAATATGTAAACATTACTAAGCCGGCACTGCTTCACGAACCAGCGAAACACTCCGTACGTCATTACATCGAAACAAATGGCCCACCGACACACTGTAAAGCACGCCTTCTACCGCCTGACAAGTATCACATCGCCAAAAAAGAATTTCAGAACATGATGGAGTTCGGCCATCCAATAGCCCTTGGGCAAGTCCCTTACATATGGTTAAAAAAAAGAACGGGGAATAGAGACCTTGTGGCGACTATCGCGCACTCAATAAGGTCACTGTACCAGACCGCTATCCTGTTCCTAGACTGATGAATTTCACGTACATCCTCGAGGGGAAACAATTTTTCAGCAAAATTGACATCAGAAAAGCATACCATTGCATTCCCGTAGCGGAGGACAGGATGTAGTGATTACTCCATGATTGCTGTTCAGGCACTGCTCGGATACTGCACATTTATTGGTATAAAGTAAGAGTATTATACAGATTATAACTGACGTCACACATATTAGTATGCTCTTTGCAAGCACGTTCGGAGATGTGATAATATGCAGATTTGTGGAATCTGCAAGGTCGCTACACCGGCTTATGCTCCGAATTTCAATGGGTTTGCTGAGGCAGGCATTAAGTCAGCTAAATTCCATATCAAACGCATTCTAGGTACAACGCACCTAATGTTCGAGGAGCTATCCTCCTTGTTTGTGCAAATTGAGGCCATCCTCAACAGCAGACCCCTATGCCCACTCTCCTCTTCACCTTCAGACGTTTCCCCGCTCACGCCAGGGCACTTTCTTATTGGCAGGTCGCTGGCATCAATCCCCACGCCAAGCTTAGAAGACATCAACTCCAACCGACTAGACCGGTTCCAAAGACTTGAGCAAATCAGGCAGCACTTCTGGAGGAGGTGGCAAAAGGAGTACGTGGCAGAGCTCCAGCAGCGATCCAAATGGAAAGTGCGATGCCAAGACCTACAGATTGGAGAGCTTGTACTCATCAAAGAAGACAACCTCCCTCCACTCTACTGGCGCATGGGACGCGTTTCAAAGCTGTACCCTGGTGCAGATGGAGTACCTCGCGTGGCAGACATCACCATAAGCCGAGGAGTCATCAGACGAGCACTGAGCAAGATCTGATATCTTCAAGTTTTTTGAAAGCAAGCTTTCAAGGCCCGCAGGATGTCTGCGCCCAGCCTGCGCAAGAGCTTAGCTTGCGACGAAGGATGCGGGGGCGCGGGGCGAGGGCCACCGCAGCCCACCGGCATTTGGGCTTCATCTACCCAGCTAGCCAGCCATGATTATACCTATATTTAATTGTGGCGCAAATATACCAAGTTTGGACTATTTAACTATCTTTTTATTCATGTCCCGGACAAATATGAATAGTAAAAATACCTTCCTAATATTTATACCTACTTTAAAAAGGACAAAATAAAAGTAAAATTAAAATTTTAAAAACCCCCCGACACAAAAAATAAACTCTAAAAACTAACAAATAATATTTTAAACCTATTATAATTATTATCGTCACATATATTATGTAAGTTCAAATATTTTTATTTTCCAAGCGTCGTCGCGTCGGGGGACCGCTAAAGTTTATAAAGTATTTTTTCAACAACAGCTAATTAATTATTAAGAATTACATTTAGGTACGAGCGATCTTTAATTTCATGCATAGTCTACGCACTACGTAATGCCGCGCGCGGCGAGCTCGGTGTGCGGTATGCGGCGCGGGGGAGGCGTCACCAAGTGCGGCGACCCGAACGGGTATACATGTGAGGGCAGACGTCGTTGACGGTTGTGTCGATTTTGCGAATTTTTCGGAGTAAATTATTTTGTTGCAATCTGCGACTACACCTGTTTTTCTCACTTAGCGGTCCCCCGACGCGACGACGCTTGGAAAATAAAAATATTTGAACTTACACAATATATGTGACGATAATAATTATAATAGGTTTAAAATATTATTTGTTAGTTTTTAGAGTTTATTTTTTGTGTCGGGGGTTTTGAAAATTTTAATTTTACTTTTATTTTGTCCTTTTTAAAGTAGGTATAAATATTAGGAAGGTATTTATAATGATTAGTTAGTTGAGTTAAGAGCTGATGATCTTCAAACGGCTGATCAGGTCATGGTTACCTTACCATATACTTTCAATATCATTGAAGTAACATGGTACCAAAAGACAATGCCAGGCCGGCCATACTGTCGTGCCGCAGCCTGAAAATAGGCAATGCACTAATATTACACGAATGATTCATATATCAAACGATAGTTGTTTGATTGCTAAATAAAACCGTATTACCATTTCACCTTTAAAAGTTGGGAGAACAGAAATATTAAGTTGTAAGCTAAAGTGATGTTTACCTAAGGTACGATGGGGTAATAACGGATAACTTTTCAGTGCTTTGTAATAATGATGAATAGACATATATTTTTCACAAATCTTACGCCTGTAAATATTCGTAAAATTAATAGGAGATATGAATCGTTAATAAAAAATATAAATTAATTACTAAATGGTAAATTTTCTCGTTTTCCCCTCTAAATTGTGAATTTTCTTCTTGACGCACATCCCATTTTGCCCCTGCAAACCTTATAAAACGTCACTTAATGTTTACATTATTGAATGAATGATAAATGATTATAAGGTTTAATACAGATGAGGTCTATAATTCTAATCTGGAGCTTATGTTCCAATTCCAATAGATTTATTTCACTGTCTTTTAGGTAGGTCCACTAGTGGACGGTGAATGTTAATTAAACGTACCTTTAAATGGTGACGGTTTTTTTTTTATTGTACTTCTTATTTCAATCTGAATATCCATGTTGTAACATTTAAATCACTAAAGGTTTCACGTTAAGGTACGTCTCGTTATTTGACTTAAATATAGGATCATCTCTGACAGGTAACTTAAAAAAGATTATTATATCCGGCGTAACAGATTATTTTATTTCAGTGATCACTAGATTAGTTACTATCTACATATTTAAACCAAGGCTGTCATAAATGTACTGAGGCAATTGAAAATAAAAATAAAAACTTTCAGAGATTTGTCAGAGTTTTTATTTATACAAACCTTGTTGGTTTGTGTGAATCCAGCATGGTGTATTTACGGCCGAAAATAATTTGATGCTATTTTGTAAATTTTTCTTTGGAGATCAAATGTCAGTAGTAGGGATGTGGATACTTCATGAGATTATGTAAAAATCGATTTATTGATAAAGAAACTCTTTAATAAATAACTTGATTAAAATGTCGGAGAAATATTTGAAACTCGTATTATCACAGAAAACTTTCAGACATACGTATGATAGTATAATAAAATGGTATGATAAATAATGGATAGTTTTAAGGTTTTTTCAAGATCCGGATCTGGGATGTGATTTAACTTCAAGCACCAATGGATCTAGATTCGATTTGCTTTCGTAGTTACTTCAGTTCAATGAAGGATCTGCGGTTCTAGCTTTTACCCATCTAATATCTAGATAGTAGGTATTTCAATCTGTGATTATTTTACCTGTGTGAAGTATTCGGTTAAATCATTCAGATGTAGCTCGGTGTGTTCACAGTTTGGGTAATTGAACAAAACAATGTAAATGTAATTCCTCTCAACATTATAAGGTTAACAGGAAGAGCTACCGTAAGGGATAAGTCCACCTTTTTTTAGTTTTTCCTGTTTTTTTGATGTATTGTTCTTTGTTTTTTATTACAATAAAGAGTATACAAACAAACAAACAATAATGACAGGATTAAAAAACTGAACAGAGAAGTGCATACTATAGTACATGGAGTTTGCGTAACTGATAAAAACTATGTAAAATCTTTTAAAATGAATTGAAATATAAGTAATATCAATTTTTATTTGTTTTACATATTCATATAATCATTGGTATTTTTAAATACTTGTTAAGGAAAAAGTATCGGTATTTTAATATCATTAAATTGATACATTTGTTTCGTTAATTTCACAACACTATTGAATGAGGTGAATGAAAATGCAATGCATATCAATCTTTTATGTATCGGTTACATAAAAGTATTTTTTTATTTATTTATATCTATTTTCCAAACTTTTAGAGGCAACAGAGAATACCCATAATTATTATTTTAATATTTTATATCACGTCACGTAACCTTATTTTTGTAATACATCGGAGTAAAAATTATTGAATATAAGTCTAAAAATGTTTCCAACTTCCTAAGGTGACCCATGTGAATTAGTCAGATATTAACAATTACTTTTTTTTATCTTTTTTCTCCCAACTTTTACATACATTTTGAAAAATGTAAAATGTTGAATTATTTGTGTTTAGTTTTTTCACATTATCTTATTTTTGTAATATTTCAGGAAAAAATAATGAAAATATAAGTACGAATATGACACTGGGGCACAAACGGGCATTGTCTTTTTGAATCGATAGGACATAATATGGAAGGTAGTCAGATCCCCTCATCAACTATTAAAGAGCTGATGATCTTCGAACGGCTGATCAGGTCATGGGTACCTTACCATATACTTTCAATATCATTGAAGTAACACGGTACCAAATTTCGAATCGATAAGACATATGGAAGGTAGTCAGATCCCCTCATCGACTATTAAAGAACTGATGATCTTCAAACGGCTGACCAGCTCACGCTTGCCTTACCATGTTCTTTAAATATCGTTGAAGTAACACGGTACCAAATTTTGAATCGATCGGACATAAGGAAGTTAGTCAGATCCCCTCATCAACTAGAAAAGAGCTGATGATCTTCAAACGGCTGAACAGATTTCATGAAACATGGCTAAGAACACTTGGGATAAAATTATCTATGACACAAAAAAAACAAAACGAAAATCGGTTCATCCGTTTGGGAGCTACGATACCACAGACAGATACACAGATACACAGACACGTTAAACTTATAACACCCCTCTTTTTGCGTCGGGGGTTAAAAACAGAAACGAGGCGGTTGCGAAACTACAAATATGCAAGAATTGCTTATTTAGCCATGGCGAACGACAATGCACATCAAACAAAAAGTCTTAATTATGTGACAAGGCGCATTATACACTATTACCATGATGACCTACATAATAACTCAACATAAAAAACTCTGAATATAACTCCTTCACTTTCAACCTCTAAGGCCTCTAACGACGTCAGCTCAGATGATGAAGAAGTACTTTTGGCCACTGTCCAACTTGTAAGAACCAACCCTTGCCTAACCAAAACCTAGATCGAAACTATCTATAACTAAAATAGAAAATCGAAAATATTAATTAAATCCTGGTTACCGGCAACAAATTGTAACACCCTAACCTACCTAAGTAAAGGAAACTAAATATATAAAGAACCTACCTAACAAAAAAATAGCGGATCTTAAAATATATATGGCCAGTGATCGCTAGTAGCGAGAACCCTAAGTTGTGATCGTCAAGAAATAAGTAACCCTAATTCTTTTAGAATGGATTGAGATTGATGAAAAGTCATCTGAACGGATTTCCCTAAAAATAGAACCTTAAATCCCTGAACCATAAATTTAGAACCTAACAAGGAAAATACTCTTTCTATTGGACCCTCCCCAAAGGGAGAGGGAATGTTGCCCCCTTAGCTTAGTATAATGCGTAACTCAAATTTAGTCGCGCATTATATTTGATGTAAATATGTAGCCAAAACAAACAAAGGTTATTTAATCAGAGAACTGAACTCTGTACAAATAATGAAGTTAAATTTAGGCGCTCCCGCAACGTTCCATGCACCTCAACCCTCCTAAGTTGGATAGTGCTCTGTCCCCATAATTTAGATCATACTCTTTTTTCACATATATTGGAAACAGTGCTTGAAACAAGAATGCTTTTCACTCTTTTAGAGTAATAAATTATTTACTGTAGATAACAACGTTGTTCCGCCCGGAATCATCTCACTGGACAACTGATTGGTCGATTACTCAAATCTCGCAGAAAGCTGAAGTTCTCTGTATGACGACTTTTTAGAATATCACCGTAGAATGTAGCTAACTAAATTCATCCAAGACTCAGGTCAATAATGCTGTCATAGCGTAGTACTTTTCAGGTTTCGCGACACCACTAAGAACCCAAGTGTAAACGCATAAGGTTTGGAATGAATCTAGCGACGTCGGCGAGTAAACTTGAAGACATAGAAAAAACTGCAGTTCTTTAATGCTTTAAAGATTAGTACTTTTCAGGTTGGGCAGTAGCACCAAAGAACCGAAATGGGAACCCGGAGGTTGTTTGAAGTAGATATCTGAGTAGTTTGATCTCTCATTGATATAGAACAGAGTAGCTTCAACTCTCAACTATGTAAAATATTGCATAGAACTAAATAGCAGGATGAAATATAATAGTTGTCAAGCATACTGCGTAGTAGAGATTTGTATCCAAGCAAAACAAAGATTTCGCATCATAAAACACATGAAAATAGACAAATAAAAGCATGCAAGTTCAAACCGCATATTAAATAAAACAAGGTCCAAATAGGGAGACACCCCAGAACACCGAGAAAATAATACACATATTATTTCAAACCATCACTCGAACCATTCGAAAACATAAAATCCATGGCGCTTCTAAGGAATCGCCATAGAGTGAATACTTTACCGATTCGGCCACTTTCCTAGCAAAACCTAATAGATTCACTATATCTATTTTCAACCGACTTCAAAAAAAGGAGGAGGTTCTCAATTCGTCGGAATCTTTTTTTTTTTTTTTTATGTATGTTCACCGATTACTCGAAGACGCCTGAACCGATTTCAAAAATTCTTTTTTTGTTTGAAAGGGTATACTTCACAGGTGGTCCCATATAAATTTTATCGAAATCGATTCAGCGGTTTTTGAGAAAATCAACCAAACATAGCAAAATTGGAGTTGTTGCGATTGAAGTCGGTTGTTTTTAACGTATTCAGCGTGGTCAATTATGATACAAACACTCATAATCTATCCCGCAACCCATTTGTCTATCTAAATAAGTTGAAATAAATTTCCCCACTTCAAATTAATAAAACTCAACCACTTCCTTTCAGGTTCCATTCCGAAGACCCACACCTTAGTGTATCCCAAAAAACAATAATCTTCCCCAGCTGAGCAGGAACTGTCAATCCTTTTATTTTAATATCATGAAGCGTAAAGGAGATGAAAATATTTAAAAAGATTATATTACTACAAATGACTCGCAAGAAGATTGAATGTGAAGCATTATTTCTATTAGACTTTAAATCTATTGAAATTCGTAAAAGTTTTATTAAATAATTGCATTTGTGAATATGTAACGTAGTTTGGTCCGTTACAAACTAAAAGTGAAGAACTCGGAAGGGAGTTACGTAACTTTACGCGCCCTGCTGGACCAAGGGTCCCAAGTTACACTTATAACAGAGAACGCCGCACAGAGACTTAGCTTAGACTATCGAGACGTAAGATGAACGCTGTCGTAACAAGAGTCGGCGCTAACACGGGAAACTGTAAGGGCCTTTTAACATTGCTTTATTGCCTGAAAATAAAGATTTATTATTATTATTAAAGGAATGTAAATCAATTTAGTCTGATTTTACATTCGAAATTAAGGCTCTCGTCATGAATAAACTTATTAAAAACTTGTCGAACTCTAACTTTAAAACTTCCAATTGGGGTTATCTACAAAATTAAAAACTGGCGGACCCAGATTTTAACGTGCCCGGCCCTATCGACATCTGACTTAGAACAGACATTTACTCGAAAATCATTGATGATGGAGTCTTGCACCACGACCTCGCCTCCCCAGTTGCACAACACACCAAACTAGGGTGGATACTAAGCGGAAGCGTCAAAACTTTTAACTGTCTAGTTACACTCAACGAGCTAGAATCCCTAAGCGAATTCTGGAAAACCGAGGAAATCTCAGCCCAGGACCAGCTAACTACAACAGAAAACTTCTGTGAAACACACTTCGTTGAAGCAACAGAGAAAATGAGCACTAGTCAAAACGTCGTCAAATGCCAGATAAAGAACGATATTGAAGAAAAACTTGGAATAAGTAAACCACAGGCTATCTTCCAATTACTCCAACTTGAGAAAAAGATGGTAAAACAACAACATTTCGCTCAACTTTACAAAAGTTTCATTAAAGAATATTTATTATTATTTATTTATTAACTTTATACATCTTTCATTACAGGCTTAGCTTAATGCGATAGCGTACATACATTTGAGCTTAAAAATTAAATATATTAATTCACTCAGAGTGCAAATAAACAAAACAATATTCAATTCAGCCATTCGGTTAAGAGTGCGCAGTGCCCGCGTCCAGGGCGCCTTGTCCAGCGCACGCGCACCCCGCGTGCGTACACGGCCAGCAGCGACGGCCGGCGCCGCCGCCACATGAACCTATCCGGAACACTCAGCCCAATCCGCACCAGTAGGTAATATATGAAAGTGGGTCACATGAAACCCGCTGAACGATTAACTAACACCAAACTTTGAACTTGAACTTGACCTCACCACGGTGTACTACGCGAAAAGTCAACTACAACTAAACTCAGAGTCATCTTCAAAGTATCCATGCCTAGCAGCTCTCACCACGCCTGAATGACCTCATGACCTCATAGAAAAGGGTCGTAATATTCAAAAGGATATCTTAACTCTTATACTCACACGGAGAACCTACAAGTACGCACTGACAGCAGATGTTGAAAAGATGTTTTTTTTACAGTGCTGGACAGGGAATTTCAATCTATATTTAAAAACCCCCCGACACAAAAAATAAACTCTAAAAACTAATAAATAATATTTTAAACCTATTATAATTATTATCGTCACATATATTATGTAAGTTCAAATATTTTTATTTTCCAAGCGTCGTCGCGTCGGGGGACCGCTAAAGTTTATAAAGTATTTTTTTAACAACAGCTAATTAATTATTAAGAATTCCATTTAGGTACGAGCGATCTTTAATTTCATGCATAGTCTACGCACTACGTACTGCCGCGCGCGGCGAGCTCGGTGTGCGGTATGCGGCGCGGGGGAGGCACCAAGTGCGGCGACCCGAACGGGCATACACGTGAGGGCAGACGTCGTTGACGGTTGTGTCGATTTTGCGAATTTTTCGGAGTAAATTCTTTAGTTGCAATCTGCGACTACACCTGTTTTTCTCACTTAGCGGTCCCCCGACGCGACGACGCTTGGAAAATAAAAATATTTGAACTTACATAATATATGTGACGATAATAATTATAATAGGTTTAAAATATTATTTATTAGTTTTTAGAGTTTATTTTTTGTGTCGGGGGGTTTTTAAAATTTTAATTTTACTTTTATTTTGTCCTTTTTAAAGTAGGTATAAATATTAGGAAGGTATTTATAATGATTAGTTAGTTGAGTTAGTAACGATAGGACATATGGAAGGTAGTCAGATCCCCTCACCAACTATTAAAGAGCTGATGATCTTCAAACGGCTGATCAGGTCATGGTTACCTTACCATATACTTTCAATATCATTGAAGTAACATGGTACCAAATTTCGAATCGATAGGACATATGGAAGGTAGTCAGATCCCCTCATCAACTATTAAAGAGCTGATGATCTTCAAACGGCTGATCAGGTCATGGTTACCTTACCATATACTTTCAATATCATTGAAGTAACACGGTACCAAATTTCGAATCGATAGGACATATGGAAGGTAGTCAGATCCCCTCATCAACTATTAAAGAACTGATGATCTTCAAACGGCTGACCAGCTCACGCTTGCCTTACCATGTTCTTTAAATATCGTTGAAGTAATACGGTACCAAATTTCGAATCGATCGGACATAAGGAAGTTAGTCAGATCCCCTCATCAACTAGAAAAGAGCTGATGATCTTCAAACGGCTGAACAGATTTTCATGAAACATGGCTAAGAACACTCGGGATAAAATTATCTATGACACAAAAAAACAAAACGAAAATCGGTTCATCCGTTTGGGAGCTACGATACCACAGACAGATACACAGATACACAGATACATACACAGATACACAGACACGTTAAACTTATTTTTATTTATTTTTATTTTATTTAAACTTATAACACCCCTCTTTTTGCGTCGGGGGTTAAAAATAAATCCACAGCAATAAACAACAAACTAAAATTTTGTGAAAGGGCTACTACAGGTATTCATAAAAGTCGAAAAACTTTTTTTTACCTATACGACATGAAAACTTATATATTTGATGAGAATTTTAAAGAGTACGTGAAAATATATTCAAAAAATTTTGAAACAGGTATACAAGCAGCTAAATCAAATTATTTATCCAGTAAAATCAAATTATCCGATAATAAAATAAAAACTGTTTGGAATATCATTAACAAAGAAACTGGGAAGGTTGAGCCTCGCGATATAGAATTTCTTTTGCAAACAGATCACGGTAAAATTAAAAGAAATGTTGAAATAGCCAAAGAATTCGAAATTTATTTTACAAATATCCCACTTAAGACTACTGCAGCCCTGAATTCATCACCTAGAAATGCCAAAATATTGTTAGAAGAAATGTCAGTATTTATGATCAAAAATTCTTTTGAACCAGATACTATTGTCAAAACCTTTAAATCTCTTTTTTTTATCTAGCCAGTAATGTCCCACTACTGGGCAAAGGCCTCCCCTCTATTTTTCCATACATCTCGATCCCGGGCCACCACCTTCCACTGATCCTCGAACCTGTCCAGCTCGTCCCGCCATCTACTCCTCGGTCTGCCGCGACCTCTACGGCCTTCCGGAACCCAGTCCGCGGCGATTTGTGCCCACTTTTCTGGATACATGCGGCAGACATGCCCTGCCCAATCCCACTTCAGTTTGGCAGCCTTTTCCCCGACATCAGTTATGCGGGTCCTGGCGCGCAGTGTCGTGTTTCTGATATCGATTCTCTTGACACCAAGTATACTGTGCTCCATGGCCCTTTGGCAAACCTTGAGTCGGGACTTTTGATCTCCAGTTAACGATCATGTTTGAGCACCGTAGGTTAAGACAGGCAGTATGCAAATGTCAATGAGTTTGCGTTTTAGGGAGAGGGGAAGGTTTCCCTTCATAAACTCCTTCATGGACCAGAAGCTCTTCCAGGCATTATCGAAGCGTTTGTCGACTTCTTTTCCTTGCCTGTTTTCGAAGGATGCTGTATGGCCCAGATATATGTACTCAATGACATATTGCAAATCGCGCCCGTCTACCTCGACCATATGTTTTCTGCTAGTCATTAACTGAGTCTTGGATCTGTTCAATCTCTTAAAGTGAAAAAAAAACCGAGGACCTTTGGGGACTTTCAGTAAATTAATTCGGAAATGTTATTGATACTTTAGCTCCATATTTAGCTTGTCTTTTTAATATTAGCATTGATAAGGGCGTTTTTCCAGACCTCATGAAATTCATTAAGGTCATATCCCTTTATAAGTCTGGCAACAAAACTGACCCGGGAAACTACAGACCAGTTTCTGTGTTACCCGTTTTTAGTAAAATATTTGGAAAAATAATAAACTAAATCAAATGATACAACATTTTAATGATAATAACCTCCTGCATAACCAACAATTTGGTTTCACAAAAGGTCGGTGTACAACTGATGCAGGAGTAGCACTTATTCGAAATATCTATGATGTTTTTGAGGATTCACAGAATGCAGTAGGAGTATTTTGTAATTTATCTAAAGCATTTGATTGTGTTGAACATCAAACACTACTTATGAAATTAAGGCATTACGGTGTAGAAGACGGGGCTCTCATTCTTCTTAACTCATACCTTAGCAACCGAACACAAAAAGTTCAAATAAATGGCATCAATTCTTCCAGCTCTAAAGTAATAATGGAGGTCATGGATCAATATTAAGTCCTTTCCTTTTTCTTGCGTATATTAATGATTTGCCGCTTATGGTTTAAAATTTCGCAAATATGATACTTCTCTTATTTTTAAAGTTGATAGAAAATTAAACAAAACTGATGAAGTAAACAACACTCTTTCAAAGATACTCAACTGGTTCACTGTAAACAATCTACTTTTAAATGATAAAAAACCAAATGTATAAAATTCGCATTACCAAACGTTAGAAATATTGACGCTAGTGTAATCATAGATAGTAATGAATTGGAATTTGTTAATAGTACTGTTTTCCTCGGTATAGCTTTAGATGCTACATTGCAATGGGGTCCACATATAGAAACTTTAGCAGGAAAGCTTAGTTCAGCTGCTTATGCCGTCAAAAAAATGTGGCAGTTAACAGATGTAGACACTGCACGGCTAGTGTATTTATTTCCATAGTATTATGACTTACGGAATTTTACTTTGGGGACATGCGGCTGATATTGGTATTTCCCGATAACTCTCTCTGCATAGGATTCGAGTCGGCCCAGCAAAATATATGACAACACCTTGTATGCTGTTGGTAGCAGCGGAATCCCTCTGTAGTTCGAACATTTCCTTCCTTCCTTTCAAAACAATACTACGTCACAAGAAACGATCAGCTGAAACTAACTTATCGTTAAATGAATTTGATGACGCAACCACGCTCTTTATCAAGTCTGTATAACAGGAATACTTTCACGAAGATTTGGAAAGTATTAATAAGACAGGAACCGTATCATCGAAGACCAAAATTTTGAACTTATCTCCCTTCATAGACAATCAGGGGATCTTGAGGCTTACAACTGTCTTCTCTACCAGAAAACGCGAAACATCCAGCTATTCTACCCCACGACGGACGTTTAACGACACATGTGATCGAACATGCACACAAACAAACTCTACACGGTGGCGCTCGGATTACACTAACACAAACGAGACAGCAATACTGGATCACCGGTGGAAATAGAGCCGTGAAAGCTATTGTCCGGTCCTGTATTAGATGTCACCGCTTTAAATCAAGTACAAGCGAAGTAAGCAAGTAAGTAGTAAGTAAGTATTTATTTTGCAGAAACACTAACAGGGTTGACATGGTTTACAATAAATAGGTACATTATGTTTGGCCAAGGCAATGGCATGCAAAATTATACACTTGTCAAAAATATAATATATTAGGAACTAGAGGATTAAATTAAAAGCATACAAACAAACAAGCAAACAAACAAATTAATGTAATAATTCCTTAATGTTATAGCAATTAAAGTCCAATAACCACCGATATAACTTACTAGGTTGAAACTTTACAGGAAAGTTTCTAATATGGTCTGGCAACTGGTTATATATTTTAATACACATCCAGTAGCAATTTCTTTGGAAAAGTGCGGTTTTAGGGCATTTATTTGATACCAGTCTGTTAGGGTTTCTAGTATTCCGTAGGTATATATCCCAAACCCAAACAGATCATGGGTAACTTACCTGCCACACGAGTCACATCTTCGCGCCCTTTCACACCGGCGTTAACTATACGGGTCACATGGACGTGAAGTTGAACCGTGGAAGAGGAGTAAAAACTAACAAAGGGTACATCGCCATCTTCATATGTATGACAACTCAAGCCGTTCACATTGAACTTGTGTCCGATCTCAGTTCATAAGCATTCATAGCAGCTCTGAAGCGCAGACCAACAACTTCAGGAGAGCTTCGAGATGCAACAATCAACCGATAGCTGCGATATTTTATATAACCGGTATTTTATATTTGAGTTGATTGAATGAAAGATAATTTGCGGTTTACGATTTATGACGTATAAAAAAAAACTACTTACTAGATCTCGTTCAAACCAATTTTCGGTGGAAGTTTGCATGGTAATGTACATTATATATTTTTTCTAGTTTTATCATTCTCTTATTTTAGAAGTTACGGGGAGGGGGGGACACACCTTTTACCACTTTGTAAGTGTCTCTCGCGCAAACTATTCGGTTTACAAAAAAATGATATTAGAAACCTCAATATCATTTTTGAAGACCTATCCTTAGATACCCCACACGTATAGGTTTGATGAAAAAAAAATTTGAGTTTCAGTTCTAAGTATGGGGAAATCCCAAAATTTGTTATTTTTTTTCTATTTTTGTGTGAAAATCTTAATGCGGTTCACAGAATACATCTACTTACCAAGTTTCAACAGTATAGTTCTTATAGTTTCGGAAAAAAGTGGCTGTGAAATACGGACGGACAGACAGACAGACATGACGAATCCATAAGGGTTCCGTTTTTTGCCATTTGGCTACGGAACCCTAAAAACGGTTGGAGATATTAACAAAATATTGCCCTAACCCAAAAATCCAACTTTGTTCAGTGATTTTGGCGCTAGAGTACTGGGCAGACATGCACAAACAGACACACACACACATACACAGTATTTTTTTGTTTTCTAGTTTTTGGGCTCTATTAGTGCAAGACAATCGTCGGCCTTCAAAATCTCTAGTTCGATTTTTTTAACATGACAGTACTTCCTTACTCCTTCATAGCTTGCTAATGCTCGCTCCTCAGTCGCTCTTTTTTACTTTCAAAAAGAACAAGTTGTTAGAGAGTCCTTGTATTCCTGCATTTTAACTTGCCTTTGCTAATTTCAAATATCAATGTCTTAATTGTTGAATCCTTTATAATGTTGTTGTATTCTGAAATTTCTGAACAAAGCTTCCACTGCATATATGAATCTGCTGGTCGTAGATTGTTTGTTATTCATTGTAAATAATAATAGTTCAATTTTAAAATACTGTTCTCTACATAAATTATAGTTCCCTTTGTTTTCTTTAATAAAAGATAATTACTTTATTTAATAAACAGGCTTGTTTTCGTTTAATTATATTACTTTATTTGAACCGAGTACTCGTCATTTGAACCGAGTGATTCGGCCGAGTACGAGTATTAATAAAAGTGCCGTGTAGGCCGAGTACCAAGTAGTAAACGAGTACTCGGCGCATCTCTACTTTTAACTAACTTAATGACTTCTGTGCACTCAAGCAACATATTCCTGCGGACTAAACAACTGTATAACTAACTAAAGGGATAGGAGCTGCAAACTGTGGTTCCTACTTCCTTTTTCTCTTGTGTGCCAGAAGAGACACCCCTAAACATATATATGCGGACAACGGCATAAACTTTAAAGGAGCTGCGAAAATTATACAACAAGAATTCATAAACTAAAACTATGACGTCATCTGAATTCTTCAACAATATCAACGAACTACGCATCATAGCTCCGCGGTGGCCTATCGCTGGCGGACTCTGGAAAGCCGCCGTTAAGTCTATGAAACACCACCTTGTCCGAGTTATGGGCGACCAGAAACTAGACCTTGAACAACTAACAACTTTGCTAGCTCAAATAGAGGCTTGCATGAACAGCCGCCCACTTTGCCCGCTGACTGAAGATCCTGAAGATCTACAATATCTAACTCCAGGTCACTTCCTAACTGGAAGCCCAATGATGTCATTGCCTAAGGAAGACCAAACGGAAAGCTCTCTTGATTTGAGGAACAAATGGAAAATCATAGAGCTAATGCACCAACATGTGAGGAACCGCTGGTCCAAAGAGTACCTGCATCTACTTCAAACCAAAAGCAAGTGGCTTAAACCAAAACCGAACTTGGAAAAGGGAGACTTGGTGCTCATCAAAGAGGATCACATGAAAAAGTAGAAAGTGGGCCATGGGTCGCATCTTGGACTTGCATCCCAGAAAAGATGAGTTCGTCCGGGTAGTCACACTGAAAACTCAAGGAAACATCCTAACACGGCTTGTGACAAAACTATCTCCACTGCCTAAAACTGAGTATTACAAACATCCACTCAAAGAAGGCGCCAAAAACGATGCGTCGCCAAACAAATCGCCGGTCACCCGATTTCCGCCGCCACCGGCGCGGCGCCGCCGCGAGTACGTGGTAAAGTAGGTTACTACTTTACCGTATTGTTACTAGCATTGTTTACAATAATGTCAACATCAAGTGGGCAGCCAATCACTACAAGCTACAAGCTTACGCCAGAAGAGGGCAACAGCCCCGTCTATTTCGATAAACTTGGCGCAATGCAGATGATACACGACGAATGGACATTGTTAGTCTATTACATACATCATAACTACTTAGTGACAAGGAATGTCACAAATTACAAAGTATGATATCAAACTGGACAATCTTTGTAAACGAATGGAACTACAGCCGTGTATACAAATAAAAAGTCTAAAAGTTTTGTATGCAATAGAAGAAGGTTGTTTAATAAACTACCAAATGAGCTGAAACAGATGTCTGTAAAAGAATTTAAAATGAAACTTAAAACTATTTTGATTAACAAGAGTTATTATTCCATCACAGAGGCTCTTTCAGACAAAATAATATTAAATAATGAAGTTTGAATTTTAATTTTTAACCGACTTCAAAAAAAGGAGGAGTTTCTCAATTCAGCGGTTTTTAGGGTTCCGTAGCCAAATGGCAAAAAACGGAACCCTTATGGATCCGTCATATCTGTCTGTCTGTCTGTCTGTCTGTCTGTCTGTCTGTCTGTCTGTCTGTCCGTATGTCACAGCCACTTTTTTTCCGAAACTATAAGAACTATACTGTTGAAACTTGGTATGTAGATGTATTTTGTGAACCGCATTAAGATTTTCACACAAAAATAGAAAAAAAACAATAAATTTTGGGGGCTCCCCATACTTACAACTGAAACTCAAAAAATTTTTTTTCATCAAACCCATACGTGTGGGGTATCTATGGATAGGTCTTAAAAAATGATATTGAGGTTTCTAATATCATTTTCTTCTAAACTGAATAGTTTGCGCGAGAGACACTTCCAAAGTTGTAAAATGTGTGTCCCCCCCCCCGTAACTTCTAAAATAAGAGAATGATAAAACTAAAAAAAATATATGATGTACATTACCATGCAAACTTCCACCAAAAATTGGTTTGAACGATATCTAGTAAGTAGTTTTTTTTTAATACGTCATAAATCGTAAACCGCAATTTACCTTTCATTCAAGTTACAACGAACTACAAAAACGTTTATATTATGTTACTTGCTGCTACGGAACCCTTCATGGGTGAGTCCGACTCGCACTTGGCCGCTTTTTTATGTATGTTCACCGATTACTCGAAGACGCCTGAACCAATTTGGAAAATTCTTTTTTGTTTAAAAGGGTTTACTTTACAGGTAGTCCCATAAAAATTTTATCGAAATGATTCAGCAGTTTTTGAGAAAATCAACAAAAACATAGCAAAATTGGAGTTGTTGCCATTGAACTCGGTTGTTTTTAACGTATTCAGTATGGTCAATTTTAATTGTGTCGTATCATCTAATTTATTGGTGATTTATTTTATGTTTTATTTTTATTGACAATGCCCTTTTACAGCAGATAATTTACCTTATAATTTTAATTTTGATTTTAATATGTAATTTAGTTGTGATTTATTTTGTATGTTTTATTTTTTATTCAAAATGCCCCTTTACATCAGCTTTAATCTAATTTTATCTTATTTTGATTTTGATATTGCCTCTGTACAGCATGTGTATTTTAAGTTTCTAGTCTAGTAACTATTATATAAGATATTATTAGCTATAATAACATTTAGTTTGTACACATATGATTTATGGATCTTATTTTAAGACAGATTTAATATTAAGACCTAATCTACTGTACTTTATGTTCCTAAAGGTTGAAATAAATACAATACAATACCAGTTATTGCCCAACTTCAACATGAACTGCAGCAACTGAGTGACTACAATGCTCTTCTTTTATCCCCCCACTTGAGCCGAAAGAAGAAGGGATACATTAATGGTATTGGAAGCATAGCTAGAATACTTTTTGGTGTTTTAGACGAAGAATTTGCCAAGAAGTACCATCAAGATATCAATAAGATACAATCTAACGAGAACTACCTATTGGAATTAATCAAACACCAAACTAGTATTGTTGAAGCAGAGAACGAAATAGTGAAAAACAACGAAAAGTTTATGAAACAGAAAATTGAAACTATTCATAATTTTTTTACAAGAACTAATGACACCATGTCAAAAATTGTTTACAAAGTTGAAAATATCAAATATCAAAGCTCAAATTACCACAAGAGTCAAGGATTTAAAGGTACTTTTAAATATGCTACTTCAAATTTATGGAATAATTTACCACCGCCACTACATCTTAAACAAAATTTTACGTCCATTAAAAAACCATAAAAAACCAGTTGTTAAAACAACAAAAAAATGATGTGTTGCATACATTTTATAATAATAGGCAGCTACGTTCTGTTATAGCAGGCTCTAGTAAGGTGGATGGCTAAGCAATGAACTATGGAAGACTTACACGATGATGTTATTTAAAATCGGCATGCACTTTTTTTATTTTATTTTTTTGTAAATTTTTTGTTATATGTTGTTTTATCTATATTAGCATGTACCCCACAGTTTTGTTGTTTTATGTTTCTTTCTTTTTTTGTAAAAGGGGTAAGTTGAAAATCAGCGCTGTGCTTTGTATTAACAATGCCACCATTTGGCTGAACTTCTCCCCTTTTGTCACTAAAATATGTTTTTTCAAACTTATGTACTGTATCGTGTGTGTGTACTGTGTACGTGTAGTGACAATAAATGTATTTTCTTTCTTTCTTTCTTTCTTTCTTTACCTGTGAAAACGGGATCTAGACCTGAATGAAGGATGTGTACTGCAGAAAAATGATACAACAGTTTACGCTTATAACTATTTTGGAAGTAAACTAAACTTGAAACCTAATATACCAGACATAACGGACTACAATTTGCAGTACAACGAACTTTCGCCATTCGTCATAAACGGCATTC
The DNA here is from genome assembly GCA_958295455.1 of Coleophora deauratella. Classification (NCBI taxonomy): domain Eukaryota; kingdom Metazoa; phylum Arthropoda; class Insecta; order Lepidoptera; family Coleophoridae; genus Coleophora; species Coleophora deauratella. Next base: position 978,515 of record OY282406.1, read on the forward strand.
AGCTATCACAACTACCTGATACAGAATAAAGTCACGAAAATCTGGATTCAAGATTGAAATTGCTGAAAGAAAACGAACAACTACCTACGCACATAACAACACACGACGTTCACTAGAACATCGTCTTGTATTTGTTTCTGGGAGGACTTGTGATAGCTGCCGTATACTTGATAGCGAGGCGCTATAAAAGAATGCGTCCTGAAAGGAACATAGCAGCACAGCAGAACTATCAAGACCGTAGTCCCTCGAAGAGCGCCGACCAACAACCTCAGGAGAGCTTCGAGATACAACGACGAACCAAAAGTTGCGACGTGTGCCCACAACGCAAAACCCACCATAGATTTAGTTTAAATATGTAATTTTGTAACTTTTATATGTTAATTAATTAACACATTCGTTTGTAATAGTATGCAACTAAACTAACTATATCTTTGTTGTTTACCCGAATTATGTAATAGCATGTAAGAATTTTATTTAAAACATGTGTTGGAGGGAGTTTCTTTAGGGCCCGATGTTTCTTCTCTCTCCGCAAACACTTCCCGAAACGTTGGATATGCGAGTTCCGAGTGGTAGGAACTTCGTATTGGGTAGAAAAAATATGACGTTCGAAAAGTGTACAGAGATATCTACTTCGAATAAATATTATTTCATTTCAACTAGCTATTTTATGTATACTTTCTTAACTTTTAATTTTACTTTCATCTCTTTACTTTGTTTGCTCTTCCAGCATGTACGGAACGTACATCATTTTATGTTGCCTACTCAGCAACCTATTGTCGGCGTGTGTCACCGACGCCGCACATACTTTGTAACTTACTTAGTGTACAATAAAACTTCTAATAAACAACACGCGTGTCTATCTTTTAAATAACTTAATAAATTTTGTGCACTCAAACAACATATTCTGCGGACTGAACAACTGCATAACTAACTAAAGGGATAGGAGCTGCAAACTGTGGTTCCTACAACACTAGTAATCGGGTGTTGTCCTTGTGAAATGGCCTGCTCTTTTCATTATTTTATTTTTGTAATTGTTAGTAATCAGCTTGTCGTCAACTGACTAGCTTAAATCATAATAAAAAACCAAACTGGATGACGTTCCACTCCACATCTCCACATCAAAGCCCAGTTGGAAGACGGAAGAGTCATGAGGCTCTTACCGATTGGTCCCCACTGTATCGCGAGGCCGGGCAGCCCGTTGACCCGACGCTGCTCCATCATACGCTCCATGGCAGAGTTGGCGAGCCCGTAGTTGCTCTGGCCCAGGACACCGCGCCCGCTCACCATCGAAGAGAACACCACGAAGTGCTCAAGGTCAGGCGCAATATCTCGACTCGCTATGTCCAAAGCTCTGGTGACTGGAAAAGAGTTCATAAAAATCTTCCACACGCATAAAATTCTGACTGACTATTGATTGATCCGAGGGTCCTGGGTTCGATCCCCACCCAGGGCAAACATTTCTATGATGAGCAGATTTTTTTGCTTTGTGGCTGGGTGTGTAGCCTTTCCTCCTATACATATACATATAGGAGGAAAGGCTCGGAAAGAATTACACACAGTAATCGCCATCTTATCTTGTGACATCAAATCTATCATTCCCACATACATACGTATATATCCATCGTGGGAGAGCCATGCTTCGGCACGAATGGGCCGGCTCGACCGGTGTGATACCACGGCCTCACAGAAAACCGCTGTGTAGCAACGTTTGTTGTGTTTCGCCGAGTGAGCGAGGGTACCGGAGGCCCAACCCTCCCCTCCCCTCTTTATTCCCCCCGTCCCATTTCAAAGGTTGGCAACGCACTTGTGACTCCTCCGGTGTTGCGGGTGTCCATGGGCGGCGGTAATCGCTTACCATCAGGTGATCCGTCTGCTCGTTTGCCAACTATCACTATGCCAAAAAAAATGTATCTATTTAAATGTATATGTGTGTGTTTATCAGTCTCTGGTTCCGATAGTACGGAGTATACTAGTTTGGGGCCAGATGACCGTGTGTGATTTGCCCCGGATATTATTTTTATATGGGAACATTTTACTACCGTAAACAACTCGTGCTACTACTAAATAGGTCGAACTGCTGCCACCTTCCTACGCTTGTGAAGCGAAAGAAAATGAAGCCTATCACAGCAAACGATCCTCATACTCATTATGACCAAGTTTGAACTTAGGCGAATAACATACTGCTTCGGAATCAGCTCCGGTGTACGGTGCAAAGTTTTTTTTTACTATGGACAGTGTCAAGTAAAACCCCACACCGGAGCGGATTCCGGAGCAGTGTGTTATACGCCTTAAAGCCTAGGAACCGTGTAATTTCTTTTTATAAAGTTCATAATGCAGGTTCCAGAATTAGGAAGAAAATTCTAAGTGACTTTGCACATAGGCAAAATATAATATTTTTAATGTTTTCATATATTAAAGTATGTTTATGTGCCTTATACGCTTTATCCACTATACGGTCTACATGCTGATCGAACAATAACTTACTATCATGAATTACACCTAGATCTCTACTCACTCTTTGTTACATAAATAAACATTCCTAATTGTATAGGTGTATAGAAATGAATTTTGCTAACGGGTAAAATTAATGAAAAAGTATTTGGATACGTTTAGATCCAGTTTATTATTGAGACAATAGTCATCAAGCCTAAACAAATCATCCTGAAGAGCAACTGCGTCATAAATATTATTTAAAACACGGAACACTTTTATGTTATCTACGTAAAGAAGGTAATTACAATTCTGGAAACAAGTACCAAAAGCATCTATGAAAATAATGAATAATAGTGGACCCAGCAAGAAACCTTGCGGTACTCCTGAAGGGACGCCAAACCAAACTGAATTATATCTATTAAGTGCAACTGCTTCACTTCAATTCTGGACATTAGAAAAGAACCAACTGAGAAGGTCACTACGAATAAGACTTACCACCTTAAGGCTGCAGCTTGGCTATTAGAAGTTGATTGTCAATTCTGTCAATTGCCTGATGCCCTCTTTAATAGATCTTACGAATAAGATTGAGACTGATGTTGGAATCTCATGAGCTCAATTAACAATAAAGGTAGCAGGAAGAGCATTGGACACCACAGCCTTTTATAAATTTTGATATAAAAAATATGTTATATTTTATATATATGTTATATTTATATGCCAACAAATAATGCGTGCGGATATAGACCGCATTAAAATGCATGTTACAGTTAAGAGAAAATCACAGTATTAAAAGAAAAAAAAAATGAGATTTTACTAACCGTCTATCTTAGGTTTGGTGACAGCAATGAAGTCATCCTCCGTCTGGTTCTCGAGATAATTGAGCCGAAGCACGGCGGCGAGATTGAAGATGCCGGCGATCGGCGCCAGGTCCCGCGCGTCGCTCAGAAGGCGGCGTGCGCCGGACGGCGTGCTCGCGTCCACCGCGCTGAGCAGCACGCGCGCGCCCGCCCGGCGCCAGCGCCGCACGCAGCGCGCCTGGTAGCCGCTGCGCACGCCACTGCGTGACACCAGCACAAGGCACCGCGCACCGCGCGCCACGAGCCACGAGCCCAGCTCCAGCCCAAACCCACCCAGCCCGCCAACCAGCACGTAGCTCCTATGCGCGTGCATGTAGGTGCGCGGCACGGCCCACACCGGCGCGGTGGGGCCCTGCCCGCGCACGCGCACCAACACCTTGCCGACGTGCTTGCCGCCCGCCATGTACCTGCGGCAAACGGTCGGCGCGTTAGTGCATGCTATGTCACAAGCAGACGTCCACCTGCGAGCGACAGAATAGGACTCACCTGAAGGCCTCTTCCAGCTGCTGGTTGGAGAACACAGTAGTGGGTAGCGGGCGAACGGCGCCGTTTGCGATTCCGTCGTTTACGCAATTCACAACGGCGGCCTTGTCGACGTCGTCGTCGGCGGCGTCGAACAGTGCATCCAGAAGAATGCCGTGGAAAGTGGTGTTCTTGAGGAAGACTGACATGCCGAGTCGCGTGTTCTCGGAAAGGTCAAGCTTGCCGATCTCGAGGAAACGGCCGCCCTCGGCGAGGCAGCGCACAGAGGCGAGCAGCTTGTCATGCGCGAGCGAGTTGAGCACGAGGTCAACGCCGCGGCCGCGCGTGCCCCGCATCACCAGCTGCTCGAAGGAGGTGTCGCGCGAGTTGCCAATGTTTTCGGGGCGCAGCGCGGGAAAGCGGGCGAGCAGGAAATCGCGCTTGGCGGGCGTGCCCACGGTGGTGAAGATTGTGCAGCCGGCGTGCAGCGCGACCGCGATGGCCGCCTGCCCCACGCCACCCGCGCCCGCGTGCACCAGCAGCGCCTCACCGCGGCGCATGCGCCCACGCACCGCGAGCGCATAGTACGCAGTAGCGTACGCAACCGGCACGGTGGCGGCCTCCTCGAGCGACCACGTAGCTGGCACGCGCCACAGGAATGCCTGGTCGCACAGCACGCTAGTGGACAGACCACGCGCCGCCACCATGCCCATGACGCGGTCACCGCGGCTGGAACGTCCGCTGAACTCAAGCCCCAGGATACAATCCTGGCCGGCCAGCGCGCCAGGCAGCGCGTCGGGCGGCAGTTTGCCCGTGGCCAGCATGACGTCGCGGAAATTCAGGGATGCATAGTCCACTGCACATAGGTCAACGCCTGCAGGCAGAGGCTGTTCTTCCACATGCCGCAATTCACTCTCAATCCAGCGCAGTGAAGACAGATCGCCACGAATCATGGTGTTCACGTACGCATGCTCTAACTACGTGAGAGAGAGAGAGAGGTACATTAACTAACACTCTACATTTTCTATCGCATGTACAATGGGGAGTGCTCCGAGGAATTGTTTGGATTGATCCCTACCGCCTCTTTTCGCCATCGTTCTATGCGACAATATATTCATCCCCATCACATAGATGTTTGACAGACCACAACTGTGCGTTTCGCTAGAAACTTTCTGCCTCGTAGAACCAAACTGTAGAATAAATTGTCGCCTGCGGTATTTCAGGACCGATACGACATTCAAACCTTCAAGAAAAGAGCGTACTCCCATGTCAAAGCCCGGCAACGCACTTGTGACTCCTCTGGTGTTGCGGGTGTCTATGGGCGGCGGTAATTGCTTACCATCAGGTGATTCGTCTGCGCGCTTGCCACCTCTGCCATAAAAAATATAAAAAATCAGTAAGAACGTTCCTTCCAACTTACGCACAATACCTACTTACAGTTTTCCACAGGCATTTGCATAGGTACCTGCACAAGTGGTTGCTCAGCCAGAGGCAGGTGGCGGTAGCAGCCCCACATACCGGCACGCAGCACGTTCACCGCGAGGTCCTTTTGCACCTGCGTCGCGTACTCTGCCGCGTCTGGCGCAAACACGGCTCCTGGCACGTGGAACACGCGCAGTGCTTGCCAACCTTCCTCGTCGCGCAAACAGTTTGCAAGTCCCAAGATGCCGCTATCCTGCTCCATTGACCACAAATATAGGCGCGACTCCTGAGCAGCGACCTGCTTCATGGCGGTCTGCAGCTGTGGCACCCAGGCGTAGTTTTCACCGGTAACTTCCAGTACCAAATGCTTGGAAGGTATCTTTACTTTGCGGCTCAAAAGGATGTACTCGCAGTTCACCGTCACCTGTCAATATTATGGACCCTTTGGCATAAGATTATTCCAATGAGCGTTTGTCACAGATCACAACTTTGTAGTGGGGTGAAGCTAACCTGACGCATGAGCACGACGAGCCCAGCGGCGGCGATGGCATCTGCTGCGGCACGCGTGTCAAGTGCGTGCACCGGCTCTTGCAGCAGCAGTGCGCCGCGCGCCGCTAGTGCACCCACTAGGACCAGCGCCACGCCCGCGCGATGAACCAGCACGTTTTTTCCTAATATCACATCACAATCTGTTTTTGCCGTCCCACCAAACAGAATGTTATTATTTGTTACCTGTCAATATATTTTATAAAATCAGTACAACAGCACACGGATATTGAAACAGGTCAGAGTGGTGGTAATAGAAAATCTACTGCCTTACTTAACGAGTTACGAACAGTTTGAGGCCACGTTTATTAACAAAGTTCATGGCCGATTATTTAGCTTCATGATGAATGAGATATGAGACGTCAATGGCGTTGACAATAATATTGACAGCATATAACACGGTGCGGCAAATATAGTTTTCGTTGCCTTGTTAATTCCAAAATAAGCATTCGTTTTCTTATGCAAAGATGGCAAAAATACATAATACAAAGCCAGTGGACTAACCACGCCGACACAGAGATTGTTTACCTATGTTTTTCTTACCTTAATACCCAATTCCTGAAGGCTTGCATATTTATCAGCAGCGCTGCCAGCACAGAGTACAGGTTCGACGCAAACCTGCGGTTCACTTTCCATCAACTGCATGACTAGTGGTAGCAGTAGCGCCTCAGGTGCCTTATCCAACACTACCTCCATTATCTTCACTTTAAGCAAACCCGCGTACTCCAACATCACCTGCAGGCTCACCGCTAGTGCATCGCTCGATGAAACTATGTCCTTTGTGCTTAAAGTTGCGTTGTCGTACGGCACGAACACATGCTTCTCAAGCTTCGGCGATGGCTGTGAGTTTTGACGTCGCGGCGCAATCGTCAGTTTGATGCCGTGCATCTCCACACCGCCCGAAACGACCACGTTAATGTCTCTGTCTACCTGTACCGGTAGTGTTCCGTTCATTGAAGCCAGAGTTTTCACATGTGCTGAAGGATCAATAACGACACGCTGGATTCTGGTGGGTACCATCAGCTCACGTGTGTCTAATCCGACTGCAACGAACTGAATCATAGTGTCTATGAAAGTTATCCAATTGTCTTCCCAGGCGAGCCGGCCAGCCGTGCTGAGGTAATCAGAGGCACGTATGCCACAAAATTGGCCCTCATAGTTGCAACCACGTAATCGGAGCTCCTTATATATGTCATTGATATCCATAGGCAGGTTATCGGAGTCGATAGAGTCAAGCGTGTTCAGTGCGACCAGGTTGGGGACCAGACTCTCGCCCGCAAGTGCACCTTCCAGTCGCACCTCGCCGCTCGCCACCACGCCGCCGCTATTGCAAACCCTGAATTCACCCTCCACTATATCTACCAAAAATCGTAACGGGGCCTCGCGTGACAATATCGTTGCGCACCGAATCTCCACATTCTCCAGCACGACACAAGTCTCCTTAAGCTTTTTTTTGTTCAGCTTTGCCACCATGTCCCACACCAGCGTCTGCAACATAGACAATATCTTATTGTTTATCATCGATGAAAATATAATTGTAGTGAAAATTGAGACAAACAGAAACAGAACTCACAATAATTGCAGTAGCAGGGAAGAGGATCCTGCCATCGATATTGTGTCCACCCATGAAGGCGTCCTCGGTGCGCGAAAGGTCATACTCGATGACGTTCTCGCTCCAATATTGTCGCGTGTTAAAGTCGGCAACGCTCCACTTGAGTGAGTGGTCCCAGCGCACGTGTGAGGCAAGCGAGGGCGTTCCGCGTGGCACGGGCCACTGAACCGGCGGGTAGAGCCGGCCAACGCGCGGCTGACAGCCCGCTGCAAATAGCTTACCCAACGCCGCCAGTAAGTAGCGCGTAGCATCGGATGCTTCCCGTCGCAACAGAGGTATATTCACGATATGTGGAAATGAACGGCGCACATCCGCTACCATCAGCGCATGCGGTGCTATTTCCAGCAACACTGCGTGCTTTGGCACCTCTTCTAATGTGCGAGCTAACCACACCGGCGATAGTAGGTTATTCACGAAGTACTCCGCCGAGATGTACTTGGCTGCAACCAGACACAAACACGTGACTAGCAATACTGTAACACTACGAAAGTGAGTGGAAAGATAAGCTCACTTACCTGATTCCGAGTCCCACTGATCCTCGGGCAGCGAGGACGTCACCCAGCGCGCGGATTTCAGTTTTGGTTTAAGGATAACTTTCTCGAGACTTTTGCGCAGTAGCGGCGCTGCCTCTTTGATGTATTTACTGTGGTATGCCACTCCGGCAGTGTTCATGTGGCGTGCGAAAATGTCCTCTGCTTTCAGCTCCGATACTATCTTCTTTATAGATGTCACTGAACCGGATATCTACATCAGATGGTAACGACAGAAGATGTAAGATATAACCTGACCTCAAACTATAAGTACAATCAGCAATGTCGTGCGTCATATTTTAATCAGTGCTTCTACTCTTGATTCTGATCAACTTTCTCTAAGGAATCCATGATCAAACCGCAAAACATTTTTACTTCATACAAATCGATCTGGTCAGTTGGGTTCCTTGGGGAAAGTTAATCAGAATCAGGAGTAGAAGCACTGATTAAAATTTGACGTACAACTAATAATATTTAATTGTATACTAGCTTCCACCCGCGACTTTGTCTGTGCGGACTTCAGAATTGGGTGCAGAGAGAAATAAAATATTAAGGCAGAGCCATCTAGTAACAAAGTAAAAAATTGAGTTTTTAGCCATTCCTCCGGCAACCCTCGATATTTCCGGGATAAAAGTATCCTATGTGTTAGCCGAGTGCTTTATCTATCTTCCTACAAAATTTCATCCAAATCTGTTGAGTAGTTTCGGTGTGAAAGTGGAACAAACAAATAAACATTCATACTTTCACATTTATAATATTAGTGCTGATGTTGCGTGTGCATTGTCCATAAAATACTTATTAATCTCAGAGATAGAGAAAGAGTAAAAATATAAAAAGATACAAAGATCACTTTTGGACTTCTTAATATTAATAGATCGATTGGCCGCAAACAATTGGTTTATAGTTATAGTTAGGGCTGATACATGTCCGGGTTTCGCCGGATTTGTTGTTAAAGCAGTTTCTGAGTCTACCTGGCTACCATCATTTTAACACAGATCACAGTATTGCCGCCAAACGTCAATGTTTACTAACAGCATTGATGTGTTCGGACATGAAGATAAACGCAGTTCCCTACTGCGTTGGAAAATCTTGGTAAACTCGCCTCCAACTTCGACTTCATAATCACTTAACATTAGGTAATATATAGTAATAATAAAAAAAACAAAATGAAAACAACGTTTCTTAGGCACAGGGAAGGAGGGTGCAATTTCACCACCCTGGCATGAAAAAATATTCGGTAAATATACGGAAAAACCATAAAATCTTTATAGAATACACTGCGGTCATTTTTTAATTAGCAAACTTATCATAATTACGAAATGATATATTAAATTATGCAGATGCACTGCCTTGAAAATAATCCTGCCGCCGCCGCCCGATGTATTTATTACAAAAAAACTAAAGTGTCCGGGGAAAAAATCTGATTTCACCCAAATATCCAGGGTTTTCGTAGTTTTTGTTCGTCATTAGCAATTTAGGTGATAGTTACAATCAGTAAATAGCAAGTAGATACAGAAAATCTTCGTGAGTGAACGTCAATGTCGTCGGAGATGAGACCGTACGAGAGTATTTCTTGTAAATTGCTTTCAGCATGTCTCTAATCGAAGTCAACGAAGGTGATGCATATTTCCCGTTGCCATTCTGATGCTTCTTCAAGGATCATACGTAACGTGTTGATCTGGTCCGCACAGGAATGATTAGGGCGGAAGCCCGCTTGCTCTCTCCGTAGAAGTGGTTCGATATTCTGTCTAGAAGTATCTTGCTCAGAACTTTGGATGGCACAGAAAGCATAGTAATCCCCGTCCAGTTGCTATTGGTTATTTTGTGAAATTATTTACTTAGTACTGAGAGTGGACACCTTAAAATTTCAAACGAACTTTTTTAACATTCTGTATAGAGCTTGAAATAAGATTTTGTCTTCAACAATATGTTCTTCCACGTTTAGTATACGTGTGCAATTTGTTGCATTTTTACTTAGAATAAATCAGTCTAAAATTAGCATCGACACGGAACGGCTTTATTTATTATTTTCTCGTACCTCTGTTAGATTTCAGTATTCAAATCTATCAGTTATATCAGTTATCATTATCAATCATAAAAACTATAATAAATGTAGACTTACACCCTACATTATCAATGAACTTCGGTTTTAAACAGTGTTTATTTATTGTAGTGTTCATTTGTGGGTTCCATAGATTTAGTCATTGAACGAAGAGATTTTTGAGATATGTTACTGCCTAGACAAAGAAAACATAAGAATAGTTGCGTTTTACATTTAAAAAAAACTTGTGTTTTTTAAATGTATGAATTTTATATTATACGGTTGAAATGTTTGTAAATTATCATATTATCTCCATAAATACGACCGTCATTTAAGTAGTCACCCTGTATTGATGTGGGCACAAGTCTTTCATCTATTACGACATAAACCTATATAAGAATGGATTCACAGCACCTAAAAATATGTATATACGAGATGTGTAATGCTATTAGTAGAGTTACTTGAAGCGTTCTAGCGTACAGCCGTGCTCATCTATGCGAAATTAAATGAAAATATTTTTATACTTTTATATTTTTTTTTAGAAAACTATGTAAATTATTTACCTTTTACAAATGTATAAATTATTATTATTACACTAGCTAGACCAATGTAGAATATAATAAATTGAAAAGATTTTCTTTTCTTTATTCACAATTGCTAAGCCCTTGGCATCACCTCACATCGGGCATTCGGTCTCCTTAAATCTTATCTTGATAATAGAATGCAAATGGTACAAGTCAAGGAAGTTAATTCTTCTGGGTCCACTGTGAAAATGGGCGTACCACAAGGATATATTTTAGGCCCTTTCCTTTTTCTGACGTACATCAATGACTTGCCATTCACGGTGCAAAACCTTTAGATAGATAGATAGATAGATAAAACGTTTATTATACACACCAGGCATTAAAAACAACATATACAACTTACAGCATTAACCTAGGGGTATCTCACAATATATAGGAGCTTAACCTTAATTAAACTATAAATATTAATCTTCCATTTCATGCAATTTGTTGTATAATAAATTAAAAATTAAGACTAGCCTAGTGAAATATAAAAGGTCCCAGCTCAGCATATGTAGCAGAAGCAAGGCATCTACTACGCTGATGATTCTGCCGTAACCTATTACGATATGAACGCACTTCGATGGTTTACAATAATTTTGTCAGACAGAAAAATAATAATTTAAAACAGTTTTCCATTATAAAAATAAAAGAAGATAGTTTGCAATCAATCTACAAAAACGAAATAAAAAAGATGATGAAAATACAAAATCTTAGTTATACATCTATTTTACTATTTTACTAACTCATGTACCACCTTATTAGACATCGTAGCGATAAAGGACAACAAAGGAAGTTTAAGAAGAAAAATAAAAATAATTAATTAAAAATAATTAATTAAGAGGTTATATGAAAGGTGAGTATGTTGTAACCCTTTCAAATATTGTGTTGTTTGCTGATGATAATTCCCTTCTTTTTAAGGTGAGTAGAAAGAAAATTGAAATTGACGAAGTGAACAACACTCTCTCTAAGTTACTAGACTGGTTTACTGCTAATAACACAGGTCAACATGGGTAAAATTGTCTGAAATTGAACAATGATTTCTAATAGATTTCGAGGTGCTCATTATCGGAAAAATAATTGAAAAAATCCATCACGTAAGGTTTTTAGAAATCCTTATAAATATAATAGTATCCAAATACCAAGATGCTATTATCAAAATATTTTACTTGGGGATTGTTATCAAACGAACGCAGTAAAATGTGATTTAGTGTGATTATAAATATCATTTAAGACTTGAATTTGATAGAATAAAGTAAACGTTATAAATTTTTGCTCTAATTCTTGAAAAGCTTGACTACAAAACACACAAATGGGTTTTATGTTGTGATTTAAAAGTTATATCTATGTTACTTGAACAACATGGGGGCTGTACAAAATTTCCATTCTTTTTGTGTGAGTGGGATAGCTGATAGAAAGATGTGCACTGGATAAGAAAGGACTGCTAGACTGCAAAAAAATCCTTAAGACACGAAATGTGAAAATTTGGTTGATCTAACAAAAGTCTACTTGAACTCTAGAAATTCGTAAAAGTACTATCAAAGAGCAAGGAGAGTGTTTTAAATATCTATGTAATAGACTATACATTTTTGGAAGCCAATTAGAATTTTCGTAGATCAAGTTTTTCGAAAACTGATCATTGACGAAGACTTCGAAATTAAAATGAACTCTGAATAAAAAAAACACAAGTTTCTTTAAAAAAAACTAGTGAAAAAATTCTGGACAATAATAAAAGTTCCAATTAGTGGGGAAAAAACGGCGGTAGTTGCTAAATAAACATCTTCTGAAATTGCTCTTGTAATATTTTGCAATTTAAAAATATATACTGAATATTTAAGTACTGTAAATGTGCTAATCTAGTTGTTTACTGGTGCAGCTACCTGTGAGTAGTTTTTCCTCTACAAAAATCTGCTTCTAAGTGACATTTGAAGAAAAGCTGCTGTGGGTGTTCTGTGAGTACAATGGAGTACACACAAATTAAGAAAGGTATGGACAATATAATGGAGTTATTCACTACTAAAATGGCTGAATTTCAATCTGAGCTCCATACTGTGAAGAGTAAAAACCCCACAGTTGCATCACTTAACACTGAATTCCAGAATTTCAAAGTTTTGTCTGCTATGCACTAAGTATGCTGAATTCACAACTGGAGATGCTTTATATTGCACAAGACCGCGTAGAGATGCGCTCCCGGCGCAAGATGCTGCTTATTCATGGAGTTCCTGAGAGTAAGAATGAGAAGATTGGTCATGTTATTACTGAGTTAATTACGACGAAATTCAACATCTCTGATTTTACTATGACTAACCTAAAAACCTGTCACAGAATGGGACGCCCCAGTGGTGCTTCCGTCAAGCCCAGGCCTGTTTTGGTAAAATTCAGTAATCTCCAGGACCGTGATAACATTTGGTATGGGAAGAAGCTATTGAAAGGCACTAAAGTAACATTATCGGAGTTCCTAACTAAGATGAGACACGACGCTTTCATGTCTGCGCGTGAGACGTATGGTGTGACCAAGTGTTGGAGTCGTGACGGCTGGATCCATGTACTGGCTCCAGATGGATCTCGCCATAAAGTGGAATCACTGTCGGATCTAGCTAGACTGTCGTTGTTGATCAAGGAACCCAAAACCCCTGCGCAACAAACCGCTGACAAGTCTTGAGCGCAAACGAACATCCTTACGCGCCCATTCGCCGTTTGTGTGCCCATGCCCCATTTGCAGACTGTACATTCCTTAAGCAGGCATTGTGATTTCATTCTATGTTTCACTTAAACAACTTTTGTGATACCGTCATAAGAAATTATAATGTAAACAAATAACCTCACCAGTCGACTGTCAGATATGTCACACTGACAGGTGTGAGGATGCGTTTCGAAACGTTTGAATAATATCAGTGGTTTTCTTATATCTTCACATGTTATTTTCTGTTAAATAGTTTTAGTTAAGTTTTGGTCATTTTGCTTAGATTATTATAATTGCTATCCATTTATTAGTTATCTTTACATTATTACTTATAATTCTAAGCTATCTCTTCCGGTAACTACTGACAGGTGGCCTGCGAAAGCTGTAGTTTACAGTTTACAGAAACTTAATTATAGTTATTTATATTATCTACTAGTTTATACATCTATTACTATTTATTAATACGTATATATATATATATATATATATATATATATATATATATATATATATATATATATATATATATATAATTACCCGCACAATGACAACGCAAAACAATACTTCAGATATCAGTGTTGACAATTATTTCTCCTTCTCCTCATCTTCTGATTCACTTGACAGTTACAGTAGCATACCTCTCTCCCTAGATGCCCAACTTATCGATAAATTTTCTGCAGTTCCAAAAAATTTCAATGCTATACATATAAATGCACAGAGTATCCCGTCACACTTTCCTGATATGCTAGCTTCTTTTGATAATAAGGATATCCATGCAATACTTGTATCCGAAAGCTTCCTTAAGCCCAGCCTTCCCTCCAACGCCTTCAGCATTCCTGGCTTTCGTTTGATTAGAAATGACAGAACTGGAAAGGGCTATGGTGGGGTTGCAATATATTTACGCAACCATCTACCGTATACGGTAATTCACAAATCGCCAGCCCAATACTCAGAATCCGCTGAACACCTTCTAATTGAGGTACTCTTAGGCAGTACTAAACTCCTCCTTGGCGTTTTTTATAGTCCTTCACTCCGTATTAATTATTTCCCCGAATTCGAGGGCTTGCTGGAAAAATTTGTCCCAACCTATGACCACACTATCATCATGGGCGACTTCAATACTTGTCTCCTTCGAAATGACAATCGATCTAACAAACTCAAGTCAATTATTAAATCAACTAATATGAATATTTTACCCCTAAATGCTACGCATAAGTTCCCTAACTGTATTCCGTCACTTTTGGACCTCATTATAGTTTCATCTGTAGATCATGTTTGCCTGCATGGACAGCTCCCAGCTGATGCTTTTTCGTACCATGACCTAATTTACTTATCCTACAAGATTCGTACGAAAAAACCTAAGTCTACAATAGTTCTCCAGATAAATTTTAAGAATATAGATAATGAAAAATTTATGACTGACCTGAAAAACATTGACTGGAATTTGGTGATGGATACTCCTACTATAGACGAAAAGATTGATATTTTTACATCGCTGCTAACACAATTGTTTGATGTTCACGCTCCGTTTCGTGCGGTCAAAAGAAAGCATACCCCAGCACCGTGGCTAACTACCCAACTAAAAATCCTTATGACTAAAAGAAACGTTGCGAAGTCTAAATATAAATCTAATCCTAGCGAAACCAATAGTTACAAATATAAAAAGTTGCGTAATAAATGTAGTAGGATGTGTAGAGATGCTTAGCGTCAATACATTCATGATAACGTTACGAATGGTAGCCCGGGCAAAGTCTGGAAGTTCTTGAAATCTATGGGTATCGGTAAAAGTAGTCGCGCTGCTGATGCTAATCTAAACCTAGACGAACTTAATAAACACTTTACATGTAACTCTTCTATCACATCTGCAAGCAAGCTAGGCACACTACAGGAACTATCTTCACTACCGACCCCTGACTATGATCAACTTGCATTCTCCCCTGTCTCCGAACGCGAGGTTGAGAAAAATATATTCTCCATAAAGTCTGATGCCCAGGGTACTGACGGCATCAGTCGAAGAATGATCCTTATGTCACTCAAAATAATATTACCCATCTTGTGCCATATCTTTAATTTCTCTCTTTACTCCTGTTCTTTTCCTTCTTCATGGCGTCAAGCTTATGTAATTCCTATCCCTAAAGTTAATAACCCGTCATCGTACTCCGAATACAGACCTATATCTATACTACCATTTCTCTCAAAGGTATTAGAACGCCTCGTACATTCCCAACTCTGTCGGTTTCTCAATAAGAACTTTCAATCTGGATTCCGCCCTGGCCATAGCACAGTGACTGCCCTCATCAAAGTTACTGATGATATCCGTCTTGGAATGGAAAATCAACTACTTACCGTCCTTACCCTCTTAGATTTCAGTAATGCATTCAATACAGTTGACTTTGAAATCCTTTTGGCTATCCTAAAAACCCTCAATTTGTCCTCAAATGTTATAGCATGGTTCCGCAGCTATCTCCACGACCGTCAACAACGTGTTCGGTTGAACAACATTATTTCCGAACCATGTCCTATAACTGCGGGCGTACCCCAGGGTGGAGTGCTGTCACCGCTTCTTTTCTCCATGTTTATTAACCTCGTTACACCTTTAATTACCTCCTCTTATCATCTTTACGCAGATGACCTGCAGATATATTGTCAGGCGTCTTTGCAAAACCTACACACGGCTATCGTCCAACTAAATGAAGATCTTTATAAAATCAGTAACTGGTGTAAATCGTATGGTCTAACCATAAATCCAGTGAAATCACAGGTCATCATTATCGGAGGCCCGAGGCAGATTGCTAGTGTTTCCTTAGATAATCTGCCCCCTGTAGTATTGGAGAATAAGCCAATCCCCTATTGTAATGTCGTAAAAAACCTTGGCGTCCTGCTTGACAGCACTCTGTCGTGGCTCCCACACGTCACCGAGGTCAGCCGCAAATTGTTTGCGACGGCCCATTCGCTACGACGTTGGAAAAATCTACTTCCCCTTAAAATTAAAATTGAGCTAGCTCAGTCCCTCCTTCTACCCATTTTAGATTACGCCGATGCGAGCTATCCAGATCTTAACGAAGACCTTAAGTCAAAGCTGGAAAGACTTCAAAATGTATGTATTCGCTTTATATTTGGACTTCGTAAATACGATCATGTATCGGAATATCGCGCGCAGCTAAAATGGTTACCGATACGCGAACGCCGAAACTTTCATCTTCTTTCTATAATTTTCAATATTCTCTACAACCCCAATTCACCTGTCTACCTGAAAGAAAAGTTCTCATATCTTGGGTCTGATTACGACAGAGCACTAAGGTCTAAGGGGGACAATCTTTTGAACCCTCTTTTCTGTCGCTCTCATTACTATGGTCAGTCCTTTACTGTAACTTCCGCCCTGCTATGGAACACTCTGCCTCCCCAAATTCGTCATACTGAGACACTCGCAGCGTTTAAGCTGCGTCTTAAAGAATTTCTCCTTGCCCAGTAATTATGTGCGTTGTTATTAATATATATATATCTCTTAGTATTTATATATCTATTACTGTATATATACTATATTTATATATATTATTGCGACATGTTGGATAGTTATAAATATCAAATATTCTGTGTAATTTGTATATAATTATATTATCTTTAATCTATTTACATACTTTGTTACATTGCTCAAATAATTCTTGCACTATCGCTACCAGTACTTCATGTAATCTTTTATCCTCTGCCAAGGGTTGTCTGGAAGAGATCGCTTCTAGCGATAAGACCGCCTTTGTACACGTAATCCAATATTTTATATGTTATGTAAATTCCTTGTGTGCAATAAAGCATTAATACAATACAATACAATACAACCATGTTAGAAAATTTTGAAAATCGTGATGAATTTCTAAAATCTCACATAGACTATTTTACAAAAAATCTTGAAAGTTTCAGTGACGAACAAGGGGAGAGATTCCAACAAGATATAAACGTATTGAAAAGGCATTACCAATGTTTGGTGTAAAACACCTAACACGTTTACCGCCCGCCGCGTGCGCTTTGTCAGCAGAAAGCGCGCCGCCGAACATTTAACTTTATTGCATAATTCCGTACCGCCGCGACCGGGTGCATTCGAATAACATTGTAACATTTTAACATTTTTATCATTAATTTAGTTTAACATTGGTTTAAGTAACTTTTATAAATATTAAACATTTTGTGAAACATTTTGACTTTTAACATTCACCCGCAATCCCCGCAACATTTGATCCTTCGAGCACAGAACCTCGCGCATCATCGTATTTTCGCGTGTGGCAGGTGAGGGACAAAACTGGTGAACATTCTGTGAGGATTGCAGTGATTTAAAGGAAAGGCACAACATTTGAAGCGTGGAGCAACAACTAGACGTTTTGGTACAGAGGCTACGTAGGAGATAAACAAGTAAGATCTTTCCTTTTTTATACTAATATCGTAAGAAGATGGCAGAAACATTCGAGCGGCAGAAACAGATTCAAAGAGAGATTTTACAACTTCTAACAAACTTTAAAAAGGATGGTCCGGATCGAAAAACGAAAGTAGAATATTTTAAAACACGTTCAGAGGTATTGGCGAGTTACTGGTCTGAATTTCAGTTCCTACATGATAGAATAAACATGGAAGAGAGTAGAACTCATCTCTATTTTATAGAATGTATTTATGAGAAAACTAAACAAGCATATTTAGACTTGAATCAGTTATTGAACGAAGGCTATCAGGCACTATCGGCAGGGCTCACGATTTTTAAAACGGACGAACATGGCATCTCTGGTGCCGCTGGGGAGCAGCAACAGTCGCCGACGGTGGGCGAGTATAGCGTCCAACAGTCACTAGGTAGCACAGGAGGTGGTGGAAGTCAACAAGAAGGAGGGAATGGAGAGATGGCTATCAGAGACCACCGGTACTAAGGCGGCAAGAGAGGGGGTCGCCGAGTAAACTTGACGAGATGTACCGTAAACAGCAGGCTAATATTAAGGCTTTTATTCGCACTGTTACTAACATTGATTTAGATTTAATATCAGATAGATGGGAGTTGCAAGACGCTTTGAAAAAAATAGATTCACGCTGGTCAGTTATATATACTTTACTTTGGGAAATAGAAAGTGAAGCTTTTCAAACAGATTTAGTCTATGAGGCTACCTTTAACAATCATGAAAAAACATATAATCAATTAACTAAAGAGATAAATAAGAAAATCTGGTCAGTCGCTCACAGGGAGAAGTCTACCCCGCAGCTAGACATCTCCGTCTTTTTCGGAAACTATAACTCATGGGTATCCTTTATCCTTGCATGCTGCGGAGATGAGAATGTTGAGATGGATGTGTGGAGTAACAAGAATGGCCAAGATTAGGAATGAGTATATAAGAGGAAGTTTGAAAGTTGCGCCAGTGATAGAAAAATTGAGAGGAAATCTTTTGTCGTGGTATGGGCATGTAATGCGGAGGAATGAAAGACATGTTACAAGGTGAGTGTTACAGATGAGTGTCGATGAATATAAGGGGAGAGGGAGACCAAAAAAGAGATGGATGGATTGTGTGAAGGATGATATGTGTCGAAAGGGTGTGAGTACGGAGATGACAGCTGAAAGGGATGTATGGAAGAAGAAAACATTTTGCGCCGACCCCAAATGATTGGGATAAGGGCAGGAGAATGATGATGATCCTTTAAAGATTTATTTAGCGAAGCTATTCACAAAAACACAGTCTTGTCAAACGCGCAGAAGATGCAGTTTTTAAAAAGTAAAGTAATAGGGGAAGCCGAGAGACTTATACAACATTTACAAATAAGTTCTGATAATTACTTAGTGTGTTGGGAGATTTTAAACAATCGTTATAATAACACTAAATTAATATTCACCTCCCACATGAACATTTTGCTCGGGCTTCCTACCATGCAACAACAATCTCTTTCCCAAATAAAGAAAATACATGATACAGTTATGGAATGCTTAAATGCTATTAAAAATCTAGGGGTAGATATTAGTACTTGGGATCCGATTTTAGTACATATTTTATCCCAAAAACTAGACTCTGAGACACACAAAGACTATATAGAGTCGCTAAAAAACAGCAGAGAACTACCGATCCTCCAGGAGTTTTTAGACTTCATGGAGGTGATCACTGTCCATTTTAAACGTGGAATTAAGTGACACCCAATGGAGTCAGGCATCGTTGCCAGTTCGGTATGGTGGCATGGGAGTGAGCCGCGCCCGTGACGTCAGTGTTCCAGCGTTCTTGGCGTCCGTTAATGGGGCCGCGGAACTAGTCGCCAAAATTCTTTCAGTAGATAGCGACAATTTAAACATCCCATACGCGTCTGATGCTAAGGCAATCTGGTCGTCCCTTAATGCGAATGCTGACGCACCGGAAAATCCTAAAAGCCAGCGGTCATGGGACGAACCCGGGTCTAAAAGGACGCTTACCCATCTAATAGATAAGGCGTCTGGCGTAGACTTGGCGAGGCTTAAGGCAGTCTCTAGGCCGGAATCCGGAGCGTAGTTGCAGGCTTTACCGTCGCCTCATCTGGGCACCCTTCTGGACAACGACTCGATGCGGGTGGCTGTGGCACTCCGCCTGGGCTGCAATGTGTGCGAACCTCACATATGCATTTGCGGTACCAGAGTGGAAGCTAACGGTCATCATGCGTTGAGTTGTCGGAAATGCTCAGGTAGGTGTCTGCGGCACCACGCTCTTAATGATATCATCCGGAGGTCGCTGATTTCGGCAACATCCCGTGCCGAAGTGAACCGCCAGGTCTCAGTCGCACCGATGGGAAAAGGCCCGATGGTCTGACCTTAGTACCCTGGCAGAGAGGCAGGTGCCTCTTATGGGATGCCACGTGCGTTAGTACCTTCGCCCCGAGCCACCTAAAGGGCACGACAAGAACCGCCTGCTATGCTGCCGAAGGCGCAGCCAAACATAAGCACGAGAAGTATGCTCCCTTGAAGGAGACATACGTATATTTTTTCGTGCCGTTTGCTGTGGAGACTACGGGATGCTGGGGAACGGAGGCGATAGACTTCGTTCGTGAAATCGGTCGTCGCATCAGGCAAAGAGGGGGCGATCCCCGCTCCGGGGCTTTCCTGATGCAAAGGTGCCCATTATGCTTGCAGCGTTTCCGCGCTGAATAGAATGAATGTGCGTTTACTTCGGACATCGAAAAAATGTACCGGCAGATTTTAATTAACGAAACAGACCAACATCTACAAAAAATCATTTGGAGAGAACATTCAGAGCAGCCTTTATAATCCTATCAGTTAAAGACTTTAACATATGGCACAAAAGCGGCCCCGTTTTTGGCCATGATGACGCTAAAAAAGTTAGCGAGCGATGAGCGTGAGCGTTTTCCTGAAGCGTCACAAGTATTGGTGGAGTCGTTCTATATGGACGATTTGGTACACGAAGTACATACCATCGAACAGGGAAAGAAACTGATTGGTGACTTAGATAAACTTTTAAAATCAGGTGGATTTAATTTACGAAAGTGGGCCGCCAATGACGATAACATTTTGGAAAATAGGTATTAAAGAAAAACAGAAACAGGAAAGTGAAGACATGGTTTTCAATTTCAAAACCGATGACATATCTAAAACTCTAGGTTTATGCTAGAACTCACACTCTGATGATTTTACATTTAAGTGTAAAATCATTAAACAAACATCGAAACCAACAAAAAGAAGCCTGTTATCCGAAATTTCGAAGCTTTTTGACCCTTTGGGTTGGCTGACACCCATAAGTACAAAACTGAAAATCTTATTCCAAAAAGTTTGGAAACAAGAAACACAATGGGACGAGGCGGTGTCCGATGACATCTATGTCGAGTGGTCCAAGGTACAAGAGGATATCCATCTAATAAATGAGTATAAAATACCGAGGTGGATATTGTGTAACGAACATAACGTCATCGAGCTCCATGGGTTCTGTGACGCGTTGATGGAGGCATATGGCTGCGTAGTATACGTCCGAATTAAAAATAAAAACAAAGTACATAGTACTTGTCGCTCGCTTACAAGCTTCGACTTTGAAGCTTGTACCACACAAGAAAAGCTTAACATTGCCTCAGCTGGAATTGAGCGGAGCGCACTTACTTTCTAAACTAATATGGAATTGAGCGGAGCGCACTTACTTTCTAAACTAATATCAAAAATTAAACAAGCATTACATGAGCACAAGATTGAAACATTTGGATGGACAGATTCGAAGATAGCTATCGCCTGGCTGCAAGGCCAGCCAAGCCGCTGGAAACCCTTTGTGGCTAATCGAGTAGAACAAATAAAAGGAACAATGAGTGAAAAACAGTGGCGATATGTAAAATCAGCCGAAAATCCTGCGGATGTTGCGAGCAGAGGGCTTACAGCATCTCATCTAAAAGAACATTCTCTGTGGTGGAGTGGCCCAACATGGTTGGCCTCCTTTGAACCGAGTCCCGAAACACAAACATATATTAAGAGGAGATCATTATTTTCAAATCTCATGTAATACAAGAAAACAAAAATGATAACATTATTGGGAAGTTACTAGAAAAACATAGCTCGGTTACAAAAATTATACGAATCGTGGCATGGGTACTGAGGGCACTGACACCGAAGCGAAGCGGCTTACCTACACATCTCACATTACAAGAGCTCGAAAAGGCAAAAATAATGGTAATAAAACATGCACAAATGAATGAAATGGGAACGGAAATCAACTACTTACGTAAACATGACAGAGTGCAAATGAAAAGTAAACTTGTAGAATTAAATCCATTCATTGACAGTGATAACATCTTGCGAGTGAGAGTTTAAGAGAAGCAGATATTTCGAGCGAGATGAAGAATCCTAAAATCATCCCTAAGGAATCTAGACTGACTAGTCTACTCATAGTACAAGCTCACAAACAAACGTTTTACGGGGGTCCCAGTCTAACTATGGCCAAATTGGGTATGCTAAATTTTTTGTAAGGTATGAAAATAAAAAAACCATTTCGAGATATTTTGATTCAAAGCCATATTTTATTATTTCCCACTCGAAAAAGTAAAAGATTGAGTATAAAAATCGAAAAAAGACATTAACCTTCATTTGTATCCCTGTGACGTCACATGCTCACACACTTTTTGGTGTTACCTTGAGTTGTTTATAAACAAACGAAATGACAATTGACCTGACAGTTAAAGTTTAAGAAAGCGTTCCAGAACCCTTTCATGACAGTATTTTTTTACCCTGACAGCAGGATAAACTATTATAAATATTTCAAGTGTAAAAGGGACAGACTATCTCAGGTATATTTTGCCTTGTCCTGGAACGGGCCTTATTATAAACAAACGAGATGACAATTGACTTGACAGGTGACGTTTTAGAGAGCGTTCTGGAACACTTTCATGAGAGTATATTTTTAACCTTACAGCCGGACAAACTATTATAAATCTTTTAAGTGTAAAAGGGACAGACTATCTCAGGTATATTTTGCCTTGTTCTGGAACGGGCGTTAGTCGAGATTAAGGCCTGTTCATTTCATCGTCAGACATTTGGACTGTTCGTTTCATAGTTTGTGAACATGTGACGTCATCACGGCTCAAATATAAAACAATGTATTTAAAAATATCCACAGTCTTAAAAAATGAAATAATCAAATTAGTTTTTCAAAATGGTCTAAACTATCAGAAAAAAAAATTTAAAAAATACATTGATTTTTTTTAGCATACCCAATTAAGACAAGAGTATTGGATAACCGGAGGAAATAATACTATCAAAAAACAACTACGGAAATGTGTGACCTGTCGAAAAACTGAACGGAAGAAACAACACCAATTGATGGGAGATTTGCTAGCAGCCCGGGTTAAGCAAGCAGCCCCATTCTATCACACCGGAGTCGATTACACAGGATTTGTGGACATTAAGGCGAGTAAAGGAAGAGGGATTAAAACACTTAAGGCCTACATAGCTATTTTCATATGCATGGTTACTAAAGCCCTGCATTTGGAGCTAGTTACTGAACTAACAAGCTCTGCCTTCCTGGCTGTTCTACATCGAATGGCAGCTAGAAAAGGAGCCCCGCGTCACATATACAGTAACAACGGAACCAATTTCGTTGGAGCGAACAGGATGTTACAAGAGCAATGGGAACAACTTAAGAACATTTTCAGTGACAGTTTCTTCACGGAGATTACCGAAATGCGAATTGAGTGGCATTTCAACGCCCCGGCCTGGCCCAGCGCTGGAAGGCTATGGGAGAGAGCTGTGAGAAATCTAAAACACCATCTAAGGCGCGTTGTGGGCGACCAAAAACTAACATATGAAGAGTATACGTTAATCTTAGCGAAGCTTGAAGCCTGTCTTAACTCACGCCCCCTATGCCCTTTCTGAAAACACCGACGATTTGGACTTTCTTACACCTGCGCATTTTTTAACTGGAAGGTCAGGGGTGACTATCATTGAAACGTATGAAAATGGAAGGACGAGGTGGTACTTAACACAAAAAATATTCGGCGATATATGGAAAAAATGGAAGGCAGAATACTTAAGCCAACTCACAGCAAGACAGAAATGGCAAACTCCACAACAGAACATTCAGTTAGGTGACGTTGTTGTTATCTATCTATATCTATCAGCCGAAAGACGTCCACTGCTGGACAAAGGCCTCCCCCAAGGATGTATTTGGGGGGTAGTTGCCATAATCGCCACGCTTGGCATGCGGGTTGGCGATCGCAGTGTGGCGTGAGCCAAGATGGTACGCGAGAAAGACGCTGCTGCCCATCCTCCGATTTATGGATCCCTTAGTCGCCTTTTACGACACCCACGGGAAGAGATGGGGTGGTGCTATTCTAAGGCCACACCACAGGCGGTAGTTGTTATACAAGAAGATAACCTACCGCCCGGAAAATGGGCCCTGGGTAGAGTTACTGATGTACACCCGGGACAGGGTGGATCAAGGTGCGAGTGAACAGGCACTATTTAAGCTTGCGTGCTACATCTTCGGCAGCATCGTCACTTAACATCAGGTGAGGTGTTGCCAAACGCACTCAAATATTTAATAAAAAAAAATGGATATGTGAGAGTGGTGACATTAAAAACAAAAAATGGTACGTTACAAAGACCGGTAATAAATTGCCTAAAAAGACCGGTAATAAATTTCCTAAAATCTGATCACAGTGCTCAGTTAGTAAAGATTCTATTTCGGAAAATTAGAGAAATCGTTTAAATTCAAACCAGACCTGTCATTGTTCAGAGGAAAGAGATGTACAAAAATTCGTTAGTGCAAAAACTGTCAAAAAAAATTTTTGACACAGACGAAACAAATGTTTTCTATAATAGGTTTTTCGGAATTATGTGTAGAGAATTTGATGAGATATTTAAAACTCAAATAGTCAGTATAAACGAAAAATTTAAGTTCAGTGACTGGGCTACTATAGGTATCTATAAAAGCAGGGAAACATTGTTCTCTCTTTACGAACAGAAGACATTCAATTTTGATTGTAATTTTATTGAATACGTAAAAAAGTACTCGAAATTTTTTAAAAATGTTTGTATAGCAGCAAAGTCAAACTTCCTGTCTAGAAAAATTCGAAATTCGGAAAATAAAATAAAAGCCGTATGGAATATTATAAACAAAGAAACGGGGAAAATCAAACCACGTGATAAAGAACATGCACTTCAAACTGATCGTGGTCTAATATCAAAAATTTCAGAAATTGCAGAAGAATTTGAATGTTTTTTTCACAAATATTCCAATTAAAACAAACGAGAGCCTTGACTCATCGCTGACTTTCGCTAAAAGACTTCTTATTGAGAATGTAGAACAGTGTCAAGAAGCATTTAAGTTTAGTGAAATCAATCCCCGTATAGTTATCAAAACGTTTAAAATGCTTAAACTTAAAAACACTGAAGATTTATGGGTCATGTCAGTTACTTTGTTAAAGTCTCTTATTGACACTATAGCTCCTTATCTTGCTCATCTTTTTAATATTTGCATAAAGAGTGGTGTATTTCCGGACCTCATGAAATTCAGTAAAGTTGTTCCCTTATTTAAGTCTGGAGAAAAAAATAATCCAAGTAATTATCGACCAGTTTCAGTGCTGCCAGTACTAAGCAAAATTTTTGAGAAGATAATTCTTAGTCAAATGATGAGTCACTTCAATGTTAATAAACTGCTTCATAGTCTGCAGTTTGGCTTCACTAAAGGGCGTTCTACAACCGACGCTGGAGTCGAACTGATAAGAAACATATACGATGCGTTCGAAAAATGTCAAAATGCTATAGGAGTCTTCTGCGATTTGTCAAAGGCTTTCGACTGCGTAGAACATAAGACCTTACTTGCCAAGTTGGAATATTACGGTATTAAAGGTAACGCTTTAAATCTATTAGAATCATATCTGATAAATAGAACCCAAAAGGTACAGATTAATGGTACAAAATCATCAGGCTCTCGGGTTGAAATGGGTGTGCCTCAAGGATCTATTTTAGGACCTTTCCTTTTTCTAGTTTACATAAACGACCTTCTATTCATGGTTGAATCACTATCGAAAATCGTGTTGTTTGCAGATGATACATCTTTACTTTTTAAAATTGACCGAAAAACTGACATGACTAACGAAGTAAACAACACTCTTTGTAAAGTGCACAAATGGTTCACCGTGAACAACTTAGTTTTGAATGCGAAAAAAACTAAATGTATAAATTTTACGTTGCCAAACGTTAAACATGTAAACAATAATGTATCGCTAGCTGGTAGTCTTTTGGAATTTGTTCCGAACGCAGTTTTCCTGGGCATAACGGTAGATTCGAAACTTCAATGGGGTCCTCGCATAGAGACTTTAGCAGGAAGATTAAGCTCTGCTGCATATGCTGTAAAAAAATTAGGCTTTTAACAGACATAAACACAGCTAGGCTAGAGTACTTTAGTTACTTCCACAGCGTTATGTCGTATGGTATTCTCTTGTGGGGACATGCGGCTGACATAAATACAATTTTCGTGCTGCAAAAACGAGCTGTCCGTGCGATTTACGGAATGCGTTCGCGAGAGTCACTTAGAGATAAATTCAAAGAAATTAATACTTTGACTTTTCCCTGTCAATATATCTATGAAAACATAATGTATGTCCGGAAAAACTTGCATCTTTTTTCGCTGAACTCTGACAGGCATAATCGTAATCTCAGAAGTAGAAATAAACTTGAAATTGTATATACTAGGCTCAGTAAAGTCAGCAAGTCATTTCTGGGGCAATGTGTGCGAATGTATAATAAAATACCGTAAGACATCCTAAACCTTACAGAAAATAAATTCAAAATGTATGTTAAAAAGACACTGTGCAGTAAAGCCTACTATAAGACTTCCGAATACCTAGATGATAAGAATGCGTGGATAAAAAGTGTTTCTGCAACTAAATGACATAATAATGTACAATGACATTAAATGACTTTTAAAATATTTCTTTTACCAATAAAATATTGATTATTATGATTGATTAGACATTTATAAATTACATAACCTTATGTATACTTAATATTTAGTAATTGAAATTGTAAATGGTTGTATACATATTGTGGAGGGTCTGGAAGGATTGAAGATTCATTAATTAATATATTTTCCCATTGAGCGGAGCGGTGCATGCTCGCTTAAATGTTCGTGCGGATGGTGGCGTATCGGGAGCCGGGTCGTTCCCTTCCCTCAAATATGGTTGAGGGGAGCGATGGCTGACTCCCGCGTTATACTCGTGATCGGGTGCTGTCCGTGTGAACTGGCCTGCTCTTGTCATTGGTGTTTGGTCACAATAATTACCTGTTTGCACATTGTACTTGTATGTTTTTGTTGATCCTTTCACATTCGTTTGTAATAGCATGCAACTAAGCTAACTATATCTTTGTTGTTTACCTGAATTATGTAATAGTATATAAGAATTTTATTTAAAAAAATGTATTGGAGGGAGTTTCTTTAGGGCCCGACGTTTCTTCTCTCTCCGCAAACACTTCCCGAAACGTTGGGTATACGAGTTCCGAGTGGTAGGAACTTCGTATTAGGTAGAAAAAATATGACGTTCGAAAAGTGTACAGAGATACCTACTTCGAATAAATATTATTTCATTTCGGTAGTGAAATTATCTATCCTACCCCTAGAGAAACAGAAAGTTGACGACGAACAAAAACATCCACAGAAAGAGAAAGTCGAAGAAAACAAACAAAGAAAGAGAAAAGAAACAAAGAAAGGGAGTTTAGTATCAATGATCTTACTGTTCCTTTACTTTTTAACTTTTATCACCACTGGGAACTGTATAAAAGTTACACCCTTAAGCGGAAGCCAAGGATTGTATTTCGACAAAGTTGGGCACATGCAACTAGTCAGAGACGAATGGAAGCTAGTTGCCTACTACGACATGAGCCCGTACTGGAAAGGAACCACTGCATACTTAAAATATAATGAACAGCTTCAAAACATATGTAAACAAGTAAAAGCCCTGACTCATTGTGACGTAATTTTGTTACAATTGAATCAATGCCATAAAGAGCTTCAACATTACAATAAAATCTAACTAACCCATCAACTGAAAAAAACAGTCACGCAGAAGGCGTGGCCTAGTGAACGGAGTCGGCTATCTGGCAAATACCTTGTTTGGCGTGTTAGATGATTGCTTCGCAGAACAGTACCAAAAAGATATTGGTTTGATACGAGAAAACGAAAAACATTTAGTGACGTTGTGGAGAAATCAAACATCAACAGTCGAAGCCGAATACAACCTATTTAAAAGAACCGAAGAAACAATGCAAAAACAGCATAAAATTATTAACCAACATCTTTTAAGCTTAGAAAAAGCCACAAACACCATAAAGTCTGAAATAAGTAACTGTGAAAAAATGTCTCAATTTACGATTGTAGCGATGGCCGCTAATAACTTACTATCACAATTGAGAACGATACAGGATACTCTTCTAGACACTATAACAAATGTATTTAATGGAAAAATGAACATACATATTATAGATCCTCAACAACTTCAACGGGAGCAAAATTTTATCTCTGGGCAACTATTGAGCGACTTGACCCTCCCAATTGACAACATTCAAAGAAACATAGAAAATATCAACCATTTATTGAAAATAAAAGCGAGAATAACTGACCAGTATACCATATTTGAAATTCATATACCACTTATAAGCAGAGATAAATATGATCTATATCACATTCTATCTATACCCTACAGGGCAGGAAGAAATGTGATATCTATTGTTCCAATAGAAAATCATATAGCAATTAATCTTCAAAAAGATGCGTACTTGCCTGTATCTGAAAGAGAGTTTGAACATTGCATCTTACGAGACTCATCCACCTTCATGTGTTATTTGAAGACGCCTATTTACCAGATGACAACAGATAAAGATCTCTGTATTAAAAATAACAATAACATAGAAGCCTGCAAAACGAACATAGCTGTATGTCAAAACAAGTTGATTAGCCTATCAAAATAAACCAGTATTTCTATTTTTGTTGTGAGCGGTGTCAGTTTCGAACATTATGTAACGATCAAGTTACCGTACAAGTTTTAACTGAAACGAACATAATAAACATTGAAGACAGCTGTGTGGTAAAAACCGATAATTTTACCATACACTCACACAAGACTATGGAGAGCAAGATAGACCTAACATCATACTTACAAGCACCAGAATTAGATCCAATAAACCACATTATAAACATAACATTCCAAAATTTTGACAGCAACTTGACAGAAAATAATAAAAAAGATAATAAAAAAGAACTAGAAAATTGGGAAGAAAAATAGAGATGATGAAAGAAAAACAACCTCTTTCTGAAGATTTCTCATTCCATGACGTCCATCAATATGCAGCCATTTACGTACTTTGGGGGATGATAATATTTATAGCCTCGATTTTCATGTTACGAAGGCTACGGTGCTGTCGTCAAACAAAAGATCTTTATCATCTTCGGAGAGAGAAGAAACAGCGGAGAGGGCGGGCGCGCGCGTGCCCCGCCGGGCCGAGCGCCGCCGCCGCCGCCGC
This sequence comes from Coleophora deauratella, assembly GCA_958295455.1. Classification (NCBI taxonomy): domain Eukaryota; kingdom Metazoa; phylum Arthropoda; class Insecta; order Lepidoptera; family Coleophoridae; genus Coleophora; species Coleophora deauratella. The sequence continues at coordinate 1,007,649 of OY282406.1, forward strand.
CGCCGCCGCCACCGCCGCCGGGCCTCAGCCAGCCGCGCGCGCCGCCCGCGCGCTCGCCGGCCACCGCGAGTGCAGTGCTAGTGATAGTGCGCGAATGCAAGTGTCAGAATTAAAAAATATAGAGAGGGGAACGCCCCCTACTTTTAGAAAAATAGCTTTTGAATAGTAACTAAAGTGTTTTTGTGTGTCTCATCATCATCTCACCCTCATCTCATCGTTTGCCCCCGGCAAGATGTTTGGTGTAAAACACCTAACACGTTTACCGCCGCGTGCGCTTTGTCAGCAGAAAGCGCGCCGCCGAACATTTTATTTTAGTGCATAATTCGGTACCGCCGCGACCGGGTGCATTCGAATAACATTGTAACATTTTAACATTTTTATCATTAATTTAGTTAAACATTGGTTTAAGTGACTTTTATAAATATTAAACATTTTGTGAAACATTTTGACTTTTAACATTCACCCACAATCCCTGCAACAACCAAAGAAGGCGAAATGTTAACATGATTGTAGACTGTTGCTGCATGTTGAAGACAAATGTACGCAGGCGAAAATCTTAAAAAGGAGATCAATGATAAGCGAAAGAGGTACTACAAGGATTTCTAGCACTTTATTTTCTTCCTTAGTTTAGTCTTAATGCTATAAGAATTTATATCTGTAAGTTGATTACGTATTTAAAAAATATATATACAAAAACAAACTTATAAATGCAATAAATAGCATTTTTTCATCTTTAATATATCTAAGAAACCTTACTTGATAGAACAAAATTAAAACGATATTCTAATTCTGCACCCCAAAATTATGTAACATAGATACCTTTTAAATAAACAATTTTCTAAAAGGTAAATTTTGCAGGCCTGTGTAATCGGTTACTAAATGCGAAAAAAACAAAATACATCAAGTTTTCTTTGCCAAATGTTAAACAGACTCATAATAAAGTAATATTATATGGTAACGAATTAGATTTTGTTTCTAGTACAGTTTTTCTCGGCATAATTATAGATAGCACGTTACAGTGGGGCCCACATATTGCAATTGCAACTCTAGCGGGGAGGCTTGGCTCGGCTGCCTATGCCGTCAAGAAAATAAGGCAATTGACGGATGTAACAACTGCCAGATTAGTATATTTCAGTTACTTTCACAGTATCTTATGGCATTTTACTGTGGGGACACGCAGCAGACATTGAAACCATTTTTATTCTATAAAAAAGAGCAGTCCGAGCTTTATACCAACTACGATCCCAAGAATCACTTCGAGATAGATTTAAGGAAATAAATATTCTAACATTCGCCGGTCAGTTTATTTACAAAAATATAATGTACGTTCGTAAAAATCTAAACTTGTTCTTGAAAAATAGTGACGGACAAAACCGTAATGTGAGAAGTAAAAATAATCTTGACATAGCTTTCTCGAGGCTAAGTAAGGTGAAAAAATCATTTGTGGGGCATTGTGTACGCTTTTATAACAAAATTCCGAATGACGTCGTGTGTGAACTACCAGAATGTAAATTTAAGAAACATATAAAACGCTGTATTTGTTCAAGAGAATACTATAAGACTGTAGATTATTTTAAGGATAATTACATTTAAAAATATTCCTCCAGCAAAATGATATGACGTTTCTAAGAGTGCTTAATGTACCTATGTAAACTGAACTGGAACTACCCGCCTTTCCGAACCCGAACTTCTTGGAAGGCAATGCATTTTATAGTTTACATGAGTATTTTGAAGCGCCTAAAGACATGCTCAGCCTCGAATAAGAATAATATTTTTAATTTTAATACAAATTATTATTATTTACTGAATGTTTTTGTATTGGACGAGTTAAAAGTAATGTTACATTGTTACTTGGCAAATAAAGAATTGAAATTGAAATTGAAAAGAAATAAATGATTTTGAATTTTGAATTTTGGTGGTAAGTGATGATGATGCCAAAGATGGAAGTTGGCTTACCAAGATTCCCCAACGCAATGGTGGACTGCCAAACTTAAGGCGGAAAACACACTGCTTAAACTTTGTACTGTAAAATGTTGATTTGTATACAAAAACCGCAGGTTACCACACACTGACACCGCTTCTCCGTCAGGAGGGGCGATTCGCATGACGGATCCGCGCTCCCAGACGGAGACGTGGTGCGATTCGCAGGATATACCACTGCACCGCAGTACCGTGCGGATTTTTATCTACGACGAAATTCGGACGGAAACCGTTCGGTGCGGCGGAATCCGTGCCTTCGTTGCGCACCGCAGCTTCCGACGACATTCGGACGGCAACCGTCCGGTGGAGCGAAATGCTGCCGCATGCGAATTTCGTCGCTCCGCGCTCCCGTCCGATTTCCGCCTCAGTGTAATGGCCGCGTAACTTCTAAAACTTAATAATCTAACCGTGATACTGTCCTTGGTGTTATGGCAAGCGAGTTCCACATCAAGCGGACATCGCTGTCGTGCCTCGTCCCAGGAAAGTCCCACAACTGCCATGGCGCCCAGCGGCACCTTAGCGTCCACGACGCTGCGCCCGCGCCAGTATGCGCACAGCACCGCCTGCTCCGCCGTCAGTACCCCATCCGCGTACGCGCACCCTTTACACACTGGTATGTTTATGACCGTTCAGCGCATGACATTAAACTCAGTCTTAGCCGTGACGCCACTTACCGACTTCGCCGAGAGAACCACCGATTACGCCTTCAAAAGTGATTCCGATCTCCCACAGCAGATCCACTAGTGCCACTTGCACGGCAGTGATGGACACACAACGGTTGACGACGTTGTCGAAGATTTTCTCATCGTCCTTGGTGAGCACATGCAACAGGTCCACGCCGAGTGGCTTAAGCACTTCTGCGGAGCGTGAGATGCTGGCGGCGAATACCGGCAGTGTCATCAACGATTGCCCCATGCCCGGCCACTGTGAGCCCATCCCGGAAAACAGGAACCACACTGGACGCGCCACCTTACTGCCTCCGTCTTTCATCTCCTGCGTGCAGGAATAGACAATCACTAGTCATGAAAGTGTATTACAGTGCAGAGCAGGTGAGGTGTTATGGGGCACTGACCAGGATCTCCTCCTGCGGCGGGTCAGTGAGCAGGCGGTAGCCGCGGTGCGCGTGGCCGGGGATGGGCCGCGCGTGCACGGCGTCCAGCAGCGTGTGCAGCGCGGCGCTGTCGCGGTGCGCCTGCGCGTGCTGCAGCAGCGCGCGCACGGCCTCCTCAGTGCGGCCCGAGGCCAGCACCAGGCGCGGCAGCCCCGTGCCGCCCGCCGCAGGCGCCGCAGCCACTAACGGCGAGCTCTGCTCCGACTCTAGGATTACGTGCGCGTTGGCGCCGCCGAAACCGAAGGAGTTCACCGCCACCAGTCCGCCGTTCCACGGTGTATTGCGTGATACCACCTGCAATCGAACGTTTTAATTTTACAAACATGTACGACGTTATCCCACTGATGGCACTGTATAATTTGAATACCTGAATGCGGCCATCTCTGAGTGCCGGGATGTTAGGATTAGGGGATTGGTAGTGTAAGTTGCCGGGGATCATGCAATTCTCCATTGCTAAAACTATCTTCGCGATGGAACAGAGACCTGCAGCGGGTTCCGAGTGACCCATATTCGACTTCACAGAGCCGAGCAGTAACGGCTTCTGGCGGTCCTTACAGAAAACTTCTGCAATTGCGTTTACTTCTTGCGGGTCACCAGCCTGAAATAAAAGTTTATGCCATATAATGGAAGAAATTGCTACTTACAATTAGATATAAGTCATGCATGACCTTCACTTGAGTTGAGACTTTAGGCGTAGACTTTTGAGCTTCTTTTTTTAATTTAACTGTATTTTTGCATTATTTGGATCACTGATCACGGGATCTTAGTACGGGTAAGTTAGGTGAAGCTAGTATGGCGAGGTCGAAAAAAAAACCTAAAGCTGATTTTTTTCCACAGCAATAAACAACAAACTAAAATTTTGTGAATGGGCTACTGCAGGTATTCATAAAAGTCGAAAAACTTGATTTGACCTACACGACATGAAAACTTACATATTTGATGAGAATTTTAAAGAGTGCGTGAAAAAATATTCAAAAATTTTCAAACAGGTATGCCGCGCAGCTAAATCTAATTATTTATCCAGTAAAATCAAATTATCCGATAATAAAATAAAAACTGTTTGGAATATCATTAACGAAGAAACTGGGAAGGTTAAGCCTCGCGATAAAGAATTTGTTTTGCAAACAGATCACGGTAAAATATAAACAAATGTTGAAATAGCCAAAGAATTCGAAACTTATTTTACAAATATCCCACTTAAGACTACTGAAGCCCTGAATTCATCACCTAGAAATGCCAAAATATTGCTAGAAGTAAATGTCAGTACTTGTGATAAAAAAATCTCTTTTAAAGAAATTTAACCAGATACTATTGACAAAACCTTTAAATCTCTTAAAGTGAAAAAAACCTAGGACCTTTGGGGCCTTTCAGTAAATTTAATCGAAAATGTTATTGATACTTTAGCTCCATATTTAGCTTGTCTTTTTAATATTAGCATTGATAATGGCGTTTTTCCAGACTTCATGAAATACAATAAGGTCATACCCCTTTATAAGTCTGGCAACAAAACTGACCCGGTAAACTACAGACCAGTTTCTGTGTTACCCGTTGTTAGTAAAAATTTTGAAAAAGTAATGCTAAATCAAATGATACAACATTTTAATGATAGTAACCTCCTGCATAACCTGCATAAATTTGGTTTCACAAAAGGCTGGGGTACAACTGATGCAGGAGTAGCACTTATTCGCAATATCTATGATGCTTTTGAGGATTCACAGAATGCAATAGGAGTATTTTGTCATTTACCTAAAGCATTTGATTATGTTGAACATCAAACACTACTTATGAAACCAAGGCATTACGGTGTAGAAGACGGGGCTCTCAGTCTTCTTAACTCACACCTTAGCAACCGAACACAAAAAGTTCAAATAAATGGCATCAATTCTTCCGCCTCTAAAGTGATAATGGAGGTACCCCAGGGATGAATATTAGGTCCTTTCCTTTTTCTTGCGTATATTAATGATTTGCCGTTTATGGTTCAAAATTTCGTAAATATAGTGTTTTTTGCAGATGATACTTCTCTTATTTTTAAAGTTGATAGAAAATTAAACAAAACTGATGAAGTAAACAACACTCTTTCAAAGATACTCAACTGGTTCACTGTAAACAATCTACTTTTAAATGCTAAAAAAACCAAATGTATAAAATTCGCATTACCAAACGTTAGAAATATTGACGCTAGTGTAATCATAGATAGTTGTAGTGTATGCGCCACCGAACCTAGCCGTAGCTTATTATATTATTCAATGTAACACATGTTTCTGGGATCATTAAACATATACCGTTGCGCAGAACAGTCGTTTGGTTTACCTCCCTACAGCCCACATCACATGGCGACCCTGCCAGTGGCTGCCTCGCGCAGCGCTGGACAGTGGGAACCTTTGTGGGCTGTATGGGCCTTGACTTTTTTTAAATAAAATAAATTAAAGACTTTTTAACGGCGTCTAAATAATAATAAAAAAATATCTAAATTTATACCCAAACGTGGACAACTATTGAATACTACGTTTTTTTTAAAATATAATGTGAAAAGTGACTATTGAACTAGTACGGAATGAGTTAAAAAATAGCACGAGAAATGACAATTTGATGATGGAACTGGATGGCTGGAGTACTCTTGGGCGGCGCCGGGGGTGTTCCAGTCCAGGAGGCTAAGCGAGTGGGTCCAAGGCCGGGCCTGCTCCCTGTTCGAGTTGTTGGAAGACATAAAATCACCTCGGAAAGTTGGCATGTGAGTTATTATGGAAAAGTGGAAAGTGAAGTGTTCGGCGATAATGAAAATGAATAATCGTAGTTTATAATTTTAATTTGCTAGTAAGTAAGAGTATTTACTTATTAAAAAAGTATGTTCGTATAAATTTACATTGTTGAAATATGAGATTGAAATTATTACCTTATTAAATTTGCCACTTTGGAATAGTTAATAATTAATATCATGTCGATTTATCATAAATTTAAGTATTTAAAAATTTTTAACAGTTAAATTTTATTTTAAATTACAAGAGTAAACAAATTATAAGAGTTGATAAATTGTGATGAATATATACTGCATACTATAGTAAGTAATCTTACAGTTTAAGTTACTGTTTATTCAGTTAAAAAATCTACCAAAGACCTTGATCCAATAGTAGAATTATTTTAACATAAAAATTTATTTAATGATTGATTACAGTTATAAAAGGTATTAATTTTTCATAAAGTTGAGTTAGTGTTATTTGTCATTCATAATGTATTTTTTTTTGCAAGAAGCTATAGAAGATAACGTAAGATGGAAAATGACTTCTAGAAAATAACTAAAGTTAAAAACTAATGCCGTAAAGATTTTTTCCCGGTTTTACATTATATATTGAGTTGAAGATATACAGTGAAACAATCAATTAGTCAGAAATAATTACATAACAATTAAATAAAGTCGACTAGAAAGTTTCATTAGTCGAAGAGTACAAAGAAAATAAACAAATAGGTAATTGGGAATTTCTGCTTCGATACAATTTTATACTGGATACTCAAGTATCGTATATCTTTTTCTTTTTCACAGGTTTGAAGATTTTTTCATAGTAACGATATAATTTACATTAAATTTAAAAAATATATAGGAAGACAATTGGATACTACAGAATAAAAACCTACAGCAACGATTTTGGAAGAGTTAGTTTAATTAATTAAATGTCTGACTGAATTAATTTAAACGTCTGATTACATTTTAGGTCTTAAACCATATAAATTACGTATACCATATAAATAGTCATTGCCTATTGCATTTCTAAAAATTACAATGAAATTTTACAAAAGCCATTTTGTACACTAACATTATTATTTGTTTTGCTGATTCATTGCCAGAAATATATATTTTTTTGTAAAGATGCGAAAATCAGTCACGAATAACATCATAACAATTTACTTGGAAAAAGAACTCTACATGGTCTGTTTAAGTATTTAAAAGATTTATATATTTATATTTTTATATTTTTGCGAAAACGATTGGTTCCTAAGATAAAATAATTTTCACGGAATTAAATTGTCCAAAATGTATATTAAATGGTTATCGGAATTTATAAAAAAATAATTAAATAACTAACTAAAACATTAAGCAATACCGTTATTTAAAAAAGAATAATTAAATTAACTTTAGTAGTACAAAAATTAAATATAACTAACAAAAACAAAATACAAAGTTACATAATAATTCAACTGTACAATGAATTCAAAGATAAGAAATTAAGCATAATTTTAACAGAAACATGAGTTTAAAAAAATCTGAATGTATAATGTTAGTTTTTTTTAATATCACTTTAAAATAAATTTTGAGTGATGTTTTGCTCTGAGTCATAGTCATAATAATCAACCCTAAACCGAAAGCCATCGTTACGGAAAGACAAATAAGGTATTTTGGGTCAATATAGGAAACATTTGATGTTGGAAAAAAAGATAAAGTCAATTTTAAATCGAGATATCGTTATAAAAGTAAAAAGAAAAGGTTTCTTGAGTTGTTTTTGATAACAGTTATAGAAAGAGGGTTTCTTCATTTATTTCTCTGCAACTATAAAACTGCTGTATAAATCGATCATAAACGTAAAATTCATTATTATAAGATTTTGGTAACTATTTAAAAAAAAACTGACACATAAAGTAGACAAACTCAGAAGATGTACTCAGTACTCAGAAGTTTCAGTGAGTTGAAGTATATTATTTTCATAAAGACAAAGATAAAATCTGCATAATATGTCATAGACAAATTAATTTAATGTACATTAAATCATAATTCAAGTCATTACTAACGAACAAAAGGTAGATATGAAGAACGGTAAAGTGATTAGGCAGCGCATTCTCATATCCAATATCAATTCGCAACAAAGATGCACACATGTCAGTTGGAGCGCTAAATACCTTTCCATCATCGATATGGGAAACATTAGATAAGGTTACTCGCTCTGTTTGTTTCTGAACCAGCGTGTTCGTCTTGCGGGGGCTGAAGCGGGGTGAAGTAGGAGGCATGTATTTAAACAAATATCGCCGTTGTGTGATAAGCTTAAGGTTTATGTATTTAATGTTATCTACTAGCGACATCTAGCGACGAGTAGGGAGGCATGTATTTAATTAATGTTATCTACTAGGAGGCATGTATTTAAACAAATATCGCCGTTGTGTGATAAGCTTAAGGTTTATGTATTTAATGTTATCTACTAGCGACATCTAGCGACGAGTAGGGAGGCATGTATTTAATTAATGTTATCGTATAGTAGCGTAGCATCAATATAAAATGACAAAATATTCATAAAATAACAAGAAAAAAGTGATAAGAAAGTTGCTGTTAGTTTTGTTCTTTATTTTTTTATTGTTTTAGCACATTTCACTGCACTGTAAGACATATTTTCCTTTAAATACGGGATGTTTACTCGTCGCTTGTCAGATTGCGAATGGTGCGCAAAAGGCGGCGCTACTCAACATAGGGGAGCAAACCACTATTAGCGACTACGCAGTCGGGCAGTATTAACCTCATCTAATGTCTCTCATATCGATGCTTTCCATATAAGTATTGCAGTGCAGTTCGTCTTCCACGAATTTGTCGCAGTTGCATTTTTAGTACAAAGTACAAAGTTGAAATACAATTGTACGGCATCAGTGAATTACAAATTATACGGCATCAGTGAATTACAAATTATCATGAGTTGCGATTCAGTGACAATGTTCAAAATGTCATTTAAAAAGTTTAAGCGTAAACGACAAATAGTAAATTCAGAGAACAGAGTTTAAAGCCCATGTATTTTTTTTTGTAATTGTATTTAGATGAAAGTTAGTAGGTAACTATTTTCATATTTTGACATATGTAGTAATGAACCGTAAGACCGTCGTAATTAAATCATAGTATACAATATATTTTCTTTCAATTTACAAATAGGTATCGTTAGTCTGTGCACACTAAATAGGTAGCAGGTCAAAGATAGCATACAGTATAAAGCAGTGCACCATATATGCAGTTTTCCAACCGAATCAGCAAAATGTGCTTGTAAGAATAACGATAGGTAGGATAGGTATAGGTACAGAGTAGTCATTCACGCTGTCGCTAAGTGATATATATTCCGATATAATGTCAATATTACAATATTAGCAGAGGTAGGAACTATTTTAAACATGGAAAGAATATGGAGATAATAAGTAGATACAAATGGATGAATAAATAATTGGGTCATTAAAGGAAATGAGAGATAAAGTGTGAAAATAGATAGTGAGTAGGGTTTTTTTTAGTTTAGGTATGGAAAAGAAGATAAGTTACTTTAGGAAGCTGAGGAATACTTTGGTTTTGGTGTTTCGGAACACATTGGCCTGATCACCCAAAGTGCTGATTCATTCAAACCTAAGCATTCACGTGGTATAGGTATATGATTAGTATGGAATATAGTATGTCTGGGTATGTGTAATAAATAGTGTTGTCGTAGGTAAATGCCAAAACCGCATTAAAGTAAAGCTTAGGTCAAATCCTTCATTCTTATCATGGTTGAAACGAGTTTTCACCTTGAAAATTGTTGGAGACGATGATGTCTTAAATTATGTCCATTAGCTATGCATCATAGGTACATCGCGATAGGTACTTTTTAAAAGGGTACAGATCCTTCAGCTCTGACCATGGTGCGAACGAGCTTTCCTCTGTGGAGACCGTTGGAGACGTATAGTCTTAAAACTTGGCCCCTGTATAAAAAAATAATAGTAGTGCGCGCTATAATATAAAATAAATAATTATATTATAATAAATAAATAATAGTCGGCAAAGTACCTATCGAACAAATAAAATAAAATGTGTTGAAAAGTAGTAGTAGAGCATGCTCACAAATAAATAAATAATTATAATATGCCGACATAAAATACGAGGACAGGCCTGTCGATAATGTGTGTGTGAGCAATACGGTCTACCATAATTGTTTTTAAAAGTGAAGTAAGTAGAAGATGATGTAACTATGAATAAGGTAAAAAAATATATCAACTAACGAAGCTGTTCATGAATTAACAAATTATGTAATAACAAACCTGGATATTCGGAGAAAGGTTATTATAGTGTTCTTAGATCTAGCTAAGGCGTTTGACACGGTCTCTGTCCCGCTACTTCTTGACAAACTTTACCACTTGGGAGTACGTGGCACTACTTTGGATTTTTTCCAAAATTATTTGACGGATAGGAGTCAGTGTGTTAAAATTGATAACCTCTGCAGTGACGATCTCTCTATTCATTACGGCGTACCACAGGGTAGCATCCTTGGTCCTACGCTATTCCTAGCTTACATTAACGAACTGTGCGAACTAAAGTTAGAGAATGGGAGAATCATCACTTTCGCAGATGATACAGCACTTCTTTTCTCCGCTGAAACGTGGGATGAAGTCTATGAGAACGCCCAGCATGGATTTAACCTAGTGACAGGATGGCTTGCCAAAAATTTACTCACACTAAACATTGACAAAATGAAGTACATCTCCTTCTCATTGATAAACAGAGATCACCCTTACTTATCCAATCGTCATCTTATAGCCCACTCCTGCTCCAACTACGTTCCTGGCTGCTCCTGCCCACAACTTCAATTTGTAGATAAAATAAAATACTTAGGAGTAATTATAGACAAAAATCTTAAATTTGATGCTCATATTAACTTATTGGTCGCTAGAACCCGAAAGCTCATTTACATTTTCAAAAATCTACGTCATGTTGCGGATGAAAATATAATTAAGCTTACCTACTTTGCACTGTGTCAGTCAATCTTGACATACTGCATTACATCATGGGGAGGTGCTCCCAAGACTAATCTACTTCAGCTTGAACGCGCCCAACGAGCAGTCCTCAAGGTTAGCGACTTTCTCCCTTTTTATTTTCCGACAACCGAACTATACAAAAAATGCAAACTTCTTACAGTAAGACAATTGTTTATTTTACATACTGTACTTAAAGCACACTCTCTTGTCCCTTTTGACCCATCACTAATTAATTACATACGTCGCCAAGGTAGGGTTTATCCAACTGCATTCTTTCTAACTACTTCCTCACACAGATTCTATTGTTTTCTTGGTCCTTTTCTATACAACTCAGTAAACCAAAATCTCTTCATCTACTCTCTTCCCGGATATCATTGCAAAAAAGCTGTAACTTCATGGCTACTCTCTTTAAGCTATAATGAAACCGAATCAATACTCGCTCCCTTATCATAAGGACCATTAGGATCCTCCGGATATTATTCGTATAATACTATTTCACTATCACACATGCATATCTCCCTCACACACACACACACACACACACACACACACACACACACACACACACACACACACTCACATACACTCATACACACACACATACACAAACACACACACACACACACACACACACACACACACACACACACACACACACACATAACACAAACTCTCATGCACATGCATTAAAACCTACTTGTTTAATGTTTAATTTTATATCTCTCTCAATTTGTATCATAATACAGTAACCTAGGGCGCGGGGTGAGAGCCTGGCAATCTGTAACACAGGTAACCCCTAGTATAGATACCAGTCTCTCACAAAGGAATTGCACATTCACATATTTCTACTGTTTTTGCTAAAAAAAATTGTACCTTTGTGAAAGAGAAATAAAACATTTTATTATTATTATTTATTATTATAAAGAGGAAAAGCGATTATATCCTTTGAAAAGGAATGAAAAAGAGTTAGAAGTATAAAATAGCAAACTGATTTTAAAATCAGGTAATAGGGAATTTGGTTTGTATTTATAGAGAGATAGATACAGGATGTGACTCAATAAAGTAGCCTAGGGAAAAAGAAAACGTAGAGAAAATAAACAGATTTTTTTTAAATATCAAAGCTTAAAGTTTTCATAAAATAAGTGGACAAGTTTGTTGGATATTACACAAATGTTTTTTTAAAATATTATAAATTTACATGAAGTCAAGATGGTATTTGTAGTACATGTATTAAATATAAAAATGTTAAAACGATGTGTTTTATTTTCTTACAGTAAGGCAAAGTCATTGGTGGATCTATATATTCTTATTTTAGTGTAATAGACATAATAATATAAGGTGCTTTACTTATGACTAGTGCCGAGAATGTATACGTAAAATAATAAATGTGTACTTTCTTAAACATCGTAAAATAATAAATGTGTACTTTCTTAAACATATCTTTAAATATGTAACGATGAGTATTTGCATTAATATTGTGTAATGTTATAAAAAATAAAAATAAATTATAATAAAATTGGCTTGTATAATCTAAACTGATATGAATTTGATTTGAAGAAGTTTGTTTATGTCATAAAACAATTAATTTTGTGAAAAAAGTAAATAAATGTAAATAAAAACAATTAAAATTACACTTTGATTAATTAGATAAAATAAATGTTTTTTTAATCCAAACATTTATAACTGTAACCTTTTTTTTAATTATTGTAAATCTAACATTAATAAGCACATAGGTACGAGTATATTCATAATATTACTTTGTTTTGTCAAATTATTACTGTATTTTATTTAAAATTGATATTTCATCAAAATTGTATGTTTCTTTTGAAAAGAATAACTCATTGTATTAATTTGTTGTTAAAAAAAATGTAAATCTGTATTTTTTTTTTATATTTACGGGGGTGATGTAGTGTATGCGCCGCCTACGTCACCGAACCTAGCCGTAGCTTATTATATTATTCAATGTAACTCATATTTCTGGGATCATTAAACATATACCGTTGCGCAGAACAGTCGTTTGGTTTACCTCCCTACAGCCCACATCACATAGTAATGAACTGGAATTTGTTAATAGTACTGTTTTCCTCGGTATAACTTTAGATGCTACATTGCAATGGGGTCCACATATAGAAACTTTAGCGGGAAAGCTTAGTGCAGCTGCTTATGCCATCAAAACAATTAGGCGGTTAACAGATGTAGACACTGCACGGCTAGTGTATTTTAGTTGTTTCCATAGTATTATGTCTTACGGAATTTTACTTTGGGGACATGCAGCTGATATCGAAACTATTTTCTTTTTACAAAAAAGGGCAATCCGCACAATCTATCAGATGCGATCCCGCGAGTCCTTGAGGGATAAGTTGAAGGAAATTAATATTTTAACGGTTGCTAGTCAATTCATATATGAGAACATTATGTATGTCCGCAAGAATCTGCACTTGTTTCGTAAAAACAGTGACAGGCATGATTTAAACCTAAGAAATATAAATAACATTGATATTGCCTATTCGAGACTGAGCAAAGTTAAAAAGTCGTTTGTGGGGCAATGTGTACGATTCTATAATAAAATACCAGACAATGTATCAAATCAGCCTGAAAACAAATTCAAAACGTATGTAAAAAAAATCTGTGCTCGAAAGCTTATTATAAGATAATAGTTTATAGTACAAAGACATTTGGAAATGTATTGCTCTTCCTGATAACTGTATTGTTGATAACATACCTATATTGTATTAGTAATTAAGTATTATTTAACAAAATGTGTTGAAGCGAGTTTCTTTTGAGTTCGACGTTTCTTTTCGCTTCGAAAACACTTCCCGAAACGTTGAGTGTACAAGTTCCGCGTGATAGGAACTTTGTACTAGGTTGAAAAAAAAGACGATTTAAAAGTATGTGCAAAACATCTACTTAAATAAAAAACCTTTTCATTGATTTTGATTTTTGCACAGTCATTCCTTGGGACCATAGAAGTATACCCTGAAAAGTCCCCACTCCTAGGGTGCCGGCGTCCCCTCCTCCCCCCTCTCGAAAGGTCCCGATTTTCAGTATTTTTCATTTTACTCAAAATCAGTCGAAGTTAGATGAAAACTGTCAAAGAGGCAATTAATTCTTATTAAATTACCTATTAAACAGTACTACTTTCATATCATAACAAATTTCATAACAAATTCTTGGAAATATTTAAAATGGTACACGATTTATGTTTTCCTCTTGAAAGAGTGACATTGACTTACAAAAAGAAGCCAAACTGGAAAACGAAGGGAATTATGATCGCCTGTAGGAAAAAACGCCAGCAGCTTTTGCAAACACACAAAAAGAAACCATTATTTGAAACAAATATGTACAAAAAATATCAAGCAATATTGAAAAGAGTTATACGTTATTCCAAGCGCAAAAGTAATATGAATTATATAATGCGAAGCACTAATAGGACAAAAGCTACATGGGGGCTTATAAAGCAACATACAAACCCTACTAATGAAATCAGACAAACCATCAAAAACATTAAAGACAGCAATGGTCGTAATATAACGGATCAGAGACAAATTGCATCGCATTTGAATAATGTATTTACAATACAAAACACTAACTTGCCATGTACTAAGTATAAGACAACACAACAATATCAAAATAACAGCATATTCTTGAGACCTGTAGATGAGGCAGAGGTAGTAGGTATTATAAGGCGTCTTAAAAATAAGAAAAGTAGCGGAATAGATGGTATTTCCATTCAAGTACTAAAATCTTGTATCCCGCACATAGTAGAGCCTCTCGTTTACATAATAAATTTAATGATTGAAAGTGGATGTTTTCCAGATCAATTAAAAGTTTCTTTAATTAAACCTTTATACAAAAAAGGTCCCAAGGACAATCCTAACAATTACAGGCCAGTTGCTCTGCTTCCCAGTTTTTCAAAAATATTTGAAAGGGCTATTTACGACAGAGTTTTGCATTTCCTTAATGCTCACAACATACTAAGCGATTCCCAATTTGGCTTCCGGAGAGGTCGGTCGACATCAACTGCTATATTCAATATGCTTAAACAAATATGGGAATGCATAGATAAAAAAAGCCATTGCATAGCTCTATTTTTAGACATGACCCGTGCTTTTGATTGTGTTGTGCCAGAAATACTGATGAGGAAACTGGAGCATATAGGTATCCGTGGGAATGCTCTGGAGTTACTTAAATCCTATTTTGAAAAAAGGGGTCAAGCTACCATACTGCAAACTTACAATAATTTATCGAAGACAGTAGAGACAGTGCAATCAGATTTCATACAACCCTCTGTAGGAGTACCTCAAGGTAGCATATTAGGCCCACTGATGTTCTTAATCTATGTCAATGAATTACCAACCGTAACAAAGCATCATTATGTAATGTTTGCTGATGATGTCACTATCATATTTGAAAAGGATGATAAATTAGGAAACAATCAATTTGAAAACGAGATTTGTAGTACACTAGATAAACTTACCTCATGGCTCAACAGCGTTAATCTGCGAGTCAATTACACTAAAACTAAATTTATGCAGATACGCAATTATAAGAAACAAAAACTTGAATTAAATACACTTATTAAAACTATAGATGAGGTTCAACAAATTAACTTTCTAGGGGTCTGCCTAGATGAACACCTAAGCTGGAAATTGCACATAGACAAAATAAATAGTAAAATTGCTAGTTATTGTTATGCACTCTCTGTGTTGGTTGATGTATCGTCTGTTGATGTGGCTAAAAACGGGTATTTTGGTATTGTCTATCCGATACTCACATACGGAGTAATTTTTTGGGGAAACTCTGTAAATGCTATTACCACATTTATATTACAAAAGCGATGTCTAAGAATTCTATATAGTATAAATAGTGATGAGACAGTTAGACCAACATTTATAAAAGAAGGATTATTAACATTGACTTGTATATTTATATTGGAGATATGTACTTTTGTTAAAAATAATATTGACTTGTTTAAAAGAAATTGTGACATAAAGATTCCTAATTTAAGAAATATAACATCTAGGATAAAAGACCTGTATAGACCATTAGTGAAATCCATGATATTTGACAAAAGTACTTTTATAACTGCCATTAAAGTGTATAATCGCCTTCCTAATTATATCAAAGACCTAAACGGTAATAAATTTAAGCAAACTTTGAAAAAATACTTAGTCGCTAATGCATTTTATAATTTAACTGAATATTATAATAGTAGCGGACACTGATGTTTGATTTTATTTTCTGACATATATTGATTTATTGTAATTATAATTTATGACATTTGATTAGATTTAAATCTCGGACATATGATTTTATATTTAGTAGTTATTTATATTTCAAAGTTTTATATTTAATTTAACATGTGTATTCCTATAACATTGTATGCCTGATATAGGTAGATTGTTTTGACTATTTGAGCACTGTAAACTTGCATATTTTTATATTGTAACAATCACACAATAAATGAATTCTATTCTATTCTATTCTATTCTATCAATAGGAGTTTTAGTTATTGAGATATGCTTGTCTATATATGACAAAAAAATTGAAAATACCCAATTTTGTACAGATTTCTTGATTTTCTGAGAAAACTGTAAAAGTATTTATAAAACATTGTTGGTAAAAATTATGCCTTTCATGTTTGGCAACAAAACGAGACAACATTAATTAAAATTTACAAATAATTAATTAAATTGTAGTTCATTTCATCTCAGCTGAAATACATGATTAATTTTCTACAAATAAATTTCAACTCTAAAGCATCGTGAATGACAACTTGTAGTTATTATCCATGTATAAAGTTGTCATATGGATACAAAAAAGCCTTAAAATAGAAATAAAATAAAACATATGATTCTTTAATATTTACGAATTACTATATTTATTCGCCCTTTTGATCATCGATATCTATTTATCTATGGTATCTTATTATTTATGAGACGAACCACGGTGTCGACCCATAGTGCCTGCCACATTATATAAAATAGTACTAGTTACATTAAGTATGAATAATCCCTGTTGCTCTCTGAAGGCGACCTCACCACCCCTAAGGTCCAGTGACAGTCCATACAGTCACCAGTCGACACTCGTCACTCAGTTCTCGCTCGCGTCTACATTTTAGACAGGGAAATTGTAGTAGGTAAATAACTCAGATGATTAGTATGGAGTGTCTAGGATGTGAATTTGCAACTGGTTCAGTGCAAATGGAAACTTGGTAGCCACAGGTATAAGGCTTTACCTCAAAATTTTCCACTCCAAACTTGAGGATTCAGTTATTATTATTATTGATGTCCATCCAAACTATTCTTGTTCTTCTGGTACACGTGCAGTGAATATTGCACACACGCATCAGAGGTAGGCGGCTAGGATACAAGTTGCAATGAAGCATTTACTTGCATGTTTGGATTTTGCGCAGATATTTTATGCGGTAGAATACGGTTGGGGTCATGCAATGGCACAATTAAAAAGAAAGACGAGAATAACGATGTTCTGATACCTACAACAAGTGCTTTTTCAAAACGAAAACAATCAAACATGAAAAAAAATACAGTATATTCCATGGTTTATTAAGTTGACAGATTTTATCGCTATTGGAGAAAATACCATCTATCGAGTTCGTGCTGCTTTCAAATTCTCTACGATCTTCTCGATCACCTCGTAAATATCTATCCAAAATCCACACAGCAAGTATATTCTTCAGTTTAACTGACATCCTTGCTACCGGTTCTGATGCGTGTGCGCAATATTTATTGTACGTGTGTGTACCTGCAGGTACATGAATAGTTTGGATGGACATCAATTGAATCCTCAGGATTGGAGTGGAAAATTTTGGGGTAAAGCATTATACCTGTGGCTACCAAGTTTCCATTTGCACTAAACCAGTTGCAGATTCACATCCTGGACACTCCATACTAATCATTTGAGTTATTTATCTACTACAATTTTCCTATATAAAACGTAGACGCGAGCGAGAACTGAGTGACGAGTGTCGACTGGCGACTGTATGGACTGTCACCGGACCTTAGGGGTGGTGAGGTCACCTTCAGAGAGCAACAGGGATTATTCATACTTAATGTAACTAGTACCATTTTATATAATGTGGCAGGCACTATGGGTCGAAACCGTGGTTCATCTCGTAAATAATAAGATAACATAGATAAATAGATATCGATGATCAAAAGGGCGAATAAATATAGTTATTCGTAAATATTAAAGAATCATATTGTCGCGGTCTAACTAAAACAAATTAAGAACCACTGGAAAAGTTTGACAACCTCTGCCACTGTATAGTTCTAGTAAAAGAAACATGTCGTGTGTTCCGGAAATGGATAAGTATAGAGAGATGTACGAAAGTCACTTCTCGTACTTTCACTTCTCGTACTTTCTAGACCGTAACCGCGGTGTATATAAATAGCAGCTAGCAAATCGGGCGATCAGTTCTGTTTGGACTAGCGGTGAAGATACTTCGAAGCGAACTCCAGGCGATAACAGCGGATATCTTCGACGACCTTGGCGACCTGTTACTGGTGTTTGACTTCAAATCCTCGAAACCTCGCACGTGACAAATGGTGTCAGAAGTGGGATTTGGAAATGCCACTGACTCCGAGGGAGGACATCATCGAGGGTGTGAAGACGAGGTCACAGCGAGCAGCAGAGGCCACACCTAGTGAGCATGAGGCCACGCCTACTGCCCCACAGACCAGGCCCACCTACTCTGAAGCTCCAACCTTAGGCCACGCCTACCAACCCACGCCCACCAGGCCCCGCCCACCTACCAGGAAGCCCCGCCCACCGATCATGAAGCTCCGCCCACAGGCCACGCCCACCGGGACACGCCCACTGACCACGCCCACGAGGCCCCGCTCACCTGGACCCGCCCACTGGCTCCGCCCACTGGCTCCGCCCACTGGCTCCGCCCACCAGATCACGCCCACCGAATTATCGACCGTGTTGCTGTTTCTAGAGCGTATGGGTGAGACTCAAGAGCGTATGCAGGAAGCTCAAGAACGTATGCGGGAGGAACCGAAAAAGGATCAAGAGCGTATGCGGGAAGAGCAGAAACAGGATCAGGAGCGTATGCAACAGACGGTTTTGGTGGCTGTAAATAAAGTCCACAGTGCGATTAACGACTTACGCAAAGACTTGGACTTAGTTGAGAGTCGAGTAACGGATTTAGAAAGCGGACTTACTGGGTTGCAAAAGAAAGTTCTACGACTCGAGAGTGTGGGTGTTACAGCTGCGACAAGCGGAGCCGCCGGCATAATTCAGGCATCCAGGGTAAAGGTACCTCCTTATGATGGTACCACGTCTTGGGCGGCTTATCTTCAGCAGTTCCAGACCGTCGCTGCGGCAAATGGTTGGACGGACGACCAGTGTTTGACAGCCCTCACCGTTGCGCTTAGAGGCTTTGCGCTGTCAGTTTTAGAGGCACTACTAACCTCAGGCAGTACCTTCAAAGAATTGATGGTAGCACTTGAGTCTAGAATCGGAGACCGCCATCTAGAGCACGTGTTTCGGGCCCAGCTGCGGGACCGAATTCAGCGCCTAGGAGAAAGTTTACAGCAATGGGCGCTGGAAATCGAGAAGCTTGTTCGTAAGGCGTATCCATCAGCTGACTCCAAGATGGTTGAATCGAATATGCTGCAGTCGTTCGTTGATGGAATCTGGGACATGGAGACTAGAGCTACAGTGCAGCTGGAACATCATGTTTTGCTTAAAGATGCCTTGGCGCATGCCATGGAAGTGGAGGCAGTACGGCATGATACGCGAGTGCAGAAGCTACGGGAAGTCACGGAGGACGTTTGCACAGGCATACGAAGGGAACAGTCTTTCAATTTCCGGTATAGTGAACGGAAAACTCTGTCAGATGACTATAGATACAGGAGCCTCCAGGACAATAGTCAAGCCAAGTCTGGTGAGAGCTTTGTCGAAACATAAGAACACTAAAGTCCAACTTCTTTCCGCCTCCGGTCAGCCAATACCCGTCTTGGGAGAAATGTCAGTCATAATGTTCGTTGGAGAAGCACCATACACTCACAGCGTCATTGTAGCCGAAATCATGGATAATTGCATCTTGGGCCTGGATTTCATGAAGAAACATCACTGCAAAGTCGATATTGCTAATGGAGTCTTTAAATGTGGTAACGAAGAGATCTTTATACTTGGAGGCCCCACTGGGAAAGTGACTTGCTTAAAGGAAGTTGTCATACCCGGCCGAAGTCAGGCTCAAGTAATGGTTAAACTACCTTCAGCTAACAAGAACAAGTTAAATAGGTGCGTGTTGATTGAAGATACACCAAAGAAGACAGCGACTCAAAAACTCCTGACTGCAAGAACTCTTGTTAATGGGACTAACACCGCAGTAGTAAGAGTGGTAAATCTTGACGACCACGAGGCGTATTTAAGAAAAGGTGATGTTGTCGGGAAATGTGATGAAGTTGTCTGGATGAGGAAATGTCATTCAACACCTACCTCAGAGACCACAAACACCAGCAGTGTTTCCGTTGTCACAGAATTGCTTGAAGATTGTAAAGACAATCTAAGCTGCTCACAGTGCATGAAAGCCAAGAAGTTGCTACAAAGTTTCACAGACATCTTTTCCACCCAAGAAGGAGATCTCGGTAGGACATTCGTGGTGCAACACAGGATCAACACCGGAAGTGAAAGGCCTATCCGACAGCGACCTAGGCGAGTACCAATAGCCAAGGAGAAAGAAGTTGAGAATCTGTTGGAAGACATGAAAAGGAATAAGATAATTGAACCATCTTCAAGCTCTTGGTGCTCACTTGTGGTTTTAGTCAAGAAGAAAGATGGCAGCACACGGTTTTGTGTTGACTACAGACGGTTAAATGACATCACGCAAAAGGACAGCTATAGGGTCACCTTTAAAAAATATATATACTTAAAAGTTAGAAGCGCTTATGAAGTTATAATTACATAACCTCTACATAATAAGCGGATATATAACAAAACATTAAACTAAACTAAAATAAACTTGGTTAATTATATTAATTATTGATTTGGCAACGGACATAAGCGAGTAACTGGACGTGTGTATACGCCTTTAGCGGTCTTTACGGAAACGACGTGAACGATTCCGTCTCTAGATGGGTATACCTGGTGTACAATCGCTAATGGCCACGCTAAAGGCGGGGCATTTTCAGTAATAATGATAACGACAGTCCCGGGTTTTATAGGAGCAGAAGGGGTATTCCACTTCTGTCTTACTTGCAGTTCGTGCAGATACTCGACTCTCCATCGCCGCCAGAAAGATTGAAGTAATTTATCAATCAAAGCATGCCTATGGAGCAGGTTTAAGTTAGAAGACTACTTCCGGTGCGGGTAGAGAACGAAGCGGTACGGTATGTAGAAAGTGACTCAGAGTCAACGCGGTGGGCTCCGAGGGATCTGGGCTCAATACAGTGAGCGGGCGCGAATTCAACAAGTATTCAATTTGTATAAGCACCGTATTTAGTTCCTCGTACGATAATAACTGTTGCCCAATAACTCTGAACAAATGAGATTGTATTACTTTAACCATACTTTCCCTGCAGCCGCCAAAGTGACTCGCCGTCGGACAATTAAATTTCCATTTAATGCGATTCTCCTAAAGATGTTCTTCGAAGCGAGGCTTATATTCATTAGTTAGGAATTTGTACAGATCTCTAAGGTAACTGTTGGCACCCACAAAGTTAGTCCCATTATCAGAATGGAGTATCTCTACTGGGCCTCTGCGAGCTAGAAACCGCTTGAGCGCAGCTAAGAAGCTAGGCGTGCTAAGGTCAGTAGCTATCTCTATGTGCACCGCACGAGTTGTGAGACATGTAAAAACACAGATATAAGCCTTCTGGCCTTTGACGCCTCTACGCTTCTGTGGAACATATGGGATAGGACCTGCATAATCGCAGCCTGTAAGTGTAAAAGCCTTGGCGGTTTGCTTAACACGACAATCTTGTAAGTCTGTTATGAGGGGGTAAGTAGGTTGCGGTTTCATGCGAAAGCATGTATTACACATGTGGACTCTCTGACGGACAATACGACGCGCCGACAAAACCCAGTATTTTTAGAATAGAATAGAATAGAATATTCTTTATTGCAATAAATGTGGTAGATTATGATTTATGATGTTTACATTTTCCTTATATAAAATTCAAAATTAAAAATTCAAAATTCAAAATGTTTTTTATTTAAGTAGATGTTTAGCACATACTTTTAAATCGTCTTTTTTTTCTACCTAGTACAAAGTTTTTACCACGTGTAACTTGTACACTCAACGTTTCGGGAAGTGTTTCCGAAGCGAGAAGAAACGTCGAGCCCAAAAGAAACTCGCTTCAACACATTTTTTAAAATAACACTTAATTACTAATACAATGTTTGTTATCGACAATAAAGTTATCAGGAAGAGCAATACATTTCCAAATGTCTTTGTCATTCACATAATCTATTATCTTATAATAACCTTTTGAGCACAGACATTGTTTTACATGCGTTTTGAATTTGTTTTCAGGCAGATTTGTTATGTATTTTATTCTGTTCTGGTATTTTATTATAAAATCGTACACATTGCCCCACAAACAACTTTTTAACTTTGCTCAGTCTCGAAAAGGCAATATCAATGTTATTTATATTCCTTAGGTTTAAATCATGCCTGTCACTGTTTTTGCCTACTGAAACAAATGCAGATTCTTGCGGACGTACATAATGTTCTCATATATGAATTGACTAGCAACCGTTAAAATATTAATTTCCTTAAACTTATCCCTCAACGACTCGCGGGATCGCATCTGATAGATTGCGCGAATTGCCCTTTTTTGTAAAACGAAAATAGTTTAAATATCAGCTGCATGTCCCCAGAGTAAAATACCGTAAGACATAATACTATGGAAATAACTAAAATACACTAGCCGTGCAGTGTCTACATCTGTTAACTGCCTAATTTTTTTGACGGCATAAGCAGCTGAACTAAGCTTTCCCGCTAAAGTTTCTATATGTGGACCCCATTGCAATGTAGCATCTAAAGTTATACCGAGGAAAACAGTACTACTCGTATTGACAAATTCCAATTCATTACTATCTATGATTACACTAGCGTCAATATTTCTAACGTTTGGTAATGCGAATTTTATACATTTGGTTTTTTAGCATTTAAGAGTAGATTGTTTACAGTAAACCAGTTGAGTATCTTTGAAAGAGTGTTGTTGTTAAATTTTCTATCAAATTTAAAAATAAGAGAAGTATCATCTGCGAACAACACTATATTTGCGAAATTTTGAACCATAAACGGCAAATCATTAATATACGCAAGAAAAAGGAAAGGACCTAATATTGACCCCTGGGGTACCCCCATTATCACTTTAGAGCCGGAAGAATTGATGCCATTTATTTGAACTTTTTGTGTTCGGTTGCTAAGGTATGAGTTAAGAAGACTGAGAGCCCCGTCTTCTACACCGTAATGCCTTAATTTCATAAGTAGTGTTTGATGTTCAACACAATCAAATGCTTTAGATTAATCACAAAATACTCCTATTGCATTCTGTGAATCCTCAAAAGCATCATAGATATTGCGAATAAGTGCTACTCCTGCATCAGTTGTACACCGACCTTTTGTGAAACCAAATTGTTGGTTATGCAGGAGGTTATAATCATTAAAATGTTGTATCATTTGATTTAGCATTACTTTTTCAAAAATTTTACTAAGAACGTGTAACACAGAAACTGGTCTGTAGTTTCCCAGGTCAGTTTTGTTGCCAGACTTATAAAGGGGTATGACCTTACTAAATTTCATGAGGTCTGGAAAAACGCCATTATCAATGCTAATATTAAAAAGACAAGCTAAATATTGAGCTAAAGTATCAATAACAGTTCCGATTAAATTTACTGAAAGTCCCCAAAGGTCCTCGGTTTTTTTCACTTTAAGAGATTTAAAGGTTTTGACAATAGTATCTGGTTCAATTTCTTTAAAAGAGAATTTTTGATCACAAGTACTGACGTTTTCGTATATTTGTTAGTAACACACATTTAGTCGTTACTGACATGCAATATTCAAATACATTGAGCAGCATCATTACTAAACAATAATATTAAAATTAACACCAATACTACAACATGCAAGTCTAAATAATTTGTTATTTTCCAGAATTATATAATTATCAATATCATTTTATGTCAATTTATATCCTACAGTTATAAAATAGTTATATTAACAGTGCATTCTCCAATGTCCTTTTACATCTTATTTAAATTGTCTGTTATTTAATTACATTAATATAAATTATATCAGAATTGAAAATATTGACTTTCATTGAGGTACTCCTGAACAGTATAGAAACATTTATCTACAAGCCATTTATGTAATTGTTTTTTAAATTTTTATAATGGCAATGTTTTGAAATCATTATGTAAGTTATTGAATAACTTAACAGCCATTGGGTAGCAACTTGAACTTAACAATGTCGTTTTTATTGTTGACGGGAACTGCAAATCGTTAGGCCATCTCCTGTTGTAATTTGAATACGCATCCATATTGGTATTGAATAATTTTGGGTGAGATTTTACAAAAACACACATTTCAAAATGCCGGAGCAAAATCTGGCAAATCTGGGCTGGCATGTAAATATTTGCGATGATAGTAGTCGATCAGCATTTCAACTACGTGATCATGGCGAGGTAAGATCGCGGGATGTTTATGGGAGTATGTAAGCTCATAGTTACGAAGGTGACCGCCAACTCTGAGGAGTCCGTCATTTATAAAGGGGCTCAGTTTATTAAGAGCTTTCGAGCAAAGCTTGTTGTTTTTTAAATTAAACATTTCATCTTTGAAATATTTTTGCTGTAGAATTTGCAACAATTTATTTTCTGCAAACTCATCAGATGAAATGATTGCAGAACTGGGACGCGGTAACGGCTTTGCGAAGCGATAAACATATACAATCACTCGTAAGAGCTTCGACCATGATGACATGCGCTGGGCGAGCTCATATATAACTGAATCAGGTTCTGGCATTACGACCGGGTGCGGAAGTATTTTTTGCTTTGGCACTACCAGTGGCGGAGTATTGATGTCATTGATTGGCCACTGCGATGGCAGTAGCGACGCTCAAGGTGGGCCCTGCAGCCATAAGGGATGTGAAGCCAACTTCTCGGGCATAATGCCACGAGACAGGCAGTCCGCTGGATTTTCAGCACCCGCGACGTGATGAAACTTATAAGCAGGAATGTTGTCTGTAACTTGGACAACGCGGTTTGCAACGAAGGTCTGCCAGCGATGAGGCGAGCTTTGTATCCAGTATAAGGCGACTCGAGAGTCAGAGAACGCGTATACTTCCACTGGGAACCTTGGCCTGTAGGTGTCGTAAAGTTTCGCTAACAGCACGATTCCACACAGTTCCAGTCTAGCAATCGACTGTGGTTTCATCGGCGCGACCTTGGACTTCGCACAGACCAGCTGAGTACGAACACCGCTAGCAGAGCTAACGTGTAAATAAATTACAGTACCGTAAGCCTGCTCACTCGCGTCTGAAAAGCCCATCAACGTGACGGCACAATCGCAAGTCACACCTAGATAGCGCGGTATCTTTAATTCATTTAGCTTTGGAAGCTGTGAACAAAATTGTCTCCACATTGTATTAATGTGGGGCGAGGGTCATCATCCCATTGTAAGTTCAAGCGCCACAGCTCTTTAATTAGTAGCTTGGCGTACAGAACACACGGAGCCACAAATCCCATGATGTCCCAGAGACGTGCGATGGTCGATAATATCACGCGTTTAGAGCATTTCTCCTCTGTGGGTGAGATTTTGAAGTAGAAGTAGTCGTCGTTCGTGTACCAATACAAACTTAATATTTTGTGTTGATGACTTGTCGAACTCTACTTCTGAAACGAGTTTGTGCGACGGTGGTAGATCTTCTAGGGCTGCTTTGGAATTGCTATTCCATTGAGGCTTGCTGGCAACACTGCCGGTTGACAGTTCGTCGTAAGCAAAAAATAAGCATCGTAAAATGAAACAGCTGAGGCCGCCATTCATAACGGACGACCTACAAGGATTTAAAAAAACCTAACGCATCGAAATTACATTGGATTTAACCTGGGGAGTATTGTTTTCATTATAAATGTACTTACAGTTAATTTAGGTATGTAGAAACAGACATCGTAACCCTTTCGAATAGTATTATTGCACTTTTTTTCTGTGACTGGGTGAGCGTTTGGTATCCCTTTGTTTATCACTATTAAAACACTGTTGGATGATATAAACGTTACACACGGTCACTTATCATAACAAATTTAGTCAATATCTCTGCTAAGATACACATTCTACAATTTTAACTTGTGTTGGTCCACGAATCCTTTCTTTTACGCCGCGATTCCGAAACAAATTGTGTTTGTTTACCGTGTCTGCACTCTGCAGCAGCAATAGGTACTAAACGAGCAGGTAGATAACGCACATTACTGGATGTCGCTTGGCTGGCATGGCTATACTTAGTTATAGTTATTGCTGAGTTATAAGCACGATCTGGACTGTATCACATAATTTTAGGGAAAGCAAACTAGCTAGCATTTACAGTAAACAATTAGTTAGGCACATAGTTAATTATATTAAATATAGGTTTTACTAGATTTAAATTTGCATAAACCTAACATTCCAGAGACATGACTACTAGAAGTATGGCCAAGACACTTGAGCTGGACTCCAAACTGCGTGCTGCCCTGGACCAACTGAAATCAACTCGGGCTCTGTGTGATAAACTACTAGCGGAACGCGAGGACAGTGAGGTGGAACTCCAAAGGATTTTAAACAAAAACAAGGAGCTTAAAAATGAGCTAACTAAATATGACATCAGGTACCACGACATTCTTGACCAACGCGACCGGCTACAAACCACCGTCTCCACATATGACCAGTGCAATGAACTCTATGAGGAGGCGATGGACCGCGTCAGACACCTGGAGCGCGAGCTGTCCGCGGCGCAGGGCCGCGTCGAACAGCTGGAGGCGGAGAAACACCAGCGGCAACTCAAGGACACTCAGACCCTGTATGATGAGTTGGTTGGTCAGAAGTCTAGGCCGTTTGCAGGCATTTGCAATAGCCGTAACATTTGTAAAAAATATGGCAAAATTAATAGATTAGTTAAGAAGTCTGCGTTTCAGATAAAAAAAGTTTTTTTTTTTTTGTGATATGGCAAACGAGCAGAGCAAAGTTGTAGCAAATGCAGGTCATCGAATAAACTTAGAGCGGAACGTAGGGACTTATTAGCGCAATTGGATACATATAGTGTTGAATTAGATAATTATAAAATCAAATATGACATCCACTCGCGGAATTTAGAGTCGGAGATTGTTAGATTAAGGGACCGTCTTACGAAAATGACACAAAAATACGAACAAGCTGAGAAGAAAATAGACGAGCATGTTTTGGCCACGGATAAGTTATTGGAACTATGTAAATATAATTCAGAGTGATTTGAGTCTTTAGTAAATAATCATCAGTGTGACTGCGCGTGCGGCCACCCAACTCTCACCGGCGAGGGGCCGGCCGCAGATCCGTGCGTAGGCCGAGCTTCGGAAAGCTGTCGGGATGTGTCGCCAAGCGCTGCTCCTACTTCGCCTCGGGTATTTACACGGAGCACCCAATTTACATCACTTAATCCTAAGAAAAGAACCATTATTTTCTCTGATAGACTAGGTATAGGTTTCGGGCCGCTGTTTTCAAGTAGCATTGAATCTTCCAGGGTGGTAAATAGGTGTTATCCCGATGCCTCATTAGAACAAATAGTTGATAAACTTTGTAGTAGTTCATTTGATCACAGCTCCTCAGTTGTGTTAATGTTAGGTAATAGTAACAATATTAAAAAATCTCACATTAAGAAAACTGTCGACTGGCTTGTGGAGCTAAGCATAGAGAAGAAATGTAAAATAACAGTATGTGCGTTTCCTTATTGTACTAATGCAGCGCACAACTAAAATAAAAAATTGCATAATTTGAATTTGTATTTATACAATTTGACATGCAGTCATAGCGACTTTGTTTTGTTTTTTGACACAAATAGTTTTATAAATAAGTTTAAATTGACCAATGATACAATGTATCTACCATTTGTACAGAAAAAAAGACTAGCTAATTCGTTAGCTTACAGTATTTTACATCGTACCGACTGTATTCAGTTGGTAATTACCTGCGTAACGACGGAGGAGCCCGTCGCCGGTGTCGGCACCGCAGGTATGGCGCAGCCTATAATTGCACTAGACAGTGCACCCTGCGGTGCTGGCACTTATAGCGGGTCTCGAACTCCAGATTTAAACTAGGTTCAGAGACAACGAGGAAGCCCAACTCTTTGAAATTAGTACACCAAAATATACAAGGCTTTCTCGGCAAAGAATTCGAAATAGAATTATTTTTGGAAAAATTTAATATAGATATTTTATGTATTACAGAGCACTGGCTCAAGGAACATGAAATGCTTTTTAATTTTGAAAATTATAATTATGGCCAGTGCATTCAATCGAAAGACTGCGATTCGCGGTGGCTCCGCTATATTACTTAAAAATACCCTAAAGACTAAGGTACGGAAAGACGTCGTAAGTCTTTCGATTGAAAGAACTGTGGAGCTATCTTGTGTGGAGCTGGAGAACCACATCATTATCTGTGTATATAGGCCCCCATGTGACGATAACTTTGTTTGTTTCGAATCAGTAATGGAGGATGCTTTAAATTTAGTAAGTAAAAGTAAAAAATCTGTCATCGTATGCGGCGACTATAACGTTGATTTATTAGAAAAGAAGTCCCTAACAACAAGAATTATTTGTCTTTAAAGTCGTTTGATTTGGATTATTTATTCTTAGAACCAACTAGAAAAACAGAGACTTCTGCCACATGTATCGATAATATTTTCTGTAACTGTAGCCATGTAGAGAAAAAAGTAATTAACTGCTTGAGGTCTGATCATAGCGGACTAATGGCTAGCTTTCCTTTCAGGTCAATTATAAAACAAATTAAAATACAGTCGAGGACTGTCACTGTTAAAAGAATAGAAAAGTATAAAAAAGCGTTAAATGACAAGCTGCCCATACCAAATATTGATAATGAACCAGAAGCCAACAATATGTTCAATGATTTGTTTACAGTAATTGAGCGAGAATTTCAGGAAATTTTTAAAACTAAATCTATAAATATTGATAATAAATTTAAGTTTTGTGAATGGGCTACTGTAGGAATTTATATAAGCCGTCAAACCTTATTTGATCTTTATGAGAAAAAAAGTTATATATTTGATGACAATTTCAGAAATTATGTAAAACGTTATTCAAAAATATTCAGAAAGGTATGCTGCGCAGCCAAATCTAATTACTTAGCCAGAAAGATAAAACTATCTGATAATAAAATTGAGACGGTTTGGAATATAATAAATAAAGAAACCGGTAAAGTCAAGAAACACGATAAAGATTTTGTTTTACAAACAGATAAAGGCAAAATAACATCTAACGCAGAAATAGCAACGGAATTCGAAACGTTTTTCACAAACATTCCACTTAAGCTAACTGAGGCCCTGGACTCATCACCCACGTTTATGCTAAAAAAATATTAGAAGAAAATGTCATTTCTTGTGATGAAATATTCTATTTTAGAGAAATTGGACCTGAAACTGTTGTCAAAACTTTTAAGTCACTTAAAGTGAAACAAACTGAGGACTTGTGGGGTTTATCAGTTAAATTAATTAGTAATGTAATTGACGTATTAGCACCACATTTAGCATAACTTTTCAATATTAGTATAGAAAGTGGTGACTTTCCAGATCTCATGAAGTGTAGTAAAATTATACCTCTTTATAAATCAGGTTCCAAAACTGATGCGGGAAATTACAGACCTGTTTCTGTATTACCCGTCCTTAGTAAAGTCTTTGAAAAAATTATGCTCAACCATTTATGCTACAACACTTCACTTTAAACAAACTTCTGCATAACCAACAATTTGGCTTCACGAAAGGTCGATCAACTACCGATGCAGGAGTAGCACTTATACGAAACATCTATGATGCTTTTGAGAAATCACAAGATGCAATAGGAGTGTTTTGTGATTTATCTAAAGCATTTGATTGTGTGTAACATCAAACTTTACTTCTTAAACTAAAGCATTACGGTGTGGAAGATAGGGCTCTCAGTCTTCTCAATTCTTACCTTAACAATTATAGAACACAATGTCTGTTATCAGTTTGCCGACGATACCTGTCTTCTGACTGTAGATAAAGACACTAATGTAGCCATTTCCAAACTCCAAACTGATTTTGATAACTTAAGTAAATGGTGTCACGACGCTGGCTTTGTCTTAAACGCCCAAAAAACAAAACTTGTCATAATTAGTAGCCCATACATAAAAAATAAACCCCACAATAACCTAGTTGCTCACAGTCATGCATGTTTGCACAGCTCTAGTTCATTGACAGGTCAAAAATGTCCCTGCCCTCCAATTGAAAACGTCGCCAAGCATACATATTTAGGTCTCAATATATATAATACGTTCAATTGGTTTCCCCACATTAACCAGGTTTGTGACAAATTAAGAACTTTTTTGGCCATTATAAAAATTATCAAACATAAAACACCATTTAAAACCCGCCTTATGCTTTACCATACCCTCGCAGACTCATATATTTCATATGGTCTAACTGGCTATGGACGCACATACAAAACTTACCTACAAAATATATACCGCCTTCAAGTTCGTATCCTTAAACAAATAGTTTCCCAAAACATCAAAGCCAAATGCACTGAAAACGAATTGCTGTTGTTTGAACATTGCAACGTCCTTCCTGTCTACAGTAAAGACAAATACTCACTTTTAAAAGAACAGTTTTTTAATACTGACCTTCAAACCCCGGTGTCTCACTGCAAACAAACGCGTTCCGTAGCTCAGCAGAAACTAGTGATCTCAACAGCCAAAAATACTTATGGGCAACGAACAACAGTTTATCTAATTCCTCGACTACTTAATGAAATGGAACTGCAATTTAAAAACAGTATAACGGCGAAAAATATCAAGACAAAATTAAAATCATACTGTATGTCAAATCTAACGACCGATCACGCTGCCTACGCATGATGTACCTATTCACGTTATTCCGTTGTCTTTGGCCAACCTTTGTTTAGCTTACCTGTTATTTTGTTATGTTATATACCTATACTAGATACCGATGCCATTCTGTTATTTATTTTAACTAGACTTAAGATAATGTACCAGCCGACTTGCGTTCCTTTCTAAACCTTGGTGGTTTTCTGGAACGTCTTTTTGTAAACATGGAATGTGACTTGGTTATAAATAAATGAAAATAAAAAACAATAGGTTATAAAAGGTTACAAACAGTTCAAGTAAATGGCACAAATTCTCTCGGCTCTACAGTAAAAATAGGCGTTCCCCAGGGATCTATTTAAGGCCCCTTTCTCTTCCTTGTTTATATAAATGACTTACCATTTATGGTGCAACGTCTCTCAAATATTGTGTTCTTTGCAGATGACACATCTCTTATTTTTAAGGTAGACAGG
The DNA here is from genome assembly GCA_958295455.1 of Coleophora deauratella. Lineage (NCBI taxonomy): Eukaryota > Metazoa > Arthropoda > Insecta > Lepidoptera > Coleophoridae > Coleophora > Coleophora deauratella. The sequence goes on from OY282406.1 coordinate 1,039,006, forward strand.
AAAGACAGCAAAATTGACGAAGTAAACAACACACTATCAGAGATACATAAATGGTTTACTGTTAATAACTTGCTATTAAATGCCACAAAGACAAAAGTAATAAAATTCAGATTACCAAATGTCAAGCTAACTCACGATAATGTAATATTAGATAGTAATATTTTAGAGTTCGTAAATAGCACTGTTTTTTTTGGTATTACTTTAGATGCTTCCTTACAATGGGGACCACATATAGAAACCTTAGCAGGAAAGCTTAGTTCAGCTGCCTACGCCGTCAAGAAAATAAGGCAACTAACAGATGTAGATACTGCAAGACTAGTATATTTTAGCTATTTTCATAGTATAATGTCTTACGATCTTAATTTGGGGACATGCGGCTGACATAGAAACTATTTTCATACTGCAAAAAAGAGACATTCGCGCTATCTATCAGATGCGATCTCGAGAGTCATTGAGGAACAAGTTTAAAGAAATAAATATTTTAACTGTTGCCAGTCAATTCATATATGAAAACATCATGTATGTTCGTAAGAATTTAGATTTATTTCCAAAAAACAGTGACCAGCATAATTTTAATCTTAGAAATAGAAATAATATCGAAGTTGCTTATTCGAGACTGAGTAAGGTAAAGAAGTCGTTCATGTGTATAAAATTCTACAATAAAATACCTGAAAATGTAATTAGTTTATCCGAAAATAAGTTTAAGACTTATATAAAGAAATGCCTGTGTTCAAGAGGATATTATAAAACCCAAGACTATGTTAATGACAATGATGTATGGACATGTATAGATCTTCCAGCTCATAGCTTTAGTAATGACATCAATTGTAATAGATATTAAGTATTTATTTCAAAAAATGTGTAGGGGCTAGTTTCTTTTGGGCTCGACGTTTCTTCTCGCTCCACTAACACTTCCCGAAACGTTGAGTGTACAAGTTCCGCGTGGTAGGAACTTTGTACTAGGTAGAAAAAAAGACGATTAAAAGTATGCTTACAGCATCTACTTAAATAAAAAATATTTTGACTTTGACTTTGACTTTGACTTTATTTGACTAAATCCCACTGAGCTCCTTTAAATAGATCTACGAGCTCTTTAGAAGCAGCCTTCGCTTCTGTTTCAGTCTCTACCGAAAAGGCAATATCGTCCATATAGAATATAATATAATATAATGAATATAGTATAATATAATAGAGCGAAGTAGAGACGATCTCTGCCGCGCGAGGATACTTCGCACCATCATCGGCGACCAGCTGCTTTACAGTGCGTAATGCATGGTAAGCACTGGATTTAATTCCGAAGCAGACTCTATTAAACTGGTAGAGAAGAAGCGGCTCTTAAGGGTCAAACCTGTATAGAATTTTTTGGAAGCGGCGATCAGACGAACGTACGACTATTTGCATAAACATCTGTCGGCAATCTGCTGTCAAAGCAACAGCGTGAAGTTAAAAGTTTAAAATTATTTTAAATAGATCGCCCTGCAGATTAGGGCCAGAGTGTAACAAATCATTAAGTGATTGCCCAGAGTCAGCCTTAGCACTAGCGTCAATGACTACACGCAGTTTTGTCGTCAGTTTATCCTCGCGCAAGACCCCGTGATGTGGTATCACATAATCGAGCGATGAATCATCAGGGTCCTCAGCAGGAGGCGCGGGGGATAAATAGTCTTGAGCCAGATTATCTCTGATCACTTCATCATAGGCCGCCCTCATTTTAGGTGAGGCTTCGAGCTTCTTTTCTAAACACATAAATCGCTTGCGAGCAATATTATGCGAATTACCAAGGAGATACATATCATCACGGAAGGGTAAACCAACTGTATATCTACCACTGGCGGGATCTCGCTCAGTAGTAGCCCTATAAAAATCCTCGCATTCAATGTCATCCTTACATTGAGCGGGCGGTACAGTGAGCTCTTCAAGCTCCCAGAAACGTTTAATCAATGTGTCTATAGGCTCTGGAGATAGCCCTATAGTACAGCAAGCGGTCAGAGGTGCCGCGCGGTTACACAGTGTAGGTACGGACCCCATAATGATATAGCTTAGTACCGTTTCAATGGCGGGAGGTACGGACGGGTCATCAGTTTGAACAACGTCACGCAATAATAAATGCGGAAAAAGCGAGGCACCGACAAGAATATCTATTGTATTCGGTGTAGCAAATGCACTGTCTGTAAGCGGGATTTTATTCAAATAAGAAAAATCGGATGTATCAATTAACGTGGTTGGTAAACTTTCAGTAATATTATCTACTACCAAAGAGGGTATATTATATTTTATTTGCGAATTAATACGGGATGAGAATTCATACTCAGTCGAACCCCTCACTATCCTTTCTGACCCGCTAAAACCTTTAACAATCGTTGATGTAACGTCCTGGCGCTTAAGACCTAATCGATCGCGGCACTCTTTTGTAAAAAAGTGGCTTTGAGATGCGGAATCTAGCAAGGCACGTAAGACATGACTGTTACCCTTATTATCATACACAACTACCTGAGCGGTAGCTGGTAGAACCGTAGAGGGAGCGTTACGCTGCGGCTTATCTACAAGTGTGTGGGACATCGGCGTGCGCGCAACGGCAGTGGATGTGGCACACAGTGATACGTCGGTGCGTTCAGTCGGAGCAGAATCGCATGTCGCAGCGGCAGCCGCCCGCGGCAGCGTGTTACCCGATGGCGCGGTGCTTGCGGTCTGGGACTGCGCGGCGGAGGAGGTTGGGTTCGATTCCCGATTGAAATGTAAAAGAGTGTGATGTCTTAATTGACATACACGGCAAATTAACTTTGATTTACATTGCGAAACTCGATGTTTAATACTAAGACAATTTACACACGAGTTAGTTTCTTTTACTGATTTAAATCGGTCTTCGGGACACATTTTATTGAAATCAGGGCACTTGAATAAGTGCTGATGTATAATATTTTCACATAAACATTTTGCACTAGCGGTAGACTCGACCGTATTAACATATGAGTAAGTATTATATTGCGGTGGCGGCGGCGCCAATTTACTTGTGTTGCGAGCGCCGCGCGCGCTGTCAGCTGTGGGCTTCCTTGTGCTACCAGAGGGAGTACCAATAATACCAGTCTCCGTGCGTCGCAATATATTACTCTGATTTTTTATAAACAAAACCAAACTTTCAAACGTGGGTGTAGAACTACAGTTCATTTCAAAGGCGCGAACCGTATCTAAGTCGAGCTTCTTTAAAGCGACATGTAAAATATCATATGAATGAAATATCAATGAATAAATCGCAACTGTCAGCTGATGAACAAGTTACAGGTTTAACCCTTACCAAGGATCGACGATACACTGGATACACTGAGCGGAATGCGATGGTTTTCAACGCTGGACCTGAAATCTGGTTACTGGCAGGTAGAAATTCATCCGAAAGATAAAGAAAAGACGGCATTTTCAACTGGAACAGGTTTATGGGAGTTTAATGTCATGCCTTTCGGCTTATGCAATGCCCCAGCTACTTTTGAGCGACTCATGGAGTGTTTACTGGCGGGGTTAGTAGGAGACGCCTGCCTAGTCTATTTGGACGACGTCATTATCATGGGGCGAAATTTTGAGGACCACTTGCGTAATCTTGAACAGATCTTGACATAGATACGAGGAGCTAATTTGAAACTCAACCCGAAGAAATGTCATCTGTCTAGGAACAAAGTTAATTATTTCGGCCATGTTATCACCAATGACGGAATCCAAACCGACCCAGAGAAAATCGAAGCAGTACAAAAGTAGCCCACTCCTAAGGACAAGACTGAGGTAAGATCCTTTTTGAGACTGTGCTCATATTACAGACGGTTCGTCAAAGGATTTTCTGAAATCGCTAAACCACTGCATCGTTTGACAGAGGAAAAACAACCATTTGTTTGGAATGATGTTTATGAACAGTCGTTTAAAAGGCTAAGACAATGTCGGTGTGAAGCCCCAATTTTGGGATTCCCGTAAACTAGAATAGAATAGAATAGAATAGAATAGAATAGAACAGAAAAGAACTACCGGACAGTTTGTCGTCGACAGATGCCAGTAACACAGCGATTGGTGGAGTGTTATCACAAAAACAAGGAGACAGAGAAGCAGTTATTGCTTACTTTAGTAAATCACTGTCGAAAGTCCAAAGAAACTATTGCGTGACAAGGAGAGAACTCTTGGCGGTAGTGAAGACATTACAACATTTTAACAAGTATCTCATTCAAATTAAAAAAAATTCAAAAAAATCAAAAAGTATTTATTTCTGTAACATTAAAACTATTTAATATTACATTGTGAGGACAACCTTTTAAGAAGCTAAGCTTCTTGTGCCAGGCGGCCCTGCTCTTCCATATCTTAACAGAATATGTAATAAATATTTTAACGGAATATGTTAACGAAACGGATAACGAAAAAAATAGAAAACTAAAACAATTACAGCTATCGGGTAAGTAAATATACATGCACATATATGAAAATCTATTTAAGTAGTATGAGTGTGGATGTGATTGCGCGTGCGTGTGTGTGTGTGTGTGTATGTGTGTGTGTTCGTGAGCGTGTGCGTGTGTGTGTGTGTGTGTGTGTGTGTGTGTGTGTGTGTGTGTAGGTATGTGTGGGTGTGTGGGTGTTGTGTATAGTATGCGCGTGTGTGAGAGTGTGTTTTTATTAGCCAATAACATTGAAAACAGTATAAGCCATATTAATTTGAAGCATCATTTAATCACTTCCATAAGTGCCTCCACTTCACAGTACTTTAAAGTTAATAGCCAGGAAGCCAAGCTTTTTTTTGCATTCATGACGATTTTGAGGGTATATATTTAGGGTCTTATTTACTCTATTATATACATAAACAGAGTTGTTGGCATACTGACGACTAGCGAAAGCTGTCTTAACAGAGTGTTTGTCTACGTCTTTCCTTCTTTTATTTATTATTGTCGAATCATATGGTAACGTTTTATGCTTATTTAAAATAAGATGCAATACGTACAGCTTTCTTACTGTCAAAAGCTGGCAAGTTTTGTATAGTTCTTCAGTCGGGTAACGGTTCCAACATTGGCAGAAAGTGGATACTTCGCACTGATCACGCTGCTCTGAAATGGTTACTTCAATTGAAGAACCCAGAAGGTCAAGTAGCTCGTTGGATTGAGCAACTCCAAGAGTTTGATTTCATCACTGAACATCTTAGCGGGAAATTCCACGGAAATGCCGATGCGCTATCGCGTAGACCATGCACGAAGGACTGTAGACACTGCATTAAGCAAGAATCAAGGGATCAGGTGGTTAATTTAACGAGGACCAGCCCTACGGGACCATGGCGAGATGAACTTTTGAAAGAAGCTCAGGAAGACGATGAGGATATTCGGCTTATCATTGCGTGGAAGAAACGAGGCGAAGAAAAACCAAGCTAGAGCGAGGTAGCACCCACAAATGCTATCACCAAAACATACTGGGCACAATGGGATAGTTTTGTCTTGCAAGATGGAATACTTTACCGAAGATGGGAGAACCCCAACGGCAGAGAGTTCCAACTTCAGATAGTAGTCCCAAGGGCCAAAGTGCGAGACGTTCTTCTAGAAGTACACGATGGTGTAACAGGAGGACATCTGGGCGTTAAGAGGACGCTAACAAAAGTGAGAGAGAGGTTCTGCTGGTTACATTGTCGAGAGGATGTGCAAGAGTGGTGTCGAAAGTGCACTACTTGTGCCGCGGTAAAAGGGCCTGCTACTAGGAATCGAGGAAGTCTTTTTTACAATGTTGGAGCACCCTGGGAGAGAATTGCGGTTGACGTCGCTGGACCATTTCCTGTGACTGAATCAGGGAATAAGTATTTCATGGTCGTAATGGATTACTTTACCAAATGGCCGGAAGTATTCCCTATTCCTAATCAAGAAGCTACAACAGTCGCCGCGAAGCTAGTTGAAGAGGTTATATGTCGGTTCGGCGTACCTCTGGAAATTCACTCTGATCAAGGCAGGAACTTTGAGTCACAGATATTCCAGGAAGTCTGCAAAATCTTGGGTATGCATAAAATTAGGACTACTCCATATCATCCTCAGTTGGACGGCATGGTAGAAAGATTCAACCAAACTCTTGAGAGACATTTGGCGAAGCTGGTTGATAAATACCAGAGGGACTGGGACAAGTTCATACTGTTGTTCTTTCTTGCGTACAGAACATCAGTACACGAAAGCACGAAAATGACTCCTGCCTACGTGAATTTCGGCAGAGAACTACGATTACCGGTAGACATTCTGACCGGAGGGTCTCCGAGTGAGTCTCGCAGTGTACACGATTATGTCTCCGAACTACGGGAAAGGATGCGCGATGTGTATACCTTAGTTACGTACGACTGGAGAGCAAATGCAAGCGGCTTTGAAGAGGGAACACTGGTTTGGCTTCACAACTTGGTTCGACTAAAAGGAAAATCTCCCAAATTGCAGACTCGATGGGAAGGCCCGTACAAGGTCATTACACGAATGAATGACGTTACGTATCGTAAACAGCGTCAACCAAGAGGGGCCTTTAAAATTGTTCACATAGACCGCTTGGCACGTTATAACGGCAGCAATGATGATGCTCGGGACGAGCACCTCTTGGAAGGGGGCAGTGTCGCGGTCTAACGAAAACAAATTGAGAACCACAGGAAAAGTTTGACAACCTCTGTCACTGTATAGTTCTAGTAAAAGAAACGTGTCGTGTGTTCCAGAAATGGATAAGTATAGAGAGATGTACGAAAGTACGAAACCGCCTCCGTAGCGTAGTGGCTTGCCGCTCGCTTCACATCAGGAGGTCGCGGGTTCGATTCCCGGCGGGGTCCAACTTTGTGGACTCGGTTTAGTTGGTGGTAGGGCATTTTCTGAGCCCGCCTGGCTAGCTACCACCATCTTATCTAAGTCTTGCCGCCAAACATCAATGTTAACAGCATTGATGTGTTCCGGCATGAAGATAAGATAGCCAGTTCCCCATTGCGTTGGGGAATCTTGGTAAGCCCGCTTCCATCTTCGGCATCATCGTCACTTACCATCAGGTGAGATGATGCCAAGGGCTTACCAATTAAGGGTACAAAAAAAAAAAGTGTGAGACACTTCTCGGACTTTCTAGACCGTAACCGCGGTGTATATAAATAGTAGCTAGTGAATCGGGCGATCAGTTCTGTTTGGACTAGCGGTGAAGACACTTCGAAGCGAACTCCAGGCGATAACAGCGGATATCTTCGACGACCTTGGTGACTCTTTTGGACCTTCGAGAGACCTGCGACTGGACAACCTTTTGACCTTGTGCTGCTGAATAAATCCTCGGAACCTGTCATTGATGTTTGACTCCAAATCCTCGAACCCTCGCACGTAACAATATGTTTTATTTTATTTCTATTTTAAGGCTTTTTTGTATCCATATGACAACTTTATACATGGATAATAACTACAAGTTGTCAGTCACGATGCTTTAGAGTTGAAATATATATGTAGAAAATTAATCATATTTATCAGCTGAGATGTAATGAACTTCAATTTAATTAATTATTTGTAAATTTTATTTATTGTAGTCTCGTTTTGTTGCTAAACATGAAAGGAATATTTTTTACCAGCAATTTTTTATAAATACTTTTACAATTTTCTCAGAAAATCAAGAAATCGGTACAAAATTGGGTATTTTCATTTTTTTTTTGTCATATATAGACAAGCATATCTCAATAACTAAAACTTCTATTGATATGAAAGTAGTACCGTTTGATAGGTAATTGCATAAGAATTAATTGCCTCTTTGACAGTTTTCATCTAACTCCTACTGATTTTGAGTAAAATGAAAAGTACTGAAAATCGGGACCTTTCGAAGGGGGAGGGGGGGGGGACGCCGCCACCCTAGGAGTTGGGACTTTTCATGGTATACTTCTATGGTACCATGGAACGACTGTGCAAAAAATCAGCTTTAGGTTTTTTTTTGACCCTAAACATTAAATTGCCCATACTATCTTCTTCAATTTCTTTTCTCTTTTACATTCCAATTCTATGACGAGTAACTTTACCAAAACTTTGTGAAAAGCGTCTGTATTAAAAATTTGCATGTAAAGATGACGGTTCTTAGGGTGATAGGCACTTTAAAGACGCTCCAGATAGAGGTTTCCTGCTAAATTTCTGTGTGTAAACCAACCTAGCGGGACCTGTCACGAAATAAAGCTTGAACCATTCTATATAGCTTAAGGAAAAGCAAGAACTTTATTTAATAGTATTAATTTAATTGGTACTTTAGTTCCTGAGATGACTATTTGTACTTAGGTGGTCATTTATCGAAAAAGAACTGAACAGCAGTTTCGATCGTTCAGTACTAATGAAGTTGTACACAATACGGAATAATGATTACCATGGTTCCTGTCCCATGAGCTTCAACGTAAGCAACGTCTTGCGGCCGCAGCCCGGCAGCCAAGAAGGTCTCCTGCACGAGCTGGCGCTGCATGGCGCTGGAGGGAAAAGTGATGCCCTGCTCCTTGCTGCCGTCATTGTTCATGCGTGCGCCGCGCACCGTGGCATAAACACGCCGCGCCACGTTGCGCCTCTGCAACAGCACCGCCACCACTGCTTCACTACGCACGTATCCGCAACCGCTTGCGTCGAACGTACGTAGTTATTCCAGTAGATATATTTTACATTAAGCCCCATATAGATAATATAAATGAGGTTATCGGTACATCCCGCTACCTGTGCCAACAGAACACTGTTATTACAGATTCTGAATGCCATAGTATTTTACAAGCACTAGAAGTACGACTTAAAGACATCGTCAAAGAATACGATACTCTGTCTCATCTAATCTCGTCCCGTACTAGAAGGGCCGCGTGGTTTGCTGGCGTAGGTACAGTCTTTAAACACATATTTGGTACTATGGACGAGGATGACGCTATCAAATATAACAAATGAAATTAATGTTAGAACTAGTATTAATCAAATGTCAAATATCTTAGAATCTAGCTTACTTACCTTATCATTCAAGGTCGAAGACTAAGTAAATTCTGTATTATTTACTAAAAGTCACACCTTACATCCCTCGATTATATCTCCGAGGCAACTTTACGAAGAATTAGTTAATAATGTTAGATACTTACCAACCTATAAGGAATTTCCTATAACCATAGAATTAGAAAATATACATCCATTAATCTCTATGTCAGAAATAATTTGTTATTACTCAGATAATAAAATTATGTTTGTGGTTAAAATCCCACTTGTTCATCAAACAGAATTTAACTTGTATAAAAATATCCCTGTTCCAATCCCACTGGATTCAACAAACCTAAACTCGTTTGCAATGGTTATCCCATCTAGCAACTTTATAGCTGTAAGTAAAGATAAGGCTACCTACTATACTATAACAGATCTAAGCTCATGTAAACAAACTGTTAATCGGTTATTCATATGTAACAATCAAAACATGTACTCTACTACAAATAATCCGAACTGTGAAACCGAGATCATTGCCAAGGTCGTCACTTCACTGCCTAAGATGTGTTATACCAAATTTCTGTACGGTAAAATTGATATCTGGCAAAAACTTGAAGCAAATAAATGGATTTTTGTACAATCTGATCAATCAAGAATAGCAGTAGACTGTAATAAGATGGACGTAAAGGAAATAAAATTGTTAGGTACTGGTATCTTAGAGTTAAGAAATAATTGTGTAGCTTATCATAAAGATATTATGTTGGTTGCTAAATATGGACCTAATGTAAGTCTTAATATAGTAAACTCAGAGTTTAATAAATGACTCTTGTTGTAACTTTTCAAAATTTAAGTTGTTTGCTCCGACTATAAATCCAATTAATATCTCTAATATAAACTTAGACAAACTGAAAGAGTTTGGAAAAACATCCGATATTATCATTGACAATTTGGATAAGATCATAAAGGAACCAGAACCATTACTGAGATATCACTCTGGGTACCCAATATTTATGATTATAAGTAATATAGTTATAACATCTGTAATCTTGTATCTTCTCGTTGTTGAAGGCTGTTTTCTGAAGTGCATAAGACGTGGACAAACTAATGAAACTAATATTGAACTCCCAGAACGCGAAGGCCCTTCACCAGCTCCTAGAATTCGCATGTCCTAAGATCCCTTCTCCTCCTATCCATAAACTTCGCCTTTGAAAGCGTAAGTTTAGTCCTCCGCGGGGGGCTGTTATATCCAACCCTTGCTAGTCTTTTCCCTTACATCCTAGCTTTATCAGCTCTATTCAATTTTGCCTAAGTCATCAGTTCCCGTCTCATCGCATGATGCAACGGCTTCCCAGCCAGTCCTGTCCCGACCGTCGCGCCGTACACACACGTCTACTCAGACAACAGTTTTCTCAAATTTTCCAAACCAAATCTAAGTGATTTCTTTATTATATACTTTTCAACATCATAAGTTTTTTTTAAAACTCAAAACCCCGGTTCCCGTCTAACATTTGGTGGCAGCGGTGGGATGTTCATTTTTAGGCGATCCTTGTGAGAGGATTGCAGAAATAGCATAATTAGAGGCATCACATGTAAGAATGAAGGTTTTAGTATAGTCAGGGTATGCCAAGACAGGGGCAGAGATTAATTTTTGTTTCAGGTCTTCGAATGCTAGCTGTTGTTCGTTGGTCCAAATATAAGGGACGTCCTTTTTAAGGAGGTTAGACAGGGGTTTAGAAATCTTCGAGCAGTCAGGGATAAACCGACGATAGTAGTTAACAAGGCCTAGAAAAGCTCTAATGGCCTTTGTGGATGTAGGGACGGGAAAGTCCCTGACGGCTTTTACTTTATCGGGGTTCGGTTTCACGCCTGCAGCGCTGATTTTATGACCCAAGTACGAGACTTCCTTGCAGAAAAACTCGCACTTATCGGGCTGGAGTTTGAGGTTGTAGCCTCGAAGTCGGTCAAAGACATCATTTAGATCTTTAATGTGCTTCTTAAGATCATACGAATAGATAACGATATCGTCGAGATATACAAAGCACTTGATGCCAGTTAACCCAGAAAGACAGGTATTCATCAGTCTCTGGAAGGTAGCTGGGGCATTTTTGAGCCCAAATGGCATGCGATTGAACTGGAAATGACCTTGAGGCACAGAGAAGGCCGTTTTCTCGGCATCTTCTTTAGAAACTAAGACTTGATGGAAACCGGACGCTAAGTCGAGAGTGGAGAAATATTTGCTTTTCCCTAGCTGGTCGAGGATTTCCGTTATTTGAGGAATGGGATATGTTTCACCAATAGTGACGTCATTTAATTTGCGGTAGTCAATGACTACGCGCCATTTACGCTCGCCGGATGCGTCCAATTTTTTGGGAACCACCCAGATTGGAGATGACCAAGGAGACACAGAGGGGACAATGATCTCTTGTTCTAACATTTTATTGATTTGCTTCTCTACTTCCGGCTTGTGACATTCTGGGAACCTATAGGTTTTAGTGTGGATAGGAGTGTTATATCCAACCCTTGCTAGTCTTTTCCCTTACATCCTAGCTTTATCAGCTCTATTCAATTTTGCCTAAGTCATCAGTTCCCGTCTCATCGCATGATGCAACGGCTTCCCAGCCAGTCCTGTCCCGACCGTCGCGCCGTACACACACGTCTACTCAGACAACAGTTTTCTCAAATTTTCCAAACCAAATCTAAGTGATTTCTTTATTATATACTTTTCAACATCATAAGTTTTTTTTTAAAACTCAAAACGCCGGTTCCCGTCTAACATTTGGTGGCAGCGTGAAAGGGATCTGAGAGATCCTCGGAACGTCTCTGTGTGTGTGAAACTGTGAAGTGAAGCGCGACTAAATTCTACATCCACTGTATTCCGGATGTATATCCGGATCTCAAAGTGACAAAGGCCAGGACTCACAATACTATCTCCACTGTATCCTGTTATCATCGCTGTATCCTCTCTCCGCTGTATCCTGCTATCTCCGCTGAGTCCAACGCAGACCCTAAGGTGTGGTCTCTCATTTTCAACGAGTCTACAATGGAAACTAAAGTGTTCGTGATCCTGTAAGTGAAATTTCCTATCAATTCTAAAAATAACTCTAACTTCTATTCAAATCATCGCCAGACGTCGCAGTGCATTCAATTCTCAGAAAGTGATCCGTTCACCTGTGCGCGATAAGAACATCCGTTGTGCCGAGCTCCAGCTTATGCATAAAAGTGTCAAGTGTCACGCGTACTTTTTTCACTGTAAGGTTGTTGTGTCTTTGCATTAAACATGTCTTGTAAGGACGAATATACAAACACTAACATTGTACCAATTGACCTGAACATTTTAATTAAATTTATTAACAAATTCGATGGTAGTCGTGACAAATTAAATTCATTTATCACAAATTGTAGAAATGCTATACAATTGTGTGCTGCTTCACAGCAAGATATCTTATTTAAGTATATTCTAAGTCAACTTGAAGGCAGAGCAGAAACTGCCTGTTCTGTCAAAGAATTTGAAAAGTGGTCCCAGTTAGAAGAATTTCTTAAAGATCACTTCGGAGAAAAGAAACATTATGCTTATCTCCTAACAGAGCTACAGGAATGTAAACAAGGTAGTCACGAACCAGTCAGCCAATTCGCATTACGAATAGAATCATGCTTAAGCAGGCTCCTTACAGAAATAAATGTCTCAATCCCTACCAAGAAAAAGGGCGAATTAGCTGGCAGGGTCGCTGCTATGCAAGACTTAGCCCTGCATACCTTTGTTATGGGCCTTAATTCTAAATTGTCCACTATTGTAAGATGTAGGGATCCCGAAACTTTAAATGAAGCTATAAATTTTGCTGTCGCTGAAGATAAGCTAAATCAAAATACTTACCATGGGCCGACTCAAAGCAGTAGTGGCCGTTCTTACTATAGGTCGACTCAGAGTGGTAATGATCGTCCTCGTCCCAGGGACCATACATACAAACCTATTCATACATCTCAACAACTCGCGATCACTAGCTCCGCGAATCCTAGTGGAAGTGGCGATTCGGTTTCCTGTAGGTACTGCAAAACTTTCGGACATACCATTGAGAATTGCCGTAAACGTGAATATAATAACAGACAGCGACAACAAAATTTCGCACCAAAACAAGTCAACCGGCCTAACTTCTTGAGGCCTAAACCCATACATCACGTAGAAAAAGTTGACGATGAAACTTCTTATCAAGTCGAGTCCAATAATGACGAGCATCTCAAAGACAATTTAAACTTTTAAATGTCTCGACCAGACGCCGCCCGAGACATCTATCATCGCAAATCGGCGTCAGTAATCCCTCTGTATCCATACAGACTCACCGACAGGGTAACCAGCCCCAAACAGAAGGTCTGTCCACTGTATCCATACAGACTCACCGACAGGGTAACCAGCCCCAAACAGAAGGTCTGTCTACTGTATCCATACAGACTCACCGACAGGGTAACCAGCCCCAAACAGAAGGTCTGTCCACTGTATCCATACAGACTCACCGACAGGGTAACCAGCCCCAAACAGAAGGTCTGTCCACTGTATCTATACAGACTCACCGACAGGGTAACCAGCCCCAAACAGAAGGTCTGTCCACTGTATCCATACAGACTCACCGACAGGGTAGCCAGCCCCAAACTGAAAGTCTGTCCTCTGAATGCAATCTTACTGACCAATCTGTTGAAGGTCTCCCCACCGAATCCAAATCCCAAATTAAACACAAAGCTTCTAAACTCACAAACTCAACAAACACAACTGATGTCAGGATTTACGAGATATCCTCAAACTCGGCAAAAAGGTACTTACCCCATATACAGTTGAAAACCAGAATCTCTGACCGTCCCTTAAGTCTTTTAGTCGATACTGGTTCATGTGTCAGCCTTCTGAAAGAAGAAGCTATTAAAGATATGCCTAAACTAGGAAAGGAAACAATTCAATTAAAAGGTATTAGCACAGATGGTACAACTGTGTCTACCCTAGGTCATTTTAAAGCAGAATTATTCCCAGATATATTTTACAAGTTTCATGTTGTGAGAAATATCAATCTAAACTATGACGGCATTATAGGTAGTGACCTCCTCAATGACCTAGACTGCAAAATTGATTACAACCGTAACAGCTTGCAAATCCGTCATGTTGTCATCCGGATGAAACACAGTGAGCCGGTCTACACTATTGCCCCTCGAACCGAAGCAGTATTCGAATGTACAGTTGCCAATCCTGAACTTAAAGAAGGTATAGTAGCCGACCAACACATTTCTCAAAACCTTTTAGTAGCTAATTGCATCGTCAAAGTGAAACCTAATAATCGAGTAAACATAACCCTTATCAATACCTCTGAGAGCCCTATATCTGTAAACCCAGATTTAAAATTAAAACTTGAACCGCTTAGTGCTACTGCTATCCCCTTGAATCAAGAGCCCTTTTGTTGTGCAAATGCTACCGATAGAAAAAAAGAAGTTTTAAGCCAACTTAGGACATCCGAACTAAACAAAGAAGAAGCAGATGCCCTTATTGAACTCTGTTCTAAATATGCAGATATATTTCACCTCCCAGGTGAACCTCTGACTCATACTTCTGAAATCAAGCATCAAATAAGAACCTCAAATGACACTCCTATCCACACTAAAACCTACAGGTTTCCAGAATGTCACAAGCCGGAAGTAGAGAAGCAAATCAATAAAATGTTAGAACAAGAGATCATTATCCCCTCTGTGTCTCCTTGGTCATCTCCAATCTGGGTGGTTCCCAAAAAATTGGACGCATCCGGCGAGCGTAAATGGCGCGTAGTCATAGACTACCGCAAATTAAATGACGTCACTATTGGTGAAACATATCCCATTCCTCAAATAACGGAAATCCTCGACCAGCTAGGGAAAAGCAAATATTTCTCCACTCTCGACTTAGCGTCCGGTTTCCATCAAGTCTTAGTTTCTAAAGAAGATGCCGAGAAAACGGCCTTCTCTGTGCCTCAAGGTCATTTCCAGTTCAATCGCATGCCATTTGGGCTCAAAAATGCCCCAGCTACCTTCCAGAGACTGATGAATACCTGTCTTTCTGGGTTAACTGGCATCAAGTGCTTTGTATATCTCGACGATATCGTTATCTATTCGTATGATCTTAAGAAGCACATTAAAGATCTAAATGATGTCTTTGACAGACTTCGAGGCTACAACCTCAAACTCCAGCCCGATAAGTGCGAGTTTTTCTGCAAGGAAGTCTCGTACTTGGGTCATAAAATCAGCGCTGAAGGCGTGAAACCGAACCCCGATAAAGTAAAAGCCGTCAGGGACTTTCCCGTTCCTACATCCACAAAGGCCATTAGAGCTTTTCTAGGCCTTGTTAACTACTATCGTCGCTTTATCCCTGACTGCTCGAAGATTTCTAAACCCCTGTCTAACCTCCTTAAAAAGGACGTCCCTTATATTTGGACCAACGAACAACAGCTAGCATTCGAAGACCTGAAACAAAAATTAATCTCTGCCCCTGTCTTGGCATACCCTGACTATACTAAACCCTTCATTCTTACATGTGATGCCTCTAATTATGCTATTTCTGCAATCCTCTCACAAGGATCGCCTAAAAATGAACATCCTATCGCTTATGCATCGACTACTCTTAACAAATCTCAGTGTAATTATAGCACAACAGAAAAAGAACTGTTAGCTATAATCTTCGGATGTAAAACATTCAGACCATACCTTTTTGGTAGAAAGTTCCAAATCGAAACCGACCATAGACCACTAAAGTGGCTCATGAACCACACAGACCCAAGTTCAAAACTTCAACGTTGGCGCTGTGATCTCGAGGAGTATGACTATGAAATAGTTTATCGCAAGGGAAAACTAAATTGCGCTGCTGACGCACTCTCCAGATACCCAGTAAATCCTATATCCGTCACACCTACGGAAGAGTTACAAGATGCAATTCAAAATCCTGAAGAAGTCACTATCAATGAAGATCTCTTCCCTGATCTCAATCCTCTCACCTACGAACCTCAAAACGAAATCGATCCCTTAGGAGAACAACACGCAACCCCAGGTCCTAGTACCGTCACTGTAGATAACCCAACACTAAATCCCGATCCAATCCGTAACATGACTTCTCCTCATGCAAATCCCTCATCAGTCCAAACGCACAACCCTGAAATTGCAAGATCACCAGAACATACAGAAACGACACACAACCCTGACTCTAATCAAGATCCTGAACCATCTACAAGTCGTAGTCCTACTGTACTAGACCCTTTACAGGGCCTTAGTGATAATGATACCTATAGTCAATGTCTTAAATCTATGAGTGACAGGAAATTTCAGTCAGATGTAATCATTCAAGAATTTAACGAAAATATCCTGAAAAGTAATACAAAGGTTATAATAATTCCTACCTCCATTGATCTCGACGAATCCAATACCTATGTAGAAACTATTCTTAGTAATGCAAATGACATCCAAGATCTGTTGAATGAAGAGCGCAGCCTTCATTCTTTTAAGATTCTCAACACTAAAGAAAAGAAATACTACTTCCTCTTCACAAAGGTACATTACTTTGATCAATGTACATATCAGGATATATTCCAGTCTTTAAAGAATCTGAGGAATGAGCTCTTAATTACAGCCAATGTAGAAGAAATAGCGATATCCGATTTCAAAAACTCATTCGAAAACCCATCATTCATGAAACTGTATAATATATTGCTCTATCTCTTCCACAACACTGGTATAAAGATAAATATATACCACAATACTATCATATTTCCGACTCTTAGCGAAACTATCAAAATCATGAGAGAAAACCATGACATTCCTATAGCTGGCCATTTAGGATCCACACGCATGTATAATAGGATAAAAGAAAAGTATTATTGGAAAAACATGCGTTCAGATATTGAAAGATTTGTGAAAGAATGCTCTCTATGCCAGTCCAATAAGGCATTTCGCCAAATAAACAGGGCCCCTATGCAAATAACTTCTACATCGACACGCCCCTTTGAGCGCATTAGTCTTGATCTAGTAGGACCACTACCAGAAGCCGGCATCGCCAAACTCAAATTCATCCTCACTCTCCAAGACGATCTGACCAAATTTTCACACGCCTACCCAATATCAAATGCAACAGCCGAAGAGACGTGTGAATGCTTAGTACATTTCATCACTGTATTTGGTATACCCAAATATATCAATTCCGATCAAGGAACTAACTTCACCGCAGACCTATTCAAAAAGGTCTGTGAATTCCTAAAAATAAAGAATATTTGGTCGACACCCTATCATCCACAGTCACAAGGAGCTTTAGAGCGTAGCCATTCTACTCTTAAGGAGTACCTCAAATCATACGTCAACGAAAACCAAACTGACTGGCACAGATATGTCTATACAGCCATGTTTGCTTACAATAGCACCGTGCATACAACAACACAGTTCACCCCGTATGAACTTATCTTTGGACACAAACCTTTCATACCAGACTCGGTATATGAATTACGCCCAGACCTTACTTACCCTGAGTACGTAAAAATGCTTCATCATCGCCTAAAATTATCTCGTGACAAAGCTATTGAAAATATCAACAGATCCAAAGAGAGATCTAAGCAATATTATGATCAACGGGCACGGTCTATCAAGTACAAGGTCGATGACCTTGTCTATCTAAAAAACCATCTTCGCCTCAAGAAAGCACTGTCTCCTATATGGAAAGGCCCCTATAAAGTTATAAAGGTCCACTCTAACAATAACCTAACCATTCTCGTAAATAGGAGACATGTGAAATATCATTTCGATGAAGTAAAGCCTGCCTCGTAATGTTACCTACTATTACCATATATCCTTTATCTTTTCAGCTTCTCCGTAATGATAGGACAAAGCTATGGGCAATACGTCACACCGATACAAAGTAGCCCCGGTATCTACTTTGACCCTATAGGATATACTAAGTTAGTTAATGATTATTTTAGTGTAGTTATTCCAGTAGATATATTTTACATTAAGCCCCATATAGATAATATAAATGAGGTTATCGGTACATCCCGCTACCTGTGCCAACAGAACACTGTTATTACAGATTCTGAATGCCATAGTATTTTACAACCACTAGAAGTACGACTTAAAGACATCGTCAAAGAATACGATACTCTGTCTCATCTAATCTCGTCCCGTACTAGAAGGGCCGCGTGGTTTGCTGGCGTAGGTACAGTCTTTAAACACATATTTGGTACTATGGACGAGGATGACGCTATCAAATATAACAGCGCTCTTCAAATGCTTAATAAAAATGATAAAAACTTAGCATCTCTAGTAAAACAAAATATTTTAGTAGCAAACTCTGCAATCGTGAGCTTTAACCAAACCATAAACTTAATTAACGTGAATGAAGCTCGTTTGAATAGCGCCGTTGAAAACTTATCTTCTAATCTTAAAAACCTTAGTGTTATAACAAATGAAATTAATGTTAGAACTAGTATTAATCAAATGTCAAATATCTTAGAATCTAGCTTACTTACCTTATCATTCAAGGTCGAAGACTTAGTAAATTCTGTATTATTTACTAAAAGTCACACCTTACATCCCTCGATTATATCTCCGAGGCAACTTTACGAAGAATTAGTTAATAATGTTAGATACTTACCAACCTATAAGGAATTTCCTATAACCATAGAATTAGAAAATATACATCCATTAATCTCTATGTCAGAAATAATTTGTTATTACTCAGATAATAAAATTATGTTTGTGGTTAAAATCCCACTTGTTCATCAAACAGAATATAACTTGTATAAAAATATCCCTGTTCCAATCCCACTGGATTCAACAAACTTAAACTCGTTTGCAATGGTTATCCCATCTAGCAACTTTATAGCTGTAAGTAAAGATAAGGCTACCTACTATACTATAACAGATCTAAGCTCATGTAAACAAACTGTTAATCGGTTATTCATATGTAACAATCAAAACATGTACTCTACTACAAATAATCCGAACTGTGAAACCGAGATCATTGCCAAGGTCGTCACTTCACTGCCTAAGATGTGTAATACCAAATTTCTGTACGGTAAAATTGATATCTGGCAAAAACTTGAAGCAAATAAATGGATTTTTGTACAATCTGATCAATCAAGAATAGCAGTAGACTGTAATAAGATGGACGTAAAGGAAATAAAATTGTTAGGTACTGGTATCTTAGAGTTAAGAAATAATTGTGTAGCTTATCATAAAGATATTATGTTGGTTGCTAAATATGAACCTAATGTAAGTCTTAATATAGTAAACTCAGAGTTTAATCTCATAAATGACTCTTGTTGTAACTTTTCAAAATTTAAGTTGTTTGCTCCGACTATAAATCCAATTAATATCTCTAATATAAACTTAGACAAACTGAAAGAGTTTGGAAAAACATCCGATATTATCATTGACAATTTGGATAAGATCATAAAGGAACCAGAACCATTACTGAGATATCACTCTGGGTACCCAATATTTATGATTATAAGTAATATAGTTATAACATCTGTAATTTTGTATCTTCTCGTTGTTGAAGGCTGTTTTCTGAAGTGCATAAGACGTGGTCAAACTAATGAAACTAATATTGAACTCCCAGAACGCGAAGACCCTTCACCAGCTCCTAGAATTCGCATGTCCTAAGATCCCTTCTCCTCGTATCCATAAACTTCGCCTTTGAAGGCGTAAGTTTAGTCCTCCGCGGGGGGCTGTTATATCCAACCCTTGCTAGTCTTTTCCCTTACATCCTAGCTTTATCAGCTCTATTCAATTTTGCCTAAGTCATCAGTTCCCGTCTCATCGCATGATGCAACGGCTTCCCAGCCAGTCCTGTCCCGACCGTCGCGCCGTACACACACGTCTACTCAGACAACAGTTTTCTCAAATTTTCCAAACCAAATCTAAGTGATTTCTTTATTATATACTTTTCAACATCATAAGTTTTTTTTTAAAACTCAAAACGCCGGTTCCCGTCTAACAGCCGCACACCGCCCCTCAGGCGATAGCATTTTCAGTCGATGAAAGTTAAGCGAGATGGCCGGATTCAGACAAAGATTACAGCCGGCCACAATCGCCGCGTCGCATTGCCCAGCCCGGATGGCATCCACCGCCTGCGTCAGACCGCACATGGAGCTTGAACAACCGGTGTCAATAGCGTAGGAGGGTCCTTTGAAGTCAAATGTGTACGATATACGGTTGGGGAACATTGCCGTGAGGCAGCCGAGGAGCGCGTATCCATCGATCTTGTCCGGGTTGTCGGCAAACCAGACGTCTACAGTTTCGGAGGTAGAGACACCGACAAAGACGCCGGTGCGTGACCCGCGAAGCTCGACGGGGTTGATGCCGGCATCGACTATCGTCTCTTGCGTGATCTCCAGCAACATGCGGGCCTGCGGGTCCATCAGGTGCGCTTGCTTCGCGTGCACGCCGAAAAATGTGGCATCAAAGCGTGACAAGTCTTTGAGTTTCCCATTGCGCTCCGGTAAACCATGAAGTCCTGGAAATTGAAGTAATAAATTGTGACAAAATCATTTGAATATAAGTTTTTTTTTAAGTATTTACGAGGGACCAGACGAGGAAGTACTTTCCTCTATCGCCACAAAGAAGCATGAATTTTGCAAAAGAAGAATTCATGTACCTGGAGTCCACCGGCGGCCGTCAACTGTGACGAGGTCTACGCCGGCGAACAGCTGCTCGGCGAATTGCTCGATGGTGTCGCTCTCAGGCAGGCGGCCCGACAGCCCCGTCAGCACCACATCTTCAGCACTGGCACCTCTTACTGCACTTGTCATCTCGATCTCGATCCTACCACTGAACTGCGAATATAAGGGATATTATAATTTCACTAGCGAAATTATAATGACACAAAGGAGGGGTATCGATAATGCCTTATTTTCACCCCATCCCCGAAATGCATTCTTATTCTTATTCATTCATCTTATTCATCGGACGGGAGCGCGGAGCGACAAAATTCGCATGCGGCAGCGTTCCGCTCCACCGGACGGTTTCCGTCTCAGTGTGATATCCGCGTTATTCATTCCATCTTACTATTTACTTTCATGTAAACCTAATACTCGTACACACATAAAAATGCATTTCGGGGATTCCGCCCCACGTACACGAAAATCCGGACGGTACTGCGGTGCAATGATATACCATGCGAATCGCTCCTCCGGACGGAGAAGCAGTGCCAGTGTGTGGTACCCTGCGAATCGCACCGCGTCTTCGACCGGGAGCGCGGATCCATCGTGCGAATCGTGCCTTCGGACGGAGAAGTGGTGTCAGTGTGTGGTAACTCGCGGTTTTGTATACAAATCAACATTTTACAGTACAAAGTTTAAATCCGCTCCACCGCAATTCGTCGCGGTGAGCGGAGCAATGTGTTTTCAATATTCTCATTTAACATATATTTTGCAGTTAATTTTATTATTACAAGAAGGTTTTATAAAAAGGTGAAATTATGAATTTACTCAACTTTATTTGGATAATTACGAAATTTTTCAACATTTTTAAACTGTATACTCCCCATCTAGTCTTCATTCTTGTCACTCCCAAGTCCATCGGCATCTGTATCCATTAAATAATAAGTTGTAGTCGCACGGGGCTCTTCGGGTACTATGATCTTGACATGTGCAGTTACTTAAATACTAGATTACGGAGCCAATATGAGCGCAACGGCCGACAAATCTTACCCCTACTTTGCATTGACAGACCGGATTATTATAGTAGTGGAACTGTATTGTATCGAAAAAGAGTATATATTGGAAGCTGTGTGCTTTGATTGAATTTCTCTTGAAATAATCTCAAAATAACACTCAATTTCTTATATTAAAACTATATTCTCTGTCAGTCCTATACGGCACCGTAAAAATAACGAACTGACATCAAGCTTGTGCCGCGGTGGTACTTCAATAAAATTTTATGCATTTATCAGATGATCAGATATTTAATTTTAAAATCGTTTCATTTGCATTTATCTATTAGCGCAGGGTGCAAACAATGTTTTTTTTTTATATATTGTACAGTGACATAAGAACATTTAAATAAAATAAAAAAGAAAGTTCTTTTTACGTGCGCTCTATATAAAAAATGCTTTTGAATTTTTTTAAATTGTAAAATCATTTCATTTGTATTTATCTATTGAGCGTAGGGTGGAAGAAATATATTTTTTAATATATTGTATAGTAACATAAGAACATTAAAATAACTTAAAAAATAATTGCTTCTCACATGCGCTCTATATAAAAAAAAATGGTATTGAAAATGTATCATTTTGAACTTAACCACGGTTAGACCGATGTTTGGCGTCCCACGAGTTATATTAATTGTAAGTTTTTTTCTTTAATATACATATTATATTATCAGGCACACAGTCTACTTTCAGAATATTGTATAATGATCACATCAAATCGTATAAGTCTTTTCTTTTTCGTTATTTTGGGGCGGAAATAAGGCCTTATCGATACCCCTCCTTTTTTGTCAATATGATTTCATGGAATCTTGTATTATATAATATGCTAAAATGACACAGTAATAACCCTACTAAGGTGCATTTTGAGTCGAATTTGTGGTAGTGAGTATCAGGTACGTTTTGATTGGTCGATTTTTTATCCGCCATTGATACTGAAAACGTATCAATCAGTGAGCATCTCACAATCTAACAACATTGCACATCCAGTGAAATTATCAATATATCCCTGCCTTATATCAATAATATCATGGTATACGTCTAGTAGAATAGGGTAGTTGACTGCAAGTCATTCCTTTTTATCAATTATGCCAAAAACAACAATTTGTTATTAAAATATTTGAAATACTAAACCATGTCGTCATAATTAACTGCAGTCGTAACAATCATCATCATCATGATCATCATCAGCCAAAAATCATTGCTCAGTGGGGCTTACGTGACCGCGTTGATCACGCAGCTTAACTGACTACAGACACGGTCATAACCTGGATGGATTTGCCTGTTAGTGGCATTTATATCGACCCACACCCCGGACACTTCATACAAATTTCGCGCCATTGTTTACTACATAGACATTCATGTTTGTACACATGAAAATGTGTACGTGATACACTAGGGTTGAATGGAGGTTCAATTAGCCCTCATTGTTCTTTATTGTTAGCTAGACTTTTAAAAATAAAGTGAAGGCTGTATACACCAAACAAGGCTGTGTAGCCTTAGAAGACTTTAGCTCTTTCCTTAAAAAAAAAAAAATGTCTTTGGTTAGTAAACTGTGCTGTGGTTTGCCAACCCCTTGACAAATGGTTACACATCGGTCACACAGGGAGGGTGAGGTAGCCTTTAGAGAGCGGCAGGGAGTGTCCATTCTGTATTATGTCCTTATACTGTGATCTCGACCGTTTCCGTTCTTCGCAAAGGCATGTTAAACCGTTGGTGGCGGCTGCTATCACTATATGGTAGTCGTTAGGCTATGCTGAAGGCCTTTACTAAGCCTCCGCTGTCCGTTCGTCCGTCTGTCTATCTGTCAGCGGTCTGTATCTTATGAACCGTATTAGGTAGACATTTGAAATTTTCACAGAGTGTCGTATTTCTATTTCCGCTAACACAACAAATAATAAAAATGAAAATAAATATAAAATTAAAGAAAAAACACGTTTGTAGTAGGGGAGCTACTAGAAACGTGATTTTTTACATTTTTCGCGCGATGTTTATAATGAAAACCTTTAGACGCTTGAAATGAACACAAAGTTTGTACGTATATTGCTATAGTCGCTAAAAAATATAAAATAAAATATAATTCTATTTCAAAATTAAATGGGGTCCCCATTAAACCCATAAAACTTAAAGGGGATGAGGAGTTAAAACGACTTGGTAGGTCTAGACCCCTTTCTGTAACGGTATCCTCAGCCGAAAGATATCTACTGCTGGACAAAAGCCTCTCTCAAGGATTCCCACACCGACTGGTCCTGTGCTACACGCATCCAGCGGCTTCCCGCAACCTTCACCAGGTTATCGGTCCACCGAGTCGGAGGCCTGCCTACACTGCGTCTTCCGGTGCGCGGTCGCCACTCGAGAACTTTACTGCCTCAACTGCCATATTTGCTTTGTATGCATACAATTAAACCGAAACGTGGTCGCAAATAAACCTGTAACGTTATCGAATATATACATGGAGTATTTTTAGGGTTCGCAACCTCAAAAAGAAAAAAGGAACCCTTATAGGATCACTTCGTAGTCCATCTGCCTGTACGACAAATAATTTTCTGTGATAGTGAGAGCGCCTTGGAAGTTGTAGCAGATGCAGAAGAAATTATAGCAGGAGAAAAATTAGAGTTTCCCAAATTAGGCATAATAAGACTTTTTCTGCCTAGAATTAAATTAATTAGTAGAAAAACCACAAACCTTAGGAAGGACCACGACCATTAAACTTGAGGAGAGTACCTAAGGCTACTCTTACTAGTGGTGTCAATAAAAGGATGGAAATGTGAAACAAAATCCCGTATATTTTTTTAAGTATGTAACAATAGATTATTCATTCATAAATAGAGTAATTCATATCCGGTTATGTAAGACTTTTAGAAAAAGCAAAATTAAACCATTGCTTCATATACCTTTCTTTAGACACTATCGTCTATCGCTGTCCTTGTGTTAAGTGTTACCTCATCACTCAGAATCTAACTTTAAGTCTAACTAAAAATCAGACTAACAATCACATTGAAACAATTGAACAAGATTTAATTTTATTATCATATTATTAAGTCGATTCATCATATACCGTGGGAGAGCCATGCTTCGGCACGTATGGGCCGGCTCGACGCAATCTCCCCATCCCCCATCCCATTTCAAAGGTCGGCAACGCACTTGTGACTCCTCTGGTGTTGCGGTTGTCTATGGGCGGCGGTAATCGCTTACCGATGATCCATCTGCTCGTTTGCCACCTATCACATATAAAAAAAAACGACCGAAAGACATCCACTGCTAGACAAAGTGTGGAAGTGTGGAAATCCTTGGGGGAGGCCAACCGGTCCTGTGCTGCCCAAAAATAAAGGGCTAAATTTGGCAACAAGCAATGCTTATAGCACAAGTAAAGGAAAAAGTCCGAAAACCAAAAAAAATGTCATGAAACAAAAAATATTTAGTTTTCGGACTTTTCCCTTTACTTGTGCTATAAGACATTGCTTCCTGTCAAATTTCATGATTCTAGGTATACGGGAAGTACCCTATAGGTTTTGATTCTCATGCGAGTGTCCAAATATGCGGCATAAACGGCCGTATCCTTTGATTGCGTTGGCATAGAGGTTTGATTTTTTTCACAGCTTCAAGGGATTGTAAGCCTGAGTATTTGATATAAATTTCAAATATATACATTTTCGCGTTCCTGAGAAAAAGGGTCTTGACAGACAGACAGACAGACAGACAGACGGAAGGACAACGAAGTGATCCTATAAAGGTTCCTTTTTTCCTTTTGATCCACTGTGTGCGATCCACTGAAATCATTCCTGTAGTCCTGTCCGTTGATGGTTTGATCCCCGCTGACCTGGATCGTAAACTTTGGTGGCTGGGATTTTAAGACAGACCGATAATAGCGGCTATGCAAAAGGCAGTCCTCTTCGACAATGCCCGGATAGTCCGACACTTTCTCTCCTCGTCGCACTGACCTCCAGCCGACTGTGCTTCTGCTGGAGTAGCTCCGGCCACTTCGCCTAGCACAAAGTGGACAGAGTAGCCCAATTTTATATTCCAAAATAATAAGAATACAGTTATACCCAGGAAAACTGTATTCAGTACAAATTCTAAAACACTACCATCTAATGATACATTATTATTTACTTGTTTAACGTTTGACAAGGTAAAATTTATACACTTAGTTTTTTTCGCATTCTAGATCAAGTTATTCACGGTGAACCAATTATGAACTTTACAAAGAGTGTCATTAGTTATATCAGCCGAGGAAATTTCAGGCACAAGAGGCATTTCATCTTAGCCCTCTAGGTTGGCAACGCATCTGCAATCCCCTCCGGGGTTGCAGGTGTCTATGGGCAGTGGTGATCACTTACCATCAGGTGACCCACTTGCTCGATTGCCTTCCTTATCACATAAAAATATAAATATATAAAATATATCAGTTTTTCGGTCAATTTTAATAACTAGAAATGTATCATCTACAAACAACTATTTTCTCCCGATTTGAATAGGTAAACAAATTTGCTAAATTTCATGAGGTCTGAGAATACTTTATGCAAATGTTAAAAAGATAAAGAAGATAAGGAGCTATAGTGTCAATCAGAGACTTTAAGAAAGTAACTAACATGCCCCACAGATCCTCAGTATTTTTAAGTTTAAGCATCTTAAATGTTTTGACAAGTGTTTAGGGATTAATTTCACTAAACGTATACACTTTTTTGCACTGATCTACATTCTCCATAAGAATTCTATTGGCGAGTGCAGGTGACGAGTCGAGGCTTTCGATTGTTTTAATGGGAGTAGGTAGTAGTGGTTGCCTAGCGGTTACTAGTTTATAGTTTTATAGGAATGTATGTACATCATAATTCTATTCTATATAATACATAATTATAATTCTCAATTTTAATGGTACATTAATTTATTTCACACGTATTTATACTTTTACTTATATTACACATAATTATCAATATCATCACACATATTACACATCTTCGTTGTATTGTTTCACACTGAATTCCTTACAAAGAGGACGCAAGCTCACGAGGGCACATTTGAAAACCAGCGCTGTGGCTGCAACACAAGCTGAAATGGGTCCTATTCGACACCGAACTACAGCTCAGCAAAGTATAATTTGTATTTTTTTTTGTTATAATTTATATTTAAATTTGTTTTTAACCGACTTCAAAAAAGGAGGAGGTTCTTAATTCGTCGGAATCTTTTTTTTTTTTTTTTTTTTTTTTTTATTAATGTTCACTGATTACTCGAAGACGCCTGAACCGATTTGGATAATTCTTTTTTTGTTTAAAAGGGTATTCTTCACAGGTGGTCGCATATAAATTTTATCGAAACCGATTCAGCGGTTTTTGAGAAATCAACAAAAACATAGCAAAATTGGAGTTGTTGCGATTGAAGTCGGTTGTGTTTGACGTATTCAGCGTGGTCAATTATTGTGTGTTTATTAAGTTTTAATTTTTGTAATTCAGTTATTGTTTCGTATATCTTGTATTGTATCATGTTCTCTCTCTCTCTGTGTGTGTGTGTGTTGTAACGAACCACCTTCGTTAGCTTAGTATTTATCGGTCAATTTTCAAAAATAAACAGTAGAAAATATTCATATGATTATTACTATTATTTTTCTTATTTATTAAAATTAATTTGCCTAAAATTATTGTTCGAACCATTCGTGTTGAAAATCTGTACAGCAGATAAGGGTTGGATATTCATGGCCGGTCGTGTTTGTATGCGTCTTCTGCATGATGAGTCAAAATAGATGGAAGACTAGGCAGCCGCGAACGCATGGATATCCAGTCATAGACGGAAAGATGTCCATCTGTTTACTGGTTGGATCGGAGGGTATATAAGGGATTGAATTAGGATAGGCGAGTTTAGTCAACGTCGGTCGGTCAAAGCATGAGGAAATGCTGAAGGAGCGCCCTATGGTCCGTTCCATGGGATGTTGGAGTGGAGTAAGCAGCCTTGGAGATTATGAAGAGGAGGAGCGTATGCGGGCGAGGTACAGAGATTGGCGCATGGGTATGAGAGTTTTCTTTACTAAAGTGAGACCATTGGATTCAATTGAGGTATGCAAATCTTGTTCAGTTTATGGTAGATTTTAAACATTTAGTTTGTGTGGAAACCTTTAGATGTTAATAAGATTTTAATGGTCTGCACTTTTAAATTCGAATAACTTTCAAATATGGAGTTCATATTATTTGAAGGTTGATTATTTCTTCTTTACTGTATATCCACACTGGGTCTAGATTGCATTTCTCTATAACTCCTTCATCAGACACGACTAAACAGTACTCTTACACTACTCTTTACAACACACTACAAAACATTTACATTCAATTACACTATACGGGGAGCCTCTGGCAACCTTCACAGGGAAGTTGTGGTTTTGCGTGATTAACCTCTCCGAGGACACCAAGACGCAGCTTCCTTACAGACTTACGTGGATTATTGAAGGACAATATCCTTCGGTGTACCACACACTTATACTCCACTTAAAATTCATCCTTTTCCCATAAATTCTAAGCTATAATTTCAATATTTAGTATAATATTTTGTATGTTACCTAAATTATTACTGAGAAGGCTAGACCTGGTTGTGGACCTTCTGTGTTTTTTTATTTTATTTTATTTCCTGTGTGAGTGATTTTCATATTTTTGTGTGTGATTTTTTTGCTTTATTTGAATTTGGTAAGATTTGTTTCTTATTAAAACGGAGCGAGTAGTTTGTGTAATATTAATTAGCTTAAGGGTGTGTTATGTCGAGTCGAGTTTAATTAGGGTATCGTATTGTTGACGTGACAAGTAGTTACTAGCCATTACGTTCGGTTGTGATATTAGGGCATTAGTACGTAATGCACTTACTGCAAATAAAAAGGTAGATATAAGCGTTTCTTCTGATTTGTCTAACTGAACGAAGCAGCAAATCGATAGAATGCGGTAGGGCGCATAAAGTCTTATACTCGTAGGGTAGGTAGGAAGAGTCCCTGTTTGATCTGGAACCTTTTGTCCTGGAGGTGGGCTGATGATGGTGTTTCTTATATTATTCCAAATTCTAAAAGCCCAAAATATTCATTTAAGAGCATTGACTATCGAAGTGGTGGTTTATTTAATCTTTTGAAATTACAATATTTCTGGGGTTCCATATTATTTATATTTAAGTATATACATATATACAAACGCGTTGCAATCCGTATTGCTAGCTTCATTTTGGATGCTTCCCGCGTCAAGTTTTATGAAGCTTATATTTTTAAACTTTACGCGATGGATGGTATTAGACTGGCCGAGGATGAGGGGAGGTTATGGTGGATCCTCCCGCAACCCTTTAAGGGTCGCGGCTTTCAAAGTGATGTGTAGATCTATATCTTATACATTGCTCGCATAATTTAATAAATTTACAAATGAATCTATAGACTTAAAGCTTCATGAGAGTTTCATAACGCCCTAAATTATGTCTTGTCTCTACGTTTTTCTTGTAATTTATTTGCTTGAGTTAAACTTAATCATTTCTGCTCATTAGATTAGTTAGAACAAAGAAATAGGGCCTCGTTCGTAGCAAATAATTTTCTAATTAAATAGTTCCCTAAGCCTTTCGTAATTCAGTCACTATCAACACTCTAAAAGATTCAGGGTTACTTGAATATCGACGTGGGGTACCCACTAGTCGATCTGGCCAAACGTTTCATTTAATAGTTAGATTTAAGTTTATTTGTATTTATGTATATATTAACTGACTGACAGAAATAGTTCCTATCTGAGGAGGCAAATCATCAGGTACGAGAAATTCAAGACTACATAGAATTGCGTGGGAAAAACTCACCTTTCTCAGTATTTACCTCCAGGTCCAGATCTTTGAAGCGTAAAAATAGTCTAAAACAAAATCAATTTGGTTAAAACACTATGCAGTTTGTGTGGTATACGCGGCGGCAGCTGCAGGCGGAGCGATTGAAATATGCGTGCTTTACCAGCGGTTTTATCAAAACAGATAGTGGAAGTCGTGAGAGACTCAATGCACGACTGTAATTAAATGTTTATTAGTATTCAACGTCTCATCGCATTATGTCTTTTTCTCGAAATGTATTTTCTCAAAATGTCCTTTTCGCGATATGTCCTTTTCTCGAAATGTCCTTTTCTTGAAATGTCCGTTTCTCAAAATGTCCTTTCGCGATATGTCCTTTTCTCGAAATGTCCTTTTCTTGAAATGTCCGTTTCTCGAAATGTCCTTTTCTAAATGTCTGATTAAGTAAATAACAAACTTCCTAATAAGCATGTATCAACCAAGGAGAACTTAGAAGTAAAACAAAAACTTAATAAAAATCCGTGTCTGATTCAGTACTTTCATGTTATATACAAAATAAATATTTCAGTTACATAATAAAACCACTCAATTTTAACAAAAACATTAAAATTTAATATCCATAACTTCCACAAAATTATTGATTCAACCAAAATAAACCCTTATAGATAATTTTCTGAAATAAAAATACAAAATTGTAGGTAATTATTTCCCAAAAAAAAAACAACATCATATTTTTCACATATACAATAAATTCAATAATGTTTAAATAGAGAAAAATGCCGGCCATAGGCCACCTTCCATAGTAAAATCTAACATCCCCTTTCTTAAAGTATTGTTATTTATAATAATCATTATTGCTAACAAGTTGATTAACACTTTATAAATTTCTAGATAGATGCTGCAACTGGTGAGGAAGAAACTTACGGGTTTGTTTTCACCCGAAATCTTACCTTAGCTAGGAGCTTCCGAAAAGCTGGTCTCCAGGCAGGAGATGTGGTGGCTTTGGCCGGTCGTAACCATTTGAATCTCAGGATACCATACTATGCTGCTGTGATGAATGGATTGCCAGTGGCCGGGATCGATCCCTATTATAAATATGGTTAGTTATTTTCCTTGTAAAGGAGTTTAGTGATTATTATAAAACACTTTTTTGTCAAATTGACAAATTTGGCGAAAGGCTGACAACCTTTCTGATAGTTTCTAACTGACTATGAGTATAATTGACCACGCTGACTACGTTAAAGACAACTAACTTCAATCGCAGCAACTCCAGTTTTGCTATGTTTTTGTTGATTTTCTCAAAAACTGCTGAATCGATTTCGATAAAATTTATATGAGACCACCTGCGAAGTATACCCTTTTGAACAAAAAAAAGAATTTTCTTAATCGGTTCAGGCGTCTTCGAGTAATCGGTGAATATACATAAAAAAAAGATTCCGACGAATTGAGAACCTCCTCCTTTTTTTGAAGTCGGTTAAAAATCAGGAATATAGCAGAGCTGTTAATGCTTTTTACAATCATTGAGCATTTGACGTAGTAAGTAGTACCTACCACTTGTATCGGATTGGCTGAAGTTGCACTGAACAATTTTCTTCCAATCTTGTTAGTTGTAGATATTTTTTGTCATCATGGAAGAAGGTCTGTCAAGTCGAAAAGATTTTTTTTATGGCAAAGGTGCAAACGAGCACACGGATCACCTGATGGTAAGCGATTACCGCACTGCCGCACAAATTGAAAACACAGTAACGTCTTTTTAGCATTTCGAGAAAAACGCGCTCAAAGTTTGTGTGTTTGTTTTTGATATCACGGCTTTTACAGGCCTTTTTTGCCGATTAAAAGTCAGTTATTATATTATTATGTAAAAAACTACGCAGTTCACGAATCTGCAACTCAAGTTTGAAATTTTTTACTGTATAAATATAAAAAATGTGTTTATACTTAGGAAAATATAAATTTGGTACCCTGATTCAAACAATACAGTAACTAGGCTACATACTGTGTTTATGGTTAAATTTAATTAACTTGCTGTGTTTTTCTTATGCTATATTATAACATACTCATCTGTACAGTAAGTCTGGATTTTTCTAGGGTTTTTGGTGAATAAATAAGACATTATAATATTTTTTGTTATTATTTTTATTATAAATCAATGAGCTCATTTTATTGCAATTATTATTAGCAATTAATTACTTGAAATCATTTTTTAAGTAGGTAATTCCCATATTCTGTGTACAAATAACAGCACTTTAATTAACAATTAAACATCCAACTAGTTGAGTTGGGCTGGCATTGCTCTGTGTACAAAATATAATAATAATTGTATATGTTAACGGAAAGTATGTAATCCGTCATTGTGTACAATTCCAAAAATGAAGAATACCACCAGTTTTTGTTTTTTATCTTAAAATATACTCTATTAAAAATAAAAAAATATGGTGAAAAAATTTTTTTGATACGTTTGATAGTTTCCGAGATACTGAATTATTTAGGTAGGTAAGTGACGCGGGGTCGCCGCACGCTGCTGTGACGTCACTCTGCAACGGTCGCTCAGTGCGCGCACCGCTCCCTACCTCTATGTATGAAGTTTGCGTTGAAAATTTTAAAAATGACGAATCCAAAAACTAGAAAATCGTGCTCGTGTCAAAGTGCTTAAATACAACTACCAATATACCCGAAAAGTTATTTTTTACTGTTATATTTTTGAACCTTAAAGTCAAAAGAAATACATGAAAAGTATGATCCACCCAGACCCAAAGCCAAAAGTTGTGTCTATCACCTTCTCCTTATCTGATAACTTTTGCATAAACAGTAACGTCGTCGCCGTAGCTATTTCTAGCCAATCTAAAATAAAATAAATATGAGTTAACCGATACACATAAAAAATAAAAACCGGACAAGTGCAAGTCTGACTCTCGCGCAGAGGGCTTTGTCCACACCTACAAACAAACAATATTTTAAATTTTATCAACTTATTTTAAGATTTATAGATAACTTCTTAGAGATTTTCAAGTAATTTATAAGCGAAGATCTATTTTCTGTATATATATATTTGTTTAAGTTTTATGCCCAGTTTTCGGAAATAAGGAGTGAGGCGCATGGTAAAGGTGATGGTGTCAAAATCACTTATGTCATCAACTGTAATATAATGACACAATAACGGCACTTAAGCGGTCAGGGCACAGCGCTGCTTATGTGGTCGCATCGATCACGCAAGTAAACTGACTACAGACACGGTCACAACTTGGATGGGCTTAAATATCAGTAACTATCACTAGATGGCAGTCGCCAAGCTATATCGGAGGCGTTATAGGCAGCTTGGATGGACTGCTAGTCAAATCCATCCAAGCTGTGACCGTGTTTGTAGTCAGTTAACCTGCGTGATCGACGCGACCACGTAAGCAGCGCTGAGCCATGACCGCTTCAGTGTCGTTATTGTGTCATTATATTACAGTTGATGACATAAGTGATTTTGACACCATCACTTTTACCTTGCCCCTCATTCCTTATTTCCGAAATATCAAGTTCATAAATATCATTATTACCTAATTTTTTCAATACTAGTAATGAAAAATAGGTATGTAGGTATATATGTATAGGTATCTTATAAGGATCAACAGATTTGTGATAAGAAAGAAAAAAAATAAGTTGTAAGTACTTTTGCATTTTTAATCATTGTCTCGGCGGCCGCGGTAAAGAAATCGGAGTTATTTGAGAAATAGTAGCTTAACTCGTCTATTTAAGGAATCATTCGATTTTTCAATCAATTTTTAAAACTGTCATCGATTATACTTGTAACACTACTGTAACACCGATTCACATAAAAAAAACTACAGTTAGAAATGTTATTGTGGGCAAACGTAGGGACCATCCGATAGCAATGTATGAAGAACACAGTACGGTGAGAGCGGCGAGTTGCGGTATGACGTCACGCGCGCTTGGCGCGCCCGAGCGAAGTATTTGAAAAAGGCGGAAACTAAAATTATCGTAACTTCAAAACTACTCGCTTGATTTAAATGAAACAAAAACAAGTGTATTTCTAGACATTTAGGCTACAAGGTCATACAGTTTCAAGTGATTTAACGGACCCATTAACATTCTTCATTGATAGGAAATGTATGATATAATAATAATATCCGAGACAAATCACACACGGTCATCTAGCTCCAAACTAGGATTCCCTGTATCTTGGGAACCAGAGAGTGACATATCGTCCCTCGCACCACTAAGTCACGTATCTCAGTTTTTTGATGATTTGAGTTAGGACTGCCACTGACTTCCTTGGGTCGTTCTCTATGTTTTCCTTTAACTCACGCTTCTGTATGAATAGTGGTTCTCATGATATTGGTATTTACATAGTTAACGTATCTCATAAAAATCCAGGAAAAAATTCAACTAAGTGACGTAACTCACTTAGGGTTTTTAGTCAAAACCTGTTTTAAGACTTTGATAAAATATTATATCGTATCTCATATAGGATTTTTAGTGAAATGTTATTTACTTAGGCAATGAGATACGATACGATATTATTATACTGTTCTTTATTTTGGCGAGAGATAGACGGTTGATATGCTGTTAGGCCGCGGGTGCACTCATCTGATCCGGTCAGATCCGTCAGCCTGGCGGTCCTCTTAAAAACTGTTAGATGTACGCGGGTGCACTGGTCCGGTAAACTGTCGGACGGAAACAGTCATTCCACCGTTTTACAGCGCTGCTGCACTCATCCGATCCGGTCAGATTCGACAGCCAAGCCACGCCTACCTATCGGTTCTGTAAAAACCTGTCGGATGTACGCTGCTGCACTGGTCCGATAACTGTCTGATGAAAACATATATTCCACAGCTCCGCATAGCAAGCGTCGTCGTCGCTTTGAATAGTGTTGTCTATTGTACGATAGAAAATGTGCTCGACTTTTACACCAACTATTATAATATTATGTAATAATTTTTACTCGTATGTTTAGTTATATTTATAGCCCATAGGCATATTGTATGAATCTATACGTAAGTATTTATTTTTCACTATCTTCCGCCCGCGTGGACTTCAGAATTGTGTCCAAAAAGAAAGAAAATATTAAGATAGTGCCATCTAGTGACGCAGTGAAAATTTTGAGTTTTTAAGCATTCCTACGGGAACTCTTAAGTTACCTACCAAATTTCATCCAAATCCGTTTCAGTAGTTTCGGCGTGAAAGCGGAACAAACAAACAAACAAACTGACAAACATACAAACAAATTGACAAACAAACAAACATCCATACTTTCGCATTTATAATATTAGTGAGATGAGATTAAAAATGCATTACGCTTAAATACTTGGGTGGTAACAGAACCTAAACAAGTAAATATTAAAAACTGAAAATCTAAATATTCTACATAAGTAGATGCTTTACACATTTTCTTAAATAGTATTTTTCACTTAGTACAAAATACTATAATATATTCATACATACATATGCATTTGCATATTCAATAACTATACATTAAACCTTAATATAGTAAGTAAAAACATGTCGATAAATTATGCACAACACTTCTTCGTCCGGTAAGAATGTCAGCATCGGACTGCGTCGGATGAGTGCATCATCGTTCATAGAAAATGTACAGCGACTAGTAAGAGCCGATAAAATAAGAGCCGCTTTGAAAGTCATCGGTCCTGTAAACTGTCGATGTCGGATAAGTGCAGTAGTACTCATACCAAATGTACAGCGACTGAATCAGACTGTGACGTCATCTTCTGTCAGATCTGACCAGATCGGATGAGTGCAGCAGCGCTGTTAACCACAAAGTAAGTGTCGTCGCGTCGTTGTTATTGAATAGTGTTGTGCCCAGTACATGTCTGCTTTGGGCTTTTAGCCAACACCAATTATTGAAGTTGTTGTTTTTAATACAGCGTAAAAGTATAAGTATACCTATGCTTGATTTATGATGTATTAAAACACTTGGTTACCTAGGTAGGTAACCAAGTGTTTTAATAAATCTAAAATTGTGGTTTTCTCATAGAACTTTTCATATTAAAAATACCATATCATTACATGAAACTGCATGTCGTCGGTGAGCAAACAACACCGCACAAGTTGATTTTTGCGTTTCCGATATGAGAGCCTTTGGATGCAGGTTTTAAACGCACTCCTATGTACCTATAAGATTTAGGTAAACATATCAGTCGATAAGAAGGCGTTATTAAAAAAAATAACACTACCTAAGTATTTTTTCTGTGCCACCACTAATCAAATAGTTTTTTTGGGTGACTTGTAAAGTAGGTAAAAATTACATACGCGGTGTTGTTTGCTCACCGACGATATTATAAAAGTGTATGTTAATAGGTCCAAAGATAAAAACGAACCTTTTATTTTTTATTCAAAACGCATTACATTAAAATAAGAAGAGGCTTGGGTGGCTACAGTACAGAACCTAAATATGTAAATATTATTGAAAATCAAAGTATTTTTATCTAAGTAGATGCTTTACACATTTTCCTAAATCGTATTTTTTTTCTATTAATACAAAATACCATAATAAACATACAAACATATGCATTTGAATATTCTATAAATTTATATTGATTTCTGTAGGTACCTATAAAACATTATCATATTAATATATATGTAAATCGATAACTAAAATATAAATGTCGATGAAATATGCATAACACTTCATCTCGTCCTGTAAGGATGTCAGTGTCAGACTGTGTCGGATGAGTGCAGCACATTCATAGAAAATGTACAGCGAATAGTGAGACCGATAAAATAAGATCCGTTTTATAAGTCCGGTAAACTGTCGGAGTCGGATGAGTACACCCGCCCTCATACAAAATGTACAGCGACTGGAACGGACTGTGACATCATCTGTCGGATCTGATCGGATTGGATGAGTGCGCCCGCGCCTTTAGGATGTTTGCGGGGGGTGAACGACGGTGGCGCAGGGAAGTTCTGGCTAATTAAACTATAGGACTTGGTGATAAGTAGTTCTTTAATGATTTGTTATATTTTATTACATATAGGTTGAAAACATATATATTATATATATTATGTAACAAACCTTTTATGTCGGATATTTTCCTATTTTCATAATAAAACTAGTGTAACTGTAGGATCGTAAGTGGAAAATTATTCGGATATTGAAAAACAAAGTTTTCACAAAGTCTCGTATCTGTTTTCAAAAATCAAAAAAAATATTACAAATACAATTAAGTGAGTAGGTAATATATCAAATGAAAGCAGAAACTTTACTCTATATATAGGTATATTAGATTTATTTCAGCATGTCCTTGGAATTAAAATATAATAGAAGTTTGAAATTCCCTAACTGAAAAACGGTTGTTTTGAAGAACTTGCAAAAATGAGATACGTGAGTTAGTGGTGCGAGGGACGATATGTACATTTAATTACATACATATATAGATATAATACACCCTGACTCAGAACAAACAATTCTGCTCATCACAGAAAAGTTTGCCCTGTGTAGGGATCCAACCCACGACTCTCGGATCAGAGGTCAGGATCGCTAACCACTTAGCCACCGAGTCAGTCATATATTTTGCTATATCAAACATTTCCTAGGAAATCTATACATTTCCTAAATGGCAGTCGGAAATGTTTTAGTGGGAGTTCCACTTGAGTTAATTTCAGTTCACTTTGAGTAGCAGATCCGAATCGGAGAACCCCGATTCCACGTGGTCTTGTCTGTCACACAACCAGAGTGTTTTTTAAAAGCGCGGAGCCAGAAGCTCGCGCAGGAGGTCCTGAGTGAATTACTGGGGCGGAGCAAAAGGTGCGATGTAGCGAGTCTTATGGCAGAGCCCACGCGCTTTCTCATCATAATTTATATATTTCCTAGTGCCATCTCGGAATTGTATACAATTCCTAGGAAATTCGTACATTACATATGTGCATTAAAGAATCTTTGAAACGTTATTTTACACATTTCCTAAATAGGCTCGGAGTTGCATACGTTTCCTAGGAATTGTGTACATTTCCTAGGTTTCATACATTTCTGGTAACATATACACTAATTTATACCTGAGCAAAGTTCAACTTTATACATAAGTATAATAATATGGCAATACAGGGTGTAACAAAAAGGTGTGGTAATACTTCGAGGTGGGCTTCTACTCACCAAACTTAACAACTTTTATTCTACAACTCTGCTAAAATCGCAAAAGAATTTTTGGACTTTTCATACAAACTTGGCTCACCAGCTCTGTTGATGTCCAAAAATTTATGGAATTCAATATCAGATGTAGAAAATGTCATATGATAAATGGTACCTATTAAAATTACTGTATTTATGTTAAGGATTCATTAAAAATAATTTGTCTTTTGTAGTTTTGTCAAACTGCAAGTGTACTTACTGTATTTATTCTTAAAAATGCTGATTACAAAATGTTACTTACTGTGTTATTTACTAACTCTTTTCACACTTCCAGGCATCGTACAGAAAAACGGATTATTAATTCTTGAAGATCTCATCGTGAAGATTTAGAATATGTAATCAAAAAAATTGAAATTTTGACTTAGGTACTGTGTTTTCAATTTGTAACAGACAAGACACCCGCAACACCAAAGAAGTCACAAGTGCGATGGAGTACGCTCTTTTCTTGAAGGTTTGAATGTCGTATCGGTCCCGAAATACCGCAGGCAACAATTCAATTTCTTTTAATTGCTCCATAGCTGTATCTGTGGTTTGTCAGATCATGCAAATAAAAAAGGGCTAACGTGGTGTGAATGTGTTATTTTATTGTTTTAGAAGAAATAAAAAGGTCACTGAGAATAGTCTTACCCAAGATAGCATTTTGTGAACATGAAAACTATGAACTCTATTCACGAGTAGTCGACGAGTTGGGTCTTGATACAAAAATCATGTCATTTTCTGAGGGACAATCTTCTATGACGAACTTTGTAGAAAAATACAATAAAAATGAAACAGATGAATTCAGGTAAGTTTCATTTTAATTTTAATTTAGATATAATGATCAAAAAGCCAAGTGGACCGTTGATGTATGTGGCACACAATTAGTTAGGTGCTATGATTTAATGACCTGTTATAATTTTAGGCCTTCCTCCTTCGACACGGACAAAGTGTACGCGTTTTTGATAAGCACGAGTGGGACAACTGGAGGTGTTAAATTTGCCGCTATAAAGCACAGTGCAGCAGTGGTGGAAATCAGGACAATAGTAAAATTAATAGGACCTAAACTACAGTACGTGGTGAATTTATTAATCATCAACGTATTACACTTTCTTACCGAGAGACGTAATTTGTTTAACCTTATGTTGTATCTGTCGTGACAAGAAAAAAATACGCTTACTGGGGATTCATGGGTTCTATTCCCATCCAGACTAGAATTTGATCTTAACTTTTTTAAGTGGAGTTCCATTTCAGAGGTCAAAAGACGATGGTGAACATGTCTTCCGTGCACTGGGTCGCATCTTACTACCACAACATCGCCTATCCACTGATAAACGTCCGTATCCTGCAGGTGCCCAATATGACAACCTCCGCCTTGATAGACATGATAAACAAACATAAGGTCGGTCTGAAAAAGAAATTAAGCTTTACTCACAAAACTGAAGAAATTTCCTCAAGGAGCTAATATTTAGTTCATAAAACAAGTTTGGACTTCTCATATAATAATTGAATAAATTGAAATTGAAATATCAAATGATCCACTGATTAGCCAGTTTTTTTACGGAAATTTCTAAGAGTTTTTTTTTGCAAAATAAGTATTCTAGTAGTAGGTTCGTTACATATAATTTATGGAAGGATATAAAGAAGAAATTAGAGGTACAGGGATTTCGAAAACAGTTGCGTCGATCAATTAAAGGTCGAATCAACAATTCGAGTTAGCGAGGAGTAAGAGTGAATGGCGTTAGCTTGACCGACAAAATCTAAACAAGAATTCATTATTATATTTTTTTTGTACATTTTGAAAACAATGCTATTTTTAACCGACATAATATATTCCAGCCTTCGATCATGAGTAGCAATCCCACAGTCATATCTCTCATACTCAAGCACGAGAAGCATTGTGACTTTTCCTGTTTTGACTTGCTTAACATAGGCGGCGCTAAAACTCAAGGTAAGTTGCTTAGCTGAGTACTTATTTAAAAGTGTGGCAATATTAAAATATTGTATTAAGTATTACCTGTGAGCTCATCTCAT
This sequence comes from Coleophora deauratella, assembly GCA_958295455.1. Classification (NCBI taxonomy): domain Eukaryota; kingdom Metazoa; phylum Arthropoda; class Insecta; order Lepidoptera; family Coleophoridae; genus Coleophora; species Coleophora deauratella. The sequence continues at coordinate 1,078,535 of OY282406.1, forward strand.
GTAAATTATCAGAATTTGTTCTATAACTTTGCAACAGTAGCAAAAATACTGGACTTTCTATGAAAAAAAAAATTAAGGATTTATTTAATCCTTAAAAGCGATTTAGATATTAAACAATAGGGAACAAGTTACACATTTGCTGATAACGATACCATATCTATACAGGTTATCAAAAATTGCTGCAGATTATTTTTGTTATTAAAATAACGAGTACATTTGACTGTATCTTCACCTAATGGAAAGTTACACGCATAATCCACTAATGCCTATTCACTCTCGTTTTGACCTCATCTCAATTTTAATATTCTTAATTTTTCCAAGAACTAGTCATAGTGGTATAAAGCTTCTTCGATATCATCATCAATAACTTACCATCAGTCGAAATGATGCTTGATATACAATATTATAAAAATGGTAGATTATACAAAACCTCGTATTTAAAACTCAAACTCAAATATACCTATTTATTGTGTCGTAAAATTCACGTTTAAATTATAATATTTTAATTAATGCTAAGGTTAATATCTTTTTTTATTCAACAGATGCTAACTCGTGAAGATGCTTTAGTTGTAGAAGCATATGGTCAAACGGAAACCTTGCCAGGACTTTTGTTTGCAACCGGGATAGAACCTCTTGGCAGTTGTGGAACAAGCAAGGGTCTTCATGAGTTAAAGGTTAAAAAGTTTATAATGGTTCTAAGTATAATATACCCGGTGTCGCATTTGTGTGTGACAAAATTTAGTATTTTTTGCTACCTCAATATTTACATGACACAGACTATCTGGTAGTTAGTAATAATAATTTTATTATTGAGGTAGGTAACTAAATGTTCTTTATTTCACATCAGACAAACCAGGCTAAGAAAACGCTAGACTCTGCGTGTATAAACATGATAATTCATAATATTTATTTGCCATTAAACAGAGTATTTTACATGTCAGATGTTATTAACAAAATTACAGTGGTCAAGTCTGTTTAGCTATTTACTAGTAGCATGCAAATAAGATCCACAGAAATAGAATCATTAGAAATAATATTATAAGAAATACACAAATGAAATTAATAATACATTGAACCAAGTAGTATTGGTAGTTACCTATATGTATGAAATATATATAGTACGCTGTCAAAGTGACATGTGAGGCTGTCAGGAGTCGAACTGACGAGCTTAGACTGAAGTACACAGCAATAGGCAGTCGATAGTCGAGCAACCAAACCGCTTAATTACGTTGCACTTAAAAAGATCTAAATGAAGTAGCCTTTAGAATGTCATGGCTTATTAATGGCACACTATAAAAAGAAGAAAAAAATATGTGATGTTATTTTGATTAAGTAAGAAATCTAGGTAAAAGTAACGTTACAATGTCTGTTTCTATCTCCAGCTGATGGATGTGGCCACCAGTACTGAAGTAATGGAACCTTACAAACACGGAGAGCTATGGGTGAAAGGAACTGCCCTTGTTTGTTTGTTCCGCTTTCACGCCGAAACTACTGAACGGATTTAGATGAAATTTGGTAGGTAGATAAACAAAAACCAAACCAAAAAAGTATCATAAAAAATCAATTCTTAATTAAACTTATTATATTTGGCGTATATGTACACAACTGCGTAATCGCTTTTCTAATTTGCTAACTCAAGTGACAGCACAAGTTTAAGGTAAAAACCTCTTGTATGGACCATTCCTATTTACAACTAAAAAAATACAAAGATTACCAACATAAGAGAAGTTTTGATAACTTATATTAAGCATGAGACTGTTTGTTCGTCAGTAGAATAAAGTAAATACAATTTAAAAGGAGCTAGCCCATCTTACTGTGTGCCTTGGTAGATTGGTAGATGAATAAACATACATTTTAATTTTTTTTTTTTAACTTTCAAATAAATCGACTTCCAATTCACCACTTCCATTTCAGATAAACTTTCGGACTCGAAGCAGCTGCGAGGTGGAGTCGTCTTCATGGAGAGCCTGCCAAAGACATCCAACGGCAAAGTGAGGAGGGCGAAGGTCCAAGAACTGGTGCGCACCATGACGCGAGAATAGTTTGCCAGGAAGCAAGCCGCTGTTAATGTAAGAAAATTTATCATCTCCATCATCGTCGTCGTCAGCTAAAAGACGCCTACTGCTGAATTTGTCAAAAGGCCTCTACAAAATATTCTCACGCCGATCTGTTCATTCGTTTTCAATTTCATAGACTAAGTACGTTTAGTAAGGTATATTTCCTAGGATGTACTACCACAAAATTGACACAGAAGGTCCGCTCAATACAAACCACTAAAATCGTAAGCATATACATGCTTATAGAAATATACGGTCGTTCGAGGCAAGGTCACGATCGCACAGTAAGTAATCGTGCCTACAATGACCGTATACGTCTATAAGCATGTATATGCTTAGGATTTTTGTGAGCGTATTGAGCGGAGCCTTCTGTATCTATGTGTTTTGTGGTAGTACTTACAAAAGGGGGAAATGTTTTTGTAACTGTTTAACTGCTTTCAGACTAGTCGGATTCTGAGCTTTGAACCACAGTAGCGGAGTTCTTCACCGGTCCACCGAATGCGAGGTCAGCTTGCTTATCTTAAAGCGATGTTACACGAGTCAAACAAATTGAAGCAATTTCATTGAAAGGCATTGCACATTGAACATTGAACGTCTTTACCTAGTTACACGCTAAATCAATAAAATGACTTTCAATGCTCATTTCAGCTAGAACACCGAAGATACAATGTAGGAGTAGTAGGAGGCTTCCACGCATAGAAGAGTCATTAAATTTATTCATCGTTCAATTTTCGTGTTTATACGGTTCAATCGCATTGACCGATGATCCGATGACCAATATTGAATCAATCGCATTGAAAGCTAGCGAAAAATTTAAGCTTTCAATGACATAGCGCAATCGCATTGAACTATGTTTAGACGTTTCAATGCCATTGAATCAATTAAATTGAAAGCAATATTGAATGGAAATTGAACCACGTAACATCGGCTTTATCGACTAGTAAATTTATTTACCATTTATGCTATGCTTTACTGTTAAACATTTATTAAATCTTTTGTTCACCAAGCAATGAAACTAACTGACCCAGGGGTGCTATTTCGTAGGCTCTCGCTAACTTTTCGCAAACTCGATTTTTAATTTCGTCGAATTTCAAATTTCGACTGCTAAAATCGCTTATGAGAAGGGTTTGCGAATGAATGAATAATTTGAATGATTAGTACATAGTTTATAAAAACACCAAAAAGAAAAGTTGCAAGGAGTCTACTTCATTTTGACAATAATGAAATAAATAAAAAGTTTAAATACTTCTTGGTTTTCAACATAGGTACTCTTTCCTAGATACAAAAAAAAAAGTTGCAAGGAGTCTACTTCGTTTTGACAATAATGAAATGAATAAAAAGTTTAAATACTTCTTGGTAAATATCAACATGTAAGGACTCAGGACTAAAAATAATAATAATAATAATATCTGGGATATCCCCTCCTTCTTCCCCTATACAAAGCGATTTCTTAATGGCGGATGTGAACATATTATACAATATTATCCAGGCTCATTTTTGGGTTAAACAAAACAAGATTGCCGAACTCGAAGGCGCTGTGGACCAAAATTTCTAGTTATAAGTTCAAAGCCAAATTTCCATGTTAGCGAGTACATTTCTTACTGGGTTAGAAATTGTTGAACATCATTTATTATTTTATTGTCCCGTGTATTCCAAAAATCTGAAAATTTCAGCAGTAAGAGATAAATCGTGATTGTACTGGATAATTCGTTCATTTAAAAATTCGCTTATTATCTGTCAGTATGTCAAGAAGCGAATGTGCTGACCACGTTTTAAAAAGTAAATGAAAAAAAAAATTGGTTTTTCAAAAGAAAACTGGTCAATTCGACGATTAATTATTTTGTACCGAGAAATCTAAATTTTTGAGTGATTTACTGACTGAGTGTCCGGAGTCCTGGGCCAGGCTGCATTGCATATTAATTTGCCGAACACTCTCTCCTTAATTGAATTTTAATATTGACACTTCGCAACAAACTTTGGGTGCACTGGCTTTTACGTGAACTCTTCATCTCGTCCGAAAATTTTACAATTTTTTATTATTATTTTTTCTCTGTCCCTCTTACTACATCTTGACTTATTCTATCTTTTTCTGGCATGGGTCGGCAAATGAAGCGATCGCGTGTTGCGCGCCCATTCCTCAATATTAGGGCTGAAAGAGCCCTGTAATACACAGCATGATTTAAAAATAATAACTGTAGACATTGATTACCTAAAAAATTTAGATGAACAAGTGTTAATTTTATAGCAAAAGACAGGCTTAACTGTGTTCAATGAAGCTATGTATTTTATATTATTTATGAATTTATTTGTTTATAAAAAGTGAAACAAAGTGAGCTGAAACTATTTAAACTGTGGCGTCTACAAATGAAACAGAACAATTTTTCCAAGGAAGCCATAGTCAGTTCGCGAAAAATAGGTTTTGACTTGTCTAACAAGCCGATCGGCCAACTTGGCATGGGAATAATAATTATCTTTATTTCAGATAATACAATCCATTTTTGTTAGTAAAACACTTACAAACTATGTTAGTAGATATATCAAAGAGGGGAAAAAATTTAATAAAACAGAAAGGTGTGTCTATCAGGCTACCACATCTGAAAGGCACTATTGTATTGGACTCGAAGGGCACTTAAAATTTTTTGCGTATAGTTAATCCCAAGGCTGTATAAAAATATTGACAGTAGGCCTTAAAAAGCATTATTTTAACTTCTCCAGTACAATGGGTGAAATGAAATGAAATGAAAATATTTTTATTCGAAGTAGGTAGCAGTTTACACTTTTGGAACGTCATTCTTTCATCTACCTAATACGAGGTTCCTACCACTCGGAACTCGTATACCCACCGTTTCGGGAAGTGTTTGCGGAGTGAGAAGAAACGGCGAGCCCTAAAGAAACTCCCTCCAACACATTAAAAAAAAAGTCTTATATTCTATTACATCTTAATGCTAGATCAATAAATGAATTATACAATGTCATGTCTGTAAATAAAATATACAAAAATAAGAATAAAGTAAGAAGAATAAAGAAGGATTCAAAAGAGATAAAAGTAAAAATTATTTGTAGCTAATGACTAACAATTCCAAAAACCAATGACAAGAGCACTCCAGTTCACACGGACAGCACCGGATCACGAGTATAACGCGAGAGTCAGCCATCGCTCCCTTCAACCATATTTGAGGGAAGGGAACGACCCGCCTCCCGATACGCCACCATCCGCACGAACATTTAAGCGAGCATGCACCACTCCGATCAATGGACAAAGAAAAAGGAGAAGGAAATGTCTTACCGAATCCCTTCAGTTCTTTCACAATAGAGTTTGTATCTTTATTGTCTCACAATATGTCATGAAAATGTTGCTGTGTTGGTTGGAGAAACACTTACCGTCCAAGCATTTCTATCATCTAAGTACTCACATGTCTTATAGTAAGCTTTATTACATAGTGTCTTTTTTACATAACTTTTGAATTTATTCTCTGTTAGGTTTACAATATCTTCTGGTATTTTATTATACATTCGTATGCATTATCCCACAAACGACTTACTAACCTTACTGAGCCTAGTAGATACAAGCTGAAGCTTACTGTTATTCCTGAGATTATGAGTATGTCTGTCAGAATTCAGTGTAAAGTGATTTAAGTTTTTTCGCACATACATTACATTTTCATAAATATATTGACAGGGAAACGTTAAAATATTGATTTCTTTAAATTTTTCTCTAAGTGAATCTCGAGATCGCATTCCGTAAATCACGCGAACAGCCCTTTTTTGTAGTACAAAAATAGTATTTATATCAGCTGCATGCCCCCATAAAAGTATACCGTAAGACATAATACTGTGGAAATAGCTGAAATATACTAGTCTCGCTGTTTTTATATCTGTTTAACAGCATAGGCAGCTGAACTAAGTCTGCCTGCTAAAGTTTCTATGTGAGGACCCCATTGAAGTTTTGAATCTACGGTTGTACCTAAAAAAACTGTTTTTGGTACGAATTCTAAAACACTACTAGCTAATGACACGTTTTGAGTTGTTTTTAACATTCGGTAAGGTGAAATTTATGCATTTAGTTTTTTTTGCATTAAGGACTAGGTTGTTCACGGTGAACCAATTGTGTACTTTACAAAGAGTGTCGTTTACTTCGTCAATCATATCAGTTTGCCTATCAATTTTAAAAACTAGAGATGTATCATCCGCAAAAAACACAATTTTAGACAGCGATTCAACCATAAAAGGTAGGTCGTTGATGTAAACCAATAACAGGAATGGTCTCAAAATAGACCCTTGAGGCACACCCATTTTAACGCGTGAGCCTGACGAATTTGTACCATTTATATGTACCTTTTGAGTTCTATTAACTAAGTATGACTTTTTAAAGTTTAAGTGACTTAAAGGTTTTTACAACTGTATAAGGGTAAATTTTTCTAAATTGAAAACATTCTTTACACTGATCTACATTTTCAGTCAGTAAACGGTGGGCGAGTACCGGTGACGAGTCAAGGCTTTCCGTTGTGTTGATGGGAATATCAGTAAAAAAAGCTTCAAATTCTTCTGTTACATCCGGTATTTTTGATATTAAACCGCGATAAGTTTGAAGAATGTAGTCTTCCTTACGCGTCTTTGTTTTTCCCGTTTCTTTATTGATAACGTAAATCTTCGGATCAATGGGTAACACTTCCCGAAACGTTGAGTGTACAAGTTCCGCGTGGTAGGAACTTAGAAAAAAAACGATTTAAGAGAGTGGAAAGACAGGTGCAAAACATCTACTTAAATAAAAAACATCTTGATTTTGATTAACATATTACATCTCACCGCAAGCGCCCTTCGCTCCCTATCGATATCATTATAGTCTCTCAGGTTCTTACTCAGCACATGGCCCAGGTACTTAAAAGAATATACCCTTTTTAGTGGAACACCATTAAGTATGATGGGAGGTACTTCACTTGGACACTTTTGTCCCGCTTTAAAAACCAGGGACGTGACAACCCCTTCCGCGATTAAGCGCTTAAAATAAAAACCCCTTCGATAGCATATCCCAAATGTATAGGTTACCCAATCGAATGGGGAACCGTTTCATTTGGGTAACCCTTTTGAAAGGGTAACCCATTTATTAGGCTTATGAAAACTGGGTTTATAAGGGTATTTTTTCAAACGAGGTTCGGGCGGGGCGCGTGTCAAGGTCGTACAATGAGACATACATAATGCTTTATCTATGTCTCATTCTCATGTATTTAGAAGCGGTCGTGACTTAGTGCGGCTTGCGTGGTCACATTGATCACGCATGTTAAGTGACTACAGACACGGTCATAACCTGGATAGGTTTGACTTGTTAGTGGCATTTATCTTGACTGTTTCCGTGCTTCGCAAGGCACGTTAGGCCGTTGGTGCCGGCTGCTATCGCTAGCAGTCGTTAAGTCATGTCAGAGGCCTTATAGAAAAAAGAGGCTTGAAAACTTCTGACACTGGGGTTGGCCACTAGCCCCACAATCTCCACCAATCCGGACTTGGCCCCCGTGTGTGGAGTATGGCCTAAAACCTTCCCGAGTCATGGGAAGAGACCCGTGCCCCTGCAGTGGGGACGTAATGGGTTGTTAACACAATGCTTTAGTTATGCAAACGAGAGGTGGAAGAAAGATTGTAGGTGAAGAGTCATGCGGAATTCACTCCAGTTTAGCGCCACCGCGGTCTGTGAAGCAGGAAGTGAAGTGAAAAAAAATTTGGATTACAATTAAAATAAAAGATTGTTGTGATGGGGAAGTACGGTAATCCCGCCAGTTTTCGACCAATTAGTGGAGTTGTCAAGTTTGGAAAGCAAAAAACATATGTTGGTGTAGCAATTATGTTGTTAAATTAGCTCTCCATATATGGTATATACACTTAATTTCAAAAAAACAAACAAAAACTGTTATTTACTCTTACTGTTGTTGAATAAATCGGTAAAAATATGCAAAATGCCGATTTTACCAGTTTTTGACCAGATGTTCCAGTTTTCGACCACCTTTGTCCAGTTTTCGACCAGAGACTGAAGCAAAGTATTTATGTAAAAGTATTGGTGTTACGTAGAAAAAAGTTTCAAAACAGAGTTTTAACAGTTTATATGTTGCAGGGATATGTAAAAATCGGTAATTTGATCAAATCCCAGGATATGTTAAAATAATAAAACCATTTTATCATATCCCTAAACTTTGGATTCCCCTAAGGATTTCCACACCAACCACTCCTGGGTTACCTGCGTCCAGTGACTTCCCGTAACTTTCACCAGACCATCGGTCCACCAAGTGAGGGGCTTGCCTAAGTTACGTCTTCCGCGATACTCCAGAACTTTAACGCCTTGGGGCAGCTATCTGTTTTACGAACTATGTGCCCCGCCCATTGCCACTTCAGTTTAGCAATTCTGTGAGCTTTGTTGGTTGCTTTAGTTCTCCTGCGTATAATAATACCTTTACGATGTTTAAGGGGCAATCTCGCATCTGTAGGCCTCTGGAATCTTTGCAAATGCACGTGCGTATGCTTTTGTCATTCTTATTCGTATACAATGTGCATTCTTACTGCTCAGAGTGCAGCCCTCTAACAATATCATAGCATATGAGTATGACGCCCTGTCAGGCTAAGCTGAATATAGAGGATGACAGAATTGTATCGTCCTAGTCTGAGCTGTTGGAAGAGATTAAGAAAATCTACGGGCAACAATACGCAACCACAGGTTTATCTGTAGCCAAATTACTATATTTTAGTAATTTGGCTACAGATCTGAGAGCCAGATCGAAGCGATATAATGCTGAAGATATCTCTGACGTCAGCCTGTACGAAGTTAACTCTAAAACATCTTAACACTTTGGCGCGCGGTAGCGGGAACACCCGTTTATCAGCTTCCATAAAGTTTGACAGAGCGGGGAACCCCGTTTGTGCGTGACATTCGTCGAACATTAGATTAGGGGCCTTAAGGTTGACACTATAACTAAATCTGAGCTACTCATAATGACAGTATTCTTGCTCTTTATATGGCGCTCATTCATTTTGCACGGGGTTTACCGTAGTAATGATAAGAATCATTTAAATACAAATGGGGTTCCCCGCACTGTCAAACTTTATGGAAGCTGATAAACGGGTGATCCCGCTACCGTGCGCCAAAGTGTTAAGAACAACAAGGCACTGGGAGATAAGCGATGATAGAATAACGAAATAACTTCTGAAAACAGATGGAAAACCGGTACTGCAAGCTATCAGAAGCTGTTTAATTACATTGTAATCAATATATGAACAGATAAGGGATTGCATGTGGTGGTACTCTTCTTCAAAAATGGTGATAGGACCCTGCTGAAGAACTATAGACCCAAATATAGAACGTAATTTAACTATAGCATTTAATTCTGTCTAGACCAAGGCTGTGCTATAGTCACTCCAGCAGTAACTATCAATATATCAAAGTGTTGATGTGCTTGTACGAAAACGCTACCATGTTATTCCGCCTCCAGGATTAAAATTGGAAAATTATCCCGCTGCAGCATAGGGTAAGACAGGGATACATTATATCTCCGAAGGTACTCAACACTGCCCTGGAAGTTGTTTTCAAGCTTCTGGACTGGAGAGGATTCAACTTAATTATCGACGGCGAGTACATAGCTTTCTTAGATTCGCTGACGATATCATGGCCTTAGCTAAGACCTTGGAAAACTAAGGTACAATGCTCGATAGACTCAGTAGAGCCTCTCATCAACATGTGGGTCTTAAAATGAACATAAGCTAGACAAAAATATATCATAATATCCTCTGAAGATTGGAGACTTATGACACTTGGAGTTGTTGACGGATATGTAGCCTGGGACAAATAGTCCAGCTGGGTAGTTCCAACTCCTAGAAATATATCGATTGTTGAATCCAATTCTGCTGGGCAGTATCCGGAAAGCTCCGCAATATAGGGTTACTTAAAATTTGTTCTTGATACCTAAGGGTGTGCATGTTCGCATGATAACAAACAACTTTCCCTTAGGAACCCATGGTCAAATCGCAAAAAAGCATACTAATTTGGCCAGTTAGTTGACCTATTTCTATGGTATCCAAAACTTTTTTCGATTTGACTATGGGTTTCTTAAGGAAAGTTGTTTGTTATCATGAGCACATGCATAGCCTTTCTTATCAAGAACTAATTTAAAGTCACCCTAGAACTAAGAACTAGTTTATATTTACGTCCAAAATATAGCAGTGTCTCAATACTAAGGTACTTGAGCAGAACGTGTTACTAGTGGTAACATAAGCCACTGAGACATATTAACTTACTATGAGCCTCATAAAAAGTATTAAAGCTGTTCAAAGATAGAAAGATAGATAAAACGTTTAATTTAAAGAGCTATGGAGCGTGCTATGCTTGTAGTTTCTCTTAGTGATCGAACTCAAAAAGAGATACTGACTTGGTGGCTAAGTGGTTAGCGATCCTGACCTCTGATCCGAGAGTCGTGGGTTCGATCCCCACACAGGGCAAACTTTTCTGTGATGAGCAGAATTGTTTGCTCTGAGTCTGGGTGTATTATATCTATATATGTATGTAGTTAAAGTATATGTGTATATATATCTGTATCTGGTTCCCAAGATACAGGGAATCCTAGTTTGGGGCCAGATGACCGTGTGTGATTTGTCCCAGATATTAATATTATAATGATATTTTACTCGATGAGCTCTTAACATCTTCTGCTGTTTTAAGAGGCAACAGGCAACTATACAAGTTCCTAGGCTAAAGAAGTAGCCAAATTTTTATTAGCAGTTTAGAAAGTTATCATTGTGTTATGAAGTAATTAAGAAAAGTTGGCGATTATGAAATAACCATGCTGGGATGTGGACGTTTTTCAAATAGTGCATAAATTAAATGATCCGCCGACGTTTGCTAGCCATATATAAATTTCAACTTTTTAAATAAACTCGAGCGTCTTCAAAATCTCACTGATCTTGCTATCAGATTTATCTTTTATCTCCGTAAATATCATCACGTGTCCCCGTATCGAAGAGATTGGAATGGCTTCCAATTAGTTACCGTCGTGACCTTCACACCCTGTTACATCTTTATTTTCAAAATCCCCAATTTATCTTAAAGAACGTTTCAACTTTATCTTCTACTCACAGTCGTCCTCTTCGTTCCTCCGATAACCTCCGTCTCCATATTCTTCCTCACTCTACCAATTTCTAACCTCACTCCTTTACCTCATCAAGCTATCCGCCTCTAGAGTCCCCTTCTTGTACCCATCAAACAAGCCCAATCATTGCACTCTTTAAAAAAGGATAAAAAACAAGCATATCTTCTTGACGTCTAAAGAGCTCATCACTTCTCCAATCATACTTTGGAAATAATTATATGTGTACGGGATGTAAATATGGTCGTGCGTCAAATTTTAATCAGTGCTTCTATTCCTGTTTCTGACCAATTTTCCCCAAGGAGCACATAAATCAAATCAAATCGTAAAAAATTAACTCCTCAATACTAATTTGGCCACTCGGCTGATCGATTTTTATAAAGAATCCAAAAGTTCACTGCTACTATCGAACATTATATACATTTATCTATCTTTCATATCACAAAAGACAACATGCATTTTTTCCCAGTAACTAAATTAAATTAAATATGGTGGACGAAAACTGGCAGTATCAACCAAAAAGTATCCGACGCTCGATTTTTATAAAGAATCCAAAAATTTACTGCTACTATCGAACATTAAATATAAATTGTCTATTTGTCATATCACAAAAGACAACACATGCATTTTTTCCAGTAACTACTACCTTAGTTTTGCTTGTTAGTATAAAACGGTCGAAAACAGGAGCATTGTTACTCTCTTTCCTGATTTCGAACACGTCACATTTTTGACATTGCTAGTTTTAAGTACATTTTAAATATGGTGGACGAAAACTGGCAGTATCAACCTAAAAGTATCCGACGCTCGGCAGATCGATTTTTATAAAGAATCCAAAAATTTACTGCTAGTATCGAACATTAAATATAAATTGTCTATTTTTCATATCACAAAAGACAACACATGCATTTTTTCCAGTAACTACTACCTTAGGTTTACTTGTTAGAATAAAACGGTCGAAAACAGGAGCATAATTTCGACCACGTCATATTTTTGAGATTGCTAGTTTTAAGTAATTTTAAATATGGTGGACTAAAACTAACAGTATCAACCAAAAAGTATCCGACGCTCGGCAGATCGATTTTTTAAAGATTCCAAAAATTTTCTGCTACTATCGAACATTAAATATAAATTGTCTATTTTTCATATCATAAAAGACAACACATGCTTTTTTTTCTAGTAACTACTACCTTAGTTTTGCTTGTTAGAACAAAACGGTCGAAAACAGGAGCATTGTTATTCTCTTTCCTAATTTCGACCACGTCATATTTTTGAGTTTGCTAGTTTTAAGTACATTTTAAATATGGTGGACGAAAACTGTGAGTATCAACCAAGAAGTATCCGATTATTCATATTCCTTAATGGTGTGATACCTAATGGTCTTAAAATTCGCAACACAAGAAGAGATTTTTTTTTCCACTTTCTGTCCATATTATTTCCATATTCTATAAATCGCAGGACACACAGAGGCGGCCGCGGGACAGTAGCGTTCCGAAGGCGGACCTGCGGAAAGCGAACTTAGAGCGGACCCCTTCAGACAGAAATTGCGGCGTCGCGGTAGCGTCGCGGGGGCGGTATGTCTGAAGGCAAAAGCGTTCGGGACCACTTTTTTCGGGAATTTTGTGAAATAGGTATTTTATTATAACTGTTACGATACTCTCTGTACGAAAAGGTTTAAAAACTGGTCAAGCTCACACTAACACAATACTTTCTATCTGTAAAACTTATAAAACACAAACACACACACACACTTTATTGTACAATAAAGAGTTAACAAACAAACAAACAAAACACAAGAAAAACACTCAAAAATCTGTAATTTAATACAACTCGCAAGCACGCCCCCGCACCGCGCCGCTGTGTGGGGGGTTTCATATATTTCAATGGAATACAACTGGTCCCGCGCCGCGGCCGCTTTCCCGCTACCGCGCCGCCACGCCGCCACCGCGCGGGATTCGCCAATCTGTAGGCCCGACCTTCCCGCTTTCGCCCCCGCGCTGGTACCGCATCGGGCGAATCCCGCCCGGTTTTGGTGTAAAGGGTTTCATAGTAATCCGAACATTACAAAAAATCCCGCTCCCGGTACCGCCCCGCGGCCGCCTCTGTGTGTGCTGCGCTTCAACAAATGACAGTGAGTAGGTAAACAAACAATCACGCATCAACTTCATTCAAATCAATGCCTACAGTCGCCCGGACCGACTGCATCGCATATTCCATTCTATAATGGTCCGTATGGTTGTAACGTAAGGATCATATTTGTCTAAAAGCTGAAAGGGTTACCCTTTCATTATGGTAAGTGGTTCCAAAGTGTTTAGTTAATCTTTAAAAATACCGCTTAAAAAACCCAAACGAAAGGGTTTTGACGCCTACTGGGTTTGGTAAGCAAACCCCTTGCAGAAACCCATTCAAAAACCCTTACCCTTACTGAATACATGGTTTTTACAGTCCCTGTTAAAAACCATGTATTCACTTTTTTTGACGTTGTACATGAGGCCATGCGCCGCAGCGTAGGTTTCACACATGTGAATAAGTTTTCTCAAGGCACTTATTGACGGACTGAGCAGCACCATATCGTCCGCATTGCTGATGTTGTTCATTGCGATACCCACTACATGACAACCGAAGTGCTCGCTGCTCAGCCCGGCGACAAGGACATTTACATAAATATTGAAGAGCCTGGAGCTCAGACCCCCCTGCCTCACACAATATTACAATACATACTCCAAGGAGTGAAAATTTCCCCATCGAGCAAGGTTAGTTTGTCGGGTATACCAGCACTGGAATGGTGTTATGACTTCGGGGGGTACCTTGGTCTCACTTAGCTTCTCCCATAACACATCATAGGCTACCATATCAAACGCCTTGAAGAGATCCAGGAAGTAGGCATATACCGGTGTCTGCCTGTCCGTGTAGTACTTGATGGTATGCTTGACGCTCAAAATCGTGCTTTCAGTCATTAAGCCAGCTCGAAAACCAAACTGCGCATCTTCTAGTAGACGAATTTTTTCTATCTGAGCGTCAAGCAGACTATCGAGCACCTTAGCTATAAATGAAAATGAAAATATTTTATTCGAAGTAGGTAGCAGTGTACACTTTTCGAACGTCATTCTTTTAACTACCTGATACGAGGTTCCTACCACACGGAACTCGTATACCCGCCATTTCGGGAAGTGTTTGCGGAGTGAGAAGAAACGGCGAGCCCTAAAGAAACTCCCTCCAACACATTTAAAAAAAAAATCTTATATTCTATTACATCTTAATGCTAGATCAATAAATGAATTATACAATGTCATGTCTGTAAATAAAATATACAAAAATAAGAATAAAGTAAGAAGAATAAAGAAAGAAAGGATTCAAAAGAGATAAAAGTAAAAATTATTTGTAGCTTATGACTAACAATTCAAAAAACCAATGACAAGAGCAGGCCAGTTCACACGGATAGCACCCGACCACGAGTACAACGCGAGAGTCAGCCATCGCTCCCCTCAACCATATTTGAGGGAAGGGAACGACCCGGCTCCCGATACGCCACCTATGACGGTTGCAAGTGAAATAGGCCGGTAATTGCCCGCGTCCGAAACATCTCCCGTCTTATTTTTAATGATAAGAATCACTATCGTTTTCGTGAGTGCTGGAGGAAGATAAGTATGCATTATAGAAAGTGAAAAAAACAAAGACAACACTCTGGGTAAATGTACCCCAGCATATTGCAGGTGCTCGATGCTGAGTCCGTCGTGCCTTGGTGATTTACCTCTCGTCATGTTTTTTATAATCTTCGCTACATATTTAGATGAGAAGCGTAGCAACTCACTCTCGCCGACAGTATCAGCATCGATCACTTGCAAGGGGCTGCCCAGCGAAGAGACTACTTTAAATTTATCTTTAAATGATTTAGCGATCTCTACTGGATCAGACGCTCCGTTGATACTCACAGGCAAGCCCGGTTTGGTGTTCATTTTATTAGTGGATTTACAAAAGTATTTAAAGTTTTTAGCAGCATGAAGTGATGCTATCTTATCTTGTTTAATTCGCTTCTGATTATCCTGGCACCACTTCAGTTTTGCTTTAAAGACTTTCGACTTGCTATCATTTCATTATAGATTATTCCACAATTAGGCTTGTCATACCATAACCAGGTTCGAAATTTGCATCGGACTTTGCTGTGAGAATCACGAACAAAAGTACTGGTCGAATGATGCACTTCTACACAAAGCCCTGCAAATTCACCGGCTTCTTGCAATCACAAATTAAATGACGCTGTTTACTTTCCATCTTACGCTAATGTGGACTTGAACATCATGTTCGATTATCAGTCTACAGAAATAAGTTAATTGTTAACAATATTTTCTTCCTTTTCTCACTCACCTTGTATCGCCGGCTCTATATCTAAAGTTATGTTTATGTAGCCACTAGCAGCGCAGTGTGGACGAGGCAAGCCGCTGACATAGGACGGTTAAAAACGTATTATAACAGAGCACCCTGTAGCTAGCCATTTGTCATGCGCCCGGCTAGTGTGCACGCCTCTTCAAATAGGCTAGGGGACTGCATGCATTTTAGACGTATTTAGCAGTCCGCTGGAGGTTTTATAGCAGTTTGGAATATACAAGGTTTTTATAATCAGAATTTTTGGACTTCCCATACAAAGTTCATCAACCAGCTAACGGATTTGTATGAAGAGTCCAAAAAAATTTTGCTTTTGACCATGAGTTTCTTGCGGAAAGTTGTTCATTTTGATGAGTAGAAGCCACAGTTAAAATATTGCTGTTTTTTTTTTGTTAGCCTGTATGAAATAGATGGCGCTATAGGCAGTATGGCGAGTCTGGCATTAATTGTCCTTATCATATTCGTTATAAATTGTCACTCCTAAGAATATCATTTTACATAACATTTGAAATGCATTAAAAATAGATTAGATTAGATTAAAAGTATTTTCAGAATTAAAAAAAAACAGAATGAGCAACTAGTTTTTTATCGAAACACAGATATTGGTGTTTGCAATTTAAAATTTAAAGTATTAGTATTTTATTACATATAGTTACTTGTTAGTTAGTTGTTGTTTCTTTTCTAGTAATTTATCTCTTTGAAGCTTTTGATCACCTACTCCCAGTCTACGGCATAGTCCAGATGTTTTTTGTTTTCGTTATTTAGTTTCCGTGATCCGATTAAACAAACACATTAATAGCCCCCGTCCCACCGCATGTATCAACTAACTTATTTTTAATTACAGCGTCGTTTTTAGGGTTCCGTAGCCAAATGGCAAAAAACGGAACCCTTATGGATTCGTCATGTTTGTCTGTTTGTCTATCTGTCTGTCCGTCCGTATGTCACAGCCACTTTATTCCGAAACTATAAGAACTATACTGTTGAAACTTGGTAAGTAGATGTATTCTGTGAACCGCATTAAGATTTTTACACGAAAATAGAAAAAAAACAATAAATTTTGGGGGTTCCCCATACTTAGAAGTACTTAGAACTGAAACTCAAAAATATTTTTTTTTTCATCAAACCTATACGTGTGGGGTATTTATGGATAGGTCTTCAAAAATGATATTGAGGTTTCTAATATCATTTTTTTCTAAACCGGATATTTTGCGCGAGAGACACTTGCAAAGTGGTAAAATGTGTCCCACCCCCCTGTAACTTCTAAAATAAGAGAATGATAAAACTAGAAAAAATATATAATATACATTACCATGCAAACTTCCACCGAAAATTGGTTTGAACGAGATCTAGTAAGTAGTTTTTTTTTAATACGTCATAAATCGTAAACCGCAAATTACCTTTCATTCAATCAACTCAAATATAAAAAAATATAGAGTTCAAGACATGTGTGATTATGAATTTATACGGAACCCTCGGTGCGCGACTCCGACTCGCACTTGGTCGGTTTTTTCGTGACTTTTATCGTTGTAACTATTAAACCTCGCTGGACATCGTAATGACGTAATTACGATAAGTATATAAAGGTAACATTATACAGGGTGTTACAGAAGGGCTTACTCAGAATCAAGTATACGGGAAAAATGTTGTAAAAATCCGATTTACAACTTTTTTTAAAGTTTCCCATACAAATTCTTGATTCACTATTCAGATTTAGTATGGGAATCTGAAAAAAATATATGATTTTATGCAGTTTTCAAGCTGGCACATTAGCAATATTTTTTATATATGTTATTAGTTCCAAATTTAAACTCAGATACACATAGGTTTTCTTTATATGCTGTTAAAACTTTAAATCCTAGGTGGGCCGATAGATATGTCCGGAAGTGTATATTATAATATACAAATTATTATTATTTGGAAATTGCCGGAACAAAAGTTATTTCTTTTGACCTCACCAATGCGTGGGCAAAAGGATGGTAGGTCAAAAAGAATAACCTTGTAAAATGTTAATATTATGTAAACCAATACAAATTTAATGAAATGAATTGAATAAAATTAAGTAATGAAACAATAAAAAACGCATTTATTAAATAGATATCATTTTTAACAGCGTATCATATAATTTTTTAATGTTGTTATTTTAAATTAAGCTCCGTGAGTAATAAAAATATAATTATTACAAAACCGTAATCTCACTAATATACGTATATAAATGCGAAACTACGTATGTTTGTTTGTTTACTAACCGTGACCAATTTAATTCCAGAGACATATTTTAGGACAATAAACATAATAAACCTTAAGATTTGATTTTCACTTAAGTACACAAATTATTGTGAAATAGGCATTTGAAAAACGTTTGCTGATAACAAATTACATAGAAGTATTATCCGAATAATATTAAATGAGTGAAAAATTATCCATTATTCCAAGTTCTACTAATTCAAAATTACAATATTAATCCAGAAATATCTTATTACTGAAATGTGGGTGTTCTATTATTCTATAAAATACGCACAAAAATTGAGAGTGGAGGCAAAAATTAAAATGTTCTCAAGTCAAGGTTATCGAGTGTTCGTTAAACTAATCTATTTTGGATATGCATGCATATTGCACAAGTTAAAACCCTTTACCATTAGCGTAGACACAAAGAATAGACGTCAGAAGAAGAAGGAGAATAGATGACCACCTCCGTAGCCTAGTGGCATGTCCGCTCGCTTCACATCAGGAGGTCGCGCTTTCGATTCCCGGCGGGGTCCTACTTTTTAGGACTCGATTTGGTTGGTGGTAGGGCATTTTCTGAGCCCGCCTGGCTAGCTACCACCATCTTATCTAAGTCTTGCCGCCAAACATATTGATCACACATCAATGTGATTAACATTGGATAATCACATTGATGTGTTCCGGCATGAAAATAAGATAGCCTGTTCCCCATTGCGTTGGGGAATCTTGGTAAGCCCGCGTCCATCTTCGGTATCATCATCACTTACCATCATGTGAGATGATGCCAGGGGCTCACCAATTGACGGTAAAAAAAAAGAAGCGATAGCCATTACAGAGTTGATCTAATAACTTATTATCTTATCATATTATATTATGTGTATAGTTATCAATATAAATTTAACTCTTTTTATCTCTGTACATATTAAATTGCATGACATTATATTATAGCATTAGGCCGATATTGCACATTATGCTGTGCGAAAATAAATTCATTTATAAAAATATTAAATAATAAAATATAAAACGAAAGCATATTCAGAATGGAGTCCAGTGATATTATTTTAGACGGTAAAAAAATTGGTGGAAACCGCCACCTCGGGCACATAATGTTGGAGTGCTTCAGAACAAGGAAACCAGATGATATTTGTCAAGTAAGTGTTTTTAGGGTTCCGTAGCCAAATGGAAAAAAACGGAACCCTTATGGATTCGTCATGTCTGTCTGTCTGTCTGTCTGTCCGTATGTCACAGCCACTTTTTTTCCGAAACTATAAGAACTATACTGTTGAAACTTGGTAAGTAGATGTATTTTGTGAACCGCGTTAAGATTTTCACACAAAAATAGATGGGGTCCCCATACTTAGAACTGAAACTCAAAAAATATTTTTTCATCAAACCCATACGTGTGGGGTATCTATGAATAAATCTTCAAAAATGATATTGAGGTTTCTAATATCATTTTCTTCTAAACTGAATAGTTTGCGCGAGAGACACTTCCAAAGTTGTAAAATGTGTGTCCCCCCCCCCCCCGTAACTTCTAAAATAAGAGAATGATAAAACTAAAAAAAATATATGATGTACATTACCATGCAAACTTCCACCGAAAATTGGTTTGAACGATATCTAGTAAGTAGTTTTTTTTTAATACGTCATAAATCGTAAACCGCAATTTACCTTTCATTCAAGTTACAACGAACTACAAAAACTTTTATATTATGTTACTTGCTTCTACGGAACCCTTCATGGGCGATTCCGACTCGCACTTGGCCGCTTTTTATAAGAAAAACATTCATTCAAACCTTCGAGAAAAGAGCGTACTCCCATATCAAAGGCCGGCAACGCACTTGTGACTCCTCTGGTGTTGCGGGTGTCTATGGGTGGCGGTAATCGCTTACCATCAGGTGATCCGTCTGTCGTTTGCCACCTCTGCCATAAAACAATAAAAAATAAAAATAAAAAATGAAATTAAATAAAAATATTTTTGAACTAGTTAACAGTGTACACTTTTCGAACGTCATTCTTTTATCTACCACTCGGAACTATACCCGCTGTTTCTGGAACTGTTTGTGGAGTGAGAAGAAACGGCAGGTTCAAAGAAACTCCCTCCAACACAATTTTTGAAAACTTCTTATAATTTTATTACATCTTAATTAGAGGTCAAGAGATGATTTATACAGAGTGTAAGGGACAGGTTTCCGAAAACTTTAAGGGCTTGCTCAGTAGACGAAACTGAACAACTTTCCACAAGATTTTTTTCAGGAAACGAAAAAAATCGGCTTCTCCATATAAACTGTCCAATCAAGTTTATAATTTTGTATGGATATGGATTTTGTATTGATATGGAAAGCCGATTTATTTTTCGTTTCCTGAAAAAATTTCTTGTGGAGCAAGTTTCTACAAAGCAAGCCCTTAAAGTTTTCGGAAACCTGTCGCTTCCACCCTGTATATTGTCATGACTGTCAATTAAAATTAAAAAGAATAAAAAAGGAAGGATTCAAAACAGATAAAAGCAATTTGTAATAAGTAGCTAATTACTTACAATTACAAAAACCAATGACATAAGCATTGGTTTTTGTAATTGTCCACACGGACAGCACTCGATCACGAGTATAACGCGATAATATAGTGAAATGAATGGACCTGAAAGAACACTGTTGGTTTACACAATTTTAGTGGAACATTCTGTCCGTCTTTCTTTTAGGTCCGTGCAATAAATAAATACACAATAAGCAATGTCACTGACTATAACTACCAGTAATAGCATACACCAGACACTCCTAGAAACTGAAGCGTTTGTATTAACTACTACCTCTACTACTTAATAAAATATAATATAAAATACGCGTACATACATATGTTTGTGTTGCATGGCTTGCGCTAAGCAACAATACCAAATCTTACCCGCACTCAGGGAGAGTGAGTTCGCAGTTAGAGGGTCACGATTTTCAAATACAAGTATCTCTGAATTGTCGCGTAGTGGATGCTTCAATGCAAACATAAGTGACTGACTCGGTGGCTAAGTGGTTAGTGATCCTGACCTCTGATCCGAGAGTCGTGTGTTCGATCCCCACACAGGGCAAACTTTTCTGTGATGAGCAGAATTGTTTGCTCTGAGTCTGGGTGTATTATATATATATAAAATAAAAGTATATGTGTATGTATATCAGTCTCTGGTTCCCAAGATACAGGGAATCTTAGTTTGGGGCCAGATCACCGTGTGTGATTTGTCCCAGATATTATTATTATAACTCCACAGAAATACGGTGTTCACTCCATGCGATCGAACGAGTCTCGGGTGCTTATAAAGTCTGGATCGCATTGTCACCATATTTTTTATTATTATTATTGTGGTAGATGATTTACACAATCTTTTAAGTCATGTTAACCCACCACACAAAACTAAGACGTATTTCTCCAAAGAAATAAAAAAATCCTTCATCACTATCAGATAGATGCCGCCACAGACGAGAAAGAAAGTTACGGTTCAGTGCTCCGGCGAACCATTGCCATGGCCAGGAAGCTGCGGAGAGCTGGTTTCCGACCAGGAGACGTGATGGCTCTAGGTGGCAGGAACCACCTTAACCTCAGGATACCGTACTATGCGGCCTTGATGGAAGGTCTCCCTGTGGCTGGTATAGATCCTGTGTTCAAATATGGTAAGTAACAGAGATTTTTAAACGTCAAATTCAAAAACAGCACTTAAAACAAAATAAGAATATGAAAAGAAAAACAAAAAGAAACAAGACATCATAGAAAAGAAATATGTCGACAGGCACAATATAAATTACTTATAGCTTTATTTACACTAAGAATCCCCCCACGTCCAAGTACAGGTATTTTTTTATTATTTATTTATTTATCTTCTTATAGCTATCTTTACAGGTTATATCCTAATGCGATAGATATGGAATAAGTATTACATACATTACACCAAAGAAAAGCAAAATATAGAAAAAAAGACACATGGCATAATAACAAATAATATAAAAGGCCCATCTTGCGAATTCACATCTTGAACACACGAATATATCAGTCAACTCTGCCACCGCGTTGAGAGTCTGAATAGCTCTCGTGAGCGGCCCTTTGGCCACCAGATTGGTGCGCGCGGCGGGCACGGCCAGCAGGCGCGGCCGCCGGCGCCGACCCACGTACCCATCGGGCACGCACAGCCGTATCTGACTCAGTACCCCTGGGTTATACGTCATCCCCCTCAATACTCTCACCAAATATTCGACGAGAGTGAAATCCCTCCATACTTCCAATTTCTTGTATCCGACCATTCCCAGTACGAATAGAGTGGGATACATCAATGAATAGAATGGATAAACCCCGTACAGACGCAAATACAAATTTCGCGTGAATTTGTTTTGAATTCGCTCCATCATGGTGCTATATTTGGCTTCATGTGGAGCCCATACGATTGCACCATACTCCAAGTGACTTCTGACCAAAGCGTCATATAAAGCCTTTATTGCCGATAAGTTTGTGAAGCCACTGGTCTGTCTAAGAATAAAGCCAAGGTTCCTATAAGCCTTTTTACAGATTTTGACTACCTTGTATTGAAACCTGAGAAGACGTGTGTCACGCCTAAGGGTAAGGTTAAGGTTTAAGGTTTTTGCCCGCATGCGGGCAGAAATCCGCATGACAATAAAAGCGCCCTAAAAGTAAATTTGATTGAATGTCCAATTAGCCATGCGATGTTTTCTTTCGCAGAACAATCTTTGTGTGAATAATTTACGTAATTTATATATTTTTTAAATAATGTTTTCTTGGTTGGTAATGTGTATTATTTAAACTTCAGTGGAAACCAAAAGTGTTTTAGGAATCCTTCGACCAAAGATAGCATTCTGCGAATATGAAAACTACGAATATTATTCACGAGCAGTCAAGGAATTGGGTCTTGATACAAAAATCGTCACTTTCTACGAGGGCGAATGTTCCTTGGAACAGTTTTTGGAAAAAGGTGATGAACATAATACTGAAGAATACAGGTAAGTAAATACCAGATTATAGCTTATCGGATCTTAAAAAATAGCCTGTTGTTGATACTACTGTATAGCCCTGCCCTTATAATGAGAACCATAGCTTAAGATCTTGGTACGGAAGTAGAGAAGATTAATCGCAAGATGTATTCTCAATACTCTTATTAGTCTAAAATTAGTGGTGTACTTAATTGTGAAAATTATGCATCCCACTTGTGCGTAGGTTTTGCGTAAAATACCTGAATTATTTTTTTTTTAATTGTTTTTCTTTCTGGAAATTATTTGTTATATTGGCCTGATTGGATGATTCGTCCAAGCTACAGATGTTACCAACCAAAATCGTTCCCACTGCAGGGTCGAGAAAGTTAGGCCATACTCCACACACAAGGACTAATCCAGGAGGAGGTTGTGGGGCTAATGGTCAACCCCAGTGTTTGAGTTGACGATAACCATCTAGTGATAGCAACCGGCAACAAAATCTGAACGTGGTCTTTGCGAAGCACGTAAACGGTCATGATAAATGCCATTACCAGTGAAATCAATACGTTCCTTTATGACATGACCGTGTCTGTAGTCAGTGTGATCTGTGTGAGTGACACGACTACGTAAACACCGCATTACAGAATATTTCTCAACAATTTCGACGACTGTTAACAACATTGGGTGTAATGTGGACTAGTTCTGAATCCGAGTAGTATGGATAAAATGGCTACTATTCAGCCAAATACGTTTATATCACTCCCATATACTGAAATTTATACAACTCCCTAGTGAAATGATAATTTTGTGAATAAACAAAGTAATACTGAGTGGGGACCTTTTTGGTGTCCCTGCGCTGCACCTACATTTGTTTACTATTGCCTGTAGGTATTGTACTTTTTAGGTGTTGTGTTTTTGACACTGAAGAAATGAGTTTATATTTCTGTTTAAATATATTATTAACGTGGTTTCAGGCCATCCTTCTTCGATACAGAGAAGGTATACGCATGGCTGCTGAGCACGAGTGGGACAACCGGAGATGTCAAATTTGTCGCCTTAAAGCACGAGGCCGCTGCGCTTGCTATACAGAAAATTACTCAAATCAACTATCCATACTCTGAGATTAGAAAGTAAGATTTTTTTTTCAAGTAACTACAGATCTAGTTTAAATGTTATTATTATTGTTTTGGAGTAAGTCATGATATTTTTATTCTACATCTACAGACGCAAAACATTCGTTAATCGTATTATTGATCGCCAGGAGAGAGACCTAGCTTAGTGTTCCCACACATTCTCCCGAATTGTTAAATCGTTTCTGTTTTTCGTATGTTTCGTTACAAACTCTTTCTTGTTTTGTATTCTCAATTAACAGATTTCCGCGACTTGGCTCGCGTGGAAATCAGGGAAAAGTAGTCTGTGTTGATTCAAATTATGAACTCTCTGTCTCCTAAATTTAATCCAATTCTGTTCAGCCGTTATTGCGTGATTGAGTAACAAACATCTAAACTTTCTTATTTATAATATTGATGATCGATCATCACTGAATAAAAAGTATAAGACAACTTTACAGTACTTAATATAAACATACCGACAGCAGAAGTCGAGGTGAAAGTGTGAAAATTAATTACTGTTGCACCTTGCCCTGTAAGTCACTGGATGTCTCATACCGTGCTAAGCAAAAGTGTGTGGGGTTCAGCAATATCTTACTTCAAAATTAATCACGGTCCGGTTGTCATTTAAATAAAACTAGGTTTATTCCTAGTCGAAAAAGGTTTCACTGTGTTAATGCTGATAACACGTTTTTGACCTGACTGTCACAACCCGGAACATAATAAAAAAATATAAAGCTTAAATTTTTTGTCATTTATTTAAAGAACAAAAGTTTTTACAATTAACCCGAAACAACGGCTTGGATATTCTAATATTCGCAATTAAAATATATTTTTTTAAATTTCAATATTCAATTACATTGGTCACGATACGGGTCGAAGCTATTGGTTAAAGGATTATTTTACTGTATATCTTTGACTATAGTAATTAATTTTCAAATAAGTAGAAGCTGGATTCATGAACCTATTAAGAGATGTAAGCAATTATTAAATTGGTAAGATTATAACTTTATTTCTCTCACCGAATCATTTGTTTCAGCAACGGTCAGACAGTTGGTCTAAATTTGTCCCCTGTGCAATGGATAACAGCGTTTTACAATTCTACCCAGTTCCCGCTGACAAACACCATAGTTTTGCAAACTTCTAACGCAACTAGCGTCGTATCATACATAGATATGATTAATAAATATAGGGTATGCAGTTTCAAGTGTACTATGTAGTGTAGTGTAGTATTGTATATATGTTAATAGTTCTTATCATGTTCTTCTAAAATATTATCCGAGAAAGTGTGCTAAGCAACGTGTCTGCACAATTTATTAATACGAAGATTGTAATAATAAAAATATATATTTTTTAATAATAAAGTAATTTAAGGTTTTTTAGGGTTCCGTACCACAAAAAGAAAAAAGGAACCCTTTAAGGATCACTTCGTTGTCCGTCTGTCTGTCTGTCTGTCTGTCTGTCTGTCTGTCAAGGCCCTTTATCTCAGGCGTGGAGGTAGAAGGTTGAAATTAATATCAAATACTCAGGCCTGCAATCCCTTGAAGCTGTGAAAAAATCTAACTTCTATGCCAACTCAATCAAGAGATTACCCTACAGGTTTTTAGGGTTCCGTAGCCAAATGGAAAAAACGGAACCCTTATGGATTCGTCATGTCTGTCTGTCTATCCGTCCGTATGTCACAGCCACTTTTTTCCGAAACTATAAGAACTATACTGTTGCAACTTGGAAAGTAGATGTATTCTGTGAACCGCATTAAGATTTTCACACAAAAATAGAAAAAAAACAATAAATTTTGGGGGTTCCCCATACATAGAACTGAAACTCATAAATGTTTTTTCATCAAACCCATACGTGTGGAGTATCTATAGATAAGTCTTCAAAAATGATATTGAGGTTTCTAATATATTTTTTTCTAAACTGAATAGTTTGCGCGAGAGATACTTCCAAAGTGGTAAAATGTATTATAAACGTACCTACGAAAACCTCATTCGACTCACTGTCTGATGAAGACTGTGAGGATCGCCTGGAACTGAACAGGAGCTGTCCTGAAATAAGTATGTAACGAATTGAAACAGTAGAAGATATGAGGATTCAAGTCAAGAACTTACAGGAGTAATTAGACATTGCTAAAAACGAAATTCAAATAATGTTAAAAGAAAATTTTGACCTAAAAAAAGAAATCTCAGACTGCAAAATACAAATCAAACTCAAACTCAAACTCAAAATGTTTTTTATTTAAGTAGGATGCTTTACACATGCTTTTAAATCGTCAATATTTTTTTCTACCTAGTACAAAGTCCCTACCACGCGGGACTTGTACACTCAACGTTTCGGGAAGTGTTTGCGAAGCGAGAAGAAACGTCGAGCCCAAAAGAAACTCGCTTCAACACATTTTTTAAATAAAATCTTAAATTCTATTACAATTCATGTCAACAATAAAATTGTGAGCTGGACGATCTATACATGTCCATATATCATTGTCATTTACATAATCTAGTATTTTGTAATACCCTTTAGAGCATAAACAATTTTTCACATGCAATTTGAATTTGTTTTCTGGCAAACTAGTCACATTTTCGGGTATTTTGTTATAAAATTTTACACACTGCCCCATAAATGACTTCTTAACTTTACTCAGTCTCGAATAGGCAACATCTATGTTATTAATATTTCTTAGATTAAAATTGTGTCTGTCACTGTTTTTATGAAACAAGTGCAAATTTTTACGTACATACATGATATTTTCGTATATGAATTGACTAGCAACGGTAAGAATATTAATTTCTTTAAACATATTCCTCAACGACTCGCGGGATCGCATCTGGTAGATTGCGCGAATTGCCCTTTTTTGCAAAATGAAAATCGTTTCGATATCAGCGGCATGTCCCCAGAGTAAGATTCCGTAAGACATTATACTGTGAAAATAACTAAAATACACTAGTCTCGCAGTACCTACATCTGTCAACTGTCTTATTTTCTTAACAGCATATGCAGCTGAACTAAGCCGTCCCACTAAGGTTTCTATGTGTGGGCCCCATTGCAGTGTAGCATCTAAAGTTACACCTAAAAAAACGGTATTATTTACAAAGTCCAATACATTATTATCTACAATTACACTGTTTTCAATTTTCTTTACATTTGGTAATGAGAATTTTATGCATTTTGTTTTTTTTGCATTTAAGAGTAGATTGTTAACAGTAAACCACTTTAGAATCTCTGAAAGAGTGTTGTTTACTTCGTCAATTTTGCTATCTTTCCTGTCAATCTTAAAAATAAGAGAATTATCATCAGCAAACAACACAATGTTTGACAAATTTTGCACCATATATGGCAAGTCATTTATATATGTAAGAAAAAGAAAAGGGCCTAATATAGATCCCTGGGGCACACCCATTTTAACCTTAAGAGCCGGATGAATTTGTGCCATTTACTTGGACTTTTTGCGTTCTGTTGCTTAAGTACGAATTAAGAAGACTGAGGGCCCCGTCCTCGACACCGTAATGCTTTAACTTTATAAGCAATGTATGATGTTCAACGCAATCAAATGCTTTAGATAAATCACAGAACACTCCTATTGCATTCTGTGATTCTTCAAAAGCATCATAGATGTTACGAATAAGAGATACTCCTGCATCGGTTGTAGATCGACCTTTTGTGAAAATTGATAAGCTAACCAGAATCTGTAAAAACACTACAAAAAATTCCACTACAAAATGCACCACGAGCAAGGTAATGTCGGGAACAGTGGCTCAATTTTTTGAAATTTGAAATTTATTAGTTCCAGGTTTGCGTCTAAGAAATGACACGTAGAACTCATTCTTTTCATTTCGCCCTTCTGTGACCTTCCCAACGTACAATGATTTATGTTTCTTAGTTTTGAATTCAACTAGCACATATTCGCCCTCTAGTGGCGCTCGAGCCAGTGATTTTAAGTGTCTTTCAGTTATGATTTCGGATTTCTCGTCACCAATTTCATCTATTCCTTCCTCTGTCTAGTCTATATCCTCATCAGATCATTATATTCGTCGTCACGTTGTAATAATTTTCGGGTTATTTTTTTCTTCTTGGCAGCGTTCCTATTTTTAATAGCTGTTTTTTCTTGTTTTACAGGAAGTTTTCAGGTGTGTCAGTGAGAATCATGCTACGGCCCCGTTTTCTTTGTTTTCGGCTAGTGGTTCTTGGTCCAGCTTTTATAGGATCTCTAAACTCAAACGGTGAATTTAAAAGATGTTTCAGCTGATTGAGAAACTGATGACGATGAAATATTTCTTGAGACCCCGTAAGTGTTACTTTGAACTATCGATGGGAGTGCTTCAAACGCCAGTATTCTTAAAGTTTCGGGCCTTTATGAAAGTAATAAGGTTTTGTATTTGGATACTTTTGGAATTGGATCTTCGGCGGACACTTGCTGCGCTTCCACTTGTCCCAAAGTAGAATGTAGCTTTAAAGCAGCATAAAGACCTGTTTAACTTGATTGTGACTTTGAATCGGTTACTGTTGATGTACATAATTTTGCTGAAGCTGTTGCCTGTGAAGTAGATGGCTCCATTATTTCAGTATCTGTTGCCTCGGACCCTCGCAAATCAACTACACTGATCGAATTTATGTCTGCGTTTGTAAGACCTTCTTAACGAGGTAGGCAATCTGAACATGGCCCTAGACAATCTGTTAGTGTACTTGGCAGAAAATTTTCGTCCGTAAAAATGTTCCTGTCCAAAGGGTAAATACCACATTTGGCAAACGAACTTGTAATGTTTATCGGAGTCATTGCTTTAAGAAAAGCAGACCCTATAATCAATGCCAAGCCAGGAATCAATGCCAGCATTATAGAATACTTTGAATGGGCCAAATTCTCACACGTCTAGGGATTGTAATTTTCCCGAAGTATGAGGATGTAGAGTGAGGAGTTCCACTTCGGAAGCTTTTTTAAGTCTATTGCTTCTATACTTAGATGTGACTCATGGTTGCCCATTATTAGTTAACAAGGATTATCTTTTGAAAATTGGAGTGTTTGATAAAATGTTTCATTACTTCTACGAAACAATCCGTGTTCATCCATCCAGTAGGCGTTGCTAAGCCGAGTGTACCTCCTGGTGTGTTTTTGATCATATGATCTTTGAATTTCTTTCTTGGCAATATCATTACTGAAGGCAAAGCATTGCCACTGGCACTTATAATGCAGCAAGTCGTTACCAACGTTCCTCTTTCACCACTAGTAACTTTACCTATGCCTTTGTTGCCTTTAGGTGCAATCACTTTTTCGGGTTTCTATACAGTTGTCGTTGATGTCTCATCAAGCTTAAATATACGTGTGGAGATTCCATATGAGGCCCACTGGCTGTTTAGAGTTTTGTTTTTTATGGCATTTATTGTTTTATCTGTCTATTCTATCTACTATTAAAAAGAACCTGGAAAATATACTTAATTAGTTTATTTACATTGTGGCGACCGTGAAGATAATAATAATATTAGATGGAGCGAGCGCGGCAGGAAAGGCGCATCGAACGACGGCGATTTACCATTTTTACCAACAATTTAGACAAAAATATCGAAAATGGCGATGGTAAATCGTCGATCTCCGCCGAGTACGAGAAGTTGAAGTCTTGCTATGAATCCTTGTCGGCAATACAAAACAAAGTCATTGCTCTCATATTGGATATGCCCGAGCACACAGACAGCGAGGTCGACAAGGAAGTGGACGAGTCTGACGCCTACATATCTCGTTGGTACGCGTTAAGTGAGACAGTAAAAGGTTTACTTCGCGATGCATCAGATACGGATTCCAGCGCAACAAAGACAGTCAAAGGTAATGACCACACTGGCAGATTCTCCAAGTTCAAGCTTCCTAATTTGGAGCTCCCTAAATTCGGTGGCGAGGTTAGTCAATGGATTACATTTTGGTCCCAGTTTAAAAAAATAGATCAAGATGGAAACATGGAAGATGAGGACAAGTTTTTGTATCTCCTGCAAGCCATGGAGTACGGCTCTGCAGCGCGAGAACTTGTAGAAAGCTATCCACCAATAGGAGCTAATTACAGAAAAGCTATTGAGCAATTAAAGGAGAGATTTGGCCGAGACGAGGTAATAATTGAACACTATGTGCGTGAACTACTGCAAATGATTCTGACGCAAGCGAAAGGAGCACTAAAATTATCTGTGCGCTCTCTATATGACAAGCTTATGACGCAGATAATGGCCCTTGAAACGCTTGGCGTAACTCAAGAAAAATACGCAGCGTTCCTGTTTCCATTAGTGGAATCTTCTCTACCGGAAGATATAGTACGAGCGTGGAATAGATCACAATTTAGAAAAAACAATATTCTTAACCCGCTTCCCGAACTACTCAGTTTTTTAAAACAAGAGGTGGAGTCGGAAGAAAGGATACGATTAGCGCGAGCTGGTTTTACAGACGGAATCGCTTCTTGTTCCACGCCTGGTACAGCTTGTTTCACCACCACTGAGAAGAATAGTGAAATGTTCGTGCGGATGGTGGCGTATCGGGAGCCGGGTCGTTCCCTTCCCTCAAATATGGTTGAGGGGAGCGATGGCTGACTCTCGCGTTATACTCGTGATCGGGTGCTGTCCGTGTGAACTGGCCTGCTCTTGTCATTGGTTTTTTGGAATTTGTTAGTCATTAGCTACAAACAATTTTTACTTTTATCTCTTTTGAATCCTTTCTTTATTCTTATTTTTGTATATTTTATTTACAGACATGACATTGTATAATTCATTTATTGATCTAGCATTAAGATGTAATAGAATATAAGACTTAAAAAAAAAATGTGTTGGAGGGAGTTTCTTTAGGGCCCGCCGTTTCTTCTCACTCCGCAAACACTTCCCGAAACGGTGGGTATACGAGTTCCGAGTGGTAGGAACCTCGTATTAGGTAGATAAAAGAACGACGTTCGAAAAGTGTACACTGCTACCTACTTCGAATAAAATATTTTCATTTTCATTTTCATTTTCATAGTGGAAAGGAATTGACTAAACATTTTGAAAAAGTTTGTATATGGTGTGAAAAAACCAACCACTCAAGTTCTGAGTGTCATGTGGCTATAAAGAAGACTTTAACTGAGAGAAAAGAGTTTCTTAAGCAAAAAAAGGCTTGTTTGATCTGTTTGGTAGCTGGTCATAGCGCAAAGAGATGCAGAAAGTTTGTGAAATGTGTCATATGTCAGAGAAGACACTTTCCTATACTATACGAAAATTTGAGTTCTACAAAAGAAAAACAAAGCCTTTCAACCGCAGAAAATGGAAACAACGAAGTTTTGCATCACACTATAACCCCTAAAAAATCCATTCTTCTTCAAACTCTTAAAGTAAATATTATTAATGGTGACAATGTGTGCACTGCGCGCGCACTTTTAGATACAGGTGCTCAGCGCTCATTTCTCAAGAACAACATTGTCGAAAAGTTGCGTTTGAAATCAGAGCGTCGACAAGAATTGACTCATAACTTATTTGGTGGTGTATTAAAAGCAAATGTATTAAAGAGCAAAGTGAGTATAAATAAAATAGAGTGGCGTCATATATGCCCGTCAGTACCCTGGTGGGGAGGGTTCTGGAAAGGAATGATCCGCTGTCTCAAGGAGCTTTTTCGACGAAATTTGTGTAAGACCACACTTGACTATGTCGAATTGTGTACAGATCTGTGCTTGAGTCCAGATAATACTTCTGGAGGGAGCTTACATAAAATATTTGATCGAGTTAATGGACCTATCCTTGCTGCACGTTGGTGTTATCTCAACCGGCTAAACAGAGACATAAAACAGCGTTTTCGTAGCAAGTACATATATAGCTTTGCTGGCACAAAGGCCTTGTAAATATAGAGCACAGTCAGTTAAGGTTGGAGATGTTGTTTTGATAGGAGATGACGGAGTAAAGAGACTATATTGGCCCTTGGATTTGGATATGCAGTTATATCCGGGAATAGACGGATTGTCTAGAGCAGCATGTGTAAGTATACTCGTGGGCAGGTCCACGCACTGTTTGCCGCCGGGAAGATGTGGAGATTCCATATGAGGCCCACTGGCCGTTTAGAGTTTTGTTTTTTATGGCATTTATTGTTTTATCTGTCTATTCTATCTACTATTAAAAAGAACCTGGAAAATATACTTAATTAGTTTATTTACAATACGTGTACCATTGGAAAAGGCCGGGTTTCTTTTGATGATATTTTCCAAATTGTTGTAAAAATTATTAACGTTGTTTCTGTTAAAGGCTATCGCCCTTGCAAGACTGCAAGGTTCTGGTCTTCTCGAAGTAAAGCCATTTCTACGCTTGAACGAAATCAACTAAACCTTGCCCGCCATTTCATTCTCCTTCCAAAATGTGGGAATCTTTATATTATTGAGCTTAGCACATTGATATGCTATTTTACGACATTCTTTTGCTGTCAAACTATAAAATAAAAGAGCGCAGTAAGTAAAATACTCTTTCAATTTTTCCTCTTGGGCTGGAGTAAAAATTTATTTACAGAATAATTTGGCTCAAGTTGCTGTCCATCGAGATTTTCTACACCAGCAGTTTGCGATTATATCTCTTCAGAGTAGAATATGGCACTCCAGATATCTTAGCTGATTTCCAGATAGAAATGCCTTGCTTTATCAAAGATATCCCAGCTTTGACTTGTTCGGCGGATTTGTTACCAATTTTTTATATTTGCTGTGGCTTTCGTGGCATTCTGAAAAAAAAAAATTATATAAAGTTCAAGTGCCGGGGAATTTTAGTCAGTACACAGTGGCTCACTCTGAGTACACAGTGGCCCATGAGCCACTGTGTACTTTGGTGAACTGAGCCAGTGTTGACCTTATCGCCATTTTGAAATATGTGTCTGTGATGCGTTACAAATCTGTCACTAGCTTTCCAAATCTACGTCAAAATTATCTTGGTTCTATGTTTTATATGACATAAACTACAATAATTAAAAACTATAGCAATTAAGACATGAAAATTGAAGTCATACTTACCACAAAATGTAATTTTTAGCATATAAATAAAGCACAAGGACGCGACGCGGCCCACGGGTTGAGTTGCATGCAGACCAACCAATTAGTTTGTGCGTGTTCGTATCTAAAGCACTTGCTATGAGTGACTGCAACATATAGATAGCCTTTCTCGTATCGGAAATATTGAAATGAGTCACTGTTCCCGGCCGAGTCACTGTTCCCTACTGTAGCCTACAAAAAAAACGAACCAAAGAAAGTTTTTTTAATAATTAAGGAAAACCAATGTGGCTTCCAAAAAGGCAAATCAACACTCTTGCGACATTTACTTTAGTAAAGGAAATTTTACAGAGCCTAAATAATAAATTGTACACTACAGTATTATACTTTGATATGTCCAAATCCTTCGACTTCGTGTCGCATGATCTACTTCTATCATAACTAGAATATAATGGAATAAGAGGCCCTGCTTAAGATTGGCTCAGGTCCTACTTGTATAACAGATCACAATTTGTTGAAATACGGAAATTGAACAAAGAGAGTGAAACTCTCTCATGTCGCTCAGAGTTTAGAAAAAACAGTGTTGGTGTCCCTCAGGGGAGCATACTAGCCCCCCTTTTGTTTTTAATTTATATTAATGCTCTACCAGAAGTAACGAATCAGAAGAGCATTCTGTTCGCAGATGATATTTCGGTAGTTGTGACTACAAATAAAAATATGACATTGAATCAACATATAGATGACATAATATTATGGTTACGTAATAATAAACGGACAATTAACATAAATAAATCTAAATTCATTATTTTCAATACGTATAATGACATTATTAAAATATTTTATGACAATGAAGCTATCGAGAGTGTTAACAATGTGCAATTTTTAGGAATTACCATGGACCAAAAACTGAACTAGAAAGACCAAATTGACATAATATGTACCAAATTAAACAGATTTATCTTTCCTTTATATAAATTTACAAAAGTGGCTTCAAGAAATACGGCTATGGTTGCCTACTATGCGTACATAGAGTCTGTACTTAAGTATGGTCTCATAGTATGGGCAATAGCACAGACGTAGGAAAAGTTTTTATGGCACAAAAAAAGTGCATACCTGTGATATAATGTGATGTTGCTCCTGACGTGTCGTGCAAACCATTTTTTAGATATTTATGTATTCTCCCTCTACCATGCTTATACATGCTCGAAGCAGCTAAAGTTAAACTGCACCAAGCCAAATATAAAGTTGAAGCGAAAGACTCAGTCACTAGGAGTAGAAGGTACCCGGAAAGCTTAGTCTATGAAGAAGTTTCCAAGAGCACAAGGTAGCAAACTGTTTCTGGATGTGTAAGATTATTTATAATCAGATTCCACAATTTATTAAGGAACTGCCATTTAATAGATTTAAACAGATGGCTTCTGCGAAATACATTCTACTCAGTTAAGGAATTTCTGGACTACAAATGCATAACATATGTAGGTATCTACAATATTATTTTTTTAATGTTTTATTTTAATTTTTAAATGTAATTATAAATGTTTTGCATGCTATAACTTCATAGATGAGCTTGGCGATTCTTCTAAAATGTTTTATGACCAGTATTATGTACTATAGGGTTTTTTATCTCTTTTGTAAATATTCACCTTTGTTAGTTTTATTAATGTATTCATTTTCCTCCTTTATGTGCGTAGGTTCTTAAGTTAGCGTTTCTTTATCTCGAAATTCTTGTATTTTATCAAATATTGTTTATTTTTGGTGCAACTTCAATTCAATGTTTTTATGTTTGACATCCTATAGTTTCTATAGGAAACTCATTTTCTTCTTAAGGAGTTTGCATAAGTTGTATATTATTAAGGGATTATTAAGAACTACGGTCTTTTTGGTTTAACGCATATATTTCCTGGCGAATGAGAATAGCCAGGATTGATGACGAAGAATGTCAAAATGGAAAATTCAAATGAACATCATCATTCTAGGATATTTCTTTAATAGGAGCGGGCGGATTTTTCTTCCAACGCCGGACTGTGAATAGACAACATCTTTGGAACGGAAGCCCGGGATCTCTCTCCTTCAAGTGTTCCTTCCGCTAGTCCCGGGCCCTCGTGCTGCTGTCCCACCGGACACTCGGACTTAGGAGTCCGGTTGCTGCCACTCCAGCCGCTCTACCCGTCGCCGTCGGGGCGCGCCGCTCCAGCCGCCCGACGCATTAGCCGCCCGCCGCCCTATTTCTTGTTTCTTTCTTTTCTCTTGTAAATAGTGTGTAGTGATTAGGCATGAGTCCGATATATCAAAACGTAACTAAAAACGGATATGAGATTCATATCATAACATATCAATATGGCAGTTTTTAATATCGGATATTAGTAAAACTATACGTAGGCTAATAGCGCGCGAAACACAACTCCCGCAACCCAAGCATATGATATCGAATGGATTGATATATTCGCTTTCTCTCTTTCTAACAAAAAGACATTTCATTAGTGCGAAAGAAATGCAGCGAATATTGAACTGGGACGGATATCAGCGGATGATAGGCGAATTGACCATTATGGTTATTGCAATACGGTTTAGTTTGGACTTGATAACGCGTGAGTTTGTGTTTCCGTTCGTTTCCTAAACAAATAGATAAGTTACGTTTAAAAAGCGATTAATATCGTGCTACTCATATCGATATCTGAAAACGGTTTTCGGTATCGATATTAAAATTTCATATCGGTTACAAAACCGTTTTCCAAAAAAAACTGATAACGCCCATGTCTAGTAGTGATTGTGGACATTGGATACGTTTTTTTTAAGAAAAGGTTTTGTATAGGTTTTCTTTTATCTTATTAAATATTGTGATCCCGGATAACCCCCTCTTTTCCTTTGTAACATAACAGTACCCAGCTCAATGGCAAATAAATATATTCTGATTCTTATTCAAATATGCATCATACGCGGCCCTATCACTTTATTCCGCTGTTATAGAAGTTTGACTTTTACACAGCTTCAAGGGATTGCAGGCCTGAGAATTTCATATAAAGTTCAAGACCTGTGTGCTTATGATTTTATACGGAACTCTCGGTGCGCGAGTCCGACTCGCACTTGGTTTTTTTACTTAGGTTGTATTCGTTACTACTCATCTAATTGAACAAGTTTCCCCAAATAATATAACTACATATTTGTATATAAAAAAATACAAAACAATTAAGTTAATGAAGATACAAAATTTTTGCCTGCTCACAGAGCACACTTTTGTATTTACTACGCAGATCTTATTACATGTCAGTGCGCAACGAAGCATGCTAAAGGACTTTTTTATTTTCCTCAGCCATCAAGTTTTATCATCAGTCCATCTCTATTATCGCTCATCCTCAAACATGAGAAGCATTGTGACCTCACTAGTGTGGACTCCATTGCCATCGGTGGTGCTAAAGTCTATAAAGAACTCCTTCTTCTGCTTAAAGTAAGTGTATGATAATAATATTGTGACAATATTGTTGGGACAATCAAGGTTGGAGACATAAAGCATTCTTCTGAAATATCAGTTTTTTTGAACCGTGGCTATCTGTCATATGAATCTGATTGAACCTTTGCCCATGAACCAATACTCAACCCGCAGTGTATTTAATTATTATGAGAAGCCCAAAAATGTTTTTGGGAATTAAATATTTGCTCCCTGGGGCAAGATCTTTCACAGAAAAGCTGGTATTTCTGAAGTTCCCAATTAATTTCTAATCGGTCATAGTCATAGGGACAAGAATGCGGTGGAGTGTATAATTTGGCACTGGTGTAATATTTCCCATACAAATATTAACAGTAACTGTCTTCCTTTTTTTCTTAAAATTACCCTTATGTTCTAGGCACGCGTGCGCAAAGACACAAAAGTTTTTGAAGCTTATGGTTCAAGTGAGATGACAATTGTTTTTTTTTCTAACGCTAATACCCCGGAAGGTAGCTGTGGAGTCAGCTGCGGAATAATGCAGGTTAAGGTATGTATCATTCGGTCGTCAGTCACTGCTCGAGTCGTACACGTCCGTGCTGTATTGTTCTCCAACTAACAGAATGAGTTAAATGTGCAAACTGCAATCGACCTTATAACTGTGCTTTGAAGATCTATATTGTCTTGTAGTTAGTGGTGCATATAGGGTGACTTTTAATTAGTTCTTGATACCAAAGAATATGCATGTGCTCATGATAACAAACATCTTTCCCTAAGGAACCACTAGATAAATCGTAAAAAAAATTTTGGACCCTTCATACTAATTTGGCCGGTCAGTTGATCGATTTGTATGGAGGGTCCAAAACTTTTTTTGAGGTTTGACTATAGGAACCCTTAGGGAAAGTTGTTTGTTATCATGAGTACATTCATAGTCTTTCGTATCACTACTAATTTAAAGTCACCCTATATATATTTGAAAGATTTTTCAACTGCGAACTGATAAAGGCGTGTTATTATAGATAGTTTTTTCTACCCAATTGTAAACAATGTCGGTGCTCCGTTCCTCTAAAACTCTTGGTGCGGCTTCATCAGACTCGGATTTGAATAAACTGGATGCGGCGAAAGTTGTTCCTGACTTCCTAAAAACACCTAACTTCATGAATCCCCGAAAGAAACGCCTTTTACACCTCCAGAACGTCGAAGATGATACTAGCTAAGTTACGCTGGATTCTCTTGAGGAGTGGAAATCGCAGTTGCAGGTTAGCATTGTTGAAACAATTAAAACTCCTGTTAAACAATCACTGTCCGAGGAGCTCGGCAGGGTCGCCGTGTCTCTGGAAATGCTTCAAAACGATGTAAAACCCCTGTCATCTGGGTACAAATTCATGGAGACCTCGGTTTCAAAACTCCAAACAAGGGTATTTGAGCTAGAAAATTGTGATGTCCATAATTTAATAGAAGGGTTCTGTAAATTGTGGGAATGAAATGACTAAGACCTGTGTTAATATAAGCACTACTAAATATATTAAATTAAACTATCTACAAATATGATCTTAATGTTTAGCTAAACTTAGTTTATTTAAAGTAAATAAAGTAAAAACATGCTAGCATTTCATTATTACTAAACAAAATATAAAATAAAGTTAAAAAATAATATAGTCCATATGCAAGATTCGAATCACGAGTTTCCTTACTGATGCCGGGCTCAATACCAATCCGCCAGCTGGGCGATAAGCGACCGGTTGAAATACCTCTTCCGTATCATTAGAACAACAAGTTATTGCGAAGTATAATTTTTAGAAATCATTCCCAACGTGCAAAATCATCAAATTATGTCTCAGCAAAAACTATTTCCTTATCTCCAAAACATAAAGGGCATGACCATAGACTGAAACAAATGATAACGATTTCCATAATTCATCTGCATCAAAGTCAGTTCGATACAACAGCTAAGTGATAAAATTACATATCTAACACTTACCCCAGTTCACAACACTATTTAAAACACTTTAATCTTTGTTAAATTAAAGAATATTTAATATTTCATTTGATTTACAAATTTTCAACACAAAGATTCGCTTCCGTGATCCGGAGCTTGAACGTCATTCGTTTCCTCAAAATTATCTCAACTGCCTTCGAAGGCACTCGAAAATAAATTAATATTAGTGGCATATTAAAAAATGAGCCTAGTGGCTCCATCTAGTGACGGACTGAAGAAATAATCATTACATTATCCCCCCTCCAAAAAGGGGAATCCAATGGATTCAACCTAACACACCAATAAAAAAAACAATCAATTTATATAAGGTTCCAGGTCGGTTGCATGCCACTTGCCCAGATTTTTACCCCTTAGATTCTTTAAGAAGTAAACATCTGTTGAAACTTTGTCTGAAATTATTGCCTTCTCATATTTTGGCGATAATTTTGCCATAAAGCTCTTTTCGTTGCTCGATTGTGGCTTTGTCTTTTTCCAAACCATGTCCCCAATTTTGAAATTCATCGTTCTTCTGCGCAAGTTATAATTTCTGCTATTTATTTTATAAGCTTCTATCAGCCTCTTATTAATATCTTTATATAATTCATCACGTTTCTTAATTTCATTCTCATATTGTAAACGATCAAAATTTAGTGGTTCATCTTGACTTAAATGTATTGCTTTCTTGTGTATGGAAGTTTCTCTTCCAAAGAATAAATATGAAGGTGTTTTGCCAGTAATTTCATGCACCGCCGTTCTTATTGCATGGCCAATATGTGGTATAAATTTATCCCATTCTTTGTGATTGTCTTCAATGAAAGATGCTATTGCTGTACCAATGACTCTATTAACCCGTTCAATAGGATTAGATTGCGGGTGATAGTAGGGTGTATACCATATTTCAGAGTTATAATTTGCAAGAAGGTCTTTAAATTGACCAGCAATAAATTGTTTACCATTATCACATAATATGACACTGGGAACACCGAATACCAAAAATACCTGTTCCTCTAGCACTTTAACAATATTAGACACTTTACCATTTTTCAGGGGAAAGAGCAAGGTAAACTTACTAAACCAGTCCGAAATGACAAAAAGCATAGTGTTGCCCAGTTTTGAACGCGGAAATGGACCCATTAAGTCCATTGATACTATTTGAAAAGGTTTAGATACGTTCTTGTGTTTGCCCATTAGGCCTATTGGTGGTAGATTACTTGGCTTTCGGCTTGCGCAGATTTCACATTTTCGTACATATTCTTTGACATCCTTTATTAAAGTTGGCCAATAGTAATGTTGTCTCACCCTAAGAACAGTTTTCTTTACACCGAAATGTCCGGCAGTTGGTTCATCATGGCACTCTTTTATTACCTGAATTCTAAGCTTTTCAGGGATTACCATTTTCCATGAATTACTTTAATCAGGAAATTGGGGTAATTTCAAATATTTCCATAACAACCCTTGATCCACTACCCAATCTGGACCAGACTGATCCTTCAAAGTCATGTCTTCTAGATTTTTGTACCAATCGTCTTTGTCGTCTTGATTAATATCCATTGTATTAATTTCAGCCGGTATAGCCCTAGACAAGGCGTCGGGTACTATATTATCTTTTCCCTTACGATAAATAACTTCAAAATCGAATTGTTGCAAGCGCATTGCCCAACGCGACAATCTGCCATGAGGATCTTTAATTTTATATAACCACTGGAGCGCACTATGATCCGTGATAACTTTAAAGTGAGCACCTTCTATATATGGCCTAAATTGTTCCACAGCATGTATTACACTAAGTAGTTCTCGTTCAGAAGTAGAAAACTTTTGTTCTCGTTCCGTAAGTTTCTTGCTAGTGTAAGCTACCGGTCTTTCAATACCATCTATGGTTTGTATGAGAACTGCTCCAGTGCCGTGGCTAGATGCATCACACTGTACTGTAAATTCCGAGTCAAAATCAGGACAGCTTAGTACTGGCGTGGTTGTTAAAGCCGATTTGAGATTAACAAAAGCCTTTTCTGCTTCGGTAGACCACTGCAAATGGTTGCCCTTTTTCCCACCTTTAGTGAGATCATGTAAGGGTGCTGCGACAGTTGCATAATTTTCTACAAATCTTCTGTACCAACTGGCCAGACCCAAAAAGCGTTTCAACTCTGTATATGTCATAGGTTTAGGATAGTTAAGTATGGCTTTGACCTTATCCGGATCAGTTCGTAAACCTTCTTTGTCTACAATATATCCCAAGTATTTCAAAGAGGCCCGTGCAAAATGGCATTTGTCAATATTTATTGTAAGACCTGCGTATTTCAGTTGTTCTTTAACCCAGCTTAAAGATTTGATATGCTCACTGAAGGTTTTGCTGCACACAACAATGTCATCAAGATAAGCAAATACTTTACCTTCAGGTGGGAAAAGTTTGTCCATTAATCTTTGCTGTGTTTGGCTGGCATTGTTGAGTCCGAAAGGCATGACCTTAAATTGAAATAAGCCTTTACCTGCTAGACCAAAAGCTGTCTTTTCCTTGCTCGACTCTTCAAGCGGGATTTGCCAAAATGCGGATTTTAAATCCAATGTGGATAAATAGCGCGCGTTTTTTAGATTGTCTAAAATGGATGTAACTCTTGGTAGAGGGTATGCATCTCTTTTCGTCAATTTATTTAACTGTCGGCTATCTAAACACAGACGATTCTTTCCATTGGCTTTTTTTACCAAAAGCACAGGAGATCGCCACGGACTACAAGAGGATTCAATTACTTCCTTTTCTAACATGTCATCAATTTCTTCTTGTAGTTCTATCATTATGTGTGGAGAGAAGGGGTACTGTCTTGTATTGATCGGGTCACTATGGCCAGTGTCGATTCGATGTTCAATTAGATTTGTTCTGCCTAAACCAGTCCCAATAGTCGCTCTCATATCGTCGATCAGGGCATTTAACTGTTTATTCTGATCATCCGTTAATTCATCTCGAGAAATGACAGCTGCGTCATCATTGAGCACCTCAATATTAATTTCCGTAGTATTGCCAGAGTCAATAACATTTAACATTTCCTTAGCGTGACCAATAGATAAATTAAAAGCTTGAAGGAAATTCATACCAAACAAGAGATCATGTCTGAGATTTTCCATAACGAAGAAGTGAATAACTTTATACTGACCCATGAATTCCACAGGCAAGTAAATTGCAGAATTTATTATATGGCTTGTGCCATCAGCAGTAGATAGATTCATTTCCGGTACTAATTGAGGAGTAAATCCTAGGTTAATTAGTTTATCACATAGAACGTTTGAAATAACAGATGAAGTTGCTCCAGTGTCTAAAAGTCCAATAAATTGTTTATTTAAGATTTTTATTTTACCATAATAGCGATTATCACTAGCTTTCGTTGTTAAGTTACAGAGTTCACCAGTCTTAAGAAATGAAGACACGACTTGTAACCATTCCTGCCATTCGTTATTGGAAGTTTTAATAGATTGTATTATTTCGGAAGGCATTTGGCAGGGATGATGTCTTCCTGATTTCCGTTTCCCGAATCTGAGTTACAATTACAATTTTTGGTAGTATTTCCAAATTTTCCGCACTTAAAACAGAAAATTCTTTGACGTGGCGAGTTGCAATTTCTAAAAGTATGTCCGACAAGGCGGCAATTCCAGCATTTCATATTTCCATTATTAGAGTTTATGACAACAGAGTTAATTTCATTTGAGTTGTTACCTTTATATGCTAAATCAGGTTCTAAAACATTGACAGTTCTGTGTGGTTCTTTGAATTTCTCACAATTTGATTTGGTACGATCTAATATTCTTAGAACAAGTGACCACTCAGCAACATTATTAAATTTATCCCTACATACAGCTTGTTGAAAATAGGGCTGAATATTTTTTAACAAAATTGCAAGTTTTTGCTGTTCAGTTAATTTGTTGGGAAGTCTATTGAACATGTTTTGCATTGTAGCGAGATAGATTGAGACACTTTCATCTCGCGCTTGAGTTCGCATTTTGATTTCTTCCAACAGCTG
Source organism: Coleophora deauratella (assembly GCA_958295455.1). Taxonomy (NCBI): domain Eukaryota; kingdom Metazoa; phylum Arthropoda; class Insecta; order Lepidoptera; family Coleophoridae; genus Coleophora; species Coleophora deauratella. The sequence goes on from OY282406.1 coordinate 1,120,729, forward strand.
ATCCTGGTACTACTGAAAACTTGAGATGAGCAACTCAACTAATTCCGTCCAATTACAAACATAATTACGATTTGCCCTAAACCAAATGAGCGCTTCTCCTTCAAAAAAATCAATGGCATATCTCCAAAGATCCTCACAGTCAGCATTACGAGCCTCTTTCAATTCATCAACACGTTCTAAGAAAGCATTAATACTAATACCACCGTTTCCGGAAAACTTAATACCCCAATCTTTAATAGGAACGAGCTTACGTTTACACAAGTCATTATTAATTAAGGTGGAGGACCTAGCGAAATTTGTGCGACGTTCATGAAGCTTGGCTTCATCGAAAGAAATTTTGTCACCCGGGGAGTGTTCAGATTGGATACTTGTATCCTCTTTCGAAACATCGATGTCCAGATCGTTTGCAGGTTGATCGTTTCTATCCAGCTCGGCAATGATGTGTTTAGCTTCATCACCGATTGAATTAATTAATATTTCTTTGTCCTTATCAGATAATTTTTCCTCCTCGCCATTCGACTCGCGTTTTAAAATTGAATCAAAGCATGTGTCAATATTCTTGCACAATACTGAATGACGTTCAAGATCATTATCAATAGGAACAATATATTTAGCACGGCGCTGTAAATGAATTAAGCGAGAGGTTAAGCGTTTAATATTAACCGGGTCTAGTTCTCCAGTCATGCCCTGAATAGAATTTAATATATTGTTTAGCTTGCCCTCACATACTTCTATTTCCGCAGCTGGATTTTCAATACAACGACTAGGTACAATAATTTTAACAATCGATTGCCCACTAAGTTCTCTTTTGAGAATTTCTCTGAGAATTTTTTTCATAGAGGTAACTGAATCTATGTTATGTATACTACGCGATTCCAGTTCAAATTCCAGTTCATCTTTCCATAAATGATTTACGTCCATGATGGACGTTTACAATATACCTATCAGTGAAACAGACACAAAATACACGTAAAACTTACTAAGTATAAAAAAATAAAAACACAGGCCTTAATAAAGAGAAAACCCGTTGGGCGCCATTGTGATGTCCATAATTTAATAGAAGGGTTCTGTAAATTGTGGGAATGAAATGACTAAGACCTGTGTTAATATAAGCACTACTAAATATATTAAATTAAACTATCTACAAATATGATCTTAATGTTTAGCTAAACTTAGTTTATTTAAAGTAAATAAAGTAAAAACATGCTAGCATTTCATTATTACTAAACAAAATATAAAATAAAGTTAAAAAATATAATAAATAAATATAAAATATATAGTCCATATGCAAGATTCGAATCACGAGTTTCCTCACTGATGCCGGGCTCAATACCAATCCGCCAGCTGGGCGATAAGCGACCGGTTGAAATACCTCTTCCGTATCATTGGAACAACAAGTTATTGCGAAGTATAATTTTTAGAAATCATTCCCAACGTGCAAAATCATCAAATTATGTCTCAGCAAAAACTATTTCCTTATCTCCAAAACATAAAGGGCATGACCATAGACTGAAACAAATGATAACGATTTCCATAATTCATCTGCATCAAAGTCAGTTCGATACAACAGCTAAGTGATAAAATTACATATCTAACACTTACCCCAGTTCACAAAACTATTTAAAACACTTTAATCTTTGTTAAATTAAAGAATATTTAATATTTCATTTGATTTACAAATTTTCAACACAAAGATTCGCTTCCGTGATCCGGAGCTTGAACGTCATTCGTTTCCTCAAAATTATCTCAACTACCTTCGAAGGCACTCGAAAATAAATTAATATTAGTGGCATATTAAAAAATGAGCCTAGTGGCTCCATCTAGTGACGGACTGAATAAATAATCATTACAAAATGTATTACCCTCGAGGAGCCTGGAATCCTTCAAAACTGAACATCTGAACCAGATAAGCAAATTGCATAGTGAAAATGCGATTATGTCAAAAACTTGACGATTTTGAGCAGTTTTCCAGGCAGTCAAACGTTGAGATTCGTAATTTACCAGAGCGAAAAAATGAAAATCTGTTATATGTATATTGTTGTGGGTATCGAAAAACTAAAAGTGCCCAAACAAGCCAGTGACATTGCCTTCGCGCACCGAGTGCCTCACGCACACAGGCCCGCTAGTGATGCCAAGTCGTCGTCGTCGTCGTCGTCGTTGCCTTCACCTATGAATGTGATTGTAAAGTTTTACTCAGGCACACTAAGGGACAGCGTCATCGCTGCATCGAAACAACAACGCGGCCAGATTGACATGGAGCAGCTGGTGCCGTCGAGCGGTCAAAGTAAGATTTTCATTAATGAACATTTGACTCTCCAAAAGAAATCGTTGCTGAGACAAGCTAAAGCCAAATGTACCGAAACAAAGTACAAATTTTCTAAGAATTTTCTAAAATGGTTAAATATGTATATCGTGTTTAATTTCATTCTCAGTCCGTTGCAGTTTTGATAGTAATACACAGTGAGCATAATGATATATAATGTACGATAGTAACATTATATATCATTGGTAATACATGGGAGTGAAGTATCTGTACGTAGTACTATTATCTAATCTGTGGTAATACCTTAACTTACCCAGAGTCAAAAGCGAACAATAGCAAAAAATACGCTCACATGTATAAAGAGCCGTATGTGCCACCCGGAGCAAAACATAAACAGAATATCATTAAACAACTTTTTTTCTACTCACATGTGGAACATGTTGTTGGGTTGTACTCATTTTATGTTAGTTATAGTGTATTTGTGAATGATTTTGTACATCACCGTTTTTGTTCTCCAAATGTTTAATAAAATACAATTTCGGGATTAAAACCTCGGGACCTCTGTTTAGGGAGAACGTTGAGCCATCAACATTTGTTAACAAGCCATATCGTTCTCACTGCAGGGGCATTTGTCTTTCCCATACATCGGGAAGGTTAGACCACACTTCACACATGGTGGGCTAAATCCGGATTGATGGAGATTGTAAAGCTAGTGGTAGCAGCTCGGACATCAACATTTACACGGCACTATTGAATCTAATGAATTAATCTTTCATCCTCAGCTGGTAGACGCGACCACAGGCGCTGAAGTGACGGAGCCTTACAAGCATGGCGAGCTGTGGGCTAAAGGGCCAGCCCTCTTCTCTGTAAGGGCCATCATAATCAACCAATTACTATAGCGGCATCGCCATCATTATTTCTGTCATACTCTGGAAAGTCCCTTTTGCAACATAGGCCTCTCATATCTCATCTCATCTTACAAATATTATAAATGCGAAAGTATGAATATTTGTTTCTTTGTTCATACCGAAACTACTGAACAGACTTGGTTGAAAAGTAGGTAGATAGATAAAATACTCGGCTAACACATAGAATACTTTTTATCCCAGAAAACTTAAGGTTTCCCAGAGGAATGCTTAAAAACCTAAAATATCCATTTACTTTTTTAAATGGCGCCACCTTAAAATTTTGTGTCTTTCTGAACTCAGTTCTGAAGTCCACGCAGACGAAGTCGCGGGCGGAAGCTAGTAAAATACCTATAACCCAGCGTAATTTTAAGCTAAAGTATCGTATTTATATTATGTTGAATGATAAAAAGGTTGCACATCTCTATTCAGCGCGGAAACACTGCTAGTGGATTTTCATTTAATTGTTATTTATACAGGGTGACTTTAAATTAGTTCTTGATATCAAAGGCTATGAATGTGCTCATGATAACAAACAACTTTCCCTAAATAACCCATAGTCAAATCGCAAAAAAAATTTTTGACTCTTCATACTAATTTGGCCGCTCGGCTGATCGATTTGTATGAAGAGACCAACATTTTTTTTGCGATTTGGCTATGGGTTCCTTAGGGAAAGTTGTTTGTTTTCATGAGCACATGCATAGCCTTTCGTATCAAGAACTAATTTAAACTCACCCTATATAAATATTAATAAAACTGCAAACCAATTAGGACATTCATTTATATGGTAAAAATTATAAAAAACTATTCCATAATCAATGAAATCCTAACTATACATTCAGGGATACTACAATAACCATGAGGCAACAGCGGCGTCTATGAGTGAAGACGGCTGGTTCAAGACAGGAGACATATTTTACCACGACGAACAGGAAAACTTCTATTTTGTGGACAGAATGAAGATGCTTATCAAATATAGAAACATCCAAGTAAGTGGGCATCATAATATTATCTAGTTTGGTCATTATGTTTGAATCTTATGAGGGGAGGCTATCAAATTAGATGTGACTTTGGAATCTTTTTTAAAGTTTCGACTACAGCCAAGTGCCAGTATAGCATAAATTCGTACTAAGCCAAAAATTAACCCTGTAAAATGCCCTTTGATGCAATTCCACCCTTACAGGTCATCCCTCCTGAATTGGAAGAGGTAATTCTTACCCACCCCGGAGTACTGGAGGTGTGTGTGACGGGAGTCCCTCACCCGGATGATGGGGAGAGACCAGCGGCGTGTGTGGTGCGCCGCCCTGGGTGTAACGTCACTGCGCAAGAGATCAAGGATCTTGTTGCAGGTGGGTGGATCTAGGTGCTGGAGATATACCCAGGGAAGTAATATACCCGTAAGGGGAGGCCGTGTAGCTAATGCTCGGCCGAAGTTCAGAAAAAAGTCAATCGGCATATCTTAGCCTCTGACATAGATTAACGATTGCCATCTTTTGTCAACAATCGGTACCAACCGAAACTTACTGTACCTTATAAAACTTATGATGAAGTCTATAGCAACATTACCAACTTGATCGACACGAGCTGAACTACACGAAAGCTGCATAATATGTACATCGCAGCAATACGAATCATCCTGGTCAGACTGATCGAGACAGTTGCATAGGACACTTGACTGCTAGAAGTAGTACTGTATGATTTGCGCAGGAGCTCAACATCTAAAAGCCGAGGCGAAAGAAATTAAGAATGTACCTAAAAGCGTTTGTTGATTTCTTATAGACGAAGGTCTTTATTTTTACAGAGAAGCTCTCTGAAGCGAAGCATTTACGAGGAGGAGTCATCTTCGTGGACAGTCTGATCAAGACCTCCACTGGCAAAGTGATCAGACCCAAGATCAAGAGCCTGGTCAAGGAGTTGCTTGAAGGAACATACTGAGTATAGACATGAATATAGTAGAACATTGATGTGAAAAATAAAGTTTCTTGAAAACTACGAATTAGCATGTTATTTTAACTTGAATGTGGAACTGATACCATCATTCAATCAACACCTCATTGATACAGCGTACATTTCTGTATATATTCTGAGTAAACCTAACACAATAAAACTGTTAAAATTCTTTTAGTTGGTTTGGTAGCATTTTAATATTGTTTTTGCAGTATATTTACGAATGCATATTTATATTTTGATTTATAAAAGAAATGTTTGATTTTGCAAGTCATTAAAGAAGAAATATGCTTGACCAACAAACAATATTTGTCATCTTCCGTACTACTACTACTATTAAAAAAAAATGGCGGTTTCTATGATTTCGCCAATGACAATACTGATAGAGGCAAGGGATCAAGAAGATCGAATATTTATATATGAGATAATAAGAGAGTTAGAAATTAAAGACTTCGAATAAATAAATGGAAGTATTACAAGAAAAATAAGAAGAGGAATTAAAGCTTAATGTTATTTGACAAGATAAAATCACTGATAATGTAGATGAAGGGAGAGAACGCAAGTGACAAGAGAGATGAAAGATTAATGGGACGAGGGATGGAAGGTGGCAAAACATCATAAAGAGAAGACCGTAAATTGCGACAGTTAAAGAAAATATGATCAGGAGATCCTTCGTCTAAGCCACATTCACAGAGGGAGTTGTCTCTAACCCTTATTTTGGTCAAATGAACAGGCGAACAGCAGTGACCGATTCTCAACCGGCATATTATAGATGTAGAGAGTTTAGGGGCATCACGGAAAATAAAAACCAAGGCTTAGAAGGAATGAGTTCCTGTATTGTAGCATAATGCTTGCCTTTCGCGGCACTAGATATCCTCCAAGCTTCTTTCCAATAAATGTGCAATCCTTGTGAGGCTAAAGAAACAAGATCATGGAAGTAGCACTTATAATGTGAGAGAGAACCTGTAGTAACTGCTTCTTTTGCATAGTAGTCTGCCAAGTCATTCCCCACTATGCCACTATGACTAGGTATCCAGATCAGAGCGATCTGAATGCCCTTTTCGTGGCACCTGAAGAGGGCAGATTTAATCTGGTAGATAAGAGGAAACTTAACTTTGTTTTGAAAGAGGTTGGAAAGAATGGCCATAAGACAGCTTTTAGAATCAGAAAAAATAACAGTTTCATTCAAGGAATGAGACTCTGCATATAGGATGGCCTCTAAGATGGCCACTGCCTCACCGGTAAAAATCGAACACAACGCCGGACATTTGAAACTTAAAATAATTCTAAACTTTGGGATCCATACAGCAGCACCGACGCAGCGGTCGACCGTTTTGGAGGCATCAGTGAACATAGTCAGCCAACCCCGCCAATTCCGGTCGATAGCCGCTTTCAGCTCCGTCTCACCTGAGGGCGAGTTCTTCTGAATCCCTAAGTCCAGAACAACGGAAGGAGAAAAAATCAAACAGTCGAAAGGGGTTTCGAAAATTACATTTTTATGGCCCTGTAGTACAGGGCATGGGAGACGTAGGAAAGAAACAAAACTATTAAAAAGACGAGGATAGGTTTTATGGGTCCAGTATCCACCAGCGGAAATGAATTCGGATAGACAGTGTAATTTAGCGATAAGCGGATGATTCGATAGCTGAACAGCTTTATATAGGAACCTGTCAGAGGTATTGTCTTCTAAGGTGAAGAGGAGGATCCACACATTCAACTTGGAGTACATTAGTTGGAGACAATTTCATTGCCCCCAAGACGATACGGAGAGACTTAAACTGGATTTTATCCCAATTGAAAAGAGCTAATTTGTTGCAAGGTTCTAATAGAAAAGAACCATAGTCAAGATGGCTGCGGACAATTGCATTGTACAATAGTTTTTGGCAGTAAGGGTGAGCTCCCCACCATACACCGGCTAATGAGCGAAGCATGTTGATATTTTTTTCACATTTTTGTTTAATATAATTGATATGGGTGATCCCAGTCAATTTTGAATCAAAGTAAATGCCTAAAAATTTTACATTAGATACGTTGGGTAACAAGAAGCCCTCTATCTCAATCGAAACTTGAGGGGTTGATCGACGACGAGAAAAAACGATTACATTACTTTTGGAGGCAGAAAGTGAAAGGCCGTGATGTAGAAGCCAATCCTGAAGATAGCCGACCGCAGCATTCAAACGAGAGGCGGCAGTTGAAATGTCTTTTACAGAAACATATAGGGTGATGTCATCGGCATACTGAAGAATATTACAGAAGGAGCTAACGGTTTGCTCTAAATCGTAAGTATAGATATTAAAAAGTAAAGGACTAAGGACAGAACCTTGAGGAAGTCCTTTCCAAATTGTTCTAGGGGGTAGATATGAATTTTGAGAGTTAATTACGATAGCTCTAGAAGAAAGAAGATTTGAGATAATATTTACAATTTTGATAGGCACCGAGAGGTTCAATAATTTTCTTCTAAGGATAGGAAGAAGAACATTGTCGTAGGCGGAGGAAATATCCAAAAATACTCCCACCAGTGATTCCTGTTTAGAAAAGGCCAGCCGGATGTCAGTTGAGAATATACTAAGACTGTCAGTAGTACCTAAACCTTTGCGGAACCCAAACTGACATATTGGAAGAATCCCACGGTTTTCTATAAACCACTCCAATAGGTTTTTCAGGAGATGTTCAAGGATTTTCGCCATAGTGCACGAAAGGGCAATAGGGCGATAGCTTGCGGGGTCACTACTTAGCTTACCAGCCTTCAGAACGGGTAAAATAATTTGAGTTTTCCATTCATCAGGTGGAATACCTGAAGAAAATATACAATTAATAACGTTAAGAAACACAGTTTTAGCAGAGGTACCGCACTTAGAAACAAAAGAGTAGGGGATACCATCAATTCCTGGAGAGGAATCAGAAAGGCTGTTGAGGACTAGAGACAATTCTCCCAAAGTAAACGGGGCATCAAATTTGGCAGAACTCTCAATATCAGACGAATTATAAATTAAAGTTTCCTCGTAAGAAGGGGCAGTGGCCGGTGCTAGCCTCTTGGCAAAATCCTCGATCCAAATTGAAGAGTCGTTTGAAGAAATATAGGAAGTTTGAGCAAACGAACCTCGGAACTTTCTTATATTTGCCCAGATTAAAGAGGGTCTTGTAGTTGGGGATAAAGATTCACAGAAGCGAATCCATCCAGCTTTTTTCTTTTCCGCCAAAATTCGAGTAGTTTCAGCAGCGATCCGTTTGTAATTCATGAAGTTCTGTAGAGACATAGAAAGTGAGTATATTACTTCAGCCTCCTTCCTTCTTTTGCAGGCGTTTGTGCATTCCTGATCCCACCAGGGCACAGAGCGCAGGAAACTTTTAGGCGGGGTCTTGCGAGGGATGGCGCCATCCGCTGCGTCAAGGATAGAATTTTTAAAACCAGTATAGATAGTGTTAACATTACTAGAGTTAATGGGAGGAAGTGACGCGGAAGCTGCATCAGACAGGGAAGCATATCGTGACCAATCAGCTTTCCGAACATTGAATTTTAGGCGAGGATTAAATAAAGGAGGGCTATCACCAGGGGGAGTTGGCATGGAAATGAGGATCGGAAAGTGATCGCTACCATGAGAGCTGGGGACGGTATTCCAGGACAAGAGGGAGTGAAGGACAGAGGAGCAAAGACATAAATCGACCGCACTTTGATGTTGAGAAGGAGCTGCTCATCGAGTCGGAGAACCGTTGTTAAGAAAACAGAGATTAAAATCATCTAAGATTTCTAAAAAGGCAGGAGAGACTGAGTCGCAGAAATGCGAGCCCCAAGAGGTATGATGAATATTGAAGTCACCTAGGATAATAACTGGAGGAGGAAGTCCTGAGATCAGTGATCTGAATTCGGAAAGAATAGAAAGATTTGGAGTAGGAATATAAACAGAAACAAAAGTAACATTCAGAGCCCTCACCGCAACGATATTGATGTGATCGTTATGAGGCGGAAAGGGAATATGTGAAAATGAGACTGACCGAGAGATTAGGAGAGAGGAACCTGCATGCCCATCGTCCCTGTCATCCCGGAAACATGAGTAACCTGAGATCCGAAAGTGGGAACCAGGTTTCAACCACATTTCCTGAACGGCAAGAATAATGGGCTTAAATTTGTTGATGAGGAAGATAAGTTCGCTCTTTTTAAGCTTGATGCTCCTGCAATTCCATTGTAGAAACGTTGCTACCATGGAGAGAAGAAAAAACTAGCTCAGTAAGTGTTTTTTTAATACTAGGAGAAAGCTCTAATTCATTGAGACTCGACAATAATTTTAACAGAGACGAAATTAAAGACTCCAAGGGAGAGGCGTTACTTTGGGCAGAAAGATTGTCCAAAGCACAGCCATTAGAAAGCTGAGAAACAGGCAACTGGACTAGCTGGTTATGGGCTACTTTGTCGTATCCAGGGCCCGAGCTTGGTGAGTGGGGCCGACTGGGAATGAAGACTGTCTTTTTATAAGATTTTTTGGGGGAAGAGGAAGTGTAAGAAGAAGGGGAAAAAGTCTGAAGGCCAGCAACCTTAGGAGAAGTTTGTGAGAGGCGAGAAGGAGATTGCCTCAATGAGTCTGAAAAAGATTTTTTAACTATGGGGGGGAATCTTGAAGCCGCTTCGATAAAAGAGATATTCTCCATAGACATGACAAGTTTAATTGATTTTTGTCTTGATTGTTCCGGGCAGGAGGACTCTCTTGCGGAGTGTGGACCCCTACAGAATAAACAGGAAGCAGACAGGGCTGAACAAGCAGTTCCTTCGTGGTTCCCAGCACAGAGAAAGCAGCGAGCTTGGGATCTGCATTGTGATGTAACGTGGCCGAACCTGCAGCACTTGTTGCATTGAATCACCGGTAAAACATATGGTTCAACTGGAATGGAAGTATAATAGCTATATATGTGATCGGGAAGTTTCTGGCCCCTGAAAGTAAGAACAACGGTCTGGGAAGGAGCCCAAGAGTGGCCCGACCCTTCATTAGAAATGCGTCGATTAAGACGGCGGGCCCTCACAACTGGGCCATGCCCAGAAGGAACGTCAACCGAATTAACAAATTCAGAAAGAGGCCAGTCCACAGGGATTTGCCTCACGATACCCATTCTGGAAATATGGAAAGAAGGGATGGATGCTTGATAGTGGGAGGCAAGTAAACATGGTTCCTCCAGGAACAAGTTTGCCGTGTCGCAAGAATCAAATTCAACTGAGACGCGGTTGCGACCAATACGCTTTATTCCATTTTTCTTAATTCCCTTTATTTTTTTATTGAATAAAAATTGGCCGAATTGAATCGGTCGTATCGTGCCGCCAGATTTGGGGTCGTCAACTAGTTTGTTGACGAAGACCACATATGGGGCAGAGTCTTCATGACAATAGAGTTTTTTCTCCGAATCTTCAACAGTAAACGTAGTTTGTAGGGATGCGCTAGCCGGTACGGCAACAGGGCGCTTTTCGGGGCAAGCATCAGCAGGGATATCATTTAAAGTACGTTTTCTACATTGGGACAGAGAAATATCATCATGCGAAGAAAACAAACTATTAGCGATAGCAGAGGGGTCTGCATCCATAAACGGGGGCGAAGGGGAGCGACCCCCCCCCGGATCGAGGGGGTCTGATGCCATTAAAAATTATTTAATAAATTAAAACCAGGGAAATACAGAGAGCTGAACACTAAATATGACGAAAAACAACACTGTTATAAAATAAAATTGAAAAACAATTTTTCACAATCCGACGTTCAAACGTCAATTCGTTTCGTAGATATTAATCGATTTTTCGTAAATTCAACGTAATTATCAAAAGTCCCAAATCTACAAATCAAAAAGGAACCATCATCATCTTCTTCTTCTTCTTCATCTTCCGTACCGCACTTTTGTTTGGCTTTGACATAAGCTTTTGTTTCCATCGGTCAAACGAGCACTGCGGCTGCTTCAAAGCAAAAAATAAGAGTTTCATATCCACCATTATGTATATGTGTATGGTATATCAGTCTATGAAGCCATACTTTAGAGCGATCTCTTGATGCAGGATCCTTTTTTTTTTTATGGCAGAGGTGGCAAACGAGCAGACGGATCACCTGATGGTAAGCGATTACCACCGCCCATAGACAAAAATCCTGGCTGCTTGGTTATGTTTGTGCAAACACTCAGTGTTACAAAGACTCTAACAACCGGAGGTTATATGGCGCAGGGTTTCACCTGGCTCACGGTACAACCGACATATGTCCAAGGTACCGTCTTTCATTATGAACCTCCTGTAGTTGTTCGTCTTTATAACCTGATCCTGTATTGCAAAGACGAAACTCTCGGTCTCTGCAAAGAGGTCTCCGAGGCGCAGCCAGTGCACGGAAGCCTTCTTGTCTACAAAGGATCTGTAGAGAGCCTTAAAGAACCTTCTGTGCAGCTCTTTCTCTTTCCATATGGCTTCCCGCTCAACAGTGCTAAGTCGTTTGTTACTAAATCTTGTAGAAACGGTTGAACTGATCTGAAAGAAAAGGCTTAGTCTTTTTTCTACAATAATCAACCATCCCCTTTTTTATTGCTGGTGCACGGTGGAACCTTCATAAATCAAAAACCAAATGGCTAAATCTATTTAAAAACATATGATTAGTGACATATGATGATGACTTCCTAACTCAGTTCATGACTTAAACTCTCACGTACTGAATTAGGAAGATTTGATAAAATGCTGAATTTGAACATAATTATATTTAAAATGCCAAGGTATGAAAGTTCAAGGGTTTAAGATAGCGATAGAGGAATAGGTATACATGAAACAAATTAAGAAAAAGTTTTATAGAGAAGAACAGTTAGAATACGCCGCACTTAAATTTAAAATTTTAAAAAGAAGAATTACACATAGTACAGCTGCGATATAATTTAATATACCCACTATCGAAAAACCGTTTCTTTCATCCGATATCCGAAGTAATTTTCAAAATTTTCTTACTATCCTAATTCTCGTATAAAATACCATATTAAATAAGGCTCAAATCAGCCACACAGCCAAACTAGGCCATTAGCCCGGTCTTCAGACTAAACCGTCAAGTGCAAGTCTAGAGAACTATAATGACCGGTTGTCGTCGGTTTATTTATAGATGCGTGTGAGTGACAGACGCGCTGACAGTTGAACTCGGGATTTATTGTTGTATAATTCGTGTGACAGCTGTCAGATGGAATTGAAGAGACGCTGCCGCTGTTCTAAACTAAATAATATAAAAATCTATATAAACGCGCATGTATGGATATTTGTTTGTTCCACTTTCATGCCTAAATTGCTGAAAGGATTAAGATGGAGTTTGATAGGTAGAAAGACTAAGCATAGCAATGAATTAACATATAGGTTATTTTGATTCTGAAAAATTCATGGCTTCTGAATATCTATATAACAGAAATTAGATATTAAAAGGGTAAGCGAAGCAAAAATGTATATTTTTATCCTTATTTTACGTTCTTCAACGAAGGGACTGTTCGATGTGATTTTTTGCACAAATAGTTTACAGGGTGAGTAGTTTAGTTAAAAAAGTCGGACTCGCCCATGAAGGGTTCCGTAGCAGCAAGTAACATAATATAAAAGTTCTTGTAGTTTGTTGTGTTTATGAAATTAATTTTTATTTTATTTTTATATTTGAGTTGATTGAATGAAAGGTAAATTGCGGTTTACGATTTATGACGTATTAAAAAAAACTACTTACTAGATCACGTTCAAACCAATTTTCGGTTGAAGTTTGCATGGTAATGTACATCATATATTTTTTTAGTTTTAAATAAAACATAAATAAATAAATAAAATAACTAAAAGGAAATCGAATTTATAATTTTTTCTTCGAATCGAAATTCGATATACAAAAAAGCTATTAGTATATTTAATGTTATGAAACTTATTATTTAGGCAAATTTTCTATTATTCGAATGAATGTTATGCTTAAGTTTAATATGCTTTAAGAATATTAGGAAATTAAAAGTTTGGCAACTTTATAGTTAGGGTAGGGTTATTTCTAATTATTCCAAAGAATATTATGCTCATAAATATTAGGAAAACATAAATATGCGCAAAATATTTTATGCCAAAATATTTTTTGCACAATAATGTTATGCAAAGTCCAAAGCATCATAAAAAAGTTATGCGATATTATAGAGACCTATTTTTACTCAGTCAAAAAATTCAAAATTCAAAATCATTTATTTCTTTACGTAGGTGCATTAAGCACTCTTATAAACGTCATATAATTTTGCTGGATTGTCATCGAATGAATGGAAATTAATGGAATGCTATACTCGTAGCTAAATTCTGGGCCAGCTCGATTTATTGTAGTTAGGATTGTTATCGACTCGATAAGAAGAAGATTTTGCTGGAGGAATATTCCAAAAAGTTCAAAAGTAAATAAATTTCTTTTCTATTCTATAAAATTGGGCTACTCTGCGTACTTGGCGCTAGGCAAAGTGGCAGGAACTACTCCAGCAGAAGCAAAGTCTATTATTATTATACAACGTTTTCTCTCCAAAATATATTACTGAAACAACGGGTAAGCAAAGTCCAACTGTTAGGAAAATTATATGTATTAGTAGGTATTACACAGACCTTTAATTGATTTATTCGACATTTGCCAGATTCTGGAAATATCAGATGGGTAATAATTGACCACGCTGAAAACGTTAAAAACAACCGACTTAAATCGCAACAACTACAATTTTGCTATGTTCAAAAACCGCTGAATCGATTTCGATAAAATTTATATGGGACCACTTGTGAAGTATACCCTTTTAAACAAAAAAATAATTTTCCAAATCGGTTCAGGCGTCTTCGAGTAATCGGTGAATATACATAAAAAAAAAGATTCCGACGAATTGAGAACCTCCTCCTTTTGTTGAAGTCGGTTAAAAAACTATTTACCTTCAAAAAATGTACAGTGCTACCTACTTCGAGTTTTCAAAAGAAGAAATAAAGAATTCAATTCATTTCATTATACTTTAAGAACTTTATAGTGGTTAAATAACTTCAGTTTTATTTACACTGTAACTACCTATCATTTCGTCGGTCGCATCACGAAGGGGCGTAAGCAAATTTTTAAAACATTACAGTAGATGGATTTTAAGAAAAAGTTTAAAAGTTACTGTGAAGAACTGTTCCAACTTAGTGTCTTAAGCTTTTACGTAGTTAACGAGGCTATTATTTAGAACAAGAACTAACTCTCTTTAATTGTTAGGTTTCTTTTAAGTTTACCCTTAATATGTATAACTCAAGATCAAGAATTTGTTGGTTACGTCCCTTCGTGATTCGACCGACGATTTGTTGAAATCATTTAGCTGAGCCTTCCCGAGACATATTTTAGGACAATAAAGATAATAAACGATAGTATTTAATTTTCACAAAAAGTACACAAAAAGTTGTAAAAATAGGGCTTGAGAAACGTTTGTTGTTTACAAATTACGTTACATTATATGTATTATTATCTTATCATATGTCTATAGTTCCCAATACGTATTAAATACTTGTCTCTTTTCGTCACCCACTAGTCTCTTCTACATATATAATGAAGCTGTGACATTATGTTACGGCATTATACAGATATCACACATTGATATGCTGTGTTAAAATAAATTCATTTATAGAAATATTAAAAACAAAATTAATTAAAAATAAATATAAAAGTGAAGCATATTCAGTATGGGGTCCTTAATTATTAGTTTAGACGGTAAAATAGATGGAAACCGCCACTTGGGGCACATAACGTTGGAGTGCTTTAGGACACGGAAACCAGATGATATTTGTCAAGTAAGTATTTTTATACAAGAAAATAATATAATATTCAAGGTTCGGAACAGGATGTGCAATTTTGGTAATTTCAGCACCGTAAGTTACTAATTGTCTTTTCACTCTGACCAACTAAACCGATCAACTAGTTGTGCCGAATGGAACTCGACTGAGGTATTTCCAATGCAAGCAACTAATTGTTCGGATGCCCTAAATATGGACCTACCCAGACCGTTTGATGAATACCTGTAACCAGTTTTCTTTACATTATTTAAAAAGATAAGTAATTAAATGGTTTGCCGTTATTTAGTTTGGTTAGCAACAAAAATCGGCTATTTAATCATTTGGACAGCAAACAAATATTTTGTTTACAATAAATATAAATCTGATGGCAACCCTTGGTCTGCAAAAAGTCTTAATATTGTCATCAATTTAACCAGTATGCAGTCAGCTTATAAATAATATAATAATAATAATATCTTTATTCATCAACCAAGACATACAAAGTGAGTTGGGCTAGAGCCTCCTTTTAAATGTTATAAACATTTGTGGCAGAACACTCTGCTCTTCCTTATTACATAATTTATTTAAAATTACGTTTTACGGTTGACGTTTAGATGGTTGACATTAAAATAAAAAATAAAAATATAAACATAAACATTTTTCCTTTTTATCTTAGTCTATTTGTGTGAAATTATGTGGTGTGGAGTGTGTGGTGTAGGAAGCTTGTAAAATGAAAATGAAAATATTTTATTCGAAGTAGGTAGCAGTGTACACTTTTCGAACGTCATTATTTTACCTACCTACTACGAGGTTCCTACCACTTGGAATACCCGTACTCGTATACTCGCCGTTTCGGGAAGTGTTTGCGGAGTGAGAAGAAACGACGGGACCTAAAGAAACTCCCTCCAACACATTTTTTGATTCAAACGAACGGATTTAAAAGAGATAAAAGATATTTGTAGCTAATGACTAACAATTACAAAAACCAATGACAAGAGCAGGTCAGTTCGCTCAAACAGCACCCGATTACGAGTATAACACGAGAGTCAGCCATCGCTCCCCTCAACCATATTTGAGGGAAGGGAACGACCCAGCTCCTGATACGCCACTTTGTAATATTATGTGTCTACTCAATAAACACTCGTGCTGAAAAATAATTACTTGGTCAGCAGAAAGGATATGTCTGTAAGCAGTTTATCTGATAGGTACGCATATTTAATAAATGGTTAGCTATATTCATATATTTTATTCATATATTTTGTTGCAATCACAGGTACATTTATAATGGTAGCAGTTGTTAAAAGTTCAGCTGTGATACCTCTTTATAAGCGGCTAAATGTCTACGGTTCCTCCGCTCGGATAGCAGCTTAAACCAGGCCTCATCACACGCCCTGCGACCATCTCCCACACACTTGCGCCATTGGTCCCTATCTAGGGCGAGCATTTCCCAGCCTCGGGAATCGATGGTAAAAGCCGCCATGTCACGCTTAACGCAGTCTTTGAAACGCAACAGCATTCTCTCAACATCTCTCTTCGCGTGCGCAACATTCTAACCTAGCATAACACGTCGCAGCAGTCGAGTGGGCTCCATTCGGTACACATGCCCCAGCCACCGTAGGAGTCACTGGGAAGCTGTGCCATCTTCAGTACACTCTCATTTGTTACTCCGTCGGCCCATGATATGCCTAGAATATTCCGTAGGCAGCGCATGTAAAAACTGTTAAGCCTGCGTTCATGTTTTGCGTACGACGTTCAGGTTTCAGCGCCATATAAGAGTATACTGAGTACACAAGCTTCATAAACACCCATCTTGATCTTCACCGTTAGGTGTTTATTGTTCCATACTCTTGTACTTAGCTTCCCGAACGTAGTCGCCACTTTCCAACACGAATTCGATCTCCGCGTGGAGCGAGAGATGGTTCGACACAGTCAACCCAAGGGAGCAAAATCTCTCAACAGTTTCCAAAGGTTTCAGCAAAATAGCTGGTGGATTCTCGCAACTCTGAACGAGCACCACGGTCTTTTTGGCATTTATAGACATAGAAAACAGAGCACAGGCGTGGGAATATTTATTTTTATTTATTTACTTCAGGCAATGAGGCCCATATAACAAATACAATAATATACATTTTATACTTAAAATACTATACATACATACTTAATATAAACGAACTAAAAATTAATAATATTTAGCACTAGGTATCGGTAGTATTTCGGTGGTAGTGGTCGGCAAACTCCCTCGGAATCTCCGGACCACTACACCCTTCGGCCAAAAGTCCTCCTTTGTCAAGGATTCCAGATTTTCAGTCGTAACTCGCACCACAAAAGATTTGAAGTTTACGACGTGGCGCGACTCCAACGGCGTTACCCATCAAGCAGAACTTGATCTTCACCTTGATATACTCCATCAGGTCTGCAGGAGTGGTGGAGTAATGGAGCCGGGATACGTACAACAGGGTAGTAGGGACAGCGGCGCGCAACAGGCAATTGGGCCCTGACGGCGCAGTACCACACTTGTTGTTATTTGGACGAGTTCGTTTCTTCTTCCTATTCTGGACAGTAACGAACCCGTCATCGTACACTATCTTGGCAGTGGATGCACGTTCGGTCTCCCTGATAGATGGTTTGGTAGGGTAGAAAGGCCGCCGCCGTGTCGGTGCTCTCTTGACGGCGGAGGAGTAGGCGGAGTAGGAGGAGTAGTCCTCCTTCGTGGATCTTCACAAAATTCAGAATTTTCGCATAATAGATGCTTCAATGCAAATCATAATTCCACAGAAATACGGTTTCAATTCCGTAAGATCAAATGAGTCTCGAATACTAATCAAGTCTGGATCGAATTTTCAAATTCAGACTTTTTTTATTCTGATAGATGATTTACACTATCTTTTGAATCATGTAAAGTCACCATGCAAAACGAAGACGTATTTCCTCTAAGAAACTAATAATATCCCTCACCACTATCAGATAGATGCCGCAACAGATGAGAGAGAAACTTACGGTTCAGTGCTCCATCGAACCATTGCCATGGCCAGAAAGCTGCGGAGAGCTGGTTTCGAACCAGGAGACGTGATGGCTCTAGGCGGCAGGAACCACCTTAACCTCAGGATACCGTACTATGCGGCCTTAATGGAAGGTCTCCCTGTAGCTGGTATAGATCCTGTGTTCAAATATGGTAAGTAACAGAGATTTTTAAACGTCAAATTCAAAAACAGCACTAAAAACAAAATAAAAATCTGAAAAAAAAACAAAAAGAAACAAGATATCATTGGAAAGATATATGACGACAGACACAATATTAATTGCGCTATCCCAATAGATAAAAGGCATTTGCATGGTTTTGCTTGCACTAAGCATCCTAGTGTAGGGTATTGAAACCTGAGAAGACGTGTGTCACGCCTTAAAGTAAATTTGATTGAATGTCCAGTAGCCATGCGATGTTTTCTTTCGCAGAGCAATCTTTGTGTGAATAATTTACGTAATTTGTATATTTTTTAAGTAATGATATCTCGGTTGGTAATGTGTTTTATTTCGATTTAAATTCACGGTTTCAGTGGAAACTAAAAGTGCTTTAGGAATCCTTCAACCAAAGATAGCATTCTGCGAATATAAAAACTACGAGTACTATTCACAAGCAGTCAAGGAATTGGGTCTTGATACAAAAATAGTCACTTTCTACGAGGGCGAATGTTCCATGGAAAAGTTTTTGGAAAAAGGTGATGAACAAAATACTGAAAACTACAGGTAAGTGAATATCAGATTAAAGCTATTGGATCTTACAAGATAGGCTATTGATGATACTTTATATAAGCCTGTAGTATATTACACTGAAGAATACAGGTAATTAAATAACAGAGCTTATCGAATCTTAAAAATAGGCTATTGTTAATACTGTATAGCCCTGGCCTTACAATGAGAACCGTAGCTCAAAATCTTGGTACGGAAGTAGAGAAGATTAATCGTAAGATCGATTCTTAATACTCTTATTAGACGCAATCCTTAAAGGATTGCGTACTTTAACGATCTTGGTGTACTAAATTATGAAAAGAATGCATCCCACTTGTACGTAGATCTTGCGTAAAAATACCTGAGTTAGATTTTTTGATTGTTTTTTTTTTAATTATTTGTTAAATTGGCCCGATTGGTTGATTCGTCCAAGCTACAGATGTTACCACCCAAAATCTTTCCCACTGCAGGGTCGAGAAAGTTAGGCCATACTCCACACACAAGGTCTAAATCCAGATTGGTGGACGTTGTGGCAGAACTTTGAGTTAACGATTACCATCTAGTATGTTATTGGATGGGTGTGTTGATCCAATATAGATCATATGCGATCGGTGGAGTGGTGAAATAAAAGAGATTTCTTCGTTCGAATTGTACCGTGGTACAGTATCCAAGATTTTGAACATTTTATTGGTTTTGTCTGCCTGACTAATATATAATATTTGAGTATCACAATTGGTGAAGAATTAAACTACGAGAACACAAAATCACATATTTACAGGTAGTTGAATAATTAAAAATATGTAGGTGTCCCTACAGTACTCCCCCCTCTAATGAACAACTTAAAATATCAAAAGGTTTTACAACTAAGAAATGAACATAGTTAAAAAATGATTACAACAGTATAAAAGAGTTCAACGCGCGATGCGCTAGTAAATAGTTGTACGCAGCATAGTCGCAACGCGCTGTAAGTGCTCGACGCAGTGTGTGTCGGCGCGGAGGCAGCAGCGGGGAAGGAGCGGTAAGCGGCAGAGCGGGCGGCGCGCGGTGCAGTGTGCATTGCGCGTCATCGGGCCGGCCGGTCGTTGCATAAATACGGCGCTGCGTGCGGGATCGCGTTCTGTTTCGCCGAGGACGTCATCGCATCAGAAGCGGAGGCATCGAGGAGGCCGGTTGATCTCGACTCGAGGCGTACTTCGTGTAGTGAAGACTGAAGATATGGATTGGAAGTTTCCATCGCCGTGCCTTACTAGTTTCTATGCGACGATTCGTCGATCACTGGTTTCTAACGACTATTGTCGTCTATTCTTCAGTTTCTAAACGATCAGTTCGACTGCGCAAATAAAGTTGATTTTCAGTTGTTTTCATTGTGTAAATAAATTTGATCCCTTGTTGTTTTAATTTTCCCAAATACGACTTGTGCATGGATAAGCAGTCGTATTATTTTTGCATGTAGTTAGTTGGATGATGAGGTGGAGGTTGCACGATTGCTTGATGGTTGTAACGGGTGCTTGGCATGATGCTTGCGATTGCATTAATGCATGAGGTAGGTAGTTTGTTTGCAAAAAATATTAGATTCCCAGGCACGTCACGTCGATTTTTTTTTTTCGTTTTTTCTATCTACCCTCATTTTTTTTTTTGTGTTTGGTACCCTCAAGTCTCACCTTGATATCGAACTGTTCGTTTACTAACTCTGCCAGATTTTGTTGTGATATTATTATCTTTGTTTGAGATATTAGTAGTTGCGATATCATCTTCGTTAAGTATGTAGGCTGGTTTCAATCTGTCCAGAGATATGAATGCTGTTCGGTTTGGTAGTTGAACTTGGTAGAATTTTTCTGACTTCTGAAGAACTTCATACGGTCCTTCGTACGGAGGAGTGAGGGGCAGGGACTGGACTGGTAAGCCCTTCACGGGTTTTTGAATGGGTTTCTGCAAGGGGTTTGCTTACCAAACCCAGTAGGCGTCAAAACCCTTTCATTTGGGTTTTTTAAGCGGTATTTTTAAAGATTAACTAAACACTTTCGAACCACTTACCATAATGAAAGGGTAACCCTTTCAGCTTTTAGACAAATATGATCCTTACGTTACAACCATACGGACCATTATAGAATGGAATATGCGATGCAGTCGGTCCGGGCGACTGTAGGCATTGATTTGAATGTAGTTGATGCGTGATTGTTTGTTTACCTACTCACTGTCATTCGTTTAAGCGCAGCACACACAGAGGCGGCCGCGGGGCGGTACCGGGAGTGGGGCGAAAGCGGGAAGGTCGGGCCTACAGACTGGCGAATCCCGCGCGGTGGCGGCGCGGTAGCGGGAAAGCGGCCGCGGCGCGGGACCAGTTGTATTCCATTGAAATATATGAAACCCCCCACACAGCGGCGCGATTGCGGCGCGGTGCGGGGGCGTGCTTGCGAGTTGTATTAAATTACAGATTTTTGAGTGTTTTTCTTGTGTTTTATAAGTTTTACAGATAGAAAGTATTGTGTTAGTGTGAGCTTGACCAGTTTTTAAATCTTTTCGTACAGAGAGTATCGTAACAGTTATAATAAAATACCTATTTCACGAAATTCCCCGAAAAAAGTGGTCCCGAACGCTTTTGCCTTCAGACATACCGCCCCCGCGACGGTACCGCGACGCCGCAATTTCTGTCTGAAGGGGTCCGCTCTAAGTTCGCTTTCCGCAGGTCCGCTTTCGGAACGTTACTGCCCCGCGGCCGCCTCTGTGTGTCCTGCGATTTATTGCGATCGGAAGCGTGCAAACCAAAGTGGTACCTACATAGAAAGTGGAAAAAAAATCTCTTCTTGTGTTGCGAATTTTAAGACCATTAGGTATCACCATTAAGGAATATAAATAATCGGATACTTCTTGGTTGATACACACAGTTTTCATCCACCATATTTAAAATGTACTTAAAACTAGCAAACTCAAAAATATGACGTGGTCGAAATTAGGAAAGAGAATAACAATGCTCCTGTTTTCGACCGTTTTGTTCTAACAAGCAAAACTAAGGTAGTAGTTACTAGAAAAAAAAGCATGTGTTGTCTTTTATGATATGAAAAATAGACAATTTATATTTAATGTTCGATAATAGCAGAACATTTTTGGAATCTTTAAAAAATCGATCTGCCGAGCGTCGGATACTTCTTGGTTGATACTGTTAGTTTTAGTCCACCATATTTAAAATTACTTAAAACTAGCAATCTCAAAAATATGACGTGGTCGAAATTATGCTCCTGTTTTCGACCGTTTTATTCTAACAAGTAAAACTAAGGTAGTAGTTACTGTAAAAAATGCATGTGTTGTCTTTTGTGATATGAAAAATAGACAATTTATATTTAATGTTCGATACTAGCAGTAAATTTTTGGATTCTTTATAAAAATCGATCTGCCGAGCGTCGGATACTTTTTGGTTGATACTGTCAGTTTTCGTCCATCATATTTAAAATGTACTTAAAACTAGCAATGTCAAAAATGTGACGTGTTCGAAATCAGGAAAGAGAGTAACAATGCTCCTGTTTTCGACCGTTTTATTCTAACAAGCAAAACTAAGGTAGTAGTTACTGGAAAAAAATGCATGTGTTGTCTTTTGTGATATGATATGACAAATAGACAATTTATATTTAATGTTCGATAGTAGCAGTAAATTTTTGGATTCTTTATAAAAATCGATCTGCCGAGCGTCGGATACTTTTTGGTTGATACTGCCAGTTTTCGTCCACCATATTTAAAATTACTTAAAACTAGCAATGTCAAAAATATGACGTGGTGGAAATCAGGAAAGAGAATAACAATGCTCCTCTTTTCGACCGTTTTATTCTAACAAGCAAAACTAAGGTAGTAGTTACTGGGAAAAAATGCATGTTGTCTTTTGTGATATGAAAAATAGATAAATGTATATAATGTTCGATAGTAGCAGTGAACTTTTGGATTCTTTATAAAAATCGATCAGCCGAGTGGCCAAATTAGTATTGAGGAGTTATTTTTTACGATTTGATTTGATTTATGTGCTCCTTGGGGAAAATTGATCAGAAACAGGAATAGAAGCACTGATTTAAATTTGACGCACGACCATATTTACATCCCGTATACATATAATTATTTCCAGTGATTGGAGAAGTGATGAGCTCTTTAGACGTCAAGAAGATATGTTTGTTTTTTATCCTTATTTAAAGAGTGCAATGATTGGGCTTGTTTGATGGGTACAAGAAGGGGACTCTAGAGGCGGATAGCTTGATGAGTAAAGGAGTGAGCTTAGAAATTGGTACAGTGAGGTAGAATATGGAGACGGAGGTTATCGGAGGAACGAAGAGGACGACTGTGAGTAGAAGATAAAGTTGAAACGTTCTTTAAGATAAATTGGGGATTTTGAAAATAAAGATGTAACAGGGTGTGAAGGTCACGACGGTAACTAATTGGAAGCCATTCCAATCTCTTCGATACTGGGACACGTGATGATATTTACGGAGATAAAAGATAAATCTGAAAGCAAGATCAGTGAGATTTTGAAGACGCTCGAGTTTATTTAAAAAGTTGAAATTTATATATGGCTAGCAAACGTCGGCGGATCATTTAATTTATGCACCATTTGAAAAACGTCCACATCCCAACATGATTATTTCATAATCGCCAACTTTTCTTAATTACTTCATAACAGAATGATAACTTTCTAAACTGCTAATAAAAATTTGGCTACTTCTTTAGCCTAGGAACTTGTATGGTTGCCTGTTGCCCCTTAAAACAGCAGAAGATGTTAAGAGCTCATCGAGTAAAATATCATAATACCTTTACGATGTTTAAGGGGCAATCTCGCATCTGTAGGCCTCAGGAATCTTTGCGAATGCACGTGCGTATGCTTTTGTCATTCTTATTCGTATACAATGTGCATTCTTACTGCTCAGAGTGCGGTCCTCTAACAATATCATAGCATATGAGTATGACGCTCTGTCAGGCTAAGCTGAATATAGAGGATGACAGAATTGTATCGTCCTAGTCTGAGCTGTTGGAAGAGATTAAGAAAATCTACGGGCAATAATACGCAACCACAGGTTTATCTATCAGTAATTTGGCTACAGATCTGAGAGCCAGATTGAAGCGATACAATGTTGAAGATATCTCTGACGTCAGCCTGTACGAAGTTAACTCTAAAACATCTTAACACTTTGGCGCGCGGTAGCGGGAACACCCCTTTATCAGCTTCCATAAAGTTTGACAGTGCGGGGAACCCCGTTTGTGCGTGACATTCGTCGAACATTAGATTAGGGGCCTTTAGGTTGACACTATATCTAAATCTGAGCTACTCATAATGACAGTATTCTTGCTCTTTATATGGCGCTCATTTATTTTGCACGGGGCTTACCGTAGTAATGATAAGAATCATTTAAATACAAACGGGGTTCCCCGCACTGTCAAACTTTATGGAAGCTGATAAACGGGTGTTCCCGCTACCGTGCGCCAAAGTGTTAAGGCACTGGGAGATAAGTGATGATAGAATTAAGAAAGAACTTCTGAAAACAGATGGAAAACCGGTACTGCAAGCTATCAGAAGCTGTTTAATTACATTGTAATCAATATATGAACAGGTAAGGGATTGCATGTGGTGGTACTCTTCTTCAAAAATGGTGATAGGACCCTGCTGAAGAACTATAGACCCAAATATAGAACGTAATTTAACTATAGCAATTAATTCTGTCTAGACCAAGGCTGTGCTATAGTCAATCCAGCAGTGACTATCAATATATCAAAGTGTTGATGTGCTTGTACGAAAACCCTACCATGTTATTCCGCCTCCAGGATTAAAATTGGAAAATTATCCCACTGCAGTATAGGGTAAGACAGGGATACATTATATCTCCGAAGGTACTCAACACTGCCCTGGAAGTTGTTTTCAAGCTTCTGGACTGGAGAGGATTCAACTTAATTATCGACGGTGAGTACATAGCTTTCTTAGATTCGCTGACGATATCATGGTCTTAGCTAAGACCTTGGAAAACTAAGGTACAATGCACGATAGACTCAGTAGAGCCTCTCATCAACATGTGGGTCTTAAAATGAACATAAGCTAGACAAAAATATATCATAATATCCTCTGAAGATTGGAGACTTATGACACTTGGAGTTGTTGACGGATATGTAGCCTGGGACAAATAGTCCAGCTGGATAGTTCCAACTTCTAGAAATATATCGATTGTTGAATCCAATTCTGCTGGGCAGTATCCGGAAAGCTCCGCAATATAGGGTTACTTAAAATTTGTTCTTGATACCTAAGGGTGTGCATGTTCGCATGATAACAAACAACTTTCCCTTAGGAACCCATGGTCAAATCGCAAAAAAAGCATACTAATTTGGCCAGTTGACCTATTTCTATGATATCCAAAACTTTTTTCGATTCGACTATGGGTTTCTTAAGGAAAGTTGTTTGTTATCATGAGCACATGCATAGCCTTTCGTATCAAGAACTAATTTAAAGTCACCATTTATATTTACGTCCAAAATATAGCAGTGTCTCAATACTAAGGTACTTGAGCAGAACGTGTTACTAGTGATAACATAAGCCACTGAGACAATATATTAACTTACTGTGAGCCTCATAAAAAGTATTAAAGCTGTTCAAAGATAGAAAGATAGATAAAACGTTTAATTTAAAGAGCTATGGAGCGTGCTATGCTTGTAGTTTCTCTTAGTGATCGAACTCAAAAAGAGATACTGACTTGGTGGCTAAGTGGTCAGCGATCCTGACCTCTGATCCGAGAGTCGTGGGTTCAATCCCCACACAGGGCAAACTTTTCTGTGATGAGCAGAATTGTTTGCTCTGAGTCTGGGTGTATTATATCTATATATGTATGTAGTTAAAAGTATATGTGTATATATATCTGTATCTGGTTCCCAAGATACAGGGAATCCTAGTTTGGGGCCAGATGACCGTGTGTGATTTGTCCCAGATATTAATATTATTATTATACGCAGGAGAACTAAAGCAACCAACAAAGCTCACAGAATCGCTAAACTGAAGTGGCAATGGGCGGGGTACATAGTTCGTAAAACAGATAGCTGCCCCAAGGCATTAAAGTTCTGGAGTATAGCGGAAGACGTAACTTAGGCAAGCCCCTCACTTGGTGGACCGATGGTCTGGTGAAAGTTACGGGAAGTCACTGGACGCAGGCAACCCAGGAGTGGTTGGTGTGGAAATCCTTAGGGGAATCCAAAGTTTAGGGATATGATAAAATGGTTTTATTATTTTAACATATCCTGGGATTTGATCAAATCACTGATTTTAACATATCCCTGCAACGTATAAACTGTTAAAACTCTGTTTTGAAACTTTTTTCTACGTAACACCAATACTTTTACATAAATACTTTTGTTCAGTCTCTGGTCGAAAACTGGACAAAGGTGGTCGAAAACTGGAACATCTGGTCAAAAACTGGTAAAATCGGCATTTTGCGTATTTTTACCGATTTTTTCAACAACAGTAAGAGTAAATAACAGTTTTTGTTTGTTTTATTGAAATTAAGTGTATGTACCATATATGGAGAGCTAATTTAACAACATAATTGCTACACCAACATATGTTTTTTGCTTTCCAAACTTGACAACTTCACTAATTGGTCGAAAACTGGCGGGATTACCGTATCCCCATCACAACAATCTTTTATTTTAATTGTAATCCTATTTTTTTTTCACTTCACTTCCTGCTTCACAGACCGCGGTGGCACTAAACTGGAGTGAATTCCGCATGACTCTTCACCTACAATCTTTCTTCCACCTCTCGTTTGAATAAATAAAGCATTGTGTTAACAACCCATTACGTCCCCACTGCAGGGGCACGGGTCTCTTCCCATGACTCGGGAAGGTTTTAGGCCATACTCCACACACGAGGGCCAAGTCCGGATTGGTGGAGGTTGTGGGGCTAGTGGCCAACCCCAGTGTCAGAAGTTTTCAAGCCGTCTATAAGGCCTCTGACATGGCTTAACGACTGCTAGCGATAGCAGCCGGCACCAACGGCCTAATGTGCCTTGCGAAGCACGGAAACAGTCAAGATAAATGCCACTAACAAGTAAAACCTATCCAGGTTATGACCGTGTCTGTAGTCACTTAACATGCGTGATCAATGTGACCACGCAAGCCGCACTGAGTTACGACCGCTTCTAAATACATGAGAATGAGACATAGATAAAGCATTATGTATGTCTCATTGTACGACCTTGACACGCGCCCCGCCCGAACCTCGTTTGAAAAAATACCCTTATAAACCCAGTTTTCATAAGCCTAATGAAAGGGTTACCCTTTCAAAAGGGTTACCCAAATGAAACGGTTCCCCATTCGATTGGGTAACCTATATGTTCGAGTTGATCTCGAACGATGTAGAATTGGGAAATGTGTAGATGTATCCCAGGAGTGTAGGACAGCAGGGGAAATTGTTAAAAACGTGTGTTCTCACCAAGCGTCTTTATTACACTATCTACAATTACACGGTCGGCGCGCGATGTACAGAAACGCAATGTAAGCAAGTAAAATAACGTAAAAATAATGTAGAGCGAGCTCGTACATTGCTGCCGAATTTAAGAAAATAAAACTTAAAAAATATGTTTATTTATGTCAAAAATGTTGATCATCTGTTGAAGGTGAAGTGGCTTTGTCCATTTTGCTCCGGAGGTTGGGTTGTGGAGGCGGCGCAGCAGCAGCGGCCACTTCGCTGTCATCACCAGTTCCATCTTCTACAGATCTGGTTGTCCGTCCGTCGCTGTCTCGTCGTCTGTTTCTTGGTTTATCTCTGGGACAGTTTAATGTGTAACAGACCCTGTTTCTAAACTTCACTGCTACACATGTGCCAATGATAGCTAAGATGATGACCGCCATCAGGGAATAAGTCGTGTAGTAGTGTGTACCATGTGCCACGGACTCAAGGTTCAAAGTCTCTTGTTGAGATTTTACAGTCTCAATTTGATCTTTCAGCATCTTGAGGGTCTCCTCATGATCTTCGGGGACAACCGAATGCTCAAGTTTGTTCAAGATGTGATTTACATTCGATTCTCGTATGTGAGGGATCTCGGAGTCTGTCATTGTTACTTCACTATGAAAGTTTTTTTGTGAGTGAATGTTAAGATTTTCACCCTTCAGCATACATCCAGGAGCGAGTTCAATGATCCCTGTGCCTTGTAGAGTTTGTGACGTCATCCCAGCTGGGCAGAATATTCACGTTGAGCATTGTTTACAACAAGTGAATAGCCAAGCGCCCCGATTGTGTAACTGTATCCACTGGTCTCTGCAAACTGACGCCACGGAGCGGCACGCTGATAAGTTCCGATTGTTTATAATTAGCGCTTCGCACATAGTAGCGGTGACCTTTATGTCATCATATATAGGTGCATTTATGTGACATAACATCTGGTATGTGGTGAGATGCATGCATGTAGCTATGTCTTCATAATCCAAACGTATTATTTGATCTCGTTTTAAGTTCACAGCTAAGTAATTTGTTGATAATGTAATACTGCGCATCTTTTTGTTTTCAATATGTGGAATAGGTATGATCTTGTTTAATTCATACTGTTCGTTGTTTATTAGCGGCAGTTTGACTTCAAAAATGAGAAAATCGTTAGTTAGTCTCAAGTGAACTCTGGACAGGTGATACATTTCCCTTATGCAGTGATGACTGTTGACACAAGGTAAGGACAAGTCGCTAGGTAACTGCCCTGATATTACATTTAATTGTTCCTGGAACTGATCAGGTTTCAGTAAGTAAGTGTCGACGCGCCCATTCCGTACGTCTGTTACTAAGTCGAGTAGTGATTGTTGAACCCTTCTTAGGTTAGAAATGACTAAGTTAGCGGCTAGGGCTGTCGCAATTATGTAATTTGTGTTTTTTCTGTCTATTTGAATGCGCTCTTCAGTTTGTTTTAAATGTTGATTTATTATATGGAATTGTTTATTCATCACTTCTTCATTTCTCTTTAGCAAGTTGTATTCGCCTTCAATTATAGATGTGTGTTTCTTGTATAACGATAGTAGATGTTTTTCGTTATCTTGTACCTTTTTGATGTCTTTATCGTACTTTTCAGCGAACCTCTCGTCTAGCACGCCAAATAAAGAATTCGCAACGTAGCCAATTCCATTTATAAGTCCTCTTTTGTATCTTGTTCCGTGTTCAGATATCATTATGTTATTGTAGTGTTTTAGTTCATTTAACTCATGTTGAAATTGAGTTGATATCGTCAAAAATGCAGTTTCCTCTTTGCATAGACTGTTCAAATGGTCAATGTAGTTTTCGATGTTGCTCAAACTTTGCCAATAAGTGGATACGTTGTAATAGACAACCATCTTCCATTCATCTTGTATTATTTGCAGGTCAGCGATTTTGTCGAAGTAAATGAGATTTTTCGAACTTAGCTCTGTGACGTTTACTAACTGTTGCTGTACTGAAGACGATACGCACATTACTATCAGCCAGAAAAATGTGCAAAAGAAGTTGTTGAACTTATTTCTGTTAGTAATTCTTCTTATTCGTGGCTTCTCTACCGGTGCAGGTTTTGTTGGAGCGGCGGTAGGTTCTTCTTGTTCCACAGGTAGGCGTGACAGTTTTGTTATGGGGCGTTTTGCCGATCCATTTTTAGTTTTTAGAGAGACGACGCGCACCCGTCCGTCAGTGCCGGGGTGTGTTTCTGTTACTCTACCTAGTAGCCATTTTGCAGGTGGAATGTTTTCGTCTTTTATCAGTACCATGTCGCCTGCTTCAATGTTTTTTGTTGAATGTTGCCATTTTCCGCGCGTTTGTAATGTTTGTAGGTACTCTGAAGACCACCTCTTCCAGAAGTCTCTGTACATTTTTTCGGTGAGCTGCCATCTTGTTCTTATGCTTTTTTGTTCCAGGTCCGGGGATAAAGGGCTAGCCAGTACAGGCCCTCCCACCAGAAAATGTCCTGGTGTCAAGCAGTTTAGGTCATCGACGTCATCTGTGAGTGCGACGAGAGGCCTCGAGTTTAGACAAGCTTCAATCTGCGTGATCAATGTTGTGAACTCTTCAAATGTAAGCTTCTGTTCGCCAAGTACTCGCCGCAGGTGGTGTTTCATGCTTTTTACGGCGGCTTCCCACAAACCGCCAGCAGTTGGCCACGCTGGCGCGTTGAAGTGCCACTCTATTCCCATCCCAATCACAGATTCCACAAGCTCTGTGTTTATGTACTGCTGCACAGCTTCCATGTATTCTTGCATCAAAATCTTCGCTGCGCCCACGAAGTTAGTACCGTTGTCACTGTACATATGTTTAGGGGACCCGCGACGTGAGCATAGGCGTTTGAGGGCCGCGAGAAATGATGAAGTTGTCATGTCCGAAACCAGCTCTAAGTGGACTGCCTTAGTTACCAAGCAGATGAATATGGCAATGTAACCCTTCGTGGTTTTTATCCCTCGACCTTTGTTTGCCTTCACTTCTACTTGTCCTGTAAAGTCCACCCCCGTGTGCGTGAATGGACGGCTCGGTGTCACTCTAGGCTTGGGCAATTCGGCCATAACTTGGTTGTTTGTTGTTGTTTTGAAGCGATGACAGCAGATGCACTTCTGAATGAAGCCCTTGACTGTTCGAACTCCTTTTAAAATCCAGTACTTGTCTCTTAGGTACGCCAGAGTTAGTCTTGTACCACCATGTAGAGTCCTTTTGTGTGCTTGATCAATAAGAAGGGTTGTTAGCTTGCTTTTATTCGGCAGTATGATGGGATGTTTTTGCAAATCAGTTAAATTTGACTGTTGCAATCTGCCTCCAACTCTCAGAATTCCTTCGGAGTCCAAAAAGGGGTCCAAATTCAAAATTTTACTTTTTGAACTTAGTTTTATTTCTTTTTGCAGGTTTACAATTTCATCAGCAAAATAGTTGTTCTGTTCTGATTTAGTAATTCTGTTGAGTGTCGTTTCTATCTCTGACTTTGTTAAGTAGGTAGTAAGGCTTGCATTTGCATCACGCCGTGTCCGCTGAATGAAACGCGATACCCAGGCGAGTACGCGTACCACTCGTGCCATAGAGCTGTGTTTGTTTAGAAGTTCCTCGATCAATGGAGATGTCTGTGTTTGTGTTACACACACTTGTTTTTTCATCTCTTCTGTGGGAATTTCATATTTTTGTTCTTGTACAAAAATGTAATTTTTCTTCAGCCAAGATGGTCCCTCCCACCAGAGTGTATTTGTTGATAGTTGTGATGGGAGTTGCCCTCGACTAGCACAGTCAGCAGCGTTATCCTCAGACTTGACATGTCTCCAGCATCCCAATGGCATGATATTTGTTATTGTTTTGACTCTGTTTGCCACGAATGCTTTCCATTTTGAAGGGTTGCCTTGTATCCATCCAAGAACAACCATTGAATCAGTCCAACCATGAATTTTAATTTGGACTGTCTGATCGCGTTGTGAGTCTATGACTTTTTTCATAAGTCGTGATAACAGTAGTGCCCCACATAACTCCAATCTGGGTAATGTTATTGGTTTGTTAAGGGGTGCGAGTTTTGTTTTCCCGCCCACAAGTTTTATCACATGTTCTCCGTTTTCATCTAAGCTTTTGCAATAGATCACACATGCGTATGCCTTTTCGGAGGCATCGCAAAAGCCGTGCAGTTCGAAGGGCTGTGTGGTGTTTCCCATCCAACGTGTTATTGTTATGTTTTTAATGCATAGAAGGTCCTGTTTGAAAGTGTGCCACTCCTTTTGCATATTTTGGGGCAGAGGGTCATCCCATCCTGTAGCTAACGTCCAGACTTGTTGAAAGATGATTTTTGCTTTCGTTGTAACCGGAGATAGCCAGCCCATTGGATCATAGATTTTTGATAAATCCGATAGTAATGTTCGTTTCGTTATTATGTTATTGTCTGCCTCATTTGTAGATGTAGGTATAGTTTGTTTGAATGTAAACTGATCCGTGCGCGGATTCCACGTAATGCCCAATGTTTTATTCGTTTCGGCATGGTTAAAGTCAATCATGTTTTGACTTATTAGATCTTGTGATAGTTCTTCGAGTAACCTTGAGTCGTTACTGGCCCATTTGCGTAAATTGAAGCCTGCCGTTTTTAGGATTTCGATCAGCTGTAGTTGTGTTTCTTTAGCTTCAATGATGTCGTTACTTCCGCCCAGCAAATCGTCGACGTACAGTTGGTTGTCCAAGATGTTTGAAGCCAGAGGGAACCGATGACCTTCGTCCTGTATCAGCTGTTTGATTGTGCGCATTGCTAGGTACGGCGCGGCTTTTGTGCCATATGTTACGGTACACAACTGATATTCTCTGATGATGTCATCAACTGTATTGCGCCAAACAATCTTCGTTAAATGTTGGTCAATTTCTTGTACTAAGATTTGGCGG
Source organism: Coleophora deauratella (assembly GCA_958295455.1). Lineage (NCBI taxonomy): Eukaryota > Metazoa > Arthropoda > Insecta > Lepidoptera > Coleophoridae > Coleophora > Coleophora deauratella. Next base: position 1,152,660 of record OY282406.1, read on the forward strand.
TAAAATTTTTCGATATCGGCGGTGTACACATATCGAAAACCTCTCCAGCGTAGAATCATAGATTGCAAGTCTTGTTGAAGGTTAGGCCCGCATTCCATTAATTCGTTGAGACTGTGGCCAGATTTTGTTTTCTGGGACCCATTGAAAACAACGCGAAGTTTGGTGGTAGTGGAATCGAGTTTCATCACTCCGTGGTGAGGCAGGAAACAGCTGGGTTCTCGTGGTGATGTACATTCTTTCATATGTTGAAGTTCTAAATATTCATTGATGAATTTTTTGTAGCTTTCTGATAAATCTTTATCTTTGGCTAGTCTTTTTTCGATTTGTCTGAATTGGGCTACCGCCTGTGGCTTTGACGGCCCCAAATGGTTTTCAAAATTCGGTTTCATCGGGATGCGAACTTCATATCGTCCCTCTGAGTTTCTTTGTGTTGTGTTCTGATAGAGATTTTCGCAGTACTCATCTTCAGATGTCATTGTTGATATTTTCTCGGAAATTTCTTCTGTTTCCCAGAACTGAGCTATTTCTTCAATGTTGTTTAAAATAGCATGGCAGTTGAATGTTTGGACATTGCCGAGTAGAACCCACCCCAACTTTGTTTGTTGTGCGATTGGGGCTTGTTGGGGCCCCCGTAATATTCCATCCATTACAATTTTTGCGTATACTCCAGCGTCTAGAAGAATATCAACGGACCTTGAAATGTTGTAACTGGAGTCTGCTAGATTGATGTTATGTAGATGTGGCCAATCCTGTTTCTCGAAAGTGTAGTTTGGCAAGTTATTTAGCATCTTCGACATTACCAATGCTTCTGTAATAAATGTGTAGTCACCGTAAACCGACTCACAGTCCAGTTGTACGATTCCTTTGCTCTTGTTGCCTGAGATACCTATCCCGGACACAGTTGAGTTTTGTTTGCGTCTCGGGAGGCCTAGGCGCTGTGCAGCCGACTCTGTTATCAAGTTTATCTGTGACCCTTGATCTAGTAAAGCCCTCATTTTCATTGGAGTACCATCCGCTGCCTTTACATTGATTTCCATCATCGATATGGGAAACATTAGATAAGGTTACTCGCCCTGTTTGTTTCTGAACCAGCGTGTTCGTCTTGCGGGGGCTGAAGCGGGGTGAAGAGGGAGGCATGTATTTAAACAAATATCGCCGTTGTGTGACAAGCTTAAGGTTTATGTATTTAATGTTATCTACTAGCGACATCTAGCGACGAGTAGGGAGGCATGTAATTAATAATGTTATCTACTAGCGACATCTAGCGACGAGTAGCGTAGCATCACTATAAAATGACAAAATATTCATAAAATAACAAGAATAAAGTGATAAGAAATGTTGCTGTTAGTTTTGTTCTTTATTTTTTTATTGTTTTAGCACATTTCACTGCTCTGTAAGATATATTTTCATTTAAACACGGGATGTTTACTCGTCGCTTGTCAGATTGCGAATGGTGCGCGAAAAGGCGGCGCTACTCAACATAGGGGAGCAAACCACTATCAGCGACTACGCTGTCGTGGAGTATTAACCACATCTAATTGTTCTCTTATATCGATGATTTCCATAGTTGCAAGTAGAACTTCGTCACTTCCCGCCACGTGATTTGATTTTCGTGGCGTAGTAACCGGCGCAGGCGGCGGCGGCGCATTCCTTGATGTAGTAGGTATATTATTCACTGGCATTATTTTTTCCACTGCTTGTCCATGAATAATAACGTCATGTAGTGTCGTATGATGCGGCTTATTGCAAACCCGACACCGCTTGTTGGAATTGCATTGTTTCCCATTGTGGCAGTACATGCAGTTTTGGCATATGTTATGTTGCGAAATTGACCTTAATTTAGTTTCCGGCGGCATGTTCTGAAATTCCTTGCAGTAAACCAATAAGTGATCTGATTTACATATTGGGCAGTTTCTTTCAGCAATCGCATGAAATGTTTTTGGGGTAAAATTCTTGAAATTCCCTCGGTTTGGTATAAATTTGGCAGAAAATTCCTTATTCTGAGTTTGTTCTGATTTTCCCGTAGCAATTGGTTTATTTCTCTTCGTAATCGGTTCTAATGCAGTAAACTTGCTCTCCAAAAATCCAATCAGCTCGTCAAATATAGGCAGTGATCTTGGAGCTTTTCTTGTTTCCATATAAGCGGCATAGGTATCAGAATCCATTTTTTCAGTGAGAATGTGAACCAAAATTGGGTCCCATGTCGTAGTGTCGACACCCAAGTTGTGGATGGCGTGGATGGTTTCCAGGCTTACGTCATGTAGGCGCTTTAGTTCGTTGGAACAATGTTTATGTATCGAGGGTTGGTTCATAAAAGTTTGAATTTGTTTCGTGAAAAGTAGCTGTATGTTGTTGTACCTGTGGGTTAGTATTTCCCAGCAGGTATCATGATTTTCAGCAGATATGGTAAGATGCTGGACCAGGCGCTCAGGTTCCCCTCTTAGTTTTCCTTTGAGATGCTGCATTTTCTGTGTTTTTGTCAATGTTGGATTGTTATGGATCGCTTCTGTGTATAAATCCATAAATGTTGGCCACTGCGTGTAGTTCCCAGAAAAAGTAGGTATCTCCATTTGTGGGAGCGACTGGTACAGGTGAGAAGTAGCAAGAAGTTTTTGGTTTAACTCCTTTTTTGTAGCTTCGTAAATGTTTTCATATTTGGCAAATTCTTGTTCGTAATCCACATCAGAACCGATGAGTAGGTTGTCAATTTGCCAGTGGACGTCATCAATTACTTTCCAGCGTTGTTGTAAAATTTGCAGCTTATCTTGTAGTTCCCACTTCTCAGAGATATCATTAATTTTTATGTTTTTAATGACCCTCATAAAAGCACGGAAATTCGTACCTTGCTGTTTAATTAGCTCGTCGCTTTTAGACATCATTCCCTTCTCCTCCAATGTTGTTTTTGGAACTGTTAATTGTTGTGAAGCTCTGGAAATAATGCCACGTAAAATTTCACTTATTGTCTCATACTGTTTTTTCAATTTTTCAAAAGCACTGGATGTAAAATAGTCACTTGTTTTGTCTTCCTGCGTTAGTAACTGTTCGTGGTTTTCTTGAAACTCTTGCCAATGCTTGTTGAGAGTGTCAAGCCTTGTTTTGCCGTATTCCGTTGTTTTTCGGTCAGCAGAATCCTTTTTTATGTTTGTCAAAATTTTTTGTATGCTCTCGGCGATGATTTCTTGACGCTGTAATAGTCCCTCCATTGTATTATGTACGAAGTTTCCAAACAGCAATCGTTACCACAAAAAAAAAAAAAAACAATGTGGACTGTATCACTTGTAGTTTCTGTTTCACTGTAACCACAGCTTGCCTACGGTATCGTAGAGCGCTTCTCAATCTGCTGGTGAGACCCGCTTGTGGGAGGGCAACAGACCGATCGCAACCGCAGGCAACCACTAATTACACTGAAAGCTCGAAGGACCAAATGTTCGAGCTGATCTCGAACGATGTAGAATTGGGAAATGTGTAGATGTATCCCAGGAGTGTAGGACAGCAGGGGAAATTGTTAAAAACGTGTGTTCTCACCAAGCGTCTTTATTACACTATCTACAATTACACGGTCGGCGCGCGATGTACAGAAACGCAATGTAAGCAAGTAAAATAACGTAAAAATAATGTAGAGCGAGCTCGTACACTATACATTTGGGATATGCTATCGAAGGGGTTTTTATTTTAAGCGCTTAATCGCGGAAGAGGTTGTCACGTCCCTGGTGAGGGGTTTTCTGACAAGATCTGTTCGCACGAATACGTGTGTGCATGTTTTCAAATCTTTGTTTATGAATATTTCCTTTTCTGAGTCTTTCCTTTGTGTAGGTATTAGAGAGCTCATTGTGTTTGCAAGGTTTTTTACGAAATCAGCATCTTCGATTTTAGACTTTGTAGGTACAAAAAAATCGGAAGGTATGCGTAACTGTGTTCCATATGTTAATAAACAAGGACTCAGGTTGTTTTCTTTGCGAAGTGTTGTTCGGAGACCAAAAAGTACTGTCGGTAATTCTTCGGACCAGCTGTGTTTTGAGTCTCTGGCCATTAAAGCTGCTTTAAGTGTTCGGTGAAAACGTTCTACTTTTCCGTTTGATTGTGGGTGATATGCAGTTGTTCGTATTCTTTGTATACCAAACTTTTTAAGTAGGCAGTTAAACAAGTTTGATTCAAACTGTCTGCCTTGATCGGTAGTTATACGTAATGGACATCCGAAACGTACTATCCAGCTTTCGTAAAGAGCTCTTGCTACTGTTTCTGCAGTGATTTCGCATACAGGAACTGCTTCGGGCCATTTTGTGAAACGGTCGACTATTGTGACACAGTATCGATAACCGTTAGAAATTGGTAATGGGCCAATTATATCGATGTGAATATGTTCGAATCGAGTTGAGTCTGGAAAGGTTCCTGCGGGTGGTATTGTATGTCGATGTACTTTTGCTTTTTGACATGCGATGCAATTCTTGGTCCATGTTCCCACATCTTTGTTCATACCTGGCCAAAAGTATTTTGAAGCGATTTGTTTTCTTGTTGTTCGAGTACCCGCATGACAAATATCGTGTTGAGCCTTGAATACTGCGTAACGATATGTTTTTGGTAAATATGGTCGAGGATTGCGGGTAGACATCTCGCATGTTATTGGTATAGAGATATCAGGTAGTGTGATTTGACCGAACTTCAAATTTGGTTTGCTTCTTAATTGTTTAACATTTTTGTATTTCGTATTAAACACTAAGAGAACTATAGGTCTACCTTTAATAAGAAATGTAATATCATAAGCAAGTGACTGTTTGTTCTTTAATAATAATAAAAAAAAAAAAAAAAAAAAATTGTTTCAATTCTCTGTCTTCATTTTGGTGATTTCCTAGTTGTTGGAAGTCAATTGTAGTTGGGCAATTTATTTCTTCTATTCTGGAGAGCCAATCAGCTACGGCGTTTTTCTGGCCTTGTAGATACTCGATTTTTGTGCAAAACTGACTGATGAAGCTGAGCTGTCGCTCACGACGAAAGGTGTCGCTGTCACTTGGTACCTTGGTTAAGGCATGAGTTAAGGGTTTATGATCAGTATATACAATGACGTTGTCATTACCCTCAATAAGTCGTCTGAAATGTTTGACAGATAAGTATATCGCTAATAATTCGCGATCATACGTACTGTAACGTCTTTGTGTTTCGCTCATTGCTTTTGAAAAGAATGCCAGTGGTATCAATTTGTTTTTAACCTTCTGATGTAAAACTCCACCAACGCTATGATCTGAAGCGTCAGTCATTATACAGAGCGTTGCACTGAGCATCGGGTGAGACAGAGTAGTTGCTTGTAAAATGCTTTGGCGGCAATTTTCAAATGCTTTTTCTGCTTCTGAAGTCCATGCGATGACTGTTTTGTCATTTTTTTTTAGTGTTGTGAAGATATTTGTTCAGTTCGTTCTGTAACTGTGCTTGATGTGGCAAACAATCTCTGTAGAAGTTGAGCATTCCTAAAAAGCGACGAAGCTCTTGTATGTTTTCAGGCTTTTTGTAGTTTGAGATGATTTCTATGCGCTCTTTAGTTGGAGATATGCCTTCAGAGGTCACTTTGTAACCGAGGAATTCTATCTCAGTTTGGGCAAACTCGCATTTGCTGATGTTTACAGCTAAGCCGTACTTGTTTAAGCGTTCTAGTACCTGCTTGAGTACTTGTTTGTGGGATTCTTCATCTTTCGAGAACAAAAGAATGTCATCAACATAAGAAAAACATCCTTCGATATCTCTTAAAACTTCGTGCATGAAACGTTGAAAAGTCTGACTAGCGTTTCTCAAGCCAAAGGGCATGCAGCGGAATTCGAATAGTCCGAATGGGGTAATAATCGCTGTTTTCTCTGGATTTTCTACAGGTATCCAGTAGTATGCACTTTTCAAGTCGAGTTTTGAAAATACCCTCATTCCATGAAGCTTGTAAGTGAAGTCTTGAATGCGAGGGATGGGGTATCTGTCTGGTAGTGTTACCGAATTGAGGCGTCGATAGTCTCCACATATTCTCATGCTACCGTCTTTTTTCTTCACGATATGGAGTGGGTTTGCCCATGGGCTCTTAGAAGGTTGACAGATTCCCAGTTCCACTAGTTTGCTAAACTCTTCTTTAGCAGCCTTATATTTGTCAGGCGCTAGAGGTCTTGCTCTAGAAAATAGTGGCTGGCCTGTGGTTTCAATGTGGTGGACAACGTTGTGTTTGGATGGCTCCTTAAATGACAAGGGTCTAAGTACATTTGGGAAGTCTTTCAGTATATCATAGTAAGGATGTTCCTTAGCTAGAGTGTAAAGTGACTGCTGGTCAGTTGTGACTGAGAGTGTGTTTATGGAGAGGCTTGTTGTACGGTCGATCAGCTTCTTGTTGTGAACGTCAACTAACAATTTGTAGTGGTTGAGAAAATCGGCTCCTAAGATGGACATCTTGACATCAGCAATGACGAATGACCATCTAAAACTGCGTCGTAGTCCAAGGTTGAGTACTGTTGACTTTTCTCCATATGTGTTAATAGGCGTGCTATTAGCGGCGTAAAGTTTGTAGCCATTTGAATTGTCGAGTGTTCTTTTTCCTCGAGCAGCCAGTACTGAAATTTCAGCGCCAGTGTCTATCAGGTACTTTTCTTCGGTTAGCCTGTCAATGACACAAAGGCGGTTTCGCATACTAACACCGATACCCGCCGTAACCGGTGTAGTATCTAGTTTTCCGACGGCTTCCAGTTACAAGGCGTTTTGCAACGATTTGCGTTTTTGCCGAATTTGTTGTAGTAGTAGCATATCCCGTTGTCAGGTGATTTGAATTGGCGGTTCTGATTGTGTCTGTTATGATAGTTATGATTTGATCGTGAACGAGAATGTGAACTTGCTCGGCGGTAGCTCTGTGAACGGGTGTGAGAGCGTGAGCGATGTCTTCTGTCTAATTCTTCGATCTTGTGTGTGAGTTCTGCCATCTGCTTGGTTAGGATACTGATTGCACTGTCTTCAGATGAGTGCTGAGACGTCGTAACGGGTGCAAGATGTGTGGTAGGCGTAAACTCGAGCATTTTGTCAGCCATTGTAGAAAGGGTGTCCAGAGACGATTCGGAGTTTACAGCTAAAACGGCTCGAACGTTAGAAGGCATTTGTTTTAACCATTCTACTTTGAGACCTTCTTCAGTGATCATGTCAGCGCCTAGATCACGCATCTGTCGAAGGAGCTGGGACGGTTTCTGGTCACCAAGCTCAAGACCACTGACTAGACGTTGAAAGTTCTGGACAGATGATTGCTCATAGACAGATATGAGACGTTGTTTGACTGTTTCATATTTGTTCGAACTTGGTGGTGATCGGAGAATGTCAGTGATATGTCGAAGATCTTGCGACTGCAACTGTTGAAGTAGGTATCTGAATTTTTGGTCATCAGATGTCTTCAGTGGATCAATCACAGATTCAAATTGTATGAACCATATGCTGGGTAGTTCGCGCCAGAACGGTAAAAGACGCGAGTGTACGGAGACTGCATCGGTTTGGCACGTTACTGGAAATGGAGCGGCGACATTGGTCTTCGTCTCTTCAGACATGACTTTGATCAGACTTGCTCTGCCGGTTGGCTGAAGGTGCGCTGTTTGTATTCAGCTTCGGGGTCACCAGTTATTGGATGGGTGTGTTGATCCAATATAGATCATATGCGATCGGTGGAGTGGTGAAGTAAAAGAGATTTCTTCGTTCGAATTGTACCGTGGTACAGTATCCAAGATTTTGAACATTTTATTGGTTTTGTCTGCCTGACTAATATATAATATTTGAGTATCACAATTGGTGAAGAATTAAACTACGAGAACACAAAATCACATATTTACAGGTAGTTGAATAATTAAAAATATGTAGGTGTCCCTACAATGTAATAGCAACCGGCAACAACATCTGAACATGTTATTTGCGAAGCACGTAAACGGTCATGATAAATGCATCATGTCTGTAGTCAGTGTGATCTGTGTGATCGACACGACTTCGCAAACCGAAACCAAAACGACCGCACTACAGAATGTTTCTCAACAACTTTGAGGATAGCATTCCCGGCTAGTTCTGAATCCGAGTAGTAAGGATAAATTGGCTACTATTCAGCCAAATACGAAATTTATATACTCCCATACTAAAATAATCGCTCCCGACTCGTGGTCCCACCGCAATGACCCACTGGTGGGTCGACTCGCTAGTGAAATGATAATTTTGTGAATAAACAGAGTAATGCCAACTACATATAAATTCCTTGAGTAATACTGAGTGGGGAACTTTTTGGTGTCACTGCGCTACACCTATATTTGTTGACTTTTCCCTATAGGTACTGTCAAAGAAGTTTTATATCGTCGCTCCGCTCCTCTATAGAACGCTAATACGTCAGTTTCAATATGAAACCGCGTGGACCAAGTCGAGGGGAAAATCTGAGGTGCGGGAGGGGGTAGCTTCATAACTGTTCGAATTTTTGAATCTAAGAATGTCATATGTTTGAATTACGACCAATCACCGCAAGATGTCAACTGTCTAAGGATTTAAATCGTCGAATAGCAATAGAGTATTTGAAAATGACAAAACTCAAAATACGACTGAAAAATCTAGTGATGGAGGTAATAGAAAGGATCACAAATATCGAAAATTCTTACGATTATTTAAAAAATGAGAAAAACAAAATAAATTAAGCATATTGTTCCTTGTTAAATCTTAATACATAAACAATACTAATACAAATTCACAAATATAATACAGTAAAAATACATATTAAAACAAAAAATATATATTTTAAATATAAAAATCAAACCGAATCATAGTTTCCAAAACATATCTATAGCCAAGCTGGGCGGAAATGTTAGGAGAAAATTTTCCAGCTGTCGTGTCTGCTCATAGTCTTAATTCTCGTTTAATTTTTTTTTGGGTTCCTTTGGAAACTGAAAATAATTAGAAGAAAAAATAAGTCAAATACATTTCATGTCTACTTTGGATAAAACTATGTAAATATGCAGTCGGATATTTTTTTTTGCTAAACTTTTTGCTATATCTATCGAAAAGTCGATGAAGTGTTACATCACTACCAAATGTTTTGCAACGAAGTTATTTAAATAAAAATTTATCAATATATGGCTTACTTCTGGTATGAAACCCCACACATTTGATTTATTGAGATGTCCAGTGCGGTTTTCGCATCAGACATCGATGCAACTTGGCATTTTTACGATAAATTTACACACATTTTGTCCGATGTTACCTCGACCATTGACAGAAATAGACTGAAAGACGAAAATTGAACAAAAATGACATTTCAATTTAACTTGGCCATCTGCCCACCTTGTGGCGAGCGGCCGATGCCCTGTATTGCTAGTCTATAGGGGGGGGAGCGGGGTGCATGTCTGTGGGTACTGTATAGTGATGGAATCTCTACAGCCGCGTATTGTGATCTTTTCGGCGTTGGAACGTTTCTTTAAAAAATAATAAGGATTTAAATCGTTCGCTGTCTGATTTTGATGGTTTGGAACCGAACATTCTCTAAGGGTTCGTCATGATGTAAATATCTATGTAAATATTTTAATAATTTTAATTGAAAATAAACGATAATAGTTAAAATTACTCAAGAGTTTCCATCAAGAACCTTATAGTACTTTTAGGTGTTGTATTTTTGACACTGAATAAATGAGTGTTTATTTCCGTTTAAATGAAGTAATAATGTGGTTTCAGGCCATCCTGCTTCGATACAGAGAAGGTATATGCATGGGTTCTGAGCACGAGCGGGACAACAGGAGATGTCAAATTTGTCGCCTTGAAGCACGAGGCCGCTGCGCTTGCTATACAGAAAATTACTCAAGACATCTTTCCATACTCTGAGATTGGAAAGTAAGATTTTTTCAAGTAACTACAGATCTAGTTTCAATGTTATTGTTATTGTTTTCGAGTAAGTCATTATATTTTCTTTCTACATCTGCAGCCGCAAAACGTTCGTTAATCGTATTATTAATCGCCACAAGAGAGGCCTAGCCTAGTGTGGGATCATTATTAATACATTTGCTGTTTTTCGTGACAAAACTCTTTTTTTTACAAACTCTGTTTTTTGTATTCTCAATTAACTGATTTCCGGGACTGGGCTCGCGTGGATGTTAGGGAAAATGTAGCCTATATTGATCCAGATTATGAAATCTCTGTCTGCCAAATTTAATCCAAACCTGTTCAGCCGTTATTGCGTAATTAAGTAACAAACATATAAACTTTCTCATTTATAATATTGATGATCGATCATCACTGAATACAAAGTATGAGACAACTTTACAGTACCTAATTTTTATACCGGCAGCAAAAGTCGAAGTTAAAGTGTGAAAACTAATTACTGATGCACCTTGCACTGTAAGCAAAGTAAATATGTAAGTACATGTTTGCAGGAAGTCACTGGATGTATGTGACTCATACAGTACTAAGCGTAAGCACAGAGTACACAGAGAGGCCGTTCAATACATACCACCAAAATCACAAGCATATTCATGCTTATAGACGCACACGATCGCACAGTATCGTGACTATAGATGTGAAGCTGGTTGTTATCGTAGTCAGCCAGCCGGTAACCAGCCGGTTTTTTCGCTGACTTCGGTGATCACCCATAAACAGCGGCTGTCTACGGTTGAAAACATGTCATTATACAATATTTTATTTAATCCGTTTTATGTCCTAAGTGATTATTTTTGTTTATCTACATACTACCTACTTACTTTATACGTTACTTCAGATTTAATAATTCAAGTAAGCGCTCATTCCTATTTCTTAGTTGCGGCGTCAATGTTATTTTGAAATACTTTTGAATTTATTTTTTAATCTTAGGGGTCGTCCCCATTATCTTTAAATACAGGTAGGTATAATGTAATGTAATTCAGGAAATTAAGCACGGTAATAAAAATGTCCAGACAGACATTAAGATTGCAGGTTGTTTCTGACTGCCTGAAGCACTTTCGAACCTTGAGATGAGTTAAAAACAACGTAACAACAACAGTCCCACGTTCGAAACTTACTCTAGAAATCGCGCGTTCAACGAAAAATAAATACACGTGATATCTCGTACACCCCCCTCCCCCGTTGTGATATTTCGTGATTTTTCCGGACCCCCTCCCCCCCCTTTTGAGCCTCACGTGATTAATGGACGACCCCTTACTTGCGCTGATCACATAATACCAAAAATAAGAAACACAAAACGGAAGTCGTAGGTACACATGTGAAACCGTTTTGAAACGTTTTAAACCAGTTAGGTAAAGACAAAAAAGCCGTTTTCAACCATTTAAAAGATTTTTTTGCGCGGCAACTATTATTATTTTTGTATTTTTTTTAAGTGGCGAAGCGGAGTTTCATACCTACAGAATAAAAACCAATTATTTACAGTATAAATAAGTATGTGGGTAGATACATTAGTTTATTACCTGTCGTGTTGAAGGACATTGCAAAATAATTCATAATATTGAACATTTTATGTTTTACATCATGACAGAGTAGGTAATTAATTTAGTAAAAATACCTATTTGCACATAACGGCTCGTATATTATAACAATTTCGACTCGGGAACTTAAGACCTTTTGGTATTGAGTCCGCTAAGCAGCCGGTTGTCAGCCGCTGTTTATAGGTTATTATCGGCTGCTTTGGATAACTACCCGATAACAATCGCATGCTGATAACACGTTTTTGACCTGACTGTCACAATCCGGAATATAGAAAATTGTTGTAGCTTTAATTTTCTGTCATTTATTTTAAAATACTAGAACAAAAGTTTTTACAATTGACCCGAAATAACGGCTCGGATATCCTAATATTCGCCATTAAAATCATTTTTTTTAATGTCAATATTTAATTACATTGGTCCCGATACGGGTCGAAGCTATTGGTTAAAGGATTGTTTCACTGTATATCTTTGACTTTTGCAATTAATTTAAAAATAAGTAGAAGCTGGATTCATGAACCTACTAAGAGATGTAAGCAATTATTAAATTGGTAAGATTAGTTTATTACTTTATTTCTCTCACCGAATCACTTGTTTCAGCAACGGCCCGACAGTTGGTCTAAATTTGTCCCCTGTGCAATGGATAACAGCGTTTTACTATTCTATCCAGTTTCCCCTGACAAACACCATAGTTTTGCAATCTTCTAACGCAACTGGCGCCGAATCATACATAGATATAATTAATAAATATAGGGTATGTAGTTTCAAGTGTAATATGTAGTGTAGTGTAGTATTGTATATGTATATGTTAAGAGTTCTTATCATGTTCTTCTAAAATGATATCCGAGAAAGTGTGCAAAGCAACGTATTTGCACAATTTATTAATACGAAGATTATATTTTTTTAATAATTAAATAATTTAAGGTTTTTTTAGGGTTCCGTACCTCAAATGGAAAAAAGGAACGCTTATAGGATGTCTTCGTTATCAGTCTATCTGTCTGTCTATCAAGACCCTTTTTCTCAGGCGTGGAGGTAGAAGGTTGAAATTAATATCAAATACTCAGGCCTGCAATCCTTTGAAGCTGTGAAAAAAATCAAACTTCTATGCCAACTCAATCAAAACATACGGCTGTTACTACCCGAAAAACCTATAGGTTTTTATTCTCATGCGAGTGTCCAAATATCTATGCGGCATACACGGCCGTATCACTTTATTCCGTTGGCATAGAAGTTTGACTTTTTAACAGCTTCAAGGGATTGCAGGCACAAAATACACAGATACAGCCTTATATGCCGATGTTAATCGAAGAAGTAACAAATACCACGCGGACAAAGTCGCGGGCATCAGTTAATTTGATATAAAGTTCAAGACCTGTGTGTTCATGAATTTATACGGAACTCTCGGTGCGCGAGTCCGACTCGCACTTGGCCAGTTTTTTTTATTAGGTTGTATTCGTTTAATTAAATTAAATTTAAACAAATATAAATTAGTTAAGTTACTGAAGATACAATTTTTTGCTTGTTCACAGAGCACACTTTTGAATTAGTTACGCAGATCTCATTACAATGTTAATGCGCAACGAAATATGCTTAAGTACTTTTTTATTTTCCTCAGCCATCAAGGATTGCCATCAGTCCATCTCTGTTATCGCTCATCCTCAAACATGAGAAGCATTGCGACCTCACTTGTGTGGACTCTATAGCCATCGGTGGTGCTAAAGTCTATAAAGAACTCCTTCTCCTGCTCAAAGTAAGTGTATGGTAATAATATTGTGACAATATTGCTGTGACAATCAAGGTTGGAGACACAAAGAATCCTTCTGAAATAACATATTTTTTTTTACCGTGGCTATCTGTCAAATGAATCTGATTGTACAACCTTTCCCCATGAACCAATACTCAATCCCCAGTGAATTAAATTATTATGAGAAGCCCAAAAATGTTTTTGCGAATTTAATATTTGCTTCTTCGAGCAAATTCTTCCACGGAAAAGCTGATATTTCAGAAGTTTCCAATAAATTTCTAATCGGTCATAGTCATAGGGACAAGAATGCGGTGGAGTGTATAATTTGGCTCTAACGTAATATTTCCCATACAAGTATGAGCTGTCTTCATTTTATCTTAAAATTACCCTTATGTTCTAGGCACGCGTGCGCAAAGACACAAAATTTTTCGATGCATATGCTACAAGTGAGACGACAGTAGTTTTTTTTTCTAACGCTAATACCCCGGAAGGTAGCTGTGGAGTCAGCTGCGGAATAATACAGGTTAAGGTATGTACACAAATAATAGCAAATCGGGATTTAATCTCGGGATTTCTGTTGAGCCATAAATATTTGTTAAAAAGCCATATCGTCCCCACTGCAGGGGCACGGGTCTCTTCCCGTACACCGGGAAGGTTAGACCATACTCCACACATGGGGGCCAAGCCCGGATTGGTGGAGATTGTGGAGCTAGTGGTAGTAGCTCTGACATTACATATATTGGGCACTATTGAATCTAATGAATTAATCTTTCATCCTCAGCTGGTAGACGCGACCACAGGGGCTGAAGTGACGGAGCCTTACAAGCATGGCGAGCTGTGGGCTAAAGGGCCAGCCCTTTTCTCTGTAAGGGCCATCATAATCAACCAAGTACTATAGCGGCATCATAATCATAATCTGCCGTACTCTGGAAAGTCCCTTTTGTAACATAGGCCTCTCACATCTCATCTCATCTCACTATATTATAAATGCGAAAGTATGGATGTTTTTTTCTTTGTTCACGCCAAAACTACTGAACAGATTTAGTTGAAAAGTAGGTAGATAAATAAAATACTCGGCTAACACACAGTATACTTTTTATCCCATAAAACTTAAGGGTTCCCAGACTTTAAAATTTGGTGTCTTTCTGAACCCAGTTCTGAAGTCCACGCAGACGAAGTCGCGGGCAGAAGCTAGTATTCCGAATATAAATACTTATAACTCTGCGTAATTTTAAACTGAAGTATGATTTTTATATAGTGAATGATGAAAAGGTTGCACATCTCTATTCAGCGCGGAAACGCTGCTGGTGGATTTTCATATAATTGTTATTAATATAAATATTAATAAAACTGCAAACCAATCAGGACATTCATTTATATGGTAAAAAATAATAAATATACTATAATCAATGAAAGCCTGTATACACATTTAGGGATACTACAATAACCATGAGGCAACAGCGGCGTCTATGAGTGAAGACGGCTGGTTCAAGACAGGAGACATATTTTACCGCGACGAACAGGAAAACTTCTATTTTGTGGACAGAATGAAGATGCTTATCAAATATAGAAACATCCAAGTAAGTGGGCATCATAATATTATCTAGTTTGGTCATTATGTCTGAATCTTATGAGGGGAGGCTGTCAAATAAGATGTAAATTTGGAATCTTTTTTAAAGCTTCGACTACAGCCAAGTGCCAAAATAGCATAAATTGGCCCTGTAAAATGCCCTTTGATGCAATTCCTCCCTTACAGGTCATCCCTCCTGAATTGGAAGAGGTAATTCTTACCCATCCCGGAGTATTGGAGGTGTGTGTGACGGGGGTCCCTCACCCGGACGATGGGGAAAGGCCAGCGGCGTGTGTGGTGCGCCAACCTGGGATTAACGTCACTGCGCAAGAGATCAAGGACCTTGTCGCAGGTGGGTGGATCTGGGTACTGGAGATATGCTCGGAAAGTTATATACCGGAGTCTAGGTAAGGGGAGGTCGTGTAGCTAATGCCGGCCGAAGTTCAGAAAAATCAGTCTGCATATCTTAGCCTCTGACATAGATTAACGCTTGCCATCTTTTGACAACAATCGGTACCAACCGAAACTTACTGTACCTTACAAAACTTATGATGGAGTCTATCGTGTCCAACGTGATCGACATGAGCTGCACTGCACGCAAGCTGCATATGTACGTCACAGCAACACGAAACAACCAGGTCAGACTGATCTGGACTGTTGCGTAGGACACTTTGCTGCTAGCTATAGCAGAAGATTTGCGCACGGCCGAACATCTACGTATGTAGATGTTTCGCTGGCCGTGGCGAAAGAAGTTAAGAACTGTAACTAAAAACTTTTGTTGATTTCTTATGGACGAAGGTCTTTATTTTTACAGAGAAGCTCTCTGAAGCGAAGCATTTACGAGGAGGAGTCATCTTCGTGGATAGTCTGATCAAGACCTCCACTGGAAAAGTGATAAGACCCAAGATCAAGAGTCTGGTCAAGGAGTTGCTTGAAGGAAAAAAATGAGTATAGACATGAATATAGTAGAATATTGCTGTAAAAATGAAGTTTCTTGAAAATGACGAATTGGCATATTATTTCTACTTTAGTGTGGAACTGATACCACCAATCAAACAGTACCTCATCGATACAGCGTACATTTCTGTATATATTTTGAATTAACATAATACAGTAAAATTGTTTAGTTGGTAGCATTTTAGATATTTTATTTGTCGGCAAGTAAATTACAACTGACTTTGAAATCTAAAGCAGGGCTGTCCTTTGTCAGCTCTGTTATTAATTTTTATTTGTCATCTTAAAAATGAATCACTAGAAGTTTTTTCTCTGGAGAATAATAAGAGAACAGTAATATTATATCGAATTCAAACACAAGAAAATTTAACCATTTCCTAAGACTCACATCAAGAAACGAAGGGTGACGGTTTTGCTACGTTATTACCCATACAATTATGCACCCCTGTACAGAGTTGATGCAATTTTAAGCATCTTGTCAATATGACGACTGCTGCGTTGCATTTGGTATGCACTGCGCGTTTTGTAATATTTGTTTATAGATGTAGCATAACTTATTTATCTCATATGTTTAGGAAGTGGCTTCTTAAATTATTACTTTCATTTTAAAGCTGCTTAAAATCGATCTGTGTTCTAAGCAACATTAAAAACGTTTCGTTGTATAAAGTAGCATAGAACTGTATGAATTATACGTATTACATTAGTATAACTAGCTGGTGCCCGCGACTTCGTACGCGTAGAAGTTGGGGTTGTTACAGAAGTTCATATGTTCTGCCTAATTACTCTTTCGAAATAAGAAAATTAAATACATACATGCATGCTCTCTCGTATAACCTGGAATGTCACTGGTCAAAACTCCCCAGTGTAGACGGCTGTATAAAATGTAATATTTTGCAATGTGATAGCAAGCGGCACCAACGACGCAACGTTCCTTGTGATCCTACGTTGATACATACTTATAAAAGATGTCACAAAATAAGTGATGGAATCTTAACTTGAACTTCTACTCATCATATTATTCAACTATCGTTCTACAACTTGCTGATAAATCGATCAGCTTTTTAGGCAATTTTGTGTAGTTTGGCAAATATCATGTCAAAGTACAAAAGTTCCGTTTTTTATTAAATTTATTTTTGTGTAAGATGGCAAAAGGCTGACTGCCCACCTGATGGAAAGTTTAATGAGCAGAAGCTCCAGTTCACAGGTCCTACACCTATTTTGTTACATACTGTATACCTACACCCGAAAAATATTGCCCTCCACTTGGTTGGGCAGGAAATATAAATACCGTTTACAATCGTACTTTGCTTAAATTCACTACGTTTTACATAAACTTTTAGATATTCTGTAGATACCTACACGGCGAAACAATACAGACACATCTTTATTAAAAAAAAGGATCCTCTCAGTACCCTTGAAAACACCTTACTAATTCGGGATTAAAAGTATTATATACCTTCGACACACCTAATCCAAGATTTCATCGTAAAGTACGAATAGACAGACAGACAGGCAGACAGGAAAAAAATCCAAAATTAAATTTTTTTCGTCTCTATATCGATAGATGTACCTACCTACCGTTATTACTTAAAAAATATTCCATGTACAGATTGGACCCCGTTACAGGTTTTTATCAATATATATCGATGTATTTTCTTGATCATTTTATCGAGATAAAATAGTGCGTTCTAAGAGTAAGAACTGAACAGCGCCTAGTTTCTAAAAATATAACAAATAAGTAAATTTTTCTTCCATCGTAGATAGGTAAGTAGGTAATCGTTATTATTTTTACACAAACAGTAAAATACCAACGTATATAAGCTTTCGACCCTTATTTCGACCCAGTTTGCTGTGTAGTTTTTATCAGGCGAAAGACAAATTTAAAATTATCTTTAGATGCCGATAACTTTTTTACGACATCCGATTTCGATGAAAAAAAGCCCATATAAAGCTCCAAACTAAGCTTAATCTATTTAAGAAAACCGCATTAAAATCCATTCAGTAGTTTCGGAGATTAGCGTGAACAGACAGACAGACAGACAGACAGACAAAAACTTTTAAATTTGGTTTTTTGTGTTCTATTACTCTTCTTTTATCCCCCTATCACAATTTTTTGGTAAAAATACTCAATGTACAGACACGCGGTTTCTACTGTTTCATTATAGTATAGATAGATAACCTGTGTATGATTTTGCAAATCATTAAAGATAGTTTCGTATACAGCTCTTAAATTAAAGAAAAGAAGAAGCTTAAGTACATCTGTAATATAATTTAATATACGATTTGAAAAACCTTTTCTCTCATCCGTCTTCCGAAGCAAAGGAATTTTTCTAAGTAGTACTCCTAATTCCGACATAAACTACCATATTTAAATAACGACCCAGCCACACAGCCAAACTAGGCCATTAGCCCGGACTTCAGTGCGTTCCAGACTAAACCGTCAAGTGCAGGTCTACAGAACTATAAAATTTAGTACCCTGACCGTTTGTCGTCGGTTTATTTATAGATGCGTGTGTGTGACAGACGCGCTGACAGTCGGCCTCGGGATTTATCGTTGTATAACTCGAGTGACAGCTGTCAGATGGAACTGAATACTGCAATATTATAATAGTACATTGTTTATGGCGAGATCAAGGCGAGAAAGTGACCGATCACCAACGAGAGATGTAGTTTGCCTTAATACACTCAAGTTGGGAATTGCACTTTCTTCAGAGTGTTACATAGTGCTTTATACTACATCTACATGTTCTTTTTTCAAAATTATGTTTGGAAAAAGCTAGTAGCCAGTATCATGTTGCGAACTTGGAGATAAAAACTTTTTGGCATTTTACATTTAGTTTACCGACAGTCTTACCCAAAATTAAAAAAAGCACGTTAGTAATGGATTTTCATACACTTTTCCTTCCCACTCAGCGCGTTTTCTTCCCGCATATTTGAACGATAGTAATGACGTACATTCTGCCTCAAATTCGATAAAGTATTAAGGTACTTTCTAAGTAGGTGTAGTATCACTACATAGTATAAAACAAAGTCGCTTCCCGCTGTCTGTCCCTATGTATGCTTAGATCTTTAAAACTACGTAACGGATTTTGATGCGTTTTTTTTAATAGATAGAGTGATTCAAGAGAAACGTTAACCCGTGCGAAGCCGAGGCGGGTCGCTAGTAAACAATATTAAACATTCATATAGGTATAGATATTTTTTGTTCCTTCCTCCAGTTTAGGCGAACTGTTGTAAGGATTAGGATAGAGTTTGATAGGTAGATATACCAAGTACTAAATTAACACTTTGGTTATTTAATTCTGCATAGTTCCTGAAGGATATCTATTATTGCATACTGCATTGAAATTATCGAAAGCGCCATCGAAGCGGAAATAGTTTTGGCCTTCTTTTACGTTTTAATGGAGCAACTAATCGATGTTATATTTTACACAGATAGTTTACAAGTTGAGTAGTTAAGTTATATTTATTTTATAATTATTAACTAAACTGATGTGACTGTAATCCGGCATATAAAACTAAAGTAATGGCTGAGGAATATAGTGCCTACAACACAGTTGAAGGGGGGTCTGAAAAAATAAAATCTGTGCTCCCCTCTATGACAGTGATATAATAATAAAAACGTTATCTTATCCACGCGAGCAGAGCCACGGGCGGGCACAAGCTAGTGTTGGATAAGCAAGACAGTTACGTGTTATGTTTACGACTTGTGATTAAATATTATTTGAATAACATTGGTCTAGATGTTTTTATCCACAATTGGTTATGTGTTCTGTTCACGACTTATGGTGAAATATGGTATTGGTCCAGTTTTTTATCCACAACTGGTAAGCCCTTGGCATCATCTCACCTGATGGTATGTGATGATGATGGCGAAGATAGAACGGAGCTTACCAAGATTCCCCAATGCAATGGGGAGCTGGCTATCTCATCTCCATGCCGGAACACACTAATTGTATTAAAATTGTCTTGAAATCAGGTAAATGGCAATCAATACAAGCAAGGCAAGGGAAGTTTTATGCACTGTTTTCTCGTGGACCCACTATTTTGTCCCACTGGTGGTTCCACGAGGGAGACTTGTTTCTCGTGGTCCCACTACATTGTATGCTGTGAACTAAGTATATCTTAATTGGACAAAGCATGGTGAATAAATTTTCCTCATCATATACGTACAATCTCTTTGTACTGATAGTATGAGTTTTCTAACTATTCTGTGTCGTCGTGACACATAATAGATAAATTAATAAATGACAGTAGCATTCTTTTTTTTTCCACGAGATAAAAATACCCACCTGTTCAGTTAACTGAACTGTACAACTGTCCTATTGGGAACAAAGGAAAGATACCGGCTTTCAAAAGAGTACAAACCTCTTTGTACGCGCATCGTAACCGCACTAACTTCAAAGAGAAGGGAAAAGTGGATCAATTCATTCTATCACTTGCTACTAATTATGAATGTTTAATGTTTATTGCTGATTTCTGATTTAAAGTGTATTCGTGAGAGTGTGCACAGCATTGCTGTACATTTTTTTTGTGTGTTTGTATATTTTATATTCTGATAAGTAGTTTAGAAGTTATGCGGGAACAGCTGAACATACATGCATACATAAGGGTTAAAATCATAACCATCCTTTTTGCTTCGCCGTAGTCGGGAAAAAATCCCTGACTTTTACCTTTTTTTTTCGTTTATTTTCAGGCAACTTAGGGCCCATAGATATATAGAAACTCATACAATAAATTAACTTAAATACTATAAATACATACAATTTAATTATTAAATAAAACATAACATTAGTTTGCACGAGCTGTCGGTAGTGCTGCATCGGTAGTAGTGGTCAGCAGGCTCCCTCGGAATTTGCGGAACACCACACCCTTCGGCTAAAACTCCTCCTTGGTGAAGAAGTCCAGCTGCTCTGACGGGACTCGCACCACAAACGACTTGAAGTTGACGCTGTGGCGCGATTCCAGCGGCATTACCCTCAAGGTATACTTTGACTTCACTTTGATGTACTTTGACTTCACCTCTGAGGAGTTGGTGGAGTAGTACAGCCGAGACACGTACAACAGTGTAGTTGGCACTGCGGCGCGCAGCAGAAAGTTGGGCCCAGTCGGTGCCGTACCGCACTTGTTGTTGTTCGGACGAGTTCGTTTCTTCTTCTGGACAGTAATGAACCCGTCGTTTTCCACTCGGTTGGTAGCTGAAGAGCGTTCGGTCTCCTTGTCTTGTTTCTTGTTGGAGACAGATCGCCGAGATGGACTTTACTAGTAGTTCATTAAGGCCATCTTTCCCCAAAATTACGTTTTTTTGAACAGTTTTGACGGAAAACTGTAGAAGTTTCAAGTCTGAAAAGAATTATACTTATTTTGGACTATATTCCCTAAGATCATACGCCATCCGAAACACGATTCAACAATTTCGGCTCGATAGAAAAAAAATCCAAAAATGGGTTTACCGTTACTTAAAACAGTTGCCTGTATATTAAAAGAATAAAATTGAAAATTATATGACAATATTGCTTTCGACGATATGAAGGAAACTACGCCATTAGTTTGAACACTTTCATTCAGAAAAAAAAACAAAATAATCAAAAAAAAAAATTATTCGTGTGGCGCGTGCGGGTGGGACTTGCATTTAGTACTGCGCAGATGGATGCGCAGTAGCTCTGTGCTACCTGGCCTTAATTGATATTACAAGTAAACTTGAAAGTTTTCAGTGCAGCAGCCTGGTTATATTTGATACTGCGTGTTCTAAAGTACCAGGAGAGCATGACCGAACAGAAGGTAGTGCCACATTACTATTTGACCCCCTAAGCAAAGCGCGCCTATGGACTCCTTCTACTAGGCCACGGAAGAGGTGGCGGTTGAAGGGAATTCAACAACGTCGCAGAAGATCAGTCAAGTCAGATCAACTATAAGTTTCATCCTATAAAAATATAATGCCACCTACTAGGTTTTCTAATAGAGGGGACCCATAGGCATGTAATTGATTAGGGCATCAACTAGTAATCCTGCACTGTCTACCTTCTGTTCGGTCATGCTCTGCTGGTACTTTAGAACACTACAGGACGTGCATGTCCTTGCGTTAAACGATCATTATGAATTTCATTTGTATGTTTTTAATTGTTAAGTATTAGTTGTAATTCAATATTGTTTTAATATTCAAAATACAGTTATATTAAAAATAAAATCCGTTAATGGCACATAACAAATTGTTATTTTTTGCACCGAACGGAGTAGTGGGACCACGAGAAACAAGTATCCCTCGTGGAACCACCAGTGGGACAAAATAGTGGGTCCACGAGAAAACAGCGGTTTTATGTCCGCTATTCAAGAATTTTTCTGTCCCAACAGCCATCTGGTTATTATTGGTATAGAATGAATCTCTGAAGTAGAAATCACATTATAAAGGGGTCATTCGGACCGCGATTAGCGTAATAAGAGCGTTATAAATGTCGCAAGCTCGACACCAAGTACCCTTGGGTTGTTGGGTTGCCAAACTGGAGCACCAGTCATGAGATTTATTGCTCCGAGTTCTGTACCCACAAATGTCTACAGAACCTAATGAATAAACCTGCGATCGCTGGTCTGTATTATGTACCGCTATAATTTGCCAGTTGTAGACACAGAAATGTATTTTTTTTTATCCACCGTTGATAAGCCCTTGTCAGTATTTCATCTGGAGATGAATAATGATGTTGCCGAAGATGACAGTGGGCTTACCAAGGTTCCTAACTGGCTATCATATTGAAACACATCAACGCTGTTAAGATTGCTCATAAAATGCCTTTAGGATTCGTGTCCCCACTGCTATGCTCCACTAGTGGGGCCAGCAGGACTTTCAAGTGCTCGTGTCTCCTTTAACATAGTGGATGAATTAAATATTATTTTTAAGTTAATTTCTAGTACTCATGTCCCCACTGTCATATTTAAATTAAAATCTTATTTAAGAATCTTTTTTAGTTTTATACCTTTTTCAACTAGGATAGCGCAACAGAAAAGTGTTTTAATTTTTTTTTCTGTGTTCACCAAATTGCATTTTATTAAATGTACTTTCTCCGTTAATTAATGTTATGGACTCATTGTTTACACCTGGTTGCCTGCCACTAAACAAACCAAGTCCTACAAAGTTAGACCTCGCCGGAAATCAAACCCGCGACCTCCTACACGTGTAGTTAGACGGTCTACCTTCCGGCTATAATAAGGAAGGCCTCTCTCCTGTAACTTGAGTGGGCGCCGTTGTACCGCCGCCGCCGCCGGCACGCCGTGACCTCTCAACGATAAATTCACCTTGTAATTAGCACTGTTCTTTACGAAAAAAATCTCCATTTTTGTCCGTTACGTACATTATTTTATATTTATTATCCCTACTGCGTTTAATCTCGACTGGGATCTATCTTAACCTCATTTTGTTTAGGGGTTCGGCTCTTTCTTTGTTTTAGGGACATTTAATGCAAATTCTCGTATAATTTTCAGTCCCTTCCGGTCTACCTGATGTTGTAATTATGCCCGAGTAATAGGGGTTAATATGACGAAATTAAGGTTTTGCTTAATTATCATGCTTTTATACAGGGTTATTTTTGGACCCCCCCACCAAAACTTCACAGTGGCTTCTACTCATGAAACTGAGCACTGCCGTGTCATACGAATCTGTACTATCTCAAAAAAGGGCAATCTGAGATAATGAGCTTTAAAGTTTTAAACATATTTTATTATGTAGAAAATAAACTACATGGTGTATTGAAATGATTTAAATCACAAAAGTTTCCAAAAATCGAGTACAACAAGAGGTCTCAATTATTTTTTTGAAAATGTTCGTATTTTTCACTTAATTCCAAAAAAACAGTTAGGCGTGACAACAGTTTCATACAAACGTTGTCACGCGATAAGTTCTAACTATAGTTATAACAGTTAGGCTTGACATCGATCTCTAATATAAATTATATTTTTTGAGTTTAAAGTTGCTTTTAGGCAGGCTGGTTCATATTATAATTGTTTAAATAAAATATTTTTAAAATATTAAAACATATGTATATTTAGGTACCTATATTTTTGCAAAAAATATCGATAAGAACAGCAAAACTGGAGTCGCAAAATGACTACTTCCCAAAATACTAGTTTGCAAGATGAAAATATCGTATAATATTTATAATTAGGCTAGTCATTTCTGTTTTTCTGAGGTTAGTCACAGTTTTTTTTCAATACTAACATAAAAAATTATATCTAGGTATAATTTTACAACAATATGTATGAACAGATTAATTCCCGAAATTCTAGTTTGCTAGATTACAATATTTACATAGAACCGGAAAATGTATCTTACGATGAATTAACAAAGTTTTAAATTGCTCCTCTCTCTCAATTTCATAAAGGTTAGGTCGCTGCAGCACGAAACTTAAAGAGTGCATTTCAATCCACCGGTGGATCCAGTAAGGGGAACCAAGTGGATCGAGGGGAGCGGCAATATTTTCAAACGCAAAGTTGCATAATGCCGAAATGAAAATGCAGGAGCTTGCCTTGGCAGCAACTAAATTACCTGTTTATAATAGATTCAGCAAAGAGTCAATCAAGAGGTTTCATACCTGCCAAGTCTCAGAAACTTAGAGGTTCCTGTAGATACTGATCTCCAGTTGGATAAACAGGTATAGTATGAAGCCTCTTTGAAAGCCGCTGAACTACTTACTCATACTCAGCACAGCCTGTGTGCATAAGTTTCACGCTAGGCATAGAATTTCAGAAGCTCCTTTTGAAACTGATTTCCACTTGGGTAAACAGGTACAGTGTCCAGCCGCTTAAAAAATACTGAAGCACATATTTAGATTTGTGTAATGAGTAATGATTTAACTTAATGGTTACTACGGGTCCTGAAAATATTGATCTCTACTTGGGTGATTTATGAAAGTGGCAAGCCCTTTTGAAAGTCAGTGTATCACCTGATAAGTTACACTCATATTCGACAGACACATCTTTACTTCGTGTATGAATAGTCACAGCGTCGAAACACTTCAAAACATTAGTACAGTAACATTAGTAGACTTCAACATCAGATCTTGAAAACTTCATTATAAATCGAGACACGATCTTATCGCTGATCACCTTGTAATTGGTGGATTTCAAGATCTGATGTTGAAGTCTGAAATCTGGAGAAGTTTCACGGAAATAGCTCCTACGATATTTAGAAAAACATCGAGTTCAAGAAATATTATTTACAACAATGGGTATGGAGAGGTAACCCATCCTTAAAAGCTCATATAAAATAATATTTCATATATAATGTCAATGTGTATGTCCGACTGAAACGTACAGACGGAACGACCTTATATTACTTAACTGTCTAGGTATGTTATAAATCCAAGGAAACAGTACAATATTTATCAAAATATTAAGAGATTTCCTTGGATTGCTCATACTACATAACAGCTGATCCGCCAATATTCTATTTGAAGCCCAAACATTTTTTTACAAATTGAGTAGAGTCTGTGTGAAAAGAGAATAGGCGTGGCATAAAATGGAACTAACAGTATGATTTTTACATGGCAACCCAGTCAAACCATCTGCCAAATGTCAAACTTGATTTCGTGTTGATACAGCTTTGTTTGTCGTGATGTTTTCGTGTGAATTTTGATTAAAATCATGTCGAAAAGTGGTAAAACCATACACAGTTCCACAAGGGAATTAGTATTTAATATTATTCGCTTTTGCCAAAGAGAAAAAGCGGCAAAACACATCAGTATTGACCTAAACAAAGTCACGAAACGTGTGGCAGCT
Organism: Coleophora deauratella; assembly: GCA_958295455.1. NCBI lineage: Eukaryota > Metazoa > Arthropoda > Insecta > Lepidoptera > Coleophoridae > Coleophora > Coleophora deauratella. Next base: position 1,178,116 of record OY282406.1, read on the forward strand.
ATGACCGGTATGTAACAGTTTTATTTAATTGTTTTCTAGTCTCCGAGGTAATCTCTGATCCCTGATATCTCGAAATGTATTACAGAACATTGGCTAAAGGAGCATGAAATGATTTTTAGTTTTGAAAATTATAATATGGCGAGTGCATTCAATCGAAAGACTGCAATACGTGGTGGCTCTGCTATATTAGTTAAAAATGCCTTAAAAACGAAAGTACGAAAAGATGTCGTAAGTCTTTCGATTGACAGTACTGTGGAACTATCTTGTGTTGAGCTAGAGAACCACATCATTATTTGTGTGTATAGGCCCCCATATGACGATAACTTTGCTCGTTTCGAATCGGTAATGGAGGACGTATTAAACATAGTAACTAAAAGCAAAAAATCGGTCATTATAGGCGGCGATTATAATGTAGATTTATTAGAAAAGAAGTCCCTAACGACAAGAACTATTTGTCTTTTCAAGTCGTTTGATTTAGATTACTTATTTTTAGAACCAACTAGGAAAACAGAGACTTCTGCCACTTGCATCGATAACATTTTTTGTAACTGTAGCCATGTAGAAAAAAAGTAATCAACTGCCTAAGGTCTGATCATAGCGGACTAATGGCTAGCTTTCCTTTCAGGTCCGATATAAAACAAGTTAAAATACAATCGCGGCCTGTCACTGGTAAAAGAATAGAAAAGTATAAAAAAGCGTTAAATGACAAGCTGCCCATACCAAACTTTGATAATGAAGCAGAAGCCAATAGTATTTACAATGATTTGTTTATAGTTATAGAGCGAGAATTTCAGAACATATTTAAAACTATGTCTATAAATATTAATAATAAATTTAAATTTTGTGAATGGGCTACAGCAGGAATTTATAAAAGCCGTCAAACCTTGTTTGAGCTTTATGAGAAACAAACTTATATATTTGATGAAAATTTCAAAAATTATGTGAAACGTTATTCAAAAATTTTCAGAAAGGTATGCTGCGCAGCCAAATCTAATTACTTAGCCAGAAAGATCAAACTATCTGATAATAAAATTAAGACGGTTTGGAATATAATAAATAAAGAAACCGGTAAAGTCAAGAAACACGATAAAGATTTTGTTTTACAAACAGATAAAGGCAAAATAACATCTAACGCAGAAATAGCTACGGAATTCGAAACGTTTTTCACCAACATTCCACTTAAGATAACTGAGGCCCTGGACTCATCACCCTCATATGCTAAAAAAATATTAGAAGAAAATGTCATTCCTTGTGATGAAATATTCTATTTCAGTGAAATTGGACCTGAAACTATTGTTAAAACTTTTAAATCGCTTAAAGTGAAACAAACTGAAGACCTGTGGGGTTTATCAGTTAATTTAATTAGTAATGTAATTGACGAATTAGCGCCACATTTAGCATACCTTTTTAATATAAGTATTGAAAGTGGCGTCTTTCCAGATCTCATGAAGTGTAGTAAAATTATACCTCTTTATAAATCAGGTTCTAAAACTGAAGCGGGAAATTACAGACCAGTCTCTGTATTACCCGTTCTTAGTAAAGTCTTTGAAAAAATTATGCTAAACCAAATGTTACAACACTTTAATTTAAACAAACTTCTGCATAACCAACAATTTGGCTTCACAAAAGGTCGATCAACTACCGATGCAGGAGTAGCACTTATTCGAAACATCTATGATGCTTTTGAGGAATCGCAAGATGCAGTAGGAGTATTTTGTGATTTATCTAAAGCATTTGATTGTGTTGATCATCAAACTTTGCTTCTCAAACTAAAACATTACGGTGTAGAGGATAGGGCCCTCAGTCTTCTTAATTCTTACCTAAACAATAGATTACAGACAGTCCAAGTAAATGGCACAAACTCTCTCGGCTCTACAGTAAAAATAGGTGTTCCCCAGGGATCTATATTAGGACCCTTTCTCTTCCTTGTTTATATTAATGACTTGCCATTTATGGTGCAACATCGCTCAAATATTGTGTTGTTTGCAGATGACACATCTCTTATTTTTAAGGTAGACAGGAAATACAGCAAAATTGACGAAGTAAACAACACACTTTCAGAGATACATAAATGGTTTACTGTTAACAACTTGCTATTAAATGCTACAAAAACGAAAGTTGTAAAATTCAAATTACCAAATGTCAAACAAACTCACGATAATGTAATATTAGATAGTAATGTTTTAGAATTCGTAAATAGTACTGTTTTTCTTGGTATTACTTTAGATGCTTCCTTACAATGGGGACCACATATAGAAACCCTAGCAGGAAAGCTTAGTTCAGCTGCCTACGCCGTGAAGAAAATAAGGCAACTAACAAATGTAGAAACTGCTAGACTAGTCTATTTTAGCTATTTTCATAGTATAATGTCTTACGGCATCTTAATTTGGGGACATGCGGCTGACATAGAAACTATTTTTATACTGCAAAAAAGAGCCATTCGCGCTATCTATCAGTTGCGATCTCGAGAGTCCTTGAGGAACAAGTTTAAAGAAATAAATATCTTAACTGTTGCCAGTCAGTTCATATACGAAAACATCATGTATGTTCGTAAGAATTTAGAGTTATTTCCAAAAAACAGTGACAGGCATAATTTTAACCTTAGAAATAGAAATAATATTGAAGTTGCTTATTCGAGACTGAGTAAGGTAAATAAGTCGTTCATGGGGCAGTGTATAAAATTTTACAATAAAATACCTGAAAATGTTACAAGTTTATCCGAAAATAAGTTTAAAACTTATGTAAAGAAATGCCTGTGTTCAAGAGGATATTATAAAACCATAGATTATGTAAATGACAAAGATGTGTGGACATGTATAGATCCTTCAGCTCATAGCTTTAGTAATAACATCAATTGTAATAGCTATTAAGTTTTTATTTCAAAAAATGTGTTGGGGCGAGTTTCTTTGGGGCTCGACGTTTCTTCTCGCTCCGCTAACACTTCCCGAAACGTTGAGTGTACAAGTTCCGAGTGGTAGGAACTTTGTACTAGGTAGAATAATATGACGATTTAAAAGTATGTGTAAAGCATCTACTTAAATAAAAAAGATTTTTGATTTTGATTTTGATTTTTTGATTGTATATAAATAAAAAGTAATTCATTAAATATGTGATAATATATATGAATATGTGTTTGTTTTGTTTCATTCAATGTTTTTGGTAGCAGGTATAAAGAGTTTTGATACTTTTCATTTATAATGCGTTTAGACTAACTTTAGATTATTTTTGCAGGCTTTAATAGAGGTACAATATCTAAAATAAAAAAAGAAGGCTCTACAAATAACGGCGTGTGGTGCACACCAGGGAAAAAACGTAAAGGAAGACCAAAACTCATTCTTGATGATTTTGATAAGTGCGTCATACGTAACAAAATTCGTGAATTTTATGCTGTAAGGAAGGAGGTACCGACTTTGAGGAAGCTACATCGTGTGTTAAAGGAAGACATAAACTATTGCGGTGGAATTAGTAGTCTCAGTGGTGTTTTAAAAGAGCTGGATTACAAATATAAAAAATGTGCATCAAAACGAAAAGTTCTCATTGAGAGACATGATATTGTGGTCTGGCGTGCCAAATATTTGCGAACCATGAAGCGCTTGAGGGAAGCTGGAAAACCTGTTGTATATATAGATGAAACGTATATACATACTGCACATGAAGTTAATAAGTGTTGGCAGGGTCCCGATGAACCTGGAGTTTCAAAAGAAATTTCTCTTGGTGAAAGATATATTATAGTTCATGCAGGTAGCAGGGAAGGATTTGTTGAAAATTGTTTACTTGCATATAAAACTAAAAGTATTTCAGCTGATTACCATCACGATATGAATCGGGAGAATTTTACCAAGTGGACAAAAGAAAAGCTCTTACCAAACCTGTCTCAACCGTCTGTCATTGTGTTAGATAATGCATCCTATCATAGTACACGCGTAAATAAGCCTCCAAATAGCAGCGACAGGAAAGACACTTTAAAAAAATGGTTGGAAAATAATGGAATAGAATATCCAGATGACGCCCTGAAAGCTGAACTTCTAAGTTTAGTAAAAAGGAACAAAGGAGAACCAGTATTTGAAATCAATCAAATATTTGAGGAACATGGTCATACTGTTTTGAGGTTACCGCCATACCACTGTGACCTGAATGCTATTGAAATGATATGGAGCCTTGTGAAAAGACAAGTAGCATCAAAGAATGTGAACATATCAGCAAAAGAACTATTACCAATTATAAATGAATGCTTCAAAAATATTACTGCAGAACATTGGCGAAAAGAGTGTGATCATGTGATACATGTAGAAGAAAAATATTGGGAACAAGACCATTTAATTGAAGATATGCAAGAGTTTATCATAAATGTAACAGACTCAAGCACATCAAGTTCGGAAGAAGATAATTCTGTGGATCTCTCCATTAGTTCCAAAGATAGTTCAGTCATGTCCGGCATTGAATATTTAGAATCAGACTTTAGTTATGGTTCTGATCAGGGAGCCAATGAATAAATATAAAAATATTTTTAAATAAATTTTTAGTTTTATTCCGTATACCTACTTAACAAATTTAGTTTAAACTGCACATTTAATCAATTTTAATCCATTCAGAAATATATTTGATATGAATGAATGAATAAAAGTTTATTGTATACAATAGCACCACATACAACATATGCATTACATATACAGCATAATAACGTAAAACTTAAAGTAGTTATAAATGTACATGAGGGTCTACTGCAAACACAGGGCCCCAACTCGGCATATGCTAGGCTCGAAAGCGAAGCGCTGATATTCTGTTGATACCCGTGGTTGACAAAGTCGGGCGCGGACGCTACAGTTTACATGCTAGGCAAACAAAAAAGTAGTAGAATGATTGCCTTAGAAGTAGTAATAAGTACTAAGTATATCAAATATCTGATACTGATATTAATTTGTAGCCTTCTTAAAATTTTTATTTATAATTTTTTAGGGTTCCGTAGTAAACAAGCAACCCTTATTTATAATGTAGTTGCACCATGTCCGTCTGTCTGTCCGCGGCTTAGCTAAGTGAATTAGTCCTAGAAAGCTATTATTTGGCATGGAAACATACTAATCACGCCGACAGTGGTAAAATAAAATCTTGAAAATAAAACCTATTTATTTCCCTTAAAACATACAAACATATACCCTTAATACATACAATACATCAAAATAATTATTAAGACAGTCGTTGAAAATATTATATTCTTTACACAACCTTAAAATATCAAGATGTTACAGTCGCACTATAATGACATAACAGTGTTGTCAACATAACAAAAACGGTAATTAATCACAGCAGCGCCCTCAAATCTTAGGACGGTTCTCTTTTCACACAGACTTCTATAGGTCCCTCAGAGAAAGTTATTGAGTTTTATGAGTAGAGTCCTGTGACATTTTTTCAGGTATTTTACAATGTATGGTATGTTTTAGGTATGTGTTCCTCCATAGCATTACTGAACCCTTAAAAATACCTAGGTATCTACGTTGTAACTCTATTTGTGCAATCGTCTTTTTGCTTATTATACATCTATACGTTCTAAGATTTGTAAATTTTGCGTACTGTACGTTTTGCGACTCGTACATTTCGCGAAGTACATAGTATATTTTTACTTATTGTAGGTTCTGCTGATTGCTGTGCATTTTGAGTTTGGTTAAATGGTTATTTTAAGTCCAAAAAAGTATTTTTTTTTTTAAATTTTGATTATTGGTTTCTTGTGGAAAAATGTTTCATTAGCATAATATGTAGTTTACATTTTCAGGGATTTTTAAGGACTATATTATATTCTGGGGCGAGACTTAAGCAGTTGTTGTCACGCCTATCTGTTATAATTACTTCAGATAGTACAGATAGCCGCGACACGTAATTGTTTTTTGCTGGAGCGCACATCTGATACATCTAAAGTTGGAACAGAAAGGCGTGACAGCACCTCAAAATATTGAAGTTATATCAGTTTGACAAGTTCAATATCTCGAAAACGGCTTAACTTTTTTCAATTGTGTTTAGTTGTAGGTATAGTATAAAGGGAAAAAATACATTTTACACTTGTTACGCGTAACTGTACTAACTTAAGATAGTACATCTTGGTGTGACACGGCAGAGCAACTTTTTCCAGATAACTAATGGCCAATTCGCAAAAAAATTTTGGGCATCTCCCTCCATACAAAATAGGCCGATCACGTGATCAAATAAGTATGAAGTCAAAAATTTTTGTTTTATTAGCCATTGGTTACTTGGGGAAAGTTGCTCAGTTTCATGAATAGAAGCCACTGTGAAGTTTTGGTGGGGGGGTCCAAAAATAACCCTGTATAATAATAAAGGAACAAATCGACATGGTTATCTGGTCCCAAACTAGGATTCCGTGTGAAATAGTTCATAATACCTAATTATTTATTGGTAAATAATATTCATTTAATATTTATTACAATAACAATTACTTCACCGTGTATATAGTTCCTGAATTTTACAAAGAAATCAGCCCTTGAACCACAAACACGAGTTTTTTCTTTTGATGTCTAGTTTAATCAAACAAAAATATTGAATACTTACTTAAAAAGAATATGATATACATACCTACAGTAGTTCGTACGATCTCTCACCTTTATTATGGAAGTAAGATACTATAAATACATAATATATAATTTACATATACAATAATTTACAATACACAATACACATCATTGACTGACTCGGTAGCTAAGTGGTTAGTGCTCCTTTCCATTGACCCGAGAGTCGTGGGTTCGATCCCCACACAGGGCAAACTTTTCTGTGATGAGCAGAATTGTTTGCTCTGAGTCTGGGTGTATTATATCTATATATGTATGTACCTATTTAAATGTATAAATGTGTATGTATATCAGTCTCTGGTTCCCAAGATACAGGGAATCCTAGTTTGGGGTTAGGTGACCGTGTGTGATTTGTCCCGGATATTATTATTATTATTATCTGCTAATGACAAAAATGTTTGCTCTGGGTGGGAACTGAACCCACAATCCTCAGATGAGTAGTCATAAGTCAGTCAAATATCAACAAAGCAATATAAATAATCTAATAAAAGTAAAGTTTCTAAGGAAAACTTATTCAGGTTTGGTTATTTAGAATTTTGTGTTTCGCCTACTTTTGTTCCGCTCGCTATGAAAAAATCTACCAGATTTTGCACTGTTACCATTAGCTATAGCGTAGTCTGCAGCTTTAGGCAGTTACGACGCCTCATTTTGTAAGCCTGCATTATGATAAGATAGCATAGGTGACTGCATCTGCATTGCGGCATTATTAAATGGTGTTTCTTGTTGTTATCAACATTAACGTTTTCGTATCTGTCACTGATGCTGAGAACAGTCGTTCCATTCCGACCAACTGAACCGATCAACTAGTTGTGCCGAATGGAACTCGACTAAGGTATTTGTTCCAATGCAACCAACTATAATCCTCATAAAGGAACGATTTTATTCCAAGAATTTTTGCAGCACACAATTTTTTTAGTAAAAGCTATATTTTGCCGATAATCTGGCTTTTGTCCGTTTTTGTGCTCATGATCATATTATTATTATTTTTTATAGCTTCTCATATATTTATTCGAAATATCCACTCTTATATAGGTATACCGCGTTATTTACTTATCTATGGTACGTAATAAAAAAAAGTAATGTTAAGACAATATTTCATGTTTGATTCGCTGTGCTGTGCAAAAATTTTAACTTTGCTTAAGGATACAAAGCAATAAAACATTTATCATTAATGCTAACATAATGTTAGGTTTCATATAAAAATTTCAATGAAATGAAATGAAATATTTATTTGCCAGAATACATCACACTTACATAGGTCTTAAGAACAGTGGTGCCAATAACGGTATTCAACTAAATATTACAAACATGATCACAGTTAAATGATACTGCTACTGACGTCACATTGCTATATTGGAGCATTAGTTTGTTAATTTTTTGCAACATTTCGTTTCTGATGTATACAGGTGGTTTAATTTGTTATGCGATATTTTGTATAAATTGACATCCTAAATCTAGTTGGACATTTGATGCGTTTACAGCACTTGCAGTAATACAATGTACGCAGATTAAGTGATCTACGCTTTACTAAATTAATAATATGTCTTCTAGCCCAACAGAAAGACTAGTATCATTCTATATAAATACGTATATATATATATATTGTATATATAAATACGTATATATATATATTGTATATATATATACGTATTACATGTATAGATAATTATGAAATATAGTTTTTTATCGACTATTTAAGCAAATTATTTCTCGATTTATACAGTTTGCTACCTTATTTTCTGATTTTATATCATGCACTGTCATTGTGTTGGGGTATTATTTTCTTCTACGTATTATATTGACAACCCTGTTGCTTTTTCCACCACAAAAGTGTTTGAGTTTCATCTTAGTTCTTGTTATGTTTGCCCAATGGTGGAATAGATCAGTGATATCATTATCGATACATAGTACTTTGGTTTCATTAATTATATGAATTTCATTGAACATTTCATTGTTGATGTCATCTGGTTGATCATACCATTTTAAATTATATACAAGCTGCTTTTATTTATTGTAGATGTATAGCTTATATTGTATTGTATTGTAGATGTAATTACTAGGTCTGCTATGGATAAACTGAAGAAAATATGGAGGAACCGAAACATAACCAAAGCCACTAAAATCCGGCTCGTTATAACCCTTATTTTCCCCATATTTCTGTATGCCGCTGAGACGTGGACGTTAAGAGAAACAGAAAGAAAATGCATAGACGCTCTTGAGATGTGGTGCTGAAGCAGAATGCTTGGAGTATCGTGGACGGAATTTCGTACGAATCAGTCTATACTCCAAGAACCCGGCATTAAGAAACGTCTGTCATGCGTTGTACAGTCACGTATTCTGACTTTCTTCTGACACATCTCTCGGCGTGAAGATACATCCATTGAGCGCTTAGTTGTTCAGGGCAAAGTCGAGGGCAATAGAGCACGCGGCAGGTCCCCCATGCGCTAGACAGACCAGATCAAGTCCGCGCTGAGAGGTTCTCTAAATGAATGCACCAAGAGAGCTGCTGTGCAAGAGGAGTGGCGACGTGTTGTTCGACGGGCCAATAAAACTACGAAATGATGACCATGACCACTCTACCAAGAGTGAACCGATAAAGAAGAATAGCAGATGTAAACAATATTGTACTTACATATTATAAATCGAGTTAAACGTGGCTAACAAATTCACATCAAAAAGATGATCTCAACGTCAGCCAGGTGGATGTGCCCAGAAACATGTCTACTGTCTGTTTCTAAGTAAAAATTATTAATTTTCAAATTCCATTGCATTAACATTTTTCGAAAAAATATTAACAGTGTTTTTATGAGTTTTCTTAGGTTTGTTTAAAGTGTTATTATTTTTATTTGACCAGGTGCATCTCTTAATTATTTTTAATAGTTTGCAATATACTGTTGATCCACGTTTGACGTAATTTTAATATGTTTGTTTGCAATGAATGCCGTGTGCTGTCAATATTGCGGTCTGTGAAATGTGATCAAAATACCATTACCTCGTTTATTTAGTTAACTGTATAATTGGTTAAGTTTTCTCCGTTTTTTTATCATGTTATGTGAGAATATTGAAACTAAGTAACCAACTTACTGGGCGACTGATATTTATCCTTACAATAAAAGTCAGTTTAAAATAAATACGAAATAATAAGCTAACATTCACATTGAAAAACAAAGTGAAATAGTCGGTGAAAACAAACGATTAGCACTGTTGAGTAGTGCGCCGACTAAGCGACCAGTACTTATCACCGGTTAGTCAACAAAATTCATAGTTGGCCCACCTCTACACATAAATCATCCTGTATTTTAAAAATAACTAACGAAAAATCTTATCAAACAGCCACTTATCTTATTTACGGAACCTATAAAAGTGATGAGTTTATAAATGTCGTGATTACTTCAAGTTTGTGAGGCATTGCAGACTATTTGCAATCATGGTGTCCGAATTCAGAAAGAAAAAGTTAACCCGCGGGTTCGACATGTTGGACTCAGATCAAAGCGGAACCATCGAGAAGGCTGACTTTGACAAGATGGCTGAGGGAATCGCAAAAGCCCGAGGCTGGCAACCCGGAAACCCTAAGCACCAGGAATGCATAGACACCATGGCGAAGATCTGGGCCGCTGTGCAGAAACAAGCAGATGGTGACAACGACGGCAAAATCACAAGAGACGAGTGGCTCGCAATTATGGTAGACTACGCTAATAAACCCCCATCTTCTGATGACTTCCAAACTCTGTGGTGTAAATTCCTTTTCTCCGTCCAAGATACCGGTAACGATGGCAAGATTGATATTGATGAATTCGTGCCAGTGGTCATGTCTTTTGGGAGGAGTAAGGAGGCAGCAACTGAAGCTTTCAAGAAACTCTCTAATGGAAAACCGAGTTTGTCTTACGAGGAGTTCGAGGCTCTGTACAGAGAATACTTCACCACGGATGATCCTAACGCACCCGGTAATTACATTTTCGGTGGTCCCAAAGAATAAATTATATTGTAACTATATTTAAGATAATATAATAAAGTAAACTTTAATTTTACTTTCATGATCTTTTTGTTTTCGCTGTTATTTATACATAAATATTGGTGTCGATTTATGTATAAATACCTGCAAAGGTCAGGTAATTCTTGGATATATTTTTTTTGAGGCTTTATCTTAGGAAAATTGTAAATTGATATCTTATCAACTAAAGGTTAACTTAAAGCTAGCCCAGTTGATGTGCCAACCTAAATGATACATTTATTGTGATAAATAAGTATCGTAATAGCAGGAGAAATGGTCCTCTCCTTGACGGAACCCACCTCGTTTTAGAAAAAATTGAATTTGAATACGTCTGATTGTTACATATTTGCATGACCCCCTTATAAGGACTCTTCATTGGTAAATAATAAATCAATAATTATTTCATTTTACACAACGGAGAAGGTTGATATCAACTACTTAAGGTTTGCCTAGTGCCATCTCAGTATTGTGAGCGTAGCCTTAAAATTATTCTTATAACTTTTACATCATTTAATCAACCCGTATTAGTCCAATGTCTTTTCTTTTTATATCATCGGTATAAAAAATGAATTTATTTATAATGAAATTATAATATTATTTTATTTCTGGAGTTACTAAAAACAAACATAGCAAGTAATAGAGACAGTTTTTGAAGAGAGATGTTTGTGAACATGATAAATTTGATAAGAACTGATAGGCAAGGAATAATTTAATTGCAAATAAAACTATTTTTTTATCTGTTCGTGCACCACACGATGAATCATGATTAGATTAGAATATACAGTCGCCAAAAGATAAGAATATGATTTTATTGTATGTTGACGTCAATTACGTACAAGTACCTCAATATTTAATTATCTTATCTAAAATTGCTAATCGTGCAAGATCAAAAATAAATCTGAGACACTGACGTGCTTTCACCACTCCTATCTACAAGGAACTGATTGTCACATTGGTTTATGAAACTCGGTTAAAGGTTCATCTTTTAATCCCTGCAAAAGTGTATGAATAAATTTCCAGGCAAACTTTGCAAATCGGAAGTCCACAATTATCCCATGAGTCAGTATTACAGTAAATTGAACTGATGATGGTATTAGTCGTTAAATATCTATATCGTACCTACTGCTGGGGCTCGGGTCAATTCCCATACATCGGGAAGGTTAGGCCACACACATTGGTGGAAGTTGTGGTGCTAGTGGATAACCTCATGCAGTGTCAGAAGTTTTCAAGCCGTCCTTTGATATGGCTTAACGACTGCCAACCTGGTCAACCTAGAAGTCTGGTGATAATGCAACCGGCACCAAACGGCTTTACGTACCTATCTTATAGTCAGTTAACCTGTCTGATCGATACAATCACGCAAACTTAATGATCACTGCATTATGATACTGATAATAGAATATTGTGATCTATCTAGAATATGAAATACAATAAAAATGCGCACCTAACTAATGCATGTTTTATGTTGGAAAATGTATAACCACGGGAGTTGTAGAAAAGAAGAAATATTGTCGTCAAAGAAAGCCTTTAAAACAAAAACTTTAATATCTAGCTCAACTTTTAGTATCCTAAGTCGTATAATGTCAAAATGTCCAGCCAACCCCTTCTGCAATTCATCATCCGTGGTTGAAAACAAAGAGTCCTTAATTGTCTGTCAGGTTCCTTTTCTCCGGCTTACGTTAATTTGAGACTGCAGTACGCTTTGTTTTTTACTATACTAGTACAGGATAGGTTATGTATTCTAAGCATTATGGACCATGAAAATCAGGATAACCACGGTATACGCTGCTGTATACAGGACAAAAAAACATAAAATATAATGTTTTTATTAGGTATTTAATAAAATATTAAACTTTTCTGAAACTTCGTTGTAAAACGGGTCATTGAAACAATTTAATCGTTATGTAAAAAAAATAAGAGCATATCTGCCGTACACATTAAGAACACAGTAAGTGACAGATTTGATGCGAATGATTTTAAACCTTATTCGAAGCGCGATACAAGGTTCAAAATCATTCGCGCCAAATCTGTCAGTTACTGTGTCCTTAATTTGTACGGCAGATATGCTCATATGAAGAACATTCAGCTATATGGTTTTGAGTTACCTTGCACTGTGTTACTTCATCGGAGAAATAGAGCTCAGGGACAATCTTCTTAATTAACTATTAAGTAGTTCCTTAGTACACTAGTCCACAGAACTAACTGAACCCCTAAGTTTTAAAACGAAATTCGCACTTTGCTTTGAAACACCATCTATCGCAATTTCCAACTTGTAGATGTCTGTTGTCTGTATTCCATCATCCATTGTTAAATATATGGTTTCCTTATAACGCGATCTCGTTTTGCTAAAGCTAGTTCAGTCTTTCGTGATACATAGTGTTACAGAGGGTTCAGATATATTTTTGGCTATCAGTACAATGACTACCTTGATTCCTAAAGATAACCTAAAGCATCAACGGTTGTGACTCCTCCAAATCCTGACCAATGTACCAATAAGTTTCTCAAAAAACTGATTACATTATTTACATGACTATTTATTTAATGACGATGGAAATTAGCGCGATAAAACTGCAAAATGATTAATAGTTACAAATGAAGGTCGTGTTGCACTTGTGCGCAGTTGTAAATATAAAATTAAATGCCCTACACATGACCGTAAAAATTGATACTAAAGTACAATACCAAGCAATCGCGCACGCCTACTGTGTTACACGATAATTGAAGAGCCCTGGGAGATATTTTAAAAACACCTAGCTTATACACATGAATATAAAAACGTCTCTCGCTTCTGAAGCAGTCGGTCTATACCTCGTGGATAGATTGTTAAATGTGCCACACGATAAGAAGAAGAAGTCGGTGAAAATAGAAATGTCATATCTCTATAATAGAATATTCTTTCAAAGCACTGAACTGTTTACTCTTCATGTGTGTTTTGTTATGAATCATTTCGTAGCCCCATAAATCCATAGCTTGCTTGCACATTACCTGAAAGTATGAAAGTAGATAAAAAATAAGATCTTAAAGTTATTCCAAGAACTGCAAGATACCAAAAAAATTGGTACTCTACATATGTGCCTGTGCATTTACAATAAGTCGCCTAACCAGAAGAAAGATTTACCAAATGTAAAATTTTTCAAAATGTCTACAAGAATTTGCCTCATATAAAACTAAATGTGTAGCTCTATTAAAAATGTTACCTATTTAACATCCTTTGAACCACATTTATATTTATTGCTTAAAATTTTTAAGCAATAAATATAATCCAATATAATCTTGTCATTATAAAGCATAAAAGGTGGCAAAAAGCTGATAGCGCGTCTGATGGAAAGTGGTTACCGGCCAAGTGCATATAGTCGGGGGTGTTGTCAATGCTTTGCAGGTCCTTCAAAAACTTCTTCAATCTCGTCTTGAAAAGGCACGATAAAGGTACAATGGGAATTTATAATATGAGGTATTGAATAAACGTTTCACATTAATAATTGTTTGTTGATATCGTAGGTTAATGTTGTAGAAGTGGAAGAGAACAAAAAAATATTTATAAATGAATCTAATAAAAGGGATTACCATCTTCATTGGCCTATCGCATCTATGATAATCGATCTTAGATACCTGAACCTCGTTGACGTATTCAAACTCCAATACGTCCTTCCATTTGAATGGGATATTTTGTGTGTCCCTGTAAGTTTGCCCATATTTGGGATCGCTGTTGGTGTGGGTATGAAGGAACTGCTCGATCTCGGGCAACATTTGTCGCCCAGAGAAAGTCAACAGCTTTAAAGCCATAGCTCGAGGATTTAACGCCAGTTCTTCGAAACGTAGCACCCTGTGGTAAAACAATCTCAGATGAATCGACTCAATGACTTGAGATCTAACTAATTTGACCAAAAATCTAAAACGAGTTTTGATTCGGACTATCGGAGCGATAGGTTTCTTTGGACCCGTCGTTTCTTCTCACTCCGCAAACAGTTCCCGAAACGGCGGGTATACAAGTTCCAAGTGATAGGAACCTATCACTTGGAACTTCGAACTTGGAACTTCATTATATTATCTACATAATACTCTTATACCGATGTATTATGTAGATAAAATAATGACGTTCGAAAAGTGTACACGAATAAAATATTTTCATTTCATTTCAATACAAAAATTGAAATTTGGCAAGTATTTTTATTGCTCCGATGGCTTCCCTGGAAAACGTTTTTCAGCTTCATGAGGTTGCATCTAAAATTTTCCACATGTCGGGGTATACAAGGTCACCCTTTATTTACAATTTGTTTTAAAACAAAAACTTAAGATATAACGTTAAAATTGTCTAATCGACACCAAGTAATGTAATAACTAACTCATTTAAATGACATAGTTTAAGGCAACAAAGTTTGATTTTTTTGCCAACGAATATATTTTTTACTTCAGATATAAGACATGTTGCACCGAACCCAAATAACTGGGAACAGGAAGATGATGATGGTCTTACATGACTCTGTCGGGGAACTCTCTAAGCAAATCCCCAGCCGCCTTGTAGTCGCTGATCATGTCTGCGCACAGGTACTCTGGGAGGGAACATTCGGGGACATAATAGCAAAAGTCATGATCCCTACGCGGCAGCCGGCGTGACTGCATTACCGCACGAGGGTCACGAACCATGTATATTGTCTTCACATTCAAACTGAAAAAAAAAGAAGAAAAGATGGTGACTTAGGAAATCTCCTTCAGTCTTATGGACCAAACTAAACAGTAAAATTTATGTTTGTTTCATTTAACCCTTTGAGCACCACAGTCAGCTAGGGCCGATTACCGTTTTATGTGCAACCGCAGGCAACCACTAGTTACACTGAAAGCTCGAAGGACCAAATGTTCGAGCTGATCTCGAACGATGTAGAATTGGGAAATGTGTAGATGTATCCCAGGAGTGTAGGACAGCAGGGGAAATTGTTAAAAACGTGTGTTCTCACCAAGCGTCTTTATTACACTATCTACAATTACACGGTCGGCGCGCGATGTACAGAAACGCAATGTAAGCAAGTAAAATAACGTAAAAATAATGTAGAGCGAGCTTGTACACGCCAGTATTTTAGATTTTTAAACGTTTTTGTCGGCTGGAGCCGACGTTGGCGGTGGGGTCTCTATTTGTCAAACAGTAGCGTGGCAATCAATGGGTAATATCCGTTCGTTTTATAATACCTAAAAAAAGGTCTAACAAAATCAGCTGAAACCATAATATTTAAAATGGAGTTTCTTTCTATCCATGAATCCGAACAACTTTCCCCAAGGAACCTATCATCATCAGCCAAAAGACGTCCACTGCTGGACAAAGGCCTTCCTCAAGGATTTCCACATCGACCGTCCTACGCTGCCCGCATCCGGTGGTTTCCCGCAACCTTTACCAGGTCATCGGTCAACCGAGTGGGAGGCCTGCCTACGCGTTTTCCGGTGCACGGTCGTCACTGGAGATCTTTACTTCCCAACGGCCATCTACCCAAGGAACCTATGGGAAAGTCTAGTCGCATAAAATTTGCGCTCTTCCTGTACTTTGTTGGCCGATGAGCTGATAGACTATTTAGAAGAGTCAAGATCTGTTTCCACGAATTGTCTATGGGTTCCTTGGGAAAAACTCTTCAGTATCATGAGTAGAAGCCCAGTTCAAATATTTTTTCTACTAATTTTGTTAGACCTTATACGTATAATTTACTAGGGGGCGCAACTTCGATGCTTGCCCTAGGCGCTATTTGCAATTGTTTCGCCCCTGAGTGCAACAATAGATGTGCGCGTCTATCCCTTGTAGCACGGTTCAATTTGTGCCCCATTTTAAGAGAAAAGAATAGATAACTCACTTGTCCTGCATTATTTCACGCACAAGACGTAGACGAAAGCGAACTAGTTTCATACTCTGGAAAGGAAACAGCTTACAAAATCGCTCAAGAAAATCCAAATCGAAGCACAGCTTTTCATTTCCTTCACATCGTTTCCACAATCTTGAGTTGTACCGAAAGAGATACATTCTCTGTCTGTAAATTTCAAAGTAATGTTCCATATTTCGGTAACTGCACTTGAATAAACTCCTGATTGTTCTCAGTGCATTCTCAGCGTGCGGTGGGCCCTTTATTTGTACAATTGAATAGTTGTACAAAGGTTCGTAGTGGTAAAAATTTCCAGGAATAGCATTGAATAGATCCCCGAGGAATGTGGAACCGGACCTCCAACTGGATACAATCATAGTCCGTAATGGCTGGCCACCTTTCTCCAATATCAGATCATCTAAATCTTCAACACCGGAATAAGATAAATTATATGATTTTAACTGAAATCTTATTTCACTTCGTGTTTTTTCTAATGTATTTTCCTTCACTGATAAGTTTTCGTAGTGACGGTAAATGTTTAGGTCATATTTAAGTATTAAGGCGAGCATGCATAAAATAAGTATACTAAGGAACACGAAGAACATAATTTTTGTAAGCGATCTGAACCTATGTCTAACTGTCATCGCGAGATATATAGGTTAATTATTGTATATTTAAAAAAAATATATAATAAAGAGACTGTTCTCTATGTTGGCGAGTGCTTAAGTGTTGTTATTTTCACTTTCAAATTGCTGGGTAAAAAACTAATACAGGGTGACGAAAAAAACCCACAAACTCATTTCCCATGACCTTTCGGCGCATTAAAAATGACTTTATTCATTAAGAGACTTAAAAATCAGAGGATAAAAAGGTAGATCCTCAATCTAGCATCTTTATTGTAATAAATACATTGTAGTAAATGTTTCCACATTATATAAGTTACTTAACTTATATAATGTGGAAACATTTACCTAACTTTTTTCTTATGTTCTGAATGAAAGTGAAATCACCTAAAAACGTGTCTCCGAAAGGGGTAAACATCTACCCTTAATTATAACCCCATCGAAATCAGAATGGTATCATTTTAAAACGCTTTAAATTCTCCAGGATTTTTTTATATATTTTCAGTATGTACTTATCTCTTTACGTTTTTGAAAAGCTTAAAATTCTTTGAGAAAGTTCCAAAAGAAACGATCCATTTTTTATTAAAAAAATATATATACTTTTTAAAAAAAAAATGCTGCATTGTAGCCCTTTTAGTCATCTTTTGATATTATTTTCATTTAGGACGCTAGCGCCCGGTCAGACTTTTTTTAAAAGGGTACCTAAAAAGCATTTTCGCGTCGCACAGTATTTTATTTTTAATACACCTATGTTTTTATCTTCGTGCAAATTTAAAAAAAAAAATTTCATAGATAATTTTTGTTTTGGGGAACTTTTAGATTTATTCTCTAAAAAAGGCTACAATCGTGTTCTCGATATCGATAAAGTAATGCTATTTTGCTAAACACTGCGTACTCGTGGAATTGAAACCTTTCTATTCTACGACATCGCTGAAGTATATAAAAATATGAACGAACATGTAAAAAAATACCCATAGGTACGTAATTTTCTAAAGATTTGTATGAAAAGTAAACATTTTTGTTTGCTATTTTATCAAAGTCGTAGAAATGAGTGAACTCGCTTAAAGTTTTATTACACCTTTGACACCCTGTATGTAAACTCAGTGACATACGATTGAATGGTACCTGCGTAAATCTTTATTTATACAACTGTATTTATTTATTCTGTTTTCCATACGTTATAAATCTCAAAATATCTATAGTTCAGTCATATTGTTATTTTTAACAGACTTCAAAAAAAGGAGGAGGTTCTCAATTCGTCGGAATCTTTTTGTTTTATGTATGTTCACCGATTACTCGAAGACGCCTGAACCGATTTGGAAAATTCTTTTTTTGTTTAAAAAGGTATACTTCACAGGTGGTCCCATATAAATTTTATCGAAATCGATTTAGCGGTTTTTGAGAAAATCAACAAAAACATAGCAAAATTGGAGTTGTTGCGATTGAAGTCGGTTGTTTTTAACGTATTCAGCGTGGTCAATTATTCCTGTAAAATTCTGGAATATATTTTCATGGGAGATCATTGAGTATGTTTTCAGGGTCCAAAATACATATTATTGTAGATTGCAGAAAGTCAAAACTACCCTACATCATTCCGGGGTGAAGCCTTTTTGAGCACAAATTGACTGAATTATTAGGGAATTGTCAACATTTAAAATAATTCGACTGACTCGGTGGCTAAGTGGTTAGCGATCCTGACCTCTGATCCGAGAGTCGTGGGTTCGATCCCCACACAGGGCAAACTTTTTTGTGATGAGCAGAAATGTTTGCTCTGAGTCTTGGTGTATAATATCTATATGTGTATGTATCAGTCTCTGGTTCCCAAGATACAGGGAATCCTAGTTTGGGGCCAGATGACCGTGTGTGATTTGTCCGGATATTATTATTATTTATTATTATTATTATTAATTTCGTCCAGTTTTTATGAGTGTTTTAATTTATGTAAAAAATGCAAGAATAAAAGTAAACCACTAGGTGAGAAGAGCAATTATCAATTAAGGACGAAAAAAAAATACCCGTATTTGTATTTTTTTAATTAGTTAAACATAATAATTATAGATAATTAAATTTTTCTTTGTTAGGCTGTATAGGTTAAGAAGCCTTTCCGTCGGGTTGAGATAACTTTTTTAGTCAACAATGAACCCAAGGAACGTTTTGGAAACACTTCCCGAAACGTTAAGTGTACAAGTTCCGCGTGGTAGGAACTTTGTACTAGGTAGAAAAAAAACGATTTAAAAGTATGCAAAACATCTACTAAAATAAAAAACATTTTGATTCTGATTATAGTTTTGCCATGTCCGTCTGTCTGTCTGTCCGTCCGAGATTAGCTCAGAGAGTATTAATACTAGAAAGCTGTAATTTGGCACGAATATAAATATTAATCCTGACGACAAAGTGGTAAAATAAAATCTTGAAAAAAAAATTGTGTTCAGGGTACCTCCCCTACACGTGAAGTGGGGATGTTATATTTCCATATTGTGAACAGGATAGGTTATGTCGTCCATTCATAATGAACCCCGGAAATCAGAACAACTACGGTATTGAATAATACGTTTCTGAATCCAGGACAACAAAATAAAACACACAATCCATAGTTTTAGTAGGTACCTACTTATTTATTAATTATATTTACTGAAACTTCAATGTAAAACGGGCCATTGAAACAATTTTATCAATTCAATTCAATATACTTTATTGCATCACAAGAAAAAATATAATATTACAAAAACAAACACAAAAGAAAATTGTTGAAAACAATAGGCGACCTTATTGCTAGGTAGCAATTTCTTCCAGTCAACCTTATGGCAGGAAATAAACTATGAGATGTACAGGGTAGTGTCATAAAAGAAAAAAAATATACTAAAACAACGAAATAGGTAATAAGAAACACAAATACATACTAATATACAAATATACATTAAATAAAAACCTATATTTATTAAAATATACTCATACATATAAGGTGCTACTTTATTAGTGCCCGATATTTTAATCAGTGCTTCTACTTCTGATTCTGATCAACTTTCCCCAAGGAACCCATAGTCAAATCGCAAAAAAATTTTTGGACTCTTCATACACATTGATCAGCCGAGCGGCCAAATTAGTATGAAGAGTCCAAAAATTTTTTTGCGATTTGACTATGGGTTCCTTGGGGAAAGTTGATCAGAATCAGGAGTAGAAGCACTGACTAAAATATCGGGCACTAATAAAGTAGCACCTTATATATATATAAATATATACATCATAGCATCTATGGGTGAGGAAGGATAGAGTAAAAAAGTATGTATCAAAAATGCAGATAATAATATGACTTTATAAGTAGTGAGCTTTAACTTGTCTTTTAAAAGAGTGCACTGCAATTGCGAGTGCCATTTTATCGTTACGTTAAAAAAATTAAGAGAGCATATGCTCATATTAAGAACATTCGGCCACGGGTTATGTGTTTTTTTTACCTTGCACTGTGTTACTTCGTTGAAAACGTAGAGCTCAGGGACAATCTTCTTAAGTAACTATTAAGTTGTTCCTTAATATTATTACTACCTTGGCTTCTAAAGATAACCTAAAGCATCAACGGTTGTGACTCGATCCTGATAACCAAAGAGTTCAATTCATGACCAATGTAGCAAAAAACGTATTACATTATTTACATGACGATTTGTGTAACGGCGAAGGAAAATATCGCGATAAAACAAGCACATAGATTTCTAGATACGAGTAATATAAATGAAGGTGTTGCACTCGTGTGCAGGTTTTTCCCTCGACATTCATAAGTCGACGGGCTTCCAGAGAAATTATGCAAATGGGTCACTCGTTTTCTGGCACACAGAAGCATAAAGATCATAGTCGACGGTGCATGCTCAGACTCATTGTCTGTGAATGCTGGTGTCCCTCAAGGCTGTGTGCCTTCACCTACACTGCTCCTTCTGCATATTAATGATATGTTGCAAATCAGCAGCATTCATTGTTATGCGGATGACAGCACGGGTGATACCTTCTATACCGGCGGTGCCAACATTTCTCGAGAAAAAGTCATCGAGAACCGAAACAAACTTGTGTCTGAATTTAGGCTTCTTTAAAGAAAGTTTCAGAATGGGGTCGACTTAATTTGGTCCAATTTAACCCCACCAAGACACAGGTATGCGCGTTCACCGCCAAAAAATTGCCATTTGTCGTATCACCTCGTTTTGAGAACATTCCCTTAAATGCCTTAGCCAGTATCGGAATCCTTGGTGTCGACATATCGAGTGAAGTCTAGTTCCGTGGCCATCTAGAGGGTAAATTAACCTAGAAGAAGCTTGTTGTGCTCAAATAGGTCAAGAAAGTATTTCACTGTGGCCTATTGCCTGCAACTTTATAAGGTGCAGGTTTGGCCTCATATGGAATACTGTTCTTATCTCTGGGCAGGAGCACCCCAGTACCAGCTTCTCCCTCTGGACCGCATTCTACGGAAAGCAACTCGAATCGTCGGCTGCTAGGATATTTCAGATCGGCTTGACCCCTTGTCGCTGCGTAGAGATGTAGCCTCGCTCTGCATTCTCTATCGCATGTACAGACAACCACAAAGATACCTGAACTTCTACGTAATGTACCATGTATCATGAATAGCTTAAGTAGGGGTTCATATATCTCTGTGCGCCAGTGAATTATAGGGAGTGCCTAAGGAATTGTTCGGAATGATCCCTGCCGCCTCTTTTCGCCATTATTATACGCGACAACATTTTCATCCCCATCACTTGGATGGTTGACAGTCCACAACTGTGCATTTCACTAGAAACTTTTTGCCTCGCACAACCAAACTGTGGAATGAATTGTCGCCTGCAGTATTTCCGGACCAATACGACATTCAAGCCTTCAAGAAAAGAGCGTATTCCCATTTCAAAGGCTGGCAACGCACTTGTAACTCCTATGGTGTTGCGGGTGTCTATGGGCGGCGGTAACCGCTTACCATCAGGTGATACGTCTGCCCGTTTGCCAGCTATACCATGAAAAAAAATTATAAATGCCCTCCACATGACCGCAATTGATACTAAAGTACAATACGTACCAAGCAACTGCGCCTATATGTTATCCAAGCAATGCCTAATATGTTACACGAGAATCAAAGAGCCCTGGGAGATATTTTAAAAATACCTAGCTTATACACATGAACATGAAAACATCGCTTGCTTCTGAAGCAGCTCCATATACATTGCAGCCTTCTTTCTTATGAGGGCAGAATAGTGATATCATATCTCTGTAATAGAATATTCTTTCAAAGCACTAAAGTCTTTACTTTTCATATGAGTTTTGTTATGAACCATTTTGTAGCCCCATAAATCCATAGCTTGCTTGCACATTACCTGAAATTAAAAGAGTGAATTAAATAAATACGATAATTATTTTTTGACATTATAATGGTGGCCCCTTTGTTCCACCCTCCGAGGATCCACATAAATTGCCTTGGTCAACTTGGAAGTCTTTAAATAGACTTCGGACATGTGTTGGCCGAAGCAAGGAGAACATGTTTAGTAGGGATTCACGAATGGCTCCAATCTGGGATGCAGGTGCGGTGTCGTTCCGCAAACTATGGAACACCTAATTTCTTGCCCCGCGTGCCCTGTCACCTGCACGCAAGATGAACTTATGAACGCTTCTGAAAATGCAATACTCGTAGCTAAATTCTAGGACAGCGTAATTTAGATACAGGCTGCTATAGACTAAGAAGAAGGAGAAGGTGGCGAAAAGTTTATAACCCATCTGATGAAAAGTGGTTACGGCCGGTTATAGGCAAGTACATAACCAGGGGTATTGTCAGTGATTTGAAGATTCTTCAATATAGTCTTGAAAAGTCCTAAAGTATGTGTGACATCTGAACCTAGTCAGCATTTTTTTTTTACTCCTCCATAGTTGAACGTAACTTACTTACTGAACTTAACATATTCTTAAACTTAATCATCTGATAATTATCTTGGCCAATGAATCGTCTAGTGATTAAGTAACCTACTTCGTGAACGTAATAAGTTAACTCCGGGACGTTTAAGTGAAAATAAGAATGGAATCTTTATTAATTTGAATCAAGTAATTTATTAGTTTTAATCATTCATTAATAATACATAACAAATTTTATTCAGAATAAAACAATTGAATCCATTATTCCGGAATTCAGAATTTAAAAACATTTAACACGTTCAGTGCTACTACTCTTTTCTCGAGAGCGCACGAATCTTTGTCGTGTCCCGCATCCAATTTAGTTAGCACGCATATTATTGGTTTGAAGCTGTGAAAGTGTTTATAACTTACTAAGTCTCAGAGTAAAACTTATAAAATAGTCTAACGCGAAGCAATGTATAAACCAGATGACTGATCTATAAACTGCTATATACCGCAACTCTTTCAAGTTGCGGGAGAGCTTCTCCGCCTTCCCCTAAGCCCCCAGTCCAACGCCACTGGGTACTAAAGTTTATGAACCTAACTATCTAAAAATAACATAATAAGGAAAAATTTACTATTCTTTGAGACTTCACAGCTATTAATTTCCTTTTAGTAAGAATAGTCTAATTTTTAATTGCGACATTATTTTCTCAAGTTAATAATTAATTTACTGTGTAATTAGAAATTTAATAAATTTAACTTTAACTACCTAATACAAGGTTCCTACCACTTAGAACCCGTATGCTGGCCGTTTCGGGAAGCGTTAGCGAAGTGAGAAGAAACGGCAGCCCAAAGAAACTCACTTCAACACTTTATCAAGACAAAATAGTTAAAAGATTCTAAATATAAATAAAAGACAACTAACATCAATAAAGAGAGCCTAATCCTACTTTGAATATCTATTGAGACCACCTATGATAATAAGAACTCGATTCCTAACTTCATACATAAACCAATTCCCTATGTTTCTAATTTATGTACATTAAGGTTTCCATTCACATGACTGAAATAATTTAGATTTACAAATATGTAATTGGATAATTATTTTATCTCAATAAAATACAATGTTATGGGTTTTGCACTATGACAAAATGAATAATTAATAAGTTTGTGTTTAATATCTTAGTAGCATGAACTCAGCCAATCAGATATTTAATTTTCCTTTAGATACAATAACTACCTCTAGTAGTTATACAAAATATGGATGATTATTAATCCGTTTGCACCCATAATGTTATCAAGGCTTACTACTTTCAGCCGTAACACTAGTGTAATGAAACATACAACCCTCTGAGTTGATGCGAAGAGGACTAACGCCTCAATAACAAATAACCACCTCTAGTAGTTAAGCAATATAAATTGTAAACCACAACGATAGAAACATACAAGCCTCTGAGTTGATAAGGTGAGGACTAACGCCTCAATAACAAATAACCACCTCTAGTAGTTATTCAATATGAATTGTGTGAACCACAACGATAGAAACATACAACCCTCTGAGTTGATAAGGTGAGGACTAACGCCTCAATAACAAATAATCACCTCTAGTAGTTATTCAATATGAATTGTGTGAACTACAACGATAGAAACATACAACCCTCTGAGTTGATAAGGTGAGGACTAACGCCTCAATAACAAATAACCACCTCTAGTAGTTATTCCATATGAATTGTGTGAATCACAACGAAAGAAACATACAACCCTCTGAGTTGATAAGGAGAGGACTAACGCCTCAATAACAAATAACCACCTCTAGTAGTTAATCAATATGAATTGTATAAACCACAACGATACTCTGCTCGGTATCCAACATAATTTTCTGCACTACGACAGAATTATTATAATTACATCTATAACTAACTAATACTAAGTAGTTAGTTCTTGAAATCAATCATCCATCGACTACTCAGGACTAGCTTGAGACCTTCAATAATAAATTATTATAATTTATCCACTTCCCATCAGGTGAGTAGAAACTTCTGATTTAAATATTCACATTAAATTGAGTTTTTACTTCTAGGTAATTTTTACTACAACTTCATTTCCATCAAGTGAATAGAATCTTTTCATTCAAAGTTACCTAATTAATTGAGTTCATACTTCCAGGTAACATAAAATACTATTAAGAAAACTTTACCCTTAGCGAATTAACTCTTTTTGCATTAACTAACTATTTAAGCTATAGATGTTAGTACATATAATTTAGTGAATTTCCTATTAACTCAGGCTTCCTGCCATGTGAATTGGATTCCCTAGACTTGCAAGTATTCATTTATTTACTAAAGAATTATATGGCAAAATTAAACCATTCTTTCTTTCCGTTTGTTATTGACATAAAATACTTTTATTCGTATGCTTATACCAACAGGTGTAAAGAAACCGAAGACTTTGTTAAAGGGAACTTAATTTTCTAAAAAGAAAAGGTAAGACTTTCCGAATTCTAGATTTGACTTCCCTTTTCCTAATTTTTAACGATGTTTAATTAGGAAATCAATTTATTCAATTATACATAAAATATTTTTGAAACCTATATTTAAATACTCAAAATTCTCATACTTTCATTAGTATTCTAGTAAAACCTTACACCCTACTCACCCTAGCACACTACTAAGTAAGAATCCCTTTATTATTTCCTACAATCCTACATGTTTACCGTGTTATATTCCGCCATCTAACACAGAACGTCATTTCATGTCTGTTCATGCCTACAACTATAACTGATAAAATGTTTGAAATGAATATTTGAACTAATTTTTACCTACCTATTACTATTTTAGGTATTTTTACCTATGTTCTACATCAATTATACAAATATATCCGTATCTGTCTTATCTAGCTTTAATTTCTCTGAACTAAGAGTTTATTGGACTAACGTACATTAAATAAATTGAACATTTATTGCTAACAAACCGTAGATTCTTAAATTTAGCGTGATACCCTAAAAACTTCTGTATATTGTACCTTTTAAAACCTAGATAATTGTCAAAATTATGATCCTATAGTTTCCTAGCGATTTACCTACAAGTCTATCTCGTTTACTTTTTCCTAGCAAAAATAACTCACTTATTTATAAGAAATTATCTTACCAATCCCTACAAATAACATCCCTATACCTATAACGTTACTTTGGTCATCGACCAAGCTAGCTAAATCATAACAAAGCTATATTTTTTTTATGTCTATGTTACTGATAGGTCCCTATCCCCACTCTATCTTCACAGGCTAAATTGTACTACAACATCCCCCACTCACAGCCCTAAATAGACATCCCACGACTGTTCTCGACAGATACTGGGCCGCAGGCAATAGACCACCTTCCACCTTTCTCTTCGATACCGGGTGGAAGCAAGAGACAGAAGACCGTGAGTGAGAAAACATTTGCAATACAACCTCAATCGAAAGGTCAAGATTAATGCCCACAGACAGAGTAAAATAAACCTAGATGTGGTGTGTATCGTATGCGTGAGTGCCTAACCAGACCTGTATCCCTACTCCCTAAGAGTACCTATCTCAAAACAAAAGGAATAATCCCACCTTCAAACACAGTTTGAGGTGATACGACACCCTTTAAAAGATGTGTGTAACCAGCACAAGATAGAGGAAAGGGGGGGGGGTTGTGCCGATTGTAGAAGGGGGTACTGCTCCATGTAGTTAATAATTGAAATACTCCCTAAGTACCTATTAGATAGATACATAAGGAATATAATAACCAATAAGACACCCGTGAAAAGCGCGGAAAGAACCCGCTATGTCCATCCTGTGGTCCATTTCACTGATGAATTCTTACATGAGCCAGTCAGACTGATCAGATCGTGTGGATCTGGTGAACCCGTCTGAAGATTCACTTTTGAAGGATATTGTAAACCAGATCAACCGCGAACGATTGGCCTGATCGACAACGGACCTTCATCTAAAATCAGAAAAGCAAAAATTAATAAATCATAATAAACAAAACACAAACAAATAAATTCACTAAATCATCATCATCGTCATCATCACCCCATATTAGTGATCACTCTCCAGTTTACACAAATCTGCAAACGATAATAAATTATTTTAAATCATTATCGTAATCATCATCAGCCTGTGTTAGTGATCATACCCCAATTTACTTAATAACTGCAAATAATAATAGGAATGTTTTAAATTATAAAATACATTAAACAAAACAATAACAAAACACAAACAAACAAAATTATGGAAAAATAATTTTAATTATACAACATGTTACCGCCTCGACGCCCAGATCCAAAAAAGTCCTGTTTCCTACCCACCTATTCTTTATATACTCATCGAAATCATCCACCAGGTCCACTACGTCCACTACGTCCACCAGATCCACTTTCGTCCACTACGTCCACTTTCCCTCTCGACTTTCTCCTCTATCGCGCGTTGCCGCGCGATTCATTTCAAAAAGCTAAGCTACTACTAGCACCATCTACCAGATAGGTATTGAACTTAGTAGTATGTTAATAAGCCCATTTATAGAGGCTTACAATGGTCTTGCTACATTAACGAGTTATCTAGTAACAATGTTTTTTTGGAAAGGGGCCTAGATGTCGCTACGAGAAATATTATACAATAGTGTTACTTACAGTGTTACTAATAATCATCTTATTTTTGATAATGTGACGGCCTGTCAGACCGTTACATATGTACGATGGGATGGGTATGTAATATCAGGTATTGAATAAACGTTTCACATTAATTGTTACTTGGTATCGTAGGTAAACGTTGTAGAAGTGGAACAAAACAAAAACTTATTTATAAATGAAGCTAATAAAAATAAAACCACTTTGTCTCAATTTTTAGATAAAGGATAAGATTCTGCAAAATCAACCTTAGATACCTGAACCTCGTTGATATATTCAAACTCCAATTTGTCCTTCCATTTGAATGGGATACTTTGTGTGTCCCTGTATGTTTCCCCATATTTGGGCTCGCTGTTGGTGTGAGTGTGAAGGAACTCCTCAACCGCGGGCAATATTTGACGCCCAGTGAAACTGAACAGCTTTTCAGCCATCTCTCGGGGATTTGAAGCCAGTTCTTCGAAACGAAGCACCCTAGTAGAACAATCTCATCTTAATCAACTCAATGACTTAACACCATACTAATTTGACTAAAAATGTAATTCCAGTCTGTTCGTGTGATTTTTGATTTTGTAATCTAGCGAGACTTTTTTGCTCCGTTTATTTCTCTTGGAAAAGTTTAGTTTCTATAAGTTACATCAACGTAAAAAGAACATTCTGAAAAATATAAATTACATTAAAGTAGTCGAGACCGAGTAATAAAATTAATTAACACTACATATTGTATTTCATAGTAGAGAGGCCGATTCGTCGAAAGTGCTTTATTTACGAAGTTCGTAGGACCGAACAGTATTATAGCGACAACTGGTACCGTTGGAATCAGCGTGGCCTACTGATGCTCAAACCACTTGTTGTCGCTTTCTAAAGTGGTGGAGTGAGTATCTATGACGTAATCAAAATGGCGGCTGAACGGTTTGGTTTTTTAATATTTTCTCGAAAACCACTAAGTTTTATCCTATGTGTGTGGTATCATTTGAAAGCTATTAAAAAGACCTACAAATAACATGTACGCACTTACTGTCGTAAATATTCAATTTACGGAGCTACATTGAAAAAACTGACTTTGTTCGATAAGACTGTGTGTTAATTCTTAAAATAAGTCGAAAAGTAAGGGGTTTATCAAAAATTTGGTTATTATCTTTTTTGTAGAGCGGTTCCTAAGGAATTCAAAAATGTACATGTCAAAGTTATACAATAAGTATTTTTGAACCAAGAGCCAAATACAAGACGCAAGTCGTAAAAACAAAAAACGAAATCGGCAAGCTTTGTTTAGCTATAACTATACTATGTCTGTGGTATCATTTAAAAGCTACTGAAAACCTTCTGGTTTAATGCGAATTGCGTGGTTGCGTCGATCACGCAGGTTAACTGACCACATTCGCGGTCATAACATGGATGGGTTTTTACTATTATTAGCACTTATCCCGAGCGTTTCCTTGATTTGTAAAGTACGTTTGAGCGTTGATGCCGGCTTTTATCACTAGATGGTAGGTTTAGCCGTGTCAGAGGCCTTATGGGTGGTTTGGAAACTTCTGACACTGGGGCTGGCCACTAGCCCATGACCTCCACCAGTTTCGACCTGGACCATTCTGTGAAGTATAGCCTAACCATGCCTTCCCGTGCTACGAGACGGAACCCGTGCTTCTGTAGTGTACATGATATAGGTACATTGTTAAAGTGAAAAACCTACAATTTAAGGATTAGTTGCTTCTTTATCCTTTCAAATGACTGCAAAAATATCATTGAGTTTATTTGTTTCACTGAATGCAAAAATAACATATACCTAGTTTATTTATTCAAATTACTGCAAAAAAACTTTAGAAGTAGGTATACGAAACCGCACTTCACGCCGCCGCACCGAGGTCAACGCACTTTACTGGCTACATCGCCACACCACAAAGTATACATAAGAGAGTGTCCGCTCAATACAAACCACTAAAATCCTAAGCATATACGTGCTTATAAACGTATACATTCAATACGTTAGACAACATAGATAATTTGAGGCCATCTATGTTCCAGCAAGTTAAAGCGCTTGAGAAACTGCCACCATCGAAACATGTTCTGGAGGTACACCTTAAAAGGGCAAATTACCAAGCATTTTGTTGGCATACTGCTGATTTGCCAATCCAGAATTTACCTAAACCCACTGATAATGGCTGGAAGTTAGAAGATAGGCAACTACGTCCGATTACATCGTTGCAAGAGCCTATCACTCTTAAAAAATTGGAATTAATTTCTTGTAAATGCAAGACAGGATGCAGAACATCCCGTTGTGGATGTGCTGAACGGAAACAAAAATGCATGGAGGATATTTGTCATAACGGTGACCAATGTTTCAATCAGTTCAATTATATCTACCTATCTATCAGCCGAAATACGTCCACTGCTGGATAAAGGCCTCCCCCAAGGATTTCCACACCGACCGGTCCTGTGCGACTCGCATCCAGCGGCTTCCTGCAACCTTTACCAGGTCGTCGGTCCACCGAGTCGGAGGCCTGCCCACACTGCGTCTTCCGGTGCGCGGTCGCCATTCGAGAACTTTACTGCCCCAATAGCCATCTGTTCTACGAGCTATTTGCCCTGCCCATTGCCACTTAAATCTAGCGATTCTGAGAGCTATGTCGGTAACTTTAGTTCTCCTACGTATTTCCTAATTTCTGATTCGATCACGTAGGGAAACACCAAGCATAGCACGCTCCATCGCCCTTTGGGTGACTTTGAGCCTTCTTATGAGGCCCATAGTAAGCAACCATGTCTCGGATCCATATGTCATCACTGGCAACACACACTGGTCAAAGACTTGCGGTATTTTGGACGTGAAGATATTGCGAAGCTTCCCGAGTGCTGCCCAGCCGAGTTGGATTCGACGATTGATCTCTTTCTCGAAGTTGGACCTACCTAACTGGACTGTTTGTCCCAGATATACATACTCGTCAACAACTTCGAGTGTAGAGTCTCCAACCTTCAGAGGAGTGGGTGCAACACGGACGTTTGACATGATTTTTGTCTTATCCATGTTCATTTTAAGACCCACTTGTTGGGAGACTCTACTGAGTCCTTCGAGCATTACGCCTAGGTCCTCCAAGGTCTCAGCTATGATCACGATATCGTCAGCAAATCGAAGGTGAGTTATGTACTCGATATTGATGTTAAAGCCGAGTCCTCTCCAGTCCAGAAGCTTGAAAACGTCTTCCAGTGCAGCGGCGAACAGTTTTGGAGATATAACGTCTCCCTGTCTCACCCCACGCTGCAGCCGGATAGGTTTCGAATTCTGATCCTGGAGGTGGACCGACATGGTGGCGTTTTCATACAAATACTTCAACACTTCGATGTATCGATAATCAATTTGACACCGTTGGAGAGACTGCAACACAGCCCAGATCTCGATCGAATCAAAGGCTTTCTCATAGTCCACAAACGCCAAGCATAGTGGCCGATTATTCTCTTCGGTCTTCTGTATAATCTGCCGCAGCGTATGTATGTGGTCTATGGTACTGAAGCCTTTTCGGAAACCGGCTTGTTCGGGAGGCTGGAAGTCGTCAAACTTGCGTGCGAGACGATTCGTAATGACTCTCGAAAACAGCTTGTAGAAATGGCTCAGGAGTGAGATGGGTCTGTAGTTCTTCAGCAGAGTCTTATCACTCTTCTTGAAGAAGAGCACCACCACACTCCTGTAGGCGTTCGTCCCTCGAGCATGACGGAATTGAATAGCTTCTGAAGAGCTATAAGTACCGGTTCTCCACCTGCTTTCAGAAGCTCAGCCGTAATTCCATCATCACCGGTGCCTTGTTGTTCTTAAGCTGTTTGAGAGCTAGTCTAATCTCGCACAGGCTGACGTCTGGGATATCTTCGGTATAGTGTCGGGTCAATCCGGCTCTCGGGTCTTCAGCCAGATTGCTGACAGGTAAGCGTGTAGTCGTGTATAATTGTCCGTAGAACTTCTCAACCTCTTCCAACAGCTCGGGCTTGGACGATACGACTCTGCCATCCTCGGTCTTCAGCTTTGTCAGTTGGCTTTGACCAGCAGACAGACCCCTTGCGAATAGTTTTGACCCTTTATTGCGCTCGATAGTCTCGATAGTTATTACGATTGGTATCAAATTGGCGTATATCGCGGGTCAAGGACTTGGAGATCTGTTTGTTAAGTCGACGATACTGACAAGCATCTTCAGAGGATTTCAGAATCAGGCTTCGTCTTTTCTCCATGAGCTTGCTGGTGAGGTCCGAGATACGAGATGTTCTTTTTAAACGGCTGGCTTTGAAGGCCTTATTCCCAGCCGTTTGGACAATTTCCATGAACCTGTCGTTATAATTGTCCACATTTTTGCATTCTCCTAGGCATTCGAAGCAGTTGTGCAACTAGAGTTGAAAGCTTTCGGGGTTTTGGAGTTGGATAGGCGCTGGTCAGAGCGTGGACTTCACAAGTCGACATCTTTCTAGCTTTGTTTTTAGATTCAATGTGCCTCTTACCATTCGGTGATCGCTTCCTGTCTTCAGCGAGTTGATCACAGAGACATCATTGAATATTTGCCTTTTTGTCGACAAGATGAAGTCAATCTCATTTTTTACTACGCCATTGGGATGCAGCCATGTCCACATGCGCTGTTTTGGCTTTTTGAAGAAAGAGTTCATCATGAAGAGGCCCTCCTTCTCCATAAAGCCGGCCAGCAGCTTACCCCGCGCATTCCTCTCTCAGTATCCAGTTCAATTACACTGAAGAAAATCTAGATTTGCTGTAAAGTAGGATGTATAGTTTTATTAGTTAATTATAACCTACTTAACATTTGATTTTATCTGTCAAAACGTTATCCATATAATAACTTAAGTATGTTAAGTATTAGAAAAAAATATATGATAGTTCTTCTTAATGTATAAATACAAATCTGCCTTTTTTAACAAAGTATACCCGTATAATACAGTAATTGACGGCTTGTTTGTAGTAACTGGTTTTTTTTTTTCAATAGATAATCAATAAAATCCGACAGTGGTAAAATAGAATAGAATAGTTATAATTTTGTGATAAACGTTCAAATGTGCTTTGCGATTCACGGAAACGCCCGAGCTAAATGCCACTACTATGCTACAAACACATCCTGGCTATGACCTTGAATATGGTTAGTTAACCTACTTGATCGATGTGACCATGCAATCCGTATTAAACCAGAAGGTTTTAGTAGCTTTTAAATGATACCACAGACATAGTATAGTTATAGCTAAACAGAGCTTGCCGATTTCGTATTTTGTTTTTACGACTTGCGTCTTGTTATTGGCTCTTGGTTCAAAAATACTTATTGTATAACTTTGAAATGTACATTTTTAAATTCCTTAGGAACCGCTCTACAAAAAAGATAATAACCAAATTTTTGATAAACCCCTTACTTTTCGACTTATATTAAGAATTAACACACAGTCTTATCGAAAAAAGTCAGTTTTTTCAATGTAGCTCCGTAAATAGAATATTTACGACAGTAAGTGCATATATGTTATTTGTAGGTCTTTTCAATAGCTTTCAAATGATATAACACACATAGGATAAAATTTAGTGGTTCTCGAGAAAATATTGAAAAACCAAACCGTTCAGCCGCCATCTTGATTACGTCATAGATACTCACTCCACCACTTTAGAAAGCGACAACAAGTGGTTTGATAATCAGTAGACCACGCTGATTCCAACGGTACCAGTTGTCGCTATAATACTGCTCGGTCCTTCGAAAATTGCCGTTTTTCCAATTGGCCTCTCTACTATCACAAGGCTATAAGATTTGTTTTGCGAAAATATGACTGTTTCTTTGACAAATAAAACAGATGATCTAGTGATGGTCTGTCGGTACTGGAAGCATGATGTTCAGTTAAGAGACGCCCATTTGTACAATAACATTTTGTATAAAATTTTCCATTGTAATTTTCCAAAGTACCTATCTACGTTCCTTTTGTTAGTTAGTAATAAGTCCAGTGTTTGGCGACTCTATAGAACGTCACCTGGGGAAGAGGTTGCCTTCAGAGAGCGATAGAGAATATCCATACTATATATCATCATGATCATCAGCGAAAAGACGTCCACTGCTGAAAAAAGGCCTGCCTCAAGAATTATACAACGGCCGATCTTACGCTTCCCGCTTTTTGTAATACTATGGTCTTACATGAATCTATTGGGGTACTCTTTCAGCAAATGCCCAGCCGCCTTGTAGTCGCTGATCATGTCCGCGCACAGGTATTCTGGGAGGAAACAGTCGGCGCCGCGCAGGCAGAAGTCCTGGTTGCTGCGTCTACGCGACTGCATAACCGCGCGAGGGTCACGCACCATGTATATTGTCTTCACGTCCAAACTGAAAGGAAAAGAGATGGTGGCTTAGGAATTTTTCTTTAAAATCATAACTCTAGGGATTGGATAGCGATAATAGCAAGTCAAGTGAAAATTTCACCCGGGTTAGTCACTTTAATATTTCCTATCTAGGAAAAATTTTGGATCAAAATAATACTTTGCAGACAAAATTCACAAATTCACTGACCAGTTACGGACCAAATTGTCCGACTTTTCATATTTTATAGTTTTGAAAGTCTTTATTTTTGCTCCGGCTCATTTGATAGGTTAGGGAAAAGTTGTTCAGTGTTATATGAAGTATTTACTATTATTTAACCGCTTGTCATTGTCATCTCTTTCAGTGTTCATAGTCATATGGGTTGTGAGCACACTCAGGGGCACAACTTCGATGCTAGTCCTAGGCGACATTAGTTCGGCCCTGAGTGCAACATCAGGTATCCGCATCTATTCCTTGTGATAGGTACAATTGTGCCAAATGAAAAGAGAAAAAATTGATAACTCACTTGTCCTGCATTATTTCACGCACAAGACGTAGACGAAAGCGAACTAATTTCATACTCTGGAAAGGAAATAGCATACAAAATCGTTCAATAAAATCCCGATCGAAGCAAAGCTCCTCATTCCCTTCACAGCGCTTCCACAGTCTTGTGTTGTACCTGAAGAGATACATTTTCTTTCTGTGTGTCTCAAAGTAGTGCTCCATGTTTCGGTAACTGCACTTGAATAAACTTCTGATTGTTCTCAGTGCATTCTCAGCGTGCGGTGGGCCCTTTATTTGTACAATTGAATAGTTGTACAAAGGTTCGTAATGGTAAAAATTTCCAGGCATAGCATTGAATAGATCCCCGAGGAATGTCGAACCAGACCTCCAACTCGATACGATCATAGTCCGTAATGGCTGGCCACCTCTCTCCAATATCAGATCATCTAAATCTTCAACACCGAAATAAGATAAATTATATGACTTTAACTGAAATCTTATTTCACTTCGTGTTTTTTCTAATGTATTTTTCTTCACTGATAAGTTCTTGAACTGACGGAAAATGTTTAGGTCATGCTTACGTATTAAGACGAGCATGCATAAAATAGGTATACTGAGGAATACGAGGAATACAGTTTTTGTAAGAGATCTGAACCTATGTCTAACTGTCATGGCACAATATATATAATTAATTATATAGGTATTATAAAATGAGACTGTTCTCTACGTTAACAAACGCGTAAGTAAGTAATTTGTACTTTCATAATGGTAATTACACAACTAATACAGGATGGTCCAAACAGTGAAGTCAAAAAAGTTTATTAGATCCCCCATACTATGGGGAATCTAATTATATTTCATGTATTACACCCGATTTTTCGTTCTTTCTTTTGTTCGTTCGGTTTTAAAGAGGTATTTTTAGGTTTTTTAGAGGTCAAGAACATAAACCTGTTGGAAGTAACAGAAGTTGCTGGCACTGACATGTACTTTAAAGAACTTTTATCAGCGTTGGCGTCAAATGCATACTTATTACTTCTCCAAAGATTGCAAATCACAGAAATCTGATGCACCATGTACCTATTTCGGTGTTGCCAAAAAATAATGGGTTATTTTTAAACACAACCGGTTTTAATGAGTATTTTCAAAAATCATTTTTTTGATCCGGTTTACATTACTAATCGGGTGCTGTACATACATACGAGTATGGACTTGCCTGCTCTTGTCATTGCTGTTTGTTTATTAATAATTAATTATCTGTTTACACATATATTTGTTTTTGTCGATCGTTTCACATTCTTTTATAATGATATGCATACGAATGAATTTGAAGTAGAAATATTTTTGGACAAATATAATATCCACATATTTTGTATTACGGAACACTGGCTTAAAGAACATGAAATGCTTTTTAATTATGAAAATTATAGAATGGCCAGTGCTTTCAATTGAAAAACTACACAGTGTGGTGGTTCCGCAATATTAGTTGAAAATTCCATAAAAAACTAAAGAACGGAAGGATGTTGTCAGTCTTTCGATTAAAAAGACTATTGAATTATCTTGCGTGGAGCTATAGAAGGACATAATTATTTCCGTGTAGAGACCCCCATATGTCGATAAATTCATTCGTTTCGAATTGACAATGGAGGATGCATTAGATTTAGTTAGTAAAAGTAGTAAATCGGTAGACGTTTGTGGAGAGTTTAATATAGATTTGTTGGAAAAGAAGTCCCTAACAATTAGAATTACTTGTCATTTTAAGTCGTTTGATTTAGATTATATTTTATTGAAACCAACAAGAAAAACAGAGACATCTGCAACTTGCATAGATAACATATTTTGTAACTGTAAATTTGGAGAGAAAAAAGTAATAAATTGCTTAAGATCTGATCACGCGGATTCCTGGCTAGCTTTCCAGTGAGATTTATCAAAGAACTAATAAAAGTACAACCGAGACCTGTCACTGTTAACCGAATAGAAAATTTCAAAATAACACTAACTGAAAAGCTGCCCATATCAAATTTTGATAAACATGTAGATGCAAATAGTTTTTACAATGATTTTGTCACAGTACTTGACAGAGAATTTCAAGATATATTTAAAACAAAATCCAGAAATATTAATCATCAATTCAAATGTTGTGAGTAGGTATTTATAAAAGCCGACAAACGTTGTTTGATCTCTATGACAAAAAACGTATATTTTTGATAATAACTTTAAAGTGTATGTAAAAAGGTATTCGAAAACCTTTAAAAAGGTATGCCGTGCAGCAAAATCTAATTACTTAGCCAGAAAAATTAAATTATCAGATGATAAAATTAAAACCGTTTGGAATGTTATAAACAAAGAAACCGGCAAGGTCAAACCCCGCGATGATAAATAGGTATTGTGGCGGTAGGGTGTAGTGAGTAAGAACGTCCTTTATAGTTTGACACTATTTATTGGTGGTAGAAACTTAAAACACAGTCCAAATACACAAAACAAGGTAAATACTTTCAAAAAGTCGTAAAGCGGCGGTGAGCGCACGGCGAGAGCGACGCGCGTGTACCTCTCACGGAGGGCGTAGACCGACTGACTGACTTTGTCTCGCTAAACGAAAACGAGACCACGAACGAATGATAGAACAGAGCGGCGCTCAGGCGCGTTCACTCCCGCGCCAGTATTTAAACTAAGGTGACAGCCGCCGTGGCGGGATACCTCTGTTACGTCTATGAGGCAGCTTACTGCCACACGCTACATCCCCCCCCTCGAGTTCATCAGAACGTGCAAGTTCATGAACTCGCACAAGATCTTTAACAGCAGTAGTTGGTTCAACAACTCTAATGTGAGGACGACCTCGTCTCCTTTTCGGAATTACAGGACGAGGAGGCGAACTATTATCACGAGGATGGAACCGAGTAAGCTGAGATACATGAAACTTTCTCAATACATCATCAGGTTCGGACACATTTGAGACCAGGTAAGTTGTTGGACTGACCTTTTTAGCAATGCGGTACGGCCCATCCCTCTTGGGTACCAACTTCGAAGTGATGTTCTTTGCTGCATTACTGAGAACATGTGACTTGATAAGCACATTGTCACCTATTTCAAACATATCTCCTGGCTTACGCGATAAATCAGCGTATACCTTCCTTCTGTCCTGTTGAGTTTCCACTCTATCCCTTATGGACACTAAAGAGTCAAGGAATCTCTTAAGATATGGCGTAGCCTGCGGTACAAAATTATCTTTATTCAGGACGGCCCTGATGTCATATTCTACCTCTAAAGGCGATCGCAGCTCTCGAGCGAACGTGAGATAGGCTGGTGAGACACCTATTGTTTGGCAAATAGCAGAATTCATAGCAAACCTTATGATGGCAAGTGATCCGGCCACGACGTGTGCTCCTTGTCTACCAACTCAGTTAACTGCACTTTGAGATCTCTATTTTTACGCTCAGCGGGATTCGCCTCAGGGTGATACAAGGGTAACAGATCCTGACTAATACCGAGAATATACATACACTGTTGCATGACAGCTGACGTGAATTGTACACCATTATCACATACCACGCGTCGTGGAAAACCATAGCGGAGGAAATACTCTTCTATAAGAATGTGAGCACAGGTCTCCGACGTAGCATCCTTCAGCGGGTAAAGCTCCACCCATCGAGTCGCAGTGTCCTCGACGAGCAAAATCCACCTCTCCCCCTTGTCTCCAGGTGGAAGTGGGCTGAACAAGTCTATTGCCAACACCTCGACTCTTTGGTTGAGTACAGGTGTCTGCAGCAGACCTGAAGGTTTTTCATTGGGTGGCTTGTACCTTTGACAAGTTGTGCACGTCTTGACGTAATCAGCAACCACACGACGCATACCCGGAAAATAGAACCTCTGAGAGAGCCTATGAAAAGTTCTATAAACACCGTGATGACCAGCTAACGGTGAGTCGTGGCACTCCTTCAATATTTCTAAACGAAGGCTTGCAGGAACGACTAGCTGCGGCTCCTCACTATCAACGTCAGGGTTGTACCTGTATAGAACACCTTGTTGGGTGAAATAACCTCTTTCTAACCAACGCTTTTCATCTACAGACATCGGTGCTTCAGACTCCAAACCACAGATGATCTTCTCGACCTCTGGATCATCAAGCTGAGCTCGTCGCAACTCCTCAGCAGACCTCGTTGGCATATCGAGGACGGAACACATACCATACTGGTCCTTTGTTTTGTCCTGACATGAAGGCCTTAGCCTCGAAGAAGCTTGGTGTGCTCAATAGATCGAGACGGTATTTCACTGCGGCCCATCGCCTGCAACTTTATAAGGCGCAGGTTCGGCCTCACATGGAATACTGTTCTCATCTCTGGGCAGGGGCACCCCAGTACCAGCTTCTCCCTCTGGACCGTATTCAACGGAGAGCAACTCGAATCGTCGGCTGCCAGGATATCTCAGATCGGCTTGATTCCTTGGCGCTGCGTAGAGATGTAGCCTCGCTCTGCATTCTCTATCGCATGTACAATGGGGAGTGCTCCGAGGAATTGTTCGGATTGATCCCTGCCGCCTCTTTTCGCCATCGTTCTACGCGACAATATATTCATCCCCATCACATAGATGGTTGGCAGTCCACAACTGTGCGTTTCACTAGAAACTTTCTGCCTCGCACAACCAAACTATGGAATGAATTGTCGCCTGCGGTATTTCCGGACCGATACGACATTCAAACCTTCAAGAAAAGAGCGTACTCCCATATCAAAGGCCGGCAACGCACTTGTGACTCCTCTGGTGTTGCGGGTGTCTATGGGCGGCGGTAATCGCTTACCATCAGGTGATCCGTCTGCTCGTTTGCCACCTATGCCATAAAAAAAAAAAAAAAAAAAAAAAAAAAGGACGACTAAGAGTGTCAGCGACGACATTTAACTTACCTGGAGTGTACACTATTTCGATATTATAAGCCTGCAGCTTGAGAGCAAAACGGACTAACCTTCCTGATGGTGACTTTAAGGTAAGAAGCCACTTGAGCGGCTGATGATCAGTACCCACTATGACACGATGCCCTTCTATGTAGCCTCTAAAACGTTCTACAGCCCAAATCACAGCAAGCGCTTCCCGCTCCGTAGTGCTGTAATTGCGCTCTGAAGACGTGTGTAACCGGCTGGCATACTCTATGGGTCGCTCATCCTTACCTTCACCTTGAAGCAGCTCGGCACCGACGGCATAATTGCTCGCATCCGTGCGTACAACAAAAGGCTTGGTGTAATCCGCCTGGATTAGAATAGGTGCTGACGTAAGAAGGGTTTTCAGATCCTGGAACGCCTTGTTTTGTTCAGGACCCCAATGCCACACTGCATCCTTCTTCAGTAATCTCGTCAAAGGTTCAGCGACGGAAGAGAAGTTTGGCACAAACTTTCTGAACCACGAGCAGGTTTGATGGAACGTTCTCAGATGACGCAGATTTGAAGGTGGCTGCATTTCCAATACTGCTTGAACCTTATTATTGTCAGGAGACACGCCATCTTGGGTAATGACATGACCCAGATACTTTACCTTTTCACGCGCAAAAACGCACTTTTCACGATTAGCGCGTAACTTGTACATGCGCAATCTCGAACACGGCGCGAAGGTCAGCGATGTGCTTGTCAAACCCCTCGGAGACCACCAGCAGATCATCTTGGCATGCTAGCAGGGTGACGTCCTTCAAAGAAGCGCCAGAACGAAGTCTGTCGATAAGACGCTGAAAGGTGGACGGCGCGTTCTTTAAGCCGAAAGGCATTCGCTTAAAGCGATACGTACCTCCAAAAGGCGAAAGAAAGGCGGTCTTGCCCCGGTCCTCCTCCCGGACAGACACCTGCCAGAATCCACTCCTCATGTCTAGCGTGCTCATATAACAGTTGCGCTTTGTCGACTGTACCAGCTCGTCTATCAACGGCATAGGATAGACATCAGTCTTGGTGACTGCGTTGAGCCTACGGTAGTCTACACAAAACCTAAACTTACCATTTGCTTTAGGTACCAGTAATGCAGGAGAACCCCATGCGGACTCACATTCTTCGATGACATCATCGGCCAGCATCTTCTCAATCTTAGCGCGCATAGCCTCCTTCTTAGCCAGCGGTACACGGTAAGGTGGTACGGCGATAGGCGGGTGATCGCCCGTATCGATCCTGTGCTCTGCGAAAGTAGTAGGCTCTCCCCCTGGCTCAAATATGTCACGGTTTTCTACGAGGAGCTGCGCAAGAATGTCACGCTGTTGATCGGTAAGCGAGTTCGCCTCATCATCCCGTAGAACATTCATAGTAGCATACGAAGGTCGAGGTGATACGCTTTCAAAGTTTAAATTAAACTTCTGCTTACAGTTTTCCGCAAAGTGCCATGTCTTTTTACCAAAATCAACATTTATATTGAAGTCAACTAGGAAATCTATGCCTAATAACGACTCATTATTATCAGCTTCTGGAAAAATTAAGAAGTTAACCATTTTACTTTTATTTTCTAACGTCACCTCCACCTCGGTAGTCAACACCTCCATTGATTTACATACACCATCAGCTAACTTTACATCTTTCGTAGCATGAAATAAGGGATGTCCCTTTTCTACCAGAAGAGAATGCAGCGTGTGGCCAGCAACACTAGTTTTAGCCCCTGAGTCTAGTAATGCGCTGCCATTTTTACCCAAAACATTAATATTTAAAATAGGGCGGCGCGACAATTGATCATTCTCTAAAGAACACATATCATAGGGTTCACAACAATAAACCTTATCAAAATCACTTACATTAGCAGGAAAATCCATATTACCGGAAAAACTGACGTTACCGGGCGTTACCGAACGGGGTATATATTTCCCGTCGGCGCGGAACGTGTTAATTCCACTTTTTGGCGGAGCCCCATCACGGCTCACGCAAGCTCGGCCGCAAGCGGACTCGGTGCCCCTGGCCCCCGGCACCTCCCCAGCGAGGGACTGGCGGTGGCACAGGTGGCGTTTCTGCAGGCACCGGGCGGTTACCACGCGGCAACTTAACCGTATGACACGACGGCACTGTATCAGATAATGAATAGAACGCTTGGCCCACGGCCACACTAGGATTACACTTTGGGCATTTCGTTTTGATTACATTACGCGCACCACAACCGTAACAACGAACCGCACTATTTTCACTGTCACTGACCTCGACTTTCGATTTTAACTTTTCGCACTCATCTTTACTATGCCCACTACGCTTGCAGTATGCACAAAAGGTTTTCTTAGGTTTTGAAGACGATGAGACCCCTTCAGGAACCATTCCAGGTGAAGTAGTAGGAGCGGCGGCGTAAGAAGACGAGCCGATCACACGCGGGGCCGCGGACGGGAGGGGGGTGCTCGCTCGCTTGTCGAACGCGTCGGCGGCGCCGGCGGCGGCCTCCCGTGTGCGCGACGAGCTCGTGGGGAGTGGCAGCGGAGCCGGCTGCGCAGAAACCTCACGTCTGCTTTCCTCGATGCCTCACGCTTTCTTCAATAGATCTTCAAAACTATGAATGCTTTCTCTGTCGATTCTTTTTCTTATTCTTTTATCTAAAAGCCCAAAAACCATGTCTATCTCGACTTTTTCTGTTAAATCGCCCGCCGGCAGCTTCGCCAACAGGGCGCGAGCTCTTGAGATGAACAAGTCAGTGTGCTCTGAGCCTTGTACCAGTGCGAACAGGTCCTTATAAATGCGGTAGGGGTAGCGACGTTCCCCGAACGCTCCCTGTAATCTGACGAGCGCTTCTGACCAGGTTTTGGTGGAGGTTTTCACACCTTGCCACCAAACTGCTGCGGGGCCTGTCAACAGCATAGACAGCCCACGAAGTGCGTTCTCGTCGCTAACATTAACGCAGCTCTTGTAGACCTCAATGGAGTCCAAGAAGTTTTCCAACGACTCATCTGGAGTGCCACTGTACTTAGCTTGACATTAGCAAAGTTTCCTCCAACGGCAGCGGATACGTCCATGGCAACGTTGCTGGAACCAGGTATTGACGGAGTGGACGAACGAAACTCCTGTAGAAGCTGTGAAGTCATCTCGGCCTGCGACCGTTGTAAGCTGGCCAGAATACTTGTCAGCGCTTCCTGCGACATCGTAATGTTTGCGATGTTTTCATCACTGTTGTCTTCTTCCGAAATATCCGCCAACTGCCGTTGTCGAGTTCGACGAGGCGGCGCCATTTTTTCTTTGAGCTGGTAAATAGGTACTTATCTCAAACGACGCTAACTTTTGAAAAGCAATTTATCCACCAAAACACGTTGGGCGGCCAAATGTGGCGGTAGGGTGTAGTGAGTAAGAACGTCCTTTATAGTTTGACACTATTTATTGGTGGTAGAAACTTAAAACACAGTCCAAATACACAAAATAAAGTAAATACTTTCAAAAAGTCGTAATGCGGCGGTGAGCGCACGGCGAGAGCGACGCGCGTGTACCTCTCACGGAGGGCGTAGACCGACTGACTGACTTTGTCTCGCTGAACGAAAACGAGACCACGAACGAATGGTAGAACAGAGCGGCACTCAGGCGCGTTTACTCCCGCGCCAGTATTTAAACTAAGGTGACAGCCGCCGTGGCGGGATACCTCTGTTACGTCTATGAGGCAGCTTACTGCCACACGCTACAGTATGTTTTGTAAACAGATCAGGGTAAAATTACAATACGTATAAATGCCGATGTAGCCGAAGAACTTTTTTCACAAATATTCCACTTAAGACCACTGAGGCCTTAAATTCGTCACCTGTGCATGCTAAACAATTGTTAGAAGATGATGTCAGTATTTGTAATAAAAAATTCTCCTTCAGAGAAATTGAACCAGACACTATTGTCAAAACTTTTTTCCAGAAAACAAATTCAAATTGCATGTCGAAAATTGTTTATGCTCTAAAGGGTATTACAAAATACTAGATTATGTAAATAACAATGATATATACACGTGTATAGATCTCCCAGCTCACAATGTTATTGTTGACATGAATTGTAATAGAATTTAAGATTTTATTTAAAAAATGTGTTGAAGCGAATTTCTTTTGGGCTCGACGTTTCTTCTCGCTTCGCAAACACTTCCCGAAACGTTGCGTAGTAGGGACTTTGTACTAGATAAAAAAAAACGATTTGAAAGCATGTGTAAAGCTTGATTGATTCCTGCCGCCTCTTTTCGCCAACGTTCTACGCGACAATATATTTTTAGAAAATGAGTCCCTACGTTGTGCTATATTCGTACTAGAGGTTGATAGTCTTTTGATAGGAAATTAAACACGAAAATTAAGTCCAACTTGTATTGAATAATTAAGCTCAGAAGCGCGTGTTCCCTGTTGCCCTGTTACGTAGAGACTGGCGAGGCCGGGGCTGCCATCGCTAGCCCGGCGCTAGCGCTGTGTCAGCACCTACAATACTCCCCCTTATAAAAAAAAATACAATTTCAAAAATGTCCAAAAACTTTAACATCATGATTACCCTATCATTACTTTGATTTACATTTAATTCAAACATGTTACAAGTCACTACTGCTCACTACTTATCGCATGTCTAGGAATTTGCTGACACCTTACATTGTTAAGGCGAACAGGGACGTACTTATACAATACAATCGCGCTGTTTTAACTTATGTTACCTATAAGCTAGTACATATAAGTTTAAAATTACATTT
This sequence comes from Coleophora deauratella, assembly GCA_958295455.1. Classification (NCBI taxonomy): domain Eukaryota; kingdom Metazoa; phylum Arthropoda; class Insecta; order Lepidoptera; family Coleophoridae; genus Coleophora; species Coleophora deauratella. The sequence continues at coordinate 1,222,059 of OY282406.1, forward strand.
AGGTTATTACAACATTTACTGTTAAATTATGTTTACAACATAGAATGTCGATTTTTATATGTTAACATGAAACAGAAATCACATATCACTGGTTTCCAAAATTACATTGTATTTTATTTATATTACACCCAAATAGAATTATAAATATTTGAATTTCGATACATACACTGTATACCATATACAACACTTTTTTATTTTCACACTAATATAAGGTCGAAGTGGATGAAACGGCACTATTGGGTTTGCTAGCTGCTGGATTTGCTGTTTGCACATTCAAGCTGTTTGTCACACGCCCTTTCTCCGCTGTAGAAATTAGGTCTTGCACCATTTTAGCTTTTACATTTTTACCAAATCGTTTTAACACCATGTAAATACACACAATAAAAATAACTGCAATAATTACAATCGCCAGAATACTAAACAATTCTAGTTTCTTTTCAATGGCAGCACTGGCTGAATTATCAGATCCTTGCTGAGCTATTACAACTTCTGCGTTTTTTGATTGTTGCTTGCCCATTTCGATAATGATTGGCATTAATCAAATTAATGAAACTTTTAGTATAAGTTACCTTTAACTTAGAAGGTATAAAACGGAATGACTAAAATTTTACAGTTACAAATTATTAGACAAATTTGACCTTAATAAAAATTTGCTTATCTACTAAACTAAGAAACGCACCGGTGGCTTAACCACTCTGCCACTGCGTGTGGTACAAGTTATAGGATTACTGTTAGAGACATTGTTTTTATTACAAGTATCTTGAGTATCGTTACCTAAGTTATTGGATTTTGGGCCTGATTTCTCATTTGTACTATTATCAGTGATGTCTGACTTTAATAAGTAAGCGGGCTTTAGTCTGTCTATTGAAATATCTAATTTTCTATTTATTAGCTGTACTTTAAAAACCTTTTTTGATCTATTTAAGACGCGGTATGGGCCATCGTAAGTAGGAGTCAAAGGTTTTCTGACCGAATCATTTCTAATAAAAACATGAGTACAGGTGTCAAGATCTTTATGTATGAAAATTTTCCTCGAATCGCTATCAGCGCGTGACTTGGGACGCAGGCACGCATACAATGTCGCGAAGTTTCTCAACAAATGTATATTGATCAACGGATGTGTGACTTGTATCGGTATAAAAGTCTCCAGGTAAGCGTAATGCCTGACCTAATACTAACTCTGCAGCGCTAAGGCCGGTGTCACACCGCGTGGCTGCGCGAAGTTCGAGTAACACGGTCGGTAACTCGTCGTCCCATGACGTGTTATCCGTTAACCTGCTAGTCAGAGCCGCTTTTAGGGATCGGTGCCATCTCTCGATCTTACCGTTGCTCTGTGGATGGTAAGGTGTGGTTCTTACCATTTGTACTCCTAATAACCGAAGTTGGCTGTTGAAAAGGTCGCTTTCGAACTGCCTACCCTGGTCACTCGTGAGCTTGTCTTGGCAACCGAATCGACCAATCCAACTGTCGTAGATGACTCTGGCTACCGTGTCAGCGGTGATATCACTCGTAGGTACTGCTTCTGGCCAGTGTGTAAACCTGTCGATTATTGTAATTAAATACCTGTTACCACGTTGCGTTGTCTGTAGTGGGCCGACTATATCGACGTGTATGTGCTTGAATCTCTCGGTGTGCGCGATGTGACCTAAGTCTGACAGTGTATGACGGTTTACCTTACTTTTTTGACAACTTTGACACGTCTTGGCCCATGTACGTACATCCTTATTCATGCTCGGCCAAAAGAATCTGCTATCTAGATATCATCTTCAAAAACGTTCTGATACCAGGGTGACTGATGTTGTGTACTGACTCAAAAACTAATCGTCTGAATTTTTCTGGTATGTATGGTCTAATACTGTTTGTAGATACGTCACAATAAATAATAAATAAATAATAATAAGCAAGGTAGACTGGAATGATATAATAATAGACAGTAAAAGTATTAATGAAAACTATAATAAATTTGATGACAAAATACGCGAACTCTTAAATAAGTACATTCCCTACAAAACTATAAAACAAACAGCACGGAAAACAAAATGGTTAACTAAAGGCTTGCGAGTGTCATGCAAAAATAAAAGGATACTTAAAATATTATTAAATGAATCTCATAGTGACGTATTAAAAAATTATTATAGAGTGTATCGGAAAATTCTCAAAAAGTCCGTAAAAACTTCTAAAAAAATTAACTACAGTAATATCATGGAAAAATCAAATAACAAAGTTAAAACCATGTGGCACATAATTAAAGACACCACCAACAAAAGTAGGAAACCGAATACAAAAAATATACAACTCACTTTTAATAACTCCACTATAGACAATCCCGCCGAAATTGCAAACAAATTCAACAACTATTTTGCGTCAATCGGTGAGTCATCGATTCAGCAGACGGCAGCGTCGTTGTTGGGGGGGACGCGCTGGCGCGGCCCCGCGAGCCCCGCACACGACAGCGATACTCGTGCGGCCGCGCCCGCGCTGTCGCAGCCCTCACCTACTTTGACACCTACTTTGACGCCTAACTCGATGTACCTGGCTCCAACCACTGAATGTGAAGTTCTTAGGGCAGCCAAGGGTCTCTCAAGTAAATACAGCAGTGGGGTCGATGACATACCATCCGCTTTAATTAAAAAATGCACCTCAGAATTGGCCTCTCCTCTTACCAAACTAATAAATCTGTCTTTCGATATGGAAACCTTCCCAGAGCGGCTAAAAATGGCTAAAATAAAACCTATCCTAAAAAAAGGCGGAAAATCATACGATATCAGCCAATATCGACCCATAGCTTTGCTACCGGCCTTGTCAAAGATATTTGAGAGAATAATGGTAAATCGAATAAATTCGTTTTTGGAAAAATACTCTCTGTTAGACACAAATCAATACGGCTTCCGAAAAAACCGCTCGACTACACTAGCAGTCTATACATATATACAAGAAATCCTAAATAATATGAGAGATAAACATCACTCCATCGGGCTCCTGCTTGACATGACGAAAGCGTATGACAAAGTATCACATCGGTTACTACTATCAAAACTGTATAACATCGGAATAAGAGGCAAGCCATACAACTGGCTAAAATCCTACCTATGTGATCGAAAACAGTTAGTTGAGGTAGAATATTATAATAGCGCGGAAGGTATGATACGAAATATTCAGTCTAGTATTCGGACTACAAACTGCTCCATCCCCCAGGGGAGTGTTATCGGCTGCTTATTTTTCATTATTTATGTAAACGAACTACCAAAAGTACCTAAGGCCAAGTGTATATTGTTCGCCGACGACGTATCTTTGTTGTTCAGGTCTTCCACGATGGAAAGCACTTCCCACGTTGAGGATACCTTCCATAAAGTGAACAATTGGCTTAAAAGTAATAATTTGGAAATAAACACACAAAAAACTAAATTAATACAGTTTCAACCTTATCAAAAGAAGCAATTACAGCTAAACACGATAACTACCAACCTAAACATAGAGGAAGTAAACAACTTTACACTTTTAGGCATCACTATTGACTTTTGAAATTGAAATACCACATCGAAAAAATCAAAACAAAATTATCTCAGTTCATCTATGCCTTAACAATATTAAAAACAAACACCTCGATCAACACTGCACTCACCGCCTATTATGCCTACGCATATGCGTGGCTACGATACGGCGTGATACTGTGGGGTCACAGTACTGATGCTCACGAATTATTTATAAAACAAAAAAAGTGCATACGAATAATTGCAAATATACGTCAACGAGACAGCTGTAAGCCGCACTTTAAAGAACTAAATGTATTGTCACTTCCATCCATATATATCCTCGAAATGGCAATGTTTGTAAGAAAACATAGGTCACTCTTCCAATACAATACAAATGCACGCCGTCAGTATAAACTCGTGCCGCCGGAACCTAAACTAGAGATATACAAAAGCGGACCGTATTACCGAGCAGTTTCGATATACAATAAAATCCCAGACAGCATAAAAACAGAAAAAGATATACATTTTAAAACGAAATTAAAAAACATTCTTCTAGATAAATGTTATTATACCATTAATCAATTCTTCGATGATAAAAATGTAATTTCTTGAATATATTTGAATCTCGCCATACGGTCTATGATATTGTATTATATTATTTTATTTTATATTAAACAATTTATACTAATTATCTTTGTAATACCCTCAGGACAGGGTTCATATACTTTACCTACTTATTAATGTAACTAACACCAAACATTTGTAATAAATACTGTAAGTGTATGAATGCAAATAAAGAACTATACTATACTATACTAAATACCTTTGTTTGCCATAGGCAAGTTTAGTCGCTTCAACCGTACGCTTCCAATGTAACAGCCGTCCTGATGTGGCGTAATATGAGCGTCGCTTTCCTGTGCTGCTGCCAATTCGTCGTAATCTATGACCGTTGGGCATGTTATTGTTTCAATACGTGATAGCGCGTCAGCTACTAAGTTCTCGCTACCGCTCACGTGTTGAATGTTATTTGTATACTCACTGATGTATAACAACTGCCTTGTTCGCCTGGGCGTTTCCTTATCTGAGCTTACCTTTGTAAGTGCATAGGTTAGGGGCTTATGATCCGTGTACTCTGTAAGTTCTCGTCCCTCGATCATATTCCTAAAATACATTATTGACATATATATAGCGAGTAGCTCGCGATCGTAAGTACTATACTTACTCTGAGTCTCTGATAGCTTTTTAGAGAAATAGCCCAATGGTTGCCAGGTGTTGTTTACTCGCTGCTGCAAAACTGCGCCTACGCATGTATTTGATGCATCGGTATTTAATGATAACGGTACTTCAGATGCTGGATGTGAAAGTGTGACGGCGCTTTTAAGGCTTTCCTTACAGCTTCTGATTCCGTGTCCCATGTTATCTGTGTCTTATCTCGTTTTTTCGAATTATGTAAGAACTTGTTAAGATGAGCATGATCTTGTGCAGCATTAGGTAAATGTCCTCTGTAAAAGTTAACCATTCCTAGGAATCGTCTAAGTTGTTCTATGGTCTCGGGTTTTGGATATTCGGTAATTGCCTGAACTTTTTCCGGTAGAGGTGAGATGCCGTCTGACGTCACTTTATATCCCAAAAAATCTACTTGACCTTGTCCAAAAATACATTTGCTCAAGTTAATTGTGATACCTGTATTATTCAGTCGTTCAAAAATCATCTTAACATGCTCTTTGTGAATGACGTCATTTTCGGATGCTATAATAACATCATCGATGTAACAAAACAGTGTGGAGGTACCTTTATCGGCCGATCCGATGTGTTCGATACCGTGGAGTACAGTGTTGTCCATAAATCTTTGGAAAGTTTGAGCTGCATTTCTTAGACCGAAGGTCATACGCGGAAACTCAAACAATCCAAAGGGTGTTATGATCGCTGTCTTTTCGATGTTCTCCTCTGCTATCTCGATGTAATGGTACGCTCTGTTTATATCAATTCTAGTGAAAACTTTTTTACCTGACAGTCCGTATGTAAAGTCGTGTAGTCTAGGTACTGGGTAGCGATCGGGTTTCGTCACCGAGTTAAGGCGACGATAGTCTCCGCACGGTCTTATTTTACCATCTTTTTTGGGAACCACGTGTAGAGGTGATGCCCACTGGCTACGTGAAGGTCTGCAAATACCTGCTTCCTGCATAAAATGGAATTCTTCTTTTACCTTTTTAAGTTTGTCGGGCGGTAGAGGTCTCGCGCGGGCATGGATTGGCGGGCCAGTTGTGTCGATGTAGTGTTTGACCGAATGCGACGGGGTCTTCTCCTTAAATGAGACTGGTTTGGTAATATCTGAAAATTGTTCTAACAAATCGCGAAAGGGGTTATCATCCTGAATGGTTTTTAAACTCAAACTCAAACTCAAAATTTAAACTCAAAATTTTTATTGCAAGAACATAGTAAAAAGATGGAAAAAAAATACAATGTTCTTATGTTCTACCAGACATGGCATGCAAAAATTTAAATTTAATTATTTCACAATATTAATAAAAACAATTATAAATTAACATTAAAATAAAACTATAGTTAACAAGGTTTACATGTCAAACAAAAATCTAATAACATAATATAATAATAGTGTATGTCCAAAGAAGTAAAGTAATTAAAATAATAATAGTAATGTCATTGTCATCCAATTAATTAAAATTTAATACTTAAATATTCTTTAATAGAGTAAAAACATTGCTCTGTAAGCCACTCTGATATTTTTGAATTAAACTTTTTTAGAGGACAATCTTTCAAATGCTTAGGTAAGTTGTTGTAGATCTGGATCGCCATACAGAATGCATTGTTTTTATAAACATTTACTCTGGCCCGTGGCAGATAGAGTCTGTCTCTATTCCGGGTTGACCTCGGGAAGGCGTGACTAAGTATGTCTTTCAAAATATTCAGGATGTTCTCTAACAAACACAGATATTTGTTTTATATACATACACGGTAAAGTTAAGACTTTCGTGGCTTTAAATAAAGGTCTACAAGGTACAATAAAATGAGTATTGCAAACTGCTCTAATACATTTTTTTTGAATTAGAAATGCTTTTTCTGCGTCTACAGAGTTACCCCATAGCATAAGGCCATAACTCAAAACCGATGATACATGTCCATGGTAAGCCGTTAAAGCTATATCTCTCGAAGACGTACTACTTAAGTTTCCTTAAGGCGAAAACGAACTTATCTAATTTCTTACACATATTACTAATATGCCACTTCCAACTACAAAATTTGTCGATATGCAGGCCAAGAAAATTAAATGTTTCTACTTCCTCAATTTTAGTGTTAATATATTTTATTTCCAGATTTATGTCATTATTGTTATATGTCCTAAATTGCATTATTTTAGTTTTGTCAATGTTAATCTTGAGTTTATTTTTGTCCAACCAGTTAATAATCACTTGCAAAGTATCAGATATTTCCCTATTTAAATTACTTATGTTGTCTGATCTGACTAATAATGTTGTGTCGTCGGCAAACATTAGACAATTATGTTTGGTATGCTGTGGCAGGTCGTTAACATATAGCAGGAATAGTAGTGGACCCAGTATACTTCCTTGAGGTACACCACGACGATTATATACGCAAGTAGACCTATGAGATATTAGCTCTTCATTCTGAATACTTAGTATTTCAGTACATTGTTGCCTATCGGAAAGATAACTTTTGATCCATTCCCATGACTTCCCTCTAATTCCATACCGCTCTATTTTGTCTAAAAGGATAGAATGGTCAACGAAATCAAATGCCTTACTTAGATCTAAGAACACTGAAGCTATAGGAATATTGTTATTTATAGATTCGGTTATATATTAGTTTATTGAAGGTTCTGTAAAATTTATGACCGTTCCAGTCGCATAAAGTTCAGTCAGCCCGTCAACTATTTTTTTATTATATAAATCGACTATTAATTGGTGTTTTTTCAAGAAATCAGGTCCAATAATCGGCCTATTTACATTACAGATTATGAAAGGCAATGTAAAATTACGTCATAATCCTAAATTCAATTCTAGAGTTATAGTACCGTATGTTGCAATTTCTGTGCCATTTGCAGCGAACAATTTATATGTACAATCAGGATTTTGTTGTTTAAAATTAACTTTAGAAACTGGAATTACCGAAACATTGGCACCCGTGTCTATTAAAAAGTTCATACACGTTTTGGAATCGGTTACACATAGCCGGTGATTTTCATTGATGTCGATACACTCCGCCACCGTATCAGACTGTACCGGAACTAGTTTCCCTTGTTGGTGGTCCAGTTGCAGGGTGACTCGCACTTTTTAGCTGCCTCACGGAACTTGTAATGGTACCTGCATAGCCATTCTGCACTCTGTGGTGTACACCTCGGTCTGGACTGCGAACGGGATCTGCTGCGGTTCCAACGTCTGCCGTCGTAGCGTTGATGTGGCCGTCCTCGTCCTCTGATGCTGTTCACCTCCAAACGCAAAGCCTTCATTTCCGCTGACAATTCTCTTACTTGTGTCAATAACTCGAGTTGAACCGGTGAAGAGGATGTAGATGGTACAGGTGCTTCCACTGCTGCGATGTCGCCGCTCCTCAGATTTTCCATAATTTTGTCGGCCATTCCTGCCAGGTCGTCCAACTTCGTGTCGGCACTGGAACTCGCCAAGATCGCGCGTACCCAGCCTGGTAAGCGCGCTATCCAAAGGTTTTTCAGTGTTTTTCCTGCCGTTCCCGAATTTTTTGCAAGCTCACGCATCTTGGTAAGGAGTTGCGTGCCCAGGTCCATTTCCTTGACCAGTTTGTGGAACTGGGCTTCAGCGCTCTCTTGGAAAATGTTCAGCAACCGAGCCTTGAGAACGGTGTACCTCTGCTCCGCAGGTGGATCGTCTATCAGGTCAGTGATCTGGGTTATCTCTTCTCTACCAAATTTTGACAAAACCAGGTCGTACTTAACTGCTTCACTCTGTCGCTGTGGTGCAACGATCGCCTCGAACTGGGCGAACCACATGCGGGGCATGTCCTTCCAGAACAGGGGTATTCTCGAAGACATACTGATAGCTGCTAGGTCATTGTTAACCTGCTGCTGTAAACGAATTTGCTCGTCTTGCTGGCGCGGTGGCTCCATAATGTGGAAAGAGTAAAGTCACTCAAATGTTTGTTTTCAATGCACTGTCACAGTTTTTTTTATTTTTGTTAAAAACACTCACGGTTGAGCACTGAAAAGGGGCAACAGGGGGTCACCAATTTAGAAAATGAGTCCCTACGTTGTACTATATTCGTACTAGAGGTTGATAGTCTTTTGATAGGAAATTAAACACGAAAATTAAGTCCACCTTGTATTGAATAATTAAGCTCAGAAGCGCGTGTTCCCTGTTGCCCTGTTACGTAGAGACTGGCGAGGTGGGGGGCTGCCATCGCTAGCCCGGCGCTAGCGCTGTGTCAGCACCTACATATTCATCCCCATCACATAGATGGTTGGCAGTGCCCAACTGTGCATTTCACTAGAAGCTTTCTGCCTCGCGCAACCAAACTGTGGAATGAATTGTCGCCTGCGGTATTTCCGGACCGATATGACATTCAAACCTTCAAGAAAAGAGCGTACTCCCATATCAAAGGCCGGCAACGCACTTGTGACTCCTCTAGTGTTGCGGGTATCTATGGGCGGCGGTAATCGCTTACCATCAAGTGAAAAATACCAAGTAATTATTGCAAAAATCAATTGCAATCCATCATATGTTTTAAATGTGTTCTGAAATAATATGCGCAGGTTAAAAAAGTAATGAAAAATAGAAGTAATAGAAACAATTTAATCTAACCGCCTCCGTAGCCCAGTGGCTAGTCCACTCGCTTCACATCAGGAGGTCGCGGGTTCGATTCCCGGCGGGGTCCAACTTTGCAGGACTCGGTTTGGTTGGTGGTAGGGCATTTTCTGAGCCCGCCTGGCTAGCTACCACCATCTTATCTAAGTCTTGCCGCCAAACATCAATGTTAACAGCATTGATGTGTTCCGGCATGAAGATAAGATAGCCAGTTCCCCTTTGCGTTGGGGAATCTTGGTAAGCCCGCTTCCATCTTCGGCATCATCGTCACTTACCATCAGGTGAGATGATGCCAAGGGCTTACCAATTGAGGGTAAAAAAAAATTGCGGTTTTATTTGATAAAATTCTAAACTTAACAAATAATAAATTAAGGCGACCTGGTGACCTGGCCAGGTGTCCCCTGCGGGTAAGATTTGGTGACAGTTGCTTGGCTTTAGACACGTAACACACATTTTTAATCGACTTCAAAAAAGGAGGAGGTTCTCAATTCGTCGGTATTTTTTTTTAAATAATTGTTTTTAACGTATTCAGCGTGGTCAATTATTACATTTACAAACGTCTTAATCTATTAGTAGAAGAGTTTCCAAAGCGTACAATTGAGGGTACAAGATTCGAAATATTAGAAACTTTGTGCTAATTAGAAGAAAACGAAATTAAAAGAACGTGGTAAGCATTCATCATAGGTACTTATAAAAACCATTTGAATTGAAATTTGAGTGTTTTTTTCTAGTGTGGCAATTATACATATGTACTATCATGTTTTTAATGTTGAATACTAATAAACACTTTAATTGCACTCGTGTGTTGAGTCTCTCACGACTTCCACTATCGTGTCCTGATAAAACCGCTGGTAAAGCACGCGTGTTTCAATCGCCCGCCACCATATGTCTTTGCAAGTTGTGCATCGCACCCCGCACAAAGTCCATATTCTTTTAACCAAGCTGTGTTAGTTTTAGCTTATTTTCACAGTTCAAAGATCCGGGCCTGAAGGTAAACACTGAGAAAGGTAAGTTTTTCCCAAGCAATCCTGTTGCCCGATCAAGTTTTGCCAGCCTCAACGTTTTCGTGCCTGGTTTGCAGGACTTGTATAGAAACTATTTGTATTTTTTGGGTTCGCCGATCTTCCCTTGCTCAGGAGGTATCAAAGATATGAATAGTAGGAAATATCTTTTCAATGTGGTTTGCGTACGTTTGCATCATTGTTCTACAGTCTACATCAAGACATTGCAGTAATTCGCCTATAAATACACGATGCCATGCCCAATGAGCAAACTAGTCATATAAGATTAAGCTTATTCAGCTAATACGTTCTAAAAAAGTCATATAAACGTGAATTATACTGAACCTGTCATATAAAATCATCTTATTCAGCACTTTAGTTACTCAGCATTACAGTCATATTAAGACGTCGTATAAACGTTTATTCGATGTCCATTTATGACTTTAAAGTCATATAGGATTATGCTGAATAAGTCACCTCTATACGACACATGTGTGACTGTTTCATCGAGTAAAGGCATTTTATATATCTTTTTTGTTACCTGGGTAGACGTATCAGTTTCAAAGTTTGTTTTTTCTTAATATGGAAAAGGTGTAGGCGTAAAAAACATAGTTAAGATCAATAAACATTTTTTCTATTCTACTCTACTCTACTCTACTCTACTCTACTCTACTCTACTCTATTCTATTCTATTCTATCAATTTTTACTCGACTTTCCCAGTCAGGGAAATATTTTCCAGTTGTATTTGTTGGGTTTGGGAGAACGACGTTTCGTTAGAATTGTACCCAGAATCAAATGCAATTTATTGTGTTAAGCGTTCAATTTTTTCATTTATCATATTTAAAAGTGTGGGTTTCACAATTATCATCCTTAATTTAAGGCTATTTGGTAACCATTTTTGTGTAACTGTTGATTAGCCAAAACAAATTAAATTTGCCTTTTTACTGCTGGTTAAAGACTTCCCGCCTTACCATGCACAGGTGTGACGCAGGTGTTACGGGTGAGATGGCGAGCGACGCCGATGTGGTGCTGACGGGCCTGTCGGGCCGCCTGCCTGAGAGCGACACCATCGAAGAGTTCGCCGAGCACCTGTTCGCTGGCGTAAACCTCGTCACAGCCGACGACCGCCGCTGGCCACAAGGTACCTGGTCGGCGGCAGCTCAGGGAGACGTAAAATTAAATAATAGCTAACTGATTTAATCAACTGGAGCTAACACAGAGACAGACAGCTAGACAAAGATAGGCTTCAAACTTATAATACTCTAGAAAAAAGATCGGTAAATTCAGGCAATGGAAATGAAATTGCAAATTAACTAAATAATAAATAATTGCTATGAGGCGATGGAAACAAAAATTTTAAGACATGGGAACAAGCCAATATTTATACAAGAGAATAGCGAATACGTGCGCCTCAAATAAATAATAGTCTGTTAGAAAGAAAATTTACTACAGCATTGTATTTTGATAACTTGTGTTTATCAAAAAAAAAACGGTGGCTGTTCCTGTTCAATACATCTTTTCGACAAAGTTTATAAACGCTTATTATGTTACGCAACTCCTTAACGGCTGGACCGATTCAAGCGTATTTGAATATTTTTCCTTGGCAATTACTACTAGGCTCTTACCTATTTCTATGTTTGGTGGAAACTGGTTCTGAAGTTTCCAAGATATTTGTAGGGGATGAGCTTTCGTGTAGATGAAATACTTGCAATAAACTTTAGAAATTAACGTTTATTGAAGAAAAAAAAATATTATTGATAAATCGCAATGGCAATGCAAGGGCAGTTTCGTAGATAATGGCGTGATCCAGAGGCTTCTTTCATAGGCTTCTTTCATTGCTTCTGCGAAACGCCGACAGATGGCGCTAGCGCCAACATACCGCCCGCCTTGGAAGTTCCATCTTCTAATGAATTTTCGGTAATTTCGTGCAGCACAGGAAGTGGGCAAATTTTTGAAAATGCACGACGTACGTTTCCTGTTGCAGTGCAAATCTCTGCAACCCTGATTACTCCATCCTTGCCCGGAAAAACACGTAAGATTCTCCCCAAACGCCATCTGAGAGGGGGTAAATTTTCTTCCTTAACAAGGACAAGGGTGTTTGGTGAAAGCGTTTGTTGATTTGTCTTCCACTTTGTCCTGCGCTGAAGCTCGGAAACGTATTCAGTGGACCAGCGCTTCCAAAAGTCTTGTCGCAGCTTCTCCACGCGGTCGTAGCGACTGAGACGATGACTCGGGACGTCCGTGAGGTCCTCGCTTGCCGGAGTGGTCAGAGGGCGCCCGATCAGGAAATGAGCGGGAGTGAGAGGTGACAAGTCACCAGGATCTGCGGAAAGAGGAGACATGGGGCGGGAATTCAGGACGGCTTCGATTTGTGCCAATACCGTGTTGAACTCCTCGTAAGTTAAATGAGCATTACCTACAATACGTCTAAAGTGATATTTACATGACTTAACCCTTGCCTCCCAGAGACCACCAAAATGAGGAGCGTAAGGTGGAATGAAGCTAAATTTAATACCAGCCATCGCTGTCTCGTCAATAATTTTTTGAGAATCATTTTGCAAAAGAATTGGGAATTCTTTCTCAGCACCGACTAGGTTTTTCCCATTGTCGGAAAATATTTCGAGTGGCTTCCCTCGCCGGGAAATAAATCTTTTTAATGCCAAAATGTAGTCATTTGTGGAAAGGCTAGTTACCAATTCTAAATGCATCTCGTCGTAAAACATATAAACAAACAAATGTAGCCTTTCTCAAGCTTAGCTTCTCTTATTACGGTTTAGTATGAACACTGGCCCCGCGTAATCAACACCTGCACGAATAAAAGGAAAACCGGGTTCTAAGCGCTCTACTGGTAAATTACCCATGATTGGTGTTATAGTTTTACCTTTTATACGTGTACAAGTAGTGCATTGATGCACTACCTTTCTTGGCCACCAACATTCACGCTGGATTTTTCTTGTTCAAGTCAAAGCTACTGTTATTCAGCCTTCCGCCGACACGTATCAACTTATTTTCGTCAATGAACACGTTTAGTCCTGAAAAAGATTTATTTTTAACACTGTTTTCATTAATTAACTGTCGATATTCGATGGGAAACGACTGAACTTGTGCTAGGCGCGTTAGTAAACACTGTGAAGCGGCTAACTTGTCCACAGTTAGTGCGCCGCCGGTGCGTTTGTGAGGAGCGCTGCCGGCGCGGCATTTGTTTATGAATCGAAGTAAAAATGCGCCCACTCGTTTTAACTTGTTAAAAGATGAATACCTTTCGAAGTCAACTAAAACATCAGAACTTGTACAGGGCATACTAATAACCTTATTTCTCAGTTCTGGCAAATTTTTGGGATCGATTTCAGAGTGGTTGTTTTTCCAATCAGAACTCCCGTCACGCAAATAAACCGGGCCGTGCCACCACAAGTGATTGTTAACTAACGCATCGAGATAAAGACCCCTAGACACTAAGTCGGCTGGGTTATTCTTGCTATCTACGTGCAACCATACTGAATCGCCCATTAATTCGTTAATTTCTGTTACGCGGTTTTGCACGAATGTTTTAATGAGTGCAGCGACATTCTCAACCAACCCATTATAATTGTGGAATCGGTCCAAAAATAGATTTTATTAAATGTTAACCGTGACGATGCAATAATAGATTTGAACAACCTTGCGCCAATCAGGGCTCCACAGAGCTCCAAACGCGAAACACTAATCGCCTTTAATGGAGCTACCTTGCTTTTCGCACACAAAAGGTTAACAACGACCCCAGACTCGTCATCATCATACGTCCGTACGTATGCACAGTGTAGCGACCTTGCAGATTCCACAGATCTGCATATTATCACATCTCCGAACGTGCTTGCAAAGAGCATACTAATATGTGTGACGTCAGTTATAATCTGTATAAATACTCTTACTTTATACCAATAAATGTGCAGTATCCGTGCAGTATCCGAGCAGTACCTGAACAGCAATCATGGAGTAATCACTACATCCTGTCCTCCGCTCCGCCACCCGGCGTCGAGATGATTACCTAGCTGCAACCTCCTCCATTTACCCTACAACTCTGTCAACTCAACTTTACCACCAATATGGTAACAACATATCGGCAAATTGGTGACCACCGACGAAGAACACGCATTTCTGAAGACATGGAACAAATAACTGGCAAGCATCATCAACGGGTCAACTTCGAAACAACTCTTCAAATCAACTACAATGTAACCGCAACAGTGTTGTACTAATCGTATCAATAACCTCTGCATCAACGGCAACGAGCTAACGACGATCGAAGAAACGACGAAACCAACAAATTTATACCACTACAGCATCCAAGATTCGTTGGCTGACAATGCGACAATCTTTGGCTAAAAATAAACAGTGGTTTATCAAAATATTCAAAGCGCTCCAGGCTCTTCCAATGGCACAACATATCCACAAGAAATCACTGCAGCCCACGCCGGAACTTCTCTGGTCGGCACCTCACCGGCGCTTGGCAGACTGCAACTTGTGAAGATATCATCGCGACCGCAGGAGACGGTTTCGCGCGCTCCGCGACAAGCGTTGAGCAAATAAATGTGGCGTTCCGCAACAAGCGTAGATCACAAACGCTCCGCAACTAGCGTAGAGCACAAACGCTCCGCAACTAGCGTAGAGCACAAATTGCAATGAATATGAAGAATATAAGCCTGCGCCGCAAATCGGTCGTCTCGACTCACTGAAGACTTGAGCTGAATAACGTCGTTATCGTCAACTTCACGTACAAACTGTAGACTTCAAGATGAAACCCTACATTGGAGGAATATATTAAAAACATCGTGACTCTAGCTAAAATATCATCACTCCATCTACTGCCTGCACCGCTTAAGAGGACATGAATTAAAAACTGAAACTGCTGCTCTGCTCTATACTTTTTTTTTTTTTTTTTTTTTTATGTGATAAGGAAGGCAAACGAACAAGTGGGTCACCTGATGGTAAGTGATCACCACTGCCCATAGACACCTGCAACCCCGGAGGGGATTGCAGATGCGTTGCCAACCTAGAGGGCTAAGATGAAATGCCTCTTGTGCCTGTAATTTCCTCGGCTGTCTTACTCTCCACACCGGAACACAACAGTGCAAGCACTGCTGCTTAGCGGCAGGATTAGCGAGTAAGATGGTGGTAGCGATCCGGACGGACCTCGCACAAGGTCCTACCACCCGCAAATACTATATACTACAAGATAATGTATGCAAGCTCGCTACCAAGAAGAAACTAAACGTGACTTTTGTTTACAGCCGACAAGGCATCATACATAATAAGTCACGTAAAGAAACTGCCGATATCGCAATCGACGGAACGTAAATCACAATTTGCACTTCCTGCATTTTTTGTCGCAACGATGTGTCTAGGTCAAGTGTATAATGAATAATTGTATTATGTAATTACTACCTATGTATACGTTTTATGTAACTATGTAAAAAAACTTCATTTTTTCCCCAAGGGGGGTGTAATGTAGCGACCTTGCAGATTCCACAAATCTGCATATTATCACATCTCCGAACGTGCTTGCAAAGAGCATACTAATATGTGTGACGTCAGTTATAATCTGTATAAATACTCTTACTTTATACCAATAAATGTGCAGTATCCGTGCAGTATCCGAGCAGTACCTGAACAGCAATCATGGAGTAATCACTACATCCTGTCCTCCGCTCCGCCACCCGGCGTCGAGATGATTACCTAGCTGCAACCTCCTCCATTTACCCTACAACTCTGTCAACTCAACTTTACCACCAATATGGTAACAACATATCGGCAAACACAGGCCCCGTATGCATCTTGGGATGCATCTGTGAAAATGTGCAGTTCCGTGTGACCGGTGTACACGCTCCTTACGAATCGAGGTATTCTTATATCGGGTAAGTACTGCAACATATCTATAAATCGGTTCCATGAGAGGGTGACGTCATGAGGTACCTGATCGTCCCAGTCGAGTTTACATAACCATAGTTTTTGCAGCATGATTTTAGCGACTATTACCGCCGGGGCTAAGAGACCTAAAGGGTCATAAACTTGAGAGATAATCGAGAGCATCTCTCGCTTAGTAACATTCGATGGAATGTTGTCGATTTTCGTGTCAAAATACAGTTCATCAGTATCGTTTTGCCAGCCTAGACCTAACGTTTTACTTTGCTTATGCTCGCCGACGGACAGCTCCTTCGTGGTAGCTGTAGTGACATCAAAATTGAACGTCCACTTACGCAAAGGAAAACAGCCAGACTTTAGCATACGCGATACCGTTTCGCATATTTTTAGGAGACCCTCACGGTCGTCGTGGCCAGTGATAAGGTCGTCAACGTAAAAATCATCTTTGATAACCTTAGCGATGACGTCATCATCACATTCCTGCGATAATTGGTTTATGCAGCGAATGCTTAGGTACGGCGCAGACGCAGTGCCGTACGTTACCGTGTTCAGCTGGTAGACATCGATCGGATCAGATGGATTTTCATGAAAAAGTATCAATAGGAGGTCTCTTTGATCCTTTTGTATTAAAATCTGTCGAAACATTTTTTCGACGTCAGCGCATGCTACGAATTTATGTTGACTGAAGCGAAGTAAGATCGAGAAAATATTATTTTGAAGAGCAGGCCCTATCAGCTGTATATCGTTTAATGATTTATTTGACGTAGTAACGGCACTAGCATCAAACACTACGCGTAGTTTCGTTGTGGTGCTACTTTCTCGGAATACACCGTGGTGAGGAAGAAAGTAGTTTGGCTCACCGTACTCTTCAACCCGTGTCATGTGCCCTAAATCACGATATTCACGCATAAAATCTACATACATCTTTTTGTATTGAGTTAAACGCTTCAATTTGCGTTCTAACGAAATAAATCGCTTTTTTGCCATTGCCAATGAGTCACCGAGGGCATCAGCTGACTCTTTGAGAGGCATACGAACTGAGAATCTACCATCCTCCTCGCGTTTAGTCGAATGAGTAAAAATATCCTCGCATTTTTGTTCGTCTATAGTTAAAATATTGTTAGTCCTAGGTACGTTTTCTAATTCCCAAAACTTACGTAATTGGGTATCTATCGTTTGAGTAAAATTGCAATGAATTTTATTAGACTGTAATTTATTCGCATAAATAGGTCCCGAAATTAACCAACCTAACTTCGTATTTTGTAGGTATGGGCCTTGTGGCAGTCGCATCTTATTGTCCATTAGCAGTTCCCAAAAAATATCCGCCCCTAACAGCAGGTCGATTTCCGAGGGTACGTCATATGTGGGATCAGCTAAAGGCATATTATCCGGTATACGTATAGAGTGGCAATCGATGTTTGATGACGGCAAACTAGACGTTATACGCGGTAAAACAAAACATTTTAATCGTTTACAGTAATCGTTTACTTTTGATCGCATAATTAAATCGCATGTATGATTAGAGTGAGAAACCGATTGTCCTACACCCGTAATCTGAACAGTGGACTGTATCAAAGTTGAATTTAATCGTTTACATAGCTTTTCGGTTACAAAACAATGCTGGCTGCCGTTGTCGAGGAGCGCCCGCGCTGTATGGAACTCATTGTTATCGTCGGCCACCTCCACTAACGCCGTGGAGAGTATGATCGGCTGCACTCCCGGTGAGTGCGAATCAGCAAAATCATAAGGCTGCACACTATGACTAGTTGATATCGAATGCATAGTTGTCGATGTACTTGCTAATGACGCGTTTACATGGTCCTTAGTATCGTGCTGACTCGTTCGAGTGGTGATGAGCACAGATTAACGTTTTCGTTACTATCCATATGAAGTAAAGAATTGTGCTTACGTTGGCATTGCTTACAGGGTCCAAATATGCATTCAGCGATCGAGTGCCCTGTACGTAAACAATTGCGACAAAGATTCTTATCTTCAATTAGCTTGCACCTGTCCTTAACATGTAAGTTTAAAAAATAACTGCATGTAATCAAGGCATGGTTACTGTTACACATTACGCAATGGGATGAGGCTCGCTTGTCTTTATTAGTTTTATTCGATTTAGTCGTCATTAGCTGTGGACATGATTAGTTTGCGGTTGATAATAGTGTTTTTTAGGCACATGCGAAACTTTGTTCTCAGTGTAGGTCTTCGTATACGAATTACGATTACCCTGACTAATCATTTCCAACATATCAGCGCGATTTCGGAGAAAAGTTAACAAATCATCAAGTTTTAATTTGTTTTTTGAGTGATCACCTGACGAACCAGAAATAATAGAACCTTTGTGATTTTCCCATTCGCGTTCTGTTGACGAATCAAGTTTAGATACGATTAAATGAATAATTAACGTATCCCAGGCTTCGGTGGGCTCGTTTAACGTTTTTAAGGCACGCAAATTACGTAATACGGTATCTATTAGTTTTCTGATTTGCGCAGGTGATTCTTTGTTTACGCTTTGCATTGAAAATAAGGACTTAACGTGATTGTAAACTAAAAGTCTTTCATTATGGAATCTAGACTCGAGAAGCTCCCATGCGTGAATGTAGTTAATAGTGGCTGTGAACTCGAGTGCACTTATTACCTGAGCGGCACTACCAGTAACGGATGAGCGCAAATAATGGAATTTTTGTATCAAATCAAGATCAGTTCGCTTATGGATCATGGAAATGTATGAGTTTCGAAACTCCAGCCAGTGATCATACGTGCCATCAAAGGTATGTAATTTAATATCAGGCAATTTAATAGAGGCACCATTTGACGTGGTAGGTTGCATACACATAGAAACGTCTAGACATTTGTCTTTTTCGTAAACACATTGAGCAATAGCCATAATCTTGTAGTACCTTTCCTCAAATTCCTCCCTGTACTCCAAATGGACATGCAGATCAGACTCATCAACTTGAAACTCAATTTTGATTTGAATCTCATTAAATAGTTCATAAAAACTAGCCGCGGTTTTCATCTGAAACTCGACTCTTTGTGATTGATTAAAAACGAGCAATTCATTTTTGTACACGTATTTTTCGAATGCAGTTAATCTAGACTTTACAGCACCCCGCTGTCGTTTAAGGTCGCTGAGATCTAGTTTTTGTTTTGCAGGAGATTTAGTTTTAGGAACTTTTAAGCTCGAATCGTAATTTTCCTCCGTATCACTCACGCAACGATCACCTTAGTTCTGAGTTGACACGTAGCTAAACTGGCACCATAAATTTTTATTTTTTTATTTTATTTATTTATTTACCTTAAATACATCATCGTTACAGGGAACCCAATTCGATAATGTAGCAAAATTTACAAAACAAACACATGAAATTAAAAATCATGTACATAAATGATACATAACTACTCTTTTAAATTCCACCAATGAACAATTGAATAAGTCGGCTTTTTCCGTCACTGCGTTTATTAAAACTTTCGCTCTTGAAAGTGGCGAAAACTTTAAAATATTTGTCCGTGCTGTCGGTAGCACCAACAATCTATTTCTTGGTTCCCGTCTCAGCCTGGTGTTAGGAACGAGCAGTCCCAACAATTGCAGTAAGGGCGGGTTACTTAAAATACCCCTAAGGATAAGAAATACGTACTTAGCTAGAGCCAAATCACGCCGCACCTCTAACCTATAGTAGCCAACCATTCCCAACACAAAGAGGGATGGATACATAAGGGGGTAGAATGGGTAAACCCCGTATTCCTTCAAGTATAGGTAGCCCGTGAACTTATTTTGAATTTTTTCAACCATTTGAGAGTACTTGGCCTCGTGAGGATTCCATATCACAGCGCCACTCTCCAACCTACTCCTGACTAGGCAGTTGTCCAAAGTTCTAGCTGCTGCTGTTCCCTGGAAATCAGATGTTTCACGCACCACAAACCCCAACATCCTAAAAGCCTTTGAACGGAATTGCATCAACTAGTAGTTACAATTGCACTGGAAAGCCAAAATCACAACACCGTCAAAAGTACAGGAATCGGGATAGGAAGGAATGAAAACCTCTGACCGAAGCTCGTAGTCCGGAACGTCGTAGGTGCGTAGTCGTTTTTCCCGGTCCCAGTCCAGAAGATCCGTGTCGAAGGTCCAATGTAGGGGTGAGCTTTCGTGTAGATGAAATACTTGCAATAAACTTTAGAAATTAACGTTTATTGATGAAAAAAATAATATAATTGATAAATCGCAATGGCAATGCAAGGGCAGTTTCGTAGATAATGGCGTGATCCAGAGGCTTCTTTCATAGGCTTCTTTCATTGCTTCTGCGAAACGCCGACAGATGGCGCTAGCGCCAACAATATTATTTAGCTCTTCCCGTAGATAAAGGTATTTTATGCACTATTATTACAATTATCTTATTCAGAAATATTTTTTGTTGTCGATGAAGCGTTGACAATAAGCATAGTGACCAACACGAACTTATTATGCCTTGAAGACCACTTTTATCGCATTGTTTCGAATATTTCAGGAGTTCACGGAATACGCGAGAGTAATGGGAAAATCAAAGATTTGACACGCTTGGATGCTACATTTTTCGGGGTGCATCCGAAGCAAGCGCAAGTGATGGACCCACAGCTGCGCTTACTGCTGGAGGTGACGCACGAGGCGATAGTGGACGCCGGCATCAACCCCGTAGAGCTGCGTGGCACACGCACCGGCGTCTACGTGGGCATATCAAACTCTGAAGCCTACAGGATTTGGTGCGACATCGATCCGGAACAGATCAACGGATACGCAGCCACCGGCTGCTGCGTCGCTTTGGTCGCCAACCGCATATCATACACTTTTGACTTCAAGGGTCCGTCCTACGCCATAGACACCGCTTGCTCAAGCTCCCTATACGCTTTGACGGCAGCAGTGGATGCCATTCGGAACGGCCTTTGCGACACGGCTATTGTGGCTGGCACAAATGCGTGCATTGACCCAATAACATCGCTGCACCTCCACCGACTCACTATATTGACGCAGAAGGGAAGGTGCGCGGCGTTCGATGAGGCTGCTGACGGCTATGTGCGCAGCGAGGCGGTGGTGGCGGTGCTGTTGCAGCGGCGCGGCGCGGCGCGGCGCGTGTACGCCACGGTGCGTGGTGCGCGCATAAACAATGACGGCAGCAAGGAGCAGGGTATCACTTTCCCCTGCGGCGCCATGCAGGGCAAGCTCATGCAGGAGACATTTCAAGTGACGGGGCTGCGGCCGCAGGATGTCACCTATTTTGAGGCACACGGTACCGGCACAAGGGTAAATCGTATGATCGAACTATCAAGTACTAAATTACAGTATACAAGGTCTCAAAAGATCACTCTCGGAAATGTTATTGTCTTTTTTCCCTCATCAACTTTCTCCCAGGCACTCACAATAAATGTTTGGACTCTCCAAAATATAAAATAGGCTCTTCCAAGGATCATTGGTTGGGGTCACGCCTAACACAAACATTTTAATGATTATCAGATTTGTCCGTTCATATTTTGCTCTGTATTTGGGTATATGATATCTATGTCATAACTGTATCAGTATCTGGTTCCCATAATCTAGGTAATCCTAGTTTGAGGCCGGATGTTCATGTGTGATTTTTTAGAATGTTATTGTTCTTGGAGTCTCCAGGATTGAGTTTAGTAGGTCAAAAACTTGACACGTAAACGGCAAACTTTTATTATTTGAAATACATATTTTGTTATATGAGAAATCATTTTATGTCTTCATTTTAGATTGGTGACCCTCAGGAAATCAATACAGTTGCTGAGATATTCTGCAAGGATCGCAAGAAGCCGCTGTTGCTTGGTTCCGTGAAGACGAATATGGGCCACGCAGAGGCTGCCTCTGGAGTGTGCGCCATCGCTAAAGTAATTATAGCAATGGAAAGTGGCATAATCCCCGCCAACCTGCATTACAAGACGCCAAACCCAGACATCCCAGCGCTCACTGACGGCCGCATACAAGTGAGTCAAAGAGTAAGAGTAAAGGTGTTTCGCCACCGCGTCCGATCCAAATCCGATCGGAATCGGACCTTTTCTAGTGCGCAATTTTTCATTCATAATACATTATTCTAGCTTATAGGTTGTAATCTATTCTAGCTTATACTGGGAAGTATAATTCTTATGAGGAATTCCAAATCGAAAAGATGAAGAAGAAGAAGTAACATGAATAAGTAACATTATTTTTTGTGTCATTGAGTATTGAGCAGGATTTCTCATACGACCATTACCAAACGCCTTAAGCGGAATCAATTCAAGCAAATAAGGGGCATCATGATTAACTAATTTAAAACTAATTCAACCTCATCTCTTCTATTTTTGCTTATAGTATAGAACAGCCACAGAGAAAGATTATCCACTTCAAAAAAACATATAGCTCAGGGGTATTAGGTTAAATTTGACCAAAAACATAAAATATTTCAGGACTAGCTGAAATTTTGTATACTGACTTTGTAAGTGGTAGTAAATAATTACTCAAAACTCCTCATTCCTCTCCCGCTTGCGTCCTGAGATATACAGGGTGTTTGGGTTCTATATAAAAATAAATTTTAATTTTTTTTACACCGCAAACTTTATTAAAGGAACTTCAGACGGTAAAATAAGACTAAAAGAGCTCTGAAAATGTAAACATTTAATACTTCCTCTACTTGCGTCCTGAGATATAAAGGGTGTTGGGGTCATAGAGAATATATTTTTTTAAATATTTTTTGACCGATATCTTTATTAAAGAAACTTCAAATGTAAAAGAAGACTAAAATAGCACTGATTGGTAAAAAAAAAGTCTTATCAATCGTAGTCATGTATAACAATAACATGACAATTCTCACATGATTAGCCTAGATAATGGCGACAAATTTAGCTCAGGATTATAAGTCTAAATTTGATGAAAAACATCAAATGGATTATAACTAGCTGAAATCTGGTATAATGAATAAATGTAAGTGGAAAAGAAATATTATTCAAAACTATATACCTCACTTATATACACCAGCTCCATTTTGATCATAAGTACGGAATTAAAATCGCAAGTTTTCAGCAGCTCTTCGTATGAAGCTTGGGATCTTTCATGTAGAAAAGGTGAGGTTAAGTCTAAAACTAAAATCCCTTCTCAGATGTTTTCCAGATATATATTCCAGATATCCCTGGGATAGGCAAAACCAGACAATCAATTTATTTACGAATAAATAAGTATTAAAAGTTAGAACAACACATTTTATGCTACGCTGCCGCGCATTGAATATATATTTTTTGTCAATATTTACTATGTTCCTCCTACAAATAAAATTATATATCAATAACCCTAGTAAGTGTGGCTTTCACATATATTTTTTCGTGCTAATATCTTTGGTTGTAAAATAAATATTGACGTTTGTATGAGAAAAACAAATTCATGTTTTTCGGATTTTATTAAATAGTAAAATTTCTGTCCAGGGAAAGTATTTTTTAAAAATCTAGAAATGAATCTGTCATCTTTGAATTATCCGAAAATCATATCACACTTGCCCTAGTACTTTCCCCGCCTCCCCGCACCACCTCCATGGTGCCTCCCGATGCCTCTCGGTCTGAATACACTCAAGACCACCTGAGGAACCACTGTGCCAAGTTTGAGAGCTTTATTCAAAAAAAACGCATCTTATACAACATTCCTTAGACAAAGAACGGGGTAGGGGGTGAGGGGGCTATATCTCAAAACGCAAGCGGAGGAGAGGCGGGGAGTTTTAGCACGTTACTCTGGTCAGTATTCTGAGTACGTACGCAAAAAATCAGCTAGTCATAAAAGATTTTACTTTTTAAACCTAATAGTCCTGAGCTAATATAGGTCTTCGATTGTAGGTAGTAACACGCAATACGCCATGGGACGGTGGGCTGGTGGCGATGAACTCGTTCGGATTCGGCGGCACCAATGCGCATGTGATCCTAGAGTCCGAGCGGAGCTCGCCGGCGGCTGCTGCGGCGGCTGCGGCGGGCGGCGTGGGGCTGCCGCGCTTGGTGCTGACCTCGGGCCGCACTGAGGAGGCCGTGCGCGCGCTGCTGCAGCACGCGCAGGCGCACCGCGACAGCGCCGCGCTGCACGCGCTGCTGGACGCCGTGCACGCGCGGCCCATCCCCGGCCACGCGCACCGCGGCTACCGCCTGCTCACTGACCCGCCGCAAGAGGAGATCCTGGTCAGTGCCTTCTGCCTCTCGTGCTCTGCACGCAGGTATACCGCTGTTATTGCTGATTTACTGTACTCGTTCGCAGGAGATGGAACAGAGCAACAGCGGGGAGGCGCAGCCGGTGTGGTTCGTGTTCTCGGGCATGGGCTCGCAGTGGCCGGGCATGGCGCGCTCGCTGCTGGCGCTGCCCGTGTTCGCGACGAGCGTCGATCGCTCCGCCCAAGCGCTCAAACCGCACGGTGTGGACCTGCACCACGTGCTCATCGAGACTGACGAAAAACTCTTCGATGACGTCATCAACACATTCGTGTCCATCACTGCCGTGCAAGTGGCACTAGTGGACCTTCTCCGGGAAATCGACATCACTCCCGACGGCATCATTGGCATTTCTCTCGGCGAAATTGGTAAATGCACGTCTAGTACGTTAGTAGTATTTTTCTTTAATACGAGCCGTTGCCGCGTTAGACGGAAGCGTTTGGATCTATGCAGGATGCGCGTACGCGGACGGGGCGCTGACGGCGGAGCAGGCGGTGCTGTGCTCGTACTGGCGCGGGCGCAGCATCGTGGACGCTAAGCTGCCGCCGGGCGACATGCAGGCCGTGGGGCTCACGTGGGAACAGGCCAAGCAGCGCTGCCCGCCTGACGTGGAACCCGTCTTCCACCTTGAAAAAGATAGTGTTACGGTTTGTTATCAGATGTTAAGTACACATTATAATATTACGGGTCATCTAAGATAAAACATGCGCTATGAGAGAAAATAAACTTAACTATGCTAACAAGAAATACTGTCCAAAAATGAATTCGTATTGAAATGTTACATTTTATTTTACACTATTTTATATGGATGAATTTGACAGGTTTCTGGTCCGATGAAATCCATTGAGAAGTTTGTCGCGAAGTTAACTGCCGAGAACATTTTCACCCGCCGCGTTAGCTGCTGTGGTGTAGCATTTCACAGTAAGCAAGTCACAGCGGCAGCTCCGATACTGCGCGCGCATCTCAAAAAGGTGATCCCGCACCCGAAGCCACGCTCCGCGCGTTGGATCTCAACTTCACTGCCCGAGGAGCAGTGGAACTCGCAGCTGGGTGAGTGCGCCTCCTGTCGCGTGCAGCAAGCCGCAGCGGCGGCAGCACGCGCGTTGACGGGCCGTGTCTGTTGCAGCCAAGCTGTGCTCGGCGGAGTACCTGGTGAACAACCTGGTGTCGCCGGTGCGGCTGGCGCGCGCGCTGGCGGCGGTGCCGGCGCGCGCGGTTGTGGTAGAGGTGGCGCCGCACGCGCTGCTGGCGGCGGTGTTGCGCCGCGCACTGCCGCACGCCGCGCATGCGCCGCTGCTGCGCCGCCACGCCCCCGACGCCGCGCGCCACCTGCTGGCGGCGCTGGGCAAGCTGTACGCGGCGGGCTGCCAGCCGCGCGTCGGCCGCCTGTACCCGCGCGTGGCGTGGCCCGTGCCGCGCGGCACGCCCGGCCTCGCCTCCCACGTGCGCTGGGACCACTTCCAACGGTGGGATGCCGCTAAATACATCGGAAAGCAGAGTTCTGGCGAGACCGTCATCGAATGTGACCTCTCGAGCGAAGAGGACGCCTTCATCGCCGGACACGACATCGACGGGAGAATTCTGTTCCCCGCCTCTGGCTACTTTGTGAGACCATTTTCTACTGTTATACTTTTCTCAGTTATATATTTTTATCAGACTTAAAAAGAGGGAAAGTTCTCAATACATTTCAATTGTACACTAGCCCACAGAGATATCTAAACGTCTAAGTTTTAAAATGTAATTCGCACTATGCTTTTCAAACACCATCTATCGCAATTTTTAACTAGTAGATATCTTCTCTGTATTCTATCCATTGTCATATAGTATTATATTATGGTTTCTCGATGATTCTCGTTTTTCTAAAACTATTAACTTCAATCTTTCATGATACATGGTGTTACAGTAGTTTAGATATATTTGTGGCTGTCTGTACATTGCAGATGCTAGTATGGCGCGCTATGGCTAAACTGCACAAAAAAAAGATGGAGGCGACCTGCATAGTACTGGAGAACGTACAGTTCAAGCGTGCAACGATCGTGTCTCGCAACCTGTCGGCGCGGTTTCTGGTGAGCGTCTTGGAGGGCAGCGGCGAGTTTGAGGTGTGCGAGGGAGGCGCCGTAGTGGCGAGCGGCGTAGTGCGGCTGGCTGACGAGCCCGCGGCCGAGCGGCTGGCGCTAGAAGATATGCCCGCGCCGCCCGCGCCCGATGACACCGAGCTGGCGCTCGACACCAATGACATCTACAAGGAGCTGCATCAGCGTGGCTACAACTACAGCGGCATCTTCCAAGGCATTCGCACCTCTAATCCACATGGAACTGCCGGACAGCTCGCCTGGGAAGGCAACTGGATCTCCTTCATGGACACTATGCTGCAGTTCTTTATGCTTGGAGAGGACACGCGGGAGCTACATTTGCCCACGAGATTGCTGCGTATAGTAATAGATCCTATAGCACAAGAGAAAGCACTGACAATGACAAAGGGATCAGTGCCGGTGCAAGTTTACAGAGATATCGATGTGGTCACAGCTGGCGGCGTGGAGATGCGCGGTATCAAGACGAGTATTGCTCCACGACGTCACAAAATTCAACAGACGCCAAAGCTCGAGAAATATTTGTTCGTGCCATACGACAACGTGTCTGGCAGCACGGAAAACACTCGTCGATCTCACAGTGACGCGCTCACAGTGAGCCTACAGTTGGCGCTGGAAAACGCGGGCTCGCTCCAGGTGAAGCTCGCAGAGGCGGCGCTGGGCCGTGCGGCAGATGCACTGCTGCTGCCACTGGCACTGCAGCTGCTGCAGAGCGAGCCACTAGCGCGCGTCATTCCCCTACTCATTTCAGACTTAGCCGCTGCCAAGTACACCGATCTTCAGAAATTGGGTGTAAAAGTGAGTTCCTCAAACTTTGCAAAGCTATAAGGCTAATAAATAACAACGTTTAGTGTAAAAGAGACATTGCGCTAGAAAGTACTCAAAACAAATTTCAGGTGACAAAGAAGGAGTTAGGATGCCACATCTTGCTGGCGGCTAACGTAATGTCAGGTGGTGCGAGCGCGCTGCTGGCGCTGGCGGCTGCGCTGGCGCCGCGCGGCGCGCTTCTGCTGCGCGAGCCGCGGGGGGCGCTCACAGAGGCCGTCACCGCCGCCGCCGGGCTTGCGCTGCTCAGCAGGCAGGTCAGCATTGCCTGCTAGTACTGTGGTTCACCTACAACTCGTTGGGGTCTAGTAACTCAAGTTCGCATCTAATGTGCAGGCTGTGGGAAGTTGCGAGTACGTGCTGCTGGGCCGCAAGGTAGCGCTGCCGCAGGCGCACGTGGTGCTAGAGGTGACCGCTGACGGTGGGTACGCCTGGCTGCCGCAGCTGCAGCTCGCCATGCAGCGGGCCGACGCCGGTGACTCGCGCGTGTACCTGTGGTCCCGGGAACGGGAAAGCGGCATCCTGGGGCTGGCGAACTGCCTGCGTGGCGAGGCAGGCGGCAACGCGTTGCGCGTGTTCCACGTGCCAGGAGCGCGCGCCGCGTTCGCGCCGGACGCGCCGGAGTACGCGGTGCAGGTGCGGCGGGACCTGGCGGTGAATGTGCTGCGCGCCGGCGTGTGGGGCTGCTACCGCCACCTGCTGCTTACCGCCAACCCACTGATACAGGTCTGCTACTGAACATATTTTTTTTTTATTTTTTTTCACAGGAAAACTTACAGCCAGTTAACACTGTAATGGTACAATTATTAATATAAAAACTATAGCCAATAACAAGTTTTCACTTATAGTACGTGCTTTGATATGTAAATGCATAGTGCGTCACGCTAAAAGTAAAGCTCAGTTAGAAGCTAATACAAGTGGTTTTAGAAAGAAAAAAAAAAGAGTATAGAAATGTTGCCATTCTTAAAATACACTATCTGATTTAATTACAAAAATATTAAGATTTATAAAAAAACATTTAATTAAAATTTGCCAAAAATGAATAAAATTACAATGCCACGTCTTTGTCACCAAAAAACTCATTGTTTATGATTTTTTTGAATAATGATGCATTGCAGTGAAAAACATTAGATTTTGAAGAGTAATTTTTGTTAAAATTGTTACAAACCCTTGGTAGATAGGAGTTGCGCCTGTAGTTTGAAAGCGTGCGCGGGACGTGTAACGTTATGTAGTTGCGTCTAGTAGATAATCTAGCAGGTACACAAAGACCAAGTAGAGCTAGAAGGTCAGGAGCGTCGAGATGACTATTAAAAAGTTTTGTTAGAAGTGTCAAGTCAGCAGCTTCCCTTCGCAGTGAGAGAGGAAGTATATGAAAATGTTTACAGCGATGGTGATAATCAGGTATTTTCGTTCTAAATTTATAATTGAGGTATCGGAGAAATTTACGTTGGACTTTTTCAATTAAATCAATGTAAATGTTATAGTTAGGATTCCATATTTGTGATGCGTACTCTAAATGACTTCTAACTAGTGAACAGTAGAGAATTTTTAAAGTTTTAGCATCTTTGAAGTTTTTGGATATTCTGAATAAAAAACCTAGTGTTTTAGATGCTTTTGAGACAATGTTAGCAATATGATGATTGTATAATAGTTTAGAATCGAGTAAAACTCCTAAGTCTCTCACGGTTTGGGTTCTCTCAAGGGGGTTATTGTTTACCTATATGATAATTATAAATTAATGGAGAAGCCTTTCTAGTGACCGTAATAATGTTACATTTCTGAACGTTTAAATCAAGTTTGTTCTGTCTACAGTATATGGACAGCCTATCTAAGTCATCCTGCAGTAATTGAGCATCGTGAGAACCACTTACTTTTTTGAAAATTTTCATGTCGTCTGCGAATAAGAGAAAGTCAGAACCATTAAAACATTTCTCAATATCTGATATGTAGATAATAAAGAGGAGAGGACCCAAAATCGAGCCCTGTGGCACTCCTGAGGAGATTGTTAGACTGTTCGATGAATGACCGTTGAGAACCACCAGTTGCGATCTATTATCAATGTATGAGGAGAACCACCTATAGAGCACCACGCACACCTGACGCCAAAAGTTTTAAGAGTAGGATGCTGTAGATGATAGGGTCGCTGATGGGGAATGGGATTTAAAGAAAAACTCGCGAGACAATTTTAGTTAACACAGAGTAAAGGCTAACGAGCGTGCCTTTGCTACCTGAGGTCCGAATAGGTACTGGCGATGCAGCCGCTGGCTGCCTAGTTGCGAAAATATATTTGTGTGAGTAAGTGCATGCTCGTTGGCCTATGCTCCTATTTTATTACACACACATAGACAGAGAGGTTACGTTCCTTACATAATAGAATTACTTACTGCTATCGCTAACATCCTCCCCCGCAGTGTTGTCTACACGACACTCATCTTCACGAAAAACTAAAGCTACACGTACAGCCGGTCGCTTCGTCACTCCAAACTGGGTCTTAATGTCGACCACGCAAACTCTACCATCGTTACCTGGGTGCACAGCCTCAATTATCCCCTTTGGCCATGCGTTGCCAGAGTTAGGATCTACCACTACCACTAAGTCTCCAACCTTTAGTTGTTGCCCCTCAGTGCGCCACTTTTGACGCGGAAGTAGAGCAGGCAGTACTTCTTTCATCCAGCGAGACCAAAATAAATCAGTGAGACGTTGTGCGATACGCCACTGCCGCCTTGAGTACAGCTCTCCATCATCGAAGACACCTGGTACCGGCAGATTGGAAGAAGACCCTAACAAAAAGTGATTTGGTGTCAGTGCTTCATCACTACGAGGATCAACTGAGACGTGTGTAAGAGGGCGGCTATTTACGATGTTTTCCACCTCAGCCATCAATGTCGAGAGCACCTCATCCCGCGGAGCCCTTTCCTTGAGAACTACCTTCAGGGCTGTTTTAACCGTGCGAATAAGCCGTTCCCAGGCTCCAGCCATATGTGGACTGACAGGACTAATGAAGCGCCAGTCGATCCCCCTGTTTAAAGCCTCAGCTACAACAACATCCTGACCTAACTCGCTGAACGACCTACGTAGCTCAGTGTCCGCCCCACGAAGGTTCGTGCCGTTGTCGGAGTGAATAACTCGCGGCCAACCTCTACGCGCGGCCATTCTCCTAAGCGACATAATGAAAGAATCCGCAGTCAGAGACGGTACCAATTCAATGTGCACAGCACGAACGGTCAAGCAAGTAAAAAGCACGTCGTACCTCTTCTCTCTCCTGCGTCCTACGGTCACGTCCATGGGACCGAATAAATCGACTCCGCAGCTTGTGAAGGGGCGCGCGTGGTGCTGGAGGCGTGCCGCTGGAAGGTCACCTAAACGGGGAGGCTGGGGAAGAGCTCTTCTGATGCGACAAAAACTACACGTTGATGTAATTTTGCGAACAGTGGGCCTCATCCTCAGCAACCAATACTTTTGGCGCAACTCATTGACGACCAACTCGTTGTGACCATGAGCTGCATGAACGTGATAGTGCTTAACTATCAGTCTAGCTACTGGGTGCTGGCCGTCTAAAATTACAGGCTGCTTCACGCTGGTATCGACACCTTCAACCGCATTAATTCGCCCGCCCACGCGTAGAATCCCCTCTTCATCAAGAAATGGAGTCAAATTAAGCAGACGACTAGTTTTCCCTACGCTTTTAGTCGATTTTAGTAGGCCAATGTCCACAGCGAAGCTGTCGTACTGTGCTTGTCGAATGATAAGGCTCTCAGCTTGCCTCATTACGTCACAGTCAACGCGAGAAGGCTTGTTACGGCATCTATTTAAAAAACTTATTACAAGGGCCGTCGTGCGCAGCAAACGTAGCCAAGAGGAGAAGCGGCTTGCGTCAGGTACAGGTAAGCTTAGGTTATTAACATTTATTACATTTACTATTTCTAATTGTGTTTCATCCCCTTTTATTTCTGTTTCAGGTCGTAGCAGAGCGCGATAATCGTCGGAGTTACGTAAGAAGGATGGGCCGTTAAACCAGTCGCAGTCACTTGTTAGTTTGTAGTTATTAGTTTTAGTAGCCAGATCAGCGATGTTAAGATTACTAGGCACGTAGTTCCACTCGTCGGTTTTGCTCAGACTGTCGATTTCTCCCAATCTATGAAATAAAAGTTTTATAATTTTTACTTTGGTTTTTAATCCAGTATAAAACTGTAGTCGAGTCAGTCCAGTAAAAAGTCGCGGACGGAGTAATCCTATGCCCTTTTTTAATCGTATCAGCTAATTGACACGCTATTAACGCCCCCTGTAACTCTAGTCTAGGTATGCTAACCTGTTTAATCGGCGCTACTCTGTTCTTACTCGCGATGAATGACACACGCACACTCCCATCCCCGTATTGTTTACGCCAATATGCTACGGCTGCGTACGCGCACGGAGACGCATCGCAAAATACATGCAATTCAATTATCGGGTCACTCACGCATGCTTCCTTCCGTATCTCGCTATCCTGCTCACACTCATTACCGTTAGTTAGGCTTTCAGGCAGGAAATACCATCGTGGAATGCGGATATTATCTACGGATTTTAATTGCAAAAACCATTTGCAAAATGACTCAAACAAATCATTAGGTATTTGGCTATCCCAATTTAATTCGACTTTCCATGTTTTTTGTAACAAAATCTTAGCTTTAACCATCAATGGCCCGAGAAAACCATGTACATCGTAAATAGACATGATTATTCGTAACATTTCGCGCTTAGTCGGCTTACGTTGTAAGTTAGTTATCTCGTCCGGTATACGCTTGAAAGACAAGTCAAAGGCAAGTAAATCGGTTGATGGAAACCATAACAGACTGAGGGTTCTTTCGAACTGACCAACGTTAAATCTAACGGCTTTATCATTTAAACTCTATTTTGGGGCATTTTCGAGCACAGATAAACTGTTACTTAACAAATTTCTCATGTGGAAACCTCCCGTTTGGTTAATATGCGAAATATCCCTTATCATTTGTACGGCAGAGGCCTCGTCAGGGAGACTATCAATATAATCGTCCATATACTGGCTCCGTTGAATCGCGTTAACAGCCTCCGGTAACGTGTCTCGAAATCGTTCAGTATTTTTGTACTGGTTAATAAATTGAGCAATGTAAGGAGAACAATTAGTTCCGAAAATTAAAGAGTTCATTACATACTTGTGTACAGGGTCTGATGGGTTCGATCTCCACAAAAACCTAAAGGCGTGCTGATCCTATTTGCGAATTTTAATACGCAAAAACATATCCTGAATATCAGAAATAATACCTACTCTGTTCTCGCGGAATCTTAACAAGCAGAGACTGTAATAAATCAGGACCCTGTAAATGATAGTCATTTAACGAGTAACCGTTTGTTTTGGCAGCCGCGTCATAGACTAATCGCAATTTTTTCTTATTTGGATTATCGACACCGAAGTGCGGCAAATACCAAACATGTGAGTCATCGTCATTCAGGTACTCGTCCTGAGTTAACTCGCGCGCGTAATCATTAGACAGCAGGTGCTGTACGGGCTCCCTATACAGCGACGCAAACTCCTCGTTACCTACCATTTTTCTCTCAACCGACTTAAACCTTTCAAGTGCAGTAGGATAGGAGTTGGGCATAGTAAAATCATCGTTCTTCCAAGGCAAACCTACACATCAGTATCCGTTGACCAGCTCAGATGTATTATTTAAAATAATAGAGGCTCGAATATCATCCGGGTTCACTCGCAGCTTAGAAATAATGCCTATAGAATCAAGCGCATACGATTTACGTACAAACTCATGCAACTGTTCGTCGGAGCTGCAGCCAGCGAATGAGTCATCATCAGCGGGCGCGCTGGGCTGCAGGCCGGGGGAGGGAGCGAGAGCCTCGCCTCCCGACACAATGGTGAACAGGTTCACAGGTGCGAGCGAGACGCACGATAAGTCATCAGGTGTGGGGGTATCGTAGTAATAGATAAATTCACATATAGCATTATTAATTGGAGTGATAATACGATCAGCTGTTACAGTATTAAAGTTTTTACATACCGATCCGTGCATACACCAACCCAGGGGAGTCTTCGTAAAATATGGCTCACATTTTGGACTCGATAAACACATCAGAGGGGCCAGTAAATGATAATTATCTTGGCCAATAACTAACTCGGGTTTAACATCACAAGAACTTAACTCATAGCTAACACTTATGCATCCATACTCGCTAACGTCTATACGTTTGGGTATTTTTTGGGGAGCAACACTTAACTCACGCATTTTACACGCACTCAATGAAAATAGCTCGCCGTTATTATTACTTATATCGCACTTGACGAGCTCCACTTTAGACACTATCTCGGCCGAGTCCCAGGCACTGCGCGCGCGCATTGTAACGCACTTTCCGTGAAGCCCTACAGCATCAGCTAAACGAGAAGAAATTAAAGTCACAGTGGACCCGTCGTCCAAAAGCGCGTAGGTACGAATTTTACCGTTAGGTCCGTAAATGTCGACCGGCACTACTTTTAACAAAACTTTGTTTTCGCGTTCACGTAACGAAGATACAGCTTTCGCGATAGTCTCGCGCTGCTCGTCATCGCTCGGTGCATCAACGCTCTCGCCGCTGTTGACTGGAACCTGCTGCGGGCGGCCGGGCTTAGTCCAATGAAGGAGCGTGTGATGCGGCTGGCCGCATGATACTACGCTGCAGTCAGGCGCTGCGCATGACTTATCTCCAAACTGATGTGAACTTAGGCATTTGTAGCAGAGTTTATGAATGCGAACAAAACGCCAGCGGTCTTTACGCAAAGCTCGTTTAAAACGAGAGCAGTTTTCAAGTATATGCGATCTACTACCTCGACAAAACTTGCATGAAACATCTGTACTATGCACGTTAAGGTTGATGGAGTGCGTACGGCGCTGTTCCTCGGGTTACCGGCGAAAATCTGATTGATTTTGGATGTGACTTATTCCAGTTGCAGCTGCCTTCGTGGCTTCTTGGTGCAAAAAGTCAGCTCGCTAGCTGACTTTTTGCATCAAGAAGCCACGAAGGCAGCTGCAACTGGAATAAGTCTTTACGCAAAGCTCGTTTAAAACGAGAGCAGTTTTCAAGTATATGCGATCTACTACCTCGACAAAACTTGCATGAAACATCTGTACTATGCACGTTAAGGTTGATGGAGTGCGTACGGCGCTGTTCCTCGGGTTTTCGGCGAAAATCTGATTGATTTTGGATGTGACTTATTCGAGTTGCAGCTGCCTTCGTGGCTTCTTGGTGCAAAAAGTCAGCTAGCGATTCCAATTTCGCTTTATTTTTATCTCGCCATACATAGTAGAAGTCAGACCATTTAGCAAGCAAGCCTGTAGGAAACTTGGACAGTACGAGGTTCACCAGTTCGGGGCTGCGTAGGCAGTCTGTTTCATTTATAGCTTGAGCAGCTGCCACATAATTCTTAATTTTTATGGCAAAATTAATGATGTCTGTGTGATATGCTTGAGGTAAGGGTTGCAGTTTTTTCATTTGCGACATGATTTTCATCATTATAGTTTCAGGGCGGCCAAACTTCAGTTTAAGCGTTTCTATGATGCAGTCAGGCGTCGTGCTGCCGATAAGAAGAGAAGTAACGGCTTCTTTAGCTTCACCACGTAAACATTTACGTAAGCGCCATACATTTTCAGCTTGACTGTACCTACAGAGCTTGGTTGACTCGTAAAACGCTTCCTTAAATTGCAGCCATTCCAGGGGGTCGCCGTAGTAGACAGGTAAGTCTTTAGAAGTAGCCAACCTTGTCAGGAGCTGTGGTGACTGCAGCTTAGAAGTGCTTGCTGCCATGTTCATAGAATCACGAAAAACATTGGCCAGCTGTGCGATGCCACTATCAGGTAAGGCGGGTGTCGTAACAGGAAACACGGGATCTCCCCCGCGGTCTGGCAAGTGATTACGGTCGCGGGAGTCACTATGGCCACTGGGGCTAGTACTAGAACTAGAACTTTCCGGCGGAAGGTCATCACAATGACGGGAGGTGTTCTCGCGATCACCGTGCGGGTGCGATCGGCCGCTTTCACTGGCACGGCCACCGAATTTGCCTGACACATTCTGTGAATGATTACTTTTTAGGTCTTCGATATCCACAGCCAACTTCTTTTCTATTAGCTCCTTCTCAAATTTCGCTTTCATTTCGGCCATTTCCAACTTAGCTTTTGTTTCGGCGATTTCCAGTTCAATCTTAGCCTTAGCTTGTGCCGCTTCTAGCTCCAGCTGCTTCCGCTGTCTCGTACTTGAGGTAGTACGTGAGGACACATGGGACAGCGGCGGCTTATTGAAGGTTATGTTTGCGGCGGCGTGGTCGGTGTTCATTTCGGCACTTTGCTCCTGTTTCTCTTGTTTTACAGGACTAGTTTCACCTTCTCTATCGTCTTCAAAAGGTAGTTTTTCAAGCGTGACCTTTCTAAGAGATTTCTTACGCTTCACGGTGCTGCTTTTCTTTTTACTAACGTGCGGCGGTGGCGTAGAAAACATGGCGGTCACTCCTGTACACAGGTTTTAGTTCCCAGATTCCCGTTCACAACACTGTAATCCGGTTCGAAGACCACTTTGTAGATGATAGGGGTCGCTGATGGGGAATGGGATTTAAAGAAAAACTCGCGAGACAATTTTAGTTAACACAGAGTAAAGGCTAACGAGCGTGCCTTTGCTACCTGAGGTCCGAATAGGTACTGGCGATGCAGCCGCTGGCTGCCTAGTTGCGAAAATATATTTGTGTGAGTAAGTGCATGCTCGTTGGCCTATGCTCCTATTTTATTACACACACATAGACAGAGAGGTTACGTTCCTTACATAATAGAATTACTTATTGCTATCGCTAACAGATGCGATGGTCGATCCTGTCAAAAGCCTTGCTGTAATCGGTGTAGATTGCGTCAGTTTGACCACCTCCGTCGATGTTAGATGTAACCTTTGCAGTAAAAAGTGCTAGATTTGAAACAGTTGATCTGCCCTGTAAAAAACCATGTTGGTGTGGACTAAAATTATGCTGAAGGCTGTTATACATTTGATCGTGTACAATTTTTTCGAAAATCTTTGCTAGAACACAGAGCTTGGATATGGGCCTGTAGTTTTCAATCATGCGCTTACTGCCCTTTTTGTGGACTGGCGTGATAAGAGCTGATTTCCAAATCTTTGGTACAACCCCTTCGTTAACCGAACGTTGGAACAGCATAAAGATGGGGAAACAAAGACTCTCTGCACATTTTACTAGTAAAATTGGGTGAATATCATCTGGTCCAGCAGATTTGTTGGTATCCAAGGATTTGTGGTGACGAAGTACTGATGTCTCGATGATCTCTATGGTGCTAATGTCTTGATTTGTGTTATTGACCGATTCGACGTCATTCGTCTCATTGACCACAGTATCAGTGTACTGGTAAGTAGGGAAAAAGTAGGCAGAGAAGGCATTGCAGATATCAGAACCCGTATTGACTGTCTGATTGCCGTAGGTTAGTGTAGAAGGGTACCCGTTATGCTGTTTACGATTTTTTACAAAACTCCAAAATGATTTTGGGTTGACACGGATAGCTTGTTCGACTCTAACTAAGTAATCCTTGAAACAACTTTCTTCTACTCGTTTGGCACGGTCTCGTAATAAATAAAAAGATTGATAATGAGAGAGATTACCATAAGTTTTGTGCTTTTTATGGAATTTATTTTTTTCCTTTAGAATTTTCTTTAGTTGGGGAGAATACCAGACAGGGAACTTGCTATTACTTATGAGTTTGTGGGGAATGAACTTATTCCTGAGATCAAGAAGAATGTTAGTGAACTTATCAACTGCTTCATCTACCGTACCCGTATCAAGGACTTCAGTCCACGTTTTGTCGTCCAGCTCCTGGCAAAGTGAAATGTAATCCCCATGCTGGTAGAAATATTTGTTACGGGGCTTAGTTTTTAGTACATCAGGTATACAGTGGTCTATATTAACTAGCAGCGCAGGATGATAAGCGTCCTCTTCTACCAGCGGGTCACAGCAGCGGGAAACTGATACTACATCCATTGAGAAAACTAAGTCAAGAATGCGGCCTTGTGTATTTAATATACTATTATATTGCGTCAAATTACAAATGTTCATCATTTCAAAGAGTGTTTGGTGTTTTTCACTAAATGTCAAAATAGGTGAGAGGTCCCCGGTGTCCTCCGAGGTGACCCACGAAATGTCACTCATGTTGAAATCTCCTAGAAGAAGCAATTTGTCGTCGGGGTTAGCGAAAGAGATTAGCTGGACTCGTTCAGTAAAACTCATCAGTTGTTCCGTAAAGGACGACCCTGGCTCACCAGATTTACCCTCCTTGCACAGGTAAAGACATCCCAAGTGTAATTTATTAGGAGTCCCGTGTGAGGTGCCTTTTAGAAAAATAGTGACCCAAAAATCTTCGGCGCCGGAGCACCAGTCGGCGCGGTCGGCGGCGCGCAGGTCGCGGCGCACCGCCACCAGTACGCCGCGCCGCCGCCGCGCGCCTGACCGGGACGGCGCGCCGTCCCGGTCGCGTATATAGAAATGTTAAACTCGCGTAAAAGCTACTCCAGTACGTCTCCGGCGGTGACGTACTCGAGTAGCATTTCCAAGCAATTTTGAACAATTATTACGCGTAAAAGCTACTTCAGTACGTCTCCTACGGCAACGTTCTCGCATAGGATTTCTAATCTTACTAAGCGCATTAGGAGCCTCTCATGACGAAATGTGCGAAGCACAATATTTTTGAAGTAAGTTCTAATAATTTATTCCTATTTTTATCAATTGCTAATAAATATATATTTTTTAACTTTCGCCTTGTTTCATAAATCATATTAAAATTAAAAATATGTATTTAGTATTGCATTTTAAAGTTTATTTTATTTATCTATTAAAGCGTTTGAAAATAGAACCTACTTTTTATTTAATTTTATGTATTTATTTATCATATGATATAATATTTAATTGCTATAAGTCAAATACAAGTCAAAGTTTTGCTTAGAAAAACATTCTAAGATTAGGTAAAATATAAAATTAATTAACCATAATAAAAACCACAAATATTATTAAATATTTAGTTAATTTGTTTTTCATTATTTACATTGATAGTTAAAAGGGCACGTACATATAGCTTTATGGGAAATTTTTTAACGTATTTCAATGTTACTAAATGCAGAAAAACGTAATCTAAAATGTAAGAATATTGTAAAAAAAATCTGGCGTAGAATTTTAAGTAAACAATATTAAAAAAATAACACGAATATAAATCATCATCAAAAGAAAATCGTATTGTGTCCAAGCAGTGACATTTACAATATTTAGTCGTTGAAATTGAAATATCATCAATATGCAAAGGAGACGTTTCACGGGACTATGGAGCTTGGACCTGGTCTGTGTACTAAAGATCATAAATAAGTCATTAGAAACATAGTCTTTTCTAATTGTACATTTCCTTCGATTTACCTTCGTTGCGAGGTTCATCTAGTTTCTCAGATTTAACAATCGCAACACATAAATCACCCAACATGGCGAAGTGAGCGCAATTTTGAGCATTTTACGTTCAGAAACTAGATTTTGTACATACCATTGAAATTAATAATTTAGTTGTCCGACAAGTAACTCGAAAACCAGCTGTTATGCCTGTAAAAGAGGCAAGGCATATCCGCAAATTTTAAAAATCGTACACCAATGTCAGAAGTCAGAACAGAAGGGTGTTCAGTCAATCAGAGTCAGAGAAAGCATCTGAGGAATATGTGGATGAAGCCGTAATTTCTGAACGTGACCTACTATTGCAAGCTTCAGTGTTACCATTTATATTGTAAAAAGTGCTGACAAAACATTATGCTTGAACCACGCAACCCTGCTTCTAATATTTTTTCATTATTTTTCCTAGAAAGCCTATATTTTTCTATATTTTTCGTACTACGTACAGTCAACCGCAAAACTAGGGTCAGTTAAAAGAAAACGAGTTGCTTGCGCATCGCTCGCTGCAGATTTACTCACACACTGACATAAAATGACGCAGCTTATTGATATGATAGATAACTATACAAACCGAGTAATATCTACAATTTCACAACAACCGGTGTAAGCTATATAGCTCCGACGGTTAAAACAGCAGAGGTTAGCGAGCCGATGGTTCGAATCTTCGAGGTTTAGAACTAAATAGGAATTAGTTTTATTGTTTTTGATTTTATAGAAACCATTTCTATTTTATACCAGAAACAATTTGCAAGTGATCTTGACTGCAGTGAAGTTAGTTTCGGAATGATTTTGCAATTTTTTGTTGTTAGTTCGCTATTTTCGAGGGTGCTGGTGGCTGGCTGCTGCCGGTGTGTTTTTAATAGTCAGCTGTTCCTATCTTTTACATTTTGGTTTAATATTACTGCGTTTTATTTTTTAAATGAGTAATAATATAAGCTTGGAGGAGAAGCATCGTATTGTTGCATTGCGCAATATAGGATATAATTTATCAAAAATTATTAATGCGACTAATCTAAGCGTGAGTGTGAGTATTTTAATTACTATTTTGTATAGCTACCTACTTATTTTATATGTTTTGTGTACTCATTTAACATTTTTTTATTTATACCAATACCAATTTTAATCGGGTATTTATTGTTTTAGTGGAGGACTGTGAAACATTGGATAACACGTTACTAACAGGAGGGTAACGTTATAACTCGACGAGGAGTGTCCGCTCGCGTCTAATGTCTAATTAATGAGATCCAAGAGAGAGAGATGATTGAAGCTTATGAAGAAAATGGTTTCTTACGAATTAACGACCTTGCCGTAAGACTCGATACCTCGGTGGATACCGTTTGGGGAGCCCTACATAAGCAAGGAATACAGAGAAACACAGCTTAATCGATAAGCACAAACGGAATAGACTAACATGTCCAGAGAATATTTATCGCACTGTCAACAAGTGAGGGAAAAATTAAGATATTTGTTCCAGTATCGTCAGTTCTATTATAAATGCCGCGGCGTTTATTATCTATAGAAAATAATGGTGGTTATATAAAATATTAGTTTTCTATATAATATATTATTGCTAAATTTTAAACTATTTTCTGTCATCTTTCAATAGAATTATTGTTCAGCTTATACCTACATGTTATCGGAAAATTTACTTTAATAGTAGTTTTTTGTTTTAAAATTTAAAAGTGTTGTCAATACTAAGCATGTTAAATTTTGGTGTTCTTAAGGTTTAGCTTCAATACTCTTTTCATCACGAGAACGAATAATTAAGCTTAACCTTAAGACATTAATTGTAGTAATTAGTAAGTAATTGTATGATTATGATTATAAAATACTTAATGTTATCTTAAAAAACTTTAAATCAGGATAATAAATTAATATTTGTTCAAAGTTTTGTTTTTATTTCGTTTATTATATTATATATAACTTAATTTATATATAATATAAATTATTATATCAGTGTTAAAATGATAAATGATATTTGCTAGCTGTTGTTATACAAAAAAAAATGTTACAAATTCCGACACTAAGAGGATTCGAACCAAGCATCGCTGGCGCGAGTGCAGGAACTGTAACCACAAGGCTACAATCGCAGCTAACCTCTAAGATGAAATACTGCTACGGTTGGCTACGTTAGTGCCACATAAAGTTATATGCTTCGAAGACAGTGGCGCTAGTGGTCAAGGAAATTTTATGTTGTCGGAGGGATTTTATGTTATATTGCCAATCCAACCAGACTGTATTTGTTCACTTGAAAGCAGTTCTCTTTGTATTACATAGAGGTCGCTAAGCAAGTGGTATATTCGACTTTGAGTTTAAACTCATTGATTGAAGGTAGAATTTTCCTAAACAGATAAGCATCCTTGTATGTGTGAGTAAATAAGAATAAATTTGTGTAAGCGATTATAAGCCTTCTTGGCTGACCCCATTAATACAGGCGAGTGTACATGTCCAGGCACAAAATGAAACGTGTCCTTTAGATAGAATGTAGTCGATGTTAGCATTATCATAATACCAGTAATAAAAGTTCAGAAATCCCTTAAATTGCGGATACGAAATATAACAGAATGGACTACATTTCATTTTAACCCCCAGTTTTTATGAATGAATTTATATAATATTTATTCATTACAATCTGATACTTTTTTCATAGTTATAGATATTTCACAGGTCACAACAATATACGTGTCACATCTATACAGCTTATGGAGAAAAATCTTTTCTCGAGAATTAATGCATTTTCTTTGCCACACACATAAGAATTGGGGGTAAACTCGAGATGATGTCATTTGTAAAAAACTTATGACATGTAAATAATTGATGATGGTATTTAAATAAAGAAATAAATAAAATTTAAACAAAAATGTATTTGGGCCACCAACAGTCAATAACATAATACATATAACACAATAGTATGGTAACATAATAGATCAATAAATAGGTGTCTGTTAATGGATACATTTATGAGCATATAGATTTAAAGGGAATAATAAGTAACAATTACTTACCTATTATTTCCTATAAATAAAATCCCTACACCAGACTCTGATGAATTCCTATGTGTACACTAGACTCTGATGAATTCCTATGCGAGAACGTCGCCGTAGGAGACGTATTGAAGTAGCTTTTACGCATAATAATTGTTGAAAATTGCTTGGAAATGCTACTCGAGTACGTCACCGTCGGAGACGTACTGGAGTAGCTTTTGCGCGAGTTTAACGCAGTTAAATGTCTAGAAATGCTAGGTCAGCTCGTCACCGCCTACGGGGACGTACTGGAGTAGCATTTCTATATACGCGTCCCGGTCCCGCCGCCACACCGCGTAGTCGCCACTGAACAACTCTTCGTCGTGAAAGCCGTCTAACAGCCAAGTTTCAGAAAGTACTATAATATCGTGCCTACTCATATCTGTATTCCTCTTAAAAATCTCCGTTTTTTTTTTATGGCAGAGGTGGCAAACGAGCAGACGGATCACCTGATGGTAAGAGATTACCGCCGCCCATAGACACCCGCAACACCAGAGGAGTCACAAGTGCGTTGCCGGCCTTTGATTTGGGAGTACGCTCTTTTCTTGAAGGTTTGAATGTCGTATCGGTCCGGAAATACCGCAGGCGACAATTCATTCCACAGTTTGGTTGTGCGAGGCAGAAAGTTTCTAGTGAAACGCACAGTTGTGGACTGCCAACCATCTATGTGATGGGGATGAATATGTTGTCGCGTAGAACGATGGCGGAAAGAGGCGGCAGGGATCAATCTGAACAATTCCTCGGAGCACTCCCCATTGTACATGCGATAGAGAATGCAGAGCGAGGCTACATCTCTACGCAGCGCCAGGGAGTCAAGCCGATCTGAAATATCCTGGCAGTCGACGATTCGAGTTGCTCTTCGTTGAATGCGGTCCAGAGGGAGAAGCTGGTACTGGGGTGCCCCTGCCCAGAGATGAGAACAGTATTCCATATGAGGCCGAACCTGCGCCTTATAAAGTTGCAGGCGATGCGCCGCAGTGAAATACCGTCTCGATCTATTGAGCACACCAAGCTTCTTCGAGGCTAATTTAGCCTTACCCTCTAGATGGCCACGGAACTGGACTTCACTCGATATGTCGACACCAAGAATTCCGATACTAGCTGAGGCATTTAGGGGAGTGTCCTCAAAACGAGGTGATACGACAAATGGCATTTTCTTGGCAGTGAACGCGCAAACTTGTTTCTTAGTGGGGTTAAATTGGACCAAATTAAGTCGACCCCATTCTGAGACTTTCTTTAAAGAGGCCTCAATTTCCGACACAAGTTTGTTTCGGCTCTCGATGACGTTTTCCCGAGAAATGTTGGCACGGCCGGTATAGAAGGCATCACCTGTGCTGTCATCCGCATAACAATGAGTGCTGCTGATTTGCAGCATATCATTGATATGCAGAAGGAACAGTGTAGGCGAAAGCACACAGCCTTGAGGGACACCAGCATTCACAGACATAGAATCTGAGCATGCACCGTCGACTACGACCTTTATGCTTCTGTCTGCAAGAAAACTAGTGACCCATTTGCATAATTCCTCGGGAAGCCCATAAGAAGGAAGCTTCGCAAGAAGTGCTTTGTGCCAGACCCGATCGAAGGCCTTCGCTATGTACAAACTAACGGCCAAAGCTTCCCCCTTAGTCTCGATCGCCTGTAAACCCCTGTGTGTTTAGTTCGTAACCCCCTAATATTTTGATAATATACTGATAACGATGTCAAATTAGACATAATTATCTATTAAAATAGAATTACTTATGAATTTTTTTATCAAAATGATAGGGGTGTACGATTGTGCGCGCAAGTGCTTTAAATAATAAATGCTATATCCTAACAGAGATAACGACAGACTGCCGAGGTATCGATGAATCATAGGCTGCGTCGATCGGCCGTGAAAGGCGGCGGCGGCTAGCGGTAGATAGGTAGCTATACTTATACAGGTTTTTGTTATAGCGAGGAATGCACATCTGTTTGTGAATGAAGCGGGTTTATAGCAAATAACAATATGTATAGGCATCATATTTTGATAATTTAAAGGGCATTCGAATAGAAAATGAGAGAATGAATTAATTAATTTTGGTTAATTGACATAACTTTTTTTTTATTTACTATTCGTAAACGACAAATAAGTTATGTAAGTAGCATATAAAGAGAAGAGTATGGTAATAGCACTCCTTTTTAACGCAGACGGAGCACGCGTTCGTGAACACCATGACGCGCGGTGACCTGTCCTCGCTGCGCTGGATCGAAAGTGAGCTGCGGTTTGCGGCAGAGCAGCCGCTGCCGGTGGGCACCGACTTGTGTCAAGTAGAATACGCGTCCCTGAACTTCCACGACGTGATGCTGGCCACGGGCAAGCTGCCGCGGGACGCGCTGCCCGGCGCGCTGGCCGGCCAGGAGTGCGCGCTGGGGCTAGAGTTCAGCGGGCGCTCCAGCCGCGGCGAGCGCGTCATGGGCATGGTGGCGGCGCGCGGGCTGGCCACCAGCGTGCTGTGCGACGAGGCGCTCCTGTGGCGCGTGCCGGCTGCGTGGTCGCTCGAGGAGGCCGCCACCGTGCCGGTCGCGTACGCGACTGCGTACTACGCGCTGGCGGTGCGCGGGCGCATGCGGCGCGGCGAGGTGCTGCTGGTGCACGCGGGCGCGGGCGGCGTGGGGCAGGCGGCCATCGCGATCGCGCTGCACGCCGGCTGCACCGTCTTCACCACCGTGGGCACGCCCGCCAAGCGCACCTTCCTGCTCGCCCGCTTCCCCGCGCTACGCCCCGAGAACGTCGGCAACTCGCGCGACACCTCCTTCGAGCAGCTGGTGATGCGGCGCACGCGCGGCCGCGGCGTCGACCTCGTGCTCAACTCGCTCGCGCACGACAAGCTGCTCGCCTCCGTGCGCTGCCTCGCCGAGGGCGGCCGCTTCCTCGAGATCGGCAAGCTCGACCTCGCAGAGAACACGCCGCTCGGCATGTCCGCCTTCCTCAAGAACACCACCTTCCACGCCATTCTGCTTTATGCACTGTTCGAGGCCGCCGACGACG
Source organism: Coleophora deauratella (assembly GCA_958295455.1). Lineage (NCBI taxonomy): Eukaryota > Metazoa > Arthropoda > Insecta > Lepidoptera > Coleophoridae > Coleophora > Coleophora deauratella. The sequence continues at coordinate 1,266,868 of OY282406.1, forward strand.
ATGCCGAGAAGGTCGCTGTGGTGCACTGCGTTAACGAGGGAATTGTAAAAGGCGTCGTCCGTCCGCTGCCCACTACTGTGTTCTGCGACCAGCAGCTAGAAGAGGCCTTCAGGTGAGTCCCGTCGTCGCTCCCAGGCGCACGTGTTGTGGCGTGCTTGTGGCGTGGCGTGCACTCGCATGGAGCCTGCACTAACGCGCGCCCGCTCGCCGCAGGTACATGGCGGGCGGCAAGCACGTGGGCAAGGTGGTGGTGCGCGTGCGCGGGCAGGGCGCCGCCGCGCCGGTGTGGGCCGTGCCGCGCACCTACATGCGCGCGCACAGGAGCTACGTGCTGGTGGGCGGGCTGGGCGGGTTCGGGCTGGAGCTGGGCTCGTGGCTCGTGGCGCGCGGCGCGCGGTGCCTGGTGCTGGTGTCGCGCAGTGGCGTGCGCAGCGGCTACCAGGCGCGCTGCGTGCGGCGCTGGCGCCGGGCGGGCGCGCGCGTGCTGCTCAGCGCGGCGGACGCGAGCACGCCGTCCGGCGCGCGCCGCCTCCTGAGCGACGCGCGGGACCTGGCGCCGATCGCCGGCATCTTCAACCTCGCCGCCGTGCAGCGCAACCGCTACCTCGAAAACCAGACAAACGATGACTTCGGTTCTGTTGCCAAGCCCAAGATTGACAGTGAGTTGAAACATTTGGACATGTTATTTATGTTTACGAATGAATTTAATATTTTTACGGATATATTACATTTCAGTCACCAAAGCGTTAGACATAGCGAGTCGTGAATTGGCACCGGAGCTCGAGTACTTTGTGGTATTCTCTACGGTTGCCAGCGGACGCGGCATCCCAAGCCAGAGCAACTATGGGCTCGCCAACTCCGCCATGGAACGTATGATGGAGCAGCGCCAAGCCGACGGGCTGCCCGGCCTTGCGATACAGTGGGGGCTCATCGGTACATGCCACATGCAGTTTCTTTTTCCACCCTTCCAGTCTCAGTATTATACAGGATGCTAAAAAAGTGCGTTTGAGATTTTAAGGGGTTACTCAGAATCAAGTATGTATCGTAAGAAGTAATAGAATGCAGGAAAATATTGATTTTTTTTAGATTCCCATACTAAATCTGAATAGTGAATCAAGAAATTGTATGGAAAACTGAAAAAAAGTTGTAAATCGGATTATTCCAATATTTTTCCTGTATCAAAATCAAAACTTTACTTGATTCTGAGTAACCCCTTAGAATATCAAACGCACTTTTTTAACATCCTGTATATAAGCTATCAACTTCCCAGTATATTTTTTAAAGACATAAAATTTGTATGTTTTGCTAATTTATTGGCAAAACATCTAATAAAAATTAAACTAAAAAATTACCCAGTTACATTCTTACTTGATAATTCAGTTAGAGTTAACTGCGAAAGTACAGTCAGCTTACTTGGAGCTGAAACCAAGTGCGTGAAGTGAGGTCAATAAAGGAAATGGGTTGTTTCCACAGGTGAGATGGGCATAGCGGAGGCGATAGGGTACGTCGGCGAAGAGCTTCAAGTCACCGGCACTGCGCCACAGAGCATGGCTTCTTGCCTGGAGGCGCTGGAGACGCTGCTAACGTGTCCGTACGCCATCGGCTCCTCCATAGTGATAGCCGAGAAGAACCACGAGAACCAGTCCGCCACGCGTACGCATGATATCGTGCAATCCATCGCCAATATGCTTGGTTAGTATTTAGTAACTCAATCGGTCCTTGGCAATCCATGAACCAGTTGTTGTCGTGCCCTGCCTCCCCAATTTCGTGCACTCGGGAGGACCTTTTTGAAGCCTATTAAAGGGCTTTTGATGTTGTCACGGTTGAGGCTAACTTGCTGTAGGGTCACCAAAATTTTTACACGATAAGATGGTCGTTTTTTCGATTGAGTTGTTCGATGGAGCGTTTCATGTTAGTACTACGAGTAATATACTTGGCAGTAAATCTCAACTGTTGCTGTTCCGTGCGCAGGCATCAAGGACTCGAGCGCGGCGCCGCAGACGACCAGCCTGTTGCAGCTGGGAATGGACTCACTGATGGGCTCCGAGATCCAGCACATGTTGCAAAACGCGCTCGACATAACGCTTCGTCCACATGACATCCGCGCGCTCACGTTCGCACGTTTGAACGAGTTGGCAAGCGGTTCTGACAGTGGCGTCGCCATGTCATCATAGCATCTTTGGTGCACAGAGTGCGGGGCAGCACCAACACCATCCTGAGAATTATAGCGGACAGGCTCGACAGTCCCTTTATTCAGGCCAGATCAGACCAGAATTGTTGTGCACTTCATGTTTCTACTAACACTTATGTTAAGGATTTTACTAACCAATAAGTTTTTGTATTATAATAATAGAAGCGAACGGGTACGGGTGTGCCACCGCTCAATGCGTTAGACATTTTGTGAGTCGTTAGCAAATAAATACATGGTTAACATTTTTTTTAATAGATATTTTTTATACGTTTGACCTGTATAATGGTTTCAATTAAAAACCCGGCCATTTGTTTTTTTTGCGAGCCGGACTCGCTTATCGAATGTTCCGGGCAAACCGGAAATTGAGGGATAAACTTAAACAGGAATTTGAATCAGCTGAACAGTTGACAAAGAAGAATTCAAAAACCTAATGCATTGGAATGAAGAATTATAAATCGAGCCGCAAATATTTTTTTTTGCCACGGAACGCAACCTATAATTTCATAACTAACTCAAACTCAAAATGTATTTTATTTAAGTAAATGCTTTACACATTCTTTTAAATCGTCAATATTTTTTTCTACCTAGTACAAAGGCCCTACCACGCGGGACTTGTACACTCAACGTTTCTGGAAGAATTTTCAAAGCGAGAAGAAACGTCGAGCCCTAAAGAAACTCGCTTCAACACATTTTTTAAATAAAATCTTAAATTCTATTACAATTCATGTCAACAATAAAATTGTGAGGTGGAGGATCTATACATGTCCATATATCATTGTCATTTACATAATCTAGTATTTTGTAATACCCTTTAGAGCATAAACAATTTTTCACATGCAATTTGAATTTGTTTTCTGGCAAACCAGTCACATTTTAGGATATTTTGTTATAGAATTTTACACACTGCCCCATAAATGACTTCTTTACTCAGTCTCGAATAGGCAACATCTATGTTATTAATATTTCTTAGATTAAAATTGTGTCTGTCACTGTTTTTATGAAACAAGTGCAAATTTTTACGTAAATACATGATATTTTCGTATATGAATTGACTAGCAACAGTAAAAATATTAATTTCTTTAAACATATTCCTCAACCACTTGCGGGATTGCATCTGGTAAATTGCGCGAATTGCCTTTTTTTGTAAAATGAAAATCGTTTAAATATCAGCCGCATGTCCCCAGAATAAGATTCCGTAAGACATTATACTGTGAAAATAACTAAAATACACTAGTCTCGCAGTACCTACATCTGTCAACTGTCTTATTTTCTTAACAGCATATGCAGCTTAACTAAACCGTCCCGCTAAGGTTTTTTTGTGTGGGGCCCCATTGCAGTGTAGCATCTAAAGTTATACCTAAAAAAACGGTCTTATTTACAAAGTCCAATACATTATTATCTACAATTACACTGTTTTCAATTTTCTTTACATTTGGTAATGAGAATTTTATGCATTTTGTTTTTTTTGCATTTAAGAGTACATTGTTACCAGTGAACCACTTTAGAACCTCTGAAAGAGTATTGTTTACTTCGTCAAATTTGCTATCTTTCCTGTCAATCTTAAAAATAAGAGAAGTATCATCAGCAAACAACACAGTGTTTGACAAATTTTGCACCATATACCTATGGCAAGTCATTTATATTTGTAAGAAAAAGAATAGGGCCTAATATAGATCCCTAATATAGATCCCTGGGGCATACCCATTTTAACCTTAGAGCCGGATGAATTTGTGCTATTTACTTGGACTTTTTGCGTTCTGTTGCTTAAGTACGAATTAAGAAGACTGAGGGCCCCGTCCTCGATACCGTAATACTTTAACTTTCTAAGTAATGTATGATGTTCAACGCAATCAAGTGCTTTAGATAAATCACAGAACACTCCTATTGCATTCTGTGATTTTTCAAAAGCGTCATAATAAGAGATACTCCTGCATCGGTTGTAGATCGACCTTTTGTAATACCAAACTGTTGTTGAAAAAGTCGTCGCATTGTCGGACTATATCTCCTGTGGTGTCCCGTGGCGGGCGAAAAACGTCGTAGAGCTAAAATCGCACTGTCAGTTGTCAAGTCATCAACAAGCTCAATGTGTATCGCCCTAACCACAAAATAGACATAACAGAAGGTCCGCTCATATATGTACCGGCATCGGCATATAGGTACCTACTGCTGACCTCACCGCAAGGGTTGTCACAATATTCTCATTTAAAAAAAATCAAAATCACGTAGACTGAACTCGTAGAGATAACATAGGCATTGTACGAGAAGACTAACCGCAACCGGGTAAGGAGCGGGGTGACGCATGGCGTGCGGGGGGATGAGACGTGGGGTGCGGGGTCTAGGTGCATATTGCGGGGGTGAGGCGTGAGGAGCGGGGGGTGAGGCGCGAGGAGCGGGGGGGTTTGAGGCAGAGTAGAGAGAGTAGGTGATCTGCTCGCCGGTAGTAGACTATAATACTTATGTATATGGTGTTGTTGACCAAACACGCAGGGTTGTGCCTCACTGTATAAGCGTATGTACTTACTTATACCGGGTGATAAAAAATGACCGACAAAGTTTTAACTGTGGCTTCTAATCATGAATTTAGAGAAATTTCCCTATAAAACACATATAAATAGCAAAAAATCACTTACCACACAAAATTCGTTAATCAGCTTACCATTTTTTATGAGATGGTAATTTTTTTTGGGATTTGACTATGAGCTTATTATCGGGCAAAGTTTTAGGAGTAGAATACCTGCATAAAGTGCTACTTTATTAATGCCCAATATTTTAGCGAGACTCAAAATCAGAAGTAAAAGTGCTTACTAAAATATCGGCCACTAATAAAGTTAGTACCTTATATCTATTAATAATTACGTAATTTCATTTAAAAAAACCTGACTGACTCAATGGTTAGCGCTCTGTTGATCCTAGGGTCGTAGGTTCGATTCCCACCTTGGCACACATGTGTTTGCCCTGTGTCTGGGTGCGGACGGACAGCGTGCGGTACGGCCGGCAGATATTCATGTGACTGAGCTAAGCGGCGGCGCGGCCGCGGCGCGGCGGCGCGGCGTTGCAGCAGCTCTCGGTCGGCGCACGGCGCATGCGCGGCGCGGCCCGCGGCCGTCTGCGTGATTCTAGATGCGTCATGTAGACCGGGAGCTTACTGCATTTTATCAGTCTCATCATTGCGTATTTGTATTTTGTATGGTACTAACCATTATAATAAATAACTGATTGTTAAACAGCAGATACATACAAATACATAAAGATATAGGTCATTTCAATCAAAAGGTACCTAAATAAACTTAGTAGGCAACTGAAGTTGACATGTGTCAGTTCCATAGTAAGTTTGATTTTTACCTTTTGCTTTTTCTTGATTGGAACAAGGTATATCCAGGCTATTTATTAGTCGGGTCTTACGTCACAACTTTTGTTGTAACACTTTTTAAATAAATGACACAAAAATTGACTTGCAGGTCAAATCAGAAAAAAGAAACGTGGTAGGTAACCCAAAAACAGCGAATCCGAGAATAATGAGCGGTACCACCGCATGAAGGAAAGGAACGACAGGCTTAGAAAAAGTTTGTGAAAATAATCAGAATAAGAGCGGTTTAATTAAAAGGAGCTAGTATTTAAATTATATTATTTTTATTGCGCAGTGACGATTTGATAGCAATAAAAAAATCTTAAGTTCAGACTGTATTTATATTAAATGAAAAATTAAAGCCCTCTGGCTCCTGGTCTATAATCATTGTAAAATTACCTACCTCGATAAAGCCCAAACACAGTGATGAATTGATAATAGTGATCAAAAATATACAGGATGACTGTCACATACCCAAATGCTAACCTCTTAACTGGTGATTTTACTTATGAACTGAACAACTTTTGTTCTAGAACTTTGCTTAAATTGCATAATCTTTTGGACTTCTCATTATGAATTACGCTCAATAAGCTGATCGATTTGTATGAAAAGCATAGAAAAAAATGTGATTTGTCCAAAGTTAAATAGAACAAGTTTTTCAGTTTCAAGAGTGGAATCACCAGTTAAGAGATCTGCAGGTATTACTAATCACTTGTAGGTATAATGTAAATGTTCCTCCGTCAGTTACCAAAGAATGGAATAAGTGGCTTTAATATTTTGTTTGTTCAATATCATATTCTTACCTTTCGAGATCAGTCGGTATCTTGAATAACGACAATTCTGGATTTGAATTCCAGAAACACAACAATATTTTCGTTTTGTAGATGCAGTAATTTTTTTTTACACGTTATGGCGTCGATGTCGTGTCGTGTCAAGAGACGGCAAGTGATTAACACGTCACGTCACTCGGCCGCGGTGCAGCCCCAAAAGTTTCACCTCGGTCACCTCGGCATTTTGTGCTTTTGTGTGCGTAGACGGCGGTACCTACTTGCGCGCACACATACAAGCCGCGCGATGTACCATTGTATGAAGATAACCTACTATTTATACTATGTTTGAGGTGTGAGGTGCGGGGGGTGAGGAGTGTGGTGCGGGGGGTGAGGTGCGGGGTTGAGGAGTGGGGTGCAGGAGGTGAGGCGTGGGGTGCGGGGGGGGTGAGGATCGGGTGTGGGGGATGAGGCACGGAGTGCGGGGGTTAGGACCGAGGTGCGGGGGGTGAGGCACGGTGTACGGAGGGATGAGGAGCGGGTTGCGGGGAGGGGGTGGGGCGCGAGGGTTGAGGCGCGGGGTGAGGAAGGGTGAGGCGCGGGTGGGAGCGCGTGGAGCCTCCTGCTTTTATCACGGTCAGCTATATGTAGTTTGCTCTCGCTCGAGGAGGAATTCTTTTTTTTTTTTATGTGTATAGGTACCATGAAAACGAAAATTATTGTTTCAATAAAAAAAAGATTTAAAATTGTATCTTTTATTACAACTACCAGACGATATCATATCAACTCCCTGAGCGAAGCCGCGCAGTCCAGCTAGTTAGCTATACAGGAGGGCGTTAAAAAAGTGCGTTTGAAATTTTACGGGTTAGGTACTCGGGAACAAGTATAGAATACAGGAAAAATATTTAAAAATTCCGATCTACAACTTTTTTTTCATTTTTCCTCACTAAATCTTAATAACTAATCAAGAATTTGTATGGGAAACTGAAAAAAATTGGAATTCGAATATTTTTTCCGTATTCTCTATTTAATTTTGAGTAACCCCTTAAAATCTCAAATGCACTTTTAACACCCTGTACAAAGTCTACTGCTTATAAATGAGAATCGAACCCACGACCCTCGGATCACTAATCAGGAGTGCTAACAACTGACGTATCGATTCAGTCAAGTTTGTGACAATCGCGACTGTGCGATCGTGACCTTGCCTTGAACGACCGTATACGTCTATAAGCATGTATATGCTTAGGGTTTTAGAGGTTTTTATTAAGGGGTCTCTCTGTTAACTCTGTGCCCTAACGATTTTTATTGACACTGGTCCGAAATAGTCAATTTCAGTCGTAGAGAACGCTCTTTTGTTACAAGCGAGGTATCTGTCCCATCCAAGGCGGAGCCGGAACAGCACGTCAGTTTTTACAAAACTGAGAGTCTCTGCCTGCCTCTCTGAGCGGCCTCTGATGATCCAAAACCTTTGCCTTAAGTTCATCAAAACTTGCTCTCTACCGACATGTCTAAAGTCTCGGTGATACTGGTCAATCAAAAGTCTAGTAAAATAGTCCTTGGGATGCAGAATGATTGGGTAGTCATAGTCCGTTTCAGCTGAATCAAGACGGCCTTTCATTCTTAAGACACCGTCAGTGTCTAGAAAAGGCGTCAATTGAAAAATACTACTGTCAGAGTTTACACATCCATGTAAAGTCAAAGCCTGGGTGTCCTGAGGAAAGCTCCTGCGCTGACTCCTCTATATTAACAAAGTCTCTACCGTCTTCAGTTCGTCAACAAGAAGCTCACCACGTCGTCTGCCAGTCATATGTCGGAGGTTGTGTCGGAACCGTAGAACCCAGGTAGTCACACTATTCTATTTTTCTATTTGGCATTCCACATCTCATTTAAGGAGTGACGATTTTGCCAATGTCAAGTGAAAAATGGGAGAATCTTCAATAAAAAAAAATGGCGAAACGCCAATGTCAAGTGAAAGACGCGGTTCTAAGGGTGATGGGCACTTAAAGACGCTCTACGTAGTGGTTTGTTGTTGTTGAACTCAGAGAACGGAGCTGTCTCCCGAGTTAATCCTCTTCTTATGACCGCTTATCACTGAATCCGGAATCACAGCTATTTCCCCAGCAAAAAATAACGTTGAGATTTCTCTAAAACGGAAATAATAAAAAAAATAACTCGGCAGACGTATGCTCGGTACAAGTCCCGGCAACCAACCCCAGGTAGTCACACATAAAAGTCTCAAGTAATTCGAGAACCTTTGGTCGTCAGGCAAAACGTCATGTCATTTCAAAATCAAATGCACCTCCTTAACTTCCGAATCCTGCATCATAAATTCAGTACCAGACTAGTCTTAGATGGCCACAAGCGCTCGTCTTGTTTGAGAAAATCGGGTCGGGTCAAGGTCGAAAGCTCGAAAGCAAAAAATGTGCAGCTTTTCCGGAAAAGCTAGGTCGATGGAAGGTGTCAAAAACCACCGCGGTATCTTCATAGTCGCGGCTTGACGAAGTCGCGTTAACCATGTCTGCCAACGCTCAAAAAGACTAGCATCAACCTCATCATCCCATCCGAGTTTCATTCTCCACACGTCTTGCAGAATTATACGGGCGCTCATAATTACGAAAAGAAGTAACCCAGGCGGATCAAAAACAGACATCGTAACCTTTAAAATCTCTCGCTTAGTAGGTCGCTTCACACCACTCCTTAAATCCTCATTAACACTCTTCAGATTCAACTGAAAAACAAAAGAACCATCTGTTGGGTCCCAGTGAGTCCCCGAATCTGATCTTCGGCCTCATTCAAAATGTTGACCCCTGAAGCCGAAAGATTTTCCTGAGGAAGCGATCTCAGTACCTCCTTAGAGTTACTCACAAAGCTAGTTATGTTAAAATTCACCAGATTCGTGAATTCGTATGACGTCACTAACCAAACGAACTGCATCAGCTTCCGTAGCAACAAAGTCAATAAAATCGTCCATGTAATACCAACTGACGATGGCCTCCACCGCACGCGGGTGCGTCTCTTTGAACCTTTCCGCGTTCACATTCTTGACATATTGCGCAAAGGCAGGAGAACAGATGGCACCGAAAATCATGACATTCACCTGTACACATCCTCACTAAATGAAAAACGAAGGGCATCTCTGTCATCTTCCTTTATAAGGACCTGGTGGACCATTTCCTGTATGTCACCCATAACAGCATATCTGCGACTTCTAAAACATAAAAGAATACCAGGAAGCGAGTTCAGCAAGTCCGGCCCTGGATACAAAAAGTCGTTAAAAGACTTACCTCCAGATTTTGCCGCGGCGTCCAAGACAAAACGTAGCTTGTTAGGCTTGTTTACGAGTATGTTGTAGACAGCAAAATGCGGAAGGTACCACGTTCTAGGTGACGTGACTCTAACCTTGTCCGGCGTCAACTTGGTAGCATAGCCTTTATTGAAATAGTCTAAAATCTTTGCCTCAACATGTACTGGACTTCGCTTGGCTGGCTTGGCTATATCTAGTTATATGTATACAGGGTAAGAAGATTGTAACGAATCATTCCTGATCGTCACCAAGGGCTAAAGCTCAGGATATTTGATATGTTCATTCTATTAGTAGGTATTCAAAGTTTTGAATGGAAAGGAAAGAAAGTATGAAATACTATAGTTAAAAATATCTTTACTCTAGTTGGTATGAAATACAGGCATGTGAAGGGAATGTGCGAGTAATGAGCAAATGTGTTCAAGATGTGCTGCAATTATGTTGCAATTGTTAGCACGTTGTGATCCAAATGTGCGATAGATGTGTGGCAATTGTGCGAATGATGTGTAGCAAATGTGTTCAAGTTGTGTTACAGTTGTGCGAGCTTCATATAAATGATAAGGAGGAGGGTATAAAAGGAGACGGACATCTATATTTGGGGCAGTCAGTATTTGGGTTTCAAGGAGAGTGTTCGGACCTTGGAGAGTATAAGTCTCCTTACGCGTGTGAAAGTGTTGTTGGTGCTTGAAGATTACCAACTCCATTTGGACGACTCGGCTAGTGCAGACGGACCGCTGGAAGGAGCTGATATATTGTAGAAGAACCACGACTGAATTGAGCTGAGTGACTACATCACTCAAAGGTTTGAAGATACACGGGTATGTTTTCTTTTCATTACTTAACTGTATTATTGCTGATTGTATATTTAATGTTTTAACACTTTGGGGGTTGCACGTGATTAATTAATATTTTCAACATTTTGTGTTAAATGGTTGATGATATTCATCGAAGATTATGGTGTTAATGAAGAATAGGAGGAAGAGGCTTTTGTCCAATCCACTTCATATATTAACATTCTGTGTTAAATGGTTGTTGATATATTTCAATCAATGAGAATTTGATGTTGAGTATGAAAGAAGAAGAGACTTATGTCCTTATTTCACCTGATGGTAAACCTAATGGCTAAATCACTTGTAGTTGTTGGTGTGGAAGTAAACTTATACAACTTATTTGATGCAATGGCAAGATGTTTTATCAATAATAGACAAATTCAATTATAAAAGTAATCTTATTTTATATTTTAGAAAGCTTTTGATTTGTAATTTTTATATAAAATTCAGTGGCTTTAATATTAACTATTATAAGTCAAGCATGAGAAGCTGTGGTTATGGACAAGACTGTGGAGTTGGTTTTTGCTTGGTTACCAAGTTTCAAATAATCTTCTTATAATTATTTAGTAACAGTTGGAATTCTGCGGTACTTATACGCATTTGAACCTCTTTTTTCCATAGCAGACTATTAGTTATATCATTTGGGTGATTGATGGTTATGGTGTTGTAAACTTATGAAGTGCAACAAGTATCTATTTCTAATTTTAACTTATAATTCAATCATAATGTTACTTTGACGTTTGCAACTTTAACCTTTGTACTTAACCTTATGTCGATCATGCGGTGATGGCTGTAGTCTTCCCTGTGGTTATTGGAGTATCCGCGGTACTAATACGCATTAGGACCTCTTTTATCCATAGCAGGCTATTAGTTATATCATTTGGGTGATTGATGGTTATGGTGTTGTAAACTTATGAAGTGCATCTAGTATTTTTTTCTAATCTTAGCATAAAATTCTGAAATAATGTAGATTAATTCTATCAGAGAGTAGACAATAAATGGTTCCAAGTGGAATAGCGAATCTGCATTCAAGCCTTTTATCAGGATTTTGGTTTAATAATTATTCTCAAAATCGTTCTATCTAGTTAAAATTATATAAATTGAGTTATATTAAAACTAATAATTAATTAATTTAATTTGCTGGATTCTTATAGGAATATATGTATATTTGTATTTAAATTGTGTTGGTTCTAGAAATATTTCTACATAAAAGGAATTCATTAATTTGAGTTTCTTACATTTAGAAGTAAAACAATCCGTATTGTTTTATTTCCTTTCGAGCCCTTCAGGCATACAAATTCCTGAAGTTTATTTCATTTCATTATTGTTGCTTCGCGATTTCGCGATGGGTGGTATTACGAGTAGTATGGAAGGTAATACCAGAATTTTTAAATCTAGTTAAAACACAGATTGTAGTGTTTACCACTGCATAGTAAGCATTAATGATGCGATAGTAATGAATACTGGAAAACGGTACTCTTTACAATACGGTTTGTTGTAATTATAATCGGATTGTAAGGTGAACATGACATGTTGTACACATACCGATATGTTCTGTTATATTCACAAATTGATATAACTAGATTATTATAGTAATGACGACAAAGCGTTTTGTCGTCACAAATAGAACTAAACAATATCGTACGGATAACGAGATTCTAGTTACATGTACCAGACATTTTTAGGGTTCCGTAGCCAAATGGCAAAAAACGGAACCCTTATGGATTCGTCATGTCTGTCTGTCTGTCTGTCTGTCCGTCCGTATGTCACAGCCATTTTTTTCCGAAACTATAAGAACTATACTGTTGAACTTGGTAAGTAGATGTATTCTGTGAACCGCATTAAGATTTTCACACAAAAATAGAAAAAAAAACAATAAATTTGGGGGGTTCCTTATACTTAGAACTGAAACTCAAAAATTTTTTTTTCATCAAACCTATCTATGGATCTATGGATTGGTCTTCAAAAATGATATTGAGGTTTCTAATACAATTTTTTCTAAACTTAATAGTTTGCGCGAGAGACACTTCCAAAGTTGTAAAATGTGTGTCCCCCCCCCCCCCCCGTAACTTCTAAAATAAGAGAATGATAAGACTAGAAAAAATATATGATGTACATTATCATGCAAACTTCCACCGAAAATTGGTTTGAACGAAATCTAGTAAGTAGTTTTTTTTTAATGCGTCATAAATCGTAAACCGCAATTTACCTTTAATTCAAGTTACAACGAACTACAAAAACTTTTGTATTATGTTATTTGCTGCTACGGAACCCTTCATGCGCGAGTCCGAGTCGCACTTAGCCGCTTTTTTTTTCAATGTATCAACAAGGCTCATGAGATAGTCGCAGAGAACTCCGTTACATAGGAAATTTGTACACACTAGTAATCGACCAAAAAAATTAATAAAGTAAGTACGTAAACTTTGCAACTAAAGGTGGAAAACTGATACAAGTTTAAGAACCAAATAAAACACTTATTTTATGTTAAAAAAATTATAGTTTTGAATAAAAGTTGTTTTAATGCTGCAAAAGATATATAAAATATTTAATCTTACAGAAATTCAATAACAAAACCATGAAAAAGCAATACTGTTGTATAACAACAAGTAACTAAAAAACAACAATAACACAAAGAAGCAACACTCTAACAACAGTTTAAAAAACTAAATTAAAAATATAGGTACCTACCGTATCTTTAAAAAAATCAACAGTAACAAAAAAAGATCATAGTTCAATAGTTGGCTTCAGTTTAACAATAGCAATTCCTTTTTTGATTTTCTCCTTATTGTTTACCAGAAATGCTAAAAAATAAACTATTAAAAAAATATAAGTACGAATATGACTCAGGAGCAAAAACGGACATTGTATTTTCCGTAGTTTTTATTGCATGTCATGTTCGCATGGGAGCAGTGTCAGGGCGGGTGTTCGCAAAGAGCTCACGCAGACGCGCAAACGTGAGCACGCTGATCTCTTGCTCACGCAGCACCACGTCATAGCCGTGCTCCAGGGTCCGCTTCGCATCGGAGCTCATCAGTGAATCCATGCCGAGTTCCGCCAGGGTCGCCGTCTGCGGGACCTGGCTGGGATCCTTGATGCCTGCGGGAGCAGAAACGTCGGCTCTTACTATCGTGTTAGGTTGTACAAAAATATATTGTTTTATTTATTAACTTTAATAAAAGACGATATTCGTGAATCTGAAATAATTACTATCTATTTTTCCCAACTCTTACATAAATTTTAATAAATGTATATAAAATTATTCGTGAAGTGTTTTCTCATTTTGTCATACTTCGGGATAAAATAATGTAAGCAGAAACAGGCATTGTATTTTGCTGATATAATATGAATATGAGAAACCTCCGGATTAGACTCCCGACCAACCAATCCAGACTTGGCCTCTTTGTGTGGAGTATGATCTAATTATCCCGAGCTATGGTAACAAAGCCGTGCCCCTACACAAGAAGTGAGGACGCTATGGGTTTCTGAAGCATATTATGATAGAAAAGAAATACAATTAGACAAGAAGAAGTTTTGCTAGATCAAACGTCGAGAGAAGAGTGAATAAAAATGGAATCAAATTATGAAATGGCTGAAACTTCGAAATCAAATAACGGATAACCAAAAAACAGAAAGCCAAAAGAGAAGAACGTAGCGAGGTAACATACCTTAGTATACCGGGCGGATCCAACATAGAACCATAGCATAAATTTCGCAAACCCACCTAGTATATTTGCAATGGAGTACACTATATCCTGGTTGGCGTCCGGGGCTTGACGTCGTTTGTCTGCCACTACCATGGACGCCACAATAGGGTCCGGACTGGCTAGCAGTTGCTCCAGTACAGTGAGGCACGACGCCACACTCTGCGGCACCATGCCGCTCACTTTCTCCACCTCGGTCCCACGGTTCATCTTCTCCACCACTAGGCCCACCTCGCCTGAGGAAAAATACCTCAAGTATACCACCGTTTTCATTCTTAAATGAATTTTGTTTTCTTTTTTTTCTTTCGGAAAACTTACAGCTTATGTTAACAAAAGATTAGTACTTAGATATTGTGTATCAATAAAGCCATTAACAAGTTTTCACACAATAAATATCTATGAGACAGACGCATAAGTAGTATAGCGAACAAACAAAATTAAACTTAATAAAATATTGTAATTTAGTTCAAAGAATCGAAGAAACCAGTAGAAAGGGTTCTTTTCAAAGAACTTAATTTTGTGTGAAACAGATTAATATCGGGGTTAACAGATACTAGATTGTTAAATCGTGATGTGGCTCTGTAGAAAAAGGAATGTCGACGGTAATTAGTTTTCGCAAAATAAGTAAAAAGCAATGGTCTCATTCTGAGGGATCGTGTAGGATGTTGATATATATTTTACAGAGAAATTCGGGAGAATCTATTATGTTATTTGCATTTTTATGAAGAAATGATACATCAGCAATATTTCTACGAGATTCTAAGGGAAGAAAGTGATACCTTCTACACCTAGCTTCATAGCCAATATCTCTACATTTAGGCTTTAACTGTAAATACCTCAAAAACCTCTTTTGGATGGATTCAATTCTAGAAATATAAATATTATAAGATGGATTCCATATTTCAGGAGAAAGATAATTATAAGAGCAAGGAAGTGTATGATTTCGCTTTTTCTTCAACATTTAACATTAATTTAACATAACTTGTTACTTGCATATATCGACTCAACAATACGAGTAAAAATATTGTCAAAAGGTTTGAATTTCTCTTCGAACTCATGTATGATAGAAAAGAGTACACGAAGCGCTTACCGATTGGCCCCCACTGTATCGCAAGGCCGGGTAGCCCGTCGGCCCGGCGCATTTCCATCATGCGGTCTATGGCGGAGTTGGCGAGACCGTAGTTACTGTGGCCCATAGCACCACGCCCACTAGCCACCGAAGAGAACACTACGAAATAATCAAGCTCCAGTGCAAGTTCTCGACTCGCAATGTCCAAAGATCTAGTTACTGGAAAAATGAACAAAAATCCACGTTATAAGTTGTGAAAATCATTTAACAAAATGAGTAAAAAGAATTCACTAACTATCTATCTTAGGTTTGGTGACAGCGATGAAATCTTCTTGCGTCTGATTCTTAAGATAATTAATCCGAATGATGACAGCGAGGTTGAAGATGCCGGCGATCGGCGCCAGGTCCCGCGCGTCGCTCAGGAGGCGGCGCGCGCCGGACGGCGTGCTCGCGTCCGCCGCGCTGAGCAGCACGCGCGCGCCCGCCCGGCGCCAGCGCCGCACGCAGCGCGCCTGGTAGCCGCTGCGCACGCCACTGCGCGACACCAGCACCAGGCACCGCGCGCCGCGCGCCACGAGCCACGAGCCCAGCTCCAGCCCGAACCCGCCCAGCCCGCCCACCAGCACGTAGCTCCTGTGCGCGCGCATGTAGGTGCGCGGCACGGCCCACACCGGCGCGGCGGCGCCCTGCCCGCGCACGCGCACCACCACCTTGCCCACGTGCTTGCCGCCCGCCATGTACCTGCGGCGAGCGGGCGCGGTTAGTGTATGCTGTATGTGAGTGCGCACCACACCACAAGCAGACGTCCGCCTGCGAGCGACGACAGGACTCACCTGAAGGCTTCTTCTAGCTGCTGGTCGGAGAACACAGTTGTAGGTAAAGGACGGACAGTGCCATTTGCAATTCCCTCGTTCATGCAGCGCACCACGGCAGCCTTATCGGCGTCGTCGTCGGCGGCGCCGAACAGTTCATCCAGCAGAATGCCGTGGAAAGTGGTGTTTTTGAGGAATACTGACATGCCGAGTCGCGTGTTCTCTGCGAGGTCGAGCTTGCCGATCTCGAGGAAGCGGCCGCCCTCGGCGAGGCAGCGCACGGAGGCGAGCAGCTTGTCGTGCGCGAGCGAGTTGAGCACGAGGTCGACGCCGCGGCCGCGCGTGCGCCGCATCACCAGCTGTTCGAAGGAGGTGTCGCGCGAGTTGCCGACGTTCTCGGGGCGCAGCGCGGGGAAGCGGGCGAGCAGGAAGGCGCGCTTGGCGGGCGTGCCCACGGTGGTGAAGACGGTGCAGCCGGCGTGCAGCGCGACCGCGATGGCCACCTGCCCCACGCCGCCCGCGCCCGCGTGCACCAGCAGCGCCTCGCCGCGCCGCATGCGCCCGCGCACCGCCAGCGCGTAGTACGCAGTCGCGTACGCGACCGGCACGGTGGCGGCCTCCTCGAGCGACCACGCGGCCGGCACGCGCCACAGGAGCGCCTCGTCGCACAGCACGCTGGTGGCCAGCCCGCGCGCCGCCACCATGCCCATGACGCGCTCGCCGCGGCTGGAGCGCCCGCTGAACTCCAGCCCCAGCGCGCACTCCCGGCCGGCCAGCGCGCCGGGCAGCGCGTCCCGCGGCAGCTTGCCCGTGGCCAGCATCACGTCGCGGAAGTTCAGGGAAGTGTAGTCTACATAACACAGGTTAACGCCCGCCGGCAGTAGCTGCTCCTCCACATGTCGCAAGTCACTCTCGATCCAGCGCAATGATGTCAGGTCCCCGGGAATCACGGTGTTAACATACGCGTGTTCCACCTACAAGCGAAAGAGATAGAGACATCAATAAATTAGCTTATTTTTGTCTGAGCTTTACTTTTACGGCGCGGCTGCACTAATCCGATCCGATCAGATACGACAAGTCGCTGTACATTTTGTATGAGCGCGGGTGCACTCATCCGACTCCAACAGTTTACCGGACAACGCCAATTATTGGTGTTATTGTTATTAATACAACGTGAAACTAAAAGCATAGGTAGGTAACCAAGTATTTTAATACATCTAAAATGGCGGTTATATCATAGAACCTACCATATTAAAAATACCATATTTAAAAATTGCATATTCTAAAAGTGTATGTTAATTTCTGTAGGTACAAAAATTAAAAACGAACGTTGTATTTTTATTAAAAACGCATTGCACTACATTAAAGCAGATTAACTTAGGTGGTTACAGTACAGAACCTAAATATGTAAATATTATTGAAAATCAAAGTATTTTTATCATGCTTTACATATTTTCTTTGTTTAACCAGTAGCTCGGTTCTAATAAGGTTCGGCCTTCGGAAAGATTCAACAAGGAAACGACCACCAATTCCAGTTTCTTGGCGGATTTACTTAAGGCGCGAAGTACACTCAATCTGAGCAGGTTGATGCATGACAATATAATATCGACCGTAACGCCTTACTCATTTTAAGTTCAGATCAGTGTGGGTACCATCGCGGCGGTTACGCCAAGGCCGAACGCAAAATTCTCGAGATTTCGATGTTTTTATTACTTTTGTTGGCTTTCAAATAAGTTAAAAAAAATCCGTTCAAGAAAAATTTAAGGTATTAAAATGGCCGATTTTTGTGTGTTGGTTTCAACATAAACAAATATTGTGTTTCCGAGAGAATTTGCAATTAATGCAAAATACAGGGTCTACAGGATATTTTTTTTCATCAAAGTTTTTGTGATTTTTATGATTCTGTTCAATACAATTTGTTTTTCATTGTTTGAAGTATGTTATATATTTTTTCCATGGTGATAGCTTTAACCATTATTTCAAGAATTTGAATTGAATATTACCTTTACCTTAACCTTAATTTGCCGATATGTGGTAACTAATTTGGTGGTAAAGTTGAGTTGGCAGAGTTGTAGGGTAAATGGAGGAGGTTGCAGCTAGGTAATCATCTCGACGCCTGGTGGCGGAGCGGAGGATAGGATGTAGTGATTACTCCATGATTGCTGTTCAGGTACTGCTCGGATACTGCACATTTATTGGTATAAAGTAAGAGTATTTATACAGATTATAACTGACGTCACACTTATAAGTATGCTACTTGCAAGCACGTTCGGAGATGTGATAATATGCAGATTTGTGGAATCTGCAAGGTCGCTACATTACACCCCCCTTGGGAAAAAATGAAGTTTTTTTACATAGTTACATAAAACGTATACATAGGTAGTAATTACATAATACAATTATTCATTATACACTTGACCTAGAAACATCGTTGCGACAAAAAATGCAGAAAGTGCAAATTGTGATTTACGTTCCGTCGATTTCGATATCGGCAGTTTCTTTACATGCCTTATTATGTATGATGCCTTGTCGGCTGTAAACAAAAGTCACGTTTAGTTTCTTCTTGGTAGCGAGCTTGCATACATTATCTTGTAGTATAGAGCAGAGCAGCAGTTTCAGTTTTTAATTCATGTCCTCTGAAACGGTGCAGGCAGTAAATGGAGTGATGATATTTTAGCTAAAGAGTTACGATGTTTTTAATATAATCCTCCAATGTAGGGTTTCATCTTGAAGTTTACAGTTTGTACCTACGTGAAGTTGACGACGTTATTTAGCTCAAGTCTTCAGTGAGTCGAGACGAGCGATTTGCGGCGCAGGCTTATATTCCTCCTGATAAGTGCTCCGAGGAATTGTTCGGATTGATCCCTGCCGCCTCTTTCCGCCATCGTTCTACGCGACAACATATTCATCCCCATCACATAGATGGTTGGCAGTCCACAACTGTGCGTTTCACTAGAAACTTTCTGCCTCGCACAAACCAAACTGTGGAATGAATTGTCGCCTGCGGTATTTCCGGACCGATACGACATTCAAACCTTCAAGAAAAGAGCGTACTCCCAAATCAAAGGCCGGCAACGCACTTGTGACTCCTCTGGTGTTGCGGGTGTCTATGGGCGGCGGTAATCGCTTACCATCAGGTGATCCGTCTGCTCGTTTGCCACCTCTGCCATAAAAAAAAAAAAAAAATTGCGATTTGGCTATACTTAGCGCCTTAAGGGTTTTTTTTTCGACAGGACTGTTTGTAGTTGACCGTTGGGCCTTTACTACTTCATCGTACAGGGAAGGCGAATACGTAGGGTACTCAGCCTAAGCAAAAGATGCAACTGCCTAAGGGCGCCCAGGTGGGCACGGACCTCGGCTTAGGACGTTGCTTGGACGGGGAGGATCGGAAAGAATCAGCCCGGAATGTGCCGATAGCGCTGGTAAGCACGAGAAACGGGGGGACGCCGCCCTCGCCAGCGAGGGCGGTATGTCGGTGTGGTGTTACTCTGTGATTGGGGCGGGGGGGGTCATGGCTGCTATGGCATGCGTGATAGGATTATCGGGATCCTCGAGAACGTGCCGGGGGCGTCGGATCACGCGAATGAGATTCGCGGGGAGGTCGTAAACTGCGGAGCTTACGAATAGGGGGTTTGGCTGATGTGGCCGCCCCCCATCACCCAAACCCCCTATTCGTAAGCTCGATATCGAAGTAGCGTTTAGATGCTTGCTTCAGGTATTGAGCTATGGTGAGAAGCTCTAGATTGCAATGGAGATTTTCATTTCGCACGAACCATGGGGTGCCCGTGGCTTGGCGCATGAAGCGATTTTGGATGACCTGAAGTCGGTGGATGAGACGGGGCTTTATATGGGCAAACGCTACGCCGCGCCGGCGTAGGTGAGAATGGGACGGATACAAGTTTTGTAAAGTGTCACCCTATTTCTAAGGGACATTTTACTTTTCTTGTTCGTGAGGGGGTAGAGACAGCCTAAAACAAAGGCGGCTTTGTTTCGGATTCGTTTGATGTGGTCTTTGAACGTCAGTCGGTCATCTAGGGTAACGCCTAGATATTTGACTGAGCGTTCCCACGGGATGGAGCGATCTAACAGCTTAATGCTGCGATCGATGGAATTGGTCTCGGTACTAAGCTGTTTGAATGAAAAGAGCATAGCTGCACTTTTCTCGGGGTTCACTTCGATCCTCCAGTTCCTAAACCATTTGCCCAGGGCACTGGCAGAGGATTGGAGGTTTCGAAGGATGAGGCCCGCTGAGCGGCTGGATTGATAAAAGGCTGTGTCATCTGCGAAAAGCGCAAGGTTGACATTTGGGAATCGCGGCATGTCGCTCATGTAGAGCGAGAAGAATGTGGGGGCTAGTACGAAACGCTGAGGGACTCCGGCTCTGATGGGTCGGGGGGACGAGTAGACTCCTTTTATGCGATAGCGAAAGCTCCGGTTCGTAAGGAAGTCTCGTAGTATGAGTACGAGCCGGTCTGGCATGCGGTGCACCTGTTGGACGCACGAGTGTCTGGCTCTGAAGCCAAACTGCTCGTCTGGGAGAAGGCCTTTGGACTGGACAACGTCCTTTAGGCGGGCGAGGAGAATGCGTTCGTACAATTTACCCAAGGCCTTGAGGAGGCTTATGGGTTTGTAGCTGGAGGGTTCTGAGCGGGGTTTGTTGGACTTGTGAAACTTATGACGTTTGCACTTTTCCACGTGTCGGGAAAGGTGCAGTTATCGATGGCTGCATTGAAGATGCAAGCTAGAAGAGCTACGAAGATTCGGGGAGAAGTACTTGAGTACTTTGTTGGTGATGCCGTCAGAACCGGGGGCCTTGCGGGGTTTGAGCTGTTTGATGGCCTTCTCTACTTCACACGGGGTGACTGGGGCAAGAGGGTCAGTCGGGGGGAGGGCTACTCGCCGTTCGACTTCTTCATCCACCTTTCGTAGCTGGATGAACTCTGAAATGAAAAATTGGGCCTCTAGGCTGTCGGCTAGGCACTATAGGCAAATACAGTTATAGACAGTTTTAAACAGATCTTTTCCAGCTGCAGTTCGGAGATTCCTAAATATGTATATTAATTTTCGGATTCTGTTTGCTAAGACAATAAGATGCTGTTTAAAATTTAATTTCTCATCAATAACTACACCAAGATATTTAATAGTCGAGGTTCGACAAATGTTTTCTCCACAAGAACATTTTGGTACTTATTGGCTGTTAGGAGGACAGGTATGAACAGTGATACTAAACAAGTTAGATGGTGCTGATGCCTTAGTTTTATGAAAACAAACAAATTTGGTTTTAGACACATTGAGTGACAGTAGATTGTTTCCTAACCATCCAGTCATGTCCTTCATACCACGAAAATAGAGTTTGTCATTTTTACGTCTGCTAAGTAATTTATAAATAAAATAAAAAGCGTGAGACCCAGTATGCTACCTTGCAATACTCCGAAATTAATTGGTCTTAAATTGCTTTTACCTGGTCAATTTTGATACACTGTGTTCGGTTTGTTAGGTAGCTAGAAAACCATTTTAGACTCTGGCCTCTGACACCTACTAGTTCCAATTTACGTAAGGCAATTTACATAATATATGGCAAGTCATTTATATATGTAAGAAAAAGAAAAGGGCCTAATATAGATCCCTGGGGTGCACCC
This sequence comes from Coleophora deauratella, assembly GCA_958295455.1. Classification (NCBI taxonomy): domain Eukaryota; kingdom Metazoa; phylum Arthropoda; class Insecta; order Lepidoptera; family Coleophoridae; genus Coleophora; species Coleophora deauratella. The sequence goes on from OY282406.1 coordinate 1,288,524, forward strand.
ATTTTAATATTAGAGCCGGATGAATTTGTGCCATTTACTTGGGACTTTTTGCGTTCTGTTGCTTAAGTACGAATTAAGAAGACTGAGGGCCTCGACCTCGACACCGTAATGCTTTAACTTTATAAATAATGTATGATGTTCAACGCAATCAAATGCTTAAGATAAATCACAGAACACTCCTACTGCATTCTGTGATTCTTCAAAAGCGTCATAGTGGTTACGAATAAGAGATACTACTGCATCGGTTGTAGATCGACCTTTTGTGAAACCAAAGTGTTGTTTATGCAGAAGATTATTTTCATTAAAATGTTCTAGTAATTGGTTGAGCATAATTTTTTCAAAAATTTTACTGAGAACTGGTAATACAGAAACTGGTCTGTAATTTTCCGGATCAGTTTTCTTACATTGGCTGACAATTACCCCTGAAGATCTCTATAATCTATAAGTGTTATTTAATTTAATATTCAACTCTTCATATGTTGGAGCATTAACTACAATGGTGGTGTCGTCAGCGAACAGCACAAGCATACCCTCTGTTATTGACGACGGCAAATCATTGCTAAATAATAAAAATGGGGTATTTCCAAGGGAATACCTATAATGACGTCACTAGCTTCAGATCTTACTTTTTTTCCGCCTAATGTCACTTCTACTGTTTGTCACCTGTTAGTAAGGCTGCCGTGTAAGGCGCAATTAATGTATGTTGAGATACACTAATTAAGCTTAACAGGTCTTATTGAGATCGTCTAGTCCTGTTCTATATGGGGCACTTTAAAAAAAACATTGTTCCTGAAATTTTTCAGTAACAGGCCTGCCACATTTGTGTAACTCTGGAATTTAAAGCGCGCGTTACACTGTCCACGTGTAATTTGAGTTATATAACAGGCGTGAGCGCCGGCCACTGGCTAAACGCGCTTATCTGGGGTAGTTATAGATACACGATTTAGGCGAAACAAACCTGTACGAACAAAATTGACGAATCTTTCGCTTCGCATGTGAGACCGGAATCAAATCATAGTCGGGTCTGGTCTTTTTGTTTAGCACAGCCATTTTTGCTAGTTCGTCTGCACGCTGCACGTTCGTTTCCAGCCATCCCTGCATGTGCCTTGATTCTTGATTCAAAATAGTCTCATTTGTTTATTTTGACTATAGGATAGGTGTATTTCAGATATTTTCTAATTTTAGCGGTGATGGGATGGCTGGCAGCTTAGTTTGCGATTGACTCTTGCGCAGATCTTGAGGGCAGAGATTTCTTGCGTCGCCTCATACAAAGCCAGCAGTTTGACTTGGTAGACAGTACACGATGGATCCAGCAGGAGTTTTCGGGCCTTGTTTCAGCACCATCCATCCAAATAGATAGAGCCGCTTCAACTTTAACTGAATTTTATTGTCATCCGTGTAGATTTTAATTTTTGCTCTCCTTTTTCTGCCAGTTGGTCTACGTTTTTTAGACATTCACACTCCAATTTTATGTGTACTGCTGGCTATGGCATTTCGGTATGTGCGACTCATTGCTCAATCTCTCGGTCCGTCACTATTTCTTTAGGCTCACCCTTTTTAATTAAATATGAGAGTGCTTCTCGTACCCTGAGGTCCAGAGGAAGTAACCCGGAGGGCAACAGTGCCGAGTTGAGAGACACTGTACTATAGGACTTGCAGATCTTCTGCGCAAAACTTCGCCCTACGATGTCAAGTTACTTTTCCCATTTTCCCCATGTCTGATGGAAGGTCTATCGGTCTATAAGACTTGGGCTATAAGTAATCGTCTTTACCCGGTTTCCTCAGTATCACCACTATCGCCTCTTACCATGGGTTTGGGAAGAGTGTTATTCTTAGGCATCTATTGATAATTGCCAATAAAATTTAGGAATTCACTCGGATGGCCTCTCTACATAAGTCTGCTATTAGTCCGTCAGGTCCAGGTGCCTTCTTAAGACTCAAGGTAGACACTGCTCATTCAAGCTCTTGACTCGTGAGTGGCGGGTCACATGTTTCATCATGTTGTGGCACATTCACCTGTTTAGCTTTCTCTCCGATTTCTCTATAGTCGGCAATGTCTTCTGTTGCTTCATCCGTTGGGTAGAATGTTTCGGCGAGCAGTCTTGCCGACGACGTCTCTTCAAGAGGCTTACCATCTATGACTAGTGGCACATCTAGTCTAGTTGTTGTTCGCCTTACTTATAACCCTGTAGATACTATCGCACATACTTTTCCTCTCCTGTTTTCCACAGAAGTCTTTCCAGCTGGATGTTAGGGCTTTCCTTGCTTTTTTTGGTACTTTTGTTTTACATGCAAATATTGCTCCACAACCCATTGTTTTCTTACTGGGGCTGCATACTATATCAAACATTTCTTAGTGTTGACGTTGTGGTTAAGTTTGGCGAACTCTTCATTCCACCACAGCGATTCTAGTTTTGATCAGTATTTTTTAGTTTCGGGAAGCATTCATATCAGGATACATTACATTACCGTTACATTTTTCATAGATATATTGATCAAGTATTATTTCTAATTCGTCGATATTTTTAGTTACATACATTTTTTTCATTGATGATTTAGTGACATAGCTAATCCGGTACTGTGATTTATTGATTTTTTTAAATAATAATAACAGATATATTGTACATACATTTTAATTTTATATTAAGTTTTCTATATGATTTCATAGATTTTAATACCCATAAAATTTTGCCTACTCCGTTTCAATTACAACTGATAGGTTTGTTTCAATAGACAAACGACTTGTCGCGCGGATCGCGTGTAACTTAGTTATACGCCCACGCGTAACACGATTTGTATGGAAATTGAAAAAAGCTAAAATTTCAAATCGCTCTTAGCAATTATCTAATTAAGATATTTAAAAAAAAATACTACGGCCTTGTTTTAGAATTTATGCTTTATTTTTTGGCTATTTTTTCTGCCGATATGCATACTGTGTTTCTGATAGCAACCGGTTGTTTCCAAGATGTAATATAATGTTTGTCGATATTATAGACTCAATGATTTTCGATATATTGGGTACAATTGTTATAGATCTATGGCTGTCTACGTTACATTTATTACCTTTTCCTTTGCACATTGGACATACACGAGTGCTTTTTAGTACTTCGGGATACTGTCCAGACATGAACATTTCGTTAGTCAACGCTACGATTTTACCGCACAAGACTGGCCAGACTGATATCAGTATGTTAACGGAAACGTCGTATATGTCCAGTGTGCCGAGCGTTTTCATGATTGATTTCAGCACACGGTTCACACTGTCATGTGTGACCGGTGCTAGTGTCAACACTGGTGTGCCAGTGCAGGGTTTTATAAACTTATTAAGGAATTCTAGCGATTTTGTGGAAGATTTTGTGTAACCGTTAAGAAATACTTATTTAAACAGTTAGGTATTTTTCAATTGATATAGGTAGCCCATTTTCACTATTACGTATATCGCTACCCGACCTTGGTTTAGAAGTAACTTTCTCCTACGACTCACCAGATTTCTTTTGCAGGGTTTTTAGCATTTAAAATTCGCTTTTCTGTATATTCTTGCCTATCTTTCAATGTGCTAGATGTTATTAGGTTAGCATAATGATTTAGGCAATTGCTCAAAGCTTCATTGTCAGGATACTGACGTTTTAGCTCACAAAACCCTTCAAAATTTTAAATAGATAGCAGACTCTTCAGTCAACCATGTTTTTTTTTTGATAGGAACCGTTTTTAAAGTGAAATGTACATTTATATAATATATTAATATTTCAAATATTTTTGTGAATTTTACGTCTACGTCAATTTAATTATTATTTACAACTGTCCAGTCATAGTTAAAAATGTCAATATAAAAATTATTTACTGTTTCCTCTGAATAAAATCGCTTTTGAATATATTATAGATTACTCAGTAGTTTCTGCTTGGCTTGCTATACGCAACTCGAACAGCTGGGCGTTGTGGTCGCTGATCGGGGTGTCGACCGGCGAGCTGGTGCCGTCACGGTCATCGCAGCTGACTAGCCTGCAGTCGAGCGTAGATAAAAAGGCCGGTGTCACACGGGTCGCAAAATTTACTATGTTATGTATATTATAACAACTAAGTATGTCATTTAAATTTCGCTTTAGAGTATTGTCAGTTGAGTAATCCACGTTTATGTCTCCGACCAAGATAAACCTTTTGTTTTCGTCACTAAGTTTACATAATAATTGTTCCAATAAGTCAATAAAAGTTACAAAATTGCCATGTCCAGTCCTATATAAATATACTATAACTAAATTTAAAGAAACAATTTCAATAGCAGTGAATTCGTAGTGGTATTAACAAAGTAACACTTTGTTGAACAATAGTGAACTTGTTTACATTGGTGTTGAGGTTAGGATCAGTAGTTTGCGTGCTCGGTTTTTGTGCGTAGTCTAAACATTTTTGAGACTTGATCGTTGTTTTTTTCATGTTTTTTGACGTGATACAATTAAACTTGCGTACTGATACACCTTCAGGCCACATTTTTTTACCGCGAATAGATTTTACCGAAGAAGTGGGTACGTCGAGCTTGAATGAAGCATAGTCACCTGTCATGGGCAGCGCCTCACACTGGATACCTAATTGCAAGCCAAGTATTGTTTTAATGTGGTCAACGATATCATCCTTCTTTTTGTCCTTGGCGAAGTTGAAAAGGTGGAGGCTCGCCATCCCTGGCGGAGCAGCTCGAAGGGCACCTTCAGGCTGCACCTCAGCACTTGGCTGATCGGGGAGTGCTGCTCGCTGGGGGCGGACTGACCAGCACTGCCGCGTAGCTGGGCGTGGAGGAGGCTGGTTTTTGCTTGGCGATGGGGCTGGGGTTGGCAGGATAAAGGCAACAAGAAGAAGAAGACCTCAGAACGCTGGCACCCTTTGAATTTTTATTGACACTGGACTGGCGGACCGAAAGTGGTGGTGAAGGCCTTGCACTGCTACCAGTGTGGGTGGTGGGACTGACTGAGCTAACGGCGTTGTCATCAGCCTCAATGCCTTGTGGACTGGAGTCATTCAGTTTTTATCTTCGCTGATAACTATTGTATTTTCATGGGGCTTCATTTTAGGCGTGTTTTTCGTTCAAAATTACTGTATTAGAATTTATAATCTCACCTTTTTTTATTTCTGTGGCTTGTTTCTTAATGATTTTGTTACATTCATCTAATTTGTTTTTTAGTTCCAAAACTGCTTCTTCAATTTTCACTATGCACATGCTAGGTAATTCACGTTATATAAGGGCGAAAACACAACAGAGCGGCGCGGCGCCGCGACGCTGAAATTGGCGGCGCGCGTTGCGCCGCACTGCCGAACGCAGCGTTGCGCGGCGCACGTGCCGCACCGCTCGTATCCGCGGCGCGCACCGCTCATAGCTGCGGCGCGCACCGCTCGTACCCGCGGCGCGCAACGCTCGTAGCCGCGGCACGCACCGCTCATATCCAGATAAGAATCTGCGGCGCGTCGGCTCATATTATGATGTCCGCAGTTTCTGTAGGTCGGACGCTTGTTTTTAGGGTTCCGTAGACAAATGGCAAAAACGGAATCCTTATGGATTCGTCATGTCTGTCTGTCTGTCTGTCCGTCTTTATGTCACAGCCACATTTTTCCGAAACTATAAGAATTGTTTAAACTTGGTAAGTATATGTATTCTGTGAACCACATTAAGATTTTCACACAAAAATAGAAAAAAAAATGAATTTTGGGGGTTCCCCATACTTAGAACTGAAACTCAAAAAATGTTTCTAATATAATTTTTTTCTTAACTGAATAGTTTGCGCGAGAGACACTTCCAAAGTGGTAAACTGTGTGTCCCCCCCTGTAACTTCTAAAATAAGAGAATGATAAGACTAAAAAATATATATGATATACATTACCATGCAAACTTCCACCGTCCTGGGTTTCGAACTGGATCGCAGTCTCACATGGGCTACACACATCGATAAACTGTGTGGTAAGCTCGGGGGTGCGTGCTTTGCACTACGGCGGCTCGCCAGGGTGGTGCCTCGGAAGGTGGCCCGCTCATGTTACTTCGCCACTGTACACTCACTGCTGCAATATGGCGCAGAGCTGTAGGGGCGCGCTGCTGACTTTGAACGTGCCTTTCGCATGCAAAAGAGAGCCATACGTGCGGTAGTGCAAGTGGCGCAAGATACTCCCGCGAGGCCATATTTCAAAAAACTCAAAGTTCTGACTTTGGTTTCTGTTGTGATCCTTCAGGTGGGGATATACGTTTTTAGCCACCTTCAGGAGTATAAACGTTCTGGAGACGTCCATGGGCGAAACCTACGTAACGCGAAGAGACTTCTGCCAGTTCCGCACCGCCTGGCGAAGTCGGATAAGCTCGTCCACGTGATGGGCCCGACAGTCTTCAACAAGCTGCCCGAGTGCGTTACGGCGGCCCCTTCCCTGAGCTTCTTTAAGTATAGGCTGAAAAACTGGCTTCTCGAGCATGCTTTCTACAGTTATACTGAATTTATAAATTTTAAGCAGACGTGATATATTGCGTTGCAATTTTTTTTTTTTTAATGGATTAATTTCCGTTTTAACTTAGTCTTTATGTTTACATGTGACATTCTGCTTTTATGTTTTGTTTTGTGTTGACATAAATTATATAATTTATCCAATTTTGATGATATCCTGGATGGGTTTGACTGTTAGTGGTATTTATCTCGACCGTTTCCGTGCTTCGCAAGGCACGTTAAGCTGTTGGTGCCGGCTGCTATCGCTAGATGGCAGTCGTTAAGCCATGTCGGAGGCCTTATAGGCGGCTTAAAAACTTCTGACACTGGGGTTGGCCACTAGCCCCACAACCTCCACCAATCCGGACTTGGCCCCCGTGTGTGGAGTATGGCCTAACCTTCCCCATCTATGGGAAGAGACCCGTGCCCCTGCAGTGGGGACGTAATGGGTTGTTAACAGATCCAATTTTATTTCAATTTTCTATAATTATAATTTAATTATAATTAGGTTTACTTTAATTTAATGACAATATTATGAATAAATTGAATATGAATATGAAAATTAGTTTGAACGAGATCTAGTAAGTAGTTTTTTAATGCGTCATAAATAGTAAACCGCAATTTACCTACAACGAACTACAAGAACTTTTATATTATGTTACTTGCTGCTACGGAACCCTTCATGGGCGAGTCCGACTCGCAGTTGGCCGCTTTTTTTTAACTAACCGAGTAGTGCGAACTAACAGACGAAGATGGTCGATTCAGTTGATGTGGATTATTTTTGTATCCTTAACAGAACAAAGGCGCAATTTATGGCATAAAACAAGAGAAGATTTTGTATAATTTTGTTTCCTGATTTTGCACAAATAGATAATAAAGAAAAAAACACAGCTTGGTATGTATTCTTGTATTTGATTACTCTGCAGATGGGTACATAATGCAACAAAAATTAACAGTTTATCCTACAAAACTCGAACCTAGTTATCAGCAGGTAAACCTACACTCCTACCTAATCATTTATAAGTAGGTAGGTACTTTACTTGTTCAGTCAGTAAAGCAAAGAAACACAGGTGTCTGGTAAAATAACAGACGCATTTAAGGAGATGAATAACAAGCTGATCACATTCCAAATATGTAAAAAACATGACCTTAATTTTCATCATTCAAACAATTATTTTAATTTTCACTTCTACATTTACAAAAAGTAGCGCCATCTGTTATAACTCTTAATAACTACGCGAATGCCGTGTTGTGTGGGAGTTCCACTTTATACGTATTGGATGTGTGGATCGATCCAATATAGATCAAGAGCGATCGGTGGAGCGGAGAAATAAAAGAGGGTTGTTCTTCGTATAGTACCGTGGTACAGTATCCAACGTTTCTGACCTTTATTGATTTTGCCTGCCAGACTGATACATAATATTTGCGTATCACAATTGTTGGAGTATTAAATTATGATAACATAAAATCAGATTTCTGAAGGTAGTTGCATAGGGGCTGGTGTTGGTTTGGCCGACTGCGAGTCGGACTCGCCCATGAAGGGTTCCGTAGCAGCATGTAACATAATATAAAGGTTCTTGTAGTTCGTTGTAGGTAAATTGCGGTTTAAGATTTATGACGAATTAAAAAAACTACTCACTAGATCTCGTTTAAACCAATTTTCAGTGGAAGTTTGCATGGTAATAATGTATATCATATATATTTTTTTGTCTTATCATTCTCTTATTTTAGAAGTTACAGGGGGGATACACATTTTACCACTTTGGAAGTGTATCTCGCGCAAACTATTCAGTTTAGAAAAAAATATGTTAGAAAAATTTTTTGAGTTTCAGTTCTAAATATGGGGAACCCCCAAAATTCATTGTTTTTTTTCTATTTTTGTGTGAAAATCTTAATGCGGTTCACAGAATACTTCTGCTTACCAAGTTTCAACAGTATAGTTCTTATAGTTTCGGAAAAAAGTGGCATGACGAATCCATGAGGGTTCCGTTTTTGCCATTTGGCTACGGAACCCTAAAATCAAGCGTCCGACCTACGGAAACTGTGGACATCATATGAGCCGCCGCGCCGCAGATACGAGCGGTGCGCGCCGCGGATATGAGCGGTGCGTGCCGCGGCTACGAGCGTTGCCCGCCGCGGGTAAGAGCGGTGCGCGCCGCGGCTAGGAGCGGTGCGCGCTGTAGCTACGAGCGGTGCGCGCCGCGGATACGAGCGGTGCGGCACGGCACGCGCGCCGCGCAACGCTGCGTTCGGCTGTGCGGCACAACGCGCACTGCCGATTTCAGCGTCGCGGCGCCGCGCTGCTCTGTTGTGTTTTCGCCCTAAGTGAAAACTTGTTATTGACTATAGTTTTTATTAATTATCGTACCCATTACAGTGTAAACTAGCAGTAAATTTTTCAAAGAAATTAAATAAAACAATAAAAATAAAAGCCTCCGTCGTGGATAGAATGAAAAGACGCGCAGAGACAGTCAGGCCAGTTTGTCCTAAAGGTAGCCACTCTATATCAACCCAATAAAAGCATTATTCTCGTCCTAATTATCCTTCATACCGAAAATAAGCCAAAATTAAAGACATTGTACGTTTAGAAAGTAAACATGACAGCTGCCATTGCAGACCTGTATCAGTGGCTCGGCGGTGAGCAGCAGGTGGCGGTAGCAGCCCCACACACCGGCGCGCAGCACGTTCACCGCCAGGTCCCGCCGCACCTGCGCCGCGTACTCCGGTGCGTCTGGCGCGAACGCGGCGCGCGCTCCCGGCACGTGGAACACGCGCAGCGCGCTGCCGCCCGCCTCGCCGCGCAGGCAGTTTGCCAGCCCCAGGATGCCGCTGTCCCGTTCCCGGGACCACAGGTACACGCGCGAATCACCGGCGTCCGCCCGCTGCATGGCGAGCTGCAACTGCGGCAACCAGGCGTATGTGCCGTCACCGGTCACCTCCAGCACCACGCCCGCCGGCGGCAGCGCCATCTTGCGGCCCAGCAGCACGTACTCGCAGCTCCCCACCGCCTGCGCAATAGATGCGACCTTGAGTTGCGAAACTCCAACGGGATGGAGACTACTAGCAGACAATGCTGACCTGCCTGCTGAGTGGCGCGAGCCCGGCGACGCCGGCGGCGGCCGCTGTGAGCGCCCCCCGCGGCTCGCGTAGCAGCAGCGCACCGCGCGGCGCCAGCGCAGCCGCCAGCGCCGGCAGTGCGCGAGCACCGTGCGACATCACGTTTGTGGCTAATACCACATGGTAATCCTCGTGCAGTACACCGCAACACCATACGTCTTTGTTTGTCACCTGCAACACAAAGTAGACACAGAAGGTCCGCTCAGTACAAACCACTGAAATCGTAAGCATATACATGCTTATAGAAGTATATGGTCGTTCGAAGCAAGATCACGATCGCACAGTATCGAGACCTTGCCTAGAACGACCGTATACGTCTATAAGCATATATATGCTTAGGATTTTAGTGAGCGTATTGAACGGACCTTCTGTATCTGTATTTTGTGCCTGCAATGTCAGATTTATTGTTATTAAGTATATGGTTGACTGGTACATCCCTACAAACCTAGAAGTGCTAAATTTACTCATGAAACTGAACAAATTTTGTTTTACAACTTTATTTTTGTTGGATGAGACTCCTGCGGGACACAGGTGGATTTTATAGTCATCAGGTTAATAGCCATTTTACCTGTGGCGACATCTTCAGTAATCGCCACAAACTATCTAGAATGCACTATCGAAGTTTCTTCGGACTTCTGACCATCAACGGTTGGAATACGGCTCGTGCCCAGACATCGCTTGGCGGAGGTACCTTCTGTTTCTCCGAAGAGTGGGAACATACAGTTACTATATCTGCCCTGTGACGCGTATTCCGTGTAACTTTTTGCACCTTGTTTTGAGAAAAACGCGTTTGAACGTAAAAACCGTTTTTTCTTTCTATTTCTTAAACAAATTATAAATTTAAGTAATAAAAATAGCCAAAAAATAAAGCATAAATTCTCAAATAAGGCCGTAGTATTTTTTTTAAATATCTTAATTAGATAATTGCTAAGAGCGATTTGAAATTTTAGCTTTTTTCAATTTCCATACAAATCGTGTTACGCGTGGGCGTGTATCTAAGTTACACGCGATCCGTGCGACAAGTCGTTTGTCTATTGAAACAAACCTATCAGTTGTCATTGAAACTAAACGGAGTAGGCAAAATTTTATGGATATTAAAATATATGTACAATATATCTGTTATTATTATAAAAAAAAATCTTTTAGTAAATCACAGTACCGGATTAGCTATGTCACTAAATCATCAATGAAAAAAATGTATGTAACTAAGAATATCGACGAAGTAGAAATAATACTTGATCAATATATCTATGAAAAATGTAACGGTATCCTGAGATGAATTCTTCCCAAAACTAAAAAAACTGATCAAAACTAGAATTGCTGTGGTGGAATGAAGAGTTCGCCAAACTTAACCACGACGTCAACACTAAGAAATGTTAGATATAGTACGCAGCCCCAGTAAGAAAACAATGCGTTGTGGAGCAATATTTGCAGGCAAAAGAAAAGTACCAAAAAAAGTGAATGCGCCATAACATGATGAAACATGTGACCCGCCACTCACGAGTCAAGAGCTTGAATGGGCAGTATCTACCTTGAGTCTTAAGAAGGCACCTGGACCTGACGAACTAATAGCAGACTTATGTAGAGAGGCCATCCGAGTAAATCCCTAAGTTTTATTGGCAATTACACTCTTCCCAAACCCATGGAAAGGCGACAGTGGTGTGATACTGAGGAAACCGGGTAAAGACGATTACTTATAGCCCAAGTCATATAGACCGATAGACCTTCAATCAGACATGGGGAAAATGGGAAAAGTAACTTAACATCGTACGGCAAGGTTTTGCACAGAAGATCTGCAAGTCCTATAGGACAGTGTCTCTCAACTCGGCACTGTTGCCCTCTGGGCGGAGAGATTGACCAACGAGTCATACATACCCAAAATGCCATAGCCAGCAGTACACATAAAATTCGAGTTTGAATGTCTAAAAAACGCAGACCAACTGGCAGAAAAAGGAGAGCAAAAATTTAAATCTACACAGATGGCAATAAAATTCAGTTAAAGTTGAAGCGGCACTATCTATTTGGATGGATGGTGCTGAAACAAGGCCCGAAAACTCCTGCTGGATCCATCGTGTACTGTCTACCAAGCCAAACTGCTGGCTTTGAATGAGGCGACGCAAGAAATCTCTGGCTGGAAACGAACCTGCAACAAATAGACCAGACCCGACTATGATTTGATTCCGGTCTCACATGCGAAGCGAAAGATTCGTCAACTTGTTTCGCCTATATCGTGTATCTATAACTACCCTAGATAAGCGCGTTTAGCCGGCGGCCAGCACTCACGCCTGTTGTGCCTATCTGCGATAACTCAAATTACACGTGTACCGTGTAACGCGCGCTTTAAATTCCAGAGTTACACTAATGTGGCAGGCCTGTTACTGAAAATTTTCAGGAACATAATTATTATTTTTTAAAATGCCCCATATAGAACAGGACTAGACGATCTCAATAAGACCTGTTAAGCTTAATTAGTGTATCTCAACATACACTAATTGCGCCTCGCACGGCAGATATACCTTATTCCCTTTGAGGTACGCGAGCATTATTGTATCCCCCTTGACGTCCATCCCCTAAAACCTTTACGCTCCTCCTGCAGTACTCCGTTATGCTTCCAATGTCCAGGGACAGATAATATAATACTGGTCCAGGTAACATAATTATTTTTCTTTTTCGATTCTGTGAATGGGTGCCAAACGTCTTCCACCTTAGCCTGCTGCTGCGAAATGTACGCACGCCGTTAAGTGTTTCCAGCACTCCGCAGTTAGAAAAGGATGAGTCAGTGGTCCCGTCTATCAGGGCATAAATGTTGATTCAGTCGACAATCACCTCTGTTGATACTTAAAGGTGGGTCCACATTAGTGACATTTTATTGTGACTTGGCTTCGTGACCATGACGCATGTCAGTACTGGTGATGTGGACGTTATTTTTCACGCGAACAAAAGTCATGACATACAATTTCGATGATATCCATCCCGAGAGCCTTCCAGAAAGGCTCCCAGGATGGTCGAGCATTGGATGTAACTGGAGTTTGTACAAGCTAATGTGGACGGCTCACAGTGTACTGTCACAAGTAAATTGTACGCGTCACGAACCAATCCAACTGAAGCCACTTGCGTTTTTGTCATGTTTACTTGCAACAGCTTCGGTCACAGTACGGTCACAGCTACTGTCACGGGGATAGGTGTATCGCATCCCTTCATTCTCACCCGACGCGCTGCCAACCGTTCTGTAATATAGCTTCATGAATGTACGAGGGAAATGCAACTCACAACTAGTTGCTTGAGAGTGAATATTGACATCGGGTCACGCTATTTTGTTACGACTGTGTGGCGTCACATCCACATTAATCTAAGCAAGTCCTATATAAATTGTATGCCCTTCGGTCCGGCCGAATGATACTTATGTGGATCCACCTAGTCTTTCCCGACTTAGCGACAGTAATGTCCTGATTTTTTTACAAAGGTATAGCAGGGTGTCCCCAACGTCGTTTCCAGGTTATTACCTCGTAGATTTATTGTTCTTTGAGAGAAACATTTTTACACCAAATTTTAAACCCCCTCTCTCAATAATGAGGGAGATGTGGGGGTGCCAACCCTCAACTTAAAATGCATTATCTTTAAAACGATTTCAGATATCTCAATGAAATTTTAAAGCTACATAGTTATTTATAAGATTTATATCATATATTTTTTCTGATTTTTATTTCATTTATAAAGGGCAAAAACCAAGATGTTAAATTTTTAGGGGTGGTTTACCATACTTATCCCCGAATTGACACCGACCAAAAAAATATATTATATTCGTCCATTTTCTAGTAATGATATATAAAAGTAACACAAAGCTCGAATTGTCGGAACAATTTAAAAAAAGTAAAACAATGTTACTGTTACGACTTTATGACATGATTTTCGTTACATATTGGAAAGACTTTTTCGAAATGTGTTTTTGTTTGAGATTTGACAATACCCGCATTTGAATATGTCGCAAAATGATCTTACGTGCTTCTTCGCTGCTCATTACAGTCAACAAGTTGCAACAAAGTTAGTGTCAAACTTTGTCTTTTTTCTAGACACTTTCATTTGTCCGTCGTGGCATGTTTATAATAATATAAGCTCTTTTTCGGTCGCTTCAGTAAATGTGCTATAACAATTTCTGTGTTTCTTTATATATTACTTGGAGAATTATTAATTACGTTTTGTAACAGTGCATAAAGCATCGCGTAAAAAATAGTGACTCGGTGGCTAAGTGGTTAGCGATCCTGACCTCTGATCCGAGAGTCGTGGGTTCGATCCCCACACAGGGCAAACTTTTCTGTGATGAGCAGAATTGTTTGCTCTGAGTCTGGGTGTATTATATCTATATATTTTATTTTGCGTGTTTCTTTGAGTGTTCATAAAACTGTACTAAACTCCGATGAGTACCAATCCCTTCTTCAAAGTAGAATATTTAAGTTACCATGTCCACGTACTAAAACCATGTTTGCTCAACGTTTCAGAACTGTAATTGGACCTTTTATTTATAATAAGATAGTTCGTTTAATAGATATAAAAAATAACACCTGTTCTGAAGTAAAGAAAAAAGTTACTACTTTGCTTAGTAGCTGGACTTACCGTGAGACTGAAGATTTTCTGAAAATACTTAAGTAATCAAACTCCCACACACTCACGCACACGCACGTGCACACACACGCGCACACACACACACACACACACACACACACACACACACACACACACACACACACACACACACACACACACACACACACACACACACACACACACACACACACAGTGTTAGTCTATAGTATTACGTAATATTTTTTCTGTTAAATATGGTGTTCTTGTCTTGGTTACGTAATTAGATTCTATAGTCATATTACTTTTCAAATTTTCTGCATGTACTTAAAATTTTCCAGTCTCTTTGATTGTTTGTTTATAATTCGTATCTGATGTTTATTTCAGGGCCCCCACGATACAGGCTGCGCCTAGTGTGGGGACCATAGTATAACTTAATGATAAATTGTAAATCGTTTTTTGGAAAATAAATTATTATTATTATTATATGTATGTATTTAAAAAGTTTATGTGTATGTATATCAGTCTCTGGTTCCCAAGATACAGGGAATCCTAGTTTGGGGCCAGATGACCGTGTGTGATTTGTCCCAGACATTATTATTATTTGTAATAGAACAAACACAAGGTTATTAACAGACACATATTATGTCACTGTGCAAACGGAAGAAATGGTTGGCTGCTATTCGCATATAGCTGCGATTATTTAATTGTCACAATTGTTATATATAAAAATCATAAAACCATCCAAAATATTACCAACTTATTTGATGTACCTAACCGGTCTAACTATCTCCATTGAGGAAAACAGTGACGAAGATTAAGTTTTGTTTCCGTTTCCTTCATTTAAATGACTTATCTTACAATAATTCGCCAAAATACAAGTAACAAAATCTGTGTAGGACTCGTTAACTGTGGATTCTACTCATCGTACTAAACAACTATTGTTCTACGATTTTGGTCAAATCGCAAAAAACAAATTTTGGACTCTCCAGACAAAAGTGACAAAACAGATGATTTGTATGAAAAGTCCAATTTTTTGGTGATTTAAGGAAAGTCGCAGAACAAAAGTTGTTCAGTATGATGAATAGTATCCCCAGTTTACGGGTCCTACACCAATTTTTTACACCCTGTATATGCTTCAATTTATGTAAATCACAAAGATAGATGGATAGATAACTCGTTTATTTGTTACTACAAACACCCTTAAGTATTATATTAGTACACACAATAAAATAAAAATAAAATAAAACAATACTTAAAATATGTGTGTGTTGCAGTAGTACAAAAGGGCCGTGACTCAGTGTGTGATTTGCTCTTTCGAGCAATGCTCTGGTATTCTGCCACAACCCGAGGACTGTGACAATAATGAAAAAATATAAAAAACGAGTAAAATAAAATTAATAACAAATATTTTAAAAGAATTAAAGAAAGTGTGCAACTGTACGTGATTAGCAGATTACATAGATTTATATTTTTTTAACAATGTTCCGACAATTTGAGCTTTGTGTAAATTTTATATGTTATTATTAGAAAATAGACGAATATAATATATTTTTTTGGTTGGTGTCACTCTGGGAGTAAGTATGATAAACCAGTCCTAAAAATTAAACATCTTGTTTTTTGCCCTTTATTATTGAAATAAAAATCTGAAAAAATATGTGACTTAAATAACTGTGCCCCTTTTAAATTTCATTGAGATATCTCAAATAGTTTTAAAGATAAGGATTTTTTAAGTTAAGGGTTGACACCCCCACATTTCCCTAATTATTGAGAGAAGGGGTTTGAAATTTGGTGTAAAAATGTTTCTCTCAAGGAACAATAAATTTACGAGGTAATAACCTGGAAACGATGTTGGGGCACTTTGAGTATGGAAACCTGGCTATACTCTTTACTGAAACTGCAAATTTTCCTTTGAGATTCTCAGGTAATTCACTCACACGCCGATCGCTTTGTAAGAAAAGTGCAAAAAAAAATTGCTACCTATTAGTTTTGTGATTTCAAAGTTGTAGAAAATTGATCGCTTTCATGAAAAAATTACCAGTTTGGCAGTTTGCAGGTATGTCTGGCTGTATAATATATTATTGTTAATAGGCTCATTGTCGACAGTCGCAACTCGTAAGAGACGCACGCTCTGTGGTGAAATTCCAGTGGTTCTCAATCTGTGCCATATTTTGATCACGTAAAATGTTCACCTGTGCTAGTTGTGATAGCAAATTCTCGGATGGAGTAAAGTGCAATGGTTGTCAGCGTCAGTTGGACTTTCAATTTTCTGGAATAACCGAAGATAACTACCGTAAACTTGGAGCGCGCAAAGATACCTGGCACTGCACGGACTGCAGGGCTGGAGGCACCAAGTCACCAACACCAGTATCGGCGCCGCTCAAAAAGGAAGCGATGGAGGCTGCATTAGCTAAAATCTCTCAACAGCTATTGCCGCTTAACTCATTGGTGGAAGAGGTTCGATGCATAAGAAGTGAAATAACCAACCTTCAAACCTCGGTGAGCATGAACCATGACACTATCAATAAATTTTCCGACACAATAAAAGTTCTGGATGATAGGGTTGTGGAGCTGGAGCAGCGCTGTAATGTACTCCCCACCCTCCAATCTGAAACATCCAGACTGGACCAACTTCTGCATGACAGGGACCAGTGGGCTCGTGCAAACAACATCGAGATCAAGTAGGGAATATCACTTCAGAAAAATGAAAATCTCTGTGATGTTATTCACAAGGTTGGAAGTGAAATTGAATGTCCTCTGAAAAAAGAGGATATCAGTTACATAGCCCGAGTCCCCAGTCGGCAATCGAACAACAAACGTATAGTTGTAGCGCTGAATAACCGCTACCTAAAGGAAGAGTTCGTAGCTGCAGCTCGCAAGAAGAAAGATGTTAACTTGAAATCGCTTGGTTACCAGAGTGACGACAAATTCTGTGTAAGCGATCACTTAACTCCATTCAACAAAAGTTTACTTTCGAAAACAAAAACCCTAGCGCATGAAAACAATTTTCAGTTCATCTGGGTAAAACACTGCAAAATAATGGCCAGAAAGTCGGTCACCTCAGAAACGTTTCGTATCAAGTCCGAAGTCGATCTTCAAAAAATTATCTGAAGCTCATATGGACTTTAATATTTTTGTTGCTTAATTTGTATTTAAAAGTTAAAAATAGTTTAAGAATCGCAGGCCGGCTTTTGTGTGAACGACGCGCTATTATCTATAAACTCATTAAAGGGATCGCGCCTGTTTTGCTCGAGCGCTTTTGTGTGAATACGATCGAGAAGCTCAGCTGCTAGACAGTCGCGCGACCACGACATGGTCGGTTTGACGTAAAGTCGTGTCTGTCACGGAGCCATCTGGTGGTTGCGGCGTATGGTACTGATTTACCGTAAAATTTAACAGTGTTCATATATCTTATCCTTTCTTTCACATTGTGATTCGTATATAAATGAGTAGGCCAAGTAGCAGGCCACTTCTGTGGCGCGCTCTTAGTATAAACAATGGCGGAGAATCTAAGTTGAAATACAGCCGTGTCACAGTGAAGTCAAGCATCGGTTTTCTTTGTTTTACTTATATAATTGTAAGTGATTCATGGAAATTTATTTAGAAAAACATGTAACGGTAAGTGATCTTTCATTTTTTATTTCGTTTACGTTGTAAGCTTTTGATTTTTTAAATAAATCTAAGCCCTAAACTGGTGAATCTTCCTTCTAATGAAATATAAACATAACATTGTTACGATTTTTTTCATATTAAAAACGTTTACATTAATATTATTTTTATTGATTCCTGAAATCATTTTATTATTTTTGTGTTCAAATACAATGTTAAACGTGTATGTTTTAGCAAAATCTTAAAAATTATAATAAAATAAGTGAAGGTTCGCCATCACCCACGTCATGGCCGCGCGACAGATTAGGTTTGACACATGTTTGGCAGCCCATCACAGCAGTTGCTTGGTGGCTAGGTTAATATGGATAGGACCCGTCGGCTTTTTCATTATTTTCAAAATATAATAATTTTTGAGAATTTATTATTGTTTTAGGTATATTTCACTCTTAAAATGTTGGAGTTTATATGTTTTCTTTTTTGTATAAATTATAATATTCATTGTAAAGCCTGGGACTTACAAATTTTTAAATAGTTTTTCAATTTAAATAAATATTATATAAACAAATGTTTTAAAAATGATTTTATTACATTACAGAATAATCAGCGGCGTCATTGCACAACATCGAGTTCGCCTATAAAAAAAAGTCATACATAAATTTTCTGCTATGACGGGAGTGTCTGGAAGAAGTTGCTGATAAGTCCGCATTTCGATGTATTTTATCCAATATTAGATTACTTTATGTTTATCCAATAAAAATATTTTACTTATTATTCAAACATGAAAAGATTTATAAAAAAAGTCGTATCCATACTTTTGTAGCCATTTTGGGACCAACATTTTTTTTGTTTGCTGTTTTTTGATAGCATGGTGCTTGAAATAATTCTTAGAAGTGCACTTGTTTGATGAGTGATTTATAAGCCTATATCTATAAAGATCTTAGAAAAACATTTGTTCTTTCAATTGCAATTACACAATACCCAATATTTATTGTTTTAAAAAGGTCTAATTTAAGTGCCATATATGAGTACTATTTTCATCAAACCATTACATAATATTTATATTATCATACCATTATGCTGCTATTGTATATTAAAAGCTCATAAGCTTAAGTTACTGTAAACATAAACTCTTTATCGCTAGCGCCGAGAGCCACTTCAAATAACAGTGTAATATGAGGCCCACTTGATGATGTCATCTGAGTGGGTCATTGTTTGTATGTATTCTTAGAACAACTGTGATATAAAAAATATGTATGGAGACATGAGGTATTATGGTTTTATTTGTTTAAAAACGTGTAATATTAATAAATAATACTGTATTAAATTAATCAAATGTTTTATTTTAGGTTTATTTCAGAAAATTAAGTTATTTGTAAAGTACCCCATATTAGAGCTTTTGTTTTACCTGGAATTCTCTACTAATGTATGGAAAGTTGTTTTCTATGTTAATAGAATTATTTATAACGATTCTTATAATATGCACAAACATGCAGATCTCTTATTAGATTTTAATAAATTCCAATTAGAAAAAAAATTCAAAAAAAATTAAAAAAACCGGTCAGGGGGCCATGACGTGGCCTGACAGTTGGGTGGGGGGGGGGGTGTAATTGATTTATGACGTTTGAAGGGATGGTACATATTGCACTGCTATTTTTATAACGTTAGTAAAAATTTGCATTTACATAACCGGGAGGTAAAAACGATGGGCTCCTTCTATCTAGCGGGAACATATGTCTGAGGAGATTTTGAGTTTTATAGGGGTCTAGGTCTTAATTTGTTCTATCGATTTTTACTAGTACTAGAATTTGTTCCGTTTTCTTTTCGAAGTTACAGCCAGTTATAGACGCGTTCCAGCCAGCGGGACACTTTTTATTTATGGGATATATCAAATTAAAATATATACAAAAAGTTAGGTTTCTATTTGTGCTATAAAAATATCAAATTTAAATTGTGATTGCTTTTCATTTCTCCGAGATAATTGGCTTCGAAGGCGTGTTCCAGCCAGCGGGAACATTTTTGTCTTTGTCGATTGCTTCTTTATTTAATTATATTTATATTAATAATTTGTAATATATTAATAGCACAAATTAAGCTCTACACAAATGTATTATTTTTATTTCGATAGCATTACATTTCACCAAGATGTTGTTACTTTAATGATAACTCCCAAGCGCCAGGTTCCATACAAATGAACCAACGTAACCAAGCTTCATCAAAACTTGCAAATAGCATGGGATGATATGCCTGAAATTAGTTTTTTAGTGTGATAATACAAAATAGAAAAAAATTAGACTACAATGTTTTGTATCCTATTTAAGGTTAACTCTTTGCAAGAAACTAAAAAGGTGAAGTATGTAATTCCAATACTCTGAAAATCCCTAATCATCTAAAATTATTATATCTATTCTAAAAAAAGAAATAAATGACAAAGCCGATAATTTTTGCGATTTTTGCCGATAACTTTATAGCTAAAAAATTATGTTGAAGGGAGTATATTTGAGTCCGTCTTTTTTCTCTCTCCGCAAAAACGTCGCGAAATGTTGTATGTGACGTGTTCCAAGTGGTAAGAGCTTCGTATTTTGGTAGAAAAAAAATATGACCATCGAAAATTTTACAGTGATACCTACTTCGAATAAATATGATGTTACCGGGAAGAGACTAATCCTCCCGACACAGGGAATCCTAGTAGGAGGGTTAGTGTGTTATTTGAAATGTAAATGTCATTACTTTGTATCAAATAAATAAATAATTTAATTTAATTTATGAATTTGATTTTGTTGACTAAATATTTTAAAGTTGTATTTTGCGTGTACCATATAAAATCTCCGTACTCATATCAAAGCAGATTTTTATCAACAAAAACTTCTTGCACTTGCAGCGCGTCACTGGCAGGAAGGAGAGCTCAGACATGTACCACTTTTATAATCATCGTCGTGTCTCCATTAAAAAAAAAAACTCTGCGGCAAGTTACCGCGCTAACTTTTAAAACTTTTCTGTATACGAGTAGTTGTCGATATTTGTTGCGGTTTATTGAATTTAATTTTATTTTGACTGTATGTGTGTATAATGTCAGGAAGAAAACTGTTTGTGAGTTTGATTGAACAAAAAATACTTTTTCGTAACTATGTAAATTATTTTAAAGATGTGAATAATGTGCCTACTCCAAAACACCAAGTCTATCAAAGTATGGCGGATCGTACTTTTGGGAGAATGAATGCTAAAGGTGTGTATACTTCAGTAAAAAGAAATTACAAATATTTATTTGATACAGACATAAAACATACTAGACTGAGCAAAACCGACTCGAGTTCAGGTTCAGAATCTTGCGATGAAAAACATGCATGTCGAGTCAAAGAATATGATTTTCAAATAGATCGTTACAAACTGACCGAGATGCAACCTCGATGTATATATTCTCAAAGAAATGATAAAAAATCACCAGGATCATTGTTTGTAAAGAAACTTAAGTTGCCTAAAAGACAGTGGTCTCAAATTTTGTCCCTGGAGTTGTGGAAAAATACAAAGTTGGCATGCACATGGTGCATGAAATCGCACCAGTGTTACAAAAGTGGCGAGATTGTTTGCATAGGCTATTGTAATCAGTGTCGCGCCGAAATAAAAGTAACCCTAATCGCCAGCTACACTGATGCATTTATAGATGTGCACTGTACAATTAAATTTAAACATGAATTTTTTGCACACAACCCGACGGCAAAACTTAGAATGACCTCATTCAAGCGTAAGCAACTGTCTGAGCGACTTCGATGTGAGTCAGCAATCGTAGTAAGAAACAGAGAGGCAGATGTAATATATGAAACTGAGACTGATGTTGAGGTCATTCCACCACATCTTCCGGATCTTAAAAAATTACATCAAATTTCATATGAGAATAAACAAATAAATGTTTTTCATAAAAATCCTGTGATGTCCTTATGGAAAATGACTACATTGCCACCATTTTCCATGTCTATACGACAGATATCTGGTAAGTAGAAACAGTCGCTTATAGTATATAAATACATTCTATTCTTTAGTGATAGAACACATAAAAAAACCCGATTACGGAAAATTCGCTTTCTAAAAAGTATTAAATCAGGAAATATTCTTGTTTGATATTCGTATCTACAGACTACAGAATATCTGTCGTCTAATATGTAGACAACTGACATAATTATAGATTTCAATTTAATATATAGGGTGACTTTAAATTAGTTCTTGATACCAAAGGATATGCATGTGCTCATGATAACAAACTACTTTCCCTAAGGAACCAATAGTCAAATCGCAAAAAAAATTGGACTCTATACTAATTTGGCCGGTCCGTTGTCCGATTTGTATGGAGAGGGTCCAAAACTTTTTTTGAGATTTGAGTATGGGTTCCTTAGGGAAAGTTGTTTGTTATCACGAGCACATGCATAGGCTTTCGTATCAAGAACTAATTTAAAGTCACCCTATATAGACACGTCGATTAAGATTCAGAAAATAAGCCTTGGTCGTATGCAGGGTGCTCAGTGTTGTTTACACGACAATTCATTTTATAGTATTATAATCCTGGCAAGGTGGCATACGACCACTTCTATCCTCTGAACATCACTGTGTATGTAAGTAGTCTACTTATTAAATGATAAATATTTAAGTCCGTAGATGTGAATTTTAGACAAGAATATTTCATTGTTTCATACTTTTCAGAAAGCGATTTTTCCGTGATCGGTTTTTTGTTCTCAAACTTTTTTTTGGACTTATTAAAGGATTTGGATTTGGTCATTTTATTGCTATTTAATATGTTTTTATTTCGCACTTTACAATAAAATGTTTTGAAACGTTTATTTCTTTAAATTTCAGCTAGACCATTTTTTGTTCAGTACTGTTTACCGGAACAAATAGAGTATTACAAACTTCGTTTAAGAAATAAAGAACACATCTGTCTTTGCGTGGATGCAACGGGGTCAGTGTGTAAAAATGTTACCGCAGTCGAAGAAAGTGATAACATCTTCCTGGGAAAAACGAACTCCAAGCATATTCTTCTATATCAAGCTGTTGCATATGATGACAGAGGTGCAAGTGTACCTATCACGCAAATGCTATCTGAGGTACAAAACGCAGACACTATAGCACAGTGGTTGTCATCCTGGAAGAATATAGTGGCTGCACCACAAGAGACAGTGACGGATGACTCGGCGGCATTGATCAGCGGTATCGTCAAAGCCTTTAACAACTATACATCCACGAAACAGTACATTGAAACTTGCTTCAAGATTTTAGAAGGAAACACGTCAATTGCAATACCTCACTGTTTTGTGAGACTTGACAATTTTCACTACATCCGAACACTATGGAAACTTTCTTGTTTTGATGATTGCAATTATGAAGTGAAAAAATTTTACGTAAATTGTTTACAATTAATAAGACAATGTACTGATTATGCAACAGTTAAACAAATAGCTAGAGATATAGTGGTGCTATCGCTGCATAAATACATGGGAAAAACTAGCACTGGAAAATTGACTGCCTGCAACGAGTCAAAGGATCGTCTGCAAGCTTTGATAAGTAAAACTTCACTAGATGACATGGTATATTACATATATCTACTCAAATATTTTTATTAACTTATTAAGAAATCTATCGATCCACAATTTGTAATCCCTTAATTAGCATCATACGTACAGTCTCGTGTGGCTTAAAGTACACAGCCAATTAGTGCAAGTAGTACTAGATGGCACCTGTATACTTTTAGGTGCACGGGACCGTAAGTACATAAGTTATCCTTTACGATTTTCAGAATTTCAATCGAGAAATGGATAAAACCACAGACATTGGGCATATACCTCAAACCAAAATTCAGTCTCAAACATCATCTGATGAAGAAACTCATATATTGTGGTTCTCAGATTTTGTTGATAGACAAGAGTTAATTCTCATATTAAAAGATGAAGATGATCTAATTGGTGAAACAATTAACATTTATTATTTGCCAGCAATATGTAAAGTACTAACACGGATTCTATCTAGGCTGCCATTGACTTCAAATGTCATGTGTCACATATTCAATAATTGTAACTATTCACCGAGTAGTTCAAACATAGAAAGTTATTTTAGGGTACTAAAAAATCTCGTACTGAAAAACGAAAGTTGTCGGCTTCGAGTTGATGACTTTGTAGTTAAACATCAAGACTTTTTAAGTGGTGAAGTAAAAGTAGCCATAAATAATCTAAAACTCAAGCCACCCCCAAAGAAAATTGAAAAGAGAAATGCTGCCTCAAAGATAAATAGCATTCGGTCTAAAAGAAAGAAACCTCAATCTATAAGGAAAAAGTGCAAATACAACAAGAAAACAAAAATATTAAGAAGAAATACGAAAGCTGACGATGATAAAGAAAATATTTTTGTAAAAGATTCAGTTTTAAACGAGAAATCCGTAGAGAGTGTAGATGTTGTGGAAAATTGGGGAGGGCTTACCCGAAAAGAAAAAGATTTACCAAGAAAGAAATTTACAAAAGTGTTTGTACTAGAAAACGGAAACCTAGATGGGAATGTCAGAATAATAAATACATGCGCTTTCGATGCCGTGACGCAGTCAATATTAATAGGATATTTAGAATATCCACATATACTAACATATCTGGATAATGAAGGTGACATATACTGTATGCTGATGAAGGCCATGGCAGAGCATCAACATAATAACGTATACAAATTAAGATCAGATATATTGAACCAGATATTTTCAGTTGATGATGGAATCATGAGCTGCCACTGCAACGTGACACTTATTTTTGAGAAAATTCTCCTAAATAATATTCCTAGTGCAATTTTTAAAAACGTGTGTGAAAACAAAAAATGTAGTAACAAAGAGTTACCGCGGAACATCGGCCTAGTACCAATTAATATAGAAATCATAAAACAGAAAGGTATATGTTTCCTAAACCAATCTATACTAGATGCTATTCCTAAAGAAAGAACCATTTGTAGCGAAAGAGGATGCGGTGCGATTCGAGAGAAGTCGTATACGCTTTCTCAGGTAAATAATAATAAATAAATATCTAGGACTAATCACACACGGTCACATTGGCTTCAAACAAGGATTTCCTGTTTTACGTGAACCAGTGACTGATATACATACATAAGTTTTAAAAACACCCAGACGCAGAATAAATAAATGTGCTTATCACAGAAATGTTTGATCTATACGTGTGAATTGACCCCACGACCATCGGATCAGTAGTCAGGAGCGCTAACTACTTGGCCATCAAGTTGGTCATTAATTACGTAGGGTGTTCAGGAAGTCTTGTCGTGTGATCAAATAAATTTATATTTTTGCTAAATAACCTCTGTTACTATTGATCAAACGCACAATCCACTCATTAATCCAATTGTTCCACTTTTCTTTAGGAATTAATTCAAGTTTTTTCCGCAAACTTACTACTTTACTCTTTTGACAAAAACTTGCGTCTCTTCTTACGATTTTAACAAAACGAAAAAACAAAGTCACACTACGCGAGGTCAGACCTAAGGAAGGATCTTCCAGTACTTTAATGCCGGATATCTGCCAGAAATTGTGAAGTAGCACCCGCTTAATGTGTCGGTGCAATATCGTAATGTAGGGACCTCGAACTGAGTCTTGATGTCTGTTCTCGATTATGTAGTTCTGCGATTAATTTAGGTAGACCTATCTCAGTATATCATTGACTAGTAAAGGTCCTGTTTCTTTTAAGTATAACAGATTTTATTAAATCTTGATTATTAAAATAAAAATTCATCATACGTTTATCGGTGGTTTTTGATTTTTGAACTTGTATCGGGGTCTCTTCATCCTCGAAGAACTATTAGAATAAAGTTGATTCGAAGATCCTTATAATGAATGCATATATCATCACTTGTGTTAATTAAAATTATATTATTTGTCTGGCTATGTTTGATTAGTTTAGCACAAATTGCGACCATTCGGCACAACGTTGTTTCTGATGCTCTTCTTCTTCGTATTCTTTTTTATATTTAAACGTACCGCGATATTTTTGTATAAAGAAAATACAGGAATATTTAGGACTTTCTCTAACTAGCGATAAGTAATTCTTTGATCTTCTCTAAAAGGATTTTCCACTAGAGTTTTGTTTTTTGGCACTGTAATTTCCACAGGGCTCTCTGGCCTCGGGTTGTCATCTAGCTCAAAATCACCACGATTGAACAGTAAAACAACTGTTCCATATTCCTTACTTTACGAGCTTATTAACCAATATAGTAAACATCTCGTGAAAACATTGTAATGTGGAACCTGGCCTAAAATTTTAGAAGAAAATGGCAACATAGTCTCGTTTGCTCAATGCTGTCATCTCAGAAACTTTGAAAATTAATAACGACTGAGACGGAATTTACAGAAAGGTGAAATAAACGTATATAGTCCTGTAAGAGATGTTACTTAACAAAAATTAAATTGTTCGCTTAACTCTCATCGTTTACACATACGTCACGAGTTCTTGAAGAAGTCGTGATATAATTTTAATTAATTTTCAAAGTTAAAAATTTTTGAGATGACGACACTGAGCAAACGAGACTATATTGCCATTTTCTACTAAAATTCAAGCCAGGTTCGACAATACAAACAATGTTTTCACGAGATGTTTACTGTATTGGTTAATAAGCTCGTACTGTAAGTAATATGGAATAGTTGTTTTCACGGTTCAATCATGGTGATTTTGAGCTACATGACAACCCGAGGCCAGAGAGGCCTGTGGAAATTACAGTGCCAAAAAACAAAACTCTAGTGGAAAATCCTTTTAGAGAAGATCAAAGAATTACTTATCGCTAGTTAGAGAAACTCCTAAATATTCCTGTATCTTCTTTACACAAAAATATGACAGTGCGTTTAAATGTAAAAAAATAATGCTCTATGGGTACCCTCCTTTTACAACCAGCATCAGAAGCAACGTTCGAACATGTCCGGACAAATAATGTAATTTTAATTAACACTTGTGATGATATATGCATTTATTATAAGGATCTTCCAATCCACTTTAGTCTAGAGCAACAAATAGTTCTTCGAGGATGTAGAGCCCCCGACACAAGTTCGAAAATCAAAAACCACCGATAAACGTATGAAGAATTTTTATTGTAATACTATATTTTAATACTTAAAAGAAACAGGACCTTTACTAGTCAATGATTTATTATACTGAGATAGCTCTACCAAAATCAATCGCAGAAATACATAATCGAGGATAGAAATTAAGACTCAGTTCGTGGTCCCTACATTACGATAATACACCGACACATTAGGCTGGTTTCAGAGATCGGCGCTTCGGCAGCACTATTGAACAGCGCGTGCTTGGATATGTATGAGGCTAGTACTAGCCTTTTATAGTCACGCTGTTGAAGCGCGCTGTCGAAGCGCTTCTACGGCCAGTGAGAGTTTCAGAGTGACGCCGTTCGGATGCGCTGCTGGGTATAGTCTAAATACGATGAATATGCATTCTGGATGAGTAACTGAAAACGTGCGATCCAGAAGATGTTTGTCGGGAATCTTTTGTAATGTTCTAGTTTTTACGTTTCATTAACATGTTTACCGCCACACAATTCTCTTTAATAGAAACATGTTTGGAAAGGTCGATATCTTTTTTCTCATATTAATATCGTTATTTATTTAATAAGAGTTACATTATTGAAATTGCTTAGCCAGTTCGCAAAATGAAAAGTCAAAAAAGTTATTTTTAAGTATTTTTCATGGAAAAATGTAATACATGATGACGACTGTACACCGCATCGAAACGCGCACTGCTAAAACTCGTTTCACAGATGTTCGTGTCAAGCGCGCGCTGTTGAAGCGCGCGCTGTTCAACAGCACTGCCGAAGCGCCGCTGATCTCTGAAACCAGCCTTAAGCGGGTGCTACTTCACAATTTCTGGCAGATATCCGGCATTACAGTACTGAAAGATGCTTCCTTAGGTCTGTGACTTCGTTTTTTTTTATTTTGTTAAATCATGTGAAGAGACGCAATTTTCTGACAAAAGAGTACCTAGTAAATTAGAACGTTTGCGGAAGAAACTTGAATTAATTCCTAAAGAAAAGTTGGATTAATGAGTGGATTGTACGTTTGACCAAAGGTATTAATAGTAACAGAGGTTATTAAGTAAAAATATAAATTTATTTAACCACACGACAAGACTTCCTGAACACCCTACGTATTAAGGTTATACTATGCCTATTAGCATTTTGCGTACTGTTACTCTAACTAAGGGTTCCTGTAGCTTAATATAACACAGTTTTCAAAACAATATAAATGTTTTCTGTATTTTTTAAGTACTTTCGTTTTCAGATAGTGACATTAGAAATAGATGGTGTTTCAAGAATAAACGTAAAAGATGCGCCAGTGACGTTAATGTTACAAAATAAAACATACAGGCTTTTGTCAATTATTGAATATTGTCCCTCGATTAGCATTGGACATTATAAAGCACACATCTTGCGCAAAAACTTGAATTGGGAATGCTACGATGATATAGGTGGGAAAGTGAGCCCAAGTAGCGGAAAAATAATTCCCCACGTAATAATTTATATCTTTATCTGAGTACGAGGTAATGTGGTATCTATTTCAATAAGTAATAAAATAAACCAACTTTAATAATGTTTATTTTTATTTAATTTTATGAACTCCCAATAAATATCTTTTCTTTTCTTTTACTCACTGTTAGTAGGCCCTTGTTATCATTTTAACATCTAAAGTGATGAATGTATGAAATTAATTTAAAAATTCGACTGAATTTTCATTTAGTTTAAAATACTGTCATGCAAAAAGTGAGCGATTAGAGTTAAAAAACCGAAATAAATTTTGATATTGGTGCGACTATACAATTTTTCGAAGATTTTTATGATTTACGACTCGACTTTTTATGTATTAAGATCTAGTTTACAAAAATCTTATATCAACTACATATTAATCAACTACCTACTTACGATACATTAATTAGGGTGGAAATAAAGTATGATTATGGCGAAATGGATATTACGTAAGGATTAATAGCATGCGAAAATCAAGAAAAGCGACAATAATATCAAACATTTAGTCTTTCTTGCCTATCTTTTGCCGAATACAACTAGTAAGTAAAATTATAACAATTTATTTTTTTCTGTTTTGTATTGTCACGCCAAAAAACGAATTTCAGGCATATCATCTCATGTTATTTACTAGTTTTGATGAAGCTTAGTTACGTTGATGCGTTTGTATGGAACCTGGCGCTTGGGAGAAATCATTAAAGTAACGACCTCTTGGTGAAAAGTAATGCTATCGAAATAAAAAATATACGTTTGTGTAGAGCTTAATTTGGGCTATTAATATAGTACAAATTATTCATATAGATATAAATAAATAAAGAAGCAATCGACAAAGACAAAAATGTTCCCGCTGGCTGGAACACGCCTTCGAAGCCAATTATCTCGGAGAAATGAAAAGCAATCACAATTTAAATTTGATATTTTTATAGCACAAATAGACACCTAACTTTTTGAATATATTTTAATTTGATATATCCCATAAATAAAAAGTGTCCCGCTGGCTGGAACGCGTCTATAACAGGCTGTAACTTCGAAAAGAAAACGGAACAAATTCTAGCACTAGTAAAAATCGATAGAACAAATTAAGACCTAGACCCCTGTAAAACTCAAAATCTCCTCAGACATATGTTCCCGCTAGATAGAAGGAGCCCATCGTTTTTACCTCCCGGTTATGTAAATGCAAATTTAAAAAAAAAAAACGATGCCGGAGTTGAATACAATGGTTTTTTATTTTCATAAATAGGGTATACCTTGTTTGTTAAATTGCTGAGATACAGACTGACTCGGTGGCTAAGTGGTTAGCGATCCTGACCTCTGATTCGAGAGTCGTGGGTTCGATCCCCACACAGGGCAAACTTTTCTGTGATGAGCAGAATTGTTTGCTCTGAGTCTGGGTGTATTATATCTATATATGTATGTATTTAAATGTATATGTGTATGTATATCAGTCTGTGGTTCCCAAGATACAGGGAATCCTAGTTTGGGGCCAGATAACCGTGTGTGATTTGTCCCGAATATTATTATATTATTATTATTTGTATTTTTGTTACTACACGTAAACATTTAACTGAATTCTATTTTAATACAACAAATACCTCAATACTGCTATTTTATCTCAACAAATATGGGTAATAACATTTATTTTACATTAAATTTTAATAACAGTTACATACACAGTGTTTTACCTACAAATAAAAATAAAAATGGATCCCTCAACACTTAATATCTACTATCAGAACGCTCGAGGTCTGCGTACCAAAATTAGTGTATTTCAAAGAAATGTTCTATTGAATGATTATGATGTGATTGCGATTACTGAAACGTGGTTGGTAGATGGAATTCACGACCAGAACGGGTAGCATGAGGTGTAGACAAAGCTGTTTTTCGCGCCAAACGAGAGAAAACAGACAAGATAAGGTAAGATAAATACTCTTTATTGCATCAAAATACAATTTCACTAAAAAAACAAATAAAAAGATATGTAACAGCTGATAAGATGATGATATATTAACAGCTCAGCTGTCTCTTTCATTAGCTTAGCGTTAAAACGGAACAAATACTTTTAAAACTCGTGTCGCGCGCGAGATATGTCGCCATGCTACTAGGGCTGGAATTATTTGATAGTAGGTACTTAGTTTGGAGACGCGATCGTAATTATACTTCGACGAACCAGGTTTATGGTGGAGGAGTGTTATTGGCAGTTCGCCGCGAGGTAGCTGCGACGGAGCGATCGGAATGGCTGTCATCTGCCGAGGATATTTGGATTACGATTACTTCGAAAAACGATAAAGGTCACCCAATAAAGATACATCTCTGTAATTTATATCTTTGCAACGAAAATGAAGTCAACTCCTACTCGGCCCAGTTAAAAAAATTTACTGATAAATTGTTTGACATATTAGTTCAAATCCAAATGACAAGTATATTATTATGGGGGATTTTTATTTCCCAAATGTAACTTGGGACTTACATGAAAACTCTCTTGAGCCGTCGGGCATATCCGGTATTGCCCAGCATTATTTTTTCGACACAATTAACTTATGTTGTTTAAGTCTGGTTTAAGTCTAAAATATTAATAATAGAACTTTGGACTTAATTTTTTCTAATGATGATGTTGAAGTACAGAATATGCTCCGCAGTGGCGTAGCGTGGGTTTTCGCCGCCCGGGGCCGATCGAAAATTTGTCGCCCCTTTCTATTTTCATTTATAAATAAAGTCAGATAAAGCAACCAAATTCTGTAATCAATTAAAATACTGTTTAAAATATTGTACTTGTCGATGTGTATCTCATGTTCGATTGCTAATATAGCTAAATTCGAAATCCGTAATACCAAGTAAACCCGGCCGGACATCGAACCTGCAATCTCCTGATGTGAAGGGAGCGCATTATATTCTTCCGTGGGCGAGTGTACACGATGCAATTGATTTTGAAAAAGCGCGAGCGGAGCGAGCGCGAAAATTTTTAGCATATCTAAAATATTAATGTTAAACCAACAAAAACCCTTTTACTTGAAGCGCTTAGCGCCCGTGCCGTTTCTGTTAGGGTAGGTACCCCAACTACCAGGGTGTTTGGCGCCCCTAATGAGCTCGACGCTCGGCACAGGGCTTCGAGGAAACCCGTACAGCAACGGCGCACAGTCACTATTTTACACAGGCAGGGCTGCCCTTTGATTGTCACCCCGGGTGGCACGAACACGGACGCCCTGCCTGTGTATAGTGACTGTGCGCCGTTGCTGTACTGGTTTAATTCTTCATACGATAACATTTGTTTTCATGACGTTTTAGCTGGTTCATATAACTTTGAATATTTTTTATCATATATTCCGATCGCTCAATTTGCCGCCCCTACTAGGTAAAAAAAGACGGCGCTCGCCGCCCCTATCCATGTGCCGCCCGGGGCCATGGCCCCCCCGCCCCCCCCCCCCCCCACGCTACGCCACTGATGCTCCGACCCCTTGTACTCGAGGACTCGCATCATAAGCCCCTTGAACTGCTATTAATGTCTCAATACCAAGTCTAGGATGCATAACAATTAATGCAGCTGATGTTTTAAAACTCCTTGAAACCATAGATACAAGTAAGGGAGGCGGTCCTGATCAAGTTCATCCCGTGTTAATAAAGATGTGTGCCTAAAGTCTAGCCACACCGTTAAGTATTTTATTTCAGAGATGATTGAAAGAAGGCACCGTCCCAAATTTGTGGAAAGCGGCATTCATAACGCCTGTTTTTAAAAATGGTGATAAGAATAAAGTAAAGAACTACAGACCTATCTCAAAACTATGTATTTTTGCAAAAAAAATTGAAAGAATTATCTATTATAATGTGTATTCAGAACTTTGTTCCTCGTTCATTCCTCAGCAACATGGCTTCCTTAAACGCAGATCCACAGTCTCTAATCTTTTATTATTTAACGATTTTATTACTTCTGGCATGGAATCCGGTGAGCAAATAGATGCTATATTTACAGATTTCAGTAAAGCGTTCGATCGGATTGATCACACCCTGCTCTTACAAAAGTTATTATTATTATTTTGAAATATGAATTTGGAAATTGCAAGTAATTCTCAACAGCTCCTCCAACCGTGTTGCATTTGGGGCGAACAGCTTGATATCATCCATGTACAAAAAAAGGGTCATGCGTAAGCCCCCTCTCTGAAACTGAAATTCCGTCCCTGATTTCTCGAACAAAAAGCTAAGTGGATTCAGAGACAGGCAAAACTAAAGTGGACTCAGACAGTCGCCCTGGAATATACCCCTCTTTATCCAAATCCGGTCTTCCGCATTCGAGAACCGCTGACCATGGAGACTAAGGATCGTACTCCATTGTCCGAGAGAAAGCGTCGGACAATCCGGGCATTGTCGAGGAGGACAGCCTTTTGCATAGCCCCTATTATTGGTCTGCCTCGAAGCCCCAGCCGCCTAAGGTTACGATTCAGGTCAGCGGGGATCAAACCATTACCGGACAGGACTACAGGAATGATTTCAGTGGATTCCACTTGCCACACATCCGTAACCTCGTGCGCCAGGTTGAGAAAAAGTCAGTAATTCCATCAACAATAAAAATAAGAGCACATAAAACCTTGTCCCATATTGAAGCTGCAACGGGTATAAACGGTGACTGTCCTCTAATCGAAAGAACCAGCAACTACAAATACTTAGGTATCCATCTTGATGAAGAACTAAACTGGCATCACCACATCAGAATCTTAACTGGTAGAGTAAGGAAACATAGCTGTGCTTAGGAAACTTAGAGATGTGGCTTCTAAAGATTTATTAATCCCTGTGATTTATCCCTGTGTCAGTCGATCTTAGGTTACTGTGTCTCTGCCTGGGGTGGCACACACAAATCCAATATGTTGATGCTGGAAAGAGCACAGCGTGCAGTTCTAAAAGTCATACATCATAAACCTTACAGATATCCCACTGCTGTCCTGTACAGGTAATGTAGCGTACTTACTGTCAGACAACTTTATATTTTAAACATTATATTATACCAGCATAAAAATATGCCATAATATGATCCAAATTTACTAAAACCTAAAAGAAGGAAGGAAGACCGAAGGAAGGACAAACCATGCCAATATGTCTCCTTCAACAGTGATGCCTTTAAAAGACACAAATTTTCTGGGACCTTACTTATATAACTCAATTAGCCAGTCTATCAACCTATATGAGAAAACAAGAAATGAGTGCAAATTCTCTCTTTCATAGTATTTGCTGCAACTAAACTATGAAACTGAGGATATTTTAGTCACCCAAACTTAAGTTTTTGGAAATTGCAGTTTTAAGCAAATATATTTTTTTGTTGTTCCCATACTTATTAGTAGCTTTAACAGGAAAGAAATTGCATCCCCCTTGTGGTAATTTACTACCTAAACCGATCCCAAGACCCAGTCGTAGGGCAAGGGGGATGACTTGAACCCCATCAGAATTTCAGTTCTAGACAAGACACACACACACACGCACGCACGCACGCACGCACGCACGCACGCACGCACGCACGCACACACACACACATATATATATGAATGTATTCTGTAATCTGTAAGCTGTAATTTAGGCTTAAGAAGTTTAAATAAAGTTTTATTATTATTAAGATACCGCTTCCTCTTGTCGGCATCACCTTG
Source organism: Coleophora deauratella (assembly GCA_958295455.1). Taxonomy (NCBI): domain Eukaryota; kingdom Metazoa; phylum Arthropoda; class Insecta; order Lepidoptera; family Coleophoridae; genus Coleophora; species Coleophora deauratella. The sequence continues at coordinate 1,322,443 of OY282406.1, forward strand.
CACGAGGTTTTCGTCGTGTGGAATAGTGATATCCACCAAAAACACTCTTGACTGCGCCCGATCCATCAACACGATATCAGGTCTATTATGATCAATAGACCTGTACCTGTCCGTGATGATGTCTCGATCCCAGTAGAGCTTGGCGCGGTCGTTTTCGAGAACCGACTCCGGCGTGTATTTGTAATATGGCAACCGTCGAGCTATGAAGCCATACTTTAGAGCGATCTCTTGATGAAGGATCCTGTCTCCTTGGTTATGTCTGTGCAGATACTCAGTGTTACAAAGAATCGAACAACCGGAGGTTATATGGCGCAGGGTTTCACCTGGCTCATGGCACAACCGACATACGTCCAAGGTACAGTCTTTCATTATGAACCTCCTGTCCTTATTCTGACCACCATTCTTCCGCAGAATATACAGCCTCATCACTGACGGCCTCGGATGATGCATTCTGTGGAGTATCATAGTAGTGCGGACTTTCCGATCCAGGGCGTCTAATTCAGTCTGTGTCCATCTGAGTATGCCGAAGGTGCACAGAAGAACAGGAATGACCCAAGCATTGAATGCTCGTATCTTGTTAATACCGGACAAATAGCTTTCCAAAACTTTTGTCAGGCGCTCCCAAAACACGTCACATACCGCCTGCTTCACCTCCGTCTCGTTCACACCAATGCTCTGCAGCATACCCAGATATTATTATTATTATCCATCCGGCGTTTCTCAAGGGTCCTAGTTAGGGCCTCTCCTTTTTGTTATTTTTATTAATGATGTTAGTAGCTGTTTTTATAATTCAGAATTTCTTCTATATGCTGTTGTCATGAAAATTTTTAGAAAAATTAAGAACGATTCTGACTCTTTACTGTTACAGGATGACTTATTTAGATTTGAAGAATATTGCCACTAAAATAAGCTTGATCTAAATATTGCAAAATTTTATGCAATAACCTTCACAAGGAAATTAAATGTTGTTAACAATAACGATTTTATAAAGAAAGAACAATTGAATAAAGTGAGCTTTATAAAAGATCTAGGCATATTTGAGGATTGCAAATTAAGTTTTAATCAACATATCGATTATATTGTCAAAAAGGCTTCAAAAACATTATCCGATCATGTAAGGACTTTACGAACATGAAATCAATTAAAACTGTCTATTGCAGCTATGTACGCAGTATCCTCGAGTACGCTTCTGAAGTATGGAATCCATCTTATAATATTTATATTTCTAAAATTGAATCCATCCAAAAGAGATTTTTGAGGTATTTACAGTTTAAGGCTAAATGTAGAGATATTGGCTATGAAGCTAGGTGTAGAAGGTATCACTTTCTTCCCTTAGAATCTTCCAGTAGAAATATTGCTGATGTACCATTTCTTCATAAAATTGCAAATAACATACTAAATTCTCCCGATTTACTCTGTAAAATAAATATCAACATTCCATCACGATGCCTCAGAATGAGACCATTGCTTTTTACCTATTTTGCGAATACTAATTACCGTCGACATTTCTTTTTCTACAGAGCCCCATCACGATTTAACAATCTAGTATGAAAACTTGTTAATGACTTTATTGATACATAATATCCTACCAAGTACTTATCATCTGTTAACATAAGCTGTAAGTTTTCCGAAAGAAATAAAATAAAAAATAAAAATAAAATAAAAATAAAAAATTGTTGAAGAACCTAAAGACTGACAATCAAAACTTCAATCTCTCTAAAACTAATATGACGATATCAGAACAAACTGTTTTAGCTGGAAAGAAACGTATTTTCGCATTATTTATTTAACAATTTGAGATACAATAACAAAAAAGAAAGGACCGAACTATGTACCAGGATCATCTACGGCACCTTTTAAATATCCTTCATATTAAAATTGCCGAGAAAAGCCTAGTCTATAATACTTGAAGTGAGTTAAAAAGATAATATAAGTATGTTTCGATGAGTTTTATGCAAAGTATTTTTACTCATAGATCTACAAATTGCTTTAAATAGTGAAAACGAACTACCAGCCAGTTTCTTACCTTTATTCCTAATTTCTGAAGACTTGTGTAGTTACTAGCATCAGCACCGGCAGACAGCACGGGCTCCACGCATACTAGCGGCTCGCTCTCCAACAACAAGATGGCTTGGGGCAATAGCAGGTTCTCAGGCGCTTGGCCCAGCGCTACCTCCATGACCTTCACTTTGAGTAAACCCATATTCTCCAGCACCAGCTGCAGGCTCACCGCAAGCGCATCGTGCTCCGATCGCACCATGTCTTCACTGCCTTCGTCATATGGCACAAACACGTACTTCTCTAGCTTTGGATCCACGTGTGATTTAAGATATCGAGGCACATGGCTAGTCTGGATGCCCCGCATCTCCACACCACCCGACACAACCACGTTGATATCTCTGTACAGTTGCACTGGTAGTGTTCCGTCTGCCATTGCAAGTGTCTCTGCATGTGCTATAGGGTCGATAACTACCCGCTGTAGTCTCGTGAGCAAATGTGGCTCCCGCGTGTTCGCTCCGATAATAAATAACTGTATCATGGTATCCATGAAAGAGATCCAGTTGTCGTACCAAGCGAGCCTGCCGGCAGCGCAGAGTGGGTCGGAGGCGCGGATACCACAGAAGATGCCACTATAGTTATAGCCGCGCAAACGCAGCTCCTTATAGATGTCATTTGAGTCGAGCGGCAGCAGTTCAGCGTCCGCATCATCGGGCGCGTGTTGTGTGAGCAAGTCTTCCGATATCAGCCGCTCAGCCGTGCCCTCGTCTGTCAGCTTTGCTACGCCGCTTGCTACCACGGCGTCGCCCTCGCAAACCTCGAAGTTACCACTGCTCTGAATGTTAACCAAGAAATGCACAGGCACATCGCGTGACAAAACGGTGAACCGCCGAATTTGCACATCCTCGAGAACTATGCAGGTCTCCTCCCGTTTTTTATTGTAAAACTTCGCCATGGTACGCCACACCAGCATCTGCAGTGTGAAAGACACAGTTTTACGTGCCACAGAAAGAAAGGATAAAATACACGTATGATTCAGACGTCTACAAGTTAAACTCACGAGATGGCCGGTGGCGGGGAAAACAATGGAACCGTCGATAAGGTATCTTGCAATGAATTCATCCTCCCCGTGGGAGATGTCACATTGAATAACATTAAGGCCAGATTGCTGCGGTGCGCCGAAGTCGGCGACATTCCATCGTTGAGAGTGGTCCCAGCGCACATGGGAGGCGAGGCCGGGCGTGCCGCGCGGCACGGGCCACGCCACGCGCGGGTACAGGCGGCCGACGCGCGGCTGGCAGCCCGCCGCGTACAGCTTGCCCAGCGCCGCCAGCAGGTGGCGCGCGGCGTCGGGGGCGTGGCGGCGCAGCAGCGGCGCATGCGCGGCGTGCGGCAGTGCGCGGCGCAACACCGCCGCCAGCAGCGCGTGCGGCGCCACCTCTACCACAACCGCGCGCGCCGGCACCGCCGCCAGCGCGCGCGCCAGCCGCACCGGCGACACCAGGTTGTTCACCAGGTACTCCGCCGAGCACAGCTTGGCTGCAACAGACACGGCCCGTCAGCGCGCGTGCTGCCGCCGCCGCTGCTTGCTGCACGCGACAGTAGGCGCACTCACCCCGCTGCGAGTCCCACTGCTCCTCGGGCAGCGAGGTCGAGACCCAGCGTGCGGAGCGCGGTTTGGGGTGCGGGATCACGGTCTCGAGGGACGCGTTCAACAGAGCTGCCGCTGGCGCGACGTTCTTGCTGTGGAACGCCACTCCGCAAGTAGCGACACGCTGTGTAAATATTCCCTCGGCAGTCAACTCCGCAACAAATTTCTCCATGGATTGCACTGGACCGGCTATCTGTGAGAAAAATTGTCGTAAAACGATGGTGTTTTTTTTTCAGATGTTAGTATATGTTGTAAATAACAGCTTTATATGTCGTGCTTGCAAATTCTAAAATGATCACCTTTAAGATGTTGATATATTTTCTTATTCATTGTACAATTTTAAGCGTCAAGTTTAACTTTTTTTATACTTTGTAATACTAGCCACATGAACATTTGGGTTCTAACTTGTTCGATTACGATTACGATGTACTATCTTGTCCACTTGGCTTTTTAAATATTCTTTTAAGATTTTTCGTACTAAGTAAATTATAGGTCTTAAGTATAACAAGATACTTTCTAATTTATATAAGTTAGTGACGTTTGTATCTTATCAAAAATGATTGATCTATTAAGTACCGGTAGCCTTCATACTAATTATGTTTGTAGTTTATTTAAAGCTTACGTTTCTGGATCAGTAAAAAAAAATATTATTATTAAAACAGTTGTAAATAACAAGTGGTTACAACGGTAACCAACCACATACCAACGGTTACTAACCGTGACATTGTCATTGCTATTGTGGCAAGCGAGGTCTATGTCGGGCGGACAACGCTTCTGGGCAACTTCCCATGTGAGTCCCACCGTCTCCATAGCGCCCGGCGGCAGCTCGGAGTCAGCCACAGCGCGCCCGCGCCAGTACGCACACAGCACTGCTTGTTCCGCCGTCAATGCCCCGTCCGCGTAAGCGCACCCTGTACAGAACCAAATGCTCTCACATCTCATCACCATGCGAGATATTAACTACCACATTCTTAGGCAGATGCAAAGTCTCTCACCGATCTCACCGACAGAGGCACCAATTATGCCATCGGGAGTGATGCCGACCTCTCTCAACACGTTCACCAGTGCCATTTGTATGGCAGTAATAGACACAAACGAGTTGACGATGTCGTCAAAGGCTTTCTCTTCGGCCTCAGTAAGCAGGTGCTGCAGGTCCACACCGTGCGGCTTAAGCGCTTGGGCGGAGCGAGAGATACTCTCCGCGAACACGGGCAACGCCAGCAGCGAGCGCGCTATGCCAGGCCACTGTGAACCCATGCCCGAGAACACGAACCACATAGGCCGCGCCTCCCCACTGTTGTTATTTTCCATCTCCTGTGACCGAGAACAGTCAATCAGCAATGACAGCGATGTGACTGAGTACAGAGCAGGAGGCGGCAGAAGGCACTGACCAGGATCTCCTCCTGCGGCGGGTCAGTGAGCAGGCGGTAGCCGCGGTGCGCGTGGCCGGGGATGGGCCGCGCGTGCACGGCGTCCAGCAGCGCGTGCAGCGCGGCGCTGTCGCGGTGCGCCTGCGCGTGCTGTAGCAGCGCGTGCACGGCCTCCTCAGTGCGGCCCGAGGCCAGCACCAGGCGCGGCAACCCCGCGCCGCCCGCCGCAGCTACCGCCGGTGAGCTCCGCTCCGACTCCAGGATCACGTGCGCGTTGGCGCCACCGAAACCGAACGAGTTCACCGCCACCAGGCCGCCGTTCCACGGTGTGTTGCGTGATATCACCTACGACCGGATATTTTTTTACTTTCAAGAAACTTTAGGACGTTGTTCCGTTGTTGATACTGTGCAATTTGTCCTTGCCATACCTGGATGCGGCCATCTCTAAGGGATGGGATGTCAGGGTTGGGAGAATGGTAGTGTAGGTTGCCGGGGATCACACCATTCTGCATCGCTATCACCACTTTCGCGATGGAACAGATTCCCGCAGCGGGCTCCGGGTGACCCATGTTCGACTTCACGGAGCCGAGCAGCAACGGCGTCTCGCGGTCCTTACAGAAAAACTCTGCGATCGCATTCACTTCTTGTGGGTCTCCGACCTAAAATAATTTGTTTTATTTTATTACTTAAGAAAACTTGCAGCTACAATAATTAACACTGTAATGGGTACAATAATTAACAAAAAAAAACTATAGCCAATAAAAAGGTTTCACCTATAAAATGTGAAATTATATAATACATAAATGCATAGTGCGTCACGCTTAGACGAAAAATACACTGGTCCGAAAATCGGACGGGAGTCCGAAGCGATGAAATTCGCATGCGGCAGCGTTTCGCAATAACAGACGGTTTTCGTCCAAATTTCGTCCGAAGCTGCGGTACACGAAGATTTCCGTCATGCGTTCATTCGATATTCGAACGTATATGTATATACGTATTTTTTTGACTCGGATACTTCTTGTTTTTGTTTGTAACAAGGGTCATTTCGTGAATTCCCCCGCGCCACGCTTTTCTACACAAAAAATTGGACGGTACTGCGTAGCAGTGTGGCATACCCTGCGAATCGCATCGCATCGTCGTCCGTGAGCGCGATTTCGTTGTGGGAATCGCACCTTCATACGAAAATGCGATTTCAGTGTGTGGTACCTACCCTGCGATTTTTGTATACCAATCAACATTTTACAGTATAAAGTTTAAATTCGGACCATCGCATTTCGTTATGATGTGCGTAACAGTGTGTTTTCCACCTAAAAGTAAAGGTCAGATAAACATACAGATACCCATTTTACTTCTGCAATGAAGTACGTATTGACGGGATTCAATTCAATTCAGTTTGATTGATGGTATTCTGTTTATACATATCCTAACTACCTTGGTTCCAGTGCCGTGCGCTTCGACGTAAATGACGTCCTGTGGCCGCAGCCCTGCCGCTTGAAAGGTCTCCTGCGCGAGCTGGCGTTGCATGGCGCCGGAGGGGAAGGTGATGCCGTGTTCCTTGACGCCGTCGTTGTTGACGCGCGCGCCACGCACCGTGGCGTAAACGCGCCGCGCCACGCTACGCCGCTGCAACAGCACCGCCACCACCGCCTCGCTGCGCACGTAGCCGCTCGCACTCGCGTCGAACGCCGCGCACCGCCCCTCAGGGGATAAAACGCCCAGTCGGTGAGGGCTCAACGAGCTGATTGGACTAAGACATATACCGGTTCCCGCAACGATGGCAGCGTCACATTTCCCGGCTCGAATAGCATCTACAGCCTGCGACAGAGCGACCATAGAACTGGAGCAACCAGTGTCTATGGTGAAAGATTCCCCCTTGAAATCGAATGAGAACGATATACGGTTAGCAAACATTGCCAGCGAGCACCCGAGAAGCGCGTATCCGTTGACTTTGTCCGAGTCTCCCTCACAAATACTTTCAGAGCAGGAGGCACCGACAAAGACGCCGGTGCGTGACCCGCGCAGCTCGACGGGGTTGATACCGGCGTCGACGATCGTCTCGTGTGTGATCTCCAGCAACATGCGCAGCTGCGGATCCATCGAGTGCGCTTGCTTCGCGTGCACGCCGAAAAATTGAGCATCGAAATGTGCCAATTCCTTCAGTTTTCCACTGCGCTTTGGTAAACCGTAAAGTCCTGGAACATAAAAAAATATTCTCTTTCATTGCAAAATGTTCAGTTCCGATAATAGATTATACTTGCATCTCGTGTTTGATAAAAATCTGTTTAGGAATTTCAAGGGTCTCAACAAAAACATACTGTAAGAATGGGCCGAGGTACTGGCGACTACTAGGATTCAAAAAGTAGAGAGATCTGATGCAGATGTAAGTGGTGATGAGTAAGGGATTATATAGAGTAGGAATATTAAGGAAAGAAAATTATTTTGACTAAAAACCTCGTCTTATTTTAAATAAGGCAATAATTCATCATATACATGTCACAGGGATATGTTAAAATCAGTGATTTCATCAAATCCCGGGATATATTAAAATATCAATCAGTCAGTTTATCATATCCCTAAACGAATCTAAACTGATTTAGTGATATGATAAAATTAATATTATACTGTAGTATTTAAAAGGTTTATAGATTTATAAATAAAAAACTGTTAGTTTTTTCATAGTGTTCAGTTTTTTTTAATATTTTTTTTTATATACCCTGTCTATTTACTTTTGCCACAGTAGTGTATTCTCTCTCTTGGGCCTGGTAAACATCAATCAGTATCTTAATTGGTTTGGTTATAATAAGTAAGTATTATACGATATGATATATGAATTGGGTTAGTTTTATGAAGATTTTAACTTTTACAATATAAAATATGCTTCTTATAATTTACTTTGAATAAGTAAACTGTGTTGAGATTTTTAATAGGAGGGGGAATGTTATTCCAGCATTTCGAGGCGGCGTAGCGAAAGCTGCCACAAATGCTGCTGTTCTGTGTCCAGGGCATAAAATACGAGTAGCGTTGCATTGAAAAAATTTTAATTTATCATACAGATACCTCGGCGATTTTGTCTTTATGATACCGAAAAGTAAGCACGTGAAATGAAGTGAAGTTTCTTCGGATTAACTACATATACAACTTCCAACCATCATTGGTTGGATCACGGCCGGTCCCCAGGCATACCACCTTGCCTGGCGGAGGTACCTCCCTTTTCCTCCGAAGAGTGGGAACACACAGTTCCTACAGGCCTTTGAGCGTTTTCTTGGTATGGTTAACTATTTGGCAAAATTTATACCACATTTTTCGGAAATAGTTACGCCGTTACAATGCCTTTTAAAAATAAAAATATTTTACCTGAAAAGCAGTCAGGGTTTAGAGCTGGTCGAAGTACGATAACTGCATTATTAAATGTAGTTGATGATATCTTAGCTGGGGTGGATGTGGGAGAGGGAGCAATACTGGTATTGTTAGACTTTGCTCGCGCTTTTGATACGATAAATCATGCAATACTTTTTTCTAAGCTGGCTTATTACGGTTTTGTTAATAATGCGCTGAGGTGGTTTTCCAGTTATCTTAAGTATTGGTCTCAAAGAGTCGAGGTATGCAATTATATTGGAATCAAGAAACTTTCACAACCCAGCATTGTCAGCCGTGACGTACCCCAGGGAACAATTTTGGGACCAATTCTATTTATTCTATACTGTGCTGATATCAGTCAAGCTATACAAAATTGTAAATATCATATTTACGCCGATGATGTTCAGCTGTATGCTGTAGCTCAGATTAACCAAGACTTGCAGCGGATAGCTGACTGGTCTGACAGAAATAGCTTGGTTCTAAACCCGTTAAAATCAAAGTTCCTTGTGTTAGGTACTAAGACACAAATAGATTCGATTAATTTTAATAATCCTCAGATATAATAAAATATATAATAATAATAATATAATAATAAATAATAAACCTACCTACCTACCTTTAATATTCAGCCTAGCCATACATAAATGTATTTCTTCTCTTGAAACGCCCCTAAACATTTGGTATCTGGACGACGGAACAATTGGTGGACCTCCAAGTGTTGTGGCACGAGATGTTAATATTCTTTTTTCTAAACTGAAAGAGTTGGGTCTTGTTTTTAACACTAATAAGTGTGAAATTTTTCCTTGTGGTCAGCAGGCTCATGATTTTATTCCTCTTTTTGAGAATTTAATTCCTGGCTTAAGAATAATTGATCGAAACTCCTTTAATTTGCTCGGCGCTCCCAGTTTTGAAGACGCTGTTCCCGATGTTCTACGCAAAAAGTGTGACGCTATAGCCGGTATGCGTGTACATTTAAAAAACCTTTCAGCTCACGTGTCTCTTGTTTTGCTTCGATGTTGTTTTGCAATACCAAAACTTACATACACCATAAGGACTACCCCTTCTTGGCTTTACCCTAGTGATGTTTTGAAAATTGATAACTTAATCAAGGATTTAGTTCAAGAAATTTTAAATGTTTCACTGGATAACGATCAGTGGCGCCAAGCATCACTGCCTATTCGTTTTGGTGGTATTGGTGTGCGGCGAGTTGAGGACATCGGCCTGGCAGCTTTTTTGGCCTCGGCGTATGGGGTGAGAAATCTAGTCACTAAAATTCTCTCTTTCAATGGTGACGGATTTGTTATTCCTTATGAGCCTGAGGCCTTTGCTGCTTGGTCTTCTCTGTGTCCGGGTAAAAGCCCTCCTGATAGTCCAAGCGTTCAAAGACACTGGGATGATATTCGTTCTCGTCTCATTATTGACACGCTTATGAATGACGCCTCTGATGTTGATTTAGCTCGTCTCAGGGCTGCTTCAGCACCAGACTCAGGTGCTTGGCTCCATGCTTTGCCATCCCCGCAGCTTGGTACGTTCCTGGATAATGATTCTCTGAGAATAGCGGCAGCCCTTCGTCTTGGCTGCGTGGTTTGTGAGCGTCATCGTTGTGTATGTGGCACGATGGTCGAGTCAAGCGGCCATCATGGTCTTAGTTGTGTTAGATGTAGTGGCCGTTTGTCTCGTCATCGTGCACTTAACGACATAATCCGTCGCGCATTAATATCGGCAAACATTCCTTGCATTACGGAGCCGCAGGGTTTAGTTCGAACTGATGGTAGGAGACCAGATGGTCTTACTCTTGTACCGTGGCAGAGAGGGCGCTCCCTTTTATGGGATGCAACGTGCGTTAGCACCTTTGCTTCAACTTATGGTGGTGGCACTGCTCGTGAGGCGGGGTATGCGGCTGAACACGCTGCGCGTCATAAACATGACAGATATTCGGTCCTAAAGAACACGCACCTTTTTATCCCCTTCGCGGTGGAGACATCAGGCACTTGGGGATCTGAAGCCAGGGCTTTTGTGTTTGACTTGGCCTCTCGATTAAGACAAAGGGGCCATGATCCCCGTTCCGGGTCGTACCGGACTCAGCGAATTTCCATCGCAATTCAGCGTGGTAACGCTGCTTCTGTGATGGGCACCTTTGTTCCGGGTACGATTCGGGGCGGTATTTTTGACTAATCAGTTTTCAATTGTGTTATATATTTTTTTGTGTGTTATGGTTTTTCATGTTTTTTGTGTCATAATAAATGTTATCCTCAGATTCATATTCGTAATAGTTGCATAGATCACGTTACTTATTTCTTTTTTTTTTGTGTTTATTAAGTTTTAATTTTTGTAATTCTGTTATTATTTCATATATATTTGTATTGTATTATGTTCTGTGTATGTGTCGAATAAATGTGTGAATCTTGAATCTTGAAGCTAGACATTTAGGTGTAATTATTTATGGTAGATTGACATTCCATAATCATGTTATTGAAACTGTTAAGAATTGTTACTACCGTCTTAAAGTTTTATACAAAGTGCGTAATGATTTATCTGTGAAACTAAGAATTCCCTTGTGTGAAACATTGATTCTCTCAAAGTTAAATTATGCAGACAATGTGATTGGAGAGTGCCTTTTTAGGGTTCCGTAGCCAAATGGCAAAAAACGGAACCCTTTTGGATTCGTCATGTCTGTCTGTCGGTCTGTCTGTCTGTCCGTCCATATGTCACAGCCACTTTTTTCCGAATTTATAAGATCTATACTGTTAAAACTTGGTACATAGATGTATTCTGTGAACCGCAACAAGATTTTCACACAAATATAGAAAAAAAAAACAATAAATTTTGGGGGTTCCCCATACTTAGAACTGAAATTCAAAAAAATTTTTTTCATCAAACCCATACGTGTGGAGTATCTATGGACAGGTCTTCAAAAATGATATTGAGGTTTCTAATATCACTTTTTTCGAAACTGAATAGTTTGCACAAGAGACACTTCCAAAGTGGTAAAAAGTGTGTTCCCCCCCTGTAACTTCTAAAATAAGAGAATGATAAAACTAAAAAAAAATATATGATGTACATTACCATGCAAACTTCCACCGAAAATTGGTTTGAACGAGATCTAGTTAGTAGTAAACCGCAATTTACCTACACAATCCATCCATCTCTTTTTTGGTCTCCCTCTCCCCTTATATCCATCGACACTCATCTGTAACACTCTCCTTGTAACATGTCTTTCATTCCTCCGCATTACATGCCCATACCACGACAAACGATTTCCTCTCAATTTTTCTATCACTGGCGCAACTTTCAAACTTCCTCTTATATACTCATTCCTAATCTTGTCCATTCTTGTTACTCCACACATCCATCTCAACATTCGCATCTCCGCAGCATGCAATCGTCTTTCATCCTTTCCCTTAGTGGCTCAACATTCCGATCCATACAGGACGACAGGTCTTATGATAGTTTTATATATCTTCCCCTTAAACTTAACTTTCCCCTTAAACTGTATGATAAATTAAATTTTTTTCAATGCAACGCTACTCGTATTTTATGCTCTGGACACAGAACAGCAGCATTTGTGGCAGCTTTCGCTACGCCGCCTCGAAATGCTGGAATAACATTCCCCTCCTATTAAAAATCTCAACACAGTTTACTTATTCAAAGTAAATTATAAGAAGCATATTTTATATTGTAAAAGTTAAAATCTTCATAAAACTAACCTAATTCATATATCATATCGTATAATACTTACTTATTATAACCAAACCAATTAAGCTACTGATTGATGTTTACCAGGCCCAAGAGAGAGAATACACTACTGTGACAAAAGTAAATAGACAGTGTATTTAAAAAAACTGAACACTTTATTAAAAAACTAACACGTTTTTATTTATAGGGTGTCGAACCTCCTTCAACCAATCAAATTATTGTTCTGTTCTTGTTCTAAATTATTCCGTTCCTCCAGTAGCATGGCTTCTAATTCCTTTTTGTTTGAGGGCTTCACAGGTCTTTTTGCAATATTTATTTGTAAAATATGCCAAACATTCTCTAATGGGTTCATATCAGGTGATTGACCCGGCCACGGGAGAATTGCAAGCCTTTTTTGGGATTTCCAGTCAGTTGATTTTAGAGCTCTATGACATGGTGCCCCATCTTCCATGAAAAGGTAATCTCTGCGTTTCATATTCCTGCCTTGAAAGATCGGTAGAAGACCCTCTTTTAGAATTTAAATATATTTTTCGGCATCAATTTTACCATCAGAAAATACTAAACGACTTCTTCCACCATACCAAATAGCCCCCCAAATCATCACTTATACCGCCATATTTCACAGTTTGCTGCAAAAATTTATCTTCCAACTGCATCCCGGAGCGACGCCACGCCCATTTTCATCCGCTATCGCTAAATTGACAGTATCGTGATTCTTCCGAAAAAATAACATGCCTCCAGAAGTTCTCATCCTTAGATATCATTTCTTTTGACCAATCAAATCTCCGGTTTTTTTTTTTAAGTTTTGTTAACAGAGGTTTCTTTTTGGCTATTCTTTTATAAAGGCCAACACTGTGTAGACACCTCTGAACCGTCCGACGCGATAAATTTGAAGATACAGCCACATCATCCAAAGATTTTTCGGGATTTCTTATGACTTCTCGAGCTAACGCCCTCTTTTGTCTCTCAGACGTCCAGTTCTCCCAGATCTTGGTGAAACACTTGTTTTTTCATCCTTTTTGAACTGCACAATTACTCGATTAACAGTTGACAAAGGCACATTTAATGTAACACTGATATCACGCTGAGATTTACCACCTTCAAATTAGCCAACAATACGCCCTCGAGTAAAATCGCTTAATTCTAGTGATCCACTTTTCTGCGGCATTTTAAAAAAGTGTTAATTAACTGAGTATAGGTCCCGTAAACTGTCAAAAATTTTTCATAACTACCCACTTGTATAGTTTTAATTACCAGTTACATTTATAGGTGTCTATTTACTTTTGACACAATAGTGTATAATACTTCTATACTATACAGGATGTTAGGTAAAATACTGCAGATATTAAAATGGCACGTAGGGGCTGCAGAACCTATCACAAATAAAAAAGAGTAAAGTCGAAATTCCCATTAGTTTACGAGAAACAAAAGTGTAAAGTTGTCCTACTTTTTCATTCCACTTGGCACCCACTTTTTCAGGTTGAGTCAGACATAATAAACGCTCACAATCAACCCCAGATTTTTTGAATTAAAATTTCCCTCAAAAACTTTAATTAAAATTTAAAACAAAACTGCTTTCGTGTAACGCGGCCCTTATTTGTTCCATCTCTTTCTCGCACGTACAATCAGTATCGCTGTCTTACTCACTCGCGTCCGTCTTGAATGAATGACGTCATGTGCACACATAAACAACACGGGGCGACGACAACGTGCGGACGGCGCGGCGCGGCGCCTCGCTTTCGGGAGGCCGCGGTTTCGAATCCTACAGAGGTTCAACTTTAAAAAGACTATTTGGTTGATGGTAGGGCATTTAGCAAATCACCTAGGTAACTAGGTCTTATTCAAAAACAGCTAGAAACTACCAAAGTTTTGCCGCCAAAACAACACAACACTGATGTGTTCCGCAATGTAGCCAGTTCCCCACTGTATTCCCGCTTCCATCTTCGTCATCGTCGTCACTTAGGTGAGATATTGTCAAAGGTTTACATATGTAGGTAACAAAAAACGCGTTCCAATGACAATCCACAATATTCGAGGGGTAGCTGTCTTGTCTTCGGGTCAGAATACATCAATGCTATTAACAGTGATTTTTGTCGGCAAGGCTTAAATAAGAGAGTGATAGCCAAGTGGGCTCAAAAAATGCTCTACCACTAACGCAAGCCGAGTTTTTCAAGTTAAACCCGGGGGGGGGTTTAACCCCCCCAGGAATCGAACTCGTGACTGAGGGTGATTTTAAGGGTGTTTATTATTTCATTTAAATAGGTAGGTAGTATCAGTGTGGTAGTTATTACATTATGTATGAATAAAAAGAATATCTATCAAGGTCGTTGGTCGACCGAAATAGCATGGAATCACCATGGTTTATTCCAATGACACCAAGCATAGACAGGGTCTCCCAGTGAGATTAAGATATTTTTTAACCATTTATGCATAATTTGATAGCCGAAAATAAATCTTCATACCTTCTTTTCTTCACTTTCTTTTTTTATTCTTTCCAAGTTATTAGCTTCAACTAATAATTCATAGTTATGAGTTGAAGCTTTTCATTTTGTAGACTCAAATAAGCTTCTGTAGTAAATATAATGCGTAAATTATCATAGACCATTATTACGTTTTAATGATAAAGAAGTAATTTGCCGATAGTTTGCTGGATTACTACTACCAACCTCTGCTCTTTTTGATGGATAGGAAATTGTCATTAGTAGCATCTGGTTGCGCGGGGTAGTGAACTGTATGAGGTGTGGTCTGGGCCTGCTACAAAAGAGTACACACACAGTATAAGGCAAAAGTTTGGGGAAATACCTATGTACACTCACCGTACGCGGGCACAAACTTGCAGATGGGCGCTGTTTTTCGGCATCCTGTTCCACCACCAAGGAGTATTCAAATGTTTATTTTATTAGTCACACACAACACATAATTTACAATTCAAGCGGGTTAGTTCCAATAATAGCGGCGGAGTTGGCTCCGTATAAAAAGCGAGAATAGCGGTGAGCGGCGCAGAGCAGAACACACGTTGCGACCCCAAGTCGTTGTATGGCGCAATGACAAGGGCGCGGGGCCGACTGAGGCCGCCGCAGGCGATGGCAAACTTCGTGCGTCTTCTTCGGTCTTCGGCCGTGTGGGAAAAGGATAGAAAGAGCTAATGATTAGGAGAAAAAGGATAGAAATATACCCATTACTGTGAACTCCAATAAGGGTCAATTCATGCTAGGGCAGAGTCGAAGCGAAGCGAATCAGCGTTGATCGCGCGCAGACGCGCGTATTCCGTAGTATGCACGCGAATTCCCGCGTTTTAAGGGTTCCGTAGTCAACAAGGAACCCGTATAGTTTCGCCATGTCCGTCTGTCTGTCTGTCTACTAGAGATCTGTAATTAAGTACAGATATGCATATTAATGACGCCGACAAAGTGGTAAAATAAAATCTTTAAAAAATATTTTTTTCAGGATACCTCCCCAACACGTGAAGTGGGGATATTTTTATCTCAACTACTCGTATCCTACTGTTTAAGTGTGCAAGGACATAATTTTGAACATTTACCACTGTGATAGTGAGCTGAAGGAAATTAGCTACAGGTTAGTTTTTATTTTAAATAAGTTATTTTTACACGCGCTTTGCGAGCGCACGTTTGTATGTGTGCGTGAGCCTATCAACTTATTGCTTACACTCGCTCTGCGTACGCGTGCATGTGTGCGTGATCTGTGACGCTACTTTAGGGCCGCCACACACGAAAAAAAAACTTTCGTTTTTCAGTTACTAAAGCGAATATAAATTTTTAAATAGCATAAATGTACTGCATCTAGGGTCCCCTTCTAGCCCTTAAAATATCTACACTATTTTACCTAACACCCTGTACAATCTATCTATCTATTTTACTAAAGAAATACAAAACATTATTTATATCAGTTTTTATTGTATGCCAATCTTGTATTTATTATTATTCTTCATTAATATTTTATCATATGTATCTACCTACTTGAGTTATTTATTACCTAATACCTATTAGAAATATTGATGATGATGTTGTGATGCGTATCCTAGTTTTTACAACTGGTAATTAAAAATTTTAGTTTTTAGTTTTTGTACACCTTTATTTTATCTTTTATGGTATAAGTACAGAAAGGCAGTCGCTGTGCTCGGCTGCGCTTCCCTGTGTAAGGTGTCCACGGAAGACCAGCGCCGTATCACTCAGAGTGACCCGACATTATGCTGAGTGGAGGCCTTACTAGTGGCAGTATACTAGGTACTTCATTTAAATTTTATTATGTCTAAATTTTTGTATGTGATTTGCTTATTGTGATAATTATCAGTGTTACATTCACCGGGGATTTTATAGGCTTATCTAACTTTAAAAATATGCAAAGGTTTCATACCCTATACAGCCTAACAATTAGAAAAGTAATTATCTCGAAAAAATAATACTCTCTCTACTGTTGTTGACTTTGACCTCCACGAAGGCCACATTATACAGCAAAAATCAAGGGAACAATAAATAACTCTTAAAACGATAACCTCCAAACAAATCTTGTAATGCTGCTACAGATGAATGATTTCACTCAGAAAGGACACGTGCCTGAGGCGGGTGAGCGGAATTACCACTAGAGAAGCGGTTTTGGCTCAGTACGTTGTCGCTTTGATCATGCAAGTTAACTGACTATAGACACGGCCATAACCTAGACGGGTTTGACAGTTATTAGCATTTAACTAAACCTTTTCCGTGCTTTGCAAGGCACGTTAAGCCGTTTGTGCAGCTGCTGTGACTAGATTGCAGTTAAGCCATGTCGGAGGCCCTATAAACGGCTTGAAAACTTCCGAAACGGGGTTTGGCCAATAGCCCCACAACCTCCACCAATCCTGACTTAGCCCCCGTGTGTGGAGTATGGCCTAACTTTTCCGAGGTTATGGGAAGATACCCGTGCACCTGCAGTGGGGACGATATGGGTTGTTAACATGTGCATACCTGGCTGCCAGCGGCGGCCGTCGGCTGTGACGAGGTCTACGCCATCGAACAGCTGCTCGGCGAACTCCTCGATGGTGTCGCTCTCGGGCAGGTGGCCTGACAGCCCCGTCAGCACCACGTCGTCAGCATTAAAGTCGCTCACTGCACTCGCCATTTCTTGCGTTTCTCCTACGAGAAGGTTACCATCAACATAAGTTAACATCATCATTTACCATCATCAGGTTTCACTAGACTCAGATAGGTTGAGAAGGCCAACATGTAGAGATGAGCGTTAGGACTTTAGGGCCAGCACGATTTAGATTAAGATTGTTATTGACTCGATAAGAAGAAGAAGGAATTAGTTGATTTCACACTACATAACCACTGCATTGCTAAGATTTTCTGATTTCGGAATTAAATTAACATTCACTTACCATTCGTAAATTAAACTGTGTATAGAATCAAATCGTACGCTAACAAATGTAGTAATCAGGGTTCGAAAATTGTCATTGACCCCGATATCGAAATAATTGTGGTTAAGGTTTCGTTCAGGTTTCGATTACCAGTATATTTAACCGGTTTAACCAGAAGCGATATTTTTTCGTTCGAACGGAATTCACCGGTTAAGTTGAAGAATATGCGACGTCGTTTGTAGGCATGTTTACCGCGTGCGATCAATTGCGTGCGAGAAAGTGAGCTACCGCGCACTGTCAAATGAACAGTCGATCAACTGTTTAGTCACAATCGCAATGCGATCGTGTTTGTAAAACAAAGCTGGCTTTCGGCTAGCTCGTGCCAGACAGTTTTATTATATTATCCTGCCTATAGAAAGCTGAGGGCTTTTATATTTCAGAGGATTTTTGAGGGAAACACACGATTGACTTATTAGTACGGGCAAGTTAGGTGAAGCTAGTATGGCGAGGTCGAAAAAAAAAACCTAAAGCTGATTTTTTGCACAGTCGTTCCTTGGGACCATAGAAGTATACCCTGAAAAGTCCCAACTCCTAGGGTGCCGGCGTCCCCCTCTCCCCCCCTCGAAAGGTCCCGATTTTCAGTATTTTTCATTTTACTCAAAACCAGTAAGAGTTAGATGAAAACTGTCAAAGAGGCAATTAATCCTTATTAAATTACCTATCAAACGGTACCACTTTTATATCAATAGAAGTTTTAGTTATTGAGATATGCTTGTATATATATGACAAAAAATTTAAAATACACAATTTTGTACCAATTTCTTGATTTTCTGAGAAAACTGTAAAAGTATTTATAAAACATTGTTAGTAAAAATTATTCCTTTCATGTTTAGCAACAAAACGAGACTACATTAATAAAAATTACTAATAATTAATTAAGTTGTAGTTCATTATATCTCAGCTGATAAATATGATTAATTTTCTACATATAAACTTCAACTCTAAAGCATCGTGACTGACGACTTGTAGTTATTATCTATGTATAAAGTTGTCACATGGATACAAAAAAGCCTTAAAATAGAAATAAAATAAAACATACGATTCATTAATGTTTACGAATTACTATATTTATTCGCCCTTTTGATCATCGATATCTTTGTTATCTTATTATTTACGAGATCAACCACGGTGTCAACCCATAGTGCCTGCCACATTATATTAAATAGTACTATTTACATTAAGTATGAATAATCCCTGTTGCTCTCTGAAGGCGACCTCACCACCCCTAAGGTCCGGTGACAGTCCATACAGTCGCCAGTCGACACTCGTCACGCACTTCTCGCTCGCGTCTACATTTTAGATAGGGAAATTTTAGTAGGTAAATAACTCAAATGATTTTGTATGGAGTGTCCAGGATGTGAATCTGCAACTGGTTTAGTGCAAATAGAAGCTTGGTAGCCACAGGTATAACGCTTTACCCCAAAATTTTCCACTCCAATCTTGAGGATTCAATTGATGTCCATCCAAACTATTAATGTACCTGCAGGTACACACGTACAATAAATATTGCGCACACACATCAGAAGCGGTAGCAAGGATGCCAGTTAAACTGAAGAATACACTCGTTGTGTGGATTTTGCACAGATATTTACGAGATGAGATATCTCGTAGAGCATTTGAAAGCCGCACGAACTTGATAGAGAGTCATGGTATTTTCTCCAATAGCGATTACCTATGTGTTTTGTATAAGCATAGTAAAAAAAAATCGGTCAACTTAATAAACCATGGAATATACTGTATTTTTTGCATGTTTGATTGTTTCCTTTTTGAAAAGGCACTTGTTGTAGGTATCCGAACATCGTTTTTCTCGTCTTTCTTTTTAATTGTGCCATTGCATGACCCCAACCGTATTCTACGGCATAAATATCTGCGCAAAATCCAAACATGTAAGTAAATGCTTCATTGCGACTGGTATCCTTGCCATCTACCTCTGATGCGTATGCGCAATATTCACTGCACGTGTACCAGAAGAACAAGAATAGTTTGGATGGTTAGTTTGAATCCTCAGGTTTGGAGTGGAAAACTTTGGGGTAAAGCCTTATACTTGTGGCTACCAAGCTTCCATTTGCACTGAACCAGTTGCAGATTCACATCCTGGACACTCCATACTAATCATTTGAGTTATTTACCTACTAAAATTTTCCTATCTAAAATGTAGACGCGAGCGAGAAGTGCGTGACGAGTGTCGACTGGCGACTGAATGGACTGTCACCGGACCTTAGGGGGGGTGGGGTCGCCTTCAAAGAGCAACACGGATTATTCATACTTAATGTAAATAGTACTATTTAATATAATGTGGCAGGCACTATGGGTCGACAACGTGGTTCATCTCGTAAATAATAAGATAACATAGATATCGATGATCAAAAGGGCGAATAAATATAGTAATTCGTAAATATTAAAGAATCGTATGTTTTATTTTATTTCTATTTTAAGGCTTTTTTGTATCCATGTGACAACTTTATACATAGATAATAACTACAAGTCCTCAGACACGATACTTTAGAGTTGAAATTTATATATAGAAATTTAATCATATTTATCAGCTGAGATGTAATGAACTACAAATTAAGTAATTTTTTTATTAATGTAGTCTCGTTTTGTTGCTAAATATGAAAGCAATATTTTTTATTAACAATGTTTTATAAATACTTTTACAGTTTTCTCAGAAAATCAAGAAATCGGTACAAAATTGGGTATTTTAATTTTTTTTGTCATATATAGACAGGCATATCTCAATAACTAAAACTCCTGTTGATATGAAAGTAGAACCGTTTGATAGGTAATTTAATAAGGATTAATTGCCTCTTTGACAATTTTCATCTAACTCCTACTGGTTTTGAGTAAAATGAAAAATTCTGAAATTTGGGACCTTTTGAGGGGGGGGAGAGGGGGACGCCGGTACCCTAGGAGTTGGGACTTTTCAGGGTATACTTCTATGGTCCCAAGGAACGACTGTGCAAAAAATCAGCTTTAGGTTTATTTTTTTGACCCTAAACATTAAATTGCCCGTACTATATGTGGAATTTTATTTAAGCAAGGAGTAAACTAACAAGACGCTGGCACTTTACTATATAGAACTATATTTATCTTAGTCGGAAAACACACTGCTACGCATATCGCAACGAAATGCGATGGTCCGAATTTAAACTTTGCACTGTAAAATGTTGATTTGCATACAAAAATCGCAGGGTATATACCACACACTGAAATCGCATCTTCATCCCAAGGTGGAATTCGCAGGACGAAATCGCGCTCACGGACGAAGATGCGATGCGATTTGCAGGGTATTCCACACTGAAATCGCATCTTCGTCCGAATGTGCGATTCTCTCGACGAAATTATGCTTACAGACGCTACAAAGCGGTGCGCGGGAGTGTTGCGGGCTACGTGGCGCGGGGGGATTTGCGAAATGACCCTTGTTATACCAAAAAAAAAATAAGTATCTGAGTCAAAAACATACACATAATATATCGTACATACACGTTCGAATACTGAATGAACGCATGACGAAAATCGTCGCTTCGAACTGTTACACCCCTGTTTTGTAGAGGGTTATGCTGTGCCAGCGATGCCCTAATACTGAGTCAGGTTATTATAAGTAAAACGCGCCTGCGGCGCCGGCTCCCAAGTTAGCCTCGACTCAACCTCCTTCGGGGTAGCTGCCAAATCTAGTTTGCCTTAAAATTAGAATAAAATATATTTTTGAACTTTTAAAACCAATATAAATTTAAAATCGTAATAAATAGTTTTTTTTAAAACTTTTAGGGTATTGAAGATGTCTGGGTAGGTACAGTTATCAAAATGATGGACTTTGATGAATACAAAATGGAATGTTTTGTTTTTGACACTTAAACTCTCTGTTGCAAACAGGGATTTTTCAGATTGGATGAACTCGTTCGAGTGTTCGTGTTCGCTTAGGATTTCTGGGACATAGGGTATGGATTCATCTAAGTCCAATGAAGTGGGGATGATGATGACATTTTGGAGGGATTTCAGTAAGGTTTCGTTGTGTTCTATGATGTGGGTATCATAGGTTTCTTTAGATTTCAGAAATTTGGAGTAAGAGTTTTCGTCTGATGGAGAGGTCTCCGAATGAGTAGGTGACGGGATATCTGAAGTTAATGTAACAATGTCCGGTGTTTGGACTTCAGGAAGATTTTCAACATTAATTGGGACTTTAGAAGTTTCTTGTTGAATTGCAGGGGATACAGGATCGTTAGGTGTAACCACTTGAGAAGGTTGATCAACTAAACCGTTATTCGCCTGCGAAGTTATTTCGTCCATAGGATTTGATTCTAGATATTTAAAGATGTCGTCTGTTATGTCGGGATTTTCGACATCAGGTCGAAGATCTGGCGGGGATAGCAAATCTGAGGGTGAAATAAGATCTTGTAATTCTATTAATTCTTGTTCTAGACTACTTTGAGACTGACCAATTTGGGGATTATTGTTGACGCCTAGGTTTAGGTAAGGTTCTGAATTACTCGTTTCAGGGTTTGCTGCAGGGTTCTCGATGATTAAAGAGCCACACAAGTGGTCGATGATCTGTTATGATTTGGAATTTCCTCCCGTACAGATACGGACGGAATGTTTTGCATCCATAAAGGATTGCTAGTAACTCCTTTTCGGTGGTACTGTAATTGCACTCGCTTTTATTCAGGGTACGGGATGCATAGGCAATTGGTCTTTCTTGTCCAACGGGACCTTGAGAAAGGACAGCACCTAGAGCGTGGTTGGAAGCATCGCAGGTGAGTACAAATGGTTTCGTGAAATCGGGATAGCATCGGTTAACTCCTTCTTCGCTGATAGTGTGGCCTAGATAAGCGACTTCCGTCCTCAAGAACTCGCACTTATCTGGCTGGAGTTTCAGATTGAATTCGCGAAGTTTTTGGAATACGGATTTGAGGTTTTCGACATGAGATGAGAGATCGTGAGAGTAGATAACGATATCGTCAAGGTAGACGAAACATTTGATTCCTTGGATACCCGAGAGGGCGGTATTCATCAGTCGCTGGAAGGTCGATGGGGCGTTTTTCAGCCCAAATTGCATTCGACTGAATTCGAAATGCTCTTAAGGAACAGTGAAAGCTGTTTTGGAAGTATCGGCTTCATTTACTCGAATTTGGTGGAACCCGGATGCAAGGTCAAGCGTGGAGAAATATTTACAGGAACCTAATTGATCCAATATTTCTGAAATGTGAGGGATCGGATAAGCATCTCCGATTGTGATGTCATTCAGTTTTCGGTAGTCGATGACTACGCGCCATTTGCGCTGACCCGATGCATCTATTTTTTTCGGAACAACCCATATTGGGGAAGACCAGGGAGATGATTATGATTTGATAATACCTTCATCTAACATTTTCTTAATTTGAGCAGTTACTTCGGCTTTATGGCATTCGGGAAATCTATAGGATTTAGTGTTGATTGGAACTGATGAAGTCGTATGGATCTCATGTTTTACGGCGTTGGTGAACGTAAGTTTGTCATCAGGGAGATGGAAGATATCAGAATAGTCAGAACATACTTCATGTAGAGCTGACTTTTCTTCATCGTTAAGGTGTGATGAACGCAATAGCTGGATAACGTGATTAGCACGTTCATAAGGGTTTTGAGTTTTTTCAGGTAACGATTCAGGGTAGTTAGTTGTTACGCTGTTCACAGAAACGTAAATATCATGTGAGTCTATCGGGACTAGGGTTAGATTAATGTTTGACATTAATGTTACTGGACTTTCGGATACATTCACAACAGAGACGTTTGTTCTGTTGTTCTCCTTTACTTTCAGTACTGAATTTGGAAACAGAAGATCATTGGAGTAATGAAAATCAAGTAGGAGTCCTTCTTTTATTTCTGGATTTTTAACGGAACATTCGATTATCATCTCTGTTCTGGGAGGAATCACGTAAGTAGGTTCATCAAAATTAAGTTTATGAAATCACAACTGACCCAACTAAACAATTTCTCCCACACGTGCTAGTGAAAACAAGCATTAGTAGAAAACCACTTTCCTTGCTTGTGGATTCAGGATCCGCAATCAGTCTCCTAAAACAAACTTGTGTTCCTAAACACCAAACCTTGACAAAAGAGTCAATCAACCTCAAAGGTATTGACTCTGGTAAAGATTCAACACCGACATTAGGTCATTTCCAACTGCACCTGCTCTTGCTTGTCTTGCAACTTGCCTAACAAAACATACGTGAATAATAAATTCCATGTCGCTGAAGATATTAATTTACCCTATGACGGTATCATCGGTTCAGATTTACTGACAAAATTCCGTTGCAATATTGATTACACGCATGATATTCTGAAACTAGGAAAAGTCGATATTAAACATATTTCTGATGAACAGCCCACAATATCTCCTTCGGAGAATGTAGTAATGGAATCTGTAGCTCAAGTAGAAACTACACCAAAACCACGTATAAGAATTCATGTATAGTTTATATTTTGCATAAACTTCGGTCAAATCCGAAGTTTAGTCTTAAGGGGGGAGAATGTTACACCCCTGTTTTGTAGAGGGTTATGCTGTGCCAGCGATGCCCTAATGCTGAGTCACGTTATTATAAGTAAAATGCGCCTGCGGCGCCGGCTCCCAAGTTAGTCTCGACTCAACCTCCTTCGGGGTAGCTGCCAAATCTAGTTTGCCTTAAAATTAGAATAAAATATATTTTTGAACTTTTAAAACCAATATAAATTTAAAATCGTAATAAATAGTTTTTTTTAAAACTTAAAATCCGAGATCCGTTTTAACAGAACGAAAATCATCTGATGGTCCGAAATCTGTGCCTTTGTCGTGCACAGCAGCTTCGGACGAAAGTTGGACGTAAACCGTCCGTTGTTGCGGAACGCTGTAGCATGCGAATTTCATCAATTTGGACTCCCGTCCGATTTTCTCCCGTTCGTGTATGTATATATGTACAGTATTACACACGATCGACTTATGTAGCAATTTATTTAAGCAAGTGTAACGAATAACACTTTAAGCATTAAACATAAATCCCGTTTTAATTTTCAAGTAATTAGTCAATTGTCAGATAAGTAGCCAGCTATAGACGGAGAACTAGGCAGTCAGGGACGTATAGATAGACGGCCATGAACGGAAGGTTATGCAGTCATGGCCGGATAGATAGGCAGTTATAACTGGAAGGTTATGCGTCCATGGACGTATAGATATGTGGCCATGATTGGAAAGTTGTACGTCCATGAATGGAGATCTATGCGGTCATGGTCGGGTAGATGTGCAGTCATGGATGGAGAGTTGTGCGTCCATGAATGGAGATCTATGCGGTCGGGGACGTATAGATATGCTGCCATGATTGGAAAGTTGTACGTCCATGAATGGAGATCTATGCGGTCGTGGCCGGGTAGATGTGCAGTCATGAATGGAGGCTTGGGTGTACTTGAAGGCATGGTTATGCAGTCAGAGACGGAGAGATAGACAATTGCCCTGAGGATTGAGCACCCAAGCTGGGACTATATAAGGCGCGCATAACGGAGTAAGGATTCATTCGAGGTCTGGTCGGGGAGAGAGTAAGTGCTCTTGATTTAACTTTTCTTTTGCATTTTCTTGATTTATTTTGTTGTGTTTGTGTGTATAGCCATTGTAGTTTCTTTAGAAAATTCGGGAAACTATTTTGGTTGGTTAGTGGAAGATCATGTTAACCTTCTTTGGAAGATCGGAAGTTAACAAGGTCTGAAGCAATATATGTGCGGTATGTAAGGTTTGAGGTACTTTCATGCTTTCAGGAAGGTCGGTTGTCGATCATGCTAATCGCCTAACGGTGCCAAAGGGTTAGCCTGGTAAACAGCTTTAACGACCGAAAGTGAACTTTCAGACGGGTTCACCAGGTTATGGTCCCGAAGTTTGGATAGACCTGACTAGTCTGCCTGGCCCTTGAAAGTATTCATTGGTGAATTGGACCACAAGTTGGACATAAAGGGTTCTTTCCTCGCTTTTGACCAATGTCTTATTGATTATTATATTCGGTACCTCTCTGTAACAAATATTTTAATGATTCTCTACTTGGAGCAGGTTCTACTTCTTCTGCCCGCACATAACCCCCTTTCTCTATCTTGTGCGGGCATCACACATCATTCAGAGGGTATGGTGGAGCACTAGACGCTTGTCTAGATGTAGAAGCGATGCCTTTTGTTTGAGATAGGTACTCTTAGGGAATGTAGGATTAGGGCTACAGTTCTGGTTAGGTGCTCACACTCCCATCACACACCACATCTAGTCTTAGCTCCTTTCGTAGACCTAGACCTCTGCCAAGTACTCCAGGGAACGGCGAGGTTTGTTGCTAATTTCCAACATTTATAATCTTCTGTCTCATGTCTCTTACCTCCACTCAGTATCAAAGAGAAGGGTGGATGGATGTCTCATGTCTCTTGACTACAGCATAGCTGTAGTATGCCTCTTAGTGATTGTGAATGGAAATATAGTGACGGTAACATTGGTCTATGAAGACAGAGTTAAATTAAATTACATAAACAAGCGGAATGTTTAGATTTGCTATTACTTTAGACAGATTTCTTGGTTAGGGTTTAGGGTTGCATAGGGTCAAATCAGATGCTTCAAATTTTAATAATAATCTTGCAGGTCCGTTATTAAATCCGTTAAACTATAATTCAGGGCTTAATTATTTTGTATTAAATAATCTTTTAAAATCAAACAAATAATTTGTAATGGGATAATTCTAAAGTATATTGCTAGGAACGTTAGAGTTTCATTTTTAGGCAACACTAATTGGGCAGGTTATTAACTCGAATTTAGTATTCTTTGTAATAATGCGCTTTACTAGGGAATAAACAAACGCGTCGCAATCCGTATTGCCTGACTTCATTTGGGGCGTTACTGACGTCAGCTGTCATGAAGTTTAAACTCATTTTAACCTTGTACGCGATGGTTGGTATTAGACTGGTCGAGGAAGAGGGGAGGTTATGGTGGATCCTCCCGCAATCCTTCTAGGTTTGCGGCCTTATAGTTATACATAGGTTTCGCTTATACATGGCTCGTAATAAATAATACTTAAATCACAAATTCTAACTTAAATCTTCATGATAGTTGCGTAACGCCTATTGTTAGACCGAGAGTTAAGAACTGTTAATAATAATATTCCTTTTAATACAATTAAATTCTTCAATCCTCTTGCCTTAGTATTCGATTCGGTTCAATAAATCTTACCGACTTGAGCATATGCCATGAACTCTCTAAAAGATTCTGGGTTACTTTTAACTTGACGTAGGGTTCCTTACTAGATAATCTGGCCCAAGGTTTCATTTAATAGTTAGATTAAATTTTATTTGTATTTATGTATATTTTTTATTTACGTCTCTAATTACTTTGGTTTGTTACACAAGGAGTAAACTTACAGGACACTGGCACTTCACTAGAACTATATTTATCTTAGGCGGCAAAAACACACTGCTACGCAACGAAATGCGATGGTCCGAATTTAAACTTTGTAGTGTAAAATGTTGATTTGTATACAAAAAACGCAGAGTACCACATACTGAAATCGCATCTTCGTCCGAAGGTGCAATTTGCAGTATGAAATCGCGCTCACGGACGAAGATGCGATGCGATTCGCTAGGTATGCCACACTGAAATCGCATATTCGTCCGAAGGTACGATTCGCACGACGAAATCGTGCTTACGGACGAAGATGCGATGCGATTCGTAGGGTATGCCACACTGCTACAAAGCGGCGCACGGGTGTATTGCGGGGTACGTGGCGCGAGGGGATTTACGAAATGACCCTTGTTAAAAATAAAAAAAAGCGGCCAAATGCGAGTCGGACTCGCCCTTGAAGGGTTCCGTAGCAGCAAGTAACATAATATAAAAGTTCTTGTAGTTCGTTGTAACTTGAATGAAAGGTAAATTGCGGTTTACGATTTATGACGTATTAAAAAAACTACTTACTAGATATCGTTCAAACCAATTTTCGGTGAAAGTTTGCATGGTAATGTACATCATATATTTTTTTTAGTTTTATCATTCTCTTATTTTAGAAGTTACGGGGAGGGGACACACATTTTACAACTTTGGAAGTGTCTCCCGCGCAAAAATGATATTAGAAACCTCAATATCATTTTTGAAGACCTATCCATAGATACCCCACACGTATGGGTTTGATGAAAAAAATTTTTTTGAGTTTCAGTTCTAAGTATGGGGAGCCCCCAAAATTTATTGTTTTTTTTCTATTTTTGTGTAAAAATCTTAATGCGGTTCACAGAATACATCTACTTACAAAGTTTCAACAGTATAGTTGTGCACGATGGACACATAAAGTTCCTGTGTAGTGTATAAATATTTAAGTTCTACATATAACTAGTTATAAGTGTGTGTATGTAAAGCTAGTTGTAAGTCTCTATATTGTATTCATTTGTGTTTTATTGTTTGTGTATTTTTATATGTCTTGTGTTTGTGTGTTTTAATAAATAATTTCTATTGCTGTGTTTTGCTTGTGAGGTTGTAGGCAGGCTAGTTAGGCTCACGCACAGTCTAGGTAACATTCCTAGTAATTTGAGGTAGTGGGATGGATAAATAGAGTCGCTAGGTCCGAGCAATGAGCTAAAAACCGCATAGGGCCAGATAACAGCGCCAAGCGGCGGCGCTCCCCGCGGCATTGTTTGGACCGGGTAAGGTAGCGGTTCTATCGCTCCATCCCGCTCCCATATATAGCGCCCTCCCGCTTTACGGGAAATGAATGAATATGCGCGGGCGGCTATTTCACTCCACCACGAGACTCCGACGAGAAACGCTGTGCGTGCGCCTCCCTGCGACCCCACAAAGGAAAGGACAGCTATTGTTTAAGGGAGAAAACAATACCGGCGTTCTTATTCCGGCTCGCACCCAACGAAAAATTCATTCTATTGTCTCTACGGTCATAGTCACTACCTGCGTGTGTTTCCGTGCCGCGAAGGGGACCGTCCGTTACATTTGGTCCTTCGCTCGCCGGATCCCTGAACTCGCCATCTGAACAACGACGCATCGTCTCACCGGGGAATGTTGACGCGATCGGCGAAGTTAGCCATGGATATGGACAAGACTGCGCCCCAGATCGACGCTGAGAAGACTGTGTCGGGAGATTCGGATGCGGCCAACGGTATGGAGACCAACACCAACACGCAGTCCAGAAACAACGAGTCTACGAATGAAGACGCTGACGTCATGGTTGTGGAGACCCACCATAAGTCAGTTCGGTCAGGCCGATCTAAGGCTTCTCGCAAGAGGCTCCTCGCGGAGCTGGAAGTCAAGGAGAGGCTGGCCGAGCTGGCAGTCAAAGCAATCGCGGCGGAACGAGCGTTAGCGGAGGCGCGACTGAAGCGCATGGAAATGGAGGAGAACACTGACGAAGACCTGGACCTCGCGGATAATGCCGCTGAAGAGGCGAAGCAGGGCTCCGTCAGAGTAGAGGAGTGGTTTGGCCGGCATGATAGTGAGAAGAAGGGACGACCTCACACCCAACCGGGGCCTGCGGTGACCGAACAACCGCGGCCTGCGGCCTCACCTGACCGGAGGCAGGGGCGGGAGGAGTCCACAGTCATGCCAGCCAGCACCCAGCAGACACCGGAGAGAGCACCCCATATCACCGAGCCGGCTGCGCCGCAATCAGACGTTGCGGCCCTCAGAGCGGCCCTACAGAGCGCGATTCGCTTATCGGCGGGAGGGGCGCCCAAATATCTCCAGGAGCTGCCTAGTTTCGACGGAAGGAGTGACGCCTGGTTATCATTTAAATCAGCGTACGTCGAAACTGAGAAGTGTTTCACGAAAACAGAGAACGTCGCACGTATAAGAAATAGCCTCACCGGAGCGGCGAAAGACGCGGCGAGCTGCCTATTTATCGGCAGCCCGGACCCGCTGCGCATAATGGAGGCATTGGAGAGGCGCTTCGGGCGGGCGGAGGCGCTCGTTATGCGGGAAATAGAGAGGACCCGCGCGCTACCCCGCATCGGAGACAACCCGCGAGAGATCTGCGTGTTCGCGAATAAGGTAGCGAATGTCGTAGCCACGATCGAGGCGCTTAAGAAAAGTGCGTATCTCTACAACCCCGAGCTGGTTCGCACTATACTCGAAAAGATATCGCCTATCCTGCGAAATAAGTGGTACGACTACGCGGCGCGCCAAGACGACACGCAGCCGGATCTAACTCAGCTAGCGGCTTTCCTTAATGAAGAGGCCGATAAATGCGGCGCATACGCGCCGGCTGAGACGGCACTATACGACGCGTCGCGAGAGAGAGCGAGAAGGAAGATTGAGCGAAACTTCGCTACCGCGACGAGCTCCGCTACACCCACGTGTCCGGAATGTAGCGGCATACACAAGCTGGTTGAGTGCAAGCGGTTTACCGGGGCGGATGTCGAGGCGCGCTGGGAGCTAGTACGCCGACATCGCCAATGTTTCCGGTGCGTGAGAAGCAACCACAGGCGCTTTAACTGCAAAGCGAAGCCGTGCGGTACAAACGGCTGTCGCGCACCCCACCACCCGCTGCTACACTCAGAGCGGCCCAAGGAAGAGGCGAAGGCGGAGGAAGTCGCGTCGGCAATGGAGCTCGCTCATACTACCCGGGCGAGCTCGCGCCGCGCTTACTTGAAGATAGCGCCGGTCGTACTAACCGGACCGCGCAACACGGTGGAGGCGTACGCGTTACTGGACGAGGGAAGCACCGTCACTATCATCGACGAAGACCTCGTCGAGTCCCTCGGCCTGGACGGGCCCACTGAACAACTGTGGGTCCAAGGAGTGAACGGCACGCGGCGCAAGCACGAGAAGAGCAAGATAGTCGACGTGCGAGTGAGAGGGAAATACTCGCTCGCTACTCACTTGTTGCGTGGGGCACGCACGGTCGAGCGACTTGATTTCACTACTCAGTCGCTCGGCAAAGAAGACTTGGAGGACTGCCCACACTTGCGAGACTTGCAACAAGAGCTCATGTACGAGAACGGCACGCCGAAGTTACTGATCGGGCAAGACAACTGGGAATTGATCGTCTCACGCGAGGTGCGAGCGGGACGGAGAGATCGGCCCGTAGCCTCACTCACACAACTCGGGTGGGTGCTACACGGGTGTCGGTCGTCGCTCGCGAACCCCGTGCTTTTCTGCGGCTACCTGACGGGGAAAGAAGACTCCATGGAGGACATGATGAGAAAATACTTCGCCCTCGAGTCACTGGGGATCGAGCCAAAAAAACCGCGAGACGACCCCGAGCAAAGAGCGCTTCGTATATTGGAGGAAACAACAACGCGTCTTCCCGACGGCCGCTTCCAAACCGGTCTGCCCTGGCGTGAAGACAACGCGAAGCTGCCCGATAACCACCGGGATGCGAAAAAAAGGCTTATTAATATCGAGAAGCGCCTAGATAGAGATCCCGAATTGAGAATCAAATATGAAGAGCGAATACAGAACCTCTTCACACGGGGTTACGCCGAGCCAGCCCCGACGCCGCCTACATCTGGGAGGGTGTGGTACCTGCCACACTTCGCCGTTGTTAACCCAGACAAGCCAAAGATACGCCTAGTACACGACGCCGCCGCAAGAACCGAGGGGAGGAGCCTAAATGACGCGCTGCTACCTGGGCCGGACCTTTTACAATCCCTGCCCGGTGTAGTGATGCGTTTCCGCGAACATCCCTTCGCCGTAACCGCCGACATCCGAGAAATGTTCATGCAAATACGCATACGGCCGGAAGATAGAGACGCACTACGCTTCCTATGGAGAGGGAGCGAGAGAGGAGATGCGCCGCCGAAAGAATACCGCATGACAAGCGTGGTGTTTGGCGCGACCTCTTCGCCGTGCACTGCCTTGTTCGTTAAAAACAAGAACGCGGCCGACTACGCGGAGGAGTACCCGGAGGCAGCGCGAGCTATAGTGAGAAATCACTATATGGACGACTTCATCGCTAGCTACGCGTCGGACACGGAGGCTTGCGAGGTGGCCGCGGCGGTCGACTACGTGCATCGGCGGGCCGGCTTCGAGCTGCGTGGGTGGGCATCCAACGCCCCCTCTGTGCTGCGACACTTCGCCACGAACGAGGCGGAGGCCACCATCCCTATCGGCGGGAGCGAGACAGAGCGGACACTGGGGCTGCTATGGGAAGTGGGGCCTGACAACCTGGGCTTCAGACTGAACAAGAAGAGGGCGCCACTAGAAGTCATCGACGGGCTGCGGGCGCCGACTAAACGAGAGGCGCTCAGCGTGATCATGTCACTTTACGATCCACTGGGCTTAATCGCGCCCGTAACGACGCCGGCCAAGCGCATAATGCAGGACACCTGGCGCTACCACACATCCTGGGACGACGACCTGCCCGAGGAGCTGCACGAGCGGTGGTACGAGTGGCTGCGCACGCTACGCGCTACGGAGAAGCTACGCATACCGCGTTGCTATGACGCGGGCGCCGTCGTCAAGCGGGCGCTGCACACATTTGTCGACGCAAGCGAGGAGGCCTACGCTGCTGCCGTGTACTGGCGGCTCGAGAGGGCCGACGGCAGCGTAAACGTCGTGCTGGCTGCAGCTAAGAGCCGGGTGACACCCCTCAAACCCGTGTCGATCCCGAGGCTCGAGCTGCAGGCGGCCCTGCTGGGGGCGCGGCTGGCACACACGGTCGCGCGCGAGCACGACTTCGACGTCGCGGCGCGGCACTACTGGAGCGACTCTCGAACAGCGCTCGCCTGGATACGAGCCGAGCCGCGAGCTTTCAAGTGCTTTGTGGCGCACCGGCTGGCGGAAATAGAAGAGACAACAAAAAAAAAACGAGTGGCGGTGGGTCCCTACCGCTCACAACGTCGCCGACGACGCGACGCGAGCCACGCCGGCCGACTTCGACGCCGCGCACAGATGGTTCCGCGGCCCCGAGTTCCTCTATCAACCGGAGGAGTGCTGGCCGCGGGAGGAGAAAGGCGCGGGCGCCGCAGTCACCGGAGAGGAGCGCGAGGCGAGCTACGCGACTACGGCGGCTACGGAGCTACGAGGCCACGCCCACCTGCCCGACATAGCGCGATTCTCGCGCTGGACGCGCCTCATTCGAGCCACGGCGCGCGTCCTACAGTTCGTAGAGAGATGCCGCGGCCGTACGCAACACATAGCGGCCGCGAAGAGAAAGCGAACAACTAAAAAGGACGACAAAGACCCGACATACAAGAGGCAACCGACTGCCAAAACGATGTCGAAACCAAAAGTCGACACAGCGACGTCGGACCGCTTCATCGGCATAGAAGCGTATCTACTAATACGCGCCGAGAAGCTATGGGTGCGAGCAGCGCAGCAAGACTCATATGCGAGAGAGAGACGGCGAGTCGAGAGAGGAGCCCCGCCCACCGGCGACGATAAGTTAGCCGCATTGAGTATCACGGTGGGCGCCGACGGGATCCTGCGACTCAAGGGACGAGTGGAGAAGGCCGTCGACATATCAGAGGAAGCTGCGAGCCCCGCCGTGCTGGATGGCAGACACCCCTACACGCGCCTGTACCTGTTACACCTGCACGAGCGACTGAGCCACGGCGGGGTGGAGCTCGTCGTGAACGAGGCGCGCCAGCGACTGTGGGTCACGCGCATCCGGCCCACGGTCAAAGAGGTCCTGCGGAGCTGCCCAGCCTGTCGCCTGCGGAAGGCGAAACCCGCCAGCCCGTCGACTGGCAACCTACCGGCGGGCCGCCTGGCGCATCACGCACGCCCCTTCACTTTCACCGGCCTGGACTACTTTGGCCCGGTGACCGTGACCGTGGGGCGGCGCACCGAGAAGCGATACGTGGCCCTGTTCACGTGTCTGACGTCACGTGCTGTACATCTGGAAGTCGCCGCGTCGTTAAGCGCTGACTCAGCGATATCAGCGCTCCGGCGATTCGTTGCGCGGCGGGGGCCGCCGAAAGAAGTTTGGAGTGACAACGGGACCAACTTCAAGGCGGCGGAGCGCGAGCTAGCCGCGGCCGTCGACGCGATGGGGAAGGAGGCCAGCGCGCAGCACATCGTGTGGCGCTTCATGCCGCCGTCCGCCCCGTTCATGGCGGGCGCCTGGGAGCGCATGGTGCGCGCCGTCAAGGAGGCGCTGCGAGCCACGCTACAGGAGGAGCGGCCAAGCGAAGAGACGCTCCACACGCTGCTGGTGGAGTGCGAGAACGTGGTGAACTCACGACCGCTCACACACGTGAGCGTCGACCCGGCGGAGCCAGAGGCGCTGACCCCTAATCACATCCTGATTGGGCCAAACTGTCACGCGCCGCCCCCGGGCGCCTTCACCCCCGCGGACACCAGCGCGCGCATGCAATGGAGGCGCGCGCAGCTGCTGGCGGATAACTTCTGGCGGCGGTGGGTGAGAGAATATCTCCCCACACTCCAACACCGGCGGGAGCCCCGGGCCTCTGGAGAGCCCCCTAAGATCGGTGACCTGGTGGTCATCGCCGACGGCAACCTCCCACGCAACTGCTGGCCCAGGGGACGCATCACGAAGACGTTCCCAGGCGAGGATGGCGAGGTGCGCGTGGTCGAGGTGACGACGAGCCGAGGACACGTGCTACGGCGCCCCACTAAGAAGGTCATCGTGCTACCGGTGCTGAATCGCGAGGGCGACGGCGGGAGAATGTGCACGATGGACACATAAAGTTCCTGTGTAGTGTATAAATATTTAAGTTCTACATATAACTAGTTATAAGTGTGTGTATGTAAAGCTAGTTTTAAGAATAGAATAGAATAAATCTTTATTCCGAACACAGACTTACAAAAATAGAAAAAATGAACAAATTACACAAACTTACAAACAATAACCTTATATACAAATAAGAAAGAAAAATATATATAATAAAAGAAGAAAAATATACTTAGAAATTCATTAAAATAGTTAAAAGTCTTGCTTATTATCTATAACATATGAATGGCGGCGCAAAAGAGACAGAGCTATGCGAGCTAAGATTACAAGCACAGCTCCGCCCCCCGCACCGCTCCCTTAGTCTGTGCTGGAATAGGTCCGGCTCAGCTTTGCTGCAGGCAACACCTAGCTGACCTACAGCGCTGTTATTCTGCCAAAACCTTTTTTAAGTGTTACACGCGTCTACGTGAGGCCAACAGAATGGTTACGAGGTGATAGTTTTAGAAACAGACAAATAAATACTTAGTGCATAGTTCATAATAACGTGTCCGTCGTATTGTTCGAAGCGAACGAAAAAAGAAAACAAGGTGAAACTAAAATTTATGCGAGATACCGTAATAACATATACCGTGATTAATAGAATACACATACAAACAATGAGACAGGCGGGCGCCACGCCACCGCACACCGGTCCGGCGCAGCGGCGCCGGCGCGGGCGGCACGGCGGCGTAAAGGTGAGTCATACCAGTCATACAATAACGTAGGCAAGCCTTCATAAGAAGCCGTTAAGTACTTACTACTGGAAACGTAAAGTATCTATGAGCATAGAGTAAAGTTTGTGGAGTTCAGATACGAAGCCTATGCTTTCTTACCCGACTGCTCAAGCGGCAAGTCCGGGTTTTGAAGTTTAAGACAATAGTTACGAATTTCAGTTTTAAAACTATATCTAGATTTTAAATTTCTAAGGGGCGGGGGGAGATCGTTCCAGCATTTTGTGGCTGCGTATCTGAAGCTTCCACGAAAGGCTGTAGTCTTGTGTTTAGGGCCAACTAGTTGCCATGAACAAAGACGAGAATTGTATCGATGACTAGAGTATCGCCACGTAAGCTTTTTATATAAATATTCAGGTGCCTTAGTTGTCATAACATCAAAAAGCATTACAGAAAAAAACATTTTAAGTCTACCTTCCATTTTCAGGATATTTGAGTTGTTCAAATAAGGAGTCACATGGGTTCGGGGAGGAATATTGTAGCAGAACCTTGCACAAGCATTTTGAACACGCTGAATGAGGCGAGAGGAGCGCTTCAACAGGCAAGGTCCGTATACTGTTAAACAGTAGTTTAATTTGGACAGCACTAGACTGTCCACTATTTTGACGCGAAGATCAGTACTAAGAAAAGATCGTATGTTGTAAAGGACTTTAAGACGATAAAGACAGTTTCGCACTATATCAGAGACATGACACTCGAACTGTAGCCGACTGTCCATGAGAAGACCCAGATTGCGTGCTACGTCCACTTCAGGTATCTGTTCTTCTGCGATAAAAATTTTTGGATTTTGAGACCGAATATTACATTTCTGCATTTTTGAACCGAGAATCATAATTTTTGATTTTGAAGGATTAAGAACAAGCGAATTGCGTTTGGACCATTCATAAATACGACAAAGATCTTCGTTTATTAACCTACAGGCTTCAATGCAATCTCCTGGTTTAAAAGAAAAATAAACTTGTAAATCATCTGCATATATATGGTATTTGCAGTGACGTATATTTTTTACTATGTCTGCACTGTACAGAATAAATAAAAGTGGACCCAAAATGGATCCTTGAGGAATACCACGTTCGACTGGGCGGTGAGTAGAAGTAATTGTAGATCCATCAGTTTTACTTATTTCCACACACTGCTTACGGCCACATAAATAACTGTCAAACCATTTTATTGCAGATTCATCAAAACCGTAAAACGCTAGTTTAGAAAGAAGCAAATTTATATTTATGGAATCGAACGCACGTGAAAAATCAAGGAGCACCAAAATGGTACCATGACCAGAGTCTTGCGCGGAGAGTATGTTGTCGACGACATCAGAAAGAGCTGATGCAGTGCTGCGACCCTTTCTGAAGCCGGACTGTAAATCAGGAAAGATTTTGTTTGCATCACAAAAATCAAGCACCTGTTGATAAACCACCTTTTCTAATACTTTTGAGAGGAACGGAAGAATACTGATAGGGCGCAAGTCTTTTAAGTCTTTAGGATCTGATAATTTGGGTAAAGGTTTAACAATCGCTATTTTCCAGAGACTTGGGTATGTGGAAGTAAGTATAGATTTGTTTATAATACTAGTTATTACTTGAATAGTATGAGGAAGAGTTAAAATAATCATATCGTTGCTTAAGGAATCGATGCCTAGTGCTTTGGATTTAATTGATCTTAAAAATTTGGTAACTAAACTTTCATTAACAGTTCTTAATGAAAAGCACTTGTCACTGTGCCTATGGAACTCATAATAAGATAAGTCAGAGATATCAACACAACTTGTGCCAGGAATGTTAAGGAAGTGATCGTTTATTTTATTTGGGTCGCACAAATGTTGAGGGAGATCAGAAGTATTCTTAAAATTAGGCAAAACAGAGTTTTTTAAATTTCTCCAAAGAAGTGTGGAATTATTGGCATATTTGTTTATATGATTATCAAAAAATGCTCTCTTTTCGCAAAATAAACTCACGTTAACCATGTGCTTTAAGTCTTTGTAGTAAGATTTGTGACTATCTAACTTACTTATACGATATTTACGATGCGCTTCATCACGAAGTTCCATCATGTGGCGTATATTGCTGGTCAGCCACGGCGGGAGTGGTACCTTAACAAGTAAACTTTTAACTGGCGCATGAATATCGAACAGCTGCCACAAATACTCGTTAAACATATGCACCATATCGTCAGCACTGTCGAGTTGTAATACCGTGTTCCAATCTATAGACTGGATGTCATTTTCGAGTACATGGAGATCGATATCCTTTAATGGCCGGAAAGTAATTCGTTTTGGAGGAGGTACCATTCTTTTAATTTTTAATGTTACGCAGACCATCGCATGACCGCCTAATTCAGGATAGTGAACAACTTTGTGACTGTGCACCGGTGCGTCAGTGCAAATTAGGTCAATAAGAGTAGCGCTATTACTAGAAAAATGTGTGGGATTAATAGTATTCAAATTAACTAAGTTAGTATATAGCAAAAATTCAGTTAGCTTATTGTTATTATTACAATTCTGAAATATATTTATATTAAAGTCCCCTAGTAAGATTAAATACTCGTAATTTGAAAAAGACATAATAGATTCGGTTAATGCATCGAAGAAAATATCTACATTAACCCATGGGGGGCGATATGCAGTTCCTATAATAAGACGAGATGTTTTCACGCTAGTAGTCAACCACATCTGTTCTACAGAGGCATGTACATCCGGGCAACGACACCTGCGCACGCTTATACCTTGTTTTATGTAAAAGCCTACTCCACCCCCGCCGCGACGCAGGCCGTGCGAGCGCGGCGTGTGCATGAGCCGGTAGCCGGGTACAGACGGCGCCTTGGCGTCCTGTCCTGCCGCCAGCCAAGTCTCGTTAATAGCTAAAATGTCTAAACATTCTTTTAATAATGCTCTTTGGAATTCAACATGGTTTGTGCCTAGCGAGCCAGCGTTAAGAAGACCAACGTTTAGAAGTTTAGAATTAACTGTTAATGTATTTAAAAAAATAGTCGGAGTAGGCATATAGTTGTTGGATTATTTTGAAAGCGGATACGGAAAGGATATTAAAAGAATTAGCATCGAAAACTCGCTGGCACAAGGAAACCAATAAACTTGTTATACTATAACTTAAAAAGATTTTGGCAGCATAGTATGTTATAATTTGGCTCAATAGACAATAGGTACTCATTTTAACAAAATGCTGAATAATTTTGTACAAGTAGTTATCCAACATATCATTAGTTAAAAAAGCATTAAAATTTACATGTACCCACCATATATTTAATTTATTAAGTAGACACGGTATGTTTTCAAGATTAAAGCAAAAACGATCTGTAAACAAAATAAACATATATACGTTAGTTAGTACTTTACGGCAGTAAAACTTAGCACTAAACACCAACACATGTAAAATAAATATGTCCATACGAAACAAAACAGAAATTAAGAGCTGTAAAAATGTCAAGCAATTAGGGATTTTGATTTTTTGGTCGGGTACCAAAAATTCGTTCCAGGTCGTCTTCATTGCGCAATCTTTCGGCCCTAGACGATGGCGTATCATCCCGGCGCGCGTAAATTCGGCCCTCCTTGGTCCAGACAAATCTCCATCCCAACTCCCGCTTGGCCTCTCGAGCTTTACCAAGAAGAACTCTGTTCACCCGGGTCAGTCTTTCGTTTATGTATAAACGCACAGGAACGTGGTGTGGCAGGCCCAGGTCAGAAGTGTCTATGTTCCGCCTGACCCGCGCCGCGCGGAGAAGGTCATCACGTAGCGCCTGCCGAGCCAGCCGGAGCACTATGCGGCGAGGCCGCGTGCCGGCGGCAGGCCGGCCCTCGGCCGCCACGGCGCCCGCTGCGCCGCGCGCCGCGCCCTCTCGCGCCGCTACCACCACATCGCGCGCGTCGAGCTGGATCCCTAACTTGGCCGCGGTGCTGGTGACGATGTTCATGACGGACTCTCCCGGGAACTCGGGCACACCAGTGATTTCGACATCATTCATTAAAGTGGCCTGATCTCGCTCGTTCAACTCGGAGTGAAGCTGCACTATAGTTTTTTTTAACTCAGAGGCATCCGAGTTAGTTTGTGCTTGAGATTTCATTTTTGACATGGCGTTTTTTAGTTCAGTGTTTTCGTTCTCTAGCTTCGAAAGCCTG
The DNA here is from genome assembly GCA_958295455.1 of Coleophora deauratella. Taxonomy (NCBI): domain Eukaryota; kingdom Metazoa; phylum Arthropoda; class Insecta; order Lepidoptera; family Coleophoridae; genus Coleophora; species Coleophora deauratella. The sequence goes on from OY282406.1 coordinate 1,361,419, forward strand.
CTCTCTAGCTTCGAAAGCCTGCGAAGTTGTAAGTTGTAAGTCTCTATATTGTATTCATTTGTGTTTTATTGTTTGTGTATTTTTATATGTCTTGTGTTTGTGTGTTTTAATAAATAATTTCTATTGCTGTGTTTTGCTTGTGAGGTTGTAGGCAGGCTAGTTAGGCTCACGCACAGTCTAGGTAACATTCCTAGTAATTTGAGGTAGTGGGATGGATAAATAGAGTCGCTAGGTCCGAGCAATGAGCTAAAAACCGCATAGGGCCAGATAACAGCGCCAAGCGGCGGCGCTCCCCGCGGCATTGTTTGGACCGGGTAAGGTAGCGGTTCTATCGCTCCATCCCGCTCCCATATATAGCGCCCTCCCGCTTTACGGGAAATGAATGAATATGCGCGGGCGGCTATTTCACTCCACCACGAGACTCCGACGAGAAACGCTGTGCGTGCGCCTCCCTGCGACCCCACAAAGGAAAGGACAGCTATTGTTTAAGGGAGAAAACAATACCGGCGTTCTTATTCCGGCTCGCACCCAACGAAAAATTCATTCTATTGTCTCTACGGTCATAGTCACTACCTGCGTGTGTTTCCGTGCCGCGAAGGGGACCGTCCGTTACAATAGTTCTTATAGTTTCGGAAAAAAGTGGCTGTGACATACGGACAGACAGACAGACAGACAGACAGACAGACATGACGAATCCGTAAGGGTTCCGTTTTTTGCCATTTGGCTACGGAACCCTAAAAAAGAAGTAACTGAGTTAAAAACATACATATATACATACACGTTCGAATACTGAATGAACGCATGACGAAAATCGTCGCTTCGGACGAAAGTCGGATGAAAATCGTCCAATGGTCCAAAATCCGTGCCTTCGTCGTGTACCGCAGCTTCGGACGAAAACCGTCCGTTATTGCGGAACGCTGTCGCATGCGAATTTCGTTTCGGTGCACGACAAGGAATGGATTTTTGACCATCGGACTATTTTCGTCCGAATTTCGTCCTAAGGGACGATTTTCGTCATGCGTTCATTCAGTATTCGAATGTGTATGCATATATGGACAGTATTACACATTTAATAAGGCTTACAGATGTACCTGTGCAATAGACAGTTTGATTGCATGGGGAGTCGAGTGACCAATCAAATATCCCCACGTCTCCTGCTATAAAGCGCGCGTAAAATCTCTATCGATTGAATTCGCGTCCAATTTTGTAACTATGGCAACAGCGTTCCCGCGCGAGCCGTTTTTTTAAATACACTTACAGGTAAAAAACCTTGGTAGTAATTCTATGCTAATGAATTTGTATCTTTAATTATGAGATGTACCTACTTAAAAGCACTTTAAAATTTAGCAAAGTAGCAAAAACAAAAACGCTTTACAATAAATAATATTTTACCTCTCCAGCACAGAAAGGGTGCCTTTGGTCCCTAAAAACTCAAAGCAAAAACACTTTTTGCTGCGAGCGTGAGAGAATTTCGAACACCACCTTTTGCGCGGTGCTGAAAAAAATATCAGCGATAGTTCATTCAGAAACTCATTTTGGTCTAGCGATTTAACTCATAGGCACAAAATGTTGTCTGTTATTTAATGAAATTTAAGTTAATTCTCAAAAATTAATGTTACTCAAATGTTAAGTCACTTCAATATTAATAAAGTCCTTCATAATCTACAGTTTGGCTTCACTAAAGGACGTTCGACAACCGACGCAGGAGTCCAACAGATAAGAAATAGGTACATACAAAGCTTTCGAAAAATCTCAAAATGCTATAGGAATCTTCTGCGACTTGTCCAAGACATTTGATTGCGTAGAACATAAAACCCTACTTTTAAAACTAGAACATTACGGGGTTATAAACAAGGCCTTGAATTTGTTAGAGTCACACTTAGCTAATAGAACCCAAAAGGTACAAAAAAATGGTACAAATTCATCAGGCTCACGCGTAAAAATGGGCGTGCCTCAAGAATCCATTTTGAGACCATTCCCGTTTTTGGTTTACATCAACGACCTACCTTTCATGGTTGAATCACTGTCAAAAATTGAATTGTTTGCGGATGATACATCTCTAGTTTTTAAAATTGACAGACAAACTGACATGATTGACGAAGTAAACTACACTTTTTGTAAAGTACACAATTGGTTCACCGTGAACAACCTAGTCCTTAATGCAAAAAAACTAAATGTATAAATTTTACCTTACCGAATATTAAAAACGTAACTCAAAACGTGTCATTAGCTAGTAGTGTGTTAGAATTCGTACCAAAAACAGTTTTCTTGGGTATAACCGTAGATTCAAAACTTCAGTGGGGTCCTCAAATAAAAACTTTAGCAGGCAGGCTAAGTTCGGCTGCCTATGCTGTTAAAAAAATTAGGCTTCTAACAGATATAGAGAGAGCGAGACTAGTATATTTCAGCTACTTCCACAGTATTATGTCTTACGGTGTACTTTTATGGGGGCATGCAGCTGATATAAATACTATTTTTGTACTACAAAAAGGGCTGTTCACGCGATTTACGGAATGCGTTCTCGACATTCACTTCGAGAAAAGTTCAAAGAAATCAATATTTTAACGTTTTCCTGTCAATACATTTATGAAAATATAATTTACGTGCGAAAAAACTTATATCTTTTTACACTGAATTCTGACAGACATTCTCGTAATCTCAGGAATAACAGTAAGCTTCAGTTTGTATCTACTAGGCTCAGTAAGGTTAGTAAGTCATTTTTGGGGCAATGTATACGAAATGTATAATAAAATACCAGAAGATATTGTGAACCTAACAGAAAATAAATTCAAAAGTTATGTAAAAAAGACACTATGTAATAAATTTATTTATTTATTTATTTACTATTTGGATTTAACAGCAAAATAAACAAAATAAATACAATGCAATAAATAACAAAATGCCAATTAAAAATCTTCACCTATAAAAAACAAGACACGCGATAACATTACAACTCTCTGTCATACTAAAATCCACAAAATGTATATCATAAAGTAAATATCCATCCTTTACGCAATATAGAATAGCAGATGGAAAATGCGTTATACTAATAGCGCCCATGTTTAGTCCACAAAGAAGTCTTGTGCCACTTATCGTTTAATTGTAGTAGTGATCGTGCAAAATAGATCAACGTCAGGGTGTCCGCAAACAAATTTATTAAAACTACGAGTATTACAACTTCGCAATAAAAATGTGTCCTGCCTGTAATTAGTGCTCGCATAAGTAATTTGTAATATGAGACGCGATCGGAATCCTAAAAGGTTGGTGCGTAGATGCAGTTAAGACAAAAGGGCTGTCAACAGTACCATTTGCTATTTTTAAAAGGAAGTCATTTATAGTTCTTCTGACAGTTAATGGCAAAAAGTGATAGCGTTTGCAGCGATGTATGTAACCGTCTGATCTCTGGTGGGCTTTATAATCATAAATCTCCTTTGGATACCCTCAATGCGATATTTATAAACCTCATATTGAGGGTTCCAAACCTGAGAAGCATACTCTAGGTGGCTACGTACGAAAGCGCAATAAAGGATTTTAATGCATTTTAGGCTTTTAAAGTTGACAGAGCTCCTGATTACAAACTCCAGTGTCTTTGTAGACTTATTTACAATGGAGTCAAAATGTTTATCGAAGAGAAGTTTACTGTCATGAATAACTCCAAAGTCTTTAATCTCACTTACTTTCGTTAAAGCTTACTATAAGACAGCTGATTACTTAGATGATAGAAATGCTTGGACGATAAGTGTTTCTCCAACCAACACAACACAGCAACATTTACATAACATATTGTGACACCAAAGATGCAAATTGTATTGTAAAAGAACTGAAGGGATTCGGTAAGACTTTTCCTTCTCCTTTTTCTTTGTCCATTGACTGGAGCGGTGCATGTTGGCTTAAATGTTTGTGCGGATGGTGGCGTATCGGGAGCCAGGTCGTTCCCTTCCCTCAAATATGGTTGAGGGGAGCGATGGCTGACTCTTGCGTTATACTCGTTATCAGGTGCTGTCCGTGTGAACTGGCCTGCTCTTGTCATTGGTTTTTGGAATTGTTAGTCATTAGCTACAATTAACTTTTACTTTTATCTCTTTTGAATCCTTTCTTTCTTTATTTTTGTTTTTTATATTTTATTTACAGGCATGATATTGTATAATTCATTTATTGATCTAGCAAGATGTAATAGAATATAAGATTTTTTTCAAAAAATGTGTTGGAGGGAGTTTCTTTAGGGCCCGTCGTTTCTTCTCACTCCGCAAACACTTCCCGAAACGGCGGGTATACGAGTTCCGAGTGATAGGAACCTCGTATTAGGTAGATAAAAGAATGACGTTCGAAAAGTGTACACCACAGATATGTGTACACTGCTACCTATTTCGAATAAAATATTTTTATTTTCATAATAAATTGTGCATTTTTAAAGACGTAATATTTAAAATAAATATGTACTAGAATAAATATCGCTTACTTAAAAATATCATGTTTGGTTTTCATCTTAGGTTTTCATAAAAATGACAAGCAGCGCAGTCTCCGAACGCAACCTCTAAATTAAAAACATTATAATAAAAAAACTATATTGTCTCCAAAGAGAATTACATCTACGTTTTAACTTTTCTCGCTGGTCGAGGTGAAAAGTTGTATGTTTAACACGAGAGCAAGTTATTTTTATGGCTCGTGCCTTTAATTCACTAACTGTGCTCAGTAGTCTATATTAGAATCACTCGCTACGCTCGTGATTCAATTCTAGACTACTTCGCTAGTTCGTGATTTATAGTCAGCACTCGTAGCAAAAAAATAACTTTGCTCACTAGTTGAACAAATAACTATTCTATATAAAAATATTTTTACCTCATTATGGGGACGATGTGGTTAATCTAACAAACTTTACCTTAATACAGTGTTTTTCAACCTGTGGGTCGCGACCCCCCGGGGGGTCGCGAAGCCTTTCTCAAGGGGTCGCGGGTAAAAGTAAAAATAATGTTATAGGTTTTACACTGCAATGAAAAAATACGATTTCAGTGAAAAGGCTGGGCCTGTTTCTTTTTCAACAATTTGTAAAAACGTGGTTCTATTTTGAAGACGTTAATAAGTAATTAATTTTCTAATTAAAGAAAAAAAAAACTAAAACACTAAAATTTTGTATGTTTATAGCCCTAGGGGGGTCGCAAGAATTGTTGTACCTGTAAAGGGGTCGGGTATTAAAAAAGGTTGAAAAACACTGCCTTAATAAATAATGCTCTCCACAAGATAATTAATGATTTTTACTATAAAATTTGTGGTTCCAACTACTCGTATAACCAATCAAAATAGTTACATAAAAAGTTGGCAGAGCCCCTTCAAAGTCTCTATCAGCGGCTCTCATATTCCAATGACGACTATGATGTAGAGGCGAGCTACAATACAATAATGTACAATGACCTCGCCACTTCAAACCCTCAACATGATGTATATGTGGATAAATGGAACTTGACTAAGGAAATATGCATGACATACTGTGATCATATCTATAATGTTTGACATCCAATTTGTGACCATATTTGAAATTTAAGTAAGTTGCATTTTAATGTAATCTAATCTAGCTAATCTATTTATTTCTATATTTTGTGATAATGATGTTTCATATTAATGTAATTTATTAGTCTTTAAAATTAACAGCGCATTGGATTTATCTGTAATGCTGTAATTTATGAAATAAATAAATAAATAAATAAATAAATAATGCTATTGTAGTCAACCTCATACTCGCGTCTTCCATTATTACGATCCGAAATTATTCGTGTCAGAAGTGCTCCAAAATTCCGAGCTCATTTCACTGGCTCCTATCATTATTTTATCTATGACTTCAGTATGTCATGTAAATAAAAAAAAATAAAAAGAAATGTAGACAAATGTAGAATTGGAGGTATAAATATCAAAACGCAAAATGTTAGAAAAATCAGCCATTTAAAGTTAAAAGTTTTAAAATGAAAATCCAAGCGTTGAATACCTACTAAACCTAAGCAATTTAAAGTAGTTTTTTTTAAAGTATAATATATTCTTTGATAATTACCTATGATGCGCTCAACCGGAACCTTTCCTTTATTACGATTAAAGGAGCTCGACACCATTAAATCTGTAGCACAGTCCACGCTCAGCTTAGTAACACCTGAATAAAGTATTTGTGAGCAAGCGGTGCTCAACATTTTTACAACTGATTAATATATTTCTCGGTTTTGCATTTAGTTTGAAACCTTTCACTCAAAGTCAAAGTCAAAATTTGTTTATTCGAAGTAGCATTGTACACTTTTTACAGGTTGGTTGCCGGGACTTGTACCGAGCACACGTCTGCTGAGTTCTTTTTTTAATTATTTCCATTTTAGAGTAGTCTCAACGTTATTTTTGTGATGAGAAAATAGTTATGATTCCGATTCAGTGATAAGCGCTCATAAGAAGAGGATTAACTCGGGAGACAGCTTCCTTTTTCGAGTTCTAGCAGCAAACCACCACGTGAAGCATCTTTAAGTGACCACTGACATTGGCGTTTCGCCATTTTTTAAATTGAAGATTCACTTGACATTGGCAAAATCACTCCTTAAATGGGATGTGGAATGCCAAATAGAAATAGAACACTTTTCGCAGGTCTATTTTTAATCTAGCTAATACGAAGTTCCTACCACTTGGAACTCGTATAACCAACGTTTCAATGAGATGTAGTCAAACGCACTTAAATTTTTAATTTAAAAAATGTGTTTGCTCACACTGAGAGCTTATTCTACATAATAACTATCTCTAAAATACCTATCCTTTAATTGTTCGTACATCTTTTGCAGCTGCAGGAGATTTGGATGAGACTATGATAGAAAGTGATGTTGATGCTGTAGTAACGGAACGCAAACTCTCTCTCTGTGTGTGTGTGTGTGGGACATTGTAACAGATAGGCAATAGGTAAGTCATAACACAAAGTAAATTAATTAATTTCATTGTGTATTGCTTCGTAGCTAGCCTAAAATTGTTTATTAATCACGGCTACACAACAGGACACAACAGAAGCCGAAGATTGAAGCGGGTTAAAAATATTTCCTTACGCAATAGGAAACTGACTATCTTATTTTAAAGCCAGAATACATTCATCCTGTTCAGTTTTATGTTTGGCGGCAAGACTTAGATAAGATGGTGGTGTGGTTGGTAGCTAGCCAGGCAGGCTCAGAAAATGCCATATGACAAACAAACGAAACCGAATCCCACAAAGCCCGCCGGAATCGAATCTGTGACCTCCTTGGTGGTTAAATTAGAATTTCGTGAGTAGAAACAACAAAACATTAGATTGCCGCACTTTCCCAAGAGTTCAATAATAAATCAGATCAAATAAATAATCAGACAGCTCCCACTATCAAGTGTCTGATGAATACAACAATGGAATGCCTTAACAGCCTAAAGAACTTAGGAATTCCCACAGATTTTTAAGACCCGATGATTGTTTTTCTTGTGGTACAGAAATTAGATACACGAACCCACAAAGAATGGGAAGAACATGCCTATAGTAGCACAAGTGATGAGCTACCGAAATGGGAAAAACTCCAGGCGTTTTTAGAAACTAAATTTCGCACTCTAGAATTAATTGCACCATCTACGAGTTTTTCAACCACAAGAGAAAATATTTCTGTACAAAAATCGTTCCATGTGTCAAATGAAACTAAAAGTCAACAACGCCTAGTTGCTAAAAATTAAGATCAATCTTTCTGTGCCTTCTGTAAAGGAAATCACTATATTTTCAACTGCAAAGAATACGCAAAACAATCAGTAGAAGATGGACATGAATTTGCCTTAAAAAATAATCTCTGCTTTGGCTGCCTAATATGGAATCACAATAGTTTTCCATTATAAAAATAAAAGAATATAGTTTGCAATCAATCTACAAAAACTAAAAAAATGAAAACTTAATCTTAGTTATACATCTATTTTAATAACTCATGTACCACCTTATTAGACATTATTGTTTAAGTATAAAAGCGACAAAGGACAACAAAGGAAGGAAGAAAAATAAAAATAATTAATTAAGAGGTTATATGAAATTATAAGTATGTTGGAAGTACCGCTAACTGCTTCTTTGATTTAAAAGAAGATGTTCCCTTAGTTGTTTTTTGAAACTAGATTTGGAATTTGCGTTGTCGAAGACATTGTGAAAATATACACTGTACTGTGGTCTGAACTGTGTATGTTGAAGTTGAGATGAAGTTAAGATAAAGTTAAGTTATAGTTAAAAGATTTATTAGTTAAAAGTTATAAAGATTGGTATAGATGTTGAATGCTAAGCTAGTTAGAGCGAAGTGCGTTGCTCCGGCTGTTTACACTAACTTAATAATAATTAAAAGTAGGTTGCTAACTATGCAACTTTGTACGTTCGATTACGAACCGTAGGTACATGCTCCCGAGACAGAAAGAAAAACTAGAGAAAAATATAGATTAAACTATAAAATAGAAAAGACACATTCCTAGTTTAGCACTCATTACAAAGCAAATAAATATGTATATACAAAAATCACAAATCAAAATTAAATGTTCTAGGTGGTCGCTCTTCCGTTCTCGGTGGAGAAATGACTTACTGCTCGATATGACTCGGAGCTGGAGCGTGGACTGTCGTTGTTGTCGGTGGAGCGCTTCTGCTTAGGCGTCTGCGTTTCAGGGCGGCGTAGATTCCCGCAACGAGGGCTCCTCCCGCCAGCAAAGATGAGACTGTGTAGTGATCAATGTCATGACCCGTTAATGACGAGTTGGATGGACTTTCATCATTTTTTTGTTGCACTATCATCTCTTCTAGTTTTGCGATGTCACGTGCAGGTGGTGACTTTATGTCACTTGTGCTCACTTTGATGTTCCGCCAGTTAAAGTCGACCATTTTGTTTATTGGTGAATCAGTTAGAGATGGTACTTCAATATCGGCTTGCATGTCGATCTTACTTCCGGAATGATTGTATGTAAATATTGGTGTGTCTTTTTTTTGTAGAATGCATCCCTGACGTAGTGATATTAGTCTTGTGCTGTTTATAGCCATGGACGTTACTTGATCTTCACAAATTATGCGTAAAAGATACTCTTCACAGCATACAAATACCCATAGATTGAGTTTATGCAATTGGACCCAATTATCTTTACATTAAATTTCCTTCACGGCGCCAGATAGGGCGTTTTTCTGACTGAACACCTTGGCTTCGCATGGCGCGTTTTTGTTTTCTATATTGTATACAGGTGACGTGCATTGCATATGAGCCGCTCTTCGTTGTACGCCGTACATTGCTGCATATCTGATTTATCGACGTTTGTATATGAGTTTTTCACAAAGTTTATAGCGATGTACTTCGAAGTACGCTCAATCATCTTCAGCTGATTTCCGTCTCTTGTACAAGGAATAGGTAGTACACGGTATACAGTGTATTCTTCGTCACTAGTTAGCGGCACATGCAGCTCGAACAGTAGAAAGTAGGTAGTCATCGGTCTTTCACATATAAAAGCTTGTAGATGTCCTGTACGTCCTGTTGAATATCCTTAATAAGAATCGATAGTCCTTTTGGCAATCTTCCGGATATCACATTCATTTGATCAATTATTTGGGATGCTGGGAGCAACTTCATATCCAAATGTCCCTTATAAATGTCAGATATGCGTTTAGCAGCATGTCTTGAATATTTCTCAAGTTAGTTATAATCAGGCTAACGGTCAGTGGATTTCGTTCATTGTAAGTAACGTAAACACTTGGCCTTGTATTCTAGTAATATGAGTATCCGTCTGACTCATGTAGGTATGTATAGCGTGTAACTAGCTTTCCATAAAATATTCATTTTTCTTAATTATATTGTTTTCAGCTTCCGCGATAGATGTTTGATTTTTTAACAGATCTAGCAGATAGTTGTCATTTAGCTGGAGTGTTTGGATGTGTTTCTCGTTCTTCTTCGCGAATTCTTCATCTAGAACTCCAAACAAAGGGGTGCCCTTTGTATCGCATAAAATTTTGTGTCATAATTGCCTATGGCATAACAAGTTAGGCATAAAAATCTTGCGCAGAAATATAAATCTGCCTAATCGTAATTCTGCATAATTAGTATTCCCCCTAAACTTTAAAAGAAATAAACAATAATGTCCTAAATTAGGGATGACTAAACAATAATTGTCCTAATTGAAAATTGCATAAATATAGTAGTGACTAAATAATAAATGGCCTAAATAGTAATTGACATAACTGAAAAGTTCATAATTTTAATTAGGCCTAATTATTAAAAGCCCTAATTACGCAGAACACGGAAGTCCTAAACTAATGTGGGAGCGAGCGAAGCAAGCTCGGGAATTCGGAGCACCCCGACATGGATAATTTAGGTTCGGAGACTGTGGGGCGGAAGCGAGCTTGCTCGCCTCCCTCACAGTCGCAGTGTTAGGTTTGATTGATAAACATCCACAGATCGACTGCTTGCTTGCATGTTTTCTTGCTTGCTTGCATGCTTCCTTGCTTGTTTGCTTGCTTGTTTGCAAGAAAATAAGGCAACTAACAGATGTAGATACTGCAAGACTAGTGTATTTTAGCTATTTTCATAGTATAATGTCTTACGGCATCTTAATTTGGGGACATGCGGCTGACATAGAAACTATTTTTATACTGCAAAAAAGAGCCATTCGCGCTATCTATCAGATGCGATCTCGAAAGTCATTGAGGAACAAGTTTAAAGAAATAAATATTTTAACTGTTGCCAGTCAATTCATATATGAAAACATCATGTATGTTCGTAAGAATTTAGATTTATTTCCAAAAAACAGTGACAGGCATAATTTTAATCTTAGAAATAGAAATAATATCGAAGTTGCTTATTCGAGACTGAGTAAGGTAAAGAAGTCGTTCATGGGGCAGTGTATAAAATTCTACAATAAAATACCGGAAAATGTAATTAGTTTATCCGAAAATAAGTTTAAGACTTATGTAAAGAAATGCCTGTGTTCAAGAGGATATTATAAAACCCAAGACTATGTTAATGACAATGATGTATGGACATGTATAGATCTTCCAGCTCATAGCTTTAGTAATGACATCAATTGTAATAGATATTAAGTATTTATTTCAAAAAATGTGTTGGGGCGAGTTTCTTTTGGGCTCGACGTTTCTTCTCGCTCCGCTAACACTTCCCGAAACGTTGAGTGTACAAGTTCCGCGTGGTAGGAACTTTGTACTAGGTAGAAAAAAAGACGATTTAAAAGTATGCGTACAGCATCTACTTAAATAAAAAATATTTTGACTTTGACTTTTGACTTTGGCTTGCTTGCTTGCTTGTCACATAAGAAAAAAAATCTTCTTGAATAGTCAAAAAAAATTGACACAAAAGTGTGCGCATAAAACTAATCTCATAGCAAGGAAAAAATGTTACAACCTCTGCCGTAACTTTTTACTACCGGTGCTTATTTGTTCAGTTGAGATTATCATCAGAATATATTCATGTAATAACTTATAAAGTAAGTAGGTATCTAAATATGATATACTTATTTTATTGCACACCAACATCAAAATATAGTTTTAACTAATAGGCTAATTAATTTTATAGTAATTGAGTTTTAAATTAATAAGTTCTTTGTCATCATTGTCATCATCATCATCATCATCATCATCAGCCAAAAGACGTCGACTGCTAGACAAAGGCCTCCCCCAAGGATTTCCACACCGACCGGTCCTGCGCTGCCCGCATCCAGCGGCTTCCCGCAACCTTCACCAGCACGGGTAGCATGAGGGCGTAGACAAAGCTGTTTGTCGCGCCAAACGCTGTTTCTGTTTCTCAGCTCAGCTGTCTCTTTATTAGCTAAGCGTTAGAACGGAACAAATGCTTTTAAAACTCGCGTCGCGCGCGAGATACGTCGTCATGCTACCGATGCAGGTCATCGGTCCATCGAGTGGGAGGCCTGCCTGCTTGCAGTGCCTTTTCCAGTGCGCGGTCGCCACTCGAGAACTTTAATGCCCCAGCGGCCATCTTTTCTATGCGCTATGTGCCCCGCCCACTACCATCTCAGTTTAGCGATTCTGTGAGTTTTTTGTAATAAGTCTGAGAGAGTAGTTTCGTGGTCTGACAAATAGACTATCTGTTGCATCCTCAATATTGCTAAGGATATGGTCGATACTCTGGTTGGAATATTTTATATGAATACTAGCTGGTGCCCGCGACTTCGTACGCGTTAGTGTTGGGGTTTTTCCAATAGTTCATATGTTTTGCTAAATTATTCTTTAGAAATACGAAAATAACAAAATTAAGTAAACAATAAAACGAATGAAAGAAAAAGAAAAAAAAAAAAATATAAAATAAAATAAAAAAAAAAAAAAAAAAAAAAAAAAAAGAAGAAAAAGAGAAAAAAAAAAGAGAAAGAACATGAAAATACAATTGCATAGGATTTATATTCACAATCAACACTACTGGGGCATGGATCTATAGCTAGGGAAGGTTAGGTCATTCTCCACACACAGGGTCCAAGTTTGGATAGTGGTAAGATGTGAGGCTAATGGCCAACTCCAGCTTAAGAAGTTTTTCAGCCGCCTAAACAGGGTGTTAAAAAGTGCGTTTGAAATTTTAAGGGGTTACTCAGAATCAAGTATAGAATACAGGAAAAAAATCGTGTCTACAATTTTTTAAATCGGAATAGTGAATTAAGAATTTGTATGGTAAAGGGTAAAACAATTGCAGATCGGATTTTTTCAATATTTTTCCTGTATATTTTGATTCTGTGCAACCCCTTAAAATCTCAAACGCACTTTTTGAACACCCTGTATTAGGTAGTTAAAGAAAAAATTGAAGAACAGGTCCAGTAGAATGCCTACGCCTTTATAACATCCTGTATACTACCACTTGATAAATATTGCCCTACACTATAGTTGGGTACGAAATAAAAATACCATTTACTAATGTAGTTTTCTTTGCTTATTTCACTACGTTATACGTATATTTTCGATATTCTACAGCTACCTACGCCGTAAAACAATATAAACATATCTCCCGTCAGTCCCCTCGGGACACCCTTGACAATTCCGGGTCAAACATGTTAACTGAATATACCTTTGATTCGCCTAATCTAAGAGTGAAGGTTTCACCTTAATACTTAGATACAGTTTCCAGCTTTTCCCTCGGGATCTCTTTGAATTTCCAGGACCAATTGTATGTATCGAATGATACGAAAGTACCTTCATCGACACGCCTTTTCAAAAAGTTAAGGTTTTATCTTAATAAACTGAGTTATGGTGGAGATACGGTGTTGTCGTTTTCCTGTGGGAACCCTTCATGAAATCGAGATTTAAAAGTTTGGATGTTTAGTACTTCGTATACTTGGGCTCCAACATCAGTAACAATGGTTCCTGCGAATTGGAAATTCGAAGACGCATTGGGATGGCCAAAGGTGCAATGTCACAGCTCGCCAAAATATGGAAGGACAGAAACATCTCTAAACGCACCAAAATTAAACTTGTACGCACACTGGTCTTGTCCATATTTCTCTATGGTGCTGAAACATGGACACTAAGAATGGCCGATCGCACCCGCATAGACGCCTTCGAAATGTGGTGCTGGAGAAAATTGCTGGGGATACCGTGGACAGCACGACGTACCAACGTGTGAATCCTGCATGAACTCAAGATCACTAGGAGGCTATCATCCATCTGCCTTCAGAGAATTCTTGAGTAGGTACTTCGGACGTATTGCTAGGAAGAGCGGAGATAACGTCGAGAAAGTAATGGTTACTGGCAAAATGGAAGGAAAGAGACCGCGGGGCCGCAGCCCGATACGTTGGACTGATCAATACGTGCCAATCTCGTTACCAACCTCCACGATGCTCTGCACATTACTGAAGACAGAACGAAATGGCGAAATATCATCACCGAGAAAGTGTTGCCAAAGGGAGGTCACGACCCTCATCACTGAGGAATACGACGCAAGGAGGAGGATGTTTAGTAGTAATGATAAAGTATCATTGTGCCAAATTGCAATAAAATCGGCTTCGTAGTTTTTGAGTAATAAGGCTTTTAAGAATTAAAGTTTTTATGCATTCCTCCGGGAACCCTTGAATTTCCCGGAATAAAAAGTATCTAAGATATTACTCCGGGTTACGTAGTATAATCATACGAAGTTTCATCAAAATCGGCCTAGCCGTTTTTGCGTGATGCGCGGACAGACAGACAGACAGACAGACAAAAATTCCAAATTAAATTGTTTTGGTCTCTATATCGATAGAAATGTACAGTACCCTACAGGTATTATTTTCAAAAATATTCCATGTACAGAATCGGCCCCGTTAAAGTTTTATTATATGTATAGATGTTGCATATTTTTACCAAAAATAGTAATAAATTCGCCGCTCGTCTGCCAAAAATTACATCTATACTATTACATAGCAAATAGGTCGAAAGAAGGGTCGGTAGCTTAAATAAGTACCTAGATGTTTTATTGTTTTGTAAAATTAAAATTATAATCGATTACTTGCCTACGTAATTAAGTTTCGGACCCTTCTTTCGACTCATTTGCTATGTAATTTTTGGCAGGCGAATTTAAAATTATATTTAAAGGACGACAACTTCTTTTTTTTACATTGGATTTCGATGAAATAAAGACTATATAATTTTCCAAACTAAGCTTAATCTACTCGAGAAAACCGCATGAAAATCCATCCAGTAGTTTCGGAGAATAGCGTGAACAGACAGACAGACAGACAGACAAAAAAAATTAAATTTGTTTATTTGTGTTCTATTACTCTTATTTTATCACCTCCTTACTATTTTTTGTAAAAATATTCAATGTACAGACACGCTGTTTCTACTGTTTTATTATAGTATAGATTGATTTTATATTATAGCTGTTTGTAAGATCTCGGAAGTGCTCAGTGATTTGAAAATCGTTAGCAGTATTGATGTTTAAATCTCGTATTAACTATTGACCTATTGAGATTGCTTGTACGTTATATTTCCTAAAATTTACACGCAATAAAGCAAAATTGATGTTGAATAAAAAAATGTTTATTTCAGTATCATTTTCTTACAAATTGTCAAACATGGATGGGACCATCCTTTTAAGTATAAAAATACCTGTAACATGAGGTTCCGCTCTTTCATAAAAAGAAGTTCACATATCGAAAAGAAAAAAAAAAGAAACAACAGTACTACAAATATTAACAAATTGGTATACAATACACTGTAATACTCAGGCTGCGCTTTATGCAGCCACGCAGCGCTTTACGTAGCGACACAGCGCTTGATATTTAAAATATTTGCCGGCTCGTTGTTTTGTCTACAACTCGCCGCATCCGCCTCGCCTGATGGATTACGAGGAACGATTAAGAGTATTTAAGAGGCCCGGCCCGATAGTCGCCGTCCGCGCTCTGATCTGAACACACTGACTTAGGCTATTTTTAGATATAGACTTCATGAAATACAGTAAAAGTCTTAAACGAGTGATAACTTTCTCTTCACACCCCTTTTCACCCCTAACATCTGGCGCCCAACTCGAGGCAAAACTCTAGTGAAAGTGTTTTGAACTCACAAAAGTAATGTGAAAAACTGTGTGCAGTAGACAGTTTCGGTATTGTTCGGACTTTTTAGTGTTAACGTTCTGTATTGCGTGTAAAATGCCTCAAAAAAAGAACAAATCGTTCAGTGTGGACGAAAACTCTGAGGGACTCGTGTCTGAGGGTCAACTATCAGCGTTCCTGGAAACATTTGCGAAAGCCCAAGCCGAGTCAAACCGACAGTTGATTGAGGGCTTGCTTTCCTCGTCAAATCTCCATGCTGGTAATAGCACCCCGTCCCCGTCGCCGACATCGAACGCTGGAAGCGTTTTGCCCGGGAACTTCTCCAGCTGTAGCGCGCGCTTTAACGGCTCCGCGCGTGATGCTGAAGTACTCGAGGCTTTCATAGACTCGGTAGAGATCTACAAGGAGTGTGCAAACGTAAGCGATAAGCTGGCCCTTCGTGGTTTACCAATGCTACTTGAGGGCGAAGCCGCTGTCTGGTTCCGAGGAATCAAGGCCAGCATCACGACCTGGTCTGACGCTGTAGAGCGACTACGTGCTATGTTTGGCGTGGCGCGTCCACCACACAAGATCTTCAGCGATGTGTTCGCCGCTGAACAGCACGAACATGAACGCGCAGACGTGTTTGTGGGCTGTCTTCGTGCGTCACTCGCCCAGCTGCCGTATGAGCTCGAAGAGAGGGTCAAACTGGACATCATTTACGGCCTGCTACACAAACGAATAAGAAAAAGACTGCAGCGGAAGAACGTGACTACTTTGGATGTGTTAGTCGAGTCGGCTAGAGAGATCGAAGAAGCTCTCGCTGACACACAGAAGACCAGCCGCACCAGCGTATTACGTGCTATCAGTTCAGCGAGACAATTCATAATGACTCTCGAAAACAGCTTGTAGACATGGCTCAGAAGTGAGATGGGTCTATACTTTTTCAGCAGTCTTATCGTCCTTTTTGAAGAAGAGCTCCACCACACTCCTGTGCTATGCTATAGGTGTTTGTCCCTCGAGCATGACGGAATTAAACAACTTCTGAAGAGCTTGAAGTACCGGTTTTCCACTTGCTTTCAGAAGCTCAGCTGTAGTTCCATTATCACCAGGTGCCTTGTTGTTCTTAAGCTGCTTGAGAGCCATTCTAATCTCGCACAGGTTGACGTCCGGAATATCTTCAGTATAGAGTGAGGTCAATTTGGCTCTCAGGTCTTTAGCCAAATTACTGACAGGTAAGCATATGGTCCTGTATAATTATCCGTAGTACTTCTCAACCTCTTCCAATAGCTCAGGCTTAGACGACACGACTCTGCCGTCCTCAGTCTTCAGCTTTAATTTTAAAGAGGCTATCGATTATATTATTAAATTGGCGCCAATTTAATAAATAAAAATATATTTATTAAATTGGCGTATATCGCGAGTCAAAGACTTAGAGATCTGTCTGATGTTTAGTCGCCGATACTAACAAGCATCTTCCGAGGATTTTAGAGTCAGTTTCCGTCTTTTCTCCATGAGCTTGCTGGTGAGGTCCAAGATCCGGGATGTTCTTTTTGAACGGCTAGTTTTGAATAATAAAATTTACCAGTAGATAAAATCAAGAAGTTTCGTAATGTATTTATTTTGCTTTTAATTATAAATAAGAACATTCTGGCTTAAATAGGAATCTGGGATACAACAACGTGGCCAGTGTATAGTATTTGTGCTCCTGAATGTTTGCAAATCTGTGCTTTAGTTCTGTTTCTAATTTACTTTGCATTTCATTTACATTTAGTTGGACGGACACGCCTGTTTAGTTTCCGGTTTGTGTAAATATTAGTGGAACAAGGGGGCTTAAACTCGTAGACTATTTACTGCGTAATAAATGAACCGAATAATTCGGCCGAATGTTCGCTTCGGTACATTTCGGACCGAATATTCGGCCGAATATTCGTATTCGGTTGAACCCACATTCGGCGCATCTCTACTTTTCAACTCTCCACTGTCAATGGCTATGTTGATGGCTGCAGCAACAGAATTACTTTGAATTTTTGTTGCTAATTTGACTTTCATTTTTGAAAATTGTTAAAATTGAGATGATGCTAAGGCAGGGGGGACTTACCTCACCTGCGCTTTTTAATGTTGTTCGATAAAACTACTTATTTTCTAATTATTCTAAAAAGTGGCAATACTGACCACTTTTAATTTGTAATATTTTATTATTTCTTGTGCTTGCAACACAGACACTTCTCAACCCCGTAACGTAGAACATGTATCGCTCCCCATACGATTTTTTCTTTGATTTCGATTTTAGCATCCCTGCATCCCTTATTTTTGGACCCCTCTTGCGTCTCTGCCTATTTTATAGTTTATGTACTTTTAATTATTTATTTTCAATATAAGTGAATCGATTCAATCCCAATGTCCTCCCTTATAGCTCCTTAAGGTAAGGGTACTTAACTTAGGCTGTGATACTTTTCTATGTGTGTTTGTGGAGCCGAATTTTGGTGAGTTATTTTTATATTTATTTCTTATTGTTTCCCCTTGTATATAACACACAGGTTTTGAACTTTTGGTTTAGTTTTTTGCTAGATTGAATTAATTTTTCAAAAGTCGTGCAACAGACCTCGAGTAGATTTTTTTCTCCACCACTGTATTTTTATTAAAATAAGTATCCTAAAGAACTTATTTGGTATCGAAATTATTGTAAGAACAACGCATGTTTTATTGAAATGCGAATGATCAGGATTGATATTCAGAAGTACCTAACTAGGGAGTATAGGTCGCGCCAAACTTTAAGATCGCTGAAGGGTACTGAGTGGGGGAAGTGTGCGTTCACTTGGAATCCTCATGCTCGAATTTTGATATTCTGATTATGCCAATATTTATTGTTTAATAGTGCCCAAAGGAAAAAAATGTGCTATCGTAGTTTCAGAGAAAATAGAGTTTTTCACTGAGACTGCTAGCGGAATGTTTCGCTGGCAGCCTCATCTCTGGAACCAAGGAACTACTTCGAAATTCGAGCATGAGGATTCTAAGTGAACGCACACTTCCCCCACTCAGTACCCTTCAGCGACCTTAAAGTTTGACGGGACCTGTAATCGTGTTTAATTCGTTTGTTTACATTATTGCCGGATTCCATTGAAAGGGACTTTAGGTAGGTAATTTTTGGCGTATTTAAAAAGTTCATCACAAAGTTAATTAGTTTCATTACGTATTTACAGTTTGATTAATGGATTTAAATTTACAATGATTTAAAAAACACACTTACATTAACCGTAGTAAATGTTCAAAATGTGAGCCATTTAGGGCCACGCATGCTTCTGCACGTTTTCGCAGATTATTTCGCACTCGAGAAAGCACAATAGTGTCATTTCTTATGTCTCTGAACGCACTACGAATACGCGATTTCAGTTCTCGTGTATTATTGTAGGGAGTGGCATAAACCCGGCGCTTAACTTCACCCCAGAGATAAAAATCTAAAGGTGTAAGGTCAGGTGAGCGCGGTAGCCAGGCAACTGGCCCTCCGCGACCGATCCATCGTCCGGGAAACAGCTCATCTAACATAGCTCTGACACTCAGCCGGAAATGTGCCGGGGCACCATCATGCTGATAGTAAAGGTTTGTCAAATTTTGAAGCGGAACATTATCCAACATCGTGTCACACACATGTCTTAGGATGGCCATGTAGGACTCTCCATTCAAACTTCCCCTAATAAAATAGGGACCGAGAAGGTTCCCATCTAATATTTCCGCCCACACATTAACAGAAAAACGATGTTGAAAATAGTCCTCTCGTGTACGATGTTCATTGAAAGTACTCCAGTAATGTTCATTATGTACATTGTAAAGCCCAGATCTTGTGAACATAGCTTCATCGCTAAACAAAATGTGTGTCGTGTCGAAATTATTGAGCAGCTACTGCGAAAACACTAAACGCGGTATGTGGTCATTGTCGTTTAGTTCTTGGACCGGTTGAAAATGATAAGGATGCTGTCCATCATCGTGGAGAATTCTCCAAACCGTCCAGTGTGAAACTCCAAAAATCCGTGCTGCCCGTCTGGTACTTTCTTCTGGATGCTCCGAGAAGAAATCCAGGATTGCTTCTTCAACATCTACTGGCAGCTGCTGGTTTCCACGATCCTGTGCATGGGCAGGCACGGTGAACTGGCCGAACGTGCGTAGTCTTTGAGTAGCTGCTAGGATTGTTTCGCGATTTGGCACACGTTGACCTGGGAACAAGTCCTCGTACATCCTCCGAGCTTCACTGACATTATTCCCAGAGATGGCGTAAAGCCGCACCATCTCTGTCCACTGCACATTGGTGTACGCCATGTTTAAAAGGAACACAACACAATGGCACGCGGCGGGCGTAATTGGCCGAACGAAACTCAAAAGAACATGCGTTTACTCCCGTGACAGCGCGACGGACGACTGGCCGTCCTCGCTCGCTTGTTGCGGGGCCGGCAAGCGCATCGCGGGTGGCGCCACCGTCTTCGCACCCTTTGCTTTCGCCAGCAAGATCACATGGCGGACCATGAGTTTGCTGAGGCGCATAGGTTGACCACACGATTTTTCGAATCGAAATATTAATACAAAAAATAAAATTTTTCTAAGGGTATTTTTTTTACTGGTTTTAGACTCTATTCATGATACTGAATCACCAGTTTCAAGGATCACGGTGTTTACCCTAACACCCTGTATATATTTACAAATATTTACTTATGTAGGTAGGCTCTATATTTAAGTATAGCGTCCGTGTGATTCTTGAAAAGGTAGAGTATATAATAACGTAACGTAGACAAATTATATAAAAAAAATCAAGTTTCAGCTTTACTTATCTACTGATACACTCATGGCGTCATTCTTAGTATGTGAGTAGTTACAGCTTTAAACTCACACTCACAGTATAGCGCCCGTGTGTGACGCCCTTTATTTATAGTATGGCGAGCTATATTTGATATTACGATGAAATAGCATAGTATAGCGCTCGTGTGTGACACCATTTAGGCTGTAGAGCGTACCAAAGAATTATTTACATACATACCTACAAAGTCCTTCGGTAGTAGGGAATGAACAAAGGTTTGACATTTGCCAATCAAATGTATCTAAAATATACACATTATAAACAACTAGAAGGATAATAAAATCAACTTCTCTTTTTATCGATATCGATAATATATTGTCAAAGATAAATTATTGCACATCACTATTCAGAACACACGAGAATGTTGATGGACCAGGCCGACTTATGCTACTGACGTATGACTCTTGTTACTCTGACATAAAGTTTAAAATTATCTAATTCGATCGGGATAAAGCTTTGAATTAAATTCAATTCAATTTTAAATCGAAAAATAAAACACAACATTTACCGGTGAAATGTAAAACACAACATTTACCGGTGAAATGTAATGCCTTCATTATATGATGTTTTGTCTGTGCTTCTATTTCTGCACTCTAAAACAGCACAGTATCGCATTTTTACGTGTTTTTTTTATTTTATTTATCCGAGAACGTCAGCCGTCCGGTTCCGCATAGTACACGATTGAGAATGAGTGTGAGTTGTACTGCTGCGCTAATTTATGACACGAGAGATCCGCCTACTTACACATAAACTATACACAGAAAGCTGTCAACGCCCTGCGAGTCCAATATAATAATGGACTCAGGATACTGTGTTGGGGCTGCCGTGGTACTGCAGTGCATCCGCGATGTTTGCTGAGGCGCACGTTGACGACTTTTATGCGTTAATAAGAAAAAGAGTTGCCTCCCTGATGCGCCGTAGGTCTCCTTTCCGTTATAAGGGACAGGGTGTATAGTCCCATAGTTAAGCACTGGGTGACTTTCCACCTTTCCCCAAACCGCAAATATTTATTCTAGTTTTAATCATGTGTACTAACCCTTTTCATTTATGTTATTGTGCGTACTAACCTATCTATATGAATTTATAATAATTCGAAATAAAATTATTCTATTCTATTCTAAGGGCTTACCAATTAAGGGTAAAAATAAATTATTGGATTGATAGGGATTGGTGTGTTTTTTCTTTATGATTTACATTTATTATTTTTATCGATATTATATACATTGATTATATCACTGAATGAAATCTGATTGCCATTTATATCGAAATCATTATTAATCAAATTGTTCCTAACATTTTAATCAAATGCGGACATCAAAAATTGCATAGATTTTACGTCCATTAATAAAAAAAAATGGATAATCAGCATTAGCACCAAATTTTTTAATCAGGTTTATTCAGCTTAATTTTAATCAGTTTAATTTTTTAATTAGCCTCACATTTGTTGTGGCTTGATCACAAACTGTTACTTTTGGTAACAAGCCACAATCAAATAATTATCACAGAATCAAGGATTTTTCCTAATTTATCAGAATCAACAGTTTTGGATAACAAAAAATATGCCACAGGGATTTTCCAATTAAAATAAATCCCTCTGGCAATAAATACCAACACATATTTGGCTTCATTTTGATTACGATCACCACCACCAAAATCTTCAAATCCTTCTATTAAATCATATTTATTTGTATATTTTAAATCAGCCATTATACTCATTTCATCAAAACATACAGCACATGTTTTTCCTTAATTGATTTATCTGTAAATATGTTTCTTAAATTATCGAACACATCATCATTTAGTCCAGGTAGACAACTTGTTTCCTGCAACCAGCGTTGGATCGTGGATGGAGCAGCCAATACTACACCCAAATTTACCAAGAATTTATATGCGCTAGGTGATTTGTAATATAATGACATACAAAATTTTGTTTCCTCCTCGGTCCATGGTTTTTTTTTGTCCCCTCAACTGCATCTGAGTTAATAATTTACTAGATTCACTACTGAACTTATGATTTTTTTAAATTAATTACATTTTTGTTCTTAATAATTTTTTAAAGATTTATTTTTATTTATTTTATGTTTTTTTTTATTTGATTTCGTTAATAATGTTTTCAACCTTTTGCATTTTGGTGTATCTTCTTCATTCTCCTTGTTAGCTATTCGCTTTCTTTTTTAGGGGTGCTCCAGTGCATATCTGCACATTGCAAGTTTTCTTCCGTTGTATTTTCATGATCTTCCCAATTTTGAGACTTCTTCTTATTTTTGTACACATTTTTCGATCTCAGTACTTTCAGCTCAGGCGAAGCTTAAAAAAACCTTTAGATAGACTTGTTTACGTATTCAATATTTTTTGTACATTGTAAATGAATAGGAATGAATAGGAAAGTAACTCTTTTAGATGCCAAGGGCTTACCAATTGAGGTAAAAAAAAGACCTGACATCTATTTGCCCACGTGACAAAAGCGACAACTGTTTGTCTGTCTGTTTCGGCAGATTTCAATTTTGAGATAATCCATATATTTTATATCAAAATACAATTTTAAGTGGTAGTTACGATTTCTCAAAAACTAGAAATAAGTACTACATTATTTCAATATTTATCTACGTGAATAATTATGTTTTTTCGTGAGCTAAATAAGAATACGCCGCTTTACTTACTGGGTAAGATAAAATATCCGAGCGCTGCAAACGCGCTACCGCGCAGCGCTTATGATTTTTTTGCCAACAGAATTTGTATGAATAGTATAGATAAATTATATATTTTTTAAAACAACATTAAATTGGCTATTAGCAAGTATTTTTTTATATAAGGTGCTACTTTATTAGTGCCCGATATTTTAGTCAGTGCTCCTACTCCTGATTCTGATCAACTTTCCCCAAGGAACCCATAGTCAAATCGAAAAAAAATTTTTGGACTCTTCATACAAATCGATCAGCCGAGCGGCCAAATTAGTATGAAGAGCCCAAAAAATTTTTTGCGATTTGACTATGGGTTCCTTGGGGAAAGTTGATCAGAATCAGGAGTAGAAGCACTGATTAAAATATCGGGCACTAATAAAGTAGCACCTTATATATTGAAAAATATTGATTTAAAAAAGTTGTTGTAGTGAAAAACTTAAATCATTTTTTTTCTTATTTTGTGAAAATTTCAATTTTTGCCTATGGAATGGAACCTGGAATGGAATGGAATTTTGTTAAATATCGAAGTTAAAAAGTTCGAAAAAGTTCGAAAAAGTTTTGGACAGTTTTACATACATATAATAACAACCTAACACTAACATATTGCGCTGGAAGAATAGGCTGAGAAATTATTCAGTAAGAGTTATTAGCAATATTCATGTTTAGGTATAAAATACCTACTTCCAAAACTTAAATCTCCTGGATACCTTGTTTTTGGGTTTTTGATAGACTTTGCTAGTTGCTCTCTTTGATACTTTCGCTTAATTTTTTTTGATAAGACCTGTTTTGTAGGTGATTTTAAGTGTTTCGTCGTAGGGGTTACGTTTAAGTTTTTTTTGCACTCTATTTTTTATGCATCGTAAGATACCTAAGTAATCCAAGGTTTCATAACTCGTAAAACAGCCGAATCAGACGAAGTTGTTCTGTAGAAACAGATTATTTATTATAAGTTTTTACACTAACTCAGTACCTACCTACTTATCACAACATTCAAAATAATTTTTAATCGCATGGTTTTAAGAGAAAACGATAGTGAAAACTCAAAATCCACCTCTTTCTTTTGTTCTACAGAAGGAGGATACTAATCCTGAAAGTTTCTTTTTTGTAAATTTTGATTACAGGTTAAGTTTTTTAACTAAATTGTGGATTATGGTCCGAAATAAATTAAAAATGATTTGCCAACAAGTGGTATATTATTTCGGCAACTCAAGAAACAGTGTCACCTTTTGTCTAAAAACCTTGATAATATACGCGATATACCAAGACACATTTACGTGGGTAATTTAAATTTATATAAATAAAATTATTTAATTGCTTTATCTGAACTTGATTTATGATATGATATCAGGTGTGCGCGGTACGAAAAATATTAAGTTGTTCACACCAAACGTGTGGTTATATGTAGCGCGATATTTTGAGAATGAATGCATGTTAGAACCTGTTGTAACATAAGTGTATAAGTAGACGGAAGACGTGTTTGTTATTGCATTTGAACTTTAAATTTACTTCAAATGGATCAAGAGCAATATAAAACTCGATCGACGACTATCAGCAAAGAGTTATTATCAAGTTTGGTGTGGGTCTCGGCTGGACTGCGCCGCATATTCATAAAACTGTTAAGTGGTCAAGCTTACAGGCAACGTACAGTAGAATCTGTTAGGATTAGGAATAATAGACTTGTATCCGCTTTCTCACCTATAATTTTAAAAAATAAAAAAGAACTGTCAGCTGTCAAATCTGTCCACAAGCTCTTTCGTTCCTAACCTTCATGTAACCAACCATACATTTGGTTGGTTGCCGGGATTCTGTACCGAGCATACGTCTGCTGAGTTAATTTTTCAATTATTTCCGTTTAAGAGTAGTTTCATTCAACGTTATTTTTGTGATGGGAAATAGCTGTGATTCAGATTCAACGGGATTTGATGCTTTTGACAAAATATTTTCATTTTATCTTTTAAATTTTTTTGAAAGTTTTTTATTTCAAATTGTTTAATTTTAACTGTCACCTTGCCTACTCGTAATACTTCATAGATTTGCAATATTTTTTCTTTAATATCCCAATTTGCGCAAAACAAGACATAATTATATCGTCAAGTTTCAGGTGCACTTCAACGATTTCCCTTGTAATTACTGAATTGTAAAATGGTCGCGCAAAGTGCAATATGCACCCCCTTGACCCCTCACCTAACGTCTAAAATTATAGAAAAGAAGAAGTTGTTATTTTGTTTTGAAAATATGGCGTATTTGCTCTCAAACAGTGCAAAAATTAATAAAATATTTGAATTCAATTAATAAATATTTTCTCTTGAAATCGGTTCTAAAAAAATATTTTTATTATAAATTATTTTTTCAGAGTTTTCAAAGTGAATCCGGAGGCTCTTAATGATAATAGCGACCAATAATATTTTACACACGTCATTTCTAGCACCTTTTTGTCGCTATTAAAATAAAGAAATAAAATAAAGTTGATTTTCGGCCCACCCTACTAAAAATTGTGACCAAAAGACAGCCTTGACAGCCTACCATGGTTTTGTTTGCTCTACATTGCGTTATGGAGTTGTCATGTGGGGAAACTCAGTGGATATAAACCGAGCTTTCATTGTACAAAAGAAATGTGTTAGAGCCTTATGCGGCGCTGGACCTTTGGAGTCATGCAGACCCCTTTTTAACCGACGAAAAAAAACAGAGGAGGTTCTCAAGTCGACGCGTATATATTGTTGGATCCCTGGATGAGACCCAACGTTGCGGTACTAAGTACGCTGCCACCAGGGCACTTTTTATGGAGGAAGTCCGTAGCTCCGTTAGTTTGAGGCTTGACTCCTTGGATGTCAGGAACCTCAGGGTCTTCGCGCGGCTTGTCTCCTAAGTACACGATGTATGAAGACGGGCGGCAACCGGAGACTTGTTAGCGACACGAAGGACTTAGGGCAATCTCGAGAGATTGAAGGTTTGTTCATCGGATTGGCCTTGACTTCTAGCCGCGCCGGCTTAAGTTAGATTAAATCATTCCACCGCTCGAACCCTATAGTAAGCGTCGCGTCGTCGCGTCGTTGTTTCTGAATAGTGTTGTACGCAGCCTTTAGGGGTTTGACGTCTACTTCTAAGGAACGGCCACTTGGTACTACTACCACTTCCCAAAATGTGAACAGTCACAGTGACCATTTCCCATAGACGCCTGGTTCCCAACAACGTCTAATTCCTAACACAACCCCTAGTACTATAGAAAATGTGCCCGGCTTTTAGCCAACGCCAATTATTGGCGTTATTGTTATAAATACAGCGTAAAAGTAAAAGCATAGGTAACCAAGTGTTTTAATACATCTAAAATAGCAGTTATATCATAAAAACCTAACATATGAAAAATACCATATCATGATATGAAATTGCATATTCTAAAAGTGTATGTTTCTGTAGGTACAACAATAAAAAACGAACGTTGTATTTTTTTATTAAAAACTCATTTCATTAAAGCATTTAGGTGGTTGCAGAAACTCAACATGTAAATTGTAAATATCAAAAACTAAAAATCTAAAGTATTTTCTATCTAAGTAAATGCTTTACACATTTTCTTAAATTGTAAATACAAAATAACATAATATATCCATACATATATTATCCATGCATTTTAATTTCTATAAATGTATATTGATTCCTGTAGTAACCTATTAAACATTATCATATGAATATATGTAAATCGATAACATGTCGATAAATGATGCACAACACTTCGTTTCGTCCGGTAAGAATGTATTGTTAGTGTCGGATGAGTGCACCCGCGCCGCGCTCATTAAAAAATGTACAGCGAGTGAATCGGACTGTGACGTCATCATCTGTCGGTTCTTACTGTGTCGGATAAGTGCACCCGCGCTGTTACATAAAAATAAATAAAGTAGGTACGTAAAGTTCGCAACTACGATTGGAAAACTGTTACAAGTTGTGGAACCAAATAAAACACTTGTTTTTAATATAATATATATATAAATAATTATAGTTTTGAATGAAAGTTGTTTTAATGATGTAAAAAAAAAATGATGATGATATAAATAAAAATTAATTTTACAGAAATTAAACAATAAAAACATAAAAAAGCTATATTATCAAGTAACTAAAAAACGAAAATAAAAAAGAAAGAAGCGAAATTATAACAATAGCTAAAAAACTTAAATATGATACCTTACCTTTTAAAAAAAAAACAACAGTTGGTGTTCAATAGTTGGTGTCAGTTAACCAATTCTTCTTATTTATATTTTCTCCCTAATTTTATAATAATAAATAATACATTATAAAAATGGGCATTGTTGTATTTTCCGTAGTTTTTATTGCCTATTAATGTCAACGTCACAACACCGCTATAACAGCAGTGCGTTCCAAAGGTGCACTCAGACAGCAACCGTTTTGTACAGTCTCTATCACACATACGCGATTAATATTATGCTATTGCTATCCTGTTGGCTGGTAGAGTGAATGGTTGCTGTCATAGCGTACCCTCGGAACGCACTACAGCTTTCTAGAGTGCATTTCAACAAATAGTTCCTATCCCGTTATGTTGGCTCCCCTGTCTATCAACGACATCAACACGCGAAGACGTTTCTACCGATTTTGTTAGTGTGTGTCTGCGTTCTATGTAGTGTGTGTCTGAGTTCTATGTAGTGTGTGTGGAAAACATTGCTATAGTCGGGGATTTAGTGCGATGAACCGTTTTATTTTGGATCCGGCGTTCAAACTTGACACAGTTGTTCCTTAGGCCGTTTTGAGTGGATTAAGTCCGGGAGCCATCGGGAGCCATCCCCCGTTTGGCAGGGGGAGGGGGGCAAAGTTTGTTTCTGCCGCGCTCCATTTGTGGGCTAATATCTCCAAAACTATTGATATTAGGGCAAGTAAGGTATCATTTTCGTATGATTCAAGGATAAGGGATTCATTTCTGTAACAAAAAAAATGACTTTCCATATATAAAAAAAGAAATATTTGATAAAACGTATAAAACACGACTACCTTTTTTCCTCATATGTGTCGATTCATTTTTAATGGTCCAAGATATTAGCATGAAAAAAATATATTCTGAAAGCCACACTTCCTAGCATTATAAAAATATAAATTTCATTAGAATATCATAACAAATACTTAGTGAAAAAAAATTCAATGCGTGGCAGCGTGGCATAAAACGCGCGGTCCGCGCGGTTCTAAATTTCAGCAGTTATATTTCTTTTTTTTTCTATGAAACGTTTTTTTTTTGTTGCAGAGATGAATTTGTCATCCTTGAAATATCAGAAAATGATATCGGACTTGCCCTAGTACATATAGTTATGGAGATATAAGCCCCAAAAGAAGCGCGACTCAACAAGTAAACGATGAAGCGTGGGTGTTTTTTTTCCCACATATGTGTTGATAAATTTTTAATGGTCTAGGATATTAGCATGAAAAAAATATATTCTAAAAGCCCCATTTCCTAGGATTATAAAAATATAAAATTCATTAGAATAGCAAAATAAATACTTCGCGAAAAAAAATATATTTGATGCTCGGCAGAGTAGCATAAAACGCGCGGTTTTTGTATCTGTTGTTCGTAAGTAAATAAAATGAATCATCTAGCGCCCAAAAATGACTGTTAAGTAACATAATATAAATAGGTACATAATATTATTATTCAAATATTTCTCGCACGCACAAAATATTTGTCACGTAGAACAAAAAATATTTTCCTTTAAAAAACATACATAAGAAAATCCGAAAAATGTGACTATTTCTCATACGAATTATGGTGGTTTACTATCTATCAGCCGAAAGACGTCCACTGCTGGACAAAGGCCTCCCCCAAGGATTTCCACAACGACCGGTCCTGTGCGGCTCGCATTCAGCGGCTTCCCGCAACCTTCACCAGCTCGTGGGTCCACGGAGTCGGAGGCCTGCCCACACTGCGTCTTCCGATGCGCGGTCGCCACTCGAGAACTTTACTGCACCAACGGCCATCTGTTCTATGACCTATGTGCCCTGCCCACTGCCACTTAAGTCTAGCAATTCTAAGAGCTATGTCGGTAACTTTAGTTCTCCAACGACGTATCTCCTCATTTCTGATTCGATCACGTAGAGAAACACCAAGCATAGCACGCTCCATCGCCCTTTGGGTGACCTTGAGCCTTCTTATGAGGCCTATAGTAAGCGACCATGTCTCGGATCCATATGTCGTCTCATCACTGGCAACACACACTGGTCAAACACTTTTGTCTTGAGACACTGCGGTATTTTGGACGTTAAGATATTGCGGAGCTAACCGAACGCTGCCCAGCCGAGTAAGATTCGACGATTGATCTCTTTCTCGAAGTTGGACCTACTTAACTGGACTGTTTGTCCCAGGTATACATATTCTTCAACAACTTCGAGTATAGAGTCTCCAACCTTCAGAGGAGTGGGTGTAACATTGACGTTTGACATGATTTTCGTCTTATCCATGTTCATTTTATGACCCACTTGTTGGGAGACTCTACTGAGTCCATCGAGCATTGCGCCTAGGTCCTCCAAGGTCTCAACCATGATCACGATATCGTCAACAAATCGAAGGTGAGTGATGTACTCGCCATTGATGTTGATGCTGAGTCCTCTCCAGTCCAGAGGCTTGGAAACGTCTTCCAGTGCGGCGGTGAACAGTTTCGGAGATATAACGTCTCCCTGTCTCACCCCACGCTACAGCCGGATAGGTTTCGAATTCTGATCCTGGAGGTTGACCGACATGGTGGCGTTTTCCTACAAACACTTCAATACTTCGATGTGTATCGATAATCAATGTGGCACCGTTGGACTGTAACACAGCCCAGGTCTCGATCGAACTAAAAGCTTTCTCATAGTCCACAAACGCCATTATACTCTTCGGTCTTCTGTATAATCTGCCGCAGCGTATGTATGTGGTCTATGGTACAGAAGCCTTTTCGGAAACCAGCTTGATCGGGAGAAGAAGAGTCAAACCTGAGTGCGAGACGATTCGTAATGACTCTCGACATGGCTTGTACACATGGCTCAGGAGTGAGATGGGTCTGTAATTCTTCAGCAGAGTCTTATCACTCTTCTTGAAGAAGAGCACCACTACATTTCTGTGCCATGCTGTGGACGTTTTTCCCTCGAGAATGACGGAAATGAATAGCTTCTCAAGAGCTATAAGTATCGGTTTTCCACCTGCTTTCAGAAGCTCAGCAGTAATTCCGTCATCACCCGGTGCCTTCTTGTTCTTAAGCTGTTTGAGAGCCATTCTAATCTCGCACAGGCTGACGTCTAGGATATCTTCGGTATAATGTCGGCTCAATCCGGCTCTCGGATCTTAAGCCAGATTACTGACAGGCAAGGATGTAGTCGTGTATAATTGTCCGTAGAACTTCTCAACCTCTTCCAACAGGTCGGACTTGGACGACACGACTCTGCCATCCTCGATCTTCAGCTTTGCCAGCAGACAGATTCCTTGCCAATACTTTTAACCTTTTATTGCGCTCGATATGTTTTTTTTTAACGTCTTGTTTTGAAGGCCTTATTCCCAGCCGTTTGGACAATTCCCACAAACCTGTCGTTGTATTTATCCACATTTTCATATTCTCCTAGGCATTCGAAGCGGTTGTGCAACTCGAGCTGAAAGCACATCTCATTAGATGGTGGCTGAAAATCAGTGTCCCGTCCTTGGGCGGGGTAACAACACTGAGCCGTGGCCCATTTGTGATCGCTGCGGCACACATACTAGGCACATCATAGATATTTAAGTTTGCTTGTTTTTTCTTTTTTTACTTATTATTTTATTTTTTTGTTTTTCCTTATTTATATTTTATTAATATGTTATAAGTTTGTATGTTATTATTCTTATTTATTTTTCCTGTGTTTATCATTTTTGTGTTCAAGTTTGTTTTGTGTGTGTGATCACAGCAATTACAATAAATGCTTTATCTATCTATCTATCTTTCGGGGTAATGGAGTTGTATAGGCGGTGGTCGCAGCTTCATCAGTTGTCAAGAAAATAATTTGACGTGGCTTGCGAAGCACGGAAACGGTTACGAGATTAATGCGCCAATGAGAGCCAAACTCATTATGGTTATGTATGACCTTTTCTGAAGTCAGTTAACCTGGGTGATCAACATGACCACGCAAGTTACATAGTAGACCACCATAATACAATGCAAGTTAGATAGTAAACCACCATAATTTGTATGAGAAATAGTCACGTTTTGCGGATTTTCTCAAATACGTTTTTATAAGACAAAAATATTATTTGTTTTACGTGACAAATATTTTGTGCGTGTGAGAAATATTTAAATAATAATATTATGTAGGTACCTGTTTATACTTTGTTACTTAACAGTCATTTGGGCGCTAGATGATTCATTTTATTTACTTACGAATAACAGATACTACAACCGCGCGTTTTATGCTACTCTGCCGAGCATCAAATTAAACAGGGTGACTGGGTTAACGACGGACGTATTTAACGAGATGATAGGATAATTTATATGCTTTTCAACCATATAAAACAAAAATTCATACACTCAAAAAAACACAAGTTACATATTTTTTTTATAAAACGCAACTATTCTTGTATTTTCTAACTCTATGCCTCAGCACTTACCACTTTCCCACAGCGTACACAGTGCTGCTCGTGGTCGCTAAGGCCAATCTCTTGGACAGGCTGATAACACACTGATAATAAAAGGATGGAGTTCGTCTTCATGTAGGGTACGTTACCCCAACCACTGGGATACCTGCAAAAGCCTTCCTGCATTCCGCGTACTTTCACATGGGTAGTAATCGAAGTAAATTACTTTGTGCAGGTTCACTGGATAAGGATTCCTTCCTCGTCCTTGATCAGGGCTAGGAACTGGAGGAAGGCCAAACGCTCTAAGTCTTCTAACAAAGTACTTTAACGGCAACTTATGTAATTCGTGATACATCGCAATATGACGTTAATTCACGTCTAACAATACTAGCTGACATCACATAGCACCACACCATATCCCAGTATCCTCATTAGAGTACTGATAAGCCATTATCACTATCAGGGCACTGCTATCCACGCGGCAGCGACGTAATTAAACACAGAATGTTCGCGACGAACGGGAGGCGCGAGTGACGCACTCACCTGTACGACGGCCCGCGGGCGACTGACTTGACTAGGGCCGGCAGCGCGGGGTAGAGACGCGGGAGCCGAGACTCATCGCTCGGCTCACGCATGCGCAGTGCGAGTTAGCGCCGCAACTCGGGGTCGTTGCCCGAGGACGCGTACACGTGACTTAGTATTTAGTAAATTGTAGAAGTGAACATGAAAATATTTTTTTTATTGATGAAAATTAAGGTCATGTTATTTTTACATATTTGGAATGTGTATCAGCTTCTTATTCACCTCCTTAAATACGTCCGTTGATTTACCAGTCACCCTGTATATTTTTTTCACTAAGTATTTATTATGCTATTCTAATGAAATTTATATTTTTATAATCCTAAGAAGTGTGGCTTTCAGAATATATTTTTTTCATGCTAATATCAAAGACGATTAAAAATTAATCGACCCTTTTGTGGAAAAAAGGTAGCCATCTTTTATACGTTTTATCAAATATTTCTTTTTTTATATATCGAAAGTCTTTTTTTTTGTTACAGAAATGAATTCCTAATCCTTTAATCATACGAAAATGATATCTCACTTGCCCTAGTACCAATATTTTTGGAGATATAAGCCCAAAAATGGAGCGCGGCAGAAACAAACTTTCCCCCCCTCCCCCTGCCAAACGAGGGATGGCTCCCGGTGGCTCCCGGGCTTAATCTACTCAGAACGGCCTAGGGAACAACTTTGCCAAGTTTGAGCGCCGGATCCAAATTAAAACGGTTCCCATACTAGACGTTGCACTAAACTCCCCACTACTACCAACATCACCGCATAGGAACTATTTGTTGAAACGCACTCTATGTGATGTATGCGTGGGCGCGGTGTCGCGCGGTGTCGCGCGGCCGCCCGCAGACAGCTCGCGCAGACGCGCAAACGTGAGCGCGCTGATCTCCTGCGCGCGCACCACTACGTCGTAACCGTGCTCCAGCGTCCGCTTCGTCTCAGCGCTCATCAGTGAGTCCATGCCCAGCTCCGCCAGGGTCGCCGTCTGCGGCACGTGGCTGGGGTCCTTGATGCCTGCGCGCAGGAGCAAAGCCGGTTACACTTTTACAGTGTTGAAGTAAATGAATAGACAACGTATCTGTCGAGTGTCATCTCCTGTTCCTTACTTATCATCTAAGTAAGAAAGGAGACGAGAACATACTTCCATAATTCAAAATTCGTATTAAAGAGTTGGAAATCACTGTGTAAATAAGGCTGTAAGCTCCCCAAATAAAATAAAATAAAATAAATAAAATCACATTCCAGTAGTTAATTAGGTAAAAAAAGAACTTTGTTTCACAATTATGTGAAGAAAGAAATGTAAATAAAATTGTTAATCTTCGAAAGACTTACTTTACCTAGTATATTTGCAATGGAATGCACTATGTCCTGGTTGGCGTCCGAAGCTTGTCGTTGTTTGTCTGCAACTACCATGGACGCCACAACAGGGTCCGGACTGGTTAGCAGCCGCTCCAGTGCAGTGAGACACGAGGCCACACTCTGCGGCACCATGCCGCTTACCTCCGCCACCTCGCTGCCATGCCCCATCGTCTCTACCACCAGTCCAACTTCGCCTGAAGATACCAAATCGCGAGTAAACAAAAGAATACAGATAATTGTATGGAGTCATGTCTTAAGCATGGAAGGAATAGCACGAAGCACTTACCGATTGGCCCCCACTGTATCGCGAGGCCGGGTAGCCCGTCGGCCCGGCGCTGCTCCATTATACGTTCCATGGTGGAGTTGGCGAGCCCGTAGTTGCTCTGACCTAGGACGCCTCGCCCGCACGCTACCGAAGAGAACACCACGAAGTACTCGAGCTCAGGCGCAAGTTCGCGGCTCGCTATGTCCAAAGTTCTGGTGACTGTGGAAAAAGAAATATAAGATATAAGCGTGAAGCAACGTTTGTTGTGTTTCGTCGAGTGAGTGAGGGTACCGGAGGCCCAACCCCCCCTCCCCCTCCCCATTTCTCCCATCCCATTTCAAAGGTCGGCAACGCACTTGTGACTCCTCCGGTGTTGCGGGTGTCCATGGGCGGCGGTAATCGCTTACCATCAGGTGATCCGTCGGTCATCCGTCCGTATGGTTAATACAGCACTGTTTTTACTCGGTTAAGGAATATTTAGATTATAAGTAAAATAATTTTGCATGTCGTCTGTGTATGACTAAATATGTGAATCTGCAAATGTCCAGACCACCTGGAATTTCAATTGCATTTAATTGTACCATATTTAAAGCAAATAAATACATACATACATACATACATAGGCTCGTTTGCCACCTATCACATAAAAAAAAAAAAAATATCTTACGTGGGATGAAAATCACATTATCAAAGTAAAAAACATGGGAATTTACTATCTATCTTGGGTTTGGTGACAGCGATGAAGTCGTTCTCCGTCTGGTTCTCGAGATAATTAAGCCGAAGCACGGCGGCGAGGTTGAAGATGCCGGCGATCGGCGCCAGGTCCCGCGCGTCGCTCAGGAGGCGGCGCGCGCCGGACGGCGTGCTCGCGTCCGCCGCGCTGAGCAGCACGCGCGCGCCCGCCCGGCGCCAGCGCCGCACGCAGCGCGCCTGGTAGCCGCTGCGCACGCCACTGCGCGACACCAGCACCAGGCACCGCGCGCCGCGCGCCACGAGCCACGAGCCCAGCTCCAGCCCGAACCCGCCCAGCCCGCCCACCAGCACGTAGCTCCTGTGCGCGCGCATGTAGGTGCGCGGCACGGCCCACACCGGCGCGGCGGCGCCCTGCCCGCGCACGCGCACCACCACCTTGCCCACGTGCTTGCCGCCCGCCATGTACCTGCGGCGAGCGGGCGCGCGTTAGTGCAGGCTGCATGCGATTGCACGCCACGCCACAAGCAGACGTGCGCCTGCGAGCGACGGGACGGAACTCACCTGAAGGCCTCTTCCAGCTGCTGGTCGGAGAACACAGTTGTAGGTAAAGGACGGACAGTGCCATTTGCAATTCCCTCGTTCATGCAGCACACCACGGCAGCCTTGTCGGCGTCGTCGTCGGCGGCGTCGAATAGTTCGTCCAGCAGAATGCCGTGGAAAGTGGTGTTTTTGAGGAATACTGACATGCCGAGTCGCGTGTTCTCTGCGAGGTCGAGCTTGCCGATCTCGAGGAAGCGGCCGCCCTCGGTGAGGCAGCGCACGGAGGCCAGCAGCTTGTCGTGCGCGAGCGAGTTGAGCACGAGGTCGACGCCGCGGCCGCGCGTGCGCCGCATCACCAGCTGCTCGAAGGAGGTGTCGCGCGAGTTGCCGACGTTCTCGGGGCGCAGCGCGGGGAAGCGGGCGAGCAGGAAGGCGCGCTTGGCGGGCGTGCCCACGGTGGTGAAGACGGTGCAGCCGGCGTGCAGCGCGACCGCGATGGCCGCCTGCCCCACGCCGCCCGCGCCCGCGTGCACCAGCAGCGCCTCGCCGCGCCGCATGCGCCCGCGCACCGCCAGCGCGTAGTACGCAGTCGCGTACGCAACCGGCACGGTGGCGGCCTCCTCGAGCGACCACGCGGCCGGCACACGCCACAGGAGCGCCTCGTCGCACAGCACGCTGGTGGCCAGCCCGCGCGCCGCCACCATGCCCATGACGCGCTCGCCGCGGCTGGAGCGCCCGCTGAACTCCAGCCCCAGCGCGCACTCCCGGCCGGCCAGCGCGCCGGGCAGCGCGTCCCGCGGCAGCTTGCCCGTGGCCAGCATCACGTCGCGAAAGGTCAGGGACGCATAGTCTACATAACACAGGTCAACGCTCGCCGACAGCGGCTGCTCCTCTACATGCCGCATGTCACTCTCGATCCAGCGCAATGATGACAGGTCCCCGGGAATCACGGCGTCAACGTACGCGTGTTCCACCTGCAAGCGAGACAGAAAAAGACAGAGACATCAGTGAATATGTTCCTGCGTCGTGGATGGAGCGCGGTGGTGCACCTCGAGCTGCAACAGCGCATGGTCAGGTTGCCCTAAGCGACGAGCAGGTGAAGATTGGCTACCTTGATCTCAAATTAACCCGATCGAACCATTAATTACATCGTAATGAACCTTCGTATCGACAACAGCCAAAATTAAAAAGTAAACAGCTGCTATTGCAGACCTGTGTCAGTGGTACGGCGGCGTCAAGCAGCAGGTGGCGGTAGCAGCCCCACACGCCGGCGCGCAGCACGTTCACCGCCAGGTCCCGCCGCACCTGCGCCGCGTACTCCGGCGCGTCCGGCGCGAACGCGGCGCGCGCTCCCGGCACGTGGAACACGCGCAGCGCGCTGCCGCCCGCCTCGCCGCGCAGGCAGTTCGCCAGCCCCAGGATGCCGCTGTCCGGTTCCCGGGACCACAAGTACACGCGCGAGTCGCCGGCGTCGGCCCGCTGCATGGCGAGCTGCAGCTGCAGCAGCCAGGCGTACCCGCCGTCAGCGGTCATCTCCAGCACCGCGTGCGCCTGCGGCAGCACCATCTGGCGGCCCAGCAGCACGTACTCGCAACTTCCCACAGCCTGCACATTAGATGCGAGCTTGAGTTACTAGACTCCAACGAGTTGTAGGTGAACCACAGTACTAGCAGACAATGCTGACCTGCCTGCTGAGCAGCGCGAGCCCGGCGGCGGCGGTGACGGCCTCTGTGAGCGCCCCCCGCGGCTCGCGCAGCAGAAGCGCGCCGCGCGGCGCCAGCGCAGCCGCCAGCGCCAGCAGCGCGCGCGCACAATGCGATACTACGTTTGTGGCCAATACTACATGGTAATCCATATGCGCCGCGCCATCACAGAATGCATCTGTCTTTTTTACCTGCAAGTTGTAATTAATTGGAAGCAAGTATGTAAGTAATACAATATTAATGAAAAGATAATTGATATACAAACTGAAAGACTCTCAACCAACTTTCAGGACTCATAAAATAGGGATTTTGATATTAGTCACAGTCTACGAGGTAGATGTACGTTTCTAACCAAGATGAATTCAATTAATTTCTTACGGCGTATATGGAAGGTGGTTATCAGGTTGGTAATTTATACAGACTACCGCATTTGACAGAAGTGACTTTCAACTTGTAATAGCCAAACTGCAGTCTCAAGGTATTCGGGATGACCTTTAAAGTTAGTTCTTATGTTCAAAATGGAAGACAAGCAGTCAACTATCATATATAACTGCTTGGAATTCCAGGAAATAACTGCCGGTCAACATATTCTCCTTACCTTTACATCCAACTTCTGAAGAATTTTATAGTCAGCATTACTGGAACCTACACAGA
Organism: Coleophora deauratella; assembly: GCA_958295455.1. NCBI lineage: Eukaryota > Metazoa > Arthropoda > Insecta > Lepidoptera > Coleophoridae > Coleophora > Coleophora deauratella. Next base: position 1,398,767 of record OY282406.1, read on the forward strand.
GCACAGGGTCCACGCATACCAATGGCTCACTTTCCAACACCTGCATGGCCTGGGGCAACAGCAGATCCCCGGACGCTTGGCCCAATGCTACCTCCATGACCTTCACTTTGAGTAAACTAGCGTTCTCCAGCACCAGCTGCAGGCTTACCGCAAGTGCATCATGCTGCGAACGCATCGTGTATTCACTATTTTCAACTGTAACGTCGTATGGAACAAACACGTACTTCTCGAGCTTTGGATCCTCGTGCTGTTTAAGATATCGAGGCATACGGCTAGTCTGGATGCCTCGCATCTCCACACCACCTGAAACGACCACGTTGATGTCTCTGTAGAGTTGCACCGGTAGTGTTGCGTCTGCCCTTGCAAGTGCCTCTGCATGTGCTATAGGGTCGATAACTACCCGCTGCACTCTCGTGAGCAAGTGTAGCTCCCGCGCGTTCGCTCCGATAATAAAGAACTGTAGCATGGTATCCATGAAAGAGATCCAGTTGTCGTACCAGGCTAGCTTGCCGGCAGTGCAGAGTGAGTCTGAGGCGCAGATACCACAGAAGACGCCACTATAATTATAGCCTCGCAAACGCAGCTCCTTATAGATGTCACTGGTGTCGAGCGGCAGCAGGTCAGCGTCAGCGTCAGCGTCATCGGGCGCGTGTGGTACGGGCAAGTCTTCGAGCGCCAGCTGCTCGGTCGCGGGCTCATCTGTCAGTCTTGCTACGCCGCTCGCCACCACGGCGCCGCCCTCGGACACTTCGAAATTACCGCTGCTCTGAATGTTCACCAAAAAGTGTACCGGCGCCTCGCGTGACAATACTGTTGACCGCCGAAGCTGCACATCCTCTAGCACGACGCAAGTCTTCTCCCAATTTTTATTATAAAGCTTCGCAATGGTACGCCACACCAGCATCTGAAAAGTGAAGGAGACAATTTTATGTGCCATAGACAAAAAAGGGGCAATTCAGACGACAACAAGTTAAACTCACAAGGTGGCCGGTTGGGGGGAAAACGATCGTACCGTCGATATTATATCTCGCAATGAAGGCATTCTCCCCGCGGGAGACGTCACACTGAATAAAACTAATGCCAGATCGCTGCGGTGAGCTAAAGTCGACGACACTCCATCGGACGGAGTGGTCCCAGCGCACGTGGGAGGCGAGGCCGGGCGTGCCGCGCGGCACGGGCCACGCCACGCGCGGGTACAGGCGGCCGACGCGCGGCTGGCAGCCCGCCGCGTACAGCTTGCCCAGCGCCGCCAGCAGGTGGCGCGCGGCGTCGGGGGCGTGGCGGCGCAGCAGCGGCGCATGCGCGGCGTGCGGCAGTGCGCGGCGCAACACCGCCGCCAGCAGCGCGTGCGGCGCCACCTCTACCACAACCGCGCGCGCCGGCACCGCCGCCAGCGCGCGCGCCAGCCGCACCGGCGACACCAGGTTGTTCACCAGGTACTCCGCCGAGCACAGCTTGGCTGCAACAGACACGGCCCGTCAACGCGCGTGCTGCCGCCGCTGCGGCTTGCTGCACGCGACAGTAGGCGCACTCACCCCGCTGCGAGTCCCACTGCTCCTCGGGCAGCGAGGTCGAAACCCAGCGCGCGGATCGCGGCTTCGGATGCGGGATCACGGTGTCGAGGCGCGCGTTCAACAGTGGCGCCGCTGGCGCGACGTACTTGCTGTGGAATGCCACTCCGCAAGTACTAACGCGCTGTGCGAATATTCCCTCGGCAGTCAACTTCGCAACAAACATCTCTATAGATTGCACTGGACCAGCTATCTGCAGTATAAATAACACGCTAGTTACCTAGTGTCCAAGCAAAAGGTAAAGTTTCTCGGTTGTATTATGTACTCCTTTGTACTTTAGTACTGCTGGAGAGCGGGGTGCAAGTCTGTAGTTAGTACATAGTGTTCTGTCATTGTCAGATGCCTTGACAGATTTTGGAGTTTAAGTTGTAGTTTGATACGTATCGGAGCAAATCAATAACCTGAACGGCCTGTACGCAAAGTCCATTTTTTGTGAGTATTGACATGTGTACTTTGAAATAAGTTGTTCAGATTCATGAGTAAAAACCCCAGTTCGAGCCCTGGCAGACATTTTGAGAGCATCTTCCTTATACAAAACTGCGATACTAACCGTGACACTATCACTAGTGTTGTGGCAAGCAAGGTCTATGTCGGGCGGACAACGCCTCTGGGCCTCTTCCCATGTGAGTCCCACCGTCTCCATGGCGCCCGGCGGCAGCTCGGAGTCCGCCACAGCGCGCCCGCGCCAGTACGCGCACAGCACCGCCTGCTCTGCCGTCAATGCCCCATCGGTGTACGCGCACCCTGTACAGACCCAAACGCTCTCACCTGTCATCACCAGACGTAAAATTTACAACCACATTCTTAGGCAGCTGTGACCTCTCTCACCGATTTCACCGACGGAGGCACCGATGATGCCATCGGGAGTGATGCCGACCTCTCTCAACACGTCCACTAATGCCACTTGTATGGCAGTAATAGACACAAAGGAATTGACGATGTCGTCAAAGATTTTCTCTTCGGCCTCAGTGAGCAGATGCTGCAGGTCCACACCATGCGGCTTGAGCGCTTGGGCGGAGTGAGCGATGCTCTCAGCAAACACGGGCAGCGCCAGCAGCGAGCGTGCCATGCCCGGCCACTGCGAGCCCATGCCCGAGAACACGAACCACACAGGCCGCACTTCCCCGTTTTTGCTATGTTCCATCTCCTGCGAGCGAGAACAGTCAATCAGTAGTCACAGTAGTGTGTCTGCGTACAGAGCAGGAGGGGGCTTAGAAGACACTGACCAGGATCTCCTCCTGCGGCGGGTCAGTGAGCAGGCGGTAGCCGCGGTGCGCGTGGCCGGGGATGGGCCGCGCGTGCACGGCGTCCAGCAGCGCGTGCAGCGCGGCGCTGTCGCGGTGCGCCTGCGCGTGCTGCAGCAGCGCGCGCACGGCCTCCTCAGTGCGGCCCGACGCCAGCACCAGGCGCGGCAGCCTCGCGCCGCCCGCCGCAACCGCCGCAGCCGCCGCCGGCGAGCTCCGCTCCGACTCCAAGATCACGTGCGCGTTGGCGCCACCAAATCCGAACGAATTCACCGCCACCAGCCCGCCATCCCACGGTGTGTTGCGTGATATCACCTGTCACCGAAAATTGCTTTACTTTCACTTTAGGAAGTTTTCCCACTGTTCACACTGTGTATTTGTCGTTGTCATACCTGGACGCGGCCATCGCTAAGTGATGGGATGTCAGGGTTGGGAGAAAGGTAGTGTAGGTTGCCGGGGATTACACCATTCTGCATCGCTATCACCACTTTCGCGACGGAGCAGAGTCCCGCAGCGGGCTCCGGGTGACCCATGTTCGACTTCACGGAGCCGAGCAGCAACGGCTTCTGGCGGTCCTTACAGAAAAACTCTGCGATCTCATTCACCTCTTGTGGGTCTCCGACCTAAAATAGTGATACCCATTTTACTTCTGCAGTGAAGACCGCGTTGACGGGTTTGATGGTACAATTTGTACTAATACATACCTTGGTACCAGTGCCGTGCGCTTCGACGTAATCGACGTCCTGCGGCCGCAGCCCCGCCGCCAGGAAGGTCTCCTGCGCGAGCTGGTGTTGCATGGCACCGCAGGGGAAGGTGATGCCCTGCTCCTTGCTGCCGTCGTTGTTGACGCGAGCGCCGCGCACCGTGGCGTACACGCGCCGCGCCGCGCCGCGCCGCTGCAACAGCACCGCCACCACCGCCTCGCTGCGTACATAGCCGCTCGCACTCGCGTCGAATGCCGCACACCGCCCTTCGGGCGATAAAACACCCAATCGGTGAGGGCTCATCGAGCTGATTGGATTAAGACATAGATTGGCACCTGCTACGATGGCAGCATCGCATTGCCCGGCCCTAATAGTATCCACCGCCTGTGATATAGCGTACATAGAACTAGAGCAACCAGTATCCGTGACGTAGGATTGACCCTTGAAATCAAATGTGAATGAAATGCGATTGGCAAACATTGCCAGTGAGCACCCAATAAGCGCGTAACCGTTAATTTTGTCCGGGTCTCCCTCACAGTTGGTCTCCGAACTTGAGACACCAACAAAGACGCCGGTGCGTGACCCGCGCAGCTCGACGGGGCTGATGCCGGCGTCGACTATCGTCTCGTGTGTGATCTCTAGCAACATGCGAAGCTGCGGGTCCATCAGGTGCGCTTGCTTTGCGTGCACGCCGAAAAATGTTGCATCAAAATGTGCCAATTCCTTAAGTTTTCCACTGCGCTCTGGTAAACCATGAAGTCCTGGAACATCACAAAATTTATTTCAATTTTTTGAAATTGGGCCTCGTCATAACTTCTCACCATCGTTATACGTTTTGGTTATGGCAAATAAAAATAAAAGTACTACTTGGATTATTATTTTACGTGGGGTGCACAAAGAAACCTTCAAAACTGAAACCTTCCTGAATCTTCTCATCATACATTACGAATTTCATTGAGAATTCTCAAACTGCCCCACAGAGGCGTTGTGTGCTTTAGTAGGCGCATACCTGGCTGCCAGCGGCGGTCGTCAGCTGTGACGAGGTCTACGCCGGCGAACAGCTGCTCGGCGAACTGCTCGATGGTGTCGCTCTCGGGCAGGCGGCCTGACAGCCCCGTCAGCACCACGTCCTCGTCGGTATTAGCGCCTCTTACTGCACTTGTCATCTCTTGTGTTTCTCCTACGAGTGGAATTACCACCAACATGTACAGACAGCCACAAAGATATCTGGACCTCTCCGTTATACACCGTGTATCACGAATAGCTTTAGTAGGGGTTCAGATATCTCTGTGGGCCAGTGTACATACAAGTTGACATTAATCATTTATCATCAACAAGCTCCTCCTCGATTAAGATAGAGACAAGCCTTGGGTCTTGGTTGGTTTGATGTGTGAAACACTTTTTTATCCACAGTTTGTCAGTCCTTCTCATCATCTCACCTAAAAGAAAGTGATGACGATGGCGAGAACGGAAACAGACTTACGGAGATTCCTCAAGCAATGGGAAACTGACTGTGTTATTTTCATGCCGGAACACATCAATGCCGTTTACATTGCTGTTTTGGTGGCAAGACTTAGACAAGACGGTGGTAACTAGACAGGCGGCACCCCGCCGGGAATCGAACCTGCGACCTCCTGTTAACGTAAAGCGAGTGGTCTAACCACTACGCCACGGAGGCAATTAGTTTTTGGAAATAAATGGATATACGCAATTAAACCTTGTTGCTTGAATGACAGAAACTATTTTCGTACGATAATTGTGAGCTTCAGACTCGTAACCAATACCAATGTAGGCTTCAATGGATCACTGCGACCTGGGTTGGGTAGATCTACTGAGACCACTGGTACTGTAAAATATTAACTAGCTTGTGCCCGCGGCTTCGCCCGCGTAGACTAAAAAAGCAGCCAAGTGCGAGTCGGACTCGCCCATGAAGGGTTCCGTAGCAGCAAGTAACATAATATAAAAGTTCTTGTAGTTCGTTGTAGGTAAATTGCGGTTTTCGAATTAAGACGTATTAAAAAAAACTACTTACTAGTTCTCGTTCAAACCAATTTTCGGTGGAAGTTTGCATGGTAATGTGCATCATATATATTTTTTTTAGTTTTATCATTCTCTTATTTTAGAAGTTACAGGGGGGGGACACACATTTTACCACTTTGGAAGTGTCTCTCGCGCCAACTATTCAGTTTAGAAAAAAATGATATTAGAAACCTCAGTATCATTTTTGAAGACCTATCCATAGATACCTCACACGTATGGGTTTGATAAAAAAAATTGCTTTTCAGTTCTAAGTATGGGGAACCCCCAAAGGCAATAGTTAAATAAATAATAAGATAATTTGAAATGTCACACATAAAAAATATAATATTTAAATAATGGTGTTACGGGTGTCTATGGGCGGCGGTAATCGCTTACCATCAGCTGATCCGTCTGCTCGTTTGCCACCTATCACATAAAAAAAAACTGTTTATTCATCGCGGATTAATCTCAAAAATAACTGAGCCGAGAGTATGCATCGAAGGGGACCATCTAGGGAGTTGGAAAAGACGTCAAAAAGGGAAGGAAAGGGATTGTCCGCAGACTTAAGAAACTGAGGGGGCATCAGAAAGAAAGGGATGTTTTCCGGAGATTTTAGACGTTATGTAGAAGATTTGACATGTTGACTTTTTGACATATGTATTGACCTTTTCCCATTTTGTTATTTCGAAATTTTGTCGCTGTGATGTTTCGACGACTCGACGACTCGAAGCTTCGACGTTGTGACGTTTCGAGCTGCGACGGTTCGACATTTTGAAATTTTGACCCATTCCAGACCCATAGGTATGGCCTGCGCATTGATATTACCCTTTTCAACCCTCACTTTCACCCCCTCATAGGGCGAACTAAAAAATATATTCAACTTAAGTTTCATCATTTGTTTTCAAGAATAGTTATGCCAAGTTATAAATTTATAAATTATTCCCATACAAATTTACACCCCCATTTAGGGGGTGAATTTAGCAAAACCCTGCCTTAGTGGATGTCTCCGTTATATAAGGAATACCTATGCAAAATTTCAAATGTCTATACCCAGGGATTGGCCTGTGCGTTGATAATACTTATTTCAACCCCCTGTGGCACCTCCTCAGGGGGTGCATTTCGAAGAACCCTTTCTTAATGGATGTCTGCGTTATATGAAGAACCTTATGTTGAAGTTTTAAGTTTTTAGACCCATAGGTTTGGTCTATGCATTGGCATTACCCATTTAGAACCATTTAGGCCGGCAACGCACTTGTGACTCCTCTGGTGTTGCGGGTGTCTGTGGGCGGCGGTGATCGCTTACCATCAGGTGATCCGTCTGCTCGTTTGCCACCTCTGCCATAAAAAAAAAAAAAAAAAGAAAGAAAGAAAGAAAACCATTTATTCCAAAGACACAACACATACATACATTATTTATTACAAAAGTGATTTAAATATATTAATCAATGCAGTGCTGTGCTCAGGAACCGGTCCTGACTCAGCATATGCTGTAAGAAGGTAAATACCTACTACAGCGCTGGTATTCTGCCAGAACCGTTGTACGCGTCGCGCGCGCAGCGTAAAATAAAACAAATAAATAAAGAAGATCTATCCATAAATAGAATACACCTAAGTAGAATTGATACAATTTGCAACATGAAAATATTATCTTGTCTAGCTTGCTAACATCACATCCTCAGTTATAGATATCTGCAGTAGAAGAAAGAATTTTTTTTTATATATATAGGGTGACTTTAAATTAGTTCTTGATACGAAAGGCTATGCATGTGCTCGTGGTAACAAACAAATTTCCCTAAGGAACCCATAGTCAAATCTCAAAAAAGTTTTGAACTTTCCATACAAATCGGTCAACGGACCGGCCAAATTAATATGAAGAGTCCAAAATTTTTTTTGCGATTTGCCTATTGGTTCCTTAGGGAAAGTTGTTTGTTATCATGAGCACATGCATATCCTTTGGTATCAAGAACTAATTTAAAATCACCCTATATATATTTTTATGGATCCGTACCTAAAAAGAAAAAATCGAACCCTCTAAGGATCACTCGTGTGTCTGTTTGTCTGTTTTTTTTTTGTATCCGTCTGTCTGTCTGTCCATCCGCCTGTCTGTATGTCTGTCCGTCTGTGTCGCAGCCAGTTGGCTCTGAAACTACTGAACCGGTTAAGTTGGAACTTGGTACACAAAGAAATTTCTGAATGAATGTTGATGAGTTTTGAGTGAGGGGCCACTTTGGGGGAAAAAATCAGAAAATTAAAAAACAGAGTTTTGCAAATTATACCGTGTGACATATCAAATCAAAATATTGTAGTAAGGATCTCAATAGTATCTAGTAGTCAAATGTATATACAATCTATATACAAAATATATACACATATATATGCAATCATATATATGTGTATATAAATGCAACATTAGGTAAGTATGTAAGTTTGGGTGTATATATCTAAGCAGGTAGGTACGCGGCTTATTGCTTCTGCAAAGTGAGAAGGTGGAGCCGAAGCTCTCTTTTAAATTTGAATTTAGAGGGTAAATTACGAATTGGCGGCGGTAGATCATTCCAACATTTAGATGCCGCGTACCGAAAACTGCCCCGAAATGCAGCTGTTTCGTGTTGCGGAATAGCTAGTTGCCATGACGTTTGTCTTGGAGTATACCTACATGAGGAAAATCTCCAATTAAGTTTTTTGTATAAATAATTTGGCGATTTACTGTGGATGACATCGAAGAGAAGAGAATAGTAGTACAATTTCAAGCGTCCCTCCATTTTCAAAATGTTTGAATTATTTAAAAACGGGGTCACGTGTGTTCTGGGTGGAATGGAGAAACAAAACCGGGCACATGCATTTTGCACCCGTTGTATCAATCGAAACGATCGTTTTAGTATACAAGGGCCATATACTGTTAAACAGTGATTAAATTTAGAGAGCACCAGACTATCAACCAGCCTTACTCGCAATTCAGTGCCGATAAACGGCCGTATGCTATACAAAACCTTTAGGCGGTAAAAGCAATTACGCACGATTTCAGTGACATGACTTTCAAACTTAAGTTGGTTATCCATTTGCAGACCAAGGTTTCGCGCACCCTTAACAATTCCAATACTTTCACCTGAGATCTTAATAATGGGCTTAAAAGTTTCAGTGCTCTGGACTTTCTTGGGTGTCCCAAGGATCATAATTTTTGATTTCTTAGGATTAAGCACGAGGGAGTGACGAGACCATTCGTAAATCCGATCAAGATCTTGATTTATTAGTAAAACAGCATCGTTAGTATCTTGAGGTTTAAAAGATAAATAGATTTGCAAATCATCTGCATAAAGGTGGAATTTGCAATGATGAATGCATTCAGTAATGTCAGCACTATACAAAACGAATAAAAGAGGCCCAAGGATGGACCCCTGTGGTACACCACGATTTATAGGGTGGTGATTGGATATTAGATGAGAACCATCCATTTTATTTATCACAACGCGTTGTCCTCGATCAGTCAAGTAACTATCAAACCATTTAGTGACAGATGCATCAAAACCGTAGTAGGACAACTTTGAAAGAAGCTCAAGTTCAAAGTTCAAATATCTCGTTAGTATTTCTTTTAATTTGTTTGGGTGGAGTGGCTATTAAACTGTATCGAGTAGTGTTGTTACATATAGAATGTCTCTTTACTTTGCAGTCTCTATTAACGAAATTTGTTGGCGATCGGCATTTTTTTTTTTTAATTTATATCTTTTGTTAATTTGCTTATTTCTCTTTCCAATTGGTTCTTTTCCAAAATTGTATTTTCCAATTCTTCTTCAATAGTAGCTACATCTGATTTTAGTGTGACGATTTCAGCCTTCAACTCCTCAATATAAAGTGAGTGGTTTGTTACGTCCTCTAAACTTTTCGTCAAAGGGTTAGTGGTTCCCTATAAGTCGTTAAGTGTCTCATCTTCACTAAGTATTTGTGAGTCATACACTTCTGAGGAAGATTTTGGTGACTTAGTGATTAGGTTTGGGATTGTTTGTATCTGCGTATTTTGTACTATAGGTTTCTTCTTACTTGATTGTTTTGCCACAGACGGTTTCTTTCTAATAGTGACATTAGTTATACTTACTTGTATTGCTTTTTCTATGTGATTGTGAGCAGGATCTACACTTCCAATCCTTTTTTTTTCGCGGAATCCTTTAGTAGGTAGAGTTTTTCGGAAACTCCTACACAGTCGAACTCGAAGCTTTTTTTGCATGATAAGCATGTTACTCCATCTCGCTGTTAGATCTGAGCTTTACACTTAGCGCAAGACACTAGGGGTGATTTTGCTGATGTATGGTTGTTCGAATATATTGAGTTCATTTTGTATGATTCTAAAACTCAAAGAAAAAGAAAAAAAGTCCAATTCCCTGTTACGCCTTTCGGGGCTCGAACTCGGGTCGACTTCGCCTGTGTCGGATGCGCTACCAATGCGCTATCTTTTCTAATACAAGGTGCAGCGAAATAGGAGTACAGTAGTAACTTGTATGAGCATCGGCGCGAGGTCGTTTGTCGAGGTCGGTCATTAATCCGTCCCCGCTTACCGGTCGCTATGCTGGTGATGCTCTGTCAGAGTCCGTTGCACATCATTTTTTGGAATTACTTTGTTTATATTTCTATAATGTGTAATTGTATCAAAAATCTGTTAATTAAATTGTGCCGAAGAAACTTTCTACTTTGAAATGATTTATGTTTGATATTTATAGCAGCACTTTTACTATTTTTAAAGGATTAAAATCACGGAGCATGTCTTTACTACTCGGGCTACCCCCCGCTTCTCCTATACATCTTTACAGAGCAGGAGTACTTTACTTACTGTTATCTCTGTGTTCTGTGGCATTTCACGTCACATCGTTTCGATTATAACAGAGTTGATATTTTTTACTACGGCAAACATTCTTAGAAAAACATCGAAGTGAACTATATCTTCACTAGCTCCGGATTCACTCAGGGAGTTGATGTAAGATCGTCTGGTAGTTGGAACAAAAGATAAAAAAAATAATCTAAGAAGTTTTTTACTATTATTACATTATTTCGTTACAAATAATAACATTATTGAGTAAATCACATATTATAAAATTTATTATGCGATAGTAGGTACCACACACTCTGTCAGTCTCTGGTTCAGTCTCTGGTTCCCATAGTACAAAAAAAAGTAGAGACGACTCTATTTGTTGTCCTATCGACCTTGTTCTGAATCAGTAGTTCTGTTTCGTTTTAGCGCGGATCGCGCGCGGATCGCGCGCGAATCGCGCCTCCGGACGGAGAAGCGGCGTCAGTGTGTGGTACCCAGCGAATAGCACCGCGTCTCCATCCGGGAGCGCGGATCCGTCGTGCGAATCGCGCCTCCGGGCGGAGAAGCGGTGCCAGTGTGTGGTACCCCGCGGTTTTTGTATACAAATCAACATTTTACAGTAAAAAGTTTCAATCCGCTCCACCGCAATTCGCCGCGGTGAGCGAAGCAGTGTGTTTTCCGCCTTAGTCGACTACTTAAAGGAATCACACCGATACACCCACATGTACTTCAAAAATGTAGTAGTAAATTCTAAAGTATTTACAAGCCAATATCAAAATATATAACTAAGGAGACTAAAATAATACAATCTTTTGAAAAACATGGAGAATAGAAAAATTTGAAAGATGACAATCGTTCATGACAGCGTCAAATAAAAATATTACAAATTACAGTATGATATTTACAAATGTATGAAAATAGTAAAAAAAGGTGTTGAATTTATAAAGTTTATCCGCTCAGAAACCGGAGCATATTAAAAGGTAAGCAGAAGGCGTAGGCAATGCTACAACTTGGGATCGAGTTCCCTTATGTCCTCTGGAGTTACAATTGGCCCACCTAGAGATCGGCTTTCGGGCTTCTTACTAGTACTACTCGCCCTCGCAAAGTATGAGAAGAGGAGTTTCCTCTTCCTCGAGGCAAAATCGGAACTCTTCCGTATCTGCAAGCTGCATTTGACCAAAGTCTTTATTAAACCTTTGAGCGACACAGTCGGCTAGAGCCGACAACTGGTTTCCGCCAGGATTTCAGATTTGACTTTAGCGGTGGGGGCACGATTTATCATAGAGTAGCATGGCAATCAATGGGTTAAGCTTGCAGTGGCCAGTTAGAGTTCTGATTATAATCCCAAGTCCAGCCCTGTGTAGTCATACTGCTCTGGCCGTGAATACTGCGTGACTTGACAAGCCAGTGATTAGCACTTTCGAATGCTTTGAGCCTGGCGCACTACACTCGTAGGTACATACTTAATTAAATGATGATTTATGACTCATATAAATTTTAGATTAGGGTGACATCTAATTTTGTTTTCATTACCATGTTTTGATTTAAAATTGCGATGTACATCCTGTTGGTAACCCAATATAAAGTTGATAAATAATAATAGATCAAGTGACCTTCATAAGTAAAACGGGTGTCCTTTAGGACATCATGATTAATAATGCCATGATAAAGAGACAATAACAAAAACAATACCTAAGTACCTACTCTACAAGGTGACTTTCTACGATGCTAATTGTGCAACTGAGCAGTGTTGCTCTAAGTACCTACCTATACAGTTGGAGCAAAAAACCTTAAATACACAGTTTGCAAATCGACAAATTAATTGCAGTTTTTAGCTACGGCAACTCTTTGCTTTGGGCCAACAAAGAAGAATATCATCCTGATTTGCATCGCAGCTTGAAAGTATTATTACGTCTTGCTTGACTAAAGTATTTTATTGATATTATAACATAATATAAATGTAGTCCATTGTTTAATACAAACTTTGAGAATACTCGTAACAAGTTCCCGAATGGTAGGAACTTCGTACTAGGTAGAAAAATAATAATATGTATTTAAAAGAATTTGTACAGCATCCTGAAATCCCAACAACATTTCGATTCAATTCCACCTTTAGGGCGCTATATTAGGGTGTATATATTAATTTTAAAACCTTACCTATCAATGCCTATAAAACATAAACATGACTGCTCGATATGCTAGAAGACGCTAAAAAATAACTGGACTTTAAATAGAAAATTGTTCTTTAGATGGCGTAAAACAAAGATGTACAATAGAAAGCACTGACAAAAGATTTATCAAATATTTCTCCCTGAGTAGATGAAAAGGGTTAACTTTGTATGGGTAATTGGGTCAATCAACTATTCTTTGTAACTGTGTCCCTCCGTCCGTCCGTCCGTCCGTCCGTCCGTCTGTCTGTCTGTCTGTCTGTCACAGCCACTTTTTTTCCGAAACTATAAGAACTATACTGTTGAAACTTGGTAAGTAGATGTATTTTGTGAACCTCATTAAGATTTTCACACAAAAATAGAAAAAAAAAACAATAAATTTTGGGGGCTCCCATACTTAGAACTGAAACTCAAAAAAAATTTTTTCATCAAACCCATGCGTGTGGGGTATCTATGGATAGGTCTTCAAAAATGATATTGAGGTTTCTAATATCATTTTCTTCTAAACTGAATATTTGCGCGAGAGACACTTCCAAAGTTGTAAAATGTGTCCCCCCCCCCCCCCGTAACTTCTATAATAAGAGAATGATAAAACTAAAAAAAATATATGATGTACATTCATAAATCGTAAACCGCAATTTACCTTTCATTCAAGTTACAACGAACTACAAAAACTTTTATATTATGTTACTTGCTGCTACGGAACCCTTCATGGGCGAGTCCGACTCGCACTTGGCCGTTTTTTTTTATTTATTTACATAATCGGGGGCTAGTTTATAACTCGAAGTATTTCTAGTTCATTTATTTAACCATTAACAATTACCAATCTCAATTTATATAAAGAGTATTTGAGTAATTTTCTAGTACTTAGGCACAAATTTTCAACGCCATACAAAATTGGCGTGTCCCCGCGGGTACTTCTCAAACTAACTACTAATAAATAATTTAATACAGGCCAACTTTACTCCAGATGGCCAAGTGTTTAGAAAATAAAAATTTTGACAAGGATCTCGCCGGGTCATCATAATTATGAAATCGGCACTGGCGTTTTTTTTTTTAACTTTGGTGCCTTTATTATATAGCTAGTTGTTGAAAATAATATTTTGCCCAATTATCAAATCCCTAACTGTATTCGTTTGGTCTAGTAGCCGTCCATGAAGAAGGTTTTCGTTTTTACCTAAAGGTCGTGCTTTGAAGATAATATAAGGGTTAAAATTTCACCATTAAGAAAGAACGTGGGGCTCGGGAGCGAGTCAAGTTTGTGGTGCGGGGGGTTGAGGCGCGGAGTGCGGAGGGGTGAGGAGCGGGGTGCGGAATTAAGGTGCGGGGTTCAGGGGATGAAGCGCGGGGTGCGGGGGGGTGTTGAGGCGGGGGGAGGGGGAGGAGGGGGCGAGAGGAGGAGGAGGGTGAGGCTTGGGGCGTGGGGTGGAGGCTGAGGGGGGGTTGTGGGGTGTTGAGGCGGGGTGAGACGTGGGGCGCGAATCGCAGGTGGGTGAGATTTGGGGTGCGGGGGTGAGGCGCAAGGTGCGGGAAGGAGAGGTGCGGTGCGCGGGGTGGAATGTGAGGGGGGGTTGAGGCTGGGGAGGGGGGTGAGGCTTGGGAAGGGGGTGAGGTGCGGATTGCCGGGAGGTGAGGATCTGATGCGAGGCTTGGGGCGCGGCGGGGTGAGGGGGGGGTTGAGGCAGGGTTAGCGCGGATTGCAGGGGGAGGGATTCGGAGTAAGGTGCGGAATGCGGGGGATGAGGCGCGGGATGCGGGGGGTTTGAGGAATGGGGTGCGGGAGGCTTAGGAGCGGTGTGTGGGTGGTGAGACTCGGAGTGTGGGGGTCAAGGCTCGGGGTGTGGGGGATGAGGCTCGGGGCGTGGGGGTGGAGGGGGTGTGTTGAGGCGGGAGGTTTGAGGATTGAGGCGAGGGGGGGGCTCGGGTTGCGGGGGGTGAGGTGTGAGGTGCGGGGAGGAGGGGTGCGGGGTGCGGGGGGTGATGCTCGTGATGCGAGGGGGGCAGAGGGGGGTTAAGGGGGCGCCAAGGGGTTAACGCCCCTTAACATCCCCTTGGCGCCCCCGGGGCGCCCCCTTGGCACTCCTAGGACACCCCTGAACATACCCTTGGCGCCCCCTTACATCCCCTTGGCGCCTTCTTGGCACCTCCGGGGCGGCCCTTTGGCGCACCTGGGGAGCCCCCTTAACATCCCCTTAACACCCCCTTTGCGCGTGGTAGTACAAACCAGTATCAATTTGTTAGTAGGTCTCTTAATTTACCAAAACTGTCTCCTACGTTACGTTTGTCCCTAAAATTATCAATAAAGAAACTCGTATACCATTCAATTTATCTATTTCGATAAAGAAAACTAGTTACTACGACATACATAGACTAATGATACGAAGTTATTATACAGTATAAGATAACATTTGATTTAAAAAAAAGGAGCTTAAAACTAAGCTAAGTTACGTAAGAGACACAATATCTTGTGATTATTCTAAATAGCAAAGTAATAATTAAGGATATTGCCGGTGGTGTAAAAGAATTCCCATACCTTAACACAATAATAATCGACAACGCTGAAAGCGTCAAAAAACCGACTTCAATCGCGTAACGTACGGGTCAAACTGAGAACCTCCTTTTTTTGAAGTCGGTTAAACTTTCTCCTAAATGTAGCAAATACTTTTCTGAAAACCTCATTAAAATCGGTTCAGCCAAACGCGAGATAATCGCGGACAAACATACATACATACAGGTCAAACTGAGAACCTCCTTTTTTTGAAGTCGGTTAAAAAGGTTGATTTAATCATAGTGTTTATTTTTGTATCCTAAATAGTACTTTTAAAGTTCGTTACTCAGTGGACAAATTTTCTACATGATCTGATGTATATATTGAGGCAAATTCTTATTAAAAAAAAATTTTAAGTGCTCTGCTCGCTAGCTTATCTGAAGCTTCATTTAGTACTCTATCAAATTTTGTGTTTAGGAGTCAAGAATAAGAACTTTATTTTTTTAGAAAAATTGCCACGATCCTAGCTTCCAAAAGTAACAAAGAATAGTTGATTGACCCAATTAAATTTTCAAATGGTTCTAAGTATTGTTTAACAATACATTCGAAATCTACGCGAACAAATTCACAGGGGCTCCATTTGTTAAAATCTAAAACTAAAAGTTCACTCTCTTAAATATTTAAAAACAAATCTGATGGCTTAATTCCAAAACCGATCAAACTATTAGGCGGTAGGTTCACCCAAATGAACAGACACACATTGCATACGTACCTCTGGGGCTTGAAGATGTGGGATGAATGCAACTTCCTCTTCTGTTAGATAATCAAACTTCTGTAGATATAATACAAAAAACGTCTAACGACTGTGCATACCAAGTTACTAAGAACCTATATTTAGAGGACGTTTTTCCTACTCAACATAAACTGCGGATAATCGCTATTCGCGCTATATCTACCTAGGTGTCATCGTAAAATCACGTAATTAGTTTTTTCATGAATATACGAGTATATTTTCACGAAAATACTGTTTCAGTCCGTAAGATATACTTGGTGATATACGGTAAATTGTGCCACGATAAGAAGAAAAATCCAAAATAGCTTAAATCTTTAATCTGCGTTGGCCACGTCCGGATTTTAATATTCCTTCACGCGATTCATGTAATCTTACGTATTGAAAAACTAGGTACTTAGCAATTTTTCGTGAAGTTACTCGTATATTCGTGAATAACGGATCACACGACGTTACGGTGACACAGGTACCTTTGATTAATACTTTTTACCTATCCTATAATGCAATCAGGCAAAATATATCTTTGTTTGCGACTGTTCATTTATAGATAACTAAAGGAAATAACAACAGAGAACGTCGCGTCGTGTCAAGTCTTACAAATATTATACATAACAAAGTTTATGTAGGAACAGATGTTGTTTGCAAATTATTTAATTAAATATTCAAGTAGGTAAGTATAAGTCGGATTACTGCAATAAGAGTTCTGTATAACCAGCGCGTTACGTGGACTGCTGACTTCGGCACCGCGGCGGTACTCATTTTGTTATTTAAATATATCCGGAACAAATCGCAGTGTCATCTGGCCCCAAACTAGGATTCCCTGTACTATGGGAACCAGAGACTGATATACATGTCGCAGGGATATGATCAAATCACGGGAAATGTTAAAATAATAACACGATTTTGTCATTCCCATAGTGATTTGATCAAATCCCTAAATTGATTTAGTGAAATGATTTTTAACGTTTCCCTGTCAGTACATTTATGAATTGTATAATGTACGTGCGAAAAAACTTAAATCTCTTTACATTGAATTCTAACAGACATTCTCGTAATCTCAGGAATAACAGTACCTAAGCTTCAGCTTGTATCTACTAGGCTCAGTAAGGTTAGTCGTTTGTGGGACAATGTATATAAATGTACAATAAAATACCAGAAGATATTGTGAACCTACTAATACCAAAATCTTAAAATTCAACACTGGAACTTATTGTACAGATACACAAAAACAATGTTGTCACAAAAACGTTACGTAGGTATACAGTGCCTAATAAAAACTTGTTTTTGTGTATCTATGTGTGTTTGTGTATTTTTAACCGACTTCAAAAAAAGGAGGAGGTTCTCAATTCGTCGGAATCTTTTTTTTTTATGTATGTTCACCGATTACTCGAAGACGCCTGAACCGATTTGAAAAATTCTTTTTTTGTTTAAAAGGGTATACTTTACAGGTGGTCCCATATAAATTTTATCGAAATCGATTCAGCGGTTTTTGAGAAAATCAACAAAAACATAGCAAAATTGGAGTTGTTGCGATTGAAGTAGGTTGTTTTTAACGTATTCACCGTGGTCAATTATAATTTTACAAAATATTTTTGTTCATTCAATACAAAATAAGTAAAGTTCTAGTGTTGATTTTTAAGATTTTAGTGTAATTAAATGTATGTTGTACCAAATAAACCTTTTAAATACTTCAGAAAAATTATTTTCATCATTTCATTAAATCAATTTAGGGATTTGATCAAATCACTAAGGAAATGACAAAATCGTGTTATTAATACACCCAGACACAGGGCAAACAAATCTGCCCATCACAAAAATGTTTGCCCTAGGTGGGAATCAAACCCACGACTCTCAGATCAGTAGTAAGGAGCACTAAACACTGAAGCACCGAGTCAGTCAATTTCAGGGTAGATGTGGTTAAGAATCCATCTGATATGGGGCTGGCTGGTAGGAAACTAGGGAACCATACAATGAGTGGCTCTGAATCTGCTAAGTGGAAATCGATAGTGGAGTTTAAGTTCTATAGTAGGGAGGGTAGATGGTATACTAACTCACGGGATCGCAATGCCCACCTTCTTCCAAGAGGAGAGATAGTTATGTTCTTCTCGTGAAGTTATGTTATGTCCTTACAGCCGTCGTAGTCAAAACTGCTTATATTCACCTTAAACCCCAGATTGACCTAGAAACCTACATATTATGTAGTCAGAAGCGGCCGTGGTCCAGTGCGGCTTGCATGTTCACGTCGATCACGCAGGTAAACTGACCACAGACACGGTCATAAACTGAATGGGTTGGACTGTTAGTGGCAATTATCTCGACTGTTTTCGTGTATCGTAGAGGACGAACCGTTTGTGCCAGTTGCTTTCACTAGATGGCAGTCATCCATGTCAGAGGCCTTATAGGCGGCTTGAAAATTTCTGACACTGGGGGCTAGGTATAACCCCCGCAACCTCAACCAATCCGGACTTGGCCCCCGTGTGTGGAGTAAGGGCCCTAACCTTCCCGAGCTATTATTGGAGGAGAATTGTGCCCCAGCAGTGCAGTGGGGACGATATGTATTGTTAACGAAAGAATTGTTTAATTTGAAATATAGATAGATAGATAAAACATTTATTCTTCTCTACTTCAGCTGCATGGCCCCTAATTCAAAGTAGGATGCCGTAACTCATTATACTATGAAAATAACTAAAATAAACTAATGTCGCAAGCAATGCTCACATCTTTTAACTGTTTAATTTTCTTATTGACATGTTTTATACAGTGTGTAAATCTACAGGTGCGTCAAATTTTAATCAGGGCTTCTACTCCTGATTCTGATCAACTTTCCCCAAGGAACCCATAGTCAAATCGCAGAAATTTTTTGGACTCTTCATACAAATCGATCACCTGAACAGCCAAATTTAGTGTGAATAGTCTAAACATTTTTTTGCGATTTGACTATATAGGATGGGTTCCTTGGGGAAAGTTGATCAGAATCAGGAGTAGAAGCCCTGATTAAAAGTTGACGCAGATTTACACTCTGTATACAAAGGAGTATACAAAAATACAAATAATATATTTACCTCTAAGTTAATTCCTTTCCTAGTTCCAACTATTTTAAATCGTTATCCTGGTGGTATGAGCGCCCGATCTTAGAGAAAGAAACTCGTATTTATGGAAGCCTACTAACTAATATTCTAATGAGAAAGTTAAGTGAAAGCTAAAACAACGCCACATATTATACCGATTACACTAAATGGCCCAACACTAGAACAAGTAAAGTATTTCAAGTATTTAGGTAGCATCATCAACCAAGACTCTAGATGTACTCAGGACATAATCACAAGAATCGCAATAACTAAAACATCATTTAAGAGTAAAAATTCCACACTGAAATCAAAGAAAATATCTATAAAAGTTAGGAAACATTTAATAAAATTTTATATTTGGAGCGTAGCATTATATGGGAGTGAAAGCTGGACAATGACAAAAAGAGATAAAGAATGATAAAGATCATATCTTTACCGATTGCAAGCATTTGAAATGTGGTGCTGGAGGCGAATGGAAGGTATAAGCTGGACAGAAAAAGTCACAAACGAAGAAGTGTTGGATAGAGTGAAAGATAAAAGAAACATCATAGACACTATTGAGAACAGAAGAGGAAATATGATTGGACATTTGTTACGACACGACGACGACTTTATAAGGAACATCATGGAAGGAAAGATAAAAGGAAGGAGAGGTAGAGGGAGGCTGAGAGAATAAGTTACACCGATCAAGTGAAGGCCAAAGTCAATGTCGTGTCGTACCAGGAAGTCAAGGAATTGGCAAGGAGTAGAAAAGAATGGCAGTTACTCCACCGACAAGAGCCTAGCTCTTAAGATAAAGAAGAAGAAAGTTGAGATGTTTGTTAGTTGATTGATAACGCAATAACGGCTGAATGGATTGAAATGAAAGGCATTCAGATAGTTTATAACCTGAAGCAGAAGAAGCTATAGTAAGTACTAAATCAAATCTTAAAATTTTAAATTATAAAAATACACGTATTCGAATATACAGGGTTACAGGAAAAGTCGTACTGAATATTAAAGGACGTTATTATTCAGGTCATTTCTGATGGATTTGATTCTATGATATGGTGTCCGAAACTAAACCGTTATGGAGATATTGAGCTTTACAGAATTTTTTAAAAATCCTTAATATTTTGGCTTTTTATCGATTTTTTTGGGATTAGTGCTTCTAGGGTCCATTTTTTTATGTAACTAATTAGAATACATGTCAATTAATAAAAATGATAAAGCAAAACTGAACCTACTACTAAAAGCTTAAATAATTTTCAATAAGTGTTTTTAAATTTGAAGCTTTCTGTTTTTAAAAAAATGTATGCAACTTATTTTGTAAATAGTTTTAAAAACTTCTACGTTTCTTTAGCTATTCAAAAAGTTATAACACTTACTATTAAATAGGCAAAATATTGACCAAATAACAGTTAAGTTAGCAGAGGGTACATATTTTTGACAACTGTTTAGTCCTTTTCAACTCCAAACGAAGAGCAGTTTTCTTCTCAAAACTTTGTTTAAGGCCTTAATTCTTGTTAATCGATTCTTTAATTTACAGGTTCTCATCGATTAATAAGAGTAACGGCCTTAGGGTGCACTTCCACTGACGCGGAGCTGGGCTGAGCAGGGCGGAGAAGATCAGAGAATAGTAGCAAGTGTTTCCACTGAAGCGGGGCGGTGTAGAGTAGAGCAGAGTGAAGCGAAGTAGGGCAGAGTGAAGCGAAGTAGGGCAGAGTGGAGCGAAGTAGGGCAGAGCTGAGCGGGACGGAGCGAAGCGAAGCTGAGTGGTCTGGAGCTGCATGTGACCATTTTCTAGGTCTGTTCTGCTCCGCTCCACTCCATTCCGCCCTAATTCGCTCTACACTGCTCTACTCTGCTCCGCCCTACTTCGCTCCACTATGTTCTACTCCGCTCTGCTCCGCTTCAGTGGAAACACTTGCTACTGTTCTCTGATCTTCTCCGCCCCCCTCAGCCCAGCTCTGCGTCAGTGGAAATGCACCCTAAGGCCTTAAGTCTTATTAATCAAAGAGAATCTGTAAATTAAATAATCGATTAACCAGAACTAAGGCCTTTACCAAAGTTTTGAGAAGAAAACTGCTCTTCGTTTATAGCTGAAAAGGACTAAAGAGTTGTCAAAAAAATGTACCCTCTGCTAACTTAACTGTTATTTGGTCATTATTTTGCCTATTTTATAGTAAGTGTTATACCTTTTTGAATAGCTAAAGAGACGTAAAAGTTTTTAAAACTATTTGCAGAATAAGTTCCATACATTTTTTTAAAAACAGAGATCTTCAAAGTTAAGAACACTTATTGAAAATTATTTAATTCTTATCGTTGTCAAGCAGTCTTTTTAAGCTGTTAGTAGTAGGTTCAGTTTTGGTGAATCATTTTTATTAACTGACATGCCTTCTAACTAGTTACATCAAAAAAATGGACCCTAGAAGCACTAATCCCAAAAAAATCGACAAAAAAACCGAAAAATTAAGGATTTTTTTAAAATCTTTAAAGTTCAATATCTCCATAACGGTAAAGTTTCGGACACCATATCATAGAATCAAATCCACCAGAAATGACCTGAATAATAACGTCCTTTAATATTCAGTACGACTTTTCCTGTAACCCTGTATAATATTTTTATTCATTATATAGGGTCCTTTTAAAATACCTGAAAAAAAATTGACAGTGGGTTCTACTCATGAAACTGAACAGAACAACTTTCCGCAAGGAACCTATACTCAATTCGCATAAAATTTCGCATTAGACGAATCCATTACGAACGTAACTAAGTACTTGAACATTTAAAAAATGCAACAATTTGCCAGCAGTTACCCTTAAAAGCGATGCAAACAGAGCGATTATAATAATATGACGCTTAAAAGCTACAGCAATTAAATGAATAGCGAGCGATGAAGTATATAGGCAGTGTATAGCTTGCCTATCATATCTTTACTTATTCTGAGTCACATTGAATGGAAAGGAGTCATGAATAAAAAGATAAAGACAGAGACGAAAATAGCACATTAATCTACCCAATAAATCATTACATTAATTAAAAAACAAAGGAGCGACTACGTAAACATACATCTTATATTAATATAATGATCAACACAAATCTAACGATAAAGACTGCTCGCAATCAAGCCGTTTCGGCTATAGGCAGTCACAATGAAATGAACATACATCTAGACACACGGGAGCGTGTCAAGCCAAGTTCAATAGAAAAGAACTGGCGAGTAGCACCGTCTGTAATACATATTATGCATTTACATCGAATAATGTAACTCTCACCTTAGCAACTCAAACTGTTTGTAACATGATTGTTATTTCATGTACTTAAGTTGCAAATAATGTTTGGTCTTTTCTGAGGAAGAGCGGGGCTTTCTAACACAGGCAATAAGCTTAAAAGGAAGTCCCAGTAATATTAGTTAATAGGCAACAAATGTTATAGGAATAAATATTTTATTTATTATTTATTAAACCTTAAACAGTCAGGCTAAAAACAGTCCCCAGTCACTTATAATAAAACTACTCTCAGCGATAAGACGAAATATTTGTCGAAGTTGCAAAAAAACTAAAAGCTTTTGCATTGCGATGTTATACCGCATCGCGTACCGGTATGGTAGTAATGATTCTGAGCACTGCCTATTGCGTTATACTCGTGATCGGGTGCTGTCCGCATGGACTGGGCCTGGTCTTGTCATTGGCATTGCGATATTTGTCACGTGGACTAGCCTGGTCTTGTCATCACTCTCCCGTTGGCCTGGCAGGGGTAGTTTGCGGCTGATGTGCTAGTGCCACTGAATATAGATATACGGTCATAACCTGGATGGTTTTGACTGTTAGTGCCATTTATCTCGACCGTTATTTTTTATGGTAGAGGTGGCAAACGAGCAGACGGTTCACCTGATAGTAAGCGATTACCGCCGCCCATGGACACCCGCAACACCAGAGGAGGCATAAGTGCGTTGCCGGCCTTTAATATGGGAGTACGCTCTTTTCTTGAAGGTTTGAATGTCATATTGGTACGGAAATACCGCAGGCGACAATTCATTCCACAGTTTCGTTGTGCGACGCAGAAAGTTTCTAGTGAAACGCACAGTTGTGGACTGCCAATTATCTAAATGATGGGGATGAAATTGTTGTCGCGTAGAACGATGGCGGAAAGAGACGGAAGGGATCAATCCGAAAAATTTTTCGGAGCACTCCCCATTGCACAAGCGATAGAGAATGCAGAGCGAGGCTACATCTCTACGCAGCGCCAAAGAGTCAAGCCGATCTGAAATATCCTGGCAGCCGACGATTCGAGTAGCTCTCCGTTGAATGCGGTCCAGAGGGAGAAGCTGGTACTGTGGTGCCCCTGCCCAGAGATGAGAAAAATATTTCATATGAGGCCGAACCTGCGCCTTATAAAGTTGCAGGCGATGGGCCGCAGTGAAATACCGTCTCGATCTATTGAGCACACCAAGCTACTTCGAGGCTAATTTAGCCTTACCTCTAGATGACCGTGTCCGTGCTTCGCAAACTACGTTAAGTTATTGGTGCCGGCTGTTATGAAAGTCGTTAAGCCAAGTCAGAGGCCTTATAAGCGGCTTGAAAATTTCTGACACTGGGGTTGACCAGTAGCCCCGAAACCTCCGCCAATCCGGACTTGACCCCCGTGTGTGGAGTATGGACTAACCTTCACGAGGTTTGGGAAGAGACCCATGCCTCAGCAGTGGACACGATATAGGGTCTCATTCTCCCTTAGCTATTTTTGTTACAACCCGAACACAAACATAAAAGCAAAATGCAAAAGAAACTAGGTCGAATATTATCATTACCGTATGTTATGAGCAATGAGCATACTCTTCTGTAATAAAATTTATTTCCTGCTATCGTACTGTTTACATTAAATACCCAGTTAAATATATCCTATTACCTATTATAAGTTGACCTGTAATTTTGGCAAAGTTTAGGTTTCTCAAATTTCAATAAAGATATTTAAATCGTTTTTAAGCTTTTATTTATACTATTATTTATTTATCCAATAGGGCCCACCTTTAGTCCTATACCTAAAGGACTAAAGGTGGGTCCTATTGGGTCACTGCGACCTGGGTAGATCTATTGTGATCCAAGATACCGCGAGACGAGTAGAGTGGCCATTCGTTCATTAGACATGGAACGAACTCGACGTGGCATCGCAGAAGATGAGGAAGAAAGAAAGAGAAGATTAAATTGGGTAGCTCCATTCTAAACGACTATAAATAGCGATGAAAATCATTTTCAGAAATTATACAGATCACTTTGGGTAGACGAAAAGAGTTTTATGATTATCTACTTCATTCGAATAAGCCGGTAAGATGCCTCTGCCTCGATTTCAAAGTTTTATTTTTAGTCATAATCAAGTCTGTTAAAAATAAATATGTTTCATGTTTTCTTTGAACGGATCTCGGTAACCAATAAAAGTAAATGAAGTAAAAGACGAGATTTATAATTCAAAAATATTTTTATTTCATTAGGTATTATCATAATAATTTATAAAGTATATAATACACAGTTTCTATTAGTATATATTAGTAGCATTTTCAATTTTAACGATTGCACTTCAATAATAAATTATAATCATTTCTACCCTCACAATAATCATACAGATAATTGTGGGAAAGGGACGCCACGACGATATAAAAACATATATTGCACCCTCTCGCACAATTCAGAGTTTAACAGTTCAAAGTCCAAATAAGGTATAGGTTATGGGGAAGAAAACTGACAAAGCTTGCCGATAGAGGCGCTGATATCGCTTGACTCATACTAACTGTCAAAACGTATAGAAAAAATTGTTTACGTGAACTAAACATAAGATTATTAAAAAAATGCCGCGTTGTGTGGCGATTGGTTGCAATAATAATGGAATTCATTAATTTCCTAAAGATTCTCGGATGAAGAAGACGTGGAAAAAGATAGGTACGTTTTCAATTATGTACTTTTCAACTTCGCCTTTAATTGAGGAACAGTCCAAGTCGCATACATTTTCCATTTAACAATTTACAGAAAAAAATTAATTTATAACACATCGATAATAAAAAACGCGAAACTAATTGAAAGTTGTTATGAGTCAAGCGTCCGGAGTGCCATCTGCAAATAGCTTTGCGTTGTCTTCCCCATTGCGTCGTGTCGCCTAGTGTCCTCAGAACGACACAGAATAGTTAGAAAACTAATACTATCAGTACAAAGAGATTGTACGTATATGATGAGAAAAATTTATTCACCATGCTTTGTCCAATTAAGATATACTTAGTTCACAGCATACAATGTAGTGCAGTGGTTCCCAACCTTTTCTTGACCAGGGACCACT
Organism: Coleophora deauratella; assembly: GCA_958295455.1. NCBI lineage: Eukaryota > Metazoa > Arthropoda > Insecta > Lepidoptera > Coleophoridae > Coleophora > Coleophora deauratella. Next base: position 1,423,921 of record OY282406.1, read on the forward strand.
TTGATTTCTTTTTTGTTAGCAGGGACCACATGTACAAAAAAACTGGTCAATTCGAAAATAAACCTTAATCAAGAACTCAATATTAACATGCATAACAGTATTATTTTAATTGAAAAAATATCATTTTAGTACAAATTAATCAGTGTGATTTTTGACCTCGTATTGTAAAGAAGATACGAGATTTGAGAAATAACATTAGCCAATCTTCACGCAAATCATCACATAGGCGGTTATCACATTGCACTGGAAACCGCTCCGGTGTGTGGCGCTGCGGTTTTTATTTTACCCGCTTACTTTCAATCGACACCTGGCCTTGTTTTTAATTGCCAACAAAGCAGAAAACCCTTGTTCGCATAAATAAGTAGTAGTGAGAAAGCCAAGGACAGCGCAAGGCGATTTCTCGAATTTTGGTTTAAGGAATTGCTTTTTTACACCAAAACTTCAATTCTAATGCGTCCTTAGAGTTTCTATTTTTTTTTTATTTAATTCAATGAGTTCTTCGTGGATTTCTTCTGTTACTTCACCAGCATCCGCGCTAAAAGAGTTGAGAATCAGTTTTTGATCAACTTTAGCTTCTGTTTCGGTATATTGTAGGAAGTAACTATTGAATTCATCAATCAACATTTATAGATGTTTCCTTGTATGTTTACCCTACTCGCGTAATACTTTTTGTCCTCCAAAAGTTTTTTTAATATCGTGAAAGCAGAATATTTGTTTGAAATCGTTTGCGGACCATATTTTGGCTCCTGCGGACCACTGGTGGTCCGCGGACCACTGGTTGGGAACCACTGATGTAGTGGGACCACGAGAAACAAGTCTCCCTCGTGGAACCACCAGTGGGACAAAATAGTGGGTCCACGAGAAAACCGGGGAAGAATAAATACGTCTTCGGACTGCCTATCCTCATTGGTGATTTTAACCTATTATCGCGGTGAAAGTTACTAGTACGTGCAAGAAGAGCACAAAACATATTTCCGTACAAAATCTACTTTTAAAATCTAATGAACAATTCTTATTATTATTATTGCCAATAATAATAATAAGGGAAATCAAAATATTGTGTAAACAAAATAATAAATTCTGGGTTGCAAGTTGTTAATTTCATCTAAAGTATATCGAAGCGGTGAATATTTGTTTTTGTTCTATCAAAGCGAAGTAATAATATATTCCGGGATAAATCACACACGATCATCTAGCCCCAAACTAGTCTTATGCTGTAGGAACCGGCGACTCATACATGCTCATATACACAGGATGTAAAAAGACCACCAACCAGTCCCGGAAATTTTGACAAGGTGTTCTCATGAAACTAAACAACTTTTCTATAAAGTTCATTCCAATAAAAAAAAAGCAAAAGGTAAACAAACGTAGTATGCAGATGACATTGACATGTTCCATTGTAAGTTTGTTTACCTTTTGTTTTTTTTTTGATTGGAATGAAGTATATATATAATATATTACCTATACAGAATTCACAAAAAATAGATTTGCAATTTATTATACATTCTCGGGTGTTCTATGTAGAAATTTCACGTAATAAGAAACTTCGTTCGTGTTAAAAAATCAAAAGAATGTGTAAAGTATCCACCTAAATGAAATTAAATAAAAATTGTAATACCCAAATAATATATAAAGTAAGCTAAAATATAAATTCTGAAATTTAGCTTTTATGTTACGCTGAAAATATTTCTCGATACGGAATGCGATAAATGAGATAGAAGATTGTATTTATTCTTTTTTTTTTAAACACACACAGGGTTATTTTTGGACCCCCACCAAAACTTCACAGTGGCTTCTACTCATGAAACTGAGCAACTTTCCCCAAATAACAAATTCCTCAATTCGCAAAAAAAAATTTGGACCTTTCATACTATTTTGATCACGTGATCGGCCCATTTTATATGGAGATGCCAAAAATCTTTTGGGAATTGATCATTGGTTATTTGGGGAAAGTTGCTCAGTTTCATGAGTAGAAGCCACTGTGAAGTTTTGGTGGGGGTCCAAAAATAACCCTGTATTAGTTACACATTATGCATACTATTAACAATGCCAGTACATGTTCGGTTTTATAGCCTCACTTAAAAATATATTAGGGCAGAAATATAATAAAAATTTAGTAAATATCAATTAAAACTTGGTCATAAAACGTACGTTATTAAAAATAACATAAATATTATTTGTTAATTTAAAAAATGTATAACTAACTAGTACACTCGCAATATTATCATAATATTTTCACTCAATAATCTGTAGTGCGTAGTCAAGTCACATTTTCATAATATAAAAAAAATATTACTCTGTGGAGTGATCTTCATAATGTTTTGGTATTTTACTCAAAATAAGGTCGATTTCTGCTGCTCAGTACGCAAAAGTTTAACAATTAATTCAATTTTTAACATTCGTGAATACACGTTGAAATGAACATTTTTTTTAAATTATCATCATTTTCATAATCAGCCAAAAGGCGACCACTACTGAGCAAAGGCATCCCTAAGGATTTCCACGACAACCGAACCTGCGCTGCCCGCATCCATCGGCTTCGCGACCATCACCAGGTCATCGGTCCACCGGATCGGCTTCTCCAAAGATATTTTTACAAATCACCCCTCAAAAAATTATTCGTCTAACTAACAATAACTAAGTACGTAATGTAACAATCATTATAACTCTCATCGCAAATAGACCTGCAGCTGCTGTGCCAAGAGAAACAGAACCTTAAGTCCGGGCAGGAAGGAGGCGACGGCGGCGAAGTCGGGCCCCGTGGCGAGCGCAGTGGCCACGCTCGTCGCGTTCTCGTAGTCGCCCGCGCTTGCGCACTGCACGCACGAGTGGAGGGACGACAGCGCGGACTCGGATAGCTGCGGGGGGGGGGGGGGATTACTTTAAGTTAAGTTATAAGAATATCATATACTAGCAACAAAAATAACAAAATAGGGACTAAGTTGTCTGAATATATGTACTTTTTCATTTTATTTTTTTAATAGCATATATGTCCCGGTGTCCGACTTGATGCAACTAAGACCTGCACAAAAGCGAATTACGTTTTTTTTACGAAACATTTTTTGATCAACATATATCCGTATAGTTCATTCCAATCAAAAAAAGTAAAAGGTAAACTGTAACGGACGGTCCCCTTCGCGGCACGGAAACACACGCAGGTAGTGACTATGACCGTAGAGACAATAGAATGAATTTTTCGTTGGGTGCGAGCCGGAATAAGAACGCCGGTATTGTTTTCTCCCTTAAACAATAGCTGTCCTTTCCTTTGTGGGGTCGCAGGGAGGCGCACGCACAGCGTTTCTCGTCGGAGTCTCGTGGTGGAGTGAAATAGCCGCCCGCACATATTCCTATCATTTCCCGTAAAGCGGGAGGGCGCTATATATGGGAGCGGGATGGAGCGATAGAACCGCTACATTACCCGGTCCAAACAATGCCGCGGGGAGCGCCGCCGCTTGGCGCTGTTATCTGGCCCTATGCGGTTTTTAGCTCATTGCTCGGACCTAGCGACTCTATTTATCCATCCCACTACCTCAAATTACTAGGAATGTTACCTAGACTGTGCGTGAGCCTAACTAGCCTGCCTACAACCTCACAAGCAAAACACAGCAATAGAAATTATTTATTAAAACACACAAACACAAGACATATAAAAATACACAAACAATAAAACACAAATGAATACAATATAGAGACTTACAACTAGCTTTACATACACACACTTATAACTAGTTATATGTAGAACTTAAATATTTATACACTACACAGGAACTTTATGTGTCCATCGTGCACATAAACAAACATAGTATGCAGATGACATTGACATGTGTCAGTTCCATAGTAAGTTTGTTTACGTTTTGCTTTTTTTTGATTGGAATGAACCATAGGTATTTTCGTCGTAGAGCTTTTTTTTACTCTCCAAAAATAAAAATAAAACAATATATAAAAAAATAGGACGAAACTGCTTTGACGTCTTTCGCAGTAATTTTATTCGGTCTTGTGCTTTTCGCAGGAAAGTAATGAATCTCGCGGTAAATATTTTAAGATGATGTTATATGTTATACAGATAGCCCTATTCACAAGCAGATTTCTAAAAACCAAAGTACAAAAGAAACAGTTTGTAAACAAGGCGACAAGTCAAGTTCCACCGCCTTTATTATAATAACTACGCTACGTATACAAACAATACAGAGAATTGTGGGAAAGGGACACCGCGCGCCATTCATAGCACACGACGAAATAGCAACAAATATATATCGCACCCTCTCGCACGATTCACAGAGTTCAACTTTTAATAGTTCACAAAATAGACACAGAAGGTCCGCTCAATACAAACCACTAAAATCGTAAGCATATACACGCTTATAGAAATATACGGTCGTTCAAGGCAAGGTCACGCGGCAAAGTATCACAACAGTATCGTGACCTTGCCTACAATGACCGTATACGGCTATAAGCATGTATATGCTTAGGATTTTAGTGAGCGTATTGAGCGGACCTTCTGTATCTGTGTATTTTGTGGTCCAAATGAGGTACTTAGATATGTCGCCAAGTGCACTGTAAGTCAGATCCAGGGGCCTGTTTCATAAAAGTGCTAATAATATTACTTAATAATATTTGTCTCCAATACTAATATTATTATGATCGTCGTATTCTGTTTCATAAATCTCGATATACATACTTAAATTACTAATATTACTAGCTCTAATTTTATTAGGAGAACATTAGATCTCATTTTCATGCATGTGTTGACGTTTGAGTGTTTACTACGTCTATTGGCGGTTTCTATGATTTCACCAGTGACATAATAGGATCGAGAAGATCGATTGAAATAATAAAAGAGATGGATATAACTGTGGTAAGGTAAAAAAGATTTTACAAGGGATTATTTAACAATCTAGTAACGAAGTGGAAATTTTGAGTTTTTAAGGATTCCTCCGGGAAGCCTTAAGTATTCCGGGATAAATAGTATCCTATATGATAGCTTTATCTATCTACCTACCAAAAATCACAATCCGTTCAGTAGTTTCGGCGTGAAAGTGGAATAAACAAACAAACAAACAAACATGCATACTTTCGCATTTATAATATTAGTGAGATGAGGTGAGATGAGATTAGTGAGATGAAATGGCCATAGTTATGCCATAACGATCCAACTGATTTTAAAAAAGCAAGGGATAATATACACTATTTATTAAAACAGTGTGGCCTCTAATAAAAAAGTAAACAGTGAAATGTAAACCCAAATAAAAGCACCAATCACTATACCATTGTCTGAAAATAAAACAGAGAGCAACATTTATATACCTAAACACTTTACCAAAAGTATAATGTTTAGATGATGAAAAAATGTATACAGAGAAAAAAGTATGATCAAAACTCACCCTATAGTCTCTAAGGAGATCGTATAACGCCTCTAGTTTCTTTTGAACGTCGTCTAGTTTTCTCTTCATTTGCTGGACAGAAAAAAATATTGGTTATTGTATTTTGTAGGTACAATTATATAAATAAAACATCATTAAAAACATCTTTAAGTACCTATGGGGCTCTGTACAAACTTGTCAAAATCAGAATAGACATATCTAGATTGGAGGCATAGGGAGTTTTTAAAGGTACTGATAATAAATGTATATGTACACTATATTTGTATTATTAGTGTAGAATGTGTCAACTTTTGTTGTTAAATACACGAAAATAAATCGATCATAGTTTATTTTTATATGACGTCCAAAATTTGTTGTCGTTGTCGTGTCGTAACGAGATATTATCGTTATAAGCAACATCTCTCTCTCTCTCTCTCTCTTATTCTCTCCGTTGACTCTGTTTTGTCAGAGTTCATCGATAATGTGGCCAATAATTTTAAGATCTGGCTAATTCCTATGATTTGACATATGTCAGACGATCTCAATATGTGGTGTTACTGCCGGTTAACACTTACCGGGTTGGTAGCCCTGGCGTAGCACTCGTTCCGCAGAGCGTCGAAAGTGGTCTGCAGAACTACGTGCTGCTCGGGAATGGCGGCTTTCTGCACGGGGACCGGCTCAGCGGGCGCCGGGCTTTCCGCCTGGGGCAATTAAACATTAGTTAACAAGCCATATCGTCCCCACTGAAGGGGCACGGGTCTCTTCCCATAGCTTGAGAAGGAAGGCCATACACACACGGGGGCCAAGTCCGGATTGATCGAGGTTACGGGGCTTTGGCCAACTCCAGTATCAGAAGTTTTTCAAGCCACCTATAAGACCTCAGAAAAAAATATATTTAAATTGATACGTTGAAAACATAATGCAACCGGATACTTGGTAAAGAATAGCGAAAAAGCGGTAGTCTCGTTTACGATACGATAAAGTTCGTTTACATAAAAATCCTTGCAGAATAAAACAAAGAACATTTTCGTTCTTCTATTTTAAAAAGAGCGGCCAAGTGCGAGTCGGACTCGCCCATGAAGGGTTCCGTAGCAGCAAGTAACATAATATAAAAGTTCTTGTAGTTCGTTGTAGGTAAATTGCGGTTTACGATTTATGACGTATTAAAAACAACTACTTCCTAGATCTCGTTCAAACCAATTTTCGGTGGAAGTTTGCATGGTAATGTACATCATATATTTTTTTTTAGTTTTATCATTCTCTTATTTTAGAAGTTACAAGGGGGGACACACATTTAACCACTTTGGAAGTGTCTCTCGCGTAAACTATTCAGTTAAGAAAAAAATGATATTAGAAACTTCAATATCATTTTTGAAGACCTATCCATAGATACCCCACACGTATGGGTTCGATGAAAAAAAATTTTTTGAGTTTCAGTTCTAAGTATGGGGAACCCCCAAAATTTATTGTTTTTTTTCTATTTTTGAGTGAAAATCTTAATGCGGTTCACATAATACATCTGCTTACCAAGTTTCAACAGTATAGTTCTTATGGTTTCGGAAAAAAGTGGCTGTGACATACGGACGGAAAGACAGACAGACAGACAGACAGACAGACATGACGAATATATAAGGGTTCCGTTTTTTGCCATTTGGCTACGGAACCCTAAAAATGACTATCTCAGAATCGATATAAGTCTTAAGATGGCCTGGTTAACAGTTAACTAATATAGCCTAAGTGACCAAGATACTGGTTATTGTGTCGTCCCAAGAGTACCCAACAAGTTTCAATTAGCCTGGAACTTTTGATGAACTTTTCTAATGATTCAACACAGTAAGGGCGCTTTTAATGTCATGCGGATTTGTGCCCGCATGCGTGCTGCGTTTCCAAAGCGTCATGGCATGACAATAAGAGAGCCCTAAAAACATGTAAGGAAAAGATAGATTGCGTATGAGTGGGTATGGCCCGCGCGCGGGTACACATCCGCATGACAATAAAAGCGCCCTAAAGATTATGAACATACCTGTGCTGGATACCCCTGATTCTGATACTGGCCAGGGATCTGCTGGTTATACTGTTGTTCTGGATAATTTTGTTGCTGTCCCGGATACTGTTGTTGTTGTCCCGGATACTGTTGTGGCTGTCCCGGATACTGTTGTTGCTGTCCCGCATACTGTTGTGGTTGTCCCGGATACTGTTGTTGTCCAGGGTATGGGTTCAGGGGTATGTGCTGTGGCGGTTCAACTCCAAATAGTGGGTGGGTTATTGGCGCCTGAGCTTGGACCTCTGGTTTTGGCTGGGAAAGGATTCGAAATGTTATTATACATTTAAAAGGAAGCTACCTTTTTAAAGATTTTTTTTTTTTTTTTAATGATGATTAAATATTAAATTAAAGATTTTAATTTATTTACACAACAAAGTTGGACTGGTTCAACAAACAATTTAAAATACGCTTCGTTACTTTTGAAATCTTTGGAATTAGATTACAACAAAAAAAAACACAAAACTCAAGATGAATGTAAATTCCGAAAGATTCATGCTGAAAAATTTAAACATTACTTAACACCTGTTACTGTTATGAAAAAAACAATGGTCTGATTGAAGATTTTATGACATTACTAGCATCTATTAGCATCAAATCATTACTTATTATAATTAAATACTTTCTAGTCCTAAAATGACTTTGGCACTCACTAGCACAGATATTTAGGTTTATACAGGCTGTAAATCTAGTCGTACGTCATATTTTAATCAGCGCTTCTGCTCCTGATTCTGATCAACTTTCCCAAAGAAACCCATAGTCAAATCGCAAAAAATTTTTTGGACTCCTCATACAAATCGATCAGCCGAGCGGTCAAATTATTGTAGTACATATCGATACTTCAGGGCTCAAAGGGCGTATACGCCTAAGGTCTATTTAGCGTTTACGCCCTTTAGCCCAGAAGTATCGATATCAAGAGTACATTTTTTTTTTTGCGATTTGACTATGGGTTCCTTAGGGAAAGTTGATCAGAATCAGGAGCAGAAGCGCTGATTAAAATATGACGCACGACTACATTTACATCGTGTATGATAGATAGTATGGTATGGACCGTACTTATATGACATTAATGACTTGAACCAAGTGTCTTTAATATATGGTCTAAAGCTTGCGCACACGGCGACAGATTAAGGCGAATATCACACTGCATCGGAAACTGCTCCGATGTGCGGTGCTACGGGTTTTTATGACAGTATGAAGTAAAAAATCGCAGCACCGCACACCGGAGCGGTTTCCGGTGCAGTGTGATATACGCCTAACGCAGGCAGAAATCAACTCGGATGACTTCTAATGCTTTGAGGAGGTAAAACGCAAATGTCACAAACACGCATGCTCGCTTATCTGCAGTCCCTACACGTGGGGTCGCTACCTCGTCTGCGTGCCGCCTGTGCTCTATGATGTGGCCCCACTGCCGCGTCCCCGCGTGCAGGGCCGACATCTCAGTGTGGCCTAGCCACTGACACATTATGACTGTCAGTACGTGTATGGAAACATTTTGTATTGAAATTGAAAACTATCGTAATCAAACCGAATCGAAATACGAGCACAGTAAAGTTTTGAAACGTCATTTTTAGTCTATCGAAGACGAAGTTCCTACCAGTCTTTCCATTCCAACTGAACCGATCAACTAGTTGTGCCGAATGGACTCGACTAATCGTTCGGATACCCAACACTTCCCGAAACGTTGAGTGTACAAGTTCCAAGTGGTAGGAACTTTGTACTAGGTAGAAAAAAAAACGATTTAAAAGTATGTGCAAAACATCTACTTAAATAAAAAACATTTTGATTTTGATTTTGAAAAAATCTTCAATATTCTCTTCATTGTCAGACTGATCCGAAGCTAACAACAACTCACTCAATTCTTGTTCGAAAAATGGATCTCTTGCACGCAAAGTTTTTCTCGCAGGGCCCTGAACAGAACTCGTAGATGGTCGTTTTGATTTAGAACTACCGGCTTTATTTTTTTTTGACATTTTGTACTACAAAATCTGGATCAAACATAATCGCCCTTATAAAATATATCATAGGGCAACAATGGACGTGTAGCCTGACAGGCTCCGGTCAATATTTTGATGGTCATTAGTTACATGATATTCATCGGAAGACGCAACCTCCTCCCTCGTTGGTAGTTTTACAATTAAAACAAAAGCTTAATCGCGGGGAGTGGGGGGAAGTAGGTGAAACTAAGAAAAGGAAAACATCGAGTAGCCTGTGAGACTCCACGTCCATACTTAAAGGTTAATGGTCGCGTTGCACACGTAGGTGTTAATCTAAATGCCAAGTGCAACACCAGCCAACCGCGTCTATAGCGCGGTTAAATTGTGCCACACGATAAGAAGAAGACCACGTTAAACATTGTAATAGTTCAAAGTGCAACCTGCACTATACACAAATTCGTAGCCCAAAGGTTTTTTCACATTGGATGCCGTCTGCGGTCAGGTCAAAGCAAAATTATCTAATGCGGCCAGATATTGCTTTGACCTGAACGCAGAACGCATCCAATGTGAGAAATCCTTAACTGGACTATCCGTGTGTCGGAAGTGTTACCTTACCTTGGGCTTGGTGTTAGTGAGCATGGGCGGGTCGTTCCACCCGGGCGGCGCGGGGCGGGCGGGCGCGGCGGGCGGCGCGGGGGCCTCGGCGGGCGGCGCCGGCGCAGGCGTGTAGTAGCCGTTGTTCATGTTGGTACTTGTCGGGTTGATCTGGGTAATATACACGTCACCGTAAGGACGAGTTAAGGCTCCTCTACATGGGTCAGCAAGAGGAACAGAAATAAAGGTTAGACAAGGACATACTTACATCTTCAGTCTACTTTATACAGGGTGTAACAGAAAGGTGTGATAATAGTTCAACCTTGAAGTATTATCACACCTTTCTGTTACACCCTGTATAGTTTTGTCTCATTGTGCAGAGGAGCCTTAACACCACGCGTCGGCCACGTTCGGACATACTCGCATCACAAGATAAACGCAATTTTATGGATACGAACGTTTTTTTTTTCACAAAACTACAGGATTCATTCCGTAAAATAGCTTCGTAGATCATGTATAACACGATCGCCGAATTTCGCTGCCATTTAACAATTAAAACCACTCCATTAAACTACGTCTTATTTTCAAAAAAAATTTAGAAAAACCGAAGGTTATACAGATAGGAATAACAAACGGCACCGAAATCATCAAAATTTCAAACCCCGATGGAGAACTGTTTATTATATTCGAGAATCGTGAAATTACGGTTTACGGTGACAGACATACTACAAAATTCAATAAAAAAACAACAGTAACTTGAAGTAATGTTTGCTGATGAATTATAATAATAATAATAATATCCGGGACAAATCACACACGGTCATCTGGCCCCAAACTAGGATTCCCTGTGTCTTGGGAACCAGAGACTGATATACATACACATATACATTTTAAATACATACATATATAGTTATTATACACCAATTGTATAAGTACCACTTGAACCCGACAACACCGTTATTCTGAGCCAGTAGAATTGTTGTTCCCCATCTTTTGTTGTTTTTACCTACTAAATGGGTAAAGAATAATAACATGTGTATGTCATTATACTTTACACGTTTCCTGGTAAATTTGCAAATTACCTGATGAGTCTGATTAACCGGATTGATGGGCGTGAACCCGGCAACAGTCCCGCTGTTGTACTGGTCCGGCAGCGGACTGTTGTACCCGAACTGTTGTTGTTGGTTGTTGAAACTGTATTGGTTGTATAGGGGCGCGGACTGCACCGATGGGTCCACTTTGTATTTAGACCGACTTGTTATGCCACCTGCGAAAAAAAATACTGTATTATTCCCTCAAAGTTAGTTATTGTTTCAGGATACAATGACTGTATCTATTGTATCCTAATACTTATCAAAATTACACATTGTATCCTCCCCTCAAAATTACTAATTATATTCTTCGGTCAAAGTAGCTCATTGTATCATCATTCCCTTAAAATTACTCATTGTACCCTGACGTCCAAGTTACTCATTGTATCCCCTCGTCAAAATAAGTCATTGTTCTCTTCCGTTAAAGTTAGTCGTCATGTCGTCCCATCAAAATTACTTATTGTATCCCTCCCCTCCTCCCCAAAATTACTCATACCCTTCCTGCGTTTCCTGCGTTACTCGACGCGTTTTAATCATACATTTTAAGGGTTCCACAGGACCGGTCGATGTGGAAATCCTTGGGGGAGGCCTTTGTCCAGCAGTGGACGTCTTTCTGCTGCTGATGGTGAAGGGTTTATCGAATGGCAATCTAAGGGGAAAGCAGTATATTAACAGTAGAACCGATGATAATAATCTATTACTAATCAGTACCGCTTACCACTCGCAACAGGGCCAGTGCTAGGCGCCCTCGGTGGCTGCGGTGGGCTTTGCACCGCCGACGGCACGTTGGCTACCGGTTGCATACTGGCTAACGGTTGCACACTGCCCACTGGCGCGGCAGGCTGCATGTTGCTGAGGTTAGCGTAGCCAGGCGTGGTGCTACTGGCGGGAACTGAAGCGTTTTGCCACGACTGCTGGGCGTCGTATTGTGCTGGCACTGTTAGCGAGTTGAATGTTATGTGTTGTTGTTATAATATAATAATAATAATATAATAATATCTGGGACAAATCACACACGGTCATCTGGCCCCAAACTAGGATTCCCTGTATCTTGGGAGCCAGAGACTGATATACATACTCATATACTTTTAAATACATACATATATAGATATAATACACCCAGACTCAGAGCAAACAATTCTGCTCATCACAGAAAAGTTTGCCCTGTGTGGGGATCGAACCCACGACTCTCGGATCAGAGGTCAGGATCGCTAACCACTTAGCCACCGAGTCAGTCATGTATGTAGGGTACTTATAGAAATGTATCTATAGCTAGCCATGGTCCGCCATTAAACCAGTGTGCAATTAGCAGTCAAACACAACGCGTTGTTTTGATTATTATCCCCAAAAACCCGACACAATAGTTGTAGTTCCGTTAAAGTCATAGCATCTTTATTTCTATTGGTATTTTCATACGTCTCGAAAGAGCTAAAAAAGACCATAAATAAAAAACGTGGTAAAGTCCGGATTGGTTGACTGAAAATACGATGTCACGGGAGTGCCGTTCTTTTTAAATACAAAAAAAAATCCAAAGGAAATTGAATAACAATCTTAACAATACAATGGCAACGTGATAAATAAAAATACTTTTATCCCAGCAAATCTTTACTTCTGCAAAAACTTAATATTATAATCGCGGATTCCGTTTGCACTCGCACGCCGCATACTCAAAGAGACACGTTACACAAAATTGATTCACGCGGACCAAGATGCGTTGAGAGGCTCATCATCCTAGGCCTTCTACGTCTATTACAGACGACTTAAGCAGTGTCTGCTGCAAGGCAACGCACGCAACGCACTTGTGACTCCTCTGGTGTTGCGGGTGTCTATGGGCGGCGGTAATCGCTTACCATCAGGTGATCCGTCTGCTCGTTTGCCGCCTATCACATAAAACGGCTACATTTCGTCCGTTCTCCGATACTGTATCATAATATGGGGTAACTCAGTTGAAAATGACAGAGTATTTAAATTACAAAAAAGTGCATTCGGGCAATTTGTAACGCATGGTTCAGAGACTCGTGTAAGCCTTTGTTTGCTGGGCTGAAAATCCTTCCGTTTCCGTGTATCTACATTTTTGAGATTTGTGTTTTTGTCAAACTCCATCCAATTTATTACGAGATCCGTAGATGTGTTTATAAGACAGCAAAGATCCATGTACGCGAATCTATTATATCAGCCACCTAGTCACTTAGATATTTATAAAAAGAATGTTTATAATTATGAGTATTTTAATATATAACAAACTGCCAAATGACATAAAATTGACCCAAAGTATAAATTCATTTAAATCTAAATTATTAAAATGGCTTTTGACGAATTGTTTTTACAGTGTAAGAGAATATCTAGATAATAGTGAGTGACATTATAAATAGCAATATTTTAATACTGTATTTACTTGACATTTCTTTTTTATTTTTATTTATTTTATTATTTTGTCTTTAATTTAATATTTCGATTTAATTTAGAATTCCCTTGACATTTACTTTTTAATTACTTTAATATTTCAATTTCTAAACTGACTCAATTTTTTTTTAAATCATAAATAATTATTATTATAATTTAATATTTAATGAATTTGCATGCTTGCCTCGAGCAGAATACTGTACTGGACGTAAATTTAAGAACTATGTATTGACATGTATTTTTGCAAATAAATTATTTCCATTCTAAAAAAAAGGTATATTTTTTGGTGACTGTATAAGCCAATACGGGAGCGAAATACTTTTCCACATTTGGAGCAGGGATATGGAACGGCAGGTGGATTGTTGGAAGACGCTAGTTGAAGAATATGTGTGACTCACCAGCGCTGTAGGTGCTGGACACGTCGTTGTGCGCCAGCACGTGGCCGTGGCTGCGGCGCGGCGCGTGCGCGTGCGCGCTCGTGGTGCGCACCCGCGCGCTATGCGCCGGCGCATGCTGCCAGTCAAGATAACTTGTTGCATTACTATTGGTATTTTATAGCTCGCTGCCGTGTGGGGGTAAAATAGCAATATAATATGAGGAAAGGTCACCGTGTGATGTTAAAAATCTTATATACAGGGTGAAATGTAGATATGAAACTACAAAAATACTAATGTATTGGACTCATTGGATATCTACTTATCGTACCGAACAACTTTGGTTTACCTCTAGATGACTGCATATAAAATACGAAAAAAAAGATGCTGAAGTTAAAAAATAATGAATCCATTAAATACTGAAAAAGTATGACGTCACGTCTTAGTATTTCAAACATTTTTACTAAATGTTTTGACAGATGATAAAATGTAACTTAAATGGCAAGTAGACATCTAGCCATCTAGCTTCCCCGCAGCAGGCTTTCCCGCAACTAGGCGACCGTTGCTTCCATTTCGTGTGACAGACCGACGATAAGTCATCTACACCTTCGGCACGCTACGATGGCGTTTTGACACATTACAATAGTGACGTGAAATGTACTGTCCAAAATTATTGAAAATAAAAAACATAAATTTGTTCCTTCGAACGTAGTTATCGATTTATAGGAAAGTTCATGAATGGACAAACGTCAAAACGGCTATCGTAGCGTGCCGCTGATGTAGTTTATTTTATTCGTAAACTAACTTCCGCCCGCGACTTCGTCTGCGCGGACTTCAGAATTGGGTCCAGAGAGAAAGAAAACGTTAAAGTGGCGCCATCTAGAAACGAAGTGGAAATATTGAGTTTTTAAGCATTCGGGAACCCTTAAGTTTTTTGGGCTAAAAAGTATCCTATATATTTATCTATCTATCTACTAAATTTCATCCAAATCTGTTAAACGGTTTAGGCGTGAAAGTGGAACAAACAAACAAACAAACATCCATACTTTCGCATTTATAATATTAGTAAAAAGTAAATTAGTAAAAGATAAAATCTCACATGCGCCTTCTGATCAGCGTATCCCAGGCCCAGTGCGCGTTGCAAGCGAGCGCGTAGGGCTGCGGCGGGCGCGGCCTCGAGCGCGTTGAGCGCGCTCTGCAGGCAGCCCTGCGCCGCCAGCCGCGCCGCGTACTCGCACACCACGCCCTCCAGCGCACTGCCCGCGCTCGCCTGACACCACACCACTATTATTATTCGGATAGACGTAGGTAGGACTAGAAGTGTATCCTAGCACACGACACGACAATGATATTACGGTGAGAGGGGGATTAGGACTAGAAGTATGCCCTAATGGATGCGACATTGCTAGATCTATTGTGAGTAAGCCTCGAGGGCGTTTAGCGCGCTCTGCAGGCAGCCCTACGACGCCACTCCACGCCCTCGAGCGCACTGCCCACACTTGCTTGACACCATCACACAACACTATTGTTACTTGAATAAAAAGAGAGAGAGAGAGAGAGAGAGAGTAAACTAATGGTAGGACCTTAATATGCAAAATCTGACTCAGTAGGTACCACTGCTCGCTCTATACCTGCCGCCAGCAGCGCGCTGTGCCGGCGGGTGGCGCGAGATAGCCAGCGCAATTACCGGCGTAAGAGGCATTCCATCGTAGCCCTCAAGGATCGACAAGGCACTGATATAACTCTTTTATCTGAGGGTTACAAAGACGTAGGACTAAAGTGTACCCTAATGGATCACTGCGACGTTAGATCTATTGTGAGCAAGCCTCGAGCGCATTCGTCTCTACCGCCAGTCTGGCTGCGTACTCGTACACCACGCACCTCTCGCCTGACACGACAACGCTACACTATTATTATTACTTTGTCTTGGATAAGAAGAGGATTAGGACTAGAGTAGTGGTAGGCTTAACGTGCGTTGAGAAGCACGGGAACGGTCGAGATAAATATCAATAACACTCAAATTCATCCAGGTTATAACCGTGTCTGTAGCCACGACCGCTTCATGCCTTACACGCTATCTAAAACGTCTTAAATGCTATCTGATTTACACGAATCCAGGGTCTATCCTCCAGGCCATCGCAGCCCGTCGGACCAGCAAGATCTTCTCAGTTAAACTAGCTAGGGCAGTGACGTCATCAGTCTTGGTCTGGGCCCGCCATCTTGGCACCAGCGCTTGCGGCTCCATGGCGGATAGGTAGCAAGTGGTGGTAAGTCTTACATGCTATCTGATTAACACGATTCCAGGGCATATCCTCACCTCAGTCAGGGTCCCTCGGGCCAGCGCCGCCCTTCTCACCAGCAAGATCTTCTCAGTTAGACTAGCTAGGGCAGTGACGTCATCAGTCTTGGTTTGTGCCCGCCATCTTGCCACCAGCGCTTGCGGCTGCATGGCGCATAGGTAGCAAGTGGTGGCCGCTTCGGACAGTGCCGGGTCGGACTCTTTGGATAGTTTGTCGCCGAGCATCTCTGTAGGATAAACGTTTTGTTGTTATAACTGGAGAGTTGGTAGCGAGCACATTGCACCAGAAGGAATTGGAGTAGGCATAGCGGGGGTTCCGTGTAGCACTGTGAAAATACCGTTGCGAACTCCAGTTCTAATTCCTCAAAAATATTGCAATATTTTTAATTTAGGAATCCTAACTAAATTGAAAGAGACTTAAGCGTTGTTAGTAAAATATAAAATGTAATGAATATAATTTCCACAAACGCCTTACCACCAACCAAACCTAATCCTACAAAGTTGGCCCCACCGGGAATCGAACCCGCGACCTCCTGTAAAGCGGCCGAACTAGCCACTAGGCAACTGTAACGTTTAAAAATCCGGTGATTGACATGCAATAGACCTCCTGATCTGAAGCGAGCGAACAACCTGTAGGAACTGTGTCCCACTCTTCGGAGGAGAAGGAAGATACCTCCGCCAGGCCAGGTGGTATGCCTGGTCGTATATAAGGTGTTAAGAAATAAGTTGTCATTGCTTAAACTGAGTCTTCTACTAGTGAAACTGAACTTTTTCCAAGAAACCCACAGTAAATTCGCGAAAAATTTGTTGTACTTTTCTAACAAGTCGATCACCTGATCGGCCCACTTAGTACGGGAAGTCTAAATTTATTTTTGCGAATTCACTACGGGTTCCTTTGGGAAAGTTGCTCAGATTCATGAGTAGAAACCCCAGTTTAAATAATAACAACTAATTTGTAGTAAGTACTTTCCCTCTAAAGCAGGATAGGTATGGTTCATTCCAATCAAAAAAAAGCAAAAGGTAAACAAACATAGTATGCAGATGACAATGACATGTGTCAGTTCCACAGTAAGTTTGTTTACGTTTTGCTTTTTTTTGATTGGAATGAAGTATAATTGTAAATATTTTAAGTGTTAAAAGGACATACTCTCATGTCAAATAAATCTTAGGTTGGTTCTGGAACGGAACCTATAACTGTGGCTTTATGTTTTTTTTTTGCAGAACTTTAAATCTCCCATAGGGTTGGAATATTTTGGATTTTTGTATTCCAGTTTCATTGTGGTGCTTCTTAGCTGAATTCGGTAATTTATTCAAGGGTTCCAGGCTAGTCAGCTTATGATTGCTGAAATGATCGTGGGTTCACTGGTAATAAAATACTATATTTAGACACTCTACCTAGCGAAGCGAGTGAGTGAGGGTACCGGAGGCCCGACTTCGATATTGCGTTCTAGTTTGTGGCGAGTACGGTAGTCGTCCAGGGGGCACGCATACGCACCGCAGAAGCGCGGCAGCAGCGCGGGCTCGCAGTGGGTCACGAGGGCCGCCAGCGCGGCGCGCCAGCAGCGCGGGCTGGCGGCCCGCACCAGCGCCGCCCAGCGCGACAGCAGCAGGCAGCCCGCCAGCAGCGGCACCGGCTCCGCGCCCGACTGGCTCAGGTAGTACTGCTGCACCTTGTACAGGAGCTCCTGGCTGCCTGGGGGGGGGAGGTTAGTTTGATATGCAGATTCACAGTATATGAATACACAGTGGGGATAGTCCTTGCCTCTTTCTCTAAAGGCGACATCGCCTCTGCGAATAGGACAAAATTCTAATAGCTCCTCTCCACGATGGGCCATCATGGACGAGCAAGAGAGAAAGCTATATGAAAGTAGAGTAACGATGTAAGTACGTCCTTGTCTAACCTATAGTTCTGTCCCTCTTGCTCGCCCATGATGGCCCATCGGGTCCAGGAGCTACAAAAACGCACATTCTGAAAACAACATACAGGCTTGAATGACTTCCACTCCTAAATATCGGGTCAATCTTATATTTTTCCTACATTTGCCTGAACCCCGTACGTACCGAGCGAGGCAATGACGAGGGCGTCGGCGATCCGCTTCGCCTCCAAGCACAGCTCCACCGCCTCCTCCAGGTTACCGCAGACCAGCGCTCGGCAGATCATACTCGTCGTGTCTGTGCAAACATTAATTCATTTTTTTGTTATAATAAAATGCCTTCATATCTTTAATCAAAGGCCTTTACGTCTATTGCAAACAGTTTATGACAATGCCTCGGACGAAACTTTTTAAGTGACTTAATAAACCAATGCGAGAGCGGCACCACAAAATACACAGATACAGAAGGTCCGCTCAATACGCTTACTAAAATCCTAAGCATATACATGCTTATAGACGTATACGGTCGCTGTAGGCAAGGTCACGATACTGTTGTCATACTTTGCCGCGTGACCTTGCCTTGAACGACCGTATATTTCTATAAGCATGTATATGCTTACGATTTTAGTGGTTTGTATTGAGCGTACCTTCTGTGTCTATTTTGTGGCGGCACACTCTCCCGCAGGCCTGGCAGGGGAAGTTTGCGGCTGATGTGCTGGCGGCGCTTTTCCCTAAAGTCAATTTTAATGAAACCTATCAAAAGACATACAAAAAAAAACCTTCATAATCATCAGCCAAGACGTCCACCGCTAGACAATGGCCTCCCCCAGGGATTTCGACACCGACCGGTCTTGCTACCCGCATCCAGCGGCTTCCCGCGACCTTCAGTCAACGGTCCAACGAGTGGGAAGCCTGCTTACCACTTGCTTGCCACTCGAGAAGTTTAATGCCCCAAAGGCCATCAGTTCTACAAGCTATGTGCCCCGCCCATTGCCGTTAATCCATAAATTCGCGACCAACTGTACATTTTTCTACATGTGCATCAACATACCTTCTCCATTGGGGATGAAGACGTTGTTGACTGTGGGCCCATGGTCCGCACTGGCCAGTTTTCGCTCGATCAGCGTGTGCGCATCCTGACAATCAATCAGTATCATCGGTATCATCCAGATAATAATGTGACAGTTTGGGAAGAAAAATATTCTATTCTATTCTATTTTTCTAATTGGCATTCCACATCTCATAACGAGCGTGATTTTGCCAGTGTCAAGTGAAAAATGGGAGAAACTTCAATAAAAAAAATGGCGAAACGCCAATTTCAAGTGAAAGACGCGGCTCTAAGGGTGATGGGCACTTAAAGACGCTCCACGTGGTGGTGTGTTGTTAGAACTCTGAAAACGGAGCTGTCTCTTGAGTTAATCCTCTTCTTATGACCGCTTATCACTGAATCGGAATCACAGCTATTTCCCCATCACAAAAATAACGTTGAGACTACTCTACAATGGAAATAATTAAAAAAATAACTCAGCAGACGTGTGCTCGGTACAAATGCCGGCAACCAACCAAGGAAAATATTAAAAACAATATTTTTTAAGAAGACACAAATATACTTTATTACATCAATAAAAAAAGTCAAATTAATTCAATTCAAAATGTTTTTAAGTAGACGCTGTGCACACATTCTATGAAATCGTCATTTTTCTACCTAGTTTTTACACTCAACGTTTCGGGAAGTGTTAGCGAAGTGAGAAAAACGTCGGCGTCCAAGAGAAACTCACTTCGACACATCTTTACAATCAGAATTTGTCAATCGAGAGAAAATGAATGAAATAATATGACATGAAACATATGAAGGCAACCCTTAATAAATGTTACAAGGCTAAAACATTTATTATTTAAATAATATTGCGATCTGCCCAAAAAAGTTAGTTAGATTAAGTTATTCAAATAGAAAAAAGAAAATTATTGGCATAAATGCATTATTTTTAGGCTGTTAATGTAAAAACTGATTGGCGGCCGAGTTGTGAAGGATGATTTTTCTGGAGATCAAGGGTCCAGGGTTGTCATTTTGTCATTGTTCGACGCTACAATTGTAGTATTGTATGCAGTAATTGCGAGTCACCAGAAATAAAAATATAAACCGAAACTTTGCTCCGTTTGAATAATGATATCGGCTTATATTGTTTTCGGCTTATATTGCTTATATTTAATAGAAATGTTTATTTGCTAGAATACATATTATGTAGATATACAAAGTCTTATACCAGTAGTAAAGTGGTAAATGTATTCAGCCGTCATAAAATGGAATGCAAATTATAAGTTCTGCATATTTCTGCATTTACAAAGTTCAATATTATATGAAATTAACATTAATATTAATCGAGTGCTTTTAATTTGTTTTTATAATTCAATTTAATTTTTTTTTTTTCTGTGTACAATTGTATTACATTACAATTATTTTATATACAAGTCGACTTTTTATTAACTGACAAGCATTAAATGGTATATGTTACTAATGAAACTTGAAATCTTTCGTCAAGGAAGCTAGCTATACAATCGGAGGATCAACAACATGTTTTCCATACAAAATTTGTTTACCCCGCTTGTGTTGTTTCATTGGGGAAAGTTTAAAATCAAACACACTTAATTGTAACACAAAAAAAAAAAAAAGTACATAATACAACATAGTACAGTCTAAGCGGTCTCATCGCTAAAAGGGGTTTCTTCCAGACAAGCCGTAATGAGTAGGTAGGAAGGTATATACAAATGCTTGTACTAACTAAACCCAGTTCTAAAAGAGCTTGTAAAACTATCTGGTACACTCACCGACAAATCAGTGCTGGTGTCCGTAGAGAGCTCCGCCTCTGTCTCGGTGCTCTCTCCCTAGCGTTAGTGCGGACAGACAGACAGACTTAGAGCAGCGGTAAGTGTATTAGTGACATTTACTGTCGACTCACAGATCACCCCTTATACACTGGTGGACTAAAAAATCGACTCAAGATTTGTTGCTCGACTTTAAAAAAATAACTCAGTCTACAAAACTGTTAAACACTAAAAGCAAACAACTAGAAAACCAGCAAACTAAAATCATAAACAGTAAAAACACCGTTTTTGAACTTTTGGTTTAGTTTTATTTTGCTAGATTGAGTTAATTTTCCAAAAGTCGTGCTTGAAACTTTGAGTCGATTTTTTGTCCATGAGTACCGGATATTAAACATTTTGTTCCCGCTCTCTCTCTTTATCACTCTTTCTCTCTCTCTCTCTCTCTCTCTTGCTTATCATGTGACACAATTTAACCGTGCTTTTCACAAGGTGTAGACAGCGGTTGCTTAGCCTTTTTCTTGTTGCTGGGTTTGTTCCCGCTCATGGTCAACAAAGCTAGCGGCATGCGCGGGACGCGGGGAGGCGCTGTGATTGGCTAATCTATAGGGGGTGATCTATACTGTCGAGTTGAATCAGTATGCAACATACCATAGGGATTACAATGAACGTAGTTGACGCGGGTGATACTGGTGTCGATTCGGTTTTCACGAATAAACTTATTTGACAGGATTAAACTTAATTTAAGTGTTCTGTATTTTTCTTTATATATCGAAAAGACAAGGACAGGACGCTTAAATTTAGTTAATTCCTATCAAATAAGTTTAATCGTAAACACCGAATCGACACCATTGTCTGACCATATACAGGGTCCTTATAAAATACCTGAAACATTTTTAACCACGGCTTCTACTCATGAAACTGAACAACTTTCCCCAAGAAACCTATACTTAATTCGCAAAAAAATTTTTGGACATCTCATATTAATCAATCAACTGATCCGCCAATTTTGTATGGGAAGTCCAAAATTTTTTTTGCGAATTGAGTACAAGTTGTTCAGTTTCATGAGTAGAACCAAGTGTAAAAAAAATTTCAGGTATTTTAGAAGGACCCTATGTAGGATCTTAACATATAGACACCGACGCTATGAAAATGAACAATTTTCCTCAAAAAAGTATTATTATTCCGCAATGGGTTGGATATTACTGCGTTTATAATTATTTTACTATACGGAAACTGAAATGACGTCATCGTTTACAATTTCAACCATTTTAGAACAAAATTTCTTTTTTGACATGTCTAGCAGTCATTTATAAGACGTTATTAATAAAACGAACGTTCAAAACAATCCCCATCGCAAATTGAAAGTTTTAGAAAGAAAAGTAGCATTGTTAATTGAAAATTTGGAAAGTTATAAACAGATGTGAACGAATTAAAAAACGCCAGTAAAATAAGCACAAATGTATTAAAAAATAAAAGTAACAACTCAAGACTAACAGACGATGTTTTTCTCGCTCTTTTGAGAGTGACTATAAAGGTGGCTATACACCCAGACGAAGCGAAGCAGAGCGAAGCGGTGGAGCTATGAAAGGTCAAGTGTTTCCATTGAATCAATATTAGGTGATGCGGAAAAGAGCGGACCTACTTAGACGAGTAAGACTACTAAGGCGGAGACGTGCATGAAAAACCACACCCCGTGCGGACTGTAAAGTTAGCAAAGGTAGATAGATAACTCGTTTATTTAGCAAAGATTGTCAAGTTAGCCAGAACTGAAAAATTAAGAAGGATTGTAAAGTTAGGAAGGATTGTCAAGTTGTCAAGAACTGACAAGTTAGCAAGGATTGTCAAGTTGGCAAGAACTGACATGTTAGCAAGTCTTGTCAAGTTGGCAAGAACTGACAAGTTAGCAAGGATTGTCAAGTTAGTAAGAACTGACAAGTTAGCGAGGATTGTCAAGTTGGCAAGAACTGACAAGTTAGTAAGGATTGTCAAGTTAGTAAGAACTGACAAGTTAGCAAGGCTTGTCAAGTTGGCAAGAACTGACAAGTTAGCAAAGATTGGCAAGTTAGCAAGAACTGGCAAGTTAGCAAGGGTTGTCAAGTTAGAAATAATTGTCTGGTAACAGTTGCTGCTGCGTAACAGTGTACTTTCTCTTTCCACTCCACTTAATTTGGTCCGCCTTACTTCGGTAAGCTACCAATGTATTTGTCCACATTTACAATTTCTTTCCACACGTCTACCACTATTCCACTAAAGCACAGCCGCATTTTCAAACAATCTGATTGGTCTAGCAATTTTCAGCTCCGCACTACTCCGCTCCGCCTTAATGGAATTTTAAGAAATAGAGTGACAGAAATGTAGGTTTGGCAATCGTCTAAAAGTCTGCAGGCGCGGATCCAGGATTTGGTTCAAGAGGGGCCAATTTTCAGTGTACCCGTATTTATGAAGCAGTCGATGGTATTAAACCATTAATATAAAAAGTGGCGCGCGTAGCGAGCGCGAAATTTTTAATTAGTTAAGATATGCCTCTATTTATTTGCACTTTATAGAAGTTTTAGTACTTCGGTCAGGCTGGATCCGCGCCTGAATAGTCTATACAAAGTCACTCAATACTCAGAGAAACATATTGATATAAATAAATATCTTACCCGGCTCAGTGCGGCGGCAGCGACGTCGTTCTGAGCGGAGTCACCGCTAAGAGATAAACCTTTGAACTTTGACGGGATCTCGTCCTGCTTGTAGCCTGTTTGGTACAAATAAAGACATCAGTTGGTATCACAATAAAATAAAAAATATATAAATTTGACGTGTCTTCCGTGATTCGCAAGGTACGTTGGTGCCGGCCAGCTGCTTTCACTAGATGGCAACGGTTAAGCTATGTCGGAGGCCTTATAGGCGGCTTAAAAATTATGAAATATTGATCACTAAATAGCTATTTTATTGAAATTGCAGAAAAACCTTCTCGCTTTGAATTTCATTACGTGTACAATTTTTAATTTAAAAAATCGTAATAAACTAAAAATTGCTAACTACTATAATACACAATGACGTCATCGTTCACAATCTCAAATTTTTTTAGAACAAATTGTCGTTTTTGACATTTGTTAAAAAGTAACTCAGATGACTAACAGTCAACTTGCTATGCTATGCCAGTGGAGCTCACCCAGCAAGTTGAGCACCTCCTCCCGGAAGCCGGGCAGGAAGTTGGCTCGCAGCAGGAACCACGTGTCGCGCTCGCTCTGATCCATGGCTGCGTCCCCGCGCGCCCGGCAATACCTGTGATAAGACAATTCTTGCTAACTTGACAGTCTTTGCTAACTAGACAATTACTGCTAACTTGGCAGTCCTTGCTAACTTGTTAGTTCTTGCTAGCTTAACAGTTCTTGCTAACTTGTCAATTATAGCTAGCTAACTAGGCAATTCTTACTAACTTGACAGTTGACAGTCCTTGCTAACTCGTTAATCAATGTTAACCTTGCTTACCTTATCAATGCTTGCTAAATTACCAATCCTTATTGTCTTGACAATTTTACGAAACTTTTAAATATGTGCTAACTTGTCAATAGTTACTTAAATGTCTATCCTAGCTAAATTACCAAAAGAGAAAAAACCTTAACAATCCTTGGTAACTTATCAATCCTTGTGAGTTTGTTAATCAATTCGCACTTATCGATTCTTGCTAACCTTATAAATCCTTGCTAACACCATATAAATCCTTATTAACTTGTCAAGCAATGCTCACTTGTCAATCCTTGCTAGATTGTCAATCCTTGTTAACTCGTCAGTCAATGTTAACTTATCAATTCTTGTTAACCTTATCAACCCTTGCTAGATCGTTAATACTTGTTTACTTGTCAATCTTGATAACCTATCCATTCTTTCTAACTTGTCAAACTGTGCTAAGTTTTGCTTTTGAATAATATTTTTGTAGTTAATCATAAGTTGCAGAAACAAAACAACTCACTCTGCTAATCGTTCCGAAGCGCTGGGGTCCTGGCTCAGTGTGATGCTCAGGACTGTGTCCAGCTCCGTCGCCTTCTCCACTATCTCTGGCTCGCTCACAACCTAGCGAATAGAAAGAGACAGATGGATTTCTACAAAAAGTAGGTTTATCTTTGTTTATAACCTTAAACGTTATGCGCCATCCTAGTGACGTTTGTTGTGACAATGAAAAACAATCTTAGAATAAAGTGTGTTGTAGAAAGCTGTGGAATAAACTTCAAACCGAAGTTTCCCCTGAGGTCTACAGTGTGGGACTCTTCAAGAAGGGTTTGAAAATGTCTTTAAGGGTTCGGCAAAGCACTGATATGCCTGGAGATTCCCTACGTGATCGAATCAGAAATGAGGAGATGCGTAGGAGAACCAAAGTCACCGACATAGCTCACAGAGTCGCTAAACTGAAGTGGCAGTGGGCGGAGCATATAGCTCGTAGAACAGATGGCCGTTGGGACATAGAGTTCTCGAGTGGCGACCGCGCACCGGAAAACGCAGTGTCGGCAGGCCTCCCACTCGGTGGACCGATGACCTGGTTATGGTTGCGGGAAGTCGCTGGATGAGGGCAGCGCAAGACCGGTCAATGTAGAAATCCTTGGGGGAGGCCTTTGTCCAGCAGTGGACATCCTTCGGCTGATGATGAAAGCACTGATAGCACCCCTGGTATTGCCAATGCCCATAGGCGGCGGTAACCACTTTCCATCAGGTGGGACAGGTGGTGATCAGCCTTTTTGCCATCCTCTACAATAAAAATAAAACAAGTATTTCTATTTTTATTGTAGACATTTACCTGACTAATGTAGACTTGTCTCCGCGGGTCCTCCTCTTGCGGACACTTGTCGAACGTCACCAGTTTGCCGCCGAACTGAAACAAACATATCAAATGAATATGGCCGCTTGCATCAGTATTTTGACAGGGTTGAGTTTAAAACTATAAGGGATGGTTTGTATGACGGCTGATAACTGACCGAGAAGCTGGCAAAAACTAAAGGGATGGTTTGTGAGATGCTGGATGGCTGGTCACTGACCGTGAAGCTAGTTAAAACTAAACGGGATGGTTTGTGAGATGCTGGATGGCTGGTCACTGACCGTGAAGCTAGTTAAAACTAAACGGGATGGTTTGTGAGATGCTGGATGGCTGGTCACTGACCGTGAAGCTAGTTAAAACTAAACGGGATGGTTTGTGAGATGCTGGATGGCTGGTCACTGACCGTGAAGCTAGTTAAAACTAAACGGGATGGTTTGTGAGATGCTGGATGGCTGGTCACTGTCCGTGAAGCTAGTTAAATCTAAACGGGATGGTTTGTGAGATGCTGGATGGCTGGTCACTGACCGTGAAGCTAGTTAAAACTAAACGGGATGGTTTGTGAGATGCTGGATGGCTGGTCACTGACCGTGAAGCTAGTTAAAACTAAACGGGATGGTTTGTGCTACCCTATAGATTGAACTGGATGGGAAAATAAAAGGGATGGTTGGTAAGCTGAATACCTAGTGACTGATCAAGAAGCTAGCTAAAACTCAAAGGGATGGTTGGTAAGATGTCTGGTGACTGGTGGGAGTGACTGATGACTCACCGAGAACTTAACCCCAGAGGGTCACTTGAGCCATCGTGAATTATGGATTGTGTAATTATGTGAAATTATGCACTGTGTAATTACGGACTCCTATGGATGGATTTTTATGTAATTAAATGGAATAACTATAAAGATGGACGTTAATATGTATGATGTCTAATGGCTGATGTCTAGCCACTCACCGAGAACTTAGCCCCAAAGGGCCGAATTCAGATTCAGAGATTCAGAGATGTTGTTAAGATGTGTGGTGAATGGCGACTGGCGACTGGCGACTGGCAACTGGCGACTGGCGACTGGCGACTGGCGACTGGCGACTTTCAACTGGCAACTGACGACTGGCGACTGGTGACATGACATGACAACTCACCGAGAACTTGGCCCCCGAGGGTCGCTTGAGCCACCTCGGCGGCCGCGGCGGCTGTGAAGCCTGCGTGGGCTGTGTGGGCTGCGCGCGCGCCACGGCCGGCAGCTGGCTGAACGTGTGCGCGCCGCCGAAGGAGTCCATTATGTTGTTCGCTGTCGCTGAGCTCTGAGACACGATATTAAGGTTTGAGACATCTTTATTTCTCGTAAGAAAAAAATACTTACATGAGAAACGTAATAAAATATAAAATAAAAAGTAATGTGGGCTTATCGAACAGGTTAAACATGATTTCACGTTATACGTAACATGCATAAACACACAACAGTGATAAACTAAAATTCATAAATTAGGAAAAAGTTACAGTTAGATCTAGAAGCGTTGGGAAGGCTTAGTAAGCCTGCTTCCATCTTTCGTCATATCATTATTCAATAATCACCAGACAATATACTAGTAATAGTAATGGCTTAGGGGTCGTCCATTAATCACGTGAGGCTTAAAAGGGGAGGGGGTTCAGAAAAAACCACGAAATATCACGAGGGGGGGGGGGTGTACTGAGATATCACGTGTATTTATTTTTTCGTTGAACGCGCGATTTCCAGAGTAATTTTCAAACGTCGGAATGTTGCTGTTATGTTGTTTTTAACTCTTCCCAAGGTTCGAAACGGCTTCAGGCAGTCAGAAACAACCTGCAACCTTAATGTCTGGAAATTTTTATCACGGTATTTAATTTTCCAAAATTAAATTTCATTATACCTGTATTTAAAGATAATATTTTGTACCAAAAAATACACGTGATTTTGGGTAGGTGGTGGGGGGGTAGTGTAAAAAACCTCACCACGTATCACAAGGGGGGAGGGCGGGTCTAAAAAGTTGCTAAAAAACATCACGTGATTAATAGACGGCTCCTTACCAATCGAGTTTTTAGAACAGTCAACATTTTTTTTCGCAAATTGTCTTTGAGTTTCCTAGGGAAAGTTTGGGGAACCCGTCAGTAGAACTAACCACGACCGAGACGACCTTGAGAGGCTAATCTCCGCAGCATTAACACCTGGCAGCGGCACTCACCACTCCCGGCGCGGAGCCTCCCAGCAGGCAGTGCACGTCCAGGTGCTGGTCAAAGGCGGCGCTGGCCACCAGGTTGGGGTTGCGCGGGCACCACAGCACGTCGAACACCCACTGCTGCTGTTGGCTGATCTCCGACAGCAGCTCGCCGCCCTGCCGAGTATACAGGGTGTAAGGGACAGTAGACGAAACTAAACAACTTTCCACAAGATTTTTTTCAGGAAACGAAAAAAAAATCGGCTTCTCCATACAAAATTATAAACTTGATTGGACAGTTTGTATGGAGAAGCCTTTTTTTTCGTTTCCTAAAAAAAATTCTTGTGGAAAGTTGTTTAGTTTCGTCTACTGAGCAAGCCCTTAAAGTTTTCGGAAACCTGTCCCTTACATCCTGTATACCGTAAACAGTTACGGCTGGCCGCAGACGTACGCGTACGGTTTCCTGGTCAGGAATTTAGATTCCCAATTCCGAGAGCCTATCACAGACGTTAGATTTTTGTATTAGGATATTTTTTTGCCAGTTCTAAGATACGAACGTGTGCGCCTTGTTGAACATTTTGTATGAAAGGCGTTTCAGGCATTCAGGTTTCCGAATCTGAAATCCTGATCAGGAAACCTTATTAGGAAACCGTAATTCTGCGGCCAGCCTTAAACTCCAACTACAACAGTGGTACTGTTATACCTACAAGGTGATTTTTTGAGTCCGATGTAATGTATTCAGGTTTAATGTAACAACTTGTTCTACCACTTTTTTAATTTAGACTCCCCATACTAAAATAGTCAATCAAACATTCGAGTATTTTTTTTTTTATGTTTATAAAAGAAGTGGTAGAAAAAAGTAGTTACATTTGACCAGAACTTAAAAAAAAACACCTAGAATATTGCTACGAAGCCGTAGCACAAAGTTATTAAGTTTCGAGGGCTACACGAATCTTGATACACCTGTATAACTACTTTTTTTAAGTTATTTATTTTAATAAATGAAAAAATAATAAGTAATACAGAATAAAACTTGCATATAAAATGCCGCTAAACTTAGCTATTGTCGCAACTCTGCGTTCGCCACTCGCTATCGCCTTATAATAGCAATACAATGAGGGCTTGGAACCTCTATACTATTGGGGTCAAGAAAACTGACCGGCTCGCAGCACATAGCAGCGTATATAGCTCGTATAACAGATGGCCATTGGGGCATTAAAGTTCTCGAGTAGCGACTCGGTGAACCGATGACCTGCTGAAGGTTGCGGGAAGCCGCTGGATGGGGGAGACCCTTGTCTAGCAGTGGACGTCTTGGCCGATGATGATGGAACTGACCGGCTGCGTGTTGTTGGGGTTCCAGCACAGCACTCTGCCGTCCTTGCCAGCGGACAGCAGCAGGTCGGGGTCCTGGCGACACCACGCCAGCGCCATGACGCCCTTGTGGTGCCCCTCCAGCGTCACCAGCGGCGATGCTGCCAGCCTGGGGATACAAGATAATACATAAGCATGACAAAAACGCATTAGTATCAACTACTCTTATTATTACTATTTTCTTTTTGTAATCAAATAAAAGACTCTAGGTCTAAATTGAACATTTTTCTAATTTTATTAAGTTTATGACTGTTTGTGTCCTAAATAAATAAATAAATTAATTAAATTCCAGACACTTCATACAATTCAATTCGTGTGTGTGTGTGCGTGTGGGTGTGCGCTTGCGCGTGTGCGTGCGTGCGTGCGTGCGTGTGTGTGTGCGCGCCATACCATGTAAAAATGTGCTGAAGTTTCTTTGGGCCCGTCGTTTAATTCTCACTCCCCTAAACTTACCTGAACTGCGGTCATACAAGTTCCCATTGGTAGGAACTTCGTATTATGTAGTGTAGACTAAAAAAATACCTTCGAAAAGTGTACACAACTGCTAATTTAAAAACCTTTCATTAAGGCAACTCACCTCAAGTCCCACAGCTGGATGACCGGAACCTGGTCATCTTCAGACGCTATGCACACCTGCGTGGCCACCGAGGGGTGCCAGGCGAGCGCCCGCCAGCGGGTGCGGGACTGCGCGTCACTGCGACAAACACAATCCTCATCATTGCTCTTTCATTTGTACAGTCTCGTGCAACTATACTCATGGACAAAAAAATCGACTCAAAGTTTCGTGCACGACTTTTGGAAAATTAACTCAATCTAGCAAAATAAAACTAAACCAAAAGTTCAGAAAATGTGTGTTTACTGTTTATGATTTTAGTTTGATGGTTTTCTAGTTGTTTGCTTTTAGTGTTTAGCAGTTTTGTAGACTGAGTTATTTTTTCAAAAGTCGAGCAACAAATGGGGCCAGATGACCGTGTGTTATTTGTCCCAGATATTATTACTATTCTTATTTTCGAATATAAATTTGGGCTACTCTGCCCACTTGGCGCTAGGACAAGCGGCAGGAGCTACTCCAGCAGAAGCACAGTCGGCTGGAGGTCAGTGCGACGAAGAGAGAAAGCGACGGACAATCCGGGCATTTTCGAGGGGCACAGCCTTTTGCATAGCCGCTATTATTGGTCTGCCTCGAAGCCCCAGCCGCCTAAGGTTACGATCCAGGTCAGCGGGGATCAAACCATTAACGGACAGGACTACAGGAATGATCATAATTATTATTATTAAATCTTGAGTCGATTTTTTAGTCCACCAGTGTAGTATACAGCCAAGTAGTGCAAGTAGTACTAGATGGCACGCCTGCAGCTACCCTGTCTATTAAGTAAACAAAGTATTACCTCAGTTTCATGATGGGTTCGTTTTTCCTCAGATCCCACACGACGCATCTCGTGGCGAAAGTGGATCCCAGGATGTGTTGCACCTGGGCAGGGGAAAACGTTAATGTATTTAGCCTGCCCTATATTCAACTGAGATTATGCCAGCAAACAAGCTGTTGCTGCCAACGAATCAGTTCAGCGGAAACGTTATAAAATAAATATATATCTATCTAAACTCTTGTACACGAAAGAGACAAAAACAGGTTGATTTCAAGCTAATCTTAACAGATGACTATTATTGCTTCAAGTCAAAACTAGTTGACTAGTGTTATTCAAGTCTCATTTTATGAAATCGCACTCTTAAACAATGATAACCAAAGAATATGTCTACTCCTATCTCTGTCTTAACAACTGTGAAAGAAAGAGACAAATACCTGTTGATTCCACGCTAAGCCCTGCACGTGGTCGAACGGCTGACTCCTATTGCCAGGAGCCATAGGCTGGCTGGTGTTGTTCAAGTCCCATATGAAGATCTCGCTCTCTGAAGCCCCTGAGGCGAGCAGGTTCTTTTGGTATGGGTTGATGTCCAAAGCTGATACATGGCCTGGGTGGGGAGAAACAGAGAGAACTTTAGATTAAGAACCTACAGTATCCCGTGGCATCTATCTCGACCATTTCTGTGCTTCGCAGGGCACGTTAAGCCGTTGGTGCCGGCGCTGCTATCACTAGATGGCAGTCGTTAAGTCATGTCGGAGGCCCTATAGGAGGGTTGGAAACTTCTGATTCTGGGGTTTGGCCACTACCCCGAATTTAGCCCCGTGTGTGAAGTATGGCCTTACCTTCTCGAGACCCATGCCCCTGCAGTGGGTATCATATGATATGATTCATAATTCATAATTATTTATTGGTAACATCCATTACACGTCATTAAAAATAGTAAAATTAACATATTAAGTAATTACCTAATAGTATTAAATATAGTAATTAAATTTCAATAAACAATAAAGATTATTCAAATGAAAAATAAAACAAAAATCGATAAATTACGATGTCATTAAAAATATTTTGTTATTGGAATAAAAAATTTACATTTCGAAAAACTCTTCAATTGTGTAGAATGACTTTTCGATTAACCAGCCCTTTAAGCTGTTTCTAAACATCTTGTCGTTTGGCGCGTCGGTAATGTACTGGGGCAGATGGTTATAAACGCGCGCGCCCAGCACGTGCGTCAGCCGCGCGGTCTTCGCGAGCCGGTGCGGCACGCTCGCCAGCTTACCCGCGCCCCGCGTGTCGTGCCTGTGCCCGTCGCCTCGTCGCGGGTATGCGTCAAGGTTTCCTCTGGCATATGAAGCGACTTGCATAATGACTATCGAGAGTAAGGTGAGTATACCCAGAGACGTAAAGTATGGTTTAGCTGACGTGAACTGCGATACTTGCACTATAGCTCTAACTGCCCTTTTTTTTTTTTTTTTTTTTTTTTTTTATGGCAGAGGTGGCAAACGAGCAGACGGATCACCTGATGGTAAGCGATTACCGCCGCCCATAGACACCCGCAACACCAGAGGAGTTACAAGTGCGTTGCCGGCCTTTGATTTGGGAGTACGCTCTTTTCTTGAAGGTTTGAATGTCGTATCGGTCCGGAAATACCGCAGGCCCTTTTTTATGGTATGATATTTATTTATTTATTTATATGATTTATTTACATGTAAGCTTACTAAGATCCAACACGCTTACAAGCTAATTAATAGGAAATATATCTATACGACAAAACATATAAAAATAATAATATACAGCTTCCCAGCTACCTGAAAATAGGTCGACATTCTGGTTCTCGCCTACAAACTCATTAAATAGCGACAAGGCTCCGGATGAAGGCGAGTTCATCGCATGGCTAGTTCTTAGACACCGAGAGGGAAGGCGAACAGCTGATGTGGGTTGTAAACTACAGTATACCCACTATTACCCACCACTGAGTATTCCCATACATATTTAGGGAAGATTAAGCCATAGTCCTTACACTTGGGCCAAGTCCAAGTCCGTATTAACGGAGGTTGTAAAGCTAGTAGTATACAGCACGGGTAGCATGAAGCGTAGACAAAGCTGTTTGTCGCGCCAAATGCGAGAAAACAGCTCAGCTGTCTCTTTCATTCGCTTAGCGTTAAAACGGAACAAATGCTTTTAAAACTCGCGTCGCGCGCGAGATACGTCGCCATGCTACCGGTGCAGGATCTAACAAAGTACGTTTAGATTATATTAAATGACGATCTCCTAATTATACTCAAAAACATTTGTTTTATGAGTTTTCTTAAAAAGCAATAAAAAATTGAAGCAATTTTGATTAACCCTTTGAGCCAATTTTATTTGGAGATCCAAATGTTTTTTTGAGAATTTACTGTGAATTTTTTAGGAAAGGTGATGGAGAGAAGTCTAGAATAAAAGGTTCTACAACGATTTTGTTTTAAAATCTACTGAAATTTTTAAAGAAAATACATATGACTTACTGAACCTTTTAAATCCTACTGTGACACAATAGTTGCTGAATAAAATACTGGATGGCCATAAATAAACGGAACAACTGATAACATGTTATCTGTCTGTCAACCGTGGCTCGTTATAACAATTCAGATAAAATTACCATTCATACAGTATTTTAGTCAATGAGTGACGAAATGAAATCTTAGGTGATTTAAGAGCAAACTATACACCTTTTCTACTACTATTAATATCTATGGTCATGTGCTGACTGCAATAACAGGTGTGTTTTCAGCAACAAATAAACATTTTATCTATATAGGGTGACCCTAAATTAGTTCTTGATACGAAAGTCTATGAATGTGCTCATGATAACAAACAACTTTCCCTAAGAAACCCATAGTCAAATCGCAAAAAAAAAATTTGAGTCTCCATACAAATCGATGAACTGACCGGCCAAATTAGTATGAAGAGTCCAAATTTTTTTTACGATTTGACTATGGGTTCTTTAGGGAAAGTTGTTCGTTATCATGAGCACATGCATAGCCTTTCGTATCAAGAACTAATTTAGGGTCACCCTATATATCTTAACGAGGGAAACTTCTGTGGCGTTTCTTTAGATCAAATTATTTAGAGCATGTGATCTTTCTTAGTGACAGAAAGTGATGGAGCCTTGAGCCTTAACTGGCATTGAAGTAATGTATAAGAATCATTCTACATACGGAACAGTTTTTTAATAGGGGAGCAATGGCTGACTCTCCCGTTTCACTCGTGATTGGGTGCTGTCCGTGTAAACTGGCCTGCTCTTGTCATTGGTTTTTGGAATTGTTAGCCATTAGCTACAAATATTTTTTACTTTTATCTCTTTTGAATCCTTTCTTTCTAATAGAATATAAGTTTTTTTTTTTAAATGTGTTGGAGGGAGTTTCTTTAGGGCCCGCCGTTTCTTTTCACTCCGCAAACACTCCCGAAACAGCGGGTATATGTATAAGAGTTCCGAGTGGTAGGAACCTCGTATTAGGTAGATAAAAGAATGACGTTCGACAAGTGTACACTGCTACCTACTTTGAATAAAATATTTTCATTTTCATTTTTAAAGACTCAAAAAAAATCATTACACAACTGTTCACTTTAAATTACTGACCTTGGTGCTTGGTGCTGCTACCGAGCAAGGCATCCTTAGACCCCGCAAGCAACCTCTCCCCGCTGTAGAACTCCAGAAGGCCTCCATCGCAGCCACCAACCAGTATGTTGGCTCCAGACCACACCAGCTTCTGAAACCTGGGTGACCACAAATGATTTTAACTGCTATATTTTGAAGTCTGAGAAATTTCAGTAGGAATTTTTTTTATAGTCTTACGATTTAAGTAGATAAGTATAAAGGAAACATATTATTATTATTATTTATTTATTAAGTAGTTCATCAAACACATGAATATGATAAACACACATATTTAGATAGTGCAATATTAGAGGTTCTTTTAGTTACTTTTAATATAGTAAAACAAACTGATATCATCTGTAACATCGGCAATGGCCTAGAACTGGGTTTGATGTTAAAAAACAAACAATAGCCAACATTTATAGATCTGAATAAAACTCATACATATCCATAGTCAGAGCAACAAAGTAAAAATGCAGTTAAATTTAATAGGCACATTAGAAAATTCTATATGGACAGACATTCATTAAAAATGACCCAATAGAAATTTGATGTCACAGCAATTTAAACTTATTGTATAAACACTATAGATTTTTTTTTTTTAATTTTTCCAATGTTTGATACAGAAAGTGTAGCCCAACGAGAACTTGCAATGTCAAAAACGTTGATCAGAGGGTATCCTTAGGGGATGACCTTTATGTTGCGTTTTCTTCAGAGTATCATCATAAGTTGCTCTAATTCCCGTGGTTTCAGTCAAAATTCACACATATCCTCACCACTCACACACGTCATGAACTAAAACCAACACAACAGATGCTCACAAACATACTCACTTATGTTGAGTCTGCAAGCTGGATTTTAACTCGAGATCCAGCCCAGGGTCTTCCAAGTTCAACGAGTATAATTCCAAGTAGGAATTTGAGCTGAACGATGCGTCGACTTGCTGCGCCGCCGAACCGGCCGCCAGGTACACGCTCTGCAGCTCCGCCGGCGACCAGCACACGTTCACAGTCCTCTTCAGCTCCTTGATCTTCATGTTCACCAGCCAATATCACTAGAAAACCACGAAACACGAAAAACAAACTCAAAAACCGATTTATTTACACAATTATGTCACAACTTCAAACTCTGCTTTAGCTGCAATATTACTTTATCTCACAATGTTAGACGGATTTTAGTGGTTCAATAAATGGAAAAGGAGCAATTTTTAATAGAATTTCTTAAGGTTCTGATAAAATAACAGCTTTTTTACCATAAAAACACCGAGTTGGCACTTCCAACGTGGCTGACGTAAATAATTCTGATTTGACAGTTCTCGTTCAGAAACGTTAAAAATAGAGTGCGACATCCTGACATTTGGCATATGTTTGACACATGTTTGATATGTTCCTCTCTTTCTATTTTCTGATGTTCAAGAGAGAGAAATAAGAACACTTTTTCGTTTAGAAACTTAAATAAAGATCCACAAAACGAGGTAAAAGAAAATCTTTTGAAATAATAGGTTTGTCATTTACGTAGAAATGCGAGTCCGTATCACAAAATCATGTTTGGTTCTAGTTTTTTCTTTACTATAGGATTATTTCTAGAAGCGGTCGTGGCTCAGTGTAGTCGGGGATTTAGTGCGATGAACCGTTTTATTTTGGATCCGGCGTTCAAACTTGGCACAGTTGTTCCCTAGGCCGTTCTGAGTGGATTAAGCCCGGGAGCCATCGGGAGCCATCCCCCATTTGGCAGGGGGAGGGGGGTAAAGTTTGTTTCTGCCGCGCTCCATTTGTGGGCTTATATCTCCAAAACTATTGGTATTAGGGCAAGTAAAGTATCATTTTCGTATGATTCAAGGATACGGAATTCATTTCTGTAACAAAAAAAATGACTTTCCATATATAAAAAAAAGAAATATTTGATAAAACGTATAAAACACGACTACCTTTTTTCCGCATATGTGTCGATTAATTTTTAATGGTCTAAGATTAGCATGAAAAAAATATATTCTGAAAGCCACACTTCCTAGCATTATAAAAATATAAATTTCATTAGAATATCATAACAAATATTTAGTTAAAAAAATAAAATCCAATGCGTGGCAGCGTGGTATAAAACGCGCGGTCCGCGCGGTTCTAAATTTCAGCAGTTATATTTCTTTTTTTTTCTATGAAACGTATTTTTTTTGTTGCAGTGATGAATTTGTCATCCTTGAAATATCAGAATATGATATCGGACTTGCCCTAGTACCTATAGTTATGGAGATATAAGCCCCAAAAGAAGCGCGACTCAACAAGTAAACGATGAAGCGTGGGTGATTTTTTTCCACATATGTGTTGATTAATTTTTAATGGTCTAGGATATTAGCATGAAAAAAAAATATTCTGAAAGCCCCATTTCCTAGGATTATAAAAATGTTAAATTCATTAGAATAGCAAAATAAATACTTCGTAAAAAAGAAATTATTTTGATGCTCGGCAGAGTAGCATAAAACGCGCGGTTTTAGTATCTGTTGTTCGTAAGTAAATAAAATTAATCATCTAGCGCCCAAAAATGACTGTTAAGTAACATAATATAAATAGGTACATAATATTATTATTTAAATATTTCTCACACGCACAAAATATTTGTCACGTAGAACAAAAAATATTTTCCTTAAAAAAACATATATGAGAAAATCCGAAAAATGTGACTATTTCTCATACGAATTATGGTGGTTTACTATCTATCAGCCGAAAGACTGCTGGACAAAGGCCAAGGATTTCCACAACGACCGGTCCTGTGCGGCTCGCATTCAGCGGCTTCCCGCAACCTTCACCAGCTCGTCGGTCCACGGAGTCGGAGACCTGCCCACACTGCGTCTTCCGATGCGCGGTAGCCACTCGAGAACTTTACTGCACCAACGGCCATCTATTCTACGACCTAGGTGCCCTGCCCACTGCCACTTAAGTCTAGCAATTCTAAGAGCTATGTCGGTAACTTTAGTTCTCCTACGTATCTCCTCATTTCTGATTCGATCACGTCGGGAATCACCAAGCATAGCACGCTCCATCGCCCTTTGGGTGACCTTGAGCCTTCTTATGAGGCCTATAGTAAGCGACCATGTCTCGGATCCATATGTCGTCTCATCACTGGCAACACACACTGGTCAAAGACTTTTGTCTTGAGACACTGCGGTATTTTGGACGTTAAGATATTGCGGAGCTTACCGAACGCTGCCCAGCCGAGTTGGATTCGACGATTGATCTCTTTCTCGAAGTTGTACCTACCTAACTGGACTGTTTGTCCCAGGTATACATATTCGTCAACAACTTCGAGTGTAGAGTCTCCAACCTTCAGAGGAGTGGGTGTAACACGGACGTTTGACATGATTTTCGTCTTATCCATGTTCATTTTAAGACCCACTTGTTGGGAGACTCTACTGAGTCCATCGAGCATTGCGCCTAGGTCCTCCAAGGTCTCAGCCATGATCACGATATCGTCAGCAAATCGAAGGTGAGTGATGTACTCGCCATTGATGTTGATGCCGAGTCCTCTCCAGTCCAGAAGCTTGGAATCGTCTTCCAGTGCGGCGGTGAACAGTCAAACTCAAACTCAAAAACTCAAACTCAAAATGTTTTTTATTTAAGTAGATGCTTTACACATGCTTTTAAATCGTCAATATTTTTTTTTCTACCTAGTACAAAGTCCCTACCACGCGGGACTTGTACACTCAACGTTTCGGGAAGTGTTTGCGAAGCGAGAAGAAACGTCGAGCCCAAAAGAAACTCGCTTCAACACATTTTTTAAATAAAATCTTAAATTCTATTACAATTCATGTCAACAATAAAATTGTGAGCTGGAGGATCTATACATGTCCATATATCATTATCATTTACATAATCTAGTATTTTGTAATACCCTCTAGAGCATAAACAATTTTTCACATGCAATTTGAATTTGTTTTCTGGCAAACTAGTCACATTTTCGGGTATTTTGTTATAAAATTTTACACACTGCCCCATAAATGACTTCTTAACTTTACTCAGTCTCGAATAGGCAACATCTATGTTATTAATATTTCTTAGATTAAACTTGTGTCTGTCACTGTTTTTATGAAACAAGTGCAAATTTTTACGTACATACATGATATTTTCGTATATGAATTGACTAGCAACGGTAAGAATATTAATTTCTTTAAACAAATTCCTCAACGACTCGCGGGATCGCATCTGGTAGATTGCGCGAATTGCCCTTTTTTGCAAAATGAAAATCGTTTCAATATCAGCCGCATGTCCCCAGAGTAAGATTCCGTAAGACATTATACTGTGAAAATAACTAAAATACACTAGTCTCGCAGTATCTACATCTGTCAACTGTCTTATTTTCTTAACAGCATATGCAGCTGAACTAAGCCGTCCCGCTAAGGTTTCTATGTGTGGGCCCCATTGCAGTGTAGCATCTAAAGTTATACCTAAAAAAACAGTCTTATTTACAAAGTCCAATACATTATTATCTACAATTACACTGTTTTCAATTTTCTTTACATTTGGTAATGAGAATTTTATGCATTTTGTTTTTTTTGCATTTAAGAGTAGATTGTTAACAGTGAACCACTTTAGAATCTCTGAAAGAGTGTTGTTTACTTCGTCAATTTTGCTATCTTTCCTGTCAATCTTAAAAATAAGAGAAGTATCATCAGCAAACAACACAATGTTTGACAAATTTTGCACCATATATGGCAAGTCATTTATATATGTAAGAAAAAGAAAAGGGCCTAATATAGATCCCTGGGGCACACCCATTTTAACCTTAGAGCCGGATGAATTTGTGCCATTTACTTGAACTTTTTGCGTTCTGTTGCTTAAGTACGAATTAAGAAGACTGAGGGCCCCGTCCTCGACACCGTAATGCTTTAACTTTATAAGCAATGTATGATGTTCAACGCAATCAAATGCTTTAGATAAATCACAGAACACTCCTATTGCATTCTGTGATTCCTCAAAAGCATCATAGATGTTACGAATAAGAGATACTCCTGCATCGGTTGTAGATCGACCTTTTGTGAAACCAAACTGTTGTTTATGCAGAAGATTATTTTCATTAAAATGTTGTAGTAATTGGTTGAGCATAATTTTTTCAAAAATTTTACTGAGAACTGGTAGTACAGAAACTGGTCTGTAATTTCCCGGATCACTTTTGTTACCAGACTTATATAAGGGTATCACTTTACTACATTTCATTAGGTCCGGAAATACGCCACTATCAATACTGATATTAAAAAGACAAGCTAAATATGGCGCTAAAGTCATAATTACATTACTAATTAAACTTACTGATAGTCCCCAAAGGTCTTCAGTTCTTTTCATTTTAAGAGATTTAAAAGTTTTGACAATAGTGTCTGGTTCAATTTCTCTGAAGGAGAATTTTTCATTACAAATACTGACATTATCTTCTAACAATTGTTTAGCATGCACCGGTGACGAATTCAAGGCCTCAGTGGTCTTAAGTGGAATATTTGTGAAAAAAGTTTCGAATTCTTTGGCTACATCGGCATTTGTTGTAATTTTACCTTGATCTGTTTGCAAAACATATTCATTATCGCGGGGTTTGACCTTGCCGGTTTCTTTGTTTATAATATTCCAAACGGTTTTAATTTTATCATCTGATGATTTTATTTTTCTGGCTAAGTAATTCGATTTTGCTGCACGGCATACCTGT
The DNA here is from genome assembly GCA_958295455.1 of Coleophora deauratella. NCBI lineage: Eukaryota > Metazoa > Arthropoda > Insecta > Lepidoptera > Coleophoridae > Coleophora > Coleophora deauratella. Next base: position 1,463,737 of record OY282406.1, read on the forward strand.
CTAAAGATTTTCGAATACTTTTTTACGTACTCTTTAAAGTTATTATCAAAAATATAGGTTTTCCTGTCATAGAGATCAAACAAAGTTTGTCGGCTTTTATAAATACCTACAGTAGCCCACTCACAAAATTTGAATTGATGATTAATATTTCTGGATTTTGTTTTAAATATATCTTGAAATTCTCTGTCAAGCACTGTGAAAAAATCATTGTAAAAACTATTCGCGTCTACGTGTTTATCAAAATTTGGTATGGGCAGCTTTTCAATTAGTGTTGTTTTAAAATTTTCTATTCGGTTAACAGTGACAGGTCTTCTTTGAACTTTTATTTGTTCTTTAATAAATCTCACAGGGAAGCTAGCCAGCAATCCGCTGTGATCAGATCTTAAGCAATTTATAACTTTTTTTTCTACAAATTTACAGTTACAAAATATGTTATCTATGCAAGTTGCAGAAGTCTCTGTTTTTCTTGTTGGTTCCAAAAAAATGTAATCTAAATCAAACGACTTAAAAAGACAAGTGATTCTAGTTGTTAGAGACTTCTTTTCTAACAAATCTACATTAAAGTCTCCACAAACGATTACCGATTTACTACTTTTACTAACTAAATCTAATGCATCCTCCATTGCCGATTCGAAACGAACAAAGTTGTCGTCATATGGGGGTCTATACACGCAAATAATTATGTGGTTCTCCAGCTCCACGCAAGATAGTTCAATAGTTTTTTCAATCGAAAGACTGACGACATCCTTCCGTTCTTTAATTTTTATGGAATTTTCAACTAATATTGCGGAACCACCACGCTGTGTAGTCTTTCGATTGAAAGCACTTCCCATTCTATAATTTTCAAAATTAAAAAGCATTTCATGTTCTTTAAGCCAGTGTTCCGTGATACAAAATATGTTAATATTATATTTTTCCAAAAATAATTCTACTTCAAATTCTTTGCCGATGAAGCCTTGTATATTTTGTTGAACTAAATTAAAACAGGTAGGCTTCTTCGTTGTCTTTAAATCTAGTTTAAATCTGGAGTTCGAGCCCCACTGCAGACGACGGCATCACAGGCTGTACTATTTAGTACGTTTATGGGCTGCGCCATACCCGTGGCACCGCCACCGGCGGCGGGTTCCTCCGTCGTTACGCAAGTAATTACCGACTGAATACAGTCGGTACGATGTAAAATACTATAAGCTAACGAATTAGCTAGTCTTTTTTTCTGTACATAAGAAAGATACATTGTATCCTGAGTCAATCTATACTTATTTACAAAACTATTTGTATCAAAAAATAATACATAGTCACTATGACTACAAGTCAGGTTATACAAGTATAGATTTAAATTGTATAATTTTTTGTTGTAGCTATGCGTTTCATTACTGCAGTAAGGGAACGCACAGACAGTTATTTTACATTTTTTCTTTGCGCTTAGCTCAACCAGCCGGTCGACAGTTCTTTTTATCTGAGGTTTTTTTACATTTAAGCTATTACCTAACACTAATCCGACCGAGGTGCTTTGGTCTAGAGAACTACTACAGATTTTTTCAACTATTTGCTCCAATGATGCGTCAGGATAGCACATATTTACTATAGACGAGTTTGTTATATTATTGGCCAACAATGGTCCAAAACCAACACCTATTCTGTCAGAGAAAATAATAGTATTTTTTTCTGACTTACTCGCAGAAGACAAGGTGTTTTCACAAAGCGAGTTTGGTACAGTCATTAAATGGTCTGAGTTTAGAACAGTGACTCCGCTTTGAAACGTATCATTTTCGCGCCTGTCTGTTGCTGGTCCCTCGGCGCTAGCTGGACGGCCGCAGTCGCACTGGTGGTTGTTTACTAGGGAGTCAAATCGCTCCGAATTATACCTACATAGTTCTAAGAGCTTATCTGTAGCCAAAACATGTTCATCAATTTGTCTTTCAGCTTGTTCATATTTTTGTTTTGTTTCTGCAAGACAATCTGTTAACCTAATTATTTCAAACTCCAAATTTCGCGTGTCCATGTCATATTTAATCTTATAATTATCTAATTGCATACAGTGCATATCTAATTTTTTTAATAACTCGATGCGTTCAGCTTTAATTTTTTCTGTACTTTTACATTTAATACAGAATTTTTTTAATTGGAGTGTGGACTTTCGAACTAACTTATTAAGCCTTGCATACTTTTTAATTTTTTCAGTTTCAGTTTCGGAGATATAACGTCTCCCTGTCTCACCCCCACGCTACAGCCGGATAGGTTTCGAATTCTCATCCTGGATCCTGGACCGACATGGTGGCGTTTTCCTACAAACACTTCAATACTTCGATGTGTATCGATAGTCAATTTGGCACCGTTGGACTGTAACACAGCCCAGGTCTCGATCGAACCAAAAGCTTTCTCATAGTCCACAAACGCCATTATACTCTTCGGTCTTCTGTATAATCTGCCGCAGCGTATGTATGTGGTCTATGGTATAAAAGTCTTTTCGGAAACCAGCTTGTTCGGGAGGCTGGAAGTCGTGAAACCTGAGTGCGAGACGATTTGTAATGACTCTCGACATGGCTTGTAGACATGGCTCAGGAGTGAGATGGGTCTGTAATTCTTCAGCAGAGTCTTATCATGCTTCTTGAAGAAGAGCACCACTAGATTTCTGTGCCATGCTGTAGACGTTTTTCCCTCGAGAATGACGGAAATAAATAACTTCTTAAGAGCTATAAGTATCGGTTTTCCACCTGCTTTCAGAAGCTCAGCAGTAATTCCGTCATCACCCGGTGCCTTCTTGTTCTTAAGCTTTTTGAGAGCCATTCTTATCTCGCACAGGCTGACGTCTGGGATATCTTCGGTATAATGTCGGCTCAATCCGGCTCTCGGATCTTAAGCCAGATTACTGACAGGCAAGGATGTAGTCGTGTATAATTGTCCGTAGAACTTCTCAACCTCTTCCAACAGCTCGGACTTGGACGACACGACTCTGCCATCCTCGATCTTCAGCTTTGCCAGCAGACAGATTCCTTGCCAAAGCACATCTCATTGGGTGGTGGCTGAAAATCAGTGTCCCGTCCTTGGGCGGGGTAACAACACTGAGCCGTGGCCCATTTGTGATCGCTGCGGCACACACACTAGGCATATCATAGATATTTAAGTTTGCTTGTTTTTTTCTTTTTTTACTTATTATTTTTTTTTTGTTTTTCCTTATTTATATTTTGTTAATATGTTATAAGTTTGTATGTTATTATTCTTATTTATTTTTCCTGTGTTTATCATTTTTGTGTTCAAGTTTGTTTTGTGTGTGTGATCACAGCAATTACAATAAATGCTTTATCTATCTATCTATCTATCTATCTTTCGGGATTTTGGAGTTGTATAGGCGGTGGTCGCAGCGTCATCAGTTGTCAAGAACGTAATTTGACGTGGCTTGCGAAGCACGGAAACGGTTACGAGATTAACTCGCCAATGAGAGCCAAACTCATTATGGTTATATATGACCTTTTCTGAAGTCAGTTAACCTGGGTGATCAACATGACCACGCAAGTTACATAGTAGACCACCATAATACAATGCAAGTTAGATAGTAAACCACCATAATTCGTATGAGAAATAGTCACGTTTTGCGGATTTTCTCAAATACGTTTTTACTTATAAGGAAAAATATTATTTGTTTTACGTGACAAATATTTTGTGCATGCGAGAAATATTTAAATAATAATATTATGTAGGTACCTGTTTATACTTTGTTACTTAACAGTCATTTGGGCGCTAGATGATTAATTTTATTTACTTACGAATAACAGATACTAAAACCGCGCGTTTTATGCTACTCTGCCGAGCATCAAATTATATATTTTTTTCACTAAGTATTTATTATGCTATTCTAATGAAATTTATATTTTTATAATCCTAAGAAGTGTGGCTTTCAGAATATATTTTTTTCATGCTAATATCAAAGACGATTAAAAATTAATCGACCCATATGTGGAAAAAAGGTAGCCATCTTTTATACGTTTTATCAAATATTTCTTTTTTTATATATGGAAAGTCATTTTTTTTATTATAGAAATGAATTCCTTATCCTTTAATCATACGAAAATGATATCTCACTTGCCCTAGTACCAATATTTTTGGAGATATAAGCCCAAAAATGGAGCGCGGCAGAAACAAACTTTCCCCCTCTCCCCCTGCCAAACGAGGGATGGCTCCCGGTGGCTCCCGGGCTTAATCTACTCAGAATGGCCTTAGGAACAACTATGCCAAGTTTGAGCGCCGGATCCAAATTAAAACGGTTCCCATACTAGACGTTGCACTAAATTCCCCACTAGTGCGGCTTGTGTGGTCTTGTTGATCACGCAGGTTACCTGACTACAGACACGGTCATAAACTGGATGGGTTTGACTGTTAGTTACATTTATCTCGCCCGTTTCCGTGCTTCGCAAGGCATGTTAAGCCATTGGTGCCGGCTGCTATCGCTAGATGGCAGTCGTTAAGCCATGTCGAAGGCCTATTAGGCGGGTTGAAAACTTCTGACGCTGGGGTTGACCACTAGCCCCACAACCTGCACCAATCCGGACTTGGCCTCCGTGTGTGGAGTATGGCTATAACCTTCCCGAGTTGTAGGAAGAAACCCGTGCCCCTGCAGTAATAACATAGGATTATTTCTATTTTAGTTACAACCTACCAATTTGATCAAAATCCTTGTAACCATGACAACGATTTTGTGTAGTTACATTTCTTCATAATTTTTTTTATTTTAGTCATGATTTTCTTATTCATTGTTTATTTTTTTATAGTAAATGAAATCTTTTGTAATCTTCTGCAAATGTAAGAAATCTTCTTGCTGTCATGCCTGAAGCTGACGTAAACGCGGATCAAAATACTTCTTGGAAAGGCAAAATCAAGGGAATGGCTTTTGCTACCAAAACATTTTTGAATAAAGCACTCCATTTCCTTAACATTTGTGATAAGTTTTTTGGTAATTGATTTTGAAGTGAAGACTATAAACGTACGTACCTTCTTTATATTTTATTTATTCCTTCTAGGACTATAAAAAAATATTTCAGCATGAAGTGTGGTTTTCTCATGAAACTTATTACTTTTTAAAAAGTACCTAAATATAAAACGAGAAATCAAAAAATGGTTTTGCGATTTCACGTATATAGAAGGTTCAGTAAAATTCTTGCCGGAGATTTTTTTTTATCATGCTGTTCATTAAACTATCGCCTATTGAATATATTCGGATATCTATGACATCTATAAATTATTTGTCCAATTTATCTACCACTGCCTACTTAGCTTCGTAGCGTCGTAATGGTCAGTCAACTCGCGTAACATCAGAATGTCGCGAATTCGATTTCCGGTGGGGGCCAATTTTGTAAAACTCAGTTTTTAGGCAGTGTAACGCATTTTCTAATCCTACCTGGTCAACTGCCAGCTTACGATTCCTGGAGATTAAAAATAGCCAGCTCTCCATAACATTGGAGTTAAAGTTGGGGTTTCGGTTTTCAATATTTGTAGCCTGGAAGAAATTGCTTTAAAGCTATAAGGGTGTTTTTGCAAATTATCAATAATTTCTTTTTTATGTTATCTTCATTGTTGTTTTGTTAATTTTTCGGCATTCTTTTAAATTGTAATTTATTTCCCTAAATTCCTACTACGCGGAACCTACACCAGCCTAAACTCAATGTTTCCGCAAGTATTTCTATCTAGTACAAAGATTCTACCACGCGAAATTGGTACCTACATAAAAAATTTCTGGAAGTGTGAGTGAAGCCAGAAGAAACTCTTCCTTCGCTATGTAGTTCTACTACTACACTGGTGGACTAAAAAATCGACTCAAGATTTGTTGCTCGACTTTTGAAAAAATAACTCAGTCTACAAACCTGCTAAACACTAAAAGCAGAAAACTAGAAAACCATCAAACTAAAATCATAAACAGTAAACACACAGTTTTTGAACTTTTGGTTTAGTTTTATTTTGCTAGATTGAGTTAATTTTCCAAAAGTCGTGCATGAAACTTTGAATCGAATTTTTTGTCCATGAGTATATTAGCTATACCTACCTACTTCCTACTTACTTATCGTAATGAAATGAAATGAAAATGAAATTTTTTTTATTCGAAGTAGGTAGCAGTGTACACTTTTCGAACGTCATTCTTTTATCTACCTAATACGAGGTTTCTACCACTCGGAACTCGTATACCCACCGTTTCGGGAAGTGTTTGCGGAGTGAGAAGATACGGCGAGGCCTAAAGAAACTCCCTCCAACACATTAAAAAAAAGTCTTATATTCTATATGTACACTTACTGTCTAGATGTCAAGCATACCGATAGTAATGCCGAGGACGGAGTGGGAACGCATCAAGAAATGGACGGAGAAAGACAAGAGGGACCCTGAGGCGGTCCGGAGGCGCGAGTACTTGAACTACCTGAACACACGTAGCAAGGAGATGACGTCATCGTGGCCCAACTCCGTGGAGGTGAGGAGTTTTTCTTTATTGTAGAGGATGGCAAAACGGCTGACGGCCCACCTAATGGAAAGTGGTTACCGCCGCCATTGGGCATTTGCAACCAGGGTGCTATCAATGCTTTGCCGAATCGTCAAAAACGTTTTCCAATGTCTTCTTGAATAGTCCTAGACCTCAAGGAAAACCTCGGATAGAAGCTCATTCCACAGCTGGAGGGTTCTAGGTAAAAAACATCTCTGAAATCTTACGGTTCACTCCTGCTTCCGGGCATCTGCTCATCCGTTAAACAAATGTTTATCCTAGTTGGTAATCGAACCCAAGACTCTTGGGTCAAAATTTAGGAGCACTAACCACTATCCACCTAATCTAAAAGCGTTGGTGGCGCAACGGGTAATGACTCCGTCCTTCAAACCAGAGGTCTGGGGTTCAAAACCTTGGCCAATGTACCAATAAGTTTTTAGAAACTTACGTGCATTTTCATACCGACTGCTTTAACGGTGAAGGAAAACATCGCGAAGAAACCTGCACATCTGATTTCTAGATGTGTATGAGGTCGCGTTGCACACGTCCGTAGGTGTAAATCAATATTCCCTACACGTGACCGCAGCTGATGCTAAGTGCAACACTAGGCAACCGCCGTCTAAACCTTGTGGATAACACGGTTAAACGTGCCACACGATAAGAAGAAGACCGAATCTATCAAAATCATTTTAATATAACTGGTTTTATTGTTTCTGCATCTTCCTTATTACGCACCTTACTTAAAGAAAAATTTAAGTTTACAAAAGGCCACGCTCCTACCTTCCCATATTCCAGCAACTTCTAGCGTAACTTACGAAAATCCTTACCTACTGATGTATTCAATTTCCAAGACTGCCTCATCTTCCAGAACGTGAACAAACGCAGCGAGGAGCTGCGGCGCGCGCGCATCGACGCGGCCGAGCAAGCCAACTCCAACTTCTACAAGCGATACGTCAAGAACCAGAAGGCGGAACAGGAGCGGCTCATGTACAGCGCCAGGGACATAATCTTCAAGGACAAGGATGCTCCTAAGCTGCTGCTGAGGTAAGACAGTTGAAGGTCTGGAACTTAGGTCCCTTTCCCTTCCATGATTAAATTGTTGTTGTTTTCAAATCAACTGTATTTATGTACATTTTAATATACCGCCAATTAATTCCGATTTCCTCTGCAGCGCGGTCATAGAAACTGTAATCCTAAAAGAGCGCGAAGAGCAAGTGAATTTCAACGCGAAGCTTCGCGCCGAAGCTGAGGAACAGAAGCGAAAGGACGATGACGAAATCATCAGAAACTCCAAGGAGTGGCACGAGCTCAACGAGATTAGGAGGCAGAGGCGGCTGGACGTTGACAAGAAGCATCAGAAAGAGATATTAGAACAGTGAGTAATAACTTTGCAAATAGAGCTAAAGGGCAACAAGAAATGCAAAGATACATTATTTTTTATACTACACATAATAGGTAACACAAGCAGATGCAATCTGACATCTATAAATTACGAGCTTAAGGTAAAATAGTTTATGGTATGTACTCAATCAAAAGGAACCAGCAGAGGGAGATTTTGTAGCAGGAATTACTAAGCTAATGTAAACCTCAGGTAAATTGGGAAATGGAGATAGATAGTGGACAGTCTCGAAATATACAGAGAGGTTCAAATTATGGTAGTTACAGCGTTCTTTTGTTTTGTTTTTGATGACTGATAATGATTCCCTAGTGGCCTAGGGAAGATGCCATTTAGATTTTTTTAGATGACTTCTCGCCAAGGGCTGATGATGAGGTAAGACTTGCAGCAAACTGCTGAATTTTTGAGAAGCAGAATGTGTTGATTGCATAACTTTGGGGTGGTCATAAATTGGCTGACCTTGCTACCGTGAAACTGGTTATTCAGTATGTTGTCGATATTACAGGGCTAAAGAGGTGGCCGAACGAGCGCGCCGCGAGTACGAGGATGAAGTGAACAGGCAAAAGGTGGACATCGCAATGGCAGAGAAGGAGATGGACACTCTCAAGGAATATGACGAGAAACTGGTGGGATATACGATGTATCGTTTAAAAAAATATTGGAATGCAAACTCAAAACTTTTTTGTGTTTGTAAATCAAGAGCAAAGTGCTGATTGGGTCGTTAATGCTTTTCTATCTGACACGGAAAATATTAAGGGTATTATCAATACATTGCAACTTTCTATCAAAAAGGTGTATCTCCAGTGGCACTGCCATAGCTTTATACTGGCATAGAGTCGTCGTGGGTTCGATTCCCACAAATCATAAGTGCGGAACAGAATTGTTAGCCTTGTGTCTAGATATTTAATATCTAATAGATACTTGTATATTTTTAACCATTTTACGCCAACACACCGCAGTAAATCGTCTGTAATAGACGCAGAAGCCATGAATAATTACATTTGTCAGTACTCGGCTTTCAAAGTACAAGGAATCCTAATTAAAGGGGTAGAAATTTTCTCCTAAATACTTTGGCACTTAGTGTGACGCATTCATCCCCAATAGCTTAGAACTTAGTGTAAAACGTCTCTCCTCTCCCCCTTGCGGCAGCGAGCGGCGGAGCGCGCACGCATCCGCGCGGCCTCGGAGCAGGCGCAGCGCGACCGCGACGAGCGGCGCCGCGAGCAGGCCGCGCTGGACCGCATGGACGACCGCCTGCAGCGAGTGCTGCTGCGCTCCAACGCCAGGGTGGAGGCCCGGCGCCGCCAGACAGAGAAGCAGGTACGTGCGAGCGGGCCGCGCTGGACCGCATGGACGACCGCCTGCAGCGAGTGCTGCTGCGCTCCAACGCCAGGGTGGAGGCCCGGCGCCGCCAGACAGAGAAGCAGGTACGTGCGAGCGGGCCGCGCTGGACCGCATGGACGACCGCCTGCAGCGAGTGCTGCTGCGCTCCAACGCCAGGGTGGAGGCCCGGCGCCGCCAGACAGAGAAGCAGGTACGTGCGAGCGGGCCGCGCTGGACCGCATGGACGACCGCCTGCAGCGAGTGCTGCTGCGCTCCAACGCCAGGGTGGAGGCCCGGCGCCGCCAGACAGAGAAGCAGGTACGTGCGAGCGGGCCGCGCTGGACCGCATGGACGACCGCCTGCAGCGAGTGCTGCTGCGCTCCAACGCCAGGGTGGAGGCCCGGCGCCGCCAGACAGAGAAGCAGGTACGTGCGAGCGGGCCGCGCTGGACCGCATGGACGACCGCCTGCAGCGAGTGCTGCTGCGCTCCAACGCCAGGGTGGAGGCCCGGCGCCGCCAGACAGAGAAGCAGGTACGTGCGAGCGGGCCGCGCTGGACCGCATGGACGACCGCCTGCAGCGAGTGCTGCTGCGCTCCAACGCCAGGGTGGAGGCCCGGCGCCGCCAGACAGAGAAGCAGGTACGTGCGAGCGGGCCGCGCTGGACCGCATGGACGACCGCCTGCAGCGAGTGCTGCTGCGCTCCAACGCCAGGGTGGAGGCCCGGCGCCGCCAGACAGAGAAGCAGGTACGTGCGAGCGGGCCGCGCTGGACCGCATGGACGACCGCCTGCAGCGAGTGCTGCTGCGCTCCAACGCCAGGGTGGAGGCCCGGCGCCGCCAGACAGAGAAGCAGGTACGTGCGAGCGGGCCGCGCTGGACCGCATGGACGACCGCCTGCAGCGAGTGCTGCTGCGCTCCAACGCCAGGGTGGAGGCCCGGCGCCGCCAGACAGAGAAGCAGGTACGTGCGAGCGGGCCGCGCTGGACCGCATGGACGACCGCCTGCAGCGAGTGCTGCTGCGCTCCAACGCCAGGGTGGAGGCCCGGCGCCGCCAGACAGAGAAGCAGGTACGTGCGAGCGGGCCGCGCTGGACCGCATGGACGACCGCCTGCAGCGAGTGCTGCTGCGCTCCAACGCCAGGGTGGAGGCCCGGCGCCGCCAGACAGAGAAGCAGGTACGTGCGAGCGGGCCGCGCTGGACCGCATGGACGACCGCCTGCAGCGAGTGCTGCTGCGCTCCAACGCCAGGGTGGAGGCCCGGCGCCGCCAGACAGAGAAGCAGGTACGTGCGAGCGGGCCGCGCTGGACCGCATGGACGACCGCCTGCAGCGAGTGCTGCTGCGCTCCAACGCCAGGGTGGAGGCCCGGCGCCGCCAGACAGAGAAGCAGGTACGTGCGAGCGGGCCGCGCTGGACCGCATGGACGACCGCCTGCAGCGAGTGCTGCTGCGCTCCAACGCCAGGGTGGAGGCCCGGCGCCGCCAGACAGAGAAGCAGGTACGTGCGAGCGGGCCGCGCTGGACCGCATGGACGACCGCCTGCAGCGAGTGCTGCTGCGCTCCAACGCCAGGGTGGAGGCCCGGCGCCGCCAGACAGAGAAGCAGGTACGTGCGAGCGGGCCGCGCTGGACCGCATGGACGACCGCCTGCAGCGAGTGCTGCTGCGCTCCAACGCCAGGGTGGAGGCCCGGCGCCGCCAGACAGAGAAGCAGGTACGTGCGAGCGGGCCGCGCTGGACCGCATGGACGACCGCCTGCAGCGAGTGCTGCTGCGCTCCAACGCCAGGGTGGAGGCCCGGCGCCGCCAGACAGAGAAGCAGGTACGTGCGAGCGGGCCGCGCTGGACCGCATGGACGACCGCCTGCAGCGAGTGCTGCTGCGCTCCAACGCCAGGGTGGAGGCCCGGCGCCGCCAGACAGAGAAGCAGGTACGTACTTCTGCGGCATGGTATGAGTTGGGGTGCACTTAAGACGGCTGCCTTATATAAAAAATTTTGGTATTTTGCTTTTGCTGCAAAATGAACAGAGAAGCAGGTACGATATATCGTGCTTCTGATGCAAGATGAGGTATTTTCGAAGAGGTCTAGTTCGTTGAACTTCTTTAAGCTGAGAAGTAAAATCTTGCAGATCGGACCGAACGGATGAGCTCGGATCTCACTCCACATGGAACAGAAACTCTTAAGGTATATGCCGCTGCCGTAGCCAAATAGTAAACTTTTATGAACTACTACTACTACTGGGGACCTATGCCATTCGATGTAGACACGAAGCACATGACAAATTTGATCATTTAAGTGACTATGCAAGTAATGCTTGTAGTGAACAAGTAGCGTGTTGCGTTCCGATGGGTAGGGTGAGATAGCCGGCGTCATGCATAAGGGTGCGTTTCCACTGGAGCGGAGCGAAGCGGAGACGTGCAAAAATGACCAATCAGACTACTCAAAATCTCCGCTCCACTACATTTCGAGCAATATGATTGGTCAATTCGGTACATCTCCGCTCCGCTCCGCTCCAGTAGAAACGCACTCTAAGTAGCAATCCATCTTTAGCCCTGTAGGATCGGCAACCCTATGGTTAAGATACCCATAGGCGACGGTAGCCATATCAAAAGTCAATTAAAAAGTATAACTGCAATAGTAAATACACGCGTTGAAGCGAGTGATATCTACCCTGTGGACCGACGACCTGGTGAAGGTTGCGGGAAGCCGCTGGATGCGACAGCACAGGACCGGTCAGTGTGGAAATCCTTGAGGAAGGCCTTTGTCCAGCAATGGATGTCTTTCGACTGATGATGATGTTATCTATCCGTGTGTGGCCCCAGATCCAGGACGAGAAGCTGCGAGTGCTGGAGGCCATCAGCCAGAAGCTGGAGTCCGGCGACGCGGCGCGCGACGCCAAGGAGCAGGCTTCCCTGGAGAAAGCCGTCAGGGAGCGGGAGGCCAAGTGAGGCTCTATAGTTATCTATTTACCTACCTAAATCTTAAAATAAATGTTTTAAGCCAGAGTGCTAAACTCCTCCTAAATTGAGTGTTCTTTAAATCGTGGCGTTCACTCGCTTTCCCAAGTTTTACGTTAAGGAATTTGGTCACCAAACGTTGGTCGTGCATGACACACAAAATCGGTAGCTAAATGATTTGATTGTATGTATTAGGCATAAGTTTAATTGTAGAATTGAATGGATAACTTAATGTAAACTGTTCAGTTCTACAAGAAGAAATTCCATGGCAAAGACTGTCAGTCGACTTATATTGCCTGCCAAGAACTGCCTCTAAAGCCCGCTTACAATACTGCCTTGCGTTTGTGACGATGCATCCCAAGTCTGCAATAAAACTAAACTCTGAAAAGCGTCTCATTGAAGAGAATTGAAGAGAAGTGCTATGTTAGTAGTAATTTACTGCATAATGTAAATATTGTGTTCCGATTCTTCGTCTCGAGATGCCATATCTTATCGGATGTCAGTAATCTAATCAGCGCGCGGAACTCCTCGCTCTCTTTAGCCATCCTGCTAAGAATGGCTGCGTCCTTGATTCCAGTCCGTTCTTAACATCTTTAATTAATATGTGATTATTCGATGTTGTGTAAAGCGAGGAGGCGCGGCGGCAGGCCACGCTGCGCAAGAGCGAGCAGTACCGGGCGGACAGGCAGGCCGAGCGGCGCCGCTTCCTGGCTGAAGAGGAGCAGCGACGCCGCGACACCCACACGCAAAAGCAGTGGGACCTCATGAACCGGTATCCACGATTTCCCACCCCTTCTGGGAATCGCATCATAATACCCACACCCATCGAGAACTATACCACGATACCCACACTACGACATCGACACCCACACCTATCAAGACCTACATTATAACGCCCACATCTACGTAGAACCGCACCATAACACCCACACCTACTGGGAACCACACTACGATGCCCACTTCACGACATTGACACCTACCGCGAACAACACCACAACAACCACTTCACGACATTGACACCTACCGCGAACAACACCACAATACCCACTTCACGACATTGACACCTACCGCGAACAACACCACAATACCCACTTCACGACATTGACACCTACCGCGAACAACACCACAACACCCACAGCCACACCCATCGAGAACTACACCACGACATGTATGTACATCTACTAAGAGACCGCACTTTTAATGCCCACACTCATAGGGAACGCCTACTGGGAACCGCACCATAAAACCCACGTCCATCGAGAACTATATCTAAAAGACCGCACCCTTAACACCCACACTCATCGGGAACCACACTGTAACATCCACACCTACTGACAACCCCACAATAACTCCCATACTTTTTGTGTTGAGACAGATACCTAACTGACATAATGTGGCAGGTTCAAGAACCAGGAGATCTACGAGGACTACATGGAGAAGCAACGCGAGGAGCGCGAGCGCCGCATTCTCAAGTACCGCGAGGAACTCAATGCTCTTAGGGTACGTGCACCTGGTTACAGTCTATAGGTACTCGTCTAACGACAAGACGCTATTGTAATCATCAGTTTCAGTTGACAGTTCAGAGTTTTTTGAAACATGGACCGCACAAATTTTTGTGATGCGCAGTCTTGTGACCTGGCCCTAAGCTGGATGCCTCTTACTTTTTACTCTAGTTATAGAGCCGCAGGTATAGAGCGAGCAGTGATACCGTCTCGCCCAGTTGGACCTTGCATTTTCATGTCCTGCCACTGGTGGACTACTATGTCTTATGATATTTTATTTTATGTTTTATTGTGTGATCGCAGTGATCATAAATAAACGTTTATATATCTATCTATCTACGTGAACAGAAAGAGCGCGAGGAACGCGAGAAACGCTCCCGCGACGAGACGCGCCACTTCTACGGCCCACTGGCCGAAAGCAAACTGCGCGCGGCCGACAACCGCGTGTTTGCGCACTGCGCCGCGCTGCTGGGGGAGGCGCGCGCGCACGGCCGCCCCGAGCTGCCGCTGAGGAAGGCTATGGACGTAAGTGGCTAGGGTGCTAGCGCGCTTGTAAATATACAGAACCAAGTCTATCTCTTTTACAATTAGAACATTTACAATAAGCTATCCTGCTATACCCTGTAAAAAATAATCTCACTTCTGTTGTATGTCGAGGTTCCGATTTCTACCCCTTTCACACTTTAAAACCTTCCCTTTATCCAGCTGATAGGGTAAAGATTTTTGGTACAAAAGCAAAAAATGCATAAGGGTTATTTTATAGTTCTACTCATAAAAGTCCCTAAAAATCCTTGTTGGCCTTTATATACCAAATCAGTAAAATGCCCAAAAAATACTAATTTGCCAGTAAAAAATATTTTTTGTTCCCGTTAACTTCGATTCATTAAACTAAACAAATTCTCCTAAAAACCCATTCATCTATGGCTACAAAATCCACAGTTCACAGGAACGTAACTTATAAAATAGCCCGATAACTAGTTGGCCACCTTGCAGAGACTGTTGTATATGTGTATAGCTAACCTGTTGCCCTCGCTCGCTTGCCGCAGCGCTACTGCAAGTACATGCGGCTGTACCCGCTGCCGGAGCTGCCGCGGGGCATGAAGGAGCACTTCCAGGAATATGCGCCCTTCGACAAGTGAGTCACAAGGGGTTTTCCTCAACACAATGTACCAAAGTCGGGCGGCCGGCTGTTGAAAACATTAAATTTGTATGTAGTGGCAACACTTACTAGAATTAAAATATACGCCTACGGAAGTGCATCGCAATTTTGACTTTTTATTTCTAAAAATACCAAAAACACTTAAATTTCCTTTTTGTGCCTTTAACATGGTCCCTCACGGTGTCTGCACCTGCCAGTAAAAAACTTTTCCAAAAAATTTTGGTATATCAAGAGTGCAAGTGAAAAAGTTCTTCCGTCAAAAACGTGTGCGCAGTAGTACACGGGTTAACCCGTCTTCACAGTACGTGCTCGCATCACAAGGTGTACAATTCTCCAAATCAAGAATCAAGCAAGCAAGCCATTTCTAGAAGATCTTCGTATGTGGTAACTAGCTGTGGGACAAAAAATTTACATGTATTTGCATACAAAATTCATGTACTTCAAATCGCCATTTTTGTTCTTGTACATCATCCATCATACATACACATTCTCAAAAAAAAAGCAAGTCACTTGACACGCATTTCCGCAAACTGCTGCGAAAACTAACTTCACGCTTCTCATTTCTTCGTGTTTGACATCAATGAGCTTCGAGCGCAGTCACAATAACTGCATTTCCGCTGCACTCTGATTGCTGCATCCTGTTGTGAAAACTGTAGGGGGTAACGACTAATTTCTGGCAACACTGCTGCATTTTTCTACTACTCCAAGCGACGATTGGTCGGCGGACTGTCAAACTTGACAGATTGCTCGTGATTGGTTCCTGGACAATACAGTGTGCAATTTTAGAAGTCGTTCCATAACCAAGTTAAGATTCACCTGACAAGAGTTTGTCCCTTTCACACTTCAAAAAAATATAATATGCTATCCTGCTGTCAGAGTGAAAATTACTCTAACGAAACTAATTTGGAACGCTTTCTTAATTGGTGAACTTAAAGTACTCCTACGCCATTTTGTGAACTACACGAACTGCACGAAAACTACAGAAAGACACGCGAGAAGACGCCATTTTAAGGACGCTAGTCTACGTGTACGTTTTGCGTATCAAAAAAAAGTTTTAATGAAGTGTTCAGTTGCAAAAATTGTACGTTAAATACATTTAGTAACGTGTCATTCTGTCTAATCGTATAATTAGTTACTCTTATTTATGATATAAGTTTCTTTGTTTTAGCTATTTGTAGAAGAATTGTGTAATTGCATTTGCAATGGCTACCGCTACGGACGAGGCGCTGGTAAAAAAGCGTGGCTATCTCAAAGGCGGCTTGACGCGCTTGAGAAATGGACTCACGAAAGAGTTTTTAGGTAACGCTTCTATGCAAATGCTTATGATAAAAGAAGAAAAAATATGCAGTCTGTTTGGTGAATATGAAAAACTTCTAATAGAAATTAATGATGGGGAAGATCCTAGCAAAACTGAGGACTGTTATTTTGAGTGCTTAGATTTGCTAAGAACCAGAATCTCAGAATTGAAATTAGCAGAGAATACCACAACTTGTGTTTCTAAAATTAAACTGCCTAACATCGAAATCAAACCTTTTTCGGGGGACTATTTAGAATATAAACCTTTTTACGAAATGTTTCGGGCTCTTGTTCATAATGACAAAGGTATAGATGATATTCAAAAATTCTTTTACCTTCGTAGCTTTTTAAAGGGGGAAGCCTATGATTTAATAAAAAACTTACCCATCGTAGGAGCTAGTTATAAGACAGCCTTGAACATCCTCCAAGAACGCTATGATAATAGGTTCATAACAATTTTCGAACATGTGTCTAAACTGTTAGACATACCCAGTATGAGTAGGCAAAATATGTCAGCTTTGCGTACATTAATTGCAGAGGCAAGACAGCATGTTGCAGCTTTAAAGAACCTTGGGCAAGCGGTCGACAAGTGGGACAGCATACTAATCTGCATAATGCTTAGAAAGCTTGATCCTGTGACAAGTAGGTCTTACCATATGGACCACGAACTCACGACTGCACCCACCTTCAGCGAGTTTATAAAATTCCTCGAAGGCCGTGCTACAGCTGTCGAAAACAGCCTAAAGAGTGAAAATAACTCAACAGGTAAATGTTTCACACAACCACAAATAAAAAAGGTAGTTAACATAGCGACAAAACTAACTCAATGTCTTTTCTGTAAAAAAGGTGATCATAAAGTGTTCTCATGTCCTAAGTTTGCATTAACTGCTGTTAAAGAAAGATTAAAATTTACAAAAGACAATAAATTATGTAAAATATGCCTAAATTCTCATAAATATGCTTGCAAATATTTTTTTAAATGCCAAATATGCAAAAAAAGGCACAACACCCTCTTGCACGAAGACGACAAACCCTTGGCTGCAGAAGGAGCAGTTTCACTGCTTTCAGGATTACCTACCAATAAACAGGTACTATTACCCACTGCAAAAGTCATAGTTGTAGGTAATAATGGTCAAAAAAAGGTGGTGAAGGCCCTCCTGGACTCTGGCAGTCAATCGTCTTTTATCACTGAAAACCTTGCTTCATCACTGGGTAAGCAACTCATGCCAAACTCCACGGGAATTATTGGCATCTCCAATACTGAAAAGAACATAAAATACTCATTGGAACTCGAAGTCTTTTCAAATACTTACCCTTACAAGGTTCAGGCTAATTGTCTAGTAGTTGACAAAATAACCACAAGGCTCCCTCAATATGAGTTTGACTTGTCAAAAATAGATATTCCCAAAAATATCAAGCTAGCTGATGAATCATTTAATGAGAGTAGTGAAATTGATATCTTACTTGCTGCTGATATCTTCTTCCAGGCGCTTCTGCCCCAGTCTGAAGACCTGCCCCTGCCTGCTGGTGATGCTGCACAACCACGCTTCGTTCACACCCAATTCGGACACATTGTCGCTGGTAATATACCAAATTCAAATTGTGCATCTGCTGTGGCTCTGGTATGTCAAGAATGTAATTCTAACATTAGTCAAACTATCAAAAAATTTTGGCAGACTGAAGCTGTACCAGAAACCTTTTCTGAACATACGTCTGAAGAGAAGTATTGTGAGCAATTTTTTACAAATACAGTAAAATTAGAAGATAATAGATTTGAAGTCGCTATTCCATTAAAAGTACCTATTTATGATGTCAATAACAAATTAGGGGATTCATTAAGCTTAGCCTTAAAAAGATTTATTAATCTTGAAAAAAGATTCAAAAAAGATCAAGCTTTATTTCATGACTACAAAGAGTTCATTCATGAATATATTGATCTAGGTCACGCAAGCTACATAGATATTTCAGAGTATGATCTATCACGTGATCCAGTATATTTCTTACCGCATCATCCTGTGATACGTAAAGATGCTATTAGCACTAAATTACGGGTCGTATTTGACGGCTCTATGAAAACTGCGAATAAAATATCATTAAATGACTTGATGTTGAATGGGCCTGTAGTACAGAGAGAGCTATTTGACACATTGCTCTCCTTTCGGATCTATAAATATTTTTTTATATGTGACATCAGGCGTATGTTCAGGAATGTTTACATCAGAAAAGATCAAAGATCCTTGTTAAATGTACTTTGGAGAGATTCACCAAAAGAATCTATAAAATGCCTACAGTTGAATACTGTAACATACGGTTTAAAAAACTCGTCATATCTAGCCACAAGATGTCTAACCGAGTTGGCATCTAGATATCAAAATGAATATCCATTAGCGGCATCTGTGTTACAGTGTTCAACCTATGTTGATGACGTCTTGTACAGTTTTCATGACTTAAATACTATAATTGAAACCAGAAAACAATTGATTGAATTACTAAGCCGCGGTGGCTTCAGTCTGCACAAATGGTCAGCGAATGATAAAGAAATTTTATATGACCTTCCGTCAGAACAGCAACGATTTGGGGTATTCGAACTTGAAAAGAGTGTAAAAACCTTAGGGTTACAGTTTGATATAGCGCAAGATTGCTTTAAAATATCCTCTCCTATACCTCAAAAAATGCCTAAAACAAAAAGAGAAATATTAAGCTTTATAAGTCAATTTTATGACCCTTTAGGTATTGCTGGTCCGATTTTCGTGCAAGCCAAGAGTATTATGCAAAAACTGTGGCAGTCTAATATAGACTGGGATTCTATTCCCCCACCTTTCTTACAAAAAGAATGGCAAAAGTTTTATGAAAATTTAATAAAAATGCCACCAATAACAATTAAAAGAAATGTTTGCAATAATAATGCTAATAAAGTTCAATTAATTGGATTTTCAGATGCTTCAATAATTGCCTATGGCGCAGCCATATACCTGAGAGAAATAGATAATAATAATAAGGTAACAATGTCACTTCTTTGCTCAAAATCGCGCATAGCGCCTAAAGATAAAAAACTCTCAGTACCTAGGCTCGAGCTTAACGCTACTTTACTATTGGCAAAATTAATCTCTAAAGTACATGATACATTGAGCACAAAAATTAATATAGAGGATGTACACTTATTCTCTGACTCCCAAGTTGTCTTGGCCTGGATGAAAACCGAACCTGCACGATTGAATGCTTACGTAGCAAACAGGATTAGGTTGATTTCTCAGTTTACTAAAGGTTATACCTTTTCTTACATAAACACAGACCAGAACCCAGCTGACTGCCTGAGTAGGGGTGTAGATCCATGCGACTTGCAGTCCAATTCACTGTGGTGGAATGGACCTCAGTGCTTGTCAAACTCTAATTACAATTTTTATGATTGTAACATAGATGTTACTACTGACTTGCCTGAGATCAAGGCCTTAAAATCTGACAAGGTGGTTTGTGCTGCATCACAAGTAGATCAGGTACAATTTCTTGACTTTCTAAATAAGTATTCCGACATAAACAAGGCTCAAAGAATACTCGCATATATATTAAGATTTTGTAATAATATTAAGCCTAAATCTCAGAAAATAAAATATAATTTTATTTCTCATGTAGAATCACAACAGGCTTTAAATATGATAATAAAAAATGAGCAACAAAAGTATTTCTGTAAAGATATAAATTCATTAAAGACAGGAACACAATTATCTTCCAATTTAAGGGGTTTAAATCCTTTTTTAGATGCCAATGGCATACTCAGAGTAGGTGGTAGGTTGCAACATTCTGCCTTGCCTTATGCCCAAAAGCATCCAATAATATTACCTAAAGAAAGCACAGTTACGCATCTAATCATTAGAAAAGAACATTTAAAACTGCTTCATGCTGGCCAAAAACTCATACTTAGTAGTTTGAATCAAATGTATTGGATTGTAAATGGTTTACGTTTGGTAAAGAAGATAATTCATAAATGTACAACGTGTTTCAGGTTTAAAGCTATAACAGCTCAGCAGTTGATGGGCTCTTTGCCTGCAGATAGACTCAGTGCTAGCCGTCCATTTGAAAAGGTCGGCGTGGACTTCGCTGGGCCCATTTCGGTAAAGCAATCTCGCTTAAGAAGTATTATTGTCAGCAAAGGATACATAGCTGTCTATGTATGTTTTGTCACCAAGGCGATTCATATCGAGCTGGTGTCAGATTTAAAAACTGATACATTTTTGGCGAGCTTCAAACGTTTTATCGCGAGACGTAATGTGCCCACCGAAGTCTACTGCGACAATGCTGGTACTTTTAAAGCAGCAAAGAGTCAGTTAACTGAATTGTATGAGCTTAATAATAGTAAAGCACACATAAAGCAGGTGCAAACTGTAGCTGCAAGTTCAGGAATCAAATTCCACTTTATCCCCAGTTATTCCCCAGTCTTCGGAGGATTGTGGGAAGCTGCAGTTAAAAGCGTTAAGCACCACTTAAAGAGAGTCTTAGGTAACCAAATATTTACATATGAGCAACTGTATACAATTCTTGTACAAATAGAGGGCATTTTAAATTCGAGACCAATTACTGCAATGTCTGGAGATATTAATGATTTGTCATTTTTAACCCCTGGTCACTTTTTAACAGGAGCTCCTTTGAATTGTATTCCTGAACAGGACATATCAGATACTCCTGAAAATAGATTAAAGTTCTGGAACATATGTACTGCTATAAAGCAAAAATTTTGGAAATACTGGTCTAAAAATTATTTAAATACTTTGCAAAACAGACCAAAATGGAAAGATAACTTGCCAAATATTAAAGTAGGGTCTTTAGTGTTGTTAAAAGAGCTAGATGTCCCTCCCATGTCTTGGCCAATAGCCAGAGTGACCAATGTTTATCCTGGTGACGATGGCAAAGTTCGTGCCTTAGAAGTAAAAAAGGCCAATGGTAGGTCTCATAAAACTTCAATAACAAAAGTTTGTATCCTACCCATAGAATAAGTTTGTTTACCTATTAACTTAGTTTTAAATAAAACAAGCTGTAGTATGTGTTCTCATTATTTTAATAACAGCTGTAAAATAATAGTGCTTTTCTATTAAAGTCTAGGTAAACAATTTTGAATACATAATAAAAAACTTAACTACTTACAAAACTAAATTTGTACCTAAATGCATAATTAAACTAACTTGTCTACGATTATATAAAATAACTAGGTAAATAACTCTAGAATAAGTCTAACCATTTCAACGCACCATCATGGCCAAGCGCCGGCGGGCTTTGGGAAGCCGCCGTGAAAAGCCTAAAACATCACTTACGCAGAGTTCTGGGTGAACAAAAGTTGACTTATGAGGAGTTCTCCACTCTTCTATCACAACTCGAAGCATGTCTCAATTCCAGGCCGCTCTGCTCTCTATCAGAGGATCCAGAAGATACAGACATTCTGACCCCCTCACATTTCTTGGCCAGTGGACCAACACTTACCATTGTCGAAACAGAGCACGACGAGAGAACACGGTGGCAGCTAACTCAAAAAATCTTCCATGATATCTGGAAAAGATGGCAAACCGATTACCTGTGTCAACTTTCGAAACGAAGTAAGTGGCAACAGCATCAACAAAATCAAAAAGTCGGAGACATTGTCATCATCCACGATGCTAATTTACCAGCTGGAAAATGGTCTCTGGGCAGAGTAGTTGAACTGCACCCAGGTAGAGATGGATTAGTACGTGTTGTTAGCGTCAAAACAAAAAACGGCGTTATCAAGAGGCCTATCATAAAATTATCACCATTGCCTGTGAATAATGATGTGAATCATGAGACACACCAAGGCGAAGAGCAACAGAGCTCAAAACATAAACAATCAACACCAAAAAACGTAACATCTACCTTTAAGGTAATGGCCATAAGTATGCTTATGATGTTACTTGTATTACCAGCTCACTGTGCTTATAATATAGCACAGATAAACAGTAATCAAAGCATCTATTTTGACAAGATCTCGGATATGCATCTCAACAGGGATGAGTGGAAACTTGTCGTATATTATGACATGAATCCATATTGGGATGGATGCCAAATGTTAACAACCTATTTGAATACTTTGGGAAACATATGCCATAAGGAAAGCAAGCCACCACTGTGCGACGTAATCATGCTACAGCTACGCCATAGCTATGTGGAACTCGACCTCTACAATCATATGTTGCTCGGTCAGCAGATTGCCGGCACGCACCCACGTGCTCGCCGCGGCCTTATCAACGGAGTCGGCAACATAGCGCGATCCTTATTCGGGGTACTCGACGATAAATTCGCAGAGCAATACGAAAAAGATATAGAGTTACTTCGAATAAATCAAAAGCATATGGCACTGTTATGGAAAAATCAAACGTCCATAGTAGAAGCAGAGAACAATTTATTACAAAGAGTAGAGGAAACAATGAACAAGCAATACAAACTTATTAACCAGCACTTTAATAAAATAGAAAAAATGGCTAACACAGTGAAAGATGCAGTTCAGAGCGCAACAGATAACAATAACTTCGCATTATCAGTAATTACAGCTAACAATATTCTGCTAAACCTAAAAAAGGTACAAGAATACCTACTCGACACTATAGTAGACCTGCACTCTGGCACATTCAACATTCATCTCATCACTCCTGAGCAGCTCAGAGATGAACTGAATATAATATCTGGCCAACTATCCAAAGACCTGTCATTGCCAATAAATAACATACCAAATGAACTATCAAAAATATATCACATGTTGAAGGTCACGGCAAAAATGACAAAACAATTTTTCATATTTGAAATTAAAATACCATTAATAGACAGAGATTTTTACGAAATTTATCACTTGATACCGATTAAACACAGCGTTCAAGACAGCATGATCAGCACAGTTCCTATATCAAAATATATAGCAATGAATATTCAAAAGGACTTATATTTTCCCATATCACAATCAGATCTACAAAGATGTACTATTTACAATGACGTCACCTACCTGTGCCCTTTACAAAGGCCAGTATATCATATGACATCTGATAACAGTCTGTGCATCAAAAACGATTTATCTAAACAATGCAAAATGAACAGTGAGATTTGCAGTACTACCTGGACAGAGCTACACAAAGTAAACACACATCTATACTCAAGTTGCGGGCAATGCACTGTTCGTATCATCTGTGGGAGTCAGGTTACAGCCGAACCATTAATTGGAAGTGGAATAATAAGTCTAAGTGACGACTGCATTATAAAGGGAGCGACCTTTACTATCTTTTCGCACAGACAGCAAAATAACGCTCTAAACATTGAAGCGGACGTATTAAAAATTGAAATCCCTTCCATCAATCACATATTAAACCTATCACTTCCCATTGTCAATGACTCGAAAACGTTAGAGCAAATCAACCAAGACAACCATACGAACATGAAAAGAAAGTTGGAAGATATCGGAAAGCAAATACACCAGTTGAAAGAGAGTGGAGCAGAGGTGGTTCAAACAGACGAAGTCTCATCTCACGATATCATACAATACGTGATGATAATTTTGGGAACCATCATTTGTACGAGCGCAGTCTTTATATGGCGCCGAGTAAGCGCTCGCAGAATACGCTCTCCTAATGGCAGCAGCGTGGAGCCGCCCGCGCCCCGCGTGCCCCGCGTGCCCCGCGCGCCCCGCGCGCCCGCCGCCCGCACCGCGCCCCCAGCGCACACGCCGCCGCCACCGCCGCCACCGCCGCCGCCAGCAGCGCGGCCGGCGGCAGCGTCAACGGGTGACGGCGCCAACGAAAGCAGCAGTGACATCGAGATGACCGAGTTACATTATGCAACTGTTGCTCACAAAGCGACATCGCCTACTTTTAGAAATCATTTTAGCAAATAAATAATTATAAGTGACATGTAACTATTTAAGGGTCATCAACTTTTCATCATATTAATTTGTAACCATTACCATTCCACTCCATTAGAACTCTTGATCCAGTGTTGCTTCAAGGTTGATATACTCTTGTTTTAGCATTCGACTGGCTCCGACGAAATTTGTACCATTGTCACAGTATACATGTCTTGGTGCTCCTCGTCTAGCAGCCATCCGGCGCATCGCTGCTAGAAAGGCTGACGATGATAGGTCGGATACAAGCTCCAGGTGAATAGCCTTCGTCACCATGCAAACGAAGACAGCAATGTATCCTTTTGTTGTTTTGATTCCTCGTCCTTTATTAGCCTTTACGTCGACGTAACCCGTGAAGTCAACGCCTGTGTTGAAGAAAGGCCTAGTTGGGTTGGTGCGGGCTGCTGGTAAGTCACCCATGATTTGAGTTTGTTTAACAGGATCGTGCTTTCGGCAGGTGACACAGTTGCGAAGACGTTTCTTCACTGCTCGGTTCCCTCCTATTACCCAATAGTGCTGACGGAGACGAGCTAAAGTCAAGCGTGGGCCTCCATGAAACGTGTCTCTATGGGCTTGGTCTATTACTAAGTTCGTAAGATGACCATCATGGGGTATTATCAGAGGATGCTTCATTTGCATACTGATATTTGCATGTTTGATTCGGCCACCCACTCTAAGCATTCCGTCTTGATCTACGAACGGATTCAGGGCCAGAGTCTTGCTTTTAGAGCTGATTTGCTCTTGATTTTTGAGTTTGTCTATTTCATTGGCAAACCCTTGACGTTGATAATGATAAATTATTCTTTGTCTAGCTTTTGATAATTCTTCGACTGATAGAAAGCTTTCTTTTGATTGGCTCCTTGTGAAAGCTCGTAAAACCCAAGCAAGGACTCGAGTTGCACGAACGAAGCTGCTGTGCTTGTTAACAATATCGTTTATGATATCATCTTGGCCTGTAGTAGCAACATTTGTTTGAGCTACTTTCTTCAGTTCCTTGTCTGTGACATAAACTGGAAGATCTTCTGTATGGTCTGGTTTATACGTTGGTAGCCAAGCTGGTCCGGTCCACCACAACTGGTGCTCTTGTAGTTGCTTCATGGTAGTTCCACGGCTAGCACAATCAGCAGGATTTTCAGCCGACTTCACGTGACGCCAGCACTTTGGAGGCATAATCGCTTTGATTTGTTCCACTCTGTTTGCTACGAATGGTTTCCAGCGACAGGAGTCCCCCTGAAGCCATCCTAATGCTGCAGTGGAGTCACTCCAGCCAAACATGGTGATGTTATAGTTAGGCAGGCTCTTCAATACCTTTTCCATAAGTTTTGATAGCAGGAGACAGGACATCAGCTCTAATCTTGGTAAAGTGATATTTTTCTTCAATGGTACAAGTCTGGCCTTTGCTGCTATGATGTTTATTGATGAATGTTGTTCATCTACAAGGCTGTGTTGATTCACCTTGCAGTAGATTACACAAGCATATGCTTTTGAAGATGAATCGCAAAATCCATGGAGCTCGATATCTACATTTTCACCTGTTTCAAGCCATCTTTGTACTTTGATGTTATTGATGTTTTCCAAATCTTCCTGACTTTTCAGCCATTCTTTGCTTAATTCGTTAGGTAACGGACTATCCCATTGAATTTCATGCTGCCACACTTGCTGAAATAGGAGCTTCAACTTGGTTGTCACTGGAGCAAGCCAACCAAGGGGATCGAAGACCTTGGATATCTCTGATAGTAATAGTCGTTTGGTGAGTTTCTTTGGCGATGTGGAGTGCAGTTTGAATTGGAACGAAAAGTGGTCGTCTTGAGGGTTCCACCTAAGTCCAAGTGTTTTAGTAGACTCTGGATACTTAAAATTGAAGCTTTGCTGATTTGGAGCTGTTTCATCTTGTAAAACTTCTGGTTTGTTACAGGACCATTTTCTTAGGTTGAATCCGCCAGATTTAAGAAGATTCATCAAGTCTTTTTGTAACTGCTTGGCTGATGCTATGCTGTGGCTTCCACTTAGAAGATCGTCCATGTAGAAGTCTTCTTCTAATGCTCTTTTTGCTGGAGATGAATAATTATGACCTTCATCAAGTGCCAGCTGCTTCAGTGTCATCATGGCAAGAAAAGGTGCTGCTTTCATACCATAGGTGACCGTTGCTAAGTTGTATTCTCGTAACAGCTGATTGGGGTTATCTCTCCAGATGATTTTCTGAAGGTTTTGATCATCATGATGTATTAAAATTTGCCTAAACATTTTTTCGATGTCGGCAGTGAAGGCTACTTCGTATTGTCGCCATCTTAAAATAAGTGATAAAAGATCTTGCTGTAGGTTCGGCCCACTGTGCATTAGGTCGTTGAGACAATGACCGGATGACGTAGGCGATGACGCGTTGAAGACGACTCGTAGCGCCGTAGTAGTTGAGTCAGCGCGTAGTACGCAGTGGTGCGGCAAGTAACAAGCGGGTGTCAGGTTACCGTCGCTACGCGCCTCGTACATATGACCGAGGTCTATGTACTCATTGATAAATGATTTATAGCCATCTGATATCTTTTGATTTTTGGAAAATTTTTTGGAAAAGACCATTTTGGTTTTTGGAAGGACTGGTTTGGTAGATTATTGATTAAATTGTTCATGATAAACACATTGGCTTCGAATTTGAAGTCTCCATGTATGGCTGATGCTGATATATTCATAGCTCCTTTGCAGTTGTTTTCTTGTGCGCCCAGGCCAAACACTACGCCTTTACAACGACGACGAGCCAGCCCTAGCTTCTGTGCTGCGTTCTCGGTGATGAGAGAAATCTGGGAGCCCTGGTCGATGAGTGCTCTCATGCTGTGATAAGTGCCATCTTTGTCTAACACCTTGATCTGAGCAGTGGCCAACAATATCTCAATTGGTTTTGAGATACATTGACGTGCTCTGTGTTTGGTTTCATTGATTGTTTTATAAATGCATCATGTAATAAACTGTTATGCGGCTCCATACATTTACGACACGTTTTTGTTGAAATGCATTTATTTCCTTTGTGATCGTATAAACAATTGACACAAAGTCGAAATTTGTTTACCACTTTCATTTTCGTATCGCTAGGCATGTCTAGAAAATCTTTGCAATTATAAATAGCATGATGGCCGCTGCAGTGAATGCATTTATTCGCTGATGTGGCGTAAAATGATTTCGCAATCGGTTTGTGGCTAATTATTGGACGTTTGTTAGAAATAAAATTCTGTTCGACTGGCCTTTTCGTGTAGGTATAGTTTTGCATGGTCGCCTTTTGTGTAGCTATAGTGCTGTCTTGCTTCCTCCTTGATGCTTCTAGTGACGCAAACTTCGATTCTAGGAATGCGAAAAATTCTGATAATGATGGTATTTCTCGAGGATTCTTCAAAGACTCGATATAATCCTTGTGCGTTTCGGCATCCAATTTTTGAGAAAGAATGTGTACGAGCAAGGGGTCCCAGGTCGAAATGTTTACTCCAAGGGCTCTTATAGCGTTCAGACATTCTTTCGCCGTGTCATGGATTTTCTTAATTAGTGGTGCTGTTTGCTGCTGCATTGAAGGCAAGGACATCAGTATGTTGATATGAGAACTGAATATTAATTTGTTGTTATTATATCTATGATTGAGAATATCCCAACAAACTTCATAGTTATCAGAGCTGATGTTCAAATGCTGAATCAACTTTTCTGCTTCACCTCTGACCTTGCTTTTCAAAAACTGCATCTTTTGAGCGTTGGACATTGATCGATTGCTGTGGATTGCCTCGTTAAATAGGTCTTTGAATGAAATCCATCTGTGGTAGTCACCGTTAAAGACAGGGATGTCCATGGTCGGCGTAGACTGAGTTTTGTATGATGCAGTCCATATTTTTTTATTTAAAGCTTTTTTAATATCATTGTACTCTCTCTCGTACCTGCTAAAAACTCTTTCGTAGTCTTGATTTTCTTCATAGAGCTCACTATCGATATCCCAATGTAGAGAGTCTATCGTTGACCAGCGGGACTCTATATGCTTAAGGACATCTTCGAATTCCCATTTTTCTGATATGGTATCGAAATTTATGTTGGTAATAGTACGAGAGAAAGCTTTAAAGTTACTGTTTTGCTTGCGAAGCATTTCTTCTAATCTGCTGGAGTTGCCGCGATTGATGGTTTCTTGGTGTTCTATGGGATGCTGTGTTTCACCTTTATCTGGTAGCGGCGACTTGGGCGTCAGCAACGAGGGGTTAGTGCCTTCAGCCCATAGTTTGGTAGTACGGGGAGGCACGGAGGGTGAAGAGATTTGCACTAACGGACGTTTTTCTTCTTCTTCCTTGCTTTCTTCCTCGGGCGGTGCTTCAGTGCTGATAAGCTTCCCAAGTGAAGGGGTTGAAGGCTTCTCGCGAGAGTTAGGGTCTTCAGTATACAATGAAAATTGCTCTAGATAGGATGATAACTTTCTAAAGTATATTTTTGTAGTTTCATACCAATTTTGCTTGAAATATTCATGGTTGAGGTCTTGATATTCGCTTAGTTGAGCATGATTGCTGTTGAACTCATTCCAGTAGGTTTGTAGCGTATTTATCCTTTTCTGGACGTTAGAATAGGTCTTACGTTCCGGCCCATCCTTTTTGAAATTAATGAAAATCGTTTCAATACCTTGCATAAGCTGATACTGCCTGGCAAGAACTCCTTCCATTGTTGCTTGATAGTTGATGAAGCTTACAAGTTAATAAAAATAGATTGTTGAGTGCTGAATGCCTTTGCAAGCCTTGTAGGTATGTGCGCCTTCTCAAACCGACCGGTGAGACCCGCTTGTGGGAGGCCGGCGGCCCGATTCGCTACCACACAAGAAAATACAAAAGCAAATCGATGGTTATTGATTGTATCAGATGATGTTCTGACACTGATGATAAAGCTGGGTTCCAATGAAGATACACTGGCAATAGGGTGTGACGTCAGATACTGTTGTTTCCACGTAACACAAAGTTTTTGCTTGGTTTGCTAGTTCGTATGACACCTCACACTGCGAATTAAACTCCGAAAATTACGAAATTAACGCACACGCGAGGTCCCAAAAGCTCGAAGGACCATAAAGTTGTACGGTGTTTCCGTACAGACTTTTAAAATGATAGTTTGATTGATTATAATTCGATTTATTGATAATATTTAAATGCTAAATGATAGTGAGTACACGCGATGGATGATATTCGTGAACTGACGTGCGATGACCTAGATAATGACAAATTCATGTAAAATGATGAGACAGCGCGATGTACGTGTGTTGCACCGTACACTTACATAACTTATCATAAATATAAAATATGATACTTTGTACTTACCTCTTTTTATTGTAGCTTAATATAGGTAATTCTGTTGACTTATAAGTTGATATTTGTTCAAATCCAATGACTGTTGGTACATTGGAAAGCTAAATAATACATTAGCAGTAAGTCTAAGCTGGCTTATTCATTGAAATTTACATTGTGTAAAATTTAAGTATTTTTCTTGTTGATGTTGTTACATACATTATTATCAATGATGTTACATACTTACATTATAGACAGTTTTGTATTAGCAAGCTATAGTAGTATACTATTGTATCGTACCCTTAAAATTCATATTGAGTTTCAATATCTATTTAATAATAGCATGTTCTATGCTAAAATAATACAGTCCACTCCTCTTGATTTTTATAATTTAAGGGTGCTTCTTTATTGCTGTTTTTTCTGAGTTAGGAGTATGTTGAAAACATTAAATTTGTATGTAGTGGCAACACTTACTAGAATTAAAATATACGCCTACGGAAGTGCATCGCAATTTTGACTTTTTATTTCTAAAAATACCAAAAAACACTTAAATTTCCTTTTTGTGCCTTTAACACCGGCCACGTAATAACCCATATTATTCTGCTGGGGCACAGGTGTCTCAGGAAGGTTAGGGCATAAATCGTGCTCGGTACCCAGAGATACTTATAACATCAATAGTTTGACATAGGAGAGTACGTATAGTAATGCCGTGGTGCAAAATGCCACAAATACCTAATTTGGAGGGTTCCATTTGGTGTCCGGCGATATTCTATCTATCAGCCGAAAGACGTCCACTGCTGGACAAAGGCCTCCCCCAAGGATTTCCACACCGACCGGTCCTGTGCGGCTCGCATCCAGCGGCTTCCTGCAACCTTTACCAGGTCGTCGGTCCACCGAGTCGGGGGCCTGCCCACACTGCGCCTTCCGGTGCGCGGTCGCCATTCGAGAACTTTACTGCCCCAACGGCCATCTGTTCTACGAGCTATGTGCCCTGCCCACTGCCACTTAAGTCTAGCGATTCTGAGAGCTATGTCGGTAACTTTAGTTCTCCTACGTATCTCCTCATTTCTGATTCGATCACGTAGGGAAACACCAAGCATAGCACGCTCCATCGCCCTTTGGGTGACTTTGAGCCTTCTTATAAGGCCCATAGTAAGCGACCATGTCTCGGATCCATATGTCATCACTGGCAACACACACTGGTCAAAGACTTTAGTCTTGAGGGACTGCGGTATTTTGGACGTAAAGATGTTGCGAAGCTTCCCGAACGCTGCCCAGCCGAGTTGGATTCGACGATTGATCTCTTTCTCGAAGTTGGACCTACCTAACTGGACTGTTTGTCCCAGGTATACATATTCGTCAACAACTTCGAGTGTAGAGTCTCCAACCTTCAGAGGAGTGGGTGTAACACGGACGTTTGACATGATTTTCGTCTTATCCATGTTCATTTTAAGACCCACTTGTTGGGAGACTCTACTAAGTCCTTCGAGCATTGCGCCTAGGTCTTCCAAGGTCTCAGCCATGATCACGATATCGTCAGCAAATCGAAGGTGAGTGATGTACTCGCCATTGATGTTAATGCCGAGTCCTCTCCAGTCCAGAAGCTTGAAAACGTCTTCCAGTGCAGCGGTGAACAGTTTCGGAGATATAACGTCTCCCTGTCTCACCCCACGCTGCAGCCGGATAGGTTTCGAATTCTGATCCTGGAGGTGGACCGACATGGTGGCGTTTTCATACAAGCACTTCAACACTTCGATGTATCGATAATCAATTTGGCACCGTTGGAGAGACTGCAACACAGCCCAGGTCTCGATCGAATCAAAGGCTTTCTCATAGTCCACAAACGCCAAGCATAGTGGCCGATTATACTCTTCGGTCTTCTGTATAATCTGCCGCAGCGTATGTATGTGGTCTATGGTACTGAAGCCTTTTCGGAAACCGGCTTGTTCGGGAGGCTGGAAGTCGTCAAACCTGCGTGCGAGACGATTCGTAATGACTCTCGAAAACAGCTTGTAGACATGGCTCAGGAGTGAGATGGGTCTGTAATTCTTCAGCAGAGACTTATCACCCTTCTTGAAGAAGAGCACCACCACACTCCTGTGCCATGCTGTAGGCGTTCGTCCCTCGAGCATGACGGAATTAAATAGCTTCTGAAGAGCTATAAGTGCCGGTTCTCCACCTGCTTTCAGAAGCTCAGCCGTAATTCCATCATCACCCGGTGCCTTGTTGTTCTTAAGCTGTTTGAGAGCCATTCTAATCTCGCACAGGCTCCGGCGATATTCATGGTCACCGAAATCCGGTTTTTCGAATCGGCCATTTTTCAAGATAGCCGACGTCTCTTTCAGACGATTTACGCAGTCTTAACTTCCTTTGGTGGCTGTATAAGCCGATGAGGGAACGACGACGTATAGGTCTACGTCGACACATAATTTATCAGGAGTAATCTGGTGTCAGGTCGCAACCAGACCCTGACTACAAGCTGCCGCCGCCGCCTCCACCAGCCGAGGAGGAGTCCTTCGATGACTTGCTGCTGAGCGCCGCCGGCGACGGCAAGAGGGACGGTCTGCAGCCGCGCCAGGTGGGTGACAGTGAAGTGGGTTCTTATTGTCTTGCTTGAGGTGATGACGCTGTTCTGGTAGCACCCAATCATATTTGACTGGGATCTGTATGCGTATTTTTTTTGTACTTCATAACACCATCGTATGTAGTATGTACCTAGTTATCATATTTTTAACTGGGATCTGTATTTTTGCATGCCTATTTTTTGGAGTTCATACAAATAATAAAATATCATGTACTTACAATTAAATCTACAACAAATCTCTTTTTTAAGACTGTGGTAGTGTGGTAGTCTGCTAGATAGAACACATTTACTTTTGTGGCAAATGGGCCGCTTGGCTACATGAGAAGCGTCGTTTGTAGACATTTGGAACTGTGCCTTACCTTGCCTTACTTTGATTGTGGTTTTCAACGCTGTATGTCCGCCAGGGCGCGGCCGGGCCGGCGCCGGCGGGCGACAAGAAACCGCCGCCCGCCGCAGACTACAAGCGCGCCGCGCCCGCCAACGGCATGCAGCGCGCCGCCGAGGTGAGTGCATCCAGTTTAGTGCGCAGTTTAGGGACGCACACACCTGAACGTGACGGCTGGTAGTGCTAGTGCAACACTGGGCAACCGCCATCATACTTTGAGAGAGCTCTGCTTTTAGTGCTCGCTACTAATCTAACTAATCGCTAGGCAATCACTAGGTGAACTAAATAGAGTTCTAGACGGCGACACTATGTTAACGTAAACAATTAATACGGTAAAAGTAATTCATATAATGCTCAAATTAACCGACTGTTTTGTCGTCGCTCCTCGACGATATGGCTAGTCATTTCATAATCTAGGTCAAGTTCTATGATCTGAATCTAAACGTTTACATTTAGTATAGTAGCGAGCGCCTCTAGCGGGAGAAAGCACTAGGATTTTCTTGGTGTGGGTACACAGAAAACAAAGGATTTACACAAAATAATGTTTTAATTAGATTGATAGATGGGCTTGCTCTTTCTTACATTTACAAATTAGTTTATCTATTATTATTAATCTATTACAGGTTCAATTAACCCCAGTATCAATCTTAATTCAGATTTGACTGACTCGGTGGCTAAGTGGTTAGCGATCCTGACCTCTGATCCGAGAGTCGTGGGTTCGATCCCCACACGGGGCAAACTTTTTTGTGATGAGCAGAATTGTTTGCTCTGAGTCTGGGTGTATTATATCTATATATGTATGTATTTAAAAGTATATGTGTATGTATATCAGTCTCTGGTTCCCAAGATACAGGGAATCCTAGTTTGGGGCCAGATGACCGTGTGTGATTTGTCCCAGATATTATTATTATTATTCAGGATTCCGTCGATTCCCGTACTTCAATTTTTGCCACCATTACGTATATCTTTTCGTGTACCCCTGATGTTCTGGCGTAACACTAGGGCTACGCGTACCCCACACTGAAAAACCCTGTTTTAGACGATGGAATCAGCACTTTGAGAAACTCAGTTTTAGACGATAGAACCACGACAGTTTGACAACTTTTCTCGTCGTCGCCAGGTGGCGCTGCCCGCGGTGAGCGTGACGCCCTGCTGTCCCTGCCAGAGGACGTGCAAATGAAACGACGACGTACAAAATAATGTTTTCTTTATTCTTCTTCAGTTTTTTTTATCAGTTTTACGTGTATTTTCTTCTATTTAGAGAGCGTTTGTATGGCACGAATGGATTTATATGATACAACAGTGTGTGACTAGACATAGTGGTGGTTACGAAATTTTTCAATGTATACAGACAAAGATATGTTTTTAAAATAAAAATTATTATGTCCTAATCGGTGTGAGTTTTACTTAAAGAAAAAAATAGGAATTAAATTTAGTTAATCTAGCACTTACTAACAATACGATTATCTTTGGTCACAATGAGTGTAATATGTCACGTGATAGCGAAATAATTTCAGTTACAAATAAGTACAATAATAGTCATAAACGAATTATTACTTGGCTTTTTGAAGAGGAAATTAAACAGTAATGAAAACCCGTGTTTTAAAGTTAAAACGGCCTATCGGACGGAAAATGACAACTGCAGTATATTAGCTGCAGTGAGGGCTGAGGTGGAAATCACCCTTTACCTATTCATAAACTGAAACAAACTTATCAAAATTTCAAAAACTGAAATTTGATATTTATTTTCTCTTCAAAGAGCTGTAATTCTAATGAGTTTTGTTCAATGTTTATTTTGAGGCAATAACTAATATAAAAAATAATAAAATCGTGATGTCGGCTCGTTGCAATGGAATCGATCTCGCACAGCTATCGTAATACTTTCGTTTGCTTTGGCTACTTCACTGTATTGTCCGTCGTTGATGGGGCAACTGTTATTTTCAACACAAAATATAAATAAAGAATTTAGATTAATATTTTTTTTATGGCAGAGGTGGCAAACGAGCAGAGATGGTAAGCGATTACCGCCGCCCAAAGACACCCGCAACACCAAAGAAGTCACAAGTGCGTTGCCGGCCTTTGTTTTTTCAGCGTCTTCAGATTAATTCAGAAATATTAAAATATAATTTGAGCACGTTTTATAAGTATGTAGTTCATAGAAAAACAAATACGAATTCATTACAACTTATAAAGGCGAAGTATTTGTGCGAAAATAGAATATGTCTTCGAATATCGTGTTTGTGTATAATTTCATTGAAAATAACAGTTGTCTTTATATTCGAGTTTACTTAGAATATTACTCATGACTACTGAAATCATATTTTTATTTCACTACCGTCAAACTAACCTTTATTTAATGTTCACTCTAAAACAATAAGATTGGTAGCGCCACTCATTAAAATCTCTTTACTTTTGATTCGGTCTATTTAATTTCTTTTCCGCATTTTTAAAATCAAAGTACCAATGATTCAAAACAAAATATACAAAAAAAAAACTGGGAGTACTGCAGTGCCCGCCACAGCCAAGTCAAACACCGTAAAGAAATGATTAAAAAATCTCCACGTTTCTAAAAATTCTCCCAAGTCAGTAATCACAAGTAACATTCTAATCTAACCTCTTAGCTGACTTCGGTCGCTCGTTGTCGCACCTTACCCTAAACCTTACGCTAACTTGTACTTTCGTGCGTCCCGCCTATAACTACCTATGCCACAACTAGACGGTCACTAACTCTAAAACTAAACGTATTATGCTATATAATATTAAAACTTTATCGTAATTCGTTTGTGCTGGTCGAACAGAACAATGTAGTCTTATACAAATCTAAGAATAAGATAAACAAGTAAACTTTTTGTTTGCACAGTAAAAAAAAATACAAATAATTTACAGAAATATGTCAAGAGATAATGAATGGTCCAGGTTAATTAAATTTCGATGTCATTATGAATGAATTTGTAATGAATTTGCTTATGAAATATTAATAATAATAATATAAATTTTACAATAAATATTCTGTCAAAAATACATCAAAATATTTATGATAGACAGTACACAAGGCGATTTACTCTTTAAAAAAGAGCTGATCTTACGATCTCACACCGTTTTCTATGGTATAAGAAAGGGAAATATAACATATATTTACTAAGGCAAGATTGGACGACCATAGATTCAAGAACACCCAACACTGGCTTAAATTTACATCAAAGAATTACCCGCACATACATACAATATTTCAGAAAAACCATAGGCGGAGAGGTAATGACCGAGCAAAACAGAAGAAAAACATGGAATCGGGTCCTCTCGACTTAAAATTTAAACCTAAACTAGTTTAATAAATAAATTAAGTAACACAACATAATCTAATACATCTCAATTTGGCACTATACTAATACTTAGCGCTATTCGCCTGAGGGGAGAAAAAAATATGGCATCTGAGTGGTGCGTCGAAAAATAAATAATTAACCATACACCGCAACCCTTATTCTCAAAGTTACAACATAAAATGCATCAGGGAAAAAATAATAATAATAATTAATAAATTGTTAATAATCAAAAAATGCATTCACTTTCGTCCACATAAACATTCAGTATTATAAATCTCCACACTTCCTGCACAAATCTACCGCTCATGTCACCTGCGCACTGCGCACCTTCCTAAAGCGACACTTTACTAGAGCGATAGAACTATACATAAATGGAAAACGAAACGAGATTCACGATCAATATTCAAAACGTCAAACTCAATTCGTACATAACTGACTTTCCGTCCAATCGCGGGGCGGCGTTTGTCAGCTCGGCCGCTGATTGGCTGGCGGGGGTGTGACGTCACAAGATGGCGGCGGTCACGGCACGTCGCGCGCCGCGTCCACGGCCTGGCCGAGGCAGCGCGACACCAGCTCCAGTTTGTTGAGGTAGGCCGCTGCTACTTCTCCCCGCGGCGAACTAGGAAACACGTGCTCTGATTAGTGATTCGACTATCAAAAATAAAGAATGAAACATTGTACTGTATTAATGGCTTATTGCACACAAGGAATTTACACAACATATAAAGTATTGTATTACGTGTACAAAAGCGGTCTTATCGCTAAAAGCGATCTCCTCCAGACAACCCTTGGCAGAGGATGAAAGATCACAAGAAATACTGGTAACGATAGTGCATGAATTATTTGAACAATGTAACATTATTCTTCAAATAGTATTCCTACTAAGAAAATGTGTTGGAGGGAGTTTCTTTTGGACCCCACGTTTCTTCTGTCTACGCAAACATCAGTTCCAAGTGGTAGGAACGTTGTATTAGGTAGTTTAAAAAATCCTTCGAAAAGTGTACAATTTTTTAAATCGATTATTTTGATTTAAAAAAAACCTAAAACAAAATTAATTCGTCCAAAACATTTACCCATGTGTGACGTGACGTCATACTTGCGTAACGCGAGCAATTTCAGAACAAAACAGCGTTTTCTGTATAATCCGTTTGATTACTCCGCTAACACTTGCCGAAACGTTGAGTGTACAAGTTCCGAGTGGTAGGAACTTTGTAATAGGTAGAAAAATATGACGATTTAAAAGTATGCGTAAAGCATCTACTTAAATAAATAAAATAAAATGATTTTGATTTTGATTAATTACTATTGGATGGAAGTGACCTACCTCAATAAGAAGGGCTCTTCGCGGGGCGAGTTTGTAGCATACGGCGATCGTCGCACGAAGTCACCCACTGGAAGAAACATATCCACATTGAATACGTAACCCTAATCAGTCTGGTAAATGAATAGTTAAGTCCCTCCTTAAATCGTAAGTTAATATCAAAGAATAAGGCCTAATTTACATTGGGAGTGAGTCGTCGCTAATCGAGTTCCTCAAAAGAGTCACCACTTTTTCTCAGCAATAATAATAATATGACGCAAGTATTCGGGAACTCTTAAGGCATATGGTACAGTTTTATTGTGACTTAAGTACTCTCAAAGTGGACACATTGATTCGACGTTCTGACCACGGAATTTAAAACATCTTTCTCCCAGCACCACATTTCAAAACCATCCACGCTCCACGCTCCTAAGCTTCAACAGGCATAATGCATGAATGATAAACACTACTGCATAATATAAATATACTAAGATGTAAAAGCATGTAGAACGTTATTGAAAAAACGTGTTGGAATGGGTTTCTAAGGACCCGTTTCTTCTCACTCCGCAAACGCTTCTCGAAACGGCGGGCATACGAGTTCCGAGTGGTAGGAAACTCGTATAAGTTAGACGAAATAATGATCTTCGAAAAGTGTACACTGCTACCTAGTTCAAATAAAATATTTTATGTTATAAAAAAAGACAAGAAAAAAAGACAGACAAGACAAGACATTAAGACATTTAATTTTTTTTTAATGATACTCACCGGAAGGCGAGGCGGGGGAAGCCATGTTGAGTTTGAGCACTCTCCGGGCGAGCGAGTCGCCGCGAGCGCCGCCGTGGCGCGCCGGCGGCGTGCGGCCGCACTGCGTATTACTGATGAAAGGAACGGATGTCATTACAGTCGTATTCTATTCGAAAACTATTCACACGAAGCTCTGCAGCACGACATAAATAGTAACTTAACCTACTTAGCGTTATGTATATGGTTGAGGTGCGTCGCGTCATTATACTACATAGGGGTCGTCCATTAATCACGTGAGGCTCAAAAGGGGAGGAGGGGTTTAGAAAAAAATCACGAAATATCACTAGGGGGGAGGGGGGGGGGGGGTGTACTGAGATATCACGTGTATTTATTTTTTCGTTGAACGCGCGATTTCTAGAGTAATTTCCAAACGTCGGACTGTTGTTGTTAGAAACAACCTGCAACCTTAATGTCTGTCGGAATTTTTTATCACGGTGCTTAATTTTCCAGAATTTAATTACATTTAAAGATAATAATTTGTACAAAAAAATACACGTGATTTTGGGTAATGGGTGGGGGGGGGGGTAGTCTAAAACCTCACCACGTATCACCAGGAGGGAGGGGGGGGGGGGTAAAAAGTTGCTAAATAACATCACGGCCCCATACCATCCGAACTTGAATTTACTCCCTCGTGTGTTGAGTATGGCTTAACCTTCCCCAGGTACGTTAAGGTTTGTTAGACTTGTTAGCAACAACAATTCCATAGTAACGTTGAAATGTAGTAAGTGTGATCGGAAATTTCCAGTAAAAAGAGGTTGAAATTTCATGGTAAACAAAGGTGAAAGTAATCAATCGTAGACATTCGAATAATCCTCAGTTATGGAGTGTGAAAAGACGTTTCACATGGTCAAAGTTAGCTTGACAAAGTACGTTTTGACGCCTACTTGGACGCTATTTCAATCGTGGCAACACTGATCAAAGCGCACTTGGACTAAGACATCCTATCAAAGCTACTTGGTAATGTAGATAATGACGGTCGCAACGTGGTTCAAAATGGCGACAAGTTAATACAGAACGTTATACTGCATACGACGAATTCGTAATAGTATCAATGTACCTTTTTTTTATAATATGCGGAGATTGTCTTTGGGTCCATAATCATCATATGGTGTAACATTTCTTTTAAATTAACCTATTGTCCGAGACTGAGGAACTAAGACAACATAGTGAAATTAATGAATTAGTGATGTGGGATGATGTGAATTCGTATTTTCATATTTTCTATAAATTAAGTGTCTAACGGGCCTCTACGTTTAGCTACTGCCCCACGCGAGCCTTCCAAAGGTCCGTGACTGATCGTCCGAGACTGAGGAAGTAACACAACACAGTGATGTGGGATGATGTGAATTTGAATTTCATCTAAACGTCTAACTTGCCTCTACTTGTTGACTTTGGCCTTAGGCAAACCAAAGGTAAGTGACTTATTGTTTAAGATTGAGGAAGGAAGACAAAGGATAACTTAGTTTCATGTGTACTCACGTGGCAGTCGTGTTGGGCGCGTTGGGCGTGTGCGGCGTGTGCGGCGTGTGCGGCGTGTGCGGCGTGTCGTGCGCGCCGAGGCGCACGCGCAGCACGCAGCCGGCGGACAGCGCGCGCGCCGCCTGCCGCCGCGCCACCAGGAAGCGCATGCGCACCACCGCCACCGCCGCCAGCGCACAGCATCTGCCATACACGATACCGCTTTACTCGCACTATTTCGAGTACGTATTTTAGTCGGGGGAGGCCTTTGTCCAGCAGTGGACAAAGGACTTTCGGTCGATTATGATGAGTGATACGAGTATAGGGTGAAATTGAAATCGCGGATCGAATTTTATCTGTGGTTTTTGCTTATAAAACTAAAATACTTTCTCTAAGGAACCAATTCAATTGGAGTGTTGGAGTGTTTCGACCCGAATCGAACATAGTGAGATATACGTAAAGTCCGCAGACATTTTTGGCTCGTAATCGTGGAAGATCGTGCCCGGAAAGCATCACCCCAGACATCAGTGGAAAAAAGAAATGGAAGAAAAATCTGCGCCAACTATAGATATCCGATATGCAAGACACGGTGCAGAACTTAGTGGCGTCTTCTTGTGAGATGATTCAATGTTTAAACGATCTTAAAATGTTGATGTCCTCCCAGACATATCCGTCGACGGCGACACTTAGCTATTGTGCTCTGTGCTTCCTGCAATAGGGCTTTCAAAAGCATCTCCAGCTAAATACAGTGCGACTCACTTGAAGCGCTTCTTGCCGCGGCTGGGAGCGGCGGCGGCCGGCAGGCGCAGCGTCCGCTCCAGCTCCAGGTAGCCGCCGACGACGCGCTGAAGGTACCGCTTCTGCCACACCAGCGCCTTGCGGCAGCTCTCCAGGCGCAGGCAGCGCCCGTGGAGGTACCGGAGCTGTGGGGGGAAGAATAAATATGATATTGACATAGGTAACAGAGTAATAAGTTATTTTAAATAAAATAAAAACCATTGACTCGAAAAGAAGAAGAATAATAATATTTATGGTCACACATTGTCGTTTTGCACCAAACGAGAAAACACTGTAGTACTAAGAGAATCAAAGACTGATATTGGTACTTAACCCGTACACAACGCAACTTATAGACTAAGACAATATTCTGTTTTATTTTATGTAATAACATGTTATTTTTTTTATGTGATAGGTGGTAAACGAGCAGACGAATCACCTGATGGTAAGCGATTACCACCGCCCAGCCAGATACCCGCAACACCAGAAGAGTCACAAGTGCGTTGCCTACCTTTGAAATCGGAAATCTTTTGTAATAACATTGTTTAACTTTGCTGAATTCGCCAAAAGTTTGACCGAAATATCCTATTCGGCAATCAGGTGATCGATTTGTATGTTTTTTTATTGTTTGTTCTCATCAAACTCGTAAAACGGACATTTATTCAGTTTCTTAAGTATAAGTCTAAATTAAAAGCTAACAGCTTTGTTAAAGACAAGTCATGTTTACTCTAATAAGAAAAATATGACGTGAACCTTCAAAAAAGATTTTGTAAAAAGCATAAAACTAAAAACTTTTTGACATGTAGTTTCTTTTCAAATCTCTTTCAAACAAATCATAAATGGAACGTCAGAACGACTTGACAGAGGCGAACACAGAAATGTAGTTGTGACACCGCGATGTTTTTGATTTGATTATTTACACCTGTTTTTTATTTATTTATTTATATAGACCCAAAACTAGGATGCACAGGATAAAATCACACTGACGCAATAGATGAGGAAGAATACAATGGACCCCGCTAAAAACGATGCGCAGAATCCTCCCAAGTTACCGGATATGATGTTAGTAATTCTTCTAATTGTAGTATTAGATTACTTCCTAGCTATACTGGCCTAGGTATACTAGGAAATTGGCGGGAAAATATATTTACTCCTATATATGCATACGTATCTGGTATTTTTCTATAATTTCGAGGGCAATAAGTCGGAAAAATCAGAACAGAATAGTACGTAGGTAAGTAGTAGTACTTTTACTAAAGTATAGCACTTAAGGGACAAGCAGTACACATAAATAGCTGGCGTGTAAAAAAACAATACAAATAAGACCGCAATATCTATAGCTTAAAGGAAAGCAAACTCTAGTCTAGTGTACAAGTGTAATCAAAGATGGATTATTCGATTACAGCAAGCGAATATGAGCTTTAACTGATGCATTACTAAGTATTTTAAACTTCACGGCGGCCGCCGGTTCTCTGATCAACCCCAAGACACTCCATACATGTCAATCTTTAACATTCTCCTCTAACATGTAAAAGCGAGACTGAATAATTGTATGGCAGTGCCACTGGCGGGAGGTCAGTGTCCCTTCTTTACGTGCAACCCTTCTGCAAAAAAAGTGTGTGCGTGTACTTAAGACCACACTATAGAAGCAAAAACTTAAGAATACATACATTGGAGTCGAGTATACCCGATTCAGCGTCAACAACCCGAGCGTGACGATGACGGTTCAGTTTCGTTTACTGCTCAACCAAATGCGCCTAAGGGAGTTTTCACTTAACAAATGTTTCTTAATAATTTTCACCGGTTGTTGTTGTGAGCAGTATGTGCGGCGACCACCCGTCCTTCACGAAGACAGAGCTGAATGCCAAGGAGAAGCAGGACGAGAAGAAGCGCTTGCCCATGTCCTATGCGCGGATATCGCCCAGCGTTAGTCCTCGTTTTTATTCTTATTTAATCTATTTTATTCAAATGGTCCGGCATGATCAACTTTGTTGCAAATAGCTTGACCCGTGATGAGGCATAAGAGATTTAGACGTACATCAACGGAATTTTAAACTCAGTTTTTTTTTCACCGTTAATTCGACTTATGAAGAGCTCAATGGTATATTTATTGTTGTCTCAGGATAAGATTCGCGATCTCTGGTAAGGACAGGTCAGTCGCAACTATGGAACAATAAACGTTTCTCGTTCTCCTCGAATCATAATAATATTCTATTGGTCGGTAAAATTTGCTGAAAGCATTTCTGCAAAGTAGCAGAGACTACGCGTCTATACATACAAAACACTAACTGTGTTTTAGGTTTATTTCTGATTGCTTTGTAAGTGGTCGTTCAACAAAAGCTAACCAGCCCTTAACATTCATGAAATTTAACATTTTAAATCTTTTTCTGTAGTCTGTAACTGTAAGATGTGCTTTCCCCAATGCAGATGTGATAAATTTGCACGTCGTGGTCTATGGCCGATAGTTGTGCTTTGCCTTTATTTGTTATATATCTTATTATCCTCGTTAACAACCTATCTCGTCCCCACTGCAGAGGCACAGGTCTTCCCATAGGTTGGGAAGGTTAACCCATACTCCACACACGGGGGAAAAGTCCGGATTGGTCCGGATTTTTACTACCCAGTTCAATGGCAAATAAAATGATCTGTTCTTTTATAACTTGAGTGTGTAACTCCAGTCATCCCGCACGGAGCGGGGCGAGCTCGAAGGCATCCCGGAGCGCTTAGAGCGGCGTCCCACCGGCGACCGCCTGTCGGAACATGCTCTAAGGCAGTTGGAGGCTCGCCGGCGCAGCCGCTCCGTAGACCTCATGCCGAGGACCGAACTGGACATGGCTACTCCAGGGAACAGGGCTCTCGTGCATGGTGAGCCACGTACTTGTTATTGTAAAAGGCGACCAAAAAGCTGACGACCCACCTGATGGATAGTGGTTAAGGCCACCTATAGGCATTTGTATCACCAGATGCGCGGGCGAAAATAAAGAATTCCCATATTGTAGTCATTGGGGGGAACCACAAAGGGTTTCATTCAACAACGTAGCGAGGAATCGCTTCTTAATGTGGCTTTCTATAAAGTAGATATTGCAAAGCGTTACAGAACTCGGAAATGGAGGTCGCTGCTCTGGGGAACCGGGTATTTTAATAGTACATAAAGTTGTACAATTTGTAAATTTCATGCAAGGACTTTCAATATTGAAAATCTTAGACGCGATGCAACTTTTTTAC
This sequence comes from Coleophora deauratella, assembly GCA_958295455.1. NCBI lineage: Eukaryota > Metazoa > Arthropoda > Insecta > Lepidoptera > Coleophoridae > Coleophora > Coleophora deauratella. Next base: position 1,506,838 of record OY282406.1, read on the forward strand.
TTAAAAGATAGCGATACAAAAGGCACTTTCAGTGACACCGCAATTGCCAATAGATACATACCCCCGCCCTACCGCCAACCAGACCGAGTCCTAAGAAGTCCGAACCCGTCGGGAATTGTACCCCTGACCGTTTATTGAGCTGCGACTGGATTAGCCACTAGCCACTGAGGCTGTTTCTGACCTTCTTAAGCCATCTTCACATGGCCTCGCGTCTCAGTCCTTCCTGACCGCCAAGCGACCATAAAGGCATTATTGTTTATTCTATGGCGGCGGCAGCGGCGCTGGGCAGCTTCCGCTGGCCGCCGTACCTGCTGGCGGTGTGGGTGCTGGTGCTAGTTCTGACGCACCTGCTGCACTGCGTCGTCACTATGCTGGAGCGCGCGCTGCCCGCACTCAAGTGAGACAACCACTTTAAACTTTCATGGATTTGTCTGTCTTATCTAATGCGGCCAGATATTGCTTTAACCTGACCGCAGAACGCATTCAGTGTGACAAATACATGTCATTTTTTTTTGTTTCGATTGAATTAGTTCCTTAGAGAAAGTTATTCAGTTTCATGAGCAGAAAAAAGTTGAAATTCGTTCCGCGATTTCAATTTCACCCTGTATACGACAGCTGAGCTCACTGATCTGCTGAGCGCAGAAAACTTTATTATCGACCAATTGTTTTTATTATAACTATAAGCAAAAATTTAAAGTTTACACGTGTTCTTGTATCCAACAACTTGTAATGCAATTATACTTTGGAGTCACAAGTTTTTTGTGTAATATCCCTAACTAGGTTTTTGACTTTTCATCTAGAATTAATTAACGTGTACCTTTTCTTTCTACCAATACTTAACACAAATAAACAACATGACGTAATAAGTATAATTAAGTAGTAGTTTCACGTTCAAAATGTATTTTAAAGTTTTTTTTTTCGGGAATAGTTTCAGAGTCATTTCCCAAAACAACCACAACTCAAAAACTATTCCCGCCAATAAAAATTTAGCTCAATAAAACCCCCCTACCTTTCAGAAAATGTTGCTCCTACTTCCGCACCTGGACGGAAGAGAGCTGGAAGGTGGACAGCGAGGCGAACCACCGCGTGTACCAGGTGGCACTGGGGCTGGTGACTGGCCTACTCTACGCGCTGTACTTTGGCCTGTACGTGCTGCACTCGGTCGCGCTGTGGTCCATCGAGCCGCTCTGCACGGACATGGACGAGAAGCCGAGCAACGCCGAGATGGAGCCGAAAGTGACCAACTATGTCGACGACGCAGCCAGCAAGACTAACGTTGGACCCAAACATTAAAGCTAACACCTGACACTTCTGTATATTTTTTTCTGTTTTCTGTGATGATTTTTTCCCGTTTTCGATTGGTGACAGACGAGACTTTTTTTACAAATGTTGTACGATATATTTTTACAATTTTTACAATAAATTGCATACCAAACACACATACTGGTTTTGAAGTTGTTGATCTGTGATAGAAGAGATTTTACTGCGATTATATTCGGCAGTAGCAACTATTTCCGATTTACAGCACTAACGATAATATTTAACACTATCTACAAGAAAACTCCAGATCGATACAAGTTCCTTATATTTCAAAACACTTTTTTCTCAAAATACAGTTTAAATTCAAGTCGATATAAAGTTACCTTACATGTGATATTAAATCTATATCAATTGAAAACCTATATCAATAAACCACATTCACCGTAAGCATGAGCTCAAGATTGTGTCCAATATGTTGTTCTAAATTTTAGTTTCATATACATATATCGAGTCAAAATACTATTTCACCTTCATCTTGTCAAAAAAAAGGTGCATTTAGTACTGTTTATATCAAAAGCAGTACTTACTACAAAACATATAAGTGGTTAATTTATACTATAATTAGCATTATGACATAGACATTTAAAACCGTTTGTTTTCAACAAAAAAAAAAAAAAAAAAAATAATAAAAAAAAAATAATAAAAAAAAAACAATAGCATTCGTGTGTCAATCAACGAAATCACCATTTCATACTATGTGTACTAAAACCAGCGCTACTTGTGTCAAAACAAGTACTATTTTTGTCATTAATATCGGGTGTTCAAAAAAAAAAAAAAAAGATTCCGACGAATTGAGAACCTCCTCCTTTTTTTGAAGTCCGTTAAAAATCCATTTACATTTCACGTCGTAGCAACCGCCTCCGTAGCCTAGTGGCTTGTCCGCTCGCTTCACATCTCCCGGCGGGGTCCAACTTTGTAGGACTCGGTTTGGTTGGTGGTAGGGCATTTTCTGAGCCCGCCTGGCTAGCTACCACCATCGTATCTAAGTCTTGCCGCCAAATATCAATGTTAACAGCATTGATGTGTTCCGGCATGAAGATAAGATAGCCAGTTCCCCATTGCGTTGGGGAATCTTGGTAAGACCGCTTCCATCTTCGGCATCATCGTCACTTACCACCAGGTGAGATGATGCCAAGGGCTTACCAATTGTGGGTAAAAAAAAAAAAAAAAAACGTCAGTACCAATACCAACGGAGTTTACAGGTAAACCGCACTCACCGCCTGGTCCTTATCCTCCACCTGCGGACTGGTCTTATCCAGCTGTTTCATCGTCAATAATAAGCAAAGGGAAACTACCAAAGGAGTCTGTTATCAGAAGGAAGCTGTCACTCACCGCCTGCTCCTTATCCTCCACCCCTGGGCTGGTCTCCAGCTGCTGCAGCCGCGCCGACAGCCGCTGGTTCTCGGCCCGCAGCGCGCGAAGTTCTGGACTGTGACTCTGCGTGAGGCACTGCTTCAGCGCGGCTATCTCGCGCGATAGTTCCGACTTGTGGGATTCTATTTCCGTCTGTGAAGAGTTGGATACGAAATTATTTCAATCGAACATAAATCAACTACTGACCTGAAATAAGATGTAATAGCATATGTTTTTTTAATCGACTTCAAAAAAAGGAGGAAGTTCTCAATTCGTCGGAATCTTCTTTTTTTCTTTTTTTTATGTATGTTCACCGATTACTCGAAAACGCCTGAACCGATTTGGAAAATTCTATTTTTTAAAGGGTAAAATACTTCACAGGTGGTCCCATATAAATTTTATCGAAATCGATTCAGCGGTTTTTGAGAAAATCAACAAAAACATAGCAAAATTGGAGTTGTTGCGATTGAAGTCCGTTGTTTTTAACCTATTCAGCGTGGTCAATTATTAGAAAAAAATGTTTTGGAGAGATAATTTCTTTGGACCCGTCGTTTCTTCTCACTCCGCAAATGCATGTGCATTTTTGTACCGATTGCTTTAACGGGGAAGGAAAACATCGTTAGGAAACCTGCACATCTGATTTCTAGATGTGAGATGCGGGTCTCTCCACACACGACGGCCAAGACCGGATCACCCACTCACCATAGTATCGTTAAGAGGTCTCTGCTTATTGGCATTCAGCTTCTTCTCGAGTTGCGCGATGGTGTCGGCCTGGATGCTGATCAACTCCTTGGCGCGGAGAAGCTCTAAGCCAGACTCGTGCTTTAGCCTGCGACAGAACAAAACGAAGACTCAGTAGAACTAGGAAGAGGATTCACACTTGGAAAACAAATAATTTAATGAAAAATTTTGATAGACTTTTACATAAAGAAGTACAGTTTTATGTTAGAATATTTCGAAGTTACGATGAAGATCGAATAAAATCAAAAATGCTTATTCAAGGTAGGCAGCACTGTGCTGTACCCTTTTGAAGATTTTTTTTAATTTAACTAAAATAACGGTGGGTATTCGAACACTGGTCTAATATCAAGTTTAACCATAAGTAGGTAGGTGAAACATGACAAAACTGTAGATGTAGATACTGATAAGACATAATAATGGTTTAACAAAGTCAACTGAAACCATTTAAACTGGAGCATCTACTCGTGAATCTAAACAACTTTCTCCAAGGACCCTTAATTCAATTCTCAAAACTGGACTTTTCATAGTAAGTTGGCCAATTAACTGATCGCCTTGTTAGAAAAGCCAAAAAAATTTTTTGCGAATTGAGTATAGATTCCTTAGATAAAGTTGTCCAGTTTTGTGAGTAGAGGTCACTGTAAAAAAAAAATCTAGCATTTCATAAGCATACTATGATAAACTGTCATCAGCAAAACTAAACTACTGTTACTTATATACGCCACGGTTACGGTCTAGAAAGCACTAGAGGTTACTCACACATTCGTACATCTCTCTGTCCTTATCTATTTCTAGAATATTTGAGACGGTTCTTTTACTAGAAATATGTAGTGACAGAGGTTGTCAAACTTTTCCAGTGGTTCTCAATCTATTTTGGTCAGACCGCGACAGTGTTACCTCTTGAGCTCCGCAAGCTCGGCCCTCAGCGCGCTGCACAGCTCGGCCCGGCCGCCCGCGTCCGCCTGCGCCTGCGCCTGCGCCTGCGCGCGCGCCTGCTCCAGCGCCTGCTCCAGCGCCGCCCGCAGCTCCGCGTGGCGCGCGCGCTCCCCTTCCAGCTTCGACTTCAGAATACAGATCTCGCCCTTGAGCCGCTCGTTGTTGTCCAGCTGAAACGAGGAGGAAATAACTGGGTAACCCCGAAACGTTGAGTGTATTAAGTTCCGCGTGGGAGGGACTTTTTACTACGTAAAACTTCTCATTGGCATATTGTATCCTAATTCATAGTTTTAAGTTTGTCTGTAAGTTTTCCCTAAAATAAGATAAATAAAAATAAATAAGTGGAAAAAAATACGATTTAAAAGCATTACTTGTGTAAAGCATCTACTTAAAAAAAAATAACAGGTATGAAACGAGAATGAGTTAACGAATGATTGATACGTAGCGTGGGCAGGCCTCCCACTCGGTGGACCTGGAACCTGGTGAAGATCGCGAGAAGCTAGATGCAGGCAGCGCAAGACTGACCGGCGCGGCGTGGACAATCTTGGGGAGGGCTTTGTTCAACAGTAACTTTTGACTGATGATGAAGAATCAAAAAATGTTTGTTGTGTTTTTATTAACCGACTTCAAAAAAAAAAGAGGAGGTTCTCAATTCGTCGGAATCTTTTTTTTTATGTATGTTCACCGATTACTCGAAGACGCCTGAACCGATTTGGAAAATTCTGTTTTTGTTTAAAAGTTGTTTAAAAGGGTACAGGTGGTCCCATATAAATTTTGGAGTCTCCATACAAATCGAGCAACTGACCGGCCAAATTAGTATGAAGAGTCCAAAAACTTTTTTGCGATTTGACTATGGGTTCCTTAGGGAAAGTTGTTTGTTATCATGAGCACATGCATACCCTTTCGTATCAAGAACTAATTTAAAGTCACCCTGTATATATATATGTATAGCTCTAGAACTAGCGCTTTTATTTTTAACCGACTTCAAAAAAAGGAGGAGGTTCTCAATTCGTCGGAATCTTTTTTTTATGTATGCTCACCGATTACTCGAAGACGCCTGAACCGATTTAGAAAAATCTTTTTTTGTTCTAAGGGTATACTTCACAGGTGGTTCCATATAAATTTTATAGAAATCGATTCAGCGGTTTTTGAGAAAATCAACAAAACAGCAAAATTGGAGTTGTTGCGATTGAAGTCGATTGTTTTTAAAGTATTCAGCGTGGTCAATTATTGTGTCTATGTTTACCAGTGTACGTATTTTTAGCCGATTTCAAAAAGGAGGAATGAGAACCTTCGACTGAATGGTTTTTTGTATGTTTGTTACCCGATTATTATGCCAATTATGAATGTTTTTTTTTTTGTTTGGTAGGTCATATTTAGATGTGGTCCCATAAATTTATCCAAATTGATTCAGGGCTTTTTAAAAAAATCGACAAAAACAGAAATAAAACATAGCAAAATAATACTTGTTGCGATTGAAGTCAGATGTTTTTAACGCGGTAAGCGTTGTCAATTATTGTTTGTGTCTTTGCTCAGCAGTATTTTGGCTGATGATGGTGATGATACCAACCTCGTGCTGCAGACGGTCGTCCCCGCCATCCAGCAGGGCTCTCTCTAGCTGCGCTATGCGCGCTCGCTGATCTTGGTCCTTCTGCTGCAGCTCTAGCTCCGACTGCATGCAGCTCTCCAGACGCTTCTTCAGGATCTGGATCATGTTGCTGTCCTGGTTCTAAAGGGGAAAGAGAAGCAAGATCTAATTTTTTACATTTTTTATATTAGTTGTTTTCACAAGATAGAAGTTAGATGAGTGACATCACTGTTATTTTATTATTACTTGTAATACTAACATGTATTTTAATAATTATTAAAAAACATACATTATTCCTTTTAATGTATTACTTAAAGACTTTGGAATTGGGTTACTTCAGAGAAAGTTGTTTGGTTTCAGAGTTAACGCACTATGAACGAAATATAATTTGCTCTTAGGCTTAACCCTCTCCTACTAGAAATCCAAAGTCACATTAAGAAAAAAAAAGACTACTCTTGTAACAAGCTGGTCAGCCAACTTAGTATGGGAAATTCCAAATTTATTTTTCAATTACTAACAACGGCTTACTATCAGAAATTTAATTATCCTGGCTTCAAAATTCTAATCCTGGACATTTTACGAATCGACAGAAAATTTTTAATAAGCTGTATCTGCTGTTATCTTAAACGTCACCTATTTTATATAAAACACTCATAAAATAAGAAATCTTGTCATTAGCTAAATAATCAGTTTACTTCTTCATACTAAAACAATTTATAACATCCCAAACAATATGTCTACCTACGATAAAAACCGCAACATGTAAAAATGTCGCGATTTTGCAAAAATTCAATGGTGGGCATCGCCCAAGTCCACAAAGTACTGGCCTCCAAGAAAGAGTCTGTTCCAGGGGATCCATCTGCGACCTCTACTGACTAGACTACCCTGCACATGATGTCGTCCATCACGACGAGAAACAAAAACGGTAACAATAAGCAGCCTTGTTTCACCCCAGCCGCAACAGCAATTGGTTCCGACAGCTGCCCACGATGTATGACTCGGCATGTGGAGCCGAGATATAATTGCCGTATTAAAGATGTGATCTTGTCCGGGACGCCCTTTTATCGCAGCACCTTCCAGACGCTCCACTGCACGGTATCAAATGCTTTCTCGAAATCAACGATGATCGCATACAGCTCGTTTTGCATTTCGTTGCACTGTTCGAGAATAATGCACAGTAGATTGATTTGGTCGTGGGCACGAAATCAATTTTCACCTGACATAACACCATGGCGCTAAAAGGGTTAAATTAATAGTGAATAAGTAAATTTTGTGTCCTCTATACTTTGTTTTTATGGAGGACGGAGTAAACTCAGTCAGTCAGGGTGCATGTACAATCTACAAAATTCACTTACCATCTTTATGTTATGTACATGTTATGCAGAAATAAATGAATGAATGAATGAATGAAACTGATAATTAAGTGTTGCTTAATTAAAATAGTTGTAGAGTATGCTTGTAAATAATAGTATAGGGTAGTTTAGAATTAATATTTAGATATAAGGTAAAGTAAATACCTAGCCCAAGTAGCACAAGTAGCATTATAAGAGACCACATTTGGTGTACACGGAAACTAAGAGCTGTATAAGACAGTGTTATAATGGTGTTTACAGCGCTGTAAACACCGATATAACTCTTATTTGGGCACAAATTATTCAGCCTATGGTTCTAATTTGGTTCACATTTCTGCTTAAAAGCATTATAGTAGCACTATATTGGAATTATTATGGTTCACAAGGCTGTTTATCAGCTGCTTAACGGAATACGATTGTCCTGTTATACAGACTAAGCGCTAGGATTGGGTGACTGCTAGTCTTAAATAACGCTTTAGGTTCTATAATATTCTTCGATCACTAGAAAACTTGATTTTATTTGCCAGAGCTGCTTTAAATAGCATTATAGCGGTGCCGATAATTTCCCAGAGTGTGATTAATGGTGAAGTGAATGTTATAATTGAGAATTTTTGGTAACTTAGGTATAAATACACTTTTATTATGTTATTAGCATGTGAAAACACTTGGGATTGCAAGTTCACTGTGAATGTTAATATGGTTTTAAAGCAAAAAATTTACGCGCCTCGAAAATATCTCGTTTTTAATTAGATATATTGTGAAAAAACGAATACTTTAAAATATTTTTGTCTGATTTACATAAAATTATGCAAAGTTTTATATTATATTATAATAAGTGTATGTTTAAGGTGTAATTAAAAGCAGAAATTATTAGTAAAACATAAATAACAACATAATCTTGTTATATGATATTATACTGTTTAGGTTATAACAAAATGGCGCATTCTTAAGAAACCTATGTGAACTCTTTTAATCCTGAATAAATTACCATGGCTATACAAGAGTACACTCCAGTTCCTCTATTATGCTTATTGCAGTAAATAAGAGTTCAAGTGGACCATTTCACAGCCAAAAGCTGTATTTCTGAGTTAGACGAGGATCTCCAAATACGTTTGGTGTTCACGTGTGTTAATTAAACACCTTTATGCAACTTTGCAAAAGAGGCTAATAACAGAGTCGAGGTGAACCAATGTGGAACTTTTTGCGTGAAATCACTCTAAATGTACACCACTCTAAGACTATTGGCTGTACGGTAGTTCACAGTGACTCCTTTAAAATGCTAGCATTATAGTGGTATAATTCTACGTCTTTATACAGCAATTATCATATTCTACTACCACTAAAATTCTCTTATGCAACCAATGCGATATAGGCTGTAAGAAAGCATTTTTGACATCTGCTTTAACTCTGATCCCGTAACAGTAGTGTCCGTTGCTACTTTTATGATGCTATTATACAGATCAAAGCGTAATGCGCAGCTCTAAGTTCTCGGTTGAACCATATTAAGTGTTTATTAATTCCTTAAGTTCCGAGTTATACCAAACGTGATCTTTTGTAATGCTACCTGTGCTACTTGGGAGATATAGTTATAGTATATAGGTTAGCCTTAAGCATAAATATAGGTGAGAATCTAATAAACGACAGACTAGCAACCGAGAGCTTTAACCGCAAACAACTCTTTCACCGACTCCTCCACTGGTACCTTCTAGCTGGGACGCACGTATCCCACACAGATTTCGCTTATCGGCCTCTTCGCTGAGATGAAAGTGAAATATAAACAGTCATTGTCGGAAACTGCACCGATAAATTGTACTGTCAAATTTTGTTATTAGCCATACCAGTTTACTCCTCAGACTAAAAAAGATTTTACATCCCAAACAACATGTCTACCTAAGATAGAAAACGCAAAGAACTCTAACTACATATACATTCCTTGAGAAACCGCAACATGAAAAATGTCGCAATTTTGCCAAAAATTCAATGGCGGGTATCGCCCAGCTTCACAAACCTTCAAAATTGTCAGAAACTGAAAATGTTCTTGTTGCACGAGTGACTGCCTCTTAATGAAACCGCAACATGTAAAAATGTCGCGATTTTGCAAAAATTCAATGGCGTTCATCACCAAAAAAACCATCAAAATTGTGAGAGCGAAATTGTTTTTAACCCTTTTAGCGCCAAAGTCTGATACATTAGACAAATCATTTTCGTGCCCCAACGCCAAATTCTGATATAGCTTTTAAACGTCGTGGAAAACAATTTGTCGGGCATATTAGCTAAGATTAAAGTGAAGTATAGTTATTGTAGGAAACTGCACCGATAAATACTACTGCCAAGCATTTGAAACACGAACTGATTGAAAGCGTTACACTGTATGCCAAGAACCCTTCGGATCGGACATTTTAAGCTAAGCTTAGAGATCGATACGTTTCGATATTCTAAATACCAGTCAAAAACTCCCGAGTGTCAATTATTTCTAGTTTTTGAGAAAAATAAATCCAAAGTTGGTCGATATGTTTTATTTAGAAAAACCAAAAAAATAATTTTTTCCGGAATAAACTATGCGTCCGTGAAGCTATTTACGTCAAATTGTAGAGCGTTTAAAACAACATTTATTGATATGTACCGCTAGTCGAAAACGCAAGCGTAACGTGAAAAAAGATTTTTTTTTCCTTTTAACGGTTTTTTTTTAATAATATTTGAAGTTAGTAGCACCCAGAAATCTCATTCGAAATGATACCCGAAAATGTACTAGTTTGACAGAAAACAAATTCAAATTGCATGTGAAAAATTGTTTATGCTCTAACTAAAGGGTATTACAAAATACTAAATTATGTAAATGACAATGATATATGGACATGTATAGATCCTCCAGCTCACAATTGTATTGTTGACATGAATTGTAATAGAATTTAAGATTTTATTAAAAAAAATGTGTTGAAGCGAGTTTCTTTTGGGCTCGACGTTTCTTCTCGCTTCGCAAACACTTGCCGAAACGTTGAGTATACAAGTCCCGCGTGGTAGGGACTTTGTACTAGGTAGAAAAAAAAAATTGACGATTTAAAAGCCTGTGTAAAGCATCTACTTAAATAAAAAACATTTTGAGTTTGAGTTTATAGCTTAGGGAAATATTTTTCTTAAGAAGCCGACGTCATGGTAAAAATATCAATCGAACTTTCCCAAGGGGCTTCTAACCCATTCTTACCCCGCTATACTCTTTTTATTCTTTTGTATTTTACAAAACGATGTTTTATTGTAACCAATTTTATACAAAACACTCGTAAAATATGAAATCTTGCCATTTAGCAATATTGAAAATATCAGTTTACTCCTCATACTAAAACAAAATTAATTATATCCCAAAAATATGTAGTATACCTATGATAGAAACCGCAACAAGTAAAAATATCGCGATTTGCAAAAATTCAAAGTATTGTCCGCTCTTCTAAATTGTCAGAAACTGAAAAAACTCTTGTTTCATGAATGATTGTCTCTTAAAGCGCGATTTAATACCCGTGTAGCTCCATCTATTGGCGGCTTTCGACAAAATTTTCTGGTTTCGTGTCATTTTTACCAAAACAACAAAAAACCCGGCCAAGTGCGAGTCGGACTCGCGAAGCGAGGGTTCCGTATAAATTCATAATCACACATATCTTGAACTCTATATCAAAACAAAACATAATCGGTCTGGATGAGCATTTCGATGACATTCTATAAATTGTTTTGTTAATACTGTTTATTTGTTGTTTTTTACACTAGGTTGCTTCTACGAGTGTCTTTAGCTTTCTCTGAGACATATATACTGGCGTCGATTCGGTTTTCACGATTAAACTTATTTGACTGGATTAAACTTAAGTGTTCTGTCTTCTTCTTTCTATATCGAAAAAACAAGGACAGGAAGATTAAATTAAGTTTAGTCCTGTCAAATAAGTTTAATCGTAAACACCGAATGGACACCAATACCGCAAAAACATATCTCTTCATACCTCAACTGTTATCTGTTTCACTTTGGCTATCTTATCTCACTAATATTATAAATGCGAAAATATAGATGTTAGTTGTTTACTTATTTGAGTTTGTTTGTTTGTTCCGCTTTCATGCTGAAACTACTGAACGGATTTAGATGAAATTTCTTCACTAGATCGCGCCACCTTAACATTTTCTTTCTCTCTGGACTCAATTCTGAAGTCTACGCATACGGAGTCGCGGGCGGAAGTTAGTCTCAATATACAGTATACTCGCCGACCAATTAGGTACTGCTGATCAAAACCAGGCGTTACTAGGTTACTAGAGCTGTATTTGCGACCGTCTGCGTGCCGTGCTGCGTGGCGCGTGCCGGCTAGGGCTGCGCCTAATGCGTGCCGCGTGCCGCTTAGGGTGGTCCAAAAATTTTTTTTTGGAAATCTGACCGGGCCACCCCTCAATTTTGTTACCTCTACCTATAGTATTACTGATGCAAAATTTCAACTTTCTAAGTATAGTATAAGGGGGTGCTCAAGCATTGTAAATGTTTGATTTATTTAAGAAAAACGCTAATATTTATTTTTAAGGGTAAACTTTACATGTATTTCTAATATTATAAATTTAAGTTAAAAATACTATTATTGTAACATTTGAACGTTTTATGCTCTAGAAATTGTGCATTACAGATTAAATAGGCTTCTGCTTAGCATCAACATTTGCTCGATGTTCGCGAAATATAAGTATAATATATATTTTTTTAAATATCCGACGTGTTGGTAAAAAAAAAGAAAGTGGACTGTTTCAATTTTTTATTCTGTTAGGTGGTAAAGGGCTGACGGCCCACCTCATGGAAAATGGCCACCACCACTTGTGGGCTTCTTTAAGGTCAGAAGTATCATCAATGCCTTGCTGATACTAGAGAAGTTAGATGGAATGCTCCTTATGCCGGACAATGCAATATCTCGCCATTCTCGCCCCAAAATCTACCGAAATGCAGCACGCCACGTGGCGGTGATATAGACCGAACATTATACCCACCCAATCAGACCTCGTTAACAACTTAGGTACTACTAATATAGGTCCCTAAGCTTTTGTCAGAAAAGAAAAATTGCTTGGTGTACCTATACTGACAGCTGACAGAGATGAACACATTGCTAATGCTATCATAAGCCGCTCAGGCCGCTCTGCCAGTGCGGCACCGGCCACGTACCTGCAGCGGCCGCTCTGCCAGTGCGGCACGGGCACGTACCTGCAGCCGCCGCTCTGCCAGTGCGGCACGGGCACGTACCTGCAGCGGCCGCTCTGCCAGTGCGGCACGGGCACGTACCTGCAGCGGCCGCTCTGCCAGTGCGGCACGGGCACGTACCTGCAGCGGCCGCTCTGCCAGTGCGGCACGGGCACGTACCTGCAGCGGCCGCTCTGCCAGTGCGGCACGGGCACGTACCTGCAGCGGCCGCTCTGCCAGTGCGGCACGGGCACGTACCTGCAGCGGCCGCTCTGCCAGTGCGGCACGGCCACGTACCTGCAGCCGCCGCTCTGCCAGTGCGGCACGGGCACGTACCTGCAGCGGCCGCTCTGCCAGTGCGGCACGGGCACGTACCTGCAGCGGCCGCTCTGCCAGTGCGGCACGGGCACGTACCTGCAGCGGCCGCTCTGCCAGTGCGGCACGGGCACGTACCTGCAGCGGCCGCTCTGCCAGTGCGGCACGGGCACGTACCTGCAGCGGCCGCTCTGCCAGTGCGGCACGGGCACGTACCTGCAGCGGCCGCTCTGCCAGTGCGGCACGGGCACGTACCTGCAGCGGCCGCTCTGCCAGTGCGGCACGGGCACGTACCTGCAGCGGCCGCTCTGCCAGTGCGGCACGGGCACGTACCTGCAGCGGCCGCTCTGCCAGTGCGGCACGGGCACGTACCTGCAGCGGCCGCTCTGCCAGTGCGGCACGGGCACGTACCTGCAGCGGCCGCTCTGCCAGTGCGGCACGGGCACGTACCTGCAGCGGCCGCTCTGCCAGTGCGGCACGGGCACGTACCTGCAGCGCGGCGGCGGTGTCGCGGTGCGCGTCCAGCAGCAGCTGCAGGCGGCCGGCGTTGTCGCGCTCCGTCTGCAGCTGCAGCCGCGCGCTCTGCCAGTCCGACACCAGCTTGTCCCGTACGCTGGAAACACGCAAATTAAAAATTTTATCAAAATAATTGTGACGCACAACCCTAACCGCTCCGAGGAGCGCGACACCCTAGCCATGCCCGCAATCTCCGCGCGCCGCTGCACGCCCGCCGCGCCCGCCGCGCCCGCCGGGACCGGTCGCCGGTGGACAACCCCCGCTTCACCCTGCCGCAGACTAGGGAGAACCGGCTGCTACCCCGCGACCAGTGTTCAAACTACATAAGCCAGCGCGTGACTTCCGCAGTTAAGACAGTCACGAGCTCTCGCGCCGTCAGGCTGAAGGGGTGTGCTGACTGTGTCCACTCTCCTTCTCGTTCCATATCCTGCTGGTGACTTAGCTGAGCGCTCTGATGACGACTGGATAGACTTTAGACCCGTATAGAACGTACTAGAACAGAAAGAGACAGCAACTCACCGGTTCAGCTCTGCGATGAGTGCGTCCTTGTCTCTCAGCCGACTTTCTAGCGTGGCGACCTGTGTCCGCAGCGAGTCCGCCTCGGCGCGCGCGCGGCGCATGCGCTCTGAGGATGACGAGTGGATGGAGCTGGAAGACCTGGCGAGAAGTGTAAGGCTGTAAGACTTTGTTAATTACTTAGTGTTTTAAGCTGTTAGGATTGCAGTTGGCCTGTGGTGTGGCCTTAGAATAGCACCACCCCATCTCTTCCCGTGGGTGTCGTAAAAGGCGACTAAGGGATCCATAAACCGGAGGATGGGCAGCAGCGTCTTTCCCGCGTACCATCTTGGCTCACGCCACACTGCGATCGCCAACCCGCATGCCAAGCGTGGCGATTATGGCAACTACCCCCCAAATATGATTAGGAACCCGAAACAACGGCCCCTAGTCCCCGGCAGCCCCGCTATTCCTGACTCCGGTAGCGGTCACGGTAACGGCGGGGCATGGGGTGCGAAGAATCTCCGGCAGAGGCCAGGCTACCAAAAACAAAAACCTTTGGCCCTGGCAACCTATAACACGCGCACACTGCGAACGGACGAAAGACTCGCTGAACTGGAGGAGGAATTGAGCAGGTTACGATGGGATATTGTGGGATATGTGAAGTCCGAAGAGAGGGTGAGGACACCATGATCCTTAAGTCCGGAAACCTGCTCTATTTCCGGGAGGGCGACCAACTGTCCCAGGGTGGTGTCGGGTTTATTGTCCACAAGTCCCTAGTCAACAACGTGGTCCAGGTCGAGAGTGTTTCGACGAGGGTAGCGTACCTTATACTCAGAATCACCAAACGGTATTCGCTGAAGGTCATACAGGTATATGCGCCGACCGCGGAACACCCCGACGAAGAGGTGGAGGCTATGTATGAGGATATCTCCAGAGCCATACATAGCTCCAGGACCCATTTCACCGTTGTGATGGGGGACTTCAACGCGAAACTAGGCAAACGAAGGGACAACGAGCTGAGAGTGGGGAAATTTGGATACGGAGAGAGGAATGCGCGGGGTCAGCTGCTGGCTGGCTTTATGGAGAAGGAGGGCCTCTTCATGATGAACTCCTTCTTCAAAAAGCCAAAACAGCGCAAGTGGACATGGCTGCATCCCAGTGGCGTAGTAAAAAATGAGATTGACTTCATCTTGTCGACAAAAAGGCAAATATTCAATGATGTCTCTGTGATCAACTCGCTGAAGACAGGAAGCGATCACCGAATGGTAAGAGGCACATTGAATCTAAAAACAAAGCTAGAAAGATGTCGACTGATGAAGTCCACGCTCCGACCAGCGCCTATCCAACTCCAAAACCCCGAAAGCTTTCAACTCGAGTTGCACAACCGATTCGAATGCCTAGGAGAATGCGAAAATGTGGACAATTATAACGACAGGTTCATGGAAATTGTCCAAACGGCTGGGAATAAGGCCTTCAAAACCGGCCGTTTAAAAAGAACATCTCGTATCTCGGACCTCACCAGCAAGCTCATGGAGGAAAGACGAAGCCTGATTCTGAAATCCTCTGAAGATGCTTGTCAGTATCGGCGACTAAACAGACAGATCTCCAAGTCCTTGACCCGTGATATACGCCAATTTAATACCAACCGTATTAAAGAGGCTATCGAGCGCAATAAAGGGTCAAAAGTATTCGCAAGAGATCTGTCTGCTGGTCAAAGCCAACTGACAAAGCTGAAGACCGAGGATGGCAGAGTCGTGTCGTCCAAGCCCGAGCTGTTGGAAGAGGTTGAGAAATTCTACGGACAATTATACATGACTACACGCTTACCTGTCAGCAATCTGGCTGAAGACCCGAGAGCCAGATTGTCCCGACACTATACCGAAGATATCCCAGACGTCAGCCTGTGCGAGATTAGAATGGCTCTCAAACAGCTTAAGAACAACAAGGCACCGGGTGATGATGGAATTAAGCTTCTGAAAGCAGGTGGAGAACCGGTACTTATAGCTCTTCAGAAGCTATTTAATTCCGTCATGCTCGAGGGACGAACGCCTACAGCATGGCACAGGAGTGTGGTGGTGCTCTTCTTCAAGAAGGGTGATAAGTCTCTGCTGAAGAATTACAGACCCATCTCACTCCTGAGCCATGTCTACAAGCTGTTTTCGAGAGTCATTACGAATCGTCTCGCACGCAGGTTTGACGACTTCCAGCCTCCCGAACAAGCCGGTTTCCGAAAAGGCTTCAGTACCATAGACCACATACATACGCTGCGGCAGATTATACAGAAGACCGAAGAGTATAATCGGCCACTATGCTTGGCGTTTGTGGACTATGAGAAAGCCTTTGATTCGATCGAGACCTGGGCTGTGTTGCAGTCTCTCCAACGGTGCCAAATTGATTATCGATACATCGAAGTGTTGAAGTGCTTGTATGAAAACGCCACCATGTCGGTCCACCTCCAGGATCAGAATTCGAAACCTATCCGGCTGCAGCGTGGGGTGAGACAGGGAGACGTTATATCTCCGAAACTGTTCACCGCTGCACTGGAAGACGTTTTCAAGCTTCTGGACTGGAGAGGACTCGGCATTAACATCAATGGCGAGTACATCACTCACCTTCGATTTGCTGACGATATCGTGATCATGGCTGAGACCTTGGAAGACCTAGGCGCAATGCTCGAAGGACTTAGTAGAGTCTCCCAACAAGTGGGTCTTAAAATGAACATGGATAAGACGAAAATCATGTCAAACGTCCGTGTTACACCCACTCCTCTGAAGGTTGGAGACTCTACACTCGAAGTTGTTGACGAATATGTATACCTGGGACAAACAGTCCAGTTAGGTAGGTCCAACTTCGAGAAAGAGATCAATCGTCGAATCCAACTCGGCTGGGCAGCGTTCGGGAAGCTTCGCAATATCTTTACGTCCAAAATACCGCAGTCCCTCAAGACTAAAGTCTTTGACCAGTGTGTGTTGCCAGTGATGACATATGGATCCGAGACATGGTCGCTTACTATGGGCCTTATAAGAAGGCTCAAAGTCACCCAAAGGGCGATGGAGCATGCTATGCTTGGTGTTTCCCTACGTGATCGAATCAGAAATGAGGAGATACGTAGGAGAACTAAAGTTACCGACATAGCTCTCAGAATCGCTAGACTTAAGTGGCAGTGGGCAGGGCACATAGCTCGTAGAACAGATGGCCGTTGGGGCAGTAAAGTTCTCGAATGGCGACCGCGCACCGGAAGGCGCAGTGTGGGCAGGCCCCCGACTCGGTGGACCGACGACCTGGTAAAGGTTGCAGGAAGCCGCTGGATGCGAGCCGCACAGGACCGGTCGGTGTGGAAATCCTTGGGGGAGGCTTTTGTCCAGCAGTGGACGTCTTTCGGCTGATAGATAGATAGATAGATAGGATTGCAGTGTCTAGTAAATAAATTTTTGTTTTGTAATCATTTTATAGTGTCATCATACAGGGGGTAAATATTTTTCGCACTGACTTGGTTTCCTTAAGAAAAGTTGTTGTTTCATGAGAAACCACAGTCAACGGGAAGGAAACGAATAAAATTTCACCCTATATAATTACTCAAACCAAAGACTTGATTACAATTTCGGATTTTGCTGCCATCGTCCAATCAAAAAATGGAGTAGATCTAACAATAAGAATTGGCAAATGGATCTTAATACAGGCCAGGACAACGTCGCTAAAATAAAATATTCTGATCAACAAATTTATATGACGAAGCGTTAAGATTATAACTTACTTTGACGTGTTCAAAGCGAGTCGCGGTATATCTTCCCTCTCATCGCTGCTCGCCGAAAGTATCTGCAATAAGTTTAAAAAATATATAGAACTCAAAGTATATCTTTTAAACATTTAAATACTTGTATCCCGACATATCGTTGCAATACAAAACACATCTCGAAATAGAGGAAAATCGAGTTCTAGAAGGCTGAAATTGTATAATAGACAGACAAATAAATAATTCAAGAGTTACCTACAAGTATGAAAGTAATTCGACTGATCGCACAGAACTCATTCAAGCTCAACAGATAGCTAATTCGTAGCTCAAAAGATCGTCACCAAAACATACCAAGCCGGCTATTAAAATATTTAATACTACCCTCATAAGACAGAAGGCCGCAAAGTATACGGAAACTTCATACTACAGTATACAGACATTATACAGTATGCACACTCCCTGCCGCTCTCTGAAGGCTACCTCACCCCCCCTGTGTGACCGACATATGACCATTTGTCAAAGGGTTGGCAAACCAAAGGACAGTATAATAACCAAAGACAATTTTATTTTTTTAAAGAAAGAGCTTAAGGCTTCTAAAGCTATACAGCCTTGTCTGGTGTATACAGCCTTTACTTTATTTGTAAAAGTCTAACTAACAATAAAGAACAGTAGGAGCTAATTAAATCTCTAATCAACCCTAGTACATCACGCACACATTTACATGTGTACAAACATGGATGTCTATGGTAGTAAGCAATGGCGCAAAATTTGTATGAAGTGTCCGGGGTGTGCTCCATACACTTTGAGGCCCTCTTTATTATGAGGATAGAATAGGTATATTATACTGCTGGAAAATCAGTATGTTCGATTATCAACAGCCGCCGAAGGACCCGACAAGCGGACTGTTAACTTCATAACGCTTGTAAGAAGCAGCTGGATTTATGTGGCTCGCAATCGTGGTGAGTGCCCTACCTCACGTCGGCATCATCTAACACAACCTCACATTGGCATCATCTCACCCGACCTCACCCGGCGAGGCCTAAGTTCAATTCTCTCTATGGAGGCCCCCTACTGACCTGCTCGAGGATGTCTTCGTCCAGGGTGTGGGAGTAGTCCAGCTGGTCGCGCAGCGCACGCTCCAGCTCGGCGGTTGGCGACCGGGTGCCGCTAACCACCAGGGCCTTGTCGTCGCCCGGCGGCGGCGAATGCCTGGCCCCGTCTCGCAGTCTGAGGGAGGTGAACAACAGTTAAATATACAGGGTGTCAAAAAGGTGTGGTAAAACGTCAAGGTGGGCTTCTATTATTATCACACCTTTCTGTTACACCCTGTATACATATGGTACTACTAGTGGTAGGGCCGATCTCACATTAGAAGCGATAGCGACCTCTGAGTTACGAAACACTCTCTCTCTCTCTTATCGTGTGGCACAATTTAACCGTCCCATCCACGAGGTATAGGCGGCGGTAGCCTGGTGTTGCACTTATCACTCTCGGTCACGTGTAGGGCATTTTTTTTAGATTTACACCTACTGACGGAACACTAGAATGTGTGAAGAGAGGCGGCGTAATCTCACCTGATGGTAAGTGATGACGATGCCCAAAATATTTATAAGCGAGCTTACCGAGATTCCCCAATGAAATAGGGAACTGAATATATCTCCATATCAGAACACATCAATTAGAGAACAGTGACTAACAGTGTTAATTAATGTTTGGAGGCAAAATATACAGCTTGTTGTAGCTAGCGAAACGGGCTCAGAAAATTTTATGTAAATATCCATATTTCATCCCGTGTACTAAGCAGCAATCCCTTTTAGTAATTTAAAAACTATTTCCAGATTTTAATGGCTTAAATCGGGTAAACTTACCTTTCAACAGCATCCCTCAACTCCTGCACCTCTTCTTCTAGCTCTTGACATCTCTGAGACTTCTCACGAAGCTTCTTCTTCAGTTCGCCCAAATTGGATTCTTCTTTCAATCTGAAAAACAGAAGTAAAATTTGATTCCAAACGTTAATCATAAAAATGCAAAGTAAAAAAGATCTCATATATTCTGTCAACAGATTTTTTTTTATGTCTTTATAGTTCTCGTTTATCAAAGTAGACTTTAGATTATATATCGATAATGTACCAAGAGAGTGAAAAGTGATACAGTGAGTGTATTTCATACATTCACTACAAGGATACCTGTATTTCAATACGAAAATTTGCCATTTTAAGATATCAACAAAGTGATCCTGAAGGGTTTTTGAACTGTTTGCGAAACAGCACACTCTTATAAGTCTATGTTACCTTGTCACATCACACTACTGTCTCACTCACACTCACTACATCACCATCCATCCGTCTCACCTGGCGACAACAATCTCCAGCTGTTCTCCGATGCGCTGCTTCTCTTCTGCCAAGCGTTGCGCTTCGCCCCTCACTTCTGCAAGCTGCCGACTTAGCTCCGCGTTTTCGTATTCCTTGTCCGAAACCATCTTGTTCGCTTGGCTGATGTTGTTTGTGAGTTCCGTTATGTCCAGTTTCGCTTTGGCTAACTCGAAGGCCTGGAGTAATAATAACAGGGTTATGTGTATGTACAGATAGATATTAGTCGTTTTTATCTGTGGTATGTTATAATTTAGATTATTTTAGATTAAAGAACCTATAGATACCGCACATTAAAAATTGTGTATTTATTCAGGCACGGACCACAATAAGCGAAATGACTGTAACTATGTCTGTCGCCGTACGCACAGTTGAGCGGTAGACTTATTCAAGTGTTGAATAAACATTTATTCCGAAACACACATAGAAAGTAGGTATATTAACAAAACCTACCTTATCATTCAGCTCTTTCTTGTTGAAATCCAACTCATGCTGCAGCAAAGAGATCTGCTTCCTAATCTTGACCAGCTGCTTTTTATCGTTGCTCGCCTGTCGGTCCGGCGTCATCTTCTCCTCCCCACTCTTGTTTCTTGGAGATGGGCTCCTTGACACCATCTTAAGTTGTTCCTTGAGAGATGCTATCTCTTCATGGTAAGAATTGATGTCTTCGTTTAGAATTTCTATTTCAGTTTCTTTGTCTTTAAGTTTTTCCGTTAGAAGTTTAAGTTCATCAATTTTAGACGATAGTTCGTTATTTAAAGAGTTGACTCTTGCGAGTTCACTTTCGTTGTTTTGAAGTTTCAGTGATGCATTTTCTTGATCTTTTTCTAATTTAGTCAGTTTGAGTTTAAGATCTTTGTTAACAGCATTCAGTTGCTCATTTTCTTCAGTGACTTTCGTTACGTCTCTAGTTAAAGCTTCAACTGTGTCTTGCATTTGGAAGAGTTCATTAGACTTCTCTTCGAAAGCCTCTTTTAGATTTTCAAATTCTTCCGTTTTATCATTCAGACATCTTTGTAGGTCGTCAAATCTGTCTAAGTGTTGGTTGAGACTGTCTATCTGTTGGTTCTTCTCTGAAACCATTTGTTCCAGCTTATGAAGTTCAGACAGCTTCTCTCTCATTTGATGACTTTCTGTCTCATACTTTTCTAGTATTTTATTTCTGCTTTGCAGTTCGTCAGTTTTTAGTTCTAATTCTGCCATTTTGTTTGTCAAGTTACGTTTTTCTTTTGCTAGTTCTAAAATCATGTTCTCCCGTCGCAAAATGTCTTCTTTGAGCAGATGTAAATCTTTTGATTTATCTGCTACTTCTTGTGTAAGTTCTGTGATTCTCTGTTCGAGTAACTTTTTGTTCGAGGTAAAGTTATCGAGCTGGTTCTCATAAAACTTTTTGTCGTTTTCCATGGTGGCCATTGTGTTCTCTAACAGGCTTTTCAATTCTTCGACCTCCTCTTTCAAAGCAGGGAATTCACATAACTGCTCTTCAGCATTTTTCAACTCAGACTTACAATCCTGTAATTCCGTTCTGGATTTCTTTATTTCATGTTTTAACTGAGACAGTATATCCGGGAAGTTTTCCTGTCTTATATCTAGTGTTATTCCTAGCTCTCTCAGTGATGTGAACTCTTGGTCGTCTTGTGTTTTATTGTCTCGTGAAGGTTCTAGCGAAAAGTTAATCTTCTTTGGTTCAACACTCAAATTTTTGCTTGCATTCACATCTCTGTTTGGGTACATAGAGCAATTATCTGGTATATCCTGTGCGGTTGAATGTTTTACATCCTCTCCAAACTTGTTAGCAATTCCAAAAACAGTAGTTTCATTGATGTTTCTCTTGTACTGTTTGAGTAGGTCTTTGTTTTGTGTCGACGTCAAATGTGCGGGCAAGGAGTCCGCTCGAGGGGAATAACTTGTTAAATCGAAATGGTCACCAAAGTCGATGTTTAGCGAACTCATGTTAGGTTTTTGAACTTCAGGGGGTAATGTTCTGTTTAAGGTTTTATCTTTGGTATCAAAAGGTGCTCCTGTCAAGCTGACATTGTGCCCTTTCAGCTCTGCCTTCCTCATTTGCAAATCTTGTTCGTCATATTCCGATATGGAGACGATATCACTCAGTGTTCTAGCAGAGGTTTTACCTCCTTCCAAAACTTCGCTTTTATCGTCTTTTTGGTTCTCATTTTCATCGTTAAGCTTCAGAGCTGAAAATGAATGGGTAAGAGTTTATATTTTGAGTTTACGTACTAACCAGACCGGTCTACCGACTTTGTAGAACTAAATTGTAAATTGGAACACATCCAAATTTCAACACATGATGCACTTTGTTTAAAACTGAACTTTCAGTCATTACAGTGCTGACAAAAACATACAATTACTGTATGAAATATTTAGTCTTGTTTATATTTACATTCTTGAGTGCGTTAACCTCTTTGCGAAGTTAGTAATTCATGGTTAGTAATATATAAGGTGCTACTTTATTAGTGCCCGATATTTTAGTCAGTGCTTCTACTCCTGATTCTGATCAACTTTCCCCAAGGAACCCATAGTCAAATCGCAAAAAAAATTCTGGACACTTCATACTAATTTAGCCGCTCGGCTGATCGATGTGTATGAAGAATCCAAAATTTTTTTTGTGATTTGATTATGGGTTCCTTGGGGAAAGTTGATCAGAATCAGGAGTAGAAGCACTGACTAAAATATCGGGCACTAATAAAGTAGCACCTTATATAACCCGCCGATCTTTCTTATATTTATCCGGAAACACTTTTATAAAGTAAAAGTGTTTCCCTACCTTACAAAATAGGAATTAACAGTATTCGAAGCAAACTTACTAATGTGCGGCACACGAATTCCCAAAAGACAGGGACAAGGCTACAGACTAGATATAGTACCATCCTTTTCTTTTGAGAATATTTCCTGACACAGTACATCTATAAACCAACTCCTTCCTACCTGACGTAAAGCGAGTGAATCATATCTTACAAACAAGTGAGACAATGTCAAGAGTTTCCAATTGTGAGAAAGAGAGGGAACAATGTCTAAACGCGTTTCTAGTTGTGAGAAAGAGAGGAGACTATGTCAACACTTACCCAGCAGCTCCTGAAGCTGGTCTTCCCTCTCTGCCAGCGCCCTCTCCAGCTCCCTCACATTGGCCTGCAGCCCCTCCTTGTCGCTCTCGAGGCTACGCGCCAGTGACTCCAGTTGAGCTATCCGCGTCTGCGCGTTTGACAGTTCCCGCTCCAGTATTATCACTTTATCTTTGGGATTGCCTGTGTGGAACATATGAAATTGTAGTCAATGAGTGGTTTACTCAACCGTATGATAAAAAAGCGGCCAAGTGCGAGTCGGACTCGCCCATGAAGGGTTCCGTAGCAGCAAGTTACATAATATAGAAGTTCTTGTAGTTCGTTGTAACTTGAATGAAAGGTAAATTGCGGTTTACGATTTATGAAATATTAAAAAAAACTACTTACCAGATATCGTTAAAACCAATTTTCGGTGGAAGTTTGCATGGTAATGTACATCATATATTTTTTTAAGCTTTATCATTCTCTTATTTTAGAAGTTACGGGGGGGGGGGGACACACATTTTACCACTTTGGAAGTGTCTCTCGTGCAAACTATTCAGTTTAGAAGAAAATGATATTAGAAACCTCAATATCATTTTTGAAGACCTATCCATAGATACCCCACACGTATGGGTTTGATGAAAAAAAAATTTTTGAGTTTCAGTTCTAAGTATGGGGAGCCCCCAAAATTTATTGTTTTTTTTCTATTTTTGTGTTAAAATCTTAATGCGGTTCACAGAATACATCTACTTACCAAGTTTCAACAGTATAGTTCTTATAGTTTCGGAAAAAAAGTGGCTGTAACATACGGACAGACAGACAGACAGACAGTCAGACATTTGGCTACGGAACCCTAAAAATATATCTGAAAATCACATGAAAATCACATCATCAGCCGAAAGACGTCAACTGCTAGACAAAGGCCTCCCCCAAGGATTTCCACACCGACCGGCCTGTGCTGCTCGGATCCAGCGGCTTCCCGCAACTTTCACCAGGTCGTCGGTCCACCGAGCCGGAGGCCTGCCTACACTTCGTCTTCCGGTGCGCAAATGAATCGGTCAAAATAATTAAAAATATATTTTTACGTAGCACTCATATAGACGTCATACAATTTTGGTGAAGAAAATTTTTAAATGGCATTATCATTTCAACAATTTACGATCTTATACTATCCTCTCCAACTTATACAGTGTTTTAGACGTTTTAAGAAGGAATTCAATTTATCAGAAAGTTACAAGACCCTGTGGAGATCACCTACTAAGAAATCTGTTAAAATGACAGCAGGAAACATATAGCTAAAGTGTAAGCTGTAAAGGAGCCATCAGTAGATACTTACACGAGTTTCCATATAGACTTTGGTGATGCTCGTTCAGTTTGTCCTTTTCT
Organism: Coleophora deauratella; assembly: GCA_958295455.1. NCBI lineage: Eukaryota > Metazoa > Arthropoda > Insecta > Lepidoptera > Coleophoridae > Coleophora > Coleophora deauratella. Next base: position 1,531,189 of record OY282406.1, read on the forward strand.
TCCAGCGTCTGTTTGGCGCGACTCAGTTGTTTATCCTTGGAGTCTATCTCTTCTTTCAGTCTTTGCACCTGTTGACATAAGCCACCAGTTAATAGACAAGGCGACAAGTCAAGTTACATCCTCTATTTTATACAGGGTGTAACAGAAAGGTGTGATAATACTTCAAGGTTGGCTTTTACCCATCAAACTGAACAACTTTTGTTCTACAACTTTGTTCAAATCGCAAATTTTTTTTTGGACTTTTCATACAAATCGATCATCTGGCGAACCAAGTTTGTATGAAAAGTCCTAAAAAAAATTTGCGATTTGAACAAAGTTGTAGAACAAAAGTTGTTCAGTTTGATGGGTAAAAGCCAACCTTGAAGTATTATCACATGTATGTATCGAACTACTAAATTACACAATGACGTCATCGTTCACAATTTCAAATTTATTAGAACAAATTGACGTTTTTGACATTTTATAAAAGGTAACTCACAATCAGATAAGTAGCAGTCAACTACCGAATTGTGTCACATGATAAAAAAGAAGATGAATGTCTATGAGGGGCGTCTGTTTAGATGTCTCGTCTTCCAGGTCATCCAGCTGAAACAATGATGCCACTCCAGCCCCGCGTCGTGCCGCTGCTGCTGCAACCGCGCCGACAGCGAGGATATCTGCGGCGCCGGCGCCCGCACCCGCGCCCGCTGCGACATGATGCCACTGCAGCCCGCACTCACCTCAGCCAGCGCGTCGTGCAGCCGCACAGACAGCTCGCTGGCCGCCTGGTGCGCGAGCGCCTCGGCGTCGTGCCGCTGCTGCTGCAGCCGCGCCGACAGCGAGGATATCTGCGGCGCCGGCACCCGCACCCGCGCCCGCTGCGACATGATGCCACTGCAGCCCGCACTCACCTCAGCCAGCGCGTCGTGCAGCCGCACAGACAGCTCGCTGGCCGCCTGGTGCGCGAGCGCCTCGGCGTCGTGCCGCTGCTGCTGCAGCCGCGCCGACAGCGAGGATATCTTGAGCGCCTGCTCCGACATGCGCGCCTGCAAGACATCCCGCTCCGCGCGCACCTCCTACCGGCAACAAACAGACGTACTTATAAAATGAGACACTTGGTAAGTCCACTTCCATCTTCGGCATCATCATCTCTTACCATCAAATGAAATGATGCCAAGGGATTGCCTGTAGACATCAAAGACGGAATTTAGTCGTAATTAGATCGATATATGGCCAAGTTGATCATCACAGATGCCAAAGGAAATGAAGGTTATGTTCATCAACTCAGATATAAAAACGCGACGATTAAGTGTACACTAATTAGTAAGAATGAATGAAGTTAATTCTAACCGACACATCGTAATCCAAAATCCATGAAACTAAAACTATACATATTAACAATGAAACGGACAACAACTTAACAACGTTACCCTCCCTTGAGCATTCGAGTAAAACATTTAAATAAATGAGTAGTTTTTGGGACTCCAAGAGTAGGACGTGATTTAAAATACGACAAAAAATTGAAAATTTGCCTTCAAACGAAATTCATTATCCGCGTATATGTGTCTGGCTCAAAGCATTTCCATCAGACCTGTAAACTCTTTGAGTTAAATGATGAAATTCCTAACTCCACAAGATACCAAAAAAATTGTTTTTGGATGTGTAAAATAATATTTAATAAAATACCACAGTACATCAGGGAACTACCGGTAAAGAAATTTAAAATTGAATTGCACAAATTTCTTCTTCAATATTCTTTTTATTCAGTGACACAATTCCTGGAGCACAAATAGTAGGCAATAAAAGTGACTGTTTTATGTTTAAAATATGTTTGCATGCTATGAATTTATGGCTGAGCTTGGCGGACTTTCTTTGTTAAATTTCTTAAGATCATAATGTACCCAGTTCAAGAGCAAATAAATATTTATCTTATCTTATCTTATCTTATCTTATCTTATCTTATCTTATCTAAAGCTTTAAAGACTGCCGCTAACCCGAATATCCGTCAAGATAAACGGGCTTTCAGTCAGCCGTAACGTAACGCTCTCGAATCCAAACGCTGACACTTCCGAATTCCTAATGCCAGTACAAATATAATTTTGACGTCGAAAACTAGCGCATATTTATTAAACTGTTATGTATGAAACGAAAGCTGCGATAAGTATTCCCCTCACGAAAAGCGTGCGTTAACCTATAAGTCAAACATTAAAAGATTATCTATCTAGTAAAAATAGCAAACCAAATTTTCGGCCCAGTTAGTTTTTGGCTTGTGTTGTGGATTTAAACGTTTTCATGAATCGATTTTTAGGCAAACGATGAACCTGGATTTGCTCTTAATATAAAAACTTTTTACAGAAGTGACAAAAGAAGATTGGCAATCAGGATGGTATACAATACATAGTCCCATTCAAATGTCAATCTAATACAAGCGTCCAAAACAACGATTGTTGTTGTTTAATTTATGAGCTCTTTCTTATCTATGAAGTAGTTTCCAGGTCTGCCTTTCCTCAGACAGCGTATTTAGGTAAAACAATTTGATTAACCCTTAAATATCGTATAACTTATTTTAAAATCAGTCACATCTTCAGTAGTTTAAACATTGTTTTTTTTGGCCGGATAAGAAATAGACAAGACAACGATAATTTTCCAGGCGGAGTGTTCCTGGTCTAAAATACGCGGCCGCGTCGGTTCCTCATCCGTGATCTTCCCATGATAAAGATAGTAAACAAGTCCTAATAGCTAGGTTGTGTATAGCAAAATTGTAACCGAGTAATCAGCGGTCATCGCTCTAATTCTAGCGACCCGATTCGCGACAAACAGGTCTCGTAAAGAGCAATAGGTCAGTTCACTGAATGAATGACTTATCGCTGGCAATGAGTCTTACAGTAGTGTCTATGTGGAGTGTAAGGAAGTGGAAGATAGCATATGGACAGTGTCTGTGTGAAGTGTCTCATATCATAATTCTTATAGGAGATAGAGTGAAATAGGTGTGCTTTTACAATTACAACAGCCTGGCCTTATTTTTGATAGATTCATCCAGGTTGATACCTAGTACATAGTTCAACGTAAACAACTTGTAACATTTAATTACTTGAATAAACTTGAACTTGACTTCATATAAAAAAGTATTTCAAAAGCAGTTTCATGAGTAAAGTCACCCGTTTTTAAACATCTTAACAGGTTTTATTCTCCATACAAATGGATCAGCTTTATGGTAATGTAAATTTTAAAATTTATAAGGTGTATATGTAAAATTTATAAGGCGTCGTTAGTCATTACTTCTTTATGCTCTAGCACAGGGACCGCATAAAACTATCATCAATGTTCAGTCACGCCCGGCGCGGCGTCTGTGCAAAAGCATTGTGATTCAATTGGTATAATGAATGTGGCAGACAGACTTTTTAAGGGCGACGCCATGTGAGACGACTTTTGCACAAACGTGAAGGAAAACACATGCTTTTTACAATGGTATGAATGTTAAGAATGAAACTTATTACATACGTAGGTATTTTCGTTTTGTATGAATATTTTAATGCCCTTAATGCACTACAGACTTTCAGTCGCGGATTTTCATCGTTCGCCTCACATTTTACTCAGTAATTTCTCAGTAAACTCTGTCTGTAAATATATGCGCGTAATCCTTTGTAGGTTTATAGTGATCGTGTGACCAACTAAACTATCGACCGCTTGAAAGTCCGTAATGCACTCACGACCTAATCATATTTAACAGACAATTTTAAAGTTAATTTCATACGATCATAATCGCGCTATATTTAGATAATGATCCCCTTTAGCACTTACCGTAAGATCCGGCAATCCCATCCCGAAGACCCTCCTAAGGTGGTGCCACACAAACATCACACGTCACATCACTTGACATTTAGTATTCACTCATAATAGCTTTTACTACATGATGTTAGGACTACTCTTATTTACTCATGAAAGTGATTTCATTGTTAACATTGTTGGGCGCTGCTTTACCCTCTCTCTCGAATAGCAAAGATTTCAGGCAGCTTGACTACGAATAGAGTTAACTTTAGTAGAAAATTAATAGTATTTGACATTTTTTTAAACTCAGTAATAATATCTCTTTTGCCAAACGTCCGGTAATCGACAGAGCATAGTAATCGGATCTTATCAAGCAAATGAAAAAAACAAACAAATCGACTTTACGAAACCCCCTTTCTCAGAACTAATAAAAAGAGTTGTTGAAACATTTATTACAAATTTCAATTTAGCTCCTGAAACCTTTCATTCATCGACCACTGTCATACAAATTCTATGAGTTACACATATGGTAAATATGTAACACATATGGCAAGTATGGACAGGAGGGTTACTTAAACTTATCATATTTCTGTCACATTTTCACCACATTTTAATGAACGATATTCACAAATGGCAGTGGCAACTATGGCTAATAAAACAGGCACAACTAATTCCCCTAACAGCAGACAATACTGAGACATCGAATCATCACCAAATCACTCGAGAATGTTGGTAACGTCACACTATACACAAAACAATTAAACTATACAATAACACAGATGACACAGCGTACGGTATCGCATATGCGGGCGAGTGAGCAGTAACAGCACCTTACGACAACACAACACGCTCTGAAGCATCGGGGCGACTGGGACACTGCGCGGGCGCATCCGACTGCTGAGGCGGGCGGAGCGCGAACCTTAGTAGGGCAATGGATGTGGTATTACAAAACGACAAAGTCAATAAAAGAAGAAAATAAAAAGTAAAACACGTACATATATTGTGTTCTGTAAGTTTTTGTGTTTGTCGAATACTCATTTTCATTCTTTATATGAAACCCTTGATTATCTGATAATCAAATACAATACATCTTTAGCGCCTCCGTGATTTACGTGGTCATTGGTCAACGTAAATAAAAGCCTGGTTTGAAATATGATATTCAGCTTTACAAAGAACAGATACTTTTCACACGTCGATCGCAGTAAACGCAGATTCATCGTTAATAGAAAGACCATAGATGTATAAAAACCTTAAACTATAACGCTATACGTTGTAGTGCGCTAGATTTGCTATCATATGACCATCAAAATTCCTAGTGCAAATTTTTCATGCCGCATCCATCGCATCCTGCATTAGTTGTGCACCAATATTTTTAGATCCCCACTAATAAATGCGACTCTGTTTATTACAAACACGACGACGTCACGCTCGCTTTACATCGAGTAATTCGTTACATCAAACCACCAGCGCTTCACAGAAACTTGCAATAACATTTCCAAAAGTATTTGTTATAACTAGGACAAATGTATAATTTTACTAGAATATGACGTCTTCTTTCTCCCAACTATGGTAAGAGACACGTGATGCTAAGAGTTGTTAATAATAGGTCTTCTTATTATGAAAGGTAACTAGGAAGTCAATAGAAGGTGCCTTATAGGAGCTTGAAGCAGACACTGCCATAATAACCGTCTTCAATAAGGCAGGCCTATAATGCTGAAAAGAGAGGAAAAAAGCTGACGTCCACTACAATTTTAGTCTTTTGGAAGAGGGCCTAAACGACCGAGACAGTGTCGTTTGGGTGTAACGTCGGCGCGGCGCAGCGAGAGCGACACGCCCGCAGCGCGCGGCACATCATAGGGCCAGACAGAAATAGACAAGAGCGAATGCAGGCGCCAACTGTTTACCTTCCTCGTAGAGTTAAGGAATTGTATACACTAAAATGCATTTTTTTGAGTTATGAATGCCTTAGTTCACAGAGTGTGTGCAGTATAGTCTATTTGGAATTTTAAGAGTACGCTAACGCGTAAAGTAGGACTAAGAGTTCTTGAAGATAAACTAGATAGATCGAACTGATCTTCAAACCGTGGTCCTGGTTTATAGGCGTCACATCCTAACCAAAGGTCTCGAGTTTGATCATACTCACGAACAGAAAAATGCAGATTGCTTTCACGGTGTAGAGAAAAACATCATGACATCTATACAATGTAATGTATTTGTATGAAGGTTTAATTTGAGGAAGTTCAGATGTCCTACTCATTATTTATTTTACTTCACATAACAAACGCGGCACAGCAGATACCAGAGTCCTTATTGCATTTCTTGATTGTGCACTAGATGGAACCTATATACTTGACAAAGGATTGCGATACTTTTCTTTTTAGTGTTACGCTGTGTAAACGCGACGCAAGCCACATTTGGGCCGGTCGAGCGCGGTTAACGTCTGTATAATAGCCGCACTGATAATAGCGGATGCAGTTTACGAGATCGCACCGCGAGTGTCGATTGTTATAGATCGTTAAAGGACCTCACACGTTAACTAATACAGGGTGTAACAAAAAGGAAGAACAATACTTTGACGTTAACACCGTAGCTTTAAATCGCAACAAATGTTGGGACTTTGCAAAGAAATCGATTAGTTGATAGGTCTGCTTTGTATTGGAACTCAATTTTCAGCAAAGTACGAGTATCTTCAACTAATGCTTCATTTTTTTCACACCCTTTAGCGACAAGTTTTGTGAGAACAGGTGATGTAGATTTTTTTCTGATATGAAAATTTATTTGTATGATATTTTAATGAAAATCAGCAAACGTTACATTGCACTGATGAAATATTACCATTTTGTTAATATTTAGTGATACCCTGAACATATTTTAGTGCGTAAAAATAAACTGAATACCTTCAATGTTATCATTGCGACACCATTTTTAAAAACCAACACTTTGCCTTATTTGAAAAAGGTTTCAATTTTCAAGGGAAAATGTCAAAAGCAAATTCAACTTTAACAGAACGGTACAGATTTTGTCTTTTAAAACTGTGATACTAAGATGAATTGCTGAGACCAGACACTGAGCGAGCGTGACATTGGACATCCATGACAGCTCATAAGAGGACTCATTGCGCGCATTAGGGGACATCTGACTCATCTGAAACACAAGGGGACCTCGGCGTAACTGTGTCTATATGTACAACTACATATATTAAAAGTTTCCTGTACAGTATTTAAACCGGGCAGGCATACGCTTGTGATCTGATGACAATGGAAGACAAATAATGTCGTTTGTTTATGTTTTATTAGTTATAAGAATTTCCCGTAAGATTGTTTTCTCGTAATTGCTAGGTTTAAAGGTTGTTTATGTTATCAGGTAAGGTCTGTCCCTTGATTGTTAACAAAAACCCATTACGTCCCCACTACAGGGGCACGGGTCTCTTCCCTTAACTCGGGAAGGTTTAGGCCATACTCCACACACGGGGGCCAAGTCCGGATTGGTGGAGGTTGTGGGGCTAGTGGCCAACACCAGTGTCAGAAGTTTTCAAGCCGCCTAAATTATAAGGCCTCTGACATGGCTTAACGACTGCTAACGATAGCAGCCGGCACCAACGGCTTAACGTGCCTTGCAAAGCACGGAAACGGTCGAGATAAATGCCACTAACAGTTAAACCAGATTATGACCGTGTCTGTAGTCAGTTAACCTGCGTGATCGATGCGACCACGCAAGCCACACTGAGCCACGACCGCTTCAATTCCCTTGATTATGCGACAAAAAATGATAGAATATAAGGAGAATAATTAGGAGGCTATAGGTCTACAAGTAATTCTTGAATTTTTAAGCAATTTGTAAAAGACTGTTTGTCTCTAATAAAATTAAAATAAAATAAAATAAAAATAGAATAAAATATGTTTTCTAACTTTTTATACCATGATTCCTGCAAATAAATATATATATAGGGTGACTTTAAATTAGTTCTTGATACGAAAGGCTATGCATGTGCTCATGATAACAAACAACTTTCCCTAAGGAACCCATAGTCAAATCGCAAAAATAATTTTGGACTCTTCATACTAATTTGGCCGGTCAGTTGCTCGATTTGTATGGAGACTTCAAATTTTTTTTGCGATATGACTATGGGTTCCTTAGGGAAAGTTGTTTGTTATCATGAGCACATGCATAGCCTTTCGTATCAAGAACTAATTTAAAGTCGCCCTATATTTTTTAAATCAAACGACACACTTCGTGTTTATTATGTTTTCCATATTAGAATTCCTGAAAGTTCAAATATTATTTGACGAATAATTTCACTATTTAAACATATCTAAAATCGCAAATGGAACGACCAATTCCAAAACCACAATCTCACGCCTCGTCGAGTCTATTTTGGTTTCTTACGATAATATTTTTACAAAGCCGTGACAATGAATCGCACAAGTTGGCAAATACACAAGACCACCACTGATAACGACAAAAAAAATATGGCTTTTCTATCTAACTGTGAAGTAATGCGATTCGGTAGGTATCACAAATAAATAAAAATACAATATTTAGACACAAACATGATTATCTGGCTTGATCTTTATGAGAAAAAAAGTTATATATTTGATGACAATTTCAGAAATTATGTAAAACGTTATTCAAAAATATTCAGAAAGGTATGCTGCGCAGCCAAATCTAATTACTTAGCCAGAAAGATAAAACTATCTGATAATAAAATTAAGACGGTTTGGAATATAATAAATAAAGAAACCGGTAAATTCAAGAAACACGATAAAGATTTTGTTTTACAAACAGATAAAGGCAAAATAACATCTAACGCAGAAATAGCTACGGAATTCGAAATGTTTTTCACAAACATTCCACTTAAGCTAACTGAGGCCCTGGACTCATCACCCACATATGCTAAAAAAATATTAGAAGAAAATGTCATTTCTTGTGATGAAATATTCTATTTTAGAGAAATTGGACCTGAAACTGTTATTAAAACTTTTAAGTCGCTTAAAGTGAAACAAACTGAGGACTTGTGGGGTTTATCAGTTAAATTAATTAGTAATGTAATTGACGTATTAGCACCACATTTAGCATACCTTTTCAATATTAGTATAGAAAGTGGTGACTTTCCAGATCTCATGAAGTGTAGTAAAATTATACCTCTTTATAAATCAGGTTCCAAAACTGATGCGGGAAATTACAGACCTGTTTCTGTATTACCCGTCCTTAGTAAAGTCTTTGAAAAAATTATGCTCAACCAAATGCTACAACACTTCACTTTAAACAAACTTCTGCATAACCAACAATTTGGCTTCACGAAAGGTCGATCAACTACCGATGCAGGAGTAGCACTTATACGAAACATCTATGATGCTTTTGAGAAATCACAAGATGCAATAGGAGTGTTTTGTGATTTATCTAAAGCATTTGATTGTGTGGAACATCAAACTTTACTTCTTAAACTAAAGCATTACGGTGTGGAAGATAGGGCTCTCAGTCTTCTCAATTCTTACCTTAACAACAGGTTACAAACAGTCCAAGTAAATGGCACAAATTCTCTCGGCTCTACAGTAAAAATAGGTGTTCCCCAGGGATCTATTTTAGGCCCCTTTCTCTTCCTTGTTTATATAAATGACTTACCTTTTATGGTGCAACGTCTCTCAAATATTGTGTTGTTTGCAGATGACACATCTCTTATTTTTAAGGTAGACAGGAAAGACAGCAAAATTGACGAAGTAAACAACACACTTTCAGAGATACATAAATGGTTTACTGTTAATAACTTGCTATTAAATGCCACAAAGACAAAAGTAATAAAATTCAGATTACCAAATGTCAAGCAAACTCACGATAATGTAATATTAGATAGTAATATTTTAGAGTTCGTAAATAGCACTGTTTTTCTTGGTATTACTTTAGATGCTTCTTTACAATGGGGACCACATATAGAAACCTTAGCAGGAAAGCTTAGTTCAGCTGCCTACGCCGTCAAGAAAATAAGGCAACTAACAGATGTAGATACTGCAAGACTAGTGTATTTTAGCTATTTTCATAGTATAATGTCTTACGGCATCTTAATTTGGGGACATGCGGCTGACATAGAAACTATTTTTATACTGCAAAAAAGAGCTATTCGCGCTATCTATCAGATGCGATCTCGAGAGTCATTGAGGAACAAGTTTAAAGAAATAAATATTTTAACTGTTGCCAGTCAATTCATATATGAAAACATCATGTATGTTCGTAAGAATTTAGATTTATTTCCAAAAAACAGTGACAGGCATAATTTTAATCTTAGAAATAGAAATAATATCGAAGTTGCTTATTCGAGACTGAGTAAGGTAAAGAAGTCGTTCATGGGGCAGTGTATAAAATTCTACAATAAAATACCTGAAAATGTAATTAGTTTATCCGAAAATAAGTTTAAGACTTATGTAAAGAAATGCCTGTGTTCAAGAGGATATTATAAAACCCAAGACTATGTTAATGACAATGATGTATGGACATGTATAGATCTTCCAGCTCATAGCTTTAGTAATGACATCAATTGTAATAGATATTAAGTATTTATTTCAAAAAATGTGTGGGGGCGAGTTTCTTTTGGGCTCGACGTTTCTTCTCGCTCCGCTAACACTTCCCGAAACGTTGAGTGTACAAGTTCCGCGTGGTAGGAACTTTGTACTAGGTAGAAAAAAAGACGATTTAAAAGTATGCGTACAGCATCTACTTAAATAAAAAATATTTTGACTTTGACTTTGACTTTGACTTTGACAAACTACTATCCCCTTTGTTATGGGAACATAAGACTTATGTAACACATGAATAAACTAATCTAATAGTCACACACATTTTTACTTTGGGTGCAGAATCGAATTCACGTACGACATTCGACCTAGATATCATGAGCGCTACAACTATACCAACGAGTCAGTGGAAATTGTGTATGCATTTTCTATTTACATGTGTGTTAACAACCTATAGTTTAAATTAAATATCTCAGAACCCAGTATCTAATGATATTATTTGAATATCTACCATAAAATGTTAAAAGATATAAAAAAATGGCCAAGTGCGAGTCGGACTCACCCATGAAGGGTTCCGTAGCAGCAAGTAACATAATAGAAAAGTTCTTGTAGTTCGTTGTAGGTAAATTGCGGTTTACGATTTATGACGTATTAAAAAAAACTACTTACTAGATCTCGTTCAAACCAATTTTCGGTGGAAGTTTGCATGGTAATGTACATAAAATATATTTTTTAGTTTTATCATTCTCTTGTTTTAGAAGTTACAGGGGGATACATATTACCACTTTGGAAGTGTCTCTCGCGCAAACTATTCAGTTTAGAAAAAAATGATATTAGAAACGTCAATATAATTTTTGAAGACCTATCCGTAGATACCCCACACGTATGAGTATGATGAAAAAAAAAATTGAGTTTCAGTTCTAAGTATGGGGAACCCCCAACTTCTTTGTTTTTTTTTTTCAATTTTTGGGTGAAAATCTTAATGCGGTTCACAGAATACATCTACTTACCAAGTTTCAACAGTATAGTTCTTATAGTTTCGGAAAAAAGTGGCTGTGACATACGGACGGACAGACAGACAGACATGACGAATCTATAAGGGTTCCGTTTTTTGCCATTTGTCTACGGAACCCTTAAAACTAATAGATTTGTATAATTTGCCTTACACTTCCTGATTTTCATCGTTGAATGCATTTTTCAACTTGGATTCCCAAAGGTTCAAGTCTCTTTTATGTGACGTTAATGGAAAGAGATTAGCTGCGCTCTATTAGTATAATGCTGCATAACATATTTGTTTATTCGTAGCTTATCTGGGACAAATCACTTACGGTCATCTGGCCCCAAACTAGGATTCCCTGTGTCTTGGGAACCAGAGACTGATATACATACACATATACGAGTACTTTTTAAATACATACATATATAGATATAACCTGTCTGGATGTCCTGTGTCTGGATGCAATATACCTATACTTCATTCCAATCAAAAAAAAGCAAAAGGTAAACAAACATAGTATGCAGATGACATTGACATGTGTCAGATCCATAGTAAGTTTGTTTACGTTTTGCTTTTTTTTGATTGGAATGAACCATAAATGGATTTGTATCAGTATCTGGTTCCTATAAAGTGAATTCTAGTTTGAGTGGGACCAAAACACCGTGTGTGTGATTTGTCACTGAAAATTTAGTATTTACTAACAAACCATCAACCAAAGATCCAGTTTCGGGTAAGTTTTGAACTGTCCATATAAAATTGTTAAATTATTGTAACATAAATTTGTAGGATAAGGGGTCGTCCACAAATTACGTAACGCAAATTGGAGGGAGGGGGGGAGTCCGGCCAAGCGTTACGGTCCTGTTACGTTGGGGGAGGGGGGGTGTCAAAGTTTGCGTTACGTCACGCACGATTTTATAAAGTACAAATATACAGGATGTAACAGAAGTGTGTGACAATACTTCAAGGTTGGCTTTTACCCATCAAACTGAACAACTTTTGTTCTACAACTTTGTTGAAATCGCAAAAAATTTTTTGGACTTTTCATACAAACTTGGTTCGCCAGCTGATCGATTTGTATGAAAAGTCCAAAAAAAATTTTGCGATTTCAACAAAGTTGTAGAACAAAAGTTGTTCAGTTTGATGGGTAAAAGCCAATCTTGAAGTATTGTCACACACTTCTGTTACACCCTGTATATTTTTTTTTTAGTTTTTCACATCCCTAATTTGTTACCCTAAAGATTTTTACAAAGCACTCGTTACGTAACGGAATTGAAGAGGGGGGGGGGTCTCAGCTAAGCGTGACAGTCCTGTTACATGAGGGGAGGGGGGGGGGGGGGGGGTAAAAAATTTAACAATTTTGCGTTACGTAATTTGTGGACGACCCCTAAGTCAAAAGATTCCGATTGGAGAATTTTGTTCAGACTCATGAGTAGACTCGCAGTTTAACGTAAACTAAACATATTTGCTTTGTAGCTGAACTATTTTCATAAAAACACCGAAATCATTTTTTGCCGCATGACCTTAGATGCCTTATGGAAAGCTGTCCAGCTGTCTTCTCAATCACCTCCACAAACGCATCCCTTAATAAAACGCATGTGTCGTTTGACATATCATCCTGTATAAAGCAGACTTCCCCTTAACCACCACATCTCAAATCACCAACTTCCTAGTCTCTATCTGCTGGGACACAGTATCAGCTCGTCAGACTCATGAGTAGACTCGCAGTTTAACGTAAACTAAACATATTTGCTTTGTAGCTGAACTATTTTCATAAAAACACCGAAATCATTTTTTGCCGCATGACCTTAGATGCCTTATGGAAAGCTGTCCAGCTGTCTTCTCAATCACCTCCACAAACGCATCCCTTAATAAAACGCATGTGTCGTTTGACATATCATCCTGTATAAAGCAGACTTCCCCTTAACCACCACATCTCAAATCACTAACTTCCTAGTCCCTATCTGCTGGGACACAGTATCAGCTCGTCACATCACTACGGGCTATCAAAATAAACGCTACACGCTGGCGGGGCGCCAAGCTCGCGACGTATTGCCCAAGGCTGCGGGCTTGATACTGGATACTGTATGGTGTGGCATTTGATGGGGAAATGGTTTATGTACTGGAATACTTTTATGATGCTGTTGAAATTATGGGGTAATGGAATAAATTTTTGTATGTTTTAACATGTTAAGTAAAATGAGTCAACCACACTTTTGTATGTTTATTTATTACAATAAACTATTGAAATTGAAATTTTGTCAAATACAAAAAAAAAACTTGGGCTGTTCGTTATCATACTTTTCCAAATAATATTTATTTTCGTTTTACTGGTAGATACGATACTTATAACAATATCTAAGTTAATATTTACAAACTAGACTCTCAACCGAGCGACATTATTAGACATGTTACTCAGTTAAGTCTAGTCTCTACATGTGTTGGAAAGAGAACCACTTTGGAGGTGCGTCTTACGGTCGACATGTATGAAGTGTCAGGGGGCTATCTCCACACTTTGCTAGGTCGTTCCCTATATTGTGAAATAATTAGAATATCCTAGCTTTAGACACTATATTAAATACTACTTGTATGGAGACTTCCTGCCGCTCGCTCTAGCTAAAGGCGACCTCACACTCCTTTGGATACGATCTGGTGACGGTACATACAGTCGTCACTCAGTCATCTCGATCGCTCCTAGTGTTAGAAAGGGAGGTCATAGAAGGTAAATAACTCGTAAGATTTGTATGAAGTGTCCGAGGTGTGCCTACACCGAAATGACCAAAGTCAATGCCGTTTCTTTGCACCTCCAATAAATATTTACTTTAAAAAAAAAAACAATTGCTTTAGGCGCCATCTGTTGAGGCAGCCGGGAACCTCTACATAGCTTGTGCGCGAAGAATCAGTCCCGAGCTGTGTATTATGTAGTTATTTCCGTAAGTGCACAGATGGCGCCACATAACTTTCTAGCTTTCGGCCATCTGTTGAGGCGTCCAGGAAAATCCACACAGAGCTGTGTATTATGTAGTTACTGTGGCGAAAACACAGATGGCGCCACATAGCTTTCTAGCTTCCACTCACCTGAGCAATGTCCTTGAGCTGATTCCTCTGCATCTCCAAGTCGGCTATCCTCTTTAACGCGGCGTCTTCTGCCCTTGCGAGTGATTCTACGCCATCCCACACGCCGCGTAACTCCGAGAGTCGGTCCACGCGCGGCGACGGACTGCCATCGGCGCTTTTCAACTGGGCAAAAAAAAAAAAATACTGTCATATACTGAATTACTATTCGATATATAGCAAACACCACTATACAGGGTGTAACAGAAAGGTGTGATAATACTTCAAGGTGGGCTTTTACCCATCAAACTGAACAACTTTTGTTCTACAACTTTGTTGAAATCGCAAAGAAATTTTCGGACTTTTCATACAAACTTGGTTCGCCAGCTGATCGATTTGTATGAAAAATCCAACAAAAATTTTGCGATTTGAACAAAGTTGTAGAACAAAAGTTATTCAGTTTGATGGGTAAAAGCCAACCTTGAAGTATTATCACACCTTTCTGTTACATCATGTATATTTAAATATACAAACTTCAAATAAAAACCTACGAAAATATTATTTTTTATATCGTAGCCTAAGTGTTGTATAGGATTTGAATTGTATAGGAGTAAAATAAGATGTTTAAGTTTGTATGGAAAATAAAATTTTCATTAGTGATAAACTAACTAAACTAAACTTGGTGGCGGTAAGTGAGGGTGAATGTCTTTCGGCTGATGATGAAAATGATGATCAAGTTACCTCAATGTCCCCGTTCCTCTGGTCGCGGATGGACACGTCCTCGCTGGGCTCGCTGCACGACGTGGAGCACACCTCGTGGATCCTTTCAAGGCGTTGCGTGCGCCGGTGCAACTTCTCTTCCAGCCAATTGCACTACAGCAATCAATAATAAATAAATATTTTTATTTATCAAGAAAGAAATCTTTACAATGGTTCTTGTAGGCTAAATACTCTTACATCGATATTAGAAAATTGGTCGCAGAAAGAAAATGAAAGATATAAAATTAAAAGCTCTTTATGTGGGTTAAAAATATAAAATTATAATTTTTTTTGTTGTATCATTTTGTTGTATCATTTTGTCGTACAATAAAGAGTATATAAACAAACAAACAAAATCATAGGCGACCACCTCCGTGGATAAGTTCACTCGCTTCCATTTATAGGACTCGGTTTGGTTGGTGATACGGCAATTTTTGAGCCCACCTGGCTAGCTTATACCATCTAGTAAACAGTATTAATAAAATAGTAGTAAAGTAAATTGAGACCGGTCGATATGGCAATTGATGTGAAGTGGTAAAGGGCTGATGGCCCACTGATTGAAGTTGCTTCCGCCGCCTATGAGTATCTGTAATCCCAGTAGAGTTATCCTTAAGAGATCCTTAAGAGCTAAGATGGAAAGCCCTTTATGCCAGTAACTACGCTGGCTATCTCGCCCTACCCGCTGGAATACAGCATCGGCGATAAGTATAGATCGAGCAGTCACCCACCAGGTCCACACACGGTCAGATCTTACATAACAAAATCCTACCACTACTAAAAGTCTACCTCCAACAGACTTCTCAGCTGAGAGAACCGCAGCACTCACCTGTTCTTTAACCTTGTCCAGCAGCTCGGTATACCTGTCCTCTTCTAGCGCGCACTTGGCGCACACAGCGCCACTCTGCTCTAACTTCTCGCTGCGCATGGACTCCAGCTCGCCGAGTAGAGCCCGCATCTTGTTGTCTCTGTCTTCTATGGCCTTCTTCATTTGCGCTAGCTGTTCTATGACCTGGTGATGATGGTGTAAGGTTGATGATAAAATTGAGTATAATTATCTAAACATTATAATTTAGTTGATATACGTGTAATACGGCAAATGCTTTGCTACTCATTATGCTAAAAATCTTTCCTCGAGGTACCCATACAATCGGTGCATATTTTTCTACTACCACTACAAATTATCAGTAATTAAATCAGTCGATTTGTAAACTATTAGTAATTTTCTTTTTGCTGTGTATGTATAGGTTTTTTGGAGATTGATTTTAAAGTTGATTTCAGTTTATGGAGAGTCCAAAAATATTTGGCATTTATTTAAAAAGCATGTCAGGGAGATGTCCCATTTGTGATTTACTGGCTGGTCAGGTTTGGTTTTAAATAGTGACGTACAGAGTTACAGTGTTTTTAGTTAGTAAAATAAAAGAAGTGATAAAGGCTAGACTATGTTTCTCTTACAAGGTGGTTGGATGTTTTTTTTTACATTTGACCCGAATAAGACATCATATGTTTACGTTAGTTCAAATGAAAGAAATATGAAGCTGCGAACTAAAGCTTTTTCTACGGTACGAACCTCAGTCTCATGGGCAGTCTTCTGCTCGAGTTGGGACTCTAGATTGGCGATAATATCTCTGAGGATGGCGATCTTCTCCTCGTGGGATTTCAACTCTTCATCTGTGGCGAGCTTTCGCGACTCCAGTTCCGCTATTATCTGGTTCATCTCCCGCGTCTGAGCTTCCAACTGCTCCACCTGTTTATAATTGTACGTAAGTTATGACAACGAAAGTAAATTAAGGAGTATTTTTATGTTATTTTATGATATCCTACGTCAAAAATACAGCATTTTTTATAAATTTTCTTTGAATAAAACTAATCTCGTTCTGATCGTGTGGTAGAATTCGACCGTGCCATCAAGGGATATAGGCGGTATTGCACTTAGCTTTTCCACCGCACTGGTCACAAATAGAGCGTTAAGATTGTGTGACGTGTGCAATGTGATCTAACAAAGGCCTGAGCCTTGCAAGGGTCGTGTATTACTTAAGGATCAGAGCTACTTAGGGCTATAAGTGGAAAGTTATAATAATAAAGCGATGTTTTCTCTCATCGTTCTGATCTCAAGCCGACTGTGCTTTCTGCTGGAGCGGCTATTGCCACTTCGCCACATCCGATAGTAAAATTACTCCCCACTTGCTCGTTTGCCTTCCTTCTCACATAAAAAAAAAAAACTACTTAAATCTATTTTCACCAAACATGGTAATAATCACCGAAATGAAACCTGCTATCTAATGTAGATATTGTGTTAGATTACAATAAGCGTACATACACATACGAGTAAATCTACGCAGACAAACAACGAGTAGACAAACTACACAAGACAATACATACGTATACAAGGTGATCTTTTATGGTGGATGCGAACACAAATCTAGGCTGTGTATGGAGAGTTCAATTATTTTTGTCGTTTATTTAAAATAAACTGGGTATGTTTACATCCATTACAAAAATCACCTTGTATAGGTAGTTGAGGAAATATAATTTACACCGATATGTATGGTCATCAGTCATCAAAACTTAAGTCTGTTACAACCAGTTAAAACCCTTAACACAATAAAAAAGTACTATACCGTTGGCACGCGGTCGCTCGCTGTTTTTCAGTGTATTCCAGAGATAAACCAATAAGTCCAACTGATGTAAAGCATATGTCCTCAACTCAACTACAATGGTGGACTCAAAAATCGACTCAAGATTTGTTGCTCGACTTTTGAAAAAATAACTCAGTCTACAAAACTGCTAAACACTAAAAGCAAAAAACTAAAAAACCATCAAACAAAAATCATAAACAGTAAACACAGTTTTTGAACTTTTGGTTTTTAGTTTTATTTTGCTAGACAGTAAATTTGCCAAAAGTCGTGCATGAAACTTTGAGTCGACTTTTTTGTCCATGAGTATATATTATTATACTCGTACGGATGTTAAATAAAACTCGTTGCCATCTGAAGTGGAGCTTCACTATGCCTTTTCAGAGCGCTCCATGGTCGTACGCACAGTGGGGCTAAGTGGGGCAGTAGCCCTGCCAAGGCTTGTTGCCCTTTTGTGCAATGTTCAATGGCTATTTATAAAATTCTAAATTACTACGCGAATTATTTTCCCACATGAAATATTTTTATATTGAGGGGGCAGTATGGGAAAATAAATAAACAATCTCTACAACTATTTATTCATATTATTAGTCAATCAAATAGCATTTTTTTAAGAAACTACTATCAAGCTTTTTTTTTATTCTGCCCCACCAACCCAATCCAGCGTACGCCCATGATGCGCTCTATACGACGACTTGCTCCAACTCTATTTTCCCTATAACTGACTCGAGACCCTAACATAAGCGTAACAGTATAATAGTGCCCTGTTATTGACTCGAGTTACTTACAAGCGTAGCAGTATAATAGTAATAGTAAAGCAATGCAGCTGACTCACATGAGCGTCGTGCGCGCGGCAGTTGCAGCGGCTCAGGCGCAGGCAGTGCATCTGCGGTTAGCGGGTTAGCGTCACAGCCGGTCTCATACCACACCACACACACACACGCGTCCATATGTCCATTGTTATTTTATTTTATCTCGAAGATTTACAGACCACTAACAAAAATACAAAATGGATTCAATAATGCGAATAACAAATCTTCGTCAACGATACCGAACCGGAAAGTCAGTAGTTTCGCATTACTGAGAAATGTCTAACCAAAGAAAAAAGTTAACGACAGAATCGAATTGGAAAAGATTCCAATACCTTCCGAGGTCTCGCAAGTCTTTAAGCTATTACGACATAATTTAATACAGTCCTTTTCATAACCATAAAGAAATTTTGCACAGAAGTTTTCTGCGATTTCAAAAAGAATTATTTAGTCAACTGTATGACATAATTTAGTTACATATTTATTATGTTGATTACATTTTATATTTTTTTAGTTTATGGACATATCGACGCATGTTCATTAAGTTAGCAAACAGAACATAACAAAAACAGCAACAAAAATCGTTAGATTGTTAAATAAAACAAACAAGCAAATCATACTAGAGGTTAAGAGTCAAGCCACACCATACATCAAACGAACGTGGGTAAAAAGTGGTCCAAGAACCGCCACACATGCGGTATACCGACACAGTAAGGGCACTTCGATGGCTACACAGACTGAGCGAAGTCTGATCAAAATCTATCTCTGTTTCGGGAGACAGACTTGAAATACGACACAGGGGATCCTAGTGGAGGTGCTAGTGCATCAAATGTATAATGTACTAAAGTTTAAGTTGCAATTAATAAACATTTTATTATTATTAATATTCGGAGTCGAACTACACTACTTGCTAAAGGCTAGATGGAACATATTTGCCCAAAAATCATTAATTTCTAGGTCGCTTTACTAGGAACATTTTATAGTCCTGGGAAATGTGTCAAATAAAAAGAATTATTTACCCCATCAATTTTAAAGTGAGTTTTGTTGTAGACCACTCATATATTCTTAAAACAATTATACATTTTTTAAGAGAATACTTTTTCACTTTCTGAAGGCCTATTGTTGTCACCCACTTCGTCAACGCAAGTGTAAGAATCACACATACGTGACAGCTCTTAGACCGTAATGCACATTAATTCTCCCACCACTCTTATAAAAATCTAACCAACATTGTCCTCCAAGGATTTGAAACAATAATCTACTCCATGTTTGGTCCAGCAGTGGACGTCTTTTAGCAGACTACAAACCTGTCTTTGATGCAATGCTGCCCTGCTAGGAAACACGGCGGCTAAGTATATAAGGTGCTACTTTATTAGTGCCCGATATTTTAGTCAGTGCTTCTACTGCTGATTCTGATCAACTTTCCCCAGGGAACCCATAGTCAAATCGCAAATAAATTTTTGGACTCTTCATACTAATTTGGCCGCTCGGCTGATCGATTCGTACGAAGAATCCAAAAAAAAATCCGACTTGACTATGGGTTCCTTGGGGAAAGTTGATCAGAATCAGGAGTAGAAACATTTAACTTAAATATCGGGCACTAATAAAGGAGCACCTTATATTTAACATAGGTTATACTCGGCCACCTTAATTCTTATAAGAGTAGAATACCTCATTCAGTATCCTGGCGTTGCTCTGCAGCCGGGCGGCCAGGCGGCCGTTCTCGTCGCGCAGCTCCGCCAGGCGCCGCGCGAAGTCGTCCCGCTCCGCCTCGCGCTCGCCGGCCTGCTCCTCGACGAACTGCCGCGTGGAGCGCAGCTGCCGGTTCGCTGCCTCCAGCTGCCCATGCCGTGGTGATTTAAACGACAATGAATGAATGAATGAAAAGATTAAAAAAAAAAAACAAATGTGTACAGCATATACTTGATTAAAAAACATTCTGAATTTGAATTGCAGAATATGGTAAAAGGTAAATACGACAAAACTTACATTGTTGTTCAACGTTTTCATTCATTTATCTACTATATTCGCACTCTACGCTACGTGGGCAGTCTTTGAAGATATAAACATAACAGAAACAGTCCACATTCGTCGACTTCCGAATACAGGCCTCTACTTAGACAACTATTATCATCGATGTTAAAAAAAAAGATATAAAATACTTTAAAATCTGTCATAAATTAAAGCTAAATAAAGAATAAAGCCATGCATTGCTGTAAAAGTTTCTTCTTCTAAAGACCCAACCACTATGACACACATAGTATCTAAAACGATGGTGTTGAAATGTTACCTTTTCGCAGCATATCTTATGCACGGGTGAATTGGTCATCCTTTCGAGCTGCGTGCGTGCGGTGCGGAATACAATACATATGTACTTTATTTGATATTATATTACTAGCAATATGGTATAACATACCTAATAACTACATATATTATGAGAAAGTGAAATATGTCATTTTGTGAAATCTTTATCAAAATTGTTAGTTTTAGTGAAGGGAATGGTAGTGACTGGTGATGATGGTGGAATGTTATTCGTATATCAGAGATTTATTTAGTTACTTAAAGATGTGTTTTATTTACATACTTACCTGTTATTTAATAGCGTATCTTTTTGGAGAAATTAGACTAACATATTCCTCGATAAATATTTTCTTTTAAATTATACTTTCACATCATAGCAAAAATGGTTTCTAAACTAAAAAACATTAACAGAAAATTTGCCTATCTGCGGGCGGCGTTGCAGCTGCACAAAAATATTTTCCTCTTCTGTGTTGTGCAATAAAGTATTCTCATTCATTCATTTAGTGGTATCGCTGCGTGTGGCGTCGCACGCAAGGAACTGGAGCTAGACATCATCTTCGTTGTAGTACTGTATTTTTTGTTTTATGTTGCGCAAAGTATTTAATTCATGCATCTATTCGTTCATTTATTTATCCCTTCATTCACTCAGTGCCATCGCCACGTGTGTCGCAAAGCGGTAGACCTCACCTGTTGCTGCAGGTCGTCTCTCTCCCGCTGCAACGCGTCAATGTCGTGCGCCATTCGCGCGACATGCGCGCGCGGCGACGCGCACCCGTCCAGCGACATGGCGCCCGACTCCGACAGCGGCCGCACGCGGGGCCGCGCGGGCGACGGCTGCGATGTGCCGTACCTGAGGGGGGGGGACAACATTTAAGGTTACACTATACCGCCCTGCGCTGCAGCGGAACTGCGCGACGCGACACAGCAGTTTCATAAAAAATAACGGGCCGCATCGTGCAGCTGCAGCGTAGTGCGTTTGTAATATAAATAGCATATAAGAACTTATATAGGTTGGAGCGGGCTGTTTTCCGCAATCAGACGACCATTGCGCCCATTTTGCGTGACAGGCCGGCAACACTGCCAGCCCAGCTCCTCCAGGAAGCCCATTAGCTGACGACTTCTTGGAGTGACCTCGGGTCACCGAGGCGCAATATTTTTTGAAAAGAAATAAGTTTTATAGGGAGTTTATTTGGACACGTTTCACTCCGCAAACACTTCCCGAAACGGCTGGTATACGAGTTCAATTCAACGAAGCACCAAAACAATCGAAATAAATGCCACTTACGGTCAAAACCACCCAAGTTATGGCCGTGTCTGTAGTCAGTTGCGTGAGCGAAGTGAACGGCCACACTGAGCCGCGAGCGCTTCCTCAAATTATCAACACTAACATTAAACATAAGTCAATTGGCCAGATATCAGAGACACCTAATACAAATTCTTTGACGTTAAACGGTAAAACACGCTTGAATTCATTTTACACGATATCAGTGTAGCGTAAGGTCTGTGATAGAAAAGCTATAGCTAGCTGATTATAAAATGTCTGTCAATATTTTAACTGTGGCTTCTACCCATCAAACTGAACAACTTTCCCCAAGAAAATCGTGGTCAAAAATCAAAAAAATATTGGACTTCCTCAACCAGGTGGTTCATCAACCAGCTGACGGATTTATATGAAGAGTCCAACAATTTTTTGCTTTTTGAGTATGAGTTTCTTGGGAAAAGTTACACAGTTAAAATATTGCCAGACATTTTTTTATGTATAACTAAGTACTTACAAATATTTCAGGACAAAAAAGACTATTAATTATGAAAAAAATCCGGTAAGCCTCAAACCAGCATCCAGCAACACAAATCCCCCACTCACCCCTCAGCAATGAGATGGTCCATGGAGTTCCGGTCGCCGCTCGTCATCAGCTGCGCAATCTTCATCATGGCTGCCTCCAGGTCTGACCTGAGCAGATTCTCCCGTTGCAGGCACTCGGCCATCGCTTCCTCCATGTTCTGGAAACAACCAACCTGAATGAGTCGTCTACCTCATTCATTAAAATCCGTGCAGCTGTTAGGACGTTTCAAGGATATTATAAGGAATCAAACATACATACATACATACATAGCCAGATACGCGTGAAAAACATAACGCTGTCTTTGCTGTCGCATGGTCGGGAAAGATCATAATCATCATCAACCAAAAGACGTCCACTGCTGGACAAAGGCCCCCAAGAATTTCCACGCCGACCGGTCTTGCGCTGCCGGCATCAAAAGGCTTCCAGAAACCATCACCAGCTCATCGGTCCACCGAGTGGGGAGACCTACGCTATGTCCTTCAGTCCATGGATGCCTTTCAAATAAGAAACTAAAGTAGCTACAGATGAATTAATATGTTTTATTCCTTGTGGAAAATATAAAAGAGGTCCGTCCTACCTTCCTGTGTAGCTCGCAGTCGTCGCAATGCTTCAGTTTGTTGTCTAGACTCTCTACTAGTTCCGTGATCTCCACGTGAGAGGGGGCTTCCAGCATCTTCGATTCATCGTGCTTCGCTCCTATAACAAGATACGGTCACAGTATATTAAACAGTATTCTTTTACATATAGTGTGGATAGTTTTACATATTAGTTGTCGCTCTCTGAAGCGACCCCCTCCCCCTGTAGGTACCAGCAATCGGATAGATAGATAGATAGATAAATAAAATATTAATTTCACTCAACCTAGCACAGTGTAATGAAGAAGCTTCTTAATTAATAAGATTAATTAACAAACAATTCCACTTAAAATTTTAATAACACAGGTTTAATAAAAATATCTCAAATACGGATAGCACAGCGTTACTCACTATCAGCTGCTAACTTGGTGGACAAACTCAGCAGCGCCCGGGCCTCGTGTCGGAGCCTCCTCAGCGAGTGCTCCAGCTCCCTCTTGATGTCGGCTCCTAGGTCGCGCTGTTTTTGGAGGAAGCCGGCCACGCCCGCCTGGGAATAAGGTAAAAAGCATACGGCGCTAGCTTAAGATACATACATTTTTATTGTGTAGACGTATAAACGTCATTGACTTTAAAATAACGAGGCTCTACAGTCAAACGTCAACATTGACTATAAAATAACTAGACTTCAGACTTCATATAGCTAAAAAAATATCTATGTTTCGCCACGAGTGTAAAAAACGTTGTTTATCTATGAAGCTTTTAGGGTAAATAAAACAAAAAGCCATTTAGCTGCGCTTTATTAAGTAGATTTAAGTAATAAGATTTTTATAACAAAACAGTGCCATCTAACGATTGTCAATAATACTCAAATCGACACTAAACTATAAAACAGCTGAATCATATCGATGGTTTCCGCTACATAGGTCGTAACTCCAAAATGCATAGTTTTGGCAATAGTCAAAAAACCAAAAAAATCAAATATTTTTAACATTTTGTTTTTGTTTTTAATAAAATATAAAAATAAAAAAAAATGGTTCTAATGGTTCTTTTATTATTTAGACCTTTAAAAGTCTTTTAGTATTTTTTATAGATTTTTGGCTATTGCCAAAACGACCTTTGTAGTGGAAACCATCGATATGAGTAAACAAGTCATCTTACCTCGTCCAACTCGCTAAGTATGGCGTCGAGATCGGGCGCGAAATGCACGTGCTTCTCCAGGGGCTCTGCGCTGGCGCTCAGCTCCAGTAGGCTGGGGCTGGCCGGCCGCGAGTCCAGCTCTAGTATCGACGTTCTGGAAGGGACAAGCTGTTAGTAGCTAATAAGTAAGTAAGACAGAAATAACCTAACCATAATTAAAATAAAATAAAACCCGACTGCATTAAATACCCTATGTCAATCTGGGGATCGAGGCGAATATAACGACACCTCAAGCCGTTTAGGCTACAGAATGTGCCAAAGAAATATACATACATACACTCGAAAAGCATAACCCTCCTTCTGTAGAGAAACAAAACACGACTGCCGTGAACTGAAAACTTACATTATTTTTTACAATTAAAAGAGGCCTCAAGGATTCGACGCCCTTACCGACATTACGTTACCAACACTGGCATTACGATCACATAAACGCTTTTAAATCGAAAAAGAAACAGTTTAAAGTCAGTAAAAACTCTTCAACTTAATTTGGTTTTATTTGGGTAATGCATTGTATTCTAAATTTAAATACTTAACAAGTTCCTAACTAAATTCTATATATTTGCAATTAAAATTTAGTAGTTAGTACTACTGTAAACTTGCAAATGATTGTTAGAAGTTATTTGTTTGTGCCACACGCCAAATTAACATTCAAGAGGAGTAAAGTTGAAGACGGAGAGGAAAGGAGAAAATTCTTCGAAGCAACTAAACATGTTTCATTACATCGACAACTCATCAAGATCGTGAAACAAGACATAATACAAACAAAACTCCTTCGAGTCCACATCTACTTGTATCTTGAAACATGATAACTTCGTAGCAATTAATATTAGCAACACAACAGGATAAGATCAAACGCATCATGTGAAATTATAGAAAGGGAGCAGCTGTTGGCTTCTTGCCAATGGGAGGAGAGAAATAATGTACCGAGTGTAGCAGGACCTTAGGCAACTCATTTATTTACGAAGTTAAAGTATAAGAACAGGCCTGTTACATCTACTCTAGCTGTTTCTTTGTCGGTAAGAGGAACCACTTATCTTTGAAAGCCCTTGATCCCATAGAAGGCTCAAGAAGCGCTAGCTTGATATAGTGAGGGCGGACATGTAACCGATTACATTTAAGAAGGTCGTTTAAGATCGGGTAAAGTAGCTTATTTCGGAAAGTAAACCGCTAAACAGCTCAGGCATAACGCTAAATAGAAGAAGACTTACATACGTTACCACAAGTAGAAAAAACACATGATCTACATTTAGAAAACTGAGCATATATGAAAGCTATAGAAAAACTCCAACTGTGAGATCCTTAGAAATGAAATGAAATCATTTTTAAAAACTATTTGTTACACGTCAAAATTAAAAAATAGTTTTTAATTCATGTCAATTTCTTCAATAAAACTTGCGTAGTCTTTCAGCTATATGAATTATTCACAATCTTCTCTATGAAAGAACAAAACAATTGCAAAACTTTAATACTACGCCACGACCTCATTAAAATTTCAAAGTCCTCCTAATCCTAACTCCGCCTGCTCAACGCGTAATAATTTCTCATGTGCCACAGTTTACACTAACACGCCGAAATAACGGTTTAAATCCGTCCTGGCAGCTGCATTGAGAACTAACTTTACAAACCCACAGACTGCACTGTAGACGTCTGTGACTAACTCTTTCAGTATGGAGAAACGTTGGTTTTTATGGTCTGCTAGCATAATTAGGATGAAATGGTTGTATGTTTCTTTAAAAGTAATATTTTGTTACACTTTATGCTCATTCGGTCTGTTTTGAAGCATGGCTAATTAGTATTTCCTGTGTGAATCAAGTACTTATTTATTATTTTCCTCTTAGGAGCATGTAAAATGGGTGTGGTTGGAACTTTACAGCACGTTCTATCCTGTTCCTAGTTAAATATAATATATTTATATCTCTTTGTTATCACCACTCACTATAAGCATATCCCGGCCACTCAAAAAAAATACTAAGTTCGCTTGGCTAACTACCACCATTTTAACTTTTGTTGTAATCTTGCTAAGCTCGCTTCCATATTTTGGCATCATGATCACTTACCATTATGCGAGATAAAACAAAGAGATTAACGATTATGGATAAAAAACAAAGACCATCTGTACTGGAATACTACTATACGACTCGTTGTTGATTACCTTTACATAAATAAAATACAAAAAATGATGAGACTCATACGACCATCAGTATGGAAATCCTTGGGCAAGACCTTTGTCCAGCAGTGGACGTCTTTTAGCCAAAAGTCCGAGATGATACTCACTGGTCATGCGCACCCAGCAGTTGCGCGAGCACGGTGCGGTTGAGCTCGTCCTCGGCGCATGCGCAGTACGCGACCAGCTGCCCCACCACGCGCTGCAGCGTCGCCGCCACGCGCTTCAGACCGTCCCTGGACAGGAATACAGCTCGTTAAATATCTTATCAACAGAATAAATACGTATATCATCTATGATGTCGGAGGCTATTATTTGGGGGTAAAGGGGTATAGGACCAAAGTAGGGCCCTATTAGATCACTGCGACCTAGGTAAATCTATTGTGATCACATGTCGGATGCTAAGATCCACTTCATGTCACTGAGTAGGCAAAGTAATTAGAATGACAACTGAAAATCCATACGATTGATGACTACTATCGGATATGCTCATACAGAGCTGATACAGATACAGATATGCTAGGGGTTAGCATGAGTTATAGAATTCTGATTGCTCTGAACTGTTTGGTCGTCATAAAAAATTCTGAATATCACGTAGTTTCGTAAAATAACATCACGACTTTGTAGTTAACAACCCATATCGTCTCCACTGCTGGAGCACGGGTCTTTCTTCGGGAAGGTAGACCATACTCCAAATACGGGAACCAAGTCCGGATTGGTATAGACTATGTGGCTGATAGTTAACCCCAGAGTCAAAGTTTTTAAGCCTTCCAATAAGGCTTCTACCATGGCTTAAATACAACCATCTGATCACAGCAACCGGCACCATCCTGTGCGTGGCACGGAAACCATCGAGATAAACTAACAGTCCACAGGTTTACCAAGTACAGAGCAGAAGACACGGCCATAACCTGAGCCATCGCTGCGATAGCTACAACATTCGACAGTAACAATCGTTTCCTCACCTCTCCTTAGTGACCTCCTCCAGCTGCCTGTTCTGGTCGAAGCTGATGTTGCGCCGCTGCTTCCATTTGTCCGCCTCGCCGGCCGACAGCTCGTCTCGCAGACTCGACAGCTGAGGACAACCACCACTCTTTATTTATTTAATCGTATGGCACAAAGTCTCTGAAATGTTTAGGGTACCGGATGCCCAACCTCCCCCCCCCCCCCAATTCCCCCCATCCCCCATCCTAGTTCAGAGGTCGGCAACGCACTTGTGACTCCTCTGGTGTTGCGGGCGTCTATGGGCGGCGGTAATCGCTTACCATCAGGTGATCCGTCTGCTCGTTGCCACTTATTGCATAAAAAAACAAATATTGCCATGAGTATTTAATCAATGAAATGAAATGAATCTTTATTTGCAATGTCTAAAGGTTACATTATGTGTCATAAAAATATAAAACAGGTCGCCTTAGACAGCCATTATCTAGCATGCATACATTGCAATTATAAGGTAATCTAATATCCAAGTTCCTAACCCATTAGCTTGCGTCTTCATTAGGATAGAAAAAGTATTTTAAAGATTTCTTTTGCATTTTATTGGAGTTAGGGACTTGATTATCGTCAGTTAATCAAAACGTGTAATGTTGGACAAAAGCGAAAAGGGTATTTTCGACTACTTGTTCTTCTTATCAGGTGGCACAATTTAACCGTGCTATCACTAGGGATGGACGACGGTTGGCCGGTGATTTACACTATCAAAAATAATTTAATAAATAAACTGACTGACTGACGAATGAATATTTAAGTAGGGATATTTTGATGAAATTATCGAACCAAACAAATTTTACGAAACGTCATTACAACATCCAAAACAATTCCAAAACGGAACATTTCACCAAGATATTCAGTAAATAATATGGCTCCAAATGGTTCGTGTAATATTACACACGGAGCTACTCGCCAGTTCTTTTTTGACGTGAACTTGGCTGGATACGCTCCGCGTGTCTAGATTTCTTTAATTTCTTTCTTCTGGTAATGAATATGTGGATGTCGTGGCCAGATCATAGAATTGATCATTTCATGATGTGGCCGACCATTTCATGAAATGATCGTATTTCATGAAATGGCCAGCTAAAAATGACCATATCGTTTAAACGTCAACGTTTAATGATATGTCCATCCACGTTTGGCCATATCATTAATGTAGGGTTTCCATGATATCAAAGGTTTAATAAAAATTGAAAATACGTTGAAAAGTTACTGGCATTCTTTAAATTGAGTAATCTTGGTTAACAGATAAATTATACATTTTTAATTCTTAGATTTTAAGACTGATATCTACTAATCGATGAAATACTTTCCAAACTTCAAGGTTTTGCTCGGAAGGAAGAAAGCAAGGAACTGCAACGTTGGGCTCGTTTTTTGATTGACTTTCGAAAAAATATTGTAGTTTAGTGTCGTAACGACATTTAACTTCTATTTTATCTTCAATCTGCGCATTATAAATAGCCTTTTTTTCATTATTAATTGTACGCCGCCATGATGCATCACAAAAACAAAAGGATATCAGCGCCCCTAACGGTGGATACTGTAACTATTTTACGATATGATCACTAATGCTTGACCATTTCATGAAATAGCCGTGCGTTTAGCTGTATATCGTCAAACGTTGATGTATTCATTGATCTGACCAGACCATATCATGATGTGATCAGCAGATATTTTCCATTTCATGAAATACGACCATTTCATGAAATGGTCGGCCACATCATGAAGTGATCAATTCTATGATCTGGCCACGACATGGACAAGGAAGTAGAATGGACGTATTAGCCCAGTTTTCCATAGATACAAAAAAGCGGCCAAGTGCGAGTCGGACTCGCCCATGAAGGGTTCCGTAGCAGCAAGTAACATAATATAAAAGTTTTTGTAGTTCGTTGTAACTTGAATGAAAGGTAAATTGCGGTTTACGATTTATGACGTATTAAAAAAAAACTACTTACTAGATATCGTTCAAACCAATTTTCGGTGGAAGTTTGCATGGTAATGTACATCATATATTTTTTTTAGTTTTATCATTCTCTTATTTTAGAAGTTACGGGGGGGGGGACACACATTTTACAACTTTGTAAGTGTCTCTCGCGCAAACTATTCAGTTTAGAAGAAAATGATATTAGAAACCTCAATATCATTTTTGAAGACCTATCCATAGATACCCCACACGTATGGGTTTGATGAAAAAATTTTTTTTGAGTTTCAGTTCTAAGTATGGGGAGCCCCCAAAATTTATTGTTTTTTTTCTATTTTTGTGTGAAAATCTTAATGCGGTTCACAAAATACATCTAGTTACCAAGTTTCAACAGTATAGTTCTTATAGTTACACCATTATAGTCCCACACGATATTCGTGATAGTCCCTCACTAAATGTCTTTAAACAAAGAGTTAAAGACCATTACCTCTCCAATACAGCATAAGTATGTATTATGATTATGATATTTATTTATATATAAAATATATTTGTGTATATATATGATATATGTATGTATGTATGTAAATGTATATATATTTTTATTTAGGTTGATATATATATATATATATATATATATATATATATATATATATATATACATATATATATACATATATACATATATATATATATATATATATATATTGTATAAATACTTCGCGTGCACGCCAACACAGCCTTCACATCTTGTCTCTTCATCACCTTTGGTATGTAGGAAGAAAACTCTTACAGAGTTATTCATACCAATTGTACATAATATGTGTAATCATGTGTGTGTATCTTTCTTTTTTTAAGTGTGCAATAAATTTGTAAAATAAAAATAAATAAATAAAATAGTTTCGGAAAAAAAGTGGCTGTGACATACGGACAGACAGACAGACAGACAGACATGACGAATCCATAAGGGTTCCGTTTTTTGCCATTTGGCTACGGAACCCTAACGGAACCCTAAAAATACTCAACTATGTAACTACTAATTCTACTTAAAATACTAAACAAACATACCGGAAATCTCCCAAACATCACCATAGTTGTAGGCATCACATTATAAACCAAAATGTCTTTGTAGAACACCAAAGTTCAAGATAAGTTTGCAACAAAAGTTCACAATTCACTTCTATCATCTTGCTTTTAGGTTTTTGAGCTTCGATATTAATTAGATTTTTTAAGTTAAGAGAACGGCACCATCACATTATAATTTCTACATATTTAAAAATAGATTTTATGACACAAAAAACATACTTGAGAAGAGTTAGTCGTACTTTATTGAATTGCATCTTTATTTAAATTTAAAAAATAAGTTAAAACAGTAATAGTGACCCTAGAGCTTAGTATACAAGACACGTTATGCAGGATTTCAAAAAAGGTCTGTCTTAATATTGGATGTCAAAGTGTTTTTCTACGAACGGATTGCTCGACGATTAAGCTGCTCAGTTTCATTACTAAAAGCCCTAATTTGAAAAGTGACAATAATTTTATTAAAACTTTTTAAATGATCGAATAAAATAAATATAAGTCCTAAAGTAAAGAGATAGGAGGACCCATTAAGAAACAAACAAAACCAAAGACAAAGATAAAGACAAAACGAACAATACCAAACAGACAGTAACCAGTGTGCTGGACAGAAAACAATCCTCGTAAAGGCTGTTTTATCTATCTGGGAGTTTATCGAAACACAGGATGACCTTAAGATTACTTAACGACTTTCGGCTTGACAAAGCTGAGCTTGAGGAGTTGAGGAAAGAAAGCCGGCTTCTATTTATCCGAAAAACATTACACTCCTTTTTCCAAAAAGCCCTTAAGCTCCTTTTGCCCCAAGGCAGTCATTTTAAAAGAGATGATTACCCATACTGGATATTTACTTTTATCGCAAGCTTGGGAATTTTAATAACGACAGAAATGAACATCCAAATCATCATATTTCTTGCATCACTTGCATGTGTGGAAAGAGACGACGCGTTCGCGGACGATAGGAGATCCAGCGAGAAGAAAAAACTGTATGTTCGTCCAATCTATTGAGTGTAGCATACACTAACTATATACACACACACACACACACACACAGGTGTACGACATGTCAACAGAAGCTTCTACAAATCACACTGCACAAATTTTAGACTAAAAGTGTTGGACTATTCACAGGGACTGCGGAAGTACTCCGTCACGGGTCAGACTTCTTTGGTCACCCCGTAAAGAAGCTCTTTCACTTAGGAAACATCTGATTTTAGGGGGGGAATTTGGCCCCCCTCTGCCCCTCACTTCCGCGGCTTCTGACTATTCAGGCTATTTGGTTAACTGTGTATGGATCTGTGTATTGGTCTAGCATTAAGATGTAATAGAATATAAGATTTAAAAAAAAAAATGTGTTGGAGGGAGTTTCTTTAGGGCCCGCCGTTTCTTCTCACTCCGCAAACACTTCCCGAAACGGTGGGTATACGAGTTCCGAGTGGTAGGAACCTCGTGTTAGGTAGATAAAAGAATAACGTTCGAAAAGTGTACACTGCTACCTACTTTGAATAAAAAAAAATTCATTTTCATTTTCATTCATTTTCATGGATTTGTATATTTTTGTGATTTCTCAGCCAAGTCGTAGAACGAAAGTTGTACAGTTTGATGAGTAGAATCTCCAATAACGGGACCTGCACATATTGCGTAACACCTTGTCGTCGAAATAATATGTACTAAGGTCACTGCTTCAATTCAATTCAATTCAATATACTTTATTGTAATAAATAAACATATACAAAAGTCAGCTCACAAAGTGTGCTTCCTGTTAGTTACCCACCTAAAGTTTCACGAACACTTTATGAATAATTTTAATAATATCATAATTTCTCACTATTTCTTACTTTATTTTCTGTTTATTATAAATACCAAAACACTACAAATCACTCTTGAGTACTAATTTATACCTGAACAGAGCATAAACACCAAGTTTAGTCAACAACAAACAACCAAACGGAACATTAACACACGAAAACCGAAAACACCTCGCCTCACACGACTCCTATAAAAAGATCTGAAACTACCCGCATGCGCGGAAACAGAAACAAAACAAAGAATGCGCTTGCATTTAAAAATAAAACTACGAGAAAAAAGATTTTATACATGTGTGGCCAGATAAAACGGATGCAAACTTACTCCAGTCTAGCTAGGCCTACCCCGCCCCCTTGAACAGTTCACATACAGATCCCGGCGGTGGGTACAAGATTTTTTGCAGAGTTCTTGATAAATTGGTAACATTGGAGCAAGTTCATTGCTAATGCGTTTGTTTTTTATTACGAGGGTGTAAAGAGTATTTTTGGCTAGCGTGTATATTGATTGTGCGAAAAGGAAGAAAAACGTAGTAAGACTTTACCACAGAAAACTGAACACTGAAATTTGTAGTATTCTTAACCGTGTGCCTGTAATAAACTTATTCCTATACGTGTGTGTCTTTTACATCGTAACAGTCAAACGGGTAAACCTATTTGAATGCGGTTTTCACTGTAAAGCAAGTTTTATCGCAGTAGTTCGTGAAAATCTGTTCAGCGATTCATCACCACCATCAAGAGTAATTCTTATGGAGAGTTTTAGAACTGCTGGACAAAAGCCTCCCAAGGATTTCGACGACGACTGGTTTTGCGCTGCCCGCCTCCGCATTTTTGATATTTATATATTTATCATACATTTTTTTGATAATACATTTATGTTATTTCTTCCTTGAAACGTCAACGCATAATGCGTACCAAATCAAACGAAATAATTCAAACAATTGATTTGACTTTGACCACTTATGACCCCTCCGATACAAAATTGACCGAATAACAAACAAACAAAGCCGCAGGAAATCTGTTCACATGTTCACGTGGAACTCAACACGCAATGATCCTCAACCACGAAACATTGGCGGCCTGTGTAAACTAAACACAAACAGAAATACGCACCATACAGGGTGTAGAAACGAGTATGTCCGGTCAGGTCGAAATGATCCATCACTTTCACTTTTAATCATGATAATAAAAAATAACCATGCATTTTTTTAAATTATGTCCAAAATATCGATGAGCCTACCTACGCCAATATTCCATTTGTAAATATGTACCACTATCAAACCAATATCTATTTAACAAAAGCAACCAACAAACAACTATATATACCTAGATTAATTTTCTTACTTTCTCCAGTACAAGACGAACAATATAGGAAGAGATTTATATCCCCTTTCATTGGAACTAAATTAATTTTACTTGCAAAACGATACCGAAGATATAAGCAAAGCAGATAACAACCAAACCAATTTAACGAAAAGTTGGAGCCATTTAGCTGGTTTGGATACAGGCGGTTACATACAACGTAACGGACATACATACATACACCTGAACAACATTGTCCTCCGCTTGGACAGTTCGTGTATTCAAAAACACGCCTTTACGCCTCCTGCAAAACTCTCAAATATCAAACTCGATTTTTTACACTGGACAATAATAAAATCACCCCGTACACTAAACCAATAACGCATCAAGAGCTTTCATAATGTTCAAATTGAATTGAACTCAAGTGCTCGGTAATGTGATTGTGATTTACGTCATGACGATGAGTTTAATGACGCGTAATGACGCCCTCGAGAGTAACCCGCGACTGAACTATTGGGGGAGAACGAGACTGATTGTTTGGCTATGTTCGTTGTGGACTGTAGGGATTGGTTTATAGAGAGAGAGGAGCTCGCTAGTCTTTGTGATATGTAAAACACAAATAAACAATTTGTTAAAAAAAATGATTAAAATTCAAAACACCCAAGGAATTAAGACGTATTCAACAACAGCTTACACTCCGGTATCCGTCCACCTGTTTAGACTAGAAGATCGGCCAAATACCGATCAGTAGGGTAAAGACAGAAGCTTTATAGTAACCACAAATATTGCACCAATATTGTATAGTAAGTCCCATAGGCAACCTTCTTAAGTGCACCCCAAACATCGAAACTAACTCAAATTAAGATAAAGAAGTGTAAAATCATCGACTTCGGAATCACTCCTAATTGTAAAAGAAAACAATGGATAAATAATACAAAGCAGCTCAAACCATGACTAAGAAAGAATACAACATAACAAACGTAAACATTTGGCCAACAGATGAATATTGAAATCCTCACTGGCACAGCATCTTGCTGGGCGCAAGCTAGGCGAATGATCTTCAAACATAACTTCCAGTCAAATCAGAGACGGGATAAATGACAACGCGTAAAACGTCGTTAAACAAAGAAGTTGTTCTAATTAGAAGAACAGACGCAACTTTTTAAATATTTTAATTGATAACGGTCTTGCGAACCGTTCGCAAATAGGTATTTAGTAATCCATGCCATAACAACCGTATTCTTTTATCATTTCATTACAATACACTTTAAAAAATCCACTAAAACTTTTCTTTGAAACACATCTCACAAAGCACAATTTTTCCACGAAGTTTCCTGAATTTTTTTCTCAATACTAAACTGTGATGTCACTATACATATTTCCCGCGCGCGCGCACTTCAACGAACGAGAGAACCACTTGCTTGCGATACGTACGCACTCCAAGTCGGCGCGCGATGCACTGGGTGAACCCATGTGTTTATTTATTATTCAGTTCGGGCGGGATGCGTAAACGCCATCGTCGAAGGCTGGTCACAAAATAGGCTGAGAACATGCCTGCCGTTTTTATCCGACTCAGTCGGAGGAAGGGTTAAGTTTATCGGGTGTACGTGTATAGGGTCCTTATGAAATAACTGAAAAAAATGTAACCACGGCTTCTATTTATGAAACTGAGCAACTTTCCCCAAGGAACCTATATTTAATTCGAAAAAAAGTTGGAGTCCTCATACTAATTAATTAACTGAATCGCCAATTTTGTATGAGAAGTCCAAAGAAATTAGAGTATAGGTTCCTTGGGGAAAGTTGTTCAGTTTCACGAGTAGAAGGTATTTTAGATGGACCCTATATGTATACGTTTCATTTTTACCGCCCGCAGACAAAATGACTTGATGGATCTGGATCTTGATTTACATTCTCAAAATAAAAATCCGTCATAGTGTATTGTCAGCCTAACAGCATACAACGTGAGGGATGATGGACACTATTCAGGCCATCGTATAGGGAGACTGGTGTGCATGGGATATCTTAGCGTGCGGCTTATGTCACAGGTTGTCAAATATCGACACGCTACAGTCAAGTGATAAGAATTACGGTGGATGTTGGTTAGTTTAAAGTGATTGTGTTATCACCTTATCAAGTAACATAATCAATTATATGTATAATTCGTTCATTGAGTAAAGTTCAGGGAAGTTTGTATACACACAGGGCAAGTATTTTAAGTAGAAACCGTAGTTTGAATGGTGTCAGTACCTTTTGGTAACACCCTATTTCAAAATTTTGTTCCATACTGTTCTCAAAATAAGGTTCCCATTATTTATTTGCCCACATATAAAAAACCTAACAAACAGTGGGTGTCTTACGCTTACTAGAAAATTTGTTGATTTACGCAGTAGATTATGCAGCAGTATATTTTGTAGACAAGATAGAAGAAACGAAAAAAATATACAAAAACATTGGCCAGGATTTTTTCCAAGATGGAGACGCAAAACCAAAGAGGTTTAACACGTTTATTATTGCCAGTCTCCTATATTTAATCCACGTGAGACCATATAAACACCATTCGTCCAAAACAAGGAGAACGGCCAATCCTAGAACCATTAGGACAGCCAGAAATAGTCGCCACCCGTGGCTCGTGAATTAGTCCTGACGAACGACTTATTATGGTTAATCAAAGACGTTATATATTAGCGTTATATCCTGTGCTTTCGTTATGGATTTATTCTGGACTGAATGAAAGAATGAATTAATGAAAACAATCAAACAAAAATGCACAAAAATACAGTAGTACCATTACTGTATTTTTTGTGCATTTTTTTTTAGTGTTTTCATTAATTCATTGTTTCATTCAGTCCAGGTAACAAAAACTAGCAAAACTGATGAAAATACACACACAGGTGGTTCAGTCGAAGAATTTCCAAAGTAAAAAGAAAAAGGAGTGCGCCCTTATAAGACGAAAAACAAAGTTAATTATATCATACGAAAAACAAGATGTCTGTAAAACACCTGCAAATGTCATAACTGATGAAACGACTCATGGAACCAAAACTTTTTTTTTAACTTTTCATTAAAATTAATCATAAAACTGAACTTCTCCCTACTAAAAGAAAGTGGCCCATCAATATATGTATTAATGTTGTACTGATATCTTAGAAGCGTGCCTTATCTTACTCCAAAGCCCCCCAGCTTTGCCTTTTTCTTTGCTCATCGAACCCCAATCCCTGCTGCTCCCACGGCCGGACGCAGACTGCCCGCCCCTCCTGAGCTAAATATAACTGGTGACATCCTGTCTCTTGTAATTACCATCTTTTTACTTAGCGCTAGTAATTGGACAGAGGGAGGGAGACTACAGCTGATAGATGACAGCTGGTGTTAGCAACCGGGCGGCGGGCTTAGAAAATGTTTCGCCAACACTTTCCGAAGAGTTGAGTATACGAGTTCCGCGTGGTAGAAAAGAAACTCTATTTGCCAGCAAAAGACATTCAACAAAATGTGAAAAAAAGTACAATGAATAAAATATTTTGCCTATGACATCGTGTCTTTGCTAGCTTTGCATTGTCATCATGCAAAAGAGTCCTACCAAGTTGGATACCGCTGAGAATTGAACCATGAATTGAATATATGCAATTAGTTGACGAATCGTAGTAACTCCAAGATACTTGGAAGTCTCCTCTAATAGTGTCGGAGAATCAAAGGTCAGTAACAAAATTAATATTTTATGATAGAAGTTACAAAAACAATGAGAACATTATAATAAGTATCTTGCATAGTTTGGTCCTTCGAGCCAGATAGTCTAAAAAAATCATAAAAGCCAGCGAATAAACTTTATTAATATTTACAAGACCATCTAAATATGGTTCACTGTGTGTTAGTATCGTAGTTTTGATTTATTAAATGGCAACAGATTCAACGATCAATTCAACTAAGGGGACGCGGCGCCATAGCCATTTTAAATGTGGTTAATTTTGTTTATGTTGAACACGTGTCCTGTAACAGTACAATGCTTGTCTGTCTCCATATGATAGGGAGACATGAGTGACGTCAGCTTTTTTACATATTTTTTGCCGATCCTTTCACGTTCTATTATGAATTATCCGTTTGTCGACTTGAAGTAATTTAAGATGTTATAGCATGTATATGTGGCAAAAAATGTGTTGGATGCATTTTCGTTCGGAACCAATGGTTTTCTCACTCCGCAAACAGTTCCCAAAACGGCGGTGATACGAGTTCCAAGTGATAGGGTCTTTGTTGTAAATAAAAGATGAACTGTCTGATCGAAACGGAACGGAAGAATTTGGTAAACACAAGAACAATCAAATAAAATTAAGGCAGATCGCAACATTGCCGTGGTAGTTAAAAATTGGTTACTCTGAACAGATATAACAGAAATTTAGTCTTTGACTATAAGGAAGAACACGCATATAAACCAGGTTTCCTCGCAAGTTAGAATATTTGACCCCATTTTCCACAGTCACTGTAAAATCATTTCATATAGCCAATATAAAAATCATAAACAGATGCAAAATAACATAAACTTTAGAAGGAAACACATTCCTTCCCGCCCATCTTCAGGAGGAATTTCTTTCATATGAAGCAGCCTCCGTCAAAGACGAACATAACGCATAAACATCGTTAACGCAATTATTACAAACAACACGTAACCGAGTCATAAAACAGGTGGTTATGCGAGTTTTATGGAGCTAAAATGTTCAGTAGCCGACGTCAAATAAAACTGTTAAAACTAAATATTGCTAACCGTAAATACTTGATTAGTAATCTTTAGGACAGAGAAACTAGACAAGAAGTTCTTGACAATACAGAAGAAAAACGAAGGTTAAATGAAATTAAAGAGAATAGACATACAATATGACCTTTTTACAATATTAGCTGAAACGCAACAAATAATAGGAACATAGTGACCTGTGGCTAAAGTGAGAGATGGTGGCTGAGGACAGAAGTTCCTTAGTTCAGAGTACTCCATCGTTAAGAGTATCTCTCTAAGTCCTTCCTTACCATTTGATGAAATATGCCAAAGGCTTACAAAATCTGGATTAAAAAAATATAATTTGTAAAAATATTCTTAAAAATGTAAACCAGGCACATAGCGTAAAACTTGATCAAATTGTTTAACCAACTTTGTAGGGAGAGTATCCAAATTGCTTTTGCTCCGTTAGTAAGATCTTTGAGAAATGGTGTTCATGCAAAGACTTCTATAATAGAAGTCTTTGCACTGCTCGCTTCTATAATAGAAGTCTTTGTGTTCATGAGTAGAAGCCCAAGTCAATGGAAGCGAATTTCTCTCTGTATAGCGAGCAGTGGCATCCACCCGATCAGTTTAAACAACTTTATTTCTTGATTCTAACACAAGTAACTTCTATGTAGATCAAAACAGATACTCTATTATCTTAAACTTTTAAACGTAAATAAGTAAACAGAGTTCATTGCCCTTAGCGCATATCTATTTAACAGCATTATTTGCAGTTAGTATAAATTAACAGTCAGTATCAAGTTTCCGGACGTACTCCTGCAACAACGATACAAAACTCATTCTGAGGCCAACTGTTCCAATATCAATGGTTCGGAACATATCCTTCCTTTGATATCCTACAGGAGCTCGAGAGAGGAGTCTTCTGTGACATTAGCTTTAAAAAGATAAGAAAGACTCACTTTGTTTCTATTCCTGGCCGTTTGATACTTGAATCGCCTGTCAAAATAATCTAGCGCGTAAATGATGTCCTTAAAGACAGTTTTCATGCTAGTAAGTGCGGCTGAGTGTCGATCACTCTATGATTGTGTCTCAGCCCTTCTCACTAGCTATGAATTGCTGGCGACAGCTGGATGCCCCCTCCTGGAGGAACTTAGTCTCCAAAACCGAACAAACACACAAAAAAAACACGTATATTAAATACAGTGATATATCGTATAACACTGTTGACAAATGACTATTAGATTAGATTCATTTATTTCATATTATCAATGTCAACTTACAAAATATACTTATTTAAAAAGATGTCAGAGGATAATATGATCGTCAAAATAAAATAAAGTAATAGTGTCAAACATGAAAAGAAATACAATGTCAATAAATGTCAAATTTAAAATAAAATAAAACAATGTCAATAAAAATATCGAATAATATGTCATTATACAAACATAAAAGACTAAATTAATAATTACATGTCAAATCACATTTGATTTACAAATTGTAAAATAATCATAATTTAAAACTTTTTGTTAATATATTCATCTACCGAGTAGAATTCATTTTCCAACAAAAGATTTCGTAGTTGGCGACCAAACGTTTCGTCACATTCCTCATCTTTGATGACTGCGGGTAGTCGCTCGTACAGTGACGGACCGATTACACGCGGCTTCTTGGTGGCGAGAGTAGTTCGTCGCGTTACCGCCTGTAGTCGACCAGTGTTACGGAGTTTTCTACCTCCGGTAGTGCGTCGGTCAAATGTGGAAATGTTGCGACGAACGAACATCAGCAGCTCGTACAGGTATAATGAGTAGAGTGGCATGATACGCAATGATTTAAACTGCTCCCTGCAAGTGTCTCTTGAGCTTTTGTTTAGCAAAATTCTTATTGCTCTTTTTTGCAGGACAAACACTCGATCAGAGTCCGTCGAGTCACCCCATAGGATAATGCCATAGGACATTATTGAATGGAAGTGCGCAAAGTAAGCCTGCTTAAGGATACCGGGAGACACGAGAGGTCGCAGTTTCCTCAAGGCATACGCTGCGCCACTCAGCCTGTCACAAAGTACCTGCACGTGCTTTTTCCAGTTTAACTTAGAATCTAACGTGAAACCTAGATAGCGACATTCATCGGATAATTGACTATCAATAGAAGAATCTGTCCCATCCACAATAATTACCCTAATATGTTTCTACGCGATCTCCTTCACCTAAAGGTTGTCTGGAAGAGATCGCTCTTACCTGATACCTAAGACCTAAGACCGCCTACCTATACAACTTTTATCTTTTCATGTTTATGTTTATATTGTATTTTCCTGTCTTGTTGTGCAATAAAGTGTTTTCACTCATTCATTCAATAATTACAACGCACAACTAGCACTAAACAACAATTTTCAAAATAAAAAAGATCACAACACAGACTTCATGCAAACTATTGCGAAACAAAATATTTCTGAAACAATCCAGACGTCCAAACACATTAGTTTATGCAACATTAAATTAAAAACAGGCTTCTTAAAATGATATCGAATCGATATCTGCTCGTAATATGAAGAGATTCAAAAGTGCATTAGTTTTATGCGCGCGATTCGAGTGCGCTATCGTTTTTATTACGTGAGCACGGGCCGGTCATAATTAATATTATCTTCAATTGCTTCATAACATTGTAATTGATTTTCTTCTAGTCTGCAACTACAAGAATCTTCAAGAAGGTATCAAAAAATATTTTCTAGGGATCATCCTTACAATCTCTTTTCTTACTTCAAATGAATAGTCAGATATAGTGCCACATTATTTTAAAAAATACATATAAATATAAACGGGTAATTCACACACGTCACGACGTACTTTATTATAACAGCGACACACTGTCCCATAATATAATAATATCTCCTTAGTACATACTACGCGTTGTTTTAGGCTAGCAAGTCTAAAATAAACAAGGAAGCTACCCAAATCTAACAAGAGCCTATCACAAAATCTATAAACCCAAAATACCGCTACCGCGCCATATAAACCCAGTGACATTTCGAGTGGTATAGTGCGCGACTGCGCGCGCATAGTAAATAAATGCTACGCGTAAAATTAGATGTCCGTTCAGTCACCCGCGACGACGCGGCCACTGCAGGAAGTTAAATGCAATCTTTTTTTACGATAACATAGCAGATGCACGGAACAACATAACCAAGTAAACAAAAGGATTGTAATCCCGACTGCATAAAATGTTTCATATGATATTCATGAATGAAGACGAATCTATTAACACACTGCACTTTAAAAAACAAAGCTGTTTTGGCTACAGGTGGTATACAATCAACCGGACATACATACACTCGCGTGGACAGTAGGATAATGATTGATCAAAAGATTGAATTTTATTGTAATCACATATTTTAAAAAGCTTAACAAAATATTGAAATTGAAAATAATGATTATTCAATCATTAAACAGCTACAACATTATAAAGACTTCTTAAAAAGTAGTTAGATGTCCTGTTGTGTATCTTATGTTTAATAAATATCAACAACAATGCTATAAATCCCTATCAGAACAACAAAAAATACCCTATCTATACATTTTACATCTCCCGTTCAGTCAGAGTCGGAGCAATAAACTTCCCAAATTAGAAAACGGTCTCGTAAAAAGGAATAAATGGCATATTTAGTCTCCTTATAGATTAACTACCGTAGCCTGCGTACGCAATAAGCTATGGTCGCTCGTTTGACGGACAACAAACAATAAACAAAATGTTTGTGGGCTACGCCTTCTTTACCAGAAACCTGATTCTTTTGATGAAAAAAAAATACTTATTAGAAGTTTTTATTATCAATTTATAGAATAGTTTTTTTTTATGAAAATGATTGGATTCAAAAGTTCAATACCACTTTCCATTAACCGTTATCATTAACATTTGACTCAATTAGACCCTTTAGAGGAAACGAGATTTTTGCACAAGTATTTCAATAAGAAACATATTTTACGGTACTACTTAACAAAATCCGTATGTCATCGTTTCGCAAAATTATAAAGAATTGTACATGTGGCATACAAAATCTGTTCGTATGCACACGCCCTTACAACAATAACAGCTTATTTTTGGTCTCAAACTCGGAGTTGACAATAGAATTTGTTGGCGCCTCGGAGAACGGTGGAAATTTGTACATACAGTGACTGTGGAATTTGGGCTTGACTATGCCTTCCTTAGTGTGAATTATAGGCAGGAAATTCTTGCAGTAAAATTCAAGTCTTCGTATAAATACATGCATAGTATTCACTGAAGACTTTTTAGCCAACTGCCACAACGGAGTGTTATGTTTTTCGAGTGTATGTATGTCCGCTTATAGTTACCGTCTATAGTCGAAACGAGAAAGTGAAAGATAAGAAACAATAGCTAAATGACATACTTACACCCCGCTCCGAGCGGAGCGACAATATAAAACTTCTTTGGCTAAACAAATTTCTAGCAAAAAAGCGTAGAATTTTCTTTCTCCTCGTGAAACTGTACAAATTTTATAGAAGTCCATACTGTAGAATTTTTCAAAATAAAACACTATACGTACTTCTGTTACAAATAGTACCTACAATGATACCTGTTATTTCTTGATTTCTTTAAAGGCCTGCCTAAGTTTCTTTAATAAACCCATACATAAATTATGCTACGAACGATTGAATGTCCCGACATCTACAAATGCGTTCCTGAAACCCCATAATATCACTCCCGGGAATCACCACATCAGCATCACGGAACACCGCGCATTAATTAAATAAGTATAGGCCTTACTAGAAGAACTTCTGATATTAACGGTTTTATGAACTATTAGTTAGAACGCGACTTCGTGCGTGAGGATAAAATACTAAGTAATGCATGTTTCATTTATTTACCTTTGAAAAGTTATACGATAGATGTAAATTTTTTTTATGTTATAGGCGGCAAACGAGCAGACGGATCACCTGATGGTAAGCGATTACCGCCGCCCATAGACACCCGCAACACCGGAGGAGTCACAAGTGCGTTTCCGGCCTTTGAAATGGGATGGGGGATGGGGGGAATGGGGGGGGTTCGGTCCCACGGTCATGTATTTCAAACATGAGGAGCGACATAACCTATTGCCCATTGTAGGACAGTGCAACTTCACGCACCACTTTTCGCAAGTATATATTGGCGGGGGGAGTGAGTTATAGTGAGTGTCCTTTCTTTACGTAGTAATGTTAGTATTATTTGGTGGAAACTCACAGACAAACCAATAGTTAAACCCACCAATACAAGTTCATATTTATTAGTGGTCTAGTCTAGTAGTTAACCACCGCACGACCGTACATTTGGGAATACCGCGAACGTGGCCATAATCATAAATCCACTTCGGTCCTGGCCGCTAACTGGGTCACAGCCCATAGGACACGCTTCCGGTCCCTCGATATAGCTTCGAGATAAATATGGAAACTGTTTGATATTTGTATGATATTTTATTCAAATTTACCGGTTAAGCTGGAAACCGGTTTTAACCTGAACGGAATCGTTAACCGAAATTCGAACGAAATTAACCGGTATTTGTTAACCGGTTCCGAACCTTGGTATTAAACTTATTTCTACTTTGGAATTGGCGGAATTATGGTGGCTTATACGATAAGAGACCAGAAGTATAAACGTACCTCCCGCTCGTGGTGCAGGTGAATCTTGTCCCGCAACGCCACCAGCTCCAGCGGCCAGCTGGCCACCTCCGCGTCGGGGTCCGACAGCAGCACCTGGACACAACCGGTAACACCTGTTAGCATCTGCAGCTCTCCAGTTACAACTCCAGTGCTATCTATCCTTGTGACAGATACAGTTTGCCACATGACAAGAAGAAGAAGCATCTGCAGGTCTCCAGTTTCAGCTTCTAGCTCCAACTAGGGTTCCATTCCAGAACCAAGGTAAAATTTATCTAACAAGAGTCTGTCCCTTTCACACTTTAAATAATTACAATAGGCTATCCTGTTGTCAGGGCAAAAAATACTCTTACCAAAGGGTTCTGGAACGCGTTCTAGGTAACCCGTGGTGTACATTTATGACTGCTCGTTTGATAGCACAGTTTTTCTTTAAAAAAAGATTTAACTGGAATTCCATGGTAAAATATTATCTTTTTTTCACCCACAACTTTACCAAAATCAAAATCAAAATCAAAATGTTTTTTATTTAAGTAGATGTTTTGCACATACTTTTAAATCGTCTTTTTTTCTACCTAGTACAAAGTTCCTACCACGCGGAACTTGTACACTCAACGTTTCGGGAAGTGTTTCCGAAAACCTCAGCATCGATTCATGACATAAATTGTTATTAACAATTTATATATTGTTTCTT
This sequence comes from Coleophora deauratella, assembly GCA_958295455.1. NCBI lineage: Eukaryota > Metazoa > Arthropoda > Insecta > Lepidoptera > Coleophoridae > Coleophora > Coleophora deauratella. The sequence continues at coordinate 1,575,890 of OY282406.1, forward strand.
GACTCAGTACTATTATTTTTAAGTCACAGGCCATACGTAAGTCAGTGAACTTTGTCGTTATCGGTGCAACCAGACCTTAGATAACATCCACGAACAAGATTGACTGCCAATAGGTGGTGTCGTGAGTTCCCACTTGTATTGCAATCATGTTTATTGTATACAGCGTGCCAGTAGAGAGCCAGTGAAGACAAAACATTTGTTATTTATTAAAATACTAAAGTGAATCACTTTTCATCATAGAATTATTTCTGAATTAATAAATTTTCTAAATTAATGATACTGAAACTGAATACACAATCTATTAAAAACCGATTAAAATTAAACATTGTAAAAGGACTTAAAAAAATTACAGATTCAAATAATAGCAGAACTTCCTTTGAGTCGCTTAAAGTTCCTGTTTCGTAATATTATCGTAGGTCAAGTGGAAGGTTTTGACCTTACACAAGCTATCAATAAACACTACATTGTTCAGGTGAATAATTAAAAATATTGAACCTCACTGTCCAAACTTTGAAAGTCATAGTCTAAACGCAACTAAAACTAAAATTTTTACTCTAATGGTTCCAGTAGTTTTACAGAAAATCGCGTACCATACATTACATACGTACGTATAACGGCCGAATACAGAAATTACTTTTCTGAAGTCACTTAAAAATAACCGTTTTTCTTACTAAAACTGTATTCGACGAAACTTACAAAAAGATCTCCCATTCTCACGGCTTCACTCACAAAACAAAACACTTTCACTTTCTTCACAGAATCTTAAAAAATATATATATATATATATATATATATATATATATATCAGATCCCTTCAAAATACCGAAACCAATCACGATTTCTTCAAACAACTTTTACATAAATAATCACATAACACGGACAAAACAGTATAAATGTCGTACTAATTTCCACAAAATCATTCGGTGGCTCCTATGAAAACCTCCAGATGTGATTCCTTCTTAAGCCGAGACTGAACTGTGTGTGGCTCGAGAAAAACAAACTCGACTTGCCTGACCCCTTATCACCCAGAAACTGATTGTAACCGTCGGCCAGTACTTAGTAATTAGCATATTGTTTACATTGGAGCATTATTTAATACGGTGTATTCTTATAAAAGTTTGCAATTAGCTAATGATGTGTACGCCGACAAATACAATACATAAAAATAAACGTTACAGTGAGATTAAGGAACAATAGCTAAAGAGAAAAAAGTTACTAGTTACAATATTTTTGTATACTTTACTGATTACAGCTGGTAAGAAAACAAATTGAGCGCTAAGTAACCTAAGCAACCTTTTTCAAGAACACAAAGTGTGGTAAGTAAAAATGTACCAACTAGTGGGCAAATTTTTTGATTAGCAAATATGACAAATTGCAAAGCAAGCATTGTCTTTTAATTTTTCGTTCGTTAACAACCCCTATACGTCCGATATGATGCTAATCTCTTGCCATAGTTCGGGAATATTCGCCTATACTCTAAACAGAATAGAATATAGAATAGAATATTTTTATTTGCAAAGAATACACGTATATACAGATGGTTGCTTATTATAAAGTTTCAGTATATTCCACCACAATATGGCATGCAAACATTTTGGTACCCATTGCGTCAATCACTATATTTGTTCAGAATCCATGAAAAATTCTCCAAGAGAGTAGTAGCATTTGTCAACTAGCCATTTGCGTAATCTATTAATGAAATGTTTTGTTGTTAATTGTCTAAGCCCAACAGGTAGTTTGTTATAAACTTTGATGATCATCATGTGACAATTTTTTTCATAGAGTGCAGTTCTGTGAGGTGGTAATACAATTTTTGTTAGGTCTCTATTTCTCAGCCTTTGATTTGGTAAAGGGTGACTGAAATATCCCGGGTATTTTCTCACAAATATGCCAACCTCCAGGATGTAAAAACCTGTAAGGGTTAAGAGTTTAAGTTCTTGAAAAAGAACTTAAAACTTGAAAAACAAGGGACTAAGTCCAGATTAGAGTGGGGCTACTAGTAGCTAACCCTAGGTCTTGAAGTTTTTTAACCGCCTATAAGGCCTCTGACAACTGCCATCAGTAATAGGGTTTTTCACAATTTTTTGAAAAGTATCTCAAATTGATCATTAGGTGGGAAAAAGTCAAAAATATATATATTTTTTAACCTTTAAGTATCCCAAAAATACATTTTAAATTACCATTCCCAATTAGCGCGCGAAAACGCTAGCCGCCATGATGTTTAGGTCGTGACGTCATTTCAGGAGTAAACAAAACAGGTCTATCTGTACTAAAATTTTGACACATATTGCGAACAAAATGTCATTGTTTACCACTGTTGTGACGTCACATGACAACCAGCATGGCGGCTGTTGTTTCAGATATTTGAATAACAGATTAAAAAACTAGATTTTTCTCATTTTATTATATAGAAATCATATTAATTCGATTACTTATTACAAATACCACTGTAAATAAGCAGTTTTAGATTTTTTCTTGTATAGAGTAAAATACCCTATTGCAGCCAACTCCAATAGCGACTACAAAGCACGGAAGCTGTCCAGATAAATAAATGCACCAGCACTCAAACCTGTCCAGGTTATGATCGTGTCTCTAGTCTGGTGATCGAAGCAACCATACAAGCCGAATGTAGCCCTGACCGCTTCTCCAAAGCTCATCCGAGAATATAATTAGGTATTAAAATGACACTGGAAAGCCTATTGTAAATACTTAAGGTGCAAAAGAAAATAACAGAATCTTATAAAATGAATATTATAGGATAACTGACTTAAGGTGCCGTACGTTCAACGAAAAGATCACTGAGACAGAGAGATATAGCCCGATAGAGAGAGAGAGACACACACAAAGGGCGGCCGAGAATGAGCGGGATCGCGGGTATCATTGTTATCAAATTATTATTTGTGATTGCTTTTAATTAAAAAAAAAGGAATCGATAAATCCCATCGAAAATAAAATTACGCAATTTCAGATACAATTTCCATGTAAGTAAATAAATTAAAAAAACATATATAAATATTAAACAGTGTACTAGAGGTATGTTTGCGATTTTTTTCTATCGAGCGAAAAAGGCTTAATCGTCATTCGAATCGATATAGTCCCTGCAGAAAGGTCTCAAGATTACTATTCATATTTTTTGGAAACCACATTATTATAAATAAACGCACACTATTATTAATAAAACGTTTCAAAAACTCTGTTCATTGAGCATACTGCGCCTTAAGACCGAGCCCTTAGCGTGATGACAACAACTCTTTCAAAATCAAGGACAAGTAGTTACCTAATTAACAACCTTAAGAAAGTCACTCCCTATAAAGCATGACAACTGCTAACTAAACGAGTTCTCTAACAGATCGTTAACCCGAATAGGAAAAAAACTGTTTGTATGAGACGGCGTGGATGCCAGGAATGGGGTCACCAGGAATAATGTCACCCACACCTGGATTGCAGCCAACCGGGAGTACTTGTTATGACTGTACGAGGAGGTGCTCGGTTGCGTTAACCCATTGACCACCACGCTACGCTATGATAAATTCGCACCCACCGTCAATATCAGCTCCAACGAAAACGTATGAACGTCTCAAATCCTGGCGTGTATGGCAAGGAAAAGCGTTGTCGTTCCTAGCTGACTGTGGCGGCCAAAACGTAAAATTGACGCTCAGTGGGAAGCAGTGACGTATTTGCTTCTGATGCATGTGTGATGAGCAGATTTGTTTGCTTTATATCTGAGTGTTCCCATAAAACGGGAACCAGATGATCGTGGGAGATTTGTCTCGGAATATTATGTAGGTCTAACGCTTAGCGTAACATAGACTTTTTTTTATGGCAGAGGTGGCAAACGAGCAGACGGATCACCTGATGGTAAGCGATTACCGCCGCCCATAGACACCCGCAACACCACGTTACCTTAGGTAGGATTCCATCACATCACGTGCTGTTGCATGCGTCTGTACGCAAAAGCGACTGCACATCAGAGGATGAGGCGTCACTGAAGCGACAGACCCTAAGAAGACCCTTACAATCCTAAGATATAGTCAATAACCCTTATAGTGAATTTTTTATAGAAGTTAATAGAAGGACACTCGCATGGGAATCAAAACCTATAGGGTACTTCCCGTTGACCTAGAATCACGAAATTTGGCAAGAAGTTTGTCAAGAAGCAATGTCTTATAGCACAAGTAAAGGGAAAAGTCCGAAAACCAAAAAAAATAGTTATATTACAATTCTTTTGTGATCACAAAAAAGCTTCATATTCTTCGACGTTTCTTCTCGCTCCGCTAACACTTCCCGAAACGTTGATTGTACAAGTTCCGAGTGGTAGGAACTTTGTACTAGGTAGAAAAATATGACGGTTTAAAAGTATGTGTAAAGCATCTACTTAAATAAAAAAGATTTTTGATTTTGATTTTGATTTTTGATTTTGCTTCAAGGTATTGCAGGACTGAGTATTTGATATAAATTTCAACTTGATACGTCTACGCGTTCCTGAGAAAAAGGGTCTTCACAGACAGACATACAGACGGACAGACGGACGGACAACGAAGTGATCCTATAAGGGTTCCTTTTTTCTTTTTGAGGTACGGAACCCTAAAAACGGAGACAGTAGAAAACAAAACATGTAAAAATCTCTTCGATAAATATACTGATGACAAATTTTCAAATTAGAAAGAGGCGACGACCTTTCTCCAAGAATAAAAATTTCGATGAGTAATCATTGTCGCACCTCTCACAAGAACTTTGCTGGCGAATATTTTTGATGCCATATTATATTCACCTATTTACTTGTACAACAAAGTTTAAACAATCCCGTGTGATGAAAGCTAAGAGATTACACATTTATGTATTTTAATATGCTATTTCTACCTGCTAAGCTAGTTTTCCTTCACAAATATAATAAACAAAATAATAATGTAAAAGTAGACCAACAAGAAAAGAATATCTATTATCATGAACCATCCAATCATACAGGTATCTTCATTCACGACGAAGCAAAACCTCTGAATCTCATCCCAAATCACAAATTTGAACTCAATATAAATAAAAAACGGCAACTTACTCGCCGCTTATAAAACGGCAGATGGTTCCGATCTGGCATGCCTCGTCACATTATTTTGATCACTGATAACCTTAACACAAATCCACCAAACAAATCACTTTTCCCACCAAAAGTATTTTCTACACTAAAGCTCAAGTTTCATTCACAAATCGTCACTTAATCAATGAAAAGTGCGTTTACTTTCTTTCCAAAATCACATGTACGAAAGCTGGAACTATCTTTATTACTTTCTTAGAGTGACAAGTCTATAGTAGTCAACTGGGAACCTTGTACTATTTGTCTCGTGCGCGCGAGTGGAGGTCTACACTTTCAGATCCTGTATTACCAAGAAGACTTTGCTCTCGAGAGATACAGTTGTCTCCTTTCAATACGAATGTAAGGAGAGAGACAGCGACAGTGTTTGTATCATGATGCGCGACAAAAACTTAGTCTAGCGGTCGTTGTATTAGTTTTGGCGGGCAGCCAAGATGTTTTTCCGCGTGTAGTACGTTTAAAATCAAAGTGGTGGTAACAAGCGGTTTATTGCTTGAGTTTTAGGACATGATTCCTTCCTATTATAAACAGGGTGTAAACAAATAGATGTAAGACTTTAACTGGGTTTCTCATCATTTCCGTAAAGAACCCATTCTCAGTTCCTCCTACACAATATTCTAGGTTATGTTCTGACTAAGAGGTCAGCACTCCTGTCAAGTAGATTTCGGTGTGCATTGTCTTACCCATGAAGAACTTTCTTGACCGTGTACAAATATTTATCTTTAACCGCCTCCGTGGTCTAGTGGCTAGACAGCTCGCTTTACATCAGGTGATCGCTGGTTCGATTCCCGGCGGGGTCTAGCGTTGTAGGACTCGGTTTTGTTGGTGGTAGGTCATTTTCTGAGCCCCCCTGGCTAGCTACCACCATCTTATCTAAGTCATGCCGCCAAACATCAATGTTGGTAGTCTTGGTAATCTTGGTAGGCTTACCAAGATTCCCCAACGCAATGGGGAACTGGCTATCTTGTCTCCATCTTCGGCATTATCGTCGCTTATCACCAGGTGAGATGATTCCAAGGGCTTACCAATTGTGGATTTTAAAAAGTCTAACGTTAACAACCCATATTTGTCTTCACTTTCGGGCACGGGACCCCTCCCATACCTCGGGAAGGTTAGGTCATACTCCACATACCGACTGGGGATAGTCTTCGCTTGCAAATAACTTTAAACAAACTAAACAACAGTCATCAATAGTTTTTGGCTTTACGAGTCGAAACAAAAGTATTTAGCATTATTATTTTCATAAAAAAACATTGCCAGCAAATTTTGTTATACACTTACTATAAAAACCTTTGCCATAACCATAAATTGCATTTCAAAAACGTTACAAAATTGTATACATAACCGCAAAACTAAATAAAGCCGCGGAATATCGGCTAAGCGGGGGCTTATCGCAATACGTGGCCCGGTCAGTGGGTGAAGTATAGCTATAAATGTGGCGGGGAATATTTTGAGAACTCTACATATATTTCGTACTGACGCCGTAAGCGTTAACCCGTTTGCGAAACTTGCTATTAATGGGATTGTGAGTGATAAACCCACCGTCGAAATGAATGATAAAACAGTGGTAATGACTTATCAACCTGTAATTCAAAAGCGCCTTCTAACCACAGACACAGAACAAGGTTCCACTAGAAGGGCCCTCGCCCAATGATCAAGCGCGCCATAAGTATTAGCAAATCTCATTTATTTTTGAGTGCTTTATTCTTTTGTGGTCATCGGCATTCGACTTTTATTAGCTCATCTCATCTCACTAATATTATAAATGCGAAAGTATGGATGGATGTTTGTTTGTTTGTTTGTTTGTTCCGCTTTCACGCTGAAACTACTGAATAGATTTGGATGAAATTTGGTACGTAGATAGATAAAGCACTCGGTTAACACATAGGATACTTTTTATCCCGGAAATCTCGAAGGTTCCCGGAGGAATGGCTAAAAACTGAAATTTTTACTTCGCCGCTAGATGGCGCTGCCTTAACATTTTATCTCTCTGGACCCAGTCCTGAAGTTTACGCAGACGATGTCGCGGGCGGAAGCTAGTTCACTTTAAATTACCATGTTGCTTTATGATGACTTGTACATTCAGAAGTCAGGTGAAATTTTTTCTGTATAACGGGCAGATTAATGATAATATTTAGAACAAAACTTTAGTCTGAACTTGCTCATAGTTGTGGCACACACGCACTGTAGCGGAATGCCCCTCTACCGGACAGTCATCTCTATAGTTACAACAAAAACCTAATCTAGTGGTAGCTCATAATGTATATTTAGGACGCTACTGCACACAAGTCTAGATATATAGAGCTTTAACATAAATAAATATGTAAAAAATTAAAGAGTTTTGATAAGGTACTTAAATAACTTATGTTGAGTTGAAATATTTTGATTTAGAAAATATACAATTTACCAATATTTATAAAATATTTACAAAAACGTATAAAAGTGTTTATACGTGCAATATAAAGCTTCATTAATATGTATTAAAATTATTTGCTTACAATGGAAACCTTAAAATTATATTTCAATGACCATTGCAGGCTTGGGTAAATCCCGGTCGTTATTCAACCTAAATTAATTAAGGTAACCAGAATATTCAAAGACAAGTAACGATTAAACAGGGTGTTAAAAAAAGTGCGTTTGAAATTTTAAGGGGTTACTCAGAATCAAGTACAGAATGCAGGAAAAATATTGAAAAAATCCGCTCTTCAATTATTTTTTTCAGATTCTCATACTAAATCTAAATAGTGAATCGAGAATTTGTATGAAAAACTGCAAAAAAAAATTGAAGAGCGAATTTTTTCAATATTTTTCCTGGATTCTATACTTGATTCTGAGTAACCCCTTAAAATTTCAAACGCAATTTTTTAACACCCTGTATAAAAAAAAACATGAAACTCTAGAGATTTAACGTTTAACCACACCCAGACACTCCAACAAAGTGTCTCGTTCTTATTACCTATTATTACTACTGTATGTATATTAAAAAGAGAACGCGTAAATGTGTGTGTTGCGTGGGTTGTGTTAAGCAATTGGCACTGGATCTGGCAACTGGAGTGAACCCCAGGGGGGTGGGAGTAAGATAGCTTTTAGAGGGGAAGGAAGTGTCCATACTGTATGACAGTACAAATATCCCTTAAATGCATACTGTAGGATAAATTACAATAGTTGGAATTATTTTAATGCCAGTTTTATAAAATTATTTGTATAACCGATTAATGATTAGTAGTTACCGGAAGAACATTTTATAGGCTGCACAAATACTGCGGAATTAGTAACATAACAACAATTGCTTAATGTTGTGTCGTAGAACTTATTTCAGCAAGATAGAAAAAAAAAACATGCATTTAAGGGATATATACATAGAAGACAATATTGTCGCTACGTCTGTTACTGCATGGACAAGCCTGCCGCCATAATACGCCATAACCAAACCTAAGAAACATCATATCATACAAAGGTGAATCACAGTTACCTGTATCTGCTCTTGCAATTGCTGCACTACTTCCTGTCTCACTTGCTCGAGCCGCTTCTCGAATCTCTCCTCCTTTTCCTTCACGCGCCCGGCCAGCGGGTGCGAGCGAGACAGCCAACCGTTTTAGTCACACACGGGTTAGTCGCATTCCCATCATGCAGGAGAGAGAAATATACAGACGATTAGAAACGTATTTACAACAGGGGGTGAACACGAAGATACTATGTGTCAATAGACGACGTCTTCTCAATTTTTCTCTAATTTCAATGTTCGTCGCGGTAGAAAAAAATAGATTTCATTTCAGTGATCAAGGACTCGTCCATTAACTAGAGGTCTTTGGGTGAAAAGGGAGGTCTTTACATTAATGGTGCGTGTATTGATATAGAATATAGTATAGACAGCGTTTTGTGGACTTTTACATTAAAATTTAGAAAGTGTGTTGTGTTTACAATATTTACAATATTCTTAAAATGTTATTGCGATAATTCACAGGTCTCTAGAAAATATTAAAATATTAAGAACAGTTAAAAAAGATACACAGTATGTTTCAGTAGTGCTTAGTTTTTGAACTTTTACACATATTTAGTCGCGGACCGCCTCCGTAAGCTCTTACTGTCTATAATTTCTATCACCTCCATGCTATTATTATTCAGAGAATAACCATTTTAATTTGGGAACAGTTGAGATTAGGGTGGGGCCACATGGTGCGTTGCTGCGCAATGATTTTCGCTCACAGCGAACAAACTAACTTGCAAGGCTTGCATGAAATGAAACTAGTGTGTAAAACGTCGTCACAGCGACGTCACTCAGACGCCGCGCCGCCGATGTAACACACCGTGTGGTCCCACCCTTACTCTCAGCAAGTTTGGATTAAGAGAACATGTGCTGTATATAAAAAACAAACGTTTCAAAAGTCATGGCACAAACTTGAACTATTTTCAATATAAGAATATTGTATATGGGCAAAATATAGAACAGTTACTTCAAAACAAAATGAAAAGTTATCATATGCAGTCAAGGAAATCTAAAACAAAAAACTTTGGTGTAATAGTTTTGAGTTAGGTTGGATAATTTTTTAAACAGGAAATGAAACACCACACTGACAGAAAGAGACAGAATTATATTTGCTTACCTTTTCCAACTCGAGGTCAATGTCTTGTTGGTAGAGAGACACATTGCCCTCTGTGTTTTCCGATGTCTGTATGTGGGCTTTGAGCTGCGAAATCTGCAAAGAAAACTAAACTTTTTAACATCAAACTTATTTGATGACTAGACTGTCTGTGATTTGTCCTTCGATATAAATTTATTCAGTTGCCTGTGTTTTTTTTACTACTTTTATGCAAAAGGTCAGACTAAAAGTGATCTGAACCTAGTGGTATTATTGAATATCACAGAAAAAAAAATAATGACACGGAAGTACAAAGTTTAAAATGGTTTTATATCAAGATGCTGGAGATAGATATATTCTTGAAATGTTATATAAGTTTATAATTGTTTTATAATGATTTACAACAGGTTTTTAGTAGCTTCCATACTAAATGGGCATGCAATGTAACTCGCAGAACTTTTACAGAAGTAGTGTTGACACTCGACAGCGAGCCAGAATCCGTTGGATGTGTGTTGCACAAAAGCCTGCATGGAAATCTTAGAAATGTCTATGTTTAACAGCGGACATCTTTCGGTTCATACTCATACATATGATGATACTAGATATAAACGCAATGCATCTCTTTCACTTAGTTTAAATGTGACAGAGATACCGTTATTCTTTATGACAGCCCTTAAGATTAAAACTCCAATGGTATCTCACCTGCTCCTCCAAAGCCGCTATCCTCTCCTTGTACCTGGAGTGTACCTCATTCACATTGGTAACGTGTTCGGTCTTTAGTTCTTCGATTTGTTGTTCATATTTCTTGAAACTTTGCTTCAGAGAGGGATCTACTTGTGTTTGCTAGAAATTTTAAAAGAAAAAATAATTAGAACTAATTTATTGTCGTCATCATCGTCAGCAAAAAAGCCTCCACTGCACAAAAGCCTCCCCCAAGGATTTACTCTGTCTTGCGCTGTTCGCAATTCGCATACAGTGGCTTCCCGCCACCTTCACCAGGTCATCGGTCATTATGATACCAGGTCATCGGTCATTATGATAAGAGATGAAATAGCATATTAATGACAACTTTGTAGGGATACTCGGGGAATTAAATCCTTGGTTTAACCGGCCAGGCAAGAGACACTCAGAAAAAGGCAAACCAAATGCATCAAGCCTTTATCAGACAGAACCGATTTTAAACACTTATTTAAGTTTTCTTGTGCAATGCGAAATAGTCAGCTGTCGCTCTCATGAACTTAGCGTAAAGAAAGATATGACTGCTTTATCGTCTTCATATGTGAGAAAGAATATGGACCGATACCAGCAGCGTGGGGCCCACGACAGATACCCTACCCGATACAAACACGCGTAAAGATCCCCAGCCACCGGTTGAAAAAACCCCAGTTTTCTGTGTACGTCCAAGGGTCGTCAGTGTACAATAAACTGCCTGCTGAAATAAAGGAAGCGACCTCTCATTGCGCGTTCAAGAATAGGCTGCATAGGTGGTTAGTAACAAAAAGTTACTACACTTTTAAAGAATTTTTGGAAGATAAATGTATTATGAATTAATTTAATTGTAATTTAATTAAATAACAACATGTTAACATATTAACTTTAATATTTTTGTATTTAATCTTAGAATGTTTCTAAGCAATACTGACTTGTACTTTAACTTATACCAATAAAATATGATGATATGATATAAATTGACCGCGTCAATCTTCACGGCGAGAGTGAACAGACACTACTTGCGCTTGCTTGATCGATCCTCAGCAACATGGTCACTTACCATCAGACTTACCTTCTTACACTTAACATCTGGAGTTATAGATGCTCATAGGCAGAGGATGCCACTTTTTTACCCTTCAATTGGTAAGCCCTTGGCATCATCTCACCTGATGGTAAGTGATGATGATGCCGAAGATGGAAGCGCGCTTACCAAGATTCCCCAACGCAATGGGGAACTGGTATCTTATCTTCATGCCGGAACACATCAATGCTGTTAACACTGATGTTTGGCGGCAAGACTTAGTTAAGATGGTGGTAACTAGCCAGGCGGGCTCAGAAAATGCCCTAAAATGCCGGGAATAGAACCCGCGACCTCCTGATGTGAAGCGAGCGGACAAGCCACTAGGCTACGGAGGCGGTAAAACTTTCCATCATAATATGCAGCATGTATAGCAGTCAACTACCTATAAAAAGTTATAGTATAAACAGGCTCACCTCAGCAGTGAGCGAGGGCAGGTCGGCGCTGCGCGTGCGCCGGCGCGCGCGGTCGCCGCCGCCGCCCTCGGCCGACGACGCCGACTGCGGCGAGGCGCACCGTCCACGCCACACCTCCTCCGAGTAGCTGCGAGCCCAAGCAGGAACGTATGTATTAAGGCTCCTCTACACAATGGACCATTATAGTCCAGCTAGAGAGACGAAACTATATGAAAGAGATATAGTAAGTACGTCCTTGTTAACCTATAGTTCTGTCCCTCTTAATGATGGTCCATTATGAAGAGCTTAAAGCAAATTCAGTACCAACTTTTCGTCGTTAAACAAGTCTTGAAGACTGTAAGACTACCATTTAAACTTAGACCCTGTTAGTTAGGAACTTTGAAGAATCACTTACCACCAGGTGATCGCCAATTGTGGATAACAAAAAAACTAAAAATCGTAGTAACAAGTTTACAGATAAGCACCCGGAGCCGAGGAGCATGCATAAAATGAGTATGAAAGTAACATAAGTTTGTAGTTTCTGCCTAACCCAGTGGGATGTATGTATGGAACTTTACAGATTTCATTCAGAAACTTCACAAAACATTATCAAAAAAGGCATTTTTTGGTTTGGTATTGGTTTTGCACATGGACATATACAATGGCCATTGAAACTAGAATTCTAATGTATCAAGCCTAAAACTCTCAGAAATCGTAAGACATGTTGTGACTAGTTAGTAAAGAATGTGATCGATAAAGTGACTAAATGTATATCATTCCATCATTAACGTTTCTTAAAGCGAAATCTGTATTATTTAAGTAGAACTATATATAAATACAAGAAATGACAAATAAACAAAGAAGTAAATAATTAGACACTCACCTCCTTTTTGGCCTTTTGATAATGTAATGCAGAAAAACAGATAAACAAAAAGTTTTAGTTGTATAACTTTCTATTTAAAATATTAAACTTCAAAATACGTATAATTCAAAAGGACCTCACCTTCTTTCCATATCAGAGCATTTCTTCTCAAAGTACGTCCTCAGATTTTCCATCTCCTTCTCATGTTTTGCACTAAGCTCCTCTCTCAAGGTGTCTATATCTGCGTTCCCAGCTTTGACATTCGCCAGCAATTCTCTCAAACGTCTCGTCTCTACAGTGTATGTCTGTTTGTCTTGCTGCATCTGAGACTCCAACTCCCGAATCTCAGTATCAGATTCTAACCTCATCTTACCAATTTCATTACACAACACTTGTATTATACTCTCACGGAGCTTATTTCTGAGATTCTCTTCAATGTACTCATCGAACTTGCTTATAATTGTTGTTAACTTATTCTCGAAGCCCGTTTGGAAGTCTTCAGAGGAGTCGGAGGACTTCAAGTCAGATCTTGAATAGTTGACTGTGATCTCTTCACGATCGTTGTCTTTTTCGCCGTTAGAGCTGTGCAAGGAAGAACCTCCACTCATTAAAGCCGAGTAAAACTTAGTGCTGTCACCTTTGACCATGTTTTCGTACTTCATGAAGTCTGAAAGGTGTCCTTTGACCGTATCGTGGTCAGAAGTCGAGTGTTCCGCCACTATGTGTTGTAGGTTCTGCACTTCATTAACCAGATGTGCATTCTCGTGTCTCAAGTCCTCCCGCTCCTGCACGGAACGCTGTAAGGACACGGTCAGTTCTTCTATTAGTGTGTCGCGACGCGTTATTGCGTCTTCCAAATGCACAAGCTGAAAGCACAAATAATATAAAACATATAGACACAAAAAGCGCGGCAGCTATGGGCTGTCTTATTGCCCACTGCGAAACAAGCCAAATTAAAGTAAATTAGCTTACATGAGACATTTCATAGCAAATATAATATGTTACAATACGGTGTTCCTAAATAATTATAGCACAAAATAAAATTTAAAATGTTTTGGAAATGATGATTTTTTGGTTATGTTGTCAATGATAAGTGATATGAATAAGGCATAGACTTGTATTCTTGTGATAAAAACTTTTTAAAGCTATATTTCTAAAATAGCTTTAAAAAGTTTTATTAACTTAGATTATTATTACACACTAACAAAAATACTTTTCAATATTTGCGAGGTATGTGATTGGGACTGAAAAGAACATAACATCCCCTCTGATAAACCATGTTACTTGTAGATCTCCTTGTTGGTGTGACTATAAGACTTCACAGATTTGAACTTACAAAACATTTCTCTATGCCCCATTGCTATTTTGTGTTGCAATCAAGACTTTTTAGTCTGATGATATAACTATAACTTCAGAATAACTTTGAATTTTAAAAGTTCTTTGCTAACTCAAGACTAAAAAAGTTACCAATAAATAACCATATTTATAATTTTATATCTGTTTAAGTATTAACACTGATTCATTTGTATAGCAATTTCTTTTTTTTTAATACTTTAATCAGGCTCAATATAATAGCAATATCATTCTTGTTCCATAGAACAAGTTCTGTGTCTATAGAAGAGTGTAGACCCACAAATCAATTCCCACTTATTATTTGCTGTTTACGGTAAGTACATTCATAAGCACTACACATATGTAAATACTTTATGTACAGTCGATGTATGAGTGTAACCCGACTCACTAATTCCAGTAGGAATTATATTTGAAAAAGATACAAGACCGCATGGGTTATGCAGCTAAATGTCTTAAGACTGGTTTTTTTTTCTACTTAACAGTACCAAATAAAGTGTATTAACTATATTATTTAGTAAAAACCTTGTAAAACAATCCTAAGTTACAGTAAATTGAACCATACATAAATATCACTGTTTATAAAAATATAGAATAAAAAATTATAAAATATTAAAAACAAGAAGCTGCAACAAAAGTTTGTGAAGGAAAATATTTAGAAATTCTTTTATGAAATGAGTCGTACACTTTATATAGTAATCCTAGATAGCATGCTACAGGTATCACAAGTTGCAAGAGAACATAAATGACAAGCATCCCACAGACAAAACAAACACAAAAGCACAACCCTTGAAAGCCTTTCACCAGTACCTTGACATGATATTCTTCACAAATAGTCTTGTAGTCCGTGGTCAGAGTGCTGAATGACATGGTCTCTTCGGGAGCCATGGACTTGGGTTGAGTCGGTATTGAGAAATCATCTGGTCTGTCCGAGTCCCGTTCCTTAGAATCATCAATGATCACTTCTTCTATTAACACATCTTGTTCAGCCTTGTCACTCAAACTCTTGTCAGGTGAAACCTCAGCTGAGATCGTCGGTGACCCTTCTTTAGACTGAGCTAGATCTGGAGATCTGCTCGGAGATTGCTCCTTCGACAGCTGCTGGTCATCAAAAATCTCCTCAACCTTCATACTGTCACCAGCCACTAATAAAGGTGATAATAAATTCTGGAAAACTGGGATTGGTTCAATATTCCCTCCAATAACAGTGCTGCCCTCTGGTGGCGGACCAAAGAATATCTTAGCTGCTTGAAATGGAATCTTAGGTCGAGCTGAACCTCTGATATCCAGTTTTATAATCTCTTCAGATCCTGAAGATTTGTTTGGAGACTGTCCACCTTTTTCCGATGAATGTGTTGATTTTTCAACGTCACTACCAACTCCAAAAGATAAGTTTGATTTTTGACTTGATTCTTCATTTAGGGAGTCGAGATACAGATCACTTCTTGGAGATTCCTTTGGACTTTCATGATCACTTGACTGTGGGGTTGGTGAATGTGACTTAGATTTACTTTCCTGTGTCTCTGCTTCTTTAGACTGATCTGAAGATAGCGCCAAGTTGACTGGACTCTCTTTACTTAGCAGATTTGAGTCAGACACGGCATCTACATCAAGTGGCCAAGAGGTACTTTGTTTGCTGGGACCCTCCGTCGGATTATCACTCAATGGTGAATGAGGGAATGGAATGTGAGGAGAACAGTCTTTGGGTAAATTTTCCTTATTGGCCTCAATATTGGACAACTCAAGGGAATCATGAGGTTTTACATTTTCTGAGTCAGTAATGGAATACTCGAATTTGGAGGGGATTTGTTCAGAAATGGACTCGGTGACGCTAATGTTTTCCGCATCGCCTCTAGATGCATCTCCCGCCTCATTATTTTGCCCTGTATCTAAGTTCGTGGTTTCCGTTTCGGCAGCCGCAGCCGACTCTGTGGCGACAACATGCTGGGAATGAACGACATCCGGAAGAATGTTCTAAAAATAAATAAAAATATAAATAAACCAGGTGAAAGTTCGAATCAGACTCTTTGGGTAATAGTCAATTCTAGGATCCCATTTTGAATGAAAACCACGACAAATACCTAAAACATGAACATTGGAAACTGTACTAGCTATTCTAATGCAGGTAGGAGACTAGAGCTATGCATTTCTGACCTATTTTTGTCGTGGCGACGAAAATAAATACCTGCGCTTGATCGAAACATATTCAAAGTGTAAAATGTAAAGCCAACAATGTACGGTACCTTGTTTTCAGATGATGCAGGATGTGCACTATGTGGATTGTCCATTATTTATAAAGTTCATATTAAAATAAGCTGAGAAATTCATGAAAATTTTACAATATTCGTTGTCAAGACGACGTTTCTTTTTCAAACAAAATACAAACGCCATTTTTTTTTTTTTTTTTTTTTTTTGGTTCTTTCCTGCTTTTGCAAGGAAAAGGCAAAGGCTTCTCTGGCCATACAGCCTATTCTTACGTAGTTTGCTCTTCTCTAAATATTTTTCTATTTCATTTGAGTTCTCATTTATCAATTTCTGTCGTCTTTAACTTTTTCTCTATTCTTCAACAAAATGATAGCACTTTTGATGAAGATTTCATGGACTTCTTGAGAGCACTCGAAACACAGTCTACACACTTTTATTTCATTATCCTACATATTAGACACTTAGATGGCACTTTATTGAACAATACACTATCAATATTATGCATTAAAAACCACGATATCTATTTTTTCGGATAATAAAACAAAAATGACAAACTCTTGCCGCGAGTTCCCGCCAAAAAGTCTACAAACGCCATATATTTTTTTACGTTCCGTTTGACAGACAGAGCTGTCATATAGCGAAAGAAAACGTTCCAGAACACTTTTCGTTAAACTTGTTCTGGAACGTTTTCTTGTGTTATCTTTCACAGCAGGATGTGGCAGGCATGTGGCAGGATGGGGACATGATGGGGATGGCATTTTTGATCTATGATAACCAACGGGACAAGCAGATTAAATACACCGCTACAGTGGCGTAGCGTGGTGGGGGCCGGGGGGGCCATGGCCCCGGGCGGCACATGGACAGGGGCGGCACATGGAGGGCGGCGAGCGCCGCATGTTTTTTCAGCAACAGTGTTATTAGGTGTCAATGAACTGGACTTAGATCACGCTCCTTAAGATATTAACAGAGAAGAGTTCAAACTTGAGCGTGTACGTCTTTGGGCTTCTGTAGCTGCAACAGACCCAAACTTAGTTTTGAGAGAAGAGAAGCTTCTCTAAACTGCAGTTTATTAAAAATTACCTAACGTTGACCAAAAATTACCTAGCGGGCGTGCAAGGCGTGTATATCACGCGGGTGGCACGACCTGGGGGGACGGCAGATTGAGTGAACGAAATATACGATAAAACGTCATGAAAACAAATGTTATCGCATGAAGATGGAAACCCGTACAGCAACGGCGCATTTTGGTACTATTTTACACAGGGCCGGCCTTTGTGTCGTGCCACCCGTGCACAGGCACAGGGCGTCGAGTCCATGGGGCGCGGGCGCCAAGCACCCTAGTAGTAGACCCCAACTCAACCTACCCTAACTAAAACGGCGCTGAGCGCTCCAAGTACAGTAATACCCCGCTTTACGCGAGGGATACGTTCCGCAAAAATTCGCGTTAAGTGAAATTCGCGTATAAGGGGGTCACGTTTAATCATAACCAAAAGTCATAACAAAATGCAAATCAATACTTTAATTCTAAAACCACATTGTGTAGCGTTACATTATACATTTTTTTTACGGAAAAATGTATCTATTGTCTTCTGGGTTGCGTTTCGTTTACGATCTTGTAAAATATTTTCATAACACGCGACACTGCTTTTTACTGATTGACACACTGTTAAAACATGGTCATCATCACTGTCTATGCTCTGCAATATGTCCAAACCTGAATAAATCTTTGAAAGAGCATTTTGTATTGCACTTGAAGATAAAACTCTCTCTTCTACTTGTTCCTCCTCACTATTGAAAGGATTATTCTGTAACTCGATTAAATCTTCGTTGCTGAGAGGTTCGTCATCCATCGCTATAAGATTTTCGAGATCTTCTACTGTGACACCTTCCAGTTCAGAGCCTTCAATCATTGTAGCAATGTCTTCAAGCACTTGTGTCTGCATCTGAACACTTCTCCTAGGTGCTTCCACTACATCAGGCCAAAGATTACGCCACACACCATTCATGCAACTTTTTTTAACTTCATTCCAGGCCTGGTCTATGTTGTGTATTGCCTTCATGATGTTGTATGATTTCCACCACTCTCGAATAGACTGTCTTCCTTCGCCGTCAGTTTCATGAATCAGCTGGCTAAATGTGCGGCGATGGTAATAAGCTTTGAAGTTTGCTATTGCTCCCTGGTCCATAGGTTGTAATATTGACGTAGTGTTTGGTGGAAGGAACTTTACGTACACTTTTAAGTCTCTGGGCGTATCTAAAACGGTTGGATGTCCTGGGGCATTGTCTAAGAGTAGTATAACTCTACGTTCAAGTCCGTTTCTGTCACTGTAGGATTTGACTGAGGGGCAAAAACTGTTAGAATACCAATCTTGAAAAACTTCTCGTGTAACCCACGCCTTTCGGTTGGATCGCCACACAACTGGTAGGCTTGCTTTATTAGTACCTCGCATTGCTCGGGGTGTTTCTGATTGATACACCAGTAAAGGTTTAAGCTTAAAATCACCAGTGGCATTACCACCCAGCAGTAAAGTCAATCTATCTTTCGCGACTTTGAAACCGCTAGCTTGACGTTCTTCTTTAGATATGAAAGTTTTAGAAGGCATTTTTTTCCAGTAAAGCCCGGTCTCATCAACGTTGAAAATGACACAGGCAGGAATTTTTTTCGTGCTACAAACTCTTGAAACTCGTCTGGAAACTCTGTTGCAGCTTGAGTGTCTGCGCTGGCGGCTTCACCCGTTATGCGGATATTGTGAAGATTTGAACGCCGTTTAAACCGGTGAAACCAGCCCTTACTGGCATTAAAAGTCGGGGTGGAACTCCCTTCACCTTCTTGTGACTTTAGCATCTCAAACAAAGAGTTTGCTTTTGTACATATGAGAGCTTGACTCAGCGGCGTGTTCTTTTTATTTAAATCGTCGATCCAGACTGCTAGCAACTTTTCCATTTTTTCTAGGATAGCGGGCCTCGAACGAGTCAATATTGTTGCACTTATAGGTGTCGAACTTTCACTGGAAAGTTTAATTTTTTCCCGATTTTTAAAAATCGATCGTACAGTCGATTCTGAGAGTCCAAAATCTCTGCCAACTATTGTTGCTTTGCCTCCATTTTCCATTCTTCTTAAGACTTTTAATTTCAATTCCAAAGTTAAGCTTTTGCGCTCCTTTTTCTTCGGCGGCATTTTTAACGTAGCTTTGAATTATTTTCACCAAAGGTTAGATAGAACACGACTGCCAGCTGAGATTAAAATATGTAATGTACTTACGTAAGACGAACGAAACAAAAAAGGGAATCCCCAAAAAGTCCTACTCTGAAGGGATTCCCCATTCTTTTATTTACGAGAATGGTCAGAGAAAGTGGGAATTCCCGCGACCAAAGACAAGTTAGGCAATTACTTACATTACTAAATATGTAGGTATATGTAACCAATCCGCGTAAAGAGAGGCATTATAGCGCGAAATTTGAAATTCGCGTAAAATCGAAACCGCGCATAACGAGGTCGCGTAAAGCGGGGTATTACTGTAAAAGGGCTTTTGTTGGTTTAACCTAAATATTCTTGGATATAATTATGTATTAAAAATTTTCGCGCTCGCTTCGCTCCGAATTATTACCAAAAATAAGCTATCAAGCGTGACATGCACATCGAAATTGCTTTGAAAAAAAGAACACGAAGAGTACATTTTTAATTGATTCGGAATTTAGCTGCTTTATTTGACTTTTTTTTACAAATGATGAAAATCGAAAGGGGCAAATTTCCGATCGGCCCCGGGCGGCGAAAACCCACGCTACGTCACTGCACCGAAATGTCTCATGGAATGGAATCTCTGTTATCATATCAGTTGAACAGTAAACAGTTAAGGGTCCGTTCTAGTACTAGGCCTTTTCTAAATATTTAGGTAGTGTTCTCGGCCAAACAGTCTTTATTTAGGCTGAAACTAAAGAAACTAAATTTCTCAAAAAAAAATACTCTATTGTCTTTATTTCTTTTGTGCTCTTATACAGGATGTACGGGACAGGTTTCCGAAAACTTTAAGGGCTTGCTCAGTAGACGAAACAAGATTTTTTTCCACAAGATTTTTTTTCAGGAAACGAAAAAAAATCGGCTTCTCGATACAAACTGTCCAATCAAGTTTATAATTTATTATATCTATCTTGTTTTGCTGTGCGCGAACAAAAAAGAAACGCATCATTTTCCGCCCGCAGCAGCGGGAAAAGGCTTCTATGGCCATACAGCCTTGTCTGATGTATAAAATCTTCCATATTCCATGCATTTCACTAAAATAGCTAAAACCTTTTTCAAAAAACTCAATACCTACTAGAAGAATGAAATAAAGAATTTTTTTTTTGTCTGAGCTAGACGTGAAAACTAGTTCTAATTGAAAACTAACTTAGCTATAAATAGAAGTTCGGATTTAAAAAAGGATATAAAACAAACATACATATTATTATTAGGATATAACTTTATTTATTTCTATTTACACATAGGTTTTTAATAAAGCAGCTTTAATCTGTACACGTTCACTTTTTAGTTTTTATAAATTCAAACTTAATTTCGAATAAGGCATGGTATATAAATAAATTATACAATGTAAATATATTGCTCGCATATATTATTGTTTCATGTTCTCATAAGTACCCTCACAGCATCATCATTTTGACTGGAAGAGGTTCGCTGTGGAACACAAACAGGCCACCCTCATGTATCCAGCAGCTTCTACATAATGTATAAACCTATTGTAATAATGAATAAACATTTATTATATCTAGAGATGGGTTTTTGCCCGGGCATTTTGAATAAATGCCCAATAAACGTCCATTTACGCCATACAAATTGGGCATTTATTGGGCGTAAATGGACATTTATTGGGCATTTACTCAAAACTGCCCGGGCAAAAACCCATCTCTAATTATATCTACATTTAGCGGGAAGCCAGACAAACGGAAAGTGGGACCAACAGAACACCTTCCAGCCTCGATAATAAGTACACACAAAACACGTAGCTCCATCCAGATCCAGAATACTTGGTTGAAGATAGATTCCTTGATATTTTATCCAGTGTCACAGGTAAGGTAAGGAAACAACAGTTGATTTTTAAGTAGACATTCAATGTTGCAAACGTATTAAAAAAAACTATAAAAGCTATTACCTGCGATTCTATTTCCACAACATTCATTGAAAATGTCTAAACAAACTAGGTACATTTTATAACAATACGAAAGCGCTTATTCATAATACTAACAGACGGCGTCATATCTATAAAGTGACTTGTTACAATATTCCTACCTGTGATTCAGCTTAACATAACTACATTATTTCATTAAATCCTTACATAAAAAAATGAATAACTCAAAACATTTTATGGAAAATTGAGACAACAACTTCTAACAACTTTACAACTAAAAAAGAAACATTAAAATCAACTCACAAGCCACATAGAAAAGCTATTAAATTGTATTGACTCTTATCAACAGTCTCTCTTAACTTGTCATAATATATGTTAACTCAAATGACTAAATTCAGAGAAATACTCGTACATACAGTAATTTTCATATTATGCATTATAAAAAAAGAGAAATATAAAGCCCTTCTGAAATACGAAATATTGCTACTACGAGCATAAACTAAAATCGCAAAAATCTGACTTCCCATATTAATATAGGGTGACTTTAAATTAGTTCTTGATACGAAAGGCTATGAATGCGCTCGTGATAACAAACAACCTTCCCTAAGGAACCCATAGTCAAATCTCAAAAAAAGTTTTGGACCTTCCATACAAATCAGTCAACGGACCGGCCAAATTAGTATTAAGAGTCCTTTTTTTTTGCGATTTGACTATGGGTTCCTTAGGGAAAGTTGTTTGTTGTCATGAGCACATGCTTATCCTTTGGTATCAAGAACTAATTTAAAGTCACCCTATATAATGTGCGTAAACTAGAGCTAATCGCCTCGCATGGTCCAAAAACTCTTTTGCTAAATAAGTATAGGTTTATGAAGAAAATTGTTCAGTTTTACTAAGCACACACACAGTTATTTTTTCCCCATATCAGAACGACCCTCTACATAGTTGCATAGTTGAGTACTGCCCTCATAAGAAAAAGGCCGCTAAGTATACAGAAACTGCATATATTGGTTTGTTATAAAAGTCTTGCGACAATAAGTCAGTTTTTAAGACAAGTTACTTTATTTTCAAAATAACTTTAATATATTAATGTAATCGCCATTCATATCTATAACTTGTGCCCAACGATCGGGTAAACGTTGAAAGCCCTCCAACCAAAACTGCCCTCAGATGACAAAATCAAATCAAATCAAAAAAAATCATATGTTTTTTATTTAAGTAGATATTTTGCACATACTTTTAAATCGTCTTTTAGCTAGAACAAAGTTCCTACCACGCGGAACTTGTACACTCAACGTTTCGGGAAGTGTTTCCGAAGCGAAAACGCGGTAACCTAAAATTAGTGCAGTTGAAAAAAATTCGTTTAAAATTCGCGATTTGTTAAACATTCTACAGGATTTTTAGGTTACTGTTTTTTGTATTTTCGTTTTAAATGGATTAAATTAATTTTTGCCCACATTACGTCATAGGTCAGGAGTAGTAGATCAAATTAAGCTATGTTACGTTGCCGCGTTTTGTCATCCGAGGGCAGAAAAATTCTGTACAAAGAACATACAGGTTGAATACAAAGTGTCGCAAGACTTTTTTACCAACCCGATACTTAGCGGCCTTCTTTCTTATAAGCGCAGAGTAGTAACCCAGAAGGCCTACTTAAAATATCTGTTAGGTATATTTTTGTCTAACACCCAGAAAAGAGTGAAAAAGTTTGAACACATTGTATGTATGGCTATTTTTTATGAATGATTGATGAATATTTACATCATCAAAAAGAGTGAAGCATAAGCTACATGGGTTCAATAAGAGGTGATTTTTTAGTGGCTGATGTAAACCAACATGTTCAATTTACTCGGTATTACTCGGGTCTAACGTGTTTTGTCCAACCACTCTTTAAATAAACAAAAATAATTTTATATAAAATACAAAAATCGTCAATGGGACAATCGATTTGTATGGAGACTTATTTTTTTGTTTATTTAAAGTTTTAGGACAAAAGTTTTTCACTTGAATAATAGTCTGAACATGTTCACATCCGCCATCAAAAAAGCACCTTATAATATAAAAAACCTACTTACACAAATCATTGAATAACCATATTACTTTCGCAAATACGACACAACAACTAATACTTGTAAAAATTATAATGAAAATTGACACTAATGTGAAATCATTTTCGTTTCACGTTTGACATAAAAGTTATGTGGGGCATACAGGGTTTGATGTGGTCAGTTGTAGCAAACGGAACTACAGTCCTGAAACTGACCAAGTATGGCAAAATCTCACAAAAAACATATTTATTCATCAGGCTCGCAGAAAACATTCGGTGTCTGAGGTTTGCTAGGATCTCGATAGGTTAGTAAACTAATTGATTTTATATGGGGAGCCTTATTATTATTTTATAAGGTCAAAAGTTATTTGTTGTTCAAAATTGTTGAGTTACAAAACTAGATTTTCTTGTCACTGACCAAATTCTACAGCCCGTTTGAAATGTCGCATTCTTCCAGGCTGATTATTGCACCAACGAATACGCGTTTTGAGTCACATAACCACGACAATTTTTTTTTAAATATTTAGATCACTCTTCAACATATTTGCAATAAGTTTATACAATCTCATGCGGCGACCTGTTATCGCCACGCGCTTAGAATCGTCAATTAAACATATTATAGAAACAATGAAATGTCTTATGTGTGTGAATCAATTTCAACGCACTTTGCACATGCTAACTGCATCACAAGAAGAACTATTAAAAATTCATAATACATTTTTGGCACTTAAAAATAATACAATCAATAGGGAATAGTTCAATGACACGAAGAACTGTTCAGTAAGAGAACACCAGTTAACTAGGTACCATCTATATCTTGGGGCAGCATGATTCCGTGCCATGAGGTAAGATCCAGAAAAAGCATAACAATCTGAGAGAAACTGCTGAAAATGTGAATTTATCCTTTAAGGTTTCAACAACTGTTTTAAGAAGAATGTAAGTTTAAAAACAAAGGAAAAAAGCAAAAAGGGCAAAATTACATCATAGAATCTTATTCTATTTCTGTCTGATGGCAGTATAGGAAAACTTAGAAGTAACAAGTAATCAGAAAGTAATAAAAGCAGTCCGATGTCATTAAAAAACAATCATCAACCAGCAATGATTTTGGAGAAGAGATAAAAGTGCACTCACGTCTGTTTCTTTTTTAACTGCTTCCATAAACAATCATTTTTCACCGATAAATTTATATTCAATATATGTTTATCCCTTCTCATGACGCGTCTCGTCCCTTGTTCTAAGCGCGAGGCGGGGTCCGTGGTGCGTTATGTACAGTGTCCGGCGGCGCGGCAGTCAGGTCTTCTTCGTTGAGGGCCCGTCCTCGTCTTCGTCATCTTCTTGCTCCATCAGTTTCCTCGCCAGTTGCAATGCCTGAAAATAAAAATAGAGGTTATTTTAAAAAAAGTTGCAGAAATTTTGACTCAGTTAATGTAAGGGTGCTTATAAATATATTTTTTTTAATATGGGCAGGCTGGTCCTAAATAAAAAATAAATACACAACATCGTAGGAAGAATATATTAAATTTAATTTATTTATTGCAATCATGTACAATATTATAAATAGGTGTTCTTAAATAAAATGATAAAGCCAAGTACATGAACCCTGTATAGGGTATAGCGACATTTACAATAAAATTTTACATTATTTATATACATTGAGGGAGTTGGTAATTTATTTTAATTTTAATCATCTAATCTTGTTTTTTTAGACAAAAGCCTGTTTCAAAGAGCCATCTTTTTGGATTTTGCAAATCTAATCTATATAGTAGGTAGACTACAGTTCATCTTCCCATCACTTCACCTACATCTGATTCATCTGCTTCATTACTCTGGTAAGCACCAATTATTTTTATCGTAAACCTCAATTTCTGGCTCAATTCCATTTTAGACTTTGTTACTTTGTCCACTTTCCTAAACTTTTAAGACACCATCTTATCCTTTAACTGCTAATGTGATGTGCTCCTTTTTTTATATTCAAGATTTTGGAGCGTTTGACTCCAATCTCACCTGATGGTAACCTGATTGTTTATTTATTGAGACACCAAAAACACTAAAATGTAAACGGATAAAATTTATTTACACACATTAAGACCATAATAAGTGTCTATGTTTAAAATGAAGAAGTAAACAAGTAATACCCAGTTTACTGTACCACATAATATTACTCACAGCATATTCTGCTATAGCAAACTAAGAATAATGCACTTATTAATATTCAGTCCAGCCTTAGTAATCAGCTACGAATACAAACAGACACCTACACAGATTTACACTTATATTAGCAGATCAATAACCATTACCCTTTTTATGACTATGACTCAAATGTATGCAATCTGATCATCTTTATAAAGTGTTCTTAGACTGGCTGACAGACAAACATATACTAGTCGACTAAACCATTATAGATACAAACTTGAAGTTTGAAATATATTTTTCCATCAAGTTCCATTTTTTTTCTCAAAGTAGATGAATTTGGATGTTTGTTTTAGTTTATATAGAAAAACAAGTTTTCAAAGATCCTATTCTATGATTACCCATTTTTTTCTTGTTTACATTGTAATCCATGCGGACAAATGTCAACACCCCACTAGATTAAAGAATACATGATTAGTATTATATAAATACTAACAGGCGTACAGCTTACAGCTGATATGGCTATCAGTTCAAGCCCACATAAAGAATACAGTAGATTGTATTTATAATATAGATAAGAATATTAACTATTACAGAAAACAATGCACAAAAAAAAGTGTTAACAGATTCTACAGACCTACAATTGATAAACCTCAGTTTATCTAGAACCCATTTTATTATAGATCCCAACCTTAAACACAATATGAAGAAAATTGATGGGTATACTTAATTCATAGTTAGAACAAATATAATAGTTGTCCAATATAACTCCTTAACTTCGGCAAGAGCCGCTGTAACACCTTGTCAAACAAAATTCTCCAACTTACTTATATAACATGAAGTGTGTTCCATATCAGGTAATGACATGACTTGATAATGACAAGAGCAACCAACACACACTGGTGTCGGGAATCATAAACGACTTATTTTGGAACTTAACCATGATAACTTTAAGAATGTAAATAAACAACAAGTACCTAATGAGACCAGAAGGTCTCACCTGTTTTCTCTCATATCTAGAATGTGCCATATTTCACAATATGTTAATAATCATAAAATCTAAATTATAATAATTAAAATTTTTGTTCAAAAAGCAAAAGAATGGTACACATTGGAGACTCAAGGACACCCACAGGTCATTGTCAACCAACAGAGGCCATTGGACTTCTTGGAGGATGAATGGTATGGAGGAGTCAGACTGGCAAATATACCATTTATTCACACAATTCCTGAAGGTAATCCTCTTAAGTGTACAACCTTTTATGTGATACATTACTGAAACAAAGTAGTCAAACGCACTCAAATTTTTAATAAAACAAAAACACACATATCATACACGAACCACTGATATGAAAGAAGTACTAGATTAGGCTACTCAGTAAAATGTGCCAGACTAAGTGGAACACTAAATAAAAACAAATAATAAGATGAGGAGTGATCAGCATAGTATATTTATCCACTAATTCTAAATAAAAGTGACCTAAATTGAATCTTTCTATATTTTTATATTTTTCAATAGATACGAACTTATTGCATAGAAATAACCATATAAACTTTATGGTGTTATTGTTATATGTTTAACACCTATTAACGGCGACAACTGACTGTGCTTTTGGAGGACAAACATATTGGTTTTTTTTCACACCTACAAACCTACTCATAGTAGAGTACACTTAACCTAAAAAACACGAACCTGAAACTCGTTATAGTGCATTTTCCGTTTCCTCTCGAACTCCTTGCGCCGCTGACGCACCTCCTCCGGCTCTTCCATGTCGTCGTCACTGTCGGGCGGGGGTTCCGCGCACTTGGGCGGCCTGTTCATACTGGCAGCTAACTTCGCAGCCAGGATGTTCGCGTCCACCTGATCACTTGGATCCACTTCCCCGTCCGCCGCCTCCGAGTACGGCGTCTTCGGCTCGTCTATCTTCATGTGCCCGTAGTCCTTATTCGCCGGGTGGAACGTCTCCAGTATATTCGTCTCATCAAACCTCTGCTCCTTCGAGCGTTTGCTCGACGTTGCGTTTTGTCCGTCGTGTGCGTCGACGCTCCGCGACGTCTTCAATATGCCCTTGGAGGGCTTCTTTTGTAAATTCTGAGCCATGTTTTACAGCTCACAGTCGCATTTTATGAGGTCTCGTCAGTATCGCCTAGATTTTTCGTGATTTTTTTACGAAAACTACAATGACAGATTCAAATTCAAAGTGTCAACTTCTCAAATTGCAAGTATGTATGTGTTGCCAGACAAGTTATTTTGAATATTACTACGCGATTAACAATGACTGTTTCCATGTGGCTGTTAACTGTTTGAGTTATACTCAATACTCAGTACTTTATTAGCATACCATAATGTAAAATATACATAGATGTTAAAATAAGTATAATCAGATCATTACGGATCCTGTCGGGCACAGCTTAAAATAAAAGAGAGGACAGGACGGAATAAAGCTAAAACAATTATTATTTAATAGTTGGATAATATGATTTGAGATGTATTTCGATCATCAAATGACACAGAGTATAGCCTATAGATTTTATAGAGCAGCCCACGGTCACCGATCATATGGACAACCGGTCGGCCCCGCCCGGCCACTTAGTAGAAGGTACCAGAAAGCACACACGTCACACGACTTCCGTATCGATCGACTAATGAGCGTTTTTCTTTTTGTGGTTCTTTAAAACCCTAAGAGATGGCGACATGGTTCAATCTTTGATTTCAAGTTGTTTATTTGTAATTTGCTGCCTTATTAGTAGTTATTAGCGACAAAGGCAAAGATCAAACAAGTAGCGATTTAGCGAATAATCAAATCCAATAAGAAGTCTAATAATCGACAACGCTGAACACATTAAAAACAACTGACTTCCATCGTAACAACTACAATTTTGCAGATTTTTTGTTTTTGTAGATTTAAAAAAAAAATTAGATAAAATTTATATGGGACCACTTCTGAAATATGTATTACCTACCAAACAAAAAAGAATCATTAAAATCGATTCATTATGTGCGGAGTGATCGCGTAACTTACATTTAAAAAAAATAATAATTTATTCCTATTTTGAAGTTGGTATAAAACAAATACCTATTTGTTTTTAACGAAACGAGGTTAAAATGATTACGGAACCCTAGAAAACGATTAAGATGTCACCCTATATAAAATATTGCCATCTAGAAAACGAAAATTATACAAAAATTAAATAGTGAAACATATAATTTGGTCTTTGATTTCACAGCATGGATCAAATCATCATACATTGATTTCACATCATGGAAAAGTTAGATTTTACATTTCTATTATTGATTTCATTTTTGTTTGTTTAAATATTTAAATTAGATCACTATTTTCCCAGATATGTTTTTACCTATTGAAGAGTGTTTTTTAACGTATGGTATGGTATTAATTAAATTGAAAGTAAACGCTAGCGATATCTAATTCACACCGTGTAAACCAGTGTTTTTCAACATTTTTTAATACCCGACCCCTTTACAAGTTAAAAAATTCTTGCGACCCCCCTAGGGCCATAAACATACAAAATGGTAGTGATTTGAAAGACTACGTTTATAATTTTCTTCAATTAGAAAATGATTCACTTATAAATTACAAATGTCTCCAAAATAGAACCACGTTTTGACAAATTGTTAAAAAATAAACAGGACCAGCCTTCTCACTGAAATCGCATATTTTCAGTGCAGTGTAGGACCTACTTTTTCTTTTCCTGCGACCCTTTTAGAAAGGCTTCGCGCCCCCCCAGGGGGTCGCGACCCACAGGTTGAAAAACACTGGTGTAAACTATTGGAGAAATGCCCATTATTTCTATTTACACGATAATTTCTACTATATAAAATTTTATTGACGCTGGCAGTATTATAAACCAGGCATATGTCATCCAATGTCATCGTGATGTCATCTTTGGTGTTGCAATATTATTACAAATTTCCTAATGGAATCAAATACACTCATTATTAAAAATAAGATTACCCCGCACCGAATAGAGTTAGTTGTATGGTTCATTCTAATCAAAAAAAAGCAAAAGGTAAACAAACATAGTATGCAGATGAGGACTTTTTGGCGGGAACTCGCGGCAAGAGTTTGTTATTTTTGTTTTATTATCCGAAAAATAGATATCGTGGTTTTTAATGCATAATATTGATAGTGTATTGTTCAATAAAGTGCCATTTAAGTGTCTAATATGTAGGATAATGAAATAAAAGTGTGTAAACTGTGTTTCGAGTGCTCTCAAGAAGTCCATGAAATCTTCATCAAAAGTGCTATCATTTTGTTGAAGAATAGAGAAAAAGTTAAAGACGACAGAAATTGATAAATGAGAACTCAAATGAAATAGAAAAATATTCAGAGAAGAGCAAACTACGTAAGAATAGGCTGTATGGCCAGAGAAGCCTTTGCCTTTTCCTTGCAAAAGCAGGAAAGAACCAAACAAAAAAAAAAAAAAAAAAGTATGCAGATGACATTGACATGTGTCAGTTCCATAGTAAATTTGT
The DNA here is from genome assembly GCA_958295455.1 of Coleophora deauratella. Classification (NCBI taxonomy): domain Eukaryota; kingdom Metazoa; phylum Arthropoda; class Insecta; order Lepidoptera; family Coleophoridae; genus Coleophora; species Coleophora deauratella. Next base: position 1,605,943 of record OY282406.1, read on the forward strand.
TTACGTTTTGCTTTTTTTTGATTGGAATGAAGTATAGTTGAATTTGTGATAAATTGAAATACTTTAAAGTACTAACAATTTGAAATTATTTTTAATCATTTGTCAAAAACGACATTTTGTTCTAAATGTCTGAAAAAGGTACTGTTTAGGCTTTGTCTTATATTTGTGGGTAAATTAATATTTAGCTCCACTAGTCAATGTACCTACCTTCATTTTTGATGTGGCTGGTGCGACGACGCTGGCCCAGCCTGTTCACCCGCGGTCGCTGCGCAAGACTCAAGTTGTATCCTATGCTCTGACTGCATCACCGGGCTTTTCTTGTAAAAGAGGATTTTTCTACTGGTTAGCCGTGCTACCGAACTCTGTGGCTTTGTCTATTTCTGTGAAGTGCTGTGCCTAGGCTTGCCAACTACAAAAAAGGCATTTCCGGGATTACCCAGCTCGACATCCGGGACTTGGTATATTATGCGGGACACAACACACCACATCATAGGTTCAAAATGGTTAAGGCAAAAAACTATATATATTTTTAATCATTTTATTAAAAACAAAAACAATACAAATGTATGACAAACATTTTAAATTATTAAATTAAATTATTTTTTTTACATTCAAAACTGTACTTATTTTGCGATTTTGCGCATTTATAAGTTTTTGTTTTGCAACACAAAGTTATAAAATTCACTGCATTTTTGGTCTAAATTAATTCGACCAAAAATGCAGTGATCGACATACAGCTTATTTGTGCTGTCTGTCCATGCATTTCCACAGAGAGAAAGCACTCCCTGCTGATGCATTTGAAGGAGGTCACACGAAATACGCAATACGTAGGTATTAAGAAATTTTAATAATGTGTAACAAGTTACTCGGGCCAACTGCCCAACCGTAGGGTTGGACAGTTGGCCCTGCTGGGGCCACTGACACTGGGGCTGGCCACTACCAACTACCGTCGGGTAGTTGGTACGAGATAGATACTAATATCATATAATCACTGATTTCCGGGACAAAAGGCGTCCCGCAAGGGGTCACGGCGGGACGGTCCAAAATTGACCCAGAAGCGGGACGTCCCGGAAAATCCGGGACGGTTGGCAACCCTAGCTGTGCCTCTCTGTGCTCCTCCTCCTCATCAGCAAGGTGCGCCGTGAACTCACGAACATTTATGTAGTCTATTAAAGAAAAACGGTTCTTGCTTTGCGTAAGAATATTTTTTTATCCACCATTGGCAAGTCCTTAGCATTATCTTACCCTTACATACCTAATGGTGAGTGATGATAATACTGCAAAATGGAAGCGGGTTTACCAAGATTCCTTAATGCAACGGCGAACTGGCTGTTTTATTTTCATACTGGAAGACATGAATGTTGTTGGTGGGACTCGAACACGAACACGTAACCTGATGTGAAGCGTGTAGGTTAGCCAATACCTCACAGCAGCGGTTAAATGAGTCGGAAATCGGAATATATCTTTGGTCAGATAAAACAGAAGATGAGATCTGGTTTTTTTAATATAAAATAAATATCATAAAAGATACCTACCACATGGACATAAATCATTATTGTTGATGTTTATGTCGGCCCGTAGAAAGAGAATGATATAGAATAGGCATTAGTAATAATAATAATTGTTAGAGCGAGACGACGTTATGGCAAATGTCATAAGAGTGAATGTAAGGCAACGATTGTCTTTTGTCTTGTTTTTGCGTATCGGTATTTTTTGTTTGACCTCATTGAATGGAGTCTGTCAAACTGCGCAGCTCGTTGAAGTTTCGTCATTTGTTTTTATCGTTTTCGCGTTTAATATGAGGTGAATACTTTTCCATGTAGTGAATAAGTGTGCCTTTTTATTGTAAACATGGTGGTTTGATCGGCTTTGGGCTGTAATAGTCGCACTGAACGGAAAGAGGAAAATGTAACATTCCATCGGTAACTAAGCCTTTATACTCTTTATTTGTATACAGTATCGTATTGTCTACTTAATAGCGTCTAGACTGTACTAATATTGTCTAGAATTATTATAAAATAGCTACGAAATTACCATGTTTTTTTTATCATATAACCCTATCAAATTAGGTAGGTCATCCTAGGTAGCGAGATTACATCATTTCGCTGCTGTCGTTATTTAGGCGGGTTATACTAAGATTGGGGATACCATGTTTAATAGACTTTTCCCTGCATCAACAGATATACATTATATATATATCGTCATCAGCACCAGTTCATACAGCATTACTCTTATTATAAAGCTAATCGCATTACTAAAACTGTAGTAGATAAAAACTTACAACTTCCAGTTATTGTGCATGTGTATAAAAACTTATGTGCTTTATATGTTGTTTTAGGTTTCCTTCTAAGCCGCATATTTTAGATATGTGGATTAAAAGCAGTGGGCGTGTAAACTGGCAACCAACTAGAAACTCACGCAATGTTCCAAGCATTTCCGAGAAGTTCTTTTCAAATCTAAGAAGTACACATATTTGAGAACAAGTTCTATTCCGACATTGGTAACAAAGGTAAACATATTTAAATTATATATTAAAAAGTGAAATTCTTTATCGCTCGTTGTTTTTTCAATTGATAGGGATAATTATAATTAGTATAAGGTGAACCTCACTTTCTTTATCTGTTTTTCAGGGAACCCAAGATGTGCAGACAAGGGAAAATACCTGTTGACAATTTTTTTAATAAATGGACCAAAAACATCTCCCAAAAAGCCAATTTATTCAAAACTTATATAGAGCTAATACAAAACGAGTATGGTGTAAATATTTTGTCTGTGACCTTTGATGGATATACAACAAATTTTGTCATGACTTATATTTGTGCCGATACTTTTCTTGTTTTATAAGAAATTGTTTTAAATTATTTCAGGCAAATTGCCTTTATTAACAACGGGAAATTATTACCGAATAATGACTGATTTTGATGAAGGATGTCGTCGTGATCTGTCAAATAAGTGAAAAGATTTTTCGCCAACACCCAGAAATTCATTCCAGGTTGGATGGAAGAGATCCCTTTCAGGGATAAGCCCGCCTTTGTGCATCCATGTATTTTTTCATAAATTGTTGTGTTATTTTGTCGTACAATAAAGAGTAATCAAACAAACAAACAAACAAATTCACAAAAAAGCTTGCCAATAATTTTGGCCGAAAAGTGTCTTAGAACCTGTTTAGGGATTCCGTTATTTGCAAATAATGAACATTTTCAAAATCAATCATTATTCGGTAATCACTTCCCGTTGTTAATAAAGGCAATTTGCCTGAAATATTTAAAATATTTCAGGCAAATTGCAAATAACAAGAATTTATTATAAAACAAGAAAAGTAAAAAAAAAGTATCGGCGGCGCAAACAGACATTGTACGTAATTTTTGTAATGAACTTATTTTGTTTAAAGGCCAATAAATAAAACTTTTAGATTTTATGTTTAGTTTTATTTTCATTTTAATTCGACAGTTAAATTGAAAGACTCTACTTTTAACCATTATGGTTTTAGACTTACTTTACTCTTTTTTTTTGACGGAGACCATTTTGTTCCGTCACTAATTGGTAACTTGGGCCGCGTTCCGAGTATGCACTCTAACAGCAACCGTTTTGTACCTTCTCTTTCTTCACACTTACGGGATTTATATTGTGCTATCCTGTTGTCAGAGTAAACGGTTGCTTTCAGAGTCTACCTTCTGAACGAACTACTGAATTTATAAACCTTCCTGTTGCTAGGTTCGGTATCTAACCCAGCAATATGTATACAGAGAGTTAAAAAAGTGCGTTTGAAATTTTAAGGGGTTACTCAGAATCAAGTATAGACTATAGGAAAAATATTGAAAAAAGTCTCATAATAAATCTGAATACCTGTTGAACATGCGGAAAACTCCAAAAAAAGTTGTTGATCGATCTTTTCAGTATTTTTCCTGTGTTCTATACCTACCTGATTCTGAGCCCTAACCCCTCAAAACTTCAAACGTACTTTTTATAACATCCTGTATATACCGGGTGTCATATACTTCCTGTATAAATATTTTTAAATTCTTGATTTTGCTACCTACCAAGTCAGCTAAATGAGTCACATAAATTACCCCTAAAATTGGGTAAAGTTTAGTTACTGGGATCACTGATAGTGCATATGTGTGCGTAGAAAGAATATCACTTTCTCTTTTCCTATACGCCATGAGCTTGTCTATACCATACTCTGTCTACGTGTCGGCCCAAAATGTATTTACTTTCGGGGGAAGATACAATTTTAAAGGGCAATACTGTCGCTGATCTGTCAAAGGAACCAATTCTCGCAGCGTTGCCGGCGCGGACTTTTTGTTCCGATTTCAGAACTTTTGAGGCTTCAGCGGAACTTTTGCGGAACCTAATGATCATCGGAACTTTTCGGAACTTTTAGTGATAAATAAAGCTCGCGCTGAAGGAAGCGAAACTTCCAAATTCACTTGTTTGTTGTTGTTGTTGGTGTTTGGCGTGGCTAAAACGAGACGACGGACGCTACTTTGAAATTTTTCTTCGGGCTCGCTTCGCTCGCCCTTTTTTAGATCTCAGTGTCCCAACCCCTATGTATCGGGACTTTTTTTTCGCTACGTTCGAGACTCCCTCGCCGTCACTCTGGGCCCCTAGCCAACGGCTCTCTCCGGCAGGAAAGTTCTGCCTGCCAAGGGGGCATCTCCTCAGCCGTTATGTGACTTTCTAATGACGGCCCGACCAAGAAATATTAATTTCTTGTCGGAGGAAATGCTCAGTTGGATGGCGGCGTACTTGCGTATCCACGAGGAGTGACTCGGCGAGAGAGCCGACCTGTGCGGCTGGAGGACGTCGCAGCTATCGAGCTGGGGCTTTCCAGTCACATTGCTCCCTGCCACTCCTCGCACACTATGAAAGCGCAACGAGGATGGGGACGAGACGCGATCGCGGCCAAGAGCTTTTGCTTGGAGCTGCTTCATGAGGCCCACCCCCCACCCCGCTCTGAGTCCTCAGCTGCCGAGGAAACTATGCGAGGGGGTTCCGCCGCTCGTTGAGCGCCGGTGACCACCCTGCTACTCCCCGGAGAAGAGGCCTTACCTGCTTCTCGCCCCTGGCTGCGGGACCGCTATAGCAGTGCGACCCGCGCCTGTACCAGCGGAAACCGCTCTAGCTAGCCGCGCCGGCTCCTCCGGTCACCCCATCGTCGCCAACCAGCCGGTCGCTTTCGCCTGTTCCCCGACGCTCCGCCAAAGTCTCGATACCTGGTGAAGCCGGGGCCCAGCACGGCACCCCTGACTCCTGGCTTCGCCACCACCACCGCCACGCCGCCTCTCCAGTTCACTTATGCGGCCCGGTTAAAGGCGCCGGTCCCTGCCGGTGCTGCCACCGTGCCGGGTCTCTCGGCCGCCACTCCAATGCTGCCGCGACACTCGTCGCCGCGCCTGCAGCCATCGCCACCACCCCAAGCCCCAAAAGTACCGCATTGTGCAGCGGTACCTCGGCAGCCTCGAGGAGACCAGCGGTATTAACTGGTTCTTCTAAACGCTGCCGGTTGAGAGGCCTCTCAAGGTGACCTTACGTGGCCTCCCCTCCAGGACGGACCACGTCCGACAGATATCAATTTGGAATATTTCTGAGCCGGTGATACTGGGGTCTAGTACCTACCTAGTTGCGAATAACGTTGTGGCGACGGCGACGCACGCACGCTGTGGCGAATTTTTACTGTGGCCTGTGAACGGAACTTTCCAAGTCAAACCGGAACTTTTTACGAGTGGTTTTGAACTTTTTTCATTTTCTGTGCCGGCAACACTATTGAATCGCCTGTTTTGTTTACGAGAATTCGATATCTCGATGTTTTTTGGATTTCTTATGACATAAATACTACGAATACCAATTGGAGTTCTTGATCAGCAATATTTCTGCTAGCGCACATCTGAAATGGTCGAAGACAATAACCCGAACTCCAACAAGCCAAAGGTAATAACAGTAGTTTCTTAGTGTTTCTAAAACTTGCTTGTGGTTTACTTTTTATCTCATTACTTACCTATAAACGTATAGTTATGCATGATCACATATTCTAGTAAACACGACCCTAGCATGGAATTACCATATTCTGCTCTGTTAAGACAGAAGGCGGCTAACAATAAGTTAACTAAGTATACTTAGCCACCTTCTTCCTTATCAGGGCAGTATTACCATAGCGGCTTCATAAATGTTACCACCGATAAAACACAATGATAGCTTAGTCAAAATTGTGCTACATGATAAGAAGAAAAATATAAAATCTTTTTGTTACATTTCTCTCAAAGAGAAAGTCTATGTTTAAGAGGCTTCACGGAAAATTTTTGACCAAGCAGTTAAAAAACTAAAATTAATAAATTATTTCTAACAGAATGAAGAATTTCTATGTAGAATGTAATATTAATAAAAAAAATAGTATATTTTTATATTAGAAAGAAAACTATACAACTCTCTGTAGTCTCTTTATTGCACTTTTTGTACAATACTCTTTATTGTACAAAAAGTACAGTCTTTATTGTACTTTTTGTACAATAAACAGACTACAAACAAACAAACTACAACAAAATGCAATTTAGCCATAAAACTCAAAAGTCAGTGTCTCAAAACGAGACTGACATTTATATGCCCAAAAATGGACACAATGGTCGCCTGGTTGCAGAAAACAGCCTACCCTAACCTATATATAGCACCATACAGACACTGAAACTGAAATGAAAATAATTAAGTCCCTGATAGTCTGATACACTTATCAAATCTGAGTTTTATTTTTCGTTTTGTGTAAAATGTACTTAATGCATCATATGCTTAATTTCGATACCTTTGGACTTGTTAAAAACTAGACCTAGGTAGACTAAACTAGAACCACAGGGCAAGAAAATGGCTGTCGCAGGAAAGGTTAATGCCAATAATTAGTGGAAGGGTTAATGCCACCCTACAATTTTGTATCATGCTTTGACGCAATTAAAGCTTGATAAAATATTGGTATTGTAGACTGATTAATAAGTTTATGTTTGCAATGCCCCAACAGGGCCATGTAGTTAAGAACTATGAACAATGAAACATCACACCCTGGACACTTCATAGAAATGCGCCATTGTTTACTACAAAGACATTCATGTTTGTACACATGTAAATGTGTGCGTGATGTACTAGGGTTGAATCGAGATTCAATTAGCCCTCATTGTTCTTTATTATTACTGACTTGCTGAGTAAACGATTTAATATTACTTTGTTTATTTTAAGTTAGCACTTCGAACAATGAATAATATTTCTATAATAATTATTGTTTACATAACTTAAAGAATGCCTGTTGCCTGGTGACTTAGTGTGAACTGATCTTAAATTCTCAGTAATTGCTGAGTCTAGCTATTCTGTACTATGTTTGTTTTTTTATTTGTTTAGAATTTCGAGTGCCTTTTTGAAATATGGTTTTGAAGCAAACAATATTTACCTAAGTGATGTACTGAATGATGTAAGGATCCTCACAACTGACCTCAGATTCGTTGAATGACTCCTTCTGCGTCAACTCTTTCAGTCCTTTGTCCTCAGCATTGTTGCAGCGACCACTGTCCAGCGTCCCCGCGAGCTTCTGGATCAAGGAGTCCTGCAGTAGCGTGGTGCTGGAGATCCGCGGCTCGCTCGGCTTCAGATGCCCGTAGTCTTTGTCCAGCGGATGGTAGGTCTTAGAAACGTTCTCCTCGTCGAATTTCGGGTGATCAGGGTGATGGTGCCTACGTGAGCCGCCGCTAGTGTTCTCGTGGAGAAGAATGCTCTTAGAAGTTGTCTTCTCGACATGCTTGCAGTCTTCGGTCTTTGGAGCCATCGAGACTGCATTGCGTCTTAGCTACTGAAACGCATTTTAGCCATTTCTTTTTTTAAGTTTGTCTCACTTGTAATTTTGTTTTTACTAAAATATTTTTTCTGTGATAGTACTTCCGGTTAGTACACAACAATTTGAATATATTTTTTTATGTTTGTTTTGTGTTTATGAAATCAAATACAGGTTGGTTGAATAGGTATGTGTCAATCAGAATTACGTCAATCAAAATTAAGCCAAAGATAACGAACTTTGAATATTTTACACTAATAGAAAACTGAACACTTTCGCAAATTACAACGAGAGATGAGGACTGGGAATAACGAGGTCGTTCTTTTCTGCCCCAGACAAAAACAACTCGACCGAAGCCCGTGTACCTATGGACGGAGCCAGACGTACAGAAATGGTTACGGCGCCACTGCAGCGACTATTACCAACTTTACTGGGAACGGTTTCACGAGGTAAGCCACTCCAGAATAACCAGCATCATAAAGTACATTATAACGCCGCAGTTTGTTGGAGGGTCCATGGTGTGGTCAAAAAAGCGGTGGTATGTTATAAAAATTGCACTCAAATTTGCAAAAAAAAAATCTAAGGGACGGAGTTGGAAGAGAGAAGTCGGTCCGAGTTCTAGCACACGGGTTCATTGCTTTGTATAGGTTAAAAAGGGACAGCCACTCTGAATTAAAATAAAAAGGACCTGACCGGGTTCATCTCTGTAGCACTGGTGGTCTGTACAGATATGTAGTACACTGTAGAAGTGAGTTACGAACTCCTTGGTTGGTCCTTACGATCAATCTAGAATAAACTGTTCGTCAAACATTTCAGCACGACATAACGGGCAGAGCGCTGGTCCGGATCAACGACAACACTCTCCTCAGGATGGGCATCACCAACCGGGAGCACCGGGACGCCATCTGGCGGGAGATCCTCAAACTGCGGCTGAAAACCGATATCGTGGAGATCAGGGACTTGGAGCGTCGCCACAACTACGACGACTTGTGACGAATAACATTTTCTAGTTTTTATCTAGAAATTTTTGGACTGTATGTTCTTATAATACTGTTAAACAATAAGAGTATTTTTATTATAGGTCATTGTCGTTCGTTAGCACAATAGTTGCATTCCATTTGCAGATTTTCAATTCGCGGAAATAATTACGGTAAGAAGTTCGAAAACAGCGGTTTTTTAAATATAATTTTAAATTATTACTACATTTAACAGTGTCTTTCTCACTGTCTGTAAATAAAAGCATATAAATCAAGTATAGAATACAGGAAAAATATTGAAAAAATCCGATCTACAGTTTGTTTTTCAGTTTCCCATACTAAATCTTAGTGAATCAAAAATTTGTATAAGAAACTGAAAAAAAAAATGATTGTGAGTAAGCTCTTAAAATTTCAAATGCACTTTTTTAACACCCTGTATTTATTACTATGAGATCATTGCACGGAAAATATTTCTCTTGTGAATAACTAGGTAGGTGTGTATATATATTGAATACATTAATTTAGACTTAGAGACAATAAAAAAATACTTGTGTAAGTGCAAGAGAACGAGGAAAGTGAAAATATATTTGAAATGTAATAAATGTGTTTCTTTTTATTTTTGAAATACCAACTCCTATTTTATTTACTTACGAGATCAAGGTACATTATATTATAAAATATACAATCTTTTAACTAAAACACCAAACTCTTATCAGACTTGCTGTTTGAAGGAGGCAGGTGTCTCTCTAAACTAGTCACTTCTTATTAAAAATAATATAGCAAAGCGGACTGACCTCAACTTCGTCATAATGCTTTTTCCTGTGTTTCTCAAATTCCGTCCGCTTGTCGACCGCGTCTGTCGGCGACAACTGAACCGGGGGCGGAGCGCCCCTGACAGGCGGCCCGTAGTGCGGGGACACTTGCCCCGCAGCCGAAGCCTTAGTCATCGTTGAAAACTCCTTTGCCCTCTTCGAAGTCATTGGACGACTATAATCAAATCCATCACAACTCTCATCGCAATTGCTGCACTCAGGATATATCGTACAGGTAGCAGTAATGGTGCCAGCATTGGCCAGAACGGCAAGCCTTTCCGCCAACAATTTAGCGTCTACCGGATCACTGAGGTTTGCCTTGTCTTCCCCTTGTCTTTCGTAAGGAGTTTTTGGCTCGTCTATGATCATGAAGCCGTAATCTTTATCTGGTGGGTGATACGTCTTCGAGACGTTCTCTTCATCGTAAGTTATGTGTTTCGCGTTCCCGATAATGGAATTGGATCCCGTGGGTTTCAGAATACCCTTTTTGTGGTCTTTATTGTCATCATCGGTCATCGTAAGCTCACCGAAGCGTTCTTGCGCGTGTATCCACGTTTGAGCACACATTTGTTTGAGTGAGATTCACAAAAAAATCTGTTGACATGTGAATTTGTTTGTAAATAACAAGAAAGTAAATAAACAATGGTCTGTCAGATTTTCGCGCATGTATTATCATCTCTTTATGATATAAAAGAGTTCTTTCAGTCGGTGATCTTCATGGTGCATATGCTTTTAAAAACTTAGATATACAACTTCATGGTGGTCAGATTGGATGCCAAGGAAGGATTGCAGATAAGTTATATTTAGTCAGGGAGATTATAACTCACCTACCAGTAATAAATATAATCCATTCTATCCCTAATAAAATATGTAATAAACATAAGTATGAGACGGTCTAACGGAGGATTGTATGCAAACTGCGCTGCTGAAGTCACCCGAAACCGCAACTAAAATTAAAATAATGCACTTTATGACGCGCAACGCGCGCCATACATACCGTTATAGACCGAATGATGAGTATTTTGTAACATCACAACAGTACATATACTCGTAGGAGCATCGTATGCATTGATCTCATTGTCGTGCCAGATTGTAGTGGCGCAAGTCAGGAGCGAAGAGGTTGTCTGACACCCAACACTGTCACAGTCTGGATTTATTGGTTTTCGTTAACTTTTCGCTCTTTCTACGTGTACTTTGAACTTTAATGGTTAGTAATGAATACACTACAACATAGCAAATATTACAGTAGCCATATGTTTATAAACACAAGAAAAACTATATCTTATTATTATTATTTATTATTTAATTGAAGATCTTTTAATTCATTTTTTATGCGTTATTTATCGATAAAATTCGTTCTTATTTCACTCCTTTTCGTTTGTGCACTTTGTCGAGGGACAAAAAAATAAGTGTATAAAACCTGTTTTTATATCGATATTTAAGTACAACGTATACCCGATACCCATTTTCGAAACTAAAAGTAAATCGCGTGATATCCGCTCGCGAGTATCTTCTGCGCCACGCGACAGGCGCAGACCAGACGCCCCGAAATAGCAATTTTAATGACCCCCAATTGTTTATTATTCTTCCTGACCGTCTCCCTGGAGACAGGTTTATTATAAGTCGCCGCGATTAGCGTTTATTGTTAGTGCGGCGACCACGTTCCCGCTTAGAATTCGACAGTATCAAATGACAAAGTTAAATCCCAGGTTATAAGGGCCAAGTTTGGTGTGTGGCGTAATATGGCCTAACACTCCCGGGATATGGAAAAAGAAGAGACCCGTGCCATGTGCCCAGCAGCGGGGACAACACGGATTTTTGGCTTAACGTCTAATATGAGAGTCTTAACTTTAAGTGTTTTCGTGCTTCGCCATGGCATTAGAAGGCAGTCGTAAAGCCATGTCTGAGGTCTTAAAGGCGGCTTCAAAAATGTTTACACTGGGGTTGGCTTCTGGCCCCAAAATGTCTTTTTAACCTTCCTGTGCATAGGAGAGCCGTGCCCAGCAGTGGGTATGGTATGGGTTAACTCACCGTGAAAGTTTGTGGGAGAGGCTTATATCTGCTTATATTCAACAGTGATTTGTGCGATTTCATCAGATTCATGAGCATAATTATTTGTACACTTATTCATACATCCTATATAATAAGCCTAGTTAGGTACAAATGAAATTCGTATTCGACTGTTATGGACCCAATCCAGACATTTTTGACGAACGTAAAGAGATTGCATCACAGTTATTTTGTCAGCATGACACAGCAGAACAAATATGAGTGCGTTTATAAATGTCAACCACACTCGCTTCTCTACCAAAACTGACGAAATTGTGAAGCGTGAAGCGAAACAGCCGAGAAACAACAAACAGTAGCGCGCACCATTACCACCATTCCGTTTGGCATGCTCTCGCTGCCAACGACTTGTACTGCCCCGCGTCTTCTGCTGCTTATTACGACATTTCCATCGCGCGCGCATCAGCATTAATGCTCAATTTTATATTGTGTCAGCTGCATAGCGGAGCGTTGGGCGCGGGAAACGGTCGCGCGCGGCCATCTTTGAAAGTTTCGCTCCAATATTTTGGCGGGAAAAGTTTGGTGGAAATTCGGAAAGTTTTTGGAATTTGGAAGTGCTGTGATTTTATCGGTGTTTGTTGTTTGGGGTGAATTTATGTTTAATGAGTAACAGGTTTGTACTACTTATGATATAAATAAAAATCTAAATAATCTAATATTAATCTCGGGAAATGTTATTAAATCATCTTTAAAGGAAGGAAGTAGGAATGTATGCCAGATTATTACATACATATATTGAATTTATCTTTTTGTCTGTACCAAACTCCGATCCTATCGGATCAGACCCAAACTTTTATTCATTTAAACTTTCATTCATTAAAAAAAGTTAAATAAAAATTACAAATTTTAATAGTTTTTACGTAGCTCATCTTTAAAACAAAATCGCTAAACCAATGCACTAAATGCCTATTAGGTCTATGGGATAGACTCTCGGATCCAATTATAACTTTTTACCAAAGATGCAATATAAGGATTTATCTGCCGAATACTTAAACAATGAATAAATTACTGTGTTTTATAGAATTTGAGACAGTGATCTATATCGACTGTATAAGAATCCGTAGATTACTTAAAATATGAATAATAGAACCTATCCTAACCAATGACAAATCGTCCATTATTTACAACTATTATTACACTATTGGACACTGTTTATTAAAATATGGCCAACATGCTCATAGTAAATCACAAAGACACTTAGCCTAGCCACAAAGATGTCGCGCATGTCTGGCTGTCTGTACGCTGCATCGGCTGTAGCAGCGTGCCAAGAGGCGGCGCGCGCGCAGCCCCGGTCGGTGATTTATTGTTATTCCCGCAATAATAATTCGTGAATTCGTTCTCATCATCAGCAGAAAGACGTCCACTGCTTGACAAAGACCTCCCCCAAGGAGTACAGTGTATTTTCAATAAAACAAAGCAATACTTAAATTATTTATATGATGTTCCGCGCCGCCGTCTCAAGGTATTAGGTACACAATAACTGTAACACAAATTATAATAGAACACAAATAATAATACTATAAAATGTATAATATGTAATATAATCATTAATATTCAGGGCGCGAAAAATTAATAAGTGTAACAGTAGCTCTACTCATCCCACAGAACAACTTTTGACTAACAAGAAGACCTTACACCCTTCGGGTCACCGATTTGGCCGCAGCTCCGTGTATTGAAAGAGACTTGCTAGTGTAGTATACTCCTAGTCCTAAGGTGCACAACTTCGAAATAAGGGAGAAATTCCTCTCAAAAGGGTCAGTCTCACCATTTGTCCAAGTTTCAAAAATGCTAAGTTACGAAAATTTTAATGTCGAAATTTGTAGCTTGTGACCGGCTTGTAAAAAAAATCTCAAAAAACTATCTTCAGCCTAACGGAACATTTTCTTCCGTATATTTAAATTATTTCTACGTTGACGTTGGCGGAATTATTGTGGCCAACACAATAAGAGGCCAAAAAAAAAACCTGCTTGTAACATTTTTAGTACGGAGATTTTACAAAAATAATTATTTGTCAACTTAATTGGAAGTAATGAAATTACGGAATCGCTGTTGTTTTTTTAAATGATAAAATGCAGTGGACGTTGAGGAATAAATCAGTTATCGTTTCATTTTTCATACTCACGGAAGGATTACGCGTTAGGTAATACGTGTCGAGTCATGCATGTTCTTACAATTCCATAAATTAGATGCATCACCAGTCACCAGACCCGCGACGTAACTGCGACATTCGAACGCATTGATATTTTTATTCTCTCGATAAGTTAGCATTTTTGAAACTTGGACAAATGGTGAGACGACCCTTTCGAGAGGAATTTCTCCCTTATTTCGAAGTTGTGCACCTTAGGACTTTAGGAGTATACTACACTAGCAAGTCTCTTTCAATATACAGAGCTGCGGCCAAATCGGTGACCCGAAGGGTGTAAAGTCTCCTGTAAGACTTTCATGAAATTCCCAAGAAATATTGTAATCTCACCACCAAAGTCGTAGTACAAAAATTATGAAGTATAAAGAAGTAGGGTGTGTAACAAAATTGGTGTAAGACCCGTTAACTTGGAATTCTACTCATCGTACTGAACAACTTTTGTTCTACGACTTTGCTCAAATCGCAAAAAAAAAATTTGGACTCTCCATACAAAAATGGCAAAACCGATGATCAATTTGTACGAATATTCTACAATAGGTATGGGAAAAGGAAAAACGATCCACCTTTAAGCTGCCTTTGAGGTACCTAACCTACATTGTGAGCCAGTCTTTTTGCTAAAATTAAAACCCTTTGCCTCGATTCAAATATTTCGACCAAGGAATTTGGCTGATGTATCCAACATAAAATATGTTTAATTATGTGTTGTGATGTCAAATTCTCAACTCTCGATTTACAGAACATCTGTGATATAACCGTAGGTAGGTTATTCACATAAATCTAAAGATTACATCGGTCAGTTCATCTGCAGTAATTAATCTTTTCAAAGTCTATGTGAGTAGCTGCGCAAGACCTTCTTATTAGCCAAGATTTATTCTCAAAATTTTAATAAAATAATTTTATTATGTAGATAATAATAGGTTCTACAATATGGTTTTTTTTAACACATTTGGGTTATGTTATTCACACAAAAAACCAATGAGCTTTCCGAAAGTAACGTACATTTTCATACCAATTCCTTCAACGGTGAAGGAAAATATTGCGAGGAAACCTGCACATCTGATTACTAGATTTGTATGAAGGTTGCGTTGCACACGTCTGTACGTGTAAATCTTATCGCCCTACTCGCAGGTGGTGAAAAGTGCAGCCGCTATTCTTGAGGATAGATTATGCCATACGATAAGAAGACGCGTCGATATTATATTTTCCTCGCTAATATTAAGTATATTAGAATCAATAAAATCTGTCTGGAAGACGCGTACAGGCAACATTAATTAAGTGTATTTATCCTCCTAAGGCCCAAAGGCCTACTCGGGACCAAATGTCTGTAGTCATTCAGACATTTGGTCCCGAGTAGGCCGACTGAAAATCAGCGCTATAGGTCCCACCTGCAGCTTTTTTGCTGAGCTCGGAGCCGTTTCACAATGAGGCACGAGATACCTGTCTGTGTTTTTGTTAATTAATGTTTCTTGTGTTATAGGTTTATAATTGTGTCTGTTGTTTCATTTTTGTTTTTTTTTTGTATTTTGTGTCGTAATTTTGTGAATAAATGATTTATCTATCTAACAAGGTCGTCTAAAACGACAATTAAAAATATATTGTTTTTATGGCATGTACGGCCCAGGGTCGGTCTTCTTTCTTGTGAGGGCAGTTCTAGTAGGGCATAATCCGCTATTAACTAAAAGTCCTATTGTTAGAACCTTGGGCGGTAATTATTTATTAGAAAGACAAAAAAGTCTTGGGCCTTAGGAGGTTATAGAATCCATAAAATCTGACAGTGGCGTAGTGGTTAGCGCTTCTACACCGAGAGTCGTAGGTTCGATATTTGTGTACTTATGTAGGTAATGAGCAGATGTTTTTGAATTTGATGGGTTTCTGCGTCTTGCTTTACAATACAATTTACAAAAAATAAAATGTTGGGCGATCAGCTGATCGACTTATACTATGGGTGCAAAAAACTTGTAATGTTTAGAAATCCCAGTTTGAATCGAGGCATATTTCAGAGTACCTACCTTATACAGGATGTAAGCAATAAGGGGTGTAGGACCCATTAACTGGAGCATTTACTCCTGCTGAACAACTGTTGTTGCTGAATTAGCAAAAGAAGGCCTCTGTTTCTCGATCCTATTTTCAGGTCAGACGTGCACACATTTTACCACTTTGGAAGTGTCTCACGCAAACTATTTGGTTTAGAAAAAAAAATTATTAGGAACCTCAATATCATTTTTGAAGACCTATCCATAGATAACCCACACGTGTAGGTTTGATGAAAAAAACATTTTTGAGTTTTAATTCTAAGTATGGGGAACCCCCAAAATTTATTGTTTTTTTTTCTATTTTTGTATGAAAATTTTAATGCGGTTCACAGAATACATCTACTTACCAAGTTTCAACAGTATAGTTCTTAGTTTCGAAAAAAAGTGGCTGTGACATACGGACGGACAGATAGACAGACAGACAGACATAATGAATCCATAAGGGTTCCGTTTTTTGCCATTTAGATACGGAACCCTAAAAAGGGACGACCGTGTGTGATTTGTTACAAATATTAATTAGTAATTGATATTTACTGAATATTCTTTTGTATTTCATCAGAGTTCTAGCGAGACGATTTGAAACCCGTTCCAAGAAAAAATATGGAAAATCCTGTAAACATTTTACAAACGCCGTATGCGTTTTAACGAGAGCTGTCAAACAATTATGCAATGGCAATAGTTTAGCATTTGTTTTGACGTGAACAGCGCGGCCCGCGTCGACTGCCCATTGGAGGCATATTTTCAAGTTCTACCAATCGAAAATCCAACTCTAATTCCGAATTTCAGATTTATAATGCAAGAAATGTAACTCAGATTATGAATAGATTAGAAATAGTCGAGACATATTGTTGCTTCGCGGAGGTTTCACGACTTGACTGGGGCAAATAACGATGGCAGTAAGTTTACTATAACGCTTTCCAAGAACGAGCGTTTGACCAAGCGCTTAATTGTCCAAGAACCAAAACAAGCGTCAGTCATTTATCTTAGTATGAACGAATATTTGAGTATATAGAAATATTCAAATATTCGACTAAAGAGTGAAATAATGCGCTGCGCTGCGCCGCCGAGAGCACAAAATAATTTATTTAAATTGGCAAACATTCAACGCGAAATATGATTTGAAAATTAATGTTTTCACAGACAACATCGCGAGATTTGCGAGATGTCGAAAGGCTTATGGCTGCCGTTCTTGCCATGTTTTCCATGAGTTGTATTAGCAAGATGTATGGCCACTGATAAAGACATAACCCAGTAGTTTGACTGATATCAAAGACAAACCAAGAGCTAAAATAATCATTGTAGGCTTAACTAAATATTAAGGTAACAGTACAAATTCTACCTTATCACAGTACGAACTGTGTATTCTTTGCGGCGATGATAGAGCTTGGCAAATGTAAGCGTAAACTGAGAAAACGCAGCAAATTCAAAAAAATGTTCATGTGGTATCACGAACTGTAGTAGGAAAAATAGTTTTCATACTTGTATAATTAATATTTATATATATTTACATATTTATATTGTTTGAAGTGGCAAAAAGCTGAACGCCTACTTGATGGAAACTGGCCATATTGCTTTCAAAGCTCCTGTTAATAATCCATATCGTCCCCACTGCAGGGGCATGGGTCTCTTACCCATACTTCGGGAAGGTTAGGCCATACTCCACACACGGGGGCCAAGTCCGGATTGGTCCTCTTGTTTCCGTCTGAATTTACTGATCATAGTATGAAGCATATTACGCACATACTTTTAATCGTTTTGCCCATGATTAAACAAATATTTCACGGAATTAAAGTTTTCGCAAAAAACAATGACAGACAGCCACTGACAACTTTTTTACCGTTGCCATGTAAAAATTTTCAGAAAATTCCAGGTCACGCTTTCATTTGCCAAACTCTAAGAGTAAATTTGGAAGCCTGCTCTAGTCGCTTTTTAACAGTCGCAGTTAAAAGCGACCCAAAATTGATCATAGTAACCTCAGACTAAAAAAGTCTTTATTGATATACATTGAAGACTTTTCAGTTCTGTAACAGTTTTGCACCGTCTCTTGACAAGTACAACTACCATAACTAAACAAAAAGATAATGGAATATCATGCAAATAGAGTGCATATGGGTTAGGACCATGATCGGACAATGAACGTTACTGAGCGACACTATTAACAAGGGACTGAGACAAATAGAGAGCACAAGAGAAAAGGCCTTACATGGATATGAGCTTTTCTCTTTATATACACTCACTTGGCCACTGATGCCAATGGGCTAATTTAAAGAGAGTTTTAAAAATGCAGCTAAATAACGAAAATGTATCTGTAATAGATTCAGTAATAATGCTGGATGAAGGAAGAGCCTATCGCAAAAAAACGTGTTAGTTTTTTGCGATTAGCATAATACGAAATTCTTATCTAAGAAGACTTCAAAGTGACTCAATAAACAAATAACACGCATAAATTATTATGAAAATCAAAAGAAAACTCGCTTAGGAAACTGTTTAGTGCGCGCAAATGATGCATGGCTTTCGGCCGCCATATTTGTTTGTTGTTTAGTACCTCGTAAACTGTAACGGGCTAACCCGTGATGTCTTCAGAATACTGGCTGATGGGATTTCGTAAGATCACCTATCTTGTTGGTCTTAACATCTTCTTTGTTGCCAAATACAAGTACCTGACCCATCAGGCAAAGAGAATCGATGAGAGCGTGCTGAAGTTCGTAAACGTAAACATACGAGTACAGTCTTTACTTTTTGGAAACTGTTGAAACAAATACTTCCCGAAACGTTGTGTGTTCAAGTTCCGCGTGGTAGGAACTTTGTACTAGGTAGAAAAAGAACGACGATTTAAAAGTAGGTATATGCAAAACATCTAGGTATTTAAACATTTTGATTTGATTTTAAGATTCAAAATAATTTTAATTGTCTATAGAAATTGGCAGTAGTTTACGCTAAAAATAAGTAATATTCACCCAGTTCGTTTCGAACAATAGAGCTAATTAAAAAAAAAACTTCCGATTCCGACATCGATTAGCTCTATAAATGGTATATTTATGTTATATTTTTAGCCGAAAATTTGCTTTTATGTTATAAAATAGCAAGACTACGAACCACTTCTGGTACATATTAAGTTACGAGTTATTCCGTCTATCTTTTGATATCATGAGCAAATGTTTTAACTTTTAAAGTGCGCACTCTTCACGTACCTACATTAAATTTCAAGACACATTTGTGTAATGTTTGTGTACATAATGAAAAGGTAAAAGGTTGATTAGGGCAAGTTGACAATTTCTTAGCGCTGAAGTATGTAAAATGGATAATTGATTGCGTCTCGACTTTCCTTTAAGATTATTTCTGACAGCTGTCAGAACGCGTCGACTTAGATGATAATGTTACATTTAATGTTTTTGCATCAGCATGTATTCTGTTCCAGGTCAAGCTCGCGTACATCATGAACAAGAAGTCTCACAAGAAAAAGGTTTGTGCATTTTAATTTTGGCATGATTCCTAGGTGCAACCCCGAGCATTTATATAGGGTGACTGGTGAATATCTGCGAACCTCTTAACCGATGACTTTATTAATTAAACTGAACAATGATTGTTTGCTAAATTCCTAAAAAATGTACTTTTCAAACAAATTGATCATCTTGTAAGCCAATTTTTTTATGAAAAGTTTCAGGAGTAGAAAGGTTCAGAGGTTTGCTGCAAGTATCCACCAGTAACTATGTAGATATGTTGTATAACAACTGAAATTATTAATGCTCTATCTAAGATGAGAATTAAAGCGGAACATGTACCTAATGTACAAACGGCCTGCGCGCGCTACGATAAAAATAAATATTAGTTCCCAAAAAAAGATAATCAGTAACGATTAATTTATACTAACTATATGTAAGTAAACGTGAAACAATTAATCAGGGCTGGCTCTATCTGTATTTTCCACTTTCCCTTTTCTCATCTTAGTTCAATGAAAACCCTCGATACTCGAAAATTCTAAGATAAACGGACTTCACATCTTGTTCCTTATAATTAATCTGTCAATCATTACATCTCTGGGAGACCCACTTCCCCTCCCTCACATGCTTAACAAGCCAATGCTCTCATTAAGCTCATCCATCCACATCGACCCGGTGTCATGCATTGGCCACAATTTGCCATTGGCATCCATTGGCGCGCCAACCACTGCTGGCATGTTGGCACGGCCGACGGTTCTAGTACTAGAACTTTAATAAACTGGACTTGCTTTACTTGAGAGGAATAATATTATAATAAATCGTCCACTGCTGAACGAAGGCCTCCCCCAAGGATGTCCATGAAGACCAGTCTTGTGTAGCCTCCACTCCACATCACATCACATATGGCTGACTTTAATGTATTTTTATTAAGACCTGTAAAACGTACTTTCATATAAATGTATAAATGAAGATTTGAATTTGAATCCGTTTACCTTAAAAAAAATCAATAACCTTTCAACATCTCCTTATCCATACTTGCTTCATCGCTCCCCCTCTGAAATAGTTTCATATCATTAACTGATAGTGACACGAGCTGTCCCCCGAAGCGCCATCGAATGCTGCAGAACAGAATTGCTGCCAAATATGTATTTAATAGGGCGAGGAACTCGACCTCTTAAGTGCATTGACTTGTTTTGAGAAATTACATAATTAGTCACGATAATGATAGTGTGAAACGATCATCTGCTGTTAATAACCGCTGGATTTAACCGAGAGAAGATTGCGTGGTACATTTAGTCAAAATAACGTTAATCCGTGGAACAATTAACATTCTCAAATCCACAGGTAGGTTGAGAGATGATTTGCGCAAGATTGCTGGAGATAGCTGGATGCGTATGACGCAAGGTAGAAGGCACAAATGGTGCGCTTAAAAATGCTTTTGAGTCAGTCAGATTGTCGATAAAAATTAAGAAAATCTATCATTTTTAATAATAGGTACTTAATATATGCAATTTATGAAACAATATTTTGTTAAAATGAATGTGAATTATATAAACCTTATTAGTTAGTGTTGAGACGAATGCTGTACAGTGCCAACAACAAAATTTTAAAAGCACTGTCATATCTCAGTTCACGCCTTGTCTTTTCATAAGAACTAAGTAGGTAAGTTTGTTTCTATTTCGTCAAGGTTTAAAGACAAAACGAATTTCTCATTTCACACCAGACGTTTATTTGAAAGCATGCTGAAAAGGGTAGCTAACGAATAAAAACGTTTAACCAATACGAAAAATAGTACTAAAGATTATTTGAGAAAAAATCTAGAGACCCTACACAATAAGAGAATACAGTTTGCGATAAAATAATTCGAGCAGAACAAAGCAAAATTTAGGTAATCGGGGAAGAAGATAAGGCATAAGTTGCATAAAGTCTAGAAGAAGTCTAGAAGAAGAAACCGTAGTTAGCATGGTTATATAGATAGAATGGCTGAAGAGCTTCGCTTGAATGCTTGAATACAGCAAGTTTGTAGTTATCCAGAGATGTACAAAATAGTTTAAGAAATGTATTTAAATACAAAATGGAAATACTTTTTTGATTTACTATTTGAAATGCAAAATACCAAATAGTTTAGTGTTTTGTATTTTAAATACTAAATGAAAAATAGCTATTTTCAAGATACTTCCTTTAATTACAAATACCTTTTTGTTTAAATCAATTCTCTTTATTTATTACACTTTTATAATACTTACAAGTTGTTCAAATACATTATCAGTCGTTTTCCTTCTCTGTGAGGTCGCATTATCAATCATGCCACCATATGAAAAATGACAACAACACGTTAAAAACAACCGACTTCAATCGTAACAACTACAATTTTGCTGTTTTTTGTGCTTTTATTGATTTTTCAAACAGGGCTGAGATTTATATGGGACCACCTGGGAAGCATACCCTTTCAAATAAAAAAGAATTTTCCAAATCGGTTGAGGCGTCTTCGAGTAATTATAAACATACATAAAACATAAAAAACATTCCGACGAATTGAAAACCTCCTCCTTTTTTGAAGTCGGTTAAAAAGTCTGTCTACTGGTGCTGAGCTTGGTAAGTGGCCAATATGAACACTATTCGTTCATTTTATGTGAAGTTTGATTGGTAATATTGACTTAACTAAATCAAAAAGTATTTTGCATTTTTAAAATAGAAAATATGTCTCCAAAAGTATTTCAAATAAAATGTAAAATGCTTTTTTAGAAAAGGTATTTAAATGCAAAATACAAAATAGGTATTTTGCATTTTGTGTTTGCATTTTAAATACAAGCATTTCAAATAAGTCGCATCTCTGTAGTTATCCACCGTTGTTTGTTGTCAGCGGAGGTCACAGATGCGCATCAAGTCATGGAAATGTGCCGAGCTATTCTGGATGAAAATTACCAACAGCTGTATGCTGCTATCTTATTCGCATGCATGATACACTGCATTTTTAAGAATCTTGCATTGCCAAGAGTTGGAAATTAGACAACATTACCGAGATATGTACGCAGATATTAGCTAAATCGAGGAAAACAAACTCAGGAAGAGTCAACACAAGAAACAACAAAATAAAAACAGAGTAAAATACGTTATCTACTCGTTATGGAAATTTTAAAAATAATTATTTTAAGGCATTTTAAAAATGGAAGGATCTCTGATGAAAAACAATCTCATCCAGTCCAAAACAACCCAAAAGAAACATGACAAATGAAATCAGAAACTGAATGGTAGACTAGCTCTGGAGCCAGGCTTTCCCCGAGACCGGCGCGAGCGCAGCCGCAGCAGATGTGCGGGAATGATGCCAACATCAGTGGAGATCATCTTTGGGAGCGGGGTCATCCATTATTATCATCAAAAGATTAAGTAGCTAATTAAAAGTTTACAACAGATTGTGTGAATATTAAGAACAGTTGGTCGTTGTTCTTGTTACAATGATTTATTCACATGAAGGAGACAGTCTTCTAATTATTTTTGAATGTTATCTCAACTGATTTCATCCAGTATTGCGATAGAATCAATATAATTAAATTAATGCGGTAGCTTAAATAGATTAGAGCTGGGCCGGATGAGCATTGTCAGATAATATGAGTAATAGAGGCGCGCTTTAGGAGGTACCGCTGAATAGATTTACCAGAGGTTACTTGGTAGTCTATGAGTTGTCTAGGAGTTTTAGAATATGACGGTCTCATATTTTTTAAGCATTTTTTCCACAACGTTCCCCTTATTAAATACGTGACAAATAAAAGATCATGTAGCATAATAGCACCCTCACGCACACTTTGCCGCGCTCAACTTCCGAAAAAAGTTAAAATGGGTATGTTATGTGTCACGCGTGCGTGTGTACAAGAATTAGTTGATTCTCGCAATTATTAGTGAATGACAGCCTTATTACGACTAAGCTCGATTACTTGAACTTTTATCGGTGGCAAAATGCTTTGTAGTTGCGAGAATATTTTACCGCCACGCACAGGTAACTGCACAAGATTAGCGTTTGTCGCAGTGTGCACTACACATACTGAACACAGCAATAACAATAAACCCCAATATAAATAAAGCTACATTTGAAAGCTATTTTCGATAGAACAGCTTCAAGAGGCCTAACGTCGTCAGCTTCGCTGTACTTATACTAACTAAATAATAAAACTATACCATTGCTAGAGCAAAGTAAGCACATAACGATTTGCAGGAAAATTCTATACACACAAGGAAGACACGAAATTGTAGGGAATTTATTACCTACATATTATTTCAGAGAACTTTGTAAAAACATCAAAATTTGCCTATTTATTTTTAAGAAACGTTAATGAAAAGTTTGTATGGGAAATGTATGAGAAACTAGGAGCTATAAGGCCTCTTACTAAAGACAAAACTATAAAACGCTCAACACTTGTTTTCGCTTTTGAAAGTCTCGGTGTCGGCCGCTCGCGCTCGCTAAGTGTAAATATTATTGCAATATAAAACGAGTTGTGATTTCCTTCGCGTAATAAGCTGTCGTAAAACGAAATGAAATAAATCTGTCTAGTGGATTTCCTCTGATGTTAATTCTTTGTGATTATTTTGAAAATTCTTTGGAGCGCAGACAGTGACGTGATAAACAAATTCAGTTATTTACAGGTAAACTTACTTATTTTAAATACCATAAGATGTTGCAAATACCATAAGATGATCTATGAATTTGTAATCCAATATAATGATAAGAACAATAAAGTAATGTGTTAACTAGGCCATCTGTTCATTATAATAATAATATTAATAATATCCGGGATAAATCACACACGGTCAAACTAGGATTCCCTGTATATTAGGAACCAGAGACTGATATCCCAAGTAGCACAAAACAGCATTATAATAAATGTATAGTAGCATAAGTTCACGCGGAACGCAGTAATAGCAAATCGCATATCAACCGTATTTCTTTTATACGATTCTTATAAGTAAAATTTGGGCCCCCCCTTTATACGGCGTTGGGCATTATAGAGGCTATTAAACCCAGCTTTATACGGCGTTGAGCATTATATACGCTATATAACAGCATTACATCTCTTAAACTTTAGCATTAATTAAGCTAAGTAAGAGCATTCCAATGTGCTAATAGATTTTTTTGTAACATAAATACGATTTATATGTGGCTTTAAATAATACAGTTTGTTAATTAAATTTTATTACAATGCTTACTGTTTTATTTCCATTGTGGGAAAGAGAATTCAATATATTTTGAAAATAATTACTCAGTATTTTGTTGATGTGTCAAGTGGAGTGCAATGGTGCGTGACTAAATACAAACAATTATTAAACAGGTAAGTACCAACATTTATTTTGTTAGATTTTGGATCAAGTGAGATGCGAACATTATTTTGTCGGGTAAAATATAAAGTTTTATGGTGAAAAATACACGCGCTCTCGCAAACGTCCTTTTTTATTATAAAAAAATAGGATACATAACCTAAAATCAATTTTTTTTTGTTAAATTTTAGACCTGTAGTATTGTCTTAACAAATATATTTGCTTTTATAGGCATCCGTGTACAAAACAAATGATTATTAAGCCTTTTTTATTTGTTTACATTGACTCTCATTATTTTTGTCCGAAATGAAAGTAGAAAGCAAATGGCGACACCTCAAATTAAAGCATCAGGCATTCAACGATGCTAATATAGTGCTCTAAATTGTATAGTGGTCAGACATAGAAATTAAAACGCGTAATTCACAGTATAAGATACTTACATTTAAGGTATAGCCATATTTCCACATATCAGAAGTATCTTAAAATGCTTATAATCATAATACGCCTTAGTGACGTATCGTTATCGAGTTAAGTAGGGTACCGCAAATATTCGGTATAAACCTTACCTACTAGCCAAAAATTTTACCTTAGCCTTGTACTTTAAAATATAGGTGAATGATTTTCAATTAATTCCATATAGGTATAGCAGTTATATTATATTGCTTTTTTCTATGATAGTTTTTTATCTAAGTAGGTTAATGTACCATGTAATGTGTTTGTATATTATGAATTTGTATTTTTTTATTTAGTACCCACAATATGTTAAAACCGTTATCGTGTTTTGCAGCTATCTCACTCGCACTTTAAAAAAAATCAAATTGATGGGTTTACTTTTGGTAATTCTTCTTAATACAACCGCAATAAAATTTTAGTACGGATATGTTGATTTATTGATAGCTTCAGGTAAATTAAGTAAAACATCCTCAGGTTTAGGACTTTGTCATTAACCATACCTACTTGTTTTCGTTTCAGATACTTCAATTCCAGGTTGATGTAGCCCCAATACCATCTACATCTACAGCTGCAGTAATAACAGAACCAATGAATGTGGATAATTTGACGTATTTATATGTGAATAATACGTAAGAAATGATGTCAACTAATTCAACAACTCAGAATCAGACTGACCTGATGCAGAAACTCGATACTATACTAACAAACCAAAACGACATTAAGAAAATACAAAAAAATATCGCACAAAGACTTGGAAATTTTGTTTTAGAAATCGAAACTAAAGTAGAAAAGGTCGTCAAAAGAGTTTTGGATCGTCATCTCACTCAAACTGTTACTTCTTTAGCTGAAGTAAAACTAAGTCCAACAGAAAATTCTGCATTTAAATTGAAGCCCATAGACAGTATTGAGAAACTTGAAGAGTTCCAATTATTATTATTAGATCCAGTTGAAAAACAAAAAGTTATGCAGTTTTACTCAGTCTTGCGCATATAAACTAACTGATATGTTATGTACCAGAAAATTTTTGTGTAAGTGTTCTTGGTCTGGTGGCAGTTGAGGAGACAAGATTAAAATAGCGTTAAAAGGTTACAAAAACGTACTTGATTTTTTCTTCAGCATGGTTTGGTCTTGGGACAAAAGTTTCACTATAACAGCTATTGAAAAATTTTTCAAGGTAGTACTTAGAAATGCTAAGCAAAGAAAAAATATCAAAAACCTGCGAAATCCGGCAATGAGAAAACGACCAAGTAAATCAAAAATGTAATCCAAAACATTTTAAAAAACGCAGCAAGAGGGCCGTATGGTGACTAGTAATGAAAAAAAAGATGAACCGGTAGTTGAAAATGAATCTGTAAAAGCAGTGGCAGAAAAAGTGAAAGAGACTTAATGGTAGGACTTGAAATAGAGGAGAAGGATTTAGAGGAAGAGGTGGAAATGGATTTAGAGGAAGTGGTGGAGGAAGATTTAGAAGAAGAGATGGAGCAAGATTCAGGGGAAGTAGTGGAGAAAGATTTAGAAGAAGAGGTGGAGCAAGATTTAGAAGAAGAGGTGGAGCAAAATTTTGAGTAACTCGTGGAAAAAGATTTAGAAGAAGAGGTGAATCAAGATTTAGAGGAAGAGGTGGAGAAAGATTTAGAAGAACAGGTGAAGCAAGATTTAGAGGAAGTGGTGCAGAAAGATTTAGGGAAAGAGATGGTGCAAGATCTACAGAAAGAGGTGGAAAAAGATAAGGCGAAGCAAGATTTAGACGAAGAGGTGGAAAAAAAACAAGGTGGCGAAAAATTTTGAGAAAGCGGTTGAAGAATCTGCAAAACAACATTTTGAAGATTAAAAACTAAAAAGATGGTCTCACAAAATGTGGTAAATGAAAATAGAGCAAAATCTTAAAAAAATTAGAGTCATTAAACATGTAAAGGCTGGACAAATTGGCAATCAGTCGGCAAAACGGCACAAAAAAAAATTACGAAATGTGGGAAACAGACCAGAGTGCTATAATAAATTAGTAAACTTGAAGACTGCAAAAAAGATTAAAGCTGAAGGCGACCAATCACCAACGCTAAAGAAAAAAAAAGTAGTTGATGCTGGCTGTTTGAAGAAATAGTTGTAAAAGATGCTCTAAAATATCAGACTCATGAAACTGAACAACTTTCCCCAAGGAATATAGATCGAAATCAGGATATCGTTCATTTAATATTTTTGTTAAGTCTTTTAAAGCACTTTGTGTGATATTTTTCACAATAGCCCATTCCCTTATTTTATTTTTCATAATTAGATTTTTCATGTATTCCGTACAAACTTCTTCGTCATCCGTAGAACTGTAGTCTGAAAATAAATAACACTAAACTAAACCGAATTTTTAGTGTTTAAAACTTTCTGACAAAAAGGTAGGTAGCCTAAGTTTCAAAAATATTTATCTGATATAATATTAAAATTATCCACATTTACCTTCTTCAGAAAATACAACACGTACCAATGTACAACATATTTATTCAGAAAAAAAACCAACGGAACCACTTGACAAAATAAAAATTGACTAGTACACAGTTTAAAAAATATATTTTTTTATTATTTGCAACACTTCTTTCTTCTTCAATTAAATTGCCTACGGAATCATTTGACAACACAACTTGGCTCGCACTTGGCTCACCTCCGATACTTCTTGTGATTTTTGTTTGTCAGGTTCAGGAACAAAGCTTGTTTCATTGTTACTTTGTATATTGAATTCAGTCATGAAATTAGAATACTCTTTTTTGAGTTTTCTTTTTTCCTTTTATTTTTTTCGTTTTATTCCCACCTTTTTTATCCATGACGCAGCGTTCTACTAAATTCACAGTTACAATCAAACAACCATTTGGAAGCTCAAATTACGATCTGTTTATTACCTGTAATTCTAAAAATACATTAATTTTGATCAAACTGTAGCCAGAGGTTTTAAATAAAGAATTGATTATGCAGAAAACAGAGCTAAGGCTATATTTGTTGTTTAATCAATGTTTATTTAGGATAAACATTATATTCGCATAACTCTAGGCCATTAGAAAATCTTTGGTCTTAAAAATGTTGAAATACAACTAAGTGCACTATACAAACATTTGATATTGTTTATTTAATGCATAATGTTTTTCAAATTACCGATATACGATAACAGCCTTTGTGTAAGAGTAAAAGCTATTTAAAAAACCGTATATCAAAATTACAAGATGATTAATTAGGAGTTTTGACATTGTAATATATATTTTTTAACTATTATATGGCTTTATGAATTAACAGATGAAAAAAATGCTTCTATACGGGTTTAAAAGTTGACCAGTGCCGATTTAAAATGTTAGTATGACTTAAAGACATAAATCCATACGTATTTTAGTTAATATACAAGTTATGTGCTACTTGGGATACATACACATATACATTTAAATACATACATATACAGGGTGTAACAGAAAGGTGTGATAATACTTCAAGGTTGGCTTTTACCCATCAAACTGAACAACTTTTGTTCTACAACTTTGTTCAAATCGCAAAATTTTTTTGGACTTTTCATACAAATCGATCAACTGGCGAACCAAGTTTGTATGAAAAGTCCGAAAATTTCTTTGCGATTTCAACAAAGGTTTGGTGGTTTACCCAAGGTGTGATAATACTTCAAGGTTGGCTTTTACAGCCAACCTTGAAGTATTATCACACTTTTCTGTTACACCCTGTATAGATATAATACAACCAGACTCAGAGCAAACAATACTTATACTTTTGTTATATTTATATAATAAAAGTTCAATTATTTAGTTCAAAAAAGACAAAAAATATATATTTTGACACATATTATTATAATATAAACATCATATCATAATATCATCAACAGTATCTGTAGGACGTAAACAAAAATTGTAGTACAAAAATCTCAAAGTTTCATGAGCAGACCTTTCTTCCTACACACTGTATATGCCTATCTTAGTAATTGATGACAAACGTATAATATAAGCTTGGGATAGAGCCATAAATATTATGGAGTAGGTAGCATTGTTTTCTAATTGCAATGTTTTAACAGCAACCGTAGTAGTTCAGAGTAAATAATATGTACAGTGTGTAAAAATAAAACTCCTGGAAACTTAAACCACTCATGAAACTGAATTTTTTTTACCAAGAAACCCATACTGAATTCTCAAAAAATGATTTGGTCTCTCCGTACAAAATTTACTGATAAGGTGATAAGTAGTGATCGGAAATTCGGATGCAATTATACCTAAAATTGGGGAGCTAGCATAATATGGACATGCCGTTTTGAATATAATTGGAAACTATTGGCCATACATATTATGTAGTGTTAATTTTTTTACATTTTAGCCCCCCTATCACTTCCTACAAGGATTACTGGTAACACTGTGTATATACAATATATAATAAGTTGTGGATATAAACACATAATAGCATACATAAAATTAATTTTCAATAATATCAACATTCACTACAATCAGATCATTACAATTAAGAATCCCAACCCCAACGCTTTTTACGATCCCGGTATCCCGGAATATGTTTATATGAAAATCTATAAATTTATTGGGAAAGGCATATCCATACTATTCTTTCTAAAAACGAAATTGCATCCGAATTTCCGATCACTAGTGATAAGCCAATAATTTGTATGAAAGTTCACTTCACTATAGCTTCCATAGGAATACTAGTTAAGTTTCCCAGAAGTGGTCTATTTACTTTGTTTACTAGTAAATAGTAGGTACAAAGTTCTTAGCCCAGAACCTTGGAGCTGGCATCCCGGAAAACTGCTCGTTGACAGCAAGTCGTCAACGTCATCGACTCCTGTCATCGCATTCACTGCTTGTTGTCTGGAAGGTGTGAACTGATTGTAGGTATTTTTAAACAAAAGTATCTGTGTATCGTTTCGTTATTAAGCATTACCCATTTTTGATCCTAATACTTTTATAATTGTTACTTCTTTGTTGCTTTTTCCCCTTTTCTGTTTGTATATTATATTATGTGTGCTTGTTTTTACAAACAAAGTTAAAAACTGAAAGAGCAAGGTCGTCTTAGAAGTATTGCGTTTCTTTATAGGTATACTGTTCTTTTCTTTTGTATTGGATTATTAGTATGCTTTATTTTTAAAGATGCAATGTTGCTTTACTATTGCTAAAAGAGAGAAATTTGCAGGGTACCTATTACTATTGTAAAATCATAATCCCTCAAAAATGAGGAACCCATAGTCAATTCGCATAAGTCGATGCAATAAGTTGATCAGCCGTTTGGGCAACTACTTAAGTGTCGGTGGTAATTTTGTTCTGTTTCCACTTTCCTGAGTGCACTTTTAAGGGAAGTACGATTTTACAGCGACACCATACGACAAGTAAGGTATGTTATAAGGCTATTTTCCACAATCGTTCGAAGCCCCTGCCAAACCGACTGCTACCAAAAGTCCAGAAGCGATCTTGGATTGCTGACAGCTCCCTGGAAGTAAGCCGTCAGTAGTTGCGGCTTATCTTACGACAATATTGGCAAATGCAACTAAACGTCTTAGTTTCGGCGTGAAGCCAAATCTTTTCTATACAGAATGAATTTATTAGTGTTGTTAGGACTTAATAAAATACACTTTTATGTGACGGCAGTTTATTGTTAAAAAGAATATACATTAGCACACGCGACTCATCACAATGGCGTCTAACCATAGACAAAACATACCATAGTCTATACATACAGCTAGGGTGCGTTCAACAACATTTTATTGCTACATTAACAATTAGCTTCGGTCTCATCAGATGTAGCTTCTACTCCATAATATCTTCTCTTCCGGACCTTCGTTATGGTCATCGTGTATAGGAGAACATCATTAAAATTTATCACGTTGATCGCGTTGATGAAACAACTTTGCAAGGAGAGTTCAAAATTATTTTTGATTCAATTTAATGTATTCCTTGGCGAAAGTTGTTCAGTTTCTTAAGTAGAATCAGGTAGAATCCACATGAAGGGGCACAAAAAAAATAAAAAATCACTCTGTATAGTAACTAGGTGTATCTCTTACTGCCGATAGCTAGTGAGTAATGGTAATTCGCGGAGACAGGCCAAACAAAAGTACGCCGATCGTAGACGCGGGCGCATTCGTCAATCAAACACGTCAGCTGCAACTAAGAATACCCGTGTATTGAACCAAGAAGTCACAGAGAACACTGTCATATTTCACCACAAATCCTGTGTCATCATATCATCACTCGTATATTCATTGCTGGATAAAAATGCTTCCTTTTATAACCTAACTCCTAATTAATTATTGTCTTCACAAAAAAAGAGGGAGACGTCCAAATTCATTCATTATTTATTACGAGAGTCAAGAAAGACCTGAACAATCTCACTATATCTGATCGTCACCAGTTTTGCATTATAAAAAACCTAATTTTAAAAGTAATTTTCTAGACTCTTCCGCGAAACGATTTATGATTTCTTCGACAAAAGTATCACCCATTACATCCGTAAGCATCCGTAACTCCCCCTGGGTACGTCCATGACCCCGCAGAAACAGCGAAGAAACACGATTACCCTCTACTTGGGCAGTCGGGTCGAGGTCAACTTACACCTCCCACAGATAAGTCGCTTGGGGTCACCCAATATTGCATAGTGCATATCTGGATTTTATAATACTTTAGGGGTTAGATGACAATGCTCGTTGGTTGTTCAGTAAAAATACTGATTGACACTTATTATACCTAACATAAATATTTGAGGACAACATAAAATTAATATAGGTAATCTTAATGAAAAGTTTCCACGTTTTCACAGTTACAAACTTTTATTTACGACGAGCCATTTCCTAAACTCGGCACGGTCCGAGACAGCAATCCAAAAATAGCCATTACAAAATATTTGATACAATCACAGAGGCCTGCAGATTTGATCTGTGTCCAAGACTGTTAGAACAATACTTTTGTTTTTACACGTTTTCAGAGCGTCTCATTTAAACTACATTCATCACTGCCACGTTTAATAGCTGGAAGATGTTCATTAAGAACCAAGACGTTATTTTTTTAACGCAACTCTTCAGAATGCGAGGGTAATAGAATTCAGGGTGTAGGTATGTTTGCCAGTTTATTCTGAACCTGTCACTGCTGCTTCATCGACAAGAGTTTCGAAGAAGACTCTTCAGTGTCGTTAGATTCTTCTTAATAGTATAACAAAGATAAATACGTACATGACATCGGTACATTTTATCTTATCTAGAAATAGTTGTACCTCTAAAATGTCCACGAAAATTAAAACAGAAATATTATGTGTTCGCACTAAAATTATTACACTTGAGTTATTTGGTAAATTTATTATTTTTATAATATTTTGGTAATATCAACTCCCTGAAACCAAGCACGTTTAACTACAATTAACGCAGAAAATCTGACTGACTCGGTGGCTAAGTGGTTAGCGATCCTGACCTCTGATCCGAGAGTCGTGGGTTCAATCCCCACACAGGGCAAACTTTTCTGTGATGAGCAGAATTATTTGCTCTGAGTCTGGGTGTATTATATCTATATATGTATGTATTTAGATGTATATGTGTATGTATATCAGTCTCTGGTTCCCAAGATACAGGGAATCCTAGTTTGGGGCCAGATGACCGTGTGTGATTTGTCCCGGATATTATTATAATATTATTATTATTAAAATAGGTAGATAACGTTATCGAAATTAATTTGAATACCTAGATTACGAATGTAACTAACTCAACTATCTATTATCTATCACAAATTCCTTCTTTCGCGCACTACAGGCACAGTTTTTTTTTTCTAAACTGATAAAGCTAATTGAAGATATTAAATCTATGGGGTAGAAGAAGCATCTGGGGAAGCCCAGTTACTAAACACTTGTAGATTAAATCTTTATCGACATTTTGACCTTCAGTTATGATTAACGATGAGAAACTTGTCAGAATTTATCTCTTGACTGTCCATTAGTTACTCTTTTTATGCCTGCGATAACTCATAGAATGTTACACCATACTAATATAATATAAAAGTTTCCGGGTGAATCCTTAAGCTCTGTTCATCAACAATTCAGCTTTTTTCGTTTTTACTAAACTAACGTTACTAACGTTTCTGTTTCTGTTAACTGTAAAACTAATAGGTGATTCATATAATCGTAAAATTATTGTGTTAAAGATAGGGAAGCGTCTTCCACGTAGTGTAGGTAAGATTGTGTGTGCTGCAGGAACAATATATTCATAAACATAATAATTATCGGTTGTAGTTGTATTTATAGGAGTATATTAAATAATATTGACGTCCACATAAAGACCATGTGCTCCAACCTTAACCCATTCAATTTCACGGTCGGTTATATCATTGGCAGAGTTATGAAATAGATTTTTACATCTATTGGCACGGAGTGCTGCAGTCAAGTGCCGAACAGAAATACGGTCAGACTCCTACCAGAAAATACTCATTCATAATTCCTGCACGTCACCTCCAATACATCCGTCCGGCTTTCGTCTCACTCATTCATGAAAATTGTCCGCGAAAATTATTGCAGCTTACTTTTTTCGGCACGTGTGCTAGCGTTCTACGCGTGATTCGCGTAGACAAATTTATATGCTGTCACTTGCGAGTGTCCGAAGACGTTTTAGAGAAATTGTTTCTTCAATTAGAAAACATTCAACATGGGATTGAAGACATGTTTATTTTGTTTCAAGAACAAGAAGCGAGGTAAAGCCGAGGGGGGTCGCAACAAGGAGAACTTTTACGATGATGTCCAGGATGTGGAGGAAGAAGAGACTCAAGCTAAACCGGAGAAGAAGTTGTGCTATGAAGTAAAACATTCTGATGTTATGGGCAGGTTAGTATTTACATACCTAATGTGTAAGGAGTTCCAGAATACTTTAGAGAAGGGAATGGTGTAAAGATATGACCTACATATTTAATTATCAGTTCCTTCACATGACTCTGAACAACTTTGCTCAAGGAACGCATAAGTTAATTTGCAAAAAAATACAATATTTGCAACTTCATTCAGATCGATCAGTTATTCAGTAAACTTTAACAAACGGGAGCGGTAAATTAGAATAAGTAAGTAAAATGAAGTGTAATTAATACTTAAGTTATTTAAATATTCGAGATTCCGCGACCTTTTTGTGTTCGGTAAAAACATCAGCTATTCCTATTAATTAATATTAGAATAGAATAGAATAGAATAGAATAGAATAGAATAGAATAGAATAGAATAGAATAGAATAGAATAGAATAGAATAGAATAGAATAGAATAGAATAGAATAGAATAGAATAGAATAGAATAGAATAGAATAGAATAGAATAGAATAGAATAGAATAGAATAGAATAGAATAGAATAGAATAGAATAGAATAGAATAGAATAGAATAGAATAGAATAGAATAGAATAGAATAGAATAGAATAGAATAGAATAGAATAGAATAGAATAGAATAGAATAGAATAGAATAGAATAGAATAGAATAGAATAGAATAGAATAGAATAGAATAGAATAGAATAGAATAGAATAGAATAGAATAGAATAGAATAGAATAGAATAGAATAGAATAGAATAGAATAGAATAGAATAGAATAGAATAGAATAGAATAGAATAGAATTCATTTATTGTGTGATTGTTACAATATAAAAATATGCAAGTTTACAGTGCTCAAATAGTCAAAACAATCTACCTATATCAGGCATACAATGTTATAGGAATACACATGTTAAATTAAATATAAAACTTTGAAATATAAATAACTACTAAATATAAAATCATATGTCCGAAATTTAAATCTAATCAAATGTCATAAATTATAATTACAATAAATCAATATATATGTCAGAAAATAAAATCAAACATCAGTGTCCGCTACTATTATAATATTCAGTTAAATTATAAAATGCATTAACGACTAAGTATTTTTTCAAAGTTTGCTTAAATTTATTACCGTTTAGGTCTTTGATATAATTAGGAAGGCGATTATACACTTTAATGGCAGTTATAAAAGTACTTTTGTCAAATATCATGGATTTCACTAATGGTCTATACAGGTCTTTTATCCTAGATGTTATATTTCTTAAATTAGGAATCTTTATGTCACAATTTCTTTTAAACAAGTCAATATTATTTTTAACAAAAGTACATATCTCCAATATAAATATACAAGTCAATGTTAATAATCCTTCTTTTATAAATGTTGGTCTAACTGTCTCATCACTATTTATACTATATAGAATTCTTAGACATCGCTTTTGTAATATAAATGTGGTAATAGCATTTACAGAGTTTCCCCAAAAAATTACTCCGTATGTGAGTATCGGATAGACAATACCAAAATACCCGATTTTAGCCACATCAACAGACGATACATCAACCAACACAGAGAGTACATAACAATAACTAGCAATTTTACTATTTATTTTGTCTATGTGCAATTTCCAGCTTAGGTGTTCATCTAGGCAGACCCCTAGAAAGTTAATTTGTTGAACCTCATCTATAGTTTTAATAAGCGTATTTAATTCAAGTTTTTGTTTCTTATAATTGCGTATCTGCATAAATTTAGTTTTAGTGTAATTGACTCGCAGATTAACGCTGTTGAGCCATGAGGTAAGTTTATCTAGTGTACTGCAAATCTCGTTTTCAAATTGATTGTTTCCTAATTTATCATCCTTTTCAAATATGATAGTGACATCATCAGCAAACATTACATAATGATGCTTTGTTACGGTTGGTAATTCATTGACATAGATTAAGAACATCAGTGGGCCTAATATGCTACCTTGAGGTACTCCTACAGAGGGTTGTATGAAATCTGATTGCACTGTCTCTACTGTCTTCGATAAATTATTGTAAGTTTGCAGTATGGTAGCTTGACCCCTTTTTTCAAAATAGGATTTAAGTAACTCCAGAGCATTCCCACGGATACCTATATGCTCCAGTTTCCTCATCAGTATTTCTGGCACAACACAATCAAAAGCACGGGTCATGTCTAAAAATAGAGCTATGCAATGGCTTTTTTTATCTATGCATTCCCATATTTGTTTAAGCATATTGAATATAGCAGTTGATGTCGACCGACCTCTCCGGAAGCCAAATTGGGAATCGCTTAGTATGTTGTGAGCATTAAGGAAATGCAAAACTCTGTCGTAAATAGCCCTTTCAAATATTTTTGAAAAACTGGGAAGCAGAGCAACTGGCCTGTAATTGTTAGGATTGTCCTTGGGACCTTTTTTGTATAAAGGTTTAATTAAAGAAACTTTTAATTGATCTGGAAAACATCCACTTTCAATCATTAAATTTATTATGTAAACGAGAGGCTCTACTATGTGCGGGATACAAGATTTTAGTACTTGAATGGAAATACCATCTATTCCGCTACTTTTCTTATTTTTAAGACGCCTTATAATACCTACTACCTCTGCCTCATCTACAGGTCTCAAGAATATGCTGTTATTTTGATATTGTTGTGTTGTCTTATACGTAGTACATGGCAAGTTAGTGTTATGTATTGTAAATACATTATTCAAATGCGATGCAATTTGTCTCTGATCCGTTATATTACGACCATTGCTGTCTTTAATGTTTTTGATGGTTTGTCTGATTTCATTAGTAGGGTTTGTATGATGCTTTATAAGCCCCCATGTAGCTTTTGTCCTATTAGTGCTTCGCATTATATAATTCATATTACTTTTGCGCTTGGAATAACGTATAACTCTTTTCAATATTGCTTGATATTTTTTGTACATATTTGTTTCAAATAATGGTTTCTTTTTGTGTGTTTGCAAAAGCTGCTGGCGTTTTTTCCTACAGGCGATCATAATTCCCTTCGTTTTCCAGTTTGGCTTCTTTTTGTAAGTCAATGTCACTCTTTCAAGAGGAAAACATAAATCGTGTACCATTTTAAATATTTCCAGGAATTTTTTATAGGCGGCATTTACGTCTGATAGTTCATAAACTTCTGAAAAACTAACTTGAGCAATATATTTAACAAAAATGTCCAGGTAGAGATCAATTTTTCTCTTAAACACATACCAATACTTTTCGTGATACTCCGGACGGCATTGTAACTTTAAAAGTTGGCCCGTGTGGTCTGATAACCCTAGTTGCAAAACACTTGATTCAGCTTTCTTTATATTGGTTATTATATTGTCTATGCAAGTATTTGAAAGTGGCGTTATTCTTGTCGGCTCCTTTATAGTACACCTTAGTGATTTTGCTGTTTTCCAAAATATTTATATTAAAGTCACCTACCATTACTACCTGTTTTGTCAAGTTTCTTGGCTGTCGAATTATTTTAAAGAGAACCATATTAAGGCTCTCCATAAAAATGTGAATATCGCTATTCGGTGGTCTATATACACAAATAATTGTTAATTTTAATTCTGGTATAGAAATACCGCAGCACTCAAAAATCCTTTCTATTGATCTACTCAGCAACCAGTCTAGAATAATATATTTTAACGACCTTTTCACAAAAATGCATACGCCTCCCGTACGCGTCCCTCCCGTTTCGCTTTGCTCCTGGAGTAGTGTGTTGCAAGCTCATAACCATTAATATGTACAGTAATCATATTTTTTTCATTCATAAAACTTTCAGAAAAACATAAAACGTCAATTTCACGATCTCTGTCAGACAAAAACAAATCAATATCAGTAATTTTTTTATTAATACTCATTATATTTTGGTGAAATATAAGAAAATTATTGTCTGAGGGGACGAAAAAAACTACCTATTAGTTTGACACTCAGAGATAGCCGAATTAGTAATCGGTTTAGCGTTATCCACATTTTCTTTGGATGAATTGCATACTGATTTGTTCCTGTCCTGTTTTATAGATCTCATTGTAGCCTGTAAGTAGCGTTTGCTTTGCATAGACATGAATTCATTATATTTCCGTTTGTACTCCATATGAAGTATGTCTCTAAGAAGGTGTCTGCTCAGATTACCCACCCGTACTCTGTTTGAAATAATGAAGCGTCTACCATAGGTGTATATATTAAATGTTGTCCACTCAAACTGTTTGCAAAGAAATCTATACATATTGTTAATTGATTTTATATTCAAGTGTAAATTTTTGTACACTTCTGTCAAAATTACATTTGTGTGACTTAGTTTATTTAAATAGTAGTACAGATGGCTTTTTAAACTCAAAATATTATTGTCATTTGACCCCCCTATTATGACTACATAGTCTTTTTTACCAAAGCCTTTGGTGTGGGACAGACATGATTCCAGAATTTGCTGTATTTTGGCACCGGGCATTGCAATAGAGAGAACTTGGAATTGTTCTTCTAAAAGATTTTGTAACACACTATATAAACCCCTCCCTTCGTCATCTGTTAAAATGATTACTTTATTTTTTTCTTCTATTTTACTAGAATTTTCGTGTTGTTCTTGAATTATGCTGTTATTCGTTTGATGTGTTTGTGATATGTCAATGGTAGTCTTGGGTAGATCTTCCAATATTATATTTGTTTGTACTACAGGCTCTATGACTTGGCTAACGACCTCTTGCAGAGGTGAAATAGGATCCGGAAGGAAATGCTTTGATTGGGTATTACTTCTCGAGTCGGAAGGTGCATTAGGAATTTGATTTGCATTCAATTCATTAAAACTTTCGTTGTGTTCCATTCCTTCAATCTGTAAATACTCTAGCGCTGTCTTCTTGCGTTTTTTTGTAATTGAGCTTGCACTATTGAGAAAGTGCGATTTCGTTGTTGATGATTTACATATCTCTTTTAATTGATTTATTTGTAATTCGCATTTATCTATTTTCTTTCTCAGAGAACAATTTTCTAGAGATACATTTTCCAGTTCGTTTTCTGTAATATCTAATTTTTGTTGAAGGAGACTTATTTGTTCAAGGAGGTCTTCGTAATCACTTCGGTTATATGAGTACACAGAAGGGCCTGGGCAGCTCTTATTTAGATCATCTGTCATTGTCCGTTGGTTCTCATTGTTATCGTCATCAAACTAATCAAACTGTAACAGTTCCTTAGTTACCTGATATTTCGCTTCATCTTTTACTCGTGTTTTCAAAATAATAACTGTAATCTGCACGAGAATAATCAAATTCATCTTTCCCCATTTTCCAGATACGTGGTGGCAAGTCGTGAAATCAAGCCTGGTGAGGTGATTTTCGAAGAACCGGCCCTAGCTGTGGGCCCTTGCATGGGTTGCGCTCTCATCTGTCTTGGGTGCTATAGAGAGCTGGATGAAAACAACTTCGCCAAGTAAGACAGTGCCTTAGATATCGGTACCTATGTAAATGATTTGGCTGCATTATTAAAAGAAAGGGCACCAGAAAAGGGATTAATCTCCTATATGCCTACTAGCGCCATCTTTTGTTACCAGAAGAATCTATCTATCGATCGCGTTCGCTCAATCTTTCGTCATTGAACCCGATGTTTTAAATCTCACTACGTGTACCCAAAGGAGTTTCTCGAAATATTAGTAAATCATTAAATAAACAAAACAATAATGTTTAACTGACTGACTAGCCAATATGAGACAGACGATGCATCTTATAACAATGAAATAAACATACTTTTTTTTCTATGCTTTAGACCACTAACATACAACTATTTCCAGGTGCAAAGGTTGCAAATGGCCAATGTGCAGCAGTTCGTGCCCCGGGCAGGGCAAGTACACCGGCCACTCGGTGTACGAGTGTGCTGCGCTGCAGGCCATTCCGCCGGAGTACTCCAATCTGGAGGACTTGAAGGATTCGTACCAAGCTTTGATGCCATTAAGGTATGCGCTTTAGTAAGTAAGTAGATCACACTTAAATCAAATTTTTTCTTTATATGTGTTAATCAGCATAGACTGAAAGTGCTGCTAGGCATCTAGTATCTGAGGTGTGTAAATTTGCGTGTGGATGACGTTTCTATCTAAAAACAATAGATAGTACTTTATGTTGGTATTGAAAGGATCTAGACGACTATAAAATACAGTAAAACATCTGTAAATTAATACTGAGCCAGAGTTAAATAGACTGGTGAAATTCTTCTCCTGAAACTGAAGAAAAATTTTACTGGAGACATTGATGAAAAACAAGTAGACTTTCCATACAAAACCAGTAAATCAGGTAATCGACTTGTATGCGAAGTCTAACATTAGAACTAATTAAAATTCCAGATGTCTGCTCCTCAAAGAAGCGGATCCAGCCAAATGGGCAGCCCTGTCGGCAATGGAGGCCCACAACGAACTGCGGCGGAACAGAGGCGACATCTATCCTATCAATGAGAAGCACGTCGTGCAGCGGATGAAGTCGTGGGGTCTTGGGTACAGTGACGAGGAGATACATACTGTCTGTGGGATACTGGAGGCAAGTATAAATGGAGCAGATACCATTGAAAATAAAACTGATGAAATTTAAAACGTAACTACAAAAATATTCTATCTCAATCTGAGGATCATGAATTCATGACGAATCTAAAAACATCTCGCACAACGAAATCTTCAAGTTTTTTGGATACAGGCGGTAACAATAAAATACACATACAAACATATTTACTTGTATGCACTTGGGCAGAAAGGCAGAAGGTGTCCAAATAAAAAAATCGATAGAAACATACTTAACCCTCACGTTAGAGTATTATAAACCACTTTATAAGTAGTAAATTAAGAACACTGGGACAGGTATAAGTTCATTGAATGTAACGAAATTGTTTAATCGTTTCTAACTACCATAATTCATGATAAACAGTTAGATTCATAGTTATTCACAGTTATAATTTTGGACTTCTCACATAAATTACTCAATTGCTTTGTTTCTCCAATATTTTAGGAGGTTTGAGAAAGGTTGCTACTATAATCTACCTACACACAACAGCCTCGTCAACGTTAATCAACTCTAACTTAATTTATAATTCTTTCTTGTTAACTCCAGGTGAACGCCTTCGAAGTAGGCGGCAGTGGCGCAAACGCACGAGCTCTCTATGACAAGGCGTTCTTACTGGCACATGATTGCACCCCGACCACCACCCACACCGACGCCGAGAGGTCTCCCGGTAGACCTCTCACCATCAGAGCGTCGGTGGCGCATAACCCAGGAGATTTGATCTCGCTGTGCTATGCATATACTTTACAGGTTAGTATAAAGAGGTAAGATACTCAATTTATATAAATATAAAATAAAGTCGTCAGCTTTTTTGTCGTCCTCTACAATGAAATAGCTCGAATAAACATTTTGAACAAACTTGGTGATCTGTTTATAGTGTAAAGTACTGTTTTATAAACTACAGTTAAGTTTTCAAAAAAAAAAAGATACCGACATAGATAAAGTCTAGGACGGAAATTATCAATTTTGCCAGTTTCTGAAATAGTCAAAGACTGTTTCTCGAAGTAAGGCGGAAAACACACTGCTTCGGACATCGCAACAAAATGCGATGGTCCGAATTTAACCCTCCCGTTTGCTGGCGCCGCCGCCGCGCAATTCTGCGTTTCCGTACGCTCGCACACTGTCATGGCGGTGCAATTTGCTAAATTACCTAATGTGCAAAAAAATCGAATAGCCAAAAGTTTTGAGCCCACTGTCATAAAATAAAAATTAAAAAAAAGATGAACGTCTGTTCTCTATGAACCGTCACAAACAGTTGTTGTTCTATTTCATATTTGTAAATGAAAACAAACAACAACGAAGAACTACCTCTGATCACGCATACGTGATTTTTTGAAAAACTAAGTTCACAAATGACTTGAAATTACAAGAACAAACTAAGATTTATATACGAAACTCAAATCAGTCAACAGTTTTATACAATTTCAAGCAAAGGTTTTTATATTCGCGAATCAAAAAACGCGAGCGCTCTTCTTCTTCCTCGCTAACACAATGGCAATTTCCAAAACCGTATTTTACAAATATTGTCTATGAAAACAGAGTATACGTCAAAATTTAGGATATTTATCGAATTATCATACAATATTAAAATGTCATAAGGAATGAATGAAATACTCTATTAGAACACACTTTTAAACTTGGTAGTATAATACATGTCATTTTCTGTCACAAGTGAGAACCTATATCCGAACGGATGGAGATATTTTTTTCTGTCACATGTGTGCCTATACAAGCGGGGAGGTTATATCTACTGTAAAATGTTGATTTGTATACAAAAATCGCAGGGTACCACACACTGAAATCGCATCTTCGTCCGAAGGTGCGATTCGCACGACGAAATCGTGCTTACGGACGAATATGCAATGCGATTCGCAGGGTATGCCACGCTGCTACAAAGCGGCGCGCGGGGGAGTTGCGGGGTGCGTGGCGCGGGGGGATTTACAAAATGACCCTTGTTACAAACAAAAACAAGAAGTATCAGAGTCAAAAACATACATAAACATACATAATATATACATACACGTTCGAATACTGAATGAACGCATGACGAAAATGATCGCTTCGGATGAAAATCGTCCAATGGTTCGAAATCCGTGCCTTCTTCGTCGTGCACCGC
Source organism: Coleophora deauratella (assembly GCA_958295455.1). Taxonomy (NCBI): domain Eukaryota; kingdom Metazoa; phylum Arthropoda; class Insecta; order Lepidoptera; family Coleophoridae; genus Coleophora; species Coleophora deauratella. Next base: position 1,648,414 of record OY282406.1, read on the forward strand.
AGCTTCGGACGAAATTCGGACGAAAACCGTCCGTTGTTGCGGAACGCTGTCGCATGCGAATTTGGTCACTTCGGACTCCCGTCCGATTTTCGGACCAGTGTGTTTTCCGTCTAAAGGACGTTCATAATTGGAATCAAAAATATTGTTTGTTTGTTTGTATACTCTTTATTGTACGACAAAATACCAAAACAAAAAAAAAACAAATATAGGGTGACTTTAAATTAGTTCTTGATACCAAAACATATGCATGTGCTCATGATAACAAACAACTTTCCCTAAGGAACCCATTGTTAAATCTCAAAAAAAAATTGGACTCTTCATACTAATTTGGCCGGTCCATTGACCGATTTGTATGGAGAGACCAAAACTTTTTTTTGAGATTTGACTATGGGTTCCTTAGGGAAAGTTGTTGGTTATCATGAGCACATGCAAAGCCTTTCATATCAAGAACTAATTTAAAGTCACCCTATATTAATTAAAATGACTTCATAAAATTCCATAAACCCAACGATATCTACGTTGCGTAATTATTGCAGACTAAATAACTTGAGTACTTACGAAAAACTAAACAAACCGATTGCTTCCAGGGCACCCTCAAACGCCGCGAGCACATAAAGCACAGTAAATTCTTCGACTGCTGTTGTAAGCGGTGCAGCGATCCAACAGAACTAGGGACGTATTGCAGCGCCTTCCGATGTCCCAAGTGTGCTGGGAGAGTACTGTCTTCGGCACCTTTAGACCAGGACGCTCCGTGGCATTGTGTAGACAATGGGTGTCGATATGTCATGCCGGCATGCGCTGTTCAGTTGCTTTTGAAGAGGTGAGTGAGAAAGATTAGAAGATTTAGACATCGATTTTGGTTTTTAATTAAAATGTATAGCGAACCAGACACTGTCAGTAATAATGACAGTATTTTCAAGTAATGACGATATATTGACATTATACTGACAGTGTTTTGGTTGGAATTATGGTCTGACGCATACTAAACGATGGAATGTCAATATACTGATGTAAAAATACTGTCATTATTACTGATAGTGTCTGGTCGCTTATAATAGCATTCCGGAACCCAGCTCTTAATGTGTCCAAATATCTAAAGCGTTTAATAGTTTTTTTCGGTGTAGTTATTAATAAAGTTATAGTTATTAAACTATTAAAATACCTACTTCATTTATTACTACTTCATTAATTAAGTAATGGTAATAGTATTTTTGGTGCCCAACAAGGGATCTGTGATGTCGTCTACTTAGACGCGATCCCTTGTTGGGCGCCAGTTTACAATTTTACAAAATTACGAAATAAATGAACTTTGATAACAATAATACCTTAAATATCTATATAAGTGGTTAAATATAAAAAATAAATCAAAGATTATACTTCAGAGACGGTCCCATGATGGGCGCCAAAAATGCTCCACAAATACCCTTAAGGTTAAACGTCAGTCACCCTATTTCATACAAATTTACCTGGCTATTAACTACACAAATAACCACTATATTTTCGATTTTATCTGTCCAACGTAAACTTTGCAACCTTTTATTTTCTCCAAATGTATGTAATTATATTATTTATTTCTGTAATATCATTAAAAACTGCAGTAAATTATCATAAATTTTACGCATGTAGTGGTGTATAATTCAGCACCACCTTTCTGATATTACAGTAACTACAATCTCAACTAGTCTGTTAAGCTTTGTTTAGCCCAGGATTTCGTTTTTAGCGCCATCTTGCATTTTGCTTGAGCATTACCAAAGTAGCAAATTTATTATAAAGACTTTTTAGTCTGAGTAATTTATGCTGGCAAACTTTTTTTTATATTCAGAAAAAAAGACGCTGTCAGTCTCACGTCAGGGACATCTGAAAGACGAAAATATTGTTCACCCAACAAGGTCTAGTTGTGAGTTTCAGCTCGATATTTGTGATATACAGGCTGATATTTTTACTTATACAGGATGTAAAAAGATCACTCCTGGAAATTTAAATTATGGGATCCACTCATGAAACTGAACAACTTTTCTGAATGAACCTTAAGAATGCTGAATACTTAAGACAATTTTTGGACACACCATACAAAATTGGTCGGTTAGCTTACCATATTACATAAGGTGCTACTTTATTAGTGCCCGATATTTTAGTCAGTGCTCCTACTCCTGATTCTGATCAACTTTCCCCAAGGGACCCATAGTCAAATGACAAAAAATTTTTTGGGCTCTTCATACTAATTTGGCCGCTCGGCTGACCGATTTGTATGAAGAGTCCAAAAATTTTTTTTCGATTTGACTATGAGTTTCTTGGGGAAAGTTGATCAGAATCAGGAGTAGGAGCACTGACTGAAATATCGGGCACTAATAAAGTAGCACCTATTATGAAAACTTCATTTTTATGTGAATTTTGTATGGGTTGGTATGTTAAAGTTTCCGGAGGTTACAGCCTGTATAAGGTGCATTCAAAAATTTTTAGACTCATACCATGCCCCATTTCAAATTTTAACCGCCTCCGCTTGTCCGCTCGCTTCACATCAGGAGGTCGCGGGTTCGATTCCCGGCGGGGTGTAACTTTCTGGATTCGGTTTGGTTGGTGGTAGGGCATTTTCTGAGCCCGCCTTGCATATGCCACCATCTTATCTAAGTCTTGCCACCAAACATCAACGTTAACAGCATTGATGTGTTCCGGCATGAAGGTAAGATAACCAGTTCCCCACTGCGTTGGGGAATCTTGGTAAGCCCGCTTTCGTATTCGGCATCATCGTCACTTACCATCAGGTGAGATGATGCCAAGGGCTTACCAATTGAGGGTAAAAAAAAGATGATAGCTAACCAGGCAGGCTCCGAGAATGCTCTACTACCGGCCAAACGGAGTCTTACATATTATAGTTAGACTATGCCGGGAATCGAACCCGCAACCTCCTGATGTGAAGCGAGCGACTAGACAACGGAGGCGGTTTTCCGGGAGTATTATTATTGTCTCGTTTGACAAAAAGTAAGTAGTTACCAGCAACCACGTGATAAAACCCGAACCTTAGACATGTAGAGTTTCATACACGGAAAGTAAAATCCCGACAAAAACATTCACATATCAAGTAAAAAGTCTTACACGTCAATTTTTATAGACTCGACTGTAAAAAGTAATGAATTCCCGCCATGTAGCACCAAGTTTCAGGTTATAGAATAATTTATTTCTCACAAAAGGATAAACAGTTATTCACTTACACAATATTTTTTGTCACCAAAATATATTCCTAAACATAGTCGTCTATGTACAAAAACCTCGTTTTATTCAAACTCACTTGTCAAACATGGTTATGATAATTTTTTCCAAAGTATTTTGGCGCTTTCAATGTCTCCACAAGACAGGCATTCCAGGTTTCGAACGCGGTTTTCTTTTCTCTTCAATTAAAGGCTAAAAAACAGTATCACTCCCTATCAGAGCATGAAGTATGGGCAGCATTGTTGCTTTTTATGTTGTTGAAATTGTGTCAAAATCGCAGCATGTTAAGGTTTTATTTTAAATTACTTACCTGTACGAAAATTTTATTTTTAGATACATTTTGTAAATACGAAACTCCTGATTTAATTCTATTACAAGACCAAAAAAGGAACAATGTTGTCCTTATTCTATGCTCTAACAGGGTGTTACACCGTTCCAGCCTCTAATGGAGGAGGACAGAAAACCGCGTTCGAAACCTGGACTGTTTGTTCTCCAGCAACTCTCGGTTTCAAAACGCTGGCTTGTGGAGACATTGCAAGCGCCAAAAAAGCTTTCGAAAAATTTATCATAACCATGTACTTATGACAAGACAGTTTGAATAAAACGATATTTTTGTATTGTACATAGATTTCTCTGTTTGTGGTATAAAATTATTTTAAATTTAATCATAAAATTTGACTTCGGATACATATAAGCTTACATTATTCAGGTGCCAACAGTGAAGGAAGAATTTTTAAAACAAAAGAATTATTTGTGCTATGTTAGGTACCTTGTATTTTTGTATTTTATCCTGTACAGAGAAAATAAATTAATTATGAATTATGGAATATTCATATCCACCATTAAAAAAAATACCTTGTGTATCCAGAAAAATTGTGAAAATATTAATGCGGTTCACAGAATACATCTACCACAGACATGCACCCCGCTCCTCCCTATAGACTAGCAATACAGGGCATCGGTCGCTCGCCACAAGGTGGGCAGATGGCCAAGTTAAATTGAAATGTCATTTTTGTTCAATTTTCATCTTTCAGTCTATTTCTGTCAATGGTTGAGGTAACATCGGACAAAATGTGTGTAAATTTATCATAAAAATGCCAAGTTGCATCGTTGTCTGATGCGGAAACCGCACCGGGCATCTCAATAAATCAAATGTGCGGGGTTTCATACCAGAAGTAAGCCATATATTGACTAATTTTTATTTAAATAACTTCGTTGCAAAACATATGGTAGTGATGTAACACTTCATCGACTTTTCGATAGATATAGCAAAAAGTTTAGCAACAAAAAATATCCGACTGCATATTTATATACTTTTATCCAAAGTAGACATGAAATGTATTTGACTTATTTTTTCTTCTAATTATTTTCCGTTTCCAAAGGAACCCAAATAAAAATTAAACGAGAATTAAGACTATGAGCAGACACGACAGCTGGAAAATTTTCTCCTAACATTTCCGCCCAGCTTGGCTATAAATATGTTTTGAAAACTATGATTCGGTTTGATTTTTATTTTTAAAATATATATTTTTTGTTTTAATATGTATTTTTACTGTATTATATTTGTGAATTTGTATTAGTATTGTTTATGTATTAAGATTTAGCAAGGAACAATATGCTTAATTTATTTTGTTATTCTCATTTAAAAAATTATCGTAAGAATTTTCGATATTTTTGATCCTTTCTATTACCTCCATCACTAGATCTTTCAGTCGTATTTTGAGTTTTGTCATTTTCAAATACTCTATTGTTATTCGACGATTTAAATCCTTAGACAGTTGACATCTTGCGGTGATTGGTCGTAATTCAAACATATGACATTCTAAGATTTAAAAATTCGAACAGTTATGAAGCTTCCCCCTCCCGCAGCTCAGATTTTCCCCTCAACTTGGTCCACGCGGTTTCATATTGAAACTGACGTATTGGCGTTCTATAGAGGAGCGCAGCGACGATATAAAATTTCTTTGACATCTACTTACCAAGTTTCAGCAGTATAGTTCTTATAGTTTCGGAAAAAAGTGGCTGTGACATACGGACGGACAGACAGACAGACATGACGAATCCATATGGGTTCCGCTTTTTGCCATTTGGCTACGGAACCCTAAAAAACTAGATGTTTTATCCTATACTATTAAACGAGTTAAGTGTCCCGACGATTTCGAAAACGGTAATCGCTTACCATCAGGTGATCCGTCTGCTCGTTTGCCACCTATCATATAAAAAAAAAAAAAAAAAAAAACGGCTTGAAACCTTTTGATCAAAATCTAGGATTAGGGGTTAAAAATCACCATAAATCCAGATCTATGAGGGAATTATCTTCGAAAAGATTCATTTAAGGGAGAATTCATTTAATGATCGAAATTACATATAAGGAGAATGCATATGATGCTTAAATTTAACCATCGCTTATGGTACATTGGTAGACTAGCGGTTTTGGTGCGAGCTACTTACGTTTTGCTGCTTTTAGGTCCGGATTCGAATACCACCCATGAGACTTTATAGTTCTTTGTTTTTTATTTTGAGTGTACTTATGTAAATATTATGAAAATAAATAAAAAGACTTAAGAGTGATAAAAAAATATATTTTAACCTCTTTGTATTTTAGAGACAAATAGCGCCATATTTGGCCATATAAGTTAATTACATACCTGGTGATTGTGCCGCTCTGTCCCGTGTTTGAAAATAGGAAATTTTCCACGGTTTTCTCTTAACTCAACCAGATGGCGCTGATAACATTTGCAATAAGAAAATCTCTAAAAAGTCGCCAAAACTGATTGATATTACTGACTTATAAATGATGAACAACTTTCTAATATTACGTATCATTGAATATTTTTCTATTTTTTTTATCAAAAAAAAGGATGATTTGCATGTATTTTTTTCAATAGAATCAAATTATAAAAAAATATTATAGATATTTTCAGAACAAATATGCTTGTCCTTTCGTCCCTTAGAAGGCCACTACCGACTAAAACAACACCTGCAAAATGTTTCATAGAAAATATATCTTATATGTACTACTAAACAAGTTATCTTAGTTTATAAAAACTCCGATTGAACGAGCGACGCTCGGTCTCCCAGCTAGTTCAATATAATAAGAAAATTATCAGTATCATTATTTATATTAGAATGAATTATTTTAAAATTATAATACCCATTTAAATTCAGTCACTGGGACGATATTGGGTTGTTAACTAAGTAACTATGATGGTTATCATCCCAGCGAATGTGTTATTGTCAATCAATCTGATGAGACCGTGAGAGTGAGTGACTGAATTTAAATGTATATTGGAGTAATTTATTATTCTTTAAATGATTATACTGATAATTATGTTATTTTAATTAACAAAACATCAACTTTTCTTAATCAATTTTATCAATTGAAAAACTTCCATCTGTATGGATAAAATAAATTGAAAAAATTAACAAAAAAATGAATCCTTTTTCTCGACAATGAAAACGAATTTCATGCTGCCACTACACGGAAGTAATAAGGGGGCCATTCCCTATGACATTTACATAAAAATTATGGTAATCTGTGATTCCTAAGTTTGATACTCTCCTTAGCTTGCGGAGGCGCTACCGTGACTCCAAATAGCGTAAGACTTGGCTTGCAAAGGCTTGCAAGGCCGTGCCTCCACAAATTTTCGACATCACTTCGTTTCTCCTTGCATGATACGTATCTCCTTGCAGGCTATTGCTAGGCAACGTTGTTATTCAATAAATGGTGACTGAACAGATATTTTATGTTTTTAATATTGGCGACGAGGCCAATTCAATGGATTTAAAGAAATTAAAACGTACAAGAAGCTCAGTACAGTTTATTAAGTACAGAAAATGTGCTCGACACTCAAGACCCAAGTAAGTATATAGCCCCGCTTGGAGTCACTCGACAAAACAATAAAGAAATTTCACGAAATACAGAACAACATAGAACTAGAAACCGAAGATGAACATCTTGAGGAAGAAACCTTCTACAGATTCGAGTTTGAGGAGTTGTGTATAGAACTGAAAACTACATTACGAAAACTAAGTATTACTTCATCACTCAAGGGGAAACCTCAGTCCGCTTGAGGCAGACATAAACTCCAAGAGGGACTCCCTACCTACTGATGTTTGGAAAAGAGTTTAGAACTAAGCTACATGCCATGCTAGTCCCATACCTAGACCGGAGCCACGTAGTCAGAGGGCAAGGAGGCATTTCCCTCCTGGAGACAAGGTGGCCAGGAGTTACTCCTCTCTTGCCCAGAAGTTTGAATTCGGCACAATAACCCGAAGTCTGGGTGGAGTACATTATGAAGTCAGAACCAATGGGGGACTCCTGTGGATCCGTCACCTCGACCAGCTGCTGCTGTCTCCCCTGGTGTCCTGATTCGCGGGGGAGACGTGATACATATCTCCTTGCAGGCCAATGCTATGAATGATTGCTATGCGACATTGTTATTCAATAAATGATTTTTTTCTTTTAAAAAATCTTTTCTTTTATCGCTCTTGGGTCTTGTTATTTACATATTTACTTATGTTCATACTAAATAAAAAAATAAAAAGACAAAAACAATAAAGTCTCGTAGGATACGAACCCGGACCTAAAAGCAATAACGTAAAAAGTTCGTACAAAATTTGCCGCTTACACCTCTGGGTTATAGACTACTTATAGAAGTAAGTCAAAAATAAGCATCATATACGTAAAAATTGTATGTATGTGTGCGTAATTTGAGCCCTTATTCATACGAGATAAACGCAAAACTATAATTGTAAGGGGACAAATATATCGAAATCCTTATTTAATTAACATTATTATGATTTATTAGCGTACATTGATCTTGTAACTGCTCGCTGTTTTACGTAATATGGTTTAGGGTTATTTATACTATTTTTAAATCGAAAAACCAAGTTATAGTCAGATTAACGCCATCTATCGGATTTTTTCAACCAGGGAGCACTAACGTTTAACCTTAATTAAATTTAATTTATTGCTCTTCGAGGCTAACAGACGAGTACGAAGCGGTGGACGTGAATGACGTGCCGGGCTACGAAGGCTTCCTGCACAAGTACCGCAACGTGCTCCACGCTGACCACTACCTGTGCCTGTCCGCCAAGCACTCGCTCAGCCAGCTGTACGGCAAGGTGGAGAGTTACATGATACATGAGATGCCGGAGTCGGAGCTGAACAGGAAGATCGAGATCTGCAGGGATTTGATGAGGATCTTTGACGTGATTGAGCCTGGGTATTCTAGGTTGAGAGGTGAGCATGACAAAATAGTTGTTTCTTAAGTCTGTATTTATTTTCTCATAAAAGCGGTATAATTTGAATAAAAAGCAAAGAAAAAAAGGAAAACATAATGAAAAATTATCATTTTGGAAAAGTGGAACACTACTTGTAGTACAGGAATTCGCTGAATTCATATACAATATCTTCTGGTTAAATTTGTGTATTGAACACGTCTATCAAAAGATCCTATATAGAAAATAAGCCATTACATAGGTCTATTTATCTTGGAAAGCCCGCTTCCATCGTCAGCATCATCATCATTTACCATCTGGTGAGATAATGCAACCAATAGTGGATAAAAAAATTACATCGTAAAATTTTGTTTTTCAGGAGTAACGCTCTACGAGCTGCACGCACCGTTGATGATACTGACAACGCGAGACTTTGAGAAAAAAGCTATATCAAAAGAAAACCTAAGAAACAAACTGAAAGAGGTATATATGCGCCTATAGATAAAAGAAGACAAATGACCAGCCAGAGACCCCTGTCTCGTTTTGTAAAGTCTCTTGGTTTAGAATAAATAGAATTCTGTGTAACTTTACGTGCCTATATGTATGTCAATTATTCATCTCATTAGAAACTTCAGATAAATAAATCTTATAAAAGTGTGTTCAAATGTTTTGAACGAATGAATGAAAACGCTTTATTGCACAACAGACAGACAGATTTCAAACCCAATTCTAAATGCAAGATTCTGGAATATTATTTTAATTCTTATTGAAATTTTATTAACAGATCGTCAGTTACCTGACAGAAGCAGCACTGATCCTGGGATTCGAGCCCCCGCAGTCATCGGAGGGTCTCATGGCCACCGCGGCGAGAGACGCCTTGAAGAAGATCAAGACTTGGGAGCAGATCATTGGCAAGATTTCATGAAGAAACGCTTCCGATTGGTTGAAAATTACGTGATATAAATTCTTTGGGAAGGACTGCCATGGAGTTCTTTAAAATTGTGAATTAAGAATCGCTAGTATTTTTTGAATGAATTGTATTCTTATTTTTAATTACTGTATCTATTATTGTGATTTGTTAAAAATATTGTTTCGTATTTATATTGGGGCCTTAAATTAGTTTTTGTGAGCTATTTTATATAAAAGTTTTATTACTAATAGAATATTATGTAATTTATCATTGTTTCGCTAAAACAAAGGCAAGCTTTAATTTCTCTGTTCTTAATTTTGCTAGTTTTGATTCTAATTTACTAAGAAAACGTGGACTAACGTATAAAAGTAAACTACAATATTCATTCCTTCTACTAAAAGACATTCAAAATGTATGTTTATTTTGTATGTGTGTACTAATTATCTTGTTTACTACTAACTGTAAGAGTCAAGTTCCTTGGCAATAATGTCAGTAATTGATTTTTTTAAATAAATATATTTATTTAATAAATTGTTTGAACAAATTAAATGTTTTTTTGTTTATTTATTTTATAATATAAGAACTAATAAAAAAAACTGCACCATACAGTATTACGAAAACGTACTTTTATGGAAGTGGACTATAAGATTTGATTCAAGTTAATTATCCCAAATTCTTACAGCTCATCACCGTCACCATGGGTCCGTATTGGTCCACTGTTGGGCGTAAGCATTGACATGGCGTAAGCTTCCAAGTCACAATCCACAAACTTATCTTCGGCCATGCGCATGCTCATTATTTTACAAATATATTAATTCCTTGGGAAAATATGTTCAGTTTGATGAACAGACGTCGCAGTTACCTATTTTTATGATATCGTTTTAAGAGACCTCATGATAAGTTGGTACCGCGGAGCCACCGATACTTTTCCATCCCTCCCATTCGACAAACTCTTAATAAAAAGAATGTTCAGGATTCTGTCAAATCTGTCACATTCTGTTAAGTGTGTCAAGTCACAAATAACACACCTTTGACAAACAAATGATCTGAAAGTACTGAAACTTCGAGTGACAACTAGAAACATTTGAACAATGCGCATGACTTTTCCTAACTTTAAAAGCTAATACCTTCCCCTCGGGGTTCCATCATTGGATGAGCCAAGGGGGGAGAGGTAGGTCCCCATTCCCGCTTGGAAGACAAAATTACGGGTCTATTTTTACCGCAACAGCATGGGAGCGCGTGCGCCGGTCAGTCGACCCGGTGTCGCTATACAACACGATTTGCTGTATGTGATTTGATAAAAAACAATTGTTAAAATAACCTTTAAGTGTCTACTTATCAGCAGAGGTTGATAAATATAAAGGTAAGAGACATTTTTTTTGGAGACTAAAATTGAGACTAAGATTGATTTAAAGTTATTCGTGACTGACATAATATGTTACATCCGAGACATAATGCCAATCACAGATCACTAATACCTCCCAGGTAGTTTATAATTAATTAGTAAAATCTTGACAAACAAACTCCGTTCTGTCGGGTAAAGCAAATAGTGAATCTGGCCCTCACGAGACAGGCTCGGCCTAGTGTGAGGTCCAGCAGCAAACTTGAACAAATAACGCTGTACCTCAAACCTAAACTTAATATTCTTATCTATTTTTGTTTTTGTTTCCTAACGTGACTGTGTGTACCCTTTAGTATTTGTAATGTAAATTTGTTCACTTTTCTTTTTGGCAAATAAACAATTTATTATTATTATTTATTATTTATTGGAGTTAATCTAATACAATAGTTTTTTATAACCAACTTTATCTATAGTTACCTACGAGTAGAATCAAGTTACTTGACAAAAACTTCTCCATTTTCTCAGGCATCTCTAGCCCACTCATTTCGAGTACCTACCAGGGACACTGATAAGTGCTTAAGAAAATGTTGGAAAAAGACAAAGGTGTGTGCGCGATATGTCTCGCGCCGGCCGAGCAGAAATGCTCCGGCTGCCAATCCGTCCACTACTGCTGCCGAGACCACCAGAAGCAGCACTGGAAGCAGCACAAGTACCAGTGCAGCCCGGTGCGCGTGAAGCAGGACCCTAAGTTTGGGAGGTACCTTGAGGCAGCGAGGGACATAAAGGCTGGGGATATTGTGATGAAGGAGAAGCCTCTGCTTACTGGGCCAACGCAGGTTAGCTACGTACTCGGTGATAAGATACATAGGTGAAACGCTTTGAACTGTGATAAAAAATAGTTTTTCGAGGCTTTTCCTCATCTATGGCACATTTCGGTCTCTATCTGAAACTCATTTCTCGCTGCCTCTCATTTTTCAATCAGCCACTGACTCACTTTTTTTATAAGGCGAACTTTTTAACAACAAATGGTAAGTATACAAATTTTCTAATGATAATTTAAATAAGCGAGTATGTTGTTACTAGAATGATGGTGACTTTTTTGTACAAAAAAATTGTTAATTTCTATATGTATGTACTATACTATTACAAAAGTACGAGTATGTATACTGTACAAATTCTGATAGGTAGTAAAGCTTATCAATTTCAAAAACTGAAATATCAGTGATTTCAAAAGATTCAAGTTATTTTATGGAATAAGTTTCCCATTGCGTGCTACACGTTTCTTTTAAAACTCAATTGTTTTCTTCAAATTAATTTGCGCTCCGACCTTCCAGACAACCCCACCAGTCTGCTTGGGTTGCTACAAGCTGTTGGAGGAGAACAAGGTGTTCAAATGCGACAAGTGTGGCTGGCCCTTTTGCTCAGAAGCCTGCTCCCTCAAGGAGGAACACAAACCTGAATGCTTCTATTCGCAGCAAAGCGGCGTCAAGGTAAGTCAATGTAGTCAGAATGTCAGAAAATATTTCAGTAGAACAAATCCTCGAAACTCTTCAATTTACAAAATTGTTTACTTTAAAAACTTACCAAAAAGTAAATTGGTATAAATCCAATGGCTTTTCAATGTGATATAATTGCTTATCACTTTTCAGCAGGTGTTTGGCTTTAGTTTTATTTATCATCTTTATCAACGTTGAGTGTACAAGTTCCGCGTGGTAGGAACTTTGTACTAGGTAGAAAAAAAAGACGATTTAAAAGTATGTGCAAAACATCTACTTAAATAAAAAACATTTTGAATTTTTTGAATTTGTAAAACGTAGGCATTATTGACATTTCTCTTCCTTTATTCGCTTCCTTTGATCACAATTGTTTACAGATCTCAGTGACAACTTTCGGTGAACCGCACCCAAACTACCAATGCATCACAGTCCTCCGCTGCCTGTACCAAAGAGATCATAACGAAAAGCTCTGGGACAAGCTGCAAACCCTGATATCCCACTGCGAAGAGAGGAAGGGCACCGATAAGTGGAACAATGACTACAAGATGGTAGCTCAGTTCATACTGAAGTTCTTGAAGTTAGAAGGGACCTTTACTGAGAAGGAGATTATGAGATGCTGCGGTATAGTCCAGGTTAGTTTCTCTACTGCTCGGTATGTGTATTACTGATGATATAGCAGTTTATAGAAGACCTTTCTTATTCTTATGATTAATAGCAGTAATAGCCTTTTGCAGAAATTCATCTTTTAGTCTTGAGGGTTTTGTACTCACAACATTATATTTTGACTGATCACATAATTATGTTTAATTTTCTTAGAAATACTTAGAGTTTCGCTGTCCCTGATCCCTGGTATTGATTAGGTGAGCATTCTTCCCGACACAAAAGATTGTATCCTAGTTCCGCATAATTACCATTTGGAAATCTAGGGCACAATCCAACGACGTTTATAGTTCGTTCATTGTGTCGATGAAAACTCATAGTTAATTTCAATCTTGTTTTCAACCGACTTCAAAAAAAGGAGGAGGTTCTCAATTCGTCGGAATCTTTTTTTTTTTTTTTTTTTTTTTTTCTATGTATGTTCACCGATTACTCGAATACGCCTGAACCGATTTCAAAAATTCTTTTTTTGTTTGAAAGGGTATACTTCACAGGTGGTCCCATATTAATTTTATCGAAATCGATTCAGCGGTTTTTGAGAAAATCAACAAAAACATAGCAAAATTGGAGTTGCTACGATTGAAGTCAGTTGTTTTTAACGTATTCAGCGTGGTCAATTATCTAACACAACAACAACAGTTTATATATTGAAATATGTAATCGGCTCATTTTCTCATATGTTTTAGATAAACGGTCATGAAGTGCCTCTGATGGAGCCGGAGTACGTCGCGGTGTTTGATCGTATATCCATGGTGGAGCACAACTGCCAAGCCAACTGCAACAAGAGCTTCACTTCTGATGGTGACATTGTGAGACCTTCTTACCGTCTCTTCATCTCTTTTAAATATAACAGCTATATTTAAAATTGTAATATGTCAAATGCTTAATGGTTTTCGAATGGTTTATTTATTTACAAATCAAGTGACAATGACTCATATCTTGTACCTATCTAAAACAATAAGCATCTCATCCCGATAAGCAACATTGAAATTTTTTCTCTTACTTTCATAGTCCATAGTCCTTGTGCATCTTCACTGGCTTCATTCCCACTCAAGAGATCCTCATTTTGTTTACCCTTTTTCTATATTCTAAAGGTGTATTTCTTAAATTGTTCCACACAATTTAGCTTTCCATTCCAGATAATTTGTGCGGGTGTGAACATCCCCGCCGGCTCCCACGTGTCGGTCTGCTACACGGACCCGCTGTGGGGCACGGAGGCGCGCCGGCACCACCTAATCGACTGGTTCTTCGAGTGCATCTGCCCCAGGTGCTCGGACGTCACCGAGTTCGGCACAATGTACAGCGCTATCAAGTGTAAGCAGAAGTGAGTACTTGGTTCCTATCAATTTCCTAAAAGGCTTTGCTCGTGGACCTTAGTTTGGGCTTTTCGCTTTCGGATTGCTCAATCTGCTTCGGTACACTGAAAATAGATTAGATACATCTGCATTTGAGTACAATACAATAAAATAATTTATAAAATATTAATTAACACGTTAATTAAAGTATAAAGAAATTCACTAGAAATTAGTGCGTATTTATTTTATTCAATTAATTAGCTATATGTATAGATAATATGTTAATGCTAATGTTTACGAGGAATTTATAGCATTATTTTTCAGTTAATTTGAGTAAATAGTTTATATCTAGTTATAATACGTAGGTGGTTCAAATATAAACAGGGATTTTCATGTTCTACGTTTAGTGTAGGCAGATAATAATGCGTGCATTATTAGAAAGACAGTTGCATCTCTGGACTTTATACCGACGTCGTTGTTTGGTTATTCCCGCTTCTGTACCATTTATAATCTTCGTGTGTAAGCAAACAGTACACAGTAATGTTGCATAGCGCAAAATTACAAAATTTCTTTGAAATGAAGAAGTATTTCCATGTGAAATTTTTGCAATACTTAATTAACAATTTGGAGATTAGTATCTTTGTCAGTCCAGGATGTATAAATGGTGCAAATTGTTTATAGAGGCTCGGGAGGTGTTAAAAAATGATACGCTTGCTTGTCGGCCAAGAACTTCAGTCGATGAAGACACGTTGCAAGCAAAATTTGACGAATAAAACTGTTAAAGAAATAGCAGAAAATCAATAAACAAGTATTGGGAGTACAGACAAGACCATAAATAATTTAAAAAGTGTGCGCTTGGTGGGTTCCTCATCTTGTGAAACCCAAACACGAGAAAGCAGGATTGGTTTCTGAAACTCAACTTCTGAAACGATTTCAAAGATATACGAGGAGTGATCAAAAAGTAGTGAGAATGATATATATACTCCTTGGTAAGAAAAAAAATGAATACTGGCAGGCATAGCTCAGATATTTGTAATATTAATAAAGAAAAAGTTTTCGATTCTCTTTTGTTTTTTTCTGAATGTAGTCATTTGTTTGCTTCGTGTCAGAACGTGTTCTCGAAAATGGAGAAAAACGAAGTTATTAAATACCTCTGTTTAAAAAAGTTAACGACGCAAGAGATTCACTGTGATTTGGAGGCAACATTAGGAGAGTCTGCTCCTCCGTATTCCACTGTCGCAAGGTGGGCTTCTCAATTTCGAGTAGGGAGAACGAGCACGGAAGACGAACATCGTTGCGGCCGCCCATCGACGTCAGTCACCCAAGAAAATGTTGTTAAAGTCGAGAAAATTATATTGAGCGATCGAAGAGTTACCATCCGTTACTTAGTTCAAGAAACGGGCATTTCATATGGAAGTATTCAATCCATATTGAAACTATCTTTGAATATGAGAAAAGTCTCCGCAAAATGGGTGCCGAGAATGTTAACGGACAGTCAGAAACAAAATCGACTTGACATTTCGAAGAGATTGTTGGACAAGTTTCAAGAAGATTCTGAAAACTTTTTGTCTCGTTTTGTAACAATGGACGAAACATGGGTCCATCATTTTGATCCCGAGACAAAACAGCAATCTTCACAATGGAAACGGCCATCATCACCGACCCCGAAGAAGTTTCGTGCCGTGGCATCGGCTGGCAAGGTTATGGCCTCAATATTTTGGGACTCAGAAAGGATATTGTTAATTGATTACCTGGAGCGTGGAACCACTATTACAGGCCAATATTATGCAGCATTAATTCCCAAGTTGAGGAATACCATCAAAGAGAAAAGGAGAGGGAAACTTCGAAAGGGCGTGCTGTTTCATCACGACAACGCACCCGCGCACAGCTCGGCAGTTGCGATGGCTGCCATTCAACAAGCTGGCTTCGAATTGGTTGACCACCCCCCTTATTCACCAAATCTGGCGCCTAGCGATTTTTATCTGTTCCCCAAATTGAAAGAATACTTAAGGGGAAACAGGTACGAAGACGATAACGAGGTGATGGATGCCGTGGAGAGCTTTTTGCAGGACCAACACAAAACTTTTTTTTTGAAAGGGATTGAAGCCTTGGAAAAGCGCTGGACTCGGTGTGTAGAGAGACGGAGACTATGTAGAAAAATAAATTATTAAGATATCAATAGTCATTATATTCTATCTCATTCTCACTATACTTTTTGATCCCTCCTCGTATATATAAGATTTTGAATTCTATATTAACTTGTGATGAAACGTAGAGTACACTATTTGTTACTAAATCCAAAAGATTTTTTTTTGGAGGGAAAATAAATTTCAATCGAATGATGCTATCAGTGGTGCTGTGCACAAGTGTGTCGACATGCAACCAAAATCAAATTTCCCTTGCGGAATTAAGAAGCTTCCCGATCGATGGCATAAGTGCAATGCAATAGCAGGGGACTGTGTAGAAAAATAGTCTGTAATTTAGCTCATATTTCTAATAAACAAAAAATATATTTGAAAATTCCTGTTTATATTTCAACCACCTACGTAGTCTGGCTAGCATAGGTATATTCTGAGTCCAAATGATTTTCAAGTAAACATGTCAGTTTGCCTAATAATGCAAACACAAAAACTCAAAAAAAAAAACATATTCAGAGTCAACAAGAGACAAAAATAAAACCCACCTCAC
This sequence comes from Coleophora deauratella, assembly GCA_958295455.1. Classification (NCBI taxonomy): domain Eukaryota; kingdom Metazoa; phylum Arthropoda; class Insecta; order Lepidoptera; family Coleophoridae; genus Coleophora; species Coleophora deauratella. The sequence continues at coordinate 1,665,232 of OY282406.1, forward strand.
TCTGCGCTACTTCAGCAATTTTTTCCTGAAACAATAAAAGTCCAACTTAAACATGTATCTTTAATATTAATTTCTAGAAACTGCAAAGGCTACCTCCTACCCAAAACATTCCTGGTGCCCATTCTGCACAAGGCGCGAAACTCGGACCCTGAGAAGCGAGGGCTGGACGACAAGGTGTGGACCTGCAACAGCTGCAAGGACTCCGTGACAGACGGCATAATCCAGCAGCTGCTCCAGGACATAGGCAGGGAGCTGAGCGTCATGCCGAAAGGAGATCCTGATGCTTGCGAAAAGTAAGAGTGACAAATTGGTCAACAATGAAAATTGAACAAGTCCTCGTCCCCAGCGCTGTGGCACATGTATCTTTCCATAGCTCGGGAAAAAAAGCACGAAAGATTTGAAATTAAAATGTGGACAAACATTGGCCTGCCTGACCAGCAGGGCCGTCTTTAGCCTATTGGAGGCCCTGGGCACTTCAGAATAATGGGGCCCCCTCTGACTATTACAGAGGACAATGGGCAGTCAGACAGAGTTGTCAGTGCAGGCGCGGATCCAGGGGGGAATACGCGAGCAAAGCGAATATTCTTTATCATAAAAAGAGGATCTACCCCGGTTTTTCAAGGACCCGTTGACCCCCCCCCCCCCCCTCCCCCTCCCCGTAGAAATAAATAGTCATTTTTTTTGGACTTTACATACAAATCGATCAGCAAGTCAAGTTTGTATGAAATTGTAGGGACACCTACATACTTCAATTATTCAACTACCTTCAGAAATGTGATTTTGTGTTATCATAATTTAATACTCCACCAATTGCGATACGCAAATATTATATATCAGTCAGGCAGGCAAAATCAATAAAAAAAAGTCTAATACGTTGGATACTGTACCACGGTACTATCACTAGAAAGAACCTTCTTTCATTCCACCTCTCCACCGATCGCACATGATCTATATTGGATCGACACACCCATCCAATAAAATGTCCAAAAACATTTTTTCGATTTCAACAAAGTTGTAGAACAAAAGTTGTCAAAGTCAGCGATCCTCCGTAGCATTTTATTATTCGATCCAATACATTAGTATTGTAACCTACAGATCTAGGATTTTTTTCTATTAACAATTATCTCAAAACCATTCTCTTGCAGGTTCATAGCCCACTGCAGCGCATACCTGCACCCGAACCACTACTACATGACGGACGTGACGCTGGCGCTGGCGCAGCTCGTCGGGCAGGAGCACGAGGCGGGCCTGGCCGGCGTCACGGAGGACCGGCTGCTGCTGAAGACGCAGCTCTGCAAGAAGGTCGCCGATCTGCTGGAGACTTTAGCTCCAGGTAGGAATGTTGGACTCGTACCCAAAAATTTAGGCCAGGCTATACCTGAATAGATATTAAGTTTCTACAGGCTTTCTTTTGGCGAAGACGCGAGAATATTATTTCCATAAAATTAACTACAGAACAAAGGATAGATAGATAAATCGTTTATTATAAACACCAGGCATAACAAAGAAAACATAAATACAACAAATGCAGAAAAACGTTTCAACATAGTAGTATCTTAAAAACTAGTAAAAATATGGTTGTTTGGAACCCTAGCGATATTGATGGCTTTGAGAGATAAATACGATAAACCTAAACATGATATGATAAAAACACCCAAATGCATAAAATGTGTTATATGCCAATATTAGAATAAAAACGAATCTAACGACATCTCACAAAAACGATCAGGATGTTTTATCTTCAGACGATAACAATGAAACGGACAAACATTATGGTCGGATGAAAATATATTTCATTGTCAAAATCGAAACGCCGAAAGAAATGCACGAGCTGCACAATACCTTCAAGACCATTTTGCATGTTGTTGCTTTAGACTAGAAGAACAGTTTATGTTTATATAACAGGACATGATTATGATGCGAGCCTACTTGTTTGCAGCTGAGGTCAGAATACGAGGTTCTTTACTGTTCGAATTGCATGCAGCCATCGCTGAGACAGGTCGAAGGAAGTCCCTCACGGATGGCCCCGTGGTCATGCTTGGATATATCACGGTGAGTAAAACTAATTACAATTAAGTGAACTATGAAAAATCGAAAAATAAAAGGCGTGTCGTGGCTTTTGATTTTACTGACGGACGGACAGACGGTGACGTCACTTTTATAAAAAGTTCTCGTTCGATGCGTTTGGGCATGGGACCCTTGTAAGAGGAAAGACAAATTACACAGGCGGAAATCCTAGCGCTTAGTCTGTATAACAGGACAATTGTATTCCGTTAAGCAGCTGATAAACAGCCTTGTGAACCATAATAATTCCAATATAGTGCTACTATAATGCTTTTAAGTAGAAATGTGAACTAAATTAGAACCATAGGCTGAATAATTTGTGCCCAATTAAGAGTTATGTCAGTCTTAACAGCGCTGTAAACACCATTATAACACTGTCCTATACAGCTCTTAGTTTCCGTGTACACCAAATGTGGTCTCTTTTAATGCTACTTGTGCTACTTGGGAATAGGTTACATAGTGTAAAAAGCCCTCTTCTGGAAAATTTTACGATGTTTTTACTCATCCACCATACTGAAGGTTCTCCCTCATAGAACCATAAAAAAAAAAAAAAAAAAAAAAAAAAAAAAAAAAAAAAAAACACATAATACGTTCTCAATTTTTTTGTTGGTTTATAGTTTATTTCAACTTTGTATGGAAAGTCGATTTCTTTTTTCGAGGAGAGTATAGTGTAACAAGCAGAATTACCCATTTAGGAGGTCTTTTATAACATGTTCAAAAACTATGTACAGAATGAAAATGAAATCTCATCACGACACTGAACAACTTTTTCTGAGGAACCAATTTAATCGAAGCAAAAAAAATTGGATTTTCCATACAAAGTTGGCTACCAAAATGAGTTGGATACTCAATCGGTTGGATAATCGGATCGGTTTGAATAAAAAGTCCAATTTTTTTGCTCCGATTAAATTGGTTCCTTAGAGAAGGTTGCTCAGTTTCATGAGCAGAAACCACTAGAGATGGGTTTTTGCCCGGGCATTTTGAGTAAATGTCAAATAAACGTCCATTTATGCCATATAAATTGGGCATTTATTGGGCGTAAATGGACGTTTTTGGGAATTTACTCAAAAATGCCCGGGCAAAAACCCATCTTCAGAAACCACTGTTATTTGGTCGGCGGTTTAAACATTCTATATAATATGTACTATCAAACTATCAAATACTTCTTATACATTTGAGAGCATTAATATCATTTGATGATCATTTTCAGGAGTCCCGCAAGATATTGGCGGAGGCAGCCTCCCTGCTCCGGAACGAGCCAATCGAACTGCCGGAAGGCAGGCTGTGCCAGCAGGCGCGCGTGAACCTGGTGCAGATGGACGAGCTGATACGCAATCTGTCTGCCGCCCTGCCCTCACCCATGTAGATGAAACAATAGAGATCATAATAGAAAATATAATCACGTAGATGGAAATGTACGAAGATATACTCCTTCAAGATTCAGTTATAGGTCCCTAACCATATTTACTGTAAATGTGGTGGCATTATGGTATCTCCCCTTCTCTGTTTTGAAACTATGGAACGCATACAGATACAGGCAATGTACACACCGTTTCGACCGAAGAGTTGAAGTTTTGCAATGCAGTGTACGTAGTTAATTATGTTTGCCGAATAAACTTGTTTATTTCTTTTAAAACCTCATAGAATAAGCAACTGTTCTTGTAAAGACGTAGAATAATAATAAAATTAAGATGTACAAGTAAACGTATGAATTCTTTTCAAAAGTTACCTCTTGTCCTGCTACTAAAACTTACACATGTGCATAATGTGCATCCCTGGAACATTCCCAAAAGATAGGGTCGGCGCTATATCTTATCTAAAGCGCAATCCCTGTCACATTATCTAAGAGTATTTAACAATTCGCTTAAACAATTTCCTGTGAAAATAAGTACTTGAACAGCCTCCATTCTTGAAAAAAAAAAACACCTGATTCCTACTCGAATGATGAAAGAAAATGAGAGCAAACTTTGCACTAAAAATGAGCTCTGATGAGGGCCAGCATCTTGTCTGAGACAGAACTTATAACTAGTTGCAGTGGTTCCGAGAATTAAATCGTCGATATCGGCCTAATAAGCGCCTCGGCTGCGCGTGCGCGGCGACGCAAGCGCAGGCTGTCAGCTGATCGGTAGGTCTAGAGTTCGACAGCGATTTATCGCTCACATTATATTTTAACCAACTTTGTAAGTATAAATACTTACAAACTAAAGTAACTAAAGTATATTAATACAAATGTAAGTACCTATAACGTTATATTTGTGTAACACTAGCAGTTACAGAATATCGTTTTTGACAGATCATAAAACTTATCTACTGATTTATAATAACTAAATGGAAAATACCGAATTTTAACGACAGATTTACGTGTTTGCGTTGCTCTTGCATATATTTACAGATAGTTATCAAATTCTTGAATAACGGTGATAGAACAGATACCCTTTTATCTTGCAGGAGACAAAATAGACGTGTTCGTAACGAAAACACCACCGGCTCTTGGACCATAACATATCGGGTTGGTGACGAACAGACAAAATACGGTTACTTTTTACCCTCGTGCTCCTGTCAGTCACTGCGCAGCCAGAGCTGATAGGTGGCCCACTTTCTCTGGACATTTATAAAAAAAATGCAATCATTAATTTAATTGATATCAACTGCATCGTCGCTTTCCGTCAAATATAAAGTTAAAAAACTGCACTCGAATTGAAAAGTAAATGAAGTCGGCTTATAAAAAGTAAACTCAGATGACGGATGATAGCGTAGCTCTATCCCTTTTCGTAATTTAGTACTTTAATACTTTAGTACTTTTAATGTTCATGATTAAAGATTGTTTAACGACTCGATGTATTTTAAAATGCGAAGTGTTGAGGTCTTGATCTCTACACTGACATAGGGTACTTCTTGTGTAATTCGTTTCATTTCAAAAAATGGACAGGTTATTTAAGAAGTAACAAAAGAAGACGACGATTAAATTGGGATCATGCTTCTCTAGATTTTGACAGTTGTTAACAAGATAGACTAAACACAAGATGGGTTTGGAAGCTAGTTTCAGCATGGATCAAGTCACACCAATCATTATGAAATAAGCTGTAGGTTCTATTGTGTGGATGAAAATATCATTGAAGACTTCTGTTATCACATTACGTTATTGTCATCTAAATAGAGAAGTGCGAAATAGCGAAAATTAGGACGTTCGTCACTTCGCACTATCTCGTTTGTCGTCTTGTGCAAATATTTGGCGTACTAATGCCGTGCAAGCCTCCCATCCATTGACTCCATCTCCTCACGACAAAGCAAGCGTATCTTTGAAATCCACAAGATTTTGCGACCAATTTGTTCCATTTTGTTTGTTTCCATTTTGTTTGTTTCATTTGACCATGTTGTGTTAAGATTTATAGTGATTGTGTTTTGGTGGTGAAATCGAGACTCGAAAATGAGCTAATTTCAACAGAGAATGGGAAAAACCAATGAGCCATGTAAATGAGTGTTGGCGGAAAACATTAGGACGTAACTGACTGGTGTTTGGTGTTGTTAGTGTTTTTAAAGTAAGTAAATACTTTTAATATTTCAACAGATTTTGTTACGAAAATACAAAGATGAAATTACCTGAGCTAGGTTTAATTTCTGTGGTTTTAAAATAATGAAATTTGGCGCAGCTAAGCCGTAGCCTAGTTAGCACTATACAATACAATACTGAGAAAACAAGGCATATTTATAATATTATTATAGTATTTAACTCCGCAAATCTATACATCTATACATATAATAAAACTGTAGAGGTCGAATGTCTGTACATAGAAAAAAAATGCTGAAAACCGAGTCAGGGGGATGTAAGAAGAGCAATAGAACAAATCCAGATATTTTTCAATTTTTTTGTTTCTCTGTCTGTTTGTTTGTTTGTACGGGCTAATCTCCGAAACTAATGGACCTATTTAAATGAAATTTTGCATGGTGGTACCTTATATCCCCGGTCAATATCTTAGATACTTTTCATCCCGGAAAATTAAAGAGTTCCCGCGGGATAGTTAAAAAACTATAGTAACTTATACAGTTTAGTACACAACAACTTATGCACCTAATTTAGTAAAATTTGGCATGCTGATACCTTATATTGCCTGTCAAACAATGTATATTATAAAATTTATAAATCCCATAAAAGTGACGAGTTCACGCATCACGCAGAAACGGCTGGGCCGATTTTGACGAAACTTTGTACGATTATACTACGTACTTAACCCGGAGTAATATCTTCGATCCCGGAAAAGTTAAGGGTTCCCGAAGCAATGACAAAAAACTGAAATTTTTGAATGCTTCAATACTCAATAACTATATTAGTGCGATTTTATTGATATTTGGCATAATGATACCTTATGTCACGACTAACCACCTGGTAATTTTTATCCCGGTTGAATCGGTAAACATATCAGTTGAATGAAATTAACAAGATTTCCTAAGGCAGGACTACTATCACTAATAAGCTGTCGATAGATGGCGCCATAAGTACTTAAAGACGAGCTATTATGTTGCGTTCAGTTGACTACCTTAGTAACGCGATTATGTATAACGCTTTTTTTTTTACGAGAAAAAAAGCGAGATTATCTACAATTATTATCTAATCTATATCTATATAACTATACATATATATATACAGGTGTAACAGAAAGGTGTGATAATACTTCAAGGTTGGCTTTTACCCATCAAACTGAACAACTTTTGTTCTACAACTTTGTTCAAATCGAAATATTTTTTTTGGATTTTTCGTACAAATCGATCAGCTGGCGAACCAAGTTTGTATGAAAAGTCCGAAAATTTCTTTGCGATTATGCGACCCTGTATATACAGGGTGTAACACTGTATATACAGGGTGTAACAGAAAGGTGTGACAATACTTCAAGGTTGGCTTTTACCCATCAAACTGAACAACTTTTGTTCTACAACTTTGTTGAAATCGCAAAAAAATTTTTGGACTTTTCATACAAACTTGGTTCGCCAGCTGATCGATTTGTATGAAAAGTCCAAAAAAAATTTTGCGATTTCAACAAAGTTGTAGAACAAAAGTTGTTCAGTTTGATGGGTAAAAGCCAACCTTGAAGTATTGTCACACACTTCTGTTACACCTGTATATACACTTTGTACGATTATACTACGTAAGCCGGAGTAATATTAGATCCTTTTATCCCGGGAAATTTAACATGGCTTCAACCAATAAGTCCACGCATACTCAAAAATATATATGCGTCTTGCGACTCCGCCTGGAGTCGTGGACTGTGAACGTGTTAAGGGTTCCCGGAGGAATGCATAAAAACTTTAATTCTTAAAAACCTTATTACTTAAAAACTACGAAGCCGATTTTATTGTAATTTGGCATAATGATACTTTATCATAACTACTAAATATCCAAAGTTTTTCATCTCGGTTTCATGAATGGTTCCCACAGGACAACGACAACACCGTATCTCTCAATTTATTAAGATAAAACCCTAACTTTTTAAAAAAGCTTGTCGATTACGGTACTTTTGTATCATTCGATACATACTATTGGTCCTGGAAATTCAAAGGGATCCCGAGGGAAAAGCTGGAAACTGTATCCTAAGTATTAAGATGAAACCTTCACTCTTAGGCGAATCAAAGGTATATTCAGTTAACATTTTTGACCCGGAATTGTCAAGGGCTGTCCCGAGGGAACTAACGGGATCCTCTTTTTAGATATGTTTATATAGTTTTACGGTGTAGGTAGCTGTAGACTATCGAAACTATACGTATAACGTAGAGAAGCTGAAATAAGCAAAGCAAACTACTTACGTTTGTAAATGGTATTTTTATTACGACCCAATTATTCAAGTGTAGGGCAATATTTATCAAGTGGTGGTATACAGAATGTTATAATGGCGTAGGCATTATCCTGGACCTGTTCTTCAACTTTTTATTTAACTACCTAATATAGGCGGCTGAAAAACTTCTTAAGCTGGAGTTGGCCATTAGCCTCACATCTTACCACTATCCAAACATGGACCCTGTGTGTGGAGAATGACCAAACCTTCCCTAGCTATAAGAAGAGATCCATGCCCCAGTAGTGTTGGTTGTGAACATAAATTCTATGCAATTATATTTTCTTTTTCTTTCTCTATATTTTCTTCTTCTTCTTCTTCTTCTTCTTCTTCTTAAATTCGTTTTATTGTTTTCTTAATTTTGTTATTTTCTTATTTCTAAAGAATAATTTAGCAAAACATAAGTATATATATTTTCACAAATATTCCACTTAAGACCACTGAGGCCTTGAATTCGTCACCTGTGCATGCTAAACAATTGTTAGAAGATAATGTCAGTATTTGAAATGAAAAATTCTCCTTCAGAGAAATTGAACCAGATACTATTGTCAAAACTTTTAAATCTCTTAAAATGAAAAGAACTGAAGACCTTTGGGGACTATCAGTAAGTTTAATTAGTAATGTAATTATGACTTTAGCGCCATATTTAGCTTGTCTTTTTAATATCAGTATTGATAGTGGCGTATTTCCGGACCTAATGAAATGTAGTAAAGTGATACCCCTATATAAGTCTGGTAACAAAAGTGATCCGGGAAATTACAGACCAGTTTCTGTACTACCAGTTCTCAGTAAAATTTTTCAAAAAATTATGCTCAACCAATTACTACAACATTTTAATGAAAATAATCTTCTGCATAAACAACAGTTTGGTTTCACAAAAGGTCGATCTACAACCGATGCAGGAGTATCTCTTATTCGTAACATCTATGATGCTTTTGAAGAATCACAGAATGCAATAGGAGTGTTCTGTGATTTATCTAAAGCATTTGATTGCGTTGAACATCATACATTGCTTATAAAGTTAAAGCATTACGGTGTCGAGGACGGGGCCCTCAGTCTTCTTAATTCGTACTTAAGCAACAGAACGCAAAAAGTCCAAGTAAATGGCACAAATTCATCCGGATCTAAGGTTAAAATGGGTGTGCCCCAGGGATCTATATTAGGCCCTTTTCTTTTTCTTACATATATAAATGACTTGCCATATATGGTCCAAAATTTGTCAAACATTGTGTTGTTTGCTGATGATACTTCTCTTATTTTTAAGATTGACAGGAAAGATAGCAAAATTGACGAAGTAAACAACACTCTTTCAGAGATTCTAAAGTAGTTCACTGTTAACAAACTACTCTTAAATGCAAAAAAAAACAAAATGCATAAAATTCTCATTACCAAATGTAAAGAAAATTGAAAACAGTGTAATTGTAGATAATAATGTATTGGACTTTGTAAATAAGACCGTTTTTTTAGGTATAACTTTAGATGCTACACTGCAATGGGGCCCACACATAGAAACCTTAGCGGGACGGCTTAGTTCAGCTGCATATGCTGTTAAGAAAATAAGACAGTTGACAGATGTAGGTACTGCGAGACTAGTGTATTTTAGTTATTTTCACAGTATAATGTCTTACGGAATCTTACTCTGGGGACATGCCGCTGATATTGAAACGATTTTCATTTTGCAAAAAAGGGCAATTCGCGCAATCTACCAGATGCGATCCCGCGAGTCGTTGAGGAATATATTTAAAGAAATTTACTGTTATATATGAATATATTTTAACTTACTGTTGCTAGTCAATTCATATACGAAAATATCATGTATGTACGTAAAAATTTGCACTTGTTTCATAAAAACAGTGACAGACACAATTTTAATCTAAGAAATATTAATAACATAGATTTTGCCTATTCGAGACTGAGTAAAGTTAAGGCAGTGTGTAAAATTTTATAACAAAATACCCGAAAATGTGACTAGTTTGCCAGAAAACAAATTCAAATTGCATGTGAAAAATTGTTTATGCTCTAGAGGGTATTACAAAATACTAGATTATGTAAATGACAATGATATATGGAAATGTATAGATCCTCCAGCTCACAATTTTATTGTTGACATGAATTGTAATAGAATTTAAGATTTTATTTAAAAAATATGTTGAAGCGAGTTTCTTTTGGGCTCGACGTTTCTTCTCGCTTCGCAAACACTTCCCGACGTTCCGAACGTTGAGTGTACAAGTCCCGCGTGGTAGGGACTTTGTACTAGGTAGAAAAAAATATTGACGATTTAAAAGCATGTGTAAAGCATCTACTTAAATAAAAAACATTTTGAGTTTTGAGTTTTTTTGAGTTTCATATGAACTATTGCAAAAACCCCAACACTAACGCATACGAAGTCGCGGGCACCAGCTAGTACAATAATACTTGTTTTGATAAATGAATCCTTTCTCTGTCAACTTCCTACAAGACTTTACCATAAAAAAACTATAACGTTGCAACTTGCATATACTTACATTACTACACTACTACGTTACTTACTACTACGTTACGTTATTACTATTACGTTGCAATACTATGCAGCCATACACTGTCTTACAAAATAAGTATGTAGGTGAAGGACTCGTTAACAGGGACTTCTACTCTTGAAATTGATCTACTCTCTTGAAATTGCTGAAAACGAAAAGCGCAAAAACATTTTTGTCTCTTCATAAAAATCGATCAGATATTTGGTCAATTTTGTATGAAGAGAGCAATTTATTGGCGATTTAAGCAAAGTCCTTAGATCAAAAGTTTGTCAGTTTGATGAGTAGGAGGTCCTGCACACCCTGTATATAAAGTAGTTACTACTACTACTCTGAAAAAATAAGCTGGCGGTATTATATGAGCGCGCTAATGACACAATATCGAAGAGTAAGATAAAAAACATCAAGTTAAATAAAAGGGCAGGAAATTAGGTATCAAGCTATTGACATAATTTATTTACCAGTGCGTAAACTACAAACACACATAATGTTGAGATCACAATTATTCTAACCAAGATTTTCATAAACACGCATTGCACAATTTACACACGTAGAGTTATAATCTTATCATCTGATTTTACAGTGGGTAAATGAAAGTAGGGGGTAATGTTATTGAATGGAACTTTTTGATTCCTCGTTAAATAATCGAGACGATTGGAAGTTTTACAGCGGCCGTCTGTTTCTGGAAGGCTTTAGGATAGTATCCAACCTCTGTGTATCTTTGTTTCATAAAAATCTCTTTGACACTTTATTTAAGCACCTGGCTAGTAACTATTTGCTGTGTTTAAATACAAAAAAATATGTTAAAACAAAACTTTCCATTACTTGCATAATGTAGTAATCATCGATATGGGAGACATTAGATGAGGTTAATACTTCTCGACTGCGTAGTCGCTGATAGTGGTTTGCTCCCCTATGTTGAGTAGCGCCGCCTTTTCGCGCACCATTCGCAATCTGACAAGCGACGAGTAAACATCCCGTATTTAAATGAAAATATGTCTTACAGTGTAGTGAAATGTGCTAAAACAATAAAAAAATAAAGAATAAAACTAACAGCAACATTTCTTATCACTTTTTTCTTGTTATTTTATGAAAATTTTGTCATTTTATAGTGATGCTACGCTACTCGTCGCTAGATGTGGCTAGTAGATAACATTAATTAAATACATGCCTCCCTACTCGTCGCTAGATGTCGCTAGTAGATAACATTAAATACATAAACCTTAAGCTTATCACACAACGGCGATATTTGTTTAAATACATGCCTCCATCTTCACCCCGCTTCAGCCCCCCGCAAGACGAACACGTTGGTTCAGAAACAAACAGAGCGAGTAACCTTATCTAATGTTTCCTATATCGATGGTAGTAATATTCTCGGATCTTGTCTGATTAATCTGATTATTATTTCTGTAGAGATGTTGGTTTGTTTTATGGAAAACAAATAAAATGAATAAAAAGTATAAATTAGAGAATTTTATTATTCGTCGTTTTACTTTAGAATTTGCACCTGTTACTCACCAAGTGTGACGCTTGTATGTACCTATATAATGTTACATTTCAAATAAAAACCAAACTACACTATGGTTCATTCCAATCAAAAAAAAGCAAAACGTAAACAAACTTACTATGGATCTGACACATGTCAATGTCATCTGCATACTATGTGTGTTTACCTTTTGCTTTTTTTTGATTGGAATGAAGTATAGACTTATTGCTTGTAATTGTGTGGACCATGAACCTGTTTTATTTTGTTTTGCAACAAGCTTAGAGAATATGTTTTCTTCTCTCTAAACAGCTAATCCTATCAGTAGAAACCGCTATCTCGTATTTTCTCGTCATAAATCTAACGTGAAACTTTATCCTGCTTCCAGGCGAAAGTCCATCGAGACATGCTATTAGCCCTCCACCTATGGCTCCTACTGCTTGTATTTGAGTGTACCGAATGCAACATCCTCGAAGACTATGAGGAAATGATTAACGCTGGCCTCACGAGAGGCGATAGAAATCTAATACTTCCCGTAGAAATTGGTACTGACTATTACTCTGGATGCATCTGCAGAGCCACAAAGAATGTGCAGGTCATCGTTTGTTTCGGAAACTACGAGTGCAGAAGATTCCCAAAGGTAATAAATGAGTCTGTGGTCTATTTAAACTATTTATTCTATAGAACTTATCCACAAAATGTTCCTATTCGTGAGAAGTATATCTGAATTCCCACGGGTGTAAGAGAGATACCGTACCGTACAGCGGTGGCGACCAACACAGCCGTTGCGGATTAGGCTGTCCACGTTTTAACTTGTCCACTTCATATTTATCTCGTCCACTTCCTTCCTGGTCTGCTTTCTAATTTGTCCAGTTCCCAACTCATCTACTTTCTACTTGTTTGTATCCTCAATTTTCCACTTCTTATTTTGTCCACTTCCGAATTCATCCTTTTCTTACCTTGTCGACTTCCGGAATCAGTCACTTCCAAATTTATTGAACTACTTAATTCCATGAAAGGAGACTCTAAGTATTTACCTACTTTAAAATGAGGGAAAATAAGCCCTCCGGACAACGTCGTCATTTTTTTTAAACTTGACCATAATCAAACTATACACTTTTATAATTCTCTCTTCCTAACTTGTAATCTTTTTCTAAATAATATCTGTTGAATCCAATCGTCTGATTTTGGTATTTCACAAACCCGTGCTCACAAAATTCGAATAGACATTTCGCCACATAATTTTTTCTAAGAATTGTTATCTTACGAATTTGGTTTATCAAATAGTCAACAATAGTCTACAATTCGCCGTTATTTGGAGGATTTAATTATTTCAAAATATTTAACTTGGCATCATATCAACAGACATTTCTACTTCGTAGGACTCGGTTTGGTTGGTAGCTACCAACATCTCACTTATCTAAGTTTTGCCACCAAACATCAATATTAACAGCATTGATCTATTCCGGCATGTAGATAAGATAGTCAGTTCCCAATTACGTTTGGGAAACTTGGTAAGTCCAATTCCATCTTCGGCATCATTATCATTTATCAGCAGGAGATACGATATCAAGGGCTTACTAATTATGGATTTAAAAAAATTGCAAAAGGTATTGGTAAAGAGAATAATGTGAAATATATTATGGCTATTGTTACAGGTGACAGTTAAAAGTGAAATCCTCAGGGTAAGGACCACCGTGATTGTGCAAATACACAAAGGGTCATTAGACAATCTAAACTACCTGAAGCAGTTAGAGATAGAAGCGAATCACTACTTGGTACACATTCAACCAGGAGTCTTCCGAAACTTGAGTAACCTACAGCATCTCTCCATATCCTACAACACAGGACTGCGCACACTGGGCGAAAGAATATTCGAAGGACTGATTAATTTGAGAAACTTAACCCTTGTGAACAATGGATTCACAAATATACTAGATCTAACACCTGCCTTTCGTCCTAGCATATTGCCGTCTCTACAATCTTTAGATCTATCGGAAAATTCTTTCGAACTAATCTTAGCTAATGCCTTTATTCCAATGGTCGGGACATCTCTGAAGAAATTAGACATTAAATTATGCAGACTTGACTTTTTACACCCAAACAGTTTACTACCATTGCAACAGCTGACAGATTTAAACATCGGAGAGAATGACCTTAATTCAACTCTGATCGGAAATTTTCTGAAAAAAAGTATGAGTGAGGGCATTCGTCTAAACCATCTAGACTTATCAGGGATGGGCTTCCGAAAACAGCCGCCGAGAGAGTTACTTGATATTATTTCCACAACTACTATACGTAGACTGATACTATCCCGCAATCAATTTGAAGTAATCCAAGATGATACTTTTCCACGAATGGATCATTTAGAGTTATTGGACTTGAGAAATGTTCTTGCCATACACATAGGGCCTCATGCTTTTGATCCCATCAAGTTTCCGAATCTTAAAGTTTTACTATTGGGCGGCAACAATTTGCCAGGCATACACCAGAAACATCTTTCAAACCAATTGCTGGTTTTCGATTTGTCAAACAACAGAGGAAGTCCCGTGGTTCCAGTTTATTTTGAAATAGATAGAGATACGTTTTGCCAATCAACAGAAATAAGAATATTGAATCTCGCTTTCAACAGAATTAAAGCCATTTTTAACTATACATTTAGAGGACTGACGAAATTAAAAGTTCTCAACTTGCAAAATGCTACTTTATTTTACATTGGTCCCGGTACTTTTAAAACTACAAAGCGTTTAGAGGTACTTAATTTAGGGAATAATCCTCTGACGGTAAGTGAGAATCTTACGTCTCAAATGTTCGAAGGCTTGAACGAATTAAAAATACTCATAATGATAAATTGTGGTTTACGACGCTTTAACGACGATGACAACATTTTCGAAATGACACCAAATTTAACACACTTAATTCTGAAAAACAATCAGCTGTATTACATAACTGCTGAGACCTTAAAACCATTAAAAAATCTTCATGTCTTAGATCTGAGTGAAAATCTACTTATATCGTGGTGGAAACCTTTGTTCCTAGCATCGGGTGTAAAACCACATCATTTGTATTTGACTAATAACAAGATTTCGCATTTTTCGATGAGTATGATTCAAGATCTGAGCTACCTCCTAGAGTGCAACAGTAACTGCACTATTGAAATCGACTTTATGGACAACGTCTTCGTTTGCGACTGCAACGCAATGTACACAACATATTTGTGGCTAGAAGTCAATGGATCGAGGGATATGAAAGAATATTTCGCATCATCGCACTTCCAGTGCAGCAGTCCTGACCTTTGGGAGGACAAAAGAGTAGCAGAGTATTTGTCTTCTATCAAATCCTTAAACTGTTTAATGTACGAAAAAATTACAAACTTAATGCTGTTTGTGTGGACTGCACCTTCTTTAGTCACTTTTGCCATAGTTTTAATGTTAATAATATTATTCTATAAATACCGTATTTACCTGAAATATTGGCTGTTTTTAGCAAAGATGGCTCTGGGGAGAAAGTTTATAAGGAAAACTTTAAGAGCTGACAGCATCGAAGTGAAAGGATATAAGTATGATGCTTTTATATCATACTGCTACGATGATAGAGACTTTGTTTTAGAGATGATGAAGCAACTAGAAACAAATCCTCCGTATTTGAAACTATGTATTTCTGAGAGGGACTTCGAGGTCGGTTCATTTATTTCAGAAGCTATTCTGTCAAGCATAAATGAGAGTAGATACGTAATTTTATTGATAAGCAATAGTTTTGCGAAGTCGCAATGGTGTCGCTGGGAGACACAGCTAGCAGAATACCATCGACTCTTCCTCGAAGATGGAACTTCGTACGATCCATTAGTTTTAGTTAGGATAGGTGATTTACAAAATAAATACATGACGCCAACGTTAAAGTACTTGTTGAAAACCAAAATATATTTGACGTGGGACAGTGAAAGTTCCGGCGATTTCTGGAAGAAGCTCCGTAATATTTTAGTTAAGACAAAATAAATTTGTGCCTTATGTGAATACAAACATACAATATTATTTTATAAGTAGGTACTTAATTTTAAATAAATAAAACATTAATGTATTTTTCTAGACTGTGTCTGCATGCTGCTGCACTTCTGGCCAATTGCGATGTTTAGTAACAGTAATAAGCAAACTTTATGTAGTACACGTAGAATGGCATAGGTAACAAAAGATTCCCCTTAACAAACAGAAGTATCACAACAAGCCCTTTCAGGGCTCGCTGCACGCATAGTAAATGACTGACTATTCAGTACAGTAGCTTACATATTAGCAACAAAATAGAGACTCATTTCATCTTTACGAGCGTAGGTTCCTACTTTACTTATTTATACAAATTTACCGTACTACTATTTGTGTATTTAGTAAGGCTTAAATAGAAGAGTTGATTGTTTAGGAGATAAGCATGAATTCGCAGAGATTACCTATCATCTATCATTTAGTTTTATTGCCTCCTGTTTCACGTACCCTAGTCATTGTAGGTGTTACATTATTTTCGACGTAGTTTATTTAATAGGTACCCTACGCTTTTTGCAAAATGACAAGATTTCTTCAATACAACATCATTTTGGATGGGACCCTGCGAAAACTATTAGTACGTGGCGTAAGTACGTGATATGTACTTACCACAGGCATAAAACCACGGCCTTTGAAGGCAGTTTCCGTTACGCAGCGACTAAGTGTTGGAATAACATACCTCCTCCATTCAGACTGTATACTTCTAAGTTTACTTTCAAAAAGCATCTGAAA
Source organism: Coleophora deauratella (assembly GCA_958295455.1). Classification (NCBI taxonomy): domain Eukaryota; kingdom Metazoa; phylum Arthropoda; class Insecta; order Lepidoptera; family Coleophoridae; genus Coleophora; species Coleophora deauratella. The sequence goes on from OY282406.1 coordinate 1,681,877, forward strand.
GCGATGCTTGTAGAAATGCAGCAGCAAGTGCAGCTCCACACTTTTCGCAGACGGAATCTGTTGCGTTAGTTATCTTATTGCAGCCTCTAAAGTAAGCGTCATAATTATGCATTGCAGTGCCTGTTATATTATTATAATTATTTTTATATTCTGTTCTCAATTTTATATTCTGTTCCCTATCAAATATCGAATTCGAATTTCACCTCAAACAACGTTGTCTCCTTTTTGTTTTTTTTATTAACACAATATTTTTTTATGATTATTTACATATCTATAATCTTTGTAAATGCGTCTCGTGGCGTGACAATGGTGATAGCTGAAAATCTGTTTTACCCTCCTGGGTAATACATACACTGTGCTATAACCACAAAATTTGGAATGTCTGCAGCACACACAACACCTCTCTCTGTAGTTACAATAGGAATTTATGTATACAGGCTGTAACAAAAATGGCGTAGGACCCGTTAACTGGGTATTCTACTCATCGTACTGAATAACTTTTGCTCTACGACTTTTCTCAAATCACAAAATTGTTTTTTTGGACATTTCATAGAAATTGATCATCTGTTTTGCCATTTTCGTATGGAGAGTCCATTTTTTTTGCAATTTGACCATAGTCGTAGAACAAAAGTTGTTCAGTACGATCGATGAGTAGAATCCCCAGTTGACGGGTCCTACACAAATTTTGTTACATCCTGTGTATATATATATATATATATTGTTTTTTTGCAAATAATGTTCTATGTATATGTGATCTGTCCACTTTTGTATACTTTATATATTTTTATTGTCTGTATTACTTCCTTGTTTCTCTTTTGTTTTTGTATATGTGTGTGCTTGTCTTTTTTCCAAATAAATATTTTCTATTCTATTCTATTCTAATATGTCTCAGTGCCAAATAAAGCTATGTATTGTATAAGCATGTATAAGTCGATTAGTGCAGTGAATTCAGTCATTATTCGTTTAAAGTCTATAAGACATCTACTTTCTAATTCATACCTCGCTTTCCAAACCAATATACCTAGTTTATTTAAGCAATCATTACAATTCATCATTACATAATATCTACATTTTACGTAATTTACTACAACGTAATAAAAAAAAGTTTTGAAATCCTTTAAGAAAGCATAACACTTCCTGAGAAAACGAAAGTGCATTAAAAGCCAATATTTATCAGTCGAATTGCAACCAAGTTAGTTTCACCAAGACTTTCTACTCTATCGGGCCATGACGAGGAAAACACAAACACCTGGACTTTAGGTACTTATGTGGAACAAGTAGGACGCTATGTGGGACTTGTGAATTCACAAATACTTACTAATATTCAATAAAGATGGTATAGGTATCTACCTCGCTGAGATATTAAGAAAACTGTGGGAACACGATGAAAGTTAAACAAACGACAGTTTCACGCCTGATTAAGATAAGTACACAAGCGCAAATAGCTGTGCAAGCATTAACAAGAGGTAAGTACCTACTTATTTTCATAAGGGATACTATTGGTTGATAGTTGTGTGGATAGATATAACTAGTTATTTTGAAAGGTCTTAACTCTTGACTTTCGTAGAAAGTTTCAATTCCTAGATCGTAAACAAGTTCAATATCTATCTATTTGTGTAAACTTCCATTTATCTAAAACTTGTTTTAAGTTACTTTGATTATAAATATAGCGAATCATTCCATCAGTTTTGTGGGATACTCTACGTAAATGATTATACGCAGATATATTCTATTTACAGTCCTTTCTTTTGTACATAATTAAACAGAGGAATACCTACTTATAGGTAAAATCTTATTCAAGGTAGGTTACCTATTAGAAAATTTGAACATTTCCTAACTCTCCCAGTCAGAAATTCAGAATCATGATATTATCAACGCGGGCAATTAAATTAATTAAGAAGCTCGCCTTTCGATTTTTAAGTGGCAGGTCGTTCACGGGAGCCATTGTTTTGGCGCGGGAGAAAACTCCATCTCCATTCAAGATATCGTCGCGGGATAACGGTTCGACGCACGCGCACACTACCTCTCTCTGTCTCACCGGAGATAATACACATAAGAAAGAGGAAGATGGCTGCAGACGGCGGCTGGCAAACGATTACTCGACTGACCTACTGAAGCGCACACACTCTTTCTTGCTAGCAAGCGGAACCTAATTTTTCTATCGTGAGAATTCGCAATGTACGCGAGTCGCGGTGTTCTAAAGAATTAATAGCGTGAAATAACAGAAATTACTGTGATTGATGGTTAAAGAGAGGATTCCTTAACGCAACCAACCGAGCGATATCGTACGTAACGTAATTGTCCAATTTGGTGGACAGACAAATGCATCAAAAAGTTTGTTAAAATTGCTTTCCCAGTCACATGCTCCAGTCATTATTGTCAAGTCGACAGCTCTTAACGAACTGGTTTCAGTGGGAACTGGTTCAAATTTACTAAACGTTACATCTAGGTATTTGCATAAGAGTAAGAATTAACTCAATAAAAGTACCTTATTGATTATGAAACAAAAACTAGAAAAGTGATACCTAACAAGGCAAAGATAAAGATATTTAAATAGCTCAAACTGGCAATGACACAAGAAATTGAGATCAATCAAGTGCTTTATAATTTATACACTACGAGAACCGCTATAAGCGCTGAGCGAATACTAAAAGAGCGGCGAATTATGAAACCGACCCAAACCGATCATGCATCAACGTCGTCGGAGCCAGGGAACAAGTGTACCAAACCAACTTTTCCTTCAAGGCTCGTTATCATTAAAAAAATCAAGTGCATCCAATGATTGCAGCTAGTCCTTGACAGTGGCATTGCGAAAGTCAGTCGGTTGCCAGCCGTCGCGCAAAGCGGTTGCTGCCACGATGCGCGTGCGCGAGTCTGCAGTGAAAGTTCGTTAGTCTGCGAAATGCGGTTCGCGATCGCCTTTCTGTTTGTGGTGAGTGCTAATTACGTTAAAAGTGTTAATCGAGGGTGTTCTCTCTTGGATTTCGATATTTGTGAAGTTACAAGTGATGGAAATGGTAGGGTTTTCGGAGAAGGGGATCTGGATGGTATGTTACTTCCAAAGGAAACACAAACGGTAGCGCAAGTGCAAGATGCTGGAGTCGACATAGATTTTAATTCATTATATTTATAGCTGTCATCGTCCACTGAATTAACAAAGACACAGTGCTGCTAGGTAGATATTACTTTAAATAACGAAGATAACTATTTCAACAGAAGAAACTCAAAAGAAACAAAGCTGAGTAAATGCTGAAAAGAAATAGAAATTCGGGGTCAGTGAACTCCCATTATTTGAATAAAATACAGTAGTATTGTGATGTGTTCTTAAAAAAAACAATTATAGAAAATCATTAGATATGTTTCACACACAAGAAATCGATTATAAACCTGAAAAGCCTGAAGTAACCATAAGCAAAATAATAACAAATGAAAATATAACAGGAGTTAAGTATTTGTTTAGAGTTAGGACACAGACTGAACTACCACGATTTAAATAAAGGTATTTTTCATGTTAATAGGTATGATGTTTGTTGATATCTCATTTGCAAGTTTGTGATTGTGAACTACTATTGTATAAACTTTACTACAATAGCTCCGGATGATCTTGTAATGGACATAATGACATAAGACACGACTGCTTAAAGAATTTCAAATAAAAAAACCGGTTCATTTATTGCAATAAAGACAACAGTTATAAAACAAGTGCTTTTGAATTTGGTATAAAGTAAACATTCCGAAGTAATAGCACAGGCACAGCTAGGTTTCAAATCATCAATAATAATCGATGACAGCTCACCTAGGCAAAGTGTCTTAAATATCGTAGCTATTAAGGTAAACGTAATAAATTATGAATTTTAAACGAACATAAACAAGTGGTTTATAAACAAACACTCAAAAAACATATTAACATTAAACGATTTTGATGACAATAAAGGACCAATCAATGCAATCGCACGCATCGGCACTAAACTTGCCTTCCGTGGCGGGAACGAAAGCAATAAGCGCTTGAAGAATCTCCCGAGGAAATCAGGACACGGAGCGGGCGATGTCTATGTCTTGGACCCCTAGGCGTGGGAAACAGGCCTCTTCGCACACTTCACACCGCAACCACATCAACTGCGAATTTATTAAACGTAATTAGTGAAATTATAATGTAGGTGTGGCCTGTGGGTAGGTCTGAATTGGATTGCTGTGAACTTAATTGGGCGGAGGTTATTAGCACCAGAGCAATCGTAAAAGTTGATTTTGAAGGTGGGCTTGACAGGTCATTTCCGTTGTGCTACACGGCAATGTTACGTTTGACATTGTTATCCATATATTTATTTAATAAGTGTTCTACACATTTTAAATTACTAACTTATTTTGCAAATGAACAAAGAAATTAGACAGTTAGTTACGGTAAAGAATACATAACTCGATGGACAATTACATACAATTCAAAACTAATTTAATCCAATCAAGGCTTATCTCAAAGTTATCAATTTAACAGAACCACAAACTTTAAGAAAACTCAAAAAACTTTTATTGAGCTAACTAGATTAGAACAACAAATTGTCCCAGAAGAAAACAAATATAATAAAATGCTCAAGTTCTTACGTTGCATAAAGTGTACTTAATATTGCGTTTAAACGCGAATAATCAAAAAAAAAACCAAACTAATGCTAATGATACAGTTGTTAACTATGACCTAATGTAATCAAACACACATAACAGAATGACATGAGATGACAAAAGTTGAAAACATTATCTAAATGACTTCGTTAGTTCTTTTGGATCGTTGAAAGCCGTTGATCTGGAGAAAGTACATAGGGGCCAGAACAGGTGGATTTGACTTAGTCACCTAGCAATACATATTAAAGTTGTACCTAGTTAGTTAAGTAATAACCCCATTAGTCAGGTTTCTTTTACCAGCAATTATGCTATTCATTTATATTTTATAGACATTACTGCACCCATTGAGTAACATTTAATGCTATTTTATATGAACTGGTCTTTGAACAATTAACTTCTAATAGAATTTCTAAATTACGTCAAATAGTATAATAACAATCACGTTAACAACATAATATGAAAACGTAATGACAAGATAACACCGCCGTAACAATGTATTTATCGTGTTTGTACCAGAGACACCCCTTTTTTCTATGGTTTGTACTCACCCATTAGCTCTTAGATTAGATCTTTTAAGTAGTTAAATCTATGTTATAATTATCTATTTTCATAAACAAAAACAAATAGTTTGCATTATGTCATCACGAATGTTTCATCTGATACAATAATTCTATAGATCTCTATCTTGCCTATTATGGAGGAGCATGGGTCATGTATGACGTCACACCTGCTCCCAAATACTATCGGTCACTTTCACTGCATGCCAGTCCGTCAGTCCATTTGATGCTTGAATGTTACACTTTCATTTTGTTGTTATTATGATAGGTACTTACTAAGTCTTTACTTTTATTTCAGTCATGCCATATATGTACATTAAAACTGGACGCTAGTTGTCTTATAAATCGAACTTTACTCAGCCTTTTCTTAGTTAGGTTTTTTTTGCAAATGAGAGTCTTCTCTGAAGTAACTTTTAATGGTCGTGTAATGTAAAGAGAAACAAAATTAGTTTCTTTATACTTTTCAAACTGATTAAATTGTAAAAAACATAACATCTAGTTAAGCCATTAATTTTGTACCGTCTAACTTCATACTTCGAAAAACTATCAAAGCACACAAAACCAGTTTGCGCATGTGTAAGATTCAAGTCGGATCTCATTTAGATTGAGGTCAAAATATATTAGAGACACTTAGTCTGTCTCAAACACTTGTCTCAATGAAAGTAAACGTGTCTAGCCTAACTTGAACCTAATTGTAGAACGTTCGTAGATGTCGATGCGATGTCGATGTCGCCATGATCCTGCAATTTCACTTTTGCTCGCGACTTTCTCTTCAAAGACACGTCGAGAGTGTCGGAGTTGCGCAAACGCCAGGATTCAAGATATGGTTGTATGGTAATCCAAATGTGGATTTACGACCGTGTTTTTCTTGTGGAGATCGATACCAATAATATACCTACGTGACGGCAATTTTATGATATGCTTGAGCACGATTCATCCAATTTAAGCGTTAGAGAAGGCAACAGAAATATATAGTGGTTCCCTATTTCTAACTTTCATAAGAAGACAATAAATTAGCATTATTTTTACTTATTGCTTGGCATATCTTTTTTTTCCTATGGTATGTTACCTACGACATACCTAATCTTATTCGACTAACAAGATGTTTTTTCAATTCTTATAAATTAGATCCACTTCCTTAATTTCCGCAGTTTATTCCCAAATATTTTGGTAAACCAATCTAAAATAAACTCTTTAGACTTTACACTAACTTATTACTATTAATCTTGGTGTAATAATAACATAAGCTTTGAAAAATGTTTCTTATTTTTATTTCATCCTTTTATTCGCTACTTTTATTGCATGTGCATTGGATACTACAACTGTTAGGTTGTTTGTTACACTTCAATTTCATTGTTAGTGTCCAAACAACAGGATTTAGTGGAGTGATACCATCGGGGCATCTCTCCGTGTGGGCACGCGATACCGTTAGACTTGAATTGTCAAAAATTCCACAGAATGCTCTCTTTGTTAGCAGTTACGCATAAGGAAAATCAAGTCAGAAATAAAAATGCATATATTTCGACGCTAACCTTTTAGCCATCGGTCGGTTCCTACACAAAACTCTCAGCCAGCTAACGCTTTCGTTAACAAATCTAATAATAACCAGACCTTTTTCCTGAACAATGCTATCGATTCGGTATTTACGATTAAACTTATTTTACAGGACTAAACTAAATTTAAGCGTCCTTTCCTTGTCTTTTCGATATTGAAAGAAAAAGACAGAACACTTAAATTAAGTTTAATCCTGTCAAATGAGTTTAATCGTGAAAACCGAATCGACACCAATATTTACTTAATTTAATCATTCTTATCATCATTGGTATTTATGCCTATCTGATCTGTTGCAGACGATTCAACCGTCTGAATCTTTCTACTAGGAACTTCTTTGAGCGAATCTTCTAGGGACTTTACAATACTGTAAAGCTCCCAGATCCAGAATAAATAATATCTTAATCTGAGCTACTGCTCACTAACATTATTTACCTCCTTACATATCATGAACAAGGTAACTTCGAAAAAAAAATTAATATAAGCCAGGCTTGCAACCCAGTATCTATTCGTGTCTGGATTTTTGAATCCAGAAATTGACGACGATGCTTCATCGTCATATCTATCACCTTCAAACTGCCGTATTAATCTGTTTATTACACCCAGATACTAAACACCTTGTGCAAAAGGTATGTTGATATACCTTTCAACTTTAACCATAGAAGCTAGGGTAATTGTTCAATCTTATAATCGTTTCTTCTTCACAAAAACTTTCCGAAAAGGTGGGTATTTAATTTATACTAAGTGATTCCGAGAGGGAGGAACCTCGTATTAGGTAGACAAAAGAATGGCCTTCGAAAAGTGTTACTTCGAATAAAATATTTCAGTTTTCATTTATCTTATTTTTATGGCAGTAGAAAGAATAACAGCACCAATTTCTAAGTAGGTGACATGGACAGGCGGGCAGGCCGGGTTCGACTCGGCGTCGGCGTGTGCGCGCCCGCGGCGCTCGCACCGCGCCCGCGCAGCGCCCGTCGCGCCCTGCGACCTCAGCAAGCAGTCCTACTGCACCACCCCGGGGACTGGCTACCCTTGGTTCGCGATCCGGCGATTCGTCAGAGAGAACCAGGTAAGTATTCGATAAATAACTTATAAGGATTTTTCGCGATACTGGTTTTTTTAATCATTTATTTATACATTGACATTTTCGCGGATCTGTTAAATAATCGTTACCAGTTTTTATTACACTTTGGAAGAGACTAAGGCACGAAACGTAGTACTATTATCTAATCTGTGACGAAAGGCAAAAGAAACTAACCCGAGTTTATCCCGTACAATTTAACGAGCACGAGCGATCTCAGTTTTCGGAATTTGATTGCTATTCTATAGATTTCCCTCATTAGTCTTTATGGGTGGATATAATAGTAGACTACATCGCTGATTTCGCCCTGACATTCGCCCGTTTATAAAGTTGCATCATTCATTTCAGGGTCTCATGCGACGGATGTACGGTGAAGAACGCCATATTTCTGTCTTGAAAGCCGAGCTGGAGAACTTCATAGAAGATGACGACGATGAAGTTAGAAAAACTGCTGATTTCGCTGAAGATCTGATGAAAACCAAAATGATGTACACAAAGAAAAGCCACAGTCGTGCCATGAAAGAAAAACCACATTTCCGACCTATACAAAGTACTGAGAAAAACAAAAGGGTAGATAACGATACTTTGAAGGTAAAACCTTTGAATACCACAGTAAACCACGAAAAACATAATGGCACGAAAGACGGTAATAAAACTGAAATAACCAGTAACGAAACTGTTAACGATGACAAAAGTATATCCTATAAAACAAAATTAGAAAGCATAGCTAACATAGAGATCAACAACTTAGAACCAGACGTTATAACATTGGAAGCCGTCATAAAGCAAAGTATTGAAACAAACAGCATATATCCTCAAAATACAGGGAATGTAAAAAGTGATTCTACTGCTAATGAGACTAAAGATAGTTTGATATACGAGAGAAATAATGGCAGTAACGTTACAGCCACAGAAAAGGATGATAATGAAACCGAAAGTACTACGACAGAGCACTATGAAGAAGCAACAACAGATTCAAACAAGGAAGACTGGAAATCAATAAATACAGATACGTCAACTTTACCGCCAACACTGCTGTTCTCAGAACACGAGAAGATTAAGAATGATAGAATAGACACTAAAGTCAACGAGAAGAAAGAAGAGTTTCATCCAAAACCCGTACATCAGGAATCTGCGAGGCCTGCTGTTATAAAACTACGAGGAGCGTAAGTGATTTTATTTATTTGGGCGATTTCTGTCAACTTTAAAGTTCTTTTTCACAGTTTTAATATTATTTAAGCTCGAGTACAGTTTGCAAAACTTTATACTGACTCTCTGTGTTTTAAGTTTAAGTGCTACGCCGAGGTTCGTAGGTTACTCCCACCCATGCCAAACATTTGTGTGATGAGCAATTTTTTTGTCGGTAACTAAGATAACGCATGCGCTTTACAGGGTGTAATAAAATAGGTGTAGGGCCCGTTAAAGTAAAGTCCTGTTCATGACACTGAACAACTCTTGTTCTACGGGTTTGCGGCTTTGTTGTATAAAAAGTACGACTTCAAGCAATTAATCAGCTGATTAGCCAATTTTCTTATGATATGATTAGTCCAAGTATTTTTTAAAGTAATTTGAAGCCTTTATGTGCCTGTCTGTATAGCATCTCAAACGAGCGAACTGATTTGAATGCGATTTTTTCACATGATAGCAGGTTTCATCTAGGTGGTTCTTATTCTTAGGCATGTTTGGTGAAAATCGGTTCACTGGCTTTTGAGTCATTTGAATCGGGGGCCTTATGTTTTTAATTTTAATTATCGACGAAACAACTGCAGTCATTTCCAGTTAGAGCATGTTCATGAATATTATCTTTCAGAAACGCGTGCGAGTCCAAGGAGGAGATGGCGGCACCGTTTTGGGCAAACAGCACGCGGGGGGAAGTACTTGCTCTATTGAACATGTATCCGTTCGAGCAGTACATCCACATGGAGACCTGCGTGCACGAGCGCAAGCAGATGTACTGCCGCGAGGGGTGCCGGTGCGTATGATACTTAAATAAACAAACAGTAATATAAAATACTTAAATAATAATTATTATTATTATAGGTGAGATAATGTCAAGGGCTTACCAACTGTGGATTTTTAAAAAGTTGGTATGGAATTAATCAGTATTACTCGTACCACTAAGTTGTGGTCGCTATATTAGGCTCATCCATAGGCTCAAAAATGATCAACGGGACTGGAGAGAACTATTCTTGTGATACCTTTACCACGATCTTTACGGAAATGCTTTAGACTAAAGCCACTAGCATACAACTCATACAAGTAGATCACTAAATAAGCAAGTTAAAATGGCAATGCTAGCTCGTAGAAATAAAAATCTATGGGGAAGAGGGATTCTCGAGTGGCGACTGCGGAGTAGAAGACGTAAGATAAGAATTAATGTTACTGAAGAAAGCAAGACGATCACAAACAAAGCATTTCCACTCCATCAAACTTAGGTCTAAGGTCATAAACCTAAAATTCCAGATGCGAGCAACAGTACCGACTGCATCGCCTGCTAGCCTACGACCCTCGCAACGAGTGCCGCGGCATCTTCGCCGACTGGTTCAGGTTTCCCGCCTGCTGCGTCTGCAAGTGCTACGATGTGCCGCTGGAGTTCAGAGCGAGGTGAGACAGACAGATTAGATGAGGATGTTTCTGGTGTCGTTGGAGGTGGGAAACAGTAAAATTACTTTTAGTTATGCTGAAAGATATCTAGTAACAAGGAATAGTGTATCGGGAGGGGTGTGGGGATATAAATTATTTAAAAAAAAAAACTTTAAAATGCAAAGTCCTTGACGCTGTAAGGCGTTGTTTACCCAACTACAGAACAGGTGAAAGGAGGGTCATGCACGAGATTTCCAGGTAGAACAAGTTGATTTAGCTGCCGCTACAGAGCTGATGACTATGCTAAGTAGAAGAGTTACTACCATGAAAAGCAACCATCATAAATAGTTAAAACCACTTTCTGATAATAGAACCCATGGATTTAGAGGTTGCGAATAATGTTATCATAGCAACAATGGCGCCGTAGCTAGACCTAAATATTTTTGGGTAGACTTTTCTTTGGGGCTTCGGTCCGTGGCAGAGGTCCGTTCATCCTGGCTTCCTGATTTTTTTTTTTTTTTTTTTTTTATATGATAGGTGGCAAACGAGCAGACGGATCACCTGATGGTAAGCGATTACCGCCGCCCATGGACACCCGCAACACCGGAGGAGTCACAAGCGCGATTTGTTTCGAATCCCTTTTAAATACAGATACAGGGATTTTCGTTTCGTTTATTGTTTATAAATAGTTATAAATAGCATAGTTTCATGAAAAATACCTATAAGTCACTTTGCAGTTTTAGCGGAGGGCTGAAAAAAACCCTGTATGAGTCCAATTTGTATACAGTGTTTTACCAAGATGCTAAGAAAAGCAACTTACCTGTATTTTTTCAGAAACAAATAAATCTATTTGTTTCAGGTCCCCGAGGATACTACACCCGCAGTATGATGAGGAGGTCAAGAGGGTCATTTACGAGGATGTGGCCAGAGACTGGTACACGATGGGCTATGATGAGGAGGACGACCTGTATTGATACTTATGTAAGTACTTTATGTTCAATGGTTCAACCGACTTCAGTAATTTAGAATTTTGGTCTTACCAGAGTAAAAAAAAATATATCTCTGAGACTGCGCTTGGGCAACTCGGAACTGGTTATAACGACTGAACACTAGTGATGTGCCTTTAATGATTATATTTTTAGTGTGTGTCGGATGTAGTTCTGGAAAATTCAATGATCTTTTGTAAATGAGATGTATAATGTTACTATAGTAAGTCATACACATTTTTAAGCTCGTAGCAAATAACTGCTTCGAGTTTTTAACGCACGAATGTTCCTGCGCAGTAGACAAAATTTTAATTACGCGGGAAACTGATGGGCCAATCGAGTAGCTTCATTGTTACCCGCCATTATATGTTTCTAAAATCTCTGCCGCCATTGGTTGATTGATTTCGCGCCTGATTCAATGAAATCGTCAACTATCAGAAAGTTGTCACCGTGGGTTGATCGTTTCGGGTGTTTCCATCAATAGTTTATTCTTGTCTGCGCAAATGATGATTACTATTGTAAATATCCCTCACATTTATTATTTTAAATTTTGTTTTACAGATCTTGTGCTGCAGTCTGTGAAGAGTTGAAGTTTAATAAATGCAGCAATTGCTTGTTCCCACCTAATATTCAAAAGAAAATTTTATTTTGACCAGTTTAATGTTTTGCAAATTTTTGTTGATTTTATTAGGATTCTCGTCTTATTCAAATGTTTAAATAGTACCTAGTTAAGTTATGTAAATAAATTGTTAAGTTATTGATAATCTATGTCTAGTATTTAAGTTATAATTTAAGGCTAGTGAAAAAAATATTTGTAAAAAGTATTGAAATAACAGAAATAGAAATAATATTGTTAAAATATTTGTAAGAAAAATAAATATTTATACATATTATCTTGTCTCTGTTTATACTAAACTAAACATAGGTGCTGACTTACATTCTAAACCTTTTTTTGTCTCTTTATGTTATGTATGATCGTCCAGTCATCCTCAATCAAAATAAATATCCGCTCGATATCATATACATCATTAATATTATGATTAGAATGAATGAATGCCTATTTTTACCTATATTTAAATATTTAACATTTCTTAAAAAACAACTGGGAAACAATTTCAATATTGAATTTTACTAATTTACTCATTGCCGTTCAAAAATAACGGTTCCATAAAAACAGATTTTTAGCATAGCACAATGGGGAAGAAAACGCAAAGCTATTTGCAGATGGCGCTTCGGACGATTAGGGAGTTTTCAGATGACGTATGTCACGCCGTTCATAAGTGTCTCAATAGATGGCGTTTCTAAGCTTTGGCAATATATTTTTAAAAACAGCGTAGAATTTACGGTAGCAAAATAGATTTAGTATTGTTAAAAACATATAAAGAGCTACCTGAACATAGATTCTTATTAATTGAATTAACAGAAACGATAAACCAATTTGGTCAACTATGAATAACCTGGGTGGGTGCGTTCTGGTTTCTCTGTTATATGTAATTTCTTCTTCCGAACTAAAAATAAATTGATTTTAATACATTCTTATGATTAAAATGCAATTTATAACTCGGTATCATGTTAGAATTCTTAAAGAAATACAAAAAGAACACTGATAAGCTTTGTGCATCAAAAATTATGAAAAGTATTTTTTGTATCAAAATGCAAAAAATATTCAATGAAAAGTAATCTTCGTAAGCTATTCATCATTATTAGGATATTAGTCGGTTATATCAGTCAGTTTTGACGATTTTTAAGAGATTTTCTTATTACCAATGTTGATCAGCGCCATCTAGTTGAGTTTAGAGAAACCCGTGGAAAATTCCCTATTAGTTCCGCGTTTTTTATTATCGAGATGTTATAAATTAGTTTTTTTTCTGTAAAATTGTTAAATGGAAAATGTATGCGACTTGGACTGTTCCTCAATTAAAGGCGAAGTTGAAAAGTACATAATTGAAAACGTAACTTTTCCCACGTCTTCTTCTTTCGATAATCTTTAGGAAATTAATGATTTCCATTATTATTGCAACCAATCGCCACACAACGCAGCATTTTTTTAATAATCTTATGTTTAGTTCACGTAAACAACTTTTTCTATACGTTTTGACAGTTAGTATGAGTCAAGCGATATCAGCGCCTCTATCGGCGAGCTTTGTCAGTTTTCTTCCAAAGAATGGCGTGTCGCTTCTGGGTGTCAGTCAACAGTCAACACACCAAAGAGTTCCAGAATATTTCATGAGAATAATTTTTACTCTCTCATAGCAGGATAGCCTATGGGGAAGAAAACTGACAGAAGTCGCCGATAGAGGCGCTGATATCGCTTGACTCATAACTAGGGATGGGTAAGGGAATAAAAACTCAGTCAGAGTAAATACTGAGTTTGAGTAAATACTGAGTATTTACTATATTAACTGAGTAAAAAGAATGACTGAGTTTAAAGGCCGGCAACGCACTTGTGACTCCTCTGGTGTTGCGGGTGTCTATGGGCGGCGGTAATCGCTTACCATCAGGTGATCCGTCTGCTCGTTTGCCACCTATGCCATAAAAAAAAAAAAAAAAAAAAAAAGAGTATTTACTCTCTAGAGACAGTAAAAACTTTTTATCGGTTATTTTTGCATAACATGGTAATCATGGTATACATATAATAAAATCAAGACCAATGCAATGTGAGGAAAATATATATTAAAAAAAACATGCGAATATTTTTTTTTTTGGGTCTTCGTGTTGGAGTTTATTTTAACCTTTCGCTTGCCTTCCATATTTGAATATCGCTTCAAAGCATCTTGTGCGCACTCATGGTTGAATATGTTTAAATTCTTCAACCACTAACTGGGCAATTTTTTTTCTTCTTGAGACCCGTCTAGCTGTGCGGCATCAATCTCAGAGGTAATCTGTCAGACAATGGAATATTACATCCCGTTCTCTGACATTCCTCTTGAGAATCAAGATCAATCAAAAAAGGTAGCCGTGTGGATCCTGCCAACTACCGCCCCATAGCAATCACTTCCACAATCCAAGATTATGGAACGTGTACTGAATAACCTCATTCTTGCATATCTCGAAGACAATGACCTTCTTAGCGATCGACAATACGGGTTTCGCCGAGGAGATCTTCCTGTGTATGCTACGCACAGTGAAATGTCATATCTCCAGAACACTATTCTATATCGCAAACATGCCCCAACGGCATATATGGCTAAAAGTCTTATGAGTTACTCAGTCTGTATCAAGCTACGGTCACGACAACGTGTCCTCCGTACTCACTCCTTGTTACACAAAAACATGCCGAATTGCGTAGTAAAATCGTGTAAATCTCATTCCGCCAGAGATAACAAGAACACCGGTATCACATTTCACAGGTCAATAAGTATTATGTTAAGATTTTGAATAAAAATAACTTCGTAAAAATTCATCACAAATTGTCGCCATTTTCCATCGTTCAGTGTTGCTTAAAAATAAAAATACTAAATACCCTAATTTGGGGGAATTTAAATGAATGAATGATGAGGACGTATTACGTGTGTCTATCGATAACTGTTTAAATTGTAAAATTACTGTAACTGTATATTTTTTGTATAAAATAAATACAGGGTGTTAAAAAAACGCGCATGAAATTTTAAAGGGTTATTCAGAATCAAGTATAGAATACAGGAAAAAATATTTAAAAAATCCAATATACAACTTTTTTGTAGTTTTCCACACAAATTCTTCATTAATTATTCAGATTCAGTATTAGAAACTGAAAAAAATATATTGTGGACTTATTCAATATTTTTTCCCGTATTCTGTACTTGATTCTGATTAACCCCAAAACGCACTTTTTTAACACCTACTATAAATAAACGATAAGAGAGAGAGAGAGAGAGAAGAAACAATAAATAAAAATGTTACCCTATATTTGTATTTTATATTAATTTAAAACGTAAACTAGGATTCGCAAAGATCCCGTGAGGAGAAAAAAATAGTAATAAATAATGAAAGTCGCGGGCGAAAGCTCGTGACAATAAATACAATAGTTGATAAAACTAAATTCTCGTATTTTATATTAATTACAGTTATTGCTTGAAGTAAATGCCGATTACAATTACAATTCGGCTGTTCCAAAATAAAATACTGAAAACGCCATTTCGATAATTTTATATTAGCAAAATTTGAAAGAAAATCCTTAGCCTTAAAACTTTCAAAATACTTTATTGCCTTTTTTCGGTAGCTCAGAAGCCTGATTCTTTTACAAGCTATCGAAAAATAAATCTCCGCTAAGGTGACATCGTATGCAGTAAATTCAAATGTAAGAGAGTCCTTTTTTGTGAAATAGCCATATTCAGTGTTTTATTTTGGAACAACCTAATAATTGAATTTAAAATTGGTTCTGATAATATTTACGAGTGAGTTCTGATAATTTTAATAAAAGTTCCTGGATTTTTAAAAGACTATCAATTAAAAATTAAAGTACGAGTTCTCAAACACGACACAAAATGACCTGTTAAACCTAAAAGTTATATGATTTATGTCGTTTAACATTAAAAATTAAAAAAACAGCTCTTTAGGTTTTCTTTCATTTTTCAGTTTTTATTAATCCTGCTATCGAGAAAAGTCTTTCGGAAGTCACATCTGAATGTTTTACTAACAAGTATTTGACTAAAAAGTTGAAATAGTAATTGTTAAATCATTTCAGTAAACGTAACAATAAGGGGTTTTCATTTTCAAGCAATTTAGTGATTTTCAACAGTGAAAATAGATGGCGCTGCACCGAAGTCGAGCGTTAATGTCGTAAATAATTATGAGATTTCATGTTTCTACGTAATTCTTTTTATAGGTAATTACAATTCTTTATTGGACATTTAAAGAAGAATATTAAATACAACACGCACATATTCATACAATTAAAATGGTCGGCAGCCTTATACAGAGTATTAAGAAAATTAGAACTAGGTACTTTTTGAGGGGCGATTTAGAGATTCTTTAATATTTATCAAACTGAAAAACTTTTGTCCCACATCTTTGTAAAAAAATTGTGTACTCCATACAAAGTTCCCATGGAAATATAGGCCGAGTACGGGTTGCCAGCTGTTTAATTTAATACCTAACTTTCCATCAACGCCACCTATTGAAGAGATTCGGCAACTTTTTTTTCTTAAAAACCTCTCATTACAATTAATTGTTAAAATGCCAATAATTGCCAATTACAATTAATTGTTATTGTTTTATCACTAACATTTTATTACACTCTGACTGAATAAATATTTTTATAAGTTTCTATTAATTTAAAAACCTTTGTAAGCTTCATTACACCTATTCACTTTTGCTTTTAAATTATTACTAGTAATTAGATAATACGATATTATCCACTCGGTGTTACATTACAGTTACAAAAATATCGATCTATCATTCATTCGTTCATTCATTCATTGAGGGAATATGATACTACTACTGGCAACATTGTTCAAGTGTCATTGAAAACATATAGCCCTCTTTTTCTTACTTGACGTTTAGTTGTATAGATTCGCTTAGTAAGAGTGAGACAAATATAGTGTCACTTTCACATAAGTTCATGTTTCAAAGCTACGTCCTAGTTTTTGTTACTTTACTCCACGTTGTCATGGAAGCGTTATAGGTGATTGCGGCTCTTGTATATAAACCTCTTTGGCTACGCATGTTTGGGGCGAGGCCATTGAGAAACATGGTGAAGCATTCGTTGTGTCTCTCGACATCTCAAAGGCTTTTGATAGGGTCTGGCACGCCAGCCTTATTGGCAAGCTTCCATCTTACGGGCTCCCTGTGAGCTTGTGCAACTGAGTATCCAATTTCCTGAGGGAACGGTCGATTCGGGTAGTCGTTGATGGCTGCTTGTCTGACCTATTGCTTATCGATGCCGGGGTACCTCAGGGTTCGGTTCTTTGTGCAACTCTATTCCTGCTACATATAAGGCCGTGGCCTGGACGCAAGCGACGGCGACAGTGACAGCGACAGCGACAGCGACGGCGACAGCAACAACGACAGCGACAGCGATGACTGTTCACGACGCAAGCGACAAGGTCACTGGGTTTGCGGCGACGTAGTGACGTGACTCTGTCGATGTTGGTCTGTCGCGATGTCGATATTTCGATATTTTCATAATTATTCTTACTAATAACACCTAACACTGACTCAGCGGTTTCCGCTTCTGACTATTGATCCGAGAGTCGTGGGTTCGATCCCCACCCAGGACAAAATATTTATATTTTTTAATATTATACTACTAATTTGCTAAAGAGGACGTAGAGTTATACAACAAACAAAACAAAAAGGCGATGAGCGGGGTTCAGGGGGAGGAGGGGGAGGTGTGGGGTGCAGGTGGGGGAGGAGCGGGGTGCGGGGGAGGGTGAGTTGCGGGGTGCGAGAGGAGGAGCAGGGTGCGGGGGTGAGGCGCGGGTTGCGGGGTTATGGCGCGGTTTGCGGGGGAGACGCGGGGTACGGGTGGTGGGGGAAAGGGGTACGGGGGAGGCGCGGGATGTAGGGGAGGATAGGTGGGTGCGGGTGGAAGGCGCGGGGAGCGGGGGATCGAAGTGCGAGGGGAGGAGCGGGGTGCCGGGGGGGAGGAGCAGGGTGCGGGATTGAGGCTCGGGTTGCGGGAGAGAGGAGAGGGGTGCGGGGGACGGTGAGGAGTGGGGTTTGGGGGAGCGGGGTGCGGGGGGAGCGGGTGCGGGGTTGAGGCGCGGATTACAGAGGACAGGAGCGGGGTGCGGGGGACGGTGAGGAGTGGGGTGCGGGGAGTGCGGGGTGCGGGGGGAGACGCGGCGTGCGGGGGGAGGCGCGGGGTGCGGGGGGAGGAGTGTGATGCGGAGGTGAGGCGCGGTTTGCAGGGGGAGAGCCTTTAGGGCCCGCCGTTTCTTCTCACTCCGCAAACACTTCCCGAAACGGTGGGTATACGAGTTCTGAGTGGTAGGAACCTCGAATTAGGTAGATAAAAGAATGACGCTCGAAAAGTGTACACTGCTACCTACTTCGAATAAAATATTTTCATTTCATTTCAACAACCTCGTTAGGTTCAATGTCTCTAAAATACAGGCGTGTCTTTTTTCTGCCAAAAGGAGTCCTTTCACCTTGACTCCTACTCTCCGCGATGAATCGATTCCGATAACTGACCACCTTGAGTGCCTAGACGTGACTATAACATCTAACATGAATTTCGGACAATACATAGAGTCCAAGGCTAAAGTAGCTGCAATGGACCTACGTATCCTATATAAGGTGAGACGGTACTTCACACCTGGACAGCTTCTTACATTATATCAGGCACAAGTCCTGATATAATGTAAGAACCCCGCTACCAGCTTGACGCCTTGGATGCTATCGACCGACGCGTCAGGAGACTAATAGGTGATGACGAGTTTATTTTAAATAAGCTCCAAAGCCTTGAGCATCGCCGCAAAGCCGCCTCTTTATCGTTTTTTATCGAATTCATTTCGGAGAGTGTGCTCAAGAACTTCATAACCTCATTCCCCTAGCTCCATTCCACCTTTGGTTCACTAGGCGCAGGGAGCCGTTTCATCCCTTCGTAGTTGATATACCACCTATTCGCACGAAGTGATATGCTTGTGCATTTATTATGCGGGAGTGGACTTTCATTCCATAAAAAAACCATCTACATAGTGCCAATACTCACCGAGTAAAATGGCTATGATGGACGGACGGACAGGGCGAAATTAAACGGGTCCCTTTTTTGCCATTTTGGCTACGGAACCCTAAAAACAAAACAAGTTACATGCATTAGTGGTACATAAAAGTTTCCCGTGTGCGCGGAGCCTAAAGTGATTTTTTAGTTGGTAACACTACGAATAACAACTCTATTGATAATGATTTTAAGGGGAATCCCCTAATTAAAATGTTAATAATGTTATATCGTCAGACTACTTAGAACTTAGAAAACTTAAAGAACGTAGAAAAACGTAAAAAAGTGTCATACAGATAAATATTAGATAAAATATAATAACTTATTAATTTTTTGCTAGTAAAACATAAATACTCAGTAAAAAGTAAAAAAAGAGTACTTATAATAGTTTTTACTGAGTATTTACTCTGGCATGAGTAAATACTGCAGTACTTACCCATCCCTACTCATAACATCATAACAATCATCACTAACTGTCAAAACGTATAAAAAAACTGTTTACGTCTCAGACCAAGTTTACGTGAACTAAACATATTTATAATTATGGAAATCATTAATTACCTTAAGATTCTCGGACGAAAAAGACGTGGGAAAACTTACGTTTTCAATCATGTATTTTTGAACTTCGCCTTTAATTAAGGAACAGTCCAAGTCGCATACATTTTCCATTTAACAATTTTACAGAAAAAAACTATTTTATTAGACCTCGATAGCGTCCGTAGCGCCATCTGCAAATAGCTTTGCGTCTTCTTCCCCATTGTTAATATCAATGACATAGGAGATAATGGACATGGCATACCTACAGAAAAAGCGTGCATACCTAAACTTGCTGAGAAACGAAAATGGTCGTTCGGCATAGTGCATACCCATTATATGAGATATGGTTTTATCGATATCACCGGCATGCAGAGAATGAGCGTCTATTTTTTTTTGTACTCTACTCGTACATTAATCGCAACTGATGGCGAACTTTCGATTATTTTATTATTATTTGACGATAATGGTCAAAATTGACATATCCTCCTAAACTAGAGATGGGCAATAACAGATTAACGAAATGAAACAAGAAATTAATTATATTGGTTTTATCAGTTAATTAGTATGTAAATGGTCTGTAATCACCAATATAATTACTATCTACTGTGTCTTTTACACTTAAACAATAAAAGGCAAAAAGTAGGAGACAGAAGATGTGAAATGAGTGTAGATGGCTCGTGTCTTGCAGCGCTATAGGTGTAGGTATTCAAAATAAAGATAAATATTCGGAACTGTATTTTAATTTACAGCTTGGCCGTAAAGAGTTGAAAAAAAATTAATGATAGCGCTGTTGGATGCGAGCAGCACAGGACCGGTCGGTGTGGAAATCCTTTGGGGAGGCCTTTGTCCAGCAGTTGACGCCATTATCATCATCAGCCGATGATGATAATGGCGCCACTATCGCTTACATTCCAACATTTAATACTACAATCTAAATGAATTTAATACTTGCAGGTTTTTAATATAAAATAAAATTACTTTTCATCGTTGTATTCAATAGTTTGTTTTCTGCATCCCTATAACTATATGAATGGGAAAATAAACAAGCCTAGGACATTTAAAGAAAATTTATTTAGTTTTATTCACATAAACATTCTGGTCGAAATAAATAACTTGATGATTTACACCTGATATGGCATCAACATTGTCATCTTCAGAATTTGAGCTGCTGTCACTGCTTTCCTTGGTGCCACTGGGTACGAATCCTTTAGCTGTTCCAGGACGTACAATAATACAATGTTTTCCTCTTAAAACATCATGCTTAATGCCTTTCAGATTTTTCTGTAATCAGAATTTAACATTATATTTAGGAAGAATGCCGTGCCTGACGAAATTGATCAACATTATTAAGTCGCGCTATGTATATGTATCGCGCTTATCCACTTTTTTCCATATTATGTAAACAGAACAACGAAGAGCATTTCGAATCGTCGGCTACCAGGATATTTCAGATCGGCTTGACTCCTTGGCGCTGCGTAGAGATGTAGCCTCATGTAGGGGTGTCTATGGGCGACGGTAATCGTTTACCATCAGGTGATCCATCTGCTCGTTTGCCACCTCTGCCATAAAAAAAATGTAAACAGACATAACTGAGGGATTATATGACTGACTGTAAATATGTGAATAAAATTCACCACTGACAACACTCTTAATCATTAAGTACTAACGTGGGTAGGTATACTTACCATTAAAAATCTTAATGGTACAGCTTCATCATGCAATGTTGTTTTGTCCAATGTGCGGTAAACATGATTCATGGAAATGAAGCGAACAGATGTTGATGGTTTTTGATGATGTTTTCTATGCCAATTGCTGCCAACCACTTTTTCTTTTTATATTCACTTCGGGGAAGCCTAAAAAAAAATATATGTAAGTAACTTTTTCTAAAATTCATCATCATCCTACATAAATATCGATGTCTAAAAGAGTCCCGAAGAACAACACTAGCCACGTTAGAGCCGAAAAATATTTTAATAAAATAAAGTTAAAAGACAGACTGAAATTATATTGAAAAGCTACTTTCGGTTATTTATATCGCTTATCTTCTGCATTAAGACAAATACGTAATTTAGTTTGTGAAAATAAGGTATATTTCAACAAGATAACAATACGTACCGGTGCAGTGTAATGTTCGGCCGATTTCAGCTCATTTTGATGCCACATCCTGTAACACTACAATTAGGCATCTTAATTACTGAGTTGTTTCACTTAATTTATTATTTTCGGATGCTTTGTTTAACCATATTTAACAATTTTCAATTAAAACACTCGCGAGCGAAGGCACTTTGACAGCTTATGTACCAGTGACACCGAGAAACGAGAATGGCGAATCGGCCGCAAATAGGTATTTTGCTGACGTCACGAAAACAACGTTGCCATTTTGTAAAGGACAAAAATATTGTTGTCCTTTTTTTACTGAGAAGAATTACATAAGTTAGAAAGAAATAAAAGTATATTTTAGAATTCGCTATCAAAATGGCCCATATTTGTATAACTGATTGTTCATATAGACAAATATTTCATGTCCTCTAGTTTCTTTGGTCTGAGGTTAATATTGTTAGTGTGAAAGGGACAGACTCTTGTCATGTAAATCTTACCTTGGTTCTGGAATGGGACTGTCAGTTACAGGGTTGCCGGTGCATACTTTTTGTTCCGATTTCGGAACTTTTGAGGCTTCAGCAGAACTTTTTCGGAACTTGATCATCGGAACTTTTCGGAACTTATAGCAAGAATTTGGAAAAGAAAAAAAACACAAAATTATTGAAAGAAGCGAAACTCCCAAAGACATCGGTTTCCAGCGAGGTTAAAACGATATGACGGACGCTTTGTACTTAGATTTTTTTCTTTGGGCTCGCTTCGCTCGCCCTTTTTTGATCTAACTTTGTTTCATAGGGCCAATGGGGCGGCCCTAGAGAAATTTTTAGGTGATGGCACCCCCTCCGCATACAAAATAGTTCCGACGTGTTATTTGCTCGGCTTATGTCTTTGTACAAAAGTTACATTCAGACGAACCGAGCACTTTGTTTTTATTTAAAACTAGATTCCGCCCGCGACTTTGTCTGCGTGGACTTCAGAATTGGGTCAGAGAGAAATTAAATGTTAAGGCAGTACCATCTAGTGACAACGTAAAATTTCAGTTTTTAGCTATTCCTCCGGGAACCCACGTGTTTTCCGGGATAAAAGTATCCTATGTGCTTTATCTATCTACCTACCAAATTTCATCCAAATCCGTTCAGTAGTTTCGACGTGAAAGTAGAACAAACAAACATAAATACTTTCGTATTTAAAATAGTGAGATGAGAAGTGTTACAGTTTTCGGCTTATCGTGTAGTCAGGATACACACTAATAAGTATAAAAATTGCGCGAGCAGAGCGAGCGCAAATTTTGTCAATTTATGTTACAAAGCTCTTATGTTTTTTTTTTTGACAGTCTCAGGTGTATTTTGCAATTGTGGTACAACAGCGCGAGTGTAGCGAGTGCGAAAATTTTAGATTCAGCTTAAGAAGTTCTTCAGGGTGAGGCATCTTTGCTCCACAAACATATGAGAGACATTCTTTTTCGGTGCTGTTTATGATACTCCGACACGTGGTGCCCTAAGCGATTACTTAATTTGATTAAAATTTGGTTAGTTTTTGACCTCGTTTTGTGTCTTCAGTAATTACGAAGGAAAAGATCAAGGAAACGAAAAAAAACCGGCTTCTCCATACAAACTGTCCAATCAAGTTTATAATTTTGTAACTACGGAGAAGCCGATTTTTTTCGTTTCCTGAATAAAATTCTTGTGGAAAGTTGTTTAGTTTCGTCTACTGAGCAAGCCCGTAAAGTTTTCAGAAACCTGTCCCTTACACACTGTATATTGTAAAAAAAACGAGAGAGGAGCGAAAATTAAAATTTATCTAAAGTAGTGCCTCTTTAGTACATCGCAAAATAACAGTTTAGTTCCAAAGATTTTGTAGGGTGCACCCACAGCGATTAATATGGAACTGAGGATATTCGTTTGGACACCTTTATTTACTGTCAAAAAAAATTGTAATGTCAAAGTATACATTTAGTAAGCAAAAACGAGGATTTGCGCGCAGGCACAAATTCACAGGATCGATCGTAAGCGGTTGTGTTTTCGGCTGATTTTGGCGCCCCCCCCCCCCACAAATGGCGCCCGGTGCGGGTGCACCGCCCGCACCGCCCTGGGGCCGCCACTGCATAGGGCTCAGATTTTTTTGTTGTCAGTCTGTCATGTCAGTTTGTTTGAAAGACATGAGTTGATAGACGTCAGTTTGAAATTCGACAGTTCGACAGATAATGCTATGACAGATCGTTGTTTGACATTTGATATGCCTCATTTTCACATGTAGAATTATTAAGAATTTTGAGGGCAGTAGCAATGGAATAGCTCATTCAAAAAGGGCGCGAGCGGAGCGAGGGTGGAAATTTTTACACGGAACTTTTCAAGTCAAAACGGAACTTTTTATAAGTGGTTTCGGACTATTTTCATTTTTACTGCCGGCAACGCTGGTCAGTTACGGTGGATGGATGAATGGAAGCGTCATTTTATTATTTTGATTCACAAAAAGTAAATTTTATTATTTTGAGGCTTGCATTCTGCGTATTTTAAAACATCTAATAATACTCGTGTGTTCTATGTTATTGCCTACGACGTAGCCCCTACGTGAAGACAGTGACAGTATCGGGATAAAATGACCGGGAGAGGCAAGAAACCAGCGGCGCCAAGGAAAAAGGCAAATGGATACAAAATGCCTGCTCCTATCCCGTCTGGTGAGGTTATCCACGACACGGTGGGGAAGAAGAAGTGGCGGATAGGCCCCTCGATCGGCGTGGGGGGCTTCGGCGAGATATACTCCGCGTGCGACCACGAGAGCTCGCCAAAAAAAGGTGGCAATTACCCGTTTGTTGTAAAGATTGTGAGTACTGTTTTGGACTTTTAGTTGTTTTTACAATAAAATCTGCTGAGGTAACCCTTTATAGAGTCGACTTAAATCGTATGGTCACAAACGATACTCCTACAACTGCTTAAACTTGGTTGAGTAGTAAGGTTCATAAAATAAGTCTCAAAACAGTTTAATGAATACTTCCCGCCTTTTTGTCTAAAAGGACCTAAGTATGGGGTAAAGATTCATTCATTTATTTATTCAGTAACAATATACATTATGTGTGAAACTTACAATATACACAAAAACTAAAACTAAAAATTAAAATGTTCGTATGGTCACAAATGAAACTCCCACAACTGAATGATTTTCTTTGTTTCAGGAGCCACATGAAAATGGACCGCTGTTTGTAGAGAAGCATTTCTACATTCGGAATGCTAATAAAGATGACAGTAAGATACAGATTTTCATATCTAAATACAGTTTATAGTTTTGCCTTACCAGTTTATAACTATTTTTTGCTATAATGGTAATCTTAGCATCATGGACTATGATACAATAGGCTGTATTATATTGTTTTAACTGACCATTTACTAGACCTAGGATAATTAGTTTTTGTTTTTGTGATTAATTGTAGTCTTGTCTTGTTTTTTCCCAGTTGCACAACACATGAAAGCTAAAAAGCTGTCAAGCTTTGGTATGCCAACATACTTTGGCAATGGTTCACATGACTTCAAAGGGGAGAAGTACAGATACTTAGTCTTGGAGAGGTACGGCAAAGACATCTGGACGCTATTCAAGGAGTCCGGCAGATCCTTCCCCCCAGCCACTGTGTTTCAACTGGGTTTGCAAATGGTAAGAATTTTAGTTGTATAGCTAGTTTTTTCAAATTTATTGTTTGGTTTGTATGAACTTATATACATTTACTTTTCTGCCGTGCTTACAATAAGAGCAGTAAGTCTGTGAAACACACTTTTGAGTTTTCATCCCATTTGGCATTTTCCGAATTGTTTCTATAGATTATTTTAAATACGATTTTTGAAATGTGTAGCTCAGATTCAGTATTTTTATACTGCCTTATCATTTGTCTTATTTATTAGTTCTTACATTATTAAATGACGAAATGGATGAAGTTACTGCTTTTTAAAATATACTTACTGCTCTTCGCGTAAGTACAGCAGATTTGCCATTTATTCAGAATTAAAATTAGCTAACAAAAATTATGTAACTTAAGTCTTGAAAAATAATTTCCAGCTAGATGTCCTTGAGTACATACACAGTCGGAACTACGTGCATGCAGACATTAAGGGTGCCAACATCCTGCTCGGGCTGAAGAAAGGCACTGAGAACCAGGCGTACCTGGTGGACTTCGGTCTGGCCACACGCGTCAACGACAAAGAGTTCAAGCCCGACCCCAAGTGTGCGCATAATGGCACCATTGAGTATACGAGCAGGGATGCTCATTTAGGAGGTATGTTAATTTATTAAAAAAGAACAATAAATACTCATAATGCTTGCATACTTTGCAGTCAGCATGTGAATAGGGTGAAGAATCATGATCATCTTATCTACCCTGAAGATCTATCCAAATTGGCCTCACTGAGCTGTAGTGTACACTAAGACATCAAATCAGAAACTAGGAATTCTGATGAAGAACTATAGTTACCACTCAGCTCATAGAATAAGCAAGTTGCCAAATATTAGGAAGAAAGTTTCTGCATTAGTGATCACAGGCCTAGACCAAAAGAAACTCACAGTCGTATAGAATGATGCTCTGTATAACATTGCTGGAAATCATTGAAGGTATGTGGCACAGAAGACTAGGGGTGCCCTATGTTCAGCAGTGAATGGCCTATGACTCAGTTACCTACATCATACTGGCTCTGATAGAGGCTGTTCATCGCCACTCGGCACCAGCTATGGCACATCTGCCTATACCTATTCTTTATCCTTTAACATCATTTCCAGTGGCGACAATGCGTGGTGATCTGGAGATCCTGGGCTACAACATGCTTCAGTGGATGGTCGGCGAGCTGCCGTGGGAAAAGCACCTCAAGCAGCCCAAGGTGGTCCAGGACACGAAGGAAGCGTTCATGAAGAACGTCAGGAGTAACATGAAGCAGTACTCCAATGTGCCTGGTGAGTGAAACTTGGAGAATGGATTCATTTGTTAACAATTTCCTCGTTTAAGGAACAAAATCGTAGAGAGATAGTAACAAGATAAGAGTATCACCAATACAGCATTTTACTTTCATTTGCAAAGTTAAAATAAATCAAACTCCAAAACAGAATAGAAAATAATAAGATAAGAAGTTGTAAACTTTAAACTTGTATAGTAAAACTAGTTTTCCGCACGCGACTTCGTCCGCGTTAACACGTGAAGAAAACCATCCAGTTTGAGAGTTACCCTCTGAATGTTACAGTCTGCATATCCACTGCCAACCATCGTTTAAATTCCCTATTCACAACATTAACAAATTCTGGGCCCGAGCCAACAAAACTTTTCCGTACAGAAAGCTTTAGTATGGCGGCCATATTGAAAAATGGCGGAATTGAAAACCTGACACAATATTCGTCATCAGCTATTCTGAAAACCTCCGGGGGTTTGCCAAAATTGTTGTCAAATTTCAGCTGGATCAGCGCAACTAAATTTTCAACCGCCATTTTGAATCCGCCATCTTTGATTTTTATTACGTCAGGCAGTTGTCCCCCTTTATTCTCAATGACTTTGGTTCAAGCACCCCATATCAATCTCAAATACTTTTGGAGATGTTGCACTTTGAATGTTGTAAGGCGGCCATCTTGTTTTCCGCCATTTTGTTTTTTCTTGCCACCGTTCAATTTTGACCAAGGTGTAGAGAATTTTTGTATGAGAGGTACCCCCCAAGTGTCATAGTTTCAGCGGGCTGTAGGGTCACTCCCTGATAAGGAGCAGCTTTCCAAGATCTGGAGGTTTCCCCATATTCACTGCCACCCATCGTCACAACATTAACAAATTCTAGGTCAAAGCCAACAAAACTTTTCCGCACAGAAAGATTTGGTATCGCGGCCATCTTTAAAAATGGCGGAATTGAAAAACCGACCCAATATTCATCAGCGATTCTGAAAACCCCCGGACGCCAAATTTCAACTGGATCAACGCAACTAAATTTTCAGCCGCCATTTTGAATCTGCCATCTTGGATTTTTATTACTTCAGGCAGTTGTCCCCCTTCATTCTCAATGACTTTTGTTCAAGCACCCCCTATCAATCTCAAATACTTTTGGAGATGTTGCACTTTGAATTTTGTATGGCGGCCATCTTGTTTTCCGCAATTTGGGTTTTTATTGCCACCGTTCAATTTTGACAGAGGTGAAAAATTTTTTTTGTTCACGAGGTACCCCCCAAGTGTCATACTTTCGGCGGGCAGTAGGGTCACTCCCTGATGAGGAGCAGATTTCCAAGATCTCGAAGTTTTCCCGTACTCACCAGCACTCACCCTCTATACCCCCCATATATCATTTTTACCCCCCGTGGCTTCTTCTGGGAGAACAATTATGTCAGTCAGTCAGTGGGTTTGCAGCTATATTATATTGTAATATTGAATGTACTTTTTGTTTCTGTTACAGATGCGTTAACAAAATTTTTCGAATACATTAACACTTTAAAACCAAAAGATGTCCCTGACTATACAAAATGTCGGTCAATCTTCGAAACTTACCTCAAATCTCAGGGGAAAACTAGAAACAGTAAACTTGAGTTCACTTCATCAAAGAAGGTGAAATCTAAAACTGCAAGTGCTGCAAGTAATGAAGAAGACAGTGAAGTGGATGATAAACCAACTAAAAAAAGATCGCCTAAAGAGAATGGTGACGTTCCAAAAGCGAAAAGAGCTAAAAAGGCTAAAGAGACAATAATAGTGTCATCGATAGAAAATGGCGAGAATGAAGAACCAAATGACAGTATTAAATCTAAAGAAGTGAAAAAGAGAGTTAGGACTAAGAAGGCTAATACTAACAACTCAGATACTACAACGGAAAATGGTGATAGTGAACCTGATGAAGAGACCACAAACAAACCCAAAGTAGTGAAGAGGAAAGTGAAAAGAAAATCACTGGAACCTTCAGTAGTGGTTAAAGTTAAGAAGACAAAGTTGGCACCAAAAGCGACGCCTCCAGCTAAGAAAAATCATGCGAACATCGCAACTCAAACTTCCGCAGACAGGCTTAGAGGCAGTCCTGTAGTGAGGCCTAAAAGAAGTCCGAGACAGGTGTCGTTCGATAGTCCAATTTGTGAAATTATTGGTGAGAATAAAGCATCCAAACTTTCCAAAGATTCGTCAGCGAATTCAAGCGGAGATATCTTTGAGGATTCGTTTGTTATAGAGGAGAAAAAAATTAAGCCTAAAAAGAGGTTGTTAGCAGAGGAGGAGGTTACTGTGAAGAGGGTGGTGAAGAAAAAAGTGACTGCCACGCAACCTAAAACCAAGTCTTGGAAGGATTTGCCGACGGTCGTTAATGGTCGCTCGCCTCCCAAGTAATAAACTTTCTTTTTTACCAGAAAGAAATGGATTTCCTTTCCAAGGGCTTACCAATGGGGAAGAAAACTGACAAAGCTCGCCGATAGAGGCGCTGATATCGCTCGACTCATACTAACTGTCAAAACGTATAGAAATAATTGTTTACGTGAACTAAACATAAGATTATTAAAAAAATGCCGCGTTGTGTGGCGATTGGTTGCAATAATAATGGAAATCATTAATTTCCTAATGATTCTCGGATGAAGAAGACGTGGGAAAAGTTACGTTTTCAGTTATGTACTTTTCAACTCCGCCTTTAATTGAGGAACAGTCCAAGTCGCATACATTTTTCATTTAACAATTTTACAGAAAAAAAAACTAATTTATAACACCTCGATAATAAAAAACGCGGAACTAATTGAAAGTTGTTATGAGTCAAGCGTCCGTAGCGCCATCTGCAAACAGCTTTGCGTTTTTCCCCATTGAGGGTATAAAAAAAAAGCAACATGCTAAACGTAATAAATAAAATACAATCTTAGCACACAAAAATATACTTGCTTGTGTGCCTCTGGAGAAAGTGTATCCCTGTAGTGCAGAGGGTGAAACTACACCTAAACCTCAAAGAGGGTGAAACTTGCCAAAATATTGAAGAAATACAAATTTTTTTTTTTTTTAAATGCTTTCCTCTTTTATATAAAAAATACATTGGAGATAATTTTGATTGTTCTTGATCAATCTTAATCATTTTTGTTTATTTAAAAATATATGATGTTAACGAAAATGTTATTTTTGTAAAGGTGAGTACATAGTGAGAACAAAAAGTTTAAATAACGAAAGTTTTTGTTTATTACTTTTGGTCTAGTTTCGCCCTCTGCCAATGTTTTACTTTTACCCAGGGACACAGTAATGTACAAAAAATAAAGTTGAAAAATTCAACAACAATAAAGCATTTCAAACATAGATATAATTATTAATTATATTAAAAATAATCATTTTTTGGTTATATTTTATATGTAATTTTTCTTTAAATTTTGAACTCTTGAAACCTAAAATAGTGTGTATCTCTCTTTTAGTTTGTGGCGTCTCTTATAAGAATTCTGCCAATATGTGTAATAAGTCTTGAAAAGTGATTTTGTTGGACCTAATTTGAATCCTCATTTGTTGAATTTGCTCGAGATTATTTTCAAGTCTATTTTGATTGGCTGTTACTTGTGTACTTGTTAGTAGGGACAGGTCAGATTGAGACGCGATATGACATATACAACTTCAGTATAGAACTTATTTGCCATATAAAAAGGAACACATTTCAATGAAAGTGCGAAAAGCTGTAACCATTTCCCGGCTATATAGTTACAAAAACCGAAACTGTTGTGTAGGTAGAAGAGAGGTAGAAATGAAAACCGGAATTAACACTTGGAATAATGGTAATTTTTTTTTTTTTATTTTTACAACCTACGACACTTAAATTATTTATTAATTATTTTTGTTTATACAAAAATAGCTCAGACATAAAGAAGAGCAAGCTAAGGTTCTATTTGATACTGTTTTAACTTATTATCATTTTCTCTTACAAGGTAAGTATAAAAAAACAAATTTCTTAAAGATAAACCACCAAGAAGTCTTCAATCTTTATTTTATTAAATTTACTATTTTTATTTTTACACAGAGTGTAAGTTACTTCTATTTTTTTTAATTTATCCTTTTATTATTTATCCCCTAAAAAAATCTACCTGAAGCTCAGGTTCCAAAAACCAAAAAAAAGTCAGACACTAACCTTGCATCAAACTCTGGGATTAAAGTCTACTTAACACATTCCCCAACGTCTTCTTATAAAAACATGTCTCCGCGCAGAAATTCTACGGGCGCTAAACCCCCAGCAGCTACACAAGCACGAAGCCTGTAGGGAAGCTTAATAAGCCCAAACAAAGGTCACTGAAAAGAAATATCAAAAGAATTACTCGACCATCAACTTTACATTTCCGGATGTTAAAACTTGAAATTTTCTATATTTATTACATACCTGAGGTTACGAAATTAAATTAAAAATGTATCATTATCAAAGATAAATGATATTTTTGCTGGCAATTCTGAAAAGACCAAAATTTAAGATTAATATATCAGAATGTGGGTAAGTGACCGAGCGTCTTTACTGAAAATTTCATAAAAATTTCCTTAAAAATACCTGATGCTTTTCCGGAACGCCATTTTTGATTAGGACACTTTATACGGACCTAATTACACAACATTTGTTTTAGCTGAAATAGAAAGAAACCAGGCTTAATTCCCAAAATGACAATTTGGAGGTTAGACGACATGTGACTTTCACAAAGACCATATTGTTAAATATGTGACTACATACCTGTTACACCTTTACACTGTATGATATTTTTCCCCTTTTATATGGGTTTTTGTATCAGTTAAATTTCCAAAATTTCATGATGGACAGCTCGAACGAAATTTACTTTAAAAAATTCAGCGCTCAGACATCGTTCCTGTCGACTCCCGCTGTCAAGTGACTATCCGGTTGCCAGAAACAAACCTCCAAAATTTCCCAACAACGATTTTAGAACATTCTATCAAAAGTACAGAAACTACAAAATCCTAAGGAAAAATCCAAGTTTTTCATATTAACATAATGCCTAACCAGATCTTCCATGGCAAAACCCTTTTCCTGAACATATTGAAGTTCCGAAAAAACTAACTTTTGACATTATATGTATATATTTAATAAATTATAACTTGCACCAAATTAGTAAAATTACACAATAGCAGGAACATTTCTAAAAAGGTGGTAACCCTCAAAACTCAAAACTGCACAAAACCAGACTAGATGGCGCTAGAAGTATCAAAAGCAAATAGTTATAAATGTTTAGAAATTCTACAACGTTACAATACCCCCTTCCCAAAGAAAAGAGGTTCACCTACAGTGAACCGAATGCTGTCCTCAGCTTCCGCTATGATTACTAAAAAAATTGACACCAATCTTCCAAATGCTAAGGAAAAAAAATGTATATATATACTCCAAAATCCTTAACGAGTATATATGTACTAAACCTAACACATACAACAACACAATCACACCACACCATACAATGACATCTTTCGAAAAACATTTTTTTTTTTTAAACCTTAACACAAAATCCGAAATATGAAATTCCATTTTTTTTTTTTTTAGAAAACCCAAAAAGACGTAATAATTTGGAATAACCTTTGACAATATAATAACACAGATACATACACACACACACGCTAGGATGGGGAAGGAAATCTAGGACAAAATGATAAAGGATTAAGGGTTCTAAGGATACTGTAGTTTTTTTTTTTTTTTTTTGGGATAGGAATGGGAAAAAACTACAGCAGCTCAAGCAACTCGGGGTCGCGCACCCGTATCCACTTAACACACTTACCCACGGTAAGGCATAAATGAACCTCTGAGTTTTGTTACTACCTATCTAATAATATAGTCAGCATGCAATGACTTAACATGGTAACTACAGAACTAACAAACGAACCACAATGTACCCTTAACAGTTTTATTTTCTTACTAAATAGTTACTGAATATATCTCAAAACGAATATCTAACCCCAACCTAAGTTATGATATCACTAAAGCTAATTATTGTATATTATTATATGAGTTAACTTTTGTTATTAGTCACTCAACCTAGTATATATACATTTGTATGCTAAAAACAAAACAATACTAAATCACAACTTGCATCTAAATTTCAAACTTCCAGCACAACTTCAAAATTAAGTTTCAGCCATTTCACAAAACAAACATAATTATTTCATACCTCATCAACCAAAAATAATATCTATCATTCCTCATTTCATACATCAACTTTCAAAATTAACAGTAAAAATTCTGAAATAAATTATTACTGATACCCTTTCACTTTTGTGTTTAAATACCATATTATTTAAACGCAAAGAGAGAAACACACGTCATGCTGAAAATTTTATGCCTTAATGTCCTTAATATGCCACGAACCGAGTGAATGACCATCCATAGCCTCCAACTCGTACACTAAAGGTGATAAAACTCTCGTGACCCTACACTTAATATACTTCGGTGCTAATTTAGCCATTTTAAAGTTTTGAGCATCACTTTGAGTGTAATTCGACTTCCAAACTACATCACCAACCGAAAATTTCGCATTTCTGCGTCTTAAATTGTAGTAAGTGGCATTTTTAGCATGTCCATCTAGTAAACGTTCCCTAACTTTACAGAAAATGTCTTTAAGACAACCAAATTCCCCAGCATAATCTTCCCTTGGCATATTTACTGAATACTCAGCCTCGGTATCTCTGTAAAAGTTGCCATTTATGACTGGTTCCCTTGCATGTACCAAAAAAAATGGAGAAAACCCCGTCGATTCATTTACAGCGCTGTTCATTGCAAATTGAATTTTATGCAAATGCTTATCCCAGGAACGATGATTTTCTTCAACAAAAGAAGCTACTGCAGTCATAACAGTTTTATTGTACCTCTCCACTAGGTTTACTTGAGGGGTATACCTCGGCGTATAATGATGCTTCGGAATATTGTAACGTACAAGTAACTCTTTGAATTCTGATCCCGTAAATTGTTTCCCGTTATCAACAATTACGGTTTCAGGGACTCCATGAGATAGTATCACATGGTTTTCAAAATTCTTAGCAACATTTGCGCTAGTCGCACGCCGTAAAGGGAACAAAAGAGTATATTTACTGAAACAGCATGTCACAACCATCAAAAAAGTAAAACCCGTCTGAGATCTAGGCAGCGGACCAACCAAATCAACTGAAACTACTTGAAAAGGTCTTTTACAAACTTTGGGTTTTCCCATCAATCCCATAGTTTGTTTAGTGGAGTGTTTATACGCAGCGCAAGTATCGCAATTCCTAATAAACCTCTGAACATCAGCAAACATACCAGGCCAAAAATATCTCAAACAAAGTTTTCTATGAGTTTTAAATACCCCTAAATGTGCTGCAGTTGGTACAGAATGGTATTCCCTAATTAAAGTCTCTCTGCGATCTTTTCTCACCACTTCTTTCCAGTCAAACTCTGACGTCAAGCTGTATTTCCCCTTGCTGTACCTAAATAGCCTTCCATCCTTAATCTGGTAATTCTTAACATTAGTAGGGTTATCCTGACAAAGTTTGAACAAACGGTCATACCAACTATCGTCAACCGTTTGTGACATGTTTGTGGCGTTAATAGCACTAACTGGAAGAAGTCTTGACAAGGCATCCGGAACTACGTTGTCAGTACCTTTCCTGTGCTCAATTTCAAAATTGAACTGAGACAATCGGCAACCCCAACGTGCCAACCTTCCCGATGGATTTTCCAGTTTTAAGAACCATTTCAGTGATGAATGGTCAGTCACAACCTTAAACTTCCTGGAACCTAGATATGCCTGGAATTTCTCAACCGCAAAAATAACTGCCAAAGCTTCCCGCTCGGTTGCACTATAGTTTTGCTCCGCCTTATTTAATGACCGGCTAACATAAGCTATAGGATGTTCACGACCATCTATGTCTTGTGCAAGCATACCTCCCAAACCGTAAGCGGATGCATCGCAATGTACTACAAAAGGTTTTCCAAAATCAGGCACGGCTAATATCGGCGCTGAAACTAAAGCGTCCTTTAGTTTGTTGAAGGAGTCTTCGGCTTCCTCAGACCACTGAAACCTTGGTGTATTTTTGCCTTTAGACGTTAACCTATTTAAAGGCGCTGCTATTGTAGAAAAATTCCTGATGAATCGGCGGTACCAAGAACACATGCCTAAGAACACTTTCACGTCATGAGCTGATGACGGCGTCCGAAATTCCATAATGGATGCTACCTTCTCCGGGTCTGTGCGTAGACCATGTTCACCAACGACATAACCTAAATATTTTAGTGACTTCCTGAAAAATTTGCACTTTTCTTTATTTATTGTCAAATTAGCCATCTTTAATTTTTCTAGAACACGGTTTAACAACAATAAATGACAAGAGAAAGTAGAAGCACAAATAACAATGTCATCTATATAACAAAAGACTCTACCGTCCTCTATGTCACTACAAAAGTTCTGGTTAAACAACAAATCCATCAATCTTTGTTGTCTCGCTGGTGCGCCGCAAAGACCGAATGGCATGACCTTAAATTTGAAAGATCCACGACCCGGAACCGTGAACGTGGTTTTATCCTGTGAATCAACATTTAACGGAACTTGCCAAAAACTTGATGACAGATCTATCGATGACAAATATCTAGCTTCCTTTAGACTGTCCAATATCTGAGGAATGTATGGAATAGCATATGAGTCACACTTTGTAACGGCATTTAATTTTCTACTGTCCAAACAAAATCTCCATTCATTGTTTGGTTTTGAAACCAAAATTACCGGATTGTTCCAAGGACTTTCACTCGGTGCTACCACATCAAGACTCAACATCCTGTCCAATTCTTTATGTAACGCTTCTTTCTTCTCAGGAGATAAAGGATATTGTCTCGCCTTAACTGGTGCAGCATCACCAGTGTCAATCACATGTTCAATCAACGTTGTTCTACCTAAACCTGCTTTCTCAGTGGAGATTTCATCAAATTTGCCAACTATGCTGGATGCTAATTCACGTTGTTCCGGAGTTAAACTATCATAAGATGTGAGACAATGTATCTGATCTGGACTTTTCAATATATTGTATGAAAAAAATTGTTCTGGTGTTTTCCTATAATCAATCTCTTTAAAAATTTCAGGAGCTAAATTAAACCGTTTCCAAAAATCGCAACCCAAAATCACGTCAGAAACTACTGACGGAATAACGTAGAATCGAATAACGTGTGTTTGATTGTTGAAAGTTACTGGCAAATAAAAACTCCCAATCGATTCCAACTTAAAACCATTCGCAACACTACACGACGTTTCTTGTTCCTTAATAAACGAAAAACCGAAATTCTCAAAATGTGTGTGCGAATTGTTTCCTAAAATCGATATGCAAGCACCGGAATCCAACAATCCTATTACTTCTAAATCCTGAATACACACTTTCAAGTATGGCCGAACATCATTTTTAGTTGTTGCAAACAGGACTGTAGCGATGGAGTCAAAACTATAGTACTTCCGTATGGAATCCAAGCAGTCATTTTTGCTGCCAACCGTACTGTCACTACAATCCAAATTAATTAGTTTTTTGAATTTGTCAAAGATTCTTTATTAATGTTTTTCGGGCAGTCTTTAATAAAATGACCAACCTGTCCACAAGCATAACAAGCATTTTTGACAAAATTTCTACACAACTTAAAATTGTGATTAGGTTTACCACACTTAAAACATACTTTCTTAATGGTTGCAACACTAGCAGCATTGCTGTCAGAATTTACCTTAACACGGTTTTCATTTTTTGATATGTGTGATTTCGAAATTACAGCTACTGAAGACTGTGTTTGCTTCTTCGGCTTATATAAAAATTCCGATGTAAGTACCGAAAATTTTTGTTTATCAGGTTCTGAAAAATCTAAACAACGTTGACGCGTAACCTCAATGACCTTGCACTTCCTCAATAATTCATCAACTGACGAGACCTCAACAAAAGCTAACTGTTGTGAATAAAACGGCCGAATATTACGTAATAAAATCTCTAATTTTTCTGTTTCAGGTAACGGTTTCCTCAACCTGTCAAACATGCACTTCATAATGGAAAAATATATGTGGAGCGGTTCATCTGCACCCTGCGTCCGAAGTCGAATTTCTCCAAGCAATTTGAAGTCATAATCTGCAACACTGAAATCATCTAACAACAAGGTTCGCAGCTCACTCCAAGATGTGACGCTTGAACGAACGGCTCTAAACCAAATTAATGCCTGATCGACGAAAAGCCTCGCTGCTGAGTTCAGAAGCTTCTCATCAGAAACCCCATCTGCTCTTTGCAAGTCGACCACACGATCAAGAAATGATCTGGGATCTGTTAATCCATTAAACCGCACATTCCACTTAGAAACACATTTTTCTCCGATGAGACTACTGTTACTCGAAACACCTGAAATGTTTTCTTCAAGACATTCACCCACAATATCTCTGTTATATTCATTGTTCAAAACTGGCTGTTCTATTTTTTCTATTAAAGAATTCAGTAAAGTACCAAATAAATTTACTTTTTGTTTTATAGAAACATCCTCTGATCTGACTCTATTTAACCTGTGAAATAAATGGCAAGCCAATGTTTTTAATTTGTTAGCTAAAGCACCATTTGGCACTTGATTGTATTTATTACAAAGTTCTTGTAATTCCTTAAGTTTTTGCTCAATGAGTACTAATTCTTGAGTAGCATCTAATTCAACTTCCGTTAATTCTTCTGACGGGCATTCTTTTAAAAGACTTTTTAATTGTTTTCTAAGAGAAGCTACTGTATCTGCGGGTTTTTCATCTCGAATATATACTTCATACTGTAATTCATCTTTATTTAAAAGATGTGGTTTTATTTCCCAAGACGCCATTTTGTTTCCAATCTTAACTAAAAGACTAATCTCTAAACTATTTTTTTTTATCCAAAACTGTAATATTTTGTATTTTTGGTGGTTTATATTTTCACAAAACTTTGGAATGAAATCTTTATCCAAAATATAACACAATGAACTAAAAATATACAAGGCGTTATACAACTGCTAGCATTTACCGAACACTTAAGATATTGTATATTAAATTTACACAGAATGAGGGTACACAAATAAGTTAAAGACCATATACACTTTGTTCTTAATTTGATGAGTAAGTAAACACAAATTGTTTGATGCAATCTTAATCAATTCATTTTAAAATTATTATACCTAACTGCAAAACAAATGTCCTAAATTGGTGGTTATCAGTATAAAACAGCATCAAAATCAAAAGTTGGGCGCCATTTTGTAACCATTTCCCGGCTATATAGTTACAAAAACCGAAACTGTTGTGTAGGTAGAAGAGAGGTAGAAATGAAAACCGGAATTAACACTTGGAATAATGGTAATTTTTTCGGGCCCCACGTTGGGCGCCATTTTGTAACCATTTCCCGGCTATATAGTTACAAAAACCGAAACTGTTGTGTAGGTAGAAGAGAGGTAGAAATGAAAACCGGAATTAACACTTGGAATAATGGTAATTTTTTTTTTTTTATTTTTACAACCTACGACACTTAAATTATTTATTAATTATTTTTGTTTATACAAAAATAGCTCAGACATAAAGAAGAGCAAGCTAAGGTTCTATTTGATACTGTTTTAACTTATTATCATTTTCTCTTACAAGGTAAGTATAAAAAAACAAATTTCTTAAAGATAAACCACCAAGAAGTCTTCAATCTTTATTTTATTAAATTTACTATTTTTATTTTTACACAGAGTGTAAGTTACTTCTATTTTTTTTAATTTATCCTTTTATTATTTATCCCCTAAAAAAATCTACCTGAAGCTCAGGTTCCAAAAACCAAAAAAAAGTCAGACACTAACCTTGCATCAAACTCTGGGATTAAAGTCTACTTAACACATTCCCCAACGTCTTCTTATAAAAACATGTCTCCGCGCAGAAATTCTACGGGCGCTAAACCCCCAGCAGCTACACAAGCACGAAGCCTGTAGGGAAGCTTAATAAGCCCAAACAAAGGTCACTGAAAAGAAATATCAAAAGAATTACTCGACCATCAACTTTACATTTCCGGATGTTAAAACTTGAAATTTTCTATATTTATTACATACCTGAGGTTACGAAATTAAATTAAAAATGTATCATTATCAAAGATAAATGATATTTTTGCTGGCAATTCTGAAAAGACCAAAATTTAAGATTAATATATCAGAATGTGGGTAAGTGACCGAGCGTCTTTACTGAAAATTTCATAAAAATTTCCTTAAAAATACCTGATGCTTTTCCGGAACGCCATTTTTGATTAGGACACTTTATACGGACCTAATTACACAACATTTGTTTTAGCTGAAATAGAAAGAAACCAGGCTTAATTCCCAAAATGACAATTTGGAGGTTAGACGACATGTGACTTTCACAAAGACCATATTGTTAAATATGTGACTACATACCTGTTACACCTTTACACTGTATGATATTTTTCCCCTTTTATATGGGTTTTTGTATCAGTTAAATTTCCAAAATTTCATGATGGACAGCTCGAACGAAATTTACTTTAAAAAATTCAGCGCTCAGACATCGTTCCTGTCGACTCCCGCTGTCAAGTGACTATCCGGTTGCCAGAAACAAACCTCCAAAATTTCCCAACAACGATTTTAGAACATTCTATCAAAAGTACAGAAACTACAAAATCCTAAGGAAAAATCCAAGTTTTTCATATTAACATAATGCCTAACCAGATCTTCCATGGCAAAACCCTTTTCCTGAACATATTGAAGTTCCGAAAAAACTAACTTTTGACATTATATGTATATATTTAATAAATTATAACTTGCACCAAATTAGTAAAATTACACAATAGCAGGAACATTTCTAAAAAGGTGGTAACCCTCAAAACTCAAAACTGCACAAAACCAGACTAGATGGCGCTAGAAGTATCAAAAGCAAATAGTTATAAATGTTTAGAAATTCTACAACGTTACAAAGCAATTGTTGCGCACATCGCATCTCAGCTTGAACTGACCCTTATTGTTAAAATGAAGTCAGTACGACTGTTTCGTGTGTTCGAGTATGATATACTGCAGACTGATAATCAGAATTACCTTTAGAATAATGTATTTAGTGATACGTTGCTCATTTTTAAGTGAAGGGCGAATTTGTTATGCTAGTGGCCCAAATAGTTGCCACATTATGTGGTATTGAAAATAAGACAATACTTTTATTTAACATGCTCCATTACGGCATTTCCTTTATTATGCGGCTATAAACTTTTAAGCTGGTCCAGAAGTTGGTTTTTGATCAGATATGTATTTTAACATTTAGCAAGTAATGCAGTTTTAGAGCTAGGTTCGACTCCAAATATTTCCTGAGATCGAGTCAGATTTTGATCAGACTAGTCT
The DNA here is from genome assembly GCA_958295455.1 of Coleophora deauratella. Lineage (NCBI taxonomy): Eukaryota > Metazoa > Arthropoda > Insecta > Lepidoptera > Coleophoridae > Coleophora > Coleophora deauratella. The sequence continues at coordinate 1,721,797 of OY282406.1, forward strand.
GTGGCTACTGAAGTGTCCTTACTGTGTCGGTGTACCACATGTGTGTGGCGGCTCCTGGGCCACTTTTGCCCATGATATCGTTATGAATAATCGGTTATTAGTTATTTTGTACAATAAAATTAATTTTCATTGTAATAACCTTGTTTCAGTGTTATTATTGTATTTAAGGACTGATTGTGTTAACAAAAAAATTATTGAACAAAAATAAATTAAACCAATGCGCAAATCCAAAGCTTTTATTTTATTTATTTATTTACAATATAATCGTAAGAAATTTAAACAAAATGTAACGTACCAAAATGATTAAGATTTAGAAACGTACTCTTTATAATGAACGCCGGCGCGCGTGCGTAGCCTGGCGGCGCGAGTATACACCGTATGTGATACTCGAACTTTGGGAGACTTACATACAAACAACTCTCGATCGTCAAACTCACCCGATTCTCAAAGGGAAGGTGAATTTGGCGCCCAAAAGTTTTCGTCTCCGTATACAAAAGCTAAACTACAATCTAATTTAACCATACGTTCGCGGAGTGATGTCTAATTCTATAGATTGTGATATGGGCGGGCAGTCCCACCGCCCGCCTTCAATGTTTCACATAAACTACATGGCAGTAGAGCGGTCAAGCTATCATTCGACTAAAACACAAAAGAGTAGCACCATTTGTAAAAAAATATTATTATTTTTTAATTCAAACGTAACAGAATTTCATTAAGCGACACCTCTTCGCTTTTTAAAAGTTTAATTACATACATTGGTCGTTGCGTTTCTTAACTGGCATTCATTTTTGAGAAACCCACGACCTTCTCTGTTAAATGGTCAAGTAACATTATTTTGAAAACTTGAACTAATTTAACGTATTTCGGTGGTAATAATGAAGAGGAACATGTTTATCACCTCTCATATACAACGCGTAAGCAAAATAAAAGAACGAATTCGGTCGCTCCATAGACAAGCGCTTGCCAATGCAAACATTGTACTGCGACAATAACTGGACTTACATTTTCGGCCCGTATCAGACTTGAGTGACAAAGCTATAGACATACAATAGATGAAACAAGAAGACACATTTTCAATATGCTCAGAGCTCTGTCCCTTGATCTAACCGGACCGCGTAAGACCGGCCTATGACGTCACATTCCGCTAATATCTCGCAACAACCAGTCAACCTCGCAGTGGCGCGTCCATTTTAACCGTTAGGTACTAACTATACCTATGTAAGGTACTGGCGGTGCGCAAATATCGAATACTTAATTTGTTTCGTAAGTCTGTAGTCAAATATGTATAATGTTTTATCGTAACATTTTTATTTCAAACACAATATTTTATTGTAACTGAATAAATAATTGAATTGTCACAACCTGTGCCCATGGCTTTTTGGAGTGCGAAGTATCGTTAGATTAGTATTGTATTGATCTATGTCAAATGATTTAAGCTAATTAATGAAAGACGAAGCCTCGCCACTCCAGCCATCAGAACACAAGCTAGTCTCAATATTTAAAAAAAAATTTATAAACTTTTCAGTTTTTATAACTGTAAGTAAGTTAATTGACTCGAACACTCCCCAATTCTGAAGTAAAAAAACTCTCTGATTTAGGAGAAGCTCAAAAGAGTATGTATAGGGTTAAATGTTTCATCAATATAGCTATAGATTAACTTATTTTGGTTCCAAACTTAAACTATGTATTTTTTTAATTCGTGACATTATTTCATAACTTTTAAGGCCTTATCACACTAGCGATTTGCAATGTGTTCCGAGCAAGTAGATCAGTGAATAGCGGAATGTACTTCTAGCGAACTCGCCGGGAATGCCCCGTGTACAGTCGCGCACACGTGGCGAATACGATACATACGTGCGTTGCCAACTCACTTGGAACACGTTTGAAAATCTTTACTGCATGGATCGTCACGCACGACTCAAGCGTCCCTCATATTCGCGCCCCGCCCATACTGTGTGTTTCAGACGTTACAACTTAAATTAAACTTAATAATAGACTATTTTACGCCGTTACAGGAACATTTTTTTTATGCAAAACAAAAAATCTATTTTTTACTTGCAATGCGACTAGTACAGATTTCATTATAACCCCTGAACAAAAGTCAGACAGCTCGCAAGCGAGTCTGCCGACTGCGTTCCCGACAGAACTGGATATAGTTATACCATAATATAATATACATAAATACAAATGTCGTCCCTTAAGCAAATGAACACGAAAGCTCCTTTTAGAATATGCTTAACAATATTAATTTTAAATTCTATAAAATCATTTTGTGACCTTACTAATATAATATTATTGCATTTATACACACACGCGTTTGTGCTCGTAACGAATACATAATATTAATTTTACGCTGTATAAAAATTATAACAGTTTCATTTGTATAAGGCTGTATAAATATAAATTTGGCATATTTTAAAAGGAGATTCAAACTTTCAACAATGTATTGTATTTATTATTATTTTACATTATTCTCTTATTTAGTATCCGTCTAAGCTTACGTCTAGTCAACTCAACTTAGGCTAAGTGGAATAAAAGTAGGTTTAGTGTATAAATGTATTATTATAATTATACAATAATAATGTACATTATTCTAAGATGATACTAAATAATGCGAGGTGGTGCTGGCTATGATCACCGGCTTAACTAAACAGTTTACATGTTGCATTTGACACAATCCACCCCTTACCAAGAAGTTCCTCTATCTATACTCATAGACAAAAAAATCGACTCAAAGTTTCGTGCACGACTTTTGGAAAATTAACTCAATCTAGCAAAATAAAACTAAACCAAAAGTTCAAAAATTGTTTGTTTACTATGTATGATTTTAGTCTGATGGTTTTCTAGTTTTTTGATTTTAGTGTTTAGCAGTTTTGTAGACTGAGTTATTTTTTCAAAAGTCGATCAACAAATCTTGAGTCGATTTTTTTGTCCACAGTGTACTTAAACACTTCCACTAAACATATTTATAAATGTACACAGAGCAACAAACAAAATCTATCCTCTAAGAACTTTGAATGATTTAAAGTTGAACTCTGTAAATCGTGCGAGAGAGTGCGATATATGTTTTTATTTCGTCGTGCGCTATGAAGCACGCTTGGCGACTCTTTCCCACAATTCTCTCTATTTTACGTAGCGTAGTTATAATAATCAAGGGAGTAGATCTTAACCTATCGCTTTGTGTACACGATTTATAAGCTAACGTTACACTATACATTTCCTAATACATTTTGTAGGTATGTCAAATGCAACTCGAGTGCGAACCGCCCGAATCTACACAAAACAATATCGTAGCATGTAAAAAGGTTTCTCCGTCTAAAACAATACATACATGTAATTAAAACTATGGCTGTGCCAAATTGTACTACATTACAATACCATTTCAAAAATAGCAGCAACGCTTAATTAACAGTTTTTTTTTATATTTTTATAACGAATCGTGCTAATTTTGTGAACATATTAACTTCCGCTCATGACAATTTAGTATGGTTAAGTAAATTTCGGATTGCTTTAGATTTGGCGCTAACAAAAAGCTAATACGCAATGTACAATTATTTCCCCTAGAAAACAAACTAGTTATGTCGATTGTTTCTGGCATATTTTAATTTAAAGCTTACTATGTATTTCATATCATATTTACAGGCGGGAGAGTCCAAACGACGTAATCTAAAAATTTACAAAGACTTCCCCCGCTGTTACTCTTGCGCAGGAATCAATAAATAACTTTTAATATAAAAATTTGGTGTTGGATCAGTCAGGCATTATTTATACAGGTCCCATTACTTTTATTTAACCTTTTTCTTAATATTGTATTTGATATCGAGCGAATATAACATAGCGTATACATATAAATAATTGTTACGAAACTAAGCTATTAATGTAACCATTTTCAGGAAGTTGAACACTCAAGGACTGCGGAATGTATAATCCCTATAATTCCCTACATATTTTTATATGATGAGTTGTACAGTGCTAAACTCGTAAATATAGGGCGACTTTAAATTAGTTCTTGATACCAAAACATATGCATGTGCTCATGATAACAAACAACTTTCCCTAAGGAACCCATAGTTAAATCTCAAAAAAAAAATTGGACTCTTCATACTATTTTTTTTTTAAGATTTGACTATGGGTTCCTTAGGGAAAGTTGTTGGTTATCATGAGCACATGCAAAGCCTTTCGTATCAAGAACTAATTTAAAGTCAACCTATATAAGGTGTATCAAAATCAGCTGAAACTATTTTTTACCGTGGGTTTTACTCACTTAAATGAATAAAGATTCACCCACGAACTCATTATTATTTGGGTAAAAGCGAGATAGGACTAAAGACCCTTATGGATCACTGCTGGGTGCCTGGGGGAGACCTAACGTGACTACCGAGTCAGTTTGAGTCATAGTCAAATCGCGAACAAATGTTTATACTTATCCAGCAGGCCGATCATCTGATGAGCCGTTATAGTATGAGAAGTCCAAAAAAATTATTGCCTACTGAATGTTCCTTGGGAACGTTGGTCGGTTTTATAGTAGAAGTAACAGATTATATAGTGTCAGCTCATTTTGTAAACCTTTTATAAACTAGTATTTCAATTACAATGCACTGTATACAGAAAATAAAAAAATCTGCATAACTGTAACCGCACTTATGTTAATTGAACAAAACTGTTATGAACTGGTTCGTTCATTTTACTATTTTACATAACGCAGTCGTTTGCGATAAACAAAACAAGATACAAAACACACTTGACAATAATAGGAAAAGAAAAACATTTAAGAAATGAACAAAATAATAGTCATGAGGTAACAACAACGCAGCAACGTCAAAGTTGAGAAAAATATGATCTTTAAAATAACGGAAACACGTCAATATAAAGTTATATTTCAAACAACATACATTTGTGATTTAAGTTGACAGGACTATAATAATTAACAATTATGTAAGTATTAATAAAATTAATTGTTAATACAATAATTAAGGGTTTATTAATTTATTTTTATTTATTAAAATAAAATATAGATAATGGCTAGGGCTCCTGACTGCGCCGAAAGCCGCGGGTTCGTTCACTACGCAGGGCAAACATTTCAGCCATGTCTGTAGAACAACAGTATGAGCATTAAAATCACAAATGTATGCGAAAAGAAAAAAGCATACGCCGATAACAAAGAATTAACAGGATCTCAATGTAAAATCAATAACAGTGTAGAAATAACTTTTAAAATTACCTTTTAAAAATCGCTGTACACATTGCACTGTAGTTAGCGAACAGAACACAATAGGCAGTATATTAACGACTGTATTTAAAGCATTCGTAAAAATAAGGGTTAACATTTAGGAGTAAAATTCTTGTTGGATTTTCCGGGGTACTACAACATTTTAGGTATTTTTTTATGTGAAATCCCGCTGGGTGACGTAAAACGATTCTGTGTAGGTACTACTTTAGGCCTCTCTCACAACCTTTGCATTTTATATAAAATTTTCTATTTATATTAAAGTTAATACAAATGTTTACGTTCTTTACTATTATATTAAATAAATAATGATTCGACATTCCTTAGCCAGTGTTCTGTGACTGTTCCGTGCGTTTCTATTATTTTCTTTAAACCTATTTTCTATGTTTATTGGACAGTTCTATGCAAACTTTACTTTTCTATACAATCTCCTCAATTAGGAAGATAAGGGGAAATCTAGAAAAATCGTTCAAGATTTAATCTAAAAATCTCTGCATAGAAAGGAAGGGCCTTTTTTCAATAGAAGACGATGCATCTCGTAAATTAAAGATACTAGAGCTATAAAAACAGTAAACTATACAAATTTCATTAATACAGAGAATTTTTAGGTCGCATTTAGCTTATCATTTTGTTAATCTGAATATATTAAGAATTTAATATTTTTCCTGTACAGACACACATTGATCAAAATGCCATAAAAATAAAATGTTTCATCATTAAAATTGTAGTAGAATATATAAAAATCAACATCAAACCGTAGTTAAGGTAACAGTAATGTCTAGCATAAAAGTATATGATACATAATATTTGAAATGTCCAAAAATAGGAAAACATAACATTTTAAAACATTTTACAAAAACGCATTCGCCCGTATAATCTTAGATAAAGATAAGAATTCCTTTAAAAAAATAATAGTCGAAGTGCGAAAAGCGTAAAATAAGCATTTCGTGCGTTACCTTTCCTCAATAGCAATATGTAAAATTCCTTATATAACTCGATTTTTGTTGCAATAGTCGTGACAGCTGTACAGATGGCCACCCTGCCCCCCCCCCTTCCAAGGCGACCTCACCCCCTGCGGGTAAGATCTGGTGTCAGTCAGTTGCTTAGCGCAAGCCCCGCGACACACACATGCACGCATGTACGTTACAAACGCCATTTTTTCACGTAACAATAGGCAATTTGTATTTGTGTCCGGGGTGCGCATTTAAGATACGATATATACACATTAGAATTTTGACATAAATATTAACTAGTTCAATTACAAAATCGAGTTATACTAGAAGACACGTGTACTAACACGTTTGAATTTTGATGAACCAAAGCCCATGTACGTTATTTATTACTACATAAAGAGGAGGTTGGCAAAACCTTCGGCATCTTTTAAAGCCACAGCACATCCAAGTACTAAAATAACGTGTTTCAGTGTCGGGAAAACTGAAATTTTATCATCCTCATCTTTAGGGGTCGTCCATTAATCACGTGAGGCTCAAAAGGGGGGGAGGGGGTTTAGAAAAAATCACGAAATATCACAAGGGGGAGGGGGGGTGCACTGAGATATCACGTGTATTTATTTTTTCGTTGAACGCGCTATTTCTAGAGTAATTTCCAAACGTCGGACTGTTGTTATGCTGTTTTTAACTCTTCCCAAGGTTCGAAACGGCTTCAGGCAGTCAGAAACAACCTGCAACCTTAATGTTTGGAAATTTTTATCACGGTGCTTAATTTTCCAGAATTAAATTACATTATACCTGTATTTAAAGATAATATTTTGTACCAAAAAAAATACACGTGATTTTGGGTAGGGGGTGGGGGGTAGTCTAAAACCTCACCACGTATCACCGGCGGAGGGCGGGTCTAAAAAGTTGCTAAAAAACATCACGTGATTAATGGACGGCCCCTTACGAAGCAACACTATGTAATGTTAGTATCGTCACTCAAGTGCAGACCTCACCAGCCAAAGACAACACTCTGAGACCAACTCTCCAGCACCGGTAACATATAAAGCGTCCATCTCGCTCTAACGCCGAGTGAGTGAGAGAGACAAGTGAACATTTTCTTTCGCTCACCGCGATATACGATCTCTACGCTCTCATGCTACCCGTGTTGGTATAGACAGGTAAATACGGCGCATTAGCGCGCCTAACTTACACAAAATGGCAGTCGACTAACTGAGGTATAATTACATAAGAAGCGTTCGTATTCACGCAGACGAAGTTTAAAGTGTTTGCGATCGGCCAAATGTAGTTGCAATAGTGCTTTTTTAAAATAAATCCATATTAAAAGTATGTCGCATTACATCAAAACGGATTAATTAAAAAAAGGCTATTTTATTTATTTTATATTTTTATCTAAATACTTACTTGATTGGTATAAAAATGGTAAAATTCGATAAGTTGTATTGAATGGGTTTTATAATATTGTAACACTTGTATTAGCATAGCATAATATGCCGATTGCGGAGGCTTATATTAGCATCACTTTTTTCTTAAATATATGTACATTATGTTAAAATTGTATTGGAAATTTAGTCGCTTGGAGTTCCATCACACTGCCAATAAAAATACCGATAACACCGAACTTTGACAAAATAGTTGCACTATTTACTTTTTTAATTACTTTAGGCAGTGACTTGAGTAGTGCTCCTATATTTACTTTTAAGTAAATATCGAAAACCACATTTTGTTTTAAAAAACGTTTGAAGCAGTAAACTAAGACGTCAATATTTTATTACTAAAATATCATTTTTTATAAACAACTTTAATGAAAATCCAACTGACATTTTTTTCTGCGATTTGAATAAAACAGTTCATTAATTAAAACAGTTAGTGAACAATGTTTCATATCATTACTGAACCTAGCAACGCAACCTATCGCACGCCAACGCCATTTGCAATCGCCGATCGCAAACACCCGTCAGTATACGTACGCACACACACGCACGACACCGACGACACTCGCCGATCGCAAACACCTGTTCCTTCCTTGAATCGACTCGCATTCTCCTTGCGCCTATCACCTGGTTTCAAACTCTATGGTTTCTAACATTGAATCTAGACCATGAAGTTTTTAATGCGCTGGTTTCGAACACTGAATCTACACCATGGAGTGATGAATGCGCTCAGTGTTCCGCGTGCAGTTGCTCGGAGCGCGCGAAGTCTATCTGCGTGTAGGCGCGGGGCGCGGGCGCCGCGGCCGCCTGGCGCGGCTGCAGGTCCAGGGCCGCGTAGTTGAGAGGCCCAGCGGGTCCCGTGGCCCCCACGCTGAACCGCGCGGCCGGCCCGCCCCCCGCCACTACCACGGTGGCTGTCGACTCTCCTGCGGGCATCGATCGTGAATGAAAACATTTTATATGCATAACATAAACAGAAAAATATAGGGTTATTTTAAATTAGCTCTTGATATGAAAGGCTATGCATGTGCTCATGATAACAAACAACTTTCCCTAAGGAATTCATAGAAAAAAAACTATTTTATACTTCTTAATCTACGGGGCGTTGCATTTCGTTGCATTAGCCACTATTTCCTTCTAACTCTCGCCCTCTCCTTCAACTCCTCGTACGACTGACTACCAGACCATGTTTAACAATATATGTACATAAAAATAGTTATGCAGGTAGGCGGTCTTTCCATTACAGTTTTCTTTTTTTGGAAAACCAACGGTCTTGCTCGTGTTGCGTGGCACGATTTACCGTCTATCCCCAAAGCCTCAAACTTGAGTATTGGTAAGCCCTTGAAATCATCTCACCTAGTGGTAAGTGACGATGATGCCGAAGATGGAAGCGGACTTACCAAGATTCCCTAACACAATGGGGAGCTGGCTATCTCATCTCCATGCCGGAACACATCAATGCTATTAACACTGATGCTTGGCGGCACTGAGGCAGTCAACTACCCTATTTATGACTGTCAATACACACTCACCTCTAGTATCAGTGGAGTCTAGTCTCACGAGCGTCTTGTTGGCGAGCGGGTTGCACGACAATTCCACAGTCTCGTCCGGCGTCTTTGCCGGCGCCGCTATAGGCTTGCTTCCCGGCAGAGCTAGTTTCACGTAAGACGGCGACGACGCAATCTCCGGACTCTTCCTCCCGCATTCTTCGGAGATCTCCCTAACTGTGGTCAGGGGATGATGTGTAGGGTCCTCTTCAAAGATTTCCGTGGAGTCCAACTCTGGCGGGGAGGCGGGGGAATCTAGTGATAGGGGGAATATCGTTTGCGAGCCTAGTGGCGTTCTGTTCTCTTTGCTCGGCTGCGGCCGCTCTGGCTGCGTTTGCGTATGCCTCTTTCTGTCGTCTGGGGAAGACGCTAGCGGGGGCTGCCGGGCCGCGGCTGCCGTGATGGCTATGGGGCGGGACTTCCCGTAGTTCATCTCGACGTAGCCGTCAGGGGTGGCGGGTGCGGGGGTGGGGGCCGGCGGGGAACGGGAGATGAGTCTCTCGCCGGGCCGCATCTCGACGTAGCCCGCGTTTCGCGGCGACATATCGACGTATTCGTCGACGGGCTTCGGACGCGGGTCCATGAAGCCGGGCGCCGGTGGTGTCCTCGCTACTACCACCTGTGGATAACCGAAAAGTTTACATTTTGAACGCCAAAGAGCGATAAATCGGCATTGTAGGTTGAACGCCACAAATAGGCTTAGTGGAATTTAAAGAACTAAGCACGGTCGGTCTTTTAAGTCCAACCAGTAACTCTCCATTATTGCTGCGCAGTACACGTACAACTTATGTATATGCGCAGTACACTTTATACCTCAACCTCCAGTTCTACCAACCTTAGCGTTAAAGAAGTCGAGCTCCATTAGCCCAACTAGCGGCGCTACTTTAAGTACTTCAACCTCCAATGAGAGGTTTTATAAGAAAAGAAAAAAAGTTGCCAAATCTATCCAATAGGTGGCGTTGATGAAAAGTGAGGTGTCAAATTAAACAGCTGGCAACCCGTACTCGGCTTATATTTGCATGTGAATTTTGAATGGCGTACACTTTTTTTTGCAAAGTTGTGGGACAAAAATTTTTATTTTGATAAATATTATAGAATCGCTGAATCGCCCCTCAAAATGTACCTATGTTCAAATTTTCCTGATACTCTAATATATAAGGCTGCCGACCATTTCGCTGGTATAAATGAGTGAGTGTTGTATTTAATAATCTTCTTTAAATGTCCAATAAAGAATTGTAATTACCTATAAGAAAAATTACGTACAAACTTGAAATCTCATAATTCTTTATGATATTGACGCTCGTTTTCAGTGCAGCGCCATCTATTGTCACTGTTGAAAATCTCTGAATTGCTTGAAAAAGAAAACCTCTCATTCTAATTAGCCCATCGAGCTTCATCCAGCGGCGGTGCATTAAACACTTTAACCTCCAGGTCTACCGACCTTATATTACCGCGCAGGACACGCACACAAACCTATGAACCTCGAATCCCACCGACCTTGGTATTAGAGAAGTCGAGCTCCATGAGGTCCTCGGCGGAGGCGCGCGGCAGCAGCGGGGCGGAGCTGCCGGCGGCGGGGCGGCGCGGCGGCGGGGGCGGCGGGGGGCGGTGGCGCGCGCCCACGCTGTAGGCGCGGTGGCGGGGCGGCTCGGCGCGCGCCGCGGGCCGCGAGCCCACGCTGTAGGCCCGCGGGGGGCGCTCCGACTCGATTATGTGGGAGGTCGCCGGTTCTAACTGGTATTCGCTGTGGAGGAAATCAACTTTACGTTATGTGGGGATGTGGCCGGTTCTAACTGGTATTAAACTTTGCGTTGTGTTTGATGTACCTTATTTAATGGCAAATAAAGAATCTGAATTTGACGATTATGTGGGACGTGGTCGGTTCTAACCCATTGTGTTTGGTATTTGCTGTAGGGGATATGAACTTTAAAGTTGTGAGTGACAATTAATTATGTGAGATGTGGCCGGTTCTAACTGGTTATGGTTCTTATTCGCTGTGGACAATGTAAGCTTTACGTATGATTTATAGGTGGTGATCTGTGTACAACACTCACCTAAACCTAGGATCAGTGGAAGGAGTCCCGCTGCAAACGGACCCGCTGGACGCGGCGACCAGCCCTCCCAGCGTATCCTGCCGCGGCGCCATCGGCAAGTAGCCATCCGGCGTCCCCATGGGCAGGTACCCGTCACCGCCGGAGAGGCCGAGGCAGCTGTCGCCCATGTGGAGGTAACTGTCGCCCACGGCCGACATGTGTAGGTGGCTGTCGCCCGTGGCGGTCATGTGGAGGTAGCCGTCGACCGGGTCTGTCGCGTCGTCGATGCCCAACGAGGACGTTCGCGAGTGTTGGAACGAGCCGCGGTACGATGTGCTGGGGGCATAGATTCTTTTATTTACTTGCTATTTATTAGCTTTTACTAGTGAAACAGTTTGATTTGTGTTTATTAAAACCTTTGTGTTTCAAATCCTGTCTGATTCAAGAAACTAACGTGTTGAACCAAATTCTTTGTGGGGCAATTTATTTCTTATTACTTTTTTCTGTGTAAAACAAGGCTCTAGCGGTTAATATACGTATAGTCCTTGACAAAGCGACATTTTTGAAATTTTTTTTACACCCATCAATATAAAGTTTATCAAGAGTCTTCAACGCACAATAGGTCACTACGACGAAACACATAAATACTGTTAACATTGGTATTCGGCTGTGAGACTTAGAGAACATAACGACAGCGAGCCGGTAAGGCTTAGTCAATAAAATGATAGCTTGTTAAGCAGGCTCAAAACTCTTAACCCCCCAACCAAGCAAGGTTGGTGGTAGAACCCACAGATTACGCTACAGTGACAATGGCGATCAAACGAACATACCTGGTGAGATCCCTAGCGGCAGGGTCGCAGAAGTCCGGCTCCTCCGGTATCCGCGGGGTCCGGTGCCACTCCACCGAGTCGGCCTCGTCGCGAGACACCTCCATGCCTACAGAATTTTATAGGTTATCAGACAGGCAGTTGATACAGGGCCCTGTAGTCTCGGGCAAAGAATAGAGCTACGGTATCTCCTGCCTGTCGTAAAAGGCGACTAAAAGGGGATTCGGGCGCCGCGGGTCGTCGGAGTGGGGGCTCTGGCGATTCTTTAGCACTGAAGGCAGTCCCGGGAAGGACGACAGTTGGAAGTGGCCTTCACTGTCGTGACGTACGGAAAGAGCACCGGTGCGTTCCTTTTGGAGATCCCGGAGCTCTTTCAACCTACAGAGGACGGTCACCGAGAGAGTTTTAGTGGGTGGAATCCCACATAACCCGGAATCCCCCCCCCAGAGAGGTCGGGTATCTTTGAAAGATTTCCCCCCGACACCAAAAAAAAAAGGCAGTTGATACAACTGACAATGCCTGTATCCAGTTATTGTTTTTGGTCTTCGCGCGTTGCTGTATTGATTCAGTTTGTTCTTGAATATATTGACGTTAGGTGCTGAAACCTCGTTCCACGCTCGTACTACTCTGTTGCTTAAGAAATATCTATGTGGGTTTTTTGTTTGATACTCTACTCACTATTCTGTTAAAATATGTTTTTATTCAATTGTCTTGACGATCATTTATCCTGACATTTTTTAATTATTTATTGTGAACTTGACAGTGATAATATGAAATCAATAATTAATCTGATCTATTGAGTAGTACTAGTAGTATTAAGCCATTGGTGCCGGCTGCTATCGCTAGATGGCAGTCGTTAAGCCATATCGGAGGCCTTATAGGCGGCTTAAAAACTTCTGACACTGGGGTTGGCCACTAGCCCCACAACCTCCACCAATCCGGACTTGGCCCCCGTGTGTGGATGGCCTAACCTTCCCGAAGTATGGGAAGAGACCCGTGCCCCTGCAGTGGGGACGATAACAACAACAACACTGAGTAGTATGTACAGCACTCACCGTCGGTGTCGGGGCGGCGGGCGGGGCGCTCGGCCTCGAGCGAGGCGCACGCGCGCGCCGGCATGCTGTCGCAGCGGCCGCGCGGCGCCGGCGCGTCTGCCAATCACACAACCAATCAGCGGGCCGTATAGCTTAAAACTATATCTGGCCGCGCGAAACAGCATTTCCCCTAGCGCTATCCTTTCTGTCGCTCAGAAACATTGCTAGAAGAGAGTACGAGTGACGTCCGCACTCTTCGTCGTTGCGGACGTCACTCGTACTCTCTTCTGGCTCAGATTAATCGCTAGGATCAATGGTTCTGAGCGACAGAAAAGGATAGCGGTACGTGAAGATACGATTCCGTGCGGCCAGATATGGTTCAACCTATACTCGTCTGCGTTTATGGTCTCATTTGGGCTCATTTCCCGCTCGGAGTTGCCCGCACGACTAGTGTAAAGACATAAGGCTCATTTTCACTTAGCAACCGCGTATTCGATATAACGACATGGTAAAAAAGGGCTTCGCACTACATGGGCTTTGATATACATAATAACTCGAGCTGAGTAATACATGAGTGAGAGAGATGAGTTACCCGCACGAATAGTGAAAAGGCATAAGGTAAATTTTCACTTAGCAACTGCCCAACGCATGCGTTATAATAACGAAATGAAAAAGACATACAATTGTAGTACATACTATGTGGATATATGCTTCGGGCTTGATATTATACAACTTTTACGGCATTGGACTCCAAAAAAAGAAGGAAATATAGTAACACAAATGTAATATATAAATTACGTTCTTCAAATAAATGTTTGATTTGATATCATATGTTGTGATGAAAATTGATTATCTTTAGCTTACTCGTATTCTATCAAATTCCTGTTACTTTGGTAAAGAGGCGAGACGCAGACGAGTACATCTCGGCCATTCGTTGTCAGTAAACACATCGAGATTTACATCAGGGAATTTCTCTAAAGCCAATTTACTAACATCCCCAACAGAAAGAAATATAAAACAGACAAAGGAAGAAAACTATTTTAAAATAAAAATAGCTAAAGAAATAGCTAAGTGCTGTATTACACTACTCTGAATTCAGAAATGTCACCTTCCTAACAAAAGAAACAAAGCTATAGGTTTAGGCAAGTGTATTTTAAATGTATTCTATCCTTGTCTAACCTATAGCTTTATCCTTATTGTCGGGAAGTCGAGTTCTGAATTCACAGTGGTATAATGTTATACGCTAAAACGCAATTAAGGGTGTAGAAAAAGGAAAATGTTAAAATTTATTTATAAAAAGCAAAAAGATTCGAGATTCAAGAGAAATGTGAGCATATTAAAAAGTTGAAAAATAAAATTTGTAGTCATGCTTTTTTATACATGTACGATACAGAAATAGTAAGACTTAAAAGATAGAACCTTAAACTAATTAAAATTACTGCAAGCAAAAAAGCAAAAACATTGATCGGTCGCAAACACACGCAACGCCACAAATATAATACATAAAAATCATTACAATAAACATGCAAACAAAAAAACGAGGACCATTTTAAAATAATGACAAAACTAACTGTGACTAAACAACACTAATACAATAAATAAAAAATCTAAGAGTTTAAAATGATCCGTAATTTTAACACAGCCGTATTGTACCAACCGCATATAAAAAAGAGCGACGAAAAAACGTAATGGTGTTGCCAGCCCAAAAAAAAAAGAAACAGTAGGCATCCCGCTACGAATCACTGGCAATAACATCACAAAAGTTAGTATGGTGCGATGTGGAAAGCACGTGACATATACATACTCTTTGTATGCGCCGGCGAGAGTTTCGATAGCCGCGTCCCGGTGCTAGCCCGTCGCGGCCACTGCGACTTCTTCGCAAAGTCCGTTCCATTGACGGCTTTGCACGACGAATGCGTGACAGATTTCTCTAGGATCACGCGGTCTACCTCGTCCCCCGTCAGGGGAGCGGATCGGGTCCGTTCGTGGACGATTTTGAGAGGCTCCTGGAATAGCGCGCACCCGGTCGGCAGGGAAACCGTCCGGTGGTGTTTGGCTCTAGGCGCCTCCTTGTCTGTTAGTGTGTTATTCGGCGGTTGGTTTTCGGCTGTGGAACAACAATGAGTTGCGACACACGTCAACATGGCGACGCCGGGCGGCGCCCGTATGATGGTTAATGGGTGGAGTGATAGCGCAACTTTACCTCTTAAATTATTTAGAATAAAATCTTCTATCAAGTATTGAATAAAGATATTTTTACTGAACTTGTTAATTGTCGAATAGACGGTCTATTTAGTACGAAAATATTTACTGGAATATTGAAGTTTTGGAATCAACATTCCCTGTTAACTGGTCACTATGAATTAGACTGCAAAGATAAAGTGTTTCACAGAATTTATAAAATAAAATGGTAAATCATCTCATATCTGCAAACTACCTAGATAGCTAACTGTTAAGTCTTTAAGGGAAGACGTAGGGCTATCACTCGAAATGTTACAATACAACAAATTATTATTTGACAAAAATATGGCTAACTTAGCTAAGTCATTTGTCACTATATGAGATGCACTCAAAGGCACTCAATTGAAGACTTCAAGTGAAAAATAAGAAAATTCAGTTAAAGGATAAGAAAAAAAAATAAAAAATACAAACAACAACATACAAACAAATCAAAAAGCTTTAAAGTTTCTATCTTAGCGGGGTAAGCCTTATTTTTGCCAAAAATCATGGTCATTTATGGTTTTTGATGCATGAGACAAACACACACCAGTTATTTTCGTTTCAATTGACATTTCGCCATCACCTTTGACAATGCATTACAAGAACCAAAGATAACTTATTATAAAAATAATAATAAAAGGTTTAAGTTGAAAATTGTTTTGATTGGAATGTATGTACGGTCAACATGAGAGCTAATTCATCGTAAGAGAGCAGCTTTTTCTCTCTTTCACGAGCTTGGCGTTAGAGCGAGACAGTGGCTTCATAGTCTCGAATCGCACCAAGCTAGTAAATTATACTGTGTTCGTAATTTTAACATGCATTTATTTACCTAAAATGTACCTAAAATTTATGACAGTATGAAAAATATATATAATTAAAGAAAAGCTAAGCAAAAGCGATACACAAACAATGCATTTAATGCATGCCTCACACGACTTACTTCATTACCGGCGTCTTAAAACTAACATTATTTACACAATATGTACCTTAAGTACTGATGGAAAAATAAAGTGCGGGCTTAATTTTTTAAAATTTTAGTTCCATTTTCAATACGAAATGTCACTTTTATTTTTCGGTCAGATTTACATTTTCGCTAATAAGCAGCATTATAACGCACAGAAAAGCACACCTTTAAGTTACTTTGCGTAATAGCCACCAGAATACGACACAATGAAAAATAATAAAGTTTAAATCCCATTCAAATATTTTTCATTGTGTAGTTTTAAAGTAGACCAGAGAAATATGAACTTTAGCCCTTTATGCTCATTAAAAAGACACCAATATAATCCGAATCACCATTTTTCAGACATATTTATATCCGTAGTCAGAATCTTCTGGATTTATAGTGAGAAATGTCATTAAATGAGACAAAAGTATTTTGGAAAGTAATGACGTCATTCGAAGGTTCTTATTTCTGTGGTCGGGCTAGCCTAAGAAAATATAAGCGCATTACAGTTAGGTCTCTCTGCGTCAGTAGGTTTGTTACAATAGCCTCATAAACTCGCCTTTACCACGTCGGAATAAAGCACATTTATCCGCGCTCAGCTCAGCACATAGACAGATTAATTCGTATTCAACTATAGGCATGGCAAGTATTTAGAGTAAAAAATAAGTTTAAACATTCAAGTTTCGGTTTTGTAGATTTTCCTAGACATAACTATTCAACAAGAAAAAAAAAAATATATTTTTGGACAAATATTAATATTATTATTATTATTTTACACTTATAATTTAGCTGTTTTGTAATGCAATATCAAAATATGTTCAGATGCTTATTATTTTATTTTCATGCTTTATAAAAATAACAGGGCTACTCAATAAACGATATTAGCGTAGCTTATTAATTTTGACACTTCGAGGAAATATTTTTTGGCCTTTTACAAATACAAGTCGTACAAGTTTGGCCAGTTTTGTAGTGAATACATACAATCATTTTTTTTTTATAATACATTGCCTATGGATGGTGAAAGTTGTTCACAATTATTAGGAGCAGGTCTTAACGGATCCTATGCCTGGTTTTTTATACTTTATATCTATAGCATTTGACCCCAACTACTGGAAGGAACAACCAAATTGTTTTCTCGCGTTGAGAGAGAGCAACATTGGAGCTTTGCCTACGTTTCATGTGACGCAGTTGGTTCCAATAAGAAAATATATTTCCGTTCCGTTCTCTTGCCATACCTATTGTCAAATACATGCATTAGCGTACAGTTATTTCAGCGCGAGAGCAGACTAGCCAATATTACATTTAGGGCCATTCAAAATCAACTATCGGAATTGTCTTTGGGCTTCAACTTGTGAATAGTTGAACATCCCTCCTGTAATTATCTTACTAAATTCGTTGAAGTTAGGTTTCAGATACAAAATGGACAAATATATTTTTTCAGTTGATTACCACTTCTTAGATGTGTGCATAATAAATGAGAATGCAAATCACTTTATGTGGACTATGCCTCTATAACCCATTATAAAAAGCGGTGGTATCCACCATACCCTTAAATTATTGTATATTTTTAAACAAATAAACGTGCGTTTGACTGAATTCTGTTTATTATTCAAAAACTGTATGTCAAACTATTGATCAACTATAAAAATAGAGAACTATTTTTTTCGCAATTTTTTAATAAAATAAGTACTTGAGAAAATCGCTCAGTTTTTGAGTCACATCCATCATTTACTTTCATTCATCTTTGTTTCAATAGTTTTTTTTTTACTACCGATACAAAATTAAATGTTTTTAGGATATACTGTTAAGTATCACAAGCCGAAACCCCTAACAAATTCCGACAGTAGCCATGGCGGGCCGCGACGGCGTACAGTACCATTGCTAGCGGCCAACGGCACGAGCGCGGCGGAGTCGTCTACGGAATACGCGGACGCGCACACGCACTGCTTTATACACGAGCGCACGCACAGGCCCCGCTCTGTGGAGAGACAGCCCCACTGTAGGCCTACTGACACTGAATTTTCGTAAACCCTAATAGTAGAAATAGTCGAAAACTAGCTTTGAATTTCATGTGCAACTTTTTATTTACAAACTTTTCTTACTGTTAATGGTAATGACTTACTAAATCATGAAGTCATCGGTTGTTATTGCAAACTTTTTTAGAATAAATTGTCTTTTTTGACATTTGATACAGAGTAACTCACTAATAGCTACTAGCCTCACAACCTCCACCAATCCGGACTTGGCCCTCGTGTGTGAAGTATGGACTAACCTTCCCGAGGCATGGGAAGAGACCCGTGCCCCTGCAGTGGGGACGATATGGGTTGCTAACAACTCAGGATAGTTAGCAGTGAGCTACCTTATTCTTATTGCACAATATGTTGTTTGTTACTGTGCCTACTACTTTAAATTCTATACGTTTGAAAGTTTAGTGCCCGATCCGAAACAATCCCGATCAATTTTTATTGAAAACTCGACCACGCTAGCGAATGCATAATATTAATTTAAAAACTGGGAGGTGCTCACTAAAGCTGTGCCAATAGTTTAATCATTTTCAATAATATATAAATAAGAAAATTCAGTGTCAATTGTATAGTTAACAAAGGCCATCTCGCTCCAGTAGTTTTTTTCAGCATTAAACAAAAATACACTGCTAAAATCAAAACTGTAATCACAAAATTCACAATAAAAAGTTTTCTAAGTTTTTCTAAGAAATTAGTCACAACTACGCTGTTAAAACTAATTCAAGTTCACTACTACTGCTTAACAGCAATGAGGCAGTGTAAAAATCGTGAAATGTATTTCTTAATATAAGGTGTACTTACATTATAAAAAAATAACCTTTCTTATATTGGTAAATAATTTTAGAATCTAAAGTGCAAACACTACAAGTGATTTGTTAGTTTTAGATCAAGTAAACGTACTAATCTTACGTACGTATCTACACTGGTGGACTAAAAAATCGTTTCAACATTTGTTGCTCGACTTTTGAAAAAATAACTCAGTCTACA
Source organism: Coleophora deauratella (assembly GCA_958295455.1). Taxonomy (NCBI): domain Eukaryota; kingdom Metazoa; phylum Arthropoda; class Insecta; order Lepidoptera; family Coleophoridae; genus Coleophora; species Coleophora deauratella. The sequence continues at coordinate 1,741,031 of OY282406.1, forward strand.
AAACTGCTAAACACTAAAAGCAAACAACTAGAAAACCATCAAACTAAAATCATAAACAGTAAACACACAGTTTTTGAACATTCGTTTAGTTTTATTTTGCTAGATTGAGTTAATTTTCCAAAAGTCGTGCATGAAACTTTGAGTCGATTTTTTTGTCCACGAGTATATATAGGTACATACGTGATCAGTACGTTCGTACATTACTGTTTTCCCAGAACATAAACCCATGACTATCACACGAATTCAAGTTTAGATGCAGTACTAGTTACGGACTATCTTTATGGGAACAAGAAATAAAAAATGTTCGGATAAGCAACATTTGAAAAAGATTTTACCTTGGTTTAACCCACAAATTTTCACTTCAAAAATATTTCATGTTTAATGGTTTATTATTTAAACGTGCGGTGGCCAGTACTTTCTTGTTTCCATACGAGTATAATCCGTTGCTACCCGACTATCACCCTAACTACAAATCCCAAGACACTACAGTACCATTTCAAGCAAACACACACACTTACCGTTAGACAGGACGGCCCGCCGTGAGCCATCGATGGTTTGCCGCCGGGCGGGCAACGGGTTAGACCCGTCCGGGCAGCGAGGCAGACTGATGTGGTCTCGTTCGTTCTCTGTCTCCTTTGCGCAGTTTCGCATTGCACTGAAAGGGACGGGTGATTATAAGTTATTAAGGTTACAACTACATTTATGTGGGCGTTTTTTAACGTCTAGTTTGTTAGAACAGAAATAAGTTCGGATTGGTGGAGGTCGTGGAGCTAGTGGATAAAATGTCGAAGTTTTCAAGCTGCCTATACGGCCTCTAACACTGGTTAACTGTCATCTAGAGATAGTGCCTTGCAAAGCACGGAGATTGTATATGTGACTGTCACTATTTCGGTAATTGCTAAGTTGTCAGGGTTTGTTGCGTCATATCAGGTACTACAAATAGATCTGCTGTTGACGATACTGGACAGTATTATTATCAATGATGCTCTGTGTTGTCGTCATATAATGAGCACTAATAAGTAAATTGGAAACTTTATGAATATCATTTAAGAAGGCGCCGACCGTTCGACAGCGCCACCATACTATTGACAATTAACAACTATTCAAATTATTTACCATCAGTTTGATGAGTCTTTTAAGTAGAAAATGCAATAATGAGACACTTTTCGCAATTTCCTGTCCAAATCAAAGAAATGATTATAAAAGTGATGTTGCATCTGTAAACGCCCTCGGTACACCTTAAGTCAGATGAGAAGCTGATTACACCCTGATGATGATAATGACGCAGAGACTCACTGATTGATGGTGGACTGCAGGCAAACTTTTTTCAATTTCCTTTCTAAATCAAAGAAATCATTCAAAAGTGATGTCACCCCTGTAACTGTAACGCGCTCAGTATGCTTCTAATTCACATGGGAAGCTGATTACACCCTGATCATAATGATGACGCAGAGACTCACTGGTAGACGGTAGTCTGCAGGCATACTTTTTTCAATTTCCTTTCTGGATCAAATAAACAATTCAAAAAGTGGTCACACCACCCTGTAACTGTAAAGCCCTCGGTACGCCTGTAATCATATTCTCATGTGTCTGATTACACCCTGATGATGAAGTCAGATGGGAAGCTGGTTATAATAACACTGATGACGCAGGACACTCACTGGTAGATGGTGGAGTGCATGCTCTGCGCGATGTTAGCGTCGTCGGAGTGCATCCACAGCTCGCCGGCGCCGGTCGCCGTCTGCCGGCCCACCTCCATGTAGAAGAAGCATTCTGAATCGCCGCATCTGAGGAGGAAAGTAAGCACATGATCACTGTTTTGTCAGATCATTTCATTCTAGCTGTAGGATGTTCACTTCTGAACAGAATCTGAGACATGTTCGTTCAGTTTAGTCCAGCCAACGAAGGAATTATCCCCAATATTAATTCTTCTGTCCAAAATGTATTTGTAGTATGATAGAATTAAGCGTGTATACTTCACGAATAAAAGATTACCTAATTATTTTTCTTATGGAACTTTCAGATAAAACAGACATTGAGAAAAAAACCTGAGGCCATAGTTTGACATACTCATATACAAATACAAAATTGTTTTAAAAGAAAACATTGTCCTTGTCAAAGAGCAGCGTCTGCCGATTAAATCTTAATATAATTGACCACGCTGAATACGTTAAAAACAACCGACTTCAATCGTAGCAACTCCAATTTTGCTATGTTTTTGTTGATTTTCTCAAAAACCGCTGAATCGATTTCGATAAAATTAATATGGGACCACCTGTGAAGTATACCCTTTCAAACAAAAAAAGAATTTTTGAAATCGGTTCAGGCGTCTTCGAGTAATCGGTGAACATACATAGAAAAAAAAAAAGATTCCGACGAATTGAGAACCTCCTCCTTTTTTTGAAGTCGGTTGAAAATATTTGTAAAGAAGGAAGTTACGTCGTATTAAAAAATATTCTCATAGTAAAACAAGTGAAATTTTCGACAATGCCACATAATCATTAAGAGAGAATTTTTGTAGCGTTATCCCCCACCGCTGAATATCACAACTTTTTTCCAGCGTCCACAGTCGTAGGAGAACGGGAATAGACGCTCGAAACTCATCGCAACTGTTCCCAGTGTCCACCAAACTCATTCCATACGACCATCAATACTTTAGCCTTCACCACTCACCTCCTGATGTTCTTGAGCGCGTACTCCACCCGCTCGGGGATGCCCAGGTCGCTGATCACGTTGTTCTGGCTCTTGATCTTGACTAGCGTGAGCGTCTTGTCCGTCAGGCACAAGTTGTATAGCCCCTGGATGTTCTTCGTCGCGCCGAGGCCTTTCTTCTGCACCGTGACTTGCCAGACGTGTTCTGGAAATAAATTCAAGTTGAAGTTTAAACAGAGGAGTCGAAAGTGCTGTACTAACGGCGATAGAAGCGGTCGTGGCTTAAACGGTTATGGCTTAAGGCATGGTAGATTTGACTGTTAGTGGAAATTATGGTACGTTTCACGTTAAGCCGTTGGTGCCAGCTACTACCATTTGTTAAGTCATGTCATGGCAGTCATTAAGTCATGTCGGAGGCCTTATAGGCGGCTTGAAAACTTCTGGCATTGGGGTTGGCCACTATCCCCAAAAATCTCCACCAATCCGGACTTGGCTCCCGTGTGTAGAGTATGGTCTAACCTTTCCGATGTTATGGGAAGACACCCGTGCCCCTGCAGTGGGGACGATATGCGTTGTTAACAAGAACAACAACAATATTAAATTAAAACAGAGGAGTCGAAAACTGTGCAAACCCCTATTATGAATAACTACGCTTTATGCAATACAGAGAATCGTAGAAATTGCGTTTCATAGCGCACGGCTTGCGACGCAATAAATTGGGTTTAAGTTATTCAGGTTCACAATTGGACACCCAAGTTCAAATAGGTTTAGCTGATTTTTAGATCTTAAATTTTAGAATAAGTTTGTAAAGTACTGCAGTTTTTGACATATACTCATTATTACTCATTTTAGTTCTAGATGTGTCGCAGGTCGAACAGGCAACCGCAATGGACGGCTAATTATACCACACGATAAGAAGAAAGTCTAACCTATCATGTTGAGGGTTCTATCTAAGAATATTCTTCAAAAACTTACTCTAAAAGAAGATTTGAGATTGTTTTATTATCTCATAAGAACGCTAGTTAATTCTGTAAATTCGCTGTAAATAGTCTTATAGGTAAAGTCATTTATCACAGAAAATACAATGCTAAGCAACTGCATATCACGTAGTCTCCAAAAAAGTTTCTTAAGAGCCCCGACCTACGTAAGATTTAATCAACAACGGAATTACAATACTTTACCATCGCATGATTCAGATGAATCATTGTAAACACAAACAAAGAAAACCCCCAAAAAGCCAGCCGACATGCGTCACAGTTTGATTGACGTCACAAAAACCTATCCTGAATCCTACGCCACGTGAAAGGTCAGTTACCAACGCAGTTACCAAGTTTAAATCTTATAAGATGAAAACAAGAATGTTGACCGTATTTTATTTCAGTTCTCATAAAATTCAAAAGATGGCAGGATACATCCCACGAAACATTTGTGTGAATGGCAGGCTTAGTAAAAACAATTAATAAAACGGGTTCAAACGGGACCCCTATTACTATTATAAGCCTGTATGTCTGTCCTTTAAAATGGTGTATCTTTTGAACCGTAGTATGTAAGTAAAGGTTGAATTATTTACAAAATATGTATGTTTTATTATGGCGCATATACTAACAAACTCTCATAGTAAACGTATATCAAATACCCTCCGGCAAAGTGGAATAAAAAAGAAACGCTGGAAAAACGGTAATAATGCAACCATATTTAGCATATTGTAGAAAAATCTAAATACAATTATCGCGTTCAATAGTTTTAGTTTTGCTAATTACATACTAAGTAAATCGTAAATCCACACATGAAAGCAAAGTTGTAAGCATTCCTAGAACAATTCATTATAGTCGCTGACTGCTAAAATTAGCAATCATCTCTAGATTTCTAACAACAAACCAGAGTTTTATCATTACTTGCTATTGCTCACGACTTTTTCCCTATATGTTTTTATGTCTGTTTATAAAGGTATGAGTTAAACATCGGCAATACATATTTTAATGAAATTAATTATGTTTAAAAATGTAATTAAGTAAAAATATAACTTTCAGAGAGAATTTTAAATACTACGTCCACAAACTGTCTGTTGTTTTTATCGTTTTTTTTATATTAATGTGTCTGACAAAGTTTTTATAAAGGGCGTATCTGATTTAGGTAATAATATCAGTAAGAAAATGTTATCCTTCTTAAAAGTCAGATTATATTATTGAAAAGGTCTGATCTAGAAAAATATCGGTACCTACTCGGTTTTAGTCGGGTTTTTTTTAAAGCGATGTACATTGGTCAACCGAAAAAGTTCGCCTGTAAAATTATGTAAAGCCAGTAAACTGGGATCCCTTTTTTATTCATAATTTTCGTAAAATTAGGGACTCCAGTTACCAGTTAGATTAAATCATGGTCCTATATAAAAATATCCATAGAAACGACGACACTAAAATAACAATAAATTGTATTAGGTAAAAAAAACCTTATTATTATTATGCAGAAATATAAATTTGGGCTACTCTGACCACTTCGCGCTAGGCGAAGCGACAGGAGCTACTCCAGCAGAAGCACAGTCGGCTGGAGGTCAGTGCGACGAGGAGAGAAAGCCGCGGACAATCCGGGCATTGTCGAGGAGGACTGCCTTTTGCATAGCCGCTATTATTATTATTATTATATTCAATCAACATTCAAACTTTCTCGTTGAATAATTATGCGACCAAAATGCGCGGTAAACTAAACAACTATCTTGAAAACTAGGTAAATAAAGTAGGTGAGGTACAGTCACAAACAAAAACAAGACGCAAACAAACTGCGAATCAAGCAGCGACCAACAAATGGTAAACAAGTACAGTGGCCAAAACTTCTGCTTGCACATTTATGTGCATACAAAAGTTGTTTGTATCACAAAGATGTTAAAGGTGATTTTACTGCGTCAATGGCTTTCGAAGAAAAAGTTCGTAAGTTAGCTTTTTTTGTGCGTTCAGCAGAAATAATTTTGTTTTTAATCCATAAGAATTTGTTTTCTGAAATTGCGATAATGTAATTTTTTTGGTTTTTCTTTTCACAGCGGCCGCACATTCTATTCATTCACATTAGGATTGTCTTGGTAGCATTCCGTTATATCTGTAATATCACTCAGTTCTATAGCGAAGATTGCAAAAAAAATATTGTAAAAAATTAGGCAAAGTATTGATTTTACGTATATATTTGAAAAAACATTTTTAAAAATAAAATCGTATTTTTTTTTATATCTCGGTCTCTATACAACACCAAAATAATACTTTAATTTAATATCTTGGTTGCCATTACTAATTTGCAATTAATCGTGTGCAAATAAAAAGGTTAAATAACACCACTGCTGTGTCAATTTTAAAAGAGACCCATAAAATGAAATCCAATAAGCAACATATTGTTATGTAAATTCGTAGGCGCCACGCGCGACACAAGTTTATTTCTCTCATTATTTATATTGAATATTAATGTCTGTATGTATATTTATGTGTTTTTAGAAATGTAACATCCAACTTGAATTTTTGTAAAAGAAATATTTTGTAAATATTTAATGAACAGAAATTGATATACCTATATAAAGATATTTTTTGCTATTTATAATGTTTATTGCATTAATAACTTAATTCCAAAACATTAAAACAGCAGCTTTACAAAAATCATTGCTCCAGCCAAAGTCATATTTTAATTTATTTAAGTAGATGTTGTATATGTATACATACTTTGAAATCGTCTTGTATTTCTACCTAGTACAAAGCTCCTACCATCCGGAACTTGTACACTCAACATTTCGGGAAGTGTTCGCGGATAGCAGCTAGTCACTTTTACACTTTTTGTATAAGTACTTATAAATTATAAACTTTGCCAAAAAAAAAATATATAGAAAAGGTGGTTAACCTTGACAGCACAATAAGACCTGAATTTACTCAAAATAATAAAAAAGATTTATTTAAAAAACATAGCAAAAATTGAATGCAAGGTGAAAATAATGAATATATATATTTAAGTATAACGAATAAGTAAAAATAAACTAATTAAGTACCTACTTTTAACTATACTCATGGACAAAAAAATCGACTCAAAGTTTCTGCACGACTTTTGGAAAATTAACTCAATCTAGCAAAATAAAACTAAACTGAAAGTTCAAAAACTGTGTGTTTACTGTTTATGATTTTAGTTTGATGGTTTTCTAGTTTTTTGCTGTTAGTGTTTAGCAGTTTTGTAGACTGAGTTATTTTTTGAAAAGTCGAGCAACAAATCTTGATTCGATTTTTTAGTCCACCAGTGTAGTTTATAATTTATTTATTTTAAAATTTAGTCTGCTGATGTTTGAAACAATGTCTTCTTTCTCGATTTTTTAAAGTTTGTTATAGTAAGTTATACTTGAACTAGCTATGATTTTGAAATTCAATAGAAGTTTCTAATTATTTAGAAAAACAAGGTTCTATGCTTATAAAAATACACACACTGCAACTCTTTCACCCTTTGACATTCTTACAGAGATAGCATATTTTGTCCATATACCTAGCAGGCTCAAATAATCAAGTTTAACAAATAAGCCATTTATCCTAACTAAACAATCATTAGACGTGACATGAACAACTTCAAATGATAAATCTCTTTTCTATTATAGCTGTGGATGTGTCATGTACATTATTAACATTATTGATACGGAACCACGGAGATGATGGCTGTTTACTCCTAACATAGAGGCCCCGGCCATTGACCTGGCCAGCCTTGACTACTATTTGTATGTTTCCATAGATTAGGGCCATAATAGTTTACGGTTTGATTGCCTATTAAATACATTGTAATGTTTCTAGCGTATGCAATTATTTGTAACAAATTAATTATTTACTTATCTTCAATAAAATGACTTTAATTAACAAATGCCATTAGATTATTTACTTAGAAATTTTATAACCAACATGTATTTTTTTTATTTAGCCATTTTATTACAGATGGATGTGCAGGCCCAAGATAATTATAAATGGTGTGCCTTGGGAGTTTGGGAGAGGCATATGTCCAACGGTGGACTAATGCAGGCTGATGATGATGATGGTTTTTTGATGGTTTTTTCGTTAAGTCGTGAACTACACTGGTGGACAAAAAAATCGACTCAAGATTTGTTGCTCGACTTTTGAATAAATAAACTAGAAAACCACCAAACTAAAATCATAAACAGTAAACAGACAGTTTTTGAACTTTTGGTTTAGTTTTTTTTGCTAGATTGAGTTAATTTTCCAAAAGTTGTGCAACAAACCTTGAGTCGATTTTTTTGTCCATGAGTATAGGTATGTCATGCATTTAAGGTATCTTCTTTTGCAGTGTGTAGTAAATGCACACGCACACACGCGCACACACGCGCGCACACACGCACACGCGCACGCGAACGCGCACGCACACGCACACGCACACGCACACGCACACGCACACGCACACACACACACACACACACACACACACATACACACATAAAGCTTGTAACTTACAATAACACTATCTATGTTTTTCGAGTTTTACTTTCAGTTATTTTTTCCATGTAAATATTATCTGATTGATAAACAGACATCAAAACAAACATGACCTCATGCGAGAGGAATGAATTATACCCACAGCAAGAACATGCCGTATGTAGGTGATACATTTCCCAATTAGGATACACAGAATAATAACAAGTTAATTGCAATATCTCTATTTAGTAAAATAATTGATTCGCATTTAAATAATAAACTCTAGTAATGAAACGAACAACTTCCCAAAGAACCAAATAAAAAATACATAAAAAAAATATTTGGATGAAAAGTTTCATGAGGATTTATAACTTTGCATTTACAACTTATACATATAGTGATTATTTTAAAGTTTTTACCATAAAATTAATAAATAATGAGGGACAAATAACACATGGACACCTGGTGCCAAACTAGAATTCTTTAGGATCTAGATATATTTATTCATACACCTGTAAATGTATGGATTTAAATAAAATAAAAATCCTAGCCAATACTGTCAAAAAAAAATTCAAAAAATTCAAAATGTTTTTTATTTAAGTAGATGTTTTGCAAATACTTTTAAATCGTCTTTTTTTTCTACCTAGTACAAAGTTCCTACCACGCGGAACTTGTACACTCAACGTTCCAAAACTCAACTGTCCCACCAAAGACACAAATAGGAAAACAAACAAAAATACATTAAAAAATAAATGGACAGTATTTTTAAAGTGTAGAAATCATCAAACAAAAATAAAACATCAAAATAAATTTTAAAAGAAATGTTAATCAGCCGAATCACAATCATAGTTTTAGTAAATGTATATTGTCCCCGTAAAATAGTTTCAGACGCTAAAAAGCACACACTTCAGGCATATTTACAAAGATTATGTCACAACCGTTACCCAAACAATCTTTGTAGGTTACCTGTCCCACTAAACTTGTATCACAGCATACAAATTGCAGTCAAGTGTAAAAAAAGTGGAGCAATTAATAGGTACTTCATATTTTGTGAAATTCAAATAAGAAATAAGAAATATGTACTGACAGACAAAATGTAAAAACTGGACTTACGGATTGGATGCAGCAGCTCATCACTGGCATCATCGTTCCGATGTTGTTTGAGGATCGCTGTCAGCCACCCATGCAGGTCAGGCTCATTCTCCGCAACCACACAAAACTGTTCATCTCTGGTGAACAGAGCTATCACATGCTTCTGTTTCAAGTCCAACCGCCGGGTGATGTTGTAACAACTCTTCAGAGGCAACACTCGACGAGGTGCCGCTCCTGACTTGAACTTCTTCTCAGACTCATAGTACTCCAACCTCGCGGAGTTTTCTGAAGTCTCCGCGCGCAGCACGAAGTATTTCTTCTTCATGGTTTTGAGCTTCCTGAGATGCCCTTGGCGCACCACGGCGCCCGGGGCCTGCGCGCCCGCCGACATCTCACACCATCACCCCTCGCCAAGACCTTGAAGTTGTTTACGACGTAGCGGCGCGCGGCGCTCGCACTGGCTCGCGTGGTGCCCACAACACACGCTAAAAATACTAGCAATACTCCCAATACCGCGTAAAACAAACGCTAAACCGAACGGCGTAACGAATTTCACGACGCCGCGGCAGAACGAGGCTCCGCGCCATATGACCACAAGATTTTCACAACGATAAAACTATGTTTTTATCTATCGCGTAATCAAAACCCCACACGGAATTATCAAAACACATCAACAACTACTTCAATCCATAATTTTGTACGCCTGCTGTTACACTCGGTCATTCACAGACGCCACAGTTTAGAAAGAGATAAAATCATTCATAGTAAAACGTAATCAGCACCGCACGCCCTTTCGTAGGTACGCAGGGCATGGAAGTCATGCGGTGGTCATGCCTCTCGCATCAAAACAATCCTTTTCTTGAGCCCCCAGACACTGTTCCAGGATTTCACAGTTTTTCAAATTACGAGTATCGAATTACTCGAGATTGTTTATGCGTTTTAATGCACTCAATTTAGAAGAACTCATTTATTTGCGCGTCGTTTTTTATCGGTTCTTCGCTATTGCGTGTCATTTTTGTACGGCGAAAAAGTACTTTTAATTGCGTTTTTTTTACATGCGACGCGTTGGCGACGCACGCATGAGCGAGAAATATTTTTTCTCTCGTTTTTCTCTATAGCGCTATTTCTTTTTTGTACGTCATTTAATTTAACAACTGTAAAAAAAACCTTTACATTCGGATACAGAAAGCTGACAAAGGATACTACTACATTAAGTATACATTAAGTATAGGTTTAGGGAACAACTCATCGACATGATTTTTTGCAGCCTAAGCAGCTTGTATATCGTGCCTTCGTGCCCCTTGAAGACGGTTTTCACAGGGGAAAAGTCACGCGAAAAGCTAATATTTTTTGATAAAAAAATATTTAAAGCGTTTCCCACAGAGTGAATCCAAACGCATATAATGTCAATCAAGAAGCTTATAACCAAACTGGAGAAAACACTCTCTATGACCGGACTGAAGACAAAAAATATGATCTTGAACGTCGGTGTCTTTCTCGACGGGTCTTGTTGTCTCATTCTAAGTACCCTAGTTAGAAAGAGACAGAGACGTTCAAGGCCATATTTTTCGTCTTCACTTATTTGTTCTAACTGTTTCCTCCAGTTTGGTTCTGGTTATAAACTACTTAATGTCAATGCACCGTTGTTTTTAGGCTGGCAACATTTATAATCAGTGTTGTGAACATTTTGTACAATAGATTATTATTATCGTATTCGATTACAATACAGAACTCAAACAATATCGATGTCATTGTGAAATGAAAAATCAACGAAATTTAAAGATTTACATGAATTATTATGTAAGTATGCAATCTCAATACGTGGAAGCAAAACGGCAGTAAATAGACAAACGAGAAAATAAAAAAGTTATTTGCAGGATGGGGGTCTATAAGGAGGTTTTCTTGCCCTAAAAATTAGGAAAAAAATGTTGATGGCGCGTATGAAATTTAAGCATTTTATTATTTTAGAACATATGTATTTTTAGTTTTCATTAAAATTATTTGTATTATTCTAGTAATTCACTCCTTCCTCTGCATACCGATCCCACCCCCTTCACCCCGCATCGGTGGTGAGAAGGTGTTTTTCTGTGGAAACCCTTAGTTCCGCGTTTTGAGCGCACGCCTGCCACAATAATAATGTGGGTACGACCTAGTAATCCGTGTATTACCTAAAAGCAGTGAGAACTGCACGAAATGGCAATGTTGGCGGGTACCGGAATTTGGTACCGGTACTTTTTAAAAAGGTAGAACTTTAAAAAAAAAAATAAAGCACTGTGATGGCACAGTTTACGAAAGGTGATAATTTGATGATTTTCGTCATGGTTTTATAAAGCAACGTTGCTTTGAGGAAATGAGTGGTGTATTACAAGATACTCGTCCATCTTTAAAGATGATGGAAAGGTGGTATTTATAATTCCAACATGGAAACTTTTAACTAAGAGAACGGGCAAAGATCCGGTAAGCCGACTGAAGTAATTACTGATAAAAATATGTTTGCTAACAAAAATCTGATTACGTAAGACCGATGACTAACATACCGCCAGATAGGAAATTTAATGAAGATAAGTGCACCAACTATTATATTCACTATATTATGCACAATGAATTAAAAGTTACAAAAAGTTCACCCTGGGTACCACATGCGATGGCCGATACTTGGAGGGAGCAGAGAGTAAAATGGTGCAAAGAAATGCTACAAAAATTCTCTTCTCTAATGCTGTCAATTCAATCACTACAAGCGATGAAACTTATATTTATTATTACGACGTCCCTACTAAATCCCAATGCAAAATTTGGGTGTTTGAAGTCGAGGAACTACCAACATAAGTGAAACAATTTCGATCTGTAAAAAAACGGATGATCGCAATTTTTTTAAGAGAGGTATTTTGGCTATCAATCCCTTAGCTTAGAGACACAGAAGTGTCACAGCATCCTGGTACATCGATGACTGTCTCCCAAAAGTTTTTGAAGCCTTAAAAAATGAACAACCTTAATCAAGACTCGATAATTGGTTCTTGCATGACAGTGCTCCAGCACATCGAGCTGGTCTTAAAACAAACTTTCTCGAGGAATCTAAAGTAAAATTGCTCAGACATCCTCCCTATAGTCTGAGCTTAGCGCCATGCGATTTCTCTTTGTTCCCACTACGTAAAGAAGCAGATAAAAGGGCGAAAGTTTTCCAGCCACCCAGAGCTACTAGAAGCGTTTGAAGTTTACGCTAATATTCCAGTCCTTTTGGATGGAGACTTTTGGCACTTGGTTCGAGCGTATGAAGGCTTGTATAACTGCTGAAGGTGATTGCTTTGAAAAAAAAAAGTAAATACTCTGTAAGTACGACAAAAAATATGTAGTAACCTACGTATGAATCGATGTTGTCAATTTCGATTTTTGTCGACTATTTTCACAACCCTAGTTCAATATGTCCAATGTCCGTCCGTCATTTCGGGAAATTGCTTCGCTAAAATAAAAGGCAGAAAACGGGCGATGTTGGCAAATTAGACTGGTGATAAATACGTGATACCTTCCAATTTCTCCAATTTTGGTGCCTATTTTGGTGCAAATTTGTGTAAACTGAGTTGTGAATTGCTTATATTTGTGGGCTTTTGTGGAACTTGATCTGTTTACATTGTGAAAAGTGAAGTGATATCCTCAAAGCGAAAGGAAAGGTTTTTACAGTTTCGGCTTTGTTATACACCTATATTATACCTCATAGCTCCTCAAACAAAGTGTAAGTGTAACGTAATTCGAGTAGGAAACCAGTCAGACACTCTTATCCTTTTCTTACTGTAAATTACCATTTTGATAATGTCTTTACATACAGTTGCAACAGTTCATACATGCAACTCAGTTTTGCAACAATCGTTCGACCGCAGAAACTGTGTCATGTACTTTTTAGCTTATTTGCATGCTTTAGTAAACAATAGTGATAGTCATGTAATCGGTATTCCACATTATTTTATTGTAGTGATCTCATGAAATAATATTCTATTTTAGGTACAATACAGATGAGATTGAAGACAATGGACATTCGTTCTTAGCAAGAAAGGTAAATACAACTGTGAATTACTGGAGTTTTATTGAATCTATTATTGTATGAGAAGTGTGACTTGTGCTGTAAGTTGTTACAATATATCTATATGTATAAGTAAATTCTGATTTTAATGTTCGCCAAAATTATACAAACTTTTTTCGTTCCAGAAATATTATGGCATCTGGCACATCTTCACTGGAAAGTAATGGTAGCAATGGTAATTTAACTGATGATTTCTTAAATAAATTATAGGATTGGATAGGATAACAATGAGATTCCCGAGCACATAAAAACTGAACAAAAGATAAATATATTTCAAAACAAGCTTCTATTATATTTTTCTATTTGGCATTGCACATCTCATTAAAGGAGTGATTTTGCCAATGCCAAGTGAAGAATGGGAAAATCTAACTTCCCTTTTCAAAGGTCAGCAACACACTTGTGACTCCTCTGGTGTTGCGGGTGTCTATGGGCAGCGGTAATCGCTTACCATCAGGTGATCCGTCTGCTCGTTTGCAAATAAAAAAAAAAAGAAAATCAATAAAAAAAAATGGCAAAACGCCAATGTCAAGTGAAAGGCACGGCTCTAAGGGTGATGGGCACTTAAAGATGCTCCACGTGGTGGTTTGCTGCTGGAACTCGGAAAACAGCAATGTCTCCCGAGTTAATCCTCTTCTTATGACCGCTTATCACTGAATTGGAATCACAGCTATTTTCCTATCACAAAAATAATGTTGAGACTACTCTAAAATGGAAATAATTAAAAAATTCACTCAGCAGACGTGTGCTTGGTACAAGTCCCTTCAACTAACCCCTAACCAAGTTTTAAAAAAATTACACAAAATTGTTATTATAGCTTACAAGAATTCTTAAAATGAAAATATTTACTTAATAACATTTAAAATGATTCCTATTAATTATTTTTCACAACTATCTTTTGCATGTCAAAAAATAATATTTTTTATGTAATTAATCCGGTCAGAATCAAATGTTTTATATTTAAATAGATGTTCTATACATACCTTTAAATATTGAATTATTAATTAATATGCATGCTATGTTAAAATTTACTTATAAAATATTTAACCTAGGTCAACTAAAAACCTAAAGTTGCAGTGCCCTAGCCAGGTATCATATACTATAACTTGAGTATGTAATATTACCATAAGATCTTAGTACACTGTATATGATGGCAATAAAGTATTGAGTATTGAGTTAAGAAGTTTTCAGACCATCTGCTTGTACTGTGTAAGGCCTACATGGCTTAATATTTGCCATCTAGTAATAGCAACTGGCACTTAGTCCTAATGTGGCCTCAGAAATGATCAACATGAATCCACTAAGGGACCATCCATAAATTTTGTCACACGAATTTCATGTGTTTTGCCACCTCCCCCCCTGTCCTTGTCACAGATGGTCACATTTGTGGGACCACCCCTTCCCTGGTGTGACGTCACATATCTTGCAATTTTTCATCAGGAATTGAATAAATTAAAACAGTAAAAATTATATTTTTTATTATTATTTATTAGGTGATGTCACACTGTTTATGACTCCCCCCTACCCCTTGTCACATAATGTCAGACTTCGTTGTAACATGTGATGTAATTTATGGATGGTCCCTAACAGCCAAAGGTTTAAGGTTATGACCATGTCCATACTATTATAAGTTGACCTACACCTAAGCCACACTGAGGTACAGCTGCATCTTTAACCCGGTTTCCCTATAATATTTACAGAGTCAATATCCCATAATTACGTGAGCAGCGAGCGGCACAACCCTCCCCCACTACCCACCATCCCTATCCCTATAGAGTATGAGGTGCTCTCCTCCCCTTCGTATCCTCACAAGCACCCGGCCATGAGCGGCGCGTACGACCCTATGCAGTATGACGTCATGAGCAAATCCACCAATGAGAGCTTGAAACAGCAGTGTGAGAAAGCATACCACGAATTGAATCAGTTGAGGAGGCAAAACTCGGAGACTTCCCGCCGTTGTGATCATGTTATGAAGGTGAGGCCGAGGGTCATGTATTAGATCCATTAGTTTTTGTTTCATCGTCATCTCAGCTACAATTATAGATACTTCTTCGTCCCATCTGCATCACTGATTATTTAAGCTGCCTTTTTTCTTACGTCTAATAATGGACACTTGAATTTAGGAATGTTTGTCCTGTGCTGCTTTAAGAACATGCTTTACACATTCTTTTAAATCATCATTCACGTGACACATTGGTTCACTGGTAGACAACAGACTTCAGACATGGAAGACATAAAAACTTTTGCGCAGCATACGACTGAAGGAAACTGCCCATGCATTGCTTATTTATAAAGCAAGCATGAGCAGTGTGGACTTATGGATCTCTCTTTTAATGTAATCTTAGGAACAGCATAGTTAATTGTGCCTTATGTTAAGAAAATATGGTATAAAAAAGACCATAAATAAATAAGAAGAAGTAAACCTATCATATTGATGCTTCTGTTTCTCAAAAATAAAGTCCAAAGCTGAGCCAGGCTGGCTATAATCTACCTATTTGAATCTTGCAAAATTTTGTTGTCTCTTTCTATCAACAACAAATCCATATACAATCTCTCTCTCAGGAGTTGGAGTACTTCCGCGGGCAGCACCGAGCCGCCATGAGCCAGCTGGAGGTCTCCGCGCAGGAGGCCAGCAGCCTGCGCGGCAAGTACGGCGAGCTACTGAACGACAACCAGCGGTGAGTGTGGTGAAGCTTCTGACATTCTCCAATTACAAAGAAGGACATCTTGTGTGGTTCCCCTCTGGAAATCCAAAGATTTTTGTAGGTCTTCCATTTTGTATATTGCAGCTGTGGACTACATATTCAAATTCTAGATTGCATTCAGTTACAAGTTAACTTAAATTATATGACAGCGCATAAATATGAACTCAGTGGATAAGTATGAGCTGACATACCTTGACTACTTGATATGATATGACCTTAACTGCTTGATGTGATTAGTGATAAGCAGTGATCGGAGTAGGTAGATTGATTTTTGGTACTTGCATCGTGATTTTATAACATGGACAATCCTTTTTTCAAGAAAGTTTTGGTATTTCCGGATTGAGTTGAGTATTATTAAAGTAAATCTGGTTCAATCAATTAATTCTGAAGGAAGCAATATATTTATATGTAGAATAACAGAATAAATATTCGTTTTTGTCAAGGTTCGGAACCGGTTAACAAATACCGGTTAATTTCGTTCGAATTTCGGTTAACGATTCCGTTCAGGTTAAAACCGGTTTCCAGCTTAACCGGTAAATTTGAATAAAATATCGGTTAATCAGGAAGCGGTTTTCTAACCGAAATAAGAACTAAATTAACCGGTTAAAACCAAACTTAGTCAAGTACAGGCGCGTCGCGCGGGTGCCACTGCCCGAGTCTTCTGCTCACTTTCTCGCACGCGTTCAATTGATTGCACGCGGCAAACATGCCTACAAAGTCGCATATTCTTCAAATTAACCGGTTAATTCCGTTCGAACGAAAAAATATCGGTTTTGGTTAAACCGGTTAAATATACCGGTAACCGAAACCTGAACGAAACCTTAACCGAAATTATTTCGATATAGGGGTCAATGACCGAAACCGGTATTTTCAAAAAACCGGTTTCCGAACCCTGGTTTTTGTCTTTAAAAAAATGTTAAATTCTCGGAATCCGCGCGGCATGTCCATATTTACATATACGTTTGCGGTCATTGACCCTAATTCAATCTACCTACTCCGATCACTGGTGATAAGACCAAATTCACACTTGGAGACCAAGTTTATAACTGACCTTTAGTTGTTAGTTGTGTGTACGAGTATTTTAAGCTCCCTGAATAACATAAAATAAGGTCCAGATTAGTGGAGGTTGTGGAGCTCGTAGCGAATCTTTACATACGTTTTCAAAGCCTGTCTGGATGTCTGAAATGACTATCTGGTGGTTTCAATGGCATTAAGCAAACAAACTATCAAGTAGTGTTTTTGATCCGGGAAGTTGATTCCGTCCATTGTTCAGACTGGAGAGGGAAGTGCAGCACCTGCAGCAGACAGGCGGCGGCGACGGCAACTCGGAGGCGCTGGTGCACACGCTGAGGAAGTATGACGCCCTCAAGGAGGAGTTCGAATGCTACCAGAAGAGGTAATGTTACTCTGTTTGTCTTTTCCTATTTTATGTTGTGATTATAAAGTGTTTTCATTCATTCATTCTTACTGTCATTGATTCAGGTACGAGGACCTGATAGAGAATCACAAGTCGACGCAAGAGAAGCTCCGTATGGTGCAGGATGAGAACAGCCGTCTGAAGACTCAGTGCCACGAGCTCACGCAGGAGAGGAATGCTGTGGTGAGTCTGTCTCCCTCCTGTCTTAGTTTGTGGCGTCTCTTAAAATTATTCTGCCAATATCATGTCAGTCATGACATGAAAGTGACACTTCCGCTGATATATGGTACAACAGAATTTTGATATCTTCTTGATGATTATCTCTAACAAACACTACTACTACACTAT
Source organism: Coleophora deauratella (assembly GCA_958295455.1). Taxonomy (NCBI): domain Eukaryota; kingdom Metazoa; phylum Arthropoda; class Insecta; order Lepidoptera; family Coleophoridae; genus Coleophora; species Coleophora deauratella. The sequence continues at coordinate 1,758,740 of OY282406.1, forward strand.
ATTATAAACACAATTGAAATATCCAATTGTACATCTGTCACTGTCAGATTAGTAATTTGACAATTATATGCGTATTTTCACAAAATTCTGGCACCGTTAATCCAAGGTTTACTAAGTGATATTAAGGAATGGAAATGGAAAGTCTTCGTCATCGTTTCATATGGTTTCCGCGATTCTGTTATTTTAATTCCAGTTCCTGATTCATAGCCTACGATGTCAAATATCTATAATATTTACGAATTACTTATATAAAGGGTATAAAAAATAGTTCCCAGAAAGTTTCTACTTATCATACCGAACAACTGTACCGAACTTCCGATTAAATTCAATATACTTTCTTGAGAATAAACATTCTTTTTACAATTTTTCAAATAATAATGAATTCTCAAAAACAGCTGACCGGTCAATTTTGTACAGGAAGTCGGAACGTTTCTTTTTGGATAATTCAGAACAGGCTTTTCGGGGAAAGTACCTTATAATCCGGGGACATTCAGAGACGGGGATTTCTACTCAATACTCTGCGATGTAATAGCATTAAGAATTATATTTATTTAAAAATGTGTTGAAAGGAAGTTTTCCCGACATTTCTTCCCTCTCCACAAACACTTCCCGTAACGTTGGGTATACGAGTTCCAAGTGGTAGGAACTTCGTTTTATGTAGATTAAAAAATTACCTGCGAAAAGTGTACAATGCTACCTATTTAAAATAAACACACAGAATAATTGTGATGCGTATAGGCTCCCGTTTATGTTTACGTGAGAAGTTTCTTTCGAAGATTCGAAATAAATAACAGTGTACATACACTTTTTCAAAGTATATTTTTGTCTACCAAATACGAGGTTTCGGGAAGCGTTTGTGGAATGAGAAGAAGTGGGCAAAAAACTTCAACACATATTGTTCAAAAAATTATGTACATACTATTCTGTAAGGTTAGTTTCACGTTGAACGTTGTTGTCGTCAGATCCAAAGTAATCTAAGAAACTATTTTTAAAAAAAATAAACCGTCGTCCACGCTGTTCTATATGGGTTTCACGTTAAACGTCGTTGTCGTCAGATCCGCGAGCGAAACGCTCTGAAGCAGCAAGTGGCGAGCGTGGTGCGGCAGTGGGAGGGGGGAGCGCGGCATGGCGCCGACATCAAGCGGCTCACGGACGAGCGCAACGCCGCGCTGGCGGAGTACACGCTCATCATGAGCGAGAGGTGAGCAGCAGGTGGCGGACGTGGTGCGGCAGGGGAGGGGGGGGGGCACGGGGGATTGGTGGAGGTTTCGGGCACAAAATAGACACAGAAGGTCCGCTCAATACAAACCACTAAAATCGTAAGAATACATATATATGCTTATAGAAATATACGGTCGTTTGAGGCAAGGTCACGATCGCACAGTACGTGATCTTGCCTACAACGACCGTATACGTCTATAGGCATGTATATGCTTAGGATTTTAGTGAGCATATTGAGCGGACCTTCTGTAAAGTATTTTGTGTTTCGGGGCTAGTGGCCAACATCAGTGTCAAAAGTTTTCAAGTCGCCTATAATATGTTGTATCATAGTCAATATGGCTTAACAACTGTCATCTAGTGAAAGTAGCCAGCACCAATGCGTTAACGTGCCTTGCGAAGCACGAAAACGGTCGAGATAAGTGTCACTAACAGCCTTATCCTAACAGCCTTATCCTAACAGCGTAACCCATTCAGGCTATGACCATATCTATAATCGGTAAACCTGTGTGATCGACGCGACCCCGCAAGCTTCACTGCACAGAACCTTCTTCGATCCATGCACTACAGATGTAAAAAACCTAGATTATCCTATTCTAAACTACTCAAAAAGTACTCACTATTGACGCTTAATGACAGAAGAAAAGTAATTAATGTTATGACCCTATATAAAATTTGTACGTAGTCAGTCCCATAATGAATTGGCCTGATATAGTTCTACGCGACATTTCGATACATGTTATGTTGCATTGAATAGTACGGTTCTCAGACACTTTATAAACGAACACGCGTGGACTTGACGAGCGTAGTTCGGTTAAGCAGTTTGTTTGAACAACAAGTGTCGCGTATTTTTTCAAAATGTCGAAAACCGAGTATCGAAGCATCATAAAGTTTCTATTTAAAGAAGGCTTATCCCCCGCCCAAATTAAAGAACGATTAGATAGTGTGTATAAGGAGTGTTCTCCCTCTTATAGCACAGTAAAAAATTGGGTGAAAGAGTTTCGCCTCGGGCGAGAAACCGTCGAAGATATCGGCCATGACGGTCGACCGGTAGAAGTGCTCACTCCCGATACTATTGCTCAAATCGAAGAAGAGGTTTTGAGTGACCGCCGTTTGAAGATTAGAGAAATTGCAGCTAGACTTGGGCTCTCTAAAAGTACCGTCCATCGTGCAATCGATGAACATCTTCATATGAAAAAAGTCAGTGCAAGATGGGTCCCGAAACTTCTGTCAGCTGTGCAGAGACGGGAGCGAGTTCGCTGTGCTGCCGAGTTTTTAGATCTTTGTGGAGAAAACCCAAAGAACGTGATCGAGAGACTAGTGACTGGTGATGAAACTATGGTGTTATATTATGATCCAGAAAGCAAGCGCGAGTCAATGGAATGGCGTTATAAGGGTGAAAAGCCGCCTAGAAAGGCAAAGGTGCAACAATCTACCAAAAAAATCATGTGCACAATCTTTTGGGATTTTCAAGGTATTTTGATGGTTGATTTTAAAGAGCGCAATACAGTCGTAAACGGCGAATATTATGCTTCATTAATATATAAACTGCGAGATATTATAAAGGAGAAGCGCAGAGGCAAACTGAGTAAAGGCGTCCTGTTGCTTCACGACAACGCCCCCGTGCACACCGCCGGTGTTTAGAAGGATGCAGTGCGTCAATGCGGGTTCACGGAGCTGGACCATCCACCTTATAGTCCAGACATGGCTCCGTCCGACTATTACTTATTCCCAAATTTAAAGCGGGACTTAAGGGGAAGAAAATTTTCAAGCGATGAAGAGTTGCAGGCGGCCGTCTTCAGTCATTTTGAAGACAAAGATTGCGATTGTTTTTATAAAGGATTAGAAATGTTATTTCACCGATGTCAGAAGTGTGTCAGTATTGATGGAGACTATATTGAAAAATAAAAATGATTGCATTTAATTTTCTTTTTTATTTCATAGTTAGGCCAATTCATTATGGGCCGACTACGTAATAATCAATATGATTGTCCCCAACTCATTCGGTATATTGCACTGCATGTTCCCTCAAGGTACCCGCGCACAATTAATCGTAATAAATTATTTTATACCAAACTCTGTAGAAGTAATGCTGGTGTTCGTTCTCCACTAAGACGCATTGTCTCGACTTATAACGAAGAATTCCCTCATATTGACATCTTTGCACTCTCCGCCTTTAGATTCAAGAGCTTGGTAAACAATTGTTTGGATCCTAGGTAAAAAATAAAAAAAAACATATTTATCTTTATCTCTTCCCTCTCTGTTTCTATCACTGTTTGTATAAAATCCGTGGATAATGTACTTATTCACATAATTTAGTCCTTAACATCTTATAATGTAATATTTAGTACATAGTTGTTAATTATCCCCAATAAATAAAATAAAAATAAAAAATAAAATAGAGCCGCAACCGCTTCGAACAAAATATACCATATAAAATTGGCTACTTGGTTGATTCTTTTAAATCGTCATTATTTCTACCCAGTACAAGGTTCAAAGTCCGACGTCTTTGTTATGTCGGTGAGAGGAAAGTAAACACGACTGTTAAGTTCAGCGTTTATTGGAGACTGGCTCACAGTGTGATACAAAGAGTGAATGGCATAAATGAATGAGTATACCACAGTCTTTCGACTAAAATGTTGATGACGACGGTTTGTCTCAGGGACACGGTCCACAAGGAGATGGAGAAACTGTCTGACGAGTTGCAGGCGGCGCTGAAGCGAGTGTCTGCGCTGGAGGCTGCGCTGCAGGCGGCTAGAGATGACCAGCGCGCCTCCGCACTCCAGGTATTGTCCTTCACACTCCGCCAGCCCTAGTAGCATGGTCACATATCTATCTTGTTTTAAAAGCATTTGTTCCGTTCTAACGCTAAGCTAATGAAAGAGACGGCTGAGCTGTTTTTGTCTACGCTTTAAACAGCTTTGTCTACGCCTCATGCTACCCGTGCAGATATCAAATTCGTTAACTACCCATATCGTCCCTGCAGGGGCACGGGTCTTTTCCCATACCCCGGGAAGGTAAGGCCATACTATACCGTTGTAATGCGATTGTGTTTTATAAATAGTGATCGGAAATTCGGATGCAATTATACCTAAAATTGGCGAGCTAGCATAATATGGACATGCCGTTTTGAATAGAATTGGAAACTGTTGACCATACATATGTAGTGTTAAATGTTTCACATTTTAGCCCCCCTGTCACCTCCTACAAGGATTATCGGTAACCCTATGTATATAAGTTGTGGATATAAACACATATTAGCATACATAAAAATTTCAATAATATCAACATTCACTACAATTACAATTAAGAATCCCAACGCTTTTTACGATCCCGATATCCCGGGAATTTTTCTATGAAAATCTTTAAATTTATTGGGCAAGGCATATCCACACTATTCTTTCTAAAAACGAAATTGCATCCGAATTTCCGATCACTAGTTATAAATGAATGTAAGATAACTGGGGCCTCTTCCTCTCTACTCATTACGTATACTGAAGTTCTTTTATTTTGCTATGTATTTTGTTATAATTGACCACGCTGAATACGTTAAAAATAACCGTCTTCAATCGCAACAACTCCAATTTTGCTATGTTTTTGTTGATTTTCTCAAAAACCGCTGAATCGATTTCGATAAAATTTATATGGGACCACCTGTGAAGTATACCCTTTTAAACAAAAAAAGAATTTTCCAAATCGGTTCAGGCGTCTTCGAGTAATCGGTGAACATACATAAAAAAAAAGATTCCGACGAATTGAGAACCTCCTCCTTTTTTTGAAGTCGGTTAAAAATAGTGAAACACAAAACATTCGTCCTATTGCTAATTTTGTATGAGGAGTCCATTACTTTTTGTTAAAAGTTTTTCAGATTGACTAATAGAAATAAACTCATCTAGACATTATTGTTACACCTTTCACCTGGTGTAGTAATAATGTCCAAAAATAAATTCAAGATTAGTTTATTTCTATTATTCTTTTTGTCAGTTCTTATAAACTCAATATTATTAAACTAACTAAATAACTTTTTAACTCTATTATTCTTTGTTTATTAACTCAATTGTACAGTTAGAAGTTGACTGCGTCAAAAAATAATAAAATATGAAATATTGTTCTTTATTATTACGACCGCGCCGCATCAAAAACTATAAAGGAGATAAGAATCTCCGATTCGTTCTACGCGGTCGCTTCTTCAGTTCCAAGCTTCTCGCAGATCTGTGGTCACCTTATCACTTAAGGCAAGAAGATAATATTGCTGATTTCCCAGGCGGAGAGCCTGCGTCGAGAGATCGAGTCGGCGCTGGCGGAGCGAGACCGCGCCATCAAGGAGTGCAGCGACTTGCGCACGCCGCACGCTTCCACTAACCTGGGGAAGCCCAGGTATGGATTTTTTTTTTATGGCAGAGGTGGCAAACTAGCTGACGGATCACCTAATGGTAAGCTATTACCGCCGCCCATAGACACCTGCAACACCAGAGGAGTCACAAGTGCTGTGAAAATGTGTTTTTGATTTGTGAGGGGTTACCAAAAATTATGGGAGCAAAGCCGTACGCACAAAGGTCCATATGCTAAGGGCTTTGAAGTTTTAGGGTTTATTGAGACGTCACAGGTGCGGTTGTGTCTGGAAAAATGGGTGAGGGGCTTCATGGGCTCCCTTATATCTAGAGAACATGGCGCCACCTCCAACGCGTATTAAATCGTTATTTACTTGGGTTAAAAGCCTATAGATCCATAAGGAGAATCTGCTGTCAGGTGCCGTCGTCGTTGCGAGAAATTCTTACGAGATGTGGCCACTACTTAATACAATAATGGAAAGGTAGATGGCGTTACTAAACTAAGGTTTGTTGTTTTCTTGAAATAAAGTCTCAACAGATAAAGTATTTCACCCATGTTTGTTACAGACAAGACAACTCGGCCTACCACCACCTGGGGCTCTCTAGCGGCAGCAACGACGGCTTCAACGGGCAGTCCAATGACCCCTCCTTGGACAAGTTGCAAGGTTAGTGTGTGACTGACTGGGTGGTGTACTGGGTAGCGCCTATGACTTGTGGGTTAGATTCTCACGCAGGGCAAAAATTTGTGCCTTGAGCAGATTTGTATGTTCTGAATGTGTGATTTATATGTATATCAATATATGCCTTTTCAGATGATTGAAATGTATGTATTTAAACGTAAAAATTGTATATCACTGTCTGGTTTTCGTAACTCAAGATAAACTGATTAAGATAATAATTTATTTGCCTTTGAGACGGGTACCGCATTGGACTTAAAAATATATAGGTTAAAATTGAAATAGCGGATCAAATTTTATCTGTTGCCTTATCTTAAATAATTAATTTTTCTACTTATTCCTTAAGTCAACTTTTTTCTAGGACCATTACTTTAGCCGGTAAATTTCTTGTAAAATGTGGCAAACTAAAATATCACAGTTTTTGAAAAAAAGATTAGCTGAATCTCCGCAACTATTACACCCAGAGAGTTGAAATTGGCCTCAAATTGTATAGAATTTAATTAACTTAAAATAAGTAATCATAAAGATGCCCGAAAAACGCTTCCGTAACTTAGTTTACTGAAAAAAGTAACTGAATAAACTGAAAAAGTGTCAAAATTTTTAAGTTTTTCGAGCTCACGGGAGTAGCACAGGGTTTGCAGTGTTGCAATTTTGGAAATTAACTACTCTAAGAGGTCCTAACAACATATTAAAAAATCGTAGATACATGCGCGTTTGCGATGAGAAATGTCTTTATTGACTGGTCTATTTACCATAGTCTGTTTGGCGCGTGCAGGTGTGGCGGGCGCGGCGGGCGAGGGCCTGCACAAGGAGCGCGTGGACAACCTGGAGCAGGCCAACCAGGAGCTGGCGCGCCTGCGCTCGCGGGCCCAGCGCGCGCAGCTCGAGCTGTGCGACGCCGCGCGGGAGGCCGAGGTAGGGGGCTGCGGGCTGCGGGCTGCGGGCTGCGGGCTGCGGGCTGCGGGCTGCGGGCTGCGGGCTGGCGGACACCTGGAGCAGGCCAACCAGGAGCTGGCGCGCCTGCGCTCGCGGGCCCAGCGCGCGCAGCTCGAGCTGTGCGACGCCGCGCGGGAGGCCGAGGTAGGGGGCTGCGGGCTGCGGGCTGCGGGCTGCGGGCTGCGGGCTGCGGGCTGCGGGCTGCGGGCTGGCGGACACCTGGAGCAGGCCAACCAGGAGCTGGCGCGCCTGCGCTCGCGGGCCCAGCGCGCGCAGCTCGAGCTGTGCGACGCCGCGCGGGAGGCCGAGGTAGGGGGCTGCGGGCTGCGGGCTGCGGGCTGCGGGCTGCGGGCTGCGGGCTGCGGGCTGGCGGACACCTGGAGCAGGCCAACCAGGAGCTGGCGCGCCTGCGCTCGCGGGCCCAGCGCGCGCAGCTCGAGCTGTGCGACGCCGCGCGGGAGGCCGAGGTAGGGGGCTGCGGGCTGCGGGCTGCGGGCTGCGGGCTGCGGGCTGCGGGCTGCGGGCTGCGGGCTGGCGGACACCTGGAGCAGGCCAACCAGGAGCTGGCGCGCCTGCGCTCGCGGGCCCAGCGCGCGCAGCTCGAGCTGTGCGACGCCGCGCGGGAGGCCGAGGTAGGGGGCTGCGGGCTGCGGGCTGCGGGCTGCGGGCTGCGGGCTGCGGGCTGCGGGCTGGCGGACACCTGGAGCAGGCCAACCAGGAGCTGGCGCGCCTGCGCTCGCGGGCCCAGCGCGCGCAGCTCGAGCTGTGCGACGCCGCGCGGGAGGCCGAGGTAGGGGGCTGCGGGCTGCGGGCTGCGGGCTGCGGGCTGCGGGCTGCGGGCTGCGGGCTGCGGGCTGGCGGACACCTGGAGCAGGCCAACCAGGAGCTGGCGCGCCTGCGCTCGCGGGCCCAGCGCGCGCAGCTCGAGCTGTGCGACGCCGCGCGGGAGGCCGAGGTAGGGGGCTGCGGGCTGCGGGCTGCGGGCTGCGGGCTGCGGGCTGCGGGCTGCGGGCTGCGGGCTGGCGGACACCTGGAGCAGGCCAACCAGGAGCTGGCGCGCCTGCGCTCGCGGGCCCAGCGCGCGCAGCTCGAGCTGTGCGACGCCGCGCGGGAGGCCGAGGTAGGGGGCTGCGGGCTGCGGGCTGCGGGCTGCGGGCTGCGGGCTGCGGGCTGGCGGACACCTGCAGCGGGCACCCGTTTATGTTTTTCTTCTTGTCTTGTAAAACCTAGAGATGCTTAGGGCCGAGACTACTTTGTGTCCCCACTCGAATTTGTTCCTAGCTGTGCACTTCACGACCTACAAAAACTTGTCGCTGTTTACGTAGACTGATGTAGTAACTTCGGAAAGATAATTAAAGTTTATGGTTGTTTTTATAGTTCGATATTGTAACAAGGCAATGTGGACTAGTTACCGACTATAGAAGGGGTATACTATCGGCGTTCCTAACCAATCCCCACATACATTAGTGTCAAATTTCTCAATTTTATTTTCTCCACCGAATGAATAATCCAAGTACATGTTTAAATTCCAAGAACTTTTAATGTACTTTGTCTAATGGTAAATAAAGTATTCTATCCTTTATCCTGCAGGTATCGAAGCGCCGCCGCGACTGGGCGTTCGCCGAGCGAGACAAGCTGCTGCGGGAGCGAGAGAGCGTGAAGGCGCTGTGCAACCGCCTGCGCAAGGAGCGCGACCAGATGGTGGGCGAGCTGGCCGACGCGCGCCGCCAGCGCAGCCGCCGCGCGCGCCGCGCCTGCGCACACCGCCCGCAGGTAGGCAGCGTGCGGCGACAGCGGCCCCGCGCCTGCGCACACCGCCCGCAGGTAGGCAGCGCAGCCGCCGCGCGCGCCGCGCCTGCGCACACCGCCCGCAGGTAGGCAGCGCAGCCGCCGCGCGCGCCGCGCCTGCGCACACCGCCCGCAGGTAGGCAGCGCAGCCGCCGCGCGCGCCGCGCCTGCGCACACCGCCCGCAGGTAGGCAGCGCAGCCGCCGCGCGCGCCGCGCCTGCGCACACCGCCCGCAGGTAGGCAGCGCAGCCGCCGCGCGCGCCGCGCCTGCGCACACCGCCCGCAGGTAGGCAGCGCAGCCGCCGCGCGCGCCGCGCCTGCGCACACCGCCCGCAGGTAGGCAGCGCAGCCGCCGCGCGCGCCGCGCCTGCGCACACCGCCCGCAGGTTGGCAGCGCAGCCGCCGCGCGCGCCGCGCCTGCGCACACCGCCCGCAGGTAGGCAGCGCAGCCGCCGCGCGCGCCGCGCCTGCGCACACCGCCCGCAGGTAGGCAGCGCAGCCGCCGCGCGCGCCGCGCCTGCGCACACCGCCCGCAGGTAGGCAGCGCAGCCGCCGCGCGCGCCGCGCCTGCGCACACCGCCCGCAGGTAGGCAGCGCAGCCGCCGCGCGCGCCGCGCCTGCGCACACCGCCCGCAGGTAGGCAGCGCAGCCGCCGCGCGCGCCGCGCCTGCGCACACCGCCCGCAGGTTGGCAGCGCAGCCGCCGCGCGCGCCGCGCCTGCGCACACCGCCCGCAGGTAGGCAGCGCAGCCGCCGCGCGCGCCGCGCCTGCGCACACCGCCCGCAGGTAGGCAGCGCAGCCGCCGCGCGCGCCGCGCCTGCGCACACCGCCCGCAGGTTGGCCGCGTGCGGGCGACAGCGGCGCGGCGCTGTGTAACCGCTTACCAAAGGAGCCCAATCGGAACTCGTATACCCAAGTGTTTGCGGAGAGACAAGAAAGTCGAATCCAAAAAAACTCCCTCCAACATAACGTGTAAATTTTATGGCCTCATACAAACTGCTGTACTTGTCATATTTATTTTTATTTTAATCACCTTTACCCCCCTCCCATACTTGCAGACCTTTTCTTTCGCCTCCCATACAAAACTTTTCGGTCCCTATTACCATCAGCCGAAAGACCTCTATAGCTAGACAAAAGCCTCCCTCAAGAACCAGTCGGTGTAGAAATCCTTGGAGGAGGGCTTTGGCCCCCATACAACCATACAAAACTGCTGTGCCTCCACCGACTTTCTTACTTTCTCCTCCCCAGGACTTCGAATACGACCTAATCGACGTGGAACTGAGCGGCATAGACAAGGACGGAGACCTTGGCTTCGAGTTGTCTGGCGGGCGCGACGAGCCCTACTACCCAAACGACTGCAGTATCTACGTTACAGCCGTCAAGAAGGGCTCCGTGGCCGAGGGGAAGATCAAGTGAGTGACGTCATGATCACCAGCCGAAAGACGTCCACTGCTGGACAAAGGCCTCCAAGGATGTTATCTGGTGTATAAACTGCGAAACATCAGCCTAGCTTTCGTTTAGACCATTTTCCACAAGTAAAAATTATATTTGTTTATTAAAATACTCCAGTGGCGACCGCGCACCGGAAGACGAAGCGTAGGCAGGCCTCACACTCGACCGATGACCTGGTGAAGGTTACGGGAAGCCACTGGATGCGGGATGCCTTTGTCCGGCAGTGGACGTCTTTTAGCTGATGATGATTGAGGCCTGCCTACGTTACGTTTGTTTGCGTGAGCATTAAGTTGTCACTCGGTTGTCTTGTGCTAGAGACTACGTGTTATAGATTTGTACGGTTTAAAGTGTCGGAAGTGTAATCATATTCCACATTTCTGACGATTTGTGTGGAGTGTACTAAGTGTGGCCATACTCCATACACAAAGCCAAAAACCCCACAATAAACGCCTGTACGTCTCCCCCAGGGTGCTAGACCGCGTGGCGGAGGCGTGCGGCGTGGCGGCGTGGGCGAGCGGCGCGGCGGCGGCGGCGGCGCTGCGGGGCGCGCTGCGGGGCGGCGGCCCCGGGGCCGGCGCCACCCTGCGGCTGCAGCGCGCCCGCGCCTTGCGAGCCGTGCTGCATCTGTCTGATGCGCGGGGCCTCGCCCTCACTCACGGTCAGATATACTCGTCAGCACATCGTCACCTGAGTGCTTATTTGTCCAATCGACCATATTAACGAAAATTATTTTTTAATGTAGTTATCATAAGTTTTAAATTTCCCGTCGATTGGTTATGATTCTAATAATTTAGACCTTAAGAACATTAAAAATATAATTACCTGTTGATAACGCAATCTGTAAGAAATCCTTTAGTTTGCGTGAAATAATCAGTAAAAACTTTGTTGTATAAAGTATTGACATTGAACAAATAAGCACTCGGGTGACGATATACCTACTTCTCATCTTCATTGTTAATACTGCGGGGCGCCGGGAGAGGGGAGGGGGGCAGTTTTGAAATAGATAAGCAATATATCACATACTTCTCATCTTCGTCCTTTATAACTTTAGGATATTGATCTAGCATTAAGATGTAATAGAATATAAGACTTTTTTTTATAAAAAAATGTGTTGGAGGGAGTTTCTTTGGGGCCCGCCGTTTCTTCTCACTCCGCAAACACTTCCCGAAACGGTGGGTATGCGAGTTCCGAGTGGTAGGAACCTCGTATTAGGTAGATAAAAGAATGACGTTCGAAAAGTGTACACTGCTACCTACTTCGAATAAAAATAAAAAAGGGGTAAAGCCCGATGCCCGCGGCCTCGCCCTCAGTCACAGCCAGACATCCTCATCAACATATCGTATACTTACTTCTTAAGATTGTGTATAGCTTTTGTAATGACACACATGCTCACTTCTCAACTTCGTTCTTTACAGCTTTTAGAATGGAAAGTTTTTCTATGGCCATACAGCCTTTTCTGATATATATAATCTTCATTATAAAATGTGTGTCGTAAAAATCGGTCATTTTTTGTTTTTTTCTGACGTTAAAAGTTGGTCAAAGTATCAGTGAATTTCTATCGTTAAGTATCAGTCAGTTCTTCAGCAAAATTTATAATAATAATTATAGCAAAAATTGCTGTTGCGAGTTACAGAGTCCTTGTCTGTCGTTTTAAATGTATGTCTGTCATTACAGAGTGTCTTTTGTTAAGTTCCGGTACCATTGTTAATATAATCACCTTTTCTGCAGCTTTCGTGCTTTTTGGAGGTCACTCATAGCCTACTCATTTTTGTTTTATTGACACTTGGCTGAATAATACGTATACACACACTATCGATATCGATATTCATATTATTTTTTAACTTTTATGTTGTCTAAGAAGATTTGTTAAAATATGTTTTTACTGCTTTCGCAGGTATTTTCGTTAGTAAAATAGCTTGTGGAAGTGCAGCCTCGAAGGAAGGGAACCTCTTCGTCGGCGATCGAGTTGTTAGCGTGAGTTGTTAACCTTACTATAACATTTAAATGTTTGACTTATAGAATAATAAGCACTAAGTATTTAGTAGTTTTTTCAATAGAACTGATTTCTTCCACTGGCAACACTAAATTCAAAACTTATTTGACCGGCTAAAGGACTCGATTCCAGGCCAAGAAAATTTACAAAAAAAATCTTTTTTGACATAATTATCTAAATTGTTTTGGTAACAGATAAACAACCGCTCCCTGGAAGGCGTGAAGAGCGTCACCGAGGCCATGTCTCTCCTCGACGGATGCTTCGACTCTGTCACTCTCACCGTGTTGCGCCCGCTCTCTCCTTGTTGCGACAACCGCGAGAGGTAAGTCTAGCGCCGAATTTAAGTATAGAACTAAGTCACTAATAGATGTAAACAGGACAGAAAGAAATACATAAATACATCGACAGTAAAAATAGTCATGTTAATGCTCGATCACTCACTTTGACATTAATATTACATCACTATGAATAGACAACAAGGTGTCAATGTCAAAAAAAGAAAATATTTACATGATTGCGGGATTCTATTGAAAGGGACTTTAACAACCGATATCGCCTCCACTGCAGGGGCACGCGTCTCTTAGGCCATACTCCACACACTGGGCCCAAGTCCGGATTGGTGGAGGTTGTGGGGCTGGTGGCCAACGCCAGTGTCAAAAGTTTTCAAGCCGCTATAAAGCCTGCGACATGGCTTGACGACTGCCATCTAGTGGCCAAACCCAGTGTCATAAGTTTAGATATCTGGGGTTATTTTTCCAATCTTCTTGTATTTTATTTGACTCTTTAACAATGAGATGAGTTTATCAATTTGTATTGTAACAGTCAGTAAACATTGATTTAAGCATTTCTTAAATTCCATCTAAATACTTTCGAAAAACACAACAGTTATCATTTTTGTGCACAATTAGCAGGATGCTTATGTTAACCTTGTATTTAGTAAACAATTTGCCTTCATTTGTCTACAATGGCACGCGCCATATGGTTGCGTAAAGTTTTGGCGTTGATACGGTCCTACTGGTGGTTTTTAGTGAGCAAAGTGACGTTTCGTAAGAGCAACGGGAGAAATCAACAGAGCTTCGTTTAGTAAACGTAATAGGGCGTTTTTCTTTAAGCAGAAAGACGAATTAAAATGTTGATTATTAGTATTATTTGCATGCAATCAAAAAAAGTTTAACGTGGTGTGGGCAGTCCTCCCAGTCGGTGGACCGATGACAATGAAGGTTGTGAGAAGCCGGTGGATGCGGGCAGCGTAAGACGAGGCCTCGTGGAAGTCCTTGGGGCAGTCCTTTGTCCAGCAGTGACTGGCTGATGATGAATTTTAAAAAAGGTTTCTTTCTATTGTCAAAAGCGAAAAATTAAAACATGTGTTGACCTCAAATTTTCAGCTAACCAGCAATGTATCTTGTGCAGGTTATCGGTGTACGACCAGTCTTACTCGGAGGGGAAGATGGTGAATATATGCTCGCAGACTGAGGAGCCGTGGGGGCAGTTCGTTCCGCCGCCTCCTGATCCCAAGGTCAGTAAACATATGAAACTAAACTCTATTTCTTTAGGTACTAAAATAAATGTAATCGTGGCGACATTTACAGTACTCGCCGCAAACTATTTGCAACTCGCTATGAGAGTTTCTTCGGACACACGCCTATGTAAGACTTTAACCTTTAACTTCGCCTGTCGGAGGTACCTCCTTTTCCTCGTAAGAGTGGGAACATACAGCTCCTATTATACATAGAATTTATTGCGTGTTTAATAGAAATGCAAAAGAAACTTAGTACCCGTATTCGCAAGAAATATCAAAATTTGAATATGTCTATTTATTATAAATAAACAGATTGTTTACGTTTTGATTGGTATCTAAAGAAATGGAGTGAAATACTCATCCTGTGTCGCCGTTAGTTGTGCGTTGCGACTAGTCACGTGATGCGCAATAATGCCGTTGCTCTCTGTCGTCGCAGCGTGTTGCGACATGTTGCCTGTAATCACTGTTAAGTGGCTGACCTATAACTTGCAGTGGCTTGCAGCGAAGAGGTGACCTTTTGCTTAGAAGGCGTATCGGGAGCCGGGTCGTTCCCTTCCCTCAAATATGGTTGAGGGGAGCGATGGCTGACTCTCGCGTTATACTCGTGATCGGGTGCTGTCCATGTGAACTGGCCTGCTCTAGTCATTGGTTTTTGGAATTGTTAGTCATTAACTACAAATATTTTTTTCTTTTATCTCTTTTGAGTCCTTTCTTTCTTTATTCTTATTTTTTCATATTTTATTTACAGACATGACACTGTATAATTCATTTATTGATCTAGCATTAAGATGTAATAGAATATAAGACTTTTTTAAAAAATGTGTTGGAGGGAGTTTCTTTAGGGCCCGCCGTTTCTTCTCACTTCACGCAAACACTTCCCGAAACGGTGGGTATACGAGTTCCGAGCGGTAGGAACCTCGTATTAGGTAGATAAAAGAATGACGTTCGAAAAGTGTACACTGCTACCTACTTCGAATAAAATATTTTCATTTTCATTTTTCAAACTATACGAGTGTAAAAATACCACTCCCGGAAACTTAAAACTGTGGGTTCCACTAATGAAACTGAACAACTTTTCTCGAGGATCCTATACTGTTTTTTTTTAATTTTGGTCTCCATACTAAATTGAATGATTGACCGATTAATGGGGAAGAAAACTGACAGAATTCGCCGATAGAGGCGCTGATATCGCTTGACTCATAACAATCATCACTAACTGTCAAAACGTATAGAAAAACTGTTTACGTGAACTAAACATAAGATTTATTTAAAAAATGCCGCGTTGTGTGGCGATTGGTTGCAATAATAATGGAAATCATTAATTTCCTAAAGATTCTCGGATGAAAAAGACGTGGGAAAACTTACGTTTTCAATCTTGTATTTTTGAACTTCGCCTTTAATTAAGGAACAGTCCAAGTCGCATACATTAACCATTTAACAATTTTACAGAAAAAAAAACGATTTTATTACACCTCGATAATAAAAAACGCGGAACAAATTGAAAGTTGTTATGAGTCAAGCGTCCGTAGCGCCATCTGCAAATAGCTTTGCGTTTTCTTCCCCATTGGTGTGAAAAGTCCAAAATATTATTTTCTAAACTTTATTTGTAAATTACATTTATGACTATTTCTAAACTACTATAGAAAATGTGTGAATGGTCTTTGGTCGACTGTGCTGATATATCTAATACGTTAATAAAACAATTTTGTCCTCAGGTCCACATTGACCATGGAGTGCCCGACTTCGACAGACGATACGTCTACCACGTGGCTGCCGGGAGCCAGGGGAAAATACATCAGGAGCGAGGTAATTTACACAGTATTACATTATTTGAAGATTTATAAAAATACATATATGTAGTGTGTCCGCTCCTCGAAGTGATTATTTATTAGAATTCTTTTGTTCTACAATCTTAAAAAACCTGACACTAAAAAACTTTTGGATTTGCCATTTTAGTATGGAAAGGTTAAAATTTCTTGTGATTTTTTTAAAATTGGTAAAACATAATTGACCACACTGAATACGTTAAAACAACCGACTTCAATCGCAACAACTCCAATTTTGCTATGTTTTTGTTGATTTTCTCAAAAACCGCTGAATCGATTTCGATACAATTTATATGGGACCACCTGTGAAGTATACCCTTTTAAACAAAAAAATAATTTTCCAAATCGGTTCAGGCGTCTTCGACTAATCAGTGAACATACATAAAAAAATAAAATAAAAAGATTCCGACGAATTGAGAACCTCCTCCTTTTTTTTGAAGTCGGTTAAAAACTTGTCACAAATACCCAGCTAAAAGATAACATTCGTAAATGAAATGGCTATGTTTGCAACATAAATGTTTTCGTATGAGAAAAAATCCTGCCGATCTTTGGCGATAACAGTAGTCACAAAATTTTAAAATAATAGTAAAATCGACGTATTCCTAATGTGTCTTAACAATATATAATTAAATTGTTCAAAACTACTCGATAACTTACTACCACAAATCACAAAAATCTTTTCACTATCGCATTACTATTGACTATAAAACTCAACGGTACGTGCAACAACACTCGAGATGCGTACCGTATCGATAAGATTGTGTTATCGATACGCCACAATACATCTAAAGCCGGATAAGGCATTCAATGCACCGCGTTGGTTCCAGGCACCTGGGACATGATTCGGGGGAAGATCGAGGCGGTGACTGGTCGGAGCAAGTCTAAGGATAAACAGAATAAGGTGAGTTGACGGCCCTTTGGGGCAACCTTCTGAGGGGGTAAATGTTAATGTTTTTAGGGCGTAGTATGTTTGTTTGATTGAGTTTGTGGACTAAAAGGATTGATCTGTTTTGGAGTGTGTGATATCTTAAATTTAATATTTTTTATTTTAGTAGAAAGTTTTGATCAAATTTGAACACCGATCGATCAAGATGAGACTAGTGAGCAAACTGACCGATTTATAATTTTATATGAAATGTTGAAAAAATGTTTTTGGGAAAAATATTATTTTAAAAATATTTTGGCGTCAGCATTGAGCAAAATAATAATAATATTAAACAATTTTTAATGGTTTTTTACAAGTTTTTAAATTAAATTTTTCTCTACAAAACAACCGATAATAAGAAGATATATCGATAATTGATAACACAATATATGTGATTTGATGACACAAATAAAATGGATGTAAACAAACAGTTTTACTGGAAGATAACCTTATCTCTGGCGCCAGACCGTGGGAATGAATATATCGTACAAGTAAAAGTAAGTTTAACTAAAATGGCTCTTTAGCGAAATATTCCATCACAAAACTTATCTGGTAACAAAAACATTTTTCTTATAAAAAGTCGCAGTATAAACATAAGTATTGTCATACAGTATGGCCGCTCCCTGCCCCTCTAAAGGTACGAACTACGCTGCAGTGGCACTACGCGAGGTGACGCGGCCAGTTATTTTATTGTAGTGCCGCTGCCGCGTAGTGCGGTCTAACCTTTAAGTTGACCGCAGCCCTCTGCGGGTAAGATACGGTGTCAGTTACTTAGTGGAAGCACAACAACGTTAAGTTTACGAGTGCACCAAACGTCCTATTTTCATGTGATAGTAATAGGCAATTTCAAAGCGAAAGTTTGTTGGGAGAGTCCCACTGGTAAAACTATAAAATAATATCACTGACTGAACGTTTAATGATGATAGCATGATTTTATTGCGTTTGTGGCCACACTCTTCTCGCTCCGCTAACACTTCCCGAAACGTTGAGTGTACAAGTTCCGACTGCTAGGAACTTTGTACTAGGTAGAAAAATATGACTATTTAAAAGTATGTGTAGAGCATCTACTTAAATAAAAAAGATTTTTGATTTTGATTTTGACTCGCAGACGGCTCAAACTCAAACTCAAAATGTTTTTTTTAAGTAGGTAGATGCTTTACACATGCTTTTAAATCGTCAATATTATTTTTTTCTACCTAGTACAAAGTCCCTACCACGCGGGACTTGTACACTCAATCTGGCTCTCTTACAATCAGTTTGATTTGTTGACTTCAGAGGTGTTTTATTTTTTATTTCAGATACCTGAGTCGGATGCGATCGCTGAATTGGATTCTGTGATCGACAGTTATCACGGGAAGTCAGGTGAGTTATGTTGATTATTTACTTACTGTCACAAATTTACGTTTGTTATTATTGAAAATATTGACAATGTTTAATCAAACTGTAAGCAAATAAAGTAATTGCACTTTTCTTTTTAGTCAAAGAAACCGGCAGCGTACTGAAACGCTCACGACGAAAAAATAAGGAGTCGCAAAACGACGCCAAAAATGGTGGCACTTGGCCCAAAGCTCGCGCCAACTTCATTCTAGAAGAGAATTCTACTGGTACCATTGTACAACCACGGTCTAGAAAAGAGAGGCCGCCACTGTCCATCCTGCTTAGTCCTCCGACGAAACTGCCGCCCGAACCGCAAAGATCGAATACCAATCGGAATTCGAACCCCATACCCTTGGGCCACGCGCCCCTGACGCAAGTCACTGCCCCAGCGCGTCATTCTGTATACAAATCCATTGAATCCTCCCCAGCAGTCGAGCACTTCCCCAAACCGGCGCCCCTAGCTATACACAACCCGTTCGCGTCTCCGAACAACTTCGACAAAATTCGGACATTAGAAAAGGACAAAATGTCCATAAGCGACTACTCGGATCACGACATAACGCCGAACCGGCTAAGCCTCGTACTGAATCCGTCCGATGACTCTCTAGACTATCAGCCAGTGACCCGAAATAGAACTAAAAGTCCTCATTCTTTGGACTTCATGGTTAACAAAGGACCGAGCTCCCTAGACTTCGTAACACGAAAATCGCCCAGTTCTCTAGAGCATTCGATGAAAAATCACCCAGGAAAAGATATATTGGAGCAATATTACTCGAATAAGAAGTCTTCGTCGCCAAAAACGGTGAATAAATACCCTTCGGACAGCGACAGTTTCGGCCCGGATAGTCTTACGAGCAACACTAACTACCCCATGACTGGAACTCTGCCATCGCAATCTAGACTCCAATCTCTTTACTATAAAGGCCCCTTTGTAAACTCCAACCCCCACACATCGAGATACCCACACTTGGCTAGCCCCACAAACATACCACAGAGCCAATCGGGCGAGAGTATCGGGACGAGTTACGAAATGCACTCGTTTACGTCCCACACGCATAACATGTCCGACCTGCAGCCCGTGCCGAGGCCGAGCCGCGCCGAGTATCATCACACCTACGAAGGGGGAACGTTCCCTCGTAAAAAGGAAAACCAGAGATTCCGCATCCCGTCCAATCCTAGCGTAACATCTAAGAACTCTGCTGGGAAACTGAGCACCGGTTCGATCGAAAGAAGCTCCGAACGAAATTCTCCAATGCCTACCTTCCACGTTGAAGTACTGAGCCCCGGACGGGGTGCTAAACAGATTCACAAAGGCACGAGAAATTCCATGCCGGAATACTGCGGACTGGGCTTCGATAAACCTCTACCGGGAGAATTAAGACGAGTTCACATTGATAAAAGTCAGCAACCGCTCGGCATACAGATCTACTGCCCGCCTAGCAGCGGAGGCGTATTCGTCTCCACAGTATACGACAACTCTTTAGCGAGCAAAGTCGGTTTACAAATCGGCGATCAGCTACTCGAAGTTTGTGGAATAAACATGAGATCAGCGACTTATACGTTAGCCGCTAGCGTGCTGCGTCAAATAGGCAACTCGATAACGATGCTCGTGCAATACAGTCCAGAGAAATACAAGGACGAGGTGGAAGTCCCGGGGAGCTCAAGTTCAGGTGAAAGCTCGCACGATGAAGAGGTCTCTCTCTCTGGATCGCCGACGCCGAGAAACTCTCCCGGGCCGCAGCAGTCCCTGCGACTGGAGGCGCCATCTAGCGAGCAGTCGATGACAACTCTGAGTCGACAATCGCAAGCCAACAAAGACTTGCCGAGGTTCCTCCTGATTGAGATGAGGAACTGTTCGGATTTGGGAATAAGTTTGGTGGGCGGGAATGCAGTGGGGATATTTGTGCATAGCGTGCAGATTGATTCGCCGGCTTATATAGCGGGTCTGAGGACTGGTGATCAGATTTTGGAGTATAACAATGTGGACTTGAGGAGGGCTACTGCGGAACAGGCGGCTTTAGAGCTGGCCAAGCCTGCTGATAAGGTGAGAGACCTTATTATTAAATAGATTCAGATTCATATATTTCAAATCAGAAATTCATATTTATTCACGTCAAAGCGTTAATAGTTGTACGTATTGACGTATGTTATCATAAGCTTTATTTTATGAATAAACGCGTAAGTTTACGAAATTCCGGAATTTCACGTTATCGATGATTTACGCGATGTTTATGCAAACCGTAAAAAACACGCTTTCAATCCGTAAGATCGTGTAAATCTTTGGGCGCTTGAGTAACATCCACTACGACCGGATGTAGGTACTCGTTTTCTATATGTTTTACAGGTTGGAGGTACGTAGTCGGTCCCATAATGAATTGGCCTAACTATGAAATAAATAAGAAAATTAAATGCAATCATTTTTATTTTTCAATATAGTCTCCATCAATACTGACACACTTCTGACATCGGTGAAATAACATTTCTAATCCTTTATAAAAATAAACGCAATCTTTGTCTTCAAAATGACTGAAGACGGCCGCCTGCAACTCTTCATCGCTTGAAAATTTTCTTTCCCTTAAGTCCCGCTTTAAATTTGGGAATAAGTAATAGTCGGACGGAGCCATGTCTGGACTATAAGGTGGATGGTCCAGCTCCGTGAACCCGCATTGACGCACTGCATCCTTCGAAACACCGGCGGTGTGCACGGGGGCGTTGTCGTGAAGCAACAGGACGCCTTTACTCAGTTTGCCTCTGCGCTTCTCCTTTATAATATCTCGCAGTTTATATATTAATGAAGCATAATATTCGCCGTTTACGACTGTATTGCGCTCTTTAAAATCAACCATCAAAATACCTTGAAAATCCCAAAAGATTGTGCACATGATTTTTTTGGTAGATTGTTGCACCTTTGCCTTTCTAGGCGGCTTTTCACCCTTATAACGCCATTCCATTGACTCGCGCTTGCTTTCTGGATCATAATATAACACCATAGTTTCATCACCAGTCACTAGTCTCTCGATCACGTTCTTTGGGTTTTCTCCACAAAGATCTAAAAACTCGGCAGCACAGCGAACTCGCTCCCGTCTCTGCACAGCTGACAGAAGTTTCGGGACCCATCTTGCACTGACTTTTTTCATATGAAGATGTTCATCGATTGAACGATGGACGGTACTTTTAGAGAGCCCAAGTCTAGCTGCAATTTCTCTAATCTTCAAACGGCGGTCACTCAAAACCTCTTCTTCGATTTGAGCAATAGTATCGGGAGTGAGCACTTCTACCGGTCGACCGTCATGGCCGATATCTTCGACGGTTTCTCGCCCGAGGCGAAACTCTTTCACCCAATTTTTTACTGTGCTATAAGAGGGACAACACTCCTTATACACACCATCTAATCGTTCTTTAATTTGGGCGGGGGATAAGCCTTCTTTAAATAGAAACTTTATGACGCTTCGATACTCGGTTTTCGACATTTTGAAAAAATACGCGACACTTGTTGTTCAAACAAACTGCTAAACTGAACTACGCTCGTCAAGTCAATGCGTGTTCGTTTATAAAGTGTCTGAGAACCGTACTATTCAATGCAACATAACATGTATCGAAATGTCGCGTAGAACTATATCAGGCCAATTCATTATGGGACCGACTACGTATTAGTATCAGAAGATCATGAATCATGATGCCTGTCAGATTGGAATGCTGATTTCCTACTCATAGTCAGATTGCTAATCTTAGTTTGTTTACTATCTGTATATGATTCATTCACATCCTTAAATTGGATATTTGCTGTTACTCCTAAAATACTTGAGGTTTTGAAGTAGTTAGAACGCAGTTTTTAATGTCACAAAGTTTGGATCTTCGATCATGCTTTTCGTTTAAAAAAAGTTGTGTATCTTTATTGAAATAAATTCTTCATGTATCATATCTAAATAAGTATGTATTTAAAACGTATATGTGTATGTATTATATCACTCTCTGTTTCTCATAATACAGGGAATCCTAGTTTGGGGCCAGATGACCGTGTGTGGTTTGTCTCGGATATTATTATTATAATTATCACTAGTCTTTCAGCTGATATGAAAATGACCCCTAATATTTCCTCCCAGGTGAGCGTCCTTGTCCACCACGACCTCCAGCAGTACCACGAGATCAAAGACAAGCCCGGCGACGCGTTCTACATTCGCGCAGGGTTCGACCGCTGCGCCAAGATCACCTCCATAGGCATGGACGCCATAGACGAATACTCTCTATGGTTCAGGAAGGATGAAGTGCTATTTGTGGACAATACGCTGTTTAATGGTGCCCCTGGTCTGTGGCGGGCGTGGCAGTTAGACAGTAAAGGCGTGAAGCGGCATTGGGGAACTATTCCCAGTAAATTCAAGTGAGTTGTCTTTGGTTTTTTAATTGAGTAAGACGGCAAAAGGCTGACGACTCACGTGATGAGAAGTGGCTACTGCCGCCAAGGGACATCTGTTATCCCAATGGTATAATATACGTGTAATGGTGTAATATGATAGACGTCGTATAAATAGTATTAATTGCACAGAATTTGCAAGCTATACAAGCGCCTCTTTGACAGTTGTGAACCCCACTTTAGTTCGTCACTCATAAATTGAACAAATATGTTTTTTTTAATCCTTAATTGGTAAGCTCGTGGCATCATCTCACCTGATGGTAAGCGACGATGATGTCGAAGATGGAAGCGGGCTTACCAAGATTCCCCAACGCAATGGGGAGCTGGCTATCTCATCTCCATGCCGGAACACATCAATGCTACTAACACTGATTTTTGGCGGCAAGACTTAGATAAGATGGTGGAAGCACTGGAAGCTAGCTAGTCAGGCTCAGAAAATTCCCTACCACTAACTAAACCGAGTCCCACAAAGTTGGACCCCGCCGGGAATCGAATGATGTGAAGCGAGCGGACTCGCCACCAGACCACGGAGGCGGTCGATGTTTACTCAATGGTATACTTATTTGGCAGAGTGGAGGAGGTACTCCGACGGTCCATGGGCTCTCTCGAGAGCGACGCTCAGAGGAGAGCTTCTACCACTGCTCGAAGATCGTTCTTCAGACGCAAGAAACATCGCGACAGCAAGGTATTATAACTATAGTAACTTTAATAGTATACCTTTTGTTGTATTTTTTGTGTGTACAACAAAGAGTACATATATCTATCATTATCTATTTTCTTTTATCTATCTATCTATCTATTATGAATGAATGAATAAATGAACACACTACTTCAATTCTGATAAAAGAAATAACTTAATTAACATGTTCCACATCTTAAATTAATAAATATCTTAGGCCTAAAAAAAAGTTCCAGTTTTTGAATCACCTTATGAAAAAGATGATGGCGAAAGCGGAATTTTATCTTTAATGCTAGACACGTGCTGTTAATATTGGTATTTGGCGACAAAAGTATTTGTTGTTTTTTAACCGACTTCAAAAAAAAGGAGGTTCTCAGTTTGACCTGTATTATGTATGTATGTATGTATGTCCGCGATTATCTCGGGTTTGGCTGAACCGATTTTAATGCGGGTTTCAGAAAAGTATTTGTTACATTTAGGAGAAGGTTTTAGTATTTTAACCGACTTCAAAAAAAGGAGGTTCTCAGTTTGATCCGTATGTTACGCGAATGAAGTCGGTTTTTGACGCTTTCAGTGTTGTTGTTATTGTATTGATGTTAGTAGAAACTTGGTACTTGGTATCTACCTTATTATTATTTTTTAATTTCCAATTCTTTTCGCCCTCAGGAATTAGCGTCGTTCTCTAACACCGAATTGGGATGCTGGAGTGACTCGGGCACCCTGTCTGATGACATCCCGCCGCTGTCCTACCAGAGGGTGGAGAGGTTGCACTGTGAGTACTAGAAATATAGAGGGTGTAAGGGACAGGTTTCCGAAAACTTCAAGGGCTTGCTCAGTAGACGTTTCGTCTACTGAGCAAGCCCTTGAAGTTTTCGGAAACCTGTCCCTTACACCCTGTAAAATGTAAAATTAATTCCAATTTCCAATCAAAAAAAGCAAAACAAAACAACAAACAAACACACAAAACAAACTGACCGGTAAACAAACTTATCAACTGACGTTGACCAATGTGTCAATTCTATAGTAAGGTTGTTTACCTTTTATTTTTTCTTGATTGGAGCAATGTATATACATGTATTTATTGTTGATGTTACTGTTACTGCTGTTTTTGTTAACAACCCATATCGTGCCCACTGCAGGGGCACAGTTTTTTTCCCATACCTCCGGAAGGATAGGCCATCCTCCACATACAGGGGCCAAGTCCGGATTGGTGGAGGTTGTGGGGCTAGTGGCCAACTCCAGTGTCAGAAGTTTTCAAGCCGCCTATAAGGCCTCCGAGATGGTTTCACGACTGCCATCTAGTGATAGCAGCCGGCACCAACGGCTTAACGTGCCTTGTAAAGCACGGAAATGGTCGAGATAAATGCCACTTACAGTCAAACCTGTATTGTTATGACCGTGTCTGTAGTCGGTTAACCTGCGTGATCGACGCGACCACGCAAGCCGCACTGAGCCATTACCGCTTCTTTTACTGCTGTACCTACATCTTATTGTACAAATTATCGCGAAAATGAATTAAAACTTCATACTGTAAAGAATGGTTATGTTTATATGTATATTTCTTTGCCACGCTACAGATAGCTAAAACGGCTTGATGGATTTTAGCATGAGCGGTGTCGTTGGATTCGTCTTGATCCCGAGAGTCGGGTTATTATTTTTTAAAATATGGTTAGGTTATTATTTTAACTTGACACTTTATTTGTTTTATCCACAACATGTAATGTCCCATTCAGACGGCAGCCACCGTCCAGTGGTAGTCCTGGGTCCCCTATGGGAGTGCGTAGCGGCCAAGCTAGTGTCGGACTGGCCGTACGTGTTCGGGCGGGTCCGGAGCGAGCCCGTAGCGGTCAGCGGCGCCGCGCCGGCCCTGGAACGGGGGACGCATTTGGAGCCGCGCCCGAGGAGAGATAGTTCGCATCTGGACTGTATACCGTTGCAAGCTATCAGAGAGATGGCTGAGAAGGTTAGTGACCCAAATTTATGTTATAAATGTGTTTATCTATTGGGTTGTTTTCTCTTGATGCTTCAACCGATTTTGAGGAAATTTGGCAGGCAAGTAGCCTGTGACTGTGTAAAAAGGACTTAGCTTTGTCCCAATTCCTTAAGTGGTTTTCGTGGGATAGCTAAAAATCGATTGCAAGGGAAACCGCGGTCTGAAAGCTAGTAACTGCACAATCGCGCATCAAAGTTTCCGTTCCACCGCTAAATATGTTTATTTGTGCTATGTATTTTTACAGAGTTTGCACTTTAATCATACCTAGTTTTAAGCTTCTATGTATTATCGTTCTTACGATAGACAAAAGATTATCTCATCTGGTGGTGAGTGATTAGGATACTGAAGATGGAAGCATGGCCGCCACAATAACGCATTTTCTGTGAAAATTATTCTCAATCTGTTACCTGTAACAGTTCTAAAGATATAGCCATATAAATTAGAACAGACAGACATTAATTTCTTCCTACGGACCCTTAAAAATGTACAATATATTTATCATATATTTATGTATATTTTTTTAACAGGGCATCCACTGCATCCTCGACATAAGCGTGGCGACCATCGAGAAACTGCACAAACAGCAAATCTACCCTATCGTCCTGTTCATTAAGTTCAAGTCGTTCAAGCAGATCAAAGAGGTGAAGGACACGCGGTACCCAGCCGACAAGGTCTCCGCCAAAGCTGCGAAGGAAATGTACGAGCACGGGCTTAAGGTCGAAAATGAATATAGGAATTATATATCGGGTGCGTTCTAGTTGTGAATTGTCGTTTTCTTTTTGCTGGCAACATTGCGTGTTTAATTTGTAAAATAAAAAGATATTGCTTTAATTAATTGCTTGTTTGTTATCAGCTATCTTTGTAGCGTGTAACAAGAACATTATTTTCAACAGATAAAGTTGTTTAGCCATATTTATTTGCGATTTTACGAATAGAAGAGTATTACTATACATTTTTGTTACATTCTGTGTTATGTGATAAATAAACTGAAACAGTTTTAGCGAATTAAAAGACAGAACATTCGAGTTCTATTTATAAATCTTTACACTAGGCCAAATTTCAAATCTTTTCATTCACATAATTATAACGATGCATCAAGTTGCTTTTACTGATCCCAGTTATTTTTCCAGCTGAAATCCCAGCGGGCGTCAATATAGCGTACATGTGCACTCAGATCAAGGAAGCCGTCGAAGAGGAGCAGAACAAGACGCTGTGGGTCCCCGCCGTGCAGGCCTGACCCCTGCCCTCACCACCCCCCGCTCCCGTCCCCGCCCCGCCCCCCAGACCCAAAGCTGTCACCTTCACCTGCAAACACCACCCCTCACCCTCCCACTCCCCCAAACGCGACCTCCGCTACTACTCCGACCCCGGCAGGGACCAACTCAAAACCGAACCGAAAAAACCGCACGATTCCACAGACAGCGATCTCAAGTATTACTCGGAACCTGACGCTAATAATTACTTTGAAATCGATTACGAGTTCCTGAAAGAGTTGAGACGTATAGCGAGGAATAACTGTCCGAAATGTCGCAGGAAAAGATCGAGGAAAAATGATAGGAGGAGTGAGAGCGAGAAGGAACGGTACAGGGATAGAAGCAGGAAAGAGAGGGTAGATTCGAAGGATAAGCAAGCAAAGTATAAGGAGAAGACTAAAGTTAGAAGCGTGCGGAAAGAGAGTTACGTGTTTTGCAATGGAATGTATCATAGCGAGATGGAACACTGTCAGCTTTGCTGTAAGATTTGCAATCGATCGACTGACACGTTAGACTCGATCGAGGACGACTACTCGCTAGTCTCGAAAAGCTACAGCTCCGAACCAAAAAGATCGGCGCGACCGAAAAATTGCGACAGAACCGAAAACCCTAGTCGCGAACGCAAAAACTCGATACAATCGATTAAATCGGTTTCTTTCCTGGAATCGAGTAACGACGAATCGAAAGACGAGCCGAATTACACGGCGAAGAGTTTCACGAATGACTTGAAGAGGTTCCTGCTCAAGCCGTCGACGCCGCGGCTCAGTTTCAAGGACAAGTTCATAAGTATTAAACAAGAGTTGGAGGCTACGAAAAAGTCGCCCAAACTGAAAGCTATTAAAGGTTTGTGGAAGTCTTATTAACTTGTAAAAATTTGTCATGTCATGATAACACTGAATATTCAGATTATTTTCGTTTCTAATAAAAATATTTATAAAAGAGTTCTTAAAAGTTTGTTATAGGTTATTATAACACTTTGGTGCTTTGTTTACATTTCGAATCGGCCTGAGATGCCAATATTTTGGGTGCTATTTAAAGCTGAAAGAAACTTGCGTTTAGCGATGAATCTAAACTGAAAGTTGGAAACCGACATCCAATTTCCACACCTGATGAAAATTGATTCTCAAAGGTAAAATACAAACACTGTTTAGCTCTACACTATCGAACCCGTAACCTCTTGATAGCGACCGGCCTAACTTCTACGCCACAGAGGCGGTTAGTAATATATTTTCGTGAGTTGCCTACGTGATGTTTATGGGAAGTTATTAAGCTACATGAGAGAGCAGCATCGTTTAAATGGTGGACACTTACCTTGCTTTGGTGTGGCCCTGCGTAATATGGATATTCTTAACTGTATTAAGACGTCGTTTCGCCTTAGTTAATTGTTGTTGTGTAGACTATTCCGTTCCAATTACAGTTTATATGCATACAGGTTGTAACAAAATCGGTGTAAGTTCCGTTATTTGAATTTTTCAGTATTTTTTTAAATCCCCAATTTCAACAGTAGTTTGTTTTGTAGCGCGATTTTTTAAAAACAAATAACAAATCGCCATTTTTTCTAGTAAAGTTTTCGCTGGAAGAGGAGTGTCTGCGGTAGACATATCGAATGGACTGCCTGTGTATAGTGCATTCCAATCAAAAAAAAGCAAAAGGTAAACAAACGTAGTATGCAGATGACATTGACATGTGTCAGTTCCATAGTAAGTTTGTTTACCTTTTGCTTTTTTTTTTGATTGGAATGAACTATAGTTGACGAATCTTTCACCAGTTGTGTTACACTTTGTAACGGTAACAAGAGAGACATTACTGGTTTTGATTACTTTTGCCCAATTTCTATGGTGAAATGTTAGTATCTCGTAACGTAAATTAATTCGACAGTATAATAGACGTCCACGGTTTAATTGTAGCCGTTTCATGGCTGTTTTAAGTGTTACAAAACGTTCCTTTTCTTGTACAGTTTACAGTTCAAAGGTATATCGTGAAGAATTAGTAATAATAATAATAATGGTTTTTGATTTGTGTAAATAAACAGGCAATAGCTTATAATCAGTAAGTGAGAGGAGGGGGGGGGGGGACATAGGACTGGCTCGATGGGTTATAGTGGTTAGCGCTGCTTTGAGTATCATATCAGGCTTTGTTTCTCACACAGGGAATCCCAGTTTAAGGGTGAATTGTGTGTGATTTGTCCCGGATTAGAAGACTAGAATGCTTCAATTGTCCCCCTTAACTCTCTGCCTCCCCTTTACCCTTAACTGCTCATATATGTAGTTGATTTCACACAATATTAACGTCCCTTGCAATATATGAATTCTATAGTTGCTGCTATTAAAGAATGTAGTAACCCTTTCACACTATTAATATCGATCGGTGTGAATTTAAATAACACACATTTCAAAACCATGTATATTATTAAATTAGTTAATAGAGAATTAAAAATTGTAGACACGTGTTTTTGAAACTGAACAACTTCCGAAGTAACTATACATAACTTATTTACTTACTGACATATTTAACTACATCTCACTGCACTACAACTAACTCCATGACATTGTTTTGCTCAACTGCAGCATCTGTAGCCAATCAAGTGAGTGTTTTATACGTGGTTTTTTTTACAATTTTCTAAATTTTAGCTCACTTAAAAATACCCAGAAACATTTTATCTAATGGTTTAATAAGATCGTTAGCACTTACATACGCGCGAATAGAGATTTTATCTGTACTTTTAAAGTAACTCAAATCACACTTGCTATAAACTGTAGGAATAAAGTTTCACCATTGTCCATTAAATTAACTAATACTAATGTAGTGCCAATACTAAGCGCGTAGCTGCGTTAATAGCTTAGAAAACTGATAGAAAGAAATCATTTCTTATTAAAACATAAATAAGCAACTTTTACTTCTTTGAAAACACATTTATGAAAACGCAAGGAACTTGTAATTAAGATTCAAAAATTCTATCATGTTTATGGTTTGTACGTTTGATTAAATCATCTATAAGATGCAATAAAAAAAGAAAACTTATTAATGTTTAAAATGGCAAACCCTATCTTATTTTGATCGAAGCATTTAAAACAAAATTAGATTGTGCGGAACACGGTAAAGTTTACGACATCGAAATTGAGACATTGTAGTGGCAGAAACGTAAACTTTTATCACCGCGTCAACAAAACCGAATTAGGTACAATGAATTGTATCGCAAACACAAATTACAACATTGTTGGTGTAAACAACGCTAAAGACCCACCTGCGTAGATTGGACGAGGCATTCAGAAAGTTTTTAATGGCACTGTTTTTTGGAGTCTATTTGGAATCGAATTTACGCATACAGCCGCACAGTTCAGTACCTGTTAGTTATACGTCAACCGCAATATTCACTGGTTCAGTCAGACGAAGCTCGTGTGAGAAGCTACTGTTTCCTATTGAGTACAAGTTTTTTTTTCGTTTTTTCATCGATTAATCTTAAGCCATATCCCCGCCGCTGTTAGCATATTTTAGCACACTGATCGTTCTTTGATCATTGATCATTCTTCAACTGACATGCATAAATCGATTTCTAATTTTATATCGATAAAACCATCCAATAAAGACCAATTTTTCAAATCAAAATGCCGTTTTAGTCAGTTGATAAAATAAAAGGTCGCTAAAATTACTAGTCAGATATCGTATTCTGAAAGCCTCGTCCATTCGAAACTTAACGCGATCGATCGTCATTCTAAGTGGCGCTTCAGACGAATTGTTATTTTGACGGCGGGCGCGTCGTAAAACTAAAGCAACACTGTATTGTAATGTTATTGTACAAAATTATTTTAGACACGATTATTTATAGGTGGTATGTTTTGGTGCATTTCGTATATTCGCATTATAAATTAGTAATTGATCATGCGGATATTCAAGGAGTTGAAGTCTCCGACAGTCAGGTTCCCCGATTAATTAAATTCGGGAATCTCAAATGTATAGACTTTATTTGAGCTTCCGTTACTCGCTCGGCCTAATTTGCTGAAAATTTTAATTGAAAAATTACTTAAGCTACATGGTGACTGGGTACTGAACACTGGACCGTCAAAATATAAGAATACGTTATGGAGTTATTGAATATTCTTTATAGAGCCGTTCTAATCAAACTCATGGGTTAAAATTTTTGTACATTCAACTATTTTCTGTAGGTGACACAACCAATTATATTATGTTCGAGTATAGCGATTCTAAAACTTAACTGCTTAAAAGAAAAAAATAACTTAAAATATTGTTACATTTAGCGGTTTACACTTTCAGTGCTGGATATATTGTTGCGACTAACTTCTATTTTTGCAGTTCATAAAACTGCAATCGTAGTTTCTGCATTTATCTCACTATTACTCATTATATCTCGGTTGTGCAAGTTTTCTCAACGATAATACCAACAAGAGTTTATTACTGGTTTGTGTCTAATATTGAAAAAAAAAAGCATATATTAAAGATATTTTCAAATAAACATCATATTTCTGAGTTGATTTTAGTCATATTTAACAACTTGCAGTACAAAAATTACTGTAATCGCGACAAAAAAAAGTTTTTTTTAAACAAACCTAGGCTAGCAACTTAAACTAGTGTGAAAAGTTACAGAAACTTACAGCTAATTCCATTATTTTTTGCAAATTAAGCGCATCTATGGAACAAAGTTTTCAATTTCGCTGCGTTGTTTATCCTTAAATAGATAAATAACTTACATTTCATCGTGCGAGACATTTTATTTGAGATCTCATTGATATTTTCATGTGATGAGGCTTTTAAGACGTTTTTTTTTAAATTTGAAACTTTATTACTCTACACTTTTGATTTGATACATAAAATTTATTATTTAAATGTATCATTTTAGAACTTATATGTAGTGATGTATTGTCTTGTGATCTTTTTAGACAGCCTTTTGTTTTCGTTAAGATTAGATTGTTTAAATACATATAATGTTTTTTTTCGAAAAAATCAATACAAATAATTTATAAGTTGTGCGTAAAATGTAGTAGTTACCATATAATGTATAAAAAAATCAAACAAAGAGTTATTGCACAATAAGTTCAACAAATACATTAAAAAATTGTTATGATATTTTTTTTTTACATAATTTTTACAATTGACTTTAAATTGTGTTTAATTTTGATCTGAAGTTAATGTTAAGTATATTAATTAATGTTGGTGGATAGTTAATTTATATTAAATCTATGATTTTTAACGCATAAGTACTTGTAGAGTTTGTATAATACAATGTCTTGTCTATTTTATTTAAGCACCTATTATATTATTTTATATCGATAACTATACACCTATTATAGGTACTTATTAATACTAAAATTATATACATAATGTATTGTAGAATCGTTGACAATAATCAGTATTTAAATTATTAATTAACATTATAAAAAATGTACCATACTTGTTTTTTTCTTTTGGAAATATATTTGTCTGTTGATGTTTGACAGTTTCTTGTATTCTATTTGGTATTATTTTTGATAATTATGTATATTGTTTAAGACTTTTTTATGGGTACAGGGTTGTAAGGAAAATAACTAAAACATACCTATGCTCTTAAATCATTTATGTGTGAAGCAACGTTTGCGTTGTGTTTCGCCGAGTGAGTGAGGATACCGGAGGCCCAACCTCCTCCCCCAATTCTCCCATCCCCCATTCAAAGGCCGGCAACGCACTTGTGACTCCTCTGGTGTTGCGGGTGTCTATGGGCGGCGGTAATCGCTTACCATCAGGTGATCCGTCTGCTCGTTTGCCACCTCTGCCATAAAAAAAAAGTGTAATATGTTGTTTATTTGTCGATTACGATTGGTTTGCGGCTATTCGTTGAAAATGTTTTTCCCTTCAAAACGCTTAACTACATTCTTACTATTTTTGTATAGAATTAACTTTACGGCTGTGTTTTAAAACAAAATCTTTATTTAAAGAAGATAAATGGGACACGGGTAGATACTTACGAAATTCTATTTTATTACTTATGTTTTTGTTATTCTTCTTCACAGCCTGTATCATTTTATATTGCTAAACTTTAGACTTAAACCTACTTATTTAATAAATAAAAAATCATACTCTGCAACTATCTACGGTAGTATGAAATGTTTCAACGAATTGTTCTAATAGTTAATGTTATTATCATAGTATCTAATGAAGCAATAAATCAAATATTATACTACATATTAAACGAACATGCTAAGACATCGATGTTTTATTTAAATGCGCATATTTGACAACAGTTTTTTTCCCCCCAATATGTACTTGTTTTAAGTAGAAAAGGCATTTTTAAAACTATTTTTAACAATGATGTGTACTGTGTGTGTACTCACATATTTCTTTCTACAGATATGATTATATCGTCTGGTAAAGTTGGGGTCGAGTTTCCAACTAAATAATTGACCACGCTGAATACGTTAAAAACAACCGACTTCAATCGCAACAACTCCAATTTTGCTGTTTTTGTTGATTTTCTCAAAATCCGCTGAATCGATTTCGATAAAATTTATATGGGACCACCTGTGAAGTATACCCTTTTAAACAAAAAAAGAATTTTCGAAATCGGTTCAGGCGTCTTCGAGTAATCGGTGAACATACATAAAAAAAAAAGATTCCGACGAATTGAGAACCTCCTCCTTTTTTTGAAGTCGGTTGAAAAGGAATAACATTTTCTCTTTATTTTTGCCTATCCTACATAATAATATTGTAAAACATAATTATTGAGGGGTACCTCTAAAGGTATAATGTACGTCGTCGTCGGCCGAACTTAAGGTAAATGTATCCTGTACGCCGACCGTGTACATTTATTTATTTAGAGAAAGCTAATAAGAATACCAGTATTCGTTCGAAGAAGACGCGACTTGGAATAAAAACGAAAAAACTCCTTGCACGTACCAATTTAAAAAGTTTTGTTTCTTTTTCCGGCTGGCCGAGATAAGCGGTAAATGATGGTAAAAGGCAGACACTTGCGCGCAAATCGTATCGCCCAGCCAGTTCATCTGACCGCAGGCAAAGAGCACGCATGCGCAAACCGCGGCAAACATGGCCCCTGCGATTTCCCGCCAATCGAATTCGAAAATTAAAAATATTTATTTCATATCAAGTTTGTATTTTTTTAAATAATTAGTGGCCAGTTTGAGATGTTTACAGTGATCGACCAAAGAGGCTGACTAATAAAATAATTATGAGACGACTAAAATGCATACGAAAACAGTGTTCATAAAATGTTTAGTGTTCATAGTGATTCTAATATTTTTACAGACGTGCGATTGTAGAGGAGTGAAAAAGAAGTTTAAAAGAAAAATATATAGCGAGAGTGGAGTGCGGAACAGTGTTTTATTAAAGAACGAAGAAAAAAATACCACCGACAAAGAAAATGGCAGAGGATTCGGTAAGTTTTATTTGACTTTAATTTTATACAACCAGTGTGAGCGAATATATAAATGATATAACAATTATTTGATTATTATTATTTTATTTTAAATTATTTTTTTTAACTTTATTTAATTTTAGTGTTGACATATTTTTGATCTTTATTTTATCCATGCATTTTTTATTTTAATACTGCTATAATTTTTGTTGTTGTTGTTAACTTATGTTTATAGTTTAATTTGTATTTCTAATTATTATTTTTTTGTGACATTATTACTTAGATATAATTAATTCTATTACAATTATTTAATTAATTTTAATATTCACATACAATATATATTGTTTATTGAATAAATGAATTGAATGAGTCCCTATAAATAGACACTTTAGCGCTTTAGAAACTTAACATAATCTCGTTGTCTTAGTTCTTAAAAGCAATCTCCTTTCGAAATTCCGTTTCATGAAAAAGACCCGAACTTTTGAACGCACTGAACTTATCTAATAAAAAAAAAACTAAAGAGACAGCAGACTGTGGGAGTAAATAGAGGTCATAGAGTAGTCTAGTGAGAAATTCGGTAGTATTGTAATGACGGTATGATGAGGGACATCATTAAGGCTGCGGATTAAACATTTACCTTTTTACCAGCTACCTAGTTTCACAAAGCACTTAAGTAATCAAATGTGAGGTATAAAGACAGTAAATGCAAAGACGAGATATAATGGGGTATTTGACAGTACCAATAATAAATTGTAAAATATTATTCACTAAATAGCATTTCTCCTAAAATTGCAAAAATAACTTACTTGATCGCTGTTTTAACCCATTTAGAATTTTATATTGATTAAAAAAACGAAATAAGTTCGTCAAAGACTATGACGTCACATGCTTGTAATGCAAACAATTTCAGAACAAAATGACGTTTTTAACAGTTGATAAAAAGTCACTCAAATGACTACTAGTCAAATACCGTATTTCCGAAAAAAAAAACGTCTAGACGAAGTTCTGCGCAGCCGCAGTACCTAAATAGGTTAAAGGACCCGTTTTTTGAGGCTCTTCTTCATACTGAATAACGTTCTCGAACAGACCCATAGCATACATAGTGTTACAATTTTAATACTATGCCCATAGTCAAATCTCAAAAAAAAAAACCCTCTTGAACACCTTCAAAATTGGATTTAACAGCTGATCCATTTGTATGAAATGTCCGACAGTAAAGTTGTAGAACAAAAGTTGGTCATTTAAATACGTACCTATTTTGATGTATCTTCTATAAGGTCTTTCTAAAATACCCAAAAAGTTACTTTGGATTCAACTCATATAAACCTGAATGACTTTCTCCAACTAGCTTTTTCTGTTAGTAAGTTTAGCCGCAGTAACCGGCAAAAAATTAGTCCAAAATGGTGCGATGTAGAGCACGCAAGTGGCATGTTGTTTTTGTTTGTGATTTTGTTATGATATGCTGTTCTTGAAATTGTTTTTTTTTCTCAGAATACATATTATTAAAAAGGAGTAAAATTACTATTTGCCACACTTTTATTCTAGTTTTTAAAGAACTGCTAGAAAATACGAGTATTTATATTATAGGTACATTAATTTTAAAACTGGTATGCAGATTGTTACCATCTTTATCAGCAGCGATCGAGGATTGGGTCGTCCACTTCCCAACTCTTAGTAGAAGCTAAGTATCAATTCAAAATTAATATTACCAGTGTTGTAACACATTTTTTTAAACTATAGTAACATTCTTTGTCATCTCCAATGCTGGGGTTGGTTCCGCATACCTCGGGATGGTCAGGCCACGCCATAAGCCAGGAGCCAGGATCAAGTTCGCATCCGTTTGAATTTAAAACAAATGAATACAAAGCATTGTTCATTTGAAGCGGTATTGGCTTTGTAGCTTGCGTAGTCGCGTCGATCACGCAAGTCAACTGACTACAGACACGGTCATAACCTGGATGGGAATGATGTAAAGGCGTTTATCTCGACCGTTTTTATTTTTTGCGAATCGATCCCGTTAAACCGTGTCAAAGGCCTTAATAGGCGGTTTGAAAAATCCTGATACCAGGGCTGGCTACTTGTCCCATAACCTCCACCAATCCGGACTTGGCCCACGTTTGTGGAGCATGGCCTAACCTTCCCGAGCTATGGAAAAAGACCCTTGCCCCTGCAGTGGGAACGGACGCTATATAAGTAGTTTGTAAATGTTCATTTAAGTTTTCTCAATTCTTTAATCGATTTTATCTTACATTCCGAAAAGTTTTTAATTACATACAATCCTAAACCTACTTTCTTGTTAAAAGCCATTTATTTTAATTAGTTTCTAAGACTGTAAGAGATGGTGTTTTAACGGGTTTTTAATTAATCATTTACCTATGTAATTTATCGAATGCTAGAGTTATTTGGATACAAGTCCTGTTAATGCACTTTGAATAATCAATGCTTAGGTAATAATTTTACTACCAACCAAATCATTTTAATTCGAAAAGTGCTATACTTAATTTGTTTAGGTACTTATAAAAACGTAAACAAACTTGATATGTCTTTTTATTCATATGTGCATGTTTAAATTCTGATATTGCTTGCAAACGTAGGTACTAAGTTTCTTTTGCATTTCTATTAAACACGTAATACATTCTACTCGTTTGATAATTTTAACAAGCAGGTATCAATAAAAAGACATATCAAGATTGTTTACGTTTTTTTAAGTACCCAAATAAATGAAGTATAGCAAATATTTTTGTGACTAGATTTTATACGAGACTAAAGTAATTAACTAAAGAGCGATGTATCTTTGTTTTAAAGAAAAAAATAAAACTCTTGCCTTTCTGTTTCGTTATAAGATCTTTTTTTCATTTTTCAAAGATGAGTATCTATTGGAATAAGTTTTTTTAAATAAAAGTGAAACTTAAAAACAAGAAGTTATCGTTTGAAGATCTTAATGAGGCTTCATGCGCCATGGACCAAAGAAATTGCAAGTTGAGTCGTTAAATATATTCATCTTAGCTATCTTCAATATATTAACCGTGTTACCATAATAATTATACAATTATCTGTTTTCGCATCTTGATTGATAAAGCATCTCATAGATCATTGTATTGTTTTGCAACAAAACACGTGTTGTTAATTGGCACTTCTACTCATATAAACGACTTTTTTACTACTTTATCCTGTATCCTGTATGTAAAGTAAAAAAAAAAC
Organism: Coleophora deauratella; assembly: GCA_958295455.1. NCBI lineage: Eukaryota > Metazoa > Arthropoda > Insecta > Lepidoptera > Coleophoridae > Coleophora > Coleophora deauratella. The sequence goes on from OY282406.1 coordinate 1,795,679, forward strand.
ATCTGGAACTATTTTACAGTCCGACTACGATCTTTTGGCAGGTGGTGAAAAGCCGGAACTAACGCCGTCATCTTGAAAAATGACACTAAGTGTTTGTATGAAATAAATGTCAGATTTGCGACAAAAGTGCCCTCCTGTCAATGTCATCCATCTGCCAAAAGATTTTAGTCGGACTGTATTTAAACTGGGACTGCCATTCACGAAACTGAACAACTTTTCCCAAGAAACACATGTCAAATGCAAAAAAAAATATGAGTAATGGGAAAGGCGATCAACTGATCGACTTAGAAAAAAAAATGTGAGTTGAATATGAGAAAGGTGCTTAGGGAAGTCCATCTCTTTGGACTTAAAACTGCTCAGTTTCATGAGAAGAAGCCATGGTTTAAATAGTTTGCTGATTTTGTTTGTTGAAGAATTAGGTTTGCCACTTTTTGTATTCGCGCGTTTTAAAATAAATGTATGATTATTCCACGCTTTTGTTCTTTTTTGAGAGGCATCTCTGCCAACGGTAACATCGTCTCTATTATTATTATTAAACATAACGTAGCTTTGATTGAATATCGCGACGTTGATTAAATCAACATAGACTTTTTGTTGTATGAATGTAATAATACATTTCCGGACACGTATATCGGCCCATCTAGCATTTTAAGTTTTAATGGAATATAGTTAAAAAGAAATGTTAGGTTAAGCAAAAAGCTTTTATGCATTTTCGAAGCCGGCACATTAGCAATATTTTTTGTTTGTTTGTTTGTAAACTCTTTATTGCAAAAAATATATATATACAACACTTAAAAGTAACAGTAAAAATTCGCAATGGCGGACTTATCCCTTACGGGATCTCTTCCAGTCAACCTTTTGTATGCCATTAGTTTCAAAATCAAACTCAAGAATAGCCTATGGTCTATACCTAGGTTTTATCTATAGGCTATTCAAACTTTAAATCCTAGGTGGGCCGATGGATGTGTCCGTAAGTGTATATACATAGAGTAGTAGAGGTAGGCACTCGTTAATGCGAATGAGTAAGTAAAGAGGTTTTTTACTCGGCTGTTTTAAACAAAGTTTTTTGGATGTAAGCGATGTGTCCTTAGATTCGTTTCGATCCCTCGGTTACAGATTAACATAAAAATAAATTTAGTGTCGGTTGTTTATAAATATTTAGGTCGGTTTATTTTTTAATTAGTAAGGTTATTGAGACGCTGAAAAAAAGCGATGCGTTTCATAAAGACGTATAAAATTTTTCTCATTAGCCAACATTTGTGGAAGGAAATGTGGACAAGTGGGAATAAAGTGTGCAGTGAAGTTATTGCTAAGGAGGACGCTTCCCTCTTATGGGATTGCGTGAATGAGCCACCTGTCATCTTCTTGGAAGTCTTGACTGGTTCGACTACTTATACCAGTATTACTCGATTCACCAGTTTATAATGAACAGGGCCGCATTTGGCTCAGAGATAAAAAGTTTAATTAATATTTTATGTGAGAATTAATTGAGACGATAAAATGTTGTTGTTTTGTAATATGCAACACGCAAAATCGGACCGAAATTATGTTGTAAGTTGTATAAAGGGAGGTAAAACAAATCTTATAAGTTTTTCAATGATCTGATAAAAATGCAAAAATATTATGTCTCCTTCCTTGGTGACTTTATGGTAGTGACACGGAGTTCAAATTCTGACCGTGAGTTTTCGAATCTTCGTACATTTACTTAAAGACTGCTTTAATGGTGAAGGAAAATATCGTTAGGAAACTTGCACATCTGATTACTAGATGAGTACGAAGATTGTGAACACGTCCATATCCGTAAATATATAGGGTGACTTTAAATTAGTTCTTGATACGAAAGGCTATGAATGTGCTCATGATAACAAACAACTTTCCCTAAGAAACCCATGGTCAAATCGCAAAAAAAGTTTTGACTCTCCAAACAAATCGATGAACTGACCGGCCAAATTAGTATGAAGAGTCCAAAATTTGTTTTTGCGATTTGACTATGGGTTCCTTAGGAAAAGTTGTTCGTTGTCATGAGCACATGCATAGCCTTTCGTATCAAGAACTAATTTAAAGTCACCCTATATAAGGCGTGACCGCGGGTGATGCTACAAGTAAGTGCAACACTAACCGTCCAGTATCCCTTGGGGATTGCTTGGTTTATTGTTCCACATTACGTTTCTTTTCACTTCGCAAACACTATGGATCGATAGGTGTACGGGTTTCGAGTAAAAGACAAAATAACAGAATATTATAATACTTTACAAACTACTCTTCAAATAGAGGACGGTTATAAACGTTCGAAACTTAAATTAATCTTTTTATAGTTTTAATACGATTTCTTTTATTTAGTGTAGCTACATACCTACCTTGATATTTCATGTATTTCTTTAAAGAAAACTATACATTATAATAAGTTAATACTGTGATTAGAAATGAAAGCCAATAGCATAAAACATCTCATAAAAATAAAATTAACTAGGCCTTTTTAAATAAGTATATTTTACATTCCACCTCGATTTACCATGTTTAAGCAAATAAACTTTTATCTTATCTTATCTATCTATCTGCCAATAGATTAACCCCATCAGGTATCATCTTACTCACCTGAGACTTAAATTATGATGCCAAAGATGTAAGCCGACTAAAGTTAATTTTAAAATTAAAATTAAACTAAAAGTACCTTAATATTAGAGAAGTTTTTGCCGCTGACTCGAATTTTACGATAATTGACGGCACCTAATAAAGATGAAGTAATTATGGATTATCGTTACTCTCTTGGTGAAGTTTAGTAACTTTCGTGCAGATTTGAGCATTTTTATGTTTTTTTTTAAAGGTATCGCAATACTTTAAGTTGGGCATTTATTCACGAAACTAAATAGCTTTTGCTTAAGGGCACTGAAGCGGTGGGAAAAACTTTTTTGCAAATGAAGTATGGGGTCCTTGGGGAAAGTTGTTCACTTTCAGGCCGTGGTAAAATATTTTGGATACTTCTGAAGGACCCGATATAGGTTGAGTTATCAAAGACCCTTCCAAACGAGGCTTCAACAACAATCTTTACCATTTTGACTCTACTAAGTATCCCCGCTGGGACGCATGTTACCCAGAAATCTATATGATCTATCTAAGAATATTAGTTTTCACTGTCGGGTCGCTTTACGAAGGATTTCCACATACCAACAAGTTTCATATACAGGGTGTAACAGAAAGGTGTGATAATACTTCAAGGTTGGCTTTTACCCATCAAACTGAACAACTTTTGTTCTACAACTTTGTTGAAATCGCAAAGAAATTTTCGGACTTTTCATACAAACTTGGTTCGCCAGCTGATCGATTTGTATGAAAAGTTCAAAAAAAATTTTGCGATTTGAACAAAGTTGTAGAACAAAAGTTGTTCAGTTTGATGGGTAAAAGCCAACCTTGAAGTATTATCACACCTTTCTGTTACACCCTGTATATTTTTTTCTCTTTCTAATAGTAATTATGACTACTTACCACAAATTCAGATCAAGCGGTCAAACATTTTCAATTGCTTAAAGCCATTAAACTTCCGAAGTTCTAGTTTCGCTTACCACATGCGCGTGAGTTTAATAGAAAGTTAACTTGAAGTTGTTGAGCATGTGATTAAAGTTTCAATTGGATAGTTGGCTCAAAAGTTAAACAGTCTGTTTATTAAGATTAACTTAGCACAACCTAGAAGCATAATAAGTAACAAGTGAATCCATTGCTGAAACAACAATTGTAACAATAACAATATGACTTTTAAACTAAGTTTATCAATAAATTATTTGTATTTGGGTTTGAAAATCATGTTACGATTTTATATCAAGCAACATATACACAGGCATACGTCAACCTACCCTGGACTTTGGACTATAATATTAAAATTAGAACGCGGTGAATCGTACGAAGGGCGCAATATGTAATATGTAAATTTATTGCTTCATTCTTTCCTACAATTCTCAGTCTTATCTGGTCTTGTAGATAGCGTAGTTATGATTATATGGGGCTAAGGGTGGCGGAATTTGATCGTACATATGAATAATCGTTTTCCTCAAAAGCTCGTCAAAAACTTTCCATCAGTTTGAGGAAGCTGCCACGCGACGACAATGACGTATGTACGTACGGAACCTCGCTCCGCATAAAAACAGATCCACTTACTTTGTGATGCAGGGGCGAATTCAGTCGACAAACTAAGCTGAACATTATAAATTAAATCATCTAGGTACTAGATCAGTAGACATGTGCGCAAGTTTTTTCGCTCGCGTTTCTCTCCTCCACTAATAAAGCAATTTGTATGTAAATACAATTGCCCCGTTATTATGCACTTTTTTACCCGTCAATGGGTAATTTTATTCCCCTGTAGAACAATGAAACTAAAGATTGACTACCTCGATAGAAAACAAAATACCGACGATTATTCTGAAGTACTGGACAACTGGTGCAAAGACAAACCAATTTAGTGTATCCTCAAAGTGAACTTGAATGGACTATCATATAACACCAACACAGGCATATTAGCTATTAGCTGCTCGCCTATTACTAAATAATAATAATATATTGCCTCCATGTTGATGACCCCCCAAAGCCGCCCCCCTAAGTCCGGCCCCGTGGCCCGACAGGACCGACACGGTGCGGTTACGGGCACAGACGGCATTCCTGCCGCATTATTATTCAGACAGGTTGCCTCTTGCTCACCCCGCCGCGGCCCCGTGGTATACTTTCTGATGATGGATCCGCTTTCCTTCAAATTAGTATGGGACATGGGATGCAGATTTTAATGCGAATGCGTTGGTGTGCGCTTGATTGCTGCTTGGAAAGCTTTGGAATTTAAGGGGTAACGTCCAGGCATTAATGCCTAAAAACCGTGGATTTTATTTATTTTCATTTTTTTACGCCTTAGAGAGAGGGGCACTAAGTGTCCATACTGTATGTAAAGTTCATTCCAATAAAAAAAGTAAAAGGTAAACAAACTTAGTAGGCAACTATGTGTCAGTTCCATAGTCAGTTTGTTCACCTGTTCACCACTGACTCGGTGTGGTTAGCGATCCTGACCTCTGATCCGAGAGTCGTGGGTTCGATCCCCACACAGGGCAAACTTTTCTGTGATGAGCAGAATTGTTTGCTCTGAGTCTGGGTGTATAATATCTATACATATATGTATGTATTTAAATGTATATGTGTATGTATATCAGTCTCTGGTTCCCAAGATAAAGGGAATCCTAGTTTGGGGCCAGATGACCGTGTGTGATTTGTCCCGGATATTATTATTATTATTACCTTTTGTTTTGTTTTCATTGGAACAAGGTATAGTACAATTTAATATAGGGAAAATAGTTTCATCAGATTTTGTTGGACTATTTTTGTTGTTGGGGTTATAAAATTGAATATTCCATGTTTGGTTATGGAACACGTGCGATTTTTATATCGATGGAATCGCTTTTTGATTGATTTATAATGTCAGACTAGCTGCGCGCGGGTTGCGTTTTTATGGTAACGTGTCTATAAATTAGATAATAAAGTTGACGGCGTATTACTTACATGTCTATTAGAGTAGTGTTAATAAGTTCTTTAGATATTGTATTACAGGCTGTAATAACGAATTGTAACAGTATACAGGGTGTAACAGAAGTTTGTGACAATACTTCAAGGTTGGCTTTTACCCATCAAACTGAACAACTTTTGTTCTACAACTTTGTTGAAATCGCAAAAAATTTTTTGGACTTTTCATACAAACTTGGTTCGCCAGCTGATCGATTTGTATGAAAAGTCCAAAAAAAAAATAATTTTTTTATACAAATCTGTCAGCTGATTGCCAAACTTTGTATGGAAGTGTAAATTGTTTTTGTGATAACACTTTTCTGGTTGCGATCGAATAGTTTGTTACCCTTATCCGAAATCCATCCATGTCAAAGAAGATTGTGTCCTAAGTAAACTATTCCTTCAGAATAACGAGCCAACATTTAATAAAAATCCCTTATCCAATTCAAACAATGCCTATCTGAACTTGATGGAGTAAGTATTTATTAAATGAATATCACATTCACGATAGTTTTAGCAGGTTTCAGTCGTCTGGCTAACATAAAGTTCAAATCAATTCCTAAATTCAAGCTGTTTATTCTAATTCAACGTACTTTCAAAATTGTTATCTGCGTCGTTTCCAGATCCTCACCTGCCAGTTTTCCGCCAGCCCCATTGTGCTTTGTACCTAGTGGCATGAATTAAATAATAGAATATTTTGATCTAATATTTATTTTAAAAGATCCTTCCTTAAAGTTTAAGTCGAAGGAGATAAATGAGCAGAATTTTAGAAATATTTGTATCCTCCGATTGTTAAGCCCCTTGCCTGTAAGAGTAAGGTTACACGCTCAGTCTGGTCCATCAGTCTTGACTGACGCCAGAATGATGGATGATTTTCACGGTACACGGTTAAACTAGACTGACGGCAGACAGTGGGCTACACGATCATTCTCCGACCATTCTGACCAGACTGATCGACCAGACTGACGCCAGACTGAGCATGTAACCTGGCTCTAAGATCCGGTGACGGTTGCTTAGCTCAAGCCACGCAACACACACATTTATGCGTGTACAAACATCATATTTTTATGTTGTAGTAGTAGTATAGTAGGTAATATTATAATAACACGACATTTGTATGGAGTGTCTGGGGTGTATGTGTCTGAGAATTACGACGTGACCAAACCATTTAATTTAATAATACAGGGTGTTAAAAAAGTGCGTTTTGAATTTCAACGGGCAACTCAGATTTAAGTATACAGGGTGTAACAGAAGTGTGTGACAATACTTCAAGGTTGGCTTTTACCCATTAAACTGAACAACTTTTGTTCTACAACTTTGTTGAAATAGCAAAAAATTTTTTGGACTTTTCATATAAACTTGGTTCGCCAGCTGATCGATTTGTATGAAAAGTCCAAAAAAAAATTTGCGATTTCAACAAAGTTGTAGAACAAAAGTTGTTCAGTTTGATGGGTAAAAGCCAACCTTGAAGTATTGTCACACACTTCTGTTACACCCTGTAGAATTCAAAAAAATATTGAAAAAATCCGATCTGCAATTATTTTTTTTCGGTTTCCCATACAAATCAATCTCAATTGTGAATCACGAATTGGTATGGGAAACGGAATAATTTGTAGATTGGATTTTTTTGAATATTTTTCCTGTATTGTATACTTGAATCTGAGTAACCCCTTAAAATTTTAAACGCATTTTTTTACAACCTTTACACTAAACAGCAAACTGTTCAACAGTTCCAATTTATCAAGTATTTGATTCCTAGATTTAGAGCTGAGCTAGATTTACATGCATAATCTATAAACAGTCAAAGTTCGACAGTTTCCAACTTTGTGTTTGCGCTAAATTAGACCTCTGGCCTTTCCCTGTTTCCACAGCAAAGTTCAATATTACTATGACGTCAAAGATCCCTAGAGGGGGGTTTAATAAAACTGTAGGAACTGTTTATTCCCACTCTTCGGAGGAAAACGAAGTACCTCTGCCAGGCGAGGTGGTATACCTGGGGACTGGTCGTGGTCCGACAATGATGGTTAGAAGTTGTATATGTAGTTAATCCGAAGAAACTTTCAATAGCGCGTTCTAGGTTTAGTTCGTAGCGGTGCGATAGATGTCGCCACATCACTCCCCCTCGGAGACCGGAGGTTGATGCAACTTGAGCTGGCAGTCCACTGTCGCGGGTGTGACGTCCACGGTAAGTTGGGACGCTGTGTGCCGTCGTCCACGGTGAGTCGGGTCGATATGCACGTGCCATGCCGATGTCCACGGTGAGTCGGGATGGAGGCTGGCGTCAGGCGTCATGGGCAAGGGAAGCAGAGATGCGCGCTGTGTTAGCGTGTGGGCTGCCGACAACTTGCTGCTGCCTGGAGGTGAAGTGGCAGGCCAGGAAACTCGATCTGTCGGGTTGCGGTGGTCCTGTTTATACTTCGGTGCGATGCGACTATATACGCGCTGCTGACTGAAGGTGCGATGATTGTGTTCAGGTCGGGGTCACCACTGTAGGAACTGTGTATTCCCACTCTTCGGAGGAAAAGGGAGGTACCTCCGCCAGGCGAGGTGGTATGCCTGGGGACCGGCCGTGGTCCGACCAATGATGGTTGGAAGCTGTATATGTAGTTCATCCGAAGAAACTTTCAATAGCGCGTTCTAGGTTTAGTTCGTGGCGGTGCGATAGATGTCGCCACAAAACTATAATTTGTAATTTACAAGTCTAACCTTACGTAAACTTTGTAGTCGATTAGCTATTATTTTTCTTTGTAGATTAAAACAATATACTAACTGTTTATGGAATGTATTTTTTTGGAGTTATGTATGATACAAAGTTGACCGACCAGGCTGCCTGATTTGTATGAGAAGTCCAAAAAATACATGTGATTAATTAAAAAAAAAACATCATCAGTATACAGACAAGGTGTTAAAAAGTGCGTTTGAACACCCTGTCAAGGAAGTTAACAACCAAAACAATACAGTGTAGGTACATAAAAATAGACGTAAAATATACAGGGTGAAATGAAATGAAATGAGTTGAAATGAAATGAAATGAAAATATTTTATTCGAAGTAGGTAGCAGTGTACACTTTTCGAACGTCATTTTTTTATTTATACCCACCGTTTCGGGAAGTGTTTGCGGAGTGAGAAGAAACGGCGGGCCCTAAAGAAACTCCCTCCAACACATTTTTTTTAAAAAGTCATATTCTATTACATCTTAATGCTAGATCAATAAATGAATTATACAATGTCATGTCTGTAAATAAAATATACAAAAATAAGAATAAAGAAAGAAGAATAAAGAAAGAAAAGATTCAAAAGAAATAAAAGTAAAAATTATTTGTAGCTAATAACTAACAGTTCCAAAAACCAATAACAAGAGCAGGCCAGTTCACACGGACAGCACCCGATCACGAGTATAACGCGAGAGTCGGCCATCGCTCCCCTCTACCATATTTGAGGAAAGGGAACGACCCGGCTCCCGATCTGTGACATTACTAGATGAGAAACGACAAATTAACACACTACTACAAATAATGTGAATAAATGATATGATAATGGTAGATGCTATTCGTCAAATTGAACAACTCTCCCCAGGGAACCTAAATGATCGGAGCAAAAATTATTAACTTCCCAATCCCATACCGATTGCTGATTCGTATATTCCGGGAGTTGACTGCATAAAAATAAATATTGTTCACTAATATTGTTCACTACTATACAGGATGTTAAAAAAGTGCGTTTGATATTTTAAGGGGTTATTCAGAATCCAGTACTCACTCAATCCAGTACTCACTCACAGAATCCAGTTACTCAGAATCAGAATCCAGTACCTATAGAATACAGGAAAATACTGAAAAAAATCCGATCTACAACTTTTTTTTCAGTTTTTCATAGGAACTCAGATGACTAGCAGTACAGGATTGTCAATAATTGATTCTATGAACATTGATTTTCAAACTTTGTCTTCTCCTTCTTCTTCTTTTTTTGCTTTCTCATAACGATGGTTATGATTATTTCTAGGTATGTAGGTAGGTCTTTTAAGGAAAATTTTTCACTGTTTAGTACCATCTGCCAGTAACCGCTTGTCAGCGTCACCCTGTCTGTATTTTCCTCTCACAAATTATCTCGCGAGAAAATAGATCTGTCTCCCTTCAACCATAAATCGTGAACGTCTGCAACCACGACGTGTTTCGTTTACGTCAGCAGTTTAGAGGTTTTTGCCTGATACTTATGCGGGCTACCCAGTTTAGGTAATTAAGTCGTAAACATTGTTTTGTCGAGTCTGTGTCAGCGTATGGGACGGTAATTATGGAAGGCTGCGTCTTGCTAACCGAGTAAGTATCTAATTAACAGTGAATTTCTTGTTCGTTGGTCTAAATTGGTAATTTGTTGCAACTTGTTGAATATTCTGAATGGATAACAGTATTTTTTTTTTATCCATTTGGATTCACGAGTGCATTAAAAAGAAGATTTGAATTCACTTGTTTTAAGTTTTAAATATTTACAATTATAATTGTAAATTACTAAACATAAATCCACCATAAGGCTTCGAGTCGAAGAGTCCACCCTTCAAGATTCAAGAATATTTATTGCTTTAAATGTGGTACATTTCAGTTCTTACATTTTTGTAGTCTCACACATTTAGCTATACAGGGTGTAACAGAAAGGTGTGATAATACTTCTAGGCTGGCTTTTACCCATCAAACTGAACAACTTTTGTTCTACAACTTTGTTCAAATCGCAAATTTTTTTTTGGACTTTTCATACAAATCGATCAGCTGGCGAACCAAGTTTGTATGAAAAGTCCGAAAATTTCTTTGCGATTTGAACAAAGTTGTAGAACAATAGTTGTTCAGTTTGATGGGTAAAAGCCAACCTTGAAGTATTATCACACCTTTCTGTTACACCCTGTATAATCATAGCATGCAATATTTTATTAGATATAAGTACATAATTATTATGCCTAGTTTAAAAAAACAATTTCTCGTGAAGACACTTTAGAAGTTCCAGACGCAAAGGTGCCGTTTGCACTTTTAAAAAGTTTTTTTTCACAATTCTCCATACTACTATATAAATAAAATAGCTAGCACGTAATTATCATAATTTGTGTAGGAATCCAAAACCTCAATTGCGATTTCATCAAAGTTGTTGACCAAAAGTTATGTATGAAGCTCCTAGTATACGGATATACTCCTACTTTGTTGCACCTTATAAATGATATTCGTTTGATCATGTGAAAGCGATCATTAGGCGCTAATTTACTCAATGACTACAAATAATTCATATTCATATCGTTATTATTCCCAACAGCATCAAGGGGACGCAATCACATCACAAGGCAATCTCATATTATGCCGAGATAGGAAAACCTCATCGGTTTGTCGCTCCGTTTCCCATAAAATTATCATAATTGCCTTCCAGCCGTCTATTCCCAGTTGTCCATTACGACTTGAATTTAACTTTTACACATATGCGTATAGTTCATTAAAAAAAATGAATATAATCTGACGTAACTTTTCGACGGACGGATAATATAGGAAAAATATTGTGTAAAATTTTATTTTTCTGATCAGCAGGCTCTGCAAAACGGTCATTCCACCCTTATCCAGAAATCTTAAGAAATAGAAAAGTATTTTTTTTCTTAAAATAAGTATAAATATTAAGAATATATAAAAAATACGTGTACTTTATTTTTTGACCTTATTTTAAATAAACACACAAAAATAGGAGGTAAAAAAATTTAAATTTTGTCAATTGATCATACTTCTGTTTACATTTCTGTATTGTTATTAAAATACTTAGTGACAGTTTTACTTTAAACTTTTTTCTACTTCACCTCCGCCAACAGGGCCGTGACAAGATTTTGTGAACAACTGGGAATAGTCGTATTAAGGATGGGCTGTCACAACGTGAATAGGGCTTTCAGGACAAAAGAAAACTTTGCTAATTATTGTACCTTAGTTCAGGATGGGTCACGTACACGCAATATTGCGCTGTTATTGTATTTTTCACAGCAGCTCCAGGAGGTTTACCTAGCTTAGGAATCTTGAAAGGAATCATTTTAGTTGTAGCTTAAGGGTTAATTAAAAACTCGTTTCACATACCAACATAGATAAAAAGACATTAGTGATTTTTTTTAGATATCAAGCCGATTCAAGTTTTTTTTTTACAGCAAAACCCGAATTTGTGGTATTAGTTACCTACGATTAAGTAACGTTTCCGCTGTATTCGATTTATCTATTTAAAAAATGATTGTTTGAAAATTAAGAAAGACTTAAATAAATTAAATGATGATCAAAATTTTGCATTTCATTTACGTGTAACATGTTCAAAAATATATAATTATTTGTTTGCGGACACAGCCTTTTAGGGACTTAAGGTTAAACGTCAGTCACCCTATTTCATACAAATTTACCTCGGTTAAAACTATACAAATACACACAATATTTTTGATTTTATCTGTCCAACGTAAACTTTACAACCTTTTATTTTCGCCCAATGTATATAATTATATTATTTATTTCTGTAATATCACTAAGCCTTTATCTGCAGTGCGTCAAATAAAGTAACACGGAAAGTATATCTAGGTACTTGGACCATAGCCTATTCCACGTAGCGCTATCTTAGCCCGAGCAAGGGTTCACTATCAAGTTAGACCTTGAGCACATAATATATACAGGGTGTAACAGAAAGGTGTGATAATACTTTAAGGTGGGCTTTTACCCATCAAACTGAACAACTTTTGTTTTACAACTTTGTTCAAATCGCAAAAATTTTTTCCGGACTTTTCATACAAATCGATCAGCTGGCATACCAAGTTTGTATGAAAAGTCCGAAAATTTCTTTGCGATTTCAACAAAGTTGTAGAACAAAAGTTGTTCAGTTTGATGGGCAAAGCCCACCTTGAAGTATTATCACACGTTTCTGTTACACCCTGTATAGTTGGATTGCTATCTTTTGTCTTTTATAATTAATTCAACCAATTTTAATCGATACAAGCGCTAGCTTTGCACTATTTGTATGACCAACTAAACTATCGACTGATTCGTACTTTTTAGAATCGTTTTCTGCCAAAGAAGTAGAATCCAAAACGTTCGTAGACGACTTTCCTGCAATTTTTCCCGTACGTTTAAATGGATTTTATTATAATAAAATTAAAATTTCAAGCTGTTGCTTTACGAACGTCGCAAACTTTGCACTGTTAACGTTTGCTTTGTATCTAATGAACAAAAAAACATTGTTAACAACTCATCTTATCTCTACTGCTGGGGTCCCCCCATGACTTACTTCACACCTGGGGGCCAAGTTCAAAGATCAGGAAAACATGGCAGGAAGGAGAAGTAGAGGCAGATCAAGAATTACATACAAACATACGGGTGTAAGGGACAGGTTTCCGAAAACTTTAAGGACTTGCTCAGTAGATGAAACTGAACAATTTTCTCCAAGATTTTTTTTCAGGAAACGAAAAAAAATCGGCTTCTCCATACAAACTGTCCAATCAAGTTTATAATTTTGTGGGAAGTTGTTCAGTTTCGTATACTGAGCAAGCCCTTAAAGATTTTGGAAACCTGTTCCTTACACCCTGTATAACGAATAAGTGAAAACCAAAGTCAACATCGTGCCATACCAAGAAGTAAAGGGGTTGGCAAAGAACAGGAGGGGTGGCGGTTGCTCCACCGACGAAAGACTTGCCCCGAGAAGACAACTGCCGTCATAAGAATAATTGACCACGCTGAATACGATAAAAACAACCGACTTCAATCGCAACAACTCCAATTTTGCTATGTTTTTGTTGATTTTCTCAAAAATTAACAAAAATTTTATATGGGACCACCTATGAAGTATACCCTTTTAAACAAAAAAAGAATTCCAAATCGGTTCAGGCGTCTTCGAGTAATCAGTGAACATACATAAAAAAAAAAGATTCCGACGAATTGAGAACCTCCTCCTTTTTTTAAAGTCGGTTAAAAAATGGAGTTACATGTGTTACATTGTGTATGGAGTTTCCGTATACTTTGCGGCCTTCTTTCTTATAAGGGTAGAAAAGCTCTGAGAGAAAGAAACCATCATTTATGTTGCCAGCACATGACGTCAAACTCATCAAAATGTATAAAAGGAATTATCCTTTACCTATATAATGACCTTTTTAAAATTCATCAATTAAAGGGCTCTCAGAGCTCAAGTGCGCAGTTACAGAACGACTGTATCCATTTAAAATTTACATAATCACATTTTATTTATTTATTCTATTCGATTTAAGAGACACAAAGAGAATGTAAATTCTCTGAGAGGATCCGCTTGCCATTTTTAAACTGAAAAATATGATGCGCTGAAGACTCAGAATTTGAGATGCGTTCAACACCTCATCTATTTGCAAAGTGGGGTGAGTAAGTTACACATGCTTGACTGAAAGCGGGTTGAGAAAATAAAGTGTAAATCTTAATCTTGACTTAAGAAGGGGACTGGTAATCTAGGATAGATAATAACATTAGGCTCTTCTTATCGAGTGGCTTGATTTAATCGTGTTAAGATTTAGACGGATCATCATACGCGGTCATATGTAGGGCATTTAGACATACAACTACGACAATCTCACTATCTCATCTCATCTCATCTCACTTCTCATCTCATCTCTCACTATAATATTATAAATGCGAAAGTATGGATGTTTGTTTATTTGTTTGTTTGTTTGTTCCGCTTTCACGCTGAAACTACTGAACGGATTTGGATGAAATTTGGTGGGTAGACAGATAAAGTACTTTTTATCCCGGCAAACTTAAGGGTTCCCGGAGGAATGCTTAAAAACTTAAAATTTCCACTTCGTTACTAGATAGCGCCACCTCAACATTTTCTTTCTCTCTGGATCCAATTCTAAAGCTAGTTACTTAATAAAACGGACATTAAAACATACACACGAAAAACAATACCGTCCATTGGAGAGTCAGGTACAGTCTGTCAGTAAAACATACTCCTGACGTCTGCGATTTAGCTTTTTAGGCGTGGTGCGTGCAAGTCAAACAGACTAGTCAAAACAAAAATCTGTGTTTGTGCTTACCACGCTACCGCCTTTTTCAAGTTTTTATTGCGCAATAAATCTTATCTCGCGTTCATTTGATCTGACCTCACTTTTACACACAGTGGGTAGATATACAGGGTGTAATAGAAAGGTGTGATAATACTTCAAGGTGGGCTTTTACCCATCAAACTGAACAACTTTTGTTTTACAACATTGTTGAAATCGCAAAGAAATTTTCGGACTTTTCATACAAACTTGGTTCGCCAGCTGATCGATTTGTATGAAAAGTCCAAAAAAAATTTTGCGATTTAATCAAAGTTGTAGAACAAAAGTTGTTCAGTTCGATGAATAGAAGCCCACCGTGAAGTATTATCACACCTTTCTGTTACACCCTGTATATGGGTACTATTTATTATACATGCTTTACTTATACAGGGCGTAACAGAAGTGTGTAACAATACTTCAAGGTTGGCTTTTACCCATCAAACTGAACAACTTTTGTTCTACAACTTTGTTGAAATCGCAAAATTTTTTTTGGACTTTTCATACAAATCGATCAGCTGGCGAACCAAGTTTGTATAAAAAGTCAAAAAATTTTTTTGCGATTTCAACAAAGTTGTAGAACAAAAGTTGTTCAGTTTGATGGGTAAAAGCCAACCTTGAAGTATTGTTACACACTTCTGTTACGCCCTGTATATGCTTTTACTACTTTTACTGTCCACTTGCAATTCGTCCTGGGTTTGGCGGCTCAAAGACAATGACTGAAGTGCACGGTTGTGCACGGTTGTGCACGGTTGCGCACTCGTGTGCATTGTTCTGCGTTCTGCATTGAGATAAGCATGTTTGTATGTAAATGGCAAACGAGCTTGATTACACGTGAGATTTGGAAGTTTTTTGTTTCTGATGAATGTAGAATTTCATTATTTACTGTAGTATGTTAAAAGATGTGATGTGACGTGTCGATTGTCTTTGATATCGCCTGATTTGTTTGTTGTTTATGCAAATTAACGTGGTATTTTTCTCATATAGCTAGTCTCTAGCTAGGTAGCTAGCTGTATTTTTTCATAAAGCGTAGTTTTTGTATGTAGTTTTTTAGTTTGCAACAGTCTTCATAAAATTTTTAATGGTAGACGGGCGATTTGTGTCAGATATATTTTATTTTCAGTTTATAACCCAACTGTAAAGGCAAATTAAGGGACTGTTTCGTACTTTTAATGCCACAACATTAATAAATGCCAATATCAGAGATTACAGATCTAACTCTATGGCTTAGCCAACATTAATTGATCTAATTATCATGAGCGCAGCGGATTTGAACCTACTGTCATTGGCATAATTAGCTTTCTTCCTTTCTTAAATAATGAAGAACTGAAATGAAGACTGACTCGGTGGCTAAGTGGTTAGCGATCCTGACCTCTTATCCGAGAGTCGTGGGTTCGATCCCCGCACAGGGCAAACTTTTCTGTGATGAGCAGATTTGTTTGCTCTGAGTCTGGGTGTATTAAATCTATATATGTATGTATTTAAAAGTATATGTGTATGTATATCAGTCTCTGGTTCCCAAGATACAGGGAATCCTAGTTTGTGGGCCAGATGACCGTGTGTGATTTGTCCCGGATATTATTATTATTATTATATTATATTATTATAATCTACTTACACCTACAAAACTCTACCATGACTGCCTGACTTACAGTTACAGCATAGCCTGAACTAAACTAAACCATTCGACGTAGAGGGTAGAAACATGAACATTTGAATATTCAAGGAATTCCCTCTGGAGAGCGCTATGAAAGGATTTTAAGTCCCTTATTAATAAACAGAACTCAAGCTCATCTAAATGTCGATCGCTAAGTGGGCGAAATGGGGTGTAAGGCACAAAATACACAGATACAGAAGGTCCGCTCAATACGCTCACTAAAATCTTAAGCATACATGCTTATAGACGTATACGGTCGTTGTAGGCAAGCTCACTATACTGTTGTGATACTTTGCCGCGTGACCTTGCCTCGAACGACCGTATATTTCTATAAGCATGTATATGCTTACGATTTTAGTGGTTTGTATTGAGCGGACCTTCTGTGTCTATTTTGTGTGTAAGGTTAGCTTGTAGGTTTGTAAAGGAAATTGAATTTATAATGGATAGGCATGGCGGACTGTTTAGTGTTAACTTCCGAAATCTACGCGGCGAAGGCGCTCTTCTTCTTACTAATAGATTTTAAAAAATGTCTCGAGTGGGAATCGAACCGTAACCCTCTTTTAACCCACGCCATGACAATAAAAGTGAAATAACTCTAAAATCACTGAACCAATTTTCACCAAACATTAGTTAGCTTAGAATTACCGTGAAGAAACCTTGTTTAAAGTCTCTTATTTTTGTTATCGAATGGAAAACTTCACATGCTATCAAGTGGAAAAAACTTTACCACCAAGATAACGCATTCAATTTGGTTAACTCCTTTGAGAGATCCGACGCCACAGATATATACGTACATAACAAATCTCACAGACTTCAAATATAAAATATCCGCTACCTTCTTTTGGATCTGAGGGTTATAAATAAATTGTGTAAAATAGATTGACTCAACTTCCACAAAATGGCGCTTATTCCTAACATGGGCACCTTACATTACCGTGTTGTGTAAAGTCACCTTATTTCCTATCCGTGAATCAGATAGGTAGGTAACCTAACCTTTCGTGAACCTAGGAACCGTTACCAGCCTTATAGAAGACTTTCCAATTTAAATTCATTGTCTAGACTCGATTTCACTGACTTCGATAGTTTAGTGCTTTCAAGAGTTTTAGGTCACTAATTACAGGATAGATCAGGGTCAGTGCACATACGTTTTGTCCAACGATACCTAAATTCTAATACTTAATATGTCTACTATAGTCTGTATTGAAGATACGATTAGCAACAGTTTAAGATGAGTATGTTTGGGCTCGAATTTTATGGTTAGTTCGATCTGGATCCATTCATATTTCCCGTATTCATATACCCGTTTCGATCTGTTTGCTTCATTTTTAACCGACTTCAAAAAAAGGAAGAGGATGTTCACCGATTACTCGAAGACGCCTGAATCGATTTGGAAAATTCTTTTTTTGTTTAAAAGGGTATACTTCACAGGTGGTCCCATATACATTTTAGCAAAATTGGAGTTGCTGCGATTGAAGTCGGTTGTTTTTAACGTATTCAGCGTGGTCAATTATATTAATAATTTATTAACGGAAAACAAACGGTATTAAATGACTATATTTTACTGCTTTATCTCTTGGGTTTTGTTATAAAATCGTCTGTCTGTTTTAATGTCTTAATATTTTGTTTATGCCTTGTAAATTGCCTGAGTATCTATTGTGTAAGTGTAGAAAAATCGAAACCTAAAATCTTGAGACCAGGTAAACTCGCACTTAATTTAAAAAGTGAGATTTATTCTACACTAGCCTTTGCCCGCGGCTCCGCCCGCGTAGATGTCGCTTTTTGACTGTCTCTAAGGTATCCTACGGGAACCATGCATTTTCCCGGATCGAATAGTAGCCTATGTGTTAATCCAGTATTTGATCTATCTACCTACCGAATTTCACCCAAATCCGTTCAGTGGTTTCGACGTGGAAGCGGAACAAACAAATAAAGAAACAAACAAACAAACAAACATCCATACTTTCGCATTTATAATATTATTAGTGAGATGAGATGAGAAAATCTAGATACTTAGGTATTCTAAGTTGGGTCAGTGATTTAAAATTTATCACGGAATAAATGTATTTTCTTCTTTCTTTCTTTCACTAACTCAAATCACTGACTACATTTTATAGAACATATTTTTCAAATAACTGTACAAGTGTAGGTATTCTTTTACGTCAAATGTTTTAATGACTTTACTTTCCAAAAGATATTACTGGTAACCATTTATTTATTTATTTACTCATTAATTTTAAGAAGACTAACTAAACTTAAATGTTTACATTATTATCAGATCAATTTTTTTTGTTGGTACTCTTTAAACTTTTATTAAGAATATAAATTGTTAATATTTCTGTTTTAAAATTTATTAAGTACACTTGTATGTGACGATTTATGTAATGGAGGAGCGAGATCTCCTAATACAGGTATTATAATACCTAAAAGGAGTTCTCAACCAAAAATTTGTAAAACTTGGTTGAACGAATAAATACATTTTTAATTAAAAAAAAAAAAAACTGATAGGTACATACAATATAGTTAGTGAAACCACAGACAAATTAACTGTCTAATTTAGTTTAATTTTAATTGTGCCATAAACAGTACCACAAGATGACGTATACTTTACGGTATAAATAATCTAATTACGATGCTTATCACATTAGCTTTCACTCATTACGTTTTGCAGGCGTGCTGCACGCTGGGTGCTGTTGTTATTTTTATTAGTCTAAGGTATAAGGGTCTGCACACTTTTTTTTGTATTTTTTAGGTGTATGTATGTCGTTACCTAGTTAAAATAAACTTTTAATAATTAAAAAATAATATTTAAAAATATTTCGTCAAAGTAATAGTGGTTGTTAGTAGTACTTTAAAATTATGTTAGTAGATACATTCAATTCAATTCAATTTTATTTTTATTAGTCTAAGGTATAAGGGTCTGCACACTTTATTTTTTATTTTTTTAGGTGTATGCATGTCGTTACCTACCGCCTGCAGCTAAAATGACTTGGTGGATTGGGAACTATGAGGTGTCAGTATATTCATATTAATTGACAGGATACAATTTATGCAGCCGAGATATATTTTTTTCTTTTAAAGTGTTTAGGTTATAAAGTAATCGATATAAAATAGAACTTAATATGGTACGAGCCTTCGCTTACATGGGCATGGCTGGATTAGATATACGGATTTAGGGGAAGTTAGGGTGATTGAGATTTAATAAACTTTTAATAATTATTATAAAAAAAATATTTCGACAAAGTCATAGTGGTTGTTAGTAGTACTTAAAAATTATGTTAGTAGATACATTCAATTCATTAAGTATACAGGTTAATTATTTATTATTTAGAAAAGTATTTAGCACCTATTTGGGACACTGGGTATTTACACGTGAGTATTCATCCAGTGACCCAATATAGGATATTCCGGCTTCTCTGATATGGTCTTTTAAGTCCAGTTAAATAGTTTTAAATGTTAATAACAAATGTATGTAGTTAATAATGTTAGTAACATTGTTAGTGTTTCGCTTTATAAACTTGAAAATTATTCATATAATTACAGTGCATATCTTTGATTACGTCGACATTGACATTGATTTAAATGAATATTTTACTGAGTTATAAATACCAATTATTCGAATGTCAGTAGCACTGCGACGCTGCAGGCACGACAGATTCAAATTGAAAGGATATCTTTTAAGCAAAATTAGGTACTTAGAGTCTGGCAAGCGAAAGCGTAACTTGGAATTTTATTAAAAGTTTTTACATGGCAACATAAAGTTGTCAGAGGCTGTCACTGTTGAAAGTTAGAATGACTGTCAATTATTGATACTTGTTGGCTGAATATTCGTGTTTATTATTGATATCATTTGTAATGACCATTCGTAAATGATAGATTTTATGGTAATTTCAGATTTTTCAGTGCAGAAATAAACTGCAGATTATCAAAATCAGTTCACGAAGTAGATTGTTTTTATATTTATAGATAAACAAGATGTATAAGGAGTCAATAAAAATATACAAAGCGAATTGTAAATTGTAATTTCAGCTATTATAAAAATATTATAATAAAGATTTATCACACAAGTATTAAATATATTTTTTCCTGCTATAGGTTGGTGATGCCACATGAAGATTTTTTGAATTTGCCGCGCTTTCTCAGGTTACGCTTTCGTTTCTCAGACTCTACCTATCCTTTTAACTATTGAAAATTAATTTCAAGTTAAATTTCAAATCTGATGAAAACTTACCTATATTAAAATCACAAATGAGATTGAAATGAGGGAGTCAGACTTTTAGCTTAAGTACTTAGAATTAAAATCATCGTATTACCGGCATTCCGGTTCCCGCTTGTTCAATTCAAACAAAGTTCACAACTCGCTCAAATTAAACTGAAACATTTCAATTAAAATTTGTTCACTTTTTAACCGACTTCAAAAAAAGGAGGAGGTTCTCAATTTGTCGGAATCTTTTTTTTTATGTATGTTCACCGATTACTCAAAGACGCCTGAACCGATTTGGGAAACTATTTTTTTGTTTGAAATACTTCACAGGTGGTCCCATATAAATTTTATCGAAATCGATTTAGCGATTTTTGAGAAAAGCAACAAAAACATAGCAAAATTGGAATTGTTGCGATTGAAGTCGGTTGTTTTTAACCTATTCAGCGTATGGTCAATAATTGAGTTAATAATTGACTTACTCTCTGGTATAATTAAGCGTGATATCCCAGAGGAGAGATGGTCGCTTAATATTTCAGTTAGCATAACCAGCAGTCGTGTGAAAACTTTACTGGAATATTTTTAACCACCTCCATAGTCTAGTGGCTAGTCCACTCGCTTCACATCAGGAGGTCGCGGGTTCGATTCCCGGCGGGGTCCAACTTTGTAGGACTCGGTTTGATTGGTGGTAGGGCATTTTCTTACCTCGCCTTGCCGTCAAACATCAATGTTAACATTGATGTGTTCCGGAATATAAGATAGCCAGTTCTCCATTGCGTTGGGAATTTTGGTACGCCCGCTTCCATCTTCGGCATCTTCGTCACTTACCATCAGGTGAGATGATGCCAAAGGCTTGCAAATTGAGGGTAAAAAAATACTTTGAAAAATTATGGTCTTCCCATACAAAATGTTCAGCTTAATAGTTAGTTTGTTTTGTTTTGCTTTGCAATCCAAAATTTTAGGTACTATAATCGCGAACTTTGCATGAACTTTACCGACATAAACGGTCGTAGGCGTAGGTATTATAATGTTCTGTCTGTCCTGCCTTAATGCAATCTTCTCACCTCAATACCTACTTTAAGACCGTTGTTTACCACTCCGCCCTAATCTGATTTCCAATCTCATTAGCTGCAGTGTAAACAAAACGTTATTTTTAGTTCTTTGCCTTAACACAATTTCTTGACAGCGCATCTTGAATGGGAAATGAGTTTGGATCAAAGAAAATTAAATTATTGAAATCTCTATGGTTTATTTATTTATTAATGAAACTTTTTTGACGTGTAAGGTTTTTCACTTTGACTTTTCGGCTAAGTAATTACGCCCAAATCGACTTTTCGATTTTAGAGATATTGTTTTTGTATTCGGTAACGTTTTCTTAACTACAGCGAGTAAAAAAAAAGTTAATCGTGTACCTACCTTAAAGGACAAAGATGATTATTATGATATTAGTTTGTGTGTGTAAAACAAATTGAATTTAAATTCATAGACTTTGTATACAATACCTTGGGAAAAATGTGCACTTCGCACAAATGGAGACGAACACAATTCTGGCTACGGAACTTCTAGTGGGATTTCATCTTATGTGGTGTTTTCTTAAAGATCTAGTTATGTAAAAACCAAAATAAATTATTTATTAATATTTTTATGCTACATTTATTTTTTGGTCAGCAAATAAAAAAACTAAGTATAACAAACAAAGAAAGATACAAAAAGAAATAATATTCTGGGGCTTAATTTTATTCATAAGCCCTTTCCTCATCCCTACATTGAATCGTTTCTAACTCCTCCCAGTGATCCTTATCTCTAGCGCCTGGAATCTGGAAAGGTCCACAAATATATCCACCATTCCAGGCGCTACAGTGCAATTTTATCTTACACCTAATCTGAATTTACGCGACATAAACAATAATACAAGAGACTGAGAACACACGCTGTAAACAACGGTACATAAAATGACACTGAATTGCTTTGTGAATAAAAAAATGGCTGCCAAGAGGACAATGCGATGAGACTTGTGTGTGAGACATTGCAGCGCTAGGAAGCTTGGGACGTAGTTGCGAGAAACGTTATCTTTTTTTGTTTCCTCTACTTCCTTATTATGCTACTTTCCCATATTTCTGATATCCTTAAAACTGATGCAAACTTGCTAAAATCTCCTAGTTCATTGACCTTTTACGTCTGTAGCAGACGATGCAATATGCCTTAGAGGCATCTTTTAAATTGACTAAATAAACCGATGCGAGAGCGGCTTACTTGCCCGCAGGCATCACTTTACACAAATATAACGGATCGATTGCCGTCCTGGTTCATCTCCAAGCAGTAGATGTTTACTATCATCATCAGCCAATATAGGTCCATGGCTCCGTGTGGGATGCTTGCCTATGCTAAATCAGCTTACTATTCAGCTTACTAAACAGCTTACTATATCTTTGTTTTGCCCCCCACGGGACAGGCTCTGCCTAGTGTGGGGGCGTCATAAAAATTATACTATGCTACTCGTTCGTTCACATTGTCTAAATTAATGAACTTATTTATTTTGTTATCTTTTAGTTTTACTTCCTTAAATATAAGTTCTAGTTGTAATTGTACTTACTATAATAAGAATAAGAATAATATCTGGGACAAATCACACACGGTCATCTGGCCCCAAACTAGGATTCCCTGTATCTTGGGAACCAGAGGCTGATATACATACATATATACATTTAAATACATACATATATAGATATAATAACACCCAGACTCAGAGCAAACAATTCTGCTCATCACAGAAAAGCTTGCCCTGTGTGGGGATCGAACCCACGACTCTCGGATCAGAGGTCAGGATCGCTAACCACCGTAACCAAAACACAGTCTAATAGAATCTACATACTCTGGAGGAAATAATTACCTCTGGCTAAAACTAGAAAAGTATTCCCTTGATGTAGCTGTCATTTATTATCCTGGTGGCACTGAAGCTGACTTCAAAGGTTTCACCGATACGCTTGAGACGCAACTGCAGCAACGAAAGAGAGCTCTGATTTTTGGAGACTTCAACATAAATCTTCTTGAGAATAACAAAAAGAAACATTACTACGTTAACTTACTCAATGCCGCAGGATACAAACTTTTAAACAAAATCGATAAAGAGCACTATACAAGAGGAACTGCTACAAAAAAGTCCATAATCGACCACATCAGCACTAATCTGAAAAACGACCACTACAATCTTGCTCTAATTGACTCGTCATTTTCGGACCACAGGCAGATCTATTTAACGCTTAAAAAGTACAAGCCTCCTCCAAAACAACGTACTATATACAAACCCCTAAACTACGAAAAACTCTACAAACTAACAGTAACTGCCAAGGTCGATGAAAATCTGAACTTGAAAATCAACTAAAGAATCTAATTACACAAAGCATAACGGAAAAAACGAAAATAATGAATTTACCTCAAGAGGACTGGATAAACATAAATATTATTAATTCCATTGATCAGAGAAACAAACTTTGGACTGAATTGCAAAAGAACCCAGAGAATGCTGACATAGGAGCCTTGTTCAAGAAAGAAAGAGAAGCTACAAAAAACCTAATCAAGATAACTAAGGATTCATACTACTACAACCTATTCATGAAGTGTATTAACAAACCGAAAAAAACCTGGAACTTGATAAACTGCCTTTCCAACAACAAAACAAAACCCAGTTGTACTCCCCCCAAACTTGTAAACCAATCGACAGTAGTTACAAATCCCGTTGAGATCTGCAATACCTTCAACAAATACTTTGCATCGATTGGAGAAACATTAGCCAATGAAATACCTTTGCACTTTCATAACGCTCACACAAACACTCTCACGCCTGGTAAAACAAGTGACATCCAAGAACTCTCTGTCCTAGCGCCCACTACGGAAGATGAAATCTCGAAAATTGTTGACAAACTAGACCCTCATTCAAGTACCGGACTGGATGGAATCAGCACAAAGGCCCTGAAATGTATAAAGCCCCTTATAATATCTAACCTTACTAAATGCATTAATGAACTACTATTAGAAGGAAGATTTCCTAACTCACTGAAACTTGCGAAAGTCAGTCCGATCTTTAAATCTGGTGCTAAAACTGATCCCGGTAACTACAGGCCGATTTCTGTACTTCCCGTACTTTCAAAAGTCTTAGAGTATGTATTACATAACCGCCTCGAAACTCATGTAAATTCAATAAATTTAATTTCAGAGCGACAATTTGGCTTCAGACCCAAAAGTAACACCCTTGCTGCAACTGTCGATTTGATTACTAAAATCAGACAAAATATCTATAGCAAAAAAATTGTCTTAGGCATATTTATTGATCTAAAGAAGGCTTTCGACACTGTCAGCCATCAACTACTAAAAAAAAAGCTTGAAATGATTGGAGTTACTGGCACTGCCCTAAGCATGTTCGAATCGTACCTTAAAGATAGGCAGCAAGTCGTGAAGGTTGCTGAGTACCAAAGTGATCCTCTTCCCATATCCTACGGGGTCCCTCAAGGATCGATCCTTGGGCCGTTACTTTTTCTGATCTACGTCAATGACATCAACGAATTAGGGCTACAAGGGCATATAACACTATATGCAGATGACACGTGTCTTTTCTATTTTGGATCCTCTATCCACAGTATCATTGAATCAGCCCAGAAAGATTTAGACATCCTCTATGACTGGCTTCAATCTAACCTCATGACAATAAATGTTATGAAAACTTCCTTCATTATCTTCAAAGCTAAAAATAAAGCAATACCCAAATACGAACCTTTAAAAGTGAATGGCGTCCCAATATTAGAGAAGACTTTAGAAAAATACTTAGGATTACACATGGACAGTCAGTTAACATGGGTTGCTCATATTAATTACATTAAAAAGAAACTATCTTCACTTATAGGCTCCCTACGCGGCATTACACGCTGTATACCAAAAAATATACGCATGACCATCTACAACTCTCTAATAAAATCACATCTAATCTATTTAATTGAAATTTGGGGCAGTGCAGGCAAAACCAAACTATCTGAACTACAGGTGATCCAAAATAAACTTATCAAAATTCTATTCCATTATCCCTATCGAACTCCAACCACTAAAATTTACACAGAAACAAACTTAATGACCATAAAACAACTACATTCCTACCACACATGTATCCTCATTCGAAAAATACTCGACAAAAAAATTAACACACCAATCTTACTTACTAAAACAAAACATGCATCTAAACGCAGCACGAGACGTGCTAGTTACCTTATATTACCAAAGATTAGAACTAACTATGGGAAACGAATGCTTACATACGAGGGAGTCCAACTTTATAATCATCTACCTTCAACCATCAAAAAAATTGACTCGTTCAATCAATTCAAGAGTAAATTAGCTGAGCATATTTTGTTAATTAACGAAAATCCGTAAATTTAATAACCTAGAAAGGCAGTTTGTCGTTTAGTGTTTGTCGGTTAATCATTGTTTACCTATATATTATGTGTGTAACCTACTTTGTGATGTGAACGACTGCATAAAAAAAAGTGTTACATTTTAAGATCTGTTCTCATGTAAGTGATGTTTTTGTCTTTTATGAGAATAAAGTATCTTTAAACCTAACCACTTAGCCACCGAGTTAGTGTATGTGAACTATGTGTACTATGTGAACCTAAATAAACAAATTTATTTATTGTTTATTTATTCATAAGAACAGAGTGGTCGAGTACACTTCATGTACCTAATATTTGCTCTATTCCTACCACCAAGCAGTGCGTATTGCTTCGGCGGTTTGAGCAACATAGGCGATTAGCGGTTTAATGTAATCAATCTTAGCTCTCAAGGGCGGGTAAAGCACTAATTACTCTTCAACAGAACGGCAACATAGATGCCCATAGGCGGTACACAATAGTAGTAACAAATGACCCTTAAGGTAGCAACATTTCTCAACAAGTGCTCGGATAAGTGCTCGGATAAGTCGGAGCATTTGACCGAGCACTTGACCGAGCACTCGCCCGAGCATTTGACCGAGCACTCGCTCAACCACTTGAGCGAGCACTCGACTGAGCACTTGACCGAGCACTTGACAGAGCACTTGACCGAGCACTCGCCCGAGCACTCGCCCGAGCACTTGACAGAACACTTGACCGAGCACTTGACCGAGCACTTGACCGAGCATTCGCCCGAGTACTCGCCTGAGCACTCGCCCGAGCACTTGTCCGTGCACTTGTCCGAGCACAGCACTTGTCCTAGCACTTGTCGGAGACTTGGCCGAGCACTCGCCCAAGCACTCTACCGAGCACTTGACCGAGCACTCGCCCGAGCACTTGTCCGAGCACTTGTGCGCTTATACTCGTCCGAGCACTTGTCCGAGCACTTGTCGGAGCACTTGACCGAGCACTCGCCCAAGCACTTTACCGAGCACTCGCCCAAGCACTTTACCGAGCACTCGCCCAAGCACTCGCCCGAGCACTTGTCCGAGCACTTGACCGAGCACTCGCCCGAGCACTAGACCGAGCACTTGATCGAGCACTCGCCCAGCACTAGACCGAGCACTAAACCGAGCACTTGACAGAGCACTCTCCCGAGCACTTGACAGAGCACTCGCCCGAGCACTTGACAGAGCACTCGCCCGAGCACTTGACCGAGCACTTGTCCGAGCACTTTACCGAGCACTCGCCCAAGCACTTGATCGATCCCTTGACCGAGCACTCGCCCGAGCACTTGACAGAGCACTCGCCCGAGCACTTGACAGAGCACTCGCCCGAGCACTTGACCGAGCACTTGACTGAGCACTTGACTGAGCACTCGCCCGAGCACTTGACCGAGCACTTGTCCGAGCACTTGATCGAGCACTCGCCCAGCACTAGACCGAGCACTAGACCGAGCACTTGACCGAGCACTTATTTTTAAACGTAGCTATTCAGAAGATAATATAGTTAAATTCCAAAATTGTCTATGGTTCATTCCAATCAGAAAAAAGCAAAACGTAAACAAACTTACTATGGAACTGACACATGTCAATGTCATCTGCATACTACGTTTGTTTACCTTTTGCTTTTTTTTGATTGGAATGAAGTATAAGTAGTCTTTCGTTCTTACAGGTGTATTCAAAATCAGACCTTAATAAAGCTTTTGATGAGTTTTATGAATTATTTCAGCTTTTTTATGACCTTTGCTTTCCTATCATAAAAATAAAAACTAAAAGTAAACCTTTCTTAAACTGGATAACAAAGGGTTTACGGAAGTGTTGTATTACCAAGAAAAATCTTCGCTTTCAATACTATACACATAAAAACGAAGACTATAGGAAAAAATATAATTAATACAATAAACTTTTGAGAAAATGCATCGGTAACGCAAAAAGACACACAAACAATAATTATGTATTACAGAGTAAGAATATTGGCAAATCAACATGGGACGTTATAAATAATGAAACTGGAAAACTAAATTCTGAACAATATATTAACATGATTAACGATAATGGAAACACTTTAAGTAACCCTACACAAATAGCTGAAGCGTTTAATAATTACTATATAAATTTAACAAACAAAACGACATATAACACTAAGCACACAGGTAATAAATATGTACAAAATAACTCGATCTTCCTTGCTCCTATAGACGAAACTTGTTTAAGCAGAATCATTATGTCCTTAAATCGAACCACCTCTGAAGGTAACGATAATATATGTACCAAAATTGTTAAGTCGTGTAAAGATCAGATAAAGACTGTCTCGGTTTATCTCATAAATTTGTCTATGGAAACAGGAATCTTCCCAAGTAAGCTAAAAGTTTCCATTGTAAAACCTTTATACAAAAAAGGCCCAAGAGAGGTTATGGAAAACTACCGACCAATCACTCTTATACCCATTTTCTCGAAAATCTTCGAAAAAGTAATACACACGCAGCTAATGAGTTTCTTTGTAAAACATGACATAATCAAAAATGATCAATTTGGGTTTCAGAAAGGAAAATCAACCACACTAGCAATATTTAACTTAATTAAAGATCTGCAGAGAACAAACTCCAAATCACTCACGACTGCTCTTTTCTTCGATATGTCGAAAGCTTTTGATTTTGTATCACATAATCAGTTATTACGAAAACTTGAAAATAATGGAATTCGAGGACCTGCACTTTCATGGCTACGAACATATTTCTCAAGAAGAACACAGTGCGTAGAAATAACTAAATTAGACGATAAAAATGTAAAACGTGCATACAGATTTGAATATAAAACAAATGCTTATGGTGTACCGCAAGGTAGTGTGCTCGGTCCATTATTATTTCTAATTTATATAAATGATTTACCTGATGTAACAAGACATAGAACTATTCTATTCGCAGACGACATTTCAGTAATTGTAACATCTAAAAATAACATAATAGGCAATAAAAATCTGATTTCCAATAATTCCTTGACATTTAATAATACAATTTGACATACAATAATAGTTTGGCATCGGTTAATCATCACGCATCTGACATTAATAATACAATAGAATCAATAATTGAGTGGTTAGAAAACAATAATTTGCGAATAAATCTTAACAAATCGACATTAATTACAATAATAAATATAACTTAAATATAGGTTACAAAGGACAAACTCTACATACTGCATTAACTGTTAAATTCTTAGGTCTAACAATTGACGATTTTAATTGGAAAGACTAAATAGATAAAATATGCGCAAAAATTAACAGCTTTTCTTTTGCGATCTATAAACTGACAAAAGTTGCATCCCGAAACACGGCAATCACGGCCTATTATGCTCATGTCGAATCCATCCTTCGCTATGGGATAATAATCTGGGGCAATGGTGCTTATAACAAAAGTGTCTTTATTGCCCAGAAGAAATGTATACGCGCAATTTTCGGAGTAGCACAAGACGTATCGTGTAGGTCGCTATTTAAGAGTTTAAATATCTTGCCACTACCATGCATTTATATATTCGAGATGGCTAAATTTATTAAAATTTACAAGATATGGTTTTACAAAGAAGCGTGGGAAGTAAATGCCAGAGTAAAATAAATCGAAATAGGCTGGTTATGAGCGATATTCCTAAGACAATCTATTATAAGAAAAATTGCTACTGGATGGGTCACGTAATCTATAATAAAATACCACAATCAATAAAAGATCTTCTTTTTAACAGATTTAAGAAGTGCTTACACGATTGGCTTCTTCAAAACACGTTTTACTCTATTGATGAATTTTTAAGTCACAAGACAACTACATAAACTGTCTGCCCACATTCACTGTAATAAAATTTGCATGCTATATTTATAGCTAAACAAGTGATTCTATATTAAATTTATTAAGATCACATTTTATGTACATACCTTGTTTGAAAGCAATAAAGTCTTTACTTACTTACTACTCGACCGTGCACTTGACCGAGCACATGCCCGAGCACTCGCCCAGCAATAGACCGAGCACTTGACCGAGCACTCGCCCGAGCACTTGATCGAGCACTTGTCTGAGCACTTGACCGAGTACCTGACTGAGCACTCGCCCGAGCACTTGACCGAGCACTTGTACGAGCACTTGTCCGAGCACTCGCCCGAGCACTTGACAGAGCACTCGCCCGAGCACTTGACCGAACACTTGTCCGAGCAGTCGCCCGAGCACTTGACAGAGCACTCGCCCGAGCACTTGACCGAGCACTCGCCCAGCAATAGACCGAGCACTTGACCGAGCACTCGCCCGAGCACTTGATCGAGCACTTGTCTGAGCACTTCACCGAGTACTTGACTGAGCACTCGCCCGAGCACTTGACCGAGCACTTGTACGAGCACTTGACCGAGCATTCGCCCAAGCACTTGATCGAGCACTTGACCGAGCACTCGTCCGAGCACTCGTCCGAGCTTTCGCCCGAGTACTTGATAGAGCACTCGCCCAAGCACTTGACCGAGCACTCGCCCAAGCACTTGACCAAGCACTTGATCGAGCACTCGCCCGAGCACTTGACCGAGCACTTGACCGAGCACTTGTCCGAGCACTCGCCCGAGCACTTGACAGAGCACTCGCCCGAGCACTTGACCGAGCATTTGTCTGAGCACTTGATCGAGCACTTGTCTGAGCACTTCAGCGAGTACTTGACTGAGCACTCGCCCGAGCACTTGACCGAGCACTTGTACGAGCACTTGACCGAGCACTCGCCCAAGCACTTGATCGAGCACTTGACCGAGCACTCGTCCGAGCACTCGCCCGAGTAATTGATAGAGCACTCGCCCAAGCACTTGACCGAGCACTCGCCCAAGCACTTGACCAAGCACTTGATCGAGCACTCGCCCGAGCACTCGCCCGAGCACTTGACCGAGCATTTGTCTGAGCACTTGACCGAGTACTTGATAGGGCACTCGCCCGAGCACTTGACCGAGCACTCGCCCAAGCACTTGACCGAGCACTTGATCGAGCACTCGCCCGAGCACTTGACCGAGCATGCTATATTTATGGCTAAACAAGTGATTCTATATTAAATTGATTAAGATTACATTTTATGTACATACCTTGTTTGAAAGCAATAAAGTCTTTACTTACTTAATACTCGACCGTGCACTTGACCGAGCACTTGCCCGAGCACTCGCCCAGCAATAGACCGAGCACTTGACCGAGCACTCGCCCGAGCACTTGATCGAGCACTTGTCTGAGCACTTGACCGAGTACTTGACTGAGCACTCGCCCGAGCACTTGACCGAGCACTTGTACGAGCACTTGACCGAGCACTCGCCCAAGCACTTGATCGAGCACTTGATCGAGCATTTGTCCGAGCACTCGCCCGAGCACTTGACCGAGCACTCGCCCAAGCACTTGACAGAGCACTTGACAGAGCACTCGCCCGAGCACTTGTACGAGCACTTGACCGAGCACTCGCCCAAGCACTTGATCGAGCACTTGACCGAGCACTCGCCCAAGCACTTGATCGAGCACTTGACCGAGCACTTGTCCGAGCACTCGCCCGAGCACTTGACAGAGCACTCGCCCGAGCACTTGACAGAGCACTCGCCCGAGCACTTGACCGAGCACTTGATCGAGCACTCGCCCGAGCACTTGACCGAGCACTCGCCCGAGCACTTGACCGAGCACTCGCCCGAGCACTTGTACAAGCACTTGTCCGAGCACTTGACAGAGCACTCGCCCGAGCACTTGACCGAGCACTTGATCGAGCACTCACCCGAGCACTTGACCGAGCACTCGCCCAAGCACTTGACCGAGCACTCGCCCGAGCACTTGACCGAGCACTTGTACGAGCACTTGACCGAGCACTCGCCCAAGCACTTGATCGAGCACTTTTACGAGCACTTGACCGAGCACTCGCCCAAGCACTCGCCCGAGCACTTGACCGAGCACTTGTCCGAGCACTTGATAGAGCACTCGCCCGAGCACTTGACCGAGTACTTGATCGAACACTCGCCCGAGCACTTTTTCGAGCACTCGCCCGAGCACTTGACCGAGCACTCGCCCGAGCACTTGACAGCACTTGATCGTGCACTTGCCCAACACTAGACCGAGCACTCGATCGAGCACTTTTACGAGCACTTGACCGAGCATTCGCCCAAGCACTTGATCGAGCACTTGACCGAGCACTTGTCCGAACACTCGCCTGAGCACTTGATAGAGCACTCGCCCGAGCACTTGACCGAGCACTTGTCCGAGCACTTGATAGAGCACTCGCCCGAGCACTTGACCGAGCACTCGCCCAAGCACTTGACCGAGCACTTGATCGAGCACTCGCCCGAGCACTTTACCGAGCACTCGCCCGAGCACTTTACCGAGCACTCGCCCGAGCACTTGACCGAGCACTCGCCCGAGCACTTGACAGCACTTGATCGTGCACTTGCCCAGCACTAGACCGAGCACTTGTCCGAGCACTTGACCTAGTACTTGACTGAGCACTCAACCGAGCACTTGACCGAGCACTTGACCGAGCACTTGTCCGAGCACTTGACCGAGCACTTGCCCGAGCACTTGACTGAGCACTTGATTGAGCACTCGCCCAGCAATAGACCGAGCACTTGACCCAGCACTCGCCCGAGCACTTGATCGAGCACTTGACCGAGCACTTGTACGAGCACTTGACCGAGCACTCGCCCAAGCACTTGATCGAGCACTTGATCGAGCACTTGTCCGAGCATTCGCCCGAGCACTTGACCGAGCACTCGCCCAAGCACTTGACAGAGCACTTGACAGAGCACTCGCCCGAGCACTTGTACGAGCACTTGACCGAGCACTCGCCCAAGCACTTGATCGAGCACTTGACCGAGCACTCGCCCAAGCACTTGATCGAGCACTTGACCGAGCACTTGTCCGAGCACTTGACAGAGCACTCGCCCGAGCACTTGACAGAGCACTCGCCCGAGCACTTGACCGAGCACTCGCCCAAGCACTTGACCGAGCACTCGCCCGAGCACTTGTATGAGCACTTGTCCAAGCACTTGACAGAGCACTCGCCCGAGCACTTGACAGAGCACTCGCCCGAGCACTTGACAGAGCACTCGCCCGAGCACTTGACCGAGCACTCGCCCGAGCACTCGCCCGAGCACTTGACCGAGCACCTGTCCGAGCACTTGATAGAGCACTCGCCCGAGCACTTGACCGAGCACTCGCCCGAGCACTTTACCGAGCACTCGCCCGAGCACTTGACAGCACTTGATCGTGCACTTGCCCAGCACTAGACCGAGCACTCGATCGAGCACTTTTACGAGCACTTGACCGAGCACTCGCCCAAGCACTTGATCGAGCACTTGACCGAGCACTTGTCCGAGCACTCGCCCGAGCACTTGACCGAGCACTCGCCCGAGCACTTTATTTTATTATTTTATATTTATTTATTAAATTAACAATATATCAACCTTTGCTATTGCCAAGTTTCCAACTTGACCAAGCACTTGACCGAGCACTCGCCCGAGCACTTGACCGAGCACTCGCCCAAGCACTTGACCGAACACTTGATCGAGCACTCGCCCAAGCACTTGATCGAGCACTCGCCCAAGCACTTGACCGAGCACTCGCCCGAGCACTTGACAGAGCACTCGCCCGAGCACTTGTCCGAGCACTTGTACGAGCACTTATCCGAGCACTTGACTACTTGACAGAGCACTTGTATGAGCACTTGTCCGATCCGAGCATTTGTCCGAGCACGGTGTACGAGCACTTTTACGAGCATTTAAACGAGCCCTTGTACGAGCACTTGAACGATTACTTGTACGTGTATTTGTACAAGCGCTTGTACAAGCACTTGCACGACCACTTGTCCGAGTAATTGTACGAGCACTTGTACGAGCACTCAAATCAGGTTGACAATTATAGACCTATTTCAAAGCTGTGTCTGTTAGCTAAAGTGTTGGAACGCCTAATATTTAATCAACTATATTGTTGGATCCCTGGGTGAGACCCAACGTTGCGGTACTAAGTACTCTGCCACCAGGGCACTTCTTATGGAGGAAGTCCGTAGCTCCGTTGGTTTGAGGCTTGACTCCTTGGATGTCAGGAACCTCTGGGTCTTCGCTCGGCTTGTCTCCTAAGTCCACGACGTATGAAGACGGGCGGCAACCGGAGACTTGTTGGCGACACGAAGGACAGGGGGTAATCTCGTCAGGAGATTGAGGGTTTGTTCATCGGATTAGCCTTGACTTGTAGCCGCTCCGGCTTGAGTTAGATTAAGGCCGTTTCGGGCCGAGTTCCTCTATATCCTCACTAGCAGGCTCGAGGTACACAGAAACAACTGTATAGAGTGTTCTGATTTATTGAGAGAGATCCTTACTAGTTGATCGCTACAGAGAAAGAACCAGCGTTAGGCTTGGTTCGCCCCCTTTTATAGGGACAACAGGTAAGGTGTTTACGTATGAGGAATATTCTGGAAAGGTACTTAACACTTCCTTGTTTGTCACCCCTTTAGGGCGAAAACACAACAGAGCGGTGCGGCGCCGCGATGCTGGATTCAGCGTTGCGCGGTGCATGCGCCGCACCGCTCGTAGCAGCGGTGCGCACCGCTACCATAGCCGCTACTATCCGCGGTGCGGCGCGGCGCGGCGGCTCTGCGCTCGGGTGACCATTCGTGCACAACACGAAAAAAAAAATACAAAAAAATATAAAAACAAAAATTTATAAAAACAGATCAGTATGTATCTACCTGCATATTAAACTGCGTAAACAAAAGTCAGAATTCTTCTCCTGATTTTTTTCATTTGTTTTTAGTAATACAGGATGCTAAAAAAGTGCGTTTAAGGTTTTAAGGGTTTACTCAGAATCAAGCATAAAATACAGGAAAATATTTAAAAATCCGATTCGATTTACAACTTTTTTTCAGTTTTTCATACAAATTCTTAATTCACTATTCAGATTTAGTATGGAAAACTGAAATAACTGAAGACCGGATTTTTTCAATATTTTTCCTGTATTCTATGTACACGATTCTGAGTAACCCCTTAAAATTTCAAACGCACTTTTTTAACACACTGTATACCTCCTGATTCTTAATCAGACCAAGCAATAGTTCAGATGTCAAAAGCGCGTTTTTGTCACAAAGTACCTAAATATACTTAAATAAACGTATCGGAAGTAAAACTTAAAATATATGAAAGAATATACAAGGTTACACCGTATGCCCGTAGCGTCCTTACGTATAACGCGGAAATCCCGTACAACACGACATTCGCGTAGTTCAGTTGTAACAGATACTACTACTACTGCTACTTTTT
This sequence comes from Coleophora deauratella, assembly GCA_958295455.1. Lineage (NCBI taxonomy): Eukaryota > Metazoa > Arthropoda > Insecta > Lepidoptera > Coleophoridae > Coleophora > Coleophora deauratella. The sequence goes on from OY282406.1 coordinate 1,830,802, forward strand.
GTAAATTAGAAGTGAAAATTAAAATAATTGTTTGAATTTGAAAAATTAAGGTCATGTTTTTATTCATAGATGGAATTTGTATCAGCTTCTTTTTCACCTCCTCAAATGCGTCTATTATTTTACCAGTTGCCCTGTATTTATTTGCTTTACCGACTGAACAAGTAAAGTACCTACCTACTTATAAATGATTAAGTAGGGAGGTAGGTTTACCTACCGATAACTAGGTTCGAGTTTTGTAGGATAAACTGTTAATTATTGTTGCAGAGTAATCAAATACAAGAACACATACCAAGCTTTGTTTTTTCTTTATTATCTTTTTGTTTAAAATCAGATAACCAAATTCTACAAATCTCCATCCATGTCTCGATTTTCAAGGTCCTATTTTTAAAATCTTCTATTGTTTTATGCCATAAATTGGGCCGTTGTTCTATTAGGGATATAAAATAATCCACATCAACTGAATCGACCATCTTCGTCTGTTAGTTCGCACTACTCGGTCAGTTAAAAAAACAAGTGTCCGATCTACAGAAAGTGTGGTCAAATGAGACGCCGCACCGCGGTTACGAGCGGTGCGGCGCGCATGCCGCGCAACACTGCGTTCGGCGGTGCGGCGCAACGCGCGCCGCCGATTTCAGTTTGACGGCGCCGCGCCGCGCCGCTCTGTTGTGTTTTCGCCCTTATTTGGCATACAAATTACAAAATTACAACAAGGAAATAAATAACACACAAAATGCCTAGTAATACCAAAAAGCTACAAGCTCAGCATATGCTATGGGTTTATATTATATTCTATTACTTACGATCAAATCAAGTAAGATCGATCGGTTATAGGAGCGTTCATGGCACTTGGATTTTATGATTTGTAAGGCTATCCGTAGAACTCCCTCCCTAAAATTCCTTACTATATTTATTGTATATTGAATTATTTCTACTTTGTTAACTTTGTCACAACTTTTTAACATTTTGATGTAACCAAACGACGTTACAAAGTTATTCCTTCGTCGTTTCGTCACTCCACATTGTTCGAAAAGTGGTTCTTATTGGATTTACTCGACAACTAGGTCACATACGTACAAAGTTTAAAATCCACATCTTGGCTGAAGTGTCGTTGAGATAGGATAAAATGTAGGGATATTGTCGCGTAGTCGCATAAGATCCATCTATTCTGCTTTAAAACGACTACTACGGTTCAGGTAAAGCTGGTCGATTTTATCGCATCATGAGTCCAGGTGGTCTTTATTTCTCAGATTCTAGTATAATAAACAGTGATCGGAGTAGGTAGATTGATTAGGGCCAACGATCGCGAACGTAAATGATAATATGGACATGCCGCTCGGATTCCAAGAGTTTAACATTTTTAAGCAAACAAAAACATTTTTTTTTATCCTACATATAAATAAATTGCTTCCTTCAACCAATTGATTGAACCAGATTTACTTTAATATAATCAGCTCAATACGGAAATACCGAAACATTCCGGAAAAAAGGATTGTCCATGTTATAAAATCACGATGCAAGTAGCAAAAATCAATCTACCTACTCCGATCACTGATAATAAATGATAACTGAATAGGTACCTATCCGAATCTTTTAAATATAAGGTCTAACCAAACTCACTAAAACTATTGAAAATTACGGCCTCTACTCATCAAACTTTTATCAGAAATCCATAGACACTCATACATTTGTCCCCAAACAAGGATTCCCTTAAATAAATATGTATACATTGAGAAAACAAGACTGATAAAGAATTATTTTTTCGACTATCAGTCGTTTTTTTTGAAATTTTTTATTAAATCTATAAGCCGTTGTGGTTGGCGTAGCCAGACTTACATACGTCCAAAAACATTATCCTCCGGTAGGGCAGTCGGCTAGTGTAACGGTTTTCAATTAGTTTGCCTTTTCAAATCTTAATTTTAGTTGCTAAGGCAACAAAAATGGCAAAAGATTTTTAACCACAAAACGAAGCGATCACGCGGCATTTTGTTTGGCGGCACCAAAAAGATAGAAATAGGTAGTAATATCTCTTTTGTTATACCTACTCGTGGAAAAAGTTTTTGAACAGCGTTGTTCGAAAGAGAATTTAATTTTCCGTTTCTTATAGTTTCGAATTTCAAACAAAAGCTTTTTGTTTTTCACGAGACTGTTTAATTAATTGACTGTGTTAATTGTAATCACAAATTCTTAATTGTTAAACAATCGCAATTAGTAGATTTTCGACCGGAGTGTTTTAAGATGAATTAGGTATATGTTTTTTGTAATAACTGAATAAATAAATAATAATAAAAAAAATTCAATAGCCAATCATTTCAGCTAATCATCTAGCTTCGCAGTCTTTAGTAATTTAAGAATATGAAACTCTGAAACTTTAATAAATAAATAAATAAATAAATTTTTATTAAAATCCAAATCTTTATATTTAAGTACTCTGCCTGTACACATTCTTTTAAATCGTATTTTTATAATTGAACAACTTTGCGTTTGAAGATAAATACAGGATGTAACAAAATTGGTGTAGGACCCGTTAACTGGGGATTCTACTCATCGTACTGATAATTTTTGTTCCGACTTTGGTCAAATCGCAAAAAATTTTTTGGACTCTCTATACAAAAATGGCAAAACAGATGATGAAATTGTATGAAAAACCCAATTTTTTTTTGTGATTTCAGCAAAGTAGTAGAACAAAAGTTGTTCAGTACGATGAGTAGAATCCCCAGTTAACGGGTCCTACGCCAATTTTGTTACATCCTGTATACATCCAGTTAGCCAATAAAAGTTTACACTAAATAGAATTTGTCCCAACGAAAATACTTGTTGGATTGATAGGCTGGCGCCATTTGGAATAGGAAAAGTATTGTATGAAAACGTATGAACGTGAGCAAACTGAAGTTCAAGGCTTGCCCTGCTGCGTACGTTTCATACATTCAGAACTTGGAAAATCAGTTCCACAGTACGACACTCCTGACTCTTAAAACGTCGTGATTACACACCTACACTGAAAAAAATAATTGTTAATATACATCAAAAAAATGTTTAATATTATCAAGTCACTTGTTTATATACGAGCGCACAAAGCTTGTGATTCCGGGAATCAAGCCTTCTTGATTGACAAACGAAACAAGCATACATAGTACATTCCAATAAGTAATTGTCGGCTTAATTCTAATCATCATTTATAATATTTTATTGGATGAACTAAGTGTAATGTGTAGTAATAATAAAGCAACTTGATGGATCTAAATAAGTTGATGATAGAACTGACCATGCCTCGACATGAATAAAGTAAACTTATTAAATTAAGCACTTTCAATTTGATAAACGTTCAATCATTTCAGCTTTATTGTGGCAAGAAACCGTCAATTATTGTTTTTGATATTTCCTTGAATGATTCAGTCTTTTTTTTTTTTCAATCAAGCAAGATTGTAACTTATTTAGCCGTGATTTTTTTCAGTGTACTATTTGGTTTGAATGCCTTCGATATGTTAACACAATTAGAATCAGAAAATAAGTTCGTCAAAGACTATGACGTCACATGCCAGTAACACGAACAATTTTGTAATTTGTTTAAAATTCCGAAACCAAGAAGTGGTGATGATCCTTAATAAATACATATCTACTCGTAGATATATTGTTCATGGTGCATTCAAAAACTCCACAAATCACAGGCAGCATTTTATCTTGTAAAAATATTGAATTGTCTCTGGAATTACACTGGGAACTCAAAAATAATTCAACTTGTCAAAGCAACGCTATTTATTAACCGACTTCAAAAAAAGGAGGAGGTTCTCAATTAGTTTGTATGTACACTTTACAATTTTTATGTATGTTCACCGATTACTCGAAGACGCCTGAACCGATTTGAAAAAATATTTTTTTGTTTACTTCACAGGTGGTCCCATATAAATTTTATCGAAATCGATTCAGCGGTTTTTGAGAAAATCAACAAAAACATAGCAAAATTGGAGTTGTTGCGATTGACGTATTCAGCGTGGTCAATTATTGCTATAACTATACTCATAGACAAAAAAATCGACTCAAAGTTTCATGGACGACTTTTGGAAAATTAACTCAATCTAGCAAAATAAAACTAAACCAAAAGTTCAAAAACTGTGTGTTTACTGTTAATGATTTTAGTTTGATGGTTTTGTTGTTTGCTTTTAGTGTTTAGCAGTTTTGTAGACTGAGTTATTTTTTCAAAAGTCGAGCAACAAATCTTGAGTCGATTTTTTAGTCCACCAGTGTAGTATACCGTTTTCATTGAAATTCGACAGAGTTTGATAGAGTGAGGGAAACAGTACCTAGTTTTATCTGGAAAAACCCAAAGCCGTGCTCGGCTTACTACGTGGTCATTACATAGAGTGCACGGAAAAAAAACTATTTGGAGTAATAAACATGTTTATCTTACTTTTTTGTATATGTTACGCAAAACAAGAAAAAGAAAGGAGTTCGCTCTAAGTGAAAATGCGTTTGAAATAATAATAATAATAATATCTGGGACAAATCACACACGGTCATCTGGCCCCAAACTAGGATTCCCTGTATCTTGGGAATCAGAGACTGATATACATACACATATACTTTTAAATACATACATATAAAGATATAATACATCCAGACTCAAAGCAAACAATTCTGCTCACCACAGAAAAGTTTGCCCTGTGTGGGGATCGAACCCACAACTCTCGGTCAGGATCGCTAACCACTTAGCCACCGAGTCAGTCTAATGTTTTATCAACATATTTCAACGTCTTAACTTTTACGTTGGACAGATAAAACCAGTGTGTATTTGTATAGTTTGACTCAGGCAAAGTATGAAATGGGGTGACTGATGTTTAATCTTAATAATATTTTTCCTACGAAAAATTTTGACGAGACAGCCGCGGCCGCTCGCTGTTATTACGAGTATCACTTTCATTGGAGCCCACCATAGATAATACAGATATTTTTGTTCCTTTGCAAAGTTTTTGAGTTCATAAAAACCTGCTTCACTGCGTGCTGCTTTTAATTTTAGTAATTAATAATAAATTAATTATATTCTTAGTTTTTTGGACATTTCATACAAATCAAGCAGCATTTTTTTTTGATAAACCAGTTTTTGGGAAATTTTTGTGTGATTGACGAATATAACAGAAGCTCTAGTTAAAATTTTCGAGTCTTTTTTACAGCCTTTAAAAGCTGAATATTAAACATATATATAACATAAACATATCGATGCTTAGGTAGGTAGAAATAAAATTTATTTCCTTCCAACCTCCTTTCGGCGGCAGGGCATCAAAACTATAAAAAAAAAAACTTGGCGCACTTAACACCGTATTTTATATCGATGTCATTAATTTTTTACGCCTTCTCTTCCATGAAGACCATAACACGGTGCATTTATCCTTGCACGAGACACAACAATACATTCTTTTTTACGCTGTCACATAATCGTAAAAAGCCATAATAACTGCACTTCCCGTAAAACAAGTCTCATATTTCATACTTTCGCCATGAAATAAAAAAGTAAGGAAATCGGTTTGTTAGTTTTAAATTCTGACAGTTATTCTGAGAAACGGCTGGAGGTCGGGGTTGCAAGCGTAAAACAGAATAAATTAATGAAATATGCAGTATAAGATTTCTTTTTCGAGTATTTTATACGACAAATACGGTTAAGTATTGAGTGACTCGGTCGCTCAGTGGTTAGCGCTCCGAACTAATGATCTGAGGGTCGTGGTTTCGATTTGCACATCTATCTATACATTACTAACCAAATATGTACCATTAAAGTTTTTATTTCAATGAAATACTCCTAGAATTTCAAAATATATGACATATAACTATCTTTTTTTGATAGGTCGTACTTCAGAGGTGGTCCCATATAAATTTAATCGAAATCAAATCAGGCCTTTTTGAAAAAATCAACAAAACCCAAAACAAAAAACATTGCAAAATTGTAGTTGTTACGATTGATGTCTGTTGTTTTTAACGTGTTCAGCATTGTAAGTTATTCGTTAATAAAATATAGAACAATCAAAATCCAGAAAGGTTTAAAAATATAAATTGTTTTTTCGAAAAAAAATCGGTATTATTTCACCACTTTTCATTTATTCACTGTATCGAGGGACATACTGTATTGTGGCACAGCAGTGAATCGTTTCTAACAGATACGCGTACGAAGCCAACGGCACCAGCCAGTACATTCTTTAGAGAGATAAACTTTTTGAGAAAAATTTTAATTAGAAAAAAAGTAACGCTGTTTTTTCTTTCGGAACTGTCCTCTCCTTTGTTTGATACAGCTGGCTGGCAAACTGCTAGAGCTGGAGACCTGTACCTACTTACGTGTACTTCTAATATTTTGACTTGATGGCCGTTTGATAATTTTCACCACCTGACTAGACCGCCTTACTCTGTAAATTATAAATTCAGAACCTCTAAAAGGGTGACTGTCTTTCTTGTTGAAAATTCAGGCGTGGCGCATTAAGTTACAGTTATTTAATTTGTCACAATGTATCAAAAATAATTTTACAAAATATGTGACAGCCTACGTTCAGTTTTCTTAACTACTTATATTGTTACCGGAGAGATTTAAACTATCGTTGGACAATATAAAATATCATCTCAGTAATTATACACTTAACTTTAAAATAATTTAAATAATAAGAAATCATAAAAATACAAATTTTGTTTCTGTCGTAACTAGTTACAAACGAGGGCATAAAAATAATGGTATAATTTTGCGGTCAACCGCATGTCTTATTCTGAAGCACTAATATGTGTGCCTCCCTAGTTACAATTAAAAGGATAAAGAGATATCTTCCAGACAGTCGGTAAATGTATATCACTAGGCACTCTTCATCATTATCATCAGATAAAAGACGTCCACTCTTTGACCGGTCTTTCGTTGCCCGCATCCAGCGGCTTCCCGCAATCTCCACCAAGTCATTGGTCCACCGATTCGGAAGCTTGCCTACGCTAGGTAGGTAGACCTCTCTAGGTAGTATTTTTAAGTCTAATACCTCTATTCTATTCCAGGTAGCCTGCTCACCTTGGGCAAAGTGCTGAACTTCTTCCCGGTGGGTGGGGAACGCGAGTGTCGGCCAGACGGGTACCGGGCAGCGCGGGCCGGCATCTGCCTCAACCCTTACGATTGCCGGCAGAGGGACGGCAAGGCGGCTGGCGACTGCGCTCACGGGCTTGGCGTTTGCTGTATCTGTAAGTGTCATTATAATTATATCGCCCACTACTTATTTAACAAACGTCTCTCCTAATTATTTTCACAACGACAGATCTTGCGCTGGTAAAGGTTGCGGGAAGCCGCTGAATACGAGCCGCACAGGACCGGTCGGTGTGGAAATCCTTGGCCTTTGTCCAGCAGTGGACGTCTTTCGGCTGATAGATAGATAGATCTTGCGCTGCCCGGATCCAGCGGCTACCCGTAACCTTCACTAGGTCATTTTCTTTCTTATCGTGTGGCACAATTTAACCGTCCTATCCACTAGGTATAGGCGGCGGTTGCCTGGTGTTGCACTTATCATCAACCTCGGTTACGTGTAGGGCATTTTTAGATTTACACCTACGGACGTGTGCAACGCGACCATCATACACAACTGGAAATCAGATGTGCAGGTTTCCTCACGATGTTTTTCCTTCACCGTTAAAGCAGTCGGTATGAAAATGCACGTAAGTTTCGAAAAACTCATTGGTGCATTGGCCAGGATTTCAACCCGAGACCTCTGGTTAGGAGGACGGAGTCACTAACCGCAGAGCCACCGACGCCCTTATACTAGGTCATTACAAATGACTGACATTAATGACTTATTAGTCCACCGAGTGGGAGTCCTGTTAATGCAGTTTTCCAGTGCGCGTTTGTCACTGGAGAATAAGCCACATCCAGCTCTAACGGCCATCTATTTTAAGTGTTTGTTACATACTAAACTTTGAAACTATAAATATTTGTCGCCATGCAAGTAAGCCGAGACAGCGTAATCGACGACAAAAGAGATATTCCATCTTAGCCCTCAAACTCAAATCTTTATACACAGCTTACATGAATGGTGGTAAAGGTGTTACATAAAGTTATTAAAGTACACACCATGACCGTGCAAGGGCACAGCAAAATAAATCTTAAACAAACAGTAACAATATTTGTAGACACAGTAGTTTAGGATATTGCTTATAATACTTATATATCGAAATCAAATAATAATTATTAGGACCGGCCAGGTACTCAAACTCAAACTCAAAATGTTTTTTATTTAAGTAGATGCTTTACACATGCTTTTAAATCGTCAATATTTTTTTCTACCTAGTACAAAGTCCCTACCACGCGGGACTTGTACACTCAACGTTTCGGGAAGTGTTTGCGAAGCGAGAAGAAACGTCGAGCCCAAAAGAAACTCGCTTCAACACATTATTTAAATAAAATCTTAAATTCTATTACAATTCATGTCAACAATAAAATTGTGAGCTGGAGGATCTATACATTTCCATATATCATTGTCATTTACATAATCTAGTATTTTGTAATACCCTCTATAACATAAACAATTTTTCACATGCAATTTGAATTTGTTTTCTGGCAAACTAGTCACATTTTCGGATATTTTGTTATAAAATTTTACACACTGCCCCATAAATGACTTCTTAACTTTACTCAGTCTCGAATAGGCAATATCTATGTTATTAATATTTCTTAGATTAAAATTGTGTCTGTCACTGTTTTTATGAAACAAGTGCAAATTTTTACGTACATACATGATATTTTCGTATATGAATTGACTAGCAACAGTAAGAATATTAATTTCTTTAAATATATTCCTCAACGACTCGCGGGATCGCATCTGGTAGATTGCGCGAATTGCCCTTTTTTGCAAAATGAAAATCGTTTCAATATCAGCGGCATGTCCCCAGAGTAAGATTCCGTTAATCTGATTCTGATAATCTATCTGAGGTTACACAGTTACCCTTAGGCGGTGTGGTACACATTTTCTATCAGGTGTGCCTCCAGCCTTCTGCCATAATTAAAATAAAGTACCAAAAATTTTTGTATGGAGGACTCTATTATAAATCTATCTTAATGCGCGGCTTCCAAGTCATATTTCTAAAGCATCTAATTTTACAAAATTAAAATGAACACACGGAAATTATTTTATCAGCGTTTTGTAACATTGCATTTAAAGAGGATACATTATGATCCTGCGTTGCATCTGTGTCCGACGGGCGCATGGGCGTAGCTAGGGGGAGGGGGCAGGGGGGGGCCAGGGGGGGCCTGGCCCCCCCTAGAAACCCTAGAAAAATTAACAGTACACATAAAATAATATTGTTTATTTTTATTATATTTTAATCACAAAACTACGATACATTTACATTACATTTTCTTATTATATTGATTTTTTTAAAATATAATTTATTGTTTTGACAATCTTTACTCTTTATTTTAACCTGTATCATCAGGGCTCATTCACTCGACGTGAATATTTTCCCGCGATTCCTTATTTTGATCTTTGTAATGCCGAAACCTATTTTGACCGCGCGGCGCTTTGTGGTTTTATAAGAGTCAAGTTTGATTTTTCTTGCATAAATAAGCGCACATAGGCTTTTAGCGAACGTACATACACATACGGTCACCTGGCCTCAAATTAGGATTTCCTGTATCTTGGGCACCAGAGACTGATATACATACACATATACATTTACATACATATATAGATATAATACACCCAGACACAGAGCAAACAAATCTGCTCGTCACAGAAATGTTTGCCCTGGGTGGGAATCGAACCCACGACTTTCAGATCAGTAGTCAGGGTCACTAACCACTGCGCCACCGAGTCAGTCGAGTTTTGTTTCCATATAAACGCAATTTGTATGAACTGCAAAAGGCACATCGAAATCAAATCGTTGTATATGTATCGCGTTTGCAGCGTGTTCAAAAGTGGTCGTGTGCTAAGACTGGATTGCTGTGATATTGCATGTGTGCGGCTGCAGGCCCCCCCTAGAAAAAATCCCTAGCTACGCCAATGGTGTCCGTTAGGCTGGCTCGTTCATTCACAACTTTATTTACTTATGTGTGCCAGCAAGGGATTCTTCTGCAAATACCCTAAGTAGCTGAGTATATTATTTCGTCGTTTGTACAAACACTACTGACAATAGGAACATATGTGACATTTAGATTTAAATAGAAGAAAATTATTATGAGAGTAGATGGTAAAAATACACTAAGAAATTTCAGAACGTTAAAAGAAAATTCACAATTTTTTCTAAGGGTTTCAAAGTTACATTTTGAAGTGCGTTATGTCGTCAACCCCAGAGAGATAGAATATATGCAGTCGAGTTATTGTTGTTTAATTAAATGCAATGGTGAGGTTATCTTTGCATCTCTTTAAGAGAGGTTTTTGAAGCATTGATAACAACACTCTTGGGCTTAGGTGTTTCAACACATATATTCCGTCAGTCGCTTTGACACCTTTTAAAATTAAAAATAAAACCTTAATCCACTGAATTAAGTGTCTCAAGTTACATAGAATAAACTGAGGCCCAATCTGCCCGCACGGCGGAGATTAGTTCGGTCAGTTGGCTGCACGAACGGTATTCATGGAATATTTCCTGAAGCCTGAAGGCTCGCTTTAAAACGGATGTGTGGAACCATCAATTTTCATCACAGAAGTGTAGATTACACTGACGTAGGTTTGGTTTCGATGTGTGTTGTGTGGTACAGTCGATTGAATTTGTTTTGACGTTGCTGCCAGGTGGGCACCCATACCTATATGCACAGTGCACACGATAATAATAATAATAATAATAAGCCTTTTATTTGCCAAACTTATTCGCTATCTAAAAAAGTAACATGCTTTCATAAATGAATAGTTTATACATACTTATTTTCTTATTTCTAATTTAAATACTAATAAAAACTATGTTTTTTTTTTTTTTTAATTTAATTTAGTTTGGATACCCATAACTGGGCGAAGGCCTCCTCCATGTCTGACCAGGCTCGCCGGTCTCTCGCCAGTCTGGTCCAGTTGCTGCCTGCTACTTGCATGATGTCATCGCACCATCGTTTCCTCTGCCTGCCACGAGCTCTTTTTGCCTCTCTAGGATACCAGTGTAGGATACTCTCACTCCAGCGACCATCGGTTATTCTCGCGATATGTCCTGCCCATTTCCACTTAAGCTTGCACGATGCTCTTTATTAATTATTCAACTTTGAAAACTATACATTTATACACATATGAGTTCTTCTTCTTATTATCGTGTGGCACATTTAATCGTTCTATCACACGGGGTAAACGGCAGTTGCCTAGTGTTGCACTTAGCATCACCCGCGGTCACGTGTAAGTAGGGCATTTAGTTTTTTATTTATTTATTTATATGAGTTTAAATAGATACATATTATTATTATACTGATTTATTATACCTAAAAACAAGGCCGGCAATGCACTTGTGACTCCTCTGGTGTTGCGGGTGTCTATGGGCGGCGGTAATCTGTTACCATCAGGTGATCCGTCTGCTCGTTTGCCACCTTTGTCATAAAAAAAAACAGAGCAAATAAATCTGCTCATCACTGATATGTTAGCCCTGGATGGGACTTGAACGCATGATCCGAGGGTTCTACTAGGGACAACTGAGCAGTAGTCAGGAACGTTTACCACTGTGCCACCTAGTCAGTTAATCATCGAAATATAAGAAGCAGTTTCATAAAAACATGTTTAGTAACTGGCGAAAGTAGCTCTTTCCGGCAATACCTGAACTTGGCGGTGACAAGCGTCAATCTCAGTAAATTATAACAGTTCTGCCGTTAGAGAGAGTGTGCGGTTTGTGGCGATTTCCTACCGAACAATACGTTATAAATTTTATCAAGACGAGCCGCTCATCAGGTTGCGCAGTTGCGGCTGCCCGGGGCTTGTTTCGCTTCTGGAAATGAGGTGGAGTTTTCTTTTTCGTCATTGTCGGGTGTAATGTTCTTTGGTCAAGTTATGTATAAGCAACTTACGGGACGTTGGGTCTGAATAAAAAGGTATTTATGACGATCAAAATTAATTATTGTTTTGGTGGAAACCTAATCCCCTTTTTAGCAGTAATTAGGATATGTGATACTGATGTCAAAAAAACAATAAAGATCCTAGACAAAAATTTGGAACTTTTCATACAAACTTAAACTACCACGTGGACCGATTTGTTATAAAAAGTTCTGTATTGTACTCTTAAATTATTTATGAAGATTTTTTTAAAATAAAAGTAATGATTCTGGGGTTTAGCAACCTACTACCTCTTCTTTACCACAATTTTTTATTGAATCCTGTATAGTGTATATAACATATATCTTAGTTTTGGCTTGGCTCTGATCTACTCGTATAATACCTCCTTTCGACCAAGCAGCGATCAGCGCCGTCAGATTGTTTGCCAAGTTCACCCTCAGAGGGCCATAAATTTTATTCCAAAACCATATTCGTGAGAACAGAAGCCGTCCGTTTCATTAAAAACTTGGCCGGCGCACAGCCATGTGACCTTATTTATTTAAAGGGGTTTCAAATGGAAGTAGAATGTAGAACAGGCTCTGCAGATCAGAATCCATTTTGACAGGCTTAACAGTCAAATAACGCGTACGTGTGACCTCTGACATGTGACAGTTTCATGAATTTCTTCAAAGGAATCAGTCAAACAAGGAGAGCAAAATAAAAATAAAAAACTATATTTTTTACGCTCATATTATATCGTTACGTCACTATGGAGCCGTACATTAAAACAGTCTTAGACGTTGAAGGCACCCCTCTTATCAACGTAACGAAAACTTTGATGCCTTCTTTCACTTTATTTATTTATTTATTTATTGAAGCCTATACAGGGTGTTAAAAAAAGTGCGTTTGAAATTTTAAGGGGTTACTCAGAATCAAGTATAGAATCCAGGAAAAATATTGAAAAAATTCGCTCTTCAATTTTTTTTTGCAGTTTTTCATACAAATTCTCGATTCACTATTTAGATTTAGTATGAGAATCTGAAAAAAATAATTGAAGAGCGGATTTTTTCAATATTTTTCCTGGGTTCTGTACTTGATTCTGAGTAACCCCTTAAAATTTCAAACGCAATTTTTTTAACACCCTGTATAATAATTTTACATAGCTTTGCTCTTAAGTTTATTCATATTTTTTTATATTTTTATTATTATTATATTTCATCCCACTGCTGGGCAAAGGCCTCCCCCTTCTTTTTTTTCCCTTCCATGTTTCTTTACATCTTGCATCTCTGGGCCATGTCATAACAGCATATGCAACTATTTCGACCCTCCATCTTGTTGTATATCTTGGCCACCACGTTGCAGTAAGATTACTCCATCGGTTGTCTTCGTTCCTTGAGATCCTCCTTTCACATACAAGAACTGAAACACGGCTGGACACCCCGCTCCCCTCTAATTTTTAACATCATAATTAATTAATAAAACATTTTTCGTTTATTTTTTATTTATTTTGAAGCTCTACCTCTTGTTTTGAAGATTCGGTAAGCCAAATCGTGTCACATTATTTTTGGATGGCACTTAAGCCGCTGGGTGACTCTACCAAAATATGCTTCATTATTCCTGAAACGTTGGCTATACGAGTTGCTGTGCTAAGAACTTCGTATTAGGCAACAAAAATAGTCTTCGAAATACTTCGAATAATAATTTTGATTGTGCTTAGCTAAATCCGGGTTCTAAGCAACTTTGTTCGCGACTCAGTTCATACAAATTTTCAAAAGGTTTAACAATTTACCGACAGCTTTTCAAGAGCTCGACGTAAGCGGAACGACTTGTCGACTTTAAAAGCTTAAAATTTTATTTGACTATCAAAGAGTACTCGTGTCGCTTCCTCCTCCTAGTAAGCTCTTGTATATAGAGTGTAGAAACATTGGCAAGGAAAACGCGAATTGGAACCTTGTTCCTTAGTACTTTATAGTAATTTATCAAAAGTTTTCCCATTTGAGACCCATGATAAATACTCATTTTTTTGACATCATAAAAAATATTAGCATTACCGAATTTGGGGGCACCAATGGAATAACAAATTTCTTTTTTTTTCTGCGATCTCCTCGAGGATTGCCCTAGGGAGAAGTTGATTAGACTCTGAAGAAGAGAACTCCATTGGTCGAAATTCGCTAAGGAAACGGCTAAGAAAAGAAGGCTTAGGAACGTATACGGAAACTGTAAGAAAGTTTTAGGCTTTTCATACAAATTGATCGGGCAATCAGTGTAGAGTCCAATTTTTTTTTGAGAATTCAGTATGGGTAGTTCCCTTGGGAACAGTTTTTCACTTTCACGGTGGAAACCACCGTTTAAGATTTCTTTTTTTTTACTTTTTATATACTTACAGTTTTTTGATTTTTGCTTCACCCTCTATAGTAAACATGTAGACAGACTTTTATTGCCCAGGGAGGTAGACAAACATTTAACTACTGAGGCACCGTAAAATGCTAATCTGAAAGCACGCGAACTATTATTTCCTTGTTTCATAGTTTTGTCTATTATAAAGAGGAGAAACTTTGATGTAGTGTGAGTATGTTACAACTATAACTTGTCATAACTTGGAAAATAGATGATTTCTGGACCAAACAAGTTCTGTAGGTAGTCAAGATTGCAATAGAGAACTTTGGCCTTCCAATGAAAAATTAAAAGGAAAAAAATAAAATGAAAAATAGTTTATTTGATTAATCTATTTAATTTACATTAACAATATCAAAAAAGAAGAAAATATCGAATAGTTAGAAATAATAGATCAAATGACGGGACAATTTTGTATGGGATTTTTTTATGTTTCTTTTGCGAATTGACCATAGCTTTATACAGTTTTGTAGGAAAAGTTGTTCGGTTTCATGATTATAATACCTAGTAAAGACGACAATTGCTGGACAATTGCCTCCCCAAGTACAATAACTTCGAGTGTAGAGCCTCCAATCTTCTTTGTACTCTATGTATGTACAAACAAGGTGAAAAAAGTAAGCCTCCATTTCCATTTCTCCCAAAAATGTTGCCTATTTTATTTTAAAACATTTGAACAAATTACAGGTGCTCAACATTAAGCACACAACTTTAGGGTCATAAAGGAACCACTATAAAGGTTAACCAGTATAAAATCGTACACATTATTCTCTTCGATGTACCTTTTTCGCATCATCGTGTTTACTATTCAGGATAATCTCCCTCCGGAATAAATAGGTGTGAGGCCTGCAGTACGGCGTTGTTCACTTGATACTTGAGTTACTCGGCGATTATGCGTACCTGCTGCGATTGGAAAGCCGCCATTTTTTTTAAAGGCAATATAATAAAACTGTTTGGAGTGTATCAGCTGATAAATACAATAAAAAGAATAAAGTGGTTACCACAGTCATATAGGTTTTTTAGCTCAGTACATATGCCGCGTGTGTCAAAAACGTCTGGATGAACTTTCGAGTGTCCTGTTCCCAATCATTTGGGGTCGGCGCAAAATTTATTCTTCCATTTATCTCTTCTTGCTGTCATCTCAGTGCTCACTCGTTTTAAACTCATATCATCCATCGCATAATCCAGCAATCCCAATTAAAAACCATAATAACATTAAACAAAATTGGCCAATGAATTTGTGTACAAAGTCATTTTTTGCGTGTTCAGAGCTATAAGTATTCAGTTTCATAAGAAAAACAAGAGTATTTTAGTGGTATATGATATATTAATATTTACAAAACGGAATCGAATGGTTTACTTCGTTGAATGTAGCTGCCTGCAGAAGGCTCCAGTGTGATCGATTCCTTACTCATTAACGCTCAACGCGGGGTTATTATTGAGAAATAACGCGTTCATTTACACGTGCATATAGGGGGATTAATGGATTATCATGATATTTATACACCATCGCCTCTTCGGGATAGGTTGGGATGACATATCTACCTGATAAGGATATCTCAATTAATATGTTGTGTTTATTTACCTAATGCCATTTATGGCTTAAGGCTTTCTAAATATTATGATTTAATTTATGATCATCAATTGTTTGCCTGCATGTAAGTCCACGGTGTCGAGATCCTTGGGGGAGGCCTTTGTCCAGCGGTGGACGTCTTTCGGCTGATGACGATGATGATGTAAGTGATATACAGGATGTAATAAAAGGCTGTCGAAATATTCTTAGGTGGGCTTTTATTGAAAATGCAGATAAAACCTCGCTTATTGGATTTTCATTACATGTGCAATAGGGTACATAGTTGATTGCCAGTTATTTTATCAAATATCCAAAACGACAATATCTTCTGGAAATGTTTTAAATAGCAACCTATGATGTCATAATTTGGTATAGTCATTACGACATTTTTATAAATAAAAATTGCACATGTAATGAAATTTCAAGCAAGCTCTACTGTTTCATTAAAAAAAATACTTATTTAGTGAAAAATATTTTATGATTAATTGTCGATTCAGTCAACTGCCCTATGACTACTTACCTACTTACTTCGCTGGCTCCGCCACCCAGAGGATCTTGGCCTACGACACCAAATTCCGCCACTCTTTCCTGTCCTGTACCGCATCACGCCAATACGCATCCTGTACCAAATCACCAACTACTAAAAAACCGCAAGGAGTTCCGGATGATGATGTCTTCTATCTGTATTTTCAACATTTTAAATGTCCTATAATATCTTTATTGACATAAGATAAAAGTTACTCAGATGACTAGCACTGCAGTCATTTAATCATAATAATCATAATCATTTTATTGGTAAATATTTTTTTAATAAATCTTCTTCTTTTCGAGTCGATAACAAACCTGCCTATATAGTCTCGGCCCAAAATTCAGCTACGCGAATCGCACTGTCCGTAGCACACATTAGATCTTCCTGCGTGCAGTTGTTTGGGCACGCAGGGCACGATCTTAAATGCTCCATTGTTTGGGGAACTACCCCACACTTGCACTCCAAGTTGGAACCGTCTGAGAATCCAAACCTAATAAATATTTAAACCACAGTATGAGGACATTATACGGTATGGACACTCCCTGCCGCTCTCTGAAGGCTACCTCAACCCCCCCCCCCTCCTTGTGTGACTTCTAAGTGACCAGTTGTCAAGAGATTGGCAACCCAAAGTCATCAAGTCATCTTTTTATAAGGAGAGAGGTAATGGCTTCTAAGGCTATCGTGTATGCAGTATACACTTTATTAAAAATGTCTATTGTAAAAATCTGTCGTTGTTCATATTTTACTGTTAATTTTACATAAATTCTACTGTTTTTAGAAATATCAATTTCTTAAAACGTCAACATAACAAAAAGAAGTGACCTACGACAAGGCGGTATGACCGAGAAGCCTTAGCCTAAGCAGCCCTAGATACTCGCACACACATTAACACGTGTACAGACATGAACAGGCATGACAAGAATTGTCAAATTTCTATGTAGTAAACAATAACGCGATATTTGTATGAAGTGTCCGAGGTGTGGTTTAAACGATAGTGGTTTTGTAGTGGTTACAGATGCCTTCTGCTAATTGCGTCGAGCTAGCTTCAACCGGGTCGGTAACGTAACCGCTGTCCAATTACGATCTGTCGGAATAAACCCTTTGGTTTATGAACACCCGTTGGAATCTATACCTAAAGCCTACAATCAGTAGGTATTCTATGACAGTTAGTACCCTCGCTTGTCAAGGATTTGCTTGTCAAGCGGTTTTTCCTAATCCGGTAATTGCCTGTATGACTTTTCATACAGGCAATTACCGGATTAGGAAAAAACCGTTTGACAAGCGACTTTGAATGTTGGACTTTTCCAAAATTTTTTTGCGATTTCAACAAAGTTGTAGAACAAAAGTTGTTCAGTTTGATGAGTAGAAGACCACCTTGAAGTATTACCGCACCTTTGTGTTACACCCTGTATATTAATTACCACATACTCTAAACCTCAGTACATAACATATTGAAATAACAGATACAAATCTAAATCTTGAGTGCCGTTTCGAGAATGTTTATTGCGTTTTAGTTAAAATGCCAGTAGTGTCTCTTTGATTTTGATGAGGTATCTCGGAGGAACGAGGATTATTCCTCCGAGCTTTGATGGAATCAAATCTTCTTATCATATTATTATGATTATATTACATTTCATTTCAGATTCACGTAATAACGTCTAGAAGGTTAAGTAAACTGATACTTTTTCTCTCATATTTTTTTGGATTATGTGCCTTTTTAACCGACTTCAAAAAAAGGAGGAGGTTCTCAATTCGTCGGAATCTTTTTTAATTTATTTTTTATGTATGTTCACCGATTACTCGAAGACGCCTGAACCGATTTGGAAAATTCTTTTTTTGTTTAAAAGGGTATATTTCACAGGTGGTCGCATATAAATTTTATCGAAATCGATTTAGCGGTTTTTGAGAAAATCAACAAAAACATAACAAAATTGGAGTTGTTGCGATTGAAGTCGGTTGTTTTTAACGTATTCAGCGTGGTCATCTTTCTATTTTTTTTTAATATGACCACAATAAGAATCATGATCAATAAAGTTATAAGTGCTTTTGTGCCTTTGCCACAGATTAGATACTCGTAATAGTAATATTGCTACTAGTTGCAGCTTTTGTTTATTCCAACGAAATGTCATGAAAGTTTCTGGTTCCCATGATTCTAGTTTGGGGTCACTGATCGCGTGTGATTTGTCCTAGAATACTATTTTTATACATAATATAATAATGTGAAGTTCAAGAGTGTTGTTGAATATTTGGTGCCTATGTTTTTAGGGTTCTATAGCCAAATGGCAAAAAACGGAACCCTTATGGATTCGTCATGTCTGTCTGTCTGTCCGTCCGTATGTCACAGCCACTTTTTTCTGAAACTATAAGAATTATACTGTTGAAACTTGGCAAGTAGATGTATTCTGTGAACCGCATTAAGATTTTCACAAAAATATCGAAAAAAAAACAATATATTTTGGGGGTTCCCCATACTTAGAACTGAAACTCAAAAATTTTCATCCATCCATATGGATAGGTCTTCAAAAAAGATATTGAGGTTTTTAATATCATTTTTTTCTAAAATGAATAGTTTGCGCGAGAGATACTTCCAAAGTGGTAAAATGTGTGTCCGCCCCCCGTAAATTCTAAAATATGAGAATGATAAAACTAAAAAATATATATATGATGTACATTACCATGCAAACTTCCACCGAAAATTGGTTTGAACGAGATCTAGTAAGAAGTTTTTTTTAATACGTTATAAATCGTAAACTGCAATTTACCTACAACGAACTACAAGAACTTTTATATTATGTTACTTGCTGCTACGGAACCCTTCATGGGCGAGTCCGACTCGCACTTGGCCGCTTTTTTTATACTTACCTAATACCTATATACGTTTTTATCTAGAATTTGTGATGTGTAATAAATAAATCGAAATTTCTAGAGAAAAAAGAAAGGATGTATTTGGAAACTTTCGATTGTATTCTACATAATATTATAAACAAAATGTTATATTTGCATTGTTATTTAAGTATTTATTTATATTAAGTACATTCAGCTAATTTTGAAAAATGATTAAAATAAATGAAACGTGTTAAAATCAAGAACTGAAATCTACCAAGAACCACAGGAAAACATTCAGTAAACATAATATCATAAGCATAATATATCACACTTATAATAATAATAATATCCGGGACAAATCACACACGGTCATCTGGCCCCAAACTAGGTTTCCCTGTATCTTGGTAACCAGAGGCTGATATACATACACATATACTTTTAAATACATACATATATAGATATAATACACCCAAACTCAAAGCAAACAATTCTGCTCATCACAGAAAAGTTTGCCCTGTGTGAGGATCGAACCCACGATTCTCGGATTAGAGGTCAGGATCGCTAACCGAGTCAGTTTTACTGTCTTACAGTCTTACAGCATTACTTTGGCAAGTAAGTAGTTTTTTTAACAGCAGCCGTTATTTGCAGCAGTTATTTGAAAAAGGTCAAAGTTTGCGTCCGTTACACGTTTCTTGTACATTATAGGTACATTTTTGTACATTGTAGATGTATTTGAGACTTTGAGTGATGTGAGTGAAAGTGGTATTACTATTAGAACTATTTATTATATCATTCACGCTTTTTTATTACATGCTCGACTTAAAATGAGCGCCAAAAAAAACTATTTAAAAATGTTGTAAAAACACTTTCGCTAGTAACTGCTTAGGTACTCGGCCCTACAGACCTGCCCTACTTTATTTACTGCTGCCTCGCTTACGATAAGAGCAGTAAGTCCGAAATCTTAGTTTTGAGTAAATTACGCGCAAAGTTTTCGGTAAAATTTTAACTGTGTTGCCTCGGTTTGTCAAGTTATATTAAGTTTAATTATTGAAATTTGCAGAGTAAATTTAGCTCTATCATTATGTATAATCAATTAATTTCAAATGTTTATTAAAAAATATATAAATGCCAAAAATACTTTACACCTAGTATGAGTTAAAAGATTAAACACAGTAAGTATCTTAATTACTGATGTTATGGTAAGTAATCCATACATACAATATCGATATCCATACATACAAAAATATCGGAGCTCCACTTATTAACGGGAAGTAAGTATACTTCCTGCTGTAATGCTAAGTAAAAACTCTTCAAATAGTGACTTACTGCTATTATGCTTATTGATATTTATAGGTTGCAGTAGAGCTAGAAAAACGCAGGTTAGACCGCTTTGTAAAGAATTTTATGCTGACTTTAAATATATATTTAACGATTTTTTCGAAAAATCCGACTTACTGCTCTTATCATAAGCGCGGCAGACTGTCAAACTGTATTAGTTTAATGAAAGGTAGATCAGAAGTCAGAACTAGACATGCCGAAATAACTTTCACACTATACGTCAAGACACATTGCATTAGTGAGGCTTTTGGACAGGTTGTGTTTATGTTAATGTCATTTTGTTTAAATGGGAGAGATGAATGTTGATAAACTGGATCTGGGCTGGTTTGTGGATTAAGATCTGTGTCATTAAGCCCTTCTAGATATTAATAGTCGACGACATAACTAAAAATTATAAATTCTAATAACATATATACACGGTATAATGAGTAGTGTTCGTGACTCAGTCTGGCTTGCGTGGTTGTCTCGATTGTACAGGTTAACTGACTACAGACATGGCCATGCATTGGATGGGACTGAACGTTAGTGGGATTTATCTCGACTGTTCCTGTGCTTCGCTTGGGCACGCCGTTGGTGCCGGTTATTTATAGGCGGCTTGAAAATTCTTGACACTGGATTTGTCCACTAGCCCCACAACCTCCACCAATACAGACTTAGTCCTTGTATATCGTCGCTTGAGAGTGAAAACCTCGTATATGCGAAAAGGGTAATTTTTCAGGAGGCAGGAAAAACCTCGTCATAAAAATTTTGTTACTACTACAATTTCATTAGCACATTCGATGAGGTTTCAGATGCATCTAAAATTCATGTCGAATTGTTATCTTAAATTCGTTAAAGCTTCAAATATGGTTATATGACAAGAGATGAATTAGCAATTTGGCGTTCCCGAGGTTTTCACTTTCGGGCGACGTTATGGAGTATTGGCTTACTTTCCAAAGGTATATGAGTGAATAAACCAGTATTGTATCTATGGGAACGCGACTAAGTCAAATGCTTTTTTCCAGACACTTTACATAAACGAATTTTCGACCTGTCGTGTCGTGTCGCTATGATAAATCATTAACTTTCTTTCCTATTTTCATCACGCGATCACGATATATTCTCGTCAAGTCGTTAAAACCTCAAGCGCCGTTACACTATGATATACATAATTAAGATAATCATCTGTTTACCATCAACACGAGATTAGAATGTGTGTCAATAGATGGAGCTTCCAGCATACCTGATTCCATAATGCTACAGCTACATCTGCGGGCTTCGGCGAATATTCGCGTTATCGCGATAGGTCTGGCCACGCACTTCGTTGTCCCGCTAATCATTCGCGCGAAGACGAATGGGGTTCGCGCTACTGTCGCCCGATGATGTGGACATTGTACTTCGTCGTAGCGCGAAGACGAAGTTTTATCGCGATAACGCGACACGAATAGCGCATATCTGGCCCCAGCATAAGCGGGCTTCGGCGAATATTCGCGTTATCGCGATAGGTCTGGCCACGCACTTCGTTGTCCCGCTAATCTTTCGCGCGAAGACGAATGGGGTTCGCGCTACTGTCGCCCGATGATGTGGAACATTGTACTTCGTCGTAGCGCGAAGACGAAGTTTTATCGCGATAACGCGACACGCATATTCGCGCGCATATCTGGCCCCAGCATAACGCGAATACATAAATCACCTAGTATTTTTGCTGTTACGCCTGTGTTGGGAGTTCTATGCTGCCCTCACAAGTTAAAAGGCCGCAAAGTATACGAAATCTCTATATAGGTACTTTGCGGTCTTCTTTCTTGTGACGGCAGTACGTTCTACACTACAGTGATATCATATGAAGGGTCCACTGCAATAAATGATGAATGTCCAAATTGATTTTAATTCTAAGTACAACAAAATACATGTGTATAATAAAAAAAGTAATAATAATAAATGCAGATCAAATATTAATAGGAAATGTCAATAAGTATAATTTAAAAAACATTGTCTCTAAAATTTATGTCATAAAAATGTTAAAAACGTAATCTGAAAAAATGATCATGAAAAATATGTATATTTACCATATTCTCGTTTACCATCAGGTGATCCGTCTGCTCGTTTGCCACCTATCACATAAAAAAAAAAATATTACCTATCACATCTGTTGTTGTTCTTCTTTTTTCTTGTTAATCTTTGATGTTGGTCAAGCGATCTTAACTTTATAATGTTTTATTTGCGATTCTCTTTTTGCCGCAAGTAATGAGTCATCTCATGTAACTTAAAAGAAACCGTTATATAGATGTAACATTGAACGTAACAGGTTTATAAAGTGTCAACAGTTATTTTGGCGGTGTTGTATAAATAAAGTAGCAACTTATCCAAACGCATTTGTCATGTCAAACAAAAGGTTGTATCCTGTATCCTGTCCTGCTCATAAATTAATCAGTCAGTCAGTCAGACACAACGAAAACCAGCTATTCACTCGTCCTGAATGGTTTTATGGTTTATTTAGTTGTTTTATTAATTTATGGCAGACAGACATATTTGAAAGGAACACTCGGTTTTGACGAATTTGCTTTTTGTTGAGTTATAACGTTATGTTTCGGAACAAGTTATGTCTCCTTTCATTAAAATAATATTTTTTAAACATTGGTTTAAATCTTTCTGCTATGGTCATAGGCACATACATATGTGCATTGTGCCTGTTACGTTCAATTTTACATCCAATTAATGGTTTCTTTTAAATTACATTACATGACTCATTACTTGCGGCAAAATGAAAATCACTAATATATAATAAATGTAATATTTAATTATGTTACTTATAATATTTAATTTTCAATGCGAAGTCTATTTTGAGAAATTAAAGAGCAAAATTTAGATTAAAATTCTTTAATCAATATAACCAAAAATTAAGAGCTCGACTGTTTAAAATGTATAACGAGTGGCGTCATAACTTTTTTTTATGACATAGGTGGCAAACGAGCAGGCGGCTCACCTGATGGTAAGCGATTACCGCCGCCCATAGACACCCGCAACACCAGAGGAGTCACAAGTGCGTTGCCGGCCTTTACTTAAACTGCTGGACAAAAAATGCGGTTTTTATTTGAAAGCAGTTTTATTTGCTCCAGTTACCTACAATATCGTTAACAATAATAATATTGTTCCCTCTGCAGGGGCACAGGTCTCCCCTATATGTCGGTAGGAGAAGTCACACACGGAGCTAAGTCCGCATCTACGCTATTTTGGTTGAAAATCAGTGTAGTGGTTGCAACTTTTGCGACTTTTACGCTTGATATGACTGTATACAATTAATTAATCTAGTTATATGTATTTTTTTGTGGAGTGGTTTTTAATTTTTGCGACTTTAACGAGTGATATGTATACAGTTATTAATTTTATTTCTAATTTTATTTTATTCCAGTTGAAGTGACATGCGGTGCTGTGGTACAGAACAACCTCACTTACTTCATGTCCCCTGGTTTTCCCGAGCTCTGGAATGGTGACCAGGACTGTAACATCACTATCGAGAAGAGTTATGCTGGCATCATGCAGCTGAGGATTGATTTCGTGCATTTTACTATTGTAAGTAGTGTGATCGTAGGATATGGCCTTAACTTCCTTAAAATTTAGAGGTCCGTGTCTCAATATCTCTGGATGTTGCCCCAACTGTCGTGCCGTTTATACCTTGGGGCTAGACTGTGTATAATGCCACACGATAAGAAGAAGAAGAAGAATACGAAGTTCTTACCACCTGGAACCCGAAGAAATATTAGAAGAAAAATCGAGCCCAAAATACACCTTCAAAAACAACAGCAAATATCTACTTTTAATCAAACTTCAGTCGATTATTACTTACACTAATGCATTGGTTTTGCCCGACAGGGACAGCCAAATAGAAGGACAGGCGAGTGTGACGAGGACGCAATGATTCTGGGAGAAGGGAAGAACAACTTCACACTTTGCGGACAAAACCACGGACAACACAGTGAGTATGTAACGTGGTTGTTGCAGAACTATTTTGGGACAATAGTCTATAGGGTGCTTAAAAAAACCTCCGTAAGAAAAAAAACAGAGGGGCTTTTATTAATTTAAACAGAATAATTGTTTGTCAATGTTACCAATCAATTATTTTATCTCATATGGATCAATATTGTATACCAATGTTGTCTATGTCTAATATACAACAGAATTTTCGAAAAAAATACTTTCCATATACAGTTGGCCAATCAGCTAACTGATTTGTATGAAATGTTTTTTTTTTCAAGAATTGAGTAAAGGTTTCTACGGAGGGAAACCGGTTCGACACGACTAGGACAATCCTCCATTTATCTAAGTTTCCTGAAGAGGTCCTTTCACACTTGTATACAGGGTAAATTTAAGTGTAAATTTCGGTGCTACTCATGAAAACTAAACAAAACACTGATCAATTTTAAATCAAAATACGGTGGAGGAAATAACCTAACGCATTTAATAAAAAAACTCAAAACCCTACTGAATAATACTATATGGTGCCTATGTCATATATATTATATTTGGGGATCAAGATCTGAATACCTCTTACTTCAAAATTCATCACGCAGTTTTAGCTAAAGGTGGTGGTAAGAATAAAACCGATACTTATGCATAGTTTGGCTGTCTAGTAAATACAGCAAGTATTTATGTTCTTTTAAATTGTTTATTGAATATAATAATCATTCCCTGAGTTCCAGACTCGATTCCTGACCTAAATCCGTATCTGTTTATGAGATACATAAAGTATAATCATCGTTTGCCATAAACCAAATTACGGAATATGAATTCATAAAGACGACTTACGCGAAATAGAATAAAACTCTTTCTTTACGACCACCACACATACTCAGATTGTCTCGCTTCTCTCAGATTAAATTCCCCTTTTTGTTCTATCTTCCATCCCTATTATTTAGGTGCAAAAAAGGAGTTTTTTTATGAGGACAGACAGTGTGATAAAATATTCAAATTATAGGGTTACTCGAGAATAATGGCGTTACGTAAAAACTGAGTCCTATTTTACGAGCCGGCCGAAACGCGGTCAGTTCACGCCCAACAAGGGAGAAAATTATAATCCATAGGTTCGTTGAAGCGTGAAATAAATTGCGTTTAGCTGGGATTGTCATTTATTTTTATGTGTTTTCAATGCGAGTTCAAGATTTGTCTTAGGGAACGGGAACGGATTTTCATGATATAATTCGAAAATATGCCGTAGTTCATTTTCCCGGCAGGATCCAACCACAGTCCAACCTTGTAGAATTCAGTTTGGATTTTCTTAACTCGCGAGGCTAACGATCTCAATCCTGTCTTGTCGCTATGGTTTACTATCAGGTGAAACAACTCCAAGAGCGTACCAGTTGTGCGTAATTTTGTTTAAAATTTTTCATGTTCATGTTTTTAATTTTTCATGTATTCAATTTTTGAGGCCTAGGAAAGTCCTCAAAAATTTAATACTTAAATATAAAAAAAAAGAAATGTCCTCCTTCATTTTTTTTACCTTCTTGCCAATTCTTGCCAATATTTTACCTCTTTGCCAAGTTGCAAAGCACACTTTTGATTTCAGAAAGTAACTTTTGGTACCTTGTGTTATTACGTATTTTAAAACGTCGCAATTCGTAAAGTGAAGCGAAGAAAATTAAGAGATTGACTAATTAGTAGGTTTCAAACTTAACAAGTTCCCCTTTTTTCAGAATAATAAAATTAAAAAACTGCCGACGCTTCTCATGAAACTAGAAAAAGTTTTTGTTCTGTTTGTTTTGTATACAAATTCAAGTTTCTAGAAAGTTGTAGGAAAAAATTATCAGTTTCATCATGAGATATATTAGTACCTTTTGTAAAGGTTTTAATAAGAAGGTAATATTTTGTTTATACATATATAAGCTCTGGTAATAATCAAGTCTTGCCCTACATTCTTTTTTTTTTGTTTAATTCAGTAAAAAAAATCTCAATAGCAACATTTATGTCTTGTACACAGTTTACTACACTCTCTCAAGTAGTGAAACCCGGGAGGCTGGCGAGTTACCTTCAGCGAAGAGCACCAGGCTTTCCATTGTGATGCGAGGTCCCGAGATGCCCCGTCTGTGGCTGATGCGGCTGGCACAGATGCCGCTGGCTCAGTCTGCTCCTCACGACTGTCTTCAGTACTTCACTGAGAACAATGGTAAGTAAAACAACATTCTGCATTTTCCATAAACAGTCCTCCTATTTCACTTAAAAGGTATTCTGTACTTATGAAAACTTGGACCAAGAAAGCCTTACCAAACCTGGTTATCTGAACATGTGTCAGCTCAAACTCAAACTCAAAATTTTACACATGCTTTTAAATCGTCATTTTTAGGGTTCCGTAGCCAAATGGCAAAAAACGGAACCCTTATGGATTCGTCATGTCTGTCTGTCTGTCCGTCCGTATGTCACAGCCACTTTTTTTCCGAAACTATAAGAACTATACTATTGAAACTTGGTAAGTAGATGTATTCTGTGAACCGCATTAAGATTTTCATACAAAAATAGAAAAAAAACAATAAATTTTGGGGGTTCCCCATAGTTAGAACTGAAACTCAAAAAATTTTTTTCATCAAACCTATACGTATGGGGTATTTATGGATAGGTCTTCAAAAATGATATTGAGGTTTCTAATATCATTTTTTTCTAAACCGAATAGTTTGCGCGAGAGACACTTCCAAAGTGGTAAAATGTGTATCCCCCCCCCCCCGTAACTTCTAAAATAAGAGAATGATAAAACTAGAAAAAATATATGATGTACATTACCATGCAAACTTCCACCGAAAATTGGTTAGAACGAGATCTAGTAAGTAGTTTTTTTTGAATACGTCATAAATCGTAAACCGCAAATTACCTTTCATTCAGTCAACTCAAATATAAAAAATATAGAGTTCAAGACATGTGTGATTATGAATTTATACGGAACCCTCGCTGTGCGAGTCCGACTCGCACTTGGCCGGTTTTTTGTTCTACCTAGTACAAAATCCCTGTTTCTTAGAAGTTCTGTTTCGGTTGTAGAGTCTATTCTTTAAGGTAAATAAGTTGATTGCAGTTACACCCTGTAAGTAAACTTATTTTTATTTTGGATCTTACTTTGTATACAAGGTTTTTGTATTTATTTATTTATATACAAAAACGGGATTGTAAAACTGTAAATAAATAAATAATTTTAGACATACAGACACAGCAATAAAATTCACGTCACACGAACGTATT
The DNA here is from genome assembly GCA_958295455.1 of Coleophora deauratella. NCBI lineage: Eukaryota > Metazoa > Arthropoda > Insecta > Lepidoptera > Coleophoridae > Coleophora > Coleophora deauratella. The sequence continues at coordinate 1,858,589 of OY282406.1, forward strand.
ACGATACGATACGAACGATACGAACTATGTTGCGATGGAACCCACTACCTTCGACCTGTCAGGTAAGAAAACTAAACACCACGCTAACGACTAAGCTAACAAGTCTGATTACCAACCTGTTGTTTCCATTACAACAGCACCCTTCTCACTCGAAATGAAGATTTAAAGTACCCTCACGCTTATTATCGCACCAGTATTAAATCCCCAAAATTCTCATTTGGACATTTTCTAAGTGAGCAATAAATCAAGCAGGCGACAGCCACCACGAAAATGCGAGCTAATTTTAAAGCTGTTAATGAGACAACAAGACTAGTAGGGTTGCCTGACGTAGTCCTATAGGAAATCTTAAGGAAGACCTAACATAGACTATAGTCCATACAGGGTTATTTTTGGACCCCCCACCAAAACTTGACAGTGGTTTCTACTCATGAAACTGAGCAACTTTCCCCAATAAACAATGGTCAAATTAGCAAAAAATTTTAGGCATCTCCATACAAAGTAGGCCGATCACGTGATCAAATTAGTATGAAAGGTCCAAAAACTTTTTGCGAATTTACAATTCGTTCCTGAGGAAAGTTGTTCAGTTTCATGAATAGAAGCCACTGTGAAGTTTGGTGGAGGGTCCAAAAATAACCCTGTATAGTCCTCACTGCATGGGGCACGGTTTCTCTTCGCATAGGTTTCTTTAGGAAGACCCAACATGGTATATAGTCCATATAGCCCTCACTGCATGGGGCACGGTTCTCTTCGCATCGCATAGGTTTCTTTAGGAAGACATAACATGGTATATAGTCCATATAGCCCTCACTGCATGGGGCACGGTTCTCTTCGCATCGCATAGGTTTCTTTAGGAAGACATAACATGGTATATAGTCCATATAGCCCTCACTGCATGGGGCACGGTTCTCTTCGCATCGCATAGGTTTCTTTGAGACATAACATGGTATATAGTCCATATAGCCCTCACTGCATGGGGCACGGTTCTCTTCGCATCGCATAGGTTTCTTTAAGACATAACATGGTATATAGTCCATATAGCCCTCACTGCATGGGGCACGGTTCTCTTCGCATAGGTTTCTTTAGGACCTAACATAGAATACATAAACAACCCATATCGTCCCTACTGTAGGGGCATGGGTCTCTTCTCATAGGTAGGGAAAGTAAGGAACTTTGTACTAGGTAGAAAAAAAGACGATTTAAAAGTATGTGCAAAACATCTACTTAAATAAAAAACATTTTGATTTGATTTTGATTTGATTTAAGGTCATACTCCCCACACGGGAGCCAACTCCAGATTAGTAGAATATTGTAAAATATATAACATAGAATATCTAAGGTTACCTGATATAGCACAACTGATTAGCTGATGTAGCACAGATTACATGATATTTTCCTATTATAAGTGTGAGCCTACCAGTTATCAAGATAAATCGTGTGTCGAAGACATTGCGGTAATTCGGGACACGGAAAAGCTGAATCGTTGGGTCAAAACCACATGGGAACATCAATTTGTTAGTATCCGCCCACTTCGTCCTGTCCTCTATACTCCGTCGATAATGGTGATAAGACTATTTTATTGATGTTCCTTTACTCATTCCCTTTGTTTTTATCCTAAATGATTAGCCCTTAGCATCATCTTACCTCATTGGTAAGTGATAATGATAAAAAAAGTTTTTTGTTTAAAAACAAACAAAGTCATGCCGAAAGAGAGAAACGGGCCTATCTAGGCCCTCCTAAAACCCCAATCCAATGGGAAAATTTGTTTAACATCGACATTTCTATTTGTTTAGGTAACTATCTTATATTGTATATTTACTGTAGCGTGTAGCGTAATCCTTCGGGTAACCACCCAATTTGTACGGTAGCCCTGTGTCCGGGAAATTAATTAATATTTTGCTCGCAGCCGAATGCTTGGAGCGCCTGCAAAATTAAAATAGCGAATTTGCGGCGAATGGCATTGGTTGTGCGTTGAATAACGGAAAAAAGTTTGGTTTAAATACAAAATGCCTTTTATTAAAATGATCCCGAGCGAGATACTTGTGAACAAAGATATGAATGAATTAATATCAGCTAGGCTATTGGCAAAAAAATATCTTCATTCGGTTGTAGTTATCATATTTATGTATTATATAATAATAAATAAATAGACTGACAAATAATAAACAATAAGAATCATATGTGTAAACAGGCAATTTAATGCCATAATTGCAAAGCAACAACCAATGACAAGAGCAGGCCAGTCCAAACGGACAGTACCCCGATCACGAGTATAACGCGAGAGTCAGCCATAGCTCCCCTCAACCTTATTTGAGGGAAGGGAACGATCCGTCTCTCGATACGATCATACGACGACGATGTGATAAATGCAATAAAGGATCCGGTGCCTACTGCTGGGGCACGGGTCCGTTCCCAAACCTTGGGAAGGTTAGGCCATACTCTTTTCTACTCCACTCCATATCTATAAGATAATGAGGATGAAAATATATGATGATGGGTTCGATGAGATTTTGCTTACTCAATGGCATTGTCAGCTGCTTTTTCCAGCTTGCAGATGTAAGGACGCTCAAGACAGAATATCATCTAGTCTCAATTTAACACTGAATGTCCCAATGTTCACCTCAACGTTCTCTATCAACAGGCACAATAAAATCTTTTAACTTCGCCATCAACGGTCGCCACCTCGCGGGCCAGGACTATCGCGCATGCATACGGAAGAACCCCAAGTTCTGCGGCATCAGGTATACTCCGTGTGACAGCCGGTCCTTTAGGATCGGACCTGGGAGTGATCGGCCACAGGTCATCGACCCTGCTGGTAAGTATCAAGTACCCAGCCTATAGTACCGAGTTGTGACCTACAGCAACCGCCATCTATACCTTTTGGATAGACGGTTAACTTGTGCCACATGATAAGAAGAAGTAGTTGTAGATAGATAGATAAATCATTTATTCACAAAATTAATTAATTTGTAACCTTTTTTTTATGCCATAGCTGGCAAACGAGCAGACGGATCACCTGATGGTTAGCGATTACCGCCGCCCATAGACACCCGCAACATCAGAGGAGTTATAAGTGCGTTGCCGGCCTTTGAAAAGGGGAGTACGCTCTTTACCTTGCTGTAAACTTGAAGCATAACTAATATTATAATATCAATGTGTGTATTTGTTTCTTCTCAAAGACAACGCCTCTATCAATGTCGCAAATGCCATACATGTTTACTCTTATTGTATCTGACTGACTCGGTGGCTAAGTGGTTAGCGATCCTGACCTCTGATCTGAGAGTCGTGGGTTCGATCCCCACACAGGGCAAACTTTTCTGTGATGAGCAGAATTGTTTGCTCTGAGTCTGGGTGTATTATATCTATATATGTATGTATTTAAAAGTATATGTATATGTATATCAGTCTCTGGTTCCCAAGATACAGGGAATCCTAGTTTGGGGCCAGATGACCGTGTGTGATTTGTCCCAGATATTATTATTAATATTAATATTATCTCATAGCTCATCTTGTCCGTGTTCATCTGGATCAATATCTAGAGATTCGCTACTCCAATAATAAGTACCTGTACATTATTAATTTGGCTTAGCGCTGTCCAGACTCCAAAGCCGCGTCAAGTCAATTCCCTCGGACAGCCTAACTACTTGAATTCAGGTATAGAGTTAGCATAGACTAAGGTTAATGTCGGTCCTGAAAGGCAGACAGAGCCTAAACTTTGTACCTAGACAACTAGGGTCAGCCACAGTAGGTATATTCAAGGTTAAGTAACGGCGGATATAAACATATCCAGGTTCACGTTATTTGTGGATATTGTAGTATCAGGCTAGTGACAGAGGTGTACTATAATAGTTTAGTAGTTTTAAGCAATTTGATTTTTACGAACGGGAGTGGTAAATTTTTAATGTTTAAAATGAGAACTCCTTTCCTATTTCAAATAAGGTTTTTTTCATGACTACGACTGCCGCAAAAGTATAATATTATGTAATATGTATTTGTACTTGATGCTATGCGATGCTATAAGTAAAAACAAAACGAGTTTAAGCTGCTTTTCCACCGGCGAGGCGAGGAGGGAAGAAAATTTTAATTGTATGGGAAAAAATAATTTCTCTTCTCCCACATCTTTGGTGGAAATAGTCTTCTTAGAGATTTCAATTCTCTTCAATCTACTCCTCGTCTCGCCTCGCCGGTGGAAAATCAGCTTTAGACTTTTCATACAAATAGATCAGCTGTTCAGTCAATGTTGTATGGAGAGGCCAAAAAATTTTTGCAATTTCAATATACCTAGAAGATAAATGTTGCTACACCCTTTATACATTACACATATAACACAGTTCCATAAATGACTGACAACGCAATGGCTAAAAACTTTTTGAACATACGTCGCTTGCAAGCGAGCACTAAAATAGGTTTTTTTCGTGTATCAATCCCCAGTCGACGAAATGTAATATCTATCACAGTTTATATGGAAAATTTATAAATATAATTTCAAACGAATTCGTCAGGTTGTTTACGGTTAAAGCCCACGCATACGAAGTAATTCTTGGAATAAGCTCGAGGTTTTCTTGGTAAGCAAAATTGTTTGTAAGTTGTTTATCCGATCATTTCGCCTACTGTTTGGCACCGTTACGAATGAATTATAATTAACTAGCGACTTGCCCCGGCTTCGCACAGGTGCAATGTATTATATACATATAAACTTTCATCTTGAATCACTCTATCTATTTAAAAAAAACCGCATTAAAATCTGTTGCGTAGTTTTAAAGATCTAAGCATACATAGGGACAGACAGACAGCGGAGAGCGACTTTGTTTTATACTATTTCATTTATTAATTTATCAATAAGAACTTACAGTTTCCCAAAACGTTCTTACTGTTAATTACATTAATCTATAATATAAGATTAAAGGTACTTAAGTATTAGTGATATAAAGCCTTAAATTAACAAAAAATTTACTTATATGGTCATCAAACACGTCAATATCTTGGATCTCGAATACCAATCCATTGAGCAAAGCAATGGCCCTAGAACTCGGTATGTTATGCGCACTATGTAGTGATTATATTAAAATTAATACCAAAAATTACATTACTGTCCTCTCCAGCAAATTGTTGCGTTACAACTGTCTATTAAGTACTATTTGCGAATTGATCATGTGTCCCTTGGGGAAAAATTGTTCAGATTCTCATGAATTCTTCCTCATGTAAGAACCACAGTTTGTGGCAGATAATTTAAGAATACCTTACATACTGTGTCATCAGGCTCCATGCAAGAGGAGGAGTTTATACCAGTCAACGACCCGGTCAGCCAACAAGAGGACGAGGAAGGCTCTGGGGCGGACCCTCAAATGGGGCCAGTTATGGAGCGGGAACCAGCTCCGAAGAAGGGCCTCATGGCTACGGTAAGAATGGAGATAAAGAACAGCCTTGTGCAAATATTTGTGTAATATGAAATTCATCATCATGATCATCAGCCGAAAGACGTCCACTGCTGGACAAAGGCCTCCCTCAAGGATTTCCACACCGACCGGTCCTGTGCTGCTGATGGGGAAGAAAACTGACAAAGCTCGCCGATAGAGGCGCTGATATCGCTTGACTCATACTAACTGTCAAAACGTATAGAAAAAAATGTTTACGTGAACTAAACATAAGATTATTAAAAAAATACCGCGTTGTGTGGCGATTGGTTGCAATAATAATGGAAATCATTAATTTCCTAATGATTCTCGGATGAAGAAGACGTGGGAAAAGTTACGTTTTCAATTATGTACTTTTCAACTTCGCCTTTAATTGAGGAACAGTCCAAGTCACATACATTTTCCATTTAAGAATTTTACAGAAAAAAACTAATTTTTAAGACCTCGATAATAAAAAACGCGTAACTAACTGAAAGTTGTTATGAGTCAAGCGTCCGTAGCGCCATCTGCAAATAGCTTTGCGTTTTCTTCCCCATATGAAATTCAGTGCAGACCTAAGTAGATTGGTTGGTTTGTAAACCGTTTTGCATAATTACGCAGCCATAATAAGACATAATTAAGCAGCAGAAATAAGCAGATTGGCTTGTTTGTTTCTAAACTCTTTAGTATACTAAATCGATTCAACGTGGCTTAACGACTGCCATCTAGTGATAGCAACAATGTTACTCACTTGAAATAAAATTAGGTTACCTATTAAATATACAGTCAGTAATGTCAAAATCGCACTTCCCTTAAAAGTAAACTCTACGTAACAAACATTTCTCAAGGAAATCGTAACCAATTAGAGATTTTTTTTGACTTCGCGTTTTAAATTGAGAACTTCTAGCAAAGTGAATTGTCTATGGGTTCGGACTTTTTGGCGGGAACTCGTAGCAATAGTTTGTCAGATTCTTTTATTATCCGAAAAAATAGATATCGTGGTTTTTAATGCATAATATTGATAGTGTATTGTTCAAAAAAGTGTCATGTAAGTGTCTAATATGTAGGACAATGAAATAAAAGTGTGTAGACAGTGTTTCGAGTGCTCTCAAGAAGTCCATGAAATCTTCATCAAAAGTGCTATCATTTTGTTGAAGAATAGAACAATTCAAAGTCGAAATAAATGGCTTTGGCCATAATTTAATTTTTCTATGAAGACGAAGAAATACGGAAGAAATGGCTTATGGCCTTGAAATACGACAGAAGATTTTCAACAGACTAGGCTGTATGGCTATGATCCTTTGCCTTCCCCATCTCGGGGTTAAATAAAACAAACAAATGTCTATGGGTTCCCTGAGAAACGGTGTTCAGTTTCATGAGCAGAGTCCGCAAAGGAAGTACGATTTTGCATTTACATTCAATATATTATATTGTGTCTGAAAATATTAACTTTAATTTTAACTGCCTGAAAACAATAAGCTTATCTATTTGCTATACATACTATAAATATTTATACGTATAACTAAACAGGCATGATGATCTTTATTTTGTCCCGATATCTCCTAAAATAATTTAGCCTACCTATGTATTGTAAACTTTTGTTCTAAGACTTTTCAGAAACAGTACAAAAAATGGAATTCCTATGCAGTGTTGCACAATCAGCTAATTATACAGGGTGTAGGGGACAGGTTTCCGAAAACTTTAAGGGCTTGCTCAGTAGACGAAACTGAACAACTATCCACAAGTTTTTTTTTCAGGAAACGAAAAAAAATAACATCTGCTTCTCCATACAAAATTATAAACTTGATTGGACAGTTTGTATGAAGAAGCCATTTTTTTTCGTTTCCTGAAAAAAATTTTTGTGGACAGTTGTTCAGTTTCGTCTACTGAGCAAGCCCTTAAAGTTTTCGGAAACCTGTCCCTTACACCCTGTATACTTATATGAAAATCAGAGCAATTTTTTCACAAGTTCAACAGTCACAGAACAAAAGTTGTTTTATTTATACATATTAGAAATATTTCTACTGACACCTTTTTGTTAAACCCTGTATACAGATTTATATGAGGATAAATATTTATACAACCCAGGTTATTGCTAGACCATAATCTACCCGAACTCCATAACTTACAATTGTAATCTACCCCTATTACTCGTCTGTAATCTATAATCACCTGTAGCACCCCGTAGTTAGTCTTACCGCTAACCATATATTCCATAACAAACCTAGATCTGGAATTACATCTGGCCTTCTTGGCTCTGGGGTCAGGCGAGGACCTACAGCTGGAGGTGGTCACCATACGCCCAGCACTACGGAAGCCAGAAGCAAGATGACGCGTACCGGTACTACGGGTACGGGAATTTCGGCATCGGTCTCAACGGGTACGGAAGGCAGAGGTGCCAGGACAGATTGACGATACCTTGCGAGAACGAGTATTTTGTTTCGGTGAGTATTTAATGATTATAATTAAAATAGTAATAATTTGACCAATGACCAACCCCGAATTTAAAGTCGAATAATTCGTAAACTATTGATCCGATTTTCGCTAAGGCGAAATGAGGCTGCGATTTTTTCCTTTTTGACGATGTCAAGTAAAAATTCGCAGCTCAGCACACCGGAGCGGATTCCGGCGCAGTGTGATATCCGCCTAAACGTGGAGTGAAAAACACCGCATTCGAATTGGTTCACCCCTTTGTGAGACCCCCCCCCCATACACACACACACACACACACACACAAAAACACGAAGGCTCCAAATCTAGACTTACGCGTTAGATATAATTATTCAGTTTTCAGTCGGACTGACATTCATATACTAATCTAAACCATTCAATACAGAAGCTTAAAAATTGGAACATACATTCCTTAATACTTCCATACATTCCTAATGAGGGTGTAGATATTCAAATAGTGTGTATTGTGTGATTTTTTAAATGATATTTTTACCACCAACCAAACCGAGTCGTACAAAGTTAACCCCGCCGGGAATCGAACCCGCGACCTCCTGATGTGAAGTGAGCTGACAACCCATTTGGCTATGGAGGCAATGGAGGAAGACAAAAAGAAAAGCCGACTTAGTCACGTCCACGACCAAGATGTTAGAGTAAAGAGTAAGATAATATTGTAAATTAACGCAGTTGCCATCTTGCAGAGCTCATCATACCTCTCCGGCGTGTGTGACCCACACCACTGCGGCAACAGCTTCTGTCCCGGCGTTCCCTTCAGCAAATGCCACGTGGAGACATCGACGACACCCTTCGCAGTTTCCTTCCACTTTGGTCCTCCAACCGTCAAGAGGAATCCTGAAGAGAACATTGGTGCCTGCATCCGGTATACACAGTTACCATGCGACTCTTAAAATTTATGGGAATTTGGAGAAAGTCTTTTTCTTTATCTACCTCTAGGTGAGATATTGGAGGAAGTGGACGGTTAAAAAGATGTACAAACTTACAAATTTGAAATACGTCGTATTGGATTGGGCATATTTCGTCAACTATTAAATTTAGTCACTCATTGTTTAAACGAGATAAAGCTGATTTGTAAATATTTAATGTTTCCTTCAAGTAAACTTTTTTTTGTAAATAACATTGTAGAAAATGTGGTGCCATTTTATGCTGTGGGTACCTTAAAATTAAATTATTTTTAATAATACATACTATAAGCAATTTTAATTAAGTAGTTTAATAGATTGTTGGCTTTTAAAAAATATGTTGTTTTTGTTGTATAAAGTTTATGTTCAAAACTGCATTTGTTGTTTTTATTGAGAAGTTGAGAACACATTGAAGCAAAGCTCCAAATGAAATGCAAATAAGTAGTTTCTTTAAAAATATGTAAGTTTATGGTTGACTTTGTGGTGACTGAAAGAAATACACAGCCTAATAACTTACTGAAATTAGGAATGGAATATTGGAACACACACTCCTTAGAAGTTGTAGAGCTGTACATGGACAGTAGAAAATACTTTTCAAAGGTTGATCTCTGAGTGGAAAGGGTGAAATGGATAAAATTTTCCACAGTTACGACGATGAGCTGTTTACATTTGAAACCTACGCGGACAAAGTCGGCATTCACTAGTAAAATGGAACTTTCACGAAACTGAACAATTATCCCCAGGAAACCCTGAATCGATTCGCGAAAAAAGTTTCTATTACTACTAAGTTGGCTGATCTGCGGATGAACTGTGGGAAAAGTCCCAGTATTTTTTCGGGATTTGTAAAGACAACCTATAGGGGTTCCTTAAGGATAATTGTTCAGTTTTATGAGTAGAAGCCTCAGTTATTATTTTTTTTTATGGCAGAGGTGGCAAACTAGCACACGGATCACCTGATGGTAAGCGATTACCGCCGCCCATAGACACCCGCAACACCAGAGGAGTCACAAGTGCGTTGCCGACCTTTAGTTTAGCTTAATAGTTTCAGTTGATTTTGTTAGACTTTATATTTGGTCAGAAGTCCTCGGTAGAAAAGCGAACCCAAAAATATGAGCAAAGTAGGTACAGGTTTGTTATTTCAGATCTACGCGACGGTGTGTGTAAAGAAAACTACATTCATCACAATATCCAATAAATAGCTCCATCTAAAAGTCTACAAGCTTGAGCACTCTGAGCGCTAGTATACCTAAATGTACTACTCAACTCGGAGACTACAATAACTAACGTAGGTACTAGGTATGTAGGATATACAGGATGTAAATATAACTTTTTTGAACAAGCTCTAAAAGAAAAGTTAGAAAGATTGGAAATAGGATTTTCTCGCTCGAACAGAATTCGGTCCTTAGAAATTGTAATTGGAATTTTGATGGAGCAGAGTTAGAAGAATTCTATTTAGATTTTTTATAGTTTATAGAAATAAAAACCAACTGCTTGATAAAAAATATCTGGTTGTACAACTGTATAGATTAAAATGCCCATCGCGCCACTAGGGATACAGTGGGTCGAACATGATTGCAAAAAATGCTGACTGGCAACCTGTTTAGTAATTTACCATTCTTGCAAAAAAAAAACAAATCCAGAGTGTAAAAGCCGCCATCTTGAAATCTTAATCAAACCGTGACTTCTACTCCTGATATTAAACAACTTTCCTAAAGAAAAATTTGAAAGACCCCATACAGGCTGGTGTGTATGAAATGTCCAAAATGATTTTTATTTTAAAATTCAGGATGGGATAATTTCAATAAGATTTTCAGCATTATTAGTTGACTACCACTTAAATTTTCAGAAAAGTATTTTTAAACCTATAACTTTTACATAATTATAAAGACAGGTACCTACGAGGAACGATACATGGTACGTTACATATGAAAGCAAAAGTTTTCGTACCTAGGTCTATCATACAATCATTTTTTAAACACTCTGTAAACAAGTCTATATATATTTCATATAGAATAGAGGTAGATAGGTAGTACAGTGGCTAGGGAGTGATCGCATGAAATATTGATATGGCGGGGTGTGTGACGTCACGCCGTACTCCGTCTGCAGTGCTGTGATTTATCCTGAGTTATTCATGCTTGCCAGCTTGTCTTGGTACGTTTCAGTCAACTGAACTAGCGGGAACAAAGGGGAAATACCTATTTCTATTTGGCTTAATTTTTTTATCCTATGGTATAAAAACAATTTTTAGCTGTTTTAGAAGGACCTGAGAATTTGTTTTGTGGTTTCTATTCATGAAACTAAACAAGTTTCGTCGTGGAACCTATACTCAACTAGACACCCTGTATATTATAAATTTTATAAATTTATAAATTTTTATAAATTTTAAATTTTATAAATTTTTAATTGGGCCACCAACAGTCAATTACATGATACATATTACACAATAGTATGGTTACATAATAGACCAATAACAGGTGTCCGCTAATGGATACATTTATGAGCAGGTACTTATAGATTTAAAGGTAGGAATATTACAGTACTGAAAAAGTGGTTAACTAGTTAATTTCTATATATAATTGTTATTTGCTTTTTATATTGTGCTAGAGATAAATAAAATGGATCGACAGAGACATATTTTAGATTATAAAGCATAGTTGATCTAAAAAGGAATTCGTTTTGTGCATAATTTGTATACACTAAGGGCTGAGCAAACAATGGTTTCTTTCTTAGTGATCTGTTACAGACAAAGTAATAAATACTATTTGTTAGGTCTGGGCAGTTAAACATATTTTTTATAATTTTATAAAGAAACATTTGGTCGGCAATTTCACGTCTTTCAGAAAGGGTCGATACATTATGAAATGTTACTGCGTCCTGATAACTATCAAATTTTTTATAACATCGATAACTTAAACATTTTAAAAATTTACGTTGTATTCTTTCTAGCTGCGCGATATAAGTTACATATTGGGGGTTCCATATCTGACTGGCATATTCTAGTTGACTCCTCACGTAGGAATAGTACAATAATTTTAAAGCAGTTAAGTCGGTAAACTGTTTTGAGTATCTATTTATAAATCCAAGTGTTTTATAAGATTTAGAGGTGATGTAATTAATATGCTGGTCAAATAAGAGTTTGCTATCAATCAGTACTCCTAAATCTTTTGCTACAATGTTTCTAGCTAGGGTGTGTCCATTAAGCTGATAATTAAAAGACTTTGATAGACGTTTTCTCGAGAAAGTAATAACAAAACATTTTTTTACATTTAAGTGTAAACGATTATTGAAGCAATAAGTGCAGAATCTGTCTAAGTCCTTTTGGAGGAGTAAGGAATCGTTCACGCTGTCGACGTTCATGTATACCTTCATATCGTCGGCGTAAAGAAGTATATCAGCTGATCTGAAGCAGTCTATGACGTCATTAATTAGAATATTAAATAATAAAGGACCGATTATCGACCCTTGAGCCACCCCAGAGGTAGTGGTAAACCAGTCCGACCTGTAACCCCCAACCACCACAGCTTGGTTCCTGTTTCGTACGTATGACATGACCCAGCGGAGCAGGCTGCCGTGCACGCCGATATTAATGAGCTTCTTTTCCAGGACGAAATGATCAACTTTATCGAAACATTTGCTAAAATCGGTGTACACGGCATCCGTACTCTTGCCACGTGCCATGCTAGACAGTAAAAAATTATTGTATAAAACTAAGTTAGTGACTGTGGAGCGACCTGCGACGAAGCCATGTTGTTTTTGATTAAGTCTCTTTCCTATGGACGTATATAATTGATCACAAACAATTTTTTCAAATAATTTGGCAATAATATTTAATTTGGAAATAGGCCTGTAATTTCTTATGTCGCTCTTAGGCCCGCTTTTGTGTATGGGCGATATGAATGCCTCCTTCCATTTCGTCGGGAAGCATCCTTGTTCAAGTGATAAATTGAAGAGGTAACATAGTGGATCAGAAATAGACTCGGAGCATTCCTTTAAAAAGGATGGAGGAATCCCATCGGAACCTGCACTTTTATTTATATCCAATTTAGTTATGTACTTTGTAATTACATTTTTATTAATGTAAATATCAGATATGGAATCCGTTACAGAGTGCCTCTCTGGAAATTGATTTTCGTTCACCGGGAATGATGCTTCATAAACAGAAGAGAAGTATTTTAAAAAAAGATTACAAATATCTTGCCCGATTGAGGCTGTTTTTTGTTCGTAAAACATACAGTTTGGTAAACTTTTTGAGTTTGTTACATTTTTAATATAGGAGAAAAAACTTTTTGAGTTTTTAGTAATGTTAGAACAAATTTTATGCATGTACGCCTTAAAAGATAAGTTATTCATAAGTTTTTGTTTCGATCTCAGCATTTTGTATTTGTCCTCATCGGTTTAATTTTTATAAATTTTAAATTTACGGAAATATTTCATTTTTTCTTTAGTTAACTTAATTAACTCAAAATTATACCAAGGGGGGTACTTACGGGGTTTGATAAGCTTACTAGGTGTAAATAAATCAATAGCATTGTAGATCTTTTCATAAAAAACGTTTACGGCCTCATCCAACGATTTACTGTTGAATAGAACAGTCCAGTCAGTGCCACCAAGCTCCGCTCGGATTGAGTCGTAATTAGCTTTGTAAAAAGAATATGAGTAAACTGCATTGTCGGTCAGATAAGACGAGGACGTTTCCAGTGTGACATCCATTACTAGTGAACTATGAACTAAGCTGTCTTCTGGAACGAGACAGTCGTCCGCCTTATTGACAACGACGGTGAAGTTAGCTAATACCAGGTCAAGTATGTTATTATGACTATTAAAAATGTGATTATATTGGTTTAGATTAGAGTAAGAAAGGCAGTTAATTGTAAAGTTACACAAACTAGAATTACAATATTGTGGTATCATATGGTCACAGTTTTCAGGGTGATCCCATTCTATGTCTGAAAGATTAAAATCTCCTAGGATTAAGAAATAATCATCTAGTTTATTGGTTGTTAAAGAACATACATTGTCGAAGTAGGATTCGATATTAGTTTTATAGTCGGCATTAACTGGGATATAAGCGCACGATAAATGCAGCTTACGTTGTTTATCGCCATGATTTTTTAATGTTATAGATACCCACAAGTCCTCTGCGCGTGTTTGCCAGGAAGTTTGTTCTGCGAAACAAATATCGGTCTTAATCGCGATGAATATTCCGCCGCCCTTGCCCTGGCCGGTCGCGGAGTAATCACGATCAATTTCAATTTCAATTTCAATTTCAATTTATTCAATTTCAATTCAATTTAATTTAATTTTAATTTATTTCAATTTCAATTTATTTATTTATTTGTGATTATAAGTTATACAAGATGGTGTTATAATACAGTGACCTATGTATAATCTGTCATTTGACGTACAAAAATACAATACAATTCAATCTAGAACATTAAAAAGTCAAAACGATACTAATAAAGCATTGTAACAATAAAAATAATTCCAAATATGTATAATAATATAAAAATAATTCTAAATATGTAAAAAAAAGAAATGTTATAATAAAATTGTGCTCATAATTAAATACTACATTAAAATCATTAAAATAACAACTATACAATATAAATTAGTACCTAGCCTAAAATTCAAATATAAAAAAACTCAATTCTAATAATTTTCGAACATGTCAAATAAAATTGTTTAAAAATTCATCAATTGAATAATATACCTTATCTATTAAAAATGTTTTAAGTCGCCTAATAAAATCATTCATGTTATGGGAGTCGCGGATACATTTAGGGATTTTGTTGTATATCATTGGAGCCATTGCAAAAATACTACCATGGAAAAGCGAAGTCTTACACTGGACGGGACACAGACGATCACGACGTCGCGCCCGTGCGCTGTTCTGAAAATATTCCGGATGTGACCGTACAAAGACCGCAACTTCATAAATATATAGAGCTGGTACTGTGAGTAGTTGTAATTGTTTGAAATGCGGTATACAGGTGTCAGTCTTTTGTAGCCTACAGATTGCTCTAATACATCGTTTTTGTGATCTAAGTACCGCCTCCTTGCCAGTAGCATTGCCCCAGAACATTATGCCATATCTCAAAGTTGGTACAACGTAACCATGATATGCTGCAAGCACAGCTTTCTGATTTACCGTTTTACCCAGCATATAAAGAGCATACGAGAATTGGGTAACTTTTTTTACATACATGATTAATGTGAGTAGCCCATTTCAAATTATTATCAATGTGTAGACCTAAAAATTTGGTAGATGTAATTTCTTTCACTGTCTTACCTTCAAATTGGATGTTAGTCAATAGATTCGCAAAGTTCCTTTGTTTAAAGGACATGATACTAGTTTTATCTATATTGATTTGAAGATTGTTTCGTTTAAGCCAATCCACGATTAAATGAAGGTCCCTACTTAGATCATTTTCTGTTTCACATATGACAGTGCTGTCGTCAGCATATAAAACCATGGGATGTTCTATGGATTTTGGTATGTCATTTATGTATACTAAAAACAATAATGGACCCAAAATACTGCCTTGTGGCACACCATATTGAACTCTTCTTACGTCAGACATGTATGACTTTTCAGTTTTTGTCGTAGCACATATCTTTTCAATTTTGGTAACCTGATTTCTGTCGCTAAGGTAAGACTTTATTAAATTATTTGTGTTTCCTCTTACACCATATGCCTCTAGTTTACTCAATAGTATTTTGTGATCTACGTAGTCGAATGCTTTCGTTAAATCTAAATATAGAGCAAATACGGGCACTCGGTTATCAACTCTCTTATATATTTTATGGAGAAAGTCGTAAATAGCTATATCAATTTTTTTATTTTTCCTAAATCCGTTCTGCTCTTTTACTAACATATTGTTACTTTCAAAGTATTCATATAGCCTATTGTGAATTACTTTCTCTATGATTTTAGACATAATGGGAATCAGTGCCACCGGTCTATAAGACTTCATGTTATCTTTGTCCTCTTTTTTAAATAGTGGTTTTATGACAGACAGTTTTAGTTTCTGTGGAAACACGCCGTGTTCTATACATAAATTGGTGACGTGACTTAACGGTGGTGCAATTAATAATGCTACATATTTTATAATTCGTGTGCTTATATTGTCATACCCGGTACTATACGTATTTTTTAAGTTTCTTATAATTTGAAATATTTCCTCTTGGCAAGTAGGTTTCATGAAAAGAGAATTAGGTGAGCTAGATATAAGTGGAGTATTTTTTTCTTTTGAGCTGTCCTGCATTACTGGTTTAACTATATCAATAAAATAATTATTAAATGACTGCGCTATTTCATGAGGATTTTTAATGATTCTATCCTTAACCTTTATCTGTGTAATGTATTTCCTCGGATCGCGTCTTATAATTGAATATCGTTGGTCTAGAAGCTCATTATTGTAGAAAGTATCATTTAGCCATGACTCTGTAATAACTATTATGTCGTAATCGTTGGATAAGGCATTTTTGTAAAAATCTTGTATTTTCGTACGTAACCCCCTGACGTTTTGATAGAATATACGTAAAGAAATCATTGTAAATATAAAACGCCATAGCAAACCAGCATGATAACAAACACAGCTGAGAAAAAACAAACATAAGTTAAGACAAATATAAAGCAGGTCTGCCTCCCTAAGTACATTACCATATGGTTGGTTATTATATGCACTAAGTGTACAGCGTAAGGTCCAGTTACCGACCGGTGTAGAAGGCCGAGTATGGCGGTAGCTGCGGCGGCGGCGGCGGCGGCGGCGGGCCGCGGCCGCACCGCCGCCACTACCACTGTTTTATCGACGCAGCTGCCGATGGTTATGAAACTTTGTTGTTGACAAAACATGACCTCTGAGATTTGGTGATCACTTTTAGCACAATTTAATACGGAGTATAAAAATATACACAAAACACAACACAGTGATAATAAAAAAAGGAGTCAGGTTATTTTTTTGAGATCCGACTCGTGTTGGATACGGATTATCGGGGAGTCACTATGGTCGTTCCTGCGTGCCAGGATCTTGCAGTCTGAGACCCAGACAAATTGGAATCCCTTATCCTTTGCTGCAGATTTCGCCTTATGTAGGAGAGCTTTATTGTGCCGGGTTAAGTGGTCTGATGCGAAAATCTCATAAGCTCATAAGCTTCACCAGGTATTCCTGCGTCGCTGGTGGTGATCCCTTTGCGTTTCTTAAACGAAGACAGAAAGTGGTCTTTGATCGACTTAGAGCGAAATTTGACTATAATTGGTTTAATCTTCGTAGCATATTGTTTCGAGGGGGCGACACGGGAGACAAATTCGATGACTCTTGCCATTTAAACTCAATTACGGTCGAGATCTTTTGCAGTAGTGATACGAGATTTTCACTTTTACTGCAGGGTATGTTACGTATTTCTACGTTATTGAGGCGCGCCCTCTGATCCTGTTCGTCGATGTGAGTTGTGAGGGTAGATATCTGGTTCTTTAGGACTGCGATTTCCTCGTCATGAGATTCGATTTTCTTTACTTTATTTTCAAGCCCGGCAAGTTTTGCTGCAAGGTCTTTTATTTGTCCGTTGCAGAAATCAATGGCCTTATTGGTTTCTTTCATTCCGGAATTCAGTTCCTTGATATCGGTCTTCATCGATTTGCATTCTTTCTCGGTGCGTTTCACAATGCAGAGAATCTCCGCGATGTTGTTGGGCTGCTGGTTTGAAACGGCATCCTCTTTAGGATTTTTACGTGACGACGATGACATATTTACGAAAACTACGTTCGCGATCGAAAACGATTGATAAGCACTTAATTAGTTCCTACACTCGATCGTAAGCACTGCGCACGAGTGGTTGTCACGGCGGCGCGCGACCGACTGATGAGTGGTTGTCACGGCGGCGCGCGACCGACTGATGTTAAGGGACAGGTTTCCGAAAAGTAGACGAAACTGAACAACTTTCCACACGAATTTTTTTCAGGAAACGAAAAAAAAGCGGCTCCTCCATACAAAATTATAAACTTGATTGGACAGTTTGTATGGAGAACCCGACTTTTCTTTTCGTTTCCTGAAAAAAATTCTTGTGTAAAGTTGTTCAGTTTCGTCTACTGAGCAAGCCCTTAAAGTTTTCGGAAACCTGTCCCTGACACCCTGTATAAGGTGCTACTTATACTGTAATGTAATTGTGTAACTTTATTAGTGCCCGACATTTTAGTCAGTGCTTCTACTCATGATTCTGATCAACTTTCCCCAAGGAACCCATAGTCAAATCGCTTCGCTACTCTCTGATTAAAGGCTGACCTGATGGAAAGTGGTTACCGCCGCCTTCAAGAACCTTTTCAATTCCTTCTTAAAGAGAGTCCCAATTAAGAGAACGCGGGACTGCTTAGGACCTCTGTCATTCACTCGGCCTCGCTGGGCAACCACAGAGCCGACAAGTCGCTACGTGAAGAGCGGTCACTTATTTAGAGAGTTACTTCACCAAAGCGGAGATGTGCAAAGCGGAGAGGAGAGGCTTATCAGCTAGGGTGTGCGTAGTCTCCACCGAAGCTGTACTGGCTAGACCGGAACAGTGGTATGTACTGGATAAAGCGGAGCTGAGCTGCGTGCGGCGAGAGTTAGATGCACAGTATAAGGATATTATACAGTATGGACAGCCCTGCCGTGTGACTTGTCAGTGACCGGTTGTCTTGAGGCAACGCAAAGATTGGCAAACTATAGACAATTATATTTTCATAAGGAGAGACGCGATGGCTTGTAAGGCTATACAGCCTTGTTTCGTGTACACAGTATTTATGCCGCACGCCACCGCTTACTGCATGCCGCCCACATCGTTCGTCTCCGCTGCACGCCGCCTGCTTGCGAGACACAGCTCACATCTTTGGACAGATCGCGCTAAACAAATATGAGACATCTCCTTGCTCAACCGTCTCCACTGACTTACTCTAAGCTCTGTTTGAGTAGTTATTATAATAATATCGTAAATAGCGATGCTTTTCCAAGTTGCATTTTTTTTAGTTCCCGATGAGATTTGGAAAAAAAACAAGATTTGCAAGAAAATTTCAAATTTTTCTCATCTCATCGCACTAATATTATGAATACTAAAGTATGGATGTTTGTTTGTTATTTGTTTGTTTATTTGTTCTGCTTTCACGCCGAGACTACTGAACCGATTTGGATGTTTAGTAGGTAAATAGATAAAGCACTCGTTAACACATAAGATAAATTTTATCCCGAAAAACTTAAGGGTTCCTGGAGGAATGCTTAAAAACTTAAAATTTCCACTTCGTCACTAGATGGTTCTCTTGAACCCAATATTCTGAAGTCCACGAAGACGAAGTGACGGGCGAAAGCTAGTACTAAACAAAATTAAGACTGTCACTTTCCATCCTGTCCACTCTCTGTGAGAAGGAAACCGTGTCGATCGGTTACTACGTTGCGACGTGAAAGGACAAACAAACAATCTCACTTGGAAGGTTCTTACGCATTATAAATGTAAGTATCTAGCGATAGCAACCGACACCATTGGCTTAATATGCCTTGCGAAGCACGGAAGCTGTCGAGATAAATGCCACTAACAGTTAGTTGACCTGCTGCCTCCGGTACCCTCACTCACTCGGCGAAACACAACGCAAGCGTTGCTTCACGCCGGTTTTCTGTGAGGCCGTGGTATCACTCCGGTCGAGCCGGCCCATTCGTGCCGAAGCATGGCTCTCCCACGGCAACGAATAAGCCCTTAACATCATCTCGCCTGCAGTGGGGACGATTTGAGTTGTTAACATAAGGATAATTATTGTTGTACACACATGAAAGATCAACAGCTATGAAATAAAAGACAATATTTAATTACAACAGTCAATAAAAAAAATTGAAGTTAGTACAATGATATATTTGGTGCCTACTTTATTAAATGTCACACATTAGGAAACTTATTTACACTGAACTAAAGCTTAGTCGAGGATTGTTACATAATCTATTCAATAGCCTATACTAATTACAAATGCAGACCTAAAAAAATTAACCACGGCCTCTGCTCAGGAAACTGAATAATTATCCTCAGTTAGCAAAATCATTTTTTGACTTGCCATTCTTATGCAGCCCCTCCCACAATTCCTCTCATCCCCTATCCCATTTCAAAGGCCGGCAACGCACTTGTGACTCCTCTGGTGTTGCGGGTGTCTATGGGCGGCGGTAATCGCTTACCATCAGGTGATCCATCTGCTCGTTTGCCACCTATAACATAAAAAAAAGAATTTCTTAATTCGCGGTTTTTAGGCCAAGTTTTTCTTGTTCTTGCGAATTTCAAGTACTTAGTTATTTGTTTCTTAGGGAAAGTTGTTCAGTTTCATGAGTAGAGGCCGTGATAAAAATTTTTCAGGTACCTATTTAAAAACGATCCTATATAACTTATTATAATTACATTATAAACAATACATGACTTATACAAATATTTTCAAATAGTATTATTAATTTACAAACAGTTTGTATCACTATTTGGTTACATTGATTTAATCTTAATTTTTTTTAAGGCGATAATTTGATCTTTTTTGTTGTTGATGATGCCGCCGCGATGACGTTGATGGAGTTCCAGGCGGTGGCGATCTTGTCGTTAATGGCATTGGAGGTGGAATAGGTGGAGGAGTAGAAGAGGATGGAGATGGCAGAGGTGTAGGAGGAGGAGGTGTTGAAGGGGGTGGAGATGGCGGAGGTGGAGGAGGAGGAGGAGGTGGAGGTGGAGGTGGAGTTGGAGGAGGTGGAGGGGGTGGAGACGGCGGTGATGGTGGTGCTGGGGATGGCTGGGGTGATTTCGTTGGACTAGACGGCTGAGTTCGGATCTTCTTGACACGATCTCCGGTATTATCACTCTCCGCCTTCTTACCTTCCAGCACAACCATTTTCACAATAGGGATCAACATAAAACCACTTAAAAGGACACAAGTTCCCGAGTAATAAAATGTTACGTTGTACCCGTATATCCCTTCTAATACTCCACCAATAGGAACACATAATAAATTTCCAATTCCAACGAACAATAGTATAACTCCCATAGCATTCGTTAGTTTTGACAAGCCGTATATTTTGACGACTACAATACTTCTCAAGCCGGACAAGCCACCCGCCGACACGCCAAACATCACAGCATATAGATATTGCAAATAAACACCATTCATGAACGGACAGCATAAAGTACTTGCTCCATTTACTATTGTACATCCTGCATATATCATTAGTGGGTTCACTTTCGAAGCCAACGTTCCAAACATTATTCTTCCAAATCCATTCATAAATCCATACGTACTTACCATGAAACTGCAGAGTGTCGGATCGATTCCTGCTTTCTCGTTTTTCACTTGCAGGTAAGTCAATGGTATTAAATAACCTAAATGACACAAGAAGCAGTTACTACACAATAATATAAAAGACCTTTGCTTAAGAAGAGAAAAGTCCAACATAGACGCCAGGACTCTTCTAACTGCTGTTGTGAAAACACCACGTTTATCATGTAAATCATGAACAGTAACTGCACGAGTTACAGCTAACTGATACTCGAGGCCGGTCTTCGATTTGGGGTCAACGTTTAATACGCTTTTTTGGTATTCGGGTAACTCTTCCAATCGTCCTTCATAAAAGGCGTCGTCTCGATACATTGGCCGCGCTTGCTCGACGTGTGGCTCCCAGTCAAACAGTCTTGCAAGGGCACCTCGTTTCTTTGTTGGCTTTATTTTAATGTTACTGAGATCTACGCTACATCTTTTATTCTTGATTTGATCGTGAACGTTGTATTTAGAAATGAAAGACTGCACTTGCCGTAGTTGTTGGCGGCTTACGGCACCATTTGGTGTGTTGGCTCTTAATGTAAGTCTGGATACGGCATACTCTGAGGCAGAACTGGCACCTGGTGCCTGTGATAATATCGGAGTGCTCACCACCGCAGCTGCAGTGGGAAAATGCACATTCGATACAGCACGCAGCACTCGTTCTGCAGCTGTTGAATGAAGAACTCCTTGTGCTGTTGTAGAAGGTTTAGCCAAATTGGGCAGAACAGTTACAGTACGAGTTGGCTCAGTGTCATTTTCTTCTTCTAATGTAACGGTGAATGAAAGCAAAGGTCGATAAGCTAAGCCCAAAAAATAAACTATGCCACTTAGCCCGGATTGGAATAAACATGTGCTTCTCCAACCAGATATTCTAGTGAAATACGTGTTTATAGGAAAAAATGCCATCACTCCGAAACTAGACCCCGTACCAGCTACAGCTAAAGCTATTGTTCTATATTTCTCAAAATAAAATCCTACCGATAAACCTGCCGACAAATTTAACATACATGCACCAAATCCAATGCATGCTCCATAGAAGAAACAGATGAGTGCGAATTTCTGCGTGAAGTACGATATGAGTAAACAAATAGATATTATTACAGATGAAGACATCAGGCATGCACGGAAACCGAATCTATTTATTAGTGCTGCGCCAAATGGACTGGCTAAATAGTAAGTACTGGCTTGTAAAGAGCCTATTAAACTTACTAAAGACATCGGTTTTTTTAGGTCTCTTGAAAAGTCCTCGATTTGGGCACCAAATGAGGAACATATTCCGTCTAGGATGCAGATGGATGTGAAGGAGCAGGCAAGGATGACCCAGGCCCAGCCGCCGTCGGTGGGCATGGTGATCTGAGCAGCGATCTCTGTCTTCTCGCCACCTTCCAGATCTTCGTCGTCGTTGGGAGCCAACGGGCTGCTTACCACTCTGCTCACTTTATCCGTGTAATCAAATCTGTCCTTTGATATTATTTCCCTGATCATATTTATTTATGATTTTACTTCTAGTAGTGTAAAATTTATAACTTTATTCCACTCTCTCTCTTTTAGTTTGTGCTGATAACTTTATTTATTTATTGCCTTCAAACAATAACAAACTTATATGTTGTACACTTGTAAAATATTGAATTGAATTCGATAAGTATCTCTTTTATAAAAAAAAAATTGTATACCTATGTTTATTTCATGAAGTGTCATGAGTACTGTAAAATGACTGTAAATAATTAATGTCATTGGCGAAATCATAGAAACCGCCATTCCTTTTTTTATAGTAGTAGTAATAATGTGTATTGACACATCACCAAGAGAGTCCTTACTTGAGAGTAAAGTCCTACTTTAAATAGTATTCTTACCTACACTTAGAAAACCTTATATTTTTTGTGACCAAAGAAAACGAGGCCTTTCAACACTGATAAGCTCGTCCTTAAGATTAGGTCTTGGCTCATAAAAGATTACCAACTACCCAGAAGCGTAGTATAAAATATGGTAAACTTATGCATCCGAAATGCGCTGAAGTGGCTGAAAAACTAGCTCTGCTGCACATGCTTTAGATAAGGCGGATTAACTACCGGTGGGTTTCTCGTATGCAAAACGGAAAGTCAGTCTAGAAACTAGACTCTAGATAGAAAGTTTAGGGTTGCTTCTATACAAAAAAAAATATAATTAATTTTTTTCTTAAAAAAGAAACACACCAAATTCAATGAAATTTTATACATAATACTATATACAGGGTGTAACAGAAGTGTGTGACAAAATCGCAAATTTTTTTTGGACTTTTCATACAAATCGATCAGCTGGCGAACCAAGTTTGTATGAAAAGTCCAAAAATTTTTTTGCGATTTCAACAAAGTTGTAGAACAAAAGTTGTTCAGTTTGATGGGTAAAAGCCAGCCTTGAAGTATTGTCACACACTTCTGTTACACCCTGTATATGTAAGAAATTTTTTAAATTATGGTAAGTACTTAATTGAACCATTTATTTTTTCAGTGATTTAAAGTTTATCAATTTTAAAAAGCAATCCAAGACTCCGAGAGTTGACTGCATCAAAAATCAAGTATTTTTCACTAAGTTTCAACTTTACTGAAAATCGTGTTGATTGGAAAAATCCTTTAAAAATGCAGAAAAAGTTCAAGAAGTTATATTGAATATTCAAGATGTAATCAAGATAACGACATTTCGAATTCGCAATATTTCTTTGAGGTTGCTCTTTCAGTTATGTTTATTGTTATTGGTAAGCCTCAAAGGCATCAAGTTGGGGGCTAGTTTTCCATTTTCCTGTCTAGTGAACAGTAAGCATACCCGCCACTCGCAGTGTGAACAGTGCGACATGCCTCAGAGCTAATTCTATTACTCTCATGCAATACAGGGGTTGCCATTTTCAAAACTGTGTATACTTATCTACAATCAGAGTTCCTCTTTTTTTTATATACATCAAAAGTTCCTATGAAATGTGATACGCCATGGTGATTTCGACTACGGCGACCACTTCAGACCCCATCGTGTTATGACGCATGTGCGCCTTTATGTGGCTGATGTAGCAAATTTTGTGTGTGAACTGCTGTGAGCAGTGGGGACAGGAGAGAACACCGCTCCGTATTATAGGTGATAGCCGCAGGAGGACGGGCATTTTCGTCGCGTTTAGTGTCGAGGTCTTGTCTGCAACATTCTTCAAAATCGGAGACTTTATTGTAGACTATTCGTCTCCATGCAGGACGACGCACTGTTAAAGTTTCCCATTGCGAGTGGTAGATGTCGCATCTGTTCAAGTGTATTTTTAAGACGTTTTTGTATCTAAGGAGCTGACCGCCATGCTTGCGCTTGCCCTCAGACAGCTTGGAGTAGAAGATGCGCTTTGCCACTCGCTCCTCCGCCATACGCGATACATGGCCACACCATCAGAGCTGTCGCTCCATCAAATAGGCTTCAATGCCACCTACATTGGCTCGACGCAACACTTCGGTATTCCGCACGCGGTCTGACCCTCGGATATTCTGAATATTGCGAAGAAATTTAACGTGGAAACGGTACAGACCCACCACACTCGCACTCTGGATATGCCCGATATACCATACTATATAAATTAATATTTGATGAAAGTCTTGATATTCTACTTTTACTGTAGGGAAAGGTAACATTTTTAATTCCGTCAGTTTAATTTTTAATTTTGTTGGAACCTTTTTTTTTTTTTTTTTTTTTTTTATGGCAGAGGTGGCAAACGAGCAGACGGATCACCTGATGGTAAGCGATTACCGCCGCCCATAGACACCCGCAACACCAGAGGAGTCACAAGTGCGTTGCCGGCCTTTGATTTGGGAGTACGCTCTTTTCTTGAAGGTTTGAATGTCGTATCGGTCCGGAAATACCGCAGGCGACAATTCATTCCACAGTTTGGTTGTGCGAGGCAGAAAGTTTCTAGTGAAACGCACAGTTGTGGACTGCCAACCATCTATGTGATGGGGATGAATATGTTGTCGCGTAGAACGATGGCGGAAAGAGGCGGCAGGGATCAATCCGAACAATTCCTCGGAGCACTCCCCATTGTACATGCGATAGAGAATGCAGAGCGAGGCTACATCTCTACGCAGCGCCAGGGAGTCAAGCCGATCTGAAATATCCTGGCAGTCGACGATTCGAGTTGCCCTTCGTTGAATGCGGTCCAGAGGGAGAAGCTGGTACTGGGGTGCCCCTGCCCAGAGATGAGAACAGTATTCCATATGAGGCCGAACCTGCGCCTTATAAAGTTGCAGGCGATGCGCCGCAGTGAAATACCGTCTCGATCTATTGAACACACCAAGCTTCTTCGAGGCTAATTTAGCCTTACCCTCTAGATGGCCACGGAACTGGACTGCACTCGATATGTCGACACCAAGAATTCCGATACTAGCTGAGGCATTTAGGGGAGTGTCCTCAAAACGAGGTGATACGACAAATGGCATTTTCTTGGCAGTGAACGCGCAAACTTGTGTCTTAGTGGGGTTAAATTGGACCAAATTAAGTCGACCCCATTCTGAGACTTTCTTTAAAGAGGCCTCAATTTCCGTCACAAGTTTGTTTCGGCTCTCGATGACGCTTTCCCGAGAAATATTGGCACGGCCGGTATAGAAGGCATCACCTGTGCTGTCATCCGCATAACAATGAGTGCTGCTGATTTGCAGCATATCATTGATATGCAGAAGGAACAGTGTAGGCGAAAGCACACAGCCTTGAGGGACACCAGCATTCACAGACATAGAATCTGAGCATGCACCGTCGACTACGACCTTTATGCTTCTGTCTGCAAGAAAACTAGTGACCCATTTGCATAATTCCTCGGGAAGCCCATAAGAAGGAAGCTTCGCAAGAAGTGCTTTGTGCCAGACCCGATCGAAGGCCTTCGCTATGTCCAAACTAACGGCCAAAGCTTCCCCCTTAGTCTCGATCGCCTGTGCCCAACGATGTGTCAGGTAGACAAGAAGATCACCAGCGGACCGGCCCTTACGGAAACCGTACTGTCGGTCACTAAGCAGCTGGCGGTCCTCTAGGTACCGAAGGAGCTGGCTGTTGATAATGGACTCCATTATCTTTGAGAATAAGGAGGTTATGGCTATCGGCCGGTAGTTGGACGGATTCGAGCGGTCACCTTTTTTAGGGATCGGGTGCACCAAAGCTGTCTTCCATGACTTCGGGACTACGCCAGTGGAGTATGAGAGCCGAAAAAGGCGCGTTAAAACTGGAGCCAACTCTGGAGCACACACCTTCAACACGATAGGAGGGATTCCGTCGGGCCCACTCGACTTATGAATGTCGAGGGAAAAAAGTGCTTTACGCACTGAGCGTTGGTGGAACCGGATATCCGGCATACAGCTCGTGCACCGCGGTATGGTCGGCGGCTCGTTTCCCCCGTCATCTAACGTTGAGTTGGACGCAAAGAGTTTGCCTAGAAGATCGGCTTTCTCCTTTGCGTCGTGGGCCAATGAATCATTTCCCATGTGCAGTGGTGGAAATGATGGCGTGCAGAAATTCCCCTGGACAGCTTTGGCCAGAGACCAGAACGCACGAGTTCCCGAAGGAAGACGCTCTAGTCTCTCGCCAATTCTGCCTATGTGCGCTGACTTTGCCCTGGCAATGTCTCTTTTGAAGGACCTGGAGGCAAAGTTAAACTCCTTTTTTAATACGCTGGTCTTTTCATCCCGTACCTTCGCCGCATTTGCCCAGGCTTGGTAACATTCCTGCTTTCGGCGAGAAGCCTTTTTGCAGGACCGACCAAACCAAGGCTGGGATTTGCCGCCAATGGGGACCACTGAGGATGGGATAAAAAGCTCCATACCCTGCAGCACCACATCAGCGACAGAATCGGCAGCGAAGTTGGGATCATCCGGCGTGAAGCAAACCTGCCCCCAAGGGTAGGACGCAAAGAAAGACCGCATCCCATCCCAATCTGCTGACTTGTAATGCCACACACGACGGCGACAGGCGACTCGCGGTCGCGGCGGGCACGTGAGTGGCACCGTACTCCGGATAAGGCAGTGATCCGAAGAGCCGAGTGAGGCGTCAACGGATACTTGGTAGCCGTCCGGATGAGAAGTCAGCAGAAGGTCCAACAGTGAAGGTTCATGGTTCTCCACATCTGGGATTCGCGTGGGCGTAGTAACCAGTTGTGTCAAACCATATGCCAGGGCGAAGTCGTGAACAGATCTCCCCGCATGATCGGTCTTGCTAGAACCGAGCCATTCGGCGTGGTGGGCGTTAAAATCGCCGAGTACCACGATCTCAGCGGATGGGATCTGCTGCTGCACAGTATCTGCAGCCATTTGGATGTGCTCAATGAGTCGGTCAGTTTCGCCATCGCCGGTATGGGACCTATATAGGCACGAATAGACGCGGGGATGGTCATCGCCGTCTACACGTAGCCATATGGTGGAGAGGTCCCTACCTTCAAGGTTGCTGAGACGGCGAGAACTGATATCGTCTCTAACGTACACGCACACTCCAGCCCTAGGCACGAAGGAGTGTTCCAGTCCATACCCAGGGTAGGAGAGGTATGATGTGTCTGCTGGGGACGATATCTGTGTCTCGGTCAGGAAGAGCAAGGCCGGCTTTGCTGTCTCTAGGTGGTAGTGAACAGCATTAATGTTTGAGTGTAAGCCCCTGATGTTGCAGAAGTCCACGGCCAGCGTGGCAGGGGGTGCCAAGGTGTTTTTGCCCTTCCCTTGTGCAACTGGATGATGGAGCGCTGTTATGCCCCCCCCAGAGTACGACGAGGGGCGGCCTGGACGTCCAGGCTCAGGCACATTGTATCCTGAGCATGGACGTCCAGAGAGGGATTCTCCAGCGCTAGCGCAGCTGGTACCCTCCTGGGGTAACAAATTTGGTAACTGCGCTATCATTGGGGGGGGGGGGGGGGTTTGGGCCTCCGGTACCCTCACTCACTCGGCGAAACACAACGCAAGCGTTGCTTCACGCCGGTTTTCTGTGAGGCCGTGGTATCACTCCGGTCGAGCCGGCCCATTCGTGCCGAAGCATGGCTCTCCCACGGATGAAAAACTGAACCTATTAACTGGAGCAAAGAAAACTGATTTCTCACATTACGATAGGTAATTGTATTGAATTTAAATAAAATCAAATACTCTTTATTTTCATATCACATAAAAGAAGTAAACGCACAATAACCAAAATAAAAATGCAAAGACTAATATAATACAAGAATACAAGAATTTTAAGTAGAGCCGTTTTTAACGACGAACATATATTTTTTTGTATGTATGTTATGCGATTATTGATTTTAATAATTCTTTTTTGGTTGGTTGGGTCATATTTCGGAGGTGGTCTCAATTATATATTTCAATTCATTATTGTTATTGCGCACTACCCTATATAATATTCTTACGTGATTTCCTTCACCTAAAGGTTGTCTGGAAGAGATCGCTCTTTAGCGATAAGACCGCCTACCTGTATAACTTTTTTAAATGTTTATTTTTTTATTTTCCTGTTTTGTTGTGCAATAAAGTGTTTTCATTCATTCATTCATTCATTCATATATATTTTATCGAAATAGATTTAGCGCTTTTTGAAAAAATCAACAAAAACAAAAAGAGAGACATAGAAAATTGTAGCTGTTACGATTGAAGTCAGTTGTTTTTAACGTGTCCAGCATTTTCAATTACGTTTCACCCTGTACTTCCACTGAGTTAGAGAAATACAAATGATTTATTGAATACTCGTCAGTACCTAGGCCCAAGCCTTCTATGATTCAGCAATTACTTTTATTTCAGAAGACACAAAGCTTCATTCAACTGAAAGAGCTTCATCTATTTTCATGAGGTACCTTTATCTATTTAACCCCGCAGTAGGTAAAGGTGAAACTGTATGATATAACTAAAGAAATATCACAAAAAGGCTTTCATTTTCTTGAGAAGGTGCTCGAGGCCGACCTTCAGAATTGTAGGTAGTTTGTCTGTAGGATGCGTGAAAAAACCGACACAGGTACAGTTCACATATGAAGGATAATAGTGTAGATTCGGTGTTTACGATTAAACTTATTTGACAGGACTAAACTAATTTTAAGCGCCCTGTCCTTGACTTTTCAATATAGAAAGAAAAAGACAGAACACTTAAATTAACAGAAATCCTGTCAAATAAGTTAATCGTGAGAACCGAATCGACACCACTGTGTCCATTTTTTACGTTCTTAGTTTTTAAGTCGTTTATTTCGGCAAGAGAGAGTACACTCAGACTAAAAAAAAAGCAATATGTGCGCCTGAGTTGAGCACAATATACACACTATTACACGTTCGACGGTATAATTATAGCTCAGAGTAAAAATATCCGTTACAGTAAATTATAAATATCTGTCTGTCGATGTCGTGAAGTTATAAGTTACATAGCAATTAGGGGGGAAGTGTCCGCCCCATGTAAATATAAGGTAGTTTGATTAGTTTCTTTGGTACTTTATATGATCCAGTTTTGTCCATTATTATTGTATTTCTGTGTACAACTATAATAAAATTAAATCGTGACTCGAAAATAAGAAAAAAAGGTTTTAGACATTGCTGAATTAATTTAATTGATATAATTGCTAGACATGTACCGGGTAATGGATTTGCTGGGTAGATACCCGTCAATGAAACACGTCTGCATCGTTCGCTTTCTCGCGTCTATTTTTTGGAAACAGGCAACGTCTACGAAAAAAAAGCCGACTAGATCCTGATCGAGCTGAAGGACTCTTAATTTTATACCATAACTTAATAATTATAAATTTTAAATACTAAATAAGATTTAAATATGAACGACAGTTACATAAATGTACCTATAGTTTTGTGATTTTTACTGCAACTAAAATGTAACTTCAAAATAACGTGTTTTTTAATTACTAGGTAATTACTCGGCTACGCCCAAAGACTTCTTTATAATAGAAGTCTTTGGCTACGCCGGTTACCCGCTAACCGGCCGGATCCGCTGGGTACCGGATCCAAACCGGGTACCCGGTACATGTCTAATAATTGCATTGAAGTGAAGGTACAAACGTTTTCTATTTTCCTAAAGTTCCATTAAGTTTCTGTTTATTTTGATAAACATTGTTTTTTCTTGCTCCTATACTAAAGTTACACATACTCGTATTGCATCTTTTTTACTCATATTTAATTTGACAGAGATAGCGATATAGCTCGCGTAGTCCGCGTAGCAGTATTTGTAGTCAAAACAAAACGTCTGGATCCGTTTAAGCAACGAAATGTTTCTTTTCAGTACATTTTTTTTCTAAGCGATATAATAGCTTTTCGGTCCATGTAGATAGTACAATTTTATCGTAATTTTATAGGCATTGTAGGCGGGACCCATGGGATTCCAGCCTTCATAGAGAAGGCGGGTTACTTGAAAATTATTTTAGAACTTTGTAATATAATATGATAAAGATAGAAGCACTATATTGTATAATAATGGATTATATACGTTTGTACCTATAAGCAGTGTAACGACATTTTAAAAGTCTTTATTTATACAGATGTTACAAAAATTGAGTAAACCCTATTAACTGTGTCATCATCAACACTTGTTCAATAGTCCAATATTTCAAACGGTTTCAGAACAATCGTTGAACAAAAGTTGTACAGAGTTGAAACTATAGTTTATGCGTTCCATTTTTTTGTTACGCCCTTATTTTTTTAACTTTCTTATTTTATTTTTTATACTTATCTGTAATTCTTATTTTTTATACTTATTTGTAATTCTTATTTTTTATACTTATTTGTAATTCTTATTTTTTATACTTATATTAGGTAGTTGTTCTTATTTTTAACTTATTTGTAATCCACCTCTTTCCTTCTTCGTCATTTACCTAACTCTTGGCGCTATTTCGGCCTAATCTAGGGTTCACTTACCCACCTGTGTTTCCCAAAATTTTCATTAATTTGTCTCTCTACACCTGCCGCCAAGCAGCGTGCTGTGTTCCAGCGGATAGGGTCGAACAAGGTGGGTATTGACTTAACAAAATCAAAATCTGTTTTATATAAGTAGATACTTTACACATATTTTTACTTCTTTTAACTATCCAGATATCCACCATTGCTCGCTCTACACTTGCCGCCAAGCAGCTTGCTGTATTCCGGTGGGTCTGACGAGATAGCCAGCTTAATTACATCCACGATCGGCATGGCGCTGTCAGACACAAAGTACTATACAGAAGGTCCGCTCAATATTCTCACTAAAATCCTAAGCATATACATGCTTATAGACGTATACGGTCGTTCGAGGCAAGGTCACGATCGCACAGTACGTGATCTTGCCTTGCCTCGAACGACCGTATATTTCTATAAGCATGTATATGCTTACGATTTTAGTGGTTTGTATTAAGCGGACCTTCTGTGTCTATTTTGTGTTTCAGGTGTAACAGATATAGATAACGGTGGTCAATGTCCAGCATCAGGTGGATTAGCAGAGTTTTTCCACCTCATGCAAAAAATATACCACAAAAATATAAAAAAAACGTCTTTTACAACTCTTAATAACTGTACCACAGAGTCAACAGATGTATAAGTAAGTTTTCCTATTGTATGTAGGTACGTATATTTCATTATTTTATTATTCGGCAATGAATTGAACGGGACGCGCGTAAAATGGAATTCCTATTTATTTCGATTGTGTTTTTATTATTCCGTGTCTTTGTAACACAATTCGGTATTCAGTGTGTTTTTCCTCCGTCAGTTTTTTATGCTTTTATATGTTCGGTGTTGTTAAAAGCATTTTACCTGGTGGCTGAACGTTACGAATTTTTCCGACTTTCACGTTATTTTTTTGTTATTCGTTTTTTATTTCATACTAGCTTTTACTTGCACCTCAGCTCGTGTGAATATTACTTTTATGATTGTCGTTGGTTGAGGGTAGCGCAAAGCCTCTATCTAGGTAAGCTTTTTGCTTAATTTAAACGAATTGGTTGAATAATTATAGCAATAAATTTTGTTGCTTTGTCACATTGTATTATTTCTGGGTACCTAGGTAGTATGATTTGATGATATGTCACTTTCCAGAACGTCAAATATATGTGTACAAAATCATGTCGCTCCGTTGCTGCTCCGTTGCGGTGTGACAGACGGACTAACAAACAACCTTAGTTTTGCATTTAGAATATAAGTGAGGATAAAATTTTTACAATATGGAGTGTAATAAAATATATCTTATAAAAAATATCAGTTATTAGGCAAAGGAGAATGGGTAGTTTTGTATGGGCACCGTACCTAGTGCACTGTAGCATTATGAACTATGTTGGTGTTTGTTGCCCTCATGGAGTAGTATAATTTACCCTAAGACAGTATGCCTTAATTCACTTGGAGGAAAAACAGTTTTATGAAAGATGAACTGATTTTGTTATATAATAACTAAATATTTTGTTCAAGAATGTACGGGAAACTAGGTTTTTCTCAAAGTGAATTAAGACTCTCTTAGGATAAATTAAACTACTCTAATAGGGCAGCTCATACCGACATAGTTCATAATGCTACAATTTTGGTTTGGGTACGCTCTTACCCATTGTTCTTTAATTAATTTTTATAACTTGTTTAAATTTTCAACAAAAGTGGTATTACGAGTAGAATTAATAAACAAAATTATATCGTCTCCGACGGTAAAATACAAGTTCTCAGTGAAGTTTTACTCTTATATCTCTTATAACAGCGAGAACCTCGAGTACTTCAATGATAGTTAGTAGATGGTAGAACGAATTGAAAGACCAATCAGAAGCATACTTCCTCTTCTTATCGTGTGGCACACTTAACTGGTCTATCCACAAGGTATAGACGGCGGTTGCCTAGTGTTGCACTTAGCATCACCCGCGGTCACGTGTAGGGCATTTAGGTTTCACCTACGGACGTGTGCAATGCGACCATCATACTCATCTAAAAATCAGATTGTGCAGGTTTCCTCACGATGTTTTTCCTTCACCTTTAAAGCAGTCGGAATGAAAATGCACGTAAGTTTCGACAAACTCATTGGTGCACTGGCCAGGATTTGAACCCACGACCTCTGGTTAAGAGGTCGAAGTCAATACCGCTTAGCCACCGACGCTTTTTTGTAGCACAGTAACTCATTTATACTGCCTTTGGTTTTTAGAAGCTACTTTGAAAACGTCGCCAATTTACCGAGTTTTCTACTAAGGTGGAAATAAATTTTTCTCTTAGTTAATTTTATTGTCTTCTACTTAATTTGTTTCTTACTTTTTTTTACAAACTCCTCGGAATAGCGGAGAAAGGTTTCAAACTCATAAGTTAAAAATTTTTTTAATTGTAATAGCGAAAAGAGTGACACCAACTCAAGACTAAAGAGTCTTTTTTATCTATGGACACCGAGGAATTTTGTTCAGACTGAAGAGTTTTTAATGAATTTTGCAAGTTTTTGAATGACACCTTGTAATACCAACAGGCCGGGGAATCCAAAGGTGTCAAAGAATGGGCGATTTGTTTTTACATTTAATTTTGTGTTATGGTCTCCTTGAAATTTTGGACTCCTCATACAAATTTATCAATTTACCCCCTAATATTGTTTGGGACAGGAAAAGTTATTAAGTTTCATGGGTCGTCCACACGTCGTCACATTTTTTTAGGTAATTTAGAAGGAGTTTAGGTACCTATATAAGGTTATGTTAGCGTCACGTCAGCGTAAGATCGCCTTAATCGTAATTGAACGGATAACGTGTAACTTCATTAAAATCTAAAATCGATTAATCCAATTGTATTGAACTAAAATCGAAATGATCAGAAGATCTTGGTATTAATAGATCAATAAAAAAGATGACAATTCATGAAAACAAGGGCGATTACAATTTAAGCGATGACATAAACGTTTTAGCTTAGCTTCTTCTTCAACACAGTTCTTGTTCTTCTTTTCTCTTTGGCATTCCACAACAATAAAGAGTGATTTTGCCACTGTCAAGTGAAAAGAGATAAGTGAATATTTGGGAGACTCTTCAAAAAACAATGGTGAAACGCCAATGTCAAGTAATGTCGTGACATTACTTGACACTGGCGTTTCACCATTTCACCAAGTCGTGGCTTATGGTGAGGGCACTTAAAAACACTCCACGTGGTGCTTTGCCGCTGGAACTCGGAAAACAGAGCTGTCTTCCGAGTTAATCCTCTTCTTATTTACTTACTTACCTCAGAATCTGGATCTCAGCTATTTTTCTATCGCAAAAATAACGTTGAAACTATTCCAAAACGGTAATAATCGTAAAATGTACTTAATCGACGTGTGCTTGGTACAGAATCCCGGCAAAAGAGTTACCAAATGACACTAGTAATGAAAATGACATAGGCACAGGTGTAAAATACCACTTCCGAAAACTTAAAAGGTGGGATCCAATTTTAAAACTGAACAACTTTTCTCAATTAGGTTACTTATACTGAGTTTTCAAACAAAAAATTGAGTCTCAATACAAAATTGTCAGTTTTAAGTCAGTATAGGTTTTTCTTTATTTTTTTATTTGATAGGTGGCAAACGAGCAGACGTATCACCTGATGGTAAGCGATTACCGCCGCCCATAGACACCCGCAACACCAGAGGAGTCACAAGTGCGTTGCCAACCTTTGAAATGGGATGGGGGGATGGGTGAAAGGTTCCATAAAAAAGTTGTTCAGTTTCACTAGTAGTATTCAAGTTGCGGGAGTGGTCTTTTTATCTACATACTGTATACATATACCCGGAAAATAATACAACAATTGCAAAAAGAAAATGCGCTGTCGCTACATTTGTGTTTGGGAGAAATGTGTTACTTCAATTAAAATCCAATTTATTTGCCATGTGGCGTCCTGGTTAAGTCATACTAGCTTCTATATTAGGGTTGCGAAGCTTTTATGAAACGTAAAGATTTTATATTTAAATTTGTCGATGAATTTCTCTGTATTCGGCTCTTAAGTGTGCTTCTATAAATACATCGAAAACGATAATCTTGAAAACTGCGGATCGGATTGGATTGAAATTTGGAACTTTTTTGATACGAAGGCTGTAGCGGGGGATGAGTCTAGCTACGGTTTGATTATGGTTATCAAAATTTACATAGTGGTTTTTGATATTATCTTTATTTCCCAAAAAGTGGCCAAATAGTACACTGAAGCACTCGTATTTATTTATTTTGTATATTATGTTGATGTCTTTTGTATTAGATACTAGCGACCCGCCCCGGCTTCGCACGGGTGGAATGTATTATTATATACATAAAACCTTCCTATTGAATCACTCTATCTATTAAAAAAAACCGCACCAAAATCTGTTGCGTAGTTTTAAAGATCTAAGCATACATAGGGACAGACAGACAGCGGGAAGCGACTTTGTTTTATACTATGTAGTGATTGTGATTTTACCGGACCTGTCGCCGTGGAAATCTTTGTGGGAGGTTTTTGTTCAGCAGTGGACGTCTATCGGCTGATGTAATGATTTAGGTCATAAAATTGTAGCTTAGGCTATACTATATATAAGCTAGTTATATAGCGCGTATCACTGTTGGCCCATATTATTGACCGTGAGCGTCGTTCTACAGATTTTGTCTCGACTGACTCGGTGGCTAAGTGGTTAGCGATCCTGACCTCTGATCCGAGAATCGTGGGTTCGATCCTCAGGGCAAACTTTTCTGTGATGAGCAGAATTGTTTGCTCTGAGTTTGGGTGTATAATATCTATGTATGTATGTATTAAATGTATATGTGTATGTATATCAGTCTCTGGTTCCCATAGTACAGGGAATCCTAGTTTGGGGCCAGATGACCGTGTGTGATTTGTCCCGGTTATTATTATCTCCAAAAATCGTTCTTTAAGCAAGACCTTCACAAAACTGACGTTTTACAATGTTTACACTCGTGCTTACATGCAAACTTGATTACGCGCGCTCTATAGCTTGCTTATGTTACTTGTGCACACTCTAAGGAAAGCAAGTACAAATTTGAGCACAGCCCTAGAGGAAACTGTGATTGCAGTTTAATAATGTAAGGAGCACAGGTCACCGTGTGCGCTCCAGGCACTTCATACCGCGAATATACTCGAGACTCGAAGCTTGTGGACACCACAGAGCTTTATCAATTACCCATTACTAAATACTTGTATATACTGCTTAATAACCCATATAGGACGATATCGTCCCCACTGGTGAGTCGCCTTACTTTGGGAAGGTTAGGCAATTCTATACACGGGGGCTAAGTTCGGACTGGTGGAGGTTGTTAGTCTGGTGCCTAACCATAGTGCCAGAAGTTTTGAAGCTGTTGGTAAGAACTCTGATGTAGTTTAACGATTGCTATCTAGTGCTACGATTTTTAGGTGCTTCAGAGTTTATTATTTTTGTGAACAACACCGTATCAGCACGGAGGTATAGAAAGGGTGATATTCTTTTTCAAATTATACACTCACTGACTTAGGCCACTGTTGCGACTAGTATCGCCTCAGCCTAAACATCATGCAGCTGTCGTCGGCTGGACGGCGTGGAGCGCTGCCGGACCCGCGAGCAGACCTCGATCGGAGCCAATGAGTGACTCGTCCTTTTTTTTAAACATTTTCTATTCTATTCTATTTTTCTATTTGGCATTCCACATCTCATTTAAGGAGTGATTTTGCCAATGTCAAGTGAAAAATGTGAGAATCTTCAATAAAAAAAATGGCGAAACGCCAATGTTAAGTGAAAGACACTGCTCTACGGGTGATGGCCACTTAAAGACAATCGCTCCACTTGGTGGTTTGCTGCTGGAGCTCGGAAAACTTAGCTGTCTTCTGAGTTAATCCTCTTCTCATGACCGCTTATCACTGAATCGGAATCACAGCTATTTTCCCATCTCAAAAATAACGTTGAGACTACTCTAAAACGGAAATAATTAAAAAAAATACTCAGCAGACGTTTGCTCGGTACAGAGTCCCGAAAACCAACCTTCAAACATTTTAATTAAATTAAACATTGAATATAACAGTATTTATTCAAATTACCATTTTTTATTTCACTGAGTTATCGGAGTTGACAGACACTTAAATATTGCTTGAATACGGAATATTTCACGTTTGCTCTGTCAGTACTTCTATTAAAAAGGGTTAAGGAATGTTCATTGCAAGGCAGTTCATTTGGTTGTATAAGTTTAAGCCACGGTACATACAATACATTATAGTAATTACTTTCATACACTCCCTGACCTCCCTCTCTAAAAAAACATTAAGGCGCGACGTACACTCAATCTGAGCAGGTTGATGCATGATAATATAATATCGACCGTAACGCCACTTTTCTTGGCTTTCAAATAAGTTAAAAAAAATTCGTTCAAGGTAAATTGAAGGTATTAAAATTGCAGATTTTTGTGTATTGGTTTCAACATAAACAAATACTGTGTTTCCGAGAGAATTTGCAATTAATGCAAAATACAGGGTTTATAGGACATTTTTTTTCATCAAAGTTTTTGTGATTTTTATGATTCTGTTCAAGGCAATTTGTTCTTTATTGTTTCAAGTATGATATATATTTTTTCTATAGTGATAGCTTTAACCATTATTTCAAGAATTTCGTTGCCAGTTGCTTAGCGTAATCCACGCAACACACATATTTACGTATGTGTTAACGTTATTTCCTTATTTAGTAGTTTAGGAAGTTATAACGCTGAAGTTTTGTTGAATATCCGGAGCGTGTCGATAGAGATACACATCTACGAAAATATCAAATATTTTTTACTGCACGGGAAATCCAATTCCGAAAACCAAACCTGTATTTGAAAAGCGAACATTTCTAACGAACTTATGCAATATTTGCCGTTATCTTTGACTCTAGCTATGAAATAGCACCGGATTTCTCTTTGGCTGTGCTCCAGAACTGCCTTTGGTTGTACGGTGTTAAAATAAATGTGAGATGAACTTTAAACAAGCATAACCGATATAAGTAAAACTTGAAACGTTTCCAACAAAGACCTTTAGAAATTAACGAATCAAAGTCCTTTTTAAGTAGAGATCTTCAGAAGATAATGAAGTTGGATTGGCCAGGCTCTATGTTTCTTACTCATAGGAAAAAGGAAGAGGGGTCAACAAAAGTCTACTTGGTGGACGTAGATCGGAACCAGTGGAAAGCTATAGTTGAGACTATTCTATAGTCCTAAGGGGTCAGAGGAGCTAAGAAGAAGAATAGTGTTGTAATTTTAATAAACACTACGAAATAAATTTTATTGTTAGTGACTCATGGCGAAATAGTCTCAAGAATTTTACTAAAGAATTTAATACACTGCCCCATGAACAAGTTATTGCCTTAGTCCCAAATAGACAACTTAAATATTATTCCTATTTCTGTTAAGGTTAAAATTAAGACTGTAATCGTTTCTAGAAAACAAATTTAAATTCTTACGAACATACCTGCATGATATTTTCGTATATAAACTGACTGGCAATATTTAAAATATTAATTATTTATGAATACCGTTTTATCTATTAATTCACAAATTAAATTAGATAACTCTTGTTTAGCTAAATTTCCAGAAAGTAATCCCTTTGTTATATTTATTACTTTCTACTTGTTATCAACTCTTCAGATTAGATGCCTGTTTAGACTTTTCTGTTTGTTGTTCAGCCTGAATTTCAATTACATTGTTGAAACTTTCCGTAATTTACTATTTAGTATTATTTGCCAGTGGGAATAATAAGTATTTTGTCTTATTTTTGACAATTCCCAGTCATAAGTCTAAAGCCTGTTTGTATGTCTGTCTGTGGCATCGGAGCTCTCAAACGAGTGGACCGGCTTGAATGCGGTTTTTTCAGTTGAAAGAAAATTGAATTCTGGTTCCTGTTAGCTATGAAAAACGATTAAATACATTTTGTGCTTCACGAATAATTTCAGAACAAAACAGCGTTAATAAGAGATACTTAGTGGAAAATGTGTTGGAAGGGAGTTTCTTCAGGGCCCGCCGTTTCTTCTCACTCCGCAAACACTTCCCGAAACAGTGGGTATACGAGTTCCGAGTGGTAGGAACCTCGTATTAGGTAGATAAAAGAATGAAGTTCGAAAAGTGTACACTGCTACCTACTTCGAATAAAATATTTTCATTTTCAAAAAATGCCGTATGAGAATGTTTGTAACCAAACTAAATTAGTAAAAATAATTTTCAAATCGATCGACAGCCACAATCATATGGACACACATACGTACATACATACTCGAAAAACGTTATCTTCCGCTTGGTAACAAAGAGTTCTTATATATGAGAAAAGTGAGTGATATGACCTGAAAATAACGTATGTGTATAAACTTGGGTGCGTAATTTTGAAACTTCACTCTAACTTTTCACGCAAACTTTACAATAATATGGTTTAATAGCAAATGCTATTTCCATACTTACACTTCCTCTACGCCTTACGTTATTCTTCTTATCCAAAACTTATTAACTCTTAAGCTTTGCCCTTTGTGCGACAGAAAAAGGGTTGTCTGGAAGAGATCGCTTCTAGCGATAAGACCGCCTTTGTACACGTAATCCAATATTTTTTATGTTATGTAAATTCCTTGTATGCAATAAAGCATTAATACAATACAATACAATACAAAAAGCACTTCAAAATGACGGCAATAATGGGAAAACTGATAATTCATAATTTTATTTTGATACCTACTGTTGTTAAAATGGTTTAAATATTATATATTCTTTTATTTTATCAACAGAAAACATCACTTCAAAATGACAACAGTACTAGAAAACTGCAAATTTACAATTTAAATCCTTTATTCTCTGCTCTTTGCGTAAAAAGAGATTTAATTAAAGACGTTGTTTGTTCCCAATGTTTTGTTAAGCTGGAGTAATCGCGCTGAGTGCGCTCAACGGATAGTGTATCGAAAAAAATGCATTTATGTATACCACCCCTTTTGTTGTGAGCTGTAGCAGATCTCTGTACTTCTTCTAAGTAACTATTACTTATATCTAAATTGTATCTAGACGCTGTGCCAAGACTGCAGTAAATCGTTTGTAATAGACGCAAAGGCCATTGATTAATCTAGATTCTAAAGACAGGTGTAACACACCAATATACATATACGGGTGGGGCAAGTTAGCCAGACAGATATTTCAAAATACCACTCTTTATTTATCTGCACCATAACTTGCCGATCGGGTATCGTGACCCTGCGTCAGCTTACATACGCTTCCCATAGACTTTTACTATTTTATAAGCGATATGAATCAAACGGCTCCCTAATAGCCTGACCAACTCCCGGTGGCATAAAATACCGAACCTTTTCTAGAACCTCTAGAAACATCCGTTTAGTCATCAGTTATGTTAACCTGGAGGGCTTAGATGAAATTCCTGTTATACCGGCAATTACGCTGGCTATCTCGCACCACCCGCCGCACAGCACGCTGCTTAGTCGCAGGTATAGAGTGAGAAGTGGCACCCATCCTGTCGGACCCGGCATAATAACCTGGATGGGTTAGGATGGATGGATGGATGGTTTAGTGGCAATCATTTTTTAGCAAAGCACGCTAAGCCGTTGTTTGGCAACGGTTTCTATCACTAAAGCCGCGTTAAACCAAGCCAGAGGCCTTTTAGGCGGCTTGAAAACTTCTGATCATGGGGATGAGACTCGTGCCTCAGAAGTTGGGTTGGGACAATATGCCTTGTTAATGACTAGTAGTATCATATGGCTACCCATTTTTACTTCAACTTGCATATTGGAAGACTAGAGTCTTCCTCCGGTTACTTAGAATAATTGTAAAGCCTATTCAAGGTGCTTTAAAGCAACGAGCTTCTAGTGCACTGAAGTGCAAATGCAGTCGCGTGTTGTCGATACGATCCTGCTAAGTGGCGACTTGGTTTAATGACGTCCACTTTTTTAATGATTGTTGTTAAAGTTATAGCAGTTGCAGAAAATAAGATGGCAGAAATAAACTTAAAGGTTCGAGAAAGGATTCCGTACTATTATAAACTAATATTCTTAAGCCCCGATGCATATAGGGG
Organism: Coleophora deauratella; assembly: GCA_958295455.1. NCBI lineage: Eukaryota > Metazoa > Arthropoda > Insecta > Lepidoptera > Coleophoridae > Coleophora > Coleophora deauratella. The sequence goes on from OY282406.1 coordinate 1,899,555, forward strand.
TGTAATATGTTTAAAATCTATGTCTGACTGTTTATCTGTGTCTTTCTATGGTTTCGTATATAGCTCTTAAACAAGTGGACCGATTTTGGTTCAGTTTTTTACTTAAATACAAAAAAAAAACATCGCAGTGGCTCCTAGCTAGGTGGTGTTTTTACCCAAAAATATTTCTTTCATTCCATTCCGGATCTTTGTCGCAAATTCAAGTCACCTTAATCGGTTCTTAATATTTTTGTAGTTTTGCGTTCATAGCTCTCAGAATCGCTAGACTTAAGTGGGAGTGGGCGGGGCACATAGCTCGTAGAACAGATGGCCGTTGGGGCAGTAAAGTTCTCGAATGGCGACCGCGCACCGGAAGACGCAGTGTGGGCAGGCCTCCGACTCGGTGGACCGACGACCTAGCTGGTAAAGGTTGCAGGAAGCCGCTGGATGCGAGCCTCACAGGACCGGTCGGTGTGGAAATCCTTAGGAGAGGCCTTTGTCCAGCAGTGGACGTGTTTCGGCTGATAGATAGATAGTTTTGCGTTCAAGTTTGCACTAGAAAGTGTATATTAACTACAGATTTTTTGAGACTTCCTTTGGAAATGAATTATCATTAACCTTAAAAAATATGCGGTTTAATATTAAACTAGATTTCGTCACACAAATTGCTAGAGCCAGACATTTAGGGCGTATCGCCGTAATGGTTCCCCTTTTAGTACGACAATCAAAAGGTTTTACAAAAGGGCAGACCGATTTCTGCTCCGGAATTCGTAGGTCATTTATAACAGCACTGTGAGGTGTTTCACAATTAACTATTAGCGATTAAAACGTAATTAGTAGCGGTTTTTGATAGATTTGAGGAACCCTTTTTTTAACGACTTCTAAAAATGAGGAGGTACTCATTTCGAGTTTATGTTTTTTATAATATAATAATAATAATATAGAATTTATTTCAGGCCGTAGCCCATACGTGTTAGTAAAACAACAATGACTTATAGTTTAGTGTTAGTAAATTTACAATTTTAATGAAAACACAAAAAGAAGAACAGTCACTACATCTGGACACTGGCCCGGCGTTTGTGCAACGTCGTCCAGTGGTCGAGTATAGGACAGTCCGGTTTGTTGGCAATGGTGCTCAGGATCCCGTTGGTGCTGGCCCTCGTCCGCCGCATCAGGGACGGGACTCTTTTGCGCACAATTGCATAGAAGCCGTCGGTGCGTGCTTCTGCGAACATCCCCGAGGCACTGCAATACCGGGGCAGCCCCATCAGCACCCTTTATGTATTGTATGTTATGCGATGTCTTCGCCGATGTTGTATGTTCGCAGATTGTATGTTTTATGTTGATTGTATACAAATTGTACAATTGAAATGTTATTTTTATTCGATAGATATTGACTTCAAAATGTTTGCATATATATTTAAATTGTATTCAAATCGGTTAAGTACTTTTTCAAAGTAACAAATAGATATTTAAAAAATACTATATTGTAATTGCTACGATTTTTAGGGTTCCGTAGCCAAATGACAAAAAACGGAACCCTTATGGATTCGTCATGTCTGTCTGTCTGTCTATCTGTCTGTCAGTCTTGTCTGTCCGTCTGTATGTCACAGCCACTTTTTTCCGAAACTATAAGAACTATACTGTTGAAACTTGGTAAGTAGATGTATTTTGTAAACCGCATTAAGATTTTCACAAAAAATTTAAAAAAAAAACAATAAATTTTGGGGTTCCCCATACTTAAAACTGAAACTCAAACATTTTTTTTCATCAAACCCATACGTGTGGGGTATCTATGGATAGGTCTTCAAAAATGATATTGAAGTTTCTAATAGCATTTTTTTCTAAACTGAATAGTTTGCGCGAGAGACACTTTGTCTGTAAAATGTGTGTCCCCCCCCCCCCTGTAACTTCTAAAATAAGAGAATGATAAAACTAAAAAAAATATATGATGTAAATTACCATGCAAACTTCCACCGAAAATTGGTTTGAACGAGATCTAGTAAGTAGTTTTTTTTTAATACGTCATAAATCGTAAACCGCAATTTACCTACAACGAACTACAATAATCCTATAGTTAAGTGTCCCGACGATTTTGAAAACGGCTTGAAAACTTGTGACGAAAATCTAGAATTAGGGGTTAAAACTCGCCAGAAATCGATCTATGGTGAAATTATCTTCGAAAAACTCATTTAAGGGAGATATGAGCGAAATTACATAATATGACTACACATATGACGTTTATTTTTAACACCACCTTCAAGCGCGAACTGGCCTAAAGGTTCGGTGCTGGCTTTTTTTTATGTAGGTTCGGATTCGAATCCCGCGAGACTTTAGACCGCGGGGGGACACACATTTTACCACTTTGGAAGTGTCTCTCGCGCAAACTATTCAGTTTAGAAAAAAATTATATTAGAAACCTCAATATCATTTTTGAAGACCTATCCATAGATACCCCACACGTATGGGTTTGATGAAAAAAATTTTTTTGAGTTTCATTTCTAAGTATGGGGAACCCCCAAAATTTATTGTTTTTTTTCTATTTTTGTATGAAAATCTTAATGCGGTTCACAGACTACATCTACTTACCAAGTTTCAACAGTATAGTTCTTATAGTTTCGGAAAAAAGCGGCTGTGTCATACAGCCGGACAGACAGACAGACAGACAGACAGACAGACAGACATGACGAATCTATAAGGGTTCCGTTTTTTGCCATTAGGCTACGGAACCCTAAAAAAATATATGATGTACATTACCATGCAAACTTCCACCGAAAATTGGTTTGAACGAGATCTAGTAAGTAGTTTTTTTTTAATACGTCATAAATCGTAAACCGCAATTTACCTACAACGAACTACAAGAACTTTTATATTTTGTTACTTGCTGTTACGGAACCCTTCATGGGCGAGTCCGACTCGCACTTGGCCGCTTTTTTTTATTACGTCATAAATCGTAAACCGCAAATCCTTTCAGCCCATTAGATCCGTTTCCCAAATCACTTACCTTTCATTCAATCAACTCAAATATAAAAAATATGGAGTTCAAGACATGTGTGATTATGAATTTATACGGAACCCTCGGTGCGCGAGTCCGACTCGCACTTGGTCGGTTTTTTTTTAATTTGTCAAATAATCGCCGAATCAAAAATAGGGCTAATATTACTTACCACTTGAGTCTGTGTCTTAGTCTCGGCACCACAGCTCTTCGATGGTTGGACCAATTTTAATACAATTTTTTTTAATCGCGATGGTTTTTAGCTTTGCTTGGAGAAAATAAGTTTTGTAGTTTTCGGGTGATGTTTTTTTTATTTTTTTGAATAGTTATTTTAGATTTCTCATACAAAATTGCCCAATTAGATGTTCGATTTGTATGAAAAGTCCAATATTTATTTTACAGTTTCAGTAAGCCGTTTCGTTTATAAAACCTCAATCAAAGTAGGTACATAATTGCTACGCCATTTTGTAGTAACCTGTATTTAATAATTTATAATAAATGTTATTATAAATGCAATCATCATAATATCGGTTACCTAACTTATGCCCCGTAAGTCCTGAATTCCATTAAGTCATGAACCCGACTCAGTTAGCGTACGAAATTAACAGACAATAACGCCGAAACATTATTTTGGCACTAAATACCTACCTACTTACCTTCGACGGAATTGATAACGATAATGCGAAAAACATGATTGCGAAAAAGATGATAGCGAAAATTGGCACCGCGAAAACGTTACTGCGAAGTACGTTATATCGAAATCATAGTTACCTATAGTTAAAATAGACTTTTTAATAGACTTAGAAGCGGTCGTGGCTCAGTGCGGCTTGCGTAGTCGCGTCAATCATGCAGGTTAACTGACTACGGGCATGGTCATATCCTGGATGGGTGTGACTGTTAGTGGCATTTATCTCTACCGTTTCCGTACTTCAAAGGCTCGTTAAGCTGTTATTGCCGGTTGCTATAATTAGATAGCCATGTCGGCTTGAAAACCTCTGATACTGGGGTTGGCCACTCTACCGATCCGGACTTGGCCCCCGTGTGTGGAGCCTTCCCGAGGACGAGGCCCGTGCCCCTGCAGTGGGGACGATATGGGTTGTTAACGAAATATACTTTAACTTAGTATTGTACGTTACTGCGTTAACTCTTTGCAGTATGAAGTCGATTGTTAGTCATCTAAGTTAAATTTATGGCTTATTGATCGATTTTTAATTGCTTCTTCAGGAGGTCTTTTTAAATAGGGTTTTTAACTTGACGATGTACTCGTACTGGCGGTAGAAGAGTGTCGCTTCTGTTCTGTAGTAACAGTTTTTAATCTTTGATAATAGTAACTATTCTTTGATTATGCTATTAACTACCTACGATGTGGCTACGACCCTCTCCCACATTATCTACCCTCTTGTCTGACTAACGCAGAGCTATAAATTTAGTCGAAATGCAAATTAGGTCTTCAGTATAGCAACATTGAATAATTTTCCTCTGCGGTTACGTTGCCTTATTGACTAAGACTTTGTGGAATTAGAATAATATAATAATAATATCTGGGACAAATCACACACGGTCATCTGGCCCCAAACTAGGATTCCCTGTATCTTGGGAACCAGAGACTGATATACATATAGTTCATTCCAATCAAAAAAAGCAAAAGGTAAACAAACATAGTACGCAGATGACATTGACATGTGTCAGTTCCATAGTAAGTTTGTTTAAGTTTTGCTTTTTTTTGATTGGAATGAACTATACACATATACTTTTTAAATACATGCATATCGATTCTTCTGGGCTCAAAGTAGGGCGTATACGCCTAAGGTCTATTTAGCGTTTATGCCCTTTAAACCTAGAAGTATCGATATAGATATAATACACCCAGACTCAGAGCAAACAATTCTGCTCATCACAGAAAAGTTTGCCCTGTGTGGGGATCGAACCCACGACTCTCGGATCAGAGGTCAGGATCGCTAACCACTTAGCGAGTCAGTCAATTAGAATATCTACCTACATAATGTAAATACAGGTTGAAATTGAAATCGCGGACACAATTTTTAACTCTGGTTTCTGCTTAAAGAATTGAACAACTTTCTCTAAGAAACGAATTCAATCGGAGCAAAAAAAAATATTGGACAATCGATGGACCTTGAGTAGCCAACTTTGCATGGAAAGTCCACATTTTTTTTTGGTCCGACTGAATTGGTTCCTTAGACAAAGTTACTCAGTGTCATGAGCAGAAATCACAGTTAAAATTTGGTCCGCGATTTCAATTTCATTCTGTATATACTTTCTAATAGTAAGAAATATGTAGTCAGCTCCTTTTTCTAAAAGGTATAGCAAAGTGCCGAAGATGCGTATAGGAAACCAAAGTGATAATATTTTCCAATAGAGCTTATGTTTCTGAATAACTTTCGCAATCCTATCCTTTCGTCTTTTTAATGAAGTCTTTGCTTAAATTTCGGATGAAACAGCCTATCTGATCGCTGGCAATTTAATTATTCTTACTCACTTTATCAGCAATTTCAATCATTTATCGACAGCAGTGCTTCTCTATTCTAAGGAATGGAAATATTTTCCAATTTTAAAATATTTTTTTTATATTTCATTTTTCTGACTGTGCGTTGTCTGTTAGTTCAATAAGACAAGGTATGTTTTATAGGTACAAACATATTTTTACTTACATCCATCTTGTATTTTTCGCACGACGCGTCAACAATGCCTATTCCATTCATAATGCATCCATCTGCACGGAGCGCGCTATTTCCACAGATTAGATAATATTACGCTCTATTTCTTTGATGTAGGTAGGTAGGCACGTAGCAAGAGTAGCATTATAAGAGACCACATTTGGTGTACACGGAAACTAAGAGCTGTATAAGACAGTGTTATAATGGTGTTTACAGCGCTGTTAACACTGATATAACTCTTAATTGGGCACAAATTATTCAGCCTATGGTTCTAATTTAGTTCACATTTCTACTTAAAAGCATTATAGTAGCACTATATTGGAATTATTATGGTTCACAAGGCTGTTTATCAGCTGCTTAACGGAATACGATTGTCCTGTTATACAGACTAAGCGCTAGGATTTGGTGACTGCTAGTCTTAAATAACGCTTTAGGTTCTGTATTATTCTTCGACCACTAGAAAACTTTATTTTATTTGTTATAGCTGCTTAAAATAGCATTATAGCGGTGCCGATAATTTCCCAGAGTGTGATTAATGGTGAAGTGAATCTTATAATTGAGAATTTTTGGTAACTTAGGTATAAATACACTTTTATTATGTTATTAGCATGTGAAAACACTTGGGATTGCAAGTTCACTGTGAATGTTTATATAGTTTTAAAGCAAAAAATTTACGCGCCTCGAAAATATCTCGTTTTTAATTAGAAATACTGTGAAAAAACTAACATGTTAAAATATTTTTGTCTGATTTACATAAAATTATGCAAAGTTTATATTATACTATAATAAGTGTATGTTTATGGTGTAATTAAAAGCAGAGATATTTAGTAAAACATAAATAACAACATAATATTGTTATATGATATACTGTTTAGGTTAAAACAAAATGGCGCATTTAAGAATCCTATGTGAACTCTTTTAATCCTGAATAAATTACCATGGCTATACAAGAGTAACCTCCAGTTCCTCTATTATGCTTATTGCAGTAAATAAGAGTTCCAGTGAAACATTTCACAGCCAAATGCTGTATTTCTGAGTTAGACCAGGATCTCGAAATACGTTTGGTGTTCACGTGTGTTAATTAAACACTTTTATGCAGCTTTGCAAAAGAGGCTAATAACAGAGTCGAGGTGAACCGATGTGGAACTTTTTGCTTGAAATCACTCTAAATATAGGTACACCACTCTAAGACTATTGGCTGTATGGTAGTTCACAGCGACTCTTTTAAAATGCCAGCATTATAGTGGTATAATTCTACGTCTTTATACAGCAATTATCATATTCTACTACCACTAAAATTCTCTTAAGCAACCAATGCGATAAAGGCTGTAAGAAGGCATTTTTGACATCTGCTAAAACTCTGATCCCGTAACAGTAGTATCCGTTGCTACTTTTATGATGCTATTATACAGACCAAAGCGTAATGCGCAGCTCTAAGTTCTCGGTTGAACCATACTAACTGTTGATTAATTCCTTAAGTTCCGAGTTATACCAAACGTGATCTTTTGTAATGCTACTTGTGCTACTTGGGTGTGTCTTGTGTAAGCTGGTAGAAGTGGCCACGAAAGGAGTTGGAATTACATGTGAGCCATCTTCTTTCACGTTCATCTTCCTACTTCTATGAGGTGGAAGAATTCTTATTCTATTTTAAAAAATCAAAACTATTCTCTACGTTGCGTCGCATCGTATTCACAGCTGTCAGCTTTGATCTATTTTACGAGAAGACTGGTTGCAACGCATTTATAAAAACCTGTAAAATGTTTATGATTGTTTTCCCTTTACGGTATTGGATGATCTTTGGTTACAAAGTTCCGAGAAGTTATAAGTTTCCATGCATTTTGGCTCATAACACAAATAAAAGTTATGAAATCTCGCGTTCGTTTGATAAAATCTAAATTTACATATTACAGTTATTTGATATATACATTGCGTATTCGGTAAGTATAATAATCTTCCTAGTATGATAACTACGCAATGTACACTGAATTGCATGTGTTATTTGTAAAAATAAAACAACAATGGGACGGATGGAAACTCTGGAAACTACGCATAACTCTTTAATAAGAAATAATAAACATCTGAGGTCAACCACCAAGTTTCCAGAGTATACCTGCAACTAAACAAATTTAAAATCAGCGCAATCAAGTTTCATTATTTCAGGTACATCAAAAGAATATTCTGTTCTACTCCTGCTAATACATATCTGACATATTGTAAACAACTGAAGACAGACGCCATTTTTGGGCCACCATCTTGCCTGTTTCCCGTCCGCATCGTTTGAGCCAAATTACGCGTGTCATGACTTAAAAACTCTTTTACAGTTCAACTGGTTTTCAGCCAGTGTTGTTTACGAGTTTTGACAGCCAAAATAACCTTTTCTATAGTATAACAAAATGAAATACTAACATCAAAAATGTTGTTTTGTACGTTCTTAGAAAAACTTGACGCTTAGTAGTAGCCAGAAAATATTAAATATTTTTTAGTCTTTTTTTACTTTTACTTTAGTATCCTCCTTGCTAGTAATATTTGGTATGGCCAAAAATAATAGGATTATTTAACACCAACCACAGAGCTTGCACGCGTAAAGTTAAAAAAATAATTACATGTTTGACATAAGCATAGGTACTTTCAGAAAGCTATGAAGTTCGTCTTTTCATCATAGTCTTTTTCGGTTTGATATGAGTACCACAAATAAATATTGATCACAGAAATAGGTTGTTCTACTTTGTGTAAAAAATTAAACTTCGAACGGATTTTTCGAGTTGTAAAATTCTGAAGTCTGCGCGGATAAATGGTATTTCATTTTCATCATTATTATCACCCGAAAAACGTCCACCACTGGACAAAGGCCTCCCTCAATGATTTCCATACTGACCGATCCTGCACTGCCCGCATCCACCAACTTCCCGCAACTTTCATTAGGTCATCGGTCCACCGAGTGTGTCCCGTTCGCCATTCGAGAACTTTAATGCCCCACGGCCATCTGTTCTACGAGCTATGTGCCCCGCCCACTGCCACTTCAGTTTAGCGATTCTGTGAGCTATGTCTGTTATTTTTATTTTACTTGGAAAATATCATATATTATATAAATAATTAAACTATTTATTGGGATATTTTCCAAGTTAAGCTAAATTAAGGCTTTGTGAATACTTACCTCATTTTCTAGAAAGCATATATATTAATATAATAAAATGTGCCGTCCAGCCGTATTGTAGGTCCAGCCAGGCTCTGTAAGTTGCGCATTGTTGTGAAAGCTCTCTTACGAGTATTAAATTGAAAAGATCTATTGATTGGATAAGAAAACTGATATTTTTAAACATGATATAGTGGTATAGTGTTTCTTCAGTCTCTTGGTGTGGTGTATTCCTGTTGTATAAAGCAACGAGAGGTCGATCAAAACAACACCTTGTATAGGTACCTTTAACAGCAAAACAATTTGTGTTTAATAAGAATAATATTATTATAATACTTTTTATTGCAATCAAAAAATATAAAACCTTTAACAAAGATAACGGTAGCCCTGGTCCCCAAACTAGGATTCCCTGTGTTGTGAGTAACCAGTCTCTTCCCTGTTATTTTAAATGTATAATATTTAGATTTTTAGGCATCATCAAAAGCAAAATTAAAGAAAAAGTGAAATAATGTTAACATGACCCGCAGAGTTGCTGTTTAGCTATTGCTACAAAATAAACATAATATTTGCTACACAAACTATCTATCTATACACATTAATGAAGTAGTTTACGGGAGACGGCGCGCTGCGCTGGTTTGTAAGTTAACAATAAGAATTTATAATAAACTTTACTGTGCTTACGGTGCGTAGGATTGTTTGTTTTTATCGTCATGAAATACAAAGACAATTGACAAATTAAAATAGAAAGCAATAAAAATTAAAAACAAGAAAAAAGGAAAGATAAACATGAAATTCGAAAATTACCTTCGCGCAGTAACTGTACTTGACTGTACTGCCGTCGCTGTTGCGGTTGTATGTCTCTCGACTGCCGTTTGTTGGTCATCAACATAATTATCTAACTGAATGGTTCCCTTCACTCTGCTCCACTATGTCGACGTATAGTAGTCATAATATTGTAGAATTAGCCATTTTACAAACTCAAATAAAATCGCGGACACGACCAAGTGTCTCTTTGTTTTAATATAGTTTTTTAATGCCATTGGATTCTTTTTTCAGAATAACATTATAAAAGTAACCATAAAAAAATAATTCTAAAAAGCAAAGTTTTAGCACGTTTCTTTAAAATTTCTGGCGCATTTTGATTCAAATTTATTAATTTGCTTTCATTTACGCAAGTTGCTATGCAAAAGCAGGGCAGCAATAATGAAAGGTGTTAAATTAGCTTTCTTATGAATTCATAATTTTTCTAAGATTACTTTAGTAATAATAACAGGAGCCACACATCGAACAAGGAATCAAATATGTATTAAATTTTCAAAAAGCTTTCAGATATAAAGCGACCAATTGTGTTCGCGCATCTTGACTGATTACTTATCTGTTAATCTAGATAACTATAGAAATTAAAAAAAAATGCTGAATATTTCACTGAACATACATATTATGTTAAAAAAAACATGTTTAGAACGCAGTGAAACAAACTACTCTCATGAAGCATTTTGCTTCAAAATTCATTCGTGTGTTTGCAAACCGATGACAAATAATTGAACCAACCAATTTAATTTCCTACCTACCTACATTGTTCGCAACAATTGTCATATCATTGCAGTTTACACGGAATAAATAAAGTAATCAATTTTGAAATAATTTGTACTTTATTCATAAAAGGTAATGTAAGCAAACTCAAATAAAAAAACGTTTAATATTTATGTGTTTATTACTTTATCCTTACTTTTATCATTACCTTTTTTATTTATCTCTTTATCTTTATGTTTATCTGTCCCTTCATCTGTGTCTGCAGGGATAGGTACTAATCTGACAATTTCGTGTGAGTCCGAGTAGATTAGGTTGTTCGAGTTATCAAAAGCCATCGCAAGCACTCCCTTTATATCCAAATGCCTTCTCAGCTTAAATGATGAATCTAGACTGAAAATTCCATCTTCACTGCAAACAAACACCATGTCGTGTCTATCAATTGCCATTCCCAAGAACCTGGTTTCGTCTCTTATAGTAATTGCACTTTTATTAGGTTCAACGACGGCATATAAACCAGTAAGGTTGATAAATATAATATGGTCTTTATAATCAAAAACAAATTGTTGGACATTATGGTTTTTCAGTGGCTCGACCAACTCCACTATTCTGTCTCTGTAACAATATGCATTCAAACTCGGAAATTTAATAAAATACACCTGCGTTTTCACTGTTAACCACCATATATCCAAATGGGGTATGGCTAGTCTTTTCAATTTCTTGTGGCGTGTATCGTATTTGTATATGCCGTAGCTACCTCCAAAGTATATATCTTCTTGTGCATTATCATAAGTCATTGCAAAGGCGTCTTTTATACCTTTCAACACCGATAAAGTGTTGTTACCAATCTTGACCTTAACTGGGATGTATTCGCCTTGTCCTGAATCGAAGCTGAAGTAAACATTGTTTGAGCGGTCGACTACTATTTGATTTGAACTATGAGTCATGGTGACCAAGACATCTTTGTTGAAGCAATGCTTTCTTTCATGGATCCAGTCTAAGCCGCAAAACATGTCTGTCAGCTTCTGTGCCTTCACTATCGTTATCAAATATAATATTAAATACTTTAATAGTGACATGTTTATATTTACATTTACTAATTTGTTAGTTTTTATGGGTAATATTTAATGGGTATATATTTCATTCTTCAAGAATAATTGTATCACTGAATTGACGAAATTCACAACACTCTCTAGAGGTCCTAAAATATGGCTTTTTAATGTCGTCTTAGATGTTTGTTTTAGCAAAAAATTTTAAGAAAAATATTGGAATATACTTAATGTTATGATTTTTATCTCACTCAGATTCTCTTGAGGCTTTTTTCTTTACAAGAAAACTCATGAAACTGACAGTTTTGAAGCAAACTCAATCTGTTCACTGTTCTCACATATCATAATTCATAATATTTCGAAAACAGCAGTTTCATATTTTTCAACATCCGTGTAGTATATGAGATGTACTCACCAAACACTCGATTTCAGTTCAGTATAACAGTTTATCGATGAATTCGTCCAAATAATATTATCGTTGGTAAGTGCCGTGCTATTGTAATCGGGTGTCAAAACAACCAATATTTTGTTTCTCATAAGTCTGTGATCTAGTTTCCTTATAATGTGTGGTTCTTCAGTTGACACTTTCTCTCTTTTGATTTTTCATCTGTTACACTTTTTAGATGTAATTTTTTAGTTATTTTCTTTTATTTTTCCAGTTTTGCTGTCATCAATCACTTATCCGTGCGTAGTGGATATTTCACTGTACCTTAATGTAATGATATAATTGTGTGTAAGCAGAAGTGGATATTTATTGGTAAGTTTTCTGAATAGGAATTAGGGTTTCTGATTTCTCGACCTTTTTTATTTCTCGAGTTTCGAGAATTCTCGAGCCCAAATTCTCGAGTTTTCTCGGGTCTCGAGTCTTTTTATACAAACCATTGGAATATATTAAAATTAATTTAGAAAATCAAATTTTTTTATCTGATAATTTTGTAGTATTTGGTACCTCTTATTTAAGAAAGGAAAGGAATAAAAATTAAAATTTTCTTACATACTAAAACAGATGTACATAGATAAACTCTAAACAAAACAACTAAAATCAAAACTTAGCACTAAACTAATAGTCGAGTGGGCCCGATGGAATCCCTCCTATCGTGTTCAAGGTGTGTGCTCCAGAGTTGGCTCCAGTTTCAACGCGCTTTTTTTGGTTTTCCTACTCTTCTGGCGTAGTCCCGAACTCATGGAAGACAGCTTTGGTGCACCAGATCCCTAAAAAAGGTGACCGCTCGAATCCGTCCAACTACAGGCCGATAGTCATAACCTCCTTATTCTCAAAGATAATGGAGTTTATTATCAATAGCCAGCTCCTTCGGTATCCAGAGGACCACCAGCTGCTTAGTGACCGTCAGTACGGTTTCCGTAGGGGCCGGTCCGGTGGTGATCTTCTTGTCTACCGTTGGGTACAGGCGATCGAGAAACATTGGCGGTTAGTTTGGACAGAGCGAAGACCTTCGATCGGGTCTGGCACACTGCTCAGATTCTATGTCTGTGAATGCTGGTGTCCCTCAAAGCTGTCTGCTTTCGCCTACACCGTTCCTTCTGCATATCAATGATATGCTGCAAATCAGCAGCACTCACTGTTATGCGGATGACAGCACAGGTGATGTCGTCTATACCGGCCGTGCCAACATTTCTCGGGAAAATGTCATCGAGACTCGAAACAATTTTGTGTCTGAAATTGAGGCTTCTTTAAAGAAAGTTTCGGAATGGGGTCGACATAATTTGGTCCAATTTAACCCCACCAAGACACAGATTTGCGCGTTCACCGCCAAGAAAATGCCATTTATCGTATCAACTCGTTTTGAGGACACCCCTAAATGCCTCAGCTATTATCGGAACCCTTGGTGTCGACATTTAGAGTGAAGTCCAATTCCGTGGTTATCTAGAGCAGTGTTTTTCAACCTGTGGGTCGCGGGGGGTCGCGAAGCCTTTCTCAAGGGGTCGCGGGTACAAGAAAATGTAAGTGTTTTATAGGTCCTACACTGGGCCTGTTTATTTTTTATAAATTTTTCAAAACGTGGGTCTATTTTGGAGACGTCGTTGATAAGTAAATCGTTTTCTAATTGACGAAAATTATAAACGTAAATCTCAAATCACTTACATTTTGTATTTTTATGGCCCTAGGGGGGCCGCAAGATTTTTTTAAGTTGTAAAGGGGTCGGGTATTAAAAAGGTTGAAAAACACTGATCTAAAGGGTAAGGCTAAATTAGCCTTGAAGAAGCTTGGTGTGGTGTGTGTGCTCAATAGATCGAGATGGTATTTCACCGCGGCCCATCGCCTGCAACTTTATAAGGCGCAGGTTTGGCCTCATATGGAATAAAGACTGTTCTCATCTCTAGGCAGGGGCACCCCAGTAGCAGCTTCTACCTCTGGACCGCATTCAATAGAGAGCAACTCGAATTGTAAGCTGCCAGCATATTTCAGATCGGCTTGGCCCCTTGGCACTGCGTAGAGATGTAGCCTCGCTCTGCATTCTCTATCGCATATAGTACGGAGAGTGCTTCGAGAAATCGTGCTGCTTCTTTTGGCCATCGTTCTACGCGACAATATTTTCATCTCCATCACTTAGATGGTTAGCTGTCCACAACTGTGCGTTTACGCGACAAAAAAAGACGCACGACGCGCTTGGCGCAATTCACATTCGGAACTCGAGAATTCTCGAGCTCCGGTCATTTTCTCGTCTCGAATGAAGCCAAATTTCTCGAGTTTTCTCGAGTTCGAGAAAGCATGGTTAAAAGCTGATTAAAAATTATCATGATTTAAGAATATCTGCAATTTTAATCATAACCGACTTTCATGTTGATTACACCTAGTTAATGGTAATTAATTCATTTGAGTGATTTTTTTTCTTCGTATCCTTAAATTGAATTCAGCTGAAATAGTGTGGACGGAATAAAAAATAATTTATTTCTTTTTTTATCATATTTCTTGCAGACGGTTTTTCATGACTAGCGTCTAACATTGTCCGCGTTTACCCGACGTAGTACGAGAGTACTAATTTATATTTATGTATATACAGTGCCTTGATATCCAGGATCCAAGTCATCCGTCAACCACATCTAGGTCCCATTTGATAAGGGTAAACGTATGCCTGAAACTTTATCTGCGCAAACCACACATATATCCGTCAGCCACAGAATCCGTCAGAAACAACAAGATACATACATACATAAGTCTTTATTAAATTTTGCTTGAACAAAAGATTATTATATTACATAAAAAAATATTCAAAGAAAATTACAAAATAAGATAAGTAATTACATAATAAGTACAAAGAAGTTTTATATCGTCGCTCGAGCGGGATGCATGTCTGTGACATAACATTTCGATTTTTAGGGTTCCGTAGCCAAATGGCAAAAAACGGAACCCTTATGGATTCGTCATGTCTGTCTGTCTGTCTGTCTGTCCGTATGTCACAGCCAATTTTTTCCGAAACTATAAGAACTATACTGTTGAAACTTTGTAAGTAGATGTATTTTGTGAACCGCATTAAGATTTTCACACAAAAATAGAAAAAAAACAATAAATTTTGGGGGCTCCCTGTGAGAGCCACGTCTTGCCTTCACATCGGGTATTTTCTTCGTGCCTTTTGAGTGGACTGTATTTCTTGGTAGGTCGGGCAGCAGAGAAGTAAAGAAACAACGATTTTGAACACTTAAGTTGAATATATTGAAATTTTTGATTAATTTTAGAGAGCACAGTACAGGTTGGTTCGATAGATCAAGAAGAAGAAGAATATTGCCATACAAAACATATAAAAATTACTATTTTACATTTTGTGTTGCCAACATAAGCTGGGGCCTAGCAAAAAATGAAAACTGAACACAAAAAACAATTTACAATTTCCACTTTTTATCAAAAAAAAATTAAATGTTGAAAGTTAAATTAAAAAAATAACATTTTTTAAAACTTAACGTTAACTTAACATTTTTTAATAGGATAGTATTTTAACAAATTAGCATTTTAACATTTTAGTCTAAATTGTTAATTTAAAACATGAATAAAAATTTATATAAAAATGGTGGTTTCATTTCTTACTGAGAAGTCTAAAAGAAATTCTAGGATTACAAAACTTATCGTAAATACTTGTGTTCAAAAATGAATATGAAAACTAACAAAGAAACAAGTGTAACCTGTTTTTAATAAACAGTAGTTATGTACTTAATAAGTGAAAACTTATTTTAAAAACAAAAAACTAAGTTACTAACATTCACTAAAGTCACTTATATAGGCATTACATACTTATGATTAACTTATCATCATAGAATAGATAAGTATTCCGCCACTAAACAAAAAAATAACAATCGCTTGTATAGCAAAGAAACATAAAAGTAAATTGTAACAAGGATTCCTCCATCCAGTACATACATAAATATATTTTTTTTTTTTTTAGAAAAATACCTTAATATACATTAAGAGCATTATACATGAGACATAACTCTTATTTTAAATATTATCTTATTCAAGTATCTATATCTATAGGCAATACACAAACCTTTGTAATGGACCTGTTATGTTTGTGGCTGTTTTGCGTTTGAACCTCGACCGCGCGAACTTTACCATCTGATCCTGAAAAAACATTTGTAACGCGTGCCATGGGCCATTGCAATGGTGGTGTATTGTCGTTACGCAATATCACTAAGCTATCTATAGTTATATTAGGCGTTACATTGCGCCACTTTGGGCGATTCAGCAGTAAGTTTAAATAGTTCTTACTCCAATACTTCCAAAAGTTTTGTTTAATGTTGGTTGTTATTGACCAAAATTTTAGTAAATTAATGCGAGTGTTACTTTCATCTCGCTCAGGCAGAGAGTTAAGAGGTGCACCCGTAAGAAAGTGCCCTGGTGATATGAATGAGAAATCGTTTGGATCAGCTGATACGGCAGTGAGCGGGCGTGAATTTAAAACACCCTCTATCTCAACTAGGACAGTGTTTAATTGTTCATAAGTGAGTAAGGCTGTACCTACTACGCGTTTAAGGTGATACTTTGTACTTTTGACACCGCTTTCCCATAGTCCACCAAATGTTGGACTGTAGCTTGGAATGAAGTGGAAATTAATGCGTCTTTCCAAGGCATATGCACAGACCTCACTTTGATGACTTTGAGAAGCGTGTAGGCGATAAATCTCATCCAATTGGCTCCTTGCCCCCTTGAACGTGGAGCCATTGTCACAGTAGACGTCGCTGGGTCGGTTCCGTCGCGCTATGAAGCGCTTAAAACAAGCGAGGAAGGTGTCTGTCGTTAAATCAGAAGCGAGTTCGAGGTGTATCGCCTTTGTTACAAAGCAAATAAACAAAACAATGTAACCTTTTCCTATGACTGGCTTTCGAATGCGACTATTCTTGACGGAGACCGGCCCGGCGAAGTCTACCCCGATTTTTTGAAACGGTCGGCACGCGGTGACTCGTTCAGCAGGCAAGGAACCCATCAGTTGAGTTGTCGCTGCAGCCTTCAGCCTGAAACAGGTAATGCACTTATGTAACACTTTTTTTACAGAGCGTAAGCCGTCAATCAACCAGTATTTTTGTTTTAACGAAGTTAACACTAATTTTTGACTTGCGTGAAGTAACTTCAAGTGTTCATCTCTGATAATCAATTCTGTGATAGGAGAATTTTTCGGCAAAATGACAGGATGTCTCATATCATACGGAACTGGAGCGTTTTGTAAACGACCACCGACTCGTAACATGCCATTTGAATCTAAAAATGGGGTCAGCGGTTTTAAATTTCCCGTGAGTTGATTTTTTGCTGATAAACACTTGATTTCACTTGCAAAATAAAATTGTTGCTCATGTTTTACTATTAATAGCAAAGCTTGATTCAATTCAGAGGTCGTCAAAAACGATTTTTGCTTAATTGAATTTTTTTTTATGTTGTTGTAAAACCTGAGAATATATGCAAGTATGCGAGTCATTTTATTTATGTTTGAAAACTTTTTTAATTTTTCAATGATTTCTGACTGTACTATAGTTACTGCAGCACATACAATTTCCTTACTTGAGCTTGATTCCTTTAAATCTGGTATTTCGTCAGGCTCATCATACAAAAAGTGTAGACTACAGTTACTATCATGTAAGGGGAGCGGTCCATGCCACCATAACACGTTATGGGGGCCGAGCTCTTGCGGCAGAATACCTCTGCTGAGACAATCCGCAGGGTTGTCTTTTGTGTTAATGTAACCCCAGTGACAGTTATGTGTAAGCTCTTGTATTGCTCTGACTCGGTTCGCGACGTAGGTTAGTAATTTTATTGCGTCGATTTTTATCCAGTTTAAAACAATTTCACTGTCAGAGTAGAGATACGTGTCAGATACATTTATTTTAGTGGTTAGTGTGTTATATACCTTTATATACAACTCAGACAGCAGCAGCGCAGCATTCAGCTCGAGCTTAGGGATTGGGAGGACCTTCCTGAGTGGAGCTATTCTAGACTTAGAACATAGCAATTCCATAGCCACTTTACCTTGTTCGTCGATCGTGCGCAGGTACAGGCAGCATCCGTAGGCAACTAGAGATGCATCAGCGAAACCTATCAGTTGATATGTGACTGTATGACCAGGATTTATGCAACGAGGTATTTGAATTTGTTGCATTTGTGCCAAGTCGTGTATGAAATCAAGCCACATTTTAGTGATTTCTTCAGAGGGGGGAGAGTCCCAATCTACATTACTGGCCCATAATTTTTGCATGATTATCTTTGCACGTACAAAAATCGGCCCTATGAGTCCTAATGGGTCAAAGAATTTGCTGATGTAGCTAAGGATTTCCCTTTTACTGTGATGCTGACTTTGGTAAGTTTCTGGGCACGTTGTTTTAAAAACATCATTTTTTATATCAAAATTGACCCCTAAAGTTTTAACTGACATATCATTGTGCAAGTCTACCTCTCCGAAGTAACGATCACCTGAAGGGACAGTTTGCAGTGCAGCATCACTGTTTGAAGCCCATTTGTGCAGCTGAAAGTTTCCCAGAGCAAGCAACTGAGTCAATTCTTTTTGTATTTTTAATAAATCGTGCTCAGACACACTGGTTGCTAATATATCGTCAACGTATGTATTATTTTTTAAAATACTTGAGGCTAACGGAAATTGATCTTGAAATCTTATAGCAAGCTCTATCAGGCATCTAGTAGCCAGGTAGGATGATGATTTCAATCCGTATGTGACAGTTTTTAGCTGTATGCACTTTATATCTTCTTCTGGAGATTCACGCCATAAAATGTTTTGTAGAGGGCGCTGTAAGGGATCTAATTCTATGCAGCGAAACATTTTTTGAATATCACAGATGAAAAAGTATTTATCTGACCTAAAGGCTAGCAAAACTTCGAAAAGTTCTTTCTGCACTACGGGACCATTTAACAAAAGGTCGTTTAAGGAAACCTTTTTGTTAGTTCGCATGGAACCGTCAAAAACCGTTCGTAGTTTTGTGGTTCGGCTACTTTCCCTAAGCACTGCGTGGTGGGGGAGAAAGTATACAGGGTCTTTACTTAAATCATAACTATTTATGTCGTGATACTGACCGTGATTTAAAGCAATATATTGATCCATAAATTTTTTGTATTCAGTGAAAAGGTTTTCATTTTTTTGTAACCTTTTTTCGAGGTTAAGAAACCTTTTTAAAGCTAAATTAAAAGAGTCTCCCAGTTCTGAGTGTACCTGATCTAAAGGGACCTTTAAAGGCATTGTGACTTGGAACTGATTGTTTTCAAGTTTGGTAGTTTCCTGAAAAATTTGCTCACAGTATTCGTACTCAGGTAATTGCTCTGGGAAAACTTCAGGCACTTTGTCAGTTTGCCAAAATGCGCTAATATTATCACTTAAGCTAGTATCACACTCATGACAGAATAACGATACAACCTGATTTGCTTTTGCTGATGGTGAGTTGCTCCGACCGGCAATAATGTGGCCAAAGGAAGTATGTAGCAATGAAGGCTGCTCAGGGCTGGTTTTTGAAGCAGGAGAATGCTGGCTGCTGCTCGCGGAGGGTGCCTCCTCAATTGGCGGCAGCAGGACCTGAAAGAAAACGTCAGCTCCTAACAAAAGATGCACATCACCAGGCACACCAAAGCGTGGATCAGCAAGTTTGCAGTTTGTAGGTATATGAAATGATGTCATGTCAAAATGAGTTTGAGGCAATTTTGTTGTAATGGTTTTTACAACATGGCAGTTGACATTAATTTTAAAGGGATAAATGGTAGAATGGACATCTAAATTAATGCATTTATCGACAGATTTTTCCATGTTAGTGATGCCAACAATATGAGTATCAGTTTTTGTGGGTGTGATAGCAAGTAAATCGGCGACGCGTTGTGTTACAAAAGAAGCTTGTGACCCACTGTCAAGCAGAGCTCTTGCATAAATAGTTGTGCCAGACTGAGAAATTAACTTTATTTGTGCAGTAGGCAGTAAAACTTGGCCCTGAGTGGTACTTGATAGCAACGTGACAGACGGAGAGGCTTGCTGAGTGTCAATCCCATGCAGCAAGGTATTATGCTCCTTCTTGCATTCAGCACACCGAAAATGAAACTTACATTTGCGCTTATGTTGTGACAAACATATTTTACATAGCATGTTGACTTTTGCAAACTCTAAGCGTTTATTTGGTGCTGCAAGCTGAAAATTTTGACATTTAAATAATCTATGTGTGGGTGACTTACAGTATAAGCATGTTGCTGAAGTCGATGGTTCTGTTGTTACAGCATGGCTGACGAGGCGCTGTGCCTGCGGCTGAGGTTTCTGGACAGAGCTTTCATTGGTCTCAAAGGCCAAAGCTCGGCGCTCCAAGAAATCTAAAAGTTCCTTAACCGTAGGAAGATCCTTATTGTTGCGCTCCATGCGGAAGGCACGACTAGACAGCGTGTCTAATTTGCGTAGTATAATACATACGAGAACGCTGTCCCAGTTTTGAACTGGTTCACCAAGGTTTTTTAGTGCTGCAATATGCTGCTTTGCGTCTGAAATCAGAGACCTTATGTTAATAGCCGTTGAACGAGTCATATTAGGCAAGTCGAGTATTGAATATACGTGGTCATGTACAATTTTTGTTTTATTATCGTATCTTTCCTCTAGCAATTTAAGGGCTTCCACATAACCGTTTTCATCCAGTGGCAAACTGTTTATAAGTGCGAGGGGTTCACTCGATAATGCACCTTTTAAATAATAAAGTTTTTGCACAGATGAGATGGACTCATCCATGTGGACCAAGGCGGTGAACATGTTCATGAAGTCATAATATTCAATGTACTTACCACTGAATGTAGGAAGAGTAACATGTGGCAACTTTATTTTTGGCTGCGGTGGTTGGTTAGTGTTGCTGTTGGAGTGTGAAGCAGAGTCACTGCCATGCTGGCAAATAGAGGTTATGTTTTTCTTGTTGAGAAAAGAATCAAGCTTAGCTATTAAATCTATGTAGGTGTCTTCATACGTGTCTAAATTCTCCGTATCAGCTGGGTTTAACGTTTGTATTTGAGCACACAAGAGAATATAGTCTTTGAAAACTGATATGAGACGATCTTTCTTGGCTTGCAACTTTTCCTTGGACATTGCAAGAAATACACTGTCTTTGTTTTGAGCAAACTCATTTTTAAGTTTTGTGATGTGAGTTTTGCATTGACCTCTACGATTTATTAAAATTTTTAGTCTTTCTTCCTCTAACTCTTGTTTGTCAGTCATGGTGAAGGTCAGTGACCGTGACCGTGAAAAAATATTTCGCTAAAATTACACTGACAGTACACAGATCTAGTATTTACTTTATAACAATTACTTATTAAGCTAATGCACACTGTTATTAACTTAATATACTGCGTAATAAACTTAAAACCAACTATAATTTTAATTGCGCAACCAAAGTGAAAAAATGACTTGCAAATGGCGTCGATAGGATGTTCGATACTTGCGGTAGCGACGCGATGCTGACGTGTCGTTCGTTCGAATACTTGCCGCACGGTGGCGCTTCGTTCTTCCGGTATTGCCAACTTGAATCGATTTCTACCACAGATGTCTATGATTGCGGGCAGATCGCGGGGCTATCTTCACACGACGAACTGGCGGGAATTATGAATGCACCAATCTCCTTGCGTTGTGTGTCCTGCGATTCGTAGGTGTTGGGGTTCTCAAGGTAATTGCACCGGGGGATGTACTTGCATAAAAATGATGCCGGCGATATCTTGATTGCTTCTTATTTGTTGCGAGATCTATTTCAAGGCGAACAAACCACGCTCTTTGAAGTGATGTTCTTGAATGCTGGTCGTCTCTGGCGACTCCTCCACAGCCTCTTGCTGGCAATGCGAGATAGGACCAAAAATGTGAGAGCCACGTCTTGCCTTCACATCGGGTATTTTCTTCGTGCCTTTTGAGTGGACTGTATTTCTTGGTAGGTCGGGCAGCAGAGAAGTAAAGAAACAACGATTTTGAACACTTAAGTTGAATATATTGAAATTTTTGATTAATTTTAGAGAGCACAGTACAGGTTGGTTCGATAGATCAAGAAGAAGAAGAATATTGCCATACAAAACATATAAAAATTACTATTTTACATTTTGTGTTGCCAACACTCCCCATACTTAGAACAGAAACTCAAAAACATTTTTTTCATCAAACCCATACGTGTGGGGTATCTATGGATAGATCTTCAAAAATGATATTGAGGTTTCTTATATCATTTTCTTCTAAACTGAATAGTTTGCGCGAGAGACACTTCCAAAGTTGTAAAATGTGTGTGTCCCCCCCCGTAACTTCTAAAATAAGAGAATGATAAAACTAAAAAAAATATATGATGTACATTACCATGCAAACATCCACCGAAAATTGGTTTGAACGATATCTAGTAAGTAGTTTTTTTTTAATACGTCATAAATCGTAAACCGCAATTTACCTTTCATTCAAGTTACAACGAACTACAAAAACTTTTATATTATGTTACTTGCTGCTACGGAACCCTTCATGGGCGAGTCCAACTCGCACTTGGCCGCTTTTTTCGTAATAACATATCTCATTTCGACGCGAGGACCTACAATTCTGTATTTTGTGGTTATTTATGTATGACCTTTTAAAAATACACATTTTTTACAGATTGCCTTCAAGGAGGATAGTCTTTTAGGGAACAAAAATAGTCAAACTGATCTTCTTCTTATCATGTGGCAAATTTTAACCGTTCTATCCACAAGGTATATAGGGTGTAACAGAAAGGTGTTATAATACTTCTAGGTGGGCTTTTACCCATCAAACTGAACAACTTTTATTCTACAACTTTGTTGACATCGCAAAGAATTTTTCGGACTTTTCATACAAACTTGGTTCGCCAGCTGATCGATTTGTATGAAAAGTCCAAAAAAAGTTTTGCGATTTGAACAAAGTTGTAGAATAAAAGTTGTTCAGTTTGATGGGTAAAAGCCCGCCTTGAAGTATTATCACACCTTTCTGTTACACCCTGTAGATCTATATTATATTGCCTAGTGTTGCACTTAGCATCACCCACGGTCACGTGTAGGGCATTTAGATTTACCCCTATGGACGTGTGCAACGCGACCATCATACACATCTATAAATCAGATGTGCAGGTTTCCTTACGATGTTTTCCTTCACCTGTATGAAAATGCACGTAAGTTTCGAAAATACCATTGGTGTACTGGCCAGGATTTGAACCCACGACCTCTGGTTAGGAGGACGGAGTCACTACACGCTGCACCGCCGACGCTTTTTTGATCTGATGATCCATTATTGTTGTTTATTTAAAAGGTGGAAGAGAAAAAGTTGCCACATTTGACCCAATAAATAGCCTGAATGTGAAGGAATGATATGAATATTGAAGAATCACTTCTACTCGTATCTCATCATCACTAATATTATATTATAATTATTATATATTATAATTATAATAAATATTATAAATACGAAAGTATGGATGTTTGTTTGTTTGTTCCGCTTTCACGCTGTAACTACTGAACGGATTTGGATGAAAAACTTAAGGGTTCCCGAAGGAATGCTTAAAAACTCAAAATATCCACTTTGTTACTAGATGGCGCCACCTTAACATTTTCTTTCTCTCTGGACCCAATTTTGAAGTCCACGCAGACGAAGTCGCGGGCGGAAGCTAGTATACAATATATCCGTTTCACTGTTATCGCCAATAGGTAAAATACCTTGATAGACTTTATAACTTGACTTAATAACTTACTCGCAAGATCTACCCAACCGGATTTATGGAAAAAAATATTTTATTCGAAGTTACTAGCAGTGTTCACTTTTATTTTCTCTTGTGTACCTAATACAAGGTTCCTACGACGAGATTTTAGACGCGAACGCTACTTCCATGTTTCATTTAAAATTGCACTGTTCACTTTTTTTTATGTGATAGGTGGCAAACGAGCAGATGGATCACCTGATGGCAAGCGATTACCGCCGCCCATAGACACTCGCAACACCAGAGGAGTCACAAGTGCGTTGTAGACCTTTGAAATGGGATGGGGGGATGAGGGAATTGGGCACTTCACAGGATTTAAAGTGAATACATGCATAAGTGCATACATGCATTTCATGTTGGCGCATTGTACTGCATTTAATGGTTTGCATCGCACATGCAAGATGTTTATCTTGGTATTATAAAGAAACAGTTCGTTGTTGCGTTGAGAACTTGAAATGGATTCGAGGTTAACAACCCATTTCGTCCCTTTTGCTGCGGGGACATGGGGGCAATGTCCTGATTATTGGAAGTTCTTCTTCTTTTTATGGTGTGGCACAATTTAACCGTCCTACTCCACAAGGTATAGAAGGTGGTTGCCTGGTGTTGCACTTAGCATCACTCGCGGTCACGTGTAGGGCATTTACCTAGAAATCTGATGTGCACGTTTCCTTACGATGTTTTTTTTACCGTTAAAGCAGTCGGTATGAAAATGCACGTAAGTTTCTAAAAACTTATTGGTATATGGCCAGGATTTGAACCCCAGACCTCTGGTTAGGAGGTCGGAGTCAGCGGAGCCACCGACGCTTTTTTACATAAACATAATTTGACATAAACATAATTGTTGGACAAACAGCCCACCTCAGTGTCAAAAGTTTTTAAACCGCCTATAAGGCCACATGACTTAACGACTGCCACCTAGACTGGAGTAACATGCTCCAATGGCTTAACAGTCAAAATAAATGCCAACCACAGTTGGCCACGAGCCCCACAATCACCACCACCTCGGACTTGGTTTATGCGTGTGAAGTATGGCCTACACTGAAAAAAATTTCTGGTACATGTAACTAGAATCTCGTTATCCGTACGATATTGTCTAGTTCTATTTGTGGCGGCAAAACGCTTTGTCGTCATTACTATAATAATCTACTTAAATCAATTTGTGAATATAACAGAACATATCGGTATGTGTAAAACATTTAATGTTCACCTTACAATCCGATTATAATGACAACAAACCTTATTGTAAAGAGTACCTTTTCCAGTATTCATTACTATCGCATCATTAATGCTTACTTGTATGTAGTGGTAAACACTACAATCTGTGTTTTAACTAGATTTAAAAAGTAAATATTACTAATCGCTTAGTACATGCTGCAAAAAATTCTATTACTTATAACTAGTTTTTTGTTAGAATAACTATTTTTCAAACAACTATACGTTCTTGTTCTATTGTAGTCAAACACTTTTTCGGTGTAATCTTCAGAGGTAAGTTCTATGAGCTAATAATAATAATAATAATATTCGGGACAAATCACACACGGTCATCTGGCCCCAAACTAGGATTCTCTGTATCTTGGGAACCAGAGACTGATATACATACACATATACATTTAAATACATACATATACAACTAAAACGCTTATGTTGGAATAAAGAAACTCACATATACCCTAAATAGCCCCGGAACCCTAGGAAGCTGTGTAAAAAGGAAACGTTAAATTAATAATAGACTTGCTATAAAAAGCATCATAAATTTTCGCCTTGTTCAAGTTTAGTAATAAAATATAGTTACATAAAAAGCGCTTCAAAAGTTGAATTAGCGAAATTTCACTCGTAACTCTTTCTTTAATTGTAAAAATGAAACAAATCTTTTTTAAATGGCACTCAAAAAGTCGTTAGAGAGTTCTGTATTGCGTAAACAACTTTTTTGTTTTAATAAGAATGTTTCTGTCGTTTTGACGTCAACATAACCAGAATTAATCGCAAAAATTGTGGAATATGATTGTAGCCCCCTGCGATCCATACAAATCGACCTAAAGTCTATACCTAATATGTGTTTTTTTAGCGGGATAACAAGGTATCGTCTAAATATGGCAGTGTCACTGAACGGAGTCGCAGGGGCGTATTAACGGGGGGAGGTAAGTGTTCTTTTTTGCATTTTTGTTTCTCATGACAGTTGGTATTGTATTGGTGTCATTGACCTATATTGGTGTTTATTTGCTTTCAAATGTATGTAGAATATTTTGTGAGAAGACTAAAATTTGCTAATATTACTTCCTACCTTATGTAGAGTAGGAAGAAAATCTTAAATTATTTCAGTTTTACAAAATTATGTAAAAAATTAAAAGATTCGACATCTACCTCATCATTTAAGGAAAAAAGAAAATATAATATGTGTGTGTATGATTCTATAAAAATACTGCTTTGGTTATATCACAAAACACAAGGGATTCTAGAATATTTTCAATAAGTCCCAAGCTCCTGCATAAAGTGAATAATTTGTTTGAATTTATCATTCCGTATTAGAAGATTTATTCAAATATATGGTGTCGGAAATGGAACGTTCAAAAATAGATTCAGTACTATTCGAGTACTGAATGAATTGGTGATAGATCAAAGATTCATTCGAGCAGTACTCGAGGCGATACAGTACCAAGCTTGAAGGAAGGAGTAGTTATATCGAGGCACCAAGCGATGAAGTAAGCTTCTCCTTTCACACCAAAGATGCAGCAAAGTAATGAAAGAGATAACAACAGAGTGAATGCAAAAAATAGCGCTTGCAGGTACACTGGTCTTGTGCATAGGTAGTTCTTGTCAGTTTAAATAAATTATTGTAGTTCGCGTGACGGCATGGAAGTTGCAGCCAACTCCGGTAAAGGAGGGATTTAATTTGAAGGTGCAACAAATCCAAATGAAAAATGCTCTTGACAAGCATCCGATGGTTGTATAAGTCCTTAATAAAATACATTTTATTAAGGAAATTCTGTGATTACATGGTAAAATAATCAAACAGACACCCACCACTGGACAGGGAGTCGGTCGTAAGTCAAGCATCAAGCATTTCGACAGGTTTAGTCAAATATTTTGACTCCACTACATACAATTTTGACGATAACTTTTGGAACACCCCGGACACTCCATATAATATTTTTTTTATGTTTTTGAAAATGACATAAAAATATGGTGTTTGTTTTGACACGCGTAGGAAAATGTGTGTTGCGTGCATTGCATTAAGTAACCGTTACCGCAGCTTCTCCGCAGGGGGAGGAAGGGGGGGGGGGGTGACGTCGCCTTTAAAGAGAGGAGGGAGGTCAAAGGGGCTTATCCATATACTTATGTAGTACTAATGTAAATTAGAATTAGAAGCGGGACTCTGTTTACACCTGTGCTTTTAGTGTCCGTTGCGCTGCAAATGCTTGCGGGCTACATGCAACACACTTTACAGGCTCAGATGAAACAAAAAAGGCTAGGAACGTCAGCGCTGGCTCAGGAAGGAATGTAGTTTCGAGGAGTTTCAGTAGAACTTGAGTAATTTGCTTTGAACGTGACTTCAGCGGCATGCGAAATAAAACTACGATGCGTACGTTTTGTGTCGGTTTGCCGTTGCATTTTATAAATCGGAGTGAGCATGTAATATGTGCATTGTGCATATGCATATAGTTGACTATAAGTGTAGAAAAAATATATAGAATAGAATAGAAAATATTTTATTTGTAGTAACAAGCACTTACGAAAAATACATATTTGCGCTTAGTATAAGTAAATATAAGAGTTTAGATATTTGACAAACAAACAAAAACAAAATACAACAATCACTACAAAAGGGTCAACAAGTTAAGAAATTAAATTAAAAACTCGGTGGCTAAGTGGTTAGCGATCCTGACCTCTGATCCGAGAGTCGTGGGTTCGATCTCCACACAGGGCAAACTTTTCTGTGATGAGCAGAATTGTTTGCTCTGAGTCTGGGTGTATATTATATTATATAAAGCTCGATTACCACTGACTGACTGATTGACATGGTTGTTTGTCCTGTTGCGGGGGTCGGAGGGTATAACTTTGAATGCAGAAGTTCGTGGTTTTCTCCAGTGAGTAGAGGAAAAGTCCGAAAAAGGCCACTTTCATTTAATAAAATTAACATAATTAAGATTTTATGAACTCCATACGACTTCACGTCATTAGAGTTCATAATGGAAAAGCAAATCACGGAATGTTGCCGTATTATGAACTATTGAAAAAGTTGGTGATTGTTGGAATAATTATAAGATGAAAAATTTCCTCCGGCAAAGTATTTATTCATTTTGTTTTTATGTATTTATATTTGTTTAGCCTCAAGTAATAACGAAATATTTTATTACGTATGTTTCTCTTGTTATTTATGACTTCAATTTTCGGGTGCCTTACGGTCGGGGATTTGAGCTGACTAAGGTGCAACACTGTAGTTTGTCCCTTTCACACCTACATAAATTACAATAAACTATCCTGCTTTCAGTCAAGGTGCAAATGTCAAACTCAGATGTGAAATATTTTTACTACAGAATACGCAAATCAAACGCAAACAATATTAAATAATTAAGAGGCAAGTTTGTTTTCAAGAAGAATTGCATTGAAATGGCAAATCAACGCCTATATACGACCGATCTACAAAGGATCCGTGCCAATATATTCTCAATCCAGATAATAGGAAGCCACCTAATAGGAACCTACTCTTCACCAGGACTCCAAGGCAGGTCTTGCGTTTACGGCCTTGCGAAGCTCTTTACGAGGCGGACACCTGCGCAGAAGAATACGGGAAGGAAGAGTCACATGCTGCGTTTGCCATTAGAGATGTTTACTGATCAATGTCCATGCCAAACTGTGAAAAAACCAGCTAAAGCTATGAAGTGAAAAGTATTGATTGTAGTTATGTGAGCAGCAATCAGCATTCAGAAACAGCAACAAGGATACTGATCAATGTCCATGCCAAATTATGAAAAAACCATCTAAAGTTACTAAAATAACATTAATAATTTTGTTAATGAATATTAATGTTGTAATATGTTGTTTTATTTATTTTGTTAGTTATACCTATCGAAACCCATAGGAGGGGATGAGGTAGTGCTATTATAAGGACACACCTACAGGCGTCCCCATACACCTATGAGCTGGTGAAGTTTGCGGGAAGCCACTGGTGCGGGCAGGGCAGGACGGTTGGTGTGAAAATCTTTGTGTTTAGGGAGGCCTTTGATCGGCAGTGGATGTCTTTTAGCTCACGGAGATGATGAATTTAATAAATAAATAAATCATAGCTCATTGTTGTCAAATGTTTCTTTATTTTGCCACTAAATACCTATATTATCTTTGGCAATATTTTACAACTATAGTCAGTTCATCAGTTTCAAACTTTAATTTATAACCCCTTACAACTTTCTATCCAGATAGTTAGGTATATCTATAATTTTTGTCAGTTTATTTCTACTAACCAAGCAAGTCTGACTTACACACTGAGGGTTCCGTACATATTTATTGCAACCACAGTTACATATTGGTGTTACATTAATAAAATGAAGTTCCTTTGTGATACCTTTCTTGAGCACAGCAATATAGTAGCCTATTATTGTTAAAAAGCAACATACATAATAAAAAGTTCTTAAATTTCTGTGGTCATTTTTGTTAGTATTACAGTTTTAAAATAGTCATGACAATATTAAAATGATGAAAATAAAGTTAATTTACTATAAGATATATCAATTTTACAAATAAAAAAAATATTTTAGGTATCTTTAATTTTCCAGTAAAAAAATATTCCTTCTATATCACACATCATAATAAGGAATGTCATAGAAAGATGCTTTCCAGTTGTAAATAATTAATAAATAAGGTAAGCCGTCATCTCTTATTCAAAATTTAAAGTTGGGGCCTGCGCAATAGAATACAATTTGTTATTTATTTTGAGTCACATAATTAAAAACAAACAGTTATAAGTTTTTTGCTATTATATTTTGTTCTTCTTGGATTCCTTAGCGTCTGTTTTCTACATTCCGTAGACTTCATTTATTGAAATTGGCAGTTATTACATCATTTTTATGATTCAAATGTGGACTTGGGAGTCCAACTAGGTATTCCATCTATTAACGTCTTGATCTGAAAAACATAAGTAACCCTTAACAGCACAGCATCATACAAAATTATTAACAGATTGCCTAAATGGGAAGGTAACAATTGTTGAGTTGCAGATTTGTTTTTGTGAGTTTCAGTATGTATGACTGTTTTAATGTCACCTGTAGACAAACTACCAGAAATATTACTGTGGACAGATTCCATACTCTTACTGTCTTGAATCAAAATCGGTTAGACCTACTTTTCTGCTTACTGCTTTACTTTGGGTGCTTTGGGGCTGCAGAAGGTTCTGCTCACCTTGTAGATATCCTGTGTCGAGACAACAGACTGTTTGGGATGCTTATTTTGTTTTTATTTCCTGCAGACTTGATCAGTTTTGGTATGACACTCTGTTACAGTAAGGTGCGATTGATGGGTCCATGGGCAAATACGTGTATCCTTTCTGAAACCTTATAAAAGAAAGTTTTATCCGATTCCACATCAGATAATTTATAAAGCAATCAATTCCTGAAAAAAACGAATTAAGAAAAAGCGCCGCTTCGTAGTTCGAAACAATTTTTTTTCTGTAAGTATAAGGCATAGGCTCTATATCCATACAGTCTTGTCTGATATGAAAAATCTTCGGTTCGTTAAGAATTTTTTTTTTCGTTTTACATTTTTTGTTTTCTCTATTCCGCAAGAATGAAGCAAAGGCTTCTATAATCATATGCGTTTGTTGGGTCGGGTAAACTCGGGTGTCGTCGCGCACGTCGGGTGACGTTTTAATAATATGTTTCCGCCTTAATTTTTTCTTTTTTTCCGCGCCACTAGATAGTAGCCCGCCATACGATATGCCAACTCCGCAGTAGTGTACGACCTAATAGTTGGTGCATTATATTTTTTTGTGCGATTTCAACGCGGTCGAAGTTGCGTGCTTAAAATACATGAAAAATATATTTAAAAAAAAGGTTTTCATCCATGAGATTTTATATTATAAAGTACAATTGAAGAGTATTGTATGATCGAAGGGCTAAAGAAAATGCCAGCAAAGATGTTTTAAATCAACTACCTTGGTTTAGTTTTTTTAACTTTTTGGTTTTATTGCTTAATCATATTTTCGATTTTCATAATTTTGGATAGGAAAGTTTTTTTTCAATAATGAAATAAAGACTAATCTGAGTTTTAAGAAGAATTTAGTTTATTTACATATCCGTGCCTATACAGGGTGTAACAGAAAGGTGTGATAATACTTCAGGGTTGGCTTTTACCCATCAAACTGAACAACTTTTGTTCTACAAGTTTGTTGAAATGGCAAAATTTTTTTTGGACTTTTCATACAAATCGATCAGCTGGCGAACCAAATTTGTATTAAAAGTCCGAACATTTCTTTGCGATTTCAACAAAGTTGTAGAACAAAAGTTGTTCAGTTTGATGGGTAAAAGCCAACCTTGAAGTATTATCACACCTTTGTGTTACGTTCTGTATATGGTAGCCTGCAAAATTCCGACATACTCCTCACTAATGCACGACCGTGTTTTATCTTTTTATGAAATTGTATTTAAAAAAAGTTTCACCGCGAGCTGCATGCAGCTCGCGCACCGAGCGCCTACTAGTTATATTATATAAAGCTCGATTACCACTGACTGACTGATTGACATGGTTGTTTGTCCTGTTGCGGGGGTCGGAGGGTATGACTTTGAATGCAGAAGTTCGTGGTTTTTTCCAGTGAGTAGAGGAAAAGTCCGAAAAAAGCCACTTTCATTTAATAAAATTAACATAATTAAGATTTTATGAACTCCATACGACTTCACGTCATTAGAGTTCATAATGGAAAAGCAAATAACGGAATGTTGCCGTATTATGAACTATTGAAAAAGTTGGTGATTGTTGGAATAATTATAAGATGAAAAATTTCCTCCGGCAAAGTATTTATTCATTTTGTTTTTATGTATTTATATTTGTTTAGCCTCAAGTAATAACGAAATATTTTATTACGTATGTTTCTCTTGTTATTTATGACTTCAATTTTCGGGTGCCTTACGGTCGGGGATTTGAGCTAATTAAGGTGCAACACTGTAGTTTGTCCCTTTCACACCTACACAAATTACAATAAACTATCCTGCTTTCAATCAAGGTGAAAATGTCAAACTCAGATGTCAAATATTTTTACTACAGAATACACAAATCAAACGTAAACAATGTTAAATAAGTAAGAGGCAAGTTTGTTTTCAAGAAGAATGGCATTGAAATGGCAAATCAACACCTATATACGACCGATCTACAAAGGATCCGTGCCAATAGATTCTCAATCCAGATAATAGGAAGCCCCCAACCTACTCTTCACCAGGACTCCAAGGCAGGTCTTGCGTTTACGGCCTTGCGAAGCTCTTTACGAGGCGGACACCTGCGCAGAAGAATACGGGAAGGAAGAGTCACATGCTGCGTTTGCCATTAGAGATGTTTACTGATCAATGTCCATGCCAAACTGTGAAAAAACCAGCTAAAGCTATGAAGTGAAAAGTATTGATTGTAGTTATGTGAGCAGCAACAAGGATACTGATCAATGTCCATGCCAAATTATGAAAAAACCATCTAAAGTTACTAAAATAACATTAATAATTTTGTTAATAAATATTAATGTTGTAATATGTTGTTTTATTTATTTTGTTAGTTATACCTATCGAAACCCATAGGAGGGGATGAGGTAGTGCTATTATAAGGACACACCTACAGGCGTCCCCATACACCTATGAGCTGGTGAAGTTTGCGGGAAGCCACTGGTGCGGGCAGGGCAGGACGGTTGGTGTGAAAATCTTTGTGTTTAGGGAGGCCTTTGATCGGCAGTGGATGTCTTTTAGCTCACGGAGATGATGAATTTAATAAATAAATAAATCATAGTTCATTGTTGTCAAATGTTTCTTTATTTTGCCACTAAATACCTATATTATCTTTGGCAATATTTTACAACTATAGTCAGTTCATCAGTTTCAAACTTTAATTTATAACCCCTTACAACTTTCTATCCAGATAGTTAGGTATATCTATAATTTTTGGCAGTTTATTTCTACTAACCAAGCAAGTCTGACTTACACACTGAGGGTTCCGTACATATTTATTGCAACCACAGTTACATATTGGTGTTACCACGGAAGAAAGAGCTTTCTTCCGTGGGTGTTACATTAATAAAATGAAGTTCCTTTGTGATACCTTTCTTGAGCACAGCAATATAGTAGCCTATTATTGTTAAAAAGCAACATACATAATAAAAAGTTCTTAAATTTCTGTGGTCATTTTTGTTAGTATTACAGTTTTAAAATAGTCATGACAATATTAAAATGATGAAAATAAAGTTAATTTACTATAAGATATATCAATTTTACAAATAAAAAAAATATTTTAGGTATCTTTAATTTTCCAGTAAAAAAATATTCCTTCTATATCACACATCATAATAAGGAATGTCATAGAAAGATGCTTTCCAGTTGTAAATAATTAATAAATAAGGTAAGCCGTCATCTCTTATTCAAAATTTAAAGTTGGGGCCTGCGCAATAGAATACAATTTGTTATTTATTTTGAGTCACATAATTAAAAACAAACAGTTATAAGTTTTTTGCTATTATATTTTGTTCTTCTTGGATTCCTTAGCGTCTGTTTTCTACATTCCGTAGACTTCATTTATTGAAATTGGCAGTTATTACATCATTTTTATGATTCAAATGTGGACTTGGGAGTCCAACTAGGTATTCCATCTATTAACGTCTTGATCTGAAAAACATAAGTAACCCTTAACAGCACTGCATCATACAAAATTATTAACAGATTGCCTAAATGGGAAGGTAACAATTGTTGAGTTGCAGATTTGTTTTTGTGAGTTTCAGTATGTATGACTGTTTTAATGTCACCTGTAGACAAACTACCAGAAATATTATCATTTATCAACCCATAGGGACCCTACTGCTGGGACATCAGGCACTTCCCTAATGTGTACTGTGGAAAAATCGGTTAGACCTACTTTTCTGCTTACTGCTTTACTTTGGGTGCTTTGGGGCTGCAGAAGGTTCTGCTCACCTTGTAGATATCCTGTGTCGAGACAACAGACTGTTTGGGATGCTTATTTTGTTTTTATTTCCTGCAGACTTGATCAGTTTTGGTATGACACTCTGTTACAGTAAGGTGCGATTGATGGGTCCATGGGCAAATACGTGTATCCTTTCTGAAACCTTATAAAAGAAAGTTTTATCCGATTCCACATCAGATAATTTATAAAGCAATCAATTCCTGAAAAAAAACGAATTAAGAAAAAGCGCCGCTTCGTAGTTCGAAACAAATTTTCTTCTGTAAGTATAAGGCATAGGCTCTATATCCATACAGTCTTGTTCTATAACCATATGCGTTTGTTGGGTCGGGTAAACTCGGGTGTCGTCGCGCACGTCGGGTGACGTTTTAATAATATGTTTCCGCCTTAATTTTTTCTTTTTTTCCGCGCCACTAGATAGTAGCCCGCCATACGATATGCCAACTCCGCAGTAGTGTACGACCTAATAGTTGGTGCATTATATTTTTTTGTGCGATTTCAACGCGGTCGAAGTTGCGTGCTTAAAATACATGAAAAATATATTTAAAAAAAAGGTTTTCATCCATGAGATTTTATATTATAAAGTACAATTGAAGAGTATTGTATGATCGAAGGGCTAAAGAAAATGCCAGCAAAGATGTTTCAAATCAACTACCTTGGTTTAGTTTTTTTAACTTTTTGGTTTCATTGCTTAATTATATTTTCGATTTTCATAATTTTGGATAGGAAAGTTTTTTTTAAATAATGAAATAAAGACTAATCTGAGTTTTAAGAAGAATTTAGTTTATTTACATATCCGTGCCTATACAGGGTGTAACAGAAAGGTGTGATAATACTTCAGGGTTGGCTTTTACCCATCAAACTGAACAACTTTTGTTCTACAAGTTTGTTGAAATGGCAAAATTTTTTTTGGACTTTTCATACAAATCGATCAGCTGGCGAACCAAATTTGTATGAAAAGTCCGAAAATTTCTTTGCGATTTCAACAAAGTTGTAGAACAAAAGTTGTTCAGTTTGATGGGTAAAAGCCAACCTTGAAGTATTATCACACCTTTCTGTTACGTTCTGTATATGGTAGCCTGCAAAATTCCGACATACTCCTCACTAATGCACGACCGTGTACTATGTGTGTTATCTTTTTATGAAATTGTATAAAAAAAAAGTTTCACCGCGAGCTGCATGCAGCTCGCGCACCGAGCGCCCACTAGTTATCTATATATGTATGTATTTAAATGTAAATATGTATGTATATCAGTCTCTGGTTCCCAAGATACAGGGAATCCTAGTTTGGGGCCAGATGACCGTGTGTGATTTGTCCCGGATATTATTATTAAATATGTTTTTTAATTTTTGTTGGAAAAAACTGCGTAATCATATCTAGCATGTTCTACTTTTTTCATTCCCTTATAGGGAATAATGCCTTAGCGAGACAAAACAATGATGAATGTGCTTATCGCTTGTTTTACGTGCAGTATGTCCACAATAGTCTTTCAACGCTTTATTTCGACTTCAAAATGTCCCAAAAAGGAATCCAAAAGCTCTATCTCCCGTCAACAGATTAGAAACTCAATTTATAAGGTAGGTAACTAAGAATAAGACGAAGTATTTTTCACAAAAGACTTTTCCACTTCCGACTCGACTCCAGGAGTCAAGGCAGCGCCGTGCGAGGATTCCGAAATGTAGATTAGATTGTATTGTAATCTTTCAAGTTTGTCGTTTGATATTTTGTATAGTTTTAGGCGACTCGTTTCATTATTTAAACATAGTATACGTACTAGACGAGTATTTCAATCCAAAGTCTACGCGCGTAACACCCTTATCTTAGATTATCATTCTTAGATTTCTCTATATAATTATTTTTGTTGGCTTCTAACGGAAAAACAAATTTGCTCATCACAAAAATATTTGCTGCGAAATGAAATCGAATCCACGACCCTCTCCGAAACAGTAATCAGGAACACTAACCACTGACCCACATGATTTGACCATATTTCAGCCCGTAGAAACTTTGTAGGTCCAGATTAAATCTAAATTAATCCTTATAATAGTTAACTTTTAAACACATTTTCCCAGTTATAAAAAGAAAAAAATATCATTAAACTTTTTTGTTCCAAGAGTAGTTTTAAGAGGCTTACGAGCCTTCAAACAGCTTTTAAGAAAAACATATTTTATTTCTTTCTTCCATAACGTTTCTGAGTGTTCTTAGAGTTTTAATTATATTTTTGATTACTTACTCCTTTGTATTAATATTGTTTGTTTCTTTATTTTGTGTTCTTTTTCTAAAGAGCGCAAACAATTGGTTTTCGACGTTATAGTTACTACAGGTGAGTTTTATTCGACGTCAAACAGCAAACGCAATGGGAACGGGATAAATGATAACCTACCAATCCGGACTTGGCCCCCGTTTGTGGAATATTTTAATGAGAAAATACATATGTTAATACGTAGCAATGGAAAAAGACATAAACCTCAGAATACAGAAACAAACATAAACTATATTTTTTTTGTTAACAACCTATATTGTCTCCACTGTAGGGCATAGGTTTCTTCCCATACCTCGGTAAGGTTAGGTCCTACTACTAAATCCCCAGCTGGAATTGTATTTTCGAAAAAAAAAAAAAACGAATGGAAGAAACGTAAGTATAATCTGAAATCATAAGACCATCAACATACTTCCAAGACGATTATTGTAAATAATTTAATGGAGAATACTTCATTCGTTACCTACCAGTTTTATTGTATGTTTAACCGTTTTCACAAAAACATCGAAAAACTGCGATTTGGGACACAAAAGAGAGGGGGGAGGGGCGGAAAATATCACTTTACGATTTGTTCCCACTTCCATTTTACCTGTAAAAGCTACGTGCATGCCAAGTTTCATGTTTTTTTTTTATGGCAGAGGTGGCAAACGAGCAGACGGATCACCTGATGGTAAGCGATTACCGCCGCCCATATGGCAACACCAGAGGAGTCACAAGTTCGTTGCCGGCCTTTGATATGGGAGTACGCTCTTTTCTTCAAGGTTTGAATGTTTCTGCGGGATGGGGGCAGAATTGTCATTTTTTTATTATACCTATGAAAAGTTACATTCAGTGAGTTCAATAAAACTGACAAACATAATGTATATCCATTTTTACGGAGAGAAGCCTATATTATTTTGTACCATACTATGTATGTAGAATCTAATACATACTATACAAATTCATAAAATATTTATACAAATTGTTCTTAGTCGTTTATATTTCCTAAGACTTGCGAAAAAGCTTAAAAATGTAGACCAGAACTAAAATTTCGCTTTGCAGCAGCAATTTGGAAGGTTTCAACTATTTTATGTAAGTACATTATATTATAATTTATTTCAAATTATTTTACTTGTTTGACTTTTATTTCGATATTTTTTTATTTTATATTATAATATTAAAAAAGTATATGAAACATAAATAAGTACCTATAACTCGCGTTGATGTCTTTTATATGACATATATGATTTTATTGTAGCTTGCGTTAATATATTCTTTTATTATATATATAAATTAATGCAACTTTTCAACAGATCTAGGTCTTTGAATAAGGTAAAAGGTCAGTCACTCCATTTCAAACTAATTTACCTGGGTCTAAAACATACATTTCTGATTTTATCTTCTCAATCTAAAAGTTAAAACTTATTATTTTCTCCAAATGCATGAAATTATATGATTGAATACCAGAAATAAAAAAGGATCTAAGTGCCAAAATTCTCGTTTAGTTTTTTAACCAATTTCAAAAAAAGGAGGAGGTTCTCAATTCGTCGGAATCTTTTTTTTTATGTATGTTCCCCGATTACTCGAAAACGGCTGAACCGATTTCGGAAATTCTTTTTTGTTTAAAAGGGTATACTTCACAGGTGGTCCCATAAAAATTTTATCGAAATCAATTCAGCGATTTTTGAGAAAATCAACAAAAACATAGCAAAATTGGAGTTGTTGCGATTGAAGTCGGTTGTTTTTAACGTATTCAGCGTGGTCAATTACCTATATTTCTTTATCATGTAGTATGTTCCCTCGCCAATAACCTAAAATAGAGTAAGCAACTAGCGTTGTTACTTGCTTGGTATTTACAGCGCTAAGGACGCGGGGGGGGGGGGGGGCGGTCTAGTGTTTCGAAAATGGCGGACCTTATAGAGCGTTTCAACAAATAGTTCCTTTGCCGTTATGTTGGCACCACTGTCTATCAACGACATCAACACGCGAAGACTCTTCTACCGATTTTGTTAGTGTGTGTCTGCATTCTATGTAGTGTGTGTCTGAGTTCTATGTAGTGTGCGTGGAAACCATTGCTGCCAACATAACGGCATAGGAACTATTTGTTGAAACGCATTATACACCCGTTGTTAGTAGTTAAGAATTGGGGGACCTGGATCAAAAGAGATCCAGGCACCCCCAATTCTTAACAGCCTCAGTGAATAGATGAAAACTGAATAGATGAAAACATGAAAACACTGCTTTTTTAAAACTGAACATTGAATACATGATGATGAAAACTGAATACATGAAACTTTTTAATTGAATCCATTAAAACTGAAAAGTTAATTGATAACTACCTAGTGAAATCTAGAAAAGGAGAACAAGATTAGAATAGTCATTTGAAATAAAACTACATTTATTGAACATTTAAATTTATATTTATTTTAAGAATAGTTAAACATATCTTATAACGATGTATAAATACTGTTGTCAATACATTTTATAATATCTTTAATACGCGTATATATAATATCATTAAAAACATCTTGCACGACATGCTGTGCACATACAGCCGCGCTGCACTGGCATACGGACTTTTCAACACTCTCAAATTGTTTAGCGTCGAAAATTTCCATACGTATGACTTTTTTTCCTACAGATGTGGTTTTAAATGATGAGACCAACTTCTTTTCATTTCCATTCATATCATTAGCACAGCTTTGATCTAGTGCACTGGTGATGCCTTGGACTGTCACTGGATCTATCATGGCAGGCGAGTAGTCCCATATCGGTGAATACTGAAACAGAAAAGATGAAGTTAATCAACTAGATTGTTATAACTATCTTAGTTAGAAATAATCAAGTAAGTATAAAAGTTTTATTAGGTTAGATAAACTTACCGCCATGGCAGGTCCGCTTTGCAAACGGTTCAAAAATAAATAATTTAAATATTCCTGTTTCTTACACTTATATAGTTTTTTTTCGTTTTCAACTCTGTTACCAAAGTTCAAAATCGCTCTTGATTATTTCATTTACCTCGGTTGCTACGTGAATTTCAGTGCTGTTATTTAAGCGCTTTCTGCACTAGATCTAACGCTTTTTGATTTAGTATATCCAAAACTCTAGCGCTTATCATTTTGTCTATCAAACAGTATTAAACGCATTTTTAGGACTATCGAGCGCTTTGTCGCTGCACAGAGTTAGCAACGTTGATGGAATCTGATGCGTCTGCAAGTCACGGCGTCACACCTTATGTGGATGCATCGGCTTGTTCCACATAGATCCAAACCCATTGTTCTGTGAGCTACCATAATTTAAATATGTATTCATTCATCCCTATCAATAATAAAGTTTATTTACAACTGAAAACTATAAAGCACTTTTTGCAGCCTTTGAAAATAATGTAGGAAGTTAGTTCTAAATAATGCAATGCATTTAAGAGCATAGTGGAATAAATCAAATTTATAATTATGATAAAAATTCTACATATTGTTCGTTTGTTTGCTGGTTTCTAATGATTAATATTTTTTTTTGACGTAAGGTGCTTTAAACGTAAGGTAATTCGCATCATTATCACCACTTTTATTTTATTTTATTAAAAATTTATAGATGAACCCGCGTGATCAGCCTAGTTCATACCAAATTTGGACAGCTTTGTCTTAGAAGCTGGGTGGCGTTTTAGTCTACTCAGCATTTTTATTTACTTACATCTGTATGCGTGTTGATTGTAACGATATAAATCGCACATACAAAGATTCAAATTATATAAATCAGCACTTGGAAAAAAAAAACACAAATCGATCTGTCTCCCGAGGGAAACGTCACATAAGTGCAGTGCAGTGCAGCAACGAGCTTCAACAGGACTTTTAACATGTAAGTGTACTTTAATTTACTTTTAATATAACTTGTTCTATTTATCACTTGCTTCTCGTTGAATACAACTGAAGTTAATATTGAGTGAATTTGTGAGTTAATCGTCTATTCATTATGTAGACTGACTCGATGGCTTAGTGACTGATAAACTAAGAGGAGTGGGTTCGATTCCCACTCGTAATGTTGTTGAATACAACTGAAGTTAATATTGAGTGAATTTGTGAGTTAATCATCTATTCATTATGTTCACTAACTCAATGGCTTAGTGATTGATATACTGAGAGCAGTGGGTTCGATTCCCTCTTGTAATGTTCTGGTGTCAAGATGTATAATATCGATATGTATGTTTTCATGTATATATATATATATATATATATATATATATATCAGTCTGGCTTTCATACATAGCACCTAGGAATAGTCTATGTGATAGAATAGTGATAGTTTCCGATCACATGAATAATAAGTGTAATAAGGTACACAGTGTGCATTATAGTTATTTTATATTTCTTTAACGTAACGTGCTATATGCTTGTGCGTGTGTGGTATATGTTAGTTATGTTACAAATAATATTCAGCCTATTACAATATTTTGTAAGATAACCATTAATTATGTTTATTTTTCAGGCCTAAAGAAAACCAAAGATCTGTCAATCTGTCATCCTCATCATCTTCGGAAGATGAATTAATCGAAGTGCCGAAAACTACAAGCAACAAGCATCAGTCAAAACCATCAAGGAGCATCGCTGAGCCTAAGCGGAGTACTTCGAAGAAGCACGTTCATCCCATCGCGCCCACGAAGCCCCTGAAGGCGTCTGACCTGTTCGGCACCGACAGCGAGGAGGAGGAGGACGTCAATGCATGCTCCAGCATCAAGAAAGGTTCGAACACGTATTTCAAGTTTTATTTTTATTTTGTGACTAAACTACCAAAAGGGTATTGTCAACGGCTTCGTAAAAATTCAGACGACATGTACGAGCAGTATGTTACATTAAAAGTATTTAAATGTGATGATCTTACTTTGGCACAGTCCAGGAGATGGAAACATCTTGATACCATGATAAAAATAAAACTGAATAGATCATCATTATACTGGGAACTTTTAACTCAGTTTATTCGAGAGACTGAAAAGGAGTTTCAAAACTGCCTTAGATTTATAACTATAACTGATAAAGTTTTATTAAGAAAAATATTTCTACTTAAAGGTGGAAGCCATGAGAAGAAGCACAAGCACTCCGAGAGTTCTCACCGCGCTGAAGCAGCCTCTACATCAACCTCGACAACGGCTAAAAAGCGGAAACACAGTCCTGTCGCGTCAACTTCTGGTCACGCGGCTCCACCGGCGACGCCCGCCGCTTCGCCCGTGCCAGCTCGTGTTGAGAAGCGTAAATGCGCCTCCGATACGCCTGCTGCCTTCAAAAAGTCTACGGCCCGCGACATGTTCGGCAGCGAGGTGGACAGCGAGGACGACATCGATGAACAGAGCAGACCTGGTAAACGACCGGTACCTCTCAATTCTTACATAAACAGAAAACTGGTCAACGGACTTGCTCGCCAGTCATTCGATAATAAGCCTGGTTCATATTTTGTAGAACTTAAGGTTTACAACTGTTCAGAGATTGAGCGGGTGCAGCCTATGAATAGGTGGAGACACGCAGTTGTGACAATAAAAAATCGCACTAATGATGACACAGAGGCTTGGCGTTCTCTCACTTCGTTCATAGCTGCTACTCGCCATGAGTTCAAAGATTGTCCACCGACTTTTATACCAAATCATTAATAACTTGCATATTTTATCTTACTTATTTACTACGAATTATATGAAATGATTTGTTAATCATACTAATAATAATAATATACTCTATTTCATTTCATTTTTATGTACAACTTATTTTTGTATTTTTTGTATACCTATGTAACCATACATTAAAGTTTGACTACATCTAGTTTTTTTTCTTTTTCAGTTCATCTACCCAATACTTCAAGTTCTGACACTGATATTGATTATAAAGAATGTTTTAAATGTAAAATAAAAATTCCTCGAAATCAGTTTCATTACCATTTGAGAACAAATTTGCATAAATCTAACTGTTTATTGAGTACTGAATTTCAAAAAATTGATATAATTACTACTGCATTTAAAAACAGAATTATGACGTATCGCCTTAAAGTCACTCAGGAAGACGAGTACCTCACACCAGAGGCGTTCCTGAGAGACAATGAGTGTGATCTCATAAAATTAATTGAGTTATCATTGAGAGAGCACAACTGTATTAAAGTCAACTTCGAGCTGTTCGCATATTATATGTTGCCTAAGTCAGAAGAGCAGCAGCAACAGCTCAAGTCATTTAATACAAAGTATGAGATCGTATTTCAAAGCACTGATTTAACTCAATTAATTACAAATACAATCGATACATTTAAAGAGAAATTATCTGAATTCGAGGTCTGTGAATCTGGGTGGACTTACGTTTCGATAAGTCACCTTGAAATTAACATAAATAAATATAATCCTATTAAAGGAGGTACTTATCTGAAACTACCTCCTATTGTAAGAAATACGAAATCTTGTATAAATATACAAAATAAAGATGACTGTTGTTTTCTATGGAGCATTATAGCTGAACTTCCTCGAGTAAAGGAAACAGGCTCCAATAATTCATCTCTGTCTAACGCAAGCGGCATGAA
Source organism: Coleophora deauratella (assembly GCA_958295455.1). Classification (NCBI taxonomy): domain Eukaryota; kingdom Metazoa; phylum Arthropoda; class Insecta; order Lepidoptera; family Coleophoridae; genus Coleophora; species Coleophora deauratella. Next base: position 1,942,037 of record OY282406.1, read on the forward strand.
TCCATACCGAACCCCTCCACCTAAAGCGCAAGCGGTTGCATCTAGCGACAAAGAGACTCATGGATCTAACTCTGACGTCACCGACGACGACAACTTATCCGACAGAGCTAGGAATGATGCGACCCGGCAAAAGCGCAAACGCGAAGACAGTAACGCCGAAGTATTGAAATCCATACAAACTATGGTGAAGGATATACAAAACAAAAACGCGGATCTAAAATTGGGGATCGATTCCATCAATACATCAATAACTGAAATTCGTTCTGACCTAAATGCTGTTAGATCCGATTACCAAAATGCTATGACTATTATCACGGACATTCAAGAAAAGAACGTTGTAATAACGAGTGAGCTCAATTCTGTGAAGGAATCCTTGGAATTTCAGTCGTCGCAGCACGCATCCCTCCAGGATCGAGTTAAAACACTGGAAGAAAATAGCAAAACCATCGAAATATCGATCTCTGAATATAAAAAACTCAATTCCTTGGTCTCGGACTTAAAGTTTGAAGTGCAACAACAGCAGCAATGGGAGCGATTACTAAATCTTGAACTGTCGGGAGTCCCTGAAACAAAAAACGAAGACTTATGTGATATTTTAATTCGCATCGCAAAGCACGCGGAAGTTGCTCTTAGCCCCGAAGACATCGTCCATGCATCTAGGATACAACCACGCCTAAATATCTCCGGGCGGCCTAGAAATATTGTGGTGAAGTTAAAGAAACGAATTCACAAAGATAATATTATTGCTGGATTGAGAAAAACTAGGGGAGTGACCACTCTAGACATTTCTATAGCCGGCGACTCTCGGCGTATCTACGTGAACGAGCATTTGACGGTCGAAAACAAACAGCTATTCAAGAAATGCCGCGACATCGCAAAATCTAAGTCTTACCAGTTTATCTGGATAAAAAATTGCAGGATTTACGTGAGGAAGAGCGACACCTCGCCATCAATAAATGTGAAACACGAACTCGATCTGTCCAAACTGTAGTTGGAACCACTCTGTTTCTAGCTTATCTGATAACATTCTTAATATTAATTTTTAATTATAACTTCTCGTTCTCACGAAGTCTGTGCTGGAAACTTGCACGTTACACTAGTTTTGCTTGGATTAATAGAAGTAACACTACTCGCGATAATTATGGCTCTTTTACATACCTACCTACAATAATATTGTTGTTACGTCAAAATCAATCCCTGCAACTCGACACTACACATAATCTACACTACACATTTATTTCTCTTAATTACTCACAAAACAGAACAAAAACGCACTTAGTTTTAAAATTGTTACCTATTATCATATTCATTCCATATAGCTATTGTTGGCTGGATCCACTTATTCTGATAAACAGATCAATCTTATATCTACGGGAGGTATACAAAGGGATCACAATTATACGTAAGTTATTTATATGTCATCACTTATTTAACACAACTGTTATTAAAATTGCATATCGAACATTTGCTATCGTCGTAATAAAAGTCTATTGGCACTACCCTTATCTATTATTATTATACTATTTGAAAGTGGCTATGCTTTTTGTTTGTAAGCAAAAATGGATCAGTTAAATCTAAGTATTTATTTTCAAAATGTACGCGGTTTGCGTACAAAAACGCATGGTTGTTTTCAGAATATTTTAAGTAATAATTACGACATCATAATTATGGTTGAGACGTGGCTTTGTGACGGTATTTTTGACCGAGAATTATGTGATGACCGATATGATGTGTTTCGCTGCGACAGGGATTTCACAGCTACCGGTAAGTCGACCGGCGGTGGCGTGATGGTGTGCGTGCGGCGCGAACTTAATGCCTACCGATGCTCACTGCCTTTTGTTTGTTCACCTACGGAGTTAATCTGGGTTACAATTCCGGCAAATAGTTTAGATATGCCCTTCAATCTTAATATTTTTGCTACTTACGTCCGGGGTGAATACTCGACACAACCAATAGACCTAAAATGCCTTTTATCGCTACTTAAAATTATTTTACCTGACAATGACAATGACCACTTTTTAATCACAGGCGATTTTAATATGCCGTTTGTACAGTGGATGGATGGCAGTCCTGTCTATTACTCTAAAAAAGAGTCGGCTGAGACTCGTTTGTTGGGGATTGAATTAATTGAATTATTATCTCTTCATGGCTTAACTCAGTATAATCAGTTTATCAACTCAACTAACAATATTCTAGATTTAATTTTTTGCAACTTCTCAACGGAACTCTCGATACCGCAGTTTCCTCTAGTAAAAGTGGACAGTTTTCACCCCCCCTTATGCATAAGCGCCTCCGATATTCTTCTTAAACCCTTTAGCCAGTGCGGCGGTGTTAGTTACAATTTTTTTAAAGGCGATTATCAGAAGATTAATGACTTTTTAAACACCACTAACTGGGAGAAGGAGTTTGTTGATAGGGATGTTAATGAGTGTGTGGACTTATTGTATGAATCAATATATATCAGCATTCAGTTGCATGTTCCCATCAAGAAATCGAACCATAGCAGACAGCATTATCCCGTGTGGTACTCAAGAGCTTTAATAAAAATCATACAAGAAAAGGCTAAAGCGCATAGGAACTGGAAAAGATTCAATAATCTCAATGACTACCACGAGTTCTCTGTATTAAGATCGCGCTACCATAGGGTTCACGCAGCCTGCTATAGTAAGTTTCTATATAATATTCAGACTTCTATCTCCAAAAATCCAAAAAAGTTTTGGTCGTTTGTTAAATCCAAGAAGGGTGACAGTTCCTATCCCCAATCATTCACGTCTAATAATACTCCGTTAAATAACGGCACTGATGTTGTTTGTGGATTTAATGAATACTTCTATAATATGTTTTCTCCCCCCGCAGAAAGATATTCCACTTTTAATTTTGTTACTCCTCAAAATGCATCAAATAATAACATTGGTGCTCTTACTGTCCACGAGAATACTGTTGAGGCCCTATTAAGGAAACTAGACATAAGTAAAGGTGCTGGTGATGACAACATACCTCCTGTTTTTATTAAAAACTGCTTTAATTCCCTTACCACACCTCTGACCCTTATTTTTAATAAATCTATTAAAGAAGGAACTTTTCCCGATAGATGGAAAACAGCCCGAATCGTTCCTATTCACAAAAAAGGATTAAAAAGTAAAATAGAAAACTATAGGCCCATTTCGATATTGAATATTTTTAGTAAAATCTTTGAAAAAGTCGTCTATGAAGCTATTTATCCTGTTATACTTGATGGTATCCCAAATGAACAACACGGATTTCTTAAAGGCCGATCAACTACAACAAACTTGACTCTTTTTAGCAAGTTTGTACGCGAGTCTATGGAAAAGGGCCGCCAGGTTGACGTGATCTACACTGATTTTGAAAAGGCTTTCGATCGCGTAGATCACGTCATCCTTCTTGCGAAACTTAACACACTAGGCATCCATGGCGACCTGCTTAGGTGGGTAAAATCATACCTGACAAAAAGATCTCAGGCTGTTGTCATTGGTGGTTATAAATCTAACTACATAACCATACCGTCAGGTGTCCCACAAGGCTCGCTTCTGGGTCCCCTTTTCTACAACGCCTATTTGTACGACATCTTCAGCTATGTAACTAATTCTAAATTCTTGATGTACGCTGATGACACCAAAATATTTCTGGATATAGGCACTGAAAATGACACATTAAGACTTCAACAGGACCTTGATCAATTAACACAGTACTATAATCGCAACCGTATTGCAGTTAACACTGGCAAGTGCCAAGTAATAACATTTACAATGAAACATCGTCCTATACATCATAATTATTACATTAATGGTGCCACATTAGTACGCGTTGACATGGTACGTGATTTAGGCATTCTCTTTGATAATAAACTCTCTCTAAATCACCACATAGATAATATAACCGATAAGGCTTTTAAAATGTTAGGCTTCATTATGCGAACTTGCTCTCCTTTTCGCAATTCTACTAGCATCAAAAATGTATATTTTGCCTATGTACGTAGCGTCTTGGAATATGGATCCGTTGTTTGGTACCCAGTTTACGATAAATATTCAATCAATATTGAAAAAATTCAAAAGCGTTTCATCAAGTTCTTAAATTTCCGAACAAATAACTTCTGTAAGTCCTATTACGATAGTTGTAAAACCCACAACTTATTACCACTTGAGAAGAGACGCATTCAGCTAGATATGAATTTTTTGTACGACATATTAAACTCAAATTTGGACTGCCCTGAGCTGGTTGCAGCCCTGGGACTGAGTGCCCCACGACGGAGACAGCGCCTCTGTAATGCACGCCTTCTGCACGTTCCCTCGCACCGCACCAACTACGCTAAAAATGAAACTCTGGCACGTATATCAGATACATATAATAAAAAATTCCCGGATTGTGACCCCTTCCTGCTATCTAAAAGCACCTTTAAAAACAAGGTGCGTGCAGTCCTTTTCGAATTGTAGCCAACAATGTTTTTAACTCCTCCTCCTTCACATACATACACACATACACACACACACACACACACACACACACACACGCACGCACGCACGTACGCACGCACGCTCGCACGCACACGCACACGTACACGCACACGCACACGCACACACACACGCACACACACGCACACACACACACACACACACACACACACACGCACACACACACACACATGCGCGCGCGACGCGCGCGCATATTAACCTGCAAGTTTCTATAACCCAACTAATCTAGCTTTGTCTTCTACGTCTGTTTTAGTGCAAATATTGTAATTTCTAGGGTAATCTGTTATTGGCCATACATTTTGACTTTGTAAATTTACTTAAGTTATTCTAAAAACGCTGTTGATTACCTTTAAATAAATAAAAAAAAAAAAAAAAAAAAAAAAACTTTTTCCTGCTAAACACAACGTGTGTCGAACTACGTCATACCCGCACTATTCATCTATTTTAAATACTAAAGGCATGTCATTTCCACCTTCTCATAATGACATAAAGTTATTTGAAATGAATAATCCTACTATAAGCATCAATATTTATGGTCTAGATGAGAAGTGTGTAGTCACTGGACCTTTGTATCGGACGAATATGAAGAAAATTAATCATATTAATTTGCTATATATCGAACAGAAAGATAAAGCACATTATTGTTTAATTAAAGACCTTGTCCGTTTAGTGCGACGACAGGTTACTCTGCACAAGGGACAGGTGTATTTTTGCGATGGATGCTTACAGTTTTTTACAAACAAAGCTAAATACACGTCTCATAATTGTTCTAATATTCTTACTATATTGCCTAAAAACCATACAGTACTGAAATTTAAAAACTATGTCAGAACACAAAAGATTAATTTCATTATTTATGCTGATTTTGAGTGTTTATTAGAAAATTGTAACGGAGAAACTAATTCTGAATATACGAAAAATATAAAAGTTCATCAGCCCTCATGTTTTGGATATTATATTTGCTGTTCACATGATAGTCGATTAAATAAATATGTAACATACAGAGGTGTTGACTGTGTGAAAGTATTTGTTAAGTGTTTGATTAAAGATGCTAAACGTATTCATAAGATCATGTCAAAAAAAATGCCGATGAATCCTTTATCAATAGAACAAGAGTATAAATATCTCAATGAATCGAATTGTCATATATGTAACAATCCATTGTTCAATGACCGAGTCCGTGACCATGATCATATTACTGGTGAATACAGGGGAGCCGCACACAGCCACTGTAATCTTATGTACAAAGTGTGTCCATTCATCCCTGTTGTCTTCCATAACTTATCTGGTTATGACTCACATATATTTATTAAAGAACTAGCAAAATGTGAAGGTTCTTTAAGAATTATACCAAAGACAAAAGAGAAATACTTGACGATAACAAAAGAAATTAAAACAAATGAGCACTATAATCCTATTCAAATTAAATTCATCGACTCTTTTCAGTTTCTGAGTTCTAGTTTAGATTCATTGAGCAAAAGTTTAACTGAAAATGAGTTTACCAACTTATCACGAGAATTCAAAGATTATGAGAAATTCAATTTATTACAACAGAAAGGTATTTATCCCTATGACTACATGGACTCTTGGTCTAAATATGATGAAACAGAATTACCACCAAAAGACTGTTTTTATAATACATTAAATATGGAACACTTAAGTGAACAAGAATATAAACATGCTCAATCTATTTGGAAAGTTTTTGATATTCAATCGCTTGGTGATTACACTGATTTGTATTTAAAAATAGATGTTCTGTTATTATGCGACATATTCGAACACTTCAGAAGTATTAGTTTACGATATTATAAATTAGATCCTGCTTACTATGTTACATCCCCAAGTCTAAGCTGGGACGCAATGCTTTTTTACACTGGTGTTGAGTTGGAACTTATTAATGATTTGCAAATATATCAATTATTAGAAAAAGGAATACGTGGTGGATTAGCTCAGTGTTCTCTTCGACACGCTAAAGCAAATAATAAATACACACCGCATTATGATGATACTCAACCATCATGTTATTTAATCGATCTTGATGCGAATAATCTCTATGGTATGGCGATGACTAGAAAGCTGCCAATATCTGATTTCAGATTTTTGGAACCAAAAGAAATTTCTAAATTTGATGTGTTAAGTATACCAGATGATCATGATCATGGATTCATTTTGGAAGTTGACTTGGTTTATCCAGAACACTTGCATAAAGAACACAAAGATTTACCTTTTGCTCCAGAGAAATTTGTACCACCTGGAGGAAAAACTGCGAAATTAATAGCTAATCTTTATGATAAGTATCACTATGTTATACATTATGTACATTTAAAGGAATGCCTCAAAAATGGCCTTATATTGAAAAAAATTCATCGCATACTTAGTTTCAGACAAGATGATTACTTAAAAAAATACATTGATTTAAACACCACTCTTCGAACATCGGCCAAAACTACATTCGAGAAAGATTTTTTCAAATTATTGAATAATGCTATATTTGGTAAAACTATTGAAAATAAACGTAAACAAGTTGATGTTAAATTGATTACAAGTTGGAAAGATAAATCGAATAAAACAAACAAATATATTTGTGCTGAAAAACTAATTGCGAAACCAAATCTTAAAAGTGTAACTGTATTTTCTGAAAATCTGGTAGCTATTCAACTAAACCGTGAGAAAATTACTTTGGACAGACCGATATATATTGGGTTTACAGTTCTGGAATATGCTAAGCAACACTTATATAGTTTTCATTATGGTTTCATTAAAAAGCAATATAATGATAACGTTCATCTCTGTTATACTGATACAGATAGCTTGTTGTATTTAATCTATACTGAAGATTTTTATCATGATATGAAAGATAACCTTTCGAAATTTGATACGAGTAATTATGCTATTGATAATCCGTATAAAATACCGAGAGTTAATTCAAAAGTTCCTGGATTGTTTAAAGATGAATTAGGGGGTGATGTGATTACTGAATTTGTTGGTCTACGAGCAAAATTATATTGTATAAGTAGCGTTAAAACCGAAATAAAAAAAGCTAAAGGCACATCTAAATCAGTGACTAAACGTCTGAAACTAAGTAATTATACCAAAGCATTATTAAATGATGATCATTTAAGATCTAAAATGCATATGATTAGATCGATAAAACATATCTTGTATTCACAAGAAGTAAATAAACAAGTATTAAACAGACATGATGATAAAGTACAAGTCCTCTCAGATCGCATTCATACCATTCCGTGGGGACACTGTGACAATATATTTTAAAAAAATGTTATGATCCAGTTTTTATATTTTATATTCTGTAGAATGTGATTATGTTTTAGGTTAAATAATATAATAGACATTGTTATCCTAAAGTATTATATACAAATATACTCAACTGTAAATATTGATTAAGCCTTTACGGAGTTTAAAATAAATTAATGTATCTATGATATCTTTGTCTTTTATTTTAATGATAATATATACCTTTTGTTAGGTATATAAACCTTGAAAACAAATCGATTTATTCAGAACTAAGCATGAAGTTGACTAAGCAACCGCTTTCATTACAAATCAATGAAATTGATATTACAGAGCATTGTAAGCGAATCAAACATAGTGCATTGTTGCCGAATTCAATTCGTTGTATAATATGTGGCCCTTCTAACTGTGGGAAAACAAATGTTATGCTCAGTTTGCTATTCCACTCCAATGGTCTCAGATTCAGAAATGTGTATCTTTATTCTAAAACAGCATATCAACCGAAATATTGTTTTTTAAACAAGGTCTTGAAATCGATTCCTGAAATAAGCTTTTTAATTTTTAGTGAAGACAAAGAAGTTATTCATCCTAATGATGTGTTGCCAAACTCAATAATTATTTTTGATGACGTTGTATGTGAAAACCAAACGAATATACGTAATTATTTTATAATGGGAAGGCATAAAGACATAGACTGTTTTTATCTATCCCAAACATATTCAAAGATTCCTAAACAATTGTTAAGAGACAATGCAAACTTTTTAATCGTATTTAAACAAGACAATACTAACTTGAAACATATTTATGATGAACATGTTGGTGCAGACATGTCTTGGTCTCAATTTAAACAGCTTTGTACAATGATATGGGATAAACCACATATTTTTTTAACTATAAACAAAGACTGTGCTATAAACAAGGGAAGATATCGTAAAGGATTTGATATGTACATTAGTCTCGAGTAGCTAATAATTATATAAACTGCTATCATATGATATAATGTTATTTCTAGATATTCCTTCATAAGAGAGGGTTGTACCTAACTTAGCTTTATTACATCAAAATGGAAAAGAACATTAAAGAACAATTAATTAAATCGGTAAATGCTGTTAAATCTAAAATTAAACAAATGCGAGATGAAGAAGATCAAGCCAATTTGACTATGAACCGAATACTTAAACCTGTTACCAGTCCACTAAATACCTTAGTTAAATCTACTTATTCTAAAAATAATCAAGACAGTAAGATCGATAATTCCTGTAAAAATAATAAATCAGACATCGAATTTGCAAATAATTTAAGTTCTTGTACAAAATATGAAGACTTTGACAGTATCAATGATAGTAATTTTATAGATGGTAATGTTACTGAGTATAACAATAGCACAGGAGATAATTCTCATAACAGTGAAGATTCAAATACTGAAATAAAGTTTGAGAGTACTCCAGTTAAATTGGAAAAGGGTTTGGAAATGTCACTTAAAAAAGATGATATATATGATATTTACGATAAAATTAATGTACCATTTGGTGTAAGAAGTGAAAACAGAAAACTAATGATGGGTAATGCTGTGGTTAAATTAAAATTTACAGAAAATAGTTTGAATAATGACAAAATGTTTTTCATTACAATAGATGACAAACAGTATGAATTGACACCAGGGTTAAAAGAACTTCTGCTTCGCAAAAAACCGAATTTATCATTGATTTCGGAAAAAGACAAATTGGTGTATAAAGATATGTTGTACTATACTAATGCTCATAAACGAGATTACAATATTAATGGACAGATAAAGGGTGATAAAGGTATTAAATACCGAAAGATAATTAAACCACTCTTTATTGAATCTGAAAACGCAAATTGTAATAATCTAACAAAATCTGGTGGTAAACTACCAACATTAAAAAAGTATAAGTCTAATACAGATTTGGTGTACTGGGACGATCCTAATGAATTGATTGATAGATTAAGGTTATTAATCGCGTCTAGAAATGCTGGTAACAAAAACCATGATAATGAGATAATATCAATAATTGAAGAGTTAAAAGAAGCCGGTATAATAAAAGCATAAAAACATCTGTATTGCTATATTTTACTCAGTATAAATGTGAATCTTAATCATGAATGTTGATAAATTTGGAGAACATGTGCACAAAAAACAAAATACTGATGATATAGCATTAGCAGAGAGTTCAATAAAGCATGCTATTTCCGAGTTATTGTTGTTTCAAAGCAAACACAATAAAAATTCTGTGGATACTAATGATATTGCTACAAAAGTGTACGTAAACCAGAGAATTGAAAATCAATTGATACCAATTAATAAATTTATATCAGAAACAATTATAAGGCTTAATGAGTTAGAGAAAATTATTAATAACAGTGATAAGAAAAATAAGAAACAAAAATGAGCAAGGCAGATGTTGTAAACGAAATTCATAAAAGTGCAAGAGTAAATTTTTCTCGAAGACATGTCGTCATGAAAGATATAGATGATTTGTGGCAAGCTGACCTGATCGATATGCAAGCAATGTCAAGGGATAATTTTGGATATAGATACATTTTAGTGATAATTGATACATTTTCTAAATATGCATGGGCATTTCCGTTAAAAAGTAAAACAAAGGATGATGTATATTTTGCTTTCAAGACATTACTTGAAAACGGCCGCTCTCCAAAAAACTTACAAACTGATTTCGGTACTGAGTTTTATAATAAAAAATTCAAAACCCTAACTAGTTTTTTTAAAATAAATCACTATTCAACTTATTCGGTTAAAAAAGCTTCAATTGCTGAAAGATTTATTAGAACATTGAAATCAAAAATGTATAAACAATTCAGTTTAAAAGGTAATTATAAATGGTCTGATGGAACTCTTGAGAGTCTTCTACATACTTATAATCATACCAATCATAGAACAATCGGTACATATCCAGCTAATGTTAATGCGCGTAACAAAAAAGAAATACTTCAAAGATTTAAAACCATAATATCAAAACCATTGAAATGTAATAATAAAAAAAAATTCAATGCTGGAGACTTTGTAAGAATCAGTAAATACAAAGGAACCTTTGAAAAAGGTTATACTCCTAATTGGTCAACAGAAATATTTAAAATCATAAAAGTACAATCAACTGATCCCATAACATATTTATTGCAAGATGCTAAAGGTCATCCCATTTTAGGTGCCTTTTATGCACAGGAACTTCAGAAAACTAAATTTCCTGACATTTATCTTGTTGAGAAGGTGCTAAGAAGAAAAGGAAATAAAGTATTCGTAAAATGGTTGGGTCTACCGTCATGTGAAAATAGTTGGATTGATAAAACTAATGTCCGATAGATCTATATAAATTTAAGTTAACAATTATTCGATCACTTGCGTACATGACATGAGTGAAAGCAGTCTTCTAAATTGGTTTATTAACAATTTACCATTTGAACTACATTTACCTGGTTATAATTACTGTGGACCAGGTACACGATTACAGACGAGACTTATGCGAGGCGATAGAGGCATTAATCAGTTAGACGAATACTGCAAACAACACGATATCGCTTATCACAGATCATCTTCCTTAAGAGAAAGACATAAAGCTGATATAGCTTTAATGAAAATGGCTAAGAATCGTATCACTGCTTCTGATGCAAGTTTAGGTGAAAAAGTAGCAGCACATATAGTCCACAAAGCTATGTTAGCAAAAGTGAGTACTGGTGCTGGGTTAAAACAATTGCCATCAATTATTAAAAAAAGCACTAGAAAAATTCATTCTCGTAGTTCTGGTACAGGCTTAAAGAAGCATTTTAAAAATGTTGTTAATCACACTAAAAAATGTATTAAAAAATGAAACCTAAGTGTAAAAAACTAGCCATAAAATTAGCAGTAGCAGCAGCTAAAGAAGTTGCATCAGACATATCAGCAAAGGCACCACGTATAATTCCAGTACCAAAAACTGGAGGTTTTTTACCTCTTATACCCATTTTTGCTGGTTTGTCAGCAGCTGGAAGTATTGCAGGTGGTGCTGCCGGAATAGCTAAAGTTATTAATGAATATAAAGCTGCGAAAGCACGTTTGGCAGAAATGAAAAGACATAACGAAAAGATTGAAGCTGTATGCTTTGGAAAAGGATTACATCTTAAAAACTATAAGAATGGTCTAGGAATTTATGTAACAGACCAAAAAAACTAAATCGTCGGCTACCCAATCGAGCTTTAACTAATATTGACATTATCAACCATGCTCAAGACATACCTTATTTTCGAGGGGTTTTTATGAGAGATGAATTACCACAAAATATATATGATAAAGAGTGTGGTATTATTAACTTAGATAGTTCCAAAAATCGTGGAACACATTGGGTAGCCTATGTTAAATATAATGATTATGTTGAATACTTTGATAGTTATGGTAATTTAAAACCACCGAATGAGTTTGTTAAATATGTAGGTAATAATATTCAATATAATTATGAAAATGTTCAGCAAGATCATCCTTTCAAATGTGGTCATTTTTGTTTAAATTTTTTAAGAAATTTTTGGCGAACTCAAGGGTTGTATAAATAGTATGTAACCGAAGAAATTTGTTCAGTCAATAAGAATGTCTGTAACACTGACTATCACTGGAAATAAACCTATATTAGAATCATTTTTTAACCCATCATTAAATATCGATAAAAATTATGAGTGCGGTCTACTTTATTTTTCTGCTTATAACTCAATCTCGAACATAACAAATGAAAACAATGTGTTTGCTTACGGTGACAAGAAAGTGCTAATACCACCTGGCACTTATGACCTACATGATTTAAATGAATATTTGAAAACTAAAATTAAAGACTGTGTATTTATATTGAAACCAAATAATAACACTTTAAAATGTGTATTATTTTGTTCTGAAACGATACATTTTGATGTGACTAAAAGTATAGGTACCATATTAGGGTTTTCTGAAACCAAGTTAGAAGCTAATAAATGGCATGTATCAACCAATCCTGTCAACATTCTGCCAGTATCTGTGATCAGGATCGAATGTGATCTTGTGCAGGGATCCTATACTAACGGATTTCCAACACATATTATTCATGAGTTTGTGCCTGATGTTCCACCAGGTCATCGGTATATAGAGGTGCCGAATAACGTGATTTATTTTCCTGTTAATAAAACAAATATTACATCTGTTACTATTAAAGTACTAGATGAGCACGGAAATTGCATAAATTTCAGAGAAGAAGTTATTCAATTACGCCTTCATTTAAGAAAAACAAAATGATTGTGTTTTATAAAATTCCGAATCAACGAGCAAAACCCACTAATTCTAACCGAGCTTCTATAGTGCACAGACGTCTTAAGTGTTCTAAAATAATTACTAAAATTAACAAAGATTTTCTCCGGTCTCTTGGATTTAAAATATGAATATTCTACAAATCACAGATTCTCCTCACTTCGATAGTTCTATTGAAAGTTTTGAGATTCACTCGTATAATCCATACAATAATAATTTTAAGGAAAATGATGAAATCAGAATTCCAATTCATCAACAAGATATTTATGTTTTACCATCTGCTAGTTCCATTTATATTGAGGGAAAAGCTAAAATAACAAGCAAAGATGCTACAACAGGCAAGGAAACAAGTAAATCTGTTGATTTTACCAATAATCCTTTTCTTTTCTTGTTTCAAGATATTAGATATGAAATGAATGGTGTAGAAATAGATCGTATTAGAAACGCAGGCATTACCACTACAATGAAGTCTTATATTTCTATGAATGAAGGTGAAAGTAAAGCAGCAGCATTATGGGGTTGGCAAATAAATGGCACAAAAAGTGAAGATGGGTATTTTAGTGTTATCATACCACTTAATAAAATAATGGGATTTGCAGAGGATTATAACAAAATCATAATTAACTGTAAACATGAATTAATACTAAATAGAAGCAGTGTTAATATAAACAGTATTTTGGCTCAGGAGAGTGATCGCTTTGTAATAAATATACAAAGAATACAATGGCGAATGCCGCATATTAAGGTTTCTGATAGAGAAAGGCTAACTTTAATAAGAAACTTAGAAAAAGACAAACCATTGCAGATGGCGTATCGCAATTGGGATTTATATGAATACCCCTTGCTGCCTAAAACTACAAAGCATACCTGGTCTATCAAAACCGCTTCACAGCTAGAAAAACCACGTTATGTTATCTTTGGCCTTCAAACTAATAGAAAAAACAAAATTAGCAGAGACAGTTCATTATTTGATCATTGCAATATATCTAACGTTACACTTTTCTTAAATTCTCAGTATTATCCGTATGAGTCACTTAATTTGAAATTTGAAGAAAATAAATACAGTATATTATATGAAATGTATTCTAAATTTCGTCAGTCGTATTACAACCTTCCAGCTGACCCACTGCTTGATTTGGATAATTTTAAAAACAAAGCTCCACTTTTTATTATCGATTGTTCAAGACAGAACGAAAACTTAAAAACTGGTCCTGTTGATGTGCGTATCGAAATTGAAACTTTAAAGGATATTCCAGATAACACAACAGCTTACTGTCTCATTATAAATGATCGATTAGTAGAATATAGACCATTAAGTAATATAGTCAGAAAATTATCATGAGTGCTATTGTTGACGTACAAGGATTTAAAGTTGATGATAATGTATTTATTCTTAAAGAAATAGCAATTATATGCAATAATAACATACAAATCTTCCTTATTAAACCGCCGTATCCTTTTTACGAACTTTCAAAATCAGAAGGAAAACAAGTTTTGTGGATTGAACGAAATCGAAAAATTTATTGGAACAGCGGTTACATACCTTACTACACATACAAATTCCTCATTCAAGATTTAATTAAAGATAAATATATTTACACAAAAGGTTTAGAAAAAGTGACTTGGTTAAAAAAAATGTTCGAGATTGAAAATGTGTTTAATTTAGAAGATAAAGGCTGTCCTAGTTTTAGTCAAATGTATGATGAATATAGCATGTGCAAAGATGTATTTAGTTGTATGTATCATTCATCAATATGTGCTTTGAAAAATGTTACTTGTTTAAGAAAGTGGTGTACAGAAAATAAATGTTTAATTTAAAATGTCATCAAGTTTTTTATTTGTTTTATAATGACTCATGTGTAAATCCTGCTACTATTCCCATTTCATACATTCATTTAATTAGACAAGGTAGTGCTACGTTTGAACAGATTTCCGGTTTTAGTATACTTTACGTAAACAAATTAGATCTGCTGCATTCCACAAAGTAGCGACTTGAACTGCTACTGGGAAATACTTTATATGCAAAGATGATTATTTAGTCACAATAAATATAATTTAACTTTTGAATAGTACTTCAGTTTTTATTTAATTAACTTTTCAGTTTTAAGGCATTCGAATGAGAATTGATTATCTTTTCTAGTTTTTATGTATTCAAGTTTTATCGATTTACTATTCAGTTTTAAAAAGTAGTATTTCATGTATTCAAGTTTTCATTTGTTTAGTTTTAAAAAATAAGTATTTTCATTCAAGTATTCAAGTTTCAATCTATTAACTTTGAAGTTTTAAAAAAGTTGTGTTTTCATCTATTCAAGTATTATCTATTAACTTTAAGTTTAAAAATAGTTGTTTTCATCTATTCATGTTTTCATCTATTAACTTTAAGTTTAAAAAAAGTTGTGTTTTCATCTATTAACTTTAAGTTTTAAAAAAGTTGTGTTTTCATCTATTCAAGTTTTCATCTATTAACTTTAAGTTTTAAAAAAGTTGTGTTTTCATCTATTCAAGTTTTCATCTATTCACTGGGGCTGTTAAGAATTGGGGGTGCCTGGATCTCTTTTGATCCAGGTCCCCCAATTCTTAACTACTGTTGTTGATACTGGCGCGGGAAGAAAAAAGACAAAAAAAACGTTCTTTTCTTGTTCTTATTAATATTTAAATTGTTGTGGTACAACCTACTTTAAGTCGATATTTTTTTGGTGAACAATTTGTTTTTTTTTATTATTGTTTACTTCAATGTTTGTCACAGCACTAGGCTTTTTAAAGATAACATATCAAAGTGCCTTTACCAAAAGAGGCTTGGAACTAACATTGTTATTAAGGATATAGCGCAAGGCACATAGAGCCTTATTTAAGTTACTTAGAGTAGGACTTTAAGTTATCTTCAGACTGATTAAAAAATGTAAATTTATTGTTACTAATTAATAAGTAAGGATACAAAATTTTTGTTAAATAAAGCATTTTATTGTAACAATATTCATGTGAACTTCAAAATACAATAAATATGTTGTTATATTATTTGAAACATAAATTCCTCAACTTTTTGGTTATGGTACTTAGAGCCTTTTTTATTTCTGGTATTCAATTTATGTCTGTAATGTCATTAAAAAAGCCGTGAAATATCATAAATTTTAAACACAATTGGTGTATATTTTAGCGCCACCTTTCGTAAATTACAGTTAATACAATGCAAACTTCTTTGATTAACTTATTTTGTTTAGCCGTGGATTTTGGTTCAAAATTACAATTGCCTCATTTGACAAAAAGTAAGTAGGTAGGTTGTACCAGCTATCGCAACCACGTGATAGAACCTGAACCATCGATATGGGAAACATTAGATAAGGTTACTCGCTCTGTTTGTTTCTGATCCAGCGTGTTCGTCTTGCGGGGGCTGAAGCGGGGTGAAGAGGGAGGCATGTATTTAAACAAATATCGCCGTTGTGTGATAAGCTTAAGGTTTATGTATTTAATGTTATCTACTAGCGACATCTAGCGACGAGTAGGGACGCATGTATTTAATTAATGTTATCTACTAGCGACATCTAGCGACGAGTAGCGTAGCATCACTATAAAATGTCAAAATATTCATAAAATAACAAGAATAAAGTGATAAGAAATGTTGCTGTTAGTTTTGTTCTTTATTTTTTTATTGTTTTAGCACATTCCACTGCTCTGTAAGACATATTTTCATTTAAACACGGGATGTTTACTCGTCGCTTGTCAGATTGCGAATGGTGCGCGAAAAGGCGGCGCTACTCAACATAGGGGAGCAAACCACTATCAGCGACTACGCTGTCGTGGAGTATTAACCACATCTAATTGTTCTCTTATATCGATGACCTGAACCTAGAAATGTAGATTATCACCTATACGCGATAAGTAAAATTGCTGAATAAAACTTACACAACTTTCGACATCCCAATGAGCAAACTAGTCATATAAGATTAAGCTTATTCAGCTAATACGTTATAAAAAAGTCATATAAACGCGAATTATACAGAACCTGTCATATAAAATCATCTTTTTCAGCACTTTAGTTACTCAACATTACAGTCGTCGTCGTATTAAGACGTCGTATAAACGTTTATTCGTCGTCCATATATGACTTTAAAGTCATATAAGATTGTGCTGCATAAATCACCTCTATACGACACATGTGTGACTGTTTCATCGAGTAAAGGTATCTTACATATTATCTTTCTTATGATATTCTGCAATTATGTGTTGTAAGTTTCATTTATACGATTATTATAACACTAAAATGTCATATAACGATGTCCGATACCACTTCTAACCAAAGAACCGCTACTTCATGCGACGAAGGGGAAAACAGCATTTCAGCAAGTGGTTCCGTAGATAAAATCTTTGTTATGTAGTAGTTTAATATTTTTGTCTGATATAACAAAAAGCATGGGTCGAAATATCTTATGCGATGTAGGTATCTGCATCCAATACAAGTCTGGACTAAAATAGAATGAGTCAATTTCCAAGACCACTGTACATACCACGCCACAACGGATCTTTTTTTTTAAGAAAGTGTCAACTTCAGCTACAAAAACCATATTTCAGGCTTTTCTAGAAAAAATATAAAAACTGGATTATATAATTAATTTTCGGAAAGCCCAAAGAACCCTAAAATATAATCGACAAGTATCATGGCGCTTAAGGCCGCTAAACATGCTGCATAAGAAGCTATTAGAAGACACTATAGTCGTAAAAATGGTGTATAAACTTATTTTGATAAGTTTACATTAAAAATGCATGTTATTATATTTAAATGAACAACAATTAAATGGGCGCGTTGAAAATTTATGATAAACCCTAGTATATTTCATCAGTAAACTGCCCATCGCAATAGTTTGCAAACCTATACCGGATTTTACGAACTAGTTTAAGATATAAACAGATTATATAAAGATATTTATCAGAAGACACACTGTCACAATTCCTAAGAAAACTGACAAAGCTCGCCGATAGAGGCGCTGATATCGCTTGACTCATACTAATTGTCAAAACGTATAGAAAAAAATGTTTACGTGAACTAAACATAAGATTATTAAAAAAATGCCGCGTTGTGTGGCGATTGGTTGCAATAATAATGGAAATCATTAATTTCCTAAAAATTATCGGATGAAGAAGACGTGGGAAAAGTTACGTTTTCAATTATGTACTTTTCAACTTCGCCTTTAATTGAGGAACAGTCCAAGTCGCATGCATTCTCCATTTAACAATTTTACAGAAAAAAAAACTAATTTATAACACCTCGATAATAAAAAAGCGGAACTAATTGAAAGTTGTTATGAGTCAAGCGTCCGTAGCGCCATCTGCAAATAGCTTTGCGTTTTCTTCCCCATTACAAACATGTCATATAAAAGCAATATAAGTTGCAATTTTAGAGCAAATTAGTCATGAGAAAGTGACGTGGGCGATAATAATATGATGAGTTAACAACTTACATGACGACTATGTGAAGTTACTATGTAACTACGTTTGAAGGAGAAACTGCTGTTCTTTTTTGACAATAATTTTAGTCTATACATTTCACGTCACTGTTAAAATGTGTTAAAACGGTCATCAAAGCAGTTATAAGCAATTTTTATTCCATTTGCTAAAAGAGCATAAAAATTTTTGGACTTCTCATATTTTGTACAAATCAATCTGCTGATATCGCATTTTAGTATGGAAAGTACTTACATTTTTTTTCTATTTTAGCGAAGTTATTGAATTAAACATTTTGTTTAGGATAAGGGGAAGAAGTCCACATAAAATAAAAGTGTGATTTTAGTTACTGGTTTTATTGATCGATACCGCCGGAAAACCTTATAAATGTAAGTCGCGAGCACAGCTTAAAGATACAGATAACAAAAGGTATAGTTTTGAAGTTGACATATGGCGTGGCGATGCAATGGCGTTCCGATTCATTAATTATGCCGACATCACAACAGGTCGCAACTAAAGGACCCTATACCCAATTTGTTACAATCACTTACTAATTTCTAATTAAGTAATTAGAAATTTGAAATTTATTTTTTCGCATTCTTAATAAACTCAGTTTTAATCGTTATCTCTCCACAAATGTACGAATAATTCTTTCCATATAATTCTATAAACCACTTGCTGCCTCCAAGATGTCTCACTGGTATCATATTGACTTCGTGGGTCAGTTTGTTTATATCGATACCCTCAATATAGTAGTTGCCTTTGCGCAGGACAGAGGTCTGTGGGTCACATGTGATGTTCCCTACATTTAACACAATTTGCGTCAGTACACTCTTGCATTTTAAATCGCTCTTGTTGAAAAAATAATTCCTACCCTTTGCCGGCGTAGCTCGTATGGAGAACAAGACATTACTTAAATCTTCTTTAATGATAACATTGCCTTGAGCAAGAGTTACATTGTTTTTAACGTGCGTTTTGAAATGGAAATCGGCTATGTCTTTACTGGCGTAAGGCTTCATTGGATTTTTACAGTTCATAAAGTTTTGTATGTCAACATGCAGGCCGGCTTCACAAATATCACAGATTGCCACAGACATAAACAGTATTCGGTACATAATTATTGTCTTTGGTAAATTAGAAACTCCTTTTTAAACCACAGAGGTGGTGATTCTTCTTCAATTCAATCAATATAATTTCCTTGGAACCAAAGCGATGGTTATTATCAATACGTTACTGGCTACTTTAACACTCGTTACCAAAAGAGATTGATGTCTCACCGTCATCGGCAAAAAATAAACAAATATATTTCGCCGAAAAAGTTGTCTCGAATTCACTATCGTGTATTAGAATGTTGCGACACTCATACAGACAAATTTATTTTTATTTATTTATTCAATAAAAACGGGTACCTACTCCCAGTTACTGAAATGAATAAAGTAATGATTACTAGATATTTTAGTGAGGTAATATAACGGATGTGTATCTATAGATGTGTATCTATACTATTAAAGTACAATCAATTCTCTATTTCCTGTGTTAAAATTAGTAAGTGGCGATATAAATCGTTATTTGATTACTCTGTTTACAACGCTATTTTTTGTTTTTCATTTCGCAATATTATAAAAAAAGCACATACGCAACTTTGCCCACGTTTCATATTATTTTTAGATGTATGTTTCTATATTTAGTACAATTTATAGGGTAATGGAGTCGATTCGGTGTTTACGATTAAACTTATTTGACAGGACTAAACTTAATTAAAGCATCCTATATCCTTGTCTTTTCGATACAGAGAGAAAAAGAGAAAACACTTAAATTAAGTTTAGTTCTGTCAAATAAGTTTAATCGTAAAAATCTAATCGACACCATTGTCGATGTAACATCCTTATTTTTAATCCAGTATAAATTGCAAAAGCAATATACATCATAAAAAATGTATTATACATTTTTTTTAACATATAAAAAGTGTCAGTAGACAAGTTGCTTGCTATTTTCATTATTTTATTTATTTATACTATTAAACGAGTTAGGTGTCCCGACGATTTCGAAAACGGCTTGAAACCTTTTGACGAAAATCTAGGATTAGGGTTTAAAAATCACCAGAAATTAATCTATGAGGGAATTATCTTCAAAAACATTCATTTTAGGGAGATATGAGCGAAAATACATTAAATATGAACACATATGATCCTTATTTTTAATCATCACTCATAAGTACTTTGGTAGACTAGCGGTTTGGGTGCGAGCCACTTACGTTTTGCTGCTTTTAGGCACAAAATAGACACAGAAGGTCCGCTCAATACAAACCACTAAAATCGTAAGCATATACTTGCTTATAGAAATATACTGTCGTTCGAGGCAAGGTCACGATCGCACAGTACGTGATCTTGCCTACAACGACCGTATACGTCTATAAGCATGTATATGCTTAGGATTTTTGTGAGCGTATTGAGCGGACCTTCTGTATCTATGTGTTTTGTGTTTTAGGTCCGGATTTGAATCCCAACCACGAGACTTTATAGTTTTTTGCCTTTTTATTTTTTATTTTGTGTGAACTTATGTAAATAAATTACATAATATTTTACAGACATTTGAACGAATTTTTATCTATAGCGCCATCTTTCGCCGTATAAGTGAATTACATATGTACCTGATGATTGTGCCGCCCTGCCCAATGTTTTGCAATAGAGAATTTTCCACAGCTTTCTCTAAATTCAACTAGATGGCGCTGATAACATCTGCAATAAAAAAATCTCTAAAAAGTCGCCAAAACTGATTGATATTACTGACTAATATCATAATAAATAATGAATAACTTTCTAATATTACCTATCACTGAATATTTTTCTGTTTTTTTTTTATCAAAGGAAAAGGATAATTTGCATGTATTTTTTGCAATAGAATCAAATTATAAAAAAATATTATAGATATTTTCAGAAAAAATATTGCTTGTCCTTTCGTCCCTTAGAAGGCCACTATCGACTAATACAACACCCTACAATATACATATTTAATAGAAAATATATCTTATCCATTCTTTAATAGACTTCCGAATGATATAAAATCAGAAAGTAGGGTTAATATTTTTAAAAATAAATTAAAATTGTTATTATTAGAAAATACTTGTTATTCCTTAGATAATTTTTGAATATGACATTAAGAGTATTAGGTAATTGAATATTGTGATAAATTGATGAATATTATTATTATTTTGAAATTTATAGTTTTATATTTTTGTTATGGTTTAGTATTACATATTTTTATTACAATTGATAAATTTTTGTTTAAAATTTGACATTTTAAAATTTTATATTTTTTGTTATTTATTAGATTTTATATTTTTTAATAGAATTGATGAATTATTGTTTGAATTTTGACATTTAAAAATTTTAATTTTTTTGTTTTTTAAAATTAGATTTAAGGAATTGTTCACACACAGATGTCTGTTTTTGAATGAATAAATGAGATGAGATTATATTGTACTACTAAAAAAGTTATCTTAGTTTATAAAAACTCCAATTGAACGAGCGACGCTCGGTCTCCCAGCTAGTTATAATAATATGAAACTGTAACGTATTTACAGGCCGACTTCCTATTCAATGATAAGCGGCAAATACAACAGTTGATGATACTCACGAAAAGATTCTGTACATTGTACAATACATTAGCAAGCAACTTGTCAACTAGCACTTTTTATGTATTAAAAATAAATTTTGTATTATAGTTATGATGATTATTGCTTTTGCAATTTATACTGGCTTAAAAATAAGGATGGTCGACACTGGTATCGATTCGGTTTTTACGATTCAACTTATTTGACAGAACTAAACTTTATTTAAGTGTTTTGTCTTTTTCTCTCTGTACCGAAAAGACAAGGATAGAAAGCTTAAATTAAGTTTAGTCCTGTCAAATAAGTTCAATCTTTAACACCGAATCGACACCATTGTCCCACAAATTGTACTAAATATAGCAATTGTACTAAATATAAATAATACGAAACGTCGGCTAAGTTGCGTATGTGCAAAAAATAAACTATTGTGAAATGAAAAACAAAAAAAATATGCAGTAAACAGAGTGATTAAATAACGATTTATATCGCCACTGACTTACTTTAACACAGGCACGGGTAATAGAAAATTGATTGTTTGTACTTTAATAGTATAGATACACATCCGTTAATATCTACTTCACTAAAATATTCTGCAATCATTACTTTATTCATTACTGTTACTGCGAGTAGGTACCCGTTGTTATTGAATAAATAAATATAAATAAATTTGTCTGTATGAGTGTCACGAACATTCTAATATACGATCGTGAATTCAAGACAAGTTTTTTGGCGAAATATATTTGTTTCTATTTTGCCGATGACGGTGAGACGTCGCTTTGGTTCCAAGGAGTTATAATATTGATTGATTTGAAGAAGAATCACCACCTTTGTGGCTTAAAAAGGAGTTTCTAATTTACCAAAGACAATAATTATGTACCGAATACTGTTTATATCTGTGGCAATCTGTGATATTTGTGAAGCCGGCCTGCATGTTGACATACAAAACTTTATCAACTGTAAAAATCCAATGAAGCCTTACGCCAGTAAAGACATAGCCGATTTCCATTTCACAACGCCCGTTAAAAACAATGTAACCCTTGTTCAAGGGAAAGTTATCATTAAAGAAGATTTAAGTAACGTCTTGTTCTCCATACGAGCTACGCCGGCAAAGGGTAGGAATTATTTCTTCAACAAGAGCGATTTAAAATGCAAGAGTGTACTGACGCAAATTGTGTTAAATGTAGGGAACATCACATGTGACCCACAGACCTCTGTCCTGCGCAAAGGTAACTACTACATCGAGGGTATCGATGTAAACAAACTGACCCACGAAGTTAATGTGATACCTGTGAGCCATTTTGGACGAAGTAAGTGGTTTATAGAATTATATGGAAAGAATTATTCATACATGTGTGGAGAGGTTACGGTTAAAATTGAGTTTATTAAGAAATCGAAAAAGAAATCTCGTAAATAGATATATATAAGTATGTGATGTAACAACTTGTTGTAATGTCGGCATAATTAATGAAACGGAACGTCATATTATTATGTCATCTTCTTATGACTTTTATTATCTGTGTCTTTAACCTGTGCCGTGTCTGTGCTTTAATGTCTGTTGAGTTGTTCCTACAATTATTACCGTTTTAAAGTAGTTTTAACGTTATTTTTGTGATAGAGAAATAGCTGTTATTCAGTTCTTGCGATAAGTGATAATAAGAAGAGGATTAACTCAAGAGACAGCTCAGTTTGTCGTTTGCTTTCAAAGTTCCAGCAGCAAACGATCACATGGAGTATTTTTAAGTGCCCATCACCCTTAGAGCCGCCATTTTTTTAAGATTCTACCAAAGGCCCAAAGCCGCCATTTTTCTTTTCTTTAAATAAAAATATGAATATGATTAATAATAAATACGTAAATTAACTATAATTTTTTTTTAAATATTTTTACTCTCAGCGCTGCGCTTTTCATTTATTATCATAACGCCATATAAATAATCAAGAAGGTCAAAGGGAGCATTCTGGCTCTATTATTCCCAAGTAATTAATCTATACTGGTAAACTCTTTTATATAAGCCGGTCTCTGAATCTATTTGAGCTCTACCCATGCTAATGGAAATTATGACAGTTTGTTTTATTGACATATTAGGTCGTTCCGAAAGTTCGCGAACAATTTTAATTTTTCATAGACGGCGCTGTATCGAACCAAGGTGAACTATTATATTTGGTAGTATTATTCTGTGAACGTTTAGTTTTCGTTTGACGTTAAAAAAGAAAGGCTGCGTGCACGCGTTAATAATAATAATAATATCTATCTGTGTTTATTTATATTTGAAAATAATAATAATATCTTTATTTCAGAACAGGTGATCCAAAGAAATGTTAGTAATAAGACAATAGGTACAACTTAAAGACTATGTTAGTAAAACACAAATAATAGTAATGATGTATGTGATGCCTTCCCAGCCGATTTCGACTACGGCGACCACTTCAGACTCCATCCTGGTTTTGACGCATGTGCGCCTTAGTGTGGCTGATGTAGCCAATTTTGTGCGTGAACTGCCGTGAGCAATGGGGACAAGAGAGAACACCGCTCACGTAGTTATAGGTGATAGCCGCAGGTGGACGGGCTTTTAGTTCGTCGCGTTTAGTGTCAAGGTCTTGTTTGCGACGTTCTTCAAAATCGGAGACTTTGTTCTGGACCATTCGTCTCCATTCAGGACGACGCGCCGCCAAAGTTTCCCATTGCGAGTGATCGATGCCGCATCTCTTCAGGTGTCTTTTTAAGACGTCCTTATATCTGAGGAGCTGGCCGCCATGCTTGCGCTTGCCCTCGGACAGCTCCGAGTAAAAGATGCGCTTTGCCACTCGCTCCTCCGCCATTCGCGATACATGACCACACCATCGAAGCTGTCGCCGCATCACATAGACTTCAATGCCACCTACATTAGCTCGACGCAACACTTCGGTATTTCGCACACGGTCTGACCATCGTATATTCAGAATATTGCGAAGACATTTGAGGTGGAAACGGTCCAGAGTGCGAATGTGGTGACGGTACATGCACCACGTCTCGGCGGAGTATAAGAGGTTTGGAAGCACGATCGCCATGTAGACAGCAACCTTGGTGGCCAGTTTCAAATCATGCGAGCAGAAGACCTTGGATCGCAGTTTACCAAATGCCGCAGCTGCAGCACCGATTCTGCTGTTGATCTCAGGGTCAAGGTCGCACTGTGAAGTTATAGTGCTCCCCAAATATCGAAACTTTTCGACCTGCTTCAGCATTTCGTCACCAATCTGTATGGCCAGTGTTCCTTACGGGCTGGATAACACTATATCTGACTCCAAATTAATCAAAAATGGATTTTACAGTAAAAAGATGTACGTACGTCTTGAGTAGTTAGATCCGACAAAAATGGCCGAATCGCCCGCCCCGCGCGCCTCAACACCCCCTTCCGGTGTTGCTAGTGTTGCGCCCGAACATTCTCGGGGGCCTTGGAAGCTCCAGCTTCCAAAGAAGTGTCCTCTGTTGGCTCTAACAGGGGACATAAGTATTTTACTGCACGTCGATAGCTTCCAGTAGCAGTCTTGACCTCAGCCACACGCACCAATCCATCCTTGCCCGGAAACAGAGCAGTGATTCGCCCCAACTTCCAGCTCATAGGTGGGGTATTTTCTTCCTTTAAAAGCACCAAGTCGCCTTCACGCGACTGTTTGTCTGGAACACGCCACTTGTGTCTTTGTTGAAGCTCGGAAATATATTCCAATTGCCAGCGATTCCAAAAATGTTGTCGAATTAGTTCCAATCGTTGAAAGCGATCCAATCGGTTTACGTTGGTTTCGGTCATACTCGGCGATGGCAGCGACACCAGTGGACGGCCGATCAAGAAGTGCCCCGGGGTTAAAGGACTGAGGTCATTAGGACTAGAAGAGAGCGGACATATGGGTCTGCTATTTAGGATAGCTTCAATTTGACTAAATAAAGTTGCCAACTCTTCAAATGTTAAGTGCGTGTTACCTAAAATGCGTTTTAAATGATATTTGGCCGATTTTACGCCAGCCTCCCATAGTCCACCAAAATGAGGAGCATAAGCCGGTTGAAACTTGAATTTAATTCCCTCACCAGAGGAGAAACTAGTAATGTCATCAGCATTCGAAGCTATAAACTCACTTATCTCTTTAGAAGCAGCCACAAAATTACGCCCATTGTCGCAGAATATCTCAACGGGTTTGCCTCTGCGAGAAATAAAACGACGCAAAGACAAAATAAACGCATCTTTCGAAAGCTCGCTTACAGCCTCTAAATGCAAGCACTTATATCGTAAGCAAATGAAGATGCATAAATAACATTTAGTTATCTTACACCCTCTACCCTTTCTGTCAGTAATTAGGAATGGTCCGGCGAAATCAACACCAGCACAAGCGAATGGAAAGCCTGGGTTCACACGTTGCTCAGGAAGCGCGCCCATGATAGGGGTCAATGTTTTGCCGCTCGCCTTCCTACACACGACACACTGTCGCGCAGTAGTGCGCGCGAGATCCCTGCCTGCTACTGGCCAAACGAACTCTCGCACAGAAGACAAAAGGAGCTGTGGACCAGCGTGAAGAAGACGCAAGTGTTGCTGCTGAAATAACAGTTTGGTAAGAGGATGCTTCGAGTGTAAAAGCATGGGATGCCGCTTCTCAAAAGGATAACAAGATGATTCTAATCGCCCACCTACTCTTAAAATACTTTGATTGTCTAAAAATGGATTTAGAGATACAAAGGAATTTTTTGAATTTAAACTCTTTTTAGAGCGGAGGATATTTAATTCCTTTTGAAAGCTCTCTTCCTGAGATAACTTGACTAAACCACGGAATGAATCAGTGAGTTCGTGAGGCTGTAAACATCCAATTTTTTTGTTTGTAGGATTTTTAACATTATGTATGAAACGAAGTAAGTATGCAAACATGCGTTGCAATGTATTTAATTTAGAATAGTGATTGAAATCGATTAAATTTAATTGTTTGCTACTTTCATTACATGTAGTAATATTTACTTTTACTTCAGGTAGTTCATCAGTACTTTGTTTTTTGTTACAAAATGTAGGCCATTGAGATTCAGGTTGAAGTAAGAAGGTGGGGCCGTTCCACCACAAATCTAAATTATTAATTTTGCTGGCATCCACACCACGCGAAGCCAAATCGGCAGGATTCAAATTGGATGGGACGTGTCTCCATTGAGATCCGTCAGTTATCTCCAGTATGGCACTCACTCTGTTAGCCACAAAAGTTTTTAACTTGTCATATCTAGTTCCTAGCCAGGCTAGCGCGATGGATGAGTCAGTCCAGAAAATTTTACGTGTAATTATACATCGCAGTGCGCGACACACGGCGCGCGCGAGTTGAGCTCCTAGCATGCATGCACATAGCTCAAGTCGGGGAATAGTGGTGGGCTTGACGGAAGCTACCCTAGCTTTAGAACAAAGAAGTCGTATGGTGACGTCACCTTGCCTACTCACAGACCTGAGATAGATACATGCAGCGTACGCATTAACTGATGCGTCACAGAAACAATGTAATTCAATATGAGCGGGGGAGTTGCATAGGCTGTGCCTAGGAATACGCAAGTCTTGTATGTGTGTCATATTTTGAATGAAAGTTTGCCATGATCTATTTATTTCATGTGGGACCGGTTCATCCCAATCTATCTTTTTAATCCACAATTTTTGAATTAATATTTTTGGTGTTATTGTTAAAAGACTCAATAAGCCAAGAGGATCAAAAACTTTACACGAATCTGATAATATTGATCGCTTTGTAGGAATTTCTTTCGTGTTTGTGTAATTACTGGGAAAATTTATGAAGTCACCGTTAGGGTTCCACCCTACACCTAATGTGTGTGACGATGAGCTTATGATTAAATCGCGCTGAACAGATTGAGACTCGACTAATATGGACGGTACATTTGATCGGTACTTGCGCAAATTGAAACAACCAGCGGCTAGCGCGCTTTCTATGGTACGTTTTATGTAAATTAGCTCGTCCTGACTATCGCTCCCTGTCAGCAGATCATCTACAAGAAAGTCATTTTGTATTATCGTTTTTATTTTAGAATCAGAACACTCTTCTCCTAGTTGCCACAAGCAGCGAGTGCTTAGAAAGCTTGAGCTAGTGTAACCATAGGTCACAGTATTTAATCGCAAAGATTTGATTGGATCAGTTTCATTATTACGCCACAATATTAATTGAAGGTCGCGATCTTTGTCTTGTATCAAAACTTGCCTATACATTTTTTCTATATCGCCTGACAGTACATAAGAATGTTGCCGGAATCTCAACAAGATATTAAACAGAGAGTCTTGTATGTACGGTCCTGTCATTTGTAAATCATTTATCGAGAAACCAGAGGTCGTTTTGGCGCTGCCGTTAAACACAACACGCAACTTAGTAGACTCACTAGAGGGCCTTAGTACTGCATGATGAGGAATGAAGTAAGACTGCTCTGGAATTAAAGTTTTTGACTCAGACAAATGACCAAAATCTGAATATTCTTGTATGAACTGTGAATATGATGCTTTAAGTTCAGGGTTTTTGGCAAAGCGTTTTTCTAAACCTAGAAATTGCATTTTAGCTGACCTAAAAGAATTTCCTAAGCAACTTGGCTCACTATGAAGGGGTAATTTGACACAAAACCTGCCTTCATCATTTCTATATGTGTTAGAAACAAAATGTTTTTCACATTCAATTTCCTCTGCGGTCTTGTGACTGTTTAATTGAGGAATTTGTTCCAGTTCCCAAAACTTATTATTACTTACTTACTTATTCAAACCTTCAAGAAAAGAGCGTACTCCCAAATCAAAGGCCGGCAACGCACTTGTGACTCCTCTGGTGTTGCGGGTGTCTATGGGCGGCGGTAATCGCTTACCATCAGGTGATCCGTCTGCTCGTTTGCCACCTCTGCCATAAAAAAAAAAAAAAAAAAAAAAAACTTAGTTAATTCTTGATTCAGATTTTCATTAGAAATGTAATTGTCATGACATTCTATGGAAACATGATTACAACTTATAGAATTATTACTATTTGTATTTTTTGTATACAATGGGCCTGCCAATATCCACCCCAGTTTGGATTTTTGCATTATGGGTTGGTTGGGGCCAAGTGTTAAGCGTTCCGCTTCAATTAAATTCCAAAATACATCAGCACCTATAATCAAATCTACTGGTGCAGACTGATTGAAACTAGGATCTGCTAGTTTTATGTTAGAAGGCAATTTTACTTGTGAAATATCAATTGTTTTATTAGGCAAATTACTTGTTAATTTTGGCAATACGAGACATGACATTTTTGTTTCGAAACTACCACATTTAGATTTCATTTCAACGACACAACGTTGTACTGAGTTAGACGATATGTTGCCTACACCTAAAACGTTAACCTGGGTTGGCTGAGGAGTCAAATTTAACATATTTTTTAACCGTTCAGTAATTAGAGAAGACTGACTCCCGCTGTCTAGCAAGGCACGAATAGTTAGATGTTTGTTTGTGTTTGGATTGATTATTTCAACTAGTGCGGTTGAAAGAAGGACATTATCGCTGGCACTGGTTGCCATACTGATGACATCTGTGTGATAATCATCATTTTCATTGTCATTATCCTCCTCGACATTGGCCTCGGACGTGGAAATGGATGCATTTACATTGGATACATTTACAGCCTGAGAAGATTCCCTATGTAGCAAAGTGTTGTGCCGCTTCTTACAAATAGAACAAGGACCTAACCTGCATTGACGTGAAGAATGTCCCTTACGTAAGCAGTTGACGCAAAGCTTCAACCGCATTACTTCGGAGACTCTGACCACGACAGGCTTCGCCAGAAATGAAGCACAGTCGTACAACCGATGACTGCCATTACACAGGATGCATGCAGGCAAAGAAGAAGAAGAGGACTCAGCAGCTGAAATTGCAAATGACTTTGCGTGGGACTTCTCGCTTTTGTGAAAAGAAGAAGAATGTGGCTCACTCTTGAAGTTGCCTTGACGTTCAGTTTTGTTATGCCTGACAGATTCTAAAATATCAGCTCTGCTTTTAATAAAACTAAAAAAATCATTCAGTGACGGAGACTTGGGAAAGCTATTTTTATACTCTTCCCACTTAAAGCTTGTGCTGGTGTCGAGCTTGGCTGATACCATATGGATGATTAAGGTGTCCCATGATTCTGTTGGTTCACCTAGAGTATGCAAGGCACGTAAGTTTTTAGACACATGATCGATTAAAAACCTTAACCCTTTGGCGGAATCACGTACTACTGGTTGAATATTACACAATGAATTCAGGTGATTATTTATCAATTGCTTCTCGTTGTTATATCTCTCACAGAGGAGACGCCAGGCTTCCTCATAATTGGCAGCACTTACTTCAAGATTGCTGATGACATTAGAAGCCTCCCCTACTAGGTAAGAGTTGAGATAATGAAATTTATGTATAGGTTCTAACCTGTTGTTGCTGTGAATAAGTGACGTAAATGTGTCCCGAAATTCAAGCCATTTAAAATAAGTTCCATCAAAGTTTGCAATTTTTATTATTGGCAATTTAAATCCCATTACATTATTGTTGTGACAAGAGTGACTACAGTTAGAACCCGCATCTGAATCTTGTGACTGTACCTTTTGTTTTGGTTGATACTTTTCAAATAACAACTGAGTTTCCGCGATGAGCGAGGAAAAATCCGCTTCAAAATCTTCCCTAATGTCAAGCTCAGAGTCCAAGTTTACAGAATTTAATAACTCTATTTGGTTTTGGATATCATCATAGCTTGAACACATATTTTGAAACTTCTCATACCGTTGAGTTAGCGAGCATAGATCCCCTGGTGACATTTTATCAGTTTTTATATATTTATTTAACAAGTTCCTATACTTTGTTATTCGACCTTTGATGGAACTTCGTTTTATATTGAGGTCTTGCAACTCACTTGGCAACTTTGTTTGCTCCTCACCTTTAGTCGACATGTTGATGACACGTCATAGCAACACAAATTAAAATACGCAGAAATAAAATAGGTAACAAAGTGATAACGTTACGTAACTTTGTCCCCGGCTTATGCTCCAGCAAGTTGCAGGTCAAGGTCGGCGGCCGCGCAGCTGATTTTCACGAGAAAACAATAGATAGGCTCGATGCTTAAGCGTGGCGTTATGCAATCATGCGCCGACACATGTGCTGGAATGCAGGTTAAAAGCGTTTTATTTTCAGTTTATTGCAAATAGCAAGTGATATTTACGTGTTTTTGTGCAAATAAAAGAGGTGAGGTTATGTTTGTGCACGCAGATTGACACTTATTTTAAAGCAAAAATGACATGACATGAACGATTTTTAGCATTTTTGACAATTCAATTTAGTTATTTTGTACAAAACGGCCTTAAAATACAATGGGCTGCGTTTATAAGTGGTAGGTACTTGTAGCAATTTGTGCAAAATGGATGGAAAGTGACGAGATGATTGCAGTTGACAACGTGGCAAAAAAAAAATGTTTTGGAGGGAAATATGAAGGATGGATGGAGCACTCCCCTGGCTAAGCTGAGGCTGCGGTGCTGCTCGTGGGCTGTTGGCTGACCGGCTGGCTTCAAGCAAGTTCGTGCGTGATGGCGTGGCAATGACGCAGCAATTTGGTTCCGTCCGACTGCTTCACGTTTTTTGCAAGTCACGATTTTTCACTTCGTTTTTTATCACGTCGGGGTCACCATGTTCCTTACGGGCTGGATAACACTATATCTGACTCCAAATTAATCAAAAATGGATTTTACAGTAAAAAGATGTACGTACGTCTTGAGTAGTTAGATCCGACAAAAATGGCCGAATCGCCCGCCCCGCGCGCCTCAACACCCCCTTCCGGTGTTGCTAGTGTTGCGCCCGAACAGCCAGTGTCTCACGACCGTGAATGTCCAAAGACATCACTTCTGTCTTTTTCACACTGACTTTGAGGCCAAAGTTTTGGCAAGATTGGTGGAAGCTGGACATAAGCTGCTGCAGGCCGTTTGGGGTTTCTGCTAGGAAACAAAGATCATCCGCATACATAATCTCAGTGATTATCGCGTAGGAGACCTTGGTGTATGCTCTGAACCTGGCCAGGTTGAACAGCTTGCCATCAGTGCGGAAATGAACGCGGACGCCTTCAGAAGAGTTCTGTAAGACTTCCATGACCACCATGGCGAAGTATACAGCAAAGAGTGTAGGTGCAATGACACAGCCTTGTTTCACCCCACAGGTGACGGGAAAGAAATTCGACTGTTCACCGTTTATTGAAACACAACATTGCATATTATCGTGGAGTAGTCTAAGAAGCCTTCCAAACTTCTCCGTGTAGCCCACTTTCCCTAGCACAACCAGGGACTGGACTGGTAAGCCCTTCAAGGGTTTTTGAATGGGTTTCTGCAAGGGGTATGCTTACCAAACCCAGTAGGCGTCAAAACCCTTTCGTTTGGGTTTTTTAAGCGGTATTTTTAAAGATTAACTAAACACTTTGGAACCACTTACCATAATGAAAGGGTAACCCTTTCAGCTTTTAGACAAATATGATCCTTACGTTACAACCATACGGACCATTATAGAATGGAATATGCGATGCAGTCGGTCCGGGCGACTGTAGGCATTGATTTGAATGAAGTTGATGCGTGATTGTTTGTTTACCTACTCACTGTCATTCGTTTAAGCGCAGCACACACAGAGGCGGCCGCGGGGCGGTACCGGGATGGGAGCGGGATTTTTTGTAATGTTCGGATTACTATGAAACCCTTTACACCAAAACCGGGCGGGATTCGCCCGATGCGGTACCAGCGCGGGGGCGAAAGCGGGAAGGTCGGGGCTACAGACTGGCGAATCCCGCGCGGTGGCGGCACGGTAGAGGGAAAGCGGCCGCGGCGCGGGACCAGTTGTATTCCATTGAAATATATGAAACGCGGCGCGTTTGCGGCGCGGTGCGGGGGCGTGCTTGCGAGTTGTATTAAATTACAGATTTTCGAGTGTTTTCCTTGTGTTTTATAAGTTTTACAGATAGAAAGTATTGTGTTAGTGTAAGCTTGACCAGTTTTTAAATCTTTTCGTACAGAGAGTATCGAAACAGTTATAATAAAATACCTAGGTATTTCACGAAATTCCGAAAAAAGTGGTCCCGAACGCTTTTGCTTTCAGACATACCGCCCCCGCGACGCTACCGCGACGCCGCAATTTCTGTCTGAAGGGGTCCGCTCTAAGTTCGCTTTCCGCAGGTCCGCCTTCGGAACGCTACTGCCCCGCGGCCGCCTCTGTGTGTCCTGCGATTTATTGCGATCGGAAGCGTGCAAACCAAAGTGGTACCTACATAGAAAGTGAAAAAAAAAATCTCTTCTTATGTTGCGAATTTTAAGACCATTAGATATCACCATTAAGGAATATCATCAATTAGTCGAAAGTACGATCTTTCGAACCATTATTCATCGCACGTTTATATTTCGAAGTTGAATTACGCACTCTGAATAATCGGATACTTCTTGGTTGATACTCACAGTTTTCGTCCACCATATTAAAAATGTACTTAAAACTAGCAAACTCAAAAATATGACGTGGTCGAAATTAGGAAAGAGAATAACAATGCTCCTGTTTTCGACCGTTTTGTTCTAACAAGCAAAACTAAGGTAGTAGTTACTAGAAAAAAAAGAATGTGTTGTCTTTTATGATATGAAAAATAGACAATTTATATTTAATGTTCGATAGTAGCAGAAAATTTTTGGAATCTTTAAAAAATCGATCTGCCGAGCGTCGGATACTTCTTGGTTGATACTGTTAGTTTTAGTCCACCATATTTAAAATTACTTAAAACTAGCAATATTTTTAACCGCCTCCGTAGCCCAGTGGCTAGTCCTCTCGCTTCACATCAGGAGGTCGCGGGTTCGATTCCCGGCGGGGTCCAACTTTGTAGGACTCGGTTTGGTTGGTGGTAGGGCATTTTCTGAGCCCGCATGGCTAGCTACCACCATCTTATCTAAGTCTTGCCACCAAACATCAATGTTAACAGCATTGATGTGTTCCGGCATGAAGATAAGATAGCCAGTTCCCCATTGCGTTGGGGAATCTTGGTAAGCCGCTTCCATCTTCGGCATCATCGTCACTTACCATCAGGTGAGATGATGCCAAGGGCTTACCAATTGAGGGTATTAAAAAAAAAAAAAATGACGTGGTCGAAATTATGCTCCTGTGTTCGACCGTTTTATTCTAACAAGTAAAACTAAGGTAGTAGTTACTGGAAAAAATGCATGTGTTGTCTTTTGTGATATGAAAAATAGACAATTTATATTTAATGTTCGATACTAGCAGTAAATTTTTGGATTCTTTATAAAAATCGATCTGCCGAGCGTCGGATACTTTTTGGTTGATACTGCCAGTTTTCGTCCACAATATTTAAAATTACTTAAAACTAGCAATGTCAAAAATATGACGTGGTGGAAATCAGGAAAGAGAATAACAATGCTCCTGTTTTCGACCGTTTTATTCTAACAAGCAAAACTAAGGTAGTAGTTACTGGAAAAAAAAGCATGAGTTGTCTTTTGTGATATGACAAATAGACAATTTATATTTAATGTTCGATAGTAGCAGTAAATTTTTGGATTCTTTATAAAAATCGATCTGCCGAGCGTCGGATACTTTTTGGTTGATACTGCCAGTTTTCGTCCACCATATTTAAAATTACTTAAAACTAGCAATGTCAAAAATATGACGTGGTGGAAATCAGGAAAGAGAATAACAATGCTCCTGTTTTCGACCGTTTTATTCTAACAAGCAAATCTAAGGTAGTAGTTACTGGGAAAAAATGCATGTTGTCTTTTGTGATATGAAAAATAGATAAATGTATATAATGTTCGATTGTAGCAGTGAACTTTTGGATTCTTTATAAAAATCGATCAGCCGAGTGGCCAAATTAGTATTGAGGAGTTAATTTTTTACGATTTGATTTGATTTATGTGCTCCTTGGGGAAAATTGATCAGAAACAGGAATAGAAGCATTGACTAAAATTTGACGCACGACCATATTTACATCCCGTATACATATAATTATTTCCAAAGTATGATTGGAGAAGTGATGAGCTCTTTAGACGTCAAGAAGATATGCTTGTTTTTTATCCTTTTTTAAAGAGTGCAATGATTTGGCTTGTTTGATGGGTACAAGAAGGGGACTCTAGAGGCGGATAGCTTGATGAGTAAAGGAGTGAGCTTAGAAATTGGTAGAGTGAGGAAGAATATGGAGACGGAGGTTATCGGAGGAACGAAGAGAACGACTGTGAGTAGAAGATAAAGTTGAAACGTTCTTTAAGATAAATTGGGGATTTTGAAAATAAAGATGTAACAGGGTGTGAAGGTCACGACGGTAACTAATTGGAAGCCATTCCAATCTCTTCGATACGGGGACACGTGATGATATTTACGGAGATAAAAGATAAATCTGATAGCAAGATCAGTGAGATTTTGAAGACGCTCTAGTTTATTTAAAAAGTTGAAATTTATATATGGCTAGCAAACGTCAGCGGATCATTTAATTTATGCACTATTTGAAAACGTCCACATCCCAGTATGATTATTTCATAATCGCCAACTTTTCTTAATTACTTCATAACAGAATGATAACTTTCTAAACTGCTAATAAAAATTTGGCTACTTCTTTAGCCTAGGAACTTGTATGGTTGCCTGTTAACCCTTAAAACAGCAGAAGATGTTAAGAGCTCATCGAGTAAAATTTTATAATACCTTTACGATGTTTAAGGGGCAATCTCGCATCTGTAGGCCTCTGGAATCTTTGCGAATGCACGTGCGTATGCTTTTGTCATTCTTATTCGTATACAATGTGCATTCTTACTGCTCAGAGTGCGGTCCTCTAACAATATCATAGCATATGAGTATGACGCTCTGTCAGGCTAAGCTGAATATAGAGGATGACAGAATTGTATCGTCCTAGTCTGAGCTGTTGGAAAAGATTAAGAAAATCTCCGGGCAATAATACGCAACCACAGGTTTATTTATCAGTAATTTGGCTACAGATCTGAGAGCCAGATTGAAGCGATACAATGCTGAAGATATCTCTGACGTCAGCCTGTACGAAGTTAACTCTAAAACATCTTAACACTTTGGCGCGCGGTAGCTGGAACACCCGTTTATCAGCTTCCATAAAGTTTGACAGTGCGGGGAACCCCGTTTGTGCGTGACATTCGTCGAACATTAGATTAGGGGCCTTAAGGTTGACACTATAACTAAATCTGAGCTACTCATAATGACAGTATTCTTGCTCTTTATATGGCGCTCATTCATTTTGCACGGGGCTTACCGTAGTAATGATAAGAATCATTTAAATATAAACGGGGTTCCCCGCACTGTCAAACTTTATGGAAGCTGATAAACGGGTGTTCCCGCTACCGTGCGCCAAATTGTTAAGAACAACAAGGCACTGGGAGATAAGTGATGATAGAATTACGAAAGAACTTCTGAAAACAGATGGAAAACCGGTACTGCAAGCTATCAGAAGCTGTTTAATTACATTGTAATCAATATATGAACAGGTAAGGGATTGCATGTGGTGGTACTCTTCTTCAAAAACGGTGATAGGACCCTGCTGAAGAACTATAGACCCAAATATAGAACGTAATTTAACTATAGCATTTAATTCTGTCTAGACCAAGGCTGTGCTATAGTTACTCCAGCAGTGAATATCAATATATCAAAGTGTTGATGTGCTTGTACGAAAACGCTACCATGTTATTCCGCCTCCAGGATTAAAATTGGAAAATTATCTCGCTGCAGCATAGGGTAAGACAGGGATACATTATATCTCCGAAGGTACTCAATACTGCCCTGGAAGTTGTTTTCAAGCTTCTGGGCTGGAGAGGATTCAACTTAATTATCGACGGCGAGTACATAGCTTTCTTAGATTCGCTGACGATATCATGGTCTTAGCTAAGACCTTGGAAAACTAAGGTACAATGCTCGATAGACTCAGTAGAGCCTCTCATCAACATGTGGGTCTTAAAATGAACATAAGCTAGACAAAAATATATCATAATATCCTCTGAAGATTGAAGACTTATGACACTTGGAGTTGTTGACGGATATGTAACCTGGGACAAATAGTCCAGCTGGATAGTTCCAACTTCTAGAAATATATCGATTGTTGAATCCAATTCTGCTGGGCAGTATTCGGAAAGCTCCGCAATATAGGGTTACTTAAAATTTGTTCTTAATACCTAAGGGTATGCATGTTCGCATGATAACAAACAACTTTCCCTTAGGAACCCATGGTCAAATCGCAAAAAAAGCATACTAATTTGGCCAGTTAGTTGACCTATTTCTATGGTATCCAAAACTTTTTTCGATTTGACTATGGGTTTCTTAAGGAAAGTTGTTTGTTATCATGAGCACATGCATAGCCTTTCGTATCAAGAACTAATTTAAAGTCACCCTTTATATTTACGTCCAAAATATAGCAGTGTCTCAATACTAAGGTACTTGAGCAGAACGTGTTACTAGTGGTAACATAATCCACTGAGACATATTAACTTACTATAAGCCTCATAAAAAGTATTAAAGCGGTTCAAAGATAGAAAGATACATAAAACGTTTAATTAAAAGAGCTATGGAGCGTGCTATGCTTGTAGTTTCTCTTAGTGATCGAACTCAAAAAGAGATACTGACTTGGTGGCTAAGTGGTTAGCGATCCTGACCTCTGATCCGAGAGTCGTGGGTTCGATCCCCACACAGGGCAAACTTTTCTGTGATGAGCAGAATTGTTTGCTCTGAGTCTGGGTGTATTATATCTATATATGTATGTAGTTAAAAGTATATGTGTATATATATCTGTATCTGGTTCCCAAGATACAGGGAATCCTAGTTTGGGGCCAGATGACCGTGTGTGATTTGTCCTAGATATTAATATTATTATTATACGCAGGAGAACTAAAGCAACCAACAAAGCTCACATAATTGCTAAACTGAAGTGGCAATGGGCGGGGCACATAGTTCGTAAAACAGATAGCTGCCCCAAGGCATTAAAGTTCTGGAGTATCGCGGAAGACGTAACTTAGGCAAGCCCCTCACTTGGTGGACCGATGGTCTGGTGAAAGTCACGGGAAGTCACTGGACGCAGGCAACCCAGGAGTGGTTGGTGTGGAAATCCTTAGGGGAATCCAAAGTTTAGGGATATGATAAAATAGTTTTATTATTTTAACATATCCTGGGATTTGATCAAATCACTGTTTTAACATATCCCTGCAACATATAAGCTGTTAAAACTCTATTTTGAAACTTTTTTCTACGTAACACCAATACTTTTACATAAATACTTTGCTTCAGTCTCTGGTCGAAAACTGGACCAAGGTGGTCGAAAACTGGAACATCTGGTCAAAAACTGGTAAAATCGGCATTTTGCGTATTTTTACCGATTTATTCAACAACAGTAAGAGTAAATAACAGTTTTTGTTTGTTTTATTGAAATTAAGTGTATGTACCATATATGGAGAGCTAATTTAACAACATAATTGCTACACCAACATATGTTTTTTGCTTTCCAAACTTGACAACTCCACTAATTGGCCGAAAACTGGCGGGATTACCGTACTTCCCCATCACAACAATCTTTTATTTCAATTGTAATCCTAATTTTTTTTCACTTCACTTCCTGCTTCACAGACCGCGGTGGCGCTAAACTGGAGTGGATTCCGCATGACTCTTCACCTACAATCTTTCTTCCACCTCTCGTTTGCATAAATAAAGCATTGTGTTAACAACCCATTACGTCCTCACTGCAGGGGCACGGGTCTCTTCCCATGACTCGGGAAGGTTTTAGGCCATACTCCACACACGGGGGCCAAGTCCGGATTGGTGGAGGTTGTGGGGCTAGTGGCCAACCCCAGTGTCAGAAGTTTTCAAGCCGTCTATAAGGCCTCTGACATGGCTTAACGACTGCTAGCGATAGCAGCCGGCACCAACGGCCTAACGTGCCTTGAGAAGCACGGAAACAGTCAAGATAAATGCCACTAACAAGTCAAACCTATCCAGGTTATGACCGTGTCTGTAGTCACTTAACATGCGTGATCAATGAGACCACGCAAGCCGCACTGAGTCACGACCGCTTCTAAATACATGAGAATGAGACATAGATAAAGCATTATGTATGTCTCATTGTACGACCTTGACACGCGCCCCGCCCGAACCTCGTTTGAAAAAATACCCTTATAAACCCAGTTTTCATAAGCCTAATGAACGGGTTACCCTTTCAAAAGGGTTACCCAAATGAAACGGTTCCCCATTCGATTGGGTAACCTATACATTGGGGATATGCTATCGAAGGGGTTTTTATTTTAAGCGCTTAATCGCGGAAGGGGTTGTCACGTCCCTGAGCACAACCCATAGAGCTTCTCGAGGCAC
Source organism: Coleophora deauratella (assembly GCA_958295455.1). Lineage (NCBI taxonomy): Eukaryota > Metazoa > Arthropoda > Insecta > Lepidoptera > Coleophoridae > Coleophora > Coleophora deauratella. The sequence goes on from OY282406.1 coordinate 1,981,454, forward strand.
GCTGTCAAAAGCCTTTTCAAGGTCAACGAAGCAGAGGTATAGGTTACGACCCTGCTCTCTGCTTTTTTCCTGTAGTTGACGAAGCGAAAAAATTGCTTCACAGGTGCCTCGGTCGGGTCGGAAGCCAAACTGGGTTTCAGGCAAAAGTTGCTCAGAGATAGTCATTAGGCGGTTTAGTAATATTCGGGCAAGGACCTTCCCCGGAGCCGAGAGAAGTGTAATGCCACGATAGGAATTGCACTCGGAGCGGTCACCCTTGTTCTTGTATAGGGCACAAATCCGTGATGTCAAGAAATCTGTCGGAACACACTCTTTGTCCCACATGGAGACAAAAAGTTCCCAAATAGCCGAATGCAATTCCCCACCACCATACTTGAGAAGCTCTCCCGGTATACCGTCAATGCCCACCGCACGCTTATTTTGCTGTTGTTTGATGGCAAGCGTAACCTCGTCACCTATCAATGGCTCATCCAACTCGTTGTGTACTGGAAGTTGAGGGATAGAACTGATGTGATTTAAATCAGCTGCGCGATCTACATTGAGCAGGGTATGAAAGTGTTCTGCCCACCTGTTCAAGATCTCTTCCTTGCTTTTAAGAAGGCGCTCTCCATCTATTGATCTCAGAGGGACCCTAATGCTATTGGAAGTGCCGGTCAGTTTTCGCACCTCGTTATAAAACTCCCCGAGCTGTTTAGTGTCAGCAAGCCATTGAATGTGCTGGGCCTTCTCAAGCCACCATGCATTCTTCTTCTCCCGAGAAAGTCTACGTAGTGCTTGTTCACTCTGCCTTATTTCTGTCACTCGACCACCAGCTCCACTGTGTTGCCTTAACAGGTTTCGATGCAAGTTCATTGCTTCCTTTAGGACCTGGTCATTCTCGTCAAACCAGTCCTCGTTCTTACGGACCTTCAAACCTAAGGTTGTTGTAGCAACGTTTGTGATATGAGAAGACAGAGCCTTCCAGTCAACAAGAACGTCACCTGTCGGTTGACTCTCGGGCGACAAAAGCGTAGCGGTCAGGGTTTCAGAGTATTTTTGTCTTACCTCGGGATCATACAGCCTCTCTACGTTCAGGCACGCAGGCTTCGTGTTACAAGATCTGCGAGGTGGACAAAGACGAAGGCGTAATTTGGTGACAACAAGCCTGTGATCAGTCCAGCAGTGTGCACCACGCATGACACGCGTGATCCGGACCTGGGAGAAGTCTCTCTGCCGAACAATAGCGTAGTCGAGAAGGTGCCAGTGCTTGGATCTTGGATGCATCCATGTAGTTTTGTGCTTTGCTGCAAGTCTGAACATAGTGTTCGTTATTGCAAGTTGAAATTCTGCACAGAGGGTGAGCAGCAATCTACCGTTACTATTCATACTTCCAACTCCATGTCTGCCCAAGACGCTTGGCCAAGCATCATAGTCTTGACCAACTCTGGCATTAAAGTCGCCAAGGATGAGAACCTGCTCCTTAGGGCGCACGCTATATAGGCAATTCGTAAGTTCCTCATAGAACTGATCCTTGATGTCATCAGACTTGTCTAGGGTTGGTGCATAGACACTGATGACATTAAGGTAGTTGTCATTGATCAGGTGTAGGCGCAGTGTGGTAATGCGGTCAAAAAGGTGTACAGGACATTCCTCTAGTTTCTTAACAAGATGGTTTTTGATTGCAAACCCAACGCCCGACCTTCGCGGCTCCGATGAGGCGGTACCCTTCCAGTAAAAAGTATAACCACCACCATGTTCCACGAGTTCTCCTTCGTCAGCAAGATGGGTTTCGCTGATAGCAGCAACATCTATGTTATAGCGACGAAGTTCTCGGGCAACTACCGCGGTCTTGCGCTCCGGACAGGCATTTACATCGCGGTCGAGGAGTGTTCTCACATTCCACTTAATTCCACGTAATTTCTGTTGGTTTGATATTCTTTTTCTTTTTGTGTCTTCGACCACGTATCATTAGATGCGGAGGCAGCCGTGGCTACTACCATCCTCTTAGATTGGGGTGAGCATTTGTTTAGGGCACCTTTTCTAGCCCCTCCCTCGGCTAAGCGAGGAGAGCAGTGCCTCCCTAAAAAGGGCTGCTCTGACACTCTGGGTGCTGCCGAACCCACACTATCACCCGGTGCAGTGCGAAAACGACCACGGCGTAATACAACACCCCCAGAGCCGCCAACGTGCAGACATCAGACAAAGCCCGGTTTGCATCGGACCGGACCTCTCTACTTCTGTCCATCGCCGCGGACTTAGCGTATCTCAGAGTCCATTATCGGAAGCGGTCAAGTGCGCAGGAGATATTAAGGTGCACAAGCGTTCGCGCTAACACAGGTGCACACACTCGTCCTTCCCTCTCTGTGCCCAGTGGAACGGAGAACCGCTACGACCGGAGAGAAGGTCAGATGCTGTGTCTGGCCAGTGATGACTAATACGCCCTCCATCACTGCCCTTGGAGGCCATTCACCTTGCCCTGCTGCCTCGCCGGGTCCACCAAAAGCCGTTGCATATCTGCGGTGGTTTGCTTTCGCCGCCGAGACAGACTTTATGCATAGTGCGTGAGGGAAACGGATGACAGGCCATACCACCGAGATGGCCCCCCTCTGCCAGGTTTAGCCCGCGGTCCGTCGCGGTTTACCGGGGTGTGGCCGCTGCATGCACTACAGCTTCTTGGAGCCACTGGCGAGAGTTTGCGAGGTGCCTAAAAGGGTATCCACAGTTGAATCGACTAGGAAGCCCCCTTTACCTCACTACACCCCAAATAAATAAATAATAGTAATATTACATAGAAGAAATACAGTTTCATTTAATTATACCTATGGATCGCTCCACCCAATGTTTTTGGATTGGGCAATCCACCCGTTCAGCTATCATTTTCAGGATGCTGTTATTGCTGCCCCTCAGTCTGAACAGCAAAGAGCTGGCTTTTTCCTCATTATGGCAAAGAAATCGTCTGTATAAGTCTCCGCCTCCGTTAAAATTAAGGATCTAAATATATTTCGATATATATATTCGAGCAGAAATTGTTTTTAAAAATTTGTGTGACGGTATAGGAAGTTTCTGGAAGATTATGTCAAGGCATGGACCCGTCAATGTGTCTAGACGTCAACGTCTAGTGCTCTTACATAATAATGCCAAATCGCACAAAGCAGGAGTTTTTCAGGAACTCATAAAAAGTGAGTGTTGGATTGAAATGGGTCATCCAGCTTATTTGCCCGATATAATGAACCCATGCGATTATAACGCATTTGGCCATTTAAAAAGAAGACTGTCCAGCTCATGATACACCAACAAACATGAATTGTATGCGGCTATAACTGACTATATATCGACCCTGAATGAAAATCAAACATTGCAAGGTGTTCTTGAACTACCAGCGCATTGAGTGCGAGTTATTAATATTACGGGGACTGCTGATTACACTTACTAAGTATTACTTTATCATTCGCAAAATTATAAAAGTTACCGAAAAAAATTTTTTTCACGAATTTGTGGAACGACCTAATATTATAAATTTTATCAATTTTAGTTCTGGTCTACATTTTTACCCTTTTTTGCAAGTCTTAGGAAATTTATAAGACTAAGGATAAATTGTATACTTACATATTGGATAAATACATTCTTCTTTACAGTATGTTAAAAAATAAAATGGGCTTCTCTTAGTAAAATTATAGTAAGTTATACATTTTGTTTGTCAGCTTTATTGAACTTACATAAAGTAACTTTTCATACGTATAGTAAGGCTCGTTAGCTCAAAGAAATGTCTGTTCTGGTCCCATCCGGTAGAAATCATGAAACTTGGCATGCATGTAGCTTTAAAAGGTACAATAAAAATTGAAGTAGGAACAAGTCGTAAAGTGATATTTCCCCCCTGCCCTTCTATTTTATCCCAAATCGCAGTTTTTCGATGTTTTTTTATGAAAACGGTTAAATATACAACAAAACTGGCAATTAATGAAATATTCTCCATTAAATTATTTACAAAATCGTCTTCGAAGTATGTACATAGGTCTTATAGTTTTTAGATTATGCTTATGTTTCTTCCATTACTTTTTAACTTTTTACGAGAATTTTTGATTTTGAATCAAGGGCTCAAACTTCGCATAGTTGTTTCTTAGGTCGTCTGAGTAGATTAAACCCGCGTGGCATAGGGAGGCATCACGGGGATGGCAAGGGGAAGCAAAGAATGTTTGGCCACGCTCCTCTTTGGGGCTTATATCTCCATATCTATAGGTACTAGTGCCATCTGCAACTGCGATGATTTCTGCGACAAAAAATACTTAACGTTTTTAATTATAATTTTTATTACTTACTCGTTTGTTACTTACTGTTTTTTTCTTTATTTTATATTTGTTTTTTTTTTAAAGAGCGCAAACAATTGGTTTTCGACATTATAGTTACTACAGGTGAGTTTTATTTACCATAATTTCACATTTATTAATTTTTTGCCCGATAATTTCTACAGGTTTCTTTCGATAATTTCTACAGTTTCGTGAGACCATCTACTGTCGTATTTGCGTACTTGCTGTATATTCACAATGTGTTTCATATTATCATGATAAAATAATAAATTAGCAAGCAATTCGCCAACTGACGCCTATTACACTTACGTTAAAAATAGTTCTACGTTCTTTGCTACACTGTTTATTGCTTTTTGATTCTGATGTAATATTTAAGACTTTAAAATTAGGTAATTAATATCAACTTTTTGTCCCACATAATGTACTAAACATAGCAAAAACTACATTTAAAAATCATACACGTAGGAAACGTAGTTAAGTTGCATATCGATGCAAAAAACAACTGTAACCTACACATATGGGAAATCTTTTTTTTTTAAATTCTTAACCAGAAAAAAATCTGCGCCGGATCCGGGCCTTGCAGCTCTGAGACTAGTAGAAAATTTTATGAAGCGTTGAAATTAACTTTTTTCTGAAATCTCAAAAGTTTTTCGGCTCTGATGTAAAATTTGCAGTTTTTGGGTTACAGCATTTATGCTTTTTTGTGTAGATATTTGCATAAAATAAACTAAGATAAGATGACTTTATTTGCAAAGAAAACGATTACTTTTACAGATTCTATACCGATAGTTTTCATTTAACCATTAACCCAATACATTTTTGATTTTCATTCTATTCAATAGTTTGCGAAATGAAAATTACGCTAATACATGCAGGAAACGGAGCAATCAAATCACAATTTATGTCGTCACTTACTAACTTTAACACAGGTAATAGAGAATTGATGGTACTTTAATAGTGTTGATACACATCCGTGAATATCTGCTTCACTAAACTATCCAGCAATCATTACTACATTTTTTGTATGACTGTCGCGAACATTTTAGCATATACCATCGTGACTTCGGGACAAGGTTTTTCGACGAAAACATATTTGGAAAATTGTATGGCGACAACGTGACTGTGACGTTTAAATATTTTGTTAAATAACCAGCAAACTACAATAATTGTAATCGTAATAATAACCATCACTTTGGTTTAACCAAGGAGTATCATACTGATATTAAGAAGAATCATCACCGGCGCGCCGCTGTAGTTTTAAAAGGAGTTTCTACTTTACCTAAGTGTGTTCAATCAGGTATAATATAAACAATAATAATAAAAAAAAACAAAGACAATAATTATGTACCGAATATTATTTATAACTGTGGCAATCTGTGATATTTGTGAAGCCGGCCTGCATGTTGACATACAAAACTTTATCAACTGTAAAAATCCAATGAAGCCTTACGCCAGTAAAGACATAGCCGATTTCTATTTCACAACGCCCGTTAAAAACAATGTAACCCTTGTTCAAGGCAATGTTACCATTAAAGAAGATTTAAGTAACGTCTTGTTCTCCATACGAGCTACGCCGGCAAAGGGTAGGAATTATTTCTTCAACAAGAGCGATTTAAAATGCAAGAGTGTACTGACGCAAATTGTGTTAAATGTAGGGAACATCACATGTGACCCAGAGACCTCTGTCCTGCGCAAAGGTAACTACTACATCGAGGGTATCGATGTAAACAAACTGACCCACGAAGTCAATGTGATACCTGTGAGCCATTTTGGACGAAGTAAGTGGTATATAGAATTATATGGAAAGAATTATTCATACATGTGTGGAGAGGTTACGGTTAAAATTGAGTTTATTAAGAAATCGAAAAAGAAATATCGTAAATAGATATAAGTATGTGATGTAACAAATGGGTATATGGTCCTTTAGTTGCGAACTTGTTGTAATGTCGTCATAATTAATGAAACGGAATGTCATATGTCAACTTCGAAGTTATGACTTTTGTTATCTGTGTCTAACCTGAGCCGTGTTTGTGCTTGAACGACTGTTGAGTTATTCTTACAATGATTACCGTTTTAGAGTAGTTTTGTGATGAAGAAATAGCTGTGATTCAGTTTCTGCGATAAGCGATACTAAAAACAGGATTAATTCAAGAGACAGCCCCGTTTGTCGTTCGTTTTCGGAGTTCCAGCAGCAAACCACGACATGGACTTTCTTTAAGTGCCAATAATAATAATAAAATCCTTTATTTGTCCTCACAAAAGATGAACCAGATTACAAGTTATACTTGTAATCTTATACTTGTAAGTTATACTTGTAATCTTAGAAGAAAAATTGTAGCTTAGAAGATAACAGAAAATGTTTATAGTGGTAACCTTTTTGAGGGTCTGAAGTTCGTACTGGGCCTAGGTTAAAAATAACCTGTATCACAAAGTTCCAGACCCTCAACTCAAGAAACAGCAAAGGAGAAGAAAAAAAATATAAAATTTCAACCTTAGAGCCGCCATTTTTTTAAAGATTATACCAAAGGCCCTAAGCCGCCATTTTTTTAAGATTCTCCCAAATAAACTTGACATTAACATGTTTATTTATCTATCTATTTACATTGGCAAAATCACATATGTGGAATGCTAAATAAAAAGAAAGAAAGAGAGGAATCTGTGTCCGCGACTTACGTTTATAATGTTTTCCGTTCGTATCGAATAATAAAACTGGTAACTTATATCACACTTTTATTTTATGTGGACTTCTTCTCCTTATCCTGAATAAGTTTAGTTCAATAAATTTGCTAAATCGAAAAAAAAAGTGTTTCTTTCCATACTTTGCGATAGAAATATGATTATGATTTGATTTGTAATAGGTATGAGATTTACAAAAAGTATTATGCTTTTTTATAAAATGGAATAAAAATTGCTTAGTATGATGATAAGAACCCTTTGTTTCACTCTCAATTAATGTTCATATCTAAAGGTAAAGTTTAGTGAATACCTACTACTTGTATTATTTTTAATTATATTATGGATTAAGTGTTATTTCTGTACGTTGTAAATCATTGTCAGTATCAAAGTGTGTCGACGCTATAATGCAAAAATTTTATGGATTTTTTCTTTAAATTTAATGATAAATACTTTAAATAACTATAAACTGTTTAAAGATATTTTTATTATTTTTAAAAAATATTTTTACTCTCAGCGCTTTTCATTGAATATCATAACTCAATATAAATAATCAAGAAGCTCAAAGGGAACATTCTAGTTCTATTATTCCCAAGTAATTATTCTACTGGTGAACTCTTTTATCTAAGCCGGTCTCTGAATCTATTTGAGCTCTATCCATGCTGATAGAAATTATGACAGTTTTTTTTATTGATATTAGGTCGTTCTGAAAGTTCGCGAACAATTTCAATTTTTCATAGACGGCGGCGCTGTATCGAACCAAGGTGAAACTATATTTGGTAGTGTTTCTCTGTGAACATTTAGTTTTCGTTTGACGCTAAAAAAAAATAAGTTAAAATGGAGGAACTAAATAAATCTATTTCGATATTCGAGCAGAGAGTGTTTTTAAAATTTAGTGTGACGGTAAAGAAAGTTTCTGGAAGATTATGTCAAAGCGTGGATCCGTCAACGTCACCTTTCCTCCCAGTGCTTATGTAAGCATAATAATGCCACATCGCACAAACCAGGAGGTTTTCAGGAACTCATTAAAAGTGAAGGTGGGATTGAAAGGGTCATCCACCTTATTCGCCCGATATATGAACCCATGCGATTATAACGCATTTGGCCATTTGAAGAGAAGACTGTCTGGGACACGATACTTCAACAAATAGGAATTGGATGCGGCTATAACTGACCATATCATGCGGCTATATCAACCCTGAATGAAAATCAAACATTGCGAGGTGTTGAACTACCAGCGAATTGGGTGCGAGTTATTAATAATAACGGGGTCTATTATTTACACTTACTAAGTATTACTTTATCATTCGCAATATTATAACAGTTGCCGAAAAAAATTGTCCACGAATTTGTGGAACGACCTAATTCTTATAAATTTTATTAATTTTTAAGATTTTTCGAGTCTTAGGAAATTTATAAGACTAAGGACAATTTGAATACCTACTGGATAAATACATTCTTCTTTACAGTATGTTACAAAATAATATGGGTTTCTCTTAGTAAAAATGGATATATATTTTGTTTGTCAGCTTTATTGAACTCACTAAAAGTAACTTTTCGTAGGTATAGTACGGCTCGTTAGCTCAAAAAAAATTCTATTCTGGTCCCATACAGCAGAAATCATGAAACTTGGCATGCATGTAGCTTTTACAGGTACAATAAAAAAATTAAGTAGGAACAAGTCATAAAGTGATCCCCCCCCCCTCCCCCTCTATTATGCCCCAAACTATGCTTTACAATTCATGCTTTCCAAAAATCCGTGTTAAAGTTACAAATAGAGATGTAGGACCTAAATGGTTAACCAAGGGACTTAGGAAAAGTAGTAAAGTAAAAAGAGAACTCCGATTCCAATATTATAGAAATAAAAATCCAGCTAACAAAAATCATTATCTTAAATATACAAAAATATTGAAAAAGTGTATATACTGCTCGCAAAAAAAGAGCGCTCTGGAGTTCCTAAAAAGTAGCAAAAACAAAAGTAAAGCCGCTTGGTCCATCATTAAAGAAAATGGTGAACGTAAACCACCGAACCAAAATATTGATGTCATAAATGTAGACAACGGCAAGAAGGTAACCAAGCCAGAAAATATAGCTCAGTTAATGAATAATTATTTTATCAACTTGACAAATAGAATGGATTACTGTGATAAATCAACTAATGCCTTAATGACCGTAAAGCTTGTAGTGAACTCGTTATTCTTAAAACCATTTGGAGTTGAGGACACTCTAAAGGCAATAGAGTCTCTGAATAACTCGAATGCATGTGGCTACGACGGTATCTCGATAAAGATAATTAAACGATGTAAATATGAGCTAGCAAATGTGTTAATATACTTAATAAATCTATCATTCGAATCTAGCGAATTTCCGAAATTGTTAAAGAAATCAATCATCAAACCAATATATAAAAAAGGAGACAAAACAGATATGAGTAATTACAGGCCTATTACGCTTATTCCTATTCTAGCAAAAATAATGGAGAAATACATGCAGACTACTTAATTTCTGTAAGAAATTTAATATAATAAGACCTGAACAGTTTGGCTTTTAGAGAGGAAAATCCACCACCCTTGCAGTTTTTAACCTAATAGACTCTGTTGTAGAGAATCTTGACTCTAAAAATCAAGCCACTGTACTGTTCTTTGACATGAGTAAGGCCTTTGATTTTGTAGTCCATGATATTTTGTTAAAATAGCTGGAAAGATATGGTGTAAGAGGCCCTGCACAATCATGGTTTCGGTCATATCTTGACGATAGACAACAATGTGTGGAACTAAACCATTTGGGCTCAAACAAAGTATTAACTACGTATCAGTCTCAATACAAGCACAATAAATTCGGCGTTCCCCAAGGTAGTATCCTCGGGCCATTGCTATTTATACTATATATCAATGACCTTCCAGTTGTGACCAATCATCGTTGTGTGTTGTTTGCAGATGATTTATCAATAATTGTGACATCCAAAAGAGACGACTTAAAGAGCCATGAATCTGAAATTAATATGACTGTAAAAAACATTATAAACTGGCTTGAAAATAACAATTTGTATGTTAATTTGAATAAATGTAATTATATACAATTTTCTACAAAAGGACGTAAACAATTAAATATGAATATAAATTATGCAGGCACAAATATCAATGAAGCTGAAAATACTTTATTTTTAGGCATACAAATTGACAAATATCTTAATCATAAAGCGCACATTGATAGAGTGTGTAGCAAACTAAGTAGATTTGTTTATGTACTCGGAAAACTAAGACGTGTTGCCACTATTAGGCTATCTCTCCTAGCATACCATGGCTATGTTTCATCTGTACTTAGATATGGGTTAGTAATTTGGGGCAATGGTTCATACGTAAGTAATGCTTTTATAGCTCAAAAAATGTATACGAGCGATATGTGGAGTTGGCCCTTATGTTACATGCAGGCACCTATTCAAAAAGCTTAATATTCTGACACTGCCATCATTATATATTTTTGAAATGTGCAAGCTTGTAAAGAAAAATGCACTTCTCTTTAAAACAGCCATTGATATAAATCCAAGAAACAAGAGGGACCCAAATAGACTGGCTGTTAAGCATTACCCGAGAACCTCACTCTATCTCAATAGTAGTTATTATATGTGTATTAGAATTTATAACAATTTGCCAAGGTATATAAAGGAACATGACACAAAAAGAATGCTTGATGAACTCTATAAATGGCTAATAGAGAGAAATTTCTATAGCTTAGGTGAATTCCTTAATTATAGGCATAAATGACATGTAGGAATTTCATAATTATTGTGTAAAATCTTTAATTCATTGTACCTTTAATAATCATTATCAATAAGTCACACCTTTCTGACATTTAATTCTACAATGCTTAAATTATCTTACCTAGGAAATTATATATTTGTGAATGTGATGTAATAATGTAATAATTTTATAAAATATTTGCATGCTGACATTTGTCTGGCTAAATATGAGATTCATGTTTTAATGTAATACCTTATTTGTACCATACTTACAGCAAATAAATCATCATTTCATTTCATTTCAAATCTCAGTTTTTCGTTTTTTTTTGTGAAAACGGTTAAACATACAACAAAACTGGCAATTAATGAAATATTCTCTATTAAATTATTTACAATAATCGTCTTGGAAGTTTGTTGATAGGTCTTATAGTTTTTAGATTATGCTTACGTTTCTTCCATCAGTTTTTAACATTTTAAAGAAACACAATCCTAGCTGGGGATTTAGTTTGATTTTGGATCAAGGGCTCAATCTTTGCAAAAGTAGTTTCTTTTGTAGTCTGGGTGGATTAAACCCGGGAGGCATAGGGAGGCATCACGGGGATGGTAAGGGGAAGCAGAGAATGTTTGATTTGCCACGCTCCACTTTGGGGCTTATATCTCCATAACTATAGGCCGGGGCGCCGGGTTTCAGAAAACCTCGTGGGTGCTGGGTGCCCACAGTAGCGGCCCTACAAAATGTTTAGGTGGTGCGAGATCTAATGGTGCCACCCCCTCCATATACAAAAGTTATGCTCCTTCGATGCATTTATTGATTTGCTCGTAATTATTTATGTTCTTGTACCTACAAAGGTTACATTAAGAAAAAACGAGCATAGGTTTTTTTTACTTTCAAGACACGAATTAAGTATTGTCAGGGCAAAAAATGGAACTTGAGATTTTGATTAGGATAATGCAGTGCAGGGTTAAGAGTATTTGATGCCCTAACAAATCCACGTCTGGGAGTCCTGTATCCACTAGTAAAGTCTACTATAGACTGGGCGCAGAAGAAAGAGAAATGGCGGGATAAGTTTGAAAACAGGTGGCTCGAGTGAGTGATATGTAACGAAGTTCAGTTGCGTACCCAGATTTTAAAACAAAGGGAATTTGGAATTTTTTGAGATGTTCGTTTTCGGACACAGTTAGGTTATATACATTACAGTCAGGTTATATACTTATATGCATAAAAGGTTTTTCGATTTATCTTACAAAGCTCCTCAAATTGATTGACTTTTTAAACAACTTTAGGTGCATTTTGCAACTCCGAAAATTTTAGATTGAAGAAGTTTAGGCATCTTTGATCATCAGACAGAATATGAGCGAAGTTTTTTGGGTGCTGTTTATGGTGCCCTGAGACGTGATGCCATAAGGGATTACTTGATATACGTATAGGCTCATCCAGCACTTGGATTATGATTGAGAAAAAATAAATAGTCTGGGTTTTTTATGAAGGTGCCTTGTTTCGTTTCTTCAGAATAATTAATATCCTAGTATAGTAGATACTAGGTACTCCATATAATGTAGTAACATAAAAAGTTTCATTAAAATCGTTAAAACTATTTTTGAGGATAGTTATAAACAACATCAGTTTGTATGAGAGGTATTTTAATTTAATTAGAGTATTTTTGGATTAACTAACTTAATAGTAAAATAGATCGTACAAAATGTATTATTTTACCACGTTTCATCCGAAACCATCAGAACAATTTTTGAGAAAAACATGATCAGACTATTGCAAATTGTGTTAAGAAAAAAATTAAAAAAATAACGATCCATTACGTATATCCCTCCAATTATGTATTTCAACATGGGTAGCATGAGGCGTAGACAAAGCTGTTTGTCGCGCCAAACGCGAGAAAACAGCTCAGCTGTCTCTTTCATTAGCTTAGGGTTAGAACGGAACAAATGCTTTTGAAGCTCGCGTTGAGCGCAAGATACGTCGCCATGCTACTAGGGCAGTAGTCAGCAGGATTGATAAGGCGTAAATCACACCGCTTCGGACATCGCAACGAAATGCGAATTCATGGGCGGCGGTAATCGCTTACCATCAGGTGATCCGTCTGTTCGTTTGCCACCTCTGCCATAGAAATGCGATGGTCCGAATTTAAACTTTGTACTGTAAAATGTTGATTTGTATACAAAAATCGCAGGGTACCACACACTGAAATCACATCATCGTCCGAAGGTGCGATTCGCACGACAAAATCATGCTTATTGACGAAAATGCGATGCGATTCGCAGGGTATGCCACACTGAAATCGCATCTTCGTCCAAAGGTGCTATTCGCACGACGAAATCGTGCTTACGGATGAAGATGCGATGCGATTCGCAGGGTATGCCACACTGCTACAAAGCGGCGCGCAGGAGTGTTGCGGGGTGCGTGGCGCGGGGGGATTTACGAAATGACCCTCGTTACAAACAATAACAAGAAGTATCCAAGTCAAAAACATACATACTTATTAATACATACACGTTCCAATACTGAATGAATGCATGACAAAAATCTTCGCTTCGGACGAAATTCGGATGAAAATCGTCCGATGGTTCGAAATCCGTGCCTTCATCGTGCACCTTCGGAAGAAATTCGGACGAAAACCGTCCGTTGTTGCGGAACGCTGTCGCATGCGAATTTCGTCGCTTCGGACTCCCGTCCGATTTTCGGATCAGTGTGTTTTCCGTCTTATCGTGTACATAGAAAATTGCGCGAGCTAAGAGAGCGCGAAAATGTTATGAAAACGAAGATCTCAGAGTTACTACGTGTTGAGGAAGTTTTAAGTTAATTTTACACCCTTCTTTGCATATTTACGTATGTCCAGACAGTAGAGGTGATTGTCGTGTTAAACGCGAGCGAAGCTAGCGCAAAAATTTTAAATAACCTCAGATTAGCAGACGAACTTTAAGAAATTTCAGGTCAATTTTCGACCTTGTTTTGTTCAGAATTCACTGATCAGTCTTATGTCTATTCTCGTGGGTGCTCAGCACCCACAGCTTAAGTCTCGTGGGTGTTCAAGCTCCCGAGCACCCACGTACTCGGCGCCCCTGATAGGTAGTAGAATATTTTATGAAGCGTTGAAACTTAACATTTTTCTGAAATCTTAAAAGTTTTTCGGCTCAGATGTAAAATTTGCAGATTTTGGGTTACAGCGTCTAAGCTTTTTTGCGTAGATATGTGCATAAAATAAATTAAGATAAGATGACTTTATTTGCAAAGACAACAAATACTTTTACAGATTCTATACCGACAGTTTTCATTTAACCATTTACTTAATACATTTTTGAATATCATTCCATTCAATAGTTTGCGAAATGAAAACTACGCTAATTCAGGAAACGGAGCAATCAAATCACAATTTATATCGCCACTTACTAACTTTATCACTGGTAATAGAGAATTGATGGTACTTTGATAGTATAGATACAAATCCGTAAATATCTACTACACTAAACTATCCAGCAATCATCAGGTACTACATTTTTCTGTATGCATGTCGCGAACATTACAACATATATCATCGTGACATCGAAACAAAGTTTTTCGACGGCAATATATTTAAAAAAATGTATAGCGACAACGTAACTGTGACGTTTATCTCTTTTGGTAAATAACCAGCAAACTACAATAATCCTTATAATAACCATAACTTTGGTTTAACTAAGGATTATCATATTGATTTTAAGAAGAATCACCACCGCCGCGCCGCTGTGGTTTTTAAAGGAGTTTCTAATTTACCTAAGTATGATCAACCAGGTACAATATAAACAAAAATAATAAGTAAAAACACAAAGACAATAATTATGTACCGAATACTGTTTATTGTATATGTGGCAATCTTCGATATTTGTGATGCCGGCTTGCATGGTAACATACGAAACTTTACCAACTGTGAAAATCCAATGAAGCCTTACGCCAATAAAGACATAGCCGTGTCCCATTTCACAACGCACGTTCAAAACAATGTTACCCTTGTTCAAGGCAATATTACCATTAAAGAAGATTTACGTGATATCCGGTTCTCCCTACGAGCTACGCCGGCAAAGGGTAGGAATTATTTCTTCAACAAGAGCGATTTAAAATGCAAGAATGTACTGACGCAAATTGTGTTAAATGTAGTGAACATCACGTGTGACCCACATACCTCTGTCCTGCGCAAAGGCAACTACTACTTCGAGGGTATCGATATAAACAAACTGACCTACGAAGTTAATGTGATACCTGTGAACCATCTTGGACCAAGTAAGTGGTTTTTTGAATTATATGGAAATAATTATTCCTACATGTGTGGAGAGATAACGACTAAAATTGAGTTTATTAAGAATGCGAAAAAGAAAGCTCGTAAATAGAAATAAGTAAGTGGTGTAACAAATTGGGTATAGGATCCTTTAGTTGCGACTTGTTGTAATGTCGGCATAATTAATGAAACGGAACGCCATTATGTCAACTTCAAACTTATGACTTTTGTTACAATATTTATCTGTGTCTTTAACCCGTACTCGGTTGGTTGCCGGGACTCTGTGCCGAGCAGAGCACACGTCTGTTGATTCAACGTTATTTTTGTGATGGAGAAATAGCTGTGATTCATTTTCTGCGATAAGCGATCATAAGAAGAGTATTGACTCGGGAGACAGCTCCGTTTGACGTTCGTTTTCGTAGTTCCAGCAGCAAACCACCTCAACACCTCATTTAAGTGCCCTTAGAGCCACAATTTTTTTAAGATTCTCCCAAAGGCCCAAAGCCGCCATTTTTTTAAGATTCTCCCAAATAAACTTGACGTTGAAAAATCACATATATGTGGAATGCCAAATAAAAAGAAGAGAGAGAGATAGAGAGAATCTGTGCTCGCAACTTATGTTTAAAATGTTTTCAATCAATTAATAAAACTAGTAACTAAAATCACACTTTTATTTTATGTGGACTTCTTATCGTGAATAAGTTTAGTTCAATAACTTTGCTAAATCGAAAAAAAGATTTGTACTTTCCATGCTTTGCGATAGAAATATGATTATGATATGATTTGTAATAGTTAAGAGAAGTCCAAAAAGTTATATGCTCTTTCAGCAAATGGAATAAAAATTGCTTAGAATGATAATAAGAAGCCCTTGTTTCACTCTCAATGAATGTTCATATCTAAAGGTGAAGTTTAGTGAAATGAAATGAAATGAAATTTATTTACCTACTACTTGTTTTATTTTTAATTATAATATTTTGGACTGAGTGTTGTTTCTTTACGTCGTTAATCAGTGTGTTAACAACTCATTACGTCCCCACTGCAGGGGCACCGGTCTCTTCCTCCACACCACTCCACACACGGGGGCCAAGTCCGGATTGGTGGAGGTTGTGGGGCTAGTGGCCAACCTCAGTCTCAGAAATTTTCAAGCCGCCTATAAAGCCTCCGATATGGCTTGATGACTGCCATCTAGCGATAGCAGCCGGCACCAACGGCTTAACGTGCCTTGCGAAGCGCGGTATCGGAAACGTTTATCATTACCAGTATTGTCTCTGCCAGTAATTAAAGTGTATCGACGCTATAAAACAAAAATATTATAGATCTTTTCTTTAAATAAAAATATGGATTTGATTAATGACAAATACGTTAATTAACTATATATAATGTAAGGATGTTTTTATTCTTTAAAAAAAAAGTCTTTGTAAAATAATTTGCTGTTTTCATGTGCTTGTTAATAAACTCATTTTTATTAATTTTTTATTTATTTATTTTACTAGCTGGGAGACCGAGCGTTGCTCGTTCAATCGGAGTTTTTATAAACTAAGATAACTTGTTTAGTAGTAAATATAAGATATATTTTCTATGAACCATTTTGCAGGGTGTTGTTTTAGTCGGTAGTGGCCTTCTAAGGGACGAAAGGACAATCAATATTTGTTCTGAAAATATCTATAATATTTTTTTATAATTTAATTCTATTGAAAAAAAACCATGCAAATTATCCTTTTTTTTGATAAAAAAACAGAAAAATATTCAATGATACGTAATATTAGAAAGTTGTTCATCATCTATTATTATATTAGTCAGTAATATCAATCAGTATTGGCGACTTTTTAGAGATTTTCTTATTGCAAATGTTATCAGCACCATCTAGTTTACTTGACTTTAGAGAAAGCCGTGGAAAATTCCCTATTGTCAAACATTGAGCAGGGCGGCACAATCATCAGTTATGTGATTCACTTATATGGCGAAAGATGGCGCTATTTGTCTCTAAAATACAAAGAGGTTAAAACATATTTTTTATCATTTTTAAGTATTTTTATTTATTTACATAATATTTACATAAGTTCACACAAAATAAAAAGACAAAAAACTATAAAGTTTCATGGGTGAGATTCGAATCCGGACCTAAAAGCAGCAAAACGTAAGTGGCTCGCACCAAAACCGCTGATCTACCAAAGTACTTATAAGCGATGTAAGTGGACTTATGGCAATTTGTTATTTGATATTTACCGATTTTTTTATTTATTTTTTTAAACCAGTAGTGTAACTTGTAAACGTGTAACCGCAGTGCGGCGTGCGGTTGCTGCCTGCAGCCCGTCTCGGAATTGTACCTTGACGCCAAACCAGAACTGAAGCTGTCATTCATAGAACTAAAGAACAAGTATAATGTTATTAAAACTGTCAGGTCGTATTTATTACAAATTTTCTCTGTCGAAACTCTCAGTTTTCAATTTTGGTATAAAAAAGGTTTTTTTTTTAATTTCCATTAGCGTGAGAGAGAGCTCAAATAGCTTCATAGATAACTTGAGAATAGTTTTAAGCTTTTCGCAAGCCTTAGGAAAGCTAAGGACAATTTGTACATATGAGCTAGATAATACATTCTTTACAGTATGTTACAAAATAATATCTACGTCTCTTTGTAAAAATGGATATACATTTTGTTTGTCAGCTTTATTGAACTCATGGAAAGTAACTTTTCATAGGTACAAACTTGTTTTACTCGTTCATTATGTAGTTTTTATGAGAAATTCATTTTATATAAGGATTTTAGTATAAGCATAGGTATGTATATAAGTAAAGCAAATATTGTATAGTCTATAATGATTAATGTCCTTTGTAACAATCTGTATAGTAAATAAATAAGAAAATAAGTTACTACGTCTCATCTCACGGCAATTTCATAAGTAAGCACCTAACATTATAAATGCGAAAGTATGGATATTTGTTTGTTCCCCTTTCACGCCGAAACTACTGAACGGATTTGGACGCAATTTGGTAAGTAGATAGAGTACATATGAAATGAAATTTGGTAAGTAGATAGACAACACTCAGCTAACACATAAAATATTTTTTATCCCGGAAAATTTAAGGTTTCCCGGAGGATTGCTTTAAAACTCAAAAGGTGGGCCTCGCTTCAGGCAACTTAGTTAAATCGGGGCCTTGGGAAATTGACCGTATATAGTTTAATGTTTCTTTGGAAGTAAGTTGTTCTGTCCCGCTTTTCTTTAGATAAATCTGCAATTTATATTCTCTACTTAACAGCGCTAAAGAGAAATATTTTACGAATTATAATATAAATAGGTCGACTTTCGTATTCAAAAACTCAATAATTTTAAAGATTGTGGTTGATCAAATAATAGAGGAAAGACCAAATTCCAAATTTTTGGAATCACTCTTGACACAATTTTAAATTGGAATGCTCATATTAATAAAATTAATACAAAAAATAAGTAGTAACTGTTATTGTTTTGGAGGTCTTGGCTGAAACAACATGTGAATATACAAAAATTTCTATTATTGAAAATACTGCAAGGGATGCTTATTATGGTCATATTTATGCATTGTTATTATTTATTATTATAATTTATTATTATTAATATTTATTTGTTATCATACGGTGTTATATACTGGCACAGGTGTTAAGTTCAGTCAACTTTTATCCTTCAAAAAGACGCTTGTCACAAACCACGTGACTCAAAGAATAATGCTAATAGCTGTATAAATTAGAGTCATAATATAAATAATGCCACCTGGAACCTCATCAAGATGCAAACTTCGCCTACTTACAAAATCAAAATCACAATTGAAAGCCTTTTGATAGAATGTAAATTTATTGTAGAACCTACCCTTATTTCATGTAATTTTAATAAATATTTCATCACTCATAATGTAAACGAATCACTAAGCAACAATAGTAAATATAAACCAATGTCATTATCAAATTGTAACAGTATATATCTTTCACCAGTCGATACTCAGGAAGTCGAGAAAACAATACATAAATTAAAAATAAAAGAAGCTCCGGTCATGACGACATCCCAATAAAACTTTCCCCATTACCTAATAAAAGTTTCAGTCAAATATATATTGCAGGTCCGCAAGTCCACATTCTGAACTTGATGTTTGAGACTGGTATCTTTCCTAATGATCTAAAAAAGGCTTAAATTTTACCTCTATTTAAAAAGGATCCAGACAAAATATAAATAACTATAGACCGATAGCTCTGTTATCAATTAAATTGTGATCAGTTTGGTTTTCAAAAACGTAAAACTACTGCACATGCTATATTTAAGGACCAATGGATGTCTGGAATGCAGTTAATAAAAATGAACCATGTACCGGTATCTTTTTGGATATATTTAGCTAGCGCTTTTGATAGAGTGAAAGAGCTTTTGATGAAACACTTCTGTGCCAGTTAAATAACGTTGGAATAAGAGGAATATTGTAAGTTATTTGAAACATATTTGTTGATTGTTGATATTTTTTAAGAAAAAGACCAAAACAGTCTTTAGACTGTATTCTTTAGAATACAGTCCCGTTTTCAGACAAATGTTACAGGTGTGCACCAGGGCAGTATACTTGGGCCCCTTCTTTTGTTAGTTTAGTGAACTACCTTAATTAATTAATATTTTATGTTTTATTTAATGTATTGAATTTTCAATCTGTGTACTTTAATTTAAATTAATTAATTTATTACCGACATTTTTTAATATCAATTAAACAGGGTGTAAGGGACTGGTACCGTTCAGGTGTAAGGGACTGGTACCATTCAGGTACAAAGTGTCCAATCAAGTATATAATTTTGTATGGAGAAGCCGATTTTTTTTTCGTTTCCTGAAAAAAATCTTGTGGAAAGTTGTTCAGTTTCGTCTACTGAGCAAGCCCTTAAAGTTTTCGGAAACCTGTCCCTTACATCCTGTATAACATGTATCATAAGATACCTACTATTAATACTTTTTTATGTTTAGGTGATAAGATTATATTGTGTATTTTTTCATAAATTTTTGTTGTATTATTTTGTCGTACAATAAAGAGTATACAAACAAACAAACAAGATTGACTTATAAATTGTATTTTTATCAATAAATGATTTGAATTGAATTGAATTAATCACCTTCGTGTTATGTTCGCAGACGATGCAACACTTTTCATAACTAGCAATGGATTAAGTAAAACTGAATTTGAATATGAAATTAATTCTACATTAAGAAAAAAACTAAACTTAAAAGTTAAAACAGATAAGACGTAATACATTCAGTTTAGAAACTATGAACGTGCTTTACTAAATGTAAACATTAAATTATCAGATCAAATAATAGACGAGAGACCAAATTCAAACTTTTTGGGAGTCACTCTTGACACAAATTTAAATTGGAAAGCTCATATTAATAAAATTAATAAAAAAATTGTAGTTACTGTTATTGTTTTGTCAGTTTTGCTTGACTGAAACAGCATGTGAAAATACAAAGATTTATATTATTGAAAATACTACAAGGGATGCTTATTATGGTCATATTTATGCATTGTTATTATTTATTATTACAATATTTATTATTATTAATATTTATTTGTTACCATACGGTGTTATATACCGGGCTAATTCCACAAGTGTTAAGTTCAGTCAACTTTTATCCTTCAAAAAGATGCTTTCGCATAATTTATAAAATGTATAGTGATGAAACACTGAGAAACTACTACTAATTTAAGGAAAAACGTTATCTTACCCTTACTGGAATTTACATTCTCGAGCTTTGCATGTTTGTGAAAAGCAATACTGAGTATTTTACTGCTTTGTTTTCGCTAGGAAGAAATCCTCGCAATTAATATAGGTAAAACTTTTATCTGCTTCAAATAAATAACAATATTTGACAAAAGTTCTTTTATTATGAGTATCAAAATCTTTAACCATCTTCCAGTGAATTTAAAGATGTTAGAAGGATAAAAACTCAAAAGTTTGAAACCATTGTTATTTGTAAATGTGTTATATAATTTAAATGTCAGCCACGAATGTTTGCATAAGAATATACATGATGGCACCTGTCAGAATCTTGAGATGGTTAACAAACAAATGTGCATAGTGATCGATAACAGGTTCAACTGGGGCCACACAAGGACTATGTCTGCTCGAAGTTAAGATCTCTACTTAGCAAATTATCCATTCTAAAACATAAATTACCATACAATATCTTAAAGGTACAAGTCTGAGACCGGCTGCAAGCCCCCGACCACACGCGACAGGCGACAGACTGCATTTTCGACCGCAAGTTACACTACTGGCTTCTATGAAAAAATTGTAAAAAATTAAAAAATTTTAAACTCTGTTGGCAATCCTTAAATAAATAAAATAAAATGAATCTCTATGAAAGTGATTCCGAGCGCGGCGACATGTCGCCTGCGGTCGCGGCAGGCGACATGCGGCGGCTACACGCAGCAACTGCAAGTCGCAGGACCAGTAGTGCGGCCGACCGCAGAGCGGTTACACGCATTTCTTTTCTTTTTTTGCATATAATAACAACAATTCGTCGTCATCTTCCTCCTCTAACAAATGACACAGTAAATTATTGTTAAACACGTCCGATATTGTGACTCGCGCGAAGGTAAGGAAACGACGGGGTACAAAAGCTGACTGAAGTGCAGTCGCGTTTGGAATGGAGTGACATGCGGTCGACCGCAGCGGCCGGCCGCAGTGTCGCGTGCGGCTGCCGCCTGCAGCCCGTCTCGGAATTGTACCTTAAGACTTATTTACATGTTCCTAGCTGCCTCTGTTATCGGATACGGGCTGAGTAGCTATGGCAGAACATATAAAACATATCTAGACGAAATTTATAATCTACCACTAAGAAAACAATATCAATAACAACATTATATTGAAAACAATCATCCCCAAAAATATTAAGGAAACATTAAAGGGCATTTACGTTGAAATTTTTAAATACTGTAAAACACTAATATCCATGATAAAGTTAAATTTTTAATATTGCATGAATAAAATAATCCCGATGTTCTAATAGAGAAAACGCGACCGAACAATTTAAGAAACATTAAATACGGTAATAAGTATATACTAACCAAAACAACTAATGCATATGGCACTAGAACACTAAATTATCTAATTCCTAGCTATCTTAATGAGCTGCCAGAGGTAATCAGAACTATGTATGTCCACAAACATAAGTAAAAAAACAAATTAAAAAGCTATGACATCAATGGTACTGTATCAAAGACCGACCCGTTTGCGCCAGATAAACCCCTGTGAGGTTTTTGTTGTGCACTCTATAACATAACTATGTATTATTTAAATGTGTTGGATATTAAATAAATAAAAAAATGAATATTTTAGTTTAAGTTTTAACTACATAATTGTAGTTAAAACTTAAACTAAAATGTAATATTGTACATTGCATGCCCGTTGAGTATTTGTAGGTATGGAAAAATGGGCCATGTCATCTGCCACTATGTACTACAGAAAAGCAATAAATTATTATTCTGTTCTATTCAACTTCTAAATCTTCTAAGCGGTGACATCTACTGCTGAATATCATCTATGCGGCTTCCTAAGTCTGACTAGTGACTAGATCACGAGTCCTCGTGGGGGGTCAGCACTGCATGTTCTGGGCCACGGTTGATACTTGAGAACCTTTCTTGGCCTTTGTTCTTAGTTCTGTGAGCTCACAGAGCATTGAATCGTCCTACGCCGCCCCCTACTCGGCGCATGGCGATTCAATGCTCTGTGTGTGAGCTCAAAGGCCTACTTAACACTTTGAATAGCTTTATTTTATTTGTTTCTTAATTACAAAAACAAGACGGCTGACAGTCTCTATAGTATCTTATGTATCTTTATTTACTAGCGATGTCTAGTGATGACCTTTGAAACGTTATATTATTAACAATTAGTCTTAGATTTTAAATTTTAATAAATTTGCAATTAATCTAAAAATGTTTATGTTGCAGACTTTTCGAAGCACACCTCAACTAGCAAAGTTGTCATATAATATCGAGACTAAATAACGTTTGGTTTTAAAAAGGTTATCTAGTGGTTTCTCGGATGTCAAAGAATTGTGTTTATAGTATTTTATACGAAAGTTTAGTCGTATAACACTTGGATGTATTTATTACATTAACAAGACGTCTACACAACTAATTTGTTTTTAATACAACCATATTAAGACATTTACACGATTTTGAATCGAATAATTTGCGCCCTTTTCGCGTTATGTAAACGTTAACACAACCGCTATACGACGAACTTTTGCTACTTGGGACGAAACAAACTAAATTTAGTTCGGATAGGTGATATGATTTCCTTACCTTAACTCTACTCACAGTTTATCTGTTTATTTGTCAAACACAGCCATCCCGTGCAGAACTACAAACAGCTCCGAACAAACAAACAAACAAACTACCATTTCCAGGTGTAGATCCAGCTCTTGGAAACGGGAAGTGTGTGGAGTGCTCACAGGAGTATGTGGTTGGTCCTTCGGTTTCAAGTTTTCTATTTGTTTCTATTTCTATTCCTATATTTTTGACGTTCTTGAAGCGTAGAAAACGTGTTATGCGCATCGTATCAAATTTTAACTTACTTTGAGGAGTTCTGGTACTTTTTAGATGTATAAGTGTTAATAGACTACGTAGATTACATTATATTTATACATTAATACATAAGATACATATAAGCAAGTAATATTGATTCAAGTTTGAAGAATTGTAATTTTCCTCCTTTATGATATTTCGATTCAATAACTTACAGGATTATCTTTATTATTTAAGTTTACGCTACAAAAGTGGCAAAAAATGGCAAAACAGATGATCAATTTGTATGGAGAGTCCAAATTTTTTTTTGCGATTCGAGCAAAGTCATAGAACAAAAGTTGTTCAGTACGATGAGTACAATCCCCAGTTAACGGGTCCTACGCCAATTTTGTTACAGCCTGTATAGGCTCCTTCTAAAATACCTGAAAAAAAATTAACAGTGGGTACTACTCATGAAACTGAACATTTTTCCCAAAGGTACCAATACTCAATTCGCAAAAAAATTTTTTGGACTTCTCATACAATATTGCCGGATCAGTTGATTGATTACTATGGGAAGTCCAAAATTTTTTTTGCGAATTGAGTATAGGTTTCTTGGGGAAAGTTGTTCAGTTCTATGAGTAGAAACCGTGGTTAATTTTTTTTTCAGGTATTTCATAAGGACCTTATATTATTTTAAATTTAATGTACTCACGTATTCTTACAAAATTCAACCTTTTTATGTTGGTTTTTAATACTGCCTTCATAAGAAAAAAGGCCGCAAATTATTAGTATATGGAGTTTTTAACCGACTTCGAAAAAGGAGGAGTTTCTCAATTCGACTGTATGTTGTTTTTTATGTTTGTTACGCGATTACTCCGCCAATGATGAATAGATTTTGATGATTCTTTTTTTGTTTGGTAGGCAATACTGAGGAGGTGGTCCCATATAAATTTTATCGAAATCGATTCAGCACTTTTTGCAAAAAAATAACAAAAACTTAAAAAAAAAACACCAAAATGGTAGTTGTTACGATTGAAGTCGGTTTTTTAACGTGTTCAGTTCAGCGTTGTCAACTATCGTATACTTTGCGGCCTTTTTTTATGAGGGCAGAATAGTACCTACACAGTGTCAGATTTATATGATGAATCACACACAACGAAAGCGAAAAATCTCTTTTTTCATAATAAAATGTGATAAATCAAGCAATAAATCTAGGATTTGTCGCGAATAGCAAAAGGTAAAAGCGTTCATGAGAGAACGTGAGAATGTCAAATGATTGGCTCAAGTGATTTGCGTTATGTATGCGACTTGACGTTCCAGAACGCTTTTGTGGGAGTAATTATTATTCTGACTATAGGATTACCTATAGTCAATCTTTTAAGTGTGAGGGAGACAGACTTTTTTCAGCTACATCTTACCTCCAAACTTGTACTATTTGGGTATTCTGTGCCTTCAATCTCGAACAGAAAAAACCCCTAAGAATTTTGTCGCTTATTTGGTTATTCAAAATAATTGGGTACTGAATTTATAACATAATTAACTAAAATGCTTAGGGTTGGGGGCAAATAAACTTTAAAAAAACTTTTATTTAATAATAATAATAATATCTGGGACGAATCACACACGGTCATCTGGCCCCAAACTAGGATTCCCTGTATCTTGGGAACCAGAGACTGAGATACATAGACACATATACTTGTAAAAACATACATATATAGATATAATACTCCCAGACTCAGAGCAAACAATTCTGCTCATCACAGAAAAGTTTGCCCTGTGTGGGGATCGAACCCACGACTCTCGGATCAGAGGTCAGGATCGCTAACCACTTAGCCACCGAGTCAGTCATTTCAGACCTTTTGATTGTTATTAAGGCTTAATTTTATTGTTAGAATAACTATTATACTATACTTTATGGGACTTATTTCAACTAACCCTATATACATATGTATGAATTGCAATCGCGTACCAAACTTTATTTAAGCTAAAAATTTTGGACGTTTCTTAGTTCAAATTGACCAGCTGATGGGCCAAGCTTTACTTGGGAAGTTTGATTTCTTTTTTGATTTGTCCGAACCGAAGTCCTAGAACAACGTTTTAAAGTTCAGTCCCTTAGAGAGTCTGTATTTGATATTTGGTGGACAAATTCAATTTCACCTGTATATAAATTGTTTGATTTTAAAAGAAGACGACATGACGAACAGACTTTGAAATATAAACTGAATTTAAATTTATAATTAATTCTATCGCTAAGAATTTGAAAGGAATGGCGAGAAAAAAGTTGGTATACAGTGATTCCACCTCATTTCATGGCAAGGTTTGTTCCTTAAAAACGTCACCTTGAAAGTAGAATTAACATTTTTTATCCAAAATGGTTTTGAATGAATGGACTAACTTTATCTACTCCTCCAAGATTGTCATGACTCCTTCATTCAAATGAGAAGGCGAAGGGAGGCGTCGTAGCTTCCGTGCAAAGTGAACAAAAACTCTTTGAAGTCAACCTTTTTGCTCTCACTTAGGTCAATGGAAGAACAAAGTGGAATAGAGTCGATACAATTTGAATATATTTCTGTTGTTTTCCGTAGTTCCATTGGACGTCCCATTGATAGGACGATTATGGAACCACCGAAAATCCTGTGTTTCTATTGAGGGAAACTCTTAAACAGTAATGATAAATGTCTTATCAATACGAATAAAGGACTATGCCATTTTTTATATCGAATTTATACTTGTATTTATACTTTATTTATACTTTTTTTGAACTTGTGTTATGACGGCGGGGTCACAAAATATACTGCGCCAACCAAATCAAGTCCTATAAAATTGAACCGCACCGTGAGTCAAAACTGTGACCACCTCATCAGGTGGAAGCGAGTGGTGTGAAGCGAGTAGCTTCAATCTCACTTCTCACTAATATTATAAATGCGATATATGGATATGGTATGGATGTTTGTTTATTTATTTGTTTGTTCCGCTTTCACGCCGAAACTACTGAACGGATTTGGATGAAATTGGTTGGTAGTTAGATAAAATACTCAGCTAACACATAGGATACTTTTTATCCCGGAAAACTTAAGGATTCCCGGAGGAATGCTTAAAAAGCGATCAAGTACGTGTCGGGCCACGCGCAATGTAGGGTTCCGTAGTACTTCGACAGACACTGCTTTAAGGGGAAAACCTCCCGTCTTATTAAATTGACTATTACTCGTTAATTTGTAAAGTCTACTTAGCTGTGATAGTTTTCCTCTTAACTTCGTTATATATACTACTGCTGTGAATTATTTCACATTTCTAGAAACAACTTTCTACAATAGAAGTCGCGGACGGTACCTAGTATGATATATACAATATATCAGTTCGTAGTTATAGCTAATAAAAAGTATCATTAAAATCGGTTCATTATACGCGAGGATATTACATAACACACATACACGTATATTTAGTCGGAATGAGAACCTCTTACTTTTTGGAGGTTGCTTAAATTCTCAAAATAATGGTACATATCTTACTTAAAATATAACAAATTGCTAACTTTCACACAAAATCTCACATCACACAAATCCTGTCCCAAGTAATCTAAAGTCATATGTACCTGTCACCCTATTGTACATTCTCGAAGCCACTTTAATATTTCATTACAGGCTTCCCTTGAAATGGATGGCTTTACCCAGTGTTGCCTGGATTTTAAAGATCAGTAATATGTATCTTTTTAAAGATTTCTTTTTGCTGTTTACGTACATATTTAGGTGATATTGCTCTTTACGTATTTAGGTATTCAAAACAAATCAAAATATTTTTTATTTAAGAAGATGTTTAGCACATACTTTTAAACTTGTACACTCAACGTTTCGGGAAGTGTTTCCGAAGCGAGAAAAGAAATGTCGAGCCCAAAAGAAACTTGCTTCAACACATTTTTTAAAATAATACTTAATTACTAATACAATATATGTTATCAACAATACAGTTATCAGGAAGAGCAAATTATTTTTCAAATGTCTTTGTCATTTACATAATCTATTATCTTATAATAATCTTTATTATTTATTTACTAGCTTCCGCCCGCGACTTCGTCCGCGTGGACTTCAGAATTGTGTCCAAAAAGAAAGCAAATGTTAAGATAGCGCCATCTAGTGACGAAGTGGAAATTTTGAGTTTTTAAGCATTCCTACGGGAATCCTTAAGTTTTCCGGAATAAAAAGTATCCTATGTGTTAGGCGAGTGCTTTATCTATCTACCTATCAAACATCCATATCGGTTCAGTAGTTTGAGCGTGAAAGCGGAACAAACTGACAAACAAACAAACAAACTGACAAACAAACAAACATCTATACTTTCGCATTTATAATATTAGTGAGATGAGATGAGAAATATTAGTGAGATTCCTCTCTACTGCTTTCCCTGTTCTAGAAAGAAAAGTTTTAACCGTATTGAGTGAGATTGCGTTGCTTTTGAAACACGATTTCAGAGTCGAGAAACTTATATCTCAACAGTTTACTACAGACTTTTAATATTATTGGAATTTTGAAGTTTTGATCGCGTAAATGGTTAAAAGTATGTTATTGATATAGTCTTGTTTACTGTCAAAGGCCTTAACAGGTTGTGGGAATTTGCCTTTGAACAATTTCAATTAGATTTTGAATTGAGTAACTTACTCCAGCTCCAGAGAAAACAATTCTCTTTAACATATTAATTTTAATAAACCATTTCAGAAAACTTTATTTACCTTGAAAAATGAAACCTTATTTAAACTACAAATATTCGAAACTACCCTAAATCTAACATACATATACATATACTGCTCAAAAGAAAATAAGTGCCAATAGGATTTTTTGTTATATCATTAAAATAATAAAATTAAAATACATATTTTTTTACGTTTTAATTAAATATCTACGTTTTAATCAAATAATGCTATTGTTTACAATTTTAGCTAATAAATATTTCAAATAATTCTAAGTAACAATGATGGTCTAATGATGTAACAAAAAACCTGCTGGCCCTTATTTTCTTTTGAGCAGTATATGTATATACTGCTCAAAAGAAAATAAGAAAAATATATATATATGTAAGAGGAGGGGGATCTCGGTTATTAAAACCACCTTCGATACTGTTTACTAACAGTATTTAAAAATATAATTTAACAAACTTTATCAATACACAAATCAATTATGTATAAATAATTAAGAAAACCACAAAATCAACAATCAGCATAACTACTAATTAGGTGCGTTCGCTTCGGGCGCCGAAGAGTGAATGCGCTCTGACCTTTTTTTTTTTTTTTTTTTTTTTTTCGAACGGACATGTTTGTTGTTGGCCGTTGGGCCTTTACAACTTCACCGGACAGGGAAGGCGAGTACGTAGGGTACTCAGCCTAAGCAAAAAGATGCAACTGCCTAAGGGCGCCCAGGTGGGCACGGACCTCGGCTTAGGACGTTGCTTGGACGGGGAGGATCGGAGAGAATCGGCCCGGTATGTGCCGATAGCGCTGGTAGGCGCGAGAAGCGGGGGGACGCCGCCCTCGCCGGCGAGGGCAGTATGTCGGTGTGGTGTAACGCGCTCTGACCGCGGCAGCCGGCTATTTTATAGCCCAGTCCAGGTGGGGCGATGACGTCACTTGTTTACGCCGTTTGGCACACGTGCATTGTCGTCCGATGTTTACGAAGGAAAGTCTTGTATTATGATGCGCCGATATATATTGTAGGAAGATAGGTGTAGGTGCTAGAGACGGGCACTTCTACATCTTCCAGAAATTCTTCTACAAAACCAGCGTTGTAGTAGCACCTGCCTGTTACGACTAATGCTGAGTGGGGACCTTTTTAGTGTCACTATGCAGCACCTTCATTTATTTTTAGCTTAAGAACGAATGTCTTACTTTAAGGTGTTGTGTTTTTACATTAAATAAAGAGTTTCTATTTCTATTTCTATTTCTTCATCACACCAAAAACTTTTGACCTACGACTTTTCTAAAATCTCAAAAAAAAATTGGCCTCCCCATACGGATAGAAAATTAGTCAAATAGCTGATCAGTTTGTGTGAACTAACATTTTCATACATAATCGACAACGATGAACACGTTAAAAACAACCGACTTCAATCGTAACAACTACAATTTCGCAATGTCTTTTTTTTGTTTTTGTTGAATTTTTCAAAAAGTGCTCATTCAATTTTGATAAAATTTATATGGGACCACCTCTGAAGTTTTACATATCAAACAAAAAAAATAATCATCAAAATCGATTCATAACTAGCTGAGTAATCGCGTAACAAACGTACAAAAAAAACATACAGTCGAATTGAGAACCAGTTGAGCTTCAGTTAACTAATCTTATAACTACAATATTTTTTTATACTTTTTATTATATATTTTTTCTTAATTTAATTATAGCAAAAACTCTACGCTACAGTTTTTAGCCTGGATCGTCACAGAAACGAAGCTATCTACCGCCTATTACCCTATCAAATTGTGTGTTTGCTTAAGTAATTGGTTTTCCCTATTCGAACATGTTGACCTAGAGTGGATAGTGTAATAGTGAGGTCATTAGAGTTCATATAAAACATTTTGCTAAGTAAATTAATACAGTGGATAGGCATATTAAAGAAAATGAAAACGAAATAAAACTAAGTAGGTAACAGTTTAGACGTGGGAGAGCCATGCTTCGCCACGAATGGGCCGGCTCGACCGGAGTGATACCACGGCCTCACAGAAAACCGGCGCGAAGCAACGTTTGTTGTGTTTCGCCGAGTGAGTGAGGGTACCGGAGGCCCAACCCCCCCTCCCCCTCCCCATTCCCCCATCCCCCATCCCATTTCAAAGGTCGGCACGCACTTGTGACTCCTCCGGTGTTGCGGGTGTCCATGGGCGGCGGTAATCGCTTACCATCAGGTGATCCGTCTGCTCGTTTGCCACCTATCACATAAAAAAAAAAAAAAAAAAATTGTACACCTTTCAAAAGCCAATATTTGTCTTGCTAATGCCAGGTTTGTACCACATGGAACTCGTATACCCGCCGTTTCGTGAAGTGATTGCGGAGTGAGAAGAAAAAGGGCCCAAAGGAACTCCCTCTAACACATTTTTCTTACAGGGTTATTTTTGGACCCCCACCAAAACTTCACAGTGGCTTCTACTCATGAAACTGAGCAACTTTCCCCAAATAATTAATGGTCAATTCGCAAAAAAATCCACTGTGCCACTATGAAGTTTTGGTGGGGGGTCCAAAAATAGCCCTGTATAGGGTCCTTCTAAAATACCTGAAAAAGTTTAACAGTGGGTTCTACTCATAAAACTGAACAACTTTTCCTAAAGAACCTATACTCAATTTGAAAAAAAAATTTGGACTTCCCATACAAAATTGCCAATTTTTTTTTACGAATTGAGTATAGTTTCCGTGGGGAAACTTGTTCAGTTTCATGAGTAAAAGCCGTGGTTAATTTTTTTTCAGGTATTTCATAAGGACCCTATATAAATACATATAATGTATGTATATGTATCAACTAAAACTTACGAAATTAGTTTAGTCAGTCTTTAGTCAGTCAACGAAATCAGCTGCAACTCTTTAAACTAAACTAACTCAACTCTAACTCTCTCTCTCTAACTCTCTCTTCTAGTCTTGAAACTGAACAACTTTCCCCTAGGAACCTAAGTCAATACGCGTATTTGTTTTTAAATATACTTACAAATCTATAATATATGTTAATCAGCCAATTTATTAACCCATCGAGTGAAGGGTGGCTTGCCCACACTACTTACGTCTTCCAATGCGCTGTCGCCACTTGAGAACTTTAACCCTTTGAGCGCCACAACCGGGCGCTCAAAGGGTTAATGGAAAATTTACAATTTTTTTTGCACTAATTGGCCCTATGAGAAAGTTGTACAGTTTCATGAGTAGTTTAAAGTGACTTCTGTTTGTAACACAAATTACCATATTATTTTATCAAAATATAGGGTGCTGCTTTATTAGTGCCCGATATTTTAGTCAGTGCTTCTATTCCTGATTCTGAACAACTTTCCTCAAGGAAGCCCTAGTAAAATCGCAAAAAAATTGTTGGACTCTTCATAATAATTTGGCCGCTCGGCTGATCGATTTGTATGAAGATTTCAAAAATATTTTTGCGATTTGATTAGGGTTCCTTGAAGAAAGTTGAATATTTCAAATTAAAATACTGGTGTTGCTTTTTTTCTTGGAATATTTCTTTAAAAAAAAAAAAAAAACATTTCTATGCAAGCGGCTCGCTTATTGCGGTCCCTCAACGAAAATATCAAAAACTACCTATACCTATGCGGGCGAAGCCGTGGGAAAAAGCCCCCAATATTTTTATGAAGTCGGCGTCCCTCGGTGAGAATCGAACCCAGGACCCTCAGACTATTAGGCAGAAACACTATTCACTAAGCCAAGAACATAAAAACCTCAAAATGCACCCAACAATACAGAAATAACAAACTAACTCGTTCTAAGACTATCTATGTATATCTCTATTATCTGTGTATAGGATTATACAAGATAAAATGCTTTTTTTATGGTATAAATTATGTTTATTGCTTGTTACGTATTATAAAGGTTTTGCTCGAGTCGCGCACGTCTGTTCGCTTTGGGTTCCTCTGACGAATGGCCCGGAGCCCGGGCCGCAGAGCCGGCGGCGGCCGCGCTGGTCTCCCCGCGCCCGCGCACCTCGCCCCGCGCATTGTTGTCGTAGACATCCTGGGGCCCCCGACATGGCAATCTCTCAACTCTTCTTCCATAGGAAGAGGGCACACTTTGTTTAGTGCACGTCGCTCGATGCCTCTGAACGTCGAAAAATCCGCGACACGGCAAATGCCGTCCTTGCCCGGATACATTTTGTGAAGTCTGGCCAATCTCCATTTCATTGGTGGTAAGTTTTCTTCCTTAAAGACCACCATGTCTCCTTCCTTTATTTCCTTGAAAGGAGAACGCCATTTTGTTCTCTTTTGAAGTTCTGAGATATATTCATTGTTCCACCTCTTCCAAAAGTTTTCTCTCATTGCATTGATTAGTTGATATCTCTTTTTCATTTGTTTTCCCGTAGCAACAGGTGGCGTAGGCAGTGACGTCAGCGGCCGCCCGATGAGGAAGTGCCCTGGTGTCAAGGGAGAGAAGTCGTTAGGATCGGAAGATAAGGGAGTTAAGGGACGGGAGTTAAGGACTGCTTCAATCTGTGTAAAAAGCGTACTTAACTCCTCGTATGTCAAACTAGCATTGCCTACTATACGTTTTAAATGAAATTTTGCGCTCTTTACACCGGCTTCCCATAAGCCACCGAATGTGGGGGAATAAGGGGGATTAAAGTGAAATTTAATGCCTTCTTCTGCTGAGAAATTAAAGATTGAGTTGATGCTGGATTTTAATGCCTTACTCAACTCATTGTTTGCCCCTACAAAGTTAGTACCGTTATCGCAGAATATTTCGTTAGGTTTTCCTCTGCGAGAAATGAATCTTCGTAGGCAAGAAATAAAAGCGTTGGTACTCAAGTCACTAACCGTTTCTAAGTGAATAGCCTTGGTACAGAAACATATAAAAATACATAGGTAGCATTTCGTAATTCGATTACCGCGCCCTTTTTTACTAGAAATTAGGAATGGTCCTGCAAAATCTGTACCACAGGTTTGAAACGGATAGTTCTGTGTTACTCTACTAGATGGCAGGTGGCCCATCAACGGCTCCATAGTTTTGCCTCTGAAACGTGTACATGTTACACATTTACGAATTATTTTACGTGCCAATGTCCTCCCCCCCAGAGGCCAAAACTGATCCCTAAAGGCAGCCAGGAGCAGTTGAGGGCCAGCATGCAATGAGCGTAAATGCTCGGCTCGCATTAGAAGCTTCGTAAAGTGATGTTTTCCATCAAGCAGAACGGGATGCTTCTTTTCGAAGTTAAAGTCTGTGTTATTGAGCCGACCACCTACTCTCAGCACGCCGTTGCCGTCGAGGAATGGAGACAGCTGTAACAATTTTGATGAGGTAAGTGGTTTTTCTTTTTTAATTTGGTTAAGTTCTTTTTCAAATGTTTCTGCTTGGGCAGTTTTAATTAGGTAAGTGAAGGACTTTTCAAGTTCATTTTCTTTTAAAGGACCAGTAGATCTATACTCTTTTTTATTTTTACAGTTATTAATGAACCTGTAAACGTAGGCAAATATTCTTTTTAATTTTAATGAACTTGAATAGTCATCGAATTTAATGAGTTCTGTATCTATTGTTTTTTCAGGAATATTTACTGTGTTTAAGACCTTTATTTCAGGTAATACCATCTCTACGTTAGGATTCTGCGGCCATCGGGGCTCATTATTTTTTAAGAAATGAGGGCCTTCCCACCACAAAGTAGAATTAAGAAGATTACTCGGTTCTACACCTCTTGAGGCCATGTCAGCTGGATTTAGGTTTGTTGGGATGTGCCTCCATGAATTTCTTTCAGTTAAATCATGAATTTCGTTTACTCTATTGCAAACGAATGTCTTGAGCGTTTTAGGTTGTGTTTTTATCCAACCTAAAGTAATAGTCGAGTCTGACCAATAAACTTTACTATCTACATTGCAACGGAGGGCTTCAATTACTTTAGCGGTAAGGCGAGCGCCCAATAAGGTGCAACCCGAGTTTTAGCACATAAAAGTTTTATAGTCACGTGATCCGAGTGATCGACAGTGCGCAGATACACGCACGCAGCGTAAGCCTCCTGCGAGGCATCCACGAAGCAGTGGAGCTCGCAGGAAACCGGAGCAGCGCATAGTACGTGCCGAGGCACGGATACTGAAAGTAAAGCATCTAGGTTAGAGATCATTTTCTGCCAAATTTTCTTTATGTCAGTGGGCACAGGATCGTCCCATTGCAACTGAAGTTGCCACAGTTTCTGCAATAACATTTTAAGAGTTACAGTACACGGACTGAGCAAGCCAAGCGGGTCGAAAATTTTGCATGTGTTAGATAATATTGTTCTTTTCGTAACTTTATCACAATTTTTATCTATATTTACAGAGAAGGTTAAGTTGTCCGTAGTAGGACACCATAACACGCCCAAAACACTCGCTTGTTTACTCAGGTCCAGCGCCTGTGAAGAAGTTACATCTTTAAATATTTCTGGACAGTTAGTACGAAATTTATGCATTGGAAAGCATGCAGAATTAAGCATCTGTGTGACGTAATTATGTATGTAAGCTAAACTAGACTCGCTATTACTTCCAGTAAGGAGATCATCCATGTAAAAATCTTTTTTAATGATTTCTGCTATGTTAGGGTCTGTACACTCATTAGCTAATTCTATCAGACAGCGGGTGCTTAGGTATGGGGCTGAAGCAGTCCCGTACGTCACAGTATTTAACTGATACACATCAAGAGGCTTAGATTTATCATCTCGCCACAAAATCAACTGTAAATTACGTTGAGATTCATCGATTTCTACTTGGCGATACATTTTTTGAATATCTCCAGTTAATATGTATTTATGCTGACGGAATCGAATTAGGATATTAAATAGATCATCTTGTACCACTGGCCCTATACATTGAATATCGTTAAGCGATTTATTACTCGTAGTCTTCGCGGATGCGTCAAAGACTACCCTTAACTTAGTAGTTTCGCTACTTTCGCGAATTACTGCATGATGTGGCAAGTAGTATCCAAAATTAGGTCTCTCTATTTTCGATAAATGTCCTAAATCTTCGTACTCTTTTATGAAATCACAATATTTATCTTTTACATCAGGAATTTTATCTAATCTTTTTTCTAGGTTATAAAACCGCTTAGCAGCCATTCTATATGAGTCACCGAGTGATGTTTCAGGTGGTTCTCTAATGGGCATCAAGACTGAAAATCTGCCACTAGGCAAACGACGGGTATTTTTTATGAAATGTTCCTCACAAAATTCATCATCAGCTGACATAGGTAATTTTGAAGATGGCAATTCCTCAAGACTCCAAAATTTTGTTAAGTTGTCATTGATTTCTTTTGTAAAGTTACAATGAATTTTGCGGGGAGGGTCGTTAGAGTTTGCACTTAAGGGACCAGCAATAACCCAGCCCAATTGTGTGCTTTGAAGAATGGGCATATTAAGACCCAGGGGTATTTTTTCAGGACATAGAATATTAAAGAATATTTCAGCTCCCAACAGTAAATCTACTTCTGAGGGGTGATAGAAGTGAGGATCAGCAAGCTCAACATTTTGAGGTAAGTTGAGTTGTGACACATCCACAGGAATATTAGGCAACTGACTTGTGATTTTAGGCACAATCAGACATTTTAGGTTTGTACTGAATGAGTTTTTCAGGGAGTGAATATTTACGTCACATCTATCTGAAATAGGGACTTGCACATTGTTAATGCCCGATATTATTAAGGAATCGGGATTACGATTAACTAACCCAATTTTATGTTTCAGATCTTCAGTCATAAAGGAGGACTGGCTACCAGCGTCGAGCAGCGCCCGAGCAAGGTAAGTGTTTTTATTTTCAGGGTTGGTGACCTTTACTAAAGCGGTACCAAGGAGGACCTGACCAGTGGAACGAACAGACATCGACACAGGTAAGGAAGTTACTACATTAGGATTATTGTCATTGCTATCTTTATGTAACAATGTATTATGTTTTTGATTACATAATCTACAGGGACCTAAGCGACAGTTACGCGCTTCGTGGCCTCTTCTCAAGCAGTTCAAGCAAAGGTTTAACTTTAAGGCTTCGCTCGTTTTCTTTTCAGTAGATAAAGTTTTAAATGAATTGCAATCAATAATTCTATGGGACTGATTAC
Source organism: Coleophora deauratella (assembly GCA_958295455.1). Lineage (NCBI taxonomy): Eukaryota > Metazoa > Arthropoda > Insecta > Lepidoptera > Coleophoridae > Coleophora > Coleophora deauratella. The sequence goes on from OY282406.1 coordinate 2,017,671, forward strand.
AGAGGGGACAAGTTATTGACCCGGCAGGCTTAGGTGAGTCAGAAGTGACAAAACTTTGGGTTACTTTGTTGTAATTAAATTTATGTTCAAATGATTTTTTATGCTCATTGTTATAATTCTTTTGAAATGTACCTTTATGCTCAGTTTTATCATTTCTATTCACTTGTGCCTGGGTGGTCTCTAGAACATCAGCCCTACCACGGAGAAATTCAATGAATTCACTTAGGAGTGGTAAATCAGACAAGTTATTTCTATGCTCTTCCCACTTACTTCTAGTATTTGGATCTAATTTGGAGGAAACCATGTATATGATAAGGGTATCCCAACTATCTACTGGTTGACCTAAAGTAGTAAGAGCTCTTAAGTTTTTAGTTACTACATCAATCAGATAACGTATCGACCTATGTGATTCCTTTGTTATTAACTCAATACTGAATAACGCCTTTAAGTGGTTATTTATCAAGATTTTTTTGTTATTATAACGCTGACATAACAAGTCCCATGCTACTTGATAGTTCTGTGAAGTGAACTCAATAGATTTAATGACAAGGGCTGCACTCCCTCCCAAAGATGATCGTAGGTAGTGAAACTTGTTTATGTCAGGTACAGATTCATTGTTATGAATGAGGGATTCAAAAGTATCACGATACTCCAGCCACGCAAAATAATTACCATCGAAACATGGAAGCTTAATGATTGGTAATTTTACATTTAAGTTATTATCATGACTAGAATGCGTACAATTAGAATTTATGCTTCCACGTCTCGTTGCCTGATGAGAGGGATGCGATTCAATTAGAGATTTAGCGTCAGATATACATGAATAGAACTGAGTTTCTATTAATTCTCTTTCTATCAGTTGATCATCAAGAACTGAGCATAATAAGTCTATTTCGTTTTGACATTTTTCAAATTCAAGAAATAACGCTTCAAGTTTCTCAATTCGAAGATTCAATTCTTTGATTTGTGTATCTGTGACTGTCTCAATACTAATCGACTTTAAGAGCGAAAAGTAATTTTTAAAGCTCGTCAATTGACCTTTAATTGAACCGCGTTTTCGAACAAGATTTTTAAATTCCTTGGTGTCCTCACTCATTGTTAAAAGTGCTTATCTACTTAATTGATTACGATTAGGTAAGTATGTAAGGGCAAATCAACAATTTAAGCAAGGCAATAAAAAATATGTGCATCAAACCAATCTCGAAGAAGAAGGTAGGCAGGCAGGCAACAAAAGGCAGCGCGGCGCGGCGGCGGTATGCAGGCCGGCCGGCCGAAGCAAGAAACCGGTCGTCGCGTCGAGCGACCGAAGCAGCGAGCGGGCGGAAGCGCGTCACGCGGCTATTGCGTGGCGCGGCCAATGGCAGGTGATGAGCCGAGCCTGGAAGCGTTCGGCCAATATTTTTTGAATAAGGAATGCAACTAACGGTTAAATGACAATGGATTATCGTGAATTTCAATTTTAGGAAGCAAAAAATTATGATTTTACTATAGGTAAATACATAGGGACAAATGATAAAACAATGAATTGTGCGTAATAATGCAATTTATATAGATTTAATGCAATTTAGGTAGTACTCAATTTTAAGAAGCACTGTACTTAGGTTTTATTAAAGGAAAACACAAAGAAATAATGAAATAATGAGTTCTTTAAGTAATGAATGTAAGTATATTACGTATTTTGTGCAATAAAGCTGTGCTCAATTTTAAGAAGCACGTGAATGCATTATTTTGAAGGGAAACACAAAGAAATGATGAAATAATGAGTTCTATGGGTATATTTTACGTATATTATGGAATATGTGCTCAATTTTAAGAAGCACGCGAATGCGTTGTATTGAAGCAAAACACAAAGAAATAAAGAATACTAATTTGACATTTTAAAACGTACGCTTTTAACACAGAACAAAGCTGGAAATAAGGAAAGGATAAAAATGGGCACTCCCCTGGAATCCGTGATGCGCCGGAGTGCGGCAAGATGTCCGCCGCCGATTCAAATCGCCTGGTCAGCCCGTGTCCGTTGTCCTTCCAAATTTCAAAATTGTGATCCGAAAAGTGCAGTCCTGTCACGGTCGCCACTTCTTGTATAGGATTATACAAGATAAAATGCTTTTTTTATGGTATAAATTATGTTTATTGCTTGTTACGTATTATAAAGGTTTTGCTCGAGTCGCGCACGTCTGTTCGCTTTGGGTTCCTCTGACGAATGGCCCGGAGCCCGGGCCGCAGAGCCGGCGGCGGCCGCGCTGGTCTCCCCGCGCCCGCGCACCTCGCCCCGCGCATGAGCCTCACCTGTAATACACTCGTGGACTAAAAAATAGAATAGAATTGAATAGAATAGAATAGAATAGAGTAGAGTAGAGTAGAGTAGAGTAGAGTAGAGTAGAGTAGAGTAGAGTAGAGTAGAGTAGAGTAGAGTAGAGTAGAGTAGACTGTAGAGTAGAGTAGAGTAGAGTAGACTGTAGAGTAGAGTAGAGTAGAGTAGAGTAGAGTAGAGTAGAGTAGAGTAGAGTAGAGTAGAGTAGAGTAGAGTAGAGTAGAGTAGAGTAGAGTAGAGTAGAGTAGAGTAGAGTAGAGTAGAGTAGAGTAGAGTAGAGTAGAGTAGAGTAGAGTAGAGTAGAGTAGAGTAGAGTAGAGTAGAGTAGAGTAGAGTAGAGTAGAGTAGAGTAGAGTAGAGTAGAGTAGAGTAGAGTAGAGTAGAGTAGAGTAGAGTAGAGTAGAGTAGAGTAGAGTAGAGTAGAGTAGAGTAGAGTAGAGTAGAGTAGAGTAGAGTATAATAGAATAGAATAGAATAGAGTAGAATAGAATAGAATAGAATAGAATAGAGTAGAGTAGAGTAGAATAGAATAGAATAGAATAGAATAGAATAGAATAGAATAGAATAGAATAGAATAGAATAGAATAGAACAGAACAGAACAGAACAGAACAGAACAGAACAGAACAGAACAGAACAGAACAGAACAGAACAGAACAGAACAGAACAGAACAGAACAGAACAGAACAGAACAGAACAGAACAGAACAGAACAGAACAGAACAGAACAGAACAGAACAGAACAGAACAGAACAGAACAGAACAGAACAGAACAGAACAGAACAGAACAGAACAGAACAGAACAGAACAGAACAGAACAGAACAGAACAGAACAGAACAGAACAGAACAGAACAGAACAGAACAGAACAGAACAGAACAGAACAGAACAGAACAGAACAGAACAGAACAGAACAGAACAGAACAGAACAGAACAGAACAGAACAGAACAGAACAGAACAGAACAGAACAGAACAGAACAGAACAGAACAGAACAGAACAGAACAGAACAGAACAGAACAGAACAGAACAGAACAGAACAGAACAGAACAGAACAGAACAGAACAGAACAGAACAGAACAGAACAGAACAGAACAGAACAGAACAGAACAGAACAGAACAGAACAGAACAGAACAGAACAACAGAACAGAACAGAACAGAACAGAACAGAACAGAACAGAACAGAACAGAACAGAACAGAACAGAACAGAACAGAACAGAACAGAACAGAACAGAACAGAACAGAACAGAACAGAACAGAACAGAACAGAACAGAACAGAACAGAACAGAACAGAACAGAACAGAACAGAACAGAACAGAACAGAACAGAACAGAACAGAACAGAACAGAACAGAACAGAACAGAACAGAACAGAACAGAACAGAACAGAACAGAACAGAACAGAACAGAACAGAACAGAACAGAACAGAACAGAACAGAACAGAACAGAACAGAACAGAACAGAACAGAACAGAACAGAACAGAACAGAACAGAACAGAACAGAACAGAACAGAACAGAACAGAACAGAACAGAACAGAACAGAACAGAACAGAACAGAACAGAACAGAACAGAACAGAACAGAACAGAACAGAACAGAACAGAACAGAACAGAACAGAACAGAACAGAACAGAACAGAACAGAACAGAACAGAACAGAACAGAACAGAACAGAACAGAACAGAACAGAACAGAACAGAACAGAACAGAACAGAACAGAACAGAACAGAACAGAACAGAACAGAACAGAACAGAACAGAACAGAACAGAACAGAACAGAACAGAACAGAACAGAACAGAACAGAACAGAACAGAACAGAACAGAACAGAACAGAACAGAACAGAACAGAACAGAACAGAACAGAACAGAACAGAACAGAACAGAACAGAACAGAACAGAACAGAACAGAACAGAACAGAACAGAACAGAACAGAACAGAACAGAACAGAACAGAACAGAACAGAACAGAACAGAACAGAACAGAACAGAACAGAACAGAACAGAACAGAACAGAACAGAACAGAACAGAACAGAACAGAACAGAATAGAATAGAATAGAATAGAATAAATCTTTTCCGAACACACTTACAAAAATAGAAAAAAATAACAAATTACACAAACTTACAAACAATAACTAAATATAGTAGGTAAGTATCTTATATACAAATAAGAAAGAACGAAAAATATATTATATAATAAAAAAAGAAAAATATACTTAGAAATTCATTAAAATAATTAAAAGTCTTGTTTATTATCAATAACATAAGGACGGCGGCGCAAAAGAGACAGAGCTATGCGAATTAAGATTACTAGCACAGGTCCGCCTCCCGCACCGCTCCCTTAGTCTGTGCTGGAACAGGTCCGGCTCAGCTTTGCGATCGACTCAAAGTTTATTCCGACTTTTGAAAAAGTAACTCAGTCTACAAAAGTATTAAATACAAAAAACAAAAACTGGAAAACCACTAAACTAAAATCATAAAGAGTAAAAACGCAGTTGTACGTATAACTTTTGGTTTAGTGTTTTTTGTTAGATTGAGTTATTTTTTCAAAAGTCGTGCAACAAACTTTGAGTCGATTTTTTTGTCCATGAGTATATTTTCGTCCAGCATAAAGTCTCAATGAGGTTTATAACTATAATCATATCAATGAAAGATTATTGCTTGATCACCATGTTATGGTAGACTAATGGGAATTGAACTCAAATTGTGCCTCATGAAAGAGGTATAGTGTCTAAACAAGTGAAATATTATAAAAAAGAGTAGAGTTCCGTCACACACACGTGTCGATAGTTTTAGTTGTTAACAACGCATAATTGTTTCCATCGCTAGGACATGGGGGCCTAGTCCGGATTGGTGGAGGTTGAGTTCTAGAGGCTAAACCTAGTGTCAAAAATTTTAAATTGCGTATAAGACCTCTGACTTGGTTTAACGACTGCCTTCTAGTGACAGCAACTGACACCAACGGCTTAGCTTATCCTATTAAGCCTTGCCACTAAACCTGTTAAAACTCTTTATAGCATTGATATGTTCCGGGTGGTTCCGGCAAGACAAGATAACCAGTACCTCCCAGTTAGGGAACTTTTGCAAGCCCGCTTCCATTTTTCAGCATCATCGCCCACTATGGGAATTATACAATCTCTTTATAATTTGAATCTTTTTTATATCCTGTGTTTTTAAAATGTTACAAAAAGGAGGATTTTGCAATGTTGCAATATCCTCGTCGATTGTGAACCGATTTTAATGGGCTTATTTATTTAAAAAAAACAAACAAAGCCAAATAGTAGAAGTTACGATTTTTCAGCCTCGTCGATCATTTATATATTACTGAAAAAGGCCGTATTTTGGTAACTCTTAGGTTTTACTAGTAACTCTTAGGTATTACCAACATTTTAGGTTAGGTTAGGTTGGACTTTTACCATTAAGAGTTGGTAAATCATAGAATTTACCGTAGTTCGGGCTTTTACAGTAACGCATACCTACAGATAAGATAAGATAAGATAAGATAAGATAAGATAATCTTTATTGTAAAACTGTGTACAGAAGATGTTACATAGAATATTCAGTTTCAACAGATTGCCCATTTCGGACGTACAACATTCAAATAACATTTATAAATTACCAAAATATTCATTTAAATTGTAAAAACATTTCTTTATAAGCCACTCTTTAAGTTGATTTTTAAATTGTACACCATGAAGTGATTTAATAAAATTAGGTAATTTATTATATATTCTAATTCCGTTTACAAAACAACTCTTTTTATATATATCAGTATTCGCTACCACAGAACACAAATTATATTTATATTGAGACCGTAGGTGTTTGTTCCTTTCATCCTTTTTATTGAAGTACTCACTATTATTTCTCATAAATAAACAAATTTCTAGTATATAAATACACGTCAATGTTAGAAATTTCTGCTCTACAAATATCATTCTTAGTGTTTCTGTATTATGCATGTTAAATATAATTCGAAGACATCTTTTTTGTAGCACAAAAGTAGACTGGACATTCACAGAGTTTCCCCAAAATATTATTCCGTATGTCAACAAGGAATAGACATAACCATAATATGCACTTTTGGCAGCGTCTGCAGAAGTCACATTACTTAAAATTGACAGCATATAGCAGTAACTTGATAATCTTTTATTAATTATTTCTATATGTCCTTTCCAATTAAAATAACTGTCTAATGTTATACCTAAAAATTTAATTTCTTTAGCAACTTCCACTGTTTTATCGTCAATTACAATTTTAAGTTGTAGCGGTAAACGTTTATAATTTCGAAATTCTACAATCTTTGTCTTTTCTAGATTTACATTTAAGTTTATGGATGCCAACCATTTCATTACAGTATTAATTGTGGTATAGATTTCAGTAATAAATTCAGAATTGTTAAAATCATTTTTAGGAATAAATATAGTGGCATCGTCAGCGAACATTACGCACAAGTGGTTGATAATTAAGGGCAACTCATTAACGTAAATGAGGAACAACAATGGCCCCAGGATACTACCCTGAGGGACGCCAAGGATAATTCTTTGATAATTAGAGTAAATTTTTTCAATAGTTTTTGTCGTTTTGTTGTATTTGTCGATAACTGTTGCTTGAACTCTACCAGTGAGATAAGTTTCAAAAAGTTTTAATGCGTTTCCACGGATGCCAATATTTTCTAATTGATTTAGCAATGTCTTGTGTAATACACAGTCAAAAGCTTTGGATAAATCCAAAAATAATCCAATACAAGTTCTTTTATTTTCTATTTCGGACCAAATCGATTTTAAAACTTTGAAGATAGCTGAAGTAGTGTTTTTGTTTTTCTGAAATCCAAATTGGTTAGAGTTTAAAATATTGTTCATGTTAAGGAATGATATCATCCTATTGTATATAATTTTTTCAAATATTTTTGAGAAGTTTGACAGTAATGCTATGGGTCTATAATTATTTATGTCACTTTTTGATCCTTTTTTAAAGATTGGCTTAATTAATCCAATTTTTAAATCATCCGGGAAAACGCCAGTTTCGAGAGTCAAATTTATTATATGGGTTAGAGGTTCTGCTATGTAATTTATGCTTTGTTTTATTATATTCATCGGTAAATCATCATGTCCTGTGCTTTTTTTATTTTTTAACCCTTTGACAACTCTTTTTAATTCGGAAACCGTAACTGGGGTAATAAACATGCTGTTCATGTTGGCTTGTGTAACAGGTCTATATGTATTGTGGCTCTTACTGCGTAAATGGTTGTTAGAATTAATGAAATAGTCATTTAGTGTATTTGCTATCTCTAACGGTTCCACTATATCGAGATCATATTTTTTTATATGTTCTATTGTTTCCTTGATGGTATTAGTTTTTGAAGTATTTTCTTTTACATTTTACATTTACAATATTTTTGACCTTTTTATGTAGATATCTTTAAAATCATAGATAATTACATTCTTTAAAAATATACATTTATTTCAGGTCAGTGGTCATAAATAGTTAATAAAGTATAAAATACGGACTATAAAACTAAAAATAAAATAAAATTTTCACATGTCAATGTAATCCACCAAAATGCAATGGACAACCTTTGCATCAGGAAAGCCCCGGAGCGGGGATCGCCCCCTCTTTGCCTGATGCAACGACCGATCTCACGAACGAAGTCTATCGCCTCCGTTCCCCAGCATCCCGTAGTCTCCACGAACGGCACGAAAAAATATGTCTCCTTCAAAAATATGTCTTCTTACATTCTTTTGCTTATTACAAGACGCGTCTTTAATTTATTCCCGCCTTCCAGTCCATTATTGAATACGATCAACTGAGATGATGCGAAGGGATTACCATTATATTTTTTAAGGCTTAGCTTCTTTCCTTTAGAACTTAAGTAAACCAATACCGAAGTATCGTATTAGCTTTAACAAGCTTTTTATGTCCCCAAGTAACGGTTATTTCGCTATTTTTTGATATTTTATAATCATAGAAAATTTTGTAGGTAGGTTAAAAGCTTTCAACTGAACCCGGACTGAAGTGGTCGTTATCAGACCACTTCAGAGTTATTTACTGAAGAGTGGAAATGAGTCGATTTTACATTTTCAAAGCCACAGGATGTTAAAGATATTGGCATTGCGAAAAAAATGTGACACTTATTTTAGGGTCAGATTTGGACCTAAATGGCCGTCATCTCAGCCGTTGACAGTAGTGTATTGGTCTCTCACGTAAGTTATTCCTGTCTATGGTTATGCGCATCTACCTGATTCCCAGACACTTTAGGAATCGTCACTCCATCTAAAGAATCTCGGAGAATATATGTATACTTTTCATATTCTGTATTTTATTAAAAAAATCATACAACACAAGCTATTAATTTCAACTCATAAACCAGTGTAGTACATAGAATTTCTGCTTAACCAATGTAAGTTTTTTTAACAACCTGTATAACCGTAGAGCTGTCAACAGTCCCGGACGCCGGGATAATCCGGGAAATCTGTGCGGGATCACGCGCCGCGGTCCGTTTAACGGAGATTATTCTAGTTTTATGATATTGTTCCAAAGGTCTGATGTACTGATCTGTTTTTTACTGGTTATAAAAGTCCAAGGTTTTTGCGTTTGAGATTATCGAGCCCGGTTCGTTTAAGAGTGGCACTCCGTAAAACTGGGTCCGGTGATCCTATAAAAAACAATTTTTGTACTTATCGCTATCTCACTAATATTATAAATGCAAAGGTATGGATGCTTGTTTGTTTGTTTCCACTTTCACGCCGATACTACTGAACAGATTTGGATGAAAGGTAGGTAGCTAGATAAAGCACTCTGCTAGATAGTCACGGGCGGGAGCTAGTAGTTAAGAATATTTATTTTGATGCAGTTGTTTAGTAATAAAAAAAGTTATCGAAGAGGTAGCGTAGCAAGTTAGGCCTCCCACTCGGTGGACCGATGATCTGGTGAAGGTCGCGCGAAGCCGCTGGGTGCGATCAGCGCAGGACCGGTCAGCGTGGAAATCCTTGCGGTAGCCATTTGTTCACAAGTGTACATATTTTGGCTAATGAAGATGATAATGAATTTCGCTAGATCGAAGAAACAGACATACTCGGATAATAAATTCTTACTCTTCTAATACAGTTGATTAATAATTAAAAATCTGTTAATCCCGATTCAATTCAATAGATAAATTATTGTAAAGAGTATTATCTTTTTCAAGTTCAAGTTCAAATCATTTATTGCATGTCACAGTAGTTCACAAGTGGTAAAATAACGATTTGTGAAATTATAGATAAATGTGACGCAAGGGCGTGGCAATAGAGAGGTGCTATTACAACAATATATTATTATTACTAATATAATATATATAATTTACAATTTCCTATAAATTAATATATTCTACAATAATTTAATTTAATAACATTCTATTATTTATATAACATTTTATATATTATTATTTCTATTATTTTTATTTAATTAGTTAATTCTACTTTGTGTTCAAAAAATTCGGCGATACTGTAATGGCTTTTATTAATAAAAAGTCCTTAAGTTTCTTCTCAAAACATTTGTATTTTGCTATGTTTTTTATATAGTTAGGAAGGTGATTGTATATTTTTATCAACATCGAATGGGGATCTGATGTGTATAATTTTAATTTTGAGAATGTTTGTTATTTATTTATTTAGATAACGGTTATTACGTTTTATAGTTCTTACTGGTGAATATGTTTATGTTTATGTTTTTAACAAATCTGCAGGCTTCGAAAATATAAATATAAATTATCGGCCAATATTTGGCTTTCGTGGTCTATGAGAAACCCTTTGATTCGATCGAGATCTGAGCTGTGCGACAGTCTCTATCGATAGTTACATACAAGTAAAAATAATTCCTCTATCGAAACCAGTTACGAACAGGTAAAAAATCCTTCTTCTTAACTGGTTAAGGTTACGAAACTATGGTTACGTAGACGGCCGACAGGGTATTATGGAATCAAAAAACGCTACGCAATGCGCAAAAGTGGGTCATTAAATGATAAAACTTTAGACTTTTGAACTGGAAATCTCTCTTCAGTTCTAGAAATCAATGTGCTTTTTAGAGACAGCAGGCAATAGGCACCCCACAATGCAATGAGGAATTTCCAATAAGAGACTGCTATTTAATGAAACCGCCTTTGAACCGACTTCGCCTCTTCAGGGGGAACTGACTAAGCGCAACTTGTCAAGTATTTGGGTGATATATTTGAATGGAGTTCGCGTTTCGCGTCCTGTTATTAAAATTTTATTAAAGGTGATAGAAATGGATATAACAATTTAATTCAGCAAATAATTAATAATATTAATATATATATATTTTTTAATTCACACAATTTAATTTTATTTAAATTAATTCAATTTAGTTCCTGGTCCAGCAGCTGTCAATAGCTATCCAACGCGGCAATGCGGCCAGCGTCATGGGCACTTTTGGCCCAGGAACGTGCAGGGACGGGTTTGACTAAGGACCTATTATATTTATAGGACCTTTTTATTATTTATTTTTTTTATTCATAGTTTTTGTATAATATATATATATATATATATATATATATCTGAGACAAATCACACACACTCATTTTAATGTATTAAACGTATTTCGTTCCTAATTTGATTTAACTAATAAAAAAGCTAGTTTTATATTTAATTCATAGACTAAGCAAAGTAAATGTGATGTGGCGACACACTACACACTACAATTCCTAAAAAATCGCGCTACTGAGATTTCTTCAGAGGAATGAAAATTAAGAGCTATTTCCAACCAGCAATGGTTGGACCACGGCCGGTCACCAGGAATACCACCTCGCAGTGGCGGAGGGTCCTCCCTTTTCCTTCGAAGAGTGTGAACGCACAGTTCCTATATACAAGATTATTTTCCACTATCAAACATATTTTATTAAATAAATATACAGGCTGTTAAAAAGTGCGTTTGAGATTTGAAGGGGTAACTCGGAATCAAGAATAGAATACAGGAAAAATATTTAAAAAATCCGATCTACAACTTTATTTTTCAGTTTCTCATACTAAATCTGAATAGTGAATCCAGAATTTGTATGGGAAACTGAAATATAAACGTTGTAGATCGGATTTTTTAAATATTTTTCCTGTATTCTATACTTGATACTGAGTAACCCCTTAAAATCTCAAACGCACTTTTTTAACAACCTGTACTCGTATAAACCTTCACAGAAAACAGAAAATTATATTCGTCCACTATGGAACATAACTACCGTATTGACTTCTATCTACTTACGACGGTTCTGAGCTCTCCCTCTCAGCAAGCCTAATAAAATATTATATTTTCTTTAAATCAACTTACAAACATCTATCTTTAACAATTGGGTTAACAACTCATATTGTCCCCACTACAGGGGCACGGGTCTCTTCCCAAACCTCGGGAACTTCAATTATTAATTTTAGCTTATTAAAAAAAGTGTAATACGTGACGAAACTCGTGAATTTTATCTTTTTTTTTTATGGCATAGCTGGCAAACGAGCAGACGGATCACCTGATGGTAAGCGATTACCGCCGCCCATAGACACCCGCAACACCAGAGGAGTCACAAGTGCGTTGCCGGCCTTTGATATGGGAGTACGCTCTTTTCTCTTAGTAAAGGCTTGTATCAAGATCTTGTCTTTGCCTTCCATTGTGTTAACGAAACAAAGTTAATGTTTGCTTGTCAATTTTGAAAGTTTCACCAAGTTTTTATTTCAAAATTATATAAGGCTTAGACGGGCTTGCTGAGAGTAAAAGTTAGATTGGGGAGATAGTTTCCCGTTGTTTTCTTGTTATCTTGAAATTGGTTACGTAATTCCACAAAGTTTTTCATTGGCTAAAATAAAACCACTTACCACTTAAACGTAGCCAGCCACGTTACCACGTCACTTACTTTTTCCTCTTTTTAGGGTTCCGTAGCCAAATGGCAAAAAACGGAACCCTTATGGATTCGTCATGTCTGTCTGTCTGTCTGTCTGTCTGTCTGTCCGTAGGTATGTCACAGCCACTTTTTTTCCGAAACTATAAGAACTATACTGTTGAAACTTGGTAAGTAGATGTATTTTGTGAACCGCATTAAGATTTTCACACAAAAATAGAAAAAAAACAATAAATTTTGGGGGCTCCCCATACTTAGAACTGAAACTCAAAAAATTTTTTTTCATCAAACCCATACGTGTGGGGTATCTATGGATAGGTCTTCAAAAATGATATTGAGGTTTCTAATATCATTTTCTTCTAAACTGAATAGTTTGCGCGAGAGACACTTCCAAAGTTGTAAAATGTGTCCCCCCCCGTAACTTCTAAAATAAAAGAATGATAAAACTAAAAAAAATATATGATGTACATTACCATGCAAACTTCCACCGAAAATTGGTTTGAACGATATCTAGTAAGTAATTTTTTTTAATACGTCATAAATCGTAAACCGCAATTTACCTTTCATTTAAGTTACAACGAACTACAAAAACTTTTATATTATGTTACTTGCTGCTACGGAACTCTTCATGGGCGAGTCCGACTCGCACTTGGCCGCTTTTTAATTAAACATTTTTCAGGTTTATCAGTTGTTGTTGTTTTTTTATTATTATTAATGACAATGTTGACTTTTTATTTCTATTTCATTATACAGGGTGTAACAGAAGTGTGTGACAATACTTCAAGGTTGGCTTTTACCCATCAAACTGAACAACTTTTGTTCTACGACTTTGTTGAAATCGCAATTATTTTTTTGGACTTCATACAAATCGATCAGCTGGCGAACCAAGTTTGTATGATGAAAATTCCAAAAAATTTGTTTGCCTATGCTAATGTAGAATAGAACAGAACAGAACAGAACAGAACAGAACAGAACAGAACAGAACAGAACAGAACAGAACAGAACAGAACAGAATAGAATAGAAAAACTTTATTCGTAGTAAGAGGCACATTGTATATAACAACACCATTACAAAGGAAACTTATACATACACTAGTTTAATCGTTATGCTGTTAACCAGTGCTGCGTCAAGCACCTCCCACCAAGAAAGGGTCTCCACTCAGTATAGTGCCGCTTTATTAATGACAATAAAACGACGCTGATTTTCCGTGGAGCCCGAAGAAAACGTAACAGCGCATGGTAGAGATGAGTATAGTCTGAATAAAGTGAAATAGCATACAGTGTGGAGTAATACGAGATAAAACTAAATATTGTAATAAGTATAAATAATGTATTGTATGAGGAGAAAGTGTAATACGTACTTTAAACATTCTATAAATGTTAAGGAACCTAAATCAGGAATAGTTGCAACTGTAAGTAACTTGTGTAGATTGGCACAATATAATTTTTATTTTTATCTAATGAATGTTTATTTGCATATTAAATAATACTTCTTTAAGCGTAGCTTAAAGGATCCAACCGAGAGACTGTTTCTGATTGGTGGTGGAATATTATTCCAACATTTCGTGGCAGAATATTTAAAACTGCCACGAAATGCCGATGTTCTGTGCCTAGGACAGATAAGTCGACTTGACATTGGATTATGAAGTTAATTATGTTATCTAATCTAGAGCTGACTTCAATGAGTGAGAGAGAGTGGCTATTTGGGAACTGTTTCAAATTCAGGCAGATTACTTTACCTATTTAAATCTGATTTGGGAAACTCGCGAACTGAATATAAATTTAGACTTACCTGAATGCTGATTCACAAATTGGGTTTTATTGGAGACATTTGGGTATTGCCAATGACCTTGAAGACTATTACAGGGTAACCGGACACACCTGAAAACCTTTAAACTAGTGATTAATTCACGATGAAATTGAAATCGCCGATCAATTTTTAACTGTGGTTTCTGCTCATGAAACTGAACAACTTTCTCTAAGGAATCAATTCAATTGGAGCAAAAATAATTGGACTTACATTACAAAGTTTGCTAGGTACTCAGGTCATCGATATGTATAAAGAGTCCTTTTTAAGCGACTTCAAAAAAAGGAGGAGGTTCTCAATTCGTCGGAATCTTTTTTTTTATGTATGTTCACCGATTATTCGAAGATGCCTGAACCGATTTGGAAAATTCTTTTTTTGTTTAAAAGGGTATACTTTACAGGTAGTTAATTATAAATTTTATCGAAATCGATTAAGCAGTTTTTGAGAAAATCAATATCAACAGCAAAATTGGAGTTGTTGCGATTGAAGTCTGTTGTTTTTAACGTATTCAGCGTGGTCAATTATTGCTCCGATTGAATTGGTTTCTTTAAGAAAGTTGTTCAATTTCATGAGCAAAACCGCACGCAGTAAAAAAAAATACTGTGTTTTTAATTTCACTGAGTATTCTAGTCATGAAACTGAACAAATTTTGTTCTACAATACTGAAATTAAAAAAAAAATTAAGTAGTAACACTTGTTTTTTAGGTAGGAAAATTCAATTTAAATTCATACTCGGACTTAAAACACTCGCCAAACACTTCTCGTGTTTAGGGTTGCCAGGTGTCCGGCTTTTTACAGTCGTGTCCGGCCAAATCTAAGCAACTCCGGCCTGTCTGGCTTTTGTTAGGCTTTTCATCAACCCCGCCCCGCCAAAATATGTCAAACGAAAGCGCAAGTGATTCACGCGGACACTCATGACTCGCGATATCTCGCAGGACCTAGGAGCTACCTATAATTTATTTACAAATGATGATGATGCCAAGGGCTTAACAATTGAGGGTAAATAAAAATAAAAAAAATGATAAGGCTGATTATTGATTGTTTTAGTTACTTCAATGGGAAAAAAGTTACAAATTACTTTAGTAAGAACAAAATGAGATTCTTTTTTAGAGTTCACGCACTTGACCGCTTTTTTCTTTTAAAAACTAGTGTGTCAGGCTTTCAGGGCATAATGTCCGGCTAAATATAGATCTGTGTTCGGCTTTTCTATTTTTGGGCCTGGCAACCCTACTCGTGTTATTTATTATAAATTGTTATTAAATATGTTTGTGTGAAAAAAAAATATTTCTTTTTAATTTAATTTTTTTATGGTTCATGCGATTCGACTTTTAATATTTTGAATTTACCTACCTTGTATCTTTTTTCACTTAAATAGATCACGTAAGTATACAATACACATTATTTCAAATTTCCACTTTTTCCTATCAAGTAGGTAAGGACAAACTATTTTTTCAAACTTGAGATACTTATAACATTTAACTAGGCATATATACAGATCCGCCATTTGCTAATGGCGCTATTGCCATACCTAACTCAACACGAGCCTCGCATACCTATAACCTACTGGAGTCTACGTGACGGGACTCATAAAATGAACCGATAACCGCCGTTAGATACCAATAAACGCCTATAGGCGTCAAAAATGTGAAAATAGACATCGCGTTGTAGGGTTAAACGCATAATGTCTGATTTGCAAAACGACCGGTTCCTGTAAAGTCCAATCATTTATGCAACCCGGACGCATTAGCGCCCTTTGTATGACTGAAAGGTATTGGAGAAATTATCTGTTATCCAATAACAACCTTTTTTTTTACGTCGGGAAATCCATCATGGGTACCCAGTCGCTGCGGGGGCAGCAACCGGGTTATGCCGGACTCCTACCGGCTAAAACCCAACGACGTTCCCGCTTCGCCGTATGGCAGGCGTCTAGGAAAAAGGCAGAGCCTTTACCTCCAGTCCCCCACCGGCGACTGCCACCCGAAGGCGGCCCGGTTGCGTGAAGGGTAGAAAAATTCCGCCCACCCGCTTTGACTGGGCGCACTTGGACGCTGAGTGCACCCTCCAACTGCTTCCTCACAGTGGACAGCAGACCCCCCGGTCGGCGGTAGAGATTTGTAGGTTGGTAGAAGTGGCTAGTGCAAGTGCAAGTGGCAAGTCCCAGTGTCAGAATATGTCAAACAGCCCATGAGGCTTCTGACATGATATAAGGACTGCTATAATGTGATATCAACTGGAATTAATGGCTTAACGTCTTTTGAAAAGCACCGAAACAGTCAAGATAAATGCCAACAGCAGTGAAACCCATACAATGTAGGAACATTGGATGACAATTTTGTTCAACAATATTGTCACTATGAAATTATGGCATTATGTAATTCGGACATTTTGCCTCGGAACTTAACATAGCGTTTATAGTGTGTCAACACGTTTGCCGAGCGATGTGATCTTGTTTCCTAGATCAATATGTAATAAGAGGAATGCTCTTGAAAATGTGCCATTTTGCTGCGGTAAGAACGATGATATTGTTACTTACCATGTGTTTCATTCACTTTTACCACGTATCGTCTTTGCTAAGTGATAGTAAATAAATAGGATTTAAATAGGATTCGTAAAACAACGAAAAAACAGATGTATTGTTTTGGAATTTTCTCAAAAATCGATTAACTTCTAATGTATTAAGTTTGTATGAAGGGGTATTGTTAGGGTTCCGTAGCCAAATGTCAAAAAACGGAACCCTTATGGATTCGTCATGTCTGTCTGTCTGTCCATCCGTATGTCACAGCCACTTTTTTCCGAAACTATAAGAACTATACTGTTGAAACTTGGTAAGTAGATGTATTCTGTGAACCGCCTTAAGATTTTCACACAAAAATAGAAAAAAAAAACAATAAATTTTGGGGGTCCCTATACTTAGAACTGAAACTCAACATTTTTTTTTTTCATTAAACCCATACGTGTGGGTCTATGGATCTATGAATAGGTCTTCAAAAATGATATTGAGGTTTTTAATATCATTTTTTTCTAAACTGAATAGTTTGCGCGAGAGACACTTCAAAAGTGGTAAAATGTGTCCCCCCCCCACGTAACTTCTAAAATAAGAGAATGATAAAACAAAAAAAAAATATATGATGTACATTACCATGCAAACTTCCACCGAAAATTGGTTTGAACGAGATCTAGTAAGTAGTTTTTTTTTAATACGTTATAAATCGTAAACTGCAATTTACCTACAACGAACTACAAGAACTTTTATATTATGTTACTTGCTGCTACGGAACCCTTCATGGGCGAGTCCGACTCGCACTTGGCCGCTTTTTTTTCTGCGATTTCAACAATGTTCTAGAACAAATATTGTTCAGTTCAGCTTCTCGTCCGAGATGATACATAAAACGTTAGTAGGGAGGGCTACTCATGAAATTTTGCTTCAAAAGAAATAAAGACTCTTTACTCTGGGGCTTCAAACGTGAGGTTGATTGACAGATGTATTCGGATAGTGCTGTTTCTTTTTTTTGTGGCTTGGATGGGTCTCTATAATATAGCATAAATTTTTATGACTATTTGGCCTTTGCATAACATTATTGGGCATAAAATATTTTGGCATAAAAAAATTTGCGCATATTTATGTTTTCCTAAAATTTATGAGCATAATATTACTTGGAATAATTAGAAATGTCCCTAACTATAAAGTTGCATAATGTAAAATTTCCTAATAATATTATAGTACCTATATCAAACTAAGAATATTCATTCGAATAATAGAAAATTTGCCGTAGGATTCCGTCAACCGATGCGAGGTTAACTTCACGTGTTTTTGCGAATCGCTCAATTTTATTGAATTTTCTATAAATTTTACTGAGATTTAGCTTACTTTTGTGTCGGTGGTGGGTTCTGTGTTTGGTAAGTGGTGCTATTAATATAATTAACGTTATGGAGACTGATGATCCCCCGGATCCGGGGGTTTCTCCTCCTCTATTTACCCAATCTCAAGAGCAGCAGGATGAAAATCCGGCTCGGGCAAATTCCCGTAAGAGACATGGAGATGACAGTATCATAGTAGTATCAGGTAGCAAAAAAACAATAACAAACATTGAAGATGCTTCTGCCTCCATCCAAAACATATATGTCGACCCCGATTTCCAGTCGGTGCGTCTATATCGTCAAGAAGACCAAGGGCCATTCATTGTCTATCTTTCTCGCGCGGAATCTGACCCTGCAGCTGGCCTCACCCTCCGCCCTATAAAAGTGGGCCTGCTTTTATCAAAGAACAATGTCTTCAATATTGTCAAAGATGGTATCAAATCATTGGGCCGTAACAGAATAAGTATAGAATTCTGCAATGCTGATGCGGCCAACAAATTCCTGGATTTGCCCTGCTTGCCTGCAAATAAATATAAAGCTACCATTCCAACATTTAATGTCTCCCGTATGGGACTGATTCGCGGGGTTCCCACCGACTGGTCTATGGACGAGTTTATCCAAGCGCTGGAACTTCCAGAAAGTTGTGGTCGTGTTATGAAGGCAAGGCGATTGAACCGAAAAAAAATCTCTGACGGTATTACAGAGTGGATCCCGACTCAATCTGTAGTATTGACCTTCGACGGACAGCACCTACCAAAATACGTGTACTGCTTCTTCACATCTCTACCGGTGGAGACTTACCAACTCCCAACTATTCAGTGCCACAACTGCTGCCGGTTTGGCCACATCAAGACACAATGCCGCTCCAATCCTAGGTGTTACAAGTGTGCTCAGAGCCACTCCGGCGAAACATGCAATATTGATGCTGACAAGGCCTCATGTCTTTTATGTTCTGGCCATCATTTCGCTATCAACCCTGTTTGTCTAGAGCACTCCAGACAAAAAGCAATTAAAATTACCATGTCGCAGCAGAACATCTCGTATGCTGAGGCAGCCTCACAACACCCTAATGTCAGGCGGTCCTACGCCGATGTGGCCAGCGTCTTATTTGCCCCATCTCAGTCACTGGAGATCCCTATTCCCTCAGCCTCCACATTACCTTCGATTTCTAGGTCTTATAGAAAAACAATTGTAAAATCCCCCCGGCCTCGCGCCCCATTGGCCCCTGGTTATGACCAGAGAGCCCATCAAAATATTGTAGGGAGTGTACCATCTGTACTCCCAAATGGGTACGCCATTCAAAACTCAGTGTCAAAGCTGGTTTGTTCTGATGGTGTTGACGCCACCAACAACCAAAATGTTTCTCCCAATGACAATCTAGTTGAAATCCTAATACTTTTGTTAAATAACATTCTTCTAAAATTGAATGATGCTTTACCGTCCAACGTTGCCGAGAAAATTATTCAACTAGCTAATCTAGTATCTAGCAAGGATGAATCTGCTGCGGTTTCTTCAGTGGAACTATAGGAGTATCCGTCGCAAGAAACACGAACTTATTTATCTTCTGAAATTTCACTCGGCCGTCGCCGCTGCCATCTCGGAGACCTGGTTGTCACCGGATGTTCGCTTTGCGTTGTCCGGTTACACGTGTCTCCGGGATGACAGGGGCGACGGCCGAGCAGGGTGCGCCCTGCTTATTAATTCTTCTTTCACATTTTCGCAAATACCCCTTCCGGGTCACTGTGCTGATATTACAGCTGTTGCTGCCAAGGTCCTAGACTTTAACTTAATATCTATTTATATCCCCCACCCCCACCCTCACCCTCATCTCATCCCTGATCTTCGTTTATTATTATCTTCAGTTCCTCCTCCAGTGATTGTTATGGGTGACTTCAACTCCCACCACATATCCTGGGGGTCATCACACTGCGACTCCTTCTCTTATTTATTATTGGACTTGTTTGATGACCTCGATCTCTGCGTTATTAATGATGGTTCCGCCACTCACAGAGTATACCCAGGCCAAGATCCACATTCAGCTATAGATCTATCTCTGTGCTCCCCTCAACTTGCACCAATTCTATCCTGGAAAACCCTGACCTCCTCATTTGATAGTGATCATTTCCCTATAATTGTAACTATGTCCAAATCAGTTCGCCCTACCACTCCTCAAGAACCTTTGTTGAAGCACAAAATCGAAGAGGATAAATGGCCTATTTACTCTGCGTTTGTTGACTCAAAATTAATTTCACTTATGCCTCAGCTTTCTGATGGTTCTGTTGATAAGTACCTATGTTTTGAAGGTGCCGTATTGGAAGCTGCTGATTTAACCTTTTCGAGGAAAAAGCCTGCCTCCCGAAGACTAACATCTCCTCCATGGTGGGATGTAGAATGTTCCCGTATGATTAAGACCCGCAATGAAAAAGAAAATAATTACAATGAAAACATGACTCCAGAAAATTTTATTGCCTTTCAAAAAATTTCAGCTCAAATTCGTAGACTTTTTTCTAAAAAGAAAAAGAATAGTTGGAAGTCATTCTGTGAAAGTCTATCTCCCCGTTGCCCACCTTCCATTGTTTGGCGTAATATCCGCAGGTTCAAAGGTTCATTAACCTCCAATAACATCTCAACAAATGATCACCAACACTGGTTAAATGATTTTTTAAATAAATTAGCCCCTCCTTACGTACCCAACCTTAATGATCTCCCGACAACTACTCCCCAGTCCCATTTAAATAGACTTGACGAACCGTTCTCAATAAATGAGTTACAGTGCGCTCTTAATGGACTTAAAAATTCTTCCCCGGGTGAAGATGGTATCCCATATTCCTTCTTGGTAAATTTAAATGAAGTTGCCAAAAACATCTTACTTAAAATAATTAATGATATTTTTACTTCAGGCCTCATTCCTGACAAATGGAAGTGTCAAATTGTCATTCCTATCTTAAAACCTGGCAAGAATCCCATGGATTCTTCTTCTTACCGTCCTATTGCCCTTTTTTCGACCGTGTGTAAAGTTATGGAACACATGGTTAAAAATAGGCTAGAATGGCTCAAGGAGAGTAAAGGTATACTGGCTAAATCACAGTTTGGCTTCCGCAAAGGGAAGAGTACCTTAGATAGCCTTAGTATCTTAACAACTGATATTCGCATCGCCTTCTCCCAGCAAAAACATCTGGTAGGCATTTTTTTGGACATCTCATCAGCATATGATAGTGTAAATCTTCCTCTACTCAGGCAAAAAATTCTTCATCTGAGTATCCCTGTGAGGATTGTCCACTTTATATGTAATCTATTCATGGCAAGATTTATAAAGATTCGCCACAATGGAATACTTTATCCTCCAAGATGTGTCTGGAAAGGCCTTCCTCAAGGCTCGGTTCTTTCTCCCTTATTATATAGCATATATACATATGATCTTGAATTAACTGTTAACCCCTTCTGTAATGTACTACAATATGCGGACGATATTGCTATTTATTTTTCTTCCCAGAATGTTAATGATATAGTGTCACGTTTAAATTCAGCTTTAATGTATCTCAATGACTGGTTAGAGGAGCATGGTTTGTCCTTATCTATTTCGAAAAGTTCTGCTGTTGTCTTTACTAGGAAAAGATGTATCCCTAATATTCAAATAATATGCCAAAATCAACCTGTCCCCATCTCTGACAGTGTCCGATTCTTGGGTGTTGTCTTAGATTCCAAACTAACTGGCATTCCTTACTTAAATAAAATATCACAAAAATGTGAAAAGGGTGTGAATGTTCTCCGTGCCTTATCAGGGGTGTGGTGGGGTTCTCACCCTTACTGTCAAAAATTATTATATAATGCTTTGGTTCGTAGTCATTTTGATTATGGTTGTGTTATTTTGGAACCGTGTAGTAAAGCAGGCTTAGATAAACTGGACCTGATCCAAGCTAAGTGTCTCCGCATTATATTAGGTGCCATGAAATCTTCCCCCAAAAATGCCATGCAAGTTGAATGTTTTGAGCCTCCATTAGATTTACGGAGACAATATCTATCAGATCGTTTTATTTTTAAATTATCTCAGTTTTCCTCTCACCCTTTACTTAACCGTTTGAAAGTACTTTCCAGGCTTGTTGATTCTGGTGGATACTGGTCACATAAGGTCCCACCGAGAATCCTGGAAAGTTTGAAGAAAATTAATAACCTTAATTGCCCTATTTTTCAGTCCCATGTTCATCCTGTATTTAGTTGCCCTTATGATGCATTAGTTTATAAACCCCTCATAATAGATTTTCAAATCATGAAAGATGACCCTCATGCTAATGATTTATTTAAAATTAAGATTGCTGAAGAGTGGCAAAACTGGTTGATATTCTTTACAGATGCCTCCAAAGTTCCGGATCAGGGTGGCGTAGGGGCGGCGGTTTGGATCCCCAAATATAAAATCGTTCTTCGTTTTAAATGCCCACCTCAAGCTTCCGTGTTTACTGGAGAATCTGTTGCTATCCTAGAAGCTATTTCTTACGCTCAATCTCACAACATCAGTAAAGCCTTAATATGTTCAGATTCTAAAAGTTGTATAGAGGCTCTCATGTCTAATTCCTTCCGGTGTAAAATCAAATCTCCTCTTATTTTCAAAATTAAAACTCTTTTATTTCAATGTCACTGTAAGGGTCTTCAAATCGCTTTGACCTGGATCCCAGGTCACTCCGGTATAGTAGATAACGAGTGTGCTGATTTCTGGGCTAAGGATGCTATCATGTCTGGTGACCTTAATAATTTTCAAAATTATTCTTATGATATCATATCGATGGCTAAATTACATCTTAACCAAACATGGACCAGTCGCTGGGAACAGTCAAAACTGATCACTGGTAGATATTATGGGCAAATTCAACCCTACATCCCTGTTAAACCCTGGTTTTTCCGCTACAGAAACTTTAGCAAGCAAGTCACATCTACAATTTGCAGGTTACGCCTAGGTCACGCCGTTACTCCCGTTCACCTCGCCAAAATACGGATTCGGGATCACTCCTTGTGTGAGTGCGGTTTGGATGAAGGCAATGTTGACCACATTTTCTTTAGCTGCCCTCGTTACTCTTTTTCTCTTTACGATGTGCTCCCTCCTGATGTCCCGCGTCCCCTTAATATGTCCTTCATCCTGGCTTCAGTTAATACTCCCCTTGTGAAATATTTTAGTAAATATATAAACTTGTTCGAAATAAAATTGTAACTGTCTCAGTGAATCTCCCTCATAACTACCTATAATGTGTGCTTTTTGTTCGTCCTGTGTTGTTGTAGTTAGTATAAAATCGCTTTTGTATTGTTCTAGGTGGAGGTCTGTTTGTGCGGTTAAAAAAAAAAAAATCTCCATATAAAATTACCTTCAGTATAACCGAACATTTTCTTCTTTAAATTTAAATTATTTCTACGTTGACGTTGGCGGAATTATTGTGGCCAACACAATAAAAGGCCAGAAAAAAAAAATAAAAAAAAAAAATTGCCTAAATAATAAGTTGCATAACATTAAATATACTAATAGTATTTTGGCATATCTTTCGTTTCTAAGAAGAAAAATATGAGTAAAGGTTGCCTTTTCCTTTCTATTGATTATAATTACCTTGTTTTATTTATTTTTAACTTCAATAATTACTTATAGCGTAGGTAGGTTGTAAGAACCAGTAATTAGTACAGGGTAGTGGTAAGTAGCAACCTACCTAAGGTTGCTAGTGGTAAGTAGCAACTTACCTAAGACTGCTAGGAACGGAAGCATTCAATCAAGCATGCAAGCACGCAAGCAAGCAAGCATGCAAGCACGTAAGCAAGCAAGCATGCAAGCAAGAAGGCAAACAAGCAAGGAAGCAAGCATGCAAGTAATCAAGCATGCAAGCAAACATGCAAGCAAGCAGTCGATCTGTGGATTTTTTTATCAATCAAACCTAACACTGCGACTGTGAGGGGAGGCGAGCAAGCTCGCCTCCGCCTCACTGTCTCCGAACTTATCCGTGTCGGGGTGCTCCGAATTCCCGAGCTCGCTTCGCTCGCTCCCGCATTAGTTTAGGACTTCCGTGTTCCGTGTAATAAGGGCTTTTAATATTTAGGCCTAATTAAAATTATGAACTTTTCAGTTATGTCAGTTACTGTTTAGGTCATTTGTTATTTAGTCAAAAGTATATTTATGCAATTTTCAATTAGGACAATTATTGTTTAGTCATTCCTAATTTAGGACATAGGTTGGCATGTATAGGTAATTTATTCTTTAAGTTAAAGTTAACAATAAAGCAGTGATAAAAATACAAAAAAAAATAAAAAAAAATAGGACATTATTGTTTATTACTTTCAAAGTTTAGGGGGAATAATAATTATGCAGAATTACGATTAGGCAGATTTATATTTCTGCGCAAGATTTTTATGCCTAACTTGTTATGCCATAGGCAATTATGACATAAAATTTTATGCGATACAAAGGGCACCCGGCTTGGATACATTGTGATGGCAAATCGCATGGAAGCGTGCTCAGAGATCTGCAGGTACTACTACTATAAAAAAAAGAATGGCGGTTTCTATTTTAGTCACCCTGCACAACCTAAATTTCACGTTATAGGTGTAAAAAGGCGATTTAAAAGAGTTTCTAAAGCACTTTATACGATATAATGAAAATATACGTTTTGATTTGAGTTGAGTCTGAATTGAAAACCAATAGTACCAGGGTAGCAGAAACTCAAACAATACAAATCTTCAGAACAGTAACAGGGTTCGATCCACAAATAACCGAAAACTGCGAACAGCTGGTTCCTTCGCGGGCGTCATGTTGCATCGTTATGGAGACAATCGCAGGAGGTTGGGCTAGTGTCGATAGTATCGATTCGATAAAAGTTCAGTTAATTTTTTGCCTAATATTGTGAATAATGAAGTTTAATATTATTATAGTGAATATTGTTTTCGTTCTATAAGACGAATTAAGGATAATTATGCATCGAAAATTAAAAAATACCTTAATACCTGTATAAGGACAATAGTTTTCCAGCAATTGTAAGTGAATCAGTTACTTACGTCAAATTCTTATTTCTTTGGCTGAGAATAGACGTCAGTACTGCGGCATTTGCTCAACAGGGAAAATCAGGACTAAAAAAAACATATTTCTTATGAAAAAAATTCATACACAGAATTTAATAGAGAACCTGCATAAGTCAGTGGTGATTTGTGAACAGATATCATATTTATGAGCTACGTTGGGTAATATTTACATGATAGGAATGTGATGCCCCTTTCCCCTAGAGGACGGAAGGGTTCGCAGTACGAGTAAATTATGGGTAAGATCAAATGGATAAGATATTGACAGAATTGTAAAAGGCTTGATGGAAACGTTAAGGTGTATAACTTAGTGTATTACATAGTATGCAAGGTATTAACATTAGATTCTTCTCATGACACTGAACATCTTTTGTTTTACAAGCACCACAATAAATATTTTTTCACTTTCAGTAAAGTTGTTTCACTTTCACTTTCAGTGAAAATCAAAATGTTCAATATTCTAGTGAAATTACGAACTTTTTTTACTTTTATCTAAAAAATGTACATAAAATGAAATTCTAAGCAAGTCAGTTTTTCTACTGTCTCAGTAAAAAATATAATTAGTGAAGAATATTTAATAATTAAATGTTAATGCAGTCGACTACCATATTCCTTACTTTATCGATAGTAATGGTCACCTCTAGTAAACATAGTCGTTATCGCCTGATTGTAGAGGGGTGTCACATTGGGAAACAATATCATCCGCACAGTTTTTATCGCTCGATATTACGACGTTAGCACCCTTCTACGCTTTTTAATACAGTGTGAAAGCTTCTTTATTTTCTTTTATAGCATTTCTTTATTTTGCAAAGCTTTATTTTTCTTTTAAAAATCTTAAAAATGCGATCTATTATAGGGTTTCTTTTTTCCTTTTGAGGTATGCTCAAAAGAAAAAAAGGAACCCTTATAGGATCACTTCGTTGTCCGTCTGTCTGTCAAGACTCTTTTTCTCAGGAACACGTGGAAGTATCAAGTTGAAATTAATATCAAATACTCAAATCTGCAATTTGAGTCACTAACTTAATTCAAATTCAACATTTTGACAAGTTAGTATGAAAAATGAGCTTTATAACTATCGTCATATGGAATATTCAAAATTATGTTCTCACGAAACTGGACAACTTTTCTTACGAAACCTTTAAAAAAATTATAAAAACAAATTATAAATTCACAAATTCATTTTTAACTCTAATATTGTAGATGGGCATATCAGTCAATTTTGTATGGAGTGTCCTTTGAAAAAAAACAGTATGGGTTCTTTAAAAAAAAAACTGATTTTTGATACAATTAGATCGGAACATCAATAAATTTTGTCTGGAGAGTCCAATTTTTCGAGAATTCAGTATGCTGCCGTAAAAATTAAGAACACAGTAAGTAACAGATTTGGCGTGAATGATTTTAAACCTTGTATCGTGTTACGAATAAGGTTCAAAATCATTCCCGCCAAATCGGTCATTTACTGTGTTCTTAATTTGTACGGCGGTATGGGATCCATGACAAAAATTCAGTTTCATTAGTGTAACCCACCGTTCGAGTTTTTGAGATACCTATACAAATGTTCATATCTTCTAAACGATTTAACTAGCTATCGTTTGTGTTCATAGATTCTATTAGTTATCCATATCGAACTATAATATTTCTCTATTGAAATACGAATCGTCTACAATCAATTCTGTAATTTCCTTTCTAAGAAACTTATTTCTCAAATTGGGCTAGACTCGTGTCCCAATAAAGCTTTCATTCGTTTGATCATTATCTTCGAATCGTCATATTTGGGGGACCTAAGCCTATTATTTTATGTACACGGACTGTAAGTAAATAAATATGCTTTATTGCAGACCAATGTCGAAATACAGATTAACTCACAGGTATAAGGACATTATACAGTATGGACACTCCCCAGGCGCGGATCCAGGGTTTCGTTCAGGAGGGGGGGGGGAGGGCAAATTTTATGTGTACCCTTATTTATGAAGCGGACGGTGGTATTAACTATTAATATAAAAACTCGCGAGCGTAGCGAGCGCGAAATTTTTTGAATAGTTAAGAAATGCCTTTATTTATTTGCATTATATAGAAGTTTTAGTAATTCGGTCAGGCTTCAGGGAGGGGGGGGGGGGCAATTGCACCCATTGCCCCCCCCCCCCCTAGATCCGCGCCTGACACTCCCTGCCGCTCTCTGAATGCTACCTCACCCCTCCTATGTGACCGATGTGTGACCATTTGTCAAGGGGTTGGCAAACCAAAGCACAGTATAATAACTAAAGACAATTTTATTTTTTTAAGGAAAGATTTAAAGTCTTCTAAGGCTATACAGCCTTGTCTGGTCTATGCAGTCTTAACTTTATTTGTAAAGGTCTAGCTAACAATTGAGGGCTAATTATTGAATCTCGATTCAACCCTAGTACATCACGCACATATTCACATGTGTACAAACATGAATGTCTATATAGTAAACAATGGCGCAAAAGTATGAAGTATCCGGGGTGTGGCTATAACTATAAATATAAAGAGGGTCGGAAATTATATTTGGATGAGACTGATAGAATAGTTTTTAATGAATTCTGTGATATAAAACTATACGTTTGAATGGTAAACTGATAATGAGCAATATTAACGGGAACATGTATCACTGTTAATAAAACTGTTGTTTTTATTTTACCACATTACACACCCTACTTGGAGTGTAATGGGGTAAAAATGTGGACTGAACTTCAACAACACTACTTCGAAAGACACATGAGTTCGATAGGCCACTACTTCAACAGGATTCTACTTCGATAGGATGTTACTTCGACAGATGTTACTTCGACAAAAATGTTATTTTGATTTTTTTACTGATCGTTTCACTTGCGCCCAAAGGAGATCCCATCACGGGTTTGATATCAGATCTCTTTCGAGTCTCGTGCAGCTGAACAGACTCCACGCAAGTTTTCGTACCTACCTTTGTTTATAGCCAACGAGGCTGAGAAAAAAAAAGAACATTATTTCATCCTGTAGATGCCAATGAGCAGTTATACACGCACCACCATCTACGGGGACTGGTGAAGGGACTAAGAAGTGTCGCTTGGTAAGAAGACCTCTCCCGAAAACATAGGTAAGCTTTTACATATCATCCCATGAAACTTACCTACATTAAATTGTCATAAAAAAATGACATTCCATGAAAAGCGGAACGATCAGCTGTCTCATTTGTATGAAACCAAGTACAGTAACGAAATGATAGTAAGATTTTGGAGAAAAATCAATAAGTTTTAGCCTTGACCATCTACCTTAAGACCCTTCAATAATTAATTATTAATTACTTGTATATCTCCAACATTACGGCCACTAACAAGACGTTATTACGTAGACAAGTAATTACCCTTGGTAGTTGAACGCACTCGGTGTTTCCCATGGGGCGGGCGTAGTGCGTGACAACCTTGCCATATCTCCTCTTGTAGTATACGTTAGTGGTGTAACGAATGTCATTTTTTAGGCATTCGCGAATGCGAATGCGGATGCGAATGTCTACTGCCGATATTCGCGAATGCGAATGCGAATGCGAATGTTCGGTTTTTACAAGATTTTTAAATCTGGCGCCACTTGTCTATGGCTAAAAGATTGATGATGATTGACTCCGGCTCGCGCGCACTCTTTGTCGCCATTCCGTCCTTGTCCAGAATTTGCCGAGTTTATCTGAGAAAAGCCGATCGGATATTTGTTTACAATACAAATCAACAGATCGACACTGAAGACTGATTAATATGGTAAAGGGAAGAAAATTTTGATTTTTTAAAGCTATTATGTTTGAAGTTGAAATATATCTTTAGTTGTGTTTATTCAAATATAACGATAATAAGTTAATTTCCATTGTTTTTATTTATTCCTTACCTGTCTTTTTTCTGAGGTTCATATTCGCATAAATTTTGCGAATGTGAATGCGAATAAGATTTTCAAACAAATTGCGAATATTCGCGAATGCGAATGCGAATATTCGTTACACCCCTAGTATAGGTATATCGCCTTGCCATCTCTTCTAGCATAGCGTAGCAATATGTCGTGGGTATTACGTTAACAACCCATAGTGTCCCCACTGTTGGGGCACCGATTTCTATCCATAGCTCGGAAAGATTAGACCCCAGTCCACCCACGTGGACCGATTTTGGATTGGTGGAGTTTGTGGCCAGCCCCAGTATCAGATGTTTTTAAGCTGTCAAGCCTCTGACATGGCTTAACGACTACCATTTAGTGATAGCAACTGGCACCAATGGCTTAACGTGCCTTGCAAAGCGCCGACCGGTCGAGATAAATACCACTAACAGTAAAACACATCCAAGCTATAACAGTGACTGTAGTAAGTTAACCTGATCGATAATCGCGACCACGCAAGCTACACTGAGCCACGCTTTCGAGATTGGTTTCTAATCAAATATACTTTTCTTTTCTCAAATATACTTTTCTTTTCTTTGGTATACAAAGTGCGTAAATTTCGAAAAAGTCATTATTACATTGGCCAAGGATTTGAATCCGAGACCCCTAAATAGGAGATTATACTCGTAACCGTGGTGCTACCGATGCTTTTACCACTTACTTGAACCCAAATCAGTTTTAGTAGGCCAAAACCAGGGCGGAACGAATTTGAAACTTAATTTGATTGTTTACCGTATGAATGGGTCATACGTAAATGTATTTATATAACATGAGTTTGAATAAATTATGTATTTCTGAATAACAGCATAGTCCAACCTCTCTTTCACACTTCAATGTCATTCCAATTCAAAAGCCTTAGTGGAAAAGAGATGGCAAATAATCGATCGCTAACCCCGTTGTCATTAAATTAACTAAAACAGTTTAGTTAAGGGTACGTGGTTGGAGTCGTTTGTCAAAAACTATTCGAGGCAGTTATTGAAATCAATAATAGACAAGGGGAGGTGGGCAAAGCAGAAACAGCCGTCATGTAAGATTTGATTTGGAAAATCATAGGTTAGAAAGGCATCCTAATGCTTATTCTTATGACAGTTTTTGTTCGTAGTTTTACTCGAAATTATTACTTTAATAATTAAGAGTAGTAACTATAAATGTGAAAGTGACTTGGTTTGTTTTTATTTCTTTCACGTCGCTATGGAGGAACGGGTCGACATGATATTTTGCACAGAGAGAGTTGACGGGGTGTGAATCTACATAGGCTACGAACACATTTCATCCCATAAAAATATCAAACTCCCTCAGGCATTACACCCGGAACCCTAATATAATGCAAGTTGAAAGCAACGCTTTTTACGAGTATTGCTATAATTTCTTTATCGATTTATATGAAATTCAGCAAAGAGCTTAGACAAATAGTGGGGAGCAACACAGAATATCTAGAAATGATCTACGAACCCTCGACGACCGTCATTAATACGATATCTACACGAGCAAAAGCTAGTGTATCTATATTCTATTTATTGACTTATTCTATTGTATAAAGGTTTTGGAACGAGAGTTAGGTAGCCTGTTAAAATATCTCTTATTTACAAACTTATTTACAAATATCACTGATATACGTAGGACGCTCGAAAAATTCTGTCCTTTACAGCTATATTTCACAATCGTTCAAAATACTCTCAACCACAGTTGATGCATAAGGACATACGTCGAAACCAATCATCAAACCAACTTTTCCACGTTTCTGTAGAGAAATTGGCACACTCTTGGTCCCACGCTGCCACAAGTTCTTCATCGCAGGTAAAACGTCTTCCTTTGAGTCGCTTTTTGACTTCCGGAAACAATCCAAAGTCGCAAGGTCTGGACTGTACGGAGCGGAGGGTGATCCAAAATATTTAGTCCAGATTTTACAAAAGCTGTTGTTTCCTTTGCTTTATGTGACGGAGCATTATCAAAATGAAAAAACCATGTGTCAAGCCGAGACTTTGGTCGCCAGTTCCGAAGTTTTTCAACGACTTTTGGCAAAAAAAATTGCGTGTACCAATTACTTGTAACCGTCCGCTGTTTATTTAGTACGACTCTTTCCACGAGACCACGTTACCCAAAAAATACGGCAATCATTCGCTTTTTAGTCGAATGAGACTTGCGGACCTCCACCGGTGTATCTTAATCTTCGAAAAGCTATACTTTGGATTGGGATTTCGTTGGCAAATCAAAATAATAAAGCCAAATTTCATCGCTTTTTGTGATGCCGTTAACATCCTTGGATGCCCCGTTTTCAAAGCGTTTTAACATTTTTTACACCAATCTACTCGGGTATGCTTTAACTCCTCTGTCATTAAGTGGGGGACTCAAAGGGAACATACTTTCCTAACTCGCAAATTATTGTTCAGGATATTGTGAATGGACGATGCAAAAATATTTAAGAGTTCCTGAATCTGCCTGTACGTAATACGTCGGTCTTCGTTTAGCAGTTTTTCCACTTCAGCGATATTTTCAGACGTCACAGCTTCGGTTGGCCGACCGGGACGAGGATCATCCTCTACACTAAAATCGCCACTTTTAAGTCTTGTATACCACCGCTTTATTGTCTTCAAGGATGGACAATCTTCGCCCAATACAGAAGACATTTCCGTGAAACACTCCTCTTCAGATAACTTGCGCAGCAAATTGTAACGAATAACAGTGCGATACTCGATTTTTGTCCACGTAGCCATTTTCGATGTCGCCGCCGCCGACTCGTCGCTCACTCCAAAGATTCTGACCACACGAACTAGTCGAAACACGTCCCGCTGTAATTCTTCGCGATCGTTCTAATAGTACTTACCGCAGTTTTCTATGATTTCTAGAAAAGGCTGAGGACTGAATTTTCCGAGCGCCCTACGTATACAAATTATATACCAAACCCAAAAGTAACATATAATATTGTAAATAGGTGTCTACATAATTATGTATTGATAAAAAAAGGAAGCGGAAAGTTATGGCATATTTATCTATCTGAAGTTACACTTATTTAACATGGCTGTTATTAGCCTGTATAAGATATACAGAGTGTTCAAAGACCACTCCCACAAACTTAAACAATCTATTTATGAAACTGAACAACTAAATTCTGCAAAAAAGCTCCTGAATTTTGAATCTTTGCAAAAAAATACTTATCTGTATTCAATTCTGTATGGAGAATCCAAAAACTTTTTTGAGTGATCAGGATGGGTTCTTTAGGAATAGTTGTTTAGTTTTATGCACCCATAAAACCACCACTGAACCCACCGTTTCATTTTCCGGGGGTGATGATGTTTTTTTGCACCCTGTATAAAAAGTTAAAGTGCTGAATAAATCAAAATCAAAACACAAGCCAACAAAATCTCTAATT
This sequence comes from Coleophora deauratella, assembly GCA_958295455.1. NCBI lineage: Eukaryota > Metazoa > Arthropoda > Insecta > Lepidoptera > Coleophoridae > Coleophora > Coleophora deauratella. The sequence goes on from OY282406.1 coordinate 2,049,835, forward strand.
GATTGAACCGCTGACAAATCTTGTAAGCCGACAGTGATGAAGCGATTTCTGAACTCTGTGACCATTTCTTGTGTAAACAGTGATTGGTCAGTGATCAATATTAGTTTGTCAGATTAATTAAGGTACTAGTTGTCATTCGGTCCTTAAGGGATAATGTTCGCTTAGGCGCCAATTTTGTAAGTGTGATGTGGCAATGAGAAAGAAGAAGAAAATGATGAAATAAAAATGTATTTATTAATTTAGTGAAATGATTTTGAAATAGATTTTTTAGAATTTATTAAATCAATTCAGTTAATTAATAAATACATTTTTGAATCAATCAATCAATCAAATACTATACTAAAAAAAATACTTATCAAATACTTTTTATTTAAACTTTGCCATAAATTCAATATTGGATGCTAAATTGAAATTGAGATTGAAATTGAAAAACTTTATTTGAGTCACAGAGAATTCATATAAATAGGTTAGTAAAACACAAAGAAAAGAAAGAAAATGGGGTTATTAAATTAAATTATTTTTTGGTTTCCGGTTAGAGACAAGATGGACGGTCACCCAATGTTTTAGGATTGGGCTGTCCATTCTGTCTCCAAAAATAGATAGGAGACTGTTGGCGCCGCCGCGAACACGGCGCATCAGGGAGGCAACTCTTTTTCTGACAATTGCAAAAAAGTCATCAATATGTGCCTCTGCAAACATCTATATTATAGATGTTTGCAGAGGCACATATAATGCAAATTATAATGATACAGTAAACTACTTTTAATATCTTTTTAAGAATTTTAAGAATTTTAATCGGGTTCAGTAGGCTGTTTACTTACCTACAGCGTATTTATACGCATATACAAAGTCGCGGGTTCTCCAAAACTAGGACAACTATTTCTCTTCTTATCTTACCGACACGGCTTTTACGGTTCAAACGTATGTCAAGAACCCTTAAGACGTAATGAATGTCCGTCCTCTCGAAGGTGCTTTAACACTGAGACTCTCCAAGAAAAGATTCAATAGGTTACTTAAGTGTACTTATGAGCTTTCCAAACCAGCCTTCTATATTAACGCTAAATAAAAAAGATTTTAAGGCCAAAATCGTTATAGGAGGTCGGTGAAGCGTACCTAAGCTAGCTGCCTTGACACTCAATACAATTCGTATTTCACCTACTATCCTTTTCTTTGTTACATGTAAGAGCGAGAGAGATAGTTGAGTTGACGGCTGTATAAAAAAAGCGGTCAAGTGCGTGTCGGACCACGCGCAGTGTAGGGTTCCGTAGTATGTACTTCGACAGACACTGCTTCATGGGAAAACCTCCCGTCTTACAAAATTGACTACTACTCGTTAACTTGTAAAGCCTACTAAGCTGTGATAGTTTTCATTTTAACTTCGTTATATATACTACTACCATGAATTTTTTGACATTTCTAGAAACAACCGTTTAGCTGCTAGGTGGGACACATGACTTTAACAAAAATTTTTACTTTAAAGCTCAATATTTCAAAAAGTGATCCCTGAATCAAAAAATGGTTTCCCAAACCCACAATATTTTTGAAAGACCTATCTAATGATACCCCACACCGTGTAGGGGATACCCAGATTTCTTTTTCAAGATTTTATTTCACCACTCTGTCGGCGTGATTAATGTGCATATCCATGCAAAATTACAGCTCTCTAGTACTAATAGTCTCTGAGCTAAGCCGCGGATAGACAGACAGACAGACAGACAGATGGACATGGCGAAAGAATAAGGGTTCCTTGTTGACTACAGAACTCTAAAAACCATACTATCAGTGCAAAGAGACTGTACGTCTATGATGAGGAATTTATTCACCATGCTTTTTCCAATTAAGATTAAACTTAGTCATAATGTCTTAGTTATAATATAGTGGTCCAACGAGAAACAAGTTTCCCTCATAATCCCATCAGTGGGACAGATTAGTGGGACCACGAGAAACCGGGGCTAAAGTTACAGTGGTGTCGATTCGGTTTTCATGATTAAATTTATTTAACACGATTAAACTTAATTTAAGTATTCTGTCTTCTTCTTTCTATATCGAAAGACAAGCTTCAATTTAGTTTAGTTCTGTCAAATAAGTTTAATTGTAAACACCGAATCGACACCAATAAGGCGAAAAATTTTTTGGGTCCCACTCAGACAGATTTGTCAATTTTGTAAGAGAATATTTTCTTGCGTTATCTTCATGTTATCGTGTGCCACATTATCTGTAAAGTAATAAAGTTGTAAAATATACGTTATTTAATCTGATGAGTGTTTGCCCCAGTTAACGGACCCTACAATTGAATACTCCGTAATAAAATAGAGAAACATCTATGAAAGATGTTTTGTCCAGTTGGGAAACCAGATTTTCTTGAAAGTTACAGGTTTCTCCCTACTATGATAGGGTAGACGTAGTTTCATCCCCTGAAACATCTTATCCTCATAAGGCCCGACGTCCTATTTTTAGGACATAGGCTTAGTAGAAGTTCAGACTTGTGGATAAAAAAAAAAAACTTATCTACATAAAATTTGAACTGATTTTCGAAATCGTATTATGATTAGAAAACATTTTACGCCGACCCCAAATGATTGGGATAAGGGCAGGAGAATGATGAATGATGATTATGATTTGAATATTGGCTCCATTTCTGAATGAACCACATTTGAGTTCAAGCGTTAGAGTCTTTTTTTAGGTCGTTGGGCCGAAATGACTACCTGCCTAAATTTAGCTTGGGCCTAACGAGGTTATTTAGTAGCTACAGATAATACGCAACAGACGTTAGCCATAGAGCAACGAAGTCTTCTAATAAAGATGGATCGTCAATGACTGACTCGGTGGCTAAGTGGTTAGCGATCCTGACCTCTAATCCGAGAGTCGGGTTCGATCCCCACACGGCAAACTTTTCTGTGATGAGCAGAATTGTTTGCTCTGAGTCTGGCTGTATTATATCTATAAACGTATGTATTTAAAAAAGTATATGTGTATGTATATCAGTCTCTGGTTCCCAAGATACAGGGAATTCTAATTTGGGGCCAGATGTCTGTGTGTGATTTGTCCCAGGTATTATTATATTTTTGACATAAAAATTTCAAGGATTTGAAGGTACCTATGCGCAGAAGTATTCATTTTTTTTTTTTTTTTACCCTCAATTGGTAAGCCCTTGGCATCATCTCACCTGATGGTAAGTGACGATGATGCCGAAGATTGAAGCGGGCTTACCAAGATTCCCCAACGCAATGGGGAACTGGCTATCTTATCTTCATGCCGGAACACATCAATGCTGTTAACATTGATGTTTGGCGGCAAGACTTAGATAAGATGGTGGTAGCTAGCCAGGCGGGCTCAGAAAATGCCCTACCACCAACCAAACTGAGTCCACAAAGTTGGACCCCGCCGGGAATCGAACCCGCGACCTCCTGATGTGAAGCGAGCGGCAAGCCACTACGCTACGGAGGCGGTTAAAATTCATATTTTGTCCAAACAATAAAGATTGCCTTTTTATCTATACTTAGTTCCTTCTCCTTTGCTTTATGGCTGTTTATTTAGGATCTCGTCACTAGGGATCTTTTTTCCCTTAAAAAAGGCTTTATTCAGCCTTAAAAAAAGATAAAAAGAAACACTTAGAAACAGTCTTTTGTACTCGTAGTTTGGAAGGTATAATGTTCGGCTAATCTTGCAACAGTCAATATTCTGTGCTGGCTTGGTTAAAAAGCTAAAGCGAATAAAGAGGCATATTTCCACACTCCAAGAAACTGAAGCGTTCTAAGTGCCTATTACTTACTAGTACATAAACATCGGTTTAATAGTTAATTTTACATACATTTATGAAAACACCATAGCCACAAATTTAATTTTTATTTTTAGGAATCCATTCCTATTGAATATCTATCTATATTTAATTTCACTTCTTATTCTCGTATAACTTTTTTCGGCTGTTACAAAAAAAAATACTAGTTAGGTAAAAGCAAGCTTTGTTTTCATGTCAGCACTATTCAGCCCGTGAATTCTGGTTTGCAAGCGGCTTGAAAATGAGAAAAAAGTTCGTATATTTTTTATTATAACAGCTGTGTTCAGGAAAAAAGGTTTAAGAGAAAATATTTCACAACATTTAATGCTGAATTGTGGAGAAATGAAGCGCAGGACCGGTCGATGTGGAAATCCTTGGGGGAGGCCTTTGTCCAGCAGTGGACGTCTTTCAGCTGATGATAATAATGATGTGGAGAAATAAATAAATACAAATAAAAAAACAAACTTTAATGCAGCTAGTAAATAATTAACGATTTTGGTTGCGTCAAAATTCTAGTAAAATGGAGTATCATGAAACTGGTAAATTTTTATCCTATATTTTTGCTGAAATTGCAAAATGAGAACTGAACTCATATCGATCAGCTAGCTAACTGGACAAAATTCTACCGAAGATAGCGAAGTATTAAAAATAAATTTGTTCCAGTTTCAACGTAATTAATTGTATTGCTAAGCCTTTTTTTCACTCTACAGACATATTATATAAACGCTAAATGCAGTTCAGACAATTAGAGACATACGACCTGCGACTAAGAGGTCCCACTGCGTCTGTCATTGATGTTTTAGGGGACGTTTTTACTCAAACAAACGCTTCAGTACCCTGTTACCCTGTATATGACTGACTCAGTGGCTAAGTGGTTAGCGATCCTGACCTCTGGTCCGAGAGTCGTGGGTTCAATCCCCACACTTCAAACATTTCTGTGATGAGCAGAAATGTTTGCTCTGAGTATGGGTGTATTATATCTATATATGTATGTATTTAAATGTATATGTGTATGTATATCAGTCTCTGGTTCCCAAGATACAGGGAATCCTAGTTTGGGGCCAGATGACCGTGTGTGATTTGTTCCGGATATTTCGCCCTAGCTCCCCCCCCCTATATTTTCATGATTTTTTATTTGATAGGTGGCAAACGAGCAGACGGATCACCTGATGGTAAGGGATTACCGCCGCCCACAGACACCCGCAACACCAGAGGAGTCAATACCTTTGGTGACCTTTGAAATGGGATGGGGGGAATTGGGGGAAAGGGGGGGGGGTTAGGTTGGGCCTCCGGTATCCTCACTCACTCGGCGAAACACAACGCAAGCTTTGCTTCATGCCGGTTTTCTGTAAGGCCGTGGTATCACTCCGGTCGACCCGGCCCATTTGTGCCTAAGCATGGCTCCCACGGTACAAATTATGTCGGCGCCCCTGTGACTCTACTCATAAAACTGAAGTTTTACAGCTTTACTGAAATCGCAAAGATGCAGAACAAAAGTTACTGTAAGAACGTAAAAAGGAAGGAGAAGTAAAGATACTAAGTACCCGGAAAAAGGTGAGATTTTTCATACAGATAAAATCAGCTGTTTGGTAAATTATCTGTGGAGTCCCAAAGTTTTTTGAGAGTTAACTACTTTATAGGTCTCTTTTTGTAAAAGTTCTTCATTTAATATATTGTGGAAAATAACTGGTTCTATCAGTGGACAGTAACTTGTTCTAAATCTACTTTGTTACATCAAAGTTTTTTTTTTTTTAATTAATTGATCTTGACCATATACATATATAGGTGACTTTAAATTAGTTCTTGATACGAAAGGCTATGAATGCAAATAAGTATGAAGAGTCCAAAATTTTTTTTGCGATTTGACTATGGGTTCCTTAGGGAAAGTTGTTCGTTATCATGAGCACATGCATAGTCTTTCGTATCAAGAACTAATTTAAAGTCACCCTATAGAGAGGATGGATGAGGACCGTGCGGCAAAGAGAGCGTACAAGGGACGACCGACAGGGAAACGCCCTGTTGGGCGTCCCCGGTACTGCTGGAGTGACGAAGTCCAAAAAAAAGACCTGATTACCCTACAAAGAGCCGATTGGCGTGATCCGGTACAGGACAGGAAAGAGTGGCGGAATTTGGTGTCGGAGGCCAAGATCCTCTTTGGGTCGCGGAGCCAGCGAAGTAAGTAGTAAGTATACAACCCCAATCCCATTTCAAAGGTCGGCAACGTGCTTGTGACTCCTCTGGTGTTGCGGGTGTCTATGGGCGGCGGTAATCGCTTACCATCAGGTGATCCGTCGGTTCGTTTGCCACCTGTCACATAAAAAAAACCTAAATGTTTTTCTAGTCTTGTTTGTTTTGTTTGTATACTTTTTATTGTACGACAAAATAATACAACAAAATTTATGAAAAAAAATACATGGATGCACAAAGGCGGTCCTCATTTTTATGTATTAAATCTTTTTATATCTTTTCTCTGTTTAAATATTCTGTATGAAGGGTTGACCCGGTGAAGGTTGCGGGAAGCACCAGACTGGTAGCGTTTACCAGTGAACGTCTTTCAGGTAATATGATGATGGTTATGATGAAGTGTTCTTTAGAACCCGAGCGGTGGTCAATCGTCACCAAAATAGATTATATGCGCGGCCGCACAGTCAAATATCTCTCCAGCACTGAAAACTGTATCTAATATCTTTGAATATTTTCACTTAAAGGTTACCCCATTTCTGCTAAATGTGAGCAATAATTAAGTACTTTAATATCTCTGTTCGCAAAAACAGCAGCCTTAAATTAAGGTCGGAGTAGAGTAATGATTGACCCTAATCCCCGTTTTTAATCAGAAGCAAAGGATGGGTATTTAAAATTGCCCCTTTATTTATACCTCTACCGAGCGGTACTCATTTAATTTTAAGGTAAGTTGGAATAAAAAATTATATCACCTTTACATATCAAATACAGGTTGTATCATAAAACGATTATATGTACATATAAAATTAAACAACTTTTCCCTAGTAGTTCATAGAAGAATTTTTTTTGTGGTCCAAAAAATTTAACGATGACGTTAAGTTTCTTGTAACAAATTATTCAGGTTTTATGAAGCCTTAGTTTAAAATATACTGTCAGTAAAAACACTCTTTATTGTAAAAGTAAAACTAATAAAAGTTTGCACTCTAAAACTATAACTCAGTTAACTAAGTTAATTAGAGTAGATAGATAGAATTATTTTGCTCTTAAACCCTAGTAATTGCCTGAGACCACTAAATATGTATTTTAGTTTTATTTACTATTGGATAGATTATCTCAACGGGTGGAAAGTGATGGTAATGCCGAAGATAGAAGCGAGCTTACCAAGATTTCTCAACACAATTGGGAACTGGCTTTCCTATCTCCATGCCCGATTTCCTGTCTCCATGCTCTTAACATTGATGTTTGGCGGCAAGACTTAGATAAGACGATGGTACCTAGCCAGGCCGGGTCCAAAAATACCACCACCCTTACTCAATTCTATAAAGTTGAACCCGGCCTTATTCTATGAATGGCATTTTCCATTTTTCATCCGGTAGAGCTGTTATCTATGCATCACCTACCTTCACTGGAGGTCAAGAAAGCTTCACGGGTCTGCACTGCCTTAAATTACAACCCACGGCCCGGCGGAGCCCTACGTCGCTATCGAGGTCCGAGGGATGTATAACCATTAATAACTGAAAGCATTTCTTCCGTTACCTCAGCCGTTCATGATTTATTTACTTCTGGCCACCCTTTGGTGGCTTCTGTGTGAATTTAGAGGTTATGTTATGAATATACCATAGAAACTTTAAAAAATATATTGTGAAGAATTTTCAGCAGTGTAAGGATCAAAAAGCTAAAAAAGCCAAACCATAGAACTAAAAATAACAGTAATTTACTGAGTAACAACTAATTTAGAGTGTTAAATAATAGCAAAAACCCAACTGTCACTTCATTATATTAAATGGCATATCTAATATTGTATTATCCCTCGGAAGTTTATTGTGTTGCTACTCTCCAATAAATTATTAGCCATTCTTTCATTTCAACTAAAGTTTATCCTCCTTAGGTAAGCACATTTAGGCTACTTTCACATGAAGGACTTCGACAAATAACAGAACGATTGTATGTTTCGGTCGACGCCATCTTTTTTAGGGTTCCGTAGCCAAATGGCAAAAAACGGAACCCTTATGGATTCGTCATGTCTGTCTGTCTGTCTGTCTGTCTGTCTGTCTGTCTGTCCGTATGTCACACCCACTTTTTTTCCGAAACTATAAGAACTATACTGTTGAAACTTGGTAAGTAGATGTATTTTGTGAACCGCATTAAGATTTTCACACAAAAATAAAAAAAAAAACAATAAATTTTGGGGGCTCCCAATACTTTAGAACTGAATCTCAAACAATTTTTTTTCATCAAACCCATACGTGTGGGGTATCTATGGATAGGTCTTCAAAAATGATATTGAGGTTTCTAATATCATTTTCTTCTAAACTGAATAGTTTGCGCGAGAGACACTTCCAAAGTTGTAAAATGTGTGTCCCCCCCCCCCGTAACTTCTAAAATAAGAGAATGATAAAACTAAAAAAAATATATGATGTACATTACCATGCAAACTTCCACCGAAAATTGGTTTGAACGATATCTAGTAAGTAGTTTTTTTTAATACGTCATAAATCGTAAACCGCAATTTACCTTTCATTCAAGTTACAACGAACTACAAAAACTTTTATATTATGTTACTTGCTGCTACGGAACCCTTCATGGGCGAGTCCGACTCGCACTTGGCCGCTTTTTTTTTTGTTTCTGTATCTTCCATAAAATATTTTCTGTTGTCTTTTGCATGCTAAATAAAAGGTCGTTTTGGCACAGTGAACACTCCTATATAAGCCAATATAAAAGGTTTAGATCAGCTGCAACCATTAAAACTGGCGATCCTATTCATTAAATGATCAACTTTCCACAAGGAACCCACCCATAATTCACAAAAAAGACTTTTCTAACAAGTGAATGAGCTGATCAGTAAAACTCAGTAAATATGGAAAGAATAATGTTTTTTCCCGAATTTTCACAAAAGCTTTTTCACAAAAGTTGCTCAGTTTCAGGAGTAGAAGCCCCACTTTAAACAGTATCAGCTGGTTTTGTCGTACGAATTCACTACAGTATAGGGGTCGTACATTAATCACGTGAGGCTCAAAAGGGGGGGAGGGGGTTCAAAAAATTACGAAATATCACAAGGGGGGAGGAGGGGTGTACTGAAATATCACGTGTATTTATTTTTTCGTTGAATACGCGATTTCTAGAGTAATTTCCAAATGTCGGTTTCGTTCTTGCCAAGGTTCGAAACGGCTTCAGGCAGTCAGAAACAACCTGCAACCTTAATGTCTGTCTGGAAATTTTATCACGGTGCTTAATTTTCGAGAATTAGATTACATTATACCTGTTTTTAAAGATAATATTTTGTACCAAAAAATACACGTGATTTTGGGTAGGGGTTGGGGGGGCAGTCTAAAACCTCACCACGTATCACCAGGGGGGAGAGGGGGGTCTAAAAAGTTACTAAAAACATCACGTGATTAATAGACGGCCCCATAGGCTATCGTCCGTGGGACTGGAGCTTTATTTTATCCGTACATTATCCTCGTTCCATCTTACTTGGTAAAGCAGTAAATTATTCTGAGAGCAACAGTTTATAGGATAAGAAAAAGAATATTAAATGATGAAGTCTCTAAATTTATGTTCGATATCATTGGTCGACTCTATTTTCTATTTGGGTTGAGTTTATTTACTAACAAAGTTTATTTGAGCGAGTACGAGGAGGATGCTTTTATGTCAATATAGAGAGAGACGTCTTATAGATATGAGAAGCGATTTTCTGCATAGCATGGTATGAACTGGTGGATGGAGGGGTCGAACTTTCTTATCTTGTACGGTATTCCCATTAGGTTGATAAGAAATATTTATACATGAAACTACGGATCGCCATTTGCTCATATTCTAACATACTTTTTGTATTTTAGTGGTGGAAGTATACATATAGTTATTTTTCCTTCTGCACCATCAGGTGACATGACGTCAAAGGCGAACCAATTGATCTTTCTACATTTATTTTTTGACATTTATGTATTTTTCAATTTATTATTTGGTTTTTAATTATTTTTTTATGTTTCTTCCTGTGCTTTAATTATTTTGTAATTATTAGAATGATTATTATTATTGACTGTTATGATTATGAATATTATTAACTGTTTGAGAGATTTGCACGCTTTTTTAAAGCAGAATACTGTACTTGACGCTAATTTAAGACCATATTATGTATTGACATGTATTCTTGCAAATAAATTATTCCTATTTCTATTTCTGAACCAACCAATTGAATTCTCTGGCTTTGAAGGAAAAAAGTACGTTACATTTGACTTTTATTTGTATTTAGAACGTATGTGTATATCAGTCTCTGAATCGTAGTGCGGGGCCAGATGACCATGTGTGATTTGTCCCGAATATTTAATATTATTATTAATTTATTCATATTTGTATTGGCTCCTATCTGAACTACTTTATAATTCTGGATATTCCGCTGGTAAATTACCATCTCCTTTGTATCAAATCTTAAACACAGCATCTTTACACCTCTAAATTAACAATGAGTTAATTAAACTGTCGGAAGGGACGTGAATTGCGTTATCAACTAAACGTTTAAGATGTATTTCACGCTGGATTAGGAAGCTTTGTCTTTATCGAAGCGTAGATCAAGTAATTGGGAGAGTTTAGTCAGAAAAATAGTCCTTCTTTTTGAAATAAAAAGGTTTTCACGTTGTTACTTATAGAAATCAGGACTTGATTCCCATGTGGAGTTATGGCCTTACCTTTACGCCGTTAAAAAAAAGCGGCCATGTGCGAGTCGGACTCGCCCATGAAGGGTTCCGTAGCAGCAAGTAACATAATATAAAAGTTTTTGTAGTTCGTTGTAACTTGAATGAAAGGTAAATTGCGGTTTACGATTTATGACGTATTAAAAAAAACTACTTACTAGATATCGTTCAAACCAATTTTCGGTGGAAGTTTGCATGGTAATGTACATCATATATTTTTTTTAGTTTTATCATTCCCTTATTTTAGAAGTTACGGGGGGGGGACACACATTTTACAACTTTGGAAGTGTCTCTCGCTCAAACTATTCTTACCAAGTTTCAACAGTATAGTTCTTATAGTTTCGGAAATAAAGTGGCTGTGACATACGGACAGACAGACAGACAGACAGACATGACGAATCCATAAGGGTTCCGTTTTTTGCTATTTGGCTACGGAACCCTAAAAAAGAGCTATGTCCCAGTACTGGGGAGTTCATAGCTTGTTAAAAGTATCGGTATCACATTAATTATACAATATAGACCACGGGTCACCAATTAGTTTCGTTTGGGGTCCGTTTTAGGAAATAATATGACAGTCGCGGTCCGGTCCTACTTTTTTACAGCAGCTGAAGCAGCAAAGACAAAACCCGTGAAATTATAAATTACGTACTCGAGTATCGTATAACGCAACTTTTTTTACTGTGTAGGTCGATCTGTCAAATAACGTATGGGATATAAGGATATTGGAAACTAACTTTGTTCTATACAAAATTTGGGAGCTCGATTTACACAGTCAAAATATTGCGTAAGTTGATTTGTTTACTGAAGGTCCGCACAAAATAGATCGGTGGTCTGGATCCGAACCGCGGACCGCCATTTGGTGATCCATGCTATAGACTATAGGCTTAATATTAGCACGATACAGAGTAACTACTCCCGAATGTGAAAGTCGAGTAATTTGAAAAGCACTGGAACGATGTTCATATAAAAATGTAAAAATAACCGCCATAAAAGCTTTCAAATGATAAATGAAAACACATTAAAAGCAGTTCACCGTATGCAGGCAGATATATCTACATATATGTATAGATACATACGGAGATATACATAGGTACGCTTTCTCCAGCTGAACGAAAGACGGCGAAAACAAAAGCTGGGAAGAAGACGAAAACACTAGTTTTAAATTGCGGTGCATGCTGGGGCTACCATGGGGGTGTAGTGCGACTGGCATATTCGCTGACAACAAAGTGGATAATTTTCACGAATTAATGCGCAGACTCCATCTCTCCTTTATGGAAAAAGAATGTATAATATATCGTGGCCAGATCAAAGCATTGATCACTTCATGATGTGGCCGACCATTTCATGAAATGGAAAATATCCGCTGGTCACATCATGATATGATCTGGCCAGATCAATGAATACATCAACGTTTGACGATATACAGCTAAACGCACGGCTATTTCATGAAATGGTCAAGCATTAGTGATTATATCGTAAAATAGTTATAGTATCCACCGTTAGGGGCGCTAATATCCTTTTGTTTTTGTGATGCATCATGGCGGCGTACAATTAATAATGAAAAAAAAAGCTATTTATAATGCGCAAATTGAAGATAAAATAGAAGTTAAATGTCGCTACGACACTAAACTACAATATTTTTTCTAAAGTCAATCAAAAAACGAGCCCAACGTTGCAGTTCCTTGCTTTCTTCCTTCCGAGTAAAACCTTGAAGTTTGGAAAGTATTTCATAGGTTAGTAGATATCAGTCTTAAAATCTAAGTATTAAAAATGTATAATTTATCTGTTAACCAAGATTACTCAGATTTAAAGAATGCCAGTAACTTTTCAACGTATTTTCAATTTTTATTAAACCTTTGATATTATGGAAACCCTACATTAATGATATGGCCAATCGTGGATGGACATATCATTAAACGTTGACGTTTAAACGATATGGTCAGTTTTAGCTGGCCATTTCATGAAATACGACCATTTCATGAAATGGTCGGCCACATCATGAAATGATCAATTTTATGATCTGGCCACGACATATATAAACAATAATCCTATTGTTAATATCATATACAGGATGTAACAGAAGTGTGTGACAATACTTCAAGGTTGGTTTTTACCCATCAAACTTAACAACTTTTGTTCTACAACTTTGTTGAAATCGCAAAATTTTTTTTGGACTTTTCATACAAATCGATCAGCTGGCGAACCAAGTTTGTATGAAAAGTCCAAAAATTTTTTTGCGATTTCAACAAAGTTGTAGAACAAAAGTTGTTAAGTTTGATGGGTAAAAGCCAACCTTGAAGTATTGTCACACACTTCTGTTACACCCTGTATAATTATGTTTACATGACTGATAAACAATTTATCAATACCTATTGAATCATTTTGTATTTTTTTGTATTTTTTTTTAAATTGTATAACTTTTATACGGGACTTTGTGCCTGAAAATAAACATTTATTATTATTATTAAATTTCAATTATAGTCCTTACTTATTACTTTTACAATACAAAAGTTGTAGGCGTAATTATTTAAAGTGATAACTTCAAAACGATAGTTTATATCGACTAAAGAAATTACCTACACAGAAGCAAAGAAAACATTAAAAGTATATTAGCGTTGGTTCAATGTTAACCGCAAATGGATTCTAAATTACCTTAACAGTACTATTTGGGGCATTACCTGATATTTAATTTCAGGCAGATACCGTTAAACCTATTTATATAATTAACCCAAATATAGAAACGTTTTTATTGGGTTCAGTATATTCAGAAAAGTGTTCAGAATGCCCCAAACTAGGATGCCCTGTATTGTGGGAACCAGAGACTGATATACATACTTACATGGATTATTTAAAATTATGCATCCAGACAAAGATCGATAAATCTGCTCAAATAGAATAGAATGTTTTGTCAGGAGTGCCAACCTACTAACTCGCCTGGTCTGTCTAAAAGATAAAAAAAGGTAAAGAAACATTTATTTAACAAACAACACACAATACATTACAAATTAATTATTATTATTAATGTCTAATATTTAAATGGAACTAACTAACTACCTTTACCGGTCGTGAACTGAGCGATGTAGATTTACATTTCGTGTGGTGTAAATCAAGTGGAGTGTGTGAGATTTGGATTGACGTCGCGCCGCCGTAACGTGTTACGCAATTAAAACATTATTATTTACAAACTCCGCAAATCGTGTTCTTCCAAAAAACATCCCATGCTGAAGATAGAGCCTAAAGTAGACAAGAGTTCAAGGAAAAAGCTATCTTGGAATAATTTTCCCGACAGCCACGTTCATGAAAGTGTCATTGTCATTGACCTTTTTGTAGGAAAATACGTGAATGAGCCGACCGTCATTGATTGACTGCGCGAACATGCGTTTTGATGATTTTGGGAAAATTTTTATGTCATTTTTTCAGTAGAATCAATTTATTAAAAAAAATATTATAGGTACATATATTCAGAACAAGTATTTTTTGTACTTTCATCCCTTAGAAGGCCGTTGTCGACCAAAACAACACTCTGTATATAGGCTGACTTTAAATTAGTTCTTGATACCAAAGGGTGGGTATGTGCTCATGAGAACAAACAACTTTCCCTAAGGAACCCATAGTTAAATCGCAAAAAAAAATTGACTCTTTATACTTTAGCCGGTCCGTTGACCGATTTGTATGGAGGGTCCAAATTTTTTTTGAGATTTGATTTTGATGAGATTAGCGCCACATTTAGCATTACCCGTTCTTAGTAAAGTCTTTGAAAAAATTATGCTAAACCAAATGTTACAACACTTTAATTTAAACAAACTTCTGCATAACCAACAATCCGGGAGTAGACAACTTTTGAAAAAATGTTTTAAATACTTCATATGTTCAAAATAATACCCATGAATTAACATTTATTTAAAAATACGCCTGTAAATGCGATTAAAATAAAATAAAAAATTTAAATCAAAATTAAGCCACAAAAACGCGCCATTATGGTCACGTGACCACGTGTGACGTCATCGTTCATTAAACAAACTTCAGTTACCTACCTACTACATATTACGAGTCCGCTGAGGATTTAAGATTTACGGCGATTGAAAATGGACTACAAGTGCTGTGCTGTGTGCCCTGTTGTCGGAGCACAACTATTAACACGCCCATAAAACTATTTATTCACGTACGCACGTACCGATGAAATGAAAATGCATATCCGTAAACTGGCACGAGTGAACGTGAAAGATGTTTCATACCTAATTTTTCGTGAAGATCATTTCGACGCGACGTAGGTAAGTATCGATGGATGTAAGCAATAACAATTGTAATCTTACTAACTTCATTCCCTTTTTTAATAAATAATATTAACCATTTTGAGGTTATGTTGTTTTGCTGTATCTAATTAATACATGTATGTTTCAGCTCCCAAAAGATATGGAGAACTATATCGAATACCATTTGTTAGGTTTTGTAAAGAGGGTATTAATGTAACTAACATGTTTGCCTTCAAAATTTTAATGTCAACCTGATAGAAGAAAACGAACTACCACTTTCAGAGATTTTATTTAAAAAGACAATGAAAGGAACTTGTGGAATCGCTTTATGAGATGAAAAAGAATATGGAATAGTAGAAATGGATAAGACCAGTACTCACTTGTCTGGACCTCACCTCACCTTCAATTGCAGGTATAAAATCAATCATCTTTGGTATTAATAGTATAATATTGATGGTGTAGGAGACAATCAGTGCAGATTTGTAAATTTTACAGCAGAGCAGTTTGAAAAAGTCTAATGTTGAAATATTGGTTTCTTGAAACCAAAATAAGGTTTATGAAAGATAGGCCATCAGGGTGCTTTTATTATCATGCAGGTTTCTACCAGTGCAGCGTTTCCAAAGCAACCCTTGTAATATGTAGTATGTGTATGACACGCATGACAATAAAAGGGACCTAAAAACGGCACGCATACAGGCACGGCCCGCATGTGGGCAGAAATCCGCATGAAAATAAAAGTGGCCTTAGTGTCTAATCATAAGATAATTTGTGTAAGAAATCTATAATATATAGCAATACATTTAATTCCTGATAAATTCTTAACTAAAATAAGGTTGACTATTGATGCACTAAACTGATCATCTTGTCACTATGGATTCAACTAGTTAACTAACTTATCAAGGCCGTGCTTGAAACATGTGACTAGCCGTGTCCCATCAGAGGTTCAAGAAATGTATAGATAGTTGCATAAAGGGTCTAGCTGGATAAGTATAGCGAATCTGCCCCCATATGGGAACTTACCTCAAAACTTGTGTATCAGTATCTCCTTGATATATAAACGCGATTTATATGACCGCAAAACTCCGCTTTGACCAAAGAGCGTAACTATGGCTCTCATTCTAAGTATGTTAACTTGGAAAATATTGTAGTTAGAATTTTAAAACGAATGCCAGGTCCTAGGTAACCTTTTGATGCATATAATATATTTTTTAAAGTTTTTAGGTCAATTATGAACATAATTCTTATAATTTTCTCACTATATATATAATAATATTATAAATGCGAAAGTATGGATGTTTGTTTGTTTGTCAGTTTGTTTGTTCCGCTTTCACGCCGAAACTACTGAACGGATTTGGATGAAATTTGGTAGGTAGATAGATAAAGCACTCGGCTAACACATATGATACTTTTTATCCCGGAAAATTTAAGGATTCCTGTAGGAATGCTTAAAAACTCAAAATGTCCACTTCATCACTAGATGGCGCTATCTTAACATTTTCTTTCTTTCTGTACACAATTCTGAAGTCCACGCGGACGAAGTCGCGGGCGGAAGCTAGTATAGAATATATTTTTATTTATTTCAGTGTTCCTTATGAGTTATAATCACAAAAAAATATATAATCATAAAAAAACCTTTCGAAAAAAGTTGGTGCAACACTTAAAAAAAAAACATACCAGTGAGTACGACGTTAATAAAACATACATGTATTATTCAAACATGTACGGATTGTTAATAATTATCACAATTATTATAAAATAAAAAAAAATTGAAATCAATGCTACGAAAATTTGCATTTGTTTTAAGTTTCTAAGTTATCTATCATACTTTGAATGAGAGCCATAGTTACGCTCTTTTTTTTAATATCTCAAGGTCAAAGCGGAGTACTGCGGTGAAACTCATATAAACCGTGTTTGTATATCAAGGCGATACTGATAAACAAGTTTTGAAGTAGGTTCCCGTATGGGAGCAGATTCGCTATACTTATCCGGCTAGACCCTTTGGTATGAAGTTGTTCACACAAGTCTGTGTCACGGCCTGTACCGGAGTCTAAAAAAATATATGTGATCACACCACAGCCCGTTCACGAATATGTGTGGATAGACTTAAAAACGCTATAACATAAGTAACAGTATTGACTATTGTCATAAATTAAAAAACTAAACAATTTTTTTTGCAGATAAATCTGACGAACGAATCTGAGCAGTTCAAGCTAAATCTGGAGATAATCAACCAAATCAAGTTCAGGAAACCCCACCAGAGGAGACCCATCATCAGTCAGCAAATAAATGAATTCAAGCATATATTTCTAAAAAGTATAGAAGTAAAAGCAGTCAAACTTATATCAGTAAACGAGACTCTGTAGCTTCGCCCCTAAAAGTTAAGAAAGTAGATACTGCTTTATCTCCTTTTAAATATATACCCCACCCAAAGTCAGGTGCATCTAGGAAGTTAACTTTTATAGAAGAAGTAGTATATGAGAGTGAGATTTCTATTGCATCATCAATGCCAGACTCTTCTCCATCTTTGCAGTCTGCAAAGGTTACCACTGATAGCAGTATTAGTGAGTAAA
The DNA here is from genome assembly GCA_958295455.1 of Coleophora deauratella. Taxonomy (NCBI): domain Eukaryota; kingdom Metazoa; phylum Arthropoda; class Insecta; order Lepidoptera; family Coleophoridae; genus Coleophora; species Coleophora deauratella. The sequence goes on from OY282406.1 coordinate 2,067,308, forward strand.
AGAATAAAGTAGATGAAGAATTTCAGAAGCAAGTTAATTTTCTTTAATTTAATTATTTCAATTTACAAGTTTTTTTGGTTTCTTCGCAAAATGGCCCCTGGTAGCAAAAAGTTCCTTTCGCAAAACGTCCATTTCTCAAAATGGCTTAACTTCTGCAAGAAATCAATTTATGGGAGAATTTGCTGACGTCTAACAACACAGGGTGTTAAAAAAAGTGTGTTTAAAGAGCATCCAACCCCATTGGCATACCTAAAGTCACTGTTGATCACTTTCGCCAATTTATCCTAAGAATATTTTCGTTTTGTATTTTTCCGTCGATCGCCGCAAGTTTCAACATTGGCCGCCAAAATTTTATTTTCCCATATTGGGGTCCGGATGGGTGACCATGAAGTTTAGGTATGCCAGGCTTCAAACAAATAAGTTAGATGCTATTTAAAAGGGATACTCAGATTCAAGTATAGAATATAGGAAAAAAGAAAAAATCCAATATTCCAAATTTTTTTGTTGTAAATAGTTTTCTTCTATCGGGTTGACATGCAAATTTTGAAGGCAAACGTGTAGTTTTCATTAATACTCTCTACAGAACCTAACAAATGGTATTCCATGTAATTATCCATGTCTTTTGGGAGCTCAAACATCTCGGAAAGTAGTTGTAAATTGTTTTCTTCTGTCGAGTTGACATGTAAATTTTGAAGGCAAACATGTAGGTTTCGTTAATACCCTCTTTACAGAACCTAACAAATAGTATTCCATGTAATTTTGCATGTCTTTTGGGAGCTGAAACATCTGGAAAAGTGGTTGTAAATCGTTTTCTTCTATCGGATTGACATGCAAATTTTGAAGGCAAATGTGTAGGTTTCATTAATACCCTCTTTACAGAACCTAACAAATGGTACACCATAGTTTTCCTATATTCTATACTTGAATCTGATCTGAGTAACCCCTTTAAATTTTAAGCGCACTTTTTTAACAACCTGTATTTTTTTGCAAAGAATCCAGTTTTTTGTTCCATCCATCCAATCTAAGTAGATGTGGCTCGACATTCAATAAAGGATTAGGCCCAAGCAGATTTTGCAGTCTATTTATCTTGATAAGTTAAGAGATAAAACTATCTTTCTTTTATATGGAAATAAAATACTATTGAAATTATTATAAACTTTTATTTATCAAACTCAAATATATTTTATATTCAAGTACATACATGTTTTACACATTTTAGAATATCATCTTTTCCACCACGTTGACTTGTACCTACACTGAATGTCAAAACTCAAACTCAAAATAGACAGGCTTTACACATGCTTTTGAATTGTAATTTTTTTCTACATAGTCCAAAGTTACCACGCGGAACTTATACACTCACTCATCGTTTCGTGAGCTGTTAGGCACATGACAGACAGATGTATAACGCAGATGGGGTATAGGCATAATAATATGTCTCTTCGGTGTCACTTTAGAAGTGAGAAGAAACACAGGCCAAAAGATACATGCTTCAACACATTTTAAAGGTTCCATACCTCAAAGGAAAAAAGGAACCCTTATAGGATCACTTCGTTGTCCGTCCGTCTGTCTGTCTGTCTGTCAAGACCCTTTTTCCCAGGAAGGCGTAGACATATCAAGTTGAAATTTATATCAAACATTCAGGCCTGCAATCCCTTGAAGCTGTAAAAAAATCAAACTTCTATGCCAACGTAATCAAGAGGCCGTTTATGCTGCATATTTGGACACTTGCATGGGAACCAAAACCTTTATGGTACTTCCCATATACCTAGAATCATGAAATTTGGCAGGAATTATTGAAATCAATCTTTTTAACATGTTTTTCACTAAAAATATCTTTAATTGAATCTAACAACAAATTGCAATCATTTTTAGTGTCATGTTTCATGAAAAGATAATGCATAGAAAATGTTTTTACTACATTTGGCTCATATCCAGGTTGGTGCTTGATAAGTTGGCAATTATTTATATTCCGTTTCTTTGTTTCTGAAAGATACTGGGCAAGAGAGTCTTGATTATTTGTTAATCTGGACAGCTGTTGTTTAGTTTTTGTAAGCTCTTTGCTTTTTATAAACTTCACAGTACTGCCTATCTGCAACAAACAACACATACATTAATAATTTTTTAAAATTAAATTTGAGTGTCAATGAAAAATAATAAGTTTACATAATTTTATTATAATTATTTATCAAAACAAAATAGGTACCTATTGAATATCACAAAAACATTTTGTGACACCTCGATGGCTGCATGGAAGACTGCCGCAATTGCTATTGCGGTAATTGACATTTGGACGTAATTTTTGGCATCTACCAGCCCAGATAAACCTTGTTATTTTTTTGTACGAATACTAAGAAACTTACGAAAAAAATTCACAAGGTGTATCTTGACTGGTACATGCCAAAAATGACATCTAAACATCAATTACCGCAATAGCGATTGCGGCAGTCTTCCTTGCAGCCATCGAGGTATACACAGACCTCAATATGAAACTTTTTAGAGGGTTTTTTAATGAGAAATGAGTTTACTTTTAGCAATTTATATACATATGCCAATATTTTTAATGCAGTTGTGAAACACTTACCTGCGCTAACTTCGGTTTCTATCAATAGCACTCTCTTGATGTGGAAGAAGGCTCTTCGCTTCTTCTGTGGAGCATGCTTGCAGCCACCTTATGATGCCACACAATCGTGGCACTGCACTTCTATGTCCTGCCTTCATTTTCATTAACCATTGATGTTACTCTATAAGGCTTGGCATGTACTTTATGTTCTGGACAAATTCTTGCTTTTACCGTACACTCGCTAGCAGTGTTCCGACACACTTGTACATAACCTATAGCATCATCTCCATAGCTTTCTCTCGAAGACCTGATAAAAAAGATAGCTTATTGTTTTATATTAACTTAACAATTGTAAAATACAACCAGTTAAAAATATACTCACGCAGCAGTTTTAACATTTCTGTATTCAGATGAACAAAAATTTGAATTGGTTGTGAAATAATCCACTACCATAAAAAAATCGATTTTCGGCAAATTAGCGCTGTCAGCTTTTACAAATCCTTTTTCCATTATAATATAACCACCACATTTTCACACTTTGAATGTTTTTTTGTTACTTTTTGCACGCTTTTCGCACAAAAATAGCCAAAAAATCGCAGTAGATAACCTATTAATATTGCTGTCAAATGATTGTTTATTGTACGATGACGTAACGACTTCTGATTGGTGTTTCAAGTCACGTGACTCACAGATAAAAAATAGCTTTTTTTCCAAATAGAAAATAAATCAAATTAATAATTATTTTTTCCAAATTAGTATTGTTTTATGATTTTTGTTAACAGACTAATATTAATAAATAGTTATCTTTATTTTTTAAACATACTGTCAACTACCGGATTTGGCTTCACAAAAGGTCGATCAACTACCGATGCAGGAGTAGCACTTATTCGAAACATCTATGATGCTTTTGAGGAATCACAAGATGCAGTAGGAGTATTTTGTGATTTATCTAAAGCATTTGATTGTGTTGATCATCAAACTTTACTTCTCAAACTAAAACATTACGGTGTAGAGGATAGGGCCCTCAGTCTTCTTAATTCTTACCTAAACAATAGATTACAGACAGTCCAAGTAAATGGCACAAACTCTCTCGGCTCTACAGTAAAAATAGGTGTTCCCCAGGGATCTATATTAGGACCCTTTCTCTTCCTTGTTTATATTAATGACTTACCATTTATGGTGCAACATCGCTCAAATATTGTGTTGTTTGCAGATGACACATCTCTTATTTTTAAGGTAGACAGGAAATACAGCAAAATTGACGAAGTAAACAACACACTTTCAGAGATACATAAATGGTTTACTGTTAACAACTTGCTATTAAATGCTACAAAAACGAAAGTTGTAAAATTCAGATTAACAAATGTCAAACAAACTCACGATGGTGTAATATTAGATAGTAATGTTTTAGAATTCGTAAATAGTACTGTTTTTCTTGGTATTACTTTAGATGCTTCCTTACAATGGGGACCACATATAGAAACCCTAGCAGGAAAACTTAGTTCAGCTGCCTACGCCGTGAAGAAAATAAGGCAACTAACAAATGTAGAAACTGCTAGACTAGTCTATTTTAGCTATTTTCATAGTATAATGTCTTACGGCATCTTAATTTGGGGACTAGCGGCTGACATAGAAACTATTTTTATACTGCAAAAAAGAGCCATTCGCGCTATCTATCAGTTGCGATCTCGAGAGTCCTTGAGGAACAAGTTTAAAGAAATAAATATCTTAACTGTTGCCAGTCAGTTCATATACGAAAACATCATGTATGTTCGTAAGAATTTAGAGTTCTTTCCAAAAAACAGTGACAGGCATAATTTTAACCTTAGAAATAGAAATAATATTGAAGTTGCTTTTTCGAGACTGAGTAAGGTAAATAAGTCGTTCATGGGGCAGTGTATAAAATTTTACAATAAAATACCTGAAAATGTTACAAGTTTATCCGAAAATAAGTTTAAAACTTATGTAAAGAAATGCCTGTGTTCAAGAGGATATTATAAAACCATAGATTATGTAAATGACAAAGATGTGTGGACATGTATAGATCCTCCAGCTCATAGCTTTAGTAATAACATCAATTGTAATAGCTATTAAGTTTTTATTTCAAAAAATGTGTTGGGGCGAGTTTCTTTGGGGCTCGACGTTTCTTCTCGCTCCGCTAACACTTTCCGAAACGTTGAGTGTACAAGTTCCGAGTGGTAGGAACTTTGTACTAGGTAGAATAATATGACGATTTAAAAGTATGTGTAAAGCATCTACTTAAATAAAAAAGATTTTTGATTTTGATTTGACTATGGGTTCCTTAGCCGCACAGGACCGGTCGGTGTGGAAATCCTTGGGGGAGGCCTTTGTCCAGCAGTGGACGTCTTTCGGCTGATAGATGGGTTCCTTAGTGAAAGTTGTTTGTTATCACGAGTACATGCATAGCCTTTCGTATCAAGAACTAATTTAAAATCACCCTGTATATACATATAATAAAACTGTAACGGGGCCGATTCTGTACATGGAATATTTTTTTGAAAATTATAACTGCAGGGGGGACATGTCTATCGATATAGAGACCAAAACAACTTAATTTGGATTTTTTGTTTGTCTGTCTGTCTGTCTGTCTGTCCGCGCATCACGCAAAAACGGCTGAACCGATTTTGATAAAACTTTGTATGATTATACTACGTAAGCCGTAGTAACATATTAGATAATTTTTATCCCGAGAAGTTCAAGGGTTCCCGGAGGAATGCATGAAAACTTTAATTCTTAAAAGCCTTATACTCAAAAACTACGACGCTGATTTTATTGTAATTTGGCATAATGATACTTTATCATTACTACTAAACATCCAAACATTTTCATCTCGGTTTCATGAAGGGTTCCCCCAGGAAAACGACAACACCGTATCTCTCACTTTATTAAGATAAAACCTTAACTTTTTGAAAAGGCGTGTCGATTACGGTACTTTCGTATCATTCGTGCTATTGGTCCTGGAAATTCAAATGGATCCCGAGGAAAAAGCTGGAAACTGTATCTAAGTATATTAAGGTGAAACCTTCACTCTTAGATTAGGCGAATCAAAGGTATATTCAGTTAACATTCTTGACCCGGAATTGTCAAGGGCTGTCCCGAGGAAACTGACGGGATCCTCTTTTTAGATGAGATATGTCTATAGAGTTTTACGGTGTAGGTAGCTGTAGAATATCGAAAATATACGTATAACGTAGTGAAGCTGAAATAAGCGAAGCAAACTGCGTTTGTAAATGGTATTTTTATTTCGTACCCAACTATTTAAGTGTAAGACAATATTTATCAAGTGGTCGTATACAGGGTGTTATAATGGCGTAGGCATTATCCTGGACCTGTTCTTCAACTTTTTCTTTAAGTACTTCATATAGGCGGCTGAAAAACTTCTTAAGTTGGAGTTGGCCATTAGCCTCGCATCTTACCACTATCCAAACTTGGACCCTGTGTGTGGAGATTGACCTAACCTTCCCTAGCTATAAGAAGATCCATGCCCCAGTAGTGTTAGTTATGAACATAAATTCTATGCAATTGCATATAATTATATTTTCTTTTTCTTTCTCTTTATCTTCTAATTTTTTCTTTTTCCTTTATCTTTTTCTTTTTTTCTTTTATATTTTTCTTTTTTTCTCTTTCGTTTTATTGTTTACTTAATTTTGTTGTTTTCTTATTTCTAAAGAATAATTTAGCAAAATATATAAACTATTGTGAAAACCCCAACACTAACGCGTACGAAGTAGCGGGCACCAGCTAGTAGTATAATATAATAGCATCCCGTAGAATAGGTCTAGAAGGTTAAAGGTGCGCAGAGGGAAGTAACCTTATGTAAAATGGATAGAACTCGTAAATCTTAAATCCGGAAGGATACCTCTCCTTATTCAAAGTGAAACCTTTTGCTGAGATGGGATCTTTTGACAGCGACAGCAATGGAGGTACACCTTATTTGATGAATAACAGCCACTGGTAGATTCTTCTCATAAATAAATAAAATAAATAATAATATAAAAATTGTTAATTTCGAATAACTATTTAAATGATCCATAGCATATGTTTTCATAAAACTGAATAACTTTATCGAAGCAAAAATACAATAATTACTTTCCATACTGAATATGTATAATTTCACCGAAAATTTATTATTTTTGCCTCCGATTCTATAGGTTTATTTATGAAATTGTTCAGTTTTGTAATTTGTACAGCTGTTAAAAAAGTGCGTTTGAAATTTTATGGGGTTACTTAGAATAAAGTATAGGATACAGGAAAAATATAAAAATCGATCTACAACAGTTTTACAGTTTTCCATACTAAATTTGAACAGTGAATCAAGAATTTGTATGGGAAACTGAAAAAAGTTGTAGATCGGTTTTTTTATTTTTTCCTGTATTCTATACTTTATTCTAAGTAACCCCTTAAAATCTCAAGCGTACATTTTTAACAGCCTGTATAGTAGTTTCTATCGTTTGCCGCTTTTCGTCATTTAAAAAAAAACTTTGTATTTAATTAATATTATACCATTATAAACAACAGAACAGCACAGGACCGGTCGGTGTGGAAATCCTTGGGGAAGGCCTTTGTCCAGCAGTGGACGTCTTTCGGCTGATGGTGAGTATCATCACAACCATGACGTCCACTGTTACAACTAAGCTCATAGTTTAATTCTGAGCAGGATTACTCAGACTTACGAGTAGAAGTCACATTTAACCAGCAGCTTCTTGCAAACATCAACTCCTCTGGTGTTGCGGGTGTCTATGGGCGGCGGTAATCGATTACCATCAGGTGATCCGTCTGCTCGTTTGCGCCCCATAAAAAAACATCACTAGATCATTATTCGAAATGAAATGAAATAAAATGAAATGAAATGAAAATATTTTATTCGAAGTAGGTAGCAGTGTACACTTTTCGAACGTCATTCTTTTATCTACCTAATACGAGGTTCCTACCACTCGGAACTCGTAAACCCACCGTTTCGGGAAGTGTTTGCGGAGTGAGAAGAAACGGCGGGCCCTAAAGAAAATCCCTCCAACAATTTTTTTTTTTTAAAGTCTTATATTCTATTACATCTTAATGCTAGATCAATAAATGAATACTACAATGTCATGTCTGCAAATAAAATATAAAAAAATAAGAATAAAGAAAGAAAGGATTCAAAAGAGGGTAAAAAAAAAAAGAGATAAAAAAAAAGTTATTTGTAGCCAATGACTAACAATTTCAAAAAACCAATGACAAGAGCAGGCCAGTTCACATGGACAGCACCCGATCACGAGCATAACGCGAGAGTCAGCCATCGCTCCCCTTAACCATATTTGAGGGAAGGGAACGACCCGGCTCCCGGGACAAATCACACACGGTCATCTGGCCCCAAACTAGGATTCCCTGTATCTTGGGAACCAGAGACTGATATACATACACATATAATTTAAATACATACATATATAGATATAATACACCCAGACTCAGAGCAAACAATTCTGCTCATCACAGAAAAGTTTGCCCTGTGTGGGGATCGAACCCACGACTCTCGGATCAGAGGTCAGGATCGCTAACCACTTAGCCACCGAGTCAGATATACACATACGTTTTAAATACAATAAAAGTAAATTTACCTAGTTCTAGAAATGCGATTAGAAAAACTTACTTTTTTCCTTCAAAGCCAGCGAGTTCAATTGGTTGGTTCAGAACGCTCAATTGGTTAGCCTTTGACATCATCTCACATACATCATAATATGTGTATGTATTTAAAATGTTTCTATCTATCTATCTATCTATCAGCCGAAAGACGTCCACTGCTGGACAAAGGCCTCCCCCAAGGATTTCCACACCGACCGGTCCTGTGCGGCTCGCATCCAGCGGCTTCCTGCAACCTTTACCAGGTCGTCGGTCCACCGAGTCGGGGGCCTGCCCACACTGCGCCTTCCGGTGCGCGGTCGCCATCACACATCGTCACATTTAAAATGTTTATGTGTATGTATATCAGTCTCTGGTTTCCAAGATACAGGGAATCCTAGTTTGGGGCCAGATGACCGTGTGTGATTTGTCCCGCAATAAAAAAAAAGTGCTTTTATCGTGCCGTAATATACGTATAATTCCCGCTAATGTGAAAAATATGTTTTTTTAGTTACTCCTAACAGATTAAACTAATCTTTTGTCCCTCTCAGTTCAACACGTGTGCCTTATATGTGATGCCGACCAGGGACACTCCGTTGCCGACCATGGAGCTATCTTCGAGGCCACCTATCCTGGTCTTCTCGTGGTGCAGAAGCTGAATGAAGGTATATCTTGTCTCTGATGAAGGAGACATAGGAGGAGACGCAGTTACAGTTTACCGATTTAATAAAAGAACTCGACTTCTTAAAAATTTAAGGGGTCGAGTTTTTTTTTATTTAATATCATGGCGCGTAATCTTCTCTTTCCTGGGCCCAAAATTTTCCTTCTTTATCGTTAATCGTCTAAATATTAGAATTTATCCTCTTTCTATTAAGATAAAATAAGTTTGTTCTCTCATAAAATAAAATGTAATTCTTCCTTTTTTCCGGGTTCAGTCTTTAAAGATAAAACACGCTTTATGAAGCCTCCATTACATTTAAGAAAACCGTTTTAGAAACAACTGCGTTGATCCTGAAAATCCTAGCAATAGAATTCCTAATGCCCCATCCTTTAAGCCCAAAATATTTATGTCCCCAACCCTCTTTAGATAGCACGACTGAAATTAAATCCCATAATCATGTCGTCACTGTGTCGTAACGTGTAAATTGCTCCATTTTGTTGTATTTTTCCATGAAATTTGAGAATAATGCTATTGAAATTGAGAGACGCCCACGCCTTCGTCTCTTACATCTTAAATAGGGATATATTTTATAGAAGGTTGAATGGTGGGCTTTATAATCCGTGATCCATCATTACTCGGGTGATTGACAGCTTTCATTGTAATGGAAAGGCTCGACTAAGTTAATACAGAATTGAGAGGTAGCGATTAATTTCTTTCAACCATTTAGAAAATTTTACGCGCCTCAATTTATATGAGTGTTTGATTTATGTTAAATTGAGCAATAATAAAACATTTGCATTTTCTTAAACGGTAAATAAAAATCTATCTATCAGCCGAAAGACGTCCACTGCTGGACAAAGGCCTCCCCCAAGGATTTCCACACCGACCGGTCCTGTGCGGCTCGCATCCAGCGGCTTCCTGCAACCTTTACCAGGTCGTCGGTCCACCGAGTCGGGGGCCTGCCCACACTGCGCCTTCCGGTGCGCGGTCGCCATTCGAGAACTTTACTGCCCCAACGGCCATCTGTTCTACGAGCTATGTGCCCTGCCGACTGCCACTTAAGTCTAGCGATTCTGAGAGCTATGTCGGTAACTTTAGTTCTCCTACGTATCTCCTCATTTCTGATTCGATCACGTAGGGAAACACCAAGCATAGCACGCTCCATCGCCCTTTGGGTGACTTTGAGCCTTCTTATAAGGCCCATAGTAAGCGACCATGTCTCGGATCCATATGTCATCACTGGCAACACACACTGGTCAAAGACTTTAGTCTTGAGGGACTGCGGTATTTTGGACGTAAAGATATTGCGAAGCTTCCCGAACGCTGCCCAGCCGAGTTGGATTCGACGATTGATCTCTTTCTCGAAGTTGGACCTACCTAACTGGACTGTTTGTCCCAGGTATACATATTCGTCAACAACTTCGAGTGTAGAGTCTCCAACCTTCAGAGGAGTGGGTGTAACACGGACGTTTGACATGATTTTCGTCTTATCCATGTTCATTTTAAGACCCACTTGTTGGGAGACTCTACTAAGTCCTTCGAGCATTGCGCCTAGGTCTTCCAAGGTCTCAGCCATGATCACGATATCGTCAGCAAATCGAAGGTGAGTGATGTACTCGCCATTGATGTTAATGCCGAGTCCTCTCCAGTCCAGAAGCTTGAAAACGTCTTCCAGTGCAGCGGTGAACAGTTTCGGAGATATAACGTCTCCCTGTCTCACCCCACGCTGCAGCCGGATAGGTTTCGAATTCTGATCCTGGAGGTGGACCGACATGGTGGCGTTTTCATACAAGCACTTCAACACTTCGATGTATCGATAATCAATTTGGCACCGTTGGAGAGACTGCAACACAGCCCAGGTCTCGATCGAATCAAAGGCTTTCTCATAGTCCACAAACGCCAAGCATAGTGGCCGATTATACTCTTCGGTCTTCTGTATAATCTGCCGCAGCGTATGTATGTGGTCTATGGTACTGAAGCCTTTTCGGAAACCGGCTTGTTCGGGAGGCTGGAAGTCGTCAAACCTGCGTGCGAGACGATTCGTAATGACTCTCGAAAACAGCTTGTAGACATGGCTCAGGAGTGAGATGGGATGAAATAAAAATAAAAAATAATAATATTAATTCTGAATCGAGACTGTACAGCTTTCCCAAAAGAACCTATACAAACGTGGCTGATAATTGTTTAGCCGATTTGTAATGTAGGGTATAGTGAATAAATTTATTTTTGCTCCGATTTTTTAAATACGTTCTTTGAGAAAAGCTGTTATTAATACTACTATCACTAATCACTACTATCACTATCGCTTCTAGCGATAAGACCGCCTTTGTACACGTAATCCAATATTTTATATGTTATGTAAATTCCTTGTGTGCAATAAAGCATTAATACAATACAATACAATACAATACAATACACTATTAGGTACTATTATGTTTCATTAGTAGCAGAATGTTGCCTTGAGAACGAATAGCAGTAGATGTATGTATATGTATATTTACCTCAAATACATGTAATGGTATGGTGTTTAATTTACCGACAATCCCCTTTTCAGGGAAGATAGCATAAATGATATGATAAAAAAAGCGCTTACCATCAGGTGAGATGATGCTAAGAGCTTACCAAATGGGGATCAAAGTGACTGTATTGAAACATTTTTGGCATTTTAATACTAGTAAAAAATGATGCAGAATTTCCAATCACTTTTATAGCATCTGCATTATGTATAGTTTTATACTACATATTAATCCCTTAAAATTGTGGTTATCGACAACACCTATAATAATAATATAATTTTTATTTGGCACAACAAACAGTTTGCAAAAATTTTTATCCACAGAGTATATAAAATAAACTTATTATTTCGACAAAAACATCGCACTAATGGACGCCCTTTCTGAATAAGCACAACAACAATTACACAGTCATATTTCTTGTTGGGTTAACTGAATTAAAACGACCCTTGTAACAAGATTTTGTAGGCGGAATTATTCGCGCGTTGCTTTCTGTTTTCTTTGCACTATAGGGTTTTTTATCGCTCTTGTAAATATTTACCTTTGTTAGTTTTATTCATGTATTCCTTTTATTCCTTTATATGCGTAGGTTCTTAAGTTAGCGTTTCTTATTATCTTTATCTCGAAATTATTGTATATACTCAAATATTGTTGGTTTCGGTACAACTTCAATTCAATATTTTTATGTTTGACATCTTATAGTTTCTATATTTTATTCTTAAGGCGCTAAGTATAGCCAAAACGCAATATTCAATTCAAATTCTTGAAATAATGGTTAAAGCTATCACCATGGAAAAAATATATAACATACTTGAAACAATAAAAAACAAATTGTATTGAACAGAATCATTAAAATCAGAGAAACTTTGATGAAAAAAAAAATATCCTGTAAACCCTGTATTTTGCATTAATTGCAAATTCTCTCGGAAACACAATATTTGTTTATGTTGAAACCAACCAGGGTTCGGAAACCGGTTTTTTGAAAATACCGGTTTCGGTCATTGACCCCTATATCGAAATAATTTCGGTTAAGGTTTAGTTCAGGTTTCGGTTACCGGTATATTTAACCGGTTTAACCAAAACCGATATTTTTTCGTTCGAACGGAATTAACCGGTTAATTTGAAGAATATGCGACTTTGTAGGCATGTTTGCCGCGTGCAATCAATTGAAAGCATGCGAGAAAGTGAGCAGAAGACTCGGGCAGTGGAACCCGCGCGACGCGCCTGTACTTGACTAAGTTTGGTTTTAACCGGTTAATTTAGTTCTTATTTCGGTTAGAAAACAGCTTCCTGATTAACCGATATTTTATTAAAATTTTCCGGTTAAGCTGGAAACCGGTTTTAACCTGAACGGAATCGTTAACCGAAATTCGAATGAAATTAACCGGTATTTGTTAACCGGTTCCGAACCTTGAAACCAACACACAAAAATCGGCCAATTTAATACCTTCAATTTGTATTGAACGGATTTTTTTTAACTTATTTGAAAGCCAAGAAAAGTAATCTCGAAATCTCGAGAATTTTGCGTTCGGCCTTGACGTAACCGCCGCGACGGTACCCACACTGATCTGAACTTAAAATGATTGGCGTTACGGTCGATATTAAATTATGATGCATCAACCTGCTCAGATTGAGTGTACTTCCCGCCTTAAGGAATTTGCATCAGTTTAATATTATTAAGGGAGTAATTAAGAACTACGGACTTTTTGGTTTAACATCTATTTTTCCTGGCGAGTGAGAAAAGCAAAGACTGATGACGAAGAATGTCCAATTTGAAATTCAAATAAATAATATCATTCTCCATAAATTTCTTTAAGAGGGCAGCGGGCGGATACTTCAGTCTATTGCCGGACCTCTCTCCTTCAAGTGTTCTTTCTTAGTCCTGGGCCCTCGTGATGCCGTCTGACCGGACTTAAGGGTCTGACTGCTGCTGCTCCAACCGCCCTATCCGTCGCCGTCGGGGCGCGCCGCTCCAGCCGCCCGACGTGCCGAGCCGGTGCCTACTTGGAGTGCTGCGTGCCGCTGTCGTCGCCGTCGGAGCGAGCCCCTCCGGCCGCCAACGTATCAAGCCGCCCGCCACCCTACGTGACGTGTTTCCCTTATTTCTTTGGGGTATTTTTTAGAATAGGTTGTACAGTTTATTTTTTATTTTTTATTAAATATTGTAAACCCCGGATGACCCGCTCTTTCTTTTTGTAACGTAACAGCACATGTTGCTTTCTAAGATAAATGAGTGTTTTTGTAATAAAAGAATAAGTATAGGAGCCGGCGAACAAACGCAGACTTGTCCACGCAATCTCATTTTTTTGTACTAAAAGTAGACATCTGTGCACTTGCAAAAGATTTTCAATCAATTCCGGCTCTTTCACATAAAAAAAGTACTTCTAAGTTTGCTTAGAACGGAATTCTTCATTCAGAAACGGACTTGTCCTTGTCCTTTTTACCCCTCCTGTTTGCTTTTTCATTCAGGAACACTTTTTTACCCCTTCTGTAAAAAATCGTTTATCGGACAAGTGCGCATTTGTTCGCCGGCTCCTCATATTATAAATCTTTATAAAAATCAATATAAGTACAGGGTGAAATTAAATAGTGGACGAATTTTTAACTATGGCTTCTAGTCATGCCACTCAGCAACTTTCTCTAAGAAACCAATTCATTTGTAGCAAAAACAAATTTTGGGTTTCCATACAAAGTTGGCTACTCAGCTTATTGATTTGTATGAAGAGTCATTTTTTTTTATTCGATTGAATTGGTTCCTTAGAGAAAGTTGTAGAGTTTCATGAACAGAAAGAAATCAGTTAAAAATTAATCCGCGATTTCAATTTCGCCCTATACAGGGTGGAACAAAATTGGTATAGGGCCCGTTAACTGGGGATTCATCGTACTGAACAATTTTTGTTCTACGACTTCTCTCAAATCGCAAAAACATTGTTGGACTCTCCTTACAAAAATGGAAAAACAGATTGATCAATTTGTATGAAATGTCCAATTTTTTTTGTGACTTGAGCAAAGTCGTAGAACATAAGTTGTTCAGTACGATGAGTAGAATCCCCAGTTAACGGGTCGTACACCAATTTTGTTACACCCTGTATAAGGATATTAAAGATTACTGTCTAGTGATAGCAACCAGCAGCAATAATGGTTAAGCGCCGTGCTTTGCGAAGCACGGAAAACATGTAAATACGATAATCGCTACTAACAGTCGAATCTATCCTGCTTAGGACCGTGTCTGTTGTCAGTTAACCTGCATGATCAACGATGTGACGTATAAATAGAATTTGGAAATAAAACAATTGGTATCATTTCACATGTTTATTGAACAATTTTCAAATAAGTTTGCTTTTATTGTTCAAAATTGTATAATTATTGTAATTATTTGTATAATATAGAATGCTATACAATATGATTCAAGCCCTGTTTGTTCACTGTGAAAGCCTTATCCTACGTCATTGCTTTATAGAAGCTTCCCAATAAAGACAGTTTGACATGGCTATATAAAAAAAAAAACTAAAATCCTGACAGTTTTATCGTGCACGACATGACAAACAAAAATCAGACGAAGCCATGTCGGACTGTATAAAAGTACTTTTTAAAATATTTATAATGGATTTTTAGTAGATGGAAGTGTGTCTGCATTTCAAATCGACACAATTAGTAAACCATTAGTTTTGAATAGAACACCATGATTTGATTGTACTTTTTACTGGACATTGTTTTAAAGACATGAAAATTATAATATTATCATTACTAAGTGCGACATAAATTGGCAAATTAAATAAACCAAAAATTTTATTTTTGGAAAGAGTATACACTGGTCCATTGTTAGATTTGTTCTCGTTCTGCAAATCAATTTCGTACAAAACTTCTATTTATGGTCCGCGAAATCCGCTTTTTATTATATTTTTATTTACATGTTAGCAAAAACCATACAAAAAAGTTTTCTTAGTCAACATAAAGTGCTCTGCGAGAAAGTCACGGGGCGCCAGATTTTCACCAGAAAAATCTTGGTTTGTTAAGATACAATCTTTTACCAAGAGCCTTCTAGATGGCAATATAACAGCGCTTAATTTAAATAAAAATATAACTTTCAATTTTTTGGCATAGAAAACAAAATATCTTGTATTCTGGTTCTGCTATTTCGCTAAGAACTGGTTGATTTGTTTTAGTGCATATAAGGTTTAAAATGGCAATTAAAGTATTGTGACCCTATTGCATTCTGAATCGATATTGGAGGTTAAGAAGTCATAGTCGAGTTTTACATAATATCTATCTATCAGCCGAAAGACGTCCACTGCTGGACAAAGGCCTCCCCCAAGGATTTCCACACCGGTCCTGTGCGGGTCGCATCCAGCGGCTTCCTGCAACCTTCATTTACATTTACATAATTAACAAGCGAATTATACAGGGTGTAAGGGACAGGTTTCCGAAAACTTTAAGGGCTTGCTTTTTTTTCAAGAAACGAAAAAAAATCGGTTTCTTCATACAAAATTATAAACCAACTTGATTGGACAGTTTGTATGGAGAAGCCGATTTTTTTCTCGTTTCCTGAAAAAAAATTATTGTGGAAAGTTGTTCAGTTTCGTCTACTGAGAAAGCCCTTAAAGTTCTCGGAAACCTGTCCCTTACACCCTGTATAGTGTATATTAGTAATAGACAGAATTCATACATGGTGTTTTTTAACGGTCAATGTGAACAAATCCTCGTATTATTCGGTTTAAAGATGACATGTTTTATTCTACCTCTTTTTAAATAATAGACAAAAAAACTCTCCATACAAGGCGATCACTGGACTGAACACTTGTATGGAGAGTATTTTATTTAATTTAGTTTTTTTGTTTAAAGTGATACAACAAAAGATGTATCATTTGACCCAAATAAAAGCTTGGATATGTTTACATCCGTCGTTAAAAAACAACATGTATTAATTAAATCTATAATTACTGTATACATTTTGTATTTCGTAATTTTCATTTTTATCCTCCATCTAGGAATCTGTATGCAACAATATCACAAAACTATCTAAAACAGGTATTAGAATCAGTACCATGTTTTAAATTAAAAGTATGTTTACATTACATTATACAGGGTGTTAAAAAAAGTGCGTTTGAAATTTTAAGGGGTTACTCAGAATCAAGTACAGAACCCAGGAAAAATATTGAAAAAATCCGCTCTTCAATTATTTTTTTCAGATTCTCATACTAAATCTAAATAGTGAATCGAGAATTTGTATGAAAAACTGCAAAAAAAAATTGAAGAGCGAATTTTTTCAATATTTTTCCTGGATTCTATACTTGATTCTGAGTAACCCCTTAAATTTCAAACGCACTTTTTTTAACACCCTGTATAAGCAAATTAAATATAAGAAGTTCATGTTATCTGTATTTAGAAGTAATATTACACAATTATTGCATTTTATGCGTATTTGTTTTATGTCGTTTTTATCGATAACGATTTCTTTTATTATATCTTATAATATAATGAACAAATGAAATTTTACTACCCACAAAATTAAATTAATTCTGCGAAAAAAATATTTTCCCAGATTTTTTCGTCATTCTAAATATTTCAATCAATTTTGTTAAAGGTCCCAGTTCTATTTTTTTTCTATATCAAATAAGAACTAATTTTATAGGTATAAATACTTACAACATAGCTACAAGATTTGGTGCCTTCATGTTTTGTTGCTTTGCAACGTCTAGGTTTAGTCTAATTAACAAAAGTTTAACAAATATCCACCTATCACATAAAAAAAAACTTATGAATTTGTTCATGGACCAACGAAATAGGAACCTATACAATACAGGGTGTAAAAAATTGCTGCAGAATCCGTTAACTGGAGCCGTTAACTTTCGATCTGTTCGAGGATTTTGACGAAATCTAAAAAAAAAATGGACTTCTCACACGAATCAACTGATTTGCCATATATTCGTATTTTTCTTTGCGTTTTTATCAAAAGCCTTATCAAAAGCTGTTTAGTATTATTGGAGAAACTCCAGTTAATGGATCCTACATCTATTCTGTTACACCCTGTATATATCGAGGGTTCACGGGCGACTTGTATTAAGCGACATTTTTAAAAATGTTCAGGAGACTGATTTAAAAAAATATTTCTTAGAAAAATAATCATTGAAACTTAACTTCTTAGTATTATATAGATTCCCGATATTGTTAGTATTTTAAATATTATTCAGAAGTTATTTTTTGTGAGGTATTTTGTAAGAAATAAATTTTTAAAGTAGAGGTTACCTGTGTTTCCAAAAATGTCGCTTAATACAAGTCGCCCGTGAACCCTCGATATTATGTTCGTGTTTTTACCGTACGTTTTTATGTAATTCATCAGTAACTTTTTCCTTTGATAAGCATAACATTTTATTTGCATCTATCTACACTTAATTATTATTGTGTTATAATATATAATGTGCTACTTTATTAGTGCCCGATATTTTAGTCAGTGCTTCTACTCCTGATTCTGATCAACTTTCCCCAAGGAACCCATAGTCAAATCGCAAAAAAATTTTTGGTCTCTTCATACTAATTTGGCCGCTCGGCTGATCGATTTGTATGAAGAGCCCAAAAATTTTTTTGCGATTTGACTATGGGTTCCTTGGGGAAAGTTGATCAGAATCAGGAGTAGAAGCACTGACTAAAATATCGAGCACTAATAAAGTAGCACCTTATATAATGTAAAGATTAGGCATTTCAACACTTATGTACAGTTTAAGGAATTACTTGTATAATAATTTGTTGAAAACACCAAGAATGAAGGAAAGTGCTCATGATATGTGTATCTAGTGATCGATTAAGTTAATTATAATAAAACTATTTAATATAGTCAAAAATATAGTCTAAATGTATTTACAAAATTATAACTATATCTTTTATAAGAGAAATATCGAATGTTAACTATAAACATAAGTACGAAAGTTAGGGGCGACAGTAAAACTGAGCAATATCTTGGTTACATATACCAATAGTAAAAATTAGATAATCAGATGGAACGAACAAAATCCACAATAAGTTGGACGTAGTTTAGCAGAAAAGACTCAATGCACAAACCGTTGTTAGTAGATTAAGTATTTTAAGGTTTGTGGATAGAGTCCTTTCTGCTAAACTACGTCTAATTGTGGATCAGGTTAAAAATGTTTAATAACCTTAAAAAACTTTGTAGTAGCAGCTCGGTTCCTTTTTTTAGAACCGTTCCATGTTTTTGCAAGTAATGAATTTGTTTTCCTTCTTTAAAGCCTTTCTTTTATTCTGTCGTGATTTCACAAAGACAACTCGAAGATTACTATTACATTTCATTCAGCAAAGGAACTCTCAAACTACTTAGAACTTTTTTGCTTAACATTTTCAGAAAATAAGAAAACCTAACCAGCTGCTTGAAAAGTCAATTGACACTGAAAATAAAAAATCGCATTGAACTACTTAAAAATTACGTTAGAACTTAAAAACTTCTAAAACTATTCATGTTTACATTTCATCAATACAAATGAGTAATAATATTAATATTTTATAATCATTATTTGTACCTCTTTAATATTTGTTTTAATTAATATTTTGTGAAAAGCAACTATTTATTTTATACATTTATTGTGTTACAAAATATGTGTGTGCTAATATATTATTTGTATGATACTTCTCTTAAATATCCTATTACTATCACGGCCTTGATATTTTCTTCAATTTAAGTTTGTATGTACCTATTATATTTGTTTTTTGGGAAAACAAAAAATATGACACGAGAGATCTTTTTAATGGCATTTCCTAGTCTAATTATAGAGTCACATTAAAATATTTTAAAATGCAGAACTGATGATTTATTTAAACTTACTTTAATCCGGCAACATAGAAGGAAAGAGACTCCTTGGCCGGAGCAAATGCGTTAGTCCATTCAATATAACCAAGAAATAGATTGTTGGTGCTACCGACAGCACGGACAAATATTTTAAAGTTTTCGCCACTTTCAAGAGCGAAAGTTTTAATAAACGCAGTGACGGAAAAAGTCGACTTCTTCAATTGTTCATTGGTGGAATTTGAAAGAGTAGTTATGTGTCATTTATTTACTTGATTTTTAATTTCATGTGTTTGTTTTGTAAATTTTGCTACATTATCGAATTGGGTTCCCTGTAACGATGATGTATTTAAGGTGAATAAATAAATAAATAAAAATAAATAAATATAATCCGCAATAAACAATATTTGATTTAATTTTTGATTTGATCAGCATCGCAGCACAATCCGACATCCATGATGGTATGCATGTTGCCTAGGATAGAAACAGATAGTGTAATATCACAAGAAGGGAAGGTTCTTCGGAGTGGACACGGCCCTCAGTCATGAGGAGAACGATACAAGGAGGAGGAGGTTATTGGTATAGGCGAAGATATTTTCAACAACAAAAAGCTTTAGCTTTAATTACTGTGACTCTATAACATCTTTTGTTTTGTATTTTTATTGAGTTCAAAGATATATTTTTTTCGCCATATGAAAGTTTTTTTTTCTTGGCCGTATTGTTTTATTTGAGAACAATCTATTTTCAAGTAAAGGTTGTTTTAGAGTATAGATCTGAAGCTAGCAAGGTGTATGGGCCTGAACGTATAAGATGTCTGGAATCAGTCTAGCTCGAAAGAACTTCATATTTTCAATCGTTGGGCTCGAGTCTTACAGTCCAGATCGAGAACTGAAGTTTTTTATGACGTTCAGAAAAAAATAGTAAGACAGTATCGATCGTCTGAACAAAATATTGCATTACATATGGCGGAACAATATATTTTTGAACTATTACAAACTTTTTTCCATGTACCTATTTTTGACAAACATGATAAGACGCTAATTATCCATTCAATAGATACTTCTTCTTATGTAGAAGCGGAAGATTTCCTCTTTTCAGTTTTACTTTCCCTAAGTTTACTTTCATCGAGGGATTCGATTTTATGATCTCTCAGTAAAGGAGTGCGTGCATCTACTTTTTCATCATTAGATTTATCAATGTATATTTCATTTTTATAATTATTTGTTCTTACACTATTATCGCTTTCAGCTGAGTTTTGTCTACTGGTATTCTTGCTGTCACTTTCACTTCCACTTGTATGATCTTCGGTCTTCTCCTGATGATAAGCCATATTGTCAAAGCACTGGGTTGGAATTAGGTTGACTGACTTGATCATTGGTATAGCTATGGCTAATGCCGGACTCATGTCCCGAGGGGACGGAGTTAGCCGTGTGGTGACAGACAAGTCCATCCCTGGCATCAGGCTTGCAACTGTTAGGAATGAAGACAATTTTATATTAACACTTGAACATTCGGTATTTACTATACAGATAAATTTGTCATGCAGTAAACATGCTTTTTCACCAAAAGTGTTACAAGAAAACTTTATCTTAAATAGTTTTTACTTTTAAAATATGAAAAATGTTAAAAAAGTTAAGTAAGTCTCATAGAATTTAACTTAATGTACAT
This sequence comes from Coleophora deauratella, assembly GCA_958295455.1. NCBI lineage: Eukaryota > Metazoa > Arthropoda > Insecta > Lepidoptera > Coleophoridae > Coleophora > Coleophora deauratella. The sequence continues at coordinate 2,088,121 of OY282406.1, forward strand.
CGCTCAACTATCAGATATCTAAAATACACTGTTTAAACATGAATTAAAGAAAAAAACACACACACATACACATAATTCCACAGGACGAACAATACAAAAAATACGACATCAAAAACATTGACAACACAGAGAAACACCAACGATATTTTCCCAAAAAATGTGTTAGATTTGTTAAAAGATTTTTAGTGTAATGTGTGGGCAATTAAGACAAAACGAACAATGATCGTAACATCCATAAAGATACTTTTGATTAACGTGTATTCTTAACTTAACCTCTTAAAGTTATTTAGCTATGAAGGTATACTCTGGTATCTATCAGCTGTATTTATTAGTTGCGACCATTTGCAGTTTTGTCTCTTGGTTAGCTTGTAATTCAAGTGTGTACTTCGCTGTTGTGACTTGTAGGACTGGTGACACTGGTCTAATGTTGTGATAGTTTACTGATGTGCGGTGATATCCTGGTATATTAACTGACGTGCGGGGATATCCTGGAATATGGAATTGTTTCAAACATTACATTATGAAAAATTTTTCTTAACTCTCCCATTTCATTGACTTGATCTGTATATTTTTCTTCATATTGAGCATTTTTTTTGGAATTGCTTCCAACGAAATGCGATAATCTTTCAAATGGTCTAGTAAAAAGCAACATTAAACACACAAATAAAGATATACTTGTCTTTAAGTAGAACATCCTTCTAGATATCTACAACAACATCGATAGTGGTAAGCAAAGCATCTATCATACTCGTACAAAGGTCAGGGAAGAAGAATCAAATGCCGAACCTGTAATCTGACCGACGAAGCAATGGGACCTATCCGATGATTCCTTATGTGCTGCTGTTCTTGTCTTGTGCAATGATGATGACAATGAGATTGTTAGTGACAAATCTAGTATTCTTGTAAGCTAAGTCCGTGCAGGTGACATAACAAGCCCGTTTGGCCTCAATGTCTCCGTATTGTGATGCTGTCTAAAGCATGTTTAGGTTTTTTCTTTTGCAGTTGTTAGGTGTTGTTTGTATCATAGCCTCAAGCTCGCTACGATCACCATCTGCGAAGGATTACATTGCATAAGCTACAATTAGTTAAGTGAATTCTTATGACGTCAATTTATTTTATGGACATTTTTGGTACTTCCTTTTTCTAAATTATTTTTTATTATTTCAATAGCTTTTGATTTGCGGATGATAACTTTTTTAATACCAAGAATATCCATATCAGTGATAAGTAATTGAATGAATTTGTTAATTACACATATTGTTAGTACGGTGAATGATAAGACTGTTCCAGTTTTTTTTTTATACAGGAGCTGTCGATTTACAGTTTTTATTTTATTTTTTCATATTTATATTCTTATCTAATACTTATACCTACAAGTGCATAATGTTTATGATAGTATGTGTAACATTTTAAATACGACGTTTTTATCTTTAAATTTGTACATGGGTCTGCACTGTCACATTTTTATACAATAACATATCTGATAAAAGATATTTCTATGAGGTTTAAATTATATGAAGTTTTTCGAAGCCATACATGAAATTATTTCTTTTATTTATGTTTAATTTATATTCATATTATCTTCATTCCGGAAATTATTTTTGTCTTACATTTTCCCATAAAAAACTTTCACAGAAATACCTTTCTCTACTTCATCTACATCGTCTACGTCATCTTACCCATGTTAGGTCCCATCATATCCTTGGGGTGGTTGGTCTTGATGGCGTTCATCCGCCTATTTACGGCCTGAGGGCCCATACCTGGGGCCATAGGCCCGGTGGGACCACTCTGCGCCCCTGGTGCGCCTGCTTGTACGGATATGACACACATGTTCAATTTGTTTGCTTTTATAAGCAATAAGCATTTTTAGAGCTAGCTTTCAAAATTAAATCCGCAGTAATATATATTCTTTAAAATATTTCGAAAATACTACCACGCGTCGCTGCGGCAGTACTTGTAATTAAAATAATTTTTAATCTCTTTTGCTTGACATAGAATTGTTATCTATCTATCTATCTATCAGCCGAAAGACGTCCACTGCTGGACAAAGGCCTCCCCCAAGGATTTCCACACCGACCGGTCCTGTGCGGCTCCCATCCAGCGGCTTCCTGCAACCTTTACCAGGTCGTCGGTCCACCGAGTCGGGGGCCTGCCCACACTGCGCCTTCCGGTGCGCGGTCGCCATTCGAGAACTTTACTGCCCCAACGGCCATCTGTTCTACGAGCTATGTGCCCTGCCCACTGCCACTTAAGTCTAGCGATTCTGAGAGCTATGTCGGTAACTTTAGTTCTCCTACGTATCTCCTCATTTCTGATTCGATCACGTAGGGAAACACCAAGCATAGCACGCTCCATCGCCCTTTGGGTGACTTTGAGCCTTCTTATAAGGCCCATAGTAAGCGACCATGTCTCGGATCCATATGTCATCACTGGCAACACACACTGGTCAAAGACTTTAGTCTTGAGGGACTGCGGTATTTTGGACGTAAAGATATTGCGAAGCTTCCTGAACGCTGCCCAGCCGAGTTGGATTCGACGATTGATCTCTTTCTCGAAGTTGGACCTACCTAACTGGACTGTTTGTCCCAGGTATACATATTCGTCAACAACTTCGAGTGTAAAGTCTCCAACCTTCAGAGGAGTGGGTGTAACACGGACGTTTGACATGATTTTCGTCTTATCCATGTTCATTTTAAGACCCACTTGTTGGGAGACTCTACTAAGTCCTTCGAGCATTGCGCCTAGGTCTTCCAAGGTCTCAGCCATGATCACGATATCGTCAGCAAATCGAAGGTGAGTGATGTACTCGCCATTGATGTTAATGCCGAGTCCTCTCCAGTCCAGAAGCTTGAAAACGTCTTCCAGTGCAGCGTTGAACAGTTTCGGAGATATAACGTCTCCCTGTCTCACCCCACGCTGCAGCCGGATAGGTTTCGAATTCTGATCCTGGAGGTGGACCGACATGGTGGCGTTTTCATACAAGCACTTCAACACTTCGATGTATCGATAATCAATTTGGCACCGTTGGAGAGACTGCAACACAGCCCAGGTCTCGATCGAATCAAAGGCTTTCTCATAGTCCACAAACGCCAAGCATAGTGGCCGATTATACTCTTCGGTCTTCTGTATAATCTGCCGCAGCGTATGTATGTGGTCTATGGTACTGAAGCCTTTTCGGAAACCGGCTTGTTCGGGAGGCTGGAAGTCGTCAAACCTGCGTGCGAGACGATTCGTAATGACTCTCGAAAACAGCTTGTAGACATGGCTCAGGAGTGAGATGGGTCTGTAATTCTTCAGCAGAGACTTATCACCCTTCTTGAAGAAGAGCACCACCACACTCCTGTGCCATGCTGTAGGCGTTCGTCCCTCGAGCATGACGGAATTAAATAGCTTCTGAAGAGCTATAAGTACCGGTTCTCCACCTGCTTTCAGAAGCTCAGCCGTAATTCCATCATCACCCGGTGCCTTGTTGTTCTTAAGCTGTTTGAGAGCCATTCTAATCTCGCACAGGCTGACGTCTGGGATATCTTCGGTATAGTGTCGGGACAATCTGGCTCTCGGGTCTTCAGCCAGATTGCTGACAGGTAAGCGTGTGGTCATGTATAATTGTCCGTAGAATTTCTCAACCTCTTCCAACAGCTCGGGCTTGGACGACACGACTCTGCCATCCTCGGTCTTCAGCTTTGTCAGTTGGCTTTGACCAGCAGACAGATCCCTTGCGAATACTTTTGACCCTTTATTGCGCTCGATAGCCTCTTTTATACGGTTGGTATTAAATTGGCGTATATCACGGGTCAAGGACTTGGAGATCTGTCTGTTTAGTCGCCGATACTGACAAGCATTCTTCAGAGGATTTCAGAATCAGGCTTCGTCTTTCCTCCATGAGCTTGCTGGTGAGGTCCGAGATACGAGATGTTCTTTTTAAACGGCCGGTTTTGAAGGCCTTATTCCCAGCCGTTTGGACAATTTCCACGAACCTGTCGTTATAATTGTCCACATTTTCGCATTCTCCTAGGCATTCGAAGCGGTTGTGCAACTCGAGTTGAAAGCTTTCGGGGTTTTGGAGTTGGATAGGCGCTGGTCGGAGCGTGGACTTCATCAGAATTGTTATACTAAATAGATATTTGAAAACTGAGATTTCATGCCAGGTTGATTTCGAAATTTTCTTTTTCCTAGACCAAGACCAAACGACCGAGAGGGTGATGCAGGTCTGACATAGTTAATGCCATATCTATAGAGAGTATTTCTATCATAGGTACTACACACGACATATTGTATGTAAAGTCTACATTATTTTGCCAATTGAATTTCCTCAAGGAAAGTTGTTTGGCCGATTTTGCTTCCGGTATCAAATCAACTTTACGGTACTTTCGCACATTTTGGTACACCCTGTATAACTGACGTTGACTGAATTATTATTATATTTAATAGTCGTGTTAGAATAGCATAAAATAATGACAAAATTTTACAATAATGTTAAAATTTTAGTAATATATAGAACAAACAGACTATGCCGTATTAGCACAAATTTTGGTTAGATATTATATTTCACAACATTGAAAACAATATTAGCACATGATATTATTGACATATTATTGATGAAAAACTTCAAACCTAATCCTAGCTTCATTAGCTGTATGCAAATATTCTCCAAACTTAAGTTATACTTACGTATTGGCGGTCTAGTCGGTTCTACGTTGATGACTCTTCGTCTCTTCTTTGGCAATTTTGCTCTAGCTTGCGTGTGGGAGTAGTACATCGCGAAGTTCGAAACGATGACTGGTACCGGTAAGGCTATTGTTAGCACCTGGAGGAAAGCGTATAATGTTAGGCTCAGGCATTTCGATGGATATGTCACCTGTGGTTTCTACTGTAATGTTTGTAGTAATAAAATCAAGGTATTCGTAATTTACTTTTTAGGTCTTAAAAAGAGATATTTGCCATTGTTATTATTTCTTGAAAATGAACCGATGTTACTAACAAAACCCCTAAATACCCTTGTATCCATTATTGGTTTTCCATGTTATTACAGTCTCTAACAATAGTGATTTTAATGATTTCCTAGTAACTTTAATAAATAATATACAGGGTGTAACAGAAGTGTGTGACAATACTTCAAGGTTGGCTTTTACCCATCAAACTGAACAACTTTTGTTCTACAACTTTGTTGAAATCGCAAAATTTTTTTTGGACTTTTCATACAAATCGATCAGCTGGCGAACCAAGTTTGTATGAAAATTCCAAAAATTTTTTTGCGATTTCAACAAAGTTGTAGAACAAAAGTTGTTCAGTTTGATGGGTAAAAGCCAACCTTGAAGTATTGTCACACACTTCTGTTACACCCTGTATATATAGGGTGACCCTAAATTAGTTCTTGATACGAAAGTCTATGAATGTGCTCATGATAACAAACAACTTTCCCTATGAAACCCATAGTCAAATCGCAAAAAAAAATTTTGAGTCTCCATACAAATCGATGAACTGACCGGCCAAATTAGTATGAAGAGTCCAAATTTTTTTTGCGATTTGACTATGGGTTCTTTAGGGAAAATTGTTCGTTATCATGAGCACATGCATAGCCTTTCGTATCAAGAACTAATTTAGGGTCACCCTATAGATAATCAATTTAATAATAAAAATTATGTAGAATTCAAATCGTAAACTCTAGACACGTACTCTAGAAGTTAGAGTTTTGCTTCATTTATAATGATTAATTAAAATCGGCCTGTCTGTGTTCAAGAAATTTTAATTAAGCAGAGAAACTTAGTAAGTTTTATTTATTTTGTTAACACGCTTAATATAATATTGAAGTGATATATATAAAATTATTATCGTTATCTGAAAAAACTTTCTTTGAAATTCATATTGAAATATGCAATGAAATTTTAATGGAATCAAAAACGTGACAACTGACTTTTGACTTATTTTTTAACGATTTGTCCTATTTCGGTCCTATTTTGGAGACGTTAAGGCGAATCGCACACTGAGGCGGTTTCTGACCGTGGCGGTAGCCGCCGCGGTTGGGAAATGTACTAGAAATGTATGTAGCCGCGGCGGCTACCGCCTGGTACGCGGTTGCCCGCCAACCGCGCTAGCCTTGCACACGGGCTAGCGCGGTTTTCATACATTTCTAGTACATTTTCCAACCGCGGCGGCTGCCGCCGCGGTTGGGGACCGCCTCCCGTGTGATAATCGCCTAATCTTTCAAATCACTAACTTGTATTATGTTCAGTATTATGGTTATGGATTATTTTATCTTATTTAAGAATGTTGTTAAGATTCCTTACCTACAATTTAAGCAGTACAATATTATTTGAAACGTTCATTATTGTCGTGACTTTGTTCCCAAAATTTTCTTTTTCTAAATAAGTATATCTTACCATTTATACAAAAAGCTTTTTCAAGCTAAACGACAAACTATTAAGTCGTTTCAAGATTTTAATTTATTTATTTAAAAACATCCAATTTGTATTTTACCTAGTAAATAATGTTACTTACATTATATAAATCAGTACTTACATTTCAAAAGGGACTTTATTAAAGGTAAAGTGTCTGTTTTAAGGTCAATTACCTAAATTAAGAATTTTTTGTAATGTAAGAGAACTTCAGTGAGAAAACAGGAATGTCTTTTAAATCTTTAGCTGATATAAAATTACGACATTTAGCAAAACTTGACTAGACATTTAAAAAATAACAAAATGTCTACCCGTATTTATCTATATTTTAGATCAGTGTTTTTCAACCTGTGGGTCCAGGGGGGTCGCGAAGCCTTTCTCAAGGGGTCGCGGGTAAAAAAAAGTAACTGTTTGTAGGACCTACATTGCAATGAAAAAATACGATTTCAGTGAGAAGGCTAGGCCTGTTTATTTTTTAGCGATTTGTCCTATTTCGGTCCTATTTTGGAGACGTTAATCTTTCAAATCACTAACATTATGTATGTTTATGGCCCTAGGGGGGCCGCAAGAATGTTTTAACTTGTAAAGGGGTCGGGTAGTAAAAAAAGGTTGAAAAACACTGTTTTAGATAAAATATTCACCATTCATAAAAAAAATCCATCACAGTACGAGAACAGGTGCGTACGATAAGGTTTTTCTGGAACAAAATTCTTATAAAAGTCCCTCAATTTGTATTCCATTTTACCTGACTGACCAGCGGTTGTAATACTTTTCGGTAAATTTATTGTATTGTATGTATGCATGTATCTATTATGTGTGTATGTATGTTCGTTACATTGTTATCGTGTGAAAGCAATAAGTCTTAATCGATATGGGATAGACGTATCGTTAGATTGTTAAATCTTCATACCTAGGTAGAATTTTAGGTTGGTTACATATTTTTTACATATTGGATTCGGACGGTAACGTCCCATTCGCAAAATGTCCCGCTCCTAAAAACGTTACCCTTTCGCAAAATGTCCCGTTCTCGAAATGTCCCATTCGCGGAATGTGCCGTTCTCGAAAAGTACCAGGGAATTTAAATTTTGATAGACATAAAATGCTAATAGCAGTTACATTAATAGATAGCTAATTACAATTCACAAGATCATCTACCCCAAACTAGAATAGGTGGGTAAATGAAACCCAGAGTGGAAATGGAATCCACAAAGAGACGTTCAGATCAAATAAAATTATACTTACTCCAGCTAAAGCACACAGAGCTCCAACAAACATTCCAACGTAGGTCTTCGGAGCCATGTCACCATAGCCCACCGTTGTCATGGTGACCAGCGCCCACCACAACCCCAACGGTATGCTGTTGAAGTCATTATGAGGATTCGTCTGTATCCTCTCCGCGTAATATACCAAACTAGCAAATATCACTATACCGAGCACTAAGAAAAACACTAGTAAAGTTAGTTCTTTTGCGGACGCTCTAAATGTCTGAATCAGGATCTTTAACCCTGACGAGTGTCGCGTCAATTTGAACAGTCTCATAATTCTAATGATGGAGAAGAACTCCAAGATGTCAGCGTTCTCGACGTGAGACGCGTACTTCTGGAGGATGAGATCGATGTAGAAACTCATAGTGGCGATGTAGTCGATAATGTTGACGGAGGATTTGACGAACTCGCACTTGTTGGGGGAGGAGATGAAGCGCACTAAGATCTCGAGGGTAAACCACGCGTTGCACACACATTCAATGTAGAAGAAGGCAACGTGGGCGTTCGTTTGCACTTTGTCCAAAGCCCAACTCTGCGTCTGATTGGCTGTGGTCACTGTGTAGTTCCTAATCACTGGCACTCGCATGTCCGGGTGTGTTTTGAGGCAAAATGATATGATAGACACGCATATGAAGAATACTGATATCACGCCAATTATCTGTAACAAAGTAAATAAGTTTCGGTAAGTAATTAATAAGTTAATATAAACCAAAAGTAAAATGACATGAAATAAAAGACTTGTAATATTTAATGTATAAGTAACAATATTTCAAATACTAAAAGTATTATAACTAAAATAGGTATCAAGGTATTCTTTTCTTTTACGATCGTCATTACAGTAATTCCTTTAAGAAGATACTACAAAATAACAAGTAATTGTAAACAATAAAGCTTGTAAGAAAACAAACTTAATTATGATAATTGTAAACAGAAAACCTCTAAATGCTGCATTGTTTTAACAAAATTGGTCTAACTAAGAAGGGCAAGAACAAAATTAACATAAACTTGAATTAAAATTTCTCCAAAACTCGTTGTAGGAACGTCGTTACGACAATATTTTACACTTCATCAGACAAAAGGATTATGGTTGTAACTTCTGAGTTTACGGACGGCCCTAGAACAGCGAGGCAGTTAGAAATAGCACTGCAGTATTAAAGTTTTATGATTATTTTAATGCCTTTTAAAATTAAGCGTCTGTCATCATAGCGAGGGTGAGTTTAGTCCTTTAGAAATGTCTAACTGACATTATACTGACAGTGCAGTGGTTGGAATGATAGTCTGATGCATACTAAACGATCGAATGACAATATACTGATGTAAAAATACTGACATTATTACTGATAGTGTCTGGTCTGCTTTAAAAACAGTGGGAAAACTTTCTAGCTGGGAATTTAATGGTGTGCAATTTTCTATTTGCAAAAACTGTGTAATGAGTATGGAAACGACTGTACTAAATAATGAAGTCTTAGATGGGTCTTTCAAACATTTTTGAACAAATTTTTGTTTTTGACATTTCATATAAAGTAACTTAGATTACTAACAGTCAACTACCCTATTGATGTAGTTTATATTTATGCTTTGTAATTAAAGTTTAATTTAACACATGAAAGACTTGATACGTTTTGTATTTCGTACTTTGATATTGTCCTTAATTTTTATCATATTAGTGTTATACATGGTAAAAACGAATTCACCCCGAAAGGGTAAAAGCCACATGATAAATAAATCAAATTCTCATGAAGGGTCGCAAGCGTGGGAAAACTTAAGGTTGCGTTTCCACTGGAGCGGAGGGAACGGAGACGGGCCGAGTTGACCAATCAGATTACTCAAAATTCCCGCTCCACTTCATTCCATGCAATATGATTGGTCAATTTGGCACGTCTCCGCTCCGCTCCGCCTCAGTGGAAAAGCACCCTTAGGCACACCACTAACGGGGTAATATATACGAAATGGGTATTTCTAACGAATTATTTTAGATGCGCTTCCCTCTTACACTACTGCTAAAAAGCTTATATATGTATAAGGTTTTTGTCAACGTGTTATGATTTATTTAATATTACTATTGTGTTTTTTGCTGATAGCAAATTATTGTCGAAGGGATAAAGTGCAACAGAAGCAATATGCTATTACATAGCAACCAATTCCATTTCATTGTGTTTTTGACTTTTTTTTCTTAATCAGTTGTTATAAATTATCAAGTAGTGTAAATAATTATTAAGCGGTATGTTGCCACCACGAAACCGTGCCATTGTATTTTTCGCTAAATAATCTATTATCTTTCTCATCGTCATCATTGTATTAGTCCACTGTTGGAGATAAACCTCCTCTACCCGAAGATTTGCCACTTACTGCCTATCCAACTCTCACCAGCAACCTTGCGCAAATCATTGCTCTACCTAGCTGAAAGGCTTCCCACGCTTCGTTTGCCTAAACACGATCTCCACTCTAGAACTCTCTTCACCCACCACCCCTTCTCTTCTTCTCTTCTTCACTTCTCTTCCCTTTTGTGATAGATATGTTCTGTGACTGAGTAATGTCAGTTATATTGGTTTTTTTGGCGAATCATCTCCTTTTTATCTTTGAAAATGTTTCATTTCTTACCTTAGCAGCGTTAGAACTATACGGCTCGTCGAAAAGTGACCACATCTGTGGCTTCAAATGTTGCCACCACGAGACTGTGCCATTGTAGTAATCTTCTTCAAATCCAAACTTGCGCGCCACCTCCTCGTCTGACGGTTTCTCCGTATCCAGGTCTAAACGGTCGAGGACTGCCAGGGTCTCTTGTGTGTCACGATGCTAGAAAGAAAGAGATTGTTAGTGGCATTTTGATTCCTATGTCTATATAATTATTTTTTTCCGCCCTTATTCCTTAGCGGGGTGAGCAGAGCCACAAGTCATAAGAAAACTTGCATTTACACTTGTATTTTCAGCAATTTATGACAATTCGTCTTTTTTTTTATCCTATGGCCTAAATAATGGTAAGTGTCTATCACCGCCTAGGGGCTTATGTTACCCCAGAAAGGATAAGTGCCTTGTCGATCCTAGAGAGCTAAGATAGAATGTCTCTTATGTGGGTAAACTAGCTAGCTATCTCATCCTACCTGTCAAAAAACAGCACGCTTGGCACTAGTTATAGAGCGAACAATAGATAAACAATAAATAAAGAATGGAGAAGAATAGATGGCAATAGGTAAAGAATGGATCACTATTGAAGAATAGAACACACACACTTCACTGTCGGCGTGAAGCAACACTTGCGTTGTGTTTCGCCGAGTGAGTGAGGGTAACGGAGGCTCCACCCCTCCCAACTCCCCCATCCCCCCATCCCATTTCAAAGGTCGGCAACGCACTTGTGACTCCTCTGGTGTTGCGGGTATTTATGGGCGGCGGTAATCGCTTACCATCAGGTGATCCGTCTGCTTGTTTGCCACCTATTACATTAAAAAAAAACTATTTGAACCTTGAAAATAAGGTCAACCACTGAAACTTTCGACATGAGTCATTGCATCTCAAGCTCATTTATATCTAAGCCATTTTTCACGGAGTTTTACCGTCAAAGTAGTACTTTGACTCACAACTAGCAAAGTAGTGATAAAAGGGGGCCAATCAACACCAAATAGTGTTATAAGGGTCATATAATAGCAACGCGGTGGCTGGCGTCACTAACTCTGAAATATCACTGATATATCACCAATTAGTGATAAGAGTTGCTAAAACACAACCCTTATATCACCAAATAGTATTAAAACTGGGGTCATTTCGTGATTATAGAAACGTTTCTATCACTAATATATTACCACACTTTGCTAGTTTACCACATCGAGCGAATATCAAACCAGGTTGTTATACACATGGAAACTTGAATCAGCAGTCAGATTTCGAAGTTCAATTTGATTTGAATAGTTTCATATAATCCCACTGGCTGATGCACGCCGGATTACACCTCCCTATGAATTTAAGATGTAACTGTTTTCCCAAGTGAAATGAGAGATTTTAGAATGTCCAAATAAAATTTAGACGTAAAAGATGTCTCGGTTGAAGGCTTGAATAAAAAAATGGTGCACTTTAAAAGAAACTAAGTAGTATTAGTTTTTCAAAATTTATGAAGACCCGATAAGGGCTTGCTCAGTAGACGAAACTGAACAACTTTCCACAAGATTTTTTTTCAAGAAACGAAAAAAAATGGCTTTCTTCATACAAACTGTCCAATCAAGTTTATAATTTTTTATGGAGAAGCCGATTATTTTTGTTCCCTAAAAAAATCTTGTGGAAAGTTGATCAGTTTCGTCTACTGAGCAAGCCCTTAAAGTTTTCGGAAACCTGTCCCTTACACCCTGTATATGTAAGGTCATGTCTCATTCATTATATCCGTTAGCTTATCACAGTAAGATTTATATAAACTTTTACGGGTAAGGTGAATTATTTCCATTTTAATATTTTCCATTGCATGCGAAACTCGCAAGCAGTTTCAGATTTCTCATTTGAATTTCAATAAAACATGCAGTTCAATTTACATTTCTGCCAACGTCCGATGCGACTGAGAGGTACAAAAAAACTCCACCGAATATTTCATCTGACATTCACCTGTTTGTTGAAATGGATCTCGAACCGGATATTTTGATAATTTTCTCAGTAATATAGTTCTGTAAAGGAAAAATGATAGACATAAAAATAAAAAGGGTGATTGGATAAGTGACATTGACATATTCGTCGAAAATACAGAAATAGTAAAAATGAAAAATAGAACAAAAGAATTAATTTATTATTAAATATTATGCAGGTTGTAATAAGACCAGTGAGAGCTGTTAACGGGGGTTTCAAACAAAACAAATCAACGAATTAGCTAAAATCGCATAAAAATTGGAAAAGATGGAAAAACAGAAAGACAGATAGTATACTTTACTAAGGTAAAGGGTTCTTTTGACATGAGTCATCATTTACGTCTACAACAGATGATTCAGTCAGTATGACTGATAGCGGCTGTAAATATCCGGGACAAATCACACACGGTCATCTGCGCCCAAGCTAGAAGATTCCCCGTATTATGGGAATTAGAGACACATACATACGTTTTAAATACATACATTATATGTACTTAGATATAATACACCCAGATATAGAGCAAACAAATCTGCTCATCACAGAAATGTTGGCTCTGGGTGGGAATCGAACCCCAGCCCTCGGATCAGTAGTCAGGAGCTCTAACCACTGAGCCACTGATATAGTCAAAGCTGCTGTGTGCCGACCTGTATGACCCGATATGAGAAAGTAAAGTCGGAGCATCCTCTCCACAGACATTGCACCATCGGGGATATAATTAAGCAGACGCAGAACTGCCCAAGACCTGCTGCCTCATCCTCTCAGCCTCGCTGGCTATATCCCCAAGAAGACAAATACGTGTGGAGTCAGCCGCAGGAGACCTCAACATTTTCAGGTTGCGCCCTACCTGCGCCTAAAGGAGACAGCATTCCGGATTTGTGTACGGAACGGATTAAACAAGAAGAACTGAACAAGATTAAGCAGTCATATCGTCCCTCGCACGACTAACTATCCTATCTCATAACCTTGATTATTTGAGTTTGGATTTTATCTAATTGAAATAGGGTTGTTTTTAAAAACTTAAGGAAAATGAGATAGGAGAGTTAGCCATGCGAGGGACGATATAATGCACGGACTGATTTCATGTTCATATATTCTCACACTCCAGAATAACTTCGCACATTTTAAAGTCTTTAAGCTTCAGTCTCGAGTTAACGACCGGCTGACGATGTTTCGTATGCGAGCTCTTGGAATATTAAGTGTATAAAGTGCATTATGCAACAATGCACCATGAAACGTTACACATTTGGTTGCTAACGTAGCTACCGTAGTCCCCAATACAGCGAAAATAACGATAAAATAGCGAAAATGTTACAAATGAAAAAGTTCTTTGTTTGTACTTCTTTTACATAGAAATGAAGCTAGGACGGATCAATGTGATTTTAGAACACAGTCATACAGTTAATGAGGCGGGAAGTGATGTAGGCTACTTTTGCTCAGTAAAAAATATTATTTCACTCGGGAATTATATAAAGTCCCTCTAAAATACCTGACAAAAATTTAACAGTGGCTTCTATTCATCAAACTGAACAACTTTCCCACGGAACCTAGGTATACTCAATTCGTAAAAAAATTTTGGTCTTCCCATATAAAATTGGCGGATCGATTGATCAATCAGTTTGAGGAGTCCAAAAATGTTTTTGCGAATTGAGTATAGATTCCTTGGGGAAAGTTATTTAGTTTCATGAGTCGAAGCCGTGGTTAAATTTTTTTAAGGTATTTCATAAGGACTCTTTATGTATAGGGAATCGAATAAAAAGGCAACAATTTAAATTAAATAATACACAGTATTGCATAACAGTCATGCACAGAATGCTGTACGAGTATAACTAATACATCACTGTTTTTACTGTTTAGCATACAAATGAATTACTGGCGAAAAACTAAAAAGGATACAATTAATTTTGGAAAATTATTACGTAGAGCTCCCAAGGGATCGAAAAATGTATTTGTAAAAAAGCATTCTGTATTTTCTATACATTTTTAGGGTTCCGTAGCCAAATGGCAGAAAACGGAACCCTTATGGATTCATCATGTCTGTCTGTCTGTCCGTCCGTATGTCACAGCCACTTTTTTCCGAAACTATAAGAACTATACGGTTGAAACTTGGTAAGTAGATGTATTCTGTGAACCGCATTAAGATTTTCACACAAAAATAGAAAAAAACAATAAATTTTGGGGGTTCCCCATACTTAGAACTGAAACACAATTTTTTTTTTATCAAACCTATACGTGTCAGACACAGACACCCCGTCTATGAATAGGTCTTCAAAAATGATATTGAGATTTCTAATGTCATTTTTTTCTAAACCGAATAGTTTGCGCGAGAGACACTTCCAAAGTGGTAAAATGTGTCCCCCCCTGTAACTTCTAAAATAAGAGAATGATAAAACTAAAAAAATATATGATATACATTACCATGCAAACTTCCACCGAAAATTTGTTAGAACGAGATCTAGTAAGTAGTTTTTTTAATACGTCATAAATCGTAAACCACAAATTACCTTTCATTCAATCATTTCAAATATAAAAAATATAGAGTTCAAGACATGTGTGATTATGAATTTTTACGGAACCCTCGGTGCGCGAGTCCGACTCGCACTTGGCCGGATTTTTTATTTTATTTATAATAATAATAATAATAAATCCTTATTCACAAAAAACATTGACATTTTACAGAAAAACTTTGATCCCACACTAGGCAGCGCCTGTATCGTGGAGATCGAATATTAATTTTTAACATTAACTTAGCAGTTTTATCTATAGTACAACTATTTTATTTTATTTTCTTTGGGATTTCCCAAAGCCAACAGCATCCAACAGCCATTTTCCAACAGCCATTTTCCAACAGCTTCTATAGTGTTACATATCGTTGATGAAGACATAATTTAACAAAAAAAGCCTTTACAGATTTCCACAAATAGGTATTTATTTTTAGATGAAACTACTTGAAATATGTTGACAACCAATTACGTCCCCACTGCAGGAGCACGGGTCTCTTCCCATAACTCGGGAAGGTTAGGCCATACTCCACACACGGGGGCCAAGTCCGGATTGGCGGAGGTTGTGGGGCTAGTGGCCAACCCCAGTGTCAGAAGTTTTCAAGCCGCCCGTAAGGCCTCCGACATGGCTTAACGACTGCCATCTAGCGATACAGCCGGCACCAACGCCTTAACGTGCGTTGAGATAAATGCCATTAACAGTCAAATCCATCCAGGTTATGACCGTGTCTGTAACCAGTTGACCTGCGTGATCGACGTGACCACACAAGCCGCACTAAGCCACGACCGCTTCAAGTAAAGTCAAGTAGTGTACCTGTATATATATTTTTTTTTTTAATAATTATTCACTCAACTAAACTAAAAATAGAACAACAATATTTTTTTAAGAGCAATGTCCTTGTCGGTAGAGCAATCTCCAACTTCTACCTTCAGCCAGCATCTAAACCCTCTAAAATACAGCAGCGATCTTCTACTTAACTAGTTCCATGAAATTTTAACAATTTCATAAACTATTTTTATACTTATCTGATATGTAAGTAAATTTATTCAATAATAATAACCAAACCATATTAAAAAAAACCCGGCTGTAATAAAATATATCCTATCTCATTTTTAGGATCAAGACCAATCTAACGACACCTCTCAAACTAAAATCCATCAAATCGTTTAGCCTACAGAGCGCGCCAAAGAAATATACATACGTATGTATACACTCGAAAATCTTAACCGACCTTCTGGCGCTGGTAAAAAAAATAAAAGTTATCTCGCTTTGGTTGCTTTGATTTTTGTTTCCAATGCACTTCTGAATCCGACTGTACATTATTCCCATGAAAGCATATGATTTTAATTAAGCCCAGTGAATGGTACACTGGTTTTGTATTTTTGCCTTTGTATTGGATACCAATTCCAAATTCTGGTTTCACTTATATGGCTATTTCGTTTCTATATTTACTTGACTCAAATTAGAGTAAATAAAGGTCGTGCCTCAGTGCGGCTTGCGTGGTCGCGTCGATCACGCAGGTTAACTGATTACAGACACGGTCACAACCTTGATGGGTTTGATTGTTAGTGGCTTTTATCTCGACCGTTTCCACGCTTCACAAGGCAAAGCCGTTGGTGCCGGCTGCTAATCAAGATGGCGGCTTGAAAACTTCTGACACTTGCACTACTTGGCTGTATAATTTTGTACGAGACTGTACATCCTGTATATGGCTGCATTTTATTTATGAGAAAACTTTAGATAACTCCAGTGTAGATAAACCTACAAAGGGTACCGGTGGCCCAACCTCCTCCCCCAATTTCCCCCATCCCCCATCCCATTTCAAAGGTCGGCAACGCACTTGTGACTCCTCTGGTGTTGCGGGTGTCTATGGGCGGCGGTAATCGCTTGCCATCAGGTGATCCGTCTGCTCGTTTGCCACCTATCACATAAAAAAAAACCAGCGAGTGAAACCATAACCCGACGCTAAACTTACCTACCTACATATCCGGCTCTCAACACGTAACTTACACGGATAAAGTCAGAGGTGGCAGTCATAAAATGCATTATTAGAGTTGCAGTCTGCAGTGCTGTAGCCGAAACGTGTTTTGTTTCAACTCGTAAATTTGGCAAAATTTGGCACAGTGTTGCCAACATTTTGGGTAGAGAGTGCTGCTTTTGGGCGTGATTAAAATTAAAAAGTTACAAATAAACGAGTTACCCATCTATCTATCTAAAGTTTATTATTGACTTTACAAAATATGTACCAAAAAAAAATTTTCCTGGGTTTCTACTCATGAAACTGAATAATTTTTTCTATAGTAAATTTTCAAAAGAGAATTGGAACTCATTCAGACAATCAGTCAATTTTATACGGAAAATATTTTTTTTTTAGAATTCAGAAATTTTTTGGGAAAAGTTGTTCAGCTTCATGAGTGGAAACTGATTTTTCTATTTCCGGGAGTGTTTTTTACATCGGGTAGGTATAAATAATAAAAAAAATCACTTAAAAAACTCTTATGGTAACTTAATAGGATGGGTCATAACTAGTGATCGGAAATTCGGGGGCAATTATACCTAAAATTGGGGAGCTAGAGCAATATGGACATGCTGTTTTGAATTAACAGTAAGTTGAATTAACGTTTTTTAATAGCATACACAACATTTTCAATAAGATCAACATTCACTACAATCAGATCATTACAATTAAGAATCCCAAAGCTTTTTACGATCCCGGTATCCCGGGAATATTTTTTATGAAAATCTATAAATTTATTCAGAAAGGCATATCCATACTATTCTTTCTTGGGAAAAAATAAAATTGCCCCCCGAATTTCCGATCACTAGTCATAACGAAGACTTTTCCCAAGAAAACCAATCATACTTACTGATTTCTCAAAATCATTTTAATCTCTTTGAATAATTTTTTTTTTGGCATCCAATTAAAAATGGTAAATTAACATGTCTGTGGAAAAAAAACGAATTAACTAAAGTGGAAATCTTTTCCCCCGAGGTTTAATCGTAAAAAAGTTTATTTTTTCGAATAAACCTTTTTTATTTATGCCTTGTGTCGTTATATTTGTAAATTAAATGCAAAAGGAGAAATATACGTATGCTAACATAAATACTGGAGGGAACTTCGTTAGCAGAATGAAAATGTATTTTGCAAAAAAATACTTCGTTTGCAAATAGCTCAGACTCAAATTGTTTTTTATTTAAGTTTTTATTTAAGTAAAATATGCTTTATACATTATTATATAACGTCTTTTTTGTCCCTAGCAGGTCAGATAACTTTTTTACCTATATTCAGTAAACCATTATGATAAAATTTGTTGGACTCTACACATACAAAAATGTTTAATCTAACGATCGATTTGTATAGAGAGATTATATTTTTATTTAAACAGTGGTAAACTTTGACACATTTGATCTCTATAACATTGGGTATGTTCACATCCGTCATTAAAAATCATCTTGTTTTTAGTTTAATGTATTTTTTGAAATAATGTGAACCTTTGAACAATTTAAACTATCTTAGAAACAACGTCTTAGAGAAGACAAACGACCCGTAAGAGGAAAAACAATTACCTTTCCCCTATGTTACCCACAGAAAATTAAGTATCTCTCAACGACGTATACGGAACAAAACAAACCAAAAAATCCCATGTTGCAGTAAAACTCGAAAGGACGACATAACGTAAACGTTTGCAAGCTCACGATACCAAAATTGCAACGTCAGAATTTAATATAACAACAACATAACATTGTAAGGTTGTTCCACTGAGATCTAAAGTTCCTTCATTTTTACTGTGTAGAAAAATATAATGACGATTCAAAAGAATGTTTAAAGCATTTATCTACTTAAATAAATAAAAGTTCTAAGTTTGATTCGTAGGTTTTTAATAAAAAAATTAATGTCATTGATTTAGCTATGTGAAAATATTGCCTCAAAAGTTTTTTTTACTTTTAAGTGCCACTAGCCTCCGTCAGATTACTGTGTAATGTATTGTAATTAAACAACATTGATTTAATGTTTTAATGATATTAATTGAAAATATATACGCTTTTCCACAGGATAACTTACTAGGTAGGTACTAATTTTACTACAAAGATTTCAGCATAGAAAATGACTAAAAGTTAATATTATTCCTATCCTATCCTAGTTAAGATTTTTCAATGTTTTATCCGGACAAGCTTTTCTGTAGAGCGTTTTGAATTCTAATATACTTACAAGTACAAAGATAAATACTCATAGCATGGAGTATAGCCCAACCTTCCCAAGATATTGAGACGTCTACCACAAAAGTGGGCACGCTACGGATTGTTATTGTTAATAAAACAGAACGAATTATCGGGACGTAACGGAATAAAAAACCCAAAACAACATGTGCCGACCATAAAAACGTGCCGCACAGGGATTTTCGGCGTTCGAGCTGAGGAAACGAGAAAAGTTGGGGAAAAAAGCCTCCCTGTGTTGCAAAAATATTTTTGGAACAAAAATGTCGGTCATAACATAACGGTCGCTTAGCTTATACGTGCGGTAATTACCTAGGTTATTTGTGTAGGTAAAATATGGGTGTCTTGTTTTTATTGTGTTATGGAAATGGATCATAATTGAGTGAATCGGACATGTTATCGTTGCCCTTGGCAGATTGGCGGCAAAGAGAGAGTTTCGAACGATGGTCGCCAACATCCTATGAAGAATATGGTACCAGAAGAAGAAAATTTTATTATAGTTTCTGAGAAGAATTTGTAATCTTCGGTTTGTAAAAATCACGAAAGGAATTCGTATAATTACACTACACGGTCCTGGAGCTCTTGAAAACCTAGTCTTTTAATTTTTAAAGAACCGGCCGGCTTAAGTCATTTTACACCAGTAATCGGAAAGGGTATAATCTATGTCGGTACGTAGCTCGTAGGTTGAAAATAGAACTGAAATCGATTAATACTGTAATTAGTAGAAATAAATTTTCAGTAGTCTACGACAAAACGAGCCATGTTCACCTTCTTCATGATAAAGCTTGTTTCGAAAAAGTCCTTGTGTTTCGAAAAAGTCATTTTTGTTACCCACAACAGTTATATTATCTATTTTTATTACTTAAAACAAAAAAGGCTTGTCTATTAGGAAAAGTATCGCTGATTATGAATCCGTTTTTCATGTTCAGCTCACCCTTAAAACGTACATACAGAGATATTGTATAGATTTACACATAAAAGAGAGTTTTATGACTGACTTTTTTGACTGACTCGGTGGCTAAGTGGTTAGCGATCCTGACCTCTTATCCGAGAGTCGTGGGTTCGATCCCCACACAGGGCAAACTTTTCTGTGATGAGCAGAATTGTTTGCTCTGAGTCTGGGTGTATAATATCTACATATGTATGTATTTAAATGTATATGTGTATGTATATCAGTCTCTGGTTCCCAAGATACAGGGAATCCTAGTTTGGGGCTAGTTGACCGTGTGTGATTTGTCCCGGATATTTATATTTGATATTTATTTATGAGACTTTTCTATATAAGTGCGTAGTTACAAATGAGTAATATCATTAACGGTATCATTTGAAGCATTTCAGCTCGTATTTCAAACATTTGTGTCTTGCCAGCATTTTCTTTTAGATCACGTCACCAATATTGATATGTATTACGTCTTTATTTAAATCCATAACTTCAAACAGGTCAAATGCTCTCACCTCACAAATAACACCATTAAAACCATAAATGTCTCGATTGCCAGTGATATCGTCCCTCGCACCACTAAGTCACGTATCTCAGTTTTTTGATGATTTGAGTTAGGACTGCCACTGACTTCCTTGGGTCGTTCTCTATGTTTTCCTTTAACTCACGCTTCTGTATGAATAGTGGTTCTCATGATATTGGTATTTACATAGTTAACGTATCTCATAAAAATCCAGGAAAAAATTCAACTAAGTGACGTAACTCACTTAGGGTTTTTAGTCAAAACCTGTTTTAAGACTTTGATAAAATATTATATCGTATCTCATATAGGATTTTTAGTGAAATGTTATTTACTTAGGCAATGAGATACGATACGATATTATTATACTGTTCTTTATTTTGGCGAGAGATAGACGGTTGATATGCTGTTAGGCCGCGGGTGCACTCATCTGATCCGGTCAGATCCGTCAGCCTGTCGGTCCTCTTAAAAACTGTTAGATGTACGCGGGTGCACTGGTCCGGTAGTCATTCCACCGTTTTACAGCGCTGCTGCACTCATCCGATCCGGTCAGATTCGACAGCCAAGCCACGCCTACCTATCGGTTCTGTAAAAACCTGTCGGATGTACGCTGCTGCACTGGTCCGATAACTGCCTGATGAAAACAGATATTCCACAGCTCCGCCCGCTCCGCATAGCAAGCGTCGTCGTCGCTTTGAATAGTGTTGTCTATTGTACGATAGAAAATGTGCTCGACTTTTACACCAACTATTATAATATTATGTAATAATTTTTACTCGTATGTTTAGTTATATTTATAGCCCATAGGCATATTGTATGAATCTATACGTAAGTATTGTATATTTTACATAATTAATATTTTACATAAGTAGATGCTTTATATACACATTTTCTTAAATAGTATTTTTCACTTAGTACAAAATACTATAATATATTCATACATACATATGCATTTGCATATTCAATAACTATACATTAAACCTTAATATAGTAAGTAAAAACATCTCGATAAATTATGCACAACACTTCTTTTCGTCCGGTAAGAATGTCAGCATCGGACTGCGTCGGATGAGTGCATCATCGTTCATAGAAAATGTACAGCGACTAGTAAGAGCCGATAAAATAAGAGCCGCTTTGAAAGTCATCGGTCCTGTCAACTGTCGATGTCGGATAAGTGCAGTAGTACTCATACCAAATGTACAGCGACTGAATCAGACTGTGACGTCATCTTCTGTCAGATCTGACCAGATCGGATGAGTGCAGCAGCGCTGTTAGCCACAAAGTAAGTGTCGTCGCGTCGTTGTTATTGAATAGTGTTGTGCCCAGTACATGTATGCTTTGGGCTTTTAGCCAACATCAATTATTGAAGTTGTTGTTTTTAATACAGCGTAAAAGTATAAGTATACCTATGCTTGATTTATGATGTATTAAAACACTTGGTTACCTAGGTAGGTAACCAAGTGTTTTAATACATCTAAAATTGTGGTTTTCTCATAGAACTTTTCATATTAAAAATACCATATCATTACATGAAACTGCATATCGTCGGTGAGCAAACAACACCGCACAAGTTGATTTTTGCGTTTCCGATATGAGAGCCTTTGGATGAAGGTTTTAAACGCACTCCTATGTACCTATAAGATTTAGGTAAACATATCGGCCGATAAGAAGCCGTTATTAAAAAAAATAACACTACCTAAGTATTTTTTCTGTGCCACCACTAATCAAATAGTTTTTTTGGGTGACTTGTAAAGTAGGTAAAAATGACATACGCGGTGTTGTTTGCTCACCGACGATATTCTAAAAGTGTATGTTAATAGGTCCAAAGATAAAAACGAACCTTTTATTTTTTATTCAAAACGCATTACATTAAAATAAGAAGAGGCTTGGGTAGCTACAGTACAGAACCTAAATATGTAAATATTATTGAAAATCAAAGTATTTTTATCTGAGTAGATGCTTTACACATTTTCCTAAATCGTATTTTTTTTCTATTAATACAAAATACCATAATAAACATACAAACATATGCATTTGAATATTCTATAAATTTATATTGATTTCTGTAGGTACCTATAAAACATTATCATATTAATATATACAGGGTGACTGGTAAATCAACGGACGCATTTAAGGAGGTGAACAAGAAGCTGATACACATTCCAAATATGTAAAAAAAACATGACCTTAATTTTCATCATTTAAAAAATAATTTTAAAGTTCACCTCTACATTTTACTAAATACTAAGTCACGTGTACGCGGCCTCGGGCAACGACCCCGAGTAGCGGCGCGGACTCGCCACTGCGCAATACTGCGCATGCGCGTGAGCGACTGCTCCCGCGTCTCTGCCCTGCGCCGCGCCGCGCCGGCCCTAGTCAGTCGCCCGCGGGCCGTCGTAGGGGTGGCGTGCGTTCACGCGTCCCGTTCGTCCCGAACATTCTGGTTTTACTTACGTGGATTTCGGTGCCTTGATAGTGAGTGATAATGAGGATACTGGGATATGGTGTGGTGCTATGTAATGTAAGCTAGTGTTGTTAGACGTGAATTATCGTCATATTGCAATGTATCATGAATTACATAAGTTGCCGTCATAGGACTTCTTAGGAGACTTGGCCTTCCTCCAGTTCCTAACCCTGATGAAGGACGAGGAAGGAATCGTTCGTTATCCAGTGAACCCGCACAAAGCAATTTACTTCGATTATTACCCATGTGAAAGTACGCGGAATGCAGTAAGGCATTTCCAGGTATCCCAGTGGTTGGGGTAAAGTATCCTACATGAAGACGAACTCCATCCTTTCATTATCAGTGTGTTATTAGCCTGTCCAAGAGATTGGCCTTAGCGACCACGAGCAGCTCGGTGCACGCTGTGGGAAAGTGGTAAGTACCTAGGCATAGAGTTAGAAAACACAAGAATAGTTACGTTTTATAAAAAAATATGTAACTTTTGTTTTTTGAGTGTATGATTTTTTTGTTTTCTATGGTTGAAAAGTATGTAAATTATCCTATCATCTCCTTAAATACGTCCGTCGTTCAACCAGTCACCCTGTATGTAAATCGATAACTAAAATCTAAATGTCGATGAAATATGCATAACACTTCATCTCGTCCTGTAAGGATGTCAGTGTCAGACTGTGTCGGATGAGTGCAGCACATTCATAGAAAATGTACAGCGAATAGTGAGACCGATAAAATAAGATCCGTTTTATAAGTCCGGTAAACTGTCGGAGTCGGATGAGTACACCCGCCCTCATACAAAATGTACAGCGACTGGAACGGACTGTGACATCGTCTGTCGATTCTGATCGGATTGGATGAGTGCGCCCGCGCCTTTAGGATGTTTACGGGGGGTGAACGACGGTGGCGCAGGGAAGTTCTGGCTAATTAAACTATAGGACTTGGTGATAAGTAGTTCTTTAATGATTTGTTATATTTTATTACATATAGGTTGAAAACATATATATTATGTAACAAACCTTTTATGCGGAAATTTTCCTATTTTCATAATAAAACTAGTGTAACTGTAGCATCGTAAGTGGAAAATTATTCGGATATTGAAAAACAAAGTTTTCACAAAGTCTCGTATCTGTTTTCAAAAATAAAAAAAAATATTACAAATACAATTAAGTGAGTAGGTAATATATCAAATGAAAGCAGAAACTTTACTCTATATATAGGTATATTAGATTTATTTCAGCATGTCCTTGGAATTAAAATATAATAGAAGTTTGAAATTCCCTAACTGAAAAACGGTTGTTTTGAAGAACTTGCAAAAATGAGATACGTGAGTTAGTGGTGCGAGGGACGATATGATATCATTTGCCGTGAAGTTTTATCGTGTATCCCCAGAGCTTTAGCGCATATTTAGAACTCAATATTTTTTTCCAAACTGCTTTCTTTGTGCGTACTTGCCGAGCCGTATGGGTATGTATACAGGATGTAACAGTCAGTTGGCTGCTACTCTTGAAAATGGATTATTTTTATTACTGTCCAATTTTGTATGGAAAGTCATTTTTTTGCGATTTCTGCAAACTCGTAGAACAAACGTTGTTCAGTGCGTATATTAAGCATGAGTTAAAAAATCCACCATAAAATTTTGACATACTGTTTTTTAACACCCTGTATAGGAAAATTCAATGACTTGATAACCTCATTTTTTATCCTTTTTATCTTTCCATACTTAACGGTTTACTATAACCGACACCATTTCCCAGTTCCTCCCTCGATTTTATGAAACAACTTGTTAATGAACCGTGCCTTAGAAGTGGGAATGCTAGAGTATATTCACGAAGACCTGTCAGTCTCTCACCTGTGTGTAGGTCATCCAGCAGCAAGGCTCCACCTGGTTAGCGTCCAACCCCCAGAACTCCAGCTCCTCCTCAAACAGCGGCCCGCAGACGTCAGTTGGGTAGTGTAGCTTGCCGGTCCTGTTGTGACAGATAAACGAATTAAAAGAATATGTTTGTCAATCAAACATTTAGAGTTTTGAGTGAACGATAAGCAGCTGGTGCAATTTATCAATTGTTAAAGTTCTCGTTTCGTACAGTTCGTGATTCGTACATTTCGTGTCGCTAGCAGAATTTTAAGTTTGTGATTGAGATGTAATACCCATTGTTAACAAAATTTTTGTTGTAGTGTGTAGTAAATATAATAAATGTTGAGATACGTACTCGACGCACTAAAACAAAGAGCTTTCAAGCCGTTCTCATAAATCCACTTCACTTTCTTGAACAAAAATAAATTCTACGCGGAATCCCATAAATTCCAAGTGATTCAATTCAACTTCTGGAAAATACATCTCACATATGCCGTTTGACAATACAAGGAAATACTTTTAGAGGTTTGCCGAAGGCTTGAAGTTCAATATGATAAAAGGAAAGTGACATTTTAATCAATAAAAAGGATCGTCATTGTTGAAAAATAACGAAAAATGGCCGATGCAACTGATGACAAGGAAAAACATTGTTACCAAGGAATCTAAACAAACGGAAGGTTAGAGTAAGGTTGACTGAGAGTCATCGGAGTTACTTTAAAAAATTGTCAGAAACAAGTTTGTACGAAGATAGCCAGTTCTCCATTGCGTTGGGAATCTTGGTAAGCCCGCTTCCATCTTCGGCATCATCATCACTTACCATCAGGTGAGATGGTACCAAGGGCTTAATAAATTAAGGTTAAAAAAAGATACCTTTCAAGAAACTACACGAACTTTTAACAAGTTCCAATTTCCATCTACCTAGTTGTCAGACAAGAAAGTTATTTTTTACAGTTATGTAGATTCCTCGGGGAAGGTTTTCCAGTGTGCGTACAGTAATGAGTACCTCCTAACATAAAAGCTTTTTATACATAATTGACCACGCTGAATACGTTAAAAACAACCGACTTCAATCGCAACAACTCCAATTTTGTTATGTTTTTGTTGATTTTCTCAAAAACCGCTGATTCGATTTCGATAAAATGTATATGGGACCACCTGTGAAGTATACCCTTTTAAACAAAAAAAGAATTTTCGAAATCGGTTCAGGCGTCTTCGAGGAATCGGTGAACATACATAAAAAAAAAAAGATTCCGACGAATTGAGAACCTCCTCCTTTTTTTGAAGTCGGTTGAAAAAGAGTACATTTTTATTTTTGTTGGTGGATGTGAATAAACCTGTAGTCCACAACTGTGCGTTTCACTAGAAACTTTCTGTCTCGCACAACGAAACTGTGGAATGAATTGTCGCCTGCGGTATTTCCGGACCGATACGACATTCAAACCTACAAGAAAAGAGCGTACTCCCACATAAAAGGCCGGCAACGCACTTGTGACTCCCCTGGTGTTGCGGGTGTCTTCGGGCGGCGGTAATCGCTTACCATCAGGTGATCCGTCTGCTCGTTTGCCATCTCTGCCATAAAAAAAGCCTGTCTTTCAAATTTTACCCGATCTATAACAGGGATTTGTTCACATCATTACTGCCATTAAATTCATACTACAGTACATAAGCTATTGCAAAAATAATTTCCTTTTCTTAACTATAGGCTGAAGCCCCCTTTGACGTCTTACTCCTTTCCCTAATGATTCCAATTCCGCTAAAAGAGGAATTCGAGCATTGTATTTGCTCCAAAGGGGGAGGGACCTCGCTCCAGGCTTCAATATTCTGTATGAACGAGTTATATTTGAGTGGGTGTCTTTTGATATTGAGTTATTTGGAGCAAATTTTATGCTCCCTTGTAATTCTTATATGTAACAAAATACGTGCAGAGCTCGTGAGCCGGGTCTTCTATATTATTTACTATTATTATTATTTATTTATTTATCTGAAATACTTTTATTCTGTAACTTCGCAGAAATGAGCAAATAAAAAAGATACTCTTCATACAAATTGATGATTGGAAATTATTCCGTAATTTTTTTTGTAATTTCAGCAAAGCCATAGAACAAAGATTATGGAGATTATGAGACGAATCCTCAGTTACTGCCTATAAATCAATAACCAAATCTAATGTCAAAATTTTACTGTTTATAATAAAAAGTTGTCTCTTTCATTCTATATATCCTCATAACATCCTATCAGTTACCAAGGTTGCCTGGAAGAAATCGCTCAAAGCGATAAGGCCGCCTTTGCACTGTCTGTATATTTTTTGGATATTTCTCGTCACCTGTGTGCTTATTTGTCCAATCGACTATATTAACGAAAACTACTTTTAAATGCATTTATCATGAGGTTTAAGTTTCCCGTCGATTGGTGTATGATTCTTATAATTTAGACCTTAAGAACATTAGAAATATAATTACCTGTTGAAAACGCAATCTGCAAGAAATCATTTAATTTGCGTGAAATAATCAGTAAAAACTTTGTTGTATAAAGTGTTGGTTAAGGACATTGAACAAATAAGCACTCAGGTGACGTTCTGTTCTACTTAACTGGTGTGCAATAAAGAATATTTATCTTATATTATCTCTTTCAACGACAGTATAGTAATATTAAAACCAAGGTTCGGAACCGGTTAACAAATACCGGTTAATTTCGTTCGAATTTCGGTTAACGATTCCGTTCAGGTTAAAACCGATTTCCAGCTTAACCGGTAAATTTGAATAAAATATCGGTTAATCAGGAAGCGGTTTTTTAACCGAAATAAGAACTAAATTAACCGGTTAAAACCAAACTTAGTCAAGTACAGGCGCGTCGCGCGGGTGCCACTGCCCGAGTCTTCTGCTCACTTTCTCGCACGCTTTCAATTGATTGCACGCGGCAAACATGCCTACAAAGTCGCATATTCTTCAAATTAACCGGTTAATTCCGTTCGAACGAAAAAATATCGGTTTTGGTTAAACCGGTTAAATATACCGGTAACCGAAACCTGAACGAAACCTTAACCGAAATTATTTCGATATAGGGGTCAATGACCGAAACCGGTATTTTCAAAAAACCGGTTTCCGAACCCTGATTAAAACTACAATACAGGGTGTAAAAATACCATTCCAGGAAATTTAAACAGTTCGTACACTAATGAAACTGAACAACTGTTCCCATGGATATAAATTCTAAAAAAAATTCCAGCCTCAATCCATACAAAGTCGAGCAAGACATACATATGAAATCAATTCGACTGTCTTTCACTAATAGAGTTCAAAAACTGTATCTTCTTTCCAAGATATCTTTTTTTTTCTATTTGACATTCCACATCTCATTGAAAGAGTGATTTTTCCAATGTCTCGTGAAAAATGGGAGAATCTTCAATAAATAAAATGGCGAAATACCAATGTCAAGTGAAGACTTAAAGACGCTCCACGTGGTGGTTTGCTGCTGGATCTCGCAAAACGGAGCTGTCTCCCGAGTTAATCCTCTTCTTATGACCGCTTATCACTGAATCGGAACCACAGCTACTTCCCCATCACAAAAATAACGTTGAGACTACCCCAAAACGGAAATAATTTAAAAATTAACTCAGTAGACGTATGCTCGGTACAAGACCCGGCAACCAACCCTTTCCAAGATATAGCAGCACACGAAAGGCGAGTCGCAAATATTTCCTTCCAAATACCGACAAGTTTATCCCTTTGACATTTTTATTTGAGGGACTCCCGCACCAGCTATTCACCTTTTTAGAGTTCCATGCCCAAAGGGCTAAACAGAACTTTACTATTGTCACTCCACTATCTTACAGTCGGTCCGTCTCTCTGTCTCTAGCTCATAAAATGGAATAAGTAACAGGCCTGTTATGCTGATATTGACCCAAACCAAAAAAGTGAATAATAAAATCTTTTTGTAGGTGTGAAAAAGGAGCCGAATTTTTTCTTGCCCACTGTTTAGGTATTTTGAATTTCTGTAGAATATATATTTTACAATTATTGAAAGTTTCGATGAATAACCTGTGACCAAAAGATACATTTAGTTCTAAATCATCCTAATATATACAGAACCCTAATAGAGCGGAGCCCGAATTGAGTTTTTATTTTATTTTCACGCGTCAAGAAATCCCCTGTGGAATTTCACGAATTTCTCTCAGTGACCCAAACAGTCTTACTAACTGGGTCAATGGAATTCTGTCAGCACCTCGAGTGAACCTTCGGATGAGTTTTAAGTTAACTTACGAAATGCAAATAATAAAAACGTTACCCTTCGCTTAGGCAGTTGATTACCAACTCTACAAATTAACACTGCCCTTACAAGAGAGAAGACCGCAAAGTATACAGGGTTAATTTTGGACCCCCCACCAAAATTTTTCAGTGGCTTCTACTCATGAAACTGAGCAACTTTCCCCAAGTAACCCGACTGCACCAGAAGGAGAGTTACGTTTTTCGAGTGTATGTGTGTATGTATGTATGTATATTTCTTTGCCACGCTCTGTAGCCTAAACGGATTGATGGATTTAAGCTTGAGTGGTGTCGTTAGATTCGTCTTGATCCCCAGATTGACATAGGATACATTTTAATGGAGTCGGTCTTTTTTTAATAATACGATTAGGTTATTATACAGGGTGTAACGTTAGCTTAGGCCGAGGCAATTGGACCACTCATCATATTGAACAACTATTATTTCAAATACTGCTTTGCTAAGATTGCAAAAACTAAACTCCTCATAGAAACTTGACTAATCGATTGGTTTTTATGGAGAAAAATGTCCAAAAAATATCTTCCTAATTCAGCAGAGTCGTAGATCAAAATTAAATCTTTTTTTTTCAGAAGAAGCTCAGATTTAAGTATTGATTAACCTTTTTGATACAAACTGTATTATAGTTCATTCCAATAAAAAATGCAAAAGGTAAACAAACTTACTACCTATGAAACTGATATTGACATGTGTCAAATCCATAGTAGTTTTTGTTACCTTTTGATTTTTTTTGATTGGAATGAACTATATAAGATTCATAGGGCTTCAATTTTGTAGGACGTAAACAAAATAAGTATATCACTTCACAGAATGTTGTAGCCAATCGTTTCATATTATTTGTTTTATCAAAACTTTTCCAGTGTCCATTTCACTGCCAAAATCCTGTAAATTTAGTCGAGCGTAAACCTAAATTGGGTTATTTCAATTAAATCAGTCATGCTTGAGATATTCTTGTGAATTTATTTTTGAGGAAATCCTTTCTCAAACATCAAAGGCTTCAAACCTAAGATGAGTAATTATCGAGAACCCTCAAAGATCCGGCTATCGAATATTTATTATCTGGTATTTTAGGGTAGACCCATATTAAGACGAAATTAAAGATTGATCCATTTATATAGAGTCCACTGACAAGACGCTAGCTCTTAAGATAAAAAAGAAGAATACAAAGTGCAACAAAAAGACATAGTAAACTTTGAAGTGATATACTCAAGAAACTGAATAATTTTTGTGGTACGATTTTGTTCAATCGTCAAAAAAATTTTTGGATTATGATAGAAATTTTTAAGATTAGCTGTTCGATGTATTTAAGAGAAAATATCTAAATGACTGTAGTATTTATTGAGATAGTTATGTATAGAGAAATGATAATGAGAAAGAGAAAAGCTGTGTCCAACAATACTCAGATTAGTTTCACTAGTGTAAATAGTTATGGATTTGAGCGAAACACCCCAGAATGTGTATTGAAAAGTACTTATAGAGGACCAGACCATAGCTTTTGAGCGCATGTGTCGTAGATATACCCCAAGGCAGCATTTTTGGGTCGTCATTATTGTTGCCCATAATTGGCAAAAATTGTAAATAATACAGTATAACTATAATATTTTTCTGACCTGTAATAGTTGAGGACCTGCGCAAAGACCCCAGGGTGCCTGTCAAAGAAGTACTCATTGAGCACTGGGTCGTAGTTGGCGAGTGCTTCTGTTAACCGGGAGAGCCGTGTGGCGGGGATCTTCTTGAGCGTCGCCTTGTACGTCTCGTGCCGGATGCCCCCCACGTTGAGAACAACGCGGTTCTCCGCGTCCATGTTGAGGAGATTCATTTCTGTTGAGAAAGAGGTATGATATCGTTATTTAACAAAGATAGAAATTAATGACCATGAACATTATTTTTATAGTTTGTTTCCAAAATTCTAATGATAAAGAGCTATTATTACAGAATAGATTATATTAGCCTTAAGGCAAAGCTGAAAAAGATTGAAATACTTGGCAATACAGAAAGAGCTTCGTGAGTGACAGTGAAGCGTTTGAATAAGTCAGTAAATAATCAATCAAATAATAAACAACTGTCAATTTTACGAAATTTGCCACTCACTTAGAACTGACGATAAATAACAAACATCAAAGGAACTTATGCTAACCAAACACTTATTCTATCGGGAGCTAGAAATATTACTTTACTAGTTGGAGGGTAGCCAAAAACACTTATGAATCGAGCACCGAAATATGATGTTACGAGTCTTCATCCTTGGATTACATTTTCTCTATTTGTTTGCGTTCTTACCCTTCGTTCGCATAAAGATGATCTGTTGCAGATGATAGTTATAGTGTACTTTTAGTGTTATCTTTCAGAATAAGGTGATTTTTTTTAAGACCAGAGAGTTAAGTACAAGAAAGGAAGCACCAATCCTCTAGTGATGTAGTCAAGAACTTCGTATTGGGTTTGATTTGATTTGATACACTATTCTCCTACTTACTGGTGATCCCCTCCCTCTTCGATGTGAGATAGACACTCCTGCTACGGAGACCGGCTCTGCCCCCTTCTCCACATGACCTCAATATAGTCCCCTTCCTGTCTGCTGACCTCCGCGTACCGCCTCATCGCTGGTGGGTCCACGTTCAATTCTGCGGGCAAGAAAGGTGATAAAGCTAAATTATCAAAAATCTTATGGCTATGCTAACTAATACTATAATTGTGAAAAGGTATTTTTCCCTTTTGACGTTTAAACGCTTCATGTAATCTTGGTGAAAAGCAAGCATGTAGCCTTTGATATGAAGAAGGTCGTTGGCTATCTTTTATCTACAATACAATACACTTATTCAGAAAACAACACATTATAGCACATTACAAAGTTGAAACAAACAAATCAAAGTAAACATGACAAAGGAAGAAATAAAACTAAAAACATACACATAAGTACCCTAATAATTATAGCTGTGCTGCTTTTATAAATAATTTTGTTTTTTTTCCGAGCCCGTCCCGACTCAGCATAATGCCGAAGGTGGATAACTACCTATAGCGCTGTTATTCTGCCGGAAAAAAGACAGATGTATCGATAAGTAAGCTAGTAGAACTTTAACCAAGAACGATGAGGTCTATGTTCAGTTTACAGACAAAAAATTGGCTATATACAAACGGTAACAGTAACAGTAACACAAAGTTGATTCACGCGTTTTCATCCTGGGAGTTTTGACGTTAAAGATACAAATAAATCAAAGGAAATCTTGAATTTCTATACAAAATACGAATAACTTTTCCCCAACCTTATAAAAGCAGTCAAAACACCACCACAGATTTAAACGTAAATCGTATTTAATTTAGTCGAACAGGTAATAATCATATCTGAATGTTTTAAGATAATAGAATATTCGTGTTTCAGAGAAAAATGAACGGAAGAAATACAGCGAATAGCTTAAATATTGAATCGTTTGGAGAGAATAATGAAAGGGAAAGTTATGAAGCCAGCTATCGATATATACAATTTTTATGCCAATAGATTCCTTAAAATGAACATAAAAAGTTTAACCAAACTGTACCCCCAAATAAATGAGAAAACTGAGATATCGGCTGACAAATTATATATGAAAAGGCAATATTGACATGGAAATCAGTTAGGCTGTCGATTGTAGTGACACATGAGTTAACTGTATCATAGCCTCTATTATAGTCGAATAAAATGAAATGTTAACAAGTCTGCCAATGGCTTATTTAAATCATCATTTAAAATAACTGAAAAGTATAGAAGAAAGTTTACCAAATGGATTCTGTGTATCTTCATCAGCGTCTCATCTTGAGAGTCATATCTTTATCTTATAGTATTGCATAAGACCTTAAAAATTGACGACCTCACCGGACGATGACAAAATGTGATAATTTGTTAAGCCATGATTGATAGGCTTAAGAGTTTGGTTCAATAAACTCCGAAACTTAGGATTAAGCGAACTCATTAATCTTACTTGGGAGAAATGGTCTTGACAAGGTCAGTATTGGCTTTTAATACTTTTGTGATAGATTAAAGGTTATATTCAAAGTCATTTACGACTATTATAGGTAATGAAATAAATGAAATGAAATATTTATTCATCAAGGGTCATTATAACCTAAAAAATGTTAACCACAAAGGTCACAACGGCCTTAACGCGTTACACAAAATAAGACGTTTGCGTTTTGTTGGACATGTGTACAGTACGTCCTCGGGTACCACGTCATAATCGCTGCAATATCGAATGCAAAAGACTAGAAGACATTGCTTCATTTAAAAGACGGCGGATGACAGAAGACGAAATGTGGCGTCATGGCAATCTTTAAAACAAACCACCGCGACTAGGAGGAGCTCGCAGAAAGCCAGCTTGGTTGGCGAAAATGGATTGTGGTAACTCAGAATTTGTGTGACGAAGCAACAGGAAAATACGCACGAAATACGCCATAAAGGGCGGCATCAGTACATCCGCCGCTAACTTTTCCTGTCACGCCTGCGGGCGAGTCTGTCACGATCTCATCGGTCACGGGTGACTCGTCTGTTATAGACGCAGAAGTCTACCGACTGACAGTGGTACATTTAGGCGTGACTTGTGGTACCGGGTGGTCGTCATTAAATTCGGTTGAAATGTTTGAAAACCAAATCAGTAAAACAAACAATAGAGTTATTAGTTTGATACAATCAACGTTTGTGACGTGTAAAAAAACTTTTTTTTAATATTCATTTCTAACTTTAAATTGCTCATAATTGGTAAGATAACAGCCAACCAATTGTATCTGATTTGATTTAAAAAAACTTGAGTCCAATTAATTTTCAACCAAAGTCCCTACAATTTGTGAAAAAGAGGCAAAGTTCAATTATTTTAAACTAAATCCATTACATAAAAATATATATTATCCAATATTCATTATGTATAACACAATACAGGGTTTTTATTTCTCTTTCTATAGTAAAACGTGATTTTTGGACTTAGTACGGGTTGTTTTATTTTCATATCTTCTTATCGTGCGAAAATGGTAATCATCATATCCAAAAGGATAGACGGCGACTAGATCTCAAAGAAGTAACTAACCTTGTTAGTCTCGCAACAGTTGTAGCACATGTAGGTACGGCATTATGTAACAGCAGTTGCGTCCCTAGAGACAAAGACAAAACCCGCACCAGGGAGGGCTGGTAAATAAAATAAACAAGATGGTGGGTGGCGTGGCGTGGCGTGATGCGACCCTGACCTCCGCCTTTCAGCATATTGTGCCAACCCTGCTGAGAAAAGGTTTGTTGCGGAATACAATTTCTAGATGTGACTGATGTGACTATTAAGATTTTCAGTAGATTTATGTATTTACAGCGATATCAGCAAGAACATAATACGTCACTTAAAACACTACATTTTACCAACTCTAACTGTAAAAGTCGAGCCACAGAACCATATTTCAATAGCACTTGAATTTACATTTATAATAAAAAAAAACGTTTTCAAATCGGACCAATATTTGAGATCTATAATACCAGACAGACAGACACACACACACATACAGAAAAACTCAAATACACGCATGCGTTTCAAATTATACTTTTGCGTTAGTACATTATAAATTATGTCTAATATTTTTCTATTTTAAATACTCCAAAACTATACC
This sequence comes from Coleophora deauratella, assembly GCA_958295455.1. Lineage (NCBI taxonomy): Eukaryota > Metazoa > Arthropoda > Insecta > Lepidoptera > Coleophoridae > Coleophora > Coleophora deauratella. Next base: position 2,122,761 of record OY282406.1, read on the forward strand.
GAAATTTTTAGAAATTTCCAAAGGAAAATGTTCCTAAATTACCATTCGTTTTCCTGTAAGTTTGAATCATTTTTTGTTTTTTAGTAAATATTAGAAATACATATTTGCCATTTAATTAAGGCTTAATATTTCCAGGATTTCTTTTCTATCTTTTTTAGAGTTACTATTTCTATCTTTGTTAACTCCTAAAACTCTCAATACACGTTTCTACCTACCTCCATTTACAATATTATCCATGAAATCTTAGTAACTTTCTGTGATGAGCAGATTTGTTTGCTCTGTGTCTGGGTGTATTATATCTATATATGTATGTATTTAAATGTATATGTGTATGTTTATCAGTCTCTGGTTCCCATAGTACAGGGAATCCTAGTTTAGGGCCAGATGACCGTGTGTGATTTGTCCTGAATATTATTATTATTATATTATCTAGAAGAACTACATCCGCGTGCCAAGGCAAACACGCTCTCTCGGCGCTGGTGCGACTATCTTTATGAACAGCCATTAGACCCTCTCCTACGTTCTCTTATTTAAATAAATAACTGGCTTGACATTTCCAAAGGGGCAGGCAAGATTTTTGGAAGGTATTGGAAGAGTCGTAGCTCTGTTTCGCTTTTTCTTACACGTCTGGAGTTTATTATTTTTTACCACAATATTTACATACATAGTGTTAAGGTAAGGTTCAACAAAATTAGGTAAAAAAATTATACTGTGGCTTCCACTCCTGAAACTCAACAACTTTCTCCAATAAACCATTAAATAGTCAATAGCAGACTCGATCTGATCTCTCAACAATTTACATAATTATCTTTTTACCACATTAAACAAAACGTTTTAATATCGCTTATTCTACTAAAATCATAAAAGGTAGGTGAAATTATAAAATTAAAATGTTAATTTTCCATTATTATTCTATTCAATGAGATGATTATCATAGAATATCAACTGTTCCGCAGAAGAGTCATGAAACTCATAAAATAATGTCTTATTCACAAGTTCAGGTGCCTACGAAAGGTAAAGTGCTGTTTTACGGCAATTTGCGCGTCATCGACGCTATTCGATTTTATGTCTTATCTGCAATTTCCATCTAAGAGGTTATGGGCCTGGATTATGGTGCGATAACTCTTAAAGTTTGTTTAGTTCTTATGACTATGTTATGTAAATGTCGTAGCAAATTATAAAGGTGTAGCCGCTTTTTAATTTAATGTGTCAAAAATTGCCAATAAAACGAATATTTAAGCCAATGTGACGACTTTCGTTGTCACAAAGAACGACAAACACAATTTATAGTAATTGTTCGGCTCGGACAAGACGCCAGGAGCGTTAACCACTGAGCTACGAATCGGACAAATGATACAAATGAGGCGCTGAGAGCAAGAGTGATGTAACCCCATTTTCGCTTGAATGGATATATTTTATACTTTGAAATCATTTATTTCATTAACCATAAAATTTGAAGAAAAACTATTCGTTTGTCCATGTTCTTCGCTATGTCAAGATATATAATAATAGGTTAGTTTCATTATGATTTAGGTAGATATCATCTAGAGTGCTAAAAAGTGGACCAGAGGAAGATGTTCAAAAAATGTGGCTTACACCACTCTTGCTCTCAGCGCGTCAAATTATTATACATATAACCAACCGTAAAGAGGTGAAATTGAAATCGCAGAACATAACTGTGGCTTCTAGTCATGAAAGTGAAAAACTTTCTCTGAAGAACCAATTCAATCGGAGCGAAAAAAATGGGAGTTTCCATATCTAAGAAACTGAACAACTTTCTCTGAGGAACCAATTGAATCGGAGCGAAAAAAATTGGGAGTTTCCATACCTACAAGTTGGATACTCATCAGCTCATCGATTTTTATAAAAAGTCCAATATTATTTTGCTCCGATTGAATTGAATTGGTTCCTCAGAGAAAGTTGTTCAGTTTCATGAGAAGAAACCACAGTTAAAATTTGGTCCGCGATTTTGTCACCTGTATATAGGATGTTACTTTATTATTGCCCAATATTTTAGTCAGTGCTTCTACTCCTGATTCTGATCAACTATCCCCAAGGAACCCATAGTCAAATCGCAAAAAATTATTTGGACCTTTCATACTAATTTGGCCGCTCGGCTGATCGATTTGTATGAAGAGTCCAAAATTTTTTTTGCGATTTGACTATGAGTTCCTTGGGGAAAGTTGATCAGAATCAGGAGTAGAAGCACTAACTAAAATATCAGGCACTAATAAAGTAGCACCTTATATTTTTTACAATCACTTATAATTTTTTTTTATGGCAACTTCAGCTAGACCACAGTAGATACATCACTACTATCGTACTGTATGGTCACTCCCTGGCCCTCTCTAAAGGCGACCCCACCCCCTGCGGGTGAGATCCGTTGACAGTTACTTAGCGGCTGCTTAAGCTAACACACACATTTACCTGTGTATAAACGTCATGTTTTTGACTGTTAGTGGCATTTATCTTGACCGTTTCCGTGCTTCGCAAGGCACGTTAAGCCGTTGGTGCCGGCTGCTATCGCTAGATGGCAGTCGTTAAGCTATGTTGGGGGCTTTATAGGCGCCTTGAAAACTTCTGACACTGGGGTTGGCCCCTAGCCCCACAACCTCCACCAATCCGGACTTGGCCCTCATGTATGGAGTATGGCCTAACCTTCCTGAGTTATGGGAAGTGATCTGTGCCTCTGCAGTGGGGACGTACAAAGTAGTAGGTAATTATTAGTATTCGGGGTGTAGCTAGACTTAGCCTAGGTAACCTGGATTGTCTAAAAATATGTATTTCCTCAAAACGCTCGGCCTTGGCCCGCATTGTGAACACACCCTATTTAGAGGGCACTTGGGTTAACAAACAACGTTTCGCACACAAAGGTGCTAGTTTGAAAGGGTTGTATGTAGGCGTTAGAACGTACAGTTTGTGTGGGAGTATAATACCTTGTCGTATTCGAAGATAAGGTAATCCAAGCTTAGAAATTTTAGGCTGTGTATTAAAATAAGGTTAATGCCGATCTAGAAGGTGATTTTTTTAAATGTGGAATAGGAAAGTTTGTGTGGAATGTGTATACGAGAAAGTGTGTTTGAAATTTTAAGGAGTTACTCAGAATCAAGTATAGGATACAGGAAAAATATTGAAAAAATCCGATATACCTACAAATATTTTGTTCAGTTCTACAAACAAATTGTTGATTCACTATTCAGATTTAGTTACAGAAAAAAAACTGAAGAGCGGATTTTTTCAATATTTTTCCTGTATTCTATATTCGATTCTGAGTAACCCCTTAAAATTTAAAATGCACTTTGTTAACACCCTGAATATCATGGCCAGATCGTAGAAGAGTTCCTAAGAAACCACAAATCGAAGGAACCTCTTATAATCTCTTTTGTTGGAGATCCTTGACGACATTGGCCACTCATAGATGCTATTATTATTGTAACAGTCTAACGCTCAGGAAGCGGTCGTGGCTCAGTGCTGCTTGTGTGGTCTACAGACACGGTCATAACCTAGATAGGTTTGACTGTTAGTGGCATTTATCTCGACCGTTTCCGTGCTTCGCAAGACACGTTAAGCCGTTGGTGCCGGCTGCTATCGCTAGACGGCAGTCGTTAAGCCCTGTTGGAGGCCTTATAGGCGGCTTGAAAACTTCTGACACTGGGGTTGGCTACTAATCCGGACTTGGCCCCGTGTGTGGAGTATGGCCTCACCTTCCCAATATATGGGAAGAGACCCGTGCCCCTGCAGTGGGGACGTAATGGGTTGTTAAAACAGTTTAACGCTAACACTTCCCGAAATGTTGAGTGTCCGAATAGTAGGAACTTTGTACAAGGTATAAAAAAATTGATTTAGAAGAATGCGTACAGCATTTACTTAAATAAAAATATTTTGACTTGACTTGATTTGCTTTTTACGTACGATTACATAACATAACAGACGATTAAGAATCGCGGATACATTCTCCACTGACAATGCTTTGCTTGGGACACAATTATAGAAACGCAGGGCTGCCCAGAACCTGTGCCAGAACCAACAATCAATCATACAGTCTTTACATAACTTTAATTATCGTATTCTTAACTTGAAACGCAAAAAAATTAACAAACATTCTCAACTCGGCCATAGAGAAAAAACAGGTACAGTTAAAATTACAAGTGTTATGACAACAATCATAATAGTAACGTTAATTTAGTTGATTTTTAAAAAATCAACCAGTTTTGATAACTTTATCGATGCGAACATCATTGGTTTATGTTTGCTATCATCTCTAAAAATCAGTATGATATTTAGAATTGAGGCGCTGTGGGCAAGAGTGGTGTAAGCCACATTTTTTAACATCTTCCTCTGGTCCACTTTTTAGCACTTTAGATGATATCTACCTGAATCATGATGAAACTACCCTATTATAATGTATTTTGACATAGTGACTAACATGGATAAACGAATAGATTTTCTTAAAAATTAATGATTCATGAAATAAATTATTTCAAAGTAAAATATATCCATTTAAGTGAAAATGGGGTTACACCACTTTTGCTCTCAGCGCGTCAATTACTGTGTTACTTTTGTTTCTGAGTGTACTTTTCCGTTTTCGTGTTGAGTTGAAAATTTTTGTTATTTTATTTGCCTATCTTAAAAAGGAATAAGCTTTGCTATAAAGGAATAGCTATTTTATTTGCTTGCAAGAAAGGTTTATTTCTTATTCAAAGCTAAGCCGAATCTAATTATGGTTATGGAATAAGAAATTAACGTACCTTCTTCTCTGTTTCGTGAACCAAGGGTATTTTAAGGTGCGCAAACGTTTGCGCAAACGCAGTCACACACACTCGTGCTCCCTTTCCAATTGAAGAGAATGGACGTATAATACAAAGTAAATTCGGGTAAGTTAGTCACGTTAAATTTAATCTAAGGTAGTATGCAATAAAGTTTCAATTCTACGTGTGATCTAAATTGTTGAGTACTAGCGTTTTTACACTGTCCGATATCTGATCGGTAAAAACTATCGTCATAACATCTACTTGCTTAGAAACGAATATGAAGCACAGATGAGTCTAGCATTAGGTAAAAAGGCTTTTGAGTTGTAAAATTGTCGTTTTTCAAGCGGTCCTTTATGAATAAATTAAAATTACTATGATAAATTTAAAATACAAGCATATTATTAAAATCGAAGGCTTAGAATCATCGACGTAGAATCAAATGGACGACGGGTCTAGTACATAATTCACGAAAAAAGCGTCCGCAGTTAACCTATACACACGTAGTTATATGCATAGAAACAACACATTTGTATTTAGATCGTGTGTCATTGCATTACGGTTGTTTTTGTTTGTAACAATTTATCACCATACGAAGCTCCGACTGGAACGTACTTCACCTTACGCAGCTTCGAGTGAAGACAGAGAAGTAATGGAGTAGCTTTCACTTATAATGTTTTTTGTTGGCTATGTTTTATAAGTATTTTTTATTTTTGCAGAATCTTGTTTTTTTTTTTTATAACAAACACAGAAACACGCTTAAATATGAATATACAGGATGAAAATTATTCGAGCAAACAAAGTGGAATTTTTTCGGAACAAAGTATTCCTCTCGTCACGATTCGGCTATAATGTTTTTCCATAGTGCATAACGTATAGGATCTCGGGGAAAGCTAAAATAAATAAAATATTTTATGTAATAAAAACAGTAGTAAAAAGTTACAAAATATTTTAATAAGAAACTTTATACTTAAAAGCGACTCTATAAAATTTTTGTTCCAAAGTTGTGATATTCGAAAGTTCGCTCATGGAAATCAAACTTAATGCGTAATTCAAATTAAAATAAACTACTGTGTTTCTTATCAAAACAATACTTTAAAATTATAAAGCAAAAGTTTACTTAGCGGAAATATGATACTCCATCCTGTTTTTTCACTTTACTTGAATAGTTTTTACAACTTTTCACGACGCAGTACGCCATTTTGGACGTGCAGTCAGCCGGCAGACCAAAATAAGACTGGCGCGAAATTAGACCTCTTTTTGCGTTTTACTACTCTTTTGGTTCGGACACTTTTGAGCGCTGACCCGTCCATTGTTTCTACGTCGATGCTTAGAATTAATATTTTTTCATGAGCTTATAGTGGCCTCAAATCGTCCCAATGGTTAAATCACATACACTGCAGGGGACCAGAATATGTTAGTAGCAGTGTTAGTGGTGAAGGCGCAAGAGGTGTTGGCTTAACACAGTGAGGACGAATATCAGAGCGAATGCTCTTACTATGGAGGATATCGAAGATTGTCAAGCCAGGAGAACGTTAGGAGAAGAAAGAAGAACGAACGAAAAAGGAGTTGGCTGTGTGACTGTGACGAGAGGCAGAGGTTAGACAATATTTACAGCAGAAATAGCTAATGCAGTAGCCAAAAGTAAAAAAATACATAAGTTACTGAAATAACTACTGAGACTGAAAAATTTGACAATATTCAAATAATGATCATAGATCATTTTACATTAGTTTTGCCTAACGTCAAAATCGTCCAGTCGATATTTTCGTGTCGTTATCTTGTCGTATCGTATAGTCAAAAAACACCCAGTCGTAATACAGCATTAGGACATTTACGGCACACCATTAAGAGCGAGATTTGAACGACTATTCGCATTTGGGGTTAATGACCTGTGCTTATACGCGGAAGATTAAGTCACAGATGGATTGGATGTTAATGCGAGCTGATATGATTACTGACTTGTTGAATGAATGTATATGTGGATTTGGGGCTTCTATTACGTAATTTGGAATACGTAACGTTTACGAATAACGTAAACGTCTTTTTTAACCGACTTCAAAAAAAGGAGGAGGGTCTCAATTCGTCGGAATCTTTTTTTTATTTTTATGTATGTTCTTCGATTACTCGAAGACGCCTGAACCGATTTGGAAAATTCTTTTTTTGTTTGAAAGGTATACTTCACAGGTGGTCCCATATAAATTTCATCGAAATCAATTCAGCGGTTTTTGAGAAATTCAACAAAAACAGCAAAATTGGAGTTGTTGCAATTGAAGTCGGTTGTTTTTAACGTATTCAGCGTGGTCAATTATTTCATTTCAGAGGTTTTTAAACTGCCGAGAATCGAACCTCTGTCCTCCGTACATGAAGCACTAACCATTGCGTCTCGGGGGCAATCAAAATACTTACTTATGTACTGTATATTTAATTTAATGATACGTGAGAACCGCTATTACCTGTGCATGATTATAGGGTTACAGCACATCTATTTTTGTCAATAAGTACTATTTTGAAAATTATAGCTAGACTTATCTAACTAATAATCACCCTGATAAATATTTATTATAAGTGTGAATGTTTGCTACTCAATCACGCAATATAATACCTAAGCAATAAAAAAAAGATACCAAAATCCGACTGTATTAAAAGCGAATTAAAAAATGGGGAAAAAGAAGAAGTAGAAGCTTGGGTACTTGAATGTGTAATGAAAATCGTAAAGGCACAATGATATCATTAGCTTTAAGCCTGCTATACAGGGTGTAACAGAAAGGTGTGATAATACTTCAAGGTTGGCTTTTACCCATCAAACTGAACAACTTTTGTTCTTCAACTTTGTTGAAATCGCAAAGAAATTTTCGGACTTTTCATACAAACTTGGTTCGCCAGCTGATCGATTTGTATGAAAAGTCAAAAAAAAATTGCGATTTGAGCAAAGTTGTAAAACAAAAGTTGTTCAGTTTGATGGGTAAAAGCCAATCTTGAAGTATTATCACACCTTTCTGTTACACCCTGTATAAGGAGGCGAGAGATAAAATCGTAGAAACTGTAAAAAAATGTAACCAAATAATGATAAGTAACTGCAGTCGGAGACATCAGATTCATGTTTTACAAGCTTCTTGTATAACTAATAAACTAGCCAAAACCATCGCATGGATTTTATAAATCGATAGACACATCATTCATTGAAATCCAAAAGAATCTCATATTCATACAGACGTACCCAGATACGCGTGAATACCTTAAGGTTATGGTCGAAAACAGAGTTATCTCTCTTTGCTGTCACGCAGTAAAAAAAGGCTTAATTATACAGTTTGTAAGGTGTGGTAATATTTCAAGGTGCGCTTCTACTCAATAAACTGAACAACTTTGTTAAAATCGCACTTTTGTTCTCATACACAGCGAGGCAAGTTACACGCCGTATAACCAATTTTGTGGTTTTATGTAGCCTATAATTTACAAACTGGAAATAAAAAACTTCTACAAGAACGCACGCTCCAAATCCCACGCAAAAGAAGTTGCGGGCGACTTCTAGTCGAGAATAAAAGCCTATTTATAAATTGTAACGCAAGAAAGTATCGAACGATAATCGGCCGACTCACCTTGGGGTGATGTTTAGTAGCTGGTCTGTTACCACCTGGTCGCCATGGCAACCGTGACACTACATGCCAGACACGGCGTTCTGGCGACGGATTTGGAATCAAATTTTGGTGTGAAATTACCTGACTGTATTTATGTGCAGAACGGTAATTATTACTTTGGCTCTATTATAAATTACCATTTTGAAGAAGAGGGAGAAAATACAAAATGTAACAAATATTATCATTATCAGCTGAAAGATGTCCACTGCTGGACAATGGTCTCTCAAGGATTTCCACACCGACCGGTCCTGCGCTGGCCGCATCCAGCGGCTTGCCGCAACCTTCACGAAGAAATATATTCAACATAAAACCAAAATGAAAGTCCAAATAGTTTTCTTTCCTTAGTCAATCCGATAGTTGATCGCTAATTGTCTTAGTTACTTTTTATCGTTCAAAAACAGATTATTTTTCTACAAATGTTTGAAAATGTGAACAATGACGTCATTGTACAATTAGTTTGTATTTGCAGTCTAATTACTAAAATTTCATAAATTAAAAATTCTATATGAAAATCCAAGGGAGTAAGTTTATTTAGTTTTAATGCACTCAACTCCCGGATTCAGTGTTCCAAAATTTAAAAAATCTTCGATTTTATTACGTGATTATTACGTGAAATTTGCTCACTGGAAGTTTTCATGGAGGCGGAGGTACTAGGTAGAGCCAAGTAGGTAAATGCCAAAATTTTTATAAACCTTGAAGTTTTACCGTTGAGAAGCTTCGAAAAACTCTATACGTTAGGTTACATTAGGTTGCTAGTGTTAACGTATAAATAAAGGAGCCTACATGTGTATGATAGTCGCGTTGCACACGTCCGCAGGTGTAAATCTAAATGCCGTACACGTGACCGCGGGTGATGCTAAGTGCAACACTAGGCAACCGCCGCGCCGCCTATAACTTGTAGATAGGACGATTAAATGTGCCACACGATAAGACGAAGAAAGCAATACTTACTTACTTACTTACCTAAAAAGGAGCCCGTAGCGGGATTTCGTTTTGTCGATTTTGTCGGCTTCTCGACAATTTAACTAGTTATTTCATGACCTGACCACGACATAGTAGATACATATGCCGTTCAGAAAATAATTATTATTCACCGTAACAGAAACCTACATTTCCTTTGAGCTCAGGTCCCCAGGTAAGGGACCAAGTAAGTGGATTATACTGTGTTCAACTTAATCCAAATATTACAAATACATCTTGTAATATTCAGAGCAATGTACTGTGAATTTACTAATCCTACGCTTATTTTCTTACAATTTGCAAACAGAATCATATATAAAAAAAACATTTATCGCAAGTCAGTAGTAAGAAAATTTAGAAAGTGTAACAAAGTGGATGTAAGAGAAGTTATTTGAAAAACTTACGGACGGAAACAGTCGATCAATTTGTATGAATAGTCCAAAACTTTATCAGCAATTTCAGCGAGTGCGTAAAACAAAAATTTGATCAGAATTAGGGCTTCCAATCCCGCATCCTGTCTTCAATCTCGGTATCTCAAACTCAAACTCAAACTCAAAATGTTTTTTATTTAAGTAGATGTTTTACACATGCTTTTAAATCGTCAATATTTTTTTCTACCTAGTACAAAGTCCCTACCACGCGGGACTTGTACACTCAACGTTTCGTGAAGTGTTTGCGAAGCGAGAAGAAACGTCGAACCCAAAAGAAACTCGCTTCAACACATTTTTTAAATAAAATCTTAAATTCTATTACAATTCATGTCAACAATAAAATTGTGAGCTGGAGGATCTATACATGTCTATATTTCATTGTCATTTACATAATCTAGTATTTTGTAATACCCTCTAGAGCATAAATAATTTTTCACATGCAATTTGAATTTGTTTTCTGGCAAACTAGTCCCATTTTCGGGTATTTTGTTATAAAATTTTACACACTGCCCCATAAATGACTTCTTAACTTTACTCAGTCTCAAATAGGCAACATCTATGTTATTAATATTTCTTAGATTAAAATTGTGTCTGTCACTGTTTTTATGAAACAAGTGCAAATTTTTACGTACATACATGATATTTTCGTATATGAATTGACTAGCAACAGTAAGAATATTAATTTCTTTAAACATATTCCTCAACGACTCGCGGGATCGCATCTGGTAGATTGCGCGAATTGCCCTTTTTTGCAAAATGAAAATCGTTTCAATATTAGCAGCATGTCCCCAAAGTAAGATTCCGTAAGACATTATACTGTGAAAATAACTAAAATATACTAGTCTCGCAGTGCCTACATCTGTCAACTGTCTTATTTTATTAACAGCATATGCAGCTGAACTAAGCCGTCCCGCTAAGGTTTCTATGTGTGGGCCCCATTGCAGTGTAGCATCTAAAGTTATACCTAAAAAAACGGTCTTATTTACAAAGTCCAATACATTATTATCTACAATTACACTGTTTTCAATTTTCTGTACATTTGGTAATGAGAATTTTATGCATTTTGTTTTTTTTTGCGTTTAAGAGTAGATTGTTAACAGTGAACCACTTTAGAATCTCTGAAAGAGTGTTGTTTACTTCGTCAATTTTGCTATCTTTCCTGTCAATCTTAAAAATAAGAGAAGTATCATCAGCAAACAACACAATGTTTGACAAATTTTGCACCATATATGGCAAATCATTTATATATGTAAGAAAAAGAAAAGGGCCTAATATAGATCCCTGGGGCACACCCATTTTAACCTTAGAGCCGGATGAATTTGTGCCATTTACTTGGACTTTTTGCGTTCTATTGCTTAAGTACGAATTAAGAAGACTGAGGGCCCCGTCCTCGACACCGTAATGCTTTAACTTTATAAGCAATGTATGATGTTCAACGCAATCAAATGCTTTAGATAAATCACAGAACACTCCTATTGCATTCTGTGATTCCTCAAAATCATCATAGATGTTACGAATAAGAGATACTCCTGCATTGGTTGTAGATCGACCTTTTGTGAAACCAAACTGTTGTTTATGCAGAAGATTATTTTCATTAAAATGTTGTAGTAATTGGTTGAGCATAATTTTTTCAAAAATTTTACTGAGAACTGGTAGTACAGAAACTGGTCTGTAATTTCCCGGATCACTTTTGTTACCAGACTTATATAGGGGTATCACTTTACTACATTTCATTAGGTCCGGAAATACGCCACTATCAATACTGATATTAAAAAGACAAGCTAAATATGGCGCTAAAGTCATAATTACATTACTAATTAAACTTACTGATAGTCCCCAAAGGTCTTCAGTTCTTTTCATTTTAAGAGATTTAAAAGTTTTGACAATAGTGTCTGGTTAAATTTCTCTGAAGGAGAATTTTTCATTAAAAATACTGACATTATCTTCTAACAATTGTTTAGCATGCACAGGTGACGAATTCAAGGCCTTAGTGGTCTTAAGTGGAATATTTCTCTGCGGGACTGATTATTTTCAATCCCGCGGGATCCCGGTATTTGCGAGATCCCGCATATAAATTGTTGCTATTCATACAAGGTTATTCTTTTTGACCTGACATCCTTTTGCTCACGTATTTTTGAGGTCAAAAACAACAACCGGAAATTGTTCCGGCAATTTCCAAATAACCACCCATTTTACGAAGTTATTTCTAAATAAAGATTTCTATATAATGAATAAACGTATGTGCACCTTACTTTACTGTTAGATAATTGAGAATGCGGAACTTTACTGATTAATTTTCACTCGAACTTGTTTTTTTCTTCTTTGAAATTCAAAGAGTTTTATTTTTATTTTATCCAGCTAAATTATCATGAAAATGCTTTTCTTTTGTTGTGTAAGTGACAAATAATATAACTAAAGCATACAAATATGTCGGAAATAGAAACAAATAGTAGGAGAATTTCGCGAGTGTTAGTATAACATTGAGTTAAAATTTTTGAGAATGTATTTGGAAGTTTTGTATGGAAAAAATATGGCTGTTATTTAGAAATTGCCAAAACAAAAGTTGTTGCTTTTGATCTCACAAATATGTAAACAACAGATAAGAGATCAAATAAATTGCACTTTTATAGAGATCAAATGTATAAATCCTTAAAAGGAATTCTAATTTTCAATTATTTTTTATGATTTTATTTGTACTTTTCGTACAAATAAAATCATAACAAATAATTGAAAGTTAGGATTCCTTTTAAGGCTTTATACAAGGTGCTACTTTTTAGTGCATGATATTTTAGTCAGTGCTTCTGCTCCTGATTCTGATTAACTTTCTCCACAGAACCCATAGTCAAATCGCGAAAAAAAAAATTGCGATTTGACTATCGGTTCCTTGCGGAAAGTTGATAAGAATCAGACATATAACGTAAGTAGCACCTTATATGTATGTAAATGTTAGATATTTCCCCACTGACCCCCAGAATCCTAAAGTAATTTATTTTTTATGATGGACTTAAGTGCATTAGCTCAAGTGTATTAGTCCCGCAAATCCCGCGGGAACCCGCGCACGTAATCCCGCTACAAGCGGGACTGGAAAATAGCGCGGGATCCTGGAATACCGGGATCTCGGAATACCGGGATTGGAAGCCCTAATCAGAATGATGAGTAGAAAGCCTTGGTTGACTGATCCTACGCCTATTGTATTACACTTTATATGTATATTATATTCTTCTTATCGAATCGATAACAATCTAATCAAATCGAGCTGGCAGAGAATTTAGCTACAAGTACTGCATTTTCAGTAGCTTCCATAAGTTCTTTCTACGTGCAGGTTACAGGGCACGCGGCGCAAGAAATTAAGTGTTCCATAAATTGCGGAACGACACCTGCTTGTTCGTGTTCCTCTTGCTTCGGCCAACATGAGTCCGAAGTCTGTTTAAAGACTTCCAAGTTGACCAAGGCAACTCATGCCCAGGAGGAGGGTCCTCGGAGGGTGGGACAAATGGGTTGGGTAGGGTGGCACTGTCCCGCTACAGCTGGCATCTAGAATGGGAGTATTCGCCAGTTGGAGGAACGACACACTTAAGAAACCCACTAGCAGGAATAGCGCCTCCAAACATCAGAGCAGCAGCAAGCACTAGTGAGAGGGCTAAAATGGAGAATGACACACGGCACTCTCTTTTCAATAGTACCACCATGCCGCAAAGGTTGAAAAGCCGCAATAGCTTTCTTAAGTGTGTCGTTCGTATATTATATTAACTGGATATTTATTATTTATTATTACTGCTGAACAAAGATCTCCCCAAGGATTTCCACGCCGACCGGTCTTGCGCTGCCCGCATCCAGCGGCTTCCCGCGACCTCCTTCAGGTCATCGGTCCACCAAGTGGGAGTTCAATTTATCAAGTATAATAAATGAGATCATCTCTATCAATCGGGACTTACATCACTATCGCAAACCATCCCCTGTATATTTCATACATCAAACATCGGTAACACAATCATAGTCTGTAGAACTTCGCAGTAATTACATTACCTTGTAAGGTTAGTGAAAGTTTCACGAGATTGCTGCTCTATTTTCAGCCTTAATTCAATTGGGCACGTATGTAATGTTATATGCAGTAGTTGGCGAGGTATCTTAAATGTTGAAACAGGGATAGGCTTTCAGGTATCTTAGGATTACACGCTTCTTAAAGTCTTCAGATCGAATTCTCTACGAAATAAGAACAAGAAATAAATTGCACAGCCACGCTGTGCACAATTTCTCGCGAATTCCTTATATATCATATGGCATACACAGGATTTTCATCGCTTTACATAAATTAGCAATAAACATTCATAATTAGTAGCAAGTGATTGGATAGACTTCACAAATTAAAAATGTTGTTTTGTATGGGAGGTACCTTATCCTGGTATGGCCCGGATTAATTCATGACCTAGTATAGTAGGCCGTATAAAGTTATTAAAAGGTACAAAGTTTCATTAAAATCGTTGTAGCTATTTTTGAGAAAAAATCACAAAAATCTTATATTTGTATGGAAGGTATCAGAACCAGATTTTTTCCAGGGTAACCAACTATTTCTTAGACTAGGTTGTATAAAAATATGGCACCGTAGAAAGTTTCATAAACATCGTTGGAGCCATTTTTGAGCAAAATTAACAAAAAAATATTTTTATCCAGCAACTTAACACAAAGTAAATACTCATAATCTATTTCTCAGGCAAATGTATACCCGGAGTGTCAAACCCTCAACCCTTGGTCTAAGTAGCCAGGCGCTATCACTTCAGCAAGTAAGTCAAAAATATATCTGGGAATTTACTTTCCAACAGGTTTAATGAGGAGAAGCCACTTTGAAGTCGAGTATTTTTGAGGAGGGGCGGCTGAGAACTCTCAAGTATATACTTGAGCAAGCAACGTACCTAGTATCTATAAGAATTGTAACATGTAACATGTATTATAAGTTATAATACATGTTACATCAATAGATACATTAACAACAAACAATAACAATGTAAACAATAGTGTCGAACTTAAAAATACAGACTTATAATTTATAAGTCTTAAAATACAGACTTTTGATTTATAAGTCTGTATATTTAAGTTCGACACTATTGTTTACATTGTCATTGTTTGTTGTTAATATCGGGTAAATAATGTCGAAGGCTTACCAATTTTACAAAAATGAAAAAAAAAAAAAAAGAAAGTTTCGTTGTTATGTACCACTAACCGATGTAATTGTTAAAAAAATGTATTTCGGATGTAATGAAATAAATAATATCGTTTAGTTGATTTATTTTAAATAACATAGCGGGCGAGTAAAATGATAATACACTTAGATAATGTTACGAATAATACGTTAGTAATGTAGAAAAACCATTAAAATGACATAACCTTAGCTAACTTAGTTTTCAATCGGACACTATCATCGTTTTCAAACTAAAAAATGGAAAAGTCAAAATTATTTTACCATGACTAACATAAGAAAACATGTTTAAAATAAGAACATTAAAATACTTTTTTAATTTGAACAGAAACGCTTTTATAAATTCGAATCGCGAACACGGAATAGTTGTCATAAACACTCGTTTGAAGTAAATCTACAAAAAAAAACAAGAATTTTCATACCTCATTTTGGGAAGTCTGTCCAAAAAAGCTAAAAAAGAAGCAACTCGCCGCATCTGCTAATCCCGTTATTTTTTACCGTCAAACAACGCTAATAGCCGCAAATTACGGGGGACTTAGCACCTAATGCAATTTCCTTTCTCAACGTCACGGTCACGTTTCTAATTAGGATTTATTTTGTTTGACGTTTAAAAAGCAACATTATTCCAATTTACATGGGTTTAAAATGTGCCTGAAATAATCTAATAAACTATGGTTACGTAGACGGCCGAAGAGAAATAAAAAGAGAAAATAAATTAATTTGTGACTTTTCTGTGTAATGTTACGATTATTTTGACTGACTGACTTGATGGCTCGGCGGTTAGAACTCTTGAATACAAATTTTAAGGTCGTGGGTTCGATTTCAACCCAAGGAAAACATTTCTGTGACGAGCAAACTCAATTCATATCTCTAGCAATTTATGTTTAATTTGTACACTTTTTATTCAATAAACATTATTATTATTATTATTATTATTATTATTATATGTTTTTGGTTCGAGTTTGGATGTATTATATATCTATATTTATTATGATTGTAAGTATATTTGTATCTGTTATTCATAATACCTACAGGGAATCCTTGTTTGGGGTCGGATGACCATGTATAATTTATTCCTGGATATTAATCATAACGATATTCCCTTTAATTGTTCATGTTTATAAAATACTTACAAATGTTACCATAAGCACCCATAAGAATTATTTTAAAGGTCCTTTATCAATTCATAATGTTTGGGGTATCGGATTATTCCACGAGTATGTGTTACGAGTAACTGTATGGCGATTATTAAATAAGTCGGGTAATGGCTTCCTATATTTAAAATTCGGAATCACGGGGTATGTCGTTAAAAAAAACTTACATCCTTTGAGCTGATGTCGGTGAGTTTAATACTAATATGAATTGGAAGCTTGCTCATAATAAAGATTCGAGTTAGAGTTAGATGCTGTGGTCTATGCGATAAGATCGCCTTTGCATGTCTATAATTAAAAAAAAATTTTGTGTGTTTCATTGTTAACTTTATTTTTGGTGTGCAATAACGTATATTTATCTTTATCTTATCTTATCTTATCTTATCTATTTGACTATTATGTAATAAATGATGACTATTATAATGAACTGGCGTAAAAATAGGAGAAACATAATCTACCAAAATTGAATAAAATTTACCAAAAACAGAACTATTATAAGCTTTTTTCTCGTAAAACTTGCTCAACCAATTTTATTACCACCCTATACATCGATACAGGTTGATACAGTAACAAATTCGGTAATTTGATGCCGTTTGGACCCAAGTCACGATGTTCACTCGAAGTTTCTAAGATTTGTATTCAAGTGGTGTTCGATCTTAACTTTGGAAACCGAAAAATTAGAAACTATAGGTACAATTAGCCAGACAAGGGTTCTGCGTTAGATGTAGTCTTATATTTGTGGCTATTGAAAAGGTTAAGTGTCCTTAGTTCTTTTTTTTAAGAAATCATGGGAAATGTAACTTGTAAATGTAACAGTGGTTCTTATGCACAATAAAGAAATTGAAATTGAACTGAAGAAATGTTGAAAGACCCGGCTATAGCAAACGTACTACTACATGTATAATGACAGCGGTTATCCGCATTGCGAGCCCAGTAGCCCAGCAATACAACATTTAAGACGAAGGATTCGCCAGCCACCTTTGTGCACACTCCAGGAGATAGACCCGAGGTGTCACCGTCGACGGATACGTCATAGAGTACGTAATTTACTGACTTCATATAAAGACTAACAAAGTTAGCTGAAACTGTTTCACTGTGGTTTCTACTAGAGATGAAACGGATAGCTGTTTGGCCGGATACAGGATACCGGATATCCGGCCTACACTGAATCCGGATAGCCGGATATCTGGCCGTCGGACATCCAGCCCAACTTTGCGGCGATTGGGCGTAGTTGGCATCCAGAACGATCAGGCGGCCTCGGGTGAATTCACATATTTCATAGTCACTCTCACGATAAAGAAAAAAACGCGATTGCATGTGAGATTGATTTTTATCTGGTTGAGGGGAGCGATGGCTGACTCTCGCGTTATACTAGTGATCGGGTGCTGTCCATGTGAACTGGCCTGCTCTTGTCATTGCTTTTTGGAATTGTTAGTCATTAGCTACAAATAATTTTTACTTTTATCTCTTTTGAATCCTTTCTTTCTTTATTCTTATTTTTTTATATTTTATTTACAGACATGACATTGTATAATTCATTTATTGATCTAGCATTAAGATGTAATAGAATATAAGACTTTTTTTAAAAAATGTGTTTGAGGGAGTTTCTTTAGGGCCCGCCGTTTCTTCTCACTCCGCAAATACTTCCCGAAACGGTGGGTATACGAGTTTCGAGTGGTAGGAACCTCGTATTAGGTAGATAAAAGAATGACGTTCGAAAAGTGTAAACTGCTAACTACTTCGAATAAAATATTTTCATTTTCATTTTCATCTCAGGTCAGTGCAAGTTGATCACGACCATGTTCCTTGGTCAGTAAATGCTACACAATATCCGTACTTAGCAAAGTTTGCCAGAGTTTACGTATCTTTTAGCACCCTGCATCAGTGTATACAGCGAAATACTTTTTTTCTAAAGCTGGCCTTGTCTATGAAGATAAGCAAAATCGTTTGTTGCCTCTGATAGCAGAGAAATTTGTACATATTCTTACACTTTTTTTGTTATCAAATGAAAATATGATGATTATATTTTTTGTTTCGATTAAATTTTTAAGTACCTAAATATTGTTTCCGACGTTTTGCTTTAAAGAACTGGTAATTTTATATTTTCAACAAAAAGAAACGTACAACTTTTGGTTAACGTTATGTAATTTTTGATTTTGTGAATATATCTATTAAAATATTCCATACAAAAAATATAATCACCATATCTTCATTCGACAACGTATTCATACGTAACGACTCGTATTGCACTGTATTTACCGTATTTTGTTATCCGGTATCCGGCAAGATACTCGCTTGGTATCCGGTATCCGGCGGATAGTAAATAAAGGCCGGATAGGCCGGATACCGGATAGTTACCGGATATCCGTTTCATCTCTAGTTTCTACTCGAGAAAGTGAACAACTTTCCCTAAGGAACCCATAGCTAATTTGCGTTTTTTTTTAAATTTTCGTCAATACTCATAGATCAGCTGATCTGCCAGGTTAGTATGGGTTTCGGTTGGTTGCCGGGACTTTGTACCGAGCTTTTTATACCGAGGACTTTGTACCGAGCACACGTCTGTTGAGTTAATTTTACAATTATTACCGTTTTAAAATAGTTTCAACGTTATTTTTGTGATGGAGAAATAGCTGTGATTCCGATAAGCGATAATAAGAAGAGGATTAACTCGGGAGACAGCTCCATTTTCCGAGTTCCAGCAGCAAACCACGACGTGGAGCATCTTTAAGTGCCCATCACCCTTAGAACCGTGGTTTTTAACTTGACATTGGCGTTTCGCCATTTTTTTTATTGAAGATCCTCCCATTTTTCACTAGACATTCCCAGAATCACGCTCTATATGAGATTAGAAATGCCAAATAGAAAAATAGAATAGTATGGGTTTCGCGAATTAAGTATGTGTGGGTTGTATGGGAAAAGTTGTTCAGTTTCATGAGTATAAGCCCTGGCCCCATTTTAAATGATTTAACTTGTTTTTGTACGACCTCTTAAGATTTTAGTGACAATACTTTGTGATTGTGTGATTCTTCTTTCAACTCAGTTATAAAAAGAGAACAACCTGTATTTCAGTGTGATGGTACTGATAACATCTTGTGTTGTGCTTATTTTCAAACACCATTCCTTTTACATTTACTAAAAATCAAATACACCAATTTTTTTAAAATTTAATTAGATACTTTGCACATTCTTTTAAATCATAATTTTTTTAACACTCCCCTACCTATTATACATTTTGTTTTTGAAATTTTTGTGTGTATACAAAAAGATTATAATCTATCTATCTTTAAAATAAAACAAGGTATCTGCCTAGTCACTAATAGTCAGCAAGTAAGCAACCTATAAAGTCGCATTAACATAGTTCAGACTAGTCATCGCAAAAAAAGTCCTTGTTGAAAAGATGGATAGTGGCGCAATGACCAGTATGGTTCCTTCGGCCCGCCATATCCGGGAACCGGAAGTCGATTTATCATTTTTGTTGACGTTTTATGCCTTAATTAAACGTTGATGTTCAGATGATCAAAATTTATGAACTTTCGAGTATAATATACAGGGTGTAAGGGACAGGTTTCCGAAAATTTTAAGGGCTTGCTCAGTAGACGAAACTGAACAATTTTGCAAAAGATTTTTTTTCAGGAAACGAAATAAAATCGGCATCTCCATACAAACTGTCCAATCAAGTTTATAATTTTGTATGGAGAAGCCGATTTTTTTTTCGTTTCCTGAAAAAAATTCTTGTAGAAAGTTGATCAGTTTCGTCTACTGAGCAAGCCCTTAAAGTTTTCGGAAACCTCTCCCTTACACCCTGTATTATTTAATAATCCACAGAAAAAGTTATTAGTTTCCCCCAATACTACTGGAAACAGTATTCCTCCAGTCCTCTGCAAAAAAACGCACAAGCTTAAAAAAATATATAATACCAGTTAAAACTGAACAGAAATCCGTTTATTGGTTCTCTCGAAATCTCGGACAACCAACATAGATAGGTACTAGGTATATACAAATGAAAAGAATTGTTCAGCGTATGTCGAGTCGTAGTTTTTTTTTAATCAATCTTCATTTATAGAGGGTTATTTTTACAAAAAAAATGCCACCCTCATCGTGGCTCACTTAATCTACTAAATCTAATCTGTTCTATTTTTAATTCCTAACATTACTACTTCATAAAGTAATTTGGCTTCCTCAGAATATGGAGAAGCCAAGATAGTGTTAACCAGGCCAACAGAATAATTCCTAATATTGAGTTGTTTACGTTGTTCCTCATTCCGTCCACATTCCATAGTTATACGATAAACGTCTTCGACCATACCACATACATTGCAACTAGGCGAATCTGATTTGCGCATAAAATAGCTAAAACTATTCAATGGTATGTGTCCAGAACAAATTCTAAGCGCTAAAACAACATCTTTTCGGTTCAGTTTACATGGGTCAAAACCAAGGGCATCGAGAAAGTGTAGGTTGAATTGTTTTATACCAAATCCCTTTAGTGTGTGACCTTTTATCAAAATATTCGGCCCACATTTTGTAACATATATCTTTGACTTTAAATAAAACGTCAGTAAACAAAGGCTCACAGTGAAATGAGTCACCGTCCAGTGCAGCTTGCTTCGCTAATCGATCTACTTCCTCGTTGCCCTTTGTGCCAATATGGGATAGTTCGTCGATTCCCTTCACGATGCGTCTCCCAACAGTGAGCCTTCTTTACGCGCAATCTGACGTCATGGGCTCCCGAAGTACAAATAAAAAGTTGTTACCTAGCTGTAGGTTATGGATTGATAACCGTTCTTTTTGAACGTATGGTCTAGCTAGAGCATGTAGTTAACGTGGTGACTCATTTAATGCATGTTCTGGAGCGTGTCATTTAATAAAATGAAAATGGCCGAAGCAATCGCTGTTAGCACGTTGAAAACCTGTTAACGCCCAATGGATTTGACGCCTTGATTGACAATTGTTTACAGCAGTAAAAGGGTTAAATTAAAAAATGGACCCACAGCCGGCGAGTGGTTCATTTGTTAAAAAGGATATTTGATTTATTTCTGTATTTGTAAAACATCAAAATGTTTCTCGAAACGTCAGACATTTGTCAAAGAGATATAGATATAAGATCGTCGATAATTAAGATATTTTAGTAAATTAATTTCAAAAGTAAAATGTACTTGAATGAATTATTTTAATTTTCATTAATATTTTTTTAAAATTCGATAATAATTCAATATTGAAAATGTTTTTTAATGCATTTCTCCGAATCCAATAAAAAAAAATGTCATAGTAGACTAGTTGGTCAAACAAAAAATTACACAATGACGTCTTATTTGTGTAACATGAACAATTTCAGAATCCTTTTTGTTTAACAGATCATAAAAAGTGTCTGATTTGACTAATGCAAGTGCATAATATCAAAAAAGGTGACTCTTCTGAATAAAAAATAATAAATCTTCAATCAAATGCCCATAAATCATCACAATCTTGGTCTCCCTCTAAGTTTATTAAAAAGCACTTAAATTTTTAAATTTATTTTTTTTATCATTACAATAAATTGTAACTAGTAATACCATAAATTATATCATCTTCCAACGAGCTCCATAACAGGAGTTAGATGTTATTACATATTTTTTATAATGGATTTATCATGTCCAGGAATGTCAATATAATTATATTCTAAATCACATATTTAAGGCTAAGGAGTCCATAAGGAGTATGATGCATTCGTGGTCCGTAACACAAGCGCTGCAAAGTGCTTAGCACGGGCATCGTCTGCTGCCATTAGTACAAATTATCTGTTATACTCTAGCCTAGTTCATTCTAAGAAATTGTAAAGATATTTTTGCTGAATAAATTATTATTATTATTATTATATAAAAAATATAAAAAATAAATAAATAAATGCGGCGACACACTTTCAATATAGTGTGCTGTCAGATTTTTTACCTACACAAAAATAAAAACAAATACAGGTTGATCTAAAATTACCATCAGTATGTAACCTTCATACTTCCTACAACTAACCAATGAATGATGATTTATAGATAGTAGTCAAATGATTTATTCGGTAAACTAAAATACATTTAACTGCGTTGTTTACGTTCCTGCTCTGTATCTATGGATTTATTCTTGTTTTGTATTACTGTCTTCTCTAGTTTTAACGTCAGTGTAAATTACGCAAGCCACGAG
This sequence comes from Coleophora deauratella, assembly GCA_958295455.1. Classification (NCBI taxonomy): domain Eukaryota; kingdom Metazoa; phylum Arthropoda; class Insecta; order Lepidoptera; family Coleophoridae; genus Coleophora; species Coleophora deauratella. Next base: position 2,145,054 of record OY282406.1, read on the forward strand.
TATGTCAAGGGATGTACCATGTAATTATCGATAAATAAAGCTTTTTAAATTTTAGTAAAATAGGGCAGTGTAGCGGTCTCTTTGTGGTTAGCGCTAAGTGCTGCCGTCACGTCGAGTTAATTATTCGTGAATCTCGATAATTTGATACCAGAATTTACATAAAACAGTTAAGTATCTGCCGCCTGTGGTGATAAAATTCGAAATAACCTGTTCTTTAAAGAAAAACAAGCATATTTTTCGCTATTAGTTTTAATATTTTATTAACTACCTCATATCTTTGAAAACAATATAATTCGTAATTCTCCAAAATCGACGCCAGTTATAGTGTCAATATCAAAATGCTTATCGATTACAATTTATCGAGAAAATAACAACACTAGTATTAGATTTTCAGACAACCCATTGTTTTGAAGCAAAACAAACATGCAGCGGTATCATGTTTTACTTGGGGAATCATAAAATTTATCGTTCGATCGTTTTACCACGGAAGTAATGAGGAGGTCGGCAACGCACTTGTGACTCCTCCGGTGTTGCGGGTGTCTATGGGCGGCGGTAATCGCTTACCATCAGGTGATCCATCTGCTCGTTTGCCGCCTATCACCTAAAAAAAACCACAATTAAAGTTCGAATTATTTCTTCCCTGAAAAAAACTTTAAGCCAGCTACTGCTACGTAGAAAACGCATTTTCCGAAGAATATTTTTTTATGAACTCTTTAATATAATAATTATGAGTAGAAGCCACATTTAAAATATTGCCAGACATTTTATAGTCACCCTGTATAATCAGTAACAGAGGCCCAAATCCTTAACGACCCCAACGAATCTCTCGTTAGTGTTGTGTACATGGCCGTGAAACTTTCTGTATTTTTAGGATATATGATGTCTCTTATACCGGTAATACAGCGTCGGTGGCTCTGCGGTTAGTGACTCCGTCCTCCTAACCAGAGGTCTCGGGTTCAAATCCTGGCCAGTGCACCAATTAGTTTTTCGAAACTTACATGCATTTTCATACCGACTGTTTTAACGGTGAAGGAAAAACATAGTGAGGAAACCTGCACATCTGATTTCTAGTTGTGTATGATGGTCGCGTTGCAGGTGTAAATCTTAAATGCCCTACAGGTAACCAAGGGTGATGATAAGTGCAACACCAGGCAACCACCGCCTATACCTTGTGGATAGGACGGTTAAATTGTGCCACACGATAAGAGCAGACCCGTAATTATACGCTGGCTATCTCACGCCACCAGCCGGAATACAGCGCGCTGCTGGTGGCAGGTAGAGACCGAGCAGTCGGTACCCCCCAGTCGGACCTTGCTAAATAAGGTCGACCCACTATTTTCTGTCCTATTCCCAATGTGGGGTCGGCGCAACATCTCTTCTTCTGTCCATTCATCTCTTCTTTGAGACAAGTTGAAAATGATCAAAATTAATACACTGGGGACCAAAAAATCGACTCAAAATCTGTTGCCCGACTTTTGAAAAAATAACTCAGTCACCAAAACTACTAAATACAAAAAACTAGAAAACCACCAAACTAAAATCATAAAGAGCAAACACGCAGTTTTTGAACTTTTGGTTTAGTGTTTCTTTGCTAGACTGAGTTATTTTTTTAAAAGTCGTGCAACAAACCTTGAGTCGATTTTTTTGTCCATGAGTATAGAAAGAATAAAGTTACTGCATATGTAGTTATTTCAGTTCTTCTTCATAGATTTAAGAGAAATCTTTTGTCGATGGAACAATCTCCAACATTTCCTGTCTTCAGCCAGCGTATTGTCATCTTGACGCGACACGAGAGCGACCTTCTCTCGGACAAATCCATCATTTGTATAGGCGGCCACTCCTCTCCATACAAAGAAGACCTATCTAGCGATCCTTTCATATCCCTTTACAAGTTCTATTACTTCATGTTACGTGAAACTGATCACAGGCATCAGTTCACAGACTTTTCAAAATCTCATCTCACTGCCAATATCCGGTCGGTTAAGCGTAGATTTTCATCTTACATAATCGGATTTTATCTGAACTAGCTCGTTGAAGATATCATGATATTTCAAAGCAATTTCAAAAGGATGTCTTATGGCATAAATATTGGAGATTGATTTTCCTTTCATGGGTTATGTCTGACAGTTTTTAATTTGAATAAAACTGAAAATATTTGAATTCATTTTATTCACAGTAAATAGCAGTGTACAGAAAAACAATGACACAGTAAGATGGTGTACACAAAAAAAGTTATTATATATTTTTTCGTGTGTCACTACTTTTGTACTTACCAACTTTGAATAAAATAAAATATTTACAGTTTAATTTCCAAGTTTTCCAAATGCGCTATATGTATTTATGTAAATAGTCCTAGATTTAGGACTAAGCGATTTAGATGTCAGAATGATTGGAGTTTCTTTCAAAAAAAAGGAGGAGGTTTTCAATTCGACTGTATGTTTTTTTGTATGATTGTTACGCGATTAAATAATGCAATAAATGATTGATCGATCGATTGTGATTAATTACTCGGCCAATTATGAACTGATTTTGATGATTCCTTTTTTTGTTTGGTAGGTCATACTTCAGAGGTGGTCTCGTAAATTTTTTATTGAAATTGACTCAGCGAAAAATCAACAAAAACAAAACATATTTTAAGGTTGAAGTCGGTATATTTATCGTATTTAGCGTTGTCATTATTAATTAACTTTTACGCATGAAACTGCACCACTTTTTCTAAGAAACTTGGAAGGTTAATGCTTTTTAATCGATTTCAAAAATAAGGAGGAGGTTCTCAATTCGTCGGAATCTTTTTTTTTATGTATGTTCACCGATTACTCGAAGACGCCTGAACCGATTTGGAAAATTCTTTTTTTGTTTAAAAGGGTATACTTCACAGGTGGTCCCATATAAATTTTATCAAAATTGATTCAGCGGTTTTTGAGAAAATCAACAAAAACATAGCAAAATTGGAGTTGTTGCGATTGAAGTCTGTTGTTTTTAACGTATTCAGCGTGGTCAATTATTTGTTGCACACAGATACATTATATTTGCTAATAACTGATTTTTTTGCTTTAGTTGAGGACTGGATCCATGAAATTTGGCGTAAAATCCTAAAGCATTAACCACCCACGAAGTCAATCAAACGATAATAAATTTGCCTTCATTTTAACTGAATAAAATCCAACATCCCTTATACCTTGGAATATCTGGCGCTACTAGAAGTCAGTAGCCAGATTAAATTTTCACATCTAACTAGCCTGCTAACTGACGTAACTAATACATTAATAATTAATTAAGTAAGGTAAATGTGTTTATCCACGTTTGCATAAAAGCCATGTCGCTGTGGCATTTATAATTTCATTACTCAATGAAAGCCGAGCCTTGTTTGTCCCTAGCTCGGTTATAAACAGCGTCGGGTCAGCGTATATTAAACGTGTGGAGCTATAAAGCGGTCGTGGGTCTGTCCTGTAAGCTTGTGGTTGAGTCGATTACGCAGGTTAAATAGCTACAAGCTCGGTTATAACCGGGGCGATCATAAATAACTGCTATTCCTGTAAAATAAGAAGATTTACAGCCAGTAGCGAAAAAGACCAGTATTTTAAGCTGAAAATAAGTCATATTCAATTATTCTTCTTATTGGTTTCGAATAAAGTTCGATTTGAAGGAAACTTTGCGATATCGACAGATCGTCTATGTTCTATTTATGGTCTATATTTAAAATTAATTGAAAAAAAGCTTTATTTTGTTCCATTATCAGTTTAAATCCGCGTAAATCAAAACAACGTATTCTGAGTTTGGTTTCAGTATTTCTTTCCGTCCATAATTATAGAGGGTGTTAAAAACTTCTTCCGAAAACTTTAAACGACGACGGACTCATCTCATTTTACTTATCGAGACTAAACTCATATAGAATTGTCGAAAAAATCGATTTCTCATACAATGTTGGCTGATTAGCTAACTGATTTGTATGAAATGTCTAATTTTTTTTTCTAAATTACATATGAAGGTTGTTGTTGGCCACTAGCCCCACAACCTCCACCTATACGGACTTGCCCTCGTGTGTGGAGTATGGCCTAACCTTCCCGTAGTATGGGAAGAGACCCGTGCCCCTGCAGTGGGAACAATATGGGTTGTTAACAACCAAAATATGAAGGTTCTTTAGAGACAGTATTTCAGTATAAGAGGAAGCCGCAGTTTACCGTGGGAGAGCTTCATGCTCCCCCTAATGCTCTGCATGCTTCGGCACGAATGGAACGGCTCGACCTGAGTGATACCACGGCCTCACAGGAAACCGGCGTGAAGCAACGCTTGCGTTGTGTTTCGCCGAGTGAGTGAGGGAACTGGAGGCCCGACCCCTCCTCCCCCTCCCCATTCCCCCCATCCCCCATCCCATTTCAAAGGTCGGCAATGCACTTGTGACTCCTCCGATGTTGCGAGTGTCCATGGGCGGCGGTAATCGCTTACCATCAGGTGATCTGTCTGCTCGTTTGCCATCTATCACATAAAAAAAAGTTTTCGATTTCAGACCGAATAGGTGAAAAATCCGTCTTTTAAAAAACAATGCTTTAGAATTTGCGGCGAATGCTCGCCCTCCATTAAACCGCCACGTGAGTTAGAATTCCACGATTTATTTCCAGCCTCACTGGAAATTAGCTTGAAAATTGTCTACATTTTAGTTTTATTTTCCGCATCGATCGGGGCCCCATTTTAGTTTCCTTTTAATCGAATCACGTAAGTAATAACAACGGCAGTAAAAGTAGCTTAGATTTTAAAGTGGATTATTACATTATAATAGACGTGAACCCTACGAAATATGTTTTATTTTATTTTTATAATTTACGGTTCTTGGTCCTTTTCCTTTGTATATTGTTTTATAATGTAGTGTACCTACTGTAATATATAAAAAACCTGGGTATAGGAAAAGTCAGTCATTAATTATGTAGTTATTTACTTATATCATTTTTTAATATACATTAAGGTTTAATCACATCATTTACTCTCAAAATGACAGTCACTGTACTTAGATCTTGAAAACTTGAAATGAAAAACAAAAGTGACGCTGAAATAATAATTCAAAAGAAGTAGTTCTTCGTTATTTATTTTACTACAATTTCACATCCATTTCAAAATCCAAAAAGGAAGTAAAAAATACGTAAAGATTTAATTCACATATATTATTGTGTATTGTATTTTTTGTATTATGAATTCATTGGACATTCGCATTTTGTTTTCAACTTGTGCAAACCCAAAAATTTGCCAAATTTCTATTTTTTCAAAGCTACCCTGAATGTGACTGTACGGTATACATTTTTTAGAGGCTTGAAATGTTTATTTAAACATGGCTTTTTGGGAATGGTCAGTTTTTTCAGGGTCTGAAAAAATAGCTTTTATCTGACTGGTGTGGCTGGAATTTTTACTAAAAATACAAGCGGAGAGACATGAAAAAATCCCAAAACCTATTTTTTTAATAAACACAGTTTTACACTTTTTTTATCCACAATTGCAAAGCCCTGTTAGGTTTAAAGAAAATGTATTCTCATAAAGACAATTATTACAAGTCACTTACGTGAGAACAAAACTGTATAACTTCCGAATATACAGTGTGTAACAAAATTGGTGTAGGTCCCGTTAACTAGGAATTCTACTCATCGTACTGAACAACTTTTGTTGAACGATTTTGGTCAAATCGCAAGAAATTTTTTGGATAAAAATCTCCATACAAAACTGGCAAACAGATGATCAATTTGTATGAAAAGTTCAATTTGTTTTTGATCTGAGCAAAGTCGTAGAATTAAAGTTTTTCAGTATACAATGAGTAGAATCCCCAGTTAACGGGTCCTACACCAATTTTGTTACACCCTGTATAGGATGCTACTTTATTAGTGCCCGATATTTTAGTCAGTGCTTCTACTCTTGATTCTGATCAAGTTTCCCCAAGGAACCCATAGTCAAATAACAAAAAAATTTTTGGACTCCATACTAATTTGCCTCTCATCTGATAGATTTATATGAAGACTCCAAATTTTTTTTTTCGATTTCACAATGGTTTTTTTGGGGAAACTTGATCAAAATCAAAAGTAGAAGCACTGACTAAAATATCGGGCACTTATAAAGTAGCAACCTGTATATAACCTGATTGGTTAGTGATGATGACGCCGAAGATGGAAGCAGGCTTACCAAGATTCCCCAACGCAATGGGGAGTTCCCCATTTCACTAGTTGACTATCTTATCTTATTTGTAGAAGACAATCGGATTTAATTTTCAATCTTCTTCTTTTTGTTCTTTACGTAAGAAGAGTTCTAAGAGTATAATCGGCCATTATGCTTGGCGTTTGTGGACTATGAGAAAGCCTTTGATTCGATCGAGACCTGGGCTGTGTTGCAGTCTCTCCAACGGTGCCAAATTGATTATCGATACATCGAAGTGTTGAAGTGCTTGTATGAAAACGCCACCATGTCGGTCCACCTCCAGGATCAGAATTCGAAACCTATCCGGCTGCAGCGTGGGGTGAGACAGGGAGACGTTATATCTCCGAAACTGTTCACCGCTGCACTGGAAGACGTTTTCAAGCTTCTGGACTGGAGAGGACTCGGCATTAACATCAATGGCGAGTACATCACTCACCTTCGATTTGCTGACGATATCGTGATCATGGCTGAGACCTTGGAAGACCTAGGCGCAATGCTCGAAGGACTTAGTAGAGTCTCCCAACAAGTGGGTCTTAAAATGAACATGGATAAGACGAAAATCATGTCAAACGTCCGTGTTACACCTACTCCTCTGAAGGTTGGAGACTCTACACTCGAAGTTGTTGACGAATATGTATACCTGGGACAAACAGTCCAGTTAGGTAGGTCCAACTTCGAGAAAGAGATCAATCGTCGAATCGAACTCGGCTGGGCAGCGTTCGGGAAGCTTCGCAATATCTTTACGTCCAAAATACCGCAGTCCCTCAAGACTAAAGTCTTTGACCAGTGTGTGTTGCCAGTGATGACATATGGATCCGAGACATGGTCGCTTACTATGGGCCTTATAAGAAGGCTCAAAGTCACCCAAAGGGCGATGGAGCGTGCTATGCTTGGTGTTTCCCTACGTGATCGAATCAGAAATGAGGAGATACGTAGGAGAACTAAAGTTACCGACATAGCTCTCAGAATCGCTAGACTTAAGTGGCATTGGGCAGGGCACATAGCTCGTAGAACAGATGGCCGTTGGGGCAGTAAAGTTCTCGAATGGCGACCGCGCACCGGAAGGCGCAGTGTGGGCAGGCCCCCGACTCGGTGGACCGACGACCTGGTAAAGGTTGCAGGAAGCCGCTGGATGCGAGCCGCACAGGACCGGTCGGTGTGGAAATCCTTGGGGGAGGCCTTTGTCCAGCAGTGGACGTCTTTCGGCTGATAGATAGATAGATAGATTGTTCTTTACGTATGGCACAATTTAACCTTACTATCACAAAGGATAGACAGCAGTTGCCTGACGTTGTAAAATGTTATATAATACTTGTTCGGGCGCAACACTAGCAGCACCGGAAGGGGGTGTTGTGGCGCGCGATTCGGCCATCTGGTCAGATCTAACTACTCAAGACGTACGTACATCTTTTTACTGCAAAAATCATTTTTTGATTAATTTGGAGTCAGATATAGCGTTATCCAGCCCGTAAGGAACAATACTCTTTACGCATCCTTTGTAATATTAACAGGAATAAAACCGACTTACAGTTGCAAAACATTACTCTCCGCTTGGATAGTTGGATAAAATTGCACTGTTTCGAAAAATAAACAATGTACTCGAGTAGATAGGAAGGTCGAAGTAAATCAATAACATTTTGCTTGTTGCAACAGTAGTTCGTAAAAAATTCAGCGTCGAAATTCATTTAGTGCTAAAATAGCGATGAAATCGAAGTTTCGCGTTCGTTACAACGTTTTCACATTGATAGTCCAGTCAGTCTACGAATTTTTGTATGGTGCAAGTTGCATTGAATGCACTTTGGGTGTTGCAAATGTTGAATAATTGAAAAATTAAAATTCACAAGAACCTCTTACGAATATTTGACAAAGTCTCTATAATATAGACCGAGAATTTAATGACAGCAGTTTATTATGAGGCTGTGTTAACAACCTATATGTCCCCACTGCAGGGGGATTTCAAATATAATGTAAATTATGCTGCATATCTTTTAGTTACTTACTTCTTGATGTTAATAATTATAAACGTTTTGTTTCGTACCTGTAACAAAAAGTTTAATCTTTAATATACATGTTAGCATTTGAGGATGAACATAGTAATAATAATAATAATAATAATAATAGTAATAATAATAATTAGTTTTTAGTGGATATCACTATTCCACATGACGAAAACCTCGTGCAAGCTGATGCTGACAAGAAGATGCGGTACCTTAACCTGGCGCACGAGGTAACGGATGTGTGGCAAGTGCAATCCACTGAAATCATCCCTGTAGTCCTGTCCGTTAATGGTTTGATCCCCGCTGACCTGGATCATAACCTTAGGCGGCTGGGACTTCAAGGCAGACCGATAATAACGGCTATGCAAAAGGCAGTCCTCCTCGACAATGCCCGGATAGTCCGACGCTTTCTCTCCTCGTCGCACTGACCTCCAGCCGACTGTGCTTCTGCTGGAGCAGCTCCTGCCACTTCGCCTAGCGCGAAGTGGTCAGAGTAGCCCAAATGTATACTTTCAAATAATAATATCTGGGACAAAATATCACACACGGTCATCTGGCCCCAAACTAGGATTCCTTGTATCTTGGGAACCAGATACTAATATACATACACATATACTTTTAAATATTGTACATACACATATAGATATAATACACCCAGACTCATTGTCAGAGCAAACAATTCTACTCATCACAGAAAAGTTAGCCCTGTGTGGGGATCGAACCCACGACTCTCGGATCAGAGGTCAGGATCGCTAACCACTTAGCCACCGAGTCAGTCAACATCTTTGTTAATATTAATATATTCGGGACAAATCACACGCGTTCATCTGGCCCCAAACTAGGATTGCCTGAACCATGTGAACCAGAGACTGATATACATACATATGTACATTTAAACACATACAATACATACATTTTCCTATGTTCCTTCTGAAATACCAGGAAAATAATACTTGTCACTTCTAATTCATATCATATTATAAACATCCAGAGAAAAACATTAACATCCCATATTGATTTTTTTGGCTTTATTTAATAGTCAATATAGTTTTCGTGAATTTACTAAGGATTGTATTTCTTCCTGGAGAAAGTTATCTAGTTTCAAGAATAGATACCCTAGTTTAATTATAAGAATAAGAAAGTATTTATTGCCAAAATTTTTAAAAAATACGCATTATACTTACAATTGATTATTAATTAACAAAAAAAAAAAAAAATCAGCTGATTCGTTAGATCTTCAATACATTCCTACTTAGTAACACCACAAAATAGACACAGAAGGTCCGCTCAATACAAACCACTAATCGTAAGCATATACATGCTTATAGAAATATACGGTCGTTCAAGGCAAGGTCACGCGGCAAAGTATCACAACAGTATCGTGACCTTGCCTACAACGACCGTTTACGTCTATAAGCATGTATATGCTTAGGATTTTAGTGAGCGTATTGAGTGGACCTTCTGTATCTGTGTATTTTGTGGTACTATAGTGTTAGTACACCCGTTATAATATGTGTATACCCATACTACTTCATATCTACCTTCAAAAGAAAGAAAACCATCATAGTTATCATGGCCAACCAGGAGATCCCTAAATAGACTGCGGGTACAGGTCGGTCGTAGTAAAGAAAACTTGTTCAGGTGGGGGTTCTTAGGGAGTGCTGGCTTGGGCTGTATACATATAGGGTCCTTCTGAAATACCTGAAAAAAATTCAACAGTGGCTTCTACTCGTGAAACCGATCAACTTTTTCCCAAGGAACTTAACTCAATTCGGCAAAAAAAATTTGGACTTCCCATACAAAATTGGCGGTTCTATGATCAATTAGTATGAGGACTCCCAAATTTTTTTTTGCGAATTGAGTATAGGTTCCCTGGGGAAAGTTGTTCAGTTTCATGAGTAGAACGCGTGGTTAAAATTTTTTCAGGTATTTCATAAGGACCCTATATGCGGTACAGTTCTCCAAACTATGGACCATCTGTCATCTTGTCCTTTCTGCCCTGCCACCTGTTCGCGAGAGGACTTGACGCTGGCCACCGAGAAAGCTATCCGCGTGGCAGGTTCTGGGAGGAGTCCGTTTGATTTGTCATCGACTCGAGAACAAGAAGAAGAAGAAGAAAAAGAAATAAGTCCGCAAAGTATACGGAAACTCCATACAAATCTTTGCGGTCTTCTCTCTTTTGAGGGTATATATATTATGTATACCCATACCCTTCGTTTCGGAAATTGCGAAAAACACCAATAATGAATCAAAGTCGCATAAATGAGAAATCAGAAACCTATCAACATAGTTTCAGTACCGTATCACAAACAAGCAAAGGTGAATTCGTGCATTCCGCTCGTTTCGGGATTCAAAATGAAACAAACAGAGCTTGTTAGCGTTAAGGACTCTCTATGTAAAATGCAAACGTTTGAAAATCAATTTTCGATAAGACAACGGTTTCAAAACTTTAAAACGGTAAACCTATAGATAAAGGAATCGAGACTCATTGTCAAAACTGCAATTTTAAGACTATTCTATATTTTGTTAATGTACTTTTTACGCGGTGTCTGAAATAAATAAATTTATAATCGTATTTCTTTCTCCTTTTAATTGTTCACCTACGACCTGTGGGACCTTCGCCAACTTTCACAGTTACTTCCACTTATATTGTAACAAAGCAATATTTAATATGCGTCACTTTGATATGTTTTCGGAAGTAGATAGTATGATAGAAAATCTGAACACTTTTATCAGTTTATCGTATCTATTATTATAAATTAGTATAAACGTTTCTTTGTTCCTTCTTGACGCCTCAACGCCTTAATGTACCTAAGATGTTTGTCATGTTCCTAGCCTGTAATATAGAGGCTTTCTGACATGGCATATACTACGTAATCTGTGATATGAAGAATGAGTAGCTATCTAATCAACGAGGCTATGTTTTATCCCGAAAATTTTTCGCAAGCTGCCGCGCGGGCAGAACTTTCGATTCTATTGTATAAAGGGGCTCTTTCTAGACTAAGTTTGAGAACCAACGAACGGTCATAAATTCACATCGGACGTGTAAACAGTACGGTTCAGGATGCATCGAACCAATTCGTACGACGAGTACATCCGCTATTTTAAAATAGAGAACTGATTCTACGAAAATCCGTTATTTACTTTAATTTTGAAGTTTGATGTGCTTTTAGTTTACTTATCGGTGCGCGGGAGCGCATGGTTTGAGTTAGTTTACGCTTTGGAAACTGAGTGTGAAAGATGTGGATTTTGCAGGAAGTAAATATTTGTATTATAGAGATATGAATTTACTTTTTCAAGTTTAAGATCCTTAATCCACACGAATCATTCTTTAAATGTATCTACTTAATTATAGGCATGATTTCAAGAAGTACATAAGTAGCTATGATTCCGAGGGAGCAGTGAAATACAGTAGACTTTTTGTTTTGATGAAAAGCGGCAATTGATGGATGCTAGTCATGGAATTGATCTTACCCTACATTACAGACATATCTTATTTTACTCTCTATACAACGTGATTTTTTAAAGGCAGAACATATCCAGTCTCACAGCCGAAATATGTCACAAGTCAAATGTTTTGTTTTGTTTTGCCACTTTTAAATAAATGTCAATATTTTTAGAAATCTCTCTACAAATATCGTCAGACGTATGTATGTTTTTTATTTTGATTGTGTAAGATGGCAAATGGCTGACGGGCCACCTGAAAAACGGAATCCGCCACCTATGAGCATCTTTAACCCCAGAAAGGTTATCAGTACCTTGCTGATCTTGAGGGCTAAGATGAAATGCTTCTTGTGCCGGTAATCGCGCTGGCTATCTCGCGCACCCGCCGGCACAGCGCGCTGCTGGCGGCAGGTATAGAGCGAGCAGTGGTACCCACCCAGTCAGATCTTGCATACCAAGGTCCTGCCACTGGTAATGTATGAAGTATGAAGAATCCATAATGTATGAAGAGTCCAAAGATTATTGTCATTTAATGTGTTTCTTTAGGGCCCGCCGTTTCTTCTCACTCCGCAAAAACACTTCCCGAAACGGCGAGTATACGAGTTCCGAGTGGTAGGAACCTCGTATTAGGTAGATAAAAGAATGACGTTCGAAAAGTGTACATAGCTACCTACTTCGAATAAAAAAATATTTTCATTTCATTTCATTTTCATTTCATTCATTCATTTATAGTAGTAGAACACAAGTTGTCACATTGAACCAGAATAATCCCAGATGGAATTATATCCGCCATTACAAAATCACCTTGAAAATTGGGATGGGAAGTATTTTTTTTAGTTGTTCAGTTTCATTCGTAATATGTACAGGGTGTTAAAAAAATGAGTTTGAAATTTTAAGGGGTTACTCAGAATCAAATTCAATATTTTTTCCTGTATTTTATACTTGACTCTGAGTGACCCCTTATAAGTAATTTCAAACGCTCTTTTTAACACCCTGTCACACCATACTATTTGCCGCAATAAAAAATTACCCTGTGATTATGAACTAACCTATCTTTACATTTTTTTTTCTAAATGCTTTACTAACGATAAAAGGGGGAGGGGGGGGGCTATGTTCAACAATAGGCTGATGATGAAGGGTAATTAACTTAAGTAGGAGTATTGATTCTGCGTAGGTAATCTTTTAAACATATAGAAAAAAACCCTTTCCCAGAAAAGACGCTAAGAATTTTAACGTATTCTTTCTCTTTCTATCATCCATATCTAAATGTTCAGCAGCCTGTAGCTAATTAATAATTCTAATTAACATTCCATCTCAGTTTGCCCTTGTAAATGCCCCATTAATTATTCAGTTAATAAATTTCATGTACAGTGTAGTTACGAGTGAAGTCTTTTAGTTAACATATACATCATAATGCCTAGTCCTGTATGGAACCCTCATCAAGTTGTTAAAGCATCTGACGTTTACTGGTGCTGACATGTGTGTGTTCTAGGATGGATCTAGTTCTCCTGTACGTATCTTATTTATTTTAAAAAAAAACTGACTTAGTGCTAAGGTATGGCGTAATAAGATAAGATGGGGTAATAGTACCGATATCTCGAAGGCGTTTATTGCTCAAAAAAGTGCATTCGAGCAATTTGCAATTTGTAACACGTCTTGCAAGCCGCTTTTCAAATCACTAGACATACTACCGCTCCCCTGTATATTTTTGAATGTGCAAAGTTTGTGAAACAACATCAGTCGAATTTTTACATGCAGGCAAATGACACAGTTCCTAGAAGTAGAAGATTCCCGGAAAGCCTAGTACATGATGAGGTTCCTAAAACTACGCGATATACAAAAAATTGTTATTGGATAGGCAAGTTGATCTATAATAAAATCCCAGCATATACTTGCCGTTGTCTCAGTTTATATATAACCTACGTAAATGGCTAACTCAGTACAACTTATACTCGATAAAAGAGTTTTTTGGACACAAATAGGTACTGAGATAATATAATGTAATACACAAAATATTTTAATTATAAGAAATGTTTTTAAGTAGATATGATAATGAATAATAATTTTAATAGTTAATATTTGCATGCTATATTTTATGGCTGAATTTGTCGATCTAACTTTATGTAATTCTACCTCAATGTTACCCAATTCAGAGCAAATAAAGATTTCTATTCTATTCAAAATAATGTCTTTATTTATCTTTGAAAACGGAGTAAATTGATATTTGCGGTGTGGACAATTTCTGACAGATTTTAGTGGTGTGGTTGTTGTCGACAACAGTGTCGATAAATCAACAAAAAGTTTTAAATTTTATGAAAAAATTGCACTACGTACGAATAATATCAAGTTTGTGTACAAACGAAACATTGAGTGTACAAGGTCCGAGCGAGTGGTAGGAACTTTGTACTAGGTAGAAAAAAAAGACGTTTTAAAAGTATGTGAAATATCTACTTAAATAAAAAACATTTTGAATTTAAATTTTGAATTGAATTGAATTTTTTAAATCTTTGGAAGAATAAATGAGAAAAAATGTTATACATCTTGAATTCATTTTAGCGTTCGCCACTTAAAATATAAAACTTAAATATTTTTTGGTCTAAACTTGGCCATTGACTGAAGACCAAAAGTACAAGTTCAAGGTTTGCCAAACGCCAAAATTTTTAATTTAATATTTTTAGTGGGCTAGATTAATTTTCCAACATTATATCGCGCTTTTATGTTTGAATATATAACATCTACATTTCGTATAGAAAATAAAAGGACTGAATTTGAAAACATAACAAGCAGTACAGCAGGGAAAGGAAAATAAAATAAGTTTAGTTTCACAAAATCCACTCGCATTTTGGTAAATCTCACTAAAATTTTCTTCACATAAACAAGCAATTAGACCAGTGCTGGCGTTGAAATCAGACTTCATTTCAACCAGGGACGGCTGCAGGGAATGGAAGCCTTGTGGATTATTAAGATTCATTTATAACAGTCAACGGATTTTTTTAAATATTTTGTTGGGGTGGGGGGGGGGGGGGGGGCAAATGGTTGACTGTCCACCCGGCTGACAAAAGCAACCGCCAAAAAGACGTTTTAAAAGTATGTGAAAACATCTACTTAAATAAAAAACATTTTGAATTTAAATTTTGAATTGAATTGATTTTTTTAAATCTTTGGAAGAATAAATGAGAAAAAATGTTATACATCTTGAATTCAAATTTACATTTTAGCGTTCGCCACTTAAAATATAAAATATAAATATTTTTTGGTCTAAACTTGGCCATTGACTGAAGACCAAAAGCACAAATTCAAGATTTGCCAAACGCCAAAATTTTTAATTTAATATTTTTAGTGGGCTAGATTAATTTTCCAACATTATATCGCGCTTTTATGTTTGAATATGTCATTAAAGACAAAAATATACATATAACATCTACATTTCGTATAGAAAATAAAAATACTGAATTTGAAAACATAACAAGCAGTACAGCAGGGAAAGGAAAATAAAATAAGTTTAGTTTCACAAAATACACTCGCATTTTGGTAAATCTCACTCAAATTTTCTTCACATAAACAAGCAATTAGACCAGTGTTGGCGTTGAAATCAGACTTCATTTCAACCAGGGACGGCTGCAGGGAATGGAAGCCTTGTGGATTATTAAGATTCATTTATAACAGTCAACGGATTTTTTTAAATATTTTGTTGGGGTGGGGGAGGGGGGGGGGGGGCAAATGGTTGACTGTCCACCCGGCTGACAATAGCAACCGTCGCCTTTGGTTATTTATGACACCAGAAGGATTATCGGCGACCTTAAGGGCTAAGATTCAATATCTCCTATATTGGTTGTCAACATGACTGTCTTGTCCCACCGATCATAAGCAGCATTTATGTTTTGTGACAAGTATACAAAAAGCAGTGGTATGAGTATCTACAAATTGTGTGTAATCAGAGACTTGGACGATTTTTTCAGTCCAACATAATCATCATCAGCCTAAAAACGTCCACTGCTGGACAAAGGCCTTCCCCAAGGATTTCCACACCGACCGGTCCTGCGCAGGATTGTTTCAGTATCCATATTAAATCAAATCTTTTTTAAACAGTTCCTAGCTTCTTCTTTCTCTCTTTTTGAGTTTTAATAAATGTAGTTATTTACCCTTATATAAATAAAATAAATACTGTAAAAATTATTTATTTCGAGCATAGTCTCATATAAAATCCATCTAGTGACCAAGTGGAAATTTTGAGTTTTTAATCATTCCTCCGCGAACCCTTCAGTTTTCCAGGATAAACAGTATCCAATGTATTAGCCGAGTGCTTTATATATCTACCTATATATATCTACCTACCAAAGTTCATCCAAATTAGTTCAGTAGTTTCGGCATGAAATTGGAACAAACCAACAAATAAACAAGCATCCATACTTTCGCATTTATAATATTAGTAAGATAAGATAGTAAGATAAAATAAGAAGTAAGATAAGATATATCGTAAAAAACTACCAGATTCCTGTCATCATACTGAGATGTTAAAACATTCTAAAAACTTAAGGGCCTACCCTTAATCCCTGTCTGTCGACAGGCCTCATCAAGGGCCTGGCAAAACATTTATCTGGCTACATCTGGTGAGCAGAGAATTTGGATTCAACGAGAAAATAAGCGATGGACGGATTAAATATACAACTTCTAAAACAAATAAGTAATTTTGAAGAGATCGGACTTCTTGTTGGTATCAAAATTTGATGATGGTATTGAAAATAATTTGAATCTTAATTCACCGAAACTTTTGATATGAAAATCTTACTTTGCGTTCAAATTTTTTCTCATTTACCAAAGTGCATGTAAAATGTAACCTTGTACAAATTTTATACAGCCCTGCAATGAGTTAATACGCTATATAGGAGCGTTAAAAAAAGTGCATTTGAAATTTTATGGAGTTACTCAGAATCAGTTACAGAATACAGGAAAAATATTGAATAAATCCGGTCTTTTCAGTTATTCTGTTCCATTTCTTTACTTCAATTTTTTTTTAGTTTTTCATACAAATTCTTTTTTCACTATTCAGATTTAGTATAGGAATCTGAAAAAAATATTTGAAGAGCGGATTTTGTCAATATTTTTCCTGTATTCTGTAAATTTCTGTAATTGATTCTGAGTAACCACTTAAAATTTCAAAAGCACTTTTTTAACACCCTGTATAAGGTCTAAAACATCTGCAGCTAAATCTATTTAAACTGGGGCTTCTAACCCATGGTAAGATCGTAAAAAAATTGACTTTTCTCGATCAGATATCGGCCAACTTAGTATGAGAAGTGAAAATTATTTTTTACTCGAATAGTCGGGTTCCTTAGGGAAAGTTGTTCAGATTCATGCATGGGTAGGAGCTCCAGTTAAAATAAACTGATTTTGTTAGAACTCATATAATATAGGATCCTTACGAAATACTTGAAAAAAAAACCACGGCTTCTACTCATGAAACTGAACAACTTTCTCCAAGGAACCTATACTCAATTCGCAAAAAAATTTTAGAGTCATACTAATTGATCCAAGTCGATTTTTTTTGCGAATTGAGTATACGTTCCTCGTGGAAAATTGTTCAGTTTCATAAGTAGAAGCCGTGGTTAATTTTTTTTTCAGGTCAATTAAAAAAAAAACAAAATTCAAAATTTTTTTTCTTTAAGTACCTAGATGCTGTACGCATACTTTTAAATCGTTTTTTTTCTTTATTTTTGACCCTATATTTTTTGTATATTATTATGTTGTGTTTTATGGGGCTAGTACCTGAAAATAAATGATTTCAGTTTCAATTCAATATATTGTAGGTATCTAAAGCATTTTCTTTTCATACACACGAAAACTCCATTTTCATACAGAGTAATGAATTTTTATGTATGAAAATGTTACTTTGTTGTGTTTGAGATATAGTGAATAAACGATTTTTATACTACACCTACTTAGAAAGTACCTTAATACTTTATCGAATTTGAGGCAGAATGTACGTCATTACTATCGTACAAATATGCGGGAAGAAAACGCGCTGAGCGGGAGGGAAAAGTGTTTGAAAATTCATCACTAACGTGTTTTTTTTATTTTATTTTGGGTAAGACTATATCGGTAAACTAAATGTATAATAAAATGCTAAAAAGTTTTTATCTCCAAGTTCGCAAAATGATACTGGCCACTAGCTTTTTCCAAACATTATTTTGAAAAAAGAACATAGTTTTTTTATTTTCCTCGTAGTATTAAGCACTATGTATCACTCGGAAGAAAGTGCGATTCCCAACTCGAGTGTATTAACTACATCTCTCGTTGGTAATCGGTCACTTTCTCGCCTTGATGGACAATGTACTATTTCTATTGTCAACTCAGTTGTGAGACAATTATATCTGGAACCGAATAATTTGCTGCGTTTAAATGATGATTACAAGGTCGCTAAATCCGTTAAATTAATTAATGGCCAGAGAATTCATTAATTAATTGGGTGTATTTAATTTCCTATTTCGAAAGGATTTATTTAGTAGTTAATTGACTTGATATTTTTTGATCAGAAATAAAAATGAAATAGAAAAGAAATGTGCCATTTGTTTTCCTCCGAAATCGAGATAGTGGTCACTAAGTGTGTTTTACTCTTTCTCTTATAGTTTTAAATTGCCCTCATACTGAAAAAAGCTCAGCCTGTATAACAAACTTACCTCGAAATCCACAACAGCACCATCTGGTCCAACTTAAGGCAGAAAAATACATAATAATGGGCGTTTAAGGATACGCTTTCTCCCTTATATTTTTATTGGACACAACACCATGCCAAAATGGGACGTAAGTACTTCCCGTAAGGCCCAGTTTCCCGTAAGATACGAGCGAAAATAAAAGATTTCTTTCTTTGTTATCTGAACTGATTTCTAAGCGAGTTTTCTTTATATGTTAGTTTGATTTGATTGTTCACTTGTTGAGGTTAAGAAGCACTTGTTGATTATAACCTTTAACTATATCGTAATGTTACATCGCACTGAAATTAAACTTTAAAATTTATTAAAATTAATTTAGTAAACTTTATTGGATTGCATGGACGTGACAACAGATTGCACCTGGTATGGGTACCAGGACACGTGGGAGTAGAGGGGAACGAGGAGGCGGATAAACTGGCAAGAATGGGATCACATGCCAGGATACATGGACCAGAACCTGGGATCGGGCTCCCCAAGAGCACGGTAACGAAGGCATTAAAGGCACAGGCGGTTGCAAGACACAGAGTAACATGGCAGTCCCTGGAAGGCCTTAAACACTCTAAGATCTTCATCGGTGAAGTAATCACAGGTGCGACCAAGTACATTTGGAAGAACGGTCGCAGTGTCATGTCAGAGCCATGACAGGGGCGTTAACAGGCCACTACAAAACAAATGCTCACCTTAACAAGATAGGTCTGACAAATGATGAGACGTGCAGAGCCTGTGGTGAGGATACAGAATCAATGGAGCACCTATTGTGTCACCGCGATGTTCTGGCTAACAAGCGTATGTGCCTCCTTGGCAACGCCTACCCAACGCCGGAGGAATACAGGCACCTACCCCTCAGCGGAATCACTGCGTTAATGCAACATATTTTTGACTAGGGATAGGTACGAAGGTCTTAGGGTTTGACACAAAAGATCCCTTTGGGTCGAAGTGTCGCTGTTCCGACAGCACCCACCAACAAGATAATAATAATAATAAAAGTTATTGGATAGCAATGACTCCAATAGATATGCCACAAAAGACGATTACACAGTACAGTCATCTCATAATTATGTCAGCCAAAAGATGTACAATCTGAGGCTGAGACGAATAAGCCCATAGTACGGTTCTGAGCTACATAAAAAAATAAGAAATAAAAACTAGGCGTAAGAGACGTTAACTACGGTTTCTACTGATTATACTTTAAAAAAAATTGTTTTATGACTTTAATGAATTCGCAAAAATATTGGATTTCCATGCAAAATTGACCAAACAGCTGAACGATTCGTCAAAGAATAAAAGTTGTTAAGTTTCTATACTTAAAAGTTAATTGCTCCTATACCTATTTTTTAAACTCTGTATACATTTTTTATTGTACTGGGTAGCAAAAAGGCTGACGGTCCACCTGATGAAAAGTGGTTCCCGCCGCCTGCGAGCATGTGCAACACCTATAGTGCTTTGCCGAACCTTCAAAAACCTTTTCAATCCCTTCTTGAAGACATGTCTATATACTCGTACATAGGTATACATAACTAGATCACTAGTCTACCTGGTGGGAGATCGTCCAGTCTTCAGAAGACTTACTTCTTCAGGCCAATAGTCACCATTCTAGGGCGGTTCTTCCTCAGGAGTTGTCAGTTGTGTGAGCTTTATGGCCTTGTTAACAACCCATTATGTCCCCACTGCAAGGGCACGGGTCTCTCTTGTATCGGAAAGGTTAGGCCATACTCCACACACGGGGCCAAGTCCGGATCGGTGCAGGTTGTGGGGCTAGTGGCCAACCCCGTGACAGAAGTTTTCAAGCCGCCTATAAGGCCTCCGTCATGGCTTAACGACTGCCATCTAGCGATAGCAGCCGGCACCAATGGCTTAACGTGCCTTGCGAAGTACGGAAACGGTCGAGATAAATGCCACTAACAGTCAAACACATCCAGGTTATGACCGTGTCTGTAGTCAGTTAACCTGCGTGATCGACGCGACCACGCATGTTGCACTGAGCCACGACCGCTTCACTTAGCCTAGCCGTTGCCATTTCGACTTTCTTACTCTATGTGTTATGCAAGATCCAGTTGCTCTAGTTCTTCTACGGATATCCCTATTTAATGTTATGAAAACCCTATTGTAATGCTCTGTAAATAGAATTTTGAGTAATTCCTGATTTAACGGGAATTTTCACCAGTTTTTTTTTTACTCCAAATTGGTAAGTTCTTTTGTGGTGTGCCAAATTCAGTTTTTATCTGAATTCATCGACATCGACGGGTCCTGCGCTGCCGCATCCAGCGGTTTCCCGTAAACTTTAATCAGAATTACCTTGTTTTCATCGATACTTCTGGGCTCAAAGGGCGTATACGCCTAAGTTCTATTTAGCGTATACGCCCTTTGAGCCCAAAAGTATCGACATGCTTTTAAATCGTCAATATTTTTTGTACCTAGTACAAAGTCCTATTTTTTTGAAGTTTGTCTTTATACAAATATACATTATACAGACGAAACCATCACATAAGTTTTCGCAAAAGTTATGAGTTCCAGATACAACTGTCAATATTTCCCCTTTAGGAAATGTCAAAATATACGGACTGTGGCGGATAGCATGACCATAGACCGTAGTAGGTCAAATAGAGGCCCCGACTGTGGGCCACCCATTCCATTTTACGGGCCAACGACCCCATTTTACGGGACATTTCTTACAGGAGTACGGAGGAGGAGATTTTGTGTACATTTTTTTCGCTATGTTAGTTATATTTGGGTCAAAGGGTATGAAAATGAATTTGGTTCAGTGAAAGTACAGAAGAGAAAAGTACCAAGTAAATTGTCAGTTAAAATAGGTAAGTAAAAGAACGTTTCAACTTTTTTCTCGAATATGATATTAGATTGATTAGAGATAAACTTTTTACAGATAGCTGTATCTTGAAAAACTCGTTTCATTATAATTAACGATCTGGTAAGATGATGACTACAGAAATTACTGACTGTGGATAAAAAAGGTTCTCTTTAAATTTTTTCCAGGGTTCAAATTAGGGTTTCAAACATGAAAATAAATTTTGGATTTTCCATAGAAAGTCGATCAGCTGTTCAATTTGTATGAAAAGTACAAAAACATTTTGTACTAATTAACTATACATTCCTCGGGGAAAGTTATTCAGATTTTTGTAAATGCAGTAAAGTCATCGTATTAATTTTCAAAATTTTGTTGAAAATAAACACATCTATCCTTCCTCCACATGACTATACAGGATGAAATTGAAATCACAGAACAAATTTTAACTGTGGTTTCTGCTCATGGAACTGAACAACTTACTCTAAGAAACCAATTCAATCGGAGTCAGAATATTTTGGACTTTCCATAAAAAGTTGGTCATCGATTTGTATGAAGAAGAATTTTTTTTTTGCTTTGATTGAATTGGTTTCTTAGAGAAAGTTGTTCAGTTCCATGAACAGAAACTACAGTTAAAATTTGTTCGACGATTTCAATTTCACCCTGTATAAGAAACATAATTAAAAAATTATCACTACGTTCGTAAGGCGAATAACTCGAAAACAACTAAACCTATTAACACCAAATTTTAGTACAGCTAAGAACCATTATGATGAACTTGCTTCCATGTAAAAAAATCCGCCTCCGTAGCCTAGTGGCTTGTCCGCTCGCTTCAGATCAGGAGATCGCGGATTCGATTCCCGGTGAGGTCCAACTTTGTAGGACTCGGTTTGGTTGGTGGTAGGGAATTTTTTCTGGGCCCACTTGGCTCTAGCTATCTCCATATTATTTGCCGCCAAATATCAGTTTTAACATCATTGGTGTGTTCCGGCATGCAGATAAAAGCCAGTTCCCCATTGCGTTGGGGAATCTTGGTAAGCCCGCTTCCATCTTCGGCATCATCGTCACTTACCATCAGGTGAGATGATGCCAACCGGTTACCAACTGAGGATAAAAAAAAAAACAAATCGATTCAAAAGCTTGAGAGCTACCTACAAACAAACACACCCACAGATAGGCTTAAAACTTAAAACAACTTTCGCGTTGAGGATTCAAAGTAAACAGACTTATCTATGCTCAACAAAGACTATCTAAATCTAAAAATATCTTTCTCTTTTATGGCAACACCGTCGCCATCTTAACCTCTCGTAAGCCATAAATCCCTATCACCCGTCCCTTTAGCCCTTGTGGAGTTATTTACCGCCTCATATTGACTTTAACTTGTCTGAGACAGAATAAGCCTTATATGAGGCCGAATAAAGTGATCTTTGAGATTAGATTACTATGTATCATGACTGCTTTTATTTAGGAACCCTGTACGAACGTGTCACGTATGTTAATTACTAATTAATGTGTGAGATATCTATGTACATATCACCAACAGCTTAATGTGCCTTGCGAAGCATGAAAACGGTCGAGATAAATGCCACTAACAATCAAACCCATCTAGGTTATGACCGTGTCTGTAGTCAGTTAACCTGCGTGATCGTGGTGACCACGCAATCCGCACTGAGCTACGACCGCTTTTCATATATATGAATATATATGGTAATTTCATATATATGGTCGTAGCTTAGTGCGGCTTGCGTGGTCACCTCGATCACGCAGGTAAACTGACTACACACACGGTCATAACCTATATGGGTTTGATTGTTAGTGGCATTTATCTCGACCGTTTCCGTGCTTCGCAAGGCACGTTAAGCCGTTGGTGACGGCTGCTACATTAGATAGTAGTCGTTAAGCCATGTCGGAGCCCTATAAGGTGACTTGAAAACCTCTGACAAAGGAGTTGGCCACTAGCCTCACAACATCCATCAATCCGGACTTGGCCCCCGTATGTGGAGTATGGCCTAACCTTCACCTGCAGTGGGGACGTTAACGACTATATGAAAAACATCAACAACATTTTAATGAAACTAAAGTTAGTATATTTACGTAAATTTAATAAACGTACCTTCTTAATTCGAAGAGTAAACAGCTAACTGACGGACTGGTCGAAAAATATTCTAGTTGAAACTCGAAAATAATCCCCACTTAACATAATGCAAAACAAATATTTTACATACAAATCCCCCTATACAAAAAGGTAGCTTTATCTGTAAGTACACGTCGAGGCATCAGTATTTACAGGATAGGATGTGTTCAGATAATGTGAGCATACATTAAAATATCAATGAGATTACACAAAAACTCTGCCCTACTCTGGGCCTATTCACTGCCTACTCGTATACGGGTGAATTTTATCCAAATCGTTTCCGTTAATTTAAATTCAATATTATGTTCTGTAAATACTATTTTAAATATTTACTTTCAGATTTCATTGTGGTTCAATGGCTTTTGAGTTAATCGACTTTTATTTAAAGTTTGTTATAGAAACAGAATTATTTATAAATATATAGTGTATATATTGCCGGCGGCGTAGTAACTCTACTATATAGTCAAAGATGATATAATACGATGTTATAGAAAAATTACTAGATTCAGATTATCTTTATTTGCCATGTAACAGGTTATACACCATGCAAAATAATTATGTATTGTTTTGTTATGTCTTGTATTGTTTTGTATTATTATGTATTGTTGGACAATTTTGACATGCCTGTATTGTATTGTATTTTATTCTAATTTTATTACAATTAATTAATTACTAACTTAGTGTCTTAAGTTTTTACTAACAGAACTGTATATGGACCATATTATGTAGTCTGAAATAAATGAATTATTATTATTATTGTATTCTCAGTTAGCCTCGATCATCGATGCTGTTAAAATTGACTTATCTGATCGCTTGTCAGCCGGTTAGCATACTATATGTATAGGCAACCTACTCGTACATAAAGGCTGCGTGGGTATACCGATTAACCTAGGCCACCTGCATCCGTGGATAGATATATCTATATAGATAGGCTAATCTAGGTCGCAGACTTTTAATATGACTTTTCTGTAAAAAAATGCTTATGTTTAATTGATTATGATTACGTTTTTTTTTGTAAATTTTTATTTCAGTTGCACGCCCATTGACTACCAGTCCCCACTTTTTTGTTTTAACATTCTAACAGCAGGCAGCTTGGGGACAACAGATGCTATTTTAAAAAACAAACATCCATATATATATATTTTTTATATTTTTCTGGGCAATAGAATTGGGTCTTATTTCACCCCCTTTCATATGTACCCTTTATAAAGACTCATAATTTATATACCTAGTTATAAAAAAAAAAAACTTTTGCAATAAAGGTCCGAACGCACTACAACTGCAGCGAAACTACGCGACGCGACGCGGCCAACTACACTGTGGACAAAAAAATCGACTCAAGATTTGTTGCTCGACTTTTGAAAAAATAACTCAGTCTACAAAACTGGTAAACACTAAAAACAAAAACTAGAAAACTACCATACTAAGATCATAAACAGTAAACACACAGTTTTAAAATTTTTGATTTAGTATTTTTTTTGCTAGATTGAGTTAATTTTCCAAAAGTCGTGCAACAAACCTTGAGTCGATTTTTTTGTCCATGAGTATATTTGTATGAAATTGCAGTGTCGCGTCGCGTCGCGCCGCTGCAGTTGTAGTGCGATATAGCTCGTACGATAGAAAGAATACTTTTGTCGCGCAGCGTCGCGTCGCGTCGCGTAGTGCCGCTGCCGCTAGTGCGGTCTAAGCTTTAAAGACAAGAAACCCTCACGGCTTCTGTCAAAGAATTCAAAGCAAAGGTTTTAAATATCCTATTGTTATTCACACATTTCAGTGACATTACAGTTCATTGTCTGGCACATTGTACTACAAAGACAAAGAAGATTTCTTTCAAAGCCCATAAGCACCCGCCCACATACAACCTCAAACGAAAGCCTTACAGAATCATTATAACCAGAACAAAAGACGCAACACACCAAAGAAATCAGATCATTTCACGAAGTTCACTATGTCGCTTTTACATTGACAAGTGTTGCCTTTAGACACACTGTTACGGTGGTAGTGCATACAGTACTTGTTAGAAAGGGAGGTCGTATTAGGTGAAGTACTCGGACAAATTGTATGGATTGTCTGTGGTTTGTTTCTGGTATGTGTCGCTTTTGCGAAGTGAATCAATATTAATCTATAACCCTCACACAAGACCGTGTGCAAAATAGATAGACATGTATCAGGAATCTTTAGCTTTTTTTTTTCAGGTTTACAGCATTAGAACATAAGGTTTAAAATATGTATAAAGAATGTGTAAAAATATATCAATTTTTAAACTATGTTTCACCTAGGTTCTTCTGGTCTCGTATTTTTCTCTTGCTTCGCTACTTCTTCCCGAAGTATAAAAGTTCCGAGTCGTTGAAACTTTGTATTCAAGTAAGAAGAAAAGTAATGAGCAATGTGTCTACTTAATTAATAAAAATATAATGTTTTGATTTTGCATACTAACAAGCACAAAGAGCGTTTTATTGTAATAGGAGAGTCTGTAGAGTATATTCGTCAATGTAAAAACGTAACGCGAGATCAGAGAATTTTTGGGGCGGGTGAACATGAAAAAAGAGGGTAGAATTTAAGAGAGAATTTACGTCTTACTTCACCTTTCTACGTATTATGTGTTTGATTCGTGACAGACATCTTACGTTTCGAGGTGTTTGAGTTTGTGAGGTTCATTTTAGGGATGGATTAGGACGCTTGTTAAAAGCATAGTTCTAGATAAGATAAATATTCTTTATTGCACACCAGTAGAGCAGAGACATCAAAAAATATTTACAGACAGTGCAAAGGTGGCCTTGTCGCTTTGAGCGATTTCTTCCAGGCAACCTTGGAAACTAGTTATAAAAAAACTTTTAAAATTTAATAAGAATTACTTTTCTTTCAAGTCGATTGAAGAAGATAAATATGTAACAGATTTTATTGCGAATTCTAAGTTTGGAACCGGTGCCGGAATAGATGGCGGTCGTTAAGCCATGTCCGAAGCCTTTTTTTATGGCAGAGGTGGCAAACGAGCAGGCGGCTTGAAAACTTCTGACACTGGGGTTGGCTACTGACTCAAAAACCTTTACCAATCCGGTGCTTGGCCTCTATATGCGGAGTATATCCTAACCTTTCCGAATATGGGAATAGTACTCAGGACTTCAGCTATAGGAAACAATACTCTTTATTATATTATATTAACAACCCATTACGTCCCCACTGCAGGGGCATAGGTCTCTTCCCATAACTCGGGAAGGTTTAGGCCATACTCTACACACCGGGGCCAAGTCCGGATTGGTGGAGGTTGTGGGGCTAGTGGCCAACCCCAGTATCAGAAGTTTTCAAGCCGCCTATAAGGCCTCTGACATGGTTTAACGACTGCTAGCGATAGCAGCCGGCACCAACGGCTTAACGTGCCTTGAGAAGCACGGAAACAGTCGAGATAAATGCCACTAACAGTCAAACTCATCCAGGTTATGACCGTGTCTGTAGTCAGTTAACCTGCGCGATCGATGCGCCACGCAAGCCGCATTGAGCCATGACCGCTTCATTAACGAGGCATTAAAAGGCTTTACAGGGTCAAAGTAAGTTCAAAAGATTCTTAAAGTTAATTTATTTAAAATAGTTTTAACATAGCGTAACTCGCGCTACGTCATCAGATAATAGTTCACGAACTGAAGCGTTAATGTAAATATTTAGTTCTCCTCCGCTAGTCGTAACCTCCAAACAAACCGACGAGTACATAAATTTAATGTATATTTAAACCACATACTGTTGATGTGGTAAAATTGCGTGTGAATAGAAATTTCGAGAGAATTTCAGAGATAACGCGTAATACTCGGTAGCTAGGTTGAGTCTAGGTACTAAAATTAACAAACTTGTGTGAGGGATGTGGTTGTGGACTAAGAAAAGGGAATCCATTATAATTTTATGCGTCAAAAAGTTATAGTAATTCACTTGTAAATCAACAAACCGATTCTTATAAAATTTCATACATAAGGCATTTTTTGTCTCTTTCAAGTTTGTCTCTGCGTTAGTAAAAGTCAAGCGAAAAAGATTTTTTTAATTTTACAACAATTAATATTAATGAAATCTTAATAAACTGTCTTTCTTGTCTTATAAAATGACAATTTAATTAAATTTTTTTACTTGCTGTTGTTTACGAATAGGAACGAATAGGAAATGGAAACGGATAATCGATTTGAGTGATATTACTACCGCTCTGCTCTCACAAGAAACAAGGCTACAAAGTATACGGAAACTCTATACAGGGTGTAACAAAATTTATGTAGACCTGTTAACTGGGGATTCTACATGAGTAGAAAGTGAGTAGTACGATGACGTACTGAACAACTTTTGTTCTACGACTTTGCTCAAATCACAAAAAATCTTTGGACTCTCCAAGTCTCCATACAAAGATGGCAAAACAGATGATCAGTTTGTATAAAATGTCCAAAATTTTTTTGCGATTTGAGCAAAGTTGTAGAACAAAAGTTGTTCAGTACGATGAGTAGAATCCCCAGTTAACGGGTCCTACACCAATTTTGTTACACCCTGTGTAATATGCGGCCTTCGTATGCTTCTTATAAGGCCAGCACTGAAGAGTCAAAGGGAAAGACGCTAAACGTCAAAATAATCTTCCTGCGAGAGTTACGTATTACTAAAGCTTGCTACGTATTATGTTAAAACCCCATATCGTTCCCATTGCAGGGGTACAGACCTCTTCCCAAACCTCGGGACTTTTATGCCATACTTCACGTCCACAACTCCACACACGGGAGCCAAAT
This sequence comes from Coleophora deauratella, assembly GCA_958295455.1. Lineage (NCBI taxonomy): Eukaryota > Metazoa > Arthropoda > Insecta > Lepidoptera > Coleophoridae > Coleophora > Coleophora deauratella. The sequence goes on from OY282406.1 coordinate 2,173,058, forward strand.
CCGGATTGGTGGAGGTTGTGGGGCTAGTGAGCAACCCCAGTGTCAGAAGTCTTCAAGCCGCGTATAAGGCCTCCGTCATGGCTTAACAACTGCCATCTAGTGATAGGAGCTGGCACCAACGGCTTAACGTGCCTTGCGAAGCACAGAAACGGTCGAGATAAATGCCACTAACAGTCAAACCCATCCAGTTATGACCGTGTCTACAGACAGTTAACGACGCAACCATGCAAACCGCACTGAGCCACGGCCGCTCGTCATTAGTTAAGCTCAACACAAAACAACCCTTGATAATGGAAAACCCGCATACAATTCAGAGACTGTCAATCAGGGGAAAAAGTAGGTTATGTTAAAATACCCTGCCATTTCGCTGGCTGGATGACTTGCCTATCGCGGTTCTAATCTAACAGTTTTATTGCTAGGCAAATACTGATGCTATCAGTCTGATAAAATGATTGCGCGAGGGTGGGCGTTGATACATTAATAGTTTGTAAGAGAAACAAATTCTATTTTGAAAATGCATATACAAGAAACTACTAATATTTTGCTGGGAATAAATATGAGTGGGTATATACGATATTTACTGTGTAACTGCAGCATTAAATAATTTAAATAAATAAAAAATATAGTCTTATTTTTAAACATAGTCTATTTTCTCCACTACTTACTTCGCGCGCATAGAATAATATTTCACTGCCCAATAATGTTTAATCTTAAGCAATAAAAGCAAGCTTTTTGTATCTTTACGAGGCTGTAAACTGAAATCAGACCACAGATTTGGAAGATGGCCGCAAAAACGGTACTGTTCGCTGCAGATAAGTTAGTTCGCGAATGAAAATACCGAAATAAATTCAAGTGCATATCTTATACTTTTCATTGATATTATCTGCTATACACTTTTTTAACAGCTTGCTTTGGAATTGTTATAACAATGTAAATGTTTGTGGCGTTTTAGAGTCCACAGACTAGAATTAGTTAGAGTGGGTTGAAAAAAATACTTATTTAATTGGATTTAAATAATCTATTTATTATACGGCCTAATAATTTCACTTTGCGCTGATGGATAGTCCTTAGAGAAAATTAGGAAGGGGTCACTGGCCTTACTGTGGCGTTTCAGGGTCCACAGTGGCGCCCAACGTGGGGCCTAAAACGCCACATGTTTTAGCATAGAATTGAAACAATCGTTTTATGAAAAAGCCTTTCTGTACAATCTTTCTATTCCTATCACTTTTACAAATTAAGCTTTGGTTAATTAATACTTAATTAAAGCAAGTAAAATGAGTCCTTACTGAAAAATTTTAGTTCAAAAAAACTTTTGGACTTCATACAAAGTTAGCAACTGTCTAAGAATTGAATCAAATAAAGTCCCATTTTTTGTGTTAAAAAAAGGTATTCAATGTTGTTTTAAAAAAACTTGTTAACTACACCTATTTTGTTACCATTCTTTACATGTTGTTATGAAATGATTTTCTTCTACTATCTTACACCATACTTTGGATACGTCTATCTATACCCTGGGGACAGACAGCTAATTGTGTCATAAGATAAGAAGAAGACCACACCATTGAAAACCTACATGATACTCCCAAAACGGTGGGTATACGAGTTCCCAGTGGTAGGAACCTCGTATTAGGTAGATAAAGGAATGACGTTCGAACAGTCTACACTGCTACCTACTTCGAATAAAATATTTTATTTCATTTCATTTGTTTGTTTGTGAACTCTTTATTGTGAAAAACAAAGTACAATACATAAAACAAGGACAAACCATACGAGGGCGGACTTATCCCTTACGGGACAGTCAACCTTAGAATTTTAAAGAGGAAACTTAAATATAAATATTTATACTTCTATAGAAAATCCAAAACGAATTCTTCATTAAAGTACTATCAACGTTTAATAGCGCTCCAAGCTAAAAATAGTCAAGACTCCAATCAATAATAGAAACTCACATGGCTCGCGTGTTTGCATTGCATAAAAACCTAATGATAAGTTATCAGGCTCCTGGGCTTACGTGAGCTAAAACATATAGGTTTTTATGTGGCTTTATGCATATAGGTATGTAGATAACTACATATCGAATGGATGAAAATGATAGCTTTGATAAAGTCTACAAATACCTAGAAATTATAGTACAATACAGTACGTGAACGTGACATTATATATATTTTTTGTTTTTTAATGTGATAGGTGGCAAACGAGCAGACCGATCACCTGCTGGTAAGCGATTACCGCCGCCCATAGACACCCGCAACACCAGAGGAGTCACAAGTGCGTTGCCGGCCTTTGAAATGGGATGGGGGGAATGGGTGAATTGGGGCGGGGGGAGGTTGGGCCCTCACTCACTCGGCGGTACCCTCACTCACTCGGCGAAACACAACGCAAGCGTTGCTTCACGCCGTTTTTCTGTGAGGCCGTGGTATCACTCCGGTCGAGCCGACCCATTCGTGCCGAAGTACCTATGGCTCATGTGTGATGCACTTAAAAGGGCATGCAAAATATTTTTTTTTTACAAATCTGAAGTTTACAAAGCGGTCGTGGCCCAGTGTAGCTTGCGTGGTCGCATCGATCACGCAAGTTAACTGACTACAGACACGGTAATAACCTGGATGGGTTTGGCTGTTAGTGGCATTTGTCTCGATCGTTTCCGTGCTTCGCAAGACACGTTAAGCCGTATGTGCTGCCTGCTATCACTCGATGGTAGCCGTTAAGTCATGTCGGAAGCCTTATAGCCGGCTTGAAAACTTCTGACACTGGGGTTCACCAATCCGGAGTTGGCCCCCGTGTGTAGAGTATGGCCCAACCTTCTATGGCCTAACACTCCAGGGGCAATGGAAGAGACCGGTGCCCCTGGAGTGGGGACCATATGGGTTGTTAACACTTCAAATAATGTCAAAATACAATTTAAATTTAAAATAATTTAAAATTACATGCTACAATAAAAAAAAATTGGAGTCGATTCGGTTTTCACGATTAAACTTATTTGACAGAACTAAACTTAATTTAATTGTTTTGTCTTTTTCCCTCTGTATCGAAAAGACAAGGATAGGATGCTTAAATTAAGTTTAGTCTTGTCGAATAAATTTAATCGTAAATACCGAATCGATACCAATGTCACATTTTTTTGCGATTTGAGCAAAGTCTTTGAACAAAAGTTGTACAAAATGATGAGTATATTCCCCAGTTAACGGCCTTTTACCAATTTTGTTACACCTGTATAATAAAATAAATAAACATTAACCGTCCATACTGAATTCGGTTGAAGAAGCCACATTTACTGAACAAAACCAAACCAAACAATATACATATTTTACTTACTGAAAGCCAAAGCAAATGTTCAATGTTTTCGTGTTCACTCCCCCGAAATGTATTGTAAAGCAAATGTCAAGAAATATTTTGTTTACTGACATCTATCTCTTTTGTTGTAGTTATGCTTACTGACAATGACAAGTAGATTTTGACAATACATGTCTTTTTTTATTTTTACCCTCAATTGGTAAGCCCTTGGCATCATCTCACCTGATGGTAAGTGATGATGATGCCGAAGATGGAAGTGTGCTTACCAAGATTCCCCAACGCCTGTTTCAATATTTACAATACCAATAGTGTTTTTTTAAATTCAGTATGTGCTCGCAATTGATAAAGAGACGTAAAAATTAATATAATTTTTTACCTGACTCGCTGAGTCCATCGCAATTCACCGTGGTAACGCTGCTTCTGTGATGGGCACTTTTGTTCCGGGTACGATTCGGGGCGGTATTTTTGACTACTCAGTTTTTAATTGTGTTTTTTTTTTATATTCTATTATTTGTGTGTGTTATGGTTTTTCATGTTTTTTGTGTAATAAATATTAACGTCTGTGAATAAATGACCAGTTCGATAAAAAAAAAATTGTCCTCTTGGACATATGATGGACTTAGAATGTTAAAAAAGTACGTTTGTTATAAGGGGTTACTCGGAATAAAGTATAGAATGCAGGAAAAATATTGAAAAAAACCGATCAACATTTTTTTTTTCAGTTTTCCATACTCGTACAAATTATTGATTCACTATTCAGATTTAGTGTGGGACACTGAAAAAAAATATTTTTCCTGTATTCTGTTCCTGATTTAAAATTTCAAATGCACTTTTTTAAGATCCTCTATTTTAAGATTTAACTGTAATTTAAGGACATGTTTTTTTTTTCTAGTGTACTTATTACTCTATAAAGAAAAATTACTTATTCCGCAAAAACAGTTATAGTATTCACAAAGTTTCCGCATTTATTTCTGTAACATCCGGAACACAAAATGAAATTATAGAACAATGGTCTGAGTAGCAAAAGCTTTTACCTGATGTTTACTTACCTAATACATTAGTCAAAATAGGTGTGTCTGTCTATTTGCGACTATACTTCAGTAGTACTCGTAATAGCAGGTTTTTTAGAGCCTTTATTCAACAAAAAAACAAAAATGAAAACTTATACAAAACATATGAGTTTCTTTTGGGCTCGACGTTTCTTCTCGCTCCGCTAACACTTCCCGAAACGTTGAGTGTACAAGTTCCGAGTGGTAGGAACTTTGTACTAGGTAGAAAAATATGACGATTTAAAAGTATGTGTAAAGCGTCTACTTAAATAAAAAAGATTTTTGATTTTGATTTGATTTATTCATAAAATATTAAGACCAAGAAACTCAATACGTAATTATTATGAAAAAATAATCACAAACATATTAATCTATTATATATTACTATATCGTATCCGTTATTAAGGACAAGATGGACAGCCCCGTATTAATTAAGCACTGGGTGGCTGTTTATTTTGCCCAAAACCGAAAATAATTCTGTATGGCTTACTAACTTAGGTTAAGAGAAATGTTACAATTTTTTTATGTGATAGGCGGCAAGCGAGCAGTCGGATCACCTGATGGTAAGCGATTACCGACGCCCACAGACACCCGCAACACCAGAGGAGTCACAAGTGCGTTGTCGGCTTTAACAATTACTTACTAATAATATATAAATGCACTTGTGACTCCTCTGGTGTTGCGGGTGTCTATAGGCGGCGGTTATCGCTTACCATCAGGTGATCCATCTGCTCGTTTGCCACCTCTGCCATAAAAAAAAATATGAATTTTTACGATCCAAAATAAAGACTATTCTGTTATATTCCATGCTATTAAATATTTGGTAAAAGTATAGATCTCAGTTGTGTCTAAATAAATTTATACTGACTGCAGTCATTAGAATTAACTTCAGTGCGGGTATACAAACCTACCTCTAAAAGGGTAAGTACTGAGCTAATGTAAACGTGAAAAATTCTTAAAATAAGCAGTTTGAAAATTTTTACGGTATAAGGTACCTAATATCAGCTGCTAAAAGATATTATGACAACAAAGCGACATAATAAAGTCATATAGTCCTTAGATTTTCGTTATAAAATCTTAAACAGGTAACTTATTATGTATTTTTCATTCATTACAGGTACAAATTGATATATGTACGATCTTTGCAAAATAGAAAGCCAAACATCCCAAAAAAAAAAAAAAAAATTGCGACAAAATCGAAACGCTACCTTAAACGTAGCTCAAAAGTAGGTTGAAATTTTGCTGCGGAAACTTTGCTTCCTCAAAGTAGATGCATAAAAAAATACAAAGTTACGAAAGTTTTCTTGCTCGGTAGGACTTTGAAAGTTCTCTCTTTGAGTTGACTTTCAAGAAGAAGGCTTTCTGAAGTCCCCAACAGGGGCTTCAGTATATTTCGAGTACTTGTACTTTTCCAACGGTTATTAATTTAAATTTAAATGTATAAATTTTACGTGACGCTCATTTAAATTGAAATAATTATTTTGTACCTATTTCTACCAGCAATTAATCTGTTCCTGCATTGTAATATACAAGTTCCGAAAAGAAATTACTTCTTACTATCATAGATAGAAAAAATATGACTTAAAAGAATGTGTGTTAATTTTAAATATACAAGACTTTTATTATACAGGGTGTAACAGAAGTGTGTGACAATACTTCAAGGTTGGCTTTTACCCATCAAACTGAACAACTTTTGTTCTACAACTTTGTTGAAATCGCAAAAAAATTTTTGGAATTTTTGGTTCGCCAGCTGATCGATTTGTATGAAAAGTCCAAAAAAAAATTTGCGATTTGAACAAAGTTGTAGAACAAAAGTTGTTCAGTTTGATGGGTAAAAGCCAACCTTGAAGTATTGTCACACACTTCTGTTACATCCTGTATATAGGCAAGATGCTTTTAAAATATCTGCCAGTGTGTAAACTGGGGATTCTGAAAAAAAATTCAAATAAACGCTGCCAAAAAAAATATGGACACTTTATTAAAATTGGTCATCGAATCGGCAAAATTAAATTCAATATGTTTCTTGAATAAGGTTTTAAAAGGAAATAAGATACAATGGGCGATCTTACTGCTAGGTAGCAATTTCTTCCAGGGAACCTTTGGGTAGGAAAACGACGAAAAAAAATCGACGTGTATTTATAAAATGGTAGTCAAATGTTTTCACATTTGACTCGTAAAAAGTATTGTATAAAAATATCCATTAATGTGGAAACTATATATAGCTAAAAAATACTAGATTATGTAAATGACAAAATATTTATATTTATTTTATCCATTATAATATTTTTATAATTTTCATCCTACAAAATTAACCCCTACAAAGGTTTAAGCTTCACAAAATGATTCTTTTTGAATTACTTCTCTCCGTATAATAAAGTGGGTAGGCCTACAAGAAAAATGATGTAACTCAAGTTAAGCCCAGTTTCTTATGGACTACGCGGGCGGAATTAGCCGTGAAGGTAAATTGAGACGTTCTGTTTTCATGTACCCAGGATGTAGGTAGATTGTATTCTATTTTCATAATTTTATCAAAGCATTTTTGGCAAAAAAACGTATAGTTATAGAAGAAAGGAAAAAGGAAAGAAAATCTCTGATATGTAGTTATCTCAAAAATTAAGTAAAAGGACGCCTTGCTTAGTTTTTCTACTCTCTACTAACCTGGTAACTCAAAAAAGTGCTTAGTAACAAGAGAGCACTGGAAATTTTAACAATTTGGTATATGGTTCAAAATTTAAATTCAATTCAATTCAAATTATAATAATATCACACAAAAAGGTGTGCAATATTTTAAATTGACATTGTACTCGTCGAACTGAACAACTTTTTGTTTTAGTGCTTTTCACAAATCGGAATAAATATGACTTTTCATAAAAATCGGAAGTCTCTTTTTTGCGTACTCATCATCACTAATTCCTCGGAGAAAATTGTTAATTTTCACGAGTACTACGTGTAGATTTATCTTAAATATTATTATTAATAATAATTTATTTAATTCTGACCACAAATCCGTGATATTTGTTAGTAACAGAGAAACTTAAAAAATATGTTAGTAGATACATGATGATTATAATTAGGTAATTAATTTTTATTGAGTTATTTTCTTGACACATATATTTTATCTGTGTCAAGAAAATTAATTTCTGACGCAGAAATACGTGGCTTTAGCAGACCCACCCAGTGTTTTAGGATAGGCCCATCACACATATCATCAATCATTTTCAGAATCCCGTTGGTGCTATCCCGTACTCTGGCCATCAGAGATTATACCTTATTATTACTACATATTTCTAGGACACCCTGTATAAGGCATACACAAAACGTGCTGCAGTGAAGGTAATTAAATAGCTATTCCGTTTGATTGATTACCTGCCACGTATAGTATAGTAGCGTATTGTGTAGATATCAATAATACATTTTGTTGTAAATATGCTGAAATCCTATAAAAGGTATTTTGAGCTATGAGGTGTTAAAACTGGCTCTAAATGGTTCGTGTAATATTTATAATACACACGGTGCTGCTCACCAGTTCCTGTTTCTTGAACTTGGCTTGATACTCTCCCGCGTGTCTAGATATTAAAAAACCTTTATTTACAACATTATAATTTTGTTAATTCCCGCATGGAGGAAATAAGGTTACTGATTGATTGATTGATTTAATAACCTAACATGTTTAGGGTTCTGTAGTCAACAAGGAACCCTCATTGTTTCGCCATGTCCGTCTGTCTGTCTGTGTCTGTCTGTCCGCGGTTTAGCTCAGAAACTTTTAGTACTAGAGAGCTGTAATTTAGTGGCAAAATAAAATAACGTGTAGGGGACATGTGAAGTGGGGATGAATTATTTTTTTGACTATCCTATGGTGTGGGTTATCATTGGATAGGTCTTTCAAAAATATTGTGGGTTTGCGAAAACCAACCGGGAGGTTTTCCCCTTGAAGCAGCGTCTGTCGAAGTACTACGGAACCCTACATTGCGCGTGCCTCGACACGCACTTGACCGCTTTTTACCGAAGTCAAATAACTCACAATCCACTGTAACATATTTTATAAAATATAGCTTAGAACACAGTGATGATTTTGCTTTTAAATTAAAAAAAAGCCGCATATTAATCGGTCCACCCATTTGAGAATTATGATGTTGATGACACACATTGGTGTAACACTTATAACCACCTTTTTTGCAATAGGGATTTCAAAAGGGAGATTTTATATCCTATTGAAATTAAAAACCTATTGCATAAAATTATTGTATCTATATCATTTTGAAAATTAAGACAAATATTGCATTTCAGATTAGAATTCTACTAATGTAATTATATTATAATAATCTACAATTATTTTATGTATTGTAGCCTACGTTATTTGTTATAATTAATGTTCCATTTATTAAAAATAGAGCCATCAACCACCGGAACCTTCTAAACCATAAATCCAAATAACCTTAACTCACGAAAAACACTATTTAAAAAAAATACGAAGAAAAACCTACGCAATACCAGCCACTGAAAGTGAGGCACGCAACAAAGTAATTCAATTCACTAACCTGTATCGAAAAGGGCCGCGGTATTCACGAAAGCCTTGCATAGGGGTTCCACACGCAGAGCATCATAAAGAATTCAGTTTAAAAAAAATAACACAATATAAAAAAAAACCTTAACCATCAAATCGAATTAATCACGGAAAAATCGACAAAGTAAAGGACTCACTTTTTGAAACTTGTCAGTTTAACAGTTTTGTGACTAGAGTTCCGGGGAGTCGCGTGGCGCGGCGGGCGCCGGTGGAGGCGTGCGAACCGCTACTGACGTGGATTTCAGCGCGCATGCGTAGACTGAAAGCACCCACGGTAGTTACATACGGACCGATAAATTGGTTGTGTTTGGTGTAAGACCAGGTGAAAATTCGAGGAAAATTGTCCTCCTGAAACTACGTAAAATGAAGGGCACAAGGGAAAAACATGCAATGTTACAATGTTACAAAGACAATCACCGTATCAATATTTTTTTATTCAATATTTTTCAATGAAGATTACTCCGTGATTCTATATGTTACTGAAAAGATTGTTTGGCGTTACGTATTACCACATTAATTGTATTATAGAATAGTATTGTCAGTTCAAAAAACATAAAAATGTGATAGCGCATGTTTTTCCCTTCATATTAAAAACTGATTGAGAAGTTCTAGCACTATTACTGATTTACTCTCAAACTATGCAGCAGAGCTAAAATATATTATAATTACCACTTTTTCTGTCCAACTAAATAAAAATTACTGACAGCATTTCAAAGTGTTAATCTCTAACTACCATTTTTTTTTATGTAGAATAGGTGGAAAACATGTTATTAAATCGAGTTTATCAATCTCAAAAAAAATATAGTAAGTATCTAATTACGGAAGGCTATTTACGGTAGTGATTTGGAGTAAGTCAGCAAATCTTAAAACGTTTTGTTCTTATCCATTAATTACGTATTCTGTACCTGGTCTGTCTATGTTTGCCGATTAAAATTATTTTCTTTCTTTTTTTTTTTCTTTCTTTTTTTTCTGACTCGGTGGCTTAGTGGTTAGCGCTCCTGACTAGTGATCCGAGAGTCGTGGGTTCGATCCCCACCTAAGGCAAACATTTCTGTGATGAGCAGATTTGTTTGTTCTGTGTCTGTGTGTATATGTATATATTTAAACGTATATGTGTATGTATATCAGTCTCTGGTTCCCATAATACAAGGAATCCTAGCACAAAATAGACACAAAAGGTCCGCTCAATACAAACCACTAAAATCGTAAGCATATACATGCTTATAGAAATATACAGTCATTCGAGGCAAGGTCACGATCGCACAGTATCGTGACCTTGCCTACAATGACCGTATACGTCTATAAGCATGTATATGCTTAGGATTTTAATAAGCGTATTGAGCGGACCTTCTGTATCTCTGTATTTTGTAATCCTAGTTTGGGTCAGGCTTTCTAATACTTATTAAAAATACCTACCGATGTTTGTCGGACCGTATAGCTCAGAAAGCTTTTTATAACATCGAACAACTGCTAGACTAGCCGTAGTGTTATCACATTACCAAGAGTTTAGTCGTGAATGCAACCTTAGGTGTTTGTACTGGTGCAAATGTACACAGGGTGTAACAGAAAGGTGTTATAATACTTCAAGGTTGGCTTTTACCCATCAAACTGAACAACTTTTGTTCTACAACTTTGTTCAAATCGCAAAATTTTTTTTGGACTTTTCATACAAATCGATCAGCTGGCGAACCAAGTTTGTATGAAAAGTCCGAAAATTTCTTTGGGATTTCATATATAGATTGGGATAGAACTGACCATTCCTCGACATGAATAAAGTAAACTTATTAAATTCAGCACTTTCAATTTGATAAACGTTTAATCATTTCAGCTTTATTGTGGCAAGAAACGTCAATTATTGTTTTTTATATTTCCTTGAATGATTCAGTCATATTTTTTTCAATCAAGCAAGATTGTTACTTATTTAGCCATGATTTGTTTCAGTGTATCCTTCGCTTGGGTAACTACCCGAGTTACATTTTATATTTATTCTATCCATGAATATTTTGTTTTCATTTATATTTTTCATATTTTGTGATATCAAAATCAGCCACATACAAACAAACAGTACAACCGGAAAGGTTTGCTGACAACTTTATACTTCCATAATATACGAAAAGGCTTTCTCCCCGACTTTTTATAGTCAGTTATTTTGTGTTAATATATTTATGAATTAAATAAAAATATTTGGTGAAATAAATAATTTATCAATCTAAGATCTATTTTATTATACCCAATACATTGTATTGTATACAGTACAGTCAAAGCAGAGAAATTAATACATATAACGAAGAACTAAGAGGTAATAAATCGATAGTCTTGAAGTTTCAAATTGTAACTTAAGACCCAATTTCAAACAATTTGTTAGATGGAGAAGGTTTAGAGCACTTATATTGCTCCCAGCCGAAACCATTTTCTAATTGAGACAAAGGTTAGCTAGGTGCGATGACCTGGCAGTTAAAAAAGATGTTTCCAAGAGTACAAAGAAAGAAAGAAAATACTTATTCAGTAATAAAAAAAAGTAGAGAAATATATGATAATTATGGTATACAAGGTGGAAAACCATACCTAGATACTTAAATGGTGGGGTCCACTAATGAAACTGAAGCAACCGATGCTGAATTTCCAAAAAAAAAAATTTGAAGTTCCCATACAAAATAGGGTAATCAATTTGCATGAAAAGTTCCTTTATTTTCAATTCAGTATAGGTTCCATTGGAAAAGTTATTCAAATTCATTAGGAGAATAGCCTGTTAATTTTCCGTTGGTGACTTTTTATTTTCTTCCTGTACAGGGTGTTCAAAAGTGGCAAATGTTTGGGCAATATTGCTCAGGAACCGAACAATTTTCCCTAATGAATCTAGCTATAATCATTTTCGCAATTAGTACAAATTAATTGCTAAAATCTGTCTTTGTTCCTAATGGAAAATTTCTTTAGTCTCTTGTAAATCAAGACAAATACAATAACTACTAATATCTATAATATAAACTGCTGAAGCAGTCGTGGCTCAGTGCGGCTTGCGTGGTCGCATCGATCACGCAGATTAACCGACTACAGACACGGTCATAACCTGGATGGATTTGACTGTTAGTGGCATTTATCTCGACCGTTTCCGTGCTTCGCAAGGCACATTAAGCCATTGGTGCCAGCTGCTATCGCTAGCAGTCGTTAAGCCATGCCAGAGGCCTTATAGGCGGCTTGCAAACTTCTGACACTGGGGTTGACCACTATCCCCACAACCTTCACCAATCCGGGCTTGGCCCCCGTGTGTGGAGTATGGCCTAAACCTTCCCGAGTTATGGGAAGTGACCCGTGCCCCTGCAGTGGGGACGTAATGGGTTGTTAACAACAAACTGCTGTTATCGCTAACCCTAGAAAAATCTCATAGGCAGCCGTCTTAAGTGCACCCCAACCAATTTCCAGTAACTCTTACAAATCTACAAGATTTTGAAAAAATAAAACTGTCTAGAATAAATTTCATAGGTAATCACAATAAGATGACTGCATTCAGAAGTTGCACGTGAATGAAGTCGTGAGCACCAGCTTGCCTTTTGTACAAAAGGATAATTGAGTAACTGGCTGATATCGCAGCCCGAACCATTAACTCAACAAAAAAGGGAAAAAATGGGTTCGTTATAAAACCGAATCCATCGCGGACGAAGTCGCGGGCAACAGCTAGTCTTGAATAAACTAAAAATAATCTTTTTTGTCTAAGATGGCAAAAGTCTGACGGCCCACCTGATGGAAAGCGGCATCCGCCGACTGTGAGCATCTATAGCCCCAGAAGAGTTATCAAAGCCTTGCCGATCTTGAGGGCTAAGGTGGAATGCCCATTATGCCGGTAATTGCGCTGGCTATCTCGCGCCACTCGCCAGAACACAGCACGCTCTTGGTGGCAGCTATAGAGCGAGCTGTGGTACCCACCCAGTCGGACCATGAATGATAAGGTCCTCAAATAAAATCAAAATCAAAATCGACCGATCGATTGAATCGAATATACCTAAATACCATACGATATTAATTGTACTATGTTCCGGCGGGTGGAGAAATTTAGCCAGAGACCTTGTAATTACTGGCATTAGGGACATTTTGAACCCTCTAGTATCAGCTACGCATTGGATACCCTTCCTGGGTTACATATGCCCATAGTTGGCGGCAGATACTTTCCTTAAGGTGGGCTGGCAACATGCTGTAAAGTTTTTACTATTCACCAATAATTCAATAAATATCATTGTCAATGGACACAGAATACCCACAATAGTACAGTGGATACCAATTTGGATTTGACCCCCGGGTAACTATTCCTGGATAGTGGATAGTGGAACAACCCAGAGAGTCCCCAGCAATGGGGACGCTCTGGGTTGTTAATGTTACTTGGGGGATAAGATATAACGAGACCATACACTACAAAAATTATGAAACCACTTTGGCTACAACACTGAGATGGACACACACGTACATACATCTACAAACATCTGAAAAAAATACCTATGGCTGAGGAATGTAGGTTAAAATGTAAATTTAGGTTAAAATTTAGCCTAAAACTGATTCGGTGGCTCGGTGGTTAGTGCTTCTGAATAGTGGTCCGAGAGTCGTGGGTACAGTCCCCACCCAGGGCAAATACTTCTGTGATGAACAGATTTGTTTACTCTGTGTCTGCGTGTATTATATCTACGTGTATATATGTACATATGTATTTAAAAGTATATGTGTATCTATATCAGTCTCTGGTTCCCAAGATACAGGGAATCCTAGTTTGGGTCTCTGGACCGTGTGTGATTTGTCTTGAGATATTTATATTTATTTATATTTAATGTATTGGTAACAAAATACCTTTCTTTTTAATCTGTTTTGAATTATTCTGAAATACTGACATATTTTTTTCTGAATGTTACAAATCTTTTTCATCAAATGGAAATCCTAACCGCAATAAATTATTCTATCCTAGAGATAAATCCAAACACAGGTAGGTATGGGTAAAATATTGTCCTCGATTTCCTAATGTCCATATTTATAACTGGATGTGGAATTCAGGGTTTATCCCAGGGTTGGTAAAATATACCGACCCCTGGTATATATATCAGCAAAATTTCACAAACGTTTTTTGTATGCAAGAAAGAAAATGCATATTATATTAGGTTGTCCGACCAAAATTGTCCGGTCTTTAAAAACAAGTTTATACATGTTTGTCAGATTTTGCGCGCATGACACTAGTGCATTATGTAGTTCATTTATTATTACGCGCTGCAGGCATCGTCCCGTAAGGGCTCAATGATAAAGATTTAAAATATATTTTTTAAATTGACCTGTATGACCAACGGTTGGTCATTAAGTTTTTATTAGCTCAGGGACATTCTGCAGCTGAAGCTCATCGATATGTGCACAAAGTGATAGGAAAAAAAGCGCTTGATGATTCTACGGTGTAAACGCGGTATCAAAAGTTGAAAAAAAATATATTAATTCGAGACCATTGTGATGGAATCCTTTAGTACTGGCCTTCAAACGCAAAAAGGAGTTGAAGCAGTGAAGGAAGTATTCAACCAAACAATATGTTGAAGACTGAGGTCCCTGTCGGCTAATCTAGGAATCCAAAACAACTTGTCACGAAATAGTTACTGAAAATCTGGAAATGTGAAAAATCTATAAAAAATGGGTTCCAAATGAACTTGCTCCAGTCCACTTGGAAACACGTGTAGAGTACTCCAAATTCAATTTGCAGTACTACAAGCAGCTAACTAACCGCCTGTGACATACTGTTGCCGTGGATGGGACGTGAGTCTCTCTCCAACGTCCACCAAAAAAATATCAGGCTAAACAATGGTTGCGAAGGGAAAGACACCAAGTCCAATAGCAAAGTCAAAAAGGTACGGACCTAAAGTGATCATGATATTAGTAATGGATATCAAAGAGATTCGTTATTACAAAATTCTGGTCGATCATGAAACTGTGCACCACGAGAGATATCTTCGATTTCTCAAGCAGCTCATAAAAATTGGCATGGTAATTGCAAGCACACCATTTGGCTTCTCAATGACAATTCTCAATCTCATCGTAGTACGTCTATGATAGCTAAAATACTGAACGTTGGCTTTAATGTGCCTACTCTCTCGATTTTAGCCGCTGCGTCCACAGTTGCTTTCATGCGCTGAAGAGAGCTATTGGTGGTGTGGCCTAAAAAGATGTGAACTCTTCGTAATGCGATAGTTACTGAGATTAGACCGGGAAACGAAAATGGAAAATATCTTGCTGTTAGCAAATTGTTAGAGCGCTGGCAGCGCTGTATTAATAAGGAAAGGCAATACCTGTTATTATGTAATATCCAATACTCAAAAGTCTCTTATAACTAAACTTTTATAAATTATTTTATAGCGGACAGTTTTCTCCGTACAACCTAATAGCACTAAAAATACATAATCCTTTGGTTATTTCATGAATAAACTATTTTATACCTCGATTTGCAGGACCAATGCTGGTATTCGATCACCCCTTAGACGCATTGTTAGTGCATATAATGAGGATTTCTCACATGTTGATCTGTTTTCTTTGACTTCAGGTAGATTTAGGAATTCTATAATAGGTTGCTTAAAACAATCTTTCAATAACTTAGAATAATTACTTTTGTTTTGCTTTATTATTTACACAGTAAATTGAGTTTTGTTTTTGCCTGTAATCAGGCTATTTGTGTTTATACAGGGTGTCCCAAAAAGTATGGTCAAGCGAAAGTCCAGAGATAGAACAACTCTAGGGCTACCCAAATCACCCCCATGTAAGTTCAGCGATTTTTGGTAGTTTCTGATGATTTTTTAAAGATTTTTTAAATATTTTGGCCGGATCGGATTTCATATTATTTTTTTAAAGAATTTATTACAAATTTCCGGTATTTTTTTAATGTCACATAATCATTATGAATTGTGCTTTCAGGCATAAAATAATAAGCTTCGTAACATTAGTGTAAGTAACAAAAGTTATGATAGAAAGTCAAGAATTTTAGATTGAGCGACTCAGATTTAAACTTTCAGCATAAAATAAAAATACAAAAAGGCGTTTCCAATGCTCTTTGGTAATTTTAAAAACTGTGTGGAATTCTAAGCTTTCAGAATAATACTCAAAAGACAGTACTTGATGGGCTTTTTTTTCCTGAAATAAGCCATCAACATTGTTAAGGTAGAAATTTCCTAAGGAAGTTATTTAATTTTTGTCGTCTCTAGTTATCAAAAATAATTAATAATTTAATGAGTTTCATAGAAAAAAATACTTTAATTTAATAAAGAACGTTTTGAGCAGAATGGTAGCGAAAATTATCACACATTTCGATATTTCATAATACTCAAAAGACAGTACGTGATGGGCTATTTTTTCCTGAAATAAGCCGTCAAAGTTGTTAAGGTAGAAATTTCCTAAGGAAGTTATTTAATTTTTGTTGTCTCTAGTTATCAAAAATAATTACTAATTTAATGAGTGTCATAGAAAAAAATACTTTAATTTAATAAAGAACATTTTGAGCAGAATGGTAGCGGAAATTATCACACATTTCTTTTTATAACTCATCAGGTAATAATACCGCAGGACGCAAGAAGTCTGCACGAGTTCTCTACTGTATCACTTTAAGAGTCCATGATGCTTACATTGAAGTTCGCCAACCTAATACAAGGTCTGGGCGTCCATTAGAAATTCGAAACCCAGATGTAGTCGAATCAGTGCTTGAAGAAGTAGCGAGAGACCCATCAACTAGCGTGAGAACCGTAGAACACCGTATGGAAATCCCAAAATCAGAGGCACATCGAATAATCAGAGGCAATCTAATAATAACCGATGAGTCAAGTTAAAAGAAAAATGCGCAGTTTTTAAAAAGAAATTTGTGATAATTTCCGCTACCATTCTGCTCAAAACGTTCTTTATTAAATTAAAGTATATTTTTCTATAAAACTCATTAAATTAGTAATTATTTTTGATAACTAGAGACGACAAAAATTAAATAACTTCCTTAAGGAATTTCTACCTTAACAATGTTGACGGCTTATTTCAGGAAAAAAAAGCCCATCAAGTACTATTTTTTGAGTATTATTCTGAAAGCTTAGAATCTCGAGCAGTTTTTAAAATTACCGAAGAGCATTGGAAACACCTTTTTATATTTTTTATTTTATGCTGAAAGTTTACATCTGAGTCGTTCAATCTAAAATTCTTGACTTTCTATCATAACTTTTGTTACTTACACTAATGTTGCGAAGCCTATTATTTTATGTCTGAAAGTACAATTCATAATGATTATGTGACATTAAAAAAATACAGGAAATTTGTTATAATTTTTTTTTTAAAATATATTAAATCCGATCCGGGCAAAAATTTTAAAAAATCCTAAAAAAAATCATAAGTCGGAAACTACCAAAAATCGCTGAACATACATGGGGGTGATTTGGGTAGCCCTAGAGTTATTCTATCTCTGGACTTTCGCTTGACCATACTTTTTGGGACACCCTGTATAATTATGTTTCGTCAGCTATTTTTGTAAAAACAAACCCGTGGATTGCGCTGTGGGTTGTGTACCTATTTAGTACTTGTAATTTACTGTTTCTTTGGATATGTTTTGTACACAACTGTTTGCTATCCCAAATAAATAAAATAAAAATAAACGCATTATTTCATGAAAACCCGGAAAATATCGTTATTAAATGTTTTTTTTTTTAAGTTATTTATTCTAAATAATCACAAATTACATATTACAATACATCTATCATTACACTAAAAACCTATGAAGATTTATCTGTGTAATGGAGTCAATACATAGATATGAGTAGTGAGTGCTGGATATTTAAATTACACAATTATTCCATAACAATGAGGTGCGGAGTTTTTAAATAGTACTTTTTGTAAGCGCTTTTGTATTTCGTGGATTCCGAGTACATTTCTTGTATTATAAAACGTGCATCTACAGATTGCAATTGAGTATATCGGAACGTAATAATAACAATAATTATGGTTTGCAATTCATATGTAAGCGTAATAAACATTTATAATAATTACGATATTTTCTGGTTTGTAAAGAAATTACGCGTATGTCGGTCGGCAACGCACTTGTGACTCTTCTGGTGTTGCGGGTGTCTATGCGGCGGTAATCGCTTACCATCAGGTGATCCGTCTGCTCGTTTGCCACCTATCACATAAAAAAATAAATTTAAAAAAATTCATAAAATTTACAGTTTTTTATTACAAGGTAAAAATATCATCTTGAATTTTTTTATTTTGAGTTTTCTATTGACAAAAGGACTAGACTTTCGACACCTTTTTTCTTTGGAAATATGATCGTTTTCTGGGAAAAAGATGCAACTGTCATTTTATGGTACGGCATTCGTTTTTAGCGAAGTAACATACTAAGCACTATCTTTTTGAAAAATGGTATTATATTCTATTATAGATAATTCATTAAATTTAAAAAAAGCTTGTTCAATAACTTCATTTGTGATCGCGCCATATATGTTAGTACTAGTAAGTAAGTACTAGTATTGATTTAGGAGATTTTTAAAAACTGCTGAAATGAAATTGCTAAACAATTTCATTTTTTGTTTTAAAATTATACTTAGTTGTTTCAATTACATTTTTTTTTAATTATCACTCATTTCTTGTGAAATTA
The DNA here is from genome assembly GCA_958295455.1 of Coleophora deauratella. Taxonomy (NCBI): domain Eukaryota; kingdom Metazoa; phylum Arthropoda; class Insecta; order Lepidoptera; family Coleophoridae; genus Coleophora; species Coleophora deauratella. The sequence continues at coordinate 2,191,590 of OY282406.1, forward strand.
TCATGATAAACAAGGTTTTTATTTCCACAGTAACGGGCCCGCTGCAGTTACACAAATCCGAGTCAGGTATAGACCGGGTCTGAATAAAATATTCTCCTCGTAAAGGTTGGCGGTACAAATGCTCTTTCTATATTTTTCTTTCTTACTTCTATGTATATTTTATTGGTGCATTATTTAACGAATGATTCAATTAATGTTTCAAAGGTGTTTTTTTAATGTCGAATGCCGTGGATGTGAATTGTGAATATATTCAGATCTGTTTTTAGGGTTCCGTACGCAAAGGCCAGCGGGACCCTATTACTAAGCCTCCGCTGTCCGTCTGTCAGTGGGCTGTATCTCATGAACTTGAATATTGTATAGTGGGCGGTATATGTAGACAGTTGAAATTTTCACAGAGTGTGATTGATGTGTCGCTATAACAACAAATAATAAGAATAAATAAAAATTAAAGGGGGCTCGCCTACTAGAAACGTGTATTTTTGGTGTTTTTTGATTGATCTTATGTAATAATGGTAACAGGCAGACGTTTGAAATGCTCACAGAGTATGTATTGCTATAGACGCAAAAAAATAATCTACCACTTTTCAAAAAGCGACAAAAATAAATACTCGCCATACCAATAAAATAAAAATAAATTAAATAAAATCAGTTTATTGCAGGCACAGGTCCCATAGTAGAAAGTATAAAACAATACAAAAGTTAAAAATCAAAAATTAAAAATACATTTAAATTTAGATTAAATAGATTAAATATAAATAAAAATATATAAAATAATAACAATATTTATGTCACAAATTAAGAATCGTCAGGTACAGAACACCTTATCGTCTAGTACGGTATCGCAGCCCTGTCTGAGTACATGTACAAGGCTAACGAGGCTCTCACAATATTATTGTTATGCTTGAGTAGGCGCTCGTGGAATTTAGCTTTAGATCTACGCATAACAGCATAAAAGTCATCTACCCTGTTCTCAGCGAACATACCTGACGCGCTACACCGCCACGGCAGGCCGAGCATAGCTCGAAATGCGTTGTTGTACTGTACACGGAGGGTATGGTAGGCCCCCCGCGTGTACGAGTACCACAGGTAGTTGGTGTAGAACGCCTGGCAGTACGCCTTGAACAGGGTAATCTTTACTTGTTTAGTGCATTGCGTGAACCTCCTTGCTAACATGTTACTTTTCATAGCAATTATTCGCCTCTGCCTTTCTATATCCTCATTATCGTTTAAATTATCAGTTATGATGTGCCCCAAATATTTAAATTTAGAAACAACTCTTAGCTCTGAGCCACACAGTTTTATACATGGAATATGCCCAGGTCCTTTGCCCTGTCGAAACACCATGATTTCTGTTTTGTTTACATTATATTTTAAGCCATGCCCTTGTGCATAATGCTCACATATGTCGAGTAGCTTTCTCAAGCCTGCAACCGAGGGGCTCAGCAGTACCATATCGTCCGCATAGCTTATGTTATTGATGCGGTGGCCATCTACATAGCAGCCTACTCTGGTACTACTGAGCTCCTCGATTAAACTGTTTACATAATAATTAAAAAGAACCACACTGGTTACCCCACCTTGTCTCACTCCACACTCAAGCTTGTATTGTTCCGATAAGGCATGACCCCATTTTACATGGTTACTTTGATTATCATACCAATACTCTAGAAGGTTTGTGATTTTGGTGGGGACATTAGTAGTTCTTAACTTTTGCCATAACACTTCATATTTAATTGAATCGAAAGCTTTACTTAAATCTAGGAAACAGGCATAGACGGGGGTTTGTCTAGAAACATATCTTTTTACAGCATTTTTTAATGCAAATATTGCTAAGTCAGTCGATAAATTTTTTCGAAAGCCAAACTGGGCACTATGGATTGGTAGGTTATTTTCTCCTAAGTGTTTATTTATTAATCTCTCAGTAATTTTTGAAATTATTGTTGCCAGTGAGATCGGCCTATAATTTGACAGACTTGAGTGATCTCCTGTTCTGTTCTTAACTATGGGTACTACTATGGTTTTCATAAAGCACTCCGGAAGGTAGCTGTGATCAATACACATATTTACGAAGTATGCAATTTTCTCATGAACGAGCGCACCGGCATAAAGTATATGTTCGAGGCTGAGCCCATCGTGTCCCGGCGACCTGCCCCTGCGCATGAGCCGCACGCAATCCCCCACCTGCCGCATGGTCACGTGCAGCGGGCTCGTGTCGGACGACCCAGCAGGAGGCAACTCGCGCGGCCCACCGTGGGCGTAGCCTCGCGCTCCACAGGCAGTGGTATTCACCGAGTTATGCAGTTTAAACTGGTTTATGAACATGTTAGCAATATTTTGGGGGTCTTGGCTGCCGTTGACTGACACAGGAAGACTACATTTGTGTTTTTGTTTGCTAGTTTCCTTCCAAAATTTACTAAAATCGTTCTTATATCGATAGTAAGCTATAATATCCATTTTTATTTTTTCTTCGTTTTTTTGACACCATTTTAACTTATTTTTAAATTTACTCTTAGTCAGCCTCATTTGTTCATACACCGGTCCCTGTGAAGGGCGGCCATACATCAGCCAAGTTTCATGTGCAACTCGGGCGGCTGCATGGCTGTCCCTCACGTGGAAATTCCATCCTGTAACTTGTTGTTTACGTTTGATAGACTTACCCCTATGTGAGCCCACAGCAGCCTTACTTATACACTTCACAATGTTCTCATAATACGAGTCTATAAACCTACAATGTGATGAGTTATTACATGAAGAACCCATACATGGAAGCTCAGACCATGGAATTGTATGCACATATTTATTACATAGCTCAAAATACATATCTATTTGGCTGGGATTTCTGTCACCCCATATCACTTGATTTAACTTATGTTGATAGTCGTAGGTCTTTGGCACAATACAGTCAATATCACATTTTATGATGAGTGGGTAATGGTCAGACCAATGCACATTGTTCAAAACACTCACCCCGTTGATCATACTCATCGCGGCCTCTGTAACGATACAGTGGTCTATCCAGCTCGTGGTCCCATGGGCATCACTCAGGTAGGTAAACGTACCCAATGAAGTTCCCAGGTGGGCGCGATCCGCACTTAACCAGCCTTGGTCATTACAATAGGCAATCAATTCCCGGCCAAAAATACTTTTAACACTTTTATCACTCGCGAAATCAGCATTAAAATCGCCGAGCGTTATTACGCATTCCACATCACTATTTTCTATCACTGCAGACACTATACCTAGACACTCTGTGAATAGAGGTAGGTTGTCAGCGCACTCCGTAGGCATATATACCGACATAACAATGAAGCTACGTTCCGCTACGCACACCCGTACCGCAGCTATTCTCGTAGAACCGGCTTCGAGCGGCGTCACGTTGGGGAATAGGCTCCTTCTCCACATAATAGCTACTCCTCCATATGGCCGGCCTTTTAAGGTACCAGCCGCGGTGTCCACCGCCGATACCCCGTGATAACTGAATGCGGGATCGATGCTGTTTATGTAGTCCAAATCATCGGGCAACAGCCAATGTTCTTGTAAGGCTATGACGTCATGCATCTTACATAGCTCCCTTATATGTGCCACCGACCTTTTTACCGATCGGCAATTAAAAGATACCATACTGATTTTCGTCATTATTTTGCGAGTACCTAGTATATAGGTACTATTTAGATATGCAAACTCTTTTTGAGTTAGAGTAACGGCGCTTAAAAGTAAACAGCCTGTACTCTATTCCCTTTGGCCAAAAATCTTCACTTAGGAAGAGGGATTCCTGTGCCTGTTCTATTGTTATCTTGAAGGAAGCGAAATTGGTCTGGTAATATGGTACTAATTTTTCTACCTTTAGTGCGTTGTTTCCGCTTTCTTCAATAAAATCAACAATATTTTTCTCCTTTGTTTCAATGTCAAATCGCGTCGCAAATATATGTGTTATGCGAGGTGCAACCCTAATATTATTAGAGACTAAGGCCGCTTTTCCGTGTAGATTTGCAAGCTTGTTTTTTCGCCTTTGTTTATTTAACTTTTTTCTGTCAATTACTGTCCTGTAGCTCAGGTCGTTGTCAGTTATAGGATCTACAATAGTATCGTCAAGGTTATGTTTATCACAGTTTTTCAGTGGGGTACTAGTCCGACGCACTTCTTTTGTGGGTCGCGATGACTCACGCCGCGGCGACGTAGGCGAATCGAACACCGAGGGCGGCCTCTGCCCGTCCTGCTGCTGCGGCCTACGAGCGGCGGCGGCGGCGGCGGCGGCGGCGGCGGGGGCAGGGGCAGAAAGCGGCGGAGGGGAGGGTATGTGCGAGTCGCAACCGTTACTGACGCCAGTCTCCGCGCTGGCTATCGGGGTTTTCTTCCTACCCTCCTTTTGTAACTTTTTCTTTTCGTTGGTCCTTTTTTCTTTAGATTTCGATTTTCCGGTACTTTTATTAGATGCTTTCTGGGGTGGTATCAGTTGCCTATTAGCCGTATTTTTCTTCAACTCCTTGATGTCCGTAGACAGAAGTCCAACTTCTTGTTTGACCTCTCCTATAGCAGATGACGTAGCGTGGTAGTCCCCTTTAAGGCGCTGAATGTCCTGCTTAAGAATAAGCAGATCCTTCAGGACAGTCGTGGCATCCACGTAGTCAAATGTAACTGGCGGCAGCCGATTTAAATTTTTTGCCACAAAAATCGGGATGGTATCCGGGTCCTTCTCCTTGAAAAACATGATTATGTCCTGCAGAAAACGTTTTACTTTCCCTTCTCCTCGTCTAGTCGATTTCGAGCCAGTTGTTTCAAAAATAATGGCGGCCGCTTGCTCCACCTCCGGCTCCGTGAAGTTTGATTCGCAGATTTGCATCAACATAACGTTGTCCATAACATCATTTTTGCACTGCACGTAGCACAAAAGCTCATTAATTACCAAATTTTGGGGCTGGCACGTCATGTTTAATCTTATTTTCGCACAAAACACTTACACTCAATTAAAAACCGCTATGTTTTTGCATAGATTCGCGTTATGATGCGCAAGCGACATCGCAACCAACCACTCGCGACCGCGGTGCGCGGGGGACTGATAGATCCTATCCTCTCCTGGAGTATGGCCTAACCTTCCCGAGTAATGGAAAGAGACCCGTGCCCCTGCAGTGGGGACGTAATGGGTTGTTAACACTAATAGATCCGCCAATTAACCATTCTGCATGAAGAATTCAGTGTTTCGGTCGTTTATTCAAAAAAGTAGTAAACCAAAAGTTGACACGTTTGACCCAAATAATAAATAGCCTGAATATGTTCACATGCTTCATAAAAAAAGCTGAAAACAAAAGTTCACTAAGATAAATTATACAAAAATATTTATAAATTTATGGAAGAGATTGCTTATAGCAATAAGACCGCCTACCTGTACAGTCCCATAATTATATACACTAGTTATAATTATAATAGTTGTTTAATGTACAAAAAAGTGTTAGTAAATAAATTTAAAAAATAATAATTAAATGCACATAAGAATTATTCCTCGCTCACATAAAGCTGAAAAGCTAACCCATTTAGAAATTAGATGATTTTACTCGTATTTATTTCGCAACACAAAGCGAGAAGAATTAAGTTAGCTTAGTACGAATGAAAAGAAAGGAGAAGGCTACAATGCTATAATTGCCCTGTCGCAAGGATTGTAGTGCAAAGCAATTACCTCCTTCGCTTTAGTAGCAAGAAAATGTTAGTGTAAAAGCTCGACTATGATCGCAGTCTTTAGTTCAAAGGTCTGGTGCTATTACCGATATAAATAAATAAATAAATATTTGGGACAAATCACACACGGTCATCTGGCCCCAAACTAGGATTCCCTGTACTATGGGAACCAGAGACTGATATACATACAAATATACGTTTAAATACATACATATATAGATATAATATACCCAAACACAGAGCAAACAATTCTACTCATCACAGAAATGTTTGCCCTGGGTGGGGATTGAACCCACGACTCCCGGAAGTCCCGGATCAGTAGTCGGGATCACTAACCACTGAGCCACCGAGTCAGTCAAAATATATTTTGTCGTATAATATTTTAATGCCATTAATCGTTAACAACCATATCGTCCCCACTACAGGGGTACGGGTCTCTTTTCGAAAGACTACTCTCTTATCTTGCAAAAAAAAACTCTGTTTTATTGATAATTGACCACGCTGAATACGTTAAAAACAACCGGCTTCAATCGCAACAACTTTAATTTTGCTATGTTTTTGTTGATTTTCTCAAAAACCGCTGAATCGATTTCGATAAAATTTATATGGGACCACGTGTAAAGTATACCCTTTCAAACAAAAAAAGAATTTTCGAAATCGGTTCAGGCGTCTTCGAGTAATCGGTGAACATACATAAAAAAAAGATTCCGATGAATTGAGAACCTCCTCCTTTTTTTGAAGTCGGTTGAAAATAACTTGTGTATCCCAAAGCTTAATAAATCTACTAAAGAACAATCAACGTGATACAATTTTATTATTTCATAGAAAAGCACCTTATTATTTTTATCAACTCCATTTGAAGACTTGCATAAATATGTCATAAATAATCATAGCTTGTTTCTAATTTTATAAAAGTCGCATCATCTTGGATTTCATTATAAACTATTATAATATAATAATAATATAATAATAATAATATCTGGGACAAACACACACGGTCATCTGACCCCAAACTAGGATTCCCTGTATCTTGGGAACCAGAAATATACATACACATAATACAGATATACATACACATATACTTTTAAATACATAGTACATATATATATATATATATATATATATAATACACCCAGACTCAGAGCAAACAATTCTGCTCATCACAGAAAAGTTTGCCCTGTGTGGGGATCGAACCCACGACTCTCGGATAAGAGGTCAGGATCGCTAACCACTTAGCCACCGAGTCAGTCAACAAAAATCGCCGTTAAATAATATGTTACACTAGCTTCCGCCCGCGACTTCATCTGAGTGGACTTCAAAATTAGGTCCAGAGAGAAATAAAATGTTAAGGCGGCGCCATCTAGTGACAAAGTAAAAATTTCACTTTTTAGCCATTCCTCTGAAAACCCTCGAGTTTTCCGGGATAAAAAGTATCCTTTGCGTTAGCCCAGTGCTTTATTTATCTATCTACCAAATTTTATCCAAATTCGTTCAGGTAGTTTCGACGTGAAAGTGAAACAAACATACATCCATACTTTCGCATTTATAATATTAGTGAGATTTTTTTGAGAATAATCACTAAGAAAATTTGCATTTTTCCCGCTTGCCATTGTAAACATGAATTCCGAGATGCGATCTTATCTAGTGAGGACAAAACCCGCTAATTGCCTTTCTTGAGAACAGGGTGACCATACCTTTGTTTTATGTACAAGAATAATGTTAAAAGTTGATTATTAAATGCAAAAAAACCACAGAATCCGTCACCGAGTGGAAACTATTATCGATTAGTAGCTTTGAAAACTGAATCTTTAAAAAAAAATTAAAATATATTAAAATCCTAATTAAAAACTAAAATGTTAAGTTATCAGATGAAACAGTTTCAGCACCTAACGTCAACATATTCAAGAATAAATTGGATAAATACATATCAACATGTGAAGATCAAAAACAATAACTGGATACAGGCATAATCAGTTGTACTAACTGCCTGCCTGCTAAGCTATAATAATAATAATAATAAAATCATATCTTGCTAAGCTACAAAGTTTATTGAAATGTTTTATTTTGTTTAATTAAATAGATAGGTATAATTTGTGGGTATAATATATACACCGTATGTATGTATAATTCATTCCAATCAAAAAAAGCAAAAGGTAAACAAACTTACTATGGAACTGACACATGTCAATGTCAGATGCATACTATCTTTGCTTTACCTTTTGCTTTTTTTTGATTGGAATGATCTATATGTAGGTAATTGCACTTTTAAATTAATAAAAATAACAACAATTATTTGTAAGGCACTATAAAAATTAATAATCATAATACCTATACTAATACTTGGTTACTCTTCTTACCAAGCTGCCAGCTGATTATGTCATAAAACTATTTATCAGACCTATAATTTTCTTAAATATTTTTTTAAGAAAGCTCTTTTAGTTTCGTCTTCAACTCGTTTTAAAGGACGTTCAGAAACTTTTTCTTTCTTTGCAGACAAAAACATGAATACGTTAAAAACAACCGACTTTAATCGCAACAACTCCAATTTTGCTATGTATTTGTTAATTTTCTCAAAAACCGCTGAATCGATTTCAATGAAATTTATATGAGATCACCTGTGAAGTATAAACCCTTTTAAACAAAAAAAATCAAAATCGGTTCAGGCATCTTCGAGTAATCGGTGAACATACATAAAAAAAAAGATTCCGACGAATTGAGAACCTCTTCCTTTTTTTGAAGTCGGTTAAAAATGGGACTTAGGTTGTCTAATAGCAAGGTAAGGTGTAGGGTTCACGCTTCAAGTCTTCTAAATAGGGTATTTGAGGTCCGTACCTGGGTCGCAATCTCCACTAATCCCCAGTAGGCTTGATGTGGGAACGGCTTAACCTTCCCAGCGTCTAGGAAAGACCCTCGTTACAAACAGACAAAAAGGATTTAATTGCCTACATAGAAATTGTCTATTTGAAAGTGAAAGCTATTATCTGCGCTATGAAAAGTTTTTGGAGACAAAGTTCTTTTGTGTAGAGAAAACCATGAAATCTAAATGGACGTAGATAGGGATTTAGTGATTTAGTATTTTTAAAGAGTATATATTATTAATATTTCCAATCCTAATATTGTCTGCAGATTGTAGATAAATGATATTTTCAAATAATAGGAGTGTCTGTGTTCTGAGTTCTGTGAGGTAATATTTAATAATTTTCCATCTCTTTACCAAAGGTTGTCTGGAACTGTTTGTGTACCTTCTTAGGAATAAATAAATAAATAAAAGAGCGCATACGTAATCGTTAACAACCCATAACGTCCCCACTGCAGGGGTACGGGTCTCTTCCCATACTTCGGGAAGATTAGGCCATACTCCACACACGGGGGCCAAGTCCGGATTGGTGGAGGTTGAAGCGGTCGTGGCACAGTGCGGCTTAATTGCGTGGTCGCGTCGATCACGCAGGTTAACTGACTACAAATACGGTTATAACCTGGATTGGTTTGATTATTAGTGGTATTTACTTACCTCGACCGTTTTCGTGATTCGCAAGCCACGTTAAACCGTTGGTGCCGGCTGCTATCACTAGATGGCAGTCGTTACACCAAGTCGAAGGCCTTATAGGCGGCTTGAAAGCTTCTGACACTGGGATTGGCCACTAGGCCCACACTATACATATAGACATAATTTATATCATTTAAAATTTCTTATATTTCATACATACCTATGGATAAAGGGGGCATTAAGATTTTGACACAAAGAGGAATCTGGAAAATTTTCAAAAACTTCTACTTTGCAATTTTTTCTTTGACTATTGATTCATTCAATGAGTTCGTAACTCAACTTCGAAATATATAAAAAATAAACGTGCGATATTTAACTCTAAAATTATTTAGTAAACAACCCATATCGTCCCCACTACAGGGGCACCGGTCTCTTCCCATAGCTTGGAAGTATTCCTGGTTACTTTCTAAAATTAATTTGTATCCATAATTTCACCGATCAGCCTCTATTACCGGTCAATCTCAGCTATAAATTGATTTTTCCTCAACATTGAGAGTGTTGCTTAGTGCAGTGTAGTGAGTGCTACAGTAACGAACACAAGAACAGAGTGTCTTCCCCTTAACTAGAGACAATAAGAAAAGTGCTATTGGACACATTCTTAGTGCAAATCAAATTAGCAGTTTAGGTTAAATTTAAATTGGTGCGGAAATTCAAATTAAGAATGGTTAATAGTAATAATATCTGGGACAAATCACACACGGTCATCTGGCCCCAAACTAGGATTCCCTGTATCTTGGGAACCAGAGACTGATATATATACACATATACTTTTAAATACATACATATATACATATAATATACCCAGACTCAGAGCAAACGATTCTGCTCATCACAGAAAAGTTTGCCCTGTGTGGGGATCGAACCCACGACTCTCGGATCAGAGGTCAGGATCGCTAACCAATTAGCCACCGAGTCAGTCAAATTACTTATAGTTTTCAAATTACTTATTAGCATTTAGGCTAGATTGCAATATTATGATGGCTCCATGATATAATGGTACATCATACAAAAAAAAAACTTTGAGATTGGTAGTGTCAAGAAAAGTGCGTTTAAAGTTTTAAGGCATTACTCAGAATCAAGTATAGAATCGAAAAATCCGATTTTCAGTTTCCCATACAAATGTCTTGATTCACTGTTCAGATGTAGTACGGGAAACTGAAAAAAAGTTGTAGATCGGATTTTTTCATTAATTTTCCTGTATTCTATACTTGATTCTGAGAAATCTTTTTAAACACCCTGTATAATAGAAGGCCTGATTAACCAAGCAAAGAAATGGACGTAATGTACTCGGACGTATATAACTTTATGACCACGCTGAATACGTTAAAAACAACCGATTTCAATCGCAACACCTCCAATTTTGCTATGTCTTTGTTGATTTTCTCAAAAACTGCAAAATCTATTTCGATAAAATTTATATGGGACCACCTGTGAAGTATACCCTTTTAAACAAAAAAAGATTTTTCTCCGAAGCCGTCTTCACGGCTGAATCGATTTGGATTTGCTCCTTTTTTTGAAGTCGGTTAAAAATAGGCAGGATAAACATTAACAGTAGGTTATCTACAGGCTGAAATAGGAATCTAAGGACATTTTAACTGTGGTTTCTGCTCACCAAACTGAACAACTTTCTCTTAGGCACTAATTGGACTCCCCTCCGGCCGCGTGGTTCGACAACGTTGTCCGACATATCGGACGACGAGGAATTTTTAACCGACTTAAAAAAGGAGGAGGTTCTCAATTCGTCGGAATCCTTTTTTTTATGTATGTTCACCGATTACTAGAAGACGCCTGAACCGATTTGGAAAATTATTTTTTTGTTTAAAAGGGTATACTTCACAGGTGGTCCCATATAAATTTTATCGAAATCGATTCAGCAGTTTTTGAGAAAATCAACAAAAACATAGCAAAATTGGAGTTGTTGCGACTGAAGTCGGTTGTTTTTAACGTATTCAGCGTGGTCATAATTCCTTGGATATAGAAACATGTTCACTTGTTCAGTCATGACAAGACTGAACAAGTGAACACCACTGTTATTTGATCTGCGATTTCAATAGTAATTTCTGAACAGAAACCAAAAAACTAAATAATCAAAAACGCTGAACACGTTAAAAAACCGACTTCAATCGTAACAGCTACAATTTTGCATATTTTTTTGGTTTTTGTTGATTTTCCAAAAACTGCTAAATCAATTTAGATAAAATTTATATTGGACCACCTCTGAAGCCTATTTACCTATCGAACAAAAAAAAAGTCATCAAAATCGGTTCATAATTGGCGGAGTAATCGCGTAACAAACATACAAAAAAAAACACAACATACAATCGAATTGATAACCTCCTCCTTTTTTGAAGTCAGTTAAAAATAAGTTTCACACAACGGGCAGTGGTGTGGGGACACTCCTCATTAGTAGTCCAATTTGAGCCTGTTCCAACCACGACGGGGTAAGTGCGCGTCCTCAGCAATCTTAAATTCTGACTGCCTCTAGCCTTCCCTGTTGCCAAAGAATCTTACTAAGAGTTGCCACAGAAATGCGAAAGTAAGTTAAGTAGTTATAGTAATAAATAACGTTGCTTTGTTTCCAAGATGCATGATTTTTGGGTTTCCGATGTGATACCCTAGGGAAGTCGATAATAAAATGAATAGAATAGAATAGTTTATTTGCTCGAAATGAAGTTACTTGCTGTTCATTATTACAAAATACAGTTTCTTTACATTTCACTAGCAGCTAGCATGCAAATTTGTCATAATACAATTCAGTTTACAAGGTTATATATTAGGCGATTATCACACGGGAGGCGGAAAATGTACTAGAAATGTATGTAGCCGCGGCGGTTGCCCGCCAACCGCCGCGGCGGCTACCGCCGCGGTTGGAAACCGCCTCCCGTGTGATAATCGCCTTAGTCAACATAAAATTTTAAATTATTATTATTATTACATGCTTGTCAAAATTTAAACTTAAAATATTCATCAACAGAATAGAAGCAGCCATCTGTAAGCGTTTTTTTTTTAATTTAAATTGTATAAAGTATAACATCTTAAGCGCGTTTGGCAATTTATTATACAGTTTAATGGCCATCGAGTAACTGCTCCTACTACATAGATCTGTTACGTAACAATTGTCACCTAGTTTAAAAAAAAGTCTGGGTGTGTTTTGCCAAAGATACAAGCTTCAAAAATATATAAAGAGGGAACCGTTATTATTCTTAATTTTTTAAAAAGGGGTCTACAACTTGTCATGCTGTCAACATCGCAGATGGCTCGAACACACTGTTTTTGAGCAATCAGTACTCTGTTTAAATGGTAGCAGTTACCCCAGATCAGAATACCGTACCTAAGAATAGAACCTACATAACCATGCTGCCCTCGGATGACAAATCGCGGCAACCCGGGTTACCGCGTTTTGTCGTAACATAGATTAATTTGATCTACTACTACTCCTGACCTATGACGTAATGTAGTCAAAAAATTATTTAATCCATTTAATACCAAAATACAAAAAAGAGTAACCTTAAAATCCTATAGAATATTTCGACAAATCGCAACTTTAAACGCGTTTTTCTCAACTTCACTAGTTTTAGGTTACCGCGTTTTGTCATCTGAGGGCAGCATCATGAAGCTTATATCACGTCCCACAACATCAACTATCACTGTGCAAAACGTCATGTTGATCTGTTTTCTCCTACTTATAAAAATTGTAGTCTATAAAAATGATCAGACTAGAATAACGGAAAAAGTTTACAAGAATTCAGATATTTATACAGAATGTACCAAAATAGGCGTACTGTTTAGGTTTGTACTCAGCATACCTTTGTTCTACGATTTTGTCAAAATAAAAAAAAAAATATGGACTTGACATACAAAACCGAGAATTCTGCGAAGTTGTAGAACAACATTGATATAGTGAGATTAAATGAAAGCCCTAGTCGACAAGTCTTTCGTTTATTTTATTACACCTTTTGAAAAATGTTTCTTATTTATTCAGATCTTTTCTTCTTACCTAGATTTTGATTTAGTTTCGTTAAATTGAGTTTTCGGTACTTGCGTTTTACCCTTGCTATGCCATATATTAACATTTATCTAAAAATATTAACTGAAATAAAGTGAGATGGACTCCGACTCGGTGGACCGACGACCTGGTGAAGGTTCCGGGAAGCCGCTGGATGGGAGCCGCACAGGACCGGTCAGTGTGGAAATCCTTGGAGGAGGCCTTTGTCCAGCAGTGGACGTGTTTCGGCTGAGATGGACTAATCATTAAAAAAATCTAAATATGTTTATTCGAAGTAGGTAGTACGGTAGTACTATACACTTTTCGAAGGTCATATTTCAATCTTAACTTCTTTATTTGAATACGAAGTTACTCATCATCAGGTGAAATTGGACTCAAATGCCTACAAATTATGAATAACTAGCTTCCGCCCGCGACTTCGTCTGCGTTGACTTCAGAATTAGGTCCAGAGAAAAAGAAAATGTTAAGGTGGCGCCATCTAGTGTAAAAGTGGAAAATTTGAGTTTTTAAGCATTCCTCCTGGAACCCTAAAATTTTCCGGGATAAAAAGTATCCTATGTGTTAACCGAGTGCTTTATCTATTTACCTACCAAATTTCATCCAAATCCGTTTAGTAGTTTCGGCGTGAAAGCGGAACAAACAAACAAATAAACAAACATCCATACTTTCGCATTTATAATATTAGTGAGATGAGATGAGATAATAAAAAAATATTTCAATTTCAAAATGAAATCAAATTTATTCATTCATTTACTTATTTTTATCAAATAATTGACCACGCTGAATACGTTAAAAACAACCGACTTCACTCGCAACAACTCCTTTTGCTATGTTTCTGTTGATTTTCTCAAAAACCGCTGAATAGATTTCGATAAAATTTATATGGGACCACCAGCTGTGAAGTATACCCTTTTAAACAAAAAAATAATTTTCCAAATTGGTTCAGGCGTCTTTGAGTAATCGGTAAACATACATAAAAAAAAAGATTCCGACGAATTGAGAACCTCCTCCTTTTTTTAAAGTCGGTTAAAAACAGTCTTCATCTTCTTATCGTGTGGCACGTTTAACCGTCCTACCCACAAGGTATAAGACGGCGGTATACAGGGTGTTAAAAAAGTGCGTTTGAGATTATAAGGGGTTACTCAGAATCAAGTATAGAAATACAGGAAAAATAAAAAATAAAACGATCCACAACTTTTTTTCAGTTTTCCATACTAAATCGGAATAGCGAATCGAGAATTTGTATAAGAAACTGAAAAAAGTCGTAGACCGGATTTTTTATATTTTTCTGTATTCTATACTTAATTCTGAGTAACCCTTTAAAATCTCAAACGCTCTTTTTTTAACACCGCCCCTGTATAAGAGTCTTCATGATAGCCAGATATGAACCAGAACCAAAAAAAAAGAGCGCAATTTATTTTTTATTCCTCTCTCGTCCTCTGGTCTTTGACTGGTTTCCTTTTAAATTTTAAATATAACAGCTAACATTATTTTAAAATGCAGTTCGTTTAAAATGTATTATTCCTTAAGAGACTTAGCGAGCTACCCAGACTAACAATGAAGCCAACTAAAGACCTTTTGTGGCTCATAATAGAAGTTTAATGCAATATCCAGCATCAAAAAGTAGAGAGCAGTCACGATTCTTTCATAAAAACGCCGGAGACTAGACTACTTTTCTGTAATAAAAATGTCTTCTTGTAAAGCAAATGGAGTAAAATACGAACTGTTTCAGAATCTCACTATTACTCGTATTATAAATGCCAAAGTACGGATGTTTCTTTGTTTGTTCCACTTTCACGCCGAAACTACTGAACGTATTTAAATGAAATTTGATAGGTAGATAGATAAAGCACTCGACCAATATATATGGTACTTTTTATCCCGGAAAACTTAAGGGTTCCCGAAGGAATGCTTAAAAACTCAAAATTTCGACTGCGTCACTGGATGGCGCTACCTTTACATTTTCTTTCTCTCTGGACCCAATTCCGAAGTCCACTCAGATGAAGTCGCGGGCGGAACCTAGTTTGTAATAAAATGTCATCTTGTAAAGCAAATAGACTAAAATACAAACTGTTTCAGAATCTTTTATGTTTTTCATGGTATCAGTACAAGTTTTAAAGGCAGTCAACTGCCACCGTTATATTTTCTTTGTAACTATCATAACAAGCCCTTGACATCATCTCACCTGATGGTAACTGATGAAAATTCCGAAAGGTAGTTTTTTTTTTTACTTTGTAAGCTTGGGCACATACGCAGATACAATCGCAAAACATAATCCTTTACTTGAAATGTCGGTTAAAAGGAAGATGAAACTGAATAACATTCCCCAAACCTTAGTCAATTGTCAATTTTCATCTTCAAACTTTCGTGCGTGTGTTATGTAAGGCAATAGCTTTATTTAATAAGATTCCTTTGAATTTTGTTAATTTGATTGTGATATCTAGTACTAGCTGCGCTGTAGGTCTCCGACTCCGATACTTGGATCCGACTCACAGAAATCCGACACACGCTAGTTCGATAGCAGCTTAACAGTCACAAAAACATTTCTCCCCTTTTGTAGGAACTTGGGAGAACAACTTCACAAAACTTCCTTTTAGGTTTCGTGTCCCCACTGCTATGCTCCACTAGTGGGGCCAGCAGGACTTCCTACGAGTAAGAAGGCCGATCAGTTTTCGAGTTAGAAGTATTTTTTTAACCGACTTCAAAAAAAGGAGAAGGTTCTCAATTCGTCGGAATCTTTTTTTTATGTATGTTCACCGATTACTCGAAGACGCCTGAACCGATTTGGAAAATTCTTTTTTGTTTAAAAGGGTGGTCCCATATAAATTTTATCGAAATCGATTCAGCGGTTTTTGAGAAAATTAACAAAAACATAGCAAAATTGGAGTTGTTGCGATTGAAGTCGGTTGTTTTTAACGTATTCAGCGTGGTCAATTATCGCAAATTGACAACTTTAGGGAAATACTTTGGGGAAAGTTGTTCAGTTTTATGAGTAGAGGCCCTAGTTTAAATAGTGTCCAATCATTTTGTTAGAGCTTATATATGTATATATTTCTTACACAATCTTTATAGGGAAGCCTAGATTGGGGCCAGATGACCGTGTGTGATTTGTAGTGATCGGAAATTCGGATACAATTTCGTTTTTAGAAAGAATAGTATGGATATGGCAAATAAAGAATATTTGTATTTGTATTTGTATTTGTATTTTGTATGCCTTTCCCAATATATGTATAGATCTTCATAGAAAAAATTCTCGGGATACCGGGATCGTAAAAAGCGTTGGGATTCTTAATTGTAATGATCTGATTGAAGTGAATGTTGATATTATTGAAAATTTTATGTATGCTATTATGTGTTTATATCCACAACTTATTTTATATACACAGGGTTACCGGTAATCCTTTTAGGTGATAGGGGGGCTAAAATGTGAAACATTTAACACTACATATGTATGGCCATTAGTTTCCAATTCTATTCAAAACGGCATGCCCGCGTCTTTATTCGAAACATCTATGATGCTTTTGAGGAATCACAAGATGCAGTAGGAGTATTTTGTGATTTATCTAAAGCATTTGATTGTGTTGATCATCAAACTTTGCTTCTCAAACTAAAACATTACGGTGTAGAGGATACGGCCCTCAGTCTTCTTAATTCTTACCTAAACAATAGATTACAGACAGTCCAAGTAAATGGCACAAACTCTCTCGGCTCTACAGTAAAAATAGGTGTTCCCCAGGGATCTATATTAGGACCCTTTCTCTTCCTTGTTTATATTAATGACTTACCATTTATGGTGCAACATCGCTCAAATATTGTGTTGTTTGCAGATGACACATCTCTTATTTTTAAGGTAGACAGGAAATACAGCAAAATTGACGAAGTAAACAACACACTAATGCTAGCTCCCTAATTTTAGGTATCGAATTGCATCCGAATTTCCGATCACTAGTGATTTGTCCCGGATATTATTTTCGGCTAAAGGTCAGTGCGTCGAGGAGAGAAAGCGTCGGACAATCCGGGAGTTGTCGAGGAGCACTGCCTATTGCTGTTATTATTATTATTATTATTTATTATTATTACTTTAATTAATTATTATTATTACTTGTTTGCTTTCACTACGTCCGGCCAACGTAGAGCAGTAATTTATAGACCAGCTACGAGAATATCTAAGGTAAGTAATTGATGTTTTGACTCTTATACTTAAGTCATTGAAAACGTTTCCCCAAGCACAGTAAGCGTAAGTACTTCACACTCGTACCTCCTTGCCCCTCTCAAAAATTTACCTCAATTCCACATCGGGTAAGATCCGGTGATGTGCTTAACGCAAGCTACATTACACATTTACGCATGTACAAAAGTCATATGTTTTACGTAAAAAGCTACTTCTTCTTCTTACCCATAGGTGTTTGGATTCCTCGACGAGTAGGTAATAAGAATGTGATATTTTTATGGAGTGCATAGGGTTTGAGCCCCAAAACATTGCAATAAGTCTTCTGGTATAGACGCAGGATTAGGATAGGCTTTCACACTTTCAAACTCTACGAAATAGTATTCAAAAATAAATGTATTCATCTGGATATTTTTATGGGATTGGTTGCAAACGAACAGACGGATCACCTGATGGTAATTGATTACCGCCGCTCATAGACACCCGCAACACCAGAGGAGTCACAAGTGCGTTGCTGACTTTTGAAATGGGATGAGGGGATGGGGGGGAATTGGGGACCCTCTAGTCTCACTCACTCGTCTCTCACAGTCTCTATTTTACATCGACATATTAATTTGCTTTTATTAAAATTCATGCATGTTCACTATTTTAAGGGCTTTAAATCAAACTCAAGACTTTTTTACTATTTCATTTTGGTTTATTAAAACAATAATAATAAGTTCTCGTAGGTTTACATCAAAATTGTTTATATCAGATTGGATTAGCTTAACATAAACAGCAACGCAAATCTGCTTAACAGAAAAAAATGTTGTATTAGTTTATTGTTCTAGACTTTGTAAATGTTTATTCTACATGATGTTTTTTTTTTGTTATAATATAATTGTTATATTTGTTCAATAAAGAGTTTAAAAACAAACAAATAAACACAGACAATATTTGTATTAGCCAAACAGAATATTGTTTTTACTTTTAAACAATATATATTTCTCCATGACACAGCTAAATACTTATGTAGAAGAAAAATACACACTGTGAAAATTTCAACTTTCTACCTATTGCGGTTCGTGAGATACCAGCCCGCTGGCAGACAGATGACGGACAACGGAGGCTTAGTAATAGGGTCTAGTTGGCCTTTGGGTACGGAACCCTAACAATATCAAGACAAGACAAGACAAGACAATTTACTGTCTTCCATATTATGGCGAAAAAAAATACGCTTTTGAAAAAACAAAAGGTTGGTTGGTTATTGACTTTGAATTTGAAATATACTGTAATTCTACAGAACTAACACAGAATGAAACATCTAAAAATGCGATAAAGGAGCCAATCCAATCTGAATTCTCAAATTTACAACATTAGAAAAATATTTTTTTTTAATCTAAGGAGGATTTAATTGATTTCAAAAAGTAGTTAAATCTACAACTTGGGTACATTAATACTATAATTGGGTAATAATAAAAAATCTTTTAACTACCTATAATATTAAAATTAATAAATATTTTTAAATATAGTTTAATATTTAACACTAAACAGCCATTGTTTTCTATCCTAAAATTTGGCCTAAATTTACTATTTACAATAACTTTGGCAGATCCTGCGTGAAATTAACTTATTTTTAAAATTAAGTTTGTCTCTCGTTTAATTATTAAAATACCCACATTTTTTTTAAATAATATAAATTGTTAACTGGGTAAGAACTTATTTAATAGTCGACCTGAGGTTAAAAAAAATCTCGATTAAATAATATGTAATCATTTATAAAGTGTCAATTAAATTTGTTTTCATATAAACTTATTATAGATTAAAAGATATTACTGCACTCAGAGACGGATCACCTGATGGTAAGCGATTACCGCCGCCCATAGATACCCGCAACTCCAGAGGAGTCACAACTGCGTTGCCGGCCTTTGATATGGGAGTACGCTCTTTTCTTGAAGGTTTGAATGTCGTATTGGTCCTAAAATATCGCAGGCGACAATTCATTCCACATCTTTTGATATCATCATCACTTACTATCAGGTGAGATAAAGCCAAGGGCTTATGAAACATTTCATTTGTCTTTTTTTTGTTACTTTTATCGTCATCATTATTGGCCTAACGCGTCTATGACAGATGATTCAGTCAGTGTCGCGGATACAATATTTTTGGTGACTGTACAGCCCTTTTATCATTTATCTTACTTTTATCATCATCATCATCATCAGCCTGCATTGGTCCACTGTTGGACATAGGCCTCCCCCAAGGCACGCCACTTATACCTATCTTCGGCCACGCGCGTCCAGCTGTTACCAGCAACCTCGCGCAGAGCATCGCTCCACCTAACCGGGGGGCGTCCCACGCCGACTTTTAACATAAAAACTTGATATTTCTGATAACATCGACTTAATTTTTTTTTCAGTTTTTACGTCTTCAAATCGAAAAATTTATTATGAAAAGTTTTCTATCGCAATGACATCAGCAACTTGATTTATTCATGAATTACTATATCACTTATCGTCTTTCTCATATTAATTTACATATTTATCTTTCATATTATCTATTCGTCTATAACTTATCTATTCTACTTTTGGTCGAAGTGAGAGAGACTTCTATAAATACTCCAGTCGCTAAATTTCTTTGACAGCATTCCTTACTACTTATAAACTTTTTTATTTCAACTAAGTATTTTACATCGAGCACCTATATCAACTGTATGTAGTTACAGTTAAACACCTCAGTGGCTTAGTAGTTAGTCGACTAATTTCACATCAGGGGGCTCGTTTCCAGGTTGTACCCTACCATGAATCTAACGTGATTACGTTAAGGCTTTTCTACTCTGGATTTGCCTCCCTCTCCACCAGCCTAGCTAACGTAATCTTATGTAAGTATTTATGCAGAATTTATGTTTTTGTTTTTCGGCATTGAGTTGGGGAATCTTGATAGATCCACTGATATCTTCGGCATCATCATTACTTATCATCAGGTGAGACAACCTTGAAATCTACAAAATGTAAAAAGGAAAACTTAACCGTATTTAGTTTATTGACTTGAACTATGATTTATAATTTACGGTCTACAAAAATTTCGTTAATTTCAAGTTAATAAGCGTTATTATTTGGACTATCATCGTTATTACAAACAAACGTATCTTTACTAAAAATATTTGAATTTATCTCATCACTTTGACCTTCATTATCTAAATCGACATCACAGTCAGCATCAATGTTATCATTAACATCATCGTGCTCATTAACATTAGCATTATTTCTATGATCATTATCATTATCTCTTTCCCTATCTATCTCACTTTTGTCATCTCTTACTGACTCAGAGATACTCTCTCTCTTCTCAACAATTACTTCTACTGTAGGTTTATACTCTTCTTTTTTCTTGTCAATATCTGGAGGCCTGACAGTGGATAAAGTGTTGGTTAGGAATGATGAGGACAGGTTGTAGCCTGGGAGGAGTTTAGGTTGGAGAGGGAGCATGAGGTCTAAGGCCCCGGTGGTGGCAGGGCGGGGTTGAAGAGGAGGGGCTGTGAGGAGGGGAGGCTGGAGGGAGGCAAGGGAGATAGCACCTGACTGGGTGATGTTGATGGGACTCTCAACTGGAAAGAAATAAAGACAAAGGTTTAGTAAGCTAGAAATAGCCTTAGATACCTTAAATCTTAAAATGTTGGTGAAATATTGAAAGCCATGACTGTTGAAGTGCAATTAAAAGGTTGTAAGCAAGGAAAATCATGCAATATGAAAATATATGCCTCGAAGCTAAACATATATAAATTCTAATCTAATATTTCAAACTGAACATGATCTTAACTATTTTAACATTGCAGAAATATGAAAACTCATATTTATTTTACAGATTTATAAATACCGTTCATAAAATAAACAAGCATAGTGATAGCAAAGTACATCCAAAGAATATTTAATTTTAATCAATGACTCAACGAACTCTAAAACAATTTGTGTGCTAATGCTAAAATAACTTGTGCAAATATAATATTTTTTAATAAAATGCAAAGTTTAGCTCTAAACAGCTCTAATTTAGTGTCATTTTGAGTGTTTTTAAATAATACTGAGCAAGAAATAAAAACTTTTTTTCGATCAATCGATCGAGTTCTTCAACTTTATAAGAATCAAAATTTAAAAGCAGGCTGCGTCTACAGAAAATCTAGCTTATCATCTAGTCATAAGTACGGTTGCACAACTAAGGTGGATTTACCGATGGGGGCCCTAGCCTGGAGGGGCTGCGCGGTGGGGGGCCTCAACATCGGGGGCCCCTGCAAAGCTAGGCTGATCATGTTCATTCCGTTCACGCCTGAAACAAGAGATTTAGATTAAAATTGAAAATTTCCGAGATTTTTAAACTATAATTTAATTTTTTTGGTCCTTAGGCTAACCAAATGTGGATTTAAGGAGGTCTGAGTGTATAAGTTGATGTGCATAAACAATGATCCTAAATAAACATCGTTCTTTTTAATGTTGCTGATTTTTATCAACATAACCATAATAAATATATCGATATCACCGACTATTCATAGTTTTGTAGACTATTCATACTGTAAAACTTTTACTGTGTGTCTAAAACTATCATCAAAACAAAAAATATGTACTCTTCATCAGCTGTTTGCCCAATTTTACAGGGAGAGTTCATTTTCTTGCAATTTCAGCAAAGTCGTAAAAGCCTCAGTTAACGACTTCTACATCTATTTTGTTATACAATGTATGATGGGGCTTTTATGTATCTATAAACACACAGATACCTTTAAACGTACAGATAGAATATATCGATACTGCTGGGCTCAAACGGCGTATACGCCTAAGTTCTATTTAGCGTATACGCCCTTTGAGCACAGAAGTATCGATATGTGTTTTGTTTTGGTATAGAGATAAGATAGCCAGTTCCTAATTGCGTTGGAGAAGCTTGGTAAGCCTGCTTTCATCTTTACTTTGGTATCATTATCACTTATCACCGGGTGAGGATTATACCAAGGGCTTATCTATTGTGGATAAACACTGAGTAGTTGACAAAAATATCTATCTATCTATCAGCCGAAAGACGTCCACTGCTGGACAAAGGCCTCCCCCAAGGATTTCCACACCGACCGGTCCTGTGCGGCTCGCATCCAGCGGCTTCCTGCAACCTTTACCAGGTCCTCGGTCCACCGAGTCGGGGGCCTGCCCACACTGCGCCTTCCGGTGCGCGGTCGCCATTCGAGAACTTTACTGCCCCAACGGCCATCTGTTCTACGAGCTATATGCCCTGCCCACTGCCACTTAAGTCTAGCGATTCTGAGAGCTAATGACAAAAATAATATTGGGACTATTGTAAAATATTCAGTAGCAAAATAAGGTTTCGCTAGTAAACCCAGATTACGGTACCTACCCTAACAATATAGGTTTCACTTTTTTTAAATTATTTTTGAATACAGGCCATGTCAGTGATGTTTTTAATTTAACCTCGTAAGTCCCAAGCTAAATTTAGGCAGGTAGTCATTGCGGCCCTACGACCTAAAAAAATTCACTAACGCTTGAACAGAAATGAAGCCAATATTCAAATCGTAACACGAGTTCGAAAATCAGTTCAAATTTTAGGTAGTTGTGTCTGAACTACTACTAAAACCTTTGTCCTAAAAATAGGACGTTGGGCTTTAGGTTAATTAATCAGCTTTTGCCATATTTTATCTGCATACCTAGTCTACATATTTGTACAA
This sequence comes from Coleophora deauratella, assembly GCA_958295455.1. Taxonomy (NCBI): domain Eukaryota; kingdom Metazoa; phylum Arthropoda; class Insecta; order Lepidoptera; family Coleophoridae; genus Coleophora; species Coleophora deauratella. Next base: position 2,214,676 of record OY282406.1, read on the forward strand.
TAAACACGAAGAAAAAAGTTTTACGAAAAATATTTATTACTTCAAGCTATTCCAGATAAAACTGTGATCTGTTTAAGACATGAAGGCATTCATGTAAAAATAAAAACAAATTAAGAAGAGTTGTAACCTCACAAAATAACTAGAATTTGTTTCGTTTCATTTTATTACTATGTTATGCATTAAAGCGTGGCCTAATAGGTACCTAACTCGGCCCTACGCCGCGCCGCGTCGCCGCTACGCAGTACGCGCCTTCGTGCGTAGCAGTCATATAACACAGGAACGAAATAATTGACCACGCTGAATACGTTAAAAACAACCGACTTCAATCGCAACAACTCCAATTTTGCTGTTTTTGTTGATTTTCTCAAAAACCGCTGAATCGATTTCGATAAAATTTATATGGGACCACTACCCTTTTAAACAAAAAAAAGGCGTCTTCGAGTAATCGGTGAAGATTCCGACGAATTGAGAACCTCCTCCTTTTTTTGAAGTCAGTTAAAAAGAGAATTTATTTACTTGTTTAGAATAAACGTATACATTTATACGTATACGTAGAATAAAAGACCGCTCCTGGATTTTTGTAACAGGCTATGTATTCTACCCATGAAACGGATTTTTTTTCCATTAAATTTGGGGAGTTTTCATACAAATTGTTTTTTTTTTATGGCAGAGGTGGCAAACGAGCAGATGGATCACCTGATGGTAAGCGATTACCGCCGCCCATAGACACCCGCAACACCAGAGGAGTCACAAGTGCGTTGCCGGCCTTTGATATGGGAGTACGCTCTCTTCTTGAATCCGCCAATTAGCCAATTTTGTAGGTATCATTATTATCATCATCATCATCATCATCAGCCTGTTTAGTCCACTGTTGGACATAGGCCTCCCCTAAGGCATGCCATTCGCTCCACCTAGCCGGGGGGCGTCACATGCTACGCTTGGCCCAATCGCGGTCTCCACTGCAGATCTCGTTTTGTCGCTTTGTTTGTTTGTAGGTAGGTATGGAGTTTTTTTTTTGACAAATCAGTATGGGTTCCTTAGTAAAACTTGTTCAGTTTCATAAGTGGAATCCACCTTTTAAGTTTCTTAGAGTAGTATTCTGACAATCTGTATATTTGTTTACCGAAATTGGCTTGATTTAAACATTAAAGTGTTCAAAATGTTTCACAATCGTTTTATAATTTCTACTCTTATGATTCTAACTCATATGAAATTAACAGTTCTACGCGTGTCAGCACAATACATACAACGAAAATACATTGGTGTAAGTGCATATTGGCGAGCGCCAAGCAAAACGGTTTTTACGAACTTTTCTCCGTCCGTGTATAACAAATAGGTAGGTATTTTATCATAAATAAAAAAGTTGGACACAATATTATTATTTTTTAAATTGGCTATATTTATCGGGTCCCCTATTTGACTGCAAAACTTGATTCTGCGAAAATTGTTACATCGGTGACTATTTGCCGACACTATGATGCTGCGATACGCATGTTTATGTTAAGTGTTTGTGCTGTGCTGTTTACTGAATAAATGGATTGTATACAATACAATACAATACAATAATTTATTCATAAAATCATTTACACGTCATTTGGTATTAAATATTCCAACAAAAAATAATAATAATATTGTAATTAATATAATAATAAACATAATAGTATTGTATTGTATTGTATTGTATTGTATTGTATTGTATTATACGCTGTTTCTTCAATGTATTCTTTGTTCACTGTTACGTTACTGCGAAAACCATACATCTACGGTTTATTCCATCGATGTTTGTTTGTTCTTTATCAGTATTTAAAATAAAAAAAACACGGGATTAGGCAGTTGGAGCCTTAATCTAAGTCATACATTTTGCTTTCCATTTCGTTTGTCTCGTGAACAACTTTTCTCATTAACCCGAATCCCGAACCCACGCTTGCCGGGTGCATCGAAAGTTCTGAGAGGCTTCCTGATTAAAACTCTGATTATACTCGTATCACATATCTCTAAACAAAGTTTTATATTCAACATATGTCGCCATCTTGGTCGAGAAAATCAGAATCGAGCTTGAATGTTCATAAGTTTATAATATTCGAGTATGGTTTCAACTGTTGTTAGTCAGAAGAGGTAATCTAATACAAATGCTTTAGCCAACAGCGAACGCCATCTACCGCCACAATCGTAAACTAGCTCCAAAACTTACTGAACTAACTTACTAAACTTGTCGCTTCCGTAGAACGAGATGTTGAAGAGGTTTCACTTTAAGAACGGTGCCATCTACCGCTAAGTGTCTATACTAACTCACAAACTCACCGAACTTGTTGCTTCCCGGCGACAGTTCCTTCAGAACAACGGGATGCTTTACTGCATTCACTCGCCGGTTGGAGGCGCTGGCATCGCGTTTTCTCCTTGGCTGCTCCACTGGGAGTACGCGACGTCTCTTCTTCGGCAATTTTGACCGCGCCTGTCCACAGATAGCGCTAATGTTAATAAATACAAGTAAATACCACGCTACACTCGCTATTTCACAGCGCGGTTTCAGTTCATTATTATGTATAGCAGTGACTGAAATCGGTTGTGATTTTTCTATAAAAACATCTGTACCCTATATAAATAATAATCACCTAGATTAGTTTTTCAGCGCTTTTCAGCTGTAAATAAATTATTGATAATTTTGTATGAGTTTCATAGAAAAAGTTGTTCAGTGTGATGAGTTCCCGTTTAAGTGTTGTATAGAGGGTGTAACAAAATAGACGTAGGACGGACCCATTACCTGAGGCTTTGTCTTAATACACCCTCTACAGGCAGTTAAAAAAGGTGCGTCTGAAATTTTCAGGGGTTACTCAGAATCAAGTATAGAATACAGGAAAAATATTGAAAAAATCCGATCAAAATATTTATTTTTTCAGTTTCCCATACAACTTTTGATTTACTATTCAGATTTAGTACAGGAAACTGAAAAAAAATAGCAGATCAGATTTTTTAAAACATTTTTCGTGTAATCTGTACTTGATTCTGAGTAACCCCTTGAAACTTCAATCACACTTTTTTAACACAGTGTATAATTTTGTTTGCAAACCTAGACAAGACAAGCTCAACCCACGATACACCCACTCCTAACTCTAGTCCACATCTAGGCACTAGACTCTATAGTGCTTGTTAGCAGAGACTTGAACGTCGAGTATTCTCGACTTGTCTTTCGAGTTCAAACTAATATTTACTATTATTATATTGTATTGTATTGTATTAAAAGACAGAAGTGGGTCTTAACTTTCGAAATCGAAATATGTTTCCATTATAAGTAGTAAAAGTAATAGTTAATTTCAATATAATATGAGTTAAAATGATTCTTATTATAAGTAATAAAAACTTCAGTTGCTTTGATCGCCAGGTTATCGACCTAGGTACGGATATTTCTCCGGAGCGAACCTTTTTTCTCTTACAACCTCCAAACTCCTCGAAATTCTGCTCCTAAAATTTTGTAAAAATAAAAGACCTCATTTGGGCTAATATCTAACTGGAGAGCATATCAACATCGCAATAACATTAACCGTTGAATGAGAAAATAAATCTCAAAGTCATAAAAACGGCTTTTTCTGAGCACAGTGGCAATTACAACTTCCGAAATCGAACACATCAAGTCCAATTATTCATTAATAATCAAGTTTCCCACTTTCTCTTACCAGTTCCCGCTTAACTAAGTGGTGGTCAGACCCTGCTGATTCAACAATCAAAGTATATCTGTTGTGTTTATAAAGTTATAATGAGATGTATAAAGATACAGCACTTCCATGTGATTTCCGTGCCATTTATTAACAATGCTGCACACAACTACGCGCAAATTCTAGAAAGTTCGCTCTTCGATCATCTGCTAGCTTCAGTCGGGTTCTAGCCCTTGGACGAGACGCACGGCCCGCTGCTTTCTTCATTGAAATTTCCGAAGGTAAGTATGCGTTTCGGTGGATTTTGGGTCAGGCAGATTTCTGAATTCGGTGTTGTTTTTTTTTTTAAAAAGTGATTTCCCTTTATATTTTATTGTTCTCTATAAATTACGGCCTTTTGCTATACTTACTATGTCTTGAATTTAAACTGTGTATGTGTTTGAATTTTCGAGTAACTGCGTAAAATATATGTTTTCTGATTTCGGTGGATCTGACATCGGTGGACTTCGGTGGCTAAAATGCCACCGAAATCAAAAACAACGCTCACCGAAATGAGATTCAGTTATTAATTTCTTATAGTTTTTTGTTATTTTAATACAAAATGTTATTTCAGATCACCATGGCAAATACAACAGAAGAAAAATTGGCTAAAAAAAGATTACAGGAACGAGCAATACATTATTATACTTATAATACATTCTTGTAAGATAATTAAACCAGCAGATCAAAAACTTAACAAAATAGTAAAGAAATCAAGTAGAGAAAAGGCAATAACAAAAAAGACAGTTTTGAAAACAGATATGACAAATAAAGAGAACAAAATAGAACAAGATTGTAGACTATCGGATATAGAGATTTCAAAAAATGACAGCTTCTGGCAAGACATATCAACAGCTGAGATAGAAAAACTCATGACTCCTACTTTATCAAATACGATTTTCACAAAATATGGCGATGAAAAGGCTGATTCTAGTGATGATAATTTTTTCATATAGAATGGATCAACAACATAACAATAACGTGTGAACCAAATGATTCAAGATATTTATTACTTTTAAGGCATATTTCATTTATAAGCATTGACGATTCCAGCTCAAATCTGTGCGGTGGTTGTTTTAGCAAAGCTTGTGTGGTAGTTCTACAACACAGTAACCATATTTTAAAATTTGTATATTGTATATTGCACTGTCAAACCGTCATACAAGCCTTGCATGATTACAAGACTATTCGATTTTAAGCCAAAATCGTCAATGCTTCATCTTCAATTCTTCATCAATGCAAAAAAAAAAAAAAAAATTAATTTTATAATTTTATTTTATTTTATTTTTTATTCATTTTTCTGAATTATTATTATTATTTTTAGATTTGATTTTATTATTTTTACTATTTTTACTGTGAGCATTATTTATTTTAACCTGATTTGTATTTTAAATTATTATTAATTATATTATGGATTTTGAATTTTGTATTATGGATTTTATGAATCTGAAATAAATGATTTATTATTATTATTATTATTTACTTACCCTTGTTTTACTTATACACTGCTTTACAGCATTGTTGATTTTGACAAACGTTTTTTGGATAAAGTACAAAATTTGTTTGTTAAAAATTTAATATCATTAACAAAGACCAAAGAAGATTTGTGTCACTGCGAGAGGGGTGCAAGTCTGTGATCAGATATATCTACCGGTTTATTATAACAAGCATTGATAATTATTAATTTCATATTAAAATCAAGCTGTCTTGTTATTAAAATATTCATTTGATTATTTGAATACAATTTAGATTTTATTAATATATAAATAAAATAATAAAAATGTGTAAATGCTGCCATGAAACTAACGGTTTCGTTGTCTAATATTGGTATATTTTAAATAGGTAATAATTTAATACTTTACTTTAAAAGCAATATGGTTAATTAGTTTTTAAAGCAAATGCTATAATAACTGACTGGTTGTAATAACATATAAAATGACAACACAAAAGTCTGATTCGTAGTTACTAAATACAATATTTAGAATAAACATGTACCTATTGATTTAAGTCCTTGTCGTTATTTTCATTTAAGCATTTTGTTTTATTTAAACGTAATATTACTAGGCTGTGACTGTGCATTAAAATTTTTGTTCTTAATTTAAAGCTGTTTATTTTTTCTATGTTTAATTTTCGGTCAGAATTTGCTTTCTAATTTCGGTGGTCATTGATCTAATTTAGGCGGACGCTAAAACTTCAAATTTCGATATCTCATGAACTACATTGCAAATAGGTGCATCTTTCATATGTACTTTCCTGTGACTGATTACGTAATCGATTACATTTATTTAAATCACTAATAACGAGAAAAAAAATCGTGCCACCGAAATTAGCAAATTTTGCATGGTCCCGAGAAGTGCTCGTACCATGAACTTCCTATAAACGCTAGGTGCCACCGCGGGAGTTCTAATCGGTAAAAATCTAACATAACTTACCAGATTTTTCAGTAATCTACAATAAATATTTGTATTATACGTGTTATTATGAGCTCATCAGGTCATGCTACATGTTTACTGACTAAACCCATTACTAGTAAGAGTTGTAACAGAAACTCAATTTATAGCTCCTACGCCTATTACGTTTTCCTGTATATTTTTTTAACTTTAAACATATACATTTGAATACCCAAACATAGAGCAACCAAACGTGTAGCTTACACAAAATTTTGGCCTGTGGTGGTAACGAAACCACGACTTCTGACCTCGCAGTTAGGGTGTTAACCACTATTCAACCGAGTCAGCCTAATAAAGATAAATTTATCGATAGAACTCAGATTTTCCCAAGGTCTTATTACAGTCTAGAACTAGACTGCCACTAACAAGCAAGTAATTTATCCGGATTAACCTCCCTAAACTCTTTGCGGTAATTTATGACTGTTCAGGGCTCTAGATTGGCTTAAGATGACTTCATTAATCCAGACCTTGAGACAGTGGAACGGCACTAAAAGGCTCCACTTCGAAAACTGGGATACTAAGTTTGAATCCCGACAAATGTACCAATGGCAAGGGCTTACCAATTGAGGGTAAAAAAGCCGTTTCAAAAGGTGCTTCTATACAAGATGTTTTTTTATGGCGGATGTGAACATATCCAGTCTATTAATCGAGTTAATGTGAAAATTTTTGTACAATCGCTTTTTGAATTAACATCAAAAAATAACTCTTCATACAAATACATTGTCGTATTGAACACTTGTGTGGACCCAACTAGCAAAGTTGTCACATAATATCGAAGCTAAATAACGTTTGGTATTGAAGAGGTTATTTATTGGTATCTTGGATTTCAAAGAATTGTGTTATAGAATTTTATACGAAAGTTTAGTCGTATAATACTTGGAGGTATTTCTTATATTAACAAGACGTCTACACAGCTAATTTGTTTTTAATACAACCATATAAAGACCTCTACACGATTTTAAATCGAATAATTTGCGCCCTTTTCGCGTTATGTAAACTTTAATACAACCGTTACGGACGAACGACCATTATGACGAACTTTTGTTACTTGGGGACATTCTAAGCAGGAAAAAAGTCCAAGATTGTTTGTTTTTTATAATTTCAAAAGTCGTCAAATTTGATCGCAGCTTGGATATGCCGTTGAAAAATTAAATTACAGTGATTTCTACTCATAAAAATAACGAATTTACCCAAGGAACCTGTGTTCTATCCGCAAAAATAAACATTGAATTTCTTATACTTTTGCTCTTAGCTGATACCGAATTGTCTTGTATGGAACTATTATAATTGTGGAAAGTTGTTCAGTTTTATAAATAGAAGCCACTATTAAGTTTTGGCGGGGAGGTCCAAAATTAACTCTGTCATAAAATTTGAGATAAAATTCTACCTTATTGTAAACCAAATTCAATAAAATAATAAATACGAACAGAAGCAGAAAAGAAAAACATCTAATTTATAAACTGAAATGTAATATTTTGACATAATTATCAATAATAATAATATCTGCGACAAATCATACACACACATCTGGCCCCAAACTAGGATTCCCTGTATCTTGGAAACCAGAGACTGATATACATACACATATATTTTTAAATACATACATATATAGATATAGTACACCCAGACTCAGAGCAAACAATTCTGCTCATCACAGAAAAGTTTGCCCTGTGTGGGGATCGAACCCACGACTCTCGGATCAGAGGTCAGGATCTCTAACCACTTAGCTACCGAGTCAGTCGTTCATAGTCAATAAATGAATATGAACAGAAACAAACACACAGCAAATAAATTTGCTCATTACAGAAATATTTGCGCAGTCATGAGCCTGTGATTTTTGTATCCGACTCTTTATGTTTGCTCACCAATGTAAAAGAAGCACAATTAAATTTTCCTGTTTATTAGAAATGTATACTGAACCTAATTATTCATTTATCAGAAGATGAGTAGAGTAAATAATCAGGTACAGTTCGTTTAGAAAAAAAAATAGATTTTCTAAGTTTCAAAACAAGAGGTGGTTCAAAACAATCCCTTATATCTAAAGATCTGGCGCTTTGCACGATAATAAGTGGATTCCGGCAAAATGTCGGTAAAATGTGTTTTCGAGCTAGAAATAAGAGCGTGAGCAAAATATTTGTCGGATTTATTGCTTCAAATGTGTGTGTAAATATTGCATTATGCATGATCTCAGTAAGTGGGTCGAAATTGATGGCGTAGTACCTAGATCCAACTTTGTTAAATAATCAGATACAATAAACCTTTTACGATTTTCTTTATGGCCGTTCTGAAATAGTTGAAATAATAACTGACCACGCTGAATACGTTTAGGACGACTTCAATCGCAACAACTCCAATTTTGCTATGTTTTTGTTGATTTTCGCAAAAACCGCTGAATCGATTTCGATAAAATTTTTATGGGACTACCTGTGAAATATACTCTTTTAAACAAAAAAATAATTTTCCAAATCGGTTCAGGCGTCTTCGAGTAATTGGTGAACATACATAAAAAAAAAGATTCCGACGAATTGAGAACCTCCTCCTTTGTTTGAAGTCGGTTTAAAAACTGTGGCTCAATGAAATACTGAAATATTTGAAACCAAACTTATGAAACTGAACAACTTTCTCAAGAACTAAGCTCGAAACCTAACCTGGTTGATCATTTAGTATGAGAAATATTCTTTATTCTACGCTTCTTCTTCAATGCCTTATTAAGTTATAATATGGGGTATATTATTTATTGATTTGAATATTAGTTCAATAAAGTTATTCATTTTGATGAGTAGAAGCTATAGCACTGTTATTTTTTTTTATCGCAGAGATGGCGAATGAGCAGCCGGATCACCTGATTTTTTTTTTTTTTATGGCAGAGGTGGCAAACGAGCAGACGGATCACCTGATGGTAAGCGATTACCGCCGCCCGTAGACATCTGCAACACCAGAGGAGTCACAAGTGCGTTGCCGGCAATTGTAGAAGAACCTTAAATTACTGTTGTAGACTTGTCCTTAGGTTCACATTGGGTTTGACTTTTAACTGCTCAATAAGGGTCATGCATTCAAGGGTTTATCATTTGTGGGGCCGTGTGTAAACTTTTATAACAAAATTCCGAATGACGTGTGAAGCATATTAAACGCTGGTAATGTATTATTTATTTCAACGTGACAGTAATATTTAAAAGAAAACAGCCAAAAGCCTTAGTCTATAAGGCCCCCCCGACTTATACCTGGCTCAAAAGTGCCCATGACACTGGCGGCATTACCGCGCTGTATGGCCAGGGATATCTGTTGAGCCAGGTACGAGCCGGCTCGGGGGTCAAATCCGAGGTCCCTCAAGCGGCGACTTATTTCGCGCACAAAACATTTAGCGGCTTCACACCACACGCCCGAGGTCTCAACCGCAAATGGGACGAAATCGTATGCCTGCAACAAATCGGCATACGTCACCAACTTCCGACCGGCCAAACACTCGGCAGCTGACCCCGCCGAGCGGCAGGTACCTGGAAGATGGGAGGCCGCAAAGGTGCAGGCACACGTCGCATCCCACAGCAGGCAGCGGCCTTTGCTCCACGGAATCAACGAGAGCCCATCAGGTCTCTTTGCGTCGGCGCGACTCAGACTCTCTGGCTCCAGGACACATGGGACATTAGTCGAGACCAAAGCACGACGCAGCACTTCATTTAGGGCGTGATGGCGAGAATGTCTGCCCGCGCTACACCTACAGCTGAGGCCATGGAGACCACCGGCATCGACCTGGGCACCACAGCGACAAACATGCGGCTCGCACAATTTGCATCCCAACCTAAGAGCCACCGCAATTCTCAACGAGTTGTCGTCGAGGAAAGTGCCAACTAGAGGGGATGGAACGGCGTGAAGCCAAGCTCCAGATTCAGCGCAAGAGGCAGCCTTTAATCGAGCTAAATTGGCCCCCGACGACGACTCGATGAGGCTATCCGCTATTGATTTAGCCCATAGGTCATCCCAGCTTCTTTGCAAATCGGGGCGCTCCGGGAGATCCACATTAGGACAGGCTGCAGTCCAGGCCACCAAAGCTTCACCCTCAAAAGGAATGCGAAAATTGTCACCTTCAAAAGAAAGAATACGAGTGACAAGATTTCGCACTCCATTCGCAGCATTGTTAAGAAAGCAGATGGCCCAGAGTCCTGTAGACGCCTGCCTGATAATGTTCAAGAGGAAACTATAAGCCTGTAGATTATTTGAATGATAATGATGACATCTGGAATATTTCTCGAACAAAATGATATGACGTTTATAAGAGTGCTTAATGTATAAATAAATGATTTTGAATTTTGACTATTGCATTTATCCGACCGTTTCCGTACTTCGTAAAGCATGTTAAGGTTGGTTGCCAGGACTTTATACCGAGCACATGTCTGTTAATTTTACGATTATTACAGTTTCACAATAGTTTCAACGTTATTTTTGTGATGGAAAAATAGTAGTGATCTTGATTCGAGATAAGCGATAATAAGAAGAGGATTAACTCGCGAGACAGCTCCGTTTTCCGAGTTCCAGCAGCAAATCACCACGTGGAGCCTCTTTAAGTGCCCATCACCCTTAGAGCCGTCACTTTCACTTGACATTGGCGTTTCGCCATTTTTTTTATTGAAGATTCTCCCATTTTTCACTTGACATTGGCAAAATCACGCTCAATATGAGATGTGGAATTCCAAATCGAAAAATAGAATAGATAGCATGTGAAGACGTTAGTGGAAAATTCTGACAGTTGAAGTTGGCCAATATCCCGCACCCTCCACCAATCCGAACTCCCGTGTGTGCAGTATAAACACTTGTGATTCCTCTGGTGATGCGGGTGTCTATGGGCTGCAGTAATCGGTTACCATCAAGTGATCCGTCTGCTCATTTGCCACCTATCACATAAAAAAACGAGTATTATCAGTAGGGAAATGTATGGGTGAAATTTAACGTTGTTTGTTAGTTAGTTAGTCACGGCACTATTCTTTAAGCAAAAGGGGTGGCAGAAGATGGATAATCCGTTTTGTACAGTATTGACTACCTACTTGTTTCTCCCTAAAAATCTTTATGTTTAGTAGGATGAGCGAAACATAGCTTTTTCCGTTAGGTATTTCACAGTGAACTATACAAATGGATTCCAGCTAACATTGTGTCAAATAAAAAGTAGGGTTCACTAACGGAACACTTATTCGACAGAAGGGTTCCTAGATGGGATTCAGATTACAATTCTAGATCCGACAGGAACTGAATAAAATATTGAGAATACATTTGTCACACCCTTCCGTAGGGATGGCGAACCTTCAGCTACATCTACGTTCCATATTCAACCCCGACTTAAAAGAGAGTTATTATACGTTTCAACCTTTGTCTGTGAATCTGTGTGTGTTTGTTTATGATATAGTGGATCTTAAACGAGTGGATCGATTTTAATGGGGTTTTATTGACCTGAAAACAGGTTTTACAGCGATGCGATGGTTTTTAGTTGTGTTTGATGAAAATCGCCGTTTTCGAGTCATTCAACTTTTAATGTACTCATGTGCTCTTAATGTGCTCATATAATTGAGATTAAATCTAGATCTATATATTGTAATGATATTCTGTGGTACTAAGGATTGTTTCTTGTTTGAGTACCAAATAAATAAAACAAAATAAATAAATAAATGTAGGGTATAGTGTTAGCGATTTACAAAAATAAATTTAAATATTGCAATTTAATTGTTAATTAGTAATACGAATTATCAAAAACATTTAACAGCTTTATATTCTATTTTTGTTAACATGTACCTAACAATTTAATTTGAACAATTCCAACGGGCGGCCGCCATTCGGTCTGGGATCGCGCTGGACGCGACATCGATACAGTTACGGTGTATATTAATTATTTATCATAAATAGAGGAATTCAGCTAATTCTGTTGTACTTATTTTCGTGGTTCACCTAGTTTATTCAACACATCAGAAGTGGTAAGAACGTTGGAGAAAACCTAAGGGTATGTATTTTTACTATTATTGAGAACAAGTTTTGTATGTTTACATTTCACCTTGATACAATAATTATGGTACGTAAGTACAGGTAGGTGAAATATCTTTGTTATTGCGTATTTTTACACATGTAAGTACATATGTAAATACAATAAATACAGACATAATATACGCCTATACAAATATATTAGTGAAATCAACAAAGGTAGTCAGGTATCTACCTTCGTTTAAAATAAACGATAGATACGGAATCAATGAACTTATATGTACTATTGTCGGTAAAACAGAACACTGTTCTTTAAATCATAATCATTTTATAACATTTATACTCGCGCGTCCGAGTTCCACCTTGTTACTCCAAGTATACAATTATCTACAATTAATGTATATGTTTGTGTATGTACTAATATGTATATACATAGCCTGTGAGGGATGAGAATCAAGACAAGAAAACCTCTGTCAAGGCAAAGCACGCATGACATAGACATGTTCGTTATTACCGCTAATATGTCAATGCGGCATAAAAGTATTATATGAGAGTGAAAGTAGTTTCATAACGTACAGTTGCCTACCTATCTGCTTAACTGACAACTATTATATATTTTTCATTGTAACGCTCTGTGTTATACTGTAATTACAAATTACAAATTGTTTTTACAATTAAGTACAGTTTTAATAAGTATTAATATAAATTATATACTTATATATCGTATAAAGAAGAGCTACGCGTAGGAAAGGTCTGTAGTAGGAACATCAAACATTTAATATATCAACTTTGTGTCTGTATGTCGTTACTCTATGAGTTTATTTATGATCATACATCTACTAACAACTGCTTGGGAATACCTACTAGGCCAGGATATCCAGGCTTACACCTCGAATTGCACATAAATTTTACATGTATTTATGTAGGTAACCTATTATATTCTTAAGTACAGAAACATTTTGCTTATAAATGTTGGATGATATTGCATTACCTTTGTATTACATTTGAAAAGAGCATTCTCCCATTTCCCACTCCTATGGGCGGCGGTGGTCGCTTACCATCGGGTGATCCATCTGATCGTTTGCCAGCTATGCCAAAAAAAAAAATAACCTGTATTTACGTTAGTTTCGTAAATTGATCCTACGATTTTACTAATCTTCTCTTTACCTCTTTGTCTCTTCCGTACTAACCTGGTTTTTGTGGTACTTACCTTAACAATTCAATAATAAAGTCTCCACCTGTGTCACTCATCCACGTTGTTAACGGCTACGTTGACCAACCGTAAAAGTATGTCAGCTAGGAATAATATGATGTCATATACCCCACCGCGGCCACAAAATGAAGTCATTGAACCTACTGTTACATTAAGGAAATCTAGAAGCCCTGTACGTAAGAGGAAGAGTAAAAGAGTTAGGCGATCATCGACTCGTGCTAGTGTACCGAGAAGATACGTGAAGAGGCACGACCACTATCGGAGTCGCTCACGCCGTCGTTGGCGCTCGCGTCATCGGGGTAGCAAGCGCACGCAGTCGTCGCGACGACAGCGGTCGCCAACTTCTACTGAGTCTAGTAGTGAGAATTCACATTCGATCAGCCGCCGCCGCTACCGTCACCACAACAGGCGCCATTCTTCGTCTAGTCTGACGAGTTCGGAAGATGAGTTGTCGGATAGCTATAAAAGCTGCTCACGTTCACACGGGCGGTGTTCGTCTTCATCTACGGACAGCACAAGTGGTTCCGAGAGGCGATCACGAGCTCGTTTACGTAATACCACAAAAAGAAAACGATCAACTAAATCCTATGATAATAAACGTAGACGATTTCAATCACCGGAAAAGAATGTAGATTTTTTCAAGAGGTTTTCAAAACTATTGGATAAAAGGGGCAGCGCATTCGAAGGGGCTCAAAATGTAATTCCCGAATTTGACCCGGATACAAATTCACAAACAGCCTCGGATTGGATACGCAAGGTCAATCAAACCGCCTCCATTTATGGCTGGACCGACAAGCAGGTTATCTACTACGCGATACCTAAACTAGCAGGATACGCCAAAAAGTGGTATCAAGGACGTAGCTCTGTCAACCTTACCTGGCGCCAGTGGCAACGTAAGATACTGAGCACTTTCCCTGATGATAGAAATTACGCGGATAGACTTTTCGAGATGCTTGATCGTAAAACCAAACGAGATGAGTCACTTGAGGAGTATTACCATGATAAAGCGAGGCTCGTAAAAATGTGCGGCATCAGAGGGCGAAACGCTGTCGATTGTATTATAAATGGTATTTTTGATAATGGTATTAGACTCAATGCTCAAGGATCTAGTTTCAAACGACCATCGCAGTTACTTAAATATCTACGACGTATCTCAAAGAAAATAGTCAACCAAAATCAGACACGTCGACCACAACCACCATTTACGTATAAAAATCAAGATACTAAAAACGACAACAATACACGAAACCAAACATCCAGTTTTCACTTCGCGAATATGGTGCGCAATAAAAACAATAATCAAGGCATTAAGCACATGCACACCCGTTGTTTCAACTGCAGAGAACTAGGCCATACTGCTCAATCATGTTCAAAACCTTTAAAACGCTGCAGTAAATGTTCACGACTTGGTCACGATGGCAACCAATGCCTACAATCTACACCGAATTCGCAACCGCAGGTCTTCTCTGAAAATAAAGGGGAAGTAACAGACAAGAATGATCCGAAGAGGGTGCTTCAAGTAAAAGATGACACACAAAATGGCAAGTATTACAAGACTATAACATTAAACGGGACACAAAGATCAGCATACATTGACTTCGGTAGTCAGTGTACACTGATCAAAAATAAAGTTGCGCAAGAGTGTCACTTACCTTTCGATAGAGAAGGCTTGCCTATTCTTAAAGGATTTGCGTTAGGAAGTGTAACACCTTTAGGACGGGTTTACGTTACTATTGAGGTAGACGCTGTAAATGCCGATGTCGTAGCATATGTGGTGGATGATGAATTTCTTGATACTGATGTTTTCATTGGGCAATCACTCACGGAATTGCCAACTGTAACCGCGTATAAAACTCATTCACAGATAGTTCTATACTGTGATGAATCTGAAGTTGAGCGAGTTAGTGTGTATAATTCTGATGATATAACTTTTCGTGGTTTAAAAGATATACTTGTACATACAGATGATAAATATACCGGGCTATTATTCATACCGGGCAGTGTTTGCATGAAAGGTGGCTATGAGTTTACAGTTTTACAAGGGGTGTATCAATTTGTTGAAGGTAGAGGAAGAATCATTGTTGTTAGTCTTACAGGATCACTTCTGACTTTCTCTAAAAATAAAATTATTTCCCGGGCAATCAAATTACCGTCAGCTGAATATACTTTGAGTCGGAATAGTAGCATAAATATAAATTCTGTTAAAACAATTTCGAGCCCGGCAGAGAACGTAGAGGTGCCAAAAAAACCAATCACTCTAGACATGATAAATATTGGCCCTAAAGTATCAGAAGGACAGAAGCAACTTTTACTAGATCTATTAAATAAATACCGAAATTGTTTCGCGTTTGACATGCAAGAATTAGGTTCAACAAATATCACCGAGATGACTATTGGGCTCAATGACGAAATACCTGTATCATACAAACCATATCGTCTACCGTACAGTGAACGTAAAGTCGTAAGGGAATTGGTAGGAGAGCTGTTAGCTAACAATATCATTAGAGAATCCCAATCAGCGTATGCTAGCCCCATCGTGCTCGTGCGAAAGAAAAACAATGATTACCGATTATGCGTAGACTATAGGGCGCTAAATAAGAAAACGATTAAGGATAGCTACCCGATGCCAGTTATAGATGATCAGCTAGACAGACTAAGTGGTAAAACCTATTTTACTAGTTTAGATCTGGCGTCGGGCTATTACCAAATACCTGTTTCCGAAGCTTCACGTCATATTACAGCATTTGTCACACCAGACGGGCATTACGAGTACACAAGAATGCCCTTTGGACTTGTAAATGCGCCGGCAGTTTTTCAAAATATGATAAATAAAGCATTAGGTAACAGGCGTTTTGAATTGGCAATCCCCTATCTTGATGATCTCTTAACGGCTGGCAATGATTTTGACGAGAGCTATCGAAAACTAGAAGAGATACTAGACCTACTATTGAAAGCTGGACTTACCTTGAATTTAAAGAAATGTCACTTTTTCCAGTCTGAGATTGATTATCTTGGATATGAAATCTCAGAATCAGGATTAAGACCAGGTAAGACAAAAATTCAAGCCGTTTCAGAGTTTCCCCGACCAACTAATGTTCACCAAGTAAGACAGTTTGTTGGCTTGGCTAGTTTTTTCCGGCGCTTTGTTTTTAACTTTGCCACAATTGCAAAACCATTAACGAAGTTGACAAAAGCAGATGTGCCATGGGAATGGGGGTCCGATCAGGAAACTGCGTTTCAAACCATAAAGAATAAACTAGTCACACGGCCTATACTGGCATTGTACGATCCCAATTACGAAACCGAAGTCCACTGCGATGCCAGTAAGATTGGAGTAGGAGGGGTATTATTCCAGAGGCCGAGTTCTGATGCAACGTTAAGATCAGTTGCTTACTTCAGCAAGCAAACAACTCGTGAGGAGGAATTTTGGCATTCCTATGAGCTGGAGACGATGGCGGTAGTACTTTCGTTGCAAAAATTTCGTGTTTATCTGTTAGGTTTAGAATTCAAAGTGCTGACAGACTGCAATGCCTTACGTAGTACGCTTACTAAACGTGACCTCTTACCTAAAGTGGCTCGATGGTGGCTTATGTTACAGGAGTATAACTTTACAATTGAGTACAGGCCTGGGCATAAGATGCAGCATGTAGATGCACTTAGCCGAAATCCAGTGCTACCAGCGAGTGACTGTGAGGAATTAGGGGTTTTTCAGATCTCTACAACTGACTGGTTGCACACTGTGCAAATGAACGACCCACATCTAAGGAGGATAAAAGTTATATTAGAGACCAATGCTGAAGACCTCAAGGATATAACCAATAATTACGTAATTCGCGATGATAAGTTGTACAGGCGCGTGGGAAATAAGTTAAAGTGGGTAATACCTCATGGGGCACGCTGGCGCATATGCCAACTGAATCATGATGAAGCGGGTCATTTTTCAGTTGAAAAGACTTTAGAAAAGATAAGTTCCGACTACTGGTTCCCAAAAATGAACCGCTTCGTCAAGAAGTATGTTATGTCGTGTATTAATTGTGCCTATAATAAGGAAATGGCTGGAAAGAAAACAGGGTTTTTACACCCCATACCAAAAGCTGCATCCATTTTTCACACTTTACATATGGACCACCTAGGTCCATTTGTAAAGAGTAAGCGGGGGAATATATATATTTTAGCAGTCATAGATGGCTTTAGTAAATTTATTATGATTAGAGCTGTTCGTAATACTAAGTCAAAAACCACCATAAAGGTTCTCGAAGACATATTCGCGACGGTCGGTTGTCCAAAAATAATTATATCGGATCAAGGAACTAGCTTTACGTCTAAGGAATTTAGGGAGTATGTAAAGTCCATTGGCGTAAAACATGTTTACAATGCCGTAGCAACACCGCGTGCAAATGGACAGATAGAACGCTATAACCGCACTATACTGAACTCATTAGCTTCTATGAATCATGGCTTGGATGAAAAAGAGTGGGATGTTAACATCTATAAACTGCAATGGAGTTTGAATAATACTACAAATAAAGGCACTGGCAAAACTCCAGCAGAGGTGGTCTTTGGTCAACGAACAAGTAGTCCTTCAGAAAATATTTTGAAAAGTGCGTTACCAGAATCTATAGAAAATGATTTAGACGATGACAGACATAGCGCTATTAGAGATACCGTACAAAATAATATTCGCGAGAGACAACGAAAAATGAAGGAGTCTTTTGATAAAACAAGAGCACCTACCAAGATATTTAATGAAGGCGACTTGGTGATGATACCTAATCACAATCCTGAGAAAGGAAAGAGCAAAAAGCTGGCGCCAAAGTTTCGTGGTCCCCTGAAAATTTCTGCCGTCCTCGATAAAGATAGGTATGAAGTATCTAGCATCGAAGGCCACTCTCGCAGGCAATACAAGAACATATTCGCAGCAGATCAGTTGAAGCCCTGGGTAACATTTCAAACAACTCCACCGGGTAGTGATGTAAGCGATAGTAGTGATGATAGCGAGGCATCGACTACTCACTAATAATCAAATCGCATCTGATTAAATAGCGGAGATTTAAAGTAGACCTTACCCTGACTTGTCCTTCCCTTGCCTTTACAGCTTAGGTACAACAGGGAGCAGACCGGGAATAATCGGTTATAGTTGCCGGCTGCTGCAAGTCTGCGAATAAAGTCGCATTTACTGAATGGCTGATAGAAGCAATTTTTTTGATGAAGCAGACCGCGTCCCGCGGGTGGCAAGCGGTAGCTTTGTCTTCATGACGTGATATTGATGGCAGGCCGTGTCCCGCGGGAGGCAAACGGTAGCTACACCTAGATTTCGGCACCGAACGTCAATATAGCAGGCCGTGTCCCGCGGGTGGCAAACGGTAGCTACACCTTAATTTCGGCACCTAACGTCAGTATAGCAGGCCGTGTCCCGCGGGTGGCAAACGGTAGCTATACACAAGTGATTTGTAATTATGATTGTTAAATGTCAGCGGGTGACAAAAAGTGGCAAATAAAGTGTTAATAGAGACTTTTCCGAGTACAGTGAAGTGTCATTATTGAAATATAAAAGAAAAATATAGGTGTTATGTTAATCAATACATAATAATTCAAATGGACTGCGATTTTAAACTAAGGCGTTAGTAATTGTACAAATTATAATGATATTATATTTAAGTTCCTATTGTTTTTCTGTTTATTTCTGTTCAGATATAAGATAACTTAATGTATTGTTTTTAGAATTTGTTTAGTTTAGTACCTACTTTATTTATGAAATCTTTAGCTATATAATTTTATAAAATATCTTGTAATTTGAAAATCAGGAATCAATTTGATTTTGTTATAACTTCAGTATAAAGTAAAGCGAACCAGTACTTAGTAATAATTATGTTATTACAATAAAATTTCTAGTTTGTCACCGGACCTTACACACATAATATAGTATACAGAGATATATATAGATAGAAGAGTAGATATTCTTAATTGATTGTATTTGTGTATGAGGACATACCCTAAGAAGGATGACCGAGCTTTGTTTCGGAATGGGGGCATTCCTTAAACAGAATGGCCGTCTGTTAGCGATTTACAAAAATAAATTTAAATATTGCAATTTAATTGTTAATTAGTAATACGAATTATCAAAAACATTTAACAGCTTTATATTCTATTTTTGTTAACATGTACCTAACAATTTAATTTGAACAATTCCAACGGGCGGCCGCCATTCGGTCTGGGATCGCGCTGGACGCGACATCGATACAGTTACGGTGTATATTAATTATTTATCATAAATAGAGGAATTCAGCTAATTCTGTTGTACTTATTTTCGTGGTTCACCTAGTTTATTCAACAATAGGGTAATAGGGTAAATGATTTAATTTTGATAGTTTCGTATACCTTACTCATTACTTTTTCGTGAAAATGAACGGTCTGTCATTCAAATGAAACCTTGATTATGTAAAGCAAAGTTATAGTAACATGAACTTAAGAGTATTATTATTTTTTTAGAAAAAAAAAATTATTTTTTTTTCAAAAAAATATAGTCGCCCACTTACAATTTGACAAAATTTCAGATTTTTTACCCCCAATTTTTATGACTAATTATTAAAGATAAGACCAAAATAAAGTACCTACACTTTTTAAGAGATTTTTATACTTAACCCAATTCCAATTTCCTACCACGCAGAATTTGAACACTCAACGTTTCAAGGAATATGAGTGAAGAGACAAAAATACGTTTGCATAAATGACGAAATTTAAACTGTATTAGTCAAAAATAAATAGGATGACATACTTGTAACAGGCCTTTATGGCCAATAAATAAAATAAATAAAACGAACATTCAAAACCTATTCACTTATCGCTCAAAGGAAAACAAGATTAAATACATACAAAAAGAGAAAGATTAGCCGCAAATTCTCTCCTAACGGGGCGCTTTGGATAGAAAATGGAGCCGACAAATCACTGCTGGAAATTTAATCAAAGGTGGCAGAGATTGCCCTCTGCAGGCTAATTTACGATCGAGTAATATACTAGATAACTCCCTGCTACTATTTGTGGTCACAGGGTTTAAAATATCACCTTTATACCATGCATACGTACTTGCATGCAATACTATTGGACAATTATTTGTCTAAGGATTTGTCTAAGCAGGCACAAATATTAGAGTTATCTAGAACTGTCTGCGGTTGGTTGTCGGGACTTGTACCGAGCACACGTTTGCTGAGTATTTTTTTTAAATTATTTCCGTTTTAGAGTAGTCTCAACGTTATTTTTGTGATGGGGAAATAGCTGTGATTCCGATTCAGTGACAAGCGGTCATAAGAAGATTATTAACTCGGGAGACAGCTCCGTTTCCGAGTTCCAGCAGCAAACCACCACGTGGAGCGTCTTTAAGTGCCCATCACCCTTAGAGCCGCGTCTTTCACTTGACATTGGCATTTCGCCATTTTTTTATTTATCGAAGATTCTCCCATTTTTCACTTGATATTGGCAAAATCACTCCTTAAATAAGATGTGGATTGCTAAATAGAAAAACAGAACAGAATAATAGAACTGTGTGCTACTATTTGTGACAAGTCCTTAGACAAATAACTGACCAGTAGTTTTCATGCTAGTACGTATGCCTCGTAGTTTAATGGTAATATTTTAAGCTCTGTAAGCCCATATTTTTCTATTTCAACATACTTTTTGTAGTTTTTAATCTGTTGTACTTATAATTTATAATAACCAATTTTTAATATACTATTTTAAGATACTATTTCATAAATACACTTAATTTTTCTTTAATACATTTGATTTAATATTCGTCTATACGTAGTTTTCAAAAATACTTACAGAAATGGGAGTAAATGTTACTTACAAAAAATCATGCCAGTAGTAACTTATCTAGACCTAGATATGGAATAACGACAAGATACTGCAGTAAACCATCTTTGATAAACGCAGAGGCCATTGATGATGAGACCTAGATAAATTGGCCATAGTTATGTCATAACGATCCAACTGATTTAACGTAAGTAAGGGATAATATACATACTTTTTCAGTGACATAAAGTACATTATTCCTTACTTATGTTAAATTAGTTGGATCGTTATGGCATAACTACCAATTGTGAAAGTGACAAAGTTGTGAGTTTCGTTAGTAGGGCTTGTTTTAGTTGGCTCGTAATTTATGTATTGGCTGTTTCCCTTGGCGGTTGTGGCAAGAGATGCAAGATAAGTAGTTATCGAAGGAAGAGTTCATTTAAATATCTATTATATTTATTTTTAAACATGAAATTACTAAGTTTAAATATTTATGTAACATCAACCATGCGCGTAAAGTTTTAAAAAAAATATCAACATTAAAATTGAAATTCTATTTAATTTAATTGAAAATCTAAACCAAATATGTTTAAATTGACGAATTAGAATTAGATTTTAGGGACTTCATCTAATTTGTAACACCATGCAAATATTATTAGTCGGTTTTAGCAGTTAGACATATAGCAACATAAAAAATCCAATGCAAAGTGTATGTGTTTTTCAGAAACTATAAAATTAAATGGAAAAGTGGTCGAGTCAATTACAGTGTACGTACACAATACTCGATAATTTGATTATAGGTACCTATCATGAATCACATTTTTTTTGTTGCCGTAGCGTTACGTTTAAATACGTTTTATAGCTATTCTTCAAAAGAGCAAATTCTTCAAATGGAGCCCCTAGAGCGTGCTATTTTGGATATTAATCATAATCATATTCATTTTATTGGTAAAGAAATTATACACGTCATTTTACAATTTTCACATGAATGTCAAAAATAATTAAATAAAAATACAATGAAATAAACAATGATATGACTCGACCTTCAGATTCGAGATTCATTTTTTGTGGAATTGGTTTTGTTATTAGCACCATTGGACATCTTTGGGGGAGTCCTATGTCCAGCAGTGGACGTCTTTTAAACCAACAATAAAGTTTTTTTACTTTTAAATAAAATTTAAGTTACACAAATTCTAAATTCTTTGAATTTATTCAGCAGTTAGCAGTAAAACTGAAAATGAAAACACTGAGTTAATTTAATTGTAAGTTAATTACTAGGCAGAACATTATATTAGTCAATTTATTATCTTTCTTAACAAAGGAAAGAGCTACCAACCTAAATCAGAGCTGTCATAATCACCCAGCATGCCCTAACATCTGTTCCTAAGTCTATGCCTAGCTTTTTGTTTGCAAAGAGGTCAGACGCTTCTCTTCTGCTACGGTCCACGAAATCGTTCCTTTAGTGATTTCTTGACGATTTTTTATCCATCGTTACATGTACTACGAAAAGACAGACATACAAATATATTAATATTATTATTTATTCAGCTAGCTATATGCCATATATCATAATTCTGTTCAGGTGCTGGTATGTGAATTTGAGGTTATGTGATAGGTATTAATTGTTTTACAGCAGTGCGTCTGCACAATGGTCTGTAATACGAGGTTCTTCCGAATATGTGGCCGCAATGTCGCTATACTGATGAAAAGTATTTATTTGTGGCAAATTTTACAAGTAATAGAAAGGGGGATTTGTAAACATTGTTATAGGATGCGAGTTGCTCCGCGGATCAGATCCACACCTTGGACACTTCATACAAATATCGCATTATTGTTTACTACAAGGAAATTTGACACTACTTCATGTCTGTGCACGTGTTAATGTGTGTGTGAGTATAAAGTCTTCTTGGTCATACTGGCTTAACGTAGGTTACACTTCTTTTTGTTATATTGACGTTTTTAGTAATTTATATTTCAGAAAACAGTAGAACTTTCAATGACAGATATGAACATAAACAGATAAACAGATTTTTACAATTTTCATTTTTAATGAAGTGATACTGTACACACGAGACAAGGCTGTATAGCCTTAGAAGCAATTACCTCTCTCCTTATGAAATTAAAATTGTCTTTGGTTTGCCAATCTTGACAACTTGTCATTTGGAAGTCACACGGGGGAGGGGGTGAGGTAGCCTTCAGAGAGCGGCAGGGACACTGTGGATCAGACCGAGCATCAATCTGCATGCGGCGACGCGACGGCCGGATGCCTAGGTCGGTGCTTAGTGGAATAATCCAAATAAAGCCGCGTCCCCACTGATGAGCCACTCAGCCGTCTAATTAGGGCGGATCTAAGGCACCGTTCACATTGTCTGTGGCTAATGAGTCTCGTTGTACAAAAGTCTTCTTTGAGGGCGATTAATGATTGCGAACGTATTATTTGACGGTAACTGATAAAAAAAAGATGTAAGTATCCATTATTCCTTAATATTTCTATCTTTCAGATTCCTCTTCTTCGCCTTATGAGGTGAATCATCAATATTAGTGAATAAAACAAATTGATGTGATTAGTAAGGTAATGTTATAATTTTCAGGTTAAAACACCTAAAAGTTATTTGTAATATGGGTAGTATATATTTGTTATATTTGTAAACCTAAGATACATTTTAAGCAGGCTGGCTTTTTAATTTGGTCTTTTTAATAGTTTACAACAGTTATTTATATGACTGACTGTTAGTGGCATTTATCTCGACCGTTTCCGTGCTTCGCAAGGCACGTTAAGCCGTTGGTGCCGGCTGCTATCGCTAGATGGCAGTCGTTAAGCCATGTCGGAGGCCTTATAGGTGGCTTGGAAACTTCTGACACTGGGGTTGGCCACTAGCGCCACAACCTCCACCAATCCGGACTTGGCCCCCGTGTGTGGAGTATGGCCTAACCTTCCCGAGTTATGGGAAGAGACCGTGCCTGCGGTGAGGACGTAATGGGTTGTTAACAGTTATTTATATATTATTATGTGATATTTCAATTAAAAACCACATTAAGTTGAGTTAAAATTTCCAAGAGCTTTCCCTCAGTTCAACCTCAATTTCGCCTCTAAAATAGGCACTCGCTCCATTTGTGACGTCATCACCTCGTTAACCCGTAGCCAACGAGCTAAATGCCCTAACTACCCTGCGGAATATTGCTATGAATATTGAATAGACAGCAATGGATTTAGTGCATGGATCATAATACAAAACCTATAGGTGTGAAAATAGCGTGGCCGGAAACTTGAATGGAGGCGGTGGGTTCATAAACTGAACAACTTTTCCCGAGGAACCTATACTGACTTGTCATAAAAAAAAGTTGGTCTCTCCATACAAACTGACTGATTGGCCGATCAACTTGTATGAAAAATTGTTTTTGCGAGTTCATTATACTTAGGTTATAGAGGAAAAGTTGTTCAGTTTCATAAGTCTTTTAACTCCCTTTTCTCCACCTTTATAACGTAACTAACTAGAGATAGTAACACCATCTATTATAGTCAAAGATTAGAAGAATTTCGGTTACTTTTTTAGCTTCAATGCAAATTAAACATCAGTAATAAATTAATAAATATTGATATTATATTATATAAACCACTTAGGTATTCGATTGGAGTGTTATTTTTTACCCTAAATTCGTAAGACCTTGGAATTGTCTCATTATCTTAATTCATTACAATGTATTTTTTTCCTAATCAGTATTGAAACGATAAAATTAATTTATGGTATCAAAAAAATAATCAAAATGTTTTTTATTTCATTAGATGCTTTACACATGCTTTTAAATCGTATTTTTTTTCTACCTAGTGTTATCATAGCGCACTTAACAAAACTAAAGATTCCCACGAATCGGAATGCGTATATGCGTACCCGCGCATGCGCATTTGCGCGCATAATTATATGCGCGCGAGCATAATGGTTACTGAGATTAGTTGCATTCATACAACCTACGGTGTTAAATTTTTTAAACTTTTGTTTTTGCAAACTAAAATAAACTCATGAGATTCAAGATTCAAGATAATTTATCAAATAATATAATACGCCTAAAATAAAACTTTTTTGACTTTTTACCTATTAATAAACCCTAAGTGTTATCTCACCTAATGGTAAGTGGTGATAAGCCTGAAAGATTGAAGCGGGCTTACCAAGATTTCTTCAGGCGTTAATCGGTCTGCGGTCTCTTCAATGGAGACCAATTAAAGCCGCCTGTTAATTGGTATTTATATTAATTATTGTG
Source organism: Coleophora deauratella (assembly GCA_958295455.1). NCBI lineage: Eukaryota > Metazoa > Arthropoda > Insecta > Lepidoptera > Coleophoridae > Coleophora > Coleophora deauratella. Next base: position 2,240,031 of record OY282406.1, read on the forward strand.
AGTAGAAACTCAGCACTTAGCACTAACGAATCTTGCAAATAGTGATTTTCCAAGTGCGAATAATCAAATTTAAGTAGACATAAAAAGTAATGCTAAGTGTTTTATTTATACTTTTCGGACATCTATTAATTATTCGACGAGTGAAAGGTTATCGGAATTATTGAAAATATTTAGGAGGTACGGCACAAAATAGGTAATAGTACGGGAAGAGACTGGTTACCCACAACACAGGGAATCCTAGTGTGGGGACCAGGGATACTTTTTAAGTACCTTTTTGTAATTTATTTTCTGGTCCAATAAATATTTATTTTTTTTACTTTTTTTTAGGTCCTTTGAAAATGACTTTCTTGGAAAAATAGTCATTAAAAATTTACTTCACAATAATATTGAAAATGTGAAGAAACTTTATAATACTAAGAAGTTTATTTATAATTATTAATTATCTAAGAAAGTTTTTGAAGCGATCTTGTAAATTCCGAATTCCAAAAATGTCGGTTAATAATACAATAAATAACCTTGCAGCCGTCAATTATTAAAAATTGTAATATATCGTTATATTTTTATTTTTATTGTTATGTATTTTTTTGTTTGTTTTTGGTTTAAAGAAAAATTAAGGATTCGTTAACTTGCTCGTGTTAATAAATTATTTTGTCGTACGACTTTTCTTGAATTTCATAAAATTACAGGTACGACATACGAAGAACCCTTGAAAAGCAAAACTGCAAATTTATTCTAAGTGCCCGGTAAATATTTAAAGCAGCTTAGCTTTTATCAATGTATACATTTTAACGTCTTAACTTACCTGAAAACAGAGGAGCGGAGCCTCTTTGCTTAAAAGAACTAAATATTGTATCTGCTACCAGGTAATAATTATTCACACGAAGCCATTTTGAAACGCTACCAATTTTTTTAATCAACACCTTTTGAAAAACAGAACGAAGAATTACCAACTCAGCGAAGCTATCGACTTTATGAGCAACAAACAGCCTCGCACAGTGGTTCAAACGTCTATAAACTGGAGGAATTAAATTCCACAATAAAACGACACAATTTCCTTTGAGGGACTCTCTTCCCTCATAAGAAATAAAGCCGCAAAGAATATGGAGTTTCTGTTTCTTTGCGGCCTTTTTTCTCAGCTTTGATTTGAGCGCTGCAGTGCCAAGGGTTTGAAATGAAACTCGTTTGAGTTCCAAAAGGATTTAGGGCTAGAAGATTTTGCGGACTGACTGAATTGGATTTGAGGGGTTTTAGGAAGATGGCAGGTCGGGTTACTATTGTACGAGAAATTACTTTATAATGTATCTCTTAGCTGGCTCGTTTTGTTTGACTGCTAAGTTACTTGAATATATGAAATATTGGAATATAAAGTATTCGCAATCTTTCAAAAACGTTAAAATGAATGTAACGCTTATATAAAAACACAAATAAATATATATATTTAACAACATATTATAAAATAATATAGCTTTTATAGTTTTAGTATTTTTTGTATAATAGTAATAACATTATTTGTAAAAAAAACTATTATTTGATCAATATCAGCGAGTAGAATTTTAGTGAATTTGCAAAAAAAAAACTATTTGAGGTTCAGCTAATTGGTCAAGTTGGTACAAGTTGGTTTTTTTAGGGTTCCATAGCCAAATGGCAAAAAACGGAACCCTTATGGATTCATCATGTCTGTCTGTCTGTCTGTCTGTCCGTCCGTATGTCACAGCCACTTTTTTCCGAAACTTTAAGAACTATACTGTTGAAACTTGGTAATTAGATATATTCTGTGAATCGCATTAAGATTTTCACACAAAAATAGAATAAAAACAATAAATTTTGGGGGTTCCCCATACTTAGAACTGAAACTCAAAAATTTTTTTTTCATCAAACCCATACATAGATACGTGTAGGGTATCTATGGATAGGTCTTCAAAAATGATATTGAGGTTTCTAATATATTTTTTTTCTAAACTGAACACTTTGCGCGAGAGACACTTCTAAAGTGGTAAAATGTGTGTACCCCCCCCCCCCCTGTAACTTCTAAAATAAGAGAATGATAAAACTAAAAAATATATATGATGTACATTACCATGCAAACTTCCACCGAAAATTGGTTTGAACGAGATCTAGTAAGTAGTTTTTTTTAATACGTCATAAATCGTAAACTGCAATTTACCTACAACGAACTATAAGAACTTTTATATTATGTTAGTTGCTGCTACGGAACCCTTCATGGGCGAGTCCGACTCGCACTTGGTCGCTTTTTTTGTGATTCGACTATGTTTTACTTGGGAAAATTTGCACAGTAGCGTGTGTTTGAACCCTGGCGTATATTTTAAGAACATCACTTTGTACTTGTCAAATATATAAATTAACATCTTGAGACCAATTTCTTCTTCTACTTAGCGTTATGCCGGCTGGAGCCAGGACCAATTTTATTTAATTTTAATCATTAAATCGACAAACTGCATAGTCTTTTTAAGAAAAGCTCGTTTGAGACTGAAAATTCTAAAGTTACCCGTTCTCCGCCTTGGCTTTTAAATTTTTGTTGCACTTCCCCCTCTTTACCCCACTCGTTAATTGAAAACTTGGGGGTAGTAGTGAGGCTGCTAAGCCTCATTCGTGGCCTGAGAATTTAATATTAATTTAATTTTACATTTTTTCTGTGAGAAAAAAAAATAACAAGCCCTAATTTTGTAGTCTAGATGCTTTGTAGTATTGATGCCTTTTCGTATCTAAGGTGAACCAAATCAAATCAAGTAATGAAATAATTATTTCTGAGATTTGAAAGTAATTTGAACGGTGAAAATATTTTTTCTTTATTTTAATTTTTCTGTTGTGCAGTTAAATACTCGTTTATCTCCTCATTAAAGGGACGATAGGTAATGGATAAAACGGCAAAATGGACTGTGCAATCCAGAATAAACGAAGTGACTAAAATATTATTAAAACTCCATTTAAACCTACATAGACAGTTAAGTGGTGCTTACCTGTGTTCTATACTATACAGGCTGTTATAAAAGTGCTTTTGAAATTTTAAGGGGTTGCTCAGAATCAAATACCTTTACAATAAATAAATAAATAAATAAAATAAAACAATAAGTACAATACGAAAGTAAGTACAAAAGTAAGTAAAATAAGTACAATAAGGGAAAAATATTGAAAAAATCCGATTTACAATTTTTTACATTACATTCAAAATTCTTAATTGGGAAATTGAAAAAAGTAATTGTAGATCGGAATTTTTCAACATTTTTCCTGTATTTAATATTTGATTCTGAGTACCTAATACCTAAAAATTTCAAACGCACATTTTTAACATCCTGTATAATATGCGCGACGTTTAAATTGCTGCTACAACAATCCAGTACCTCCCCCCCCTTCGTTAATGCTTATGAAACTGTAGAACTGATTCAAGGTGGATGCACGACTCATTTATACCGTCTGACGCTGAGAAGAGCAAAGATTAGTAAACTATGTATTTAGTATCAGAACGGATAGATCCAGCCACGTCTAAAGGAGCTAGTAGATATTAGTAATTATTCCAAAATTTCAAAAATTCTTTATTGGAACTTAAAACATATTTAACAAATTTGGTATACGATAATAACTGCATTGGTCAAAAACTGTGTCGCAGTCATAAACGCCTATCCCTGTTACAAATAGGAGCTCCAGTATTACAAGATAACATAAATAAACATATTATTTCATTATTACAAAATATAGGAATCTTATGTAGTTATATAAAGATTTTAGAATAGTTTTTTGTGACATAATTATTGTCTTTATGTTAAATATTCTGTGAAATAAAGTAAACGACTGTCATCTAGTGATAACATCCATGACCTACGGTCTAACGTGCCGTCGGTTCTTGCAATTTTATTTAAAACAACATCTTGACAATTTCCTCATTATTATCTAATCCATAATTAAGAGTAAAAGCTGAAAAGTAAAACCTTTTATTTGCTCAAATAAAGCATACATTCATTTAACTTAAAAAGGTAGTCAGCTGAAAAGTCCTTTGTAATTTGCACAGTGGATTTTGCGAGCTCCAACCTAGGTGTGGTCAAATAACGTGAACCCTGCAAAATGTACCGAGTTTCTGTACTGGCAACACTCATTTCCATTGCAGATAAAAAGTTTTTAAATTCACTTGTTTTAGGTGCAACCACGTTTTGAATTAATTAACAAAGTAAAGGGTCTACAGGTGTAAGTGCTTATGTTATTTTCAAAATAGTATTTTTTTTTTTATTATTTTAGAAAATCATGTTGTTTTTAGTTCTTGAGAAAAGTCGTGGTTCAGTGGGACTTGCATAGTAATATTTGTTCACGAAGATTAAATTAAAAAAGACGTGCTCATCTTTTTTAATTTAACCTTCTAGATACCTAGCCTTCTGGAAAATCTGGATGGGATTGACTATTTCATTACCCGACTGCGCCAGAAGAGTTTTTCTGAGAACTGTTTTTCGAGTGTATGTATGTATATTTCTTTGACATGCTCTGTAGCCTAAACGGCTTGATGGATTTTAGCTTGAGAGGTCTCGTTAGATTCGTCTTGCTCCCAAGATTGATATAGGATATATTTTAATGCTGTCGTTTTTTTTTATATGGTTAGGTTATTTATCAGGAATCAAAAATCATTTATTTCGCTTTAAATGTGGTAAGTATAACATAGTGGTAGTTATATTGTCCGTTTCCATGCTTTGAAAGCTACAGCCGGTAGTGCCTGTTTCTGTTGCTGGCAATCCTTAAGCCATGTCAGGGTTCTTAGACGGCTTGCAAACATGTGACAATGGAGTTGAGCACTAATCTCACAACCTCCACCAATCCCGATTTGAGTCTGTTTTCCATGAAATTTCCTGAAAATAGGAAAATAAAAAATAAATAAATCAAAATCAAAATCTTTAATATTTAAGTAGTTGCTGTACACATTCTTTTATATTGCCATTTTTGGGATGCCTACTAACTCTTCAACCTCCACCAGACTTGACCCCGTATTTGAAGTATGGTCTTACCTTCCCGAGGTATGGAAAGGGACCCAACAGTGGGGACATCATTCGTTATAAAAGATATAATGCTGAAACTGTAAATTTGAGTTTAATGGTCATTTATATAAATATTAACTTTAAGAATCTGACGATAACTAAGGTACACATAGGTGACTACATACTAAACATCCAGGATACCCAGAAACTTCGAAATTATGTATTCACTTACCATCAGGTGAGATGATGCCAAGGGCTTACCAATTGAGGGTAAATAATTGACCACGCTGAATACTATCTGAATACGAAAATCAACAAAACACAGCAAAATTGGAGTTGTTGCGATTGAAGTCGGTTGTTTTTAACGTATTCAGCGTGGTCAATTATTACAGTGTTATTTAACAAAGGGGCTAACCTGTATGCACAAAGACTACAGTTATACTTTTACTACTGTACTGCAACATAATTTACATGAAATTAAGCAAAACAAACAGTAAAATTTTATTTCTCCTCTGCTTAAAAGTTATAAAACCCGAACCGAATTTACAACGCATTTTGTTCTTCAGAGTAAGATTTATAAAATATTTTACTGCTCAGACCTGTGTTAAAAATTTATAATCTTCTACACTTCTGTTGCAAAGTTTTAGAAAATAAAACTAAATAAAATAAAGCGGTCTTGTTGTGTGGTTGCGTCGATCACGCAGGTTAACTTAATATAGGAACGGTTATAAACCTAGACGGGTTTGACTGTTAATAGAATTCATCTCGACCGTTTCCATGCTTCGCGAAGCACGTTAATCCGTTGGTGCCGGTTGCGATAGCTGGCTTGAAAACTTCTGATACTGAGTTTGGCCAGTACAGTGACTAGCCCGATAATGTCTACCAAACCGAACTCGTGACCCTAGTGTGTGGAGTATACTCCAACTAACCTTTAAAGGGTGCTACAGCAGCAAGTAAGCTGTGGGTTGTTAATAATATTTATGTCTGTTACCACTAACATGCGTCACTGAGTAACCGTCAAGTAAAAAAAACTTTGAAAATGAAAATGAAAATATTTTATTCGAAGTAGGTAGCAGTGTACACTTTTCGAACGTCATTCTTTTATCTACCTAATACGAGGTTCCTACCACTCGGAACTCGTATACCCACCGTTTCGGGAAGTGTTTGCGGAGTGAGAAGAAACGGCGAGCCCTAAAGAAACTCCCTCCAACACATTAAAAAAAAAAGTCTTACATTCTATTACATCTTAATGCTAGATCAATAAATGAATTATACAATGTCATGTCTGTAAATAAAATATACAAAAATAAGAATAAAATAAGAAGAATAAAGAAAGAAAGGATTCAAAAGAGATAAAAGTAAAAATTATTTGTAGCTAATGACTAACAATTCCAAAAACCAATGACAAGAGCAGGCCAGTTCACACGGACAGCACCCGATCACGAGTATAACGCGAGAGTCAGCCATCGCTCCCCTCAACCATATTTGAGGGAAGGGAACGACCCGGCTCCCGCTTTCTTCTTCTTATCAAGTGTCCTTCTTACTCATCTTGTGCAAAATTCCTTACGATATTTTCCTTCCACATTACAGAAATTGGTATAAAATATATACGTAGGTTTCGTTGTAATTGGTATATTGGACCGAAGGTATTTGCACCTGAGATCTCTGATTAAGGAGGTCGGAGTCAACAGATGGGGCAACCGAAGCTTTTGAAATTGTCGGAAAGATATATTAGTAGTATTATAATAATAATAATAGCGAAGCAAAAGGCAGTCCTCCTCGACAATGCCCGGATTGTCCGACGCTTTCTCTCCTCGTCGCACTGACCTCCAGCCGACTGTGCTTCTGCTGGAGTAGCTCCTGCCACTTCGCCTAGCGCGAAGTGGTCAAAGTCGCCTAAATTTATGTTTGAAAATGATAATAATAATATCCGGGACAAATCATACACGCTCATCTGGCCCCGATATACATACACATATACATTTAAATACATACACACATATATAGATATTATACACCCAGACTCAGAGCAAACAATTCTGCTCATCACAGAAAAGTTTGCCCTGTGTGGGGATTGAACCCATGACTCTCGGATTAGAGGTCAGGATCGCTAACCACTTAGCCACCGAGTCAGTCAAATTAGTTAGTAACAACCCATATCGTCCCCATTTCAGGGCCACGGGTCTCTCCCATACCTCGGAACACACGGGGACCAAACCCAGATTAGTGGAGGTTGTGGGGCTAGTGGCAAACCCCAGTGTTGGAAGTTTTCAAGCAACCTGTAAGGCCTCCGACATGTCTTAACGACCGCCATCTAGTGATAGCAGCCGGCACCAACGGCTTAACGTGGCTTGCGAAGCACGGAATAGAATAGAAATATTATTTCAAAAATTACTTACAAGATGGCACCTTTGTATTTCTTGCCCACGATATGATATGCTGTTCGAGGTTTTGAGGAATAATAATAATATATAATATGTACCTATACAGAGCGCAAAAAATTACCACAGAGCCTGTTAAGTGGGACTTTTACTTGTCCTACTGAACAACTTTTTTTTCACGAATTCGCTGAAATCGCACAAAATATTTGGACTCTCTCTCTATTTGAGCAAGCAAAATTCGGGCCTCAGCGATATCTGTTAGAAGAAAATGCGCCATTAGGGTAGCAATAGTACATCTGCTGCAAAGTTCTTGTTAGGCCTGCGAGGGTGCCTGTCGCTTGCGCATCGTCGGTTCAATAAGTTACCTAAAAGTTGTCTCGTAGGAACGGCTTGACGTGGCTTGCGAAGCATGGAAACGCTCGAAATAAGTACTATTGAGAAACAATGAAAACCGTTCAGGTTACGACCGTCTCTGTTGTCAGTTAACCTTGAAAATGTAGCCTGGGTTAGCTACTATAATCCCACAATGTCTACTCAATCGGACTTGGGGGTATGGCCTACATTTGCGGAGGTAGGATGGGAAGGCCTTTTCCCAAAGTATGGCTTGAAATTGGCATTTCCCGAGGTATGAGAAGAGGCCCATACCCCAGCACTGGGGGGGGGGGGGAGTAATTGGTTGTTATTATAGTCACTGTATTTAAATTGTTGGTAAGAATGTTGAACTTAGTTAATACTAAATTGCAAATTAATTCAGTTCTAATAGGTACTATTATCGTACTTTAACACCTCGACTCTCATATGGTATTGCTTTAATTACGTACATACATGAGACATTCCATCTTAGCGTTCCAGGTATGCAATATCCGTGGTACAAGCAAGTAATAAAGGGCTATACGATATATGCAGAGTGCTGATTTGTAACTATGGATACGACTCAATCAATATTTGGTACTTCTCAACAAAAAAATGATTTTTCTCTGACAATTTGATAAATTGGCGTTTCTACCAACGGCGGCAACTTTAATCGTTTTGTATAATTATTATTTGTTATGTTCTGAAAATGTATTTTTTTTGTGATTTTTATGTAACTGATTAATTTTATTTCATTGCTTGGGAAGTTCTTTTTTTTTAAATGAGTAGGTACCTCTAGTTTATTTGAGGAAAATTTATTACATTCATAACTAGGAGTTACAGTATCTTCTTTTTCAAGGTTTTTAGGAAAGACCCTATAATATAATGCCGATCTTTTCCGTTTTTCAAAACTTTCCATTACCTCACTAGTAGGTACGAAGGAAACAGTTATATGAAATGTAATACAATACACCACAATACAATACAATACAATATTTTATTCGAGACACCTACGTATATACAACGAATACATTTATTTGTTTGTAAACTCTTTATTGCAAAAAGAAATAAATATATAAAACTTAAAAGTAACCGCAAAAATACGCAATGGCGGACTTACTTATATTTTTGTCAAATTCGCGTACTTCCTTCTAAAAGTTTCCTTCAAGTGGCAATTTGAATCAAACGTTGCTTCAGAAGCTTTCAATACGCCAGGCTTAGTTTAATCCGAAGGCTTTGAAGGAAAGATATGATTTTCCATGAATAATTATGTTCGACCATCCGTCTGGATTTGACTTACAATCGTTTGCATAATGGAGATCTTTTTTAACGAATCATGCTGGCTTTATTTAACATGGCGGCGGAGGGTGAGGTATCTGAAAGCATTTATTTTTACCGTAACTGTTTATCAAATTTACATTACGAAAATTTTATGTATACTTATAATGAAAGTTAAAATGTTTTTTTTTTTTACATTACATGAGTACATAACAATGTAACAATGGCTTAAAAATAGGTACAAAAAGATGTATTTTTCTATCATGAGATAAAAGTCATAAAACGGTGTAATACTGCAGAACTTACTATTACAGAACGATATTTAAAAATCCTTTTTTTTTAATGTAATGTTCTTTCGCGATGTATATTAAAATTTGCATTTAGACATTACGACTTTTAACTAATTCCAATACAGTTGCAAAATGCAAAATCCGGTCCAGATTCTGTAGAACAGTGTTTTTCAACCTTTTTCATTACCTGACCTTCTTACAAGTTAAAAAATTCTTGCGACCCCCCTAGGCCCATAAACATACAAAAAGTCAGTGATTTGAAAGACTACGTTTATAATTTTCTTCAAGTAGAAAATTATTAAGTTATTATCGTCTCCAAAGTAGAACCACGTTTTGACAAATTGTTCAAAAATAAACAGGCTCAGCCTTTTCACTAAAATCGTATTTTTAGGGTTCCGTAGCCAAATGGCAAAAAAACGGAATCCTTATAGATTCGTCATGTCTGTCTGTCTGTCCGTCCGTATGTCACAGCCACTTTTTTCCGAAACTATAAGAACTATACTGTTGAAACTTGGTAAGTAGATGTATTCTGTGAACCGCATTAAGATTTTCACACAAAAATAGAAAAAAAAACAATAAATTTTGGGGGTTTCCCATACTTAAAACTGAAACTCAAAAAATTTTTTTTCATCAAACCCATACGAGTGGGGTATCTATGGATAGGTCTTCAAAAATGATATTGAGGTTTCTAATATATTTTTTTTCTAAACTGAATAGTTTGCGCGAGAGACACTTTCAAAGTTGTAAAATGTGTGTGTGTGTCCCCCCCCTGTAACTTCTAAAATAAGAGAATGATAAAACTAAAAAATATATATAATGTACATTACCATACAAACTTCCACCGAAAATTGGTTTGAACGAGATCTAGTAAGTAGTTTTTTTTAATACGTCATAAATCGTAAACCGCAATTTACCTACAACGAACTACAAGAACTTTTATATTTTGTTACTTGCTGTTACGGAACCCTTCATGGGCGAGTCCGACTCGCACTTGGCCGCTTTTTTTTCATCGCAGTGTAACACCTACAAACACAACTTTTTCTTTCACCCGCGACCCCTTGAGAAAGGCTTCGGCCCTGGGGGTCGCGATCCACAGGTTGAAAAACACTGCTGTAGAAGAACAAACTGGCACTCTTATCAACGGTAATACAAAATGGCGTCGATTAAAGCATTCGTCGGTAATTAATAAAAAGGTTACGTTTTATTGTATGGCAAATAGGACGAGTCAGATTAGAGCTTTGTTTGAACTCACGATGGGTTTACTGAACGACTGTGAGGAGTACCTTTCGGGGTGCTAACAGGTAATGATTTGTGTCTGGTGTTTGGGTTTGGGGAGAGTCAAAATTGTATATACAGAGTGTTAAAAAAGTGCGTTTGAAATTTTAAGGGGTAACTTAGAATCAAGTATAGAAATTAGAATATAGAAAATATTGAAAAAATCCAACCAATAATACATTTTTTCAGTTTCTTATACTAAATCTGAATAATGAATCAAGATAAAAATGTATGGGAAACCGAAAAAATAATTGTAGATTAGATTCTGAGTAACCCATTAAAATTTCAAACGCACTTTTTTAACACCCTGTATCGCTGTATTACTACAAAAATACGAAAAAACTACGAATAAAACGGAGTCGAACTTACAGTCTGTTTTGTAGTAACAAATAAACGGATTATCTACATATCTGTCTATCTATTTTCACGAAAGCTCTTTCTATGGGGCCGTCCATTAATCGCGTGATGTTTTTTAGCAAATTTTTAGACCACCCCTCCCCCCTGGTGATACGTGGTGAGGTTTTAAATTACCCCCCACCCCCTACTCAAAATCACGTGTATTTTTTGGTGCAAAATATTTTCTTTAAATACAGGTATAATGAAATTTAATTCTGGAAAATTAAGCACTGTGATAAACATTTCTAGACTTAAGGTTGCAGATTGTTTCTGACCTTGGGAAGAGTTAAAAACAACGTAACAACAACAGTCCGACGTTTGGAAATTACTCTAGGAATCGCGCGTTCAACAAAAAATAAATACACGTAATATCTCAGTTCACCCCCCACCCCCCTTGTGATATTTCGTGATTTTTTCTGAACCCCTCCCCCTTTTGAGCCTCACGTGATTAATGGACAACCCCTATTCAGCGTTCACATCATTAGCGCTTCTAACTGAATAAAAGTCAACGTATACATAATGTACTATATTATCTTGAACATAAGTAAGTTTTGAGCGTAAGTCACACCAACATAATTGCAATATATTGTAATTTTCCTCCATACATTGAATAAAATTATCTAAAGAATTTGAAAACACGAAAATTTCCCTACCAAAATATCTAAATCATTTTAACCCTCCCTTTGAAATTTACCCAAAACCGCAAAGTTGACAAAGTGAACCGTATAACGGTTTGATAACGGTCAAAGTAATGCAAACACTAGTGGAAAACCGCAACAGTGCGGTCACGGATAACCACGAAACCGCATATTAACCATATGAAGCCCTGTCACTTGTTTTTGCTCACAATAATGATAAAATCACCCTTTCTTTAGCGGCGACCACGAAGACCGCGTCGCTCGTGTAGGTTAACTGACTTCAATGACAATCAAATAAATACCTATATCGAAAAAAATGCTTTATACTACTGAAATTTTTACATGCAAATCATTATTATAAATAATAGTACACGCGAAAAAAGAATGGTACATTTTAATAATCTTATAAAAGAAACGTTGACTGTAAGGGTTAACCTTGACCGAATTATACGACTCTGAAAACTAATAAAATAAGCGATGCGATAAAAAAAAATATTGGTCCATATCGTCCCCATTACTGGAGGATGAGCTCCTTCTGTATTTTTTGGAAATTCAATTTGAGTTCCCTAAGCAAGTTTTTTTGGTCCGTATTTATAGGTTCCTTGACGAAAGTTTTTTTTTTTTTTATAACCACATTTGCTACTTTACAGCAAATAAAAATTCACCATCTGTATAGTAATGTTAATAGCAGATCAAGTTTATGTTTGTAGTCTAACAACAAAAAATTAAGCTTTTTTATCTTTCTGTCTCAAAGCACTCAATTTTTTTTATGTACCGTTGAGTTGAGTATCATATGGACAAGTCCTACGGTGTTGAAAGAACTTCTTAAGGAGAGCTAAGTGGAGCTTTCAGTTGTTACTGTTAGAATGGTAATTTGATATACATATAAGTCTACATTTTTTTTTATTTTTTTTTTATGGCAGAGGTGGCAAACGAGCAGACGAATCACCTGATGGTAAGCGATTACCGCCGCCCATAGACACCCGCAACACCAAAGGAGTCACAAGTGCGTTGCCGGCCTTTGATTTGGGAGTACGCTCTTTTCATACTCTATCTCTAACACACTTGTACGAGAAATATTTTAAACTCCGATTGAATTATCTATTATTTGCCGGTATTGGAGGCCCAGTCTTTAGTTAAGACGTGATGGTAATAAAAAGAAGCGTACACCATCTGCGTCCTAAAGGAATTCTGGAAGAGTATTCTCTATATATTCCAGACATTTCTCTGCAAAACATCTGAGAGATTATTATGGCTATGTTTGAGGGATAAGAAATAAGCCTACGTGCTTCTTTTTCGAAATAATTATTTATTTTTGTGTACTATTATTATTTTATCGATAGTTTTTTTTTTGGGACAAATCACACACTGTCATCTGGTCCCAAACTAGGATTCCCTGTATTTTGGGATCTAGAGACTGATATACATACACATATACTTTTTTAAATACATACATATATAAGGTGCTACTTTATTAGTGCCCGATATTTTAGTCAGTGCTTCTACTCCTGATTCTGATCAACTTTCTGCAAGGAACCCATAGTCAAATAGCAAAAAAAATGTTGGACTCTTCATACTAATTTAGCCGCTCGGCTGATCGATTTGTATGAAGACTCCAAAAATTTTTTTGCTATTTGACTATGAATTCCTTGGGTAAAGTTGATCAGAATCAGGAGTAGAAGCACTGACTAAAATATCGGGCACTAATAAAGTAGCACCCTATATAGATATAATACACCCAGACTCAGAACAAACAATTCTGCTCATCACAGAAAAGTTTGCCCTGTGTGGGGATCGAACCCACGACTCTCGGATCAGAGGTCAGGATCGCTAACCACTTAGCCACCGAGTCAGTAAGTAATAGTAACTATACTATGTGTAAAATCACAGCTGATTCCCGTACTATAGCATTATACCAATATGTTATGTATAATTTTAACAAATGGTTTTATTTTCGTTAGTTCGCAATTTAACTGGGGGTTGGTTGCCGGGACTTGTACCGAGCACACGTCTGCTGAGTTAATTTTTAATTTTTTCCGTTTCAGAGTAGTCTCAACGTTATTTTTGTAATGGGAAAATAGCTGTGATTCCAATTCAATGATAAGCGGTCCTCAAAAGAGGATTAACTCGGGAGACAGCTCCGTTTTCCGAGTTCCAGCAGCAAACCACCACGTGGAGCGTCTTTAAGTGCCCATCACCCTAAGAGCCGTGCCTTTCACTTGACATAGGCGTTTCGCCATTTTTTTAATTGAAGATTCTCCCATTTTTCACTAGACATTGGCAAAATCACTCCTTTAATGAGTTGTGGAATGCCAAATAGTAAAATAGAATTTAATTGTATGGAATTTCAATCTATGCTTACAAAAATATTTGCCCTGAACGGAAGTTGAACCCTCGTAAAGCAGTCAGGAGAGGTAACTGGAACAGCTACTAATATAATCTAATCTGTGACTGGAACCGTATATGCTACCATGTCAGTTAAATAAGCGAATAGGTTTAAATTCCGTCTATTGACAGATTAAAAACGATATTTTATTTTTTTATAAGATATTATAAACAATAATTATAGGGTACTTGACAGCATCAACAATTAATTATTAACTATTTTTTTCACTAAATATACCAGTATTTTATTGAAGCAGTAGAAAACCTTGATGGCTGGGAATTTTATTACATGGGCATTTTTTTATTAATAAAAAATTTTGTAAAGAATATAGAAACGACCGTTGTATTTTCATAAAAAAAATCGTTTTTGACACTTGATAATAAGTATCTCGGACGAGTAGCAGTCGACATCCCTTAAATCACCTTAATGTTAAGAAATTGCAATTAAATTCTCTCCCTCTTCCTACTTTTTAATCTTCCGATTATCATTAATCTTCTTTATTTAAAACTACATCATCAATTTCACTTTAAAAAAAAAACATTCCACTGCGATAAATTCTCCGAAAAATAAAACTGTAAACAAAACGAACTGTTTTAGTGGTAGTAGGATTTAGGGTTGTGACTTTTCGGATACATGCTGTGGATGTGGATTCCGAGAGTCGCTTGCCTACGGTAGGTTAGGTGGAATACCAAAAAAGAAGCTTGGTTACTTTTACTCCTTTAGTGGGATCTGACAGGCAACAGACTGAAGTATAAAAAATTTTTTAGCAAAACCATAAAAACTTACAAAAAGATACAATGTTGCTTGAGCTGCCAGCGACACATATGTAAACAATAGATTCGGAATACTTTTGATGAAACTGTTTTTGCTACCTCTTCGATCATTGAATTTTTTTTCAAGAAGCATCACGCACTTCAGTTCTATTGTATAATATTCAGCAAGACTATTATAAAATAGGAACATGAGTATAAAATGCGGTCTTCATCAGAAAATATTTTCGGGTATCCGATATTCGGATATTCGATTACTGACCTCTGCAAAATAATTATCTGTTAAATTGATCGGCCAATCCATTAGTTTGATTTGGCAACAGAATTGGGAATAAGATTGGATTGTGGTAGGGATGGCGATCCTCTTTTTTCAGCAACATTTATATGACCATACATAACTAGGATGACATGTCATGTCCACTGTCACTTCAAGATGAACGTTTTTTTTATCTTAACCGCCTCCGTGGCCTAGCGGCTAGTCCGCTCGCTTCACATCAGGAGGTCGCGGGTTCGATTCCCGGCGGGGTCCAACTTTGTAGGACTCGGTTTGGTTGGTGGTAGGGCATTTTCTGAGCCCGCCTGGCTAGCTACCACCATCTTATCTAAGTCTTGCCGCCAAACATCAATGTTGACAGCATTGATGTGTTCCGGCATGAAGATAAGATAGCCAGTTCCCCATTGCGTTGGGGAATCTTGGTAAGCCCGCTTCCATCTTCGGCATCATCGTCACTTACCACCAGGTGAGATGATGCCAAGGGCTTACCAATTGTGGATAAAAAAAAAAAAAAAAAAAAAAAATCATACAGTCAAGAAAACTTCGGAAAGCATGAATTTGCTAGAACATAGATACAAAGATGTTTAAACGAATAAAGTATCATACGTTCCAGCAGTAAGGTACTACATGTTATCCAAACTGCCTCTTGTTAAAAATATACAGGGTGACTTTAAATTACTTCTTGATACGCAAGGCTATGCATGTGCTCATGATAACAAACAACTTTCCCTAAGAAACCAATAGTCGAATCGCAAAAAAAAATTTGGACTCTTCATACTACCGTAATTTGGCCGGTCAGTTAATCGATTTGTATGGAGAGTTCAATTTTTTTTTGCGATTTGACTATGGGTTCCATAGGGAAAGTTGTTTGTTATCCGATTTCTCAATCAATGACGTGCTCAATTTATAAGTATATTTAGTGGAAAGTACCTATAAGACTTGTTAAAAGTTTTGTGAATATTACTGCTAATTTATTAGGTAATGTACATAATATATTTTTGCTTATAATACCTACAAATTTTATTGTTGTAATGTTAAAGAAGTTTAGCAATTTGTATTTGTAATTGAAAACTGTTTTTTTCTTCTTTTTTTAAATGTAATTTTAATATTAATTATCATATTTTAATATTTTTACACTTGGACTTAAGCAGATTTTGTAAGGAACTCGTAAAATATTTAAGATCTTATTTTAATTACTCAAAATTATGCAAATAAACGAAATTCAATTCAGTATATTATATTATACACATACTGAAATTTAGAGTACCACAGTATTCTCTTAAATAGATAATTGCAATGAATTATTTCGTTACGTGCCATTACATTATTGTTACGAGTGAATTTAATTTCGTTATCCCTGGATTAGAGCAAGCGTTTAGGGTGCATAATTGATGCAGTAGGATAATCTTCGGAAATCAAAATGAGGGTTTCAGGGTAGCTATTTCGAAGTCAGAATCGTATGGAGGTTTAAAGGTAGCTAGCTACATACTTTATGAAATTACGCACTAAATGGGAATATAAATAGGTATTCGAAGTAAATCCTAACGATAAACTGCAGTAAATCGTCTGTAATGGTCTGAATAAAGGCCATTAAACCTATCTACTTCAGAATAGAAGCGCCGTGGCTCTGCGGTTAGTGACTCCGTCCTCCTAAGCAGAGGCCTCGGGTTCAAATTCTGGCCAGTGCACCAATGAGATTTTCGAAACTTACGTGCATTTTCATACCGACTGCTTTAACGGTGAAGGAAAACATCGTGAGGAAACCTGCTCATAATACCCCTAGGTTAATGTTTTAAGTTGTATATGTTGTTTTTGTGTTGTTTCTAATGCCTGGTGTATATAATAAACGTTTTATCTATCAATCTATCTATCTATCTATCACATCTGATGTCTAGTTGGGCATGATATAGGACATTTCATACAAATTGATCATTTGTTTTGCCATTTTTGTATGGAGAGTCCAAAATTTTTTTGCGATTTGAGCAAAGTCGTAGAAAAAAAGTTGTTCAGTACGATGAGTAGAATCCTCAGTTAACGGGTCCTACACCAATTTAGTTACATCCTGTATATATACTTTGCGGTCTTATTTTTAATGAGGGCAGTACAGAATCATATATTAGCTAAAGTAAGCTAAGCTAAAGCTAAGTTCATTCTTCTGTAATGGAACTGTAGAATTCAATATTATCATAGTAGGAATATGAAGGAAAAATTATTTTGCTACCGCGAATGATAAGATTCTGTTTATATTTTTATCATCAAATTAATCAAGAGATATATGTATTGTATATAGGGTGACTTTAAATTAGTTCTTGATACCAAAACATATGCATGTGCTCATGATAACAAACAACTTTCCCTAAGGAACCCATAGTTAAATCTCAAAAAAAAAATTGGACTCTTCATACTAATTTGGCCGGTTCATTGACCGATTTGTATGGAGAGTCCAAAACTTTTTTTTGAGATTTGACTATGGGTTCCTTAGGGAAAGTTGTTGGTTATCATGAGCACATGCAAAGCCTTTCGTATCAAGAACTAATTTAAAGTCACCCTATATAAGGTGCTATTTTATTAGTGCCCGATATTTTAATCAGTGCTTCTACTCCTGATTCTGATCAACTTTCCCCAAGAAACCCATAGTCAAATCGAAAAAAAATTTTTGGACTCTTCATACAAATCGATCAGCCGAGCGGCCAAATTAGTATGAAGAGCCCAAAAAATTTTTTGCGATTTGACTATGGGTTCCTTGGGGAAAGTTGATCAGAATCAGGAGTAGAAGCACTGACTAAAATATCGGGCACTAATAAAGTAGCACCTTATATATTTAAGAGGTGTGTTGTGGTATCCTGGATTTGATGCTTCGGACGAATAAAATAAAAACTTTACGTTAAAAACTACCTTAATGTTATATTTATACATAAACTAGCCTCTACCCGCAACTTCGTCTGCATGGACTTCAGAATTGGGTCCAGAGGAGAGAAACAAAATGTTACAGCGGCGCCATCTAGTGATAAAGTAAATTTTCAGTTTGTAGCCATTCCTCCGGGAATCCTCAAGTTTTCCGGGATAAAAAGTATGCTATGTGTTAGCTGATGCTTCATCTATCTCTCTACCTTTCATCCAAAACCGTTCAGTAGTTTCGGCGTCAAAGTGGAACAAACAAATAAAGAAACAAACATCCATACTTTCGCATTTATAATATGAGTGAGATGAGATAAAGTTGACTCCCCAAACAAAACTGCTGATCATTTGATATAAAATCTCCGAAAATACCTAATTTAGCGAACTAAGCAACAAAATGAGTTGGAAGAAGTGAATTGGCTAAAGGCGAAAGTAGATCAATTTGATCGAGTAAAGAGTGGTAGCCATACTAATTGTTTGAAGTATTTTAGGACTCTTATACAGGGTTATTTCCCCCCCCCCCACCAAAACATCACAGTGGCTTCACGCAAAAAAAATTTGGACCTTTCATACTAATTTGATCACGTGATCGGCCTACTTTGTATGGAGATGCCAAAAATTTGATTGCGAATTGAGCATTGGTTCTTGGGAAAAGTTGTTCAGTTTCATGAATAGAAGCCACTGTGAAGTTTTGGTGTAAGTAAGTAAGTAAATAAAGACTTTATTGCTTTTAAACAAGGTATGTACATAAAATGTGATCTTAATAAACTTAATATAGAATCACTTGTTTAGCCATAAATGTAGCATGCAAATTATATTACAGTGAATGTGGCCAGTTTATGTAGTTGTCCTGTGGCTTAAAAATTCATCAACAGAGTAAAACGTGTTTTGAAGACGCCATTCGTGTAAGCACTTCTTAAATCTGTTAAAAGGAAGATCTTTTATTGATTGTGGTATTTTATTATAGATAACGTGACCCATCCAGTAGCAATTTTTCTTATAATAGGTTGTCTTAGGAATATCGCTCATAACCAGCCTATTTCGATTTCTTTTTACTCTGGCATTTACTTCCCACGCTTCTTCTTTAAACAAATTTAGCCATCTCGAATATATAAATGCATGGTAGTGGCAAGATTTTTAAACTTTTAAATAGCGGCCTACACGATACGTCTTGTGCTACTCCGAAAATTGCGCGTATACATTTCTTCTGGACAATAAAGACACTTTTGATATAAGCAACATTGCCCCAGATTATTATCCCATAGCGAAGGATGGATTCGACTTATTATCCCATATCGGAGGATGGATTCGACTTATTATCCCATAGCGGAGGATGGATTCGACTTATTATCCCATAGCGGAGGATGGATTCGACTTATTATCCCATAGCGGAGGATGGATTCGACTTATTATCCCATAGCGGAGGATGGATTCGACTTATTATCCCATAGCGGAGGATGGATTCGACTTATTATCCCATAACGGAGGATGGATTCGACTAGCGACTATTATCGCATAGCGGTGGGGGGTCCAAAAATAACCCTGTATTTATGAGAGAGATATAAGAGAGAAAAAGCGGCCAAGTGTGAGTCGGACTCGCCCATGAAGGGTTCCGTAGCAGCAAGTAACATAATATAAAAGTTCTTGTTCTTGTAAGAGTTAATTGTAGGTAAATTGCGGTTTACGATTTATGACGTATTAAAAAAAACTACTTACTAGGTAGCGTTCAAACCAATTTTCGGTGAAAGTTTGCATGGTAATGTACATCATATATTTTTTTTAGTTTTATCATTCTCTTATTTTAGAATTTACGGGGGGGGGGGGGGGGGCACACATTTTAATACTTTGGAAGTGTGTCTCGCGCAAACTTTTTAGTTTAGAAAAAAATGATATTAGAAACCTCAATATCATTTTTGAAAACCTATCCATAGATAGTATGGGTTTGATGAAAAAAAAATATATTGTTTTTTTCCATTTTTGTGTGAAAATCTTAATGCGGTTCACAAAATACATCTACTTACTAAGTTTCAAGAGTATAGTTCTTATAGTTTCGGAAAAAGTGGCTGTGACATACGGACGGACAGATAGACAGATAGACATGACGAATCCATAAGGGTTCCGTTTTTTGCCATTTGGCTACGGTACCCTAAAAAGGGATTTTTAAACTAAACAAGTTTGTTCTTTGGCAAAATTTATTAAGTTTCATTAGAATGATATCTACGACCAAAAGGCACTTTTAACTTAAAAAACTGATTTTATACAAAATGGTTAGGTTAGATTGGGTTTCATCACTGACTCCCGCATTATACTCGTGATCGGGTGCTGTCGTGTGAACTGGCCTGCTCTTGTCATTGATGTTTGGTCACAATAATTACCTGTTTGCACATTGTACTTGTATGTTTTTGTTGATCCTTTCACATTCGTTTGTAATAGTATGCAACTAAGCTAACTATATCTTTGTTGTTTACCTGAATTATGTAATAGCATATAAGAATTTTATTTTAAAAAATGTGTTGGAGGGAGTTTCTTTAGGGCCCGACGTTTCTTCTCTCTCCGCAAACACTTCCCGAAACGTTGGGTATACGAGTTCCGAGTGGTAGGAACTTCGTATTAGGTAGAAAAAATATGACGTTCGAAAAGTGTACAGAGATACCTACTTCGAATAAATATTATTTCATTTCATTTCATTTGATCAAGAAGCATCAATTTATTTAGCGCTTTTAACTTCAAAAAACTAAGATAGGTATAATACAAAAATGGTTTATTTTTCCATCAAACAAAGAGATTCTTAAGGTTAAAAGCTCCTTTTCTATAGCCGTGTGCTTCGCAAGATAAAGAATAGGTATAAATGAGAAAGTGCAAAAGCATTGAATGGAAAGCATTGTTGGTGAAACAGGGATGAATTAAGTAATATTAGATTGTAAAATACATTAATTATAAAATATATTTATTTTAAAATGTATTAATTTATTTGTTCTCCGTCTTTAGGATTTATTAACAGAATGTGTTCTCGTGATGCTTAAGAAAAGAAAATACCTGAGTACAAAACTCTGCTGAAGTCTAATTCCCTATAACAGAATATAAGAAAATGAAAATTTCACAGTTACAAAGTTTGTTTCCTTTTCTTTTCTCTGTTTGAATTAAAAGCAATTTAAATAAGCAAGTAAATATGTGTTCCAACGTATTTTTGCAACTTTATTTTGCTTCTAAACATGAACAAAAGTTACACGGAAAACTTTGTACATTCTGGATTTAACTTTATAATTGGACTATAACGGCCGCTTGCACATCGCAGGCGTCCCACTTAAAAATGTAATAAGTACAGAACTTACTTCACGTTATTTGTAAATAAATAAAATGGACTCCGCAAACAAAGGTGATCAATAAAAAAATCTGCTGATCATTTGATAGTGTAAAATCTCTAAAAAATACCTAATTTAGCGAATTAAGCAACAAAATCAGTTGTAAAATAATAATAATAATAATATCTATAATATCTGGGACAAATCACACACGGTCATCTGGCCCCAAACTAGGATTCCCTGTATCTTGGGAACCAGAGACTGATATACATACACATATACATTTAAATACATACATATATAGATATTATACACCCAGACTCAGAGCAAACAATTCTGCTCATCACAGAAAAGTTTGCCCTGTGTGGGGATCGAACCCACGACTCTCGGATCAGAGGTCAGGATCGCCAACCACTTAGCCACCGAGTCAGTCAAAAAAATTGAATTGACAAAAGGCGAAAGTAGATTAGCCTGATCGAGTGAGTAGCCATAGTATTGAGTCTATTAGTTTAAACTGGACTATAACGGCCGCTTGCGCATCGCAGGCGTCCCACTTAAAAATGTAATACAGAATTTACTTAACAATAAGATAGATAATAAGTATCTCCTAAATTCCACCCTGCAACATTATCAGGGTTTTTCAAACTTCTTGAATTCTCCGCCCCTTTCCAAGTTAAAATTATTAATTAGGGCCATAAACATACAAAGTTTTAGTGATTTAAAATACTACTATACTTATAATTTTCTTCGATTAGAAAATGATTAAGTTATTAATGTCTTTAAAATAGAACCACGTTTTCACAAATTAAAAAAAATAACAGGCCAGCGTTGTCACTGAAATCGTATTTTTTGTCGTTTATTGTAGGAGCTATAAATACTTGCATTTTTTCTAAAAACCGCGATCCTTGACAAAGGCTACGCGGCGGGGGGCCTCAGCCCACACAGGTTGAAAAACACTGGTCTACATCGTATTGGAGTTTAGGATAGCTTAAGTTTTCCTGTAATGTCCTCTAATATTATTTGATTCAAGTAAGTAAGTAAATATATAATACTTTATTGAACACCAATATAAAGATACATTAATGGATACTCCAATTCAAAAAATCAATAAGTCCAAATTTGATGGTTTTGAACTGTTTTTATTTTTTTATGACATTGAATGTTAACATAAGGTAATGATTCTTTTAACAAATAAAACCGCTAAATTGTTTATATTACTTTTACTTTTCATTATTTTTTTAACCTGATCATCATCTGATTTCAGTACAAATTTAAAACATAATAACTTCAATATGTAAAAGTAATTTTTGGACTTAGTGATTTCTTGAATTGGAGCATCCATTTCAAACTCAAAGGCTTTAAACTTTAAAAAAAATGTGAAAGGACGGCCTTATCGCTATTCTCAACCGTTTACCCGATTGCTAAATAGCTGAGGTTTATGTCTTTTAGATGTATTATGTATATCCGTTTCATTACTGACTTTAGCCAAAACTTCTTGATGAATTTCAAGGGTTCGTTACATTTGTCTTAATCCCCCGATTTCCATAGAATTCATTTTTATTATTAGAAATTGCTTTCGAAAATATTCTGAAAATTCTAATTAAAGTATACTTCGCAACTGATTGGCCAATGTTGTATAGAAAGTGCAGTTTTGTTACCCCTGTATAATGCTGCTTGTAAAGATTCAAACAAACTTCTCATAGAGTAAAGAATCATAGGAGCTCCAACGTAATGGAAATAGTCCTTCAGCCTACAAGTGCTACAGAAAGTACACTTGAGAACTAGGTACTAGAGAAAGCACTACGACCGGCTAACAATATACAGAGTAGATGTAACAAAATTGGTGTAGGATCCGTTGACTAGGGATTCTACTCATCGTACTGAACAACTTTTGTTCTACGACTTTGGTCAAATCCCAAAAAAAAATGTTGGATATTTCATAGAAATTGATAATCTGTTTTGCTATTTTTGTATCGAGAGACCAATTTTTTTTTTGCGATTTGACCAAAGTCGTAGAAACAAAAGTTGTCAGTACGATGAGTTGAATCCTCAGTTAACAGGTCCTACACAATTTTTTTTACACCCTATATAGGCTTCTGAGACAACAATGTAGTGCAGTCAGAAATCACAATTCTCTATTCACCCCTATTCAGACACAGTTTCTCTTTCTGTCGCCCATACAGCCTAAGTATACCTAAATGGTATAAAAAGCACGAAATGGATGACCCGAGTCTTCTTGAAGCGATATTAATAGGTTGATATTTAAGGGGGGTTAAGATTTAAGAGGTGCATGAAATGTTCCGATTTTTAAGAAAGAAGCGGACTATATATAGGACATAAAATATATATGGATATACGGATATCTCTATGTATATCGAAATCACAGACTTGCACCCCCAAAATATATTTTTTTGTATGGTACCGTGTTACTTTTTTTTACCCGACTACGGCGAAGCAAAAAGGAGGGTTACTTAAATAAACTCTTCGGCATCGGCATCATTAATCAAGTGAAATGATGCCAAGGGCAAACAATTGTGAATTAAAATAAATGTGTTTATTGATGTTCAACGTCCTTAAATTTAGATGTACCAAAAAACTGGCCAAGTGCGAGTTGGACTCGCACATATAGGGTTCCGTACCATCGTACAAGAACCTCCAAAAACACGTCTCTTGTATGGGCCCCCCTTTAATTTTTAAATATTTTATTGGCGACTATAGCAATAGAAACTCTGTGAGCATTTCAAGCGTCTACCTGTTGCTATTATTGAGATCTAGCAAAACACGCCAAATAAATACGTTTCTAGTAGGGGAGCCCCATTTATTGTTTTATTATTTGTTTTTGTAGCGGTAACGGAAATACACATTCTGTGAAAATTTCAACTGTCCACCTACTACGGTTCATGAGATACAGCCCGCTGACAGACGGACGGACGGACGGACTGACCGACAGCAGAGGCTTAGTAATAGGGTCCCGTTCGCCTTTGGGCATTAAACCCTAAAAAACTGGATTACACGCGAAAGTCGTCAGGAAGTCATTAAAACGAGACGAAATAAAAGGCATTAGAATACTTAAAGTGCTTATCAAGACGACAGCCGACTTTTATATTGGCTCGGAGGGATTTTCCAGAGTCATAAATTGGAACTGGATGTGACTGAGTAGGCTGTTAATGTAAACCTTTTTGGTGCTCTATACAGGTTGACTAAATTTGATAAAAAAGCGTCGGTGGCGCACCGGGTAGTGACTCAGTCCTCCTAACCAGAGGTCTCGAGTTCAAATCCTGGCCAGTGCACTAATGAGTTTTTCGAAATTTACGTCCATTTTCATACATACTGTTTTACGGTGAAAGAAAACATCCTGAGAAAAACCTGCACATCTGATTTCTAGATGTGTTTGATGGTCGCGTTGCACACGTCCGTAGGTGTAAATCTAAATGCCCTACACCTACACGTGACCGCGGGTGATGCTAAGTGCAACACTAGGCAACCGCCGTCTATATCTTGTAGATAGGATGGTTAAATGTGCCACACGATAGGAAATAATTTCGATTATAATATACAATACAACCCTTAGGTTTCCATACTGCTCTCATAATGGAGTCTCCATATACTTTGCAGCTTCCTTCTTGTGAGGGCAGCATAGCAAAAAAAAATCAGTTTTTCATGAAACTACTCATGTATAGTTTCTTGAGATGCCTATGCTTCGGCGCGAATGGGCTGGCTCGACCGGAGTGATAACACGGTCTCACAGAAAACCGGCGTGAAGCAACGCTTGCGTTGTTTTCGCCGAGTGAGTGAGGGTACCGGAGGCTCAACCTCCCCCGCATTTCCCCATCCAATTTCAAAGGTCGGCAACGCACTTGTGACACCTCTGGTGTTGCGGGTGTCTATTGGTGGCGGTAATCGCTTACCATCAGGTGATTCGTCTGCTCATTAAACCTATCACATAAAAAAAATAAAAAAACATTGTGTGTGAAAATCCGAACAGGATTTGTACAGGAAGTTTACTCGAATAGTAAAAAAAGAGCTTTAAAATAGGACTTCAAATCCATCAGTCGATCCGTCAACGTTGAATAGGAACTCTCTATACAGGGTGTTTTACACCTATATACAGGGTGTTAAAAAAGTGCGTTTGAGATTTTAAGGGGTCAGAATCAAGTATAGAATATAGGAAAAATATTGAAAATCCAATCTATTGTACATATTTTTCCCATACAAATTCTTAATTCACTATCCAGATTTAGTATGGGAAACTGAAACAAAATTGATCGGATTTTTCCAATATTTTGCTAAAGATAGCTTACCGGGAATCAACATAGCATAGTCTTATTCCAAATTTCCGTGTTCGCGAACCGCATGCAGCTCGCGTCCAACACACCCCCAACGATGGCAGTCAAAAAAAAAAACGAAAACAACGCAGGTGGAGCCGTGGGCAAAAGTTAGTAGGTACATACATATTTGACAACAGTTCCAAAACAAGATAATCTTATTGTCACGCTCCCAAATTGAATTTTAAAGCAATTAAGAATCACCTTTATGTGTGTGAAAGTTAAGAGGGGATACTTAACTGGGGAAAACAAATTGGAAATTGTTTTCCCGACTGAAAACTTTCAAAGAATTCGCTAAACTCCCAAGAACATTTCAAAATATCCTTAAAGGCTCTTAACTAGACAATAAGGGAAATTTTGCAACTTCAAGTTTGTCACTTTGAAAGTTTTGTAAACAAACATTAATTTTATATACAAGTTTTTATGTGAAACAAAGGAAGAACGGATAATATTATTCGACGCACTTTTGAATAAAAAAAAGTGGCCAAGTGCGAGTCGGACTCGCCCATGAAGGGTTCCGTAACAGCAAGTAACATAATATAAAAGTTCTTGTACTTCGTTGTAGGTAAATTGCGGTTTACGATTTATGACGTATTAAAAAAAAAACTACTTACTAGATCTCGTTCAAACCAATTTTAGGTGGAAGTTTGCATGGTAATGTACATCATATATATTTTTTAGTTTTATCATTCTCTTATTTTAGAAGTTACAGGGGGGGGGGACACACATTTTATAACTTTGAAAGTGTCTCTCGCGCAAACTATTCAGTTTAGAAAAAAATGATATTAGAAACCTCAATATCATTTTTGAAGACCTATCCATAGATACCCCACACGTATGGGTTTGATGAAAAAAAATTTTAGAGTTTCAGTTTTAAGTATGGGGAACCCCCAAATTTTTTTTTTTCTATTTTTGTGTGAAAATCTTAATGCGGTTCACAGAATACATCTACTTACCAAGTTTCAATAGTATAGTTCTTATAGTTTCGGAAAAAAGTGGCTGTGACATACGGACGGACAGACAGACAGACAGACAGACAGACAGACATCACGAATCCATAAGGGTTCCGTTTATTTGCCATTTGGCTACGGAACCCTAAAAAACTCGCTTTAAAATTGCTACAAAAAAATAGAATGATCTTTTCTTATACTTAATATTAAACGAGTTATCTTGTAAGCTCCAACAATCTCGAAAACGGCGTAAAAAATGTCTACGAAAATTTTGGGTTAAGGTTTTTAAGCCCAGAACTCGATCTGTTAGGGAATTTATCTTTGGAAATCTGGTCATCACAGAAATGTTTGCCTTGGGTGTAGATCGAACCCACGAATCTCGGATAGTGAGACGCACTAACCACTGAGCTTACCGAGTCAGTCTATAAATAAAACTTACCATTTAAATTTGAAAACTGAAATACGTTAATTCAGGCGATGCATTATGACTACTTGATTCAACTCCGTACCCCCCCCCCCCCCAAAAAAAATAATTCCTTCTTATAACACAGAAGTTAATTTAGCTAAACACGTTTTTACGAACATAATTTCCATTTGCAGCAGCAAAAACCCTTGATTCAGTCGTTAAGCCGCCTTAGGGCTCCCACACATAACTGCGAATTCGCATCGCATCGCAGAAATCTGCGAACTTGCCCATACAAAGTCTATGTTATTAGTATGGGCAAGTTCGCGATGCGACGTCGCATCGCAGTTTTGTGTGGGAGCCCTTAAGAGCAGATCAGTCGTTTCGGGTCGGCCGTTTCTTGTAATATACGACGACTTTTTTTCCTTAAGACCGCACGTCTTAAGGAAAAAAGCCCGACCAAGTAAGAACTTAATACTTAACAGATGGTTCTATGAATAAACCATGATAATATTAGTGATGAAACAATCACGATTAATTGTAATTGTCAATTATTGGCATTTTAACAATTAATTGTGACTGTCATATTTACGGAAATTTTATTATTTTAACAATTACGTTTGCCCCTTTTAAATTAAAATATCTAGAAGACAAAACTTTATCGCGACCATTTCGCTAGAAGCTTCGCTATAAAATTTCGAGATTCTGATTATGCCAAGAAATAGTGCCTAAATAGTGCTCCTAACATGCAATTGGTGCTTCAATAAAACCCGAGACATAGAGCTTTTAGGTTTTGACGAATCATATTATGTCGTGTTTTAGGTCTCGTACCTACTTTGATTTTTGATTTTTAATACTTTGTCTTCCCTCCTCCCTTCCCTCATTCCCTCATCTTTTCAAGGCAAACCGCATCAGTGATTTTATTTTATACTAGAAGACGACATGTTCATCTAATTATACAATCTCCCCATTTTATAATTTTTGTTATTCTTTATTTTTTCAGACTACGGCCCCGTATATAAAGAATCGGGTATAATGAAATACTATTTATATTTTGAATCCGGATTAATTAAATGTAGATGACGTCATTAGGATCACGCCAGTTTCTAAATTTTTTATTATGACAGAGGTGGCAAACGAGCAGACGGATCACCTGATGGTAAGCGATTACCGCCGCCCATAGATGAGCCGCCCGCAACACCAGAGGAGTAGCAAGTGCGTTGCCGGCCTTCAATATGGGAGTACGCTCTTAGAGTAGGAGTATTAAACATTTTTTGACAAACCATGTATTCCAGATGCCTGACTTACCTACTGATCACACAAGAAAAGTTGTTTTATAGTGTTTTGAAAACCTAGGTGTCTATTGATATTGTCTTATACCTACATAGATCCGATTCACCACATCGATACATTTCAGCAAATTAGACAGCGTCATTGTCGTCAGCAGACTTGTGGTATTATGACTGATTCGGTGGCTAAGTGGTTAGCGATCCTGACCTCTGATCCGAGAGTCGTGGGTTCGATCCCCACACAGGGCAAACTTTTCTGTGATGAGTAGAATTGTTTGTTCTGAGTCTGGGTGTATTATATCTGTATATGTATGTATTTAAATGTATATGTGTATGTATATCAGTCTCTGGTTCCCAAGATACAGGGAATCCTAGTTTGGGGCTAGATGACCGTGTGTGATTTGTCCCGGATATTATAGAATAGAATAGAAGAATAGAATAGAATATTCTTTATTGCAATAAATGTGGTAGATTATGATGTTTACATTTTCCTTATATATTTGTTAGTAACACACATTTAGTCGTTACAGACATGCAATATTCAAAATATACATTGAGCAGCATCATTACTAAACAATAATATTAAAATTAACACCAATACTACAACATGCAAGTCTAAATAATTTGTTATTTTCTAGAATTATATTATAATTATCAATATCATTTTATGTCAATTTATATCCTACAATTATAAAATGTCCTTTTATATCTTATTTAAATTGTCTGTTATTTAATTACATTAATATAAATTATTATTATATGTATAGTATATTTCAGCTTAAGTTTTCTATTGAAAACCTGGAAAAGCGTGTAACCTGAAATAGCTTTACAGAAGTTTGATTGTAAATATCCATTAAAATAACAAGCAAAGATAAACCTTGAAGAACGTTTGCACCCAAAAAACGCAAGTAGAAAGTTTGAAACCTTTAGTTTCAGATCTTTATCTGATTCATATCATATTTGTAGGTGATAAAATTGTGATATTACTTGATGGAAAGATGTCGTGATAATTTTTGTACGCAATTTATTAATAATTTCGTTAATCTGTATACTCCGAGGTCACATTCTGAAGTGTCATACAGATGTAACTAGTATAGACGTTAATTTTTCTATAAGGTGTTACAAAACCTTTAATGTTTTAACATCGAAATCTCCAAAAAGAGTGACATTTAGATTTTTTTAAATTTTATATTAAAATAGCATAAGCAATTTGTCTTTTTATTCATTTTGCCTGCCAGACTGATATACAATATTTGCGTATCACAATTGGTGGAGTATCACTTACCGTCAGGTGAGATGATGCCAAGGGATTACCAATTAAGAATAAAAAAAAACTCCTCACCAATTAAGTTTTATTAATATTCGTTCCCAAACCAACAAAAAATGAGATGAGAATAGGGATCAGGATACAAGAAACCATTGTTTTAATATCAACCTTATTTAAGGCAAAGCATAATTATATTTGTCATGCCCTTGTAAAATATAATCAAAATTGATTTTACCAAAAATAACTTCTCTTCATAGACGCTACTCAAAATTACCGTCGCTGTTTTTGTTAAAAGAACCGTTCCCTGGGTACGCTCGTTGGAATTTATCAAAATTAATTGTGAATTATTGTTTACAGAAATTAATTTGGAAACCTCGAGATTAGCCTGTTATAGACACCTGCTACGCATTTTGTTTATAAGAGAAAGGAAATTATTTAAAATTGAAGCTGAATTCGGTGCTTTTTAGAATAATATTGTTATAACTATATTCTGTCTTTCCACTCTGACCAATTAAACCGATCCACTAAAACGGATCAACTATACCTATAATGCTACAAGTTAACAACAACAATTAACAATAACAATATAACAATTATATAATAATATATTATATATGTATAATATAACAATTATTGTATACATATATAATATATTATTATATTTATTTATTATTATTATATTTATTATATTATTTATAACAATTTCTTCTATTTAGTTGTGATCTTTATTGATAAGACTGCCTTTGCTTAAACATACATCAAACCAAGACATGATTACGTGACTGCGACCGACACAAAAGCGAATTAGGCACCTTACCGCGAATGTACATTACTGCAAAACATTTTTTGCTCAGGGGGTATCCTTGGGAATCGGGATTTTTTCGTCGTACGGCTTAATTGTTTTTTGCAAAATTATTCGAAAGATATACCATTGTATACTTTTCGAAAGTAACTTTTTTGTCTGCGTAATTCGAAGTTCTTACCACTTGGAATACCCAATGTTTCGGGAAAAGTTTGCAGAGAGAGAAGAAACGTCGGGTCCAAAAGAAACTCCCTCCAACACATTTTTTATACACATTTTTAACCAGAGGTCTCGGTTTCAAATCCTGGCTAATGAGTTTTTCGAAACTTACGTGTATTTTAATAACGATTGCTTTAACCGTGAAACATTGTGAGGAAACCTACACATCTGAGTACTAGATGTGTAATGATGGTCGCGTTGCACTCGTCTCTTTAATCTAAATGACCTACACGTTACCGCGGATGATGCTAAGTGCAACATCAGGCAACTGGCTTCTACCCTTTGTGATAGTCCGTAAAATTGATTAAAAATATTTTAACAAAATTGCTCCTCCAGCGCTGTTTCTACAGCGTTAAAGAATATCTCGAATATAAAAATGTATAGGTAGATAAAGAGTGTAAAGAATCAATTTATGTTAATATTTGCATAAGTGATAAAGGTTGAATACCGTTACTGGCACCACTATTTTTAAGACCTACGCAAGTATGATGTATTCAGGCAAATAAATATGAAGACAGCTTCTTTTACTGTGACACATTTTATTCCAAATTACAGCTATTAATGGTAACCCTTTTGAAGTTTGACCGTAACTACAGCAATTTAACTCAGTATAACTTTTGCAACTCTGATATACTGGTTGAGCATAGGCAGTATATCTCAAAGTTGAAATTTAATTTTCCAACGGAATACACTTTCAAGTTATCCTTTGCTTCGAATTAATTAAATGGATAAGAACGTGTCACTAGCATAAAGTCGCTTTTAATTCACTGTTCAAATAAGTGAAATGAAGTGTCTCAAAAAAGTTTTGAACCCATTAGGTATTGAATAAGAAAAAAAATTAAGCAAATGTTAGTGACACAAGAATAAAATAAATAAAATTAATTAATATAGTAAATATGCCTAGCATGTGGGTGGATGAGGGCAGTGACCCAGTGCTTCTGCAGCACACACTGTCGGGTCTGTTGGAAAAAGGTTGCATAACCATAGCTTCAGTTAATCGATTAACTAAAATGTTTAAAAGTTTAAAAGCTTTACGTCATCTGCTATTTGTAGTAGAGTAAATAGAACATTTAATTAACTGCAGTAGAGATTTGAAATGCATCGTAAACACTATAAAAAGGCGCAAACATTCCCCATAAAACTTTGTACAACTTCAAAAACAAGGTTTTGTTTACGCGGATTTGTTTAAGGCTCTGAATTCACAAAACTAACACAAGAAACTAGTTAAACTAGTACCGAAAGCTATTCTAATAACAATATTATCTTTCAAGATACTTATACAACCAATGTTTGCTTGTAAATCCTTATTTTTAGTTCAATATTCAATTATGAAGTTTAGTGTTGGCATAGGCCTCCCGCAAGGCTCATTATTAGGGCCGCTTTTGTTTTTGGTAAATAGGTACGATGCTATTAAAAGAATCATTATTTATTGTTTTGATTCATATTCAATCTACTTAATTGTATTAAAAAAATACGCATCTCAAGATCGGTCTTTAAGAAATCCTAATTTCAGCAGTAAATGTAAATGATATGATGATGATGATCAAGAAAAAAGAGATGTATCAAGAAAAAATCATCCAGTGCATTCTAGTAGTCACCTCGTAAAAAAAAAATAGAGGACGACGTCTATAGTTTAAACGCAATATCTCTTTATAAAGATTTTATTAGCAATTCTTATAGCTAAGGACACGCCTTAAGAAAAACTTTAACTCACCAGACTAGACGAGTTTGGAAGAAAGTTTAAATAGGGCGCAGCTCCGGCTCCGCTTTTTGGTTGCAATTTAGTTTAATGGAAGCCAATTTTATTTATTTTTACTGTTATTAACTGTTGTATTTTACTACGCTTCATTTAGTGGGGTGTGTTGGTTAAGTTTTCGTCATGGTAACAATAAACAAACTTAGCTCTATTGAGTTTCTTACTTATTATCTATCTAATGTTTCAGATGATTAAATATAATAAATAGTTTGCCATTGTCAAGATACATACTTGTCCTGAATATTATAATTAGATTTAAAGTGTATCGTTGAGTGTACAAGTTCCGCGTGGTAGGAACTTTGTACTAGGAACTTGGAAGAATAAAATATGACGATTAAAAAAACTGCAAAGCACCAAAATAAAAAACATTTAACTTTAAAAATGTATCTTAATTGCTATTTTGACCTGCACACACGGATAGAACACTAATCTACCCAAAGGTGGCCTTATGATCATCTTGTGACCTTCAGTTCCACGATTTAAATTTCACCCTGTACAATGATTAAGCACTAATACTTAGGAAGCAATATCTTCGGATAAATATTTCAGATCACAGCGATTACCCGAACACACTCGTTTATCTATTAAAAATTCCTGTAGAAACTACCTATAAGTTTTAATTAAACCCATTCAAATAATAACAGCCTAGCCTTTCGCCTAGTAAGCAGAGTAGCGAAAACTTAATTGAAAGTAATAATAATTTATTTCGGACATAATCCATACTTTTTAGCAACATTGATACTTATAAAACTAGCGTTAGTAACCGACACACAACATAATATTCAAAAATAATAATCGACAATGCTGAAAGCGTCAAAAAACCGACTTCAATCGCGTAACATACGGGTCAAACTGAGAACCTTCCTTTTTTTGAAGTCGGTTAAAAATACAATAAGATGGCTTCGATGGGACCGTCAGACACCAGGGATATGGCTACAATGCTGCCGCTTAATGTTTCAGATATCTAAGTGAATCTTGGTGGCTAGATTGACCTGTGTATGCGAGTAGAACATGGAGAAGTTGGAGATGATGACCGGAGAATATTGTTACAAATGCTGCCGCTAAATGTTTCAGATATCTAAGAGAATCTTAGTGGCTAAACTGACCTGTGTATGCGAGTAGAACATGGAGAAGTTGGAGACGATGACTGGAACGGGCAGAGCGATCGTGAGCACGCCGGCCAACGCGCACAGAGCGCCCACAAACATGCCCAGGTAGGTCTTGGGCGCCATGTCACCGTAGCCCACCGTGGTCATGGTCACGATGGCCCACCAAAGCCCAAGGGGGATAGACTTGAACTGGTTATCTGGGTTGTCCTGGAACAAGATACGGAAGATAGACTAATCAGTTTAACAAAAATATGCGATTGAAAAAAATACTACTGGTTGGACAATACTATTATTATTATGCAAGGTCCAACTGGGTACCAGCAGTGGGTATATTTGCCGCGCAGCAGCGTCCTGTGTTCCCGCGAATAAGGCGAGATAGCCAGCGCATTGTCGGCATAACAGGCTATCTATATAAGCCCTCAAGCTCGCCAAGGCACTGATGGATAACGTTTCTGTGATTATAGATTCTCACAGATAGTGGTAGCTACTTTCCATCAAGTAGGCAATCAAAACAAAAAAAAAGTTTTAGGTAACAACCCATAACGACCCCATACTTAGAACCAATTTATTGTTTTTTTTTCTATTTTTGTGTGAAATATCGTATCTTAATGCGGTTCACAGAATACACATACTCGCCAAGTTTCACAGTATAGTTCTTATAGTTTCCGAAAGTGGCTGTGACATACGGACGGACAGACAGACAGACATGACGAATCTGTAAGGGTTTCGTTTTTTGCCATTTGGCTACGGAACCCTAAAAAGTGTATCCTATGCAAATCTGGGATTAAATAAAATACCGCTTTAAATAATGATTATCTCTCGATAGTTTTGTTTGGTAACGAGGGCGACACAAAGTGTTAAAAGGACATGACTTAGCCTGTGTCACGAGCTCACTCGTGACAAATGTCTTCATTCTGCCAGTACAAAGGAGCCAATCAGGCGAAAGAGATAAATCACCGATCGAATCACGACATGACCGAGCGCTGCTATTGGTCCGCGTTGATTAAACAGGCAGTTTGTCAAGTTTGAATTCGGATTTGGAATTTTGGAACAGAATGAAATGTGGATCCAGTTTTAACCTGTTTTTGTTGGTTTATTGCAAGCGTGTGCAGATTCATGAGATTAAAAAATTGAATTGTTACTTGTATAACAGTAAGTTTCCGAATAACAATACCTACGTATACGGCACATTCGTTATTTCTGAATTCAAGTACATAATATAAATACGTATACACAACAACATTAAAATATTTAAAAAGTATTCTTTAGACTAAAAGGCGTCTTCGATTAACGTAAAAAACTTTAATGATGATAATTACTTATTATAATGTAAGCAAAATATCTAACATTTAGAATTAAATATTAATTCCTTTATGACTTAACTTTGCTCTAAGAATTCTAATACAGTCAGCAAAAAAATCTTTTGACTTCCCCTTAATAGGTACTGGCTGTCAATTATTTGCCAACAATTAATTTTTCAAATCCTGATTGTATAAGTTCCTTCAGGAAAGTTGTTCGTTTCATGATAAGTATCTATCATTTACATACTGGGGTAGGCCACCAGCTCCATAACCTTCACTAATCCGGACTTGGCCCCCGTGTGTGGAGTATGGCCTAACCTTCCCGAGGTATGGAAAAAGACCAGTGTCCCTACAGTGGGGACGATATGGATTGTTAACAAAGCCTATAAAAAATCATTCTATATAACTCATACTAATATTTTAAAGAGGTACTTCTTATCTCGGAATAGTCAAGGGTTCCCTGCAGAATTGCAAAATAACTCCATCCATTCCCAACTTCCACTCAAACTAACTTGGAAGCACTAGTTAACCTATAACAAAACCTTTAACCCTTTATTCATTGCGACGACATTTTCGTTTTCACAAACCGAACAAAACGAAAATCCAATTATCGTTTTCGAATTCGAATCTGCATTCAATTTTCGGTAGAAACGTTCACTCAGCATTGAATGTAAATTATAGTTTACAACGTTGTATTGGATAGTTATTCGAACTAGTGAGGGTTCTTGTTTCGATAGAAATCTATCTGTTAATTGATCAAAACTAATATTGTGTTATTTATTAAAATTTTACAAAATACCAAGGAGGTCCTAAAGCTTCTGAAAACCTAGTCTTTATAGGGTACTTCAGAAATACCTGAAAAATTAATGCAAGACCCATATATGAAACTTAATAAATGACCTATACTCAATTAAAAAAAAAATTGATGTCTCATCCCAATAAATAAACTGATCCACAAATGTATGGGTAGTTAAACTTTTTTTTTATTAGAGTAGAAAGTTCATCAGTTTCACGAGTAGAAGTCACGGTTTTTTTTCGGGTATTTTATACCCGTATTATACATAGTTATTTGCTTTGAAAATGACATTTAGAATAGTATGCCTTTATTTTTTGTGTTATTAATCTGACATACCTACTTTAAGCAATTTCTTTCATTCAGTTGAATTCTATCCAACTAATACAAATAAAAAAAAACTTTACATACACAGAGAACTTGTAACATTATTTGTGACTTTTCAAATAATTTAAAAGGGTGTGGTGGCCCTAGTAACCGCTCTGTGCCCTCTGAGTGGTGAGAGAATATTTTTAAATCTAACTTAAAGGCCTTAAACATTTTTACTTGCATATCCCAATTTTCTTCTGGAAGACTGCTGCAGTTAATTCAATATCTGTGCCTGTTATAGCACTCAAAATATCATTATCATCTTCAGCCGAAACACGTCCACTGCTGGACAAAGGCCTCCTCCAAGGATTTCCACACCGACCGGTCCTGTGCTGCCCGCATCCAGCGGCTTCCCGCAACCTTCACCAGGTCGTCGGTCCACCGAGTCGGAGGCCTGCCTACACTGGATCTTCCGGTGCGCGGTCGCCACTCGCGAACTTTAATCCCCAGCGGCCATCTGTTCTACGAGCTTTGTGCCCCGCCGTCTGCCACTTAAGTCGAACTCGAAATATCGCTATTAACTAGCACTCGAAGTGTACCCAAGTCAAAATTTATTAATATACAGAAGATTCGTATTGAAATTCCGCAATACTGTGTAAGGATAACTATTAAGTTATAATGTTTTGTTTTGTTTCGATGTTTGGAAAACTTGTGGCTAGAATGTTTGTCGATAAATTAAACTAATGCTGCTTTTGGAAGCAGAGTGGAATTTCTAAATAAATAGCAAATTATCATAGTTTTTTAAGGCTGGTAGTAAATAAGCGTCTCTTATTGATTGTCTGTAATACCCCTGCAGTGGGGACGATATGGGTTGTTAACAACTACTATTGTGGAGTCGTTGGAGAAATATTTGGGGGAGGCCTTTCTTAAATACCTAGTGGACGTTTTTTAGCTGCTATAATGATTAAGGAAAGATAGCATATTAGTAGATAGCAGTTCGATCCCAACCCAGGGCGAAAATTTCTGTGATGAGCAGATTTGTTTGCTCTGTGTCTGGGTGTATTATATCTATATATGTATGTATTTAAATGTATATGTGTATATCAGTCGTAGGTTCCCATAGTACAGGGAATCCTAGTTTGGGACCAGATGACCGTGTGTGATTTGTCCCGGATATTATTATTATTATTTCACTCACCTGAGACTTCTCAGCATAATACACCAGACTCGCGAATATCACTATACCGAGCACCAGAAAGAAGACCAGGAGTGTCAGCTCCTTGGCTGAAGCCTTGAAAGTATGCACCAGGATCTTCAGACCTGGACTGTGTCTCGTCAACTTGAACAGCCTCAGGATCTTGATTATGGAGATGAATTCTGGGAAAAGGGTAACAAATTTGAGAAAACGTTTTTTGAGTTACGGGAAATGTTATTTAACTCGAAAACTACTGAAAAGATTTACATGGAGTGTGACTAAGAACTACCGCTACGAAATCTACTTTCACGTGACAAAAACCGCATCTAAATCAGTTCAATGGTTTGAGAGCTACCGACCGACGGCTCAGACAGACACACAGGCATCAAAATTATAACGTCCCCTTTTGCGTTGGTAATTAAAAATGAAATAAAACGTTAAGAACTGGAAGTAAGAACGCATAATACCACGAAATTTAAAAGAAAACAACTTTAAACCGCTGATTTTTTTGCTTTCTAACAATCCGATCTGCTGATGAACCGATCATACAAAATCGACCTTGATATAAAAAGTTTTTTTATGAATTCAAAATTTTTTTTTTTGATGTTGTTCAGTTTCATGAATAAAGCCCGGATCAGGTATAGGGGTCGTTAACTGAGGCTTCTATTAATTTTACTGAACAACTTTTTTCTATTTACAACAGTTACTTTACTTAAATATATCGAAATCGTCATACAACTGTTTGTTCATTATGCATGGCTGTTATGTATGATGAAACCCTGTACATTCGTAGGACCATTAAATTTCTCGAGTGGCGACCGCACACCGGAGAACGAAGCGTAGACAGGCCTCCCACTCGGTGGACCGATGACTTCGCGAAGATTACGGGAAGCCACTGGATGCGGGCAGCGCAGGACCGATCCGTGTGGAAGCCCTTGGGGCAGGCCTTTGTCCAGCCGTGGACGTCTTTTGGCTGATTATGAAGTACGTACCTAATATGTCAGCTTTATCACCCGATCTTCTGACAACCGTGAGTTCCACCACCACGTCCATGTAGAAGCTGAGGGTCGCAATGAAGTCTATAATGTTCACCGGCGACTTGATAAATTCTAACAAGTTTGGCGCTACCTGAAACAAAAAAAAAACTTTACTGATGACCGATCGAAGTTAGATAGGTAGGAAGGTAGGTTGGGGCGGGGTATTTTCGCAACCGGGTGAACCATTGCGCCCATTTTGCGTGACGGGCCGACGACGCCATTGCCAGCCCAGCTTTTCCAGGAAGTCCCGTCAAAGTCTGAGTTTGCTAAAGACACCTCGAAGTGATCCCAGGTCATGTAGGTGTACACCCCCATATGATGCCACTTCCTTGTATTCCAGCAGGATATGAGCAGCAGTTTTCTCGGCATACAAGATACAGCTCGGGATCCTAGTTTGTTGACGGTAGGGCATTTTCTGAGCCTGCCTGGCTAGTTACCACTATCTTATCGAAGTCTTGCCTCGAAACATCAGTGTAAATAGGATTGTTCCGGCATGGAGATAAGAGAGCCAGTTCCCCATTACAGGTCCGGATAGGGTACCGCTAGTCTATCTGAATGCTTCGTCGGTTCAGGCTGTCAAGCAGTTTCGTTATCTGGGGCACAACCTCACTGAGAGTATGTCGGATGAACTTGAAATAGAGCGAGAGCGCCGGGCCTTGGCGGTGCGGTGTAACATGCTTGCGCGGTGTTTTTATAAGTGCTCGAAGGGTGCGAAAGTTACTCTATTTAAACCATTTTGTCAATGTTTTATAGTATTTATAGTATTCTAGAAAAATATACTCCACCCTTCGAGTACAGTACAACGATGCGTTTCGCATCTTAATGAAGTTGCCGCGATGGTGCAGTGCGTCGAGCATGTTCGTTCCCGGACTTTTTCGCGATTATGAGAAGCAGGACAGCTCTGCGACAGGAGTCGAATCCGTGACTCAGATAACGAACTGCTTCGTGTGGTGAGCACAGATCTTCTCGGCAACGGTTTCCTGACAAACTGGGTAATGTTGCACCAGAGTGCTAATAAGAAATAGTGATTCAAATCAAAATATTTTTTATTTATTTAAGTAGATGCTTACTCTTAAATCGTCATAGTACAAAGTTCCTACCACTCGGAACTTGTACACTTAACGTTTCGGGAAGTATTAGCGGAGCGAGAAGAAACGTCGAGCCCAAAAGAAACTCGCCCCAACACATTTTTTGAAATAAAAACTTAATAGCTATTACAATTGATGTTATTACTAAAGCCCGCTTCTATCTTTTGGCAGCATTATTACTTAACGTCAGGTGAAAAGTCTAGACAATCCAGGACCAACTGTCCTGGCGCCTTAAAACGAGGAGGGCCGACCCCAAATAAAGGGATAAGGCACTGAAGAAGAATAATCAGGTGAAAAGTCTTTCCACACAAAATTGGTCAGACCGATTTGCATGAAAGTCCAGTTGTGGTCTAGTCTGTAGTGGCTAGGTAGCCACTACACAGAGTGTGCGAATAAAGAAAAAAGCGGCCAAGTGCGAGTCGGACTCACCCATGAAGGGTTCCGTAGCAGCAAGTAACATAATATAAAAGTTTTTGTAGTTCGTTGTAACTTGAATGAAAGGTAAATTGCGGTTTACGATTTATGACGTATTAAAAAAAACTACTTACTAGATATCGTTCAAACCAATTTTCGGTGGAAGTTTGCATGGTAATTTACATCATATTTTTTTTTTAGTTTTATCATTCTCTTATTTTAGAAGTTACGGAGGGGGGGGGACACACATTTTACAACTTTGGAAGTGTCTCTCGCGCAAACTATTCAGTTTAGAAGAAAATGATATTAGAAACCTCAATATCATTTTTGAAGACCTATCCATAGATGGGTTACCCCATACGTATGGGTTTGATGAAAAAATTTTTTTTGAGTTTCAGTTCTAAGTATGGGGAGCCCCCAAAATTTATTGTTTTTATTTTTATTTTTGTGTAAAAATCTTAATGCGGTTCACAAAATACATCTATTTACCAAGTTTCAACAGTATAGTTCTTATAGTTTCGGAAAAAAAGTGGCTTTGACATACGGACAGACAGACAGACAGACAGACAGACAGACAGACATGACGAATCCATAAGGGTTCCGTTTTTTGCCATTTGGCTACGGAACCCTAAAAAGGAATAAAGTAATGAAATGTATATTTTAATGTGTTACGTAAGAGGAGACAAGATGAAGTGACAAGTTCTTATAAAAAAAAGTTAAACGAGTTTTAACACCCTCCCGTAATAGGACATCCTGTATAGTGTTTAACAAAAAATTAATGATCCTTATCAAAAATTTCCCTAATGACAATATTGTATATTCTACTAAAAATAATTCACATTACCAAAATAAAAAGACTGTCTAACTAACGTCATCAATTAAATATAAAAAAAAGACACATAAAGTTACAATTACTATAAACCTAAACCTAAAAGTATGGTACATTTAGAATATTTAATCCTAGCCAATGGTTTTGTTAGGACGTCTGCCACCATATCTTTTGTGGGTATATAATGTAATTTTACTTTATTTTGTTGTACAGCGTCTCTTATGAAATGATGACGAATGTCTATATGTTTTGTCCGAGAATGGTACGTATTATTTTTTGTTAGAAATAGGGAACTTTGATTGTCACAGTAGATCGTCACAGAACAGTCGGTTTCGAGGAAAGAAATCAAAAGCTATTTTAAATAGATCGCCTCTTTGCAGGCTTCTGCAAGTGCCATGTATTCGGCCTCGGTTGTTGACAGCGCTACGGTTCTCTGTTTTCGAGCTTCCCATGAGATGGGCATACCGAAAACAGTGAACACATAGCCTGTATAGGAACGCCTATCGGTAGCACTATTCCCGTAGTCGGCGTCCGAGTAACCAATAAGGTCACCGACAGAGCCTGGTACCGAACGTACACTACCCAATTTCAAATCCTTTGTTGCCTTAAGGTAGCGAAGGACTCTTTTGGCAGCTTTAAAATGTCAAAGGAGTTTCAACACAGTCTAGTAGAATAAAAGTCGATAAGTTTCATGAACAGAAGCTCCAGCTAATGGTTGCTACACTTTTATTGCTACCCTTACATTACATATGTATTATCTATTTTGAATTCACTGTTATCTGCTTCGTATACCAGTTCACTTTGCTAAATAAAAAGAGAAAAAAAAATCTCTTTTCAGTCAACGTTGAATGGCGTAGCTCAATCAATCATTTTATATACTGTGTCCAGAGAGTAAAAACAGACATCAGCATCCCACTCATTATACGTATTATTAGACTAAATAGGTAACTATATGAATATAAATAGTTTATTTGTTTAAAAGTACACAACGGCGGCAGCATCAAAGTAATTTTCAATATTGAAAACAACAAAATTTGAAAGAATAAAAAGAATAAAAAGAAACATGAGTATGGCGATAGTAAAAAATCTGCTCATCATAGAAATGTTTACCGCAAATGGGAATCGACTCTCGGATCAGTAATCAAAAGATCTAACCAATGAGCTATGACACTTGCTGACCACAGTATGATTTTTCCTTTGTATATCTATGTTAAATAAAATAAACAATGAACCCAAATTTCATACTTTTACTGATTTTGACAAAGCATTATGTAGTTTAGCGCAGAAAAACTTACCTGACTTATTGTTTTGCGAAGATCCAAATATTGTAGTCGAACAGCTGATTTATAAGATAACCGAATCAATAAATGAAAACACAAATATAAAACTATTACCTAGAAACAAACGTACTATAAAGCCTTGGATAACTGGGGGTATCTTAAGATGCATAAGAAACAGAAACAAAATACAGATGAAACTTAGATCAGATCCATATAATGAAGTTTTGAAGATTACTTATAAAAGATATAGGAATTTTTGTAATAAGCTAATAAAAAAGATGAGACGGGATTATGAAAGAAAGCAACTAGAAAATAACTTGAAAAATTCAAAATCACTCTGGCACTCTATAAAAACAATAACTTATTTAAAGGAAACCAAATCCCAGAATTTAGAATTGTTTAACTTGAAATCAAACCCTTCCGAATCAGTAAACGAAGTAAACAATTTCTTTGCAGGAGTAGGTAAGAAACTCGCAGAAGATATTCGCTTGGAACTAAGTGACCTGAATACTTCAAACATTTCACATGATCCTACAAACCTAAATACTAATCACTTAATGCAGTCGTCTTTTGTCCTATTAGAAACTAATAATGAGGAAGTTTATAAAATTCTTATGAATTTAAAATCTGAAAGTGCACCGGGATGGGACAATATTCAAACTAAATTTCTTAAATTAGCTAACCCTATAGTCATCCCTATTATCACCCATCTTTCAAATCTCTGTTTTACTAAAGGGATATTTCCTCCTCTACTTAAAAAATCTATTATAACTCCGGTGTACAAGAGTGGTGACAGGGGCGACGTAAATAATTATCGTCCTATTTCTGTCTTACCTGTTATCTCTAAAATATTGGAAAAATTGATTAACGTTAGATTACTCAATTACCTGCAAAAATTTAATATATTATCTACATCTCAATATGGATTCAGAACCGGAATATCAACTGAAGACGCTGTATCTGACTATTTTTATTATCTGATTATAACGGATAAACTAGATCACGGGAAAAAATGTCTAACTGTCTTTATAGACCTCAAAAAGGCTTTTGACACCGTGTTTGTCCCCATTCTTGTAAAAAAACTGGAGAAAATAGGCATAAGAGGATTACCACTGGAGTTACTGACAGATTACCTTCAGGAAAGGACACAGAAAGTGAAAATTGGTAATTTCATAAGTCAAGACAGCTCTATAACTTACGGAGTCCCACAAGGAAGTGTGCTGGGCCCGACTTTATTCTTAATATACATTAATGATCTGTGTAACTTAAAACTAAATAACGCTAATATTTTCTCCTATGCTGATGACACAGCTATTGTTTTTAGTGGCACTACATGGAACAATGTACATAAA
This sequence comes from Coleophora deauratella, assembly GCA_958295455.1. NCBI lineage: Eukaryota > Metazoa > Arthropoda > Insecta > Lepidoptera > Coleophoridae > Coleophora > Coleophora deauratella. The sequence goes on from OY282406.1 coordinate 2,282,961, forward strand.
GACACAGAACATGGTCTAATCAAAACAGCTTACTGGTTGAAATGTAACCTTCTAACACTCAACACTGCTAAGACAAATTACATTTGTTTTTCTATTTATAACAGAACCCAACCAGTGAAAGATTTTAAACTTAGAATTCACAAATGTAATAACATCAATAATTTTGACACAACTTGTAATTGCCCTGAAATTGAAAGGCTGACATCAACCAAATATCTGGGTGTTGTCATTGACCAACGTTTAAGTTGGTATCCTCAAATTCAGAATATTTCAAATAGAATTAGGAAGCTAGTTTGGATATTTAAAACTTTGAGACATGTCGCTCAAAAGAGCCTCTTGAACCAAATATATATTGCTCTAGCTCAGTCAATCATTGTTTACTGCCTGCCAATCTGGGGAGGTGCTGCAAAAACTATGTTTATAGAGGTGGAAAGAGCACAGAGATCTCTTTTGAAAGTCATATTCTTTAAGCCGTTTAGATTCTGTACTAATGAACTTTATTTAAACAGCAATCTGCTCTCTGTTAGAAAATTATACATAGTAAATTCTATATTGAAACTACATAAAACCCTCGTGTTTGACCCATGTATTGTAAAAAGAAGAACATATACTGCTGTTCAAGTAGATGGCGTCAAGACAACGTTTGCTAGTCGACAGTTTAAGAGACAGTCTGCTCATTTATATAATTACATAAATAAATACCTAGAAATCTACCCGATGACATCTTTTCAATGTAAGAAAGCTGTAATAGAATGGATAAAGCTTTTAAGCTATAATGATGTTGAATCACTATTTAAATATTCTACTTAAATCCGCCTTCTATCACATGCACACTCACACACACACACACACATATACACACACACACACACACACACACACACACACATGCACACACACACACACACGCACACACACACACACACACACACATACACACACACACTCACATACATACACACAATTTTGATGATCCATCTTTCTTAAGTCTTTTCGATCATAACTACCTAGTTCCTATGAATTGTAACATTTTATTTTCAGTTACCTTTTATTTTGGTGTTTTTTTCCTTTTTTGTATACTTTATTACTTACATAATATGTTAATTTATTTCCTTTACTATAATTATCTTAGGTATGGAAGAGCGGGTAAACCTGATACAGGTATTTTAGTACCTACTAGGTATACCCAACAATGTTTGTAAACCATTGCTATTTTTGGTAAAGAAATAAATACTTTTTGATTTTTGATTTTTTTTGATTTTTTTGACTTGCTACATATTTCAAACACGAAAACATTCATAATCATAATTGTACTTCTGAACTTTTCTGTTATATGTTTAGAACAAAATTTAAATGGTATAACGCAGACAAAAGGCGAGCGGCCAGTAGCTTTTATGACTATGGTAATAAATTCCGAAATTAGCATTGCGCTAAAATCTATTCACGCTTTCACTAATTAATGTGCTTTCAGCGATTTATATCCTGTTTGAATATTAATCTTCGTGCAATATTAAGCTTTGTTCAATAATTACTTTATCCACACATTTGATATTATTATTGTTTTTGTTAAATTTTGTTTATTCTTTTATTGTTAATGTTTTGTATTTTGTGCGTGTTTGTTGCAAATAAATAATTTCTTATTTATTTTCTTAATCAAATAGACAGGCAGACATATATCCAATTATAGTGGGTAAATTTCAAAAGTACCTACATGCAACTGAAAAATCACTAAAATTTACTAGGGGCACGTGTGCCAAAAAACCCCGTTCTATTGAATTTCAAGCCTGGCATATTTTGGCGTATATCCAAAGTGAGGTTTCAGTTTAAAATTCGAATTGGGCTCTAGCGGAAATTCTGTTGTGCTTTTGCTCTTTTGTATTTCGATGCTAGTCTATTTGTCGTGATGAAAAATTACGTGAATTCAAACTTGACAGTTCGTATTTAAAGGTATTTTTGCTTTTTTGGGTGGCACCGACTTTGGAACTCGTAAATATTAGGTGCTTACCTATGAAATTGGCGTTTCAGGTTTGAAAGTTCAACAGAATAATATTACCCCAAAAATGAATTCACTTCCATTAAATTATACATCATTTTCTAGCTACATTCAAGGTCTTTCATGAATTAGTGATGTCATGTCTCTCATGTAAAAACTGACTGAGTAGGGTTCTATTAAATACTGTATTGGCGTTTTCTTAGAGGTCAACTGGGTCAATTTTTTCTACAAAAAAAATCGAAATTATCTGAAAATCGTGAAATATGTTCAAAAATACATATGGTAACGAATAACACGTTGGGATAAGTGTAGCCTTCAAAAATAAAAAATAAGTATTTTTTTAACGAAAAAATTGCGATTTTCAGTGACGAAAAAATCCATTTTCATAGTTTCTACACCACTGTGCTCTCAAAATATTCAGACAACGTGCATTCAGCAAGCATTATTTTATTTCTAAATGTCCAATGGTACTTTGAAAATAGTTCGTTGTTTTAAAACCTTAATTATTTTATATTAATTTTGTCTATGAAGTTTTTTAACTAATCGCCAATTTCATAGATAAGCACCTAATATTTATTGCTTCCCGTATGAAATCTAAGTGAAAGCAAAGTGAAAAAAAAGACAGTAAGTACATTGGAGTTTTACTTAAAAACATTTTGTGATAACTATAACAACGAACTGGGCGATATAACACATATTTTTTGCAAAAAAAAGTGTTGGAGTGACTTTTAAGTGATTTAAGCTTTAAATGTAATATGGTATTGAAATATATATCATCGCATCAATCTAATGACGCCCTCTGCTAAACATACGCCTCCCCCAAGAATTGATAAGTCTGGTCTTGCGCTACCCGCATCCAGCGACTTACCGTAACTTTATCAGGGTCATCGGTCTACCAAGCGGGAGGTCTGCCTACGCGACGTCTTCCGGTGCATTACCACTCGAGAACTTTCCTGCCCCACCGGCTGTTGTACGAGCTATGTGTTCCGCCCTCTATCACTTCGATTTAGCAATTCTATGAGCTATGTCGATTGTTATAGTTCGCCGACCGTATCTCTTATCGATCACGACATCGACAGGAATAACTTATACGACAATTTTTTTTATGATCGGCTATTATTTTTCAACCAATTTCATTGCAAGCTTAAATTATATAAATTCACCAAAGTCAATATCAAACGGAGTTCCAATAAGCAAATATCAAAGCACCAATATGCTAGACCCAGGTTACACATGTTTGCACAAAATTGGAACTGAACCCGATACACGCGTTGAGGTACTGTATATGTAGCTAAGTTGGCAGGACTACGCCATATGAACTGAAAAACACTAGATCTGGTTTGATACAAAAACGCAAAACCTCTCAAGGGGTTTGTCAAAGAAAAGAGACGTTAAATTTGACTCTTAACAAAATTACTTGAAGTCTCATCTCACTAATATTATAAATGCGAAAGTATGGATGTTTGTTTGTTTATTTAAAGAGGCTTCTTGGCTACGTCCAAAAAACACCAACTTATATGTCGTCAGCAATTTGGTTTCCAAAGCGGTAAATCTACTGAACATGCACTTGACCAACTAACTAAGTATGTCACTGATAATTTAGATACAAGTAAACGATGCATGGGGGTGTTTTTGGACCTAGCCAAGGCTTTCGATACAATCTCTATAAAATTACTCTTAAAAAAATTAGAGTCAATTGGAATAGTAGGTGTCGCTTACTGCTGGTTTTACACTTATCTAGTGGGCCGAACACAGAGTTTTAGGCTACAAGACACTATTAGTAACGAGCTAATAGTTCAATACGGCGTACCACGGGGCAGTGTCCTTGGGCCTATCCTATTCCTTCTTTACATAAACGATATTACTTCGCAAAATATAGTAGATTCAATAATATGTTTCGCAGATGACACAGTTCTTCTATTTTCTGCAGATACCTGGAATGACTTATACAGTAAAGCTAATATAGGACTAAATAAAGTTAAAATATGGCTGGACAATAATCTTCTTACTCTTAACGCTAGCAAGACAAAATATTTAAGTTTTTCTGTATCAGCTCGATTGGCTGATCCAAAAATACTTTCTCTGAAACTACATACCTGTGGGAAAATCGTAGACCAGTATTGTAAATGTGTAGATATAACAGCAGAAAAAGTTGTGCCGTATCTAGGAGTTATGGTAGACGATAGGCTATCTTGGTGTGCTCAAATAACACGGCTGTCAGGAAGGGTAAGAAAACTTATGCATTTATTTAAAAGAATTCGGAGCGTTCTAAGTCATAAGCTTCTTCTTATTGTTTATTATGCTTTGTGTTAAAGTATTATAACTTATGGAATCTCTGCTTGGGGTGGTGCCTGTAAATCCTACTTAATAAAACTTGAAAGATCCCAGCGTATGGTTTTGAAAGTGATGATGGACAAAAACTTCCTGTACCGCACCGAGACCCTTTACAAAGACATCGGAGTTTTAACAGTTAGGCAACTATACATTCTGAACATATTAGTTAACTTAGATATCACACAAAATAAAGACAAACCCACCAGGAGACCTCACATGGTATGTTATAAACGACTGAACACGACATTCGCACAGAGACACAAAAGTTATCGTGCCACTAATATATACAACAAAATAAGTAAGCGCCTAAATATAACTGGGGTAGGCAGATACAAACGTAATAATATGTTACAAAAGTTCCTACATACTTTAAGCTACAAAGAAACAGAGATGTTACTAGAAATCGTAAAATAAGAGCAAAATGACTCAACTACCTTGCTCATAATATACCATACACACGCATGCATTCACACAAAAACACCCACACTCACACAGAGACACACACACATACACACACTCCCTCACCAAAACACACACACACACACACTCTCTCAGACACACACCGTAGGACAATAAGTACAAGTATCCTAAATATAAGTTAAATAAATTAAGTTAAATATTGTACATGAAGTATATTCATTCATTTCGGCCTCCACGATACAGGCTTTGCCTAGTGTGGAGATCAATGTAACAGGTTTATTTATGCATGTATGTTATTTCGTCAATAAAATTTATTTGTATTTATTTATTTGTATTTGTATTTATTTGTTTGTTTGTTCCGCTTTCACGTCGAAACCACTGAATGGATTCGGATAAAATTCGGTAAGTAGATAGATCAAATACTGGATTAACACATCGGCTACTTTTTGATCCGGGAAAATGCATGGTTCCCGTAGGATACCTTAGACATTCAAAAAGCAACATCTACGCGGGCGGAGCCGCGGGCAATAGCTAGTTTATAATAACATTTAATTTTTATTTTATTTAACGAGTAGAAACTGTACACATTTTCCCAGGTGTTTCAGTATAGACATAGACATATATTTATTTTTGACACAAAAAACAATATATAATACAAACAGTAATAATACTAGATTATAAAACGATATAACTAAACACCATTTTTTTTTTTAAATAAAGGATTTAATCGTTAATTTGTGCCAAAAAATGGCCCTCGACTCAGCATGAGCTGCGACTGCGGTGACACAGTGCAACGCTGGTTTTCAGCGAGGCCCATTTATTGCCACTTGCACGTGTTCTGCGATTAGATTAACAAAATTTATATAACCTGATAAATCTAAACAAAACAGAGAAAACAAACAAAAAGGAAAAATAACTAAATATAAAAGTTTATTTAATTAAAGTAATACAGATAAGTATATTATTCATTCAGTACCCATTCCTCAATAATTTAAATGTGTGCATGTGTCGTGTGTGCGTGCGTGTGTGTGAGTGTGTGTGTGTGTGTGTGTGTGTGTGTGTGTGTGTGTGTGTGTGTGTGTGTGTGTGTGTGTGTGTGTGTGTGTGTGTGTGTGTGTGTGTGTGTGTGTGTGTGTGTGTGTGTATGTGTGTGTGTGTGCGTGTGTGTGTGCGTGTGTGTGTGTGTGTGTGTGTGTGTGTGTGTGTGTGTGTGTGTGTGTGTGTGTATGTGTGTGTGTGTATGTGTGTGTGTGTGTGTGTGTGTGTGTGTGTGTGTGTGTGTGTGTGTGTGTGTGTGTGTGTGTGTGTGTGTGTGTGTGTGTGAAAGAAAGAGAGAGAGAAACGGACTCTGTCACAAGTAAGTTGGAAGAACTCTAAAGCCCTATAATCATCCTATGAGATGTAGGTGCGTTACGTAAACCAGTCTCTGGTTCCTATACCATAAAGGGAATGCTAATTTGGAGCCAGATGACCGTATGTGACTTTTCCCTAAATATTTATTTATTTTTAAGGCATATCTAGTGTTCTCTTACATCAATGGTATTTAGCTACGTTTTGATGTCACGGCTCCTATACTAACATTTACAGTATATGAATAAAACATGGAGAGAGAGAGAGGGCTACTGTACGATTCGTGTTGTTCGGAAGGCACACTCGTAAATTCAAAAGGCGGCGATTTTAATGGTGTCCAGTGTAGGACTATACAGAGTGTATCTATAAGATCGTGTTACTGATGAAACAAAGCGGTCGTGGCTCAGTTCGGCTTGCGTGGTCGCGTCGATCACGCAGGTTAATAACAAAAAAAAATTAATGACTTACATCACAATTTTTTTGTGATGTAACAAAAAATTTTTGGTTTTCGGACTTTTCCCTTTACTTGTGCTATAAGACATTGCTTCCTGCCAAATTTCATGATTCTAGATTAACGGGAAGTACCCTATAGGTTTTGATTCCCATGCGAGTGTCCAAACTTGATTGCGTTGGCATAGAAGTTTAATTTTCTCACAGCTTCAAGGGATTGCAAGCTTGAGAATTTGATATAGAGTTCAAGACATGTGTGATTATGAATTCATACGGAACCCTCGGTGCGCGAGTCCAATTCGCACTTGGCCGGTTTTTTTTCGTGTTATCAATGGACTCATTTTGTGTTTTTTCTAAAACAATTACCGCCACCCATAGACACAAAATAATGGTTAATTATTTTCAAAATCAATAAACCAAACATTGATAAACAACTAACAGTTTTTTTTTTACCCTTAATTTGGTAAACCCTGGAAATCATCTCATTCGTAAGTGATGATGATACTGAAAATGATACTAAGATTCCCCAACGAAATGGGGAACTGGCTATCTTTATGCTGGAACACATCAATGCTATTACTATTGATGTTTGGCGGCAAGACTTAGATAAGATGGTGGTAGCTAGCCAGGCGGGCTCAGAAAATTCCCTACCAGCAACCAAACCGAGTCCTACAAAGTTGAATCCTGCCGGGAATCGAACCCGCGACCTCTTGATGTGAAGCGATCGGACTGGCCACTAGCTAACAGCCTATGATATTTTCTTTCATTTCATTTCATTATTTTCATACACTTAAAAAAAAAACAGTTTTGTTTTCATTTCAGAAAAAACGATTTTTTTACAACTCAATACATCCCTTGTCCGGGAACGCGAAGATTAGGCTATGCTATAACTGAAGCAAGCCCAGCGGACCGCCTGCTGGCCGAGCGGAACGAGAACGAGGTCGAGCTCAGGCTGCTGCGCGCGAAGCAGACCTCCCTCACCACCAGCCTGACACAGCTGAGAAGCCTGTATGATGAGGCGCAAAATGACCTGGACCAGCAGCAACGAAAGATTGACTCGTTCAGTGAATTCCACGCTCAACATGAGGCGGCCCTCGACAGAATAAAACTCCTGGACCAGCAGCTAAGGGAGGCCCACGCACAGCTCGCTGCCCACAGGACCGAACAGGAACTCCAGCTGCTGCATGGAGTAACACTGCGAGAGGAGATGCAGGCAAGCAGCCACGAAATACCTCATAGTACTCACATTCAACTGAGTAGTGGCCGTAAGATCAGGAAATACTTTAAATTGAAAAAAATTATTGAAAAGTCTAGGAAGCAAATCTCAATCCTAAAAAAATCTAAAACTACAATAGATTTGAAAAGACAAAATATTCACCTACAAAACCAGACCCTAGAACTGCAAAGTCAGCTAGAGGAAATCTGCGAGAAGCAAAAAACCACTGCAGCTGAACTGGAGCAACTACAGGTGGCGACATCAGAGCTGATTCAACTCAGTACAGCTAATCGATTTTTAACCTGTCAACTCTTAGAGGACTCTGAAGATACAGATTTACTAGACACTTCTGCAGTAGATCTGACGAGCCTTGCCGAAACATCACCTGGCAAAAGAGGTGATTACGATCATGGCTGTGCTGTATCAACGGTCGAGAACCTGTCCCAGCACACGGACAGCGGCGCCGCCGCTGAGCCTGCGGCCACGCCCTCCTGCGAGCAGTCGCCGGCGTCGCGCCGCGGCCGCCGCCGCCGCCGCCGGCGCGCGCGCCGCACGTCGCCGCTGTCCAGCCGGGACGCCAACGGCAAAGCTGAGCCTGCGCGAGCGCCCTGCCACGAGCAGAGCGGCGCAGCCCCCGCGAGCGCGCGCCGCACCCGCCCGGCGGCGCCACCGTCGCCGCGCCCCCCAGCGCCAGCGCCGGCGTCGGCGTCGCGCTCAGTTGGGGCCCTCTACGAGTCGCAGAGCACCGTGCCGCCGTCGCCACCGGTATCCTCCATACGAACATCGACAGTTCTAGGCAAAAAAACTTTCGTATACTCTGATGGTATTGGGAAAGACATTGGGCCCATGATCTCAAAATGTTTGGGGCATAGTACAATAAATTTATGTTACTCGAATGCTTCTCTAGAACGAATTGTAAATACTATAGGAAATAACAACAGTATAGACGAGCATACCTCTGTGATTATTTTATTAGGGGATAGCTTACACATGACAAAATTGGAAATAAAAAAATGTGTAGACATTTTAATTGCAATTAGCAAAAAAACCAAATGTAAATTTACTTTTTGCGCCTTCCCGTACTGTGTCAACCAATCGCAATACTATAACGAAAAGTTATTTAACTTGAATATGTACATATACAACTTAACATGTAGTCATTCTGACTATATTTTGTATTTTGAGTCGAACAGTTTTGTTCGTAACTTTAAACTGACATACGATAGAATGTTTCTATCTAATAGACAAAAGCGGCAACTAGCTAAGTTATTAGCTTATAGTATTATTCACCGTACCGACTGTATTCAGTCAGTAATAACTTGTTTAACGACGGAGGAGTCGACCGCCGACTGCGGCGCCGCGGGGACAGCGCGGCCGCTAAGCGTACCAGCGAGTACGACCCGCGGGGCCGCGGCTGGCGATTGTTCTCGATCTCTCGATTTAAATTAAGGCGTAAGACAACGGGAAAGTCAGAACTAACTTTGTCATTAGTACATCAAAATATTCAAGGCTTTTCCGGCAAAGAACTAGAAATAGAGATGTTTTTGGATAAATATTTCGTTGACATATTTTGTATCACTGAACACTGGCTCAAAGAAAATCAAATGATGTTCAGCTATGATAATTACCATTTAGCCAGTTCTTTCAACCGAAAGACCGCTCGGTGTGGTGGCTCACTTATACTTGTTCGTAGTAACTTAAAAGCCAAAGAACGTAAAGACGTAGTCGGGCTTTCGATTGAAAGAAATGCCGAACTATCCTGTGTTGAGTTGGAGAAACATATTGTACTATGTGTGTACAGACCTCCATGCGATGAGAACTTTTCCGTTTTTGAAAATGTTTTGGAGGATGTCTTGAGCATTTTGACTAAAAGTAATAAGTCAGTTATTGTATGCGGAGATTTTAATATAGATATTCTTGAAAAGAAAAATTTATCTACGAGATTTCTTAGTTTGTTTAAATCATTTAATTTAGATTTCATATTTCATGAGCCCACTAGAGTCATGTCAACATCAGCGTCATGTATTGATAACGTTTTCTTAAATTGTGAATATAGTGAACACAGTATTATTAATTGCTTAAAATCAGATCACAGCGGTCAGCTTGTGCATTTTCCCTTTGGAAAAACTAGAGTAAAAATTACAATTCAAACAAGACCCGTCACAGTCCAGAGAGTAAACAAATATAAAAATGTCTTAAGTCAAAAACTGCCGCTTACAGTTTTCGACACAGAGAAAGCTAATAAATTCTATAACAGCTTTTTTGGAATTATTAGTAAAGAATTTGACGAAATATTTAAGAGTAAAACTGTCAACGTTAATGAAAAATTTAAGTTTAGTGATTGGGCAACAGTTGGTATTTATAAAAGTAGAGAAAAATTGTTTTCTCTTTATGAACAAAAGATTATAAATTTTGACAGCGGGTTCATAGAATATGTTAAAAAATATTCGAAGATATTTAAAAAAGTTTGTTTATCAGCAAAATCTAACTTTCTATCAAGAAAAATTAAAAACTCTGAAAATAAAATTAAAGCTGTGTGGAACGTTATCAATAAAGAAACGGGAAAAACAAAACCGCGTAAGGAAGACTACATTCTTCAAACAGATCGCGGCTTAATATCAAAAATACCGGATGTAACAGAAGAATTTGAAACTTTTTTTACTGAAATTCCCATCAAAACAACGGAAAGCCTTGACTCGTCGCCGGTACTCGCCCAACGTTTACTGACTGAAAATGTAGATCAGTGTAAAGAATGTTTTCAATTTAGAAAAATTTACCCTTATACAGTTGTAAAAACCTTTAAGTCACTTAAACTTAAAAACACTGAAGATTTATGGGGCATGTCTGTTAATTTGTTAAAGTCGGTTATTGATACTATAGCCCCTTATCTTGCTTCTCTTTTTAATATATGCATAGATAGTGGTGTATTCCCGGATCTTATGAAATTTAGTAAAGTTGTTCCCTTATTCAAATCCGGAGAAAAAACTAACCCTAGTAATTACAGACCTGTCTCGGTACTGCCAGTACTTAGTAAGATCTTTGAAAAAATAATTCTTACTCAAATGTTAAGCCACTTCAATATTAATAAAGTGCTTCATAATCTACAGTTTGGCTTCACTAAAGGGCGTTCGACAACCGACGCAGGAGTCGAACTGATAAGAAACATATATGATGCGTTCGAAAAATCGCAAAATGCTATAGGAGTCTTCTGCGATTTGTCCAAAGCATTTGATTGCGTCGAACATAAAACCTTACTTTTAAAGCTAGAACATTACGGGGTCAATAATAAGGCTTTGAATTTGTTAGAGTCATACTTAGTTAATAGAACTCAAAAGGTGCATATAAATGGTACAAATTCGTCAGGCTCACGCGTTAAAATGGGTGTGCCTCAAGGGTCTATTTTGGGACCATTCCTGTTTTTGGTTTATATCAACGACCTACCTTTTATGGTTGAATCGCTGTCTAAAATTGTGTTGTTTGCGGATGATACATCTCTAGTTTTTAAAATTGACAGACAAACTGATATGATTGACGAAGTAAACGACACTCTTTGTAAAGTACACAATTGGTTCACCGTGAACAACCTAGTCCTTAATGCAAAAAAAACTAAATGCATAAATTTCACCTTACCGAATGTTAAAAATATAACTCAAAACGTGTCATTAGCTAGCAGTGTTTTAGAATTCGTACCAAAAACAGTTTTCTTAGGTATAACCGTAGATTCAAAACTTCAATGGGGTCCTCACATAGAAACTTTAGCAGGCAGGCTTAGTTCAGCTGCCTATGCTGTTAAAAAAATTAGGCTCCTGACAGATATAGAAACGGCGAGACTAGTATATTTCAGCTATTTCCACAGTATTATGTCTTACGGTATACTTTTATGGGGGCATGCAGCTGATATAAATACTATTTTTGTACTACAAAAAAGGGCTGTTCGCGCGATTTACGGAATGCGATCTCGAGATTCACTTAGAGAAAAATTTAAAGAAATCAATATTCTAACGCTTCCCTGTCAATATATTTATGAAAATATAATGTATGTGCGAAAAAACTTAAATCACTTTACACTGAATTCTGACAGACATACTCGTAATCTCAGGAATAACAGTAAGCTTCAGCTTGTATCTACTAGGCTCAGTAAGGTTAGTAAGTCGTTTGTGGGACAATGCATACGAATGTATAATAAAATACCAGAAGATATTGTAAACCTAACAGAGAATAAATTCAAAAGTTATGTAAAAAAGATACTATGTAATAAAGCTTACTATAAGACATGTGAGTACTTAGATGATAGAAATGCTTGGACGGTAAGTGTTTCTCCAACCAACACAGCAACACTTTCATGACATATTGTGAGACAATAAAGATACAAACTCTATTTTGAAAGAACTGAAGGGATTCGGTAAGACATTTTCTTCTCCTTTTTCTTTGTCCATTGATCGGAGTGGTGCATGCTCGCTTAAATGTTCGTGCGGATGGTGGCGTATCGGGAGCCGGGTCGTTCCCTTCCCTCAAATATGGTTGAGGGGAGCGATGGCTGACTCTCGCGTTATACTCGTGATCGGGTGCTGTCCGTGTGAACTGGCCTGCTCTTGTCATTGGTTTTTTGGAATTTGTTAGTCATTAGCTACAAACAATTTTTACTTTTATCTCTTTTGAATCCTTTCTTTATTCTTATTTTTGTATATTTTATTTACAGACATGACATTGTATAATTCATTTATTGATCTAGCATTAAGATGTAATAGAATATAAGACTTAAAAAAAAATGTGTTGGAGGGAGTTTCTTTAGGGCCCGCCGTTTCTTCTCACTCCGCAAACACTTCCCGAAACGGTGGGTATACGAGTTCCGAGTGGTAGGAACCTCGTATTAGGTAGATAAAAGAACGACGTTCGAAAAGTGTACACTGCTACCTACTTCGAATAAAATATTTTCATTTTCATTTTTCATTTTCATGCTCCATATACGGTGCCCAAGTCCGAATAGTAGGACCTTCGGGCTTCGGGTAATATAAGTAATACCTACAAGAACCTAAAAAATAAAAAAAGAGACAAATTTTCTGCAACTCCCTTCACCTTTCTTTAACATTTTTTGCGAGCAAATGTATCATATCTTTTTTATTATTCACCCATACATATTTGAGGTGTCAATTTGCTTCCACTTTCATATTTATGTATGAATCTACGTACGAGAATGTGAGTAGTACGATATTATATTATTTTGGAAATCTCATTTGCGAGTCAGTTTTACGAGGAGGTTTCCTCTCCCAAATATATTTTTTCACTAAAGAAATTTTTGAAACAAGCCTACACAGCATGCTGTCTCGCCAAAACGCACATCAAATTCAAATTGTTTGAGGTTTGGGCCTCCGGTACCCTCACTCACTTTTTTGTTTGTAAGTACTCGTGAAATTGTAAATATTTCTGGTAATATTAGAGCATCAAAAACATAAATGTGAAAATGGGAGCCAAGTTCAATATTATGATATGGTGTGGTTGTCAACTTTACTGAGAAAAGAATTGAGATCTAAATGGATGCCAAGTTCTGTAGATAATCCTGAAATTTATTTATAAGAACGTATAACATTCTTAAGTAAATTTAAAACACAATTTTTTGTTTTTTACTGCTACAACAATGTTTGCTATTTAAAAATATGACTTTCTAAATTTAAATAGTAGAATTATTTACACAAAGCAAATAACTTATGATCAACTTTGACTTGGCTAGTTTTCACATACTAGTCATCTTAAATTTGGTTTATCAACGTATCATCTTTATGTTATACGCAAGTTCTTATTTTTATATTATAAGGTTCTATTCTTCTGAATATTTCATGTGCTGGTAAAAACTAGTATCGCGGGGATAAGTTACTTTTTGAGCCTTTTTAAATTTTTTTAACACATGTTTTTTTTAATTTTTTCGTTATCAGTACATAAAATACTAGCTGCACACCAAATTTAAAGCTCGTAGCCTTGCTAGAAGTACCTTAGATTTTTGATGACGGTGAGTGTGTCTTTAAATCATAAAAATATTGTATTGAAAAAAAAAACTTAGAAATTCAGTGTTTTCTGATTTTTTCCTTTACATACACACAATTACCTGGCTTAATGCAAAATTTGAACTTTCTAGGTCATCTGGAAGTGGGTAAGCTTTTTGATCTATATGTCAGTGAGTCAGTCATAAAAATGTCGATTTTCGGACGTTAAAATCTATACCAACCATTTGAGCTGTGTTTATAAAATTTTGAGTGCTCGTTTATCTAGGAAGTCTTAATACATAAACCAAATTTGGTGTGTTTATGTTAAATAGATTTTGAGTTATGAAGGTGACAAAAGTGACTCCAAATGGTTCGTGTAATATTACACACGGAGCTACTCGCCAGTTCTTTTTTGATGTGAACTTGGCTGGACACGCTCCGCGTGTCTAGATATATACTTTTTATCCACAGTGGGCAAGTCTTTGACATTGTCTCACCGATGATCAGTGATTGATTATGATGCCGATTACGGAAGCGGGCTTACCAAGATTCCCCAAAGCAATCTGGAACTGGCTATCTCATCTTCATGCCGGAACAAATTAATGCTATTAACATTAATGTTTGGCGACAAGAATTAGATAAAATGGTGGTAGCTATCCAAGCGGGCTCAGAAAATATACCCTACCACCAACCAAACCGAGTCCTACAAAACTGGACCCAGCCACCGCCGGGAAGTGAACTCAAAACACAAAGTAACAAGTTAATGTGAATGATCACGGTGTACGAGTCCTCCTTAGATACAAATAAATATAAATGCCTTACAAGTAATGCTAAGTGCATAGCCGCAACTGCCATTTATCTCTTGAGATACCAAGATTTGCGTCATAAGAATGCAAGAAAGATTTCTCTCTTTACTACTAAACACGAAAGAAGTTTCTTTTTTCAAGCATTTGTTTTTTTTAATATGTAATACTAGCGACCCGTCCCGGCTTCGCATGGGTGCAATGTATTAACATATAAACCTTCCTCTTGAATCACTCTATTTATTGAAAAAAACTGCATCAAAATCCGTTGCGTAGTTTTAAAGATCTAAGCATACATAGGGACAGACAGACAGCGGGAAGCGACTTTTTTTTATACTATGTAGTGATTGTGAGGTGGCAAATGAGCAGACGGATCACCTGATGGTAAGCGATTACCGCCGCCCATAGATACCCTATAAAGAAGCTTCTATATATCTTCTATATATACAGGGTATAACAGAAGTGTGTGACAATACATCAAGGTTGGCTTTTACCTATCAAACTGAATAACTTTTGTTCTACAACTTTGTTGAAATCGCAAAAAATTTTTTGGACTTTTCATACAAACTTGGTTCGCCAGCTGATCGATTTGTATGAAAAGTCCAAAAAAAATTTTGGGATTTCAACAAAGTTGTAGAACAAAAGTTGTTCAGTTTGATGGGTAAAAGCCAACCTTCAAGTATTGTCACACACTTCTGTTACATCCTGTATAGGAAGCTATATTTTTTATGAGCCAGAATTCTGTTTCGTAATACATTTTAATATTCAGGACGAGCTTTTGTTTTGGTAACCCGAGCAAATGTATTGGGAAAATTGTTTGTCACATGGAAAATTTATGTCCTTTTGTGTAGTTTGTTTACTGAGTATTAATATTGTAGCTAATATAGCAAAGGTAAATATAAGTTTAAAATTTAGAGTGGGAATTCAGAAAAAAATCGTACAAAATATATAAAAAAGGGCGTTTCAGATTTTCAGGGGTTACTCAGAATCAAGTATAAAGGAAAAATATTAAAAAAAATCCGATCTGCTACTTTTTTTTCAGTTTCCCATACAAATTCTTGATTCACTATTCAGGTTTAGTATGGTACACTGAAAAAATGATGTAGATCGGGTTTTTATTTATTTTATACTTGATTCTGAGTAACCCCTTTAAATCTCAAACGCAGTTTTTTAACATCCTGTATACATACAGATTTTTGACAAAACTTGTTTCATATACCGCATTCACTCAAGGCCCATAATAACAAAGAAATCCACGCGGAAGGAACCACGGTCAAAAGTAAGTAAATTCTTGAATGATTATAATTATCTAATTTTAAAATGAAGATTTAAATTTAAAACTATAATTAATTTTCACATGAAAATCGAGGACCAAACAATTTTTTCCTTTGGACTTGGCTACCTATTAAAAGCGACTTCGCTTATGTCAAGTTCAAGTGTTATAGTGTCTTTTAGTATTGAATACTACCAGAGATAAGTAGTAAGTCTTGATTGTATTATTATTTTTTACCTTTACAATAGTATTGAGTATTATAAAATTATAATTAACTTATGTTATGTATGCGTTTAGACTATTTAGTCACTTTTGGGTTGTTTTTGGACCCCCCACTAAAACTTCACAGTGGCTTCTACTCATGAAACTGAGCAAATTTCCCCAAATAACCAATGGTCAATTCGCAAAAAAAATATTTGGGAAAAGTTGCTCAGTTTCATGAGTAGAAGGCACTGTAAAGTTTTGGTAGCGGGTACAAAAATAACCATGTTTGTATAGAGACCGTTTTTTGACAGTTTCATGATAAATATTTTCGAAAGACAGGTCCAGAGTTAGACGTTAGTGGCTAAAATTATTTATTCAGTACTTCTCATGTGTTACTTTGAACATTTTAGTATGTTACCGGTGGTGAAATCTGAATCCTAATTACTGTAATTATTACTGTACAAGATGAACCTTTTGTATAACGTATCAAGTTTAATTTGATGTCCCTATACAGGGTGTAACAAAATTGGTGTAGGACCCATTAACTGGGGATTCTACTCATCGTACTGAACAACTTTTGTTCCACCACTTTGGTCAAATCACAAAAAAAAATTTGGACTTTCCATACAAAAATGACAAAACAGATGATCAATTTGTATGAAATGTCCAAAAATCTTTTTGTGATTTGAGCAAAGTCGTAGGACAAAAGTTATTCAGTGCGATGAGTAGAATCCCCAGTTAACGGGTCCTACCCAATTTTGTTACACCCTGTATAGGTATGTTTTATTTAAGCTCTTCTCTCTGTCGTCGTATGCTCTCGTTATAGACGTCGCTGATGTAATGAAGATAGTTGTCGTGATAAGAATGTTAATGTCATAACTAAAAATATTACCCCTAAAACAAAGGTGAAATAACTCGAGATCTATTAACGGCTACCGGTACCTACCTAGTAACTAGTCCGCTCGCTTCAAGAGGCTTTTTCTGGCTGCAAGAAACCACCGCTTTTTAAATAGGTGCATTACGTCAGGAAATCGCAAAGATTAAAATAAATTTTAACTCAAAATTACTTATCTCAGTGTTTTTCAACCCAGGGGGTCGCGAAGCCTTTCTCAGGGGGTATCGGGTAAAAAAGTAAGTGTTTATAGGTCCTACATTGCAATGAAAAAATAAGATTTCAGTGAGAAGGCGAAGATGTTAATAAGTAAATCATTTTCTAATTGAAGAAAATTATAAACTAGTCTTTCAAATCACTAACCTTTTTATAAAAGGTTATTTTTCAATAACCATCCGCCCCGCCCCTTTCAAACTTCTTTTTTCAAGCAACTTTCCCTAATTTTTTTTTTTGCAAATTGACCATTGGTTATTTAGGGTAAGTTGTTCAGTTTCATTAGTAGAAGCAACTGTAAAGTTTTGGTGGGGGGTCCAAAAATAACCCTGTATGTTTATGGCCCCAGGGGGGTCGCAAGAAGAATAACCCTGTATGTTTATGGCCCCAGGGGGGTCGCAAGAATTTTTTCTCTTGTAAAGGGGTCGGGTATTGAAAAAGGTTGAAAACACTGACTTATCTATATAGACAGTGCAGTGTTTACGAAATATTTTCATAGAGCCTTTAAATTCATCCGAAATCCCATCGCATGTTAAAAGATAAAACTTAGAGAAATATAATCGCAACATAATAAACTTTGTAAGGGTAGCAAAAGGGAAGTGAAAAGTATGAAATGAATACATTATATTTTCAGGAGGAAACTTTACAGCTGCCTCGTAAACAACTGAGTTTTGTAGGTATCAATTTCTGATATACTTATCTTTTATACTCAAACTCAAAATGTTTTTAACCGACTTCAAAAAAAGGAGGAGGTTCTCAATTCGTCGGAATCTTTTTTTTTATGTATGTTCACCGATTACTCGAAGATGCCTGAACCGATTTGGAAAATTCTTTTTTTGTTTAAAAGGGTATACTTCACAGGTAGCCCCATAAAATTTTATCGAAATCGATTCAGCGGTTTTTGAAAAGTAGAGAAAATCAACAAAAATATAGCAAAATTGGAGTTGTTGCGATTGAAGTTGGTTGTTTTTAACGTATTCAGCGTGGTCAATTATTTTATTTAAATGGATGGTTCACACACTATTTTAAATCGTCGTTTCTTTTTATACCTAGTTCAAAGTCTGGACCCTAAAACTTGTACACTCAACATTTATATACAATACTTACTTAAATTTTCTCGATGGATGCATACATTTTAATAATTGATCAAATTTGAAAATATTCACTCTATACCTGCCGCCAAGCTGCGTGATTTCAGAAGGGTAAATGACCCGCATTAGAAACTAAAAATACACTAATTTGCACGGTGACCTTTTAAAGACGGATGTGAATTATATTTAAGCTATTAATCAGGTAAAATTTGACAACTTTTGTTCTACAACTTTTTAAATAAACGAAAAAAATGTACTCAATGAATAGATAGAAGACAATAGAATGGTCAATCCGATGATCAATTTCTAAGAAGAGTTGTAACATTGTTGACGTTTAACTACATATATAAAAATAGTAGTAAAGTTTCCTTATTCATTCATTTCTTATTCATTCATTTAACAGTATAACAAAAGTCACATCTAACTCATTTATTCAACTAATAAAAGTCGTCGCATTAGACTCGATTATATTAGAATAATAATAATAATATCCGGGGCATATCACACACGGACATCTAGCCCCAACTAGGATTCCCTGTACTATGGGAACCAGAGACTGATATACATACACATATACATTTTAAAGACACACATATATAGATATAATTACACCCAAGCACAGAACAAACGAATCTGCTCAATACAGAAACCTTTTGCCCATTTTGCCCTAATAAATGAGCCACCGAGTCAGTCTGAACATATTCACCACCATTAAAATCAGCTTTGATAAGCTTGCAAAGTGTAAGACGAAATATAAAGTATATATTTTCTCTTTAGCCATTTCCCCATACTCTTTGAATGTAAAGGAAAATACAATGAAGCATACAAAGAAAATAAGAGTAACAAAAATAGCTAAAAATCATTCAGTCATGTTTTAAGGTAGTGAGTGATATTGCCATCCAAAAGATCCCGCCAAAATAGAGCAAATAATAAAATTCTTGTTCAATCAAACGTTTTCTATTGAGGATAAATTCTTTCTGTCCATACTTTTTCCAATATTTTTCTCTGTGAGTCCTAGTAATAAATTATGGGCTATATACCTTCCTGTTCATAAAAATAGGCACTTAATCATATTGGTGACCCACATTTAGTGGACTCATAAAACATATTTGTGACGTAACGTTTTGTTCGCGATTGCCCTGATCATATTACTTAAATAAAAGAATCTATGAAGGAATGAGATGATCCTCTATATATTTACTTATAAAATAATAACAAAGAAAATTAAAATTTGTTACTCCCTGACTATAGATGGGTTTTTGCCCGGGCATTTATGGGCACTTTTTAAATTAATTAAAATTAATTTAACTTTTTAATTTTTTAAAGTGTCCTCACTTCTCCATCGGTTGCGCGGCAGTGACAACGGCATCCTGAAGACGTTGGCTGCACGGGTTGACTCTCCCTTCCTAAAACACTGGGTGGGGATAGTGACCGGTGCAATAAAATAAAAAAATGTGTGATTGTAATAGTTTATAGGGTAACTAACATAGTTTAAGTTTTGTTTTGTTTCTACTAACCACATTATGGACTTATGGTCTGAAATAAATAAATTATTATTATTATTATTATTATTATTATTATTATTATTATTATTATTATTATTATTATTAAATGCCCAATAAACGTCCATTTGCGCCATTCAAATTGGGCATTTATTGGGCATAAATGGACGTTTATTGGGCATTTACTCAAAACTGCCCGGGCAAAAACCCATCTATATCCCTGACTCTATCTCTGGGTTGACTCTTAAAGAAGAATAACTTGAAAAACCACTTACCGATTTTCATACAACATAGTTAAAAACCACGGCAATGAAAATATTTTTCTATTATGAAACAGAATGGCATACGCTCAGTCAGACTTTCAACTGTAGGTAATTTACACATTTATCACTTCGGAATTAATAACCAAATACCAATTAACAGCATTTCAAATTTAATTTCAATGTGGGTGTTTTAGTATTTCAATTTCTATTCTAAACAGTCATAAAAAAACTGGAGGTCAATTTGAAATGTTGTTAATTGTGGGTTAAAAATTAAGTCCAAGGGTTTTCTTGCATAACTAGCAAGCCTTATTCATAATAGACCTATGCATTTTTTTATTATTACTGCGTTTAACTCGAATTTTGATGTTTCGTGGCAAGACTAAGGTATATTTCTGGAGGTGGCCAACCAACCAAACCGAGACCCACAAAGTAAGGTTCCACTAGGAATCGGACTCGCTCCTGATGTGAAGCAGACTAGCCGGCACACCACAGAAGCGCTTAAAAGAAGATTCGGGAAACACAGACGCATGAAATTCCGTTCCTTAGCAGTGACAGTGTATGAGGAAAAAATGATTCACTAATGGTGGAATATTTACCATGTAAAGCTGGAATCCCGCCCTGCCTTTGATCGCCTGAAGATGGCACAGATCTAACGTGAAATTTCTGCTCAGTCAATCTCCTTCGCTTTACATCAGGATGTTGCTGTTTCGATTTCAGGTACTGTTCCACTTTGCACGATCAGTTTGGTTGGTGGCAGGGCATTTTTTAGCTCACCTGGCTTGCTACCATCATCTGAATGTCTTTCTTTGTCTTTTCACATCAGTGTTAACAGTGTTGATGTGTTGGCATGGAGATGAGGTAGGCAGTTTTCCCTATTCTATTGGGGAATCTTGGTAAGTCTTCCATCTTCAGTATCATCATCAGATGAAATGATGCAAATGGCTTTTTGTGATATCATCCCAAAACTAATGGTGAGAGAAATTCATCCATTCGGAAATTTGCGATAAGTGTTTATATACAGGTCGATGTACTTTAAAGGTGTGATAACATTTCTATTATCAAACTGAACAACTTTTAATATGAGTACACAGAGAGGAAGTGGCCGTGGTTAGTGCAGCTTGCGTGGTCGCGTCAATCGTGCAGGAGGTACAAGTCCGAGACCGGCTGCAAGCCACCGACCACATGCGACAGGCGACAGACTGCATTTATCGACCGCAAGTTACACTATTGGTTTCTATGAATCTCTATGAAAGTGATTCCGAGCGCGGCGACATGTGGCCTGCGACCGCGGCAGGCGACATGCGGCGGCTACACGCAGCGACTGCAAGTTGCAGGACCAGTAGTGCGGCCGCCCGCATAGCGGTTACACGCATTTCTTTTTTTTTTGCATATAATAACAACAATTCGTCGTCATCTTCCTCCTCTAACAAATGACATAGTACATTATTGTTAAACACGTCCGATATTGTGGCTCGCGCGAAGGTACGGAAACGACAGTGTACAAAAGCTGACTGAAGTGCAGTCGCGTTTGGACTTACGGCGGCAGCGACATGCGGTCGACTGCAGTGGCCGGCTGCAGTGTCGCGTGCGGCTGCCGCCTGCAGCCCGTCTCGGAATTGTACCTTAACTAACTACTGCCTGGTTTGACCTGTATGTGTCATTCGTCTCAACGGTATTTGTGTTTTACGAGACAAGTTATGTAATAATATTTAATTATTTATTCATTTGTAAAAAGTAAATATATAGTGGTACAAATTTTAATGTGTCGTTATGCAAAATGTTTCAAAATAGTTCCAAGACCTAACACGTAAAAAAGTTCAAGTAACTTGCGATTTCAGCGATATATGAAGAGAGAACTCCCAGTTTTTGGGTCTTACGCATATTTTGTTGCATAAAGGTATAAGGTATAATGTTGCTTTAAATTCGCAAACGGGAAATATATCGTTGCCTAATGATCCGTATCGACAGCTGAAAGGTTAACGTTTTACGGAACAGGGTTTTGAAATATGAACGTTGTGGGCCAGAGCTCTTTTTCATGGTCAAACCAAGGCTGTTTGAGGAAGTGACTTGTCTTTGATGTTTTGCATTATTACGAGTACAATTCGAAAATAAAAATATTAATTTCATAACCGACGCCCGACGGACTTTTTTCCCCTCAGCTGATTACAGAAAAAGTAGATACTCTACTCGGAAAAAGGCCTATCAATGCCTTGTGTTTTATTTTTGCATATTATAATATTCCACTCATAAAAACGGGGCAATTATAATATACCTTCAATGAATACCTCTCTGACAAAAACAAAAATTATTGACATTTAAATTATAGTTTTCGTGACATTTATTTATTTAATTAATTGTATATTTTTGCATGCCTCATGCTGGCGAAACATGACTGTACTTACTAAATGTATTTCCTAACATCCTACTACCATGTTTGATAAAAATAAAAACATTTCATTTCAAAAGTTGTCATGTCAATTACGATGGCTATTACCCACCCATTTTTGTACTTATTCAATTTTTAATTTTAATTATTTTCACGATCACATTGTACTTACTTTAACGTTTTTAATAAGCTATTTAGTATTGTAATTTAAATTTATAATGTGAAATAAATGATCTTACTGAAGAGGATGTTGAAGATCGGGCAAAGAGGAGTAGATTGAGTAGGAAAGCGGAAACGCTAAGTAGAAGTAGAAGAAGAATGTGTAATAAATGAATCTAATCTAATCTATAGCACGATAAGGTCCTACCACTTGTCGTTTTTAAATCTGGGCACACCCCGGGCACTATTACGCATGTCTGTACACGTGTTATGTGTTTTTTTTTTATGGCAGAGGTGGCAAACGAGCAGACGGATCACCTGATGGTAAGCGATTACCGCCGCCTATAGACACCCGTAACACCAGAGGAGTCACAAGTGCGTTGCCGGCCTTTGATTATGGGAGTAAGTATATGTGAGTATCTAGAACTGCTTAGGCTAAGGCTTCTTGTTCATACCGCCTTGTCTTATGTTACACTTCATTTTGTTATTTTGACGTTTTTATTGTAATTGACTATTTCCGAAAACGGTAGAACTTTAACGACAGACATAAACGGTAGACTTTTAGTGACGTGGATAATTACTGTATACGAGACGAGGCTGTTCAGCCTTAGAAGCCATCACCTCTCTCCTTTATGAAAATACAATTATCTTTGGTTTGCCAGTTACTTGAAAACACAAGGGGGGTGAGGTAGCCTTCAGAGAGCGGCAGGGAGTATCCAAGTTGTATAATGTCCTTATACTGTGAATCCGGGTTTATCTGGAAGTTACTTCAGTATCATAAAAGCTCTTCAGTCCAATAATTCCGAACTCAAATACACTTAAATGAATAGTTTATTAAGGACGTCCGTCCTAATAAGTGATAGTACCTATATTGGATAGAGTTCATCTAATTCTATCCTTGAGAGTGTTTGTGATGTCCAAGAAGACAAAGATGATTCGAGAAAGAATATCGATAAAAATAATGCACGGCTAATATTAATATTTTACTTTCAATATTCGTCTATAATTGTAAACTATTATAAAAAGAAATTGATAAAAGCGGTCGTGTGTTTTTGATGATGTATGGTGGGTTGAAAACGTCTGATATTGGGGCTAGCCACTAGCACAAAATAGACACAGAAGGTCCGCTCAATACAAATCACTAAAATCGTAAGCATATACATGCTTATACATGTAGAAATATACGGTCGTTGAGGCAAAGTATCACAACAGTATCGTGACCTTGCCTACAATGACCGTATACGTCTATAAGCATGTATATGCTTAGGATTTTTGTGAGCTTATTGAGCGGACCTTCTGTATCTGTGTATTATGTGCCACTAGCTCCACAACCTCCATTAATCCGGACTGGGCACCCGTATGAGGAGTATGGCCTTCCAACCTATGGGTTGTTAACGCAAGAAAATTAACACTAAAAAAAATTAATTTAAAAAAAAAAATTAAGACTATATTAAAAAATAAGTAAACCTATTTATTAAAAATTACAATCTGTTTTAAACCAGAAGGATCTTAATTTGTTTCAGGCGCAACTTGTGATGCACTGTTTAATTATACGAGAATAAATATGAGTGAAAATGAAATTCGTTCAAAATGGTGATACGAATTTTAACTTTTACTTTTTGAACGCTGTAAATTTTTATCAATGGCGAATTTCAGCTAAACATTCTACTATTTTTTATTCTATTCTTTAGTAGTACATTTATATCTCCCTAAAACTTCTAAGGTTTTCATAAACCCGAATTTTTTATATTTGAACAATTTGTTATGGAAATAAGTTTACTATTTTACAAAGAACAATGTGTTTCTATCGATAAAGTATACAGGCAGCACTACGTTCAATCACTTAGTTCAGATTAGGCGTACTTTTCTGAACTTAGTGTTAATAAAAATAGGCGTTTCTCTTCACGTTTCATCAATCTAATGGAAGTTATTTAGAAACAGGCAACAAACAGAAAACAAAGAGTTTACCCTTATGGACTACAACAGTTTTTTTTTGTGAAAATATGGTTTTTAAGGCGCTAAGTATAGCCAAATCGCAATATTCAATTCAAATTCTTGAGATAATGCTTAAAGCTATGACCATGGAAAAAATATATAGCATACTTGAAACAATACAAAACAAATTGCCTGGAACAGTATCACAAAAATCACAGAAACTTTGATGAAAAAAAAATATCCTGTAAACCCTGTATTTTGCATTAATTGCAAATTCTCTCGGAAACACAATATTTGTTTATGTTGAAACCAACACACAAAAATCGGCCATTTTAATACCTTTAATTTACCTTGAACGGATTTTTTTTAACTTATTTAAAAGCCAAGAAAAGTAATAAAAACAACGAAATCTCGAGAATTTTGCGTTCGGCCTTGACGTAACCGCCGCGACGGTACCCACACTGATCTGAACTTAAAATGAGTGGCGTTACGGTCGATGCATCAACCTGCTGAGATTGAGTGTACGTCACGCCTTATTTCATAAGATCGTGTGATATACAGGTTGTTAAAAAACCGCGTTTGAAATTTTAAGGGGTTACTCTGAATCAAGTATAGAATATAGGAAAAAAAATCCGACCTTAATAGTGTCGTGTAAGTGAATAAATGTTATATCTATCTATCTATCTTAAATGTTTTTCAGGTTTCCATACTAATGATTCACTATTCAGATTTAGTATGAGAATTTGAAAAAAAGTTAAGAGCAGATTTTTTTCTATATTGTTCTTGTATTCTGTATACTTACTTGATTCTGAGTAACACCTTAAAATTTCAAACGCACTTTTTGACACCCTATAAATATCATACCTACCCTCAATTGTTACAGGACTGACTCGGTGGCTAAGTGGTTAGCGATCCTGACCTCTGATCCGAGAGTCGTGGGTTCGATCCCCACACAGGGCAAATTTTTCTGTGATGAGCAGAATTGTTTGCTCTGAGTCTGGGTGTATTATATCTATATATGTATGTATTTAAAAAGTATATGTGTATGTGTATCAGTCTCTGGTTCCCAAGATACAGATAATCCTAGTTTGGGGCCAGATGACCGTGTGTGATTTGTCCCAGATATTATTATTATTACATTTCACCCGAATATGTTCATAGACGGCATAAAAAAAAACTTCTAACCATCATAACTTGAACCACCACACCTCTAACTTCCTTATCTTCGACAATAGCAACATAGAGCGGATCTGCAAAATCTTCGATCATTCAAAGGCTTCTAACAATAAACCCGTAGCCACAGCGGCTTGTGACAAGCTTATTCGTCACCACAGAGTTACCAAACTTGTGACAATGTCATTGTTGTCAATGTATATCATTATCCTTTCTCTCGCATTAGGGGTCGATTGGAAGTTTCCAAAATTTACTGAAAGTTACTGAAAGTTACCGCAAACTTTCCGGAGGGGTATAGACGCTGGGATAAGCTGTATGGGTGTGAAGGTTATATTGAGTAAACAGAATATAATGATACTCCCACTGGTCTTTTCTCAGTTCGGACTCAAAGGTATAAAATTTCAAGGGTTACTCAGTATCAAGTATAGAGTACACGAAAATATTGAAAAAATCCGATCTACATTTTTTGTTAGTGTCCCATACTAAATCTGAATAGTTTTACAAAAAGTTTTATGGAAAACTGAAAAAAAAATTGTGGATTGGATATTTTTAATATTTTTTCTGTATTCTATACTTGATTCTGATTAACCTATTAAAACAAACGCACTTTTTACACCTGTATATTAATAATATAATAATAATAATAAATAATAATATCTGGGACAAATCACACACGGTCATCTGGCCCCAAACTAGGATTCCCTGTGTCTTAGGAACCTTGGGTTGGGGAAACTTGGGTTATTTATTTATATAATATTTTATTTTATTTTATTTTATTTAACCACTTAGCCACCGAGTCAGTATTGCGGTAAAATATGTGAACATTTGTTTTACCTCTTTTAACATAAAATTCAATCATTTATGGAGTCTTTATACAAAAATGCCCCATCCAAATAATTAACGACACAGAATAAACGTTTTTTTTTAAGACGATTAGAGACGATGAACACCTGAATATATCCATATTCATATCCGCCATAAAAACTCCTTGTTACACACAGAATAGGGTACGGAAAAGTACTGTTGGCACGATTTGGGTACGGAACCCTTAAAACTTAAACATAGAGACAAAAATAACCGAAATTTAATTGTGTTACTCTGCCCAACGTTCTAAATCGTCGAGTGAAAGTTGTAAAAGAGTAAATGTACAACAAAAAAACTGAATTATTCTGAACTTTGCAAACTTGTTAAAAAACATCTGAAGATACCGTACAAATCTCATATTTCTTGTTAAATTTAGAAACCAACTTGGGAAGTAAAACAACATTTGGTTGGTAAAAATATACAGAGTGTAACAGAAGTGTGTGACAATACTTCAAGGTTGGCTTTTACCCATCAAACTGAACAACTTTTGTTCTACAACTTTGTTGAAATCGCAAAAAATTTTTTGGACTTTTCATACAAACTTGGTTCGCCAGCTGATCGATTTGTATGAAAAATCCAAAAAAAATTTTGCGATTTCAACAAAGCTGTAGAACAAAAGTTGTTCAGTTTGATGGGTAAAAGCCAACCTTGAAGTATTGTCACACACTTCTGTTACACCCTGTATATTGGTGAAGTAAAAATATATTTTTATTTGTGTTTCGATGTTGTTGGGGTCAACTTAAATTTGAGTATAACTTTCTGGTTTGGTTGTTTACTTTGTTTATTTTTATTTTGGACCTTGTAAACCGTAATTTCAAAAACATAAGAATATTACGATTTTCCGAAAATTTCCGTATTAGACGCTTTATTACGCCACTGTATTTTTTTCATATTATCATCAAATATTTAAAAGACACCAAGAACGTATGTAGTTAAAACATTTTGTTTAACGGAAATAGCGAAATTAGTAAAAAAAACTGCGTCATACTATTAACACCCATCCCTGGTAAGCGGAAGCGTTGCGGCATTTAAAATTATAAACATATCTAGTAAATTTTATGGAATATAATCCGTAATTACATTAAAAACTTTTTCGTAAACGTTCAGAATACATCGGTTACGTTTGGATACCTACTCTAGTTTAATACTATTTACTAGCAAACCGTAATTACACGAAAAACTGTGTAAATCTTGGGCGATCAGGATACATCGCCCAAATTTAGATACACTAGTTTCAGAAGATGTATTAATTGAGAACGTTTTTTCATGAAAAAAAGTTTAGTATTCGATAAAATTGCGTAATAAAAACATTGAATAGGTACGCGATTTTCCGGATACGGGACGTACATTACTATAACTTATTAGCTGTCTTACGTCATAATAACCCCCCCCCCGCATCTGTTATCACCACGTCCCGGATAGTTGGCCTGTTTTTTCATTTTTTTTTCGTTATTTCAGTGCCTTGTTTTATTAAAAAAACACATGCCCACAACGATATAACAATAACAAATGATATATTACTCATTGTTCCATGTCTTTTCCAAATAAAATTTGGTACTTACCTAGTAAAAAAAAAAAATGGTTACCGGATATGCAGTTTCCTTGTGTTGTATGTAGTTGTGTTCAAACGCAAACTCCAAATGTTTTTTATTTAAGTAGATGCTTTACACATGCTTTTAAATCGTCAATATTTTTTTCTACCTAGTACAAAGTCCCTACCACGCGGGACTTGTACACTCAAAGTTTTGGGAAGTGTTTGTGAAGCGAGAAGAAACGTCGAGCCCAAAAGAAACTCGCTTCAACAATTTATTTAAATAAAATCTTAAATTCTATTACAATTATTCATGTCAACAATAAAATTGTGAGCTGGAAGATCTATACATGTCCATATATCAGTGTCATTTACATAATCTAGTATTTTGTAATACCCTTTAGAGCATAAACAAATTTTCACATGCAATTTAAATTTCTTTTCTGGCAAACTAGTTATATTTTCGGGTATTTTGTTATAGAATCTTACACACTGCCCCATAAATGACTTCTTAACTTTACTCAGTCTCGAATAGGCAACATCAATGTTATTAATATTTCTTAGATTAAAATTGTGTATGTCACTGTTTTTACGAAACAAGTGCAATTTTTTACGTTCTGAGATATACTTATTTAAACGAACTGTATACTCGTACTTATTTTTTTTACAAAAACGAAGCGTTTCCAATTCCGCAACGAACCCCATCCAAGACAAAGACAAGGAAAGCTAAGATGGCCGCCGAAACTGCCGAAATTATTTTTTAATAGCTTCTGTCAAACTCAGAAAGTTTCGCCTTTGGATACTGATATAATATTTTACTTCTCAATAGCTGTTGTATTGTTAAATTTCGCTTTAATATTCATAACTCAAACTTTGTTATTGTATTTGGAAATGTTAGTTTAATTCAGTTAAAGTAGACAATCTGAAAATTTTAGTTACAAAATAATCCTCAAAATAATACAGGGTGACTTAAAATTAGTTCTTGATACGAAAGGGTATGCATGTGCTCATGATAACAAACAACCTTCCCTAAGGAACCCATAGTCAAATCGCAAAAAAAATTTTGGAGTCTCCATACAAATCGAGCAACTGACCGGCTTAATTAGTATGAAGAGTCCAAAAATTTTTTTGCGATTTGACTATGAGTTTCTTAGGGAAAGTTGTTTGTTATCATGAGCACATGCATACCCTTTCGTATCAAGAACTAATTTTAAGTCACCCTATATAATACTACTATAATACTAGCGAAATCCTTTAACACGTTCACAGTCTACGACTCTAAATGGACTCCAAGTGGAGTCGCAAGACGCATAATATGTCTTGCGACTCCATGCGTATGCGTGGACTTATTGGTTGAAGCCAAGCCAAGCCGTGTTAAACTACTTCCCAGGTGTTTTTATTTAGAAAATATCGTTCGCAAAAATTTTGCAAACCTAGGCAATTGTGATCCGTAATATGATGGTGAAACATTTCCTGACATAAAGACCTAGTGATACCTTGAACAATTAAGTTAATATCAGGTTAACTAACAAAAGTAACTACCAAGTTTGGATAAGTCGAAGAGAACAAGAGTGTAGGTATATTTATGTATTTATATTATACAATTATCTTATTTACCATCCAAACTCTCTTGATAAATAATAAAAGTACAATATACAGGGTTTAACAAAATTGGTGTAGGACCCGTTAATTGGGGATTCTGCTCATCGCACTGAACAACTTTTGTTCCACGACTTTGCTCAAACCACAAAAAAGAATTGGACCTTTCATACAAATTGATCAACTGTTTTGCCATTTTTGTATGGAGAGTCCAAATTTTTTTTTTGCGATTTCAGCAAAGTCGTAGAACAAAAGTTTTTCAGTACGATGAGTAGAATCCCCAGTTGACGGATCCTACACCAATTTTGTTACACCCTGTATATTGTACTTTTATTATTTATCAAGAGAGTAAGGATAGTAAATAAGATAATTGTATAACATAAATACTTAAATATACCTACACTCTTGTTATCTTCCACTTTTTTTAACAACTTTTAAACTTTTTTTTACAAATTTTACTATGACTTATAGTAATGACACTGAACAACTTTCACTAAGGATCCAATTACATAAATTCGAGTAAAAAAAATTGCCATACAAAATTGGCTACTCAGCTCCTCGATTTGTATGAACAGTCCACATTTTTTTAGTCCAATTGAATTGGTTCCTTTGAGTTGTTCAGCTCCAAGAGCAAAAACCACAGTAAAATGTAGTCTGCGATTTTAATTACATCCTGTATAGGTAAAACTAAATATGTAATCATTATTATCATCATTTTCATAGGCCTTATAAGTCTGTTACAGACGGTTTAAGCTGCATCTTTTTTGATACTGTATAAGCCAATATGGGAGCGACATACTTTTCCACATTTGGAACAGGGATATGGAACGGGAGGTGGATTGTTGCGTAACTGTAATATGTAATACTTACCTACATATTACGCTTTGTCGTATTATTATCGTCCTATATATCGTTAGCTATGTCAGCGCCAGCTATCTTGAGAATTCCATTAAAGACATCTTGCCCCCCACAGCGTACATAGAAAAGCCTTATTGAAAACGCGGGGGGCGGAGTGAAATCTAAACTATACGAGTGGTGACTATTAGATGAAAAAATAAGGTTGATATTAAAACAACGGTTTCTTATATTCTGATCACTATTCTCATCTCTTTTTAGGGTTCCGTACCTTAAAAGAAAAAAGGAACCCTTATAGGATCACTTTGTTGTCCGTCCGTCTATCTGTCCGTCTGTCCGTCCATCTGTCTGTCTGTCAAGACACTTTCTCTCACTAACCCGTAGACGTATCAAATTGGAATTTATATCAAATACTCAGGCCTGCAATCCCTTGAAGCTGTGAAAAAATCAAACTACTATGCCAACATGCTAATGCGATCAAACGATACGGCAGTTTATGCCGCATATTTGGACATATGCATGGGAATCAAAACCTGTAGGGTACTTCCCGTATAACTAGAATCATGAAATTTGGCAGGAAGCAATATCTTATACCACAAGTGAAGGGAAATGTCCGAAAACCAAAAATTTTTAGTTACATCACAATTTTTTTGTGATGTAACTAAAAATTTTTGGTTTAATGACTGCCATGTAATATAGCAGCCGGCACCAACGGCTTAACGTGCCTTGCAAAGCACGGAAACAGTCGAGATAAATGCCACTAACAGTCAAATCCATAAAGGTTATGGCCGGCCTGTCATCCCCATCACATAGATGGTTGGCAGTCCACAACTGTGCGTTTCACTAGAAACTTTCTGTCTCGCACAACCAAACTGTGGAATGAATTGTCGCCTGCGGTATTTCCGGACCGATATGATATTCAAAAGAGCGTACTCCCATATCAAAGGCCGGCAACTCACTTGTGACTCCTCTGGTGTTGCGGGTGTCTATGGGCGGCGGTAATCGCTTACCATCAGGTGATCCGTCTGCTCGTTTGCCACCTCTGCCATAAAAAAAAAACCTGTGTGGTCGCGACCATAAAAGCCGCACTGAGCCACGACTCCACGAACTTTGTATAGCTCCAAGTAAATAAGATTTATTTTAATGCCCGATACAAAAGAGTGTTATAAGTTTAAAGGCTATGAATTTACGTTAATCTGTGGCATCGTATAGCTCTAAAACAAGTGACCCCATTGCGTATCCTTTATAGACAAGAGTTTCATCGCACATCAGTTTTTTTTTGTCGAAAACGGGTCTTATCGAGGGCGGTAAAATTATAATTTTTGTTAAGGGCACACTCTTAAACTTAAAGAAATGCACACATCCATACTTGAACGAAAAATGACGCTTTCATTTTAATTAAGCGGATACTTACTTTTCAGGCAAGATTACGCTTTCAAAAAAACTTTATCTACCTATTACGATAAGTGAGGTAGTAAATTATAAGATCTCTCGATATGTAAATAACACACATCGATAGCGAGTTTTAAATTCACTAGTAGTGCCATCTAGTGAAACTTTTAAGAACTTTTTGTAGTATTTTAAGAGTAATAAATAGCTTATAATGAAAACAAAGCAGTGAATAAAAATATTTTGTTCGTCAATTACCTGCTACAGTTTGCACTGAGTCGGACTGCCTTATTTTAGGGTATCACCTTTGTGGTATCATAAACACAGTTTAAAAGGAGTGAGACAATTTTCAAGAAGTTTACCTGAAGAAACTGATTATAGGAAAAAGACTGACGTCATATAAACTTTTATAAGAATTATAATATATACTTTTACACGATTATATTTAAAACTGAAACTGAAACTTTGTTTTTTGAAATATATGAAATGAAACTTTTGTTCTTTGTAAATAATATATTATTTTAAAGTTCAAAAGATTTCTCCAAAAAATCTTTTTAAAAACATATGCATTAAAAACATATTCAAAAAAGATAGGTCATAGAAAATTGCTTTCCAATTCACAATACAATAATCCGGTAGTTGACTGCTAGTCATTTGAGTTACTTTTTATCAAATGTCAAAAACGGCTTTTGTTCTAAAAATGTTTGAAATTTTGTACGATGACGTCATTGTTCAAAATAGTATTTTGCATACTTATTAGGTAATTTTTATAAATTAAAAATTGAAAATGCAATAAAAATTAAAGTGATTAAGTTTTTCAATAATTTTAATTAAAGAGCTATTTAGTCAATAATATTTCGTAATTTATTTTTCATGCAGTCAACTTCCGGATTGTAACTATGTTCTTTTTTGTGTGGTAATTTCACAATCTTTTTTTATATTTTGGCAAATAATGTTACATTATATTCTGTATAAACACTCCGCTTTGGACCTGACATGCCTTCCAATCCATGCCGTCAAACGCAGCTGAGTGTTGTTAACGAAAATAAATTGACTATATTTATATTTCTCGGGGAACCTTATTCAGTACAGATAGCATGCCGACGTTTCTTATGCTACCAATGCAGTTTATCGTATAAAAACCCTTGTTCCAACCCTGACAGGCGTTTAAAGTGGATCGCATATTATACAGGGTGTAAGGGACAGGTTTCCGAAAACTTTAAGGGCTTGCTCAGTAGACGAAACTGAACAACATTCCACAAGATTTTTTTCAGGAAACGAAAAAAAAATCGGCTTCTTCATACAAAATTATAGACTTGATTGGACAGTTTGTATGGAGAAGCCGATTTTTTTTCGTTTCCTGGAAAAAAATATTGTGGAAAGTTGTTCAGTTTCGTCTACTGAGCAAGCCCTTCGGAAACCTGTCCCTTACACCCTGTACTTATAATAATAGTTACACTATACGTATATGTACCTGTAAAATATAGAAAATTTCATACGGAAATTCATGACGTTAAAAGAGTTATTTTTATTTTTGATGTAAACTTAGTCCAATTTATTTTTTGTTAAGAATTTATTTCAGAACAATCCTGTCGAAGAATCTATAGCTTATAAAGGGTGTAACAAAAAGGTGTGGTAATACTTCAAGGTAGGCTACTACTCATCACACTGAACAAATTTTATTCTACAACTTTTTGAAATTGCAAAAAAAAATGGGACTTTTCATACAAATCGCTCAGATGGCGAGCCAAGTTTGTATGAAAAAAAAATACGAGTTCAACAATTTTGTAAAACAAAAGTTGTTCAGTTTGGTAAGCAGAGGCCTACCTTGAAGTATCGTCACACCTTTTTGTTACACCCTGTATATTACGAGTTTTGGTGAATTCACAAACTTTTTTGTAAGTTTTGGAAACCCTTTTGGTAACATAAAGCTGCTGGGGTTTTAAAATGCAGAGTAATTTTGGAATAAAAACTTTCGATTGTTCTTTGAAATAAGCAGTACAGTGCTTACAAAATTTTATACTTAGAACACTTACAAAAAGGTCTCTAAAGTATAATAGACATTTACCGAGGGTTTTAGAATGGAAAATTTACATATTCTTTTTTTTTATGTGATAGGTGGCAAACGAGCAGACGAATCACTTGATGGTAAGCGATTACCGCCGCCCATAGACACCTTGCAACACCAGAGAAGTCACAAGTGCGTTGCCGACCTTTGAAATGGTATGGGGGATGGGGGGAATTGGGGGGAGGATGTTGGGCCTCCGGTACCCTCAGTCACTCGGCTAAATACAACGCAAGCGTTGATTCAGGCCGGTTTTCTGTAAGGCCGTGGTATCACTCCGGTCGAGCCGGCCCATTCGTACCGAAACATGGCTCTCCCATAATATTTTCATAATACCTATAGTATTTGAAGCTACATTATTTTTTGTCTAAAATAAATAAAATGCATATAATGAAAAACAATAATGTCGTATATAAGTTACAAATATTTTCGGATTTTTGTTAAGTAACCGTAAAACATAAGACATTAATTAGCAGAGAAATGTTCAGTTGAACATTTCGGGTAAAAAAGTTATAATATTAGATTAGAGTGTTTTACCCGACTTCCCGAACGAAGGGTAATGTGTATTGAGTGTATGTATGGTATCATCGTTCTTACAAAAGCGTCGGTGGCTCTGCGGTTAGTGACTCCATCCTCCTAACCAGAAGTCTCTGGTTCAAATCCTGGCCAGTGCACCAATGCGTTTTTAGAAACTTACGTGCATTTTCATACCCACTGCTTTAACGGTAAAGGAAAACGTCGTGAGGAAACCTGCACTACTGATTTCCAGTTGTGTGTGATGGTCGCGTTGCACACGTCCGTAGGTGTAAATCTAAAATCTACATGTGACCGAGGGTGATGATAAGTGCAACACCAGGCAATCGCCGCCTATACCTAGTGGATACGATGGTTAAATTGTGCCACACGATAAGAGAAATCGTTCTTACAATTTGTTGTCAAAACTGCTTGACGGATTTGAAGTTCAAAATTTCGTTTTTATTTATTTTATTTATTTTACAAATTTATTGCACACTTAAAAAAAGAAAGATACACACACATGATTACACATATTATGTACAATTGGTATGAATAACTCTGTATGAGTTTTCTTCCTACATACCAAAGGTGATGAAGAGACAAGATGTGAAGGCTGTGTTGGCGTGCACGCGAAGTATTTATACAATATATATATATATATATATATATATCAACCTAAATAAAAATATATATACATTTACATACATACATACATAAATACATGCATACATACATATATATACATATATATACACAAATATATTTTATATATAAATAAATATCATAATCATAATACATACTTATGCTGTATTGGAGAGGTAATGGTCTTTAACTCTTTGTTTAAAGACATTTAGTGAGGGACTATCACGAATATCGTGTGGGAGAGAATTCCACAGCCTCACTGCATGGACAGTGAAAGAGCTGCCATAGCGAGATGACGTATGAGTCGCGAATTTGAGTAGAAGGGACTTTGCTTTACGACACGACTGTTCTCTGTTTTTAGAATCAATCCAAAGCAGTGTTTTTCAACCTTTTTTAATACACGACCCCTTTATATGTAAAAAAATTCTTGCGACCCCCCTAGGGCCATAAACATACAAAATGTTAGTGATTTGAAAGACTATGTTTATAGTTTTCTTCAGTTAGAAGATGATTTAGTTATTAATGTCTCCAAAATAGAACCACCCATACAACCATTTCGATCACAGTGTAGACAATCGCGTCGTAATAGAAGCAAGTAGCATTGTCTACACTGCGACCGAAATGGTTGTATGGGCACGTTTTGACAAATTCTTAAAAAATAAACAGGTCCAGCGTTATCACTGAAATCGTATTTTTTCATTGCAGTGTAGGACCTACAAATACTGACTTTCTCTTTTACTCGCGACCCCTTTAGAAAGGCTTCGCGACCCCGCGACCCACAGGTTGAAAACCACTGATCTAAAGTAAACACATGATAACCAAATAACAACAATTCTCATGATACACAGTCAGGTACCGAATAAATTATTAGACGTACCTACGTACATTTTAAAGAACCCACAGTAAAAATTATGATACGAGTTTCTAAAAAGATTATTATATTAAAGAGATTTTGTATACAGATAATTGGGGACATTCGTTTGCATACACATACAAACAAACAAACAAACTCTCACCCTAAACGCATACACCTTCTCCGTTCCGTCTTGAGCAAAAATTGTAAATTTTCATACATAGTTGATCCGTTACACTGACCCATTTGCATGAAAAGTCAAAAATGTGTATGAAACTACTATACTATCACCACTTGAAAAGGTGCTGTCGACCGAATCGACTGTATCATCATTCTCATTGCGGTTTCTAAATACACTGGTGGACTAAAAAATCGGCTCAAAATCTGTTGACCAACTTTTGAAAAAAAAAACTCAGTCTACAAAACTTCTTAATAGAAAAAACAAAAAACAAGAAAATCACCAAACTAAAATCATAAAGAGTAAACACGCAGATTTTGAAGTTTTGATTTAGTGATTTTTTGCTAGATAGAGTTATTTTTCAAAAGTCGTGCAAGGAACCTTGAGTC
The DNA here is from genome assembly GCA_958295455.1 of Coleophora deauratella. Lineage (NCBI taxonomy): Eukaryota > Metazoa > Arthropoda > Insecta > Lepidoptera > Coleophoridae > Coleophora > Coleophora deauratella. Next base: position 2,319,477 of record OY282406.1, read on the forward strand.
GATATTTTTGTCCATGAGTATATTATTTTCTTTGCGTAAACACAAAGTGTAACTATCGGTTATCACTGAAAACTCACATAAGAAACTCGGTAATATCATTCAACGCGAACCGTGTTCTCATATACATCCATCATCATTTGTTGCGACGAATCTCACTGAGTTGGACATGAAAGGATCCCTGTTTATATATTAGGTAAGGCTTTTTCACATAATGCCTTTTAAAAGTGGTGAAATGGTTCTGAAAGATCCTTTACTATAAAACTTCGCTTTTTAAAATGTAGGAAGGGAAGCATCCTTAACTAAACCTATTTTGAAATTAGGCTGAGTTTGTGGTTATAAAATATCTACTAATCTCTAACGTTTACAACACCTTGTGTGTAAAATCACTTTTTTTACCCTCAATTGGTAAGCCCTTGGTATCATCTCACCTAATGGTAGGTGATGATGATGCCGAAGATGGAAGCGAGCTCACCGAGATTCCCCAACGCAATGGGGAACTGGCTATCATATCTTCATGCCGGAACACATCAATGCTCTTAAAATTAATGTTTTGCGGCAACACTTAGATAAGATGGTGGTAGCTAGCCAGACGGGCTCATAAAATGCCCTGCCACCAACCGAAACGAGTCCTACAAAGTTGGACAGCGGGGAACCGAACCCGTGACCTTCTGATATGGAGCGAGCGGACAAGCCGCAAGGCTACGGAGGCGGTTAAAACTCACTACTTTTTAAGCGCTATCATGTGAAAAATGGTAGAAATAAAAATGGCAGATGCGAATTATAAAACGGAGCAACATTACCATACAAACGAATCTATCATTAATTATATTGTCATCAGCAAAGAGACATTCACTGCTGAACAAAATCAATCCCCAAGGATTTAAAGAACGACGATCGGTCTTGTGCCGCTCCCATCCAGCGGGTTCCCGCGAGCTTCACTCGGTCATCGGTCTACCAATTGACAGAGCTGATGCAGACCTGCCTACTACGTCCGCTGGTGCGCTCATACAACCTATATAGCTATATAAGGTGCTACTTTATTAGTGCCCGATATTTTAGTCAGTGCTTCTACTCCTGATTGTGATCAACTTTCCCCAAGGAACCCATAGTCAAATCACAAACAAAAATTTGGATTCTTCATACACATCGTTCAGCCGAGCGGCCAAATTAGTATGAAGAGTCCAGATTTTTTTTTGCGATTTGACTATGGGTTCCTTGGGGAAAATTGATCAGAATCAGGAGTATCGGGCACTAATAAAGTAGCACCTTATATACACCTACACAACTGAAGCAAAAAAAGTTCTTATGCTCATTGTCAATACCTAATCAAACAGTAGATTTTCAGACTTTGTATGGAAATCTTTGGGTGTGGCTTTTGTCCAGCAGTAGACGGATTTTGGCTGATAGACGATAATAACGGATAAAGACTACACCTTCCGCACTAGAATTATTTCAAAAAACAACAAAAAATACTCACCAAAAACCTCACAACCAGCTCAATAGTGAACCAGCAGTTGCATATCAGCTCTATGTAGAAAAAGGCTATGTGAGGCTGCCCGTCGTCCAGCCAAGGATGCCTGGTCTCCAGCATGGCGTCATGCTCCAAGCCTGTGATGTTCTCCACGTAGAAGGCCTCAGGGTTCGGCACCCGAAGGTCAGGGTGCGTCTTGAGACAGAACGACAGGACCGAGATGCAGATGAAGAAAACTGATATAGCTGATATCACCTGGGAACAAAAATAAAGGGTGTTGGTTTTTATGGCAACAACAACAACGACGCATTACGTCCCCACTGCAGGGGCACGGGTCTCTTCCCATAACTCGGGAAGGTTTGGCCATATTCCCACACACAGGGGCCAAGTCCGGATTGGTGGAGGTTGTGGGGCTAGTGGCCAACCCCAGTGTCAGAAGTTTTCAAGCCTCCGACATGGCTTAACGACTGCCATCTAGCGATAGAAGCCAACACCAACGGCTTAACGTGCCTTGCGAAGCACGGAAACGGTCGAGATAAGCGGTCGTGGCTCAGTGGGACTTGCGTGGTCGCGTCGATCACGCAGTTTAACTGACTACAGACATGGTCATAACCTCGATGGATTTGACTGTTAGTGGCATTTTTATGGCAACAATATTAGTTAAATTATAAAAGAGATATACCTCTACGACCAGTGGCTTTAGAAACCAAGTAACTAAGAAATTATTTCATCCTGTATAGGTTTTAAATACATATATCCAGATACAGAGCAAACAAATAAACCCAAGAACACAAAACTGCTCATCTGTGAAATATTTACCCTTGATGGGGATCGAACCCATGACCTTAGCGTGAAGTCAGGAACACAAACCAATACCTACACCATTGAGTCAACATAAGCATCTCACTAACAAAGATAAGAAAACCCATATTTTATTTGCATTGATACTCTTTCTTGTTATTGTTATGAATGTCCACCAAAAAGTACCATTGTTGTCACAGATACATGCAGACACTTCTCAGTTATTCTCTCACATAGGTACTATTCACATAACAAAAAAAAAAGACTTTTGCGTTAATAGTTATGACTTGTTCATATGAAAAAGTGGAATATATTATGTTGTGTACTGCAGATACATGCTTTTTCTCTTCACCTAATATAATATAGAACAATATAGTGTTTAAATAATTGACCACGCTGAATACGTTAAAAACAACCGACTTCAATCGCAACAACTCCAATTTTGCTGTGTTTTTGTTGATTTTCTCAAAAACCGCTGAATAGATTTTGATAAAATTTCTATGGGACCACCTGTGAAGTATAACCCCTTTAAACAAAAAAAGAATTTTCCAAATCGGTTCAGGCGTCTTCGAGTAATCGGTGAACATACATAAAAAAAAAAAAAAAGATTCCGACGAATTGAGAACCTCCTCCTTTTTTTGAAGTAGGTTAAAAATATATTATTATAGCTGGAAGAACTAAGAAAATATATGCCATACAAGGAATTATTTCTAAAATATTTCATCATCATCATCGTCATCATCAGCCTGCATTAGTCCACTGTTGGACATAGGCCTCCCCCAGAGCACGCCACTTATACCTATCTTCGGCCACGCGCATCCAGCTGTTACCAGCAACTTTGCGCAAATTTTCGCTCCACCTAGCCGGTGGCCGCGGACGTCGCGTCCCCCGCTAAAATATGTAATCATGAAGATTCGTAGGGAATTTATTTAAAAACATAACGTAAACGAACGAAAGATAATGTAGATAAGTAATTTTCACACACTTAGAGGACGTAATAAATCACATATATATGTGTAATAACAAAGATATAAAATAAAATTTTATAAAAACCGAGGCTCCTGGACTTTGTGAAACCTATCTCAGTATTTGAATTTTGAAGAAAGTAAGAAAACTGATTTCAAAATGAATACACCTGTAATTGGATCAGGTATGTCTTCTGTGTTACTTTTTGAAAAGATATGATATAAGATAAAGTCACAGTATAGTTACATTTTCAGTATTTTTTATGCTTAAATGAGTGATTCGTTTCATATGAGAAACTCTCTTCGAAAAAAAAACTTGCGATGCAGGTATTGGTTATATAGTATTTTTTTACAAAATAAAGATTTTACATTTATTTTATATTCAAAAACATATCGCAGGATTACGATTCAATTTTTAATTTTTGGAGCATCCTTAAAACCTGACTGCATAAAATAAATATATCCCATGTCAATCTCGGGATTAAGACTACATAAATTAATTTCAGTAGATAAAAACTAACAGACAATAAAATCGTTTATCAAATCATTCCGCCCATGCCCACATCCACTTACCAACTACCCCTATAATTCGCCCTCTCTTTCACACAAAGGAAACCTTATTATCTTCCCTCTCCTTTACACACCAAACCTAGTGAGGCGAAAAATAAACATAATATACATTACGCCCAGTGATTGGTCAAATACGTTAGAGAGATTTCGGCTGCTACTAACCAAATATTGTCTCGCACTGTATTTTCTGACTTTGATTGGATATTGTTCTTCATAAGACTTTCATGGGAAACAATATATTTGATTGAATTTGTATTATTGGGTTCTACTGTTCTTGTGGTATAACAATAGCTAGTTAGGACCTCAACTGGAGAGGAAAGGTTCTCCTGAGGTAGGAACAAGCAGTATTGAATAGTTCATCAATAGGGGCGGTCTAAATACCTATAGGATATTAATTCGTAATGACATTATTTGTTAAGGCTGATGTTTGTATTATAGAGAGTTCCTTATTTGTATGCCAGATGGCACTGTTAGAAAGTACAACCCGCTATTGGGAGATTCCTGTTGTGCTTTATATAGTACTAGCTTCCGCCCGCGACTTCGTCCGCGTGGACTTCAGAATTGCGTCCAGAAAGAAAGAAAATGTTAAGAGATCTAGTGACGAAGTAGAAATTTTGAGTTTTTAAGCATTCCTACGGGAACCCTTGAGTTTTCCGGGATTGTATCCTATGTGTTAGCCGAGTGCTTTATCTATCTACCCACCAAATTTAATCCAAATCCGTTCAGTAGTTTCGGCGTGAAAGCGGAACAAACAAACAAACTGACAAACAAACAAACATCCATACTTTCGCATTTATAATATTAGTGAGATGAGATGAGATTCAATGATTTATTGTATTTGCTTTACTGCGAAACTCTAGCCTTATTAAAGGAACGGCTCACCGAAGGTATCTGGTGTTTCATTTACTGAACGGATCCATCGGCTGGGACCTTTTTTGGGGACTCGTCTGTACAGTATTTAAACTAGGGTTTCATTCTACCAGTGATCTACACCACGTGAGATAATGTCAAGGGCTAACCAACGAAGCTTAAAAAAACTTGTAGCTGATTCAAAATATTAGGTGCTTACCTATGAAATTGCCGATTAGTTAAAAAAGTTGAAAGACAAAATTAATATAAAATAATTAAGGTTTTAAAACAACTAACTATTTTCAAAGTACCATTGGACATTTATAAATAAAAGATGCTTGCTAAATGCACGTTGTCTGAATATTTTGAGAGCACAGTGGTGTAGAAACTATGAAAATGGATTTTTTCGTCACTGAAAATCGCCAGTTTTACGTACGCTACACTTATCCCAGCGTGTTATTCGTTACCATATGTATTTTTGAACATATTGCGCATAATATTTAATGATTTTCAGATAATTTTGTTTTTTTTTGGTAGAAAAAATTTACCCAATTGACCTCTAAGAAAACGCCAATACAGTATTTAATGGAACCCTACTCAGTCAGTTTTTACATGAGAGACATGACATCACTAATTAATGAAAGACCTTGAATGTAGAGGGCGTTTTAACAAATAGTTCCTATGCCGTTATGTTGGCTTCCCTGTCTATCAACGACATCAACACGCGAAGACGCTTCTACCGATTTTGTTAGTGTGTGTCTGCGTTTTATGTAGTGTGTGTCTGAGTTCTATGTAGTTGTGTGGAAACCATTGCTGCCAACATAACCGCATAGGAACTATTTGTTGAAACGCACTCTAGCTAGAAAATGATATATAATTTAATGGAAGTAAATTCATTTTTGGGGGAATATTATTCTGTTGAACTTTCAAAACTGAAACGGCAATTTCATAGGTAAGCACCTAATATGTAACAAACAAGAAAATTTGCCTTGAAGTTATTGCTTCATACCGACAGATGACCCCACTAGTAATTTAAAATTCGCTAACAGTACGTTCGTCGCAAAATATAAACGTTTTGATTGACAGATGCATACTGATACACACTCAGGGATGTTATACGTACCATAATTATGGTATTCGTACCATTATTCAGGTCTTCGTACCATGTACCATGGTACTTCCATTATGGTACGCAAAAGTACCATAATTTTCACATCTAGCATTAAACTTTATTTTCCCTCTATAATTCCGTTATGTACAATCGATGTATTGATGTGTAGAATGAAACGGCCCGGGCCCTTTTATGTTGAGTTGACTCTGACTGCTGCTGGTGCGTGAAACCAAGGGTATAACCCGGACAAATACAATTTGCGAGAGGAGGCTAATACAATATTTCAATATCCAATCTTTTTCTTTATTTGGCCGGATTATACCATCGGTTTTACTCGACGTGATTTCGGAATTCGTAACAGGGGTAATTTTTAACTTTTTTGGAACGCGCCCTTCTATTCTAAGGACATCTGTGTGCTTCACACTGTACTTCAAAATAAAATAATTTTTTGAAAGTGCTTTCTTCCTTCGTGAGACGTATTGATTCACTATGGATTTTACAATAGCATTTTTTACCACTTTGTACGTAAACATTAGAAAAGATCAAATCCTATAAGCAGAATGTTTATAACGCAAAACTATTATAAAATGTCTAAAACAAATCTTCAAAGAATTGCTAAGACGCTATAAAACGTCCTTATAAATCACAGCTTGCTTTAAAATATGAAAAATAAAACGGCATTAAAAACCTAAGTAGGATGAGGCTAAAAAAAGCAAAAAAGAGAATAACTAACGCCTTTTCATAAAATAGTTCTTTTAACACTTTCACGGATAGTACGTACCTTCGTTCCCGTTGTGACACAATTTTTTCCATCCAAAATAGAACCTCGCATATCGACATTCTTTCACATAGTTAAATATGATTTATTATAAATATGGTAGTATGCCTATTTACGTAAGCGTACTGCCGTGTAGCCACACAAAAACACTTTTTTTTAATATGATAGGTGGCTACCGAGCAGACGGATCACCTGTTGGTAAGCGATTACCGCCGCCCATAGATACCCCCATTATTTACGTGGAAGCAAAAATTGTGTTAAAACTTTTGGCATAACGTCAATAGACGTACTGTCATATTAAAAGTTTATCGAATCCCGTCTATAGACGTACTATCCGTGAAAGTGTTAAATATTTAAAAGTATATTAGTTAATACTTTTGATTGTAGGTTCTTGGTGGAACATTTGAATGTGGAATTAGTGAAAAATCCTTGCCAAAATGAATTAAAGTATATTATTATTAAGTCCAATAATAAGATGACGCTCTCAGAATATTTTGTGTATGACGTTTGTATGTAATGTGTATCCTGGTATGAAACACAAAGTTCGTAAATCGTGTACACACGTAACCTTAAACATACTGTATAGTCAAAGCTAAAGTAATAAGTTTCTAACTGAAATTTAATAATCTGGCAACCATATTGGATTTCGAGATATTTGCTTTCATTATTCGAACTTCCAATTATTTTTGTCAGCTTATAAACAATTTTTTTCTTCACTGGTCATTTTCTTGCGGTATCTACAGAGTTTAACAGAAAGGTGTGATAATACTTCAAGGTTGGCTTTTACCCATCAAACTGAACAACTTTTGTTCTACAACTTTGTTCAAATCGCAAAACTTTCCTACAATTCGATCAGCTGGCGAACCAAGTTTGTATGAAAAGTCCGAAAATTTCTTTGCGATTTCAACAAAGTTGTAGAACAAAAGTTGTTCAGTTTAATGGGTAAAAGCCAACCTTGAAGTATTATCACACCTTTCTGTTACATCCTGTATATTTATAGTACCTATATTATGATCTGTAGTCAAACCCAACTTGTAAGTCATTACAAATTCTCAGACCTATTGCTAGACACTAGTGTTTATTTTCACTACACTGTAACAACTACACTGCTACGAAGCGATCGTGGCTCAGTGTATCTTTCGTGGTCGAGTCAATCACGCAGGTTAACTGACTACAGACACTGTCAGTACCTGGATGGGTTTGACTGTTAGTGACATTTTTCTCGACCTTTGCCGTGCTTCGTCAGGCACGTTAAGCCGTTGGTGCCGGCTGCTATCACTTGATGGCAAACGTTAAGCCATGTCGTCGGAGGCCTTATAGGCGGCTTGAAAACTTCTGACACTGGGGTTAGTCACTAGCCACACAACCTCCACCAATACGGACTTGGCCCCCGTGTGTGGAGTATGGCCTAACCTTCCCGACGAATGTTTTTTTGCTTTTTTACTGCCACCCACCATAAAGTGTGAAGTAATAAATATACACATAAACATTTTATATATGTCTATTATAAGTTATTGTGTGTTGTAACCAATATCAAATTATTAGGTACCTATATAACTATTACTTGTCCAGTAATTATTACTACATGTGAATATAGCTATAAAATATAGCATAACCATATGATGCCAAAATACCATATGTACTATTAAATTACAATAACTTTATGTCAACACAAATGTTACTATTTTCTTCTTAAGTAAATTAAAGTTTTTGTTATTTTTTTAAATTAAGACTTAAAATTAAAATTTAAAATTCAAAACTCAACTTAAAATTAGCTGAAAACTCAACTTATTATTAAATCAAACTTAATTTTTTTTTAAACTAAGATCAGCAATGGCTTTAGTGTTTTTTTTTTTGTTTTTTCACTATCTTTTCTCATAGAATAATAATATATGCATACATATGCGTTCTGTCCTCGACATATTATAATGTATAAGATGTGGATGTCTGTAATTGGCCTTCTGCTTTGTGTGTTAATTTTGTAAGTTTCATGTACTAATAAACCTAAAATAAATGACTACGCTGAATACGTTAAAAACAACCGAGTTCAATCGCAACAACTCCAATTTTGCTATGTTTTTGTTGATTTTCTCAAAAACCGCTGAATCGATTTCGATAAAATTTACATGGGACTACCTGTGAAGTATACCCTTTTAAACAAAAAAACAATTTTCCAAATCGGTTCAGGCGTCTTCGAGTAATCGGTGAACATACATGACGAATTGAGAACCTCCTCCTTTTTTTGAAGTCTGTTGAAAATAAATAAATGGGAAGAGACCCGTGCCCCTGCAGTGGGGACGATATGGGTTGTTAACGACACTGTAATAATTGTACCTATAAGTTGTGGTCAAGATAGCTTGCAACGGTCATAAAGAATTTTCAGATTCTACTTGTTGAAGTTTTTGTTGGAACTCTTTAATTCATAATTCTTAACAATGTCATCACAAATTGTCATCTTAAAGGAGCACAGTTCAAAGCTAATAATTCACAGTTTCTAACTCCATCCCTGGCTTATAGCCCACAATTGCAATATGCAGTAACTCTTGACTCAAAGTTCTGTCACTTTTAGCGTTTCCAGACGTAATTTCACGAGATTCCACTTAAGGCAATTTAACGGAGCGCATGAATTGTTGATGACAACGATTTCATGTCGCAGGAATTGTAGGGATACGTATATTATAGCTGTGACTATAGTATCAAAATTTGTACACACAATGCCCAAAAATGGAGAGTAATTTATTCGGGTGTAGGTGTTCTTGCTTGTGGCTGAAGGATTTTGAAGTGCAAGGAGTTATAATTTTCGTTATGATCCCCAAATTGACATAGACTACGTGTTAGTATTATAAAATCTGTGCTACATGTAATGCAGTTGATATGACTTCGATCGCAACAACTCCAATTTTGCTATGTTTTTGTTGATTTTCTCAAAAACCGCTGAATCGATTTCGATAAAATTTATATGGGACCACCTGTAAAGTATACCCTTTTAAACAAAAAAAGAATTTTCTAAATCGGTTCAGGCGTCTTCGAGTAATCGGTGAACATACATAAAAAAAAAGATTCCGACGAATTGAGAAGTCGATTATAGAATACAAATAACAACGAAAACACCTTGTTTTATAACAAGATGGCGCAAGTAATAAGTTATAAGAATAAGAAAAGTTTTTTTGCCAAAATACAACAATATACATATATAGTAATATATATTTCTTATAAGTTAACTAGATTTCCGCCCGCGGCTTCGCCCGCGTTGACATCGTTTTTACATCTCTAACTCGAGAAATGAATGATTGGTTCCCCATACAAATTTTCATCCCATCTTTCACCCCCTTCCAGTATTTTCGCAACAAGCAGTAGCCTATGTCCTTCTCCAAGGTCCCAACTATTTTTGTACTAAAATTCATCAAAATTTGTTCAGCGGTTTAGGCGTGAAAACGTAACAGACAGACAGACAGAGCTACTTTCGCATTTATAATATTAGTTTGGATTATTGTTTTTCGCTTTAAAACTTTGTAATAGACACTGTTACTTAATATCGAGTCTATTCATAAATATGGTTAGGATGTCATCAATATGTTTGAAGGAATCTAAAACTTAGGTACTGTTTTAAATGTTTCACACGTTACCACTAGATGTATTTTTTATATGTCATATCTGGCAAACGAGCAAACGGATCACCTGATGGTAAGCGATTACCGCCGCCCATAGACACCCGCAACACCAGAGGGGTCACAAGTGCGTTGCCGGGCTTTGAAATGGGAGTACGCTCTTTTCTCGAATGTCACTAGTAAATTAAGATTTGCATGTTACCATAAGATTTGTCAGTTTTCTAGTAAATGGTCTTTAATTATGTCTACAATTTGAAGCTTAGATATTTATTCGAATGTTAAACAGCCTCTCCTTAGAAATAATCAAAATAAAAGTCTCTCGTATAAATAAGCGTGCTGCTCCAGTGCAGACCATCAATATCCATCAAAAGATTAGTAACCATAAGGGTGAATCTCAAACAACAAACCCCGAAAAAGTTAGTACTCTACTTCCGAAAATGCCGGCTTTTTAGCCGACGAGCCTGCATCGCCTGACGCGAAATCTCTCACACGAATGTAGGTACAAACAGAAGCAGACAAATGAAAAATACTCGCTACCCATCGCAATATTTCAACGAGTCAGTATCAGCGGAGAAATCTTCAAATAACTGGCCATACAAATGGTTAAGAATGAAACCTTTTTCGTTTTTAAAAAATATATATTTTCGGCCTATAATGTGAACTGTCATTTTCTTCAGTCAAAAAAGATTTGTGTGCGTGTTCCATGATCAGGTAGGTGAGTTATAAACTCCTTGTTTCCAATCATTACTTGCAGCAAACCTCAATAGAGTATTTTACTCTCTACAAGAAAATATCGAAAACTGCTTATTTAATGTGGTATTTGTAATAAGTAATCGAATTAATATGATTTCTATATAATAAAATGAGAAAAAACATTAAATTTTTGATTTACAAAAATCATGTTTTTAATCAGTTATTCAAATATCTGAAACGACAGCCGCCATGCTGGTTGTCATGTGATGTCACAATAGTGGTAAACAATGACATTTTGTTCGCAATATATGTCAAAATTTTAGTACAGAGCTGTTTTGTTTACTCCTGAAATGACGTCACGACCTAAACATCATGGCGGCTAGCGTTTTCGCGCGCTAATTGGGAATGGTAATTTAAAATGTATTTTTGGGGTACTTATAGGTTTAAAAAATATATATATATATTTTTGACTTTTTCCCACCTAATGATAAATTTGAGATACTTTTCAAAAAATGGTGAAAAACCCTACTGGTTAGGTCTTGGCATTACTTGATGGTAAGTGCTAAAGATGCCGAGGATGGAAGCGGGCTTACCTAGATTCGGCAGGGCAATCTTACGTCAAGTCGGTACACATTGATGTTTAGTGACAAGACTTCAATACGGTGGTGGTAGCTAGAAAATTCCCTACCATTAACCAAACCGAGTCCTACATAGTTGAACCCTGCTGAGAATCGAACCCACGACCTACTGATGTGAAAGCGAGTGGACTAGCCACTAGACCACCGAGACCACAATCTGTTTTCTTTCATTTCGGTACGATTTTTTGATTATTTTTTAATTATTTTTTTACGTTTCGCATATTAACATTATAATATGCTTTACTATATCGTAAAAACCATAAAAAGCAAGTTTTACTTCCATAAAACATTTCCTCTTGCATTATAAATATAAAATGGCGTATTCTCTCCTCCAAAAAACTTCTCACTTAAGAAACGCCACAAAAACAAAAACTGCCTAAAATGTCTTTAGAACAATCCTCACTTTGTCATCATAAAATAATAAAAAAAACTGGCGAAGTACGTACTCAGACTCGGTCATTGAGGGTTCCGTACCACCATGATTATAATATTGTGATGTAGATAAGGTCTAAAATTACAGATGGAACTATTTAAACTGAAGGTTCATCCATACCAATCCATTCTCGATTTACAAAAAAAATATGGGACTTCCCATACTAAGTTGGCCGAGCATCTGATCACGCAGGTTAACTGACTACAGACACGGTCATAACAAGGATGTTTAACTGTTAGTGGCATTTATCGCGACCGTTTCCGTGCTTCGCAAGACCGTTCCGTTGTTGCCGGCTGCTATCGCTAGATGGCAGTCGTTAAGCCATGTCGGAGGCCTTATAGGCAGCTTGAAAAACTTCTAACACTGGAGTTGGCCACTAGCCCCACAACCTCCACCAATCCAGATTTCGCCCCGGTATGTGGAGTATGGCCTAACCTTTCCGAGTTATGGGAACAGACCCGTGCCCCTGCAGTGGGGACGTAATGGGTTGTTAACAACTATGTATTTAGTGGAGAAAGTTGTTCAGTTTCAAGATTCAAACATGAGTTCAAGTGTTTCTTAAACGGTTCTAGATTACTTGTGATTTCTAGAAGAGCTTCTTCCCAAAGGAAAAGCCAAATTGCGAAAAAACAGTTGGACTTTACATAAATTCGGGATCATGACCGTGTTTAACTTTTGGTCGGGTTTTAGTTTTTATTATTTGTTTTTAACAGTTTTTACTATAATCACTTTAACAACACCAAGTTCGAAGTTTGTTTGTATGATCATTTATTTACGACACAGAAAACACTAAAACACTGAAAAGAAATCCAGTTTTAGGTGGGGACCCCAGCTTTAACATTATTTTCAGTATATCCACTATAATTACGAGTATTGATTTGATTTTAACACATATTTTGAGAAAAATTCAAACATCCCAGCTGCTTATGGTTCAAATGTCAGGTAGAAAGTCGTTTAAAAATAGAAGAGACGGGCGAATAAGCACACGGACTGACAGACAGCATAGACTATTGTTACAGTGTCAATTTACTCCCTTTATGTAAGGAACCCTAAACGCATTAAGCTTAGTAAAAAAATCCTGGCTTGCACCATTAACCCGTTGCCAGTTAAGCCTTATGGCGTTTTCTGCAAAAAAAAACCGCCATAAAACGGAAGGAAGCGAAGCGGTTTAAAGTAAGTCTGATATATCACTACACTTCGCTTGGGGAGGATCAAGGATGGAATTAAGAGCCCCGTGTGCCCCGTGTGAGCTGTAACAACATCTCTAAAATCATGTTGAACTCAATACAGGCTGTAAATCTAGTCATGCGTTAAATTTTAATCAGTGCTTCTACTCCAGATTCTGATCAACTTTCCCCAAGGAACCCATAGTCGAATTGCAAAAAAATTTTTGGATTCTTCATACTAGTTTAGGAGCTCGGCTGATCGAATTGTATGAAGAGTGCAACAATTTTTTTGCAATTTGACTATGGGTTCCTTGGGGAAAGTTGATCAGAAGCAGGAATAGAAGCACTGATTAAAATTTGACGCATGATTAGATTTACAGCCTAGTATACTGAAAGAAATTTTAAAACTTTTAATGTTTTTATTTTCAAGTTTCAGTCACTTGAAATATGGGCTGAAAGAAGTAAAAAAAAACTAAGCCTTAGTCTTGAAATATCGCTTGGTATATTAACTTACTTTTAACGAAGAAATAACAACAATAAAGAAATTGTATTTTCCAATTTAATCCAAATTGCTTAACAAAATTACTTATAGCAAAATCCCCAAAAACTTGTTAAAGAAATGTAGATTAATAACTGAAACTTTTATCTAGACATGAAAATACTTTTGAGGTAAGAATTCGGATTGAAAAATATGCAAATGGAAAAATCGTTTCACCGTTCTTTACTGAAGATTATGACAAAAACTGAAAGCTCATATTTGTCATTTGTAAAAGCAAATTTTTTTTTCAAAAAAGTTCAACGTCTAATTGGGAGGCATACGGGAGTTCACAAGCTTCTTAACCAAGTACTCCAAAAGGAGATTTTTAACCGACTTCCAAAAAGGAGGTTCTCAATTCGACTGTATGTTATTTTTGTATGTATGTCACGCGATTACTCTGCCAGTTATTCATTGATTTTGATGATTCTTTTTTGTTTGGTAGGTAGGTCATAACTTCAGAGGTGGTCCCATATAAATTTTATCGAAATTAATTCAGCGCTTTATGAAAAAATCAAGAAAAACGTAGCAAAATTGTAGTTGTTACAATTAAAGTCAGTTGTTTTTAACATGTTCAGCGCTGTCAATTATTTCGGTAATGTGTAGTGTCTGTTTCTTAGGCTAAGATTGTAGTCTTGACGGCTTAATGTATTGTAGTTTTAACTAGAGTTGCCGCGAATAGTAGTTATGGCGAATAATCGAATAGCGAATATCCGTCATTGCCTATTGCGAATAGTCGAATTATTCGCCAAAATTATTCGACATCAAAAACGATACTCACTTACCGTGTATTATAAATTATTAATACGATATTAAGTAGATAATACAATAATATCTAATGATATTAGGGTGTAAAATATAAATTATTATTATAATGTATTTATATGTAATAGTATGCTTTACATTGATTCTTCGTAACATATGAAATAATTAATTATTTTCTATTTTACGAGAATCTAACAATTACCTATTTTATGATGTTTGAGAAGACAATATAGGTATGTACAAAAAGAAACAGTTTTAATTAGTAAGAAATAAAAAATGAATAATAAAAAAGTGGCGAATAATTACCAATAGCGAATAATAGCGAATATTCGCGGCAACTCTAGTCTTAACAGCTTAATGTAAAATTGGTAACAACTGTGGATAAAAACCGGTCAAGTGCAAGTCGGACTCGCACATGAAGTTCCGTACCATCGTACAATAAACTCCAATAAACACGTCTTTTGTATGGGGACCTTTAATTTTTAAATACGGTTTTTTTTACGATTTAGCAAATATAAACTCTGTGAGCATTTCAAGCGTCAACCTGTGCCATTATTCAGATCGAACAAAAAACGTCAAAAAACACGATTCCAGTAGTCCGTTAATTTTTTTATTTATTTTTATTACTTATTTGTTGTTATAGCGGCAACAGAAATACACTTTTTGTGAAAATTTCAACTGTCTACCTATTACGATTCATGAGATACAGCCCGCTGACAGACAGACGGACGGACCGTCAGCGGAGGCTTGATTACGGAACCCTAAATAGCATGTTCATTTTCAAGAAATTGTGATTTTGACTTTATTTGGGAATTTATTTCTTAGAATCCATCAATCAGTTACCTCTACAATCTTAACCCTTGATCGACATTAGTTTTTTTTTAAGACTATCCTTATTTTAGTACTATTCTAAATTTCTATTCAACCCTTAAAAGGACAGTCTAGGTCAAGCAGGTCAAGCTTTAAAAACGAACATTTCTTGTTGTAAATACCGGAATTTGCAATACATTTCAAAACAAAACCGATCCGGCCTATTTTTTTAAATCCAAAAAAAAACATAGCTCGTAAAGTAAGTACCAAAAATCGCTAAACATACATGGGGGTGATTTGGATAGCCCTAGAGTTTTTCTATCTCTGGACTTCCGTCCGACTATACTTTTTGGCATCCTGTATAATACTAATATTTTCAGTATATTGTTTGTTGTTAGCAGGTCCTGGGCAGTCCTGCGTTTCCTAATTTTTGTCACAGACGATTCAGTGATTACAGAGAGGATGAATCAGCTGTTCCGGTCTCATATTGGGTCATAAAATTCATGGTACAGTGATGATGTTTATTGTGGTAGTGGTAAAATTATATTTAAGCGACTTGCCGAGGGACGCAGGATGACTGACAAAGCCTGGTTCGAAGAACTCGCTATCAAGAGGCATAAGTGCAACAGTACAGTTTGCAAAACTTTTCTGATTTGTCCCCCAAAAGCCTCACATTCAAAAAATTATTAAGGTACACGTCCATGTTTGGGTCATAGAAATCTACATTGAAGTTTAATAAGTTTCAACAAAATTGGTCCAGTAGAGTCGGAGCTTATCACAGAAATATTTGCCCTGAATGGTGACCAACCCCACGTCCCACGGATCAGTAGTCAGAAGTGATTACCACTGTTCTACCTAATCAGTCAATACGATTACCATATAAAAAATATACTACCATTACATGAAGTTAAAGCTAAATATTTTGTCCGAGTAATTTTTCAAACAATAATATTTAATTAATCAAAATTAGTTAATAGTTAATTCATTTGTATTTTAATGATTCATAAATTAATTAAGTGTTCTTATATTCTAAGATAATACTTCTCAAGCAAGAACAAAGTTCTCTCATATAATGTTCGGCGTTCTTGGAATGACTCACATAGTTGTTAGAGGGGATTCAGGAGGCTTTATTTGAACTGTAGAAGACATTTTGTTTAATGTAGTCGGTTCAGGGCCGGATGAAGTGTTATGTTACTACAAAATGGCACAATAGAGTTGGAATAAAGCGTAGATTAATATTGGACAGATTTTTTATGAAGAGTTAGAAGAACAGTTCAATAAATACTTTTACATCTAGATCTAGATATCTAGATATATGGTATCTAGGACGTGTGCAGCGCTGATTTTAAGTCGGCACCGGAACACCGAAAGAACCCAGTTCGGGCCACAGAGGAAGGCGGTACGAAAGTGATAAAAGCAACAGCTGACATGGCAAAACTGCAACGCTTATAATGTGAAAAGGAATACAATCCGAGAGTTGTGGGTTCGATCCCCACACAGGGCAAACTTTTCTGTGATGAGCAGAATTGTTTGCTCTGAGTCTGCGTGTCTAATATCTATGTATGTATGTATTTAAGTGTATATGTGTGTGTATGTTTATCAGTCTCTGGTTCCCAAGATACAGGGAATCCTAGTTTGGGGCCAGATGACTGTGTGTGATTTGCCCCGGGTATTATTATATTATTATTACTTATATAACTGACTCGGTGGCTCAGTGGTCAGCGCTCCCGACAACTGATCCGAAAGTTGTGGGTTCAATATCAACCCAGGGCATTTCTGTGATGAGCAGATTTGTCTGCTCTATGTCTGGTTGTGTTTAAGTGTAATGCGTTGAATATTCCGCTATATAGGATGACTTTAAATTAGTTCTTTATACCAAAGGGTGTGCATGTGCTCATGATAACAAACAATTCATACTAATTTGGTCGGTCAGTTGATCGATTTGTATGGAGAGTCCAAAATATTAAAAAACCCCCTAATCCCCCCCCCCCTTTTATCCGCCCGTGCTATGGTGTAGGTTTCACAATAATTGTACTAAGTTTAAGACTAGTTATTAATTTCTATTGTGCTACTGTTTATTAGCCCAAATGCATGAATTTAAAAAGATACGTAGTATTGTATAGTAGAGAAGCGCTAAAAAAATATATAAGAATATATAATTTTTCCATACCTTAGCTGGCGGTGAACTAGAAGGCTCATCAAACAGCGCCCAAACCTTAGGTTTGAGTCGCTGCCACACCCCAACCTCTCCAGCAAGATATGCCTCTTCATAGCCGAAGATCCTAGCGATTTCTTCCTCCGAAGGTTTCTCGCTGTCAATGTCCAGCTTGTCCAGAATAGCCAGGGTGTTCTGAGGACAAATAAATAAACTTTATAAGGAGCAAAGAAAGACACAATCGGTGAAATTATAAAAGGGAGTGTAAATGTCAACGGAAATGTATGAAACCTAAGAATTTTACACAATTCCTAGTAAATATATACAATTGCGAGTCTATTTAGGAAATATACAAAATAGAGAGTCCCAATACTCTGCAGTATTTAGTCACACACATTTCAAGGTCGGCCCACTGATATCCTGAACGTAATACATTTCCGATTTCTAGCTATTTAGGTACGGTATAGATTATCTAAGTAAAGTGCATAATATTACAAAATATATCGCACATTTCCTATATAAATTAGGAATTGTAAATAATAATAATATCCGGGACAAATCACACACGGTCATCTGGCCCCAAACTAGGATTCCCTGTATCTTGGGAACCAGAGACTGATATACATACACATATACATTTAAATACATACATATATAAATATTACACACCCAGACTCAGAGCAAACATTTCTGCTCATCACAGAAAAGTGTGCCCTGTGTTAATTTAAAATGATTTTCAGTCGCTGACTCAAAATATACACTTTTAATACGATAATGCATTAATAGTACTTGTGATATTAAAATTTAGTGACAGTACATTCATTGTTTCTTACTATTAAAATACAACAGAATATTATACGACCTTTATGTATTTAGAAAGAGTCAAGTATTATTTTGATATCTTATGGAGATTACAAAAAAAAAGCGGACAAGTGCGAGTCGGACTCGCCCATGAAGGGTTCCGTAGCAGCAAGTAACATAATATAAAAGTTTCTGTAGTTCGTTGTAACTTGAATGAAAGGTAAATTGCGGTTTACGATTTATGACGTATTAAAAAAAAAACTACTTGCTAGATATCGTTCAAACCAATTTTCGGTGGAAGTTTGCATGGTAATGTACATCATATATTTTTTTTAGTTTTATCATTCTCTTATTTTTAGAAGTTACGGGGGGGGGGGGGGACACACATTTTACAACTTTGGAAGTGTCTCTCGCGCAAACTATTCAGTTTAGAAGAAAATTATATTAGAAACCTCAATATCATTTTTGAAGACCTATCCATAGATACCCCACACGTATGGGTTTGATGAAAAAAAATTTTTTGAGTTTCAGTTTTAAGTATGGGGAGCCCCCAAAATTTATTGTTTTTGTTCTATTTTTGTGTGAAAATCTTAATGCGGTTCACAAAATACATCTACTTACCAAGTTTCAACAGTATAGTTCTTATAGTTTCGGAAAAAAAGTGGCTGTGACATACGGACAGACAGACAGACAGACAGACCGACAGACAGACAGACATGACGAATCCATAAGGGTTCCGTTTTTTGCCATTTGGCTACGGTACCCTAAA
This sequence comes from Coleophora deauratella, assembly GCA_958295455.1. Lineage (NCBI taxonomy): Eukaryota > Metazoa > Arthropoda > Insecta > Lepidoptera > Coleophoridae > Coleophora > Coleophora deauratella. The sequence goes on from OY282406.1 coordinate 2,338,395, forward strand.
AAACGTTTATAATATAGTATAACCATCTCATAGTTCTTCTGTTACTTTACGTAACTAAGTTAAAAAAAAACTGTTACTTTAGATAAGAAAGTAAGTTATTTGCTTAGAATGTGGTACAAATTAGATGACAAAATTAAATTTTATAATAACATGTTCGTGCTCAGACTTAATTAGTCTTAATTAAAGACATGCCAATAAGTACCTAGTCATCTATAGGAAAATAATAAAATAAAAAATACAGCAAAACTATGTAAGACACAGCAAGGAAATCGAGTTGTTATCTGAAAACTCTTTTTCGGAATAAAACACTTTTCTAGCAGCCATTTCATAAGTTTCTTTAGAAATTTAAAAAAATGCAATTCTATAATTTCATCTGGGACCTTATAGATATTATGGAATATAAATTTTTAGACTTTGCACATCTTGGAACAATTAGACGTAGTGATGCCATATCGATCCAACTGACACAAAGTAAGTTAGAGATGAGTTTTGAATGTTTTATCAAATTAATATACCAATTTCTATTTTAGCCTAAAGACGTTACATCACACTCTATGAGATTTTGTGAAGAAGAAGAAGAAGATACATAGAAGATATGTAACGATGCTCGTAGCATACCTAACTCATTTTTTACCAAATGTTAGTTGGATCGATATGGCATAACTACGTCCAATTTTGTCAGCAAGTCTGTTTATAACTGGATATAAGTTTGTCACAGATTTATCTCCAGCTAGTTACAGATTTCGTCTGTCTTGTTCGCAAAATCCCTGTCTCATATTTCAACTGTCAGTGCAGGTCTAACCCTAGGATTTAGGTATTTGTGTTATTCCGTCAAATATATAAGCATATATTCTACAAACTTCTTTATTCTTTATCTATTGTATAAAACTGTACTGTAACTGATTTACAGTTATAATCTTCGTCTTATTGTGTAGCTCAATTTAAGTGTATTAACTTCCAGCCCAAACCATAAAATAGTAACTTGAAAATTGGAACATAAATTTCTTCGAGATTGTAAAAGAGTAATTTAATAAAAGATTTTAAAATTATCAGTTCCTATGCAAAAATCAGGTGACAAAGGTGTATAGGAAATTGAATTTACAACTGTGAATATTTTTGATTCGATTTGTGGTGTTTGTGTTTTTCGGAACGAAATCGCGGGCACTCGACAATTCCTTTACAATTTTTATCCAATTATTCAGATTTATGAAACCTTTTATTCACGATTAGTGACTAATTGAGTTATCTATAGTATTAAATAATATAAACATACTTAAGAAATTTTTATATATGTAAATCGATCAGCTTATCGCCGAAGTTTGGAGAAAGAAAAAAATACCGTTTCTTCTCACTCCGCAAACACTTCCCGAAACGGTGGGTATACGAGTTCCGAGTGGTAGGAACCTCGTATTAGGTAGATAAAAGAATGACGTTCGAAAAGTGAACACTGCTACCTACTTCGAATAAAATATTTTCATTTTCATACTGTCATTATTTTGTTGAAAATTGTTCAAAACGCACAGATACCTCAAGCTGAGCCATGTAAGAGCAAATTGATTTAGAGAAGCTTAGATAGAAAAAGTCATGAACATTTGTTTTCGCACTAAAATTTCACAGGTACACTTTCAAAACTTCCTCGTTACCTCGTTACCACACAAGTGGATCAATAAACTCAGCGATCAAAAGTGATGGGGATCCGATGGCACGTATTACATAAAACCGATGTTAGATAACTGAGTGAAAGCCATTTTTCACCCTCTTCATTGACGGAATTGACAGGAAAAAATATAATGTGATCAATTTTCGGTTAAGGCGGCTTCCTGCGAGCAAAGAATTTTTGTTGTCTTTGTAAATAAATACATGACTGACTTATTGTGGGTAAGATTTATCATATGTATGGTTAGTACCTACAAGGTATCTCATTAGTAAGCTTTCTTGTAGAAGATGAAATAATAGAAACATGTTCTTTATAGGGTTCCGTAGCCAAATGGCAAAAAACGGAACCCTTATGGATTCGTCATGTCTGTCTGTCTGTCTGTCTGTCTGTCCGTCCGTATGTCACAGCCATTTTTTTCCGAAACTATAAGAACTATACTGTTGAAACTTGGTAAGTAGATGTATTCTGTGATCCGCATTAAGATTTTCACACAAAATTAGAAAAAAAAACCAATAAATTTTGGGGGTTCCCCATACTTAGAACTGAAACTCAAAAATTTTTTTTTCATCAAACCTATACGTGTGGGGTATCTATGGATAGGTCTTCAAAAATGATATTGAGGTTTCTAATATCATTTTTTTCTAATCTGAATAGTTTGCAAGAGAGACACTACCAAAGTGATAAAATGTGTGTCCCTCCCCCCCTGTAACTTCTAAAATAAGAGAATGATAAAACCAAAAAAAAATATATGATGTACATTACCATGCAAACTTCCACCGAAAATTGGTTTGAACGAGATCTAGTAAGTAGTTTTTTTTAATACGTCATAAATCGTAAACCGCAATTTACCTACAACGAACTACAAGAACTTTTATATTATGTTACTTGCTGCTACGGAACCCTTCATGGGCGAGTCCGACTCGCACTTGGCCGCTTTTTTTCTGACTCTCAAATAGCAAGTAAAAATGGTCAGTCAGTGCACTATTATTTTCATATAGTTACGTTTAGTACAATACACTTGCATTTGCACACTTGAGATCAGTTTCGTCTATCTACTCTACACTTATTTTGCTTGGTGGTACATATTGGCTAAATTACTTTTGCCGTTTTATTAACTGGCAAGGCGCTTTGTAAAATATTTTTTAAGAACTACCTAATTAGAAGAATTGAAAGATGCTGATTTGAATATTTGAACATTAACTGCCGTATAAGCTAAACGAACTTTGGTCCCGCTCGACTCGGTTTTAGCCGCAGTCAGCTTATCCGCTAGCCCGCATTGTTACGGCAAATCACAGTTTTGCTACGAACCTAGGTACATAACTTTGATAAATGTGGTAAGGTAGAACAGAGCTTATATAAATGAGTTTTAACGAATTTTTATGAGCATTCGAATATTACCCCAAAAAATTATACAAGGTGTTAACAAATTAGTTGTCTTTACTTAAACTGGGGATTCTACTCATCAAACTGAATAACTTTCCCAAAGGAACCCATAGTGAATTGAAAACAAAATGGACTTCCCATACTAAGCGGGCCGATCAGGTGACCGACTTCTTAGAAATGGGTTCCTTGGGAAAAGTTGTTCAGTTTCACTAGTAGAAACCCCAGTAGAAGTAATGACAAGTTATTTCTTAACACCTTATATTGTTTGTTTGTGTTTGATATTCTAATGGGAACATGGAAATACCAAGAGTTCCATTATATTGAATACCAGTTTGATGCCACTTTGTTGTTACTGGTATATCAAATGAAAACACACTGTAAGCGTCTTATCGGCTTCGCGTTTATACCTCCTCGAACGCAATAACACGAGGATAAATTATCTGTAAGTAAGCAGGGCCGGATCGAGACGTAAGATGATGGTATATTTTACCTAAATTTATTTATAGCATAATTTTTTTTAATCCACGCTTTGTAAACCCTTGGCATTACCTATTGTGAGTAATGATGATGCTGAAAGCTTAACGTGGGCTTTATAAGATTCTCCATTGTAATTCATAATTCTTTCATTTTTGATTCTTTCATTTTTGAAAGCGTATTACTTCAGGTAAGTATAATTATATCAGAAAAAGTGTAAAAAAGAAACGTAACAAAATAAGTCTTAATCAATGTGCCAAAGAAGAAATGTCAAGATAAAGATAAAATATAGCTATACAATACAAATAAAAAATATTTATAGATTTATGAGTACTGCTGCAAGCTTTGAATTTAGTTTTTAATGAACAGAGCTAACACAACTAATTAATGACCAACAAAAAAAAACATGGGGTAAAGCTAGATGGGCAATTACTGCTTTATGAAGAAGAGTACTATTGTTACTTGGATCGTTTAGCATCATTTAAAAATAGACAAGGAAAATAAATCGACAGGCTGGTCGTATATGCCCGGAAGAGATACAGGTCTATGAAAGAGCTGATGAAAACCGACCTGCCTCTTTCAATTAAAACGAAATTTGTCAACATCTGCATACTGCTCATCCTCAAACTTAGCCATTAAGTGAAGACTAAAAGTTTGAACAAAGTTTGCCTCAGAGCCCTGGAATTCAGTATGCTAAGAGTGAAAAGGATCGCCAGAATCCGGAACATGACACTGCACTTCAAAAGCTGCAAGCCTCAAGTGGAACTGAACGGGACATGTCTGATGCATGCACCAGGATAAGTAGGCAAAGATTGCCACAAACTGGGCACCATAAGTCCAAAATTGAGCTAGCGAAGTTTATTTTTTAGATAGGTTTCATGAAGACTGGACAGAAGTGGCCCGGGATAAAGGTGCGTGTGGAAGCACTCCATCCTCTAGAAGAGAAGAGGCCTTTTTGGACAGTGGGACAATAATCTTCCTGTAGAAGAGAAGAGAGACCTTTGGGACAGTGGCATATTAATGGCTAATAATAATATGATCAACAATCACCGTCATATCCCATTTTTACCAACACACTTGTAATTTTTCATCATCCTACATTATCGACGTTCTTACGTCATATTATCTCCCTCCCTGGATGCGTCCCTATCGTTCACCTACGCTAGGTTTGTTTTCATAAGATACCTTATTACGTCGTTGATCGTTTTACATACATCATACAGCTTCTATATTTTAGGTAAGTAAATTAAATGTCGTTCGGTTTGAGAGAATATATTCTACTACAATATTGCCTTGAAACTGATGGATTTTGCTTATAAATTGTTCATTTTTAAGACTTTAAATATGAACGTACCTATAAGGTTTTTTAAATGTAACTGTTCATTACACATTTTTTGACTGTTTTTTTTCTACTTAGTATAAAGTTTCAATCACGTGATACATTAGTGCACGCTGCTGGTGAAAAGTCAAATTAAACCTGCAACCGTTTTTTAAGGCCACTGGACACTAAAATGGTTTTGATGAAGAAAAAAAATCATAGATTTATAACAAAAATGCTTAACAAATGATTATTGAATTTTTTAACGTTTTAGGAAGCTTATAACCACACATCTGGGTACGACGTACGAATATACGATATAGAGGGTGCACATAAATTCTCGCCTTCGACAAAGGGACCAAACGTATAATAAATAAGCACCATATTTGACAAAGGTATCGGAAAAAGGTGTTTTGATACGTTATCTTAAATTACTACCGAATGCCGTTGGAATTTCTCTAGGGCACGCGTTGTATTAAATTGTAGGGGCACCTACTTTAAAGCTAAAATAGAAATAAAACCAATAAAATAATAAAAAAATATACTGTTCAAATGTAAGTCAAATAACATGACTTAAACGTTATGGTTTTGGTGTGAGATTCAATTTTTTTCTCAGATTTCGTTTTTCGTGATATACGCCTCTATGTATTAATGACAAATAAATATCCATTCTAGCACCACTATTATTTTGTGTTTTTTTAACGGAACCCACGCACTTTATTTTTAAAAGTATTAAGTATTTTTTGGTAACATTATTTTTGCTAGCGAAGCGAATCGCTGGTGCCCCATAAATTATATATTATAGGTAATACCTACAAGCAACATGACACGCTAATAAAGTTCTTAAGCTTATCTATAACTAAAACAACATTCGACATACACGTAACACGCCCCCGGGATCGCCCGGTATCCGGACTAAAATCCCGGGCCTCGCCGTAAACAAAGGATAACCATTCTATTATCCGGTCTTACTAGAAGGGGTTGTCAGCCCGTCGATAACCACCCATTATTATTCTTTTCACGGGATTTTCATAATACCCGGGACCCTGGAAATATTATTAGCCGTGTCCCGGGATTACGGGAAAAAATAGAGCTCGTTTGTTTTTGTGTACCTTTGATAAGAGAGGGGAAACATTAAAAGTGATTGTGTCAAACAAAGATTAGCCCTTAATGATGTAAGCCAGTGTTTTTCAACCTTTTTCATTACCCGACCCCCTTATAAGTTAAAAAATTCTTGCGACCCCCCTAGGCCCATAAACATACAAAATGTCAGTGATTTGAAAGACTACGTTTATAATTTTCTTCAAGTAGAAAATTATTTAGGTATTATCGTCTCCAAAATAGAACCGCGTTTTAACAAATTGTTCAAAAAAAACAGGCTCAGCCTTTTCACAAAAACTTATTTTTTTTTATTGCAGTGTTAGACCTACAAACTCTACTTTTTCTTTTACCCGTGACCCCTTGAGAAACCCACAGGTTGAAAAACACTGATGTAAGCATTTTGTTACATTTATTTTGATGTATACCTTTAAAGGGTACCCAGACCCTATTACGAAAAATTGCTGTTATTAAGACTAATTTGTCTGTCTGTCAGGTAGGAACGCCCGGTGTTTTATCGTTAAAGTAAAAAATTGAAAATGTCAAAGAATATTCATGACAAAACGAGGAAAAGGTGTCGGTATGCGAGCCGCTTGAACCCTGAGTGTGCAAGTCCGAGGCTATTTATAATAAATTAACTTTTAGTATTAGTATTATTTAGTAATAGGCCGTCCCAAACAATTCTGGCGGCACTCAGTGGCAGCTGATACAAAGAAGATCGGGTAATCATGGCTCCAAGTGAAACGCGTTGTCCAAGACAGAACACAATGGCGGAGCACTATGGATGCTCTTTACCCCATCTAGGGGACTTAGGACCAAGGAATTTATATGCAGTACCTATAAGTTCTTTGCTTAGGACATTAAGTCAAGTAAGTCAACTTTTACCCGCGGCTTCTCCACGTGGTTTTTTTAATGACTTTGAGGGCACGCATTGCGCAAATCGCAAGCGGTTGCAAACCGCTTGCGATGAAAATGAGTTTTTTTGGGAAAATCTCTCCTGAGTTTTTGTCGCCCTCAGCTCTTGGCAAAATTTTAATAAAATCGGTTGAACAGCAATAAATATCGTTGCTTTGTCAAGTTGTGTTATTATTGAATTCCTGGTGTGAACTGCGATAGAATTGAACATTTTTCCAATCCAATCCAATCCGTCGTTCCCTCAATGCTGAGGATCGTGACTTTCATAGCCTAGACAAGGCGCAGAGTGCGTGTTGGTGTGCGCATGTTCACTCTGCGCCCTGGCCCCGGTAGAATAATCTGCGCCCTGGCCCCGGTAGAATAACAGCGTTGCAGAACTTGCAACATCAAAGCTGAACCGGTGCTATTTCAATGCACAGTCTCAGCCACGGTTTTTCTGTATTTTTGTTATTTATATAAATTTAGTATTTAAGTTTCTTTCTAACATATGTATTTTCTTTATGTGCTGTGTGTTGAATAAAATGATTTATCTATCTATCTACTGTATCTCTCTATCCGGCTCTGTCGCTCCCTGCGTGTACTGCCTGCTGCAGCTGCAGACTGGTGGCATTGGTGACTTGGCTGCACTAATTAGCAGAAGGTCTGCCTCGAGCTCTATTTCCCTCGAACTTTCGAAAATATACGAAAATTATTTGATATTCCAGGCTGTTTTGTCGGCGTGCGCAGTTTCGAAAGAAACAGAGTTATGCGTTGTTGGCACATTGAGACGCCGGATGTAACTTCAGCCCCTCTAGGATAGATTTCTGTTCAGGGGATACGTAACAAACGACGCCAACACCACATCTCAAATGCGTCTGTCCTGTTGAGCATTTTTACTGGATAAAAATTTGCCTATACAGGATGTTAAAAAAGTGCGTTTGAAATCTTAAGGGGCAACTCAGAATCAAGTATATAATACAGGACAAATATTGAAAAAATCCGCTCTTCAAATTTTTTAAAATCTCAAACGCACTTTTTTAACACCCTGTATTACTTCTCACCCCGTCAAATATCTATGTAAAAGAATAGGTACCTTTTAATCCGTTACTCAACACAAATACGTTAAAAGATAAATAAACAAACTCAAGTTCGCATTTATACCAGTAATATTGTATTATGAAAAGGATTTTCAGTTCTTAATCCAGTACTTTTTTTAAAACCTAGGTACACTGAATCCTAATAAAAACGTGTTAGATGTGATTAATGTTAAATAGTTTAAATGGTAAAAAACCGTTTGAATATTTTGTGTGGAGACTAGGGCTGCCCGGCTGCATTTTTTTAAATTTCAGATTTCACCAAGGAGTCGGTCTATGCACTGAAAATTAATTCTCTGTACACACAAAATCATTCGTTCTGTGCTTTTAAGCTTTTTCCTTGGCATTTCAATTTTCATTTTAAGTTTTTTGAAGGGGTCGTGGCTCAGTGCGTGGTCGCGTCGATCACGCAGATTAACTGACTACAGAAACGGTCATAACCTGGATGGGTTTGACTGTTAGTGGCATTTATCTCAACCGTTTCCGTGCTTCGCAAGGCACGTTAAGCCGTTGGTGCCGGCTACTATCGCTAGATGGCAGTCGTTAAGCCATCTCGGAGGCCTTATAGGCGGCTTGAAAACTTCTGACACTGGGATTTGCCACTAGCCCCACAACCTCCACCAATCTGGAATTGGCCCGCGTGTGTGGAGTATGGCCTAACCTTCCCGATGTATGGGAAGAGACCCGTGCCCCTGCAGTGGGGACGTAATGGGTTGTTAACAACACTGAAATTTTATTGAGTATTCAATCAGCTGTTTGATTCGAATAAAAAGTTATTGATAAAGTCGTAGAAGAAACTTGATCACTTTCAAGAGTTGAAATAATACTTAAAGTATTTATTAGTACAAGTATGTTACATCTTGTTTATTTCGTTATGTTAAAGCAAACAAAAAAATGCATATTATTTTCACTTTTTTTTCACATATTTAGTTTTGTTGTCCCACAATGGGCAATATTTTTAAAGGAGGTATCTAAATAATTTGCTCACTATTAACGCTATGAAAATTATTGAGAAATACATACAAAATTATGCTTGATATAGTAATATTTAACCTGTTTACTCATTACTAATTAGATTTTTTTGTCATTTAACGAATCCTATTAATAATTTATCAAACCGTATAAAATCTCTTTCCGAATCTCAGAAAAATATATTAGGGTCGCTAACCCTATCAGTGCAAACGACCGTTAGGTTATTCTACTTTTGAATTATGAGCGGTCGCAGTCGACCGTTAGCGGAATTCAAATGAGGAACTTGTTCGAAGCGTTTTTAAATATCGAATTTTCTTTTCATCCGTTCCGCTGAATTTGTCTTTAATTGGTTTCAGCTTTATTTAAACGGTTTAGTGAAACGATAATTCAGAAACAGTAATTTATAGGAAAAAATGCGGTTAAATATCGTATTTGCTATCATGTTGTTTTCAAACAACTGTGGTGTGGGTTTCACAATGATTATCCTACATTGAAGACTACAATACTTCACTACTGGACTAAGACTACTTCACTACTGGACTAAGACTACTTCACTACTGGACTAAGACTACTCCACTACTGGACTAAGACTACTTCACTACTGGACTAAGACTACTCCACTACTGGACTAAGACTACTTCACTACTGGACTAAGACTACTTCACTACTGGACTAAGACTACTCCACTACTGGACAAAGGCTACTTATTAACATTTATTCTGTTACTGTTTATTAGCCCAAATAAATTGACTGAACATTTCTGTGGAAAACTCCTATTCAGACATTTGATTTTTGCTGATTTTTCCCTAGTTTTTTGATGTACTAATAACATGTACTTTACTTTTTATTGTTGCTGCCTGAAGCCAAAACAGCTTGAAAGATTTTGAAGAGATACGTCCGTAGTGGTCCTTCAAGAGGTCAAAAGACCTCCTCCATCAGTATTTGCCCGGATTCAATTCGGCTTCAATTGGGCTTAATTGGATTTAGTTACATCTCAATAGCCTTATTTTATGCAGTGTGGTTGTTTTTCTGTTAAATTTAGTTATTTTTTTTAATTAACTTTAATATATGTACTAATTTATTTTTAACGGTGGATAATAAACATCATATGAAGTCGTGGCTAAGTGCAACTTGAGTGCGATCGATCACGCAGGTTAACTGATCCAGCCTATTATTTGAGTCAAATGCGATAATTTTTTGTTCGAAAACTTTTTCTAAAACCATTTTTTTTATCTCTCCACACATATCGATCGTCGCATTGATTTTTGTTTGCAGAGTCCAAAGATTATCGTTATTTATTTAAAAAAGAACATAGGTAGAACAAAAGTTCATTTGTTCCGGATATTAGCCTAGATATGTTCATATCCACAGATAAAAAATAACCTTTCAGAATAAATACTATTTCACCTCTTTTAATACCAACGCTGAGAGATGCCAAATTAATTTTGAACCATAAATTGTTTGTTATAACTTTTCAAGGTATGCATTACCCAACCAGTTTTAGAGGGTGCAAACCTTATGTAAACATAGAATCTCTTTAGTTCACGTCAAATGTAAATAGCCTCCAAACTTACAACCCCAACAAAAGGCTTCAACGTCGACAACCCTTCACGACCGATATAATACTGTTATTTACGGGTTTCCGAACTAATAGGGCACGATATTATTCGAGAATCTATTGTGCGTGTAATGGAAATTCTATGGGGGATAGTTTCCGTGGTCTCTATTTTGAGGGGAAGTTCAAAGGCTATTTAGTTTAGAAAGAACTTTGTTAGGAACTCGTGATTTCTTAATGATATCGTAATATAAAGTATTATGTGATCGTATAATAATAATATTTCAAAGACGAAGGCGCGAAATTATAGAAATGGCCTTGAGCAATAAAACCTATCAAGTAACACCACCATAATATTCTTAATTTAATGTATTTTTATAAAAAAAAACACTGTTACGTTAACGGAAAAACTTTCGTATAAAGAAGAATTTTGTTTTGGTCTTAACTGGTTAAGAAACTCTAGTTACGTAGAAGGCCAAAGGGATAACTAACATAGAATGATTTCAAACTTCAGTAATAAATATTGCCAGTAAGGTTGTAAATTTGTGTGACTCCGAAACATAATTCCCAAGAACCAAACAAACAAAATTACCTACAACAAAAAAATTTTCCGGGACAACAGAACAAAAAAATTTATTTCAATCATAATATCCAAAATATAGACTACAGTGACAGGGAGATGTCAAAAAATGGCGAATTTTCAACCCCCACACCTGCCTATCTACTTTGTGCATGCGTCCAAATGTTTGTCGTCGGAATAATAGGTACCCAAATATGGGCCTGTGGGGACTGTACACGGGAATAAATGGAAATAGGGAACACGGTATAGAATGTTTATTTTGGTCAGATTACGAAAATTTAAAACCGAATTATTTTTTAAGTACCTCGCTCTCATTCGTGTTCGTTACATTTTTGATGATTTTGAATTACTTATTTTATATAAAGTATTGAATGAAAGCACATTTTTAAGGGAAGGTATTCAGTTGTTTATATTCATGCATGGAAATCAATTAAAATTTAATAACCGCCGGAAAAGTTGAATAGCTCGTAAACCATTGAAACGATATTCACTAAATGTAGCTAAGAACCACTGCGATAACTAAAACCATAACCCTCCTTTTTGCTTCGCCGTAGTCAGGTAAAAACGAATTCATCTTCTTTTTCTTATCATGTGGCACAATATAACCGTACTATTACAAATACTATTATACGTACTATTACAAGTATCGTCTATGATACTTGCCTGGTGTTTAGCATCACCCGCGGTCACGTGTAGGATATTTAGATTTACACCTACGGATGTGTGCGACGCGACCATCATACACATCTTGTGATCAGATGTGCATGTTTCCGACGACGCTTTTCTAAGTGAAAAACCATATTCAAATTTAGCCAATCGTTTGAAAGGAACAACACAGAAAGATAAACACATAGGGTTCAAACCGTGGGGTCGTCGTGATGGGCTGATCTCGTCACGAAGATGCTGAAGATGACGATCCACGAGGCATCTAATCTGGCGATGAACTGCGAGGCTTGGCGCAACAATACTCGGGAAAAGACAAATTGAAGGGGTCACGATCCTCAGCACTGAGGGACCGACTAAGGAGGAGGAGGGTTCAAAATAACTCTCCTCTTTTGCGTCAGGGATAAAAATAAGGAGAATGTGTTGAAATCGCTCCTATGTAGAAACAATGTTGTCTTTTAACAAGATTTAATAAGCAGCTTTAAATATATTCCTACCCAACTACCCCAGGAGAACGGTTATGCTTTTATAGCTGAAATTATCTCAGTTTCAGGCAATTTGCAACTCTCCGATATATTTTACCTTCATATTCTCACGAATTTTGCTGCGGTAATAGTAATTATTATTGATATTACCCATTTTATTACACTATGTGTACTGGATATAGCTTATGGTAATGTAATAATAACCATAGAATATTATTATATGTATATATGATAGTACAGACAGCCACAAAGATATCTGAACCTCTCCGTAATACACCATGTATCACGAATAGCTTTAGTAGGGGTTCAGATATCTCTGTGGGCCAGTGTACTTAGCTTAATTACGATAGCTAGTAGATATGGTATAGTAGTAGCTAGTAGTAAACAACTTGAGTATCACAATACCTCAGGCGCGGATCTAGGATTTCGTTCAGAGGGGGGCAAATTTTCAGTGTTATTTTTTTTTTTTTTTTTTTATGTGATAGGTGGCAAACGAGCAGACGGATCACCTGATGGTAAGCGATTACCGCCGCCCATGGACACCCGCAACACCGGAGGAGTCACAAGTGCGTTACCGACCCGTACCCGTATTTATGAAGCGGACGATGGATTAGTCCATTAATATAAAAAGTCGCAAGCGTAGCGAGCGCGAAATTTTTTGAGTCAAATTAAGAAATGCCTCTATTAATTTGCATTTTATAGAAGTTTTAGTACTTCGGTCAGGCTTCAGGGGGGGGGGCAATTGCACCCATTGCCCCCCTCCCCCCTGGATCCGCGCCTGCAATACCTATTCAAGTTTCTTGTACGGAACACCCAGTAGTTTCTCAAAGTGTATCTGATAGGTACGTTCCCATCTGTAGAATGTCGTGAAATAGTTTTGTCAAGTGAAAGGTTAGGTCTGGGTTTTTCAATTTCCTTTGCTAGAGATCATCATTTGTCAAGATGATCGAGTTGATAGGACTGAAAAATGAAAGTTGATTTTTTGGGTAAAATTTTAGGGTCTATTCAGCTTGTAATATATACAATATGTTGTGTTTTGGCGTGCTGTTGGTCGATAGATTCATCTTAATTGTCTTTAGATACACATTTAAAGACGTCAAATATTATATCAGATTAGTTTAATCAAAAAATAAATATTTACAATTATTTTCTCCAAAATTGAAAGGAAATAACCATCATGACTAAGTGAATTAACTACAAAAACAAATCCTATAACTAGAATAACATAAACCATGAAATTTTATTATTTCTACCTCTAAATAAATTGAAAGCTTCAGCCTTTTTCAGGGCACAAAATGACATTATTCCAACATTCGCCATCCCGTTAATAAATTGAAAATTGAATCACAAACACGGCTAATGGGGTACTTGGTTAACAACTGATTTATTCCATCATGCTCTTAGAGTATCTTAAGTTATACATATAATATTAATTACTTTCGAATTAAAATAAAATAAAAAAAATAAAAACTGAGTGAATACATATAATATTCATTACTTTCGAATTATAATAAAATAAAATAAATTAAAACTGAGTGAAAAGATGATTAGTCGTAAATAGTAGATCATCATATCAGTCACAACATGTCCCTGTATAACAAAGTCCAAAGAGGACTTTGTTATACAAACATGTAGCGGCTTCAAATAATTTTCACTGGGACATTTGTTTACCAATTGGGAGGCTTTCTACGCTACGTCTTTTGATGCGTGCTTACCATTCGAGACCTTTCTAAGACCTATGTGCCCTGCTCACGGACACTTCAATGTGACGATTTTGTGAGTTTTTTTTTCATATCATGTGGCAAAATTCAACCCTGGAATACTAGAGAGACGGCGATTGCCTAGTGAACTATATCGGTTACTTTAGGTATGCTAAGTATCTCTTCATTTCTGGTTCGGAGCACGATCATGAAACTAAGTAATATTCCGAGTAGTTTAAGGCTACAGAGCATAATATGCCAAAGAAATATACATACATACATAAACACGAAAAATTTTACCCTCCTTCTGGCGCAGTCCGGTAAAAAGTTGAAATTTTAAGGATAACAATTCGATTGCTTGACTTTATGACATTTTGTAACAAAAATACTAAATTAATCATCAATGTAAAACAATTGCATTAGCCAAAGTGGAACGATCCACATTCATTCGGTTTATTCGTTGGAAAATTGAGTTAATTTACTTCACCTAATGAGGTTAGCTTTGCCCATGTTTGCCAATTTATAGCTCACCATGAAAACTTCATTTTTTCTTAGTTGTCTTATTTTTGAAAATATGGTAGCGTACCTACTCATTACCAATGACATTTTATAGTGTTGGGAAACTTTGTTATGAAATTTGTAATATAAACTGGTTGGGCCGGGCAGCGGCTTCACCCGCTGGCCGTTGAGTGCCAAACCAGGCGGGAGATTTAAAGATTAATAAATTTGTAAGAGAAAATTAAAATTACGGATATGGAGCCGAAGTATGAGGTGTATGTTTATGACTGAAGATAATATGGAATGTGGAGTGATGATTATGTGGACAGTTTCTCTGTATGAGTAAATCTGTGTGTGGCGAAATGGATGATGCGGTTCACTTTTCACTTTAAAAGGTTTTTAGAATTAATTTATTATTCGCGATGCGATGCGGTAACGATATGATAGAGAAGACCTTGAAAAACATTGAATTGAAAGCAAAGATAATAATGTAAAATAAGAATATAATAGACGCGTAAGAAAAGAGGCGCATTGGCGCAACCATAAACTTAATAAAAGCTTTTCCAACTATGAATTAGTCTGGCAAACGAAAGCGTGACCTGAGAAGCGCGGCAAATTCAAAAAATCTTCATGTGGTATCACCAACCTAAAGCAGGAAAAAACATATTTAATACTTGTGTGATAAATCTTTATTATAATATATTTATAATAGCTGAAATTACAATTTAAAATTAGCTTTTTATAATTTTATTGACTCCTTGTACATCTTGTTTATCTATAAACATAAAAACAGTATACTTCATAAACTGATTTCGATAATCCGCAGTTTATTTCTGCACAAAAAAATCTGAAATTTCCATAAAATCTGTCATTTACGGATGGCCATTACAAATAATATCATCATATAATTTCTTACGCTCAACAATACAATAAATAATAAATATGAATATTCAACCAACAAGTATCAATAAATTGCAGTCATAGTAACGTTCAATAGTGACAGCCTCTGACAGCTTCTTTTTGTTGCCATGTAAAAACTTTTAATAAAATTCCAGGTTACGCTTTCGTTTGCCAGACTTCTATCAATAGTGATGAGTACGCTATAAAATTTTCAAAAATAAGCGAACAAAGCCATAGTTTTTGTTTCCGGTATTTTAGCAGGACTCTCTGAATCCCAAATAATCCTATATTAACCGAGAAGCGCCCTTAACTAATTGTACCCACCCACAGTCGAGTTTGAATCGGTTCATACCAACCGCTCTGATCCGGGCTAAGCCGGCTAAAACCAGTTAATTACCGACTGTGAAGAAATATCGGGAGTTTAATTACATTTTGGATATTTTGATACTTTGTACTTATTATTCGTTAAAGTGATGTAAAATAGAAATTGATTAATTGTATGTATTTTATATAAAGAGACTGATAATTTAATCGAGATTTTCTGAATAAAAACGAAAGAAAATTGCTAGGTATCAAACTGAGAGACAGGGTGAGATGGAAGGCATAAGAGAAAACGTAAAAGTAATGGACAATGTAGAAGCGGACGATAGACTGAAGTCGCATCGCTAGAACAACGGAAGGGGCTGAAGCGAAAGTGTTCTTCAGTGGTGTCCAAGAAATACAATACAGAACTGGTTGAGCGGAGAGAAAAGCATGGAGTTATGACACAGTGAAAATTGCTAGCAAGAACTGGACCAGATTAGCACGAGACCGGTACCGCTGCAGAAACATAAACGAGGCATACCTCGGGAAGGTTAGGCCATACTCCACACACGGGGGCCACAAAATTTCACGTTGATTATTTATACAAGGTAATATGGTTGCCGTCAAAACTGATACATTTCGATCCTACTCGTATATTATATAAAAATGTTTCTCATTTGTGCAAAAAGTACAAAAAAACTTATTCGTATATTTATAAAAGCACCATTACCTTATATCCACGTTTCGTTTGCTTCTTTATTGTACCGCTGAGAACTGAGAATGGTAATAAAACAACCACGGCTCTCTTGGAAGAGAGAAATAATGAAAGTAAAAACTTCAATCTGGCTCGAAGGACCAATTTATTTTACATAATTATTAAAAAGCAACCGCGTAAAATTTAAAATCAAGTATGATGGACCGGACCTAAGAAACTGAACAACATTTATTGTGCGACTTTTTTGGTCTTTTCTATTTTAAGGGAAGAAAACGTTTATTTTCAAAGTGATTTGGAAGAAAGGAACTGAGGAATTGTTCGGATTTATCCCTGCTGCCTCTTTTCGTCATCGTTCTACGCAACAACATTTTCATCCCCATCACTTAGACGGTTGGCAGTCCACAACTGTGCGTTTCACTAGTAACTTTCTGCGTCGCACAACCAAACTGTAGAATGAATTGTCGCCTGCGTTATTTCTGGACCGATACGACATTCAAACCTTCAAGAAAAGAGCATACTCCCATTTCAAAGGCCGGCAACGCACTTGTGACTCCTCTGGTGTTGCAGGTGTCTATGGTCGGCGGTAATCGCTTACCATCAGGTGATCCGTCTGCTCGTTTGCAACCTATGCCATAAAAAAAAGCTGATTAGAGATTCCTTGTACAATGTTGTTCAGTTTTAGAAGTAGAAGCGTCCCCCCTAAAATTATAGCTACATCAGCACAGTCTGTATTAATATGTAAAACAAGGATGTAATTGTAAAACAATCATTTATGCATACTCACTTTCCCTTTAAGACTAAATAGTCGACAATTCGGCGCTAAAACGTGCCAAGTGTTTCGATTTATGCCTTTCATTCAACATTGGAAGTTGAGCTATATATTGAAAGTTTTGTCGCCAGAACAATTGTGTGTAACATGTATTTTTTTTATTACATGTATGTGGCAAGATTTAAAAAATTATTTAATATTGGCGATACCTACACGTTAACAACCCATTACGTCCCCACTGCAGGGGCACAGGTCTCTTCGCATATATCGGGAAGGTTAGGCCATACTCCACACATGGGGGCCTAGTCCGAATCGGTGGAGGTTGTGGGGCCAACCCTAGTGTCAGAAGTTTTCAAGTCGCCTATAAGGTCTCCGACATGGCTTAACGACTGCCATCTGGAGATAGCAGCAGGCACAACGGTTTAACGTGCCTTGCGATGCACGAAAAATCGAGATAAATACAAATTTCGCATTATTACTATTACTTAGGTAGAAAATATGTCGTTTGTACACGCGTAAACGTAAGTGTTGTGTGGATAACGCTAAGCAATCATCACCAGATTTCACACGCAGGGGCGGCGGTAAGATCACCTTTAGTTAGCTGCCTTTAGATAGTTTTTTTCTCATGTAAATGGCTTATTTATGTCTTTAATGAGAAATAAAGATTCTTTAAACCTAAACCTAGATACTTATCGCAGTACTAATGTTTAATACACTGTGCTTTTTTCCTTTTTCCTACTTTTTGTGTGTGTACTTTGTCCTAGTCTTTCTTTCTTTTTAGGGTTCCGTAGCCAAATGGCAAAAAACAGAACCCTTATGGATTCGTCATGTCTGTCTGTCTGTCTGTCTGTCTGTCTGTCCGTATGTCACAGCCACTTTTTTCCCGAAACTATAAGAACTATACTGTTGAAACTTGGTAAGTAGATGTATTTTGTGAACCGCATTAAGATTTTCACACAAAAATAGAAAAAGAACAATAAATTTTGGGGGCTCCCCATACTTAGAACTGAAACTCAAAAAAATTTTTTTCATCAAACCCATACGTGTGGGGTATCTATGGATAGGTCTTCAAAAATGATATTGAGGTTTCTAATATCATTTTCTTCTAAACTGAATAGTTTGCGCGAGAGACACTTCCAAAGTTGTAAAATGTGTCCCCCCCCCGTAACTTCTAAAATAAGAGAATGATAAAACTAAAAAAAATATATGATGTACATTATCATGCAAACTTCCACCGAAAATTGGTTTGAACGATATCTAGTAAGTAGTTTTTTTTTAATACGTCATAAATCGTAAACCGCAATTTACCTTTCATTCAAGTTACAACGAACTACAAAAACTTTTATATTATGTTACTTGCTGCTACGGAACCCTTCATGGGCGAGTCCGACTCGCACTTGGCCGCTTTTATTTTATTTTATGTAGTTTAAGACGAGACTTAAGTCTCAAGGACTTATCTAGAAATCTTAATTATTATTGTTATACCTGTTGCTTTTTGGTCTTTACTTTAGCATCTATAACATATTCAATTCAATTCAAAAATGTGCCTATTCGGATAAATGCCACACACATTCAAACCCATCTAGGTTATGACCGTGTCTAGTAAGCAGAATGGCGTTTGGATTTGTTCGGTGGGGAATATATGCGAACACAGGCGCAGGCACTCTACTAGTTACAAACAAAATTTCCCCGTGTTTCCTAGACGTTTTAGCTTAACCCAAGCAGAATAAGGATCGCCAATTTAAATTCTGTCAGAGCAAAGAGTTTCGAACCACAATTTGGTAGACATTTGTTAGCTTCGGGTTAGAATACAAAACGCCTGTTAAATAAACGTAATTTCTGGCATTTGCACGACGGGAAAAGGCAATTTCTTATGTCGTTTAATAGATTTTGTTGATCTCGTTTTTTACCTGACTTGTTCAGTAAGGTTTTGTTATTTGGATGTAAGTACGTATCTTAGCTTGTAACCAAAGAATAATATGACTGACTCGGTAGCTCAGTGATTCATTCTCCTGATCCGAGAGTAGTTGGTTCGATCCCCACCCTGCGCAAACATTTCTGTGATGAGCAGATTTGTGTGCTCTGTGTCTGGGTGTATTATATCTATATATGTATGTATTTAAAATTATATGTGTGTGTATGTATGTCAGTCTCTGGTTCCCATAATACAGGAAATCCTAGTTTGGGGCCAGATTACCGTGTGTGATTTGTCCGGGATATTATTATATGTATAGTAAATATGACTACATATAGAATGTAAAATCCCTGCCTCCCCCCCCCCCCCAAAATCTACAGCCCCTGCAACGTAATGTATGGAAACTGGCACGGAAAACATGGTTGTCACAACTCGCTCAATGCGTTAGCAATTGTCATTTTTCCAATTTCTATATACGGTGTTTCACTTCATTGTTCAAATAATATAAAATGGTAGTTTTTGGTTATACATCTTCTGGCAACATATATATACTTACCTTTGTTTAGGATGACATGTATACTTCGACGTTCGTTCAAGAATTCAATATGGATACCTTGGGGAAACTTTTTCAGTAACTCGAGCAGAAAGAAGCCCTTTAAGATTCCGGAACAGGTCAAATAGGTACAAATCTTTACACCCTGTATTATAATACTACAGGCTGTAAATCACAGTATAAGGACATTATACAGTATGGACACTCCCTGCCGCTCTCTGAAGGCTACCTCCCCCCCTCCCCCGTGTAACCTTTACTTTTTTAAGGAAAGAGCTAAAGGCTTCTAAAGCTATACAGCCTTGTCTGGTGTATACAGCCTTCACTTTATTTTGTAAAAGTTTAGCTAACAATAAAGAACAATGATTTAACCCTAGTAAATCACCGCACACATTTACATATTTACAAACATGAATATCTATGTAGTAAACAATGGCGCGAAACTTATATGAAGTGTCCGGTGTGTGGGTGTTAATATAAGCATGGATTTGCAGGGTTGCGTCACTTTTAAATATATATTTTTTCTTGGAAATTGAATACGAGTTTTGTATAGACCTGTTTCACATACCTATTCGAAGACTGGTTCAAGAGACAGAGAATGACAAATGTCTGTTTTTGTACCTAGTTCTGTGATAGCGTTTACATTATCGGGCATCTACAGTTAGGCTTGGCTGAATTCGTCCTCAAAACGTATGTTGCGGGCAAATTAATTCCTAACGCGATGTGCCAATTAGTCCCATGTGGGTATAAAACAAATGACCAAGGCTGAGCCATGTATCTTGTACCAGCTCAGCTGTAAATTGTCCAGCCTCGTAAATATGCTATAGATATTGTTAAATATCTTTAAGTATATATTTCGATAAAAAAATAGAAACTTGATAAAATACAAAACAATACTCCCAATACAAATTTAATGAATCAGCTGATAAATTTGATACGGATGACTTTTTTATTCCCTGTCTAGACGAAAATGGTAGTCATGGTAGTAGCGTACGTCACCGTCACTCGAACTATTACGGATTCAAAATGTTTTTATTTGGATAAATAAAGTACGGTTAATTAAAAATTTTGGCAACATCATAAAAACATATAAATATTATTGAATTTTAAGAACATCTTTTTTATTGATTGATATACATGGTGAAATTGAAATCTTGGAACAAATTTTAACTGTGGTTTCTGCTCATGGAACTGAACAACTTTCTCTGAGAAACCAATTTAATCAAAGCAAAAAAAAACGGTCTTTGCATAGAAAGTTGGCCACCAAGGTAATCGATTTGTATGAAGAGTCCAATTTTTTTTTACTCCGATTGAATTGGTTTCTCAGAGAAAGTTGTTCAGTTCCTTGAGCAGAAACTACAGTTAAAATTTGTTCCGCGATTTCGATTTCACCCTGTACAGCCTCCGTCTGCACGGATGATGGCACCGAGTGTTCCGACAAAGGCATGACCACTTACACGAATTTTTACTACAGGCATAGTATAAGTCAGGGATGCACAGACTTATTGGGAACAGGAGCCACTCGAACAGATTATGAGCTAAAGGCGGGCCGCAATCTAAACAAAAACAACAAGTATCTTAGACTAACTGCATTTTTAAAAAGTTTTATGTAATTTTTACGTGATCTTCTGCATGCCCCTCCATTATTTTAATTAACAAGGTAAAATAATTTCAACACACTTGCTCATAAAGTGGCTATATGGTCACCGCAATCAGGCACAGAATGACGCCCATAATCAAACTGTGACTTTTTCATTGCTATAACTCACTAGTGAGTTGAGTTATAGATTTTTTAAAAATTTTATTGGTTGAGTTGCTTTGTTCTTAAAAAAGTTTTTATTAAAAAAAAAAGATCGTGTTCAATAGAACAAATAAATTAATGTTCCTATTGCTTGCTCATTTCATGCAACTTCTTATTTAAATAGATAATTTTAACTCGTACGTGTTTAATAAATAAAACTTACACTCAAATATAACTTTTGTTTTCTCTGTAATAAAAGAAAACAGCAGAATAGGCGCAAATCCTATGCGCCGAAAATAAAAAAAAAACCTCATCCCTTTAGTCTGTGGCCGATCGCAATGCGCGCGCATAGGAAAACTGATTAATTTTTCCCGTCATAGCGAAACATTTTTCACAACTCGTTTTCACTGTTGAAATGAGTTTTTATTGTTATTTTATTCACAAGTGTGTTGAAAAACGTCGTATGATACTCGTGTGTATTGATGATTACCGTCCTTGGCTCTCTTAAGACCCTCGCCTACGGCTCGGGTCTCAATGGCGCCTCGACGGTAATCACCAATGTTACACACTAGTACCATAATGTACTATAACCACCTTACTTGTATAAAAAGCCGCAACTGAAGCGAGCGCGAAAATATGTAAGCTATCAAATTAAAAACTTAAATTTCCCTGCATTATTAGGAAGTTTTAGTTTAATTTGAAAACTCTTAAATTACCGGACTGCAAAAAAACTCCAGTAATTTCTGTTCCATTTATACTCTAAGTCATTAAGCTATGTTCAAAAACTTTTAACATTATGTCCTAAAGCTTTTTCTCGCACTCCAAAATCATCAACCAGTTTAGGTTACAAACTCAGCCTACCTAACTGAAAAAAAAAAAAAAAACATTGGCGTCCTCGGGCATTTGGTAAAAATAAACAGCTTAGCTATCAACACCCGAACTATAAAGTTGTGGTATAAAACAAATCCCCATTACTTTTACTCCACAAAGCAACACTGGTTTCATTTTTAGGAACCACCTTTATCACAATTGAAACTAGTCGTAAATTCGGACGTTTTCACGTTTGAACCAGTACCCGTAAGTTACGACGCTGTAGTGTTACGCTACGTTACGTTAAATCACGAAGTTCTTTTTATTTAGATATGTACCGTAACTGTCGTTACATTGTCAAGAATTGACAACTTTGCAACTGTTTCCTTTATATGTGTTTTATGTTTATCTCACTAACATTATAAATGCGAAAGTATGGATGTTTGTTTATTTGTTTGTTTGTTCCACTTTCACGCTGAAACTACTGAACGGATTTGCATGAAATTTGGTAGATAGATAGATAAAGCACTTGGCTAACACATAGGATACTTTTTTCCCGGATTACTTAAGTGTTTCCGGAGGAATGCTTGAAAGTTTTCAAATCTCCAGATTTCCAGTTCGTCACTTGCTGGCGCCATCTTAACATTTTCTTTCTCTCTGAACCCAATTCTGAAGTCCACGCCGACTATAAAAAATATAAAATATTACATACAGTACCCGTAAAGTTACGACGCTGCAGCGTTACGCTACGTTACGTTAAATCACGAAGTTCTTTCTATTTATGTACCGTAACTGTCGTAACATTGTGAAAAATTGACAACTTTGCAACTGTTTCTGTTGAAAGTATGGATGTTTGTTTGTTTGTTCCACTTTCACGCTGACACTACTGAACGGATTTGAATAAAATTTGGTAGATAGATAGATAAAGCACTTGGTTAACCCATAGGAAATATCCCGGATTACTTAAGTGTTCCCGGAGGAATGCTTGAAAACTCCAAATTTCCAGTTCGTCACTTGATGGCGCCATCTTAACATTTTCTTTCTCTCTGGACCCAATTCTGAAGTCCACGCCGACTATAAAAAATACATTACATAGATATTTTTCGAGATTATATTTTTACTCCGTTGGTATTTTTAAGGAATTTATAGGGTATGAAGACTTTATCTTAGGTTGACTTTACCTGTTGGCACAGGCATCTTACCTCCATATTGTCGTCTAAACTCTAACGAAAAAAAAAAAACAGAAAATTCACTGTGATTGTTTTATTCCTTAAAACACATAAACATCCTGCATAATTAGTTTCATTCG
Source organism: Coleophora deauratella (assembly GCA_958295455.1). Classification (NCBI taxonomy): domain Eukaryota; kingdom Metazoa; phylum Arthropoda; class Insecta; order Lepidoptera; family Coleophoridae; genus Coleophora; species Coleophora deauratella. The sequence continues at coordinate 2,361,778 of OY282406.1, forward strand.
AAACAACTATTTTACCAAAAACAACATTACGTGAATATTTTATGGTACTTATTGTATACTTATTGTATAAAATATTCAGGCATGGATACAAGAGCGAACTCAATTGTCGGGACGAGTTGTTGTTGGAGTTGAGACCACTAAAAAGGGGTTGTCAGAAACACTAGTTTTTTTTTTTAGTTTTTTTTATGGCAGAGGTGGCAAACGAGCAGACGGATCACCTGATGGTAAGCGATTACCGCCGCCCATAGACACCCGCAACACCAGAGGAGTCACAAGTGCGTTGCCGGCCTTTGATTTGTTAAAAAAAATAAAATAGTAATAGTTTAAATATTTACGATCTAGTGATTTTATTGTGTTTCCTGTACAAATGAATTTTCTTTGTTTCGCGTACGTATTTATTTGCTAAGTTCACTTGGAACTTGTACTGTACGTCTGTACTTTTGAGAAGAGTTTACGGTTTATGACAATGTGTGCCAAAAAACGCCACACTTGTTCCTGTGGGGGAAATCCGATATTTCTTCCGATAACAGTAAAGTCACAAAACAAATGTTTGCAGTGGACAGTTTGTCTTTACAGCTTGATGCAGAATTTTAATTTTATTTTCCACGGAGTAACAACATTGGCGTTGGACCCCCTAACTGGGGGCTTTTACTTATGATACTCAAAACCTTTTGTTCAACAACTAAGTTGAAATCGCAAAAAAAGGCCAAACAGCTCACCAGTTTGTATGAGGAGTCTAAAAAATTGTGTCTTTCTGAAATCGACTTCAACCGAAATGACAAAAAACTGTGACTTCTACTCAAACTGAAGAAATTTCTCCAAGGAACAAATATATGTATACAGAAATTGCCAAAAACATATCGACTTCTCTATCTTCAAAGGAACGGATCAGTATTGGTAAAAGTGGTCCAGTATCACGAATTTCAAAAATACTGGGATGCCACAGTTCTTTTTTAGATAATTCAAAATAACCCTATAAAATACCTAATTTTGTTTCTTAAACTAACCATTACAGGCAAATTTTGAAATATATGGGTTAATACAGGCATCTTCTTTACTCCAAAATTAAATTTATAATTATTTTTTTAAATAATATATTTAGTTTATTTATTTACCTTTCATTTATAAGTTATCAACTTTTTTTTTTTACCCTCAATTGGTAAGCCCTTGGCATCATCTCACCTGATGGTAAGTGACGATGATGCCGAAGATGGAAGCGGGCTTACCAAGATTCCCCAACGCAATGGGGAACTGGCTATCTTATCTTCATGCCGGAACACATCAATGCTGTTAACATTGATGTTTGGCGGCAAGACTTAGATAAGATGGTGGTAGCTAGCCAGGCGGGCTCAGAAAATGCCCTACCACCAACCAAACCGAGTCCTACAAAGTTGGACCCCGCCGGGAATCGAACCCGCGACCTCCTGATGTGAAGCGAGTGGACAAGCCACTGGGCTACGGAGGCGGTTAACTTTATTACAAAAGAAAACTTACAAATTGCTTTCTTAAATACAGAGCTGATTTTCAAGTAAAAAGTATGATCTATTTTCTTCCTGTTTTCACCGACTGACATTAAAAACCCTCGTCACATCGCAAAGTGCTCTACAGGTAAGTACATAAGGTGCAAAGGGCACTTACACGTGTCACTGGCGATACGTGACGTCACGTGAAGGGTATGTCAATACTTTTTAAGATCAGTTTCGAATCTTGAAGTGTTCCAAAAACTATTATTCAATTCGACAAGTGTTTCATCATAAGCCGGAAAAAGTCCACTACTGGACTAAGGGTTACCACAAGGATTTACACTCCTGTATTGCTCGCATCTAGCGGCTTCCCGTAACCTTCACCAGGTCGTCGTTCCACCGAGTCGGGGCCTGCCTACACGGCGTCTTCCGGTGCGCGGTCGGACAATTATTTATATGAAAAATTATTCTTTATTTCGCTTATATTTCCTGAAACTTTGAGTATAAAAGTACCGCGTGGTAGGAATTTTGTACTTAGCGGTAAAAAATGATTATAAAAAAAATTAAGCAGCTGATACTTAAATAAATTAGAAATGCTGTAATTTACTTGTCCAAACTTTTTCATTTATCCACTTTAACTCGGGTTAAGAATTGTACAATTAAATATATTCTTATCAACATGATTAATTTTGTGTATTTCAAAATGTCCAAAATGTGAGTCAAGCACGGGGGGGGGGGACGTAATGGTTTGCTAACAAACCAAGTAAAACCACAAATTAAGTAATGGTTACTATGCAGTAAAACTATTATTTTCAAACCGCTGAACCTGATAGTTAGTTTTGCAACTATTTACCCTTTCGGTAAGCTTTGTATAAAACTGAGGTCTGAATTCCTTTAGTCAGTAGGTAGAAACATGTGCGAGTTTATGACTGCAATTTATTTTGTGCAAATAATGGTGTCATCTCTACTTCGCGACGATGGGTTCAACTGCCGGTTTAAGGAAATGTACTGTTCCGTGATAAAATGGCTTTAATAATGATGAGGTCGTAAAGTACATGTCGAAGGGTTGATCCGTTTATTCGATGTTCCGTGACACGTATTTACCCGACCAGCCCAGAAAGAAGGTAAGGCGGATAGCACACTGCTTCGGAATCCGCTCCGGTGTGCGGTGCGGCGGTTTTTCTTAGTATGGAAATTGTTATTACGTTACAATGATTTACAACTTTGGAACACATGTTTTACAACTTTGGAAGTGTCTCTCGCGCAAACTATTCAGTTTAGAAAAAAATGATATTAGAAACCTCAATATCATTTTTGAAGACCTATCCATAGATACCCCACACGTATGGGTTTGATGAAAAAAAATTTTTTGAGTTTCAGTTTTAAGTATGGGGAACCCCCAAAATTTATTGTTTTTATTTTTATTTTTATGTGAAAATCTTAATGCGGTTCACAGAATACATCTACTTTCCAAGTTTCAACAGTATAGCTCTTATAGTTTCGGAAAAAAGTGGCTGTGACATACGGACGGACAGACAGACAGACAGACAGACAGACAGACATGACGAATCCATAAGGGTTCCGTTTTATTGCCATTTGGCTACGGAACCCTAAAAACCACCGCACCGCACACCGGAGCGGATTCCGTAGCAATGTGTTATCCGCGTAGTTAGTTTTTCAGTTCATAATCCATCAAGTTCTTTTGAAATATGGATGCGGGCCTTCCAAGATTCCCCAAGGCACTGGGGAACTGGCTATCTTATCTCCCTTTCCTAACACATCGATGGTATCAACATTGATGTTTGGCGGCAAGACTTAGATACGATCATCAACAACCACAAGACGTCCACTGCTGGACACGAGCTTGCCACAAAAATGGGGAATTTGCCGTAATCGCCATACTTGGTAGGTAGGTTGGCGATCATGTTGTGATGGCACAATACTCGGAAGGACGATGCTCATCCTCCGGTTCTCTGACCTTTAGTCGCCTCTTTCAACACCCATGGGCAAAGATGTGGTATAGTAGATAGATAAGGTACATACATACTAGTATACAGGGTGTCCCAGAAATGAAAGAAAAGAAAAAGATAAGAAAGGAAAGAAATGAAATACAAAAAAGTGGTGACAACTCGAAAACGAGCGAACTTTTACTAGGGTTATGGTGATGTTATCTGATAGACCTAAAGCCACTTTATGTCCAGTTCTCCAGTCTCACTCCGGCGTGTCATTTCTGGGACACCCTCGAATGACATTACCTTCTACTAAAATAGGTAAAAGCTAAATAGATAAATATTCTTTACTGTTAGAATCTACAGATAAATAAAATAAACATTAGAAATAGACATTATACAGAAATTCCTTTGATCTGTCTGAATTTATATAAGTACATAATTATTTATCATTCGTAGTGATGCGTAGAGATTGACTGGATAAGACAAACAGACTTTGATGTGGAACGGAAGATGTACAGACAGGATAATATGGTGAGTGAATATGTTAGTGTACAATAAAATAATAATATATGTTCTTTGGGGAACTTGCTGAAGATTATTTAAATAAGATACGATTGATTTCAAAATTCAAAATCATTTATTTCTTTACGTTGTAAGTACATTAAGCAATCTTATAAACGTCATTTTGCTGGAGAAACAATCCAAATGTTATTATCGCTCAAATAATCTACAGTCTTATAATGGGGAGATTCTGGGGTGAAGTGATAAGCGCTCTTTTCTCCTCTACGCCGAAAGCCGGTATGTTCAATCCTTACCGAGGCAAAATTTTGTGTGGTATGAATTTATAGCATTCTGTGTGTCTGAGTATTTCGTATCCATCTATGTACAATATTATTATTATACAGGGTGAAACTGAAATTGCGGACGAAAAAACTTTAGTTTCTGCTCATGACAATTAAAAACTTTCTCTAAGGAACCATTTTAATAGGAGCAAAAAAAAATTCGACTCATCACAAAAGTATATGAGGTAAGTAGCCAAGTTTGTATGGAGTCCTTTTTTTTGCTCCGATTGAATTAGTCCTCCGAGAGAAAGATGTTCAGCGTTATACTAGAAGCCACAGTTAAAATTTGGTACACGATTTCAATTTCACCCCGTGTAAGCTTAACCAAATAGACTTCTCGAATATAATAATTATAACTGATGGTCTAGACTGCGTATTAGACAGAATACATAATGTATTAATATACCAGCTCAAAGGCCCTTTGATCTTATAATATCAGTACCAACCTCGATGAATTAGCTACAGCTTGTTAATTTAACGAAAGGATCTTATATAGGGTGACTTAAAATTAGTTCTTGATACGAAAGGCTATGCATGTGCTCATGATAATAATCAACTTTTCCTAAGGAACGCAAAGTCAAATCGAGAAAAAAAAATAGGACTATCCGTCCAAATCGATCAACTGCTCATCGTCAAAGATCGCTTACTACTGTTTTGTATACTATATAACTATACTATACTATACTATACTATACTATACTATACTATACTATACTATACTATACTATACTATACTATACTATACTATACTATACTATACTATACTATATATACTACATAATTTTGTGGCCTTCAAACTTCATATTCCGGCCAAACACCAGAAAGTATTCCTTGACTGCGACTTTTGGCCAGAGGGAGTTGTATTCCGACGCTTCAGGGAGGCGAAACTGAAGAAAACTATCCCTACTTAACTTAATTGTAATATAAATTTTATATTGTTATGTATTTATAGTATTTGTATATTTTTTTAAATGTATTGTATTTTATATATTTCTATGGACCCTGTGCCTGAAATAAACGGATAAATAAATAAATAAATAAAATAAATAAATAACATATTGTTGTGTAAACAACCCTTAGGATTACATAAAATACAACCACGGCTATCCTCTGAACATCACTATGTCTATGTAATAAATTAAAATGTATTATGTAAGTTCATAAGTTACCAACAACAACTATGGCTTATATTAAACGATAATTTAAAATAGTACAATTTAATTAAACTATACACTTTATTTACTTACAAATTTATTTATTTTATTTTGCTGAAAGCTTTTTGTAAACCTATAGTAAAACATACCTATCCTCCTCTCTTCCAATATTGCTATGCCCAAACTGGGTTCATGTTGCACTGTCTATATTTTATGTCCATCTTTATAACAATATGGAATGCAATAAAGCTATTGAATATTGCGTATCAATAGCTGAGAAATAAAGTCCATTTTCAATTGTTTTACTTTGATGCTTTGTTTTTTTTTTTTTTTTACAGCTGTGTGTAATAATAATATGACAGAAACCGCGGAAATGTTTGCATAAGTTAAAGTTAACGTTTCCGAGTATCGGTAACTTATCGTCATTTTCACTCGCTTTTAAAAATTATAAAAAGGAAAATCAGGTATAAAGCGCGGAAAGTCGTTCGTATGGAAATTCAGATAAACCACCCTTAAGAGCCTTGAAGGAGAGTGTTAAGAATGTAAAAACATTTTTCAAGTGTCTGGCAGCGGTTCTCAATATATCTGAGGAAATCGTTTGATGAATTTCAAAAGCTAAGGAGCACTTAATAATGTAAGAACATGATCATGAGCATGTAATACATCCGTAAGAGTAATTATTACCCTGGTACTGGGATAGCCTACTTGTATATATTTTGAGTATGAAATGAAAATGAAAATATTTTATTCCAAGTAGGTATCAGTGTACACTTTTCGAACGTCATTCTTTTATCTATCTAATACGAGGTTCCTACCACTCGGAACTCGTATACCCACCGTTTCGGGAAGTGTTTGCGGAGTGAGAAGAAACTGCGGGCCCTAAAGAAACTCCCTCCAACACATTTTTTTTAAAAAAAGTCTTATATTCTATTACATCTTAATGCTAGATCAATAAATGAATTATACAAGGAATTATAAAGGAATAGACTTTCGTTACGTAAATATAAACGGGTTTATGAACAATCCCCAGATAAACAATACATGAAAGCTCAACAAGTAAGCCAGGTCTCCAACCATCAACTAAATCTTGCCACCAAACATCATTTAAAAAGACGGAAGTGTTCCGACATGAATATAAAATAGTTAGATCCCTTTTTGTACTTAGCATTTTGGAAAGTGCGCTTTCTATCATCGGCATCATCATTATGTATCATCAAGTGAGATGATTAGAAAAAGTAGTGTGATGTGAAAAAGAAATCATAACTCCCAGTTTGAGATCCTTTGGCCCGGCGAATGGATTTTATGTATTCCTGTAAGCTTACACAGCTTATGTCATCGACAATTTTGCACTCTACGATTTGAATAGTCGATTTTCTTGATGGATATTCCATACATCGATATAGGAGGACACTAGATAGGTCTTGTTTGTATGATATAGACATAGAAGTTATAAGAAAAGCGTCGGAAAGTATGGATGTTTGTTCCGCATTCACGCCGAAACTACTGAACGGATCTGGATGAAATTTGGTAGGTAGATAGATAAAGCACTCGGCTAACACATAGCATACTTTTTATACCGGAAATCTTAAGGGTTCCCGTAGGAATGCTTAAAAACCCAAAATTTCCACTTCGTCACTTGATGGCGCTATCTTAACATTTTCTTTTTTCTGGACACAATTCTGAAGTCCACGCGGACGAAGTCGCGGGCGGAAGCACATTCTAACCAAAGATCTCAGATTCAAAATCCTGGCCAATGTGCCAATAAGTTTTACGAAACTTAATATATTTTCACACCGATGGCGAAAAACATCAAAAGAAAACCTGCACATCTGATTATTAGATGTGTATTACCATCGCATTGTGGACCAGGTGTAAATCTTAATGCCTTACATGTAACCGTGGGTGCTGCTAAGTGCAACACCCAGGCGACCCCGTCTGTGCCTTGTGGATAGACGGGTAGTTTTCCTAGAGGTGGCCAGCTATAGAGATTTTATCGACTTAATCGAAAACAAAAAGATAACAGTCAAAGACAGTCATAAAAACGATATCAACGCGGGAGCAGACGCAGGCAAGAGCTATAGAAGTATATATTTAGCAATTTGCATATCAAAACATAAAAATCGTAGTCGTTAACAACCCATATCGACCCCACTGCCGGGGCACGGGTCTCTCCCCATAACTCGGGAAAGTTAGCCTATACTCCACACATATACAAATCGTAGTACCGAGGTATTAATATCAAAATATTTTCTAATAATAATGAAAAATATATGAGACAAGGCGAGTATAGTCCAGGAGCCACGTGTCGGTTTCAAGGAAACACTCCCCGGAGACAAGACCAGACCATCTGAATACTGCCCTCATAAGACAGAAGGCCGCAATGTACAATATGTAGATTTTCCGTATACTTTGCGGCTTTCTCCCTTAAGAGGGCAGAATAGCTCTCGGCTTAGTTTCAGAGCTCCGCACTAGAAAGTTTCACTTTGTAAAGAATGGTGGTTTTGCCTGAAACTAGTTTGGTACTGATTCTATTATCTGTTTAAGTTTGTACCGAAGTTTTAGTAACTTTGAGTAATGGTGTAGTTACTTAAGTGAGTAGAAGAGAAAAACCAGTAAGCCTTGAAGTTGGTGTATGCCAAATAGGTACTCGGAAATTTTCGCAATTTTGATCAACAACTTGAAATAACCTTTATAGGCTACATCATATATTAAAGATCATTCTATTATAGTTCGAAAAAAAAAATTGCCAAGTACGAGTTGGACCCGTGCACTCCGTTTCTCCTCATATTATGTTAGGAACATACAAGAACATTAGCAACCCGTAACAAAATAATATTGTATAATATTGAGGTTTCTAATATCATTTTTTTCTAAACTGAATAGTTTGCGCGAGAGACACTTCCAAATTGGCAAAATGTGTCCCCCCCCGTAACTTCTAAAATAAGAGAATGATAAAACTAAAAAATATATCCGATGTACATTACCATGCAAACTTCCACCGAAAATTGGTTTGATCGAGATCTAGTAATTAGTTTTTTTTAATACGTCATAAATCGTAAACCGCAATTTACCTACAACGAACTACAAGAACTTTTATATTATGTTACTTGCTGCTACGGAACCCTTCATGGGCAAAGTCCGACTCGCACTTGGCCGCTTTTTTTAATACGTCATAAATCGTAAACCGCAATTTACCTTTCATTCAATCAACTCAAATATAAAAATAAAAATAAACATTTAATTTCATAAACACAACGAACTACAAGAACTTTTATATTATGTTACTTGCTGCTACGGAACCCTTCATGGGCGAGTCCGACTCGCACTTGGCCGCCTTTTCACAAATGAAATAACACAAGTTTACACAGTTTAAACGCCTTGTAAGAAAAAAAGTGTTTTTTCCACAACGCCATCTAGTTTTAATCGTTCTAAAACTAACTGGCGCCATGTTTTTTTTATAAAATAAACAATATTAGAGATACGATTCTCAGATTAAAAGTTAGCAATCTATTCTGACTATAGTTCATTCCAATCAAAAAAAGCAAAAGGTAAACAAACATAGTATGCAGATGACATTGACATGTGTCAGTTCCATACTAAGTTTGATTCCGTTTTGCTTTTTTTGATTGGAATGAACTATAGATTATCTTTGACGTTACTTTCAAACTATTTATTTTGCTGTATTTTTTAGTCATGTCTGTCAGTCAGTCAGGCAGCTTTACAAAATCCGTCTTCCTTTAACAAAATCCGTATTCCTTATCCCTTAACGTTACACTCTCAAGACTTCCAGAAAAGTGAACGAAATGGCCAAACATGCGAAACTTTTAACGAAATTTGTAAACACAGTACGAGTAGGACGGTTGGAGACACTTAGAGAGTTTTTTAGATCTTTGAGTGGTTACGCTAACAGGATCTGGAAGAAGTTACGAAACTCAAATAATAAGAGTAAGCAATGAGATATACAGCTACTGTTTTGTGAGGTATTTCAGTGTCTATACTACCTATAATAGTATCAGTACCTAACACTAAGAGTGTTAGGTCTGGTTAGTATAAAGTAGACCAAAAAAAATACGTTATACGTGTTTCTCTTTCTTACGTGTTGAAGGGAGTGATATAACTGAGTGACTAATGTATATCACTCATAAGTAGGGTTGCCAGGTGTAGTGCAAAAAAACCGGACAAGTTTTATTTTTATTAATTTAACAAAATTACCAAACTACAATTAAACTTAAAATCTTTTGTCCGGTTTACCAAGGTTTTCTTGACCGGACAGACATAAGGAAAACCGGAATGTCCGGTCGAAAACCGGACTTCTGGCAACCCTACTCATGAGGCATGTCACCACTTTACGATCTTTGATATTATCGTAGAATAGTTGTTATTCAGATAAAAAATAGATCCATATTTGTGATAGTTTTTGCTATTTTAAACTAACAGAAATTTATTAATCAGTAGGTTGGTTGGGTTGGCAAATTACGATTTCATAGCTATTAAGTTTTTATTTCAAAAAATGTGTTGGGGCGAGTTTCTTTTGGGCTCGACGTTTCTTCTCGCTCCGCTAACACTTCCCGAAACGTTAAGTGTACAAGGTCCGAGTGGTAGGAACTTTGTACTAGGTAGAAAAATATGACGATTTAAAAGTATGTGTAAAGCATCTACTTAAATAAAAAAGTTTTTTGATTTTGATTTTTGATTTTCAGCTAAGCTGTGAAATATCAATTATTTAGTTTTATGAGTAGAGCGTCCCAATTAATATAACTTTCAATTTAGAGTATATTTTTTACCCTCAATTAGAAAGCCCTATCTACAAATAAATCTTAATGCTCCTCTCTCTATACGTGATCACGGTAATGCTAAGTGCCACGCCGTACAACCACACTACATCCCTTGTGATAGAACGGTTAAATGGTGACATGCGACAGGAAAACAATCCAACACTGCCCTCGTAATAAAGAAGGCCGTATAAGGAGTTTTCGTATACTTAGCGGCATTCTTTCTTATAAGCGCAGAATATATACGTAAATCCCGCTATTAAAGTCCCGTCATTTTCTTTGATACGAAAATAAGAACTAAGATTATATGAAACCGACAAAGACCCTTTTTAACCGCCTTCAAAAAAACAGGAGGTTTTCAATTCCACAATATATTTTTTGTGTATATGTACGCGATATATTCGCCGATTGTGAAATGAATTGAATTAATAATAATAATAATAATAGCTCCTGCCACTTCGCCTAGCGCGAAGTGGTCAGAGTAGCCCAAATTCATGTTTCAAAATAATAATAATATCTGGGACAAATCACACACGGTCATCTGGCCCCAAACTAGGATTCTCTGTATCTTGGTAACCAGAGACTGATATACATACATATATACTTATAAATACATACATATATAGATATAATATACCCAGACTCAGAGCAAACAATTCTGCTTATCACAGAAAAGTTTGCATTGGGGATCGAACCCACGACTCTCGGATCAGTGGTCAGAATCGCTTACCACTTAGCCACCGAGTCAGTCTTTCTTTTTTATTCGATTCGATAATACAAAAATATTAGCAATAAAACAAGTTACCACGATTGAAGTCGGTTAAATTAAACGTGCTTAACGTCCTCAAATATTTTTTTTTTGCGTTAAATATAATCTATAAATTTAGGCAAATAAACAATTTATCCACTTCCTTATTCATTATCGTTAAAAAGGTATGTATATTAAACGATGTCATAACACTCCTGAATATTTCATAAATTATCATAACTCAGAAATCGCCTCATCGAAAACTCATTAACGCCTCTCTCTAACAGAATTGGGGTCCTTAACGCAATTTGCTAAGGTTCAAAGTAGAAAATCAAGTTGTTTTAGCGAAGGTACATTAGACCCTAAAAGCACTTTCAGAAAAGGGTGACTAGTCTACAAACGCAATATGCCTGAACTCATCAATGTTCATCAATTTGGGTTTAACGTATAGACAAGTAAGCGGTCATGGCTCAGTGCGGCTTGCGTGGTCGCCTCGATCACGCAGGTTAACTGAATACAGCCATGACTATAACCTGGATGGGTTTGACTGTTAGTGTCATTTATCTCGACCGTTTTCGCGCTTTGCAAGCCAAGTTAAGTCAGTGGTGCCGGCTGCTATCATTAGATAGCAGTCGTTAAGCCATGTCGAAGGCCTTGTAGGCGGCTTGAAATCCTCTGACAATGGGGTTGGCCACTAGCCGCACAACCTCCACCAATCCTGACTTGGCCCCCGTGTGTGGAGTATGGCCTAACCTTCCCGAGGTATGGATAGAGACCCGTGCCCTTGCAGTGGGGACGATATGGGTTGTAACATATAATCAAGTGGAGTTTTCATAAAAAGATAAGATAAAGTTTCGCAGTGTACCAAACATAATTACTGTATACCTGTGAAACTACTTTCTTTTCAGAACCAATGTCATTTTATTATTTAAGATTAAGAGTCTTTAAAACGAGATTGAATAGGCATATGTAATTTGGGTTTACGTGCTTCATCCTCTTTTGCATTAACACTTTTCATCAGGTTGTCAGTCAAATAAAAAAAAACTATATTTTTTTAAAAGTCATCTACATAAATCTTTAATATACAAGTCAGACGCATTATAGAAGAACTGATAAGAAACGTAATCGTAACCCAAGTAAGTACTGATAGAAATAACGATAGCTGTACTTCGTAGATTAAGTGCGAGAAACAATATAAATGCGTTTATGTTTGCCAGTTCATCGGCTATTATGCTGGATGGTTGGGCCAGTAAATAAGTGGGAAATCGAAAAAGAAAATAAGATAAAAATGACCTCGTGGAAGTTAGAAATGCGTGTCAAAGGTTCTGTACCAACAAAAAAAATATAGTACCTAGCTGATTTACGAACGGGTTAAAGAGACGGACTTACATGGTAAGAGAATAATATAAATTATCTCTGTTAGTCTGCATTTATTAACTCGCAAGGTTTATATTAAAATCAAAGACCTGAATGTCGTTCAGGGCTTTTCAAGTTGAAATCTTTTTTTAGCCCGCACATCCAGGTATTTTCTATAGATAAGATAAGATAAATATTCTTTATTGCACACCAATAGTACAGAGACATCAAAAAATATTTACAGACAGTGCAAAGGCGGCCTTATCGCTTTGAGCGATTTCTTCCAGGCAACCTTGGAAACTTATAGGATTGTATAGTTTTAAAAGCAAGTAACGGGTGGCTGCAATTATGGTTTTTATTTAGACATAATACATATAGGTATCAATAAATACATAAATAATATTATATTATATAAAATATATATTAGTACATATATAACGAATAAATAAATACATAAATAATATAAATAAAATATCGATATATAAGTATGAAGCCAAAGAAAAATGGTGATAAGTACTTAAATAGATGAGGTAAAGTTTCAGTAATTACATAGATTAAAATAATGTTCCCTAAGTCTTTTCTTAAAAGTAAATAAAGTTTCAGAAGTACGAACAGAAGCAGGTAATAAGTTCCATAGGCGTACCGAGTGAGCCGCAAAAGATTTACTAAAGAAGTCAGTGCGGCAAGAAGGAAAGGCCAAAAGGAGCGCATTACATGACCGAGGTTGGCGACCATGCACTGACTCCCTGCACCGAAAGCTGTCCTTAAGATACGGAGGAGCAGCTGGACTATGGAGCACATTGTACAGCAAACAGAGTGTGTGCATATTTCGTCTCAAACGGATGGGTAGCCATTTCAGTTTAGCTCGAAACTCTGAGACATGATCATACTTCCTCAAACCGAACACGAACCTAATACAAACGTTCTGTAAGCGCTCCAATTTGTTCAGCAGCTCCTCGGTAGCATCAAGGTAACAGGTATCGGCATAGTCTAGAATTGGGAGAAGGAGAGACTGAGACTATAGTTGTGCCTTTTGCTTGATAAGATTTTAAAAATCGTAGAGATTTCTATATTGAGTTTATGATAATATTTTCTGTCATAATGTCATTAATATAGGAGAGAAATAACACAACAATAACACTAAGCCAACACACAATGAATCTTAGTGGACCCAGGGACTGCCGTCTATTACTTTCTGATAGTATTGTTAAATAATTGTGCCACATGATAAGTACCTATTTGCTATTATTGCGATATACAGGGTGTAACAAAAGGTGTGGTAATACTTCAAGGTGTGCTTTTACTGATCATACTGAACAACTTTTGTTCTACAACTTTGTTGAAATCGCAAAAACATTTTTGGACTATTTGTATGAAATAGTATTTTTTGCAATTTCAACAAGTTGTAGAACAAAAGTTGTTCAATTTGATCAGTAAAGGCCCACCTTGAAGTGTTACCTCACCTTTTTGTTACACCGGACTTATTCTCAGTGACACAAACTTCCCGGCCCAACATTTACGATACGAGATGAACATTTGTCGAAGACTGCTTTCGCATCCGGCACTCTTTGAACAAGCAATAACCGCTACAGGTTTATAGCAATGGAACTCCGTTTTTGAACTAATTCCTAGGTTTTATTTTTTCATAATATTGGTAAACTAGCTTCCGCCCGCGACTATCTCTGCGTGGACTTCAGAATTGGGTCCAGATAGAAAGAAAATGTTTAGGTGGCGCCATGAGGAAGTGGAAATTTTGAGTTTTTAAGCATTCCTCCGAGAAGCCTTAAGTTTTACGGGATAAAAAGTATGATATGTGTTAGCCGAGTGCTTTATCTATATACTTACCAAGTTTCATCCAAATCCATTCAGTAGTTTCGGAGTGAAAGTGGAACAAACAAACATCCATATTTTCGCATTTATTAATATTATATTAGTGAGATGAGATGAGAAATTAACTATAGGTCTATATGATATTGACATACCTGACAAAAATTAACTGTGGTTTCTAGTCATGAAACTGATTAACTTAAAAAAATAATTCGTTACTGATTATATCAGATAATCCAAGCTTAGAACCAGGCGACCGTGTATGATTTGACTCCGGATCGTAATTTATTTATTGAAATAAATCCAGGAAATTACCTGTTTGTCCCCATTAAACTCCAAAATCGGTAAAGCCTGTCAAATAAACGCAATGACACGTTATTTCCGCAGTAAAATTTGAAACACGGACGCGTAAACGTGAAGCAATATATTTCAGAACAAAGTCTTTGTGAGCGAATGTGTATAAAATATTTCTTCCATATAATTTATAGACTCTCTATTTTTACCTGACTGCGAAAAAAGGAAAGTTATGATTCTAGCAGGCTATGTATGCATGTATGTTCATCGGTTGCCGTATATTTCCGAAACTATTTGTCGTAATTTACGAAGTAAAAACTTTTCTTGGACTTTTAAATTATTTACTTTAAAGTAGTTTTATTAAAAGTAGGTACTTACCTAAAATATGCTATGATTTAATGATTTCCAAATCAACATCAAAATACATTTCAAGTTTACATGTAATGTCAATTTTAGAAATAATTGTATGTATCCTGAAAACGGAACAGAAAAAGGTTACCTTTTATTTGTTTGCTGTGTCAGTGTGAGAGAGAGTCAATAATTATTGTCAAAAATAGGTCACTTAAATACATTAATGAAAATTTTCCTGTTACTGGTGTCGATTTGTCATTAAAATTATCACATCATTGTCGTAGTGATATCAGATTTTTTATAAAATACAAGTATATCCTCAGTACATATTTTTTGGCTCATATCCATTTTATTTCTAGTTTTCTGCCCGTGGTTTCAATCGCAAACAATTTTTGGTTATCCCACTTGAGGAATCGGAATACAAGATAGCAGCAGTAACATTATGTCCTTCTCCGTATTACAGAGTACGAGTTTGCCAAATTTCATCAAGATTGGTTGAGTCGAGACGTCAAGATCAAACAAACACATTTTCACATTTATAATTTGCTTACGATTAAATGTTACCAGACCACTGTCGCCTATATCTTGAGGATAAATTGTGCCAAACAATAAGAAAAAGAAGTTAGGATTGAAATTTCTAATAGATTTTTTACCCGCAATTAGTTAAGCCCTTGGCATCATCTCGCATTGAATCGTTTTTTTAATATATTTGACAGACAACAAAAAATAGGAAAAAAGTATCATAATATAAAGCCCACCACGTACCTATTATGGTGAATTTTCAGATTTCTTGTTGTCTTTCTTCTCATCTCACTAATATTATAAATGCGAAAGTATGAATGTTTGTTTGTCAGTTTGTTTGTTTGTTACGCTTTCACGCCGAAACTACTAAACGGATTTGGATGAAATTTGGTAGGTAGATAGATACAGCATTCGGCTAACACATAGATCCCGGAAAACTTAAGGGTTCCCGTAGGAATGCTTAAAACTCAACATTTCCACTTTGTCACTAGATGGTGCTATCTTAACATTTTCTTTCTTTCTAGACACAATTCTGAAGTCCACGCGGACGAAGTCGCAGGCGGAAGCTAGTTTTAAATAACTGTAGGTAACTAGGTGCAGTACACTCTGTGAATACACTTCACTATTCTTTGATTTAACCAACGGGGTATCTTTGAGAATAAAGGATAATTATCTCATGTATATCTTCGGACTCGGGTGCTTTCGTTTTCACCCCTAAACTTAGCGATGTCCCCATCATTTTAATGGAAAATTTTATCGTCGTTTTACGAGCTATAGTGCCTTTACCCTTACCGCTTATATTAATGAACTTTTAAGAAAAAAAGGCGAAGAGCCGTGTTATTTTGTTGCTGTTTTTCTATTTATTAGAATTTGTGTTAGCAAAAAGAAATACTTTTATTTGCAATTAATACAAATCTAGTGTCATTTTAGCACAGATAAGAGGGATTGCGTGATTTCTGAAAGACGCCTTTATATGTAAGAGTATAGGAAAGATGCTGCGCAGAATATTAATAGTATTAATATCCGCAATATTGGGGCCATTCATAGCATTCTAGCCAAACCATTAATCCCATTCGGCTATTTGCGATGCCGATATCATATCGCCAAGAAGACTTCTACTCCTAAATATTGAACTTGGTCCTCTTCAAGATTTCCACTGCACACAATCCTGAGCAACATTTATAGGGCGTACAAAATCGTTCTTCTCTTAAAGAGCAGACTATACTTATACACATGCAACAGAACAAGTCCAGGACTTTAGTCCAAGGACCCCTTTTGCGAAAAAAACTACCCATACCAAGTTGGCCGATCAGCTGACCAACTTGTTTGAAAAGTCATTTTTTTCCACTACAAGTTCCTGAGATGAAGTTGTTCTGTTTTATACGAGTAAGTAGACTCTTTTTCTTTTGTTCTTTTTAAGATCAGTACGAACTGAACTGAAGTGGCTGTGGGCGGGGCACATAGCTCGTAGAACAGATGACCGTTGGGGCGTTAAAGATCTCGAGTGGCGACCGCGCACCGGAAATCTCAGTGTAGGCAGGCCTCCCACTCGGTGGACCGATGACCTGGTAAAGGTTACGGGAAGACGCTAGACGCGGGCAACGCAGGACCGGTCGATGTGGAAGTCCTTGGGGAAGGCCTTTGTCTAGCAGTGGACGTCCTTCGGCTAGTGATGATGATAAAGATCAGTACGGTTTAACAATTACACCCTGTTGTTTTTCCAGCACAGCGGCTTCCTGGAAGGGTCAAAAGAGCATAATTCTGCCCAACTGGTATTCACTAGATTTGCCTATATTTATTTAAGTTATATCACCTGAAACAAATTTTTCAATCGGTGTAGGTAAGTAGCTTAGTGTAAATTGCTATGAAACATTAATTATAAATTACAAATTTCCAGTCAGTAATAAGTACTGTTCTAGTTCTAACCTGTGTGTCCCTGTGTATGCTGTAGGTAGACCAGCAACATGGCTCCACCTGGTTGGAGTCCAGCCCCCAGAACTCCAACTCTTCCTCGAACAGCGGCCCGCAGACATTGGTGGGGTAGTGGAGCTTGCCAGTCCTGAAAACAAAAAAATAAGACTTCATTTAGTACGTCAAGTGGTAAAAGGTGACGGGCCCATCTGATGGATAGTGGATATCTGTAATACGATTTTTTTTCTTTGTCATGGTGATTCTAAAAGGCCTACAAATCTAACCACTAGAAGTCTAAGACGTCTCATATGCCAAAAACGACTTCTCGAAACGTGTATAATACAAGTTCCGAGTAACAAGGTGTGAAAATAACGTTTTAAAATGCGTAATGATAAAACAATGTGTAATGCATTCTAATAAATAATATCCAAGATTATCTAACAAGAAATCCATGAATTTTTCAATTTTTACGAGTGTACGTACATTATTCAGTATGTTCTCTCGTTGCATTTGCACCGTCCAAAGTAAATAAACATAAATTTTATTAGAAACTTAACGATGATTTACGAAGAGAGAAGATTTACTATAGTAGTCGAATGCAGAAACTAAAATAAAGACTGCATCACGGATATGTTTCCTACTTCCGCTCAAGGTTTATGAGCTATATCTTTTTAGCTGCGAAACCAAAACCGCCATTTAAATATAGAACCACAGCACTATTGTATTCACCTGTCAGTTCATGATAGGAGTACATATAGCCGCGCTATGATAGGCTGCGTTCATATGCTACTGCGCTATGATTAGGGGTTTGCGCGCGGGGTCATGACCGCGACCAGATGATCGCTAGAGTTGGAAAATTGTAAATATCATATCGATATTTTTGAAGAAATTCGATAGACGATTTCTCCGAAACGTGAACTGATGCAGCAAAAAGAAAAAGTACCCGAATTTTAAAATGATTCACTGTCCACGCCCTTTCAATCATTAGGGGTAGTTTTGTAACACCCTGTATATCAGTATACTACATTATTTGTTATACATTAGTATTTTTATAGTATAACTAAACCATTAAACTTTATCTATTACTTAAAACTAATTTATACCAGGATATTTATTATTATTTTATTATTGTACCTAATTAAGCATTAAAAAAAAATATAGCTATATATACGCTCCATGATTGCAGAGTCCCACCAGCCCTCGTCACCAAATGCATTGGAATCGTTATGACCACGCTGAATACGTTAAAAACAACCGACTTCAATCGCAACAACTCCAATTGTGCTAGGTTTTTGTTGATTTCCTCAAAAACCGCTAAATCGATTTCGATAAAATTTATATGGGACCACCTGTGAAGTATACCCCTTTAAATAAAAAAAAAAATTTCCAAATCGGTTCAGGCGTCTTCGAGTAATCGGTAAACATACATAAAAAAAAAGATTCCGACAAATTGAGAACCTCGTCCTTTTTTTGAAGTCGGTTAAAAATAAACAAAATGAGCACAAAATCGAGGGGTTTCCATCCTCAGATCAGCTCGATGAAACCAAGTTATTGTAATGTTATTGGTATTATATACATTAGCAAAGTTTTAAATTGATACGACGATAAGAATTTGGTGAATTTCGATTTCTTTTTTATGTCGTGGCCAGATCCTGAAAAGACTGGCTTCAATACAATTGGCCATAATCATGCCATAACGATCCAACTGGTTTAAAGTAAGTAAGGGATAATGTAATTTATGTCACTGATCTACTTTATGACATTATCCATCGCTTACTTTAAATCAGTTGGATCGTTATGGCATAACTACGGCCAATTCAGATCGATTTTTTTTTGCCGTTACAATATTCTCTTTTTCGCTCGGTTATTTCGCTATCGTTGAGGAGCTCCGAAAAACTCAAAATTAGGTAGGTTACTGGTGTTATCGTATAAAGGAGCCCCGCGAAGTGGAGTGTAGTGAACTCTATTTTGTCGGATCTCCTCGATGATATGGCCATTCCTATATTTCATGATTCGGCCAGTTCCAATGAAATGAAAATGACATATATGTACATTCTGGCTTCCGCCCGCGACTTCGTCTGCGTGGACTTCATAATTGACCACGCTGAATACGTTAAAAACAACCGACTTCAATCGTAGCAACTCCAATTTTGCTATGTTTTTGTTGATTTTCTCAAAAACCGCTGAATCGATTTCGATAAAATTAATATGGGACCACCTGTGAAGTATACCCTTTCAAACAAAAAAAGAATTTTTGAAATCGGTTCAGGCGTCTTCGAGTAATCGGTGAACATACATAAAAAAAAAAAAAAAGATTCCGACGAATTGAGAACCTCCTCTTTTTTTTGAAGTCGGTTGAAAACTGGTTTTAGAGTTAAATAAAATATCAAAGCAGCGCTATCTAGTGACAAAATACGATAAAATTTCAGTTTTTAGCAATTCTTCCGGAAACACTTGAGTTTTCCGGGATGAAAAGTATCCTATGTGTTAGCCTAGTGCCTTATCTATCTACCTAAGTAGCGAGTCTTCTGGAGCCCACGCGTTTCCTCGTCATTATTTATATATTTCCTAGTATTATCTCGGAATTGTATACAATTCCTAGGAAATATATACATTTCCTAGGAAATGTGTGCATTAAAAAATCTTTGAAACATTATTTTACACATTTCCTTAATAAGCTCGGAATTGCATATATTTCCTAAGAATTGTGTACAATTCCTAGGTTTCATATTTTTCCGGTAACACGTACATTTTGGAAGTCGAATTCAACCAACTTTACTTGATTTTTTAGTGTACATTAAAATATTTTTTTAGATTTGAAAAAAAAATTCTATCGAAAAGTCAATAAAAATTCACTGATATTTTGTATGAGGTAGGTATAAAACATTAAATTTTCGACTATCATATCTAGTGAGACGATGTCCATCCTAATCACAACGGTGTACCTACCAAAGGTGATCTGGAAATGAATAACACCTATAATACAAGCCAAAGTGAAATGTCATAAGGTCACCCACCTATTTTACCTTTAAATTTATTTTTTAGTCTCGTCCCCAAATTCATTATTCAGGCAACGAAGTAGAGGTATTATTTTTTTTCATTTCCTTAAAACCTATTGTGGAGATATAACTTCTGACCTTTTCATTAAAGAAAAAATATATCTTTTTGAAAAAAATACTTGCACAGTATACTGCCGTACAAATTAAGAACACAGTAAGTGACATTTGGCGCGAATGATTTTGAACCTTGTCTCACGTTCCGAATAAGGTTCAAAATCATTCGCGCGAAATCTGTCACTGTGTTCTTAATTTTTACGGCAGTAGCCGGCAGTAAATTTTAACGTCTCCGTAATTGAGAATTAAAGAATTCTAGTTCGCTTACGCTATTAAATACACTTATCTATTATATCCCTCATCGCACCAAACTCTTGTTTTTTTTTTTTGTAATCTTCAAATGGCATGATTTCCGAAACCGTCGGTCTCTATCAATTCAATTCAATTAGTTTTTTTTTGCCACAATATTTCCTTACCCCTTTTCCTCTGGCTTTCGCTCGGTTATTTCGCTCAGAAATAAAATACATCTTCTATATATATTTTTGCGCGCATGAAACGGAGCGTAAAATCGTTCACGGTTCACTGCGCTGACGCCGGCGGCGGCGGCTCCCGTCCGCCACGGCGCGCCGGTTGCATGTCATGTCTGCGCAGATTCGTCTTGTCGCAGCTACCGACCCGACCCATAGATTTATACAGGGTGAAATTTAATTCGGAGGATTTTAACTATGGTTTCTGCTCATTAAACTGAAAAACTTTCTCTATGATGTCAATTCAATCGAAGCTTTGGAGAAAATTTGGACTCATCATATAAAATGACCTGAGTAGTTTACTTTGTATGGAAAGCCCTTTATTTTTGGTTCAATTCAATTGGTTCCTTAGAGAAAGTTGTTCAGTGTTATGACTGGAAGCCACAGTGAAAATGTGTTCCGCGATTTCAATTTCACCCTGTATACTTAATAATAATAATTTTGCTGGAGTAATTCCTGCCACTTCACAACCAGTTTGGTTGTGCGAGGCAGAAAGTTTCTAGTGAAACGCACAGTTGTGGACTGCCAACCATCTGTGTGATGGGGATGAATATATTGTCGCGTAGAACGATGGCGAATGGCAGGGATCAATCCGAACAATTCCTCGGAGCACTCCCCATTGTATAACAGGTTTTGAACACATCAGTAGTCAGTGATCACGCAAGCCTCACTGATTCATTTCCGCTTCTATGTGTGTTCCAAAGACTTGCAACCCGCTTCCCCCAGCGACAAAATAAAACCTCTTTATGTGTTCTGTCTGAACCTAACAATTTATTCTATGACCAAGAGCCATGGGCCACGTCAATACGATTGCGTTGTCGAGTGGAAAAGAGATGCTAAGCCGGGTTATTTGTTATTCCAATTATTCAAATTCAGAAACATTAAAGACACATTTTATCCAAGGTAAATTTTCCATTACAGGTATGACTCTTGATGTTGTGTAGGATTGATTAAATTTTAAAATTTAATATCTAGGAGAATTCGACTAACTCTAAGCGTTGCTCCTTCAAAATCAGGATGTAATAATATATATACTCACGGACAAAAAAATCGACTCAAAGTTTCATGCACGACTTTTGGAAAATTAACTCAATCTAGCAAAATAAAACTAAACCAAAAGTTCAAAAACTGTGTGTTTACTGTTTATGATTTTAGTTTGATGGTTTTCTAGTTTTTTGCTTTTAGTGTTTAGCAGTTTTGTAGACTGAGTTATTTTTTCAAAAGTCGAGCAACAAATCTTGAGTAGATTTTTTAGTCCACCAGTGTAGATATTAGGACCCGATACCTCATATTCTCATATTGAACAACTGGACATTTGAATTCTTCATACGTTAACTAAACGTCCTTAAACTAAGAGTCCTTTTTTTGGGATTTTATCAAACATATCCAGTATTTTAAGTAGAAGCTCCATTGAGGTAACTGCAGTTAACGATTTCTATATCTATTTCATTATATCGTGTATATTAAAATAATATTATAATATTATTATAAATTCGTAAGTAACTTTATCCGTTTATGTCTACGTCTGTCTGTTAAATTTCAACAACTAAACTACTAAACCGATTTTGTACGAAGAAAGGCTTCTTTTTATGAATTCTGGCCGTCGGGAACGTGGGCTCTGAAATTATTTTTAAACTTATTTTAGGTAAGCCCATTAATCAGCCAAAAAACTTCAGCAAATAAATTTGTTTGAAAACATTGCTAAAAAAATTAAAACATTTTTTTTAACCGAATACAAAACAATGTTAGCTTTCAATTAACATTCCTAACGCGTGTATAGGTGCTACTTTTCAAATATGTTTTTGTAGGTTTAAACAAATGAGCTGACCGAATCTTTTTTGTTTATTATTTACAGGAACGCAAAAAATAAAGTATTTTTGTTAATTTGCGCATTTTCCGAAACTATACGTATTCATACAGCCTTATTACCATTACGAAAAACCACAGACAACAAACTTCTGTTCTCACATAATTTTTGTTCATTCATTGTGCATTTAATTTGCGTTTTATAAATATTCTGTTACTTTTTTAATTTAGGTTATTAAAAGTAATGAAACACTGACGAAAAAGCGAAAATTCTTTGTTTTTACGCGAATTTCACTATAATTTTCTTTAAAAATGCTGCCCTGTTTAATGGATTTCAGGGGCAGGGAAAACGATAGTTTCAGTTGATTTTGTTAGATCATAAACAAGGTGTTAAAAAAGTGTGTATGATATGTCAAAAGGATACTGTCAAAATCATAATATTATAATCTCACTTGTGAAATTTTAATTTCGTCCATTTTTTGCCAAATATAAAATTCCTTTCCTCTGAATTACCTGAAAAGAGTTTAACTGTCACTTCTACTCAATAATTCGAGTAATTTTCCCCAGAACTCGAAACTGAATTCGCAAAAAAATTTCAGAAATCATGATTCAGAAATTAACAAATCAGACTCATGAATAGATGTTTTTCTCAGGTTTACAGAAGGCTTAACTGAATAACTACGTATGTTATGGAACCTTAACAATTCATAAAAATATTGGACCTCCAACTTCATACAAAATGATCGGCCAATCAGGCAAATCTGTATGGAAAGTACAAAAAATATTTTTGAGTATTCTGTATGGGTTCCATAGGAAAAGCTGTTCAGTTTCTTGAGTGATATTTTTATTTTATTTTATTTTTTTATGTGATAGGTGGCAAACGAGCAGACGGATCACCTGATGGTAAGCGATTACCGCCGCCCATGGACACCCGCAACACCGGAGGAGTCACAAGTAAAGAGATATAGATAGACAGTATGGTAGTAGATATCCAGCATTTAAGGTTCCAGGAGTAGCTTTTTACATACCTTACAATATAAATCAAAGAAAATATTGCTAAGTAAATTTTTAAAGATTCTTAAAGCAAACGCCGCTGCTCATATTTCAATTAACTCGTAAACCAAGACTTTAATCATACATCAAGTACCAACAATCCTTTATTACTATTCTACATTAGCGGAACACACCTGGTTACCGCGAGTATGGCACAGTAAAATACAGTTATTTATATTTAGAAGGTAGTTGGAACATGTAGCGCTGATGTTACAAAACTGCCTCTGGCGAGGTTTCTACGAATGTTACCTTGGTTTGCATGTTTGATTATTTATCTATATATGTATATACAGAGTGTAACAGAAAGGTGTGATAATACTTCAAGGTGGGCTTTTACGCATCAAACTGAACAATTTTTGTTCTACAACTTTGTTGAAATCGCAAAGAAATTTTCGGACTTTTCATACAAACTTTGTTCGCCAGCTGATTGATTTGTATGAAAAGTCCAAAAAAAAATTTGCGATTTGAACAAAGTTGGAGAACAAAAGTTGTTCAGTTTGATGGGTAAAAGCCCACCTTGAAGTATTATCACACCTTTGTGTTACACCCTGTATATATACATAATATGTATATATTATATCACATAAGATCGCGTTATTCGTTATTCCACGACATTCAGGAAAATCGAATAATCAAACTGTGATTTCACGAAACAACCATTTCAGTACATAAAATCGCGTAAATAATAATGAAACGAATAAATTCAAACATGATCTATGTTACCCAAGTTGCACAAGATTTATACGAATCAGGTTTTTCATGAAATTACGGTTTGCAAACCGTAAGATAGCGTAAAAATCTTTTTGTAATGCAGTTTTCAGGATTTTCATGAAATCACATGTAGATTGGTTAATTTAGAGTCTCTTTTTATCCACAATACCATTACATTACTGACTCGGTGGTTATGTCGTTAGCGATCCTGACCTCTGATCCGAGAGTCGTGGGTTCGATCCCCACACAGGGCAAACTTTTCTGTGATGAGCAGATTTGTTTGCTCTGAGTCTGGGTGTATTATATCTATATATGTATGTATTTAAAAGTATGTGTATGGGGCCATATGACCGTGTGTGATTTGTCCCAGATATTATTATTATAAACATGAATTTGGGCTACTCTGACCACTTCGCGCTAGGCGAAATGGCAGGAGCTACTCCAGCAGAAGCACAGTCGGCTGGAGGTCAGTGCGACGAGGAGAGAAAGCGTCGGACAATCCGGGCATTGTCGAGGAGGACTGCCTTTTGCATAGCCGCTATTATCGGTCGGTCGGTTTATTATTATTATTATTACAGTTTTGTTAGTCCTTGGCTTTATCTCAAATGATAGTAAGTGATGTAAAGTGATAAACAAAATTGAACTCATCATATTGATCAACGAACCCGCTTATTTTGTATGGGAAACCGAAAAGTTTTTAACGAATTTATTATAGGTTCCTTTGAGAAAATCGTTCACTTTCATTTCATATTTGTACGCCATTTATGGCAGGACATGTGGACACTACATACAATCTATACTTCTGTTATTTCTACTGATCGGAAATTCGGGGGCAATTTCATTTTTTCACAAGAAAGAATAGTATAGAATATGCCTTTCTGAATAAATTTATAGATTTTCATATAAAAAAAAGTCCCGGGATACCGGGACGTAAAAAGCGTTGGGATTCTTAATTGTAATCTGATTGTAGTGAATGTTGATCTTATTGAAAGTTTTATGTATGCTGTTAATTCAACGTTCTGTTAATTCTAAACGGCATGTCCATATTATGCTCGCTCCCCAATTTTAGCTATAATTGCCCCCGAATTCCCTAATTTTCGATCACTAGTTATTTCACCTATGTTCCATAAATAAAAAAAACGATTTATGTAGAGACGTGGTAAAAACAGTTAGTTCATAAAGGAAGTTATAATGTTCTTTATATATAGGGTGACTTTAAATTAGTTCTTGATAAGAAAGGTTATGTATCTACTCATGATAACAAATAACTTTCCTTAAGGAACCCATAATCAAATCGCAAAAAAAATGTCGAACTCTTCATACTAATATGGCCGATCCGTTGGTCGATTTGTATGAAGAGTCCAATTTTTTTTTTACGATTTGACTACGGGCTCCTTAGGGAAAGTTGTTTGTTATCATGAGTACATTCATAGCCTTTCGTATCAAGAACTAATTTAAAGTCACCCCGTATAGTATTTTTCATTTTTTCAGTCTTCGCAATGTAACGAAAAGCCAATGGTAGGTTTGTAAACAACAATATTGATTTGCCTGTACCAAGATTCGAACTCCTAACCAAACTTCTGACAGCCTCTCACCACTTTGACAGCTTTCTAGAGATAGAATCAAGAATGTTCGCCTCAGATAAATGGCGCAGTAAATGAGAAACTTGGCAAGTACCAAGATTAATATTGTATAGCTCAGTCTGATACTGTGATTGAATATCAATTTAGTTTAATTTGTAAGGCCTAAGCCTAAGACGAAGCGTCGGTGGCTCTGCGGTTAGTGACTCCGTCCTCCTAACCAGAGGTCTCGGGTTCAAGTCCTGGCCAGTGCACCAATGAGTTTTTCAAAATTTTCGTGCATCTTCATACCGACTGCTTTAACGGTGAAGGAAAACATCGTGAGGAAACCTGCACATCTGATTTCTAGTTGTGTATGATGGTCGCGTTGCACACGTCCGTAGGTGTAAATCTTAAATGCCGTACACGTGACCAAGGGTGACAATAAGTGCAACACCAGGCAACCGCCGCCTATACCTTGTGGATAGGACGGTTAAATCATGCCACACGATAAAAAGAAGAAGCCTAAGATTTTCATAAGAAAGAAAGCGGCTAAGTACGTATACGGAATCTACATATACTTAGCCGCCTTTTTTTATGAGGACAGTAAGATTAGGTATTATTTTTGATGTACATGTTAGTTCGTTTTGTTGTTGGTACTTCCCAATCGTCCCTGTTAAATGATAACTCATTTAATAAAATTAGAAAGTTTATTGTAGCAAACAACCATTACAGTGTGAAGTCATAGACCAGACAGACTCTGACAGATACATAGACAATGATCATTAGGGAGGCTCCACACTATCTACAACATCCTTCCCTTTCTAGTTTACTGAACACTCTCTGTTAACTAGACACAGATTTACATAATTTCACAAAAGTTAATCTTATTTCAACTTATTGTACAGCTAAAACAATGTAGTTTTCTTTTGAATAATAAACAACATAGACATTTAAAATAACCACTTATGCAAAATACTGGTTACAGCTTTAATTAAAAACAAACACTTTATAATTATACTTCAAATAACATCACTCTGTATAATCACTTAAATAGGCAGGTCTCCTAGTCACTCTACCCGACCTCGTTGTGTACCTATTATCATAATTAGAAATTAAATTTTTATTTTCTTCAAAAGATTTTTGTTTTATTTGAATGTCCCTTTCTTGATTTGGTCCTATCCCTAAATCTTCTAAGCTATTCCTCCTTTCACTATACCTTCCTCCTTTAATTAACATTCTTCTGTTTCTAACCAACACATCACCTCTCTCATTCTTTATTCTATACGACCTCGGTCCTTGCGCTTCACCTAAAACTATTCCACTTTCATGAGGCTTTCTATTTTTCTCATCCTGAATCTTAACATGCTCTCCTCTTACCAACTTACATAGCTCCCTACTATTTTTATTATAATATTTTTCTTGTGTTTTTTGTTTATTTATCAACTCTTTTCTATAATCTTTCTTTTCATATTTTCTTTCCATAGTTGGCAATATACTCTTAACATGACGATTAAAAAGTAACTCAGAAGGAGTTTTCCCATCTTTAGATATTGGTGTATTTCTATATATTAGTAATCCTAAATATTGATCTTTATTGTCATAAATTAATTTTTTAAGCATATTTTTAACTGTTTGAATGTATCTTTCTGCTAAACCGTTCCCTTGATGATGTTTAGGACTGATCATCTTATGCTCAAAATTCCATGTTTTACAGAAATTAGCAAATTCAAAACTACTAAATTGTGACCCTGGATCTGTATATAACTTATTAGGAACTCCATGTCTTGCAAAAATTTCTTTCATTCTGTTTATTGTACTCTTAGCTGTCAAATCTTTTAACTTCTCTATTTCAACATACTTACTATACGAGTCTACTACCAAAATATATGGCATTCTGTGTAGAAAAAATATATCAGCGGATAATATTTGCCATGGTTTATCTGCAATTTCCATATTTATCATAGGTTCCTTTCTGTTCTTGTTCTGAAAACTCTTACACACATCACAATTTCTAACTCTATCTTCTATTTCTTTTGCCATACCGGGCCAAAATACAGATTTACGTGCTAATACTTTACATTTATCTATGCCTGAATGAGAATAGTGTATAAAATGCAACATTTCCTTTCTTTTACTCTGTGGAATTACTATCTGCATGCCCTTGAAAACTAATCCTTCACTTTCACCTAATTCATCTTTGTAGCTGTAATATATTTTCGCTCTACTATCTATCTCACACTTATTTTGTGGCCACCCTTTTCTTATATACTCTTTAACTAAGCCTAACTCTGAATCTTTAGCTGTTGCTTCTACTAATTCCTTCATTTTCTGATCAGATATTCTAAAACTTTTTACTACCATTGCCACATGAGTTTCAATTTCCAAGTCATATGTTTTACCAGTATCATTTAGATAAGACCTACTCAAATGGTCAGCTACAATTAAATCCTTACCTGGTTTGTACACTAATTTGAAACTATAGGGTTGTAAAGCCATTCTTATTTTTTGTAACCTTACTGGACTTTTATTTAATGGTTTAGAAAATATCGAGACAAGTGGCTTATGGTCTGTTTCTACTACAAATTGTTGTCCATACAAATACTGATAGAACTTCGTACATCCATATAATATAGCTAAGCTTTCCTTCTCTATTTGACTGTAATTTTGTTCTGTACTAGTCATTGCCCTAGAACCATACGCAATTGGCTGTCCTTCCTGTAAAATTACTGCTCCTAATCCTTCTTTTGACGCATCAACACTAAGTGTTATTTCTTTATCTATTTCAAAATATGCTAGAATTATTAAGACCGCCATTTTATTGTTCACTTTTCTACTCACTTTTTTATGTTTCTTTTCAACTTTTCTTTGCGTGCCCGATAACTTTTCGTCTTCTTCTTCTCTTCTATTTTCAGTTTTTATGCAGCGCCATGTTAAATGATAACTCATTTAATAAAATTAGAAAGTTTATTGTAGCAAACAACCATTACAGTGTGAAGTCATAGACCAGACAGACTCTGACAGATACATAGACAATGATCATTAGGGAGGCTCCACACTATCTACAACAGTCCCCACTGCAGGGGCACGGGTCTCTTCCCATACTTCGGGAAGGTTAAGCCATACTCCACACACGGGGGCCAAGTCCGGATTGGTGGATGTTCTGAGGCATAAGTGTGGTAGTTTGTTGTAGTAGTTTATTTTAGTTATTTTTAATCTGTACTTTTCATCACTATATAATATCATATTTTAATGGCAAAAAAATATTAGGTACCTGTCCTTTTGTATCCTAAAAGTATGAACTCTAACGATGTTTTTTAGCTTTGTATAAAACAATATTTGACACTATGGCTTGTTTTTATTGCTTCTACGAATATTGTAATCTATTACTAATATAATAATAATAATAATAAGACTATGCAAAAGGCAGTCCTCCTCGACAATGCCCGGATTGTTCGACGCTTTCTTTCCACGTCGCAGTGACCTCCAGCCTTTTTTACGATTTGACTACGGGCTCCTTAGGGAAAGTTGTTTGTTATCATGAGTACATTCATAGCCTTTCGTATCAAGAACTAATTTAAAGTCACCCCGTATAGTATTTTTCATTTTTTCAGTCTTCGCAATGTAACGAAAAGCCAATGGTAGGTTTGTAAACAACAATATTGATTTGCCTGTACCAAGATTCGAACTCCTAACCAAACTTCTGACAGCCTCTCACCACTTTGACAGCTTTCTAGAGATAGAATCAAGAATGTTCGCCTCAGATAAATGGCGCAGTAAATGAGAAACTTGGCAAGTACCAAGATTAATATTGTATAGCTCAGTCTGATACTGTGATTGAATATCAATTTAGTTTAATTTGTAAGGCCTAAGCCTAAGACGAAGCGTCGGTGGCTCTGCGGTTAGTGACTCCGTCCTCCTAACCAGAGGTCTCGGGTTCAAGTCCTGGCCAGTGCACCAATGAGTTTTTCAAAATTTTCGTGCATCTTCATACCGACTGCTTTAACGGTGAAGGAAAACATCGTGAGGAAACCTGCACATCTGATTTCTAGTTGTGTATGATGGTCGCGTTGCACACGTCCGTAGGTGTAAATCTTAAATGCCGTACACGTGACCAAGGGTGACAATAAGTGCAACACCAGGCAACCGCCGCCTATACCTTGTGGATAGGACGGTTAAATCATGCCACACGATAAAAAGAAGAAGCCTAAGATTTTCATAAGAAAGAAAGCGGCTAAGTACGTATACGGAATCTACATATACTTAGCCGCCTTTTTTTATGAGGACAGTAAGATTAGGTATTATTTTTGATGTACATGTTAGTTCGTTTTGTTGTTGGTACTTCCCAATCGTCCCTGTTAAATGATAACTCATTTAATAAAATTAGAAAGTTTATTGTAGCAAACAACCATTACAGTGTGAAGTCATAGACCAGACAGACTCTGACAGATACATAGACAATGATCATTAGGGAGGCTCCACACTATCTACAACATCCTTCCCTTTCTAGTTTACTGAACACTCTCTGTTAACTAGACACAGATTTACATAATTTCACAAAAGTTAATCTTATTTCAACTTATTGTACAGCTAAAACAATGTAGTTTTCTTTTGAATAATAAACAACATAGACATTTAAAATAACCACTTATGCAAAATACTGGTTACAGCTTTAATTAAAAACAAACACTTTATAATTATACTTCAAATAACATCACTCTGTATAATCACTTAAATAGGCAGGTCTCCTAGTCACTCTACCCGACCTCGTTGTGTACCTATTATCATAATTAGAAATTAAATTTTTATTTTCTTCAAAAGATTTTTGTTTTATTTGAATGTCCCTTTCTTGATTTGGTCCTATCCCTAAATCTTCTAAGCTATTCCTCCTTTCACTATACCTTCCTCCTTTAATTAACATTCTTCTGTTTCTAACCAACACATCACCTCTCTCATTCTTTATTCTATACGACCTCGGTCCTTGCGCTTCACCTAAAACTATTCCACTTTCATGAGGCTTTCTATTTTTCTCATCCTGAATCTTAACATGCTCTCCTCTTACCAACTTACATAGCTCCCTACTATTTTTATTATAATATTTTTCTTGTGTTTTTTGTTTATTTATCAACTCTTTTCTATAATCTTTCTTTTCATATTTTCTTTCCATAGTTGGCAATATACTCTTAACATGACGATTAAAAAGTAACTCAGAAGGAGTTTTCCCATCTTTAGATATTGGTGTATTTCTATATATTAGTAATCCTAAATATTGATCTTTATTGTCATAAATTAATTTTTTAAGCATATTTTTAACTGTTTGAATGTATCTTTCTGCTAAACCGTTCCCTTGATGATGTTTAGGACTGATCATCTTATGCTCAAAATTCCATGTTTTACAGAAATTAGCAAATTCAAAACTACTAAATTGTGACCCTGGATCTGTATATAACTTATTAGGAACTCCATGTCTTGCAAAAATTTCTTTCATTCTGTTTATTGTACTCTTAGCTGTCAAATCTTTTAACTTCTCTATTTCAACATACTTACTATACGAGTCTACTACCAAAATATATGGCATTCTGTGTAGAAAAAATATATCAGCGGATAATATTTGCCATGGTTTATCTGCAATTTCCATATTTATCATAGGTTCCTTTCTGTTCTTGTTCTGAAAACTCTTACACACATCACAATTTCTAACTCTATCTTCTATTTCTTTTGCCATACCGGGCCAAAATACAGATTTACGTGCTAATACTTTACATTTATCTATGCCTGAATGAGAATAGTGTATAAAATGCAACATTTCCTTTCTTTTACTCTGTGGAATTACTATCTGCATGCCCTTGAAAACTAATCCTTCACTTTCACCTAATTCATCTTTGTAGCTGTAATATATTTTCGCTCTACTATCTATCTCACACTTATTTTGTGGCCACCCTTTTCTTATATACTCTTTAACTAAGCCTAACTCTGAATCTTTAGCTGTTGCTTCTACTAATTCCTTCATTTTCTGATCAGATATTCTAAAACTTTTTACTACCATTGCCACATGAGTTTCAATTTCCAAGTCATATGTTTTACCAGTATCATTTAGATAAGACCTACTCAAATGGTCAGCTACAATTAAATCCTTACCTGGTTTGTACACTAATTTGAAACTATAGGGTTGTAAAGCCATTCTTATTTTTTGTAACCTTACTGGACTTTTATTTAATGGTTTAGAAAATATCGAGACAAGTGGCTTATGGTCTGTTTCTACTACAAATTGTTGTCCATACAAATACTGATAGAACTTCGTACATCCATATAATATAGCTAAGCTTTCCTTCTCTATTTGACTGTAATTTTGTTCTGTACTAGTCATTGCCCTAGAACCATACGCAATTGGCTGTCCTTCCTGTAAAATTACTGCTCCTAATCCTTCTTTTGACGCATCAACACTAAGTGTTATTTCTTTATCTATTTCAAAATATGCTAGAACAGGTGGTGAACTTAACAGTTTTTTCAATCTGTCATAAGCATTTTGTTGTTCCGGTGACCATATAAACTGTATATCCTTTTTTATCAATTGTCTCAATGGGGCAGTTACTTCTGCCACGTTAGGTATAAACCTTGCCACATAATTGATCATTCCCAGAAATCTTAACAATTCTTTTTGATTTTGTGGTTCCTTCATCTCAATTATTGCTTTTACTCGCTCATTATCTATTTTCATACCTTCACTTGTTAATATATGACCTAAGTATCTCACTTGATCTTGTTTAAAGTTACATTTTTCTCTATTAAATTTTATTCCAAACTCTCTAGCCCTTTTTAATACTAACTCTAATATTCTATCATGCTCAGCCTCTGTTTGTGCATGTATCAATACATCGTCAATGTATATTTCTACTCCATCAATATCTTTAAATATATTGGAAAAGATCCTATGAAACACCTCAGGACTAGACGTCAGACCAAAAGGCAATCTATTAAAATAATATCTACCATATGGAGTATTGAACGTTGTCAATTCCCTACTGTCTTTTGCAAGTTTAATCATCCAGAAACCTTTATTAGCATCTAACGTACTGAAAAATCTACTCCCCTTTAATTTAGCTGTAATCTCATTTAATGTAGGAATTAGAACCTGTTCTCGTTGTATTTGTGAATTAAGATACTGAGGATCTAAACAAATTCTCATTTTACCATTAGGTTTCGTTGTCATGACCAAAGAACTAACAAATTCAGTTGGCTTTTCTACTTTTGATATTATTTCTGCACTCTCTAGATATTTTAACTCATCCTTTAATCTACTCATTAATTTAAACGGTACGTGTCTACATGGCTCAATTTTACCCTTCCATTCATCTTTTAATTTTATCTTATACTCATAATTCTTAATCTCTCCTATCCCATGAAATATATCATCATACTTTTCTATCAATTTTTCTGTAGAATTAACTTTCATCTCACTTACATTTCTCTGTATCAAATTACACTCTATCAATGATGGCAACCCTAAAATAGGTGCAAAATGTCCTTTACATACCTGAAAATTTAATACTTTTTGTATTTTACCAATCCTGCAATTTACATTTATTTGTCCTACTGTGTCAATTTTCTCACCATTATAATTAGTTAACTTTAGGTTACTTTTCTCAATTTTAACACTTTTACACAAGCTATACGGTATTACATTACACTGAGCACCAGAATCTAATTTAAATTTTATATTCTTTTTCAAATCTATCATTTCTACATTATTATACCAGTTTGAATCTACCTGATTTGCCATAACAGTCTCTATATTTAATTCTCCACTTGATGATGATACATTTTCCTTCACATGAACCGCTTTTATCCTTGTCGTTTTGCATTTCTTCGCAAAATGTCCATATTTTCCACATTTCGCACACTTTTTCCCCCATGCTGGACACTTCTGACCATGTTCAAAACCACACCTATTACACTCTCTCTTCACATATTTCCTTGTATATATTTTCTTGTTTTCTTGCATGACTGGCACATTATTCACTGGCTTACTTGGTCCGGCTTGACTCACCTTCTCCTTTTTAGTATATTTTCTCACTGTTTCTACTTCTTTCTCTTGTTCAATTTGTTTCATTTGCTCCTCAGCCAACTCAGATGCTTTGCATATCTGTATCGCTTTTGCTAGCGTTAGTTCAGTTTCTCTCAATAATCTATCCCTCAATCTACTATCTAAAATACCAACTATGATACGGTCTCTTATCATCCTTTCCGACATTTCTCCAAAATTGCATTCTTTTGACAATTTCTTTAACTCTGTCACATATGCATCAATATTTTCACCTGGCTTTTGCCCTCTTGTAAAAAATTTATGGGATGAGACACTCTCATTACTTACAGGGATAAAATATGAGTCAAATCTCTTAAGCACTACCTCATAACTTTTTGACTGTGATTCACTCAAATTAAATGAATTATATATGTCAAGACACTCTTCACCCAAACAATGTAAAAGCAAGGCCACTTGAACTTCCTCCTGTTTTGAGTCTATTCCCGCTGCTATTCTGTAAATACTAAATCTCTGTTTCCACTTTTTGTACGCTTCTGCATTTAACGTTTCTAAAGGTGCTGGGGGTTTCAAGCCCAATACGCCTTCATGATATTTTTTCTCGGTTACGGCTGGTGCGACCGCCATTTTATTGTTCACTTTTCTACTCACTTTTTTATGTTTCTTTTCAACTTTTCTTTGCGTGCCCGATAACTTTTCGTCTTCTTCTTCTCTTCTATTTTCAGTTTTTATGCAGCGCCATGTTAAATGATAACTCATTTAATAAAATTAGAAAGTTTATTGTAGCAAACAACCATTACAGTGTGAAGTCATAGACCAGACAGACTCTGACAGATACATAGACAATGATCATTAGGGAGGCTCCACACTATCTACAACAGTCCCCACTGCAGGGGCACGGGTCTCTTCCCATACTTCGGGAAGGTTAAGCCATACTCCACACACGGGGGCCAAGTCCGGATTGGTGGATGTTCTGAGGCATAAGTGTGGTAGTTTGTTGTAGTAGTTTATTTTAGTTATTTTTAATCTGTACTTTTCATCACTATATAATATCATATTTTAATGGCAAAAAAATATTAGGTACCTGTCCTTTTGTATCCTAAAAGTATGAACTCTAACGATGTTTTTTAGCTTTGTATAAAACAATATTTGACACTATGGCTTGTTTTTATTGCTTCTACGAATATTGTAATCTATTACTAATATAATAATAATAATAATAAGACTATGCAAAAGGCAGTCCTCCTCGACAATGCCCGGATTGTTCGACGCTTTCTTTCCACGTCGCAGTGACCTCCAGCCGACTGTGCTTCTGCTGGAGTAGGTCCTGCCATTTGACCTAGCGCCAAGTATGCAGAGTAGTCCAACTTTATATTCCGAAATAATAATAATATCCGCACAAATCACACACGGTCACCTGGCTCCAAACTAGGCTTCCCTGTACTATGGGAACCAGAGACTGATATACATACACATATACATTTAAATACATAGTTATAATACATCCAGACACAGAGCAAACACATCTGTTCATCACAGAAATGTTTGCCCTGGGTGGGGATCGAACCCACGACTCTCGGATCAGTAGTCAGGAGCGCTAACCACTGAGCCACCGAGTCAGTCCGATATTTTTTTGTGCAATAACTTATCTTTATATGCCTGAAAATTATACCTTACGCGAGAAGGTATACACCGCGTGATTGTATTTTCTATCTTATTCTAAAAACTTATTAAAGAAATATGACCACGCTGAATACGTTAAAAACAACCGACTTCAATCGCAACAACTCCAATTTTGCTATGTTTTGTTGATTTTCTCAAAAACCGCTAAATCGATTTCGATAAAATTTATATGGGACCACCTGTAAAGTATACCCTTTCAAACAAAAAAAGAATTTTCGAAATCGGTTCAGGCGTCTTCGAGTAATCGGTGAACATACATAAAAAAAAAAAAAAAAAGATTCCGGCGAATTGAGAACCTCCTCCTTTTTTTGAAGTCGGTTGAAAAGGAAATTGACCCACCTGATGAAAACTGGTTATTGCCGCATTTAGCACTGGTCCTAACTAGATTCAATGTGAAACAAAAGATATCCAATAGGGCTATTGGAAATCCCCTCAGGCCTCTTGGGATAAAATGAATCTTCCATTCAGAACGATATAATTGATTCAAATGTTTTCCGGCCAGATGGGAAGGACCGGACCGTTTGATTTTGAGAAATCGAAATTGAAATAAGATACAAAAGGATACTTATCTACTGTAGAGACTGGATAGAGTAGTGATTAGGTCTTTATAGGAGTATGCGAAAAGTAAATATGATGTTAGTTTAAATATTCGAAGAAGAACGGTAAAACAATGAAATGACAGTCAGTTTTAGTTGGTACCTCGCGCCTTATACAGAGACATGTACATACTCGAAAAATAAAATATTTCTAAAATATATTAAAGTGTTTTATAAGTGCTACGATTTCTACACTACTGAGCTTATGTAAAAAGAATTTCTAGGAGGCATTCATTTTTCCTTATTTACTATCCAAACAGATTTTTTTAAGTTTAAAGGTATGAAGTCGTATCCCCTATATTTTTTAATAAATAACAACTGCTAATTTATACTCAATTTGTAATAATTTGTTGCAATACGAAAATTTGTGAAACTGAACAACTTTGGTACTTAGGACGTGCTGAAAACGCGAAACAAATTAAGTCGTAGTAGGTACAAAAGATGGCCATTTCCGAGCTTCGCAAGGCACGTTAAGCCGTTGGTGCCGGCTGCTATCACTTGATGGCGTCGTTGAGCCATGCCGAAGGCCTTATAGGCTTATCACTAATCCAGACTTATTTATTTATTTATTATTTATAAAGATACATTGTAGCATAACAGAATACTCCAAGACACTACAAGTACATACTAAAAAGTATAACAGACAGTAACAGGACAAAAAAGGTTGTATCTTTATATTAAGGCGACTATATAGTAAGGAGGTTGATGCATAACAATATAATATCGACCGTAACGCCCTACTCATTTTAAGTTCAGATCAGTGTGGGTACCATCGCGGCGGTTACGTCAAGGCCGAACGCAAAATTCTCGAGATTTCGATGTTTTTATTACTTTCAAATAACTTTTTAAAAAATCCGTTCAAGATAAATTGAAGGTATTAAAATGGCCGATTTTTGTGTGTTGGTTTCAACATAAACAAATATTGTGTTTCTTAGAGAATTTGCAATTAATGCAAAATACAGGGTCTACAGGATATTTTTTTTCTTCAAAGTTTTTGTGATTTTTATAATTCTGTTCAAGACAATTTGTTTTTCATTGTTTGAAGTATGTTATATATTTTTTCCATGGTGATAGCTTTAACCATTATTTCAAGAATTTGAATTGAATATTGCGATTTGGCTATACTTAGCGCCTTAAATAACAAATGTGCTAAATTTAATTTAATAGATAGTACTAGCAGGCATCATACTTTCAATCAGTCACTTACACTCAAACATCAGACATCCAATCGTACTCGCAAACAAATCACAATGCGAAGACGACGGTATGTCGAGCAAAGAATTAAGCGCTGCGACCGCGCGAGCTGCAGGCGACTGGCGGCGCGCGCCTCGTTTGTGGAGTTTGGCCTAACCTTCCTTACGGGATGAGACCCGCGCCCCTGCAGTGGGGACGATATGGATTGCTAAAGAAACAAAAGTTGGTCAGTTTCAAACTCACCTACCGTAAATTATTGGTACATACTTTATACATATTTTCAGCAGTCAGATTTAATTTCAATAGTCAGGTTCTGTTACTGACAAACATGACAAAACTGTTCGCTCAATAGTTCATCGCCTGCAGACTCAAATCAGTAGGTATTGGGTGATATGACAGTCCAATTATATTGGATATTGATTGTCACTCTCTGAGCGATAACAGCCACTGACTGTGACAGAGTTCTCACTTGTGTCACATACTCAACAGAAAGCTAACTTACAGAAAATATTGTTTGGGACAAATATATATTTAATACCTTAATTAAAACTATTGTCTTTGATATTGTATTTTCTGTGAGACAGACTGTATTTAAGAATATGAATACCTATGTTATTTGTTTTGGAAGCGGTCGTAGCTTAGTGCGGCTTGCGTGATCGCGTTAAGTCGTATCAGAGGCTTAATAGTTGGCTTGAAAACTTCTGACACTGGGATTTATCCTTTTTCTATGCACTAAAGCTGGCCACTATCCCCACCCCCTCCATCAATCCAGACTTGGACCTCATGTCTAGAGTATGGCCTTATCTTTTTGAGTTTTAAGAAGAAACCCGTGCGTACCCCAGCAGGGAAGACGATATGAAATGCTTTGGAAGCCATATTTCGATAACCTGGAATAAGTGAGATCTAATGAATGGAAACAAGCAGATCAAATCGAAATATTATATGTTTAATTGAAGTACCTAGGTAGCATTGTACACTTTTCGCAGGTCATTTTTAACCGAGTTCAAAAAAAAGGAGGAGGTTCTCAATTCGTCGGAATCTTTATTTTTATGTATGTTCACCGATTACTCGAAGACACCTGAACTGATTTAGAAAATTCTTTTTTTGTTTAAAAGGGTATACATCACAGGTGGTCCCATATAAATTTTTGAGAAAATCCACAAAAACATAGCAAAATTGGAGTAGTTACGATTGAGGTCGGTTGTTTTTAACGTATTCAGCGTGGTCAATTATTTAATCTACCTAATACGAATTTCCTACCAATTAGAACACGTATACTCAACGTTTCGGGAAGTGGAGAGAGAAGAAACGTCGGGTTCAAAACACCTTCCTCGAGCATTTTTTTTTTTCAAATATAAGTCTTACATGCTTTACAGTATACATATAAATACAAGTAATTCGGAAACAAACGCCTATACAGATAAAACAGTTCTCTTTCAACTTTACTTGATAACATAGGAGAAAAATAAAGTGTTTTCATTCATTCAAAAATAGTAAAATCTTGGTCAGATAGCCAACTCTCTGATATTCCAAACCTATTGTAACTTGAGAAAGCAACGTTATTTATTGCTCAACCAATTTTTTTGAATTTGTGCGCACAGTCAACGAACGACATCTGCGTGGAAGTAGCTTCGAGAAAAGGCGAGTTAAAAATTGAAATACTCATATTATTATATTTATTAGAAACAACATAATTGATGATGTGCTCCTTCTCATTATAGAAAAAATCTTATTTTCTATGACTTAACTGAAACTGAGAAAAAAATGTGATGAGATGACTTTTCATAAACATCGATTTGTTGGCTTGTATATTAATAATTAAAGTATTGTTAAACTTTTTTGTTACAACCTGTATAGTATTCTTATATAGTCCTTATTAAATACCTGAAAAAATGACCACGGTTTCTACTTATGAAACTAAACAACTTTCCTCAAGGAACCTTTACTCAATGAGTAAAAAAAAAAGCGGCCAAGTGCGAGTCGGACTCGCCCATGAAGGGTTCCGTAGCAGCAAGTAACATAATATAAAAGTTTTTGTAGTTCGTTGCAACTTGAATGAAAGGTAAATTGCGGTTTACGATTTATGACGTATTAAAAAAAATCTACTTACTAGATATCGTTCAAACCAATTTTCGGTGGAAGTTTGCATGGTAATGTACATCATATAAAAGTGACTGTGACATACGGACAGACAGACAGACAGACAGACAGACAGACATGACGAATCCATAAGGGTTCCGTTTTTTGCTATTTGGCTACGGAACCCTAAAAATGAGTCCTCATACTAATTGATCAACTGAACTGCCAGTTTTGTATGGGAAGTCCAATTTATTTTTTTGCGAATGGAGTAAAGGTTTCTTGGGGAGGTGTTCAGTTTCATAAGAAGAAACGGTGGTATTTTTTTTTCAGGTATTTCATAAGAACCCTATTAAGAATACTAAAAAGGTTGTAATAAAAAACTTTTCCTTGGGGAAAGTT
This sequence comes from Coleophora deauratella, assembly GCA_958295455.1. Classification (NCBI taxonomy): domain Eukaryota; kingdom Metazoa; phylum Arthropoda; class Insecta; order Lepidoptera; family Coleophoridae; genus Coleophora; species Coleophora deauratella. The sequence continues at coordinate 2,401,671 of OY282406.1, forward strand.
ATTCAATTTCATGAGTAAAAAAATCTGGTATTTTGGAAGGACCCTATACGTGTACCGATCTAAAACTGATTTGAAATTATATGATACACTATGGAATACAGTAAAACTAGTATTTTTACTTTGTCTGCTCCCCTTGAAGCCCTGACCCGGTCGCATCTCTAGGGATTATCGAGGGATTGTTGCTTTGTTTATTTATTTGAAACCTACCGATACCAAAAATTGTAGAAGATAACTGAAAATTGTAGTTTTATCTGTACCTATTTAATGTATGTAGATGAAGAAAAGAAGAACTCTATACTTACCTTATACGTTACTCATTGAGTTGTTCACGTGTAGATTTCCATTTCTTACTTTTAAAAAAAGCAAATTAAGAAGGTCGTCTTCTTAATTTATCCTTTTTGTAATCCTTTTTCTACCTTTTACACTGTATACCTTGTGCACTCCCCCTCTGGTCCATTTCCTACCTCGTGCCTTTCTTACGTTGTCCACTTTCTGTCTGTACAGTTCTTACATTGTACACTTACTACTTTATCCAGTTTCTAACCTGTGCACTTCCTACCTTATCCACTCCCTACGTGGTCAATTCTTTTCTCGTGCACTTTACATTGTCCACTCGCTACGTTATCCAGTTTCTACCATGTGCTGTTCCTACCTTTTCAACTCCCTGTCCCATTTTTTTTACCTCGTACACCTTTTGCATTGTCAACTACCTACCTTATCGACTACTTACCTTCGACGCGATAAGCTGAAAGCCCGTCCACCTGCCGCCATTCAGTAGCATTATGTAGACGGCGTACTCACGTGCCTCCAATGTGCACGGGGGTTTGCCGCGAAAATTGGCTATATTAGCCATATTCGGGTGCACCAGCGCCAACAAGCCGACTAGGAGTCGAAGTGGTCGCCATGACCGAAATCGGTCGGATGGTTCATTTTTTTTTATCGACTTCGTAACTTATCCATTTACCATTTCGTCCAACTTCTGCTTCACTTATTTTCTTTATTGCTGGTTTGCTAGGCTTTAGATTAGCACAGTCTTCCTCTTTAAGTCTGCATCTTATATAGGAGAAGCCTTATCTAAAAGTCCAAATATTTATACATAGACATCGATACCATTTTAGTAGAAGTTTTTTTTATTCATAAAATTTGAGTGCGTTTAACTGCATCTCACATACATATCACTTGCATATATCATCTCAGGAAGGTGCATGCAAGCTCAAATAATGCCTATTGACTCTCGCCCTGAATTTGTTTTTAATTAAAATATTCGCTAATAAAGTTTAAACTGTCGGACTGTTGTAATTTCATTTACAATTATAAATGTTAATGATGCTTAATGAAATTGCCGTAAAATTAATTTAAAAAATGCCGTACTAAGAAAATAACATAACATCGAAAATTTTAACGAAAGGCTGAGCAATTTAAAATAGAGACGTATTTTCAGTAGCAGATACTCCAACGCAAATTTCAAACTAATAAAGCATCAAATTTGATGCCCCAGCGAAAAGTCTTGTTCAACTCCATCTGGAAACCTGATGCAAAGATTAGAGCTTCAGTCATAATGGCAACGAGTCTACAAATCAGTCTGTATTAAGAGTATAATATAATAATAATAGTAATTATATATCTGAGACAAATCACACACGGTCATCTGGCCCCAAACTAGGATTCCCTGTATCTTGGGAACCAGAGACTGATATACATACACATATACTTTTAAATACATACATAAATAGATATAATACACCCAGACTCAGAGCAAACAATTCTGCTCATCACAGAAAAGTTTGCCCTGTGTGGGGATCGAACCCACGACTCTCGGATCAGAGGTCAGGATCGCTAACCACTTAGCCACCGAGTCAGTCAGTATGAATAAGTAAATTAATAATTTCCAAGACGTTTATTAATCTGTTAAAATAAAATTGGTATCTATAAACAGTTAACAATCTAGGTATGCATAAAGTAAAGAACAGATGAAAAGGTCAAAGTTCGGCCAGAGCTGGTTTTCAGGCTTCGCCATCGCAAAATGGAAACATGCTTAGATTTATAATAGGTACACGTAATATATGAAAAATCTGAGATGATAAAAAATAAACTACGTTACATTGTATATTTTAACGAAGATTTGAGAACAAAGTTTTTTGATACAGCAAACACAATATAAATTATGTTTCTCTTTTGAGAAAGTTAAAAAACAAAAACCGCCCAACTGTGAGTCTGACAATAAAGAGAATTTAAATCTTATTTTAAGACCATAGACTTTTTATAGGTTTTCCTCATGGAACTATTACGTACTACGTACAACGTAGTACGTAATAGTTCCATGGTTTTCCTTTAATCTATAATAAAGAACTATTTTTAGTTTTTATTTTTTATTAGTGGTCAGTTCTTTTTAGGTTTCCGTACCTCAAAAGGAAAAATTGAACCCTTATAAGATCACTTCGTTGTCCGTCCGTCTGTCTGTCTGTCTGTCTGTCTGTCAAGACCCTTTCTATCAGGAATTAAAATATCTCAAGGTCAAAGCGAAGTAATATGGTGAAACTCATATAAATCGCGTTTGTATATCAAGGCGATACTGATACATAAGTTTTGAAGTAGGTTCCCATAGGGGAGCAATTTCGCTATACTTATCCGGCTAGACCCTTTATATCAAATACTCAGGCCTGTAGCAATCTCTTGAAGCTGTGAAAAAATCAAACTTATATGTCTACGCAATCAAGAGATACGGCCGTTTACGCTTCATATTTGGACACTCGCATGGGAATCAAAACCTATACAATTTACAACCAAAACATTTTTTTTGTGATGTAACAAAAATTTTTGGTTTTCGGACTTTTCCATTTACTTGTGCTATAAGCATTGCTTGTTGCTAAATTTCATGATTTCTATTTCATGGTCAACGGGAAGTACCCTATAGATTTTGATTCCCATGCGAGTGTTCAAATATGCGGCATAAACGGCCGTATCTCTTGATTGCGTTGGCATAGAAGTTTGATTTTTTCACAGCTTCAAGGGATTGCAGGCCTTATAATTTGATATAGAGTTCAAGTCATGTGTGATTATAAATTAATACGGAACCCTCAGTATGCGAGTCCGACTCGCACTTGGCCGGCTTTTTTAAATTATTTATTTTAAAATTATAAAAATGTGTAAACCATATATGTATTTAAGGGGTTAGTATCGAATGGTTGCGAACGTAACGGTACAGTTCCTAAACTTAAAAAAAAGTCTGGTTCTCAATATGCATTCATTTAGATTACACATTCGTGTTTGGGGCACAGAAATATATATGTGTAGTACTTTCAGCTTAATCGGTCCAGTAGATTCGGAGCAAATTGTGATAGACAGACAGACTCACGAATGATCCTTTAAGGGTTCGTTTTTACCTTTTGAGGTACGTAAACAGCCTCCGGAGAGGGGTTGGCTGTCTCCGTATGTTCTAACATCTATACGACGAGATATGTTCCGAGGAACTGTTTGAGATGATGCTCACTATCATCATACCACTCGCAGTCAGTTTAGAATTTATCTCCATCAGTAAAGCGGAAATATATATTTTTTTTCTGGTCCTATTAATATTAAGTGAAAACGCAGCAAAATGGGTGAAGAAATTTGTAACATTTGTAGGACCATGTAGAGCGACTCAAAATGCCGTACGAATAAATAAATAGTAAAACCGTATCGGTCTAGAACTATCTAGTTTCTGAGGAGTTTCCCCTCAGGCTGTGGAATGATTTCCCTCCGAGGCTTTCCCCGAAGGCTACAGTATGGGACCCTTGTAGAACGCATAACGAAGGTTTTTGAAGACTCGGTAAATTATTTTACTTATATTGATAACGCTCTTGGTGTTGCAAATGTCTGTAGGGAACGGTAGCCATAATTCCATCAGTAAGGCTGTCAGTCTCTACTACCTTTTACGATAAATTAAAAATATATCTGTTAGAATCCCCTTCCAAAACATCTACCAAATTTTCTTATAATTTAGATTTAAAAAAAATCCTCTACTCACAGTACTCATTAGTAATTAAATTGTATGTTGGTCATCAAGAATCATGCCTCAAAGATTAAAATCTCGCGTCGACAGTCTGAAGTACTATCGTTTATCACGTCAAAACCATTTGGCAATATGCCCGAGCAAAGGAAATGGTACAATCAGTGCTCTAAATTCACTGACCCATTTCTAAGCCACATCCACAATTCATTGTCACGAAGGATATACATAGTATTATTTGTATGAAGGTCACATTAAAGGCAACCTAATCTCACTGCGGTTTTAATGAAACCTGGTGACGATTGCTTAGCACCGCCTCCGTAGCCTAGTGGCTAACCCACTCGTTTCACAGGGGGTCGCGGGTTCGATTCCCGGTGGGGTCTAACCTTGTAGGACTCGGTTTGGTTGGTGGCAGGGCATTTTCTGAGCCCACCAGGCTAGATACCACCATGTTATCTAAGTCTTGCCGCTAAACATCAATGTTCCGGCATGAAGATAAGATAGCTAGTTCCACATTGCGTTGGGGAATCTTGGTAAGCCCGCGTCGATCTTCGGCATCATTATCACTTACCATCAGGTGAGATGATTCATTGAGAGTTAAAAAAAACTACGCAATGCACACATTTGGTGTCCAAACGTCATATTTTTAAGTAGTAGTGTGTTCATATAATAACGCGATATTTGTATGGACTATGAAGGGTGTGGTTTAAGAGAGGACCTATAGCTTAATGTATTTAGTCTGGTAAATCCGCATAAGACGAGAATATCAACGCATTTGTGTATGTGAAAATTTTGTGTCACATTTTTTTTTGTTTCGATTGTACGAGTCCCTTTGAGGTATATACACTGGTAGACTAAAAAATCGACTCAAGATTTGTTGCTCGACTTTTGAAAAAATAACTCAGTCTACAAAACTGCTAAACACTAAAAGCAAAAAACTAGAAAACCATCAAACTAAAATCATAAACAGTAAACACACAGTTTTTGAACTTTTGGTTTAGTTTTATTTTGTTAGATTGAGTTAATTGTTTGAATTGATCCCTGCCGCCTCTTTCCGCCATCGTTCTACGCGACAACATATTCATCCCCATCACATAGATGGTTGGCAGTCCACAACTGTGCGTTTCACTAGAAACTTTCTGCCTCGCACAACCAAACTGTGGAATGAATTGTCGCCTGCGGTATTTCCGGACCGATACGACATTCAAACCTTCAAGAAAAGAGCGTACTCCCAAATCAAAGGCCGGCAACGCACTTGTGACTCCTCTGGTGTTGCGGGTGTCTATGGGCGGCGGTAATCGCTTACCATCAGGTGATCCGTCTGCTCGTTTGCCACCTCTGCCAAAAAAAAAAAAAAAAAAACAAAAGTCGTGCATGAAACTTCGAGTCGATTTTTTTGTCCATGAGTGTAGTTATTTAATTTATAGTTGACGGCAACGAAAAAAAAAAATTTCTTCCTATCTGCTGCAAAATAAAAAGGTGGAGACAGTATCACAACTTTGGATGCGGACTGTACAAACCGAAGCGCAGTACTAAATGGTTCAAACGACATGGCACAAGAAATTGCAGTGGGAAAGTATAGGAAATGCTTTGTGGAACGTAACTTTGTTACGTTTGTGAGATCCTCACAAATAAACTCAAAGGTAAAAGTCAATTTAAAACTTTATCCACGTATGTACACTGGTGGACTAAAAAATCGAATCAAAATCTATTGCCCCACTTTTGAAAAAATAACTTAGTCTACAAAACTACTAAATACAAAAAAAAAACAAAAAACTAGAAAACCACCAAACTAAAATCATAAAGAGTAAACACGCAGATTTTGAACTTTTGGTTTAATGTTTTTTTGCTAAATTAAGTTATTTTTTCAAAAATCATGGAACAAACCTTGAGTCGATTTTTTTGTCCATGAGTATATTTTATTTCTTTTCCTTCTTCACTTCACCGAGTCCGTGTCATTGACCTGCTTTTGTCATTTGGTTACTTTTATTGGCAATGCGCAGCGGTCGTGGCGCAGCGGTCGTGGCTCAGTGCCGCTTGCGTGGTGGCGTCGATCACGCAGGTTAAGTGACTACAGATACGGTTCTTAACCTGGGTGGGATTGATAGTCAGTGGCATTAATCTCGAACGTTTCCGTGCTTCGCAGAGCACGTCAAGCCGTTAGTTCCGATCAATTGCTATCACTTGATCGCTGTCGTTAAATCATGTCAAAAGCCTGTCATGCATGAGGTCGTGCCCTGCGTGCCCAAACAACTGCACACAGGAAGATCTAATGAGTGCTACGGACTTTTGGGCCGAGACTATCTAAATACTCGTAGGTTTGTTATCGACACGAAAAGAAGTAGATGTCAAAAGCCTTCTATTCTATTTTTCTATTTGGCATTCCACATCTCATAACGAGCGTGATTTTTGCCAATGTCGAGTGAAAAATGGGAGAATCTTCAATAAAAAAATGGCGAAACGCCAATGTCAAGTGAAAGACGCGGCCCTAAGGGTAATGGGCACTTAAAGACGCTCTACGTAGTGGTTTGTTGGAACTCGGAAAACGGAGCTGTCTTCCGAGTTAATCCTCTTCTTTTGACCGCTTATCACTGAATCGGAATCACAGCTATTTCCCCATCACAAAAATAACGTTGAGACTACTCTAAAACGGAAATAATTAAAAAATTTACTCAGCAGACGTGTGCTCGGTACAAGTCCCGGCATCCAACCCGTCAAAAGCCTTACAGGCGGCTTGGAAACTTATGACACTTGGGTTGCTAACTGGCCCCACGACCTCCACCAACCCCATGTGTAGAATATGATCTAACCTTCTCGAAAAACCTTTGAAATGAATAAATATATAATATTTTATAAAAGTTTAAATATCCTTACAATTACTTCACGACTTTCAAAGGCTTTTAAGGTGGGGACTTACAATTTTCCTGATGACGTAACACTTCATACTTAGCTAACGAATAATTGAAACCAAATAACGTTTTATTTTACAAAACAATCAATACAAGAGGTTGAAGTTGTCAAGCCCTTAGGCTGTGTATTCTGAAAATGGCAGCTATTCAGCCAAGATTTCCATCTAAAACATTAAGTTATTAGTATAGGCTGACTCGGTGGCTAAGTGGTTAGCGATCCTGACCTCTGATCCGAGAGTCGTGGCTTCGATCCCCACACAGGGCAAACTTTTCTGTAATGAGCAGAATTATTTACTGTGAGTCTGGGTGTATTATATCTATATATGTGTGTATTTAAAAGTATATTAAGAAGTTCCCAAGATATAGGGAATCCTAGTTTGGGGCCAGATGACCGTGTGTGATTTGTCCCAAATATTATTATTATTATTATATTACAATTTTCCAGCGAGTCCAGAGCCAGAGTAATCTATCTATAGATTGTATCGCATTATCTATAGCACGGGTCACCAATTAGTTTCATTTGGGGTCTGTTTTTGGAAATAATATGACCGTCGCGGTCCGGTCCTACGTTTTTACAGCAGCTGAGGTCCCCCTACCCTTCTCCCAAGGTTTACTTACAGGCTCACGTCTATTTACTTTGGTAAAATTCAAATAATACCTACAGTTAAATTAATTAATAAGTACTAACTATAAATAACACAATAATAAATTGTTTTTTAACCGTGCAGGTCGAGCTGTCAAACAATATAAGGGATTTGACACTAATTTAACGTTGTTCTATGTAAATTTTGACAGCTCGACTTGCACAGTTAAAAAAGTTGCGTAAATTTAGGTCCGCACAAAATAGGTCCGCCATTTGGTGACCCCTGATCTATAGATTGTATCTAGTGGTGTGTATCGCATTGGCACTACTTATTACTTTGCTTATTTGGGTTACCTTAAAGGTGTCGCTGCCGCCGTCATTCCAAACGCGACTGCACTTCAGTCAGCTTTTGTACGCTGTCGTTTCCGTACCATCGCGCGAGTCAGAATATCGGCCGTGTTTAACAATAATTTACTGTGTCATTTGTTAGAGGAGGAAGATGACGACGAATTGTTGTTATTATATGCAAAAAAAGTCCGTGTAACCGCTCTGCACTGGTCCTGAGACTTGCAGTCGCTGCGTGTAGCCGCCGCATGTCGCCGGCCGCGACCGCAGGCGACATGTCGCCGCGCTCGGAATCACTTTCATAGAGATTCATAGAAACCAGTAGTGTAACTTGCGGTCGATAAATGCAGTCTGTCGCCTGTCGCGTGCGGTCGGCGACTTGCAGCCGGTCTCGGACTTGTACCTTGAAATTCCTAAAACTTATGTTTATGAAGATTATCTTAGTATGATTTGATAACGGATTCTTGGAGGTCGTGGGGCTGTGGCCAATCTAGGTGTGAGAAGAATAACTGCCATCTATTAAGAACTCTATCAGTTTTCGGAAAACTGTCCCTTCTTCTAAAATACCTGAATAAAAAAATTACAATGGGCTCTACTCATGAAACTGAACAACTTTCCCCAAGGAACCTATACTCAATACACAAAAAATTTTTGGACTTCCCATATAAAATTGCGGGATCAGTTCGTCGCCTACGCGACTAAAGGGTGAACCTCATTCACAGCGGCGGCCTTAGGGGGTGGCGAACAGGGCAATCGCCCGGGGCCTCGCTCTTCCAGGGGCCTCGCGCTACAACCCAAGCATTTTTTTATTTTAAATATAGATTTTTTGAACTATATATTTTTTATTTAGAACTTTTGATTTTGATCCTTTACTATTTATTAAGGTCCTGCGATCCTAGGTTTGAGGCACTTAAACATCATGAGAGCATATTTGGTTTTATGTAAAATATAAAAAGATTAAAGGAAATTAGTGATAGTGAACTTTGAAGCAATGCAGCGACTTGCAATTATCTATGACAGTAGGAGAATCATGTGATATTGATGGACATGAATTGTACGAAGAACTGAATATGTTCATCCGTATGTATGAAGGAAACGACGACATATTCTCGGTGCTGAAATACATAATTTTCTTCTCTTCTTCTTCTACTTAGCGTTATCCCGGCTGGAGCCAGGGTCCGCTTTCCTACTCAATCTACTCCACTTTGCCCGATCTTCAACATCCTCTTCAGTGAGGTCATTTTCTCTCATGTCCGCTCTCACAACGTCAAGCCAGCGCTTCCTGGGCCTTCCACGGGATCTAGGGCCATCAACGATAAGTTCAAGGCATCTTTTACCGACGTACTCTGGCGGTCTACGGCTTACGTGACCAAACCATCGGAGACGACTTTGTCCGCTACGTCTCGGACACTGAGGCTACGACGGATGTGCTCGTTTCGTATGCGATCGAGTCGCGTAACGCCACACATACACCGCAGCATTTTCATCTCCGCGACGTGAAGCTGCTGGACATGTCTTCCAAGGACTGGCCACGTCTCGCTGCCATAGAGTAGTACGAGGCGTATGATGCACTTGTACACGCGGCCCTTCAACTTCACCGACATCCTGCGGTCGCAAATAACCCCGGTGACTTCCCGCCATTTCGCCCAAGCTGCGCTAATCCGGGCATGAACATCATGGTCGATTAACCCAGACTCGTGCAGGAAAGATTCAAGGTATCTCAACTTGTCCGTCTTAACAACGGACTCTGCGCCTACCTTCATGGGTTCGGGATCCGTACTACCACAGGCCCTGTACTCGGTCTTCGCGACATTTAGCTTCAGACCGCCGCTCTCAAGCGCGCCCTTCCATAAGTTCACCTTATGCTGCAGTGTCTGCTTGTCCTCGTCTATCAGCGCAATATCATCGGCATACATCATGAGCCAGGGTGACGGCTCATGGACTTCTGCCGTGACAACGTCGAGCACTACGCTGAAGAGGAAATGACTCAGGACTGAGCCCCACTGTTATTGGAAATGGGCGAGTATCGCCAACGGCGGTCCTTACTACGGATACAGAATCACGGTACATGTCTCGAATTATGTCAATATAGGTTTGCGGTACGCACTTCACCTTTATGGCCCACCAAATCACCGAGCGTGGGACGCAGTCGAAGGCCTTTTGCAGATCTAGGAAGCCCATGTGTAGGGGCTTTTTCTTTTCCCTGTATACTTCGGTCAGTATCCTCAAGGCGAAGATAGGGTCCATAGTGCCGCATCCAGGGCGGAACCCAAATTGACAGTCCGAGACAGTGCACTCTTTTCGGAGCCTCGAATCGATTATGCGCTCGAAGAGTTTCATGGTGTGACACATGAGCTTAATACTGCGGTAGCTTCCACAGTCCTGTACGCTACCTTTCTCTTTGTATATTGGAGTGATGATGCTAGATCTCCAGGAGTTTGGCATTTTTCGGTTGATTAGGATGCGGTTAAAATGGTCAGTAAGAATGGTCACACCAATGAGACCCATCGATTTCCACGCTTCAATCGGTATGTCCCCGGGGCCCACGGCTTTTCGGTTCTTCATTGTGCGAAGACATTTACATACCTCGTCTGGTGTTACAGGGGCAACAAGTCCAAAATTAGGAGCCAGTTCTGGTGGAGTCACACTGGCGTATTGCGTGTTGAGGAGGTCCTTAAAGTAGCCTCGCCATCTCTCCATCACCCTAGCGGAGTCACAGACCAAGCTGCCACTGGAGTCCTTAACACAAAGACATTTAGTAATATCTTGTGTGGCTTTCTCCAGCGCCTTTGCCAGACGAAAGATAGTGTTTTGGCCCTCTTTGGTCTCCAGAGTGTCATAAAGTGGAGACAGCTTTTCATATCGGGCTCTGGCAACAGCGCGCTTAGTGGTATTTTTGATACATAATAGAAAAAAATATTAACTGAAGTTTACCCCACTATCGAAATAGTCCTGAGAATTATTGCCACCACACCTGTTACAGTTGCGTCTGCTGAAAGGAGATTTTCGAGGCTTAAATTTATTAAAACATATTTGAGGAATTCGATGACACAAGATCGGCTTTCAGCCCTTGCTATTCTTTCAATCGAAAATGACGTAGCTCATTCGTTAGATGATTGTGCTTTAAATGGCTTTAATTAAAGATTTTAGTCTTAGGAAAAGCCGCAAACATCTACCTATTTTTAATGTAAAATTATTAATTAATTTTCTAAATCTTTCAATGTAAAATATTTTAAAACTAAAATTGTATTTATTTGTATAACTTTAGCATATCTCAAACATGACAAATACCTAAACCAAACAAACAGACCTACTTTCGCATCACATACTTTTCACGAAGGGCAAAGGGCCTCGCAGAGACCTGCCGCCCGGAGCCTCGCAATGGGTAAGGCCGCCGCTGCTCATTCAAAATATGAATGAGGTTCGCCCTTTAGTCGCGTAGGCGACGAGTTGATTGATTAGTATAGGAAGTCCAACATTTTTTTTGCGAATTGAGTATAGGTTTCTTGGGGAAAGTTGTTCAGTTTCATGAGCAGAAGCCGTGGTTGAATTTTTTTCAGGTATTTCATAAGGACCCTATAGTTTCATTAGTCTTTTAAATACATTGTGAATGAAAAGCTGAGTCTGTCAAACAATAATTTGTTTTTACAGTAAATATAGAAATATCCCTATTACTCAAAGAATATTACTATAGGATCTATAATTAATTCTCCAATTCACCGAAACTATATGTACAGACAGCAACAAAGATATCTGAATCCCCGCAACACTGTGTATCACGAAAGATTGAAGTAATAGCTTTAGCAAAACGAGATTCATAGGGTTATAACGAAAAAATCATATATTTAACAATACATGGAATACAGAGTAGACATATACCAGTTGAAAATTGGTATAGATGGTGTTTCAAAGCAAAGTGCGAATTACGTTTTAAAACTTAGGGGTTCAGATATCTCTGTGGGCTAGTGTACATATCAAACCTTTACCGTTTGCGGTATAAATATTTAAGTGTAATTTATTAAGCTAACCCCTAGGGGACTACGCGTATCGGATACGTAAGAGTAACTACTAATTTTGGGTATAGGGAATATGCGCGATTTTTAGTTTTCAATAAAGTAAGCAAATATGGTATGGTAGTCGATCTAACAAAGAGACAGAAATCCAGCTAAATATGAGTATTTACACCAAAAAAAATGCTGCAAAGTTGAAATAGAATTTAGTTTTAAAGCTTCCTTAATATTTATGAAACTTTCTTCTAGGACAGCATATAAACAACTGACATTGCCCTCCATGTATATCAAACAAATTTGTATTAACAAATTATGTAAATTACAAAAAGTAATAATAATTATTATTATTATCAATTATTAATTAATTATTAATTATTATTTTTATATTTTTTTTTGCTTTTTTGTGTATTGTTTTGTTAGGGTGTTCGAATCCTCACATAAAAACGCAACCTTGTTTTCTATTGTTTCTAAATGTCAAACTAGTAAGTAACTAACGTCAGATTACCTATGGATCTCACCTAGGCAACATGGTAGCTATTGTACCGTTGCATTTAATATAAGGCTTAGCTATTGTAAGTCCTTTATTTCTCAATAAAATACAGTCCACAAGTTTACTTTATGTTCTTCGTTTGATTTATATAGAACCAGTTCAGAACATAAAAAATGGTCCATCCGAGACCGTAAGTTTAAAGTGGTCAGTTGACACGTCAGCCAAGCTATTGTTGGTAAGTCGTCGTGCTGCTGCTACGAAACCCATCGCCAAGCTATTGTTGGGGTGAGTCAATTTATTACATTTCCCTGGCCTGAAGATTTCCACGGAAAAAAGCGTGTTTCTCTACGTAATATGAAACAAGGCTGTATGGATAATGGAGCGTTGCTGTGAGACTGTGGCGTTAAAAACTTCGCCCGTCTGCGCGCGCTATACTACGCGGCTGATTAGACCTAAAAAATTGGTCATCATTTTCTACGCATCGTCATATGCTGCCAGGATACCTAAAAGTCTAAGGCCATCTTTGGTGTGAGTGGGACTTTGGAACCGCCATATTTTTTTTGTTTTATTTCAACGGAGTGATTTCGCTTCGGCTGCGGGTGCGTCCTTGGATGCTGTCTGTTTTACCGACCGATCAAGCGTCGAACGTGCGTTACCGAACGTGCTGTTTTACTGACCGAGCACTGAACAAGGTGATTCTCCAATCGCGTGCGTTGCTTTGTGTTTCGCGCCGAACGTTCGTCACTGTTTCGGGAAACGAATGCCACCGCGCGCATACGATTACAATAAAGTGAAGTTGCGTCAAATCGATTATTGCAAAAAGTGAACACTATGTGGCGCTGTTAGCGATTTTTGTCTATGGTTCCGTGTTCTCGTGGTTGTTACGTTATTGCGTCAGCCATTTTAAAAAGACTTCGTTGTAAAAACGTTGGCGTTGTGCAAAATTGTATTGTATTTACGTATAACCTGTGTATTTTATAACCAGTGTTTGTAAAAAATGGAGCAAACTGAAAAGGAGGTGTTGAAAAAACTGGTCGCTGCAAGGGGACAGTGTAAAGGTACGATAACAAATACCTATAAATTTGTTCATGGGGAAAATCCATTGTCAAAGGGTTTAGAAACCTTGCTAATAAAGCACGAACGTTTAATAAAAGCGTTTTCTGATTATGAAACTCTAAATATTGATGTTCAGTCTTTAAATGAAGCGGACACTGAAAATTTTTATGACGTAGAGGAAAGATATTGTACCGCGTTGGGAAAGCTCAATGAGCTAATTAAACAATTAAAACCTGCAGGACCAGAGTTGTCACCGCCTCCACCTCCTGTGAATGATGGGAGCTCCAAATTCCAGCGCCTTCCGCGCATAAATATCAATGTATTTGATGGATGTAATATAGGTGAGTACACACCTTTTATGAATATGTTTATGTCGGTAGTAGATGGCAATAATTCATTAAATGATTGTGATAAGCTGTATTATCTCACGACATTTTTAACTGGGGAAGCATTAAATGTTATTAAACATCTCCCATTAACCTCAGAAAATTATAAAATTGCTTTAGAGTTACTCAAAGATCGCTTTGATAACAGAGTAAAACTTGTTTCTCATCATGTCAATGCCATGCTTGACATTGAATCTCTTAAAAAACCAAGTGCCAGTGGCTTACGCACTATAGTCTCTCATGTAAGACAGCATATGGGTGCATTAAAAAACTTGAATCAGCCTACAGAGCAGTGGGATACAATTTTGATTTGCATTCTTCAGCGCAAGTTAGATTTTTATACTATTAGGGCATTCTATTTAGAGCGGAATGACAAAAATAATATTCCTTCATTGTCTTCCTTGCTGGCATTTTTAGAAAGCCGGGCGGTAGCCTTGGAGACTGCGAATCCAAGAGAGGAGTATCGTCGGAGCTCGCTTGTATGCGGGGTAGCAAATACTTCATTGAAGAAAAAGAAGAAACAAGTGACTGCAATTATGTGTAAGTTTTGTAACATAAATTCCCATAAATTGTATAACTGCACAAAATTTAAAATGGCAAATATTAAAGACAGGAAAGCTTTTATAGTAAAAAATAATTGTTGTCAGGTCTGCCTGAATGATCACACTGGTTCGTGTAAATTCAACTTCAAATGCGCTGTTTGCCAGGATTCACATAATACCCTTCTACATGCTGAACCTGTTAAATTTCAGCCTAAGTCAGAGTTCAGCTCAGGGTCTTCTTCAATAAGTGACCAAAATATTTCTCCTCTGACACCACCTAAAGTCAATCTGTTTTGCAAAAATAATAATGAGGTTTTATTGCCCACTGCTCAAGTGCTAGTACAATGTCATGATAACACAAAATGCGTAGCCCGAGCCCTGCTTGACTCAGGGAGCCAAGTGTCACTTGTGCGTTCAGATTTTATACAAGAAATAGACTCCAGGGTGTACAATGAAGACAACACCATACTTAGTGTATGTCAGGGTGTTCAAAATTTAAATAAAAAGGCTCAGTTTGATATTTTTTCACGGGTCTCTGACTTCAAGTTAAAGGTTAACTGTTGTATTGTAGACAAAATCACTTGTGATTTACCACAGTTCAAGATTGATAGTAGCAGGTTAAATCTGGGGAGGGACGTTGTATTAGCTGATGAAAACTTTGACAGATCAGCCCCGATCGATATTTTATTGGGTTGTGATGTGCTATTACAGGCGTTGCTGCACTCTGCGGAGCCGCTTAGAGAAGAAGGACCATACCTACTCAAAACCCGCTTTGGCGATGTGATAGCTGGATCGTTGCCTGCCTCGTGCGTATCTCCGCCCAGTGTTAGCTGCTCCATCCCTGTCCAAGGTCACGTGAGTCAAAATGTCACTGCCTTTAATAACAAAGCCTGTGTAGATAATTTACAAAAAGATAACTTGGGTCAGAATTTGTCACTTTCTGAACTGAATGAGAATATTTCAAAATTTTGGCAAGCTGAAAAAGTTCCTGAGATATATTCTGAGCACACTACAGAACAGGAACTAGCAGAAAGTATTTTTCAGCAGTCAGTGGTTTTAGAAAATAACAGATTCACTGTAGCTTTGCCATTAAAGCAATCCATAACTAAAATATACCTTGGAGATTCTTTTTCCATTGCTCTTCAGCGATTTTACAATCTGGAGCGTAGATTATTAAAAAATGAAACACTTTATCAAATGTATAAAGATTTTATTAATGAGTACCTTTCGCTGGGCCATGCTGAGCCTTATGATGTCTCAAAATATGATCTGGAAAAGGATGCGTGCTACTTTTTACCGCATCATCCAGTATTTAATGATAATAGCCCCACAACTAAAATGAGAACTGTTTTTGATGGCAGTCTAAAGACAAAAAGTAAAATATCGTTAAATGACGTTCTCTTAAACGGTCCAATAGTTCAAAATGAATTATTCGACATACTGATTTTGTTCCGTTTACCAAGGTATATTTTACTTTGTGACATAAAACAAATGTTCAGGCAAATCCTTTTGCACCCTCCATATAGGGCCTTACAGAATATTCTATGGCGTGAGTCTGTCGATGATGATGTGTCGTGTTTACAATTAAAAACCGTCACTTATGGATTAAAATCGTCGTCCTATCTTGCGACAAGATGTTTGCTTGAACTAGCTGAGCGTTTTAAAGATAATTATAATTTGGCTGCCAATGTTTTGAAAACTCAAACATATGTTGATGATGTTCTCACAGGGCACAATGATTTAGATGTTCTTATTTCTATAAAAGAGCAGTTGATGGAGTTGCTAGGACTGGGAGGATTTAAATTGCACAAATGGGGATCCAATGATGCCAGATTATTAAATAATGTCACTCCCAATGAAGTACCGATTAAGGACATTGATATGAGCAAAGATGACAGTTTCTTAAAAACATTAGGACTGCGTTATAATGTAAAATCAGATAATTTTTATATAAGATGCTCAGAGACAAGTCTCTATGAAGAGTACACAAAAAGGCAAGTTTTATCATTTGTGAGTAAGATTTTCGATCCCTTGGGGTTAGTGGGACCTGTCATAGTATCTGCTAAGCTTCTGATGCAGAGTATTTATGAGTTGAAAGTGTCGTGGGATGATAAGCTACCCAAGGAAATAAATGATAAATGGTTAAACTTTGCTAAAGATTTAATTGAAATGCCATCAATTTATACAAAGAGGCACATAAATATACAAAATGCGAAACAGGTTGAACTGATTGGATTTGCTGACGCTTCTAATAAAGCATATGGCTGCTGTCTGTATATCAGAAATATTAAAAATGATGGTACAGTAGAAACTAATCTGTTGTGTTCTAAATCGCGGGCAAATTCAATCAATAACGAGCTGTCTACGCCACGTAAAGAGTTAAATAGTGCTCTATTACTATCTATGCTAACTAAAAGAGTATATGAGACTTTAAAGTCACAATGTAACAATTTAAAAGTGTATTGCTATCTTGATTCGCAGATTGTGTTGGCGTGGCTGAACATGGAACCGGTCACACTGCAGGCATATGTTGCAAATAGAGTCACCAAAATAAAGAAGTTGACTGCAGGTTGGCCATGGTTCTATGTGAAGACCACTGATAATCCTGCGGATTGCCTCTCTAGAGGTGTGGAACCTCATGGATTGCAATGTAACGAGCTCTGGTGGCACGGACCACAGTTTTTAAAAGAATCCACATTTACGCATGGGAATGCAATGCATGAGGCTTTAAATCCACAGGAACTCCCAGAGTTAAAGAAACAATGTTGTAATATAATAAGTTGCAATAATACTTGTCACGTTGCTAATGATGCCTCTGATGCGACACCATTTTTCGCACGCTTCTCTGATATAAATAAACTTAAAAGAGTGGTAGCCTATATGCTACGTTTTGCACGTAACTGTAAAATAAAAAACAATGCAGAGCGGTGTGTGGATGAGCTTCAGCCATCTGAATTAGAAAATGCTTTAATGTCCATTATAAAATGTGATCAGCAAATAAATTATAAAAAAGAGATTGCTTGTTTAAAGACTAATAAATCTGTAAAGGGTTCTCTTTCAGCATTGAATCCTTTTCTTGACAAAAATGGGTTGTTAAGAGTCGGGGGAAGACTGGAAAATTCACAGCTTCCATACGCGCAAAAACATCCGCTTATTTTAGTTAAGGGATCTTATATAAGCTGCCTTCTTATTCGGAAAGAGCACGAAAATTTATTACACGCGGGCCCTAAGCTTTTACTCGCTTCATTAAATAATCGGTTTTGGCTTATCAATGCTGTAAGGGAAATAAAACGTGTGATACACAAATGTATAAAATGTTTTAAGCTAAAAGCAAAAGCTGCTTCACAGCTGATGGGGTCTCTACCATCAGATAGAGTCACGGTTGCTAGACCATTTGAGAAGGTTGGAATTGATTATGCTGGCCCTTTCAGTATTAAGCTTGCTCGTATCAGAAAGCCTCTTATTTTGAAAAGTTACATTCCAATTTTTGTTTGCTTCGTAACAAAGGCGATACATGTTGAACTCGCTTCTGACATGACAACGTCATGCTTTTTAAACTGCTTCAAAAGATTTATAGCGAGACGTAATAAACCTTCTCAGGTGTTTTGCGACAATGCAGCTACCTTTAAATGTGCTAATTCTCAATTGCAGGATTTGTATAAACTGCAGTCTTCCGCATGTCACCAAAGTGCCGTACAAAGGTTTTCAGCCGAACAAGGCATAACTTTTAATTTTATTCCGGCTTATAGTCCAGTCTTTGGAGGGTTGTGGGAGGCTGGAGTAAAAAGTATAAAATACCATATGAAAAGAGTAATTGGGAATGCAGTGCTTACGTATGAAGAGTTCAATACTGTTATCATACAGATTGAGGCTATTTTAAACTCGCGACCGTTGACACCTATGTCTGCGGATCCTTCCGACATGTCGTATCTTACGCCTAGTCACTTTCTAACTGGAGCTCCAATTACTTCTTATCCAGAGCAGGATCTTACCGAGCGTCCAACCAATAGACTCCACTTTTGGGAACAATGTACTCAAATGAAGCAGCATTTTTTCAAACAATGGCATAAGCAGTATTTAAGCATGCTTCAAAACAGACCAAAATGGAAAAATGACAATCCCAACATTGACGTCGGGACCTTGGTGATCCTTAAGGATAAAAATATCCAACCATTTAACTGGCCTATGGCTAGAATAATAAAATTGTATCCTGGAACTGACAATAAAGTGCGTGCATTTGATGTTAAAATGCCTAATGGATATATTATGCGCACTAGTATAACTAAAGTATGTCCATTGCCAATTTATGAGTAGGGTGGTTACTTTAAGATTAGTAATTAGGATCTAAGATTTTTTTGTTCAGATTTAAAGCTAACAGCTTTTTGTTTTGTTTAAAGTAGCGTTTTCTTTTGTTTGAAGTTCTTAGTGTGAAGTGTTTAGTATCTTGTGCCTCGGCAATCTTTGTGCATTATCTGCACAAATAATTATACTTAAGTATGTTTAGAATTTAAGTAAAAAAAAAAAATATTATTAGCAAAGCCTAATGTTAGAGGTTTAGTTTATATAAGTAAAAGCAAAAATATTGCATATGAATTTAAGTATATTAGGAAAATTTTTAAGTTTTTAAAAAAAAAACAAATAATTTTTTCAGGTTTTCAAAGTTAAAGTACAAAGTATGTTACAAAAATGTTTAAGTTCCTTAAATGTTTAAGTTCCATAAAATAGAAAGTTAAGTGTAATTTTTTGTATATTTTTTTATATGTAGAATTCTGTTTAATTATTTAGCTTTCTGGGCTGTTTTATATTCATTTTGGGGGGGCAATTATGTTCGAATCCTCACATAAAAACGCAACCTTGTTTTCTATTGTTTCTAAATGTCAAACTAGTAAGTAACTAACGTCAGATTACCTATGGATCTCACCTAGGCAACATGGTAGCTATTGTACCGTTGCATTTAATATAAGGCTTAGCTATTGTAAGTCCTTTATTTCTCAATAAAATACAGTCCACAAGTTTACTTTATGTTCTTCGTTTGATTTATATAGAACCAGTTCAGAACATAGGGATCACCCGGAATACTTTAGAACTCATGGACAGGTGTTTGAGAGAGCCACAACACACAAGGATTTATTATATCTTCCAAAACTCTGGGTAAACGTTTACAAGAATAGTTCCTTTTGCATGGCGATTCGGATATATAATCATCTTCCTCAAAGATTGAAAAATATCCCTAAATCTAAATTTAAGCTAGAAATAACAGAGTGGCTTTTAAACAAATGCTACTACTCGATAGATGAATTCTTTAAGGACAAACATTTTATTTAAATACATTTATTTTTAGTTTAATTGTAGGTACCTAAGATATTAGGACTTTTAAATACACTATTTTCATTATGACATTGCATTAAATAAAAAAAATATTATTGTAATTACGACATTAAATTTTGAAATATTGTGTACACCTGATTAGGTAGAATTTAATGAATCTAATTTTGTTATTATATTTCCATCTTTGTAATACCTACTTAAATTCTAAGCACAATAAATTATCTTGAATCTTGAACAAAACGTATTGAGAAATGGCGTAAAATGGCAGTAGTGACGTCAGTGATGCGCTACTTTTATTGTACGAAGCATTTTCAGGTCGTGTTTTTGAACATGTTATATTTCATTGAATAATGGGATTATTTCAAAAACGACTTTCACAGCTGTTCAAGATTTTCAAGTCTGAATTTAAATAAAGGAAAAACATGTGCCTGGTATTACACCAGTCTATGGTTCTCATAATACAGAGCACCCTAGTTTGGGGCCAGATGACCGAGTGTGATTTGTCTCGAATATTTATTTATTTATACCTAGTGCTTAGCAAGCTTACATACCTAAATAAGTAAGTGTTCCAGTTCAATTAAAATTTTTAATTAGCTAATTAGAATTAAATCCAGTTTTATGAATTTTGTACGTAAAATAATAAAACAGACCTATGAAGGGCTTAGAATAGGCCCGCTCGTGTAAATAATTTACAAGTTCTGATGTGGGTGCGAGGAGTAACTTGATCCTGTGAATATTAAAGAGTAACCTTTTTAATTTATTAACACCCTGCTTGTTTCGTTTCTCGGAAATAAGTTTTATTAATAATTTGATTATAAAAGTAATCAAACTTTCATCAATATCATTAGACAACAAAAAAGTCCACTGCTGGACAGTTTGGGGTCGTCCATTAAACACGTGATGTTTTTTAGCAACTCTTAGACCCCCCTCCCCCCTGGTGATACGTGGTGAGATTTTAGACTGCCTGAAGCCGTTTGAACCTTGGGAAGAGTCAAAAACAACATAACAACAACAGCCCGACGTTTGGAAATTACCACGGAAGAAAGAGGTAGGGGGAAGGGCCTTAAAGACGCGTTTGTACCAGAACCGATGTCGCCGAAATCACACATCAACACCTAGTATATTTACGCACTACTAATGCATGAAGGCCTTTGATTGGACCATAAATATAGCACGTAAAAATATAAAAAAATTAGCAA
Source organism: Coleophora deauratella (assembly GCA_958295455.1). Classification (NCBI taxonomy): domain Eukaryota; kingdom Metazoa; phylum Arthropoda; class Insecta; order Lepidoptera; family Coleophoridae; genus Coleophora; species Coleophora deauratella. The sequence goes on from OY282406.1 coordinate 2,422,507, forward strand.
CATTGAAATCTATTACTTCGTCCATAAAGCTCATACAAAATGAGCAAATAGAGGCGTATTTGATAGTGACATCTAGTGCTGAGTAGCAGAAACTCTAGATGACGGAAAACTCCAAAAGCGCTTCATAAACGTCCTAGCGAAATTAAACTTTCACTGCATATTAATAAAGCACAACTTTATTTACCTATAACTAGTACACGTCATTACTACGTCATTTCCGTTCGCTACTCGATTAGGGATGTAAGTAATCTTCTATCACTGAAATATCGATATCCGGAAATGTTTCCCTTGAAACACCCGATGTTTCTGAAAAGGGGTCGTCCATTAATCACGTGATGTTTTTAGCAATTTTTTAGACCCCTCCTCCCCCTGATGATATGTGGTGAGGTTTTAGACTACATCGCCACAACCTCCTACCCAAAATCACATGTATTTTTTGGTACAAAATATTATCTTTAAATACAGGTACAATGTAATTTAATTCTTGAAAATTTAAGCACCGTGATAAAAATGACCAGACAGACATTTGTTTCTGACTGTCTGACGCCGCGCCGTTTCGAACTTTGGGATGAGTTAAAAACAACGTAACAAAAACAGTCTGACGTTTGGAACTTACTCTAGAAATCGCATGTTCAGCGAAAAAATAAATAAACGTGATATCTCACTACACCCCGCCCCCTCCCCTTGTGATATTTCGTTATTTTTTCCGAACCCCCTCTTACCCCTTTTGAGCCTCACGTGATTAATGGACGACCCCAAACGTTCAAGAGACTAGAAAATCTACAGTGCTAATCACTTGAATAGCCTCACCCTATATTTAGGATAATAATTTGTTTACGAAGATATATACTAAATATTGTCTATAATTACTCTGTCTGTGCAATGTATAGCGACGTGCTTTAATTAAGAAGAAAACAATTTTAAACACATCCATGGTGCCAAAACGCGTTTTACTCCATTCACATGAACAGCCTCGCTTACTTTGTTGCTGTCTTACGATGTAGCCACTGTTAATTATTTCAATATTGTTTTAGTTATTTAATTACCACTCTAGTTGTACAAAACGAATAACAATAAATGATTAGCTAAGGAGCATAGATTTAATTATGAGACGCGGTCAAAGATGAAGTAATGAAGACATACTTAAGATTGCTCTTATATTTGCACAACAATAAGTAAACCGATAAATACCCAGAGATTTGGGTTGTAAAAGTATTATACAAGGTTATTCTTTTTGACCTGACATCCTTTTGGCCACGTATATTGGTGAGGTCAAAAGCAACAACTTTTGTTCTGGCAATTTTCGAGTAACAGCCATATTCTTTTCCATGCAAAAAAACTCAAGACATACTAATTCCAAAATCTTTTCGAGATTTTACCTTAATTAACATTAAGTCCGCAACACACACAGAGGTGGCCGCGGGGCGGTACAGAGAATAGTATTTTTTGTAATGTTCGGTTACTATGAAACCATTCACATAAAAACCGGCCAGGCGTTGCGAGTTTTCGTGAGAAGGGTTTTATAGTAATCCGGAAATTACAAAAAATACCGCTCCCGGTACCGCCTCGCGGCCGCCTCTGTGTGTAATGCGCTATAACTGTCATAGATAGAAAACAAGACTCGAAAACATAGAAAAACTGTTAAAGAATGAAATAACTGGCATAAAGAAGTCACACGTGTTTTTGAGTAGATATTACGACAAAATAATGCACAAGACTGACCGTAAGACAATAGCTTAAAAACAAAATTATCAAAGAATTGGAGCAGCTCGCCCTTATCCTATAATATATATTTTCAATTAGGTGAGGCTCTTCATGTGAACGACCAGAAACATAATTAAATTATATTTTCCTCTGTAGAATTTTATTTTCATTCCTGTACAATGTACATAAACTAATACAACTATTATGAGACAATGACAATTTTTATGTTAGTTGTAATAATATGCTATTAACATATTAATAACTAAAGAAAACAGGTAAGACTATTTAAGTTATCGTCACTGTATTTGTAGACGACAGGCGAGCACAATGTCCTAGTAGGCTGTGTCTCCCGAAAACCAAAAACACAAAAGTCCGGACCGACGGAGTTTATTGCTTATAAAACAAATCAGCACCACATAATGTCCAAGATAAAAACAAAGAACACATTAAAATAGTCCACAAGCAATAAAAACTAAAAATAGTTCACAATAAATGGCGGGCACTACTTCAAACAATTCGGGCACTAAATGGTCCAACTGGCCCTGCTAGGTTAACGTTCACTAAAATTTATGAACACTGTTCGGCACTAATTTTAAATGGTAAACAGTTAACACACAAAGTCACAACAAAAACACATAAGTTTGAAGAAATCGTCCAGGTGGATTCACCGGCGATGAAGGTACGAAGGTCCAGTCCAATAACACTAGTGGAAGTGAGTACGCCTGGGCTACACAAGAGCACACCGGGCGGTACTGCAATAGGAACGTAGCGCGCTTGGGTCCGAGGACACACTGGGCCACGTAGCTAACACGCGAACTTCAACACACACACTGGGTACTTGTCGCGGTAACTGTCCACTAACTGGTTCGTAGCACTTCACTTTCTTCACTTGGAGAACTGTTCACTGATCTGAACTGATGATCAACTGATTTACAACTGACGCCGCGGTGCAGCTCCGCGCGGCTTATATAAGGGGCATCGACTTTTCCATACTTTTCGCCGTCTGCCGAGAGTTTTCTTTTTACGCACGCATACGAACACACACACGTAAGTGACGTGTCAAGGACTGCCCCTTGCTCCATCTCTCGGACTTTCTGGAAAGTATCTCTGTCTATCTCGCTTATTTTACACAAGTCTGACAGAGACCGAATGACACCAGAATATTCGCGCCATCTGTTCCATGCTTGACGAACTCTGGAATGTTCTTCATCAGTTGAAGAACAGGCTGACTTAGCAGTTTTGCTACTCGACGATAGATGTCGCTTCTCCAATTTTGTATGAAACTTCTGTAACTATGCGGTGTGCCTAAGCTTTGTTACAGACCACCGCTCCTAGATGGCGCTAGTAGTCACGTTTGCAGATATTGCGCGCGTATCAAAGTATCACAGAGCGCGGTTTTCAAAATATCTGGCGCCAAATTCAAATAGGTTGAAACTGTCCGCAACATTCTCCCCCCGGCGAAGACTCCCTGTCGTAGCCTCGATTCTCATTGGGAGGACAGTTTCCCTTTTCTTTTCATCTTCAATCCGTCGTTGGTCTGCGGAGTTCTCTGACTTCCGTTCCGTTGACGTGATGGTGGCGTGATAGCATCTTCATTTCTTTGATGTCCCAACAATCTGTCTTCTATGACCGGATCTAGCTTCTTCTCCAAAATGTTGTGAGATTCTGCAGCTTCATGCTGGGCCTTGATCTCGTCGAAGCGATCCCGTTGAGGAACTGACATCTTTTTCCGGCGACTTTCAAACGGCGCAACTGAGGTGTAGTTGCTATGCGCCAGTTTCTGTTGCGACGCTTCCGTGGCGAACGACCTCCTTTGCTCCACGGTCTTCAGCTCTCCACGATTCTCTGCAGTAGTTATCAGGAAGCGTGGTCCAGGATCCCATTCATGGTCCTCGGTGGTTGAGCTGGCCCAACTTCTTGGACTTCTCATTGCGTCGACTTCTTCAATCTTAATGTTCCTGGGAGGTTCCCGTGGCTTGACCTCCCCCCGTATTAGTCCAACCCCATGGCGTCTGTCGACTTTCTTCCGTGTCTTCTTGGAAGTCCCACGCGCTGTTCCGTCCTCTGCATCTTTTTCACGTTGGAGCAGTCTTTTAGGTGCATCTTCATAGATCTGACTGAGCTGGTAGTCATCTTCTTCGATAGTTCTTACGTGCAGCACAGCGTCTCTTCTCCGTTTGCGGATAAGAGACCGTGGAGCTACTCCGTGGATGACCCAACCAAGCTTCGTCCTCGACGCTATTGGCTCCATCCGTTTTCCCGTTCGCAGTTCTTGGGTTACGGTGAGATGGCAGTTGTCTGCGCCTATAAGCAGACTCGGTTGCGCGTTGTCGTAGCAGACTTCGGCTGGCTTCAAGTTTTTCAAGTGCGCAAACTTCAATATCTTCTTCGGCACCGACTGGAAATGAAGCTGAAGATTCTTGACTGTTCGGCCTTGGATGTCGAACCCCTCTTCTTGGCTTCGTCCCCTGACGCGCAACTGCACTCTTCTGCTGTGATCTTCACTTGTCGGAGAGTTTATTCCAATGATGTGCAGAGGCTTTTCAGGTCCATCGGCTTGAAGTTTCTGCGCCAACTCTTCACTGACGAGCGTGACTGTCGATCCCTCGTCGAGTAGAGCGTACGTCGATATGCTCCCGGCCGGTCCCTCGACTATGACCGGGCACATCTTCAATAGTACCGCATGACTCCCTCGGGCAGTGGTAGCTACAGACATTACCGCTTCCTGGCTACCAGACTCCTGTGCTGACTTCTTCCCTCGCAACTGGCTGGTTCGCACTGGGGTAATGTGTAACAGTGAGTGATGGCTGCACTCACATCCATCAACACCACATCCCTTGGCCCTGCAGTTTCTGCGTGCGTGTTTCCTCTCCAAACACCTGAAGCAGAATCTCTGTTCCTTGGCCCAATCCCACCTTTCCTTTGGGCTAAGGTTCTTCAACTTCTGGCAGTCTTCGATGCGATGACCACCTCCGCAGCAGGGACAATTCAATATTTCTTCGGTGGCGCTGATTGTATACACCACTTCTTCCTTCTTCCGGTCATTACAACTGGTCGCAGAAGGCACCTTCTTCCGGTCTTGATGACTGGTCGTGGAAGGTCTTTTCTTTTTCTTCCTCGTGGTGTGGGTGAAATAGACAGCTGCTTTCTTCCGGTCTTCATGACTGGTCGCGGAAAGCTCCTTCCTCCGGTCTTGGTGACTGGGCGCAGAAGGTGTAGGCTTCTCATCCCTTCGGGCGGCCGTGACTGTACTCTGGTCAGTAGGTCGCACATATCTTGACACTCTGTCCGCCTCTCTATTCAAAAACCTGGACAGTGTGACCACTTCTGGCTCACTGGTAGTGGTATTCTCCTCCGAAGCGAAGTCGCACCATCTGCTCATCATGTGGGGACTCAGCTTGTCCACTATATCCTGGGCCAACATGGGATTGTTCAAGAAGCCTCGGCTGTCGACGGCGTTCAGAACAGTAACAATATTCTGGACTTGAACGGCAAAGCGGTTCAGTTCTCCGGGACTTGTTATGCGTGGTAGTGCCTTTATGTCTTCTATTGCCTTGTTGATGATAGACTCAGGACGCCCATAGCATCTCTCCAATGTGTTCATTATCTGCTCTGGATCTGTTGCCGTGAAGAGTAGGGCTTGCACTGTCTCTCTTGCTTCTCCTTTTAGGCATGAGCGAAGGCGTGCAAGGTTTTCGCTGGCTGAGAAGTTGTAAATTTTCGTAGAGTCCCTCATCGCAGCTTTGAAGGGCAGCCATTCTCCTGGTGCTCCCGAGAACGTAGGGAGCTCAGATGCCTATCGTGGCGGTGGACGAGTGCGGACGATCTCCTGCAGGACCTCGGCGAGTCGCTCGATTCCTCTTCCAGGGCTTCGACGTCGCGTTGGTGTCGGCGATCTTCTGCGTTCTGTCCGGCGAGGCGTTTCTTCAAACGGCTCTTCAACAAAATCTTCCTTGACAGGTCTTCTGGCTTGATCTTCAGTATTCTGTCTTGAAGATCTTCTTTCTTCATGAACTGCGTCTTCGAAGACGGAGTTCTTCGTCTTCTCCCCCCGTAGAGTGCTTGGGGGTCGACGGGTCTCTTGTAACCAGCTGTGGACGCGGCTGTGGGTTGCCAATGTGTCCACTCCCTCAGCTTCCTCCTCTTCAGCTTCGATGGCGGCGATTTGTGCTGCAAGCCTCTTCTTAACCAGTTCTTCCCGCGCTTCGAGCTGTAGACAATGTAGCTCGACAAGCTCCTTTTCGGCCTCGTATTCCACTTGCCGGATCCTTGCGATCGAGCTGGCCGTTGATCGAACTGATCCTCTCGATGACCCCTTTCGGCGTGACCACTTCGCCATGATATTACCGGCGACCCTCCGGGCACATGGTCCAGCAGAAGTGTTGACCACGTCTTCTGTCACGACGGCAGCGTGAGGCGGCATACCTTCCGGCAGGTAGTGTGCGGTGCAGTCCCGAACGCTTCCACTGGTCGGGTCCATGGCGTCACGAGCGGCAGCATCCTCGCAGTAGGGGGTGTCCAGAGCGGCATATGGATGCACCGCTCCAGACCACTGGTGCTGACCCGGGGCAGCGCTTGACGTCTTCGTCCCGTCGGCGACCTTGGTGGTGACGGGAACTCCCATCACGGTGGCGGCGCTCGAGGTTCCCCTGATGCAGGCGGAGGTGACGGCGGCAGCACCCTGGGTGCGTGTGTCGTCAACAAAAATCCTCCCTCCGGCGTGCGGCAGGTGGAGCATCCCGTCTGTGATGGCGTCGAAGCGGCAATCCCCCTCAGCGTAGGCGTAGGTGGCGGGCGCACTGTAGATCCCTTCGGAGTCGGCGGCTGCCCCACTGCGGCGCGTGACCGCGTTGGGCAGGCCCACGTGGCACGCGTCGACGTCGGCTGCATCGGCGTGGCGCGAGGAAGCGACCCTGTCGACTCCCTCCGGCGGCCCCGTCGACAGCTGCTGCAGCAGGCGCGGCGTGTCCGACACGTTCCCCAACTCCTTGGCAGACTGGCTCCTGGTCTTCATCATGGCGCTGGCTCCAACAATCCGGCTCGAAGGACCAGAAAACTGTAGACGACAGGCGAGCACAATGTCCTAGTAGGCTGTGTCTCCCGAAAACCAAAAACACAAAAGTCCGGACCGACGGAGTTTATTGCTTATAAAACAAATCAGCACCACATAATGTCCAAGATAAAAACAAAGAACACATTAAAATAGTCCACAAGCAATAAAAACTAAAAATAGTTCACAATAAATGGCGGGCACTACTTCAAACAATTCGGGCACTAAATGGTCCAACTGGCCCTGCTAGGTTAACGTTCACTAAAATTTATGAACACTGTTCGGCACTAATTTTAAATGGTAAACAGTTAACACACAAAGTCACAACAAAAACACATAAGTTTGAAGAAATCGTCCAGGTGGATTCACCGGCGATGAAGGTACGAAGGTCCAGTCCAATAACACTAGTGGAAGTGAGTACGCCTGGGCTACACAAGAGCACACCGGGCGGTACTGCAATAGGAACGTAGCGCGCTTGGGTCCGAGGACACACTGGGCCACGTAGTTAACACGCGAACTTCAACACACACACTGGGTACTTGTCGCGGTAACTGTCCACTAACTGGTTCGTAGCACTTCACTTTCTTCACTTGGAGAACTGTTCACTGATCTGAACTGATGATCAACTGATTTACAACTGACGCCGCGGTGCAGCTCCGCGCGGCTTATATAAGGGGCATCGACTTTTCCATACTTTTCGCCGTCTGCCGAGAGTTTTCTTTTTACGCACGCATACGAACACACACACGTAAGTGACGTGTCAAGGACTGCCCCTTGCTCCATCTCTCGGACTTTCTGGAAAGTATCTCTGTCTATCTCGCTTATTTTACACAAGTCTGACAGAGACCGAATGACACCAGAATATTCGCGCCATCTGTTCCATGCTTGACGAACTCTGGAATGTTCTTCATCAGTTGAAGAACAGGCTGACTTAGCAGTTTTGCTACTCGACGATAGATGTCGCTTCTCCAATTTTGTATGAAACTTCTGTAACTATGCGGTGTGCCTAAGCTTTGTTACAGACCACCGCTCCTAGATGGCGCTAGTAGTCACGTTTGCAGATATTGCGCGCGTATCAAAGTATCACAGAGCGCGGTTTTCAAAATATCTGGCGCCAAATTCAAATAGGTTGAAACTGTCCGCAACAGTATTTTTTCGTCATTATACATTTCCAGAAACAGCAGGTTTCAAGGGGGTTCCCTTGAAACATCGGGTGTTTCAAGATAATTTATTTTTTAGGGATCCGTACCTCAAAAGGAAAAACCCTTAAAGATCACTTCGTTGTCCGTCCATCTGTCTGTCCGTCAACACTCTTTTCCTCAGGAATGCGTAGATGTAACAAGTTGATCTTATTATTTATTAACTTAAATTTTTATTATTTTATTGAAAAAAAAATACATTTTATTTGACATAACGTTTTATTGTTATTTTTTGACATTGTATAAAATCAAATATTTTTAATGATAAAAATTTGCATGCTTATCGTATACTATTAAACGAGTTAAATGTCCCGACGATTTCGAAAATGGCTTGAAACCTTTTGACGAAAATCTAGGATTAGGGGTTAAAAATCACCAGAAATCGATCTATGAGGGAATTATCTTCGCACAAATTGGGGGAGGCCTTTCTCCAGCAGTGGACGTCTTTCGGCTGATAGATAGATAGATATTTTCAGAACAAACATTGCCTGTCCTTTTGTCCCTTAGAAGGCCACTACCGACTAAATCAACACCCTGCAAAATGTGTTAGAAAATATATCATATATGTACTACTTCTAAACAAGTTATCTTAGTTTATAAAAACTCCGATTGAACGAGCGACGCTCGGTCTCCCAGCTAGTATAATATTAAGCTAAAAACACAGTGTACGCTATATTCAATAAGAACTATATTTTTACTGTTTTCTAGCAAATAAAGTTATTCAAATTTGAATTTGATATCGAATACTCTGGCCTGCTATCCCTTGAAGCTGTAAAAAAATCTTACTTCTGTGCCAACGCAATCAAGAGATACGGCCGTTTATGCCGCATATTTGGGCACTCGCATGGGAATTAAAACCTAAAGTGTACTTCCCGTCGACCTAGAATCATGAAATTTGGCAAGTAGCAATGTTTTATAGCACAAATAAAGGAAAAAGTCCAAAAACCATACATTTTTAGTTACATCACATTTTTTAAATTCCCATGCAAGTGTCCAAATATGCGGCATAAACGGCCATATAGTTAATTCCAGTCAAAAAAAAGCAAAGGGTAAACGAACGTAGTATGCAGATGATATTGACATGTGTTAGTTCCATAGTAAGTTTGTTTACGTTTTGCTTTTTTTATTGGAATGAACCATAGGTATATCTTGACTGCGTTGGCATAGAAGTTTGATTTTTTTTCACAGCTTTAAATGATTGTAGGCCTGAGAATTTGATTTAGAGTTCAAGACATGTGTGATTATGAATTTATATGGAACCCTTGTTGCACAAGTCCGAATCGCAATTGGCCGGTTTTTTATATCTAGGGTTGTCACTTTTCGAAACTAAAAATGTGTCAATACTATTTCAAATTCAAAGACGTTTAGGAATTCTTGTCGGATTCAAGAGTGATTTAGTTTTAAAATTATACCTTTTATTCGAAAATTACCTGTGAAGGTTAGCATGTGGTATAAGAAATGGTCCATCCTGGATAGTCATAATACTGAAACTGAATGGCAATAAATAAGAGAGAAGACAAAACTATTCTTTTCATGTTTATGTTTATATTTTCCTGTTTTGTTGTGCAATAAACTGTTCATTCATTAATGCGATGCCAATAATCAATTCACATAAAATTGGATTTCCCATACTAAGTTGGCCAATCAGCTGATCAGCTTGTTAAAAAGGTCAAAACACTTCCGTATTGACTATAATTTATTACTTGAGAAATGTTGTTCAGTTTTATAAATAATATAATAATAATAAGTCATACTTTAAATAGATCAGTTGATTTCGTTAGACCTTATATAATTATTAAGTTATACTGCTCGACAAACGGTTAACTAACAGAAATAAATAAAAAACAAAACATATATACTTAAATTAATAAACATTTTAGATTTTGAAAAGTGACAACCCTGGAAATGGATGTTTCAGGAAATGCTTTAAGTGTAGAAACTTCAGGTGAAAATATTATTCTCTGCGTAGAAACCTCAGGTGAAACTCTATCTGCGATTATGTCATTTCGAAAACAATAAAAATTTTGCGTGTAGGACGTAATTGTGCCTACATATTCTTATATTTAACTTATCCTAAAATGGCAGAACAGCGGAGTAAAAAAATTGAGAATGAAAAATTCAATAACGTTGAATACTCGTAAGTCCTAATATATGTACATTGAATAGAATTACCAAACAAGACTTCAAATAAAGTTTTTTTAATGACTTCAACAATATGCTATTGATTGCCTAATTGCTAGTACCATTAAGTTTCTATTAAGATTTTCCAGTTTTGTTTCCGGTTAGGGAAATTAATTTGAAAATTGCCCTCAAATAAAAACTCCACATATTTGACACGCGGGAGTTCTCGTCGTGGGTTATACATGAATATTTTTACCATTTTTTGGAATAAACTCGAGAATGACACTTTTTCCGATCCACTGCGCGGACCTACGTAAAGGGCGTCACACACGAGCGCTATACTATACTCTTTCATCGTAAAATCAAATATCGCTCGCCAAACAAATAAATAGACCATCTATACGATACTGTTTTATCTTAAGATGTCACGTGACACCGAGCGATACAGAGATGACAGCGTACGATATAACCTTGATATGAGCGCCACGATGCCTGAGGGTAATGAAAGGCGATGTAAGATTTTACTATGGAAGGTGGCCTATGGCCGACGTTTTTTTCAAAGTCGCGCACCTTGAATCCTTTATAAATCGCTAGTGAACATTTAGATGGTGAAAAAATATGATAAGTCGTTTAGTGTTTCCACCAGTTTCGGACTTATTTCGTGACAAAGATGGCCCTACCATATATAGGACAATAAAAATCATTTATATCTCTGCAACCGGTATGTTACGAAAAAAATACCTATTACATGTTTCATCATTTAGCTATCCTCTATCGATTTAAGTAGGTTTCAAACTGCGACACAACTTTCGTGAAAATTCGACAGGTCATAGGCCACAAATGTCCCTACCCCTTTATACGATAGTGTTGCCGCCATGTGTGATAGCTTGCTACAGTCACACACGACAGCAGCAGATATCGTAAGATGAAATAGCACAGTATAGCGTCCGTGTGATTCTTGAAAAGGTAGAGTATATAATAACGTAACGTAGACAAATTATTAAAAAAAAAAAATAAGATTCAGCTTTACTTATCTACTGATACACTCATGGCGTCATTCTTAGTATGCGAGTAATTACAGATTTAAACTCGCACTCACAGTATAGCACCTGTGTGTGACGCCCTTTATTTGTAGTGTGGCGAGCAATATTTGATATTACGATGAAATAGCACAGTATAGCGCTCGTATGTGACGCCCTTTAGGCTGTAGAGCGTACCAAAGAATTATTTACATACATACCTACAAAATCCTTCGGTAGTAGGGAATGAACAAAGGTTTGACATTTGCCAATAAAATGTATCTAAAATATACACATTATAAACAACTGGAAGGATAATAAAATCAACTTCTCTTTTTATCGATATCGATAATATATTGTCAAAGATAAATGATTGCACATCACTATTTAGAACACACGAGAATGTTGGTGGACCAGGCCGACTTATGCTACTGACGTATGACTTTTATTACTCTCACATAAAGTTTAAAATTATCTAATTCGTTCGGGATAAAGCTTTGAATTAAATTAAATTCAATTTTAAATCGAAATATAAAATACAACATTTACCGGTGAAATATAATGCCTTCATTATATGATATTTTGTCTGTGCTTCTATTTCTGCACTCTAAAACAGCACAGTATCGCATGTTTACGTGTTTTTTTATTTTATTTATCCGAGAACATCAGCCGTCCGGTGCCGCATAGTACGCGATTGAGAATGAGTGCGTCCTGTACTGCAGCACTAATTTATGACACGCGAGATCCGCCTACTTACCATTTCCCCCTACCTCTTTCTTCCGTGGAAATTACTCTAGAAATCGCGCGTTCAACGAAAAAATAAATACACGTGATATCTCAGTATACCCCCCTCCCCCTTGTGATATTTCGTGTTTTTTTTTCTAAAACCCCTTTCCCCCCTTTTGGGCCTCACGTGATTAATGGACGACCCCTTTCCACATCGACCGGTATCGACTGGCGCGCTGCCCGTATCCAGTAGCTTCCGACAACCTTCACCAGGTCATCGGTCCACCAAGTGGGAGGCCTGTCTACGCTATGTCTTCCAGTGCGCGGTCACACTGTTTTGACAAGGAAATAACTACATTTGAATGGTAAATGATGTTTCTTTAAAAATACCTTTTGATACACTAGGAGAAATATTAAAATTATGTTTTTTCCTATTATACTGTAGTATGGTAGCTTTTGCCCGCGGCTCCATTCATGTGGATATCCTTTTTTTGGACTGTCGTTGAGGGTGCGCAGTGCGTAAGCCGCAAGTGGCTCGCGAGCTTAGAAATAAGAACTAAAATCAACCTAAGAAGAAATAGTTCGTTAGGTTTGTCTTGATATTCAGACTGTCATAGAATTTTTTTTTTTTTGCAATTAGGTTTTGAATTTTTATTGAAATTTTGAGTCTGAGTATCTAAGACCTATTCTTCGTAAATTGCTATATTCTTCTTCTTCTCTACTCGCCTATACGGGGTCGCCTCCCACCTTCCAATATATTAACACCATTTATTACCACGCCAAGCGCGAAGTGGTCAGAGTAGCCCAAATTCATGTTTCAAAATAATAATAATAATATTTCCGATATTTTCTATGATCTCGTTTCATTTTTTGTGACCATTTCTTAAAATCAACGTCTTCATATCCTCGTTATTTTCCATAATAACTGCCTGTGTTAACAATTTTATGGAAATTAAAAGCGTTTTTACGCTTTCTTGTGAGATGGGACATGTATCTTATCAAGCGAGCTTTGCGTCGCAGAAAATCGTTCATCATGATGTACTGAGCGTGGGTTTGACGCAGACACTGCCGCCTCCTAATCTGGTTAAGCTCTCTTGTAATTTATACAGAACTTGCTTTTCCCCGTGGCTCTGTCTACATCGATATCGTTTTATAGCTGTCGCTAAGGCCGTGCAGAGTGTGAGCCGCTAGCGGCTAGCCAGCATGGATATGAATTTTTCGGGATAAAACATGTTGTCGTGTTCTTCATCATCGAAGCAGTCGTGACTCAGTACGGCTTACGTGGTCGCGTCGATCACGCAGGTTAACTGACTACAGACACGGTCATAACTTGGATGAGTTTGACTGTTAGTGGCATTTTATCTCGACCGTTTCCATGCTTCGCAAGGCACGCTAAGTCGTTGCTGACGGCTGCTATCACTAGATGGCAGTCGTTAAGCCATGTCGGAGGCTTTATAGGCGGCTTGAAAACTTTGAACTGGGGTTGGCTACTAGCCCCACAACCTGTACCAGTCCGGACTAGGTCCCCCGTGTGTGTGTGTGTCGCCTTACCTTCCCCATATATGGGAAGAGATCCGTGCCCCTGTAGTGGGGACCATATGGATTGTTAACAAAACATGCCAATCCGTTGCTCCGTTGCGACGCGAAAGATGGACAAACAAACTCACTTTCGAATCTATCAAATCGATAATTATTATGTAAAAAGTAATAAAACAAAAGTTGTTTAGTTTCGTGAGTAGAAGCTGCCGTACCTATGGTTTCCTACAACCGTTGGTATAGCATCACTTGGATAACATCGAATATACAGGGTGTAACAAAATTGGTGTAGGACCCGTTAACTGGAGATTCTACTCATCGTACTGAACAACTTTTGTTCTACAACTTTGCTCAAACCGCAAAAAAAATTTGGACCAATTTTTTTATACCCTATTAAGTAGGTACTAAAATTTAGTCAATTTTTAGTAACATTACTAAAAATACATTAAATTGTAAACTATGTACAGTATTTAAGTAACAATCCATTAATATCCTCTGGTGTTGCGGGTGTCTATGGGCGGCAGTAGTCACTTAACATCAGGTGATCCGTCTGCTCGTTTGCTATAAAAAAAATAAGATCCTCCATTTATTCTAACTACCTCAATAAAAAACATTTTACAACCCAAACAAGAAACCTTTACGGTGTACGAACTTACTAAAATCCCCACTATAAAACTATCTATTACTAATAATAGTTGTAGTTATAATAAAAAAACGTCGAACGTCCAAGATGTACCAAACAAACATAAAATGGCGGTCAAACAAAACATAAAATAAAAATGGCCGCCACTGTTTTATTGAGCGTTATAAATATTTGCACGGTACTGTTTGTATCAACAGATATAAATGCTACTATCAAATTGATAGCACTAAAGCGACTGTGGGTGGAAACAGTATTGTCTGGTTTCGAGGTTCAAGACTGTGCAAAGCAGAACAGCTTCTCTAGTGCACAAAATAACTACAGAATTTTGAAAAAGTCGCGTAGTATTAGCATTACATTCTTCTTGAAGAAGAGAGAATGGTGGCGGTTGCTTCAGATAAAATAAAATTAAAATAAAGAACATTAGATTATATAACACAAAACAAAGTATGAAGGGGTAATATCCAAAAGCCGTAGATGTTTTTTCCAGAAACGAGGGCCAATTCCGGATTGGTGGAGGTTGTGAGGTTAGTGGCAAACCCTAGTGTCAGAAGCCTGATATTGGAAATCACTTTAGAACTGCCATCTAGTGGAAGCAACCAGCACTCACAACTTAATATGCCTTGCGAACCACAGAAACGGACAAGTTAAATCACTAACAATCAAACCTATCCAGGTTACGATCGTGTCTGTAATCAGTTAACCTATGTGATCGAGGCGACCACGCCGACACGCCGTATTTATTTACAGTAAAACCAGAAACACTCTGGTAAAACCAGGTAAAACAAAGAAAATTAAAAATTGCTTTATATAATATTTGAAAAAAATCGCAAGACTACGTTACAGTTTTTTATGGTCACCGCACTCCTAAAGAGATTATGCATCACCTTGATAATATCAACAGCCGGTTATATTAGAGAACATTACCTAAATTCATTTGTAATAAAATACTAATGTTTCCTGCTCTGGTTTTAATCGGAAGCTCGTTTCCGTCCCGGTTTTATTTAGTATTTAAATATCAGCATTTGACATTTACTTCTTTTATAGATGAATGTATAAAATTGCAGTGTTTAGTGTAAATGGAACGGAAATCCTGTTAAAAACTATCAGCCTTTACTTAATACTTACGATATGTGAAATCACCATAAATTTCAGCAATTCGTGAAAAACTATAGTCAACGTTTATGGTTGCAAAATACAATTGGCATCTGTTTTTATCAAGAGATGTGAACTTCTTGTATATGTGAAGTAAAAAAACGGTATTCATGCTTTTATATTAATTGTTTTAATTTAAACCTTGCAGGTGTAAGAATCAAAGAACTTGAAATTAGTAAGTAGTAAGAATGCAATTAGACTCTGGGATTCTATGACTTCAATAGAGTTTTCTATATTTAACACTGTCTAGATAAAACTTTATTATATTTTTTATTTCATAGTTACTACGACTGAACTTACAAAGATCTTTCCGTCCTCTCACCCATCACAGACAGTCACAGCATCATAACTTTTGCATTTTTTAATCTAGTTGCATGAAATTTCCATAAAAATAGTTTGAGTAAAGGAATATCAATTTTTTGATTGTCTGGATCAAAGAAGTTAGATATCGTCGCTCCGGGCGGGGGAGCGGAGTGCAAGTCTGTGGTCTGGATATTCAATTTCCGTAAGAATCGTAACTGACAAACAATGTGTGTCAATATTTGGAGAATCAACTTCTTTAAACTTTGCTGATTAGGATGGAACATTTTCCCGGTTATTGATTCTATACCCTAGACATTTAAGAAAAAGATTCAAAAATACTTTAAGTTGATTTTTCCTTATTAAACTGAACAACATTTTTCTGCTGCATCATTGAAGTCGTTAAAAGTTTCATGCAAATCGATTGGTTAACGTTATCTGGGGAGTCCAAATTTTCCAACTTTTTGGCCAAGAGCGAGAGTTGAAAACAAAAGTTGTTTTCCTAAATTAAAACCCATCTTTAAGTTTAAACCCACATTTTTATTACACTCTGTAAAGGTACCAGAGAATAATACAAAAATATACTTAATTTTATATGTACCGAAGCGGTCGTGACTCAGTGCGGCTTGCGTGGTCGCGTCGACTACGCAGGTTAACTGACTACAGACACGGTCATAACCTGGATAAGTTTGACTGTTAGTTGCATTTATTTTCGTTTACGACCGTTTCCGTGCTTCGCAATGCACGTTAAGCCGTTGGTGCCGGCTGCTATGTCTAGATGGCAGTCGTTAAGCCATGTCCCACAACCTCCACCAATCCGGCTTGGCCCCCATGTGTGGAGTATGGTGTAACCTTCCCGAGTTATGGGAAGAGACCCGTGCCCCTGCAGTGGGGACGTAATGGGTAGGTAACAATATGTACCAACTTTACACAATACCGCCAATGTTCGAAACTAGAAAGTTTTATAACAACGCTTTATAATAATAAAACAATACAAAACATAAGTTGCGAGGGGTCGTTAAATAAGCAAAAGTTTTCACCTTAAGGCGGGGACTAAAATAATAATGATAAATATCGGCGAATGGGAAAAGTTGGCGCTTAATAATACGAGACAGAGATCTGTGTATAACTGCGGTTCCACCCAATTCCACACAATAGGAATTAATGTTACACATCTACAATCAAGGTTGGTTCTAGAGTGGCGACCGTGTTTAGACAAGCGTTGCGTAAGACCTCTAAGACCGAATACTTTTTTCCGACTGCCCTAGAGAAGGGAAATGTTGTTCGGGTATATGTATACAGAATGTTGTTTTGGTCAACAATATCCATTTCAGGGTTGATAATATTCATGATACTAACGGTATCTCCCTACAAAATAATAATAGAGCCTTTTATACAAATTGGTTAGCGTTTTCAAGTTACTTTATATGAATATTTTAAAAAAATGTTTTTTTATTATTGTTTTTGTACTCATATCATGTACTATATCACCCCTGAATTTAAGATTATCGACCAAAATAACACCTTGTGTGTGTGTGTATACGTATGCTGGAATAATGGTAGGCAGGAAATAAGGTGCAAATATCATTTTCAATATTAAAGTTCTGATTTACCACCCATAAAAAACTTAACTGCGTCCATAATTCATCCATAGAACACCTCCCTATAATAATTTTAAAACACCCCCTATAATCTTAATACCTTTGTTTATGGTTCGAGTTAACTATCGTTAACTGTATATAGTACTCATTCATATCTGTTTATTGTGGCGTGGCAGTGAAGCGTAATCGCTTCCCGTCGTAATGTTAAAACAACCCTGAGTTAGGGGTAGCAATTAAACCAGCAGAGTTTATAATGGAAAATACAGTTGTTATAGGTGCTATAAGAGTTGATGTATATGGATGATATAATCTAATCAGAGTATGGGGAAAATATATTTATAATATCCACCGTAATATACAGTTACTGTGGAAAAGCCATGCTTCGGCACGAATGGGCCGGCTCCACCGGAGTGATACTACGGCCTCACCGAAAACCGGCGTAAAGCAACGCTTGCCTTGTGTTTCGCCGAGTGAGTGAGGGTACCGGAAGCCCAACTCCTCTCCCCATTCCCCCATCCACCATCCTATTTCAAATGTTGGCAACGCACTTGTGACCCCGGGTTGCGGGGTCTATGGGCGGTGGTAATCGCTTACCATCAGGTGATCCGTCTGCGTGTTTGCCACCTATCACATGAAAAAAAAATTCGAAAATCTCCAAAACCGAATTCATGGTGTGTCTGATTGTCGGTCGGATTTTTAAGGTTTTTATTCGTATAGTGATATAGACCCCTTAACTGGAGGTTTTGGTACTTTTGGTTTAAATTCTAGCCAATGCTCTAATTAAATTTTCGAGATTATCTCCAGATTAACATAAATGGACATGGGATGCAGTCGGTTTTTTTTAATTTGTTTATAACTATAAATTATTTCCAATTAATTAATTTTTATGTGATAGTGATGGCAAACGAGCAGACGGATCACAGGAACCTATCATATTAGCAAGTTAAACTATTAATTGAAGAAATATTGAATTTTATAGTTATACCTATGAAGCGGCCGTAGCTTAGCGCTCTTTGCGTGGTCGTATCGATAACGCAGGTTAACTGACAACAGACACGTTCATCGTAGCATACTAGAGTAGAGGCCATACAAGCGGTTTGAAAACTTCTTACACTGGAGATGGTCACTAGCCCCACAACCTCCAATAATCCGTACTTGTCCCCATGTGTGGTGTATAGGCTAAGCCTTCGGAGATCCGTCCGAGAAGAGACCCGTGATCCGTGGGACGATATTTATTGTGTGACTGTGTGTCTTACTTGTCTACTGTATACAACCTCAACGTTTCTACTGCCTACCCAGTGGCTCGATAATAATTCGATATCGTCTGACTGAGCGCAGGCTATTTGCAGCGATCTATCAAAGGAGGCTAATGGGAAGCATTGCTCTGCTCTTTATAGGCTAAGGACCATTACTCTTTTGAAATAGAACCGATTATTTTGTAGATGTGCTTAATTTTTCTTGGTATCAAGGAAATAATTCACTTTCAGTTTGTATAGATGTTGCTTATAACAGATCTAACAGATCTAAATCAAGGAGTAATTCTAATATAATTATAATAATTCTAAAAACAGGAAATGCATTTTTGAGGAATTCAATCTTGCAATATTAATAAGGTAAATAGAGCAAGGCTGCTTAACTGGTCCACCATATCTTAGGTCGCCGAAAATAAAAAAGATATTGATAAGATTTATGAAAATTAATGAACCTGTAAAAATCTAGGATCTCTGCGAGATCGTCGAGCTGATCGAAAAAATAACTACAAAGGTTTTGATTGGCGAGCTCATTCTTCAGCTTTAACGGTAACCGGAGATACCTCAAGGTATCATTTTAGGCCCAGTGTTATAAATATAATTTTATTTCGAATAAAATAAATTAAGAGCTCTTTTCTGACCTATAATAGTTGAGGACCTGTGCGAAGACCCCAGGGTGCCTGTCGAAGAAGTACTCATTGAGGACTGGGTCGTAGTTGGCGAGCGCTTCTGTCAGTCGAGAGAGTCGTGTTGCAGGGATTTTCTTTAGTGTAGCCTTGTAAGTTTCGTATCTGGAAAGAAGGAAAGAAAGTTAAGAACTTATCATTTTGATCCTGTTTTAAACAATAGTGTTATAAAATATCGTAAAGTACTTTCTTTTGTCTTTATAAAGGACATCAGATTCTTCCTGTTTCTTTTGCCCCGTCTTTCAAATTTTCACCCCCAATTCGGTCAATTAAAATAATAAAAGGAATATTGAGAACAAATCAACTGAAGAATATTTGGAAGTGAAAAGTGTTCACCGTTTAAATTAGCACAGATAATAAAACAATCGCCGTTACTACAAAATTTGACTTTAAAAAATCTCACTTTGAGTCGGTTTGGCTCAAAATTTGTAAGTTAAACCATTCTACAACCCATTTCCTTTATCCGCGGACATTCGACTAAACTTTTG
Source organism: Coleophora deauratella (assembly GCA_958295455.1). Taxonomy (NCBI): domain Eukaryota; kingdom Metazoa; phylum Arthropoda; class Insecta; order Lepidoptera; family Coleophoridae; genus Coleophora; species Coleophora deauratella. Next base: position 2,441,982 of record OY282406.1, read on the forward strand.
GTAATAATAAATTGAATCGTATTTGTCACCATGGCAACTTTGGTCCTAATTGTATATAATTTGGGATTTATATCTTGTAATTAAATCCTTTTAGATTTTTAAACAAAGCCGCAGTATTATAAAGGAAAAGTGAATTATTATACATTTCACAAGTGTTTTCTTTACTCGGATCGACAATAGAATTATGTATATTTATGCGTTTATAAGTATATATTGGAAAAAACAGAGAAACAAAATAAAAAAGAACATAAACAAACCTTTGTTTTCGATTCTGCGAAATAAATTCACCTCATGACATAAAAGAAGAAATATCTGCTTTAACGTTGCCAATTGGTAATCCAAACTCACAAAGTTTCAATAAGTGAAACAAAAGGTGTTTATACTATTCCATTTCTGAGTGACGCTAGGCGTATAATTTTCCAAGTGAGGTGTATACACAACCTTTCCCGAAATAAATAAGGGTACCTAGTTTTCTTCCACATCATTTAGTTTTGCCTGTGCCAACATTATACGTTTGTATGTATATCTGTAATTACAAAAGGTATGATAGAGACAAGTATACAATTGATTTACTGTTTATCTTATCCTTGTTCTAAATCTTCTTAATGTGTTAGGGTTATCTTTCTAAAAGGTATCAACGGTACTATAACACTAAACCTATATACCGTCTGCCTGTCTATCTTGCTGTATTACTTTAAATGGCTGTATCTTTTAAACTGCTTGCTACCTGCAAGTTGATATTTACCGGTGGTACTCTCATCAAGACATTAAAATAAAAAACTCCCTAATCTACCGTAGTTGAGAAAATCCATTATATACACAGCAGTCTTTCCTATCACAGGAAGAAAGGCCATCTAACTGGGATCATGGTTCTCATCTGCGACTTATTTTATTATTTGGTTAAAGGAAAATAGGAATAGATAAATTACCCTAATATATCTTTGCGACCTAAGAAGATGTACTGTCACCATTGGCCCTACCTCAAGGTCAATAGTTCTGATGAAATGCAGGATGCAATTAGCATCTAGTCCTCTGATAAGTTCTGGAGATGCCATAAATTGATTGAATTAGAGAGAGGCTCACAGCTTGCACTATGCTTGGGCTATACCTTGGGTAATATGCGTTCACAGCATTTAAAATCAAAAGATGTTTTCTCTTCCTCGGGGCAAAATCAGCACTCCTTCCTATCTGCAAGTCTCATATTGAATTGTGAGAGCGCTGAATGAATCCTTTATTTTTCCATATTTGCATATGCAAATCGCAACAAATATGGCCCAACGGTTCTTGAGTTATAAATGGAAACATTAGATTCTAAATGCTTACAGATTTTTAAAATGGTAAATGTATTTCGACTGACGCACTGGTACGTTTTGTTCTTACAATGTCTTCTTCATCCGTCGTAACACACTTCTATGATGAAATAGACGTTTTTTAGTCAGACCGTCACGTATTTTGTGTTTATCTGTGGAACTCAATGAACTTATAAGTAAGGTTCCATTCCAGTCTGAAACATCCAGAACCAAAAGATACCTGTGAAGAGTCTGTCCCTAAATACTATAATCTAATAATACACTGGTGGGCTAAAAAATCTACTCAAAATCTGTTGACTGACTTTTGAAAAAAGAACTCAGTCTACAAAACTACTAAATAGAAAAACAAAAAACTAGAATATCACCAAACTTAAATCATAAAGAGTAAACACGCAGATTTTGAACTAATGATTTAGTGTTTTTTTGCTAGATAGAGTTTTTTTTCAAAAGTCGTGCCACAAACCTTGAGTCGATATTTTTGTCCATGAGTATAGAAGTGTTCTAGAACGCTTTCTTACTAGGTACAATAAAACTTATTTGATGGAACCAAAACAGTCTTTTACTCAGTTAAGTAAAGACCATGTCTCATGTAAACACAAGAACGAAACACCTAGTTTTTTATAAGAACACTTCCAGAAAAAAGGTTTTCTACTGCGCAGTCTGTGCCGCAATAAAAATGTTGGAATTCAAAAGCCGAGTCTCTAGGTTAAGGTCAAGTTTTGTGCCAGAATCGTGAATATGTCCCCGATGTCTCTGCTGTCTTGCTCGCTGAGAAATTGCAAAGATATCGTCTGAATGTGAAAATCTTGGCCCTATTCTAATATGGAATCTGAATTTTAGGTAAGCTTTTTCATCTTTACAATATTTTTTATATTTTTTGACTGACTCGGTGGCTAAATGGTTAGCGATCCTGACCTCTGATCCGAGAGTCGTGGGTTCGATCCCCACACAGGGCAAACTTTTCTGTGATGAGCAGAATTGTTTGCTCTGAGTCCGGGTGTATTATATCTATGTATGTATGTATTTAAAAAAAAGTATATGTGTATGTATATCAGTCTCTGGTTTCCAAGATACAGGAAATCCTAGTTTGGGGCCAGATGACCGTGTGTGATTTGTCCCAGATATTATTATATTATTATTATTTTCTTTTATTGGTGTATGAATTTTTTGGGATGTTTTTACCTTCGTTTTTTACTATCAGGAGAGATACTTTTTAAATGCTGACGGAAGTACACAAGTTGTCTATTCAGCCCGTAAGGCGCCAATATACTTAAAATATTTCTATTTCGTATGAGCGGTATAATTATACAGCCTTTTAAAATACGTGAATAACTCTATTAATTGTTCTACGCATGAAATTAACAACATTCCCCAACTACAAAGAAAATTTTTTGGACTTACTACACTTACTGTTCTACCCACTTTTTATTACCCAATTTTCCTCTACAGCTCCGAGACAATGGACAATTAAATCAACTATGAAGTCGAGAATCGACGCATTTGAGATGTGGTGCTGGCAAAAAGTGTTGCGAATTACGTGGACAGCCGTCAGACGTAACGACTTTATTCTGGAAGAGCTAGAAACTACGTTATGATACGCCAATCAGATACTTACCGCACCCCCATGCTCAAATTCCTTGGCCGAGAGAACCATCAGAGTCCTTTGAAAACCTTATACTCATGAGCAAAGTGGAGGGGAAAAGACAAAGAGGCCGAGCACCAGCTAGTAGGTGTGACCAAACTAGAGAATTGCAACTCCACTTGCATGAAGCTACTCACACCGGTGCGGACAGGGAAAAAAAGAAGTATCTAACTCGGCCCCAATCTACATTTCTGACTGACTTGACCTCATTATGGTCTCTTACTACATGTTTCATTTACTACTATTATTGATATCGTGTTCTTCTTGATCCAGTATTGAAATCTTATTCAAAATCAAAGGTTTTTTTAATCAATTTATATATATAATGTGTACATTAGGTTATTTACCTATTACCGACCCATAACACCAGAGTTGTCCCCAATAACGATTTTGCAAAACCTATTACCGACCGCTGAAAAGTAAAACAATTCAAGAAAAGAGCGTAGTCTCATTTTAAAGGCCGGCAACGCAATTGTAACTCCTCTGGTGTTGCGGGTGTCTATGGGCGGCGGTAATCGCTTACCATTAGGTGATCAGTCTGCTCCTTTGCCAGGTAAAAAAAATCTTAAATAAATAGCTTAATTTTAATGCACTTATTTATAGCATTTAACAAGATCTTTAATGTTCGTTTATATTCTTACATGCATAATCAAAAATACTCGGACACTCCTCAAAAAGGCTTGTCCGAAATTTGAACAGTCATCTTTTTTTGTAAAGTCAAAACTCGAAAATGTAAGAAGTGTCGACTTAAGCCCTCAAAATCGACAAATAGTGAGTTGTTATCATGAGTGGTTAATACGTTGCAGTATATAGGGTTACAGGAAAAGTCGTACTGAATATTAAAGGACGTTATTATTCAGGTCATTTCTGATGGATTTGATTCTATGATATGGTGTCCGAAACTTAACCATTATGGAGATATTGTTATCCTCTTTAAATTATCTAGTATATTTTACTACATATCGGTGTTCATGGGTTCCAGCGCACACGCGCACACATACACACACACACACACTTTTCAATTATTTATTTACTCATTGAGTATGCTTTGATCGTTAGAAACGTTCCTTTCATAATCCACAAAACTTTTAGAATCTTATTGACTGCTGCCACGTCTGGATCCCTTGAATAGATGACGTACAAGTGTACCAGTAAATGTAACAAGGTGCTGTAAATCTGAGACGTAAGATGAAAATAAATTGAGATCTAATCTTTGCAGTCGTAGCTAAGATGCTGTAGATCAGATCAGATAAACTTGATCTTTCACTTACAACTTTAGGTATAATTTTATTTGAAAGTAAAATCAAATATAGATTTTTATCTACTCAGTGACATTGTTTAAGTTTCATAGGTTTATATTTTATATAACTCTGTCATCATCACTAGGATATGACTTCAATAGTAGTTTTTACAGAAAAAGTTATAAAAAATCTTTTTTAATAGGTAAGTTATATTTTTTTTTAGTCTAGGCATCAATGTTCTCGAGTGGTGCCACTTAGTGGACCGATGTCGCCGGAAGCCGCTGGATACGGGCAGAGCTAGACCAGTCGTCATGAAAATCCTTGTTTGAGGTCTTTGTCCAGCATAGACTCTTTTTAACCGACTTCAAAAAAAAGGAGGAGGTTCTCAATTCGTCGGAATCTTTTTTTTTTATGTATGGTCACCGATTACTCGAAGACGCCTGAACCGATTTAGAAAATCCTTTTTTTGTTTAAAAGGGTATACTTCACAGGTAGTCCCATATAGAAAATTAAGTGTGTGTATGTGTGTGTGTGTGTGTGTGTATGTATGTATGTGTGTGTGTGTGTATATATGTGTGTGTGTGTGTGTGTTTTGTATTGCCTTAAAACCTAAAATTTTATAGAAATAGATTCAGCGGTTTTTGAGAAAATCAACAAAAACATAGCAAAATTGGAGTTATTGCGATTGAAGTCGGTTGTTTTAAAAGTATTCAGCGTGGTCAATTATAGTCTGAGTTATCAAGCAATGAATTCCATTCGGCTGGTGATGAGAATGTTTTAAAAATAAATAAAAAACAACGTATTTTGTAACTTAAAAAATATTGGACAGTTTTTTATGTAGTCATGAAATAACCAATTTAACTTAAAGTTAAAAACCCGAATGCATAAAATAAGGCGGTTTTATCTATCAGTGTGTTTAAGTAAAAACAAAATACATGCTTCTATCCGAACAATATTAACTCCGCTTAGGGTGTTGGGTTATTAACAATACTATTATACAATATACATATTATTTATATTTTCTGTTATGCCAGAGGAATAGTGACTAATGAAATGATATAGGCACGATAGTTGTCTGGGGTAACTACTAAGTTTCTAGTTTGTACCTTCAGTTTAGTTGCCCCAACGATAACCTAGTTAGTGTTATCTGTTACATAATACGCTCACAACCAAAACAGAATAAAATTAAAATCGCACACCAAGATGTACTAAGGAAACTAAAAGAATTTTATTCTTTGACTAAGTACATTGAAATCGTATAATTTTTTTGGACTTTTCATACTTTTTTCGTTTTGATCAAATGGTATCAGAAAAGATGTGTTTATATTGTGTGTGTATGTGTGTATGTGTGTGTGTGTGTGTGTGTGTGTGTGTGTGTGTGTGAGAGTGTGTGTGTGTGTGTGTGTATGTGTGTGTGTGTGTATGTGTGTGTGTGTATATGTGTGTGTGTGTGTGTGTGTGTGGGTGTGTGTGTGGGTGTGTGTGTGTGTGTGTGTATGTGTGTGTGTGTGTGTGTATGTGTGTGTGGGTGTGTGTGTGTGTGTATGTGTGTGTGGGTGTGTGTGTGTGTGTGTTTTGTACTTAAAACCTAACCCATTATACTTACGTACATTATGTTTGTTCAAATTTATTTCGCCCGTCAATTTGCCAAAGGAACATAATATATAGGGCCATTAAAAATGTCCGTAACAAACTCCGCATTCACCGGGATTTTCTCGCAAGTCACTTTGGGGGTAGGGGATTTATTTCTACGTCCTGTAGCTATATTGGGGAATATACACATACTACGTGACGCACTTTCTGGTAATTTTATTTCCCCCTCTTTCTTCCCTAATATTAAAACCTCTCCTCCTGTTTCCATGTATTTTCTTCAACATTGCTAGGGATGGTCAAAAAAAACTACTTAATTTTTTTTTTATGGCAGAGGTGGCAAATGAGCAGACGGATCACCTGATGGTAAGCGATTACCGCCTCCCATAGACACCCGCAACACAAGAGGAGTCACAAGTGCGTTGCAATTATTTACTCCACCACTTTCCCACTTGATCAAACCTGATATTTTGGAAACTTTTTTTTAAACCTGTTAAGTAATATGTGTACGTTCCCTTGTGTTATATGCGTGTTGGCGAACAAATTCGCCATCGCACTTAGGGGCCGTCCATTAATCAGGTGATGTTTTTACCAACTTTTTAGACCCCCCCTCCCCCCTGGTGATACGTGGTGAGGTTTTAGACTAGAAAAATCACGTGTATTTTTTTGGTACAAAATATTATCTTTAAATATAGGTATAATATAATTTTATTCTGGAAAATTAAGCACCGTGATAAAAAAATCCAGACAGACATTAAGTTAGCACGTTGTTTCTAAGTTTTCTGAATGCCTGAAGCCGTTTCGAACCTTGACAAGAGTTAAAAACAACATAAAACCAACAGTCCGATGTTTGGAAATTACTTTAGAAATCGCGCGTTCAACGAAAAACCTTCCTTTTAGGCCTCACATGATTAATGGACGACCCCTTATTTAGTCGGGTTAGGCCACTTTTTATATATGTAAATAAAAGATTTTCTTTAATTTTAAGAGAAACTCTTACGCAGAAGCAAAATTGAGATTTAAGATATGTATTTAATTTATCAACATCAAATAATAAACCGAAATCAGAAATAATAGATTTTAGCTACGATCTAGAACTTTCACACTTTGATCTGACCGCAAACTAGATACCGTATAATTATCTCTATATGTATATCACCCAGTCTAAAAGAAACACCTTTTATCATCACACAAGGCTTTACCTGAAAAAAAAAACAATACCTTGACCCTCAACATATTAGATCGACCGAGTCACTTTGAAAAATAAGAAAATCATCTGCCTATCTTTTTTTAATTAAGAATCACAGTATAAGGACATTACACAGTATGGACACTCCCTGCCGCTCTCTGAAGGCTATCTCACCCCCCCCCCTCACCCCCCAATTTGACCGATGTGTGACCATTTTTCAAGGGGTTGGCAAACCAAAGCACAGTTTATTAACCAAAGACAATTTAAATTTTTTGAGGAAAGAGCTAAAGGCTTCTAAGGCTCTACAGCCTTGTCTGGTGAATACAGCCTTCTATTTATTTGTAAAATTCTAGTTAACAATAAAAACAATGATTAATGAACCTCGATTCAACCCTAGTACATCACGCACACATTTACGCACATGTGTACAAACATGAATGTCTATGTAGTAAACAATGGCGCGAAATTTGTATGAAGTGTCCGGGGTGTGATTAAGAATTTTGGAGCGACTCCTATCTCACCTGATAATAAGTCAAACATGTAACACACAATCCCAAATAAAACCTATTCCCTCACGCCTCGAATATGTGTCTTCAGGAAACTCCCCTAAACATCCCCAAATTAATATTACGTTTTCCGGGAAGGCTGCACATGATTATTTCTATCTCGCCCTGTATCTTCTAATAAGACACAAGATGGACAGACTGAATTTATTCTTGCTGTGTCACTGCCAAGGACCAACATTTTGTGTCTCCATGAGAAACGTCTCAGCTTCAGTTGAGTAATAATAAAATATAATAATATAATATCTGGGACAAATCACACACGGTCATCTGGCCCCAAACTAGGATTCCCTGTATCTTAGGAACCAGAGACTGATATACATACATATATGCTTTTAAATACAAACATATATAGATATAATACTTCCAGACTCAGAGCAAACAATTCTGCTCATTACAGAAAAGTTTGCCGTGTGGGGATCGAACCCACGACTCTCGGATCAGAGGTCAGGATCGCTAACCACTTAGCCACCGAGTCAGTCTTCAGTAATGAACTTTTGTAGGGTCTGTGACGACTGGTGTGGCGTAGTGGTTAGTGACCCTGATTTCTGTGTCGAGCGTTGGCGGTTCGAGGTTCGATTCTTTTATTAGTTGTCATTTTAAGGTTCTTGCAAGAAGTCGTGTCTCGTACAAACTTATAATTCATATTTCTTGAAAATAAATAGGCTAATTGGCCATAGTTATGCCATAACGATCCAACTGGTTTAAAGTAAGTAAGAGATGCCTCGCTTACTTTAAATCAGTTGGATCGTTATATCATAACTATTGCCAATTGGAATCAAATTTTATTAATAAAAAACTTGAAATCCTAGAAATTATAATAATTAACTACTTTTGCTAATAATAGTCAAATATAACAGTCATATTATAGTCATTTAATTAGAGTAATTTTAAGTGTTTTCGTTACAATTTTAAAATACTCATGTTAAAAAATATAAGTACACTTAATACAAAGGAAAAGGGAACGAACGGCAAACAAAGAAACCCAGAAAATGTTGACCAATCAACATCAGTCTTCAAAAGGTATAAAAGTAAAGAACAAAAGGAAAAAAAAAGGTTTTTCTTTTATTATTTTGTCACTGAAAAGCCCTCAAACGTTCCTAAAATCATGAAAGTTAAGACATTTATGCAAGAAGCCATATAAGTAAGTTCAGGGAATCCGAAAATCTGATCTCATCTCATCTCACTAATATTATAAATGCGAAAGTATGGATGTTGGTTTGTTTGTGAGTTTATTTGTTTGTTTGTTCTGCTTTCACGCCGAAAATACTGAACGGATTTGGATGAAATTTGGTTTGTAGGTAGATAAAGCACTGGGCTAACACATAGGATACTTTTTATCCCGTAAATCTTAAGTGTTCCCGGAGGAATTCTTAAAAACTCCAAATTTCCACTTCGTCGATGGCACTACCTTAACATTTTCTTTCTCTCTGGATTCAATTCTAAAGTCCACCCAGACGAAGTCGCGGGCGGAAGCTAGTCTTCTATAAATTTTCTGTAAAAAAATCGTCAGATCCATAACAGAGAAATTCACTCGATGCAAAAATTTTGTGAACGAGAAAAATCTTCTAAACACGTTCACAAGAACTTCGTTTCCGATTCATAAGAACTCTGTGTGATTTTGAACTTGTGTACTAACTGTGTCCACGGTTTTGACCATATTATGACATCATGGGTAGGACGCACTGAATGAAGGCTTTCGTCTTCAGACTTTTTAGTATTAGCGACATCAATGAAGCTTTCCAAATGCTGCCCAGCCTAGCTGTTTCTCATACTAGAGAGGGATATCGTTTTTTTCTACCTAACTGTATGATTTTCCCAAGGGAAACATATTCTCAGGCAATTTCGAGAGGTATGCTCTTGAATATAGCCGGATTTGGGACGACGACACGTTTATTAGACATGACTTTGGTCTTGTCCAAGTTCATTTTGGGACTAAGTCGGGAAGTAGCATTAAGTCTATCCAGCATGTCCTGTTGGTCTTGCAGCGATTCTGTTACTACAACTATTAAAGTAATCTAGCATCTGACCTTTTTATTATATGACAAAAACTTTTATTGATGTATTTTAATTATAAACACCTAAGCAACTAAAGTTTTTACGCCATTTGCATAATTTCACAAAACTTCAAATTAAAATGTTATTAATCATAATATCCGGAACAAATCACACACGGTCATCTGGCCCCAAACTAGGATTCCCTGTATCTTGGGAACCATAGACTGATATACATACACATATACATTTAAATACATACATATATAGATATTATACACCCAGACTCAGAGCAAAAATTTCTGCTCATCACAGAAAAGTTTGCCCTGTGTGGGGATCGAACCCACGACTCTCGGATCACAGGTCAGGGTCGCTAACCACATAGCCACCGAGTCAGTCAGTTATTCTTACCACTTTCTCAACAACGCAACATTTCAAATCCATCCAATGGCAAAAGAAACCGTACAGAAACGGCTGCAATCAGCACCAATTGGAAATATCTAGATTGAAATTCAGTCCGACCTTCAAGATCCATCTATTTATTTATATGGAAGCGTAAGTAAAACGCTGGATAGAAACAAATAGTCATAGAAAGATATTTGACAGGCGAAGTCTGACTTAATCGATGGATTGCAGGGTTCTGGCTAGGTTTTTTTTTTATCTCTGACGGAAAAGAAGGATGTTAAACATTTTTGCAAGTCTATTTATGTCTATGGCATCGTAGTTCCCATTATTTTTTTAACTTGGAAGCCGATTTCATTAAGATATTTTAGACAGATTTTTGAGTTAATATGTTGAATATTTACCGTAGGAAGTGGTAGTTTGTTTTTACTTTGTTATTTAAAAAATATATTTATTAACTATATGTACTCATAATAACAAACGTAAAGGAGGCGTGCGATATATTTTTTAAAATGTTGTATTTTGTTGTGCGTTATGAAGCGCGTGGCATCCCTTTTGTACAATTGTCCTTTTTCTATGATTAAACGTAGCGTAGTTAGGGTCAAAATATGATGAAACTTAACTATCGCCTGGTGCACATTTAGATGAATAATGAATTCCTTTGCAAAAGGCACCTTTTTACATGCCATCCCACTTAGTTATATAAGTATGTATTATAAGTAAAACTTTGACACAGTATTCTATTATCATAACTTTTTTTGAGATAGCACCTTCGTGTTTCTAAACCCTACCGCATGCATTCTAAGGTTTTTCGTTGAGTAACATTCTATAATATTAAAAAAGTTTCAATCCTTTCACATCAATACTTTCGGAGAAATTTTACCGAATAAAAAACTCCTTTGTTAAGTTCCTTCAGCACGTAAGGAACCCTAAAATAAAATACTCGTACATTTTGATATGATCGGATGAAATGAAATGAAACAAATTCAATTTTGTGCGAATTATATTACTTTTGGCGTAACCTTTTCGAACGATCTTTTAGCTTTATATGTTTTTTTACACATTCATGACATAAAAATAGTTATTAATTAATATTTTCTAAATAATTTTCCTTTATAAAATGTACCCTTATATGTACCCTAATAGTAGTATAATTGAAAATATCACTAGATGGCCCAAAATACAATAAGCAAAATGATTGTATGTCTACGCATGTTTTTTAACTAGTGTATAAAATCTTTTTTTTTGGCATGCGGACTATAGAATGTAATCTTTTTCTTTTTCTGTTATTTTGGTATGGTTCCTATAACAGTACCAAGGGAGGTGTCTAACTGTGTTATTAACGCGTTCGACTACTATTCATTATAAACTTATTCATTGCAGTAGATAGAAACAAATTCTTACCGACAAAAATATAAAAATTCGTATCGTATATGTGTTCGTGTGCCTGTTTATTTATCTTTTTGAGTGGTCATTCGGCTGCGAAAAACCCTTTGATTTCACCTTTTAAATGGAAAAGGGTTTACTGAAATGAATTAAGATTCGGGTAGGAGGTAATTCGATGTTTTCACAGGTTTGTTTCGTGAAGTATATTATATATGTGTATCTACTCTCTTTGCATTTAAGACCCAGTAGATTTAACTTTAGTATGACAATTATTTCAGTCTAAAAGTAACTGTAAAGCGGTATTCTTACTCTTGTATAGCGGTGTAAGCTTGCGTAATGAAATGAAACAAATAAATATCCCGGGACAAATCTCTCACGGTCACCATCCCAAAAGCATTCCCTGCAGTATTATGGAGACCAGAGACTAATATATATCCATATAATATATGTTTAAACAAATACATATATTGATATAATACTCTCAGACACAGAGCAAACAAATCTGCTCACCACAGAAATGTTAGAGCTGGGTGTGACCGACGGATCAGCGGTCAGGAGCGCTGACCACAGTCGAATTGAGACCTGAGCTTTCAGAAAAACTTCAGTGATGTTTGTTTGTATGTTTGTCAAAACTCAAAATGTTTTATTTATTTAAGTAGATGCTTTATACATGCTTTTTAAACTTTAAAACTCATTATTGTAATCAAAAACAAAGTACAATACATTTAAAAAAACAGGACAAAATATACAAGGGCGGACTTATCCCTCCAAAGGCGGGACCTCTTCCAGTCAACCTTAGAATGTTGAGAGGAATTACATTTAAATAGGTGGAGCAAAAACTACAAACACGACTTATAAAACCTGAATTATGAATGAATACTAAATAATGTAGTTAACAACCCATATCGTCCCCACTTCTGGGGCACGGTCTCTTCTCCTAGCTCGGGAAAGTTAGGCCATATTCTACAAATGAGGGCCCTAGTCCAGATTGGTAGAGGTTAAGGCATATTTACCACTAGATGGCGGTCGTTAAGCTAGGTCAGAAGCTTTATATTGATTTAAATAATCAATACTATTAGAAAATAATATTTTTATACATATTATTTTCTGTGATATTATAAATAAAAGTTACATTGCTCACAGCAAAACGCTTCAAAAAAAGCTCAAACGCTTCAATTACTTCTATCAAGTACCTAGGTAAAATATGAACTAGGTATGTGACCTTCAAGACATAAAGATTTCTCTTTAATTTAAAATATATGTATAAAAGGATATCTATTTAGTTCAGATCAAATACATTTGAAAGTATTCAATACTTTTTTACTCTAGCATATGTATAAATACGTTTGGCTTAATTTTAATTTTGTTCTATTTTTACATTTACAGATATTGATTATATCCGTTATTAAAAACAGCAATAATAACCTTTTTTTTTTCAAAAGAAAAATAAAGGTTAGAAAAAACGTACCTATCTTAAAAACAATGTTTTAGCTATTCGCTTGTCTGCTCGTAGCGTCGTAGCTACAGAGAAACCTATGAACCGAAATTTCGTAACGAAAACTATATAATTTCGTAACGCATTTCCGTATCGAAAGTACAATATTTAAAAAGACCCGGAAAAGTTAACAGGGTGTTCTTCTCATGAAACTGAACACATTTTCTTATGGACCTATACAGAATTTACAAATAAAAGTTGCTCTTTCAAACAAATCGATCGGTCAATCAACCAGTTTTTATGGAGAGTCCAATTTTTTTTGAGTATTCAACACTAAAACTGGACTGTAAATTTAACCCATATAGGTTCCTTAGGAAAATTTGCTCAGTTTCATGAATGGAACTCACCGTTTATATTTCCGAGATTGCTTTTTTAAACATAACATAATCGACAACGCTAAACACGTTAAAAACAACCGACTTTAATCGTAACAACTAAAATTTTGCTTCGTTTTTTTTTGTTTTTGTTGATTTTTTCAAAAAGCGCTGAATCGATTTCGTTAAAATTGATATGGGACCACCTCTACAGTACGGCCTACCAAACAAAAAAAGAATCATCAAAATCAATTTACAATTGGCAGAGTAATCGCGTAACATACATACAAAAAACAAAAACACACAGCTGAATTGGGAACCTACCCTTCTCCTTTTTGAAGTCGGTAAAAAATACTTCAGTATCGACAGTTTTGTGTACCTACCTACTTATCTAAACATTATTTACATTAACGACCAGAGTTTTTACATCAAAGTTTAGCTAGAGCGTCAAGTTTCAACAAAATGTTTACCCACCGTAACATATTTTATCAAAAATGATAAGGCAAAAGCAATTTTGTTATGATATTTTGTTTTCATCATAAGAAAAGTGATGAAATCAGGTTAAATTGAGGTAAGATCATGGGTAAGGCGGTAGAATAATATGATTATTATGATGCACCTCGAGACTCTTTTACCATAATCGTTGTTAAATTTAGGCGTGCAGAGCAATGGAGTGTATGACAAATTAGGCATATTATTAGGTCTAGTCCTTTTTTAATTGAATCACTACACTATATTATACTGTAAAGGTGAATTTCGGGTTTCGTTGACAAAGGGTGTCTTTGGGACCTTTTTAGAAAGCCTTTGCCATGCAAAGATCTCTCCATCTGTTACAATGGTGTATTTTTTTTTTTGGGTACAATTTAAGTGCTCACCAAAATAATTTTTATACCCTTAGCCTAAGTACCAAGTAAAATAAAGTAACTCTATATAAATTAAACCAATCTTATACTGAGGTCCCTAAAGTAAACCTTTTAAATTCCAAATTAAATATACACACATCAGAATAATTGTATTTTTTGTATATATATACTTTTTGCTTGCCAAAATGGATTAATGCTCACCAAATATTGTTTTACTGAAACAGTAACATTTATACCAAAAACTACAGTTCTAATTTGCCTTAGTGTAATCAAATTCTCCAACCTTAATCCAAAATATATTATTGTCAAACTAAGATTACAATCCGTCGCCTACGCGACTAAAGGGCGAACCTCATTCAAAATATGAATGAGGTTCACCCTTTAGTCGCGTAGGCGACGAATCGTTTCCCTTTATTTTTTTACCACGCAACCCGCACGGCCGCCACCGGCAGACGGCCGGCGCACAGGCCGCGAGCCGCAACCCCGCGCTCCTCTCTCAGTCGAGTCGTCTTTGTGGAGATGGCCTTTAGGCTAGGGGCCGTCCATTAATCACGTGATGTTTTTTAGCAACTTTTTAGACCCCCCCTCCCCCCTGGTGATACGCGGTGAGATTTTAGACTACCCCCCCCACCCCCTATCCAAATCACGTGTATTTTTTTGGTACAAATTTTTTTTTTATCTTTAAATACAGGTATAACGTAATTTTATTCTGGCAAATTAAACACCGTGATAAAAATTTCCAGACAGACATTAAGGTTGCAGGTTGTTTCTGACTGCCTGAAGCCGTTTCGAACCTTGGGAAGAGTTAAAAACAACGTAACAACAAGAGTCCGACGTTTGGAAATTACTCTAGAAATCGCGCGATCAACGAAAAAATAAATACACGTGATATCTCAGTCAAAAAGTTCTACTTCTAACCTTCTAGTATTTATTGAGAAAATCTCGGACACTCAAAACTCAAATAAAAACAGAATCACCTTTTTTGAAGTATCATAAGAAAATCATGAGAAAAAATTATTAAATATTGTAATTATAGTTTCCCGCGACCTTCACCAGGCATATTTAACCACTTATTTTTTTCTTATTTTAATTGAAACTATTGTCCCATTTAGCAAATAAATTATTTTTGATGCAGTCGTGTAACCTTTCAAAAAACTTGCCTACCAAAAAGACAAAACCAAATCATAAAGGCTCCAAGTCATAAATAAAATAACATTTATTTTTCTCTCCTTTAACCCAAACATTATTAACAAAAATGGGCAGTTTCATTGAATATCGATTGTTTGTGTTGGCTACAAAATTAGATGTAGCCAAAAGCAACGAACCAGATGACC
Organism: Coleophora deauratella; assembly: GCA_958295455.1. NCBI lineage: Eukaryota > Metazoa > Arthropoda > Insecta > Lepidoptera > Coleophoridae > Coleophora > Coleophora deauratella. Next base: position 2,457,306 of record OY282406.1, read on the forward strand.
TGATAGTGTCCGGGAAGCCGAAATAGCTAAAAGTCGATACGAAGCGCGACTGTACCTACTAGTGACAGATCAAAATGAGAAATTGGAGGGTTTCACAGTCACTGAACTAAATAATTTGTTATTTTTGACAAAAATAGTTCGGAATATATCGTATAACTGACACGGTGGCTGAGTAGCTAGCGCTCTTGAGTATCAATTCCCAAACAGGAAAAACAATCTGTGATGACCAGATTTGTTTGCTCTGCAGCTAGGTGTATTAAATGTACACCGGGACTAAAATAAAAAATATCCCGGGACAAATCACACACGGTCGTTCTTTGATTCCTTATTAGTGGAACCATAGATTCAAGATAAAAGACTAGACTTATAAATATTCATAATCATATAGATATTAAAGATATTAGATAAAAACATTTTTGCAATTTTGATGTTGACCCAGTTAACACAGCGAATTGTTATTACATAAAAACTAGACTATTCACAACTAATAATAATATTTTAGATATTTTTGAAGTATAACATGTAAGAATTTTGTTGCCCGAGATACAGGTTTATCCTAGTTCAGGCACCCTTTATTTTGTACTTTGTTTAATTTTTAACCGACTTCAAAAAAAGGAGGAGGTTCTCAATTCGTCGGAATCTTTTTTTTTTTTTTACGTATGCTCACCGATTACTCGAAGACGCCTGAACCGATTTGGAAAATTCTTTTTTTGTTCAGGAGGGTATACTTCACAGGTGGTCCCATATAAATTTTATCGAAATCGATTCAGCGGTTTTTGAGAAAATCAACAAAAACATAGCAAAATTGGAGTTGTTGCGATTGAAATCGGTTGTTTTTAACGTATTCAGCGTGGTCAATTATTAGAAATTTATTTATATAAATTATCTACAAATAAATAAAATTTTATTATTATACATTAAGCCCTGCGTTTCCTTAACTTCGTCCCAGACAGTGCAGTGTCTGGTGAGAGGTTACTCCACCCAAACCACCGCCAAGAGACTGCAGTAAATCATCTGTAATAGACGCAGAGGCCATCGATAAAACATACACCCAGATGCTACTCTGGCATTGGAATCGACCCTACGACCCTTGCATCAGCGGTCAGGAGCACTAACCACTGAGCCACCGAGTCAGTATCCTTACTGTTTTGTTCTCAGAAAGTTTTAGGCCAGTACGGACATATCTGTCTAACCCTCTTCAAAACATCCCATGAACCACAATGAGAATGACAGGTATATAAGGTGCTACTTTATTAGTGCTCGATATTTTAGTCAGTGCTTCTACTCCTGATTCTGATCAACTTTCCCCAAGAAACCCATAGTCAAATCGAAAAAAAATTTTTGGACTCTTCATACAAATCGATCAGCCGAGCGGCCAAATTAGTATGAAGAGCCCAAAAAATTTTTTGCGATTTGACTATGGGTTCCTTGGGGAAAGTTGATCAGAAACAGGAGTAGGAGCACTGACTAATATATCGGGTACTAATAAAGTAGCACCTTATATAAGTGTCTATGGCAGATACAACTATAATATATGTATAGTTATTTTCAAGAAAAAAATTGCCGTAGTTATGCTGTAACGATCCAACTGATATGTATAAAGTAAGTTGGGGATAATGTATTTTATGTTATGGTATAACTACGGCTAAGTGTAACCAGCGAATGCAAAATAATTTATGTCAATTCTAAGAATGCAGTAGTTCATTAGAGAGTAATAAAAATACAGGGTGTAAGGGACAAGTTTCCGAAAACTTTAAGGGCTTGCTCAGTAGACGAAACTGAACAACATTCCATAAGAAATTTTATCAGGAAACGAAAAAAACATCGGCTTCTCCAAACGAACTGTCCAATCAAGTTTCTAATTTTGTATGGAGAAGCCGATTATTTTTTCTTCTTTAAAATTCTTGTGGAAAGTTGTTCAGTTTCGTCTACTGAGCAAGCCTTAAAGTTTTCGGAAACCTGTCCTTTACACCCTGTATAATTTTAGAGCATTATAAACCGATAAAATATATTCTATATTCTGTTCTATGTTCTTGAAACAATTTTGTATGAAAAGTTATTTTTTTTTCGATGAGACGTTGAAAAGAAAACTTTTGTGACGATATTTCATCTACAGGATGTAAAAATACCACTCCCGGGTGCGTTCCACTCACGAAACTGAACAACATAGGGAACTCACATTGAAATGTGAAAAAATGATTTTTCATACAAAATTGGTTGATTGGTTGATAAATTTGTATGAAAAAATGCAACGTTTTTTTTGTTGAGATTCATTGGAAATTTTCAGTTTCATGAGTCGTTGTTTAGTCTGTACATTTTTGGAGAGTGGAGTTTCTACAGGGTACCTATTCATGTTTAACCGACTTCAAAAAAAGGAGGAGATTCTCAATTCGTCGGAATCTTTTTTTATGTATGTTCACCGATTACTCGAAGACACCTGAACCGATTTGGAAAATTCTTTTTTTGTTTAAAAGGGTATACTTTACAGGTGGTCCCATAACATTTTTATTGAAATCGATTCAGCGGTTTTTGAGAAAATCAACAAAAACATAGCAAAATTGGAGTTGTTGCGATTGAAGTCGGTTGTTTTTAACGTATTCAGCGTGGTCAATTATACACAGTAATCTTACCAATATAATCGAAAGAAACCACTGCATATAACCTTAATACTTGCGTATGATATCGACGCAATAAAGCATAAACACTGTAAACCATAGACATGTATTAATGGGGAAGAAAACGCAAAGCTATTTGCAGATGGCGCTACGGACGCTTGACTCATAACAACTTTCAATATGTTCCGCGTTTTTTATTATCGAGGTGTAATAAAATAGTTTTTTTTCTGTAAAATTGTTAAATGGAAAATGTATGCGACTTGGACTGTTCCTTAATTAAAGGCGAAGTTCAAAAATACATAATTGAAAACGTAAGTTTTCCCACATCTTCTTCATCCGAGAATCTTTAGGAAATTAATGATTTCTATTATTATTGCAACCAATCACCACACAACGCAGCATTTTTTAATAAATCTTATGTTTAGTTCACGTAAACAGTTTTTCTATACGTTTTGACAGTTAGTGATGATTGTTATGAGTCAAGCGATATCAGCGCCTCTATCAGCGAGTTCTGTCAGTTTTCTTCCCCTATTATTATTTTTGCAGATTCTTAATTAGAAAATAGTTTTACGTGGAATGGTCTCACAGCTCTACGACTAAAACTTTTAACAGAAAATTCGGTACAGCGTTGAATTTATATTTTTTTGAAAAGATTTTCGGCTCAGGAGTAATATGCACTTTATGGGTTTCAGCGTTTACGCTTTTTTGCGTCGATATGTAAATCTAGGGACCAAAACAGCTCTAATGATAAATTCCATCTAACTGTTTTGGCTAAGAGGTATAACAATGAAATGGACGTACATACACTCTAAAAACATTATTGCATTAGAGTAATGAAATAAATTCTAATTCTGATTCTAATGACCTTGTGAACATCAGGAGGACTGAGAAATATAAATTACAAAGGCTGACGCGAAAATTTCCTGTTTTTTGTTATGTTATAAATAGAATCATAAAAACAATATGGTAGAAGCGAAAATTTAAAAGGATATTTGAAGAGGTTTCTTCGGCAAAGTACAGAAGGCTTCCGAGTACTTTCTACTTAGGTCGGGACTAAAGGTTAAATGACGCTTACGCTTTGGAGTGTTACATAATTTATTCTAATATTTGAATAAAAACATTATGTTTTAAGAGGTAACGATATTTTTTATTAATATCTTAATTAGTACATATACAATCTATCTATCTATCAGCCGAAAGACGTCCACTGCTGGACATAGGCCTCCCCCAAGGATACAATACATAAAATACAATACATACACACATACACAACATACATACATATACAATATTTTGTGACTTTTATATTCACTTGAAATTTCATAATACTGAAATTAGACATTTTTTTCATTTCGTAATCAATAGAAAAATATGCCCTCTTCGATCAGTTTGAGTTTTGAATATTGGACATTGAATCCATAGCTGTCAAATCATAAACATTTATACAGGGTGTAACGAAATTGGTGTAGGACCAGTTAACTGGGGATTCTACTCATCGTACTGAACAACTTTTGTTCTACGACTTTGCTCAAATCGCAAAAAGCTTTTTTGAACTCTGCATACAAAATTAGCAAAACAGATGATCAATTTGCATGAAATGTCCAAATTTACACCCTGTATATTCAACTCAAAAAAGAGCTACTACAATATTGAAGTCGTTACAAGAAATATTTTGTTCGTTTGTCTGTCCGTTGTATTGTATCTCTCAATTGGTTGGAGATTGGCTTTTCTTTTATTATTTCGTAGCAGATTTAATCACGGTGGTTCTAAGCAATGTTTCGTGAAAATCTATCTATACTGTGGCTTTTGAATTAGTTAACTTTTTCTGATGGAGCTATACAGATTTTTTCGATATTTTCGTTATTTCTACTTTGAAAGATGAAGTAACCTGACGTTATCAACCGACGTCATTTAAGTTGGAAATGGGTTTTATATTCCACACATCCAGTAATTTCTGTCCAAAAATTCTGTGAACAAAATTTTTTCGTGTTTCTAAATACGGTTTTAAATACAAAACACCAATTTCTCCAGAGTTTCATAAACATCCTGTGAACGGCTTTTCACATGAGTTAAGCTGGTTTACAAAACGATAAAAGGTTCACCCTTTTCAGTCTAAAACTCGATAAACAATATTAATTATCATTTTCAGGGTCATTAATTGGTCGTTAACGACTATATGACAATAGCACTAATTACTGCCATTCATCAATTATATCAGCACAAATTAACCATAAGCAAAGGTGATTAGAATTAATGAAATAATAGAAATATTGAGTAAACTCGAGCGACGATCGCACACCGGAAGACGTAGCTTAGGCTTACCACTCAGTTGACCGATGACCTGGTGAAGGTCGCGGGAAGCCGCTGGATGTTCTTCAAAAAATTAAACTTGTCCTTCGAAAATAGTGACAGACATAACCGTAATTTGAGAAGTAAAAATAATCTTGACATAGTTTCCCGAGGCTTAGTAAGGTGAAAAAATCATTTGTGGGGCAGTGTGTACGCTTTTATAACAAAATTCCAAATGACGTGTGCGAACTACCAGAATGTAAATTTAAGAAACATATAAAACGCTGTATTTGTTCAAGAGGATACTATAAGACTGTAGATTATTTTAATGATAATGACATTTGGGATATTCCTCCAGCAAAATGATATGACATTTGTAAGAGTGCTTAATGTACCTACGTAAACAAATAAATGATTTTGAATTTTGAATGAGGGCAGCGCAGGACCGGTCGTCATGTTCATTGCTTTTTTTGCTGATAAAGATGTGTGATTAAAAGTGTGTAAAACATCCAAAAACTGTATGATTTCCATTTAGGGAATAAGTACATTTATTTTAAAATGCTTTACGAATAAGATAATTTTGTAGCTTTCTGACCTTCACTGTAGATTTACCTTTGCCCTACAGACGAAAAGATTATTCTTTTCAGTGTTGCAATCCGCAGTTATTTCTCCATTTCAGCGACTAAGCTTCTTAAGATCTTGTCAATAGATTTGCTGAGATTTACAAAATGTATTTTTTAGAAGGCCTTTCGTGAAAAATTCTGAAAATATTTTTAAGATATTTAACATTTTGCGTCTATACTTGGTATACCTACATTTTTCGCTTTGCCCGGTCAGCGGTTTCAATATAACCTATTGTAAAATAACGAAATGGAAGGAAAATTCAAAGTTGGTATAACATTTTTATATCGCTTTTAGCGATAAGACCACCCAGATTGTACTACTTGTTTCTTTTTCTTTTTTGTTTTGTATGTGTTATGTGTATTTGTATTGTAGTCAATAAAGAGTATTTGATTTGATTTTTGTATTTCGAGTAATGAGTTTCGTTAATTTTTCAGATAACAACAAGATAACAATCAATAGCGTTCCCACTGCTGGGTACGGGTGTCTTTCAATATCTCGGGAATGATAGGCCACACACGGGGGCCAAGTCCGGACTGGTGGAGGTTGGAGTGTCAGAAGTTTTAAACTGCCTTTAAGTCCTCTGACATGGCTTAACGACTAGCCTTGCGAAGCACGGAAGCAGTAAAGTTAAATGCCACTAACAGTTTAAACCCATCCGGGTTATGACCGTTACTGTAGTCAGTTAACTTGCGTGGTCAACACGACCATGCACCTACTTACTGTATAAAGGGTCTAGCCGAACTTCCATGGCAAAACTGCCCCCAATAGGAACCTACATCATAACCTATGCTATATTGTAGAGGATACTAATAGAAGTTGATGTAGTAGATACTAGCTCCATATCTCACTTAATTGAGGAGCTATTTGAAAAAAGTGTCTGGAGACGACTTTTTTTCAAAATTATATAACTTTGGTTTTTTTAAAGCTAGGAAAATGAAACCAATTCCAATGTTTATGGTAAACTTTATAATTTATTTTATAGCAATTTTCTATGAGCCAAGCCTAAATAAAAATATATTTAAAAATTTATTTCTATCAGGTCTAATTAAATTACCTGTATTTTAATTTGAAAAAAATATATAATAATTGTCTACACCTTGCCTAACTGCATGTCAAGTTTCATTAAAATCCAAAAGGTGCAAACTGTTAAAAAAAATTGTTAAATTAAGTGGATCACCTTACGACCACTGTGTTGAACGCATTTAAATTGTAATACGTTTTTCATTTTTTCAATATTGGGTATGAACAGTTTATAAAAAAATGAGATAATAGATTCTGAGTAATATTTACAACCAAATTCATAAAAAATAATTAGCCATCCTCACTATTTTCATAAATTATAACATGATCGTTATTTATCGAAATAAATTGTAGAAAAAGTTCAATAAGCGCCAAGACCACTGGACGGATTTGGATAATTATCGATTAGGGCAATATTTTGTTAATATCTCCAGCCATTTTCTAATTTTTTTTAATAACCCCATTTTTTAGGTTTGCCACCATGGTAAAAACACTTATATATTTTTTAATGGCTCTAAAGATTTTGATGAAACTTTGTACAATAACATATTTTTATATTACCTATGATATTAAATAGCTCCATACGAAAAATCTGGTATCAGAACCAGATTTTTCCTATGGAGCTATTTAATAAGTTCAATAAGCGCCAAGACCACTGGACGGATTTGGATAATTATCGATTAGGGCAATATTTTGTTAATATCTCCAGCCATTTTCTAATTTTTTTTAATAACCCCAATTTTTAGCTTTGCCACCATGGTAAAACCACTTATATATTTTTTAATGGCTCTAAAGATTTTGATGAAACTTTGTACAATAACATATTTTTATATTACCTATGATATTAAATAGCTCCATACGAAAAATCTGGTTCTGATACCTTCCATACAAAAAATAGTTTTTTGTTCTTTTTTTTCAAAAATAGCTGTTAACGATTTAAATGAAACTTTGTACCTTTTAATAACTTTATACGCCCTACTATACTAGGTCATGAATCATTATGGGCCGGTATTATGCCAGAATAAGGTACCTCCCATACAAATCACCACAGATATTTTTTAGGCTGCTGATTTATGTTAATCTATGGCAATCTTGTGTATGCCAGATGATATATAAGGGATTTGCGAGAAAGTGTGCATAGCGTGGCTGTTTTATTTATTTCGATAAATAGAGATCACGTTATAATTTACGAAAATAGTGATGATAACTAATAAAAGTTATTTTTTAATGAATTTTGTTTTACTTCTTATTCAGAACTAATTATTTCATTTTTTTATAAACTTTTCATGTCCAATATCGAATAAATATAAATGTATTACAATTTAAAAGCGTTCAACATAGTGGTCGTAAGGTGGTCCACTTAATTTAACATTTTTTTTGACAGTTTGCACCTTTTGGATTTTAATGAAACTTGACATGCAGTTAGGCAAAGTATAGACAATTAATATAAATTTTTTTCAAAGTGTTAATTTAATTAGATCTGATAGAAATCATTTTATTTTTGCATTTTTTTGATATTTTTGTTTAGGCTTGGCTCATAGAAAATTGCTATAAAATAAACTATAAAGTGTACCATAAACTCTGGAATCAGTTTTATTTTCCTAGCTTTTAAAATAACAAAGACATAACTTCCAGTTTTGCTATGGAAGTTCGGCTAGACCCTTTTATTTAGATCAAAATAAAACACTACGAAAATATCACAATATTAGTAGGTAGCAAAATTTATAGCTAAACTAAATATAATAAGTAACTATATTTTATAGATTTAACAATATTTGAAATGGATGATTTTTAAAAATTATACGTGGAATGTCTCGACCATATAAAATATTTCAACCAGTGCTGCATTACGCTTTGGCGTCATTTGCTAACAGAGTTAATAGTCTATAGTTTGGAAAGCATAGGCCAATCTTAGCTGATTTTCCTCCTCTGACAAAAAGTTTTCTATCAATGACAGTTTTATAGTTTTACTCCAATCTGTTGAATAATTAACGAGAAAATAACAAACAGATACATACCGATAAAACAAGAAAACCAAAGCAAAAATTTTTTGGAGTTACTTTTAAAAAAATATATGCAAAAGCACTCACTATTGCGTAGCACGTATACTTTTCATTATTTTTAGTTTTTAGGCTAAAAACTTGATGCTACACGCCGCCGGTGTCTAGATTCACTCAGAGGCTATATTTTGTATTACAGCATTAAAACTAAAAATTCCTCTTATGCTGAAACAAATACAATAAAACGACAACGATGTTTTGTTTTTTTATCCCATACTTAATAATAATAATAACAAAATATGACGCTGAAAAACGGTGACGTCACGCCTTGGTATTTTATAATTTTAAGAAAAAAAAACAGATTTTGACAGATGTTAAAAAAGAAACTATAGTAACTCATCTATTTCAGTCATAGATATGAAATAAAGACTTTTTTAGTCTGAAATTTTAGTAAACCTTGATATTATGCTATTGATCAAGTTTATTTATAGTGTATCTTCACTGGCATAAAAGAGATGTTAATCTCTTTCGACGTTGAGTCTTTTTAAAAAAAGCTATTTGAAATTTGAATACCAGTCAAAGGGTTGTTTGAAATTGGAACCACGTTGGAACCCGTGTGATGTTGAGTCTTTTAATAAGGGCCTCAGTGTAGACAACATATTATTTATTAAACATTAGTACGCAAGGCGAGTGAAAATTTAATATATTACTGAAGGTTTCCATATGAACAATAAGGAATAGGGAATTACCACAAGCGGTAAAGTTCTATACCCTTGCTTTTTTTGTACACAGGGTGTACAAATACCTCTCCTGACAATTTTAACAGGGGATTCTACTTATCATTCAGAAGAAATATTTTAAGGAACCCATATAAAATATCTTCCAAGGAACCCATACTGAATTCTCTTTTTTAAATTCTAAAAAGCAGTTACATGAACGGCCTAGTTTTTGTGAGAAATTGGTTTTTGTTTTTTTTAGAATTCAGAAAGGTTTTCTTCGATACGTCATTTGCATCTTATTGCTGTCAATGCAAGTAAGGTTTGGTGAAAATTAAATTCAAAAATAACTTTGTCTTACCTTATTCCTCCAACGTTTAGAATAATACGATTCTCGCCATCCATGCTCTATACACAAACTGTTTACTTTTGTCACAGAAGAATCATTAGCACTTCACTTAAATACTTATATTTGAAAAAGGAACAACAGCTATATTTAAATTTGGATCCCAAACGCGCTTGCAGTTTAAAAACAATAAACCACTATCTATTTTAAATTTCGATCAATGCACATCGCTGAATTCGAAACTCTTTTCAGCACACAGCTTCCGTTTAATTGTCTATTCACATGCGATCTCTTTTGTAAAACTTGTTAACTTTTTTGGCACAACGTTTTGCTTTGGCACAGCTGATCCCTTTAAAAAATATAGGACCTCTTTTCGCGCGAATCTTCGCGGTGTTTCGCGACCCGACTGGGTCGGTATGTCCGCACCGTTTGGCAGACCGACCACAACTGAATCTCGGAAGGGGGTTTTTGTTCCGAGATGAGGGCTAAAGGGGGTCAGCTGTGGGGGTCACGACTCACCCCACCTGTAGACTGCACGCACTGCAGTTGCTTTGCGCCTTTCAAGTCATCTGAAAGCGTGGAAGTAAAGACGATTTCATTTCAATAGAATCTTCTTTAAAAATGTATACTTTCCATTACCTTTGGTACCTTTAGGTTACGAGTAAATAGAGGATGTATTTTGGGTTTTTCTTTTTCATTAAAAATAAGTGAGCCCTCGATAAGAAAGAACAGACAATTTTTAATTTTATTCAAAGAAAATCGTGATCTATGAATTTATTCAAACACTTTTAAAATTAAAATTGAATGCAAGCTTCAATAGATACCTAAGAAAATTTTCGTTTAATATTCTTTTCAAGTAAAACTAGCTTCTTGCAAAAAGCAAAGACAAACAGAGTATGCATATAGAGTGTTATTTGTTTATTCGATGAGAAACGGAATACCTGGTATAAATTCAAAACCCTAATGAGGCGAAAAATAAATTATCTCGAGAAATGTGAATAGCATTAGGAAAAGGTACAGATATTTAATTATTCCCTGATCTACATAAAACACATGTAAATAGGAGTTACTATGTTGCCTATCCTAATTACCCCATCCATTTTTAGATATGGAAAAGAGGAAAATAATACATTTTATTTTTACTTTTCCCAAACACACATTCGCTCAATTTTCAATATATATGTTACTGAAAAATCACGTATATTAGAAAACCTTAGGATTTACCTACCAGTGTTAACAACCAATGACGACCCCACTGCAGGGGCGCGGGTCTCTTCCCATACTTCGGGAAGGACAGGCCATAATCCACACACGGGGGCCAATAAACAAGTAAATAATAATTTACTATTAAATCTTAATATTTAGCACCATCGGTTGGTAAATGTAAGGTAAAGTTGTACTTACGGTATAAGGACATTATACAGTACTAGCTTCCGCCCGAGACTTCGTCTGCCTGGACTTTAGAATTGGATCCAGAGAGAAAGAATATGTTAAGGTTGCGCCATTAAGTGACGAAGTGGAATTTTTGAGTTTTTAAGCATTCTTCCGAGAACCCTTAAGTTTAGAGGATAAAAGTATCCTATGTGTTAGCCGAATGCTTTACCTATATACCTACCAAATTTCATCCAAATCCGTTCAGTAGTTTCAGCGTGAAAGCGGAACAAACAAACAAACAAACATCCATACTTTCGCATTTATAATATTAATGATGATGATGAAGTGATTAGTGAGATGAGATGGACACTCCCTGCCGCTCTATGAAGGCTACCTCACCCCCCCTGTGTAACTTCTACGTGACCATATTGTCAAGAGATTGGCAAACCAAAGAAAATTTTATTTTCATAAGGAGAGAGCTAAGGCCTATAAGGCTATACAGGCTTGTCTCGTGTATCAGCGTGTACAGTAATCATTTTGTTAAAAATGTCTATTGTAAAAGTCTGTCGTTTATGTTCATATCTGCCGTTAAAAGTTGTACTCTTTTCGGAAATATAAATTACTAAAAATTTCAACATAGCAAAAATAAGTGTAACCTATGACCAAGAAACCATAGCCTAAGCAGCCCTAGCTACTCACACACACATTGACACGTGTACAGACATGAAGAAGTCGGCCCTTGTAATATCAAATGTAGTAAAAGCCATTTTAGCAAAAATGACGTTTTGACACCGTCGTACTCAGTTTCGCGAGATCTGTCGATCTGTGTATTTAAAATTTCGATATTCGCAAAAAAATGTAATTACGACCTAGAAAATTATGCAGATTCTCTTTGAAAATCGTGTTGTAATTGACAGTAATCGACAATGCAATAGTCAGTTAAATGCTGTAATTACAAATTTTTTGCCCGTTCAACTTATTACGACATTTCAAAAACGCCCATTTGATAGGGTATTTTGTCGTAAAATACAGAATTCACTATCGAGTGCTCTATACAGCAGTGTAAATTGAAGTAAATTTATCATGGAATTTTGTCGTAAAAGACATAATCCACTACCGAATGGTCTTTTCAACACTTTAAATAAATTCATTTAATGTAAACTTATCAGGTCCTTTTGTCGTAAAATACACAGTTTCACAATGTGTGGCTTTTACAGCACTTAGAATTAATGTTTTGGTTGGGAGCTGCTCCAAAATATCGACCCTTGTAATATCAAATGTAGTAAAAGCCAAAACACGACTTTACAGGAGAAGCAAAAAACAAAAATGGTCATCATATTAATGTCCATAACTTTTTTGATTTTAAAGTTATTTTAATAAATTTAATAAAATAAACATGGAACTAAGAGTTCTATAACATGAATAACATGGAAATTGCGTACCATGCGTAGTTTAAGATTTAGCATTGCATTTACTACAAAAAAACATTTTCAAAATGGTTTTTATGACCCTAATTTGAACCTAAAAAACTTATAGCTGTCGTTAAACATTGTAGTGCAAACCATTGGCATTCGTTTCGTTGAATATTTTATGTATTAAAAGACTCGTTTTTAATGTATCAAATGGAATTTATATTGATAAATTTAGGTGAATAGTCATAAAAACAAAAAGATAGAAAGCAAAATTGTTTATCAAATGAAACAATACAATTGAAAACAACAAAAAGACAACCAAAGCATAGTTTTACAATTTAACAGAACCATTTCTAAAATTTTCACATTTTTTTAGTATTAAAATTGTTCATTAAATTAAGTAATAGAATAAATTCTATTACTTAATTCAACAAAACATCAAAGAAAATATCTTATCTTAAAAATGTCCTGTAAATTATAGATTTAAATTTAACAGAAACATTAACAAAAATTGTGACACAAAATATTTTTTACAAGAAGCAACTTTTTTTTTTTCAAATTACAAATATACAGTTATATTATTATAACTACAGGAAACTACAACAAGTAACAAAACCAATTATTACTTTAGTTATTGATAAACAATTAAACAACACAACAAACATTAACCGTAAAAAAAATAACAAAATGAAATTCCGTATTTTTCCTGTAAGTCACTCTAGATCATCAATAAATGTAGTCAAAAGTCATACGTCCTACATTACGAATTTCAGCAAAAAAATAGATACTTTAAATCAGGTAATATAAACGTAACAAAGAAAACATAGCAAATCGAAAAATAATGTAAAGAAATAGTGATCTTAAATTCTATTCTTAAATTAGCCTCTTGATATTCCTACATTCTCCTCATGTAGATCAGATGAAAAAATACGGTGTATCATTTTGTTATGTCGTATTAGACTTCGTAAAAAAATCGGTGCAACCTATTGCAATTAATTATAAAAATCGTTGAGTTCTTGTAACAAATAATATTTGTTACTGTTGTTAAAAAACGGCCTCTCTCTGAACTTAAATATAAAGACTTAAAAAAACTGTGTTTAGATGGAACCATCCCTAAAAGATTTCATAGGAAATACTTAGAAATGCCCTTCCAGGGCAATTACATTGATAACCTAATTGCAACTGATGAAGAAGATCTAGACAGTGAGGAAAATAATAATGTATAATCAAAAATCTTAATCTCAAGAAACACATTCAATTTACAAAAAAGTGGGCTCAGTAAACTACAAAAAGTAGTAGATATCATTATAACTTTAGTTTATTCACAGACAACACAACCAAATATCAAATATTAACCGTAACAAAATAACAAAATGCTACACCGTATTTTTTCATCTGATCTACATGAGGAGGATGTAGGAATATCAAGAGGCTAATTTAAGAATAGAATTTAAGATCACTATTTCTTTACATTATTTTTCAATTTGCTATGTTTTCTTTGTTACGTTTATATTACCTGATTAAAAGTATCTATTTTTTGGTGAAATTCGTAATGAAGGACGTATGACTTTTGACTACATTTACTGATGATCTAGGGTGACTTACAGGAAAAATACGGAATTTCATTTTGTTATTTTTTTTACGGTTAATGTTTGATGTTGTGTTGTTTAATTGTTTATCAATAACTAAAGTAATAATTGGTTTTGTTACTTGTTGTAGTTTACTGTAGTTATAATATTACAACTGTATATTTGTAATTTTTAAAAGAAAGTTGCTTCTTGTAAAAATATTTTGTGTCACAAGTTTTGTTAATGTTTCTGTGAAATTTAAATCTATAATTTACAGGACATTTTTAAGATAAGATATTTTCTTTGATGTTTTAAATTCTATTACTTAATTTAATGATCAATTTTAATACTAAAAAAATGTGAAAATTTTAGAAATTGTTCTGTTAAATTGTAAACCTATGCATTGGTTGTCTTTTTGTTGTTTTCAATTGTATTGTTTCATTTGATAAACAATTTTGCTTCCTATCTTTTTGTTTTTGTGACTATTCACGTAAATTTATCAATATAAATTCCATTTGATACATTAAAAACCAGTCTTTTAATACATAAAATATTCAACGAAACTAATGCCAATGGTTTGCACTACAATGTTTAACTACAGCTATAAGTTTTTTAGGTTAAAATTAGGGTCATAAAAACCATTTTGAAAATGTTTTTTTGTAGTAAATGCAATGCTAAATCTTAAACTACGCATGGTACGCAATTTCCATGTTATTCATGTTATAGAACTCTTAGTTCCATGTTTATTTTATTAAATTTATTAAAATAACTTTAAAATCAAAAAAGTTATGGACATTAATATGATGACCATTTCTGTTTTTTGCTTCTCCTGTAAAGTCGTGTTTTGGCTTTTACTACATTTGATATTACAAGGGTCGAAGTGTCAAATCTCTATGTAGTAAACAATTACGCGATATTTGTATGAAGTGTCCGGTCCAGTGTGTGGTTTTACTTTTACCACAAAGAGTTGGAACATCTTAGGATTTACCACAGTTCGGGCTTTAACGGTAACATATGCATCAATTTCTGACTTAGCCGTATAGAACTTTATTTGCTCTGAATTACATAAAGTTAGATCGCCAAATTCAACCCAAAAATATAGCATGCAAATATTTACAATTATAATTACAATTATAATTATTAAATATTATTAAATATTTACAATTATTATTATCATATTTAAAATATTTCTCATAATTATCATATTTTGTTGTAACGAGAGTCATGATTATGAACGACATCTAATTCGAGACTCAAATCATGGCTACTTCAAATCATACTACTGCTTCACATCAGGAGGTCGCGGGTTCGATTCCCGGCGGGGTACAACTTTGTAGGACTCGGTTTGGTTGGTGGTAGGGCATTTTGTGAGCCCGCCTGTCTAGCTACCACCATCTTATCTAAGTCTTGCCGCCAAACATCAATGTTAACAGCATTGATGTGTTCCGGCATGAAGATAAGATAGCCAGTTGTCCATTGCGTTGGGGAATCTTAGTAAGCCCGCTTCCATCTTCGGCATCATCGTCACTTACCACCAGGTGAGATGATCCCAAGGGCTTACCAATCGATGGTAAAAATATATATTTAAAGCGTACTAAGTGCAACATACATCATAGATAAGAAAACCTTAGTTTTTGATGGTTTCAAAGGAATTATCAGCAAAGAGGGTCAGGATTCAATTTGGTCGACTGTATTATACTTTAAGTTGGGCTTCAAATCGTTATACAGGGTGTAACAGAAAGGTGTGATAATACTTCAAGGTTGGCTTTTACCCATCAAACTGAACAACTTTTGTTCTACAACTTTGTTCAAATCGCAAAGAAATTTTCGGACTTTTCATACAAACTTGGTTCGCCAGCTGATCGATTTGTATGAAAAGTAAAAAAAAAAATTGTGATTTGAACAAAGTTGTAGAATAAAAGTTGTTCAGTTTGATGGGTAAAAGCCAACCTTGAAGTATTATCACACCTTTCTGTTACATCCTGTATATTTAAATAATTTTCCCCTAAGAAGTTATACACAAAAATTATCCTAAATAAACAGTTCCAGACACATCCGATAGACTTAGCATTTTAAATTTCAGTGGCATATAGCTAAAAATAAAAGTTGAGCAAAAAGCTTTTATGCAATCTTGCGCCGGCACATAAGCATTTTTTAATACTGTTTGTTACTCATAGTCATAACCTATATGTACCTAGGCTTTAGCTATAATAATAATAATAATTACACGCATCATCCACCTGGTTTATTTAATTTAGTCAAAAAATATACAATGAAATATGTTAAAAAAGTAGGTTTGAAATTTTAAAGGGTTAATTTTCGTAGAATCAAGTCAGGAAAATATTGAAAAAAAAAGATCTACAATTTTTCTTCAGTGTCTGTCGCACACAAATTCTTGATTCACTATTCAGATTTATTATGGTAAATAAAAAAAAAATTGAAGATCGGATCGGATCGGATTTTTCAATATCTTTCCTATAATCTAAACTTGGTTCTGGGTAACTCCATAAAATTTCAAACGTACTTTTTAACATTCTGTATAAAGGCTGTTTTAAAACATCTTAAACTGAACAACTTTTCTCCAGGAACACAGTTAATTCGCAAAAAGATGGTTAACGAATGTGCAGGCACTTGAAAAGACATCATCATATTATTATCATATAGAAAATTTTTTCAGCAATCTGGAGGTGTATATTTCGAAGTATACATTTCAATTTTCGAAGTGCACTTTCGCAAACACTTCCCGAAACGTTGAGTGTACAAGTCCCGCGTGGTAGGGACTTTGTACTAGGTAGAAAAAAATATTGACGATTTAAAAGCATGTGTAAAGCATCTACTTAAATAAAAAACATTTTGAGTTTGAGTTTGAGTTAATAATAATAAATTGTTTATTTGCCAAAAAGAAAAGTGAACAAATTTACATTACAAATACTAAAGGGTACACACAGTCACGTTAGGAAACAAAAACAAAAATAGATAAGAATATTAAGTTTAGGTTTGAGGTACAGCGTTATTTGTTCAAGATTGCTGCTGGACCTCACACTAGGCCGAGCCTGTCTCGTGAGGGCCAGATTCACTATTTGCTTTACCCGACAGACCGGAGTTGGATTGAGTGCTTCGTTTGCTGCTGCTGAGTCTGAAGAAAAAACTTGAATTTGAACACAAAAGTCATGACGCAAGACGGTACAGAGTCTTTAACCTCTCTACTTGCCAACCGCCGAAAAATAAAATTCTATTTTTTTTTCTTCTTCAATTTTCTTTACCGATCATAATAACTTCTCTAATATTTAAATAACAGTTGTAAAAATTGATTACCAATAAAGCTACTTATGCTGTGATCTGTGATGTATTCCTTTCCGATACATAACAAAAATAACAAAGAAGAACATATGATACTGTATTATTGAGACATCTTTCTACTATGTTCTGGCAAATAAACGCTTTGACCAAGGAAAGAAGAAGTAAAAAGAAGGAAGGTGCCAAAAGTTTGCAACCACAACTCGTTTGTTTACCTTTTGCCTAAAGCTAAAAAAATAATTTGGTCTGGTAAGGTAAGTTAGGTGAGATGATCTGGAAGCACTGACTTGATGTCGTGAGGGCGGACATTAGAGCAAATGATCTAACTTAGTAGGATGTCGAAGATTGAGAAAAGTGGAGAAGATTCAGTGGGAATCCGCGATAACGAGTAGAAGAAGAAGAACACGCATATTGTAACTTCTCCACTGGTTAATCAGCTAATCGATAATTATGAAATATCTACTTTAAAAATGTAATATTGGTTCCAAGGGGAAAGTTGTTTATTTAGTATGATGACGGTCTTACACCAAATCTACTGACTCCAGATTTCAGTAAAAAAGATGCTATTTGAGTAAAGTCGAAAGTTATTTAGCAGTATATCTTAAAAGCAAGTGTAAACGTTAGTTAAAAACTGTATTATTGATTTAATTTAGGAATTGATGTTTTGTAGTTATTTTAAATCAGAAGCTAGCAACATTGTTATTTCCCTCGAATATGCTTTTTGACTTCGCTAGTTTGTCTATAGTTCTACTGAATTATTCGAATGTGGTTAACGGCTGTGTGAACTGAGATATTTTGTCGTTTTTGGGAAAATAGATGAATTAGAAGAGAAATGCGATTTTAATACTCACTCTTATCGTAAGTGCCTTTCACGTGAAAATTAGAGATGCAGCAATACCTTTGATAGACTAGTCGGATTTTTTTCTTAAAAAAAATTCAGAACCATCAGTTATCTTTTCGAAGTTCTTTAGTTTAGTTTATGTTTTTTCCCATTATCTTCCCTATTATAAGCAAACATCTGTTAACAAAATTCGTTACGACATAAAAGGCAAAAATAGAGCAGTCTCTAGAGTAGTGTGCAATTTCAGAACCGAGCAGGCAAAATCAATAGTCAGCCCAACACCAATGAAAATCTGCTCACATGGAGATGGTCAAATTATATTGCATCTTAAAGAATATGTTTTTTTTAAATGTGTTGGTGTGTGTTTGTTTGGACCCGTCGTTTCTTCTCACTCACCAAACACTTCCCGAAACGGTAGGAATTCCGAGTTCCAAGTGGTAGGAACCTCGTATTAGGTAGATAAAAGAGTGACGTTCGAAAAGTGTACAGTCGCCCACAGATATATTATCTGAACCCCCAAGTTTTAAAACGTAATTCGCACTTTGCTTTGAAACGCCCTCTATCGCAATTTCTAACTAGTAGATGTTTGCGTGTGCCTGCGCGAAAACTTGTTCCGAATTACTTGCTCGGCTGTGGCACTGCTGGAACTTTTTGTATTTCTATTTCAAATTATAGAAAATCTGATTTATGAACAGTAATATATATAAAGAACAAAATACATTTTACCATGCTAGGATTCGAATTCCCGACCTTTGGCTTGTAAAGCAGGTGCTTACCAAGATTGGTTATTGTCTAGCCAGGTTCAATGTTGAAATTTGTCATCATACTTATCATACTTTCTATGCCTATGACGCAGTCATGACATCTTCGTCAAGGCAGACTGTATAATAATGCATTGAAGATTATAGTGAGGGTAATTTACCAGAATTATGTTTGACAACTAATGTGTGATATTTATCTACCTACCTCGAATAGATAGACTCTAGCCAGTGACAAGATTATCGTTCACCTCGACAGCTAGTTCATTGAGTTGTTTTGAGTTTCAAGTTTAATATCTTCTAGTTATTATTGAACAGACTTTTAAAAGCTTAAATAATAGTGTATTGGGAATAAAACCTTCTGTGGTTTATAGTATTTCCAGATGATAAGGTGTCGCGGTAAGTAGAGATTATAAATATTTGTTTTAGAATATATTATTACAATAAAATAGCTAATTGTTTCGTGAAACATGTTCTTTTGATAGAATTAATATGTATAGATATATCTTTTCCAGAAAATCACAGTTCGTTTGTGGATTAAGACATATCAAGAACTGGTGACGTGAAGCGTAACCGCCCCGGCCGCGGCCCGCAAGCGATGGCATACCTATACAGATGCTTCTGGCCTTCACCGTGAGATCACACAGAAGAATTGAAAACGACTAATTCAACTGCCGTTACATATAATACATCATTGGAAAGAATGAGGAGACATTTACATGCAGCTGGGATCCACAATTATAAGCCGGCAAAAAAATAGAACTAACCGAAGCTCATCGTCAAGCCAGAATAAGATTCGAAGCAAATTATCTTAATTTTGATTTAGAGAATGTGTTTTATAATTTAAATTTAATTACAGATAATGAGTATAAATAGTTATATAGTTATATAAATATTATATAGTTAAATAGTCATATATACAGATAACATAATAAACTATTATTTGTAAAGAGAATAAAATCATCCTATGACAAATAACTTGAGAGATATAAATTGTTACTAACATGTTGGTTCTCTTAATTAAAAAATACCTAATCATAGTTTGAGTTTATTCAGAAATATAGGTATTCATTTTCTAAAATAGATAAAAATAAAATCTTTGGATATTTAATTTTTTTTTTATTATTTTAAACTCTGTTATTAACATTTAACATAAAGTCACAGAATGACAAAATGAGCATTTATTTCAAAAAACGTAAAAGAGACGACGGGACTCGAACTCGTTCCTCTCAATTTCATTTCAAGTCCGTTTACTAAATGAGCAATATCAGCGGCTGCTGTAAGGTTGAAATAAAGATATGTACGGTACCGTAGCAGCTGTTCCTTCGTAAACTAATCAATAGATGGCATAACCGAGAAAACATCCATCGTTATATATTTCCTTTAACCGAAGGTTCTCGTTTGCGTGTTGCGTTTTTGGTTGTTACGTCGTTATAGATACTGAGGGGGGTTCAGATATATCTGTGGGCGACTACACTGTAACCTACTTCCAATAAAATATTTTCATTTAATTTCATTTCTTATACTTATTTATCTTAGTTCAAACCCATTCTTGCATCTTCATTCAAAACCTTCATCCCAACTAGCAATTCATTACTCTTGATCAAAGAGAATAAGTTCTTAGGTCTTTGCTGAGACTAGGGGAGAGTGGGGTAATTGCGGACGCTTAAATACATATTCAAATAAAATCTGAAGCATTAGTAGTAAGCAGTTTTTTCTTTTACGTAATTACACTTTGCTTACTACTTTACAAAATCAACATAATCTTTTTCTCTTAATTTATTAATTACTGTAAAATATTTCAAAAAAAACAAAAAGCTTCCTGTCCGTAATTACCCGGTGCATGTGGGGTAAATGCGGAGACCAGTTGGGGTAATTGCGAATGAACTAACTGAACTGAAAATAACAAATGTAACCATCGGACGTAGATTGTGGACGTACTTCTCGGAACAAAAGATACAGAAATATTCTTATTTCTCTGCATCTTGGACTTTATACCGAGATAGTTGTTTTTCTTTTTGATACTTATCTATTTTTTTTTTCTTTTTTCTCTATGTCCACAGGTATCATATAAATATTTTTCTTAATTCTCCTAGTTTTTCACTTTTTAATACCAAGGTATTCACGTTGAACCAGTTGTGTCCTTCTTTTACAAAGAGTGTCGTTTACTGCGTCAGTAATATGAGTTTTCTGTCAATTTAAAACTATTCATTCAATTAAAAACCAGAAATGCAAACAACATGATTTTTCATAATGATTCAAACATGAATCGTTGATGTACACCAAAAAGTAATATCCCAAAAATAAACCCTTGAAGCAAACCTATTTTAACCCAACAGATTGATGGCTTTGTATCGTTAATTCTTAAATTTTGGGTTGTATTTACCAGATATAGTTCTATTAGATATAAAGTGACCATAAGCCTTTGTTGATCCAGTTGGATAAAAACAAGAGGTACCTCATATCTGTAATTACTAATTAATTTTTAAATGTGGTGATTACGGACGTCCGTATTTACACCAACTTCTACGTCCGTAATTAACCCAATTATAGATTTTCTTCTTCAGAAATATTTCTGCGGTTAAAATAAACACGTATGACTTCTTTATTGCTACAGTTTAAATGATGCATCCCACAAGTATCATTGTCAAAATAAACTTTTCGGTAATTACCATATCAATAAATATACACGGTATTAAATGTAGCTAAAAAAGTATAAGGAAAGGTAAAAAAAACCTTAATGATCCTTAGTTTCGAAAGCGTGAGTGGCCTGCATCTCAACTAATGTCCTTGAACTAAAGATGGTGGATGCGATCAAATTAGAATTAGATTACGAGGTGCGGAGGGGTGATATGATAACCTTCTAAAAATAGCTGTGTACGGAATTACCTCGTGTCCGCAATTACCCCACTCTCCCCTAAACTTTAACCCCATTACCCTAACTAAGCCCTAACAGCACCCCTGGGAAATAAAACTTAGCCAGAAAATTAAATCAAGTTATTGAAATAAAAAACGAGTCTTTAATAAAGAGCAATTAGTGCAAGGACAGTGTTGAGTTGCTATCGATAAAATTACTACTGTTATTAGTTTGTTACTGTTATTGTTTACTGTTATTACTATTATTACTGTTGTTACTGTTATTATTGTTATTAGTTTGGAAACTAGATATCTCTGACCGAGTTGGAAATGGATTGAAAACTACCGGGCTGGTTGGTCCACATTCATTTTCATTGTCAGTTTCTAGGTAACTCTGTTGATAATATTTTAATGACAAAGTGACATAAATCTTTTTATTTGCATTGCGATAATATTTTTTTCAGTAGTTACAAGAGAATAAAAATAGAATAGAATATTCTTTATTGCAATAAATGTGGTAGATAATGATGTTTACATTTTTCTTATATATTAGTAACACACATTTAGTCGTTAACCGAAATGCAATATTCAAATACATTTAGCAAAATCATTACTAGACAATAATATTAAAATTAAAACCAATGATAAGCAAGTCTGAGTAATTTGTTATTATTGCGTGAACGAGAATTAGTTGCCAATAATCTGAACAATTAAATTATTAAAATATATTAAACTAGTATGATTCTCAGGGGTTTAAAATAAGTATATTTTTTGTACATATATTTTTTTAATAATTTTTAATTAGATTTTATATTTGAACTGGATATATTTACATATAAAGAATTTGAGCTTGTATTTGTTAGTTTTTTATTATCTTTCTTTTATTGCAAATAATATTAAATACTAGCTTCCACCCGCGACTTCGTCTGCGTGGACTTTAGAATTGGGTCCAAAGAGAAATAAAATGTTAAGGCAGCGCCATCTAGTGACAAAGTAAAAATTTCAGTTTTTAGCCATTCCTCTGGGAACCCTCGAGTTTTCTGCGATAAAAAGTATCCTATGTGTTAGCCCAGTGCTTTATCTATCTACCCACCAAATTTCATCCAAATCCGTTAATAGTTTCGGCGTGAAAGTGCAACAAAGAAACAAAAGAAATAAAAGCTTGTAATAAACACACAAACAAACATCCATACTTTCACATTAATAATATTAAAGTGAGAAGTTACCTATGATTTTCTAGTCTTAATAGATTTATAAATGAAATGTAACTTATTATGTTCTTTACATTCAAACAGTTTATCGATGTTGAAGGTACATCACTAAAGTCGTGTCGCTCGAGGAGCGGACTCGCTATAATTAATTCATGTAAAATTATGAAAGCTTTTGGAAAAAAATCGAAAATTCGACCTGACGTGACGAGGGTTTCCCGTACTGGTCGAGTGTGAAAAAAAAATCTTTTTGAATAAAAAAATGTTTGTTCATTCATTTCCGTCACAGAGTTTGATTATTAATTACTCAGGTAACGCTTTGCAAACATTAAATATTTAACTTTTGTAATAACGAAAGAACGAAGTAGGAAAAATGAGGCTGATTTAGAGCCTTCATAATCAGCTGTTTGGACATTTTAATACGTAAGTAGTTGTAGAGTACAGAATACACATTTTTGTGCAGTTAGAAATATTTTTGTGATTTTTTTTAACCATATCTGTAATTGATTGCCTTGATACATTTTAAAATTTCTTACTTTGGGGGGGGGATTTGGGGGGGAGGTTGGGCCTCCGGTACCCTCACTCACTCCGCGAAAAACAACTTACGTAATAGTTACTTACTTACGTAATTTAATTAATAATAATGTCCTGGATAAATCACGCACGGTCATTTGGCCCCAAACTGTATTATGGGAACCAGAGACTGATATACATAGACATATACGTTTAAATACATACATACGTAGGTCACGGCATAAATTTTGTCGTATGAAGAAAGTATTTATTGATTCATATTATGATTTTCAGAACTTTGTGTACACTTTACCATTTACAAAAAACAATTGTCAGATCAGCGCTGCTACTACTTTGTCTCAGTTGAATCGCACACTGAATCTCCAAACCATGATCGGGCCCTCCTTAGATTCAACCTGCCTCTGTTCTCCTATTCCGTAGCAAAGTTAAAGAAAATTAAAATCGTGTTACCAAACTTAGACAATAAGGTAAATGATTCAGTAGTTTTAGGTCAGATTCTTCAAAAAACTTCCGACTCAGGTAGGGGTGTTAGTGCCGGTGCATTTTCAGTATGAAAATTTTCTGAACGCTGTGTTGAATTCAATGACAAAAATTATGGTTATGCGTATAATAATCAGACACAAACTTTGATATTCTAGTGAGCTCTAAATGTTTACTATTTATTCTGATAAACATTTGCTTCTCAACTCAGTTTATTTAAAAAAATACACAATGATTTTTTATTCAAATTAGCCTTTTTTACTGAAATCGGGTAATCGTCACTGCCAAAGGCCCACATTTTACTTTGTGATTAGACTTGTGCGCTGAAATTTTTAAACAGGTTACATCGCTTGTGTAGATTTAATTCACAATAGAAATTATTTAGGATTTTTTTTTTGCCATTTATTAATGCAAGAAACTTGTTTGTCATGTTGTTCGCCAATTAACGTGAGGGATACCTAGACTGTATAAATTTTCATAATATTGAAATGGTATGACCGATATGATTACGATAATTCTTACAACTGAAACCGGGAAGCCTACTAATTATTTGCGTATGATTTACCCGTTTTTCATCAAAGCTTCTTACACGAGATTTTTCTGTTTTTTTAGTTATGATTTCTTATGGGTGTCCTGACCAAGAATTGACTTAAAAATTAAATAAGCTATATAAATACAATCATTTTATTATCCTAAAGGGATACTCTTTTTGACAAAGTACTTTCTTCATTTCTTCGTTTTATTCTTTAGTTTTTAGACTGCGCCAAAATTTATGAAAGTAATGGAGCGTGGTGATCAGTAGTTAGAACTAGCTCTATTGCTGAATACAAAAAAAAATAATAGTTTGGTCAATACTTATTTGTTTTATAATAAGTGTGTTACCTAACTAAGGAGTGCACTTTAAGATAATTGACCACGCTGAATACGTTAAAAACAACCGACTTCAATCGCAACAACTCCAATTTTGTTATGTTTTTGTTGATTTTCTCAAAAACCGCTGAATCGATTTCGATAAAATTTTTATGGGACCACCTGTGAAGTATATATACCCTTTTAAACAAAAAAAGATTTTTCTAAATCGGTTCAGGCGCCTTCGAGTAATCGGTGAACATACATAAAAAAAAAGATTCCGACGAATTGAGAACCTCCTCCTTTTTTTGAAGTCGGTTAAAAATACAAACAAATCAACGCTGTGTTGTATCCATTAGCCGTACGATAAAACTTCTACCGTAAGCTACGTATATAGATATAATATATTCAGACACAGAGCAAACAAATCTGCTACTCACAGAAATGTTTCCCTGGGTGGGGATCGATCCCACGACTCTTGGATCAGTAGTCAGGAGCACTAACCACTGAGCCACCGAGTCAGATGAATGATTTGTTTTTTTCTGCATCCGGGTGTTTTTAATTTAACAAAAATAAGACGATTTTTATCGCTGATATGAACTGTTACCTTGTATAAATACAAATTTTGTTTAAATAAACCACAAAAGTTTCTATCATACGGTCAGACGGCCAGTCTATAGAGATTTAAAAAAAAAGAAAATTTTATCTTAAAATGGAGAAACGTAATGTAGAACAAACGTTGCCAGATTTGATTCGACATCTGCCATTAAAAACACTTTTTATAAGATGTGACAAAATCAGCTGAAAAAATTTAAATGGTGCTTCTGCTTTCCCCCAAGGAACCCAAAGTCAATTCGCGAAAATAATGACACTATTTGACTGATTAAAATAATTTGACCGATAAAGGATAATGGCAAGATCATACCTGACTTTTTAAAACGTATAAAATAAAGACGAAAACAAAAATAAGTTAAATACTTACTCTTGATTTTTAAATAAATCAGTATAGTTATTGTAACCGGAGGAAATTTATTAATTCTTTTTGGATGTTTAGTTGACTAACTGGTTCTATAGCCCGTTCCGAGGGTACGTTCTGACAGCGCCCGTTCACTCTGACAACAGGATAGCCTAATATGAATCCTGTAAGTGTGAAAGGGAAAGTACAACACAGCAACAGTTGCTGTCAGGGTGTACCCATGGAACGCGGTCTTGAGCAAAATGTCATTGTTGTGCTTTTAGTGTTGCCATTCGCTAGATACTTCACAATCGTAGAAGAATATTTTTTGTTAAAATTTTAGTGAAAGGAAATTATTCTCTTTATCTTTTTTTCTCTGCTTCAGAGAGTCTTAATTCTTAAAGGAATACGTTATGGAGTAACACCTGAATAGTTTTTTGTATTTTTTATTTTTATACTTTAGCAAATCTAATCCAGGTAAATTGATATATGGGAGTTTGCCATTGTTCTTTCGGATTTGTTAAAGGTGTATATTTTCTACATATTCTATTTTGCACTTTCATGAGTAGAAGGCTCAGTTTAAACAGTTTGAGTGCAATATAAACATAATCTCCTGCTCATAACTGTATTGATGACATCAATTTTAATCATCATAAGCCAAAAGGCGTCCACTGATGGACAAAGACATCCTCCAAAGACTTCCACGCCAACCGGTCCTGTGCTGCCCGCATCCAGTAGCTTAAGGCAACCTTCACCAGGTAATCGGTCGGGAGACTTGCCTATGCTACATCTTCCAGTGTGCAGTCAAGTGTCATAGTAATTATTAAAAAAAATGAGATTTTCTTTTGGGCTCGACGTTTCTTCTCGTTTCGCTTCCTGGAATGTTAATTGTACAGTACAAGTTGCGCGTGGTATAGACTTTGTACTATACAGTACTTTGTACTTTGTAAGTTTTATTATATTTTTCAATACGTCCGGGTTCGATTCCCGCGATTTGGACGGTTATGTCCCACTCGCAAAATGTCCCGCGTGCTCGAAATGGCCCGTTCTCGAACTGAGTACAAGTTTTTTTTTAAATCTATGAATACAGTTTCTCTTGTCACTAAAATTGATGACATATTCCCAAAGAACAGATCTTCGTAGGGACATTTTGCGAAAGGTACATTTTGAGAAAAGGATCTTTACGAAAGGGACATTTTGAGAAAGGGGCCTTTTGCTAAAGGCGACCAGGAGACAGTTTGCGAAAGGGGCATTTTGCGAAAAACCCCTTCGTACCTTTGTCTTATAGTTTCAGACTCCCCCCCTCCCCCATACAGACCGATCTAAATAGCCCACCTGTATAGAAAAAAAATGAATAATATTTTTGAGTCTAAAGGTTTTCGAGTTCCTATAATTAGAATAATATGTACTTACCTAGTTCTAAAACAACTTTCATACAATAGTTATGTTAGGTTTATACATATATGTATTATTAGTACTAATCAGAACATTAATCATACAATACTCTGGGCGTATTTGGGACGATACATCAACATTACTTGCTGCTTACATCAATTTATCTAGTTGTGTAATAATGTGAAACTACGCCCTAAGTACAATGCGTATACCCCGAGGGTATATTCGTTGTAACTAAATAAAACCTCCTTATGTATGACTAACTAAGTCATTACTTAGATAGGTACAATACAAATACGGAATGAATGTAGATACATTTTTTTTTTACAGCAGTACCTTATTATTCTGGCACATACATCTACAAACTTTTTATTTATATGTATCTAAATATTTAATTGGTATGTAACGACTATATCTCTATTAAATTATGACGTCATAGAATACTATATATATATATATATATATATATATATATATATATATATATATATATATATATATATATATATATATATATATATATATATATATATATATATATATATATATATATATATATATTTATTTATATATATACTGTTGTTTTTACTTTTGATAAAAATGTATCAAAAGTGCATTTTTTGTGACTCCAGAAAAGTACTATAGAACTAAATTTGGCCAGTTTCATGACTTAACATATACCTTAAATTATTACCTTAAATTATATACCTTAAATTATTGGCAATTCTTTTTGTCAAATTCTATAATAAGCGCCTTTACTCGCATACAGTACCGATATTTTTAGTCTCTTTCTGACTAAAAACATTCATGTTACTTTCTAGAACCGAGGGAGATATATTATGATATTATCTTCCACATGTTTACTTGTGGTCATTGTTCCTTTCATCATTACAAAAGTTACAGTACACAAAAGCCTAATTGAGTTGCGAATAGGGTTGCCAGGCCCAAAAATAGAAAAGCCGGACACAAATCCATATTTAGCCGGACATTTTGCCCTGAAGGCCTGAAACACTGGTTTTTCTTTTGTAAAAAAATTATAGGTAGGTGCGACTCCTGCGAGAGATCGCAAGTCATGCGTGTCTGCGTCAGTTACTCGCGCTTTCGTTCGACATATTTGGCTGGGCGGGGTTGACGAAAAGTCTAACGAAAGCCGGACGGGCCGGATATTTGGCCGGACAAGACTGTAAAAAGCCGGACATGTACGGCTAAAGCCAGACACCTGGCAACCCTAGTTGAGAAGGGTGAAAACAATCTGGTATATTGTTTAGCTACCCACTCTGGCACCTGGCGAGGCTCCTCTTCTAAGGAGATATTATGTAAGGAGATATTATCTTCTTATAAATAGCGACAGAACAAAAATCCCTATTATTATACAGCTGCTTGACCTGTGATACCTTGATGTTATGTATTTATACGTTGTAAATAAACTTACTGCATTAATACTATAGATATTCAGAACAAGAAGCTTTAGAACACACCCCGGACACTTCATACATATTTCGCGCGATTGTTTACTACATATACATTCATGTTTCTACTAGGGATGATCCAGATTCAGTAATTAGCCCTCATTGTCTTTGTTGTTAGCTAGATTTTTACAAATAAAGTGGAGTGGAGTGGAGTTCGCAAAATGATATTGGCCGCTAGCTTTTTCGAAACATTATTTTGAAAAAAGAACATGTGTTTTTTATTTTCTTCGTAGGTGTAGTATAAAGCACTATGTATCACTCGGAAGAAAGTGCGATTCCCAACTCGAGTGTATTTAGGCCCTCGGCTGCTCTCTCGTTGGTAATCGGCCACTTTCTCGCCTTAATGAACAATGTACCAATCCTTTGATTTGAACGGTGTTGAAAAGGTTAATTTGAAGGATGTACCAAAAACAATTTCTGTAAGAAATAGAGGCTACAAATTGTTAGGAGATATTGAATTCCTTCCTGCACTGAATCCTGATAATATTGGTCACTATAGAGGGTATAGTTTCCATAACGACCAAAGACTCTGTTATGATGATTTGATGGAAAAAATGTATACATAAAGCAAAAAAAAAGGTTAAAGTTTTTTTCCACTTAGGATGTAATAAAAGTAATTTCAGTGCGCCCTAAATTTTAGTTGGTTTTTCAAACCAGAATATAAATAGTTAAATAATAAAAGAGTTTTCATTATTGAATGTTCTCGGCTTACCTAAGGTCTCTTTCTATACCTAGTTTATTTTTTTGTTTTTTTTTGTACTCCAGGATATGGTCACCCTACACAACGTTCTCCTTAAGAAATGTAATAAAAAATGTGTTATCTATTAAAGTATAACACGAACAAGGGCGGGTAGTTTGCCAAATATTAGTACAAAATTTTTCACAATTTCTGATATAGCCTCCTTGTATCTAGAAGCTTGGGTTTATTAAATATAGACCAAAATAAGGATCACTCAGTTCGGACGTTCAATGAAAACATTTATTTTTACTTTTTCTCGAAAAAACGAGTAAGATGTCAGTCACGATTTTTGCGTCACAAATTCTCCCAAAGGCATAATTATAGTATACATAATATGTATACACCGGGAATATTACATACTAATTTAGTTGAAGACGGTTATTTATAAGATCACTCAGACGGCGCATAGGAAGACTGAATGATCCACATAAACCGTTATAAATTTCTAACGCGGCTTTCAAACGAATTGAAAATTTGTTACAAGCTTTCACAATTTTTTTTATACAAATGCATTATATTCTCGGATATGCTTTATGGCTTTTTCTTCAGGTGTCCAGATTGAGTGATCCAGTTAATTCAATAACTTCCTTGATTCAGGTTACACAAATTTTATACCTTACTATGAAGTTTTCACAATTATTTACTAAATCCTCCCAAATTTTGGTAGGGATTGAATAAGGCTTTTGAAAAGATCACTCAGTTCACACACACAAACACACATTTGTATGTTTGCGTGGTCTAGTAGCTAGTCTGCTTGCTTCACATCTGGAAGTCGCGGGTTCGATTCGGTAGGGTTGGTGGTAGGGCATTTTCGGAGCCCGCCTGGCTTGTTACCACCATTTTAGTCTTGCGACCAAATATCAATCTCAAAGTCTCGGTTACCAAGATTCCCTAACGTAATGGCTACCTTATATCCATGCCGGAACACTATTACCACATTATTTCACCTGATGGTAAGTGATGATAATGCAGAAGATGGAGGGGAGCTTACCAAGATTCCCCAACGTAATGGCTACCTTATATCCATGCCGGAACACTATTACCACATTATTTCATCTGATGGTAAGTGATGATAATGCAGAAGATGGAGGGGAGCTTACCAAGATTCCCCAACGTAATGACTACCTTATATCCTTATATTATATACTATCTATAGTATTGGTGTGTTCCGACATGGATATAAGGTAGCCATTACGTTGGGGAATCTTGGTAAGCTCCCCTCCATCTTCTGCATCATCATCACTTACCATCAGGTAAAATAATGTGGTAATAGTGTTCCGGCATGGATATAAGGTAGCCATTACGTTGGGGAATCTTGGTAAGCTCCCCTCCATCTTCTGCATCATCATCACTTACCATCAGGTGAAATAATGTCAGGGGGTACAAGTTGTGGATAAGAAAGACCAACTGCATGTCTGTATGTCTCCTATAGCAATCTCGTCGTCGAGTCGAGTCGGACTGGCCCATGAAGGGTTCCGTAGCAGCAAGTAACATGATATAAAAGTTCTTGTAGTTCGTTGTAGGTAAATTGCGGTTTACGATTTATGACGTATTAAAAAAAACTTACTAGATCTCGTTCAAACCAATTTTCGGTGGAAGTTTGCATGGTAATGTACATCATACATTTTTTTTAGTTTTATCATTCTCTTATTTTAGAAGTTAAAGGGGGGGAGACACATTTTACCACTTTGAAAGTGTCTCTTGTGCAAACTATTCAGTTTAGAAAAAAATGATATTAGAAACCTCAATATCATTTTTGAAGACCTATCCCTAAGATACCCCACACGTATGGGTTTGATAAAAGTTCTAAGTATGGGGAACCCCCAAATTTATTTATGTTTTCAATTTTTATGTGAAAATCTAAATGCGGTTCACAGAATACATCTACTTACCAAGTTTCAACAGTATAGTTCTTATAGTTTCGGAAAAAAGTGGCTGTGACATACGGACGGACAGACAGACAGACATGACGAATCCATAAGGGTTCCGTTTTTTGCCATTTGGCTACAAAAATACTAAAAACAAGCTGTTCTAGATACAAGCTGCAAAAATAAGCAAGGTAACCGATAGGCAATTTGGGCAAAACAATTTTGGACTCGGAAAATTTTTGGCTCTTTCATACTAATTTGATCACGTGATCGGCCTACTTTGTATGGAGATGCCCAAAATTTTTTTGCGAATTGACCATTGGTTTTTGGCAAAAGTTGTTCAGTTTCATGAAATGAAGCCACTGTGAAGTTTGGTGGGGGGTCCAAAAATAACCCTATATGTATACATCCATACACAAAAAACATTACTTTTTAGCAGTCGAGAAATTAATCATGTAAACACGACAATGACAGAAAAGACTTATCTAGGGTATGTTCTCTGTTCAAATCAAAAGGCCAAAAGTTTTGTCGCACCTGCCCTAAATACAGGGTGTTAAAAAGTGCGTTTGAAATTTTAAGGGGTTACTCAGAATCAAGCATAGAACCACGGAAAATTTTTGAAAAAATCCGCTCTTCAATTTTTTTTTCAGATTCTCATACTAAATCTGAATAGTGAATCAAGAATTTGTATGAAAAACTAAAAAAAATATTTGAAGAGCGGATTTTTTCAATATTTTTCCTGGATTCTATACTTGATTCTGAGTAACCCCTTAAAATTTCAAACGCACTTTTTTTAACATCCTGTATTGTACCTGTACCCTTTCATCCATACCTCACTTGAAAAGGGTTTGATTGTGGCCCTAAGGGTTTTTCATTGGACCCTTGAACGACAATCGGATTTGGGTCCTTTCTGCCGTTACATGTATGATTGTACTCCCAATGAAACCCATCTACATTCCGCACCTGTGACTAATAATAGAAACTTTGGGACGTTTTCCTCCTCCTTAATCGGTCCCTCAGTGCTCAGGATCGTGACCCTTTCAATTAGTTTTTTCCTGGATCGTGTTGCGCCCACAGTATAAGGACATTATACAGTATGGACAATCCCTGCCCCTCTCTGAAGTCTACCTCACCCCCCCCCCCAGTGTGACTTCTCAGTAACCAGTTGTCAAGAAATTGGCAAACCAAAGACAATTTTATTTTCGTTAGAAGAGAGGTAAAAGTCTGTCATTTATGTTCATATCTGCCTTTAAAAGTTATACTGTTTTCGGAAATATTAATGACTAAAAACGTCAACGTAACAAAAAGAAGTGTAACCTACGACAAGGCGATATAACCAAGAAGCTTTAGCTTAAGCAACCCTAGATTCTCACACACACATTAACACGTGTACAGATATCAAGAAGTGTCAAATTTCTATGTAGTAAACCATAACGCGATATTTGTTTGAAGTGTCCAGGGTGTAGTAACGCCAAGCCTCGCGGTTCACCGCCAGACTCGATGCCTCGTGGATCGTCTTCTTCAGCGTCTTCGTGACGAGATCAGCCCATCGAGCTGGTCTGCGGTCCCGTGTTCTGCTCCCTTCCACTTTTCCAATAATTGACCACGCTGAATACGTTAAAAACAACCGACTTCAATCGCAACAACTCCAATTTTGCTGTTTTTGTTGATTTTCTCTAAAACCGCTGAATCGATTTCGATAAAATTTATATGGGACTACCTGTGAAGTGTACCCTTTTAAACAAAAAAAGAATTTTCCAAATCGGTTTAGACATCTTCGAGTAATCGGTGAAAATACATTAAAAAAAAGATTCCGACGAATTGAGAACCTCCTCCTTTTTTGAAGTCGGTTAAAAAGAAGACACTTTACCCGAGTGCTAAATAGGTAATGATTTTTCTTGTCTATGTAGGTATGTATGTGTGTTTTCCGTTAACTAGGCTTAGGTTGATGAGAATGACTTGATGAATTTTCTCTTAAGTCATACCCAACCGCTCATACGAATGGTAATGTTTTTTGTATGTATAATATGTAGGTAGATACGTATTTATGTTTGTTTCATCGGTACCTCTTGTAACCAAAACGTTTTAATGGATTTCGGATTGAGGGATGTCATGCTCCCTGGCAGGACATGTAGGTAACGATTTTTTTTATAATAATTTTTAGTCATATGGAATAATTATACTCAAACTGTATTGTTTTATAAAACAGGGTTTCATTGACATACAATATTTTATGTATAGGGGCGCAGACAGAGTCTTTGTAATTTGAAATTAAATAAATAAAAATATGGGATACCTTAATATACCTTCTGCAGCCGGCAATAAATTAATACATTTTCTCATTTATAGTAAAGATTTTATGTGGTCAATTTTTGTTTGTTAAACCGATTACATTATTCACTAAACATTTTAATTATTGGAAAGATATACACGTTTATTGTTTTGCAGATGTAGGTTAAGAACATTGATTCATCACCTCTCGTTGCAGATAAACTGCCTTATCAGTGAAATTGCGAAACTCCCGAACGGTTCAATGTTGCGTACGCGGAATGTCAGTTCATATCTTCAGACATTTTCAAGATTATCTAGAAAACTGTATTCTTTACTAAGAAGAAAATAAGTTTATTTTATCTGAAATAATAAGATAAGATAGAAACGCAGAGAAAAAGTCAGTAGCAGCTTACTACGCGTTCATAACTTAACTTTATTGAGCATAAAAATAACTTTTTACTGGATTTGCTTAAAACTTCCCAAAAATGTTTCGGGACTTTGTATTAAGAAGTATATTTAGTTTATTCGTGATTTTAACAATACTTTCTAGTGTTAAAAGTGCGCCACAAAAGTTTGAGACTTTCAAATTTAAAATGGGGATTGAATATGACCGTAAGTTTAAAAAATTATGCCTATATTTTGTTTTCATTTAAGTAAACATGATTTTTATTTTGAAAACTACCTTATAAAAATGTTCCTGTTTAAACCTGTCCTTTTCCTCCACTTTTTTCTGTTTAGAGCACTTTTAAGTACCTAAATATTTGCTTAATGGTTCAATGTTACGTTTTGTTGTTCGAAGCTATGTTTACGACCTATCAATTGTATAAATCCCCGTGGAAATCTGTAAAGGCTGTAATAATTAACCATACTCTTTAACTTATTCTGTTATTTAATATCGGTTTGATTTCTCAAATTGTAAAAAAAATACCAGCAGCAACAGTATGGAAACAAATAATGACGTCATCAAAATGTCGTTTTTGACAGTTGATAAGAGGTAACTTAGAAGACCGACTGTCATCTACTCTATTAACTAAACTTTTATATTATATTTTTATAAGCCTTTTTTTGCTATAATTTTAGCAGGAACTCTATGGACATAATAAGTATTTCTTTTTTATCGAATTGGTATATACAGAGTGTAACTGTCTAATCAAGTTTATAATTTTGTATGGAGAAGCCGATTTTTTTTCGTTTCCTGAAAAAAATTATTGTGGAAAGTTGTTCAGTTTCGTTTACTGAGCAAGCCCTTTAAGTTTTCGGAAACCTGTCCCTTACACTCTGTATATCCTCTTTACAGTAACCGATAAGAAAAATAGATCGAACAAACATAAGCCTTTAAAGAAAATTGTCAATTTTCTCATCTCTGAAAATGTTTGTTTAGCACCAAATATTTGACATAGCTCAGAGAATCGGTACCTAAACTAAAGTGGCAATGGGCCGAGCACATAGATTAAACAAATAAAGCGGCACTATGCTGAGTGGAGACCCTTTCTTGGTAGGAGGTGACGCAGCACAGGTTAACAGTGTGGCGACATCTATCGCACCGCCACAAACTAATCCTAGAACGCGATATCGAAAGTTTCTTCGCATTACGCATATATACGACTTCCAACCATCAACGGTTGGACCACGGCCGGTCCCCAGGCATACCACCCCGCCTGGCGGAGGTACCTCCCTTCTCGCCGAAAGCTGTCACCCCACAGTTCCTACAGTGGTGACCCCTGACGCTGAACATCATGACGCAACCTTCGACATCATACTCCGCAACAACCCTCCAGTTGGTAATGCAAGCCGCAGCAGCACAGCAGTCCAGTACATCGAAGTTGACCAGGACCAACGCAGCTGTCATATCGAGCTTCCTGGCCCTGCTACTTCACTTCGAAGCACCATTAGGTTCACAACCCGTCGACGCCGCATCGTACACCATGCAACCTGAACGCTTCACTCTTCAGGCAGCAAGTTGTCGGCAGCCCACGCTGTAGAGCACGCGCTCCACGTCGTCTGCTTCCCTTGCACCGCACGCCTGAAGCTCCTCGTCCCGACTTCCTAGGTAGAGGTACCTCCCTT
This sequence comes from Coleophora deauratella, assembly GCA_958295455.1. NCBI lineage: Eukaryota > Metazoa > Arthropoda > Insecta > Lepidoptera > Coleophoridae > Coleophora > Coleophora deauratella. The sequence continues at coordinate 2,492,857 of OY282406.1, forward strand.
TTCCTCCGAAGAGTGGGAACATTCCGTTCCTACAACAGCATAACGATTAAACTAGTGTATGTATAAGTTTCCTATGTAATGGTGTTGTTATATACAATGTGTCTCTTACTACGAATAAAGTTTTTCTATTCTATTCTATTCTAAATGGTCTTTGGGACAGGCAAGTTCTTAAGTAACGACCGCTCACCGGAAGATAGACGTAGTAGCGTAGGCAAGCCTGCACTCGGTGGACCGATGACCTGGTGAAGGTCGCAGGGAGCCGCTAGATGCGGGTGTGAACAGGTGTGAACTATAGAGCCTGATTAAAATAATACTCCTTTTCAGGCTTAGAATATGTAGTAAAATAAAAGATAAATAATATAAATACTAAAAAACACTACCACAAAGAACCGCCAAAGCATGCCATTGCAATTTGGAATTGGATTAATTCTGCTTTAAATATGTACTATTAATAGTCATGCAGGACTGGTAGCCAACCAGGTAATTATGGAAATCGTTCAGGTGCTGATATACGTAGGTATTTTACACAAGGTTCATCACACAAATACGTCTCGGAACTCACAGCACTCGACTCACACGAAAGACGTTGTGTTAGACGGTTCTCCAACTAATACTGGTGACAAGGTGTAACAGAAAGACCCTGGAATCCAGGGATATCCGAAGTGTAACTTGATTATTTTGGTTTGCCTTCAGATTCCCTACCCATGAATGGAGGATCAGACAGGTACCGACACAGGAACAACTTCGATCCATTCTTCGTCGCAGTTACAGCCAACGCCAAGGTCAGCAGAGGGGTTAAGAACCCATGTTTTTTTTATTATTTAGTCCAACTCACACATGTGCCTGTACCGACATATCAACTTCTCCAATTATTTTTTGAGCTAAGTTAACATGCCTTATTGATTCAGTTCTTTCGCGTAAACGTGTGGCAAATACGAGTACTTAGGTTTTTTTTTTCTGATCCCTAGAGAACTATACATTACCTTTTAGTCTTTCCATGCATTCATTATGACTGACTCGGTGGCTAAGTGGTTAGCGATTCTGACCTCTGATCCGAGAGTCGTGGGTTCGATCCCCACACAGGGCAAACTTTTCTGTGATGAGCAGAATTGTTTGCTCTGAGTCTGGGTGTATTATGTCTATATATGTATGTATTTAAAAGTATATGTGTATGTATATCAGTCTCTGGTTCCCAAGAAACAGGGAATCCTAGTTTGGGGCCAGATGACCGTGTGTGATTTGTCCCGGATATTAGTATATTATTATGTGATGTTTTATTTTTGAGGTTTTATTTTATTCTGATATTTTCATTATTATTACTTTAATTCCTTACTGTGTTTGTTTTATTTATTTTGTTTTTATAAATGTATGGGTAGGACTTTATTTTTCCAAAAATCTACAATAATAAGATTTTTTATTTTATTTTCTGAGGTATTTTTTTTTTTTTATGTGATAGGTGGCATACGAGCAGACGGATCACCTGATGGTAAGCGATTACCGCCGCCCATGGACACCCGCAACACCGGAGGAGTCACAAGTGCGTTGCCGACCTTTGAAATGGGATGGGGGATGAGGGAATGGGGAGGGGGAGGGGTGGTTGGGCCTCCGGTACCCTCACTCACTCGGCGAAACACAACAAACGTTGCTTCACGCCGGTTTTCTGTGAGGCCGTGGTAACACTCCGGTCGAGCCGGCCCATTCGTGCCGAAGCATGGCTCTCCCACGTCTAAATTTAAGATGTCTTGGAATAAACACATTAATTTTTAAGTTTTTATTTCTGCCAAATTAAGGGATAATATATGCTTTTCCCCGTACGTGCCCGTACCAATAATTATTTTCAATTGCCCAACATTTCAGTTTCAATTCTCAATAAAATAGCAAAAAAAATACGTTTCAAATGTACCTACAAGGTACAAATGTAAGTATCAGCTGATATTCAAACTTATGTATGAAAAGTCATATTTCTCTCGATTTCAGTAATTCGTAGAACAAAAATTATACGGTTTCCCTGAGGAAATATGTACTAATATTATAGATTTCGAAGTACCTACCCTGTACAATAAAAAAAAAAACATTTTTTCAGAAAGGCTACGTCATCACCTACTTAGAAGTGAAGGCTCATGTCGACGAAGGTGGCTCCGTAGACTTCGAGCTCATACGGGGTCAGACCGGATCTAGATCCATGGTGTTTCAACTGGTCTCCAACCGTAGTGACTTTCTGTCCTACTCCTACTTGACTTATGGCATACGAGAGGAAGAGTATAAGAAGGTGATCGATATTATTATTTTATAATAACTATACTTTTGTCATGAAAAACTAAATATGTATTACGGTACTAAACTGAAAAATAAGCGCCATCTAGCGCGTAGTCCTAGAACTACGAAATGCACTGGCAAGTGTGCAACAGCGAGGCTCGTCAGTTGCCGCTTGTCTCGCTGGTGCTTAAGCTTAATGATGGTATCACAAATTTCTCACAGATGGCGCTGTTTAAAACAGCATAGTTCAAGAATACCATCATAGATGGCAGTAGCTGTCTCCTAAATTCACGCACATTACAAAACTGTTCTCCAATTTTCACATTATCATTTTTTTGTTTCAGATTACGAATATAATATCTCTGCCGATTGCCACAAACTATGCCAGAATGTTTTATCTGAATAGTTTTACGTTTCTTTTGTTTGTTATTTTGTATCCATTTTTATCTTTCTCCTAAACATCATAGTATCTATAGGTAAATGATCTATAAGCTTAGAGTAAAATAATATAATTACTATGTACAAGGTAAATAATTGTAATTAAATTAAGAAATCAAATAAAACACGTTACACATACTTACTAATGTAAAATTTATTTACCTAACTTACATTATGTAAGATCCTAATATTTTTCTTAAATAACATGGAGCAGATATCTTATACCTAAATACCTTTATATTCCTAATGTTTTTATTCCTAATTCCTAATATTATTGTTTTTTGTTAAGTACTTATGTTCGGGTTTTTAGACTATTGGGTATTCTGTGGCATAACTTTTAATAATAAGTAGAAACCACAGTTGTTGGTCCTTGCAGTTATTTTATTACGATTTGTATAAGTAAAATGACCACACTGAATACGTTAAAAACAACCGACTTCAATCGCAACAACTCCAATATTGCTAAGTTTTTGTTGATTTTCTCAAAAACAGCTGAATCGATTAGATAGATAAAATTTATATGGGACCACCTGTGAAGAAAGAATTTTCTAAATCGGTTCAGGCGTCTTCGAGTAATCGGTGAACATACATAAAAAGATTCCGACGAATTGAGAAACTCCTCCTTTTTTGAAGTCGGTTAAAAACCACAATCACATTTACCACAACCACAACAAATTTAACACTGCCACGTACCTACTGCAATTCATATAACTCGAGTTCTTTTTATGAAAGTAGAAAATAAAGTTGTAAAAAGATAGACAATAATAGATTACGGAGAAGAAACAAAACGTATCGAGAAAATTACTGGCAAAGAAGAAGAAGATAATAAGAAGAAAGAGTAAGGTAAGAGAGGAGCTACTTTTTTACTGAAAATTGAATATCCAGTAACATCCACGTTTTGAGATACTCAACCTAGGCACAAAATACACAAATACAGAAGGTCCGCTCAATACGCTCACTAAAATCCTAAGCATATACATGCTTATAGACGTATACGGTCGTTGTAGGCAAGGTCACGATACTGTTGTGGTACTTTGCCGCGTGACCTTGCCTCGAACGACCGTATATTTCTATAAGCATATAAATATTCTTACGATTTTAGTGGTTTGTATTGAGCGGACTTTCTGTGTCTATTTTGTGACCTAGGTGTACAATACAAAATGTACGTAAAAAGCTACAATATTACAAAAGTTTTAGTGCATAAATTTCCTCTTTACAGGGTCAGATTAAGAATATAGCAAATGTAGCGGACCAACAACCTATCATTTTACTGCCAAAACAGAAACAAAAAATTTACTACAGAGTGTAACAATAAGGTGAACTGAACAACTTGAGATTTAAACAAAGTCGTGGAACAAAAGTTGTTCAGTTTGATGAGTAGAATCCCGCCTTGCAGTATCACCACACCTTTTTGTTACACCGCGTATATAAAAAAAAGTTAAGTCAATTTGTATTACGATTCCGTAGCAGACAAATGCAGTATCTTATTAATCATATTCAAATATTTCCCCAAAAGACCCGGATCAGTTCCGTTCTGAACCGGGCACTTGTCCACCGACACGCAATCGCCGCCAGTTCCGTTCCGGAACAGACCTGGTGCGCAAACGCAGCCTCCGGAACACACTTTAGTACAAATAGGCTCGGGATCGTCGCATGTAGGCTCGCAGGCTGCGTTGCAGAAATCGTATACTTCGTTTTGGTTGAAGCATTGTTCTGAAAAGGAAAATGTTTGATTCATTGTACGTTATAAGACCGGTCAAATAGTGGCATATTTGGTTGGCGTTTGTGTCCCTATTTATATGCCATGATATAGGAATTTTCTAGACCATACTCTACTGGTAGAATCAGGTGAAGTGCTGCCGAATGAACTCATTAATTAAATAAAATTGCTCAACATAAAGATAGCAGGGCATGAGCAAACCCGAAAGTCATCAAAGTAGTCATAGTTCATATTATTATAATGTTTACTCAAAACTAAAATTATAAGTAAATGGTTAAGCAATTAAGGTTGGCAAACTGGTAACTGATATGGAAAAGGCGACTGCAATACTCATTATTTAACCAGCACAAGATATATTGAAGCTTGCTAAAATCTGCTGAATGCATGTTGCTCAGAATTTCGAAAGACAAAATCTAGAGAGTGAAGCTTTTATCTTCTACTTAGGAACTGTTGGCAAAAATGATGATCATGATACTATATTACGTTCAGTTCTTTGGATACTTACCTACTGGACACTGATCCAATGTAACACACTTGTTATTAACAGTGTCTCTGACGAAGCCACTTTTGCAGAAGCAGCCCATGCTGCAGGCCGCTCCACATTCTGGAGGCTCTGGTTGCGAACAGGTTAGAGGGCAGGCTGTGCCACATGAGAGGAACTCCTCGTTGTCTCCGCACACAGGTTTCTTATCTGGACAAGTAAATATTTCATTTAGGAAAGATGGTTACCTATATAGTTTATTTTTATGTGATAGGTGGCAAACGAGCAGACGGATCACCTGATGGTAAGCGATTACCGCCGCCCATAGACACCCGCAACACCAGAGGAGTCACAAGTGCGTTGCCCACCCTTTGAAATGGGATGGGGGGAAGTGGGGGGGGGGGAGATTGGGCCTCCGGTACCCTCACTCGCTCGGCGAAACACAACCCGAGCGTTGCTTCACGCCAGTTTTTTGTGAAGCCGTGGTACCACTCCGGTCGAGCCGGCCCATTCGTGCCGAAGCATGGCTCTCCCATGGGCAGCTACGCACGGGATCCTATTAGTTCAAACTACTTCAAACCGTCGTCTTCGGACGTCTAACTTAAAATCAAAATCCACCTACCACTGAAGGCGCAGGATCCCAAAAATAGCAGGGCAGTTTACGATGCTAGCTGATGATGATAATTCTAAATTCTGTCTGAGGTGTAAAACCATTCCCTATTCTAGGAGTTTTTTAATCCGAAGAATTCAAAACATGTAACAGATTTACTTACTTACCACTTACCAATCATTAACGAATCAAACTTATCATTAGACTAAAACAAAAAGTACCATAACTATACACATACCACCAATACACTTATCAGCAACGACACAGGTTCCGTTCTGATCTCGCAAGTAGCCAGACTTGCAGAAGCACCCCTCGACGCAGTCATCCGAGCAGTTAACAGGACCAACAGGTGATGAGCAGTTGAAGGGGCAAGCTGACCCGCAAAGCAGGTATTCCTCGTTCGATGGACATTCATCTGCAGAGGAACAGAAGTTTAACAGTTTATTCATTGAAAGGTCCACTTTTTTTTTCAGACAACAAAAGTACATAACTTTTGTTGTCTGAAAAAGTTTTAAGTGACTTCCAAAAAAGAGAAGGTTGTCAGTTCCACTATAAACATAAAACATGTTTTTAAGTATGTATGTTACGCGATAACTTCGCTGATTTTGAACGAAATCTTTGTATTTGCTTGATAGTCACTCAGAGGTTTTAGTACTTTTTTTAGTAATTCACCAAAACGTGCCTTGCTTTGTTCAATATCAACTACTTTATTCTTTATTGTATCCATGTTTTTAGCCGCCCATGACATTAGTTTCACAAAGTGATCTCACAGTCATTCTCCTTTTTATATGACAGTTCACGATCATATAAGCAAACTGTAATAAATAACTTTTACTTTTTTGTTTTTTTCCCTGACGCTTGTTGCTCTTCAAAAAACAATTCATAATTTACAAACTCTCGGGGGCCATGATGAAAGCTGTCATCAACAAAATTACATTATATCTAGAGATATATTGTATTTCTCCCATCGACAATATCAATCTCTAATCTTGTCGAAAACCCAATGCTTTGTTATCATCTCACCCAACTCGATCAATTAACTAGTTTTATACTCCAGTAATTGCTAATTGGTTCGCCACTGCACTCGGTTCCGTAAAATAAGACTGGCGTTAAGGAAATCATTTGACTAAATACTTTTCTTCATTCACAGTGTTTTTTGCTTAACTTACCTTCGCTTGAGGAAAATTTCCTTTACAAATTTCAATGTGCTTATTAGTTTCTACAGTGTAAAACAGTGGATCTTCTTGAAGTGATATAGAAATGCTAAATAAAATGACAAACAAGAACAATTATGCTGATTGCAAAGCATTTAATTTTTATTTCTGATAAACTATAGTTAATGTTATCCCACAGAAGAGAGTCAGGCTCTGAAGTTCTAAAACCAGAATAAGGTTGATTTGTTTTCAGTCACAATAAAAATAGTTTTGAATGAGATGAAGATACAATTAGTGTTGCTGTTTCTAAGTTTGTTTCTAGATGATGTAAAGAGTATTATGCTGAGTAAGTACTTTCAAACGTTATTACGTATTTTAACAATATTGTCGTCTCCCATACAAACCATGCATTGCCTTAATGACTACTTACAGAGTTCCTCTAGAGAAGAGTAGAGCGTGATTATGTAGGTATACATGTAATAACTCAAAACCCTTCCCCCCCTTGCTTGTAAACATTTTAAAAACAATTATATTCGACTGTGATTCAGGCCGCGAATTTCTTTAAGGGGCTATACTGAGCTAACTAGCGCCGCCACCAGTGTTTTCTTAATTGCTGTTTTCACAGACAGAATTTTAAAAAAAGTGGTTGACAGCAACATTAATGTACCCCTGAGCAATTTTTAGGAAGTATTACATATTTTCTAGGATAATCGTGTTAGTTACAGATAGCAAAAGTGCTCAAAACGGCCACTTTTGGCACTTTTGCTAGCTGTAACTAACACGATAATCCCAAAAATATTTGATTCTTTCTAAAAATTGCTCAGGGGTACATTAATGTTTCTGTCAAACACTTTTTTTTAAATTCTGTCTGTGAAAACAGCAATTAAGAAAACACTGGTGGCGGCGCTAGTTAGCTCAGTATAGCCCCTCTTTTCCATGGATTTTATTCCTTTACAAGAAAACATGTCACCTGCATAATACTTATTACTAAACTTTTCCAGAGAAGGAATGTCCACCAGACGAACTCCATAGATCGTGTTCGTTCTATTCGGAGTACACTTGTTGGACGAACGAGGAGAGGAAAGAGAGGGTTAGGTTATCCCCTGCAAGACTGGTGCACTGCAAGGCTGGGTGCTTTTGCAAGTAAATACAAATACAAAATGATTTATTTCTGTTCAAAATTCAAAATTCAAAATCATTTACTTCTTTACGTAGGTACATTAAGCACTCTTATAAAAGTCATATCATTTTGCTGGAGGAATATTCCAAATGTCAGTATCATTAAAATAATCTACAGTCTTATAGTATCCTCTTGAACAAATACAGCGTTTTATATGTTTCTTAAATTTACATTCTGGTAGTTCACACACGTCATTCGGAATTTCGTTATAAAAGCGTACACACTGCCCCACAAATGATTTTTTCACCTTTTTCACCTCGAGAAAGCTATGTCAAGATTATTTTTACTTCTCAAATTACGGTTATATCTGTCACTATTTTTGAAGAACAAGTTTAGATTTTTACGAACGTACATGATATTTTCGTAAATAAACTGACCGGCAACTGTTAGAGTATTTATTTCCTTAAATCTATCTCGAAGTGATTCTCGGGATCGTAGTTGGTATATAGCTCGGACTGCTCTTTTTTTGGAGAATGAAAATGGTTTCAATGTCTGCTGCGTGTCCCCACAGTAAAATGCCATAAGACATTATACTGTGAAAGTAACTGAAATATACTAATCTGGCAGTTGTTACGTCCGTCAATTGCCTTATTTTCTTGACGGCGTAGGCAGCCGAGCTAAGCCTCCCCGCTAGAGTTGCAATATGTGGGCCCCACTGTAACGTGCTATCTATAGTTATGCCGAGAAAAACTGTACTAGGAACAAAATCTAATTCGTTACCATTTAATATTACTTTATTATGAGTCTGTTTAACATTTGGCAAAGAAAACTTGATCCAATGTAACACTGAAACCATAAAATAATACATTGTTAGGACAATCTTTTAAGAAGCTAACCTCCTTGTGCCATGTGGCCTTGCTCTAACTTAAAATTTGAATACTACAGAAATATTACAAAAAACAAAAAAATAGGAAACTTAAAACAATGCCAGATAAGAGTAAGAAAGTAAGGGAAAGGGCCTTACAATAAGTCGTCTTCTACACAATCTTATAATCCAAATTTGTCTGAAGTGAACAAACCGAATTAAATAAAACTTCAATCAAAAAATTATTTACAAGTAAAAATTGTGTGATGGTCATCAAAAACTGATTCTTAGTCTTGCGTTTTTTATATAAGGTGAGAGACCCAAATAAAGCCTATGCCCCAATAAGGCCTAGGTTTCAAATTTCCCACTTAGACATTTCAAATAACCGCGAAAGTTTACAGTGGTGTGCCTAAGGATGTACCTGACACATACAAGAATAGCGAGCGCCGCTTACCACGAGTATGTCGGAACAAGTAGTCGAAAACAGTCGGGACGCGGGGAATACGCTTGTTTTATAAAATTTCTACAGGTAATGATGTAAGTATTTTGATATTTTTGCACGCATGCCGAGATTTTTTTTGTGTGTTGTTTAGTTTAAAAGTTTAGTAACCCCTACATAAGCATTTATATGCCATTTTTTCAGTGTATTTTCTGTAATATTTTTTTTTCTTACACATACGACATGTCCAAATAAGGCCTATCAAAATAATATAAGTGCAAATAATATCGAATGGATGACATGCGGCAATGTCTTGCTTGTAATATCTGGAAGGTATCATGAGCTGTGTGTTGGCTTAACCCCTGCTGATAAAAAAATTTACTGTTCAGGAGATTGCTTGAAGAAAATGAAGAAAGGAAGGATAATATGTCGAGACGATTATCAAGACTGATTACAACGCCCAAATATGATTACTAAAGGATCTTACTAAATTTAGATAATATTACGTTGATATGTTTTAGTAACTGAAGTTTAATGATTGTTTTTTCTTTCTTTTAGTATGAAAGGCCTTATTATGGCATGGGTATCCCAATAAGGCCTAAATGACTTTTTTAATATTTTGATTCACAGAAGTCAGATTTTTGTTTTTTTAACGTTTCAACTATATTTATTTTAAAGTTTAATAAATAAAGATTAATATTTCGAAAGATGAGTGAGTTTTTCTTAAAAACCTACTAATTACGTCAAGATAAAAATAAGGTAGGCCTTATTTGGGTCACTTACCTTACAAGCAATTTTGAATCATCAAAATCAAAATGTTTTTTATTTAAGTAGATATTTTGCGCATACTTTTAAATCGTCTTTTTTTCTACCTAGTACAAAGTTCCTACCACGCGGAACTTGTACACTCAACATCTTTTATTTATTGAAAAAAAGACTGAGACCGATGTCGGTGTCGCAAGTATTTCTTTTCGAATGAGATTTTACACATAGAAAGTATTGAAATTAAAGTAAATAGCCAAAAAATTTGTAATAAATAAATTTTGTCATAAATGATACGACAATGGCATGCTCGCCTATATCGTGGTCACTTCTTTATCACTACCTACATGACCTACTCTTAGCTTTCAACCTGAATATTCAATTCAATTCAATATACCTACTTTATTGTAATAAATACATACTTATACAAAAGTGAGGTTACAAATGAAAGACACAATAGGCGGCCTTATTGCTAGGTAGCAATTTCTTCCAGGCAACCTTTGGGTAGGAAAACATCGATAGAATAAGATAGGGGGGTAGCAAAAATAACATGAAAATAAAAAAAAATACATATCTATGGTTCATTCCAATCAAAAAAAAGCAAAACGTAAACAAACTTACTATGGAACTGACACATGTCAATGTCATCTGCATACTTCGTTTGTTTACCTTTTGCTTTTTTTTGATTGGAATGAAGTATACATAATCTTTCTATATGTAGTATAAATATATTATTAATATATAAATAAATATGTATATAAATATATTCTTTTGCAGGAAATCTTTCGTCAGAGCATACCCTTGGGGACCCTGCATTACAGCCTCCCAGTGTCGAGACAAAGCCCTTGTCAATTTTATGGCCAATCTACCAAAAGAATCTCTATTGATCGGTTTTTATTAATAGGGTAATTGAGACTTTTTATGAAAATTCTTCATTGCTTTATAAAGACGAGGTCCCCTATACCTAGACTGAAAATCAGAATTTTTTTGGGGTCAATCTGCTATCGAGTAGTTCTTGTACAAGACAAGTATGTCGATCACTTACATAATCGCAACTGTTTACTGTTTTTAGTACGATGAATTCGTAGACTGTTAGGTAATCTTTATGGTGTGTTAGGTAAGTATATATTTTTGTGCTAATTAAGCATAATATAGCATAATATATGACTTAATTACTTGAGTTATTTTTATTTCATTATAATGGAATTATACAGAGTATAACAAAGGTGTGAAAGCCGTTACTAGAGCTTCTAACTAGTGCTTCTACTATAACACTAATAGCACGAATAAATATTATTCTACGATTTTGATGAACTGCAAAAAAATATAATACTTCCCATAGTAAGTTTGCCTATGACCAAAACCAAAACCATGGAAAGTGCTACTAACTAAAAGTGATTGAATGAATGATTGAAAAACACTATATAACACATTAAAAAAAACAGTAAACGTAAAACAAAGTCATATAGGTAGACGCGCTATTGCTACATTTTTACACAACCTGTATTTTGTACACCGAAAAAAGTTTTTGACTACAATACAACAAGAACGTATAGTTGTTTAAAAACAAGTTATTCTAACAAAAAACAAGTTATTAGTAATAAAATTTTTGCAGCCTGTACTAGTAAGCGATTAGTAATAATTACTTTTTAAATCTAGTTAAAACACAGATTGTAGTGTTTACCACTGCATAGTAAGCAATAATGATGCGATAGTAATGAATACTGGAAAACGATACTCTTTACAATAAGGTTTGTTGTCATTATAATCGGATTGTAAGGTGAACATGAAATGTTGTACACATACCGATATGTTCTGTTATATTCACAAATTGATTTAACTAGATTATTAGTAATGACGACAAAGCGTTTTGTCGTTACAAATAGAACTAGACAATATCGTACAGATAACGAGATTCTAGTTACATGTACCAGAATTTTTTTTCAGTGTACATCGTACACAACGAATCCTATATTAAAAATTAAATGCAAAAGTGTTTTTTTCTTATTGTGTCCTCTCACGTCGCGTCGCAAAGGAACAACGATATCGAGGGTTCACGGACGACTTGTATTAAGCGACATTTTTGGAAACACAGGTAACCTCTACTTTAAAAAATTATTTCTTACAAAATACCTCACAAAAAATAACTTCTGAATAATATTTAAAATATTAAGAATATCGAGAATCGATATAATACTAAGAAGTTAAGTTTTAATGATTTTTTTTCTTAGAAATATTTTTTTAAATCAGTCTCCTGAACATTTCTAAAAATGTCGCTTAATACAAGTCGCCCGTGAACCCTCGATATGTTTTAGCACAGAGATATTTGACGAGGTAGGAAATGATATAGGCTACATGTTATCCTGTAATATAGTAATATTGAGTTCCCTCTGGAATCACACCGGGATCTCCAAAAATATTTTAGCTATTAGCTATTAAAAAAAAGGAATGGCGGTTTCTGTGATTTCGCCAATGACAATAATTAGAGGTGAAGGATCGAGAAGATCGATTGGGATAATAAAAGAGTTAGAAATTAAAGACTTAGGATAAATAGAGGGAAATATTACAACTCTGTTTATTGGCTAAAACGACTTAACAGTTTTCATTGAAATTTGGGAAAGAGGTTAGATCGAAGACGGGAAACCACAGAGCCTAGTTTTATGCATTTTCTTATCAAAATTTCAATCCGTGCTTGTGAGCCGCTTAAAGCTATCATCATATCATAAAAGCAACATCAACACGAGTGGATCCATGGTCAAAAGCTAGTTAGCAAGAAGTCTTTAATTTAAAATGAAAGCCACGTAATTACAATGACAGCTAAATTAAACTTCAGAGTAAATAATACATATACTGAGATTAAACCTTGTCTTGATTTGAATGTTTGAATTTAAACCTTGAAACTATTGTTGTGTTTTAGCTTGATTAATGGAAATTGTACTTTATTTAACTGCAGTTAAAAGCTATTATTTTAATCATATTAAACTACATACATATAAATTATCTTCAAATTACCTTTAGTCACAAACAGAGCAGCACCCAGGGTTGCCATCGCAAAGAACACCAACAAAGCATTTTCTGCTCTCATTTTCGAAAATTCCAACCCTCACTTTTGACCACAACCGTTACTGTCAAGATTCAGCGATGCTCTGTCAACTCTGTCAGACTAGACTAGATGATTCTGTCAATTTAACCTTAGTTTTAACAGTTGAATAGGCATTGTTATAGGTTTGAATGAAAAAAAGAATCGGTGGCATCCTTGAATGCAGCTCAGCGAACCGTGGAGGAGAGTCAATAAAAAAGTGTGTAGTAATAATCGTTGTTTACGATTTTTGCGCGAAAAATTTGGGTTAACAATTATGTTTCGTTTGCCTATGTTTTCGGATGATTAGTTGTGGTTTGCTAACAATGGCAATATGTCGGAATAAATCACACACGATCGTCTGGCAACAAACCTGGATTCCCTTAGGAACCAGACACTAATATTTGTATTTATTTAATTAAGTAAATAATTATTACTGCACACCAAACAAACAATGCAAAGGCAGTCGTATCGCTTTGAGCGATTTCTTCCAGGCAACCTAATTAAATGTTAGGATTGTATAGTAGTATTAAATGGTCTCAAGGAGATGTGATTTGGCAAGATCTTTAAAGAAGTGCAGTTATTATTATAATAGTTGTAATTCTTTTCTATAAATAATATATCCCTAATCTCTATAGGGTCCTTCTAAAATACCTGAAAAAAAAATTACCACAGCTTCTACTCATGTAATTGAACAACTTTCCCCAAGGAACCTTTACTCAATTCGGAAAAAAAGAATTTGGAGTCCTCTCCTTATACTAATAATAATTGTTTTTGGTGGATATCACTATTCCACACGACGAAAACCTCGTGCAAGCTGATGCCGACAAGATGTTGCGGTACCTTAACCTGGCGCACGAGGTTACGGATGTGTGGCAAGTGTAATCCACTGAAATTCCTGTAGTCCTGTCCGTTAATGGTTTGATCCCCGCTGACCTTGATCGTAACCTTAGACGGCTGGGACTTCGAGGCAGACCGATAATAGCGGCTATGCAAAAGGCAGTCCTCCTCGACAATGCCCGGATTGTCCGACGCTTTCTCTCCTCGTCGCACTGACCTCCAGCCGACTGTGCTTCTGCTGGAGTAGCTCCTGCCACTTGACCTAGCGCCAAGTGTGCAGAGTAGCCCAATTTAATATTCTGCAATAATAATAATAATATCTGGGACAAATCACACACGGCCATCTGGCCCCAAACTAATTGATCAACTGAAACGCCACGTGTTGTTTGGCGGGCCACTAAAACTACGATATGATGACCACGACCTCTCTGCCAAGAGTGAACCGACAAAGAAGAAGGAGAATGCATTAACTGGAAGGAACCATTCAACACACCTGAATTCTATATTCTATGCGGGTAGTTTGAACTTCCCAGCTATGACGCGATAGCGGCAAGAAACGCAAATGTTAGCACACTATCGCATTACCTGATTGGCTCAACAAAGCGACAGATTGTCAACACTATAATGTTATTAAATTGCGATTTGTTGTTTTATGACGCGATACGTTTTTCATAAGTTGGTGTATTTTGTTAATGTTATGTTTTTGGCTGTTATGTTTTTAAATGTTTGAAAAGATTATTATTTTTACATTCAAATAAATTCGTTTCTTTCTTTGTATGATTAGAGGGACACGTCACCGTAGTGACGATTTTTTTTTGTTATTTTTTTAATTAATTTAGTCTAGTTTAGTCTATTTTAATGAAATAAGTAACTCATAAAGAACTAAACCGATTTAAATCAAAGTTTAGAAATACCACAAATCACAATATACGACATACACACACACACACACTAACACATGCTCACACCCAAACTTATTGCATTTATTAAAATATGTAAAAATTAAGTACATATTTAAATTAATTAATTTAGAATTAAAATGGAAAAAAGAATGTATAAGTAAAAATAAGTAAAAGGTCTTAACTACCTGTAATGTTAAAAAAAAATTGTTGACATAACCGATTGTGTAATTAAATATTAATGGAAGAGGGCACTGATTGTCTGAGACACAGGTATTTTTACCTAGTTCAGAAATCAGAGACTTCATAATGTCTTGTAAAAAGTTATCGTCAATAAATACTTTATTATTATTACAATGAAACCTGAATTTCAGTAAAAATATGAATTCACCCCCCCTTTGAAAGCTACGATTCCACGACCAGATACCTTCTCGGCAACTACAAAATATGTAATACGATCATAAGCTAAAAAATTTAATACCCAATATTATATGTTTGTTACACTCTAAATTCCAACAAAGCTGTTACGTATTATCAAAACAAGATGTTGCATTAGTGTCACAATTATCACAAATTTCCACATTCGCCCTCCTCCCATTGTTCTACCATGAAAAATGGTTTCATGTTAAACCTTACCACTACTCGCACGCAAAAGTAAATCGTATCACACATAATTTAAGTTGAAATTCGAATGAAAGAACTGATATTTTTTTAAATCTACTTAAGTCCATCCAGAACTGACGCCTATGTAAAAGATTTAAGGATGAATTTTGTATGACAACAGGGTTCCGTACCTATTACATATCTGGAAGGAAACTATAATTCAGAGAGGAGTGTGATTTATGTTGCTACAGTACTCTGAAAACAATTAGATTGAAAAGCAGCGGTAATCTGTTAAACTGAAGGCGAGAAGTACTCCTTTTTTATTTTAAAAAACCATCAATACTTTTTACATTGTAGATGAGGAGATACAAAGTACAGCTAAAGTAGGAGACAAAGCTCACAGAATCGCTAAACTGAAATAATTGATCACGCTATATATATGTTAAAAACAACCGACTTCAATCGCACCAACTCCAATTTTGCAAAAACCACTGAAGCGATTTCGATATAATTTATACGGGACCACCTGTGAAGTATACCCTTTTAAACAAAAAAAGAATTTTCCAAATCGGTTCAGGCGTCTTCGAGTAATCAGTGAACATACATTAAAAAAAAGATTCCGACGAATTGAGAACCTCCTCCTTTTTTTGAAGTCATTTATTGACACTGGGCGGGGCACATAGCTCGTCGAACAAATGGCCGTTGGGCAGGAAAGTTCTCGAGTGGCGAGGGTGCACCTGAAGACGTACCTAGCTTTGGCAGGCCTCCCACTCGGTGGACCAATGACCTGGTGGAAGCCGCTGGATGCGGGCTGCGCAAGACCAGTCGTTATGGAAATCCTTGGTGGTCTTGGTTTAGCGTGGACATCTTTTGGCTTGTATTTGTAATTCGACACTAATTCTATTCTATTATAGTTGTAAATACTACTAATCAGAATATCGCATATCAACTTTGTCCTAAAATTTCAACGCTCCACTCATTTGTCTCTGGTACCACAAATGCCTTTCATCGTTACGTTACGTGTTATTAATTATTCCTTTTACAAATAATTTTATTGATATTCTATTGTCAACTTTATTTCAACGTAATAGATTCTAAAATGTTAAAACACCGAGCGAGTAGTTTTGTACCATCCATCTGGTTGTTTTAATAGTGTGGTGATCTAATCCGTATCCAAAACCCGAAACTGACTATTATTATATTTTTGGATATAATATTGGCACAGTATATGCATTTGTAATACAGATAGATAGTAAGGACACTCACTATCCCTCTCTAAAGGGCGACCTCACCCCTTTGCGGGTAGGATCCGGTTGCTTAGCGCAAGTTACACATTTACGCGTGTATAAATATAATATTTTTATCTTATCAAAGATTTTTATGTAATAGGTATAACGTAACGTTTTTTATATAACGTGACATTTGTATGGAGTGTCTGGGTGTGATATTAGTCAGAGTTTTTTCTCTAAAGTATTGTATTTTTCTGATCAAAAATAAGAATAAAAAGATAGTCTTCAATATAATATACCTAACAATTTTTTTTCAAAACCTATCTCTATTAGAATAAAACTAAACGATGACTGATATATTATGTGGTTGAAACTGAAATATACATAGCAATAAAGCCATCCATTTTATCATTTTTTTTATATTCCTATTTTTCTGTTATCTCATTATTAGATTCTAATATGTACTGGTTTTTATAATGAAGTTTAAGATTAAATAAATACTATTTATTGTACACATAATATATTTAAACAAAAAAAATGAAATTAAAAGATCAATAAAATGTAGGTATTATATCTATACATTCGTATCCATATCCTAAAACCAGGATCATCTCTAGTTTTTAAATCTAACACGGTAAAGGCGGTATCCAAATGTTGACAACAAAGGGCTTGTGGTTTATCTAACTCTGCTCAGGGGAAGAATTTGGACGGATTTTCATATTTAAACACCTCTAACAAAGAAGTTACAAGTCTAACAAAGAACATCTATACCTACAAAACAGGATCACGCTTTACTGACTAAAAATAGTGTACATTAATTTTAAAAATTGATTTTCAAATTTTCAGATTTTCAAATTTTTAATTTTTTATTTGGTTTACAGAGATAAGGCATTTTTTTCTTTAATAATTACAATTCCTCGAGGAGTTTTTTTAGGGTTCCGTAGCCTAATGGCAAAAAACGATACCCTTATAGATTCGTCATGTCTGTCTGTCTGTCTGTCTGTCCGGCTGTATGTCACAGCCACTTTTTTCCGAAACTATAAGAACTATACTGTTGAAACTTGATAAGTAGATGTAGTCTGTGAACCGCATTAAGATTTTCATACAAAAATAGAAAAAAAACAATAAATTTTGGGGGTTCCCCATACTTAGAACTGAAACTCAAAAAAAATTTTTTCATCAAACCCATACGTGTGGGGTATCTATGGATAGGTCTTCAAAAATGATATTGAGGTTTCTAATATCATTTTTTTCTAAACTGAATAGTTTGCGCGAGAGACACTTCCAAAGTGGTAAAATGTGTGTCCCCCCCCTGTAACTTCTAAAATAAGAGAATGATAAAACAAAAAAATATATATGATGTAAATTACCATGTAAACTTCCACCGAAAATTGGTTTGAACGAGATCTAGTAAGTAGTTTTTTTTTTAATACGTCATAAATCGTAAACCGCAATTTACCTACAACGAACTACAAGAATCCTATAGTTAAGTGTCCCGACGATTTTGAAAACGGCCTGAAACCTTGTGACGAAAATCTAGAATTAGGGGTTAAAACTCGCCAGAAATCGATCTATGGTGGAATTATCTTCGAAAAACTCATTTAAGGGAGATATGAGCGAAATTACATAATATTATTTTTAACACCACCTTCAAGCGCGAACTGCCCTAAAGGTTCGGTGCTGGCTTTTTTTTATGTAGGTTCGGATTCGAATCCCGCGAGACTTTATTGTTTTTTAACCCCCGACGCAAAAAGAGGGGTGTTATAAGTTTAACGTGTCTGTGTGTCTGTGTATCTGTGTATCTGTGTATCTGTCTGTGGTATCGTAGCTCCCAAACGGATGAACCGATTTTCGTTTTGTTTTTTTTGTGTCATACATAATTTTATCCCGAGTGTTCTTAGCCATGTTTCATGAAAATCTGTTCAGCCGTTTGAAGATCATCAGCTCTTTTCTAGTTGATGAGGGGATCTGACTAACTTCCTTATGTCCGATCGATTCGAAATTTGGTACCGTGTTACTTCAACGATATTTAAAGAACATGGTAAGGCAAGCGTGAGCTGGTCAGCCGTTTGAAGATCATCAGTTCTTTAATAGTTGATGAGGGGATCTGACTACCTTCCATATGTCCTATCGATTCTAAATTTGATACCGTGTTACTTCAATGATATTGAAAGTATATGGTAAGGTAACCATGACCTGATCAGCCGTTTGAAGATCATCAGCTCTTTAATAGTTGATGAGGGGATCTGACTACCTTCCATATGTCCTATCGTTACTAACTCAACTAACTAATCATTATAAATACCTTCCTAATATTTATACCTACTTTAAAAAGGACAAAATAAAAGTAAAATTAAAATTTTAAAAACCCCCCGACACAAAAAATAAACTCTAAAAACTAACAAATAATATTTTAAACCTATTATAATTATTATCGTCACATATATTATGTAAGTTCAAATATTTTTATTTTCCAAGCGTCGTCGCGTCGGGGGACCGCTAAGTGAGAAAAACAGGTGTAGTCGTAGATTGCAACAAAATAATTTACTCCGCTCGTACCTAAATGTAATTCTTAATAATTAATTAGCTGTTGTTGAAAAAATACTTAATAAACTTTAGCGGTCCCCCGACGCGACGACGCTTGGAAAATAAAAATATTTGAACTTACATAATATATGTGACGATAATAATTATAATAGGTTTAAAATATTATTTGTTAGTTTTTAGAGTTTATTTTTTGTGTCGGGGGGTTTTTAAAATTTTAATTTTACTTTTTTGTCTTTTTATTTGTGTTATTATTATTATTCCTATACTATTAAACGAGTTAGGTGTCCCGAGGATTTCGAAAACGGCATGAAACTTTTTGAAGAAAATTTAGGATTAGGGGTTAAAAATCACCAAAAATGGATTTGGAACATTTCAAATCGGGTGCTGCAGCGTGAATGACGTAGGTACATTTTTTACCTATTTTATCGAAGATAGTATTTTTTTTAAAAAATCGACGTGCGCTGATTTATCAAGTTTTATATAAAAGACATCAACGACTGCTACAATGTTTATGTTTCGAATTTACTGTGCATTAAATTTTGTTTTTATTTTTGTCGAAAACGATTCTAACAAAAATAATTCTATCGATCTATGGTTAGTTGTTTCGGATCTACAATGGATCTATGAGGGTCTAAACCTAAACTTATCCTTACAAATAAGGAATTTATTTTGATAGTTGGTTTTTTGTTTTGTAAATATATTTCACTAATGGCGCCATCTTTTGTCGAGTAGGTGAATTACCAGTGAATTACATTACTTGGGAGGCCTTGGAGCCCTTTGTTGCTAACATTGACCGCGCTACTCGACAACAGATGGCGTGCAGTTCTGAAGGAATGAACAGAGGCAACATGACAACATGCACTGATATGTTCGAGTATTTTTCTGCCATTTTTGGCGTGGTTCATCTGGATATGTTGTTTTCAGTTTTTTTTACAAACGATCCGATTGAACGTGCGAAGCTCGGTCACCCAGCTAGTTTTTATATTATGTTACTTGCTGCTACGGAACCCTTTATGGGCGAGTCCGACTCGCACTTGGCCGCTTTTTTTGTATTAGGGTTTTATAGGCTATATTCTTGTATGGTGCCATGTGACAACTAATTAAAAAGCAGTGAACTTGAGCTGACGGAAAATCTTCAGGGTCTAATAAATATAAGGTGCTACTTTATTAGTGCCCGATATTTTAGTCAGTGCTTCTACTCCTGATTCTGATCAACTTTCCCCAAGAAACCCATAATCAAATCGAAAAAAAATTTTTGGACTCTTCATACAAATCGATCATCCGAGCGGCCAAATTAGTATGAAGAGCCCAAAAATTTTTTTTCGATTTGACTATGGGTTTCTTGGGGAAAGTTGATCAGAATCAGGAGTAGAAGCACTGACTAAAATATCGGGCACTAATAAAGTAGCACCTTATATATATGGTAATCATCTCGAGAAATATCAAACTATTTAAAAAAGGTTAAGAATATGAATGTATAGTTGTTTTATTTTAGCATACATACTACGTACATCAAATATTGTTTAAAATGGGGGATCAAAAATTTGAAGTTAAGTCAGTTATAGATTGATTCTTGAAAATTGCAACATTAGAGGATATTATAAAGAAGTATTAGGAAAAAAACGATTAATAAGTGAATCATATGGGGTTTGAAACTAGCTTTACACAGCCGGAATATCTCTTCATATTTTATTAATTAATATAATTAATTCAGACCGGGTAGCCCAGAAACTAGCGCGAGGAGCATACATTTTTCTTCCATATTTATCAAACAAAGACATATGTATTGAAACTAATTATGACACAAATTGATTGGCTGTTTGCCAATTTTTTTAGAAATCCGTTTTTTGGATTTTAGGAACGTGGTAAAAAAAAACTGTACAATAAGTAAAATATAATGAATGAATGAATGTATAAGTAGTATGTATGAATGTATGAATATGTGATTTGATTTTAGTAGAAGCCACAGCTACCGGGTCCTGCATCTATTTTGCTACACTCTTTATAAACATAAATAGATATTTAATATAACCAAATCAATACCCAAACCATCTTCCCACAAATACGAAAGCAAAATCAATTTAAAACTTATAAATCTAATCTAGGAATATCTCTATCTGATGTCGAGGAATTTACTTATACAGAGTGATTTCATATTCACTGAAAAGCGGCAAATGCTACTTACTCATTATACTGAACAACTTTCCACACTGAACCTTAATTGAATTTATTGTATTAGATATCTTTTTAATTTCTTTTCTATTAAGTTTTCATTATATGGCTTAAAAAAGCCCTGGCAATGTTCCTCGGTTCTTACAGGACAGGCTTTGCCTAGCGTGGGGGTCGCAGGTAAACTATTTTTTGTAATCTAAATGAAAAAAATACCCACTTATACAGTCAACAGAACTGTACAACTGAACTAGTGGGAACAAAGGGATTTGTTACGTATGAAGTCACGTAAAACATCCTTTTGTTCCCACAAATTTACGGTTTTCGGACATTTCCCTTCACTTGTGCTATAAGACATTGCTGTTTGCCAAATGATTTTTGGTCAACGGGAAGTACCCTATAGGTTTTGATTCCCATGCAAATGTCCAACTATGCGGCATAAACGGCCGTATCTCTTGATTGCTTTGGCATAGAAGTTTAATTTTTTCACATTGCAGTTCTGAGTATTTGATATAAATTTCAACTTTCTACCTCCACGCGTTCCTGAGAAAAAGGGTCTTGACTGACAGACAGACGGACAGACGGACGGACAACGAAGTGATCCTATTAGGGTTCCTTTTTTCCTTTTGAGGTACTTACGAAACACTTAAAAATGACTTTCTATACTGACTATCAGTTATAATTTATTAACCAGTCAATTTGCGAACTTTGCTTGAAGAGAGAACATATTTTTTCTCAAATGAACAGTTTTCATAGGTAATGTTTTTAAACAGCATCAGTAGCTTTTATTATTTGCCGTTTGTCGACGATGGTGACTTTTTAAACATCCTATATAGTTGCAGTTGCCTCTTCTTTCGCTGATTGTGTATCCTGGGTATTAGGAGTGCAGCTTGCAGTGCTGCATCCGTGGCTTGCAGCTATGCACTGCAGCGGATGTAAAAGAAACGATGCCGTAGGTACAAGTAACAAGAGAGGCCCAGGAAATGATTTTTAACTATCCTTTCGAGAAATGGATGGTATTTTTCTGGTGTATGTATGTTTGTTTGTTTTTTAACAGAGTTTGTAGACAACGATTTCATAGATTCTAGAATGTCAGAAGTTTTTAAATTTATTAATTCCTCGATATGTCACAGGGTATCATGTTAGTATATGTATATGTGGTTATCAGGTCAACGAGAGTTTTTCTTCATCATTCTTGAAAGAAAATCCCTTGAGGAATCCACAGTTAAAAAAAATGGACTCCATACTTAATTGGTCAAAGAAATTATCAACACATATACATACAGGATTATAAAGTACTTAATATGTTATATTTATATAGCATCGTACGTATATAATATTATTTACTTATTGCTGTGAGATAAAACTGAATAAATATTATAAATAGTATTTTTTTTGGGAATAGAATTTTCTTTAAGCCCCAGTTTTACCTGACCTCTATCTAGACAGGCCTATTTTATAATACAGCCTTTCTTTTAAAGAGTAGACTTTTAAATGTGAATGCTCTCAAATAGGTAGACCGATTGGAATGCTATTTTGAAAGCAGTTTTCACTATGGTTGTTTTTGTATATTAGGTATCCCAAACAACTGTTCTAATTTCTAGTTGTTTTTTTTTCTGTATGTCTTTGCTACATTTTTGCCGAACCTTATTATCAATTCTTCTTATCGTGTGGCACATTTAACCGTCCTATCCACAAGGCATAGACAGCGGTTGCCTGTATGTATTATCAATTATTATTGAAGATGCCAAATCTTGTAACTTGAACCAGAATATTGAAAGGTAATGCGATTTGGTAGAGCGATAACTCGGTTTGGAGATGAGAAAAAAATCTTTTTGTAGCTTAGGTAAGTCTGTCTGTCGCAAATACTGTCATATTGCACTCGAGAAGCTGCATTCTATGCTTTTCACTTAGGTTATTCACACGTTTTTTGCTACTAATAACACAAGACGCAGCTCGGTTTATATACTTTGGCATGTATGTTGTATCCGGTTCGCTTTCAAGCTCTCACTGAGATACGCATTTTTTTACGAAAATTAGAAATAAAAGTTTACATTACATTCATCAGTTCATCACTTAAAAAGTGCACGTTGCGTTCAAATCGCGTTACAGCTCTGTCTGAAATAACCCTTAAATATTTAAAACTAAAAATACAAACATATTTTCAACATAATATCTCCTTGCTTGATAATTTCACGAAAATAAGTAACATATCGACAACTAACCATTAATTTTTCTAAGGTAGCAGAACCTTAATATAGTAATTTCAATATTTTTTTACCGATTTTAAAAAAGGAGGAGATTCTCAATTCGACTGTATGTTTCTTTTTTTGTACGTATGTTACGCGATTACTCCGCCAATTATGAATCGATTTTGATTTTTTTCTTTTTTGTTTGGTAGGTTATACTTCAGAGGTAGTCCCATGTAAATATTGTCTAAATTGATTCAGTTCTTTTTTGAAAAAATCAATAAAAACAAAAAACATTGCAAAATTGTAGTTGTTACGATTAAAGTCGGTTGTTTTTAACGTGTTCAGTGTTGTTTGATTATTTTACTATTGTATTTGAAGACCACGCGGGATAGAACAAGGAATGTCAGTTAATATTTTCTATCCTATTCTATTCCTTAAGTAGCAGAAATAATCAGACTGGTCAAATAAAATGAAGACCACGCGGGAAGAACAAGGAATGTCAGTTAGAAATGTTTTCGAGAAATTCGACTTTCTCGTAAACATTTCTAACTGACATTCTTCATTCTTAATTTTATTTGACCAGTCTGATTATTTCTGCATCTGTAATCTTTAATCTTTAATAAATCACCCACACACTTTCAAAATCACAATAACATACATTCATATTTAGTACTTACGCACGCACACATACTAAGCATTGTAAAACATTATTATTTTAGAACATCTCTAATCATATTCCGAGAGGACATGCATATTGCATTAGAACCTTTTATTGTACTGCTTATAAAATTTTATTTTTTGATGCACGTGTGGTCGATGCAGGGCTATTTTTTTGTTTTGTGAGAAAAAAATAACTCCTAAAGGTAATAATCTCATTTAGAAGTCAAGTTCAAATGCGAAGATTTAGGTAAAAGAGAACAGATGTTAACTGAACTTGTTATCTTCCTTGTATACACTTTTTCCGTTTTATGTTTTTTAAATGTGCTTGCACTCATTCAATTTTTGTTTATCTTCCTTTACCAATGAACATACGATCCACGAATTGAATCATCTGCGAATCGGACTATTTTCTGGACCAAGTGAAAATTGGACCAACCGCGATGAATCGATGCGGATTGACTGATAAGCATGAATTATTTAATCAAAAACTGCCTCCGTAGTCTAGTGGCGAGTCCACTCGCTTCACATCAGGAAGTCGCGGAATTGATTCCCGGCGGGGTCTTGTAGGACTCGGTTTGGTTCTTGGTAGGGTATTTTCTGAGCTCGCCTGGCTAGCTACCACCATCTTATCTAATTCTTGACGCCAAACATCATAATTAATAGCATTGATGTGTTCCGGCATGAAGATAAGATAGCCAGTTCCCCATTGCGTCGAGGAATCTTGGTAAGCTTGCTTCCGTCTTCGGTATCACTGTCACTTACCATCATATGAGATGATACCAAAAAATTACAAAACCAAATGTCTTTCTTCGAACCAAAAAAAATCCATCCCAAAAGATACTTATTAGTCACATAGTCGAGAAAACGCCCAATCATTGTATCCAAAAAACTATATTGTCCAATATCAATATATCAATCAGTGATCGCATAAAATATTGCGTAAGTCAGGATGTGGGCCAGGAGAGTTACGATCGCCAATATGGTGGCACCTTCAGGTGGATTTATGATCACATTATTGGAACTTTGAAGGCGGCGAAGGTAGCTTTACGCATGTCACATGATTCGGATATCTTTAGAACAATATTTTTCAACCTGTGGACCCCCGCGGGGGTCGCGAAGCCTTTCTTAGAGGGTCGCGGGTGATAGAAAAAGGCAAGTGTAACACTGCAATACAAAAATACGATTTCTCAGTGAGAAGGCTGGACCTGTTTTTGGATACCTTAAAATTAAATCATTTTCTAATTTAAGAAAATCACTAACAAATTTTATGTTGATGGCCCAAGGGGGGTCGCAAGACTTTTTGAACTTGTAAAGGGGTCTGGTATTAAAAAAGGTTGAAAAACACTGTTTTAGAATGTCCGAGAAGCAATATTGAGATAATATAAAAACTATTGTATAAATCTATGACGATATTTTTGGCGATGATAAAGTAATTCGTGCCGGAAGAATGTAGAGACGGGATGAGGCTAGCACTATACTTAATTTGTTAAGGTACTTAAAAAACGTAAACAAACTTGACATGTCTTTTTATTCATATGTGCATGTTTAAATTCTGATATTGCTTGCAAACGTAGGTACTAAGTTTGTTTTGCATTTCTATTAAACACGTAATACATTCTACTCGTTTGAGAATTTAACAAGCAGGTATCAATAAAAATACATATCAAGATTGTTTACGTTTTTTAAGTACCTAAACAAATGAAGTATAAATAGGTTTCATGGACTTTATGAGTAATAAACATTAGATATTTATTTAAATATCATTTTCAAATACTGGAACAAAAAACAAATCAAACATCTAGTGTCTGTTTAGACCTAAACCCCGGAGCATGTTCATATAAGAACACACAGAAGAAAATAAAAGATATTCTATTCTTTTTTTCTATTTGGCATTCCACATCTCATACCGAGCGTGATTTTGCCAATGTCTAGTGAAAAATGGGAGAATCTTCAATAAAAGAAATGGCGAAACGCCAATGTCAAGTTAAAGTGACGGCTCTAAGGGTGATGGGCACTTAAAGACGCTCCACGTGGTGGTTTGCTGCTGGAACTCGGAAAACGGAGCTGTCTCCCGAGTTAATCCTCTTCTTATTATCGCTTATCTCGAATCGGGATCACAGCTATTTCTCCATCACAAAAATAACGTTGAAACTATTCTAAAACGGTAATAATCGTAAAATTAACTTAACAGACGTGTGCTCGGTACAAGTCCCGGCAACCAACCCAAATAAAAAATATACTTATTATCAGTGAAGATTTGTTGGCAGTCTTTATTGAAAATAATCACAAATATATGATAGTTGGTAAGTCAAAAATTAAAATCTTTTTAGTTATTTAAGATATAAATGCTTTGCACATTCTTTTGAATCGTCACCTTTTTTTTCTCCCTAGTAAAAAGTTCCTACCACGCGGAACTTGTACACTCAATGTTTTAGGAAGTGTTTGCGAAGCGAGAAGAAACGTCGTGTACCCAATGATCCCTAGCTATGCCCACCCGAGGGTTATTATCGCTGCATACAGTACCGGTCGTGGCTCAGTGCGGCTTGCGTGGTCGCATCGATCACGCAGGTAAACTGACTACAGACACGGTCATAACCTGGATGGGTTTGACTGTTAGTCGCATTTATCTCGACCGTTTCCGTGCTTCGCAAGTACGTTAAGCAGTTGGTGCCGGCTGCTATCGCTAGCAGTCGTTAAGCCATGTCAGAGGCCTTATAGGCGGCTTGAAAACATCTGACACTGGGGTTGGCCACTAGCCCCACAACCTTCACCAATCCGGACTTGGCCCCCGTGTTTGGAGTATGGCCTAAACCTTCCCGAGTTATGGGAAGAGACCCGTGCCCCTGCAGTGGGAACGTAATGGGTTGTTAACAATACAGTACCACCAGGAATATTGAGCTGCTAATTTTACCACCTACTATAATAATAATATCCTATAATCACACACGGTCATCTGGCCCCAAACTAGGATTCCCTGTATCTTGGGAACCAGAGACTGATATACATACACATATACTTTTAAAAACATACATATATAGATATATTATACACCCAGACTCAGAGCAAACAATTCTGCTCATCACAGAAAAGTCTGCCCTGTATGGGGATCGAACCCACGACTCTAGGATCAGAGGTCAGGATCGCTAACCACTTAGCCACCGAGTCAGTCAACTATAAGACTATTACCTCATCTACTGACTCTTTAATAGTTTAAAATGTATTTTTGGTTTTGGTGTGCAATAAATTATACTTACTTACTTATAATAACCTCTGAAAAAGTCTATGTTGACAGTGATAATTATATCAAACCACGAGCTAAAGAAAAAAAGGAAAATTTAGAGGGAAAGTATCAAATGATGAATTTTTTTTCTGAATTTTGCTATAAGCAGACTTCTGGAATATTCTCACCGCTTTTCTTACCTGTAAATTGAAAATTTTCCTCTGCGGCAATTTTCTTATGTGATACGGTAACAAAGGGTCCGGCAAGGGTGTGGTTTTTGATAAATTAAACCCATGCTTTGGGTGAGGTAGGGGATAAATAAATGTAGGGTTGGAAAAATGATCAGCGGAAAATCCTTTTTTTGGGCAAAAATATAAAGTTATTGTATTTATTATAAAGGTACCTGACAGCGGTGAAATTGAAATTTAAGTTCTTCGACTACCCATGCAAAGCTGACCGATCAGCTGAGAGATTTTTTTTGATACAGATCCCCTTTCTCATTGGAGTCCGGTAATTTTCTTTTCAGAAACTATCTCAGCTGATCGATCAGCTTTGTATTGGAAGTAGATTTCTTTTAAGAATTCAGTATTCATCATTAGAAATAAACCTCTATTTATATTTCAGCGTGAGATCTTTTTAAACACTGTGTACTGTAAATAAATATTATTATGATACATACAAATAAAATATTTTATATTCTATTCTATACTTTCTATGTAGTATTCATTCAAACTCAAACTCAAAATGTTTTTTATTTAAGTAGATGCTTTACACATGCTTTTAAATCGTCAATTTTTTTTTCTACCTAGTACAAAGTCCCTACCACTACCTACCTACATTTATTTACAATATAGATAAATCAGCTATAAACTGCCTATTACTAAATAATAATATAATGTTACATTGTGGCACTTTTCTTACAAAAGTTGACACTTTTCTGGTGTTACGTTGCTAATATTGACATTAGCATTAGAGGCCCAAAGATGTACACAAAACTGCCAGAACACTATGCTTTTTAAAAAAAAAACTTGCCAACGTGGTCTGCGAGGAATGCAAAAATCAATTTCCACTTCCCACACCTCACCTGGCATTCCCACCATCGCACTTTCAATGGGAAAGATCTGCCAGCAGAGCGACGAATGTGCCGCTTCCCGTTTTGTTCTATTGAAGCGTAGTTACAAACAGCTTCATCTATGCAGTGCAGCAGCAGTGTGACAATATGGGCTAATTTAAAAAGTTTTTTTTAAATTAGCCCATATTGTCACACTGCTGAGCAAAGGCCTGCCCTTTTTCCGCCACCGTAAAAATAGTAAAGAAATAATTTTATTAGTTAACATATTTATAAACTGGTACTTTGTGACCATTTTTTACGAGGTTATCTAATGCCAAATTAAAGAAACATCGAGAAAACATTCAGAGCAAAGTTTTCGGACATAATAGCATGTGTAAGGTTTTTAATTCACTATTCATACAATTCGGACTAATTATGTAACTATACTTCTTGCTTCTCTTTCTCCAGTGATGTAACTATTCTTCCTGACGCCAGCAGGATAAGCTGTAACCTCAGTCGTACCCTTTCAAGGCGGAATAGTATTAATAGCGAATAGAGGTTAGCGTCGCTATGCAAATAAGCGATTGTATTATTTACAATGTAACTACTATATTAATAAAATTACGATATTAAGTAAACTTCAAATCTGACACTGAAAAAAATACTGTCATATAAAAATAAATTAATTTTCCATTTAGTAAGACAAATGGTTCAAATATCTATAAGACATTTTAACTCGATGTAGAGTTTGTTAAAATGCATCCAGGAATTCCCCAGTAAAGTTATTGCAGGTGCATCCTTTTGTCTAACTCGGGACCCAGCCCAGGGTCTGCCCTAAGCCGGGTTTATTAGAAATTCATGAAGTTGTTCCATCGTTCAGGTATTTTCATTTTTGACTTCACTATTTCATTTTAAAATTGTAGGAAGATGAATTATGGGGTACTTTAGGAATACCTCAAACAATGTTTTCCTTGAATTTTATGAGTTGTTTTTGCTTTTTTCCCAAAAAACCGTCATTGGCAAAAAAACATGAATCAGCTAATCGTTTCGTAAGAGAATCCGAAATATTATATTTTAACCAGCTTCAAAAAGTACGGTTATCAGTTTGTCATGTATGTATTGTATTTGTGTTGTCCGCGATTTAAAAAAAAAACTTTTTGATGCGTTTTTTTACAAACCGTATTACTTTCTTGGGAATTGGCCAGCGCCTACTGTTCAGTGTCGTAAGCGAAAGCCATAGTCGCGCTTATTTCAGGCATTTCAGAAAGATTGTATACAGCGTGACTGATACGTACATACTTGCAAACCTTTTCATCAAACTGTTCCGTTCGAAGGTAGTGCAATAAACAGCGTACTCCCACATCAAAGGCCGGCAACGCACTCGTGACTCATCTGGTGTTGCGGGTGTCTGGTCGGGCGGTAATCGCTTACCATCAGGTGACCCGTCTGCTCGTTTGCCACCGCTGCCATAAAAAAAAAGAAAGTAAACAAGGTTTTAAAAATGAATGACATAATCTAACATACTTGAATTATTTATTAATATGCATATGTCCATAGTTTTCATCAAAATGCTTCTTCCTTTGAAGTTTAAAATTCCTTCAACAATTAAATAGTTGATCTTGCTGATAAAGTCTAAAAGGAACTAACTAGATTTCCAATATTCACTCGCCGTTGTTTATAACAATTTTCCGCTTGCTTGCCCCTCAATGAGTTTCCTGATCTCTATCTGAGCATCTAATTCGGAAAGGCTACGATTTAATGTCGCTCTAATGAAAGCAGTCGTGTCCATTGTGAAGTCTTAATAAGTAGGGTGAGCAGAGGAAATATGGTACACCAGTATTTTTTGGATTTTTTTTAGTTTAGATAGCATGTCTATGGAACATCATCATTCGCCAAAAGACATCCACTGCTGGACAAAAGCTTCCCACAAGAATTTCCACGATGACTTGTCTTGCACTGCACGCTAGGTATCTAGGGGACGTTCTACTTTTATTACTTCTTTTTGGTTATAGGAAGATCTAGCAATAACTGGCAATAACAACTGTTTTATTTTCTCTGTAACTAATTTGTTGCTTTAAACTACTACTACTACTCGTATATCTCACTATCTCACTTAATAATTATGGATGTTTTTTTGTTTGTTTGCTTATTTGTTTGTTTGTTCCGCTTTCACGCCGAAACTACTGAACGGATTTGGAGGAAATTTGATGGGTAGATAGATAAAGTACCCGACCAACACATAGGATACGTTTTATCCCGGAAAACTTAAGGGTTCCCAGAGGAATGCTTCAATACTTAAAATTTCCACTTTGTCACTAGATGGCACCACCTCAAAATTTTCTTTCTCTCTGGATCCAATTCTAAAGTCCACGCAGACAAAGTCGTGGGCAGAAGCTAGTACGTAGATAAACAAAGCTTTTTCATTCAAAAGCATTAAAAGTTCTGAAACAATGACCTCTTTGATAGAGAAAATTAGACCTTTTAGAATAAGTTTTAAAATGTATATTTTTTCAAAGTAAAAGCACTTAAGTATTTAAAGTTTAGTATTTTTGTCCTTCCAACTAAAAGTACAAATTGACTTCAAAAAATGATAGACGAAATTTTCCATATTCAAAACATGAGGTCCTATTTGCCGTCATTCACCCTACGATCCGCGTTACGAAAGCGGATGCGCGCGCGCTGCCATCCAACGCCATCCGAGTACAATGGGGTTTATAATACGGTGATGCTTATGATAATTTTGTGCATTTTCACCTTCCGTTACCACTGTGAGTTATGGTTTAAGTTTAGAGCGACTTATTTTTCGGAATGTTTTTTTTTGAGTTTTTTTGTTCCCTCTTATGGAGTATGGGTCTCTCTATACGAAGGTATACAATACAACTTATTGCATATTACATTACATACAATACAATTTATTGTATTGTATTGTATTGGTATATCGGGTACGTTAGACCATACTTTTAATACGTAGCCAAGTTCAAACTGCCTCTTCATGGTTCACCAAAATTATATTCAGCTGAGGTTTAGTTTCAAAAGTTGTTCCTGGAAGCCACTTTTGAATATCCTACGGCCGGCCTAGGGCTAATTAAAGACAGAAACCTATTATGATATGAGGTTATTAGGTTACCTATTATTTTTGGTGACTGTCCCGATGCCATCATAAAAATGCACAGAACTTATTATGGACTAGCTTCTGCCCGCGACTTCGGCTTCGTGGACTTCAGAGAATTGGGTCCAGAGAGAAAGAATATGTTAAGGTGATGCCATCTAGTGACGAAATGGAGATTTTGTATTTTTAGAACTCCTAAAGTTTCTCGGGATAAAAAGTATCCTATGTGTTAGCCGAGTACTTTTTATATCTACCTACCAAATTTTATCCAAATCCGTTCAGTATTTTCGGCGTGCAACTGGAACAAGCAAACAAACGAACAAACTTACATCCATACTTTCGCATTTATAATATATAAATAAATAAAATGAATAAAGTGAATAAAGTGAATAAAATAAATAAAATAAATTAAATAAATAAAAGTAAGCTGAGATGAAAAGTACAGTTTTCGTTTTATCTAGATTCTAGACGAAACGTGACGAAACCCTAAGCGCTACGACTTATTTCGCGACCGCTTGTAACATGGAAATCCGCTTAACATAAGCACACGAGCATATAATCAGTGGTTCAATGCACCTCAAATGTAATTAAAATGCATCGCTTTAACAAATACATATGTATTATTTAATGCAATCGGTATTCAGTACTTAACTCAGTAGGCTACTTATTCGGATTCTTTTTCTTATCAAAACTATCCAATATAAGATAAATTGGATAAATTGGATAATTTATCTTACATCTCATAAATAGATATAGTCTATGCTTATTCTTCTCTTAAATTATCTATCAGAAATCAAACTAGGGTTTTTTCTATATCTCATTTTTGCGTAGATTT
The DNA here is from genome assembly GCA_958295455.1 of Coleophora deauratella. NCBI lineage: Eukaryota > Metazoa > Arthropoda > Insecta > Lepidoptera > Coleophoridae > Coleophora > Coleophora deauratella. The sequence goes on from OY282406.1 coordinate 2,525,135, forward strand.
ATACGTAGAGAAACCTCCCTACTATGGGCTCTGGCCAGTATACAGGGTGTAACAGAAAGGTGTGACAATACTTCAAGGTTGGCTTTTACCCATCAAACTGAACAACTTTTGTTCTACAACTTTGTTCAAATCGCAAAACTTTTTTTGGACTTTTCATACAAATCGATCAGCTGGCGAACCAAGGTTTACACCCTGTATAGGGTCCTTCTAAAATACCTGAAAAAAAAATCAACAGTGGCTTCTACTCATGAAACTGAACAACTTATCCCAAGGAACCTATATTCAATTAGCAAAAATATTTTTGGACTCCCATACAAAATTGGCGGATTGGTTATACAATTAGTATGCAGAGACCAAAAATTTTTTGCGAATTGAAGATAGGTTCCTTGGGGAAAGTTGTTCAGTTTCATGAGTCGAAGCCGTGGTTTAATTTTTTTCAGGTATTTCATAAGGACCCTATATAATATGATCAAAGGCTCTGGCAGACGTTTTAAGAGCACCTTATATGTATACAGAGTGTTCAAAAAGGTACGTTTGAAAAATGTAGATCGGATTTTCAATATGTTTCCTGTATTCTATACTTAATTCTGAGTAACCCCTTAAAATTTCAAACGCCCTTTTTTTAAATCCTGTATGTTATGTACAGGGTGCTGCAAACAGTTACAGTAATAACTTAAGTGTGGTTTTTCAACTCATAAAACTGGACAACTGTTCTGCTAGATCTTTCTAAAAAAAAACCTGTAATAAAAATCGATTTTTGAATTTTATTTAGACATAGCTACTTATAACATTGCATCGTCTCAACAAAAGAAAAAGATTGATTGATTTATTGACTAACTTTGTAGAGAAATCCGCATTCCATTCTTCTAAGTCAACGAACAAAAAGTACTTTTTCAGTTGAAGAAGCCTGTAATGAAGTATTACTCCGCCATTTTATTACACTTTGTACTTATATTAAAATCACATAAAATTTCCCCATAATTTAAGCATGTCTATTTTTAAGTAAATTCAATACATATTACATTATCAATTCCAACATCCCGATAATATTTCGATCATTTTTATCGTTTTAATAACCAATCGGCACCGCAGTAAAACTGCAAAACTATCCATTTTTGAAAATTACTAGTTTTTGCGAACCGAACGACGCTCGACGCCCGCCGCTTTGTTTGAAAGCTTTTCAGTTTAATTGAAATCTCAAATGGCCAATAAATATCGGGAAATAATTCTGTAAAGTGACCGAGTGGGAATGAATGAGTGAACGCGAAATTGAACGAGTGAATGGATGTGTTAATATTTATAGCATTTGACATATTCGAAAACCATTTGGATATTTTTCAGTTCTTATATTTTTATATGCTAAAATGTATTATTTTCAGATCAAGATTGTTGTTTGATAATTCCATATATTATCGAAAAGTTCTGTTTAAACTTTGATAACTTCTGGCCATTCAATCTAAGATATATCCTAAAGCTTCAAGTTTTCCATCAAAATATAAAGCCAATCCGTTCAATAGTTATTATCATGAAAATACACCTATGTACATAACAGTAGAATACATAAACACGTTATTAGAAGTAGCTTAAAAGTTTGAATACTATCCTAAGTACCTATATAAAAAATGTAATGAGATAAATAAAATGCCAGCTACTAATCCACATCAAATCAAGTTACTGAGAAAAAATAAACATAAGAAAAAGACGCTTAGAGCAAGTCGGAATCGTGCACTAAGGGTTCCGTACGTACTAACACATAAAATACTTGGTATGTTTTTACTAAAAATTAACAGAGTGTTCCTGGCCACTACTCCGATCTCGTGGCTACGTTTAGTAATTCTTCGGTAGATGCTATATTAATATCTGAAACTTTCCTTAAGCCTTCCATTCCTTCAAAGTTAGTTGCGCTCCCTGGTTACAAGCTTTATCGTAATGACAGGACGGGCAAAGGTGGTGGCGGCGTAGCTATTTATCTTCGTGCAGACATCACTTGTAGCATAGTTAGTGCTTCTCCCAATCTTTACTCTAAATCTGCCGAGCACCTTTTCCTTGAAATTTCTCTTAATTTCAAAAAGATTTTGCTCGCCGTGCTCTACAGCCCATCCTGTCATATTGACTACTTTGACTCTCTTGAAAACCTCCTCAGTCACTATTGTCCTTCTTTCGACCATACCTTACTTCTAGGCGACTTTAACACATGTCTGATCAAAAATGATAGCCGTACTTCTAAATTGCTCTCCCTCTTATCCGCTATTAATCTCAACTGTCTTCCTCTGTCCGCTACTCATCATTCTCCAAATTGTATCCCTTCTCTTCTTGACCTTGCTGTCGTTTCTTCTCCAGACGCAGTTGGGACACATGGTCAGCTTGCATCTAGCTTTTCTTACCATGACTTAATTTTCTTGTCCTTTAAAGTTCGTCCTCCTAAACGTAAGGCCAAATTTCTTCTTCTACGCAGTTTTAAGGGTATTGATTTGGATGCGTTGCGTTATGACGCTAGTATCATTGACTGGGCGCCCCTTCTTGAAGCTGATTCTATTGATGACAAGGTCATCTACTTTAACTCTGTCATTACGGAACTTTTCGATCACCATGCACCTTATAAGCGAGTTAAAGTAAAACATCCACCTGCACCTTGGCTCACACAATCTATAAAAGAGCTCATGGCTAAAAGAGATAAAGCTAAAAGGCGGTATAAGCGGTGCCCATCAGACCAGACCTTAGCCCGGTACAAGTCACTACGTAATCGCTGCAGGCGTCTGTGCAGAGATGCTAAAAGACGTCACATACATGAATCCACTTCTGACTGTCCCCCTGCCCAAATTTGGCGTTTTCTTAAGTCTCTGGGTATTGGTAGCTCCTCAGGTGCTCAAGAGGATATCGCTACTGATCTGAACTTGCTCAATAACTTTTTTTCTCTACCTCCGGTTGTGCTTAGTGATGCTACTAAGTCCAATACAATCCGATCCTTGTCTCTTCTTTCTCCTCCCTCTTGTCCTGTTTTTTCTTTGTCGCCTATATCTGATGACGATGTCAAGAAGCATATCTTATCTATCTCTTCTACTGCTATGGGCAACGATAACTTGTCTTCCCGTATGATTTCTTTAATCCTTTCTGAGATTCTGCCTATTCTCACACATTTATTCAACTACTCCCTCTTTTCGCAAGCCTTCCCCTCTTCCTGGAAAATGGCGCATGTCACTCCATTGCCCAAAACACCAAATCCTACTCTTCCCTCTCAATTTCGTCCTATTTCTATCTTACCGTTTCTTTCTAAAGTTCTAGAGCACATTGTCCATAAGCAACTCGCAAATCATTTATCCCAGAATTCTCTTCTCTCTCCCTTTCAATCGGGCTTTAGACCTGGGCATAGTACTACTACTGCATTACTAAAAGTCACAGATGATATACGCCATGGCATGGAAAATAAGATGCTTACTATCCTCATCCTGCTTGACTTTAGTAATGCCTTCAATTCTGTCGATTTCGATGTGCTTCTTGCTGTCCTTCACTCTTTCAACCTCTCCTCTTCAACTATTACTTGGTTCGACTCCTACCTTAGAGGGCGCTCCCAGTGCGTTCGGGTTGAAGGGTCTTCTTCAGACTGGTGCACATTATCTGCTGGCGTCCCTCAGGGTGGAGTGCTTTCACCTCTCCTTTTTTCAATGTTCATTAACACTGTAACTCAGGTTATTTCCTCGAACTACCATCTTTACGCAGACGACCTGCAAATTTATAAACACTTTCCTGCCTCTGATTTCTCCAGTGCTGTTCAAGAGATTAACAGTGATTTAAGACGCTTATCATCGTGGGCGAAAAGCTTTGGTCTACTGGTGAACCCTAAAAAGTCACAAGCCTTGGTCATCGGTAGCAAGTACATGCTAAATCAGCTTACATTTTCACCGAACACAGCAGTCACATATGATAATTCTGTCATTCCGTACTCCAGTACAGCGAAAAACTTGGGAATCATTTTTGATTCGAGTTTGTCGTGGGCCGCTCATGTCAATGAACTCAGTCGGAAAATGCATTTTTCATTTCATGCTCTGAAGCGCCTACAATATTTTCTACCTTTGAAAACGAAAATTTCTCTGTCGCAAACTCTTCTTCTCCCTATTTTGGATTACGCCGATAGTTGTTACTTAGATGCAACAGAAGAGCTACTAAACAAACTCGAGCGTCTTCAAAATCTCTGTTTACGCTTTATCTTTGGTCTCCGCAAGTTTGACCATGTCTCCCAATATCGTCAACAGCTTAAGTGGCTTCCAATTCGCCTTCGCAGGAACACTCATATCCTCTGTCTCCTTTTCAAAATACTCCACAATCCTTCCTCTCCATCTTATCTGAAGGAGCGTTTCCACTTGCAGCGTCCTCCTGACCATCAATCTCGTGCTCACCTTAAATCTCTTCTTTCCTATCCTCCACATTCCACTGACTTCTACTCCTATTCCTTTTCCGTGCATGCCGTCAGACTGTGGAACTCGCTTCCGCATGACATTCGCGATAACCAGAGTCTGCACTCATTTAAAAATAAATTGAAAGATCATTTCCTTTCTCTCTCCCCTTAAGTCAGCCATGTAAACTATTTATGTATAATATAGATATTATATTGTTTTTTATATATTATTTAATATTTTATTTATATAATATAGTGTTATGTAGGTATTATAATATATTATATATATTTGTTATTTAATGTATGTTTATGTATTATTTTAAGAATTAGGTATATAAGTTTGTATTCTTTATCACTATTTTATAATTGTTGTATCTTTGTTCTGTACACGTCTTTTCTGCCTTTTTCTTCAACTTTCACTGTCCAAGGTCTGCTGGAAGAAATTTCTTATAGAAATAAGCTGCACCTTTTGTATGTTCTTTCCTTCTTAATGTATATCTTTGTGTTTTCTGTGTACAATAAATTGTAAATAAATAAATAAATAAACAGAAACTTTTAGACATATTAACAAGGATCCAACGCACATTTAGGCGGATTTAATATTAGTTTTTTTTTAATAAAAATAAATAAATAAAGTAAGAATTTCACTGAAATTACACCAAGTTTGAAATTTTCATGTATGAGCAATACTTTTTAACCATAATTTTTTAGTTTACGAATATATCTGCCATAATTAAAAAATCAAGTAATTCAAAATATACAAGTGGGTCAGTAAGATCACAGAGTTTTATAAAGCTTTTATACGACAGAGTTTTATAAAACTCTGTGATAAGATAGACAATGTAGGCCCAAAACTATAGTTCGTTCCGAACCCTTTGGGTACGGAACCCTACGAAGAAACTCGGAAGATGTCCATCAAATTATCATTAAGAAGTGATAGATGTGTAATGAGGGAGCGAGAGGGGAAATAGTAAAAATAAACTGTGGCTCTGCGCTACAACTTTGGGCCAGATGCGATGTTAAGCAGTGATGAATTACCATGTAGCGGTCAATGCTTGGATTCGGTAATTGGTGATGTTTACCAGTTTTGGGTGCATTTAATGACCTATGTATCTTATAATAGTTATGCCGCAAACTAAAAATCAGTTTCAAACAAACTTGTAATAATTACAGGAATTATTTTTATGTGTAAGTAGATAAAGAAAAGTTAAAAGTATGATAAGTGATGTATCTACATCTAGACAGACTTAGATGTTTCAGGGATAGACAGTCAACTATGTATCACAATTTAAAAAAAAATATATTGTAATAGTGATCTCTCTCTTGTCGTGTAGTACAATTTAACAATGCTATTCACATTCCCATAGACGGCTTATATAAGTGATGATTTGTATAAGTTATATTTTCTACTTACCAAACTGAACAAATTTTCTTTGACGACTTTACAGAATCGCAAAAAATGGACTACTCATACAAATTGATCAGTCGAGAGTTTTTTTTAACGAAAGTCTTACTTTTTACGAATTTGCCATAGATTCCTAGGAGAAAGTTGTTCAGTAAAATAAAAAAGTACAATAAAAGCACACTTTACAATGCTACTACAGCATTTGATAAATTCTGCATACTTAAAACAATACCATTTTACCCATAATAAATATTTTAAACACCTAATTTACGATTAAAATTAAAAGCATTAATAAGATTTAATCTTTATAACGAGACAACTACAAATTGTTGTCCGAAAATAACATTACTGTGGAGATAATTAATAAAATTCATGTGCACACACACAGACACAAGAAATGAAACAATTATTTGTGTTGGTGTTTAATTCCTCATAATGAATAGTTAGTTCGGTCTATCTGACGGTTCGTTGCTTTGACTGTGACAAATGAGCGTCAGTTATCAAGGGATCTACTGCACGCATTGCATGTCGCAGTAAAAGTTCAAATTAAGACAAATACAAATAATTCTCAATTTTGATTTGTCTTTTCAACATATCTCGGTGCAATTCTATGGAACGTAATGGTTAGTCTTACTACAGTATCACGGTTTCGGCTCTTACCCAGAAAATTAATGTGGTCGGCAGGTTTATTTGTAGTCTAAAATAATATTTGGGTGTTAAAAAAGTGCATTTTAAGTTTTAAAGGGTTACTCAGAATCAAGTATCAAAGACAAATCAAAATTTAGAATTACTTGTATTGTAATTTTTAACACCCTGTATAAAGGACATGCGAAATCGTGTTTTTCCTCCAAATGATAACGTTATTGTTCCTTGAAATCTAAATGTCACATCACATTTTATTTTTCATCACGACCAAAAATATTCAAATTTAGGACAGACCTTATTATAATGTCGCCCGTAAAGTTACAAAAAAGGGGATAACAAAAAAAGTTTGCATTACAGACCGTATAAAACTGTGATATCAAAGGAACTCTATTAAAAAGTTGGGGGCGAACTTCGACAGGGATGCACTTAGGTTGTATAAATGGGGCCCTTTTTCAGATTAATTAATATTTTTTTTGTTTTAAAAGTAAGGACATAACATTAAGCCCATTTGCAAAAAACACCACTTAAAACTCAATAAATAAAACAGAACTTGAAAACCAAAAAACGAAACTATAGCATATATGAATGTGAAAACACAGACATAAGTGGTTAATTTGTACTATAATTAGCAGTAAAATAAAGATATTTAATACCGTTCGTTTTTCAAATAAATTAAATAAAATAGAATTAACAAGCACTTTACAGAAAAAAATTAAAGTGTTTCACTTCAATTAGATCTTCTTGAAATAGGTTAACCACTGTGTACGTTGTTGTCATTTTAATGAATATGAATTTAACAACTGCTGTCATTTTGACTATCACAAAACTGACTCGGGTAAAGAACCCTGATTTCGTACCTGTTTTACCACCTCAGGCTAAGAGAAAGAAATTTTTCCTTCACCTCTTATGTCTTCTCTAAGTTAGCTTAACTTTCTACCACATTTCATTATGAAATATTCAGATAGTTGGTTCTTTACGCCGGAATAAAAAAATATTTTAGTTTCATAAAGTTACAAGCTAAACTTACGTAAAGTATAGGCATTTGTGCATTTTCAGCACAATTTACCTATTGATTTTTCTTTGATATGTACACCTACATATTTATAGCTGTGTTATCTACTTAGGTAATTATAATAATAAAATATCAACTAAATTCAGTCTTACGAAACCGCTACTACCTAGCCAATAATTTAGAGTCGGCGCAACATTCTTCGACTTATCTCTTCTAACTCAAAAATTATTTTACTAACATTTCACGGGACTAGTTCACCCATAGCTCTGTATTCTTAACTAACTAACTACCAATTAAGAGTTTTATTTACTATTTTTTAACAAACAGCATCTTAAGACAAGAAACACCATTAAATACCCATCTTTAACGCAAACAGTCAAACTCAAACCTTTTATTTGTAAACATAGGTTTCACATAGATGTTTTCTTTAGTGTTGTATCACTATGCTTAGCCTGAAGAGGCATACAAATAGAAAATAGACATTGAAAATTATTAATTCAATTAAAATAACATGATCCAAGATAAAATTTAAAACAATTCGAGCCTTAATTAAAATACATTGTAAACATTAAAATATAAATCAAATCGTCAACTTAAATCAAATAAATGTCAACCTTAAAAAAATACATATATAATATCCATTTCATTCAAAGATTAAATACAATAAAACTCATTTAATTATTTCATTATATTAAATAAACTAAAATCTGTCATTAAAAAATCATTTAAATTATAATAGCACTTCCCAAAATCCCAACCAAGAAATCATAAAGCATTTTTTGAATTCTTTAATACTATTAATATTTCTTATTCTAAGTGGCAATTTATTATTAGACTGACTCGGTGGCTAAGTGGTTAGCGATCCTGACCTCTTATCCGAGAGTCGTGGGTTCGATCCCCACACAGGGCAAACTTTTCTGTGATGAGCAGATTTGTTTGCTCTGAGTCTGGGTGTATTATATCTATATATGTATGTATTTAAAAGTATATGTGTATGTATATCAGTCTCTGGTTCCCAAGATACAGGGAATCCTAGTTTGGGGCCAGATGACCGTGTGTGATTTGTCCCGGATATTATTATTATTATATATTTTTGGGGCCATTGCGTAAATGCTTTTGTGTAAAAGTGCAGTTTTGCAGGGCAGCAAGTTCAATTTGTCACATCTGCGTGAACTTGTAACTTTGGTAAATTTTGTAGGATTGCCCTTCACAAATACAGCAGCTTCATAAACATAGATACAGGGGAAAGTCAATAGCTTCATTTTCTTTAAATATGGTGAACAACTATCCATACGGTGTAAATTAAACATAGATCGGATGCATCGTTTCTGAGCTTTAAATACTCTGTCTCTATTTGTACAATGTAATTTACATAGCCGTGATAAGCAGTCAGTATAGCTTTTTCATTCACCACTTTGCTAAGCATGTGCAGTGCATAGAAAAATTTACACAATTTATTACATACAGTGTCCCATCCCATTCCCACAATCCCATTTCATTGTGTCTTGTATATGTAATCCCAGAAATTTTGTACTACTGGTTTCTTTTATTTGTTTGCCTTGGTAATTAATATTTAAGGATCTATTATTTTCTTTTTTGTGAGTTTGTTTCAACCTCATCAGTACTGTCTTGTCAAGATTTATCTTAAGGTTGTTTGACTCTAGCCATTCTTTGGCAGATTTCAAATTATAGTTTATGTTATTTTCACTTGTGTTAAAATCATCACTGTTGAAGACAACTGTGCTGACATCGGCAAACATTATCATGGGGAAGCATACTGATGTTGGAAAATCGTTGATATAAATAATGAAGAGTAATGGTCCTAGTACACTACCTTGAGGCGCACCATACTTCAGTGTCCTCGGATTCGACTCGTATACTAATTCCGTTTTAGTCTTTGCGCAGAGTCTAGAGATACTAGTTATTTGTAACCTATTTTTAAGATATGACTCTATAATACTCAAAACGTTGCCTCTTATTCCATAGAGTTGTAGTTTCGCTAGTAGTACTGCGTGGTCTATATAATCGAAAGCTTTCGTCATGTCCATGTAAAGTGCTGAAACCTCTTTTCTACCGTCCATTCTATTTATAATCATATTTAGAAAATCAGAAATTGCTATGTCAATACTTTTGTTTTTTCGAAATCCCTTTTGGTCGTCAGTAAATATTTTGTAATTTTCCAAGTACTCATTAAGTTGTTTGTGAATAATCTTTTCTAAGACCTTCGATAAGACTGGAATTAATGCTATAGGTCTATAACACGATATATCTTCTTTATCGCCTTTTTTGAAAAGAGGTTTGATAATAGAGATTTTGAGTTTGTCAGGGTAAGTTCCTTGCTCTACGCAATTGTTAAAGATATGACTAAGGACAGGAGCAATAATATTCGATACATTCTTTAAAACTTTTGTAGTAATCTCATCATAGCCTGTGCTGTTTGTATTTTTTAGTGACATTATTGTTTGGTATATTTCACAAGAATCTGCTGGTTTCATGAACAGTGAGTTTAGTCTGCTACAGATTTTAGAATTTATGTAGGTTTTCTGTACAGAGGGCTTCACTGCGTCAATAAAAAAATCATTAAACGCGTGGGCAATGTCTGTAGGTTCCGATAAGGTTAAACCATTTATTTTTATATTTGTTACATTGTCTTTAGGAAAATTTTGTTTAGATCTATTAATTATATTCCAAGTAGCTTTACTCTTGTTTTGAGAATTATGAATTATAAAGTTATTCTGAGATTTTTTTGTCAGCTGAATAATTTTTTTAAGTTTTTTAGAAAATGTTATGTATTCGTTTTTACTTTCAACATTCTTTGACTGTCTATGTTTCCATAGCAAACTTCTTTTGCGTTATTACTACATAGCTTTATACCTTTAGTTATCCATTTTGGTTTATTTGTTGTACGTATTTTTACTTTAATGATGGGGAAACATAGATCGTAGATAAGCTTAAACAAGTCATAAAAAGCGTCAAAGGCATCAGTTGCTATTTCTTTTTCATACACCTCACCAAAGCTTAAACTACCAATATAATTCTTAAATTTTTCAATATTTTCCTTAGAGTAATCCCGCCTATTAATAAACCAATATGGTAGAATGCATACTTTCTTTACTGGGCATTGTAGTAATTGAGCAGTATGGTCTGAAACCGCTAGTTCTAAGATGTCATTCGTGCAGCCTCGAACATTATGTAAAATATTGTCAATGCAAGTGCCACTACTTAATCGCGTGGGTTAATCAAATGTAAACTTGAGATTGTAGCTCATGATAATTTGCTTAAATTCATCAGAGTAGCATGATTTACCTAAAACATTTATGTTAAAATCGCCACATAGTACAATTTATTTGCCAACTTTAAAACAATGAGCATGTAATATATCCTGCAAGATATTAATAAATACGTCAAATTTTTGCTTAGTGTTGTGGGGCACTCTATACATACATATAACTATAACGTCTTAATCGATAAGTTCAGTAGCACAACATTCAATTAAATTAGGAATACTCTGCTTTGCTACTGAATAAATTTCTTTAAAGTTAAATCAGTAAATTCTTTAAAGTTAAATTAGTAAATCAGTTCCATTGAATTTACAACTGTGAAATCAGTTAACGCAGAATTTGCTTCATCCTTTGTCCATTACAAGTTTCGACCCAGCTTTGAAGCTGAAAGGGAATCTCAAGTACCCATTGGGCCCATCTTAAATCAATTACGCTAAACTAGCCCTTAGATAGAGGGATCGAGGGAAGGTTGTCGTGAAAATAATTGAGATTTGTTGTGTAAGTTATTTACTACAAGTACTTACTTATTTGTTAGTAAGGGACTCTTGTTATGTTCTAATAAATCTGTAGCTATAAGGTTTAACAAGGTGAAGCGGTCGCGGCTCAGTGCGGCTTGCGTGGTCGCGTCGATCACGCAGATTAACTGACTACAGACACGGTCACACCATGGATGGGTTTGACTGTTAGTGGCATTTATCTTGACCGTTTCTGAGCTTTGCAAGGCACGTTATGCCGTTAAGCTATCACTGGATGGCAGTCGTTAAGCCATGTCGGATGCCTTATAGGTGGCTTGAAAACTTCTGACACTGGGGTTGGCCACTAGCTCCACAACCTCCACCAAACCGGACTTGGTCCCCGTGTGTAGAGTATGGCCTTACATTCCCGAGGTATGGGAAGAGACCCGTGCCCCTGCAGTGGGGACGATATGGGTTGTTAACGAAGGTCTAACAAAATGAGCGGAAACAATTTTAACTTGGGCTTGTATTTGTGAACTTCTAGGAACTTCATTCTTCAAGAAACCCATAGTCAATTAGCTAAATAATATTAGTTGGGCGATCAGCTAAACGATTTGTTTGAAAATTCAAAAACCTTTTCGTGAATTCTCTGTTGATACCATACTAAGTCTGAATAGTGAAACAAGAATTTGTAAGAAAAACTGAAAAAATGTTGTAGCTCGGATTTTTTCAATATTTTTCCTGTATTCTATACTTGATTCTGAGTAACCCCTTAAAATCTCAAACGCACTTTTTTACACACCCTGTATACATTGGTATAATACCCATACAAAAAACGCACGTTTTCTTCACTAGCTTCAAACTTGATGACGTTGTAGCGCATGATCTACTTAATAATTAAAATGGGTTTGGACTACTCAATATACCACCAATCCGACTCATACTTGGCCGTTTTTATTATCAGTTTACCTTTTACTGTAATTTTAGGATGAAGGTTTTTAGACCAATTTTTACAGTAACCTCATTTTAAAACACTTTCCACACTGTTAAATAGCTTAATTCACTTTTGAAATCTCAGCTATTATCTCTATTAAAATCTCCAATTCATAAAGCATACCCGTTAACAAAACATAGAAACACAAACAGGAAATAGTTTTTATTTACATGCAAAACGGTACAGCGAGAAATGCGTTTCAATTAATCGAACACAATGGTATGGATTAAATAAATAAAATACAAAATAATGAACGAAAAGTTTACGGTTCGCTGACTAGATAAAGAAAGGGATATTACTTGGTTTCGAAATAGGGAATACAAAATGTAGCTAAGGTTATTAATCCATTTTTTGACTGCCTCCGTGGTCTAGTAGCTACTCCGCTCGCTTCACACCAGAAGGTTGCGGGTTCGATCCTGGCGGGGTGCAAATAATGAGAAGAATTTGTGGCACTAGTTCCGTCATGGAACTGTAGCATGGAACTACGATAGTGGGAACAATCGCTTTGTAGGACTTGGGTTTTTTGGTCGTGTGGCATTATCTGAGTCGGCCTGGCTTGCCGCCAAACATCAATAGTAATAGCATTGATTTTTTACCCCCAAACATCGATATTATTTTCTATTCTATTAATAGCGGGGATACATATAATATAGTCAGTTCCCCATTGCGTTGGGGAATCGTGGTAAGCTTGCTCCCAACTTTCGGCATCATCACTTACTAGTAACCTACTGTGAGTTTCTCTCGGAAAGTTGATCAGCGTACTCTGCTTATGAAACAATTTTTCCTATGGATTTGTCAGTTGGGCCATAGGTAAATTTTTTCCCGGCGGGCCAATCAATTGTGCTGAAGGGAATCAAAAGTGTTCACGGCACAACCAGTTGAGCCTAGTAGTTGTGCCTAGGGGCCGGAACGCAGTGAATGGTCAAGTTTTTCTATATATTTCATACACATTAATCGGCCAATCAGAACAGGTCATAGAGTTGAAATTTAGTATAGTTCTTTGGGAAAAGTTGTTCGTTTTCATGAGTGAAACCCACTGTTTAATTTCGAACTTACCCCGTCACCCTTTCATCTTCCCCCTGATTCATTTTTATGATAAAAGTATTTTATATGATCTTTTATTACAAATTGGGATAGCATTAACATAATGTTATAGACAGAATAAAAAAATAAATTGTTGCTTTCTTACCTCTTACATTTTGTTTCAACAGAAGTCAATTACATTCTGTTTTACAAAGTTTTGAACACAACACTGCTCATCTCACTAAAAAGCCATTCAACCTTCCCCCCACTCACCCTAATATAGTGTGCAGTTTCATTCCTTTCGGACCCGTTAACAGTAGCTTCTACTTATAAAACTGAACAACTTTATTTGAGCAACTCATACAATCAGAGCTAAAATATTTTGAATTTTCCATACACATATAGTTAAATCAATTATTATATATAAGAGGTTTAAAATGTAGCATATACCTACTAATATGTTTGCGAAAATCTCCGTTCTACTCAGTTATGTCTTTAGCTTCTAGATTCAGTTATATTTGTCTTAGCTAGAGCTAAAACAAGGCAAACTACATCCCAGAGTAAGTAAACTTATGCTGCACTGATCACTGGAGTTGTGAAGTTAAGAGCTCTTCCAGAACCTCGTCACCCATACAAACAAATTTTTCAAATTTATTAAAAGCCAAAAGCCAGGATTTCTTCCGCGTAAAAATTACGTATAAACAGTTCGTCAAACTGAAAATTAAATTTTCCATATAATCTTTATTAAGCATCCTTTTTCATCCAATAAGGAATTCGTATAAAAATATTTTCCATTATTTAAATAGGGTTTTGAAAAACGTACATAATTGTGAAAGTGGTTTTCGGTTACTACCATTATTCACTGAGATATTGTAGTTTGAAAAAATGACATGGAGCAAACTTCATACAAAAAGTGACGAAACGGTGACGTCACTTCCAGGCGCGGATCTAGGGGGCGGGGCAGTGGGTGTAATTCCCCCCCCCCCCCTGAAGCCTGACCGAAGTACTAAAATTTCTATAAAATGCAAATAAATAGAGGCAATTCTAAACTATTCAAAAAATTTCGCAAACTTTTTTATATTTATGAATTGTTCCCTCCTAAAACCATCAACAGCTTCAGAAATATGGGTACACTGAAAATTTGCCCCCCCCTGAACGAAATCCTGGATCCGCGCCTGGTCACTTCATGCATTTGCCACCTATTTTTTTTTACTGTAATAAAATTACTTTTGTCGATTTAAGCTTTTGCTCGTGCACACAAACACAACCAAGAGAACCTGTCTAGAATTTAGAATGTCTGAAAGGCTTGATATTTTATTTATATTATTTATTTATTCGTTATACATATATGTACTAATATATATTTTATATAATGTAATATTATTTATTTATTTATTGATAACTTTATGTATTATGTGTAAATAAAAACCATAATTGCAGCCACCCGTTACTTGCTTTTAAAACTATACAATCCTATAAGTTTCCACGGTTGCCTGGAAGAAATCGCTCAAAGCGATAAGGCCGCCTTTGCACTGTCTGTAAACATTTTTTGATGTCACTGTACTACTGGTGTGCAATAAAGAATATTTATCTTTATCTTATCTTATCTTCTTAAGCCGAGTTCACACTTGATCAATCTGCAAGTTTTGAGATGCGACGTTAAACTTGGCAAAACCAGAACACGAAGTCTCAAGTCTAATGGAAACGGGTTTTATGTTGTTGGGGGTTTGGAAATCAGTAGAGCTATCAAAAATGATCAGGTGATCCGTCTGCTCGTTCCTTTCGCCCAAACAGCGATGGAATCCAAGTGTTGCGTTCATTGTAATGTTTTTTTAATTTATTTATGAAGATTGATTTGCCAGTAATAATAATAATATAATATCTAGGACAAATCACACACGGTCATCTGGCCCCAAACTAGGATTCCCTGTATCTTGGGAACCAGAGACTGATATACATACACATATACTTTTATATACATACATATATAGATATAATACACCCAGACTCAGAGCAAACAATTCTGCTCATTACAGAAAAGTTTGCCCTGTGTGGGGATCGAACCCACGACTATCGGATCAGAGGTTAGGATCGCTAACCACTTAGCCACCGAGTCAGTCGTTGGCAATGTCAAGATTGATTTTGCCAATGTCAGTAATATAATTGGTGGCTTGAAAATTCCTAACACTGAGGTCGGCCACTAGCCCCACAAACTCCACCACTTCCCATGCTCCCATTCCCATGCGTATGGCCAAACCTTCTCTGAGAAGAGACGCGTGCCCTACAGTGGGGACGATATGGGTTGTTAACGTTCAAACATTTTCCCGTTTGACCCGAATAAAAGCAATTAAAAATCACATCGTAAGTTAGGTTATAATCGTTCACAGCGCCAAGTACGAAATCATTTATGTAAATACACAGAAAGGTAACGACGAAATGCCTTTTTTTTATGTGATAGGTGGCAAACGAGCAGACGGATCACCTGAGCGATTACCGCCGCCCATGGACACCCGCAACACCAGAGGAGTCACAAGTGCGTTGCCGACCTTTGAAATGGGATGGGGAATGGGGGAATTGGGGGAGGGGGGAGGGTTGGGCCTTTCCAACTCAAATACTCACTAAAATGCTACATGGAACTGTACAATAACGAATAATTAATTCTCACTGTGTAACAAACGATATTTGCTCATGTACCTATTATCACTGTACGGAGCAGAGATTTCGTACAAGCATAAATTAATTAAATTATCGATTTTCTTCGCAAATAAACAGAACCGAAGCAAATATCAGCAGCAATTAATGTTGTTTCTCTTACACTCAATTTCCAAGAAAATACTGTATACAGGATGACTTTAGACAAAGAAATATAATATAATATACATGGTTTAATAACACAGTGTACCTAGCAGTATTTTTGTGGACTCATGAAAGTGAGCAACTTTTGTGAAGTCGCAAAAACTTTTGAACTTTCAGCCCAACTGTACTAATCAGTTAATCAATTTTCAGATGCACATACAGTCTAGATCTTGTTACAAAAATGAATACTTTTTTTACTTAATTTTTTTTAACTTCTTTAGAAAAACATATCAGTTTCATAATTGAGTCTTCTAGTTTCAAAAACCGTAATGTCCACAATGAAAAATATTTACGAAATATTTTTTTCTTACTGAGTCATGTTCATAGGATAGCCGTGGTCGTATGCCACCTTATCCTTAGGGATAAAAAAACCGTAAATTACATACTAGCATAAGACCACGGCTATCCTCTGAACATCACAATGTAAAAAAAAGTCCTTACTATTGTTCATTGTGGACATTACGGTTTTTGAAACTAGTAGACTCAATTAGTAAATGGTAGATTTGCAAAATTTCATCGATTTAAAAGTCAGCCTGTAGCTATTTTGTACTGTGTAATGTAGGGATGTTATGTAACTTCAAATTATACATTTCTGGAGTATTTTCTCGTTGAATCTGTGTAGTGGTTAGGGCTTAGGAGAAATTCATAATTTTCACTTAAGAATAGGGTATTTTACTCTATACAAGAAAAAATCGAAAACTGCTTATTTACTATGGTATTTGTAATACGTAATCGATTTAATATGATTTCTATACAATAAAATGAGAAAAAACATTTTATTTTTGATTTACAAAAATCAAGTTTTTTAATCTGTTATTCAAATGTCTGAAACGACAGCCGCCATGCTGGTTGTCAGGTGACGTCACAATAGTGGTAAACAATGACATTTTGTACGCGATATGTGTCAAAATTTTAGTACAGAGCTGTTTTGTTTACTCCTGAAATGACGTCACGACCTAAGCATCATGGCGGCTATCGTTTTCGCGCGCTTATTGGCAATGGTAATTTAAAATGTACTTTTGGGGTACTAATAGGTTTCAAAAAATTTTTTTTTTTACTTTTTCCCACCTAATGATCATTTTGAGATACTTTTCAAAAAATGGTGAAAAACCCTATTAGAATTAAACTTTACTAATGGTTTAACGTAAATAGTAATATTTTTTACGATTTGAATCATTGTGGAAAAAAAATTAAATTCATGAGAAAAACCGTTTTTTTAACTTATTGTCGGAAGAACATATACAAATATAACAAAAAAGTTTAGCCATACTTTATGTTAGACTTATACTTGTGGAATGGAATAACCTTGCTTTGCTAAAATAGCAAAAATATTTTAAATATTTTCATACACACCAGCTGATTATTCACGCTTACATGAAGGATTTTTGTGATGTCAGCAAAAAAAATGACGTTAGAGATGCACATAAATCACATAAAACTTCAGTGTTCTTACAAAAAAAAAAACTATTTCAGTAAGAGAATCGCGATAGTAAGTATAATAGTTACAAAATCACGAGAGTACAGTTAGCATCAGAAGTAGATGAGCATCTGAAGTAGTCACATAATTGTTAGCATTTATTTTTTCATTAATATCTACATGACAACAGTTTTCAAAGTGATGTGAGCTTGTTTAAATCCAAATAGTTCTAAATACGTACATGTCATATGATTCATTACATTACATTAAATATCGTATATTAAGACAAAAAATAATATTGTATGCCAAAAGGCTGGTCACAGAGCTGCTATTATTCTATGTATGACATCTAACTACCTGTGTTCCACAATAAATAATTTTGAATTTTTGAATTTTGAATATCGTCCCTCACACGACTAATTCTCCTATCTCATTTTTCGTAAGTTTTTAAAAACAACCCTATTTCAATTAGATAAAGTCCAAACTCAAATAATCAAGGTTATGAGATAGGAGAGTTAGTCGTGTGATGCAAGTATTTAGAACTATTTGGATTCAAACAAGCTCTCATCAATTTGAAAACTGTTCTTGTGTTAATATTAATGAAAAAATTCATGTTAACAATTATTTGACTACTTCATATTATGCTCATCTACATCTGATGCTGACTATACATTAACGAACTACGCTTCTGAACAGGAAATCCCTATAAGAGGTGCCATAAAAATCTTACAAGTTAAAAACACATTTAGATAATAAAACATCGATATCCATCTATTTGTATTTGACAGCATCAAAGTCAGAGGGCAGGTGTTGTAAAAATTTAAATCAATCAGTAGAATTGAATGATTGATGAGCTTTTTGTGTTGCTGTTATTTGAGTAGGCTGGACTATAAAATAGGATATAAAAAAGTGATGTTTTGACCTGATATTTTATGTTATGACTTAGAGTCTTGCTCAATATATCTTCAACCGAAAATTATTCTAGTATTTACTGTTGCTGACAACTGAAAACATTTTATCACATAACATAAAAAATAAAGTAAAATTGTAATTATCAAATATAACAATTTTGTTTTTGCATAAAAATTGACTTATCAATGAAGTAACTTTTCCCTGAAATAGTTTTTTGCATAAAAATAAACTTATCAATTAAGTCACTTTTCCCTCTCTCTCTCTCTCTCTCTTATCGTGTGGCACATTTTAACCGTTCTATCCACAAGGTACACGGCGGTTGCCTGGTGTTGCACTTATTATCACCCGCGGTCACGTTTAGGGCATTTAGATTTATACCTACGGACGTGTGCAACGCGAACATCATACACATCTAGAAATCAGATGTGCAGGTTTCCTCACGATCTTTTCCCTAAAATAGTATTATCCGATCTTGCACCTTCTTTTATTGTCAGATCGAAAATATCGTTTCTAAAAGCTGACTTAGAGATAGAATTTTTGAAAATTCTGAGATAGAGAAGAGGGACCATACTGAGCATTATGCTGAAGTACATACAGAAGAGAAAAATGATAAGTATTAGAAGAGAGAGATGGCTGAGGCGAGAAATACTATGAATTAAGTGCAAGGCAATTTTACGTTACCTATTTAAATAGTACATAAAACGTAACTAACAAAGTCAGTTTTTTTTTAGATTATAATAATAATGATAATAATAATATCTGCGACAAATCACACACGGTCATCTGGTCCAAACTAGGATTACCTGTATCTTGGGAACCAGAGACTGATATACATACACATACACTTTTAAATACATACATATATAGATATAATACACCCAGACTCAGAGCAAACAATTCTGCTCATCACAGAAAAGTTTGCCCTGTGTGGGGATCGAACCCACGACTCTCTGATCAGAGGTCAGGATCGCTAACAACTTAGCCACCGAGTCAGTCGATTAAATAACAATTTTCCGATGTAGTAATATCCATTGTTTCTTGTCCTCAGCTCAATTATTTTAAGTAATCTTCTTCCAAGTAACGTAATTTGCGTTCTTCTACTTCTTTTTTTATTTTTCCTTTTGTGATATTTGTTTTGACTTCCAAAAGACTTTTCTTATTTCTTCTTTCTGACAAAAATGGGAATCGGATCTCTGTAAGTATACTTATAGGCAGCACAGTAGCTAAACTGATCTCCCACTTACTTGCAAGCCTGCACCTACAGGATCATAAAAATATGTGGCCGATAGTGGAATGCGATTTTCATTGCGTGCGCTCCGTAACTTTATGATTTTTGGGCGCCATTTTATGTGCACTCTAGAAAATGTTAAAAGCTGTATATATTGTGTGAAATATTGCGTTGGTTGAGGTCTAGCGAGGTTCATTTAGCGATGGTTGTGGGCGAATATTCCCTTCTCTTGTGACCCAATTAGGATGCTTAGCAAAGTAAATCCAGTTTTTCACGAACTCGACATTACCGTATAGAGGGTGACTCTATGGTTTATAACATCTGTGGTTATGCATAATATAGGTATAGGGTCCTTATGAAATACCTTAAAAAAATTAACGACGGCTTCTACTCATGAAACTGAACAACTTTCCCCAAGAAACCTATACTCAATTTGCAAAATTTTTTTTGGACTCCTCATACTAATCAATCAACTGATCCGCCAATTTTGTATGGAAAGTCCATACAAAACTTTTTTCAGGTATTTTAGAAGCACCCTATATAAGAATATTGAAACTCCCTCCCCCTCTCGACGACCTCGATTCCTGCAGGTAAGATAACGCGACATTTTTATGGAAGTTATGGACATGACCACCGTACACCTCTAATAATCAGATGCGTAGGTTTCCTTACGATTTTTTGTTTCTCCGTTAAAGTAGCTGACGTTTGTTCAATTTTTTTTTCTTACGTAACCATTGCATGTTAAAGGGCCATATCAAGTTATGGGTTTCGAAACCCAAACACGTTAAAAAGGTTATTTGTAATTGCAGCGTTACAAAATTATAGTATAATTGAGCTGCGTTCACGACGTTTTGTTTGTTATAAATTGTTATAATTTATGAGTTAATTTTGTTATACTTATGTTGTATGTTGTTTGTATGTATGTTGTTTTGTTATACTTAAGGGAAATTTACCTAAAATTTAGATTTACTTTTGTGTTGTCATGTAAATGTAATTTCCTAAATTTAGATTTCATTAATTATTGACTTTAAAATGCGGTTCCTATTTCCATTCAACAACAAAAACACAACAGTATAACATAGCAAAAGGTAACAAAATATAGGTAATTATGTGATCCATCCAATCAAAAAACCATAACGGTTCTATCACGAAAGAGAGTATCTTGATTTTAGTAGTGTTATTTATTATGTATGTATGAAGAGTACGTATGTTACCAGAATAAAGCAAAGCAAAAAGTCTTGGAAATCGACGATATTAATTATGATATGTTTACAGCAAATCCAAAAGAAAATGTAAAATTTATAGAGTTCGCAAAATTTTATAAAAAAACTAACCAAAATAACTAAAAATTAGAAAACCTGACCATAAAAAACAATCCAATGTCACTTTTGTAATAAAAAATCTATGAATAGTTTTTATTATTTGAGGTTAGACTGTCCGCTAACCTCAAATAATAAAAACTATTGCAATAAAAGGTTACCAAAAGCATAAAAAACTAATTCAATCTCTTTTATAATTTTAAAAATAAATTGAATTCCAAATTCGAACCGACGACTTGTGTGGCCCGGTGGCACAAAGCTCAGTTAACGATCTCCTTAAACTTTAAACGCTTGATAGCTAATCCCTCGTCAGATAAGCGAGGTGCGCTATTGTTCTGACGGCATAGACAATGTCCTGGGATTACCTGTGTTTGTGGCTACCCAGTTACGTAATGAAATGGAACCGTGTATGGAAGTGGAAGACAGTCGTAACGTGCGTTACAAATCTCTTCATAATGTACCCTGGCAACGGATGAAAATTATGATTTCTAAATTACGTATTAAGGTCTATATTGAAGCGGTCGTGGTTCAGGGTGACGTCAAAACTTGGATGGATTTGATTGTTATTGGAATTTTTATCTCGAAAGTTTCTGTGCTTCCCAATGGACGTTGGTGTCGCTTGCTATCATAAAATAAGGTTATAAGTAACCCATGTCAAAAGCTTTATAAGGCGGCTTGAAAACTTCTAGACACTTCAGCTGGCCACAAGGCTTAAGATCTCCACTAACCGGACTTGGTCCGTGTGTATAGAGTAAGGCTTAAACCTTCCCAAGCTATGAGAAAAGATACGAGCCAGCCAGTACTGGATTGTTAGCGAGGTATCTACATTAATTTAAAAAGCGTACACTTACTTAAAATCTGGAGCAGGTGACAGCATACAAAATCAATAATGAAATATTGTTTACTAAATACAGGAAAGCATATAAATCTGTAATGTCTATATAACCTATCTAATCAACAAACTGTTTATTTAATTCATTATTTTTAACAAAAAATATTCTATCTAATCTGTTTACATTAGCGCACTGCTCGATATAGTCCTCATCTTGTGCACGCTATTGCCATTTGTCTCCGTCCCTCGCCAGTCTTGCCCAGCAACGTCCAGCAACGCTAAATATGTCATCCCACCATCGGCCAGTTGGTCTACCTACCTACTGATCTTCGCACTGATCTTGGTTGCATACACGTGCAATTTTTTTAAATAAATTTACAGCTTACTGTTTACGTTTCCGCACAGCACTAGACTGTGCAATCGATGAACGTGGTGACATCACTAGAAACGTCAAGGGACTTCGGCGTACGCGACGAAAGGCGCGGATTATTGATAAATTATTATGTGATTTTCTTGTAATTTAACTAAGTTTATATGAGATGTGAAGATAATCAATAAACATCTGTGCTATTCAGACATATTTTGTTGTCACTCTGATTCTACCCAAGTTTATATTACAAAAAAACTATAGCCCTTTGCTATGTGTTTTAAAATTTTCATAATTTATTCCATTACATATTATGTATGTATACATTTGTTTTACCGACTTCCGATCCCAGTTATCGCACACGTATCGCGAAATAAGCTACATCAAAGCCATTTCAAGGCTGTTCAGACAAAAGTCCCGGGGTTCGATGTCCGGGCGATCTTCTGCACGAGCGGTGATTATAGGGTCGTACCTACTGAATACCGAAAAGCCTTTATCCCTTATCCCTTATCTTAGTTCTCGAAGGATTGAATCCTACAGTCGGCAATAAAATGTTATACGATCTTTATTATTTTAACTATCCAGGGAGAATTTTAATTCCCTGACAAGCGGCAAATGTTAAACTTTTTTTTACCCTCAGTTGATAAGCCCTTGGCATCATTTCACCTGATGGTAAGTGACCATGATGCCGAAAATAGAAGCGGGATTACCAAGATTCCCCAACGCAATGGGGAACTGCCTATCTTATCTCGTGCTGGAACACATCAATGCTGTTAACATTGATGTTTAGCGGCAAGACTTAGATAAGATAGTGGTAGCTAGCCAGGTGGGCTCAAGAAAATGGTCTACCCCTACCGCCAACCAAACAGAGTCCTACAAAGTTGGACCCCGCCGGGAATCGAACCCGCGACCTCCTGATGTCAAGCGAGTGGACTAGACACTGGGTTACGGAGGCGGTTAACTGAACACTGGTTACCACGATACAGGCTTTGCCTAGTGTGGAGTCACAAAATATTTTATTCTATGTATTTTGAGTTGAAAAATAAATTATTTGTATTTGTATAACAACTATCCCCAAGGAACTAGTGACTTGCCGACTACTAATATTGACTTGAGTATTCGCTAGGGCCGATTATTACCTATGTCCAGTAATTTCGTTAATAGGCATTTAGCCGAGAACTACAATTATATTCCTGCACAAGAGATTGACCTGCTGTTACCTAGTGACTTCGTCACGGGAGTAACTCCGACCAAGTAACCGGAGATCTCAGATTCAATTCATTTTCATACTTTGATTGATTTAATTTTGAAGGAAACATATCGAGAAAACCTGCATATTTAATTACTAGATGTGTACGAATATACGTTAGTTCTCTCTCTATTTTTGAAACAAGAAACATTATTTTCGAAAATGATTTTACAATTTTAATGTTTAACCATTTAGGCCGTAATTCATGCTCTTGTTATGACTCCACTTTCGCTGAAACTGGTCTAGTCTGGGCTTCGTCCCTATGAAATAGACATTTTACCTACTTTTCTTCATCTATTATTATGCGTACTGCAAAGGAGTGGAATTCCTTACAGTTTCGGTGTTCCGTATTCCGGATATTCAAGGCGCTACTATGTTTTGGCCACAGACGTGCACCCCGCTCCCCCCCCTACGGAGCGACGATATAAAACTTCTTTGGTTTTGGCATTGTACATTCTACATTCGACTTATTAGATGTAGTTAAGAAACAAATGCTTTCATTATGTAAGTATAAAAATACTCATTTTTACTAATGGCCAAAATTACTAAATCAAAATAAATCAAAAGCTTTTCGCGTTAAAAACCCGGCTTAATTTTGCAGTATCGGTATTAAAATTTAAATAGTTAAATTTGAAGTAAAGTTTGTCCTTAATTACTTGTGATTAAAAAGGTCATATCCATATCAAATTAACTAATTCATCAAGACCACCTACATAGAATTTTAAGTTTACTCCCCGAGGTTAAGCTTACCGAGTAACAATTTCTATACCAATTTTATTATGATAAATTGCCGTTTATAGGGAATTAATATACATGGATGTCGGATATAATTTAAGCATTACAAAGCTTAAAAGTTAAATAGATAGATGTATCTAATAGTGCCTTTCAAAACAGACGTGGATAATAAAATTTAAATTATTGGAATTTTGGGAATCATGTTTACTTTCTTTTCATTCAATTTGAAAAGATTTTATGTTTACCCGACTCTCTCTTATCGTGTGGCACAATTTAACCGTCCTATCCACTAGGTATAGGCGGCGGTTGCCTGGTGTTGCACTTATCATCATCCTCGGTCACGTGTAGGGCATTTTAAATTTACACCTACGGACGTGTGCAACGCGACCATCATACACAACTGGAAATCAAATGTGCAGGTTTCCTCACGATGTTTTCCTTCACCGTTAAAGCAGTCGAATCGGTATGAAAATTCACGTAAGTTTCTAAAAACTCATTGGTGCACTGGCCAGGATTTGAACCTGAGACCTCTGGTTAGGAGGACGGAGTCACTAACCGCAGAGCCACCGACGCTTTTTTTTTACCCGACTGTCCAATTTACTTTAAGAGGGTAATGTTTTTGCATCTATACAGGGTGTTACAATAAGTGCGTTTGAGATTTAAAGGGGTACTCAGAATTAAGTATAGAATATAGGAAAAATATTGAAAAAAACCGATCTACAATTTTTTTTCAGTTTCCCATTCAAATTCTTGATTCAGTATTCAGATTTACTTATTTGCAAAATGGATTTAAAATGTTGCCAATTTCTGTAAAAACTTAAATTATCGTTTGATACAAATCAGTTGTCTGATCGGCCAACTTTGTATGGGACGTAGAATTTTTTTTGTATGTTTTTCTTAAGAAAAGGTTCCTTCTTTGAAGTCTGTGGTACTATAAAGGTTACTTCACACTTTTATATTTATTTTTTATACTGAAAGCGAAGCGACTATTTCTCTTCATAACAATCTTCTACAGTTAGTCATATAACACTCAGATAGGTACCTAGATCCAGTAAACAAATATTCAAAACAGGCCAATCCAATTAACCTTACCCGTCCGAAGTTGTCTCGACTCCTGTGTATTCCCAAAACATGGACGAAACAAACAAACAAACAAATAAACAAAACACTGAGAAACTTTGCCAATAACTCAATACTCCGAATTGCGAACCCTTGTCAATAACAGAGTAACTTGAAAATGTTTGAGTTCCGGCTCACGGTAGTACAGGAGTCGACTGCTTATTAACCTACTTAAAGTTTTTTTATGGCATAGGTGGTAAACGAGAAGACGGATCACCTGATGGTAAGCGATTATCGTCACCCATAGATACCCGCAATACGAGAGGATTGACAGGTGGCATATCGGGAGCCGGGTCGTTCCCTTCCCTCAAATATGGTTGAGGGGAGCGATGGCTAACCCTCGCGTTATACTCGTGATCGGGTGCTGTCCGTGTGAACTGGCCTGCTCTTGTCATTGTTTTTTTTGAGTGAACATAATTCATAGTTATTAGATTCTAATTTGAATCCTTTTTATCTCTTTTTTTCAACCGACTTCAAAAAAAGGAGGAGGTTCTCAATTCGTCGGAATATTTTTTTATTATTTTTTATGTATGTTCACCGATTACTCGAAGACGCCTGAACCGATTTCAAAAATTCTTTTTTTGTTTGAAAGGGTATACTTTACAGGTGGTCCCATATTAATTTTATCGAAATCGATTCAGCGTTTTTTGAGAAAATCAACAAAAACATAGCAAAATTGGAGTTGCTACGATTGAAGTCGGTTGTTTTTAACGTATTCAGCGTGGTCAATTATTTATTTGTATTTACCGACATGACATTGTATAATTCATTTATTGACCTAGCATTAAGATGTATAGAATATAAGACTTTTATTTAAAAAAATGTGTTGGAGCGAGTTTCTTTTCCGTTTCTTCTCACTCCGCAAATACTTCCCGAAATGGTGGGTTCCGAGTGGTAGGAAACTCGTATTAGGTAGACAAAAGAATGACGTTCGAAAAGTGTACACTGCTACCTACTTCGAATAAAATATTTTCATTTTTCATTTTCACAAGTACATTGCCAGCCTTTATGTATTATCCCTTGATTCAAACTTATATGTCATCTTCAAGTCATCAAAAGCGTTGCGTCAAGATACTGCAGTAAGTAAATCGTCTTTCATATACCCAGAGGCCATTGATTCATTGATTGATGTGTTAATCATAGCTTGGAAACTAAAAAGAATTACGGATTCGTTTACCTATGGTACTATCTCTGAACATTACTTCCTGTATAATTAGGGTACTACTATTTCGTTATGTTATGTATATTTTTATTTAAAAAATTAAGGAATTATTAAAAGGCTATTTTATTTCATTTTTTTTCTATCCTATTCTATTCTATTCTATTCTATTCTATTCTATTCTATTCTATTCTATTCTATTCTATTCTATTCTATTCTATTCTATTCTATCCTATCCTATCCTATCCTATCCTATCCTATCCTATCCTATCCTATCCTATCCTATCCTATCCTATCCTATCCTATCCTATCCTATCCTATCCTATCCTATCCTATCCTATCCTATCCTATCCTATCCTATCCTATCCTATCCTATCCTATCCTATCCTATCCTATCCTATCCTATCCTATCCTATCCTATCCTATCCTATCCTATCCTATCCTATCCTATCCTATCCTATCCTATCCTATCCTATCCTATCCTATCCTATCCTATCCTATCCTATCCTATCCTATCCTATCCTATCCTATCCTATCCTATCCTATCCTATCCTATCCTATCCTATCCTATCCTATCCTATCCTATCCTATCCTATCCTATCCTATCCTATCCTATCCTATCCTATCCTATCCTATCCTATCCTATCCTATCCTATCCTATCCTATCCTATCCTATCCTATCCTATCCTATCCTATCCTATCCTATCCTATCCTATCCTATCCTATCCTATCCTATCCTATCCTATCCTATCCTATCCTATCCTATCCTATCCTATCCTATCCTATCCTATCCTATCCTATCCTATCCTATCCTATCCTATCCTATCCTATCCTATCCTATCCTATCCTATCCTATCCTATCCTATCCTATCCTATCCTATCCTATCCTATCCTATCCTATCCTATCCTATCCTATCCTATCCTATCCTATCCTATCCTATCCTATCCTATCCTATCCTATCCTATCCTATCCTATCCTATCCTATCCTATCCTATCCTATCCTATCCTATCCTATCCTATCCTATCCTATCCTATCCTATCCTATCCTATCCTATCCTATCCTATCCTATCCTATCCTATCCTATCCTATCCTATCCTATCCTATCCTATCCTATCCTATCCTATCCTATCCTATCCTATCCTATCCTATCCTATCCTATCCTATCCTATCCTATCCTATCCTATCCTATCCTATCCTATCCTATCCTATCCTATCCTATCCTATCCTATCCTATCCTATCCTATCCTATCCTATCCTATCCTATCCTATCCTATCCTATCCTATCCTATCCTATCCTATCCTATCCTATCCTATCCTAAAAAATAGCGACAAAAATGGACTAAGTTGAACTGAACAAGTTTCTACAAGAGCCTGTATTTATAAAGTTCGTATGAGAATTTTGGTCAATCAGTCAATTTTGTATGGATATTCTACGTTTTGAGAGTATGGGTTTTTTGAGAAAAAAATCATGATTAAAACCCACAGATTAAATTCCCCGAAGTGGTATTTTACACCTAGTATTTATTAAAATTAGCAAATTAGTTCGTCAAAAATTATGAAGTGGCTTGTGACTAGTCAGGAATATCAGTATATTCAGAAATATTTTTTTTGGTGTTGACAAAAAAGTCGCTCAAATTACTTGTAATCAGATACTGTGTTGACCAACTGACTAGTTGAAACCTTAAATGTTTTTTTTTCTTCGATCTTACGGAAAAGAGGAATAGTTCACTCAATTAACTATTTGAAATTAGACGTTTAATGTCATTCATTTGGTTAGACTAACACAATGGAAGACATTTTCTGGTTCCTAACTCTTGACAATAGAACCACGAAGGAAAGTACGAAGCGTGACGGTCGGTAGTAACAGTATTTTTTTGTTGTCCAGGATATGCACACGACAAGGCTAAAATATTTTTTACTTTACCACACTAGGGATATTCCAATAAAGCATATTGTTATAATATCTAGTTCTGGCTCCTAGACTATAAAATATCTTAGAAATGGTCTATTTATTATTCAGCATTGTTACGTCCGAGTATTTATATTTTAGGCAAACGTTGCGAATACTTGGTGTAGGATAGGAAATATAAATAAGCGATTTAAATATATTTGTTGGTTGCTTAATATAGTCTTATGGTATCACAAACTTCAAAAAATCCCCAATTGATGTTTACTCCAATTAATATTTTAAATATAAGAATATAAAATAATCTTCGGCGTAGACAGCACGACCAAAATCGATCTTCATTTCAGCTAAGTTTTCAGGTAAGGTAAGTTTGTTGATCACGGAATATATGTCAGATATTGAAGCACGTTAAAACACCTACGGAGATACGTAACAACGCTCTGTAATCAGATGTGCAGCAATCGGTATACAGGGTGTAACAAAATTGGTGATGGCCCCGTTAACTGGGGATTCTACTCATTGTACTAAACAACTTTTGTTCTACAACTCTGGTCATATCGCAAAAAAAATTGGACTCTCTATACAAAAATGGCAAAACAGATGATCAATTTGTATGGAGACTC
Organism: Coleophora deauratella; assembly: GCA_958295455.1. Classification (NCBI taxonomy): domain Eukaryota; kingdom Metazoa; phylum Arthropoda; class Insecta; order Lepidoptera; family Coleophoridae; genus Coleophora; species Coleophora deauratella. Next base: position 2,554,067 of record OY282406.1, read on the forward strand.
CAAATTTTTTTTTGTAATTTGAGCAAAGTCGTAGAACTAAAGTTGTTCAGTACGATGAGTAGAATTCCCAGTTAACGGGTCCTACACCAATTTTGCTAGTTAAGAAATTAGAAGTCAGTGCCGTGCGGTGGAGACAACGAAACTTAAAAAAAGAAACATTATATTAAAAAAAAATGTTTTATTTTAGACCAATGATCCATGCCCACATCATATCCATTCTTTTAGAATCGCCTTACAGTAAATAACATACTATTTATTTAATCTGTCACATCTCAGAGTACATAATATTTTGTAAGTAATACGATTTTATTATTGCCATTTCTCCTATCCGCACGAAACTATTTTGGTTTTCCATGTAACCTGAGGACAACCAAGGACTGTATTCTTTAGGAGTTTATTCAAGTAGCTTTATAATGACGTCCTTTTATGCATATTTTTCGAATGCTGTACCTAATATCTTATCGTTTTTTAACCTAAATTAACAGTGTACTGTAAATATTTGCCATCACACCATAACCTACCTCAAAGACACCATGATTATACCCTACTATCATTTTAATCATAATAAAAATTAACATACTTTATACAAACTTTGTAAGTCAATCTAAAAGTATTAAAATGAACCTTGTTTTGTAAGTCATACGGTTAAACCGTAACTTTTTTAACTTGTAAAACTTAAGCTAACATTGACATTAATTTAATGATGACTGTATCTAATCTTAAATGTCAAATAAATGAAAGGAAAATATTTGGAATATTTTCTTTATCTTGGGTGGTATGAATATGTAGGGGAACGTATTGTTATAACATAATTTAGAAAAAGGAATAACATTGGAGTTGCCTATTCAAGACTGAGTAAGTTTAATAAGTCATTCATTGGTTTATTAATTTCAATTTCAATTTCAATTTATTTATTGCATACCATGTGTTTACAAAAATACAGAGGTGTTAAAATATAATGGTATCAACATGGACCCTGAGTAGGGCACAGCAAAATTAGGAGAAAGGAAGTCAATTCTTGTCTAAAATAAAATAATAATTATAGAATTTTATGTTAATTTAAGATATAATAAAGAAATAACAAAAAAATAATAATAATAAAGCATGCAGTTTGTCGAAATTTTTCTATATATTATGTCAAAATATTTTTTTTTTGTGTAAATGTAATGTAATGTCAATATTATAAAATTACTTTAAATTCGAATTTATATAAAAAAAAATGTCAACATAATAGTCAGATAGGGACAAGAGTTCACAAGTCATTATCATGAAAGTATTCGTCAACTGTATAATAGCATTTTCTCAGCAGTAAGTTTTTAAGTAATAATGTAAATTTTTGTAGTCTATTTTCCTGTTTTATTTCGTCAGGCAAATGATTATATAATTTTATGGACATAATAAGTGGGCTAGAAGAGTGTAAGTTTAGTTTTGAGGTAGGCAGAACTAAATTGTTTGCGTATTGTTTTCTTTAATTTAAATTAAACTCTAAAATAAAATTCTTGACAACGTAACTAGCTTACCAGAAAATAAGTTCATATGTAACGGACGTGAAGAAATGCTATTTAGTTATTTAAAATCACTAGATTGTATAAATGACAAATATTTATGGGCATGTACAGATTCTCCGGCTTTTAATTTTATTAATGATATAATAATAATTATTGTATTAGAAATTAAATATTTAAATCATAATTACAGTAGTACCAGAGACATTTCTCTGGTAGTACACAAAAAATAAGGCGCGTCGGTAATCTTCGTTCGCGCAGACAAGAACAAACTATCGACGGAAACACCCGAAACAATCAATGCACGGTGACAGCCTTCAATCAGGCGCGATATCAATCAACCAATAGCGGCAGAGATTTTAGGAACATGTAATGGTGGATGACAATGAAGCTATTTCATTAGTCCATCAGTTTCCCGCGTAAATAAAATGTGTCTACTGCGCAGGTACATCCGTAAGCCTTATTAAATGTGTATTGGACTCAACGTTTCTTTTCGCGTCACTACACTATCATCAATTACTTAGCACGGACAACTTATGGATGACTTTATAAGCTGAAATAATAAACGTATCGACTCTTCATAATTATAAATTGTTCAGCTGATATGAGAGTTCATTTTTTTTAACAAAAGCACACATTTACTTCATAAACACTTTAAAATGGTCTTTCACACTTCAAAGTGCATAAAAAGTCCCTTTCCACCCATATCTTTTAACTGTGGCATTTGTTTTTTACCAGTATTTTAATGAAGTTTACCTTTTAGCGTGAGAGTGTGGAGTGAACTTTGACACTTGTCCCCAAGGATGCGCAAACGCATAAGTGAGGAAAGATAATGTTCTGTTTAAGTGTTTCTGTCGCATTTCAATAATATACAGGGTGCAATGAAATACAGGGTGTTAAAAAGTGCGTCTGAAATAATACAGGATTTAAAAAAAAAACGATCTACTTACAATTTTTTTTTTAGTTTCCTATACTAAATCTGAATAGTGAATCAAGAATTTGTATGGAAAACTGAATGAAATGTAGATCGGACTTTTTCAATTGTTTTCCTGTATTCTATACTTGATTCTGAGTAACCCCGTATAATTTCAAGCGCACTTTTTTAACATCCTGTATGATAGGTATAGGACCAACACCTACTACTATACAGGGTGTAAGGGACAGGTTTCCGAAAACTTTAAGGGCTTGCTCAGTAGACGAAACTGAACAACTTTCCACAAAAATTTTTTTCAGGAAACGAAAAAAAAAATCGGCTTCTCCATACAAACTGTCCAATCAAATTTATAATTTTGTATGGAGAAGCCGATTTTTTTTTTTCGTTTCCTGAAAAAAATTCTTGTGGAAAGTTGTTCAGTTTCGTCTACTGAGCAAGCCCTTAAAGTTTTCGGAAACCTGTCCCTTACACCCTGTATAGGACCCGTTTGCTTAGGCTTTTACTCATCACACTGAACAACTTTTGTTTTTCAACTTTAACTTGGAAAAAAACTGTAAGGCCGGAACTTTTTTGCGTTTTTAGCTGCTTAGTATTTCAGTATGATGAGAACCGAATCTATATAGGTCCTTAATTTATAATGTCACATTCTGATCTGTATATCTTATAAAATATTGTATGCAAATTGCAAATTTTCCACTCATGAAATTGGTTTTATTTTTTACAAGGTACTGAATTGTCAAAATAATTGACTCTTCCTACAAAATTGGCTGATTGGCCGATCAATTTGTATGAACAGTTCAAAATTTTAAAATACTCTGTTAAAGTTTACGAGAGCGATATTTTTGCAACCTTTTTAAGTAATAATTATTCTGAATTTCTGAATCTTTCATTGATTTATCTGCTGTGGTAAATAATATTAGTATCTATCAACTATTTTAAATAAAAATAATGATTGTTCTTTTATTTCTTTTCAAATACTTATCTTTTTGTCGTTTAGATACAGTTCCATAATTGAATGAACCGACAAATTTTAACTTACTTATATTTGGCGCCTAAAATAGTCTTCTTTTATCTAAATGAGTTACTTACGAATACTTCGATGCTTTCAGGCGGCGGGCGCGGTGGCAGGCGGCGCCTGCGCACCACGTTACATTGTCGCTAGAGATTAGCTTTAAACGATTTACGAGTTGTCATAGTGATAACAAAATTGGGAGTTTAAACTATGGTTCTATTCCCTAACCAGATGATACTTTGTTGACAAGAGGACGTCCCTTTCACATTTCAAAGATTTACAATAGTCTATCCTGCTTTCATATTTACTCTCTCGAAGGTTGTATTGGAACGAAATATTAGGTATTTAACTGGGTTTTTTAAACTGGTTAATAAAGTTTTACTTAATTGGATAACAAGTAACCGAGTTGAGTTATGTTCCTTAACTGCTCCAGCAAACGGCACAAATTTACTTGTTTTTTTTTTTTGGATTTATTGTGATTGTGTGTTTTGAGATATAAAGTGAGAGAAAAAAAGTTATGTCGTGTATGTTTTGAGACATAAAGTCGATCGTCCTAAAGTTACAAACAAGTTGACATAAAATGATAGCTTGGCACGCCTGCCACAGTTGTACTGTTAGTTTGATATTGGTTCAGTAATATGAGAGCCACGGATAGGAGTTCCGTAGTTTCCATCGACTGCTTGCAGCATACTCGTATCTGCTGGCATGCTTGCTTGCATGTTTGTTTTCATAAACATTCGTATTAAATGACATATACACACTTGCTTCTATATAAAAATGAAATACAATTTTAAACTTTATATTTAATTATATTATCTTTAATCTATTTACATACTTTGTTACATTGCTCAAATAATTCATGCACTATCGCTACCAGTGTTTCTTGTGATCTTTTATCCTCTGCCAAGGGTTGTCTGGAAGAGATCGCTTCTAGCGATAAGACCGCCTTTGTACACGTAATCCAATATTTTTTATGTTATGTAAATTCCTTGTAAAGCATTAATACAATACAATACAACTTTGGATAGCTAAATTCTGTATAGAAAATAACTATAACTTAAATCATAGTTTTAAAATATGTCCCACGATGTAAACTATAAACGATAGGAATTATGATAAAACTCATTTAGATCTCATTACTTACCCTATCGTGCGCATCCACGGTGCAATGACTCCAAACGATAGTTTACTTCATTAACACCTATTACAATTATTTAGTGGACATCGTCACGCTATTAGATGAAAACATACGAACTGCGATACTCCGCGCGGCTACGCGATTTTTATCCGTAATTGTTAACCCTTGGCATCATCTTGCAAAACAGTATTATCAGTGATGAAATGGGGACCTAACTGGCTATATTGTTCCCATGTCAGAACACATTGTTTGGCGGCAATATTTACATACGATGGTGATAGGTGAACTAAAAAATGTCCGTGATAACTAGTCAGGTGAACTAAAAAATGTCCTACCACTAACAAAACTAAGTATGTAGGTCTTACATAGTTGGATCCAGCCAGTACAAAGGTCTCATGTCACACGAAAATTAGGCTCAATAACATGAATCAAGTCAGATTTAGCAGAGATACGACTAGCATTTAGTAAGTCCTTCGTTTGAACTTTTAAAATCGCCTATAATGACTTCAACTATCAATAATAGGGATCAAGTCAAATTTGGTAGAAACTGTATGGCAAGTATTAAGTAAATCCTATATTTGAACTTTTTAAATCGAATATTATGACTTCAACTAAAGCACTAAGTCATGCGTTTTTATTATTTTTTGATTAAATCGCACACGGAACAGTTTACCGTGTGTTTTCGCCTTGAAACGACACAGGAACGTCGTGTAATGTCTAGCCTGTTGTTTTACTGCAACATAATGAAAAAGGTAAAAGGCGGAAGTGCAATTAGTAGTAGTAGAAAATAATTAGACGCTTCATATACGTTAACTGACATACATTTTATGAATTTTTAACTGCATTCAGTTGGCTGCCTTATTTTACTGCAACGCCAATGCGAATATTATTTAGCGGCTGTATATATGTATGTCCATTGTATTGTTACCTACCGTTGTTGTACACAAAGTCATCATCATCATCAGCCGAAAGACGTCTACTGCTGGACAAAGGCCTCCCCCAAGGATGTCATGGAACAATGTCGCGGAAAAATAGATGTCAACATATACAGGATGTTAAAAAAAGTGCGTTTGAAATTTTAAGGGGTTACTCAGAATCAAGTACAGAACCCAGGAAAAATATTGAAAAAATCCGCTCTTCAATTATTTTTTTCAGATTCTCATACTAAATCTAAATAGTGAATTGAGAATTTGTATGAAAAACTGCAAAAAAAATTGAAGAGCGAATTTTTTCAATATTTTTCCTGGATTCTATACTTGATTCTGAGTAACCCCTTAAAATTTCAAACGCACTTTTTTTAACATCCTGTAGAACTGGAGTGCTATAAATCTGAAACCTGTGTGCGTTTGTATGTTTGTCTGTCATAGGTATCAAATTAGCTCATTGATTTGTATAGGGGTTTTTAACTTCCTAATATATTTTTAACCGACTTCAAAAAAAGGAGGAGGTTCTCAATTCATCGGAATCTTTTTTTTATATATGTATGAAGTCGGTTATTTTTAACATATTCAGCGTGGTCAATTATGTGGATGGATATACGTACATACTTTCACAAGAAAACATTACCCTCAACTTAGCAGTCCGTTGAAAAAAGTAGGTGGGTTTTAGTGAATTACCTACTCTTTATTAAACATTTCTAGAAAACCTTTTAATCTACCAATATCGCTCGCAACATCATTAATCGAAGTCGTAGGAATCAAACGGTAAAATTTTTCGTGTCTTTTTTACTCGTCTACCCAGACTACCCACTAAACATGTGGGGGTTAAAACATATGGTGTCTCGTTAAAAGGGACGTACGTTTAATTGCCAATGATCAGTTACTGTTATTTTTGGGGTGAAAAATCGTATTCTTGGGTGGTATACGTATATGTATGTTGTAAGACAGTCCTTTTTAACATTTATTAACTTTTACTTGTTCGTTTCTGGGAAATTTTTAGTTTGCGTGTTTGAAATATTGTTGTTATCTACCCATTGATTTATGAAAGTAGTTAGGCTACCCATATTTCATAATAATGTGTAGATACCCCTGATGTATTATGCTCTGCTTATCATGTATCATGGAGTCGCTGATTGCAGACCTCCTTCAGCAAGTGTACCGGAAATCGGAAAATGAATGGGGATTGGTCTATTCAAGAGTGACAGTAATATGGTGATACAAGAGATATTACGGGGACAGTTAAGAAGAAAAAAAAAACTACATTATTTTCATAATTTAAATCGTAAACAGTAAGTTCGGTTTAAAAATTTTCGTAGAATTTCACTATCAGGGTAATGAGAGTCAGGAAAACAAATATTTTCAAATCATCTATCGGTTGAACGTTATTCGGGTAGCATCTTTCTAAAAATGGTGTTTCGAAATTGCGTAGAGAACCCTAACAAACCTTAGCGTCCCTACCACTGGGGCATACACAGAAAAAGTTAGGTCATACTCCACGCAACAGTTGCAAAATCTATGTCTTTGAAGTAGCGTAAAATCAGAATAGTCCAAATATTTCTTCGCGAATTTAAATATATGTTCCTTGGTAGAAGATCCTTCAGCTTCATGAGTGGAAACCATGTAGTGTTTTTTTTTCAGGTATTTTAGATGGACCGTAATGTACTGCACAGACTCAATCGTTATTATTTGACCATAGATATATCAATTGTACAGACAGATGTATTAGGCTTCACCGCACATTGTCTAGTTAGGCCGCTTTGATCTGAAACCTACCCTGTATGTATGGACTGACTGCAAATAAATTATAAGAGAAAAAAATTGCTTACAGTGAAAGTGTTTCTTTTTTATTTATTCTTTTAGTTCATCTTTTGTGATTTTGCTACAATATTTTTTTAACAACTTTTCCAAAAAAAAAAGAGACATGATGAACTGAACTTAAAAAAAATCTTTATTCGAAGTAGGTGCACAGTTTTGGAAGGATTTTTTTTTGTCTACTTAATACAAGGTTCCAACTCCAAAAATGTTAAACCCGACTGCATGAAAATTTTCCTATGTCTAGTAAATTTGGGTAACAGGTCGGATAAAAACGTTATTGTAGAACCAGAGCATAATTAATTTCTGTCAGTATTCAAAAACTTCTATAAAACATGACAAAACTAACGTCTTTTCTTCTGACGTTACTACGAAAGGGTTGGCTGAATCCGAATCGAGCCTAAAATGATTTATAAAGGGCCTCCTCATTTGAATGTGAATGGTTAGTGTCGGATTACCTCCATTTTTAAACCCCCTGTATAAAGCCGAATTATCGGCCGTTATCCGTGATGTATGGCAAAAAATGTGGCACAAGAATAGAAATGAAAGTTGGAGAAAAAAGTGTTTTTGTGGAATGGAAACTGGATATCGTGATGCGTAAAAAGGGTATATTACGTTTTATTTTATTTCTTTCTAAGCATTATTTGAAATTCTGAGTAGGTATTACTCACAAATAGTCCTTTTATTGAAATTCAAGAAAAATACTTGTTTGGAACGAGAGTTTGGTTCATAAAGTGTATGTATAATGTATCATAAAACGCAATTATTAAGTAAATGTGCTACACGATAAGAACAAGATAAGAAATGGCCTTTGAAATGGTATTTGACAGGATTAAACTTAAGTGTTCTGTCTTTTTCTTTCTATGTGGAAAAGACAAGAACAGGACGCTTAAATTTAGTTTAGTCCTGTCAAATAAGTTCAATTGTAAACACCGAATCGACGGCATTGAACTATTACGTCATGTCATTTTGACATTTGATGAAAAAGTAGAGATAATTCAGGTGACTAGCATTCAACTACCGCAATCCTCCAGTTAATATTATTGTTAACTCTAACCGCGCTCCCATAACACGAAGACTATAATGACGGACACGTGTAATCTTCACGTGTAAATCAACACGTGCATCTTGTTTATTTTTGCACTAATTACCTACTGTTTAATTACAGGTATGCTTACATGTCCATTATGTTTACAGTAATTATAAGTAGTAAAATAAAGTTTAAATTACACTGAAAAAAAAAATTGTTGGAAATTATTTTGCACCAAGAGAATATCTTCGATTTATTTCTTACTGCAGAAATAATATTTTTTATAACGAAAGTTTCGCATCTCACAATAAAAATATGATATTCTAGAAGCCCGATTCAAGAAACTCGTACTCTCCACTGAAAAAAAATTCATGGTGCATATATGGAACTATATTTTCTTGACTGAAGGAAATTGTTTTTACCGTATATTTAAGGAACACGTTAAGGAAAAAAGAGCATCGATACAGATGATTTTTCAATATACAATTTTTAATTTATTTTTCGTCAATTGCGCAAAACAATGACTCTGTTGGCTGATCCATCAACTTGACTCAGTCGAACCATTTTTTTTTTTAGTGAAAAGTTGATATTGACTGAAGTTTTGAAATGTGCTTGTTATGTTTATTGCTATGCTGTTATCACTTATAGCTATTAATTTTATGTTTTATAACCTTTATGCCTAACCATGGCTTAGCAAAACTAAAAGACTGACGATTATTGCTATTGATTAAAATATTTTTTGTTGTTACCTTATGGTAAAATTATGATTGATTATTATTATTAAATGTTATTTTGACTTATCGGCGGTTATGATTTTGACCATGATCTTTAAAGCTGATTGCGGATTGTATAAGTTTGTTTTGTTAACGACCCATATCTTCGCCTTTACAGGGGTACGGGTCTCTTCCCATATATCTGAGAGGTTAGGCTGTACTCCACACACGGAGTCCGGATTAGTGGAGGTTGTGTGGCCAACCCCAGTATCAGAAGTTTTCAAGCCGCATATAAGGCCTCCGACAAACATGGCTTAACGACTGCCATCTAGTGACAGCAGTTGGCGCCAACGGCTTAACATGGCTTGCGAAGAACGGAAACTGTCGAGATAAATGCCACTAACAGTCAAATCCATCCAGGTTATGACTGTGTCTGTAGTCTGTGAACCTGCGTGATCGACGCGATCACGCAAGCCGCCCTAGCCACGACCGCTTCAGTTTATACATAAATATGTAAAGGTCCCACAAGTTATATAAATGTATATAAATAAATGATTAACTTGAAACCGTATTGTTAACTTACGAGTAGTCACAGTGAAGAGTTGATCAGAATATAAAATGGGAGAGCATTCCTGTTCGTAATCGATTACCATCGAAAACTAAACACAATACATTCCTGAGATTAGATTAGGATAATAATTGACCATGCTGAATACGTTAAAAACAACCGACTTCAATCGCAACAACTCCAATTTTACTATGTTTTTGTTGATTTTCTCAAAAACCGCTGAATCGATTTCGATAAAATTTATATGGGACCACCTGTGAAGTATACCCTTTCAAACAAAAAAAGAATTTTCGAAATCGGTTCAGGCGTCTTCGAGTAATCGGTGAACATACATATAAAAAAAAAAAAAAAAGATTCCGACGAATTGAGAACCTCCTCCTTTTTTTGAAGTCGGTTGAAAATAAAGAATGTCCTTTCGGTTGAGGAAAAAGAAGTACTTCTATTTAATCGATCCACAAAACTATAAAGGCAACTAATGGCTGACTCTCGCGTTATACTCGTGATCGGGTGCTGTCCGTGTGAACTGGCCTGCTCTTGTCATTGGTTTTTGAATTGTTAGTCATTAGCTACAAATAATTTTTACTTTTATCTCTTTTGAATCCTTTCTTTAAAGAAAGATTCTTCTTACTTTATTCTTAATTTTGCATATTTTATTTACAGACATGACATTGTATAATTCATTTATTGATCTAGCATTAAGATGTAATAGAATATAAGACTTAAAAAAAAAAATGTGTTGGAGGGAGTTTCTTTAGGGCCCGCCGTTTCTTCTCACTCCGCAAACACTTCCCGAAACGGTGGGTATACGAGTTCCGAGTGGTAGGAACCTCGTGTTAGGTAGATAAAAGAATAACGTTCGAAAAGTGTACACTGCTACCTACTTCGAATAAAATATTTTCATTTCATTTCATTTTCATTTCATTTCATAATCCCATTTGGCGCCGCGAAGCCTGAAAACCAGCTGTAGCTATATGGTATTGACCAATATTATTTACTATATAGTCTATAGTTTTATTTAATCCGTTTTACTAACTTTGTGTGAAGAGGTAAATTGATATTGAAATCCGGAACAAATCACAGGCGTAGGCGCTGACCCGGCCCAAACTAAAATAGGCTTTGATTACGTACTTCAAAGTAAAATAGGATTCCATGTATGATAGGTACCAGTATACATACATAAATATTACTAGTATAATACACCCAGATACAGATTAAACAGATCGGCTCATCACAAAAATGTTGCCCTAGGTGGGAATCGAACCTCAGATCCTCAGATCAACTTGTCCTATAATGACAACTGTCAGGAGCGCTAACCACTGAGACTGAGAACCTTTTACTATTTATTATTATTTATAAATATACGATATTTTCGCTGTTCTGCCCACTTGGTGCTAGGTGAAGTGGCAGGAGCTGCTCCAGCAGAAGCACAGTCGGCTGGAGGTCAGTGCGACGAGGATAGAAAGCGTCGGACTAACCGAGAATTCTCGAGGAAGACTTTTTACATGCCGCAGTTATGAGGAGACGTAAGGTAATTATTACTAGTACTGCTTCATGTTTCTATCATGTTAAAAGTCCAACGGGGCCGAGCTTTTTATCGCGGATGAAATCGCTGGCTTTATAGACCAGGAGACTTTGATGATAACAGCATTGATGTGTTCCGGCATGAAGATAAGATGGCCAGTTCCCCATTGCTTTGGGGAATCTTGGTAAGCCCGCTTCCATCTTCGGTATCATCATTACCATCAGGTGAGATGATGCCAAGTGCCTGAAATGAAATAAAATGAAAATGAAATTAAAAAAAAATTAAATTGAGGGTAAAAATAATGATGATGGCATTTTGCAACGAGCCTGGAGTGTATGTAAATATGTACTACTTTATCAGATTTCCAAAAAAGGTGGAGGTTCTCAATTTATTTTATTTATTTTTTATATTTTTTATGGGATAGATTGTCAGCATTTTTGTGTGTATGACAAACGTGCGTGCTCTGCCGATAATGAATCGAATTTAAAACCTGTTTAATACACTTAAATTGACACTGAGATTATGTTTTAAAAATTGCATTACAATCAATCCAGTATTTTTTTTACAAATGCACAAAAACGCTGTAGTTGGTACTACTAAAGTAGGTTCTTTTTATCGTTGTCAGTATTTATTATTGTTCACGCTAACCTCAGTAACAGTTGACAGTAGAGCCACAAAATAGATTTACACAGAAGGTCTGCTCAATACAAACCACTAAAATCCTAAGCATATACATACTTATAACGTATACAGTCGTTCTAGGTCAGGTCATGATACTGTGCGATCGTGACCTTGCCTTGAACGACCGTATACGTCTATAAGCATGTATATGCTGAGGATTTCAGTAAGCGTATTGAGCGGACCTTCTACCTATTTTGTGGTAGAACACTGTAGTATTTTATTGTCATGCGAGTTTGCAACTCGAGTTACTGTTTTCTCGTGGCGTGGCGCCAATGGGAAAATGGAACGAGTTGTCCGTGTCACGCTTTATGCTTTTATGAGTAGACTTCTTAGTTTCTTCGTGATTTTCCCTGTAAACAAATTTTTGTTTGCCCAGTGAAATTTGTTTCTTACAAACACTGACAAATGATATTTTGTGTAGCATTTATAATAGAATAACATAACCAGATTATTAAAAACTTTTTTTTTTAATTCCTGTCTAATTTGGCCTCCTTTCGTTGGTATATTCTTTTATTTTTAAAATACATAGTATATATTAGAAATAAAAAAGGCTCTAATTACCAGAACCAAAAAGTGGAGAAATTTATGTTTCAAATAAACGAGAAAACGAAACGAGAACGCTCAACGCTCCTTAAAGCTGTACATACCAAGCAAGTAACAACGCTAGTTGCTATTTTTAGGTTATTGGCGAGGGAACATACTACATGATAAAGAAATAAAAACGAAATGAGAGGTTTGGCACTTAGATCCTTTTTTAGTTCTAGTATTCTAATGTAAACGAAAAATGTGACGCTTTCACGGATGACCAGAGAGATCTCTGAAGGGTTCCCTGATTTATTACAGATACCCAAAAACAGCATATTTTACTAAACTCAGCACAATTGTAACTTGCTGGACCAAAATAGATTGGGTTGGACTCATTAATAACACTATCAAACATCAGTCTGTCTGTCTGTCATGATAGATAGATAGATAGATAACTCATTTATTTGTTACTACAAACACACATATTAAGTATTACATCAGTACACACAATAAAATAAAAATAAAACAATACTTAAAAATATGTGTGTGTTGCAGTAGTACAAAAGGGCCGTGACTCAGTGTGTGATTTGCTCTTTCGAGCAATACACTGGTATTCTCGAAACGCCATATGGTGCAAATGGCATGCTTTTTAGGGTTCCGTATTCTCGTTTTCCCCCAAATTTTGGTTGTCCCATTCGACACGGCTCACTGGGTTTTAATTTGGTGATTATTTCATGTCGAATTTCGACAGCTATCTATTTATTTTAATGAATCATGCATGTAATCTATGTTCTTTCATAAATTCGTTACTTATTGCTGTTGGTACTGATTGTACCAAGTATACGGTATTGTACGAATAATTGGTAAGAAGATAGTACAAAATACAAAACCTGTGTTTGCTATGTACCAAAGTTAATACAGTTTCAAGGTTTTTTGTTTAAAAAAATCAAAAACTGGGCACTAAAATTGCCCTTTATTGAATTTTTTTATTGCTTAATTTCATTTTTACCGCATTTACTGCATTAAATATTTCTGCATTTGTTTTTTTTGGAAAAACGTTGAAGCATATAATGAGAAAAAAACGTTGAAGTCTTAGTCATTCCAATAAAACTATTATATTTGATCTCAGTATTCTTATAAAAAAATAATTGTTACATTCAAATACATTTTCAAAAATAAATTGCTTTTAAAATCTGAAGTTATTTATTCAATTTGCCTTTTAACGACTGATCCCGAGGGACGAATCGTAACCACATGCGCGGGCGCAGAAACCCACGTGTGTTTTGTTTACGTTCGGGGTCTGAGTCACGGTCGATGCATTGTTTATGGGACAAGGATTTCGATTTTGATTTTGATTTTATGATATATTGTGGCTCATCAAGGCTTGTTCAAAATTAAATGACAGAAGAAACTACTGCTTGTTTTAATAATATTTTACAAAATAAATAAATAATTATTAATTAATATCCAAGATGAAAGAAATTTGAAGAGTTCGGTACCTCCAGTAAATCGTATTTCTTAATTTTAGAAGTTGCATTTAAATAATACAGTATCAACAACTGCCACTGATAACTTTCAAAAATTATAACCCCCTTTTATGTTATGACCACGCTGAATACGTTAAAAACAACCGACTTCAATCAATCGCAACAACTCCAATTTTGTTATGTTTTTGTTGATTTTCTCAAAAACCGCTGAATGGATTTCGATAAAATTTATATGGGACCACCTGTGAAGTATACCCTTTCAAACAAAAAAAGAATTTTCGAAATCGGTTCAGGCATCTTCGAGTAGTCGGTGAACATACATAAAAAAAAAAAACGACGAATTGAGAACCTCGTCCTTTTTTTGAAGTCGGTTGAAAATAAACTTACTCAAAACCCACGACACCCGTCAGTCAATAATATAACGGCAAGCTGATCTTTTTTTAAAGTTCTTTGTTTTCTCTTATTCATGTTTGATAAAACTATAAATTCTTGCCCTTCTCATCTTCACCATCATCAGCATCTGGCGAGGACGATCCAGCGGCTTCCCGCTCTTTTATTGCCCTTTTTAACCGACTTAAAAAAAAGGAGGAGGTTCTCAATTCGTCGGAATCTTTTTTTTTATGTATGTTCACCGATTACTCGAAGACGCCTGAATCGATTTGGAAAATTCTTTTTTTGTTTAAAAGGGTATACTTCACAGGTGGTCCCATATAAATTTTATCGAAATCGATTCAACGGTTTTTGAGAAAATTAACAAAAACATAGTAAAATTGGAGTTGTTGCGATTGAAGCCGGTTGTTTTTAACGTATTCTGCGTGGTCAATTATGTTTTACTTGATTTCTTTTATAATTTTCTACTTCCCTATTTTGTCATTGGCGAAATCATGGAAACCGTCACCCCTTTTCTTAGAATGGTAGTAAAACATCGTCATCATCATCAACCAAAAAAAAATCCATCCTTTGTGAAAGTACAGTTAAACACGTTAACACCTGTTTTTTTACCCGACTAGCGCGAATTAAAAAGAGTGTTATGATTTCAGCTCGTACGTTGATGTATTTATTTTGTCTTTGTATTCTTGTAAGTTGTTGATAATGCAATAAAGTATATTGAATTGAATGAATAAGAAGAAAAAGAACTATATAATAATATATATAATAATAGACACTCATTACAATCCCAAGCAATCAATAATCTCGCCTCACGCAGCCCTAACCGGAAGACGATATTAATATCAAACTACAGAACAGCACAGACAGACAGACAGCGCACGAGTACATTACATAAGGAGCGCTTTGATCATGCTGCAGATGCATACGGTGCATGGACTGCATATGCAATATGATAAATAGATTTGTGGCATAGTTACCAAGAGGTGGAAATGCAGTTAACAAAATTCATAGGTTTTTTGACAACACACTCATCACAGTGTTGTATGTATATTTGTTTTTATTTAGTTTTGTTACTTTTTTAAAGTTTGTTTTTTTTCGTCACGGATATATTTTCATCAAAATGTTGTTTGTTTTTTGTTTTGTTTGTTTCGTATTTTTAATGCGCTTTCTGCAAATGATCATAATAATTTTTCGTTATTAGCATATAATATGTTATTTAAATGCTTTATACAGGGTGTAACAGAAGTGTGTGACAATACTTCAAGGTTGGCTTTTACCCATCAAACTGAACAACTTTTGAAATCGCAAAATTTTTTTTGGACTTTTCATACAAATCGATCCAAGTTTGTATGAAAAGTCAAAAAAATTTTTTGCGATTTTAACAAAGTTGTAGAACAAAAGTTGTTCAGTTTAATGGGTAAAAGCCAACCTTGAAGTATTGTCACACACTTCTGTTACACCCTGTATAGAAACTCTTGGCAACTGATAATAATCTTAGCAATTTCGATGTGTTTCAATGAGAAAGCATAAAAAAGGTGGACTTGACCATAACTTAGTTTGAGAAATTTGGACAAAATCACCCGTAGCAGGAGCATCTAGCCATGTTCAGTATAAACAGAGGACAAATAAAAGTTATCCAGTATAAAGTGTAGGTAGAGATGGGTTTTTGCCCGGGCATTTTAGGGCATTTTGAATAAATGCCCAATAAACGTCCATTTACGCCATACAAATTGGGCATTTATTGGGCGTAAATGGACGTTTATTGGGCATTTACTCAAAACTGCCCGGGCAAAAACCCATCTCTAAGTGTAGGTATAAGCCCAAGTTAACAATTCAATTCAATTCAATTTATTTTTAATTATCATTGTTTACAAGTCAAATGTTAATGATGGTGCTACACCTATTTTATTACACCGTCACTAAAGTACAACAAATTGTAAGTATGTCTTTATAAATCTCGTTTTTCATCATCTACAAAGTCAGTGAATATATTTTCTGACAACAAAGTGAAATAGAAGCAAAAGTGAACCCAATCAGATCCGCATCGGCACACAGCTCAATAAATATGTATGAATAGCTGTCTGTCTGATTTTACAATGCTGGCTTTGAACGTAGTACTATATTGAATAGCTGTGCAATTGGCATTGTGACTTATATCATTAAATTATACAGATATTTATTTACAGGTTTTCTTATACACACATGTTAAAAAAGTGCATTTGACATTTAATGGGGTTATTCACAATCAAGTAGGTACATATACAGAATAAAGGAGTACAGATGTAATATGGGAAACTGAAAAAAACGTAGATCGGTTTTTTCTAATATTTTTCTTGTATTCTGTACTTGATTGTGAGTAACCCATTAAAATAACAAACGCACTTTTTTAACACACTTTATGTACAAAAATATGTATCATAAATAATGAGGATTAAAAAAAACTATTTTGCAAACATCAAATTCTGATTGGGTGAAATGGGGTATTGAAAAGTTTGTACAGAAAACTTTATTTCCAGCAATTACGATGAGCTATAAATATTTACATCCGAACTAAGATATACGCGGACGCAGTCACGACACTACCTCCTACTGTATATTAGTAAATTGAATAGCGCAATCTCACAGTCCAATACTCAAAGTACTTGACCGTGTTTTTCCGGATCCGAACACTCGAAGTCCTTAAAAGGACTAAATACGACAGCTAGCCCTATGAGAGGGCCCTTACCCGTTCATGGGGATAAAAGCCCTATTGACGGACCTTTTAGTTGGAAATCGAAACTCGATTAAACGGATTTTCGGATTCAATCGGCATCTGTTAACCGTAGGGTTAAATTCAAAACAAAGGCAGCATCTTTTATAAATAAAGGTCTAATAGTCGGTTAAGGACTGGAACTTTCTATTAAGTGGTTTATAAATGGTGAGTAGTAATATTTTACTTTTTAATTATTGTGACTATCATATGAATCTTTGATGTTTTTTCTGTAATTTAGAATTAATAGTATGAAACAAGTGTGGACGTGACAAGGTGGCTTGCGTCGCCGCGTCGGCGATCATAACCTGGGGATGGGTTTTTAGTGGTATTTAACCCGAATTCCTTCACCTAACACCTAAAGGTTGTCTGGGAGAGATCGCTCTTTAGCGATGAGACCGCCTACCTGTCACTTTTTTCTTTTTATGTTTATGTTTATATTTTCCTGTTTTATTGTGCAATAAAATGTTTTCATTCATTCATTCATTCACTCGACCGTTATACTGTTTCGCAAGACACGTTAACCCGTGATTGCCGGCTGCTAACACTAGTCACTAGATGGCAGTCGTTAAGCCATGACGGAGGGCTTATAAGCAGCTTGAAAACTTCTGTCTGACACCACTTGTACCACACCTCCACCAATCCGGACTTGGCTCCCGTGTATGGCCTTTTTTCGTGAGTTAAATCCACATAAGTAGAACTAAATACGTATATTAGGTATGTTACTAAACATTCACCAACATAAAGTATAACAAACAATAGATCTATTTCCTCCAAAAAGATACCAAGCGGCCGAGCATCATCCCAATTAATTATCCTAAATGAATCGAATTAATAGCACAGCGGGACGACATGTCTACGATATCTTAATGAACATAATAAATATAATATGTCAGAGGGTATGTGGGTTATTGTAACATATGTCGAAAGGGTCACGGTCGGTGGTCGTGTCGTGTCGTGACGAATGCGCGTGCGACGACAGATTATCTAAAACGTGTCATATCGTAATTAAAACGTAGGGCTATGGGACTGTTTAGTAAAGTTTAGGTCAAGGGTGGTGTAATCATGACTGCTGTACGGGTTTGTGACAAACGCCTCATTTAGGTGTCACTGTTATATTATAAATGTATACATAGATACTTTTAAAATACCTGCACGTGCTAAAACGGTGGTTTCTACTTATAAATTTGAACAACATTTTTACACAATGGTCAATTCGCAAAAATGAATTTGACTCTTCATAAAAAGTTTCCGGTCAGCTGAACGATTTGTATGAATAATTCAAATTCATGTGAGCCCACCCCAGTTCAAGCCCTGGCACGTATTTGCCCTGAAGCACCTTATAACACCTTATATGGAGACAAAGTGTTTTGTTTTTTATATTGGACGGTATTCGGGAATTATAAAAAAGAAGATTCGGGAATTATAAGTTTGCATTTTTGAGCTTTTTTGCAAAGTCGGAGATAGAACTTGGACTACTGGTTCTTCGGGAGAACCTACTTCGACAAAATTCACACTGTCAATCGTTATTCGACGTCGGAAAATGTCTTCAATCTTGACATAGTTGACACATTCGACGACAAAATTCACAGGTTCAGATCAGACGTTATTCGGCATCGTTTTTTAGTTTTTTTGAAACATTTTTACTTTGTTTTCTTTCACTTTCTATAAGGCTTACTTACAAAAAGTATACAGCTTCAAATGTTTTCATTCAAACATATTACAGAATAACTATTACACTACTCCAAAACTACTAGAAATATTCGTGAACCAATTAACAAGGAGAACAGCCGACAACAAACAAACAAACTATTGTATTTTATTTGACACTCGCCTTCACGTGAACCACTCTGTAACTTCAATCACAGGGTGATTATTTTGACATCACGCGCTTCAACAATAGCGAGTGATAGAGAAATAATTAAATATCGATCGAACTTAGCATGTACACGAAAAAGTATACTAATAAAAACTCTAGTTAGTAATACTTCTGGTTGTAGGTTCTTAAATTTATGTGGAATTAGTGAAAAATCCTCGCCAAACTGAGTAATAAAAACTCTGTTTTCATTTTCTTATTCTGATAATCGAGTTTATTGGGAGAGTTTATTATGTACCAGTATATTGTACGTTCATTTTAATATGCAGGCGGTAATCGCTAAAAAAGAATCCATCTGATGGCAAAATTTGTATGAAAAGTACGAAAAGACGTCCACGGCTGCGCAAACGCGTCCCCCAAGAATTTCCACTTTGACCATTATTATTATGAGGAATAAGTGCCCAATCATCAATAGCCTCTGCGTCCGTACTGATGCCACCCAAGTGACGCTTTTTCCTCAGACTCCTCTTTTTTGGCAGCCTCTAAAATCAGGAAAAACACTATATTGAAGATTTCAATTTGAAATAGGAAGTTACATTATAAAAAAAACATCAAAATCGATTAAATATAAACTAAAAATAGTTCTTACGTCAATGTCACCAATCATGACTGACAGACAAACAGAGAAAACAACGGATATTGCCGCCACGTGGCCTGGTAATTGTACACACCCCTTATCACGCGGAGGCAAGGGCGCGGGACCGATTTCTAGTTTATTACTTTTTTATGTGAGAAATATTGTATTGATTGGTCTCGTATTACTACTGCAATAGAAATATCAATAATACGAGTTAAAGCAAGTAAAGACTGGAAGACATTTTAAAGGTGATGTAATGCACAAATATACGGTAGTTGCTAGAGTGGGCCTAGAGGTTTTGGGGTATTTGGTAATGCTTAAATATGGCTGCTAGGATGGGGCTACATTTTTTAAATCACAAATGTTCTGTGTTGTTCCTGCCTATTCATTTTAAATCTGTATCAAAATTAAAACGAAATATATTCATTAAATCAGCATTAAAGAGTGCAGCTCTTTCACATCGCATTATTTTATTCCTCAAACTCAAAATCAAAAAGTTTTTTATTTAAGTAGATGCTTTACACATGCTTTTAAATCGTCAATATTTTTTTTTCTACCTAGTACAAAGTTACTTGATAGGAATCCCTAAAATTTCATCTATGTCCCTTTCTACCCTATCAACTATCCCAGTACAAAAAAATCACGTCGATCGTCCGTTGCTATCGTTACTGGAGAGAAGAGGGAGAGACAAACAAACTCTCTATTTCGACTTTTTAATATTAGTAAGAAAAAGTAAGCAGTAAGAATGCGTTCCTGAGGAAAAGTTGTTCTGTGTAATTCTCATAAGCTTCATCTACTATTTTCCACGTATCGGCTTAAAATTCAACCTGTATAAAAATAATTAAGAGTACTGTAATTATACATAACCTTATATATATTTTATACATACATATTATATAATTTTCCAAAACCGAAAACTTTGTTCTAAATTCAAGTATTCCACTACAATGCCTCGCTAATGGACATTCTAAATTTGAACCACAATAAACGGTAATGCGTGCCGAGTCCTGCGCACGAGTCAATTGTGTTCTATTTTCGAATAGTTGTCTCCGCGTTGGCGCACTTCCGGTCGTCAGGGGGGGTTGGTAATGAAAACGGACTGCTTTTCAAGGCGATTCACTCGATATGAAAGCTTTTTGATCTAAGTTCCATATTGATGCATTTGGTTGGCTTGGGCATGCACAATTTCTTAAATGCCTCTTATTATTCTTTACTTTGTGTTTTTGATAGCATTTTCCATGTCATGTTTGATATGTTTTTGATGTATTCTATGACACTTAGTCGATAGTTTTATATATAGCAAGCCTTTTTCTTGTAGCATTGTTAACTGTGCTATCCTCAAAATATAGACGGTAGGTGCGTTGCCTGGTATTTCATTTTCATTTAGCACCAGCTGCGGTCACGTGTAGAGCTTTTGAAGTTTACACTCTTCACACTTCTAGTAACAGGGACACTATTAAAATTATATTGAAAAATATTATTCACTAAATAGCATTTGTCCTAGAATAGTAAAAAAAATTAGTCGACTGATGTTCATTTTAAATTTTATATTCATTACAATCAGAAAAATTTCGTCAAAGACTGTGAATTTCAGAACAAAATGTAGTTTTTGGCAGCCGATAAAAAGTCACTCAAATTATAATAATAATAATATTTATTTGCATACAACAGTACATTCTCAGACAAACAAAATAAAGAAAAATATAGGTATGACATTTCTAGGCAAGTAGACATCGAGATATGGGAGACGAGCTGTATCACCCCACACTAGGATCAAACCTGTATCGTAGTTAAATTACTAGTATCGTACTACATGTGCAAGTTTCGTCATGGTATATTCCTTCACTGTTAAATCAGTCATTATGTAAATAATGAGAGTTAAATAAGGCATTATTACATTGTCCAAGATTCGAAACCCGGACCTCTGAGGGTTGACTAAACCACTGTTGTTATGTTTATGACACTATTTTCTTTACGTTACACTTAAATTTTTTTTAATTTTTTTACCCTCTATTGGTAAGCCCATGGCATCATTTCACCTGATGGTAAGTGATGGTGATGCCGAAAATGGAAGCGGGATTACCAAGATTCCCCAACGCAATGGGGAACTGGCTATCTTATCTTCATGCCGGAACACATCAATGCTGTTAACATCGATTTTTGGCGGCAAGACTTAGATAAGATGGTGGTAGCTAGACAGGCGGGCTCAGAAAATGCCCTACCACCAACCAAACCGAGTTTTACAAAGTTGGACCCCGACGGGAATCGAACCCGTGACACCCTGATGCGAAGCGAGAGGACTAGCCACTAGGCTACGGAGGCGTTTAACATGACTTAATTAGTTCTTCTTGAATTATATTTCTAAGTACCTACGGAGATTGTACATGCGCACAAAGATATTTTGTATGTTCATTTTACTTTATTTCCATGCCTTGACATTCTCAAACATGTAAATTGTTGTTCAACACAAACAAACACATCTAAAACGTGATATATTTCAGGAAAGCAAAGCGAGTGAACGCTGTTTCCCGTTTACCGCTTGAATTATTGTTCTATTTTGGTATACAAAGTAGAAGTACTACTTGCTCTGTAGTTGTTTATGTCCTATTCTGTGTCCTATTTTGGACAGTAACTTAATGTTTCTACAAATTTATGATACGCCACAATACAATATTATAGGAAGTGTACAGACGTAAATTAGTCTATCCAATTTAACAAAATTAAACTCGGCTGCGTAAAATGTATCCTACCTATAGAAAGATAATTTGCGTGAGTGAATATGTGCAGGTTTTTGATACGTAAATAAAGTTACAAGACCTTATAGATGGCTTAACTAATTTATCGTTTCTTGCGTAGCACAGAAATCAGTTTAGTATGGAAACTTAATATTTTTTTTTATCATTAAGGTGCACAGAGTTTATCTGCAAACTTCATTTAACGTCACTGGTGTAGATCGTCCAATAATATCACTGAATTTATAAATAACATACAGTAAAATCCTCGATAGCAACTTTGAAAACGATAAGCCGAAAAAGTGGAAGGTAAACTAAATTCATCGAACTTTAATCTTGGAAAAGAAAGTAGGTATTGTATGTGCAGAAGGCTTTTTTCACAGTCGACTTATTTATAAATAATAATAGTAATATCTGGGCCAATCACACACGGTCATCTGGCCCCAAACTAGGATTCCCTGTATCTTGGGAACCAGAGACTGATATACAACACATATACTTTTAAATACATACATATATAGATATAATACACCCAGACTTAGAGCAAACAATTCTGCTCATCATAAAAAAGTTTGCCCTGTGTGGGGATCAAACACACGACTCTCGGATCAGAGGTCAGGGTCGCTAACCACTTAGCCACCGAGTCAGTCGAAAATTTAATTTCAAAAGAATATAATTAAATGTTTGAAAAAGATGTCTTCCCCTTTAAGCTGCGGAAATACAGCAACACCCTTAATTATATGCAACATAAGTAAGTAACACGTATTTATCAAATGACCTAGTTCGTAAACCATATGTCATAGACACAGGCCAGCCACGCACCATAATTTTTCAACACGTTTGTAAGGTAAGCGGGGGCTAATACCACACAATACATAGATATAGAAGGTCCGCTCAATACGCTCACTAAAATCCTAAGCATATACATGCTTATAGACGTATACGGTCGTTGTAGGCAAGGTCACGATACTGTGCGATCGTTAACTTTCCTCGAACGTCCGTATATTTCTATAAGCATGTATATGCTTACGATTTTAGTAGTTTGTATTGAGCGGACCTTCTGTGTCTATTTTGTGCTAATACGCCCCACTCTGGCGAACTGTAACCGTAATTACGGTGCAGCATTGTCCAAAACGATTTATTATCGCACGGAACCCAAGCACCTGGGGTCTCGAATTTGATAGATTATTGTGCAACGTTAATTAGCATTGATGATTTTGTAAATTAAAGTTTTGGGTGCAAACAGTCATTTTGGGTGCGTTAGGGTGAAATTGGAACTAGTGGTTTGGTTAGTGTATTAAATTGGGATTTTAAAGTAATTATAAGGTAGCATCCATAAGTTTAATGGCATACACACTCAAGCCAAAAGCTGCATACACTTTTCAAATTTTGAAATTCTTTTTAACAATAGCACTGCTAATAATTTTGAAGACTTTTAATGTTCAGGACAATTGAACAACATAAATTAATTAACAAAAATAATTATTTGATTTTTCATATAAATAAATTGACTTCTGCTACAAGATCGTAAAAGTAATAGTTTTTAGAATTAAGTAAGGCCGTCTGTTTTGATTTGGGTATTTAGAAAGGTTTTTCGATACTTAAGACTCCGCAAAGAAGTTTTATATCGTCGGGGGCGAGCGGGGTGCATGTCTGTGCGACTCCGTTTTAAATTGTTATTTATTTTGCGAAAATCTTAAATCATTACTTCTTATTTAATAAATGTAATTTATCTATTATTACTTACTTATACTAAATCTCTAACAAGAAAACGTGAAAAAACTCTTATTATTAAGATTACATTATAATATCGAGCTATAATATAGAAATTCGGTAAGCTTATTCCTGGGAGAACATTATTAAATTTTCCCAAAAAAAGGCTTTAGGCACATTGTTAAAAAGTATACCGAAACCGTCCTTGTATATCCAACTCATCATGCTGCCGTGGGTGGCACGAGAGATAACTCATCGCCATAAATCTTCTAGTTGGTGATAACACCATCATATTCTGCTCAGTGCGAGGGGGAGGGGAGATAGCCTCATTGCTGTTTGATAGTTTTATAGTCTGTGAGCTGCAACAAATTAGTTTACTATAGTTGCGTTGGATGGGGGTGCCCGAATGCGCAAAGTTATACTTTTAAAACTTTTGTGTATCATAAGTTTTTACGTGAATGGTGCGGTGGTTAACGTTTTCGGTTTATGTATGTATGAATGTTACAATGAATGTATTTATGGCTGGTTCATTGTTAGAGACAGCGTGTAGGAAAAATGACTTGATGAACTTTGAAGTGCGAAGCCTAATAATTTTGAATCAAAAATATCGACAGCTTATGCTGTCGATGGTTTGTCTTTGTTCTTAAATTGACATAGGAATATGATACATTTTTTATTTTTATTTTAACTTGTTCGGAAAACCAACAGTCCAACAGCCATAAAATATCTCAATGGCAATTTGAACAGAAATACTTAGAAATCCATAAATAAAAGCAGTCATTATTTTTCATACTTTTTAGTACCTAGGTACCAGTTTTAGCTCGCGACTTCGTTAGCATGGATATTGTTTTTAAGACTGTCATTTAGGGGTTGCTCGCTCAAGCTGTGGAAATGAGTTTTTTTACAGATCTCTCGGGAGCTTTCCGTTTTTGTGGAAAGAAAACTGTCGCTATTCTGCGGCGAACTTCAGTAAAATAGCTTTTGTGGTGCTTAAGCCTTAAAAAGAGTAACAGACAGACACACAAACACAGGCTTTCGTAGATTTGACAGACTTGAGTCTTATCCGAGTATACCGAGCGAGTAGAGATGCCGTTTAGGCAAACGGTATTATATACTGGCAACCAATAGTAGTTCTTAGGGTGTGACTAAAAGAAACTGTATCGTAAAGTGTTAAGTCAATCATACAAGTACTGAAGTTTTTTTGTTTAAATGTTTAAGTCACTATTTTAGGTGAGTTTTTTGGATGAAAAAGTGAGTCTGCTTTGCAGTACTTCACCTGAATATATGACATTTAAGCTCAAAATGAAATCAAAAATGGAAATCAAGACCTTTTTTTAAATCTGAGAGCTCAAATTATGTCTGCGTATACTTATCTGTTTAAGGCGAGACATCGTGGAAGCAGTTTTATTTGAAAAAATCCTTGTTTATTATGAAGCTTCAGAGACAACATTTTCCCTTTTTTTCTGTGGTAGCACTTCGTAGCACTAACAGAAAAACAAAAATATATAATTTAAAAAACCTCCCCTTACCTGTATCATTCAAGCTCACATTCATGTAACTGAGAACGAACTGCAAATAATATTTTATACCAATGTTACTGTAATTCAATTAATATTACTGTTCTTATATGGTATTTAATTAACCCTGAAGTTTATTTTCCGAACTTGGACAAAGTTGCAACCAGATATAACCGTTAAAAGTACAATGTTGCCCCAGAGTGGCAGTATCCAGAGACTTATCCCTGTGTGAAGACATTATCCTATCCACCATAGCGAGGTGACGTTCGGCAGTTTTCCTTTAAGTATGATTGAAGCTGTAACATTGTATATTATGTAACCGTAAGATGCCGTAAGTTTGTGTTATCTGTTACTAGCGTTTGCCTGCGGATCCGCCTGCGCCCCAGTAGATATCATTTTTAAAACTGTTCTTGACAGACACAGTTATTTTTGGGGTTCCCGGTGTAATTGCCGAGGGAATTCTATACTTTACAGGATAAACCGCTGGGACGTGAAAAAAAGTTTCATGAAATTATGAAAAATCGTGTAACCGCCTCTGGTCAGTTCACCTCGCTTGATATCAAGAGGTCGCGGGTTCGATTCCCAGCGGGGTCCAAATTTGTGGGACTCCGTTTGGTTAGTAGTAGGGCATTTTCTGAGCCCACCTGTCTAGCTACCACCATCTTATCTAAGTCTTGCCACCAAACATCAATTTTTAGCATCATTGATGTGCTCCGGCATGGAAATAAGATAGCCAGGCCCCAATTGCGTTGGGGAATCTTGGTAAGCCCGCTTCCATCTTCGGCATCATCATCACAAAATATACAGCGTTGCACTACTTGGCTCTTTCCTTTAAGTTGCACGAGACTGTACGATATCTACTAGCTCATATAAGATTGACATATCGAAAGTATTCATTGTATATCTACATTTTACAAGTAACTATACATACATCTGTATATACAGTATGTCCATAAAGTGCACTGCAGTATGCGAGCTTTTGCCGTGTAGCTGTAGTGTCATTGAAACCTCTTGTTGGCTGCAGGGAAAATCGTGAAAAATTTTTAAGGATTAAACTTTTAAATCCCTCTATATTTTTCAGACGTTTTATATGTCTTTCCTAGTACCTTCGTAATTGCGAGAAAATATGATTCTGAGCTGTGGGAGAGGAGTAATTTTGCACTCGCATTTTTTAAAATGTTTCTGGTCATCATAAAGTTTTATGACGTATAAGTGGTAAGTATTATTAAATTTTTAACTATCGATAAGTAGTTATAATGTTTTCTAGTAAATAAAAATATATTGATAATTTATAATGTTTTGTATATTATGTTTACATTTCATACGTCAAAATAGGTGTGAAATGTATTTTAGTCTGACACATTAAATACTTTTTTAGTCCATGATTTGAGGGAGGCACACGGTAAAAACTATTTCTTTCAGCCAAGAAAATATAGTTTCATATATGCACCCATATTTTTTCAATGGAGAGTATGAGTTTCTTGAATCGGCCCTCAAGAATGTCATATTTTTATTGTGAGAGTTCGACTTTCGTTATAAAAATATTATTTCCGCAGTAAGAAACAAATCCAAGACAACAGAATCTCTTGGCGCAAAATAATATCCAACTCTTTTTTTTTTCAGTGCACAGACACCACAGATGTCTCTTGAGAGATTACAATCTCTTTGGAGCGACTTCTTGTCACTGAGAGTTTTGCTTTATGTCACTTTGAGGGACACGTCTTACACCTTAAAAAGAGCGTCGCGTCGGTGGCGCAACGGGTAGTGACTCTGTCCTCCTAACCCGAGGTCTCAGATTCAACTCCTGGCCAGTGCACCAATGAGTTTTTCCAAACTTACGTGCATTTTCATACCGACTGCTTCAACGGTGAAGGAAAACATCGCGAGGAAACCTGCACATCTGATTTCTAGATGTGTATGATGGTCGCATTGCACACGTCCATAGGTGTAAATCTAAATGCCCTACACGTGACCGCGGCTGATGCTAAGTGCAACACCAGGCAACCGCCGTCTATACCTTGTGGATAGGGCGGTTCAAATGTACCACATGATAAGAAGAAGAAAACACCATAAAGAATATTGATTGCCATCAAAGGGAAACTTCACCTTCCTTGCCTTTTCGCCCCCTCTTCACCCAGCAATTCCCGGAATGCCGTAAAAAGTAATTTATTGCCATTAAATATGTTGCTTATTGCCCCAACTTGTTTTGTTCACTGTCATGTTTTTGCGTTTAATTTCCACTTATACATGGTGTATTTTATACAGGGTGCTATAGCCACGCTGATCACTCGGCTTTCCTCAATGACTTATTCGAAACTTATCTACCTTTTGATTACGTTTAAGCAAGAGCATTTTATTAGGGAATCTGGCACATCTGATTCAATGTCTATGGATGTCGTATTTCAGTAACCTACAGTAACGCGTGTAATAACGAGAGACTGCACAATCTGTTTAGGTTTTGTTGTACTAAATTAAGCATCGTGAATCTGTTTATATTTGTTAAATCTCACTAATATTATAAATGCGAAAGTATGGATGTTTGTTTGTTTATTTATTTGTTTGTTTGTTCCACTTTCACGCCGAATCTTCTTACCGGATTTGGATAAAATTTCGAAGGTAGATAGCAAAAGTACTCGGCTAACACATAGGATACATTTATCCCGGAAAACTAAAGGGTTCCCGGAGGAAAGCTTAAAAACTAAAAATTTCCACTTCGTCAATAAATGGCGCCACCATAACATTTTCAGTCGCGAGCGGAAGCTAGTTATTAATAAATACAAAAATAGTAGTTGCTGTTTTACAAACGTGCTAGCCGCTTTGTAAAACCAGGTTAAAAAACCCAGCAAAAACCTGTTACGGACAAGTGGATGGACAGTTCTGCCATGCTTACTACTTACCTACATATAAAAATATGACGTTTTTACACTTATGAATATACATATGTTTCTTAAAGCTAAGCTTGCGCTAAGTAGCTCAGCCAAATTACTGTGGAAAATTCAAAATTTATATTCACGAATTGACTATAGGTTCCTCGGAAACCTTGAGTTCATTTTCATAGTAAGTTCACATTAGTGTCAGAACCTTTGACCTTTATGGCACAACAAAGTTACTGTATTTAGTAAACAACACTCCACTGAGACACAAAATAGACACAGAAGGTCCGCTCAATACAAACCACTAAAATCTTAAGCATATACATGCTTATAGAAATATATGGTCGTTCGAGGCAAGGTCACGCGGCAAAGTATCACAATAGTATCGTGATCTTGCCTACAACAACCGTATACGTCTATAAGTATGTATATGCTTAGGATTTTAGTGAGCGTATTGAGCGGACCTTCTGTATCTGTGTATTTTGTGACTGAGACTATGATGAAACCTCCACGTCCTGTAGAATATGCAAGTGGCATCATTTCTATGTAAATTTTGGTGCGCTACAAACTAAGATTGTAGTCTGTATGTTGCGAATATACTGTTAATACGATCCCTAATTGTGTTAATTAATATGGAGCGCTCAATCAATCTTGAAATTTACGAGCAATAGAGTAATCTTGCTATTTTTTTTTTGTTACCCGACTGCGGACACGCGGAGAGTAATGATTTTCGCGTGTATGCATATGCATACTCGTATGCATACTCGTATGCATACCCGAAAATATTATTCTAAAAAGCAGTCACCACTAGTAAAACAAAAGATGCTCAGTTTCTTGAGTAGAATCACAGTTAAGAGATTGCAAATGCCTTATATTCCCTTTTTTATATTTTAGTTTTTTTTATTTTCTTTCTATGTTACTGAAAATGTTTTCATACAGCTAATTCGTTACTTACATATCAGAGTACAGATATCCTAATCCTACTAATATTATAAATGTCTAACTTTTTTATGTTTGTTCCTCACTCAATCACGCAAAAACGGCTGAACGGATTTAGATAAAAGTCACACAGATATGTAGTTTACAGCCTGGATTATATTGTAACACATAGGATACTTTTTCATCACAATAATAGACAATTCGAAAGACTACGCAGACGAAGTCACGGGCTAGTAAATGGAAAATTTTAAAATCGACCATTTTGTAACCTTCTTAAAAAAGAGTCAAAGTCCACGTTTTTACGCAGCTCAGCACACTAAGTCGGTTCCTTAGTTACTTCTCTTATACAGCACATCTACAGTAACATATCAGTGGAGCTACATTGTTCATTTGAGGGCGAGGCATAGCCTCTTTTCTGAAGTTACGACCACGTTCAAAAGCTACTGCAAAAAGCTCGACACTTGCTCTGAAAATCGGGTGCGACCATTGTACAAGGTGAAGCGGGCTAAGTTTCAATTTGTAGGGCTTGCAGATCGAAATGGTTTATAAGCTGCAGAGTTTTGACAGATTGCATAGACGTTAAGTAAGGTTCAAAAATACCTGAGTTACAAATACCGGCTTGACAAAAAGTTCACACACGCACCGGGCTCTGGATAGCCTTTAAAACAGCAACAACGTGAAATTCGGGTTATGCGACTTGCTATTATTTCGATTTACTCAAAAAGTCAAAGTCGACCCTAGGCTCAACTGCAAGGCTGAACTAATTGAGCCTGTGCTGTGGTACTCTCTTTTTTTTAACTAAATTCTCCTACAACTTTAAGATACCGTTTCTTTGGACACACAGAGAGACTATTCGCTTATATATAGGTACGTAGGTATATAAAAAATGAACCTAATTATAAAAAAATCCGTTCCAAACTAAAAGCGACTTAAACAAAGAACATTTTATCCGCTTCCGCTACGCTCATCACACACTCGCCAACTAATGGTACTCGTAAGAGTACTAAGAGCCTAGCTACACAAGGCAGTGCCTTTGACGGGACGTGAACTGTTCTGAACGTTGTTCTTTTGAGCTAGCGTTCCGGAGAGCACACGCACGGAGCTAAGTGTAGCCTTTGCTCCTTCACTTTAATATTAGAAATGTTATAAAGTACGATAATTGATTTAAAACCTCATGCACAAGTGTGTTTGTTAACAATCCATATTGTCCCCACTGCAGGGGCACGGGTCTCCTCCCATACTTCGGGAAGGTTAGACCACACACCCACTCCACACATGGGGGCCAAGTTCGGATTGGTGAAGGAAAGTTTTCAAGCCACCTATAATGCTTAACGATTGCCATCTAGTGATAGCAGCCGGCACCAACTGCTTAACGTGCCTTGCGAAGCACGGAAAACGGTTGAGATAAATGCCACTAACAGTGAAACCCATCCAGGTTATGACCGTGTCTGTAGTCAGTTAACCTGCGTGATCGACACGACTACGCAAGCCGCACTGAGCCACGACAGCTGCAGGAGTAGGAGTCAGCTATCCAGGCTGATGGTAAAAGCTTGGTAAATAATACTGACCTATTTCTTTTATCACTCCTCCTGAAAACTTCACGGTAGATTCTACTTTTCCTGAACCTTCACAGTAGATACTATAGATTCTACTTTTCCTGAAGGAGTCTACAGTTGATTCGTAAAAATAAATTAACGTCTCATAATATTTAATAACATTCTATGGGGACTGGGAAATACAAAATTGTTTGCGACCATAGGTTCCTTTTTGGAAAATTCAATGTGAAATTTTCAGGGGTACAAATATTGCACTGTAGTTGAAACACAGATGTTCCATAAGGTAAAGGCATGATGAAACCTCTCTAAGAAGACTGATGAAAGGCGACTGCATGCAGCTGTGACGAGGATGATGGATCGACCAATAGGGAAACACCCTGCTGGATGCCCCGGTACTGGTGGAGTAGGGAAGTGAACAAGGATCTGAATGCCCTTGGCGTGAAGTCCTGCATCAGCTGGACAGAAAAAAGTGGCGATGTCAAGGTCTTTGGGTCGCGAGTGAGCGAAGTAAGTTGGTATGTATAACGTTCATCGGTTACATAAAATAACACTATGCAAAATATCCACTCCTAAATTAAGGAAATAAAAACAATATCAAAGATTGTATGATATGCAAAGTTATATTATTTTTTTACGCAATGAATTTTAGAGAAACAACACTACAACAACAAAAACAGCTACAAATTCTACAATTGCAAAAACTACATAACATTTTATTTCCCATGTCGTCAGCAGAAATGTTGTAACCCACAAAAATAAAAAATCCCGGGAAAGCAGCGTCGCGTCAGTCAGTGAGGTCAAAGGGCAAGATATAAAAACCGACATAAAACTTTTTCTGAAGGCTCGAGTTGGGCTGGGTTTGCGATATTCAACTTGTTTCCATTTGTTACCTTACATGTTACATCTTTCCATTTTTTTTTCTTCAGATATAGGTACTTATTCGCGTTTTACATTTCATTATTATTTTTACTTGTAAAATAAAACGTTTAAAACCAATTTTTGTAATACTTATTTTTTTGTTTCCTTATTAATAATCATCACTGAGCCGTGCCCGTGAATTTGAATCATACAACTTAAAAAATAAATTTTAAAACACTATTTCAAGAGCACTTAAATTATTTTCGAAAAACAAAAAGAACTCGAAACACGTGGCCCGTAACAAAAAAGCGCCAACTCTCAATTTGTGCAATGATTGTGTTGTACTAAAACCAAATGCGTACCACATGGTCATTCCCGGTCACAGCACAGCTTAGCTCGATTCTACTTATCGTTCTTTCTCTTTCACTCTTCAAGCGTTGTATTCAAGATAAAGTGCAGACCTTTCGCTCGCACCCGCGCGCGCGTCAGTCCGCTCCGAGGCACAGTGCGCGGTGAATGTCACTTCGCCCGCCAAAATCGCGAGTAAACTTTCGTAAAAAACGCTGTAAATACTTTTTTCGTGTTTTTGCGAAAGTGAGTGTACTAAAGTGTGAAAACGATTGATTTGTGAGTGTTCAAGTAGAATTTTCGTGTGTATCGAAAATACTGTTTAAGTGCATTTTGTTGGAATGTTGCAAACAATTTCAGGTAGTGGCGCGGTTTTAGTTGCGAAGTGAACGGATTCTAACAAAGATAGTAGGTATATTTTTTGTTATCTTTATTTTTCTTGTACAGATAGGTAGAATTGACGTGGCTTTTAATACATAAATAGCTTTTTGGAATCTGCCGATTTTAGTTTATTTTGCTAATTACCTGTGAAGTGACCTATTGTATGTGTGGGTAGCAAGATATTTCACAATATTTTATACGTTTGTGTTAAGAGTTACGAATGTAACAGTATTTTGTATGCTCACCTGCAAATAAATTTTCATTTCATGTGTTGCATGCAACAACAATAAGGAAATGAAATTTCAGCAAATACCCGCATTTTGTTACTTAATTATAGGATTTACATGTTGTTAGTAAGTTGAAGGTGCTGTGTAACAATCATTACTAATTTTACACACTTGAATAATTTTTAGAAAATATAAAAGTTAAATAAAAAAATATAATAATAATATAAAGTCAAGGCAACCGCCGCCTATACCTTACGGATAGGACGGTTAAATTTTGTCATACGATAAGAAGAAGAAGAATAAGAAAATAAATAAGAAGAAGAATAAGAAAATAAATAAGAAGAAGAATAAGAAAGTTGTCAGACTTTACATTTTGATAATTTATATAAGTAAGGAATGATAATTTTAGGACAAAAATCTAATTTGGCCAAACATCGTATAAGGCCAAAGGGATAACCCAAATAATCTACTTTTGGACTTATCCAAAAACAGACTAACTTATCTTACCATCAGTTCAGATGATACCTATCAAGGACTTCGAAATTGTGGATAAATAAACAAACAAAAAAAATCAGTAAGCAATATATTAAAATAGCAGAGGTAAGTACCTATTATAATTTACAATTTAATTTAATATTATATCATGGTGATCAAACATTAGTTTTGATTAGAGTGCACTTCAGAGGTCTGTCTACTTAAAAAAAAACTATATGATGAAAATATTAAAAAAAAAAATGTTGAGTGATGCGATGACATTATTTTAAGAGAAATAGGTAGTTACGACGGTAAAGTCACGAGTTGTCGCATTTAGTCGCTGAAAACGTAGATAATACCAGTAAAATTATAGTTACGAAACCGTGAAATTAGTTTTATCGTATAAATGAAACTTCTATCTACATTTTATATCTTTATAACAATAAAACTACCTTAATACTTAAATCAAATGGACTAAAATAGATCCAACTATTCTTATACATATATCGCACCCAATATATACATTTACAAAGTAATAAATACATATACCAGTTAAAGTAAATACACACAAATCACATTACACTACACACGCAAACAGGCAATTAGATACAGTTAGTACATATCTGTTTTATGTATTTTCTTTTACTGCCAAGGTTTTGAGGTTAAGCTCACAGTATAAGAGAACAAAACAACATATTAAGATGGGTACCTCTACCAGCCATTTTGCAGTAACAGTAACTGACCGCTAGAAACTTTTCTGCGTAAGTGTATTTATATTGGACAAAGAGTTTTCTTAGAAAGCGAATACGAACCAAATTGATATTCTGACGAATTTCTGTTCAATATATCGATAAAATTGATCATAAAATGAGCACAAGTTATTGTTTTAGCTATAAAATTGAGTTACAACGCTTTCACACCTTCAACTTTCTAAACAGTCGTAAGTGACTTTCAATAAATTATTTCAGAACCTTGAAAGATGAAATATTTTAATGAGGTTTTTTAACCATATTTGCTAACACAATTTGTTTATGAACATGAATTTCTTAATTCGGCAATTTATGAAAATTTTAACCACGATGGAGAATGAGAATTTTTTTTTTTCTTAAAAAATTTAAGTGTGCATAAAATAAGTTTTCGAGATTTATATTGGTTTACATCTTTGCTTAAGTTATATGTACGTACAATTTTATGTTTATGACTTACATCAATACGTGCTTAAACTAAACTAAGTAAGTGACGTAGCATTACATAGCGATATGTATTATTTATGATGAAAACTGTGAAGGTCATTATACTTGGAGATTCGTCGGACTTAGCCGTGAAACGTGGCAAATGTTGTAAAAACTAATAGGTGTAACAATTTCAACTTTATTCTCAAGGAAAAACAGTTTAATTTAGTCTTAACAGTATTGGGTTATATAAAAGAAGTTTTTATGGAATACTATATTCGTGTTCAGTTCTACCAATACCTTATAAATCGAAATTATAGGTACATCAGTACAAAAAAACCTGTAAATCTTTACAGTTACATTATACTACCTATTTAACGGGATGCAACACAATGGCGTTTTTGCGAAACTTGTCAGGCTATTCGAAAACACTTTATTTGTATTTTTTAAAGTAGCTTAGCTACCTATTCAGTTGCTGACTTTTCAAACTTGGCAATTAGCTCAAGGTTTGTTTGATCACTTTAAGTAGTGAGTGGTGAAGTGACACTTCAGCAGAATACTAAATAAATACTAGCTTTTGCAATTTGCCTCTTAATGGGGGTATTGGTATGTGAATTTTATAGTTAAGCTTATTTTTTTGTCTAATATAACAGCTACCATGTGCAGAGTAGCCGCTTTTGACTATACTAGATATTTTCGTTGTAAAAATTTTATCATCTATTACGCACTATAGTCAGTTCATTTCTATTTTAACAGCATTAATCTCATCATACCTAGTAATTACATAATTCTCCAGCAACAAATCCATCAAATAATTTAATTGGTTGACACTTTTCAGAGAATTGTATATCAACTTCGTTAACTTCTCTCAACACAGAACCCGTTTCGACTTGTTTTAATCTAACCTAACTCGTACACCACGGTGCGGTGTCACGGTTTTTTGCATCTTCCGCTTAAACCGGTTCACTTTTTGTATTATCTTCAATGAAGCCTTATTTTTTGTTGCCGTCACTATACGAAATCTCAATTTGTTGGGGAGTTTTAGCTCTTTGCTTTTTATTATTTAGATACCTATGTACTTGTTTAGCTGTAATTTTTGTTCTCTATTCAACATAAAAAATTGACAATACTTATCAAGATTCATACTTTTTTAATTTTACTTATTCGTACTATTGTATTTTCGTATCTTGTTTTTAAAGATTTTTAACATTTTGAACATTTTACAAGTAAAGTAAGTAAAGTCAAAGCCATTGTAACAGTAAAGAATTAAGTAGATCAAGTGTGAATAAAATCGTTAAACTCAACATTTTCACAACTGGGAATACCGCAGACTGCAGCCTCTAATTTAAATCCACATTAATCATAATAAATGCCGGCATTGTAATGAACAGATGAATAAACGATCAGCCAAACGCAGAACCTATCAATCATCGATCATTACTTCCACTGGATGACGTGAATAACACATTACGCTGACTTTATTACAGGATCTGTGTTACATAACAACCAATGTATATACTTATTTGAATTTTAGAATATTCCAATTTCCAAAGCTTGCCTTTTCATTTTCATTATTGTGTTTTTATTTGTTTCTTTTTGTGTGTGCAACAGAATATATTTATTTATCTACCGTCGTGTTGTGAATTCCATTTACTTATAATTTTATATAAAATCTACACCTATTCCCGTTCCCTTTGGGGATGTTTTAAGAAAAGTTTTGTTCGATTACTCCTCTTTATCTTCACGACTGAAAGAACATTCGAATTTCACTTTACCGTGTTCAGTGGTTTAGAATGTGTGATTGCCTATCAGTGATTTAATCATGGACCTCTCAATTTGATTAGCATTGCGTAAAATATCTAATGGATCCGGTACCTGTAATGTAATATGTATGAATATTGAGCGAGAAATTATTTGGGACTTCATTTTGGCATAATTATCTTCGAAATGAAAGTGACTTGTCTTGATATGATGTTCCGTTGTTGCTTTTTTTTTTTAAACTAATGCAGTAACTACAATTACTCTTTGATGATAATACTTAACATAAAAATCGTCAGTGAAATTCTGTTTTAATTGTTAATAAATTTAAGTATGTGTGAATTGTATTTTGAAACAATTGTTTAGTTTTAAAAATAACACAGCAAAAACCAGTGGAAGAATTTATTATATTTTACTACAAACATTTAATAATATTTGCGTTGTTATAGCAAATTCGATTAGCTCAATAAAGTGCTGATAAAATTAATTAGGTACTAACATAAATAATGACTGCCGTAATATAATTATTGACATGTAATTTAAATTGTACTGTCACAACAATAACCTGCCGAGCATAACCTATAACCTATAATATCGCAATTATAAATAATCGTAAATTTTTGATTCACAAAGAATTATTTAAAAAAAAAAATACTTTACCAAAAAGTACACTTTTAGATATTTAAATTGATGATTAGCAACTGATATTTTTATCTTAATTGTGAATAAAAAAAGGTCAATAGAAACAATGGTTATTGTGCACATGACTGCATTAAAAAATATTTTAAACTGCATTGCCGCAATCCTA
Organism: Coleophora deauratella; assembly: GCA_958295455.1. Lineage (NCBI taxonomy): Eukaryota > Metazoa > Arthropoda > Insecta > Lepidoptera > Coleophoridae > Coleophora > Coleophora deauratella. The sequence continues at coordinate 2,590,880 of OY282406.1, forward strand.
TACTAGGCATCTATAGTTATAGTGCAATTTATATAAACTGCCATTGTACGTTCCTACAATCTTTCCTTATCAACTTTTTTACATCTAACGACTCCATCTTGGATTTTGCTCGTGACGTCACCATATCGAATCCACTCACGCGCAAGTCTTGTTTCTTTGTTGCTATAATAACACCGTATCGTGATCTTGCGTTAGTAATAATATCGCATTATGTGAATTTGTGGACCGTTTCGCTTAAAAGTGAGAACTATATTTATATTGTAATAATGAAATGCCTTATATAAGAAAAGTAGGTATGCTGTATGAAAACAACTCGACCATATTTATTTATTTATTTCGAATTATATTCACAGAACTGAGCAAATCGCAACCCTTCCAGCCCTGTTTTTTTTTTTCACAGTAAAGGAGTATTTACAATGTGACTGTTTTTTTTTTGTGGACATGCAAAAAATGTGAATCTGCAAGTAGCTTATCTGAAATATGTGTTTACTGAATGAATAATTGTACCATATTCACGTACAGCTAATAAAAATATAAAATTTTATTTAACACAAATTCCACCTCCATGGACCTTTTATAAATGAAAATGTATTTTTTTTTGAGATACAACATTTTTACTTGAACCTGTCGGTTGACAACTTGCGGAATGCGGCAAAACTTGACGTCTTTTATCGTGCCTTACATATGATACTAAAACATTGACAATTATTTTTTTATTATAGTACCAGAATAATTTTAGCAGCATCTATATACTCAAAATCATATAATATATTCATATTACCTTTACCATAGAATACTAGGCCAGTTCTCGGTATTTGTGATAAATCAAATCAGGAAATTATGTTATTGGGTATTCTGTAACTTAACTATAAAATCTGATTTAACGGCCTACAGGCAAACGTACAATCGAAGCCCTAAGCTAGCTCATCCTGCGCTTGCACATATCTATTTATTTGTAACTGGAGATCCGTTTACTATGCCCTTAAAATCGAAATAATTATGCAATGATGACGGCACTGCTAAAAATTACGTTGAATTTGTACTTTTAATGTAACAACAAAATTAAAAACTAAACTATGGTTAATTTTTAGGGCTCCGTACTTTAAAAGGAAAAAAAACGACTTCGTTGTCCGTCTGTCTGTCTGTCAAGGTCCTTTTTCTCAGGAACACATGGAGGAGTAAACGGTTTCAAACGACAAAGTTAAGTTTATCCCTCAGTCCAAGTTTAGCTTTTCGTAAGAGCAATTTTCGGAGCTTTCATAGTTTCATAGTTTCATAGTTAATGTTACCTAATTACTTTGGTAAATGTAAGTTTACAGTTACCTTAATACTTACACTGTTATACGTATATAAGTAGCAAGACTCGATTTCCGTGATGGACGAATTATTTACATACCTACAAGTTTGTACGGAACCTTTTGCGGAAAATGGGAAACAGTAGAAAAATTTAGACCGTGTTAAATCTATTCTATTTTTGGATTTCTTACATTATATGTATTTTGAACAATCTGAACACACATAGGTTATTCCATTTTCACAGGCTTTTAACAAGTCAGGTCACATCACAGCTGTCAGTTTTGAAATTAGGCCAGTGTTGCTATCGTAAGAAAATAAAATATACGTACCGTAACAGAACCCTTGGCTGTTTTTTTTAGTATACCACTAACTATATCGTAAAATTCGATACTTACGTACCTATCTTTTGATTTGGAAACCTATACCTTGTGTCATAGGATAATTGACCACGCTGAATACGTTAAAAACAACCGACTTCAATCGTAGCAACTCCAATTTTGCTATGTTTTTGTTGATTTTCTCAAAAACCGCTGAATCGATTTCGATAAAATTAATATGGGACCACCTGTGAAGTATACTCTTTCAAACAAAAAAAGAATTTTTGAAATCGGTTCAGGCGTCTTCGAGTAATCGGTGAACATACATAGAAAAAAAAAAAAAAAAAAAAAAGATTCCGACGAATTGAGAACCTCCTCCTTTTTTTGAAGTCGGTTGAAAATTTCAGGAATACTGTAATGAGGTCATGACTGAACGCAATCAGATGGTTGTTGATTCTATGGTAATTAGTATTAACTGTGTTTTTACAGGCGATAGAATTTGTTTTTACTCATTTGTTCAATCCACTCACATACCACGGGGAACTTATTTTACTCGTTTATCCAGTCCACTCATACCAAGGGAACGAGTGTTAATTGACTGTTAATGCAGGGAACGAGTTGTATCAAATGTGTTAGAATGCTTAACATCGACATTCAATCAATTTTACAAGGCCGAATACAATAAAATTTTATTGATAATAGTAAAAAGATACTGTATATAACCTAATAAAATATCTAATTTAGTACATTTAATACCAATTCCGGGTTAAGTGTCTGGTCCCTAGAAAGTTTTACGATTCCGTACATTTAGGTCTTGAATGTGTTAAACGAAGCTAAAGGTAACGTTCGTTTCGTAGATTTCTACAATGCCATAAGTACGTCTGTGTTTCAACGATTGTCACTATTAGATACCTGTTTCATTTAAACAAATTATCTTAATCCAGACGCTGAAAGCTCTTAACGCACTCCACATACAAAGAGCTAATCTTGGAGTTTCTTCTTCTTATCGTGTGGCACATTTAACCGTTCTGTCCACAAGGTACCTATAGACGGCGGTTGCCTAGTGTTGCACTTAGCATCACCCGCGGTCACGTTTAGGGCATTTAGATTTATACCTACGGACGTGTGCAACGCGACCATCATACATCTAGAAATCAGATGTGCAGGTTTCCTCACGATGTTTTCCTTCACGGAGTTTCTTCACGTGATTGAATGTGAAACGCGGAGATCAAATCCGTAGAAAAAAAATTATCAACATAGCTCTTAGGCTAAATACGTTGAAGTGGCAATTTGGATGTTATATAGCTCGCAAAACTGATAACCGATATGAAAGATAGGATCTCGAGTAATGATTCTGGGGTGGATCCTGGGCTAGAAGACGTGTTGATGGCCCCTACCAGTGGAACTCATGATCTATTCAAACTTACAAGAAGCCACTAGATATGTGTGGCTGAGAACCGTTCTTATTGGAAGTCCTTCGGCTGGTATGAAGCTGGAATTTGTTTACCTGTGGCATTACAGATCTATAAAAAAAGGAATTTTCAAACCACTAGTGTTAAACTACTGATATGTCGTTCCCGGGAATATTAAATTACCGAAAGAGAAGGATGACACTACAGATGAGGAATGGCATTGTCCCTGTCTTTTGGGAATATAATTGGGAATGGTGTACATATATCTTTTTTGAGAAGTCTAAACAAAAGAAATTAGGATATCCTCTATGGAGACTGTTAGAGAAAGAAGATGAGTCATTTTCTCTCCCAAAAGTTCTAAAAAAGTGATTCGTACGATATCGTAAATCGTACCTGACAACTTTTTAACTTCATTTCAAAACATCAATACTCAAAAAGTACGTGTTCAATATCTATTCATCACCAATCTAAAATTAGTATACTACCTAGCTGCTTCTTACGTTGTTTTTTGTTCCCATACATTAGGACGTGGCGTGAGGGAGTTTATTTTGGTTCATTTGAAATAAACAAATGTTTTTATCGAATGTCTCATAATGGACTATTCCATCAATCGCCCTTTTATTTCGTTTCCATGCATGTTTAAATATATGGGGATTTCTTGTTCGCCATTTATCATAAGGTATCAATAGAAGTTGTTTGTAGAATTTTATGCAAACAATGTACTTACATATACTTATTTTTAAGTTTGAAAAGAGACAATAATTAAACATCTTCATCTCTTTTATAAATCAACATATCATCCGGGAAATATCGACTGTTGAATATTACGGGCGTCACACACTAGCGCTATTTCATCTTACGATATCCGCCACACTCATAGACAGATATTCAAGCATGAGGCTTCAAACTTCACAGTCACCCCACTTCGTCCATGAGTTTGGCGGATATCGTAAGATGACATAGCGCTAGTGTGTGACTCCCTTTAGACTCCGCCCCAACATCTACCTATCACAGTTCTGTCGGAGCTTGTATTCATCGGGTTCCTGCAAGCCTGACAAGATCACTAGTCCACCTGGCTCTGGAAGTCTACGGCCCGCGTTCGCCATTCTAGAACCAAGGAGGTTATCGGTTATCATTTGGCTGTCCATTATTCTATGCTACTGCTTACTACATGGCCTACCCCTTGCCAGTCAACTTGCTTATTCTAGGTATGAGCTACATATGTCTGTTAGTGCCTTTAGTTATTCTATGGATTTCAATGTTTCTGGTTCTGTCTTTTTATAGTCACAATGAATTACAACGTTAAATTGTGTTATCTAAATTCTTACCTACGTATATGTCATTACGCACATTTTTGCTGTACCTTATGAAGAATTTGTAAATTGATCAAATTAAATAATAACAACATTTTAGAATGTTACTTAAAAACAAAAGACACGTGAAATTATGTGAAAGCGAGCAATCATTCATTGTTGCTCAGTAATTAAAACGCAATCAAATGCAATGTGTACAGAATATCTTTAATAAAAATACAAGTATAATGCAATGATATGGCGGTATCTATTGCATAGTAAGATAATTACATTACATTCAACCTTTCGCGTACATACCTGCCTACCTATTAATTATTATTAAAATGGGTGACTGTAACATACCTGAAAACCTCATTACATGAAACTGAACAAGTTCTTTAACTTGCCAAAAACGCGAAAAAATGTTTGTACTTAACATTTTTTTTTTATGGGAAGTCTAGATTGTTTTTATGGCAGAGGTGGCAAACGAGCAGACGGATCACCTGATGGTAAGCGAAATACAAATGTCAGAATTTGACATTCCTTAAATTTTTTAGGTTTTGTAAGTACAGTTCTCGCTTTTACTAATTCTATAGATCCTAGCTATCATTCTGATCATGCTGAACTTTAGTATGGTTACCAAATCTGTTCCATTTTCATTTGTTCTTTAGATATTAAGTTAATCCTGTTTCATAAGTAAAAACAGATCCCACTTTTGGATCAATCAATAATACATTTAAACAAGCAAATAATATTTACATGTTGAACTGAACATAACAGACGCAAACTAGGCTTTCATTGCCAAGCAACCTATTTCACCTGCACGCTGACGTCATCGGAAAACCGTCGCATGCGCATGTGTTTTAAATAGTTACTCATAAATAGGCATATGGCTTCGTTTTATTGGATTTTGTTTTGATATGCTATGCTTAGTACTGTTTTGTTTTAATTTATTTTACTTAAAACTAGACATTTATCATCGATACTACGATGGTACAATATTTGAGAAAATTTTTTATTTAACATCAAAATTACCTAATAGGTATGTGATGCACTTAATATGTTGAATTAAAGTGAATAATAAGACACTATTTTTTTCGTTTTACCTAACTATATATTATTCTCGCTTTCGTGGTCAAAAATAAACAGGTGCACCTAAAAATATAAAAAGGAGCACACATGAAACCATGAGCACACAGTAAGGACACTGCAGAATTAACATATCTCAAATTATTCCCAAATAAAATTGTAATACAACATTTTGCTGTACCAATGTTATGTCACTCATAAAATATCAGTACTTATGATTTAATTTAAATTTTAAGACATAATTTTATTTCTTACATATTATTTATTATGATGACACCAGTTCTTAAAGTTCTTATACACGCGCAGCCAAAAAAATCGACCACAATTAGAGAATTTGATTAATTATATACCCACAATGTTCCGCGTTTAAACGGCCATTTTAAATGTCAGTTAAACGTGTTATTTTGTATTTCGAATCGTTAAGATTCTAGGTAAATATATTCCTTTAATGTGTCTTGTCTGTCCAGTTTTTGCTGTCTTTGCGTCGCTTTTGCCTCTTTTAGAAATGTTTTTGTTTAAATATACTGTCTTTATCGGTTATGAATGAATGAATGAATGGAAACACTTTATTGCACAACATAAACAGGAAAATATTTACAATTTACAAGATAAAGAAGTTATACTGTTAGGCGGTAGTAATGATTTTAAAGTACACCAATAACGTTGTCACTGTTTTGCATAGCATTTGCCAGGCCCAGTTTATTCTTCAATACCTCTCCTATTATTCATGTCTATAACATTCAATTATCCTTCTCCACAGAAAAAATATATATCTCGTCTCTGCCTTCTCTAAACTTGAGGGTAAGTTCCGGTGCCAGCTGCTTAGCATAACCCGCGCAACACACATTTATAATCAAACGTCATATTTTTATGTACCAGTAATAGGTCATTATCACACGCCAGCTTATTGGAGTGTCGAGGTGTGCCATAACTAGAAACTGTCGCTGAATCAAAATCATTAATTCCTTTGCTAACACCATCATTCATAGTATTCGCCGTTACCTTCAAAATTTACTCAAGCTGGAACCTTTCCATTATTCCATTCACTAACAAGAAGGTATAACATGACAATGAAATGGAACTCTTTGGTCATTTTATCTGTGATCGAGTGCTTACGCAATGTTGTGTCCAAAGATTTTTGTACGGGATTTGTAAGGACGAGCTCCATCAGCATTTTATGTGTTAACTAGAATAATAGTTTTTTGTGCAACTTGAGTGTTTGTACACGATCATTTATAAAAAAAATAATTATATTGATGAAAAACGGTAATTTAATTAATTCAATCCAATGAATTTTATGACGAAATAAAGAGCTTAACATTGTAAAAAATAAAACATTTTAATATCGAGCGATATCCGAAAAGCTTACTCTTTTGATACACAGAGGTCTACCATAACCTAAACATAACCATAACCATAGCCTAAAATATTGACACTAGATTAGTATTAGTTTTTGGAGAATAATGTTCTGAAGGGCCGTTCCCGCAATAGACGTCAACGGTTGCACCGTTTTGAACGGTCGTGCAGTGCTAACAAGTTGTGAAATTCGTTTACTGCAACCAGAAACTATGGTGAAATGTACCATCGAAAATGGACGGATTACAATCATTTGGTCTCGCGGTTGGTGTGGAATTTGATAGAAATATTGGTTTTGGTATAAACCTCTATATTGTAATAGTTCTCTATTGCAATATAAAAGAGTAGTTAGGCAATAGGGCGGCCATATAGCTCGCAATAGTGATAACTGATATGGAACTAAATTTCTCGAATGGTGAACGCGAGCCGAAAGATGAAGTCTTGAATGACATGACTAGATGGACTGATAATATTGTGAAGCTTGCAAGAACCCGCTGGATGCATGTTACTCAGGATAGTACTGAGTAGAAATCTAAGGACAAGGTCTTCGTTCAACAGAAGTCTTTCGGTTGATATGATGCTGAAAGTCTCCGGAAAAGCTCTCTGGTCTGGAGTCTCCTCAGGGAATCGCTATGACCGCCAATATTGGACTACAATTTATCTTTTTAACATGATATTTAATCTCTTTAAGCAATATGTATCAAACTTATTTAAAACCATAAACATTTTGCTTTGGTTTTTGATAGGAACACAAAACATAACTTTAGGGGATGCTGAGCCTCAATGACAGACCTGTGCAAATATTACGTACATAATACTTTTTCTTACAATTTTTTACAGGTTTTTTAACACCTATTATTCGGTGATGAAACCAACTATCCATCTGCCTAACAGCAAAAGGACAAGCTCACTGCTCAATGCATTTACAAAACTAATATCAAGCATTCAGTGTCCGAGCGTTGCCAAATGGCATTCTGAATTGCTTTGTTGTAAGGTTGCCATTGTAACATGAAATGTCTAGTTTCGCCTTTTAAAATATTTAAAAATGTAGAATAAAAATAAACGATATAACCCGATTGCGTCAAAAATCAGTCTCCAAATTAAGCCAAATCTAACGACATCGCTCCTTCTAAAATCCATCGAGTCATTTTATCTTATCTACAGACAATAAAAATGGAAAGGACATATATTATACACACCCGAAAAACATTACCCCTCTGGTAATGAAACTCGACTGTTCAAAATACGTTTTACCTGTTATGTAACTTAGACATTAAATAAGTTTAGGTCTTTAGTAAAAAATGTGCTAATGTTTCGAACCTAATTTAGTGTACCTAAACATAAAGACCTCACCACTTCCTGGACCATAAAAATGAATAAAAATAAAGAGGCTCATTCTCATTTTCATTCCACTGATGGCTGTTAGTATTCCTCGATGTTTTTCAGTAAGTATTAGCATAGCACTCCCATTAGGACTCATTACAATCATGGCAACCCATGACTACCCCATAAAGTTGAGTGTGCTGCTGTAACACAGCGCTGTCGTTACGGTGGTGTCAACTGTAATTTGGCTGGGTTGGCAGTGTTGCCAAATCGAGGTCTAGTAGACTTTGGGTGGATTAAGTTAAGAGTGTTGAGCTGTTTTTGGTTTTAACATGTTTTTTTTTGTATATCTGTAACTAACTTGTAACTAAAACATGTAAAAGATTTTACGTAAATCGCTCAAAAGATATTCGATCCTTCATAGGAAATTCCAATAAATAATCTATCAGAAGCATAATGTTAAAAAATAAGATTTTTATAAAAGCATAACTCAATTAACTAAAAAAAAGCGTCCTTTTTCTCTAATTTATAAAAGACAAAGTAACACGTGCTAGTAACACGAACAATTTCAGAACAAAGATCCCTTTTTGACAGTTGATAAAAATTAAAAGTAACACGTGCTAGTAACACGAACAATTTCAGAACAAAGATCCGTTTTTGACAGTTGATAAAAATTAATTGAAACAACTAAATGCCTGGATTGTTCTCTTCTTTGTCCCAAGAGGTCGGCTCTTGTTGGTGAAGCAACCTCTGTACTCTCCAACTCCTCGCTAATAATTGTTACATATTGAATTTTCAACATCTCTCAGTATCACAAAGAAGTTTATATTCGCTAAACGACAATATTTATTTATCCTATCAATTTTAAAAGTGCATCGTCATCATTGTTAACAACCCATTACGTCCCCACTGCAGGGGCACGGGTCTCTTCCCATAACTCGGGATGTTTAGGCCATACTCCACACACGGGGGCCAAGTCCGGGGTGGTGGAGGTTGTGGGGCTAGTGGCCAAACCCAGTGTCAGAAGTTTCAAGCCGCCTATAAGGCCTCCGACATGGCTTAATAACTGCCATCTAGCGAAAGCAGCCATCGTCATCATTATACGATATTATATAGGGTGACCCTAAATTAGTTCTTGATACGAAAGTTTATGAATGTGCTCATGTTAACAAACAACTTTCCCTAAGAAACCCATAGTCAAATCGCAAAAAAAAAATTTGAGTCTCCATACAAATCGATGAACTGACCGGCCAAATTAGTATGAAGAGTCCAATTTTTTTTTGCGATTTGACTATGGGTTCTTTAGGGAAAGTTGTTCGTTATCATGAGCACATGCATAGCCTTTCGTATCAAGAACTAATTTAGGGTCACCCTATATATTAACCTTCTCGGCACAATATGTGTTCTTCTTCCAATTTTAAAAATGCATATTACTGTCATTCTGCCGAATGCTGCGCCTTTAACACCTCGAAACACCTCGTAATAAAACTATTAGCACTAAAGCACCAAGCTATGGCAATCCACAAGAATCAACCATGAAAGTTATACCTTTGCAAACATTCCACTAGCGTGCAAAGTTGAGCAAACCGTTGTTGCTACCTGCCGACTTCCTTCCGACTTCCGACCTATTTTTGCCCCGAGGAAAGTAGTACGGGAGAGTCCGAGTAACACTGGCTAGAAGTAGACTGACTATCCATAGGCATTTTTTTTTACCTCGAGATGGGGAAGGCAAAGGATCAGAGCCATACAGCCTAGTCTGTTGAAAATTTTCTATCGAATTTAGAGGCCAAAAGCCATTTCTTCTGTATTTCTTCGTCTCCATAGAAAAAATAAATTAAGGCCAAAGCCATTACTTCCGTCTTTAAACCTATTCTTCAGCAAAATGATAGCACTTTTGATGAAGAATTTATGGACTTCTTGAGAGCACTCGAAACACAGTCTACACACTTTTATTTCATTATCCTACATAATAGACACTTAAATGGCACTTCATTGAACAATACACTATCAATATTATGCATTAAAAACCACGATATCTATTTTTTCGGATAATAAAAAAACTGACAAACTCTTGCTACGAGTTCCCGCCAAAAACTATCCATAGGCAATAGGAATTGTTTATTCACTGACTAAGCCAGTAGCTAGATAGAATGTGGGAGAATTTCTGAGATGAGAGTTTGTTCTTTATTTGGTTGTATTATATCTGTGGAAGTATGGAATATGAAATATGAAAGTCTCAGAATGGGGTCGGATTAACTTGGTCCAATTTAATCCCACTAAGACACAGGTTTGCGCGTTCACTGCCAAGAAAATGCCATTTGTCGTATCACCTCGTTTTGAGGACACTCCCCTTAATGCCTCAGCTAGTATCGGAATCCTTGGTGTCGACATATCGAGTGAAGTCCAGTTCCGTGGTCATCTAGAGGGTAAGGCTAAATTAGCCTCGAAGAAGCTTGGTGTGCTCAATAGATCGAGACGGTATTTCACTGCGGCCCATCGCCTGCAACTTTATAAGGCGCAGGTTCGGCCTCACATGGAATACTGTTCTCATCTCTGGGCAGGGGCACCCCAGTACCAGCTTCTCCCTCTGGACCGTATTCAACGGAGAGCAACTCGAATCGTCGGCTGCCAGGATATCTCAGATCGGCTTGATTCCTTGGCGCTGCGTAGAGATGTAGCCTCGCTCTGCATTCTCTATCGCATGTACAATGGGGAGTGCTCCGAGGAATTGTTCGGATTGATCCCTGCCGCCTCTTTTCGCCATCGTTCTACGCGACAATATATTCATCCCCATCACATAGATGGTTGGCAGTCCACAACTGTGCGTTTCACTAGAAACTTTCTGCCTCGCACAACCAAACTATGGAATGAATTGTCGCCTGCGGTATTTCCGGACCGATACGACATTCAAACCTTCAAGAAAAGAGCGTACTCCCATATCAAAGGCCGGCAACGCACTTGTGACTCCTCTGGTGTTGCGGGTGTCTATGGGCGGCGGTAATCGCGTACCATCAGGTGATCCGTCTGCTCGTTTGCCACCTATGCCATAAAAAAAAAATAAAAAAAAAAAAAAAAAAGTATCTATATCAATCTCTGGTTCTTTGTAATTTGTGCTTGATTATTAGTCATTATTAATAATAAATTAAATGAATGAATGAACAGTATATATAAAGTTATGCAAGTAAACAAATTCCTTCTGTACAATTTACATCCGACAGTTAGTATTCAATAAATTCAAGTAAGATCGGTATAGATTCACATAATTATGCTGCGTAAACATAAAACAATACACATCTCTGTTATATTCCTTGGTAAACTAAAATCAAAAACTCCATACCTAGAAACTAGCAAAGCAAATGCTGTGGGGATTATCTTCACTACCGGCCGTAAATGGTGAATATAACCTCCCCCCCCCCTACATTACCGAAACAAAGGGTAATTGGGTTTGAAACGCGCTCCCGTGGCCAGTTAATTTAATATGTACTATGTAACTTTGCTCACAATATAGTATTGATGTAACTACGCAATTTTTATAATGTATAAAATGATGTAACAGAATAGATGTAAGACAAAAATGGTGTTTCTTCTTATAACACTGAAATACTTTAGTTCTACGACTTTTCTGAAATCGAAAATGAAAATGAAAATGAAAATATTTTATTCGAAGTAGGTAGCAGTGTACACTTTTCGAACGTCATTCTTTTATCTACCTAATACGAGGTTCCTACCACTCGGAACTCGTATACCCACCGTTTCGGGAAGTGTTTGCGGAGTGAGAAGAAACGGCGGGCCTAAAGAAACTCCCTCCAACACATTTTAAAAAAAAAGTCTTATATTCTATTACATCTTATTGCTAGATCAATAAATGAATTATACAATGTCATGGTCTGTCAATAAAATATAAAAAAATAAGAATAAAGAAAGAAAGGATTCAAAAGAGATAAAAATAAAAAGTAAAAATCGAAAATTAAAATTGTTGGACCACTCACAATAATGTGGCCAACGAGCTTATCGAATAGTTATCTCCTGTACAATGAAAATGTTTTTGATTTAGGTACCAGTGTACAATTTTCGAAGGACATTTTTTGTCTGTTTAATATGTTTAATGTGGTATGTGCGTACTACCACCTACCTACACATAAAAAAAGTCATCAAAAGAATAGAGATAAAAGTAAATTGTAATTCAAAGCTATTTACGAAATGCCAACGAACCAGTCCACAAGGACAACATCAACTGAACGTTTTGATAAGTCTTAAAATTCGATCAAACTTGGAAGATACACTTAACTATGAAAAGTTTCTAGATGATGATACGATATTAATAACTTTGTAAAATCTTGCAATATTGCAAACAGAAGACAGGTGTCCCAGTAGACACAAAACAGCTCTGTTGCCGCAGATATGGGGACCACGTGTCAGGGGTGGAACATAAGCATCTGACGAGTCCACTGTTGGACAAAGTCCACCCCCATATTATGTTGAATATCTTATGTTCGACCATGTATATCAAGTTGGTTTCAGTACTCCTGCGTAAACTACTACACGCCACAGAATATTTCAGTGAAAAAAGAGTAACACTAACATCAAAATATTGTACAAAAAAGAAAGAAAGAAATAAAATTAAAGTAAAAACAAAAAATATAAGAAAACAAAATAGAGACATATTATGTAGAAGTAAAATGAAAAAAATCTAAAGGTTTCCAATTTAGGTGATGTTGTTTCTTAACTATATATTATATTATAAATAATTATTTTTTAGTTGCTAAATAGTTTCAACAGTAACTGCGGAAGTCTTTAGCAGCAATGGTTTTACTGTTCTGACAAGCTATAAAAATTGCAACTCAAAATTTACATATAAGTTATATGATATAACCACTAAAATGTACATTAAACAGTTGGACGTAGTTTACCAGAAAGGACTCAATCTACAAACACAAAGTTTAGCAGAAAGGACTCTATCCACAAACCTTAAACTACTTAATCCACTAACAAAGTTTTGTGGATTGAGTCATTTCACTAAACTACATCCAATTAAGATATGGGCCCAGGAAATAGGTGCAGAACACTATCAAGTAGCAACAAGTCGTTTCGTACTTCATTTTTCCAATTCACTGATCATCGAATCGAATTATCTAGATCCGGTACTAAAATAAATTGATATCTATCGCTTTCAATACAAAATCGAACACAAGTTATTATTGTTGCGTATCAATAAAGATTTTGACACCCCTAGCCATCTGCCGGTTCAAGAAAAGAACACCATTGTATAAGACAGATGCGGAGGTAGGACATTACAAAAAGATAACAAAAGATACTTTATCTTTGTTCCGAAAGTGGGTGCAAAATTAACTGTATTTTTTTCTTTTACTGTACTGCGTTTCAAATCGTCGGCAGATGTTAAGAAAGAGGCTTTTGAAACATGATATTTTGTTTTACTTTGTAAGTAAAAGACTTGATTGTACTAAATAGTAATATTTAATATTCGATATGTACTGTGCACTTTTTAAAATGTTTCTTCTGAAAATATCTAAATTTATTATTTTATTTAAGTAGATGCCTTTGGCATTCTTTTAAATTATTTATGATTAATACACTTAAGCGTTTAATCATTGATAAATTATTAAAAGTGTCACAAATCCATTAATATTTTATACCCTCTCGGGAGTGAAAATGGTTTTTATAGAAAATATTGCATTTCGCAAACATAGATTTGTAACACCCTATGCAATTACGTTTATTATATCTACAGGGTACAGGGTGTTTACTACTTTTAATTACATATAGTTTAGACATTTAATTTTTAGTATTGTTAAATACGTATTTACCTATACGTTACATGTGTAATATACTATAGTTTTTTTAATAAATTCAAGCCATTATTTCACAAAAAAATATCTTTATAAGCTAAGATTATGAACACTAAAAAAACCAGAACAACCAATTTCGCTTCAATTTTCGTGCAAAAAAATAAAATCGAAATTTAAATTTTCATATTCGTTGTCGTAAAAATAATCAACCTTTAACATAAGCACTTCCAAATCAATATGTACAGAGTGTGCAAATAAACATTAATCTCGCAATAGGTCCGTCCGCATTTGCCATTTGTGTATTGTTCACAGGGGGCCCATTCTGTTGATCTTATTGAATTTCTACGGCTTTGCGACCCCATGGTTGGGTGGACAGAGGACCACATGAGGCATTTGAGGCTCTGTCCCTGTTTTTTTGGGGATTCTCGGGGTGTGAGTGATTTTTTGTTGAGTAAAATGGTTGCAATAAACAGTGTTTTTATTTAAATTGCTTACTTAAATACATTTATGGTCGTTTAAATGCCTTCATTACTTGGGATTGACCAGTTTTAAACATGTAATGTCAAAGCTTATAAAAATTTTTGAGTCTCCAAATTATTAACAGCTATGTATCTTTATTTTAGAAAACAATTTAAAGATATATTTTCAATATATTATTTTTTGCTATTGTAAAAATTTTTAGTAAGTTTGCAATAAAATGCATGTGAAGAAACAGAAGCCTCACTGGCTACTGTTAAGGTTTCGGATTTAAAAAGCTCAATTTAATAAAAAAACAACATTTTGTAATGAAAACTTTTTTAGCGTTCATGTTTATATAGGTTCCTATCTAAAAAGTATTGTAAGATTGGTCAAAGTTTTTTAATTTGGAACTTTGGTAAAGCGGAATTGGTCCGACGCTGTAAACACAGCGACAGCCCCTCTGTTTGATGTACGCCTATTAATAATTCTAATTTCAAATCCGTACAATTTCTAAACGAGGAACAATGGCAGCGTAGGAACTCGTATTTAATTGGCTGTTTGATTGGTGTTATTTTGGAAAAGTTGTTAAAGTTAAATTGTAATTTTGTGTTTAATTTTAATGTTAATGAAATTTTGTAGCTGCATAGAGGCACAAGGACAAGAGTTGAGACGTCCCCAGGTGAACAGTTTCCTGTGCTGCCGGCAAGATTCAGTAAATGACCTCGGAACCTGAGGCTGTGTCACCCATGTACCCTCAGGATCCGGTTGGATGCTGGATACCGTCGCGGTGCTCGAACCGCTCACTTCAGGTGTTACAACTTCGCCCATGATCCTTTATGCTCTGACCTCAACGCCCCTGCAGAAGAACTTCTGGTCAGTGAGCCACCGGAACAGACCGGAACGAGAATCTTCTAGGCGAGAGTGTAAAGGTTTTATTAGAGGCCTTTTAACTCTGGTTCAAAACTTACGTACTTACTTACGTTTACGTATATTTTCATACCGTTTGCCTTAACAGTAAAGGAAAACATGCACGTCTGACAACATACAGCCTAACCATTTAAGATTTCAATGGATATTATAAATTATGATGTATAGGTATTATGTATAAATGGAAAATTTGAATGTAGTTTTTCTACCCAAAGATAACACAGAACTTTCAATTTCTACTTAACAATAGGCCGCCTAATAATGACGTATTTCCCTTTGTAAGTTTATTTTTATAATTTTTGCAATAAAGTATGTATTGATTTATTTGTTTTTAAATCTAACGTGCTTAAAGGTTTGTTCGTTTCATTGTTATTGCCTTCAGCCTTAAAAGATTGATGGGTTTTGAAGAACGAGGTGCTGTGAAATTGGTCTTGAACCTCAAACTGACGGAAATCAAGACGTTTCAGTCACAGTCGGGTTTTATGTATTTTTTCGGTTACATTATCATTAAACTTAATAAAATCGACGACGTAAGTATGCAAGGAAATTAATCCACCGCAACCCTCACAACTCACGATGTTTAAATTATGTTAATCTGAAACCAAATAACGGAGTAACTCAAATATAACTGAAATTGGAGACCCACATCTGTTTCATTTAACTTTTCTCCGAATACCCGCGCCCGCGCCGGTTGAACTTAGCGTGAACTTAACTGAGGCGCACTTTACCCCGGGGCTAGCTTAGGGTGAGTTTCCACTCAAGCAGAGTGATGTAATTCATACACAGGGTGTGACAAAATACTGAACTACAATAAGACTAAGTGTCTGAGGCTTCTGATCTCCATAGTCCAATACTACACAAAATTTATTCTACAACTTTGAAAAACAAAAAATTGATCTCTTTATACAACATTCGCTAAGCTGATAAAAAAGAATCATACCACATCTATTTTTTACAGCCTTTCGACAGAGCTACTTCTAAAATGGCAATATTACTTCGGAAAGAGAAAAAATAATTAATATCTTTTCTCAAACAAATCACACAGTACAATGTGGCTCCAAACATATTTATAGGGCAGTAAATTGAACAACAAAATTAATATAAAACCATCACACCAAGCTGTAAAAAAATAGAATTACTTGAAAACCACTGAATCAATTTTTAACAAACAAAGCCAAGAACAACCGCAATGAAATAATCTTTCAAACAAATCAAACATTATTTGTACAGGTTCATCCGTTTTAGAGCTATGACGCTACAAACAGACCCACGTAGGCTTTAAACTCTTGCTATGGATGTTATAATATAAATGTCCCTTCCACTCTAATGGCCTAAACAAATCTGCAAGCACAGACAAATGCAAACGCCATTCATTTACTTGCTCTATGTAACCATGTAACCTCACCTTAACAAAGACCCAGCTTAACCCAGACTTCGAACAAGTTCAGTTAAGTAGGGAATGCTTAAACAAGTTTAAGCTGAGCTTACAATAGGATGTTCGGGCGAAGAGGTTGCGACGCAAAGAATGGTGTAGTTTGAACTTTGAAAGCGCTTGTCTTGTTCTGCTAATTGAATTAAACAAACAATAGTTGATAGGTACATACATACATACAAATTCACTGTGCTGTTTCAAATTGTTATACCTACTGAATTCAGTACACAGATGAAACAGTATTCTACTAAAGGCCGTTTTGTCAATAGTGTTGTGATATGTCGACAAAACGACAAAAGTCGTATTGCTTACGATTTTCGCCAAAATATCTTGAATTGGTAACTTATAATATTTTATAAAGTATCTTTAAGTGGGTATAAAATCAGATACATTTTTCGAAGTAGTATAGATCTAACGTAATATTGAAACATGGTACTATAAATCACGAGAAACCTCGGGAAAATTGAAATTTGCGCCAAAATTGAAACGGACCTCTACTAAAAGCTACTTTCTTACTATATACTATACTAGCTTCCGCCCGCGACTTCATCCGCGTGGACTTCAGAATTGTGTCCAGAAAGAAAGAAAATGTCAAGATAGCGCCATCTACTGACAAAGTGAAAATTTTGAGTTTTTAAGCATTCCTACGGCAACCCTTAAGTTTTCCGGGATAAAAAGTATCCTATGTGTTAGCCGAGTGCTTTGTCTATCTACCTATCCAAATCTGTTCAGTAGTTTCGGCGTGAAAGCGGAACAAACAAACAAACAAACATCCATACTTCCGCATTTATAATATTAGTGAGAATACTTGTTTATGCAGGGAGAGACCTCTATACAGACGTGGATGTCTTTTGGCTGATGATGGTGATGACGATGATAATCTAGTTAGTCGAATTTGTGAATATAGCAGAACATATCGTTATGTGTACAGCATGTCGTCATGTTCACCTTACAATCCGATTATAATGACAATAAACCTTATTATAAAGAGTACCGACTTCCAGTTTTCATTACTATGGCATCATTAATGCTTACTATGCAGTGGTAAACATTACAATCTGTGTTTTAACTAGATTTAAAAAGTAAATATTACTAATCGCTTAGTACATGCTGCAAAAATTATATTTCTTATAACTCGTTTTTTTGTTAGAATAACTATTTTTTAAACAACTGCACGTTCTTGTTGTATTGTAGAAGAAAACATTTTCAGTACATATGTATATTGGGATGTCAATTTATTTGTATTTTGAGATTACCGTAATATCCAATAACTTAAGACTTAAACTATTTAACAAAAATAAAACTCGACTGCATAATAACAATATATCCTATGTTATTATTGGGATCAAGAAGAACAACTCACTCAATAAAATAAGCCGTTTTGTCTACTATAAAGAAGTAGCAATGAAATGGGCAAACAAAGCATATACCCGAAATCATTAGCCTCCATTTGGGCAGTTGGTTAAAAATAGTATATCCGTTTTTGATCTTTTAACTTGTTAACATCTTGTATTTAATGATTATTTTTCTATAATTCTTACTTTGTTTTCTATTACATCATCTTTACAATTCAGTTGTAAAAATCTTATGCAATATCGTCACTAAATTGCCGAAATAGCTAGGTAAGCTATAAAACTTGGTTTCTTAGTTTTATAGTTATCCGTGCGTGACCCAACTTCAACTGCATATACCTATCGGTGTCGAAGACTGTGACCAATTGATTAACTACCTTAATGACTAGGTACTGAGTTTTAAATAAAAAATTAAGCAGACTATTCCATTAAATAACGTCACCGTTTCTTAATACAGATTTTTCTTTCCAGTACGTTGATCTTGTTTATAAAAAGGAAAACTAATTAAATTCAAGTTTTGTGAAGTAAGAACAGGAAACTCCAATCTCATTGACTACAAAGAATGAGCAAAAACTAGGAGGTCTTTTGTCGTTTCTAACAGGAACTGCCTAAACTAGAGACCAACAGGGCTCTTTGTGAATATCTTTTGATAAGTTATGAGCGTCGCTCTTGTGAATAAAGCTGTCAGATGAGATGAGTTTCACTTTCCACATCTACAGTTAGTTGTGGTATTTCGTTGTTGCTATATAGAATTTAAGGGAGAAGGGAGTGTCCATACTGTATGTATCGTAGTACGAATGAAATATTTATCCATCTCTAACATTCCTCTCTTTCTTTCCAGGTTCATTAGAGTGAGACGGTGCTGTGCCGGTGTCAGTGTTCTCCAGTGAATATGTGTTAGTTCACTATGCGCCCGCAGCGGCGCCTCTATCGTGACACGTGACGTCACAATCCAAGATGGCGGACTCTAGTCCAGCCACCTCAATCATAGAGGGTACCGTCAAATTTCGGGATGGAAAAAAGGTGAGTTTTCAAAAATATTACCTTTCGAAATTGTTCTTAGTTTCTTACTGTGCTTCATTGAGATGACGAGTTTTACTTTCGCCTTATTTATTTGTGGTCAGTATATAAATAATGGTATTTTTACCTCACTACCTGAGCATAGTGTAATGTCTTTCAGGTGTATTTTTATGCCGATTTCATTGTAAAAACGACTTAATGGATTCTGGATTACCTACGAGTTATCATTAGATTCGTCTTTATCCTGAGATAAAAACCCGTCTGCATAAAAAAATGTTACTTTATGTATGTAGTCGGGTTTTTAATTTGTTAGTTAATATAGGTATATAGTTAGGTCTTTTAGCATCATCATCAGCCAAAACATGTCCACTGCTTGACAAGGTTTCCCCCAAGGATTTCCAACACCGACCGCTCGTGTGCTGCCCGCATCCGGTGGCTTCTCCCGCAACCTTTACCAGGTTAGGCTACAATCGTGGTAATTTTGTACAATTTTTAATAAGTAATAAATAATAATATTATCTACTTATGTGTTTTTTAAGCATATTGTTAAGTTTTATCATATTTATTAATGATGACAACACTAAAAACATATCGTAAGTTTTCACATGGCTTACGTGACTTCCCGTGGCTGATTACATTTGTTTCTAGTTTCCAAGTTAACTAGCATTTAGCTACGATATAAACATACACATGTCTAAACAATGGCGTTGTTTTGACATGCGCCCGATTCTCCTTACTATAGTAACTATCTCTACTATCATTATTAGTCATAGACCTTAGAATATATCAAAATGCAAACAATGTTTCTGCTTCTGAGTCACTTGACTTCCGTCTTGGGGACGAAATACAATGTGTTTGTGACATGGAATGATTGATTAACTTAATGAGGGATAGCGAGGATTGTTAACACTTTTAATAAATTTTAATGAGCTTTAAGGTTTGTTAAAATAGCTAGAAAGCAACTAGGATATGGTATGCTAAACTTATTTTGAGAAATCAAAAAACGAAGATATTTTTCTTCCGTGATAAAAACAGATATATAGGGTGCTACTTTATTAGTAGTACCTGATATTTTAGTCAGCGCTTCTACTACTGATTCTGATCAACTTTCTCCAAGGAACCCATAGTCAAATCGCAAAAAAATGTTTGGATTGGACTATTCATAGAAATCGATCAGCCGAGCGGCCAAATCAGTAGTTTTTGGACTCTTCCAAAAATTTCTTTGCGATTTGTTTGACTATGGGTTACTTGGGGAAAGTTGAACAGAATTAATAGTAGAAGCACTGACTAAAATATCAGGCACTAATAAAGTGGCACCTTATATAATTCCGAGCAAATATCGTACTTATGTTTTTAAATTTTTATACCCATTGCTAGTAAAACAGATAAATTATAAAGTAACCAAGAAATACATATTGCAATTTAATTGTTATAGTTAAAATCGTGTTCAGTTTGCAAACAAATCAAAACTTCTGTGACGCAAAATACTACTCGATCATTTTGAATTAATCTCACAAGCATTTTATGATGTGCTCATAAATTTTAACCTCTATTTTTCTGCCTGTAGTTGCCATTTTATTTCGAATCATAAATATTTGCTATCGTTTTTCTCGGAACGCCAAGCCCAGTTTTAGGGCTGTGCCAAGCTTTAAATGGAAACCTAACAATTTCTTGGAAATCGTATTTTTCTACCTAGTACAAGTTTCCGAACTTTTACACTCAACTTTTCGGAAAGTGTTAGAAAAGCGAGAAAAAGTATCAAGAGAGGGTAATTATAATTTATTAGATTGTTTATTAATTTCGATGGTTTTAGCCCAAAGACGTCTAGCGCTGGTTATATTTACAAAATCCTTTTTTCACAACTACTAGTCTTGCGTTGATTATATGTTTTATAAAAAAAAGTCTGAATACCTTTTTTTATTCTTTTTTTTTAATACTATTATTGTATTATTCTCTGGGAATCGTATCAGTCACGTGTAAAACTACGATATCAAAATAAATTCATTCATTTATTCTGCGTCTATCAAGAATTTAACCTTTTTTTATATCAATTCTATCGGCACATAAAGTATTTCTAGACTCAGCAGCTGCCAAGCACTACTTATTATTTTTATAAATACCTATTAATTATGTCCAACTTCAAATACATATTGTAGTTGCATTTCTTAGTACACTCGACTACCGTGACGCCGAAGCAGCTATCTTATCGACTTTTATCGATGTTTTATCGATAACCGGTATCGTGGCATATTTGAAGCGGCATCAATCGATAGATATGAAAATACTCCAGATTTAAAATGTGTTCATTACATACCTAGCTGCTATCGGTAACGCCCCAACCGACCTGTTTAGACTTAAATTGAAATTGAAATATACAGAAAAAAGATACTGGACGGTGCGGTGTATGAACTAATAATTATTTCCACTTGTTTTTCTTATGAAGTCAGAGAGCGTTTTTCTTTTGGTTGTATAGATTTGTACACACTCGTAGATTCATACTAGATTCAAATGGCAAAAATTTGACTTGACGTTCGACTATGTTCGTTGTAGGAAATAGAAAAAGTTTATCAGAACAATTCAAGTTAGATTAAGGTATACCCAACGTTTTGGGAAGTAATCGCGGACAGAGAAGAAACGTTGGGTTTAAAAGAAACTAACTCCGATGCTCCAAAAATGGTCTACCACCAACCAAACCGAGTTCTACAAAGTTGGGCCCCGCCGGGAATCGAACCCGCGACCAATAATATCCTTTGATCTAGTCCCCCATTATGTAATCAACTACTTACAGATCAATGTGTTGACAATCAATTAAAGGCATTAGACGCACTGTCTCAGCGTAATTTGACGTAATTAATTTGCGTTATTGTCAACTGGTTTGGCTTAGTTAACCTCAAAGAGGTTCAGTTAACCAGTAAACACGTGGGTAATATAGCAATAAAAGTGTCGGAATAAAATCTACAAATTCTTTAATCTCTTTTTAAATACTTATTATAAAATCTTTTTTATGATTTACCAACGTAAAAAATTGCAAACTTGGTGAGAATTAATTTAAAAAAATGATAATTTGACCTTAGGGTAAGGCTACTCAAACACTCACAGAAAAAAATATCATTTCTACAAAAATATATTATTTTAATTGTGGGTGTTTTATTATTTTCTATTTTTCATTAAAAAAATGAGGATAAAAGTTTAAAATGTTTATCTCTTGACAGTTTAAAAAAATATAATACTTATCTTAATTGCTCTTTTTTGTTTCAGTGGAAATCAAGATGGTGTGTTATGAGGAAACTGTCACCAGTAGCAGGTAAATTAACTGTTAATTATGTCTATTTAAAAAATAACGTAGCACCTTCATCTTACATCTGTGTAAGTTCATAATGATGCACTTGGCCAAGCTAGGGACCTATTAGGCTCACATTACCTGTGCTCTAAGACATGTCTCACATATTTTTACAGCGTGTAACAAGATTTTGATTCTATTCATTATACTGAACAACTTTGTTCTACAACTTTGCCGAAATTGCAAAACTATTTGTAAACTAAACACAAATTTGTCCAAACAGCAAAATTTTTGACAACATTTCTATTCAAACCAGACCATTTTTATTCAGTGACTTAGCTGAAATAGCAAAAATATTTGGTTTCTAAATCCAAACTGATGAGCTGTTTTGCCACTGATGACACAACCAGAGAATGACTATGGCCATTTAAACTTTTAAAAGGTAGGTGGTCTATAGACCTCGTATTTTAAACACTTAACCTGGATATGTAATAGCAGTATAAAATCATAGTGTAGGCGGTTCTGACTACTCTTCGTATTTCTCATGAAAAGAGACACAAAATAGTGTCACTATAGTACCACTATAGTGTCAGGTTTCATCTGTGATATGCAGAGATTGGAGCAGGCAGATTGATTTTTGGTACTTGCCTCGTAATTTTATAACATGGACAATCCTTTTTTCCGAAAAGTTCCGGTATTTCCGGATTGAGTTGAGTATTATTTAAGTAAATCTGGTTCAATTAATTGGTTCTGAATGAAGCATTATTAATTTATGTTTAGAATAACAGAAATAATATTCGTTTTTGTTCGCTTAAAAATGTAAAACTCCCGGAATCCGAGCGGCATGTCCATATTAACATATACGTTTGCGGCCATTGACCCTAAATCAATCTACATACTCCGATTACTGGTGATATGCGTTAAATGTGCCGAAAGCTTGTGTAATTGAAAAGTACATGGTTTTCTTTCGCTAGCTTTCTATGACAATTCAATGTATTAAAAAGTACAGCAATTTCAAAAGAAAAATAATTATGTAACAAAATTAAAATTTACGATCTAATATTTAAAATCGAATAACTCGAAAACTACTGAACCAATTTTTATCAAAGTTAGCTAAAAACTGCCACGATGAAACCTGCTTCTAAATGAAATAAAAAAAGCGGCCAAGTGCGAGTCGGACTCGCCCATGAAGGGTTCCGTAGCAGCAAGTAACATAATATAAAAGTTTTTGTAGTTCGTTGTAACTTGAATGAAAGGTAAATTGCGGTTTACGATTTATGACGTATTAAAAAAAAACTACTTACTAGATATCGTTCAAACCAATTTTCGGTGGAAGTTTGCATGGTAATGTACATCATATTTTTTTTTAGTTTTATCATTCCCTTATTTTAGAAGTTACGGGGGGGGGGGGGACACACATTTTACAACTTTGGAAGTGGTTCTCGCTCAAACTATTCAGTTTAGAAGAAAATGATATTAGAAACCTCAATATCATTTTTGAAGACCTATCCATAGATACCCCACACGTATGGGTTTGATGAAAAAAAAAATTTTTTGAGTTTCAGTTCTAAGTATGGGGAGCCCCCAAAATGTATTGTTTTTTTTTATATTTTTGTTGAAAATCTTAATGCGGTTCACAAAATACATCTACTTACCAAGTTTCAACAGTATAGTTCTTATAGTTTCGGAAATAAAGTGGCTGTGACATACGGACAGACAGACAGACAGACAGACAGACATGACGAATCCATAAGGGTTCCGTTTTTTGCCATTTGGCTACGGAACCCTAAAAACCGCATTTAAATCAGTCCAGCTCTTGCTCTTTGGGAGCTACAATGCTACAGACAGATATTAAAAAATATAATAATACTAAGAATATAAATTATAATTTTGATGGGCAGTTTACATTAGAAGTCTATGCATACGAAGTCGCAGGCACTCATCTAGTATTATCCGTAGAGGGTTCCTACTCCTGTGAAATGGGTCTCTTCGTATATCTTGAGAATTTCACATTTTTGCGTTCAAATCGAAGGCAATAAAACTTTATAATAAAAAAAGATTTGCTTTGTTTTCGATAGCAATCGAACAATCGTTACGAAATGCATTTAGTTTTTTTTAATAATTTTTATTTAATGATTACATGATTACATTACACATAATTCTTAGCTTTTTCAAAAAGTAGTTCAATATCAAATATGGTTCTGCAATTTTGTAACAACATCCTGTTTCTAAAACTGAGATTGAAGCGCGCTTTCGTTGAAGTGAAAGTTGGACAAACAGTAGCACTTTTTCTTTATTTTGAGTTATATTTTCAACAGTAACAAGTTACTTGTTAGCTTCATTGACACTGTTATATATGTACCTATCGTAAATTGTACTTTTGGAATAGTTCGTGTCACAAAGACTGAAGCGCATTGTCGCCTATTTCTTTCCAAGCTTGGCTAAGAACACACCTATGCACCTTCTGGATCTATCTCTGGCAATAAGCGATAGATGTAGGAACC
Source organism: Coleophora deauratella (assembly GCA_958295455.1). Classification (NCBI taxonomy): domain Eukaryota; kingdom Metazoa; phylum Arthropoda; class Insecta; order Lepidoptera; family Coleophoridae; genus Coleophora; species Coleophora deauratella. Next base: position 2,615,746 of record OY282406.1, read on the forward strand.
TCGGAAGGTTGTCTGGATCAGATCGCTCTTTAGCGATAAGATCGCCTACCTGTATAACTTCTATCTTTTCATGTTTATGTTTATATTGTATTTTCCTGTCTTGTTGTGCAATAAAGTTTTTTCATTCATTCATTCTGATTCCTTAACGCTTTTGTTTCACTCGATCTAAAAAAAAATGGGAAAATTTTGTGTTTATATGAATTAAACTGTTCGAGGTTTTTTAAATAACCGATTCGTCTCTGAAAATGCCAATCTTTAGAATAATAATAGGTAGGTAACTTTCACTGAAATAGAAATCTTTCACTGGTTTTACACAAACGTAACACATATATAGGTAAAAAAAGCATAGACTATGGCTCCTAGCCTACCTTATCAGCTGTTTTCAAATTCGGCAGGCTACAAAAAAACAATTATTTACATGTTAATGCCACATAAAAAGGGGAGAGAAGGGTAAATACATCGGTTTTCTAAACGCGATAACAGAAGGTGGGATTCGAACGTAGCCTAGGATTACGGTTAACGCCAGTGGCCGTCCAAGATAAGCCATTCCACCCTCAGCTTGGCGTTAGAAGGGAAACCGACTGGAAATTACTAGGGTTTGGTTTTGATACCTAAATGTACGTATATTTTAAAGATTGGCGAAACATAACTTACAAAATATAAAAATTACTACCTAGACTTTAACAGTCGAATAAAGCGGAAAACAATAAACCAATTTTTATCAAAATTATACTAATTAGCTATACTATGAAACATGCTTTCAAGTGGGAAACCCGCAAATGGGTCCGCCCCTTTGAGACCTACGATACAGTCACAGACACACACACATTAGCTTCAAACTCATAAAACTCTTCTTTTGCGTCAGGACTTAAAAAGAGAAATACCCAATGAATACACTTATTAATCTTAAGAAAGTTTGGTAAAACCAAAGAGTTTTATGATAGTTCCGAAGTATTGTAAGTATATACTAAAGCGGTAGGAGAAAGGTGAAACTCACCATCGTTACAATTTTGTTGATTTCCAAAAGTCAATTCTAAGTTATAGGACATTGCAATTTTAAATAAAGGTTTAATTTCACAATAAATCTAAAAAAAAGTACAAACCGAAACAAGCAACTAAACAACAGAAGAGGCCACAATTCCGGAAACTCTCGCGCATACTAAATGGCAAAAATCCGTTGCACCATGACTCATCAGTTCTCGGTAACTCGCAAAGCGTAGTAAAATGGTCAGTTTGGCTTTTGAAAACGTAAAACACATTTATTCACCAGTGAATAGAGATAAAATTTGTTTTGCAAATTCCTTTTTGAATGTCGATAAACAGGTAAATTTTTAGACAACCTTGACGCGCGGCCTTACCGGTAATGATGGGTTTTTGATTCTAGTAATTTCGTTTTGACCTTTTAATCTAGGTTTAGCAGTTAGCTATTGTATTTTCCTCTTATCGATCTTACAATAGATTACCATTGAGGTTAATACTACTTTTTATAGGTTTTTGAATTCAGTTATATTATACAGTTATAACTTTAATGTCTTGGTCTAACACTATGATGCTATATCACATCATAACATTAATAATACATACAGAGTTTACAGCAGAGTTTCTGTAAAACATGTAAATACCATATTTTTTATTCTTCTTCTTTGATACTTTTCTAGTTTTTTTAGTGCCTCTAGAGACACACGAAAAGGCACTTTGATAACACCAGTATCGTATGAAAAATTCAGGACATTCTCATAAGTTCTGCTTACACCGTGTATATTTAATATGTTATAGAACTATTTTATTCCTTTGTGTATTCTATTGGGAACAACGTGTAACTTCTAAAGGTTGTAGGGTTTTTGTAAAGGCACTTGGGAAGCATATTTCATAAAGTTATTTTGGCACTAAAGAAACATTATACTATATACAGGGTGTAAAAATTGGTGTAGGACCCGTTAACTGGGGATTCAACTCATCGTACTGAACAACTTTTGTTCTACGACTTTGGTCAAATTGCAAAAAAAATTTTCTCCATACAAAAATGGCAAAACAGATGATCAATTTGTTTGAAATGTCAAATTTTTTTTTGTGGTTTGAGCATAATCGTAGAACAAAAGTTTTTCAGTACGATGAGTAAAATCCTTAGTTAACGGGTCCTACAAAAATTTTGTTACACCCTGTATTTTGTTACACCTGTATACAGGGTGTAAAAAGAGCCGAGATTTACAGGTTCTATTAATGAAAATAAACAACTTTTTCTTAATTTAGACATTTCGTACAAATTGATGGGCCAATCAGACGATTTTGATGGAATCTAAATTTTTTCCGAGAATTTAGTATGGGTTGCTTTTCCAAAAGTTGTTTGGTTTTGTAAATGCAATCCACCGTTTAAGTTCCCGGGTGTAGTATTTCTATAACCTGTATTTTAAACATCTTTTATTGTGTTTGATTTGTATCCTCTTCGTGGCAGAATACCAGTGTATTGCTCGAAAGAGCAAATCACACACTGAGTCACGGCCCTTTTGTACTACTGCAACACACACATATTTTTAAGTATTGTTTTATTTTTATTTTATTGTGTGTACTGATGTAATACTTAATATGTGTGTTTGTAGTAACAAATAAATGAGTTATCTATCTATCTATCTATCTATCTTCGTCTTAACAAATGGCAATTAAGCCCAAATATCTTTCGAGTTATCTTAAATTAACTTGCAAACACGTTATTTCACTAAACCTTTTCGTTTCTCTTTAAAATTTCGCTCATTATTCAAGTCTCGAAAAATATCAAAGTCTTTCGTTCTTTCTTTCAAAGTTCAAAGTTAATTATTGTTTCCAATTAAACGCAATTAGGGAGCTGCAGAGGACGGGGACATTCTTTACTTATGTTTTTATTTTGTACTTTTAAACAGTCATAATGTTTTTTTTTTTAATTTTTGATTTTAATAACTTGCTGTCAGACAATTAAAAATACCGACCGGTGGATTTTATAATATAGCTTATTATTTCTTCTACAATACAACTTTTCAATATACGTAGCTATAAAATTGAAAATTTACCATCTTCGACAACATTAAAACTATTTAAAACTCACTCACTCAAAGTCTAATAGTTCTAATAAAATGACAAAAAATACAATAGGATAAAATACCGAAAATAAAACAGGCCATTTATTAAATTTAATATTAAAAAATAAATATATCAACAAAAATATGTGCCGTACATAATCTTTGAAAAACTGGAAGGTCCTTTTACAGCGCTGAGAAGGCCTTACTATGTTTGTTCTCATAGCTGTCCACAGAATAGCGAATTCCGAGAAGTGGTGACTGATTGACTACAGTGCATAAACAGCAAACACGTCTAGAACACTGCGACTACACAGATCTAGACTTAGGACTCTAGTTAGAAATCTAACTGGACACTGCAAGCTTAATAAACATTATAACAACAAGCTAAGATGAAGCTTGCAGATACGGACAAGTGCCGATTTTGCCTCGAGGAAGAGGAATCTCCTCTTCATATACTTTGGGAGTGCGAGGCTTAATCCAAGCCAGAAGCCGTCCTCTAAGTGGACCAATGGTAACTCCAGGGGTCATTGGGGAACTAATCAGTAAAAGTCGAATAAAATCTCATTTTACGTCTGTTTTTAATAGGTTTGCGTTTCTCCGTCGGTCATACTGAGTTTGTTTTGATTTTTTATACAAAGCAGCTAGACCGTTTGTGAAACGGCCAACTGTATAATTTGACTACACCTAAGACCCAAAGGCCTACTCGTAGGACCAAAACGTCAGTAGTCATTCAGACCCAAGGTCGTCTTTTTAATTAAATTTTTATGGCATGTCCAGCCCAGGGTCCTTCTCTGCCCCCATAAGAAAAAAGGCCGCTAAGTATACGGGAACTCCATATAGTTTGCGGCCATCTTTCTTATGAGAGCAGTTCTAGTATAATTCGCAATTAACTAAAAGTCCTATTGGAAAGACATTTGGCGGTAATTATTAGAAAGCCAAAAAGTCTTGGGCCGTAGGAGGGTAGATAAGGCATTTACATCTCATAAATCAGTATTTGCTAGATTATTATTGATGGCTTTCGTTCTATTTTGCTTGATAGGAAAATTGAGATTTCCGTCATAATTAGATGAAATCATAAATCTTATTTTGTTATTTTTCTTAGCTGTTTTATTTGAATTTCTTTGACTGTTTATGTACATGGATTTATTTATATAAACAGGGTGTAACAAAATTGGTGTAGCACCCGTTAACTGGGGATTGTACTCATCACACTGAACAACTTTTGCTCCACGACTTTGCTCAAATTACAAAAAAAAATTTGGACATTTCATACAAATTGATCATCTGTTTTGCCATTTTTGTATAGAGAGTCCAATTTTTTTTTGCTTTTTGAGCGAAGTCGTAGAACTAAAGAAGTTCAATACGATGAGTAGAATCCCCATTTAACGGGTCCTACACCAATTTTATTACAACCTGTATATCTGTTTTATTCTGTAAATTTCATTAAAATTCTATCAATAAAACAAACTGAGATGTTGTTTTATTTTGACTGTTAAAAATTCTTTGTTTCTACAGAAATTTAATTATACTCTTTTTCAAATTGCTTTTGGGCTATTTTTTTTCTATTTTAATTGAAAAAGGTTTTATGTACACATAAATACTCTTTAATATTTACCTTGAAAACTATACTGGTTCTTAGAAATACAACCCTGACGTCACCGACGGTAGTATTTCAAGAATCTATGACATAAGTAAAGGTGTGCCATTCAGCCTTATTTGTGTCTAAGCTATTTTATGATATCTTTTTATACCTGCCTTACATACCTCTTAAGGTATGAAGCTTCTACCGGTTAGTTATAACTATATTGTAATAAAGAATTTTTTTTCTTTTTTTGCTTTTAGCGATAAGACCGCCCAGACTGTCGATTTGTTTCTTTTTATTGTGTTATTATATGTTTGTATATTTCTTGTATGACAATAAAGAGTATTTCATTGATTGATTGATTGTATATTTTCTGATTTTATTTTCGAGTCGGACATTCGGAAATTCTGATTTCTTTCATTCCCTTTGAGACTATTGAGTCTCCCTTTAGCACAAATCCTACACGTACTTGGCTGGTTTTTATTATTTTTCGTTTAAGTCGAAGTGCTGATTATAATCACACCAAGTTTCAAGTTATTATTTTACAGTTTTGCGATACTCCGCCATTTTCTCTACGCTGAGTTTACGTTCGCTTAGGAATCACTTGGTTAATACTGTGCAAATACATAATAATTAAAAAACCTTAGCATAAAATGAACAGAAAGTAAAAATATTTCATTCCTGACAAAAAGTTAAGTAACTCAATAAACACTAAACAAATTTTTACCAAATATGTATTGTAATCAACCACCACAATTAAACTTGATTCAAAGTAAAAAACAGCATGGAAATTCCTCCACCTGTTTTAGAGCTACCATACTATAGATAGACAGACATACAGATACAAATAGTCGAATCAAACTCATAAAATTAAAATCAAAAATCAGAATCCATTTTTATTTAAGTCGATGCTGTACACATTCTTTAAAATTGTCATTTTTTTTCTTATAAATCTAGTCCAGTTAAACAAAATCATAACATCACTCTTTCAAACACGCACGTTGTACTTTTTCAATTTGCAATACATAGCGGATTACTAAAATTAAAGAAATAATAAACAGCATCATTCTGCAATGAAACAAATACTCAAAAGAAAACCAGACTTTGATATTGAAATTAATCCTTTTAACAAAACCAAAACAACAAAGCTGTAATCGAAAATATCTTATAACTTTCTCACAGTGAGCACAATGATAGCCTGTTGCGAGACAGAGATGCAAGTTGTAAAGACAGAGAGGTAACTAGTTTCAGTCCACTTGAGTTAAATAAAATATAACATACATTAGGTATATAAGTACATTCATTGCAGCTTCATATGAGAAAGAGCTTTATTGCATTACATAGTTTAGTGACCTTTGAACTGATCAATGCGTCTTTGTTAATAGATCTGTTTGGGACGGACTCAGGGCAGAAATCCACTAATGTGACCCCCCAAAACTCGTATTCCAAAGATGAATGATTTATTTGCAGCTGTATGAATAGACAGAACGAACTGAATAAGAAAGTGTATTTAAATAAACTACTACGGTATTATAATACTTATTAAATATAGGTAACTATCTTGATAAGACTAAAAATCATCTTCTTCTTCTTCTTTGTCCTCTCCTTTTCCCATTATTTGGGGTCGGACTAAAAATCATATCTGAAAATAAATCAAATCAAAATAACCTTTTAAAATGCATTCACATCTTTTTAAACTCGCTTGCAAACGTTCTGGCGAAAAACATTTTGTGCTTTGAGACACGCTTATCTTATGCTTACGTATGACCAACAGTGGACAAATATAAATTGAGGTACTCGTAAGGATGATAACTTTTTGAGGTATCGTCCTCCTGACCGCACTAATCTTTCCTAGAGTACAACTCTGGCTTACAAAACACAGTTAAGACTGTACAGTTTGTCTGATATCCGGGTAATTATGAAACGCTTCCATTATGTATGATCTAATAAGCAAAAATAGGCAACATTTGTTTGATGATGATCATATTGCTGTTTTTTGATGTTCACTTTATTGTTTCTTCTTTGAAACACAGAAATATTACGCGCATAGATAAGTCTAAACAGAACCCATACTTGTCATGACAATTAGACCTACTGGCAGTATATAAAATCATATCGGCCTATTGGAAGTCGTATGTGAAAGGGTGGGCATTTGCCCAATTTTAAAATAAGGTTCATAGATAAATCTAAAAAGAAGCCATAGGTGTCATGTCAGTAGACCTACTGTCAATACAGTCTAGAAACATTTTTCGCCTACTGGATTAACTGTTTCGTATAAGAAAGGGCGGTGGGCATTTTCCCAATTTTATATGCAGCCTAGCCCAAGAGCTGCCACTTATTTGTAGCATACTTAACGTAAAGGCGCTTCAGTGGCTACACGGAGAGTACGTGGCCCAAAATGATTTAACTTATCATTGTCAAACGTGTTTTGAAATTGAGTTTTGAGCAATGGTTTAATAAAGATAATACAGGGGCCACTTTTACCCACGACAGTTTTTTTAAAGAACAACTTTTCAGGTACAATAATTATGTATATGAAATTATTTTCATATTTCGTAGGTGTATAAGTAAAAACGTAAACGTACGAACTGTAGGGATTAATTTATTAGGTGCTCACCTATGAAATTGGCGTTTCAATTTTGAAAGTTCAACAGAATAATATTACCCCAAAAATGAATTTACTTCCATTAAATTATATATCATTTTCTAGCTACATTCAAGGTCTTTCATGAATGAGTGATGTCATGTCTCTCATGTAAAAACTGACTGAGTAGGATTCCATTAAATACTGTATTGGCGTTTTCTTAGAGGTCAATTGGGTCAAATTATCAAAATTATTTGAAAATCGTGAAATATTATGCGCAATATAAGAAATACATATGGTAACGAATAACACGCTGGGATAAGTGTAGCCTTCAAAAATAAAAAATAAGTATTTTTTTAACGAAAAAATGGTGATTTTCCGTGACGAAAAAGTCAATTTTCATAGTTTCTACACCACTATGCTCTCAAAATATTCAGACAACGTGCATTTAGCAAGCATTATTTTATTTCCAAAAGTCCAATGGTACTTTAAAAATAGTTAGTTGTTTTAAAACCTTAATTATTTTACATTAATTTTGTCTTTGAACTTTTTTAACTAATCGGCAATTTCATAGGTAAGCACCTAATATTATTGTTTATCCGTCAACACAGACCTTAGCTTACCGCAAAGCATGTATAAGCTCGTTCAATAATCAATAATCTATTATTACTAAATAATTTGTAGGTTACAGATATATTCGTAGTGTACGTAGTGTTATATATATACATACAAGCATTATGTATTACTATGGCTGATACCTTAGAAATAACCAGAACAGGCTGAGCTGTGCTAAAAGGAAACCTTCATAGAAAGCGAGAACATGTATACTGGACTATGGCAAAGTTTTTGACTAATCTAACAATTAATTATAAATGTTTAATTATTAAATATCTAATTTCCATAGCACAGTTTAGATACTAAGCAAACTAAAACAATCTTACAAAAAACTACTTTTGACATTATGCCAATTACTTTTAGATTTTTAAATGACATATTTTAATTATGGCCTAAATCCATTTTAGATCGCTGAGCCAGCTAAGTAAGTATCAAATATTATTTTAATTAATAAGGAATCAAATATTAAAAAAAAACATCTTAACTTCCACAAACTACCTACCCACCTTCCTACTAACGGAACAAACTATGTAATCATACTCACGACTCTTCAAAAGCGAATTCTTTGCAAATTAAACATTTTCCCTTTAAAAAAACTGAAATTAAATTCAAACAATAAACGACTTTACCGTTAATACTATAAAGGTGATTAAAACGTGTTGCAATTTTTGGAAGCACATCTGTACATACGCGGAAACAGAAAATGATAACGACTTCTCTGTTAAAATATTATATTTACACTAGTGTTGGGATAACTTATGCAATATTTGATAAAATCGATATTTTATTTTCTTTATTACAAAAATCTGTCTTGATTAAATAAACAAGAACCCAAATAACCTAGTATATGGTGATAAAATAAATATGAATTAAATGTTCCATTACTGTGATACTTTATATCAATTAATTATCTGGTATCATTTCAATTCAAAATTCGTAACTTCGAATGTTCACAAGTTTTGACACCATCTATTAAAAATTAAGAATTGACATAAAAAAACACACAATGAATCCTATTAGTCAAAGTGAAAAAAAAAACAAATGCGGCATAAATTCATCAATCATCATTATTCAATCTTACCACCAGGTGAGATGATGCCAAGGGCTTACCAATTGTGGATAAAAAAATAATAAAAAAAAATAATCTCAGAATTAAAATCAACATCAAAACTTTTCAGTATCTTTTTATTTTATCGTATTTGTAAGAACAATGATTTATTTTGTTAACATTTTATCGATAGTTTCCCTTCCCTACCGGCAAGGTACTAATCTGTTGACAGGTGCAGGCGTCACTTTTTGTTCGTGTAGTCACAGACTGATAAACAAGCAGCTTTTGTGTGTCCTTGTGTTTCGTTGGCACAAAATGGATTGTCAACGGTTTTGAGGACTAATTTCTACTTTCTGCTGTTCATAGGGTGTAATGAAAAGGCGTGACTATAATTTAAGGGGACTGTCTACTTATAAAACTGAGCAACTTTAATTGTAAAACTTTGCAAAAAACATATATTTTATTTCCTATAAGGTAAGTGACCCAAATAAGGCCTACCTTATTTTTATCTTGACGTAATTAGTAGGTTTTTAAGAGAAACTCACTCATCTTTCGAAATATTAATATTTATTGATTAAACTTTAAAATAAATATAGTTAAAACATTAAAAAAACAAAAATCAGACTTCTGTGAATCAAAATTTAAAAAAAGTCCTTTAGGCCTTATTGGGAGACCCATGTCGCAATAAGGCCTTTCATACTAAAAGAAAGAAAAAACAATCATTAAACTTCAGTTACTAAAACATATCAACGTAATATTATTTAAATTTAGTAAGATCCTTTAGTAATTATATTTGGGCGTTATAATCAGTCATAATAATCTTCTCAACATATTATCCTTCCTTTCTTCATTTTCTTCAAGCAATCTCCTGAACAGTATTTTTTTTATCAGCAGGGGTTAAGCCAACACACAGCTCATGATACCTACCAGATATTACAAGCAAGGCATTGCCACATGTCATCCATTCGATATGATAGGCCTTATTTGGACCTGTCGTATGAGTAAGAAAAAAAAATATTACAGAAAATACATTCAAAAAATGGCGTATAAATGCTTATGTAGGGGTTATTAAACTTTATCACTAATTAACACACAAAAAAAATCTCGGCATGCGTGCAAAAATATCAAAATACTTACATCATTACCTGTAGAAATTTTATAAAACAGGCATACTCTCCGCGGCCCGACTGTTTTCGACTACATGTTCCGACATACTCGTGGTAAGCGGCGCTCGCTATTCTTGTATGTGTCAGATACATCCTTACGCATACCACTGTAAACTTTTGCGGTTATTTGAAATGTCTAAGCGGGAAATTTGAAACCTAGGCCTTATTGAGGCTTAATACAAAATTGTGTTTTTCTTGAAAACTACTAACTGGAAGAAAATCTTAGCTTGATTTGCTTACGCTGTGATTCTTAAAGTTCAGAAAATGTTGTTATAGGTTTTCGGTATTACGTAGAAAATTCACCAAATGCAATACTCATTGATGCATTTTCTATGGCCGAGATGTTTCTCTTGTTTATATGTTAAGATTTAATTTTAAATATCTGTTATGTGAATTTATGTGTTGTGGGTACTTTTTTCTTCTTCATACCCCTATCGCGGCTTAATTTAGGGTTTTGTCTCGACTTAATATACTCCACTTTTCCCGATCATCGACATTCTCCACAGCGTATACACTCAATATTGTATACAGGTCAAACATAACTATGCTACGTCAAGCCAGCGTTCTTAGCATTCCGCGGCATGGCATCTAAGGCCTTCTATTATCGATACTTATTCTATATAAACCTATCCCCGCACTAAATACCACATCAGTATTATTTTCCTGTGAGACGTCTTAAGTGAATCTACGTCAGATCTTATTATGTTTTTTTTTTTCAAAAATATAAAACTCCCATCCATCTACCCCACTTCCTGTGAAACTGAACACCATAATAACACTTTTATAATCTGTAACAGAATCCATGATAATCAAACCACGGTCTTGTTTCGATTTAAAAAATAAGATTAAAAAGTTGACTTCCTTTTGCTTTAGCATAAGCTTAGATAAAATAAGTGTGTAGGTTCTTTTCTTAACGGGTTGGTTACACAAAATACTAGTGGGGGCCTTCCAATCCAACACTAGGTTTTCCGATCCGCGGTTGCCACTCTAGAGCATTTTTCCCCATCATTTATGAATTATTTTAGTTCAACTATCATAGCTTATTCTGTTAGCTAAATGTATTTGTGACTCTTTTTTTATGGATATTTTTTCGGATTCGTTCACATAAAGCAACATTTCTTCACCGCTCCTTGAGTTCCACTGAATAATTAATATTGTATTAATTTAACTCATTTGGTTAACAACATTGTATCGAGTAAACAAAACATCAAATTCCAGGCTGCAATTTTCTACTAAGTTAAGTGTATTCAGAAGCGAAAATCGAAAAAAGTACAGTCCACTTAAACCTTCCAAAGAGATGGTACAAAAAAAATTGCAGTATGTAATCGGCCCCGTGACAGATTCGACCAACATCTGCGCGAGCATCTGCCGTGCGCCAAATTGCAGCTTTTGATTATTATCTACACAAATAAGCTTTTAACTAAGCTTTCAAAATTACCACAGCTTTGAGAAATTTAGTTTCTTTTGCCTCATTGAAAATCCCCCATTAAGTAGATTCTAATGGTGAACATAAATGAGAAATTGTAAGGAACCTTAAGTAATGTGATTGTATCGCATTAACGTGATTCATATACATAGTAGATAAAATACCCCATCAATCAAAGAGTACCAATACACACAATCTTTATATAAATAAGGTGAAATATAATAAATTCAACAAAAGCAGCTATAACTATCGTATTTAAACTCGATTTTTTACTCATAAAACTGAACAACCTTCCCTATTTATTTATTTATTTAAGTTCACAATTTTTTGTACTTAAACTATCACCTCTTAAAAAAAATATTAAGGAACATTGTAGTTTAACTTAACTTTAAACAGAAAAGTAACATAGTAGTTAAACTTAATTAACTTAATTAAAAACCACATTCAATACAAAAAAAAACAAAGACATTTTACTACTCTCAAATAGACGCAAATCGACCAATGCTTATAGTTTTTTTAATTCTTAAATTGGCAAAGAGCGATGGACACCGGATTATATCCGCTCTTTTTAGATATCAGATAATAAAATCTCCTTGATCTAAACTTTGCTGTAGAAAAATAGTGAAAGTGTGATATAAGCCAACCCCCATCTAAGCTGTTGTAAGGATCACTCAACACTCGACTTAGGACGACGCGTGCGCCAGTTTGCCTGTCATCCGTTCCATTATCCTTAACAGCTATAGTGTGCGTATGCGGCCAACTTTAAACACTCGGTCTTTAAATAAAATTTAGAAAAAAGCGTTCTCTTTTTTTAAACGGTTTACAGTTTTACCAACTGTCCTAACTTAATGGCATCATCTCCCTTGATGCTAAGAGATGATGATTCCGAAAAATGGAAAGAGGCTTACCTAGATTCATCAACGCAATTGAGAACTATCATCACAGAAAAAAAAGCTTGTCTCTGCTATTGCTGGAACACATCAATGCTTTTTACATTGATGTTTGGCGGCAAGACTTGTATTATATTATTACTTGTATTAGTGGTATCAAGCCAGGCGGGCTTCAAAATTGATCTATCACCAGGTAAAGCAAATCATTCAATGTTGGACCACGCCGGGAATCGTACTCGCGACCTCCTGATGTAAAGCGTTCGGACTAGCTACTGAGGCAAGGGCGGTTAAAACATTTAATGATACGGCTAGCGATAGGTATTTTGTTCAATTCTATAAAGAACCATAAACATATGACACCAGTATATAGTGCCGACCCCAAAATAAACTGTTCAAAAATAAAAATAAACATAAACATAATATCTTTCTGACCTCTCATGTTAATAGAAAGGCCATAACTTTAACATACACATAAACATAAATATAATTCAAGTTCAATAAGCAAATAACAAAAAAAACAAACAACCAATAAAATAAAACATTCATATTTAATAGTGCAACACAAAATTAATTATCATTAATTGATAATTAATTCAACTTTGTAATTGAAACATGTTTAACTGGTTCTATTAATTTTGTAGTTAGAAGCCAAGCCTATAAATATTCGTACATGTCTGTTTCTAAAAATAAGTTAAAAAGTAATTGCTTTTTGAGATTGTAAACTAGGCCGATCTATGTATTTTATTATGGTGGTTATTTATGGTGGTCGCCTGGTTATTTATGGTGGTCGCCTATACCAATCTGCCGTTTTAAACCTTCTGTATAGGTAGATAAAACATAATAAAACCAAAAGTTAACATTCAAATAATCATGTCATATCAGCTTATTCCTCCACCTGCCATGCAAAATTTACTTCTCAAAATTGTCCAAAAAAACAAAGACTTAATTGCAAAACGTTTATCGCCGATAACCGCGAATCTTTCTCCGATATTTTTCGATCGTTACATTATTTTCATTTCTTTTTTTTTGCGTGCGCGTACGACGGATTCGCTGCATTTTAATGCAGATTGTAAAATGTAAAGGCAGGTGTGTACCAGCTGGTGAAATGCAAGATTTTGCACCTGTTAGTAACAGGAACAGGTTGAGTAAAATTGACCTTGAATCTTCCATTTTAGGTTTCAGTTCTCGAAGGGATCCGGAACCTAGTAATTGACTTCAAATCCTTAATAAAACAAGTCAATAATAACCTTGCTTCTTCAGTCTAGTAATCTTCTTCTTCTTATCATGTGGGACAATTATCGTTTTTAACCCCGAAAAGGGGCTTGAAGTATATTTGTCTGTCTGTCGCTCTCAAACTCTCAAACGAATGAACTGATTTAGATGCAGTTTTTTCAATTGAACTTTTTTTTTCACTTTTTATTGTGATTTTTCTCGGATATTATTTGTGAAAATCGGTTAAGTAATTTTCAAGAAATTCGAGTTTTACTGTCAAGGGTGGTATTTTTTTCTTGATGGAAGTTTACAATCTGATAGAAACATAGGTACCTATAGGTAGCTACATACATTTCGCATTATCATATCCCCTTTCTAAACACGTGCACAGCCTTGCTCGGCTCGTTAGCATTCTGCACACGATAACACAAGGTTACAGTAATCTGTTTACTGCGTTCGAGTGAAGTTAGAGATGAACTGTAAGGTCGTGTCAAGGAAAATTTAAATAATTGCCAATTTTGGTAGTGGAGTGAGGATAGAAATCGAAACTGAATAATAACCATACAAATACAAATAATATAGGAGAAGTAAGAGCCGATAACTAAAGCTCAACATAACATACTATCACTTTGGTTCTACACCTATGCGCAAAAAAAAACCTAAGACTATTCATTCATACAAAATTGATCAGAAGTTTAGCCAATTTTGTTAGGGGTCCTAATTTTCTTTGCGATTTCAGCAAAATCGTAGACAAAAATGGTTTAGTATGAATTAGAAAAAGTCGCAGTTACTACCGGGTTGGGTCTATAATTTACTGTAGCTTTGATCTGAATATAAAATGAAAAAACGGAACTACGAAAATTAAAATTTAACGAATAAAAAGAAGGATTCTGTGTCAATTTGGGGATCACGAAAATCTAATGGTCCCACCAACTCCCTAATTTACCAAGCGGTTTTGGCTACAAGCGCTCAAAATGAAACGAACATACACACACTTGAAAAACACCCTCTACTTGGGCACTCTGAAAAAAATTTACTTAGTTTAAAATAATGTTAGCAAAAAAAAATGCGAGTCGGACTCGCGCATGAAGGGTTCCGTACCATTGCACAAGACACTCCAAAAACACGTCTCTTGTATGGAGACCTGCTTCAATTTTTAAATTTAAATGTACATAAATATTTTTTATTTTTTTATTTAGAGACTATACCAATACGAACTCTATGAGTATTTCAAGCGTCTATAGTTGTCATTATTAAGACGCCAAGAACAAACACGAGACGGACGGATGGACGGATGGACGAACGGACGGACGGACGGACGGACGGACGGACGGACGGACGGATGGACGGACGGACTGCGGAGGCTTAGTAATAAGAGTCCCGTTGGCCTTTGGGTACGGAAACCTGAAAACATCTTAATCAATCCCAATCTCTCAAAGTGTTTTCAAAGAACCGACAACACACTAAACCACACTTATCAAGATATAAACAAAGATCTAAAATGAACTATAAATCCAACAGGACAACGTAAACACTTCAGCAGGGGGAAGCGTCCGATGATGTCTACTTAACTGTTTATTTTAACTGGCGGTTAACGACTACTTTGTAGTTAACTTGTAAACTGTACAGTTTTAGACTTGATTTAAAGTTCATGTACATTTTGTGAAGTTCACTTTTTTTTCGTTTTTTTTTCTATTATAAGATCTAGTTAGTTAATTATAGAAATACACTTTTTGAAATGGCAAACATTTATGGTTGGACAAAGAGTTGTAGATGGTTGTCAAGCTTGATCGTAAGATGGCATGAATATTAATTAATATTGAATTGAAGTTGTTTTTCGAATGTATGTAAGTATGTATGTATATCCGGTTTTATTGTTTCCGATTGTAGCCAAAACGACTTAATGAAGCGTAAGTGCGAGTTGTCGTTAGTGACATATAATTTTTTTTATACAGGGTGTTAAAAAAAGTGCGTTTGAAACTTTACGTGGTTACTCAGAATCAAGTAATAATGAAGGAAAAATATTGAAAAAAATCCGATCTACATTTTTTTTTCAGTTTCCTATACAATCAGGAAGATTCATTAGTTAGTATGGGAAACTGAAAAAAAATAGATCGGATTTTGTCACAATTTTTCCTGTATTCTATACCTTATTCTGAGTAACCCCTTAAATTTCAAACGCCTTTTTAACACCTGTATGCTAACTTATTGCGATCGAGTCCATTTGTGTGTTTAATTAAATAAGTATACAAACTTTTTCATAGAAAACTATTTCGATGCTACGCATATGTATGTCATTCATTTAAAGAAAAGTTTTATGTGCGTCCAGCCCTCTAATATATCTCCAGGACACTTAACCGCACCCTTTGAGCTTCCTTTTGATATACAACGCGGCACGTCCATTAACCTCTGATGCACGGATTCCGCTTTTCGACACCATTCGACTACTAAGCGGTGCCATTTTTGGAAAATTCTTATATAAAACAGTTCCATTTTTGTACTGAAACCAGTTTTGTTTTTGTTTTATTTACACCACCAATCCAGACTTAGCCTCAAAACTCAAAATGTTTTTTTATTTAAGTAGATACTTTACACATGCTTTTAAATCGTCAATATCGACCTAGTGTGTGCAGTCTGGCCTAACCTCCCGAGGTATGGAAAGAGCACCGTGCCCCTGCAGTGGGGGCGATATGGGTTGTTTACAATTTTCTGTCATTTTATTAAATTTCTACAAAAAAAAATGTCTCCATGATTATTAAATTTCTATACAAATTATTATACAAATTTTCAATGTTTGTTTTATGTAAAAGATTCCAATTTTAAATTAGCTATACTTTCTCAAAATGTATATTTTTTGTTCGATTACGATTTTTAATTCTTTAGGAGGGTTAACATACTTTGCCAACTGGGCAACTTATTTTAAAACAGTTGTTAACTTAACCCAAACCAAGGCTCTATATCCTATACAGCCTTTTAACAAAAATGCAGAAAATTTTCTCAAGAAATATTGTATAATTAAAAAAATATTGTCATTAGTCCTTTGGACATTTTTTTGTCTTAAAGGTACCTAACCTTAACAAATATTCTAGACCACCTCGATTCCTCATAACAGCTCTATTTATATGGTAATATTTTGCCAAGACCACGGCTATTGTCCACTCCACAGCCTCTCGCATGTAAATATTGGCCTAGATAAACAATATGTGAACAATATGCGTTCGGTATAACCTACAAATAAACTACAATGTGTATTGGCCTAAGTTATAGCTTGGTGCACGATTGGCGCGGATCCAGGGGAGGGGCAATGGGTGCAAATGGGGCAATGGGTGACTTTTTATATTCATGGTCTACAACCATCGACCGCTTCATAAATACGGGTACACTAAAAATTTGCCCCCCCCCTGAACGAAATCCTGGATCCGCGCCTGTGCTATAGCTTGGTGAACGGAAAACCAGAGGTTAGACCATGTTGATTAGATATCAATACTGACAAAGCATCGGTGACTCCAAAAATAGTGACTCGACCAGAGGTCTGGCGTTCAAATCCTGACCAATGTAACAATGAGTTTTTCAAACTTTTGTGCGTTTTAATTCAGATTGTTTTAATGGTGAAGGAAAATATTGTAAGAAAATCTGCACATCTGATCACATTCTTGATGTTGTACTAAAGTCGCATTGAACCTCAAAACATCAATGTTAAAAACGTAACCCTTCCTTTACTTTGCCGTAATAGGACAATAATAACGTTACCTGATTAAAAAGAAGGTAATTTACTCACTTTCCCAAGTGAATTCAATTCTCTTAAAAATAACTAAGTAGGTATAAGTGCAAATGAAATTACCTAAACTCATCAAAGAGAAAAAGGCAAAAAAAGTTACCAAAAGGTGAAAATTTACATTTTTAGCGAAAAAATTTCTATGCTCAGTACCTGTTTTATGAATGAGGCCTAAGTTAACGTTTTTAAGTTACAGAGTCTTTGTGAGCGACGAAATAATTATTTCGTTGAAGGCTGTCATTTAGATTCTGAGACAAAGGGACAATTTCTTTAGAAGTTGGACCTTTTCAACCGACTTCAAAAAAAGGAGGAGGTTCTCAATTCGTCGGAATCTTTTTTTTTTTTTATGTATGTTCACCGATTACTCGAAGATGCCTAAACCGATTTCAAAAATTCTTTTTTTGTTTGAAAGGGTATACTTCACAGGTGGTCCCATATAAATTTTATCGAAATCGATTAAGCGGTTTTTGAGAAAATCAACAAAAACATAGCAAAATTGGAGTTGTTGCGATTGAAGTCGGTTGTTTTTAACGTATTCAGCGTGGTCATTATTAATCGTGATGAAATTCGTTTATTAGATGGTAAAAAACGATATACGAGTCTTGATTTTATCATAATATATTTTTTAATTCTTACTACTAACACATATAATTATTACATCAATACAGAAATTAATAGAACTTAGCAAATAAAAAATAATAATAATATGTGTGCATTGCATTTCTACAAAAATATCCTGAGTTTTGGGAAGAGACCCAATCTGTAACAATGGGGACGATATGGGTTGTAAACTATTAAGTACAACTAGGTAAGAGTATATCCTCATGTACCCAAAATAGTACTATATCTGTACGGAACACACTTAGTGGGGAAAAACTTTTTATCTACGCAAGTTTTCTTCAATGTATTGCGTTTTGATACACCGTCGCCGTTTTACGTTACATTTTGCCCTGAACTAGAAGAAATACGTAAGGTTTATTGCCAACATTTAGGATATTCACCCCATTTCGTTTGCCGTTTGTTGTGTTGCCAACATGAAATAAAATCCCGAATGATACTAAAATCCGCCTACCGGAAACAAAATTTACTAAAAATTTATGAAACATTCTTAATAAGAGTTAAGTACATTACTTATTTATAACGCAATTTACTTACACAAGTTTTACTCATTTCAGATTTTAATCTATCGTCCGTTCTGCGGTAGAATTTCTCGCCAATTTACCGGAAATAGTTTATGGCCAACATTTGGGACGTTCACCCCATTATGTTAGCTGGAGCTGTGTTGCCAGCCTGTAATAAAATCCTGAAAGATACTAAAAACCGCTCACGAGTAAATAACTTTAGTACACTGAAAACTGGTATATAAATGAATTTTTTTGTAAGTTTATGATTCTTCTAATGTACGAGACTTATTTCTAAAAATTACTCTTAAAACGGAACTAACTACCTTTATCCAAAAAGTGAAATCCGAAATAATTCAAAAAATCTCATAATGTTCTTTTGAAGACCACGCTTTGATACAGTTAGCGACAACTTAATACTATTTAATCTGATTGTGACAGCGTAAATTATTAATTATCTGTCGATTTAAAATGCTAAAGGCAATTATGTAGTTTCATTGCTAACTGTACTCAGAAATTCTTAGTCTAAGAATGAAATAGTTCCGTTGTTTGAATCTGCTCTTTTATTTCATTATTTAATTAAGTATACGATTTAATGAGAAATATATCAATCATAACATGTTGTAATAGGCCTTCTAAGAATTGGACGTGTTCTATCATTTATTACTATTTCAGTTAACTCTGGAATTTATACCTATGTAAAAAAAATGTTTTTTTCTGTAGTTTGTAAAACGTAGACATTTTTTTTATCTGGAGAAACCTTTGTTTTAGACAATATCTGTAATCACATTAGATATGAAAACGATAGACAACCAGCAGAATAATCCATTTTTTTTTCAACGGTGTAACCTGGATTGGACTCTCCCTTTCGATAGGGAACCGTAAAAGGTGTAAAGTAGCCTAAAAATAAATATTTTAAACAATGAAATATCAGGAATCGTTCTATCAAAATATGTATTCTAATAATATCATAAATCGTCACCGATAAAGCTATAAAACTGACAACCATCGGAACACCTAGCATTAGCTGCCTGACATTTGTGATGCGCAGACGCCAAAACCATCATACGTCACATTAACACCATAAGGCGGTAATTACTCCTGTGGGATTTTAAAAATATCTTTTAGTGCGCTCTACGGAGTAGGAGCTGGGTAGACTGCGTATGCGCACCGCGCGTGGCTGACTTCGATTTATGGATGTTGTCGGTCATTTAACATGGAGCTAGGTAGATGTGCTATAATTGATTGTTGTTGTTTTTTTTTATATAATTAAATAGAATTATTCCTAGATTTGCTATTTGCTTTAATGTAATAAAATAATGCAATTGTGGCCGTGTGCTAAGAAACATGGTACGCGATGAAAATTAAATTTTGTATGATAGCCAAATAAACATAAAAACTTTTTTTTTTGTAAAATCAACTGGATTTTTAATCCTCATTTTAATAAGCAATTTTATGACTGTCAACCAATTAAGTTACTATATACAGGATTTAATAAAAATATGAACTTATTAAAACTTAAAGTTGAACTTTCCCACGTGAAAGTAACCAAATTGTTTACCAAAACTGTATAGGACTTGTTTTATTTTTTCATACAAATCCATCATCTGATTTACCAAAGTATGAGGGAGGGGGTTCTTATGTCTATTCTTAGTATAGAAAGTCCAGAATTTTTTTTCGTATGGTGATTATAGAACATTCGTTTATTTTGAATACTTTTACTGGGTATTTTTATTTTAATTATTTTTTGTCGAACCCTGTATCTATAATATATGTATATATTCTACATTTCAATGTGAACTTATTAGTAGTGACCTTCGTTTGATAAAATGTTTAAATATAATTGACATGTTTTTGATAAAACTGCAAAATTATGTCATTAACTAACAAAGTTTATCAAATCAAAACGTTCATTGTAACTGTAGGTAACTGTTACTTACTCAGTATTAGTCCCTGATCTTTAAACTTTTACATCTTATCCTGTTTTATGTTTAATAAAACACAGTACTGATATATCAAACACTTTGTATTCAAAAGCCGGTCAAGTGTACAGAGGGTTCCGTGCACACAATATATTGTATTTGTGTTATTATATTATTTGTATTAAGTACCTATATGGGTAAAAAATATTTATTGTTTTGCGTAAGTATTATTGTTGTTGTTAACAAGTATTGTATTAACCATTAATTTCGGGTTCGTTACTTCCAATGTGAATTGGCCTCTTTCCTTCTCCGACCTGAACTGCAGTTCCCAGCGATGCAGTGTCTGTAGAGACTGTGGTAGGGATACTTCGATGGTGCCGATATCGCATCTGACCATTTATTCACTTCTCGACACTGATTGAATCATCTGTAATCTGTAATACACGCCAATGATAATTATAGCCAGTTTTTTATTTCACATTATCACACTTTATTTCACATGTTATTGTTTTTACAAGAAAATAAAAACAGGAACCTCTTTTTTGTATAAGGATTAACGTTATGCAATCTACTTTTTTTGATAGTATTTCGTAAAACTCATCTTATGTGAAGATTTTATCTAGCTACCTATTACGGTTCAAAAGATACAGCCATCTTTAGGTAGGGTGGACAGACAAGACATACAGACAGGAATATAGGCATAAGGCGGACGCTTAATAATAACTGGTAATAGGGTCCCTACCTATTGGCACCCTGTAGCTACGAAACCTTAAAACGAATAAACATGAACATTATGATTCTTTTTTTTATCCACATTTGTGAATTTTAAATATTAGGTTATTTTTAGAATTTGTATGTAAGTTATGAAAGTCCAAAAGTACGTTTTCAAACAAGACACTGCTATATTTCATCCTCACAACAAAGAGAGACGTCATTAGGAAAGATTTCATAAATTTCGCTGAAGCACTTTTAAATCTGAAAGAAAAATATTATTGCGCGGGCTTCCGTTCGGAACTTCCGCAAGCATTAATTCACGGAGTCTGGAAAGTTGGCCGTTTTACACTTTTGCTGAGTTATAAGTTTCACCACAACAAAAGTAAGAATTTTATGAGACGCAATGTCGGTTTTTAAGTGTGACCACTTTTTAAAATACTTTTATCAAGTTGTAATATTATCTTATACCTAAACTGCATAGTTTATTACTAAACTATTTTATACATATTTTTCTATTGTATATTTTTGTGGACACTTGTCGAGTTTTAGGTAACGATCAGTTTATATATTTTTCGTATTTATTTTATAAAAATAAAAAAAATCTTTATAAAAAAGACAATTAGATGCTTGGCCAACTTAATAAGTGAGTTTAAAAAAATAGTTTATTCACTATGAGTTCCTTAGGAAAATTATTTCAATTTGTTTCTTCTTCTGTCACGTCGCGAACGGAGGAACAGATTGACATAATTTTTGTACAGAGATATTTATAATTAATGGTGTGGTTAGTGACATAAGCTACATTTTGTAGATAAAAATATCATATTTCCGAATACCGTGATCCCGAAACTAATGCAGCTTGACAATAAAGCAATGAAATTTGGCAAAGACCTTAGATTAAGAGGGGAAACAACATACGATAATTTTATCCCAAAACTCGTTTCCTTGCGCGAACTGTGCACATTTAGCAACACTCAACAACTATTATGTAAGCGAAGCCGCGTACAAAGGCTAGTGAACTTATAACACTTATAAGTAACTCGTCGCACTAAAATTTCTTTGCATCCGACGAACCACAGAGACAGCAAACCGTGCACCACTATGCTATTTTCGGTAACAAAAAGGTGGAATGCACTTAGCGTTGCATTCTGCGTTCAGCGGTACCATGTCTGGAACGGGACTAACCTGTATAGATCTTCAGTTAGAAGTAGGTAAGAACACTTATGTCAGCTTAAATTTTAATAAAGCTTATTTGAATTTAATATATAGAATAAATCATAATTGACACAACTTTGTCTCGCTATTATACCGCATCGAAAGTAAAACTGTTGCGTTTTCAATCAATCTTTGATATTTAATATGTTGAAACAAGAATAAATTATTGCTTCGTCACATTTTATAATATGCCAATGTTCATCTGACATCTACATTTTTTTTTTATTGTGTAAGATGGCAAAAAGCTGACGACCCACCTGATGGACAGCGGCAGCCCCAGAAGGGTTATCAAAGCCTTGCCGATCTTGAGGACTAAGGTGGAATGCCTCTTATGCCGGTAATTATGCTGGCTGTGCTGGCTATCCCGCGATATAGAAACTTTTAAAGAAATTATGGTACATTAAGATTACAACGGATTCAAAGAACGAAATGTATATGTATACGAAAAACATAAGAACTCACATAACATAGGATATTTTTGGACTATCGGTAATAAAATGAATATGGAATAAGGCGTCAATTAGCCTAATCAGGATGCTCACAATTTACATAGCTACGAATAACTTACGACTAAAATTCTGTCAATGAGATAGATCTTATATAGGATGCTTGAAAATAGATTTGGGACCGAGCTTCTACTCATCACACCGTAAAACTTTTATAATATACACAGTTTAATTAAAATTATCAAAAAAGTCTATTAACTAATTTGCGTGATCTTTAGGAGATTTTAGCAACGCCTTTGAAAAAAAATTTTTCAGTATAAAGTAGAAACTTCATTTTACAGGTCCTGCATTTTTTTTATCTAGTACTTTGTTTAACACTGTTTAATACAATGTCTTTTACGTGACCACGGCTGATGTTAAGTGCAATATCAGACAACCGCTGCCGTCTATCCCTTGTGGCATGGTTTATTCACACGAAAGGGACAAAGACTTGTTACATATAAATATAATAATATTATACATTATAGTTAGGCATTTTGTAATATTATGCACCGCACTTTAATTGACACCGCAGCAAATGCGTTAGTCTTGTTTTCTGTTAAATATTCGGAGTTTTGCTGTGTTCGCGTCAGGTTTGTCGAACAGCGAGTAACTTAGCAGACGGGAACTTTGAGCTCGAATTCCGGAATTAATTCAAATATTTGTGAATTCATAAACTTTAAGGACTTGTCTTGCTTTTGGTAATCTGACTGTCTACTTTGAGTTCCAACATTATTATTATTTTTTATATTGGTAAGGTTGTTTACTAAAATATTGGAGATTTAAAACAAAACACTTTAATATCAGTTTTTGTTAGTTCGGTAAATTAAAAAGGCGACTTTTTATTTCAGAGATATACTAATAGTTACTTAGTATGATAGTTACCTATATACGTTGGATGGTTATAAAAACAAAGACACAGCAATTATCGCTCTGGAGTACAACAGAATGAATGAATTGCATAAACAAGTGCAGGAAAATATTACAATATGATAGTGATTTTACATACATACATAAGTACACATGGCTATTTTAAATGTCGCAATGCTATTAAAAGCAGACAGCTGAAATGACGAATAAATACTCAAATAATACTTAACATAACAGAACGAAACTTCTCTATAGATATTATAATTGACCATGCTGAATACGTTAAAAACAACCGACTTCAATCGCAACAACTCCAATTTAGCTATGTTTTTGTTGATTTTCTCAAAAACCGCTGAATCGATTTCGATAAAATTTATATGGAACCACCTGTGAAGTAAAAAACAAAACAATAAAGAATTTTCCAAATCGGTTCAGGCGTCTTCGAGTCATCGGTGAATATACATTAAAAAAAAGATTCCGACGAATTGAGAACCTCCTCCTTTTTTTGAAATCGGTTAATAAAAATGGATCTTAAAAGCATGCGTGAAAAGACAACTTATAATAATTACTGTTGTTATACCTAAAAAACAAACCAAGAAAACATATTTTTAATTTGCACTGTGATCGTTCGATCAATGAAATTTTCATTTTCACTTGTTCTATTATTTTTTGAAAGCTGTCATTCTAATCATACATTATTAGATTTAACTTGAGGAAAGCTCGTTCTTGAACTCCTCTATAATTTATTAATTAACTGACTTCAAAAAAGGAGGAGGTTCTCAATTCGTCGGTTTTTTTAAATGTATGTTCACCGATTACTCGAAGACGCCTGAACCAATTTGGAAAATTATTCTTTTGTTTAAAAGAATATATTTTCCAGGTAGTCCCATATAAATTTTATCGAAATCGATTCGGTGGTTTTTGAGAAAATCAACAAAAACATAGCAAAATTGGAGTTCTTACGATTGAAGTCGGTTGTTTTTAACGTATTCAGCGTGGTCATTTTCTTCTCCGCCGGTCCGCCTTCAAACTACACACATTGCCAAAGGTAATGCAAGCTCTAACTGAAGCATCAGTTTATGACACGTTGCGTGCAACCGTCCTAATTGGCTCGCGCCATTCTTTGATCTAGCCGCGCACGAATTAGCGCGCCCGATTCGAATTCCGAACGCTAACGTTTTCGTTTTGAATGTGGAATGTGGATTTTTCGCGGAAAATCTGAAATTGGTGTTGGCGTGCAACGTTGTCACATGCCAAGCATAGATTGATAGATATTGATCAATTTGTAAATAGCTTTTCTCTATTTTGTCATTGGCGATATCTTGGAAACCGCCATCTTTTTAACCAATTGGCGAAGCGTAGGGTAATGTTTTGTGTGGGCAGGCCCCCGACTCGGTGGACCGACGACCTGGTAAAGGTTGCAGGAAGCCGCTGGATGCGAGCCGCACAAGACCGGTCGGTGTGGAAATCCTCGGGGGAGGCCTTTGTCCAGCAGTGGACGTCTTTTGGCTGATAGATAGATAGATAATGTTTTTATTTGTTAGTATGGCCATCATTGTTACCGATATTAGTTAAAAAGGCTTGATTTTTTTTTGTCAAATTGCTTGTTTAGTAAAAGCTGCGAGTATGTGACAATATAATACTGAAACATACAGGCCATTGTAAAATAGTTAAAAGACCTATTTCTTGGGATATCTACTCAACATAATGAATAATTTTCATTCTACGAGATCTAATAAATGGAAATTAAAAAATTGAATTCTTCATACAAACCAGTTTATATGAATAGTCCAGTTCTTTTTTTATATGAGCAAAGATTTAGAACAAAATTTGTTGAGTATCGTTAGTATGGTAAACAGGTACTACATAAGTACATCTATTTTTTCGACAACGAATTCGTGGATAGGTACAAAAATATCGTTGGCTAGCAGAGTGACGTGCATTTTTGTATTAGTTCTTATTGTTGAGCAGAGAGCAGAGGATAGTGTGTCCAAGACATTGATGGCTTAAATATTTGCAATTCTGTTTTGTATCAAAATCAGAATATAAACGTCGACTTCGTTCGACTTTTTAGAAAATAACACTTACCTGTAGAAATTGTAGGAATACACAAAAATAATTTAAAAAAATACTTTTTTGGGTTTTACCTATAAAATATACGTAGAACCCGCTTAAAGATGACCGTGTGTGATTAGTCCCGCATATTTATTTATTTATTTAAAGTAGATATAAAAAATATATAATTTTAAAGTTATTTTTAAGCAATATTTCTTATTAAAATTAATATTGCCAATTCATACCGGCCATGTTGCTACAACTCCTCTTTCCGATACTTTTTCGTGGAGCCACTTCCTGCGACGTCAATCAGGTTTTTCCCGCCATTTCTCACTGACACGCGCCGGAAGTGGGAAACTTTTTTAAAATAGAGTGCAAATGTAAATCTGACGGTGCGGTATCGACAGCCAGGTTAAAAGGAGACGGTATATCAATATCACTTTTAATTTTTCATGTCATGACTAAAGATGCGCGTTATTTTAATGGGTAAATATTGGTGGGGTTCCATGTTTGGTTACTTTATTTTGTATTTTGATTGATGGTGACGTTTTTGATACTCACGCACATATTCTAAAGCATCTGATAAATAAATCAATAATTATTGGAATCCGTAATTAATAATTATTATGGCATTATGAAGAAATCGAATTGTTTTTTCCCTGTGTTAACTAAACCTATATTTTATCACAATACTACAATCCGTTTATAATAAGTTTTACATAAATGTATTATACAGGGTCTGAAAAGAACTCTCCCGGCACACGTATGAAGGACCAAACAGGAGTCTAAATAGGGAAAAAGGAGTTCAATAAAATACAAAAAAATACATCTCCCGGCAACTTACACGTGGATAATTTTTTCTACAGAATCCATGGTCCATACTGAAATTTCAAAGTTTTTTGGACATTTAATTTAATACAAATAAGCTGATCGCCATCACTGTACGGTAGATCGATTTTGTTTTTGCGAATTCAAAGATTTAGAATTTTATTTTTGAGTCTTTGGGGAAAGCTATTCAGTATAATAAGTATAAGCCATCTTTTAACCTTCCTCTTCTTAAAGTGCGTTTGAAATTTTAAAAGGTTACTCAGAATCAAGTATAGAATCCAGGAAAAATATTGAAAAAATTCGCTCTTCAATTTTTTTTTTGCAGTTTTTCATACAAATTCTTGATTCACTATTTAGATTTAGTATGAGAATCTGAAAAAAATAATTGAAGAGCGGATTTTTTCAATATTTTTCCTGGGTTCTGTACTTGATTCTGAGTAACCCTTTAAAATTTCAAACGCACTTTTTTTAACACCCTGTATAATACCTATACTTAGTTTTAACAATAAACAAATTGCTTTCTGTTTTGTTTCAGGTAATCCTACAATCCTCACAAAGTCTCATAAATTCAGCGCAGGTCGCCTATTACCCGACTAATTTGGCAATCTCGTCGAAACAGCTTTGGAAGATTGATGACGTCACATAAAACGTCACAGTTACCTTCCTTTATAAACTAGAGGGTTCTCTAGTAGAAATCTTTCTGGCCTCTATTGATCAACTTTCATTTCGTCGAAAATGTAGAGTTTATTTGGTCGAATGGGCGCTTAGGTGTTTCTCTTTTGGGACATGCTTGTTTAGTCTCAGTTTTCCCTGACTGTTCCGAAGGAAGCTTATACATACTATCGTTTATTTTTAGAATATCTTTATGTATGTTTCTTAAGTATTTAACCTTAACTGCAAGGTAAGTCTTTTAATCCTCATAGTGTCATTTATATATGAATATTTAAAGCTATTGAATTATTAATTATAAAAACTATTATCTTATTTTACTTTATTGTAATTTCAATAAAAACACTATACTAATTTAAGGGTCTTTGATCTAAATCTTAAAACAAAAGTTTGGGTTATATTTTTCTAATACTCTAAATAAAAACCATGTGGAATTTAGACTGCTGTTGCTACCTAGTTTGTTAACAAACCCTTAAATTTTAATATTCACATTCACATTTGCTTTAAAAAGTATTTAATAAAATTCTACCAAACGTTATTCTACCAAAATAAACGTCAATCTTAAGAAACCACTAATACCCGGGGTCATTCACCCTTAAAATTGGATATTAATTTTAAACCTTCCCCTTACCTACCCGTGCTAAGAAGCATGATTATGAATTAAATTCAATATTTCAGTTTATTAAGCTAGGGTGGGGTTGCCGTAATAAATCTCGCCAATTCTTGGAAATTCAAGCGAGTCTGTGTATTTTCTTGCTATAATAATTTTGTAAAATGAAGATATTTTAATTATACAGGGTGTAACAGAAGTTTGTGACAATACTTCAAGGTTGGCTTTTACCCATCAAACTGAACAACTTTTGTTCTATAACTTTGTTGAAATCGCAAAAAATTTTTTGGACTTTTCATACAAACTTGGTTCGCCAGCTGATCGATTTGTATGAAAAGTCCAAAAAAAATTTTGCGATTTCAACAAAGTTGTAGAACAAAAGTTGTTCAGTTTGATGGGTAAAAGCCAACCTTGAAGTATTGTCACACGCTTCTGTTACACCCTGTATATTGTATTATAGTCTATTATCTGAGAAAACAGATAGTTACTTTAATTTGCCTTACATATTCTCTTTCAAGCCTCTACGCAAAATGATGTGGTTATTTTTTACATGGCAATACCTATTTCAACATGATTACCGATTGGGTGAATACGACTGCTCGCTAAATGTTGTGGTTTATTTCTTTACATGGCAATACCTATTTCAGTATGATATCCGACTGAATGTTATACCATGCTCGATCTATACCTGTCGCCAAGCAGCAGCTTGCTGTGTTCCGGCGGGTGGGATGAGATAGCCAGCGTACATAATTACCGTCACTTAAGGCATTTCATCTTAGCCATCGAGGATTGGTATGGCTCTGATAACCCTTCTGGGGTTAGGTGTCCATAGACGACTATAGCCACAGTCTTTCAAAATTGCCACCTTACAATTTAAAAAATAGGGGTGTTATTATATAACGTGCTACTTTATTAGTGCCCGATATTTTACTCAGTGCTTCTACTTCTGATTCTGATCAACTTTCCCCAAGGAACACATAGTCAAATCGTAAAAAAAAATTTTGGACTCTTCATACAAATCTATCAGCCAAGCGACCAAATTAGTATGAAGAGTCCAAAAATTTTTTTACGATTTGACTATGACACCTTATATATTATTGCAGAAAAATACCTATAGAAACAGTAGTTTAACCAAATGATGTAATAGAATGTAAGCGTTTTATTTAAAAATGTGTTGGAGGGAGTTTCTTTGGGCCCAGCTTTCTTATCTCTCCGCAAACACTTCCCGAAATGTTGGGTATATGAGTTCCAAGTGGTAGGAGCTTCGTATTTGGTAGAAAAAATATGACGTTCGAAAAGTGTACGGTGATACCTACTTCGAATAAATATTATTTTCTTTCTTTCTTTTACCAACAAATTGTTTTTTTTTTACTGGTTCGGCTTTGTTCAAAGTCATAATATTGATATCTTATAAAACCCCACGTCAAGTAACACACCAAGCCTCTCTTTTATCTGTGGCCCAAGGCTTCTAGGGTGGGAAGAATTCAGGTGCGGGATTGGACTGAAGTTTAATGTTCTGAACGTTTCATTTGGAACCCGATACAGTCTTTGCGTTTCATACGTGTAGTATAAGTCATAGGAGATAGCGATTTTGTATATGAAGTGTTTTTAAAATATCTCCAGGGCTCAAACAGTGATGAAATTCATGAATTTGATCAATTTTCCCAAAGGAACACATAGTCAACTCACAAAAACTTGTCGACTTTTTACACAAAACTGGCCGATCAGTTGATCTATTTGTATGATGTATATATTTTTTGTGAATTAACATTTTTTTTCTTGGGGTAAGTTATTCAGATTTATGACTAAAAAACTAGTTTAAGC
Source organism: Coleophora deauratella (assembly GCA_958295455.1). Taxonomy (NCBI): domain Eukaryota; kingdom Metazoa; phylum Arthropoda; class Insecta; order Lepidoptera; family Coleophoridae; genus Coleophora; species Coleophora deauratella. Next base: position 2,645,404 of record OY282406.1, read on the forward strand.
CGTGGCAGATATTTTATTATAAGGACAACTAAAATATTTAATTAGGACTTAATTTTCTTTGGTGACAATCGATCTAAAGCTTATGATTTACCTTCACCTTTAAACTTTTTTCTTACCTTGAAATCACTTGTAAACATGAAACAAATTCCCGTCCAAAAAACAGGTGTTTCAACTCTCACAACTTAAACCACACCCTAGTTGGCAGGGGTGAGGGCTCAACCCCAAAATGGGGAAAATTTTAAAACGCCCGGTTTGTGTCGTGTCGTTACTGGGAAAATCGTAAAACAAGTGAGTGGGACCCGTTGTTATAGTATTTTACAGCCACGATTCGCGATTTAAACCAAGCTGGTCGGGGGAAAGATAGCGAGGTTGATTGCTAGTAAAATGCAGCGTTTGAAATTTTATTGAGCGGTACTTTTCAAGAATGATAAAAAAATATCAGAAAAAATATGCAACGGTTAACAAAAAAGTGGGATATTATTTATACAGGAGTTAAGTCTCATTCGCCGAGTACCGTTTTGATAGTGAAACGGTTACCCGTAAATTATGCCACTCGATAAGAAGAAGAACGTTTTTTTTGTGATATCATGGAACTTGTAGAAATGTTGTTCAGTTTTATATACCTATGTTTCATACATAAACTATAAGAATTTATATACTAAAAACGTTTCACGAGGGAAACTAAAAGAAAGCAGGAAAGGGCGAAATAGATAACAAAATGGACACTGACATACATACAACACGTGCACGGTGCAACCAAAGTTTCAATGAACTTAGAAATAAGGATATGCAAATAACTATACAGGTTGTAACAAAAAGGTGTAGTGATACTTCAAGGTGGGCGTCTGCTTATGAAACTGAACAACTTTTGTTCCATGACTTTGTTGAAATCCCAAAAAAAATTTAACTTTTCATACAAACTTGGCTCGCCAGCTAATCGATTTGTATGGAAAGTCCAAATTTTTTTTCACGATTTCTGCAAAGTTGTAGAACTAAAGTGGTTCAGTTTGATGTGTAGAAAGAAGCCCACCTTGAAGTATCACCACACCTATTTGTTACGCCCTGTATGAAAGTTATTTGATAAAATGTAGGTCTAAGTTCAGCTAAAACAACAAAGAACGGACGAATACAAGGTCACATAACCCGTCTCATAAAAAAAAATGCGTAACCAAGCTCTCCAGTACAGTACAAATATCAAACACCTTGCCATTGTCATAAGGTTAACCCTTCCCACGACGCGGGCGCGGGCGCGGGCGCGGGTCAAACCGACCCGTATCTACATATTTACTTGGCACGGTTATTGAACTTCCTATCTTTTGGTGGATATTGGTAAAAATGTTTGTTCTGTCTTGTTCAAATATTACTTAGTGGACTGTGTCGGATGCAAACCTCGTCGTTTTTGTTTTCATATTCTTTGTCTGTTTGCGAATGTGCTAAGAACCAGATGGCAAATGCTACTTGTAAGAAAATATTGAGTGTAATAAGCTGGTAAGCTGGTTGGCCAACTTTACTGGTTGTACATGATAAGCTACAGAAAAACGTAGCTAGATATGAAGACCCGAAGAAGAAAAGGGAATAATTAGCTTGGAAGAAAGATGCAGCATAAGAACAAGAAATAAAAAAGGTAATCAAAAGTTAGGATTAGATTAGATTAAAGTAAAAAAATATGTTTATTGTGTTCAGAATTCTTGGAGGCTAGGCAAAGAAAGTCTTCTATAAATTAGCCGCGCGTGCATCAAATTTCGCACAGCGAATCCGGAACAAATCTAACATATAACAGTGTCGCTACATTACGATTTGTAAGATCTACAACCTTTTAGGATTGGTCTCGCTTTACCTATAAATAAGTACATTCAATTTCAAATCGGAAGTCAAGAGATCACAAATGTATTCGAAAGAACAAAACCTTGAGTAGTAACGTCAGCCAATGATAATTTCGAGAAGATTTTTGACCAATTGTCAAAAGTATAGTTTATGTTCTCTTCCTACATACTGTAGCGCTATAATGTAACAAGCGTTACACCATTAATTCAGCTTCCCATAAAACAGACACACCTCGATACTATCCCCGTATAATGTAAAATCGACCAATCAATTCTCAATACCAGTTAACCCCCCAACGCCCGTGGGTACAAATTCGATAACTTATGGACTGTCCGACCGCGACCCAGCGTAGAATTGATAGTCGGCTGGCGGATGTACGAGTTAGCTAGTCTATGGATTTTGATATATGACATGTCAGGGTCTATTGAAGTGTCAGGGTGACGTGTAAATGTGTGACAGTGATGGGGAGAGAGTTGAGAGAAAGACGAAAATAGCGAAGTACAGGAAAGTTTCGCAGTTGTTTTTTTATCCACAATTGCTTAGTCTTTGACATCATCTCACCTGGTAGTAAATGATGTAAGTGATACTGACGCCGAAGAATGGTAGCGAGTTTAACGAGATTCCCTGACACAATGGGGAACTGACTATCTTACGAGTATCTTCATTTCGGAACACTTCAATGCTGTTAACGTTGATTTTTGGCGGCAAAATGTTGATAAAATGGAGGCTCAAAAAATGCCCTGCCACCAACCATTATGTCAAAGTCTTATTGACCTTCTGATTTATTGTTAACGTCATCAAAACACACTTAACCCGTTCACATGTTCCGTCCTAATTTGACCCACGTGGTCAAACGGTCATTGTTCTGTCAAATATTGACATTTGACAGCAAAGCTGAGCTAACAAGTCGAGTTGCATGTTTGTTTAGTAAACGAGATTACGGTGTAGTAACTTGCGTAATTTATATCGATGTTTGAGTTATCGTATCGATTGTGCAATTTATCGATTAGAACTTGATTGTGTCGGTATTACATTAATATTATTAGCTCGCAAAGGAAAAAAAATAATCATCTTAGAATAAAGTAACCTACGTTTGACAAGGAAAGTGACTGGTTTGCTTTTTTGAGTTTTCTAGCTTTATACGTATAAGAAATTTACACTTTTTACATTTGAGGTATTTTTATAATCCTATTGGATCATTATGGTCATGATTTTTTTATAATACCTGACTTGGTCTCCAGTCTAACCCTGTCAATACCTTGAAAAATGATATGGGAATATGTTTTTAATTAATATTTTATATACAAGCACTGAGGAGTAGAATTGTTATATAAATACAATAAATACAAAAAAATCCATATAAATTACTATCTTGCCCATATCTTGCATTTTTTTTAGGGGTAAGAAGTATATTTATTTGTAAAAAATGAAATTTAATAAATACTTTAATAATAAATATTTTTGCATATCGGCATTAAGTCACAAAATAGTTTACCCATGTAAATGCAATAACTATCCTAACTTATTTTCCATTAAATCCATAATCATCTCGATTGGCAACATGCCAAGGTAACTTTCGTTCGTTACTGCAAAGAAATGAGCCGATATTTCATACAGATAACAATTATGATTATATATCGCTCAAATCTTTATACTTAATTATAATAAATAACTTTTTAATTACAATCCCTTGACGTGTATTCACACGCGTGCTTAATTACTAAGCATTTTTTGTTACTAATTGCCTCTTAGGCAAGGGGAAGCTGTGAACACTTCAGGACAAAATAATCGGACAATGTCACACATCACATCAGCTGAAAGATTTCCACTTCTGGACAAAGGAAAACATAAATAGAATTAAATTAAAATAATTACATATATTCAGAAACATAACTACAGCAAACGTCTACTAGAATCTAGTACTTAATTAAATACCTAATTAAATAGTATCTTGTATGCCATAGTAGCTAGTAAAGAGTATGTTCTTAGACCTAATTACATAATAGTATAATACTTACACATAATTTTCCTAGCCTAGTCAACTAAAAAGTTTTAAGTTTTTTAGCCATAAAAGTTGCGTTAGAGGATTAGATTTTTGTGTAACATTTTCACTGCTATGATGAACTAACAAACAAATACTTTAATTTGTCCCCAACTGTATTCAAAAAAGCATCTGAGAAGAGCTAAGCTATCTAATAAAAATATGTCACTCTCATAAAAATATAGAGCTTATTAATAGCTCAGGGAGACTTATACTTACGGACACACAGAACCATATTTTATTGTTATTACTTTATAAGTGCATTTTAGTAATTGAGACTTAGAAGTTATTTCAAGGGAATTTAAGCTGTATTTGTAATTGTTTTAAGGGTGAAAGTAGTTGGCAATCATGAGGTACTTTACTTTGATATATGAGAAATGATAATTACGTGCTCCTTATTTGAAGCTGGTATTATTTATGGGTTATTTATGATCTGTGTGTAGACGAATAATAGTGTTTGGAAATTACTTTAAACTAAGATTGCCTAGACATAAATAAACTGAAGTTTATGTCTACTAAAATACTTTCAAGGCTTTATAAACTTAATGCGCGAAGCTAGCAGATTTTCATAGCTCCGGAGCGAAAATTATAAATTCATTTTTATTTATTGCTCAATAAAACTTTTTGAAACCATGTTTATTTATTTAAAATAATCGCTTACATCAGCTCTTGATTTATTCGCATATTATTATCAATTACACTATACTAAAAAAACTATAAAAGGTATTAAACTTTTTTTTATTGAAGAAAATCTGATGATAGTTTAGGCTTGCAAAAAACCGCTAGATGTATATGGTTCAGGACTGTGATAAATGGAAATCTGTGAAAGTTATATGTTCAACATTGACATTTTACAGGCAAAAAATCATTTTTCATATAGTATTCGTCACTTAAGAAAAATACCCTTGGCTTAAAGGATTAAGATCTGAGGTTGGCGTATGATGGACAGATTGACTGATGATGGACTCAGAATAATCTTTATGAATAAAGGCCCTTTTTAATAGTTAGTGAATATTTTCTATGTGTCCCCACAAAATCGTGTAATTCATTTTTCCATCCCCAAATCCGTAGTTTCACGAAAAGCCGACAAGTCGCGTAAGTAATCGCTTTATTCCAGTTATACAGGAAAAACACCTTTTCAGTCTATACAGGGTATTGGAATAGGTGTTGGCTCCTATAACTGAGTCTTATACTCATCGTATAACATTGCTTCTATGACTATTGCTGAATATGAATTAGAACTGAATCGAACCGAATTTTAGACTCTTCATTCCATTTTTTTTTTTTGGGATTCGAGCAAATTCGTAGGACAAATTTTTTCCAGTATTTTTGTTCACCCTGTATGTATCCCATAATATCTAACACGTATATTAATGAATAAACGCGATTTTACACGGACGGAATGTACATTTTTACCTTTTTTTAAATAATGACCTATTATAATTACCATATGCATAGTTAGGTCAATTTACCCTTATTACGTCAGAATCATAAAACAAACATTACCATACAACTCCCACCCAGATATAATTTAGGACGCAAACTCTACAAATCAGTTACCGTATTGGCCAAGAGGCCGCAGTTTGTTGTGGAGTATACACACGGTGTCTCCATTAAAGGCAATTGGTCTACAACTCTCTTGGGACGGCGTTATGCCATGAGGTTACAGTTCAAAAATGATTACTTTATAAAAGTTTACAAAACTGGGTCCGGTAGTTAATTAAAGTGTATTTTAAATACATTTTTAATCCTTTAAGCGCCACAGTCGACTAGTCGCTAGGGCCGACAACCAGTTTCCGTGCCACAGGCGCCAGGATTTGAGATTTTCATACATCACTTAATGGGTTAATACCAACAATAGGACTATAATCCTATCAAATATACAATAGATGCTTACTAATAAAACTTAATTTTCAAAACATCTATGCATTAATTTAATTATATTTCCGACTTACTAATTAAAACGTTTTCAATTAATCACGAGTTTCAAAGTCGATTTTAAAAGCACTCGAAAACAGATCTGTTTAGATTGAGCAATCCCTTAGAAGTAACCGTATTAGGCAGAGTGTCCAGGAAAGATGAATTTCTTTAAATTGCTTTGGTCTGGCGTTTAAATTTCTTATATCTCAAATACAGTTGGTCAGTTTAACGGGTAGAACGCAGTGTTATTTTTTTTTTAGATATTTTAGAAGGACCCTATACATCGAATTAGTAGTAAAAGTAACCAAATTCCAAATGACAGTGAGATGACGTAATTTGATAGTTAATTTTCTATATTCGTGAGCGGTGTTGTTTTTGATTGAGTTTTATCTGAACTAACCGTTATAGTTCACATTTAGTTATGATGTACATGTACATCTCATGTACATGGATTGCAGTCCCGTGCACCTAAACAGGGAGCCGTGCCATCTAGTACATCTTGCACTACTTGGCTGTATACTTTTAGGCTGCTGCCATGACAGCTTCAGTGGAGACCGGCCCTACCTCCTAATCCCTACTATCTCGGCAGATCCGGAGATTTGGCGCTAATCTCTCTTGTTTTATAGCTCCATTTAGCTTACGAAACATCGGCTATTGAAACCTAGACGGCTTGAAAATGGGACGATGATATTATGTTTGCTAAGCATAATAAGTTTGTTCTCGACTTGGAAGATTTTATTTTATTTTTATTTTATTTTATTTATTACAATTCATTGGAAGGCTGACAGTCTGTATATCCTACGCCTGCCTATACAGGATGTTAAAAAAGTGCGTTTGAAATTGTAAGGGGTTACTCAGAATGAAGTATAGAAGTACATAATAATACGCAGAATCATGAATAGAATACAGGAAAAATATTGTAAAAAATCCGATCTACAATTTTTTCCAGTTTCCCATACAAATTCTTGATATTCAGGGGACACTGACAAAAAATGTAGATCGGATTTATTCAATATTTTTTCTGTATTCTATACTTGTTACTGAGAAACCCCTCGAAATTTCAAACGCACTTTTTAACACCCCGTATAGACATCGTTTCTTCTCGTGTGTGCTTTAATAACCATTACTCGAGTGTACTTTCATACTGTGTAAAGTCGGCTTAATCTCTAGATCATTATCTAGATTATTAGATCATTATTAATGCAACATTTTGCATTAATACAATAATAATGGATTGTTTATAATCTTTGGATTAAGATAAATGTGAAAAAAGCACTAAACTCGTAATGGGAACACTGAAAAAAATCATGGCTAAATAAGTTACAATCTTGCTTGATTGAAAAAAAAGACTGAATCATTCAAGGAAATATCAAAAACAATAATTGACGGTTTCTTGCCACAATAAAGCTGAAATGATTGAACGTTTATCAAATTGAAAGTGCTGAATTTAATAAGTTTACTTTATTCATGTCGAGGCATGGTCAGTTCTATCATCAACTTATTTAGATCCATCAAGTTGTTTTATTATTACTACACATTACACTTAGTTCATCCAATAAAATATTATAATATGATGATTAGAATTAAGCCGACAATTACTTATTGGAATGTACTATGTATGCTTGTTTCGTTTGTCAATCAAGAAGGCTTGATTCCCGGAATCACAACGCTTTGTGCGCTCGTATATAAACAAGTGACTTGATAATATTAAACATTTTTTTGATGTATATTAACAATTATTTTTTTCAGTGAATGCTTGTTAAAAAAGGTTTCTTGTATGGTTATTTCCTTATATTCCATTCATAGGTTTAGAAACAGACTGGACAAATGGTGCAAAGACAAACTAATTTCGTGAACCCTCAGTGTGAACTTGGATGGACTATCATAAAACACCTACACTGATATGCCTAACTAGCTAAATAATAATATTACTAAATAATAATAATAATAATAATATATTTAAGGCAATTTCCAATTTACACATCTTTAATTACCCATTACATACAACTATCATGAACACCCACAAACACTGCATAAATCTACAAAATATATAGACTTACAAACATAAATCTTTGCGTAGAGAAAACAAAATGATACAAAACTGTGACAATACATCAAAGACGCACTGACTCGCGAAGTCTTTATTGCCTACTCGTTTTAATTTTATTCCTTGGCACCCGCTTAGAGAACTCATAAGAAAACTATTGGGACATCACTAAACGACTATTCACGATTGCTATTGTGAAATAGAGATTTATTTAACTTTGTGTTGGAAGCTGTCACTACATGGCAGTCGTTAAGCCATGTAAGAGGTTCATAGACGGCTTAAATTTTGACAGTAGGGCTGGCCCCTAGCCCTAGTTACAGAAGTTTCCAACCTCCACAAGTGCGAACTTGGTTCCAGTGTGAGGAGTATCGCTTAATTTTCCCGAGCTATGGGAAGAGAGACCCCTAGTATAAACATTCGACTTTTCAACAACATCAATAACTATTTTATTCAAGTATTATTTAGCTCAAAAACTGCAATATAAGTTGTCATTTTGTCAAACTGACGGGACGTCAAGATACAGACTCAAATAAGCAAACAAACAAACTTACAATAAACACACAAACATATCTTATACATACCACAGATTAGATACTAACACCCAACAAAAAAACATAACCATCTTTCTGGGGCTATCGAGTAAACCTCTATGAAAAGGAACATCTTGCATAACACCATCCATTTGATCACATCGGTTCAGTAGTTGGAGATCAATAAACACGGCCTCGTGGGAATACACATACAGACCGACGGACAGACGTACTGAAATTCATTTATCTAATACTAGTGGAGTACTCGCGACTTTGTCCGCGTACACTTTGGATGTAACCAGCCCGTCAAAACCGTTGGGAAATTCCGTTTTCCGTACAAACTTTAGTACTCGGCTTGACCTACATAGGGATCCATATTTGAAAATTATTTTTTTTACTTCTCTACATTTTTCTAATGAGCATTTTTCAAGTTATATCTATAATAGTTTACAGGGTGCAATGGTCTGTTAATTTGTAATAGGTATCTACAGGTGATTTTTTATTCGCCGACAAACGAAATGGTGAAGTGCTAATTATAAAACTGAACATCTTTCCCCATTAAATAATTTGCAAAGTTTGTAAGAAAAGTGTTTTTGTTCCCATTGTATAGGTTCCTTTAATTCAGTGTAGATACATTTACCATACCATTCATATACCAGATTACCAAATATTGCAAATTTTCACATCACTAGTTTCATGAGTTTGACAGAATTCATTTTTCTTATCGTGAGTTTCATGAGATAAGTGAGCTTTAATCTCCAGCCGACCTGTTAATATTTTAATTTAATATACCCAAAACATGGGATTAAAAATCCACACGAATGTGAATGAGTGAGATTTTTCACAAATTATATATGTTCTAACATAACCCCTTTCAAGCAAGCTTTCAAAAAAAGAACTACCCGCAACCGCCACCACAATATAAAGCCTCCATTCCATCGGAGTTTCCAGAAATACAATAAAAATCTTTCAAACTGTCCAAACGTTCGGTTTCGGTAGAAAAAAGTTTGCATATTTACGTGTCTGAACCGCCAACAATAAAAGTGTACTGGCCGGAAAATAAAAAGAAAATCAGAGTGAGATTCGAACAGCGAATAAAAAAGAAATAAAACGCGCACTGACTGGTTGAGGGTTGAAATTAAAAGTGGAATGAAAAGGTGATTTTTGAAGAGAATAGAATAGAATTTTATGAGGTCAAAATTATAATGGTCTCCTTTAATAATAAAAAAAATATACTAAGTACTTCCTTAGATAAACAGCGCAACGCAAAGAGGGCGCAAAGACATGAATTTTAAAAGGGATGGATTAAAAGTACTTACCTACTTTAAAAGTTATTAGTGTACAATTCTATAAATTATTGTTGAATATAAACATTGTACTGAGAAGTCCTTTAAAAAATATACAAGGTGATAATATAATGGAGGATATGAATAATTATGAGTGTACAAGTTCCGAGTGGTAGGAACTTTGTACTAGGTAGAAAAATATGACGATTTAAAAGTATGTGTAAAGCATCTACTTAAATAAAAAAGATTTTTGAATTTGATTTGATTTTGATTTATACCCAAACTATTTTTCGGCGCAAAAGTGATAACTTTGGAAAAAATAACCGTTAGTTTAAAAAGTGTTAGACTAAAAGTTATCACATTTCACCTGATAATAGTCTGCCTGGACTATCCGCGCGTTATATAATAACTTTGTATAATACTTATTTTTTTTTAATTATTTGAGTACTTATAATGTATGTCATTCTAATGACGTAAGAATTAAGAGTGTTACTATTGGCCTTCTCTTTCTCTTCTACTTAATTATGATCTCTTCTATAAACAAATTAAAAAGCAAGATTCCCTGTATTTTATTATAAAAGTCCAGGGATGATATACCTATTTTTTGTATTTAATAATTATATATGGTTTTCTTTCAACGCTTTGTCATGTTTTGCCAAAACAAAAATATTATTCCATCAGTGCTAGGTACAAAAGATACCTGCTCAAATTTCGTTAATATTTTTTTCATGCTCTGAAATCCAACCTTCAAACAATTTCTGAATTTCAAACGCAATGCTGTTCTGAATACATAAAATATAAAAACAAAATCAGTTTCTAGGAATTGGAAAACACAAATTTTGCGTAAACTGGAATAGATAAATAGTAATGAAACTATTCGGTTACACAAGCATTTCGGAATTTCGAACATTCGTAAAAATTTCCGCTCTACATTGAGTTTTCCGGAATTTTCCCGCAAATTTTACATAGTCGAGTTTTCGTTCTAATTTCGTGCTTTTGGTAGCACTTAAAGCTTACATTTCGTGTTTAAATGAACAGTTATCGTATTTGTAGTTTAAATTACATAGAGGGTGTAACTAAAATTTAAACCAGGTGAAGCAATCTTTTTTACGATTTACGATGGACGGTCATCGTTACTCATAAAACTGAACAACTTTATCCTAAGTCAAAATTGCAAAAGAAGGTATTTTCACACAAACGATTCAGCTGTTTGATTTACGCCAAACCGTGGAAACAAAAATTAATTAATTTGATGAAAAGAAGCCATATTTTTAATATTGACAGTACCCTTATGAACCTTTAATTTTTAGCAGACGAAGCTTTTTATTAATAATCGATACAGTAATTCTAAATCAAAGACAGTTCTGAATCGAAATATCGTAATTAAGAAGGCCAGTCTGTGTTTGACGCATTGTCGTTAAAAGTTGACATTTTAAGAGCACAAAGATTCAATAGTTTTATCTTTTAAATTATTTGTAATAGGTGGTATCATAGCTACATCCTTTTACAGTGAAGTGGCCGGAATTCAAACCATGTCATTCTGAAATCACACTGGACTATCAGACCATACGGGTGATGGGCGGTTGCAATTTGTAACGAAACAATTAATTTCGCTATCGTCCATCCATATTGCATGATTGCATGAATCATTTAGTGGCGGTTCAGTTTGTTAGCATTCGATGTGTGCTGCGGACGTAAAAGGTATTTTTGGTAAGTTTTTTTTAATTATTTAATGTATTAGATTAATGAAAAAAGTTCAGTTACACTGACTTCAAAGCTGAAACTCTCTCTCTCTTATCGTGTGGCACATTTAACCGTTCTATCCACAAGGTATAGACGCCGGTTGCCTAGTTGCACTTAGCATCACCGCGGTTACGTGCAGGGCATTTAGATTTACACCTACGGACGTGTACAACGCAACCATCATACACATCCAGAAATCAGATGTGCAGGTTTCCTCACCGTGTTTTCCTTCACCATTAAAGCAGTCGGTATGAAAATGCACGTAAGTTTCAAGAAACTCATTGGTGCTCTGACAAGGATTTGAACCCGAGACTTAGGTTCGAGTTAGGACGAGTTAGGAGGACGGAGTCACTATCCGCTGCGCCACCGACGCTTTCAAAAAAATCTGAAACTGAACACCTTTTGTCGGGTCCAAAAGAAACTCCCTGCAGCACTATTTTTTCAATCTAGACTAAATGCCACCCAACTCGCTGGCTTTCCAGAAACCAGCTCCAGCTGATCGGATGTGTAGCTCGTAAAGTCTGCCATAAATCGACCGTATCTGCTTCGCTTCGGCGTCGCATCAAGCTGGCGTTATGTATGTCATTTCGTTGTCGCTGTCTGCTGAAGACTGCCAATTTTAAAGAGGTTATCTGCATGTTTTTTTTTATAATTTGGATTAATGATGATTGTGAAATTTAGGGTACGCATAATTATTTTTGTGGGAAACGTGGGTGTCACATCTGTTCAAGAATACTTTCGTATTAAAGCAATTTGTAAATTTTTAACATAAGAGAAAAGTTTTGTGAAGGTTAAATATGTATATAATTATTTATCCATTAATCGAGGGCTCATTTTCAGAAGAGAAAATCGAAATATTTAAAAGCTTTATTAAATGCATGACAATCTTGCAGCGCTCTTTCTGAGCCCGCCTGATAGCATCTATAGCACCAGCACGGAAATAAAAAAAGATAGACATAGACAATCTTTATTTTTGGCATCATAAAAAAAATATTTTGGTACAAAATGAAAATAAAAATACCAATAAACAAAAAATACAAATAAAAATAAAAGGAAAAAACATAACATATTTATGATGTGCCAAAAATTGTTCCCTGACTGCAGTCTGTGGCAGATAGTTCTCCATTGCGGTTACCCCATCTACGTTTAATCGACCTCAAACTCTAGACACCTTCTAGTTTTAAGGCGCTAAGTATAGCCAAATCGCAATATTCAATTCAAATTCTTGAAGTAATGGTTAAAGCTATCACCATGGAAAAAATATATAACATACTTGAAACAATAAAAAACAAATTGTATTGAACAGAATCATTAAAATCACAGAAACTTTGATGAAAAAAAATATCCTGTAAACCCTGTATTTTGCATTAATTTCAAATTCTCTCGGAAACACAATATTTGTTCTTGTTGAAACCAACACACAAAAATCGGCCAATTTAATACCTTCAATTTGTATTGAACGGATTTTTTTTAACTTATTTGAAAGCCAAGAAAAGTAATAAAAACATCGAAATCTCGAGAATTTTGCGTTCGGCCTTGACGTAACCGCCGCGACGGTACCCACACTGATCTGAACTTAAAATGATTGGCGTTACGGTCGATATTAAATTATCATGCATCAACCTGCTCAGATTGAGTATACTTCCCGCCTTAAAACAAAAGAGATACGAATATATATATTCTGACTATATTATCTTTGGCTGTAAGTGCATTGATATTATACAAATTTTATATAAATTCTAAACTAGGTAAAGCCTTACAGAATTATAAAGATACGCTTTTCAATTTATGATCCTGGAACTCCTGGAATTAAATAAGAACAATATTCAAGCTGAATTGTCGGATTACTCAAGATGGAAACAAATTATTTTCAAAGCACGATCGTCTTTTGAATTATGTTGAAATTAATGAAAATTTAACAAGTGCTCAGCTGAAATAATTTTCGTTTGAAGATTTGTATTTATATTGTTCAGTATTGCTCGCATTTTCGTAGATAGGTACGCAGGTAGAATTAGATATGTAAATTATTTGTTACTGGCATTACGCAAATTGGATTTTTGCTTATAAGACGATTTGCAACATGTTTGTGTCTAACATGATTTTTGACGTTTTGCGTACCTGGCATTATGCTTGTAATCGAACTTTAAAAAAAGTTACTTACAATATTAAACTGTTTGACAAAATCCTATAGTTTTTTAGCCATAAATGTACTTTGACGAAACTTATTAACGCGACTTTAAAATATGCTATTTAGGTATCGATTAAATTCGATCGTATTAAATTCGATAAACAGTACAGTAGCATAGTCATTTTGAAAATATGTAGGTATATATTATACTTTTTCAATGTATACTTTGTCATTTTGTTGTTAACAACCCATTACGTCCCCACTACAGGGGCACGGGTCTCTTCCCTTAACTCGGGAAGGTTTAGACCATACTCCACACATGGGGGCCAAGTCCGGATTGGTGGAGGTTGTGGGGCTAGTGGCCAACCTCAGTGTCAGAAATTTTCAAGCCGCCTATAATATAAGGCCTCTGTGACATGGCTTTACAACTGCTAACAATAGCAGCCGGCACCAACGGCTTAACGTGCGTTGCGAAGCACGGAAACGGTCGAGATAAATGCCACTAACAGTCAAACCCATCCAGGTTATGACCGTGTCTGTAGTCAGTTAACCTGCGTGATCGATGCGACCACGCAAGCCACACTGAGCCACGACCGCTTCATGTCATTTTGTAATTTTTACTTATTCTAATTTTGGACACGACTACCTCACGCGAGACTCACACGACCAACACTCTTGATTCAACGGCCACACCCGAAACAAATGTCAAACGCATTCCAAATTGGAAACTGACAAAACAAAACAAGATGGATGAAAATGTAATTGCAGTGGTATACGAATTTGGCTAATATTACGTGGCGTTAATATTTTTTTTGCATTACTGTAAAATGACTTAACTACTGCGTGATCGAAGTTTTTTTAGTTAGGTACAGTAGTGACTTAAAGCTCGTAATATGAAAAAGAAACTTGTTTTTTTTTCTGAGACACGTTCGGAAATTATTTAAGTTATAACAAAATAAATGTATGATCCTTATACTAAATCTTTTACTCATTATACTAAACAAATTTTGCTTTATGACTTTCAGCAAGAAATCGTTTATGAACTTCCCAATCAAAGCTGACAAATCGTTTTATGAAAACTCCAACAATTTGTAACTAAAATGAAGAGGTATTTTCTTATTAATACTTATCGAAATATTTTAAAACAACAGTTTAAACGTCGAGAACTTTAAACAAGACTTAGCTAAGATTTTTCTCTGGCTAGAACATTTATATCAAATGTTTCACTCTAATCCGTCCAGTAGCTTTTGGGAATATCTCGAAATACCTACATTGAAACTTGAGAACCATACAGAATACTGTTTTTTTATTCTCTCTATGTGTTTCACCTACTCCTTAAAATCTCTATGACTCCATCACACGTCATTTCCTTTTACCTATACAACTGTTGGCTACTTTTATTAGTGTCTCTACTAGCTCTGCACCTGTACTGTGCAAACTTGTATGATTCATACCTCACTCCGGTATGCAAATGTCACCTGACCCGGGTCGATGACCCCTGATATGGGCATACTCGGACGGACCTCCGTCCAGCTTGCCGCTATGGATTTGAGTAGAATGTTTATTATTTTATGATAAAATAGTTCATTCCAATCAAAAGGTAAACAAACTTAGTAGGTAACTGTTTTGTTTACCTTTTATTTTTTCTTCATTGGAACAAGATTTAGGTACTTACAACTTTTATTTCATCTCATCAGAATACCAGCACTATACAGTAATTAAGATAGAAACATAACGAATAAATTTTACACAATAATCTAGTTAATAAATATAATAAAATAATTTAAAAAATACGTGCAAATTGGTCTTTAAAAGTCTTTGGTTTACCAGTTTCGCGCCGTCATCACATCACATGTCATCATTTACCATCAGGTGACATGATGCCAACAGCTCATCTGTGTTTTTTTTACTGCTTGTCGTCCGAGTTACTTATAATCAAATTTCCAAAACGACATTCTATTCTTAAAATTTTTAGTGAGTTATGACTTATGACGTCATAATTTAATATAGTCGTTTCTACACTTATTACTTTTTTATATAAATTCACAATGTAAAAAAACCTCCAAGCGAGTAAGTTTCTGTACGTTATTAATAAATTATTGAAATGTTTAGAGAATATGTTTCATATTTAATTTTGTCTCGTTGCATTCCTCTACCACCTCTACCCTATTCCATGTTTATACTTTTAGGATCAGAAGTCGAATTTTATTAAAAAAAAACAATTACAACATAACCTAAACGTTTATTCTAACCAAAAATTAATCTTACACAGAACAAAATACCAGCCTTCAATTACATAATTACACAGCACATGAAATAAATGAAAATTAAAGAAATACGTCACGCGAGTCCACAAATCACGCCGAACACGATGTTTCTACTCGAGCGTCGATCCAGCAAATAGGGGCGCTCCGCCGCTGTCATCCTCTTTTATAGAAGAGCGCAGGTAGCGGGAGGGGTGCCTCAGTTATCCCCCAACACGGCCTCTCCTGACTGCGAGTCGTCCTCGACGGCTGCTCGGGAAGTCGATGGCCCTGCGGAGTCATCAACCCCAAAATCATCGACACCGAAACCTGAAACATTAACACACGTTAGTCCTACCATACACACGGGGTAAGACAGGCACACAAATGTGATCACATTTAAATAAGCAGGCAACATAAGCATTTCAATAATCTCAGAAATAAAGCAAGGGGCTAAGGCATAGCCAAACCGCTTGCTCTGGGCATAAGCATCGCTGAATCGCTTGCCCTGGGCATAAGCATCACTGAATCGCTTGCCCCCCGAACGTAAGGCGCAAGCATCACTGAATCGCCCGCCTTACCGTTCTCACCACCAGGAGAGGGGGGTGAAACCCTCCCCTGATACAGGCCATAATGACAGAGGCATCCCTGAATTGCATGTCCAACTAGGCCAACACACTTGCCGCTCAACACAACAGCAGCACACAGTGACACTTCATCTACACATAATTTAGCGTTCGCAGATCAAACCACTATAGTCATGACGTCAGTAAGTCAGTATAACCTAACAAGGTAATAATAAAACCCCCAGAAATAAAAGACATGGAACCTACACTAAACCTACTCTAAACCTACTCTAAAATAGTGATTTATGTCAGTTAGGAAGGCAAAGTACATGTCAAGCGGAATAGACTGCGACGCATGATTATGCAAGATAAAGCCACTTACACCCAAAGAACGCGGCGCAGCTCTCGGGGCACCACTCTCCTCGCCAAGGCACCATGTACTCTGCGGCCGCCTGAGTAGTCTTGCCGTAAGACCCACTCAGCAGTTTCAGCTCATACCGGCCGCTTGGTAGCACCTTCAGCACACGGTAGGGGCCTCTCATCCCTGGATCTAATTTTCCTGTGGACTGAGAGTACTTGATAACGAAGACAAGGTCATTAACTTTGAAGACCCGTGGTGGACGTCTCTGACGGTTAGCGTAAGAGTCTTGCTTTTCCTGATTACGCTTCAGTAGTTCGTTCGACCTAGTCCTGCACATCTCACGCCATGCCTCGCGATTTGGTTGCGAGCCCTCCACAGCTACATCACGAACAAGGGATCGTATCACAGGAGTCGTAGCATCGGTGCCAATGAGGAGATTTAAAGCAGAGGCTTGGGTAGTTTTCTGCTTAGTTATATTCAGGACCAGTTGCATCGTCCATAGCACCTCGGACCAGGACGCACCCTTATGGTTAACCTCTATACGGATCATATTGAGGACAGTGCGGACGTACCTTTCTACCTGCCCGTTCGAATGGTGCATCTCGGGCGTAATATAATGAATATCACACCCTAACTCCTGTATCCATCTTACGAAGTCAGCGGATTCGAACATTCGCCCTCGATCAGCCACCAGCAGCTTAGGGGTGCCGAAGAGTGAGACAGCGTTACTTACTGCGCCCTTGAGCTCGGCTGCATCCTGACGAAACATTGGGTACAGTAGTGTGTACTTGGAAAACGCATCCACTATCAGTAGGACGAACTTGTAGCCGTTGGACTCAGGTAGGGGGCCCAACGCATCTAGGTGTACCGTGCTGAAAGGAGTTTCAGGTTTTTCCCACGAAGTGATGTGTTGGTGTGGCGCACGTGGTACGCGTTTTTTTGATACACACACCAGACAATGCGCGATATATTTGGTGACAAACTGGCGGAGGCCCGGAAACCAGAAATGTTTGAGGATTAAGTCCATGGTTTTCTCTGCGCTGACATGCTCGTGTTCGTCGTGGAATATCCTCAGCAGACTAAGACGATGCCCCTTAGGAATGTAGCAGAGAAGCCTGGGCTCCTCACCTATTGGTCGGTACCGGTAGTACAACAGATCATTTTGTTGAACGTAACGTCGAGGGTCTAAGTTACCTTCGCGTAACTTTTGAAGCAACCCTTGGGTCTCTTCGTCTGCAGATTGAGCGATTTGTGCCCAGTTGCGAGGTTTAGAAACGTGGCAAACCGTTGCTGGATTTCGGCTAAGGTAATCAGCATGAGACATGTTGATACCCTTGCGGTACTCGATGTCGAAGTCGAAATCCTGCATGTACATCCACATACGGGCAACACGGTGGAGCAGATCCTTCTTGTTTTGAGTGGCCTTGAGAGCGTTACAATCGGTAACTACTTTGAACTTGATACCTATCAAGTAGTGCCGATAGTGCTCCAATGCCTTCCTGACCGCTAAGGTTTCCAATTCATAAGAATGGTATCTGCTCTCCGCACCTTGTGTCGCCTGGCTATAGTTTACCATCCTTATGGATCTGCATTAGGACAGCACCATAACCCACACTACTTGCATCGGTATGGACCTCGGTCGGCAGTTCGGGGTCGAAGATAGTTAGGACAGGTTCACTGGTTAGTCGAGTGATTATGTCCTGACGCGCTTGCTCTTGTTCTGATCCCCAATGAAACTTAACGTCTTTCTTGGTAAGATAGGCGATACATGCTGTCAAAGAGGCATAGCCTTTGATGTACCGTCTAAAGTATCCAGCTAGACCGAGAAACTGTCTAACCTGCTTGACGCTCTTGGGAACAGGTGAGTTTACCAGCGCTTCGACCTTACGAGGGCTCGGTCTAACCTGACCTGCACTAACCACTCTTCCTAAGTATTCTATCTCAGTGGCGAGAAACGAACACTTACGCAGATTTATCGAAAATCCAGCTTGCGTGAGGGTCTGAAGGACCTCGCGCAATAACTTTAGACCCTCGTCAACCGAGTTGCTCATAATTAGTACGTCATCGATGTACACTAGTACGGTTCCGGCATCAATAAATCTACGCAGAGTGTCATTTATAATGCGCTGATAAACGACCGGCGAGTTCGCTAAACCATAGGGCATCTTGAGGTATTCGTAATGCCCTTCTGGTGTCACGAACCCCGTCTTATGGACTGATTCCTCGCTGATGGGAATTTGATGGAATCCGGTCGCCATATCAAGGCTGGTAAAGTATTTGTAGTTCCCTAAACGATCAATGTGGTCGTCGATTAGCGGCAGTGGGTATCGGTCCTTAATGGTGACCCGATTAAGCGCACGGTAATCGACGCACATTCTGTCTGATCCGTCCTTTTTCTTCACCAGGATTATGGGGCTGGCGTATTCTGACTGCGATTCTCTTATAATCTTTTTATCTAAAAGATCACGGACTATTTCGCGGACAGTCAGCTTCTCCTGATGGGATAGCTTGTAGGGGCGGTATACGACGGGGGTGTCGCTATTGAGCTTGATGTGCATTTCACCCGTGGTAACGGTGGTAGAAGCCGTGCCAGATATCAAAAACACCGCGTACTCCCCGATAACCGACACTAACGAGTCACGTTCCGCACCCTGAAGGGGTGTGTTGACCTCAACGGAGTCAGAAGTAGTCGTTACAGCAGTATTAACCGAATCAACTGTCCTTGACCGTGTTAGGTATTGCCTATCCTTCGTCCTGACATATGTTACACCATCGCGATTAAGAATGTCGGTGCCAATAATTATGGGAGCAGTCATGCATGAAGCTGGGACCACCACAAAGTCGGCTTCAATTGATATTTCACTGAACTCAACGGTAAGTGTCACATAAGTATTGGCCACAACCTCCGCATCACTAATTCCTTTCAAAGAGCAGTTGGTAGGCTTTTGCTGGCATGAGAAGTACTTCAGTACGTCTGAAGATATCAACGAGACATTTAGGGCCCCACTATCAATAAGGACATCTACGGGAACGCCTTGTACTACCGCCGTTACAAGATCACTATTCTTAGGTGACTTAGTAATCGAATTGTCTTCACAAAGGTTTACATTGCGTTGATTACGCGACTCGGATCTATTCTTAGCAAAACAAGTACTTTCGGAGTGACCAGGCTTTTTACAAAATGTACAAGTCACTGTGCCGCTAGTGCTAGGCTTAGGGTCTGATTTGCTATCCGGTTTGGCCTTTTTGGGGCAATGAAAACCTTTGTGACCCTGCTGGCCACACAAAAAACACTTTCCTTGAATTCGATTACTCTGATTTGATGGATATCGTCGCTTTAAATTACTTGAGTCTCGCATCTCAACTTTTGGACTGGGCTTGACATAGATAGACAAAAACGACACTATGCTATCAGGGGTTAAGTTTGCATTCGCAGCGGCAGCTTGAATCTGGGGGTCTGTAATACCCCGTATGATGATTTGAACCATTAACTCCTCACTAATACCTTTTACTATTCGTAAGCGTAATAAAGTTCGTCTCGCGTATTCGGCATAAGTAGGGTACTTATTGGAATTAGTACTCATCGCGTCGTATAAAATGTTAGCATAGTTAAGCCTGCTTGGACATAACGATTTAAATTCCCTTACAAAGTTGCCCCATGAGCGGTCATTAGAGATCCACTCGTTTAACCAAGTTCGCGCATCTCCTTTAAGGCAACCCGCAACGCGCGACAAACATTCGTAGTCGTCCCAACCGTTCGATAGTTTAGCGCGCTCGACTTCCTTACGCCATACTTCGAAATCATGAACATTTGGGTCAAAGTTTGAGACAAAGTACGCGGACCGGGGAGGGTTAATCGACTTGATCGCGTCGGCTAGGACTTGTATGGAAGCCTCACTATCGCGTTTAGATTGTAACAGAGAATCATTTTGGGTCACCGCAGACGTGGGGCGACTCATTTCGTCAATCGGCGGGGCTGCGGCAACGGGCATGTTTACTTCAGAAACGCGGGTAGGACTACAAATACGTGATTGTCGCGACTCACAGTCGTTACGCTCGTTTACACACATAGAATTATTTGTCATCGCGGAGTGATCAACGCTATTTACACCACTATGTACACCACTATTTACATTGCAACTATCCGCGGGACGGTTATTGTTTTCTAGGCTAGATAATCGCGTCAAGATCGCATTTAACGTTTTCTGCATATCGTTATTTGAACTACGTGGCCTCGAAGGAGTACGTCCGCGCGATCTACGACCACTATCGCGTCGACGTGATTTGCTCCGAGACCGACGGTTACGGCCCGACATTTTTAAAACACAAGTTATCAACAGCAAAACAAGTTAAATAGTAAGTTGGTATTCTGTCTGTGTACAAGTAAAGCAATATCAAAACGGCAAAGCAAATTAAGGCCAGATGGGCTTGAGAGAAATCCCACTTCTGATTTTAGGATCAGAAGTCGAATTTTATTAAAAAAAAACAATTACAACATAACCTAAACGTTTATTCTAACCAAAAATTAATCTTACACAGAACAAAATACCAGCCTTCAATTACATAATTACACAGCACATGAAATAAATGAAAATTAAAGAAATACGTCACGCGAGTCCACAAATCACGCCGAACACGATGTTTCTACTCGAGCGTCGATCCAGCAAATAGGGGCGCTCCGCCGCTGTCATCCTCTTTTATAGAAGAGCGCAGGTAGCGGGAGGGGTGCCTCAGTTATCCCCCAACAATACATAATAATGGCGTCATATTACAAAATAACTCTCCGATACAAGACTCTTTAATTCCAAAACTGATCCAATAACTTGAATAGACCACCAGACACTTCGTTTCGTCTCTTGGTTATACTGGTCATTGTTTTTGCTAGACCCTGAGCTTTATAGGGGTTAATAACCAGTCTTATGGTAGTTATGGCAAGTAGGAATAGGACACCATATGAGTAAGGTAATACTTTATTGGCATACTTGAATTCCTCTTATGTAACTGCCTTAGGACTTTCGTGTTAGAATTTAGAAGCGCACCGTTGTAACTGTGTAAAAGTCAGTGCTATAAGCCTTTATAGATTTTCTGCAATTGTATTAAAACAATTGAAATGTTTATATGAGGAAGTACTGAAATCGGTAATCTTTTGAACACAATGTCAACATAATAAGATTTCGAAATAACTCAACAAATTTTGTGCAATTCAGCGAAGGGTGGCGTATGGCAAACATGAAATTAATGGCAGAATGTCCTAGAATGTTTTGAAATTTCGAATTTTCCAGTTTTCGCTGTCGAAGTTGCTGAATACCAGTTAGTAATTTACTCTTCCTGGCGTTATACCTGTCTTGATTTTTAAGATGATTATAAACATAAACTCTAGAAACTCCCAGTCAGATATTCAAATGCCCTATTTTATTTATTACCTCATTTAAAATGTTACAAATAAAATACAGTTAGTATAATATTCTATTTAGTTTAGTATTTACGATTTTAAAATTTACGCTTCAAAAAAGCTTCTAAAACCAAAGGTTTCTAATAAAGCAACTGTATGTATGTGTAAGGAACATTAAATAGGTTGAGTTAGGAAAAAAGAGTAGGATGAAACGTTATAGGATGAATACGGAACACCCGTATAAAATGGTTCCATTTCATTTTCTCAGAGGATCCAAAATTAAAAGGCTCGGCTGCCGGAACCATCTTTATTTTAAACTCGTAAAAACCATTTCGTTTAACGAGATCCCCAAATAATTGGAATGCAAAAAAACCGGTCAAGTGTGAGTCGAACTTAGAATTTATCTCGATTTTTTTATATAATTTAATTCAAATTAATTTATGAGGTTTGGAACAAAATAATAAAAGTAATTTGCCTAAGAATGGGACGATAGAATAAGATTGACTCAAAAGTTTTTTTTCCAATTTCACGACGAGAAGTCCCATTTTAGAATCAATGATTTTTAAATTTTGTGTTCGGACAGAGGATTTTGATAAAACAGCCTTCAAAATCTTCATTCAAACAAATCAAAATAACTTGTATTATCATTTTTTTTTTCAGAAAAATTGAGCGACAAATAAAGAAACTATAATTTAAGGGTTTACTCACATTTATGCGGAACCCAAAAATTAACGCCATAGAACAGCAGCTCTGCTCTGTACTATTCCTGTTCACTACACTATAATTATGTACTGTTACCGGTAATTTGCTATGCAAAATAGCGTGATCATAATAGCACACCATATTGATAGCAAGTTGGTGATGTGATGAGATGATTGCAACTGGTTTAGGTCGCAGGCGCATATTGACCGATGCGCAAAATGACGGTCCATTAAATTCAATTCAAATGTAATTAATGATATAAAAAATAATGAATTACACATTCATTTCATTGAGTCTTGTTTTTTTTTATGGCAGAGGTGGCAAACGAGCAGACGGATCACCTGATGGTAACCGATTACCGCCGCCCATGGACACCCGCCACTCCAGAGGAGTCACAAGTGCGTTGCCGGCCTTTAATATGGGAGTACGCTCTTTTCTTGAAGGTTTGAATGTCGTATTGGTCCGGAAATACCGCAGGCGACAATTCATTCCACAGTTTGGTTTACATTTGGTGTTTACACATATTTACATGTCATTTATACACATATCTTTATAAAAGCGTGTTTTGAGTGAATTATTAATAGAACAATAGTGACTGGAATCTAAAACAGCTGTCGATTTTTGTTTATGTCGCAGTTCTTATGTGGAGACTGGAGAGTCTTTGAGGTCATAGTGAATGTATATTATTTCAGATTTAGAATTGTATCATCGTCAAATCAAGAGAGCTAAAACTGACTTTTATGTAAGAGGCGAAGAACAGTTTTCAATTATTTTTTTCTAGACTGTGGGAATAAGACCTTTTGCGCTTACATGACATTTAGCGATCTGACATTATGATATGATATTTTTCAAACAGATACGATACTCTTACGCTTACTAAAAGATTTGCGTGTCGTCACTTGTTTTCTCTTTAAACATCTCCGTTGTTTGAGTGTTTCAAAGATAAATATAGTTTTTCCCTTAGGATGTGCTGCCCTGTCGTCAAAAGATTATATACTTAGTTGCAACATAGAAAGAGAATTTGTGTATGTTTATAGGTCGTAAAGGGTGTAAAACAGCGTGGAACTGCTTCCAACTTTGTAGGCGTGAAATTTCGTATATATTACATAATATATCATATATATTACATTATATATATATATATATACAGGGTGTTAAAAAAAGTGCGTTTGAAATTTTAAGGGGTTACTCAGAATCAAGTATAGAATCCAGGAAAACTATTGAAAAAATTCGCTCTTCAATTTTTTTTGCAGTTTTTCATACAAATTCTCGATTCACTATTTAGATTTAGTATGAGAATCTGAAAAAAATAATTGAAGAGCGGATTTTTTCAATATTTTTCCTGGGTTCTGTACTTGATTCTGAGTAACCCCTTAAAATTTCAAACGCACTTTTTTAACACCCTGTATAGTATGTAATATATACAAAATATATACATTCAAAATACAGGCGTACATAATATATATATATTTTATGTACGCCCGTATTTTGAATGTACGGCTATGATAAGATAAAAAATACCAGCCTTTTTTGCTACTACCTGTTTTAAGACTTATTAAAAAGACAAATGTGAGATTTAAATAACTTTTAATGTAGAGGTTATATAGACAGAGCATGACCGACAATCTGACAGTAGTTAGTGACGTCACACATGGTGTTACCATAACATCCCCCTTATTAACAAGAAGCTTACTGACTACTTAACAGAGATTGTTAGCATATACACAATAGCTACTAACTATTATACTATAAAAAATACTTTTAAGTGTTATCTTAGATTATGAACTTGCATATCAAGCCACAGTCAAACGTTATATTTTAATACAAAACACAAGTTATAAAATTATAAATTCAGTCTTAGTGGCGGCTTCACTAATCTACCACTTTTAGTTCTTACACCTTCATCACTAGACTGTGTTACTGTCTGAGACATTGAGGATGGTGGTGTGACTGTCTGAGATGTTGAAGATTGTTGGACTTGTTTGTCCGGAGACAACGAAGACTTCACAGTTTGCTGTGAGGGTTGGACAATAATGTGCTGCCTATTTCTCCTTCCTCTAAAGTTTTCTCCTTCTACTATATAAGAACGCGGCTCTACACACTTTTCTTTTATTCTTCCGGGAAGCCAAGGACTATCAGGTGTTTTCTTAAACATGATTCTGTCACCATCATTGAGAGAAGGTAAGTCTTTTACTTTTTTGTTATAATAAAATTTTTGTTTTTCTAAATTTTGTGTTTTAATTTTCTTATATTCCTTATGGTAAATAGTATTAGGTTTTAGGTGTTTTTCTACAGTTGGCATTTGTGTACGCAATGAACGAGACATTAGTAATTGAGATGGGGAAGGTAAGTTGTTTCTAGGAGTTGTTCTATATTGTAATAATGCGAGGTATGGATCAGCACCTGATTCATCACACTTAGAGAGAATTCGCTTAACGACCTTAACTCCTGATTCTGGCAGTCCATTGCTACGTGATAAGTATGGACTTGATGTTTTATGTTGAATACCCCACTCTCTTAAAAAATGTTGAAATTCAGATGAATTGAAAGGAGGACCATTGTCACTCATTATTTCGACAGGAATACCGTGACGACTAAAAATACATTTCAATGCTTTTATGAGTACTTTAGCACTGACAGAAGATACGTTAGCTACTTCAATATAATTTGAATAGTAGTCTTCAACGACAAGTATAGTTTCTTTTTTGTAAGACAGAAAATCCATTCCTACTTTTTCCCAGGGAAAGCTTGCAGTACTATGAGGCATAAGTGGTTGTGGTGGATTTGCATTTCTGTATTTTAGACAAGCTGGGCATGACTCTACCATATTTTTTATATCAGTTGCCATAAAGGGCCAGAACACTACACCTCTTGCAAATGCTTTAGATCTCTCTATGCCAAGATGTCCACTGTGGATAATTTTTAAAATATTTGATCGGATTTTCTTAGGTATCAAAATACTATTACAACGAAACAACAAATCATTTTCAGTATGCAACTCATGCCTATATTGCCAATACTCTTGAACCTGTAGTGAAACATTTTTCTTAGAAGACGGCCAACCTTCAAGACAGTAAGTTTTTAATATAGTCATTGTTTCATCAGACATAGTAGCCTCTTTAAGCCACTGAAGACGTTCTGACGAGACTGGTAAGGATTTAATCAAAAGATTGACATGAACAACTATGTCATCATCTAAATCATCAATTTGTGTTTCAGAGAGCGCTGCTCTGGACAGTGTGTCAGCTATGAACATTTGAGTTCCTTTAATATAAATTACATTAAGACTGTAGGCCTGAATTTTTAACATCATCCGCTGGAGACGAGTAGGGACTTCTACTAATGGTTTTTTAAACAAAGTGATCAACGGTCGATGATCAGTTTCCACTGTGACTGTCTGGCCATATATAAACTGATGGAACCTTAGACAAGCAAAGACTATTGCATATAGCTCCTTTTCAATTTGTGCCATCCGTTGCTGAGAAGCTGTCAAAGTTTTTGATACATAATAGACTGGATGTCCTTTTTGCAACAGGACTGCACCTACGGCTGTACTACTAGCATCTACTGAGAGTATTATGGGCTGACTGACTTCAAAATGTGACAACACTGGGGTTTCACAGATTAGACTTTTAAGTCTTTGAAAAATATTCTCATAATTAGAATTCCAGACAAATACAGAATCTTTTTTTAAAAGTTCTCTTAATGGAGCGACTTCTGCAGCTAAATTTTTTATAAAAGGACTTAGATAATTCAGCATACCCAGGAACCTCTGTAAATCTTTAACACAAGTAGGCGACGGCATGTCTTTAACGGCACGAATTTTCTCAGGATCGGCTATGATACCTTGAGCTGAAAAAATATGTCCTAAATACTTCACTTCTGTACAGGTAAAAGAACATTTTTGACGATTGAATTTTACATTATTTTGTAAGGCTTTTTCAAAGACCATTTTAAGACGTTCATTGTGTTCCTCTAATGTGGAGCCACTAACAAGAATATCATCACTGTATACCATGAACTCCTGGTATGTCTGCAAACATTTCTGTCATGACCCTATGAAAATATTCAGGAGCACAATTGACTCCATATGGCAGACGTTGAAAACGATAACGACCGAAGGGTGTGTTAAATGTTGTCAGATATGAGCTTTGTTCATCTAAACAAATCATCCAAAATCCACTGCTGGCATCTAAAGTTGAATAATACTTTGCTCCTGCAACCTTAGAGCGGACTATGTCAACACTGGGAATTGGATAATGTGTACGTTTGATTGCCTGGTTCAAGTTACGCGGATCTAAACAAACTCTGAGCTGTCCATTTTTCTTTTCCACCAACAAAAGAGAACTTACCCATTCTGTTGGCTCGGTGACTTTTGTAATTACACTCATGTCTTCCATCTTGTTCAATTCCTGTTGTAGTCTTTCATACAAAGCAAATGGAACCTTCCTAGGAGCATCGATTTTTGGTGTTACCTGTGGATCAACCTGTATATGACACTGACCTGGTAAACAACCTAGACCAACAAAGACTGATTGATATTTATCAATTAAATCATTTACATCTGATTTTTCATTTGACTGTGACTGACTGTTTACATTTGACTTTTCATTTGACTCTGACCTTTTGTTTACATGTTTTGACATACTATTTTGTGAATAACATTTTTCGTTTGACTTGACTTTTTTGTCTGACTGTACATTTTGACTTGACACAACATGACTTGACTTAATATTTTTGCCTGACTGTATAATCTGACTAGACTTGACATTTTTGTCTGATTGACTTGACTGGACATTATTTTCTGACTTGACTACACTGTATACACGCTTTATAAGGCCTAATTCAATGCAAGTTGTTTTTCCAATGACAGTTGGAGTTAACTCATTTAAATCAGCGACTATAAAATTTATGTCCTTTGACATTTGACTGTTCTGTGACTGAAAGTTACAATTGAACACTTTTTGACCTAAGACTTTGATCTGACCACCATTATATGCAGTTATCTTAGCACTACATTTTGATAATGAAAAGACTTGACACTTTAATGACTGAAATACAGACCTAGACATGATATTAGCATCACTGCCAGTATCTAAAATACATTTTACCTTTTGACCATTTATTTCCATGGTAATTGTCCAATCTGAATCACTTCCCACCTTGTGAACACATCCTATGAACAAGTTGTCATCACCATACTGATCTTCAGAATCTTCATCACTTGCCTGTACACAATGGACCCTTTTGGTGCGACAGTATGCTTGAAAATGTCCTATGCGATTACATTTTCTGCATTTTGCATTTTCTGCGGGGCACTTGAATCTATGGACTTGACCACAGCGCGAACACACATTCTTAGGAGTTGACCGACTTGACTGACTTGATGACTTATGACTATTAGTTGTTGACTGACGAACTTTTGATTTAGACCGTGTTGTTTTAGTAAACATGACTGTCGACTCCGTCTGTTGACCTTGAAGAGCTGTTGCCTGATTTTGAGATAAGACCATTGTTTTTGCCAATTCCAGTGCCTTGTCCAATGTCAGACCATCGTCTAGTAGTAATTTCTCACGTACTTGGTTATATTTGGAATGCATGTTACAAATAAACATTGCCTTTATAAGTCGATTTTGTAAAGAACCAAAATCGCACGATTGGCTTTTTGCTCTAAGTTTAGTGGCGAATTCTTCAAGAGATTCGTTCTCTGCTTGTTTGTATGTAAAGAAGTTGTGGCATTCAAATGTTATATTCGTTTTCGGCACAAAATAGTCTTCAAAAAGCTTGACGAGATCGCCATATTTGATAGTATCTTCATTTTTTTGAAATGAATTAAATATGTCAAGGCACTTTTCTCCGATCATATTTAGGAATATTGCCACTTTTCTCTGGTCATCCTCGTCTTCCAGAGATGACGCTCTTAGGTATAGCTTGAAAGACTGGTGCCATTTTTTCCAGTTTTGTGCGAGATTGCCCGCCATTACCATTGGTTTGCAGCCTCCTAGGCTAATCCTCTTGTAATGAACTTTTTCTTCAGTTTCATTATCGCTCGACATTTTGACTTTTGACAACATTTATACTAGTTCTTTTAGACTTCTGACACCATGTTTTAAGACTTATTAAAAAGACAAATGTGAGATTTAAATAACTTTTAATGTAGAGGTTATATAGACAGAGCATGACCGACAATCTGACAGTAGTTAGTGACGTCACACATGGTGTTACCATAACAATTGATTGCATTGTCAATCAGTATAAACGGACTTACCTTTTTTTCTTTCTTTTAATGCTAATTAAGTATGCAAATATAAACAAATACATAATCAAAAAACGAAACAATCTAAAAACAGAAAAATAAAACAAAAAATATCTGTCTACGTTACATACTCAATATTTACATTTTCCCTAGACAATTTTATTTACAAATTCTCACCTCAATCTTTAATTCACACTTCAACACTAAATAAAAAAAAATAAAAAAAACAGAAAACAAGGTTCAAACCTCGACCTACGGAACACCAAAGACATGTGGCCATTGTATGTAAATGCGGCGTGTTCCAAGTTCAGGCCAAGGTCTTGAGTAGCACGCGGGGTGTTAATATGGGAGCGTTCAAGTTTATGGTAATAGAAGACGGTTTTTTGTAAACACTGTGTTCCATTTTCAATAAAGTATTACGAAACTTTTTCGTAGTGTTTGGCTATGCCTGTAAAAAAATATTGAGTATTCATTTTCATTTTGCTCCAGTGGAGATTAATGTTCTTTGGTATTATCAGAGTATATCCGTAACATTGTAAGCGGATAAAAATAATTCTAACCTGCAAGATGCCATCGCATAACATATACCTACATTTGAAGTAATTGAGTGTTTGATTTTTATGTTATTATTTTTTGCATATTTTTTATATTTAATTTTAAGTTAACTGATGATAAGGTTATAGAAAGATAAAAATCAGAAATCCGAAAAATTTGCGGCAAGTTAAAAGAGATACATTTACTTAGCCTTTTGTAATTACCGACACGGTTTTATATTGTAATTAATGGGGTCAAGCGATATGGAATCTTAAGCCATATCCCGCTAAATATTCTACTGATTATCATAAATCTAATCACCCTGTGCCTTCTCACGGCTCCGTCTCAACACTTTGTGACACGAACTTTGGAAAAGACAAAGACCTTAATATGTCTTTATAAAGATAAGTCCATCGGTGTTGAAAGCGCGGTAACTTTTGTGCAACCTAGCAATCTATAAAATCATACACGGCAAAAAAGATTTCTTTCATTCAAGAAAATACAGTTTAGAATAATATATAAAATATAGATTTTATTTTAACCATGTTAATGGAGAATATGAGTTTCTTAATAAAGATGTCAAGAATGTCTTATTTTTGTTGTGAGAGTCCAAAGAGTTATAATAATTTTTTTCTGCAGTAAGTAACAAATCCTAAAAAATCAGACAGGATCTCATGGCGCAAAAAAATCTAATTCTTATTTTCCCTTTTAGCTATGACTACTCACGAACAGCATTGCATACTGTTGTTTAGAACCTATGTCGTCCTAACTATTTGGGCATCGATCTCTTCCCATATCTCAAGAAGGTTAGGCCATATAAACGTCATGAAAATCACAACCTAGTTGGTTGTGATCAAGATTGTAGTGCGATAAAATAACTTTTTAGGCAGTGTTTGAATGGCAGGTCTAGAGGTATAGGTCTATGGAACAGAAGGATCATAATGCTTTTAAAGAGATTATACTTACTCCTAATATCCTTAACAATATCGGGAAACAATGCTTAATTTCATCTTAAAATACTAATACTGTATTTATTTCCATCTTCTGTACTAAAGCTTCTCGTTTAAAATTTTTAATTTGTTTGTAAAACATATTTCACGGTAAAATATTTTGAATGTGGGCGATTTTTCTTTTTGAATATCCTTTTGACATTTGATATCTTCATAAAGCTTCATGGCCCAACCATCCTGGCAAAAGTATTATCTATACTTAAAAGGATGCCTAAAACACATGTTTTATAAGAAACTACCTTGTAACGAAGTAAAGATTTTATTATTATTTTAACCTCTACCAATCCGGACTTGGGCCGCGTGTGTGAAGTATGGTCGAGCCTTCAAGTATGGAGAGAGACCCGTACCTCTGGGAACCATATGGGTTGTTAACATGTCTTTATACCTTGGGGCATAATTCTCACTAAGGTATAACCGATATAAACATGTCACGCGAAACCTGAGTAAATATACAGGGTGTTAAAAAAAGTGCGTTTGAAATTTTAAGGGGTTACTCAGAATCAAGTATAGAATCCAGGAAAAATATTGAAAAAATTCGCTCTTCAATTTTTTTTTGCAGTTTTTCATACAAATTCTCGATTCACTATTTAGATTTAGTATGAGAATCTGAAAAAAAAATTGAAGAGCGGATTTTTTCAATATTTTTCCTGGGTTCTGTACTTGATTCTGAGTAACCCCTTAAAATTTCAAACGCACTTTTTTTAACATCCTGTATAATACACATAAGAAGAAATATCACTGCACATACAAACAATTAAAGAACCAACAAAGAAAAGTGATTAAAACACTGCCATGAACTAAAACCAAACCAGTACTATTGCCCCGGGAATTCGATTCGCATTCCCATTATTCCCGGGTATATTATGACCAACATTCCCTTTTCCCAAACGAATTCCCAATAGATCATGACTAACTGAAACTATAGCACAGTAACTCATCCCATCGTTTTGTTCCCCACGCGTCGGTCAGCAACCCACTCGTAATACGTAATCGGTGCTTAGTAAAAAAATAGGGATACTTCGGGAAACCGGGAAACTGCCGTCTCATCACCGAACGGTTTAGATGCTGTGTCGAAATGTCAGGATCGCATTATGAATGTTTAGCATAATGCTCTATTCAAATCTATTTCAGGATGTTAAAACATTCGGGAATCACACATTGCAATAGTGGTAGTAAAATGGCTGGAAAAAATAGTAAAATAGTAAAATGGTTGTTTGTTTGTTGACTCTTTATTGCAAAAAAAATATATACTAAACTTTAAAGTAACAGGAAAAATATACAACGGCGGACTTATCCCTTACGGGATCTACTTCAAGGTTGTTCATTGTTAATTAAATGAGCTATTAATTAATAAAGTGAGTTGCTTGCTTTCTATCGTCTAAATAAAACGCGGTTTTGTATAAAACTTATAAAAAAAGTTTCATTTGTGTATTCCTACATTTTTGCATTCCTTGTTAATAACGGGTTTCTGCGTGCGTGACATTTTGATAATTAGACGTTTTGCTTCTGGGCCTACTAAAAGAGGTACAGCACCAAACGAGCTTTGTCATTGAGGAAAATTAGATGAGAGGGCTCAATCTACCCTCACTTGACGATTTATTATGTATGACACGAGCTCTCGGACAATAAGCTCAAGATACAGCCGTGCCTATAGTTACCTCAGTATTTAGTACGTAGTTATGTAATACGTAAGGTCAAACTACATTAGCTGAAACTATTAAGAAATTGATAATATTTTACTCGTTATTACCATGCTCAAGTTTAAATAAGTACACTGGTGGACTAAGAAATCGACTCAAGGTTTGTTGCACGACTTTTGAAAAAATAACTCTATGTAGCAAAAAAACCTAAGCCAAAAGTTCAAAAACTGTGTGTTTACTATTTATGATTTTAGCTTGGTGGTTTTCTAGTTTTTAGGGTTCCGTAGCCAAATGGCAAAAAACGGAACCCTTATAGATTCGTCATGTCTGTCTATCTGTCTGTCTGTCTGTCCGTCCGTATGTCACAGCCACTTATTTCCGAAACTATAAGAACTATACTGTTGAAACTTGGTAAGCATGTGTATTCTGTGAACCGCATTAAGATTTTCACACAAAAATAAAAAAAAAACAATAAATTTTGGGGGTTGCCCATACTTAGAATTGAAACTCAATTTTTTTTTCATCAAACCTATACGTGTGAGGTTTCTATGGATAGGTCTTCAAAAATGATATTGAGGTTTCTAATATCATTTTTTTCTAAACCGAATAGTTTGCGCGAGAGACACTTCCAAAGTGGTAAAATGTGTGTGTGTGTGTGTGTGTGTGTGTCCCGTAACTTCTAAAATAAGAGAATGCTAAAACTAGAAAAAATATATGATGTACATTACCATGCAAACTTCCACCGAAAATTGGTTTGAACGAGATCTAGTAAGTAGTTTTTTTTGAATACGTCATAAATCGTAAACCACAAATTACCTTTCATTCAATCAACTCAAATATAAAAAAATATAGAGTTCAAGACTTGTGTGATTATAAATTTATACGGAACCCTCGGTGCGCGAGTCCGACTCGCACTTGGCCGGTTTTTTGTTTTTAGTGTTTAGCAGTTTTGTAGACTGAGTTATTTTTTTCAAAAGTCAGGCAAAAACCCTTGAGTAGATTTTTTAGTCCACCAGTGTACTCATTTAAACTTGAGCATGGTAATAACGCGTAAAATACCTATCATTTTCTTAACTCATGTTTTACTTCATTTGTTTGTAGCTTAGATACAAGACAGATAGATATACTCTCAGACAAGTTAGTTGCGTTAAAAAATGAGTCTTTATAGTTAAAGCTTATCGAGTTAGCGAAATCCCTTTGGAATTGACATAAACATGTTTACGAAGATGTCAAAACTTCTTTGACCCTTGTTACGGAATCTTCAGCAAACTTTAGGCTGTTTCTTGTCAGTAGGGTTAAAACTTATGAAAACTGCTAATGTAGCTTCAATAAGCTCCGGAACGGAACTGATAACCATGGGGGAGAAGGTTCTTCTCGGACAGATCCGGAAGACGTACTATAGGAGGTTCCTATGCCAGGTATACTATTGGTACATTATTCTACGCTATTTTTCTTTTGAGGCTTACAGGAAGTCGATGGATTGGACTGCTAATATATAAATTTTCCTTTCGCCAAACTAGTTTCAAATAAAAAACTGTGTGATGGTCTAGACTAGAATCATCTCCTTCCCATAATGTTCGAAAAACTAATGTGTTAAAGGTATACAAGAGTGCAACAAAAATTATTTAAGGTATGATTATCTAAATACATGCGTAGATGAGTCATCTTTGTATGAAAACTTAAATTCACAGTCATATTACAAAAGTTCAGTTCTCGAATAGAAACCTATTTTCAGCTACACTTTTTTTTATTACAGCCTGTGTAATCTTTTTACAGCCTACCATATTTTATCTTCTCTTAATTCAAAACGAGGGAAGCGAACTGAATTCCCAGGCCTTTCCGTTTTACGACACAATTTTTACGCCGAAAATGTTCAACATTGACCCAATTTTTGTCAGCTACTTTATATTCCTCGCCCACCGTGCTCAGCTGTCACATTGACAGCTCACTGACAGCCGTTTGACGTGACATTAACGTGCTTGCTCCGTGATGTGACCTATTTGTCTTGTTGAATAAGGAATTTGATTTGAGAAAAGTGATTTTAGCGATCGATTTATTATAGAAAACGACTGAAGTATTTTTATGACAATTTTCATGTCGCATAAGACTTTGTCTACTAACTGGTTTATAATTGTGTTTACGATTGTTTTGTTCAGTAGGTAGGTTTTTTTTACTCACTTTATTTTGGGGACTTTAATTTGACTACCCCAAAAAGAAGTTGATCTTTTTTTCAGGTGTATGTATGTTTGTTTTTTCTGTGTTGGGAAGCGAGTTGTTGTTAGATTAATTAAAAGTATCGTGAAAGATAAAGTGCCTCATTTTTAACAACAACGTTTAATTTACACTCAGACAAACGCGCGCTTTATACGTAATAAACATACTTTAATCCAAATACGCTGGCCATTACAACAAAAACCTACAGCGTTTTCTCTGAAATATCCAAGACCTTAATAAAACACTTCACCCTCCATTTTTAACCCTTAACCTCACGCCTCCTGCAATAACTGATCACGATACACTTAATGAGGTTATCTGGTAAGTGCGACCATGTTTTCGTGAATTTTCCGGATAAAAGAAATGTCTTATGAGACAAACTCAAACACAAAATAGTTTTTATTTAAGTAGATGCTTTACACATGCTTTTAAATCGTCATTTTTTTCTACCTAGTACAAAGTCCCTACCGCGCGGGACTTGTATAGGTCGCGTCAAACTTTAAGATCGCTGAAGGGTACTGAGTGGGGGAAGTGTGTGTTCACTTGGAATCCTCATGCTCGAATTTTGATATTCTGATTATGCCAATATTTATTGTCTAATAGTGCCCAAAGGAAAAAAATGTGCTATCGTAGTTTCAGAGAAAATCGAGTTTTTCACTGAGGCTGCTAGCGAATGTTTCGCTGGCAGCCTCATCTCTGGAACCAAGGAACTACTTCGAAATTCGAGCATGAGGATTCTAAGTGAACGCACACTTCCCCCACTCAGTACCCTTCAGCGATCTTAAAGTTTGACGGAACCTGTACACTCAACGTTTCGGGAAGTGTTTGCAAAACGAGAAGAACACAGACAGTTTTGAAACTAAGTACAATCATGCAGGTTACATTGAAGCCGAAAATGAGAGTTCGTTTTTTAAACTATTAGGTACTAACTTACTACTATATTACAAGTTTGTAAGCCATAAGTAGTTAAGTTATATTTGGCGGGCCATAAGTAGTTTAGTTATATTTTGTTTATTAAACGATCGTCTGTTCAAATAATATCAATATTAATTGTAATCTGTATTCATAAATATTTATATTTTATTCAGACGATAAATAAACAAAGCAATGAAGCGTTTAACGCAAAAAAATAATACATTGGATTAGTGAGCAATTTCTTAAAAAAATCTTGCATTTTCCAATACTATGGTCACCCTACTTGGTCCAGAGCAGCTTCATCTATGTAATTAAATTTTTATCTCCGTAGATTAGGTCTGACTTTAATTTCCGCTTAGAGACTACTAGCGCAATTAATTTTGAACAAACATCATGTCTGTTGCAGGCTGCAAATTGTGGTAATTTTAATTAACATGGTCATTTTAGGCATTAACCGAGTGAGTGAGTTAAGCGGCGAATTTCAGTGAATTCGGTCAAAAGTTTGAGAGGGGACAGGTAACAAAATGCTTACTTTGTTTCCATTTCATTTCAGAATAGCGTAACTGATTTACAATAATTGACCACGCTGAATACGTTAAAAACAACCGACTTCAATCGCAACAACTCAAATTTAGCTATGGTTTTGTTAATTTTCTCAAAAACCGCTGATTCGATTTCGATAAAATTTATATGGGACCACCTGTGGAGAGTTTTTAAACAAAAAATAAATTTTCCAAATCGGTTCAGGCGTCTTCGAGTAATCTGTGAACATACATAACAAAAAAAATTCCGAATTGAAAACCTCCCCCTTTTTTTGAAGTCGGTTAAAAAAACTCCAATTTGTTAAATATATCCTGTTTACATGTACATATATAAATTACACTCAAAAATATTATCATCTGCTTGATCAGTGAGTTAAAAACACTGCTTACTAACGAAGCACAAAAAACCATCAGATGTCGCTTTACGTCGTCATATGTCGTTTTATGACATATATTGTTATCGCCAATGTCGTTATGAAAGTTATCTGTGTTGGAATCAAATTGTGCCGTGAAAACAATTGATTTCGCAATTGTGTCAACTGTCAAATTGAGATTTGTCCAAGGAATTTATATGTAGTGTTATAGTAGATATACAAGCTCTTTGGATTTATTATATAGATATCTTGCATAATAAACACTCTTTAGTCTGACGTATCTTGATAATGAGGTTATGTTTAGGAGCAAAATGTTTTTTTTTCTTTTCTAAATTGAATCTAAAATGAAATAGACTGGACTTTTTGGCGGGAACTCGCGGCAAGAGTTTGTCATTTTTGTTTTATTATCCGAAAAAATAGATATCGTGGTTTTTAATGCATAATATTGATAGTGTATTGTTCAATAAAGTGCCATTTAAGTGTCTAATATGTAGGATAATGAAATAAAAGTGTGTAGACTGTGTTTCGAGTGCTCTCAAGAAGTCCATGAAATCTTCATCAAAAGTGCTATCATTTTGTTGAAGAATAGAGAAAAAGTTAAAGACGACAGAAATTGATAATAAATGAGAACTCAAATGAAATAGAAAAATATTTAGAGAAGAGCAAACTACGTAAGAATAGGCTGTATGGCCAGAGAAGCCTTTGCCTTTTCCTTGCAAAAGCAGGAAAGAACCAAACAAAAAAAAAAAAAATGAAATAGACTGTAGTAGACGCTGTACACATTCTTTTTTTTAATCTTACTTTTTTCCAAATTCAAAGTTTCTACCACTCAGCATCTGTGTAAAAAGTCAGCTTCGTTTAGCTTTGCTGTGTATGTTCAAAGAGAACTATTATGATTTGTTCTTGGAAGTTAGTACAGTCTTTTTTAATTGAGCTAACACCTCTTATACCGACTATAATATACAAAAAGAAAAACCAAATGACCATTAAAATGTTAGCGTCATTGATATGGAAGATGCGATTAAATTCCGATGCATTTGAAACCTAATCGAATTCCACACACTAGTCTTACGAGAGGCGGGCGTTCCTCGGACCTAACAGGTGTTGGTAATTTGACGTGTTAATAGCTGTGTAAACGGTTAATACAGAGACAGATTTGATATATACAGGGTTCTATTATAACTTAATTTTTTACTCAAGATTCAGAAATTTGGTTGGATAATTTCGTTTATTTCCAAATTCGTTTCTTCTTTAGCAAAACTGTTAGTAGGTACCTAATATCTTTGACATATACATATACATAATAAAAATATGTAGGACCAGATAACTGAAGAGTCTACTCATCACAATGAACAACTTTCTCCAAGAGACCCATAGTCGTAACACATAAAGCAATTTTGGATTTCAATTACAAATTTTTCAGGTATTTCGCCAATTTAGTAGACACTTTTTTCGTTCATAAAATCCTGCTTTTTAATTATTTTATGCTATTTTCATGTTCAATCGAATTTCAGAGACGCTGGAATTTCATCAAGGGTTGTATCCAGTTTTTGTTCGGGTGGAGTAAATTGGGCCACTCGGACAAAGTGGGCACATCGGCCAGATCAGACATTACGGCCGCCCCACCAATAAATCCGGAAACTTTCCGCGTTAACTTCTATTTGGGGGGAATTTTCCCAAACTCCACTCGGCGGCGTCTTAATTTATTTATTTTGGAAATTGTCGGTAGTTTCGTTTGATTTATTTTATTTCTTCGTTTTCGAGGGCTTTATGATAAATGTAGGTTGAAGTGTAATTCTACAGTGTTGTGAATTTGTTTTCCTCGGACTGTTGAAAGTTTAAATAAATTCTGATAATCGATAGTATTATTTTAAAAAAAATGTGAATTTGTGTCAAATGCACTTGTAGATCGATTTTTGATGAATTTAAAAAGTTGACAAAGAAAAACAAAACCAATCAAAATATTTTATACAATAAAGCTTCTTTTAAAATGGTTCCTTGCGGTACATAATTTATTATGAGATTCCTGGGTTTTTATGGCAGTTCTGTGTGCTCCTATCCTGCTCATAATAGGGATACTACTTTTTCTCACTTCTTTTTACGAATGAAATATTTAACGTCATATTCGTATTAAATTCTAGGACCCACAATAAATATTGCATTTAAAAACGTCCCTTTGCTAGAAAAGGGCCCATTTTTCCCGGATGGGTTCAAATTGTTACAATCTTGGTTGGCAATATTTTACCATTATGAAAATTGTCGAGAATCTCCCGGATATATATGCACGGTTTTCATGTTATGGTGGCCCATAATACGCCGTCAACAAAAAACCCACGTGGCATAAAATTATATGAAAATGTGCATTTAAAAGATTTCTTTAATATTATTGTATTGTATGAGTATTATATGAGTAAAATATAAAATACAAATAAATTTATTGAAGAGGAAAGTACAAGTGCAAGTACGAGTGCTTTTATAAAAATCTGTCACAAGCATAATATTTGGATATATCACGAGAAAATATATCATATATACCTAAACATAAAGAATCATTTATTCAATTCTACAACTAACACTTATTGTAAAAAAATAAGCATTGCATTAAGTACAGAAACATTTACATAAACCTAAGAATAACAAGCAAGAGTAACATAGAACAAAAGTAATTAATAAATCACATTATTTTCAGTTAAAAGTAAAATACACCCTGTATTTTTATTCCAGAACAAAGAAAACATGAACGTCCAAAATTTCATTCAGAAATTTGCATCTACAGTATGTAGAACATTTGTAACAACACGATTTTCTCTCACAAGGATAGAATAGAAGCTATTTGCATACTCTGTCGTTTTGCTTACGCGCCGCGACGAATCCCATGTTTTTAGAGCAGTCTCCATTTTCCAAGGGAAATGTTGTTGTTCTAACCAAAAAAAAAATTTTACTCATCTGCTCCGAAAGGAGAACATTTTTTGAGAAGAATGTTTGTTTTTTTGGCGGATTCTGTAGACTAAACTGGTTTATAGTAGTCCATATGGTAAAAATATAATAACAAAAAAAAATTAAAACACCTTGAAACTTTAGTTATTATGAACTTAACTGACAAAAATGTGTTTTTAAGAATATTTAAATTATATCAATGATTTTTTCCATACCATATGTTAGTTAAATTTCATACAATATTTAATTTACTTTTGTCACGGATTATTACATTACAGTACATTTACGATATTGCCTAAAATACACAAATTACAACTTCGATAGACGTGAGCCTAGATTGTGAACTTCACTGAATTCGACGTAATTACCACAGACTATATTTCACATTAAATTTCCTAACTTTCCCTAAATAAACCTCGGTTCAGCTCCCCATATTTGATATGTAAGATTCATATCATGCGGCGTAGCTTCTCAAACTTGTCAACTGTAATTAGAAACAGATTTCTATACCTACTTTAATTTTAGACTTCTTTGTGTGTTTGATACTTTTCCTGTACTGTACAGGCAGTTTTTTTTTTTGCTAATACTTTATTGGAAATTCCCGTTCTCCTCATGAACCTGAAGGTCGACAAAGTTGTTCGTTTTACCAATTTTTTTTTTTCATTCAAATCTATAATAATATATTGATTCAAAACCTTGTTTTAAAGAAGAGTATTTACACGTTATTTTTTTTAATTTTATTTCTTCTACCTAATACAAAATTCCTTCCAAGCGGAATTGGCCAATTTTGTAAAGTATGAGTTGTCGGTAGAGTATTAACTTAAATGTCGGTAAGATTTTTTTAAAATCCGTTAAGACTAATTTTAACAACTCCTTTAATATTACATCCTTTGTGTGAAAAATAAAAAGTGATTATATTGAGCTTGTCTTCTAATTTTTTTAACTAGCACAGTTAGAGTTAAAATTCGCGACTTTGACACCACAATGTAACTACAATATATCAAGTGTATAGGTACAGATAGGAAGGTAAGTACACTTACAAAGTTTGCGAGTCTTCCGACTGTACGATAAATCAATAAAAAAGATTTATCTAACTCCTCAATCTACTCACTTTTCTTATAGAAACTTCTCAAAAAGTTTTTCACGTTCAGAAAAAAGTTTTGTAACAATTTGTCACAGAATGACACGTTAGACGGCGTATCACGTAACGGTAGTGACAGTAACTCATTAAAGGATTACTCCATTTTGTTCCACTAGCCTTTGAGCTTCTGAAGTCGTGAAATAATAGACATTTTTTTTGTTTTATTTTACCCCGAGATGGGGAAGGCAAAGGATCAGAGCCATACAGCCTAGTCTGTTGTAAATCTTCTATCGAATTTAGAGTCCAAAAGCCATTTCTTCCGTATTTCTTCGTCTCCATAGAAAAAATAAATTAAGGCCAAAGCCATTTCTTCCGTCTTTAAACCTATCTTCAGCAAAATGATAGCACTATTGATGAAGATTTCATGGACTTCTTGAAAGCACTCGAAACACAGTCTACACACTTTTATTTCATTATCCTACATAATAGACACTTAAAAGGCACTTTATTGAACAATACACTATCAATATTATGTATTAAAAACCACGATATCTATTTTTTCGGATAATAAAAGAAAACTGACAAACTCTTGCTACGAGTTCCCGCCAAAAAGTCGAAGTAATAGACAGTTATTATGATCTAGGTAAGACAAATTGAGAGCCTTATTTTAAGGTATATTTTCTTTTCTGATATCGTTACTATCTTTTTTATAGACAAAAGAGATTATTTTTGTAATAAATAAGAAAAAAATAATTAAACTATTTATTTCACTTCACTTCAGTTTTTTTTTTTTACTTAAAACTAACGCGGAAATCTTAGAATATGAAGATTATATTGCGCTGTTAGCA
The DNA here is from genome assembly GCA_958295455.1 of Coleophora deauratella. NCBI lineage: Eukaryota > Metazoa > Arthropoda > Insecta > Lepidoptera > Coleophoridae > Coleophora > Coleophora deauratella. The sequence continues at coordinate 2,686,538 of OY282406.1, forward strand.
GTTGCCGATAAGTGTTTTTGCCGGTGTAATATTTTTTTATGGAAGCATTTAGTATGTGTCTTGTGTCTTTTATCGTATCTGTAATCAAATTATTAGTTTATTTTTTTAATATAAGTTATTTTTAAATAATTACTTTAATTACTACAATTTTCAGACACACCTAGTAATCATATGTGCAGTTTCCCTCAATGTTCGCCGTTTGTTTGTTTGTTTGTAATCTCTTAATTGCACAAAACATAAATTTTACAAAACAATATTGTGTAATTAAAATAAAAAAACAGTTTGTACAAAGGCGGACTTATTATCCCTGGAAGGGATCTCTTCCAGTCAACCTTTGAGCAGGTAATGCATCAATATAAACAATAATATTTTCTTTCCATCTAGAACGGCAGAATTCGACTTAAAATTACTTCACAAGTGCTCATTTACGCCAGGGTTGTTTTATATTATTAGTAGGAATTTTATTAGTAAAAGTTCTTAATAATTTTGGATTCGGTTCTGCCTTTCTTACTCTGTAACTCATTTCTCGCGGCAACCCTAATATTGTATAATAAAATTTCTAATATAAATTCGCGAATATGAGTTTCTAATTTAAGACATATAGTATGATTAGCAATAATTAACGCAAGATGTAAGGTTTATGAGAATTGAGTTACAGTTTGCTAAAGGCAGAATTGAAGTAGAGTATGAAGAACTTCTCAAAAAAAAACAACGACATTTCGGCCACAATTCAATCAACTTGTTGCTTTTAATATAATTTTTTAAATTTATATTTTACTAAACCTGTTAAAATTACCTGTTTATATACAATTCAATAAGAAAACAACCGACGCGGCGAGCTCACGAAAAAAATTCAATTTAAACTTTAAACTGGAAAATTCCTTTGAAAAAATTCCTGATACCCGCGGGGGGAGGAAACATGAAACAAAAAGTAACTCGACACAACTCAATATCCACTAAGGAAAACTGACAAAGGCATACCTGAACTACATGTTGAGGTAAATTGGGAACGAAAAGGGAACGTATACATAGTTACGGAGTGCGGAACGTTGCAGGGGTTAAATCGAGCACTGTCGAGCAGCGAGATAGGGAACTGAGAAAATTGTAAGAAATGTAACATAATACACGTGTCAAGATAAACGAAAACAAAATTTAACATAGAGGGTGAAGAAAAATTGATGCCAACAGGACTTATACAATACAAACAGTTGCGAAGTAAGGAGTACTTACTTTATAACAAAGAACTATGTATTCCTTGCCTATAACACAACTAAATAAATATTAAATATTTACGTATAAAACGCTGATACTTTTTGTCTTGTTTTCAATGTTAGTCAGGTGACGGTCACGCAGGTTAACCGACTACTAACACGGTCATAACCTGGATGGGTTTGTTTAAGTGGTATTTATCTATAATGTTCTCATGCTCGTGCTTTACAAGGCATATTAAGGCATTGATGCCGGTTGCTATCAGTAAATGGCAGTCGTTAAGCGATGTTAGAGCCTAGGGCTCTAACAGCTTAAAAACTTCTGACACTAGGGTTGACACTAGCCCCACAATCTTAGGGTTGACACTAGCCCCACAATCTTAGGGTTGACACTAGCCCCACAATCTCTACTAATCTGGACCTGGCCCCCATGTGTGGAGTAGAGGCTTGTACTTAAAATATTTACTTTACTTAATTAAAATATCCTAAAATAATAAAAAAACTTAGTTATTAGAGTATTACCAAATGTTAATATGCTAGCTGTTTGTTTACAGAGTCTTGTACTTAAAATACTTACTTAAAATATCCTAAAATAATAAAAAAAACTTAGGTATTAGAGTATTACCAAATATTAATATGCTAGCTGTTTATTTACAGATTCCAATAATTGATACTCAAAATAAAACGACCCACAGTATCACATTTTTACCTTCCACCCCATTTCCAGCCTCGTTGACATTAAATAAGACCGAAAAAATATATAAACATGCCTGATATCTTGTGCACATACCCCGAAAGATGTTTAGAAACAGCGCTGTCAGCGAATACCTGCCGAATATTACTTATTCATACGTTTAACTGGTCCCGGGAAAGGTAGCATTCGTCCTCGTTTGAAGAATATCTTGAAAGATTTTTGGGTGGAAATGTATCGGTTGCCGTTTCAATTTCGAACGCCGCGATTTTTCGAAACTTACAAAAGAAAATTTTGTATTTTCTTTATATTGTTTAGCGTAGAGTTTTCACACTATTTTTGGCGAACTAATGGAGTTCTGTGAAACTAGAGGAATTTTCACGATTTTGCCAAAGATTTTCAAAAACCTTCTCTGTCCAGTCGGAAACAATTCCATTACCATTGACAAAACTTTAGACATCTTTCTTAAATGTTTCTCTACTTTAAAATTGAGAACTTGTCTCTATTGTAGGAATATCTCGAGATATGGGGAGTGACCAGTGCTCCAAAAGTGGCGCTACGAATTGTCATACTTATTTGATTATGATTATCGCATATTTATAGAATTCGTTTACACTTAGTTCATAAACTTTAGCACTCTTAAAAAAAACCGGCCAAGTGCGAGTCGAACTCGCGCACCGAGGGTTCCGTATAAATTCATAATCACACATGTCTTGAACTCTATATTTTTTATATTTGAGTTGATTGAATGAAAAAAAATTTGCGGTTTACGATTTATGACGTATTAAAAAAAACTACTTACTAGATATCGTTCAAACCAATTTTCGGTGGAAGTTTGCATGGTAATGTACATCATATATTTTTTCTAGTTTTATCATTCTGTTACTTTAGAAGTTACAGGGGGGACACACACATTTTACCACTTTGGAAGTGTCTCTCGCGCAAACTATTCGGTTTAGAAAAAAATGATATTAAAAACCTCAATATCATTTTTGAAGACCTATCCATAGATACCACACACGTATAGGTTTAATGAAAAAAAAATTTTTGAGTTTCAGTTCTAAGTATGGGGAACCCCCAAAATTTATTGTTTTTTTTTCTATTTCGGTGTGAAAATCTTAATGCGGTTCACAGAATACATCTACTTACCAAATTTCAACAGTATAGTTCTTATAGTTTCGGAAAAAAGTGGCTTTGACATACGGACGGCCAGACAGACAAACATGACGAATCCATAAGGGTTCCGTTTTTTGCCATTTGGCTACGGAACCCTAAAAATTGGTTTGTTTACTTTAACATTTTTTTACCACCTACTGATTATTATTGCTATTTCATTCACAACGCCGCGTGTCCCGCCTATTTTCCTCCCGTATGTTTTCCATCGAGGGTCCCTATGCAATGTCAGCGGAAGATTTACCTAAATCGACGTGAACATCCCGCCGTGTGTCATGTGAGTCGTGAACACTTCTGAGTATCTTAAATGATACGACATGAAGAATAAATAAATGAAAACATTAAAGAGAAATAAAAGGAAAATGTATAATCTTATCGCTGAAAAGCGATCTCTTTCAGACAACCTTTCGAAAATTAATATACTTGTTACAAATATGCCCTACCACCAATCAAACCGAGTCCTAGAAAATTGGACCTCACCGGGAATCGAATCCGCGACCTCCTAATATGAAGTGAGTGTACTAGACACATGGAGTTTGTTTGTTTGTTTGTAATCTCTTTATTGCACAAAACATACATTTATAGATGTATGTATGTATGTTTATAGGAGTATAGATGTATTTTTTACAAAGAACACAAAAAAGGAATATTTCTTTTAAACGATGCTTGATGGTTTTAACCCTGAAATGATATATTCAAAATACAATATTTAATCCATTGCCAAATCTATAAAGCACAGTAAAATGTAACAATTTTAGTAGATATCGAATATTTTACTCCGTAAAGTAATAAATATCAATTTGTTCGTCCTAGGCTGTCTGTGAAACAGCTGAAAGTCTTGGAATTCTAAGCCCATTAATCAAATTGATAAACAAATACGATATTTCAGTTTCAGTTCTTATAAATGATGTAGGATCCGTTATTTATTTGACTTAGCCGTAATGTAGGCACAAGATAAATTATTAAACAAAAAAAAAGTTTAAGATTTTCATCACTTTCATAATACGGTATTTGACTAGTAGTCATTTGAGTGACTTTTTATCAACTGTTAAAAACGTCATTTTGTTCTAAAATTGTTTGCGTTACAAGTATGTGACGTTACAGTCTTTGACGAACTTATTCCGTGTTTTTAATTAATATAAAATTCTTAATGAATGAAAACAGCAATCAAGTAAGTTATTTTTGTAATTTTAGGAGAAATGCTATTTAGTGAATAATATTTTACAATTTATTATTGGTACTGTCAAATACCCCATTAAAACAAAATCTCAAATGAATATGAACTTTACACTGCAAAGATTAAGCTTTAAAATCATAATAGCTATTTCTATAATGTCTCACGACAGATGACAGCTACTGCATCAAATCAAGTGTTCCATTTTCGAATTGAGCGTTCGATTTTCAAATTAATTTGGAGCCGAGTTCTAATTGGTGCTACGTGACTTTGACGTGTTCTGTGACCAAGGCCATTGTTTGATTTTGAATTTGGAATTCTGAACAGTAAATAATGGGGACGAAATATTGATGTGTGAATCACGTATTGTATTAGTATGCGTTTATTGTGATTTTATAGTAAAAGGTCTTTGTTTTAAATATTTTTGTTTCCAATTAAACTTGCCCCATTATACAAGAAGCTTTGTTTGTGAAATAGGGTAACTGTTTCCAAAAGCAAAGTCTGTTTTCGAGAAGAACATTTGCCTATAGAGCTAAACATATTTATTCCAGTGAGACAGTGAAAACACAGCTTACGTGTTTTTGATGACTCCTGATAAGACTACCACTTTACCATCATTAACTCCTATAATTACAGACTCTAGATTCACGGATACTTAAGGCATACTAATAATACTTTTTATTACTTATTATATACACGTTAAAAGTATCAACTTCAGTCGTATCTAACATATACAATTTATTTAGGTACGTTCTTTTAGTTTTTAATAATTTGATCAAAATTACTGAATTGAATTTAATACAGTCTATATCGCAGATGGAACCATCGCAAAATCGGTCTACAATCGTCAAAGATAGTGTTCGAAATACACAAAAAATAACAACATTTTTCTGATATCCTACCAGGATAACATATAGGTACAGGATATACACAGTAGATACACTAACTTTCAGTTCCATAAGGTACGTTTCCTACCTGGGACCGATCGCCATTAGAGGAAACTCACTCATTAGAGTGGCGTATCCGGTGGAACAAAGACTACCCTCATTAGGCAGACGAGGAATTTTCTTGAATTCCCTCGGAATTTTCTTTGACATTTTTGAAGGAATTGCTTTGCCGTATTTTTTGGAAAGGTCAAGTCGAAAAATTATTGGTTGATCAATATTAAATAGAGTAATGGAGGAGGTTTTGATAAAGACTAAACTATTTTTTATTTATTTCGTAAAAGTAATATATAATATAATAATAATAATATCCGGGACAAATCACACACGGTCATCTGGCCCCAAACTAGGATTCCCTGTACTATGGGAACCAGAGACTGATATACATACACATATACATTTAAATACATACATATATAGATATAATACACCCAGACTCAGAGCAAACGATTTTGCTCATCACAGAAATGTTATCCCTGGGTGGGGATCGAATCCACGACTCTCGGATAAGAAGTTAGGAGCGCTAACCACTGAATCACCGACTCTATAAAGTAAGACCATACTTCACATGTGGGGCTAAGTCCGGTTACGTTGGAGACACATTATACCTATTGTCCGTTCATTTATACGTATTTTAGTCTCTTTTTTTACCCTCAATTCGTAAGCAAAAAACACAAAAACACTTCTTAACCAAATTTCCCTTTGTCCACAGACTGCGTCCACATCCAGCTCTACAAAGACCTGAAAGAGAGACAGAAGAACGGGCAGACGAAGGCCTCTCTTTCCCTCCAGCAGTATTTAGGAGTGGAATCTGGCTTCACACTCGATAAGGAGTCGAACACACTAGCAATATTGTGCGAAGATGTAGTCCCAGTGCTGGCTTTTGATACGAGGGAAGGCTTGATCCAGTGGAGAGTGAAGGTCAGTATTTCATCATCACATCTTCTATAGTCTACAGTCAAGCAGGTTGTCAAAAATATCTCTCACTGAAACTTTAAAGGGGGCTTCTACTCATTGTACTGAACATATTGACGCCATTTCAATTCGCTACTGATTTCAATATAACTACAATTATTCTAACAAACAAATATGACTTTCTTCTCAGGTGCAACACAACTTGGGCAGTAGCAAGGAGTTCGCTGCGGTCCTTATTTCGGCCCCCGCGGCCTCGGGCATCAAGCCAGGGCCGGTGCGACTGCACGCGTGTGGTCCCCGGCTCGCGCTCGTCGCAGCGAGGCCCCCTGAGGTGCTGGCGCTTTGGGAGGTCAAGCTTTTGAGGTAAGTGTTTTAAAACAAATTGTTTTTTAAAAAGCCATGTTTATTTTCTATGTGAAACATAAGAGTGTGCAGTTTTTTAGAAGAAATATGACACCACAAAATATGTATCAAAGTTCAGATACAAAAAATAAAATTGCTATAATACAATTTTTCATTTTTTTTTCATTTGATATCAGTTTCATATAGTATCTACGCGTAGTAGCTAGGAGAATACAAATGTATTAATGTATACGTAATCAAATGAAACCTTAAAATTTAATACATTACAGATGGTAACCGATTTTGCCTATCATGCCATGGAGTGACTTAATTTAAATTAGTGAAAAATAATTACACATTATAATTAATTTACTCATACAACTGAAGAAAACCCCCGAGAAACCAATTTCTCGAGGATTTAAAAATATACTAAGCTCTCCTAAACAAAAAAGAAACAAACAATCTCTTGGTCTTCCAAGCCACAAAGCGCTTCTTCGTTTATTCCATCTAACTGCTGTTTGATTTTATACACGAACGAACAAGGAAAATGGAAAAATTAATGGTCATTCTCACGCTCAGCGATTAAAATTCAAAACGATATTAAATTAATTGACACTCACATTTTTTTACGTAACAATAAAACAAACGACTTAGCATGTCTCTTGTGCCCTTGAAAATAATAATCTGAAGTCTTGTGAAACCTCAGCGTTTTCTTGTCTAATTTGGCTAATTTATCGCGAATTTTCGTCGCCGGCGCCGAGGCAAACGATGCTATGCTCTGTGAAGTGTCACTGCTCGTTGCTCCTTTATCCACCATTTGCAAAGTTGACGAAACACAGACATCTCCCCGTTCGCCCAATTTAAATCTGAAGTTTAGACGTCAACAACAGCGTGGAATATCAGGGCAGGATTAAGGAGAGGGTGAACTCGTTTATTGTTTTCGTTTATATCGTTTCAGAGGTCGTGGCTGAAGAATTTATAAATTAATTGTAGTATGCTGCTTTTCCTCATTTTGCTCACGCAGTTCTTTATTAACTTGAAAATCACTTTATCATAATTCTAGTTAAAATACTATGACATACGCCCTGTACAGAGAGAAAATAAGACGGAAAAAGTTCTAAAATGACGAGTATTAATATCCTGGAATGCTAAACTTTATCTGTATAACGTTGAGTCCAGCTAAGATATTGCACAGAGACACCAACCATGAAGCTAATGAAATATGATACGCAAATACATCAATAATGTCAGAGATAAACTGAATCGCTATGTATATGTCCTCAGTAGGCTGCGTAAAGTAGCGTCGCTGTCAACGACATTAGCTGCATACCATGGATATGTTGCCTCTGTGCTTAGGTATGGTTTGCTAGTGTGGGGCAATTCAACTGACATAAACCGATTATTCATAGCTCAAAAGAAATGCATCAGGTCTATCTGTGGGAAGCCTCCTTTTGAGTCTTGCAAGCCATTATTTAAATCCTTGGGTATTATGACGCTTCCAAGTATTTACATCCTAGAAATAGCAAATTTTGTAAAGAGAAATCCGGAACTTTTCAAAACTGCGAAAGAAGTTTTTCCGCGAAACACTAGAAATACCGACAGATTAGTTTACAAAATTAACTTTTTATCAACAACAATGTCATGGTATGTGTGTTAAAATATTTAATGCTTTGCCAGAACAATTTAAGAATATGCCTGCCAAATATTTTAGATTAAAGTTAATCACTTGGTTAAAAGAGAAAAACATTTACTCTGTAAATGACCTTTTAAAATTATTTACATGATTTTGTGTGTTTAATGTTATTACTTGTGTTATGTATTTACATATCATAATATGACGAAATATGCTGACTTTACTTATATTTTAACATCTTATGTGACCATATTTCAAGTGAATAAACTGAATTAAAATTGAAATATACAGCATTGCTGATAGTCAGCAACTAATTGGCTGTAAAATCTCGTTCGGAATCGCTATTTCAGTATCACAAAGTGCCACATGTGCCTAAATCTTTCTATCGTTTATAATAGAATTATTAGCGAAATCTCTTATGACTTCAGTGAAAAAAAAAGAATTAAGCAAAATTTATTCAATCCTCGAATCAGCCAATTACAATCTCCTCATATCCCGCCGCGGCTTCCACCGAATTTGATAACATGATAGGACAGGGATACGGGGTTTCGTCTTGGGAATCTAGCGGTCCGGTACCTATCTCCGACCCTGTGCAAACTTGGCAAATCCCCGGTGATCCGCGAATCGAGTCTGTACGCAAATCGGCCGCGATGAGATATGGCGCCGTTTTTCACCGAAACGGCTTAGCAGCCGACTTGGTAGGCACTGCGTCTTAGCATCATAGCCTGAAAAAGTTTTCCTCTTTTTTTTCCTGGTTGAAGTAGGTTCAAAACACACCCAAGACATATTTTTTTTGTAAAGCGATTTGTATGTTTTTTTTATTCTTTACAGCAAGCAAAATGTTGCAGCTCAAATAATCGCATCGCGTAGTTTTTTGATTCGCGTTTACCCGACTGCTCCGATAAGCAGTAATTGTATTCGGGGGGGGGGGGGGTTTTGACATATATATATTTTAATCTACATACACCCTATAGCTACTTCGAATTAAATCTCTTCCAATTTTATTTTTTATTTCATAAATTCCATAGTTCACGAACAAGGGTACATTTTAATGTTTTTATAAATTTGTATGTACTACCAATAGTTTTTTAATGTAAAAATTTACTGTAAATTATTTTCTTTCTAAAAATGTTTCTTTAAATAAATACCTATGTAAGATTACAAAACTTATTAACGAAAATGTTTCCGAAACTTCAACCCTGCAAAACTTTAGTTTCACGTGAAAATTTAAAGCTTTCTTCCAAACTTTATTTAACACGATATTAATAAATACTTACTTAGGTAAAGTAGTCCCGCGCTCGTGCAGACAACTTTTCTACAATGTTACCATTTTCTGGAAATCATTGAACACGGTAAACTTTCTATTAAGCTTTTACTTAGCTTCCCAAAGGAAATTCTAAAAACTCTGAAAAGGGATTGAAAGAGGAAACTCTATTTTCGCCATATAGAATGGAGAATTTAGAAAGAACTTAGGCTGAAGAAAGTATTTTCACAGAGAAGAATAATTTTAAATGAACAGCAGAGATAATTTGGCACCCTTTTTATACCGAACCCAAGAAATGTAATGAAATATGTAATTCTTCAAATAAACTCAAAAATTTCCGCTTTAATTAACATATAAACCCAATTTTGCGAATAATGACAAAATTATGCAATATTGTATTTTATTACATGCGCCCTTCGGCCGACATAACACAGGGGGCGCTAATTTTCTTTTCCAAGTAGGTCAAATACGCCATTAATAAAATGTGCAGCTTTTTTCGTAATGTTCGCGCCATTGGTATCAATAAAGCCTTTATTGTTGGCAATATCATTGCTTTCTTAACAATACTAATGAGTCTAGATGTTTGTTACTCAAACGTGCAAAAACGACTTAACAGCTCTTGATGAAACGCTTAAAGATTAGATACAGTTTAAGTTTACATGAAAATAATTATAGATGTTATAATAGTAAGATCACAAATCGATGTTTTCATGAATTTTGGGAAAGCGAATACATTTGAAGTAGTTTTTCAATTTTTATTTTATTGCTTTAGTTCTAAAATTTTAAAATCATCTCCCAAAAATAAATTAAGCAAAATTGAAATAGCTATCTTAATTTAACTCAAAACGATTTTCACCCTTCTTTTTCTTTAGCATTTCTGCAAAATATTTTGAGAGCAAAAATAATACAGTAATATTTTATAATAGCCCCAGCGGGTCCCCTAATTAGGCCCAAAGGATTTGTTGTGCCCTGTCGCGGGGTTGAGATATTGCTAAGATAATTCAGTTGGTTTTTTTTAAGCTGTCCGTGGCTCAGTACGGGTAGGTTGGGCACATCAGGGTACCCTATTTACGAGAATGTGTACGTGTATGTGTGAGTGTGTGTGTGTGTGTGTAACTTACTCTATTGTATCAAATGGGTGTAAAAAGTATGTTTCGAATTTTAGATAAAGAAAGTTTTAAAAATAGCATCTGTAATCGCGTCTGTGTGTATATGTTACTGTAAAAGCCCATATATTAGTAACTCTTAGGTTTTACTAGTACTTAAATCTTAGGATTTACCAACATTTTAGATTAGATTAGGTTGGACTTTTACCCCCGAATCGGAATGCGTATATGCGTACTCGCGCATGCGCATTTGCGGGTATACATGCGCGCGAGCATAAGGGTTGATTTGGTAAATCTTAGAATTTACCGTAGTTCGGGCTTTAAAAGTAACATATACATGTGTTTGAGCAACAAACTAATAAAAAAAAAATTATCCATTATTATTATTAAAAACAAAAGAATTAAAATATGGCCCACATCAAAAACAAAAACTGCATTCGCAATGCGTTTTTCTGCCCACCGTGGTCCATATTTGTATACCCAAGTTTTTAAAAAACTGGACATTCTTGAGTGCTCCAGGTATTCTTGCAAACAAAAAATTCAGACTTGGCTTTTGGGTTTGGATTATTTTGAGTGTGAAAAAATTTTGATTCCACTTCAATAGTGTTTTTATTGTTACTTTACATTTCTTAGTTTTAGTTTTTTTTTTTAACACACCTAATTGTAACCTTACTTATAGGAAGAGACTAGTTCCCCCGACACAGGGTATCCTAGTGGGGGTTCTAGAGCTCCCAACAGTTTTGTTGTAAACTTATCTGTTAATGTAAATAAATAAATTTATTATTATTATTTATTATAAACGTACATTTTTTACACCTGTAATGGTAAAGTAACGACCGCTTTCAAAGGTCTAATAAAATCTGTTGAAACAGCTAATATTAAACTCATTAAACTGAACAACTTTTCCCCAAGAACTGATTGTTCACTCTTAGAAAGCGTATAATTTTCTGTTCTTCAAGATTATTAATGAATCTCTTTCGTTATTATAACATTATATTCACACGGTTCAAGAGTTATTTATTTTGCCCGATTTGTCTAGACGCGTCCACGGCAGATGCCAGTGAAGTTTCGAAATTAATTACAATACTTCGGAACTGAAAAATAATACTTCAGTGCACTGGTAGTATCTATCGTACCTGGAGTTGAATTATAGGGCAAGGGATAGAAGGAAATGATGACTAGTACTAGAAGAAGATATATTTTATGGCTAATATGAACATATCCAGACTATAATTTGGGTTATATTTGACAACTTTTGTATTACCATTTTTGAAATAAACAACAATACATTTTTTAACTTTTCATACAAAAATTTACAATCCGACAATAGATTTGTAAGAAGAGTTCATAAATTTTTGACGTCGATTTCAAAAGTGATAGAACAAAAGTTGTCTATTAAAAACTCACCTCGTAGAATCTAATACAAAGACCAATTTACTTCCCTGTCAATACTTCAACCTGTAGATAACACCTATACCTATACATTTTACAGATATACAGGTTGTTAAAAAAGTGCGTTCGAGATTTTAAGGGGTTACTCATAATCAAGTAAAGAATACAGGGAAAATATAGAAAAAATCCGATCTACAACTTTTTTCAGTTCCCCATACAAATTGATTCACTATTCAGATTTAGTATGGAAATGTGAAAAAAAAGTTGTAGATCGAAATTTTTTAATGTTTTTCCTGTATTCTGTGCTTGATTCTGATTAACCCCTTAAAATCTCAAACGCAATTTTTAACGCCCTGTATACCTCTATACATATTACAAATACGCCTGGAGTGGATGTTTGTGTCGGCGACATAAAGGAGAGCGTAAATAGGAATGATTTGTTAATGGTGCCCCATATACACGTCAGCGGCAATTTCAGGCGACATTTTTTCTTTTTTATTCCGAAAGAGAATGTTTATGCGAGAAAAATGAGGAAATGAGGAACTCTGCAATTTTTTTTTTTTAAAACGATGTTAGTGTACAGTGCTTCTTAAATATTCGAATTAAAAATATTTTTTAGGGCCTCTGCCTATGAAACTAAACTGCTGCCTCTTATTATGAATCCCTAATTATAGTAGGTACTTGCCCTAAATATATTATAAGTTCCATCAACATGGTGCTACGTAAAAAAAAACATATAATATTTAGATAATATTTATTCGCCTTCACGCACATTATTTAGAACAGCAACACAGTACCTATCCTTTGGCAAAAGATGAATATTCTTTAAAATAATAGTAGAAACCATACGATATTATGACGCCATATTACTTCACTCCCATTTTTGCCCAAACAAAGGTCCCTCACAAATCATTCGGCGTAATAACCTGACACGCTCTAATAATACACGTATAAGAAATTAATAATCCACCGCCCAAATATATGGGGTGTAGCAAAATACCACCGGGTCATAAAGGATGAAACTATTAAAATCTGCTTCATTCTTGTATACTCTTTTCCCTGACTTCCCATGTGAAAGGATAATGTGTGAGTGTATGTATGTCCGTTTTGCTGGTACCGCCTGTAGCCAAAACGAATCTATGGATTTTGGATTTCTAAGCAAAGACTTCTATTATAAACTGAGTTCTATTATAGTCTATCAGTTTGTAATAGAATTCTTTGTTTCTAAGTGTGTTACAATCGTCTTGATCCCTTGATTTATATAGAAAACAATTTGTGAAATCGCATTTTTAATCATTTTGTTTCATGGATTAGGTTATATTTGTTGTTAATGTGAATACCAAAATTATGGGCTACTTACTCTATTTCTTTTCCAACTAAAAATTACATCTCACGGAGACGTATAAAAAGTAATGTGAGTTTCCACCTTCCACCTCTATAAATATTGTAATCAACGTCCTAATATTGACTTTACTTTTCTGCTACCTTCCACCTCATTTTTTTAAATATCATGATTCATGATTAACAAAAGCCTTAACATTTTCTACACAAATTTTGGTAACAGCTCCTTGACATTCCTGCGTTTTTGTACAGTCCTGTGCACCTAAAAGTATACAGGATAGCCGTGCCATCTAGTACTATGTACTTGCACTACTCGGCTGTATACTTTTATTGTAGTTGCACGAGACTGTACATGATAATGTCATTAATAATAATTATAATAATTTATTTCCTTTCAAATAAAACAGACATATGCGCATAAAAGTAAAATTTTTACAGATGCTAGTTTTACAATTTGAGCCAAAAATTCACATCTCCTATACCCATACTAAGTATTTTACATACTTGTGTTATGGGTTATAGTGAGACATTTCCCCGTAACAGTAGCTATTTAAAAAAAAAACGCGCAGTTTATACATAGGTACAATCTAAATACATTTTACGTCATTATTTAATTTTGTATATCTGTTGTTTGTATGTATTCATTTCACAGCAAGCGACGTTATATTAGCGTGACAAAGGGGGGGTTGATTCTTTACGTAGTATTTAGTATTATTTGGTAACAGTAACACCCTCTACACTAGCCTCTGCGCTCACTACCATTCGATATTTGATATCGTCGCGTCGGCGCAAATAGATTGGTTCTTAAAACAATTAGTTATTGGTACCATGTGTTATGGTGACTTTGAAAGGTAATTAAAAACAAGGGTTGCTGTAGCTTTGTGTAAAGCAGTATAATTATAAATCAATAGCTCAATTATTATACAAGTAGCTCAAACAAATCTAAATTCAAAAGGTTTATTGTACTTTTTAAAGAGATGATTTCTTCAACTTCATTTTTGATACTTAATTTGTGAGCCCTTCATATCATCTCACCTGATGGTAAGTGACGATCATGACGATGAAGCCAAAGATTACCAAGATTCCCAAACGCGATGGGGAATTGGCAGATCAGCTCAGAAAATACCCTAATATGAACCAAACCGAGTCAAACAAAGTTGGACCCCGCCGGGTATTGAACCGCTGACCTCCAGATGAGAAGCGAGTAGTCTATCCACTACACCACGAAGACGGCCAAAATTATATAAATTGTCATTTAAATAAATAAACAAACGCATATCTCAACGGTTGCGTATAACAACGGCTTCATAAATTGTTCAGTAGTAACTTGTTAATCTTGTTACAGTGTTACTGAGCCAATAATTAACTGTCACAGTTTATAAACCGTGATGATGGATAGATCGCTCTGTTCTCATTGTAATGTCGCGTCAAACTACAGTAATTATAATCGACAACCAAACTTTGGTTCAACAGCCTTGGAGCCTTGAACGTTAATGCGACGCCATCGCCAATGTGACGGTGTGAAAAAACCTATGTAATTTTCTTAATTATGTAGTTATTTATTAAGTTTTAGTAGTTGCCAATTGTTATAAGGACTTTTTATTTTCATTAAATAATAATAATAATAATATAATATCTGGGACAAATCACACACGGTCATCTGGCCCGAAACTAGGATTTCCTGTATAATCTTGCCCTAAATACGATTTATTTTAAAACACCCCTGTTTTAATAATCTATACTAAACGCATTGCATATCTATCGCTACAGTACCCAATGAACCCTCGTAATCTACAATTCCCAAATGAGTAGTCTGCTTAATAACCCAAGCTCTATTATAAGGGGGTATTTACATTACCTGTGACAATGCGGGTGCATTTCCGCTAATTGGATTGTTAGGGCGAGTGAGTAAGCGAAGACTATCCCAAGAGTAATTTGAAATTGACAGGGGATTTTTGAAATGTCATCTACGCTCCTACAAAGAATATTACAGTGTATTTTTTTTGCGTAAAAATGAAAATGCTGTTTCCGAGTAGGAAAGAAATAAATGACGACACACGATAAAAACTATTTCTTTCATTCAAGAAAATATAGTTTCATATATGCACAATGAAATATTTTTTTCAATGGAGAGTATGAGTTTCCTAAATCAGCCCTCAAGGATGTCATATTTTGATTATGAGAAAAACTATCTTTAGAAAAAATATTATTTCTGCAGTAAGACCAAGACATCAAAATCTTTTAGCGCAAAATAATTTCCAACCCTATTTTTTCATTTTTGCATTTATTATTAGGGTTCCGTAGCCAAATAGCAAAAAACGGAACCCTTATGGATTCGTCATGTCTGTCTGTCTGTCTGTCTGTCTGTCCGTATGTCACAGCCACTTTTTTTCCGAAACTATAAGAACTATACTGTTGAAACATGGTAAGTAGATGTATTCTGTGAACCGCATTAAGATTTTCACACAAAAATAGAAAAAAAACAATAAATTTTGGGGGCTCCCCATACTTAGAACTGAAACTTAAAAAAAAAATTTTTCATCAAACCCATACGTGTGGGGTATCTATGGATAGGTCTTCAAAAATGATATTGAGGTTTCTAATATCATTTTCTTCTAAACTGAATAGTTTGCGCGAGAGACACTTCCAAAGTGGTAAAATGTGTGTCCCCCCCCCCGTAACTTCTAAAATAAGAGAATGATAAAACTAAAAAAAATATATGATGTACATTACCATGCAAACTTCCACCGAAAATCGGTTTGAACGATATCTAGTGAGTAGTTTTTTTTTAATATTTCATAAATCGTAAACCGCAATTTACCTTTCATTCAAGTTACAACGAACTACAAGAACTTCTATATTATGTAACTTGCTGCTACGGAACCCTTCATGGGCGAGTCCGACTCGCACTTGGCCGCTTTTTTTACCTTGCGATACTAAAACTTAAATAGTTACTTCTGCAAAATAAATACGCACTTACTTAAAAAGATACTTGGGTTGTAACATTTCGTATCATTGCTAGACTCGATGTCCTTTATATGTGACTAATACGTTTCGTAGTGCTCACTTTGATATTTTGTACGGGATTCCACATTATGACCCGGTGTGGAAATCCATGCGAAAAGCCTAACATTTTTTTATTTATAAGATATTTTTTTCTCTATTATTGATTTAAGGCTAAGTAGAGTATAGAGCCTTAGCCTTACGTTACATAACTTTTTTTATTATCTCGACCAACATTTAATTATATGAAAAATTAAAGCATCAGAGTATTTCTATTAGCTATTTTACATGAAACATTCACAAAAATTAGAAACTTTTTCCAACATTTCTAAAAGTCAACGTCTTTCGAAATACAGTGTAACGGCGCCACTTTCAGTATAAAAGTTTATTGTTTCCCCTTTTTATATCGCGACGTGTGTTCCCAAATGTCATTTAAAGGAGCCAAGTAAAGGAAACTTTGTACTGCCCACATGAGAAAAAAGGCCGCAAAGTAAATGGAGTTTCCTTTCCATACAGGGTTATTTGTGGACCAACCCCCCCCCCCCCCAAACTTCACAATTGCTTCTGTTCATGAAACTGAACAACTTTTCCAAAGAAGGAATGGTCCAAAAATAACCCTGTATAATTTGCGGCCTTTTGTCTTTTGAGGGCAGTGTAGTTATTTCAGCCATAAAGACAGTTTTACGCCGCCGCGCCGCACGCGCCGGTCGCTAATTTCGTTAAGGCGAGCGCTCGCGGTCGTGCCACGGAGGGTTCTCGGTGGATTAAATTCAGACGTTCTATCGATAGTTGGATCACTTTGAGTGATAGGCGTTACAGGTGACTTTAGGTATTTTTGGTTTGTTAATAAATACTACTACTAGGTTATCTTTTTTGTGACGTGTGTTTGTAAATCAAAAATATTTAAATATTCGAATATTCGAAGTACGTAGCACTGTATTAAATATATATTTTTTTAAATATAGAAATACCCTACTTTCTGCAATATCTGGGGAACAAATATTGAGCTTCTACTTATGAAACTAAACAACTTTCCCCTAAGAAACAATACTCAACTTTGTCTTTGTAATGTCTTTTCAAGTTACCTGCTCAAAAGGTTGACTGGAAGAGATCCCTTCCAGGGATAAGTCCGCCTTTGTACAAACTGTTGTTTATTTTATTTACACAATATTGTTTTGTAAAATGTATGTTTTGTGCAATAAAGAGATTACAAACAAACAAACAACTTTAAAAAAAACGACCATCTCATACTAACTGAACAGGTCATTCACAAACTTTGTATGCAAAGATTTAAATTATTCTTCGCGAACTGAACATTAAAAAAAGGAGCAAATCTTTTGTCGCTTACACCATTCACCATTTCGCTCGGAGCTATACGCCTTAACTAAACAAGCTTTGCCCTAATGAACTCCTCGCTATTATAACAAAACTAGGTACTTTTCTTTATAATATTTTGGCGTGGCTTGAACGATCTCTAAACAATAAGTAAGACTGTTATAACTTGCCTTAAGGTTAGGTTAGCCAATTAAATAAGAAATTAAAAACTGCTTAAAATACCATGATGTATTGTTAATAATTGACCACGCTGAATACGTTAAAAACAACCGACTTCAATCGCAACAACTCCAATTTTGCTGTGTTTTTGTTGAATATCTCAAAAACCGCTGAATTGATATCGATAAAATTTATATGGGACCACCAGTGAAGTATACCCTTTTAAACAAAAAAAGATTTTTCCAAATCGGTGTAGGCGTCTTCGAGTAATCGGTGAACATACAATAAAAAAAAATTACGAATTGAGAACCTCCTCCTTTTTTGAAGTCGGTTAAAAAGAGTAACATTACTTAATAGCTGCTTCCACTCATGAAACTGAAAAACTTTTGTTCTACGATTTTGGATAGGTACGCATTTTTTTTTACTTTTCTTTCATAGAAATTAACAGCTGTTTGAATTTACTTTTTGTGGTGTATTCTATTATACTTGGGAATCAAAATTAATCATATGCCACTTCGCAATCCAAAATCCATCGTCTAGTGGTTTAGGTTATCTACAGACTGTGTCAAACACACAATCACACAAACATAATTACCTATGTTGTAGTTACTTATATTTTGTAATGTAGGTTATAAAAACGAGTTAAAAATGTGGTCTGATACATTTTTTTAATTAAAGTGCCGCAGAATATTAAAATGTGTCGAAAATTAAAATTTCTGTGTCTGTATTTTCTTTCCGCTTCACCAAAATTGAAACTCGTCGAACCCTTATTGAAAATCAACAAACGAATGGCGGAATTGATTAATAACAGTATTTTATTATCTGAAGCTTTAATTAATCAAGAATACAAATAAAGTAAATAAAAAGTTTTTGCAAAAAAATATATATAATATCGAGAATAACATCAAAACCGACTTCGTAAAGCCATCCCATGTAAATCTGGGGATCAAGATAATCGAAATTCTCCTCGCACTCCAAAATGCATAAGCCATTTTGACTACAGAGGGTAACAATGAAACACACATACATACACTAAAAAACATTGCGCTACGTTTGGGCCGTCGAGTAAAAGAGCTTAAAAATTAAGGTTTAGTTAGGTTAGGGAACTGCACAATGAAACGTGAAAGAACTAATTCCCGGAACTAAAATCATATAAAATTCCTGGAACAAAAACATAAAGTTCCTGGAACGCAAACATAAAATCATATTTGTTGACACTTGGCAAGGACACCCCGACGTGGAACTACTGCCATTTTGTTTGTTCTGTCTGGCAAAGCGGACACAGGTGACGTTCTTGTCAACATGGCGGATACAAAACGGGTTAAAAAGAGTTTAAGAAATAATGTAAAAAGTTCATTGTCATTCTTATTTTTATATTTCGAAGAGGGTTGGTATATGTTTGAAGACAACGTGTGTTCGTATCTCAGACTAATAAAAAAATTACCCGACTGAGCCAGAAGGAGGGTTATGTTTTTGAGTGTATGTATTTATGTCTGTATGTATATTTCGTCTTGATCCCCAGAGTGACATAGGATACATTTTAGTGCAGTCGAGTTTAAAAAAAAATGATTAGGTTATTATTTCATTCGTGTATCTGTGTGTCTATGGCATCGGACTTTTTGGCGGGAACTCGTAGCAACAATTTGGCAGTTTTCTTTTATTATCCGAAAAAATAGATATCGTGGTTTTTAATGCATAAGTGTATTGTTCAATAAAGTACCATTTAAGTGTCCAATATGTAGGATAATGAAATAAAAGTGTGTAGACTGTGTTTCGAATGCTCTCAAGAAGTCCATGAAATCTTCTTCAAAAGTGCCATCATTTTGTTGAAGAATAGAAAAATTTAAAGACGAAAGAAATGACTTCGGCCTTAATTATTTTTTTCTATGAAAACGAAGAAATACGGAAGAAATGGCTTTTGGCCTTTAATACGACAGAAGATTTTCAACAAACTAGGCTGTATGGCTCTGATCCTTTGCCTTCCCCATCTCGGGGTGAAATAAAACAAAAATACATACCTCCAGTCCAGGGTTACAATATTTAAGTAATGTTTAAAGTCCAGGGTTACAATAATTAAGTAATGTTTTAAATCTATTAATAAAAAAAAACTATTTCAGCAGGACAAGACATAGCGTAATACATATATCAGTAATACCATCAACAAAAAACCATGAGACTTGCCTAATCTTTGCTGCGCATTATTAACCCCTAGCGCGCTATTATTTGACTAGAAATCGACACCAAACAAACCTTACGATGTTTCTGTACAAAAGGCGAATACACAAGTATTTAACTTTGTTTATTGAACATTTCACCGTTGCTCCAACATAATTAACAACAAACAAACAATCCGTTAATGGTACTAATTTATTTAATTATCGAACACAAAAGCGCGCTTGGAGGGCGTCAATTTCAGATTTATGTGACGTCCCGCCGCTCGAAAGTGCGTGAATCGGAACGTTTTCCATTTCCGGTTTCAAAAAACGGTTTAAATGAAATCGTTCCATGTTTAAACAAGCAGAAGTACGGATGAAATATGAAAATATGGTTTCAGATAAAAATACTTGTTGTTAATTTGTAGGTAGGCACTTTGTCATCTCATGCTGAAACGGACAGAATAGAAATATAGGCATGTGGTATGTCTCCATAGCAAGATAATGTTTGTAAATAAATTCATTTTCTTAATGATTTTACTTTAGAAGACTATAAGACACGATAATACTCATGGACAAAAAAATCGACTCTAAGTTTCATGCACGACTTTTGGAAAATTAACTCAATCTAGCAAAATAAAACTAAACCAAAAGTTCAAAAACTGTGTGTTTACTGTTTATGATTTTAGTTTGATGGTTTTCTAGTTTTTTGCTTTTAGTGTTTATCAGTTTTGTAGACTGAGTAATTTTTTCAAAAGTTGAGCTACAAATCTTAAGTCGATTTTTTTTCCACCAGTGTAGTTGAAGGAATCTACACAAAAAATGGAAATGGTTATAAACCCCACTGACCAGATCATTCATTTTTACCGTTTGAAGCCAAAACCCCTTGGAGTATGACTTAACCTTCCCGATGTATGAGGAAAACCTTTTACCCAGCAGTGGAGACTATATGAGGAACTGGGGGTTGTAAATGTAACTTGACATTATTAGTGCACTTTTTTGATTGGGGTGCACTAAAAAGGTCGGCACACGCGTCTAAAGAAAGTTCAATAAACTTGTGACCTTTTCTCTGTATCGAAATTCTTGATAACAGATAAGCCAGTGCTTCTAAACCCACTCTTCGTTTAATTCTCACCCTAAGGGGCGCCTCTATCTCGCGAACGCATTACTATGCACACCGCGATACGCATTCGCACCATCCTACGGCAAAATTACTAATGTTATTCATTACGCATCTTCAACTGGAGTCATATTTCTCTTATTTATTTCTCTCTTACGCTGTCTTACTTACATGTAGTGTGATTTCAAATGTTTTGTCTGAGAAGAACGAGACTGCCGTAACAATATTCAGATGTTTGAAAGTCATAAATGCGCTAATTAAAAAACATATCTTCAGTGTTAAGTATCTACCTATCCAGGTTGAAATTGTATTCTTTCGTTCCCGAAAATTAATAACTTTCCCCAAGAAACACATAGATAATTCGCAAAAAAAAATTACAAATACATGAGCTGATCGATTTTTGTATGAAAAATCCAAACATTTTGTTATTCAGTTTCAACAAGTAGATTTGTGATGATTCCGCATATATGTATATTTTCGGCATAGTACCTATCTTAAATTGATAACTGGTATTTGATTATATAAAGATAAGATTTTCGGCAAGTTGATCTGACATCTTAATAAATAATGTTACCTAAATGAAGCCATACTGGCACCTATAGTTCATTCCAATCAAAAAAAAGCAAAAGGTAAACAAACGTAGTATGCAGATGACATTGACATGTGTCAGTTCCATAGTAAGTTTGTTTACGTTTTGCTTTTTTTTGATTGGAATGAACCATACATACATATGATCATGAAAATTCGCAAAAGCAAGATCCCCACGACAAAAATCGTATATTTTACAAACATGTAACCAACTGAATCGTCACTAGATTTTGGCCCACCTATTTAGCCAAGTCAATGACGTCCCTAGTCCATGGCGTTTACGTAAAAATGCGTCGACCCTGTCCCAAAGCGACCCTCACGCCAATAACGGTAAATAGCGTATGAAAGTCGACGGGTCGCGATGGAAAAAGCCTCGTACGGCGATCAATCACACTGCTGACGCTCGAGTAATTGCTGCTAATACTGACATGGCAACACTTGCTGGAGAACCGGTAGATGGATTTTTATATATACCAATGTATGAATTATAATATATTACAAAATTCTTGAACTAAAATTGAGATGTAATTAATAAAAGCATAAGAGTTTTTTTGAAATCAATGTGTTGCAGTGAGTTTCTTTGGGCTCGACGGTTTTATTTTTTTATTTTTTCTCACTCCGCAAAAGCGGGTATAGGAGTTTCAAGTGGTGGAACATCATATTAGGCGGACAAAAAATTACCTTCGTATAGTTTATAGTAAATACGTTCTTATGTATTTTCATTTTATGGAAAAAAGAACAATTAATGGGATTTAAAAAATATATTATAAATTGTGTCATTACATTGTCATTCTTTAATATTCCCTACTGAAAAGTGTTAACAATGTTGGACCAGCTTGCTTATAATTCGGTTATTTTTTATTAATTTGACACTCTCAGGAATAAAGAGTTTGCCTTGAACTTCTTCCTCAAGTTGGAAATAAAATATAAAGCAAATAAAGACGATTTAGTATCGACATTTTTTATCAAAACTCATCAAAATAAAATGAAACGTTTTTTACCCATAAAAAATAAAGGTCGCGTGGCAATTAAATGTTACAAGAAGTGAAAATTTCTTTGAACCCTTGAGGGTTGAAAATATTTAAATTGTTAAGTAGAAAAAAGGGTTGGAAAGATTAAATGTAAATTAATTTTTGTCTTCTGCTCCAGTGATTAACGTTTTCACTTTTACATTTTAATTTAAATATTTATTTATCTGAAAATTTCGCTAGAAAAATCTGGGGATTCAATCTTATTTCATTTTGTTAACAATGTCGCTTAAGCAATTTTGACTTTGATAAGAAAGTATGCATTATTATAAGACTTAACTGTTATACATAAATAAATACAGACTTTAATCATTGCATTGTAATAAAAGCACCTACTAAAATTTTGAATCTTAATGTGTATTGTGGTTTAATCTTGACGACTTTGTCCGCAATTTGACTTAAGTGCCCAAAATGGGGCTGAATAATCTCTGTGTGCTGACAGATTAGAAACTCAAGCCTGTTAAGTCGTTTAAGTTATTCCCGGCATCGCATAAATACTTTCAGATATTGAAGACGGAACGTTTTATCTTAGAGATTTCGAAAGTGTAATTTTAGGTTTAAAAGGAGACTGTAGCAATCAAATAAGAAAATCTTCTGAATGTTTTCTTTAGAGATAATGAAATCATATTTGTTTTTGTTCCTGTGAGAACCTTTTATATAATTATTTCCGTGTTTCGAAGAAGAATTTATAATAAAATTTCTTATTTCTCTCTGTGGCTTTCATATAAATCCTTATTTTAACGAGGATTCTAGTTTTATTTTTACTTTTATTGTTACCTACCTTTTCACCCATCTCTACTAATAATGCGTGGCCTGCCTCCATCATCTTAATAAAATCAGACTCGTTTCGATAGCGGCTTTCTCGTATTCCGCTCTAAATATTTCCCTTTGATATATCCATCATTTTAATAGAAAAAACCCTTTGCTTTCCCTCTCGTGTTATGCCAACTACATTTTTCTTTTGAACTCAAGGGAAATCTAAAGGTTACGATTTCTTACTATATAAACGTTATGTTACCCTTTATAAGTATCCATCTACTCCCCCTAGACTAAACCTTGCCAAATATCGATAATATTTTCACAAAATATTTTTTTTTTATTTGTGACATATTCATTATTTCTGGAGTTATTTCATTTTACATACAATTGTGATGTAGCAAAGAGTATGTAATCACTACGCTTTACGATTAAAGAGCCGAGAATGTCATAATTTGTAACACATTTTTCAGAAAGTTTAAAACGTACGCAGCAATAAAAGTCCGCCATGACAGTTTACTAAATTTCACACGATTTCCTAGAACGCTTTTCACATTCTGAGTTTTATTACAATTCTTTTTAAATTAACGCGTTTATTCTAAATTTAAAAGGTACATTAAAAACTGCGACATCCTACATTCACACGACGCGCCCGTAATAAAAGGCCTACGTGAGGAGGGTAGCAACCGCCACATTACCCGACCAAATTGGGTACGCCCGACTTCAGTTGAACGTCTTAACTATTTCATGGATTTTAAAATTCGGTGCCTTTCTTTTTTATATCTTTTTTATTGTTTTAAATCTTTCTCTGTTGAGATTTTTAACATGCAAAGAGGCTGGATAGTTTGATGCGGTTGTTCTCGCAAAAACAACATTGTTTTTAATATTGTACTAGGTACTAAATAAGGTAATAAATAAAAAATTATGTGTTAACAAATTAAGGAGATCTACAAAGTGTTTTGTTATATCAATATGTGTTGTTTTGGCTCTGTCGTAAAAGTAGTAATCACACTTCAAACTTGGCGTGATTATTGTATGTATATCAAACGTAAAATAAAAAAATGCAATATACATCTGCCAAGTGTGAGCCGGCATCGCACTAACAATCCCGAACGAAAATAAAAAGAAATTTTTTAAATAAATGAATAGTGCGGTGGTACTGAACCGTCAGTATGTGAGTCCGTCTCATACTTGGTAATTTTTTCGTGTTGTCGTACCAGGAAGAACTATAACTTCTGGAAAAGTTTTTATTATATTTCGCTATAAAACTTTTTCTAGATCTGTTGAGTATTCCGTACTCCTTGCTTTCGAACAATAGAAAACAAAACTCCAAACAGGCCCCGAGATCTCGAGAATAGATCTATCTATTTTATGAGGAACTGAAATGTGAATAATTTTATTACGGTTTCAAAATGTTTTTATTGTGTCTATGCGACTTCCTACAATAAAACTGTTGTTTTATTTCATAGTAAAATAAAATTAATTCATCCCATGTTGGTTGATGCAGTGGAGTGCATAAAATCTTCTTTTATTATTTCCCTATTGTTATTCTTATTTAAATAAAAAGGGTGTGACAAAAGTGATGTAGGATTCGTTTAGTGGGCATTCTACTCACCATTCTGAGAAACTTTTATTCTACAACTTTGCTCAAAAAAAATTGTGGCCCATATAAAAATGGCCTAACACCTGTTGTGAATTTGCATGAAGTCCAAGAAAGAATATTTATTTTATAGTAGCTTACGCCTGCGACTTTGTCTGCATGGACTTCAGAAAAGGGTCCAGAGAAAGAAAATATTAAGGTGGCGCCATCTAGCGACGAAGTGAAAATTTTGAGTTTTTAAGCATTCGGCATTCTTCCGATAACCCTTAAGTTTTCTGGGATAAAAAGTATCCTATGTATTAGCCGAGTGCTCTATTTATCTACCTACCTTTCATCCAAATCCATCCATCCAAACAAACAAACAAACGTCAATACTTTCGCATTTATACTTAATATTTGTGAGATGAGATGCGAGACTCGTTATAAACTTGTAGGGAACCCTAAAAGTGTTGAACGTGGACTATATGCGTCTTATTCTTTTTTACCTAACGTTATCCCACTATAATTACTTCTTCTTGTACTAGGAATTCAGGAATTACGATCTAACAATCCATGCATAATACAGAGTGCCAAAAATACCAAATTTAAACAGTGGCTTTCATTCACGAAACTGAGCCATTTCTCCTTAGGAACCCATACAGAATTATAAAAAAAAAGGATTCTCAATTTGTATAAAAAGGAGGACCAAAATGATTGTGCAAATCCAGTATAGGTTCCATAAGATTTTTTTTAGATTCATGAGTAGAAAACCTGTTAAAGTAAAAAATTAAAATAAAAATGATGTTTATTTTCCAGAACACAGCAACATACTTATTTAGAAAATATAATGTTCACCATAAATAAGATGTGCTGGACTGGTGCCTGAGCTAGACTTGGAAAGTCTGTATTACAGGTCACCAGACCTCCACCCCGCGATAAGGAACAAGCTATTATTCTAAATTATTACGTACTTTATAGAGAAACAAATTACATTTCTTCCTTACTTTTTACAAAATGTTTTTACTAGATGTTTTGCACATACTTTTAAATCGTCTTTTTTTCTACCTAGTACAAAGTTCCTACCACGCGGAACTTGTACACTCAACGTTATATATATACGTTTGGTACACACTGTGTGTATTACCTAATATGCGATTTATAACAGTATCTATTTCCCTCACACCGTCTACAAACCAGTGGTCCTTTGACACCAGAAATTCGATAACGTCCCACCGCAGGAAATGAAAGTCCTTTGTGGCCGAATCATTGCGAGAAACTGCCGCTCTGTGTGCTTTAGGTTTGCCATATTCGGTTAGGATTCCCTCAAGTGATGTTTTTCCAATATGGTAGTGAGATAATTTAAAAAATGAAGGGTAGAACAAGTCTTGGGAAATTAATAAGTTAAGTACTTTGTACTAGGTAGAAAAAAGACGATTTAAAAGTATGCGTACAGCATCTACTTAAATAAAAAATATTTTGATATTTTTGAATTATGACCGGGAATTTTAATTGAATATTATTCCCCATTGTGTTAATGTAAGTGCAATAGGAGAATCAGGACATATATGTCCTTGTGCTCCTACTAGTAAGAGAATTTCGTAGGAGCACGAGGCTGGAGGAACTATGACAAATGTCCTTACATTGGACGATTTCAAATGTACGACAAATTCTCTCTCACACACACACACACACACACACACACAATCATCCATCATACATCATAATACAACACAACTGCTTACAATTACGGTACCATTTAAAAATTAATTACAAAACATGCGGGTGGTCCTAAAATCTTCGCTTGAAAGCTCTGATATAAACAAAGTAGGCAATTAAACAATATAAATTAATTTAGTATACGTTCTTCAGTCATTAAGGCAAATATTAGTTAATTTTAAATTATGAAAACATCTCCTTTTAAAAACGAAATACATATTCGAAGATTTTGAAAAGAATTAGCGACTGTATAATTATTATGCGCTATAAGGTGTTGAAAAAACCCTACAGCTGTATTTTAACTTGGGCTCATTAAACTGACCAATTTAAAAAATATATTTTTTTTGTCAATCTGGGGAAAATCTAACGATACGTACCTTGCACTCTACACCACCTACTCGTAATTTTATTAGGCTATTTCCCTAATTTTGTTCATTATTAATCTTTGACCATAGATAGGCAATTAGGCATTCTATTTTTGGACTTCTTCTTTAGTCACGAAACTAATCTAATTAAACCTTTAAGGTCTTGTTAGTTGTTTTGATGTTAGGCATTTAATTAAATCCCTTTTTGGACCGTACCGAGAACTTCGGCAATTCATGGATATTTTGCTTTGAGATTAATTGAAACCCATTTTCGCATAGTTCACAAACCTCAGACATTTCTCAATAGAAAAAAATTGTTGTCTTTTTTCTCCGTTATATGTATTTAACGTGATATCCAACAAAATGGACACCAATAACATAAGTCAGACATCTGAAGAATTCTATCCATCGTGTGATAAAGCTACACAGCATAACCTGTTGTAATTTTTTAATATTTTTATTAGATTATAATATGTTTAGTTTCATGCTGACAATTCAACTTGCAAGCCAATTGCAATAAGCAATTATTTTGTAATTACAAGAAAACTATATAAGGCCTTTCTTTATTTGGAACTAGCTTCCGCCCGCGACTTCGTCCGCGTGGACTTCAGAATTGTGTCCAGAAAGAAAGAACATGTTAAGATAGCGCCATCTAGTGACGAAGTGGAAATTTTAAGTTTTTAAGCATTACTACGGGAACCCTTAAATTTTCCGGGATAAAAAGTATCCTATGTGTTAGCCGAGTGCTTTATCTTTATCTATCTACCTACCAAATTTCATCCAGATCCGTTCAGTAGTTTCAGCGTGAAAGCGGAACAAACAAACAAACAAACTGACAAACAAATTATAATTAATATTAGTGAGATATCTATTATGTCTTTGATACCCTACATGAATGATATGACCAAAAATTATCATCAAACGTTGATGTTTAAACGATGTGGTCAGTTTTCGTTGGCCATAACATGAAATACAACCTTTTAATAAAATGATTGGCTACATGAAGAAATGATCAATTCTATGATCTTGTTAATCTCATAACGAGGTTATTGAGTGATGATTTTTTTATATTATTTTAATATTTCTTATACCCATATCGTGCCCACTGCAGGGGCACAGGTCTCTTCCCATAAGTCCGTCGGAAAGGTTAGACCGTACTTCGCACACGGCGGCCGAGTCCGGATTGGTGGAGTAGTTCTCAAGCCGTCTTTAAGGCTTCTGAGATGGCTTAACGGCTACCACCTAGTGATAGCAGCCTGCACCGACGGCTTAACGTGCCTTACGAAGCACGGAAACGGTCGAGATAAATGCCACTAATACACACGTGCACGTGTGTCTAAAATAGAATAATAAATAAACTCAAACTTTAAATGTTTTTTTATTTTTTTTATTTAAGTAGATACTTTACACATTCTTTTAAATCGTAATTTTTTACCTACAATGGTACAAAGCCCCTACCACGCGGTACTCATACTCAACATTTCGGTATCACTGATATCGTTCCCATTCTCTCTTCCAGACGTTTCGGCATTGTGGACAAACGCTTCTGCGTGGAGGGTGGTTCCCGGTGCGGTAGGGGGGAGGGGCTGCACGTGCTGGCGGCCGAGGGTGCGCGGGAGCTCACCGACCTGCTGACGGCGCACTCGCACAACGCACAGGCGAGGCACAGCCTTGCTTCTAGAAGTGGATCAGGTGAGGATTTGCGGTTGAACTGGGGTTCTTTTATATTTGCTGATATGCGACAAATGATGGTACATTCAATTCATGACAGTTGAACACAAAGTGACTTTTTATTATAAGCACAGATTTTATAATACTAATTATAAGCGACAAACGACGTTCCCAATGGAACCAACATTATCAGGGCAAAAAAAAATATTTCCATGCGCATTTTGGTGGATAGCTTGATCCGGCGATTGCGACTGTTCAGCAAATAAAAATTCACCATGTAGGTATATTTGGTTCTAAGTTTTATCTTAATAGAACTAAGGTAAAAGAGTCCTCCTACAAATTGATGGTCTAATCTAGTTGTATGTGACTCAAAACCGTGCTAGGTATAAATCTTTGGACCCTTTCCACGACTTAAGACCTAGATAGTCCTAATTACACTCGAGTTTGAAGAAAGCTTATCAAAGTCCGCTGCGCTAATAAGACATTTGATATCATGCCAAAGCCTTTTAGGACCTAATGACATCGACGGCGGACCTCGTTTAATTAAGGACGGGACAAAGCCAGGAGCCGTGGAATTCCTCTCTGTCGTGCCAAGTCACTATGTGAATAGGCTATGAATAGATGTAGGGGTCTAGGATCGAGTCACACATACACCTACACTTCACTCGGTCAATGATAATGTGATAAAAAAAAATGTTTTCAAGCCGCCTAAACGGCCTCTGACACGGTTGAAAGATTGCCATCTAATCTAGAGAGTACTATTATCTAATCTGAGTCACAAAATAGACTTAGAAGGTCTGCTCAATACAAACCACTAAAATCGTAAGCATATACATGCTTATAGAAATATACGGTCGTTCGAGGCAAGGTCACGATCGCACAGTATCGTGACCTTGCCTACAACGACCGTATACGTCTATAAGCATGTATATGCTTAGGATTTTAGTGAGCATATTGAGCGGACCTTCTGTACCTATGTATTTTATGTCTGTGTCTAGAGATAACAACCGGCACTTGCACTTGCGAAGTGCAAGTATGGTCGATGACACTACATTCAAACCCATCCAGGTTATGACCGTGTCTTTAGTCAGGTTTACCTGCGCCATCGACGCGACAACACAAGCCGCGTTTTTTTTAATTATAGTAAAATCTGATTGTTGTTATTATCCGCCCTGTGCTTGCCCATTATAAGGTAATAAATAAAATCTTGGAATCTGTAAAAAAAACATTCAGTCAAATATGATCATTTTGTGGATGATGTTTCAACTTTGACCTTTTTTACCTAAAATATTGTAGAATTTATAATATCCCCAATTTGCAACATGCGTTGTGATCTTGTTCTTTAAACTTTTTACAAACTGCGAATACTTCAGTAGATAGTATGTATACAGGGTGTAACAGAAAGGTGTGATAGATAACACTTCAAGGTTGGCTTTTACCCATCAAACTGAACAACTTTTGTTCTACAACTTTGTTGAAATCGCAAAGAAATTTTCGGACTTTTCATACAAACTTGGTTCACCAGCTGATCGATTTGTATAAAAAGTCCAAAAAAAAATTGCGATTTGAATAAAGTTTTAGAACAAAAGTTGTTCAGTTTGATGGGTAAAAGCCAACCTTGAAGTATTATCACACCTTTCTGTTACACCCTGTATATTTTGATTCTCAGTACTTAATGGAAATCGTATATTTCTAAGAAATCCTACTTCAACTCACCCGACTAGAATCTAATGTTGAGGAGAACTAATGATTTGAACAATGTTTATTGATGAATGTTGTGATTAATAGTTTCAGACCATAATTTATCTTATTAAGCCTATCTACAGAGGCGTAGCTAGGTACCCAAGGGCTCTGGTGCAAAAAATGGGGCCCTATCCAAACAGATTAGGTT
Source organism: Coleophora deauratella (assembly GCA_958295455.1). Classification (NCBI taxonomy): domain Eukaryota; kingdom Metazoa; phylum Arthropoda; class Insecta; order Lepidoptera; family Coleophoridae; genus Coleophora; species Coleophora deauratella. Next base: position 2,717,085 of record OY282406.1, read on the forward strand.
TTATCAAGTAAAAATATAGGGTGACTTTGAGTTGGTTCTTGACACAATATGCATGTGCTCATGATGGCGAGCGGCTTTCCCTGGGGAACCCGTGGTCGAATTGCGGGGAAAAATTTTCTCCATACAAATTGATCAACTTACCGGTCAAATTAGTATGGAGTCCAAAATATTTTTTTGCTATTTGACTATTTATCTGCGGGTTTATTGTCTTTCTTTGTTTGCTGTTACGAGCGCATGCATAGCCTTTCGAGAAATGGTTTGGAGTCACCCTTGTTAAAAAAAGTGCGTTTGAAATTTTAAGGGGTTACTCAGAATCAAGTATAGAATCCAGGAAAAATATTGAAAAAATTCGCTCTTCAATGGAGTTTTTCATACAAATTCTCGATTCACTATTTAGATTTAGTATTAGAATCTGAAAAAAATAAATGAAGAGCGGATTTTTTCAATATTTTTCCTGGGTTCTGTACTTGATTCTGAGTAACCCCTTAAAATGTCAAACGCACTTTTTTTAACACCCTGTATAAATACTTAAAGCTATCGTACTTTGTCATCAGCTCTTTATTGTGTACTGCAGGCCACTATTTTTGTTTATTGCTGATTTGTATTTAGCCAGTGACACTCTTGTGTATGCCAAATGGTAAAGTGATTCGCGACATAGTATGCACAATGTGGTTGTACAATTTATTCATATAAATCGGCATGCGGCAGTTTAGACTGGAAAATATGGTTCCTAAATCCATCAGCCATTCTTCGATTCCCTTTTAACCTAACCCGCAAAATCTGAGAGCGAATCCGTCAAGTTGGAAACACTGCACAAACAACAGGAACAATCTAGGAGAATTCCCTATTTTCGAATTTCTTTCAACTGAGTTGACATGATTAAGGTCGTGTTGCAACCTGCTGTTTTTATATTCTGAAGGTGAGAAGAGAAATTTTTCCAAGTTCAAAAGGTTTGCTGGTCAGGGTCCGAGGGCCCCGGTGAACGGCACCGCCTAGCCCTCCGATAGCTACGCCCCTGCCTATCTACCGTTAGTATCTAGGAATTTTAGGCAAACATTTATACCTCTTTCTAGATACCATTAATTAGGTGATTAGAAGACTTGGTAAGTTTATATTTATTATTCCTATTGGCATCAACCGATTTATTTTTAGGGTAAGGCATAGCTGCCTATAAGTAGGTACAAAATATGTATTAGATTTCACCTTTCTAAAGGTCTCAGTCATTTATTACAAAACGATTTTTGTATCGTCTAAGTCTCGAAGTAACCTTGCTCTTAATCAAGGTAATATTATCCATTGTTCTCAGTTCTTATCTCATGACCTTGTAAAGTATTGTATTGTTATACTTTGTGTGAGGTATAAACTAAGTTCTCTCTCCGCGGATGGTTATTAATTCCAATTCCAACAAATAGGTATGTTTCCTGGTTTTCATTACATTCATCATCATATTAGGCGTAAAATGTATATTTTGAACATACGCCTCCCTCATAAACATCCACTTAGCACGGTTTTGAAGCCTGCAGAAGGAGTGTCTCCCATCAAACCTGACTATCATCACGATAACCTATGATCTGGTTGGTTGCCGAGATACTTTACGGAGCACACGTCTGCTGAGTTAATTTTTCAATTATTTCCGTTTTATAGTATTTTTTTGTTATTTTTGTCATGGGGAAATAGCTGTGATTCAGATTCAGAGATAAGCGGTCATAAGAAGAGGATTCACTCGGGAGACAGCTCCGTTTTCCGAGTTCCAGCAGCAAACCACCACGTGGAGCGTCTTTAAGTGCCCATCACCCTTAGAGCCAAGACTTTCACTTGACATTGGCGTTTCGGCATGTTTTTATTGAAGATTCTCCCATTTTTCACTAGACATTGGCAAAATCACTCTTTTAATGAGATGTGGAATAACAAATAGAAAAATAGAATAGAACGTATGATCTACTATGTATTTCGAAAAGATTGCATAAAACTGTATTCGATATCTAGTAGGATCAACCTATGTTATTGAATAACGTATTTTATAATTTCTTCCGTAGTTCTGGAGAAGCGGTTCTCCGACACGAGTTCGTGTCTCGACGACTGCTTCCACCCATCTCTGAGGTCCATCTCCCCTTCCTGGACTGGGCCGGGTAGCCAGACCATGCACTGCCTCTCAGACCTGGACACCAGTCTGGAGAGCAACTGCGAGGACAAGTTCAGGAGACCGACGTCTCTGCCACGCTGCTCAAGTTGCATTGGGAAGATCAGTCACTTGACTAGGTAAGACACTTGTTGTTGATCGAAGAAGATCGGTAGTAGGTACAAAGGATATGAAACTTGCTGTAATAGACATTTTTGACAACTATTAGCAAAATGTCCAGTACTTGGAAAATGGTCATTTAAATGAAAACTACTTAGTTCCGACTTTCGACATTTTTGAATAGATACTTTACCGCCTTCTGAATACTATTTGATTTTTCGAAAATTAATGTAACGGATTCGAGTCGAATCGAACTTTCTTAATTTTATGTCTCCCGGAAATAGCCAATATTTACTGTTGTTTCCAATATCCTATGATAAACAACTATAAACTGTAACTGTGTATAAACTTCAACACAGCTTCAACAGACCAACAGAAAATATTCATGTTTTTATTAATCATTTCAGGTCCTCAACAATGAACACACCAGGCTCAGTCATGTCACCAGTGTGGACAATGGACAACATAATCGAAAAGCGATCAGATTCCGATCGTGCTTCGATCTACTCCAGATCCAGTGGCAGCGCTTCTGAATACAGCGTGCCACGCAGCACTTGCCTTTTGGACAAGAGTTTCGAGTCCAAACGATCGAGCCCTGTGGGCTGTTGTACACCTACAATCCCGGCAAAAACTGGCTGTACGTGCCAATGTTGGCAGCAACCGAAACCTTGTGTTTGTAGGAAGAAGGGATACAGTGGGCCGTATGAGAACTATGATGTGCCAAAGACGCCGATGCCTTTGATACAGGTTTGTATCTCATATCTTATCTTCTGATATTATAATGATATCATTATTTCTGTAACAAATGTGATTGAACGGATCTCAGACGAAAGACTTGGACTACTATGGGAAAATATATGTGTCCCTAAATACTTTTCTAAATATTTCTTTTAATATAAGCTTTCTTTCTGTCTTGTCGTATGACACAATTAACTGTGGTAACCAGTATTAATTTTAAATAACTTTTCATCTTTTCAGGAACACCCAGTAGACAGCAACTCAGACGGATCTGGTCTATACGACACACCAAAGAAACTTAAATGTCTAATAAATGGCCAACCCTGTCGTTGCGTGCAGGATGAAGCCAAAACAGACAACAGTGATCAAATGACAGAAAACAACAACAGTTGTGATATCATTGTTAATAACAACGAAGATACTGCACATTCTAACTATGTCAATGTTACCCCAGTTACCAAAAAGCCTCACAAGCAAGTAGATTATGGAAACTACGCCAATATAGACCTAAATGTTACTCTAGAAAAATTTGAGAGTTCCTTGCAAATTCTAAGAAGTGCAGGGTTCAGTCAAGAAGAGCTTGATGCTTTGGAAGATATTCCAGAACATGATGATGATATTTCCACAGCTACAACTAACACAGTACATCCATCAGCAGACTGTTGCAATGAACATTTAAATTATATGCACATGGAACCCCTGGAAAATCTTTCTTGTAATAGTAACAGAAATTGTTCAGATAACATAAGTAGGATTAGTCATGTATCAGACCCAACAATGCATTCTGATACAGACAATACAATCTCTATTAGCACTAGAAGATCAAGTTCTGCAGATTTTACTAAAAGATTAGATGATGATATAAGTATCAATAGCCGGTGTTTTACACCGACTGTACTTAGAAAGGCTATTAAAACACAGTGTATTAGTGAAGGTATACCAGAAAGGAAAAGCACACCAGAAAACAATGAATCCAAAGATAAAGTTTTTAAAATACCTGAAACAAAAAGTGAAAATACTTTTGTGACGAGGTTTAGAGATGCTGTCAAAATAAGAAGATCATCCAGTGTTCCCAGCAAATCTGATAAGAATAGGGACTCTTCTAGCTCCAATGACTCAGGAGTATCAACTGGTTCCTTAAAGCATCACAAAGGAGATTTCAACGAATTCGAACTGCCAGTTACAAATTCTAAATCTTACAAGAAACATTTAAAGAATAGCCACCAAATAAAAAGGACACTGACACCCGCACATACACCATTTGTCAAATCCAGCTCGTCGGATCCATTGAAGAATTTGACGTTTCATTTCGATGAAGTCGCAACTTTGACTAAGTCAAGTTCATGTGATGTTGATACTTTGACAAGAAGAAAAAAAAGGAATGGTAAGTTATCAAATTGAATATTTTAAAAGAAGAACATTTAAAATAGTTCAAAAATCTTCCAAATTTTATTTCTCGTATAAAGCAGTCAACGACCATGATTTTCCTGTTTGATCATTTTCCTTCTTCGTCCATTCCTCTGTAAATTCAGTAAACCCTTTCTACAACATTGCATCTCTTTCCACAGCGGAGCCCGACATAACAGCTCGTCACAGTCACGTCACCAACAAGAGTACTTCCAGTGGCGCCTCCGACACGTCAGACTACATGGAGTCCCTCTCTGTGTCCTCTTTCAGCTCCTGTGATGTGTCAGCTGATCGCCACGTGACCAGGCCAAGGTCTGGTAAAGAGTATGCCAGTATAGATAGGGCGGTGCTGGCTAGTGTTTGTGATGTTGAAAGCACGGCTTGAAGATAAGAAATTAAGTTCTAGATTAAAATATCTTCCGATATCGCAGTTACATATTTTTCCTTCCGCCAACACAGGTATCGGGCCAGACAGTAAAGAAACGCTCTTAATCAGACAAATTATTCGTTCATCAATCATTTTATAGTAACATGATTAGTGATCACAAATGTCAAATATTATGCTTTTTGCCGAAACAACTTTACCTGCACCTAAGTTGTGGTTTTTAACAGGTGCAAATATACGATGATATTTTTAATAGACATTTTTATAGTAAGCAAATTCATTTTTAGAGTTTTAAATTATTTATTAATTGGAAAATGGTTTGATTTCATTTGGAGTAGTTTTATATCTGTCATGAAAACCTGGATGACACGATTTTTTGGAAATATTTTCAGATTTTTTTCTGACTCGAAAACGTCTTCTTTCTATGCTTAAAATATACTTTAGGAGTCAGATATAATTCTACTCAACTAACAAGTATTTTTTAATGAAAGTATATTTTTGGGTAAATACATTTTGTAAATATTGTTATTTAAACAAATATGCAAAATGACATTAAAGTTGTTCCTATGCCCGTATATGTATGTACATATACAACTTTTTTTATAACTACATATTTGTAGAAATTTGCGAATTTAGAATTTTAGTAGTGTGCCAAAAAGTAATGTAGCTGGCTATATATTAAAGGGTTTTGGGTACTTATAAGAACATCCTTAAAATATAAATAAATATTTTGTAAAATAATCTTATATAAAAAATAGTTTGTAAACGAATGGAGTTTTGTTGTTTGAGATTTGATTAAGCGAGTTGACTGCAGTCAGATCTTTGCTTTTGTTTTTAAACAAAGGTTAAGACTTGTAAAATATGTTTTTGTTTAAGTATACGGTATTTTTTAATTAAGCATATTTAGACTTGTTTTTTGTGCCTTCGTGTGTGATTGTAAAAAGACATTGTCTTTCATTAGATATTTTACGTACTTACTTATCTTCGAAAAGTTTTAAGAATTATTTTCCTTACACCTCCGTTAGATATATGTCGGTAAGCAATAGAAGCCTTCCAAATATATAATTACAATACTTAACATACTTACTTTTATTTATTCATAGTTATAAAACTTATATGTATAATGTAATACAAAATAAAAGTAACTTGTTTAAGCGTACGTACTTTTAATAATTAATTTTGTACTGAAATATCTCACTTATGAGAAAACATGACTATCCTGCCAAGTCCGTTCATTAAAATGTTGCAACAAGCTGAAAAAAGAAAGTATTTTTTCTACATTTTGTCCATAGGTACCACATTATATGGTGCATTATAAAATATTTTACACTATGTTCTAGCTATTATGTTATTTCAACAATATCTAACTAAGAAAACAAAAATTTTCATTAAGATGGAAGTATGATGGGGCGCTATCTTTCGTCTAGTCAAATGGTGCATGTCGGCCATATTGATTTTTAACAAATCAAAAATAAATATAGTCGTCATGAAATTATTTATGGTTTTGGTACTTTCACAAAAATGTTTTGAGTAGTAGCACAAAATAAGTATATATCTATGTATAAAGATATTTTCTTAGTTACTTATGCAAAATTACTATGTAAAAAAGGTTTTCATAATCTTCTAAGTTGCAGTTGGTTAACTTACTTATAACTTTTAAGTTTTTAACAAATATTTTATTGCAACTAAAAGGATAAATGAAATATAGGCATTTTCAAAGAATCCTCTGTCTTTTTTTACATTCGTATCTTATTATTACTTTTAACTAAACAAATCAAGCGAGAAGTGTTAAATGAATGGTAAGATACTACTCAAAAAAACTGAATGAGTTTCCCCAAAAAACCTAGGTACATATACAATCAGATAAAATAAAGACCCACCATACATTATTGTCAATAAATTAATTACGTCAATTGCAAACATTGTATAGAAAATCAAAAAGTGTGTTACTCTCCTTCCTTTATATTTCTTGGGGAAAGTGGTTTTAAGAATAGCATTGCAAATAATTTTCCGTTTCTAAACGAAATAATCCTAAGTATAAGCAGGTATATGTGTGGAAATAAATATGTATACAGATCTTTAAATGGCACCTCAATAAACGCAAATCATTTTTGCTAATGGTAACCTACCTATCCTTTCTTTTGGTTGTATTATGACAAAATGATGTTATCCAGTCATGCCAATGGGGAAGAAAACGCAAAGCTATTTGCAGATGGCGCAACGGACGCTTGACTCATAACAACTTTCAATTAGTTCCGGTTTTTTATTATTGAGGTGTTGTAAATTAGTTTTTTTTTCTGTAAAATTGTTAAATGGAAAATGTTTGTGACTTGGACTATTCCTCAATTAAAAGCGAAGTTGAAAAGTACATAATTGAAATCGTAACTTTTCCCACGTCTTCTTCATCCGAGAATATTTAGGAAATTAATGATTTCCATTATTATTGCGACCAATCGCCACACAACGCGGCATTTTTTTAATCATCTTATGTTTAGTTCACGTAAACAATTTTTTCTATACGTTTTGACAGTTAGTATGAGTCAAGCGATATCAGCGCCTCTATCGGCGAGCTTTGTCAGTTTTCTTCCCCATGGAGAGGTCTTGTCAAAATATCCTCGAAGAGCTCCGATATAACAGAGTCAACGGAGCCCCGCTTCGTGGGGCTTATTAATACAGTAACCAGAGATGTACAAAATAGTTTAAGAAATGTATTTAAATACAAAATGCAAATACTTTTTTGATTTACTATTTGAAATGCAAAATACCAAATAGTTTAGTGTTTTGTATTTTAAATACTAAATGTAAAATAGCTATTTTCAAAATACTTCCTTTAATTACAAATATTGTATTTGCATTTTAAATACTAGTTTTTCAAATAAGTCGCATCTCTGACAGTAATACCAGTAATATAACCTAACATAGAGTTTTTTTTTATAAGAGATATGGCCAGTCATATCATGAATCATGATCTGTCTACGATAGATACAAAGCTTTTTTTTTACGGAAACAGGCAATTATTTTAGCGCTAGTAATATTTATGTTATTGGAGTGGAGGTTATACAGGGTGGAATGTTGGAATGCCACCTGGAGGGAAAGTACTCTAAATACTGGAGATAGCAAATTTTTCTCAGACGAAATTTTCCTTTATTTTTAAAAAGAAGCAAAACTACATTCAAAGATTTTTGAAAATACCCTTGTCACGCCCAGGAATCGAACCGGCTAAAATCCGAAAAAATAACATGTGTACTTTTATGGCCTTAATCGATAGGGTCAATCATAAGGATCAAATCTCTCTAACAAACGTGGTAAGTTAACATAAACTTTTGTAAAATAAATGAATTTTTAAAACGGATACAAGGAAAATTGAAAAAAAATATCAAGGAGATTATAATAAATAATTCTGGCAATAATAACAAATAAGAAGGACCAAACAGACGAAACGTGAAAAATAGATAACCAATTGGTAATAAACAAGACATACGATCTATTTGGACACGCCGTAATCTCTTTACGGTTTGGTCACCTTGACAACAAGGGGTGAATCCTGCGGGCCGTGAGGGCTGAGGGTTTGAAGATAAACCTTGGAAAAACCCTTAGGGGAGCCCTAAAGATAAGGGGTGCATTAAAGAGATTGAATTAGGCAATTGTATGTAAGAATCGGTGAGGCGCTATAAAGTTCTGAATAAGAATATTTGAGACTAGCTTTTGCCCGCGGCTCCTCCACCCGCGTTATGACTGTCTGTAAGGTTTCCTACGAGAACCATGCATTTTCCTGGAACAAAAAGTAGCCTGTGTGTTAATCCAGCATTTGATCTATCTACCTAATAAATTTCATCCAAACCAGTTCAGTAGCTTCGACGTGAAAGCGGAACAAACAAATAAATAAACAAACAAACATCCATACTTTCGCATTTATAATATTAGTAAGAAGTAAGATAAGAGAATTCTTTAATTCAGTGTTTTTCAACCTTTTTTAATACCCGACCCCTTTACAAGTTAAAAAATTCTTGCGACCCCCCTAGGGCCATAAACATACAAAATGTCAGTGATTTGAAAGACTATGTTTATAATTTTCTTTAGTTAGAAAATTATTTAATTTTAAGGTATCCAAAATATAACCACATTTTTACAAATAAACAGGTCCATCCTTCGTATTTTTGTATTGCAAAGTAGGATACTTGCCTTTTTCTTTTACCTGCGACCGACCCCCTAAGAAAGGCTTCGCGACCCACAGGTTGAAAAAACACTGCTTTAATTATATTTTGTTAACAACCCATTACGTCCCCACTGCAGGGGCACGGGGCTCTTCCCATAACTCGAGAACTTCTGACACTCCCCACAACCTCCACAAATCCGGACTTGGCCCCCAACTGTGAAGTATGGCCTTACTTTTAATTATATATTGCTAGCAAATCTTTCGTAAATGATCTTCCTGGCACCTGGTGGAAGGTGGCTACTGCCGCCGCCTGTGGGGCATCTGTAACCCCAGACATAAGGTCTTACCACTAGCAAGCATCATCCCGAAGCATCGTGAACAGATACAAATGAACCAGAATAAAAGATTTCATACAAAATGCAAAAAGAACTCCACGGCGGGGAATCGAACCCCGGTCTCCCGCGTGACAGGCGGGGATACTAACCACTATACTACCGAGGATGGTGTCGGCGAGGTCGAAATTGGAAATCATTTGATTTAGGAGGTATGCAGATCCATTCATGAGATATCAATTGACGTCATCGTCATTCATTGACTTAATATTGAGTAGAATTTGGTAAACATTATGTACAAACGTTTTGAAGTAATTACCTTGTTAATTTTTTAGGTATTTATAACAGTTGACAATGGAGGTGAATTTTATATTTTGTTGACAATATTAATGGCAATACTATCGATCGGTACCTAACTACTCTTTTTTGGAGATTACGGCACTAGTGCTGTTAACTGTGTTTTTTAGTTTAATTAGAATTAATTAGATAGATAAATCATTTATTCATAAAATTACGACACAAAATACAAAAACAAAAGGAGAATGAAACACAGATAATTAGTTTAGTTTGCAATGTCTTTCTGTGTTGATGTGCAATAAAGTATATTTACTTACTTAACTGCACTAATTTTGACTGGCCACAGAGTAAAGTACTGGCCTTTTAATTAGCTTCATGTGAGGATATAAATATAAGGTGCTACTTTATTAGTGCCCGATATTTTAGTCAGTGCTCCTACTCCTGATTCTGATCAACTTTCCCCAAGAAACCCATAGTCAAATCGCAAAAAAATTTTTGGGCTCTTCATACTAATTTGGCCGTTCGGCTGATCGATATGTATGAAGAGTCCAAAATTTTTTTTTCGATTTGACTATGGGTTCCTTGGGGAAAGTTGATCAGAATCAGGAGTAGAAGCACTGACTAAAATATCGGGCACTAATAAAGTAGCACCTTATATATTTATATAAAAAACATATTTTTATATAAATATATTTATATTTTATATTTTTTTCATGTTTTTTATTACAAATTGATATTTCCGAAAAAGGTGGAACTTTTAAAGACAGATGTTAACATAAACGACAGATTTTTACAAAAGACATTTTTAATGAAGTGAATATTGTATACACGAAACAAGGCTGTATAACTTTAGAAGCCTTTGCGTCTCTCCTTAAGAAAATAAAATTTTCTTTGGTTTGCCAATCTTTTGACAAACGGAAGACAACTGGTCACAGATCGGTCACACGTAGGGAGGGGGTGAGGTAGCCTTCAGAGAGCGGCAGGGAGTGTCCATACTGTATAATGTCCTTATACTGTGTGCTGGAATATATACAGGGTGTTACAAAACTACCCCTAATAGTTGAAACGGCGTGGACTGTGAATCATTTTAAATTTTGGGTACTTTTTTTTGCTGCATCAGTTCACGTTTCAGAGAAATTGTCTATCGAATTTCTTCAAAAATCTCGATATGATATTTAAAATTTTTTAGCTCTAGCGATCATGACCCCGCGCGCAAACGCGCCAATCATAGCGCAGTGGCATATGAACGCAGCCTATCATAGCGCGGCTATCTATACTCCTCTCATGAACTGACAGGTGAATACAATAGTGCTGTGGTTTTACATAGTCGATAATCTTATGTATGATTAAAAATAATTATTTTTCGCAATTTTTTTATTTAACGTTTATTTTAAAAAAAATACAGCGGACTCCTTACATGACACACTTTAACACCCTTAATTCATTAAAGGTAGTTTTGTAACACCGTGTATAACACAAGGAACCTATTCACTGGAAACTTTTCGATACTTATCTTACTTTTCTTTACGTTACAGGGACTTGATAATACATAATACGAATGTAATTACGGTTTACGGTACTTTTTCAATTCATATATATAGGGTAACTTTAAATTAGTTCTTGATACGAAAGTTTATGCATGTACTCGTTTATGTAAGTACTTTATGTAAATTTTGTCTAAATTTTTGATTGTTATTTGCTACTCATAAACATTTTCTTTCTTTCTTTCTGATTACAAACAACTTTCCCTAAGGAATCTATAGTCAAATCGCAAAAAAAAATTGGACTCTTCATACTAATTTGGGCGGTCAGTTCATCGATTTGTTTGGAGAGACCAAAATTTTATTTGCGGTTTCACATGGGTTCTTTAGGAAAAGTTGTTTGTTATCATGAATACATGCAAAGTCTTCAGTATCAAGAACTAATTTAAAGTCACCCTATATAATATATTCTGAATTGAAAACTGGGTTCAAAAACAAGCCCGTAATTACATTCGTATTATCAAGTGCCTGTAACGTAAAAAAAAATGTAAGTAAGTAGTTTATAGTGCTTTCCTGCTGCAAAAGGATCCGGAAATAAACCCGATTTGACCTAGTACACCATCTTTTAATGGTCTTTATTACGGATGCAAAGGCGAAACAAGCCTGCAGCCCCTGAAAAAGGGAAGAATAGGTTATTACGTGAAATGTCTAATTTATTACAGACTTCCAATAAATATATCAAGAAAATCAAGTTATCTGTACTTATTTTTTTAAATATTATTTTACCCAAAAATTTTTAACGATTAAACTTTTTATAAAAGTTCGCAGATTTCTGCGATGCGATGCGAATTCGCAGTTATGTGTGGGGAGCCTTAAATATTACTGGAATGATTTTACTGAGCTAAGTATCATAAATTACCTGCCTTAAACTCGTGATCAGTGCCTACCTAATATCAGCACTGACATTGACAAGTCAAGGCAATCCAGTCTTACCGGATCCTACAACTACGTTTCACATCCCATTCAAAGATTTATACTTATCAATAAAATATACAATTCTTGTTACTCATTACGTGAGCGCCCGAGAGACCGGGGGTTTTCCGGAATGACCGATTTCGCAACTTGCCCGCGACATTGATGTTTATGAGATGATGCAGTATAATATGTGTCTGGTGCAGTGTATATTGTGTCATTATCTGTTGCACTATGGAGTCGAGAGGTACCTTGTTACTTTGTGTGTGCGTTAGTGTACTTATAATACACGTAACTGGTGAGTGCTTTTTTGGAATTTGTTTATTTGCCTAAGCCTAAGCCCAAAATTGGAGTCAAACATCCCCAAATTCTGAACAAACAATATGGGTTTATGTTAGTATGTCCTTTTCATTGTATAATACAAAACTTGTTGATCGATTTTGGAGTACAAGGTGTATGTAGATTCGTCCTCATACCCAGATTGACATACATAAGGTAATTTTTTTTGTTCTTGCGTTTTTTTGGTTACGTAATTTACGTTGCATTCAAGTGAAAGCTGGGTCAATTTGTGTTGAGTAACATGAACTTCATGTCAAAATGCTCCTTAATACTTAACCAAATCAGTTTAAAATATTTTTGCTAGTTGTATTTTAAAACGATTTGATAAGTACTGAAGATAGCATTAAATTATTGTGTTATCAAACATTTATAGAAAGTTTACAGAAAGTAACAGAAAATTGGTATGATTCTTCTTTATATGAAATATTTAAAAGATAGTACTTTAAACTCACTTAAAGAAAACTTCTGCTTTTAAGATTCACGAAGAGGTTGGTTGCCGGGACATGTACCGAGCACACGTTTGTTAAGTTAATTTTACAATTATTACCGTTTTAGAATAGTTTCAACGTTATTTTTGTGATGGAGAAATAGCTGTGATCCCGATTTGAGATAAGCGATAATAAGAAGAGGATTAACTCAGGAGACAGCTCCGTTTTCCGAGTTCCAGCAGCAAACCACCACGTGGAGCGTCTTTAAGTGCCCATCACCCTTAGAGTCGTCACTTTCACTTGACATTGGCGTTTCGCCATTTTTTTATTGAAGATTCTCCCATTTTTCACTAGACATTGGCAAAATCACGCTCGTAATGAGATGTGGAATGCCAAATAGAAAAATAGAATAGAATAGAAGATTCACGAAATTAAAATGAAAACTATCGAACGATTTGAAATAAAACTTTTTGTATAAAATGTATAACCGGGGAAAGTATTTGGCTTGTGCTTCTCAAAGTTAACGACAATGGTTTTCAGTATTTTCTGTTATTACATAGAAAAGACATCAACGAGCAATGCAATGTTTGTCTCGTTGATGTCTTTCGTATGGACGAAGATTTTTACAAGATTAAAACAAATTATTCTTTAATATAATAAATAACCCAAAGCTGCCCCACCACTGGGCACTGGCATCTTCCCATCATCATCAGCCTGTTGGACATAGGCCTCTCCCAAGAGACGCCACCTATACCTATTTCGGCCACACGCATTCAGCTGTCACCAGCAATCCTGCGCAAATCATCGCTCCACCTAGCCGGGGGGCGGGCGTCGCACGATACGTTTGCCCAAACGCGGTCTCCACTATAGAACTCGCTTTGTCCAGCGGTTGTCGGTTCTTCGACAAATAATACAAATATGTTAGGGGTTGCTCTACACATATAAAAAAAGTTTTTTTTTTTTTTTTGTTTCCCTTCAGAAATTAAGGCACGAACTAAAACTGAAATCGGATTGTTTTTTGTATTCTATTCTTGATTCAGAGTAACCCCTTAAAATTTCAAATAACACCCTGTATACCTAAAACGTCTCACTATTTCCTACAAATTCCTACAAAAACTACTTAATTATACCTAAAAATTTCTCCTATAACGATATAGTCAAATAATGCATTCGTGAGATCAAGATACTTGAACGCATCGCAATTAATATTATAACTTATCTTTCATCATAAACTAATTACTTCTCTATGGTCGCGCTTCACGTATTTACTTTCCTTTCTATGGAAATCTGATCATTGGGTATCATTTACATAGCTAACTTTCTAGGGTTCCTTAGCCAAATGGCAAAAAACGGAACCCCTAATGGATTCGTCATGTCTGTCTGTCAGTCTGTCTGTCTGTCCGTCCGTATGTCACAGCCACTTTTTTCCAAAACTATAAGAACTATACTGTTGAAACTTGGTAAGTAGATACATTCTGTGAACCGCATTAAGATTTTCATACAAAAATATATAAAAAAAACAATACATTTTGGGGGTTCCCCATACTTAGAACTGAATTTTTTTTTTCATCAAACCTATACGTGTGGGGTATCTATAGATAGGTCTTCAAAAATGATATTGAAGTTTCTAATATCATTTTTTTCTAAACCGAATAGTTTGCGCGAGAGACACTTCCAAAGTGGTAAAATGTGTGTCACTGTCACTTCTAAAATAAGAGAATGATAAAACTAAAAAAAATATATGATGTACATAACCATGCAAACTTCCACCGAAAATTGGTTTGAACGAGATCTAGTACGTAGTTTTTTTTAATTAAATCGTAAACCGCAAATTACCTTTCATTCAATCAATTCAAATATAAAAAATATAGAGTTCAAGACATGTGATTATGATTATGAATTTATACGGAACCCTCGGTGCGCGAGTCCGACTCGCACTTGGCCGGTTTTTCTATAGCTTGTCATCACTTTACTACTTATTTAGTTGATGATAATCTTCTTATCAATTTAACCCTACTATCACAAAGGATAGAGACCGTTGTTGCCTGGTGTTGCACTTGGCATCACCCGCGGTCACGTTTAAAGCATTGATACATAGTATTATAAATTTGCCTTTTCGAACTTAGTAGTAAGTATTTGTTTAGACTTATGGTCTACTATTATGACGCCAAGGGCTTAAAAGCTGTGGGTAAAAAAAACATCCTAAAACAAACAAAACAGTTTCGCACTGACATGGAATGGAACCCGCGAGCCTCGTTTTAACAGAGAGCACAAGCCCTGCACACCACCTATTTACAGCTTAATCGCGTAATTAACATAACAGTTAGGAACATTAATTAGGCTCTTCGAATTCTTAATTGAGGCTTAATTAAACAGATAATTAGCATCCGTAAAAAACTGATAAACTATAACAAATGGAAGAAAACCTTTCATTTCCGGTCTTATCATTGTTTCTTTTTATGGCCGCTATAATGAATGAACCAACTAATAAACTAAACTAAGTAATGTTAACAACCCATTACGTCCCCACTGCAGGGGCACTGGTCTCTTCCCATAACTCAGGAAGGTTTAGGCCATACTCCACACACGGGGGCCAAGTCCGGCCAAACTAAGTAATAAACTAAAAAATATATTCTCGAGCAGAACTGAGAGAATAACTTGGGAAGTGAATAGGAATGATGATGTCTAAATACACATGAAAAATGTATAATTTATGATACAATTTTCAATTTTTTTTTTTACCCTTAATTGGTAAGCCCTTGGCATCGTCTCACCTGGTGGTAAGTGACGATGATGCCGAAGATGGAAGCGGGCTTACCAAGATTCCCCAACGCAATGGGAAACTGGCTATCTCATTTTCATGCCGGAACACATCAATACTGTTATCATTGATGTTTGGCGGCAAGACTTAGATAATAAAATTATCATTCTAATGTTTTGGAAAATAAAATAGCTAGTCCCAAAAATCATAACTATTTAATTTTAAAAGAACGTGTCTACTTAAAAGGTTTCTATAGTTTTTATCCGATTGACCCAAAATAATGAAATAAAATACTGACTCGGTGGCTAAGTGGTTAGCGATCCTGACCTCTGATCCAAGAGTCGTGGGTTCGATCCCCACACAGGGCAAACTTTTCTGTGATGAGCAGAATTGTTTGCTCTGAGTCTGGGTGTATTTTATCTATATATGTATGTATTTAATTAAAAAGTATATGTGTATGTATATCAGTCTCTGGTTCAGAAGATACAGGGAATCATAGTTTGGGGCCAGATGACCGTGTGTGATTTGTCCCAGATATTATTATGTTAATAATAATGTTTTATTCCTGTTTTTTGCCTGACCCTACAGCCTAACTAAACGGTTTGATGGATTTTGAAAATAGAAATGCCGTCTCAGTCTGGCGATTGTCATAAAACATATTTTAAATATTACTTCAGTGGGAAATTATTTCCCGGAAGCACCACAAGCCTACAACAGTTGTAGTTGACTGTTATAGACTAAAATGTTATCTAGAATCGTTTATTGTTTACATCAAGACGATATTTGAATTATGATCTGACCTACACAATGCTGTTTAAAAGTCATCAGGAGACGCAATAGTTTCGATTTAGCAACGCACTTGTTAGTAAACAATTGTGTATCTACTGTCTGTCTGTCTGTATGTTGCTTTGGGGAACAGAACAATGTAAAAATAGTCAACATCATTCATTGGTAAGACAACAGTCAATACAGAATTGATTGTGCAAGCTTGTGGGAAGTATCAAACCATTATACCAGATTATCTGTGGTACCTGGTATAAAAATATGGCTATTATCACACGGGTGGCGGTTTCCAAGCGCGGCGGTAGCCGCCGCGGTTGGAAAATGTACTAGAAATGTATGAAAACCGCGCTAGCCCGTGTGCAAGGCTAGCGCGGTTGGCGGGCAACCGCGTACCAGGCGGTAGCCGCCGCGGCTACATACATTTCTAGTACATTTTCCAACCGCGGCGGTTGGAAACCGCCTCCCGTGTGATAATCGCCTAAGATTAGCTCATTGTGTAGCTAAGTAACATACATATTACATCGTATTACCTTTTCTGGTGACTTTTGATATTAGTAGGATTACTACCAATTTATGTGATAAAAAGTAAACTCAATGCATTTTACAAAGGGCCGAAAATATTTATAGCAATTGAGTCATTTTCAACACCAGGCGAAAGACGTCCACTGCTGGACCAAGGATTTCCACACCGACCAGTCCTGTCATTGAGTCATTTTAACGTATAAGGTTATATTACGGTTACAATATTATTATTCTTCTCCAGGTCAAGTGGGCTCTATATGCCGGCCGAAGGAGCGGTTCCTGCCCTGCGGAGGCTGCCAGAAGACCTGCAAGGACCCAGCACCTCAATGCGAGGGGGTTTGCAAGACTGGTTGCTACTGCAACGAAGACGAAGTCAGGAATGAGACTGGCCATTGTGTGAAGCTGTCTGAATGCCCTCCAGCTGGTAAGATTACACTTTTAACTCGTAACAAAGTGATCAAAAACAAGTTTAGAAATAGCTGGAACAAAATAGTTATTTAAGAGCTATGATCAAAGGTGCCTAAAAAAAGTTACCTCTTATTAAAATCTCCTCTTTTGAAAAAAAATCCTCTTTTAATTTAAATTTCTTGTAACTGAACTGACAAATTCAAATGAAACTTTGTACACGTTAGTAAAACGTTAATTGTACAATAGTAGGTAAGTGTACCTTCATCTTCTTCTTCCCAACGTGACCGCGGGTGATGCTAAGTGCAACACCAGGCAACCGCCGTCTATACCTTGTGGATAGAACGGTTAAATGTGCCACACGATAAGTAGAAGAAGATTAAAATCATTGTTATTGAGAGCTCTATGATTAAATTAGTCAAATATAACTTCAACCTGGCTCACACAGCGTCCAAACATACCCAGCATACATTTCCTAGTTGAATCACAAAGGATATTTTTTGAACTAGGTTTGAGCCAGATCGACGATTGTATCTCGCAACTGAGGCTCTATTTTTAGTACACATTTTGTCATCTCTGAAATTCAAACACGCAAACACGCAATCTTATAAGTTACTGCGACTGAAGCTAATACAATCCACATAACCTCTATCAAACTGGTACAATTTTCAACACAAAATGACCAGTCTTTATTTTCGTAATACGTTTCAATACAATTACAGAGCTGTCATCTCTCCAAACATCAGAGCCCCGCACTGACGTAGTTTGCCCAGAGAACGAAGTTTATCGATTCTGTGAGCCATGCAACAAGACGTGTGAGAATCCGAACCCGATATGCCCGGCGCAGTGCGCTCGCGGCTGCTTCTGCGCAGACGAGCTGGTGCGCGACAGGGACGGGAGATGCGTGCCGGTGGAGAAGTGCTCTAACTTGAAGACTAGTGAGTTGAATATTCAGTTTTCCGCAATTGCTACAGTTTTTTGCCTTCCACTCGGTGGAACGATGACCTGGTGAAGGTTACGTTAAGCCACTCGATGCGTGCAGCGCAAGAGGTGGTAGTCAACTAAAAAATTACCTACTCGTACATACGAGTATGGGAAACTTTGTATTATCTGTACTACATAGATACATATAAAGTAACATAAACGTAGAGAACTGTAGGATTGTTGCAACGAAAAGCTAGAAAAAAGCTTACAGATATGTATTAGACATGTTTAGATTTTTCAGTAAATCAAGAAATACCTCAAAATACGTGCCAAGATCGAAGTTATCCACCTCAATATAGGAACTTACGTTGTCCCTACCATTGTGGGGCTTTCAACCTTCGCTAACCAGATCATCCTTTCCAACAGCAACAAAGCCTCCCAGCGCGCTCTGCGGGCCCCACCAAGTCTACAATACTTGTCAGAAATGCGAGAACACATGTCGAGATCCGTACCCCGTGTGCTATAGTGACTGTCAAGCTGGCTGTTTCTGCGAGGAAGGGTATCTAAAAACTCCATCAGGGGAGTGTGTCAAGATAGAGGACTGTCCTAAAGGTTGGTACTACATAGGACTTGGGAGACCTTAGGATGAGGTAATTTAGTGTTATGCGCTGTATGCTGTATAGAAGCTATGCACGGATCTTTTATGAACACTTCTAGTATAACCTGTAATTATTATTTGTTTTTAAAAAGGTTGTGACTATGATAATTATGTATAGGAATTATTTTAAAATAACCATTTGCCTTCTTTGTATATTAACTATAATTTTCCCTTTTTCTTTACCGAACCGTAATTCTCTGGGCAAACCTAAGTGTAAATTAATAATTGTGTTTACGTTTATTTCGTAATTATTTCTTTTTCTCACTTGTTCTTTATATTTTCTTGTTACCTGGTTTTGTATTTTTTTTCTTACTATCAAATTATTTTGTAAACAGTTCTAAAGACAGCCGCACATTAGTGGTAACACTACAAAGTTATGACGATAACGGTTTGTATCAAGTTTGCTTTTGTATGCTCAACTTATGCTAGTACTCTTACCATATGTGTGAGCTTCACTACACTTATGTTATGTGGTATTCGTGATAATAAAGTTATACCTGAAGGTAATTAACTACGGTGTGATGTGATGTAGGTATTTTATTAGTTAATTTACATTTAAGTTATTATGATTAAACTTCATTCTATTTGTTCTTTATGTGGTTTTGGTCACGTTTTCATTTTCCTACTTCCTGATCCCTTGAATATTATACTATGTTCTTTGTTTTTTAGTAAGTTTTACTCGGTTAAACACCATAACTTTAATCACTTGTAGAATTTCTGGCGTATCTGCATTACCTATTACTTTTTCTCCTGCGTATACTGATTTATACAGCGTGTTAAAAAGTGCGTTTGAAATTTGAACTGGTTACTCAGAATCAAGTATAGAATAGAGGAAAAATATTTAAAAAAATCGATCTACAATTATATTTTCAGTTTCCCATACTAAATCTGAAAAGTGAATCAAGGATTTGTATGGGAAACTGAAAAAAAATAAAGATCGTATTTTTTTTCATATTTTTCCTCTATTCTATACCTACTTACTTAATTCTAAGTAACCCGTTACAATTTTAAACGCCCCTTTTTAGCATCCTGTATGTTTTTCATTCTACGTTGCGTGTTCAAATATATTCTTTTCTATTCTGTCATATTATAACTTTTGTGTTACAAGTTAAAATAAAAAGTATAAATGTGTGTAATGTACATGAACCTCGACACTACTATTAGCTTGTTACTAAATTCGTTGGTGTGTACTCTAAAACTAACAAATAGCGTTTTAGCGTTTTTATTTTTTTAAAACAAAATTTCAATTTATTTATTTCATAAACTTTAGTACAAAGTAGATGACAGTTACAAAAACAATACAATACTAAAAAGAAGTTTCATATCATCACCAGGTAAGTTTTTTTTTCATTTATTTATTTGTGTAAGTATATTGCTATCCTAAACGTAGTGATTTGTAATGTCATTGAAATTAAATCATAAATGCCTGAATATAGGCATGAAACTGAACCACTATCCTAAAGAAGAAATACAAAAAAAGAAATTGTAACCAAAACATTTTTTTCTATGATGAGAAGTCATATTTCAAAAACCCTTTATGTTCTCAAAACGCTTCGCCTGTCTAGCCACTCCTACCTGCCCGCCAAACGAGCGATACCTCTCCTGCGGCGGATGCCTCCGAACCTGCGAAATGCCTGATACTGACTGCGGGCACGCCTGCCTCCCCGGCTGCTATTGCCGCGAGGGCGAAGTGAGGGACTCCACAGGGCGATGCATCAAGCTGTCCCAGTGCCCTAAAGTATGTAGGTATCAGTAGCACACACGACTAAAGGATTTAGAACTTTTAGTTTTGCTACTAATGCTTTTATGGACTAGCCTACCTTTCGGATTAGAGATGAGATAGAAGTTAACCCTAATAATAACGTTTCAAGCTACAATACAAACTGAAACTATATACCATTATCTAAACCGATTAGGTATACATTTTTTGAATAACATTTGTAATTTGAACAGAATTGGTTTTTGATTTGTTCCGACGTGAATATAACATAGGTTCAGCCAGTTTCAAAATGCGAGAGGGAAACTGGCTAAGCACGATTCCTTCATTCGCCATCATCATCACTCACCATTCACCATTAGGTGAGATGATTCCAAGAGCTTACTATCCAGAGTAAATAAAAACCTTAGAAATGGCTAACTTTGCCTTTAGGCGTCTTTAGCTTAACAAAAAAATATTTGCTGATTAATCAAAATCAATCTGGAAGAGTCTGTTTGCATGAATAGTTTGAAGCCCATAATGTAAATACATTTTCAATGTTTTAACACCAATTTCTTCCTCATTCAACTCCCGCGCAGCGTACCAGCTGACCTGCGGCCCGCACCAGGTGTACAAAGCCTGCCAGAGCTGCGAGCTGAGCTGCAGCAGCCCGACTCCAGTGTGTTCAACTTCATGCAGCGCGGGGTGCTTCTGTGAAGAAGGATATGTCAAGGCGCCGAGTGGACAATGCGTGAAGCGGCAGGACTGTCCTCAAGGTCAGAAGTTAAGACCATAGCAGGAAGACGTCTACAGCAGGAATATATCCTGCGACTTTCTGATAATCCACCTGGCGAGAGATCCGACCAATGTGATTACAAACCGCTCAATGTTCCCAACGTTACTTCAGTAGGATTGCTATTAACGGTCGTGAAAGAGAAGAGTCCACAAGTTCAGAACGACTTGGTAACCCTACATGACTGCGAAGCAAATTGGCTGTGAAGGACGGACATACAGACAGACAACCAGACACCCCAGTAAAGTAAGTTTATAAGGGTTCCTTTTTTCCTTTTGGGATACAGAACCCTTAAGCCACAGCTTTTCTTGACTGACTCGGTGGCTAAGTGGTTAGCGCTCCTGACCTCTTATCCGAGAGTCGTGGGTTCGATCCCCACACAGGGCAAACTTTTCTGTGATGAGCAGAATTGTTTGCTCTGAGTCTGGGTGTATTATATCTATATATGTATGTATTTAAAAAATATATTTGTATGTATATCAGTCTCTGGTTCCCAAGATACAGGGAATCCTAGTTTGGGGCCAGATGACCGTGTGTGATTTGTCCCAGATATTATTATTATTCTTTCCTCTCCAGCAGCGGAAGTGTCAATCGGCGGCGCTGAGCTGTCAGTGGAGGACTGTCAGCCTGATGAGATGTACCTGGTCTGTGGGTGGTGCGAGCCCAGCTGCTCGGAGCCGCGGCCCGCCTGTCCCGTGGGGGTGTGCACGCGCGGCTGCCTGTGCCGCCCGCCGCTGCTGCGGCACCACAGCGGGCACTGCGTCGAGGAGAAGGATTGTGTACCTCGTAAGTACTTACCATTCCATAAAGCACCATTATCGTAAACGACCCATATTGTCCCCAATGCAGGGGCACGGCTCTCTTCCCATACTTCGAAAATGTTAGGCCATACTGCACACACGAGGGCCAAGTCCGGATGGAAACTACCACTATAGAGGATTTATAAAGTACGTTTGAATTTTTAAAGGGTTACTCAGAATCGAGTATAGGACAAGTAGAGGAAAATTATTGAAAAACAGCACCTTCAACTATATACCAAATACATAATTTGAATAGTGAATCAAGAATTTGTATGGGATACTGAACAGAAATTTTGAAGTATAATTTTTCCAATAGTTTTGCTGTATTTTATACTTAAGTAATTCTAAGAAACCCATAAAAATTCGAACGTACTTTTTTTAACATTCTGTATATGGCGTATTAGCAAAACCATCGTTTTTGTACCGGTTTCTCCAAGAGTGTCTTCGATCTCTGAAACTGTATTTGTATTTTTCTGCGCTAGCTAACATCTAAGTACATCATCAAAATAAATAATTATACAGTTCATGAAAAATTAAACACGATCATCTAGCACCAACTTTTTGGTTTGATTGTTAAGTTTAAATAAGTACTACGAGTGTTTTTATGATATTATATTCAACACCTACTATAATTTTGTATTTTGCTTTCGTTTATGTATCGTTCTTTTACAACTAAGTTATACAATTTTGAAAAATAAGTTTATATCGGAGACGACTTATACTGTAGCGTTATTTTCAACTCTTTTTGGTCCTAAGTAAAGGTAGTCAATAAAACTAGCCAAGTAAACACAAAACAATATTTTCCTGAGACAGACAAGTCCCATACCATTATGTGGGTGGCTTTATCTCAGTGACAGAGCCATAAACTTGAAGTGCGATTACGCATACACGCGTCCATCAAGATGATTATCGGGGAAAGAGCAACTATGGGGGTTTAAGTAACCATCACTCATATCAAATCGCTTTGCAGACCTTTATCATACTTAGGCAGCTAGCTGTAGTAGCTGAGAAATATAGTTTATAGGTAAACCTTTTGAAGATATGGGTTCTAATATTAATTACCATTAAATATATGTCTATGTCTTGTAAACGTAACATGTTTAGAAGTTGATAAGTTTTGTCAAAAGCTTATGTAAAATAGCGTGACCAATTAAACAAAAAATTAAAAACCGACTCGATAAAAATATACGTATTTAATGTACACTCCAAAATCCATAGAAACGTCTTAGTTACAGCCACTGTATTACACAATATACCTACAGAAAGTACTAGTTCAGCCCTCTATTATATACTCGGAAAACATAACCATGCTCTTGAGTAGCCGGTTTATATTATACTTTACGTATATGTATAATAATATCAAAATTGTCGAGACATCTTGCTGAATCAGTCTGATTTTGTAAAAGGCGTCATCGTCTGTTGTATTTTTTGGGTTAATTTGTATAGTAATGTTTCTACTTCTGTCTCATGTAAAATGTAAATTATTAAAATATATTTCCAGAACGATGCAGTGACCCAAACGAGGAATACGTCTGCCGCTACGGCTGTGAAGCTCGGTGCGACAATCGAAAATGCTTCGCTCGTCCCAGGAGATGCGAGCTCGGCTGCCATTGCAAGCTCGGCCTCCTCCGTGACATCACTGGCCGCTGCGTCGCACCTGACAACTGCTCCCCTAGAACCATACGATTCCATCCCCTTAAAGCTAAAACAAACAACTCCAAAACCATTCGCTTAGTTGACGCGAAAAAAACAGAAATCGACGAGAAATCTTTTAGAAATATTGCTGACACAATCAAATCTATCGTCGAAGTTATCCACTCAGATAAGAAGTCAGAAGATGTAACTAAAAAGTCATTTGAGGATATTCTGTCGTTAGCTAGAGAGTATCATAAGGACCATGAAGTTGATCCCAAAATTACAGATCGACTTTTTAAAATTGACGAAAACTTCCCTAAAACATACAAATTAGTTACTTTTGCTCATCCACAAAATCCAAAACAACAAGATTCATTAGATGGAAACACGGCTACAATAATGGTAGGAGAGGGAAAACATGCAGAGGAATCTTCAGAAATTCACTATGCCCCCGACGTTTACAATAAGGCAAATATAGATTCTTATGTGAATGATATTTTCAACGCTGTTAAAGATATTTTACCAGAACCAGTGAATTTTACAATTATAAATTATCCCCTTATGTGAGATGTGAGAGCTAGCGAGTTTGTTGGATAGGTAATAGGGGCAATGTATACTCAGAATAGTCACTATAATAATTAATATTTTTTGAGTGAAGTTTACTGTTGGTCGTGTTTCGAGATTAATTCGTTATATTACTTAACCGCACAGGACCGGTCGGTGTGGAAATCCTTGGGGGAGGCCTTTGTCCAGCAGTGGACGTCTTTCGGCTGATAGATAGATAGATAGATTACTTAATGATTATGTAAGTTGTATAGTTTTATAGGGTATTTGTAACTAAAATTATTTATTACACAAAAAAATCTAAAATTAACGGGTATTGTATTAAAATAATTGTCGAAAATGAATAGATGGATCCTTATTAAGCTTCATACACATAAGCAAGACATTTAACCTTAGAAAGTGTATTTCTAAAGTTTAAAAAATAAAAGTTATGTTATTAGGTTCTCAATTCGTCGGAATCTTTTTTTTTTTTTTTTTTTTTCTATGTATGTTCACCGATTACTCGAAGACGCCTGAACCGATTTCAAAAATTCTTTTTTTGTTTGAAAGGGTATACTTCACAGGTGGTCCCATATTAATTTTATCGAAATCGATTCAGCGGTTTTTGAGAAAATCAACAAAAACATAGCAAAATTGGAGTTGCTACGATTGAAGTCGGTTGTTTTTAACGTATTCAGCGTGGTCAATTATATCTTTTACTATGACCTAAACGAGGAATATTATGCCCTCCTATGACATAAAACTTAGTTTTGAAAATATGTTTTTCAAAATAAGTATGCGAATCTTTTCGAAATATTCTGACGCTATCGAAAAGCTCAATATGTAAATTTGGAAAGCAGTTTCTTATGGATCTATTTCTTAAATACATTTTGATGTCATTCCAAAAATATATTTTAACGAGCTTTACTTTTTGTATATGAATTCTCTGTGATTCGAAATAAAGTTTTTCAATTCAATTCAATTCAATTTACTCGTTAACTCTTTTCTTCCAAAATCAGGCAGTTTACAACACCAAGCTTATTAACGGATTTATTATTTATTTGTACATACCTTTAACAGTTTATACACTATAAAACTGCGATCTACGACCATGCCATGTCCATGCTTTATTTTATTCTGCTATATGTTCGATTCTGACTTGCTTATGCGCATACTGAATAAAATTTGATTTATTAAATAAAACTTGATTTATTAAATAAAACTTGATTTATTAAATAAAACTTGATTTATTAAATAAAACTTAATATATAAATTAAGGATTTAAAATACATATTAGGTAGAAACAGAGAGCCACGAACTGTGTAATCATGACAATGTGAATTGGTTAATGCATTTTTTATACTAAACAGTGCAATTTAAAAAATGCTGTTTTGAAATCATTTACGAATCACGAAGTCTTTGAATTAGTTATCAAGCATAGATAAATGTATACAGGGTGATAAAAAATGTCGGACTCTTCATACAAATCCGTCAGCTGGTTGTTAAACTTTGTACGAGAAGTCCAATTTTTTTTTTGCTTTTTGACCAAAACACAAAGTCATTCTTGGGGAAAATTGCTCAGTTTGATAAGTAGAAGCCACAGTTAAAATATTGCTAGATATTTAATAATTGAATACAAAAGAGATTTTACAGGTTATTTAAGGTACCTAATAGAAATAAGGATTAAATAAAGTCATCACAATAAACAAACTTTGTTTTCCTGAAATCATAACCATTTATTTAAAGTATTTAAATTTAAAATGTACACATTCTTTTATACTATATTTTATCGAAAGCAAGATTTTTTATAACTTACTTTGAATGTAAGTATAAATAACGAATTGGTTGCAGTCTCACTTTTTTCGAATATATGCTAATATTACAGATCGAAAAGTAAGTAGTAAAAGTAGCACGTAACTGTAATAGAAGAAAATATACACCTAATTTCTTAATTCGAAATTCAAAATATTTTTTATTTAAGTAGATGCTGTACGCATACTTTTAAATCGTCTTTTTTTTCTACCTAGTACCAGAGACAAGTTATTGTATTGTATTGTATTAATGCTTTATTGCACACAAGGAATTTACATAACATATAAAATATTGGATTACGTGTACAAAGGCGGTCTTATCGCTAGAAGCGATCTCTTCCAGACAACCCTTGGCAGAGGATAAAAGATTACATGAAGTACTGGTAGCGATAGTGCAAGAATTATTTGAGCAATGTAACAAAGTATGTAAATAGATTAAAGATAATATAATTATATACAAATTGCACAGAATATTTGATATTTATAACTATCTAACATGTCGCAATAATATATATAAATATAGTATATATACAGTAATAGATATATAAATACTAAGAGATATATATATATATATATATTAATAACAACGCACATAATTACTGGGCAAGGAGAAATTCTTTAAGACGCAGCTTAAACGCTGCGAGTGTCTCAGTATGACGAATTCGGGGAGGCAGAGTGTTCCATAGCAGGGCGGAAGTTACGGTAAAGGACTGACCATAGTAATGAGAGCGACAGAAAAGAGGTTTCAAAAGATTGTCCCCCTTAGACCTTAGTGCTCTGTCGTAATCAGACCCAAGATATGAGAACTTTTCTTTCAGGTAGACAGGTGAATTGGGGTTGTAGAGAATATTGAAAATTATAGAAAGAAGATGAAAGTTTCGGCGTTCGCGTATCGGTAACCATTTTAGCTGCGCGCGATATTCCGATACATGATCGTATTTACGAAGTCCAAATATAAAGCGAATACATACATTTTGAAGTCTTTCCACCTTTGACTTAAGGGCTTCGTTAAGATCTGGATAGCTCGCATCGGCGTAATCTAAAATGGGTAGAAGGAGGGACTGAGCTAGCTCAATTTTAGTTTTAAGGGGAAGTAGATTTTTCCAACGTCGTAGCGAATGGGCAGTCGCAAACAATTTGCGGCTGTCAAGCAGGACGCCAAGGTTTTTTACGACGTTACTATAGGGGATTGGCTTATTCTCCAATACTACAGGGGGCAGATTATCTAAGGAAACACTAGCAATCTGCCTCGGGCCTCCGATAATGATGACATGTGATTTCACTGGATTTATGGTCAGACCATACGATTTACACCAGTTACTGATTTTATAAAGATCTTCATTTAGTTGGACGATAGCCGTGTGTAGGTTTTGCAAAGACGCCTGACAATATATCTGCAGGTCATCTGCGTAAAGATGATAAGAGGAGGTAATTAAAGGTGTAACGAGGTTAATAAACATGGAGAAAAGAAGCGGTGACAGCACTCCACCCTGGGGTACGCCCGCAGTTATAGGACATGGTTCGGAAATAATGTTGTTCAACCGAACACGTTGTTGACGGTCGTGGAGATAGCTGCGGAACCATGCTATAACATTTAAGGACAAATTGCGGGTTTTTAGGATAGCCAAAAGGATTTCAAAGTCAACTGTATTGAATGCATTACTGAAATCTAAGAGGGTAAGGACGGTAAGTAGTTGATTTTCCATTCCAAGACGGATATCATCAGTGACTTTGATGAGGGCAGTCACTGTGCTATGGCCAGGGCGGAATCCAGATTGAAACGGACTAAGGATAGAGTTCTTATTGAGAAACCGACAGAGTTGGGAATGTACGAGGCGTTCTAATACCTTTGAGAGAAATGGTAGTATAGATATAGGTCTGTATTCGGAGTACGATGACGGGTTATTAACTTTAGGGATAGGAATTACATAAGCTTGACGCCATGAAGAAGGAAAAGAATAGGAGTAAAGAGAGAAATTAAAGATATCTCTACACATCATTACATTACATTTATTACGCAACTTTTTATATTTGTAACTATTGGTTTCGCTAGGATTAGATTTATATTTAGACTTCGCAACGTTTCTTTTAGTCATAAGGATTTTTAGTTGGGTAGTTAGCCACGGTGCTGGGGTATGCTTTCTTTTGACCGCACGAAACGGAGCGTGAACATCAAGTTATATATTTCTCTGCTAGTAAAAAGATCCTACCACTCGGAACTTGTACACTCAACGTTTCGGGAAGTGTTAGGGGAGTTTCGGGGAGAAGAAACGTCGAGCCCAAAAGAAACTCGCCCCAACACATTTTTTGAAATAAATACTTAATATCTATTACAATTGATGTCATTAGTAAAGCTATGAGCTGGAGGATCTATACCTGTCCATACATCATTGTCATTAACATAGTCTTGGGTTTTATAATATCCTCTTGAACACAGGCATTTCTTTACATAAGTAATATTTTCGGATAAACTAATTACATTTCAGGTATTTTATTGTAGAATTTTATACACTGCCCCATGAACGACTTCTATACCTTACTCAGTCTCGAATAAGCAACTTAGATATTATTTCTATTTCTAAGATTAAAATTATGCCTGTCACTGTTTTTTGGAAATAAATCTAAATTCTTACGAACATACATGATGTTTTCATATATGAATTGACTGGCAACAGTTAAAATATTTATTTCTATAAACTTGTTCCTCAATGACTCTCGAGATCGCATGTGATAGATAGCGCGAATGGCTCTTTTTTAACCGACTTCAAAAAAAGGAGGAGGTTCTCAATTCGTCGGAATCTTTTTTTTTATGTATGTTCACCGATTACTCGAAGACGCGTGTACCGAGTTGGAAAATTCTTTTTTTGTTTAAAAGGATATACTTCACAGGTGGTTCCATATAAATTTTATCGAAATCGATTCAGCGGTTTTTGAGAAAATCAACAAAAACATAACAAAATTGGAGTTGTTGCGATTGAAGTCGGTTGTTTTTAACCGACTTCAAAAAAAGGAGGAGGTTCTCAATTCGTCGGAATCTTTTTTTTTATGTATGTTCACCGATTACTCGAAGACGCCTGACCCGATTTGGAAAAATCTGTTTTTGTTTAAAAGGGTATACTTCACAGGTGGTTCCATATAAATTTTATCGAAATCGATTCAGCGGTTTTTGAGAAAATCAACAAAAACATAGCAAAATTGGAGTTGTTGCGATTGAAGTCGGTTGTTTTTAACGTATTCAGCGTGGTCAATTATTAACGTATTCAGCGTGGTCAATTATTGCATTGCAGTATGAAAATAGTTTCTATGTCAGCCGCATGTCCCCAAATTAAGACGCCGTAAGACATTATACTATGAAAATAGCTAAAATACACTAGTCATGCAGTATCTACATCTGTTAGTTGCCTTATTTTCTTGAAGGCGTAGGCAGCTGAACTAAGCTTTCCTGCTAAGGTTTCTATATGTGGTCCCCATTGTATGGAAGCATTAAGTACATTACCTAACCTATTATTATCTTCTTATCTGATTAAAAATCTAAAATCAATGTCTTAAATATCGAAGGTAACACGGAATCGGCCATCGGTTTCTAAAAAATGATCAAAGAAATCATTTTTTATGAACTTTATCTTACTCTCTAAAAGTGTAACCCAAAAATTCATCAATTCTTCACAGACTGGATTATCAATAAGAAAATCTCTACAAGGAAGTCAAAAGGAACTCCACGGCGGGGAATCGAACCCCGGTCTCCCGCGTGACAGGCGGGGATACTAACCACTATACTACCGAGGATGGTGACTATGGCGTTGAAATACTTGTTCAATAACTTTTATGTCTACCTTCGTTTAAAAATAATTTTCATATAAAGGATTCATTACATTTTTGTTAGTTTTCTTTAATTCAAAGTAAATATTGTAAATACTATAATTTAGTTAACCATACCTAACAGGAATATCAACTTTATTTAAAGTTTTTGGAAAAAATTACTTAAAGAAAGTACAAAGATGATCATGGAATGAAATAATATATTTTTGAACGAACGTTAATCTGTCAACCCATACAGTGTCTGCGGTTCGCTTATATGTTTATTTTGTGGTTTTGATCATGATAAACTCATAAATAAAACTATAAAGATTCTAGAAAACTACAAAATGAGTGAAAAATTAAAGGAGCTTCGTGAGAGATCCCAGAAGAGAAAGAAATTGCTAGCCAAAACGGTATGTTTATAAACATAACCTCAATGTTACCAAGCTTTCTATTTTTGTTACATTCGGAATCACCACAATCAAAGTGAAGCCTTGATGACCTTACTGCATAGGAATGTAGTTAAGAATAGCTAACTTCCATGGTATTTGATCCACTTATGTCGTACAAATCGATCTCTGTGATAGAATATTAATTCGTTTCATTAGGGTCATTAACCTGTGCTGTTTATAAGCATTGAGATGAACCTGTAAATTTCACTCAATCTCATAGATACCTACGAAGTTTCATTCAGTTATTCATTAACCTATGCAGTAAACAGGCATTAAGCGGGTGGGATGCACCAACAATTCCTTCTAAAAAGTATGTGTACTTTTGTAGGGACACGGTGGTTATTACGATAATTCAGTATCTTTGTTCTAGCAGTTGTAAAGAGAATGTCAGCATTATGTAAAGTCCCATTGACATATGCAAAAAACAACCAGACAACCAACAAAAGGGTTGGTTGCCGGGACTCTGTACCAAGCACACATCTGTTGCATTAATTTTACAATTATTACCTATAGAATAGTTTCAACATTATTTTTGTGATGGAGAAATAGCTGTAATCCTGATTCTGAGATAAACGATAATAAGAACGATAATAAGAAGAGGAGTTGATATGAGATGTGGAATGCCAAAAAGAAAAACAGAATAGAATAGAACCAACAAAAGCATGTCACAACAATTGTGCTGTTATTGAACACACATATCTAAATTAGACATGTACCGGGTAATGGATTTGCTGGGTACCCGGCTGGCGGGTGCCCGGCGGTCCAATCGGACGGGTAGCCGGGTACCCGGCAATGAAACACGTCACAACCACGTCTTAGATCATAATACCTTAACTTTGCCAGAGCTCCAAGGGATTATTATTATTTGGGGGTAAAGGGGTATAGAATTGTCTATGACTATGTATAGGACCAAAGGAGGGTGATCACTGCCCCTGTTAGATTATATCCTCAAGGCCAATAGTTCTAATGAACCGTAGGATGCACTTGAGATCGAGTTCCCTAATGACCTCTGGCGTTACCATCGGTCCATCTAGAGATCGGCTTCTGGCTTGGACCAGTGCCTCGCACTTGCAGAGTATATGAAGAGGAGGTTCCTTTTCCTCGAGGCAGAATCGTCACTCGTCCGTACTGCAAGCTTTATTTTATTCAGGTGTTTATTAAGCTTGCAGTGGCCAGTTAGAGTTCTGACTAGAATCCTAAGTCCAGGCTTATGAAGTTGTAGTGATATGAGCGCTTTCGAATGCTTTTGGCCTGGTGCACTGGCCTAAGTGATCTACTCTGTTCCTTAGCCCATTCCTGCAGCATTCTTCTTCCGGAGCTCCAAGGGATGCAGATATAGGGTCCTTCTGAAATACTTGAAATTTTTTTAACAGTGGCTTCTTTGGAACAACTTTCCCCAAGAAATCTGTACGATACTCAATTCGTATAAAGATTTTTGGACTTTCCATACAAAATTGTCGGTTCAGTTGATCAGTTAGTATGAGGACTCCAAAATTTTTTTTGCTAATTTAGTATAGGTTCCTTGGGTTGGCTAAGTTGTTCTGTTTCATGAGTAGAACCGTGGTCAACATTTTTTAGATATTTCATAACCCTATAATATATTTAAGTGTTGGGCAGAAAATAGAGATCACAATCCTATACTGCGTAACCTGGCGGCCTGCTACCTTTCCCCACCAAATGGGTCAGTATACAGCGAGCGTCTTTTCGAAAGAAGGTAACGTCTACGAAAAAAAGAAGCCGACTAGATCCTGATCGAGCTAAAAAAAACCTCGCATTTTTACACCATAACTTACCAACTACTATAAACCTACTATAATAAATAAGATTGAAATATGAACGACAGTTACATAAATGTACCTATACTTTAACTTCAAAATAACGTGTTTTAATAACTAGGTAATTACTCGGCGGAGCCGGGTACCCGGCGCTATTACCCGGTACCCGGCCGGATCCTTAAAAAAGTGCCGGATCCGCCGGGTACCGGATCCAAACCGGGTACCCGGTACATGTCTAATCTAAATTTAAAGTGTTTGGTTCCAAATAAATATATTTTCATTTTTCATTTTATAAAATTGGTGCCTAAACAGTATTAATGCCTTGGGTGAGGAATTTAACTGACAAGCCTTGGCTTAGAAATCAGGAGTGTTTCCTACTATACTGCCCTCGTAAAAAAAGGCCGCAAAGTATATGGAGGTTCCGTATACCTGCCGTACAAATTAAAGTAACAGATATGGCGCGAATGATTCGCGCAAAATCTGTCACTTACTGTGTTTTTAATTTGTACGGCAGATACTTTGCGGCCTTTTTTGTTATGAGAGCAGTATACTGAGACAGTCAAATGTTGATGTTATTTTCTGTGGCTTTCCAGCTAGGGGTATCCAGTGTAAGTGAGCTCCGGCAAGCTTTGGGTGCGAATCTCGATGTGCCGCTGAAGAAGAAAACTGCATCAGAAGTTGATAAGGACGGCAATGAGAAACAGATGACTAAGGAACAAAGTGATGGCCTGGTTTATACAGATTCCTCTACATTCTTGAAGGTTTGTGTTTTATTTTATTATAAGCCTTTATTCGGACATGATATTGTTACAAAAAATGCTTTTATAAACCCTATATTTATATTTGTGTCTGTTTACCATTTGGCATAGCCCTTCTCTAAGTTTTTCCTTAGATTGTTTGATTTGATTCTTTACATTTCGGTCTTGAGCTTGTGTTAAGATATTCCTGCTATGTTTATAATAACATCATTCCACCTTTTGTAAGAGAAGTAATTAAATGGTTTGCCGTTATTTAATTTGTTTAGCAACAAAAATCAGCTGTTTAATCATTTGGACAGCAAACAAATATTTGGTTTGCAATTAATAATAATCTGGCTGCAACCCTTGGTCTGCTCAATAAACATTTGCGCTGCAAAATAATTACTTGGTTAGTAAGATTTAATAATTGGTTAGCAGAAAAAGCATATCTTAATGCAGTTTATATAATAGGTAGGCATTAAAAAAAATGTTAGCTACTTAAATAATTGAGTTTAATTTGTATTGAAAATCGGTTGTTTTCGTTAAAGCGGGTTGTTTATGGAGCAAATGGCCACTCCAGCAGTGTTTGAAGTTTTAACGCCTCTTACATGGCTTAAAGATTGCCATCCAGCTATATCAGCCGGTTAGTGCTGGTACGTGCCTTGTGATAACAGAAACGGTCGAGATAATAAACACTGACAGTCAAACCCATCTAGATTATAACCGTGTATGCAGTCAGTTAACCAACGTGTTCGTCGCGACCACGCCAGCCGCACTGAGCCACGACCGCTTCCTATATCACCTTATTACACAGACTCGAACAATAATAATATCTGAATTTGGGTGTAACTTTTATCAAAAATTAAATTAATAATTCCGTCTATTTTGTGCATGACGAGTAAAGTTTATTTGATAAACAAAATGTTTCTGCTAACACAATTTGATTAAATGTGGCTTACCTTATGCAGCCAAAACAATTAATTGGCTGTTCAATAAAATTTTGAGTAATTCAGTATGACATTAACTGCTGATCAAAATGAAATGTTTGCTGGCCGTAAGTTGCCGACCAAATACATTTTTCTACTCACAAAAATACGAATATATTGCTAACCGTTTCAATGATACCCCTTTTGTTAGATCTTACCTTTTTAGGGTTCCGTAGCCAAATGGCAAAAAACGGAACCCTTATGGATTCGTCATGTCTGTATGTCTGTCTGTCCGTATGTCACAGCCACTTTTTTTCCGAAACTATAAGAACTATACTGTTGAAACTAGGTAAGTAGATGTATTTTGTGAACCGAATTAAGATTTTCACACAAAAATAGAAAAAAAACAATAAATTTTGGGGGCTCCCCATACTTAGAACTTAAACTCAAAATTTTTTTTTTCATCGAACCCATACGTGTGGGGTATCTATGGATAGGTCTTCAAAAATGATATTGAGGTTTCTAATATAATTTTCTTCTAAACTGAATAGTTTGCGCGAGAGACACTTCCAAAGTTGTAAAATGTGTGTGTATGTGTCCCCCCCCCGTAACTTCTAAAATAAGAGAATGATAAAACTAAAAAAAATATATGATGTACATTACCATGCAAACTTCCACCGAAAATTGGTTTGAACGATATCTAGTAAAAGTAGTTTTTTTTTAATACGTTATAAATCGTAAACCGCAATTTACCTTTCATTCAAGTTACAACGAACTACAAAAACTTTTATATTATGTTACTTATTATTATGCTACGGAACCCTTCATGGGCGAGTCCGACTCGCACTTGGCCGCTTTTTTTTAACATTGGTCACAACATGTTACCCTAGTAAAGGTATTAATTATGATTAAATGCTAAATACTGCTTTGGGTTCCTTTTTCTGACTCCTCCTCTATCTCCTTTGTTTATCTATTGACTCATTTTTTTTTATTGGTTTATCAACAGCTGTTACAATCTTATATGCTAAGATATACAATGTTGAGTTTTATTAACTAATTGTACAGCTTCTTACAGATAAACACAGCATGCAATTAGTGTGTGTACACTCATAATGAATAATCGTAGTAAGATCTCACTAATCTGAACCCGCTGAAATATGCTGATCAGAACCCGTAAGACAAAATGGCACGTACAATGTACATACTTACAACTTTTTACACAACATCCTCATGAAACGGAGTGTTTTTTTGCAGGGCACACAATCATCAAATCCACACAATGATTACTGCCAGCACTTCGTAGACACAGGACAGAGACCACAGAACTTCATCAGGGATGTTGGACTAGCAGATCGGTTTGAGGAGTACCCTAAACTGCGGGAGCTGATCAAGTTGAAGGATGATCTGATAGCTCAGACTGCTACACCGCCTATGTATCTCAAGTGTGACTTAAAGGTAAGTTTTTTGGTGTACTAAAAACTCCAAGGCCGCTTTTTAAAAATGTTAGGCACATCTGTGCCTGGTTTTCCTAATTATCTTTTTTTATTATCCAGTGAAATCTCCAAATGGTTCTATTTTATTTGGGGCACTTACAGCATTATTTAGTTACACAGTAATAAACACAAACAACAACTATACAAGACAATAACAAGCTTTCTACATTTTGTAAGTAAAATGGTGTAAATTGTCTACTAAAGCTTAATCATTAGGGGGCGTCAATTAATTACGTAAAGCATTTAGGGGGAGAGAGGGGGTCGAGTCGAATCTCGACAAATATAACGTATTTTTTTTCTTACGTAATTAATGGACACCCCTTATACCATTTCAAGGTTTTCATTTTTGTCTCTTTGTTTCTCTCAGTGGCTTAGTTCTGCAGATTATAATAATAATATCTGGGACAAATCACACACGGTCATCTGGCCCCAAACTTTTAAACTAGGATTCCCTGTATCTTGGGAACCAGAGACTGATATACGTACACATATACTTTTAAATACATACATATATAGATATAATACACCCAGACTCAGATGTGTGCACCATATCCTCCGTACATACTTATCTAATAGACATATGTGCAGGTTAGAAATAAAATAGTGTCAACAATATGCTAGGTTAGATAGGCATCGAAAATATAGCTAAATTATGAGTTCACTAACTGAAATTTCAAAAAACGTATTTGTTTTTTTTTTCATCAATTTCATCTTTAAGTTTTAATTAATGAAATTCACAAAATGAGGCCTACATAATATAATGATGTTGAATAACTTTGACGTCACGTCTAGGTATTTCAAACATTTTTAGAACAAATGTAGTTTTTGACAGATGATAAAAAGTATCTCCAATAACAAGTTTCGTTAGTGAAATAGACACCCTTAAGTGATAAAAAGTATCTCAAATGACTAATTTCGTTAGTCAAATAGACACCCTTAGATGATAAAAAGTGTTGTATATGTGGGTATATTTCGGTTAGAACACAAGTTCTCTTATAAACGTTGGCCTAGTAAGCTGTGTTTCATTTAACATTACAGTATCTCAAATACTATATCACTTACCATCAGGTGTTCTATCTGCTCGTTTGCCACCTATCACATAAAAAAAATACTAGTTTCGTTTGTAAAAGAGACAGACACCCTTAGATGCTAAAAAGTATCTTAAATGACTTAATTAGTTAGTCAAAGAGACCACCCTTGGATGATAAAAAGTATGTCAAGTCATCTTCCCTATTCCAGACGTTCGACCTGAAGACCCTTAACAACAAGTTCGACGTGATCCTGGTGGAGCCGCCGCTGGGCTCCGGCTGGCGCTGGCAGGACGTGCTGCAGCTGGACGTGCAGCAGCTGGCTCAGCCGCGCTGCTTCCTCTTCCTCTGGTGCGGCAGCTCCGAAGGTTCGTCTGTTCAGTTACCTCTAGAACTCTGGCTGTCTAGAGAGGTTCCAGCTGTATCCAGATGTACCCTGAAATCTCCAGCCATCCATAGAACGATCCGTGTCCCCAAAACTCTCCAGCTGTTCCCAAAAACCTCCAGTCATACATAGAACAATCCATGTTCCCAAAACTCTCCAGCTGCACCCAGAAATATCC
Organism: Coleophora deauratella; assembly: GCA_958295455.1. Lineage (NCBI taxonomy): Eukaryota > Metazoa > Arthropoda > Insecta > Lepidoptera > Coleophoridae > Coleophora > Coleophora deauratella. Next base: position 2,753,962 of record OY282406.1, read on the forward strand.
AGCCATCCAAAGAACGATGCATTTCCCACAAAACTCTTGGCTGTCCGCATAAATATCTAGCAGTGCTGGCAGGACGTGCTGCAGCTGGATGTGCAACAGCTGGCTCAGCTGCACTGCTTCCTCTTCCTCTGGTGCTGCAGCTCCGAAGGTACGTCTATTCAGTTACCTCTAGAACTCTAGCTGTCTAGAGAAGATTCCAGCAGCGCCCAGAAGTGTCCAACAGCGTCCAGAGATATTTCCAGTTGTAGCTACAAATCTCCAGCCATCTGTAGAACGATCCATGTCTCCAAAATTCTCCAGCTGTCCCCAGAAATATCTACCAGTGCTGGCAGGACGTGCTGCAGCTGGATGTGCACTTGGCACAGCCGGGCTGCTTCCTCTTCCTCTGGTGCGGGAGCTTCGAAGGTATATGTGTTCAGTTACATCTAGAAGTCCAGAGAAGTAGCCAGTTGTGCCCACATGTCTGCAGCTGTAACCAGAAATCTCCAGCTATCAATAGAATTATCCATGTACCCGAAACTCTCCAGGTGTCTGCGAAAGCTTCCTCTGGTGCGGCAGCTCCGAATGTACGTCTATACATCTAACCCCGAAGAACTTTTTTCCCCATACTTAGGCAAGGTTAGACGCCATACTCCAACGGCCAAGACGGCCAAGTCGATGATAGCTACTGCTTATCGTGCCTTGCGAAGCGAAGATTGGATATGGTCGAGATAACTTTTGCATTTTCTACATATAACAGTCATAAAAACAGAGGGTCAATTTGAATGTCGCAATTTGTTTATAAATTCTCAATGTTATACTTACTTCATTACCATCTCATTGTCGTCTACAGGTCTGGACATGGGCCGTGAATGCCTCAAAAAGTGGGGCTTCCGACGATGCGAAGACATCTGCTGGATCAAAACCAACATCAAAAACCCTGGACACAGCAAAAATTTGGAACACAACGCCGTATTCCAGAGGACTAAGGAACATTGCCTCATGGGGATCAAGGGAACGGTCCGGAGATCTGTCGACGGAGACTTTATTCATGCTAATGTGGATATTGACTTGATAATATCGGAGGACCCTGAGTTTGGCAGTACGGAGAAACCCATTGAAATATTCCATATTATGGAACATTTCTGTCTAGGGAGGAGAAGGTACTTTAAGTTACTGGCGTCGTTTTTTTTCTAATTATAGTATTAGGTGGCAAAAGGCTGATGGTCCACCTGATGGAAAGTGGCATCTGTAACGCCAGAATGTTATCAGTAAAATAAATAAATATCCGGGACAAATCACACACGATCATCTGGTCCCAAACTAGGATTCCCTGTATTATGGGAACCAGACTGATATACATACACATATACGTTTAAATACATACATAAATAGATATCCGACTTACTCGGTGGCTAAGTGGTTAGTGCTCCTGACCACTAATCCGAGAGTCGTGGGTTCGATCTCCACACAGAGCAAACAGTAGAATTCGCTTCTTGAGAACCGTAACGTCATTATACGAAATTTGGCTAAATCACAAATTTGAACTTTATAAAAGGCGATAAAAGCTCAATTTTGTGATTTTACCAAATTTCGTATAGTGACGTTATGGTTCTCAAGGTGCGAATTGTTTGCTCTGAGTCTGGGTGTATTATATCTATATATGTATGTATTTAAATGTATATGTGTATGTATATCAGTCTCTGGTTCCCAAGATACAGGGAATCCTAGTTTGGGCCAGATGACCGTGTTTGATTTGTCCCAGATATTATATTATTATTATACTCCCAGACACAGAGCAAACAAATCTGTTCATCACAGAAATGTTTGGCCTGGGTGGGGATCGAACCCACGACTCTCGGATCAGTAGTCAGGATCATTAACCACTGAGCCACCGAGTCAGTGGCTTGCCAATCCTTGAGCAGAGGACTCAAATTGTAGGAAGACGCGTTTTACAAGTCGATTAACTACACACACGGTCTTAACCTGGATGGGTTTGACTGTAGCATAATTAATTGTAGTAGTGAAAATTAGTTTGCTCAGATCGTGCGTTCCTTGGGGATAGCTGTTCAGTTCGAGGTGTACACCAGCCCACAGAGATATCTGAACCCCTAACTTTAAAACGTAATTCGCACTTTGCTTTGAAATACCATCTATCGCAATTTCCAACTAGTAGATGTCTGTTGTCTGTATTCTATCAGGGTGTCAACTCAAAATTTCAAAAATACTTCCCTGACTTTCCCTAAACATTTTGTGAAAATTCCCTGACCTTTATAATCCATTTAAAAACAGTTTTTGGAGGATTTTGTTTGACTGTTGGTTTGTTTTTTGTTTTCATCTCGAGACGGCGAAAAAATGTTTCGCAATCTGCCATAACTGACTTCACAGCAGCTAAACGTGCTTTTAACAAAGGGATTTTCATTGAATCTCTTAATTTTTTTGATTGTGGTTTTCTGGGACCGTGTCATCTATTACAAATTGGCTCACCCTGTAAAAAATGGAGCTCTTTCAAGACAAGGCTCATTTTCCAACCGTCTTACTGAGGTAAATTTCTGTGCTGTGGAAATGAAGAGCCTCCAAAGATAGCAGAGGAAAGAGCTCAACGTGCTGGACTGTCTTATCCGTCTCGCGCATCCCCCTCACACCACGCTTGGTGTCTGCGTGGACACTGAGCAAGGTTTTGTGTGTGATAGCTCGTACATAGATTTCAATACATCCTATACTACCGTCCATCGTGTATGTAGACCACAGACTGCAGTACTGAGTAGTTTTCGCGCTCTTCTATTCCACAGGCCATGTGCCAACATACTGGAAAGTTGCAAATGTGCAACCAGTCTCCAGAAAGAGGGAAAGAACTGACCCGTCGAATTACAGGCAAATAGCTATTATCTCTCTTCTTTCAAAGGTGATAGAATGTGTATAATCAATACACGGCTCCCAGCATATCTAGAAGAGCAAAACCTTATCAATGACCGCCAATACAGGTTTCGTCATGGCCGGTCAGCTGGTGATCTTCTAGTATGCCTAACACACCGCTGCCATTGCCAAGCAATTGAAAGTCGAGCCTCCTGCATTGGTAGTCAGCCTGGATATACTTAAGGCATTCGACAGGGTCTGGAATAAGGCACTTCTATCAAAATTACCAGCATATGGCCTACCCGTGGGATTGTGCAATTGGGTCGACAGCTTTCTGTGTAACAGGAGCGTTAAAGTCCTTTACGACGGCTGGTCCTCTGACACTAAACACATTAATGCTGGTGTCCCGCAAGGTTCTGTACTCTCGCCAATTCTATTCTTTCTGCATACGAATTACCTATGTAGTCATCGGACGAAAATACGCGGTATTCAATGCTATGCGGATGACAGTGCAGGTGACGCGCAGTACACAGGCAGAGCAACATTCCACGGGCCGAGGTGGAGAGTCATGCCAGGATTGTCTCTGAAGTCGAAGACTCGCTGGACCAAGTCTCCGAATGAGTGTAGACCAAACTTAGTCCACTTTAATTCCACGAAGATGCAAGTCTGCGCGTTCACCGCCAAAGTACGTTAACGCCTCAGTTCCAAGGAACAAAACTTGCTGTTGCTACGAGTGTCAATATTCTAGGTGTCGACATTTCTAGCAACGTCCAATTTCGGGGTCACCTTGAGGCCAAGGTTACCGTTGCAGCGAAAAAACCTGGAGTGCTCAATAGAGCAAAGCGGCATACTTCAGACCCAGACAGCGATTGCAGCTGTATAGCTCAAGTGAGGCCTCAGAGTAGAGTACTGCTCATATCTCTGGGCAGGAAGCACCCCGGGATCAGCTGAACTCCCTCGACTCCACCCAGCGACGCGCGGTGAGAATTGTCGAGGACTCAGAGCTCATAAGCGGTCTAGAACCCCACAGTTTTTGGAGAGACTTCAGCTCTCTCTGAATGTTCTATCTACCGCTTATAAAACGGTTTTTTTTTTTTTAATGTGATAGGTGGCAAACGAGCAGACGGATCACCTGATGGTAAGCGATTACCGCCGCCCATGGACACCCGCAACACCGGAGGAGTCACAAGTGCGTTGCCGACCTTTGAAATGGGATGGGGGATGGGGGAATGGGAAGGGGGAGGGGGGGTTGGGCCTCCGGTACCCTCACTCACTCGGCGAAACACAACAAACGTTGCTTCACGCCGGTTTTCTATGAGGCCGTGGTATCACTCCGGTCGAGCCGGCCCATTCGTGCCGAAGCATGGCTCTCCCACGTCTAGTGTTCTGGGGAACTGTTCGAGATGATGTCTACGGCAGTTTTATCACCGCACCACTCGCCATCGGAGTGGAATTCATCCCCACCAGGCACTACCTAAAGAAAATTTTGTCTCGAATCTTAAGATAACCGTAAGATTTCATAGGTGCTTCTTACCTAGAATCCTCAAGCTGCGGAATGCGAAGTATGATGTAAAACACTAATAACTTATAAAATATGGTTCCAAAGTCTGGGTTAAATACCAGCAAAGACAAGGAGATATCAGATTAGAGCATGGATGTTTCACTAATGATCATTGGGAAAAACTCAAATATCGCTGACTTTTCCAGGTTGGCAGGTCATTTCCCTGACTTCCCTGACTTTTCCAGAAAGTGGACACCCTTTCTATCCATTGTTAAATATATAGTTTGCTTATAACCCGATGGTTCCCGTTTTGTTAAAGCTATTAATTCAATCTTTCGTGATACATGATGTTACGGGGGGTTCAGATATCTTTGTAGCTGTCTGTACATCTAACGTTTGGTACTTGTGAGTAACCTTTTACCATTCACAGGCCATTAAAGTAGTTCGGGCTTTTACATTAACTTAAACCTCAGTACATTCTAGGCATGAGTCCGATATATCAAAACGTAACTAAAAACGGATATGAGATTCATATCATAACATATCGATATGGCAGTTTTTAATATCGGATATTAGTAAAACTACACAACTATACATAGGCTAACTCAGTGGTTTTCAACCTGTGGGTCGCGACCCGGGGGGTCGCGAAGCCTTTCTCGGGGGTCGCGACCCAAGCCTTTCTCAAGGGGTCGCGAGTAGGTCCTACACTGCAATGAAAAAATACGATTTCAGTGAGAAGGCTGGACCTGTTTATTTTTTAAGAATATGTCACAACGTGCCCGTACAACCATTTCGGTCGCAGTGTAGACAATGCTACTTGTATGGTTGTATGGGTTGTAATGTAATGGTTGTATGGGTGTTTCTATTTTGGAGAGATAACTGAAGAAAATTATAAACGTAGTCTTTGAAATCACTAACATTTTGTATGTTTATGGCCCTAGGGGGGTTGCAAGAATTTTTTTACCTATAAAGGGGTCGTGTATTAAAAAAGGTTGAAAAACACTGGGCTAAGTAACGTGCGAAACACAAACTCCCGCAACTCAAGCATATGATATCGAACGGTTTGATATATTCGCTTTCTCTCTTTCTAACAAAAAGACATTTCATTAGTGCGAAAGAAATGCAGTGAATATTGAACTGGGACGGATATCAGCGGGATGATAGGCGAATTGAACATTACGGTTATTGCAATACGGTTTAGATTGGACTTGATAAGGCGTGAGTTTGTGTTTCCGTTCGTTTTCTAAAAGTTACATTTGATTAATATCGTGCTACCCATATCGATATCTGAAAACGGTTTTCGATATCGATATGAAAACTTCATATCGGTTACAAAACCGTTTTCCAAAAAAACTGATAACGCCCATATCTAGTACAAGAATGTACTACATTCTTTTAAATCGTCATTGTTTTCTACCTACTACAAATTCCCTACCACGCGGTACTTGTATTTCTACTTACCAATGTTACTATTCACTAGTTTCTTCACCTCCCCAGAGTGCATCTCTTCGGGCGCGACAGCACTATCCGACCGGGATGGGTCACTCTCGGCCATGAGTTAACCAACTCCAACTTCAACGCTGAGCTGTACTCCTCATACTTTGCCGAGGGTCGCGAGAGCACCGGCTGCACTGAGCGCATTGAGGCTCTCCGGCCAAAGAGCCCCCCCAGTGTCAGTAAGGGGGCGCCAAGACGCGGCAGGGGCGCCTTTAGGGGCCGTGGGAGGGGGCGCCCTATGTGAGCTTGTACTGTGTTCTCTACTCCACAGTTCACCTAATATTGTGAATTTGTGATAGAAAACTACATAATGTAATTTTTATTTTAATCAAATTTTTTGTTCGTAATTTTAGTTGAGACTATTTTTATAGAATCTTTTTACCGATTATCAAGAAACTAATGTCCAGCCTGCTTGAATACAGCCAAAATAAGAACTACCATAATTCCAGAAAAAGTTTTACATGTGCCTACCAACTGTTAAGCGCAACACACAGAGGCGGCCGCGGGGCGGTAGCGTTCCGAAGGCGGACCTGCGGGAAGCGAACTTAGAGCGTCCGCCCGGTTTTCGTGTGAAGGGTTCATAGTTATCCGAACATTACAAAAATACCGCTCCTGGAACGCATCCGCACCGCTTGTGTCTGTGTTGCGCTTAAAAGTTTTAACATTGTAGAAAAACCAGAGAATCTTTTTCAATTTTGAAAAATAACGTTAGCTATTATGGAATAGCAAAAGAAACAATTGATTCAGAATGGACGGACTTTTAATTTGTATTTTAGAATTCAAGTACCTACACAGTAAAATTTGGTACACAATGTATTCGTACCTATAAGTATAGGCAAGTTTGAATTTAATATGTAAATATAAGTATTTTAATGTAATAGCAAAATATATGCTATTTTAATAAATGGATTCTTTCAATATATCTATTTTATTTAAATAAATAAGATCTCACTAATACATATTATAAATGGGGAATTATAAATCGAGCCGCAAATATTTTATTTGGCAACGGAACCCAACCTCTAATTTCATAACTAAGCCACGGGAAAATGAGAAAGCTTCTAATAAACTTATTCGTCTTCTTTACAACGCCAACTAAATATTCCAGATAGCGTCAAGCAGAGAACAACAATTATTATTACTTGTCCACCTTATTCATATATCACCACCTAATTTACTAACTCAGCCACATTTTACGTGATACAGCTTCAACATGTGTTCCTCAAAAAAAATTGTTCAAGCTTCAACTAGAAAACGTCATATGCACTTTAAGAGTCCATGATGCTTACATTGAAGGTCGACAACCTAATACAAGGTCTGGGCGTCCATTAGAAATTCAAGACCCAGATGTAGTCGAATCAGTGCTTGAAGAAGTGGCGAGAGACCCATCAACTAGCGTGAGAACCATAGAACACCGTATGGGGATCCCAAAATCAGAGGCACATCGAATAATCAGAGGCAATCTAATAATAACTGATGAGTCAAGTTAAAAGAAAAATGCGCAGTTTTTAAAAATAAATGTGTGATAATTTCCGCTACCATTCTGTTCAAAACGTTCTTTATTAAATTTAAGTTTTTTTTTCTATAAAACTCATTAAATTAGTAATTATTTTTGATAACTAGCAGGGGCGGATCGTGAATTTGTGGGGCCCTGGGCTAATACTACTTAGGGGCCTACCTAATAAGTAATTACACACTCAACTAATTGCCATTTTGTAAGAAAAACAGTTTTCTACAGTGATATAAAGAAAAAAAGACAATTAAATATTAAATTTTTATACAGACTAAAAAAAATGATTATAGTTTTTTCAATATTTTCCCTTCACTTCTCTGTTACTATTGTAGTAAAAAAAGCCGCGAGCGAAGCGAGCGCGGCAATCTCAGTTTACCAGAATTTGCGCATGTGCACCCAGTATATCGTTCAATCAATTAAAGGACCTCCGGCCCTGTTCATACAAAAAGCCGCGAGCGGAGCGAGCGCAACAAAATAAGCTGGTAGGTTATTATTTATTATTCGTAAAAACATTCGTGAATTATCTATAGGTATTTATATAGAAGGTTTGGTGATATGACGTGCATGACAACGACGTGACCTTCGGACCGCGCCTGAGGCTGGGGGCCTTTGTATCCCCGGGGCCCTGGGCTGCAGCCCAAAAAGCCTATAGGAAGATCCGCCCCTGATAACTAGAGACGACAAAAATTAAATAACTTCCTTAGGAAATTTCTACATTAACAACTTTGACGGCTTATTTCAGGAAAAAAAAGACCATAAATTGCTGTCTTTTGAGTATTATTCTGAAAGCTTAGAATCCTACACAGTTTTTAAAATTACCGAGGAGCATTGGAAATTTTGTATTTTTATTTTATGCTGAAAGTTTAAATCTGAGTTTGAATCTAATATTATATTGTTCTCTTATATCGATGAAAATTATTGACTTTCTATCATAACTTTTGTTACACTAATGTTACGAAGCTTATTATTTTATGCCTGAAAGTACAATTCATAATGATTATGTGACTTAAAAAAATACCGGAAATTTGTAATAAATTCTTTAAAAAATATATATGAAATCCGATCCGGTCAAAAAATTTAAAAAATCCTAATAAAATCATAACTCGGAAACTACCAAAAATCGCTGAACATACATGGGGGTGATTTGGGTACCTAGCCCTAGAGTTGTTCTATCTCTAGACTTTCGCTTGACCATACTTTTTGGGACACCCTATAAATAAAAATAAAAAAATTCTGTTAAAATATCTGTAAAATTTCATTTTATTAACTGTATTTTCTAAAATTAGAAGCTTACTACTTGAATATGAGTTACAAATTTTGATGCTAAATAATAACTTGGTTGCTGAGTTGTATTAACAGAAGCTTATATCGAAGATTTATAGTGACTGTTATAGTATTTTTAGATGCCCATTGAAAGTGGCTGACTTAGTAATTTAGAGGACAATGTAGATTTTTAGAGGTGAATAATGCTATTAAATAGAACCCTGTTTAATTAGCACCCATTATAAATGCGAAGGTATGGACGTTTGTTTGTTTGTTCCATCTCACGCCGAAAATACTGAATGGATTTGGATGTTTGGTACGTAGATAGATAAAATAAAGCATTTGCCTAACACATAGGACACTTTTTAACAGACTTCAAAAAAGGAGGAAATTCTCAATTCGATTGTATGTTTGTTTTTTTTTTGTATGTTTGTTACGCGATTACTCCGCCAGTTATGAATCGAGTTTAACGATTCTTTTTTTGTTTGGTAGGCAATACTTCAGAGGTGGTCGCATAAAAATTTTCTCAAAATTGACTCGGCACTTTTTGAAAAAAATCAACAAAACAAAAAAACATCGCAAAATTGTAGTTGTTACGATTGAAGTCGGTTTTTAACGTGCTTAGCGTTGTCGATTATTATTCCAGAAAACTTAAGGATTCCCGAGGAAGGAAGGAAGGAAGGAGGAATGCTTAAAAACTCAAAATTTCCACTTCGTCACTAGATGGCGCCACCCTAACATTTTCTTTCTCTGTGGACCCAATTCTGAAGTCCACGCAGACGAAGTCGCGGGCGGAAGCTAGTGTATAATAAAAATAGATTACTTACACACTGCATCGCATCTAAAACAGAACAAATCACATGTGAAATCTTTGAAAGAGAAAAACCAAAAAAGATTGACGACTTCTATTTAAATAAAACAAAATGTTATATACATCAATATATTTTATTTTACATAGGTTGTCTTTAAATCAACTCGACTATTCCGAAGTTCCTCAAAATATAAAAAAGACAAAACAAAAAATATGACATATGAGATCTTTTACTTACTAAAGATAAGAAAAAAATTACATATTTTTTATTTATTGTGGAACTAAGATTTTTTACGATTCAATAAAAAAAAATATTTATATTTTCTTTCGGAGAAGACTTCATTGGTTACCTCATAAGTGGTCAATTGAAAAAAAACGACATAGATGTATGACAAAATCTGCTCAACCAATTTCGATGCAACTTTCGTTGACCAATAGAGTCGTCTCCGCGTCTCTAAATTGTATCCAATTGACAGTAGCCTGAGACCAGACTATACATCGCACGTTGTCAAGTCTTACTATTAGACCCCGTTATTTTGCCGCCAAAAACTTCAAGACAAACAACATTCGAAAGATCCAATCACATTATATTAAATCGCTCCCATAGAAAATCAAAATGGCGCCCACTCGCATGCCGTCCTGCTCTATCCATATCGTTTCTACGCTAGTGCGAGCAAGAGCATGAAAGTAGGAGTCATTTTTTTGAGCTTCTCATATACAATTAAAATCACACGTCATTCACAATTCTTGATAAACAAGTCTAGTTTCTGTTCTGACAGGCGGCAAGCTAACGAAGACTAATGCTCTTATTATATTAAATAATTCATTTTGTTATCATTATACAAGGCATATTCTTTCATACACGTTGCGGACGCATAGCTTTTTTTTTATACAGCAATTTTATTTGAAAACTTACAGATAGGTTGTTGTAGATACTTGTAAGCTAGCTAATATCAAGATAACACAATCAGACAAAAATTAAATTAAATATGTGTGTAATTCCAGAATTTCATACAATTTGAAAGTTTTACATAAGTTTAATCAGATTTTCAGGTTTTTTTTTGTTCACAATATTCATTCAAATAGTGATTAATGTATCTATTTCCAAAAGCCTGCGTCCGTAACGTAAGCAACACCCTTTAAGTATAGTCATCATAAGATCACATTTTTAAGGCAAACAACAATTTTAAAGCTAAAACTTTGATGTAGGGGGCCGAGCGAAACCGATAACGAAAACAAATCCTACTTAGCAGTAGTCGGGAAAAACATGTATCCAGCAAAGTAAAGAAATCACGTTCCTATACTTCTGGAATGGGGACATCTCCATAATACTAAAAGGTGCCGGTAAAAAAAATCATTATCAATTTATAATTATTATTATTACATATTTTTTTCATCTTTAAGTAAGTAATTAATTAATTTTAATTTAAAATACTTATGAGAGAAACAAGTGGTTGACTTAGTTCTCTCCTGTCCTCGACGGTCAAACTAATAAACATCTAAATTTGTACTTGATGATATATACGCGTATAGATATATTTTTATTTAATCCTATACAGTGTAACAATAAAGTTTTAGAACCCTTAAAGTTGCGGCTTATACTCAAAATACTGACAAACACTTTTCGCGATTGCAGCATAGTTGTTGTCGGTATAAAGAGTAAAAATTCCAGTTTACAAGTCCTACACCTCTTGTTACGGTCTGTATATTTTTTTATGTGAGCCATGAAAGGAAATTATTAACTGCCATTAATTGATAAAGTCGCAACGTCGCAGACGTCTTCATTTCATCTATTGACAAAGAGGGACGACAAGATAAACCTTATTCGACGAAATAAGAACGGGGGAAAGAGACAGAGCTATATTAGACATATTTATCCATCTTTCGCCCCAATCTTTTATCCTCAATACCTACCTAAAAAGAGAACCACGACTGGGTTACAACGCACAGCCTAAATCTTTCCAAAGTGGATGATGTACTGTGTTAAAGTTCCCATGTAAAGACTGATAGATTCATTACATCCTACTCGTACTTCTACGCGGACGAAGTCAGGGGCGCTCTATTAGTAAGCAAATGAGGCTTAAAAACCTCATTCTCATGCTAACCGTACCAAAAGGACAAGACTATAACGTATTTATAAGTACGTTTTCTCTTTAATGTATGTAAGTATTGTTATATCATTTTGGCCCTCCAGTTCATTGTAAAGCCCCACTGCTGGCTAAAATGTTAATGGGATCGAACGAGGATTTGTCAAATTGGAAAACGGACGTCTGCTGGAAATTACATACTTCATAACAGCATATTAAACTCGAACCATCATGGATTCCACAACTATTTCTTCCGGACAACATCGTATTTTTGTTTTCAACTTATAAATTCAGCATAACTTTAAGAAAATTTGGAATTTCTCATCTCGTTTTAACATTACTTATTCATTTATTTACAATCGAATGGAAAATCGCATCTGACACAGAAGAAATAACTCCGAGCCAAGTACTTAACTGATACCTATGCAACGTGTTTAAGCAACACCAAAAAAAATTAATAATTTAACAGTCTTTTAGCGCAAAGTGACAATTTTTATGATAAAATTCATCGTTTATTCCAAATTTTTTATAAAGAATTAAAAAGAATATTATTTCGACGGAGTCAGCAATCGTTCTACACGTTTATCCATAACAAACTGATAGACATAAGCATTTAATAAAAAACTGAACTACCTCTCAAAAAACATTGTCACAATGCACTGAAAGGAATCTTGATCTTCATTGAAAAAAGTTTGAAACTCATGACACATAAAAAAAAATCTAACTGGAAGCATTCGTGACTGAAAGAGCCTTAATCTAATAACCGAAATTTATATCATATTTTAAAAACAAAAGAATTAGTTTCATACAGCCTACACGAACCAAATTTTGATTTCACATTTTTTTAATCACAAGTGCAGTAGCCTCTTTTTCATACAAATTCGAGAACAATCCTTGTTAAAAGCAACATGTTGAAAATAAAGACATTTACTAATTTATTAAGCGATTAGTACTTTTGCGAGAACTCCAACAAAAACTGTTTCGAATGTTATATTGTTTTATTGCGTTTATTTTTTATTACCATAAAAATATCAAACTTAGTTATAAAATTTTTACAGCATTCACTGTAAGCTAGTCATTCAAATTTGTATGAAAAACAGTACATTTGTTCCTTTAGCACAACTTAAAAAACACTTTCAAATTAGTTTCTATGACGTTCCTAACCTACCTAAGACAACCTAACCTAAACAATACCTTTTCTTAACTATCTAAAAATCTTTCAAAACTAAAGGCCTACACATTCTAACCGATTTTAATCCTTAGGCCTTATACTTAATAGGGACTTAATCTTTAGGATCCATCTTGCAACTTTACTCAACCTCAGCATTCTGTATTAAATATTCGATTTGGGTAAGAAAATTGTCCGAGAAACATCTTATTAATTTAGAATCTCAATTTAATTTAAAAAATAATAGTGACTGAAGAACAAACAAAATGTGACGGTCATTGTTTGTGATACGTCACGTAAAAATAATTTTGTTTTAACTTTAAAGCTCTCACAGTGCGAGAAAATTTGTTACATAAAGAAATATCCAAAAGTTGATATTAAAATAGGTCTTCTACTCTTGAAACTGAATAACTTTCCCCAAGCAAGGCATTCCCCATCTTGAAAAAATGTTGGACTTCCAATACAACCCAAGCCGCTAAATGGTCATTCTGAGAAATATGGAACGACAGATTTTTCTATGAACTTACTATTTGGGTGTTATGGAGAAAACTTTTCAATTTTATCAGTATGAATACTATCTGTACCTTTGTTTAAAGCTTTTCATAAAATCAAAAACCTTTATGTTTTTGTACAGGTTCTACGCAAAAATAAAAACCACAAAGATACCTTAGAACGCCATAGGTAGTCGAGAAAATAAGTCGTCGCATAAACTCGTCATATCTTCGACAAAATCAAACATAACCCCCTGCCTTCTGATCTACACAAAAAATAAAACATACCAAAAACGTCATAGAAACAAAAATGTAATTCTACACCACATGTCAAATGATAAAACAGTTAACCTCTCGCTCGTATTCGGAAAATCGACAGCCACGTTTAGTTCAGCGGCTACAAATATAAGATGCTACTTTATACGTTTGCAAAGTCAATGGCACAGCAATATTGCTGTAACGCTTTTTAATATTTATTTACAATCATAGTTAAGTTTATATATACTAACACAATTATGATTAATATGCTGTTAATCGTACAAGATACATATTTATTTGAACAGGCTTCTCAACGTGCAAAAAAACATGTTTGGACATCTTATACGATATTTTTGCGTTGTGGTTATGACATTTTTGGAGGGAAATTCGATCTGTATCATAGCTTTAAAATATCGTACAGGTACAAATGAAGTAGCATCTTATATTAAATACATATCTAGTACAGAAAAAAGGTCAGACACGCAAATGCGTTTGGGTGAAACAGATCTCCACTAACACTAATTGTAATTTAACAATTAACAATATTTACATAGTCAGGGGGTATGTCAAACTACTTGCCTGTCCGGCAGTTGTTTGGGATACATGGGTACGCGACCCCAGCTTCCCCGAGCCACTATCACTTCTCATAGTCCATTGTGGTAGTGTCCTTTCCATTTTTTCCTGCCCCATTTACCCCCTTTTTCCTATCCTCAATCCATGATCCCAGATCCTTCCCTTTCCCCCGCGCCAGCTAAAGGTGTGAGGAACCGTGCCGATCGGCGACTGTCCCAGGGCGCGCTAATGTCTGGGTCTGAACGGTCCCCTCGGGGATTTCGGCGACACCCCGTTGTATCTAGCCTGGCTGCGTGCCGAATATTTGACTCGTGGGAACGCTATGATGTCTAAAAACTATAAAAATCATAATGGCGGCGATGTGGGAGTTCGCAACCCATCACGTCTCGGTCCCGGCGGGCGCGGAAAGCGGTCCACAGAAAGCCGCTTCGCTACGATGAATGTCAGGGGAGGAATGGAGGACAAAATAGATGAAGTATGTCAGATGATGGATGAAAGAAGTTTAGATGTGTTATGCGTGAATGAGACGAAGCGCAAAGGTATTAACTCCACGAAACATGGAACCTATACGGCCTATTGGTCTGGGGTACCCAATTCCAGCCGAGGCTGTGAAGGAGTTGGAGTTCTTTTGTCTGCGCGAATGGCTGAGTGTGTGATTGAGCATGAGTGTGTGAGTTCTAGACTTCTTTGGTTAAGGCTGAAAGTTGGACTGACTCGCTTATTTATTGTGGGAGTTTATGCACCGAATGATGTGGGTCCAAATGCATCCGCGAAAGCCAAAAACAGAAATGAAGTTTTCTGGAATAGTGTGAGAGATACTTTGAAGAATTGTAAGGCAAATGAAAGGATTATAATGCTAGGGGATTTTAATGGATGGGTAGGTATAAAACGGAGTGGATATGAGAAGGTGATTGGAGCATTTGGGGATGAAAGAATTAATGAGAACGGGAGAAGCCTACTTGACATATGTTTGGAGTGGAACCTTTGCGTGTCTAACACAATGTTTGAACACAAAAAGATCCATTTGTATACACGAGAAGTAGGTGGTAGCAGGACTATGATTGATTTTGTGATAGTAGATGAACGACTGCGAAAAAATGTTGCGGACACTCGAGCGTACCGTGGTGCAGGAATATACACTGACCACTTCCTGGTGGTATCCCGATTAAGTGGTCTCTTCAACAGATGGCGCCACAGAGTACGCGAGCCAGCGAGTGTTTTGGAAAGAGTGAAAGTGGAAAATTTGCAAGACGACAGTGTGCAAGAAGAGTATTATGAAAAGTTAAAGAGTAAATTTGAATATCTGGATGAAATAAGTGAAATAGATGATCTTTGGACGTCATTTAAAGAAGGTATTTTGAATGTTGCTAAAAAAGTGTGTGGAGTTTCTAAAAGGAGAAAAGGTCGTAAGCAGAAGAGTGCATGGATGGATAAAGAGGTACAAGAAGTAGTAGGTAAGAAGAAAAAAGCTTGGTTGGATTGGCTAGCAACTAAAGCTAATCAAAAAGTGCAAAAGGCGTCGAATGATGACGTACAAGAAGCAAAAAAGGAGTATGTGAGGCTAAAAGATTTGGTGAAAAAGACTGTCACAAGAAAGAAAGATGAAAGAAAAGATGTGTTTGACAGAAGGCTTTCTGATAATTTCAGAACCAATATCAAGGTGTTCTGGAAATGCGTAAGATCAGCCCGGGGAAAAATTACATCTTCGGAGCTCAACAAAATCAGAAGTCATGATGGAAGTATTGTGAAAGGAGAAGTAAATGTATTGAAAAGGTGGAAGGAATATTTTGAAAGTTTGTTTGAAAAAGAGGATGAGCCAACAAATGGGCCAGTTGCAGCAGTGGAAAGTAATGTAAGTGATAATGATGAAAGTGATATAAGTATGGATGAGATTGTGAACGCGATGAAAAGCATGAAATCAGGTAAGGCAGCAGGGTATGACAGGATATCAGTCGAGATGTTGAAGGCTGGAAAGGGCGTAGTAGCCAGTCAGCTGTACCGCCTTTTCAACTTGTGCTGGAGAAGCGGCCGTGTACCAGGAGACTGGTGTAAGGCTGTTATTGTGCCGCTATACAAGGGAAAAGGGTCACAGCAAGACTGCAAAAATTACCGCGGTATAAGCCTCCTCAGCGTCGTCGGCAAATTGTATGCAAAGGTTTTGATTGAAAGAGTCGTGAAAGAAACTGATGAAAAGATATGGGATGCACAAGCAGGATTTCGAAAGGGCATGGGGTGTACGGATCAGGTCTTTTCCTTGCGATGCATAGCTGAAAAATTCTTGGCTAAAAGCCAAAAAGTCTATTGCGCATTCGTGGATTTGGAAAAGGCCTATGACCGAGTTGTGAGGAATGAGTTGTGGTCAGCCCTATCTGCGCATGGGGTGAGCAGCGAACTAATCCGAGCCCTGAAATCCCTATATAAGAATTCCAGGGCTTGTGTCAGGATTAACGGGGCGTACACTGAATGGTTTGATATCAATAAAGGTGTCAGGCAGGGATGTGTTGCGTCACCATGGCTGTTCAACCTATTCATGGATAGTTGCTTGACAGATTTGAAAGATAAGGAATGTGGGCTAAGAATGAATGAGTTACTCGTCAAGTGTCTTCTATATGCTGACGACCAGGTGATTGTTGCGTCGTCGGCTAAAGAGTTACAGGAGATGGTAACAGTTATGTACAAAGCGTTGGAGAGAAAAGGAATGAAAGTGAATGTAAGTAAGACGAAAGTCATGGTTTTGGAAAGAGATGAACAAATGACCAAGTGTGATATTATGATTGGAGGAGAAAAAGTGGAGCAAGTGAAAGAGTTTGTGTATCTGGGATCAATGTTCACAAGAGATGGACTGTGTGAGAGTGATATTGAAAGGAGGGTGACTGCTGGAAATATGGTAAATGGTGCACTGCACGCCTTTATGAGTAGCCAAAAAGTTTCCAAAAAGGCCCGGCTGGCTGTGCACAGAGGAGTTCTCGTTCCTAGTTTGGTTTACGGAAGTGAAAGTTGGGTATGGCAGAAGAAGCATAAGAGTAGAGTAAATGCAGTTGAAATGAGAGCATTGAGAAGTATGATTGGTGTGAAACTAACTGATAAGATCAAGAATAGTGTGATAAGGGAACGGTGTGGTGTGAAAGAAGATGTAGTGACACTTATTGAGAAAGGTATGCTCAGATGGTTCGGGCATGTAGAAAGGATGAATGATGGAAGATTAACGAAGCAGATTTACAAGGCGAGTGTGAATGGTAATACTGGAAGGGGTAGACCTAGACGAACGTATCGCGACCAAGTCGAAGACGTTTTGAAAAAATGTCAGGTCAAGAGTACACAAAACCGACGAGCTTGCATGAAAAGATTGATGAATGTAGAGGAAGCAAGAGAAGTATGTCAAGATCGTAGTAAGTGGAAGAATGTGGTCTCTGCCTACCCCTCCGGGAAAGAGGCGTGATCTTATATATATATATATAAAATATATATACTGAAAAATTAAATTCAATATACCGCTTCATACTTTTGTACAACGATCAACAATAGCTCAAAGTTTAAAAGATGAGAAGCTAAGATTTAAAACAGTACGCTAGTACGCTCTTCCCGTATCTCGGGAATGTTAGGCAATACTCAGTTGTTTTTTTTTATGGGACAGGAGGCAAACGAGCATACGGATCACCTGATGGTAAGCGATTACCGCCGCCCATAGACACCCGCAACACCAGAGGAGTCACAAGTGCGTTGCCGGCCTTTAAAATGGGAGTACGCTCCTTTTTTGAACGTTTGTATGTCGTATAGTGTAGGGGCCAAGGCCGTATAGGTCTTATGATGATGGAGGGACAAGATAGTGTTGGGTACAAGAATCGAGTCGAGGCCCAAATTATCAACCACAGATGTACACCCCTTTTCCTAAACGACCAAACACGTAGGAGCGATAACTGAGTGACGTCTATATAATATAAATATGTAATATTTTTTAATATACTATGACAATTACGGTTTTGTATAAAGTAGGTAAGGTATCTAAAAATCATTTATTAAATAATTACCAGTTCCAAATATTTATTAAAAGGAAAAAAAGTTTTCAACGCACTGCGTAAATCTTAACTTCTCAACTTATAACTTTTCACCGAGACCTATAAAAATCACATTCATATATCATTCATTACTTGATTTCACATTCCCCAATCGCCTAAAAGCTGTCCATCAAAGCGAAGCTTCAAAATTTTTAAACAGAATGTTTTTGAGAAATTTATAGTTATTTCATTTCGTTGTTTGTAGGTTTTACCCGTTATGATTGGTAAGCCCTTGGCATCAATACATTTATAATTCCAAAGAAGGAAGTGATCAGCTTATGAGTGAAGTTTGTAGACTGTTAAGAGGATTTAAGTATGCACCAGTCACCAATAATAGCTTCGCTTCGCTGGACAGTCGGCGCATAAATATACTTAATTCGCCTCCCTAATTTAGGGAATCTCTGAACACTAAGGTTTCTCTCTTCGTGCCTATCGCCTTGCACATATCGTGTTGTCTCTCTTACCTAACGTTGCAGGCCTATCAGGATACATATGAAAAAAAAATTCTCAACTAATTTTCGGTTTCCCCCAAAGGATTTTTGATGATGCCATAAGCACGTTCTAAGTGTAATTGATAAACTGGTATAAACTACACAGTCTTTATGAAAACTGTCTAGGTTGATAAGTCCCCTAGTAGCAAGAAGCTGGCGGTGACCAATCCCTTAAGAAAGGTCATGAGTATTTTTGTCAGCTTTTAACAGTACATAATTTTATTGTAGTTTCATATTGGTTTTAGATGGTACAGTTTCTACCACAGATATGTGGATAATATTGCAAAAACCCCGGTATTTCATTATGTATCTTTGATAAGGGCCAGTTCAATCTGAGAAGCGAAGCGGCGCGAAGATCTTGAAGAAGCCAGCTCACAAGAAACCTGCACAGCTGTGGCATTGCATACATTTTCGCTTCGCGTCCCTGTTTGAACTGACCCTAAGGACAATCAAACTACAAACGTTGTATCTGTACGTCTGTCATGTAAATATCACAATTATTTTACGCCGAACAGCTTTAAGTATTTATTTATTTATTTATATTCTAATTTTATCAAATAAATAAACGCGACATGGTATCACCAAAAATCCAATAGCTTTCACCTCTCCGTACAGCCTACAGATGACGGCAGTCATTGAGATCTTTCTAGAACCAATACGATGAAACAAAATCACTATTGTTATAGTCAAATTATTCCTCGTAAAGTTCTATACAGTCTATCTATATTATTAGTAGAATTTATAATGTTGCAACTATTTAAACTAATTATGATTTTGACAAGTTCCCGTCATTATCTACCACCTGCTTCTTAAAGTGTTTTTGTTTATAGTATAAAACAAGGTCGTTCTGAAATTACTGAAAAAAAATAATCTACTGTTGTTTCTAGTCATGAAATTAAACAACTATTGCCAAGGAACCTATTTTTAAAAATTTGAAAAAGGCTTTAAAATTGTAAGAGTTCAAAAGTTCAGAAGTCAACATTCTAGGCCGGAAGGGATCCATAAATATTTTACCCTATCCTAAACAGGTGTACACCTGATGTACGTCGACTTTGACCATCAGTTGGGCTCAGTTTTCATTAAGTTTTCTTTTAAACGTAGCTCATGCTACACTGGCAGTGGGACTATTCTTATGTCAAAAGTTTTCAGTTTTCAAATCACTAAATAGTTCCAACAATACAATTCGGGTTCAAATAATCTGGTTGGTGGGAAAATCTGCCTCGCCATACGGCATGTGTATTTCTCTATAATTACTTTACTAAAATTATTAAATTAACAAAAACAAACTACTAGAATTACTTAATGTACCAAGAAAATTATTTGTGTTACAGCGTATGCAGAAAATTCTCTAAAAGTTCGCTTAAAATATTTGGCGGAGTTTGTAAGTTCGTAGAATATGATTCAAAAAGCAACGCATTATTATTTATTAATAAAAAAATACAACTTTTGTCTAATTTAAATAATATTGAAATTTACTTTCAAATCAAAAGCACCACGTAAATTGATTTTTTCAAAGTTATATCAGAAGTTATTCTAATGCTGCAAGTGTTATGAAATACAAGATCTTTCTTACTATCTAAATATTCATATCATCGACTCAATACAATAATACCGTTCATGTAGAAACTGCAACGCTAATTAAATCTCAAAAAACGAAGCATCTCTTATAAACATGTAAAAAAAGATCCAGCAATACGTTAAGTTGGTATTCTACTCATGATTCAATTTTTTTATTTATTTGCTGAATATTGTAAAAAAATGCTGGGACTCCATAAAGTCGATCGACTGATTAGGCAACTTTGTATGGTAGACAAGTCAGTCTCACATTTTCTTGCTCTGAAATAGCCGTCTGAAAAAGTCGTATAACAACAGTTTTTAAATTTCATGAGTATAAGCCCACCCCGTTTTATTAAACGTTGCAGAAATCGATGTAGAACTTCAAAATTTAAAACGGATTTCTTGAAGATTCGTTCCAAAAATATGTTTGCCACTGAATTAAGAAAGATCCTATATTAACTCGCAACTCAACTAGTTTTGCTGGCGCCGATATCAAATAATTTAGAATTCATTTATTCTGATTTCGTCAAAGATTAAAATAAAATAAAAGTATTAATCACAGATTTAATTGTATAACTGCTGAAGATAACTCAAGAGTATTTTTTCTAAATACACAATAACAATGTTATGGTCTATGGGTTTATTGTGTATTACTTGTAGATCAACGCCAAGAAACGTTTAATCTGTTCTGACCAAAACAGTTCATAATAAATAACCGTCAAAGAGACTTACAAAAAAATGGTACAAAAAACAAGAAAAAAAAAACATGTACTTATCAGTCATAAGACACATGATAACCAGAAGATACCTTGTGACCATAACGCAGTGAAGTAGTATCAAAATTAAATTAGTATCAAGTATCAAGATCAAAGTACAAGATCACTCGTCCGTCAGCACATATCACAATATAATAGTTCGTAACACGTCCAAAATGGCACTACCCGCTTACAAAGAAGTTTACAAAGTCATCTACTTAGACACACATAGAGAACACTAGTTGATCTAAACCGCATTTTGTTGTCGTTGGTGCAAATTAAAATTGCTGTTTTTAAACACTGGAATGTTGGCACCTAAAAATTCACATGTAGTAAAATTACATATTTGTATATTTATGTTCATAAAATACGTACGATTTGAACAAAAAACTTTTCACCTTGTCTCAACTAAGAAAGAAAAATACGATAAACGAAACGGGCGGCAAAATATCCTTTACAATTTTTATTTCGCGAACAACCTTTCAGCTTAACCGTTTAAAATGTGTTATTCAAACATATATTTCCAAAAACGTTAACCCAAACTCTTTGACCAGACGTTACAATGCCAAAAACAGCAAAATCCAACATTGCACCTAAGAAGTTTCACAAAACGCAGTACAAAAGGCGATGCCTCGGGAGGAAGCGGGGGTTACATGTGCGGACGCCGCCACCGACTCACAAGTACGTGGATTCACCTGAAAATGTAAAAACCCAATGTGAATATCAGACACTTTGCGCTATGCCACATACAGATTTCGTCGTGGAACATTTGGGCTACAGTATTTGAAACTTATAGGAAAGTAACGTTATTTTAAAAGGCAAAGCAGTTCATTATTTACATTGTTTGCAAGACTAATAAAGTCGTCTAAATCAATTTTGTTAATGTTAATATATTTCCGAAAAAAGAACCTTTACTTTTTAATTCATTATGAACTCATGGATTTAAGAATATGGTGCTAAATCGACAAATGGCTCTTTATTTTCAAGCAAATAGTTCGTCAATCGTAATTACATATTTTGTAGAGTAATTGATTATAAACAAAACCTTACTCCTTACTTAAGCCCAAAAATTCCATTCGACAGAACTTTATACATTCTTTCTCATTTTTCAAACGCCAAAATAGTCAAAAGTTTAACATTTACAGCGACAATAAAACATGCAAAAGTTACGAAAAAGGCGTTCAAAAAATTTCAAAACAAAACAATCTGTTTGTGGCATGTGTAATGCGTCTGATATTGTGCAAGCGATGTACAGCGAATGAAATGTTAATCATTACTTGGATGGATGGATGTATGTATTTAGTGAGAAAAAAAGGTATGTTATACAAAATATTATTTGCAAATATGTACACAAAACACACTCCACACAAGGACAAAAAATGAGAGAAGATTGTACAGTGACTAAAGATTGGAAAGGAAAAAACGTTAGTGTTGAAAGTAAATTAATTAGAAAAAAATTAGGCAAGAATCTTAAGGTTAAATAGTTACAAAGCAGAACAGATTCAATTCAAACTTTGGTCACTGACAAACTTAAGTATATAGAGGTGAACTTGAACTAATTATGTTAAAGTTTAGCTGTAAACTTTGCAATGGAATAAAAAATTCAGTTCCACCCGAAAGGAACAATGCTGCAAAAAAAATAAACAGAAACGTACGTTTATCACTCAGGTGCAACATTATTACACTGAAATATAAAATCAAACATGCACGCCTAAAAGAAAGCAACAAAGGTCTCCATCAAAACACAGAAACGCAACGTTGAGTGAACGACTTAGGTTTTGAATCGATATGAAATGAAGAATTTTTATCAGATTGCTTCATTAACTTTAAAATGATATCAAGTGATGGCAAGAGAAAAATACAATGATGTTAGCACTTATGTATCTCAAATGCCGGAATTAAATTAATTGATCTCTAACGCAATTCCATGTTTAAAAAAAAATGTTTTATAAAATATATTATTATACAGGGTGTTAACAAAAAGTGCGGATTTTGTCATAATTTTTCCTGTATTCCATACTGGAGTCTGAGTAACACCTTTAAATTTCAAACGCAAGAAAACTTACTGGTTTGTATTTTCAATAAATTTTGTATGTTTAATTTATAAAGATTTCATAATAAGTAAAGAAACGATTATCATACTATGTATAACGAAACTATGTCATAACTTACTATTTCAAATATTTTAAGTACAAAAAGCAGTTATTAGCATTTGATAAAAAGCAAGTCACTTATTGCGTCATAACATTAAAAATAATAATCCGCTCGACTTAATTAATTTCATTTCGATTCAAAACCTAGTTGTGATTGATAACAACAAAAGCGATGAATAAGGGTGCTGGATAAACAAAAAAGAAAGGTAAACGGTTGTAAAAGCTGTGATCGAGGTTATTTAATCAAGCCGGGCTTTATTTATCAATGAATATTCGTGCTAAGGTAAAAACTAAAGACGTTTATCGGCGACGCAGCTTAGTTGAAAACGTTTAAGTCTCTGTTGTTTCGTCTTATGTCATCAAGGATGCCTATGTTTTTTGAACAAATAAGCCTAAGTCAATTTTATTCCACCAAATTTTTTTTAACGTTGCGACTAGACAATGTACTAAATCGTCTGTAATAGACGCAGAGGCCATTGATTGAAATTCTTCATTAATGGTTACTTAATTGTTACTAACAGTACTAAAACTATCTGAATTAAATAAATTATTATTATTATTAACTAAACATAACACCAGTAGTAACAATAACCAGTTCTTTATGACGCTGATTTTCAAATTTCAATGATATTTTTCAATTTGCTTTTAAACACAGTTAAACTCGATTGTTCGTTAAAAGACTCCGTAGTAACTTGTCATAGTAACAGGACAATTTTGAGAACTGTTATCATTTCAAAATTCCGGTTTTCCATTTTACATCGGCGGAAGTGTCACTCCCATGACTGACATGACATTGGCCGAATACAAACTTAGAGAAAGAGAGAGAGAAAGAATTACGATTCCCGATAATACTTTATGTTTTGTTATGTATATACGTGCAAGCTGCATCGCCGATACTTTTGGCGGGCGGACGGGCGGGCGTGCTCGAGACTGTGACGTCATAGTTACGTGTGCTGCGAGCGATCGGGCGACAGCTGCCGGTAGCGGCCGACTCGCTCGCGGACCGCGCCTGCGCAACCACAGGGCGATTTGAATTTGAACCTTGTTCCAGTTATTCAAATGGTTGAAAATAAGCTTTCACATTGAACAAGAGTTTGATGTTCTAGGTGAGAAGTTTTAACAATATTTTATTGTAAATTTTGTACCAATTCTGTGAAGTATTTGAAAGTTTCTAACTGAGTGAATAGCTACAGATAACATGTGTAATATGTAGAATATTTATTATAAATATAAAAGTAACGGAAGAAATTATAATTATTTCGGAAGTGTCCAATCGTTTTAAAATTTTTACTCACTTAATTTTTGAAATTATTTCCAGAAGATTTTTATCTCTGTATAAATAATTTTAATTCGAATTTAAAATAAACAAAAATGTGTAAACTTTATGAATGAAATAAAAGTAATTTTCGAACTTTTACATCCAAAATATTTTTATTTAAACAACTATTAAACTTAAAATAGACAGTTAATTACTTTTATCTACCGCCAGAATTGGCTTTAATTTAAGTCATAATTGACATTTAATTTTAACACCAAAAAAACTCTTACCTAACTCGTATCCACAAATTTTGAGAATCGAAATAGATAAATAAGTCGTTATCGGTTCAAGAGATCATCGAATTTCACTTTCACTCAGCACCCCTCCTAAACGAAAATAATTAATCATCGAATAACATACCCTATTTACTAACAATTATAATATTATATACATAATTACCGACTATTATTATATACTATGAATAATTATTAATAACAAATCTAACTTGTTACTAGGCTAACGCTAAAAACCAGCGAGTCAACACTGGCTAGATATTGTGTGCAGTATTGTAGTATACATCCTAATATTTCTAATATAATAAAGACCCCATTTCACGCAATTTCAGTGCGTTTTGGTTCTATTATGTTCTCCGTGAATAAAGGTCAAGACAAAATAGGCAGTAGTCTTACTACCTATAATCACCTCTTCTCTATGGATAACATATTTAAGTTACTCAATCTTTCATTCCCACACAAAATAATGTAATGTAACTACAATGTGACTCCAATTAAAGCATTTTTCCACAACTTCATTTATTATTTTACAATTGACAATCTACACCCGAATCACTGTCATAATATATTTTGTGTTATGCTAAGAATATCTCGCCTATTTCCTTGAAGAACACAATAAAACCTTGAAATCTCGCACTGCTAGCCTTGTTACCTATAAATTCATTAATGATCTCTATCCTTCTTTTTCCTATTTTCCGACCATTTCCCACTGAATTCCCTCCAAGAGGCTCTCATGTCTCCTAAAGACAATCTAGGTTTAGAAACCCCATCATCGTCCTTCCTATTGAACAAAGTGTACTTCTTTTTACTATCATCAGATATCGTATGATCGGAGGAAACTTTCGGTATTTTCCCTGATGCGTTCGAGTCGTCACGTTTTTTCTGTTTTTTCTTGTCTTTGCCGAGTAAAGATCGAGTTTCTTTCGACATGCTCGAGTTAGTCGATCGCGTGAAAGCCCCCGCGCTAGCTAAATCGTCATCTATATCGTTACTGCAAGCTTGCGTTGGCACGTCAATAGTGGATTCGTTTCGCCACAGTTTGAAAGCACTGTCGTCTGTCATTTGGCAAACTTTCGAGTAACTATCTAAAGATACCGCGTTTCGGTTCAAGCAACGACTTCCGACCTCGTAACACGATTTACTTAATACGTCTACGTTACATTCTAGCTCTTTACAAGAATCCGTGTAAGTTTTAGATCTAATTTCAATGTTTTGATTGTCCAAAGCTTTGCATTTGGAACTGTGAATTTTATGATGACTCGATACCGAACTTTCAGCGTCACTCGATAGCTGCATTGAAATTGAACGGTGACAACAATCACTTGACAATTTAGAACTGGAACTTTCGCTGTTCTTCGACAACTGACAGTAATGGTTTGACATTTTACAGCTGGAAAAGTTACATTTAGATCCATGGCAAAAGTCGGACATTTGCGAATTTGCGATAGAACTGTCCGTTCTATCTGACAATTGTGAGTCGACACTAGCGTTATCAAGCGGTGACTTATCGAAGCTAGAAACGCTATTTTTAGGTGTGACATCGTCCTTAGAATCTCGGCTATCTTCGCAATGGTTGAGTTGTGTGTACGGTACTTTTACCTCATCAGAAGTATCATCAAAAGCACATTTAGTATCGCAGCTAGTATGTTTGAAATCTCTATCGTGAAGCGGTAGTTCGCATAGACACACAGTATTCTTAGACTGATGAGTATGTTCACAGTGATTAAGCCGCGGTTTTGACGCGTTCTGCAAAGCATCGGACAAGCAAGCACACTGCTCAGTCAAATCGCCGCGCTCGCCAAACTTTCGCGTGCTAACGCAAGTGCAAGTTTTATTTGCGGATTTACTATTAGTGTTAAAATTCGTGCAAGCACATTTATTAGCATTGCATGAAATATCAATACTAAGGCCTGTTGAATGGAACGGCATATCTACATGACTGCCTTTACAAGAGACGCTTGCAGTTTTACAATCGCGTTCCTTGTCATCACGAGTTATATTGGAGTTCGTTCCGTTTCTACAGGATACGTTCGAAATATTTTTCTCCTTACAACAACTACTATTAGCTGCAGCAACATCACTGGACGAGTTTGTAGCATTTTTGCTCTGCTTTTTATCTTTATTAGTTCCAGTGTGGTCACAGGTTGTATGAGAGACTTTCTTGGAACACGGATGCTCTGAATTCCATTGTACATCGCCACAAGACACGTTAACACTGATCCCTGCGCTGCTGCTCTTAAAACCCCTAGTCTTAGCACTTTTCTTATTTCTAGGTTCAGTAACATCACTTAGTACATTGGCATTACTTCCATGCTTGCAGTAGTGTTCAAATGAGCCCCATTGCGTATCGGCTAGACTAGCGACGTCATAAGCCGGTATATCTCGGCTTGCACAGTTGCCACTATGGCTCGTGACGTCACAAGCCGAACTTTGCTTATTTCCACAGTTCTTATCACTAGATCTCGCATCACCTGTCAAAGTGGCAGTGCTATTACAACAACGCTCAGAATCCTCGATAACGTCGCAAGCTTTTCCACGTCTAAGACACTTCTTGTGAGCAGGTCTAATAACGTCAAAGGGAATATTGACGGTATTCTTAGAGCGGTAGTGCTCGTGTCCCGTGACGTCACAGGAGATATTCCGGGTAAAGTTATGGTGGTGGTGGTGGTGCTCACCCGAGTCCCAGTTGCCGTCCGGCTCGCCGTCGGAGGAGGGCGGGGAGGGGGAGGAGGAGGCGCTGGAGGGGGGGGAGGCCCCTCGCGCGCACTGGCCGCTGAACGTTGAGGTTTCGGGTTGCTTCTGTACAATTAGCTCCACCTAGGGGAAAAGAAACGATCAATTTAAACGGTCTTTTTTATCTTTAAGGGACCATCCGTAAACTACGTCACACGTTAAGGGGGAGGGAGGGGATCAACGAAGTGTGACATTATGTGACAAGAGGTGGGGGAGTCATAAACGTTGTAACGTCACATAATTAATAATAAAAAAATACATAATATTGAAATTTTTCTTTTCATTTATTCAATTCTTGGCGAAAATTTTCAAAATATGTGACGTCATACCAGGGAGGTGGTGGTCCCACAAAGGTGACCATCTGTGCAAAGGACGGGGGGTTTAAAAAGCATGAAATTCGTGTGACGTAATTTATGGATGGCCCCTAATTGGTAGGCCCATGTCACTTGGTTAAAATCATCTCAATTTTATTGTAGCGCATTGAAACATTAGAATGTAGACCGATAACACACAACAATTATTTCTTGGAAAGCATACAGAAAACTTGAAAGTAAATCCGCGCACCAGGTAGAGTAAAGATCGACTTTGGTAAAGTAGTGGTTAGCACTCCTGACTTGTAGGCTGAGAGTTCGATTCCTATCCAGGGCAGATTTGTATGATCTGCAGATTTGATTGCTCTCTTACTGTGTTGTAGACTGCGTCAACACTGCACTGCCATCTGTTTAACCAAATGTATCAAACATTTGGTCACATCTTGTCACATAAAGGTTTTTTAAGGTTCGCCAAAGTATTGATAGCACCCATGGTGTTGCAAATGCCCATAGGCGGCGGTAACCACTTTCCATTAGATGGGCCCGTCAGCCTTTTGAAATCCTTAATAATAATAATAAAAACATAATTATATGCATAAATATATATCGGTTTCTGGTTTTCACATGGATTTTGTTTTGGCTTGAAACACAAACACTAGTAATATGACTTTTCATCGGCAATAGTGCGAAAGAGACAGACTCACCTTGAAATTCTCGCTGTAGAGCTTATGTTGCTTGTCTTTGTGCGCGTCGTCCAGCTCCCACTTGTTCAGCGTGATCTTGTACGTCTCCAGGTTCATGCCTGCAACGCACACCCCATGTTAAGATTTTATCAAAGATTATGCTACCCTCAATATAACAGTGGTATATAATATAGGGTCCTTATGAAATACCTGGCAAAAAACACGCTTCTACTCATGAAAGTAAACAACTTCACATAATAAGGAACCTATACTCAATTCGCAAAAAAGATTTGGGTTTCTCATACAACATGGCGGATCAATTATTATGAGTACAAATTTTAGACTATAGTCTAATAATAGAGTGGATATGTTCACATCCGCCACCAAAGTATCCCTTTGTGGGTTCCAAGTGTATGAACTTTGTATTAGGTGGACTGAAAAATTACCCCAAGTGGAAGGAACTTATTATCGTAGATAGACTAGAAAATGACATTCGAAAAGTGTACAGTGCTATGTACTTCGAATAAACATAGTCTGATTTAATTCGTACTGTCAAAGAGTATGGCCACTCCCTATCCATTTCTAACGACGATGGAATTTTGTCAGTTTAAAGATACATTATTTTTGGTGACTCTATAGACGCACACTGCATTGTCCTGGCTCCACACGTATCTACTTGTCTTTCAGGTAGATATAGCCAGCGAGCCCGAGAAGCTTTGTAGGCATATAAATATATCAAACTAATGTAAAAGAAACTCATTGGTAAGCTGTATCTTAGGCAACACAGTTGGTGACGAAAAACATATTGAATCAAAAATAAAAGTTTCACCTTGCACATCATTATCATCTTAATTCGACAACAGCCATATAATAACATCACGCTTAAGTAACCAGAGCGCGCGGCACGTCGCCCATACGCTCGACAGATCAAATCTAGTCTGCGCTGGGAGTTCTACTAAATGAATGCACTAGGATAGCTGCAGTAATGGGGAAGAAAACTGACAAAGCTCGCCGATAGAGGCGCTGATATCGCTTGACTCATACTAACTGTCAAAACGTATAGAAAAAATTGTTTACGTGAACTAAACATAAGATTATTAAAAAAATGCCGCGTTGTGTGGCGATTGGTTGTAATAATAATGGAAATCATTAATTTTCTAAAGATTCTCGGATGAAGAAGACGTGGGAAAAGTTACGTTTTCAATTATGTACTTTTCAACTTCGCCTTTAATTGAGGAACAGTCCAAGTCATTTTACAGAAAAAAAACTAATTTATAACACCTCGATAGTAAAAAACGCGGAACTAATTGAAAGTTGTTATGAGTCAAGCGTCCGTAGCGCCATCTGCAAATAGCTTTGCGTTTTCTTCCCCATTGGAATGGCAACGTGTTGTTCGACGGGCCACTAAAGCTACGACATCATGACCAGGACCACTCTGCCAAGACCGAATGGGACAAAAAGAAAAATGTAAAGGAACTTACTGTCAGGCGGTGGCTGTATCTTCGTCGCGCCAACACAGTTGGTCACGAAGAACGTGTTGAACCAGAAATGGAAGAGCTTCTCTTTGCGCATCATCATCTTGGGCTTGTTATACACGTCGACTCTCACGTCGCCCTGTAGCGGCGTGCACTGCGTCAGTATCACGCGGATGTTTCCGTCGTGTTTGCGGACCTCTTGGCAGCCTGATGGCGCCTGGAAAGTGAGGGAAGTCTTTTAGTTTGTCTATTGAGCTGTTAGTTGCACAGAAAATATACTTTTTGGACTGTGGAGAGGCATTACTAGATCACACTTTATCATAAGTACTGTCATACAGTTTGCCTGCCCCTCATCCGGTGATAGTTGCTCAGCGCATAATAATGCAACACACACATTTACAAACGTCATATTTTTATGTAGTAGTATTAGATAAACATAAAGCGAAAGTTGGAGTGTTATTAGATAATGCAAAAAGGTTTATACTATAACTAATAGCTAAAAAAAGGTTTGTTATTATGCGTAGGCGGTCTCTTTCTTCCCCTACAGTGTGCTATAGTTATCTCGCGTGTACTGCAGGCAACTCAAAGCAACACAGCTCGCCAGCTCACATGAAGACCCTATGTGACTGTGTATATTGTCTCTTTCTTTCCTTTAGCGTACTGTTATTATCCTCTCCCTTACACGCGGCTTTTATCGCATATAACCAGCTCTTTTTGCTACTTCATAGCCTCTGTACGCCACCTATTTTCTACACACAGCGTGCACTATATTCAAGACTTGTAGTTTGTATTTGCTGTCTCTTTCTATCCCATCTAGAACGCGTATTCACATCTCGCTTAGGCGCAGCCTACACCGCAGCCAACCGTAGCTTGTAGATAATTTGTCGTCTTTTTCCGCCCCATCTAGAATGTATATTCACCTCTCGCTTGGGCGCGGCCTGCACCGCAGCCAACTCAAGGCCGCACTGGGCGCCATTCAACATCGGCGGCGGAGACATCACCAGCTCCCGGATGTGGACCTTCGTCGCGGAATAGGAAAGTCGCGATCGTACAAGGGACGCGTAGTATTGTACGTAGCGGCGCTGCGACGGTATCGTTACACCTGGAATACAAGATTTTTTTTAAACTCTTAACGCAGCGTCGTTAACAACCCATATCGTCTCCACTGCAGGGGTACGGGTCTCTTCCCATAACTCGGGAATGTTAGGCCATAGGCCATACTCCATACACGGAGGCCAAGTCCGGAGTGGTAAGGCTGTGTAAAATAATAAGTTGGTTTTATTTCACACCATCAATCCATAATTGCAGTTGGTAAAATAAATCTTAACCTATATTAGTTGATCTTAAAACTGCTTAGGGATATAAAGACTGTTTATCGCACCAATGACTATCCCTATCCAGGAAGCGAGAGCCAAATAGACGGCATTCCGAGACCGCTTCGCTCGCTCGTGCAATTATACTGTGACTATTCCGTTAAAACTGCCCTTTTTATTAATAAGTTAATACGAGTTAAGATGTTTTGATTTGTCCTTAATTTTATACCTACTTTTAACTGATCTCCTCGTGGTATTTTAGACAATACCTAGGCATTGCATACATTCACTAGGCAAGGTAATAAACAATAAATAAAATAATACAATGGCTAAACGAGCTCGGCATTGCATAGAAAGATTAGGTATTCTATAAAGTGACTAAATTATATGTTTTGCCGGTGACTTACGAGTACATATATGTATTACTTCAGTTAAAATAAAACTGCATTACAAGGTAGCTTAAAACCATTTCAAGTGATTATGTTAATCTCGCGGTAACCTTTAAAAAACGCAAGATAACACGGAGCTATCTCTCTTAACTGCATTATAAACAAAGTTATCTAATGTGACCATTAACGCACTAATTATGATATTTTATGCATATTTATTTATGTATGACATGCCCTTAGTATTATTGCAAAGATCATCTCAAAATCGTAATTAATGGTATTGACGTAAAGACTTTGTGGCTTTTTTTAATCCACTGTTGGTAGGCCCTTGGCATCATCTCACTTGATGGTAAGTGACGATGATGCCGAAGATGGAAGCGGACTTAGCAAGGTTCTCCAACGCAATGGGGAACTGGCTATCTTATCTCCATTCCGGCGACATCAATACTATGATTTTTGGCGGCAAGACTTAGATAAGATGGTGGTAGACAGCCAGGTGGGCTCAGAAAATGGCCTATCACCAACCAAAAATACGTAATAGCAAAAAAACGCAAACGCATAGAATACTCAGCCTAAAAAGTAAGCTAAATAAGCGAAATTCATATTGATTGAACACAGCACAATATTATCTATAAAATCTCGTCTGTGGAAATGACATAATCACACTAAAGTGAATATTTTAACGTAAAAATCACAAATTGCCGCCATTTCGCGCAATTTGTGTAATAAACTGCAATCATCGACATTGTTGCGAGACAGGATTTCCCATTTTTGTTTACACTTTACAGCCAGGGATAGCACACAACATAAAAGATTTAAATCTTTCTTTGCGTGTAGCTGCAATAATACAATTACTGGTATTTTAGTGTAATTGTATCGTATTATTAAAGTCCAGACATAGAAACGGAAAAAATAAATAAAAAAGTTGGTACAAAAGTTATTGAAAGTTTCGTCCCGTGTAACAGGTATTGTATTTTATTGTAAGAGATAAAAGTTTCGAAGTCTATTGTCAGTTTAGCAGTACAATAATCATTGTACAATGTCACCTTACCCTTTTCGTCGTGTGTCCTTTTGGTGCCGTAGAACTTCAGTGCCTCATCCGCGGTCGCTTTCTGCCCGCTGTATAGTAGATAGCAACAGACCATTGTGCCTGAAAACAATAAAAAAAGAGAGAAAAAATTAACAAATCTTTTTAAGGTTCCAAAAAAGGACAAAGACCTCTTTGTTTAGCGCGACCCGTTGAATCTATAAATTGTGTAAGATTTGCAACGAAATAAATCACTTTTTATTGTCTTGCCACAAAGGCCGGAGAAATTTCGCTATGCTACATGCGTTTGAATTTATAATGACACTGTGATTTATTGGTTTATTACCCTTGCGTATTGGGATATACACGGACGCATATGTTTAATCAATTTTTATTGCCCTTTTTCAATTTTCGAAAATTACAAAGCGAAGCTCCAAATCAATATAACAATTAAAAGCATTTTTAACCCTTGCTTGACGCTAAAAAAGGATTGTTAATAAGTGTTGAAGGAGGTATGTGTATGTATGTCTCTCTGTAGCATCATAGCTCCTAATGCTTGGATACAACTGTAAAAGGTTTTTTTGCGGTAGTGTAATAAACGCAAAGTTTGAGGAAAATCGGATCAGTGGTTTTCGGGTTATTCTAATTTTATGACTGAGTGTATTCAAAATGTTTAATCTTGCATGAATTCATTCTGAATATATGTCCTTTGAAAATGACTTATTACATGCTTTCCATTTTTTTACTTGTACATGAAAAAAGGCGACCGCCACAACCGATCGCCTTCCACACACCCGTCGGCATTGTCTATGAAACGCGCGTGCACTTTTTTAATCAGATGAGGCCTTTGGGGTGCTCACAAAAAACCATTTCAAAAGGCTCCTTTTTTGAAATTTACGACTTGGCCGCGAAAGTTTTCGGCTTTCGGCTTAATGCCCACAATTATGGCCAGTGGAGCTATTTCGCAATTGCGTGTTGGGGACTTTAGGTAGGTTTTTGTTAGCGCGACAATGGGGCCCCTGGGTTCGGTGCCGAGAAGGCACATCTCACCCGCACCACGGTCGGTATTGTCCTTATGCAAAATTTACTTATCTCCGAAGTCACATAACACGTGCTAGGCTGAGTCCGTTTTGCATATGAATGGAGCAACTCTACAAAGAACGTTCTTGTGCTCGTGTAATGGAAACATGTTGGATTAGTCCACTGGTGCCCCCGCGAATTGACTTATTGAATTATAAATGCATTTTTGTAGATAAACTAGCTCACAAAGGACAAATAATGCAAGCGAATTGAAAATTTTAAAATAAAGTTACACGCAAAAGATTTAATTAACATAATACGTAAATATTCAAGGCGAGTAATAATATCAATCAATTAAGAAATAACTATCAATGTAAATTTTTAAACAGATCTAGAACATTTATTCCAGATATGGGGCTGGGGGTGAAGGCATGTATTTACATAACACCCAGTTTGATTACAACCCAAAGCGTCCCCACTGGACGGATCCCTAGGATGGACGGATCCCATACCTCGAGAAGGTTATGGCCATCGTCTACATACAGGGGCCAAGTTCGAATTAGCGGAAGTTGTGGGGGTGACCAAACCCAATGTCAGATCAAGGCGCCCATAACGCCTATGATAGGGCTTAACGATTGCCATCTAATCATAGGAACCAGCATCAACGGCTTAATATCCGAAACTATAAAGATAAATGCTACTGACAGTAAAATCAATCCAGATTTGGACCGTATCTGTAACCAGTTAACCTGAGTGGTCGTCGCGATCACGCAAATCTAACTGAGCCACAACCGCTTCAACACTTATGGATGTGTGTGTATGTATGTAAACCGGGCTTGAATCAAAGAAAAAGAAGAACAGGACTGAAAGATCAATAGTCCCTTATCCGATTTTCACGGCATCGTTGCCACATTCTTAGGATCAGCTATGACCAGCAGATGCACGTCCACACAAAAGGACTGTATCATTACTAAGATATTGTACCTTACTATCATAAAACTCCCGAGAAATGTAAAAAGATCCATTCCTAGCAGTAAAGACGACATGGCATAACGATATTTAAAAAAAAAATGTCACTCACCAGTACGCCCCTTCCCCGCTTTGCAATGGACCGCCGCCACATTCTTGGGGTCGGCCGTGAGCCACCGGTGAACGTCCACGCAGAAAGACTGGATCAGCTCGATCTTCGGCGGTGTGTGGTCGTCAAAAGCATATCGCTCCACCTGGAAAACGAAGCGGACATTTTAACAAATCCTTTTCTTTAATACTGCATTTGCAGCGTTGTCGGCAAAGCGGCCTCCAATCAAAATTTAAAGGAAAAGATTGAAGGCGAGAGAGCAGATTGACTATATTACTCATCTTCAGGCGAACCAGCGCCACCAAACCGACTAGGAGTCGAAGTGATCACCATGATCGAAATCGGTCGGAAGGATCATTCATTCAATGTAAGTATGTCTATGTTTAAATATTTTAAAAATCCTTTTGGCCTAACGTTTGGGTACCTATGCTGATGTGTTGCAATGCAAGTTGCTGTTGATGTGTTGTACCTAGCACTCAACATAGCAACAGCAATCCATTTATCATAAACACTTCCCAATCATACACATACAATATAACATTACGTATTATCTAAACACACCCAACATTACAATATCTTTATCAGCGGGGCAGGTTATCAGTGAAATTGGCAAGATTAGTGGAGATAGCCAGTATATCGATGTAACTAGTCAATGTAGTAATACAACTATGTAAGTATGAAGGAATATTAATTTTATTCAGTTGACTGCATTTCCTGCCGACCATTCCTAACTTGGCTCCCGAATGTTGAATACAGCCAATAGTCAGAACAGATTGCAACCTTTATTCTATGAATCATTTCGCAAGTACCTAGTATCTTAAAACTATATGGTACCAGGTAGTTTTAGGTCGATGAAAACTAGTTGACTTTAAGTATAAAATAATCAGATTTTTGTTTAAAAATTATTTGCCTTTACTTTTTTATAAAGTCCGAATTCAAATGTGTGGCAAATTAAAATAGCAAAAGACTTGCTGGTAACTTAATATGACGTTTCAAAGGCCATCACTAGATGTCGCTTTCATACGACTTTAAAGCGAGTTACTATTACAGGAACTGTCGACAGCTACCCAACCTCTATTCTGTTATGTATGTCAAAACTACTCCGTATACAGTCTCCTTGGTACCTAGCGACAAGACTATAACCCAAAGGGCCACTACACCTGCTGCATGCCTACAGCAAGACCGTGGTTTGGCAATGAGAACGCTTTGGCTTGTTAACGAACTTAAAGAAATACATATCTCAAAGTACGCGCCACGAAAGAAGTCCCTTAGGCGCAGCGCTAATGCTATTGCTCACATAGGTAATTACTTTGTGTTGATTTTTATACTTAAATCGTTATATCCCACGCAAAACTGTTTTCTCGGGACTAATTAAGTTCCTTTTTATAATGAAAAACCATATTAAAATATTTTCATACTGAGCACAACAAAAAAAATCCCATTTATATTATATATTTATTTATAAGAACCTATCATATAATATGCAGCAATACAGCTATAATACTCAAGATAAAATTCAGTTGCATAACGTGGCGGTCTCGTTATGAGGAAAAGGCAAACTGAGGTGATTTCACATGCACACCCATATCACGGCAAATATTAACTTACAAATGTACCTAAGGAGCAAGTCTAGATTCTAATGATTATTAAGTTTTTTTTTTCTAAAATTTACTAACATAAGATTTAAAAACTTTACTAACACCAATGGAACCTGTGACCATTTCCACAACTCATTGTCTTCAACTTTCATCTTCCAAATCGCGGATGCCACTTAAGGCGTACTAGAACTAGACAATTATCGTGCGCTTGAGTTCCTATTTACCCCATCGTTTATCATATCAGTTTTACAAACTAAACTATACTCTTCATTCTTGTATAGCCAACTCAAACACATGTTATGTATAGCCCAAATTGATATTTAGGCTAGGGCCAAAATTAGTGGAAAAACGCGCGCGGAATTTTTGGGACATATCTGGACGAACAAAATGTCGCCTCGTCTTCTGTGCTCGCTATTCGTGCGTACACAATTGCCACGTTTACGAAATAAGCGTACTGTCGCAATTCCGCCACAGACCTGAAGCGATATAAATCTTCTCATTACAAAAAAGTTTGCCCTGAGGACCCACGAAGTCAGGACTTCTGACAAATGTAAAGGAAAAACACAGTGAGAAATTCAGTGACAATAATGACAAGTAAAAAAAGGTGATTTTGCGCTGAATTTTATATCTGAAAATAAAAATCGAACTCATTACTTATTATACAGACAATAATTATCAGCGTATAATTATCACCTCGAACCCTGCGTGCAAGAGCAAGCCCTCACACTTGATATCATATCACACGTTATTAAATAGAATCCATTCCGTGTATTTCTAGCACGATTCAAGGAAGCGTTGATAAATAACTCATATCTCTGGTTATCATTTGGCAAAGTACAGGGATTAGTAAAGTACTGATACTAAGGTATACTATAAATAAATAAATATGCAAGGTTATATTCTACATAGTTACGTTCTAAAGCTGTTTTTCCACCAGCGAGGCGAGGCGAGGAGTGGAGTGAAGATAATTGAAATCGCGTCGGTCCATTTCCACCGAAGATGTGAGAGAAAAGATTTTTTTTTCCTATACAATTTAAAATTCTCTTCCCTCTTCGCCTCGCCGGTGGAAATACAGCTTTATGGCGGATGTGAACATATCAAGGCTTTTCGGGTCAAATTTCACAAGTATTATTCTTCCAATTTTTAAATCAACGACAAAAAATCAACTCTTTCATACAAATCGACAAAATAGAATGATAAAACAAATAACTAAATATGTGATTCTATTCTGTTCAAAGAAAAACTCTCACAAAAAATCTGAGAAACACAACTGACAAGTAAATGTCACTCCTACAACTACAAAAGCGATATATAATAATCATAGAAGCACGTGTATTTGGTAACTCGTTTAGTTATCTCGTAACACTGGCAGTACTGAATGTTTATACTGTGAATGAAAAATTCGCAGTGGCGACATCTGGTCTAGAACGCCAGACAACGAATAGACAAATAGGTTGAAAGTGTATTTTTTACCTATACAATTTATTTTTCGTGAATAACTATTGTCCCCATGAGAAAAGTTGTTCAGTTTTATTAGTAGTTTATACAGGGTATTAAAAAATTGCGTTTGAGATTTAAAGGGGTGACAGAATCAAGTATAGAATACAGGAAAAACATAAAAAAATCCGATCTACAACTTCTTTTCAGTTTCCCACCCATACTAGTGAATCAAGAATTTGTGTGGAAAACTGAAAAAAGTTGTAGATCGAATTCTTTTTATATTTTTCCTGTATTCTATACTTGATTCTGAGTAACCCCTTAAAATCTCAAACGCACTTTTTTAACACCCTGTATAGTTCCATCCATCCAGCCCCAGTTTATACTGTTTCAGCAGATTTTTTTAACCTTATGTAAGGTTCTCTAATCATGTACGTTCTTATCGGAGTGAATTGTTAGCATGTTGAATATAAATATGTAAGTACTAATAATGAAACGAAATGGTAACACCAGGAGTTTTAAATTAAAATATATTTTGTGAAGTGAACATTTGTAAGAAGGATTTTTTAGGGGAAAGGAAATTTTGGGAAAATACATGTGTAATACACATTTAGGAAACCAGTTACTTATTTTTGGTAAGGTTTACGAAAGTGTAACTAAGTTAGTAAATTAGAAAGAAAGTGAGTGAGTGACTGAAAGAGAAAGGTAAGTGATATATTAGCAGGGGGAGGTGAGTGTCGTTTATAACGAAGTAATTTTTTAATGTTCTTTGTTCAATTTTATATACTTTTAATACCTATTTATTTAATGAGCTACCTATATACCTGATATCTGAATCCATACAATTTGCCACACCTATATTTAAATTATTACAAGATAAAAGGTACATTTACCAGTTTTCTAAAAGACTCTATAAAGAAAGGTCGCCAATGCCACCTGAACAAATCACCCCACACTTGGGTACACACAGTTTTTAGTTTGCCACGTGTAACAACAATATAGGTATGTAGATATAATCCAACATTCAAAAGTAAATTAAGTAAATATATTTTTTCAGGTTACTCAAGCGCTTGTTTTTTTATGCCATAGGTATCTCAAATAAAGCGAGCAAGATAATGCGAAGGGCTGATCATTTGTATATAAAAATAGGAAGGACAGAAACTAAAGCCTTCTGCTGTGTTCCAGCAGGTAGAACGATAACTGAAGGCATTAGAAGCATTCGCAAGGTACTGAAAGCTCTTCCAGAGACACAAACGCCCATAGGAGGCGGTAGCCACTTTCCATCAGGTCGGCCTTCAGCCTTTTGCCTTGCCCGTCACTTGTTGTCGTGCCGTACCTCCCCCTAATATTATCTACTTGCACTCGGGAGATTATTATTGAAGCCAACCAAAAGGTTATTGATGTAGCCACGTTTTGGGCTAAGTTGCTGAGGTTACAAAAATTTGCCAAAATAAGCCAAAAATAAGCCTTTTGCCATCTATGGAAACTCAAAGAACGGAAAAGACCAAAAACATATTTGCTCAAACTGAAATGAATATACCAGGACAGCATGACCTGTAAAAGTACATAAGATGCCTACAACACAAGGCCAGGACCATAACACAATGCGGCTTTATTTATACGTAATTAAAAACTTCAGTGACTCATAACAAGAACACCTACCTAAACACATAATGTAGTTCACCCCTAAATCTTAATATATCGACATACGATTGCAATGTGTGTCTGTATGTTATTTTTTAAGTCCGAAAACCAAAAAAATTTAGTTACATCACAAAAAAACTGTGATGTAACAAAAAATTTTTGGTTTTCGGACTTTTCCCCTTACTTCCCCTTACTTCCCCTGCTATAATACATTGCTACCTGCCAAATTTCATGATTCTAGTATACGGGAAGTACCCTATAGGTTTTGATGCGCATGCGAGTGTCCAAATGTGCAGCATAAACGGCCGTATCTCTTGATTGCATAATAATAACAATTGATATAAATTACAACTTGATACGTCTACGCGTTCCTGAGAAAAAGGATTGTGACAGACAAACAGACATACAGACGGACAGACAACGAAGTGATCCTATAAGGGTTCCTTTTTTCCTTTTGAGGTACGAAACCCTAAAAATTGACTTGATTGAAAGTGGGCCGATCAGGTGACCGACTTGTTGGAAAAGTACTTTTTTTTTTTGCAAACTGACTATGGGGAAAAGTTGTTCAGTTTCACTAGTAGAAGCCCCAGTTTAGTTAACACCTTGTATATTATTTAAAAAGGTACTTATTATAAATTATTGATAATTTAAATTATTAACAAATATAAAATATGAATTTAAATTTTATATTAGTATTTTAATATGATTTATTTATTAATATTTGCATGTCAAATCTGGTTAAATGTGAGGGACTTTATAATGTTAAAGTCTTTTTATATTGTATTAATTAATTAAAATGTAACTTCTTATTATAAAAATGTTTTTTTTAATAAACTACCTATACCTACTCAATTTGCAAAAAAAAATTTGATTTCCAACTGATCAGTCGGAATATGAGAAGACTACTATTTTTCAGTGAGTATCCTTGGAGAAAGTCGTTAGGTTTCGTGAGCCAAAACCCAAAGTTAGTTTTTTCAGATATTTTTCATTTCTTCAGATTTTTCATGAAAGTAACAAAAAAAACGAATTCAGCATAAATAAATAAAAAAGGCAAAGAAACTACACGTATGTATGCAGTAGATATCTAAATTTCAGTTTCACCCTATTCCCTTTTACTAGGCACCAAACGTGCTATATGAACTTTAAACCTGACAGATGAGGAGTCCGTATCTTTTCGTCGAGTCACTGCGCTGTAATTTATGGACCGACGTCGTATGAATGAAAAGTTTCAATGTGAAAAAACGTTCGAAACGATTACGTGACACGGTCCATGTCTGTGCGAACTCTGCATTTAGCTTCACTGATAACGCGAATGCGAAAACAACATTAGCATATTGTTAGTACGAAGCGAAAAGTCAGTAAGTTTGCCTTTTCACAAATTCGCCGAGGACCCTTCGGTTTCGTTATAAGATCGACCAACATATCCATACTTCTGGGCTCAAAGGGCGTATACTTCTAAGTTCTATTTAGCGTATACGCCCTTTGAGCCCATAAGTATCGAATTATTTTAACATAAAACAGTGTTTGTGTTCCATGCACGGTAGTGACTCGTCCTCCACACAAGAAGGGTCGATTCTAAGGACGAACGGTAAAAAAAATCGCAAAGTTTCAAATTCATGAGTAAGTCCCAATTTCATAGTTCAGCTGATTTTGACATATTATCCCATTCGGTGGACCGACGACCTGGTAAAGGTTGCGGGAAGCCACTGGATGCGGGCAGCGCAGGACCGGTCAGCGTGGAAATCCTCGAGGGAGGCCTTAGTTCAGCAGTGAACGTCTTTCGGCTGATGATGAACTCTCACTGACCCTACTATACAATTTGCTCATGTCTGCAAAGACCCCGTATTATGAAATGAAACAAGATGTTTACGCTGAGCTGTGAGATGTTACTTCCGAGATTACCGCTCGCGTAATCGCGAACCTAGAATATGACAGTACATTATTATGTACATATGTTTATACTGTGCCTAGAGGTTACGATAAGCAATGTCAATAGACACGGTGAGGGGTTAATTTGAAGTGACATAGACTGGCACGGAAAATCTCTCATGTCTATCTAGTTTGCTATTCAATGACTGTAGGTACTCAACCCCCAAAAACTCCGTACATTCTATGGAAGATGTACACTGGCACACAGAGATATCTGAACCCCTACTAAAGCTACAGTCTGTCTACGATCTTTCGGCAGGTGGTGAAAGGCTGGAAGAGATCCCTTTATGGGATAAGTCCGCCTTTGTACATGTTTTGTTACTTATGCTTATGTATTTTTGTCATATTAGTGCAATAAAGAGTTTACAAACAAACAAACAAACAAACAAGGTCGGAACTGTCGCCGCCATCTTGAAAAATGACACAATTTATATGAAAGAAATGTCAGATTTGCGACTAAGCGCCGCCATGTCAGTGTCATCCATCTGCCAAAAGATCGTAGAGAGACTGTATTCGTGATACATGGTGTATTACGGAGAGGTTCAGATATCTTTGTGGCTGTCTGTACCTACTACATGTTTATCTAACATGTAAAGAACGTGTAGAAGCAAGAGGGATAATTTAGCGAGGAGAGGCGAGTGTCATTTCTTTACGTAAAGTGTGTTTATGTATTTGGAAATGTTCAAACACGTAAACAAATATGGTTGACTTACAATGCCTTGCCACCTGATTGTCTATGAAATAGTGATGAGGTCGATATGTCTATTATCTATGCAAATAGGTTCATGTTCGACGTCAAAATTTAAGTGATTACGGAAAAAACAATAGTTAAATGTTTTCTACACATGTTTGACCATTTCGAAATGAACACAATTAATTAGTTACCAAGTGTTAGCTTCTGTGGTTAGCTTATTGAATAATCTCTACTAGCTCGGGGGATTTCAAAGTGTCGTGTGGGTGTCATTCGGGAGCCGGCGTTACGCAGGCCAAGGTTTATGTACCGAGTGCGGTCAAATATATCATTAACGAATACTACGGCTTGTCATTTCTACTGGTTATCCATAATAATAGACAATAAATAGCTACAGTAAAGTATTACTTAGTTACACCATCCTACAGGATGTCATTATGAGTAGCTGCGTGGGTGTGGGTACTCTGGGTACCAATGATCGGCCTGAAGCCGCCGCTAAGCAGATACGAGATAACCACCACGGTTATATCTTGCTTGCTCGCTAATCTAAAACTGCCACAAATTAGTAAGTAAGTAAATATTCCTAATTGCACACCAAACAAACAAAAATATCTTAAAAATAAATACAAACAATGCATAGGCGACCTTTCATAAAGAGAACACTATTAAGAATCTATTTGCACATTGCACTGTTATCATCAATCATCATTCGAATAGGCAATCTATTTTAGTCCTTTAAGCGCAACACACACAGAGGCGGCCGCGGGGCGGTTTTGGTGTGAAGGGTTTATAGTAATTCGAAAATTACAAAAAATACTGCTCCCGTAACGCGAAAACCCGGTAACCCGGTGCGAAACACTGACCGCCCTGCGGCCGCCTCTGTGTGTGTTGCGCTTTATCATCAATCTTAATTCGAATAGGCATTCTATTTTGGTCCTCTAAGAGAGACAAGGTTCTGTTACAGATAAACATGGGCGACGTGATTGTGGGCCAGCATCCTTTTGCCACCTTTTTACACTAAAAGGTAGACTGATGACCTAGGAAACATTATGAGAAGCCGCTCGATGAATGTGGCACTGTGGCACTGACTGTTACATCTTCGGTAGCTTCATATTTCTGGATCGCAAAATGTTTCTACTCTGTCAGTTGTTTTTACATTTAAGTTCGTTCGAATTTATCAATGTATTTAGGATTACTGTAGGTAGATAAATCAAGATAACGAGTGTCATTGCACCCTTAATTTTTTTAGTTGATAGAAAAACAATCACGTGTTTTCAACTTTTTCCAGCCAAAAAAGTGAGTATAGGTGCAAAAATATTTATTCATTTCAGCAAGCCTTTAGACCTCAACATTTCCAATATTCTATTATGCGTATATTTTTCATATAATGAGGCCACCCATCCAAGCTCCCACC
Source organism: Coleophora deauratella (assembly GCA_958295455.1). Lineage (NCBI taxonomy): Eukaryota > Metazoa > Arthropoda > Insecta > Lepidoptera > Coleophoridae > Coleophora > Coleophora deauratella. The sequence continues at coordinate 2,797,263 of OY282406.1, forward strand.
CACGCCTCAGTCAGGCTAGGCAGCAACTAACTAAAATGAGCTTGTCATTTTAGAACCGATACGTAAATCACATGACTTTTGGATCACTTATCAAGAAAACTAATAAGTTTATTATTAATATCATTAAGTACAGGGTCAAAAAGACCACACTCGTAAACTTTAACAGGGTGTTCTACTTTTATTAAATTGGACAATGTCTCCTATGGAACTTATAGCGAATTCACAAGAAAAATTACTTTTCATATAAATTGATCGGTCAATCAGTATTTTTTTTAATTCTGTATGTTTTCTTTGGGAAAACTAGTTCAGTTTCATGAGTTTAACCCCGTTTAAGTTTCCATAACTAGTATCTTTACTCCTTGTATTACAACATTAAGTTAAGACCGCGCTGAACATCAAAATCTGCTTGAATGACTTGTAATAACTTTTATAATTACATAACAATTTTGATATTTTCCATAGGCCGCATAAAAAAAATATAAAAAATATATCGTATAAAAAAATATATCTTAGTTTCATATAAAATAGACTACAATTTCAACTGTTAATCATTTTCATTTAAGTTTTTCAAAAAAGTTGGTAATACCATGTACATAATACGATACCGTCATAAATACACCTATTCCGATCACAGGTACAAAAATATTTTATAATATCCTGGATAGTTTTCCAAAATTCAAAGTTTGGACGAACTTCGGGAACCTCTAAAATGCCAATTATTATCGTCTCCTTCAATCTTGATTAGTACGCGAAATCTAATTAAACTGATGCACATAAGCAAAAAGCGAAATATTAAATAATCAAGTTTAAGATTGACTTTTTCGGAACGATTCTTTTCATATTTTAGAATAATTTTAAAGGAATTTTTGAGACTTATGGGTATTCAGATGTTTTTGCACTTCCCTTCAAGGAGCCGATTGGCGTGATGCTATACATACGGGACAGAAAAATTGACGGCATTAAAAAAAAGATTCCACTCACCCGCCGATGAAACTTATTGGAGTCGTATGACCTCTCCGAACAAAGGTTGTACAGTTTGTAGTGGTCCTTGTGCATCTGTTCGAGGAAACGGTACACCTCGTCTATGTGGTTCCGGTAGACCCCCTCCAGCTTCTCCGCCGGGAAGCCCATGGCAATCAACCTGTCTGTTATATCTGTGCACGTACGTGTTAAGGAAAATGCTTTGTCGTAAAGGATCTGAAAAGAATTTGGGTTAGAAATACATATTTACGATTACTTATAATGAAGGGAACATTCCGAACTCCGGCTCGTATAATTGGTTATTATTTTCCGTATTTCCAGGCGTAATATCGATGTCGAAAATATATGATACAATCAGTGTCAGAAGTGTAGAACGAAATAACCGAGTCTGTATTAAAAAAAACTTTTACTTTTTCAGTCAAAGTTATCAAGCCTAGCTTAATTGCACCTTAATCACTTCAAAAGTTCAAACTAATTCAGAATAATTAGTTTTAAATAAAAGGTCAAAAGTCAAAACACATCTTAATTCCAAACTTTTTGTATACCACTCAGCCCACTGAGGTTACCTAATTAAAACCTTCTTGTTCACCAAAAATTAACACCCCCAATGATCAATCTGAAATCCCCACGCAAAATACACACACTTACGAATTTGCTAAATTGTAAATTTTTTATCATTACAATAATGTGTAACTAGTAATATCATAAATAATATCATCTTCCAACGAGCTCCATAACAGGAGTAAGATGTTATAACATTTTTTTATAATGGATTTAACATGTCCAAGAATGTCAATATAATTAAATTCTAAATCGTATATTTAAGGCTAAGGAGTCCATAAGGAGTATTATGCATTCGTGGTCCGTAACAAGCGCTGCAAAGTGCTTAGCACGGGCATCGTCTGCTGCCATTAGTACAAATTATCTGTTATACTTTAGCCTAGTTCATTCTAAGAAATTGTAAAGATATTTTTGCTGAATAAATTATTATTATTATGCTAAAACAGCAGGTACTAGGTACAAGAAAACATATACAAATCAGTACATTCACAATCACATGCCGATATTCGAAACTGCACATAGCGCCTAAACTCAGAGATAAGGGGTGACGTCACCACCTCGTGGCCGATCCATTGATAAAGTGAAGCAGCTCCGCTAAACAATGGCCGCTAATTTTGTCACTTGCTCATTGATGCCTATTGCTTATGTCAATTCATCTCGCCTTCTATTGGCGTAACACGAAATGTTCACGTTGTCACACAGAGACGACCTATTCTCACCTAATTTAAGAGCTAAACTACTCTTTTACTCAGTTCATTCATTTCAAGAATGTTTGTTGACTTCCCTATAGATAGGACATCATATCAAACTTCTTAATTTGGTCCTTTGGTCCTGTTGTCTTTGTTATTAAATAAAAATCACAAAAAAACATCACGCAGTTTAATTCTTTAAAATTTTATACGTACTACCTACGTCCAAGGTGGAATATCGTTTTCAAAAATCACCGTTTGCATTCCGTCATATCACGTAATAGAGCATAAATAAGGCAATCTTCCAGTTTTTTATGAAATAAAGTATATATTTATGAAAAATAACAGTATTTTTTGGAGCGAGTTAAAAAACCTTAAACTTTTATGTAAGCTACAGGGAGTAGTTAGTTGCCATATTATTTAAAAAAACCATGAGAATGTTGAAACCTGAAATAATGATGACAGTTTATTCCTATCATCATCATCATGAAATAGGATCTCTTTATCAGCACCAATAATACTTGAGACGAGCGTATGTAGCTCTAACTATATCTGTCAATTTGGAGGGTTATTAGTTTTTGATTGTTTAAGAGATCCTATGACACTTATATAGGATAGGGTACGACGAAACTAACGACGCGACATGACCAGCTCCAAAATCCGACAAGTAATTTAATTTTCACCTCTCCAGCACGAAACGGGTGCTGGAGAGGTGAAAATTTGGTCCCTAAAAACTCAAAGCAAAAACGCTTTTTGCTGCGAGCGTGAGAAAAAGTGATTTGAATCTCGAACACTACCTTTTGCGCGACGTTGAAAAAACATGGGCGATAGTTCGTTCAGAAACTCATTTTGGCCTAGCGATTTAACAAATAGATACAAATTGTTGTCTGTTATTTAATGAAATTTTAGTTTATAAATTGTGCTATTGCATTTTTAAAGACGTAATATTTAAAATAAATATGTACTAGTAAACATGAATATCGCTGACTTAAAAATATCATGTTTGGTTTTCATCTTAGGTTTTCATAAAAATGACAAGCAGGGCAGTTTCCGAACGCAACCTCTAAATTAAAAACATTATAATAAAAAACTACATTGTCTCCAAAGAGAATTGAATCAGCTACGTTTTAACAACGAGAGCAAGTTATTTTGCCTTTAAATCACTCACTTTGCTCAGTAGTCTATATTAGAGTCACTCGCCACGCTCGTGATTCAATTCTAGACTACTTCGCTAGTTCGTGATTTAAAGTCAGCACTCGTAGCAAAAAATAACTTTGCTCACTAGTTAAACAAATAACTATTACATGAGCGCGAAAACAAACAACATACACCAGAACATAACAATGACCTTATTCGAAATCGTTTTCCAATTCAGAGACGCCTTATATTAAAAAAAAAAACTTCATTTCAAAAACTTACTTAGTACTTAACTTTATTTATACACATACTAGATTGGCGCTAAAAAAAGAACACCATTCTGACACTTGACAGAAAGCCATAATTTATTCCGAGTTTCTGTGGCCGTAAAGTTTTAGCAACTGGGTACTAAGTTCATTCGCAGATGCCTCGTGCAAAATTGGCTGTTGCTAAGCAAACCGCGCGGCCTTGCCACTCGGCAACCGGTTCCATTATGAATACTATAAATGGCGCCAGTTTTCTATCAATCAATAACTTTATTGCGGATCATAGGTTATTAGGTAAAAGGACGTCTATCGCTGTTAAAAATGGTACAGTTACTGATTAACTGCGTGTTTAGTCATGTTGAATTATAATCAAAAGGTGAGTAATACTATAACTATCACCTAAAGTACAGGGGGCATAAGTGAAGAATATGTAGGTCGTAGTCAGATTTTAGTCGACTAACTACGTGTAAAAAACTACAATAAAACTCCGCGTCGCGGTGCTCCTTTTACAAAATGACTAGCCCGTTTGTAAAACGGCTAATTCCGTAATTTGGCTACGACATCTCTCTCTTTCGTATCGAGTGTGTAGCAAAAGTAACTATGCATTGGTAATGCATGAGATAGATAGCGAATTTATAATACATATTTTTAGATTTACACCTTCAGCAACTTTCATGCACATTTCATAGGCAATTGTGAAAGTCTCCTCACTATTGTTTCCTTTATACTTGGATTTTGTAAAAATCTTTGGTATATTGGCCGTCTCACAATGCGAACCCAAAATCTCTTGATAGAAAGGTTTGATCACTACAGAGGAATTGACAATGGAACATCATAGTGTAACCAGTCGACTAATTATAGAGTTCATAAACGTTAAATTACGAAATGTACTTGAATCTCCTTTGTTAACTCCTTTAAAATCCAAAGGTCAAATTTGTAATTTAGACTGGCCGAATATACCGTGTATGTGGAATATTTGCTAAGGCGAACGTGGCCGGCATGTTAACTACCACACCACAATGTCAGACAAAGGTTGTATTGTAACGCGCACCGCGCGAGTGCATCGAAATAGCCGTTACCTAGGCGCATGGAATCGACACTACAATGAAATGCGCACGAAACTCTTTTTATTTCAAGTTCCAGTTAAAAAGTAGTTATTGTCCTTTTGCAAATACTTTGGTACAATCAAACATAATCTATCTTAATTATGTTAGGTATATTATAATGCTTCTTACTAATTTCTTGTACACAAAACAGAGAATTATACTTAAATATTTTTTCTGGGATGGGTAATTCAGGCGAATTGCAGAATTTTCTATTCTAGTTAAACCCTAAACGGTTTTTATTAAAACGGGACTCCCCTAGATTACTGTCAGTATACTCGTATAGGTATGTCACAGAGATATTGATTGTCAAGCTCGCAAAATTGTAATTTAAAAGTAAATAAAAAAAAGCGGCCAAGTGCGAGTCGGACTCGCCCATGAAGGGTTCCGTAGCAGCAATTTCTTGTACACAAAACAGAGAATTATACTTAAATATTTTTTTCTGGGATGGGTAATTCCGGCGAATTGCAGAATTTTCTATTCTAGTTAAACCCTAAACGGTTTTTATTAAAACGGGCCTCCCCTAGATTACTGTCAGTATACTCGTATAGGTATGTCACAGAGATATTGAGTGTCAAGCTCGCAAAATTGTAATTTAATCCTAGTTTGGGGCCAGATGACCGTGTGTGATTTGTCCCAGATATTATTATTATTATTAAATAAAAAAAAGCGGCCAAGTGCGAGTCGGACTCGCCCATGAAGGGTTCCGTAGCAGCAAGTAACAATATAAAAGTTCTTGTAGTTCGTTGTAGGTAAACGTAAATTGCGGTTTACGATTTGTGACGTATTAAAAAAAACTACTTACTAGACCTCGTTCAAACCAATTTTCGGTGGAAGTTTGCATACATCATATATTTTTTTTAGTTTTATCATTCTCTTATTTTAGAAGTTACAGGGGGGGGACACATTTTACCACTTTGGAAGTGTCTCTCGCGCAAACTATTCACGCACGTATGGGGTAATTTTGATAAAAAAAAAATTTTTGAGTTTCAGTTCTAATTATGGGGAACCCCCAAAATTTATTGTTGTTTTTCTATTTTTGTGTGAAAATCTTAATGCGGTTCACAGAATACATCTACTTACCAATTTTCAACAGTATAGTTCTTATAGTTCCGGAAAAAAGTGGCTGTGACATACGGACGGACGGACAGACAGACAGACAGACAGACATGACGAATCCATAAGGGTTCCGTTTTTTGCCATTTGGCTACGGAACCCTAAAAATGAAACTATTTCGGAATAGTAACGGGCACAATGAACGATTACAGACAAATTATTTAGTAAATTCAGTATTCAATTCAATAATCCTTTTAAAAACAGTTCAGAAAACGCCAATACTGCTCTCATAAGAAATAAGGCCGCTAATAATATGGAGTTTCCGTATACTTTGCGGCTTTCTTTCTTACGAGGGCAAAAAAACAGATTTTTCAGATAACTATTTAAATGATCCATAGCAGGGTTAAGACTTAAGATAGGTAGCGAATAGCCTACCAGTGCTGGGGTCGCGACCCGCAGATTGGTTAACCTCTAAAGATAACGTTATCACAGCCACTCTACGAGTAAGCTGTAAAGATTAACTTTACTGCCTACTTCTATTAATTTATTGGCTCCGAATTAACCAATAAAACGAGCGAGCGGATGAGATGGCCAACATCCCGGCCATCGCAACAGATAAGGATCGGCGTTTTTTTTGAACAACATTTTGGAAATCTCTTTCAGAGATTCTAAATTGGTTCACTGTTAACAATCTACTCTTAAATGCAAAAAAAACAAAATGCATACAATTCTCATTACCAAATGTAAAGAAAATTGAAAACAGTGTAATTGTAGATAATAATGTATTGAACTTTGTAAATAAGACCGTTTTTTTAGGTATAACTTTAGATGCTACACTGCAATGGGACCCACTCATAGAAACCTAAGCGGGACGGCTTAGTTCAGCTGCATATGCTGTTAAGAAAATAAAACAGTTGACAGATGTAGGTACTGCGAGACTAATGTATTTTAGTTACTTTCACAGTATAATGTCTCACGGAATCTTACTCTGGGGACATGCGGCTGATATTGAAACGATTTTCATTTTGCAAAAAAGGGCAATTCGCGCAATCTACCAGATGCGATCCCGCGAGTCGTTGAGGAATATGTTTAAAGAAATTAATATTCTTACTGTTGCTAGTCAATTCATATACGAAAATATCATGTATGTACGTAAAAATTTGCACTTGTTTCACAAAAACAGTGACAGACACAATTTTAATCTTAGAAATATGAATAACATAGATGTTGCCTATTCGAGACTGAGTAAAGTTAAGAAGTCATTTATGGGGCAGTGTGTAAAATTCTATAACAAAATACCCGAAAATGTGACTAGTTTGCCAGAAAACAAATTCAAATTGCATGTGAAAAATTTTGTATGCTCTAGATGATATTACAAAATACTAGATTATGTAAATGACAATGATATATGGACATGTATAGATCCTTCAGCTAACAATTTTATTGTTGACATGAATTGTAATAGAATTTAAGATTTTATTTAAAAAATGTGTTGAAGCGAGTTTCTTTTGAGCTCGACGTTTCTTCTCGCTTCGCAAACAGTTCCCGAAACGTTGAGTGTACAAGTCCCGCGTGGTAGGGACTTTGTACTAGGCAGAAAAAAAATATTGACGATTTAAAAGCATGTGTAAAGCATCTACTTAAATAAAAAACATTTTGAGTTTGAGTTTGAAATTAAGTCTGGACCTTGGAGCTTTCAAATATCAAAGACGTGTATGGATGGATGGCCGCCTTAGCTTAACCGTTCTACTGCGGCAAGGACGTGAAATGTCGCCAAAAGGTTTAACTTAAATTTAGTAGACGCCTCATTGTCAACACCAAAAAAAGAAGTATAGAAAATATACCCCTATACTTTAGTTTATTAAAAACTTTTTAATTTACTCGCCCATTAACGGTTTATACGTTAACTGAATAATGTAAAGAATGGGATATTTTGAATATAACTTATCAGAACTACACAAAATATTAAAAAATATGTGAAAATTCCTTAATGTACAGGGCATGAATATAACCGACGACAATAAATAAATATAATACTATACCCTACGACACGACATATCAAGGGTTAAGACTTAAGCCGAATCTAATAAAACCTTTCATTATAAACCCCTTGAGACGTACCGATCAATATTCTCAGCCTAACAGTCAAACGTACTCACACCCAAAAAGCTTTAAACCTCCTTTTGGAGCAATAATCGGGTAAAAAGCCAAATTGCCAACCTCCAATATTACATGGCATGTCTTTAGTTACCACGCAACAACGTTGGAGACTTCAAATGCAAACCGACTTCACGAGATGACTCATCGCATCGAAGTCTTTTGCTGTAACAGCCACGTGATGCTAAACACCTTCTGCAAATATGTATGTACCACTCTGAAATATTACAGCCAGCTTAGAGTTGGTATTTAATCCCCACAACGATATTTCTGTCACTATAGATAGGTAGAACTATTGCCAGAACGTCCTCAATGTCCACTTAGCATCTTTATGAAGACTTGAAGTGCACTCCATAGACACATTATCTCGTTACGTCTGTTGGTACATGTGTGAGCGCATGTGCGCTGCGCGGGCGTCGATTTTTCCTCAATGCGTCATGTTCCGATCGTGTAGGTACGAGTTATACGCGCGACTCGACGCGTGTTGCTAGATGCCGGTACAACCACGTGAATGGCGATTTCAATGCATATTATAATTAGGCTCACTGTGCACGAGGCGTTACGGCTGAAAAGGAGACCAACGCTTTTTTCACCAAATCCTTAAAATGGAGTTTGCGTTCTGCAAGAAAGCGATAGCAAACGTTTATACAAGTTTTGTGCCTATCGATACTCAGAGACGAGGTATAGAAAAATGCGGCAACATTTTATGGGTACACCATGGAAAATGCTTGGGAAATTCTTTAACAATGACCGAATAGCAATTTAGCGTTACAGATTTTTTTTTGCGAACTGAACACCATTTATACTTACATTTTTTATAAAACTTCATCTCTTAACTATACAGGGTGTTAAACAAAGTGCAAGATACAATAGGATTCAATATGTTTAGACCGTTTTTTCATGGAGGAATGCTACAACCAGTAAGAACAGAAACATTTTCGAAAAGGGATGTTATATCGCTGCTATAAGTATTAACTTTTAGGTAAATCTGTTTGGTGAATGGGCGTCATTGGGCGTTTAATAGTATATGTATACGTGGACCCTGTCTTGTGCCACCTATCTATAAACCAATGGTATGTATGTGCCATGTGTGTGGTTATTCCGTATCTGCTGTTCGCAAATGCAGGGATTTATTAGGTATCTTGGAAAATACAGTTCAATGGCTATGCAGTGAGTCTTGCAGTAGGAAACTTCAAATTAACGTCACCACACCACAAACCACAAAGTAAACTATCGCTCGGACACAGTGTCATGCCATCAAAATGACTACTCTCTCATAATTACCTATTTTTCGTCTGACTTCTGTATTTCTGAAGACTACGATGACTTTGTATCTTCTGTGGTTATTTCTGTTCAACAGCAAAGTTACATGTAAGTTTCAGATTGGACTCTTCACAGTCTTCTTGTCATTCTGTCACACGCTCCGGTCTTTTAGGGACACTACTGTGTTTCACCATGACACCAGCAAAGTCGATTGTAGTGCTTACTTGGATCTGTGTAAGTTAAATTATACTACTATGTTACTTAATATATTTTTAAAGCTGATAGTTTATGTACAAAACAATTTGTGAACTTAATAAAATAAAATAAAAAATTACAATATAATTATGTATTTTCAATCTTCCATTAGTAGTAAGCCCCACTGTCATCCAAATCATACCAGTCACAGACTATCAGTCTCAATTGTTCTAGCTTCTGCGCCGATATTCTGTACTATTTGGGTTAAATCTAATTATTTAATAATATTTTAAGGTAAGCTTCTGTTCTCGAGTAAAATGTGACATCAAAATATCAGCATAAATTCATCGATGACTCCCAGCATAGGTCTCAGCTTAGATACCCACCAAGGGCACCTATGCAGTCAAAGCGATATCTGCATTGTTATCAGGCCTCGGACACTTGCATCAAAATCAGAGCCATTTGTATTTTAATACAGTACCGACTGATATACAGGGTGTAACAATTTGCGATTTGAGCAAAGTCGTAGAACAAACGTTGTTCAGTACGATGAGTAGAATCCCCAGTTAATGGGTCCTACACCAATTTTGTTACACCCTGTATATAGGGTGACTTTAAATAAATTCTTGATACGAAAGGTTATGCATGTGCTCATGATAACGAACAACTTTCCCTAAGGAACCCATAGTCAAATCGCAAAAAAAATTTTGGACTCTTCATACTTATTTGGCCGGTTAGTTCATTGATTTGTATGGAGAGTCAAAAATTTTTTTTGCGCTTTGACTATGGGTTTCTTAGGGAAAGTTTTTCGTTATCATGAGCACATTCATAGCCTTTCGTATCAAGAACTAATTTAAAGTCACCCTATATATACCTATACATTCGTACTGTCTCAAAATATGACCACTCCCTGTCCCTCGTATTGTCTTACAATATGAACACTCCCTGTCCCTCTCTAAAAGCAACCTCATCTAGAAAGAAAGAAAACGTTTATTCAGCAACACCAACACCATCACCGTCTCATCCCCCTGCGAATAAGATCCGATGACGATTTCTTAGTCTGCTCTCTTAAGAAAGAAAGCCGCAAAGTAAACGGAAAATTACGCGTGTACAAACGTGATATTTTTATATTAATATAATAATAGGCAATTATAAAGCAACAGTTTGTTAGAATGACCGGGATATGACACTGAGCAGCGAACTTTGTTTCAGGCGGAACAGGGCGAACATCGGACATTCGTGGAGGGCAAAGAATTATTTCTGTGTCTTGATTGTGAGACTCATGTGTCACAGAGTATATCTGTACTACTTACAGTTGTAATTCTGCGATGATGGAAATACTAGACAATTATCTTACTCTACGAAAGTTATCTAAGGTTCCCTGATAGTCAATAACGGCTTGTGCGAGAAAGAGATCCGCCGAAGAATCACAATGGAGTTAGGTTATTTTAATTAAACATCTGAAACTTAAATTACCAAGATGAGGCATTCACACGCCCGTCGGTGATTCTAAGTACCTTAACCGAACATGAGTTATGATAATATCCCAGGACAAATCACAAACGGTAATCTGTCTAATATCTATAATATCGATTAATTGTGCCATGCGAAAATGAACTTAAGCCGAATTAACGGAGTGCATATACACTGCATAAGCCTGCGACAATCAGAGGATTCGAACCTAACTCGTGATCTCGCTAGCCAAAATCCATCATGCCGCTGAATCTACGGCTCAGCCTGACGCACATCACATATACAAGGTGTTAACAAATTAGTTGTCATTACTGAAACTGTGGCTTCTACCTACTCATGAAACTGAACAACTTTCCCAAAGGAACCCATAGTGAATTCGCAAAAAAAATGTAGACTTCCATACTATGTGGGCCGATCAGGCGGCCGACTTGTTACAAAAGTACAAAATTTTTTTCGCTTGTTGACTATGAGTTCCTTTGGGAAAGTTGTTCAGTTTCACAAGTAGACGCCCCAGTTTAAGTAATGATGACAACGAATGTCTTAACATCTTATATACACCCTAAAACATTACAGTCATTTTGGGGCAATCGGGTAAACATGAACAAAGAATGTTGCTGCTCGACGCACACTACCAACCCAAACCTAGACACAAAGTAAAGAAAACTGAATGTATATCACACACATCACATAACCTGTCTCCTTATTGATTGGTAATCAAATCACCAAGACCTTGTAGAGAACAAATAAAGGATGTGTTTAAATCGTACAAGCACACCACCGTATCACACGATAACACTTAAGAGTGATAGATAGCGAGTCTGACTGAACTACTGGTCACAAACGAAAGTACATAAAAGATAATAAAAAAATAAATAGCTGGCGTCCTACTATAATAATCAAATAATTATAATAATATCTGTCAGTTTGTTTGTTATGAAAATATTTAAAGTGTGCTATTAACTACACTCGACTTCAAAAAAATCGCACGTCCGTTTAAATAGGCTTTAAGCACTGTTAATCCTTAAGACAAGCAGTTATTCGTAGCAATATTGGTATCATTTGAGAGCCCTATAAAAACTCTTTAAAAAAATATCCATTTCATTTGATTAAAGAAAAAGCTTGACACTTTAAGTCACTGTGAATGACAATGGAACTGATTCTCCTCTTCAAATTTTGTTTGTATTGTTTTGTTTTTTGGGTATAAAAGGGTCGATACAGCTTATCGGGGGATAAATTTGCTACCAACAGTCGAAGAAGACACAGAAGAATATCTTTCATCAGAAAAACGTCCTTGAACATGGACACTACTGCTGCTGAAGCCGCCCAAGTTATCGCACTACTGCAATCAGGACTACGTCAGTGTGATGTTGCTCGGCAATTGCACTTGAGTCGCTTTTCTGTTCGAAGAGTGTACCAGCGGTTCCTGCAGACCGGTGGCTTTGTCCGAAGGCGTGGGTCTGGTAGAAATCGCTGCACTTCTGCGAGAGATGACCGATTCGTCGTATCGAAGTCTTTGAGAAATCGGTTCTCTAATGCTGTTGAGTTGCAACAGCAGCTTCAAGCAGTTCGTAGAAGGGCCGTGAGTGTCTCTATAGTTAGAAGAAGACTAAAGGAGAGAAATATTGTGGCTAGAAGACCTGCCACGGGTCCAAAATTAACCGCAGCGCATCGGCGAGCACGCCTGCAATTTGCTCGCGCCCACGTCAATTGGACCCTGGACCAATGGAGAGCTGTTCTCTTCTCAGACGAAACGAGAGTGTGCCTTTTCTGCAACGATAGACGCAAAAGAGTATACAGAAGACAATGGGAACGTTTTGCCCAAGCCTGCATCCAAGAGACGGTAGAATACGGGGGCGATTCCTGCATGTTCTGGGGCGGCATATCTGCCGACGGCAAAACTGAACTTTCTTGCGTCTCTCGGACAGGCGGTGCTCGCGGGCAAGGGTCGATGACTGCTCACCGGTACATCACAGAGATCCTGGAAGAACATGTGGTCCCCTATGCTGGATTTATTGGCGACGGGTTCACATTAATGCACGATAACGCTCGCGCGCACACTGCTGGAATTGTGCAGGGCTACCTTCAAGAGGTTGGGATCCCTGTCATGCAGTGGCCAGCGAGAAGTCCAGATCTGAACCCGATAGAGCACCTCTGGGACCAGCTGAAACGCAAGGTTAGATCCCGTGATCCCGCTCCCGCGACTCTTCAGGAGCTCCAAGACGCCGTTATTGAGGAATGGGACAGAATCCCTCAAGAAGAGGTCCTAAAGTTGGTGCGATCCATGAGGGAGCGCATGGAAGACGTCATTAGGGCTAGGGGGGGTAACACTAGGTTTTAGGTTAGTTTTAAGCAACTTTGTTTTGAAAAATTAATCAGATTTCATTTGGGTTTTTTAAGGATTTTTATTGTTTTGTAAATTTTTCTCAGTTCCAATAAAAAACATTGAATGAATTATTGTTTTTGCATTCTCCGTTCCCTTACCTTTCAAATGATACCGAACATTACCAATATTTCATAATACAAATACGATTGAAAGATGTTTAAAATAGATTTCTTAAAAGGTGCGATTTTTTTGAAGCCGAGTGTAGTTGTAGAGCAATGATAATAATGATAAATTAAATCTATAATAACATAATTATAAAATAAAAGTCGGTATGAGTGGAACTTTTACTTAGCTCTATCCAACAGGTAAAAAAAAACATTAACTCCTCTGAGACACTTGCCTAACTTTGCCTACCACACAGATACCAACAATCAAAAATCATAAAAAAATATCGGGAAGTTTGGTTTATTGTAGCAAAAATTTCGGAAAAAGGGAAAAAATACAATGAAGGCCCAAAGACGTACTTAATATTTTTAACCTATTTTTAATTATTACTTTAATGACATTTATTATGTTAACTAGGCAAGTGTAAATGATTAAGAAAATTCCTTTTCACACAAGAGAGGTTGCGTGCTAAAGCTTGTTCGCAGACAAGCATGAAACGAAATTATGACGTCATCATGCAATGTCAGAAGCGATAACCTTGTAGGAAAATTCAATTTCGTACCTCGCCCTCTGTGACAGCTTTCGCGATTCTATAATCGGAACATAATCGAAAAAAGAACGAGTTTTTCCGCCGTTTTAATCATAATCTTGATTGCACCATGTAAAGGGTTTTAACCAAGGTCTCTACGGTGTCATCCAACTTAATGTAAAACATGTGAGATTAATTTCTTGGAAAATACGAGAAATAGTACTGTATGTTGCAAGCGAAGTTTTAAAACTTATTCATAAGCCTAGTCATACTTTCTTGTACCTAGCAATTTCTTGCTTTTACCGGAACACTTTTTTTTTTTATTTTATTTTTTTTATGTGATAAGGAAGGCAAACGAGCAAGTGGGTCACCTGATGGTAAGTGATCACCACTGCCCATAGACACCTGCAACCCCGGAGGGGATTGCAGATGCGTTGCAATTATTCAATAGATTTAGATACCTACCTACTTTTCGGTTGTAGGATTTCGCTAAGAAATAATTTGAAAGGAATCTGAGCAAGGGCCGTAAGGGATTCCTTCAGTAGTGGATATTTTTAGGCTGATGATGATAATCAACTGTGATGAAGGATAATCGTATAATGATTTTCGTAGCTTTTCTCTGCTCGTCTCTAGTATTAACGAAGTTCTGCACAAAACGCAAAAAACGCGTGCGAGGAATACGTCAAAGGATTTGTGCGTTGGATGAGCGGAAAAGATGGATGTACCAAGAAATTAATTATGTGATGTGGTTTGAAATAAAGTTGCGGAATTTTTATATGAAACCAAACATCCCCCCTCTCAAGAATTAAGTAAAATTGCTCAAAAAGAAAATGCCCTCATGCAAAACTCTCTTCGACTGACTTGTAAAAGTTAAGCAAAAACACAATAGCCTAAGGTTTTTAATAAAAATGATATAAAAAACTCGACAGCTTAAATTGTTGTTACAAGTAATGCGGACTCAGCCGTTTACCGCTTCCGGACCGCCCCGCGGCCGCCTCTGTGTGTTGCGCTTTAGACTACCAGCTCACACAACAAATACACTCAACTGGCCTATTTGCAGGATTGCATTCTAAGAGTAAAGAACATAATCTAAGCCTTATCCATCCGTGACAGGTACAAACTGCTGTCTGAAGTGCTAAATGACATAATATGCATGTCAAATTGACGCAACACGTGTCAAAAGTTGCATCAATCCCGCAAATAAACACAATGAACACCGTAACATCGCCCACCGACAGTTTCAAAGCTTCACAGTCACAGGTTTCAACTCGCTTTTACGATGCTTTGGTAAGAATGGACGTACGTACGTACAGGTCTGGTCTAGGCACAATACCAGCGTTGCACTTTCTTGCAAGAATTATGCTGAGTCTAGACCTTTCTCACAGGCCTGGCATGTAGTAAAATACTACTGTTCTTATTCCTTTATTATTTTGTTGTTAGTTAGTTATTTTGTGTTAATATAATTAATTAAGAAACCTCTTTATTACACTGTGCTAGGTTTGGTGAAATAATTTATCTACAGCACATGCCAACCATACAAGGCGACACCACACCCCGGACGCTCCATACAAATCGAGTTATTTACCTACTACGACCTCCCTTTCTAACACGTAGTAGGTGCGAGGAAGATAACTTTGTGACTCTGAATGGACCGTCATCAAATTGTACCCACAGAGGGGTGAGGTCGCCTTCAGGGACCGGCCGGCCGGCAGGGAGTATCCATACTGTATAAAATATCGTAATAATATCCGGGACAAATCACACACGGTCATCTAGCCCCAAACTAGGATTCCCTGTACTATGGAGACCAGAGACTGATATACATACACAATACATATACATTTAAATACATACATATAAAGATATAATACACCCAGACATAGAGCAAACAAATCTGCTCACCACAGAAATGTTGACCCTGGGTGGGGATCGAACCCACGACTCTCGGATCAGCAGTCAGGATCCTACCACCTAACCACTGAGCCACCGAGTCAGTCAATCAATACTTTATACTAAGCAGATACAACTAACTAAGCCTATTTTATACTAAGCCTGTGTATACCATCGTCTGTCTTTGGCGCCAATTATCGCCAAATCGCAATATTCAATTCAAATTCTTGAAATAATGCTTAAAGCTATCACCATGGAAAAAATATATAACATACTTGAAACAATACAAAACAAATTGTCTTGAACAGAATCATAAAAATCACAAAAACTTTGATGAAAAAAATATTTTGTAAACCCTGTATGATGACTATACTACGACTATAGCCTCCAACTATTCGTTTAAAATCACCATTTTATAATAATGATCAAGCGACAATTTAAAATTGGATCTAGGTTATAAGGCTGGAGCAGACCAATCGTGGCGTGGCGCGTGCGTGGCGTCGACGAGGCAGCAACGGTTGTAATGTATGAAACTCTATGAGAGGTGTCACACCGACTGCGCGCTGCGTGCACGCGCGTGTACGCTGCGTCGGTGTGACACCTCTCATAGAATTTCATACAATTACAACCATTGCTGCCACGTCGACGCCACGCACGCGCCACGCCACGCGTTTGGTCTGCTCCGGCCTTAAATGACTGGTTCTCATGGTGTACACAAATACCCTTGGAGTTTAATTCCTCCAAGTCAATACCTCGTTTCAATACACCAAATTCAAGTGGAAATGCTCTTTTTTGAATACCTAACATTACCAACATATTCTTCATGGCCGAGCAATACTGCGTGGACTATATGTATAATTTAAACCTAATTAAGCTATAACCTTAAATAATATTCGTAATGAATGACACAAATGGTAAATTCAAGCGCTCGACGTTGCGTTGGTAGAATATTTCATTGCGTATTTACTATAAAAGTTATTAGGCGCACGCACAAGCACACTAGGGCATGACCACTGAAGTTAAATCATTCAAATCGTGTGGAAAATAAATATATTATATACTATTTAATGCACATGTTCAACTAAGGTATTTTAGTATTTCAACGCTGAATTAAAATTCCATGCTCAATATATCGGCATACCGCGACGACGAAGTAGCTAATCATAAAAAGTTTCGAAATGTTTCAAGTTTTTTCCTACTTAATTATAAAATCTAGACAGTTATTGCAGATACACGTGCCGATGCCGTCTCGTTTGTCGGACATCTGATAAACGCCATAATCGAGGTCACACTCGTCAAGCCTCCTCATATTAAGCAGCATCAATGCTAAGTCTGTATACGCATAAAATTTGGTCTTTTCAATAGGGTTTTTCACCATTTTTTGAAAAGTATCTCAAATTGATCATTAGGTGGGAAAAAGTCAAAAATATTTTTTTAAATTTTTTTTGAAACCTATAAGTACCCCAAAAATACATTTTAAATTACCATTCCCAATTAGCGCGCGAAAACGACAGCCACCATGATGCTTAGGTCGTGACGTCATTTCAGGAATAAACAAAACAGCTCTGTACTAAAATTTTGACACATATCGCGAACAAAATGTCATTGTTTACCACTATTGTGACGTCACCTGACAACCAGCATGGCGGCTGTCGTTTCAGATATTTGAATAACAGATGAAAAACTTGATTTTTGTAAATCCAAAATAAAATGTTTTTTCTCATTTTATTGTATAGAAATCATATTAAATCGATTACGTATTACAAATACCACAGTAAATAAGCAGTTTTAGATTTTTTCTTGTATAGAGTAAAATACCCTATTGGTCGAAAACTATAAATTAAATCTCCATTTGATGCTGACAGTTAACGACTGAAACGTCACAGGAAGACAACGTATCTTATTTTCAAAATGAGCATTTTTCTCTAAATGTACTTACATTCGTAATATTAAAAATGTGTTGTCCAAATGAATTTACCGCTAAACGTGAAAGTTAACGCTGCACTTACAGCGATGTGTTTCGACTTTAAATATTTAAGATACTCGTAGTCAGCTATAAATTTAACGGATGCCCAATTTTTTACACTCAACCTTTATGCACTTGTATGCAGTGCAATAACAGTTCATTTGACATTTATGTCTATTATTGGGCACTTATGGAAATTGTTCAATAGTTGCTCAGCAATTTAGTTCTAGGTAAATCTTGGTAGGCCTACTTCAACTCTCGGCATTATATCGTTTAAGTCGGATTATGCTCAAGGATTGGTAGCCATGGATAAAGATAAAACCGACTATTGAGCGAATACCATACAACCACAGACACAGCCGACTGACTAGGTGGTTAGCGCTCCTGATTTCTACCCTGCAAGTCGTGGGTTCGATCCCCACTGTAAGGCAAACATTACATTTTGATAATGATTTTGTTTGCTCTGGGTGTTAAATTGTAGTTAATCAAATAGAGGCTGGGGTTTGGGCCCCATAGTAAAGTGATTCCAAGTTTGAGGCCGACAACAGTGTGTGATTTGTCCTACAATAAAACAATATAACACAAAGTATTGCTAGCTAGAGTAACGCAACAATGTCTTCAAGTCTTAAGAACTTAAAGCCATTTAAAAAGGATAAAATCTTACACTCCTACACACGGTAAGCTGCCCCTAGCTAAGCATTACTGTTAATGCCTTCAGAGAGAGAGCTTTTACACGCAACGATTATGTCGTTCGACATCCCTTCGAATATGCAGGCTGAAATTCTAATTGGTTTCGAATCGGTCAGAGATAAGCGATATAGGCCACACGATTTATATGATATAGAATGTCGCGTATAAATGACGTTGAAGATTTTATAGAGTTTTATAACCCATCACAATAATATACTTAAGATGTGTAGGTCGCATCGAATTACTTCTGCAGGTTATGAACTGCCACGGTTTGCACGTGAACGTGGGTGATGCTAATTGCAACAATCAGTCAACCGCTATCCCTTCAGAGAATACGCGTAATAATTATTTTTTACACATTAGGTAATAGTAAATGGTGCCTGATTTCATACTTAATACCACCAACGCATATACAATAGAAAAAAAAGCGATACTCAAATCAAAGAGTTACCTTCGAGTGCGTTCCAAGCAAAGTGAACCAAAAAAAGTCGTCGCCGATGACGATATCCACGGAATCGGTAGCGATATTTATCGGAGCGTCTAAGTGTAACCTCTTCAAGGTGGTAGTCTGATCCAATTATGAAGTGCTGACGCGTCCAGTGTGCAAAGAGGATTAACGTCAGTCTGACTGTTTGCATAGGACCAGCGAATGCACCCTGCACGGTTGACCCGGGATAGGTAAAAGGATATAGGGATAAAGTACCTACGAGTATAGGTATCTTAATATGAACTGATAAAGTCTAAATGGAAAAACTCAAAGCACTATTGAAGATTTGTGATCATGCATCTGTGACTGTACAAAATGACAGATGTATGGAAGGAAACGCATAAGATTTCACCCAGAAGACTATTTCCAAAGATAATGGTGAAACTTTATACATTTAACTTTAAAATTAAAGCCCGACTCCTTGTAGCGTTGTTAGATTCGTCTTGATACCCCTGATTGGACCCTCCATTTTATGCACTCCGCTGTTATTATTGTTAAAATTGTAAGGTTATTTTCCTAATGCTGTGGTAGATTTTTTTTATGGCAGAGGTGGCAAACGAGCAGACGGATCACCTGATGGTAAGCGATAAGCAGTTAATTGCACTTAATTCCTATTAATCGAAGGACCAAATAAAAGATTATATACCTATACACATTCTCATAAATCCGGCTTCTCGGTTTTTGACAAAACCATATCTTATCGATGGACGACGAAAGGGCATTTAACAACGAAAGAACAAAGCACGGAACCTGCAAGTACCTAAATCACAAAGCGTGCAACTTTAATAAGTGTTCCACAATCCACACATTACAATTCAAAACTCCACAAGTCCACACCCTCATTAGCATAGCAACAAACGCTGCATAACAACAAAACAAAACAGTTTACAATAAAAAAAACATTTAGCTGTATTGTTTTTTATTACAACAAGTAACAATGGCATAAAAAATCGCGGTTGACAACGGGCTCGACAATTCAATTATGGCATAATCGGTTAGCGGCCAATATCTGGGTCAGCTGAGTGATTCACGTTGCGATTGTAATGCATACGTGTCGCAGACAAACTGGGAATTCAGACGAGCTTAGAATGTACGGGCATAGGGCCCTGTACTATAAAGATTACAATTCGACAAATTTGTCGGATTTTGACAAATTTGTCGAGTTGTCACTACAAGTCCTGTATTATAAACGTGACAAACTTGTAAAAATGTGACTGGTAAACAGCAGTCGCATTGTCACCTGTCAACTCTGTCTTATAAAACTTTACAAATTGTAAAAAATCGCCTGTCGGATTTCGATGACAATTGTAGGTTATAAGTATGTCCGTAACTATGACAAATTTATCATGGTAACTGGCAATATTGTAATTTTTTTTTAAATGAGTATTAATGCGGGTAGGTGTAAAATCATGATAACTAGGTACTCTTTAAGTTCTTTAGGTTCTTTTTAAGTTGCTGGGTCTTACATTTTCGCTACGATGGAGCAAAATAATAAATTAACCATCCTTTCTTTAAGTAATGAAAACAAAAATATATTATTCGGTCGTTTTAGTGACACATTAACGCATGACGATAAAATTAAAAAATGGAAGGAAGTGGCAGAAACATTAAGAGTCTTAGGCATTTTCAACAAAGATTGGAAATATTGAAGAGATACAGAGAAGTTAACTCTTTCACAAAACACCCTAAGACGACGCTCCCGTGAATTAAGTTCCACGTATTCATTATAACTGCTACTCTCTGAACTAGATATAAGAACCATAATTGATTTCTAATTCGCGGTCACTCAATCAAACTCGTTCAAAGCGCCGTTTTGTTTTGTGTTTCGATTCTCGACATTGCCCTATACCCTATGTCAAATTGTTCTGACATATCTACAAATATGTAAACTTGTCACTACAATTTCCTGTCTTATAAAGCAAATTCTACAAGTTTTTCCTGACAAATTGTCACCTGTCACCTGTCACTTGAAAATGTTTATAGAACAGAAATATTTAAAATTGTCATGACATTTCGACAAATATGTAAATTTTCCACCATGACAATTTTGTCACCTGTAATTTTTATAGAACAGGAAATTGTAAAATTGTAGATTGTCACCTGTCGCCTGTCGCCTGTCACCTGTCATCTTTATAGTACAGGGCCCAGGGCCCTGTACTATAAAGATTACAATTCGACAAATTTGTCGGATTTTGACAAATTTGTCGAGTTGTCACTACAAGTCCTGTATTATAAACGTGACAAACTTCTAAAAATGTGACTGGTAAACAGCAGTCGCATTGTCACCTGTCAACTCTGTCTTATAAAACTTTACAAATTGTAAAAAATCGCCTGTCGGATTTCGATGACAATTGTAGGTTATAAGTATGTCCGTAACTATGAAAAATTTGTCATGGTAACTGACAATATTGTATTTTTTTTTAATGAGTATTAATGCGGGTAGGTGTAAAATCATGATAACTAGGTACTCGGTTCTTTTTAAGTTGTTGGGTCTTACATTTTCGCTACGATGGAGCAAAATAATAAAAGCCTGCCCAACGCAAATAACACAGAATTTGTTGCACTGCTGTAAGAGGGTGATTTCTTTCAGTATTAGGCTCTAGATGTTCACCGATTTTATTTATAATATATTCCAACGACGTTTTGCTAATGCGAAACTTTTCCTTGAAGTCGAAGTCCGTTACATTTATAGAGAAGAACTCTTTCACGAAACACCCTAAGACGACGCTCCCGTGAATTAAGTTCCACGTATTCATCATCACTGCTATTCTCTGAACTAGATATTAGAACCATAATTGATTTCTAATTCGCGGTCACTCAATCAAACTCGTTCAAAGCGCCGTTTTATTTGGTGTTTCGATTCTCGACATTGCCCTATACCCTATGTCAAATTGTTCTGACATATCTACAAATATGTAAACTTGTCACTACAATTTCCTGTCTTATAAAGCAAATTCTACAAGTTTTTCCTGACAAATTGTCGCCTGTCACCTGTCACGTGAAAATGTTTATAGAACAGAAATATGTAAAATTGTCATGACATTTCGACAAATATGTAAATTTTCCACCATGACAATTTTGTCACCTGTAATTTTTATAGAACAGGAAATTGTAAAATTGTAGATTGTCACCTGTCGCCTGTCACCTGTCACCTGTCATCTTTATAGTACAGGGCCCAGATGACATCGACACCAGAAAACACTACCCAGAGTGCAGTGTATTTTCTTTGGTGTATAAAGTCAAATTCTGATTCTGAGTGTACAAAATCGGAGTTTAGCCCCAACGAGGAGGAAATTTTACAGCAACACTGCGTATCCTTTCTCGCGAAAACATATTCTAGCGTTTTCTAAGGCACAGAAGTCATGATTGACTCTTCAATTCAGATCCGAAACTGTTAATAGAATTATAGCGTAGCCAAAGAGTAAGCGGTGGATTGATTTATAAAGGAAATCGTAACCAAAACACTTCCTGCTTTAAATCCTTTGACAATTTATCATAATACTTTAAATTTCAAAATTATATCACTCAAACAATTGGTGTTACCACTATCACTAGGGATAGCGTGACGCAGGAGTTAGGAACGTTTTTGCCAAAAATTTGAAAGTAATTAAACAGAATCTTAGTATGTACTTTAAAATTGGTGTTTCACAGATATCCTGATTTTCTCAAATCAACCTCAACACATGCACAATGATATGCATGCGACGCGCGCCGCGCTGTCAGCCTGTAAGTAGGTACATAACAGCTCTTTGTGCACATGCGACCACGAGTGGCAACAAAAAAAGCTAGATATATCTTCTGTATCTATATATTGGTTTTATTACTGTTATCGTTAACACCGGTCGA
The DNA here is from genome assembly GCA_958295455.1 of Coleophora deauratella. Lineage (NCBI taxonomy): Eukaryota > Metazoa > Arthropoda > Insecta > Lepidoptera > Coleophoridae > Coleophora > Coleophora deauratella. The sequence continues at coordinate 2,820,040 of OY282406.1, forward strand.
TTCGCAACATATTAGTTAGAGTAAGACGGATTATTTATTGTATAAACAGATCTCCGGGCCCAAGTTTAGAGGCAAAACTTATTACTTTTAAATATAAGAACCATAATCGACGTGAAGTACGACGTGTCGTAGGAATATACTGCCAAAACGAATCATATAAAGCTGGGCCAGGCCATGAATCGATCCCGCGACCTCCTATTATAAAGTGAGTGGCTAAGCCACTACGCCACGAATGTGGCTAAAACTGTGGAATGAGCTTCCATCCGAGGTTTCCCCTGAGGGCTACAGTATACTGAAGGATAGGATTGTAAAGGTATTTGAAGGATCGGCAAAGCATTGATAGCACCTCTGGTGTTGCAAATGCCCGTAGGCGGCGGTAACCACTTTTGCCTCACGTGGGCCGTCAGCTTTTCACTTTTGCTTTGCTAGACTTTACAAAAAAAGGGAAAATAAAAAATAAAACATGGTACATATTCAAAGTCGGGCAAAAACGTAGCATCTATTAGAACAAATTGTTTTACATGAGACGAAAAAATGTCAAATGGCCTTAAGATATCGTAAGTAGCACTAGACTGAAACTAAAATGTACAAAAGCATAGGAGTGGTCGAATTGAAAAAAATGTGTCCGATAACCGATTGGTAAGAAAGATACTCAAGTTACAACTAGGAAGATATGTCTGGACAGCCTCAAACCAACGGACTGATGATGTTACTCAGCCTTGCAAGAAGCCGATGTATGCACTCGTATATTGTTTGTAAGTATGATGTTGATAGCGTCATCGGAGACAATGATTCTCTATTGGTAGCTGAGCTTAGCCAACAAACATACAGGGGGTAAGGGACAGGTTTCTGAAAACATTAAGGGCTTGCTCAGTAGACGAAATTGAACAACTTTCCACAAGAACACTATTTGTCCTGACTTTCTTACTTTCTTTTATTTACTGCAACTTATTATATATATATTCTTTATATGTATATATTATATGTATTCTATATTATTTAATATATATGTAAATATGTTTATTTAGTGTAAGTATATCAATAAATATATATGTGTATATCATTTATGTGTAATGGTATTTATTACTATTAATTTATTTTTTTTGTATATTTTTCTTATAGATTTATCTTTTTACTGGTTTATCTATCTTTCTATCTATCAGCCGAAAGACGTTCACTGCTGGACAAAGGCCTCCCCCAAGGATTTCCACACCGACCGGTCCTGTGCGGCTCGCATCCAGCGGCTTCCTGCAACCTTTACCAGGTCGTCGGTCCACCGAGTCGGGGGCCTGCCCACACTGCGCCTTCCGGTGCGCGGTCGCCATTCGAGAACTTTACTGCCCCAACGGCCATCTGTTCTACGAGCTATGTGCCCTGCCCACTGCCACTTAAGTCTAGCGATTCTGAGAGCTATGTCGGTAACTTTAGTTCTCCTACGTATCTCCTCATTTCTGATTCGATCACGTAGGGAAACACCAAGCATAGCACGCTCCATCGCCCTTTGGGTGACTTTGAGCCTTCTTATAAGGCCCATAGTAAGCGACCATGTCTCGGATCCATATGTCATCACTGGCAACACACACTGGTCAAAGACTTTAGTCTTGAGGGACTGCGGTATTTTGGACGTAAAGATATTGCGAAGCTTCCCGAACGCTGCCCAGCCGAGTTGGATTCGACGATTGATCTCTTTCTCGAAGTTGGACCTACCTAACTGGACTGTTTGTCCCAGGTATACATATTCGTCGACAACTTCGAGTGTAGAGTCTCCAACCTTCAGAGGAGTGGGTGTAACACGGACGTTTGACATGATTTTCGTCTTATCCATGTTCATTTTAAGACCCACTTGTTGGGAGACTCTACTAAGTCCTTCGAGCATTGCGCCTAGGTCTTCCAAGGTCTCAGCCATGATCACGATATCGTCAGCAAACTGGTTATTACTGGTTTATTAGAACGATTATAGGTATTTTATATTTTCAATGCTCTGTCAGATCTCTTACTTTATTTGTACACGCCTTTACCCGTTTACATACCATTCTCTCATACTTACTGGTTTGTTGGCAGAAAACTCTTACAGAGTTAAGCATACCATTTGTAATTACGTTTTCAATCCTTGTATTTATGATGTATCAGTGTACAATAAACAATAAAATAAATAAATAAAGAATTTTTTTCAGGAAACGAAAAAAAAAATGGCTTCTCCATACAAACTGTCCAATCAAGTTTATAATTTTGTATGGAGAAGCCGATTTTTTTTTTCGTTTCCTGAAAAAAATTCTTTTGGAAAGTTGTTCAGTTTCTTCTACTGAACAAGCCCTTAAAGTTTTCGGAAACCTGTCCCTTACACCCTGTATAAGGTATCATCTGCACTTTCCTGTCCTAAACCACAGTCAACCAAAATGTTTCAAAGCCCAACCACATCCGCACTAATCGATTCCCAACCCCAAAATCATTGGCTCTGACTGAGCGCCGAACCTGACACCTCCCCGCATCCGCGTCAAGCGTGTCACCCCGACTCGCTTGCCGACCGCAAGCCAAGGTTACACCTTCAAACCTAACCTACGTATACGCCAACTGTCTCGTATTTTAGAAACATATTGTGTCCTTCATCAATTTTGGAATTAACAAGTTACACTCGTTAAAACCTAATGCTCTGCATCTCGTCTGATACTCGTAGAAAGTGATGATGCAGTCGAGGATGACAGACGCAAACTGAAATAGTGCCTATTCAATCTCGCCTTGAAGACCCTTAAGTTATATTGTAGTTTCCAAGTCACTGCATTACTTCAACAAGTTTCAATGTCCCTGAGGTATAACGATGCTAATCTAGTCGGTTATGACCGGCCCGGAGCAACTTATTTGGATTTCTGTGGAAGTAACAAAGTCACGTCCGTAGGTCAAGTATAAAGTTGCAAATATCTTTATCATGCGTTCGGATTATAATACTACAATAAATATGTTTAAAGAATTTCAGTATAATACTTTGACGACTAGTATTTAGCGACGAAAACGCTTTAGCCCTTAATTTATGCAAACGCGTGACGCGGGGCGGTCAAATACAATTCGTGTACCACTTCAGATGTACAGCTCAGTACTGTAATGCACCAGTGGTACAGCGACTTACTGGGAAACGCCGGATGGGCGGGGATAGGGGGGTCGTTCGGATTATAGAGGGGTTCGGATTAAAGAGGTCCTACTGCATTATATTATTATGTATGTATTTAAACGTATATGTGTATTGTATCAAATAAAAATCAAAAGAAATCAAATCAAGAAGTTCTTGAGATGATTGAAGAAAAAAGAAACATGTTGGAAACAATTCAGAATAGACGAGGAAATATGATAGGACACCTGATAAGACACGATAGCTTCCTTAAAACCATAATAGAAGGAAAGGTAGAGGGGAGAAGAGGAAGAGGAAGACCAACACGAAATTATATAAAACAGATAAAGGTTGCTGTACGGCCGAATCGGGAGGTCAAGCCGATAGCAGAGGACAGGAACAGTTGGAGATTGCTCCACCGACAAGAGCATTGCTGAAGAAGAAGAAGTGTATTGTATATCAGTCTCTAGTTTCCATAATACAGGGATTTCCTAGTTTGGGGTCGGTTCACCGTGTATGATTTGTGCCGAATCCAATGGCTTTCTGAAAGTCTAAAAAGATTATAAAGTCTATCTGGGTACCCAACACTACATTTTTCGGTAAGTTATGGTCACTCGAGAACTTTTCTTCTCCATCGGTTGTCAGTCTGTGAGCTTATCAGTCAATCATATGAACTGCATCTTACATATTTTGACTGAATTATTCTGTAAGTTACGTCAGTTAATTTTGTTCCTCTACGGATTACCCATACTATTGACTAATCCTAAAAAAATTGCAGAATAGACAGGTTTTTTTGGGACCACCTCAAACATGATATTCGATTTCCGTCACTGCGAATCATACCTGCTGGTGCCCAGACAGAATCCAATATCTAGATCTAGTGCAGAACAAATAAAAAACTTCGTGTTAAATTAGGCGCGGCGTGCTTAGAAATGACCTTAAAAATTAACAGCAGACTTCATCCGAATTTAATTATGTCGTGGAAATGTTTCTATTCATCTAGCCACCGCCAGCGGATCATTGCCCGATGCCATCAAAGAACGCCATTTTTTGCCGGTTGTTACTAAGCAGTTTTCTTTCGTTGCGAACAAACGCGAAGTAATCATTCATTGTTGCTATGTGAAATTATTTTATATTGCCGAGGTGATATTGATTATAGTAGGTTCTTTCTCATATTGTCTGCTTATAGATAAGGTTCAGGTGAAACCACTTGAATTAGGTTTTTTTGCCCGACTGCCCAAGCGAAGGGTAACGTTTTTAGTTTATACGTTTATTATTACGGAGAGCAAAAACAAAATATGCTGAAAAAGTTTTTTGTTCCTCCGTTATATTTTTTTTAGTATATCCGCCACAACACCTATTCTGTGAACATTTCAACCTGCTATCTATTACGTTTCAAAAGTTCTAGCTATTCATTCAAATGTAGGCTGGACAGGCAACGACTTAAGCTGCTTTTCCACCGGCCGGCGAGGCGAGGCGAGGAGTGGAGTGAAGAGAATTGAAATCTCTAAGAAGACTATTTCCATCGAAGATGTTCGAGTAGAGAATTTATTATTTCCCATTCAATTTAAATTCTCTTGCCTCCTCGCCTCGTCGGTGGAAAATCAGCTTTAGGCTTAGTACCAGTAATTGGGCCCCGTTACCCCTTTCGGTGTGAAACCCTAAAAACGTTTTATCCGTGGGAGAGCCATGCTTCGGCACGAATGGGCCGGCTCGACCGGAGTGATACCACGGCCTCACAGAAAACCGGCGTGAAGCAACGCTTGCGTTGTGTTTCGCCGAGTGAGTGAGGGTACCGGAGGCCCAAACCCCCCCCCCCCCCCCAATGATAGCGCAGTTACCAAATATGTTACCCCAGGAGGGTACCAGCTGCGCTAGCGCTGGAGAATCCCTCTCTGGACGTCCATGCCGTATGGTAATCCTTAAGTTAATTAACAAATATTTGGTTTTTGTATGCAAATAGGTAAACCCTTGACTCTATAGACGAGGCAGCTGAACGTTGAAAATGACTATTTTCACGAGACCACATCGACCAATCAAATGCTTCCACGAAGGCAAGGATATCGGCGCGCCTGTCCTTTCTAAGAATCTTATCAACACTTGGGAAATCCCAAGCTTGAAAGAAAACAGTGGATATCAAACACCTTATTACTAAGTACGAAGAATTTGCTCCCCACATCCTACTATATGAGGAGGAAGATGATTCTAAGTGCAACATTAAGGAATAAGGGTCTATTCTATACCTTGGGGGTAGAAGGTTATTGTGCCACACGATAAGGAGATCATAGGTTTCTTCTGAAATACCTGCAAAAATGTTTACTTACCTCTCTATTCATAAAACAACTTTCCCAAAGAACTAATATCCAACAGCGAAATTTTTTGGACTAAGTTCACGAGTCATCTGATCAATCTCATCTCATCACATCTCATATCATCTCACTAATATTATAAATGCGAAAGTATGGATGTTTGTTTGTTTGTTTGTTCCACTTTTATGCCGAAACTAGTGAACGGATTTGGATGAAATCACTCGCACGTAAAGCACTCGGTTAACACATAGGAAACTTTTTATCCCGGAAAACTCGAGGGTTCCCGGAGGAATGGCTAAAAACTGAAATTTTTACTTTGTCACTAGATGGCGCTGCCTTTACATCTTATTTCTCTCTGGACCCAATTCTAAAGTCCACGCAGACAAAGTCGCGGGCAGAAGCTAGTTAAGTATAAAGTCCACACTGAGAATTGAATACGGATGACCTGAGGAAAGTAACGTAAGTAAAAAACAGTAAAAACGTGTTATTTTAGAAGGACCCCATTTTATTAGAAGTTGTCTTTTTTTTATCAAATTGGTATGATATTAACGAAAAAAAGTAAGTAAGTACATAATGTAATTCAGAAAACTAGTCCAAAGACACTAACGTCTATGGTAACACAAACCTTTTTGTTGCTACAGCGTGAGGAAGCTCTCGGCAACAGCCTAATGACCATTAGGTGTTCATTAAACAAACAAAGACTGAATTCATAATGAGTATAGAGACTTGTAAAAAATATATATTCAGTGACACAAATATTATATTATATGTATATCAAACACGATATTTGATATGTGCAAACATATAGGTTATACCTAACTCAATAGTATGTGTGAATATAATAATTATTAGCATTATTTAGTCATTTTCGCCTTTTTTCTAATAATACATTTTCATGAATAATTCGCTTATAATTATAAGAATATTTTAATTTTTTTTTTTTGCTACATTGGTGCAGATTATAAATAAATTATAAATAAAGAAAATTAATCACGTAAGTGGGATTAAAATTCAATTTTGATTTTATTTATTTTTTAATTTTAAAATCAGCGAGATTTAAAGCGAAAAGAAACGAAGAGAACGAAACACTAATTTGCGAATTTGATGTTATACAATTTTCACGGCTGTCACAAAAAGGTGTACCAAATGGCCAGCGCGTCCTGTCCCAAATCAATGTTGGTGTCACCTGACGCCTAATTTCAGTCCAACCACCATCCATAACCATCCACTACATTCGTTTTACGACATTGTCAAAATGTCAACTCACATAAACATAAATTATGTGTTAGTTAACAATTGTGCCATTAAAAATCTTTATTTTTATTACCACGTGCCATTGTTCGTAACATAAATTATAAAGACCTTTCATTGCGCAAACGCAAAGCAAATGAATACGGAGATGTTTCACAAAAGTGAGATAATGTTTAAGTAATAAATATTTATTTAAAGAAGTGAAAGCGGATGAAAAGGTGGGATCCGCAAAACAGCCCTGAATAAATGCATGGTTTTCATTATTTCTACAGTAAAGAAAAAAGGTTATGATTATTAGGGGGTGGAAATGGGGTGTTATAAATAGTAAATATTTATTTAAGAAAGTGGAAAATTGAGAATAGGTAGGACCCGCCAAATTCGCTGAATGAATAAAGCGCAACACACACAGGCGGCCGCGGGGCCGTGGCGTTTTGGTGTGAAGGGTTTCATAGTATGCCCAAAAATACCGCTCCCGGAACGCTTTCGCACCGCCCCGCAGCCGCCTCTGTGTGTTGCGCTCAAATCATGCTTTTCATTTACTCTCAAATAATTATGATTAGGGGGTGAAATGAGGTGTTATCTATTTATTTTTATTTTATTAGAAAGACCAACACAGCTTATTATTTAGTACATATAATTAATTGCTTAGATAAATGTTTTTTTTTTCTTTTTACTTTCATTGGTATGCCCTTGGCATCATCTGAACTGATGGTAAGTGATGATGATGCCAAAGATGGCAGCGGGCTTACCAAAACTTCGAAGATATCGACATATATTGAAGAATATCAGGACTAGTTACAATATTTAAATAAAATTTCATTTGTCACATTTTCGTTTGGACATTATAGACAAACGAAATCCAGATAGATCTAGTATTCTCTGAAAGCCATATGGTAGAGGAATAATAAAACTATAGTACATAAAACTTTTATTATTAATTTAACATAACTTGTTACTGCGCTATTGTATGAACGTTGTTTGACTTCGAAATAATTATAAGCTGTGGCATCGACCCCGCGCATGTTCAAAGGCATGTGCAAAACTCAATAACATGATCAATACTGCATTTCATTTTTATTGATAATTTGTGTTAATTGTCTAAAGTGTGGACTTAGCCTTGAGTTTCACTTATGTATAATGATAATATTATACAAAATTCTTAATACATAATACATATGTGTATTTGTATATTATCTTAATCATAACAAAATATTAATATCTAGTTTATGCAAGTTTCCTATTCAGATTATGATCACTGACCACCACAGTCAATTTAAATAATATCAATCACCACAATAAAATATCAAATACATATTTAATACTTATGTTATTCTTCTTCTTATCAAGAGGCACAACTTTACAAGGGATAGACAAGGGTTGCCTGGTGTTGTATTTAGCATCACGCATGGTTATGTGTACGGCATTTTAGATTTACGCATACGGATGTGTGCAACGCGACCTTTATACGCATCTAGTAATCAGATGTGTAGGTTTCCTCACAATGTTTTCCTTCACCTTTAAAGCAAGCAGTATAAAAATGGAGGTAAGCCTCGAAAAACTCATTGATACATTGGGCAGGACTTGAACCTGAGACTCCAGGTGGTCAGTCACTTAAGTAAAGCCACTGTCATTTTTATTTTTTCAATTTTAAGTAAGTATTTATGTTATAATAATAAAGATACTTAGAAATGTATTTTAGTAGGAAGACCTAAACTCTAAAGAAATGTATTTTTAAAGAAAGTACTTAACTGAAAAAATATCCTCTAAATACCTATATTTGTATGTGAATTTAAAACGTATTAAGTAAATGCATAATAAAATTAAATTCATGTATGTGAATATTACAGAGGTGAATGACCTTTGCAAATACTCATATTGTTATTGTTAGTATAGTAAGCCTGCAGTAAGACTGTTACAAAAAAATTATGTTAAAGAATTAGGTCACACCATTTTCCTCTTAAACCATTATGACCACATAAAGTAATATCTCACAATATATTTTTGGTTTTGGTTTTAATTTTATATAAAATAGATCTTCTGATTAGACACTAGTATATTTCCTGTATTGTGTGAAATAGATAAACCAACCGCTTCAAATAATTGAGGAAGATTAACAAAAAATAAAGGTTTATTGGTATTTTCTTAACCCCTAACTAAATAATGCTACATAGACACCTATATACCTAGTTACCCTATATACAGAAAAATTGGGAATAATGTTATCATACTGGTGAGATTACCACACTTAAATGTATTAAGAAAAGCACTATCTTCAGATATGAAAAGTAAATTTAGTTCAAACCAGTATCAGTTGTCAAAGCAAAGATATGTACAGATAGATAGATGCGGTGTAGAATTTATATTTAATATTTCATCTATATGTATGTATAGATAGATATAATAAAATTGCAAGAATCAGGTAGATAAAAACTAAAAAGGAAATTAAGAATTTGCACAATTGAACAATTCTGCATCTTGGGTCTTATAATTCATGGCTTTTCAACAAAATCCCGTATCCTAGACTAAATTTCAATCACTCCTAGCTATTCTGAAAGATGAAATTCAGGTATGGTTACCTGGTCACAATCAGACCCTAGAAATTTTAATTTAGGTTCACTTATCTGAACATTTAATTCTAAACCCAATGCTTCTACTATAATAATGCCCAATGTTCGTTCATCATAACAGCTGAATGTCCTGGGAATCCCGCAACCAAATTCCCCCGAACAGGGCTAAGAACTGTGTCGATAAAATATGCTTTCAATTGAAAAGAATGTATTAAATTCAGTCTGCCCATTTGAGAGCTATGATGCCACAAACAGACACAAAGACATAGGCTTTAAACTTATAACACTCCTTTTTTTCCCATTAATATTTTTAATAATAATCAGGGTTCGAAAATATCCGATATTTATAATAAATATCAAAATATCAGATATTTTTGATATATATCCGATATTTTCGATATCTTTGATATTTTTGATATTTATCAAAATTACATACTAATTTCAATTTCTTACTTTAATACATGATTTTCGAAATAGCTTAATTTAAAATGTAGGTATATGTTTGATAATTTGAAGATTTTTATTAAAATAACATTCAAATTTTATACTCTGATATGTTTTTTCGAAATAACTGAATCTAAAATGTACATTTTATTTATGCAAATTTGAAGATAGTTAATTAAACTAAACTCATTTATTTATTATTGTGATAATCATATCTTTATTCTTTGCATTTGGCACATTCATATATATATCGGATATATATCATGATATATATCAATTGATATATATCATGCGAACCCCGATAATAATACTTACTAACATCTTTGTTGATATTCACCTATTTTACTTAGAGACTTTTTTGAAGGAAGAACATTTGAAAGTAATCAACCCATATCATCTATATTAAAGTATAAAATATAATTTAATAGTATAAAATTTAATAATGCGATGTAGGTACTATTTATACAATAACACGCAATATTGTTAATTATTTCTGAGCCATTTGTATTTTATTGGACTCCTATTTCCATATCTAGACTCCTATTTAGTCCTTTATATGTGCAGGTGTAGTTGACTAGTGCAGCCAACCCAGCTCCTTCCAGAAGCACAGAAGTCTCCTGGGACATTCAACAGGCTTCACGGAGTGACAATCGCTGAGCCATAACTATGTACTGCATATTACTGCACTCTAAATTCCAAAATCGACTAGAAATGTATGATTTCATAAACCAATGTCCTGTTAAACTGAACATAACAGGCATAACAACGGTAGTAAAATGGACATGGAAAGTAGCGGAGCTCAGCGTTCTAGCATGCACATTGCTAAGGTCTAAACAAAAGTCACATTGCAGATTGATTCATCTCTTATAGTTGTTGTTAATCGTGTAGGATATGCATACATATGTACTGTTTGCAAACAGATTATTGCAAAGAAGATGAAATAAGTAACTCTCGAGTGAAATCGAGCCAGGTGAGGAAAACCAGGTAAAAAAATAAATCACATAACTTAAATTTTACTTTCAAGCCATTTATACATGTAATCTGGACAATACCAAGTAGAAAAATGTAGTCTCGATCCTATGCATCCTAGGTGTAAATACCAATCTTTGTGGAACTATATTTTGTTTTTCCTCGAAAAATTATCTATCTTTAAATCAAAACCACCTGTACTGCCAGTACTGCCTCAAATCGAACATTAATTTTCAATACCAAATTCAAAATCCAATCACGGTATGTTTTTGGGGACCATAGGTAAAAAATATCATGTGACCCAAAGTGCACTTATGATATACATATTTAGATACGCATAGATATTTATTTATGTGCTTTTCACATTGTCACTTCACATTTTCTTTGTAACCAAATTCACAAAAATCTAACCAATTGAAAATCTACAGTATATTTTATTATGTTTATATAAATACTGATTTGACTAACTCAGTGGAGTAGAGGTAACGCTCCTGACTTACAGGCCAAGAGTTGTGCGTTTAATCCACACCCCGGGGAAACATGATGAGCAGATTTCTATGCTCTTTGTCTGAGTATAAATGTATTCTAACATATCAGTTTCTGGTTCAAATGGTACAGAGTACAGAGCTGCCGTCCTAAGGAAAAAGACTACAAGTGCATACTTATTACATTTTATGCACTTACAGTCTTTTTGTTTAGGATGGCAGAGGAAATCCTAGCTTGGGGTCCATCTACCATATGAGAAATATCTCAAATGTTATACTTACACCTAATAACCTTTAATGCATTTCACAGTGTTTTCTGATAATGACACAATAATCGCATAGAATCAGCAACTTGGATCTAAAATCTCAGCAGATGACTTATTTTATCTCTCTCATTCTATTCCTCAACGAGATTATCTGATTGTGCTATGTATGAGTAGTATTATGTTGTAATCTTATGTACATAATTATCCACTTTTAGGTTATGTCTTGTTGCTATGCAGACTTTTCACTACAGACCTAAGCCAAAACTCCAGTATTCACATTCAAATAGCCCTAGATTCATAAACAGGTGAATTTTATGAGCTTTGGTGCATTTTTTATGGTCCCAGACACTACCTCTCACATATTGAGACCAATTTGTGACCAGTATTGGAAAAGACCTTGTAACCCTATTGCAAGCTGTCAAATGGCAGGTTTCCAGTTTTATGACTGAATTATAATACAAATTGTATGAATTGGCATCTAAACTATATTTTAACCTCGAAAAGAATAGCAATAGTCTAAAAACTCGCGTGTAAAGCAGAGTACTGTGTGGATTTTATAGGTTATGAATTGGGTGCCCTTGAATCAGCTAAATGGATGGTCGCGTTGCTTTTTCAACGCGATTTCGCTACGATTTCTACTAGATTTCGCTGTGAGACTGCTGGAAATACACATTCGATCTGCAAAAACGAAGTTCTGCGAAAACCCTAAGCTTCACATTCGCCTTGAACTGAACAAAAGGACTTACCCATTTTCGACATCGATCTTACTCCTGGATACGAACTTTTACACTTATCACAACACAAAAAGGATACATGCTAAGTCCAAGTTGAATCCATCCTTGATGTACCGTTTCCTCCGCTTGCTGACCATACCCTTGATCGGGTTAGTCATCTTGATATTGGAGATAGAATTGGCCATGGCTGGCTCGCGGCGCGGCAGGAGCTCGGCCGCGGCGCCCTTAGAGGGCACTGGGGCTACAGCGGCGCCCGGCGCTCGCTTCTGGGGAGCCTTGCGGTCGCGGCGCCGGCAGCTCAAACATATACCCATATAATAACCTCCGCCGCGGATCGCCCGCCCCGCTCATCGGGCCGGCGGCGCAGCGGCCAGGCGCCGCAGCCTCCAGGCGCCAGCTCAGCTCGCCGCCATGCCCCGACACACGCGACAGACGCCGCCACGGGCTCCCGACCTGGCCAAGGCTGATCACGTCTCGCGCGACGACACACCGCCAGATCGAATCACACCACCACAACACTATAGCATAGCTCCTGGCAACTCCAGGCCGGCACTCCGCGTAGCACTCTGCACTCTCGCTTCCGAAGCGAGGAGAAAATTTATATCGCGCGAATGGCGTCCATCCTGCGTTTGGACTAGAACACGGCCGAGGAGAAACAGTTGCACAAGAAAGAAAGATGGTTATGATGGCCGATGTGTATATTTTGTCTCATTCACACTATGGCTGACTACCATACGACTGATAAGGATGAAACAACACCTAATTTTCTAGCAGTGGCTAGCTAGCTCTCTTTGTTCATCACTATTCCAATATTTCTCGCGAGGTGGCGCCCAAGTTGACAGCTCTCAACTAAATTACGTACAAAGGAACGTTCCTTTTTATCGTGATTAATATGCTTGAAGGATTTAGAATTATTGTGATTTTTATTATATTATGTAACCACCACGACCGCTATTTAAAATATTATTTTCTAGCATCCCTTGATGTTTTTAATGTAAGAACTTCATCTTGCTAATTATTTATCCTATTATACTGTGACACAATATCTTGAGTACAGTTGAAAGGAACGTATCGAAAAAACGAAACCAATGAGAGAAATGATAGTTAGTGTATTTCCTGTTCCTGTCTAGAATGCGGGAACTCAAAGTAACTTTTTCTTGATATGGAAAAAATATATTTTTAGTGTCATCTTTTTATATTTATTTTGATGTTGTAAAGTTTACATTGTAGTAATGTAAGTTGCCGACCTATTCTCTGATCTGTCAGAGATAACCATTCGCTTTTTCTATAAACGTGTGCGTTTTTCCGTAATCTGAGAGTTTTCCTTATGGACATAATAGGTTTTTCAGTTTCACCATGACTGGTTCTACGTTGACCTAGCTATATTTTAGGTTACCTACACTACGCAACACAACTATAGACGGAGTAGAAGCAATACCTGGTAAAATAATAAAATGACTAACAACGATTTTAAAGTTTAAAAAGAAATGAATGTGTTTTAACAGCCATTTCCCAGAATTTTAAATCTATTTCCACAAACGATGCAATGCGAAATCTTCAAGGAAAACTGGCAGAGTGCGAGTCGAACTTGCGAACTTGAAGGTTCCGCACAAAACTATCACATTTAATTTAGTTTTATAATTGATTATTATTTGATGTAAGTAGGTGTTATTTGAATTTAATATTTAAATTTAAATCTTTGAGAAATAGTTCTTCGACCAAAACTGGCTCGCACTCTTCCTCAGTCTACAAGCTTTCTTTAAAAAAGATACATTTGTCAAAGTAGCATTCCATCCCATCAAAAAGCAGAAACTGTATTTTCAATCGCTCCACAGTCTATTGCGCATTTAAAGCAGAGAATTCTCAATAAACATGCCACATCTCGTCGCACCATTTACTTAGGGAACCCTAAAACGTACATAGGTCGGGCGGTTGTCGTCTTTATAATTACTGCAATGCATAGTTATGCAAAGTGTAAATGCATTCGCTTTGTGTTGCATTTCATTTTATGGTTTGTCGTTCGTTCTCTCTCGTTTTCATTGTTTATTGTCGTCACTTTTGCTGGGTTGGATTTGGTTCCGCTTCCTCTATCACGGAAATGGAGTCGATACCTAGTTAGACTCATTTAATCATTGCTTATAGACCTGCCTACTACATAATTGAGTTTTGCTAATTGTAAGTGTCCGTCGAAAGTTTTTTTTAAACCCTTGGCATCAACTCACCTGATGGTAAGAGATAATGATGCCGAAGATGGAAGCGGGCTTACCAAGATTCCCCAACGCAATGATGAACTGCCAATCTTATCAATTTTAACATTGATGTTTGGCGGCAACACTTAGATAAGATAGTGGTAGGTAGCCAGGCGAGCTCAGAAAATGCCCTACTCGTACCACCAACCAAACAGAGTCTTACAAAGTTGGACCCCGCCGGGAATCGAACCCGCGACATCGTGATGTAAAGCGAGCGGACAAGTCACCATGCTACGGAGGCGGTTTATTTCTGTTGTTGAATTTACCCGTCCTAGCGGTTTCCTTTCAAAATACCTATTGGAAATTGTTACTTACAATCTCAGAGGAAGGATATATACAATAGACTACTGTGAAAAATTGACGTTTCAATAGTTTCAGCTGATATTGGTGTCGATTCGGTTTTCACGATTTGACTTATTTGACAGAACTAAACTTAATTTAAGTGTTTCGTCTTTTTCTCTCTGTATCGAAAAGACAAGGATAGGATGCTTAAATTAAGTTTAGTCCTGTCAAATAAGTTTAATCGTAAACTCCGAATCGACACCAATGTTAGACCGTATTTAAATCACGTCACCAAGAATATTGCTCGCACACTACGATCCGGACTTGGCCCTTGTGTGTGATGGAGTAATGGCTAACCTTCCTGTAAAGAGACGCGTGCCCCAGCAAAGGACTTCATTGTTTTGTCACCCACCTTGAACTTGAACCCACAAGAGGCTGCAGTAACCATCTTGGTAACAAAAACGAATAAACGAAATCACTGCACGCTAAGGACATTTGACCACTGAAGTAGTTGTATTTGAGATTAACAGGAGGTCTAGCTTTTAGGTGCCTCGGAAATTATAGGAATCCAAAAAATAATGAATCTTCACAAAGCATCGCTATTTTCTGATATAACTACACAACCGATATCACTGACAATTAGCAGCGCTTAGATAAGGGGGGGGACAACGAAAAACTCATTTTCGTGCTCGGAACCCGCTAGCGATATGAAAATGAAAATATTTTATTCGAAGTAGGTAGCAGTGTACACTTTTCGAACGTCATTCTTTTATCTACCTAATACGAGGTTCCTACTACTCGGAACTCGTACACCCACCGTTTCGGGAAGTGTTTGCGGAGTGAGAAGAAACGGCGGGCCCTAAAGAAACTCCCTCCAACACATTTCTTTAAAAAAAGTCTTATATTCTATTACATCTTAATGCTAGATCAATAAATGAATTATACAATGTCATGTCTGTAAATAAAATATGAAAAAATAAGAACAAAGAAAGGAAGAATTCAAAAGAGATAAAAGAAAAAATATATTTGTAGCTAATGACTAACAATTCCAAAAACCAATGGACAAGAGCAGGCCAGTACACATGGACAGCACCCGATCACGAGTATAACGCGGGAGTCAGCCATCGCTCCCCTCAACCATATTTGAGGGAAGGGAACGATCCGGCTCCCGATACGCCACCATCCGCACGAACATTTAAGCGAGCATGCACCACTCCGAACAATGGACAAAGAAAAAGGAGAAGGAAAAGTCTTACCGAATCCCTTCAGTTCTTTCACAATAGAGTTTGCATTTTTATGCCCACTGCACATCTTCAACTACGGTCATAAAAACTTTATCCACGCGGGCGGAGCCGCGGGCTTTAATATAGTGAGTGACGTCCATTCCATACTCATAACGGTTTTTTTATAAAATAAAAACTGCACATAATGGCATAACTACAATGAAAGTCCAAGCGAGTAAGATTTTCTGTGATTTCGATAAAAGAGCTGCTTTATTAAGTGAACGATGTTTCATATCCTTTATTCATATCACAAAGTTTTCGATTCAGCCATCAACCCTTGGTGTCAACCCTAAGGTGTGTCCCTTAGGGGTGACAACACAGGTATATTGAACCTACCTACCTACGATGACAATCTTGGTTTATTTCCCATCCACAGCAAACATTCTTGTAAAAGCAGATTTATTTGCGCTGTCTGTTGGTTATACAGGGTGTTAAAAAAGTGCGTTTGAAATTTGAAGGGGTTACTCAGAATCGAGTATAGAATCCAGGAAAAATATTTAAAAATTCCGCTCTTCAAATTTTTTTTAAAGTTTTTCATACAAATTCTTGATACACTATTCAGATTTAGTATGAGTATCTGAAGTAGTATATTTTCAATAAAATAAATAAAATTTGAAATTCCTTATATGTATATAGGGTGACTTTAAATTAGTTCTTGATACGAAAGGCTATGCATGTGCACGTGATAACAAACAACTTTCCCTAAGGAACCCATAGTCAAATCACAAAAAAATTTTTGGACTCTTCATACTAATTTGGCCGGTCAGTTGATCGATTTGTATGGAGGGACCAAAATTTTTTTTGCGATTTGACTATGGGTTTCTTAGGGAAAGTTGTTTGTTATCATGAGCACATTCATAGCCTTTCGTATCAAGAACTAATTTAAAGTCACCCTATATATTTTAAAGACTATCGCAAGACTATAAATTATACAAATCAGTTTTATGTTCAACGCACCTTTATGTGCTTAATCTGTTTTAAAATAAGTAGGTATTAGAAGTACTTAAAATAAATAAAAAACAGAATAGTACAATATTTTACATTACACGTCCCTACTTAAGTAGTCCGTTGACGGCAACGCTACAGCATTTCAAATATTTACCCTAACACAATGGTTTCTTGGTATCAGTTTGTTGTGCTATCTATTACGGTTGTCGGTACTTAATTGGTGAGGCGGCGGGGCTGCGGCGGCGCAGACAGCCTGTTGCCATGGCATGCGCGTGTGCGTGCGCGCATGTACTTATTGTTAGTATACGTATTACAGTCAGCGTCATACACTCGTGGCCAACGAAATCGTGTCTGTAACCTTGCACGGCAAGCCCTTACAGTTCAAATGTCCCTTTTATGAAAAAAAGGAAAGGTTACAGGCAACTTGATAAGTCGGTCACTGTGAATAAGGACAGTGTTTCAAGCCATCATAATTTAAGCCACCACGTTTGAAGTTTCGAATTTATTAAATGGGCCAAAGGCAAAGGCGGAACTGGCGAAAGTAATTTTATAAATTTGACCGACGACACTCTTGATTAACCGATATTATTCATAATGACCGGCCCGGGTCAAGTTGTCCGTATTATACACACGTAGAGACGAAATCTAAATAGTGACCTAAAAAACCCTTTTTCACGTTTCTGCCTAAGTATCGCTATATTTATGAGAAATGAGTAATTGGAGTTTTGTACTCAAATCCTAAAAAAAAATTCTTCCCATACATTATGCAAGTGATTGATCAGTTAGGTATAGTTCGCGTCACGTAAAAAGAGCGCTGGCTGGCGTTCCGAGGATGCACTCTGACAGCAACTGTTTAGATCCCTCTCTTTCACACTTACGCGATTTATATTATGCTATCCTGTTGTCAGAGTAAACTGATGGGACCTCGGAACGCCCGCCAGCGCTCTTTTTACGTGACGCGAGCTGTAGTACGGTTGTGACAGAACGAAACTGCATTGTTGCCAACGATCTTATGCTGACTGTACCTAGACAGCGAGTGGTGGATGGATGTAGGTAATGCAATCCGTCGCGTAGGAAATATTGTGTGGAAAACGAGTGGCCACCTCGCCATAGTAACTGGAAACCTAGACATGCAAGTAGGTGTAGGTAATCATGACACGGAAATACAGTCATGTCATGCAAATCACTCATACTTACATATACCTAAGCAAATTAAAAAAAAAACTTTGTCAAACAAAATTTGTAAATGTAATTTGTATTAAGTTGAAAATTTAAAATACATACTTACTTACGTATTTTATTCGTAACTTGGTCTAGAGAAATCGCTTTTAGCGATGAGACCGCCCAGATTGTACTCGTACTGCCTCGTATTCTTATTATTGTGCGTGTATGTAGTTAAACCCTTTTTGTTTAGTAGGTATTACACGAAAAGTATTTAATTTTAAAAATAAGATAGTACTGTACTTTCGGTGTTAGTTTTTTAGTCTATTTCTGTCCTGACTACTCCTGACCTAATCGAAAGATCCTAACACTCGGAAAAGTAAGAAATTTGATTTGTTATAAAAAAAATCTAAATCGAATGATCAAGTTGTTTGATCAAGAGTGTTTGCTCTGATCAATTGTATAGATTTCTTATAGAAATATTCTTCAGTTTAACGAGTAGCATGTACCATTTCCTTCTTAACAGCTAATAAAAATTCATTTTGAAAAAGTTTTCTTAACTTTACCAAACACGATTTTTTTTCCAAAAAGCTACGCATCACCCAGACATGCAAATGTGGCTTCCTCTTGATTTCAGTCTTTGAAGTCCGCTAAAACAATATTCTACAGAGGAAAATTTAAATCGCAGACATATTTAAACTGTGGTTTCTGCTCCTGAAACGTAACAATTTTCTGTTTTGTCCGGGATATAGGATGTTGCATTAGGCAAAGAGGGGGATGACCTCCGCTCTGGGGCTGATGCAAAGGTTGTCCATCGCTATTCAGCGTGGAAACGCTGCAAGCGTGATGGGCAACTTGCATCTGGAATGTCTAATGGTGAACTCTTCGACTAACGTAATGAAGTCTTATGGTGGATTTTTGTTGTACTTATTGTTATATAAATGTTTTAACTAAATAAATAAAATAAGAGAGTTAATCTCCAATGTTTATATTATAATATGTATACATATATTTTCTCTAAGGAATCAATTCAATCGGAACAAAAAGAAAGTAGATTCTTCATTAAAATCGATGAGCTGCATTGCCAACTTTGTATGGAATGGAAAGTCTAACTTTTTTTGCTCCGATTGTATAGGTTCCTTAGAGAAAGATGTAGTGTCATGACTAGAAGCCAACAGTTAAAAGATCCGTGATGAACATTTCACCTGTATAAAGAAAGAAATCAAGGATCGAAATACACTCGCGGACATATCTATCGGCCCACCTAGCAATACAAGTTTTATTTAATACCACATGGCTAAAAATAAATGTTAGGTTGAGCAAAAAGCTTTTATGCAGTTTTGAAGCTGGCACATTAGAAATCTTTTTTTGGTTGCTATTTGTTCTAAATTCAAATTCAAGAATGGCATATAGCCTATATAGCTAGGCTTTAGCTATAGGCCAAACTTGAAATCCTAGGCAAGAGCCGATAGATGTGTCCGGAAATAGGTATATTATAATCAGTGATCGGAAATTCGGGGGCAATTATATAGCTAAAGTTGGGGAGCGAGCATAACATGGACATACCGTTTTGTATTAACAGAACGTTGAATTAACGTTTTTTAATAGCATACATAAAATTTTCAATAACATTAACATTCACTTCAATCAGATCATTACAATAATTAAGAATCCCAACGCTTTTTACGATCCCGATACCCCGGGAATTATTTGTATAAAAATCTATAAATTTATTCAGAAAGGCATATCCATACTATTCTTTCTTGGGAAAAAAATGAAATTGCGCCCGAATTTCCGATTACGAATTATAATGGTCGTATCGTACCGTATTATCAATAAGTAGACACCTCTAAACAGCTTTTGCGCAGTTATATTATATAACCGATATTATTACTGGGTAGGTATAGGTAATCAAGCAAGTCTATACCTAATACCTACTCCCACATTGGTAGCAATATCCTCTTTACGATTTCATCCTTGAACGCGACTGTTTGTGGTATTTCAAATATGAGAGTTCGCAGAAAATAATGAAGGGTTCTCGGAAGTATGACGGATATAGTGAACGATACATCTATGCTATCTTATACAAGATGTTTTTTGTTGTTGTGCCTAGTCAAATGTTGTTCTACCTACCACTTTTTAAATAAACGACGAAAATTTTTGAACTCTCCGTACAAAAATGTCAAACCAAAAAAATGTTTTTTGCCGTGGGAGAGCTATGCTTCGGCACGAAAGGACCGCCGCCCCTCTTGCAACACCGCGCTCCATCATCATTCTTTTTCTTAAGTGGTAAAACAATGTTACCCTTGACCTGAATAATAATAATATCTGGGACAAATCACACACGGTCATCTGGCCCCAAACTAGGATTCCCTGTGTCTTGGGAACCAGAGACTGATATACATACACATATACTTTTAAATACATACATATATAGATATAATACACCCAGACTCAGAGCAAACAATTCTGCTCATCACAGAAAAGTTTGCCCTGTGTGGGGATCGAACCCACGACTCTCGGATCAGAGGTCATCAGGATCGCTAACCACTTAGCCACCGAGTCAGTCGTGAATAGAATAAGCCTGATATATGTATTAACATACATCACAAAAAAACAATGAATAATAGCAGACAAATTTTTATGGTATTTTCTCTTGTTTACGTTATACTTACATACAACCTGTAATATAGGCGCTTATTTTATTAAGAACCATAAACATGTGGTATCTTTTTTTACTCCAATATACTACACTGGTGGACTAAAAAATCGACTCAAGATTTGTTGCTCGAAAACTGCTAAACACTAAAAGCAAAAAACTAGAAAACCATGAAACTAAAATCATAAACAGTAAACACACAGTTTTTGAACTTTTGGTTTAGTTTTATTTTGCTAGATTGAGTTAATTTTCCAAAAGTCGTGCATGAAACTTTGAGTCGATTTTTTGTCCATGAGTTTATAGATCAAAACATCGACATACAATGTGTTGTACAAGACCAGCTATCTTACTCTGTACTGTACTCGCGTCGATAGCATTCTTTAGGACACGTGTAGTTTTTATCGACACTATCATGCAAGCAGTTGTTTTGCGCACTTGCTTACTAAGGAATTTGAATCTCTGTTTACATTTCAGGGTAGTATGGACTCTAATGATTGCGGACGAGTGCGTACTTACACACTGGCACTAGAAAGGCATGTTATTTGTCATCGTAAGATATCATGATCCGTATTGTCATGAATATATAAGGTGCTACTTTTTTAGTGCCTGATATTTTAGTCAGTGCGTCTACTCTGGATTCTGATCGACTTTCCCCAAGGAACCCATAGTAAAATCGCAAAAAAAAATTGCACTCTTCATACAAATGGATCAGCCGAGCGGCCAAATTAGCAGGAAAAGTCCAAAAAATTTTTTACTATTTGACTATGGGTTCCTTGGTGAAAGTTGATCAAAATCAAGATTAGAAGCACTGACTAAAATATAGGGCACTAATAAAGTAGCAACCTGTACTTACAGTAATTTCGTGAAAAATCAAAAGCTCGAATATTCGACGCTTTATAGCGCGATTTTGAGGTATGCAAACCGAATTTTCAAGAAAAAACTGTTTTGAAGAATCTATTCTATCCTACGGACTGAATTAATTAAAATGACAATATGAAACGACAATTTATTTCCAGAGTGGGAGAGAGGGGTGGGGCATAGATATAGGAAGGTACGGGTACACCAATCCGGTCTACGATTGTGGAGTATGGCCTGATCATTCCAAGCTTTCAGAGAAGACCTGCGCCCCAGCAGAGGGGCGTTATAGGTTGTTAACGCTATTACATCAAACACATCTACAGTTTATAATACAATATAATACATTTTCTTATAATAGCAACTTCGATTCATACATTGTCAGTATCTTATTTACCTCTGCCGTTCTCTCCTTCAATGTTACCATCTCTTTCTCGCTTAGCACCTCGCTCTTTCCCGCATTCTTTACTAGAAAATGCTGAATGAAGAGTTTAAGGCTTTCTCTAAACATATGAAGTTTGGGTGCTTTCGATATCCGGTGGAAGACTTCGAGCGAGGACTCCAGGTCTTCATTCATGATGATGGAGAGGAGAATTTGACGCATGAAACGAACGGTCCGTTTGTTCAAATCGGAGAATTCGATTATCTGTGGAGAAGGAAAACAAGTTTTAAGAAGATGACCTGGAAAATCATCAAAATCATGGGACCCACACAAACATGGGTCCTATACCGAAAAAAAATTAGGACTATTAAAATAACATGTTAAAATATTGTAAATTAGAATAGTTCTCAAAAGGACACGAAGCCTTAGGAAATATTTTGGTTTTAGAAAGACTTTTTGTCTTTGCGAGACCGTGTGAAAATGAAAGGGCTAGACACTCAAACTTCATATCATATTTTTGTAAATGTAAAGACCTTTTATTTTTCAAAATCACCCAATAAAGCCTATGGGACACATTAACTAAGACTTGTTATAATACTTTTTACAATAACATTTGTTCTACGAATTTGCTGTAATTATTATTTTTGTGAACATTTCACACACAAATCTATCAGTTGCTTTGCCAACTTTGTGAAGAATGTTCAAAAAAATTTGGCGAGTCTTCAAAAGTCATAAAACAAAGGATGTTTAATTTCACTACTACACAGAACTTACAGTTATTTCCTATTTTGGTTCTACATCTATTTTCTTACACTTAGAATATTCCAAAAGGTTAAAAACCTTATCTTGTAAGTACTATTTGATCTTACAATGGCTACTTACAAACTTTGGATTCCCTATTGACAAAATATATTTTCACGCACATCAGCAGTGTAGAAACATGGTAACCAACATGCTTGCGTTTGCTCTGATATTTATATCCCAATTGTAGATGTTTGTAATTTTCGTATATTTATAATTTTATACCTGAGAAATAATAAGTATCACTAAATAACTAAACAGCTTTGAAGTGAGACGCAAAACTAGTCTTTAAGCAGCTCCTAGCATTCGATACAAGTCGACAAAAAATTAAATTGATTTGCTTAAATATAATACAGAAAAAAAAGAGTAACTTATTGTTGTTTAGGAATGGATAATATTTGTATTAAAAAAAAAATATGCAGTCAGATCAAATACCCTATTGCTCTAAGTTCTTGCGCAAAGACACAAGGACGATCGGCGTTGCAACTTCAGAGCCATTTAGTTATTTGGCGAAACTTGTACCTGACATTTAAGTTACAAAATTAAAATAAGATGCTTTACACATTCTTTAAAAACGTATTTTTTTCTACCTAGTACAAAGTCCCTACCACGCGGAACTCGTACACGCAACGGTTCGTACATGCAATAGAATAAACTAATACTTGTGTCTACTGATTAAAAATACAAATTATTTTCAAATTTATACACTTCTTTTCATTATTTGTTAAGTAGGTGTCTATTTTAAATTCACCGTTCATTTTCATGTATGAGTCACTCATGAATACTGTAGTAATTCTTGTTTATTAAATACTGTTTAATTACGGATTGACTAATGTAGGTTTTACGATGTTTTTACAGTGTTAGCGGTGATGTTTTAAATATTAATCATAAGGGAACGAGAAATCATTAGCTTTGATTTGAAGACACGCAGCTTTTATTCTGAACTTTACTTTGTGAATGTTGGCGTCATTTCATTTTATTGTTTCGTCGTATTTTTTGATAATTTACAAGACAATATGACATATTTGTTTGTAACATTGTATAATTCATTATTTTAATCAATCACCTTATGCAACCCCTTTTTGCTTAGAACGCAACTCCTTTTCCATAAGTTTAGTTTTATTTGCGGTTTCAGCAAACTCCTATTATTTTTTCTATGGCTAACTCTCAAAAGAAAATTTGTTTAGTTTTGTGTATTGGGTGGGGCCCACCGGCAAGGTGCCTAAAAATAAAAAAAACAATAACAAATAAAACAAATAAATACAAACCTTCAAGACAGACAGCGGCAACGA
This sequence comes from Coleophora deauratella, assembly GCA_958295455.1. Classification (NCBI taxonomy): domain Eukaryota; kingdom Metazoa; phylum Arthropoda; class Insecta; order Lepidoptera; family Coleophoridae; genus Coleophora; species Coleophora deauratella. Next base: position 2,844,077 of record OY282406.1, read on the forward strand.
CTTTTCCATAATAAGGTGCACTAGAAACTGCGCCAGGTTGCTGATATTCTGTTTTGACAGGTTCTCTATGTCTTTGATCTTGTCCCATACGGTGTACTGGATCGCCAGCTGTGAATGCAATTTGAAAATATACAGGGTGTTAAAAAAAGTGCGTTTGAAATTTTAAGGGGTTACTCAGAATCAAGTATAGAATCAAGGAAAAATATTTAAAAAATGCGCTTTTCAAACTTTTTTTTCAGATTTTCATACTAAATCTGAATAGTGAATCAAGAATTTGTATGGAAAACTGAAAAAAAAAATTGTAGAGCGGATTTTTTCAATATTTTTTCTGGATTCTATACTTGATTCTGAGTAACCCCTTAAAATTTCAAACGCACTTTTTTTAACACCCTGTATATATTATTCAGAGGTGTCAGAGGCCAAGATCCTCTTTGGGTCGCGGAGCCAGCGAAGTAAGTATAATATTACGTATATTAATATGCGAACATTGTTTGATCTACAATCAGCCAATTAAAAAAGAAAGTTCGTTAATCGTTAAGAACTCATATCGTCCCCACTGCAGGGGCACGGGTCTCTTCCCATACCTCGGGAAGTGTTAGCGATAGCAATAAGTACTTTTAATGGTAATAATTTCGGAACGTAACCTATCTTTCAATGTGTGTCTAATAAAAATGGAGCATAGGCCAACGAGTGGCACTTACACATATATAGGGTGACTTTAAATTAGTTCTTGATACGAACGGGTATGCATGTGCTCATGATAATAAACAACTTTCCCTAAGAAACCCATAGTCAAATCGCAAAAAATTTTTGGACTCTTTATACTAATTTGGCCGGTCAGTTGCTTGATTTATATGGAGACTCCAAATTTTTTTTTTGCGATTTGACTATGGGTTCCTTAGGGAAAGTTGTTTGTTATCATGAGCACATGCATACCCTTTCGTATCAAGAACTAATTTAAAGTCACCCTGTATATTTTTGCGACAAGGCAACCAGCGGCTACATAGTACATCGCCAGTACCTTACCGGACCTCAAGAAATGAGGGCACGCTCGTTAGCCCTTACTCCCATTTATCTAATTGTCTCGTGAGTTTTCTTTAAATCAAATTCCCCAGCAACCCCTATAATCTACAAGAAGGTTAGGCCATACGCCAAGTCCGGATTGGTGGAGGTCATGAGGCTAGTGGCCAACCCCAGTATCAAGCCTCCGAAATGGCTTAACGACTGCCGTCTATTGATAGCAGCCGGCACCAACGATTAACGTGGCTTGCGAAGCACGGAAACGGTCGAGATAAATGCCACTAACAGTCAAACCCATCCAGGTGGTGACCGTGTCTGTAGTCAGTTAACCTGCAAGATCGACGCGACCACGCTAGCCACACTGAGCCACGACCGCTTTAACTTTAGGTATTCCTATCCGTAACATACAGCTGCCGTGCCAGCACAGCATAGTAGCGGTTGTATGTCTTCTCCTGGAGACAGCAGGCGACCACCACGGCTCCACACGAGATAATTCAATAGTTTCTTCAATCGAAAGACTGACATCCTTTCGTTCTTTAGTTTTTATGGTTATAGAGGCCAGTGCATTGTAATGAAAGGAAAATGTGGAAGGAAGAGATTATGTTTAATGAAATGAGTGATGAGATGATATGCGAAACCAGGTATCTTACCTGGTACTTCCTATCGGTGACACACAGCTGCCGTGCCAGCACAGCATAGTAGCGGTTGTACGTCTTCTCCTGGAGACAGCAGGCGGCCAACACGTGCGCTATCTCGCGCTCCTGCTGACCCCTCAGACCCAGGTGTTGGAGCTTCTCGAAAGCGTCCATATAGTCCTGGGAATAAGGTGGTTAATTGCTAAACATCTAAGTAAGTTATTATTATTATTATTATTTATTAACTTTTTATACATCTATCATTACAGGCTTAGCCTAATGCGATAGCGTACATACATTTGAGCTTAAAAATTAAATATATAAATATTTTTCAATTTTTTACTTTAGTTTTTGATCAAATGTCAAAAACTTTTTTTTTACATAGCAAACTCGTTAACTCGTGAACAACCCATATCTTCCCCACTGCACCATCAGCCGAAAGACCTCCACTGCTGGACAAAGGCCTCCCCCAGGGATTTCCATACCGACCTCCGTCTGTTTGACAATCATCTGAGTTATTTTTTATTAAATGTCAAAAAAACATTTGTTCTACTGATGATGTCATAATTCCGTATGTTGAAATGAAATGAAATAATATTTATTCGAAGTAGGTATAATATTTATTCGAAGTAGGTATCTCTGTACACTTTTCGAACGTCATATTTTTTCTACCTAATACGAAGTTCCTACCACTCGGAACTCGTATACCTAACGTTTCGGGAAGTGTTTGCAGAGAGAGAAGAAACGTCGGGCCCTAAAGAAACTCCCTCCAACACATTTTTTTAAATAAACAAAGTTACAACAAAATTACAGCATTAATGTCATCAGTAAAATATAAGCTGGATGATTTAAACAAGTACACCCAGACTTACCTCAGCAGACATAATGACACAGAAGATGCTCCGTCTAACATCCGTATTCATACGCTGCTTCCTAGCGAGCTCTAGCAGTTTTTGGCTGACGGCGGGCTGTGCCACCGCCTTCTGTTCCGGCAGTGTGCGGTTCCCCTCCCACGCCGACCCCACTATCCACCACTTGCCGCGCTCCTCGGCTGGGAGTAGAAACAGGATTATAAATCACTTAAACCAGTAAAAAAATATAAGATAATATAAAGTTGTCCAATGGCCAATCAGCTGACCTATTTGTGTAATACATTATACAAGGTGTTAACAAATGAGATGTCATTACTTAAAGTGAGGCTTCTACTCGTGAAACTGGACAACTTTCCCAATGAAACCCATCGTGAATTCGCAAAAATTTGGACTTCCTCTACTAAGTGGGCCGATCAGGTGACCGACTCGTACGAAAAGTACACAATTTTTTTTCGCGGATTGACTATGGGTTCCTTGGGAAAAGTTGTTCAGTTTCACTAGTAGAAGCCCCAGTTTAAGTAATGACAACTAATTTCTTAACACCTTATACAGAGCGTTAAAAAAGTGCGTTTGAAATTTTAAGGGGTTACTCACAATCAAGCACAGAGCCCAGGAAAAATATTGAAAAAATCCGCTCTTCAATTTTTTTTTTTTCAAATTTTCATACAAATTCTTGATTCACTATTCAGATTTAGTATGAGAATCTGGAAAAAGAATTTGAAGAGCGGATTTTGTTCAGTATTTTTCCTGGATTCTGTACTTGATTCTGAGTAACCCCTTAAAATTTCAAACGCACTTTTTAACATCCTGTATACTTACATATATTTTTAATAGCTATGAGGAGATTCACAATAGGGATATGGACATGAAAAAAATCACTGGTTTACCCGCACAGGCAAGCAACAAGAGAACAACTTAAGTAAGCATTACCTTTCAATAAATCTTCCAATCTAATATTGAGTGGGGTCACATAGTTCCCTTTCCTAATGATCGTCTTGGTCATCTTCTTGAGCTGCTCCACATAGCTGGGATCGTAGTTGGGTATCTTCGTCAGGTTGTTGTTTTTCACCGCCATTAGCACTTCCAGCAAGAACTTCACTCTTGATCTGCGGGAGAAAGTTTTATATGGATGAGATGTCAGCTGTCTGTGGTTAATAGGATATCAAACTGTTTCATATTTGTGTGAGTAAATAACACAGTTACGTACTTATTACACAGTTTTTAAGTTTCATTTCAAGATGTTCTATCATTTCAAGCAATTATATGCTTTTCTACCTGCAAACATTTTAAAATACTGATATTGTTAACGTTAGGACACTGCTTCCTATTCAACGCAGGGTAACCCCAAACCCTTCACACCACTCCTGCCCATACAGCACAGGGCTACCAACACAACGAAATTTGTCCCTTACAAGCACTATGTCGTTTGATTTCCTAGTCCCTGCTCCGCCCACAGCGCAGGGCTACCAACACAACCACTTTGCCCCTTGGTTTCTAGCCCTTGTTCCGGCTATAGCGCAGGGTTACCAACACAACCGCTCTGCCCCTTGGTTCCCATATCCCTCCTCCGCCCACAGTGCAGAGCTACCAACACACCCGCTCTGCCCCTTGGTTTCCTAGCCCCTGCTCCAGCCACAGCGCAGGGTTACCAACACAACGCATTTGTCCCTTCTAAACACTCTCTGCTCTTGGTTTCCTAGTCCCTGCTCCGACCACAGCGCAGGGCTACCAACACAACCGCTCTGCCCCTTGGTTCTCAAATACCTGCTCCGGCCACAGCGCAGGGCTACCAACACACACTCACCCGGCAGCGGCCCCGCCCGCAGTCCCCGCGGCTTGCGCCTGCGCATGTTGCACGAACGTCTTCAGCGCGGCCGGCTCTTCCCGCCGTAAAACCCCGCCCACACAGCGCAGGGCTACCAACACACACTCTATGTTCTTCTCGGTTAGTTGTTCGAGTAGACGGTACAGGATGTCGTAGAGGAGAGACGCTTGGTAGATCTGATGAAGAGTATGGGTCGGTTAAAAAAAGTTTTCAGCTGAGAAAAGTCTATAGTGGGTAGATAGGTACACAAAAACTACAAGTTCTTCCTTCACAAATAACAGTTTATTGATAGTTAAAAAGCTAATACTTTTAAACTTTCTACTAGGTAGAAAAAAAAACGATTTAAAATAATGTGTAAAGCATCTACCTAAATATTTGTCTATATGTTCTCGTAGTTAATTCAAATAACTAATTCTGTACTGAGATTGATTGATTTATTCTATTTATAGTATATATCTTTTTAATAATCTTTAAAGAAATGAAGATTAAACAAGTAGGACTTACCTTGAAACAATACAAGTGCGATAAACAGGAGACCAAATTATCCAACCTCTTGTCTTCAACCGGTTGAGGAGTTTGCATCATTTCATCGAACTGTTTTGTTAGTTCTTGTAAGAAGTGGGCACCTGAAATAACGTTTTTTATTTAAAGGAGACGTTTCACGGGACTATGGAGCTTGGACCTGGTCTGTGTACTAAACATCATAAATAAGTCATTAGAAACATAGTCTTTTCTAATTGTACATTTCCTTCGATTTACCTTCTATGCGAGGTTCATCTAGTTTCTCAGATTTAACAATCGCAACACATAAATCACCCAACATGGCGAAGCGAGCGCAATTTTGAGCATTTTACGTTCAGAAACTAGATTTTGTACATACGATTGAAATTAATAATTTTGGTGTCCGACAAGTAACTCGAAAACCAGCTGTTATGCTTGTAAAAGAGGCAAGGCATATCCGTAGGTTTTAAAATTCGTACACAAATGTCAGAAGTCAGAACAGAAGCGTGTTCAGTCAACTTCAGTCAGTCAGAGTCAGAGAAAGCACCTGAGGAATATGTGGACGTAGCCGTAATTTCTGAACGTGACCTACTATTGCAAGCTTCAGTGTTACCATTTATATTGTAAAAACTGCTGACAAAACATTATGCTTGAACCACGCAACCCTGCTTCTAATATTTTTTTCATTATTTTTCCTAGAAAGCCTATATTTTTTATATTCTTCGTACTACGTACATTTCCAGGCACAAAATGAAACGTGTCCTTTATTACTAATAAAACTTTGCGAAAAATTCAAAGTTTCTCTGTTATGTTGTCATCTAATTGCGAACGCTCCTGACTACTGATTGGAGGGTTGTGGGTTCAGTTTCCACCCAGAGCAAACATTTGTGTGATGAGCAGATTTGTCCGCTCCGTCTGGGTGTATTATATGTAGGTATCGTGTGTCGCTGGATATTAAAAATAGGAGATTAAAATTCTATAGTTTATGTTAAAATTTCGAGATATAAAAGTAAATGCTTCCCCGTATTGTCTATCAAATTTGTGAACTCGCTTTGGTGTTCAGACGAAAAGGTACTTTGGATTTGTGGCTACAGTATTATCCATGCCCATTGTTTAAAACCCTTACCTATCTCAGTAGCCACGTTAGCATGTAACACACTGACTAAGGCCGCATTTTCGGCCACCATTCTATCCGGGGTCGCCGACACAGCCACCGCCGCCTCCAACCACAGCTGACACAAAGCGCTGTTGACCGAATGGCGACTGTTCGAGGAGTACAGGTTTTCTATTGTGGTACAAGCCCAGTGTAGGTTTGTTCCCGCCAACTTGTTGAGGACACCTGAAAAGAGACAAAAAATAATATATACCTACTACGGGTCTTGAAGTTAGTTTTTGAAGCTTTAAGTTTGTGTTTTGGGTCGCGGGAAGTCTCAAACGGTTGGACCGATTTAAATGCGGGTTTTTTCACTTGAAAGTAGATTTCATTGCAGTGGTTCTCAACTATGTTTGGTGAAAATCGGTTCAGTGATCTTAGAGTTATTTGACTTTGTCGGGTGGTAGTTGTTTCCCGTTAACGTCAGAATGGCGAGTCACTGGTCGTATTTTGAATTGAAATAGTGGCCAATTTTATTTTTTCTTCTATTTGCGTCCTATCCCGAGTCATTTGCTTCCTTTTTATTTTTGGCACTATTTCTATTAAAAATAATTTTATTTTTTCTTCTATTTGCGTCCTATCCCGAGTCATTTGCTTCCTTGTTATTTTTGGCACTATTTCTATTAAAAATAATTTTATTTTTTCTTCTATTTGCGTCCTATCCCGAGTAATTTGCTTCCTTGATATTTTTGGCACTATTTCTATTAAAAATACGACTAGTAACTCGCCATTCTGGCGTTTGACTTTTGACTATCGGGTAGTACTTTTTTTACCCGCGACCACGGCGGGAGAGTGATGCCGTTTCTTTGTTACATACAATTATAGAATAGTTATGCACCTATTCAGTGTATAAATATAGGTAACATGAGGTCTCCATTGTACCTATAATTGTATTTAAGTTTTAATTAGGTTTAGACTCCCCGGGGTAAAGGGGGTAAACTTTTTCAGAGTGGTGTTAAGTAAAGTCAACATTTAAATATCCTATTAGAGAAGATAAAATAAATAAGCATTGATAGTAACATACTTTTGATTTGCCTCTTTAACTGCGCCAACTCTTTGTCTGACGCTGAATCTTTATTTCTTAGATGTGGAGGTATGTAGACACCCTTTTCTTCCTGCAAATGTTTTTAAATCAATAATTATTTTACCTCTATAGGTTTAACTGCTGTGTCTGAATGATCAGCTTTTCTGTCTACATGATTTTTCTCTGGTCATAACCTGTATGGGTTGTGTGTTACTTGACATGACATGTACAATTATTATCAGACATCAAATGAAATATTTTCGACTTTTTGGCGGGAACTCGCGGCAAGAGTTTGTCATTTTTGTTTTATTATCCGAAAAAATAGATATCGTGGTTTTTAATGCATAATATTGATAGTGTATTGTTCAATAAAGTGCCATTTAAGTGTCTAATATGTAGGATAATGAAATAAAAGTGTGTAGACTGTGTTTCGAGTGCTCTCAAGAAGTCCATGAAATCTTCATCAAAAGTGCTATCATTTTGCTGAAGAATAGGAAAATTTAAATACAAAAGAAATGGCTTTGGCCTCAATTGAATTTTCCTATAAAGACGAAGAGGTACGGAAGAAATGGCTTTTGGCCTTTAAATACAACAGCAGATTTACAACAGACCAGGCTGTATGGCTCTGATCCTTTGCCTTCCCCATCTCGGGGTAAAAAAAAAAAAAGAAAAAGAAATATTTTCTCAATCAGTATGTTACTTACTTTAATAATGTTTCCTTCCTTGTCCCTTTTTCTTCCATAAATATCCTCCCATACGTCAGGTTTTTCTTTCTTCTCTGCTGGTTCTTCATCATTATCAGCTTCACATGTTTCATCACCAAATACATCTAAATCGTCATCATCATCACCTGATAAATGTGAAACTTCATCATCGCTAAATACTTTGTTTAAATCATCTTCTGATATTATTCTTTCTTCACTGTTTTTTTTAGAATCAGCTGCTTCATTATTTTTTGTAGGCTTCTCGAGTTTTTGAGCTTTTTTGGTTTTGGCTTTTGCAGATTTTGTTGGTTTCTCTGAAAATTAAAGGAAATTATTTGTTAGTAGGAAACAGAAAAGATTATTAAATACTAAAAAAGAGTGGCTTATTTTTCAGTGAATATGTTACCTTCAGGTGCTTCATCAGAATCTTCACTTAAGTCGTCAAATTCAGTTCCACTACCATCATCGCCATCATCTTCCATATCTTCACCACTTGATTCACCAATTAGCTCTTCATCATCTCCGAGTGCATCATTTGAGTTTTCATTACCATCAAGTTCATTATCTGTGCCTTCATCACTATCGTTTTCATCTGCACTTGTTTCATCTTTATTTTTGTCTTTTACTTTCTTTTTATCAATTTTTTTGCCAGTTACTTCAGCCAGATCATCTTCAAAATCTGATCCTGCTTCCACATCAGCTAGATGCTTCTCAGCAGCAACTATTTGCTCAGTATTATTTCTATCACACACTTCTAAAACATCTGTGTTGGGAGTTAGAGAAGTAATCATATTATATTATGTCAAATTTTCATTAGCATTTTTATAATTAGTATATTTTTGATGTCTCTGTAAATGTTTCTGTTGGATATCTTTGTTTTGTTTCCATATTTTAGATTATGAGTATTTGAAATAACTACTAACAAGTTAAGAGATATATTAGGAAGTTGTAACACTGAGTTCAAATTCTTAAAAAGTACCCACTGCTCTAATGGGCCCAGGATTTCTTACATTTTTCTCTCAATTATAGTGTTAATTAATCCAGTAAGAGTTTAATTAGTAATAATACATTTTTAATATTTTAATAGGTGGCAGTAGTCATTTTTTATCAGACAGATTATCAGAAGACTACCTATCAGCCTTTTGCCATTTTACACATTAAAAAAATACTAATAACTATAAGCTGGTCAATTCTTACTAAATAATAAAAAGGATACAGTCTAAACCATCTTCAGCAAAGAAATTATTCTTATTCTTTGTTTTATTCAACCCAAGTTGTTTCTCTAACTTCTTGATGAGTCTGTCCTCTTCCTCATTGGCTTGCAGCAGCATCTTCCTTCTCTGTTCCTCCATTTGGGAAGTGAGGCGTTTCACCTCATTTTGTTCTTTCTGTCGCTCTCTCTTAAGTATGTCTTGAGGTGATTGTAGGACTTTTTGTTTCTTTTTCTAGAAAATATTAAACTAATTATAGTTCATTCCAATCAAAAAAAAGCAAAAGGTAAACAAACGTAGTATGCAGATGACATTGACATGTGTCAGTTCCATAGTAAGTTTGTTTACGTTTTGCTTTTTTTGATTAGAATGAACCATAGGAATTTTTGGTGAACTAAAGATGTTACTGAATCAAAGTTCATTAAAATAAAAATTCTTTTGAAAGTGGAAAAACTCCACCACTTATTACATTGACAGAGGGGTTACCCCACTTCCCCTTCTCAACCTACTATTCCTAGACAACTTTCCACCTCTTTGAAATAAAAATAAAAAGATATATATTTCAATAAACTAAAAACAGTAGTGTGCAATAAAGTATATATTTACATGTAAAACTTAAGAGCAAGATTTTTTGGTAGTGAATCTATTACGATTTTCTTCGTAATCCAACAATATTGTAAACTTACTTTTACTTCTGTTTCTGGTTCTGGACTACCATCAGGACGTTTTACAAATCTTCCCGGAGTCAATTTCGGTTGTTCTTGCAAATTTTTCTTTTTCAAATAGTGTTCTTGGCGATGTACCTTTTTCTGCTGTCTTTTTTGTTTTCTAATCGCTTTTCGTGAATTAGTGAATGCTGCACGATGTGTAGACTTGTTTTTCTTCATATTTATTAAGTAAAATTCACTGATCTATTTGAAATTATAAAAAACACAAATTAAAAACAATATTTTTGAGGTTATAAGTTATAGCAACTGTCAACAACACATGTTATGTGAGTTTTGTTCCAAAACTATAGCTTACAGGCTTGTTAGGTAGACTTTTTTAGGAAAAGATGCCACAACGACGAAGCCCGACGGCGACGACGCACCACTGCTGCGACCGCACTTCGCACCGGAACGCATGTCGCCGCCGCCGTAGAAAAGGATGGTAAAAAAATAATATTTCTTGTGGTACGATACCTAAGCATACTAGTTTTCTGAACGCATCACTGCTTTACATTCCTTTTGCCGCAGAACGTGCGCTGAACCTCTATAACCAAAGACAATGCTAAGAACTATATGTTTGACATTTGAAAAAGTCTGTCAAACTTTGTCTATGGTTCAAAATTCACCAAAGCGCGCATGACGGCGAAGAATTTTTCGTGAAGAATATTTTGAAAATCAGCTAAACTCTGAAGAGCTCGCGCTCAGCGACAACTGCCCCGCAGTCTTCTTGTGTTAAACTGTTATTGCAACATACGGCATGATGGTGGAAGGCTCGGCGTTTACGCGAAACGATGTGTTCCAAATGGCAGTACGAGTGGCTTTTGTGTCTGCTGTGACTTACTTCTCAATAAAATGGCTGGTGAATCAGATAGACCCCACTTCCAAGAGTCGGAAGAAGGCTGAGGAGCGGGCACGCGAACAGTTACGCAAGTAGGTACCTATATCGATCGGGGATTTACCCATGCTTCCTTCACTAACCATGGATTTAGTCAGCGTATCCATAAACCCCGACATCTCGGTGTCTTAAACTCACCATTTGAATTACATGAGTATTTATTCATGCATCGTGGCCCTGGTCATTGCATCATGATTTCATTGGTGTCTCCACCGGATCTCCAGAAGTACCAGGAATGGTTGTATTCTGAAGCTGTGTTGTGTTACTCCTGTGAGTTCAACTTATGACCCAAATATGCGTGTCTGTTCCATTAATTATATTCCTCATTTAGTATACATTTAGTAGGTGGCTGTAAAGTGTACAATATATACATCAGAATGGCCCTGACAAAGTTATATAATAGAGGCTTTAGTCGCATCACATTCTATTAGGTCACAGTGATCCATTCGGGACAATTTTTATTCATATTATATTTTTAACTAAATATTAAATAATAATAACATGTAACATGTAGAGAAAGAGAAAACGAATATCATTCTGATTGGATATCTAAAGAAGTTGGCATATTTCAGTAACAAACTTAGCCATTTCTCTTGTATGTTCCCTAAACATTTCCGCTATGAATGGCCGACTTTGCCAGCATACAGCTAACAAGAATTGTATTGGAATTATTTCTTATTTATAGGTTTATGTTGGGTTTATGCCAAAAATGCTTTTGTTGGATGTCTTTGTGTTTTCTTTCCATATTTCTGTATTCTAAGTATTTGAAAGAACTACTAAAAAGTTTGATATATGTTACAGAAGTTGTAAAATTGGGTTTAAGAGGTTCAAATTAAATTCTTATAAAGTACTGGCTGCTCTATTGGGACCAGGATTTCTATTGTTTTCCTCCCAAATACAATATTAATTAATTCAGTAAGAGATGTTATTGTATCTAAAAAAAAAATAACATTTGATGCAATGTATTTTTAACTGACTTCAAAAAAAAGGAGGAGGTTCTCAATTCGTCGGAATCTTTTTTTAATTTTTTTTTTAAAGAGTATACTTCACAGGTGGTCCCATATAAATTTTATCAAAATCGATTCAGCGGTTTTTGAGAAAATCAACAAAAACATAGCAAAATTGGAGTTGTTGCGATTGAAGTCGGTTGTTTTTAACGTATTCAGCGTGGTCAATTATAACAAATCAGTAACACTTTCAGATGAGTAATAAAAATAGGTATACATAAATCATGCTGTAATCTGGTCACAAAATGAGATTCCTTGTACTCTATATGGGAATCAGAGAGTTATATACAATACATACTTATATTGTATGTACTTAATATTTACATATATACATACATACATATATTATACATCCAAACACAGCAAACATGTATGCTCATTGCTCATTAGACAAATCATACGAGATTGAACCCAAGGCATAGTAGTAAGGAAAGCAAAGCACTATGCCACTGAGTCATTTGGTTATTATGGTTATGTTACTCAGTCCCAGTTTTCTATTCATTAGTCTAACAAGTCACAAGTGTATAGCAACTTGGACACATTATTGCATTAGTTCTGTCTAGTAGTACACTTATATGCTGTGTAGCGTGTACTACTTAGCTTAAATTAGTGTTCTTTTTCATTATCTTTACATGTCTTTACCATGGGTTGTCTGGAAGATAAAGATGTTGCTTGTAGCAATAAAACCATCTTTGTTCACTAAGTTTTATTTTATAACAAGGTTCCGCCCGTGACTTCGTCTGCGTGGACGTTAGAATTGGACCCAGAGAGAAAGAAAATATTACTGTGGAGCCATCTAGTGACAAAGTGGAAAATTTGAGTTTTTAAGTATTCCTCCGGGAACCCTTAAGTTTTCCAAGATAAAAAGTATCCTATGTGTTAGCCGAGTGCTTTATCTATCTACCTATCAAACATCCAAATTCGTTCAGAAGTTTCGGCGTGAAAGCGGAACAAACAAACAAACATCCATACTTTCGGATTTATAATATAAGTGAGAAGTGAGATGAGATATTTTCTTTTTCAATTTCGTAATTTTTTTCTTATCCCATATCTAAACAAGCACATATTATAAAATAGCAGATTTTGTAGGTAGGTTTCCCATAAGTAAAATAAAAATAGGATTTTTGTTTTTTTTTTATCATTTTCAATTAAATGTTTTTGTCAAGTGTGAAAATTAACACTTTATTTTTGTGTGGCTCAAATTAATTGCTTGTATGGATTAATTCTTTGCATTTCATTCAAACACAAAACAGTTTGACAATTTTCAACGCCAAAATTGTTTTCATAAAAAAAAAATACTGCATACTCCATTTCATTAACATCTGTGGCTGTTTTCTTAACTCAAATATAAAATTTATATTTTATTCACATTATGAAACAGCCACTGAACAGTATGCATTGTTAAGGGTAACTTCCAGAGCGGGGCTCGGCAGCCGGCACTCTCTTCAGCTGGACAAGTTAACGGACCATGAGATGATCATTGCTTCACAGCTTGTTGTGCCTGATGAGATGAATGTAAGTAGTGTTTGGTTTGCGATGAAGATTTTAGTATTGGTAGTGGAGTCTTGTATTTGTTTCAAAACTCCTATGAATCAGTCTATATTTTTATTTTTTACCTTTTTTAATTTTCTTGCCATTTAACATTAAAAAAAATGATGAAGATTTTAGTATTGGTAGTGGAGTCTTGTATTTGTTTCAAAACTCCTATGAATCAGTCTTTTATATTTCTTTTTTACCTTTTTTAATTCTCTTGCCATTTAACATTAAAAAAAATATACAAGTTTGCATGTAAGGATCGACATGGTCAAGTATAGAATTGTACCAATTGGAAAAGTATGAAGAAGTCTGCCAAACGTTTGCTCTTTTGCAGAGATCAAAAAAGTCAAAAAATAACTGATTACTCTAAACAAATCTATTCACTTTTGCGATCATTATTTGTTACTCAGTATAAAAAAAAGCACCTTGGCCTTACCCTTAGGCTAATCCAATTATTTTCGCTAACATTGTAACTATTCTTGAAGCCGTGATCGGAAACGGCTCTGATCTCAGCATGAGCTGCAGTTTCCTGCAGCGCTAATTTTCAGTCGATTACATTGCCTACATTTTAGTACCAACTGCATTTTTAATATTGTCCTATTTTGTTGTTATAAATAAAGAGTATATCCGTCTGTTGATTCTGATGATAATGACTGTTTGTATCCAAAATAAAATAAATAAAAAATAATTGTATGATTTCCTTAATACGTTTTTTTATCATCATATCAATTGGAAGATCAATGTTGAACAAAATCTATGGTGCTTGAAACTTAGCATGGTTCTTAGCCACATTAATCCACAAACAAACCTTACTTCCTACAAATCTGACTAGATCAACAGTCGACTAAGGATAATCGACACTACGTCCGTCTTAGTAAAATTAATATAATTGCATTTTTTATTTGGGATAGAAAGAAAAAATTTACCAAAAAGAAAAGTAAATTAAAAATATATGGGGTGTTAAAAAAAGTGTGTTTGAAATTTTAAGGGGTTACTTACAATCAATACGTACAGAATACATAAAAAATATTAAAAACGCACTTTTTTAACACTGTATAAATAGGTTAAAACCAACGCCAGAACTCAACTCAACAGTCCAACTTCGCAGGTGAACTGGAAAGACATAGCGGGGCTGGACCACCTGATCCAGGAGCTGCGGGAGACCGTGATCCTGCCGATACAGAAGAGAGAGCTGTTCGCTGATAGCCGCCTCACGCAGCCTCCTAAAGGCGTCTTGCTGCATGGACCTCCAGGTTAATGGTTTTTGTTTTTATTTTTCTGGGTTCTGTACCCTAACAACACCTTAAAATTTGTACTAAAATTATGCTAAATGAAAATGAAATTTTATTCGAAGTAGGTCGCAGTGTACACTTTTCGAACGTCTTTCTTTTTTTATCTACCTAATACGAGGTTCCTACCACTCGGAACTCGTATACCCGCCGTTTCGGGAAGTGTTTGCGGAGTGAGAAGAAACTACGGGCCCTAAAGAAACTCCCTCCAACACTTTTTTTGTAAATTTCTTATATTCTATTACATCTTAATTCTAGGTCAAGAAATGATTTATATAATGTCATGACTGTAAATGAAAACAATAAGAATAAAAAAAGAAAGGTTTCAAAAGATATAAAAGATATTTGTAGACTAACAATTACAAAATCCAATGACAAGAGCAGGCCAGTTCACACGGACAGCACCCGACCACGAGTATAACGCGAGAGTCAGCCATCGTTCCCCTCAACCATATTCGAGGGAAGCGACCGATACGCCAGCTAGTTTATTTATTTATTATCTGTTAAAATTAAACTAGTATAATATATACATACATACATAGTTATGCTCGAAAAACTGTCTAGGTAATAAATCTGATATAAAGTCTCTTTTACGGCATTTAACATTCAATGTTAAATTCTAGCCATAGTAGTAAAATTTGCATTCGATAATTCCAGTTAACCATTGCATAACTATCACATTTACTATCAGAGTGTTAGTAACAGAATTATTATTCTTCTTGATTAACCTCAGAGTCGAATGTACTAAATGTGTGAAATCCTTACGTTCCCAGGATGTGGCAAAACCCTAATAGCGAAGGCGACCGCCAAGGAAGCGAACATGTCATTCATAAACCTGGATGTGTCTCTGCTCACTGACAAATGGTACGGAGAGACGCAGAAGCTAGCCGCGGCCGTGTTCAGTTTAGCTGTCAAACTGCAGCCCTGCATTGTGTTCATAGGTGAGTCAAATAGTTCACAGTTCAGTCAAAAAATTTACTGTTGAGTCAAATTATTCACAAGTGTGTCAAATTGTTCAGTTTCACTTAGTAACTGCAGCCTTGCGAATTGCGTTATTTTCAATGGCGGGTCAATTGTTCACAGCTCAGTCAATAAAATGACTGGTGAGTCAAATTATTCACGAGTGTGTCAAATTGTTCAGTTTAACTTTGTAACTGCAGCCTTGCGAGTTGCGTTATTTTCATAGGCGAGTCAAATAGTTCACAGCTCAGTCAGTAAAATAACTGGTGAGTCAAATTATTGACGACTGAGTCAAACTGAACTGTCTAACTGTCAAATTGCAACCGTGCGTTCTTTTTCATAGGCGAGTCAAAAAAGTTCACGGTTAAGTCAAAAAATGAATTAAGAGTCAAATTATTCCATTTTGAGTGTAGCTGTCAAACTGCAGCCTTGCGTACTTTTCATAGGCGAGTAAAAAAGATCAAGTCAAATATTAATAAGTGAGTCAAATACACTGGTGGACTAAAAATTGACTCAAGATTTGTTGCTCGACTTTTGATAAAATAACTCAGTCTACAAAACTGATAAACACTAAAAGCAAAAAACTAGAAAACCATCAAACTAAAATCATAAACACTAAACACACAGTTTTTGAACTTTTGGCTTAGTTTTATTTTGCTAGATTGAGTTAATTTTCCAAAAGTCGTGCATGAAACTTTGAGTCGATTTTTTTGTCCATCGAACGTTAGTCGTTACGTTACGTCGAACGGTTAACAAGTGAGTCAAATTGTTCAGTGAGTCAAGCTGTTTAGTCTAGCTATCAAACTGCAGCCTCGCATTGTGTTCATAGATGAGTCAAGTATTCTGATTTTGTGTCATTTTATATATACACCTTATTCCCATTGGGGTAGACATTTTAAGGTCTTCATAATGATATCAAAACGTAATAAGACTTTGTTATGTTTGTTGAAAATATAAGTTTTATTATTTTATTTACAACCTTCCGCTGCCATATCCACATATTTCACTATTCTTTCGAAAACTAAAAGTCCCCTTCGTCTGTGACAGACGAGATCGAGTCGTTTCTGCGCACGCGCACGCAGCACGACCACGAGGCCACGGCGATGATGAAGACGCAGTTCATGTCGCTGTGGGACGGACTGATCACTGACCCCACCTGCACCGTCATCATCATGGGTAAGCTATGGTCATCATCATCATCAGCCATTATACTTTTTTTCCGCGTAAATGTGACGCCGCCCGTGTTTATCATCTCTAATACATACATTATTATTATTAGCCAAAAGATGTTCACTGCCGAACTAAGGCCTCACCCAAGGATTTCCACACCGACCGATCCTGCGTTGCCCGCATCCAGTGGCTTCCCGCAATCTTCACCCAGGTCATCATTCCACCGAGTGGGAGCTTGCCTGCGCTACGTCTTCCGGTGCGGTTTAATGCCCCAACGGCATCTGTTCCGAGCTACGAGTATGTAGCCATTATAGTATATGAATTAAAGCGTCTTCGCCCGCGTGGATATGGCTTTTCTAGATACTTTGGAATCTCGGGGTACACCGTGATCCAAACAAGAAATAATTATAACACTGATTTACCCTTCAGTGTTTAATTGATTATATTTTTACTGTTGTAGATTTTAATTTTATTTTACTCTACTTCTAAGCTAAATTAACAATTCGTCACCTGAGTGCTTATTTGTCCAATCGACCATATTAACGAAAATCACTTTCAAATGCAGTTTTCATAAAGTTTAAATTTCCCGTCGATTGGTGTATGATTCTTATAATTCAGACCTAAAGAACATTAAAAATATAATTACCTGTTGAAAACGCAATCTGTAAGAAATCATTTAATTTACGTGAAATAATCAGTAAAAATTTTGTTGTATAAAGTTTTGGTTAAGGACATTGAACAAATAAGCACTGAGGTGACGAATTGTTTTATTAATTAAAAGTCTCCCTGTAATTTGCGCAGGCGCCACGAACCGCCCCCAAGACCTGGACAAGGCGATCCAACGCCGCATGCCGGCCACCTTCCACGTGCCGATGCCCAACGAGGCGCAGCGCGAGCGCATCCTGCAGCTCATACTCAAGAACGAGCCCGTCGCCGCCGACGTGAGACACTCAGATACATAGATGGATGGATAGATAGATAGATGAGTAGATAAATAAATGGATGGATAGATAGATAAACGTTTATTCAAACGAGGCACAGCGCGAGCGCATCCTGCAGCTCATTGTCAAGAACGAGCCCGTTGCCGCCGACGTGAGATACTCAGATACATAGATGGATGGATAGATAGATAGATGAGTAGATAAATAAATGGATGGATAGATAGATAAACGTTTATTCAAACGAGGCACAGCGCGAGCGCATCCTGCAGCTCATTGTCAAGAACGAGCCCGTTGCCGCCGACGTGAGATACTCAGATACATAGATGGATGGATAGATAGATAGATGAGTAGATAAATAAATGGATGGATAGATAGATAAACGTTTATTCAAACGAGGCACAGCGCGAGCGCATCCTGCAGCTCATTGTCAAGAACGAGCCCGTTGCCGCCGACGTGAGATACTCAGATACATAGATGGATGGATAGATAGATAGATGAGTAGATAAATAAATGGATGGATAGATAGATAAACGTTTATTCAAACGAGGCACAGCGCGAGCGCATCCTGCAGCTCATTGTCAAGAACGAGCCCGTTGCCGCCGACGTGAGATACTCAGATACATAGATGGATGGTTGGATAGAAAACTGGATAGATAGATAGATGGTTGGATAGATGGATAAATATATGGATGGATGGATAGATGGATAGGCAGATAGAAGGATAGATCGATAGATAGATGTCTTGATGGATATATGGCAAGATTTATTGATGGATGGATGGATGAGCTTATACAATAATCAGTATTTAAGTGTCATAAGTGGCTCAGTGCGCTTTGCGTGGTCGCGTCGATCACGTAGGTTAACTGACTACAGACACGGTCATAATCTGGATGGGTTCGACTGTTAGTGGCATTGATCTCGAACGTTTCCGTGCTTAGCAATACACTTTCAACCGTGGTAGAAGAGACCCGTGCACCTGCAGTGGGGACGATGTGGGTTGTTAATAACCAGTGTCATACATAAAGCGAGTGACGTCATGTTATGCACAGATCGACTTCATGTGGCTTTCTCAATACACGGAAGCGTTCTATAGCTTCTAATTTATAGGGGGTGATCTGTAATGGGAAGAGACTTGTGCCCCTGCAGTGGGGACCATACGGATGTAAAGTAAGTAAATGTCAAAAAGCCGATATAGGGGGTGATCTGTGATAGCAAGACCGGTGCCCCTCCAGTGGGGACGATATGGATGGTTAACAAGTGATGCGTTGTGCACAGATCGACTTCAAGCGGCTGGCTCAGTGCACGGAGGGGTTCTCCGGCTCGGACCTGCACGAGCTGTGCCGCCAGGCCGCCGTGTACCGCGTGCGGGACATGGCGCGCGGCCAGCTAGCGCGCTCCAACGACTCCAACGCGGTATGTGTACTGGCTTAGACATTAGACTGTGTGGTCTTCAGACTAGCCTCTTCAAGTAACTAATGTTGACTGTTAGTCATGTGAGTGGCTTCAATCGGCTGTACCGCGTGCGGGACATGGCGCACGACCAGATAGCGACCAGATCCAACGCGGTATGTGTTATCAATGGCCTCTGCGTCTATTACAGACGATTTACTGCAGTGTATTGGCGCTATTCCGTGTTATTAAGCACGCAGCAAAGCAAAGGTGGAATAACCTCTCACCAGACTGCACTGCTTGGGACGGAGTTAAGGTAACGCAGGGCTGCCCAGGACGTGCGTTTTTTTTTTATGGCAGAGGTGGCAAACTAGCAGACGGATCACCTGATGGTAAGCGATTACCGCCGCATATAGACACCCGCAACACCAGAGGAGTCACAAGTGCGTTGCCGGCCTTTGATATGGGAGTACGCTCTTTTCTTGAAGGTTTGAATGTCGTATCGGTCTGGAAATACCGCAGGCGACAATTCATTCCACAGTTTGGTTGTGCGAGGCAGAAAGTTTCTAGTGAAACGCACAGTTGTGGACTGCCAACCATCTATGTGATGGGGATGAATATATTGTCGCGTAGAACGATGGCGGAAAGAGGCGGCAGGGATCAATCCGAACAATTCCTCGGAGCACTCCCCATTGTACAAGCGATAGAGAATGCAGAGCGAGGCTATACTTCATTCCAATAAAAAAAAAGCAAAACGTAAACAAACTTACTATGGAACTGACACATGTCAATGTCATCTGCATACTATGTTTGTTTACCTTTTGCTTTTTTTTGATTGGAATGAACCATACATCTCTACGCAGCGCCAAGGAGTCAAGCCGATCTGAAATATCCTGGCAGCCGACGATTCGAGTTGCTCTCCGTTGAATGCGGTCCAGAGGAAGAAGCTGGTACTGGGGTACCCCTGCCCAGAGATGAGAACAGTATTCCATGTGAGGCCGAACCTACGTTACCCTCTCGTTCTCGCTGGCTGATTCCATTACGTGTTATATTAGCTTAGATAGTAGACGATGTGAGCTTCAGACTAGGGTGGTTGAGTGTTAGTCATCTGAGTGACTTCAAGCGGCTGCCGTGAACCGCGTGCGGAACATAGCGCGCGGCCAAATAGCGCACTCCAGCGACTCCAATGCGGTATGTTATATGTAGTTTGTTATTCCAGATTCTCGGTCGATTAAGTCTGGGACCTTTGGAAGGCGTGTGTGGGGCCGAAGCCAACACGTAGAGGACCGTTTGTTTATTATCAGGCATCTTAGTAGTTTATTTACAGACAGGCTCATAGATACATAAAATCTAGATACTAGCAATATTACTAGAGACTATTTATACTATCGTATCGTCTTAGATATGGGACTGCGTGGATTTCAGAATACGGTATTTGACAGTTTCAAAAATAAATTGTAAAATATTATTCACTAAATAGCATGTCTCCTACAATTGCAAAAATAATTTACACTATTAATGACCAACCAAAATCAGTGAAGACATAAAAAGCTTACACTACACGTGCTCAAATTCCGAAACATACATTGCATTCTTTTCTCTTGTGGCATAATTTAACCGTGCTATCCACAAGGTATAGACGGCGGTTGCGGCGTTGCGCATGTTAGGCAAGCTGGTGTTGCACTTAGCATCCCCCGCGGTCACGTGTAGGGCATTAAGATTTTCACCTACGGATGGACGTGTGCAACGCCACCATCATACACATCTAGAAATCAGATGTTTTCCTTCACCGTTAAAGCAGTCGGTATGGATTTAAGTTTTGAAAAACTCAGGTACGTTGGCCAGGATTTGAACCCGAGACCTCTGGTTAGGAGGATGGAGTTACTACCCGTGGAGCCACGGACGCTCTTTTATGATGTATTTACGAAATGCGTATAATGTCTCAATTTGCTACAATCCACAGGACAAGCCCACCAAGGAAGGCGACGACTCAGACGAGGAGTACGTGGACGCCCTGCGAGCCATCACCATGGAGGACTTGCGGCTGTCGCTCGCTCGCCTGAAGGACTCCAAGGTGGCGTGCGGCGCCGCGCTGCCCAGCCTCAGGATAGAGCTCGACTAGGCCGTGAGTCCGCTTTACTAATAGTTACAATTGTTTGCACGGTGCACGCTAGATGTCGCTAGCGCTGCCCAGCCTGCGGATAGAGTTCGACTAGCCCAGGTGAGTCTTACCAAAGTTTCCAATAGTTCACACGGTGCGCACTAGATGGCGCTAGCGTTTACTACATTTTTTAATTTTTTTTATGGCAACGGTGGCAAACGAGCAGATGGATCACCTGATAGTAAGCGATTACCGCCGCCCATAGACACCCGCAACACCAGAGGAGTCACAAGTGCGTTGCCGGCCTTTAATATGGGAGTACGCTCAAGAAGAAAACTTGAAAGTTTGAATGTCGTATTGGTCCGGAAATACCGCAGGCGACAATTCATTCCACAGTGTGGTTGTGCGCGGCTGAAAGTTTCTAGTGAAACGCACAGTTGTGGACTGCCAACCATCTTTGTGATGGGGATGAAATTGTTGTTGCGTAGAACGATGGCGGAAAGAGGTGGCAGGGATCAATTCGAGCAATTCCTCGGAGCACTCCCCATTGTACAAGCGATAGAGAATGCAGAGCGAGGCTACATCTCTCCGTAGCGCCAAGGAGTCAAGCCGATCTGAAATATCCTGGCAGCAGACAATTCGAGTTGCTCTCCGTTGAATGCGGTCCAGAGGGAGAAGCTGGTACTGGGGTACCCCTGCCCAGAGATGAGAACAGTATTCCATATGAGACCGAACCTGCGCCTTATAAAGTTGCAGGCGATAGGACGGAGTGAAATATCGTCTCGATCTATTGAGCACACCAAGCTTTTTCGAGGCTAATTTAGATGACCACTGAATTGGACTTCACTCGATATGTGGACACCAAGGATTTCGATACTAGCTGAGGCATTTAAGGGAGTGTCGTCAAAACGAGGTGATACGACAAATGACATTTTCTTGGCAGTGAACGCGCAAACCTGTGTCTTAGTGGGGTTAAACTGGACCAAATTAAGTCGACCCCATTCTGAGACTCTCTTTAAAGAAGCCTCAATTTCCGATACAAGTTTTGTTTCGGCTTTAGATGACATTTTCCCGAGAAATGTTGGCACGGCCGGTATAGAAGGCATCACCTGTGCTGTCATCTGCATAACAATGAGTGCTGCTGATTTGCAGCATATCATTGATATGCAGAAGGAACAGTGTAGGCGAAAGCACACAGCCTTGAGGGACACCAGCGTTCACAGACATAAAATCAACGCCCACTGCGGATACAGCTCGACTAGGCCTGCTTCTGGTGAGTCTGCTTCTACAATAGTTCCGACTGTGCGCGCTAGATGTCGCTAGGCCGAGCTAGTCAGTTACCTGAAGCAGTCCAAGGTGGAGTGCGGCGCCGCGCTGCCCCACCTCAGGATAGAGTTCGAGTAGGCTGTGAGTCCGCTTTTACAATAGTTCACACGGTGCGCGCTAGATGGCGCTAGCGTCAGGCAGTCTGGTGAGGCTGCTTTTACAATAGTTCACACGGTGCGCGGTAGATGGCGCTAGCGTCAGGCAGTCTGGTGAGGCTGCTTTTACAATAGTTCACACGGTGCGCGGTAGATGGCGCTAGCGTCAGGCAGTCTGGTGAGGCTGCTTTTACAATAGTTCACACGGTGCGCGCTAGATGGCGCTAGCGTCAGGCAGTCTGGTGAGGCTGCTTTTACAATAGTTCACACGGTGCGCGCTAGATGGCGCTAGCGTCAGGCAGTCTGGTGAGGCTGCTTTTACAATAGTTCACACGGTGCGCGGTAGATGGCGCTAGCGTCAGGCAGTCTGGTGAGGCTGCTTTTACAATAGTTCACACGGTGCGCGGTAGATGGCGCTAGCGTCAGGCAGTCTGGTGAGGCTGCTTTTACAATAGTTCACACGGTGCGCGGTAGATGGCGCTAGCGTCAGGCAGTCTGGTGAGGCTGCTTTTACAATAGTTCACACGGTGCGCGCTAGATGGCGCTAGCGTCAGGCAGTCTGGTGAGGCTGCTTTTACAATAGTTCACACGGTGCGCACTAGATGTCGCCAGCGTCTACTTTAATACCGTAGCCTGTGGATAGAGCTCGACTAGGCCTGCTCTGGTGAGGCTGACCAAAGATAATATAAGACAGTAGATTGCTAACCTTGTATACTGTCCTGATAAGAAAGAAGGCGGCTAAGTTTCTTATCAGTGCAGTATAGGGCCAGTCTTGTATTATCTGTAGATTGTTCACACCAAACGTACGTTTACATGTAGCGCGATATTTTGAGAACGGATACATGTTAGAACCTCACGTAAAATGCAGTAAAAAGACTTTATAGTATAGATTGCGTCCATGCCAGTTAAGTCTATTATACCTAATAATGAATATAAATTCCAGTTTAAATTGTTTTAGATGATTTTCTTAGACCTTATGTAATGTTTGGTTTCAGGCGAAACTCTTGTTCCTGGTTCCTGCAGTAGTGACTTAGCACAATGTTTCTATTTATTAAAAACACTATCTACGTTGGAGATTCACTAATAGGTATGTGAAATATGGCCGACATAAAACATTGATGTAGAAAAATAAACATGCACTTTCTGTAGGTATGTCTTATTTTTCTGCTCGTGAAATTTGTGAAGATTTAACTAAAAAAAATTGTTTAAAAAGATATAAATGAAATTGTAAAGAAGATACCTGATTGGATACCTGAAATAAATCTTTAAAAAATTGTTGTATTAGTTTGAGAATTTTAAAGGAAAGGTTTACAGTAATGTACATACGGCGATATGTCGAATTCCATCCCCTGTACGCTACGCTAAGTAGTGCAGGGTATTATAGGAAAGGGACGGTGCAGATGAGTTTTTTTTTAAATTTCACTCTTGCACGATTCACGGCTCTACGTTTTTTGTAATTGAAAATCCAAACGGTTAAGATGTGTCGCCGTTTGTACAATCAGTTGATAGTTTAAAATAATACCGTATTTTAAAAACTAACAGTAAGTAGTTTTGAAATTATAAAGATATTACACTTGTGCGCATTTTCTATGCATTAGAGCTAGGGGTTAAGACAGAAGGGCATCGGTCCTATCACAGATAACCTCCTATATAGAACGCATACAATACTACCGCCTGTGACCATATATACTAATAAGCTGTAGGCTGTTCTGCTCACGCACCTCTTTGTTATGCTAGACACAACAGTAGTTTCCGCTCAATACGGACTCGCATACTGAGTTTCGATGATACGCAGCTTCGACAGAACTAAGGTACGATGCTACAGGTCGCGTCAATCTTTAAGATCGCTGAAGGGTACTGACTGGGGGAAGTGTGCGTTTACTTGGAATCCTCATGCTCGAATTTTCATATTCTGATTATGCCAATATTTATTGTTTAATAGTGCCCAAAGGAAAAAAATGTGCTCTCGTAGTTTCAGAGAAAATCGAGTTTTCCACTGAGGCTGCTAGCGGAATGTTTCGCTGGCAGCCTCATCTCTGGAACCAAGGAACTACTTCGAAATTCGAGCATGAGGATTCTAAGTGAACGCACACTTCCCCCACTCAGTACCCTTCAGCGATCTTAAAGTTTGACGGGACCTGTACACTTGTTCTGTCGAAGATGCGTATCATCGAACCAGTGTATGTCGAAACTCAGTAGGGCAGTCCTCAACACGTGCCTTTTGCCAGATTTGGTCACCTCAAATGAATTTTCCCATAATATTATGTTATCTACACGATGTAAAAAATTTTAGTATTTGATCCCTTTACTGGGGTATCTACCTATTATACTGAATACCTATTTTTCAATGACTTTAAATCGCAAAAGAAATCGACTCTCTATTCTAAATTGCTCCGTTTGGCAGATTAATTTGTATGGCTGCTTGATTTGTATGAAAAGTATATTTTTTTCGATTTCAGTAATGTCTTAGAAAAGTCGTTTAGAATTATGAGTCCCAAGTTAATATATCCTACACTTGTGTATTTTGTGACATCCCCTGTATAGGGGGTTACCTGTGTTCATGTAAGTAAATCTAAGTGATTCGCAAACTTCTTCTATCTTAAGAGTTTTAGTTTTAAATTAAGCGTGGGCTGTGTAAATTGTTGATTTGTAAATTACATATACATATAACGCATTTTCATTTAAGCATGTTGTATAGTATCTACAATCTACATGTCTCCTATATAAATACTAGGGCAAATTCGCTGAATCGTGCTCAGATCTAATATGGTGGGTTCTTTCGAAATAACTGAAGAAAAATTCACTGTGGCTATGAAAAACTGAGAATCATGTCATGAGTTGGTTCCCAAATCGTATGCTTTTGATAATTTGATAATGAAGACTGTGGTAACGGTCCCCGGATTCAAATAATATTTAAACTATTATTTTCCCGGCTTTAAATGAAGATGCGTTAGCTTAGCTCTTTAATGCTTGTTACCAGTTTTGTAAGTTCGCTATTAGTGGCTACACTGTACAGAAAGTTGCGGTAATTTTAAATTGTTCAACGCATAATAGGTGCAAAAATACAATATGCACTTTAATGTGCTTCGGAGGTTCTGTAGGTTGTGCACTAAGTTGCAAAGTTGTTACACGTCGAAAGTTTAGCACAATAAAAAAAATATATAAAATGGAATTTAAAACTCTGTTGATTTTAAGAGTGATTGTACTTTGACTTAAAAACGGTTGAAAAGATATAGAAATATACGGAATGTACTCTTACCTAACAAAGAAGTTTTATATTGTCGCTCCGAGGAGGGAGCGAGATGCAAGTCTGTGACTCCTAATAAAGCTGTCTCTGTCTTGCCGTTCTTGATTCGTTAAACAAGTTTTACGCGCTTTAGTTTGTGACTGTTTACAAGCGTTTGCCGTGAGGTAATTATCTGTGCTAAGCAATAAATCATTGACATAAACTTTATTGTGCTACATTTTATACGTAGTGGTAATTTCAAAAGTGTGCTTGTATTTTGTATGTTTTTGTATCTTTACATTATCTTTTTGTCAATTTTCCTCATTGTTTTACATAACTTAATATGTATCTTACTTTTCAGTGTAAATTATTTATAGAAATAGTTTTTCCATCATGTAAAATATTTTGTTTTCTTATTTGTTTTGATCTATGAGATTGCTTTTGTTGGTCTTTTATTACATTAGTCATTGCTGAGTTTGGTCTTGTTACGATCCTAAGTTCGTAAACCTTAATCGGGTGCTACACGGTTGCCAACAAGCACCCCAACCAAGGTGACATTCGTTGTTTCCAACCGTGTAGACAACGAAATTTGGTCACCAACCACGGTCTACACGGTTGGAAACAACGAATTTCACCCTGGTTGGGGTGCTTGTTGGCGACCGTGTAGCACTCGCCTTAGTTAAGAATGTCCTTGAGCTGGGCTTACTGGACTATGCAGAACTCTGGAGAAGTGATGGTATCTCCACACGCGTTTTATATCAGTTTATGAAATGCTCAACTGAGACTTAGGTTGTGTTTCGCCGCGCGCTCCATGCGTCTTTGAGATGAACGTTGGATCTTTAGAAAGCGTTCCAGAATACTTTCGTGCGAGTAATTTTTACCCTGAAAGCAAGATAGTCTATTGTAAATCTACTAAGTGTGAAAGGGACAGACTCTTCTCAGGTAAATCTTACTTTGGTTCTGTAACGGGACTTAGTAAGAAGTTTTTCGCTTAGGTAACTCGTACTACGGTATATTGTTTGGGTTACGAACGCCCTTAATTGAACTAGCTCAAGAAATTCTAGCGACAATAGATGTGGAAAACTGTATGTAAGACATTATTTAGAATGTACGTGACATGACATCTTCGTATGTACAACCAACAGAATTGTGTTATATCTTTATCTCATTACATTTGATTACAATAATTATGCCTTAAGGCGTTTGTTCTCCACAAATTGGGGATGTGTTGTTTAATTTTAGATGTCGGTGTGAATGTGGGAACGGTATCTTGTAATGAAGGTGTCAAAATTTGATATTTCTTTGTAAACAGCGAATGACCTAAAAAATAATCTGAAGATAGAAAAGAGTTGTACTACTTTATGCAGACATATTTTTAAAGCTCTGGGCAAAATATTGATGAGTTTTCTATTCAAGAAAAAAAACTTTATATTTTCTCAGATAAAACTTAAAATTAAATTGTAAATAAATGAGTTGATAAAATTAAAATGAATTAATGAGAATTTTAAATATAAAGTAACATTTTTTAAATTTAAAAGATCAAGTCTTGGACGGAAATTTGGCTAGTGAAATGCCAATCTAAAGAGAATTAATTTTGTGAAGTAAAAACTCCAGTTTAATTTTGCCAAGAGGTCTAAAAATACGTATCCTATGTGATACAAGTTTATCAGTTCGGCAATAATTTAAAAATATATTAAATTTATTATAATTATTATTAAAGCTAGGTATCTATCTGTTGCTGGTGTTTAAAAATCTGTGTCATATCTACAACTCAAGTTTGTAGTCGCTTTGTTTGATCTGTGAAGACGTTGAGTCGTCACAAACATGGTTTATATTTATTGTGTACATAATATGGCAATAAAGAAAATGAAATTTGTGATTACAAGTAATTATTTTATTTAATATAAGTACTTAAAACATTCAAAACTTCTGACGCCGTTGTTGGCCACTAGCCGCACAACCTCCACCAATCCGGACTTAGCCTCCGGTCCCTAGCAGTGGGGACGATATGGTTTGGTAACTAAACTTAAAATATGATGTTCTATAAAATAAGTAGGAAGGTACTTTGGAGTTTGCTCAGCGCCAATACTCGTAGGTAACCTGTAGACAAGATAGATAAATATTTTTTTATTTATTTATTTTTTTACGGATACGAAGTTGCAATATGAATATTAATGTTATGGCTTTGCTTTGAAACTGGTGCCTGAAGCTAGTCATAAAATAAGATTGATGCTTGCATAGTTAAACAAGTTATTTAGTGATAGCCAAACATACCAGGGCGATTGTAAATGGGGCGGGGGGGGGGGAGCGATTGTAAATGGAGGCGGGGGGGAGGAAGTGTGCTCTACAAACACCAAACCCTTGTCCAAATTGTGCAGTATACAATTTTATCTATAAAAATACCTTTTTCCGTTTCCTAGGCTTTCTCTTAGGTGACTTTCCATTTTTCTGTTTCTTTTTCTTGCGTCCTTTCTTCTCCTTATAAAGTTTTTTGATTCGCGCCTTCGTTTCTTCGTGTTTCTGGTCGGGTCGCACGTAACCCTTGCGTAAGAGGTGTAGCAGCCCTGTGGGGGGTTACTTAATTAATATTTTGGGTGGGATACGGGATAAGGTTATCTATCATACTGCACCAGACACCGCTCCGGTGTACGGTGCTGCGGTTTTAAACTTTGACTGTAGAATCTTGATTTGTATACAAAAACCGCAGGTTATATATATAACACACTGAAGCTGCATCTACACTACAGTTTCAAAGTTAAAAACCACAGCAGACCCGCGTTGTAAGGACGGGGTTAATAGAAAGATGTTTTCACGAGTACAGATTTATTACGACTGACTGCAATTACATTAGCATGAATAATATATGGCTTAAAACTAGAATGACTACTACTCTACAGTACACCATCCATCCCAAAAAAAAA
Organism: Coleophora deauratella; assembly: GCA_958295455.1. Classification (NCBI taxonomy): domain Eukaryota; kingdom Metazoa; phylum Arthropoda; class Insecta; order Lepidoptera; family Coleophoridae; genus Coleophora; species Coleophora deauratella. The sequence continues at coordinate 2,872,585 of OY282406.1, forward strand.
AAAAAAAAATACAAATACATTTGTTTTTTTTTATCATTACCTACGACTGAGTACCTACATTTCTTTTTAGAGGAATACATGTATAATAAAATGAGTTAAAACGAGTACGTTATACCAGGTTATACAATTCAACATCCTAACATCTAAATAGCTTTGTCCTGTTTTTATGAACAGTTTCCAATTTATTATTTTTAATTATCTGAACATTTGGAGAGATATCTTGTACTACCTTATAAGGACCATTATAAACATTCTGTAATTTATTTCCAACTTCATTTTTTAACAAAATTAGGTCATCTGGTTTGTAAGTAGCTGGATTAATTTTTTGGTCATATTTACTTTTTCTTATCTGTTTTGACAATAGTAGGTTATTTCTGGCTTCTTCTTGTGATTTTTGCAATCGATACTTTAATAATAAGGGATAGTTTTCACAATTGTACAGGGGTTCTCCAGTTTTTAATAAATTACTCGGCAAGTTACAGGTTTTACCAAAGACAAGCTCAAACGGCGTGAACTTAGTTGATGTGTGTACGCTAGTGTTGTAAGCGAAACACCAGAAAGGTACCCAGGTACTCCAAGTTCTGGCTTCGTTATTAGTTTGAATGCGAAGATAGGAATTCAAATGTTTATGAGTATTTTCCAGAGAACCTATTGACTCATGGTGGTAAGCGGTTGAAGTTAATTGGTTGATATTAAGTAGTTTGCAAACCTCACTCATTGTTGATGATATAAATTCAGACCCTTTATCAGATGCAATATCCCTTGGAATACCAAACCTTAACACAAAATGCTCAACAAAAGCCCTTGCTACACTTACAGTATCCTTATTTTCTAATGGGTACGCTTCCACGAACTTGGTAAGTTCGCATTGGATAGTTAATATATATGACATATTAAAATAATCCTTATCTAATGGTCCTACAATATCTAAAAATATTTTGTCAAAAGCACCTTGGGCAGTTGACGTAATTACCATGGGTTCTTTCGTGTGCACCGAATGTTTTTGTTTTTGGCACTTTTCACATTTATTTACAAATATAGTGACGTCACGTTCCATGCCAGGCCAAAAGTAATATCTTTTGATATTATTAATCATGCGTCTAATGTCAGCATGTCCACTCGTTGGCAAGAGATGGAAGTCATTTATGATAACGCGTTTATCATCTTTATTTACTATTCTTTTGATTCCCTTCAAAAGACATATTCTGGGTCCGGACCAGTTTTTATTGTTATTTATTATTTTGGTTAACCATTTAATATATTCATTTACACTAGTGTTTTTAATTATGTATATTTCTTTTATCCCTAATTTGGCACAAAATTGCTCCAGTTCCCTCATATAGGCGTCTCGCGTCATATATGATCGAAAATCTGTGCAAGTATATATAATCATGTCCTCGGATTTATACACAAACAAACTACTCTGTTCAGACACGTCTCGTAATTCTTGTATTCTTTTTTTCGACACACAAACTAATTCAACTGAATCCACTGGTTTTCTAAGCATTTCCACAACATTCGGGTGATCAGTCCGACTGTTAGTGGGAATGTTAGCAATAGGGGGATTCGCACTTCGCTCTTCTTCCAACCTTTTTCTTTGTCCTCGCGTCATTACATTTATAACTTTCTCATTCATCTCTTTCAAATCCTGTGAAGATATAATCACTCTTGATAATGCGTCTGCAGCCACATTATCACCACCTTTAATATACTCAATGACAAAGTCATATTCTTCCAACGCAATCCTAAACTTAATTAATCTACTAGATGGATTATTCATATTATACAAATATACTAGTGGGCGATGATCCGTAAATATTCTAAACTTTTTCCCATACAAATAAGGACGAAAATATTTTACTGACCAGACAACCGCAAGCATCTCTTTTTCTACTGTCGGGTAATTTAACTCCGCTTTGTTTAAACCTCGGCTTGCATATGCCACTGGTCGATCATCCTTATTGCACAACACCGATCCTATAGCTAAGCCCGATGCATCAGTATATAAGTGGAACTCATTTTCTTCGGAACAATCGGGGTATTGTAGTATGGGGGGGCTCGCTAACTTTTTTTTCAATTTTTGGAATGCTTTTTGACATTCATCTGACCAAGTAAATGGAACATTTTTACGGCTTAATTTATTCAAAGGAATTACAATTTCACCAAAATTTGGAATAAAACGGCGGTAATAATTTGCGAAAGCGACGAAGCGCTTCACTTCGTCACTAGATTTTGGAACCGGGTACTCTTTAAGAACTCTAATTTTTTCAGGGTCAGGTTGTACACCATCCGAACTCACAACGTGACCGAGATAAAGCAACTCTTTTTTAAGAAATTGACACTTTCTGGGATTTAATTTTAGATTAACTTTTCGTAAACGAGTAAAGACATCTACTAAATTTTTATTATGGATCTCAAGGTTTCTCCCAAAAATAACTAAATCGTCCAAATATACGAAACACTTTTCGTAATTTAAACCTGATAGTGCTACTGTCATTGCCCTTGAAAACGCGCTGGGACTTGTTTTTAGACCCATCGGCATGCGTTTCATCTGATATTGCTTATCAAAAGTGAAAGCAGTGCATTTTCTGCTTGTTGGATCTAAACAAATTTGATAATATCCATTTTGTAAATCTAAATGACTGAAGTAAACGGCACCAGAGAGAGAGTCTAAAATATCTATTATACTTGGCAAGGGAAATCGGTCATTACAAATTTTTTCATTTAATTTTCGATAGTCAATTACGAGTCTAAACTTCTTTTCCCCTTTTTCACTCTTTTTAGGCACCAAAAGGATTGGGCTAGACCATTCGCTTTGAGATTCCTCAATGACGTCATCATCGATCATTTTTTGTATTTGCCGTTTTATCTCAGATGTTTGGAATTTCGGAAGTCTGTACTGTTTTGTATAAACTGGACTGGTGTTTGGTTTTAAATTAATACACTGTTCATAAATATTTGTGGTAGTTAACTTGTCCCCTTCCAAATGAAAAATGTCTGAAAATTTTGCGCATATTTTTTCTATTTCGCATCTTTCCTCTAAGCTTAAATCCTGTAAATTTAGTTCGCTGAACAACTTTTTTACTCTATCAGCATTTTTTTCATTCTGACCAAAAGAAAGAATATTATATTTGTTGAGTTCTTCAATTTCCTGATTAAAAAAACTTAAACAAACTTCATGTTCCCGCGTATTTAAAATCTGGATGGGAATTTTCCCGTTTTGTGGTGTTGCTATGGAGCCAGCAAGGAAAACACCTTCACACAACTCTTTCGGAAAAATCACACAATCATCTGTCATACAGGTTGATACAAAATGTATCGATTCCGATCTGGGCGGTAAACATATGTACTTGTTACCTATTTGACCTGTTACCAAAGGCAAAGTTATTTCTTCATCATAATGAGTCAATTTTAAAGTATTCAATTCTAAATTTATTGTACTTCTATATTTAGACAGAAAATCTAGTCCAAGAATTCCATCACTTGAACAACACAAGTCATCAAACACATGAAATTTGTGTTCAAATGCCTTTCCATTTAAAGTCAGTGTAAGATAAACAAATCCAATCGAACAAAGTTCACCACACACTCCATTTACTCGAACCTGCCCTTTATGGTATGGAATGTTACTCTGTATCAATTTCTCGTACTTGATTGCACTGAGTGACGCTCCTGTATCTACCAACCATTTACAAGTTTTGTTACCAAGGCACAACTGAACTGAATTATAGTTATTATAGTGACATATGTTGGCATGGTTATTATCGTTACGAGTTTCTTTAGTCTCGAAAAAACTGAATTGGTTGCTGAGCTTGTTCACAATTGTGAGACGGTTTGGATTCGGAAATAGGGTTCAAAGACTCATTCATGTAATGAATCTGTGAATTTTTGTTACTAAAATGTCCACGGTTACTGTAGTTATTCCTAAAAACTCTGTTTTGGTACCCACCGCGAACTTGGTATTGCCTCGGCGGAGGCGGGCGCGTCGTATTACACGGCAGCGGCGGACGCGGACGGCCACGCGTAGGGTGACCACGCGTACTGATATAGCCACGACCTCGACTGCGGTGATTGTGGTAGCTGAAAGACTTATTATAATAGTTTTTACCTTGCTCCATTTTCATGAGTGTTCCTTCAGGCATTGATATCTCCTCGTCTTTTGCTCCTCTTATTGCATCCTTCAGGCTATCATAATTCCTAGCGGAAATAATTGTGCTGAGGTGACCATTCCTCAATCCACTCGCAAATTGCTTTATTGCCATTTTTTCATTTAACGGCTTCAAAACATCGTATTTTTTGGCATCCCCGTCTGATTGAGAAATAGTCAACTCGACAAATAAGTTTTCAATATGCTTACCATACTCTTCCAAACTCTTCTGATGTTGCGAAGCACGCAGTAACTGCTGCTGTAAAGCTGTGAAAGACTTTTTCACTAACAAATGTTTTTTCATATCATCAACAAGGAGTGCAACAGCGTGATAATTTTGAGCTAGTCGGAGTTTAGCACTTTCAGAGAGTCTTGTTTTTAACACAAAATTTATGAGTAATGGCTTTGATTTGGATTCCAACATAGAGTCGTACATTTCAATAGCAGAAATTAATTGTTTAGTGACCTCCTCTTTATCATTCATTAAAGGAAGTAAGGACACAGCCGTTTTTAAGTCAAACGTCTCCATTTTTTCTATATCTTTGTTGTCACTTTCGGAACTACTAGAACTACTGGACTCACTACTTGTCAAATTACACAATAATTCAATTTCTTTATAAATTGTATTTGCATTCTCACTTAATTTATTAATAATTCCTAAATCCTCTGACTTATATTCCTTAGATTTCTTATTTATTTCTATGAGTTCTTGTGTAAAACAATTTAATAATGTTGTTGCCTCTTGCAATTTATTTTTGCATAAATCGACCTTTTTTCTTCTTCTTTTAGGTCCGATTTTAACTAAATACGCTCTTATATTTGTTAACTTCACATAAATGTCTTCTAAGATACTGGCCATTAATAATAAAATATAACATAGGAAATTAATATATCAAATACATACCCATATATACAAGTAGGTTTTTACTTAAAGTCCATAATATTATCCATTTTTCAACGCACTTTGTTCGCAGTTTATTTTATTTATTTTTATTAACACGAATAATTACACTTCACTTTTGATTTGTTTGCCGTACTTACACACGCACAATTTATTTGCCACTGTTAGCGAAACGCATGTCGACCCTCGCGTCTCTATCGGACTCGAACGGCTCCCGGCGCCAACCAAAGGACCTCCTCAATGCAGCTCGATTGATTTCTTGTCTCATCCAGTTTTTGTGACACCTTCTGTATGCCCAGTTTATCCCGATAAACGCTGCTACCGCCAACAAAAATATGATCACACACAGCAGGACATTGGTTGTAGAAATGTGGTTCTGAAGTTGCTCCACTGAAGCTGAATTTCCTGCCCCGTCTTGGGCAATGACTACGTCCTCCTTTTCTACTTTTGATTGACACATGTTGATTTTGCTTTTTATGACGAAATTTTGATGAATTCTAAACACTGAACACAATTTAAAACAGTTCAAAGTTCATTATCACTTCATTAAGCAAGTACGCGATGCCTTAAAAGGCGCGTGCTCGTCACCGGACACCTTCATAGCGTCCGAACTGGCAGCGGTCGCCATGTAAGGACGGGGTTAATAGAAAGATGTTTTCACGAGTACAGATTTATTACGACTGACTGCAATTACATTAGCATGAATAATATATGGCTTAAAACTAGAATGACTACTACTCTACAGTACAGCGTAATGGTGGGTGTTCAAGTCATCAGGTGACAATGATTTCAATTAAGTCGATGCCGGGTGAACTCATTACCCCTTATCTATCTATCTCTTTCAGTTTGTATTCCCTTTTTGGTATACATGTATCGCGAATTTCTGTTAGTATACCAAAATATTAAATAAAAGCTTTAGTGTACATAAAGTTTAGAATTTTGCAAATAACTGTTTATAGTCTAAAATATTTATACATTTATTTTGAACGGATCTTAGAAAAACATGATCATTTTCATCAGTAGAGAATAGATAAAGGGTTATTTAATTATGTAGGTGTGGGTTATGTCACACTTACGCTGTTATAACAGTATAATTTATAAATATTTGCTATAGCAAAGAATACTAATATGTTATCATTTTTTTTCTACTAAAATTCTACCTGCTGTTTCTGTTGTCTTCTATTGCGAAATAAAAAGTTTATCTAGAATTGCATTGCTATATTCATTGATATCTCAATTAATTTTTATATATCACATTTCCTAAATAACTTAAACTTTTAAGGATAATTGAAAAGGGTAAAAATAATAAAATCATGTGTAAAGGTACTTATAAAAAATATTTATTCTCTAAAATTAGTATAAAACATCTTAATTAATAGTCAAATAATATTACTTAATTAATAGCCTCCATTGTTTGTTTAATTATAAATATATAGATATTATATCACAGCACAGCACACGTAACAAAAGTCACAATAATACACGTTCACACACAAATTCCTTATAGTCATCTTATGCATTTAACGGTACTTTTAAGTTGTTACAACTTAACACACAATGTTGAGTTCTAGCTTAAGCTCACAAAATACGATATATTTTTATGTTAAGTTCACTAAAGGTAATACATAGTAATAGGCAACTTTAACGCGTCAGTTTGTTTGAGTGTCCAGGGTGTGACTTCGGGGTACAGACGATGGCGTTGCGATGTGGCCCATATCCCAACCGAGCAGTCGCACGCGCATCCCTTTTCAGCTACACGCCCGCACTCTGCCGACGCCCTAACCTACCAACATCGGTACTAAGCGAGCTACTCTTGAATTTGAAGGGTTATAAGTCCATGACAAAAACAACCTATTTAAGGCTTATTCTAAGTTATTACTAACTTCTTCATCATCAACATCATCCTTACCTTGCTGCACATCAAAGTATCCATGCTTCAAGTAGTAGAACAGCGGATACGGAATCTGATTCAACTCCGAAAACTCTTTGCCCCTATTACTATTACTATTCATCACTCCAATGGCTATATCCGAACACGCTCCAAACTGCTCCTGACTCCCGCACCCAAGCCCTGAAGTACCGTTCTTACAGTCGCCCCAATTATTCCCAGCAGTATACCTCCACTGCAACACACAGTGGTCACAGACCAACCCTTGTGGTAGTCTGTACGAGACATTATACTTGGTACTGCCTCGAGTGGGATAATACTTCGTGCCACCATCTTCTAGTTCCAAAATATATTTGTCAAAGCAGTATTGCTCGTTTATTTCGGGGTCGGGACATAGTTTGAACTCCCAGAAACCGCGATGGGATGCGGTCAGGTCGACTGTGGTTGTGATGATGGAGCCGGGGAGGTAGTGGCCGACTATGATGCCTTCTCCGTATACTCCGCCCAACTCGTGAGGTCTGGGAGGTGCTATGTGATAGGCATCTCCGCAAATACCGCATCTGTGAAGGGAATACTACATATTTTTATTCCGTCAGAGCAGGGCATCTTAGGTGATACAATTCATCAACAGGCTTCCCAATTACAAGGGAGTCGAAATTTGAGTATTCACGATTCTGTTTTTTTTTTTTTTGCTTACGTAATTCGTTATTAGTAACGACAATTTTACAATCGAATCTGCAAACATAATCAGCATTTCAGGTGATCACACATCTCATTTAACGAGGGTTGAAAACACACCACAATAAAGATTCGTCGCTTTAAAAACTAAACCACGTCCCTCTTACTTCTTACATATCTACCCCATCAGTCCAAGTTCCAATTTCGAATCACTTCTTGACAATTCGAATAAGAATGGTAGAAGCTTATGATCTGAGGGTAGAAGAAATACTCACTTCCCCCTGTTAACAGACCACTGCATGGAAAATCCTCCGCAGTTGACCCCATCATCGTCATAGTTCGGTGTGGTGGGGTACCCGACACGCCACGCCGAGGCCCTGGATGGGGGCTCAAGTACCCGTCCATGGGCCCACGCGGTCGCCGCTATGGCAGACAGCATTACGAGGTGATGCCACATCTGAAATAAACCAATATCAGTAAAATCGTTATGACTTTTATATACTCGAATTTATGGAGACCAAGTGGCCGGAGACAAAGCTAGTTCTACAGTGGAAACCGCGTGTTGGCAAGCGTAGTGGGGGACTCCGCCAGGTTAGGCGAGCGATGATCTCAGCAGTAGCCTATACGGGCTATTATTATAATGATGAAGTGGCCTCAAGTCTTCCACTGTTTTTGATCGGCGCGATGCGACGAGGCGGGGTCGTATGGCTTGCCTACAGGCAAATTTTTAAAGAATCGTCTTGACGGGCCTCACTTAAGTCAGAATACCTACTCTTAAGTAGACTTTGGAAGACTGCCTTGCTTTTTTCTCCACTTGAGCGTCACAATCTATATAGAAATTAGTTTTAATTATAAATCGTCAAATTACACAAAATATTTTGTGTAAAATTTAATTTGTTGCAATCCCGTTAACTGTGGCTTCTACTCGTGAAATTGAACAACTTTGCCGAAGGAACCCATAGTCAAATAGCAAAAAAAAATTTGACTCTTCATACAAATCGATCTGCCGAGCGGCCAAATTAGTATGAAGAAACCAAAAATTTTTTGCTGTTTGTACGGGAATGCAACGAATTAAATTTCACACAGCATAAGTAATCAAGGGTTAGCAAGCCGCAACATTAGAACAGCTAGGTAACGCAAGTGACATTATTCAAATAAGTAATTTGACCCAATTTTTATGAAGGACCGTGACTGTTTTTGTTTGACCAACTGTAAAAGTATTTGCCTATGCAAATTACTTTAAAACTTACACACTTCTGTCTTTCACGTACCTTTAATGTTTTCCTTTTTTATTTTTAAAATTCTACACTCTTATCAAAATAGGAGTGTCGTTAAATGATTTTACACTAATCAAACAACGTATGATGTTGAATGAATTGATAACTGATTCATTTCTTCATTATATGCGGTAGGCAGGTGCGGTAGGAGAGCCTGGCTCATCCTCTTATCAGTGTTCCACTCCAGATATCGCGTTATGACACTCACGTTTAATCGCAGGCGGTCATTATTCCACTTATGTTGTTTTAGTCTTACTCATTGTATAATTCCTTTGTTACCTACAATAAGGACTCAAATGTTTATTTAAGCTTATGACTCTAAATCTAAGTAGGAGGTTACATAATGCAGGTGCAAATGCTGATTTACCTCCAAAAAGGGTTATTTTCCAGCAAACTTGTGTTTGCAGTTTAAACGGCAGTCATATTATAATTATGGTGCTATGACACATCCGTATAGATAGGGCAACGGATTACTGTTGGAAAATTGTGACACAGCTTATGTACCTACGTCTCTTATGAGTCAGGTCAGGGATCAGCATGTATCCCTTTCTGGTTTTCGCGTTTCATTAAAAAAACTATAGCAAACGTGTTTTTTAAATATCTGAGTCCACTACATTCAAAAACCGCCATGTCCACAAAAAAACATTTTGGAAATTATTTTTAATAATTTTTTTCCCACTTACATGTTCAGAGGATAGCCGTGGTCGTATACTAATTGTAAGTATGTAATTTAGGGTTTGTTTCCCTAAGGATCAGGTGGCATACGACCACAGCTCTCCTCTGAACATAATTATGTAAGAAAAAAATAATTTTCTAAATATTTTTCATTGTGGGCATTGCGGTTTTTGAAACTAGTAGAGTCATTTTTGGTAAGGTTGCTGTAAAGTAAAGTAGGTATCTATTGCTAGTCAAAGACATAACTTAGGGAAACATGAATAATTCAATGTTTCAAATTCATTTTGCAAATAGATATGACATTTCTATGAAGGAATTTCCCTTATTTCATAGCTTTTTGGATATTTTTAATGTATTTCTCGTTTTTTTTTCAATTCTTTAAATTAAAAAAATGTGTGCGTTTGACTATACATCTCACCTCAATTTTAAGCGCTTTTTGTAGAAGCGCGTAAACCTTTGCTATCTTTTTTTATCGGAACGCTAAACTCAGATTTAAATGTTCCGACCCTCCAGATTGTCGGAACAGATAAACTTTATCCTCTTCCAGGCAGGCCATCTTGTTTGCCACTGACATAACCCAACCCAGCCACTTTAATTAAAAAAATTAAGCCCGTCTTATTATGAGGAGATAAAAGTTAAATCGTCAATCCTAAATCGACTATCAACAGAGCAAATCAAGTCCAAATTAAAGATTATTATTAGGAATGTGATCACTTTCTAAAAAACATGAAACTGTACAACGTTCCCCAAGAAACCTAAAATCAGTTTCTTTTATTACATTACACTTGAACTAACATGTATAATCTACTTATCTAAAGAAACGAATTAATCAATCAGTCCATAATATAGATAAATTTATACACTTTTCTGCATTCTAAGATAATTGTTCATTAGACAATGAAGCATAGAATAACAATAACACTATTTACAGGAAAATCAATAGGAAAATTATTAACAGATTTCAAAGATAAATCTGTATCTGATAATGTAAATTTAAGCAGCGATTACCTGCTTACAAAATAATGTTTTTTTTTTAACACGTGTCATAAATGATATAAATAAATAAATAAATAAATACGGAAAATCGAATCCACTTAATCTGATACGTAACCCGGTCGTTGGCCTAGTTGTTAGCGCCCTTGCCTGCTGGTTTAGTGACGCGGGTTCCGTTTCTACCCAGAGCGTATATTGGAGTGACAAACAGATCTTTTGTTTTATTTCTGGGTATTTAAATATGTCAACATCATCAGCCGAAAGACTGCTGAACTGAAGCCTCCCTTAGGATTTACATGCCTACCGGTCTTGCGCTGCCGGCATCCAGCGTCTACTCGCGACCCTTACTAGGTCATCGGTCCACCAAGTGGAAGGCCTTCCTATGGTACATCTTCGCGATCGCCACATGTCAATTTTGTTGCTCCATAATATGTCCCACAGGCCTCCTATTGGAGTAGGCAGTAACGGAGCAGCATTCGCTTCTATTACTACTTACTTATTTAATATCTAGCTCTCATGGAGTCACGGTGCAGGGAAGTTAGGACTAGTTTAGGACCAGGTGAATATATTATTTGTCCTGTATTTATCGTATTAAATTATTTATCCTCGTAAAACTGAAAAAAAATTGTTGTCTGACCGCAAAATACTGTCTCCGACCACAACGTTGCGTGTCAGTAATCTAAATTATTATCTTTGTGTTACACTTTGTCTAGCCTTTTATAATTATAATAATGCTGCAATTTAATATTATAACTGGATTATATAAAGATTTTAAATTGTGCCGTCCTACTGTTATGTGTGACATCTTGTATGTATGTATATCAGTCTCTGGTTCCCAAGATACAGGGAATCCTAGTTTGGGGCCAGATGACCGTGTGTAATTTGTCCCAGATATTATTATTATTATCTTTGTTTGTGAACTCTTAAGATTTTCAATGATAAACGAGTCGCCCGTTATTTTGTGTTTGTTGGGATAGGTATCTCTCCTGACAATTCCTTGGGAATGATAGACTGGACGGGTTTGACTGTTAGTGGCATTTATCTCGACCCTCTCTGTGCTTCGCAAGTCACGTTAAGCCGTTGGTGCCGGTTGCTATCACTTGAGGCAGTCGTTAAGCGATGTTGGAGGTCTTATAGGCGGCTTGAAAACCTTTGACACTGGGGTTGGCCACTAGCCCCACAACCTCCACCAATCCGGAGTTGGCCTCCGTGTGTGGAGTATGGTATGGTCTAACCTTCCCGAGATATGGGAAAAGACCCGTGCCCCTTCAGTGGGGACGGTATAGGTAACACACATATTCACAAGGAAGTTACTAAGCTACGAGGAAAATTTTTAGACAATAATCCGCGAAATGCCAAATTCCGTCTTGGATAATTTAAACTGAATTTAAGCAAGATTAAATTCAATCCGTTCTGTGGTTTGAACGAGTTGAATACATAAATAACTTTCGAAAGTAATTTCGATTTCCCGTAGAAAATTGCCGTGAATAAAATCAATACGTTTTGAATACTTTACTATTTACAGTTGTTTAGTATGGTTTAGTTGCAACAAATGTAAGGCATACCTATGAATAGGTAGTTACGTATTGTCTGATAGTGAAAAGAAATGGAATTTGGAAATAAATGACCACGCTGAATACGTTAAAAACAACCGACTTCAATCGCAACAACTCCAATTTTGCTATGTTTTGTTGATTTTCTCAAAAACCGCTGAATCGATTTCGATAAAATTTATATGGGACCACCTGTGAAGTATACCCTTTCAAACAAAAAAAGAATTTTCGAAATCGGTTCAGGCGTCTTCGAGTAATCGGTGAACATACATATATAAAAAAAAAAAAAGATTCCGACGAATTGAGAACCTCCTTTTTTTGAAGTCGGTTGAAAATAGCTTTTATAATTTAATAAGATGAGTTTATACAAAGACAATCTCTACTTACATCACATTAAACTTTAACCCCTTTATTTACTTTTTATTCTTACTGTTGTGTAATATTTTATCTATTCCTAATTAAGTATATGTATTATTGTGTTTGTTTTAGGCAGGCGCTGCATTGTCTCAAAAAGTAATATAAATTCTAGCACTCTTTTTTCGTCATCTTGATTTTTTCTCTACATTAACATTGCCTGAATTAATTTGCCTTAACAAAATGAAAGAGGCAAAACGATCTGTACATGGGTTAATACGATAATAATACATGTACTGATAATTCACCTTCTGATGTCATGATAAATTGATAAAGTATCCTAGCAAACTGTTTCAACGATGGTTTCTTCTCATTAAACAATTATTTAAAGAAATTACGTAGACAAATGCAAAAAATATTGATTATCTCAAACAAATTGATCGGTTTTTAACGGAAGTTTTTTTTTCTATACCATTCTCGGGGAAAGTTCAGGTTTAGATAAATATTAGCATTTTTTTACAAATTTAATAAGGCATTTATTGTTTACTTACCGTTTCGTTTAGCCTTCCTTAACACTACATTATCTTTACCACTTCACAAAAAAAAAATACTTTCTAATAATTTTTCAGTCACATTCCCCGTTTATTGCGATACTTATATAAATTTTTTTGTAACAAGTTACAAATATTCGTAGGTTCCGACAGCTAGTCAACAATTGTAAGGTAGCTAGGGGTAATAGCGTAAACATAAATTGTTTTACTAGCCCAGGCCGGGGCACCTCGCAAGCCTCGCGACGCTACTGGACAAGACACAATTTTTCCGACCATTTGTAACGCCTTCCCGGCAAATTGATTCGTATCTGTTTCCACTTTCACTGTTATTATAATAAAATTTGTTACGGAATTGACCCTCCCTTCTGCTTTTTATTTTTAATGCCGAGTGAGTTTACGGGGTCAATCCAAATCCTTTACCAGTCAGGAGGAGTGATAAGACTATTATAGACCTTTTGACTCATGGAGTTGAGCTAAACCTGGCATTAAGGAATCGTTTTTAATAAACAAAAAAGAAAACTGTTGGTTAAGAGAAGGGTTTAGCGACCAAAGAGCTAAGTAAAATTGTGTTTTTTTATTGTGTTTATAAATATTTCTATTTATAAATAATAAGTGTCAAGAATTTCCTAAATTCTGTATGCACTGTAGGTGATTTCGGCAACTTTGTGGTCAAGTTTTCAAAATTTTATAAATCTTGTCGATTTTAATTATTTCTCAACACGCATGATGAAAATAAATATAAGCCGTTGTCGTTCTCTGTTAGAACTCCAGTTAAATTGCCGCTTTAAAATAGCCCATACACAAACGAGTCCTGAATGCCGGCCTATCTACTAGAAAAACCCGAAGGATGGTATTCCATTCGTTAAAATCCAAGTCTTTGTCCAATGTACATTTTCTCTTCAAGAAATTGAATAACTGTATCAAATGTACTAAAATCTAGAAAAAGGAATACAAGAAGAAGAAGAAGGAATACTTTTGCATAGTATGTCAATTTGATAATAATAATAATAATATCTGGGACAAATCACACACGGTCATCTGGCCCCAAACTAGGATTCCCTGTATCTTGGGAACCAGAGACTGAGATACATACACATATACTTTTTTAAATATATACATATATAGATAATACACCCAGACTCAGAGCAAACAATTCTGCTCATCACAGAAAAGTGTAGTTAGGTATTAGTTAGTAGTTATCTCATTAGTTTGATCAATTAATAGACATCGAAATTGGACAAAGAGATTGGACAAATGGAATACCCTTAGATCAACAAATAGACCAATTCAAACAACAAATACAAAAGACTCTTTTATTATCATAGGAGTTCCTTGCCATAATTTTAGGTAAATAAGTTAAATAATAAAATCACAACTTAATGAATACTTAAAATTAACTCTAACGTCATTAATTTCTAATTTGAAATTTTGAATTTTCAGCAACACTTAATTGTAGCGACCAAACGCGTCCCGAACTGAACACCTAAAGCACGACGTCGTAAGCATATCACTTATTTTCTATGGCAGGTAAAACGGTTTCAAAAATCATTAAAAAAACATTGACCAAATGAACAAATTTGATAAAAAATAACGTTGTTCGTAACAATAATATATGGTGCTTTGCGGCTTATTGTAAATTTCGACTCGCGAAGAGTTTACCGTAGCCTTGCCAAATAAAACCAATGACAGGGGAGCAGAACCCGGACCACGAAACCAAAGGGACCTCGGTAAACTCTCCCCGGGGCGAACAACGCGACACGGCACAGATCTCATTAGGCTTTACTTAAAACACTTGGCGTGGGATTTCCAGCAACTTATGAGGTTCAAAATTTTATACATTTATTTCTTCTATTTACAAAGTTTCAAGCGAATCGTACAACTAGTTAATAAGCGTGAAAAAACGATTCAAATTATCAACTTTTACCTAAATATACATCACAGATCGAGATATAAAAATAACTAAGAACTATTCCACGTAATGTATTGTTGAGCATTCAGCGACAGTCGATCACTGCGGGAGTAGGAGGGTGAGTGTGGGGAACTGATCAAAGAAAATGCAATTACCCATTTGTCGCATCAAAACATAAATTTGTTTTACTGCATACAAAATCAACACTAAGGAACTAATGAAACCATGAAGAAGAAAAGAGAGATAGTGTGTGCAAACGAAATTAAAACTAATTGTGAAAGAAAAGAAGAGAAGAATAAAATAGAACGAAGCTAAGGGCCCCCCGCTCTCGGGAGAGAAATAAAGTCCATTCAAAAACTGGCAAGCACTTAACATTAAATTGATAATCTTATGTATTATAAGTTCTGATAACTTCACTGACATTTGTTAAAAAATCACTTTGATTGACTAGATGTCTTATTTTAAACCTATTTATCGATAAATTGTTATGTTTTTACAAGAAGTCAGCATCGGAGTCATCCTTAGATTTACTACAGCGTTTGTGCCACTCGACTAAGTCGATCAAACAAATAATTATAATAAAACACTTTAAACAAAATAAAATAAATATTCCAAAAATGTTTTTAACAAGTGATTAGTGAGGAGAAAATACTGTTTTATGTGAAAATAATCACGCCTAAAATTTATGTTAACAGCCACCGAAGCATTGTTGTATATCCTTACTTTTTGTCGTCACCAGCCTTCTTGCTGGCTTCCTCGTTCTTAGGCTCGGCAGTATAAGCTTCTGCTTCTTTGTCATCTTTTTTGTTCTTGTTATCGGCAGTTTCTCCATTGTCCTGGGATTTCTGCTTGCTGTCCCATTTGCTTTGAAACTCTTCGTTTAACAGCTTCTCGAACTCGTTTGAGATTTTATTTACATTTTTTTTCATCGCAGAGTCTGGATAGCTCTGGAAAAACAAAAGAGGAATTTAATTGAAAACAATCAAGAAATAATAGTTGTGTAAAAGCAAACTATTTTTTTTATTAAGGCCTTGTTAAACACTGACTGATATAATATTATTTGTAATCTATTCTTAATTTTATGACAATCGTTACTACTACATATATAGACACTGACTAATATATAAGGTCTACCAAAATTAGCTGAAACTACATATTTCAACTGGGCATTCTAATAATGAAATTGACTGAACAACTTTCTCCAAGGAACTTTTAATAGTCAATTCCCAAAATAAGTTTTTGACTTCTCAGCTGATCGCCAAATTAGTATGGAAAGCCATTTTTTCACGAACTGACTACGGTTCCTTTGATGAAGTTGTTTACTTTCACGAACAGCAGCCTCAGTTTACTTAGTTTCAGCTTTACTTAGTTACAAACTTAACTGATCACACGAGTGTCAATAAGGACTTGAGTAGAGATCAGTATGTTTAATTTCATCATTGCACGGTGAAATCTTATTAGGTAGTGGAACATTAGGATAGTACCTAAGAGAAAATGTTTACTAGGCTCTAAGGACGGCACTCGTATGACCAAACAAACAAAAACATACCTTTAAGTAAAGACGAACGTTATTGAAAATTCGTCTGAAATCTTGAATAACTTGCTCGTAATCAGTGTAAGAGGAATTCTTCAATTTAGTGGAAATGTCATGAAGACACATTGGATATTTGACCACTTCGTAGAATCTCGGGGCCTGAAAAAAGTTTAGTTTTAGAAAAAATAGAATGCGGGGATACTAACAGAAGAATGAGAAGGTACTTACCACTTTTATATCCATATCATGCTGGATGAATACAGCCTCGTTATTTTGTGATAGATTTGTCAATATAGTTTCGAATTTCTTTACCGTGGATGATGGCAATGGTTTCTTTTTCTTAGGATGATACCACATTCCCGAAACTGCTACCTTTGACTTTCCACCAGATTTCTTCTGGTTATCATCTCTCACGTAATTCCCGGTGTGGTCAAAGTTTGAGCAACGACTATTTTCCTTTAATTCGTCACTTTTGCCATCAGAAATTTCAACATGTTCATCAGATTCCACAGATTTTGGTTCAGAATCTATATATTTTGTCGGATCTTCGGTAAAAATGGATCGGTCCTGCGTTTTAGATAGTCCATAATCATGTTTAGTAGGTTGCTGGTCCCAGCACAGATTAGGCATCTCTTTAGACATGAAATGGTTAGGTGGCAATCCCGTTGACCATGCATTGTTCTGTTCCATACTCATTTTCACATGCTTGAATTCTTCGGAAAATTCATCATTTGCAGTAAGTCCCAAAGCATCATACAATCTTGCTGTATCGGATTTGGATCCCTCGTGGATAAAATCCATCAGCTTAGGCGCAGACTGTTTGGCAGCCTCCCAGGCCCGATCGGATGTCATAGCACTCAGTATATTTAGGGAATCCATAGTTCTCATGTCTAAGCAGGGCATTCCATGTCTTGGCATCATCTTTTGCTCATCACCAAATATGTCGTCGGCTCGTCGAGACATCAAGCATGGCCAAGACTCCATGCTGTATTTTGGCTGCGGAGCTAGCGTTATTGGAGGGAAAGGTATCTTCATTTTCATCGGAGTCATGTCATCCACCACAGAATTTTCGTACACGACATCTTGGGAAGAGCCCTGCACGAACGGTGATATAGGATCTGCAGGCTTTATAGGCACTTTGTAGCTTCCAGGCTTCATATACACTTTTGACAACTCATGAAACTCATCATTTTCAGGATCAATAAATTGCACGGGGCCAGAGATATTATTAGAAATCGTCACAACATTCGAAGGAACTTGAACGTTGTGAGAGTGATGAGTTATAAAATCGCTAGGTTCTTTTTGGACCATCTGACCCCACGCCGCAAAAAAATCGGCCTCTTCTTTAGTGTCGCCGCAGCTATTATTTTTCTGCACATAGCAGCCGCGCATCTCAGCTGCGGCAGCCATGCTTGGTATAAGAGTTTTTTCCACGTGACTTAGTGGAATCATTTTAGCTTTGAGCTCCATGTCTCTACGCTGCATTAGATCACACGCCATATTTCCCATCAGGGGTTGACCAGGTGCTTTGCCAAGTTCAGCATCCATTTTGTGTTTCAGGTGCGTATACAATTCTCTTTGATCAGCATGACACATTCCTTCAAGAGCTCGAAAGTCAGGCACATTAGTTATAGTCCAGGATTGGCGAGGTTTCGCTTCGCGCACACTACATGGATCACATTTATATTGAGCTTTTTGATAACTCTCCATGTCATTTTGATCATTCAATGGGTAGAAGTTATGTGCGTTTTGTGGTGGCACAACGGGAAACTTTTTATACGTGACTCCAGATCTAGCAGGCCACGGACCATCATTGTAGTTTTGCGATGTCCCTTGCGACTGATTCTGAACCCATGGTGGCTGCGCTGCGTTGAATGGTTGAGGAGAAGCATTCACAGGTCTCGGAGTGCTGACGTGGGGCTTCACAGATTGAAATTTATTTTGATTTTGGTGCCGAGGTGCGGCTGAGTTGGTGGCATAATAGTTATGAGTAAAACTCTTCTGTTCCATTGTGAAACCGTGATCGAGACACTTGAAAGTTTTATAAATGTGTGTCAACATCTCCTTTGTAACTGCTTGCCACTGAACGAAACATTCCCGTATGTTAGGGCTGTAGTATTTATTTTCAATCCTAGAAAATGTGTCATGTTTTTCACTCAGCAGTTCCTTTACTCCTTTCCAACCATCAAGAATTCTTACAAAGGAAAAAATGAAGTTCTTGATAACCCATGGTATTCCTTGAGAATGGAGATTAGCAACGGCGCTGTCAGGTTTTTGAACATTAGATCTAGTTTTAGCACAAATGGAGTGAATATTTTTGAAGCAGGGTCTGTTATGATGGGCGATAGCTATGTTCTCAGCATCGGTGCAAGCTTCTATTGCCAGTTGAACTATTTGATTAGGAATCTGATCGTGAATCACTATCTTGTCCAAAGCAGTCAGCAGCACCTCTGAAGATACCGAAGGTTTGTTCTTATCCTCTTCCTGACTAGAGTTTTTCTGATTTTGTTTTTGATTGTTATTGTCGTTTCTAGAATTAGGATCTGGAATATTGCAAAGTTCAGACACCATCCTTTCACCCTCAGCGAAAAAGTCAAGACTGGAAGTTGATTCGGAATTAAGATTTCTATCCTGCTTCCTTTGACGGTCGGTTTCGGTGCTGCTATCTTTATATCGCTCGTGATAACGTTGATCACCTCCGTATGTGTTACGTTTATCCTGGTTCTTTACAATCTTCTTTTTAGCTCCGGTTCCGATCGGCTCTTGATTGGATACAGACCAGGAATTTTGCGAGCGCCTGTCAGAGTTCATGTTGCGGTCTCCTATCATGCCTGGTCCGCTGTAATTTGGCGAAGAAGGGTCAAAGACAAGACCAACTAAAGGTGAGTTCGGCGGAGAGCTGAACGTTGGAGCCGATTGGTTATTGTATCTGAAAAGTGAAGTTTTATCAGCCAGTACCTAACATATACGTAAGTAAAATAAACTAAAGAAGTGAATAAAGACCTTTGATTTTGGTACTGCTGGCTGGAGGCAGTCGCTTCATAGATGCCAGTCGCGACTCTGCAGTACGTGGCCATGTTAGGATCAGACATATCTTTGGAACACCCTAGAAAATTAACACACAGCTCAGTACTGTCTCCAGATTTGATTTGGTCTCGAGATGCTAATCTAAGACACTAGTGCCAAGTAGTGAGATGCTATGCAAAGGCTTGTTAACAATGAGAAATTCAGTTAAAGTTAAAGAATAAGATTAAAGTGTATTCCCCATACTTATAAACCAATGCGCGAAACAATCAGCTGGAAAGAAAACGTTCGTAGATATTTCTAACTTCGGGAAAACTAGCATTATTTGGTATCGGAGACAATGTTTTTTGGCTCACTGAGCGAAGTAAGTTATTTTGACTTTCTCACCATAATTCTTCTGCTGCATCACGGCATACTGGTGGGAGGGCTGGTATCCCTCATTCTGGTGTGGCATGGGCCGCTCCCTCCCCCCCTCCGATCCCCCGTCATGGTATTCCCCGGTCTTACTCGACAGACCGCCACCATAGTCTTGCATTTGGCTTCGGGTCGTCTGCAAGTCAAAGGTTGTCAACGAATTTGTCAAATAAGTGGGAACTCGTTTCTAAGAAGAAAATCTAATTTTTCTAAGTTCGTTTATGTAGAAGTGTAAAAGATTTATTTTATTAGGCCTGTAATATCGATCACTATTTTAAAACTAAACTTTTTGAATTTTTCACCTGCAGGTTTAAGTTTTTAATGGATTTTCAAAATTTTTACGATAGTAACTTCAAACGTTGAAAATTTTTCGTACCATGACATTAAGTGATAGCCAGATCTAGATGGTGCCTCAAAATCGGATCTTGTAAAAAAAAAGCGAGATTAAGAACTTTTCTCTAATTTTATCCCAATTTTCTCGTTATACTTCGATAGAAAACAACTGCGTATTTTCAAGCTACCTAGGCTATTCTAGGCATAAAAAATAATCATCTACGTCCAATTGCATAAAAAGACGTATAATTTCGTAAAAATTACATTAAAATCGGCTCAGCTCGTTTAGCAGAATCCGCCAAAACTTATAAAACTAAACTTTTAAGCATTCTTACACTACTGTATTCTTTTTACGGCTTAGTACGACTAGGGCTATTATAGAGATACTGAATATTTTCAAAAACTCACCGTTTAAATTTCCCCGTGGTCGATCCAGGAGGCACTTCGCGTTCAGAACATATTAGATAGTTGAATACTTTCCTACTAAGCTTTCAACCGTCCTTGACAGCCAAAAAAATAATATCTGCCTTTTTATTTTATTCTTACGTTGAAGCCGTATGATTTCACTCGATTTGGGATGATTCAGCGCAGTAAATCTTATTCTCTAACTAATTTCTCTATGTTGGAAGCTATTTTCATGTTAAAATCCACTTGGGTGTGTGCTGCGACAATGTGTGACTTGCCAAATAATAGAAGCTTTGAAGCCAACCATATGATTTCAGTCATTTGTTTAATATGTCATTCGAATTTTGCTTTTCCGTGATATCCAAAAAGATATTTCCAGCCAATTTTCACGCATATGCGATCTTCGTACAAGTTATTATTTTTCTTTATTTCGTTATAAACGGTTTTTAAGAGAATTAAAATTAATACAGTGTGTTAGATAATAGATCTGGGTTACTGAACAGTTTTTGATCTAAGAGTTTGCTGAAATCGAAAAACGAAATGTGGCCAAAAAATATGAACATTTTTTTTGCAACTAATTTATTGTCGTCTCTTAGGAAAAGTTTTTCAGTACTGATTAGAGAGAAATACCAGTTAACTAATTCTGCAGCAATTTTGCTATAAAACGAACGTTTCGGCTTAAACTCTATCAAACGTAAAAAAAGATTGAATGTTATTTTAATCACCGACGTAAAAATACTGTGTACTGAACTTTTTCCCAAGGAACCAATATACAAATTACAAAAAAAATTTTTGGACCTCGCTATTTTGTAGATATGAGGAGACTAAAAAAATGTGGAAATGAGCAGTATAGAGAATTTATTTATATGGGGAGATTTTATTATAAAAAGTTTAAAAAATAATATTGTACCACAAATTTTATTTACCCTATTTGACTCAAGTACTGTTTTATAAAAGAAGACTAATTACGTAAGATTTCGCTGTATGGCCAGAGAAGCCTTTGCCAAGTTTGAAAAGTTATTCAGTATGGATGATGAATAAATACTTAGACTAAAAAAGTATTTACTTCAGGTGAATATTACTCCTATAAATCCTCCACACGAACACACACACGCATAAGTACACTTTTTTTAGTCTGAGAGTACAGGTTTCGGACTAAAAAGTGTTATTATGCGTCTGTGTGTGTTCTTATATCTATGCCTAAACTACTAAAATTTCATAAGGTACAATATTCCTGTTACATTACAAACCATTAAAGACTTTTTTAGTTCATGCCTACAATAATTTCATAGGCGTTTATTGTAGTTGAATAAAATGTATTAGGTGCTTACCTATGAAATTGAAGTTTAGTTAAAAAAGTTCAAAGACAAAATTAATATAAAATAATTAAGGTTTTATAACAACTAAACATTTTCAAAGTACCATTGGACATTTAGAAATAAAATAATGCTTGCTAAATGCACGTTGTCTGAATATTTTGAGAGCACAGTGGTGTAGAAACTGTGAAAATGGATTTTTTCGTCACTAAAAATCGCCATTTTTTCGTTAAAAAAATACTTTATTTTTATTTTTGAAGGCTACACTTATCCCAGCGTGTTATTCGTCACCATATGTATTTTTGAACATATTGCGCATAATATTTCACAATTTACAGATAATTTCGATTTTTTTGGTAGAAAAAATTTACCCATTTGACCTCTAAGAAAACTCCAATACAGTATTTAATGGAACCCTACTCAGTCAGTTTTTACATAAGAGACATGACATCACTAATTCATGAAAGACCTTGAATGTAGCTAGAAAATGATATATAATTTAATGGAAGTAAATTAATTTTTGGGGTAATATTATTCTGTTGAACTTTCCAGGCGCGGATCCAGGATTTCGGGGGGGGGGGGGGGGGGCAAATTTTGTACCCGTATTTATGAAGCGGTCGATGGATTAGACCATTAATATAAAAAGTCGCGGGCGTAGCTAGCGCGAAATTTTTTGAATAGTTAAGTAACCTGGATCCGCGCCTGGAACTTTCAAAACTGAAACGCCAATTTCATAGCTAAGGATCTAATATTCTATATTATTCTTGCATAATACCGGTCAATTTTACTGTTACAAATGTACGATACAAAAATTAACCAATTCTGCTGATTTTCGTTTCAAAATTAATTTCAAAAAAGAACTCTTTGGTAACAAATTCTGTCTATTGTTCAAGGATCCATAGAGGAGCTTATTTTCCTATAAATAAAACTTTCCAAAGACGTAAATATCATGTAGGTTAACAAACAAACGTGGGTCCAAGTATGTCATACCCCTCCCTTATAATAAAATGGTCTTACCTCCACTGTATAATTAAAATTTTTGGTCCTTCCGAAATAATTAAATGCGAACAATCCGAAAAAGTTTAGTTTCATGAGTAGAAACCTCAGCTTAAAGTTTAAGCTAATTTTGTTAGATGTTTTTTTTTTATTTTTATTTATAAATATTTGCACCAATCCGGACTTGGCCCCCGTATTTTTTTTTCATTTTTGTTTTATTTATAAATATTTGCACCAATTGACTTGGGCCCCGTGTGTGGAGTATGGCCTAGCCTTCCCGATTTATGGGAAGAGACCCGTGCCCCTGCAGTGAGGACGATGAGTTATTTACGAAATACCTATAATTTGATCAATATGCATAAGGCCCAGTGTTTCTCATCTTTATAAGTTTATCATTTGCCAGCAATTGTTACCAAACCCAGATGTACTTATAGGAAAAGTTGTGTTGCACAGTCGATCCAAAACATTTTTGGCGACTTCAATGAAATCGTAAAACAAATGTTGTTCCTTTTTATAGTAGAGTTTCATCTCACCCTGTATTTATCTTACAAGGCTCACCTCTATTTATTTAGATATTTACATTTTTTAGTACACCAAATCTATATGTTATTTTAAGCAGTATAATAATAATAAGCGATGTCTCCTATGCAACCATTATTTATTAACTTTATTTATTTAACTAGCGATGCTATAAATACGGTGAAGGCTGACACCAGGAGAACAGAGGGAGCGAAGATCTGATCTCCTCGATTGCAGTAGTCCTTATTGCAGGAGCACACTTCCTGACGACCACCGTAACCAGCGCGGTGATAGCACTTGTCCTAAAATGGAAAGAAAATAAGACTAGAATAAAGGGAGTCTTGAAGATCTTGAAGACGTGGAACTTTTGTAATCGCGTCGATAACACATTTAATGACTAAAGAGACGGTCATACCCTGGATAG
This sequence comes from Coleophora deauratella, assembly GCA_958295455.1. Lineage (NCBI taxonomy): Eukaryota > Metazoa > Arthropoda > Insecta > Lepidoptera > Coleophoridae > Coleophora > Coleophora deauratella. The sequence goes on from OY282406.1 coordinate 2,896,476, forward strand.
GTTTAACTGTAATTGGCATTTATCTAAATCACTTTCCTGCTTCACAAACCTTTTTAAGCCCTTACTGGTTTCTTTAATATTGTCAATTCGTGTTCTAAAAAGTTTTGATTCTGATACCTTATACTTAGTGTCGTCCCATCCACAAGTCCTGATGATCCTACTCTGGGGCAGTTGACCGTTGACTCCATAGTCGAAGTGTTGCACTATCTTCCGGCACAGAGTGTGGGCTATTCCCCGATCATGTTCGGAGCAGTTCCTTTTGAGACTCTCTGGCAGGTTCTTCTCGAGACAGAAGGAGTTAGTTGCGCTGTTACATTCGTAGCACATTATTGCGAAACCTAGAAACGATATAGTGGACAATGTATCAGCTACGCACGTGTTAGCGCCTTGTAGTTATATGTCGTGGCCAGTAGAATTGATCACTTCATGATGTGGCCGACGATTTCATGAAATGGAAAATATCCGCTGATCACATCATGATACGGTCTGGCCAGATCAATGAACACATCAGCGTTTGACGATACACAGCTAAACGCACGGCTACTTCTTGAAACGGTCAAGCATTATATAGTGATCATATTGTAAAATAGTTACATTATCCACCGTTAGAGGCGCTGATATCTTTTTGTTTTTATAATGTATCATGGCGGCGATCAATTATTAATAAAAAAAGCTAATAATAATGCGCTAATTGAAGATAAAAGTGATGTGAAACGACACAAAACTACAAGAATTTTACGAAAGTCAATCAAAAAACGAGCGCAACGTAAAAACACCTTAAAGTTCGGAGAGTATTTCACAGGTTAGTAGATATCAATCTTAAAAGCTAAGTAGGTATTAAAAATGTATAATTTATCTGTTGATCAAGATTGCTCAGATTAAACGAATGCCAGTAACTTTTAAACGTAAGTATTTTAAATTTTTATTAAACCTTTGATATCATGGAAATCCTACATTAATAATAATACTTAATAGCGCCAAGTGGTCAGAGTAGCCCAAATTTATATTTCAAAATAATAATAATAATACTTTATTTAAATCAGACAAAATATCCATAATATTTGTTAGTAACAGAGATACTTAAAAGCTATTATAATAATAATGATATGGCCAAACGTGGATTGATATATCATTGAACGTTTAAACGATTTGGCCAACTTTAGCTGGCCATTTCATGAAATACAACCATTTCATGAAATGGTCGGCCACATCATTTGACTGACTCGGTGGCTCAGTGGTTAGCGTTCCTGACTACTGATCCGAGAGTCGTGGGTACGATCCCCACTCAGGGCAAACATTTCTGTGATGAGCATGTTTGTTTGCTCTGTGTCTGGGTGTATTATATCTATAATATGATGTATATGTGTATGTATCAGTCTCTGGTTTCCATATGGTGCAGGGAATCTTATTTATTTATTTACACTTTTTTGTACATAAAAAACTAAATATAATTATAACTAGAGGACATAATTATGGGACTGTACAGGTAGGAATCCTAGTTTGGGGCCAGATGACCGTGTGTGATTTGTCCCGGATACTAATATTATATTTTCATGAAGTGATCAATAATTCTATGATCTGGCCACGACATATACAGGGTGTAACAAAATTTGTGTAGGACCCGTTAACTGGGGATTCTACTCATCGTACTGAACAACTTTTGTTCTACGACTTTGCTCAAATCGCAAAAAAAATGTTGGACTCTCCATACAAAAATTGAAAAACAGATGATCAATTTGTATGAAATGTCCAAATTATTTTTCATCGTACTGAAGAACTTTTGTTCTACGACTTTGCTCAAATCGCAAAAAAAATTTTGGACTCTCCATACAAAAATTGAAAAACAGATGATCAATTTGTATGAAATGTCCAAATTATTTTTGTGATTTGAGCAAAGTTGTAGAACAAAAGTTGGTCAGTACGATGAGTAGAATCCTCAGTTAATGGGTGCTACACCAATTTTGTTACACCCTGTATACGGATGTTAAAAAAGTACGTTTGAAACATGGTGTTACTCAGAATATCAGTTTCCCATACAAATTCTTGATTCACTATTAATTTGTCGGATTATGATAAGTAGTTTAGAAGTTTTGCGGGAACAGATGAAAATTCATACAAACATACTGGTTAAAATCATAACCCTCGTTTTCTGCTTCTCGGTAGAGGGGTAAAATGGCCGGACAGTTTGTATGAAACGCCCAGTGAATATTGTTGTAATTTGAGCAAAGTCTTAGTTATATTAAAAGTTGTTCACAATGATTAGTAGAACTTTTGTCACATTCTGTATACGACGTTATATTAGGTGCTTACCTATGAAATTGACGTTTATTAAAAAAAGTTCAAAGACAAAATTAATATAAAATTATTAAGGTTTTAAAACAACTAATTATTTTCAAAGTACCATTGGACATTTAGAAATAAAATAAAGCTTGCGAAATGCACGTTGTCTGAATATTTTGAGAGCACAGTGGTGTAGAAACTGTGAAAATGGATTTTTTCGTCACTGAAAATCGCCATTTTTTCTTTAAAAAAATATTTTTTTATTATTTTTGAAGGCTACACTTATTCCAGCGTGTTATTCGTTAACATATGTATTTTTGAACATATTGCGCATAATATTTCACGATTTTCAGGTAATTAAGAATATTTTTTTTGGTAGAAAAAATTGACCCAATTGACCTCTAAGAAAACTCCAATACAGTATTTAATGGAACCTTACTCAGTCAGTTTTTACATAAGAGACATGACATCACTAATTCATGAAAGACCTTGAATGTAGCTAGAAAATGATATATAATTTAATGGAAGTAAATTCATGTTTGGGGTAATATTATTCTGTTGATCTTTCAAAACTGAAACGCCAATTTCATAGGTAAGGACCTAATACTATTGTAGACTAACTGACTAACATAACAAGTAGCGTAACTTACATAAACTCTTACTACAAACATAATAACATGACAACACAACTGGCACAAATTGAATTGACCGAACACTTCTATATCACTTTTCATTATTCTCTGTAATGGAAGTGGGATCTTTGAACCCATCGCTAGTGAAATTGTATCTATCTCATGGGGTGTGTTCACTACGAGTGTGAACATAGTAGGCGTTTGCAAACATAGTGCCAGTAATGTGTTTTCAAATTCCGAGGACTATGAATATATCTCAAGGCTACCTTCAAGGATGAAGTAGGTAGGTAATATGAAGGTAATATTAAGTACCTATAATATATGGTGAGTACAATACAGGTTAATATTGAATTTATTTAATCACTTGTCTGTTGTTTGACTAAGGAAATTTAATAACATTTTGTAAATTTCTTTTTCTAATATAGAAAAAAGTGTTCGCATCTACTTATGGGGTGTCTTGTTGATGACTCTTTTAATATATTATAAATAGATTAAATAAAAATAAATTGAATCCAAAAATGTTGACGAGTAAAACAGAAAGAAGATACAGATAACTTACCGTATCGGAAAACTCCGCAGAACAATAAAAAACAAAACAAAAATCTCCCCATCCCTGCACTTTCCACCAGTTGACAGTACTATCTGATTGATGTACCAAGCTCAACCAAGATCTGAATCTTGGACATCTATTTAGGGCATATGGCAACACCAATTTGGAGAGAGGAAATACCTCATTCCACCTCATTGAATCATGCAGAGGAAACTAACAATTTGAATTTGTTAAAGCGTCGTCGTAAGGTTGGCGAGGCGGATGATATTTTTCACTTAGATAATTCAGTTAATGCTCAATGTATTTCAAATGATGATCACGGGAAGATTACTGAAGGTGGCGTAATTGATCATCTTAAAATGGCATTAAAATACGTCATGGAACATGTTAGTGATGAAGATGTCACAAATAAAAATAAAGTTTGTGTTCTTTTTTTAATAACTAAAGCACTTTCATACTACAAAACACAACAATAACCATTCATTTACAAATAAAATAAAGAATTCGCTTCGTACAATACAGAAAACTGTTAAGACTAGATTGCCTAATGCAGAAATCTAGGCTATATCCGTGACATAACTTGCATCAACTACAACAATTAGCTTATTTACACATGTAAGACCTTACGCATTTAAGACATTAACTCTACATTTCGCACTAGTATCATTATTTTCTACATAACTATCATACATAACATAATAGCGAACACAGGTGACACTTATTTATTTTGTAACTTTGGTCTGAACAATTGGCTTAACTTTTGTCATCAATCTTTAAAGTTATGGCAACATCCATAGAGTTTTCTATTCCAATCCATTTTTTGATTCCCATTGTATTTGTGGATTTGTTAATAGAGTCTCTTAACAACAAGATATTGTAACCAATAGAACCAATAGAATTTCGATATGTAATACAGGTCGTCTTAACTCTGTTGGATGGCTTTGGCGAGGATCTAAAACCTTAATAATGCAGCTGTGATGAGCATGAGGATGGTAGCTCCTGCGGGCAGCGAGGCGGAGTTGCAGCCATCTTCGAGACACGAGCATACCTCCTGCCTCCCTCCGAAACCTGATCTTTGGTAGCAGCGGCCCTGGGGATTAGAGTAGAATATTTTTTATCGTCATCAAGCTTTCTACCAATCTGGACTTGTCCCCAGTGTTTGGAGTATGGCCTAAGCTATGGCCTGACCTGTGAGGCTCTTCCTCCAGCAAAGGAAACGATATAGTTGTTAACATAAACCTCTCCCAACTCCTCCCTTCGGAACCTGAGTAACATGGCATAACAACATCATCTGTCACCCATCAGCTTCAGCTCACTATCTAACGCATATCGTCCCCACTGAGACACCCGTGTCTCAATAAAGAAACCCGTTTCTTTCCATACCTCGGGAAGTAGGTAGATATCTCATGTCACCCAACAGACTGATGTTCTTACGTTGATTTAGATGAAAAGAGAGGCGTCTCTTGTAGTTGGGAGTTGGGACGCTATTAAGTTTTGATAACTGAAGGTACCATCAATAACTCCTATTTAAGTAATGTAGGGCTCGGGAAACGGGATCTTTTCCTATACCTCAGGAACGCAATGTCACGGTAAACTCCAATCTACACACGGGGGCCAAATCCGGATTGGTATACAATATACATATACATTTCTAGAAATACTTGGTATAAAAAAATAGGTTAGGATTCACTACATACACATCATATTGAAATACATTTGTTCTGAGAATGCTTTTATGCTTGTAAGCTCTTGTCATTATCTCACTTGGTAGTAAGTGATGATGACGCCGAAGATCGAAGTGGGCTTACCAAGATTCCTCAACGCAATGGGGAATTATCAGTATGTTGGGGAACACAACAATGCTTAGAAATACTTGGTTTTACTATGATATTTGTACGTCAAGACTTATTCGCTGCTAGTGGTATGTAACCAGGCGGGCTAAGAAAATGCCCTACCACCAACCAAACCGAGTTCTAAAAGTTGGGCCCGCTGGGAATTTAACCCGCAAACTCCTCATGTGAGGCGAAGAAATTAGCTACTAGACCACGGAGCCGGTAAATAACTTACCTTGTAATTGCTCTCATCCCAGCCACACCCCCTGATGATTCTGCTGTCGGGAGGCATTCCATTCATCTCGAACTCCACCACCTGCTTGATCTTCCGGCACATGGTGTCCTTGGGCCCGCACGGCAGTCGCAGCGAGTCGGGGAGCTTGTCCAGGAGACAGCGGGAGTCGTTGTGGCTGTTGCATTGGTAGCAGGTGATCGCTAGACCTGGGGACGATATGGTTACTTATTTCAGACCTCTCTACTACTCAGCTCTCGGAGAGACTTCAGCTCTCTCTGTGTGTTCTACTCCTTATACAACGACATGTGTTCTCAGGAACTGTTCGACATGATGCCAGCTAAAGCCGAATTGATCTCGAACCATATAAGGTGTCAGACGTGTGTCAGAGGTGTTTCCTAGCTAGAACCCATAATCTGTGGAATGAGCGTCCATCCGAGTTTTTCTCTGAAGTATACAGTATGGGTTTCTTGAAGGGATTGAAATGGAAGTTCGGCAAAACATTGATAGCACCCCTGATGTTGCAAATGCCCATAGGCGACGGTTACCACTTCCCATCAGGTGGACCGTCAGCCTTTTTTGCTACCCAATATAATTAAACAATATAAATAGTGGTAGGATTAGTGTGTAAGGTACTGGCTGGTTACTCTGTATACCTCCGAAGGGTGTGTGAGATAACTGGAGTTACCTACAATGCCCTATATAAATTTCAAATTCCATTTTAGCCCTGGACTGTCAAGTAGGTCAAGTATAAAATTTTGAGCTTAAAATATCTGCCAGTTTCAAACTGGGATTTCTATTTACGAATCTGAATAAAAATGTATGGACTCTTCATACTAAGTTGGCTGATTAGCTAAAAATTTGTATGACCAGTCTTTAAAAAGAAGCGAAATTGAAAATGTGTTCATTGGAGAAACTTGTTCAGATTCGGGCCTAGAAACCCCAGTTTGAGTACTGGTAGATAATTTAATGACCACGCTGAATACGTTAAAAACAACCGACTTCAACCGCAACAACTCCAATTTTGCTATGTTTTTGTTGATTTTCTCAAAAACCGCTAAATCGATTTCGATAAAATTTATATGGGACCTGTGAAGTATACCCTTTTAAACAAAAAAAAGAATTTTCCAAATTGGTTCAGGCGTCTTCGACTAATCGGTGAACATACATAAAAAAAAGGATTCCGACGAATTGAGAACCTCCTCCTTTTTTTGAAGTCGGTTAAAAATTTGTTGGTTCGTTACGTGGTCCACCTGTGAAGTATACCCTTTTAAACAAAAAAAGAATTTTCGAATCGGTTCAGGCATCTTCGAGTAATCGGTGAACATACATAAAAAAGAAAATAAAAAAAAATATTCCGACGAATTGATAACCTCCTCCTTTTTTTGAAGTCGGTTGAAAAAAAATAACAATGTATAGGGGCCAGTCCGTAGTAGGTGACGGTAGCAACTTTCCATTAGGTATTTGGATACACATACCTATATTAATAAAAGGCAAACGAATCAAAGAAAGGATTGAAAAGAGATTAATGATTCAGAACGAATAATAATTATTAAGATATTATAACTAGATGTTATACTTATGCTTATAAGTATAACATGTAAGAATTTTGTTGCCTGAGATACAGGTTTATCCTAGTTCAGGCACCCATTAATTTGTACTTTGTTTAATTTATAGAAACCTATGTAAATTATTTACCTTTTACAAATGAATAAATTATTATCTTATCTTATTATCTAATGAAAGCGAGTTCTTCTCCCCAAAGAGTTCGGATGCAAAAATCCCGTCAAACCCGTGGAACATCGCACAAGTAACTGAAAATACTGTTACGTGAGACAACTTGGTTTAATACAGAATACAGAATACAGTGCGCGTGCACAGAACACTGTATGTACTTAACCATTTTTTTATTAATTTTCAACACTAGATTAATGTCTCTAGGTAAATCTTTGTAATAATACTTTTTTATTATTTTTTTATTATAAAAAACAGAAATATTTATTTTTCAAACTGTATTGATGGGGCTTTAAAGGTGACTTAAGAGATTTACCAGAATACGAATGTTTTAGACTTTAGTGGCACGTAATGCCGACAAATGCACAAAATATTGAAATGTGTCTTTACCTACTGCTGCATAAATTAAAATAGGTATGAGAGAGAATCTGTGTAAACCTTAATTTACTCAAATTTTGAATTGTACCACTATTGCATTCAACCAGCGTTATATACAGGGTGTTAAAAAAAGTGCGTTTGTTTTAAAGGGTTACTCAGAATCAAGTATAGAACCCAGGAAAAATATGTAAAAATTCCGCTCTTCAAATTTTTTTTCAGGTTCTCATACTAAATCTGGATAGCGAATCAAGAATTTGTATGAAAAACTGAAAAAAAAATTTGGAGAGCGGAATTTTTCAATATTTTTCCTGGATTCTATACTTGATTCTGAGTAACCCCTTAAAATTTAAAACGCATTTTTTTAACATCCTGTATAACCTAATAACAACTGACTTGTATAACATGTATTCTATAATAGGTATTTATGTTAATTTGGAGAGCAAGACGAATTTAACGGCTCCTCTCACTGCAAAATCAATGAAGCCATTTTGGTTTCAGGCGTAATAATGGAAACATGCATAACCTCCGCCTGCATAGTAGGGTAAAAAGTTAGTTTTAAAGAGTCATGGGTTCGACATTTGATTATGTCCTAGATCTACATTCTTCTTATTACAAACATAATAAAAAGATAAAATATTTTAATTTCTTAAGAACGCTGTCAGCCTTGCGGGTGCTGTCACAGGTGGTCTCGCTGAGATGTATACAAAAGTCCTAAATTATTTATTTTGTAGCCAAAGGACCTAAACTCTCCAGTCCTATTGGTGCGAACAAATAGCTACGAGTGAAGCCCTTATATTTGCTGGCCTTAAGCACTTCAGCGCTAGCAGCCTCAGATAGGTCACTAAAATTTCAATATTCATTTTAATTAAAGAGTCAGAGTCAAGAGAAAGAGATGATTGTCTTTAGAACTTGTGGTGTGACGGCAAGATGAAGCATTCTAAATTTCAGATTATCGCCATTCGATTTATAACCTTGATCAATGCAACTTGACTTCTTTGATTCGCTGCGATCACGTAAGTTTCCGGTTTTGAAGAGATTCCTCTTTTACGCCTCTTTCGTTACGTCTTTTAATTTTGAATAGTCATCGATAGAAGTTACAGATAATTTGGTGTAAAAAAAAGAAAGTTATAAAAGTAGTCAAAAAGATAATTATAAAATAAATTCTTATTCCGAGGAATATCCCTTTGGATGTAATCGACTTTTAGAATCGGCTCTCGTTTGTATTGTATATACCTATGTTTGTGTTTTTGTCTGAGCCTGAACGATCTGTGATCTCTCGAATTTTGGAGTGCGAGCATGGGCGTAGCTAGGGGGGGCAGAGGGGGCCTGCCCCCCCCCCCCCTAGATTTCTCCTGGCCCCCCCCTAGAAACCCTAGAAAAAATAACAGTACACATGAAATAATATTGTTTATTTTTATTATATTTTAATCACAAAACTACGATACAGTTTCTAAGAACGGTAGATACCTACACCTACATACTATCACCTCTGCTAAGACTGGATTGCTGTGATATTGTATGTGTGCGGCTGCTGGCCCCCTCTAGAAAAAATCCCTAGCTACGCCAATGAGTGCGAGGTGTAGTCTTGATTCCTTGCAAAAGCAATCGGGTTCAAACTGGATCAGAAAGTTATTCTACTAATTTGAAACTCTACAATTTGTACGTGTATTGTACGTAAAGAAAATATTTTTCTAATCAGGAATGTATTAATGATGTAATATTTATTATTACAGTCAAAATACCCATAGTAATACAAGAAATTAAAGAAAGACTTTGGAATACATGAAACATAAAACATACTACAATAGCTTTCAGTCAAATTAAAGGGAAGCCAAAACTAGTTAAACAAACTGGAATAAACCGACGTAAACGTATCAAACTTTCAGCGGAAATAACAATCAGAGAAGGTTAATCATTCATTCTATGCGTAATTCACTAACCTTCGTGTAGCAAACTGCACATAACCGCCAGAAAGCACAACGCGGCGACTGCCATATTCGGTAACTTCAATGGTAGGTAACTGTGTTATAGTTATGTAGATCTAGATTTAGCTAGATACGGCCGCCCAGTCGCGCGTACCGAGTTCCGCGCCCAACTGACTTTGCTTTTGCTCCAGCCGGGTTCTGCTTGCTTTATCCAAGTACCTATCTATCTTTGCTATAGCTACACATATAAGTAGTTTTATGCAGACGCACTTGTATGTTGCAGGAAGAATGTAAGAACAGTATCTTTGTAATTTTTCTTCATCGTGTTCCTGTTTCAAACTTAACTTTGAAACGATTTTAAATAGTCGGTTTTTTCGGTACTTTCAAGGTGCCTGATGTCCTGAATTACAGGTTTAGGATACACTAAAAAAAATTAAATCTATTTTGTGTATGTTATGTACACTCCAGTTACACTTTTTTATGTGAGTAAATAATATATACTTAAATAATAATAAAAAAACTAGAAAGTAAATGTAGCTAATTTCAACAGTATTACCATACATACTCCAAGAAAAGAAAACGACAATGTAATCCGGATTTGGCCCCTTGATGAAGAGCCTTACTGAAGAGTTTCGGGATATGGAAAATACCCGTATAACCCAGCAGTAAGTATGGAATATACAGGATACTCAATACAACCTGTCGAATCAAGTTTATAATTTAGTATGGAGACGCCGATTTTTTTCGTTTCCTGAATAAAAATCTTGTGGGAAGTTGTTCAGTTTCGTCTACTGAGCAAACCCTTAAAATTTTCGGAAACCTGTCCCTTACACTCTGTATATTGCTTAATAATGTTACCGCCTTGTAATGCAAACTGCTTTCAACAAGCCTAGGCTCTAATGAAAAAGCGCCAGCAAAATTGTAACTATACGTTAAGTTGTACTGAAACTCTCTCGCTCTAGTCTGAACACGAAGATACCGCTTCAGCGATTTCCCTACAACATACGCACCACACATCTAGCAGTAGGCAGAGGTATTATTCAATTGTGATAATACCTTAATAAGCGGCCATCGCAGGATGCGCAGGAGTGGCGTGAGCGGAATGCTGAACGGATTTGCTATTGATAAGCAAGGATGTGGTAAATCATGAAATGGATAATATCCTTCAGGGGCTATTTTTGGGGACATAACTAGGCTAGTTTTTCGTGACAATAACAAATTACCTAGTCAATTTAAGAAAAAATGAAAACCCGACTGCATTTAAAGTCAATAAAGGTTGATATGAAAATAAATGTAAGAACGACACCTCGAATTTCGAAATCAGCCGTTTTGGCTGTAAGTGGTAACAACGAACGGACATACATACACTTCCCACTTGGGTATTGGAGTAAAAGGATGTAAATAACCTATCTTTCACTAAAAATAAAAACTATACAAAAGTATATAATAATATACCAATGAATAACATGATCTTGATCATGCATCTGTATACAGAATGTAACAAAATTGGTGTAGGACCCGTTAACTGGGGATTCTACTCATCGTACTGAACAACTTTTGTTCTACGACTTTGCTCAAAACGCAACCTACACCAATTTTGTTACACCCTGTATACATTTATACATACACCAGAAAAATATAACCTTCTTCTTGGGCAGTGGGGTAAGAACAGCAGGTTATGTTAGGACAAATCGTAAATAATCAAAGTAAAGGTTTTAGTTCGGAGTTCAATTAATTATTCCGATAGTTGACATCCGAGTTACTTTTTGTTAAATTACAAAAACCAAAATTTTAAATTGTAAACGAAGACGTCATTGTTCAATATTATAGATTAGCCTATCTGCGGAAACTCTGTTGGTTAAGCATCTAGCTATAAGTTAAAGTTTATAAATAGATTTTGATCCTGTATGTTTCCCAAATAAATAAAATAAAAAATAAAAATATAGTAGTTCTAATTTGCATACTTATTACATTTTGTTCTATATAATTATATAATTCTAGTGATCCGTCTGCTCGTTTGCCACCTATTACATAAAAAAAATCGTTTATTACCCGAGGCTCAACTGCGAGGCTCAACTAAAAAAATATATAAAAGAGCTATAAATTGCGGGTGCTTGCTTTGCGGGTGGTAGGACCTTGTGCGAGGTCCGTCCGGATCGCTACCACCATCTTACTCGCTAATCCTGCCGCTAAGCAGCAGTGCTTGCACTGTTGTGTTCCGGTGTGGAGAGTAAGACAGCCGAGGAAATTACAGGCACAAGAGGCATTTCATCTTAGCCCTCTAGGTTGGCAACGCATCTGCAATCTCCTCCGGGGTTGCAGGTGTCTATGGGCAGTGGTGATCACTTACCATCAGGTGACCCACTTGCTCGTTTGCCTTCCTTATCACATAAAAAAAAAAAAAAAAAATATCCGGCACAAATCACCCAAACTAGGATTCCCGGTATTATAGGAACCACAGTCCAGAGTGGCTCGCAAATACTAAAATTACTTTTGCGGGATAAAACAGCTACCATTATGGTGTTCCCTGCCGTCTATCTTAGCTTTGTCAAACAATGAAATATGGATAATTATTTATAATATTTACAGAGTTATGTAAATAGCATTGCTTTATCTATACTTCATTTATTTAGGTACTTAAAAAAACGTAAACAATCTTGATATGTCTTTTTATTCATATGTGCATGTTTAAATTTTGATATATTTTGCAAACGTAGGTAAGTACTAAGTTTCTTTTGCATTTCTATTAAACACGTAATACATTCTACTGGTTTGAGAATTTTAACAAGCAGGTATAATAAGAAGACATATCATTAAGAAGACATATCAAGATTGTTTACGTTTTTTTAAGTACCTAAACACATGGAGTATAGTTTACGTGTTTAAAGAAAGACATACAAGCAAGCGAAGTTACTTTCGCATTTATAATAATTAGCAATACATAAACATTCCTTTTGTTTTGTCTTTTTGTAAATTTGTGTAAATTTTGTCGCAAATTAGAGATGTATTTCATACTAATAGTGTCATTTTTAGGGTTCCGAACCTCACAAGGAAAAAGGAACCCTTATAGGATCACTTCATTGTCCGTCCGTCTGTCCATTTTGCCATGGCAATACCTAATTCGTTTCCTGAAAGTCAAAAAAATACCTATGCTCGTTGCAAAATGTTACCTTTTTACGAGAGCATAATTACGAGCAAATGAATATATGCATCGAAGGATCATGATCTTTGTAGATGGAGGGGGAGGAAACATTTTTTCTAGGGTCACCACTGTTTGTACGGAACCCTCGGTGCGCGAGTCCAACTCGCACTTGGCCGGTTTTTCAAGATGGCGGCGTTAGTTCCGGCTTTCCAGCACACGCCAAAAGATCGTAGTCGGACTGCCAGTAGAAGCTGCTTTAGAACTGTCAAACGCAATCATCTGCAAACTGCACTCCGGTGAAATAAAACTTATTTGTTACACACATCGACAGGTTAAAAATACAGTCAGAGACGAATCAAAAATTAAATTACAGAAAAACCTATAAGAAGTCTATGTTTTAAAATAAGATGGTAAATTTTCAATATTGTTTGTTTCTATGGAACCCTCGGTGCGCGAGTCAGACTCGCACTTGTCAGGTTTTATAAGCAGTCAACTACCCTTTAAAAAAAGTTTTAACGGGCTGTCGCATTTCATTTTATATTTTACGTATAGATCACGATAACGTAATCAGTATAGATCATATGAAATGTCCGAGACCATACAAAAGACATCAACGGGCGCTGTACAGCTCGTTGATGTCTTTTCTATGCGGTATGCGAACCTAAGCACGAATATTTAAAAAAAACATTGTTTTTTTGTCTATAGACATCTTATTTGACCATGTATTTTATGTGTACATTTTAAGGAAAGAACGATTTCACTGTTAAGTATAAAGGTAATAGGTACTCTTCCGCTTACGTCAAACGAAAAATAACCGCATCACAAGAAATGCTGGAGTTTAACCACTAACATTGTTTCTCCTAGCGAATAGATATGATTAATAACATAATTAAAAATAAGGTTTTGACTGCATAAGAAACAAAATATTTAATATACTTACATTAAATAGCATTTTTCTTACAAGAGCTGAATTGAATCGTTTGATATTTGAGTCCATATTGAAAATCACCAAAAAATTCGTCAAAGACTGTGATGTCACACTCCAGTAACGCGAGCAATCAAAAAAATGCGTCGTCGGTGGCTAAACGGTAGTGACCAGAGGTCTCGGGTTCGGATCTTGGCCAGTGCACCAATGAGTTTTTCAAAACTAACATGCATTTTCAGGAAAACATTGTGAGGAAACCTGCACATCTGATCACTTGACGTGTTAATTGTCACGTTGCACACGTCCGTAGGTGGAAATCTAACATAAATGCCCTACACGTGACCGCGGGTGATGCAAAGTGCTACACCAGGCAACTGCCGTTTATGCCTGGTAATAGCACGATTAAATGTGCCACACGATAAAAAGAAGAATACGAGCAATTTATATTTCTAGACTCGTTTTTGATAGTAAGTAGATAAAAAGTAGCTCAAATTCGTAGTAATTAAATACCAGATAGTACTCAAGTCCCCATAACTGAAGGTTAGGTTACAGCGATCACACTCCACACACGGGGACCAAGTCCGGAAATTGCAACTGAAAATTTCATAAAACTCTAAGAACTACCGCAATAACCTACTTATAAAAAAAAACGCATTTAAATCGGTCCAACCGTTTGAGAGCTGAGATAAACACAAGACACGCATAATACAGGGTGTCACAAAATTGGTGTAGGATCTGTTAACTGAGGATTCTGAACAACTTTTGTTCTACAACTTTGCTCAAAAAGGCCAAAAAAACAAACATTTCCACAACAAAGATGAGATCAATTTGTATGGAAAGTCCAAAACGCAGCATTGAATCGACACCAAACAGGCCTATAATATATCGTGCCAATGGCGGCCTATTTTTAAAAAAGTGTAGGTACTCGTGGTACAAAATACTGTTGAAATCGGTAAGTTTACGATAGCACAAATCATAAATCTAAAAATAAACTACATAGCCACTAGATCTACATTTTGCGTGGCAACTACTGAAGTAACCCGAAAACTGTACAAATAAAAGCAGTATGGCTTTCCATCGAATTATTCATATACAGGCCGATTATTTTGCCCTATAAAAATGGCAACCGGTAGAACCCAGATAACAATAGAATCAGAGTAAAAAAATACGTAACATACTTCTACTATTGGCGACTTGATTTACAAACTTGCTTTTTTTAATTGTTTTTTTTTTATTTGCTCTGATCACAAAGTTCATTTGCGTTCACTTCAGTTCAGTTCAAAGATATACCTACTTATAGATTTTAACTATGGCTGTTCATAAAATTGAATACTTTTTCATAGCATTCTATACAATTGGACCAATTATTCGGTATTCTGTTGCAAGTTGGAAGTTGTTCAGTTTTACAGTAGAAGTCACAATTAACGGGAACGAAACGAATAAAATTTCATCTGTACCCTATAGTTTTGTAAAAAGCATCAACTTACCATAAGATCGCTTGTAGCGATAAGACCACCTTTTTCTTTATCGTGTCTCATATTTTATTATATTTTCCCGTTTTATGTTTAACTATACGTAACGTTTTCATTCATTAATTTATTTGCCCTTTTACATCGACAATAAACTCATCCTTTGTAAAATCGTTGATATACTGGTCCCATTTGGATACTCTATTGAACGACGATTCTTTGATGTAGGGCAGCGATTTGAATAGCTATGAAACATGCACGGTAAATCCAAAAGGTACGTTACTACAGCAACGTCACCCTGCAATGGATTAAGGAACATGCAACAACGACGAAGCAGATGATCTAGGCAGGAGATGTTCAGGACTAAAGCTGTAGGACCAGAACCCATCATTCCCTTCCATCTGGCTGGCAGCGTTCGATCCAGCAGCGTCAACGCGCCAGAAACAGATATTATGGGTACTAGTACTACTAGTCAAACAAGAATGGTTTTTCCGGCAAAGAAACCTGGCCTATCCAGAAAACTTTTAAAACTTGAAGATCCGCAAGTTTATACCTGCCCTTACACACACAGAGTCCTTTCAACAAACACTTTTTTAGCTCACTGTGCCGACCATGCATTGAAGCTGAGGAAACTGCTGCTCATATCCTGCTGGACAGTATCCTCCAATATATAAGTGTTACTTTGTGTACCCACAAATGATGATGTTACCACATCATACAGGGTCGCGCTCCTTGGTAACCCGAGGTTACCTCAGGATGTTATACAGCAACCCCAGATTGCTTCTGAAATTCCTGAAGGAGTTAGGCTGGCAGTGACGCCGGCCTGTTACGCGAAATTGACGAAATGGTCGCCTGGTTGCGGAGATAGCCACACCCGACCTCTACGACCTCTATATAACCTCGATAGCACAATCCTTACGAATGAAAAGTTTGTGCATTAGAAATAATTCAAACACACTAAAACCAGCGCAATTCCAAAATTTTTATTTGCATTTTGTTCTTTAGTCCTATTGTCGATTTCAGTTACATTATTATGTGACCCTGGCCTTTTGTAGGCTGTCATTGTGGCTGCCAATTTGTACAGGCGGGCGATCAAACGAGCCAGATAGACAAAATACTGAAAACAAGTATCAAAACCATTGCGTGTACCAGCGTCCTTATTCTGGTCATAAATAAGTAGAAATACTTACCTACTTACTACGGTATATTTGGCTCAAAGCAATAAGTACAATACAGCTCAACAAAAGCAAAATTACCTCAGGAGACCAAGATATACGTAGATTGTTCTTGTAGTATCAAATTAATATAATAACGCAATTATTTGTCGTCTACCAAAATAATCTACTTCGTATCCAATCCAATCAGGTCCTTCTTAAATATCCTGAAAAACATCCGTAGTTTTTACTCATGAATCAACTAGGATACTTTCGCCAAAAGAACCAACCTAAAAACTCAAGAACTTAGCAAAAATGGACTTTTAATATTATCACAAATATAATAAAACAAGCTAGGAACAAAGATTTTTTTGCTTATTGGTTACTAGAGAAAGCTGATCACTATCATGAGTAGAATACACGTCCGTAGCATTCCGTAGATACGACATATTCTTCACATCACCGCTCGTGGTTCAGTAATTCACAAACCAAACACAAGGATAACAAAACTAAATAACGCTGTGTGTTCTGGTAATCATGACGACTTCTCTTGTAGTTAGTAGCAATTAATCGTCGTGGGCCACACAACAAGCGTAGGGGGGATGACAAAGATATAGACCGTGAGAGGGCACTTTTCGTCAGACAACATCCGACACATGCTCGCGCGCAGATTTGGCGGGTATAGTGACGAGGTTAAACGCACTCCTTTTCACTGCCTATTTTTCTTCATCAGTGTCTTCTAGAACAACTTTAGCAGAAACTAGTGGGGCAACATGACGGTGCAATGATGTGATGATGCTTTTCGTGGTCTCTTGAGGCTGCCTCGCTAGTGCAACGCGTTGAGCATGTTTGCTGACGCATGGGTACCTTTTGGGCTCGCCTGCGTCGCTCTCACAACACCATATTGCAAGCTGTGAGCAAGGATCTGCAATGCAGTCCTATCTTAGCTGTGTGTGCATTGGGAACAGAAAGTAATGGTGAAAATTCATAAGAATACCTGATAGCGACTCTCTGTAAAAGTGCACCTGTACCCAGTCTTACATTTTCATTTTTAAATATCCGACTGAATACTCGTACAATACATATTTACTTAATGATAAGTGTATTCGTGTATGTGTTTCTATTTTATGATATTTTTGTAAGCGATATGAGTTGTTAGCGAAGTAACTACTTTCATTGTACTTTTATGGGTCAGCTGCCTGACTGAATAAATCATCTTTAAGTGAGAGATACCTTGTAGAATTTAACCTAACTAGTATACAAAAGTATCTAACTAATCTCAACTAGTAAATGCCAGAATAGTCCCGCTATCTCGCAGCATCATTTTAACTCTGAACCTAACGTACGTAACGTAATGAGAACACTCGCTCTCTCGGATCATTCGCGGGTTAACCTAAGCCGATAACTGTCAGTATTACTTGATTACTGTTCGGTGATACAGTGACCGTGCTGGACCTATAGTTTCCTATTCGATTTTTATAATTTTACATAATACAGAAGGAAAATGTTTTTCAAATCGTTTGCGTTATTGTTAGTTTTATTTGTGCGAAATGGTTAGTAACAATTATAATGTAATCTTTACATTACTTTACATATTTACTTATCTAAGTACTAACAAGTTGTTTAGATCTTTCCTTATCTTATTTCGCTTGCAATATTTACATTTGTGTAAGTAGACATTATTTAGGTGAAGGTTAATGAAGGTTTCCACATGAAAAGTTTGTGTGAAGGGTCCAAAACATGACTTTACTTACGAATTGACTAGGTATGCGTGTATTGGAGAAAGTTGTTCAGGTCTATGAGAGTAAATTCCAGTTTAAGCCGGGCAGATAATACTTTAAGTACACCTTCAACATATACGGATGTTTCTTTGAACCTGAACCGCAATGTACGATAAAAGGCTTGATTAGTTAGGTAACACACAGTTTAACCTTACTGACAGTATATCTTATACCTTTTTAATTTATTTTTAAATTAAAAAGCAACTGCGGAATACTGTTCCAACAATATACATATAACAAAAAAAAGCTTGTCAACATCTACTCGATAGAAGAAGAAAACTGCATTTTCCTTCTACATCTTATTTTATTTAAACAAATCCTCTTCCCCTAACTCCAGGGCTGTCGATCCGCTGCCTCGAATGCAACAGCGCCAACAACTCAATGTGCCTGGATCCGACCCTGTACGACCGGGAGACTCTGGACCATTACATGAGCAGCGTCGAGTGTCGCCACGGGATCCAGTCTCCCACGCTAGATGGCAATAACAAATTCTTCTGTCGGAAGATCGTTCAGACTAGTGAGTACTGACTGAGTACCCTTGTTTAGGGCCCTTTTATTGTCATACGGATTGGCTCCCACGCGCGGGCCAGGTCCGCATGCGTGCCGCCCGCAAACTATCGTTTCATACATGTATTTATTGTCATGCGTGGCACACGCACGTGAGATGTGGGGCGAACGAAATATCTGCTCTGCGTGCTGCCCGCACCACGCATGCGGGCCTGGCCCGCGCACGGGCGCAAATCCGCATGACAATAAGGCGGAAACACACTGCTTCACACACTCCGACTTTAAACTTTGTACTGTAAAATGTTGATTTGTATACAAAAATCGCAGAGTACCACACACTGAAATCGCATCATCGTCCGAAGGTGCGATTCGCACGACGAAATCTTGCTTACGGACGAAGATGCGATGCGATTCGCAGGGTATGCCACACTGAAATCGCATCTTCGTCGGAAGGTGCGATTCGCACGACGAAATCGTGCTTACGGACGAAGATGCGATGCGATTCGCAGGGTATGCCACACTGCTACAAAGCGGTGCGCGGGGGTGTTGCGGGGTGCGTGGCGCAGGGGATTTACGAAATGACCCTTGTTACAAACAAAAACAATAAGTATCCGAGTCAAAAACATAGATATACATACACGTTCGAATACTCAATGAATCTCGTCGCTTCGGACGAAAATCGTCCGATGGTTCGAATTCCGTGCCTTCGTCGTGCACCGCAGCTTCGGACGAAATTCGGACGAAAACCGTCCGTTGTTGCGGAACGCTGTCGCATACGAATTTCGTCGCTTCGGACTCCCGACCGATTTTCGGACCAGTGTGTCTAAAAGGTCCGAGAGTGCCCATACTGTTGTTTTCGACCAAAGCGAACCATAATAATTCGTATAATAAGCTATTGTTTCGCATTAACAATAGATTTCTTGATGAAAGTTACATACAAATTGATCAAGAAACAGATTTTGTTTTGTATTTGTTTACTTTTTTTTCGTTTTCGCTGACATTTTAAGTAACGTAAATAACTGAAGTACTTTAATTACTATTTGTTTGGTACCAAACCAATATTTTAACCCTCATTCATCGATTTCCTTTCTTTCAGTTCTTCACAAAGGCTCAGCGCCCGAAGTCCGCATAACCCGAGGATGCGGGTGGAAGCGGGACCACCGCAACCGGCCCTGCTACAAAGCTGACAACGAAGACCACCTGGAGATCGTCTGCCAGTGCTTCTCCGATGAATGCAACGGCTCTGAGCAGACGACGATGCAGTTCCGAGTGTTGGCGTTTAGTTTTGTTTGTGTGGTCTTTGTGCAAAGATTCTTGTAGCTGTTAGAAGCGACTTTTTTATTTTTCTCGGGTATTTCAGAATGACCTTATACCTACTTCATAGTCACAATATCCAGATGGTGGTCTTTAATGTTACTCATAAAACTGAACAAGTTTCCTTATATGAAACACTGACAATCTAACCAAAAAGAATTGTTAGCAAATAATTAGGTACAGAATCCTTTTTTTGTTTTATTTTACCCAGAGATGGGAAAGGCAAAGGATCACAGCTATACAGCCTAGTCTGTTGAGGTACCAGAGTCCAGAATATTCTTCTTAGTGTTTTTTTTTGACGAGCGAGGATAATCGCTCCTTCGTTGGGCTAAGTTGTTCACATGTTCAGTTTCACGAGTACTTAGCATTTCCACTTCATCGACTAATCAATCACGCTGTACATTGTACAATAATAAGGTAGGATAAGATAAAGTGGACCTACCTTTATGAAAGCAGGTATTAAATTGAGAGTTGGTCTCTATATGGATGATAAAAGGTGTTAAGAAATTGCTCATCATTACTTAACTTAAACTGGGGCTTCTACTAGTGAAACTGAACAACTTTTCCCAAGGATGTGTTCCTTGGGGAAAGTTGTTCAGTTTCATGAGTAGAAGCTTCAGTTTAAGTAATGACAACTAAGTTAACACCTTGGATTGATGAAAGGTCTAAAAGGCTACAAAGTACAACATATGAGGGGACAATACGTATTGTTCCTTATACTACACTGAGCCCCATTGGAGACCTCCGCTCCGGTGGAGCAGGAAAACATTTTTGTAAAGTGTTTATAGGTTTTGTCATTTCGATATGTAAATTACTTACTGACTGAAGATTTTTAAGATAAATAAACTCTATATTTATTTACTTGTTTGATTTCTTGCCCTTATAATACATATTACACTGGATAACAGTCATTTTGCGGCAAGGTAGTTTGAAGTCAATTTTGTATAAGTTCAGTATGCTGAATACGAGAAAAATATCAGATTTGTCAAATTGACTCTAGTTTATGAGATAAAGCCTCTTTCAATTATTTGACTGAAAGGGTCTAAAGATTAAATACAATGGCATATTAAAATAAAATTTTAAGAGTGGCTACACAATAACGATAAGAGTATGAAATACACATACCTACTGTTAAGGCAAATAATAAATAAATAAATATAAAAAAAACTTTTTCTGTAGGCTTTTGTATCCCGTTTTTGCTCAGGACAATCCCTTATAAAAGTCCGGCAATAGGCCGCCATCATGTGGCTGTTCTATCGGTATTGGTCTTACTTACATTGTTCTAAAGTCCTGGTGGAACCGTTCTTCTTGCTCCTCAGTGTAATTTCCTTAGTTGTCCGGGAATCTGTTCCATTGGCTATGTAAAAATTAAAATTTAATACTCAGATTTGCTCCTAAGCAGTTAAAATTCTGAAGCATTTTAGGAACTAGTTCTGGATATTCCGTTGCTTTGTTATTCTCAAATAAATTTGACTAGATACTAATACAAAGCTTTGCCATGTTTCTGATTCGATCCGTGTCATGGCCGGTGCAGGTGTCTTTTATACGGGTACGGATTGGCGGCCCCATAAAGGTGCCTGCTTAATTTTTCCACACTCAGGGCTGGAATTTTTTGACATATATACTTGAAACAGTCACTATTAGAGATGGGTTTTTGCCCGGGCATTTTTGGGCATTTTGAATAAATGCCCAATAAACGTCCATTTACGCCATACAAATTGGGCATTTATTGGGCGTAAATGGACGTTTATTGGGCATTTACTCAAAACTACCAGGGCAAAACCCATCTCTAGTCACTATTATTATTTAGGGCTCAATTCATTTCATCGGCACTCCCAATTTAAACCCTTTACGTCGTTCTTGGCTCCTTTAACCTAGAGTTTCCACACATGACACTGGGCACTCCTGGCACTCCATACCTATTTATTCTTTTAAGCTAGATTTATCCCAAATTATGCAAGATAGGTTTGTTTCACAAACTCAGTGATCTTTCTCCTTTGTTTTTGTTGACAGAATTTGCCACATAATAAAACAAAAACTGTCGGGATCGTATGACACAAAACACTCGCGACTAATTCATAGTTTTGAGGAAAAAAAGGACAATGTACCTAAAAAAGAGCACCAACTGATAAACTTAAGGTGTCGAAACTATTATAACTATACGTGAACAGAAAGCAAAATTTGCTTGGGAATACTCAAATCAATACAACTTAGGGGGGTAGGTTATTCTGAAATGTATTTTTTCATATGATTGCTGAGATGTCGTTTATCTCACGAACCAGAGTCAATCCAAACTAAGTAAATACATTTCAGATATGTCTAATATAAGCGATAACAAAATTCTCGCCGCAGAAAATAAGTATTTTTCTGTTCCCTAGTGTTATCCTACTAAAAATTGAGAAAACCTATCAAAAATGCAAAATAAAAGTGTTGTATATTTTTTTCTATGGACACGGCATTGTTTTTCCAGATTGAAGAATGCTTGAGATTGTGTCTTTTAATATTGAGAGAAAAAGTTTCCTCAAGGAACATACTGCACTGTAAATATTGTAATGCATTTTTTTAAACAAAATATTTTAGGTTAATCAAGCGTCATTAGAAGCTATTTCTCATGATACTGAACACCTGTGGTTTTCGACATTTGATTTTCGGATTTTTTTGCAAAAAAGCCAACATCACGCGGTGTTCCCAGGCGGTCACCCATCCAAGTACTGACCGCGCCCGACGTTGCTTAACTTCGGTGATCAGACGAGAACCGGTGTATTCAACGTGGTATGGACGTTGGCGATAAAGAAAATGAAATAAAAGTAAACTATAAACAGAGACAACTATAAAGTAGCTTTACATCCAAAAAACGAAACAAAGCATGAAAATCAATAGTTCATACTACTGTTAGTTTCCAAACTTTGTACCTACCTATATTTAAAATTATCTGAGTTCATTCCAATCAAAAAAAAGCAAAACGTAAACAAACTTACTATGGAACTGACATATGTCAATGTCATCTGCATACTATGTTTGTTTACCTTTTGCTTTTTTTTGTTTGGAATGAACCATAAACAAAATTGTCAATGATAGAGCGACATCTATATAGAAACTTAAGTAACACGTTAAGAGTAGACCAGGTGGAGGTAGGCAGAAGCTCCACGGAGCCGGAGTAACGACGACACCGACACCGACACGACGTCAGTTGGTCATATACATAGTTGTTCACGTCAGCCGTCATAGATGGCGCTGATTCAATATGTTTGAAACAATAAAAAGAAAATAAAATACACATTACATAATTAAGTGTTATAGAATGTAAAATAAGTATAATAATGAAGCAAATAAAGTGTTCATTTTTAAAAATAAAATTGCAATACAAACTGCGAGCGCCTATGATGATTATTGTCCAATTTCTTAAGCTGATACGAAATAATAGTTATTGTTATGTAATAGTAATTTAATTTATAAATTCAACATGAACAATTATTAATTATTATTGATTAAATTGGCATCTCTTTTAAATATCTATCATGTTTGCCAAGTACACTGTAATAGTATCTAGTAATTCGACAATAACTATCAAGTCAGGTTGGCCGAGTGGTCTAAGGCGCCAGATTTAAGCTCTGGTTCCCGAGAGGGAGCGTGGGTTCGAACCCCACACCTGACAAAAAGATTATGTTTTTTTTTACTTTACTGGTTTACTCTCTGCCGTGCTTACGATAAGAGCAGTAAATCTGTGAAACACACTTTCGACTTTTCGTCACATTTTTGCATTCTCCGAATTATTTCCTTGGATTATTTTAAATACAATTTTTGGAATGTGTGGCTCAGATTCTGTATTTTTATACTGCGTTATCATTTATCTGTCTTATTTATTTGTTCTTACATAATTAAATGACGAAATGGGTGAAGTTACTGCTTTTAAAAATATATTTACTGCTCTTATCGTAAGCACGGCAGCTCTGTAAACAGACAGTAAACATAGTCAACGCACCATCAGAACAATAAATGATTTTCTTTTAAAATTAGTAAGTGCCCATAACAAAAAAACTTCACCTCTTAGATTTTTGTAGCTGTTTGTAGATTGTATGAAGCTGGTACCTATGAAGCAAAGAGTTTTTGAAGTTGGTACCTAGATACATTATACATACCAGATTAATAGTAGTAGAAGTACCAATTACCAGGTTCTGCAACATTAATAGTTACTATACCTACCCCATTTCTTTAGGTACCTCTTATCAAAACGTAAACAAACTTGACATGTGGTCTTTTCCACTTTCATCATCCTTGATGAATTTCTTTATGCCCTGATATCAATGCCATTTGATGCCCTTATTATACCTACTAGTTAATTTGGAGTAAGAGTAGCGTGACAGCGTGACTGATGCTCACGTTGATGTCTTTCATATGAGATTGTTTGGCGTAGCATTGCATTGGTGCCCGCGTTGATGTCTTTCCTATATAATTGTTTGGCGTAGCATTGCATTGTTGCCCGCGTTGAAATCTGTTTGTTTAGCGTAGAATCATCGTAGATTCAGTAGCATGGTGCCCGCGTTGATGTCTTTCCTATTTAAGTTCGTTTGGCGGAAAAGGATGAAAGGTAGTTATTTCTCGTATTAGGTAGACAAAGAATTACCTACCTTCGAAAATAGTGCATACACTGATATCTACTTCGAATAAAATATTTTTAATTTCAATAATAAAGTGAATTTATGAAAAATGAACCAGGATGAAATTGAAATTGCGGACCTTTTTTTGAATTGGTTCCTTCCTTAGAGAAAGTTGTTCAGTTTCATGAGCAGAAACCACAGTTAAAGTTCCACGATTTCAAATTCACCTGTATGTACTGATTGATAGAACCTAAAGGTAATGAAATATAAGCGAAATTTAATTATGATACTGAAGAGAAACTGGATAGAAAATTATAACTGCGCAGTAAAGAATGATACCTACATACAAATAAACAATATTTATTATCTTTTGGAAAATAACCACAGATTTCAGTTCTATTTCCTGATATGTATGTCAAAAATAAACATTGTTTGTATCTCATAATCTATTATTTGATTACCTTATACAAAATCTTATTTGCTGTTCATATACAAAACATTGTTTGGCACAAATGGTATAGAATAACTGCAAATACATATATCTTTGCTGACTCTTACAGCCAGACCGCATGTAAACATTACCCACACAGGCAAAATCAAAATGTAAACATCACACACATGGATCTTTGTCACGTGTGTGTGAGTGTTGAAACACAGTCTACGTGTATGTGCGCAAACGCACACATTGAAATCTAAGTATGCTTACTTTTGAAATATGCAGTGGCCTAACGTGGGTTTTCGCCGCCAATTTTTTAAGATATCTAAGAATGTTTATGTTAAACCAAAAAAACCCTTTTACTTGGAGCGCTCAGCGCCGTTTCAGTTAGGGTAGGTACCCCAACTTTGTTAACAAGGTACCCCAACTACCAGGGTGCTTGGCGCCCCCATGAGCTCGACACCCTGTGTCTGTGCACGGGTGACACGACCCAAATGCATTAAGGCCGGTCCTATTTAAAATGTAACTGTGCGCCGTTGCTGTACGGGTTTTATTCTTCATACGATAACATTTGTTTTCATGACGTTTTATCTGGGTCATGTAACTTTGAATATTGTTTATCATATATTTTGATCGCTCAATTTGCCACCCCCCTGGACGTGCCTCGACCTTAGGTTATTTTTAATTACTTTCAGTTTAGAGATGCTTCTCTCACAACTGGCACTGCTAATGGCAGCTGTTAAAAATATTCTTAACATTATGATAATATTTGGTAAACACTCTTTAAGTTTATACCTAATATATTATAGTAAGCCCAGTGAGCCAGACATAATTATATATGTATCTCTTGTTTAAAGTCTGGGTCTGTTGCAGCTACAAAAGTACGAAGAAGTACACGCTCAAGTTTGAACTCTTCACTATTAGTAATATCTTGAGGAGCGTGATCTAAGTCCAGTTCATCGACGACGCCCAATAACACCTAATAACACTAGGTAAAAAAAAATGTGGCGCTCGCCGCCCCTATCCACGTGCCGCCCGGGGCCATGCCCCCCCCCCCCCCCACGCTACGCCACTGGAAATATGTATCTAGAATATTCTGCAGTTGATAGGTAATTAGGCGAACTCAATCCGACGTCATTAATTTGGACAAGGGTAAGAAACAAATCACGACTTCCATGCTGGTGGTCACTGTGGTCACTGGTTGTTTTCTAACACACACAACTATCAGTAAAAAAACAACTTACTCATTAAATTTGATTTTTTCGGAGTATTCACTGGTTCCATCGCAGAATGCCTGTTTATCGAGGTACCTAACCTACCTAGGCTCAGATTTTTAAGTTCCCACAGATACCTACTCAAAACGCGCGTCCCGCGAAGGTACCTTTCGCAAATTCTCAAATTGTACCCCTCCCGCACTGAAAAAGCTTTCGGCTAGAAAGTTGCACTAGGTTCGTCGGAACGATACATACATCACACGGGATCAAAGTTTTTGTATTTTCAATTAAAAAGGTGAGTATCAACATTTATTAGGTACTTATTTTGTTGAAGCAGTCTTAAAGTGCACTATGATTAATAAACTTTTTGATATGCCTTCAAGTCAGCTTCAAGTTATCTAATTTTCTGATCTCAAATCGTACAAAATAACCGTATTTGGGGTAATCACAATCGGTTGACTTCCGACGCTACTTTTATTACATACCAAATACAAACTTTTTAATGATTTCAGATGCCACGCATGACACTATGAAAGAAAGATCTCGAAAGGGAGATAGAGTGTTACAGATGCTGCATATACAGGGTGTAACAGAAGTGTGTGACAATACTTCAAGGTTGGCTTTTACCCATCAAACTGAACAACTTTTGTTCTACAACTTTGTTGAAATCGCAAATTTTTTTTTGGACTTTTCATACAAATCGATCAGCTGGCAAACCAAGTTTGTATGAAAAGTCCAAAAATTTTTTTGCGATTTCAACAAAGTTGTAGAACAAAAGTTGTTCAGTTTGATGGGTAAAAGCCAACCTTGAAGTATTGTCACACACTTCTGTTACACCTTGTATATGACTTAGCGTATAAATTATATTTCTGTGATTTTTTTCGTTTAAATTTTTTTCAGTTGATAAAAATATCACTTGTTTCTTAATTATGCTGAATAAGCAACTTGAAATCATAATCCATTTATATTTTTAAAAAAATGGTGGCTTTCTTTACTTAAGATTGTTGACTCTGACGCCGACTCTTATTGCGGGTAATTGGAGTCAAAGCTACGTTTTGATTTTTTAATTCTCATAATTTAATTGATAACAATAGACAAAAAATAAACTTATGTAACTCGATACGTGATTAGTTAAAGATGATTAATAAAAATTTACAAATTACACAACTCATAATTTCTAACTAAACGAGTTTTCCTTAAGTGACTCTCCCATTCACCCCCTTTCCCCTAAGAATCAGATATTATATAGCAATAGTTAATAAAAGCATAAGTTAATGCCAAATTGGATGCTCCAATTCAAGAAATCACCAAGTCCAAAAGTTACTTTTGACATATTGAGGTTATTATGTTTAAAATGTGTTCTGAAATAATATGCGCAGGTTAAAAAAATAATGAAAAATAAAAGTAATAGAAACAATTTAGCGGTTTTATTTGTTAAAAGAATCATACATAACCTTAGTTAACAATAAATGTCGTGAAAAAATATAAAAAATCAAAACCGTCAAATTTGAACTTAGTGATTTCTTGAATTGGAGCATCCAATTGGTGTATAAAAAGTAAAATCTTAAACGGTGGGTTCCACATGGTTCAACTCATAAAACTCAACATTTTTTCCCCAGTAGTAACCTATACAGTAATATAAACTACGCATGTGCCCATACTTGAAGAGTCTCCAAACCAAATTGTCTAAATTACCTATCAATTGAATTCTGTTGAGTTTACACGGGTACAGATTCTATACGAAAAGTTATTCAGTTTCATGAGTAGAACACGCTGTAGATAACACGCTGTTAAAGTTTACACACTGTATATCTACCTACCTCTTAGATCTTTGCCTATTGTATGTATATTATTGGTGCTACAAGGGTGCTAGGTACTTTTATAATTTTCCTCTGGTTCTTGGGTGAAACTTCAGCAAAGAGACAAATTAGTAGAAATCTAGGAATAATAAAATCAATGTAGAAATATTATAGGTAATACTTAGAGCGTAGCTTTAGAAGACTTTTAAACAGAATTGGCATCATCTCACCTGGTGGTAAGTGATGACGATGCTGAAGATGGAAGCGGGATTACCAAGATTCCCCAACGCAATGGGGAACTGGCTATCGTATCACCATGCCGGACGGAACACATCAATGCTATTAAGATTAATTTTTGGCGGGAAGACTTATTAGATAAGATGGTGGTAGCTAGCCTGGCGGACTCAGAAAATGTCTTACCACCAAACCAACCAAACCAAGTCCTACAAAGTTGGATCGGCCGGAAATCGAACTCGCGACCACCTGATGTGAAGCGAGCGGACTATCCACTGGACCACGGAGGCTGTTAAAAATTAAAAGAGTAGAGTTGCAATAATATTATTGGTTTACAAGTTACCCTTTGGTAGGTGACCCATAAGGGCGTTCGTCTCAATAACATCTTGTTATTTGATAAAAGTGTCTCAAAATCGTTACAATTACAATACAATAATTAACCCTAAAGTAGGTATTTGAGAATGTATCAACGCGAAAATAGGTATAAATTATCTACAATCTTGGAACGAAACATGCCACCAGAACACGTGTTTGCTATCGTGCGATTAAAATTGTAAACTTTTCTTGGAAAACATCTAGCCTTTAAGACGCTTATTTGCGGTTACATTCCTCGCTCAGAACTGCTGCGAAAAACAGAAGAACTTGTCATGCCCTACTAAGAAGACAGTGTAAACTGAAATTCGCACAATCACACTATACTTCTGTTCAAATATTAATAAGATTCTGTGATGGTAAGTGACAAAACGTGACCGACACGAGGCGATTCTATGGTAGGTCAATATTTTATTAAGTTATGCAAAAGACCAGATTTAAATAAATAACTTATTAAAATACAGGGTGTTTGAAAAAAAACGTCAGTTACATGCCTTACGTATTTAGATATGTATGCAATAAAATTAAATCGCATCAAAAACATAAATGTGAAAATGGGAGCCAAGTTCAATATTATGATATGGTGTGGTTGTCAACTTTACTGAGAAAAGAATTGAGATCTAAATGGATGCCAAGTTCTGTAGGTAATCTTGAAATTTATTTATAAGAACGTATAACATTCTTAAGTAAATTTAAAACACAATTTCTTGTTTTTTACTGCTACAACAATGTTTGCTATTTAAAAATATGACTTTCTAAATTTAAATAGTAGAATTATTTACACAAAGCAATTAACTTATGATCTGTTTAACCTCAACTTTGACTTGGCTAGTTTTCACATACCAGTCATCTTAAATTTGGTTTATCAACGTATCATCTTTATGTTATACGCAAGTTCTTATTTTTATACTATAAGGTTCTATTCTTCTGAATATTTCATGTGCTGGTAAAAACTAGCCAAGTCAATCATGAGGTTAAACAGATCATAAGTTATTTGCTTTGTGTAAATAATTCTACTATTTAAATTTAGAAAGTCATATTTTTAAATAGCAAACATTGTTGTAGCAGTAAAAAACAAGAAATTGTGTTTTAAATTTACTTAAGAATGTTATACGTTCTTATAAATAAATTTCAAGATTACCTACAGAACTTGGCATCCATTTAGATCTCAATTCTTTTCTCAGTAAAGTTGACAACCACACCATATCATAATATTGAACTTGGCTCCCATTTTCACATTTATGTTTTTGATGCGATATCATTACTTTTTGTGAGTATATTTATTAATATTATTTAAAAGTGATTTACTAATAATAAAAAAACCTGCGCTTACGCTGTCGCACCCCAGACACTTCATACCAATTTCGCGCCATTGTTTACTACACAGACATTCATGTTTGTACACATGTAAATGTGTAAAACTTTTAGTGCTTGATCTGATAAGTGTACTTAGTAGGACAATTTCCATGTTCTACCGGCAGTAGTATACCTATGTATTGTGAGTCAGTATATATTTAAAGCGGCAATGCCAGTGGATGCAGCTACTGCAAGTAATTTGTCATTCGCTTCGTAACCCAACTTTTAATGGTATTGATATAACTTTTTCCTGTGCCGCCTGTCCTACTAGCAAATTCTCGAAAACTGCAGTTTTGTCTAACAAAGTCTTACAAATTGTATCGAAAATACGTTTCTGGTCTAACATTTGGACCTTTTATCATTTGTTCGAGCTCATTTTCTGATATGAAATCTTTGGCATTTCTGAAATCTTCCATTGCATTTACAGCTTCAACAGGTCAGAAGTCCAACGGGTTCTCTAGACCGTCATCTTCGTGATCATGTTCCTGTCGATTTCTTTCAATTTCTCCTACTTTTTCTGCAATCATTTCGAATGCTCTCTCTGTATTGTCTAATGTCACTGACATAAGTACATTATCCCTTACTTACTAAATCAACACAAGATATCTCTTCTACTTTGGGCATGGCAGCACCCACCGATTCGAATCTTATCATTATCAGTTACAACTTATAACAGTACTCCTACTGGCTACTATGTGTAACTATGCTCTGTTTGAAAGATATAATTTTTCTTAAGTTATGTACCTACTGCAGAAGATGTGTTTCACCCCGTAAGGAATCGACCAACCGGTAGGCCGGGATAGAGGGCGGCTTCAGTGAGAAAACTCTTGGTTCAAATCCAACATGGGCAACTTTATATTTATTATATTTTCAGCTTATTGTTAGTTATAATGAAATGCTAACATATATTTTTATTCTGTTTATAATAAATGAATTAAGTTTAAATGTAATAGCTTATATTTTAATATTTAGTAGCTAGTGCTTTTATTACACAGGTTTTTTATACAATTCCAAGAATCTTTTATTTTTGTTTCGTCTTGCTATTTTCCTGTTTTCCATTTACTAAATTGTATAATATTATCTTTATTTCACCATTGCCATAACAACCTCGATAGCTCACTTAATATAGGAGTCGCACTTGTAACGCGCAGGTGCGAGTTCGAGCCCCGCGATAAATTACTTTTTGAGCCTTTTTTATTTTTTTAACACATGTTTTTTTTAATTTTTCCGTTATCAGTACATGAAATGCTAGCCGCACACCAAATTTAAAGCTTGTAGCCTTGCTAGAAGTACCTTAGCTTTTTGATGACGGTGAGTGTGTCTTTAAATCATAAAAATATTGTATTGAAAAAAAAAAATCTTAGAAATTCAGTGTTTTCTGATTTTTTCCCTTGCATACACACAATTACCGAGCTTGATGCAAAATTTGAACTTTCTAGGTCATCTGGAAGTGGGTAAGCTTTTTGATCTATATGTCAGTGAGTCAGTCATAAAAATGACGATTTTCGGACGTTAAAATCTATACCAACCGTTTGAGCTGTGTTTATAAAATTTAGAGTGCTCGTTTATCTAGGAAGTCTTAATACATAAACCAAATTTGATGTGTTTATGTTAAATAGATTTTGAGTTATGAAGGTGACAAAAGTGGCTCCAAATGGCTCGTGTAATATTACACACGGAGCTACTCGCCAGTTCTTTTTTGACGTGAACTTGGCTGGACACGCTCCGCGTGTCTAGATGGATCACCTAGTCATGGCAAGTCAGGAAATGTTAAATAAACTAATTAGATACCTACCTAATTAGCGATTTCGGTAAGTTAAACAATAAGTGTTCAGTTTCATGAATATTAACTAAAGTGTTGATCCTACCACATTTTAGTTTCCCCTTTAAAGTATATAGAGGTACCTAGTTCGTATCGTATACCTATAGTCCAAAAAGAAGTAGAAAGTTCTAAATTCCATTTCTAACTACAAAATTTAATTAATTAAATTACTTAAGTACGCAGAGGTTTACATTTACTATTCCGAGAATTTATGTGAGTCATGTTAAAGCAGACACAAAAAGTAGGTAGGTAGGCCTAACTGTATTGTCTGGGTCGGAATGACCAGGAATGACGCAGGAAGCGTAGTTAGACGTGAAAAATGTTACGTAACACTCTGTTATTGTGGCGTAACTAGCGATAGGTATTAAGGATTTTCTTCCTAGAATAATAATGGACACAAGGGTTTATACATGGAGCAGTCACAAAAATCCCATGATCAATCAATTTCCTAAAACAAACTACTTAATTTCATACTAATGTAGGTTTGGCAATTAACACGTTCTCAGCCAGCGTATCCAATGGTACCCAACTCGATTGTCCTTTCTAGGCCAACGTATCCCAAAGGTGCCCGGGTATCTTATGTACTTTCAAACATTCTAGCCATTTCTAGCTCTATTCATTCTGACTTGATATTGGATGGAGTGTAAATAAATACTAAATACAATAGACAGCAGAGTTACTTCGTCCGCGTAGAAGTAAACCGTCAGTCCGTCGAATTCATTATTGGCAAACTATTCATTTTAAGTTCTTCCAATTTTTAAGTTTCTGTCTTGATTATTTTAAATAGGTTGTGCGGTGCTGTTGAGTTAATCACGTTATTTTTTAACATTCTCTATACAGTATACATGAAACTTACCGTGTCGATAATAGAATATAATTTATGATATAATAAATGATAGATCAAATAGCAAACATAGTTGGTTGTATGTACGATATGTAAGAGGTACTTTCGTATCTAGCTTCATTCTGCAGAAGCTTTTGCGATGCCCTCTATTCTCTATTCAAAGGTCAGACCAGGTTCGTCTACACGAAAAGTATTGATCGAAAGAAAAAGTATTTTTAGACATGATGAAGTCAAAAGCTAAGGTGTTATTGCGGTAAAAGTAAGGAGTGGCTAACTGAAACATCGCCATTTCATGCCACATACAAAACGAAATTGAGCTTTTGGAAAGGCATCTAGTATCTACGATTTAAATCAGCTGTTTGTTGATTTTTGTAAGGCAAATATTTTTTTTCGATTTAAGCAAGGTACTGAACTAAAACTTGTTCAGTTTGATCATTAGAATCACAACCTAAAACATATTGCTACATATTGCTACAACTTTTCTTAACATCCTGTAGCTGCAGCTGGAAAATGGCTTTGGTAGATTTACATATGATTCATTCACTGGTATAATAAAAAATAAAATAAGCTGGTTTATGCATAGTGAAACTTAAAAAGCAGACTGTAGATTTATTATGATGTTACTCAGGAATGAGGGAATCAAGACCATTCTCAGGACTCAAGACAGCCGAAAAAATAACAGCCTCATTTATAGAATCACGGCACATGTCATGGGCATGACCGATTATTTCAATAGGAAGTAGGTACATAAAATGTAACGGATTTAATAACAGATGGTATGGTCTCATTTCACGTCACGTGTTTTTAGAACGCTATCATAAAAAAACACGTGGCCAGACCGTATATGTATGTATGGTACCTATGTACTTATAAACATAAACAAAAGTAAAAACATAAGCTTACGGGAAAATATACACACACTTAGGAAAAACCGTGTTGATAAAGGAAATATCTTATGTTTGTGTGGTTTTTGTTTTGACGCCATCGCGCTATTGTAAACACAAGTCTAGGGCACTCACACAGAGAATCGGCGTCGCAATAAGGTCTCGTCCACAAGACAAAGTACTACTTTTATTGTAAAGGCATGCGTGGATTCCATCCAATAGTGCTAAGATTCGTGTGATGATCATATACCTACCTATATTTGTCTGTAATTAATATTACAAGACACATTAATACATATACAATTGACATATTTAATTATTTCTTATTTGCTCTCTGTATGAGGTTTTTAAATATCTATTGTCTTCTGTATTTTGTATCTACTTAGACGAATTTAAGACCTGTATACATATCAGCTTCTGATTCCCTTGCTACTAGTAATCCTAAGTTTTCCTGCTTATACACGGTGTAAATCTACAGGTGCGTCAAATTTTAATTAGGGCTTCTACTCCTGATTCTGATCAACTTTCCCCAAGGAACCCATAGTCAAACCGCAAAAAAATTTTTGGACATATTATACTAATTTGGCCGCTCACCTGAACGATTTGTAAAAAGTGTCCAAAAATTGTTTTGCGATTTGACTATGTTTTTCTTGGGGAAAGTTGATCAGAATCAGGAGTAGAAACCAAGCCCTGATTAAAATTGGACACACCTGTAGATTTACACCCTGTATGTACCGTCGAGCACATGAATAAACTACTCTAATCTACTCAAACAAAATTATACGAATATTGGGAAAGTATGTAAATACAACATGTTGCGATAATTTCAATGAATGCATTTAATATATTAAGGCATTTTTTAAATATTCCTTTAATTTCATGTTTTCATTAAATCGTGACACCTTCGTTAGTATTAATTCGATAGATTTGAAATTTCAATTTGATATAATAAACTGAATACAACGAATTCTGAGAAAACCTACTCATAAATAGTTAGGATAAGTACCATTATATTAAAATTACAAGTATCATTAAAAAACTATTAACGGTGAAGTGATCGAAAATCTTCTCATTGGTAGGTATTTATTGTGTTTGTTAATCAAAACTTTACGTTTTCTTATTCTTTATTTTCAGTCTATCTCCCACCCAGTATAAACTGCACCTTATGACGATTTTAACTCCTGAATGACGCACGGGGCGACACGAGGGGTAGGGGGGAGGGGCGCAAATCACGCCGCTCAGTCTATATAGCCCGCGCGAGCGCAGAGTATAACCAGTTTCGTTCTAGAAGTAAACAAACACACACCTGATCACAAATCTCCAGCTATCAGCTGTCGCTGCTATGGGTATGTTCCTTTGACCTATTTTTATTTTCCTATGTGCACCCTAACCGTACCCTTGCTGCAGTTACTTATTTTTACTTTGCAACCAATAGGTCCATGACGCTCGCTATAACTATGATGCTAAAAAATTCAGTGTTAGTCATCTGTGATTAACACTTTCAATGCCGTCATTATTTTGCCGGTAACATTGTTTGGTAACATTTTGTTACTATGGTTGTAGATACTCGTATATTTAACGAAGATTTTATCTTAATTGTTTTACAAATTAATTCAGTACTCTTATTTCACAATACGTAAACAATTTTTTTAATCATTTTAAATAGCAGTGAGAGTTATTTAGCAACTAATTAGCATACATTTAAGTTTACAATTACATCAAATAGTGATTGTTTGTTACTTAATCGCATCGTATTAAAATACCACGTGTTATTATTTAACCTTCATTTTGTCCGAGTGACACGAGAATTTTATTAGTCACGTTTTCGTCACGCTTAGATTGTGACTTCCTTCCACTGTTACTCGTGTTTAATAAGTGCATGAAATATTATTGATTGTAGTCGTGTAACGAATGCATAGCATAGCTAGATCCGGTGATGTCTAGTTATGACTGGGCAATTGAAGTGACCTTGAGTCTGAGTAGTTATCAATACTTGGTATATCTACGGGGCTTGCCCAGTAACATGCAATGCGATGGCTTCCCCTCGCGTGACCCGCTTTGCCCGCATGGGCTAATGGAATTATCCACTTATTGCGCAGTTAACCTTATGTTATGAGTTTATGAGATAAACTATTCTTTATAATAGGATATTTGGAATTGAAAAGTATTTTAGATATTTATGAGTGAATATTTTCTCGAATTTTCTATTTAGCTAGAAACAAGAGTATTCTGTATAATTGGAAATAAAATTCAACCTGTCCATTTCTGTATCGTGTCGTGGTTTGAATATTGTTCATATTCCGCTGTTATCGCTTGGAGTGTTTACACATAGGAACAATGCAGATAAACTGTACATATTTTCTTCTAATTGCTGTAACGCTATGCGGAATTATGACCGCGTCGTAGCCTTTAAAGTACGTTAGTCAATCTTTTACTCACTGGTTAATGATCGATGGGGTACTTAATATCTAATTAAACAAACACATTCTTGTGTAGTTGCTAGTAACTATAAATCACATGAGTTTGCCTTCCAACCGGTCGCATAAGGCTATAGAAATCGAGGCAAATAGAATTTCGACTGGCTTTTCTATACACCTAACCAGTGTTTTTTTATTATTTCCAGATACGTTAAATATAAAACCGTTAAGTAAGCATCATCAGTGGTCTCCGGAAGCGCGTGTTGGCGCGGAGGCCACTGGGGTGGCACCTGGGTCGTACAGCCCGAGCCCCCTGATCATGGCGTCTACCTCGAGCGAGGAGCGCGCCATACGCCGTGTGACGGGCCGCTGGGGCGCCGAGTGGTTGAGCTGACTCGGCTTTGTGGAACAGAAACCTACCGGCCCACCATGGCCGGCAGACCACCCCCTGCCGCCGCCGCGATGGGGGGCGCCCCGCCCGGCTTTGCGCCTCTCCCTACAGCAGTATGAGGACTTGGTCGCGAAAGCCGAGGCGCTATTGAGCCGTCTCGTCGTCTCAGAAAACTATGACTCGATCAACAACTTCTTGTCTCTACATGACTCCTACATGGCCGCTCCAGATGACAATCTGGCTGAATTCTTCCAAAAGTACAATCCACCAATCCGCCCTAAAAAGAACACGTGCGTCGGTCTGGGTATGGAAGTTATTAAGCGCCTAAAAGTCTTGGAGAAAGATTACCCTGGAATCACTAGGTCTATGATGCTGGTGTCCTGTGATGAGAACATTCAGGACCTCGATGACTACGCCACATCAAGTCCCGGTCCCCAAGGGTTCCTGATTGAGACAGAGAAAGATCACGTGATGGTGGCTCTACACGTGAAGGTCGATGGCAGACCTGGTGTGTTCTTGTCAGATCTTGGCTACCACATCTCAAGAGTTGTCACCGTCATGGCCGATAGATGCTATCCACATACTGGTGAGTTTCATAAATCATTTTCTTTTCTTTGTTTTTTGAGACTTTAATCTTTAATTTAACTTATAAAGCATTATCAGCACAACTTTGTATACGTTTCACATAAAATCAACAATTTTCTCTTTTGGTTTCCAGGTTGGTTCACCCAGAGTGATGAACCCCATTGTCGCAAGGAATACAATTACCAGTTCAATGTCCAAAACAACAACTACGTGGAATGGCACGAGAGAGAGACCAGAGGAAGCAATGTGAAGGAGCGTTTGTCTCTGATCTACGTGGCAAGGGCATATCTGTCCGCGGTCAGTGTCACGGAGAAGAGAAACCTGGTTTGGGACTTGAGGTAGGTGAAATATTGTATTTACTAGCTTTTATTTCAGAAGCCACTCAAACGACAACTTTGGCAATACCTGATAACTCAAATTGATTGATTATAAAAGAAAATATATCTGTCTCAGATACTATTTTTATTAATATCTGTAGCGCATCAATTTAATCCAAACTTAGAACTTGATTACACACTGTATTCTCAATAAGGAGGTACCATTAAAACCACCTAATGATAATTTGTTTTCTTTACAGGAGTCTCCTAGCCAGAGACCCTAAGGGTCGTCTGACCGCCGGTATCTACTTCCCATTGAAGCCCAAAACCCAGGAGTTTACCATGTTTTTCGAAAACCACAACGGGAAACAAAGAAAGAAGTTGAAGTTTGACACCTTTTTGGAGTTGCAGAAGGTAAATATCACAATTTTAATTTTATCGATATTATTATTACTATTACTGTAGGGAAGATGACTTTTCAAGCCACGCATGAGTATAGCATCTAATACTATGATTTATAAAAAAAGATGCTCAGTGTGGTAATACCAGCATCTCCTAAAAAGGAAATTCGTCGAATTCAGCGATGTTTCTATACGCATTCTAAATTAATTTTCTCCAAACACGTGAATATCTGAATTGACGTCACTACATTGGATTATCGCCAGATACGTCCTCACGTGTACCGACACATGGTTTTCAGAGGTTATTTTGGAAACACGACTGACGTTATCAGAATATTTCAAGCATTTAACATTTAAAAAGTATCTGTTTTTTATACATTGCCGTTACTATGAGACATCCACACTGAATATTGTCATGCAAACAATGAGTTAGGTAATATAATATATAAAAATGGTCTTATATTTATCTAAGATGTACGGTATCTTAAAATAATACCCAAGTTAAATATTTAAAATTATTAACTAGATATATTTGAGTTTGGAAGATATGGGTTGTTAACGATATTGAAGTGGGGTTGTTCTTATGACAACTTTAAATCAAAGGCATAATAATTTATTTCAGAATCAGAGAATATTAATTATTATCTTGTTTCCCTTTGATTCCACATTGTTTAAATTATATTTTAATCAGTTTAATTTCAAATCTTTCCAGATTCCCGATGAAGTGGTCGACGAGGTGGAGCAATGCAACGACCAGCTGCGCTTGCGCGATGGCGAGCTCCTGTCCATACTGAAGCGGCTGGCCAGCATCATGGCTGATGAGGAGTATATGGCGGAATTACTGGATATCAACAACAAGGTCGTTCAACTCTCCGCTGGAACTCCAGCCTAGACGATTCGGAATTTGACTTGGAAATCGATTTTAGAAAGAATCTATTTCGTTTGACTCTTCTGTTTTTGTTTTATTTAAAAAATATTGTATATTGAATTAATTTGAAAAATATATAACTTCGATAGCATCTTCTTTTTAAAATTAACGTTGGGAGAATTCGAGATCTGAAACATCTTGAAATTAATCATTGGACATCGATAATATTTTTCTTTTTTTCTTTGTATAGATTATTTAGTTTCCTTAGTTGTATTTGTTTTCATATACTGATTTATCTTATAACTACTTATATGTTCTTCATTTGAACTAAGTTACCTTTTGCGATTTTAGTGATCGTAGAGTTTTAGAGTCGTTAGTTTAGTAAGATATTTTGAACAAACTATCTGAGACGATATGTATACGAGAATACGGCAAATAAAAAATTAAAAGGGTTATTTTTTGTTTTATTTTTACCGAGTAGTTTCCTTTTACCCGTTGGTTTGTACCACGTGAAGGTTAAATAGAATATTCAATAAATACTACATATATTCCACTTTCCATCATATCACTAACCATGTTTTGTACCTGTTTTCTTTCCGAAAAGGGCAATCTGTAGAGCCTATAAACGACTGGTACCTACCTACTGTAACTGTAAAACAAAACTGAAAATTAAAAGATTTATATATTTATATAGAAACATATGAAACTGGACTTGAATAAAATAAATACTAGTACAATGAATATAATATTTAAGGTGTTTCTTCACTCTTTCACTGGCTTTCTTCTTCAAATTAATATGTAAATAGCGCATAAAATCTTTTTTAACCCTTTGATCGCCACGCTACTCTTTGGTTAATCGTGACCCTACCCTCAACGTCGTCGGCTTCAGCCGACTAATATTTATAAAAATCTCAAATCCTGGCACCTACGCCCCTGTGACACGAAAACCAGTTGTCGGCCCTTGTAGCGTTCAAAGGGGTAATCACGTACAAATAATTCCTAGTTAAACGATAGGGATCGGTAACGGCACGGTTCCGTATATAAAAATAAAAATTATTATAAACTTATTGTTTAATTATGAGTCTGGACCTGGGAGAACGAAGTTTCCTCGTACAATTGGAGGGTTTAAACTACTTTACATGTACTTAAATAAATAAAGTCTATGATACATTATAAGTATAAAAATAAAATTCAAGAACACATTGTAAATTGTTATTTTTTATAAGATTTTCATACGTAGCGTAGTATTGTAGAAACAATTTAGACTTTTAGACACTTCATAATAAAACATTATTGTATTTTCGACATCACTTCATAGTAGAGTTGAGCCGATTAGTCTACGACTAGTCGGGAAAGCCGACTATTCGGCGACTTCGCAGCATTGTATGCCGATTATAATCGGCGCATAATATACTAGTCAAAACAAAGTAATATAATATTGTTGTACCACGAAAACATCGAAAATGTAAATAATTTTGTATTTATTGGATAACAAGAAAATAAAGAGTATTATTTATTTCATTTTTTTTTTAGCTTAAACACATACAATACAAATAAGTAGTTGAAGAGTGAATGTAAACATAACCTGTACATATTTGCACAGCGGCCACGTGATTGGCTCGCGCGCCTGCGTCAGCAGCCCGAGTGGTGATGCTGATGAAACAGCCCGAATATCCCCGAAAGACGAGCATTAGAATAATCAGCATTGCCGACTAGGCGGCCGACTATTCGGCAATCTGAAAACCGATTAGTCGGCTAGTCGGCAAATACCATAGTTGGCCCATCTCTACTTCTTAGGTATCGTATCCCACGAGCATATTGTTTTGTCTTTCTATTTATAATAAAATATAGCGCCTATAATAGGTCTTTCAATTTACATATAAATTTAGCTATGTCTATTTGTAAATTAACGCCATCTATCGGATTTTTTCAACCAGGGAACAATGATGTAAGTTAACCTAGCCGTCTGTTTATAGTTTCTTTGAAGGCAATATTGCTAAGCACCAAAAGATGGCGCTATAAGTAAAGAATAAACAGTACACATTAAAATCCTCTCAAATGTCCCTAAAATGAATGTTTCCGAAGATGAATCCCTTACTGATCAATTTCTGGACTTAAAAAACACCTAACTATCCCTAGAATTTTACTGCTCAGAAAATAAGAGACAGATTTCTATATTTTTCTTGCCAAACACTATTGTGTGTAAATGTTAAATTACCTACTGCGAAAAAACGAGAACATTATATTTGAAGAAAGATTAATTTTAATATTATTAAGTTTGAAGAGTTGTTTTGTGAAAAAGGCAACACGGTTCATTTAATTAAAAAGAACTCTTATTTAATGTAGTTATCGCTTGTAGAAATAAAAACACGTTTTTCTTTTTTGTAAATTCATAATTTAAGATTTATTATTATTTACAATTTAATTGCTAGTTCCTGTAGATTCAGTAACAGTTTTCAAAACGTGATAAGTTGATAACCCCTTGTTTGTTATACAACCATTTAGATTAACCGTGTGGGTGAGTCACGTTGCTAACTAACGTGACTAAAACAACTGTTGTGTGCCTTGCTTGTCTACGTACGACACAGCCTCGTGTAAGTTTCAATTTACTATTCAGAACCAATAACAAAATTACGTCTTAACTATAACCAATAAATATGGCAGAAAATGTAAAAATCAATTTAACAATTTTAAAAGGGTATCATTTAAACGGTTAGCAAAATATTCGTATTTAGGTGAGCATAAAAATTTATTTGGTCGGCAAAAATGACTAGTTGGTCGG
This sequence comes from Coleophora deauratella, assembly GCA_958295455.1. NCBI lineage: Eukaryota > Metazoa > Arthropoda > Insecta > Lepidoptera > Coleophoridae > Coleophora > Coleophora deauratella. Next base: position 2,937,651 of record OY282406.1, read on the forward strand.
CAACTTATGGCCAGCAAACATTTCAGATTAAATCAGCAGTTAATGTCATACTGGACTACTCAAAATGTTTTTGGTTAGCCAATTAAATATATTGGCTGCATTGAGTGAGCCACAATTAATCCAGCTTTGGTAAGCACTCAGATGGTTAGCAGAAATTTAATTTTGTTCAGCAAACAAAGTTTACTTGTTAAGCACAAAATGGGTGCAACTATTTATTTCATTACCCGACTGCGCCAGAAGGGGGTTATGTTTTTTATCCGACTACGCCAGAAAGAGGGTTATGTTTTTAGTTTTTACCCAAATGCGCAAGAAGGAGGGTTATGTTTTTTATTTATTTTATTTAGAAAACAAACAGTCTTACATATGTTGCTAAAAGTATTTTTACCCGACTGCACCAGAAGAAGGGTTATGTTTTTCGAGTGTATGTACGTATGTATGTTTATTTCTTTGGCACGCTCTGTAGCTAATCGTGTCACGTGACTGCTTTTCGCTCCACCCACTTTAACGAAAACTGCCGATTTTTCAATACAGGTGCAACTCAATTACTTATATAGGGTGTAACAGAAAGGTGTGATAATACTTCAAGGTTGGCTTTTACCCATCAAACTGAACAACTTTTGTTCTACAACTTTGTTCAAATCGCAAAATTTTTTTTGGAATTTTCATACAAATCGATCAGCTGGCGAACCAAGTTTGTATGAAAAGTCCGAAAATTTCTTTGCGATTTCAACAAAGTTGTAGAACAAAAGTTGTTCAGTTTGATGGGTAAAAGCCAACCTTGAAGTATTATCACACCTTTCTGTTACACCCTGTATAGTTAACCCTTTTTTTATATGCATACCTATTAGATAAACTGCCTACAAATATGTTTTCTCTGCCGACCAATTATTAAATCTTGCCGACCAAGTAATTATTTTGCAGCGCGAGTGTTTATAGAGCAGACACAACAGATTACAATCTGACTGCATACTGGTTAAATTGCCGATAATATTAAGTTCTTTTGCAGCCAGATTTTTATTTATTGCATACTACAAAACATTTGTTTGCAGTGCAAATTATTAAATAGCAGATTTTTGTTGCCAACCAAATTAAATAACGGCAAACCATTTAATTACTTCTCATTTTAAAAGAATCAAAAGATAAAAATGGTTCTGTAATTAAAACTTTCAGATTTTAGTCAAGAATATTTAGGTATTTAGTTGGGAATTAGGAATAGTTAGGATGCGTGCAACAAGTTGCGTCAATTTCAAGGGCAGTATTGTGCGTTACCTATGCCGATGCGTAATAACTAATAATAACGAAGAATACTAACTATTACTAACCAATGAGTTTATTTTGTTTTATTAGGTGACGTGACGCAGCGAAGATATTTTTTTTTACAAAATAGGTATGAAATTTTATATTCATACTTAATTTGTAAAAGGTTATAATTATAATGGAAAAGATTATAATGGAAACTATCATAAAATCCGTAAATGATTTAGTAATAAATACATAAGTGAATATTCATTTAAAATGAAGAACAGGTCATTCTTTATCTTCCATAATTCATTTCAATGTTATCGTCAATTAACGCTCTCGTTGCTATGTCTGTTTCTATACAGGGTGTAACAGAAGTGTGTGACAATACTTCAAGGTTGGCTTTTACCCATCAAACTGAACAACTTTTGTTCTACAACTTTGTTGAAATCGCAAAATTTTTTTTGGACTTTTCATACAAATCGATCAGCTGGCGAACCAAGTTTGTTGTTCAGTTCAACAAAAGTTGTTCAGTTTGATGGGTAAAAGCCAACCTTGAAGTATTGTCACACACTTCTGTTACACCCTGTATAAGTATACCTAGCTAATTCTCAGAAACATGCTCAAACCGAAATAAAGTACAAAGGCACGTCATCGTATCGGCCATCAGCGCGATGAACTTTGGCGCAGACTCAAATTGTTTGTTCCATGCGGTTTTATGAGTTGTAAAGGCAAGGCACGCGTGGCGTGGCCGACCGACCCAGCTGACGAGGGGGCGTGCGAGGGGACTGTCATTCCAGTCATGCGCAGTCGACGTGACGCCACGTGATAGGGATGGGAATGTAACAGGTAGCAAAGATACTTTTACATAACTGTGAATATTTTTTAGATACCGCCACTTAGCATGTTATCGTGATTAGTGATTGATTACACAAGAATCCTATACATATTATTGGCTTTTTACATCTGTATGAATAACGGTAGAACTGAAATTAGGGAGAAGTTAATTACATCATGGGAAAATACATATAGATATGATAAAATCTTTATTCACAACTTCACGAACAGTGCTCCATGAAATAGGTATTAAACTAGGTTCTAATCTTATACAGTCATTTCATACCTAACGCATATGGTAATGCGTTAAAATATACAGATAGTAAGTACTTACTTCCGCTTCACGTCATAGGTATATAAAATTGATCAGCTTCGAAAGTTGAAAAAATGTGTACTCTTATTTCCTTTAGTAGTTAATTAATATTCTTTGCAATGCATCTTCTTCATACGGCACGATTTTTGCTAAGTTTTTGATGTCTTCAGTGTAAACTTGACCATATAAAAGAATGTAACTGTAAATGTTGAGGTAACAGTAAAAATATAAATAATATTGAAAAGAAAATAAAACAAATATAAAACTCCTAATAAAAGTACATATCGTTAACATGTATAACAATGTTCGGAACAGATAACCATCGACAGCTAATCAGTAATCACGCACTATTGCTGAAGAAATATAATAACGCGCGCACAGCACTATTCAACGATCAGTTTGTCTGTTGTCGCTGTAAGGGATAGTCGCGGTGGATAGGGCGCGCCCACAGGCAGCGAGCAGTTTTCTTTTTTTATTTGGCTTCTAGCCGTTGTATGGGTAAGTTTTTCATATAAAACATATATTTTACTCATATTCTTTGTGTGTGACTGAATTATTTTGGCCTTTTCACACATAATGCCGCGTTAAAACGTGAAAATATTCATGATTAATGTTGCACAGTTACCCAGATGTTTTAGTTCAATCCCATCAGTAAACAAAGAAGTTATTGTTTGATTAATGATTACATATTTGGAATTTTAAATTACTGAGAAATATTTATTATGGTAACATTATCATTTTGGTAACGCAGGCATTTGGAGGGTTAATTATATGTCAAACGGTAACATACAATAGAAATGGCTTGAATATCTATGCCATTGTGAATACATATTGTGTTTTTAAATTTTTTTTTTGATTTTGTTGAAAATTATCTTCCTTATTTCATTATAAGTAAGAAAATAAATAATGATCGTAAAACGGATTTGTGTTGCCGTGTAATTTAACTAACTACAACGTTGCGTTTAATAAATTGCATCTCGTTTGGTGCGTTCACTTTCTACTTTATGTACCAATATTAACAAATAATAATAAAATATTATATTAAGTAATACCCTACTCATACTTAAATAAAAATATGTAATTGTGTATTAATTCTATTTATTTGTAAATTAACCTAATTATTGATATAATTAGTATATACAATACATCTTTACCTGTAATAAGATAAGTTACATCTATGTCGATACCGTATAGATTACTTGAAAAACTTGACTTTTAAAAAGATAGGTGTAAATGGATAAAGCTATTAAGAGGATACCTATTTTCAATATTTTAAGTTTAAACGAGTCATGTTCATTGAATTTGTTAAATAGTTTTATTTTTCGTAAAAACTTCCCGGTACCGAAACTAATTTCGGTCTCCGACACCGAATAGAACCACTTTACACCACTTTCTATTAGGTAGATAGGTATGTCCTGTTTATTACATCATTACATGCCTGTCGACTCTTTAGAAGGCATTACCTAAAGAAATGCCTTCTGCATTAAAACAAAAGAACAGAACGAAAATTTCACCTTATTACCTACTTGAAAAAAAAACTTTAATAGGTATCTAAAAAATTCTAAGACTTAAGTTTTTTTTTATATACAGGGCACTCTGCTTTATTATACTAAAACTTACTCGCGCATATAAAACATAAATAATTCTTGGAAGGTAGTAACTTGGCAAGTCAAGGTCCTGAAAAGTGTGGGCGACAGGATAACACGTGGGCAAAGGGCAACGTAAAAGCCAACCTTGAAGTATTGTCACACACTTCTGTTACACCCTGTATAAGTATACCTAGCTAATTCTCAGAAACATGCTCAAACCGAAATAAAGTACAAAGGCACGTCATCGTATCGGCCATCAGCGCGATGAACTTTGGCGCAGACTCAAATTGTTTGTTCCATGCGGTTTTATGAGTTGTAAAGGCAAGGCACGCGTGGCGTGGCCGACCGACCCAGCTGACGAGGGGGCGTGCGAGGGGACTGTCATTCCAGTCATGCGCAGTCGACGTGACGCCACGTGATAGGGATGGGAATGTAACAGGTAGCAAAGATACTTTTACATAACTGTGAATATTTTTTAGATACCGCCACTTAGCATGTTATCGTGATTAGTGATTGATTACACAAGAATCCTATACATATTATTGGCTTTTTACATCTGTATGAATAACGGTAGAACTGAAATTAGGGAGAAGTTAATTACATCATGGGAAAATACATATAGATATGATAAAATCTTTATTCACAACTTCACGAACAGTGCTCCATGAAATAGGTATTAAACTAGGTTCTAATCTTATACAGTCATTTCATACCTAACGCATATGGTAATGCGTTAAAATATACAGATAGTAAGTACTTACTTCCGCTTCACGTCATAGGTATATAAAATTGATCAGCTTCGAAAGTTGAAAAAATGTGTACTCTTATTTCCTTTAGTAGTTAATTAATATTCTTTGCAATGCATCTTCTTCATACGGCACGATTTTTGCTAAGTTTTTGATGTCTTCAGTGTAAACTTGACCATATAAAAGAATGTAACTGTAAATGTTGAGGTAACAGTAAAAATATAAATAATATTGAAAAGAAAATAAAACAAATATAAAACTCCTAATAAAAGTACATATCGTTAACATGTATAACAATGTTCGGAACAGATAACCATCGACAGCTAATCAGTAATCACGCACTATTGCTGAAGAAATATAATAACGCGCGCACAGCACTATTCAACGATCAGTTTGTCTGTTGTCGCTGTAAGGGATAGTCGCGGTGGATAGGGCGCGCCCACAGGCAGCGAGCAGTTTTCTTTTTTTATTTGGCTTCTAGCCGTTGTATGGGTAAGTTTTTCATATAAAACATATATTTTACTCATATTCTTTGTGTGTGACTGAATTATTTTGGCCTTTTCACACATAATGCCGCGTTAAAACGTGAAAATATTCATGATTAATGTTGCACAGTTACCCAGATGTTTTAGTTCAATCCCATCAGTAAACAAAGAAGTTATTGTTTGATTAATGATTACATATTTGGAATTTTAAATTACTGAGAAATATTTATTATGGTAACATTATCATTTTGGTAACGCAGGCATTTGGAGGGTTAATTATATGTCAAACGGTAACATACAATAGAAATGGCTTGAATATCTATGCCATTGTGAATACATATTGTGTTTTTAAATTTTTTTTTTGATTTTGTTGAAAATTATCTTCCTTATTTCATTATAAGTAAGAAAATAAATAATGATCGTAAAACGGATTTGTGTTGCCGTGTAATTTAACTAACTACAACGTTGCGTTTAATAAATTGCATCTCGTTTGGTGCGTTCACTTTCTACTTTATGTACCAATATTAACAAATAATAATAAAATATTATATTAAGTAATACCCTACTCATACTTAAATAAAAATATGTAATTGTGTATTAATTCTATTTATTTGTAAATTAACCTAATTATTGATATAATTAGTATATACAATACATCTTTACCTGTAATAAGATAAGTTACATCTATGTCGATACCGTATAGATTACTTGAAAAACTTGACTTTTAAAAAGATAGGTGTAAATGGATAAAGCTATTAAGAGGATACCTATTTTCAATATTTTAAGTTTAAACGAGTCATGTTCATTGAATTTGTTAAATAGTTTTATTTTTCGTAAAAACTTCCCGGTACCGAAACTAATTTCGGTCTCCGACACCGAATAGAACCACTTTACACCACTTTCTATTAGGTAGATAGGTATGTCCTGTTTATTACATCATTACATGCCTGTCGACTCTTTAGAAGGCATTACCTAAAGAAATGCCTTCTGCATTAAAACAAAAGAACAGAACGAAAATTTCACCTTATTACCTACTTGAAAAAAAAACTTTAATAGGTATCTAAAAAATTCTAAGACTTAAGTTTTTTTTTATATACAGGGCACTCTGCTTTATTATACTAAAACTTACTCGCGCATATAAAACATAAATAATTCTTGGAAGGTAGTAACTTGGCAAGTCAAGGTCCTGAAAAGTGTGGGCGACAGGATAACACGTGGGCAAAGGGCAACGCGTCACCATGCGCCTGGGGTAAACGTGGGCAGGAGTAAAATGCGGGGTCGATGGGGTGTGTGGGTGGTTGTGGGCAGGATGATATCTAAACCTACGTAGGAACCACACGAAGGACAGTAGGTATACATTTTATTCCTTTAGTGTCGATTCAGGGAAAATGAGTACTCGTATGAGTACTTGTTCGAAATACCTATGTTGGTATTATGTATTCGGTTGATGATTTTTTGAGTCATAAAATTACAATACATATAAGAAAGGATTTATATTATTTAATGACATCATAAATATTGTATTTTTTATTTATTTAATGGAAAAGTCAATAGGACTTCATACTAGGGATTTTTTGTTTTCTTTCCTTTTTTTGCCTACATTGCATGCTGTACCTGATAATAGCTGAGAAAGAGACTCTTTGTTATGAATGACCATCTTTATTATGCAAGTTTCTTGTTTAATTTACTGATATGTTAGCGATCAGGTATTTTATGCATTTCTCGAACTTGATGATATCAAATTGAAACTATCGAAAACCTCTCGTTATAAAATACATTTGTACATCAATTCACTTTAAAAAAACACTTGAAAGCTATCTGCTATTTAACTTTTCCAAAATAATAATGACAAACACTGAGCGGAAATATCAAAACTTGAGATAAAACATTAATGAGATACCACTCTGCGCTGCGGTGAACTAGATTTGACAGATTAGCCACGTGACAGAGCGTGCGTGACCTCCATTTGGGCACGTGACTTACGCGTTACGGGGTAACGGTCAGTGCCGAACCGGTCACTTTTATTTGTTTATCGAAGACTGCAGCGAACGTGTTAATTAAAAACTAAATTCTTAGGGCGATGCACGGTATCGGTCGGGGCGTATAGTGAGCGTATATAAGGGTTTTTGCTGTAAAACTTTTAATCACTATAATAAAATAATAAAACAGCTCTTTTTAAAATTTATTCGTTTCATTAAAAGTAAATTAAAGCCTATTAAATTGTCGAATTTCCAATAATAAAATATTAAGATCAATTAAAAAAAATTCTCACTCACCAATTTCGTTTGGCAAACTTACCGTCGAGCATCCTGTACATATATTGAAAAGAGTTATATGCCTACCTACATGTAGGTCTTATCAATAAAAAAATAAAGAAATACATAGTTATATGCCTACCTACACTACATGTAGGTCTTATCAATAAAAAACTATCTCTACCAAACAAACTTTGGGTGGAGGAAAACTCGATTCTCGAACTCGGAACAATTTCAGTCTTTGTTGCTTACAATCGCTCCGAGCTCGATGTTTTAGCTTTTTACCCCCTTCAATTAACCGTTTTTTTTCCTAAAACGTGCAATATTTAAACATACTGTTCTAAGTTGGCAGACAATTCATACATTGTTGCCAAGTAGGTCAAATTCTACACATGGGAGTAGTTGTCATGGCTTCAAAGGGGCGGTGTGTGAACCTACTACATACTACAATCTATAATCTTAGCTAAAGTACCTATAGTTTAAGCTATAATAGTGTAATGATTAAATCAATTTATTATTACAATTACCTTCATATATTTACTTCCGGAATTTCCGAACAGATGGCGCTGGTGGCGCAGTTTGTCCATGTAATTTGTTGGGAGATTGGTCTCTGAGGTTGACTTATGAGAAATGAAAATGACAGATGGTATCGTGTCTGAATTTTCTTAAGATAATAATATAATCCACAACTTTTCTTGCATATTTACTGATCACTAAAGTAAAATAGTTATGGAAGTGTTGTCCTATATTTAGTGTCCTTTTGGAAATGTCATGGGGTAAGTTTTTTGATTTAATTCGCTGCAAATAGACCTCAATGATAACTACCTACATAATTTTCTTAAAAAATATGATGTTGTAAAAAACATGTAATTTTCTACAGTTTCCTCGTTTATTCCTGTTACAGCCTTTCGAAATGCCCCTTATGAAATTTGAGGATAATAGTCTGGCTGTCTATCTGCCCCAATACTATTACACAGTTCGCGAAATCCATGGCCTTGCAGTTTCTTCTATTTACATTAATTAAGTCACTTAAGATAATTTAGCATAGTTCTTTATTTAAATAATTATCTATAGAAATATAAGTTTAAGCTGGCCGTGGCACTATCTCATATATGTATGTGAATAAAGAAGTAAATCTTTTGTTGTACTAAGTTGGCTAAATTTTCATTTAATTTTAATTTTAAATAAGAACCTACCCTGTTCAGAAATTAGTTCTTAAAGAGGCTCATTACATTGGCGCCCACAGGGTAAATAAATTTTATAACTCATTGTGTGTAATATTAAGTGTTAATCATGGATGTAAATTCTTTGTTTAAAGATGAACTCGAGTTCGAGTTGGCTTGTCGTGGAATCACATCTTGTCAAACTGCAAAGGCCATGCGTAAAATTCTGAGAGAAATATTAAAGCAGGAAACTAAGGAACACACTTCCATCAAATTAAAAGTCCCTAGCTGCTATTTAGACAATCCATCTAGCGAGATTAAAACCTGTGAATCAAAACTCTCTGTGCTTTCTGCCTTATTAGCCGAAATTGTGTCTAAGCCAGAAAGATCTGTGATAAGACGTATAAAGTCACGCTTGATACATTTGTTAAATCGTGTGAACCTCATTAAGTCAACTGATGAGACTTTAGTCTCTAAACATAGCTCTTTATTAAAAAACATTCAGGATGCTATTTGTAAAATTGACTCTCTCAGTAATATTGAAGAAGATGATGAGTCTGATGAAATTACGGAGGAAGATAAACAAAACCTTTATGAGTCATTAGGCGATGATGCAGAAACAATCATCCAAAACATGGAAAATGCCGTAGAAAATAAAAATAAACCTGGTTTCTCACAATCCTCAGATCTCCACGAAATTGCTTATGTTGTAGGCAAAAATTCATTAGCTAAACATCCGCGTGACACTTCCTCTACCGTCGATACTGATAATTCTAAAAGAAAACTAGTTCCAATCAAAGACTGGGGAATCAAATTTAATGGAAAATGTCAAAACATGAGTGTAAATGCCTTTCTTGAGAGGATTCATGAACTGAAAGATGCTCGTAACGCTAACGATGATGATTTATTCCGTTACGCCATTGATTTATTTGAAGATGATGCATTAATTTGGTTTCGGGCTAATCGTCATAACGTTTCTGATTGGGATGATTTAGTGCGTCTTCTTCTTGAAACTTTTCAGAAACCTTATTATCAGGAAGAATTGTTAGACGAAATTAAGAAACGCACACAGGGTAGACAGGAAAGCGTATTAATATATATTTCGGTTATGCAAAATATGTTTAACAGACTACCAGACAAATTGCTTGAACATCAAAAAATAGCGATATTACTAAAAAATTTACAGCCTTACTTTCAGAAAGCTCTCTGTAGAGAAACGTTCCGATCAGTAGCTGAATTAACCACAGTGTTAAGAGTATTGGAAAATACCAAAATTAATTGCGACAATTTTAAAGAGCCGTGCCAAGGCATTGGTTCTTTAGAGCCGGATTTAGCATATCAGGGGTGTGCAGGATCTCAGATGTCTTATAATCAAATAAACTCCGTCACTCGCAGACCACCAGCATCTTCGGGTTTAAAATGTTGGAATTGTAGGGCGGTGGGACATGCCTTTCGAAACTGCTCTCTTCCTAAACAGAGATTATTTTGTTTCAAGTGTGGTCAGTTTGGTGTCACTATAAAAAACTGCAATTTTTGTAGCACGGGAAACGACAAAACGGAGTCAAGACCTGCCAATTGTCCTCCGTAAATATTAGTCATAAAAATGATAATTGGCAGGAGTGGTTAAATGTCATTACAAACTTCTTTAAATCAGGTGAAATATGTGATATCAAAATAAAAACAGAAGACAAACGCTATTATGCAACCTTTAACATTCTTAGCAGTTCATTTGTTGGTTTACTGGATTCTGGTGCCACTACGTCAGTTGTTTCGTCTTCCTTTTACTCAAAATTACTGTCTTTAGGTTTTACAGCTCAAAACGTAAAACAAGAAACACTGTCAACAGCAGATGGAACATCATATACTGTGGACATGGTTGTTCATTTGCCAATAAGCTTTTTGGGTCAATATAAGGTCATTACATTTTATGTCATGTCTCATCTCAATCATGAGGTAATTCTTGGGATGAATTTTTTTGATGCTTTTGATCTTACTCTATCTACTCGAGAAAGCCTTTTAATAAATAAACTTGTTTCAAATTCGAAAGAAATTTTGGAGGTTGGTTCGTCTCAAAGTATTATTTCTCGTAAGGAATTGACAGATAAGCAACAGAATGAACTCCAAGAACTTATACAAGAAATGGAAGAAAACATTGGTAGAGGTCTTGGAAGGACAGATTTAATCGAACATAAAATAAACACTGAAGACCATTTACCAGTAAGTCAGAGACAATATCCTTTTGCACCACCCATCATGAAAGAGCTCGAAGAAGAAATACAAGATATGTTAGACAAAGATGTGATTGAGCCTTCCTTTAGTTCATGGCGTTCTCCTGTTTTGCTAGTTAAGAAACCTAATGGTAAGAATAGGCTATGTTTGGACAGTCGTCAATTAAATAAAATCACAAAAAAGGATTCATATCCTTTACCTAGGGTATCCACTATCCTCGATAATTTGAAGCATACGAAATACATCTCTACAGTGGATCTTAAATCCGCATTCTGGCAAATACCGTTGGATTCGTCCAGCAAAGAGAAGACCGCATTCGGTTTACCGGGAAAAGGTCTATTTCAGTTTAAAGTCATGCCTTTCGGCCTAATTAATGCCTCTCAAACTCAACAACGACTGATGGATCGTCTGTTTCGCCCAGAATTTGAAGGAAAAATCTTTGCCTATCTAGATGACATTGTCATTTGTAATGACACTTTCAGTGATCACTTATCATCTCTAAGGTGGGTAATGGATCAACTCAAGTGGGCCGGATTAACTGTAAATATGGAAAAATGTGAATTCGCAAAGCCTACAATGAAATACTTAGGCTATATTATTGATAAGGATGGCCTACGCACTAATCCGGACAAAGTTGAGGCAATTCTAAATTATCCTCGACCTTCTACCTTCACGGAACTTAAGAGATTTATAGGACTAGCCAGCTGGTACAGGCGTTTTGTGGAAAACTTCGCTTCAATTGCCGCACCTTTGCATGACCTAACCAAAGGAATGAAAAAAGGTAACCGTATTGTTTGGAATGATGAAGCTGAAAAAGCATTCCTTGAGTTAAAGACTGCCCTAACATCCACTCCAGTTTTAGGCGTCCCTGATTTTAACAAAACCTTTTATGTGCAATGTGACGCTTCGAATAAGGGTACGGGAGCTGTTATTTTTCAGAAAGTTGATGGGTTAGAAAAGCCAGTAGCTTTCACAAGCAGCAAATTATCGGAGCAAGAATGTAAGTACTCAGCTTCAGAACGTGAGCTTCTCAGTGTACTTCACGCCGTTGAACAATTTCGCCCTTATATAGAAGGAAGCCATTTTATAGTAATCACTGATCATAGCGCTTTACAATGGCTACATAGGAATAAAGATCCGCATGGCCGTTTAGCAAGATGGGCAATGCGTTTGCAACAGTTTGACTTTGAAATTATCCACAGGAAAGGTAAAGATAACATAGTACCAGATGCCTTATCAAGGATTAATATACAGGAAATAAATATTTTAGAAATTAACGAAAATGATAAAGACGATTGGTACTTATCACAAGAAGAGGCAGTAAAGAAAGCTTCTATTGGAAGTGATTGGATAATTAGCCAAAATAAACTATGGAAATTATTAAAATTAAAGCAATTCCCTGATGAAAACGACGACTGGAAACTTGTCTTACCAGAAAAACTAAGAGCTAATGTAATAAAAGAATGTCACGATGATCCTACATCTGGTCATTTTGGTGTCAAAAAAACAATTAACAGAGTAAGACAAAGTTACTTTTGGCCTTCGCTAATTCAGGATGTAAAAAATTACGTAAGGAAATGTGAAACCTGTGCGAAATACAAATCAAGCAATTCGAAACCTAGCGGATTAATGGGCCGACATAGAGAAGTTTCTGAACCGTTCCAAATTATATCAATGGATTTGATGGGGCCCTTTCCACGTTCTAAACAGGGCAATACAATGCTTTTGGTAATCTCTTGCTGGTTTAGTAAATTTTGTCTATTATACCCCTTAAGAAATGGAAAAACATCCAACATCGTAAAAATCATAGAAGAACAGGTATTTTTAGTTTTTGGTGTACCTAAAATAATTATATGTGACAACGGAAAACAATTTGTTTCGAATCAGTTTAAAGATTTACTAATAGAGTACTCTGTAGAACCATGGTATACACCATACTACCATCCACAAGCAAATCCAACGGAACGCGTTAATAAAGTCATCGGAACGACAATTGCTTCTTATGTTGAGGAAAATCATAAAGAGTGGGATAAATTCATTCCTCACGTTGGCCACGCTATTAGAACTGCCGTTCATGAAGCAACGGGAAAAACGCCATCCTACCTCTTCTTTGGTCGAGAGACGCACATTCAAAATCAAAAGTCTAATAATCTTAATATGGAGGATCCTTTCATATTTAATAGACAAAAATTTGAAGAGAAAATGAAACTTCGAAATGATATATACAAGGATGTCGCAAGCAAACTAAAACACTCCTATGAAGTTTATAAAAAACCTTACGATTTTCGACATCGAGTTTGTAATTTTCGCATTGGAGAAGTAGTTTGGAAACGTACTAAACATCTGTCTAGTGCGGATAAAAACATTATGGCCAAACTTTGCCCTAAATACGAGAAAGTAGTTATTTCAGACAAACTATCTTCAGACGTTTATATGCTTAAAAGTCTAAGAGGAAAAAATTTAGGTAAATGGCATGTCTCGGACCTTAAACGTCTGGGTTGATTGTAAGAAACCGTGTCGGTTTCTTTTGAGGAGAGGGGATATTGTAATGATTAAATCAATTTATTATTACAATTACCTTCATATATTTACTTCCGGAATTTCCGAACAGATGGCGCTGGTGGCGCAGTTTGTCCATGTAATTTGTTGGGAGATTGGTCTCTGAGGTTGACTTATGAGAAATGAAAATGACAGATGGTATCGTGTCTGAATTTTCTTAAGATAATAATATAATCCACAACTTTTCTTGCATATTTACTGATCACTAAAGTAAAATAGTTATGGAAGTGTTGTCCTATATTTAGTGTCCTTTTGGAAATGTCATGGGGTAAGTTTTTTGATTTAATTCGCTGCAAATAGACCTCAATGATAACTACCTACATAATTTTCTTAAAAAATATGATGTTGTAAAAAACATGTAATTTTCTACAGTTTCCTCGTTTATTCCTGTTACAGCCTTTCGAAATGCCCCTTATGAAATTTGAGGATAATAGTCTGGCTGTCTATCTGCCCCAATACTATTACACAGTTCGCGAAATCCATGGCCTTGCAGTTTCTTCTATTTACATTAATTAAGTCACTTAAGATAATTTAGCATAGTTCTTTATTTAAATAATTATCTATAGAAATATAAGTTTAAGCTGGCCGTGGCACTATCTCATATATGTATGTGAATAAAGAAGTAAATCTTTTGTTGTACTAAGTTGGCTAAATTTTCATTTAATTTTAATTTTAAATAAGAACCTACCCTGTTCAGAAATTAGTTCTTAAAGAGGCTCATTACAATAGCTTGCCGTATCGTCAGACTTTACAAAATTATATACCTACAAGTACAGAAACAGTGGATTCTAGAAATTCAACACACCCTGTAGTTAACTGCTACTGCTAGTCATCTGAGTGAGACAATGATTTAATGTCAAATAGTGAGATAGGTAGTAGCGTTAGTAGGATAATTGACCACGCTGAATACGTTAAAAACAACCGACTTCAATCGCAAAAACTCCAATTTTACTATGTTTTTGTTGATTTTCTCAAAAACCGCTGAATCGATTTCGTTAAAATTTATATGGGACCACCTGTGAAGTATACCCTTTCAAACAAAAAAAGAATTTTCCAAATCGGTTCAGGCGTCTTCGAGTAATCGGTGAACATACATATAAAAAAAAAAAAAAAAAAAAAAGATTCCGACGAATTGAGAACCTCCTCCTTTTTTTGAAGTCGGTTGAAAATAGATTTATGACGTCATAATTCATTATAAGTACTTATTCATTTCCATACTCATTACGTTACTGTACTCCTTCGCCTATTTTGTTACACATACTGTATACTATGTCTGAGTAATCAATAATCATTATTCTCATGAGATTTCACGATACTGATTCCTGAAATTCTGTATCATTGACGATTCATCGGAAATACCCGACTCACAATGTTTTGTAGCTTGTCTGGTCAATTTCGAGGAACGGAAAAGAAACGTCAGAGTCTGCTCCAATACCCAATGTTCACTTATAATTATAGAATTCCACTTTTCTATAATAAAATAAAATTTATTGAAATATGTAGGTACTTACTTTTTACGACAAAAAATATACCTAATATTTATTTTTAATGGTATATGTGAAAATAATAAGACTATGTAAGTATTGTTCGGGTCAAATATGATTCAAACTTTTGTTCAACTGCTTATTTAAACAACGACAAAAAAATCTGGACTCTTCATAAAAATTGTCAATTTGACGATGGATTTGTGTGACGAGTTAAAAAAAATTTGAAGTCTACGTCTGTTTAAAAAGTGGATGGTACAGGTTATCACCTGATTTATGTATGTCAATGAATCACAGTGATGTTGACCGACCTTCGGACTATCAATAGGAATTTGCACATAACTCCATGAAATTGAGAAGATGAATCACATTCTAGAAATACAGGGTGTTTATTTGCCGATAAGTTGCAAATAGTATTACTACTCATGAAAATGTAAAATTAAAAAGTATCCCCAAGGAACCTTACAATGCAATCGAATAAAAAGTTTATTTTTTACTTTTCGTGCGAAATTGGCAAATCGACTCTTCGATTATTGACAATTAGTTTGGAAAGTCAACTTATTTTGTTCCGAAAGTTGTTAAGTTTTAATAGGTAACAAAAGTTTCTAAATCTACAATTTGGAATAAAAACTTATTAATTTTGTTTCAGAATCTCATGAATTTTAAATAAATTAAGATCCATAACTTATTGGTATTGTTAAGATCGCATTTCATAAGATCACACGTGTACACCGGCCATATTGGAATTGGCACCCAATGTGTGTTTATTAAATTAACAAATCAGCATCGACAGCTGGCACTGTGTCAATGTCTGGCGTAATATAGGTATTACAACACCTTTCAAAACAATACTTAAGAGATCTAATACTGATAACGAAATGAATTTATTGAATGTCATGATTATACAGGCTGTAAATCTATTTAGTTGTGCGTCAAATTTAAATCAGTGCTTCTACTCCTGATTCTGATCAACTTTCCCCAAGGAACCCAAAGTCAAATCGCAAAATAAATTTTGGACTCTTCATACAAATCGATCAGCCGAGCGGCTTTTGTATGAAGAGTCCAAAATTTTTTTGCGATTTGACTATGGTTGGGAAAGTTGATCAGAATCAGGAGTAGAAGCACTGATTAAAATATGACGCACGACTAGATTTACATCCTGTATATCAATGTTAGTACTTTCACGTAGAGAGCAGATTGGCAAAAGCAATAAAGCGCCACATTAATTAAAAGTGACAGTTGACGATCAACACTCGAAGCAAAAACGAAAATAAAACGTTAGGACATACAATTAGAACACGCTAGAGATAACCAGAGGTGTGATAAAAAGTTTGCCTAACCCTTATTCCCATTCGATGTAGTAAGGTCAGCAGGGGAAACGCCACACGATAAGAAGATGAAGAAGAAGGGGAAAGAAAAGATTTCATGTGTCCAATTAGTTAGGAGTACATATTTTGGTCTGTAATCACTAATCACGGTTTCTGGGGTGCTTTAAACTGAAAACGATGTTTTTATTTATTCTGAAATATTTACATATTTTTCGAATTAATATTCTTTTGTTCCATTAGTGTTTTATGGCAGTTTAGGGATATAGCGTTGCGTTGAGTTTTTTTTTGTTTTTAATTAGTCGGCACGGCTCTTAATTGGCATAGGTATACTTATTACCTTTTTTAACTGACTTCAAAAAAAGGAGGAGGTTCTCAATTCGTCGGAATCTTTTTTTGTATTTTTTTTATGTATGTTCACCGATTACTCGAAGACGCCTGAACCGATTTGGAAAATTCTTTTTTTGTTTAAAAGGGTATATTTCACAGGTGGTCCCATATAAATTTCATCGAAATCGATTCAGCGGTTTTTGAGAAAATCAACAAAAGCATAGCGAAATTGGAGTTGTTGCGATTGAAGTCGGCTGTTTTTAACGTATTCAGGTGGTCAATTATTTATACTTAGTCTCTTACAAACAAATAATTATTTAAAAATAACGGAAAAATATAAAAATTTTAATATGATTGCCTGTTGTACATAATAGTAAATAGAATTTTGAAAAGTTGTTTTTTTGTTATTAAATAGAATTTTGTAAATCGCGTCACGTTAAGCAAGGCACGAAGACACATAAACCTTGAAATTTTATGTCAAGTTGAAGAACAAAGAAACATTAACACTGTTGCCATTTGGTTTGGGTTACTATTAGTATCGGATGGAACAATACCATAACTTACACTGAACAAGAATGTAAGTAGCACTAGGTAGGTAGCCGTGGTGTGACCGAGTGGCCAAAATGATCTTATCAACGTTATGTACTAAGGAAACTACTAAACTGTAGCGTCTATATTCAAAAAACTAGATTTCATTTCCTAAAAAGATAGGGTTGAAAATTACAAAGTTGACCGACCAGCTGATTACAGCAAGGAATTGCTTAGGTACTTGTTGAAAGTTTTATCAGAAAACACGGTTTTTGTAGTGACAGTAAGTTTGTTAAGACCCTGTTATTATAATAGATGGCCATTGGGGCACCGCGCTCCGGAAAACGCACTCGGTAGACCGATGATCTGGTGAAGGTTGCGGGAAGCCGCTGGATGCGGGCAGCGCAGGACCAGTCGGTGTGGAAATCATTTGGGGAGGCCTTTGTCCAGCAGTGGACGTCTTTCGGCTGATGATGATGATGACGTCCTTCAGTAAAAAGTCGTACTTGAGCTACAAAAACAAAATGTGCGTTTTCGTTTAAATCGCTGCCATTACAGACCGAAATACTTGTAAAATACTGAAAAGTCAGTTAAGGTCAATAATCAGTTAGTAAAACAAATGACGATATGTATAGGTATCATTATCTCCTCAGACTAAAACAAACTTATTGTCTCGAACTATAAAGATCAGTTTTGCTCTGTTCATCGCAACATTAATAAAACTAGCAATAACAGACAAAGAGCTTTGTTGATTAACTATGTACCTACAATATAATTTATCTAGGCGCAGGGCGGGCGTTTCCTTCCTTTGTACCTATTATATGAGTAATTTCCTGACGTCAGTGTATTTTATTTCATTGTTTCAGTAGGATAATGATTAAACTTATGGAGTTTGTTTTGAATAACGTACTCGAGTTTTCTGAACATATTAATTCAGACAAAGTATTACCATGTATTCGATTAGACATAGGTACCCGCACCCACTTCTGAAAAAATAAATAAATATAGGTACGTAACTATTTATTTAGAATTTTCTGCACGCACCTACACCTATATCTGTTTTCGAAATGTGTCAATCTATTATTTTTTCGAATCCGACTTACATTTATAAATCGACTGCTTTAACGTTGATTGATACTTATGATTTTTTAAAACTTTTGTTCGGACTCTTTAATTTGGTCCGGTTATAATGGCTGCTTACTTTACACCAGTTGACCGGTATGATAATTATGCCTACATAATCTTAAAAACTTATCGTAGATTGCTTCAAAGATATGACACAATGATATGACGATAGGTAACTAAACAGATAAAAATTTTACAAAATTATCTTGAAGTTGATAGGTAGATGAAAGATACGCTTTTATCGCAGCGTCTTTGTTAACTTGTCATCAGGAAAATAATCGCGTGATTTATATAATTCGTGTGCTGAAGTGCTAAAGTAGCTGATAAAAATAGCGATGATGAAATAGATCTCGGTCAGCTGTCGTTACAATGATTTAGAGGCAAACGTCAAAGCCATACCTACGTCGCATCACGCATCGTAGAAAATGCGCAATAAGTACATTTAAAGAAAGAAATGATAAACAACTTATGAAACGAAACGTAACTGTGTTTGAGGGAGTTTGATTATCTAATAATTTTACTAACACTATAACATAATATTATTAATTAACTATCTAAACGTTTGGGTAATAAATCCATCCGCAATCTCGCGTTTCGCATGCGCACAGTATAAACCATAATAAAGATAACTTTCTTCTTATAATCTGGTGTCTAAAGGAGAAAACAGAGTAATCACATCTTGGGTAACTGACAACAAGCTTAGTAACTCTTATGTAGACTATCTCATAAAAATGGTAATAGGTACTCGCACAGACAAGGTTTTAGCTGCTCGAGTCACGCGATCGATTCTGTATGAGTAAATTAGACGTTACAAAGTGTCTTCTTTTTCCACCAGAGCGTGAAAAACCGACATCATTGGCGATAGAGAGGCAGCGTGAGGCGCTCGGAAAGGGCGCCGACGTAGTCCATGAGGTGCGCGATGACGCGCGGTGGGAGCGGCCGGGGGCCGAGGCGGACCCGGCGGCCCCGGCGGTGGGCCGCTGGGGCGCCGAGTGGCCGAGTTGACTCGCTACGGACGCGGGGGCGCCTGCCCCCTGCCTCGTGACAGCCTCGCCCCTGCCGCCTGCGCGGTGGGGAGCCGCCCGGCAGCCGCTAGAGCTGTCGCCGCGCCAGCACGAAGACCTGGTCACGCAGGCCGAGGCCATACTGCGCCGTCTCCTCGTCACCGACAACTACGACTCCGTCAGCAACTTCATCTCGCTGTTCGAGACGTTCGAGAAGCGCGCTCCTTCGGAATCGCTCAATGAAGTTTTCGAGAAATATGCGCCTCCGATCCGGCCCAAGAAGCATACTTGTGTAGGCCTAGGCTTGGAACTGATGAGGAGATGGCGGAGTCTGGAGAAGGAGTTCCCTGGGTTCGGGGAAGCGACGGCGCTGCTGTCGTGCGAGGAGGCCGTGGTGGACGTGTGGGAGTACGTGGCGTGCGGGGACAGTCCGGCGGCGGTGCTGGCGGCGGAGAAGGAGCACGTCATGGTGGGCGTGCACATCAAGGTGGAAGGGCGCGCCGGCGTGCTGCTGGCTGACCCTGGATACCACGTCGCCCGGATCATCACTGTCATGGCCGACCGCGCTTACCCGCATACTGGTGAGTTACGTTCACATGAAATATAATCTCTTTGCAAATGTGTTTATACCAGTCCCAATAAGCCCACAATAAATAAAGCGAGATTAATAAATCCACAAAACGAAGAAACGAAACGATCGTAAGAATCTTGAGTATCTCGAACTAATTAAGTATTACCAATAACAATAAAGTAACATCGTCCTAATGGGTCATCGATCGAACGATCACGCCATGTCAAACATCTCTACCGGATATTGCGAATATTCTTATACGATCACGTTGCGTGATCAGTGTAGAAATAGTATGATCTTTACACGGTGAACACATGATAGTAATAATGTTATAGATATTAGATATTACCTATCTAATATCTATAACATACGATAATTACATAGTATATGCAACCAACTCCTACTAATCTATTCAAATTAGGTATATCAATTTCTCTCGCAAAAAGTAGCAAGCGATTTGTTTCATTCTTGGCAACTTAGCTACATGCCTTTTGCAATGCAGTTGGCAGGCAAGTAGGTGATGTCAGTGGGTCAGGTCAGTGGGGGGTTAACAGCCTTCATGTCTCTGGGAGAGCGTGTCCAATACATAATTTATGAGGACAACACAAGCACAAAATAGACACAGAAGGTCCGCTCAATACAAACCACTAAAATCGTAAGAATATACATGCTTATAGAAATATACGACCGTTCGAGGCAAGGTCCCGATCGCACAGTACGTGATCTTGCCTACAACGACCGTATACGTCTATAAGCATGTATATGTTTAGGATTTTAGTGAGCGTATTGAGCGGACCTTCTGTATCTATGTGTTTTGTGACACAAGGTTCACTTTTATTTATGTATGTATGCCTATATTTACGATGTGACATTGATGGTACCTACGTTTAAACCCACTGACGTTAGGACTTAAGACCTTGCAGTCGGAAGGTTTTATTAGAGGGAGGATATTCACCACTTCATCACACTACTAGACACATTTCCCTAACTTTGAAATGAGTACATACATCTGCCAAATATCCAGTGTTGGCTAAAAGTTAACTTTAATCTTAATTTTTGAAAATCATTACTTATCAAAAATGTCGATTAAAATAACATGTATCATAGGTATTCATTTCAAAAGTTATTAATCTGATTAATCGAAAATTGATAAGCTCAATAATTATTTTATATTGATGATAATAAAGTTTCAGATTAACAGATAAAACTGCATAAAATGTGGCCATGTGATCGTTCGATATTAAGTACTTTTGTAATTTGTGTTTCTAAGTTACGTCACATTATATAAGAACGTAAAAGCACCTTAATATTTTCTACTTCTTATCGTGCGGCACGTTTTATACTCTGGTACCCTATAAACAGCGGTTGAATGGTATTTCACTAGCACCACCCGAGGTCAGGCTTAGGACGTTTAGACGCCTTCAACGCGAGCATCATTAGCATCAAATAATCCGATATGCGAATTTCCTTACGATATTGTTTAATGATATCTTGACCTACAAAACATGAATTAATCTCTTACAGGCTGGTTCACACAATCAGACGAGCCGCACTGCCGGAAAGAGTACAACTACACATACAATCCTCAGAACAGTGCCTACGTCGAGTGGCATGAGAAGGAGACACGAGGGGGCGCCGTCAAGTGCCAGACGTCGCTGGTGTACGCTGCCAGACCTTACCTGGATGGGGTCAATGTGACGGAGAGGAGGAACCTGGTCTATAACTTCAGGTTAGTCTAATCTTGAATACACAAAGCGCTTGTAATACGATGGACTCAAGACTTCCACTGGACCTAAGGAGGTGAATAAAAAGCTGAAACTGAACAACTTTCTCCACGAACCTATGGTTAATTGTCAAAAAAATACTGGTTTCTTCCGCGTTTTATACATACACATACATATAATGTACTCAGACCTTATTCCCATTGGAGTAGCAGGAACCACGGAGCGCCATTTGTATCTGTTCCTTTTCTACACACTTTCTTGTTTCTTGTTATTTCCTAATCCTTTCAACATGCTCGTTGGTTCCGGGCAGGTACTTCTTACGTGGCCTTTTATCTAAATTTATCTTGGCTTTTTATCACCTCCTTGAAGGCGACGTTCCGACGTGGTTGCTGTTGACCTTATCTACAAGGTTAAAGTCTCCGAACGCTCTATGGAGAGGAATATGCTATTTACGTAATCGAACTCGTAACGAGGATATCCGTAGAATTGAACCAGTAACTCACAATTAAGCCGATTGAAATGGCCATGGTCAAATTGCGGAAGACCAGGTCATATAGCTCCGATAGCTAATAAACGACGCAACGGTGAAGAAAAGTTCTTGCTTGAGTGACGAACGTAAGCCGATGATGATTATATTATAATCAGTCTTGCAGAAAGCCGTTGTTGGCTGCGTTCGGCTCACAGAAACGTGCTAAGTGGTACTCTGTGGGGAAGCAAATGTTCAACAGTACGAGTAAAGACCTGCCGACTGAGATGATAATACAACCTCTTTAGTATCCTATTGACTGTCACGGTGGCTCAGTGGTTATCGCTCCTGACTAATGATCTTAGGGTTGTGGCTTCAATTCTCACCTAGGGTAAAAAATTGTGATAAACGGCGAAGCCGCGGGCACAAGCTAGTATCTATATTAGGTATGTATGTATTAAAAACGCAGCTCTATATGTAAATCGGTCTCTCTCCGGTTCCCATAATACAGGCACAGGGAATCCTAGTTTGGGGCCAGATGACCGTGTGGGCTTTGTCCCCGTTATTTATTTATTTTATTTATTATGCTAATTCTATATCTCATTACTGCAGGAGTCTCCTGTCACGAGACCAGAAGGGCCACCTGGTAGCCGGCCTGTACTTCCCCGTGGGGGGGAGGGGGAAGGACGCGCAGTTCACCCTATTCTTCGACAACGGAACAGAGAAGATCAAAACCAAGTACAAGTTCAGCACATTTGCGGACCCCAACAATGTGAGTTTTAATGAAATATTTATATTTGTTAAAAAGTTACTATTTTGCGTCTACTTGATTTCTTCGGAATTTATTCATTTTTCATGAAATCGTCGAAAAGCTTCGACAAAATAGACTCAACGGAGCGGGGACTTCTTATCGGTCAATGAGCGAATTTGGTATTTGTACCTTTATGTAATTGATCCGCTTAATTATACCTTCTATTACAGGTCCCGTCAAACTTTAAGATCGCTGAAGGGTACTGAGTGGGGGAAGTGTGCGTTCACTTAGAATCCTCATGCTCGAATTTCAAAGTAGTTCCTTGGTTCCAGAGATGAGGCTGCCAGCGAAACATTCCGCTAGCAGCCTCAGTGAAAAACTCTATTTTCTCTGAAACTACGATAGCACATTTTTTTCCTTTGGGCACTATTAGACAATAAATATTGGCATAATCAGAATATCAAAATTCGAGCATGAGGATTCCAAGTGAACGCACACTTCCCCCACTCAGTACCCTTCAGCGATCTTAAAGTTTGAGACCTGTATCAAGAAGACCTATACATGGTGTAACCAAAAAGTTGTAAACTCCCGCGAACTGAGCTTTCTACCCATCATACTAAAAATACAAATAAATTTATTGAAGAACAAAATACATGCTTAAATATTTGTTACATTGATCTCCACATTACGCAAAACTTGTATCGCCTAAATGTCCGACGAATTTGCTGAAATCGCAGAAAATAGGTAGTTTGTGCTTACCATATCCACGAAGTTGACAAAAAATCTAATCGATTTGTATCAAATTCCAAAAATAGTTCCGGATATCAACAGTCTTAGAAATTAGCAGTAGAAGCATACACATAGCTACACCCTGTATGTATACGTCGTTGAATCTTTTTCACCGTTTCCTGTATATCTTGGTATTGCTTTATCGATGTTTAGAGCTTTTTGGACATTTTATCAACCATGGTTTTACAGGTTTTTATTATTGCAAAACATTGTGCAAAACTTACTACTTTCGTCATACATTTACGTCAGCAATTACGCAATTTAAAATACAATATAGCAATTAATGTTAGCCAGGTGCCAGTATGTTGAAGCAATATGTGTGGTTTTATAATTTACAAACAAGATTTTTGTTTTCAAATCTTGTTTATGAATGAAAATTAACCGACATTTGAGATCGTCGAAATAAGTGGGATTATCGTTTCGGACAATTACATTACCCTACAAATTCGTACATTACCCTACCCCGTTTGGAATCCAACCAAAGTTTGGACTAGGACAGAACAGTTGGAACACTGTCCCGATAAGTTAGTTAGCCTTGGAAAGACAAATATGTACATTATTACAATTTTTTTACTATGTACGTCTGGTCTTTCTGTATTGCTTCTTATCCTGCGTCGTTTCCTAATTGATGAGGTTCGTGACCACGTGTGATCTTCCACTGGACGCGTTCTTAGGTACTTACAATAAATGCAAAACATTGAATACCTATCGAAGAAGTACTTACCAGGGCAGCAGAATCGATTAGAAAACATGGATTTCATACTGTAGGCAGGCCACGAATAATGTAGATGTGAAACAACTTTCACTGGTCAACCGAAGAATTTGTAATAGATAGTAATGGCTATGTGTACAAAGATAAATAATTTAAATCAGATTTTGTCATGCGACACGAAAAACCTATAATTTACTTACCAGTAAGACACTTATCATGTTGGAAACGTGTTATTTGAACTGTTTACGGGTGAAATCATGTAATACACTATTCACGAGCTGTTTACTGTTGAATTCCAAAGAAATACGACTTCTAAACATCGGGCATATGATTAGGTGCCCATTACCTTTCTGTCAAAGCACTACGTTTTGATGAATTTTAAATAAAGACTACTACCTACTTACTAAATAAAATTATATTGTAGTTCCATTAATAATCCATCCATAAATAAGCTGAACATTAAATATAAAAACCTACTTCTGCTTACCGTTAATTAATGTGCTTAGGTGCTTTAGTCTTTTTCGGGTGTACGTATGTCCGCTTCATTGGTATCGCCTGTAGCTAAACGACTGAATGGAGTGCACATTTTATGCAGTTGCAGTAGTTATTGTATTTGTTTAATGGGTTACGTTATACGTTACGTCATTTATTTCTCAAAGACGTTCGATTTCATTTATATAAAACCTTATTTTATGTTGGTCCTTCGAGTTGCTTACCAGCATCGGTATGTAGCATGAGGTTTTTCGCACGCGACGCGACGATAATGCGACCGGTTCGCTGTAACGTTGGGCCAGTGAGAAAGAAAACTAAACGTTTTCCCTCGTTGAGCGGAAGAAAGGGGTTTCGTCTACGCACTCACACCATGCAGTTATTGATAAAAAATATTATACCTTGTTTCAGATACCCCCATGCACAGCGGAAGAGATCGAGTTATGCAACGCGCAAATGAACTACAAGGAGGGTGAGCTGACCGGCATCGTCTGCAGGCTGGCCAGGGTGATGGGCCACCAGACCTTCCTCGACCAGGTCCTCGAGATCAACGACGACATCTGCCGCATGAGCCTCTGACAGGTAGGAAGGTCTTAGATTATCGACCCATAGCGTGCTCACTGATAGAGCAGTCTCGGAAAGGTTAAGCTATAATCCACATAAGGCGGCTGTATCCGAATTAATGGAGGTTGTGCTAGTATAACACTATTAAACCTTCACTAACCCCAAGTTGGTAAAGCACGGTTCAACGACTGCCAT
The DNA here is from genome assembly GCA_958295455.1 of Coleophora deauratella. NCBI lineage: Eukaryota > Metazoa > Arthropoda > Insecta > Lepidoptera > Coleophoridae > Coleophora > Coleophora deauratella. The sequence continues at coordinate 2,963,123 of OY282406.1, forward strand.
CTAGTGATAGGAACAGATACTAACAGCTTAGCGTACCACTATCAGTCAACCCAGGTTATGCTCGTACTTAATTTACTTACGTGGGCACCGAAACGAGTATGAAGTATCTGGTTAAGTAATTTAGATTTTTTTTGCCAACATAAGATAAATACGATTTTCATTTGTCCACAGTGGACGCGGGACGGCGTCGACAAGATGGCCGACGGCGCGCCGCGCAAGATGGCCGCCACTGACGTGCAAGATGGAGGGAACAGTAGCACCTCTGTTTCTTAATTTTTTAGATTTTGTCTTTTCATTTTGTAGACTAGAATTTTCATATTTTATATATAATTTTACTTTATTTATGCTTACTTGGGTATTAAAAATTATTGAATAATTTGGGTAATGGTATTAAATTTTAAATGATCAATATTAATTTACATTTTATTGAATTACATTTTTTGTTAGGTATTAAGCTTTATTGACATTTTTAATTGTAATTGATTATAATTATACTCATATTTTACTTATTTCATTGATAGATTATTTCCTAACTATGAATTGAATGATGCTTTCATTGTGTAATTATTTATCGACTTTATTTTCTTGAAATACAACATTTAATTTGACAAATCTACGATTGCAGTTTTATTATCAGAACCTGCGTTTAATAGTATAAATAACTACGGTTAGATATAAATAATAGCATGATATCTTTTATAATTCCACTTACAGGATATATTTCTGTATTTCACTAAATTATTCTGGTCACGTACCTGATAAGAATCGTTGGTTCTTTTAAATCTAACATCAATATCTTAAAACCTACGAGAAACTATGTTATTTAAGGCTCTATAAACTAAACTAGAGCTAGGGCATTACATTAAGAGCGCTTTTATAGTTACGCGGGTTTCTGCCCGCATAGCATGGTGGTCCCGCCCGCGCCCATACGCCAAAAATCGAAAAAATCATTGTCACGAATATGAAAAATACAATATGGAGGAGATAGTACGAAGTCCCAGCTACCATAAAGTATAAATATTATTTACATAATGTGCATAAATCATTGTCCCTTCGACCTCCGAAGTACGCGCACCGATTACGCAACTGTGTTATCAGCGAATGTCATTAGTGCAGCGTCGCTTGTTCAGCTTGGTTTTCCAAGAATTGGTTGTTTGTGCAACCTATCGATAGGTTGCGGGCAGCACGCATGCGGACCGTGCCTGCATGCGGGCAGAAACCCGCATGACTATAAAAGCGCTCTTATTCGTGTGGTCCACCAACAATCAGGAAAAGACACAAATTCATTAATATAGGTACCTATAAATGCTTTTCTTTTTGCCGATTAAATATAAAAGGGGGTTTTGACTTATAAAGTCATAATTAAATTAAATCTGAACTAAAACAGAATAGTTTAATATTGGACAACTAACTACATCAGTACGTGTATGAAGACATTTTTACGCCATTTGCCAAATAGTGCAACACAAAAAAATATATTAAAAAACAAATTATTATGGAGCCAGAAATATTAAACAGAAAAATAAAAGAACCAATAAATTAAAATAAAACAATACTTTATTTAAAGGAATGGGCGATTCGCTACATAAAGCACCTGCAATTTTGTGCTGTTGTTTCTGTCTCAAACCGAACGCGTACTTAAGAGAGAGACGGCAAATACAGGCAACCTTACACTAATAATTGTTACGGTTAAATATTACTTCCTAAAAGAGTCGCATCTACTTACACTTTCGCACCACATATCGCATCTTTTTAACTCCACGATTTGCCATATACATACAAGGAGATAAAAAGTGGTTTTGAAATTTTAAGGCGTTACTCAGAATCAAGTACTAAATATTAAAGAATCCGATCTTAATTTTTTTTCAGTTTCCCATAATAAATCTCAAAAGTGTATCAAAAATTTATATGGGAAACTGAAAAAAGTTACAGATCGCATTTTTTCAATATTTTTCCTGTATTCTTTACTTGATTCTGGCAACCCCTTAAAATTTCAAATGCATTTTTTTAAATACAATGTATAATGAATAGTAAAAGGAGCATTTATTATAGATAATAAAATTTAATAAGTGCAATAGGTAGACCCACCTTAAAATATTGCTACACTTTTTTTGTATTATCATAAAACAATTCCGAATCTCTCGAATACTCCAGCTAACATTTGGAGGAAAATTAAAGGCAAAATGTGGATGCGAATGTGTAAACGGGCTTGTATTATTCTATTTCTTACAATAATTACATACCTAATCTATTAAATATTAAAGGAAACTGAGATTGGGACAAACTACCCGTCTTTAAATTAAAGTTACTAAAGTACAAGGACGTGATAAAATGATGTTTTTATTCGGGACTGTATTGAATAAAACCAAAGTTTTGTTTTTAAATATTGTCAATCACTTATTTGTCCAGCGGTGGAAAATATATGTAAATAAATAATGGCATTACTGTCACAAAGCAGTAACACAGCACATAAATTTTCATGAACCAGAAATCAAATACATATTATACATAATATGCTAAGAACACATAAGTATTTTACATTTGATAACCTACGACCGCATCAATTGATTTAAAAGAAAGTGCTTTTGTAGAAAGTCAAAAAATAATTCTTTCTGATTGACGATAGATAGATATTAAATCTACAAATAAATGGTGAACTTGTGATGTAGGAATTTTAACACCAGTAGAAACTACAAAAACGTGCTCGCCAAAAAATTCTAAACGTTTTTTTTCTAGCGTCAATCTTTCACGTCATTAACATAATACACAAAATATAATACTATGGTATGCAAAAATATGTCGTTCCCTGAACATTACAAGGCCTCGCTTGTCGTCGAATGCACCGGGCAAGAGCGACCTAATTTAAACATATTTTAATCTATCTTGTGAATAAAAATACTTAAACAATGTCAGATACTCTAACTTCAATTAAATTATTTTTATTCACAAAATGTAACAAAATAATGTCACGTTCGTCACACAAATTATCGAAACAAAAGTTTTATTAATAAATGTCTTTTGAACAAAATTAAATATAGTAATATAAGTAAGCACTATGTAATGCTTGTTATTTAACTTCAAAACTGTCGATTGTTTACAGAAAATCAAATAACGCCTTTCTCAGCTTAACCATTTTAGGAGTATATTGCAATCTCTTTTGTGACAATCCCCTAATACCATTTCATTTCTTATTCTATTGTTACAAAGTAATTTATCAGAGAGAGGACTTAATTTAATTATTCTTAAGCATAAGCTAATTATACAAAATGCACTTTTTATCTCATTAGACGATTTTTAGGAGAAAAGATATTGCAGTATATTCCTGAACATCACACCATTTACCGATCGTTCTAAATAAATATAATAATAATTTAAATCTTATTGACAAGTTACCACAGACTACTCTTAAGGGCTTTCCTTTTTCATAAACTGGACGTATTCGTGGATCGATTGCAGAAGACTCAATATAAGCACAACACGAAATGCCAGCATTTCGGGATGGTGAACTGAAATTTTGACTGGTGACAGGCCACCTTGCAGATGTAATGACAGCACTCTTGCGCAGCACATAAATTAAATGGCGCATCGTACGCAATAGCTAACTCTCAGTTAGTTGTGCACGCGATTTCTGCGCCAACTGCTCAAATTTTGCGATAAGCTAACGATACTGTGAGAAATACTGTCCCAACCAACCTTGGTACAGTAATACCCCGCTTAACGCGACCCCTTTTTACGCGGATTCGTTATAGTGCGATTTTTAAAATTCGCGCTAATTTACCCCGCTTTACGCGAATGCGTTGATTGGTTCATTTGCATGCTAAGTGGTGTGATTGCATTGACCAATAGCAAACCGTAACTGCTCATTAATTGAAAAACGATTGACGGTTGACTCGCCGGTAACTCCAAAGATAGGAAAATAGTTTTTAGAATTTTGCAAGAGCGCAAACAAAATGCGACACAAAAAACCTTAGACAGCTATTTTTCTAAAGTGCGAAAAAAAAGTGCAAGTGATTAATATTTTGTGACAATTTTCTCTAACAAAAGTACATTGATTTATATTTTAACTCGTTATTTGTTTGTGCCCCGTTATGCGCGAATTTCGCTTAACGCGATTTTGTCTGGAACGCATCACTCGCGTTAAGCGGGGTATTACTGTATAAACGCAAGAAACATGAGAATCTTTTCACAATAGTAATTTCATAATCAGATCTTTAATTTCAATATTAATAGCACAATACAAAAGAGTTGTCTGTAGTAACTTGTCGAACATGATTTCCTATAACTCTCACACGACACGCCAACCACACCATATATCGAATCACAGTGAAGTCACAGGAGTTTTAGCGAAGCAAACATTCCAGTACAGAAATAATACGGAGCAGTCACCGAGTTGTAAATAAAACTGAAAAATTCTCACCGTACACGGCAATTTCTATTCAATGCTCAGTCCATTTCAGCGAGTTGACAGGTCGCTCCGGCGGCGGTGTGGGGGGCTCGGGGATGGGGGTGTGGAGGCACGGGGTTGGGGGTATGGGGGCACGGGGGTCAGCGGTGTTCAATTGTCAGCGGGCGCGTGTCGGTGCTTGTGATGTTTGTGCCGGTGCCGCTGTGGATGCGCCGCGCCGTACACCTCGCGCACGCTGTTACTGCGCAAATAATACAATTGTGAAATAGGTTATTTGACTTCTAGTCACTGATGGGTCAAAAACGACAATAGGGAAGATGCAAATGTAATATTTATAAACATTTTGTGCTTGAAATGTTAAAAGATGAGACTTCACTTATTTTATGTTACCTTAAATATTACCTGTTTTAATGCAAATAAAAAATCTTGAATCTTGAAAAAAGTAATACATAAAAATGTGCAACATGCATTTCCAACCCCGTAAAATAAACTGACATGCTCAGCTTTTTATAGCATAATGACATAACAAACGTATTTACAGAGCGAGCGAAAATAGTAAAATAAATAAGCGGAAATATTACGATTGCACTGAAATTTCTAATAGTAGTAACGCCGCCTCCAGTATCTGGAACTGACATGGAAACAAGTTACAATTTTGAAACTGTTTCGGTTACGGCCCCTAAACGCTTGAGAAAATGTGCTTATGTCAAGTTTTCGCGTTTTTTTTTAAAGTATTGGTGCGCTAAAGGAGTTAGACAGAGGAAGATAGACGCAACAGTGAGTAAAGACAACTTCACACTATAAGTTAATTTTGAGTAACTTCCTTTGAAAAATTTGGCGAATAAAAATGTTAGTCCCAACTTTACGTGATGTATGATAGAGTCAAGCTCCATTTGTCCGTACACTTCTCAAATTTACCCATCAGGGTAACAGCTCTTTCGCTCTCTCAAAAAATTCAATCGCTAAATCGAGAGGTTTGAAGCCAATTGCTAACGGAAAAATTAATGGAGCTTAACCCTAATGAAGACGACAGTACATTACACCACAGTAGTTTACCTGGGGCTAGACGTGGGCCGCAGGGGCCGGCGGGCGCTCGGCCGGTGTATGGGGGCGCGCCCAGTGTCACTACTCCTACTGAAATACATACACTGTGCTAGCTACTGCGAACGCGAGACGGGTGGATGGATGGTATTATCCTCGAACATTTCTAAACGCATTCGTGCAATGGTTTTCCATTAAAATAACTGAAAGTTAATTCCTCGTGGAATGCTCTATTTCAAATACGAGTTACCTGCTGTAACTAATGTACCATTATTTTATCGTCTCCCCGATAAAAGTGTGCATATTTTTTTCGTAAACCATTATATCTATATTTACTTCTACGTGTCGGCATATCCCAGGTCATGATAAAGTGATGATGTCGATATTCTCAATATACAAAAGGTAAAACACATCAACCTGAACGAAATTTGGAATTTGTTTTAGAATTTGAACAATTAAAATGTGGACGGGGTGAATTGTACGAGAGGAAGTTTATTTATTTAGCCATACGCTATAAAAAGTCCCTTTTCTAAAATTTCCTGTACTGTACGTAGCTTAGTTATGGTTATATAGGTGGAACCTGATCAGTCGCCTTGTGTTCCGCCTTATTTCGATAGTGTTTAGAACTTATTGTTATTTTTATGAAGTTTAAACTATTCTCTGACATTCAGTTTTTAGCAAATAAATAAAACCGGCCGAAAATATGTCCATCCACCTGTCTCTCATAAATAAATACACAGAAATAAATAAATAAATACAAACAGCGCATCACATGTACATGCACGCCACTAAGTCAAGCTAAAGAACAAAAGATATAATCAGAAAGAAGCGTATTCAGAAAACAAGACACAAATATCTACTGTGCTCTTATAGCTAGCTTTAAAGGCATTTTGAGTTTTGACCACTCTCCTAATGCTTTCAAGACATTAAATAGTTTGTTTTTAATAACATTTCCAACATTAGTTTACACCACACTTTTTTTTTCTTAAATGACAAAATATTAATAAAATAACCATTGATATGTCAATCAACTATAAGAACTGTACACTTTTTTTCTAAAAACATTATGTACTATGTAAATTTTGTGAGAAAAAATAATATTACTCATTGAATGTTCCATTATCAATGCTGGCGGCTAAATGTAATTCATATACCATCATTTTATCATCCCACCGCTACAAGCGTGCATATTTTCTATGTGACCATGCGCAATTTCGACTGTACTTTGGCAGAACATAGTGTCAATTCAATTTAGTGTGAAATAAATTTAAATGAGTAGCCATTTCATAAACTGGCCAGGACATACACGTAAATCAAGCAGTGCGGTGAATCTACTACAGAAAATCGCCGTTAACTTGTTGCTCGTTTCTACATGTGCCGCTCTGATCACCTGACATTGGCAGAATATTGCAAGGCAAAGTTGCCATTAATCAAAAAATTGAATTGAATCTATACTTTTTTTTTAAATTAGACAAAAGGTAAACAAACGAGCTGTGGTTGCAAACTTTTGGCACTTTCCTTCTTTTTACTTTCTCTTTCTTTCTTATATTTCTTATCCAACGGCATATCTTTTATTCCCCTAATAATTAAACTAGGGCTTTGTCTCATGGCTCTGAGCAACTTTCTCCAAAATAGTACAGGGAGGGACTCACTTGGCGGCGGCGGGGGGTGCGGCGGGGGGTGCGGCGGGTGCGGGGGCGGCGGAGGGCGCGGGCGGCAGCGCCAGGCGCGGCGGGGAGCGGCGCGGGGCCGCCATTATGGCCGGCCGCGCGCGGGCGCCGTTTGCCGCCACTCCGGCCTTATGCTGGAACTCTCTGGAAAGACAACAATGTGTTTATTACACACAATAACATTAATATGGGAAGAGACGGGGTGGTGCTATTCTAAGGCCAAACCACAGGCCAAACGCCACGGGATAGGTACTGGGTAAGCAATTCACACTTGCAGTTATGTAAAACTACAGTAAAAATGGAGGAAATTGGAACTTTATCCGCCAGGTAAATTGGTATGCTTGGGAGCAGGTAGTTGTCCAACTTTTTTAACCCTTAAATGCATGGTTTCTTTCTGTCTTGCCGAAATAAGTATTACGACACAACACTAAGAAACTGTTGTTACTAATTACGCAGTATTTGGTAAGCCTATACAGTTTAATGGTTAGTGGTTACCGCACTAACCATTAAAAAAAACCAAAATTATTTATTTGCAAGAATTAACATTAATCAGTTATACAAATAATTTAATAAAACTGGAAATAACTAATTCAAACTAAATTTATTTAGGTTAAATTGAAATTAAGCTCCATCTAAAGAAATTCTGGATAGCGCAAAGTTCCCTTCCAGCTGCGATTCAACAACCTGTCGGTGTTATAAAATAATAATAATAAAAAATATAAGTTTATTTTCTCACCACATCATTATACACTCAAGTTACATAATTAAGTTTTGTATAAACTAAAGAAGACGTGGTGGACTGGTGTCTGAGCTAGACTTTTTAAAAGTCTGTGTTTCGGGTCACCAGGCACCCACCCAACGGAGTTGATACAAGAAATTCAAATTTAATTGTACTGATAGATAATGAAATACAAATGATAACGAAAGAAAAAAAAAATCTGTCACTTTGTGACGGGCTGTGTACCTCACCACACACCCACCTGTCAAAGTCCTCTGCTTCCTCCTCCTCGATGTTGATGAACTCCTGCCTTTCCTCCGCGTCGCCGGAGTACACGTTCTGCTCGCGCTCGATCACGTGCGCGCGCTCGCCGATGTGGTGCCCTGCGCATGGGGAAAAATCATCATTAAGGCGCTCCTGAACCAAAATTACGTTTTAACACTAACGACGTAAAACTATACTGCAGTAAGTATAGATATTTCATGGCAGAAAAATACTTTTTTTGACTATATTTCCTACGCCGTCTATATTCACAAGATAGGACAGTTAAATGAACCTTCCTATACCTGGGGAAGGTTAGGTCTTACTCCAGAGTCCAGACGCGGGGGTGATAGAATAACAGACTCTGACATAGCTTAACGACTGTTAATCTAGCGATAGCAAAAGGCACCAACTGTTTAACATTCCTGTGAGGCACGGAAACGTTCGAGATTATACACATGCTACTAACAGTCAAACCCATCCAGGTTATGATCGTGTCTGTAGTCAATTAACCTGCGATATCGACGCGAAATCGCAAGGCGCACTGAGCCACGATGGCTTAAATACACAAATGTTGTGATAATAAATTATTTAACAATTATCTGAAAACTATTAAAGGTCAATAATATGCTGAGAACCACGTGGGACGTGGGCGAAATCAAGGTGCGGTCACTGCTATCTAGGCTTGTGTGTGGTTTGATGACAATATTGGAAAATTATATAAGGTGCTACTTTATTAGTACCCGATATTTTAGTTAGTGATGCTACTCCTGATGCTGATCAACTTTCCCCAAGAAACCCATAGTCAAATCGAAAAAAAATTTTTGGACTCTTCATACAAATCGATCAGCCGAATGGCCAAATTAGTATGAAGAGCCAAACAATTTTTTTGCGTATTGACTATGGGTTCCTTGGGGAAAGCTGATCAAAATCAGGAGTAGGAGCACTGACTAAAATATCGGGCACTAATAAAGTAGCACCTTATATAAAAAAAAACTCGTGAAGATATTTCGTAAAAACGAAAAACCTCACATACATAGAATTTGTAACATCCCATAAATACATAAATCTTTATTTAAAATACTTATCCACACACATTTATTAGCGATATTACAATTTTTGTATGTTTTTATAAATCTTCTTGTGTTATCTTTATGTATTCAATAGGCATGTCGCTGTAAAACCAGAAAAACCCATTGCAAAAATCACAAAGACTAGCGACTGAAAAATATTGAGTAAAAAAAATTTAAAAAACCGGAATAGTCAATTCATTTTTTTTTTTACACAGTATTTTCCAATCATTCTCATTTTCGCAATAATACTGCAACACACACATCACATGAATCTACTGAAACTAGCGAGTGATTCTGATAGACCTGTTATTACTGGACGATACTAAGAGTAATAAATAATAATACACGGCGCGACTAACACAGCGAGCGCATGTTTTTTGCGCTTTTTATGGCATGCCATGATTTTGGCACGCCGCCGCCGGGTTTGCGCGTGCGTGCAAAAAACCAACAAACAACGGAGAATCACTAATATGACATCATCCAGCACTGGAGAGATTAACGACTCCAAATAGCCTCTACTAGTGTTCGCTGTGTAAATAAAAGTGTATGTTTGTATATTTCTTTGGCACGCTCTGTAGCCTAAACGGCTTGATGGATTTTAGCTTGCGAAATGTCGTTAGATTCATCCTGATCCCGAGAGTGACATAGGATACATTTCAATGCAGTCAGTTTTTTTTAAATATTGGTTAGGTTATTGTGTAGACTATGTTTTAGGGCGCTTTTATTAGACATAGACAACATTTATTTTCGACACCACATTAAAAATAAAAGATACAAGTCTTTTCTAAAAATAAAACAATAAGAAACCAAAAAATAAATCAAAAATTACAAAAAGAAAAACTAAACCTAAACATAAATAATCGTTTGAGTGCTGTGGTGCCAGAAAAATGGAAGCATATAATTGTCATGCGGATTTGTGTGTATAATTGTCACGCGGGTAATGCCCGCATGCGTGCCGCCCGCAACCTATCGTTTCATTGCATGTTTTTAGGGCCTTTTTATTGTCATGCGTGGCACACGCACGCGGGTTGCTTTGGAAACGCCGCACGCATGCGGGCTGTCCGTTTAAACTTTACCGTCCGTGTAAACTGTGAACTATTCAGTGCGAGGTTTTTGTCATGATCCCTCGATTAACAAAGGTTAACATGTTCATGTGTACATACCGTATCGGTTACATTGTTACAGCCTGAATGAAGTCAGACGGCTTGACCGTCCTTAAGGGATGTTGGAATGGAAGGTGTTGTTACATTCGTCTTAATCTCCAAATTAGCATAGCTAGGATTAATTTTATGCAGTCGCGTTAAGGTAAAAAATATGTAAAAAATACCAGGATACCCACTTAATTTTTTTCAATTTTTATGATGTTTTTATAATTTTAAGCCTATTAAAAGCCATCTTAAGTATGATGACTAAGTTGTTGTGGCTTGAACACAACTGTGGCTGGAGACAGGTGAAAGTGGTACAATTTTGTGTGCGTTTGTGGATTTGGCTGTGAATTTATAGTATGAAAGCTAATAAAGTTGATTTCCTCATTATTATTATGTTTTGTTATCTATTATTAAGCTAACTAAAACTAACTGATGATGCATTTGACAGCGATACCATAAATACAGATATGTCGCCTCGATCTGCCTCAAAGAGCTAGAATGTCAATGACTCCGCCGGGCCGTTACGCAAAATGGGCGCAAGGGATACTCGGTTGATAGGATGTAGACTCCCTCATGTAGATGGTAACTAACCCCTGTATTGGCAAATAGAAACGCCTTGCAAAGGACACTGAAATACAAGCATTTTACCAGATGGCAAAGTAATGAAGAAGAATCACTAATACAGGGAATTCTTATGCCATGTCTTCCACGCGGTTGGCGTCAAGGTCCGCTTTCAGACTCAATCTTCTCCGGTTCATCCTTATTAACTAAGAACTCACCAATAGCTATCTTCTTGGTGCCAGTGCGTGTATCCTGGAGGGTCTTCCGAGTCTCCTTTATGCCGTTGGGGCCTATCTTTGTGCTGCTTGACTGGCTATAAATCTAATTGTAAGAAATATCAGCATTAATAACACATCATAATCAGACAAATGAAACTAAAAGAGATAAACGAAAACTTCAAAAAGTGTATGCATTTTTACTAACCAAGTTAATTTAAAAACATGACTGATTAAATATGTCGTACGACCTCACTATATTCAAGGGAAACTTATTACATACATAGTCAAAATAATCCGACAGAATCAGAAATATCAGGAGGGGAGAAATTTTTTGTCAGGAGTTCTCTAAGAAGATTTCAGAACTTCCTGCCATAACATGAGTGCAAAAATCGAGTGGAAACAGAAAACGATCCCCTTAACACTCCCATACTCTCCAATGATTGCTTATGTATGTGTAACAGGATATACAAAATCCAACTAGTATTTTTTCAATATTCTTCCAAAAATAGTCATTATAATTTCTTTGAACTTTTAATTACACTACTGTAAGGTTGCAAATAAACGCATCACTGTAACTAGGTTTAGAAACGTACAAAATAAACGTCACAACTTGTCAAAATGTCGCCTTGCCTTCCTATCAGCTCCTTGCAATTGGCGCTGCGGACAGGATACTATTATAAATCACTACTAATACAAATGTTACTATTTAGCTGTTCAACTTCCCAAAATAAACAAACTATAAATAAGTGCTCTCATACCTGTGGTTTACCACCGGGCCCGTTTGACATGACCACAGTGCTGCTGCTAAAAGAGCTGGCTGCACCCATGTGTCCGTCCATGTCACCTGGTAGGTCAGTAAACATAACATTATAGACTCTGTTCTCATACCACTACAGTTCTTATTTGGAATAGGATAAGACGTGAGTAACAATTAGATGTAAAATTCTAGCCACTATAATTCAATATACATTGCATAATAAACAACTTACTACTTACAAGAAAATAATTACAAAAGAATAAAAAATAGGTAAGGTAGATTAGTTGTGTTATTTAGCTTGTAAACTTTCTAAACTTTTTAAAATAAATAGAATTCATCATCTCATAACTGAAACTCATCTCAGCTGAAAGACCTCTACTGCTGAACATAGGCCTCACTAAAGGAGTTCCATAACAACCCAATATACATATAATTCACTTTGCAGCAATGTATTCTGTCCTTAGCAAGTCTGCCACCTAAATACTGATATCACATGTGTTAATAATTCAAATGCATTAAAGATGACTTATGCAAGGAAAGCAAACCTGCATGGTTAAAATTCAAATGATACCTGCAGCAAAACAAGACTTGGACAAACTGCATAGAAGTAACTTTATATCATAAGACCAATCTAGATGCCCGTTTGTGGAGTATGACCCAACCTACCTGAAGTATAAGAAGGGACCCACGTCCCAGCAGTAGGGATAATATGGCATGTTGACGTATATCATAAGTCTTACGACTAAATAAAAAAAATTGCCTCCCATACACAATAATAATGAATATGTGATGATTTGTACATTTAAGTAAAATGCAAAAATGTTAATAAGTACTTGAAACAAGTGCAAAATACTTTTTCTGTCTTAAAAAATAAAGTGCTTTAAAATTACTTTAAAAAGCTTTATTAACATCAATTTGGTTGCATCATCCACCAACCATATTTAAGTAGCCTACAGACCACACAATGCACAATGATGCAGCCCAGCAGAAATGATTCAAAAAATCTACATAAACTTTTTACTTGCATCATTTAACTCGAACTTAAAATTAAAATACACAATATACCTAGTAAGTAACATTATTGCCTACGCTACAGCCAGTGACTTCCCAAACATCATCTTTGACCTAGCACATCAAAACGGTTGCACAGTAGTCACTGTATTCTATTCTATTTTTCTATTTGGCATTCCACATCTCATTAAGAGGGATTTTGCCAATATTTAGTGAAAAATGGGATGGGATGATGGGCTCTTAATCCCCCGAATCGGAATGCGTATGTGCGTACCCGCGCATGCGCATTTGCGGGTATACATATATGCACGCGAGCATAAGTGAGACGGTCCACGTGGTGGTTTGCTGCTCGAACTCGGAAAACGGAGCTGTTTCCCGAGTTTTTATGACTGCTTATCTCTCAATCTGAATCATAGCTATTTCCCCATCACAGAAATAATGTTGAAACAACTCTAAAACAGAAATAATTGAAAAATTTACTCAGCAGATGTGTGCTTGGTACAGAGTTCTGGCAACCAAACTCGCAGTCAATACATTTCTGCCTAGAGTATTCTTACCTCAATTCTCTCTCATTAATAGTATAAGTTATTTTTAATCTACCCTCTTTTAAATTTTTATATGAATTAACAAAAAACAATTATAATCAACACACTTTTATAAGATTCACCTGTAATTAACTAATAAGTATCTATCTTAGCATAGTTTACCTGAGAAAATTCTGTTCAACGATGGCATTTGAGGCATGAAAGGCATCATTGACATGGAGCCTCCGTGCCGAGGACCCCCGATCGCCAGGGGCCCCCCGCCCAGCATGCCGAATGGGTCCGAGAACAGCGAGTTCATCATGTTGTTCATCTGGCGCATGTGCCTCATATGGGAGCTGTGGAAAAATTCCAAGTCAAAGTAAGTACCTACCATGTGCAACTCGTACTAAACGTGAAAGTTGCGAAATATTTTTATTTTTGCAAAAATGTCATGTAGTTTTATAAGATCTTTCATAGCAGTAAAATAAATAGTTTTAGGGTAACAATCATAGATTTCATAAGATTAAGACGAGAAAATGCGAAAATTGTGGCATAAAAACTCACCCAAAAAACGGATCGTCTTCGATATCCCCCATCAAAGATCCGAATAGAGACATGTTTTCAACGGTATGAAACCAAGAAAAACGCGTTATAAAATGATAAAACGATAGGAAAATAAATGGCTTCAAAGAAAAACACCACCGTTCACTAAAATCGACGAATTCGAATAGGTACTCTGGTAAAATTTTCGTTTCGACAACGACGACAGACCAGACGACCAGACAGTTGCACCATAGACAAACTGTATTGTGTATTGTAATTGTATTCATTAAACTAAAAAATCGATATTATTGTATGACTCGATCAAGAAATCGATGTAAAAAGATCGTTTTTCCACTGGCCTGGCGCTGGCACGACTAATGATGGATTATAAAAAATGACCGGGAAGCGTATATAGAAATGCTACTCCAATACGTCCCCCCAGGCGGTGACGAGCTGAACTAGCATTTCTAGACGTTTATTTAACTGCATTAAGCTCCCGTAAAAGCTGCTCCAGTACGTCTCCGACGGTGACGTATTCGAGTAGGATTTCCAAGCAATTTTGAACAATTATTACGCGTAAAAGCTGCTTCAATACGTCTCCGACGACGGCGACGTAATCGCATAGGATTTCTAAGCTTACTAAGCGCAGTAGGAACTCCTCATGACTGACGGAATGTGCCGAGCACAATATTTTTGAAGTACTAATAATATTTTCCTAATTTAAATACTATTTTTTTATCAATTGCTAATAATTACCTATATTTTCTTTAAGTTTTTCATAAATCATATAAAAATAAAAATATATATTTAGTATTGCTTTCAATTGTGTCTAAGTTTATTATTTATCTATTAAAGCGTTTGAAGACAGAACCTACTTTTTATTTATTTTATGTATTTATTCATCTTTTCATATAATATTTAATTGGTATAAGTCAAATACAAGTCAAGGTTTTGCTTAGAAAAACATTCTAAGATTAGGTAAAATATAAAATTAATTAACTACAATAAAAATCACAAAATATTGTTATAAAAAATGTAGCTAATTTGTTTTTTCATTATTTACATTGATACTCGAAAGGCCACGTACATATAGCTTTATGAAGATATTTTTTTCTTACGTAATTCAATGTTACTAAATTCAGGAAAACGTAATCTAAAATGTAAGAATATTGTAAAAAAAAAAATTCATCTGGCGTAGAATTTGAAGTAAACAATATGAAAAAAAATCAAGAATATACACGAATATAAATCACCAAAAAAAGAAAATCATATTGTGTTTTCAAAGTCAAAGCGTTTATTTGCCAGAACATAGTAGGTAACAAAGATGTTTCAATAGTACAATAATGATTACAATAGATTATTAAATACTTTAAGACACATTATATCATTTATTTTTGTCATTAAGGAACTCTGTTATTGAAAAATATCCCTTATTATGAAGCCACTCTGTTATTTTCGATTTGAACATATTGGTAGGACAATCTTTGATATGCTTAGGGAGGCTATTGTATACGCTGATACCCATACAAAAAGAATTGTGCTTGTGTACATTGACTCTTGCAAATGGTAAGTATAATCTGTCTTTGTGCCGTGTAGATCTTTCAAAAACGCTACCATGAGTCTGAAAATAGATAGGGTTTTCGCGGACAAAAATACTAATTTGTTTTATGTACATTCAAGGCAACGGTAATATATTGTTTTTTTTAAATAATGGCCTACATGAGTCTCTGTTCCCGTTAGGAGTTCTAAATACTGCTCGAACACATTTTTTTTTGGCTATGAATGCTCTATTAGCGTCCACTGAATTACCCCATAACATTAACGTAATATTTTTTTGATTCCAAGCGGTGACATTAACAATAATTAGTCGTTGAAATTGAAATATCATCTATATGCAAATTTTTTATAGAATGTAGTCGATGTTTATAACAGTAATAAAAGTTCAGAAATCCATTAAATTGCTATATAAAAGGATAAGAAATATAACGAAATGGACTACATTTCATTTAAACCCCCAGTTTTTATGAATGAATTTATATAAAATTTATTAATTAACATCTGATACTTACTCTTTATTCATAGTGATAGACATTTCACAGGTCACAACAATACATCTATTCAGGTTATAATAATGACCTGACGGAGAAAAAGGTTTTCTCGAGAAATACGGAATTATTGAAGAAAAATATGGGGCTATATTAGTGCATTTTCTTTGCGACACAAATAAGAATTGGGGATAAATTTGAAATGTTGTCAATTGTAAAAAATCTTGTGACATGTGAATAACTGATGATGTTGATTTAATAAAGAAATAAATAAAATTTAAATAAATTTTTATTTGGGCCACCAACAATCAATTACATAATACATATTACAAAATAGTATGGTTACATAATAGGTAGACCAATAAATAGGTGTCCGCTAATGGATACATTTATGAGGTACTTATAGATTTAAAGGAAATAATAAGTAAAAATTACTTACCTATTATTTCCTATTAATAAAATCCATACACTTGACTCTGATTAATTCCTATGCGAGTACGTCGCCATCGGAGACGTACTAAAGTAGCTTTTACGCGTTATAATTGTTTAAAATTGCTTGGAAATGCTACTCGAGCACGTCACCGTCGCAGACGTACTGGAGCAGCTTTTACGGGAGCTTAATGCAGTTAAACGTCTAGAAATGCTAACTAAGCTCGTCACCGCCTGGGGGGACGTACTGGAGTAGCATTTCTATATACGCGACCGGGAACTAGTGGTGTATCAAAAGTTGTTACATTTGATCCGACTGATTGCTTGAAACATTTAACCATTACCCATCGGTAGCCGTGCCGATGCCTGTACCGTGCCGGCCAGTGAAAAAACGCGCAAATAAATCAAAACAATAGAAACTCAAGAATTAAAAAAAGAGTTCGACTCCCTATGTTCGAAAACATTCATTTTAGGGAGATTTGAGCGAAATATACATAAAATATAAAAGCATATGATGCTTATTTTTAAAGATGCGCTCAAGCGCAAAGTGGCATAGCGGTCTTGGGGCGGGCGTCCTTTTATGTAGGTCTGGATTCTTTGGATCTTTTGAACACTTTTATAAATGTTGCCTGTAAAAAGCTAAGTCGACAGATATGGGTAATCGGTGACACAAGAAGATTCTTGATTTTTTAAAGAAATACATTAGAGATTCTATCCCACCCCGTGGCGCAGTCACTTTTAAGGCCCATAATAATGGTTAGGTTAGGTTAGGGCGGGCTGTTTTCCGCAACCAGGCGACCATTGCGCCCATTTTGCGTGATGGGCCGGCATCACTGCCTGCCCAGCTCCTCTAAGAAGTCCAGTAGCGACCTGGGGTTGCTGACGACTTCCTGAAGTGACCTCGGGTCACCGAGGTGCGCGAACCTGTACGATGCTACCTCTCCGCATTCCAGCAGGATATAAGCAGCAGTTTCCTCAGCTTCCATGCAAGCTCGGCACAGTGGGCTGTCTGTAACGCCCAAGGTGAACAAGTGTTTGTTGAAGGGTCCATGTCCAGTGATGGCAGCAACAAACTTGCGGAGCTGATTTCTCTCAAGTCTTAGAAGCTTTCTGGATAGGCCGGGATTTGATGCTGGTAGAACCAACCTTGTCTGACGGCAGGTCTTTAGGTTCGACCAGTATTCGTTGTGTCTGTTCCTAGTGCGTTGACGGAGTACGGATCTCGGCCAGCTTGATGGAAGTGGGATGATGGGTTCTGGCCCTACCACCGCTTGTCCCGACCCCATAATAATGCGTTCGATCTCTTTGTCATCAGTATCCCAGAAGACAAAGGACGCAGAAGGTGTTTAAATTACTCTTTTTACCTTTAGGCAACGATTAAACACATTGGGACACAATTTTTTTGGCCAAAGATTTGCCTACATTAGCAAAGTAGTTATTTATTACATTAACAGGCTCAGGAGGGGTAGGAGCAATCGATAGCAATTCATGACAGGGTCCTGCTGCTTTTATTGTTTATTTTTTATTAATTTCCACACCTTTCTGTTATCTAAACCAGCCTTATTTAGTTCTGCACGTTCAAAGTCGCGTTTTAGTTTCTTGAGAAGATTGTTGCAGAAATTACGATATCTGGTATAGGTTGTTTTCAGAATATTATCTTTCGGATTCTTTTTAATACAGCGTAACAAGCCAGAGGTGATCCAGGGTTTTATGATAACTTTTCGATGCGTTGCATTGGAACAAATACCTTAGTCGAGTTCCATTCGGCACAACTAGTTGATCGGTTCAGTTGGTCGGAATGGAACGACTGGTAATTTTTTTTACTGTTTGATGTAATAGTAGAAGACAAAGTAGAGATAAACAAGTTTGCTGCTTACATCATTGTTTCATATCCTCCAAGATCAGTCAAGAGTAAATCAGTGGGACCACGAGTAAACAGTCAATTACTCGTTGACCCACCAGTGGGTGGTGGTGGGACCACGAGTCGGGAGCCCTAAGTCTACGTCTCGTAATTCGAGAACGGGGGTGAAGTCAATATTACTTAGGTCTTTATCCAATTGAGTATAGTCAACTTTAGTAACATAGTAGCGTTTATAATTAACATTTTATGTAAAACACCATGAAAACAAAAGCGTGGCGTGATCAGTAACTGATGATTCCAAGACCAATGTATTTGTTGGTAATTTTGTCTTCAAAAAAATGTGATCCAGAGAGATTTTTCCCTGGCCGGAAGAGTATGAGCCAGGTGAAAGCCATGAAAGGTCATAAGGTTCAAGTACTCTTCCGAACGATTATCATTATTATTAGTTTTTATGTCTATATTTATGTCACCAATCAGAATCACATTAGAGAAGGAAGACAGATTTTGCAAAAGTTTATTGAGGCTTGAAATTTTCGTGATATTTTTGAAACTTATGGAAATTGTTTAACTTATGGAGATATTTTTCATCTATGAAGTAACACTGTGAAATAACGGGAATTTTCGGTCCGTTGAGCAATAGAATGGTGTGGCACAACGGAAACAGGGGATTTAAGGCGTCTGATATAACTATTTTTATTTTATTTTATTTTATTTTATTTGGAAGATTAACAGTCAAATAACAAGATTTAGGTAAATACAAAATGGATTAAACAATGCTAATTATAAATCTTCGCCAACAGAGTATAACTGTAGGTACCAATTAGGAATTGTATGAACTGCTCAGAAATCATAACATCTTCATCTAAAAAATGACTAAAAAATATGAATATGAATATGAATATCCATTTGAAAAATGAAGACCATGGCGCTGCTTTGGCGTCACACAAACTAGAAACATCTCATTTGTGGATATTATGGGCCCAAAGGGATAAAGTCCCTATATTTATGAATCGATATATTAAAAAAATTGGTTTGAGCACTCGGTCAACAGAACTACTCTTCTTTTGTGTGGCACATTTAAATGTCCTTTCCACAAGGTATAGACAGCGGTTCACGTGTAGGGCATTTAGATTTACACCTACGGACGTGTGCAACACGACCATCATACACATCTACTAATCAGATGTGCAGGTTACCTCACGATGTTTTCCTTCTCCGTTAAAGCAGTCGGTATGAAAATACACAAGAACTACTCATGGGAATAAAACTTAAACCGAAGTAAAAGGGACTCACTAGGTATAATACAAATCTTCCAAATAGAAAAGGGTTTTGGGCTGAATTAAAACCTTAATTTACTTTCCACTTGAGCATCACTTTATGACTTCTTTAAATAAACGCACAAAATAATTACAATAAATAATTTACAGCTTGTTACATCACAAATCACGTTACAATTCATATAAAACATTTATATTTATAGTAGTAAAAAAATATTGACTTAAATTGTAAGTACCATGTTTAAGCACAAATAACAGGGATTGCAGCAGAGGATCTTCAGTGACTATCGATAGATAGATCGATACCGCATGCTTGGGTTATATTCGCCATGGAAAGACCAAGCAGCGTTGGACGGCGGCGAAGTGTAGACAATGTCTTGTAAACCGTTCCTTAGACGAGCATTGCGCATTAGAGGTACCTAAAAAGGATTGAATTTGAATGCAAGACATTAACGGCTTCATTAAAAAACAACCAGATATTTTAAAATCATAACTTGCCAGCTGGCATATCAGGTAAATACAATACAGTTTTGAGAGTTGGGATTGGAGGCTTTAGGGGTGATCTGGGCTTCTGGTGAAATGCTTTTGTTTGTTTTAGTGTTAACTTATGGTTTTTTTTATAATGTATTGTTACTTTCGTGTTTTTCTGTGTATGAAATAAATGTTATCCTAACTTACAATAAATCGCCAATATACGCTCCTAGTTTATAGAAAACATTGCTATTGCTGACTTTTTAAACGGTACTCTATAGTGTCTAAACCAAATCCATCCATTGGTTTAGACACTATAGAGTACCGTCATACCACACAGAAAAGCGCATGCACATGTAAATTCGTATTTTACATATGTACTATTTATTTTTTTGTAAAACAATAACTCCAAAAAACTCAAAAACTCAAAATGATTTTTATTTAAGTAGATGCTTTACACATGCTTTTAAATCGTCAATTTTTTTCCTGCCTAGTACAAAGTGCCTTCCACGATCCCAAATCCATAATCAAATCCGATTAAAATCGAAACTTTGATTTAATATAATTTATTTTGCATTACTAATCGTAGTAGTTACTATTTCCAAAAGGTTTTTACTAGTTCGGTGCTCTGAACCAACCGGATTGTTACTACTTAAAAGTTTGAACAGCTCGGTCAACCGGATTAACAACCGAACTACTGCTACTAATATTTCCTTACTATTTCGTCGCTGACTACCACGGATACTGCAGTCGCGTGAATATCAAAATTATGAAACAAAACGTGATGTCAAATTATGCTATTGTTTTCATAATAATTTATTACCTTATCAACATCTCCCTTCTGCGCAGCTGGAACGTCGCCGATTTGTCCCATAACTTGTTCAGCTTTATTGACGATCTGATTATTATTATTAGCAGCTGTGTCTCCCCCCACCTTCTCAACGGGTATTTGCTGGGGCTGTTTTATATTATTATTCGCAGTATTCAGCCTCCCGGCTGAAGAGCTTCCCCCTTGGCCTGCAGCTCTGATAACATTTGGGTTCGTAAACGACTGAGAGCCTTTATATTGCTGGTAAATCTGCTGTAATTGGCTCTTGCTAGGAACTCGTCCTGTTGGCCTTAATCCCATCAAAGAAGTTTTACTAACAGTCGATTTCACACCTAGTTTTCCCCCAGGACTTTTTAATTTCATATTTTGAGGATGAGGAGAAAGTGTTTGAGGAAGAGGAGGCTCGGGAGTGTGATACATGTTGCCAGGTAGAAGTTCCACCGGTTGTCCCAAAGTATTGTAAACAAACTGTTTTTGAGATTGTGGCGGTGCAATACCTAAAACTTGGTTTCTAGTGAATGCAGGAAATATTGGCTCTTTATAAATTTGTTGCTGTTGAGTAGGAGCTTCATTTAAGGACGTAGATTGCTGTTGTGTATCAGGATTTCCTTCACCTTGGTAAGCTGTTCCAGGCGTGTTTACAATAGCTCCGGTGTTAGGATCTACCATTTGTTGTTGCTGCCCCTGTTGGTACTCTTGATTACCTGTCACAGCTTGATACACTTGCTGTTGTTTTTGTTGAGGCACGGCTGCTGGATTAGCCATTTGTTGATTTGATACTTGACTAGCCGGCACAAGATTTTGTTGACTAACCATCTGCTGGTTAGTCATTTGATTTTGGACTAAGCCTTGCTGTGGCTGCTGGGATGCTTGTTGTTGATTGAGCTGAGCAAACTGAGCAGCTGCTGCATTTGCTCCAGTGACTGAAGGCTCCATTTTATTGCTCGTGTCACCATTCATTAATTTTGCCATTGTATCCATAGCTGTTCGTTTATGGTTGGCCGGGTTCATCTGTATAGCAATAGCCATTGGATCAAAACCTAAGTCTCCGTTCATCAATCCCGGGAACATTTCACTGAATTTTTTCATACCTTGTACATGACGACCATAACGAGAATTATTTCCTATATTAGGTGGTTGATTCATGAAACCAGCACCTCCCTGATTAGGTGCACTCATATTTTGAAGAACATTGCCTTGGGACACATTACCTGTCATTGGATGCTGACCAATATTTCCACCTGGCGCAGATTGCTCTTGAATCATTCCTCCAGTCATTTGATTCCCTGGCTGAGTCATACCATTTGCCATCATTGGATTCCCTGGCTGGGCAATACTATTTGCCATTTGATTTTCTTGTCCAGTACCATACATGTTATCTTGAGTTACATACTGTGTCTGCGGATTCATATAGCTTTGACCCATATTAGCATTAGTTTGACCCATAGGATTCAGCGGGGCCACCCCTACCATGCCATGTGGTGACTGTGGAGCATCAATAATCATTTGGCCATCATTTGATACTCCGGTAGGTTTTCCTTTCCCTCCTGTCATCATATTCATTATGTGGGCGCCCATACCTGCACCCATCGCTCCCCCCATCGACTGGTTCGGATTCCCAAATGACATTCCAACCATGTTTTGCATTGCATTTGCATCTCCCATAGCATTTCCTTGCATCATTGTATTACCTTGCATTGTTGCATTTCCCTCCATTGCAGGATTTCCTGAAGAGAGTCCCATTGTGTTAGCCAGAGGGTTATTTCCTACGGTGTTAGATGGACTAATTGAACTTAATTCATTATAAACATCTTGAACGACCGGTTGCATGAGGTTTTGGTTGAGATAGTTGTATGTATCAGCGTAGACTTTCTTTGGGTTACAAGAGCCCATGCATGGCATGCCCATTCCACGACCTCCCATGCCACCTCCCATATTATTATAACCACCACCCATTCCCGGCATGCCAGACATTCCGCTATCCATTCCGTTTCCCATACCAGTCATGCCACCACCCATTCCTCCCCCCATACCGGCCCCCGTGGCACCCATACCGCCTCCCATACCGGGCATTCCATTACCCATATACATGCCTCCCGAACATGGCTCGCCAGCGCATGGAGCTCCGTGGCCCCGGCAGCCTCCACGCCTACATCCACTACAGGTGGGTAACGAATGTCCCATTCCTCCTTGACCAGGATTCGAAAATAATTTGCCCATACAGCCACTGAAAATAAAACAATACCTATAAGCTTAGCGTATTAAAATCCGTATTTTTCTAACAGTTCCTAGCACTATCCTAGCATCATATGGATATCCCATAATTTTATTTTTCTTAGGTGTAGGTATCCTAAGAATACTCTGTTGAAATTCTACAGAACTGTTATGGAAAAATTAATAAAAAGGGCCATTGATCAGACACTTTCGATCAGAGAGTAGCCATAGGGGCAGTTTTATTGCAATATAGTATAGTTGTACATAGTTTTATATTTTATGAACAGCTTCATCGGTAGACGTTTTTGATGAAAATTGAATACCTTTTCCGTTGGTATGTTGCGTTTTTAAACTTACCAGTCAGCAGTTTGAAGTTGATTCATCACACTCCCCAACTCGTTTAAGATCCTCTGCTTATCGAGAGACATCTTATTTCATACGTTAATTTTTCCCAAAAGTGTAAGATACAAAAAATAAACCTAAAATTTACGACATCAAAAATCCAACGAAGTGGTGTGTGAAAAGTCAAAATTTGTCAAGTTAGTATTTTGTTTTATTTGGAAGTTTTTTTAATTATTACTGACCTGTACGTTTTTAATCGATTTCGTATCGAATCGAGTAATAAACGATTCAATTTATCGTAGTTTATGATTTATAACGTGTATCTGAACTTAAATAAATGTAAAAAAAAAACGATGAAATGTGTATCCAAACAAAAATGATAATAGAGTTCAAATTCCAAAGGTCAAAACACTTGCGTGTCATTCATTTTCGTTTTTGAAACCAGTCAGTGCAGCATTTGCCAGGTTTCATATTTCCATATTTTGCAGGCGATAATTTCACTTTTGTTACATACTTAAAACATATCTCTGCCTTAGTAACTATAGTGTTATCTGATAGCTGTTATCCTATTGCAAAGCTGATAAGCTGAGTTCGGCGTATCACCTACGTCGTCGCCTGAGCCTCCCTTCACTTCGTGTCCGTCGTCCTAACAGTCAAGAGGTAACTATCCAGTTTTACAAAATGCCTAAAAAAGTATTCGTCGTTGGCGTCGGCATGACGGAATTCGTCAAGCCGACTAACCCAGCTGACTTCCCAGAGTTAGGGAAGGACGCAGTTCTTCAAGCGTTGGCCGACGCCAAGATCAAATATGACGATGTGCAACAGGCTGTTTGCGGTTACGTGTTCGGGGACTCCACTTGTGGCCAGCGCGTGCTTTACCAGGTCGGCATGACTGGCATACCCATCTACAACGTGAACAATAACTGCTCGACTGGTTCCACTGCACTATTCCTTGCTAAACAGCTGGTAGAAGGTGGGATATCCGATGTAGTGCTAGCTGTGGGCTTCGAAAAGATGGCGCCTGGTGCGCTCGGAGGATCTGCATTCCCAGACCGCACTAACCCCTTGGACAAACACACATTAAAAATGGCAGATATGGCTGAAATCGCACCAGCGCCTTTGACAGCACAATATTTCGGTAATGCGGGCCTTGAGCACTTCAAAAAATATGGGACAACTGAAGTGCACCTCGCCAAAATTGCTGCCAAGAATTTCAGGCATGGAGCAAAGAACCCACGCGCACAAAGCAAAAAGGAGTACACTGTAGAGGAAATATTAAACTCCAGAAAAATTTATGGACCACTCACTAAGTTGGAATGCTGTCCAACTAGCAATGGAGCTGGAGCTGCCGTCCTGATGTCTGAGGAAGCGGTGATCCGCTATGGTTTGCAGAACAAAGCCGTAGAAATAATTGGCATGGAAATGGCGACAGACACACCTGCTGTTTTTCAAGAAAACAGTTTGATGAAGGTTGCAGGGTATGATATGACTGCGTTAGCAGCAAAGAATCTGTACAGAAAGACTGGTGTATCACCAAAGCAAGTAGATGTAGTTGAGCTTCACGATTGCTTCGCTGCCAATGAACTGATAACATATGAGGGGCTGCAGCTTTGCGGAGAGGGTGAGGCAGGCAAATTCATTGATGCTGGTGATAACACGTATGGGGGCAGAGTCGTAGTGAATCCTAGTGGTGGACTAATAGCCAAGGGTCATCCCCTGGGTGCGACAGGGTTGGCGCAGTGTGCAGAGCTCGTCTGGCAGCTCCGAGGGGAAGCTGGACCTAGACAGGTTTGTATATGCTTAAAAACTTCATGTTCATTCCATTCCTGTCTATTGTCTATGGAACTATGTAAATGTTACATGTTTTCCTTTGTTTTTTGAATAGTTTGCTTTTTAAGCTTGTCTGTGGTATTCTATATGTATATAAGCTATATACCTACATGAATATTTTTATGGCTTCATTGTATTCCTTGACCTCTGCTAAGATCAGTAAATCCTTTGTACATATAATGTTGGGCAAATAATAATAAATGGATACATTTGTATCTTAAAGTCACATACCTATAACATGCGTATGTACACTTACTGTAGTAAATGTACACAATTACATAGCATCTTTTATTACCACTTATTTATATGTACTTACTACAGTGATATAATTCTTGCGGGTACAAATTCCTTCTTATCGCAAAATGGTCATTGCTCTTCTGATAAAGTTGTCATATTATGTTGATAATTTTATTGTTGAAGACAGCAGAGAGTGGAAATTTAATTAAAAACTTGATTTATTTTTATAAATTACGTTAAATACATTTGTTTGTACTGATTGTACTGATAGTCTCTTATTTTATAGACCTACCTATAGGCGGATTTTTTCAATATTTTTCCTGTATTCTATACTTGATTCTGGGTAACCCCTTAAAATCTCAAACACACTTTTTTAACACTGTATAACTTGACCATCATTTTAGTATCTTGTATGCTGATTGCTTTATTACAAGAGAACGGGTTTTTACGTCATCAGTTTGCGTCTAAATTACCACTTTCGCAATATATGCTGCGGTTCGCTTGAGTTATTCCAAGTTAGTGTGGTGCGTATGTTCTTTTGAGTCAAGACAGTATCAAGTTATTCTAAGACAAGTTCTGTCTGATGATTATTTTATTACGATGATATTGAGAACTCTCATTTACTTGTTATTTAAATGTAGTGATTACATACTCTTTGTTAAGATTCACTTCATAAGTTTACTTGAATTATCCAGTTTTGATTATTTGTATATTTTTTTTATTTACACAGTTTAGTAGGTACACAAATCTTCATGTACATGTAACTATTAAAATGTTATGTACAGTTAGACGGTCTTGTAATCTACTGCAGACAACCTTATTATTCATAAAAAAAAATAATGACTGTATATTATGAAGATATAATAAAGGGTATCCACAATTAAGTGCACAAACGAAAAGGGTTGAAATGAGAGCCGAATTAACAAATATATTAGTAATAAAAAAAAATAAAAAAATTAAGAAGCTGCCAATATTTTCTAATTTCTTGTATTTATGAGAATATGGCTACTTAACCACATTTTTTTAAAATACAAATCACCTTAATAGTAGTTCAAAAGATATGTCATTTTTAGGTAATTTAAAAAAAATACAGGTTTTTTAATTCTTTGAATATTTTTTTCGCCGATTTTAGTTTAATTTCAGCCCTTTTTGTTTTTGTACTTTATCGAGGGACACCATCTATAACTTCTTCTTCTCGAGTCGATGGCAAATCAAATAGATTCCTCCCAAAATCCTGTCATGCGGATAGCATAACTGCTATCTTGATTGTGTAACTCAATAAAAAATACAATGAAATAATCTCTGCCCTCCAAAAAATACACTGACATATGGAAAACATAAAAGAAAAACACTTACCAATCATGAAGAAGCGTCATTGCCTAAAATTACCCTTTAGACTAAATATTTTCTAGAGAATCTAGGCAAATCTAAGCGTATAAACCCCTAAAACGAACCCATATTCTTTGTTCCAGGTGCCCCGCGCCCGCATCGCTCTCCAGCATAACCTGGGTCTTGGAGGAGCAGCCGTAGTCACCATGTATCGCAAAGGCTTCACCGGTGCATCCGGAAACAATGTTGCAGCCATCGCCAACAACCCACAAGACTTCAAGGTCTACAAGTACATGAAGATCCTTGAAGATGCCATGGAAACTGACACAGATAATCTTATTGAGAAGGTCAGAGGCATCTACGGGTTCAAAGTGAGGAACGGCCCCAACGGAGCCGAGGGCTACTGGGTGATTAACGCTAAGGAAGGCAAAGGAAAGATTGAGTACAACGGCAAAGACAAACCAGATGTAACTTTTATAGTGTCGGATGAGGATGTTACAGAGCTTATCTCTGGTAAGCTGAACCCGCAGAAGGCTTTCTTCCAAGGGAAGATTAAGATTCAAGGAAATATGGGACTGGCAATGAAGCTAACTGACCTGCAACGCCATGCTGCGGGCAGAATCGAAAATATCCGCTCGAAACTGTAAATACTTATAGACCAGCTGGTCTTTACGAGATTTTCAGTTGTTAGTTAATGGTATGGGATGGGGCATTTTATAGATATAATAAGCCTCCTCACAAATTATAAAATCGCCTACATGACATAACTGTAGAATTATTGAAAAGGGGTATAAAATATTCGGTGACAGATCTAATATAGTTACGGTACCTACATGTTAAGTAATTGTATAATTGTTAAGATTTTATTATTTTTTGTATTTATGTATGATAGATAGATAAATGATTATGATCATTCCAAATGATATATAATGAAGTGGTGGCACTACTTATTATTTTGTTGATTAAAGTGATTTTATATGAAATAACATTTATTTTATTTCGCACTGTGATAAGTGATTTACAGCCGACAGGTTTTTATATTTTACCAAACAGGGCAGGATTAAAATTCCATTTATTCTAAAGCTAAACCCCAGAGAAAAAATCTTATGTTTTGTTTCAGTATTGTATTTATTATTCCATTATTTCTGGTTTTTAATATTTTTCGGTTGTATAGAAAATAACTACCTACAAAGTAACTGCTGCAATGCTCGTTGATGTCTTGAGGAACGAGAGTCACGAGAGTCGAGACAGCCCCCATAAGAAAGAAAGCCGCACAGTATACCTATAGGTTTCCGTGTACTTTCACTGGCGCCGACTCCATAGTGCCTGGGGGAGCCCGAGCCCCCCCAATGACATTGCAAATGGGGCCGAGCCCCCCCAATATTTTATATGAAAATACTTGTGCGACTGGCTTGTGGCTCGCAAACTACGGTCCCTCAGTGATAATCATAAAAATATATCCACGCAGGCGAAGCCGTGGGTTAAAGCCTGTTAGAAAATATAAGGAAAATTAACTTTTTTTCTCTGCCCTAGCCCCCCCAATATTTTTATGAAGTCGGCGCCCCTGTATAATTTGCGGCCCCTTTTATTTCTTACGAGCGAGGGCAGGAGATGACCCCATCAAAAATTTAAAAGTCAAATAAAAATGTTGTGTGACTTCAAAGAAAGTTGCGATCGCTACAACATTCAATATTTTGTCTCTGATAGATAAGCCATCGATCAAGACTCGAAAAAAACCGGCCAAGTGCGAGTCAGCCTCGCGCACCGAGGGTTCCGTATAAATTTTATAATCACACATGTCTTGAACTCTATATTTTTAGGGTTCCGTAGCCAAATGGCAAAAAACGGAACCCTTATGGATTCGTCATGTCTGTCTGTCTGTTTGTCTGTCCGTCCGTATGTCACAGCCACTTTTTTCCGAAACTATAGGAACTATACTGTTGAAACTTGGTAAGTAGATGTATTCTGTGAACCGCATTAAGATTTTCATACA
Source organism: Coleophora deauratella (assembly GCA_958295455.1). NCBI lineage: Eukaryota > Metazoa > Arthropoda > Insecta > Lepidoptera > Coleophoridae > Coleophora > Coleophora deauratella. Next base: position 2,991,910 of record OY282406.1, read on the forward strand.
AAAATTGAAAAAATACAATAAATTTTGGGGGTTCCCCATACTTAGAACTGAAACTCAGAATTTTTTTTTTCATCAAACCCATACGTGTGGGGTATCTATGGATAGGTCTTCAAAATGATATTGAGGTTTCTAATATCATTTTTTTCTAAACTGAATAGTTTGCGCGAGAGATACTTCCAAAGTGGTAAAATGTGTGCCCCCCCCCCCCCCCCCCTGTAACTTCTGAAATAAGAGAATAATAAAACTAAAAAATATATATGATGTTCATTACATTACCATGCAAACTTCCACCGAAAATTGGTTTGAACGAGATCTAGTAAGTAGTTTTTTTTTAATACGTCAAATCGTAAACCGCAATTTACCTACAACGAACTACAAGAACTTTTATATTATATTTATTATGGGCGAGTCCGACTCGCACTTGACCGCTTTTTTTATAGAATCAATGGTTTTCATGATTTCATACTACTACTGGTGACATCTATTGATTACAAAAAAAATCTTGTGAACACCAGGCAGGAGTACCTACCAACCTATGGTACCAACCGGTATTTTTTGTTCTAGTTTCTTATTGATGAAGAAGATGGCGCTGCGCTCCTTTATTTTTGTTTGGAGTAAACAAAATTCACTCTTGTTTTGATGAAGCTATTATTTTATTTTGTTATCATCAGCACCGGTAGCATGACGACGTATCTCGCGCGCGGCGCGAGTTTTAAAAGCATTTGTTTCGTTCTAACGCTAAGCTAATGAAAGAGACAGCTGAGCTGTTTTTCGCGTTTGGCGCGACAAACAGCTTTGTCTACGCCCTCTTGCTACCCGTGCCGGTTATCATATACCTAGATAAACTAAAAAATAATTTTATGTTTATTATATGATTATAATCATGTTGGTGATTACACCCCTGTAGTGTATGTAAAATTAAGTAGTATCGTCGCCAACGTCCATACCACGTTGAATACACCGGTTCTCGTCCGATCACCGAAGTTAAGCAACGTCGGGCGCGGTCAGTACTTGGATGGGTGACCGCCTGGGAACACCGCGTGATGTTGGCTTTTTTTTACCTTAAACCTTGCTTGCTGCAGCAGGTTTTTACCAGAAGCGATATTTTTGAAAATGGTCAGCGGAATGTTCGAAAAAACTTTCTTTAAAAAAAATCATTAAATTCCTTTGTATTGTGTATACAGGCTGTAACAAAATTGGTGTAGGACCCGTTAACTGGGGATTCTTTTCGTCACACTTAACAAGTTTTGTTCTAAGACTTTGTTTAATCAAATTGATCATCTGTTTTGCCATTTTTGTATGGAGAGTCTAAAGATTTTTTTGCGATTTGAACAAAGTCGTAGAACAAAACTTGTTAAGTGCGATGGGTGGGGTACACCCCATCGCACTTAAGTACATGTTATACAGGATAACATTGAAGTTATTTTTTTCGAGAAAGCAATTTTTAAAACAACCTCCTAAATAATTCTAAAAATGGCGCTTAATCTCGATTAATACAAATAAATAGCTTATCCGTCGATATTATCTGTGATATTGGGTACGTCTGGGACGTACGTTGGCTGTATTGTCAATTTACCAATCTTTAACAAATCTTTAGAAAAGAAGGAAAACCCTGTCTCTACAATACTCTAACACCACAATCCCATCTCGAAAATACCTATGTACATTGGTTCTTTCCATTTTGATTTCCAGTTTGGATAGCTTGGAATATGTATTGAAGGTTGTAGCATTCGTGACCGTGTATTTAAAGTCACACTGTATTTTTTTATGATAATGTTTTATGAGTTCATCCCCGTCCGCGTTTCGGCCATACAAAAGACATCAACGAGCGATACAGTTATTTTCTATTTCGTTATTTCTAACTTTCTAAGTAAAAATAGTAAAACTGAAAACTACTAAAAACGAAATTAAATAACACCACAAATATTGAAGCATAGATTATTTTTACGTATACAATCTTTCAGTCGCCAGACAGTGGTTTGATTTACAGTTTTAAATATTTAGTAGGTGTGCCATTAAGTTGGTAATAAGTATGTAAGTCGTAAATATGTAGATCCTACCTAACAAACATGCGTAGTAAGTTACAAAAAATTCTGGATTGTTGACAAAATAATGTCACAATTTCAAATTATTCTTAATAATTTGTAATTATTTATATTTAAATTGAAAGTAATTGAATAAAGATTTTAAGAATGGTAATATTTTACAATTATTAATAAACCACTACTGTTTACTAATAATAATAAATATAAGCTAAGTATCGCTCTTGGCCGAATAAATAATCAAAACAACATTTTAATGTGTGTAAACGTTTATTTTCGTATTTCACATTAAATTAAAATACATCCTGATGCCATATATCCTTTAAAATAAAAATACAGACACGCTGTCTTCATTTGAGATACAAATAAGAATAATAGACGTTAAATTGTCGCTAAAATCACGATAAATAGGTACCAATTTTTATACCTATTCTACTAATCTACTGCCATGTCTTTAAGAACCAACAATATTATTATAATAACTACTTGGCACAAAACAAGACTGCACTCTTAAAAGTGTTATTTTAGAGGGGGTTAAAAACCAGCGATTTTTCATCATTCAGGTCTATCTCAAACTGATTGTTGAAATCTCTGACTAAATTTTTGTTATTGTTGAAAAGAGAACTTTTGAAATGGTGCTAGCAGCATAGAAAATAAGTATTTTAAAAAGTCCTAGTTGTCAGCGCTTTTTACTAAAGTGACCTCTGTAATAATTTTTGCTTATCTACAAAAACCAAAAATCCATGCTACAGTAAAACTCTTAGAAAGCCCGTTATCCTTTTTAAAGATATGGCAGTAGATAGGCAAATATAACTACCTACTGTGTATCTTAGCAGAAGTTGATGTAGTATTGAAAAAAAGCTATTATACATGTTATGTATAAGGTACAAACGGCAACATTGCACCGAGACACACTTTTAATAAAAGTTGCAATACTGCCCTCTTAACAAAAAGGCCGCAAAATACAGGGTGTAACAAAATTGGTGTAGGACCCGTTAACTATGTATTCTACTCATCATACTGAACAACTTTTGTTCTACTGGTTCTACGACTTTACTGAAATAGCAAACATTTTTTTTTGTGATTTCAGCAAAGTCGTAGAACAAAGTTCTGTGCGATGAGTAGAATCCCCAGTTAACGGGTCCTACACCAATTTTGTTACATCCTGTATATGGAGGTTCCGTAAACTTTGCGGCCTTCTTTCTTCTGAGGGCATAATAAAAGCTAACATCTAGGAAATGCTGCCCTCACGGTAGTACCTGGTAGTACTCGACTTATTCACAAGCTAGATCCATATCTAGCTGCCAGTTTAAATGTACAGTCCGACTACGATCTTTTGGCAGGTGGTGAAAAGCCGGAACTAACGCCGCCATCTTGAAAAATGACACTGTTTGTATGAAATAAATGTCAGATTTGCGACAAAAGCGCCCTCCTGTCAATGTCATCCACCTGCCAGAAGATCGAAGTCGGACTCTATTTCAGTTTATTGATAGGTATTTTTTATGTTGAAAATGTGATACTCCAATTTACATTTAGCGATTTTCTGGTAAGTTAAAATTTAATTTTTAGCCTTCCAAATGTTTCCAAGTACCTTTGACATAACATAATCCTTGAATGAACCCGTCAGATATAGTGCCATCCATCGTTTTAAATTATAGAACGTTACCAAAAAGTCACTGTTTTTTCATACAGAGTTATAAGGTGAAATTTTATTGCAGCTTCTACTCACGAACTGAACGACTTTACCCAAGAAACCTTGACAATCGGAACAAAAATGGACTCCTCCTTATGAAGTTGATCAATTGAAAGTCCAGATGAGAGGTCCAAAATCTTTTGTATGGGTGATATCTGTCTGTTTTCATGGAGAATGTAGTCCAGTTTCATAAGTACGAGTAGAAGCCACAATGACGAAAAAGGAACAAAAAAAAAACATTTCAGTACCTATTTTTGGTTTCTAGTGGAATTACAAATTCCAGTGAACTGTAGGGGTACAGTAAACTAACAGATGAGCGACTGTCACGTTTTACAGGTTATGTTGCAAGTAAATTGTATGTATGTGTGTAACAATCATACATTGAGATCACAGGAGTAATGTCATGCCCTGGCGAAACACCAGCCACGCACTAAAACGTGTCTCATACTATATTCTCATCTGATTCTTTAGCATTTATTCTGTTATCAGGGTGCATTTTAGTAAAACAAATGCGGCAGATGGTAACACTCGTGGGTTTTACTATGATGAATGACTGACTGGTCAGAACAGAAAATATTTTGGTTGCTATACTTTGCATCGATAAAAAGTTTTTCTTTCTTTTGTTTTGCATTTGTACATATTTGTTTCATATTATAATCACCATCATACATATCAGTCGAAAGACATTCACAGCTGAACAAAAGTCTCCCACAGGATTTCCATAAGGAACGACTGGTCTTGCGCTTCCCGCGACCTACCCCGCGAAAGTTGTAGTTTCACACACGAGGTTACCAAACACTGATTTTCATAGATCAAATATATAATAATCACCTTTATATGCAGGATGTAACAGAATTGATTTTGTACTTGGTAGCACGAACAATTTCTTGCATGGGCTCTATTTATAATAAACTATTATCCTTTTAATAAAAATGCAAAAAAATATACTTCGGCGCCATCTAACTTCTTTATATAAGGACATATCATTGTGTATATGAGGAGCGACGAAATAAAATTGTTTGGGAGAAAACCATCCCGAAGTGTGGAAAGACCCCCTTGCTCCAGCAATGGGGGTTTGCTTATGGTTAACGAATAAACAAATGGCCTTCCCATACAACTAAATTAATTGTCCCAGATTTTAGTAAACACATATATCACGTTACAACCTGCATTTATAAAATTAACAACAATTTCGAATCGTTTTGTTTAAAAAAAATTAATGGAATTTTCATCAAAATATTGTCCCTGATAATTACAGTTGTTCAAAACTAGTTCAAAGTTCAAAACGAGTCGCTATAAATAAAACAGGCGGAGAAAAGTAAAGAGACAGAGTTTTGTTGCGTTTTAAGATTAACTATTTTTAAATGTTTAGTTACTACACAACAGCCTGGCATGACGTTTACTTTCGTACAGTTATCGTATTTATCGTAAAACAAACAAAGATAATACCTATTTACATTTTAAAACTCTCACTGTCTTGTGTAAATAAATAATATACACAGTTTATATCAGTGTAATATGTGTAATAAATACAGAGAGGTAAAACTATATTTTCACGAAACTTATTGAAATCGTAAATAAAAGTTTTCGGGGCTTCTCATATAATACATGGTAGTGTAATGGGGATAGTATACGTGTAGTTATATTTACTGGTGTTTCCTGGACTTCGATTACGAGGAAACTATCAAAACATCGAGAGATCCACGCAGCATTTCAAGCTTTCTGACAACTTCAGTCGAAAATACTGTCAAGTACACAGTGTTAGCACCATTTCCTCATTTCAGAATATAGAGAGACAGTGAGAGACATTCCTTGAAACTTTTCCATCAACACGACAATACTAATTAATTACAACCTACACTAATGATAAAAGCATCACCAATAATGGCTTAGCCATAACTTTAACGCGTCTCAGTTAAAATAAATAAATACATATTTTTATTGATGTACCTAAATGTTGGAACGAATTTTTTAAAGTTCAAAACAAAGATTTTAACAATTGACTATAGACGTTACTTATTCAGATAAAACTAAAAATAGTTAAGCCAATAAATATCTAGCAAAATATGAAATAATTTTCACAATAAGGATTACAGCTTTGATTATTTACAAGGATTACAGTTAGCTAAGCCAAAAATATGATAGCACCAAAATACAGTTTCATTAGTATTGACAGAAAAGTTTCTTAATAAAAAAAAAGTATTACCCTCCCCTAGGGTAGTTCGGTAAATACCCTATCAATAACATATACATACATACAGCCTGTGCCTAATTTAATTACACAATTTAATGTTTTTAAAACAATAAGTTATTTTATTACACTCGCTTACGGTACCTATTTGAATAATATAATAATATATATTAATTAATAATTAATAAGTAAATGGTAATTTATTTTCTCAAAATGTCCCTGACTAGAGAAATAACCTATTCTAAAACCGAAATCTTATATACTACTACAACTTAACATAGCACTCATTGAAAAAAAAACTTTAAAATTAAATTAAAACCATTTTACATTTCAATTTCTACAGTTTGAGCTTAGCCAAAGTAAAAGAAAATCACTTTTATTAGATAGCTGTGAAATCTTATTCCACATATTAAAATTCACAATTTTATTGCGGTTTTCGCCGGCTTGACAGCTCGGACAACGATCACCATACAAATGTAACAAATAATATTTATTTGCCACATTACAACAATATTGATTTCGAGGCAAAGATAAGAGTTGAACATCCTAAAGCTAACCACTCTTCCCTTTTACAAGTACCTACGTATTACATACAAAAACCTTTTTCTACAAATTCTAATGGTACATCCACATATTGGTCACTGCGGTTTCCAACTGTCCGAGCTATATACCGCCAAAAGTGAGATGATTAGGTGTATTTATCATCTATGGTAGTAGTAGAGTACATAATTTATTTACAAACATTATCATTTGGCTTCTGGTGCGTTTAGTAAACGCATTCGCCAAATATCTGGATGTAGCATTAATATTAGGTACATACAATCTTTTTCTACGGCCTCTAAGTACCAAAAAGTACCGTGTAACTTATTTACTTCGAGAAGTACAGAACAGTTCGTTACAACTAACACATTCATTACGTTCTATCGACATTGGTGAGTCGCAAAAAAAATGAAAATGCACCGTTACTGGCAAAGAGTAGAATTAAAGACACGAAGGACCCGTTCCAAAGTCAGTTAATTTATACTATTATACTGTCTCTTTTATACTAAGAGATTTTTTAATAAATAAACTATCTTGATATCAGGATAATAACATGTAATACGAAGGGTTTCTTCATAATAAAATTTTTAATTTTTAGAATAACCTGCCTTGGTCTGATAAAAATAATTCTAATTCTCTCAACTCCACCATGAATATTGACTTGTTTTTAGAACTTGTATTCTCCTACTTATCTTAGAATACAAATATCAAATGCTGTATCTAATTACGTGTCATTTCTAACATTATAATTATATTAATTATACATCAGTAGGTATAATATCGTAGCATTACTTGTGATGTGATGATAGCAAGAAACAACTGGCAAACACTTAAACGCTAAATATCCAGACTTAAACAACTTCAATTTACAACCGATATTAAAGGCCTATTTTCAACAACAATTTAATAAATTAGATAATAATTTTTAAATACCACAGAAAAATTAAACAATGGGCAGTGACAATTTAAAAATTATTGCTCCAAAGTACATGCTCCAAGATTTTAACAATACTGAAATCATATATTTTTTTAATTCGCTTACTCAACTCTTATTTTGTAGCCAAATATGTATATATATCTTTTGTTTTATTTACATGAGGTAGTGACGGGGATGACACCCTTTCTTTCATATATTAAAAAATATTTGTATAAATTTTGTTGGCCTGGACTTCAACATTTTCTATAATTAATAAAGGTAGAGCTGCTTCAGTATAGACAAGACAAAATGTTTTGACGTGATATATTATAATAATTTAGTCCACATCCATATATTCGGCGACTACATTGACCAAAACCTTGTTTGACAGGAACAACACTATTACAGAAGTAATGTTGAAACAAATACGTCACTGTCCCACAGTGTGCAGTGTTATCCTTTCGCACGAGCGTTTAGCAAACGCATACCCCAAATATCTAGATACGTTTGAGAGTTACTGTGAAGATGCAAAAATCTACACGATTCCTCATAACAGCTATTTGGTATGGCCGATGCTTATACAGAGTTATTAAGCATAGAGTATACATAAACACAAAGAGAACATCTCGCCAACAACTTCTGTTATGTACTTTTTGGTGGACTGTTAAAATGTTGCATCAGACCTAAGATCCAGAATAAAACAGTTTGTATGTTTGTTTAAGGTATCGATGTCGGCGAGAAGAATTTAAGCTAAAACTTGCTTATCTGTAATCTATTGCAAAAACTTAAAAATAACCCTGTATAAATTATGCTTACTGTTGTATGTTTAACTATTTTACTATAATATTAATAAGTAAATGTGAGTATTCTGTTAAATTATTGAAAAAGCAGATTGAGGTTACAAAAAAATGTAAAGGTAACAGAGGTATACCTTAAGAATGGCACACGTCGAAGTATAAAAAAACTAATTTCATTTAACTGTACTTTGATATGATTATGTAGCGCACATGTACATATTCAAACTGTAGCTATTGCGTTTTCGTGGTAAAGACAATACTTTACTGAAGAATACAGAATACCTATCCCTTCCGCAGCAAATTGGCTCTCAACACAAAAACAGCATCATTCCATCATCGCTCTCAACTCAATACAATCGCGGTATCAATATAATTTCAGATAAAACAACTTCTTTTTATTTACAAGGTGCAACGTGAACGAAGCCAGTTCGATCAGCACCAAAAAGTTTTGTACTTTGAAGACGTAATGTCACAGAGCGTCCATCACGTCACTAACGGATCCTCACGATGACCCGCGTAGGTCAACACGGGGGCTCCTCCTGCTTCGGTGGTGCGGGGTTAGGGTTCGGCTGAGACTTCTGTTCCTTCTCCTCTACCGCACGTTCCCGCCTTTCGAGTTCCGCTTCTTTCTCGTTCAGTCTCGCTTCCCGTCGGACAAGCTCAGCTTCCCGCTCTTCCAGCCTTCTAGCGCGCTCCGCTAACCTCACTTCGGCGTCTAGCAATCTAGCCGCTAGCTCTGGGTCTGTATGCGGTGGAGGAGATGTTGATGACGTGACGTCATCTACGGGCGGTGTTAGCGGTTTTAGCGCAACGTTAGGCTGGAAGTCCCTTTCGAATCTCGTGCAGTCTGCAACGCGAACAACCCTTTCAGGGTGTTGTAAGACTGGCTCTCTCTTCCCCCAAGGCCTGAAGGCTGATGTCAGCGTTCTGTAGTGCAATGCGTACGGGTCTACATAGACTGCGTAGCTATAGTCCTCGCTCCTGATTTTTTTCGGCGGTGATTCTGCCGGCTCTGGCTTGCACACCACCGTTTCGACCACCTGGAATAGACGGAAAAGGCAAAATTTAGTATGAAAGTTTATTGATACTGTTCTATTACTCAGTTATTGTCATCATCAGAACCGGAAGACTATTGAACATAGTCCTCCCTTTATATTAAGTACTCTGTACGGTTCGTATATAGTTGTACGCATCTGCTTTTGTAACCCTCATCAAATCATCAGCTCACCTGGCTCCGGTCTTTCGATCCGCGGTCGCCACTTAAGAGTCTCAATTTTGCCAGCTATGTAGCCTAGCTGCCCAGGGCCACTTTAATACCATCATATTCATTATGTTTTAATGAATTTCGTGCAAGTTCCTTATTATTGCGATAATCTCATTAAGCAAGTAAAATAGGTTTTAGTATTGTAAAATGTGATGATGTATCTTTTTTTAACCCCCGACGCAAAAAGAGGGGTGTTATAAGTTTAACGTGTCTGTCTGTGGTATCGTAGCTCCCAAACGGATGAACCGATTTTCTTTTAGTTTTTTATGTCATAGATAATTTTATCCCGAGTGTTCTTAGCCATGTTTCATGAAAATCTGTTCAGCCGTTTGAAGATCATCAGCTCTTTTCTAGTTGATGATTTATGTATCTTGTTGTCTTTTTGTAAATATATAAATATGTTCGTGGCATAATCGATTCAAGATGTTAATTACTGGAAATAGCATAATCAAAATACGAGTTTATTTATTTATTTTGCAGTAAAGTTACATATCATTAAAATAAATTACACCATACAATAACATGATGACTGTGGTCTAGTGTGCGTAAATGCACTGACGTCAAAAAAGGTCACTGTTATCGATTCGCTTACGAGACTTATATGTATCGTACAACAAGGGAATAGAATAGACCAGTGTTTTTCAACCTTTTGTAATACCCGACCGCTTTACAAGTAAATAAATTCTTGCAACCCCCTAAGGTCATAAAAGTGATTTGATAGACAACGTTTATATCTTCAATTATAAAATTATTTAATTTTAAGGCATCCAAAATAGAACCACATTTCTTTGAATTGTTAAAAAATAAACATCCATACTTCTCACGTCACTGAAATCGTATTATTGTATTGCAGTGTAGGACACTTGCCTTTTTCTTTTACACGCGATCCCTGTGAAAGGCTTGAAAACCACAGGTTGAAAAACACTGGAATAGACCAACATAAGTGACTTCGTTTTTTTTACATAATAAACTCATTCGTTGTCGCTGCCAATGTTCGAATTCAAGTGAAAAAAGTAAGTAAGATAATGTAGATAACTGATGAGAATGACGAAACTTTGTATATAGAGAAGTAAAGGAAAATGCTACTGTTGTCGGTCGTTCTGTATCGAGAGCTTAAAAGGAAGAACTGGAAATTATTCGAAAGACAACAGCAAAGCTCTTAAATTAAATTACTATTAGGTCCCGCTCGATGCCTTTATTTGCTCTTCAAAAGCCCGAGTATTTTTGAAAATTTCCTTTTTTAACTTTATCATAGCTTGAGGGTGAGGGAGGAGCCTTCATATTTTCTCTGAATTCGACTGCGAGCTTTAGGAGTATGAATAAAAAATCTCTTTATTGTAGCTGTATGGTGTGCCCCACCCATTGTATCAAAAAACAGCCCAGAGTTCTGGTGCTGAAATTATTTATAGATAGTAATAATGCAAAAGAGGTGCCCATATCTGCTGGATAGACATCAGACGCGTTACATAATGCAGGTACATTTACACGAGTCGGGGGGTGATAGACGACGCACGTCATCGCCTGGGCGTGGGGGTGTCGGGGGGTCAAGGTGGGGGGTGGGGTCTGGATGTAGGTCGCGTCGCAGACGACCTAGCAGACGCCGCCCCGCCTGCACGAGCAGACAAAACGTACTGTCAACCGCTCGCAACTCTCGCAAATGCTAACATATTTAATATAATTTGGTCTCGCTTTCTAAGACGTTTTCCTTGTAATCTAGTTCAGCTTATGCTAGTGATGTACCAGTACTATTGACGTGGGGTTTGACTGTACTATCGACAAATGCATTCTGACCTTTTTTCGCCCTTACTTTAAACTTAAGTCCAAAAGTAGCAAGACTAGTTCTTTGTTAGTGCGTCGTCAGCGTACTGTTATGTATGACGACGCTGCCACTGTGTCGCCCTCTATAAATGTAAGAATGAAATATCTTCGTCTTTATTGTAAAAAGAGAAAATTTTGTTAGTTACTTTTATTCTGGTTTCATTAGTTCCTTGTCTGTATTTTAAGCTATCGAACGATTATTTCGTTGAACTTATGTTGGAAAATTAAAACTTCCTGTAAAGAATAAATAATTATCACTCGTCCAATCATAAATTACCTACGGAGAAGTAAATGTGGTGGTCGAAATGTTGCCTTACGCAGGTATAGGTACGTAAGGCAACATTTGGACCACCACATTTACTTCCTCAGAGATACAAAGAGGTCCATAGCCAAGCACAGCTTTACAATCGACATATCACACATTTAGTGATGGTTTATATTATAATACTTCAATCTCTGAATCATCATGATCAAAATAAGAAGTATTTTTGCTTTATAAATATTTTTTGGTTTTATGATAAAGAAAGTTATACTAAGCGGTTGATGCTAAGTGCAACACCATTGCCATTTATTCCTTGTAATACTATACAGTAAAACTGTGCCACGAGATAAGAAGAAGAATACGTTATACTTTTGTATACATGCAGTTACTTACTCAAAATTACTTAGAATTATTTTCAATAATGTGACGTAATCTCTATAACAAAACTGCTATATAATTATTTCAAAATATCATCTAGATACGCAAATCTAGACGAGTCGCCTTCAAAACATAATGATAACTACTATTATTTATAAGTAATTATAACTTTTATCTACTTGTAAAATTAATACATTCGACCTTCCAGTTTATCATTCAAGTAACGCAGACTGTTAGTAATTGCAATGATTAGGCGTTTATGAATTAATTATTGTAAGTAAGAACTTAAATTTATGTGACCTTGCTGCCTTCTCGTGGCTACTGATTTAATTAAGTATATCTATGGAATAAAGGACTCGTTTCATTTTGTGCCTGGACATGTACGTAGTACGAAAAATATAGAAAAATATAGGCTTTCTAGGAAAAATAATGAAAAAAATATTCGAAGCAGGGTTGCGTGGTTCAAGCATAATGTTTTGTCAGCACTTTTTACAATATAAATGGTAACACTGAAGCTTGCAATAGTAGGTCACGTTCAGAAATTACGGCTTCATCCACATATTCCTCAGATGCTTTCTCTGACTCTGATTGACTGAACACCCTTCTGTTTTGACTTCTGACATTGGTGTACGATTTTTAAAATCTGCGTATATGCCTTGCCTCTTTTACAGGCATAACAGCTGGTTTTCGAGTTATTTGTCGGACAACTAAATTATTAATTCAATGGTATGTACAAAATCTAGTTTCTGAACGTAAAATGCTCAAAATTGCGCTCGCTTCGCCATGTTGGGTGATTTATGTGTTGCGATTGTTAAATCTGAGAAACTAGATGAACCTCGCAACGAAGGTAAATCGAAGGAAATGTACAATTAGAAAAGACTATGTTTCTAATGACTTATTTATGATGTTTAGTACACAGACCAGGTCCAAGCTCCATAGTCCCGTGAAACGTCTCCTTAGCACAGTTAGAATTACGTTTTAGGAAGTAAGATCTACGTTTTAGAACGTAAAGTAATATTGTTTCTTCTTAGTAAATCTGTTGTTGTTGTTGTCCTGTGGTACCCCATTGGAACAAAGGGCCTTTGTGAGTCGACGCTATCCTTAATTGGATGAGCCTTCATTAAGAACCAACGACTTATTTTGGAACCTTGTAAGATATTTTTACCTGTACTCAGGTATACAGAACTTAACAGTTTTTCAATAAATACAAGTACTTAGGTATAAATCGTTATGGACTCCTTTTTATCGTGTGATGCAGAATTTTCAGAAGCGTTAGACGACGACGGTTGCCTGGTTTGGCACTTAGCATCACCCGCGGTCACGTGTAGAGCATTTAGATTTACACCTTCTGCAATTTCAGAAATACTTAACTTTATCTTTAATACAAACTAAAAACCGGTAAATACATTTAAATGGAATTGAGCAGATGGCTTCTTCAATATTCTTTTTATTCAGTGACACAATTCCTGGATCATAAATAGTAGGCAATAAAAGTGACTGTGTTGTGTTTGTTGTGTTTATATGTTTGCATGCTATGAATTTATGGCTGGGCTTTTTTATAAATTCTTAAGATCATAATGTACCCAGCTCAAGAGCAAATAAAGATTCATTTTATCTTATCTAAAGCAGCAATCGAACCACTTAACAAATGAAGGTGTCATTGTAACTTCGTAAACCGTAATTTCACGAAAATGCGTGTAAATCCATAAACAACTGTAAAATAAAAATGCGTAATTGAAGACTTATTACGTAATTTAGTAATAAATAAATAATACACTTCGTTACCGTACGGTTAGAGGTACTAAATGGTATGAATCAAATTGAAAGAAAAGAAAGAAAACACGTTTATTGGTTACAATAACACGACATAATTACAAAAATAAAAATGAAAAACAAATAATAATAAACAAATAAATAAATAATAATAATAATTTCATAATTACAAAAATTCTTCTTGAAGCGTTGAATACTTAAACGATGTTACGGATTGAAACCGTATTTTCGTGAAAAAACTTGTTGCATTCCTTACGGACTAAGGTCGCGTGTCGCGTATATAGCATCGGATAGGTACGTAATTTTTCGGTTTATCGTGAAATAAAATAACGAGTCTTACGGTGAAATAAATACATATTTCTTGTCTATGGACGGCCTGGACAAAGATGGTAGTTTTTGAGCTGAATCATTGTCGCCATAGCAACACAGCCCGGTGGCACTCAGTAGGATGTAAAAATATCTATTACGCAAGTCGGCGACGCATTCCCCCCATCCCTCCTCCTAGCCCGGGCGAGGGGTGTGGGCAGACATACCCCTACCCCCCACGCCCCCAAGCACCAAGGTCGAATAAAGTTTACATGTAGAGCACGTAGCGAAATCTACTCTAACGCACAACAGTAAGATTCATTTTAAATTGATTAGGAAAAGTAGTGGGCGCTGTTGTGATTATCTTCGATTTTCGACTTTGTATCATGCCTCACACGATTGTGATAGAATAATGCGAAGAACCACGTAGTATTCGGGTGCGTAAGTTGGTCTTACAATCAATGAGTCTCGCTGCGTAGTAGAAGAATTATAGAGGTACATAATGCTCATGGAATTTGTCATCGTTCTATTGAGTTGCGGTGCGACCAGAGACAATGGTTGCGAGTTGCGACACACCCCGGACACTCCAAACTGACTTTATGTGATCTCAAGAAATGCTCACCACCCACAAGTTTCATGGTTTCTTATCCCCAAGAGATAGACAGTGGCGGTAGCCTGGTGTTGGACTTAGCATCACCCACCATTAAATTTAAATCTAGTTAATCACATATTATGTCGTGTGTGAAGCGGTCGGGGCTCAGTGCTGCTTGCGTGGTCGCGTGATCACGCAGGTTAACTAACTACAAGCAGACTTCGCAAAGCACGTTAAGAAGTGCTGGTTGCTATCGTAAATGACAGTCGTTAAACCATGTCAGAGGCCTTTTTTGCGGGTTTGAAAACTTCTGGAGTTGGCCACTAGCTCCATAACCGCCACCAATCCGGTCTTAGCCCCGTGTGTCGAGTAAGACACTGCCCCAGCAGTGGGCACGATATGGGTTGTTAACGAATTAGATGTGCATCATTTGCCCCACAGTTCTTTATTATAAATTGGACCCTAATATACTTTACATTAACTTATTGGAGTGTGAACAGATAACAGCTTAAATGCCAGAGCTTTCACATTGACGCATTTTAAATGCCACCGGATTTATAAGATTACTATCGTTTGATCTCGATCCGATCACAAAGGAGGTCCATTAGAAACAAAAAATATATCTTATGCTACTTTTTAGCCACGACAGAACACAGAACGCAGCCGGCGGCGGTACGGTGAAGATACATGTACTTATTATTTGTTTACTATAAGTTGGAAATGAGAAAAAAATATGTTATGTAGTATCCCAGAAAATTTTGTTGTAATGTTCATTCGACATTTTCCAGGAAACACCAATTACTCTTGGTTTTGATATGTTTTAAAAATACTTCAGTACAGTACCATAGAATTATATTGATATCGTATCCGCGAAACTCTGCCAAAATTACATTTCTTTTTTTCATAATATAGGAGAATTTTCCCATATCTGTTTATGTTGACTTTCGTTCTATAAATTCACTGGCACCGGCTCCTAACGAAGATTTTCATGAAACTTGTATTTACTTGTAGAATCTAGACATATTTCATCTTTGAGGAACAATCAATAAGCCAATAGCTACATTACAAGGTACCTCGCTTCCTCTGATACCTGGCCAAAACTTGGCCCATTTTTAACCGACTTCAAAAAAAGGAGGAGGTTCTCAATTCGTCGGAATCTTTTTTTTTATGTATGTTCACCGATTACTCGAAGACGCCTGAACCGATTTGGAAAATTCTTTTTTTGTTTAAACGGGTATACTTCACAGGTGGTCCCATATAAATTTTATCGAAATCGATTCAGCGGTTTTTGAGAAAATCAACAAAAACATAGCAAACTTGGAGTTGTTGCGATTGAAGTCGGTTGTTTTTAACGTATTCAGCGTGGTCAATTAATGACACAAGCTGTAATCCTGACAGATGATATATTATACCTGTAGTGACGAGTGTAACATGCAAATGACTGTTGACATCAACACACACTTTCACCTTAACGGTGTTGTTAAGAACCAAACTTATTTCATTTTGTATTCTTTTAACCTTTGAAAAGAAACAGAAAAATGCCTGCCTTCCAAGGCTACAGAAAAATTAATGTTGTTTACTAGCGTCGAATTCGAGGTTTCAGTCAGGTGATATCAGTGTAAAATGACCCCCCGCACACGTCGTACGGGGTCACGGGGTCACAAGTGTCGCACAACGCCATGCCAACCCGACACCGGTATCCTAACAGCTTTGTTTTCCGCGGTGCAGAATGACAATATGACCATAACACAGGAAGTGGGTCTTTTTACTAATGAAAAATCTTTAGTGAAACTGAGGCATCCAAATAGTTTTGTTTACTCCGCGTTTAGGTAGTTTATCGTGTTGCACTATTAAACGTGTTCGTGTGGATACTGGATACCATCAACGGATATTTATTTGAAATACTAATTTGAATTATGATTTACACGATTTTTTCACCTACACATGTGAGAAACCCGACCTATGTACACACACCTAGTAAACAAATAGATCAATCAATCAATCAATCAGAAATGAATCAATCATTTGTGAAGTTTTCCTCATGACATTTAGCTTCGCTGTTAAATTATCATAATTATTAGTTTGAAAATGTTTTATTTTATTTTGTTTATTTTATTACGCCAGGGAGTATGTAAGTTTCGTGGCGCTCACTGATGCATCGGCCGGAATCGAACTCCAAACTTGTAGTTAGGGGCTGTGATGTTGTGTAGCCACTACATAAGGCTGTGTAGGATAGGAGAAATTATATTATGGTATGGAGAAAAACGAATTACCGCCAGTCTATTCGAGTATTTTTTTAAATTATCGTATTTATTTAAAGAACATACAAAGAACATCATACCTATGTATTTACTAAAAACCTGACAAAGAACATTATACTAAAAACCTGTACAGTAGTACACAAAAAATAAGGCGCGTCGGTTATCTTCGTTCGCGCAGACAAGAACAAACTATCGACGGAAACACCCGAAACAATCAACGCACGGTGACAGCTTTCTGACAGTTGACAATTTCATTGAATCAGGCGCGAAATCAATCAACCAATAGCGGCAGAGATTTTCGGAACGTGTAATGACGGGTGACAATGAAGCTACTTGATTGGTCCATCAGTTTCCCGCGTATTTAAAATATTGTCTACTGCGCAGGTACATCGGCAAGCCTTATTAAATGTGTATTACTGTAATAAGGTTTATCCATGCAACGGAGTTTTTTTTTTGAGTTATGAAAATTAATATTGTAAAGGCGCGGATTTTGTCAACATTATTTTTTAAATGCGTTTTTATATTTGATGATTCAAGATACATTTCTTGTACGATAAATCAGTTGGTAGCTAATTTACATTATTTTGTCACAATATAGTTTAGTATTCTAGATCCATAAAGATTAGTGACTTTGGGCAAGCGATATTTATTTACAGGAGCAAGTTGCCTCAAGTGGCCAGGTCTTATGCCAGCAGAGAGAAAGCTTGTGCATTGTGGTTGAAAGCTTATTTACTTTGATGGAAATTATCCATCAAAGTAAATAAGAGTACCTACAATTATTTGTCACAGATTTAGTCTAACGATGCTGCGCTGAGATAATTAGATACGTTTGGCTTTTCCCGGATGGCAGTAAAATGCGTTTTCTTCCAAAATGGCGACCGGATGTTGTGTGGAAACAGGACGGAAATAAATGCGTGCTGTCCTCGGAACGAACTTGAAATATGAATATGACGCATCTATTCTTTAATGTCTTTTTAAATTAATTATTAATTAATTATACGAAATAATTATTATACGAATATTGTTTAATAAATAATTATTAATACATAAGTATATCGGTACTAATATAATCAAGTATGTACAGCCAGAACAACTTAAATAAGCAGATAATAAATAGTCATATTGTGGGGAAATTCTATCAGTCCGTAGCCATTTTTGAGCTGTATAAAAGATAACGGTTTCCTGTGACTCAATGTCTATACAGGGTGTTAAAAAAAGT
Source organism: Coleophora deauratella (assembly GCA_958295455.1). Lineage (NCBI taxonomy): Eukaryota > Metazoa > Arthropoda > Insecta > Lepidoptera > Coleophoridae > Coleophora > Coleophora deauratella. Next base: position 3,009,962 of record OY282406.1, read on the forward strand.
GCGTTTGAAATTTCAAGGGGTTACTCAGAATCAAGTATGGAATCCAGGAAAAATATCGAAAAAATTCGCTCTTTCATTTTTTTTTTCAGTTTTTTATACTAATTATTGATTCATTATGAGTTAGTATGAGAATCTGAAAAAAAATTGAAGAACGGAGTTTTTCAATATTTTTATTCGATTCTATACTTGATTCTGAATAACCCCTTAAAATTTCATACACACTTTTTTAACACCCTGTATAGATTAGTCTAGATCAGTGTTTTTCAACCGCTCTATTTTTTGACTTATCAAAAGCCTTTGACTACGTTTCCCATGACATTCTTGTTCACAAATTACAAACCATTGGTATCAGAGGGCCTGCTCTGGCGTAGATTTCATCCGATTTAGCTAATCGACAACAATATGTGGTAATTTCAAAAATTAATGAAAAAAACTTGACGTCGTCTTATTTATCTGAGTTTAAATTTATTAAACAAGGTGTTCCTCAAGGAAGCGTACTGGGCCCAGTCTTATTTCTTATTTCTTATTTATATTAATGACATTACGAAAATAACAAGACATGATTGTATCTTATATGCAGATGATATTTCAATTGTTGTGACATCAAATAATGGAAATATTGCCAATAGAATTAATCAGCATGAATCTGACATAGTTAAAACTGTACATGACATAATTGAATGGCTAGATATAAATAATTTAAATATAAATCTATCCAAAAGCAATTTCATACAATTTAACAATATGAATCAAATGAATCTAAATATTAATTATAATAGTACTAGAATTGAGGAAATATTGCAAACTAAATTTCTGGGTTTGATACTAGATAAAAAATTAAATTGGAAAGCTCATGTGGAAAATGTATGTACTAGAATTAACAGGTTTGTGTATGCGTTGAAACAAGTAAAGAATGTCACGAACCTCAAGACAGCGACGGTCACATATCATGCATATATCGGCTCTATATTACGATACGGACTTGTTTTTTGGGGAAACAGTACTGACATCAATAGAGTCTTTATTGCCCAAAAAAAATGCGTAAGGGCTATGTTCGGGGTTCCTCCATTAGTTTCCTGCAAACCTCTATTCAAAAAGCTTGGTTTGTTACCTCTACCTTCACTTTATATTTTTGAATGTAGCGTTTTTGTTAAATCACATAATACCCTATTTAAAAAAGCAAGCGATGGAAGTACGCGGAATCGCAGATATCCTGATAGACTTGTGTTTGAAGTAGCTCCAAAGACAATGCAATTTGATAAAAGCTATTTATGTATGTGCGTCAGAGTATATAACAAGTTACCCGATGATTTAAAATCGCTCAGAATATCGATTTTCAAAAATAAATTATTTAACTGGCTATCTGATAATAATTTTTATTCAATTAATGAATTTTTCAACAGTATTTAATACAGAATATTAATTTTAAATGTATTTTCATAGTTAATAAGATTAAAATGAACAATGTATTTATTAGTATTATTACTTTATTATTTTTTTTACTCATAATTTTAACTGTTTTATATTTTGTAAATGTCATTTGCATGCTAATTTTGTTTGGCTGAACATGTATGATCTAATTTTCTCTACTGTACCAACTTTTTATAACCATGTTTTATGCAAATAAAGAATATGAATATGAATATGGGGGTCGCGACCCCCCGGGGACATTAATATAATAACTAAATCATTTTCTAATTGAAGAAAATTATGCACCAATATAAACGTAGTCTTTCAAATCACTAACATTTTGCATGTTTATCGCTCTAGGGGGGTCGCAAGAATGTTTTAACTTATACAGAAGTCGGGTATTAAAAAAGGTTGAAAAAACACTGGTCTAGATGAATGTATGTTGGTATACGCACGGAACCCTAAAACATAATAGAGGTTATGTATGACTAATAGGAATAAAATTCTAAATTTCTCAATGAAACCGTTGAAAAATAAGATTATTATGCTACCTATGCAGAGTATTTGGCACTGAACTCAAAGGCAAATTGGTGGACAGTCAGATTCCTCAATGATGATCGTTTGAAGAACAAATTCTCAGAAACGGTGACAAGTTTCTTGTGAATTCAGGAAATTTAGAAGTTAAGGAAAATAAATGTTAACCGCCTCTTTAGTTTTGTGTTTTTAACCGACTTCAAAAAAAAGGAGGAGGTTCTCAATTCGTCGGTTTTTTTTTTTTTTATTGACCGATATTTTGCAGATGATTGTACGAATATGTTTGTTTATTCATATGATCGCGTTGCCTATGTTAATTGAGAATACATAATATGAGTCTACTTCTTCAAAACAATCTAAAAGCCTAAAAGAACAAACAAAAACAAACGCATCTAAAATGATATTCTTTCGGTAAAATATTACATAAGTAATTAATTTTAATGCTAACAACTTATAAATTTTACCCTGATAACTTATTCCCAAACGTCAGAGCCACGAAAGTCCGCTCCGTTTTTGAAACACAGCTCTTTCAAAATAGATGATTAACGAAATAATATTATTATAATTATGATCTATGAATATTTATTCGATTTTGGACTAAACTAAGTCTGCGTTTAAGACAAACGATAGCTTGTCTTCCTATGGTCAGACGACTAAATAAAGTGTTTTCATTATTCCTAGATTTAATTGTTATTACTTAACTATAGTGTCAACAAGTAAATTCAATTTAGGTGAAGGTCGCGGGAAGCCGCTAGAGGTGAGCAGCACATGACCGGTCGTCGTGGAAATCCTTGGGCTAGACCTTTATCCAGAAGTTGACCAACCACACCATCCACTCACTCTATAGGGTCCTTCTAAAATATCTGAAAAAAATTCAACAGTGGGTTCTACTCATGGAACTGAACAACTTTTCCCAAGGAACCTATACTCAATTCGCAAAAAAAAAATTTGGATTTCCCATACAAAATCGGCGGATCAGTTGATTGATTAGTATGAGAAGTCCAAAAAATTGTTTGCGAATTCAGTATAGGTTTCTTGGGGAAAGTTGTTCAGTTTCATGAGTAGAAGCCGTGGTTAATTTTTTTTCAGGTATTTCATAAGGACCCTATACATATATTTTCCAAGATATCTATAGTTATCACTACTGCTTATTCATTGTTGTCAAAATTTGTGCCAAAATGTAAAATATCTAGTTAGTTAATGTGAGTAAGGTCAAGGAACGCCAACCATAGACATTTACCTCTAGACCAGACTAGAACTGCCCTAGCCTCAGACTTAAAAAAGTTTTTATTTCATTATAACCAGAGACAAGGTTTTTTCTGTGGTACCTATAACCGAGCGACGACGACGACCGACTGTGTGCCACGCTGTGGTGCCACGCCACCGAAAGTGCGACCAGATACTTATTTTTATGGTACCACTCAACGTACCACTGAATCGCAGGCAATTGGCGGGGAGAGATAAGTGTCACTTCTTTACTTGAAACTATAGCATTTTTTTGATTTCATCGCTGATAACCCTGTCCTTTACTGTTGAGGTATTTGACGCCAACCACGTGTCTTTGAAGTCCACGAATAATTTTAGCGTGACTGCCGCGAGTTTGCGTGCCAAGTGCCAAATATTTGAATGTTTCCATCTGGGAATAATATTCACTCTGAAATACCTACAACGAAATAGGTAAGTACATGTAATATGGAATGCAATGGTCTGACCGTACAATGGACAAATACCCTTCAGGACATAAGGTCGCTCCGAAAAGCCTGTGAATGTCCCAGGAGACTTGTGCTTCTGGAAGGTGCTGGGTTGGCCGGACTAATCAACTACGCCTGCACGTAATAAGGGACCAAACAGAAGTCTAGATATGGAATCATGCGTCTACCTAAATACAATACAGTACAGTACAACACAATACAATAGTATAATATATATAATAATTATATTATATAATTATATATATATAATTATATTGTCTTTATTATTATATTATGTTTAATAAAATTAGCTGAAACGATTTAAATTAATAAAATAAAATAAGAAGAGATAAACTGATAGAAATTAAAAACAAAATTCTCAAATAAATCTTCTGTATAATGACATATCTATCATGAATTCATGAAAGATAATAAATAAAAAAATAACAGTTCAAAAGCGACCTGAAAGAAATTCCTGGCTACAAAATGCACTATATCTGCTTTGTGGCTGTGAGGTGCCGTAGCGCGTAGCACAACGCTTAGCGGGAAGGATTAAACTGCGTCTAAATATTCAATTTTTAAACGACAACAAAAAAGGAGCTTCTGTATTCGGCCGTTAAGTACATTTATGTGTAAGTAAACAAAATGTATGATTAATTAAAAAAAAAATGTTTATTCAAACATTGCGCCGGAGATTTACGCGATGATACAGATTACAGATTGAACGGTTTTTCCGTGAAATATCGGTTTGAATCCACAACATCTTCGACCAGGTAAAAACGCATATTCGCGAAATAACGAATTTCACGATTACGGTGACCCATACCCGGATATTTAATAACGATCGAATACACGAGTCGATTTTTTCAAGTCGCTTCATACAGCTGTTAGATTATGAAATTGCAAATTATGTGCTCTGTCGATGTCGCTCAAGGTCGAACGTTAATTGTTACGTATTGTCTTAGTATATTCAAAACAGACTTCATTCGCATAACTCGGCAATGTAAACATAGTTATGTAATTGCTAATGAAACATCTGGGTAATGTGTAGAAACTCGTGTATCTTGTGATGAGTTTTTCGGGTTCCGTAGCCAAATGGCAAAAACGAAACCCTTATGGATTCGTCATGTCTGTCTGTCTGTCTATCTGTCTGTCTGTTTGTCTGTCCATCCGTATGTCACAGCCACTTTTTTCCGAAACTCTAAGAACTATACTGTTGAAACTTGGTAAGTAGATGTATTCTGTAAACCGCATTAAGATTTTCACACAAAAATAGAAGAAAAACAATAAATTTTGGGGGTTCCCCATACTTAGAACTGAAACTCAATTTTTTTTATTTTTATCAAACCCATATGTGTGGGGTATCTATGGATAGGTCTTCAAAAATGATATTGAGGTTTCTAATATAATTTTTTTCTAAACTGAATAGTTTGCGCGAGAGACACTTTCAAAGTGGTAAAATGTGTGTGTCCCCCCCCGTAACTTCTAAAATAAGAGTATAATAAAACTAAAAAAAATATATGATGTACATTACCATGCAAACTTCCACCGAAAATTAGTTTGAACGAGATCTAGTAAGTAGTTTTTTTTAATACGTCATAAATCGTAAACCGCAATTTACCTACAACGAACTACAAGAACTTTTATATTATGTTACTTGCTGCTACGGAACCCTTCATGGGCGAGTCCGACTCGTACTTGGCCGCTTTTTTATTCGGATTTATTGGTTCTCGAGTGTGCAGTGGAATAATCCTGCAACGCCTTCTGTTATAAGAACTGTAATAAAATATCATTGAAACTAATTTTATTAACAGTTTAATGAAAACGATCGACTGAAGTTGGCAAGTGTCAAGATTTTTTGTGTTTGTTTATTTTGTTGTAAGATTGTACATTTTATGTACAATACCTCAGTCCTCAATGTGTTTGAATGCTATATAGGGGTCCTTATGAAATACCTGAAAAAAAATTAACCACGGCTTCTACTCATGAAACTGAACAACTTTACCCAAGAAACCTTTGTAATGTCTTTTCAAGTTACCTGCTCAAAGGTTGACTGGAAGAGATCCCTTCCAGGGATAAGTCCGCCTTTGTACAAACTGTTGTTTATTTTATTTACACAATATTGTTTTGTAAAATGTATGTTTTGTGCAATAAAGAGATTATAAACAAACAAACAAACAAACCTATACTCAATTCGCAAAAAAATTTTTGGACTTCCCATAGTAATCATTCAACTGATCCGGCAGTTTTGTATGGGAAGTCCAAAATTTTTTTTGCGAATTGAGTATAGGTTTGTTTGTTTGTTTGTTTATAATCTCTTTATTGCACAAAACATACATTTTACAAAACAATATTGTGTAAATAAAATAAACAACAGTTTGTACAAAGGCGGACTTATCCCTGGAAGGGATCTCTTCCAGTCAACCTTTGAGCAGGTAACTTGAAAAGACATTACAAAGGTTTCTTGGGTAAAGTTGTTCAGTTCCATGAGTAGAACCCACTGTTAATTTTTTTTCAGGTATTTTAGAAGTACCCCATATGACTGACTATTGCTTGTTCTAACATTATCACCACACATCAATTTGTTAACGCTACCTACTTAGAAAAATAAAATTTTACGCAAAGTTTGAAGTTTGAAGAAAATAAGGCAGTTGACTGATTACAGATTACTATTTCTGTCACTTTACATTGTATGTCATAAAGCATGTTACACGCAGCAAAAAGATTCAGACATCACAAGATTTATTTGACTGACTCGGTGGCTAAGTGGTTAGTGATCCTGACCCAGAGTCGTGGGTTCGATCCCCGCACAGGACAATTTTTTCTGTGATGAGCAGAATTGTTTGCTCTGAGTCTGGATGTATTATATCTATATATGTATGTATTTAAAAGTATATGTGTATGTAAATTTATTTATAAATAGTAAATAGTATTTACTAAATAGTATTTAGTTTTATAGGATATTGTTTAAATATAAGTTTAATTAAATTTGGTTTATATTGTTTGAACATAAATTATAATTATTTTATTTCTCAATGTTACTCGCGTTGTGCCTCTGCTTCTTGCCTTTTTTTCCGGACTACGGGTTGTCTGGAAGAAATCGCTTTTAGCGATAAGACCGCCCAGATTGTCGATTTGTTCCTTTTTATTTTCTTATTGTATGTTTGATGTTTCTTGTATGACAATAAAGAGTATTTGATTTGATAAAAATTATCTACGTACAGGTTTTGTTGTTTTGCCAAAATTACATAGCGTACTTAAGCTGATAAAAAACTTACTTGTAGAAAGACAGCCATCTTTGTTACTTCTTAAAGATGCTTATCTATTTTATCATATCTTTGCGAGTAACACAAAGACGGACTGTCCTCTTTTATCAAGCTTAGTACCTTTTATCTTGTTGTTTGTGCAAAAAATGCGCCTCAAATGTTACGTACCCGCCTAGGTTTTATGAATGAAGGCCAATAAAATTATGTGTTTTGAAATAACGATGCCTATTATAAGCATAATAACTAAAAAAAATTCGTTACTCATCGTATTGAACAACTTTTGTTCTACGACTTTGCTCAAATCGCAAAAAAAAAATATTAATTATGCTTATGATAGGCATCGTTATTTCAAAACAGATAATTTTATTGGCCTTCATTCATAAAACCTAGGCGGGTACGTAATATTTGAGACGCATTTTTTGCACAAACAATAAGATAAAAGGTACTAAGCTTGATAAAAGAGGACAGTCCGTCTTTGTGTTACTCGCAAAGATATGATAAAATAGATAAGCACCTTTAAGAAGTATCCAAGATGGCTGTCTTTCTAAAAGTAAAGGGTTTCCAGTGTACCCTTATTTATGAAGCGTAGCGACGCGAAATTTTTTAAATAGCTAAGAAATGCCTCTATTTATTTGTATTTCAAAGAAAATTTAATTTTTCGGTCAGGCTTCAATTGCAACCAAATCCCCCCCCCCCCCCCCCTGGATCCGCTACACGCTTGATGCGAAGTCTCGGATACACGGTTGCTAGCGTGAGTTAGTCACGTGAGAGCCAAAGGCAAGAGCGGATGAAACCAACCCGCATTGCTGGTGTGAAAACTAACCCAACACCTCGGCACGATACCCTCCCCTCGTCAACGGGGTCTGTGAAGGACACGAGGCGAGGGTCGAAATAAAGGCTATAAAATGCGTAAATTCGTTATAATAAAGACTGTAAAAAAAAGTTGTAAATGGACTTCACGTGCTCCCAGAACATGCCAGCCGCTTTTAGTTCCTCCCTCATTCAATGAACACTTGCAGGTACAGCTGGGAACAGATCTGAGTGGAAAAAAGTAGTCTCGGCCCTATGCACCCCTAGGTGTTACAGGACTTAAAAAAGAAGTACAATATGGACAATTATATCAAAAACAAAAACAAAAGTCAGATTAAAAAATAATATAAATACATAATAGGATGTGGCCACTACCTGTCGGCAACAGGGTCGTTACATTTGATGTAGTAATCGTTTACTATAGCTTACAGCAACTATCATTCGCTACTAAGAAATGCCGTAAATACCTGACATTGGCATTTGTAGGTACTCCTAAACATAAGACATAGATACAGAAGGTCCGCTCAATACGCTCACAAAAATCCTAAGCATATACATGCTTATAGACGTATATACGGTCGTTGTAGGCAAGATCACGTACTATGCGATCGTGACCTTGCCTCGAACGACCGTATATTTCTATAAGCATGTATGTATATGCTTACGATTTTAGTGGTTTGTATTGAGCGGACCTTCTGTGTCTATTTTGTGGCGCTGTCGAATCTCTATCGCCACTAAAATAATAATTAGTCACACGCCATCAACGCGCGGCGCACATAAAACGAAATAGGAGCGCTTCCCATTAAAATGGAGGTAATTGAGATGGGTGAATGACTCATGGCGCCGTGTGCCAAGACAAATAAGAAATGGCAAGTTTGTGTCAGGTCAAGAACGTAAATTATCCAAGTATTAATAATATAATATATCTGGGACAAATCACACACGGTCATCTGGCCTCAAACTAGGATTCCCTGTATCCTGGGAACCAGAGACATATACATACAAATATACTTTTAACTACGTACATCTATAGATATAATACACCCAGACTCAGAGCAAAAAAAGTTTGCCCGGTGTGGGGATGGAACCCACGACTCTCGGATCAGAGGTCAGGATCGCTAATCACTTAGCCACCGAATCAGTCAGACTGAGATTAAAGGATTCTTGTTGCTGCCGTCGAAATTGCACTTTCAAATTCTAATGACGAAAACACAGTATACATGATGTAAAGACCACTTCCGAAAAACTTTTATAACATGATGTTCTACAATAATAACGAAACTGAATAACTTTTCCTATGGAATCTATAAGTACTGCATTCCCAAAAAAATTTGACTTTTCATACAAATTGATCCCAATTTTGCATGGAGAATCCAACAATTTTTTTTGAGAAATCTGTATGGGTTCTTTGGGAAAAGTTGATCGATTTAATCGTAAAACCCACCATTTCAGTCTCCGTGAGTTTTTTTACATCCTGTATACAGTATGTTGTATAGTACGACATTTACATTCAGTATGGCCACTCCCTTTGCACTTTTAACGTTTTGCTTTTTTACCATTTTTTGAGCACCTATCGTTTTACTCTTTTACCATTATCAGCCAATAAATCAGTTAGTATAATGAAAGTCGACCGTCAAAATTCCAATTTTAAATTTGGTATGGCGTCACAAATACGTGTTTAGTTACACATATGAGTATTACAAGCTTACCCATCCTCGAAAAAACGCCGCTTCGCGTTATGACGGAGGAACCGAAGCGTAAATACATGATAATGGCGGGATTTATGGCACTTTGCAAGCTGACAGTATTTTAAAACCCTATTACGTATCGTACACCTCTCGCTTTCACGTATATTTGTTTTTTTTTGCATCCAGAATCCAGATGCAAAAGAGGGGTGATATAATGAATGAATGAAAATACTTTTTGCCTTACATAAAAGGAAAATATTTACAGTATATACACGGAAAAAAGTTATACAGAAAGGCAATCTTATTACTACTAAAAATAATGATCTCTTCCAGACAACTTTTGGATATTAGTTTGGGATAAATGTAAGTTTGAAGCGTTTGGGATATAAGCGTATGGGTTTGTGTGGTCTCGCCGATGCAAATGTGGGTTTCTTTATTTAAAAGTAGGTTTACTGTTTCACTGTTTTGTTTCTTATTTATATTGATGACATTCTTTTTAGTGGCTTTCCAGATATTTGAGCTTAAATTTCATCGGTGGTTATTATTAATTTTGTTAATCAAGTATTTTGCTATCAACCAAACCAATTTATCCTACCGCTCGTAACTTCTATAACTCAAAGTTTCGGAAACTTAACGGAAATTGTTAGCAAAGTAATACAAAATTAATAATTTACGTATCTATTTATTTCGTTAGTTTAATATGTCTTCCAAGCTTCCTAAATATATTTTCTTGTCGGCAATTCCGAACGTCGCGTCGTCGTCGTTGAGAAATAAGCGACTAAATCAATTCGTACCTTGCTGGTTAAGGCGGGTGCACATTGCTCAAAATTGCTCAAAAGAGAAATATACTAGACCGTAACCGAAGATTATTGAAGCAAAAAAAAAACATCAATATACAAACTCCGCGGTTTATTGGTTACGCGCGGCCTCTTGGTCCCTAATGCACGGCCTCATGACACATTAGATGCGGCCTCTTAGCCCCAACACGTGCCTCTTGGCCCCCAAACATGCGGCTTCTAGGCCCCCAAACATGCGGCTTTTTGACCCCTAACACGGGGCCTCATGGCGCTCCCGAAATACGATCACATGTGCTATGGGGTCTAAAAAGTGACGGGTCAACTATTCGGCCAACACAAAATCAATACGCATTCATTCATAGTTGGTGAAACTTGTTACGAAAAATAATAAGATATTAAGAAACCCCCATTGAAGTCTCCGGTAGAGTCCTTTTTTCATTTGATAAAAGAACACAGATTTTACGTGTAAATAGGTATATACGTGTTAAATACCAAGAAAATAACATCGTAAGTTGTTGATGATAATTTTTTTTCATATAAACACGCAACATAAACTGGTTATGGATGGTGTCTCTTACTGATGTACTCGTATCTTTTATGCAAAGATTTATATGGAACGCGTCTTCTTATTTCTCAGAATATGTATAGATACTGAAGTTATGTTATTATTATTGTATTAGAATAGAGATGATGAAAGATTTAATGATAATTACTGACTGACAGGAGCCGATACTACGTATATGACTTTGGCTGATTGCAGGTTTGATTTCTTGGCCTAAACTGTGCCTGAATAAAAGAATGAATGAATGAAAACACGTCTTTATTGCACAACAAACAGGAAAATATAAACAATATAAATAAATAAAACTGACTGACTGATAAATAGACACGAACGACAGTTAGAAACTACAAAATTTTAACCTAATTAAGTTTCATCAAGGATACATTTTCTAATATCGTTGCCTAAGTGCCTGAAATGGGATGATAAAGGTAAAAAAAATCGTATTTGCAGTAGACTCTTTACATCCCAAGTCTAGGCGAAGTCACGAGCAAGACAGTACAAACCAGTGAGATAAATAGATAAAGTATTTTCACACCGTAAATGTGAACATCCCTTTTAGCAAGCTTCAGCAAATGTCTCATTATTTCTGTTATGGCGGCAGAAATGTCAAATGGTATCGGCGGGAATAGAACGCAGCAAGAGCAACGTAACGGTGCGGTGCGCGGGCAACGGTTTCATTACTCTTGTTTATTGTAAAATTAGAAAGTGCTTGGGCTAAGTTTCAAGTTATTTTGAATCTCTACTTTTGTATGGATGATTTAAATGAGTTTGTAGTGGTCATTTTGGTTACTATAGTAACCACAAGCTATGGACCATTTTCTGCAACGTGTCTAGTTTTTTAAATATATTTTTTTATAAAAAGAATGAAGCGTCAAAAGCTGCGTCGTTTTCAGCACAATACCATCATAAGCTCCTAAATCCGACTTTGTACACGTTTTTTTCTTATTTTGCTAAGGATTTAAGTAGCGAATATAAAATTCTATAGGTACTACTTATATTATAACCACACAAGACATAAATGTATAGGGTCGATTTCTCTGATTTTACGACCAGATGAATAGATAGATTACAATAAAATTCACAACTTGAGTTCTCTAACAGATAGCGCGTACTACACATATTTTTTACGATCGAAACGAGTGTAGAATTTTAACAAATTAAAATACGTGGTCGCGTTGATCATGCAAGTTAATTGACTTCAAACACGTTCATAACAGGGATGGGTTTGATTTTTATAGATGATGTTAAGGCGTCTATCACAGATGGCTATCGATAAGCCATTCTGCGGCTTTTTAAGCGGCTTGAAAACTTTTGACAAAGAGGTTGTCCACTAGCCCCTCAACTTCAACCGATCTGGATCTGCTACGATCGTACGGTATCCGAAACACGATTTAATATTTTCGGCTCGGTAGAAAAAAAATCCAAAGATGGGTCTACCGTTACTTAAAACTTTAAACAGTTCCCAGTACTATATCAACAGAAAAAAATTGAAAATTATGTAACAATATTGGTTTCGACGATATGAAGGAAACTACGCCATTAGTTTGAACACTTTTATTCAGAAAAAAAAACAAAATAACCTCAAACGTAAATAATTTGCGTGGCACGTGTGGGTGAAACTTGCGTGTAGTACTGCGCAAATGAATGTGCAGTAGCTCTGTGCTACCTCGCCTGTAAATACAAGTTTCCGATGACCAAAAAGATGACTTACGATTCGCACGTTCCATCCAAAACCAATGAAAATAAAACTGGTATAGAGGTATATAAAATGCTTTACTTATTATATTAGTACATTATAAAAGAAGTTATGAAAACGACGTACGCGCCGCATAGTATACGGAGTCTCTATATTAGGTGCTACTTTATTAGTGCCCGATATTTTATTCAGTGCTTCTACTCCTGATTCTGATCAACTTTCCCCAAGGAACCCATAGTCAAATCGAAAAAAATTTTTTGGACTCTTCATACAAATCGATCAGCCGAGCGGCCAAATTAGCACAAAATAGACAGAAGCGCCACTCAATACAAACCACTGAAATCGTTAGCATATACATGCTTATAGAAATATACGGTCATTTCGAGCAAGGTCACGATCGCACAGTACGTGATCTTGCCTACAACGACCGTATAGGTCTATAAGCATGTATATGCTTAGGATTTTAGTGAGCGTATTGAGTGGCTCTTCTGTGTCTATGTGTTTTGTGAAATTAGTATGAAGAGCCCAAAAAATTTTTTGCGATTTGACTATGGGTTCCTTGGGGTTGATCAGAATCAGGAGTAGAAGCACTGATTAAAATATCGGGCACTAATAAAGTAGCACCTTATATATTGTACTTTGCGGCCTTCATTGTTGTGAGGGTAGAGTTATTATTATAGGCTACATGCGTCATAGTGTGATCTCCTTTGTGCGTTATCTGCTTGCTATTGGGGCACGATATCACGGGTCAGAGGTTGCGTATGCACAGGTCATCGACCCCTACACTCAGCAATTAGGTGCATCCAGTGCAACGTAACAATAGACAAAACAGCACAATGGGTTATAATAATAATGATACATTGAATGTAAGTAATGCCACAGATTCCTTTATGGTACATACGGAACACTATGGATATAATATGTAATATACAAGCTATTTTCGATGAGTTTTCTACGTAAAGTCTTTTTCAAGAGTTGGTTGAAAATTTACATACCTATATCTAAAGCATTGTTTACAAATACGCAAAAATTTCTTTAAATCGTACCTATACAAATAGGAAGTTGGTGAAAGCACTTAACTGTCAAAATAGTACAAGAAATAAAACTGAGCACTGAGTAATATAATAACTTATTTTTTGCTAAAAGTATCTTATAAATGATTACTGGATCTTATAACCAATTTTATCTTGGCTGGTTTAATTAAACTAACTAAATTAGAGCTTCTTTGAGGTGATTATCAGCGTAATTATTTGACATGTCAATTAATAAAATATAATTAAACTACTTACACAAATTAAACAACAACCCTTCTCTACTTTATCTCTTTGATAAATAGGTCAAGCTTATCAGCCTCCGATATGATATTATGTTTACATTGAACATTATTTGTGTTCTAGAGTATTCGTTTTCCCGAGACATTGAGAAAACATACATTCATAGGCCGTGTCGTGGACACGCATGGAATCTCAGAATTATGTTGTGAGTTGTGACGCATTTTAGCATGTCCGCAAAATATTTACGCTTGATCTATGTATGAGTTTTTTTAGGAAAATCGTTGAAATCCTGGTCACGGCACCAAATTACAATCACGGAATAAATAGCAAACACCGGGGACGAAGTGAATTGTGTTATTGACTATATTGATAATTCAACGGATTCATGTGGATTGTGTAGAGTCGGATGTGGCGCTTTGAATAACAAAAATAGTACACTATGCATTGATGCAACAAGCTCAGACGAAGCCGACGCTGTGGGCAATCAATATTCCTCATAAGCACCCGGACACGGCGCGATCGCGTCTACACTTCAATAGAAACGCTATCTAGCAGCCGCCAGCGGCGGCGTATCGAATATAAATTACACAAAATTATAGTAGACGCATAAAATCCGCGGTACGTGCAGCCATAGCGCGTCGCCATTTTGAAATCCGACCGGCTATCGGCTGCGTTCTGAAACTCGGAGCGGCGACCCCGTGACCGCACGCACATATTAATGCACTGACCGCCCACGGCCACGCGTTACCCGACCAAGTTTATTTACAACTCAATATCATAAATGAACTGTCCGTAAATGTACTCCGTGACGACGACGTGTGGCTGCGTATCCGCGGTCCACAAATTGTTTGTGAGCCAGACTTGCTGATCGACTCTTCGCGTCCCAGACGCGTTTACTGCTTCGATAGTACCAAACCTTTTTTAGGTGTTTACGAGCGAGGCGATTGGAGCGGCTGAGGTCAGCGCGTCCACATCTACTTTTCGATCTTGCACGTGTATATAGGTGCTCAATGCTCATGGATAAACAAGTTACTGTTTTGCGCTCTGCGGTTATTTCGAAATAGACAGGTTTAAATTCCAGACACGATAGTTTTGTCTGCTTAGTTTTGTCAGATTATTTTACACTGTTGCTATCGAACTTAAAGTAGCTATTGGATAGATAAGCAGGCTCCTCGCTGCATCTACATACGTTGATTGTTTCACAACATGTTTTGATAGACAAGTGGATGGCCATTATTAGTTATGAAAGTAATGTGTTTGCGCGTGAGCATGAGGCCGACGAGGCACAGATAACACAGACTGACTGGTTGAAAGTTGTTTAATGCCGTCTCTGGCGCCTCCGCGTGTGAGGCTGTGAGGTCGTTTATTTTCCAGTTCGGAATAATTTTGCTTCTGTATTCATTTCATTAGAACATTCCGTTCATGTGCTTGTTTTTTTGTTTATTACACCTTAATTCAATTATAACTTGATGATACTGCACCGAAGTGAAATAAAGAAGACGTCTCCTAGGTGCCTTTAATTAGTGGTTAGTTATACCATGTGACTAGTGTAGAGATATTGTCAATACCCTTCAATCATAGCCTGCTACATCTCTTGTAATCTTCATAATCCTTGAATTAATGTGTTTTTTTCGTAACCACCTGTGTTTTGTCCTCGAAGGCCTCTGGTCTGCTCAGTTGACCCTCGCTTTAACATAGTGAAAACATATGCATCCTTGCACGACAAATACCAATCTATTGGCCTCCGCAAGCCTTTTCATAGGTACTCTACCATGCACGCTAAAACTACTGTGCTTATAGGTAAATAACGTCCTCGGTACTGACTCACCAACAAGGCCGTAATTCCGAGGGCCGCTATTATCCAGTGTTTACACCGTACACTTGCAACATACAATTTTCCTAAAAAACACAAACCTGTGTGCATATTCTTTAAAGTTCGCATTGCAGTTCGCTCCGACTTTTTTGAAATCAAACTTTGAATTTCAACGCGAGCACGGTTCCATGGTTCCAAGGAGAATTTATGCTGCGGTGTGGGTTTTCAACTAGCGATGGTGTTGCGTGGCAGCCGCGAAGAGCGACGGGCGAGCAACCAAGGTCAACTTTACAACTGGGCCGGCCGCAGCCATCAT
Organism: Coleophora deauratella; assembly: GCA_958295455.1. Taxonomy (NCBI): domain Eukaryota; kingdom Metazoa; phylum Arthropoda; class Insecta; order Lepidoptera; family Coleophoridae; genus Coleophora; species Coleophora deauratella. Next base: position 3,025,819 of record OY282406.1, read on the forward strand.
TGATTTCACTACGTGACGCAACGTCGCGCCGCGCCGCCGCCGCCGCCGCACCGCCACTGTTGTCCAACACTGAACATGCATTATACAAGTTTTTGCTTCCCCCATGGGCTTTATTCGACCGTAGCGTGGGCGATACTAGTTAATAAAGTTACAGATGTTGGCTTCTGAGCAGAATAATTTCATTTAAATTCTGTTTTAGTTTATCTCTCATTTGCAGTTTAAAATCTAGAAGAGCAATATTTACTGCTTTCACTGTCTGGTCTTCTGTGAAACTATATTGAGTAGTCGCGTCGTGTCTGCACTATGACACTAGTACAGTCTCGTGCAACTAAAAGTATAAAGCCAAATAGTGCAAGTGGTACTAGATGGCACGGCCGGCTACTCTGCATACTTTTAGGTGCACGGGACTGTACATGCGGCAATAGTCGCAGGTGTATACGCACCGTTGCGTAGACGCAACACACGACTGACCTGTCAGTGTCTCGTCTAATTAGTTTTCACGTTATTAGATTTCGTAACAAATTCTCCATCTACAATTGTTTCTTTCGCATCTTTGTTTCTGTGTTCGATAATGATTAATGTTTTAAAGTGTTTATTCATGAATAGTAGATTTGAGCCTTTGGAGTCAGTTGAGACATTGGAGCGCCCACTCATTCGCCCACGCTCTTCGATCGCTCCACGTTTAGGTACCTACTTCCAAACTAAACCTACAATTGTTAGATATTTACAATATTTTTCTCGAATACAATACAAATTTAAAATGGTAAGTAGACACTTTGCACGTTCTTTAAAATCGTCATTTCTTTCAACCTAGCACAAAGTACCTATCAGTTAGAACATCATCTTACACAAATATTCAGTGGGACTTTTGAATGTTGTACTATTCTTTGTTCGAATTAAGGAGCCATCAGATTAAACGTAAAGTCACGACGATAATAGATAACTATAGGATCTATTGATGATCTTTCGCCTACGGTAGTGCCATGAGTATGTTGAGATGAGACTATGACTAGCAGGCAGATGACTGCCAACACCAATAGGTACCTACACTAGGTTTCAAAGTATAGTTATTTTAAAATATTTTATTTTGTATTTGTGGCACCATTTGCAGTGTTTGCGACAACCCGCAAATGGATGCTCCAATTCAAAAAATCACTAAGTCCAAACTAAAAAAAAATCAAAACCGTGAGGTTTTGAATTTTTTTTAGTTTTTTCACGACATTCATTGTTAACTAAGGTTATGATTCTGTTATCAAATAAAACCGCTAAATTGTTTCTATTACTTTTATTTTTCATTATTTTTTTAACCTGCGCATTTTATTTCAGAACACATTTTAAACATAATACTATCAATATGTCAAAAGAAACTTTTGGACTTGGTGATTTCTTGAATTGGAGCATCCAAATAATACACTAGTCTAATCTGTGGCTAGGTATCGAAAGTTTATTCGGTCGAATACATACACATACATACCATATCGAGATTATGGACGCATACTTAAAAAGTAACTACATACGATAAAAATATCAGTCTTGAAGATTTTTCTTCCACACACACATACACCATACTTAATTTTTATAAGCATTAGTTTAACTGTCAATGTTTGTGGTTATTAAACTTACATAATACAGCAAGAAGTTTCCATCAATATTTACCTGCAAAAATGCACAACAAATAATTAAAAACGATAAATCCTAAGGCCACAAAGTGGAATATCATATCACAGTTAGGAATTTGGCAAGACATTATCGTTAACAGAACGAGTATGAAAAAACAAAAGACATCGTTAACGCCGACTACGACGGGTCACAAAATCAATTTATAGCTGTAGAGCTGTGGCTATTTGTAAACAATTCGTTTGCGAATTTGTTAAAATAGTGCGGAGGAAAGGTGGTGAGAGATATGCGAAATGAAATGAAATATGCTGAAGAAAAAAACAAGCGGCGGCGTGCGCGCAAGCAGTGCGGCTAGGCTGCCAAGGCGCGCGGTCCAGATCTGTCAAATACTCGTACGTACGAAAATAATGACCGCCTTATTTTTGGCGGAACACCCGAATATAATTTGCTTCGTTTTGTGAAATATGTAGTTATACAGTGCCCCATCATTAAATGTTCCTTAATGTAGAAGAAAATGCACTTAAAATGCATTTTTTTAAGCATTTTCTCATAATGTTTAATTTTACCAATGGCACACCCCTGAGGTTCCATAGATATCGTCAGAGTTGTTTACCTATTACGACCTCCCTTTCTTACATGTAGGAGGGAGCCAAATAACTGAGTGACCGTAACTGACAGATCGTACCCACTGGGGGGTTGACTTCACAGAGCGACAGTGTTCATACTGTACTGTATGTAAAAAAAATGAAATTTTATTCGAAGTAGGTAGCACTGTACACTTTTCGAACGACATTCTTTTTATATAATAATAATAATAATATCTGGGACAAATCACACACGGTCATCTGGCCTCAAACTAGGATTCCCTGTATCTTGGGAACCAGAGACTGATATACATACACATATACTTTTAAATACATACATATATAGGTATAATACACCCAGACTCAGAGCAAACAATTCTGCTTAAGCAAACAATTCTGCTTAAAATATCTACCTAATATGAGGTTCCTACCACTCGAAACTCGCCGTTTCGGGTAGTGTTTGCGGAGTAAGAAGAAACGACGGGCCCTAAAGAAACTAAGTACATCCAACATATTTTTTGAAAAAGTCTTAAATTCTATTACATCTTATACATCATTACATCTTATTACTATTTAATAAACTGTGCCGGTTACTATTAAAATTGTATGGTAGAGTCTGTGCCGAATCAGAGTCATCATAGCAGGATTTAGTTTCATGAGTAGCTGCACTTTTTTAATACATATCGTAGATTATTTTTTTTTTATTTTTTTACATGTACGAAGGGAAAACTACTCATGTTCAGGTGTTAGTGCCATTTAACTCCCCCTATTGTCGTTGCTATGCAGATTTCTATTGCACTCTCAACGACTCTCATACAGGTACTACCTAACCTACTTCAAAGAGCTTTTACTACGCCTAAGGGACCGGTTTTTTTGAAGTCACTCGTCCTACACAAAACGTAGGGTGTTGAAAGTAAAGGGAGGGAGCAATTAAAAAGTATATAAAACCTCTTCAAAGGGATGTATGTACGCAACTTAAGTGCACTTCAGAATAATGAGTGATGGATGTGTCAGTGTGTAAAATACACTCATTGTGTTTTTTCCCGATAGGCAAAGTGGAGGTTAATGTTTTTCGGGTGTGTGTGTGTGTGTGTGTGTGTGTGAGAGTGTGTGTGTGTGTGAGTGTGTGTGTGTGTGAGAGTGTGTGTGTGTGAGAGTGTGTGTGTGTGTGAGAGTGTGTGTGTGTGTGTCTGTGTGTATAACCGTTTCATTGTTACCGCCTGTAATTAAAGTACATACTTATACGTCCATTATTATCAAAACGAAGAATCGAAGTGATACCTAACATACTAAACAATTGTCACACTTACAAGATGTACTACAATAAGGCTATCCTGCTGCTAAGCTAAAAATTACTTTCATCAAGTGTTTTGGAACACTTTCCCAGATAACCAAAATGGCGAGCGAGATAATTTTCTATAAAAACAATAATGTATATGTTTGCCACAAACACAAATATTTCACGACAAGGAAACAACCTGAAACTCCGCATCTACATCGAAAATAAAATTCCGCTTCAAGTAGTTATTATAAATATAAATGAACAAACAACCGTTAAAACTAAAAATGAAGACGAGATCGCAACAAAACGCCATATTGTAATACAGTATGAGTCAGACTATAATTCTAGTTACACGTGTCACACCCGCTCGTAGAATAGACACACAAACACCCGGTGCACAATAGCATGCTAATGTTTACGGAATTGAGATTAATTTATGTAATTGTACTTAGAAATAATAAACGATGTACTGTACGTACTAGGTACAGACAACTTGAGGTGAAAACAATGTGTTCAAGATGTGACTGCCGTGCTTACGATAAGAGCAGTCAGTATTATAAAAGCAGTAACTTCATCCATTTCGTCATTTAATAATGTAAGAACTAATAAATAAGACAATTAAATGATAATTGATAACGCAGTATAAAAATACTGAATCTGAGCTACACATTTCAAAAATAGTATTTAAAATTTTCTAAGGAAACAATTCGGAAAATGCAAAAATGTGACGAAAACTCGAAAGTGTGTTTCACAGAATTACTGCTCTAATCGCAAGCACGGCAGGTGACATTTCAGATTAGCGTACAGCTCAAATTCAGGATTTCAGTAAGAACTGACAATCTCTGGACAAAGCGAGTTCTGTAGTGGAGACGGCGTTTGGGCAAGCGTAGCCCTAGGTGCATATATGTATACCCGTAGGGACGCCCTATGATATATGCACAGGGGTTGCTGTGTAGAGCTGGATGCGCATGGCCGCTAGGTATAGGTGGCGTGACTTGAGGAGACTATGTCCAACATTGGACGAAATACAGGCTGATTAAGGTGAAGTATTCAGCCAAATATTTCTGCTGGGTTTATTCGCCACTGCTTTATATATGTATACTATATAGGCTTTATAATTTAGACAAGCTCGCTCTCACTTGATGCTATATTATTTTATTATGATCAATATTTATGTAATAAACAATAATGAGTGCATGTATTTTTTTTACTGGGAGATAATAGATATATTGAACAAAATTATATCATGTCTTATTTCATCTAACAATCATTATACCATATGAATGTTATTAGAATGGAAAACTCTCAATAATTAATAATTATAGCTGTTATGAATGTTATTATGTTGTTAATTGTCGCAACTGTTTATCCACTATAGGTAAGCCCTTGGCATTACCTCATATGATGGTAGTAAGTGATGATGATACCCAAAAGATGGAAGCGATACCGAATTTTCTTTTAAATTTGATTTCATTGTTTTTTTTTATTAAGTAGTTGATCAAGTTAAATGTCGGCCATACAAAAGACTTCAACGAGCGATACAATTTTCTGAGCAACGCCGGCCGAAATACATATAATTGATTGTCATCGTCTAAACATCACGAAACTTAGGTGCAAGCTTTCCATAACAAAAGAAAATGTATCTAGCCTCCTCCGTCCTGAAGCATAATTTCGTTTGTAACACTGAAAAAACCTTTCGGACTGTTGGTTCCACTGCTTGGTTCCACTGGTGGGTCCATTAGGATTTCAAAATACTCATGGTGCCATTTTAATAGTGAGGCCTATGCTCCTAGTTTTAATTAGCACATTTTTGGCCTACTGGTAAATTACTTTCGACGTACTAAGGGGTGTATAAGTAAAATATATATTTTGTTTGTCCTCTATGTAACACTTTTTGTATCTAATTCCAATGCATTGCAATAATTTTTATTTAATAGATCGCCAGAGAAAGCCTCACGAAAAAAATACACTATGGTACAAGTGACAATCTATGATGGGTACGAAACGATAAATCTGAGGTTCTGAAGTTTCTTTTCGTATTTTATCTTTACACAAATTGAATGACACAAGAAGGTTGTAAGATATTTTTCCAACTAAACCAGTCTTGACACGAAGAGAGAATATTTTAATCCAGAGCGTAAAATATCACACAGTAGAGCGAAGTCCAATTTAATTAACATCTACGTCGAGGGTTGCCAGATACGGCTTATCATTTCTCAGATTTCCATATGTGGACCTGCAAATGTCCATGCCACTTGGAATTTAATTGCATCTAATTACACCATATTTATAGCAAATAAATACGGTTGCATTTCATTTCATTTCAGACATTTTCTGAGGTTAAACAGAATCCGATTTCAGATGGTCTTTGCGATGACCCATATAAAATCACTAAAGTTTCTCATCGATATCTATGTATATTCTGAACTTTTGAGGCATTTTAAAAAGAGTATAGAAATATTCAAATTTATGTAAAAAAAACTTTTTGGTACCTACCTTTCACTACAACTTTACAATAACTACTACACATAACTTGACCAAACTGGACAACTTTTCCAAAGGAACCTAGCGTAAATTCGTGAAAATTTTACGTTACTTATCCCATACTAATTTGATAAGCTGGCTGGCTAATTTTCGGCTTAACTTTGGAAACAAGAGGAGGTTTATGGACAGGCTTACTAGGACATAATTACTAGATAGAGTTCATGGGAGAAGCTGCAAACTCCCCGACTTTTCAATATTATCCAGTCATGGGCAACCCTGATGTAAGTATTTGCACATTCGCCCGGACACAAGTGCATGCAGTTTCGTTGCAGTTGCTCCGTGCATTGAACTTCCATCCCACAATATTCTTGTATGTCTCGTTTTATTTTGTCGCCACCGTTAATATTGTTAATGTTTTTCAACTCGAGAGGACTTTCAGAGGTTATATTTTAAGTTTTTATTGTTGGACCAGTATTATGTTTCTGATTAATTGCCGCTTCTCCAAGCTGTGATGATGTTTATAAATCGTTTGTCTTTTTGATTGATTTAAGTGATTTTAAAGATAAGTTGCTGCTAATGTGTCTAAAGAATCATTTTCAACATTAATGTACCTTTATAACAAACTGATTTGTCAGGTGATTAAGTGTCTTAAAACTTATTAAATATTTTATACAGCTAGGACATTAAAGCTTCATTTATTACACTTTAAACAAAAGTAAAGAACGAAAAATTCATTATTCAGAGTAAAGTTTTCCGTTCAAACATGACAAAAGCACTTTATCCTGTGTAATAAAATCAGCAAATGCGTAGCTCGCACAGCTCCGACATAGTAAAGTGAGCACTAAATCCACCTCAATTTATGTAAAAGGCTGTAGATAGCGTAAAAGAGAGCTTTACTCATGCTACCAGAAGATAAGGAATGCTGTGTGCTGCCACTTGGTGGGATCGGGGTACCAAAGATACACAAGCGTAGGAGGACCTTATTGTGCAAAGTCAGGCTGGGTGTTTAGTTTACCAATGTTCGCTCTATAGTTCAAGAGTCTATACCAACCGCCTACCTATAACAGTAACAGATGATTCAGTTAGTATCGCGGGATCATTGTTTTTGGCGAATGTATGTTTGTTTATTCTATTCGAGGCCGACATAGTCGAAGTGTCTACTCCACAGAAACTGCATCGTGTGGGACACAAGTCAACAAGGGACTATCCAGGAACTCCCTCGTCCTCCCAGACTCTGGGTATATTTACAGGAACAACAAGTGGATACATCTGGAATGTTTTTCCTATACATATTGCACACCAATGCTTACGTGGGCCATTCCCTGACAGGTTTGTCCATCATATCCACAGCCAAAAGACGAACACTGCTGGACGTCCCCCTACCACAAAAGGGGGGATTTGCCGTAACCGCCACGCTTAGCAGGCGGGTTGGCGATCGCTTTGTGATGGTACTCGGAAGGTCCAGGACTCCGTGATATTGTAAGTAAGTAAGTAAGTAAAGACTTTATTGCTTTTAAACAAGGTATGTACATAAAATGTGATCTTAATAAATTTAATATAGAATCACTTGTTTAGCCATAAATATAGCATGCAAATTATATTACAGTGAATGTGGGCAGACAGTTTATGTAGTATTTGAATAGTATTTTAAATATGCAAGATGCAGTCAAAGGCCAACGAAGTTTTAGATCGTCGGGAAGAAAATTTCTAGTAGTTCAACTGGTAGGACTAATCGGTAAGACTAATGGGAACAGGGAATCAAAATGATGGCCATGACGTAGTCTTGAGACTCTTTTGAAATGAAAAATCTAATAAAATACATTTTTTCTTGTACCAGGGCTCTACTCTTGGGTCCCTACTGCCTAGTCCCTCGCAGGGTCATCGCCCTGCTAACAGCTGACGGGAAGGACCGCCCCCGGCGGGCACCGAACCCGGTATTATCACTCGACGTATCTTTCTATGAGGGTACCCAACACTGCTATTGCAGACAGATTGTATCAGTCACTGGGTATTTTGGTACGCATGTCAATAAAATGAAATAATTTGGTCTAGGTTGCTGTATATGAAAGGTTTGTTAGCTGAAAATCGGTAAATATAAAAGAAATAACATTAACTTCGAGATATAGAGCTTATGAAATGGTAGATGCTTGTCATGAAACTAGACAACTTTTTCAGAAACTTCTACATTAGGAGCAAAAATTGATTTCCCATACCACTTTTATTTAGATTACGTATTTAGATAAATCATTATATTTTATTTTTTATGGTCATGATTATTAGCATAGGCTATATGGTGTCTCACCCATACAAAAGACATCAACGAGCACCGCATTGCTTTGGTGGTTTTTCAAAGCATTTCTTTTTTTGTAAAATTTGACTGCGTTTGACCACATCTCACCTAATGGAAAGTGACGATGCATTCTAGGATGGAACAAATGATCTCAAATACTAAAAACTTTATAGTAAACCTAGCTCAGACTCTTCCTCCAGCCTCCAACTTTTTTACTTATATAAAAAAAAATACTTCTCTCCAAAAGTTTTCGAGAAAATAACGGCCATACAAATTCTTATTGAGTAGTCGATTACAGAAGCACTTTTTTTAATTCAGCGATAAAAAAAATACGTTTAAAGTTTCTTTTCTACTCTATTAAACGTTAATGAAGTTTTGACTCATTTATTGTGTACAAAAATATTATAAAGGCAGACTTAATATAAAAGATACACAAAGGGTAATGCTTATACAATCATCATATAGGTAACATGCAAGTAACATGGATGTGATATGTTTCTTTTTTCTTTGCACAATTTTAACTATGTATTTACTTTCTACTTATAGTATTAAAGGACGAGTTATCTGGTGATGTCAGATTTCGATAACTCTCTTAATTGGTTTTAAAAAGTATTTAAAAAACTTTCCTTGAACACATTTTGGACTTTTTTAATGAGTCAAATCGATTTGTATGAAAAGTTAAAAACAAAAGATGGAGAACTTTTTCATGTATTTTTTTTGCCAATATCATGTATCACAGACAGTCAGTATGTTGACTACAATATCACCGAGGAAAAAAATGGATGTTGTTGATCAAAACAACATTCTGTATAATTTTATGATGATGTTCTTAGCAACGTCGCGTCGCTATGAGAACTCTTTATAGCGTTCCACAACAGTGAAAACGATGCTGCTTGCTGCCTGCGCCATACTCGTTCGTAACATCGCGAATTCAAAAATATTTACATAAATAAATACGAGAAGAGACCTTTCCTGTACAAACTAAAACAACTCGTTTCTCTACTGGTTTAGCGTTGTCTCTTTCACGTGGTAGCCGAGCAATTAGTGTGAGCGTGACAGAGCGACAAGGTCACTGGTCAGCCGTTCTCCGTCAGACAGCGGCGCGGGCGCGGTGCGCGGGCGGCTGCGCGGGCGCAGACGGCACATCGACATGGCGGCTGGCGGTAGACGTGACGTCAGCAGGTCACGACTCGGAACCAAACCACACCGCTGCACCGTCTCTAGTCGCCAACGCCAACTTGCGTCGGAAAACTAGATGCATGGTCCGTAACCAAGTGAACATTGTTCGTGAGTAACTTCAGTTGCTCTTTATTATGTTAGTGTGGAATGCGTGATATTAATGGCCGATGGCGAACTCTACATTTACATAGCTAAGACAGTTGATTTATCTACTGTTTCGCTCCAAAGTTTTTTTTATCTATGTCATAATTTTCTTCTAACTATGCTTATAAATATAGACTTGGCACATTTCATGTGCTTTAGAAACAATATTGCGATGAAGCATAGAAAAAATGATGATAATGATGAAGTATCCGTATTTATCAACATTTGTCTCCCAAATTATTCTAGTTTAGGAAACAGAGACCAAATAGTTTTCTAGATATATTCCACGAAATAAGTAGAGATACATAGCTGGATTGTGCGAAGGATGATATGAGTGTCGATGGAGTGAGCACTGGGATGACAGTTAGGAGAGATGAATAGAAGAAAAAGACATGACTGTTAGGAACAGGGTAGGTAGATGATGATGACTGCGATGATGACTGCAAGTAATAAGTTAGTGAATAGGTACTTGATGTGGAACAGAGCCGTCGCTGTTTCTCTACTGCAACTGCGACACAACTTACAAGTTTAATCCTATTCTGTACAACTCACGTATCTTGTACTCTACTTGCTTTCATATTATGTCATTCTATTAATACATTTCAAATTGTCTGAGAATTAAGACTATTATATTACAGTATTAAGTTGGTTACACAAATAAGTCCATCTGTATCGCGTCGTTCTTTTAATTTTGAGACTCTATGATTTGTTTGCCTCTAGAGAAATATACCCAAACGCCTTTATAATGCCATTAGGTTAAAGTTTTTTTATATTATCTATCATACATAACATACCTCCTCTTTTATGACCTTAATATTTAATTTCAGAACCCGGAACTTCGTGACAGAATCGTGTAATTATGTACTTTGACGAACAAGGTATTTGTGTTCCATAAGCATGTACAATTTATTTTTGTCTTCTTCTTGGCACAAACAATGCAGTTGTCCAAAAAATTACAGAGCAAAGGACGATGACCGTATTATCTATTTCCATGTACTTTTTTGGTACAGATTTTCATGCTGAAATATATTTATCGGGAACTGGTGGAGAGCCTGCGACTACGCAATTTAGAAGTCGCAAGTATAAGCCGCGCATCATCGAACGTCGAACCCGTTAGAAATCCAGTTTTCCCCATAACCTTCAACACCTTATTTCACCAACTTAGAAACTGATATTTAAAAAAACTCCAGTTAGTGCTTCTCAACTCCTTTCAAGGAACAAATGCTCCAAATTTCTATCACTCAGTCAGTATATATCACGATGATTGATTGATAAATCTGGTGCGGTAGTTACAACAAGTGTGATTGTTACATTTTTTTTTGATACATACATATTTTATATAATTATCTTCTCTGTGGTCTGTATCGCTCTTCACGCCTCAAATTGTTTTCATATCCGCGCACACAACAATAATTTCTTCGTAAGGTTTTCTCCTTCACTTTCCTATAATATGTATGACGTCAATCTTCTTTTCTTAATTTTTGTATTCAACAAAGGAAAGAAAGAAGCATAGATGGTTAAACAATAAGCATGCTAAATGTACAGGTTTGTAGGTTTTCAGGGGGAGGGATGACCGTATGAGTCAGTGATGTACATTGTACATACTAGGTATTACATCTAAATTGAAGTGTGTTGAGTGGGTAGTCCAACTTTATTTTTAAACGTGGCTAAAATGCACATTTACTACTTACTAGATGTATATTATATTGAGATTGACCGTTTTTCGGCAATCTTCGGGCACATTGTAAAAATCGAATAACTGAAAACATTGACAGACTCGGTGCCCTAGTGGTTAGCGCTCCTGACTATTGATTCGAGAGTCGTGAGTTCGATCCCCACCCAGGGCAAACATTTCTGTGATCAGCAGATTTGTTTGCTCTGTGTCCGAGTGTATTATATCTATATATGTATGTATTTAAATGTATATGTGTATGTATATCAGTCTCGGATTCCCATAATACAGGGAATCCCATAATACAAGGGACCGTGTGTGATTTGTCCTGGATAGTATTATTATTATTATTAAAACTCTTGAACAGATGTTCATCAAACCAAGCTAAGGACCACCGCAATAAAACTTGCTTTGAAAAAACGGCATTTGAATCGGTCCTCTCATTTTGATCTAGACCCATTTACATCTATGTAGATGCCACAGACAGAAAATTAATACGATTATGATTAGCAGATCACGCGGGAAGACTAAGAAATGTCAGTTAAAAGTGTTTACGAGTAAATCGACTTTCTCGTAAACACTTTAAGAATAGAATAGAAAATATTAACTGACGTTCCTGGTTCTTCCCGCGTGTTCTTCATTAGATCTTAGACTAAAGAATCTTTCTTATATCTATGAATTAGATAAACAAATTTTACAGTATTAAAGTTATGTATGACTCTAATGGTCAGATGTTACGTAATGGCACTGCTAACTGGTAAGTACTAAAGATCGGTACACGGCAGTTTGTCAACGGCCTAATAATACATTTGGCGGTGTGACAAACAGCCACCAGCGGTATACGTAAATAAACCGAGAGTCGGAACAAGTGGGCTGCGGAATGGTCAATAATGTGAAAGTCATCTAACCGCAGTAAGTAGCTGGTAACCGCGTTGGATGTCATTGTCTGGTCTGGGTTTGTTGTGTGTGACTTGGCGGGTTAGACGGAAGTAATGTTGCTACAGACCTTAATTTCTTATGAGTTTGCATGTTTTGTAGTGTTTCGCTATAAAAAAAACGATAAGTAAGTATAAAATATAATTAATAAAATTTATAACTATACATACTTAGAATTCAGTTAGAAAATCTTGGCGATTAATGATGGATATTAAAATGAAAAAAAAAATGCGTAATTATAAAAGCATAGAAATGATTATTGTTTAAACCAAAAATAAAAATAACACTGCGATAACCGTCCTCTTCACTAAGTTTTATTCAATAGATAATAAGAGTCTATGAAACAAAGTTTAAATTAATTATATCAAAAAAAAGACAAACACAAAAAATATATTGAAAATCATTATATTCAAGGGAAGCGAACTTGTTCATCTTAAAAACTCGGAAATTCTACTGTATGCATATACATACCTACATATGCAGGTACAATATAAAGATGACAACTTTGAATGATTTCATAACCCCATTTGTTAGGCTCAACAAAGTAACTACCCCCGTGCAAAGTAAGCTCGGTCAACACATCCCCGCGCAAACAAAGTACCTCACACTATGTACTATGTACTGTACCAGCTTTTCAATTACCATTTTCCACCGTGTGCAGACTTGGGCGCGGTTAGGGTTACCATACATTCACGATTAAATTTGGACCTCTACCCGGGGTTTCTACACATGAACCAAACTTTTTCATAAAGTATGAAAAGTTCTTTCCAAAGTATGGCCCAGACCAATGTGCCAGCCAGTCAGGCCGATATTGGGTTTTTAATAATTTTAATACATGCTGCCAAAGAAGCTGCTTAATTAAAGTATATGTAATGTCTTATTCTTTCAAAGTTCTTTCGCTTACATAAAGCTGTTTTATAAAAGTTGCTAAATATTGATTCTTTTTAAGTCTAAATTCCATACAAGATTTTTTTATAATTGTTGTTATCTTAGACCAGCGTCGCAAGGTGGAAAATTTTGATTCTGCTTTTAATATCCCTGAGTTCGCATTGCACAGTTTAATTAGTATGTACTGGAAAATGGGTTATCTTGCCTAGACTAAAGCATGGAAGCCACAGAAAGACAGCTGAAAAAATCCCACATTCCCACAGCCCGTACAACGTACTGACCGAAGCATACGACCTAACAGGACCTGGCATCAATCCAATCGGACATCGGACATTAGAAGTGACATCACGGAAATCCTGACACTTTCAAAGTGCAGTTGGAATCCTGAAAAAGCTTTAGAAATCCTGATCAAGCGCGCTACAAAAAAAATAGCGGAATATAACATTACAGGTTGGTCAAGTTATACTGTGCTTTAGTCATACGTGTTAACATTTTCTGTTTGTTTTGTAGCCTTAAAAAGGAGCCCAGGTAACCCTAGGCGTGGGTGAAAGTGCAAAAAGCGTGGCACAGCCTAGTTGACCCAAATAGAGGCAGGGCGTTTCATCTCGCCAGCAGACACGCCCGTCATTTCACAGACTTTTCGCCAATTCATGGAACGTCAGCGGTTTTGGGGGAAAACAAGAGCAGGTTGTTTTGTATTTGTTTGCTTTGTTTATGAACAAATTATGTAACTACTTAGTTGGTTAGGTGAACCGTGATTAAATAAGTTGTGAGAATGAGAGTAAGTATAAGTAGCAGGTTTTTGTTTTTGGTATATTTACCTATCCTTTTATCATTTCTTTGCAGTTAACTTCAGTACATTTGAGCATTTCTTGTATGAAAAATATCTTATTATGAACAAAGTATAAATGATATGACTTTATTCGATATAATACAAACTGTAAAGGAGCCGACTACTGATTTGATATATTTTATCAAATTTATGCCAACGGAGCAAAGTTTTTATTCATCTTAATAATATACATACGTAAACTATACCAACTATACCAAGGTGTAAATAAATTAAAAATAAAATAAAATTTTCACATGTCAATGTAATCCACCAAAAGGCTTCGTTAATCGAATAGCCCACCCCTGGACGCTCCCGATGCAAAGGGGCCCATTACGCTTGCAGCGTTTCCGCGCTGAATAGCAAGGTGTAAATATAATTATTTCGTTAAGAACCTATTTCAATTTCAATTTCAATTTATTTTTTTTCGTCAAACATAGGTAAATACAGGATGTTAAAAAAAAATATTATAACTAATGTTCTCTATGTTTCGCCAATAGGCATACTATACTATCCGTATTGAAAGGTTACCTCCGAGTTAATTTTGGGACACCTGAGAAAATATCATCTCGAAATTTTGCCAAAAGAGTGCTCCACTCGATTCTTTTCCTTCGTCCACTTGACCACGCCCGAAAAACACTTAGTCTGCAGATTTTGCGGTAGATTCGAAAATTGGAAAAATTCGCTGACTCTCTGACACGCGAATTCTTGTTGAATTTTCAGGATACACGTACTCGTATGGGAAATTTTATGCTAAATAATAGCGCACGGACCACACCAAAAAGGCTTCGAAAAGCTCATCACCTGTCATAAGCACAGTTAAATATTTGTTTTTTTTTTTACCCTCAATAGATTTTTTTTACCAATTGGTAAGCCCTTGGCATCATCTCACCTGATGGTAAGTGATGATGATGCCGAAGATGGAAGCGGACTTACCAAGATTCCCCAACGCGGAACTTCCAATGGGGAACTGGATAAAACATCGCAATGAACGATTTGAAAATAAAAAGATAAAAGAGTAGGCAATAATAATCTTTTAGTAGTATGATATTTGATTTTAGTTAAGTATTAGGGCCCAGCTTTAAATCTAAATGAAATACTACCCAGAAATTTAGCATAATATTAAAACTATGAAATCACCATCAAATAACCAAAACGCGGCGCTCTCCTAACTTTAACCCCTCCGGCGCCCTCCCCGTCTGAACAAGGCCACCCCGCGGGAGGCCCACGCCCGCCCGGGATAACAATTTTAGCTCGGAGCCCGCTCCCTGCGTGGCGCGAAAATGAGAAATGCCATGACTTACGAGCTACAACACCTTCAGTCACTAGCGTCTGCTGATGAAGAATGGCTGAAGTTGTGAAAACGAAGATACGTGCGGTATGTTGAAAGATGAGTTGGTGGAACTTATGAAACTCTGATCTATCATACAATTATATTTAATGCCTTTCGTTGTCTGCTTCGAAGACTTGTGTGAAATATGTTTATAAAAGTAGTAGATGATGATTTTGATTTTGATCAGTTTTCCATGTAAAGTTTAACACCCTACTGTTTCAGTCATTTAGGGATCAATACTAACAAAATCTCTATTATTGTTTTATTTTGTTTATATCTTAAATCGTTTATTTTAGGGATTTCTGTATATTTATGTCACTATACTGTTTTAATGTATATACAAGAAAAAGATTTGCTAAAAATATATCTATTATAGATGAACAAACGATGTTTATGGTATTATGAAAATCTCGACTAAGTCACCTACTTGTTTTAAGATTAGTTTTTTTTGGAACAGAATGAATTAATTTTTTTTATGGACCACAAAGTCAAATTATAGTAAAATGATTTATGAATCACGGGTAAAGTTTAGTTTCGTGTACAAGGGAAGTCAACAAAAAAGCTAAAGCCGCAAGCATATTGTAATCAAAAAATAAATAAGTTATGATAAAGCTGTCTCTCCCTTCGAGTGGAACGAACGGGTTTAGGTACATTCGCCGGAGCAGTTTACACGTGCCTCGTGAAACCAGTCTAACCTCTGTTTTAGTTTTAGTATCAGCTAGATTGATTAAATTTAGACCTAGGGCGCATGCGTCAAAACCTACTGTCAATCCTCTTTGTAACCTCCACGATGCCGTGTGAAAGGGATGGCTGCGTACAAAATGACTATAATGTTGAGGGCGGAAGGCTGTTAGACCCATTGAGTGTCGGTTAGGGTTAGATCAATGAACTGCTTGGGTACACGTGCTTGCAATTTGTAAGAATTCCAGACACGGCGCGACAGCGGCCACGCAATATGCCAGGTGTTTATACCGGAATGGATGCCGGAAGCCTTTTTGGTTGTTGTGCTTAAGGCGTTTAGTCAAACGAAGGGCTAATTAAAGGATTTAACGGCTATTATTTAATTCAAGGCTTTTTTTTATTCAAGTTATTTTTATTTGGCAGGTAAGTAATTAATTTTAGCAATAAGATTTCGTTTTGCAATTTATTGTTTTAACGGTGCGGTAAAGGGGTACAAAATGTGCTCACTTGAATAGCAAAATACTATAAGCAGCATCTAAATCATCAGTGGGTATAAGCTCCGTTAACTGGGAATTTCTCGAAATCGTACTGAACAGATTTTTTCAGGAGATGCGAAAAAGGTACTCAATGTTTGACAACAAAGAAAAAGTCTACATCATTTTTTCTATTTATCCAAAAAAGCGTTAAAAATAACATCTAAATCAAACAAAATCAAATTAATATTAGTTATATCAATGACCTGTTGGTAAGGCTTAATGTTCGCTTTGAAACGGTTTTGAATTTCGTAAGATCGCGTAATTGAAATTGCAGTTTAAGTGACAGGTATAATACATAGCTAGAATATTATTCCCAGCAAATTGAAACGTCGTCTTCATAATAAGATATTAGGTAGATACTTAAATTTTACGAGATATTCCAAAACGTTTGGTGCGTAAGCTTTTAATGAACTCCACTATACCAAGCCTCATTACGGACGTAATGAGGTAGGTAAATAATGTAGAACGTAGGGCTCACATAATCTGGGGTCCTGAATGAACGCCGAGGGCCTCGTTCTGAGCTGAGAGGTACCGACAGCAAAATTGTATAGGGCGATGAAAGTGCCAAGATAAGTGAGAAAAGTGTTCGAGGAAAATTGAAGAGTCTGAAGAAAAAAGATTTTGTTACGTAAAGCAAATTCAGCATCTTATTCATAATAGGCACTTCGGATGTCTTTCTTATTAATTATCAACGTTTTGGGCGGTTTTTCTCTGTAATGAAAATTGAAATCTACATCTAATATTCTAACTAATTTAAAAAAAAAACATCAAATGTGTCTAACATAGGACATGGGGATTAAGACAAAGGCATTACCTTATAAGAACACCAAAATTATAGTCTATATCAATAAAACGAACATACGATACATAAAGGTTACCTTGAACAAATCAGCTGACAGCGATAAGGCCGCCTTTGCATATTTTGTATTTGAACTATTCTATAAGGATGAGCTGCGTTTTGTAGTTGGTCTCTCTATTTAGGGCTATTTCATAAAGGAATATAATTTTAAAATTAAGTAAATACTAGAAAATATTCGTTTAATAATAATAGATAGATAGATACTATAGGTCGTACGTAACTACCAGTTTTCATGCATTCCTTCAATTCATCACCAACGTGTAACTCTACCAAGAAACAGTCCGCTGGTACTTAAATATAGCCGAACTTCAAAAATAGAATTACGATACGTAATTTGTATGCTGATCATACACTGATACACTGCCTTGAGGACATGTGAAATGTATGGAACATGGGGATTGTATGGACGTGGCACGTGAGCCGTGTGGGCCGGGTAGAGACAGCTTGTGGACAAGCGCAGGGTTAATTATTATAGAGCAAAATCATTACTTTTTTCTAAAAAGTTAAATAATTCAAAAACCATCCAACTTTTGTTTAACCTATGTTGTTTTTATTTTGTTGGAAAAGAGCCCAGCTACCTTCCAGTACAATTTGATTCACTCATTTTGGGACACCTTGATTGATTGACTTGATTTTTTAATGAAAATGAAATGATAATATTCGCAAAAAATATGTTGTTTGGGCAATTTTAAACGTAGCGTTTGTATCTTTATTGGTCAATTGTATATGGATAGTTTATTTTTTTATATTTTGAAATCTCAACAATGTCGTAGAATATTTAACTACCAATACGTCACCACTGACTGATGGGGCTAGAGTGTCTATTGCTATAATATCTAGGACAAATCACACACGGTCATCTGACCCCAAACTAGGATTCCCTGTATCTTGGGAACCAGAGACTGATATACATACACATATACTTTTAAATACATACATACATATATAGATATAATACACCCAGACTCAGAGCAAATAATTCTGCTCATCACAGAAAAGTTTGTCCTGTATGGGGATCGAACCCACGACTCTCAGATCAGAGGTCAGGATCGCTAACCACTTAGCCACCGAGTCAGTCGATGGCTAATAAAATAAACTATGTATGTTTTTCCCCGACTGCAAAAGTAAAGAGTAGTTTTTCGGGTGTTTATTGTGTAAGTAAATCAGTGTCATTTTCACTGCCTTTAGCTAAAACGGCTAGATGCTTGTATTTTCGAGTGCGAAGTCATCTTGATCCCAAATTGATCCATATAGGAAATGGAAACATTTTATGCAGTCAGGTTTTGATTATATTTTTAAACTAGTTTTAATCTATTTTTTATTATTAGAATATAGAATAAAAACTCATTGTAATTAAATGCCTAGTTATGCAGGCAAGCCGACCAAATGTAAAGTAACGTTGTTGCATTAAACAGCAAGATAGTAAGGACGATATCATTTAGTCGAGTTCTCTGCTTAACATCGCGCGTGGATTTCCTATAGATTCTATAGACCATAGAGTATTTTAGTGTGGTGTGGCGTCATGCAGACCAAAGTGGCTATGCACTAGTCTGTCTACGTCACAAGGTTTATGCATTTTGTTATGTGCTATTGTTTTACTTCGAGAAAAACCACAAACAGTTTCCTGATATGGTAAAAGGACTTTGCTTACTTTTAGCAGATTATTTTTAACCTTCTTCTTAAATAGGGCTATGCTATATGTTTGAAGCCTATGTTTATGTCTGTCCGTTCAAGCCAAAAACGTTAAAAAAACTTACGACACTTAATCTTCCAGGGAAACGAGTTTTTAGCTAAAATAAAATTAATCTACAGACTCTTAGCGAGATTCCGAAAATAAAGTTTACGAGAGTTTACGTGACAAATAATTTACTGGCCAGTTAAAATTTTCTTTTTAATACTTACGACGAAAGAGATTTTCTACCTACGCGTTTGCGTCAAAAACTTTTTATTTTTTATATCGCATTAAAAAGGCATATTTTTTTATTGACCTCATGTGTCGCGATATCACAGCTGGGTTCTGACGTTTCAATGTTTTATTTTAGATTGGTTGTGTTGTATTTATGTAAATCGAAAAATTATTTATGAGAAAACAAAAATAAAATGCAAATTCGTAAAAACCGTTAACAGGTCCTACTACAGTTTTGTTATTTTGTTACACCTGTAAAATGAAAGAGATGAAGAATCGCTTAAACAAGATAAATTGCAGTATTTTGTTATGAACAACTATATGCACATATATCTGAAAAACGGGCATTAATGTGGGTCAAATTGGGGTTCAAACCTGCTCGCAATCAAAGTTCTTTTGAGGAATTTCTCTGCATCTGGCAACCCTGCAGATAACCAGTTGCAAAAGGAGTTGCATTGCGTGCATCAGCGCAGTTCGTTGCCCTCTCGTATATGTATGTTTGTTTACAAAGTGTGTGAGCCAGTTTGCGCATTTTGTGACCGTTTAATTCAAGATGTAGTGAGAAAAGTCAAGTCGCGACTAGGTAAATTAATTTTAACAGTTTAAACAGTTGACAGTTTAAGTGTTACTAAGGAGTTTGTATTCCAGGTACCTTTTTTTATGGCAGCGGTGGCAAACGAGCAGAGAGTAGACGG
This sequence comes from Coleophora deauratella, assembly GCA_958295455.1. Lineage (NCBI taxonomy): Eukaryota > Metazoa > Arthropoda > Insecta > Lepidoptera > Coleophoridae > Coleophora > Coleophora deauratella. The sequence continues at coordinate 3,045,734 of OY282406.1, forward strand.
ATCACCTGATGGTAAGCTATTACCGCCGCCCATAGACACCCGCAACACCAGAGGAACATATTAGCAAAAGGTATAAGCTAATAAAGGTACTGGTTAAGTGGTCCCGAGACCATCAATTTCTCTGGAGCCAAAGTTTTATTAAAAACAAAATTAAATGTTAAAGTGGCCATGTTGTATTTAAGGATCGGACCCAATTTTGATTCTTTATACCAACAATTTTTGACTCTTCCTACGGATCAATCTGCTATTTGGGCAATTTTGTATGGAATTACCAAATTTTGCGAATTTGCCAGTGTAGAAATAAATTGATCAGTAAGATGAGTAGAAGCCCTAGTTAACGGGTGCTACATTTATTTTTACACCCTGTATTGTCAAAGAGATGAAGTATAGTATCACGTAAACAAGATAAATTGCTGTAAGTATTTTAGGCATACAGGGTGTTAAAAAAGTGCGTTTGAAATTTTAAGGGGTTACTCAGAATCAAGTAACCGCGTACAGGAAAAATATTGAAAAATTCCGATCTACAACTTTTTCAGTTCCCATATAAATTCTTGAGTCACTATGGTCACTATTCAGATTGAGTATGGAAAAGTGAAAATAAAAGATGTAGATCGGAATTTTTCAATATTTTTTCTATATTCTGTACTTGATTCTGAGTATCTCCTTAAAATCTCAAACCTACTTATTTAACAAATTTTATTATTTAATAATTACCTACTTGGTATTCCCAACTTTTCATTGGAATAAACAACTTAATCGTTGGTAGATAATAAGTCTTTTTGGTTTACTGATATGATTTAAACATTACTTACAAAAAATATCGTGAATATCTATTGTGGAAAAGATTCTAAGTAGGTACTATTTTAGATTAGTTAGTGAAATCTTGCGGCAAAGTAATAATTTCGCACATTATTATAGACAGTTTGCATTCGCATTGCAAAATTATGCGATCAACCTGCCTAACGTGTTTTCTCCTTTATAGCCATTAAATATTATAGGTATTTCGTAGATAAAACATTTTGTTCCGAGCAAAAATTTTGACTATTTAGGTAGGGCTGCCATTTGTCCTAGTTTGAAGAGCGTCCGGGGGCCGTCCGAGCGGGCTTCACAAAAAGCGTCCGGGGAAAACCCGGACGCCTTCTGTGTCCGGAGGACAGTCTATCAATAGAATGTCATTCAATAAATTAAAACAAATTTTAGTTAAAAATTCGCTAAACCACATCTTCCCACACATACTTCGGCGCGGCTCGTTTTTGCCGTGTAGTCGGGTATTTAAAATTTTGTTGTATTTATAAGAAAGTAGGGCTGAGCATTTTCTAAGTCCACCTGGCTAGCTACCACTATCTTATCTCAGTATAGCCGCCAAATATCAATGTTAACTAACATCATTGATGTGTTGTGGACGTGAAGATAAAGGTAGTGAAGAGCCATAAACGCAAGGAAGATAGTGAAAGGGGGTGCACTTCCTCTGGCGTAAAAAAAATATTCAGCAAATATACGGAAGAAGCCATAAAAAATTCTTATTCACATAAAAGGATACATATTTATGCGGTCATTTCTTAATTAGCAATTACTTATTATTATTACAAAACGGATACATTACATGCAGATGCACCCCCTTGAAAACAATCCGTCGTCGCCCATGTATTTATTATAAAAATCTAAGGTGTCCGGGGAAAAAATCCCAAATGTCCGGGGTTTTCGTAATTCTTGTCCGGGATCGGCAATTTACATATTTGATGGCAGCCCTACAGGCAACAGACTGCTTCAAAAAACATTAAATATCAAAAATATTAAAAGGGAAATATAAAAACATATAATATTCAAAAAAGGTTTGATGACCAAGGCTGCCAGCGACATCCTCCCCTCCTGTGACGAAATCACAATCCTCAAAATTAGGAGTAGGAGTTCACCGGCAGTTAGGTCATTTTAAGATAAAATGTTAATTTGGAAATCTACATACAAACAGTTTACGTTTTCACGAATGTAAATAGTAATAACATATGATAAGTTTATAATAAATACTTTGAACTGATAAAATCTCTCGGTTATGTTATGAAAAACTAGGGGAGCTATAAACTCCTTGTGGCAGAAAACCCAGAACCGTCCTGAATTTTACAACCAATCACTGGAGGACTTATCAAATTAAAACTGATTAAGAACCCGATTAAACTATCGGCCGATAGAAAGTCTGTAGTGTGCGGTGTCTCTTAGTCTGAGGGACTTATGAACTATCTGTACAGTACAGTCCGTCCAGTACGGCTCTACTTCAGACTCATTGTCAGACTAAAGAGTATTTATACTTCAGACGTTATTTGACAGGTCATGAAGACGTTGCTGGAGAACTAGTATAATATTTTATATACACTATTATATACACTACAAGTACATCTGCACAGTATACATAGTCCATCACAACAAGAAATTGTTTAAAAAGTCATTAGCCGCATAGAGACAGATAGAACCTCAGTGCTCCCACTGCTGGCACACAGTAGTCTTTCCGTATTTCAGGAGATAAGGCCTTGGGCTGTAAATTCCTATACACATAGGTAAGTTACCGCAGAATCGCCTAATCCGTTAATTATTTATGAATAACGTGGCCAATGATCTCTGAAATCTTAGATTTACCAGCTTATCCTATGGGTAATGTCGGTGACTTCAGTTCTTCTACGGATCTCGTGATGCCACACACTGCATCATACCACAGATCATAAGATCTGGGTACTGCGCCATAAATGCCGAAGTGAGAGGCTTCGCACAGTTTTTTGCCGCGCCTGCCGCCTCGGCCAATCACAGCTCGCTGCAGTCACCTTCTAATACAAGCTCAATGCTGCGCGCACGCAGAAAAACATTCAAACTTAATATAGTCTAGGTAGTAGGTTATTGTAATATTAATGAGTTGTCTAGAATAAAATATAGAGCATGTTAAAAAAAATGCGTTTGAGATTTTAACGGGTGACTCAGAATTAAGTATAGAATACAGGAAAAATTTAAAAAAAATATTTTTTTTTGTTTCACATACTAGTGAATCAAGAATTTGTATGGGAAACTGAAAAAAAAGTTGTAGGTCAGATTTTTTTTATATTTTTCCTGTATGCCTTACTTGATTCTGAGTAACCCCTTAAAATCTCAAACGCTACGGCTTGGTACCTACTCTTCTTCTTCTTTTCGTTTCGATGTTTTTTTATAGCAGTTTTTAGTTTATCGGCGCAGTAGGTAGCCACGCGTACAGCATTATATGTGGCCCCCTAAAGGTCTTCAATAGTGCAGGTGTCCGGGCACTCGGGGCAGCCAGTAAATGGGTAATTGTTTGTGGGTTGGCTCCACAAGAGCACTCTCCTTATTCCCGTACTAACGGCCTAGGTTTTAAGAAGTCATTACACTACAGAACCCACAGATGAACACAGGACTATTTAACTAGGTACCTATTACACTATTTCGTCCATCAAGTAAAGTTTTACATAAATGCTTGTCCTGAGTGGGAATCGACCACACTACTGTAGGATTTAGTCAGAAGCGCTATCTACTGAACCACCGAGTCAGTAAATATTGTAGCTTACAAGCTCTTAGAAAATTATACAAGCAAATTAAATCTAGGCTTTATCAGCGCTAAGCTATCTAAACGCAATCCGACAATCTTATGAATTCGATACCAGCATTCCTTACAAATGACCAACAACAGAAACGTTAGGGCCATCGTCAAATCTCTCATTTACTTACGAATGCAGTCCGTGCTAGCATAAAGCCTTACTGGGATGATGGGCCATCGTGGGCCACGCTTAGATAGCCATCTTGGACGTGCTTGATGAGAAGTTCTCAACTCAGAGGTCTTACAAATTCATATAGACAAGTCTTCTGCATATAATCTCTTTGATCTGGATACTAGGTAGGTACTTCATAATTGTCTAAAAAAAGGTTGGTGGTTTCTAAGATTTTGCCAAAGGAAAAATAGAGAAGAGGTGATTACATCATAATTTATTATTATTGTGCATAGATAAGTGTATGTATAGTTCATTCCAATCAAAAAAAAGCAAAAGGTAAACAAACGTAGTATGCAGATGACATTGATATGTGTCAGTTCCATAGTAAGTTTGTTTACGTTTTGCTTTTTTTTGATTGGAATGAAGTATAGTTAGTATGTTCTTGTTAATGTGTAGGCAGACGTCCATCCATATAATACAAAGTCACGCATAAAATACCTAGTGAACTACAATACGAAACCAACTTTAGATATTTAAGTACCTATTTAATTTTTTGACGTGTTTCTCATATCTTTTTAGCGAAACACGCCAAAGAATAAAATCATCAGCAAAAAAATAATACAGAAGTGTCACTTGTATACCTAAATTGTGGACTGAAGTGTGGACTTTTTTGACTTTTTTGCTTTTGATTCAAAATAGATGTACTTTTGATTCACAAAGAATCTTGAAATTTTAAGGTCTTGAGGTAAAGCATTTTAATTTTAATTTCGCGGATAAAGACTACCTCGGGTTATTGAGTCAGATGTATCTTAACAACTAGCTACTGCATCCTCATGCCCCATCGTTGAATCTTGGAAATGGTAGATGATTACTTATTATTATATCTGTGGGGTATGTTTGAACTTAATAGATGTCAGCTCAACGTGTCAGCTACTTCTTGGTAGCGATGATGCACGATGCTCGAGTTAATAATCGAGTTATTTACAGCTGTCCTAAGCTGTTCTCGAGTTGTCTGTTCAGTATATGTGAGGATATGAGTACTAGAAGAAAGAACAATTGTCAAACAATTCTTTCTGGTACTCATATCAAAAGGTACCTTGACTTTTTGTAATGCTTTTTCGAGATATGAAGAGCTTTGTTTATGTCTTTGTGCCCCATATCAAGCATTTTTCGCAATTTTGCTTCAAGCACTCACTTTCTCGTTATGTAAATTATTTTCAAATTGTGCATTGAACAATTGTTTGCATTGTCTGTCACAGTCACAGTATATGGACTAACTGCCTTTGAAATATCCTTGAAAGATCGTTGACCTGAAAAGCCAGACTCAAATGATCGCGGGTGCGGCGGCGGTAAAACATCAACGCTAAGATATTATTACTGGCTGCACGTAAGGCGCATGCGTTTACGAGCTCTGTAGCTGTCACGGACGCCTAATTGCATCTTTGCTTGCGCTCACGCATGTAGCGTTAGAACAACCGCGTTCAAAGTTTTATTGATTATCATTGTTTATCACTTTTACTACATTTCTCGTATTTTATAGCATTCCAGACTCCAACAGTGAAGTAACCAAATACCAGATTTGCCGAGACCCGACGAGTTGGTCTAAATTCTCAGTGTTCGAAAAACATTTTGCTGAAGCTGTATTATCTTGTTTCTTGACAGGCCGTTTTTTTTAAATGTATCTTTGAAGTTTTCATAAAATGTGGGTGCCTATAAGAAATTGCTCTCACTTAACCCATGCATTTAATTTATGGATTCTGCTTTAAATATTACTTAATACTTCGTCTTCTGGTGTTCGTCAGAAATGTTTGTGTGCTGACGTTACAATAAATTAAGTTTAATCCCTTTTTAAACGATATATGAGATGGATGAGTCAAAGGCAATGAACATATTTAGTTAGACATACATTGCATTTGCACGCCTTTGTAAAGGCTGGTAAAATCAACTGAACTGTGGTTGACTTTGAAACACAGTGTGAAACAAAGAATTGATACCCTTTCAGTTTCTTTAACACTTAATTATTTGTATGTCAGTTGTGATCCATTAAATGAACAGTTACTACAAAAATATCATTAATGAGCGAGGATTATTTATAATCATAATCATAATATCTGGGACAAATCACACACGGTCATCTGGCCCCAAACTAGGATTCCCTGTATCTTGGGAACCAGAGACTGATATACATACACATATACTTTTAAATACATACATATATAGATATAATACACCCAGACTCAGAGCAAACAATTCTGCTCATCACAGAAAAGTTTGCTCTGTGTGGGGATCGAACCCACGACTCTCGGATCAGAGGTCAGGATCGCTAACCACTTAGCCACCGAGTCAGTCAGGTACAGCATACGTTAAAAATTAAAATATGTTCGGACCATTTAAATTTAAAATTGGAATCAAAAACCCTGTTTCTTTTCTCTTTTTCCATGACCGTATATATATTCGATCATGTCGACGTTACCAACAAACATTGCCGCGAGATTTTCTCCTAACCACAGTCAGATACATCTCTTGGTTGGTCACTTAATCTAGCCACCCATCTGTCTCGTCGCACTGTGTAATTTGCAGATTCCAAACATTGATATACACATCCATTAATACGGTAGCAAATAACCGATGCGATCGACTAAACGTCTAGTAAATGGCTGAGTAACTGTTTAGTAGTTGTCCGTTAGCGCACCCGGATTTAAGTTTGCCTGAAGCGAATTTCTGAAGAATTTTCGCTCAAATCTAAATTGCAATTGCCTCTTTCTAAGTAGTTTTTTTGCCACACGATAAGAAGAAGTAGTTTTTATCATATAAATAGACATTTGAGAATTAGTACTTCTTATGCTATATTTTTCTAGTTTCAATTGATGCGATAAACATTACTAAGAAGTCTTGATTTGACAAAACTTTTCGATCGACTTTTTTCGTGATTCTTTGCGATGTGGATCTTAATTTTGTTTCAAAGTCCAATACAAACAGTTTCCTGCAATTAGGTTTTCTTTTATTCAAATATTTTAAGGAATTTGGAATAGGTGAGAAATACTCAAAGTAAAGAAGGTAGTTGTACCTATACAGAGATATTACTGAGAGATTTTACACTTTATTTATAGTTCGAAATAACGAGGTTTAAAAATCTCTGAAATGAAAATGGCAGAAGCTTAACATCTGACAGTAAACTCATAAACTACTCACTTTGTTTTACAGGGCTATTGATAAGACTGTTTTCGCAAGTGTTATCAACTTCAAGATAACGATACCAAGTTCGCCAAAACAGTTACCGAATTGTTAATAATACAGTTCTATGTTTTTGTTCCAATCTGAGTCTATTGTTTCGAATTTTCTTGTCAGAGTCACCTCCGTTAATAAAATCTCTATGTTTCAACACTTTATCTACGTATATCACAAAATATTCAGTGTCAGTAGCTCATGTTTTGTGTGATTTCCTTCATTTTCTGTAAATTATGGCCAATCGTTAATATCATTTTATATTCCGAAGTTGATGAATCGTAAAGGATTTTTTTCCAAACATAGATGTTTTTTTTTACACCTACTTTAGGGTTTTCATTTACAGAAATACACAGGGGCAGCACTTGTATGTGCCAGTGACATTTTGGTGTCCAATCTTCTGTGTTTTCTGTAGGATCTAATTTGTTCTTGGGTCTTGAAATTTTTGAGATCCTTTAATTATTTATGATAGATTTTGGTATTTTAGTAAAACGTCCAACGGTGTTCAGATGAATAAGCGACTACTCTTTCTAAGCAATTTGGAATTCTTGTCGTTGTGATATTGTTAGACGATGTCCTTGTTGTAAAGGTTACGGTAATAAAATGCAATAGTTTGGCACGTAAGAATTAGGTACGTTCATTATTGGTATTTTCCATGGCAACTCGTATTCGCTAGACCGGTGAAGTATTGTACATGTGACCGATAAGAGTGTTTATTTCAACACGTGATTAATTTGTTTTTAACTTAATTGAAATAATATCCACTTATCCACTTATAATATGATTCGTTTAATATGTACATACGAAGTACTTTTAATGTTGTGCTTAGTAAGAGCCGAAATGATTATTTAATCATTAGGTAGATAATTTTATCTACCTAAAATTGGCAGAAACTTTCGAATTATTGGAAAACCATAAAGCTCTCTGAAGTTGTAGCGCAGTAATAGGAAATCAATAGGGATTGGTGTATTTTAACCAAAAGGAATCACATTTTAGCTTCAGAACATTTGACTTCGTAAATCCTGTAAATGAGAACTTTCTGTTTGATACACCTAATAAAATAATCAAGAAAGTTAGTATCGAGACGAACATTTTCGAGAGTCAACCCGAGTCTCTATCTCTATCTGAAAACGTGGTTTGAAATTTCAGAAATTCCAATAGGATTCCACTAAGATACCACTTGAAAATTATCAATAGGTATAATGTCTTCTGCATGACTGTTAGGATCTAGAAATCGAAATGTTTTAGGATTATATACCTATCAAAACAAGATATTTGACATACCTGTTTTCGTTTCAACGGCAACTGTTGCTTGACAGAAAGTGTTGTCAGCGGCACTGTTGTCGCATCCCTAGTTTCCAGTTCATCCAACAACAACGTGCACTTCTCCTTGTCCAGCTCCTCCTCGGCCACGAGGAGAAAGCGCCTCCACTTGGACGAGTCAAAGCCCCAGTGGCAGGTACGGTGCTCGGTCTCGTGCGAGTGGCACACAAACCGCCGGGGCGTGTACAGAGCTCTACATTCCACACACTGCACTAGGTTCAACTGCACCGAGCAAACTCCACGGCAGCCACCGAAGCACTCGTGATACACGCGGAAACCGAGAACTTTGTGAGGCCGCGATGCCGCTGGCGCGTGCAGCAGCGCCGCGCACAGCCGCTCCGCGTCCGTCTGCGTGATGAGCCCGCACGAGGGCGCCGACCGCGGCAGCACCCCCGTCGACTTGAGCTCGTGTAGCTGCTCGGGCGTGCATCGCGAGCAGTATATTTGAAGGTCGTCGCAAACACGGTTTATCTGCTCGAGGCTGAAGTCCGTCAACACCGATGTGAGGATCTGAGGCAGGCAAAGTCTCCGCTCGCCGCCCACGCTGAAGCAGGAGATGGGCTCGCCCTCGAGCAGGGTCTCCCCGCGCTCGCCGAGCACGGTGTCGGCGGCCAGCAGCAGCGGCGGCGCGGGCGGCGGGGCGGGCGCAGGCGGCGCGCGGGGCGGTGGCGGCGCGCGGCCACAGCCTGGGCCCTGCAGGCTGCGTGGCGCGTGAGCCTGGTACGTCTTGAGCACGGAGGTTATGTGCGGCGTCACCACGTCCATGCTGCGGCGGCCGCGTGTCGACTCTAGCCGGGCCGGGCGGCACAGACGCCGCGCCGCGCTCGCGGTCCGGACATGTCTGCCGGAGCGCCCCCAGCGCCGCCGCGCCGAGTCGTCGCGACGGCCCGCCCGAACGAGCGCACCCTTTTGCAGAATCCACGCCCGGTATGAGCGCACACACCCGTGCGAAAACACCAAAATTATCACCTGAATATATGATTCTGATTCATTCCTTTTCGATTTGCTGATATCGATTTGCTCCTTTGTATCACTTTTCCGATCACAACATTAAATTTTCGTGTGATAAACAGAGAGATTAAACCCTCAACTTAAAAAGTCGTGTGTTGTGATGCGCGAACGGGGCGTGGATGCCGGCGACCGGCGGCGGCGGCGGCAGACGGCTGGCGCGGCTACTGGAGAGTCTAGCCGGCGCCCCGCGCCCTGCTCTTTCCCCGCGCGTCACGTGACCGACCTTCCCGTCAAAATATCCAGAATGGCGGCGCGAGCCGCACTTCGCCTACAACAAACATTATGTTTTCGTAGACACTCAATTTTAAAATCTAAAAGTCTACATTTTTGAAGTCAGTGTAATAGTATTGAGATAACGTGTGCACAATTTTAAATTTTCCAATGCATTTGCTATTTAAACTTTAAGTATACTATTTATTTGCTGTAGGAAGTAACAATTTATTCAAAAATATACATACAGTTGCGACTTTACCTACCTAACCTACCACTGATATAATAGGCTATTACATGCTAAGTAACAGGTAGGCTGGGTATCTGGGAGCGCGGTAGCGCTCCCGGGCTAAGCTGGTAGCACTACCGTAACATCCTTTTCTTGAAGCATTCAATTTGTCTCTGAGAGACAAACTTTATATAGGCAGGCAATCACTCTATCATCTGTTTTTTTTATCTTTGGCCTCGCGACAAGCGGAACTGTGCGGGGGAAGGGCGGTGAGGCGCAGGGGGCACGTCTGCCCGCGCGACCCGGCCGCGAAACTGCAAATATCTTTCACGTTACTATTCAAAGCAATTTCAACCGTATTGCTCTAATCTTCAGTCACAGTTTCCTTAACTGCAGGATTTCATACTACAAAGCAACATGTGCGATGAATAAAAATATACTCTATTTGCTGGGAATAAAGTGTATTATCACAGGTATGTATCATTTATCAAATGGTTCATGGTTCATAACAACAAACTGACAGACCAACAAATAGAGTTCCCCCCCCCCCCATTGTTAGCACTAGCTTCCTATAATCTTGGGAAGTTAGTGCGAGATAAGCTTATTTTGTAATTATTAGTTTATTTTATTTTCGCACTGTTGTCGTAGGTATACATCCTTTTTCTAGATATGAAATTATTATCTTAGAAACAAAAATGAAACCGCTTAAAACAGAACTTTTGACACTATTTGTGTCGAGCTCGAGGACAAAAAACTACCTACTGTTTATATTATAATAATAATCTGTAGAGTGTGGATATCAAAATATAAAAAATAAGATTTGTGACGGCATCTAGTGATAAATGAAAAAAACTAGACTCTTCATTATTTTGCTGCCCTCTCTTACATATTAGGTAGTTCCAATCAGTAACGCAAGATAGCGCTACCAATATAACAGCTGGCAGAAACAGGTTGAATTGTAGGTACCTATTGTATCCGAACATAAATCAATGAATGAAATCTTTTTGTCTATGATCTTTTTGTTCCCTTTGACATTTGACAATTGATTACGATTGATTGTCAATTTTCTTGTTTCTCTTTTTAGTGGGATTTTTTAATAAAATTACTTCCACATAAGTCGCAATTTTATTCGGCTTTTAGCCTTGGAGTAAGTAGAACCTAATTAAGTTTTGCACTAACTTTGGTGAAGGTACTAATGGCCTTGATTTCAATACCAACCAAACTGACATTGTACTCCTGTCTCTTGCGTACCTAACGCATGTCTATTTATTTAGTGCATTATTGGAAGTATATCTATTTTTGTGATTCTTCTAGGATTTCATGGATCCTTGGGGAATTCAAATCAATGAAACCATTGTAGTTGCGGCAAAATTTGAAGATAACTTCAAGCCAGCACTTGAGCCCGACAAACTCTCCGACTCCGCTGAGTACCTCGCTATTTTAGGTAATTAAAATCTCATTTACACGATAAATACACTTACAACTAGATTGTTAGCAGTTGCGCAATATAATGAGCGCTCTATCATTATTTACGTGCAATGTAATATCGAATTTCTTTCCGATATTTGACACTGAGACTTTGGTAACCACGCGGCACCCGTATCACTTACCAAGCAGTTCGTATATCACCCCACTTTTCACCGACAGTCGCGTTTCCTCTGCCGTTGAACTCACTCGTGTCTAATTCAAAGTATTGATAAAACTTATTGTTTCAGAGAGGAAACTCAAACTTATCCATAACAAGAACAAAGTTGTTGAAAACTTGGCTGCATATAGAGCTGACTGCATTGACAGATTGATGCGCGAAGGTTGTGACCTTGACCCCGTCATCGGAGACACTGAAGGAGAGAAATTGCTGAAAGAAGAAAAGGAATAAACAGTGATAGAACTATAGTAAGTAGCCATGGCATCAACGTCTAAAATTATCCTGTCCGGAGCATCCTATGTCGTGCTCACTGGAGCATCCCAGGGTATTGGCAGAGCTCTAGCTGTGGAGATATCCAAACTGCTTGGTCCTGACTCCCTAATGCTGCTGCTAGCACGTAACAAGGAACAGCTTGAGAAAACGGCCAGTTTGTGTCAGTCAAATAATGTTAAAGCTATTTATGAGTCTATTGATCTGGCAAAGGCATCTGCAAAAGAAATGGGCGATGTCATCAAACGTTCATTGAATGGGCGCAAAGTTACCGATTTTGCAGCGAGCTTGATCTTCCACAATGTCGGTTCTCTTGGCAATTTGGCAGTTGAGACTGCAAAAATGGAAGATGTTGAAGAGCTAAGGGAATATTATGATCTAAACGTGTTTAATGTAATATCATTGAACACGCAATTCCTTAAGATCTTCCAAGAAGTGGAGGATAGAATTGTTATAGTGAATATCACTTCTCTGTGTGCGATCAAGCCGATGGGAGGCATGGCTTACTACTGCAGTGGCAAAGCTGCCCGAGAGATGTATTTCAGAGTACTTGCCGAGGAGAAAAAGCAGATACGGGTTTTGAACTACTCGCCTGGTCCAGTGGAGACGGCTATGATTGATGATGTGCTGGGCAAGGCTGTTAACCAGAATTTAAGAGACGTGTTTACATCATTTAAATCTCAAGGAACATTGTTAAAACCAGAGGTAACTGCAAAGAAGTGTATGAAGGTATTGCTGGAAGGAAACTTTACTCCTGGCCAGCACGTTGACTACTTCGATGATAGCAAGTAAATGCTCTAAGATACCTAACTCCTATTTTGTGGCCCGCATACCTAAAAATTAAGGAATCTCAAAAACATTTTTCTATTAGTAGCTTTCTTACTGATTTTCTTAACATTTGGTGTTACTAACATTTACTGTTATGGCATATAGGTTTGCTCAAACATATCCTATCTATCCTATACGATATTAATACATAAAATTCATTCACTTAAGTAACTTTACTAATGAACAAAAATATTTAAGTACAAGTTAAGTGTAAATTGTTATAATATGGACTTCAAAATATCCTGATGAAGTCATACAAAAATTCTCATATTACTTGGCAAAAAATGTTTTTTAGTTTATTTTTTTAACAGAAGCAGAGATAAATTGTTTATCTATATTTTGTTGTTGTAGTAGGCCTAAGAAGCATTCCCTTATTTTTGTTCTTTATTTGTCTTCACTAGATGTTATAAATAGATATATTCTAATTTCTATGTTTCTATAACATTGCATTAATGTTAAAACGAATTATGTGTATTTGAAGGTCTTCATGTATGAATGCAATTCATATTAACAAATAAATGCTTGAATTTAACTGTGTTTTTAATGTTTCCCTAACCATCTTATCGTTTTGTTTGTAATATGAGTTACATTCATATATTTTTAACTTCTCTTATCTCTTGCTGTCTCACCTTTCACCTTTGACTTTCCTAAAACGATTAATTGTTACTGATTATACATCAGACTAACATATAATTTTGATTATTATCCCTACTACCAAAATCTCTATCTCACTATTTTTGGGGCTGGTCAACCAATATTTTCACATGACTGGTAGTGGGAAATACTACTAGGTGAAATTCATAACTGCATAAGAGTTCAGTATACAAGATCAAGAATTATTTATCATGGATTTTTAAATTTGTCTTTATCCTTATGTAAAAATGTTATGCTAAAGGCACAGACTTATTCTCCAAGTCTTTGGGTGATAACGATCATAGTTTTCTACGCAAGTACCTCTTGTCTTGCCATGGTAATTTTATGAAATTAGTGAGTCTTCTAATTCTATTCAAGTGCCATATCCACAAATGTATAATAATAATAATATAAGGGACAAATCACACACGGTCTTCTGGCTCCAAACTAGGATTCCCTGTATCTTGGTAACCAGAGACTGATATACATACACATATACTTTTTAAATACATACATATATGGATATAATACACCCAGACTCAGAGCAAACAATTCTGCTCATCACAGAAAAGTTTGCCCGGTGTGGGGATCGAACCCACGACTCTCGGATCAGAGATCAGGATCGCTAACCACTTAGCCACCGAGTCAATCTCAGTATATACAGCCTGTACCAAAATAGGTGTAGGACATAGATATTAACTGAGGCTTCTACTGCTCACGCAAAATATTTTCTGTTCTACAACTGTTCTGAAATGAAATAAAATGGGCACCCTACAAATAGATAGTTGCAGGAGTCACCTACAACGTCAATAGAAAGGTGTCAGTGACTCCAGCAAGCACTTTTTTCCTGGGGCTCCTAGGAGAATCCTACCTATCTCAAATTTTAGAGCATAATTACAGCAATCATCATGCCAAGGGTAAAAATTGCAGCAACCATACTTTTCGAGATACGAGCTCCTAAAGGTGTGCGTGCACAACTGGTGCACAAAAACTACAAAGAGTTGGGAAAAAATTTTGATGCACAGATTTAAAGCATCATAAAGTGAGTCGGACTGCAAAGTTTCATGAATGTCATGTCTATAGTTTTCTCGCTAGAACGCAAAACCTGCTTCACGTTCTTTTCACGAATCTTTCTAGCAGTCACATCAGATCTCAGCAATTACAGCATCTTGGTTCAAAATTTTTATGCCAGGATTTAGAGCAACACTAAAAACCTATGCTGAATTATTTTTGAATCCCAAAAATCAGTACTTTTTGTGCTACGAGCCAATGTTTTTTCCTTGCTGGGTGGACATGACAAAAGTGAAAAAGCTGTATAGCTTTGAAACTAACACGAATACAAGACTGGTTGTTATGCTCAGATTTAGAGCAAAATTACAGCATTCTGCTCAAAAAAAACTAGAATAGTTAGGTCCCAAACGTTATAGTTACAGCGGTAGACGCTAAAAACTGATTTTTCCCGCCAATTTTTTGAATAATTACGGCGAGTCGCGGCAGATTGCGACGTTGCCGCTCTTATTTTTTTTAGTTCAAGCAATAACTGACTTTGTGTTGTGAATATAAGGTACATTTCAGTTTCAATCTATCGATTGTCACTTACATTGATATAGACTAGAAACGAGGGCGATTTTATATATTTCTATGGGCCTTGTGCCTGAAATAAACTGATAGATAATAATAACTGGGACAAATCACACACGGTCATCTAGCCCCAAACTAGGATTCCCTGTATCTTGGGAACCAGAGTCTCATATACATGTCTATTGTCCTTTTTTTTCTTTTTGCTATCATTTCTTATTGTGTTTCTGTAAACTTATTTATAGAATGTTTCCATTTCTTTTTTCTTTATCCGATGGAAGACACTAGTTCTCCCGACACAGGGAATCCTAGTGGGAGAACTAGAGCGGCACAAAATATGTATCTAATTTTAAGAAACAAATAAAGAATTATTATTATTATACACACATACTTTTAAATACATACATATATATGGATATAATACACCCAGACTCGGAGCAAACAATTCTGCTCATCACAGAAAAGTTTGCTCTGTGTGGGGATCGAACCCACGACTCTCGGATCAGAGGTCAGGATCGCTAACCACTTAGCCACCGAGTCAGTCAAAATAAATAAATAAATCAAATCAAATCAAATCAAATACTCTTTATTGTCAATAAATAAATAAATAAGTAAATACATGTAAATCATACGATAGCGGAATACCTATAATACGGAACGCTTGTGATTCATCATTGCGTTTTGCTGGTGGTGGCGGCGGCGGCATCGTTCCGATTTCAGCCATGCTCCAATATTTGTATGCACAGTACAAAAACAAAACGCAAAACGCCCTACATCCACACATTCGACCAACACATTAGTCATATAACATATTATATTCATATACCGTACTAAATCATATAAATTCGACTGAATAAAAAGCGGTCAAGTGCGTGTCGGGCCACGCGCAGTGTAAGGTTCCGTGTAAGTTTTTTAACTTAGTTCTAAAATATATATTTTTTAATATCTTTATTTTTACTAGTATAAAGGTTAAAGAATTGATGACATATTAACTGAATATAGAGTTGATTTGGCATGGTACTTTTTCACACACAATTTAATTATTATGTAAATAAAAAGATTCTACATGGTGGGATTAGATTAGGTGGGATGATTAGACGTGGGAGAGCCATGCTTCGGCACGAATGGGCCGGTTTGACTGGAGTGATACCACGGCCTCACAGAAAACCGGCGTGAAGTAACGTTTTTTGTGTTTCGCCGAGTGAGTGAGGGTACCGGAGGCCCAACCCCCCTCCCTCCCCCTCCCCATTCCCCCATCCCCCATCCCATTTCAAAGGTTGGCAACGCACTTGTAACTCCTCCGGTGTTGCGGGTGTCCATGGGCGGCGGTAATCGCTTACCATCAGGTGATCCATCTGCTCGTTTGCCACCTATCACATAAAAAAAAAAACATATTTTGCTGCGTATCACAGATTATTAAACAAAATGTGAATGCCCTAAATGCGTTTAATTTGGGACACTGATCCCTAAAGTCTAAACAACGATAGCCGACATCAATGAGACCCTTCCTCTTACTTTTAGGCTTTTCAAGAGTTATTTTTTTATTAACACTCAGTGACGTCGTGACATGTCTTTTAAGCTATAAAATATAAAGATATAATAGATGCTGTCAACTAAAATGGCAGTACGTCGTCCGGCTCGATACAATTTTAATACCAATTCCTGTCGTATTAAAACCTTACGTATTGTAAGATCACCAACAACTTCCATTTATATTTGTCGCGCTTGTTTCTTGTCTATCAATGTTAATGACAATCGATAGTTTGAAACTCAAATGTACCTTATACTCACAGCACAAAGTCAGTTATTGCTTGAACTAGAAAAAAATAAGAGCGGCAACGTCGCAATCTGCCGCGAGTCGCCGTAATTATTTAAAAAAATTGGCGAGAAAAATCAGTTTTTAGTGTCTACCGCTGTAACTATAAAGTTTGGGATTCTAGTTTTTTTTGAGCAGAATTCTGTAATTTTGCTCTAAATCTGAGCATAAGAACCAGTCTTGTATTCGTATTAGTTTCAAAGCTATACAGCTTTTTCACTTTTGTCATGTCCACCCAGCAAGGAAAAAACATTGGCTCGTAGCACAAAAAGTACTGATTTTTGGGATTCAAAAATAATTTAGCATAGGTTTTTAGTGTTGCTCTAAATCCTGGCATAAAAATTTTGAACCAAGATGCTGTAATTGCTGAGATCTGATGTGACTGCTAGAAAGATTCGTGAAAAGAACGTGAAGCAGGTTTTGCGTTCTTGCGAGAAAACTATAGACATGACATTCATGAAACTTTGCAGTCCGACTCACTTTATGATGCTTTAAATCTGTGCATCAAAATTTTTTCCCAACTCTTTGTAGTTTTTGTGCACCAGTTGTGCACGCACACCTTTAGGAGCTCGTATCTCGAAAAGTATGGTTGCTGCAATTTTTTCCCTTGGCATGATGATTGCTGTAATTATGCTCTAAAATTTGAGATAGGTAGGATTCTCCTAGGAGCCCCAGGAAAAAAGTGCTTGCTGGGGTCACTGACACAATAGAAAGTCTAGTTTCGCTTCTTACACTTATTTTTTTAAATCTCCCGTATACAGGGTGTAAGGGACAGGTTTCCGAAAACTTTAAGGGCTTGCTCAGGAGACGAAACTGAACAACTTTCCACAAGAATTTTTTTCAGGAAACGAAAAAAAAAACGGCTTCTCCATACAAAATTATAATGTTTGCCCTAGGTGGGCATCGAACCTACGGCGTAGAGTCAGGAATACTAACCATTACGCCCCACCATATATTTTTATTCTCTGGAAAAAGTAAGAAATCCCGTAAGGGATAAGTCTGCCTTTCATTTCATTTCATTTCATTTATTTATTTATCAATAAGAACTTACAGTTTCCCAAAACGTTCTTACTGTTAATTACATTGATCTATAATATAAGATTAAAACTACTTAAGTATTAGTGATATAAAGCCTTAAATTAACAAAAATTTTACTTATGTGGTCATCAAATACGTCAATATCTTGGATCTCGAATACCAATCCATTGAGCAAAACAATGGCCCTAGAACTCGGTATGTTATGCGCATGGCAGGTACGTGCCATAGCACTCGCGAACAGCTGGTGCCGATGTCGGCCGGTACGCAAATATTGGTTTGGTACGAATAGTTTGAGACTTAGTTTGTTGTATATTTTTTCTCACGTTACTTTGACGTGTCATATTTTATTTTTTATTAAGTAACATAGTAGTATAACCATCGATATAAGAGAAAGTATAACGTACTAAAGTAACTAAGTACTAAAATCTACTTTGTTGGTGTCATAGTGAAACACAGTAGTGTCCCTAAAAGACCGGAGCCTGTGGCAGGGTTCACTACAGAACATTTACCGGAAATCATTTATTTGAGCTCAGTAGAATGATCGGTGCAGCATTATAAACAAAGTTTTTTTAAAACGGCCATTGCTTGTTCACATAACAATTAAAAGAAAAGGTTAAATTCGACTTCCAAGCTTAGTATTTAATACAGAATTATAGTTACAGGTGAACCTAATAAAAGTGTGTTATTGTAAGAAGCGGTCGTGGCTCAGTGCGGCTTGCGTGGTCGCACCGATCACGCAGGTCACGGTCATAACCTGGATGGGTTTGACTGTTAGTGGCATTTATCTCGACCGTTTCCGTGCTTCGCAAGGCACGTTAAGCCGTTGGTGCCGGTTGCTATCGCTAGCAGTCGTTAAGCCATGTCAGAGGCCGTATAGAGGCGGCTTGAAAACTTCTGACACTGGGGTTGGCCAGTGGCCCCACAACCTCCACCAATCCGGACTTGGCTCCCGTGTGTGGAGTATGGCCTAAACCTTCCCGAGTTATGGGAAGAGACCCTGCAGTGGGGACGTAATGGGTTGTTAAGAACATTGTAAAAAAAGTACTCTGATCGTTAAGGAAGTTGTATTGTAATTGTAAATTGCAGGTATAATGACGGCGGCGCGGAAGTCGCTGTTCATATTCCTGATGGGGCTGGCTTGGAAGTGCCGGTTTAGCATGCCGCTGCTGCTGAGCAGCACGGTGGCGGTGCTCGGCCACGCGTGGATGTTCCAGATACGGGTGCACACGGTGCATCGGCTGCACGAGAATGAGGTTAGCAAGTCAGCCACCGAATGGCTGCATATAAATAAGGTAGCATTTTACAGGGCCAAAGATCGCTGGACTTTAGGCTTGCAGTGATGTCAACTATTGACGCAAAATGTAAAAAGTGTTTAACCTGGGCCTTTTCACATGTGACTGAACTTCGCCCAAGATTGAAAAGTTGCAAAAAATATATGGAATTTCAAACTTTTTGGCTAGCATTATTTTTTATTACCAGAGGCACCATCAAAGGTCGGGCCACACGGGGCCCAGTTCGGTTTGGTGCAAATTTTGGGCCCAGTGACGTATTCAAGTCGCCGCCGCCGAAGGCCTCTGACGTGGCTTAACGAATGCTATCTAGCTATAGCAACTGACACCAACGGCTTAACATGCCTTGCGAAGCACGGAAAAGGTCGAGATAAATGCCATTACAGTCAAATCCATTCCGGTTATGATTGTGTCTACAGTCAGTAAAAAGGCCCCTTCGATTCCTAAAACAGAAACTGCCCGATTGATGCGACCACGCAGACCTTACTGACCTAAGACCGTAGCCAAGAAAGACATCAGCATCACTCCAGCATGACCTGACCTCACCTTCCGTTTACAGCTGGCCTATTATGACGAAGAAGATGAGATGGAAGACGACGATGACGCCTCGTGGGAGACAGGCTCCACGGGCTCCTGGGAGACGATAGTCGAGGAAGTGGCTTACGGGTGACCTTCAGTTACTTCGGCCGAAGACGGGAGTTAGGTCTATGTTGTTTAATTTTGTTTTTGTTTACACATATCGCGCGACAATTTTGTTTTGTTTATATTTTTTGGTAAATTAGAAGTTAGGATCGTGCGACGATTTTGTTTTGTTCATACTTTTGGTAAATTAGGAGTTATCTGTAGAATCCTGCGACAAGTTTGTTTTGTTTACATACACTTTTGGTAAACTAGGAGTTGATCAGGTGGAGGAGGAGATCAGGCAAAGTTGACCTTACGTTATACGTTAAGGTACATAATATAAGGTGTTAAAAAATTTATTGGTACTATTTACTTACTTACCCATGAAACTGAACAACTTTCCCAAAGGAACCCATAGTCATTTCACAAAAAAAAAAAATACTTCCCATACTATGTGAGCCGATCAGGTCCGTTTGTTCACCGATTTGTTAGAAAAGTACAAAAATCTTTCGCGAAATGACTATGGGTTCCTTAAGCGGACCAGACACTATCAGTAATTTCCGTCATTCCATCATTCCGTCATTCCATCGTTTAGTATGCGTCAGACCATCATTCCATCCACTACACTGTCAGTAAAATGTCAGTATAATGATGATTTCAAGTAATGACATTATACTGACATTTTACTGACAGTGTAGTGGTTGGAATGATGGTCTGACGCATACTAAACGATGGAATGACGGAATGATGGAATGACGGAATGAAGGAAATTACTGATAGTGTCTGGTCCGCTTTAGAAGCGCCAGATTAAGTAGTACCAGCTAATTTGTTAACACCTTGTATACTATTTAATTACATATGTATGGTGTACATAGTAGGTTTTTACAGTGAATTTTTTTAAATAACTCTGCCAAAATATTGAATACTTTCGGGCTTGTTGGAATAAAAGTATCGATTGCTTGGTCAGACAATAATACTTTTACTGCCTATTTTTAATAAAGAACCAAATCTTCCACTTTCTGTAATTGCCAACTTCTAAACTGGGTTTTAAAAAAAGTTTATGCATAATGTGTTTTCTAAGTATGGTGGTATGGTTAAATCGCAGCAGTGCTTCGTCAGTCAAGTTCTAAACTTAAATACAATGTAACTACTTATTAGGAGGGGATCAAGGAATCACGGGTAACTGTGTGAATCATAATCACAAAATCACAAAGTTTTAGTCAGTATGTATAATATAATAATATTGTTTTGCGTGTAGTGGATAATACGCAATAATGTGGTCGAGTCATCTTTTTAGAGCTCTTAATTTAAGTACTATAATGACCATGTAACATTCGAGTTAAATTTGGGCTGTGTTATAGCATTATATTAAAATAATAATAAAATTGCGGATTACGTTAATTTGTGGTGTTTTATTTGGTCTAATCGTCAGTATTGTAGAGCACTTCTGGATGCAATACAAACATTCTCGATATTTTTTCTTCATAAATTCAGGCAGTAAGAAACATCACTTTTAAATTGGTTTAATCCGAGAATTGACTACTAGATGCTACTAATCTACGTACCTATGGGCTCATATAGAATTTATAAAATGTCAAACGAATTTTTTCCTAAAAATCGTTTAAATTAGAACGATGATGTCATTGTTTGCATACTATATAATTATAATTTATTTATAAATATAATTTATTTTTGACGCATTAGAAAACGCACTTGTTTATTTCCTTAAACTACTAAAAGTCCCTCAATCTTCCTCAATCCTTGGGGGATCCGTTTGTTCAGCAGTGGACGTCTTTCGCCGGATGTTGATGACTCATACAGAAAAGAAAAAATATACTCTTAGTGAAAAAGAAAAAATAAAAAACAGTCTGGAACTTAAAAGTATAAAGTTTCAGTAAAACCACGAAGAAATCCGTTTAGTGACAACACAAATACATAGAAAACAAGCTGATAACCGTACTTTTTGAAGCCGGTTAAAAACGAGCAGAAATATAGAAACCAAACCGGATTATGTCCAAAACCACTTTCAATTGTGTAATGAGAGGCAGTGAAGCTTTCAATAAGTTTCATATTAAAGGCCGGCAACGCACTTGTGACTCCTCTGGTGTTGCGGGTGTCTATGGGCGGCAGTAATCGCTTACCATCAGGTGATCCGTCTGCTCGTTTGCCACCTCTGCAATAATAAAAAAAAAGTTTACCAGCAAACTAGAGAACTTTGCATGGGTAGAGCTAGTTTTTGAAGATTCTTTATAGGTTTCTCAAGGAGTATAAGGTAGGTAGGTATTTATTGAACAATTTTGAGTTTTGTTAGTCCCCTAAAATACGGCGTGCGTTTGTAAAGGGGCAGAATACAGGAAAAATATTGAAAAAAAAAATTGTCCTACTTTGCTGAAAGTCATCGATATAATTAATATTAAGTATTGTATATCTTTTTATCACATCCTATAAAGAGGGTGATTCGGAATGAGCAACCTATCCAATCGCTCTTTGTTCGGACAAGATAAAATAAAAATCGATAGTAACTAAAAACAGTGTATTAAAAAATAATACACAATATATAATAAACCATGTAAAGATACCTCTAAAATGTCAATAAAAATAGAATCGACCACGCTAAGCTATGTCCACGAATTCTCTTATATTTTAGCGGAAAGAGTACATGAAGTTTCGTTTGAGATAAAGCATTTGCATTCTCGGTTAACGTAATTAATGTTGATCCTGAATACCCTCATTTAAAACAATATTGTTAGATCTAAAACGTTGTCATCCATCTACAGCGGGAGCGGGTAACAATTACTACGGACACTCGGACGCATTCACAATGAACAACAAGATAAAATGCTGAAACAGCAACTTTTGTATCGAACCAGAGCCGTTTTGCACTGCTTGCTCCCAATCACCTTTAGTTTAGATCCTAAATGCTCAGTATATGCCACCGGCTTGCAATTCTAAGTCGGTATTATGGACATTGCATTCTTGTGGTGATGTTGCGGATACCTTCTTTCGGTTCTGCGTTCACTTCGCCAGGAAGTTTGCCAGATACCAAGCTTATTAATTATAAAAGCTATATTCCTGGCACCTATTTTCCTATTTTGGAACACGGGGTATTATCAATGGTTTCTTGCTCGAAATCAATTTTAGAAATGTAATGTTTTCTCCTTTGTGTTGCTTTTATTTGTAAGCAACGCAACGATATACCTACATAGCTTTAATAAAGATTTAGATTTCTCATCATTACACTAAATACACTTATATTTCAAGCGTTGTATAAGCTTTTATAAGTTTCAAGAGTACAAAGTGTACTGAGAAAAACATACGGCCCTAGACTCTTTTTGTTTTGTATAAATGTTAATTCAAGAGTACCGCCTTTTTACCGATCTTTTTTTAAAGACTAAGTAGGTATAGGTGTTCCTATTTTTCAAAATGTACTTAAAATTCTAAATTACAAAGTTTAATCCCCTATTTTCAAAGTACATTAGAAGTTTCATTAGATAGTACCCGTGTGTTACTAAAAATTCAAATCATTATTGGCACCCTTATCGATGCCAAAGAATCTAATTTTAAAATCTGTATAAAACCTCGATTTATACACAAATCTCCAACATCCTAGATACGGGAAACGATGTCCCTAAGGAACACGGCCGTGACTAGCCCAGTGCTTGGCATAACCACTGCGTGTTGCCCAAATTTTCAGACTCATGTACCCTTGCCGGACAAAGGATTGGACTCACACCATCGACAAGTACAACTTGTTGAGTTGCTCTAAGAAGATGAAGGTAAACACTGTATGTGGACCGATCTTCAGGTAGGTGGGCAGGAAACCGCTCCATAGAGTCAAGACCCCCTCATTTTTGATGATGTTCTTTAGCACCGTCAACTGACCCGTTCCCTTGGAGGCGGTTTGAACTCTGTAAGTCAAGATCTTGAATGAGCTTATGCAAACATTTTGAATGAGTCGCAATTTCCCGGTAGAGGTTTTCATTTCATATCAAATCAAAATATGTTTATTCGAAGTAGTACACTTTTCTAAGATCATTTTGTTAGTCTACCTCAGTGTTTTTCGACCTTTTTTAATACGTGACCCCTTTACAAGTTAAAAAATTCGTGCGACCCCCCTAGGGCCATAAACATACAAAATGTTAGTGATTTGAAAGAATACATTTATAATTTTCTTCAATTAGAAAATGATTTACTTATTAACGTCTCCAAAATAGGACCACGTTTTGACAAATGTTAATAAATAAACAGGCCCAGCCTTCTTACTGGAATCCTATTTTTTATTGTAGTGTAGGACCTATAAACACTAACTTTTTCTTTGACCCGCGACCCCTTGAGAAAGGGCCTCGCGACCCCCAGGGGTCGCGACCCACAGGTTGAAAAACACTGGTCTACCTAATACAAAGTTCCTTCCACTTGGAATTATATACCCAACGTTTCGGGAAATGTTTGCGGAGAGAGAGAAGAAACGTCGTCGAGTTCAAAAGAAACTCATTCTATCTGACATTTTTTTAAAAATAAAAGTCTTACATGCTATTTATTACATAATAATTTGGATAAACAACTACATATAACTGTAATTAATTACATTACATTAAAGTTTTTAAGGACTATGTGTTATAGTGCACAAATAGTGGCAAGTGGCATAAATAAATAAATTTGAAACAAAAAAAATATTTAAAAAACTAAAATCGATTTGATTTTGATAATGCTCAGGAAAACCTCGAGATTGATTGTTTAAGTACCTACCTTGTTTTGACAATGTCGACTGGCAACGAAGCGGCCGATGTGACCAGACCGGAGATCATGGATGCACAGAAGTGTAGAAAAATCCCGTCTCCCATACTGGGCAATAGCCATTCTCGTGCCTGCGTTTCAAAGTCATTTAATATCAATAATTTCAAGAGTAGCTTGTAAGTAGTATCTTGAACTAAATCTGGCAAAATATCGAATATCGGGAACATAATAACAGAAGCGGTTGTGGATCAGTGCGGTTTGCGAGGTCGCCTCGATCACAATCCGGAGTTGACCCCCTTTTTGTAGAGTATGGCCTAACCTTTTCGAGGTATAGGAAGAGACCGACCGGTGTCCCTGCAGTGGGGACGATACCGGTTGTTAACGAATAACAACAGAATATTACAAGAGACCATAATTAACAAGCCTTGACGACTGCCTTTGAAGTGAGCCAGGGATAAAATCTCTAAAATTTGACATGAGGACTGTAAAAACAATGTTGCCTAGATACCGACCTGTGCGTACGTTCCCAGCTGCGCCCCGTTCACCACCATGGCTCGGGTGACGGTCGCGCTGGCTCCTCGCCACAGGGTGAACACACCCTCTTCACGGACTATCCTGTAAAAAATTAAGACCAGCTTAATGTTCTAAGGTGAAACGAAACTTTTGGCTGTAAGGTTGACTAAAGAAAGAACCAAAACCAACTCCGAGTATATGGAACAAAGGGTATTGAGATTGACTCGGTGGCTTAGTGCTTAGTGCTCCGACTATTGACCCGAAACTCGTGGGTTCGATCCCCACCCAGTGCAAACATTTTTGTGATGGATGAGTAGATTTGTTTGCTATGTGTCTGGGTGTATTATATCTATTGCATATTATGTATGTATTTAAAACGTATATGTGTATGTATATCAGTCTCGGTTCCCATAATACTAGGGAGTCCTAATTGGCCGTAGTTATGCCATAACGATCCAACTGACTTTAAAGTAAGTAAGGGATAATGATACTTTATGTTACTGACATAAATAACTACGGCTAATTTAGGACCGCAGTAGTAGATGACCGTGTGAGATTTGTCCCGGGTATTTATTTATTTTAACTCGATTCTATTTTTAGAAAGATCCAAGAAATATATCAGCTACGTAATTTCGTAAGCAGATTCTACCTGCCGAGTGCGTTGAAAACGTTCGTGTAGTTCCTCCGCTTCTCTGGAGGCAGGCGGCCGTCACCCGTCATGCGGACCAGAGCCACCTCGGCCGGGGTACCGATGAAGGACCCGATGCCGCCGGCCAACACGCCGATCGCCAGCTTAGCGGCGAAGTTCGGCACACCGAAAGCACTGTAAGCAGAACGCGTTAACAAGCCTTTTTAGGGTTCCGTAGCCAAATGGCAAAAAACGGAACCCTTATGGATTCGTCATGTCTGTCTGTCTGTCCGTCCGTATGTCACAGCCACTTTTTTCCGAAACTTAAGAACTATACTGTTCAAACTTGGTAAGTAGATGTATTCTGTGAACCGCATTAAGATTTTTAAACAAAAATAGAAAAAAACGATAAATTTTGGGGGTTCCCCATACTTAGAACTGAAACTCAAAAATTTTTTTTTCATCAAACCCATACGTGTGAGGTATCTATGGATAGGTCTTCAAAAATGATATTGAGGTTTCTAATATCATTTTTTTCTAAACTGAATAGTTTGCGCGAGAGACACTTCCAAAGTGGTAAAATGTGTGCCCCCCCCCCCTGTAACTTCTAAAATAAGAGAACGATAAAACTAAAAAATATATATGATGTACCATGATTACCATGCAAACTTCCACCGAAAATTGGTTTGAACGAGATCTAGTAAGTCGTTTTTTTTAATACGTCATAAATCGTAAACCGCAATTTACCTACAACGAACTACAAGAACTTTTATATTATGTTACTTGCTGCTACGGAACCCTTCATGGGCGAGTCCGATTCGCACTTGGCCGCTTTTTTATTTACCCACTATTGGTAAGCCCTTGACATCATGGAAGCGGGTTTACTACTAACATAGTTTGTAAGCAAAAATTGTTACTAACAAAATATGGACTGAAGTTGTCTGAAATATATATATTTTTTTTATTATTATTATTATTATTATTTTTTTGTTATTTACCAAGATTCCCCAACGCAATGGGGAACTGCATATCTTATCTCCATGCCGGAACACATCAATGCTATTAACATTGACGTTTGGTGGCAAGACTAGAAAAGATGGTGGTCGCTAGCCAGGCGCGGGCTTAGAAAATGCCCTACCACCAACCAAACAGAGTCCTACAAAGCTAACTTTGTAGGACTCTGTTTGGTTGGTCCCGGTCCCGGTAAATCCCGGCGGTGTCTAAACACCGCCGGGATTTGAACCCGCGACCTCTGGATGTGAAGCGAGTGGGATAAGCCGCTAGACCACGGAGGCGGTAAAAAAAATATCGTTCGCACTCTTTTCGCACTGCTGGGCACGGGTCTCTTCCCAAAACCAAGGAAAGGTAGGCCTTACTTTACACGCGGGTGCAAAGTCCGAATTGGTGGGGTTGTGGGGCTAGTCACCAATCCCAGTGTCAGTTCTCCAAGCCTGCTAAGGCCGTGCGCGTGATCACGTCGCGTAGTAAAATAGTTTCTTTTACCGCGTGCAATCCCACCTTCACGGATACTTTTTTCGATAGCTACCAAAATAACCGTGATACTGAGTTATGGAAACACGGCAGCCAATAAAGTATTTTGAAGTTGTAAAGCAAAGCAACAGACTGTATTGAAAACCTTGCTCACGTAATATTATCGAAATAGCGCATCAGTGTTTTATTTTGGAACAGCCGCATGTTAGGTTTTTGTAACCACCTCTATTTCATTTTTGAAAATATAAATAACCTTACGCTTTATAGTAATCAAACAGTCCGTTGAAGACCCCAAATCTCGCAGTCCCGTAAGTGGCCTGTCGGAACAGGGCCGCCGAGAGGCCCTTGTAGAGGCCCTTAACCCCCTCGGTCCTCACGATCTTGCGGGCCACAGAGAACATGGTCTGGCCCTTGCCCTCCTTCCCCATCAATTGTAGTCGAGTTTTGAGCAAATCGTTTGGCTGTACGATGACTATGGCGAGCATTCTGAAAAAAGGCTTTGTTTTTCGTATAGGAGTCACATACAACCTATAATTCATTTTTTTCTTGATGCATGTACAACCGAATGTTCGACAGTGGAAGTCTTCTGATAGAAAGTACATTGATATTGAAATAAATATTTTTTCCAAAACCAGGGACTTTCTCTATAGACGATTACGATCTGCGGTTGGATTCTGTATCTTATTAACTTACCCACTGGTCCCCCCAATCAAAAAGTTCATGTATGGGGGGATAGTTTTCTTCGGTGCATCCTTTTTGTCACCCATTAGGCCAACACTCTAACGTGGCACGATTCACGATTAAAAATATTTAAAAAATTACGTGTAAAATGTAAAAAAAATATTATAAAAATACAGCACACGCTGGTGCGTAGACGTCAATCAAAGAAAACGATGGTCGATTGTTACAAAAAGGTGACGTTAAAATAGTTTTATTACTACAAAGGTTTTTATTTGATTAGCAAACTCCTTCGATATTTCAACAGCAAAAGATCTAATGGCCTCTTAAGGTTCAGATTCCAAACAAGAAAAGGGTGCCCATTGGTGCCTTATTAATAAGCCTACTACGTCGTCGTCGTCGCCTGTAGAACCTGCCTGCACGGATTTTTATTACATACGGTTCAATTTTTAATTCATAAAAAATCTTTATTAAGTGAAGCGGTCGTGGCTCAGTGCGGCTTGCGTGGTCGCGTCGATTATGCAGGTTAACTGAATACAGACACGGTCATAACCTGAATAGGTTTGACTGTTAGTTGCATTTATCTCGACCGTTTCCGTGCTTCGCAAGCACGTTAAGCCGTTGGTGCCGGCTGCTTTCGCTAGATGGCAGTCGTTAAGTCATGTCGGAGGCCTAATAGGCGGCTTGAAAACTTCTGACACTGGGTTTGGCCACTAGCCCCACAACCTCCACCACATTGGACTTGGCCCCCGTGTGTGGAGTATGGTCTAATCGTCCCGATGTATGGGAAGAGACCTTGTGACCGTGCAGTGGGGACGTAATGGGTTGTTAACACTTTATTAAGTATAAAAATTAATATTTTTCGTTCTCAACTTAAACATTTTTAGAGCGAAAATTTCTTGAGTCTGAGTACTGCATAATGTCCGTCTGTATACTATCAACCATCAGCTTACCGTCGATCAATATTTTTATCTTGAGTGATAATAATAAAGTACCGGGAACCTATATGTAATGTATAGGTATGCGATATGCGCGGTTACGGCGCTGCGCAGCTTCTAAGCCTCTAAAACTCATGATACATTGGTCAAGATTTGAAAATTTTGAAACCGAGACCTTTGATTACAAGACAAGGCGAAGCCACCGACGACGCTTTGTTTCGCACATTTTGCGTTATTTATGTATGTAGGTAAGCTACAGGCAAGAAAAATTATGCCATTTAAATAGATCACCATAAGAACAAAAACACAAATAAGTAGGTAGTAGATGATTTAATTTTTATTCAGTAATTAAGTTGGTACCTACAAATATACAAAGAGTACTCGGTTGAAGACCAAAGGGCAACGTGAAAAAAATCATGGGGCCTTGTACAAGCCCTCAAATAACATAATGTATCTATAGATTTTTGATGGGACAAATTTATACTATAGCAGATTTTCCTATGCCATTCTGATTATAGGCGGAACTTATAGCGATATGGTTTGAAAGAAGATGTAGTGACAAGAATTCAAAAGGGAATGTTGCGATGCATGGTTTGGTCATATTGAGCCGAATGAAGACAGGAGAATAACGAAAGAAATACAGAGCAGAAGTGAAAAGGCAAGTCGGCTGAGGACGTCCAAGCCAATCTTAAATTAACCAAATTAGTGATATTTTTAAAAAGGCCAAGTAAAGAGTACGCGAAGCCGACGAGCAGGCATGAAAGGAGTAATGAATGTGGAAGAAGCAAAAAAAGTATGTCAGAATAGGAGGAATAAGGCGTGAGTATAATATGTATGTATGTATGTATGTATCGTCCTATCCAATTCTAATAGTTCAATATACGCGCAAAAACGACGTTTCATGCAATTCCGAACGGAAAAGGCATAGAAAACACATCTATAGTTAATGCTCCATAAAAAAGACATAACAAAAACATAAATAACGTTTCCTTTGAGGGGTTATTTGTACCATCCGCCCACAGTCCTTTCGAAGGCTTCATTGAAAGTCGTTACATGAATCACCACTGCCATTCTTCGGTGAAATCTTGATCAAGTGGGTAATGCCTCCTGAAATGAAAATTCAATACATAGTTATTTTTATTTTGAAATAACTTGTCTTTATTACTACAGACACCTTCAATAACTTTTAACTTCAATTACCTATCGAAACAGTTGCCAGATTAGTGGACTTAAAATTTCTGTGAGCATTTCTGCTTCAAACTTTTGTTTGTTTGTTCAAATTTTTTGAATATTAGATTAACGTGTAAAATTATTATACAATGAATAATCGAAATCGATAGCGGACTATGGTCGTCTACAGGAAAAAGCATAACTGTGATAGCTGCTAACTAAATTCCTCTCAACCATAATACTACTACTATATAGAAGATTAGCTACGTTACCTTCTAGCAGGAGGTGTGGAGGGTGAAGCCCGAGATCGGGAGCCAGCGGGCTGACGGCGCGCCACTTCACCGAGCAAAGACAGGCAGGATCTCGACAGGCGTTGACTGAAGTTCTGATAACAAAGGTTTTTTTTATTATCGTTTGGTTTTATACTTGTGATTTGGTAACCGTAGGTACGACGTCTTTTTTAAAGAGAACGGCACTATTTTAAGTTTGATAGTTGATTTTTGAGATGTTGTGCTTGAGAGAAGTTATGCTTATGTAGTAGTGATTTTTTCCAATTCCCATGACAAATTTTCTTCGAGACTATCAACGATGCTATATAAACTAACCTAAACTAGGGTAAGATAGTGTCATTGCTCAAATTTACCGGAAGACAAGATCCTTTCATCTCTCGAAGATCGATTTTCCTGAAGAGTTCACAAAGGAGTAGCTCATGCAGGGTCGGTGTGCGAGATCCAAAGATCAGCTCTATTATTTCAACAACCTGTTGATGAGAAAGTGCAGTTTACCATCACAAGCACAGAATGATGGATGGATTACATAAATCTTTCGGTAAAGATAACGAAATGGACTTTTTTAGTCTGAAAGACAAACAGTGTAACAAATCATTTGAAAAGAAAAGTTTCAAAAATATAAATTCGATCTAGAACATTTTAATATATTTTAATTTAATAATAATCATGTCTTTCTATCTATCTATCAGCAGAAAGACGTCCACTGCTGGACAAAGGCCTCCCCCAAGGATTTCCACACCGACCGGTCCTGTGCGGCTCGCATCCAGCGGCCTCCTGCAACCTTTGCCAGGTCGTCGGTCCACCGAGTCGGAGGCCTGCCCACACTGCGCCTTCCGTCTTCACCATGTCATGTCTTTACCTAGCTGAAGTTCGCTGAAATGAAACAAAAACGATGATGGAACGATTTGCCTGGAGCCTTTAAAACTAACTTACATGAGGGTAGTTCGGAGTCAAATCCGGCAACAATGCTAGGTCTATCTCCGTGCCCGAGCACATTTCAAAAAGCACATGACCTAACGACAGTGCCTCGACGCTTTCCAGGGGCGCTGCCAGGGCTATGGGGCACCGCGGTAGGACCCCAATAAGGGTGTTGTCTAGGCCGCATATTCTAGAGATTTAGAATGAAATATTAATAAGGTGACCAAATTATGATATCTTCAGAGATCCTTGAAGGCATATTTATGTTTTTTTTTTCTAATAAATGTTCCATTTTACTTAATTTACTCCATTAACCGGCCTTGGTAAAATTAATTTATCGCAGATAAGTATTGTAGATACATAATATGTAATATTTTTGGCGCCCAGCATGGGACTCTTCTTTAGGTGCTGTTTTCATCGAGAATTAAGTAGACATATCGTACGATTAATTCTCCTTCTCATTTTTCTAATTTTTTAAAAAACAACCGTATTTCAATTACATAAAGTCCAAACTCAATTCACCAAAAATTTGAGATAGGAGAGTTAGTCGTGCGAGAATATTGATTGAATACTGATTTTGAGACGTAAGCCAAGCCATGAAAAGGAAAGCTAAGCTAAGCGAAGAGCTAAGCCATGAAAGGTTAGGTATGATGTATGATCCTATTTTGTGAGAGAAGAATTTCCATCTGCCATAAAGTAATAATTTTATTATTTTTAACCCTTCTACAAAATATCCAAACCCACCTTGCAACGCCATTCTGCACCATAACATTACCGCAATGCAAATGGCGGAACGGCGGGAATCCCTTCTCCTTGAGAAAGATGAGGCCTTCCAGCATCTGACGTCCAAACCTGGCCACCTGCCAGGCAGGGAGGCCGGTGCCAGCTGCTCCGTACTTGCGAGAGTAATCCTCGTTCCATGTACTCTAGAGGTAATGGAGAAAGGTGCTTTGGTTTCGAATCACACAATTTTTGAATGTTTCCTTCTTTGTATATTATTCTCTAACAACAAACAAAACAAAACTATGAACATATGAAGCCGAAAGCTTTGCTACTTTACTTTTCACAAGGGCCTGTGAACAATACTCTTGTAGCCATTATGAAAAGCAAAAAAATTAAAGCAGAACGAAAAGGGGACAAACAAGGTAATATTCAGATATGTTCGTAGAACTGTATGGCTTGGCTGTTTTGAATAGTAATCTCCTATCCATATCCGTAAATTGTCAGCAAAGTTTCGATTCTAATACTCGATGACAATAGAGTCTATTCTGTAAACGCAACAGTTTAATAAAGATTCGTGCTTTCTTTAATTACTTCCCGGATAGAGGGAGACCACTAACCTTATAAATGAGATCCTTCAGGCTGCCTCTCGCATTAAAAGGCAAAACAGTCAACGCATGTCCATTACATAGCTCCAAGTCAAGAACAGGATAAATGTATGGATGGTGTAGAGCTCTAAATAACTCCATAATGAGACTTCTAGAGCGGTCGCTTTGCTCAATCGGACATTTACTTGTTAGGGACATCTGGAAGAACGATTAGCTTTGGCACAAAATAGTATAAGTGCGGAATTTCTACATTTACAATAAGGCGTCTGCTGACTGCTTAAATTGTTTCTGAATTTCAATGGATTTTGTACCTAGGCACTTTATCGCATATTTATCGTACATGAATTTTGCAGGAGGTTAAAGGCTTACCAAAGTTAGTAGTCTGTCAGTTTTTATAGAGTTATCATGGATTGCAAACCAGTGTTTGTTAGGACGTGACCCAATACAGCAGAGTTGCGAGATTAAATCGTATCTGAAAAAGAATAAAGGACACGTTTCATTTTGTGCCTGGACATGTACATAGTACGAAAAATATAGAAAAATATAGGCTTTCTAGGAAAAATAATGAAAAAAATATTAGAAGCAGGGTTGCGTGGTTCAAGCATAATGTTTTGTCAGCACTTTTTACAATATAAATGGTAACACTGAAGCTTGCAATAGTAGGTCACGTTCAGAAATTACGGCTTCATCCACATATTCCTCAGATGGTTTCTCTGACTCTGATTGACTGAACACCCTTCTGTTCTGACTTTTGACATTAGTGTACGATTTTTAAAATCTGCGGATATGCCTTGCCTCTTTTACAGGCATAACAGCTGGTTTTCGAGTTACTTGTCGGACAACTAAATTATTAATTTCAATGGTATGTACAAAATCTAGTTTCTGAACGTAAAATGCTCAAAATTGCGCTCGCTTCGCCTTATTGGGTGATTTATGTGTTGCGATTGTTAAATATGAAAAACTAGATGAACCTCGCAACGAAGGTAAATCGAAGGAAATGTACAGTTAGAAAAGATTATGTTTCTAATGACTTATTTATGATATTTAGTACACAGACCAGGTCCAAGCTCCATAGTCCCGTGAAACGTCTCCTTTATGTAAGACTTGCAGTGATTGCGACAGGTATACTTGCTTAATATGACGGCACGAGAATTCACTAATCTTATATTGCAATTTGCATGAAGATTAGAAGTCGCAGAAGGTTTAAAGAAAACATAAAAGTGAGGAAAAGAAAGGCCAAGCATTAACAAAGAAGCTAAAAATCTAAGAAGTATATTTTGATTAAAAACTAAGTTTAGTAATTGGAAAACCTTTAACTTGCATTTAACTATCATTTATAAGCACCAATGTGAGCGCTATAGTAATCACATTTTGCAAACGTCCGTAAGTGTTAGTTTAATTGTCTTACACATTACAACGGGTGATGCTTCGATACCTTGAGATATCGCACTATAAAATGAACCAGAAGGTCTCGGTTTCAGAAGGACCAGAAAACCCTAACATAATAAACTTACCTTGCTGTTTGAGACAGGTATTCGTTGCAAATTGCTAGGGCAGCTGAACTTTCCATGGATTTCTCGCCAACTCTAAAAGAAATTGGTACATTTTGAGTATAGTAAACTTAACTCGGCATATAATGTATCCTCTAAAAGTGTGCTAAATTATATAATGCACACTTACAACAAAAGCCCCAACCTGAATAATTATACATATAAATATATGACACAGACACAGGTATTATTGTGACACGCTGTCAGCCACAGACAGACGACATGTAGACTTAAGTAGCAATAGGGTACCTTTAGCAACATTTGGGTGTGAAGCCCAAATAAATATTTTCGTAAGGGTCTTAAACGTAAATGTAACATTACGTAGACTAAGACAAAGTTGTTGAAGTAGGTACAGTAATGATACCTATTGAGAGCGAGGGATACATCATTACTTACTTCGGTGAAGCAGGAGGCTCTGACGGCGAAGATTTCCCTGACCCAGTCCCAATGATGGATTTGTTAAACAACAGTTTCGCTAGCGAGTCTATCTTCTGGGCGACGAGGGGCGCTTTTTCAGAGTTCTCCTCTAAAAACATGTTTTCAGTATCAAAACAGTAACTAAAGCACTAGGAAAAATAAGAATCATAATTATATGGCTTAGTTAAAAAGAACTGATCAATATCTCGTGAAAATAATCTAAATGGTTGAGCTATTTGATTGATCTGATAGTCAAATGAGGGTGATAAAGGTAAA
Organism: Coleophora deauratella; assembly: GCA_958295455.1. Classification (NCBI taxonomy): domain Eukaryota; kingdom Metazoa; phylum Arthropoda; class Insecta; order Lepidoptera; family Coleophoridae; genus Coleophora; species Coleophora deauratella. The sequence continues at coordinate 3,080,082 of OY282406.1, forward strand.
AGAAGAAAAACAGATAAAGATAAAGCCACATTAGCCACAAGATTAGAAGTTGCAGTGATTTTACTCGTAAATAAGTAAGTAGTATGACTACGTATGGAAGGTAAAAAGCTGAAAGCAAACAAGTATTCAGTGTCAGAATGTCAGTTGACAGACATATAAAAGTGTGAATCATTATGAGCTACTAATTAAATCTCTTCCTTATGCTAAAACTAAGTAAAAGGCGTGTTATACTTGAACTGGAAGCGCAGGATGAACAGTCAAGGTCTTCCGGTTTATTAGATTCTTCCGTGGGCCAAAAACAGAAAGAAATAGGTGTGACATTGAAGGTATTCCTTCAGTTTTATAAAAAATTATATTACATAATTATATGCTTATTTTCTTATTGTACAGTACAATTACCCGTTTACTCGTATCCCAAGGCATAGTCAGTAATAAACATACCTATTATGCTAATAAACAATCTTATTTGCGCTTCGTAAACCATCTTAGCCTTTTAGCCTAACATCTCTTGTTCCCATCTAAAGAGGAATCGAGGTATAAAGCATTACGAGGCCAATTTTTTAATTAATTTATTAGACTACAAAGTCGGATTGTATCACACAACACTACAAAAAATATTCCAGAATTTTGTTTTCAAGTTCTCGTCTATGGTCCTGCATTCTGTTTTTCCATATCGATGTATTCAGCAAAAAAAGATATGACATATTTATTTTGTTTGTAGATTAGGAATGGAAGGTGAGAAAGGCTTTACTAAAAATTCTTACGGTTTCTCTTTTATGTCAAAGTTGAGATCATATTTAGAAACGCTAAAGTCAGAAGTTATGTGTCAAGATTTAACTTTTTAAATCGAGGAAATATATAGAAAATCAAAATAGGATTTCCTGTATTATGGGAAAAAGAAACGGCCAAAATATATTCATTCTTACCTTCACTCTCCTCCTTATCTGTAGAAACAGAACGTATACGAAAAGCATTTCTTTTGTTTGCAGCTGCTATCGACTCAGGGTTCAGTTCAGCTGCCGACTGCGCCCTTCTGCACGCAGCACGTTTCTTCTTCCTGTAGCTCGATCTAGAACGTTCTTGGTAGAATCTGTCGTGTCCTGTCGTCTCTGATTCTTTTTGTTCTTTGCCTTCATTATTGTTTTTCATATGTTGATATAGGTTGAACATTTTCACGAATATGCGTTTAAGATGATGCTTGAGTGTTTTGAATTTAAATGTATGTTTCATTAAGCTTTGTTGTAGATTTACTTGGTTGTGATAGTTACGTTTTCTGATGCGCTTTATACATCATGCATATAATGTAGTTAAAATTTCACAATTATTGATTTACCTGGATGTTAACAATTTATATGGTATCGCTTGAAAGTTTTTGATATTTTTTTTGGAAACTACAAAATCGAAATTCTGGACAAATTAAAAGAAAATATGAGTTTTGAGCAAATAAATTAACTGTGAACGAGTAAACCGCACAGTTCTGAGTAAACTATGTCAATACACAGACAGGGTAATTGAAATCCTATAAGTGTAGTATTAAGTCGGCCTACGAACAGCTACCTATGTGACATACAGTAATCCACCCAAGTTTTGCTCCTAACAAGACCGTGTTGTATGAATTTAAAGTATAAGTTAGAACAAGGTTAGAGTTAGTTAACTGATGGTAGACTGTACGTCGCTGTTTGATCTAGGTGTTGAGTGTTAGTCTCGTGTCTTTAATCCGATAAAAAACTGTCTGAATCAGTAAATATTAAGTTGACATTTAATTTATTTATTTTTATTTTTATTTTACAATTTATTGTGTACACATAATAGATATAATACACAGGCTTAACATAAAATATACACAAAGGGTGCAGCTTATTTCTAGTAGAAATTTTTTCCAATTTCTTCCTTTAAAAGAGGTCTTATATAATAATTAGACGTATAAATATTCATAGTGAAATTACTACTCTGTAAGGAAGTTGCATAGAAATGAAGCCAAACACAGAACAAAAACATTATATACATAGCTCACTTAGCCATATTTTTAAATTTGCTGTAATCGTGTAGTAGAGGAATCGGACCCGCACCTCATGGTTTAGAAGTCAGGAATAATCAGGATCATACGGTGTACCAAAAAGTTGTAGCAAAACCTGAGCAAAACTTAGGGATTTTAGTAACTGAACAATTTTTGTTCTACAACGTTGCTGATTACGCATGCACGTTGTTTGTTTTTTTATTTCTTTTTTTACTTTTTGAAGAAAGTTTTTGTTTTATACATAGTATAAAGAATGCACACGGTAAGGATCCGTTAGCGCTTAACAAAAGGGGCTGTTGGCCTGCGCGTGGGTCATCTGTAAACATCCATAGCTCCAAAACTAGTAGACTTACAGTCAACATTTTGAAATGGTTTTGTAGTTAATCTTAAAAACTATCAACCTAATTAAAGAAAAAACACCGTATCACCTTGTTTTTGTAGTATGTAACAATAACTTGTTGATTTTATGTTTTTGTCGCAAATTTTCACGATTCGGTAAGAATTTTAAATGAGTTATGTTAACATTTGTACATAATTTTTATATTGTAACCTATCGAATGAGATCATTCGTATGTCTAAAGGGCCATATAATTTAGATTTGTGACGTTATGAGTGCATAGCTGTATAAAAAAAAACAAATGGTCGTCCTAGGTTGGGAGATGGACCCCAGAAAGAGGGTGCTTTTAAGGTAGAAATGAGTTATATTACACGTTCCTAGAATATCGCTAGTTTCATTCGGGACACACTGTATAATATAAATTATTTCTGTCAGAACCTTGGGCCTAGGTTTGCCTTTGGGAGAACACAAGAAATGAAAGTATTCCGAATTGAAAACAAAAAGTATATTCATGTACAACAATTCCATAATACATCCATAATGCATGTTAGTTACAAGCTATCTACAAAAGTTTATATAAAAATATACTGTGTTTTTAATAACATGATACCTATGTAATAATATGGTATGAACAGCAGCATTATAAAATATCACATGGAATACACCGTTTTGAACGAGTGTCGCGATATAAGGAAACATATTGAAGTATAGTATGTACATATGTGTAAAAATACCTCACCCGGAAACTAGAACGTGTTCTTTTTCTTTATACTAAAAAAAATTAAATTTTATAATTGGAAAAAAACAAAATAAGTTCGTAAAAAGCTTTACAAGTCAAATCATACATATCTGTATAATACAAACAATTTCAGAACAAAATATAGTTTTTAAGAGATCATAAAAAGTAACTGATAGAATCTATTCCTACCTATAATCTGAAAATGGGCGGCACAGTTTAAACTAAGGAACTAAAATTCACTGTAATTTTTTTTGTTTATTCAGTAAATATTGATGTCGATTCGGTTTTCACGATTGAACTTATTTGACAGGATTAAAGTTAATTTAAGTGTTGTCTTTTTCTTTTTATATCGAAAAGACAAGGACAGGACGCTTACTTTTAGTTTAGTCCTGTCAAAAAAGTTTTATCGTAAACACCGAATCGACTCCATTGTAAACTCCTCAATAATTAGTATATATTTTTGGGTATTTCATACAAATCAGTCAGATTATCGGCCATTGTGTGTGTTTTGGCACTTCAGTATAGGTGTCTTAGGGAAAATTGTTCTCTAATGGTGAGAAGAAAAGCCCCCGTCAAAGTTTTCGGGAGAGATATTTTTAGATTCTGTATAAAATTACATGAGATACTTATATTAACCTAAATTATGATAAGAAGCAAGTTAAATTATTTTATATTTAACCAGATTCTAAATAAGCAAATAGAAGAGCTCTTGTTACAATTATGCGCATTTTTTCGTAATAACAAAACATTTTATATAAGTACTATAGTGTAAATAATAATATAATAAAGTATAAAATCTCATTTTTTAATAAGGTAGGAGACCCAAATAAAGCCAATGCCCCAATAAGGCCTAGGTTTCAAATTTCCTGCTTAGACATTTCGAATAACCGCGAAAGTTTACAGTGGTGTGCGTAAGGATGTATCTGACACATACAAGAATAGCGAGCGCCGCTTACGACGAGTATATCGGAACATGTAGTCGAAAACAGTCGGAACGCGGAGAATACGCCCGTTTTATAAAATTTCTACAGGTAATGCTGTAAGTATTTTGTTATTTTTGCACGCATGCCGAGATTTTTTTTGTGTGTTATTTAGTTTAATCGTTTAGTAACCTCTACATAAGCATTTATACGCCATTTTTTCAATGTATTTTCTGTAATATTCTTTTTTCTTACACATACGACAGGTCCAAATAAGGCCTATCAAAATAATATAAGTGCAAATTATATCAAATGGATGATATGCGGCAATGCCTTGCTTGTAATATTTGGTAGGTATCATCAGCTGTGTGTTGGCTTAACTCCTGCTAATAAAAAAAATTACTGTTCAGGAGATTGCTTGAAGAAAATGAAGAAAGGAAGGATAATACGTTGAGACGATTATCAAGACTGATTATAACGCCCAAATATGATTACTAAAGGCTCTTACTAAATTTAAATAATATTACGTTGATATGTTTTAGTAACTGAAGTTTAATGATTGTTTTTTCTTTCCTTTAGTATGAAAAGCCTTATTGCGACATGGGTCTCCCAATAAGGCCTAACGGACTTTTTTTATATTTTGATTCACAGAAGTCTGATTTTTGTTTTTTTAACGTTTTAACTATATTTATTTTAAAGTTTAATCAATAAAGATTAATATTTCGAAAGATGAGTGAGTTTTTCTTAAAAACCTACTAATTACGTCAAGATAAAAATAAGGTAGGCCTTATTTGGGTCACTTACCTTACATATTTTCAAATTTGTACGAATATTTAGCTGGATATATACAAACTTAAAAAAATACACTCTACAATCATAAATTCATTTAAAGTTTGGTAAGATCTTGTGGCATGTGGTCAAGGGCTAGAACTAACGCGGCCATCTTGAAAAATAACACTATTTGTATTATGAAATGCATGTCAGATTTGCGACCAAAGCTCCCCCTAACAATGTCATCCACACGCCGCAAGATCGTAGTCAGACTGTATATCGCACTCAATCCGGTGTTTACCAGTCTTATCCTGTTTTACTTAAATATATTTTGTATAGGTTGTCCATTGCTATTCAGCGCGGAAACGCTGCAAGCATAATGGGCACCTTTGCATCGGGAGCGTCCAGGGGTGGGCTATTCGATTAACGAAGCCTTTTGGTGGATTACATTGACATGTGAAAATTTTATTTTATTTTTAGTTTATTTAATTTTGACTTTTGTAATCTGCAATAAATATTATTACCAACTATCTAATTTTGTATACTATTGATATATTCAGAGAAAAGGAAAACAGCCGAAAAACAGTTCCAAAATCATCTGACGTTTAATGTTTAATCTCGAAACTTTGGCTTCTCTTTCACACGAATCGCTTTCGAACGACTTCATACTATCTATGTCAGTAAAAAAATTGTCATACAATAATGAGATATTGTATATCATTGTGCTAAAATAAAGTAAACATTCCTCTTAAATTGTTCTATATTGTGCTTAAATTACATACTTATATGTATAATATATACCCGGACTGTACTTATATATTATATTATCTAAATATATGGTCGTAGTTATGCTTACTTACTTTAAAGTTAGTTGGATCGTTATGGAATATCTACGGCCAAATGTATCATATACGGATTTTAAATAAAATATTCTAGTAAAATAGGTTTCATTGAAAACGATAAAGGAAACAATAAATAAGAATAAAAAACTATAAATGAATCCAAAAATATAATGTGAGATTATATTTAAGTACCTATATTAAATAGTCAATTTAAACTTCAACAGATACGTAATTGTTTTTCTTTGGCACTTTTTGCAGGTCGTCAAAATACTTTACATTTTCGACTACTGAGTTAGCAAAGCGCCATCTATGTAATATTTATAATAATGATTTCATTCGCTTAAATACTTGTATTATAATCAATGATAAACGTTTTTGTACCAAGGGGTGATATTTATAATTAAAATGACATCGGCAATAAAAAAAAAAAAAATTTACAATGGATTATGAAAAGCGTGAAAATTGACATTTATATAAGGTGCTACTTTATTAGTGCCCGATATTTTAGTCAGTGCTTTACTCCTGATTCTGATCAACTTTCCCCAAGGAACCCATAGTCAAATCGCAAAAAAATTTTTGGAATCTTCATACTAATTTGGCCGCTCGGCCGATCAATGTGTATGAAGAGTCCAAAAATTTTTTTGCGATTTGACTATGGGTTACTTGGGGAAAGTTGATCAGAATCAGGAGTAAAAGCACTGACTAAAATATCGGGCACTAATAAAGTAGCACCTTATATAAATAATTTACAAAAAGTACGTTATTAATTACAATGGAAATTACATTGGGAAATCTCGGTTATAAAAAACCATAAGTATGTATTTTCCTGTCATCAGTTCTATGGATTTGTCAGGTGTCAGGATTTAATCAACACCGATGCACTCAGCTACAGTAAACTGTACTTTGTACGTAATATGAATTAGTTCTTAACTTTTAGTTTTCAGAAAGTCTTTTGAACTAATACCAAATTACCTAACTCGGTTACGAGACTGCGGAGTGAAGTTCGTGATAGTATTATCAAACCATGGACTGCACGTTTATTACTGTACTTATATTTTTTCCTCTCTCCCTCTTTAGTGTCTATCTTGCCCAGTTAACAGGGAATACTCAATTTGAACAATATTTTAAGCTTACAATTCCAAAGAAACATTGATTCGGTTTCTTTCTTGAAATATCAGCGTAAAAAAAACAAACAAACAATGTGCAATAAAATAAATAAATAAAAATAAAAATCATTTATTTCAGACAACTTCAGTCCATATTTTGTTAGTAACAATTTTTGCTTATAAACTATGTTAGTAGGCATTGCACAAGAATAGAATAGAATATAATTTGTTGGATGGTTGCGACCAACATTGCAGATTATTTGTTTTATTTTATTTTACGCTTGATATTTCAAGAAAGAAACCGAATCAATCTTTCTTTGTAATCGCGTAAGCGTAAAATGTTGTTTAAAATGAGTATTCCCTGTTAACTGGGTAAGATAGACACATAAAGAGAGAGAGAGAGAGAGTGAGGAAAAAAATATAATTACAATAATAAACGTGCAGTTCTTACCGTTAAATTTTATCTTTTAATAAGTACGTACTTGCGTGGAACCTTCAATATTTTCCTAACTGTCCTGTGTACTCTTCATGTCAATCTCCGCATTGGTACATTACTACTCCCCCCGCCACTTACCATTCCCCTTTCCCCCATTACGTATACTTAAAGTAAGCCGCGTTCATCTGCTCCAGGAATATGAAAGTCAGCACGGTATGGGGTCCTAGTCGCGCGTAGTAAGGCAGGAATCCTTTCCACAGGGAGAATACGCCTTCAGTGCGAAGTAGGTTGGTCACTACCCCGAGTTGGCTTTGACCTTTGGCGGCATTTTGAATCCTACGGGCGAAAGTATACTCGATGATAATCTAGTCAGCATCAGGTATTTGTATCACAAAATATTGTCATAAAGTACGATAATAAATGGCGCAAGGTAGTTTTAGTACGATTAAAACTAGACAGCGCTAGAAATTAACGAAATTGTTTGTTATTTAAATGTCTTTTGCCTCAAACTATGTATTATACAAAGTGTAAAAAAGTGCGTTTGAGATTTTACGCGATTACCCAGAATCAAGTATAGAATACAGGAAAAATATTGAAAAAATTCGCCCTAAATTTTTTGCAGATTTCCATACAAAATCTGAACAGTGAATGAAAAAAAATGAATGAATGAATTTGTATGGAAAACTAAAAAAAAGTTGTAGATCGGATTCTTTCAATATTTTTTCTGTATTCTATACTTGATTCTGAGTAACCCCTTAAAATCTCAAACGCACTTTTTTAACACCCTGTATATACTTTAAGAAGGCCGAGTTTCAATGGCTAATATCTCATTATAAACTATGTAAGAATCAATAAAGTCTTACAAGTTTGTACAAGACCAGAGTCCCTGAGAAACCTCTCAAGATAAACTTTTGACCCCAGTTATGTCATTGGCGTTCGATAATAAAAAGAAATATCCGTTTTTACATCAAACTATACCTAGTTAACGTACTCACCTAGTTTTGATAATGTCGACGGGCATGGAGGCGATCGTGGTGATAAGACCGGACACCATTGAAGCACAGAAGTGCAGCATAATGCCATCAGGGACGTGTTTGATGAATATTTCTCGCGCCTGTCAGAACAAATTAACATGTAGGTTATCGTATAAATGCGACAGTCACTTTCTTCTCCTTCAATCATGTCGCAACGCAGCAACGGATCTACATTGACCGGATGGGAGTGACATAGACTATATTTTATCCTGTAAGAAATGTCGAATTCCATTGGGTCGGAAACTCAAAAATATTGGAAACTGACAAAGAAACGCAAAAGTAATAGAGTTATAAACTTGGTAGCCTTTTAAAAACATCTCCACTCTCGAGCTATGGGAAAAGACCCGTGCGGATTGGTAACTATAGGAGGTCTGGACATCAGCCAATCGCTATCCCTTGTAATGCTACTTGGTGACACACGATAAGAGTTTAACTTTTAACTTAGACCTTGAAAACAGAGAATCTCACAATCATTCAGTTTCATTGTCTTTTGGGGGCCCTTAAAAGGCCGAATCATACCTGGGAGTATGTGCTGAGCTGCGCGGCGTTCACGACCATCGCCCGGCCGACTGTCGGCGTCGCCCCCCTCCATAGCTTCAATACACCTTCCTCTTTCACTATCCTGTGTGCAACATTTTAATTTCACTGTTGATTGACGACATTCGTTTATCGCGCTTTGCAATATGGTTCCTTGAATCCTAAAAGTGTATTTTTGAACTATTCTTTTTGACGAATCGAAATGTATTTGTAAATTATACAATAAAATCAACCCTATTTTTTATGCCTTTTTTATGTGTAGTCGCCATTATCGCACAGACAAACTTTTTTTTAAATTCCTCACCTGATCAAGGCATCAGCGACATTCTTGTAGTTCCTCCTCTGTTCCTTGGGCAACCTCCCGTCGGCAGTCATGCGGATCAGGGCCACTTCCGCCGGGGTGCCGACGAAGGCTCCTATAGACCCCGCGGCTACCCCCAACAGTGTCTTGGTCCCGAACCCTGGTGCGGCCCCTTGGTTGCGTCTGGGAATGGATTGAAACTATCACTGCGACTTTAATGTGTCCGGTTTTATTAGTATGCGTTTGTTCCGTTATAATTCTAACACACGTTCACACGAATTCAATGCTTATTTTTTATGCGGACAGTGAAGGAATCGAACTCCTTGCCTACGCCTGTTTTCCGATTCAGATCATTTTAAGGCGAGAGTCATCAGGCATTAGCTGAGCTTGCTTGTAGCTTAGTCGTCGTTGTCGACTACATTGTCACTTTCCATCAGGTGAGAATTATTCAAAGGCACTCCAATAAAATAAAATGCCGCGCTCCCGCTCTTGTAAGTAGAGATATTGGACGAGTCTGGTTTGAACCGGTTTCGTGGACTCGTATCCTTTGCGGAACTGATAGATGCAAGTGGGAAGCGGATTATTTGATGTTGCTTTTATACTGGTGGAATGAAACGTAAGAAGCCTGTGCCAACGCGATTATATGATCGGAGTTAGAATGTGGATAAAACTTATGAAATTAAAACGAACTGCAAACTTAAATGTTTCCCTTTGTACATTTTTAAAATGCACCATCCATACATACATACATAACACGATAACACGTACTAATAAAAAATCTTTATTTCGCATAAAATTGGTACTTAAATTGTCATATCCTCACAAGGAAAAGTGTAATTTATGAACTTCCTATATAGTCATTACATACAGTAATACAGAGGGAGAACAAAAGTTGATACATTTATCCTTATTAATAGCTTGGATATGTTTAAATCCATTACATTTAAAAACACCTATGTATGTGAAATAAAAGAATTCACATTATTTTTCGCAATACCTACATCGTGAGCAGTGTCGTTTATTCAAAAAATTCAAGTGATGCCTATTAAATTGCATCACTAATATTAATAAATGCGAAAGTAAAGATTTTTGCTTGTTCCGTTTTCACGTCGAAACTGCTGAACGGAATTGGATGGAATTTGGTAGGTAACTAGATCATCACTGGTTTACCATATAGGCAATTTTTATCGCGGAAAAATGTATGTCGGAGAAATATTAATGAAAAAATGCAATCATAATATGGCAAAGATGTTGTTGCAATATTAGAAACTGTACTTTGGAAGCTGATAGAGAGTGTCTTGTCTTGTTATTTTACATTTTAGCTCTCCAATAATTGTAATTTACACACAATAGCTATATTTAGACTGACATGGAAATGGGTTCAAACAGGCAAATGTCTTTGCACTCGGAATGTAAACAAAGTCTATCAATACATTATTAAATGGAATATCAAAAAACATTTTTAAGATACTCAACTGCCCCAGCAGAGGGTAAGGATGTATGTTTGTCCATTTTATTGTTATCGCCTGTAGCCAAAACGACTTAATGGGTTTTTTGCTTTGATGTGTCCTTAGATTCTTCCTAGATTTTTATGCGATTGTGTTTTAATATCTTTATTAAAATGGTTAGGTTAGTAAATCTAATTTTCCCCTTAAATTAACTCACAAAATCTTAATTAAATTATTAAAGCTATGTTTTCCTCTAGTAGATTCGGAGAAAATAAGCTGTGATCAACATATACTGTGATTCGTGTAGCAAACCTGTAAGGATGACATGACATTTGACTCAACACAACCTTTTATTTTTAATGTATGTTTGTTACATAAATGTATGTTTATTTTTACTCACAGTTACTAAGCCCTGCCCTTGACATTATCTCACCTGATGGTAAGTGACGAAGATGCTTGAAGATGGAATGGGGTTTACCAAAATCTTATCTCCATGCCAGAAAACATCAATGCATTGATGCTTGTTGGCAAGACTTAGAGCGCTTTTATGGTCACGCTGGTTTCTACACGCATGCGGGCCGCCCGCAACCTATCGTTTCAGTACATTTTTTAGGTTCCTTTTATTCTCATGCGTATCACACGCTTTGGTCGCTTTGGAAACGCCCCACGCATGCGGGCACGGCACGCATGCGGGCAGAAACCCGCGTGACTATAAATACGCTCTTAAATATGATGGTAACTAGCCAGGCAGACTCAGAAACGAGCTACCACCAACCAAACAGACTACAAACGCGAATCGAACCCGCGACCTCCTAATTAAGCGAGAGGCCTTAGTTCCACACCACGCTATGTCAATGCTATTTCCTTAAAAACACTCACTCTTTGTAAGCCTTAAACATTCAAACACTCACTCTTTATAAGCGTCGAACAGCAGATTATACACTCCAAGTCTCGTCGTGGTGTAGGTAGCTTGCCGCAGTAGACCAGCCGACAGCCCCGTGTATAGGGACACAAAGCCCTCCCTAGCGACGATTTCACCAGCCACCGTGAATGAGGACCGACCTCCTCCGCTGAGCTGCATGCGTGTCTTGATCAGATCCAGTGGCTGGACTACACATGTCGCTGCCATTCTGAAAGTATTCCAACATTTTATGATGTCGTCATGTTTTTTTAAACGTTTATTTTCAGGCAACTCAGGGCTCAACTTTAGGGTCATCTTATTTTACAACAACTATAAGAAAGAGGGCCGTTAAGTATCTGGAGATTCCATATAATTAGCGGCCTTCTCTCTTATGAGGGCAGTATAATACGAGTAACTATACAATAATACATACTTAATAGTATTATCTAGTACATTTTTTTTTATCTACAGCTTAGGCACTATAAAAGCCTACGCCTTAGTCAAAAAGCCCGCCCCGAAGCGCCCCTGATGCAAATGTGCCCATAACGCTGGCAGCGTTACCTCGCTGTATCGCCAGCGAGATGCGCTGCACCAGGTACGATCCGGAGCGGGGGTCTCCACTATTGTTGAATAGGCGCCGACCCAGTTCTAGTACATAGGATTTAATAAAATTGGTATACGACCCGCTAACCGACGGTTCTATTCTACTAATCATTATGAACAACTACTTATTGTTATACAACTTTGTTCAGATAGCAAAAAAAGTTTTGGACTCCATAAAAAAATGGAAGGTGGTCAATGGAAATTAAAATGGTCAATTTGTGTATAAAAATTCCAAAAAATATTTTGCGATTTGAGCAAAGTTGTCCAGAATGATAAATAGAAGCCCCAATTAACGGATTCTATACCAATTTTGTTACAACCTGTATACTAGATAATTGTATATGGGTAATCTACAAAGGTCACTCGTAAACCCAACTACTTTGCCCAAGGAATCCATATAGTCAAAGCATGATCAAAAATTTTACGTTTCTTTTTTTATGTGATAGGTGGCAAACGAGCAGACTGATCACCTGATGGTAAGCGATTACCGCCGCCCATAGACACCCGCAACACCAGAAGAGTCACGAGTGCGTTGCCGACCTTTGAAATGGGATGGGGGATGGGGGAATGGGAGGGGGGGGGGGTTGGGCCATCACCGGTACCATCACTTACTCGGCGAAACACAATGCAAGCGTTGCTTCACGCTGGTTTTCTGTGAGGCCGTAGTATCTCACTATTTATGGGAAATTCATAAATTCGCGAATTGACTCCAATGGGTTCCTTGGGGAAACTTGGCTACTCATAAAACTGAACAACTTTCTCCAAGGAACCCTCAGCCAAATTTTTTAATCTACAATTCACACAAAAAGTAATAAATGTTTCCAACAAGTCCGAAGTAGAGCCTTAGTAGTAGTAGTTAAGTAGCCCCTTTTTAACCCACTTCAAAAAAAGGAGGAGGTTCTAAATTCGTCGGAATCTTTTTTTTATGTATGTTCACCGATTACTCGAAGACGCCTGAACCGATTTGGAAAATCCTTTTATTGTTTAAAAGGGTATAACTTCACAGGTGGTCCCATAAAGTTTTTATCGAAATCGATTCAGCGGTTTTTGAGAAAATCAACAAAAACATAGCAAAATTGGAGTTGTTGCGATTGAAGTCGGTTGTTTTTAACGTATTCAGTGTGGTCAATTATTATTAGTTAATCTGATTTTGTTAGTGTTAGACCTTATACAGGATGTATAAAATAGTTAAAGGACCATTTAACTGGGGCCTCTTACTCATCATACTGAACAGGTTTAGTTCCACGGCTTTGGTGAAATCACAAAACAAATTTTCGGACTTTTCATACAAAAGCCAAACAGCTATACAATACAGTCCACTTGTACGATAAACGAAAAGTAATTTTCTTTTGGCTTTTCACTAAAGTTGTAAAACAAAAGTTGTTTAGTCCTACCCTACTTTGCGTTCTTGTTACATACTGTACAGTAAAGTAAACAATTAGATACTACAAGTAAACACATTTAGGAGCAATGATAAAATACTGTATTCTTTTATGTAATATTTTCAAAGCTCAATTATGATAACCCCTGTTATTGCAACTCTAACTAACTCTAATATAACTCTATACTAATTTTTCATTACTATTCAATTTAAATTATTTATCTATGAATATTAGAAGCAAGTTAACTACCGTCTATCCTTTGTGATAGATACGGTTCAACTGTACCACAGTAAGAAGATGAAGAACTTTTCAAATACAATTTTAAGTTTGTACAGATATTATAGCCAGCCATATTTATTTTTTACTCTACAACTACTTTCTTTTTTTTAATAACTTCTATTCTACACTGCATTGTAGTAATAAATCCATTAATCAAACAATAGTCTCTATACTTGTTTCATTACAATACTCTTACTTGTAGTAAAAAGGAAACACCAAAAAGTTTATTTTACTAACAGATTCCTTCAATTTATGCCAAGCAGTGTTCTCACTCTTAGCAAAAACATCATTTGTTAGCTCAAGGTGACTCTCTGTCAGTATTGCATTGTTCACTGTGGACAATGGAAAAAGAGAAAAAAGTCTAATATTGTTATTTTTACTAAAAGAGTATTATGAGGTTAATAAGCGTTATGAAGCATTCTGTAGAGTGCTAAATCATGAAAATCCATAACAGAAGTTTAAAAATTTAGAACTGGTGTTTGTACCCCACACACATAAATAGATACACACATATACAAAGTTTAAATTATGTATTTGAATGTAAGAATCAAACAACCTATTCTGTGTCTAGTCAGGTCTATTTTATAAAAATATCATACTCTTAGTTTTCCAAATAATGATTAATTCATAATACCTATGTATAAAAAAAATATTCAGAAAAATAAGAGCAACCACACAATATTTTTTAATTTATTTTGTAAGTATAATGTAATTTCTAATCAACAAATTTTTAGAAAGACCTACTTAAAATTGAATTGAAGATAAGCAATTCAATTATAAGTAGGTAGGTATTTATGGATATTACTTCGTAAGTTTAGAAACATGTTTCCTAGATAAAGGGAGAAGAGAGAGGGGGTAAGGGTGAAAACCCACTTCCATTGCCTAGTGCCTACAGCTATCAGCTATGAGGAAGCACAAGTTAAAACCCAACCACTGCTAGTCTATGATATTAGTATCATATCTCTGATAGAATATATAAAAGAATGAGAGTGAAAAAGTAAAGCAATTTATTTTCCATAAAATACTAAAAACCATAATAGATAGGTATCAATAGATACCTATAACCAACACTATGGAAAATATGTGTTTACATGAGGCAGGCAACAGTATGTTACATAACTGTGGCATGAATAAATATAGCATTGGTAATTGTTGATACAGGATCCTTATTAGTACCACCATGCAAAGTAAAAGCAAGGCTGGCGACATATTAACATTCTATTTTAGTTGGAGCCTTGATAAAACATACGAAAATAACTGTTATATTACAACTGGCAGATAGTATGTTTATGCTCTGTTTTAGGTAATTAATCGGAAGATCACCATAGCGCTACCACGTGGGAAATGTCAATGACATTGGCCTAGATAAAAGGGCATATAGTTTTCTTAAAATAAGTTTCATTATCGTACCCAGCAAGACCGCCGAACGCGAATTTCAGGCCGTTCGGTATATACCGCTCTTTAGGCGGTGCTACAGCTGCTTGCGCCATCGCAGTTGTCCACTAGAACTCCAAATGAACAGAAGAATATGTATGGAGATTTTCACAACAGAATTTTCAGTTATTATTTTATGGAATTTTTCGATACGGAAACCACGACAGCACCTGGCGAAGCGAAGGCCAACAACACACACAGCTGAATTTGACGTTGACGTTTTATTTGTATAATCATAGACAAGTTTTTGTTCGTTCGGATACACGAGTGCAACACGTTCTTTAAGAAAAATTAACAAGTCTCTATAGCTCCAGCATCTTAGAGGAATTCGAATCCAGAAGTCTTTATTGTCGGGGATTTCCAGTGAAAGTTGTTCCAGATGGCACTTGGCTCAGTGCTATGTAGGTAGGTACGTAATATGATTTATTAGATGGTATTATTTTATTTGGGTATATCTGTATGACATTTTCGAGCTTTATATAATGATTAATGACATTTTATTGAGCAAAATTGAGATAATTAATAAAGACGAAAAATTATTTATTTTGTAGCAGTTTTATTACTTAAAAAATATATAATTAATATATCCTAATACTTTATCATTATCAAGAACAAAGAAATTAAGGAACTTATTTTAACTAAGCAAGCATACACTTTTTAACACGTTTTTACTCTTTACTGGACTTAATACTTCTTTGAGAATAATACCCTGCAAATTGGAAACATTTTGAAAACATTTAACAATAAAGTCAATAAACCTAGCTTACTCGTAATCCAAAATAACATTATTAGTTGTAGCATCCTGTGCATACAGGATACACTTCCTGAACAGCCTGAAGACTTCAGCATATTCGTCAGAAAAAGGCACATCTTGCAGAAACGCTAGAGTCTTGCACAACTTTGAGAACATATCTGGAATATTCTTTAGCAAAAAGTTCTCTCTCATGTCCTGTAAGTTAAGTTTGCGAAGATTCTTCTTTTGAAACTCAGTTAACTGATATTTCCTATTAGACGAGTACTCTCCACTGCAGATGATGCAGTTGCATGCAAAACCATGGAGAACAAACATGTTTTTGGCTCTCACTTCTTTTTCCAGAGATTCACATTCCAGCCAGTGGGGCCTGAAAATAAGTTGTATGTTTTAAAATAGTTTTATACCACTTCAATATTTAGTTGGAATAAGCATAGTGCTGTTAGGACTCAATATTTTTCATTAATTCACCTCGGCCTGTTGAATGTCAGTATGCCCAACCTAAACCCACATCCCATTAACATGCAACACAATTATATTATAAGAAATGGAAAATGTATAAATAATAATTGAATACATACATATAAGACACAGTCAGCTCAGTTCCTTTTTTAATTGCTTGTGTAGCGACCAAAGCCACTTTGTTGTTCAGTCCAAACGTCAACATGTTTGCATTGCATGAATGCTTCACTTTGCCAGTAAACGAGAACCACCCATAGTTTTGTATGCTATGGAAATCAGTCTTCTGCTGCTGATAAATGCTAACGGATGGAACTATTGATGTGTTTGTCACATAAAGTGAAAGAAACATCAACACCCTTGCAAATGCTCTTAAAAAAACAGGCTGACCACATTCATCTGCATACCATGGAATGAATCCATCAGTCTTTTCTAAATAGTGCATGAATACTGCACAGATGTAGCTTTTGTTATACAAAGGCCCTTCCAAGAAGTGCCTCTCATTGGTGGAACATAACAATGCTAAATCATAAGTGTCCCTAAAGATATCCCCAATACTACTTTCTTTCAGTCTTTGCATTCCAGCATCATGTGAAGCAGATACAAACAGAGGTTCAAAGTCATTTATATCATCTAGATTGCGACTCATTTTTAAAGCAGCTTTCAGCGCCAATCGTGATACAAAACCTGATGAGATGGCTTCCACAATCTCTATGATTTCACATTCAACATTATGGTATTCGATATAACAGGCATGACTGCATGTTTCAGAGCAGAAAAGAGCAAAAGTGCACTTTTTGCATGGCTTCAAATTCAGATCCATTTTGTGGCAGTAGTAACAGGACATCATTGAGTTTAGTTTATCTAGGTGGCTGACATACGCTTTTTCTATAGACAGTACTGCTCCTACTTTGATATCATTTGCAGCAACGATTTTAGGAATTCTTGATTTATTAGGATATTCCACAGTAACATCAGTGCTTGTGCATGGCACACTGGAGTTCTCGCTTTTAATTCTGAAATATTGATTTGCAAAGCTGCATTTGCTCTCTTCCTCATATATGTCCATCCACTGATTTTTGCAAGCATCATCCTTTCTTTTTTGCAGCTTCTCCTTGATATCATCAGGGCACCCAAGGGAGAAGCAAGTCTCAATGTCTTTTAAGCATGCCTTGTATGCTCTCACTTTATGCAATAAGGCAGACCTGTTGCTATAGGCTAGTTTGAGTACCCGAGAACCCTCTGGAGCATACAAAAGTGCTTTATTGTAGCATATCAAAGCTTTCTGATATTTACTGCGACTGTAAGCCTGATTGCCTTCGTTGCGGAAGGCTGTGGACTTGGCTTCCGACTTTACCTCTTTGATCAATGGTGGTATGTTGTTGGTTTTTCGTAGTATGTCCCAAACAGTAAAAACTACATCGGACAGGTCTGGGCTGCTCAAGGCGCTGTACACGTCGTCGATTAGGCCATGATGGGCCAGAAATTCTTGAAAATGTACGGGCCGGCTAAACATTTTGACATGTCTGCAAAAAAAAAATTGTTTTAGCACGAAGTAGGTAGAATTATGTACTGTGAAGATTGAAGAAATATATATGCATGCATGTAGGGAGATTAATTTATCGTGCGTACATATTAACTTAGGAGATTTAGGTTATTATTGTATTTTACTTACCATTAAAAAGAAATGATTTATTGAAATTTTTAGGAATTACAGCCCGTCCCCATATCACAGATTACTAATATGTAGCATATGTACCGTGCGCACAGAACACTATTACTCACAGGGAGACCGTGCGTGATTCCCCGCGCTACACATATTTTGCAATGACGTAGGAGATAATGGACATGGCATACCTACAGAAAAAGCGTGCATACCTAAACTTGCTGAGAAACGAAAATGGTCGTTCGGCATAGTGCATACCCATTATATGAGATATGGTTTTATCGATATCACCGGCATGCAGAGAATGAGCGTCTATTTTTTTTGTACTCTACTCGTACATAAATCGCAACTGATGGCGAACTTTCGATTATTTTATTATTATTTGACGATAATGGTCAAAATTGACATATCCTCCTAAACTAGAGATGGGCAATAACAGATTAACGAAATGAAACAAGACATTAATTACATTGGTTTTATCAGTTAATTAGTATGTAAATGGTCTGTAATCACCAATATAATTACTATCTACTGTGTCTTTTACACTTAAACAATAAAAGGCAAAAAGTAGGAGACAGAAGATGTGAAATGAGTGTAGATGGCTCGTGTCTTGCAGCGCTATAGGTGTAGGTATTCAAAATAAAGATAAATATTCGGAACTGTATTTTAATTTACAGCTTGGCCGTAAAGAGTTGAAAAAAAATTAATGATAGCGCTGTTGGATGCGAGCAGCACAGGACCGGTCGGTGTGGAAATCCTTTGGGCAGGCCTTTGTCCAGCAGTTGACTTCTTTCGGCTGATGATGATAATGGCGCCACTATCGCTTACATTCCAACATTTAATACTACAATCTAAATGAATTTAATACTTGCAGGTTTTTAATATAAAATAAAATTACTTTTCATCGTTGTATTCAATAGTTTGTTTTCTGCATCCCTATAACTATATGAATGGGAAAATAAACAAGCCTAGGACATTTAAAGAAAATTTATTTAGTTTTATTCACATAAACATTCTGGTCGAAATAAATAACTTGATGATTTACACCTGATATGGCATCAACATTGTCATCTTCAGAATTTGAGCTGCTGTCACTGCTTTCCTTGGTGCCACTGGGTACGAATCCTTTAGCTGTTCCAGGACGTACAATAATACAATGTTTTCCTCTTAAAACATCATGCTTAATGCCTTTCAGATTTTTCTGTAATCAGAATTTAACATTATATTTAGGAAGAATGCCGTGCCTGACGAAATTGATCAACATTATTAAGTCGCGCTATGTATATGTATCGCGCTTATCCACTTTTTTCCATATTATGTAAACAGAACAACGAAGAGCATTTCGAATCGTCGGCTACCAGGATATTTCAGATCGGCTTGACTCCTTGGCGCTGCGTAGAGATGTAGCCTCATGTAGGGGTGTCTATGGGCGACGGTAATCGTTTACCATCAGGTGATCCATCTGCTCGTTTGCCACCTCTGCCATAAAAAAAATGTAAACAGAAATAACTGAGGGATTATATGACTGACTGTAAATTTGTGAATAAAATTCACCACTGACAACACTCTTAATCATTAAGTACTAACGTGGGTAGGTATACTTACCATTAAAAATCTTAATGGTACAGCTTCATCATGCAATGTTGTTTTGTTCAATGTGCGGTAAACATGATTCATGGAAATGAAGCGAACAGATGTTGATGGCTTTTGATGATGTTTTCTATGCCAATTGCTGCCAACCACTTTTTCTTTTTATATTCACTTCGGGGAAGCCTAAAAAAAATATATGTAAGTAACTTTTTCTAAAATTCATCATCATCCTACATAAATATCGATGTCTAAAAGAGTCCCGAAGAACAACACTAGCCACGTTAGAGCCGAAAAATATTTTAATAAAATAAAGTTAAAAGACAGACTGAAATTATATTGAAAAGCTACTTTCGGTTATTTATATCGCTTATCTTCTGCATTAAGACAAATACGTAATTTAGTTTGTGAAAATAAGGTATATTTCAACAAGATAACAATACGTACCGGTGCAGTGTAATGTTCGGCCGATTTCGGCTCATTTTGATGCCACATCCTGTAACACTACAATTAGGCATCTTAATTACTGTGTTGTTTCACTTAATTTATTATTTTCGGATGCTTTGTTTAACTATATTTAACAATTTTCAATTAAAACACTCGCGAGCGAAGGCACTTTGACAGCTTATGTACCAGTGACACCGAGAAACGAGAATGGCGAATCGGCCGCAAATAGGTATTTTGCTGACGTCACGAAAACAACGTTGCCATTTTGTAAAGGACAAAAATATTGTTGTCCTTTTTTTACTGAGAAGAATTACATAAGTTAGAAAGAAATAAAAGTATATTTTAGAATTCGCTATCAAAATGGCCCATATTTGTATAACTGATTGTTCATATAGACAAATATTTCATGTCCTCTAGTTTCTTTGGTCTGAGATATTTTGGCACTTTGGCAGTTTGACATTTTTTATTTTTTCCAAAGCAAAGGCTTCTATAGCCATACAGCCTTGTCTGGTGTAATTCAGTCAATCAAAAATCTGTCATTTTATATTCATGCATGTGACATGCATGTCTGTCTTCAAGTTAGTGAATTTCTGTCGTTATGTATCAGTCAGTAGTACATAGTAGTACTACATAGTCAGTTCTTCAGCAAAATGAGTGTGTGTTGAGTTGGCAGCCATATGATCGAATTTAGATATTCTGATTATGTTAATAAATACTGCCTTAATTCTGCCAATTAGAGCCCATAGGAAAAAAATTGTGCTATCGTAGCTTCAGAGAATATCTAGTTTTTCACTGAGGCTGCTAGCGGAACGTTCCGCACTACCAACACCCGAAGAAACGTGGAGGCGGCAGCGTCAGCGTCGTCGTCGGGTTGTATGGATTTGAACACAGTACTACTAGAATAGTATGCGTGTTGTCGGGTCGGTCGAGCGGAGCGCCGCGCCGGTGTCCGGGTGTCGTCACACGTCGGGTGGCGCATGGGGCGTTTCAATACTAATATAAATTATGTTTCCGCCTTTACTCACATTTTTAAATGATTTTTACGGTTCTGTTTCAAAGTATTTTAGTCCTTTGAGCGCCACACCGATTTCCATGCCACAGGCGAGGCGCCATCGATCGCCAGCCAGGATTTGAGATTTTCATGTACTTGTCGGCTGGAGCCGACATTGGCAGTGGGGGCACGATTTGTCAAAGCGGTTAATGGGTTAAGCCTTGGCTAAGTAAGCCATTCATAAATCTGAACTGCTCATGTCGCTTTGCGGGTGTTGAAAAATGGTAAAAGAGCAAAACTTGAAAAGCGCACAATGTTAAAAGTTTTTACTTAAAAACGTAGTGATTATATGCTGTGTCCATGACGCCAGCGGAATGTTGTAGCTAAGAAGGATGTGAGTATAATAGGGAATTAGAGCATCATTAGAACTAATTGTGCGCCAGCAGCGGAATTTGTGCGTCTTACAATTTCGGAGATATTCATAAAAAACCGATGCCGCCAGGGTAACGTTCCCTCAGCGGCATAATTTTGAAAAAGACGGTCTAGCTCATAACAAAGTACATGACTGAGTAGCTTTCGTCGTGTTATAAATGTGCGCAAATAGCGGAATTTGTGCATCTTACGGTTTTCGAATTATTCAAGATTCCGCTGCAGTAACGTTTTTGAGTTTTCTGTATCTCGAAAACGGCTGATAGGAGAAATTTAAAAAAAAAACCACTAGTACACCTTAATTTGTGCGTAATTTGAGCAATGTTACTTTTTTGAAAATTATGATATTTTTTTAGTAATTAATTTGTTTAGAAAATCAGGAAATTCTAATTTACAAGGAAACGAGTGAAGTTGCAATCGAATAAAGAGCACTCAAATATTCCTCTAGTAGACCCTAATAATGTGTGCAATTGTGGATTGTATTATCTAAGCAAATAGTGAGATATACCATTTAATTACGATATTAAGGTAGCGAAATTTTAAAGATTGAATTCAGTGCTCCCATAAGACTATGTAACATGACATTTTACATAAAATTAGAGCGTCCTGCTAGCAAGCTTTCCTGTAAGTTTCATCTTTGAATAACGTTGATTTAAAAAGATTTACCCAGAAGAAGAAAGAACGAACATTTTCCCTATAACCCGACCAAATTAGAATGTATACGAGAAAGCGGCCGCACCATACAAAAGGATAACCTTCTTAAATGAAAGGTATATTGAAGGAAGCTTTGTAAGTACAGTTGCGTGCAAATATTTTATTGACGATTGTTTTCTTAGTACCTACGTACTCGTATAGCGGCCGGGACAAAGCTATTATAAAAGATACTTGTAATAAGATTTTTAGATAGTAAGTATCTTATCTAAGTCTTGCCGCCAAACATGAATGTTAACAGCATGGATGTGTTCCGGCATGAAGATAGCCAATTCCCCATTGCGTTGGGGATTCTTTGATAAGCCCGCTTCCATCTTCGGCGTCATCATTACTTACCATCAGGTGAGATGATGCCAAGGGCTTACCAATAGAGGATAAAAAAAATGCAACATTAAGTAGCGTTTAGTTTCTAGCATACTGATTAATAGTTCGAGAAGGTTAAAATAAAAATTAAAAAGAAGAATGAAACAATGAAGACTTCTGAGAGAAGAAAGAAGAGATCTGCTAAAATCTGACACACTACGAGGAACCCCGATATTATGGATAATTATGTATATGGTTTACCTACTTAAAAATTAATAAACGGGAAATTCCCGTACTATTTTATATTATGTATTATAAAAATAATAAAATTAAAAATATTTTCTAGCAAGCAAGTCATAAAAAAAATTATAACTTTTCTATTGCTATTTAAAAAAGTATTTCCTTGAAAACTGCCAAATTCTGACACTTTTTTAAATCGTCAGATTATTCTGCTAGAGTTAAAATTTAGTAGCCAAATCTGCCCAAATGGCAGAAATCTGCCACAAATGGTCACACTGCGGGGCGGATGGGTTTCGAAAACACGGGAACTCGCGCGACGGGGGGAGCTTAATGCTCATTCCCTCTGCCCGTGCCCCGGGGGCTACATGTGCGAGGAGCGCAGCTCAGTTCAAAGCGATAAGATAAACACTTTGATCAGAATTTAACAAAGCATTGATTTGATTATATCTGCTTTGCGAGAAATATACCTCAACAGGTAGAGGTAATAAAGTACATGACTGAGTAGCTTTCGTCGTGTTATAAATGTGCGCAAATAGCGGAATTTGTGCATCTTACGGTTTTCGAATTATTCAAGATTCCGCTGCAGTAACGTTTTGGTGTTTTCTGTATCTCGAAAACGGCTGATAGGAGAAATTTCAAAAAAAAACCACTAGTACACCTTAATTTGTGCGTAATTTGAGCAATGTTACTTTTTTGAAAATTATGATATTTTTTTAGTAATTAATTTGTTTAGAAAATCAGGAAATTCTAATATACAAGAAAACGAGTGAAGTTTCAATCGAATAAAGAGCACTCAAATATTCCTCTAGTAGACCCTAATAATGTGTGCAATTGTGGATTGTATTATTGGCGCTTAAACGTTTTTGCACTGGCCAGCACGGCGTTCGCATGCACGAAGCCTAAGATAACAATTAAAAACCCGTATCATCTTTACTGCAAGGGCCTCTCTCATCCCCTTCTTCCCATACCTTGGTAAGAAGACCAAGCCCGGATTGGTGGAGGTTGTGGGCTAGTAGCCAACTCAAGTGTAAGAAATTTTCAAGCCGCTTTTATGGAAGGCCTCCGAAATGACTTAACGACTGCCAAGGTACTACTTAAGATTTGAAATAAGGTCCATCTGCCTATAAACAACTAAAACTATTATTATTTACAGGAACCATAAAAAGAACACAACCTTTTAACTCTTATCAACTTTACTGTAATGTAATCACTCTTATTATCACAGAGAAAAAAATACTTCTTTAAATTTTTCTGTACTAAAGAAACCAGAATTTTTCAATGCGCATTCGCCGTTGCGTCTTCAGTGCCTTCAGTTGCTTCTCTATATTGTTCGCACCAATAGTCAGGAGTCTTCTCGAAAGCCTGAAAATTTTTTATAATAACATTTTCTTATTATGTTTATTAGCTTTGTAAGATAAGGTTAAAATTTTATGTTATGATTTTTATAACAATTTATAGTTTCTTAGTTAATAAAAAAAGCATTATTTTTTTTCTAGCATATTTATGCACTGCACACCAATATTCACAATAGCTGAACTGATTAAGTATAACCAAACTACGATTATACAAATTTATTTAGATAATATAAAATGTTACATGTCAAAAAAAAAACTACCAAAAGGCTTCGTTATTCAAATAGCCCACCCCTAGACGTTCCCGATGGAAAGGTGCCCATTATGCTTGCAGCATTTCCACGCTGAATAGCAATGGACAACCTTTGCATCAGGAAAGCCCCGGAGCGGGGGTCACCCCCTCTTTGCCTGATGCGACGGCCGATTTCACGGACGAAATCTATCGCCTCCGATCCCCAGCATTTATTTAGATTGACATCTTAAGATACTTTTTTCATGAAAAAGCTAAAATTGAATGCGTCTAACCATGTGTGCTAAAGAGTGGCACTTTAGTTTTTTTTTTATTACGAAGTTCGCTATTCATTTCCTTCGCGCGGCATCCATTTCCTATTCTGTATTATAGTAACGGTTATATGTATACAATATACATAGTTGATGGTACTTAATGTGTTGTGTTGTGTAGTGCATGATCTTTACTAATAGAAGTCATTCGTAACACTACTCGTAATGTCTTACCTCAGCCATTTTGTTGATTAGGAACAACTTTGGAACTTCCTCAATAGCTCTCTGTCCCCATTCAAACACATTCCTCGCCAGGTCCCCCTCACCCACCTGTAAAATTCAATCAGATTCTTACGAATAGTGTTTATGTTCAGGAAGATATTACAGAGGGATTCATGATGAGCACAGAAAGATGCAAGCATGTCCGTAGTTAATGAGTCATGGCATCCTTATGGATGGGGCACTGTTCTCTTTCTATATCTTGTAAATGTTAGGCCATACTCCATAACTGGACCAGAAGACAAGGTCATGACCATTTGGACCTACAGAGTCATATTATGAGACTGACACTTTTGTGAATTAAGTCCTACAATACAATTTGAAGTCCTACCTATATAAATAATAAATTCAATTGAATAATGTTTTACGATTAGACATTTTGTATGTAACTTATCAAAAACTATCAAAAATGTGAAAATAGTTTGTTACACGATACAAACGTCACCGTCACGTCACCAATCGACTGTTTAAGCAGTGGAAATCTTCCTGAATATGAATCACCAATCAAATTAACAACTCTACCTTAGAGAACGACAAATACATTTGTCTTGTGAATGTGTTGGTCAAAATCTTGCGCCCCGAATGATCATTTTCCTCCAGCAGATTTGCTTCAGACAAGAACTTCCACATCTCATCTGAAAACCGAAAAATATGTATGTATACAGGGGTGTAACCTATTTAGATGTTAGACCCATTAACTGGTGTTTGTACTTGTTATACTGTATAACTTTTGTTCTATGACTATTAAAATTAATAAACATTCAAGTATGTATGTATCAATTTATTGTAAGGTACTAGCCTGAAACCATAGTCATTACAGTAGGTACAATAACCCAGATTTTAGTTAGTGAATACATATAGGGTGACTTTAAATTAGTTCTTGATACAAAAGGCTATGCATGTGAGTACATGCATAGCCTTTTGTATCAAGAACTAACAACGATACTATGAGTATGATAACAAACAACTTTCCCTAAGGAACCCATAGTCAAATCGCAAAAAAAATTTGGACTCTTGATTGATTTGTATGGAGTCCAAAATTTTTTTTTGCGATTTGACTATGGGTTCCTTAGGGAAAGTTGTTTGTTATCATGAGCACATGCATAGCCTTTCGTATCAAGAACTAGTTTAAAGTCACCCTGTATATGTGACTATTATGCTGTGGAATTTACAACCCGTAAATTTTTCTTAATGTTGCAATATGTGCAACTAAAGCACTATTTAGCACAATTTCTCTGCTTCTAGTATTGATTGGAACAGAAAATCCTTACACTAACCTTCTTTGACAGGCCCACCAGACATGTAAATATGAAGTAGTGCAGCAACCAGCAACTTCCTGTGATACGAGTCACTGACCGTTGACGGCAATGAAGAGCACTCTGCATCCAGCACCACTATGTACTGGATACTGCTTCTGGCTTCAACCTGCACTAGTTTATAGCCATATACCTGGAAAGTAAATAGTTTTATTATTCTTTATCTCTTGCAGTGTAACTCAAGGAATGAACTGTTTTATTACTATGACGTTTTGTTAAGTAGGTATACAAACTTTTTTGAGCACTTTGT
This sequence comes from Coleophora deauratella, assembly GCA_958295455.1. Classification (NCBI taxonomy): domain Eukaryota; kingdom Metazoa; phylum Arthropoda; class Insecta; order Lepidoptera; family Coleophoridae; genus Coleophora; species Coleophora deauratella. Next base: position 3,106,451 of record OY282406.1, read on the forward strand.
TGGCCTCAACCATAACGCGGGTTACCAGCTTGGAGTCTGTTTCGCATGTAGTCGCCAAGTGTTTGGCGATTTCCGCGCGTTTTATTGGCACCTTGCTGCCTTCCCGGCAAAATATGAAGCGCACACATTCCTTGATGGCGTCCTCAAGATTGGGACTCGCTGCATCATCTTCTACGGCTTCGACTCTACTTGACCTCCTGTTTCTTTGGCTCATTTTGTGGATAAAAACAAGTTTTCAAGGGATTTAAGCACTTTACAAACATTCGAGTATAATACAAAACGAATTTGTTTATGTCAATGTCAAACGAATGTTACCAGTCTAAATAAAATGATTCCCCAAAGATTTATCTAAAAAAAAAACGATAAATCGCAAGATTTGTCTCTCGAAGTTGAATTTCACTACCGATCAACCTAATTTGTATTGTAACTATTATACTGTTTCTTGGATTACTGTCTCTTATTTCCATGAAATAGGTATTTTGTTTCTTCAATGATTGTTACGTCAAAGGAAGCTTCCATAATTAATAATTATACAGCACAATAGTTATTAACAGTTACATACATCTCGTCTCGTCTTATTTACGTAACAGCATAGAATAAAGAATAATACTACGTGTAGAAGTTTCACTCAGCAGAGATGTTATAATAAATTAACAAGATTCTCTCACTCAGTACTGTACACAGCAATAAAGTCCAATCTTGCTTACCCGTACACTACGCGCTTTTCATTATGTTTGTATATAAATGCGCATCACGCGTAAGTACAGGTAATAATGTACCTATTCACAAATCACAACGCGCGAGAGTCGCTTTTACGCTGAACGCCCAATGTTTCCTGTCCTTGTTTGCCCTTAGTGATTCTCCTCACCGAGTCCCGAGGGGATGGACGCGGCGATGAACTTGCGCGCGTATATAGCAGCTTCGTCGAAGTAAGACAGGCCTGGTAACAGGCAAATAATATGTGAAAAATTATACGATCTAGAAAATGTGATATATGTACTTTATTTCCAAAGTTTTTGGGGGAAATAATTTTTTTTTTTTTTTTGTTTGGTTCTTTCCTGCTTTTGCAAGGAAAAGGCAAAGGCTTCTCTGACCATACAGCCTATTCTTACGTAGTTTGCTCTTCTCTAAATATTTTTCTATTTCATTTGAGTTCTCATTTATTATCAATTTCTGTCGTCTTTAACTTTTTCTCTATTCTTCAACAAAATGATAGCACTTTTGATGAAGATTTCATGGACTTCTTGAGAGCACTCGAAACACAGTCTACACACTTTTATTTCATTATCCTACATATTAGACACTTAAATGGCACTTTATTGAACAATACACTATCAATATTATGCATTAAAAACCATGATATCTATTTTTTCGGATAATAAAACAAAAATGACAAACTCTTGCCGCGAGTTCCCGCCAAAAAGTCCTGGGGGAAATAAATTGACACCACTAACATACAGAACGTCAGAAATAAAAATTCGGATACACTGCGTAGTGTACACCAGCAGTAGGTACTTGGTTTGTACTGACATTGATGATAGTTTTAGTATTTCCGGTCCGGAGATATGGGAAGAGACTCGTTTGTAGGGGCCGGCCGGGGCTGGCTTTGCCATTCAAAAAGTGGAGTATCTAGTTTATTTCTATTAAAATTTAAACAACAACGTTGATGATTTTTGAAAATTAAAGGTATGCACATGCGACAAATATTTAATTTAAGGGTATTGATTGTATGACTGATACCTATACAGTATGTAACAAAATTGGTGTAGGACCCGTTAACTGGTATTCTACTCATCGCATTGAACAACTTTTGTACTACGACTTTGCTCAAATCACAAAAAGAATGTTGGACATTTCATACAAATTGATCATCTGTTTTGCCATTTTTGTATGGAAAGTCTATATTTTTTTTGGGATTTTAGCAAAGTCGTAGAACAAAAGTTGTTCAGTACGATGAGTAGAATCGCCAGTGCGATCTGCTAAAAAGTGGACAAAATGTGTCTTACACCAATCTGGCAATCCCCATATTTGGGACTGTGTAATAAGAAATTTTGACTTACACGGAATTAAACATCGAGTAGGTACTTTAAAAACTTTTTTCAACACACTTGCTCGTAAAGTGGCTCTATGGTCACCGCAATTAGGCACAGAATGACACCCAATGGCAGTGAGTTATAGATGTTTTTAAAATTTTATTGGTTGAGTTGCTTTGTTCTTAAAAAAGTTTTTATTAAAAAAAAAAGATCGTGTTCAATAGAACAAATAAATTAATGTTCCTATTGCTTGCTCATTTCATGCAACTTCTTATTTAAATAGATAATTTTAACTCGTACGTGTTTAATAAATAAAACTTTCACTCAAATATAACTTTTGTTTTCTCTGTAATAAAAGAAAACTTTAAATTCCCCATTTTGTACGTGGCAGAATAGGCGCAAATCCTATGCGCCGAAAATAAAAAAAAACCTCATCCCTTTAGTCTGTGGCCGATCGCAATGCGCGCGCATAGGAAAACTGATTAATTTTTCCCGCCATAGCGAAACATTTTTCACAACTCGTTTTCACTGTTGAAATAAACTGAGTTTTTATTGTTATTTTATTCACAAGTGTGTTGAAAAACGTCGTATGATACTCGTGTGTATTGATGATTACCGTCCTTGGCTCTCTTAAGACCCTCGCCTACGGCTCGGGTCTCAATGGCGCCTCGACGGTAATCACCAATGTTACACACTAACTACTTAGTACCATAATGTACTATGTATTATTAATTTCTGCTTTCATAATTCTTTTGCAGTTTTTCAGATAGCATAAGTACATTCTCTTTCAACTTTCTCTTACTTGGAATTATTTACTTTTTCTTATATAATTATTTTCACTCACTGTGTTAGGAACTTTTGGTACTTTTCATATTATGCATCTTGAAACTTCAAAATACTACTTGGAGGAATCACTTCTGTTTTAAATCTTAATTATATCATCCTATTATTTATTTTTACGAAACTTTCTTTATATGTAACTTAGTATGTTTTTCTGTTATTTATCGCTCCGTCATTCTTTATTCTGTCACTATTATTTAAATATTTCTTTTTTGAAGCAAGATTTTCCGAATTAGTCTTCGTCTTAAAAAAATCGATTAAGCCTAGATCTCTATCAGAAGAATTAGTTTTTAAACTTTTATCAAAAGTCATGGTGCACGGGGGGCATGTAGGCCAACAATTCTAGCATTTTCTTTGCGTCTGTTATTGTATTTCCATTGGAATATAAGGTTGAAGTGTGTAACTGGAACTGATGTACGCTTCATAAAATTCACTGTTTCAAATGGCAAATAAGCTTCATACGCCATTATGGTTTTAAATTGCAATATATTAGACGGTGTAAAGCCAGTGGCGTATTTTGAAATTTGGCGCTCCGGGCCGGTAAGGTTTGCCGCTCTATATTGGGGTTCTTATAATAGTTCTATGTTTGGTAAAAATTGGCTCCAGGATTTCCCACCCAGAATACTCAGCTCTTTAAATTCCTGGTTGATATAAAAGAATTTGGGAACCATCAAAATACGGAAATGCTCCGATAAGTGATAAGATTATATTATTTTATATTACCAGGATGGGAATTAACTAATCTAAGAAGAAAAAGATTAATTAACAAATATTTATGGACATCTGAACACTTGAATTGATTTAATATAATAAAAACTGCGCTGCGATAAAAGGGAAACAGTGCACTGTATGCCAAGAACCCTTCGGATCGGACATTTTAAGCTAAGCTTAGAGATCGATGCCTTTCGATATTCTAAATACCAGACAAAAACTCCCGAGTGTCAATTATTTCTAGTTTTTGAAAAAAAAAAATCCAAAGTTGGTCTATATGTTTTATTTAGAAAATACAAAAAAAAATATTATAATAATCTATGCGTCCGTCAAAATGTTCAGTCAACTTAACATATTAACGAGTATCTCCGATATCCCACGCTATTAACAGTTGCGTTTTTTTGTGACGACGCACAACTTAATTCTCTACATTCAAGGTAGATTTCTGGGTGCTACTAACTTCAAATATTATTTAAAAAAAACCGTTAAAAGGAAAAAAATATTTTTCACGTTACGCTTGCGTTTTCGACTAGCGGTACATATCAATAATTGTTTTTTTAAACGCTCTATAATTTGACGTAAATAGCTTCACGCACGCATAGATTATTCTGGATTTTTTTTTATGTATTTTCTAAATAAAACATATCGACCAATTTTGTTTTTTTTTTCTCAAAAACTAGAATTAATTGACACTCGGGAGTTTTTGTCTGGTATTTAGAATATCGAAACGCATCGATCTCTAAGCTTAGCTTAAAATGTCCGATCCGAAGGGGTCTTGGGTGGCATACAGTGCAGCGCGAGCGGAGCGAGCGCGAAACTTTAAAATTGTCTTTCAACAAATATCCCCTTTTTTTATTAAATCTCTACTATGAACCAGACCCCGCGGAAATTGAACCCGCGAACTACTTACGTTAAGCGAAAGCACTAGCCAGTAGGCCACGAAGGCTGTTAAAAATATGCTTACCTTGGTGAGCGGTTTCAGATCTAGCAAAGTTTATTTGAAAAGCGCAAGCAAAGCAAGCGCGTCATTATTTATGTATTTAAAAATAGTTTTGTAAGGGTATGTAGAAACCAACAAAACCATCAACATGGGACGCTTTGGTCGCCCTCCTACCCCATCTACCAGGACCACGTCTAACTATACCAGGGCGCTTGATGCCTGCCCCCCTGATGTTTGCGCCCTGTGCCTCGACCCAAAGGCTGGTCCGGAGACAAAGGCATCCTCAAGGATTTCCTAGACGACCGGTCTTGCACATTTTTGTTGATAAATAGGGAGAAAGGCCGGTTTTGTCTCGGGCAAGTCAAGTAAAAAAACCAATGAAATTAAATGTACGATATCTAAGGAAATATAAGGCTTCTGCCGCCCCTCGCAGGCTGCCGCCCCGGGCTACTGCCCCGGTTGGCCCTAGAGTAAATACGCCCCCGTATAAAGCTGCATTTCCCCCGGCGAGGCGAGGAGGGAAGAGAATTTTGATTGTATGGGAAAAAATAAATTCTCTTCTCGCACATCTTCGGTGGAAATAGAAATTTCAATGGAAATTTCAATTCTGTTCACTCCGCTCCTCGCCTCGCCTCGCCGGTGGAAAAGCAGCTTAAGCTAGCATACGTCAAAAGTAGTCAAAACTGTCGTGAAAAAAGTAAATGCAAAAACAAAAATGTTGCCTTAACTTCTTGAATTAGTTAGACATTTAGGAATACAATAAAAGCGCCTCGAAGATACATATCATTAGCGATCCGTAGAAAACAAGAACAAGATTTACAAAAACTCTTGCTCTCAGCGCCTCAATGTCAAACGTGCAGTGAATAATGCTCGCACGTTGGTCAACAAGATTAGACTTAGGTCAACACCTACTAATAGGTGTTCGGTTAGGACTCTGCAGTAGGTACATGAGATGGTAAATAAGGGAGACCTCAATAGCTAAGAAAACAGTGAAAACAGTCGCTATAGCCGCAGCCGAAACCGGATTGGAACAGTTGATGAATAGTATTTACGTGCTAATTATAAGTTTATTGATCCAAATTAGGTAATCCAACTTACAATTAGGCAAGTCAAAATTATGTTCTTAAGTTACGGCTTCGAAATTCCTTCTTCTATGGCTTCGGGCTTCGATAAACTAGGTACGTCTTCTGAGTTTATTTACCAATAAGTATCTGGTTATAAAAACAGCAAGAGGGCGTCCGCGATTACTTTGGTTATCGGTGTTAACTTTGATAAAAATTAAAATAATGAGAGTTTACGTCTCCGACTCCGAATCTATTGCATTATAATTGCATGATCGTAGCTTGAATGGCTGTCTTTCATTATTCATACACACAGCATCACACAGTACTCAGTAGATAACATCTACATACCTATAGTAAGTATCTATAGTTATACCGGCCCGCCTCAACAACAAGTGTGGAGTAGTGTCGAGCCAGGTCGGTCACACACACAACAGTCAGTCAGTCAGTTTGCCGGCAGCTCGAGGCGTGTTAACTGTGTCTACTACGGTTCGAATACTCGCTTCTCAAATAATCTTTTAAAAACTGTAAGTAGTACAGATTAATTATGTTACTACTGCTTCGTCTATATGGCTATACCACGCTTTAGAATAGATTATTTTCAATAAAGACTAGTAGAAAGTTGTATTTAAGTAGATTTACAGTAAGTAGGTAGTACTGGACGCTAGTGGAGTGGCGTTCCAGTTCATTCTATTGAATTTGCGTGCTTTGCCCTCGATAATGCCGGCCGGCATGCGACAGCGTGGGATCAAAAATCCCATCTCATCACAACATATCAATTATATTATAATAGCAATCAAATACGTATTCCTCAAGCATATAGATAAATAAAATGAACAAATGATTTAGCATTAATCAATACAAATAATTATTTAAAAAAAATGGCATACAGTGACATGTTACTCTTATTTTGTAATCTGTAGATACTTACTGCAATAAATAATTTTGAAAAGAAGAATTCAGAGTTAAACGAAAAAGTCGTGTGTGTGTGTCAAATGAGATAAAAAACCAGAACCCTGAGATTAACATGCTGTTCAATTAAATACCTACCTAAGTAATTATTTTGAAATAATCTGCTAAACTTTTTTATGAATTGACAATGATAACATTATATGAATGATTTTTTATGTGAGCGCCAAGACAGGCAAAATAAAATTCACAGAAGCGTAGGTACTCCATTTACTCATTTTTTGTAATGGGGGTAGGTAATCCTTGGGTAATTCAATACGTAGTATTTTTAATAAGGTAATTCAAACAGGGGTTTTTTTAATAAGGTTTCATTCGTAAAATAAAAGAGTAAATAATTAAATCATGTACCAGGATGAAGATAATGGGGGTACCTACCTTTATTTGTAAAGTAAATTGACTGAATAGGTAGTGGTATTTGTCTCACAATCACTCGGCCTTGATAATAACTTTAGGTATAGTCTTAGGTCACTCGTTAGCACAATTTTTGGTAGCTACGCACGCAACCTCTTCTCGAATGTTTTGTTAGTGGTGTCTAAGTATTTGAAGTTATAAGTTCTGCGCAGAATTATGGTTTAACTCGATGATTGTTTATTCTCGAGGATTTGGAAGGTAGGTAACGTGATACCCGAAACACAGACTTTTAAAAGTCTAGCTCAAGCACCAGTCCACCACATCTCCTTTAGTTATACAAAACTTATATAAGTATGTAACCTGAGTTTATAATGATGTGGTGAGAAAATAAACGGATATTTTATTATTATAAATAAACCTATTTGGGTAAATAATAAAAGTAAATCGTATTTTAGATCAGGGATCCGAAGAATCCAAAAGAATGTATACATATTCAGTTGCCTATCAGACTTTTACCATAAATGCGCTTTGTAACATTCCAGAACCATGCCGAAATACGTGGTGTACTACTTCAACGTGAAGGCTCTGGGCGAGGGCATCAGGTTGCTGCTGTCGTACGGAGGCCAGGAGTTTGAGGATAAGCGCGTGGACTTCGAGAAGGACTGGCCAGCCCTCAAGCCCAGTGAGTATCATGAATATGAGGTATTTCTTGTAGAGAAACTGTCTCAAGAGTTTCGGAGCTATTATTCGTAGACCCCTTATCCAATTTTATAAATATTTTCTGTCGGGTTCCCGGAACCTTAAATGGTTGCTTTAAGAGGAATAGCTCAGGCGCTCTTTAGATGAATGCTCTCTAGCTATACAGTACGTGATGAACAGAGGTTGAACTTTTTCTTTCTTTCTTTCTTTCTTTCATCCATCATTATAGTTTTTATAATGAATTTGTCGTAATGAATTAATGAATGAAACATCGGTAGTCATTCATTATCTAGAAATCCTTCGAACAATAAGCACTTACAGCTCTGAACATAAGTGTATGTATAGCTATACCTACATTATATACCTAGTTACCTACCCACTGCAAATACGTTTAAATGTAATAGAGGATCGTTATATCTTGTCTCTGATAAAGAGTCAGTTCTCCAGAAAACAGTCGTGAATGTTATCATATGATAACAAGTGACTCTTGTGTCTTATCTAATTATCGGTTTCCCTTCATTACGTAATTACAAGATTACACATGTTATTTTAGGACAGAGGCCTTTTATTTATTTTACTTATTATTAATAATGAACTATCTAAGTGGATGATTAATGAAAAATTAGCTGACAAATGTGTTTTTTTTTTCACCTACCTTAAATATTTGACGTCAAAAAAGCGTCAAATGATATGAAACTTCGTATGAAATTAAACAACCTTTCTAAAGGAACCAGTACAATCTAAGTAAAAAAAAAATCAATACAATATACCTAGTAATTGAAAAGATATGTAACTTTTCGTAATTGTAAAACAATAAAAATTTAACGGGTTATTTTTATAATTTTTTTTCAATTTTTTTCGTTCGTTAAAGGTCTTATTCGTTAGTACACTTTATAGAGGGACACTCTGTATAGTAAGTTCGTATGTGATAAATAGGTGTTTTTGCCGTATCTGGATGTTATATGTATCTATAATGAATGATTGTTGCATATTATTATACTTGTAAATTGAACAACTCGTGTTCTGTGATCTCCATAACGACTGGTCTGGCGCTGTCCGCATCCAGCGACTTCCCGCGTTTTAAAATGAATTAAAATTTTAACCACTTCAGGGTGTCCTTACATTTTTGGTATAACAGAAAAGCGTCTGGCGACTCTAGCGTCAAGTGTAAAACGGTACCAACTAATAATTTTTAAATCTTTGACCCCAAATATTTTGTTTCACTTCACGGAGAAAAGGGAATATTAAACACCATTTGTATTTCAAACAATTATGTATACACGTATTGCTCGATAAAAATATATTTTTTTTCTCCATTAGGGTTTTATAGGCTGTATGCCTTATACCGGGTGTTAGGTAAAATACTGCAGATATTTAAATGGCACGTAGGGGCTGCAGAACCTATCACAAATAAAAAAGAGCGAAGTCTATATTCCCCTTAGTTTACGAGAAATAAGGGTGTAAAGTTGCCCTATTTTTTCTCAAATTTCCGCTTTGCACCCACTTTTTCAGGTCGAGTCAGACATGCTGAACGCTCACAATTAACCCCAGATTTTTTAAATTTAATTTTCCCCACAAAACTTCAATTACAATTTATTTTTTTAACTGCTCCCGTGTATGGCCGCCCTTATTTGTTCCATCTCTTTCTCGCACGTACAATCAGTATCGCTGTCTTACTCAATGACGTCATGCAATAGGTACGCACGCAAACACACAAACACACGGGGCGACGACGTGCGGACGCTGCGGGCGGCGCGGGGATAACCGCCTGCATAGCAACAATCGGGAGTCCATAGGGCAACAGTAATCACAAAAACGATATCCACCCAGGCGAAGCCGTGGGCGATAGCTAGTTAGAAAATATCAAAAAAATAAAAAAAAACCACCTATCCCCCAATATTTTTATGAAGTCGGCGCTTCTGGACACGGTTTCGAATACTACCAGGGTTCAACTTCAAAAAGTCTCGGTTTGATTGGTGGTAGGGCGTTTAACAAGTCGCCTAAGTAATTAGATCTCTTTCAAAAATTGCTAACAACTACCAAAGTCTCGCCGCCAAACATAAATGTCGGGAATCGAACCCGCAACCTTTCCTTATGAAGCGAGCGCCACACTGCTGAGCCACGGAGGCGATCAGGTGAGATCATTAGCAAATTAAAAAATATTGGTAGACAAGCCAGATACTAGTAGGGAAATCCAAATTAAACAATAAAGTTGTTATTTTTACCCCCAATATTTTTATGAAGTCGGCGCCCCTGGACACGGGAGGCCGCGGCTTCGAATCCTACCGGGGTTCAACTTCGAAAAGACTCGGGTTGGTTGGTGGTAGGGCGTTTAACAAGTCGCCTAAGTAATTAGATCTCTTTCAAAAATAGCTAGCAACTACCAAAGTCTTGCCTCTAAACATCAGTGTCGGGAATCGAACCCGCAACCTTTCCTTATGAAGCGAGCGCCACACTGCTGAGCCACGGAGGCGATCAGGTGAGATCATTAGCAATTTAAAAAAATATTGGTAGACAAGCCAGATACTAGTAGGGAAATCAAAATTAAACAATGTAAGTTGTTATTTTGATAAATAGTTTAATTGTAGAGATAGGTAGATAAACAAATTCTTAGTAGATATTAGAGATTGTTCGAAATGCCCACCGTTTACACGTACACAGAGTCTAGCACGTTTCCGCACAGGTCTATGCAAGGAGCCAATGACCTGAGGGTCCATTTGAATAATATCAAAGGCCATGTCGATTTTGATTCGCATTTCCATTTCACTCTCACTTTCACAAGTCTTTCACGTGGTTCAACACATAAAAATCCAATGAGGTAAGGTCGAGTGACCGTGGCGGCTAAGCCACTGATCCTCCTCGTCCTAGCCAGCGGTCTCCAAACTGCTCAACTGCTGCTCAAACTTCCTGCAACGCACGAGGACCACTGATGAAGTTACGGCCTTCTCTCCGAAGCGCTTGAACGATCCCGTCTATGGTGTTCACACTGGATATCGGGCGATTTGGGTTACAGTTTTCTGATGCACTTTTCTCCTCCTCCTTAGTCGGTCCCTCAGTACTGAGGATCGTGACCCCCTTCAATTACTATTTTCCTGGATAGTGTAATGCTAAGCCTCGCGGTTCATCGCTAGATTCGATGCCTCGTGAATCGACATCTTCAGCGTCTTCGTGACGAGATCGGCACATCGAGTTGGTCTGCGGCTCCACGGTCTGTTCCCTTCCACTTTTCCATAAATAATGGATCGTTCCAAACTTGTAGGCTCTATCCGCACAACGCGACCGAAATAGCAGTGTTCTTCGGATTACTGTAGACAAAAGTATCTCACTGTTTTTGATCTTCGACTCCTACAGTATGGACTCACTTGTACGGTGACTTTTACGAGTACTACGCGATACAATACAATGCGCGATAAAATTCTCATAGGTGCGCGAAACGCGAACGCACTTAGCAACGTAAGTTTCGCTACTGACTACTGCGTCACAGTTTTCTATTGTGGCTGCGCTTTGCGTCGACCCGTGCCCGGGTGCGCGCTGCTATTGGTTGGTTATCGCGCGCTACCGCGCATGCGTCCCACGCTACGAGCACCGCTCAGTCCACGTGGACTAGGTACGTATGTTTGTATCTGCGAATAGTACGTAGGTCGTAGGTATAGTTTTTATAATTTAGGTAAAAACAGTACGAGTAATATGTCAACTGATAGTAATCTAATGAACTGAACTTTATTATTACCGTCAAACAAGTCTTATCTTACTTCAATCAGGCGTACGACTAAACTTATGTGGTCCATCCTTTTTAATGAAATCATTTTTTTTATTTTTCTATTAAAATTTAGTTTTTTAGGACTTTCATTTAGGACCTTTTAACCACCTCCGTAGCCTAGTGGTCGCGGGTTCGATTCCCGGCGGGGTCCAACTTTGTAGAACTCTGTTTGGTTGGTGGTAGTTTTTTAGGACTTTCATTTAGGACCTTTCAACCACCTCCGTAGCCTAGTGGTCGCGGGTTCGATTCCCGGCGGGGTCCAACTTTGTAGAACTGTTTGGTTGGTGGTAGGGCAATGTTAACAGCATTGATGTTTTCCGGCATGAAAATAAGGTAGCCAGTTCCCCATTTCGTTGGGAAGTCTTGGTAAGCTCGCCTCCACCTTCATCACTTACGAATTACCATCAGGTAAGATGATGCCAAGGGCTTACCAACTGAGGGCTAAACCAAACCTACAACCACTATCGTATTCTTTTACCCGTGTGACGCTCAACCAGTAGGTCATAGCTATTCAAAGTGGCAACGTCGTCGTCACCCGCGAACCGCGCCGCGCCACGCCGCCCAGCGAGAATTTAATACCTACACTGTTGGTCTTGCTTCGCTGTGGAGTAGAGCTGTCGTGTTTTCTGTAATTTTATTGACTTTTGTTGTTCTCTTTTGTTTAAAGCCGCTGCTATTGCGCATTGAATTTGTTTATTGACTTTTTTTTGGATTTTGTAATTTCGTGTTTGTTAATAATGCCGAACTATCAGTTTACAAATGTTGAATACACCGACATGGTGTTAGCTTATGGGATGACTCATGGAATCGCAGAGGAAGCCCTACGTTTGTACCGGGAGCACTTTCGTCATACAAACGCCATCCAGCGGACGTGTGATACGGAATGTTGTTCAGCGACTAAGGGACTATGGAACGTTCGCGAGGCCAAACCGTGACGCTGGTCGAGCATCGTCGGTTTGAACTTGCGGGATGCTATCCTGGAACATTTCGAAGAAGAGCCCGAGGATAGCACAAGATCGGCAGGAACGATATTTGGAATCAGCAACTGGAGTGTACACAAGATTTTAAAAGATGATTTGCAACATCCTTTCAAGGTAAAGACTGTTCAGCACCTGATAGAGCCAGACTTTGGAAATCGCGTGTCATACTGTCAGTGGTTGCTACGGAAAACCGAGGAGGAAACAGATTTAGTTCAGAATGTATTATGGTCAGATAAGAGCACATTCACGCGATGTGGAATGTTTAATCGCCGCAACACGCATGTATGAGCGCATGTAGGTCCGTTCTTTCTACCAAACAGGTTAACTGCTAAGGCATACAGCAGCTTCTTAGAAGAAAATGAGGTACCGATACTAGATGACCAGCCACTGTCTGAAAGACGACGTGTTTGGTACCAGCATGATGGCGCTCTTTCCAGCTCTGCAAGGACCGTGGGGAACGTACTTCGACGCGAATTCGACGAGAACTGGATCGGTCGACACGGTCCCGTCGCTTGGCCAGCGCGCCCCTCAGACTTGACACCGATGGACTTCTTTTTGTGGGGCTACATCAAGGACAAAGTGTCAGTTAAAGAGGTCGAAAAAGCGGATGAAATGCGTGCGCGACTAAACAGTGCATTCGAGAATTTGCGAGCGCGTTTGTGTGTGTGCGCGCGCTCGTTTTTGTGTGTGCGTGAGCCTGTCACTCGCTCTGCGCACGCGTGCATGTGTGCGTGATCTGTGCGGGCTATGACGTTATTTAAGGGCCGCCACTCACGGAAACAAAACCTTCGATTTTCTCAGTTATTAAAGCGAATATAAATTTGTAAATAGCATAAATGTACTGCATCTAGGGTACCCTTCTAGCCCTTAAAAGATCTGCACTATTTTACCTAACACCCTGTATATTGTGCCTATGTCAACTGGGTGAAAGAAAACTAATTTACAAAAAAAAGGAAACTGACCTGATGGAAAAGCTTCATACGCTAAAAAAAGTAATTTTGTTGATAAATATTGAGAAACAAGTAAAAAAAAGGTGTTTTATTTTTGCATATTATGTATTATTCTACATAAAACCATATAGTAAAACTAATAAAAATAGGTGACGAAACGTTAAACGTTGTTATTGGTAACTTGTAAGAGTATTTAATTAATAGTTTATTTTCCTTTTGTATTCATTATTAGTTTGTGAACTAAATAAACGATTTATTTATTTATTTATTTAGGTACTAATATTTATCTCTTATCTACTTGTTTAGCCAGAAGGTTCCTCTTTCACAATCTGTACGTTCATTATCGTCGTTTGTTTTTGTGCACTATACCGCTGTTTACTTGACTTGACATGGACTTGACAGTACGAACTTAACTGTCAAGTCGGGTAACATCTCGATAAAACTAAGTACTTAAAGAAATATACTAAAGAAAATATCTGTAGCAACTATAACAGGTGAGTTTAAATTAGTTCTTGATACGAAAGGGTATGCATGTGCTCATGATAACGAACAACTTTCCCTAAGGAACCCATAGTCAAATCGCAAAAAAAGTTTTGGAGTCTCCATACAAATCGAGAAACTGACTGGCCAAATTAGTATGAAGAGTCCAAAAATTTTTTTACGATTTGACTATTGGTTTCTTAGGGAAAGTTGTTTGTTATCATGAGCACATGCATACCCTTTCGTATCAAGAACTAATTTGAAGTCACCCTGTATTGTTGTTTTTTATATATGTATTTTTTGCCAAACCATTATGTATTTATGAACTATTTTAGTTAGTTGTTAATCAAAAGTAAACTAAAATCGATTTTATTAAATTAGAAAAATATGAAAATTTCTTTGGAAACTTTATATAAGTACATAACAAACACATGATATATTATTACATTAGATATAGCTCCTGCTTTTTACCTACTATTTAAATAGGTACGTTTATCATTTTTGAAAGAAAGAAAGAAAATACGTTTATTGGTTATAGTAACACGACACAATTACAAAAAATATTAAATATGACTAACCCAAAATACAAAATTAACAAACTTTATGTGGTGTTACTGCAACCACATGGCCCCAACTCAGCATATGCTGAGTCTACCCCCATCATCTTCATCCTGCAATATGGTACCTACATGGTTTAATTATTTTCTCACTTATTTTACGAATGAAAGGTTATTAAAAAAACTACGTATTGAATTACCCAAGGATTACCTATCCCCATTACAGAAAATGAGTGAATGGAGTACGCTTCTGTGAGTTTTATTTCGCCTGTGTCTTGCTTGGCGCTCACAAAAAATATAATGTTATCATTGTCAATTCATAAAAAAGTTTTGCAGATTATTTCGAAATAAGTACTTAGGTAGGTATTTAATTGTATTACCATGTTAATTACAGGGTTCTGTTTTTTTATCTCATTTGACACACGCACACACACGACTTTTTCGTTTAACTCTGAATTCTTTTTTTCAAAATTCAAAATTATTTATTGCAGTTAATATCTACAGATCACAATATAAGATTGAAAATATTAAATATGACTAACCCAAAATACAAAATTAACAAACTTTAAGTGGTGTTACTGCAACCACAGGGCCCCAACTCAGCATATGCTAGGGTCGTAACGTAAGCAAAGCGCTGGTATTCTGTTGGTACCCTCGGCTGTCAGCCAGGCGCGGACGCGACAGTTCACTTACATACATATTTACATACATTTAAGTCTTATTTCGTCTTCACCTTCCAGAGACACCGTTCGGTCAGCTCCCCGTATTGGAGATCGACGGCAAACAGTATGCGCAGAGCAACGCCATCTGCAGGTACCTTGGCCACAAGTTTGGAGTCGCCGGCGCCACCCCTGAAGAAGACCTGGAGATCGACCAAGCCCTCGAGTTTCTGCATGATATTCGTGCGAGTAAGTATTTTCAAAAAGAAACTCAAAAAGTTTTTATTTAAGTAGATTCTGTACACACTTTCTTTTTAAACGTTCCTTTTCCTACTACTTGGAACCTTTAACACACCGGGTCATTTGTTTACTCTCACATGAAAAAATATATTTTTGTATAGAACATTCTAGAGCTTGGCGGAGACTTCTCGTTAAAATTTACCTTTAACAATGTTATGCAATATTCTGAAATACTTATTGGATTATTCCTATTTTAAACTGGAAATTACTAGAATAGTATGCCAGGACTATATAATTGGGTGGACACTTGTTTACTCTCATTAGTTGTTTTGAAGCAATCGCTGAGGTTAGACGTGTGACTTTTTTCTACGTGAATCTTTATACCGTGTCTATTCGAAATATTTGCGTGCTATAGCTATACGTTGCGCACTATGGGTAGAGGGAAGACCTTGAGCATAGAAGAGAGAACTAAAATTTCTACTCTTAAATCAAAAGGATATTGAAATAGATAAATTGCTGGAATGATTCATCGGGGTAGTTGGGTTGTAAACAATTCTCTGCGAGACCCAGAAAATTACGGAACAAACCGCAAAGGACGTACAAAACCAGTAGCGTAGCAAGGCGTGGGCGAAGTGGGCCCTCGCCCACGGCCTCGCGCTCAAGGGAGCCTCGCGCGAGGCCCCGTACCTAAAATGCTTACGTAAGGGGGTCACATTATTACATAAAATCTTGTAATTAAAGAGGCCGCGCGCGAGGCCCCCTTCAGTGCTTTATGTGAGTATAGCTAAAAATATTGTAAAAATGGCAAAACTGTATATAATCAAGTAATTACCATAAAAACATTTGAAATCCAATCGTCGCGCGAAAAATAGCGTTGCGCGAGGCCCCTGTGAGCATTAAGTTTAGCTGAAAAGTAACTGTGATAACCTATACTCTATGAATAAAACCGCGATGGCTATCATAGCGGGATCTCGCTCGAGGCCCACTACTAGGGCGCTGACTGCTGACTTACCTTAAGGTTAAACGTCAGTGCTCCCTGGTTAAAAAAAATCTGTTAGATGGCGTTAATTGGACTATAACTTTAATTGTGCGTATTTGTGTAGTTTTGAGCCAGATTTGTATGAAATAGGGTGATAGATGTTTAACCTTAAGGTGTAATATTTTTACATTAAATTAGATCACGTGCAAGGCCCCCTTGAGTGTAAATATAGTTAAGTAAGCATAGCTAAAAAAATACTGTAACAACATAAAATATATTCAACCAAAATACCGATAAACCGCGGAAATCCAGTTGTTTCTTCGACTGCGAGCTAATAAGTGGGAATGTTTTTAAAGTAAAATTGGCTCCGCACGAGGCCCCTCTTAGTGCTGACCTGAGTATTAAAAACATAAAAAAATATTTGAGGAATAGCATCTCTCTGCTTTAGCAATACAGGATGTTAACAAAAGTGTGTTTTAAATTTTAAGAAGTTCTAACCGACTAAGAAACGCCGAGATTCTCGGCCAGGCCGAGACGCAAACAACTTGTCTTTGCAACAAATAAAAATCTTGCTGTAACCCTTAGTCTGCAAAAAAATCTTAATATTGCACCAGTCAGCAATTTAATTAGTATGCAGTCAGCGTGTAATATTATGTGTCTGCTCAATAAACACTCGCGATGTTAAATAATTACTCGGTTAGCAAGATTTTATAATTGGTCAGCAGATAAAACATGTACATAAAATAATAATATATCGTAAATAGACAGTTTATCTGATAGGTACGCATATTATACAAACGGTATTTTAAATGAATAATTAGGTTGCGCTTGTATTGAAAAAGAAACAGGATATTTCGTGAAAGTGGGCGGAGGGCTTGCGAAGCACGGAAATGTTCGAGATAAATGCCACTAACAGTCAAACCTATTCAGGTTATAACTGTGTCTGTAGTCAGGTAACCTACATGATCGTCGCGACCACGCAAGCCACGCATTATAACCTTACTATACTTACTTAAACAAAGGTAGTAATAATCACTGCTTCGGGTGCAACTCTTAGGTACTGAAAAAAAAAATATGGTGGCATCCATTTTGTGCTTGACAAGTAAAGTTTATTTATTTAATGAATTTCTGCTAACAGTCTGAGTGCTTACCATTTCATTAAATGTGGTTCACCCAATGCAGTCAAAATATGTAATTAGTTGTCCAAAAAAATTTCGAGTAGTCCAGTGTGACATTAACTGCTGATCGAATCTGAAATGTTTGCTGGTCATAAGTTGCTGACCAACTAGTTTTTTTTTTTACGATCGTATAATTTATTAGAAAGTCAAAACAATTACAATATAAAAACTACATGTCAAATAATCCCCCACGCAGTGCCTCTCGCCCAAAGGTGCCTATGATACTTGCCGCGTGATGGCTGAATGATTTGGGGTGCCGTGGGCCAGTGAATTTAGAGATTTTATCGGGAAAACAGACTGCTGAAAATTATAAACAAATGCTTCAGTGCAAATTTATTGAAATTAATAAACTTTTTAATGGTCAGTCATGGATATTCCAACAGGACAACGCCAGCATTCACACTGCAAGGGTCGTTCAGAGCTGGTTTGACAAGAATAAAATTGACGTTCTTCAATGGCCAGCCCATTCGCCTGACCTAAATATAATGAAAAATATTTAGGGGTGGCTTTCAAAACAAATATATGCTGATGGAGTGCAATATAATGATAGAAAATCATTGAGTTCTTCGATTAAGTCCACTTGGTCAAAGTTACCAAAAAAGTATATAATCAGTTTATATGACTCTATCCCACAACGAATCTATGAAGTGATATTAAATAAAGGAGGCTATACACATTATTAAAATATGTTACTGTGGTTTAGCTTTCAGTTTTTCTTCAATGAGAGTAATCAAGTGACCTTCCCTATTTAATACGAAGAAGAATTTTTAGTTGATTATTTTTATAAAACTAGGATTAAATAACATGAAGAGTATTTTATTGGTGTGCTTTCTTATTTTATCCTATAATTATGAATATGCATCTTTACTAAGTAAGATTTTTTTTTTTTATGTGAGAGTAATCAAGTGACCCGGTGTGTATCACTTATCATTTAGATGTATGTTGATGATAACTAAAACTTCATACTTTATTCTCCCTTTCTCATGACAATAGCCCTTTTTTATTCACAATTGGTAAGCCCTTGTCATCATCTCACCTGGTCTTACCACCACTGGTGGTACGTATAAGTGCTGAAGATGCTGAAGATGGAAGCGGGGTTACCCTCCGTCCTGTCTCCGCTTCTATCGCTATGAGTTTGGTTTAACTATGGTGGCTATCTACTTATTTACTATCATTAAGGGCATTTTATTTAATTGTTATACTGTAACTTAAAAAAATAGAACTCCATTTCGATATAAAAATAAGACTATATTTTTAACTTCAGAGGCCGCTTTAGTTCACTACGAAAAAGATGAGGCGTTGAAGGCGAAAAAACACGAGGAAAACTGCAAGGACGTGTATCCAGTGCTGTTGGCTAAACTGGATGAAATCATTAAGAAGAACAACGGCCACCTCGCTCTTGGCAAGGTAAGATGTAAGATGGAGAACATCTAGACTGCACAGTTGTCTATTCTGTCTATTATCTTATCATAGTAAATGCGACTCTCAACCCTTGTAATTTACGTAGTTCACTATCGGAAGCTTTTATTATTATTTATTAAAGAGACAACTTATGTTCATAATACGTTAGTAAAGCATATCTGTGTTAGTGACACAAGAATAAATAATAGGTTGTCGATTTTATCCAATAGACGCGTTTGAATTCGTTTGTCAAAGTATACGTTAAGAAATTATTAAAAAGTTTTAGACATAGCACTACAGGGGGGTCTTAATTTATTTATTTGTCAATAACCACTTAATATTACACCGCGCTGGTCTCCGTTACCCGTGTCAGTATTAAAATTAATTGTGGTGTTCCTCAAGGAAGTTTTTTTGGACCTATCACTTTTCTGTACGACATAATGAGTTTACAAATTTTCAAATATCTTTCGATCCACAGCTTACTTGGGCTGACTTCATCTTTGCCGGTCTCTACGATTACCTGAAGGTCATGCTTCAGATGCCTGACCTTGACACCAAGTACCCCAGCTACAAGAAGCTTGTCGACAACGTCATGTCTTTGCCTCAGATAAAGAAATACGTCGAAAATGCGCCAAAAACGGACATTTAAGGAGGTTAAAGAAACGTCACGGCGCAGAAGCCGAATTTTAAGACGCGTAACATCACAAGCGCATTTGGGAATAATTCAACAGAAATTATATACGTAGGTACTAAAATGTCGTGCTCAAATTAATAAGAAGTTTAATGATTATTAGTTTTAAGAGAAAATAATACGATATTTTTGTACTGGTTTTGAAAACTGCACAATTTTTTAAAGTTTGCATTAGAGTGAAAATAATTTGATGTTTGAATGTTATTGGAATGTGGATCTTGGCTAAAGTGTGTGTTATCCGGTTTCAACTCGGTATTCATATTGAACGTAAAAACCAACACCCATTGTTGTTTTAATTGTGTACGATTCTTTGTATATTGTTGCATATTAAAAAATATACTTATTTTAAAGTTATAAAAAATTTACTTTTATTCCCCAAGGTTATTTGATTCCGACGGAACTCTTGTTCCAGATATTAAGTCATTATTGTACACATTGAACACAATGCGGATTGCGCATGTGAAGATCTTTTTATTTATCTTCAGTTGTTTAGCCCTTGGCATCATCTCACCGTGGTACGCGACGATGATGATACTGTGCCGAAGATGGAATGCGGGCTTAAGAAACTTCCCCAACGCAATATCCCCACTGTCCATCTTATCTTCATACCGAAATATGCTGCAGCAAAATTAAATTAAGATGATTGTAGCTAGCCAAACGGACTCTGAAAAGCCCAACACTAAACCGAGCTTTACAAAGTTGCACCCTGTCGTGTATCGAACCCGCGACCTTCTGATGCGAAGCGAGCGGGCTAGTACTCTTGACATATTAAATAGGTAATATGTAGATTAACTCGGTATATTCTAAGCATTTCAAACTTTATTACCATGACTGAGTTTCACATACAATGTATAGTATTTCTTGAATAAATGAAATTAAATGAAATGAGTAAAAAGCCCATCAGGTTTAAAAAAAAGTTTCGTATTTTTCATTTCCGTTTGAGTTTAAGGTCTGAAACTTTAGGTACCTTCCTATAAAGTATAATAGTTAGTACGCAGTGTATTGGCGAATAATTTGTGCACAAAACACTACGATAAACAGACGTGTAAACGTGCGTGGGGCTCTCAAAGACCCCACGCGACGACACGCGTAAGTAAAAAATCTGATTTATTTTTTATTTTTCTGAATTTTTTGTTGGTTATTATTGTTTTATTTTTAGAGATAAATTAAGTAACTATTTTTTTAATCCATGAATGTTAACAATAGCTTCCCTATCAATGGTTAAACAAATGTGGCAAAAAATATTGGGTGGTTCGGAGGATTAAGACAGAAAATTTTGTATTGCCCATTTAAACAATTAATCTCAATAAAGAAACATATTTATTTTCCCATAAGTTTGCACAGTAAAGGATTGCCTCTTTTACAAGCATTTATATGAATTTGGCTTAAGCTACATCAATTGGTACCGACAGAACTGAAAGTGAAAACTTTTGTAAAATTCATATAAACATTCAAAAAGTATTTTAAATTATCACACACTTTTTTACATATAGTAAAAATAACTAATTCAAAATACACAAAATATGAACTAAAGAGACTTTAATATGTTGGGGTCATAAACACCCCACGCGATGAACCATCCCAACTAGCAAAGTAGTCTCAGAACGCGCATTTTATAGGAGTAATACACTTACAAAGCTCCTATAACAGTTTTGAAACATGCCATCGCTCCTATAAAAGCAATAGATAAGCCAGAATAGACTCAAAAACGTTTAATCTCATTGCTTAGCCTTATATGCGCTTTTAGGATAATTTTATAAAACTGTTGTAAGTAAAGTGTCCTATAATAGCATGTTGTAAGCATGTTGTAAAACTGTTATCCTATATCCACATTTTGTAAGTTCGTTTGGTTTCATAATAGGCTTACTCATGCTACTGCAAGTATGTTAGTTTTATATAAACATAGCGTAAGAGTACTATAATAATATGCATTTGTAATCTTATTCAAGACATTTGTAGGATGAACAGCAATAAGTAAGACAGGTATATGAGCGATATAGGATGAGCATACTTATAAGAGAATAAAGCGGGATAATTTTAAGTGTGTTTTATCTTGTATTCATCTTGGGAAGACAATAAAAGGACATGGTTAAAATATCAAAATACTAGCTTGCCACCGCGGCTCCGCCCGCGTTAACATCGTTTATGGTGCTTGGCGCGCGAAATATTTATGAAAGCGTTCCAAATTAGTTTCGTTAGAGTAATTTTTACTCTGCTGCTGTCAATAGCCTATTATATTTTGTATAATTATGAAAGGGACAAACTTTTGTCAGGTGAATCTTAACTTGGTTATGGAATGACTTCCAAGTTACACCGCGGTAGGTTAACCCTCGAGTAAGCTGAGTATATATAGGAGGCTTAACAACACTTTCTGAATTTCTGACTTCAAAAATACAGAAACACGTGTATTAATAATAATTTTAACGGGTGAACATTTATTCCAATTTACAAGTAAATCGACCGATGAAAAAGGCTAGCTCTATACCAACTATCATATATTGCTACATTTAAACCAATCCCCATTTTAATTCCTTGGGGGTTGAATTTTCAGAAATCACCCTTAGTGGTTGTTAATATCAGCAAAAGTATTTTAAGTATAAATATGATACTTTTGTATTCCTAACTTGAGAAATAATTAGTTCTTCATACTAACTTTTATCCCCTATATTTTATTTTATTACATATACAGGGTGTTAGGTAAAATAGTGCAGATCTTTTACGGGCTAGAAGGGGACCCTAGATGCAGTAAATTTATGCTATTTACAAATTTATATTCGCTTTAATAACTGAGAAAATCGAAGGTTTTGTTTCCGTGAGTGGCGGCCCTTAAATAACGTCATAGCCCGCACAGATCGCGCACACATGCACGCGTGCGCAGAGCGAGTGACAGGCTCACGCACACACAGAAACGAGCGCGCGCACACACACACAAACGCGCTCGCAAATTCTCGAATGCACTGTTTAGTCGCGCACGCATTTCATCCGCTTTTTCGCACTCTAAAGAGACACTGACACTTTGTCCTTGATGTAGCCCCACAAAAAAAAATCCATCGGTGTCAAGTCTGAGGAGCGCGCTGGCCAAGCGACGGGATTGTGTCGACCGATCCAGTTCTCGTCGAATTCGCGTCGAAGTACGTTCCCCACGGTCCTTCAACACGTCGTCTTTCAGACAGTGGGTGGTCATCTAGTATTGGTACCTCATTTTCTTCTAAGAAGCTGCTGTATGCCTCAGCAGTTAACCTGTTTGGTAGAAAGAACGGACCTACATGCGCTCATACATGCGTGTTGCGGCGATTAAACATTCCACATCGCGTGAATGTGCTCTTATCTGACCAAAATACATTTTGAACTAAATCTGTTTGCTCCTCGGTTTTCCGTAGCAACCACTGACAGTATGACACGCGATTTCCAAATAACATCTCGCAAGTTAAAACCGACGATGCTCGACCATCGTCACGGTTTGGCCTCGCGAACGTTCCATAGTCCCTTAGTCGCTGAACAACATTCCGTATCACTCGTCCGTTGGATGGCGTTTGTATGACGAAAGTGCTCCCGGTACAAACGTAGGGCTTCCTCTCCGATTCCATGAGTCATCCCATAAGCTAACACCATGTCAGTGTATTCAACATTTGTAAACTGATAGTTCGGCATCATTAACAAACACGAAATTACAAAATCCAAAAAAAAGTCAATAAACAAATTCAATGCGCAATAGCAGCGTCTTTAAACAAGAGTCAATAAAATTACAGAAAACACGACATCTCTACTCCACAGCGAAGCAAGACCAACAGTGTAGGTATTAAATTCTCGCTGGGCGGCGCGGCGCGACGCGGTTCGCGGGGTGACGACGACGTTGCCACTTTGAATAGATACCTACTGGTTGAGCGTCACACGGGTAAAAGAATACGATAGTGGTTGTAGGTTTGGTTTAGCCCTCAGTTGGTAAGCCCTTGGCATCATCTTACCTGATGGTAATTCGTAAGTGATGAAGGTGGAGGCGAGCTTACCAAGACTTCCCAACACAATGGGGAACTGGCTACCTTATTTTCATGCCGGAAAACATCAATGCTGTTAACATTGCCCTACCACCAACCAAACAGAGTTCTACAAAGTTGGACCCCGCCGGGAATCGAACCCGCGACCACTAGGCTACGGAGGTGGTTGAAAGGTCCTAAATGAAAGTCCTAAAAACTAAATTGCAATAGAAAAATTTGATTTCATTAAAAAGGCTGGACCACATAAGTTTAGTCGTACGCCTGATTGAAGTAAGATAAGACTTGTTTGACGGTAATAATAAAGTTCACTTCATTAGATTACTATCAGTTGACATATTACTCGTACTGTTTTTCCTAAATTATAAAAACTATACCTACGACCTACGTACTATTCGCAGATACAAACATACGTACCTATACTTCATTCCAATCAAAAAAAAGCAAAAGGTAAACAAACGTAGTATGCAGATGACATTGACATGTGTCAGTTCCATAGTAAGTTTGTTTACGTTTTGCTTTTTTTTGATTGGAATAAACCATAGTCCACGTGGACTGAGCGGTGCTCGTAGCGTGGGACGCATGCGCGGTAGCGCGCGATAACCAACCAATAGCAGCGCGCACCCGGGCACGGGTCGACGCAAAGCGCAGCCACAATGGAAAACTGTGACGCAGTAGTCAGTAGCGAAACTTACTTTGCTAAGTGCGTTCGCGTTTCGCGCATCTATGAGAATTTTATCGCGCATTGTACTCTGCCTCGGAGGATTCACTAGGCATCGAATCTAGCTATGAACCGCGAGGCTTGGCGTTACACTATCCAGGAAAATAGTAATTGAAGGGGGTCACGATCCTCAGCACTGAGGGAGAGGGACCGACTAAAGAGGAGGAGAAAAGTGCGTCAGAAAACTGTAACCCAAATCGCCAGATATCCAGTGTGAACACCATAGACGGGATCGTTCAAGCGCTTCGGAGAGAAGGCCGTGACTTCATCAATGGTCCTCGTGCGTTGCAGGAAGTTTGAGCAGCAGTTGAGCAGTTTGGAGACCGCTGGCTAGGACGAGGAGGATCAGAGGCTTGGCCGCCACGGTCACCCGACCTTACCTCATTGGATTTTTATGTGTGAAACCACGTGAAAGACTTAGTTTTTAAGTTCGAAAGTGAGAGTGAAATGGAAATGCGAGTCAAAATCGACATGGCCTTTGATATTATTCAAATGGACCCTCAGGTCATTGACTCCTTGCATAGACCTGTGCGAAAACGTGCTAGACTCTGTGTACGTGTAAACGGTGGGCATTTCGAACAATCTCTAATATCTACTTAGAATTTGTTTATCTACCTATCTCTACAATTAAACTATTTATCAAAATAACAAATTAATTGTTTAATTTGGATTTCCCTACTAGTATCTGGCTTGTCTACCAATATTTTTTTAAATTGCTAATGATCTCACCTGATCGCCTGCGTGGCTCAGCAGTGTGGCGCTCGCTTCATAAGGAAAGGTTGCGGGTTCGATTCCCGACATTTATGTTTGGCGGCAAGACTTTGGTAGTTGCTAGCTATTTTTGAAAGAGATCTAATTACTTAGGCGACTTGTTAAACGCCCTACCACCAACCAAACCGAGTCTTTTCGAAGTTGAACCCCAGTAGGTTCGAACCCGCGGCCTCCCGTGTCCAGGGGCGCCGACTTCATAAAAATATTGGGGGTAAAAATAACAACTTAATTGTTTAATTTGGATTTTCCTACTAGTATCTGGCTTGTCTACCAATATTTTTTTAAATTGCTAATGATCTCACCTGATCGCCTCCGTGGCTCAGCAGTGTGGCGCTCGCTTGATAAGGAAAGGTTGCGGGTTCGATTCCCGACATTTATGTTTGGCGGCAAGACTTTGGTAGTTGCTAGCTATTTTTAAAAGAGATCTAATTACTTAGGCGACTTGTTAAACGCCCTACCACCAACCAAACCGAGTCTTTTCGAAGTTGAACCCCGGTAGGATTCGAAACCGCGGCCTCCCGTGTCCAGAGGCGCCGACTTTATAAAAATATTGGGGGCTAGGTCAGATTTTTTATTTTCCTGATATTTTCTAACTAGCTATCGCCCACGGCTTCGCCTGGGTGGATATCGTTTTTGTGATTACTGTTGCCCTATGGACTCCCGATTGTTGCCATGCAAACGGTTATCCCCGCGCCTCCCGCGGCGTCCGCACGTCGTCGGCGCCCCGTGTGTTTGTGTGTTTGCGTGCGTACCTATTGCATGACGTCATTGAGTAAGACAGCGATACTGATTGTACGTGTGAGAAAGAGATGGAACAAATAAGGGCGGCGATACACGGGAGCAGTTTAAAAAAAAAGTTGTAATTGAAGTTTTGTGGGGAAATTTTAATTTAAAAAATCTGGGGTTAATTGTGAGCGTTCAGCATGTCTGACTTGACCTGAAAAAGTGGGTGCAAAGCGGAAATTTGAGAAAAAATAGGGCAACTTTACACCCTTATTTCTCGTAAACTAAGGGGAATATAGACATCGCTCTTTTTTATTTGTGATAGGTTCTGCAGCCCCTACGTGCCATTTAAATATCTGCAGTATTTTACCTAACACCCGGTATAATATTTTATTTTTGCAACAAAATAAAGCCTATGTGCTCCAAGGTACAATCTATCTCCA
Source organism: Coleophora deauratella (assembly GCA_958295455.1). Classification (NCBI taxonomy): domain Eukaryota; kingdom Metazoa; phylum Arthropoda; class Insecta; order Lepidoptera; family Coleophoridae; genus Coleophora; species Coleophora deauratella. The sequence continues at coordinate 3,132,580 of OY282406.1, forward strand.
TACCAAAACTCATCAAAATTGGTTGCGTGGGTGTGAAAACGTAACAGACCGACAGACTTTCGTATTTTAATATATTAGTAACATGGCGCTAATATTTTTAACATGGCGCTTGCGCTAGTCTTTTTGATGGCTGATATAAGACAAAATGGTTTTACAATAGTTTGACAAGGCGCTTGCGAAATGCTGATTTTTAAAAATGGCGGCGTCAGTACTGTTAATAAAACATGAATACTTTATACTCATATTTAGTAAGGCGCATCAAAATTTTAGCTATATATGGGGTTCAATTTACGAGTGTCGGACTGAACTTCGACAACAACTACTTCGAAAGACTAATTCAATAAGACGCTAGTTCGACAGACCTTAGTTCGACAAGACTTTACTTCGACAGACTCTAGTTCGATAAGACGCTAGTTCGGCAGACCTTAGTTCGACAAGTAGTATCAACACAATACTATCGATAATTTTTCATGGTTACTTATTCAAGTTTTCTTTTCTAATAAATAATAAATTGTACAGCCATGCTGCGCATACTTTCTTACGGATTCTTTTGAGCAAAAAATATTCATAATTAGTAGCAAAGAATAGAAGTGGTAAAGTTGAAAAATTAACACATAATGTGGTTTTGTATGGGAGGTTTCTCATTAAGATATTGTCCGGAATAATTAAGATCTAGTATATTAGGCTGTATAAAGGTATAGTTAGGTACAAAGTTTTATAAAAATCTTTAAAGCTATTATTATTTAAAAAAAATACTTCAGATTGGTTATTCGGTTATTTATACTACTATGTCAGTGCAAAAAGTCATAATGTCAGTATAAGGGCAAACTTTTCTGTGATGAGCAGAATTGTTTGCTCTGAGTCTGGGTGTATTATGTCTATATATGTATGTATTTAAATGTATATGTGTATGTATATCAATCTCTGGTTCCCAAGATACAGGGAATCCTAGCCAGATGACCGTGTAAGATTTGTCTCGGATATTATTATTATAATAGCAGTAAGATAAAATATTTCGGCAGTTTACAGTGATGATAAACTGATGATGAATAAACTGTTGTGTGTTGCCAGTGATGACATATGGATCCGAGACATGGTCGCTTACTATGGACCTCATAAGAAGGCTCAAAGTCACCCAAAGGGCGATGGAACGTGCTATGCTTGGAGTTTCGTGGTATGCTACGTGATCAAATCAGAAATGAGAAGATACGTAGGAGAACTAAAGTTACTGACATAGCTCTCAGAATCGCTATACTTAAGTGGCAGTGGGCCGGCACATAGCTCGTAGAACAGATGGCCGTTGGGGCAGTAAATTCTTTTAAAAAATGATTATGATAAAATTAGGAACCCTATAGGAGTTTTAGTGCCGCACTAGACGTCCACATTTTTTTTATAAGCCCCATATCTTAGAATCTTAGAACAATATATTTTTACATGAGTACAGAAGAATAAGTCGTGAATCATATTTTTTTGTTGCCGTAGCGTTACATTTGAATACGTTTTACAGCTATTGAAAAGAGCAATTTTATTATAAAGTCCCTCAAGAAATGAAATTGAAATATTGCAAGTTTTAGTGCAATAAATTTTTTTTTACTCTCTATTGGTAAGCCCTAAATAATAATAAACGCTTCAGGGCGTTGTCTGTGGAAACAATAGTCTAAAAACGGTTCATTGATGTTTCTGTATTGTGGGAACAAAAAAATATTTGTTTTAAATAAATTCCCTCAGTAAAAAAATATATATAATAACAACACACCTAAAACTCGTAAAATTTTACTCTGACGAAGTGAAACGGTTTTTCAAAATATCGAAATAACAATTTTGTCGAAGTAACGTCTGTCGAAGTAACGTCTGTCGAAGTAACGTCCTGTCGAAGTAGAGTCCTGTCGAAGTAGAGTCCTGTCGAAGTAGTGGTCTGTCGAACTAGCGTCTTATCGAACTAGAGTCTTTCGAAGTAGTTGTTGTCGAAGTTTAGTCTGACACTCTCAATTTACAGTAAATAAAAAATCCCCATACAAATTGTTATTATAAACACTATAAACAGACATTTACGTGACTAATGAATTATACGACATAGAACTTATCTTATTTTCACATTTTTAAATTTCACATCTTATGTGTACAACACACGCGTTATTATTTTAGCTTTATGCGGGATACATTTTAGACTCACAAAAACATTACTAAGCGCATAGTAAGCACGTTTGAACTTAAGTAAAACCATAATAAGATCATTTAGGCTTAGAAGCTTCTTACGTATGACCTGTAAGACTGATATAGATTGGATTTAAAACTAAACGCTCTTATAAGGAGTGCCCAAACCCAGGCTTATAAGAGGATATAGGAGTGAAATAAGAGTAAAAAAAAGTAGTCTTGAGATAAATATAGGACTACATTTTGCTAGTTGGGATGTTTGCAAAAAAGTACGCGACTAACCGAGGGTTAAATGTTTTTACGTAGCAAAACAAACTTGAATACCGAAATATACCGTCATTGATAGTTCATTGTCCATTGTAACCCGACTGCACGAGTGGAGGAAAATATTTTTCCGAAAATATGTACATATATGTCTGGACTTGATTAGGTACGTGACTGCGACCAAGAAATCATCATTTTTGGTCAAGAGGATATGGTATGTTTAAGTTTTTGTGTTAAGTTGTTCGTCCTTATTTTAAAACAATTTGGACTCTTAACTGGAAAACGCAAGGACCTGGTCAGTGTCTAGGCCTTCCTCAAGTTCAAGTGTAGTACCAGCTACTCTTTTGCTGAAGTACTGCCAACTGACTGGGTCGCGTCAGTTTAAAGATGGAGTTGCCCATCCAAGAGAGCTAGCCACAGTCTCTGGAATACGTAGGTTAAATATAAAATGATTGCCTATGCCTGTTCATTCCATCCTGTCTAGGGTTGCCAGGTGTCCGGATTTAGCCGGACATGTTCGGCTTTTTACAGTCGTGTCCGGCCAAGTCTAAGCAAGTTCGGCCTGTCCGGCTTTTGTTAGGCTTTTCGTCAACCCCTTGAAGCAGTGTCTGTCGAAGTTGGAACCCTACACTGCCCATGGCCCGACACGCACTTGACCGCTGTCCGGAGTAGCCCGGACTTGACCCTAAGTGTGGAATATGGCCTAACCTTCTTGAGCAATGGGAAGAGATCCGTACCCCAGCCACAGGGTCGATATGGTTGTAACTTTTCTTCTAATTCTAAAGAGTGAATCAATGTATGGGTTTTAAGGTAAACCAACCAAATTAAACTAATTTCTACGTTATAGGAAGTTTTACATTATATCGAAAGACGTTATAAAGAGTTTACACTGTTAATATGAAAAATAATGTTATAATTGTTACCTTTTTTATCCACACTTGGTAAGCCCTTAGCATTATGTCACCTTGTGGTAGGTAAATGATGATGATGCCAACGATAAAATCACAACTGACCTGTTGCCCAGTTTTAACGATTACCTACTTAATCCATTGCAGAGAATGAACTAAGGTAAAATGCTTCACAATTTCTTATCAGATGTGCTAATCGTGGGGGACAATGGGAACAGACATGGCTCAGCTTCTGTTTTTTCGAATAATCCTCCTATAGAGCATATTAATTAACACTCAGAAGGAATATTTTTTGCAAATAAATAACATACATTCGTGCACAAAAGCCTCTCAAATTAGATTAGAACCAATAACTGCAAAGTGACCGATAATCGGTCTTTATTTGCTTTAAAATTTACAGATCAGAATAAAAATAAAACAAAACATGAATCGCCCCTTATAAAAGAACCGGAAACTTTTTAAACTACGTAAAAAGATTTTGAATCTCGAAGACTACAGTTGATATTCAAGATGGCGATTGCTACAAAAGTGACATTCTTTATTTTGCTGATCTGTTTCGTGGCGTCTTCTTACAGCCAGTCTTCAGCTGAGACACCAAATACTCCACAGGAGCCAAACCAGCCAAAGGTATAGTACCCCCATTGCAGATGTTCATACTTAACTAAAATAAGTTTGATCATGGGCGTAGCTATAGCTTCCATATGGGGGGGGGGGGGGGGGGGTCCGACGCGACGGTCCAGAAACATGAAAATTATCAAAGCGTTCCAGAACACTTTCATTTGAGTTTTTTTTACACTTACAGGCTTTACAGGTAATTTACGATAGCCTATTGTATTAAATAATCTAGACAGAATCTTGTTAGGTAAATCGTACCTTGGAAATGAGATTTGTAACTGTGTTTTTTTCTACTTTTTTCGCAAAGCTTACATGTTTTACGCAACTGCAGAAATAGTGTTTACTATAAAAAAAGCGGGAGCAAAGCAATTTTTTTATATCCTCATTGGCTCTAGGTGAGCACGAATTCACCAAACCCAATGCTCATTGGGATATTTGGGATATTGGGCATATGTTTACTTCTTGGCATATCCCATATGATGGTAAGTAATGATGATGCCGAAGATGGTAGCGGACTTACCAAGATTTCCCAACGCAATAAGGGAACTGACTATCTTACCTTTATACTGGAATAAGATGGGAAGGTTGACGGTGGTAGCTAGCCAGGTTAGGGCTCATAGAATTTCCTGGCACCAAGTAAACCCAGTACTATACATAAATGGACCCCGCCGAGAGTCGAACCCTCGACATACTTATGTGAAAGGAGCAGACTAACCACTAGAGCAAGGAGGCGGTCAAAACTCATTACCATATTACAAAATTGTAGTTAAAAAAGGAAACTAGGCGCTTATCGCTTAAGGGCATCGATATGGGATGCTTAATGGCCACCAAAAATAATATATTGTTCTTGCAAATGCTCCTTTCACTCTTTCGTGCCTGAAAACTGCACTGTCAAATTATTTTAGTGTCTACGTCTTTTCAGGCACGAAATAATAAAGAATAGAATAGAAAGAACTTTATTCACAAAGCCACAACACAACTCACAAACACATTAAAATTGTCTCAGATTAGCGGCATTTTTAAGAAATATGTCAACAACCATAGGGTTCAGTGAAAAAGTAAGACTCTGTATTTTCGCAACGGTTGAACTCAATTATGATTTTGTAAAATGACCTTTCTGTAGTGTCATTACAAGGTAAGATTTTAATGTACGTTTAGTGTGATTTGAATTCACCTACCTAGGTATATAACAATTGGCCGTACATAGTTATGCCATAACGATCCAAACGATTTAAAGTAAGCGAGGGTATATCACTGACATAAAGTACATTATCCCTTACTTACTTCAAATCAGTTGGATTGTTATGGCATAACGATGGCCAATTTAACAAATCGATACACTGTTGCAGCCTACTGTCTATCATCCGGACCATCCTGGCCACGAGGAAGTCCATCGCCTCGGGAAGCGCTCAGCTGATCACGAAGATGGTGATGGGAACGAGTACCTGGGACCAGCATACGAGAATGCCTTCGACAGGCGCAGCCGCATTCGAGTGATGCCCGGTTTCCTTCACTGAACCACAGATAATATAATACACTGAACTGACTTGCAGAATATACAGGTGTAACAAAACTGGTGTAGGACCCGTTAACTGGGGATTCTACTCATCGTACTGAACAACTTTTGTTCTACGACTTTGCTCAAATCACAAAAAAAAATCGGACTTTTCATTCAAATTGATCTTCTGTTTTGCCATTTTTGTATGGAGTCCAACATTTTCTTTGTGATTTGAGCAAATTCGTAGAACAAAAGTTGTTCAGTAGGATGAGTAGAATCCCCAGTTAACGGATCCTACACCAATTTTGTTACAACCTGTATGGATATAAAGTCCTTCTAAAATACCTGAAAAAAAATTAACAGTGCCTTTCTGAATAACTTTCCCCAAGGAACCTTCTGAATACTCAATTCACAAAAATGATTTTGGAGTTCCCATATGAATCTGGCGAATCAGTTGATCATTAATGGTATGAGAAGTCCGTTATATGAGTTGTTCAGTTTCACGAGTAGAGGCCATGCTTAATTTTTTTTCGTTTATGAAATATACAAAAAACGTGTCCGTTCTAAATATAGGGTGACTTTAAATTAGTTCTTGATACTTAAGACTATGCATGTACTCATGATAACAAACAACTTTTGCTAAAGAACCCATAGTGAAACCGCAAAAAAAATTTTGGACTCTTCATACTAATTTGGCCGGTCAGTTCATCGTATTATCCAAAGTCCAAAATTTTTTTTGCGGTTTCACTATGGGTTCTTTAGCAAAAGTTGTTTGTTATCATGAGTACATGCATAGTCTTAAGTATCAAGAACTAATTTAAAGTCACATTATACAGGGTGTAACAGAAGTGTGTGACAATACTTCAAGGTTGGCTTTTACCCATCAAACTGAACAACTTTTGTTCTACAACTTTGTTGAAATCGCAAAAAAATTTTTGAGACTTTCATACAAACTTGGTTCGCCAGCTGATCGATTTGTATGAAAAGTCCAAAAAAATTTTTGCGATTTTAACAAAGTTGTAGAACAAAAGTTGTTCAGTGTCTGTTAGAATGCACGAACACCTGATTACTCATACGAGTATGTTATCGATACTGAATTTGGAATTAAAGGTTTAAACAAAGTTTTTTTTGTTTTTTATTTCTTGGAGAAGCTCGTTAATTTCTTCATTTCTATATTATACAATGTGACCGGTAGGCCCTGCAAATCTATTAACTGATCACTCTACTCGTAAAAAGAAACAACTTTGCTCTACTACATAATAAGAAAAAAAAATATCTTTTGACTTTTCATACAAACTTGGCTCACAGATTGATCGATTTTTATGATTTTTGCGATTTTATCAAAGTTATTTAGTATCATGAGTTAAGTCACCAGTTAAGTGAGAGTTTTGCAGGTCACCTGTACAGGCTGTACCTATATTAAAAGATGAAACAATAATTATTTCAAGCATCTATAAAAAAGGAAAAAAGGGAAAGGCTTAAACTACTTGATTACGAGTGACTGAGAGATTCGTTTTTTGTATAAGTAGTGAAGTAAAAATATTTATAAATTACAACTTTATTTAAAAATTTATAAAATCTCGATTACGATACAAGCAAGACTCAACTAATAGATTACAATAAAATGTGCATCAATAATAGTAATTTAACTTAATTAAAATAACGAGTGGTTAATAGTGTTGAATCGGTTTTCACAATTAAAATTATTTGACAGAACTAAACTAATTTTAGTGTTATTTAATTTAATTTTGTATTTTTCTCTCTGTATCGAATAGACTAGGATAGGATGCTTAAATTAAGTTTAGTCCTGTCAAATAAGTTTAATCGTAAACTCCGAATCGACACCAATGTAAGACTAAAGGCCAAGTTGAAATAAAGATGGCGGAGATAGGCTGGCTATAGATTTTTCCGGAATAGTCGATAAAAAAAACATAACTGATACGATAATAGCACTCTACGTAAAAATGGTATAGAAGTAGCATATAGGGCGATTGAATAACAGTTCAGTAAGATTTTTTTTAAATAAAAATCTGTTCTCACTAGTCGGGTTTTATAGCAGATTGGTCACCGATTAGGGCCTGCACAGACGAGGGGGGGGGGGATACGGTTTTGTCCATCAATATAGTTAGATCCCTAAACCATATCGACAACAATCACAGTATGGCAACATATTTCTTTGATTATCTTTCCTGTATCTGTAACTCTGCGGACAAAAGTCCGTCGTCTGCGCAGGAACTTATAGAAGTAGTGGGAGAGTCAGCAAAAATGGTGCATCTCTATATCCTATCTAAATAATTACAAAATCCATCACAAAACAGTAATTACTTACTTGGGAAGGAGTATTTACTTATTATTTAATTTCACAAAATAATCTCATTGATTTTAATTACTTAAAAATAGCATAATTTAACTTCAAAATAATCATAACAAGTCTAGAAAAGTGAATCGAATTTGTAAATATTTTAACAAGATGACGTAAAATCTGAAGACAAGTATTCGAACTGAAATGTTTTAAGTACGTCAAATAGAGAGCACTTTGTCGACGATATAAAATTTAAATTATTAGAAAAATTGACACACTCTATATAATATTAAAAGCACCATAGATTCAGCATTTCACTTATTACCAAAAATAAGTTTGTCTACTTATTTTCTGTTAGTAAAAAAAGTTACACATACATACATACAAAAAATATTGTTAAGATGGAAAAAGTAGGACGAAAATGGGTTATTAAAATAATAAGGTGAATTTAAGGTGAATTTCGTGTAACTGAACAAATTTTTCAAAGGAATCTGGTCAGTTTTCATTTTAATTTAACATTACACATAAACCGAGCATCGACAGGTCAAGTTTGTTTAAACTGCTAATATTTATGTTTAATCTATGGCGAAAAGTAGTTCAGTTTGAGTATGTATGTTCAACTCCTTAAGTGTTATTCAACAGTTAACTTAGTTTAAAAATAGTGTGTCAATAATTTGAAATAGATCTCATTTTAAAGTTAGTAAAACTTGAAACACCATTTAGGTGGTACTGAGGTACGCTATGGACATTTTAATTTTCTAACTTTGTAGCTAAAAAGAAATAGAGGAACTCCAAGGAATAGTAGCTAAGCTCCTAAAGGAATAGCTAGGGCAAAGATGTTAATTGTACTTTGGGGCCATCCATAAATTACGTCACACGTTAAGGAGAGGGGGGGTCAACGAAGTGTAACATTATGTGAAAAGGGGTGGGGGGAGTCATAAACGTTGTGACGACGTAATTTATGGATGGCCCCTTTCCTTAAAATTATAATTTAGTTTTTATCTATTTAAAATATAGGATAAATATGTATTAAATACCTAATAATTGTAGCTGTGGTTGTCTTCATAAAACCGCACAACACTTCCCAAGGATACCTTAACAAATCGTAAAAAAATGGGCTTTCCATAAAAAGTTTGCGAATCGATATTAACTGTTATTGGTGTCGATTCGGTGTTTAAGGTTAACATCCATGGACACATACTGAAAAGCATATTGTGGAATTTCATGATTCATAAGTGGCAAAGGCTTCTGGGATGATTGGGGAATATTTATACATAACGGACATGTCTTGATAAATTATATTATTTGTTTACTCATTCTAGACCAGAATACATTTTGACGAGCCAGTCTTAACTGTTTTCTACGTAGTCCGCAGGTATTATCGACCATTTTCAGCAGCAACCTTGCACAAAATGATTAAGCAACCAAACTTTGTAGGAATGTCCAATAAACCCCTAAGTTGATTTTAAGACCAGTTACCACCACCGCCACTCCACCCCCTGGTTATCGACCATTATGGAAACTTGTCTTAAAATCAACTTAGGGGCCTAGTGGACAATTCCACAAAGTTTGGTTGCTTAATCATTTTGTGCAAGGTTGCTGTCGTTAACCCGCGGACTAATGCCACTGTGACTTAAATCAAGTTTCTTTATAACGCTCGGTCTCTGTGAAATGGGAATGATAATTCTGTCATTTCTAGATACAAGGTTGTCTCTAGTACTAAATTCATGTCCAATTTTGTAAAAATGGACATTAATTTAGTACTAGAGACAAGAGACATTTAGTACTAGAGAGTAAAAATGCAAGCTCAGAATTCTTGATGTAATTATTAATTATTGATTTATATACTTTGGAAATCCCATAGATATACAGGGTGTAACAAAAAGGTGTGGTAATACTTCAAGGTGGTACTCATTAACTTGAACAACTTTTGTTTTACGACTTTTTTGAAATCGCAAAAAATGTGGACTTTTCATAGAAATCGATCAGCTGGTCGAAAATTTTGCGATTTCAGCAAAGTTGTAGAACAAAAGTTGTTCAGTTTGATGAGTAGAAGCCCACCTTAAAGTATTACCACACCTTTTTGTTACACCCTGTATAAATTATAAGTTTTTTTATATTTTTTATCACAAATTGTAGCAGATTTGATTTCCTCTAATATTTTGTCAGATATTTTTAAATGAGTTGCAGTTACTGTATGTTGAATTAATTTGAATATAATGCTTTCTTTTGATCCATCTTTCTTATCTTCTGGTGACGACACTATAGGGGCTTCTGAATAGGGCATCAGCAACATTATTATTTTTCCCTCAATATCTAATGGGTATTTCAGCAGCGTCATTAAATTAATTGCAATCGTTTTGGTGCTTGTACAAGAGGTTTCTTAAAAATATTGATTAAAGGTTTATGGTCAGTTTTCACGGTAGTACTTTTACATCCACAAATATATTGCTCAAAACGCGTACATCCAAACACTAGCTAACATCTCCCATCTCCTTTTCAATCTGTGCGTATTTTTCTCTGTCTCAGTAAAGGTACGAGATGCATAGGCTATTATAGTCCGACTATGATCTTTTGGCAGGTGGTGAAAATCCGGAACTAACGCCGCCATCTTGAAAAATGACACTATTTGTATGAAATAAATGTCAGATTTGCGACAAAAGCGCCCTCCTGTCAATGTCATCCACACGCCAAAAGATCGTAGTCGGACTGTAATTGATTTTCTTGATATATACGAGTAGCAACTCCAAGGCCATCACTAGAGTTCGTTTCAACAAATAGCTCCTATGCCGTTATGTTGGCAGCAATGTTTTCCACACACACTACATAGAACTCAGACACACACTACATAGAACGCAGACACACACAAACAAAATCGGTAGAAGCGTCTTCGCGTGTTGATGTCGTTGATAGACAGGGGAGCCAACATAACGGCATAGGAACTATATGTTGAAACGCACTGTACTAGCGTCACATTCCATAGTAGGTAATAGGTGTATCTGTTTCTGTTTATTTGAGTATTAATTCCTTGGGGAAAGTAGTTTGGTTTCATGAATCATATAAGCCTCAGCTTTTTGTTCAGGTTTTTCAGAAGGACATAAACACGTATAGTTAAATATAAGTAAACAAAAATTCATTATATAAGACAACCTTTTGATATAAACTACCTTTATAAAGAGAAATATAAACTTAGATATTTACCTAAATAAAATTTTAAGAATACTTCAGATGGCACTTAATTTTTTTTTTGACAAACTTAAAGTATTTAAAATGCTATAAACTAAATATTTGGCACATTGAGAATTCACTGATTCTTTGGATTTGTCTTATAATAATATACTTAGATATCTATTAAGTATAAAAAAGTAAAGTATAATCTTACAGCTTTAACGATCTACATATAGGTGACTTTATATTTACCTGTATATAACCTATAATAAGTCACGATGAATGAGTCTTTTAGTTTCAAAAACCGCAATGTCCACAATGAAAAATATTTAGGATATTTTTTTTTTTCTTACTTACATGTTCAGAGGACAGCCGTGGTCGTATGCTAAGTATATTTAGGGGTCGTGTCGGACGGGTTTGATTAAACTGACACGTTCGGACACAAAACTCCTTGTTAACACATCAGGAGTGTACATCAGAGGAGTCTCCTCAATGGATGTGGTAGACCCTGACTCTGGGGAGACGGTTTTCAGCACCAGTTCACCACAGATGAATATCCCAGACGGTGTCAATTTGCATTTAGGATTTGTTTATCCCTAAGGATTAGGTGGCATACGACCACGGCTATCCTCTGAACATAACTATGTAAGAAAATAATAATTTCCTAAACATTTTTCATTGTGGACATTGCGGTTTTTGAAACGAATAGACTCAATATCAAATATACAATACAACCCAAAAATATAGTAGCAAATTAGTAGAGAATAACCATGGTGTACTGAACGTAAAAAGACCCAACTCAGAATCGACTCTAGACGGCTAGACTAAGTACACGATAAATAAAAACAACTGGCGAAAATGTATTATACAGGATGGAATTTTGTAACCTCACCTGGAGGGAAAGTGCTCTAAACACTGGAGATAGCAAATACTCAAAGGAAACATTCCTCTATTTAAAAATTTTAGGATCAAATCTTTCTTACAAACATGGTAAGTTAAATGAATGGAAAACCATGAAATCCAAACTTATTACACTTTTTACTCAAGGGTTCATCGGATTACTTATGTTAGTAACTAAAAATTATCTTTGACATAATTTATTTATTAAAAAGACGAAGAAATATTTAGATAAGAAAATTGTAATTATTTCCTTTCATTTAACTTACCATGTTTGTTAGAGAGATTTGATTCTTATGATTGACCTTATCGATTAATGCCGTAAATTATGGGATGTCATTTTTTCGAACTACCGGTTCGATTCCTGGGTGTGACAAGCGTATTTTCAAAAATATTTGAATGTAGTTTTGCTTCTTTTTAAAAATAAAGGAATGTTTCCTTTGAGTAAAATGTGCTATCTCCAGTATTTAGAGCACTTTCCCTCCAGGTGAGGTTACAAAATTCCACCCTGTATATTGATCATACCAATCTAAATATAAACATGTCATAAATGAACAGTTTTTTACGCGAAAATATTTATTTATTCGTGTGTTCGTGTGAATTTCGCCTGAATTTCACTAGAATCTTTTTTCATTCTGAATAATGCAAGTATTAATAACACTGTTTAAAATATTATAATCTTTAGTAAAAGATCGTCTAAATATACATATAAAATGTGTAAGTAACTGCAATGCCATTTGGAGTAATGTAATATTATTAAAAATTATATGATTGACTTAAAACTAATAAAAACAAAGTTGTAAATCTTCTAAATATACAATCAATTGTATGTTATCCAAAGAAATTATCTTAAGAGTTAACAATTAAGTAGATAAATGATTTATAGGCTTTACATATTAAAAAAATCCTGAAATACCTGAAAAAAGATTCTTCTTTAAAACTGAACAACTTTTTCTTATATCCCTACAAATTTAACAAATCTTGATACCCAAGGGAGTTTAGTAAAAATTGAAATTAAATTGTTTCAGGTATTTTAGAACACTAAAACTAGGTAGATGAAAAACTCACTCACCTAACAACATCTCTGTCTAAAAGTAAAATTTAATACTAAGGACAATTTTCCAGTCGTAACGACTTTTATTTTATTTAATATTCTTTGGGTTTCATTAATTTATTGATGACTACCACATAATTTTGGCACTGGTATACGAGGTAACAAACTTACAATATTCTTAAACAGGATTCAAAACGTACGTTTGAAGTTTAAGGGGTTTCTTAGAACCCAGAAAAATAAACTGAGAATATAGAATGCAGTAAAAAAAATAAAAATAATAGATCTTAAAAAACACACTTCAACCGTTTACTGTTCTTTTTTATTGAATTTTTCAAATGAACCTGATTATTTCTTATACTCATGCCGATTCTAATTAATCCCTTAAAATTACAAACAAACTTTTTTTATAACCATCGATATGGGATGTTTATAACCCTGCTATTACGAGCGTAGGTAATACCTAGTCTCTCAAGTAAATAAATGGCATAATCAGAGACTTGGAGAATAAGACCTTCTTCTCCAAATCTCTGGGTATAATATAGAACAAAAAACTGACATTTTACTTACAATTAATAGATTAAGGCACTTAAAGTCTGCTTAATATTTAACTTTAACACTTAACTAAGTACAAAATATGTAATTCGTAAACAAATTTTCATGCATAGATAATTTACATCCGGTTTTTTACCACAAGGAGTGCAGATTGTTTTTACAAAAACTCCTAGCAAAAAATGATATGCCCGCTGACAGTAGGAGGTTCAATATATATTTTGACAATGAATTTTTTGGGATTTTCTTGCGTTTAATAAGGTTCCCCTTGGTACATGGTTCTTTCTAGAGCTATATAGATAGATAGCCTTAGATATTATGGCTGGTATATTTTGGTGTACCCGCCCCCTTGGCTAATATTCCCGGCGGCAGTAGAATCCTAGGGCGCGGCATTTTTGGCACAGATGCTGAGGGTGGATCTTGGACTGGTCACTAACGTCCAGCCCGTCTGGTTTCTCCAGCGGTCTCTGGAAGGTAAACTGATCAAGTTCAAAAGCTATAAAAGCATACATGGAAGTCTTTCAGGAATATGTGTGTACACGTGATACAAAAAAGGTGTAGGGTAGGTCCGTTAGCTAGGGCTTCTACACATCTCATATTGAATAACTTTTTTGTTATATACGTTAAGTACTACATAGTGTATACATACACACTCCCTGCTCCTCTCCCCCTAAAGATGGTTACAAGCCATGCATCACTCATTGACACTATTCCAAACGTCATATTTTTACGTAGTAATCACCAGGCAAACAAAAGACGTCCACTGCTGAACAAAGCCCTCCTCCAAACTGAATAACTATAAACAGCCAATTATGTATATAGTCTTCTTATCGTGTAGCATAATTTAACCATACTATCACTAGTGCCTGGTGTAGCACTTAGAATCATCCGCGGTCACGTGTAGGGCATATAGGTTTACACACGGACGTGAATCTCCTCCCATAAGTCGGGAAGTTTAGGCCATACTCCACACACACACCAAATCCGAATTTGTTTCTTATATATGAGTCAAACATGTGAAGTGAGTATTCACCTGTTTGTGTGGGAATACGTTGATCCGGCACTTGATGCACTCCTGCCCGTTGTTGGCCCACGAGTTCCCGCTCATCCACTTGCGCTTGCATTTCGGGCACTTGTATTCTCCAAAGCACCGCTTCTTGCCTTGATACGGTGTCAACCCTTCTCCTTTGGGTCGAGCCTGCAAATTGTAACTTTAACTTTAATGCGGGCTTTACACTATGTTGAATGCTGCCTGGCTTACTGTCTAAATTTAGACAAATGAAACAGAGCATACTTTTTTAGACTTTCCTCATGCTATACCAGTCCTGGCCAGGCAGCATGCTGCATTTAGCATAGTGTAAAGCCTCCTAAGTGTTGGACCCAGTTACTGGTTTCAGGGTTCCTGTTAAAACAGCGATATCAAACCTTGAAGGTTTGTAATAAAATTGGTTTAGTTAAAGAGATGAAAAAAGTATAGATGTTTGTTTGATTTATTGTTTTTTTGTTTGTTCCACTACTACTGAACGGATTTGGATGAAATTTAGTAGGTAAATAGATAAAGCACTCTGCTAACAGATAGGATACTTTTTATCCCGGGAAAGTCGTGGATTCCCGGAGGAATGGCTAAAAATTGAAATTTTTACTTTTTCACTAGGTAGCGCTGCCTTAACATTTTATTTTTCTTTGGAATTACTGAAGTCCATGCAGAGGAAGTCGCGGGCGGAAGCTAGTAAACAATAAATTCTACTTTGTATGCTGAAGACATATGTATTTTGCAACAATACCAAAACCTAACTAGGTAAACACCTGTGATTTGATGTTTTTCTTCTTTCAAGAGCCAACACATTTAGACATCCTGTTTAAATACGTATGTACTTAAATCGTAGTATCGTATTACACAGTAACAAACATTAGGTAAGTAGTTTCGAATTCACATCACAATGCTAATCAATTTCGAAGAACTGTTTATCTCACTCAACTATTTCCTGAGTTCGCAAAACTATTGGTATTTAAAAGTTAATTATATCTAGAAATAACCAATTCAAATCGATAGATTGCGACACCTCAGCATACAAACTATAAAATCCACCACCCCCGCTGGCATCGCCTACAAAATAACAAATAACCCCGTTAATACCTGTTTTCTACAACAAACTTTGCAATGGGGATTTCCCGTTGCAGGAAAGCTTCTACTCAGTCCGGGGCCCTAATAATCTTGTGCCTCCTTTAGAGTCTTTTTAGAGTTGTTAAAATTCAGTGCACCAGAGGGGACTCTGCCGCTTTAGTACCTATTCCTTTACTACTATCAGACATGTGCCTGTACACGAGCTCATAATTCTTAATTTTTGTTTAAAAAAAGAGTTTTTAAAATTCTAAGTCACATAAAGTATTCTTAATTTCAGCGCCAAATCACTAAATAACCACAAATTATGTTCGCCTAATTATGTCAATGTCGCCAACCGGGTATAGAAGTAAAAAGTAAAAATAAAGAGAGAGTTCGACTCCGCTTGGCAGAATGCCCATGAGCCGTCTATACATCATTCTGGACAGTCATTTCCAGAATTTAATTAACAATACCATTTATTTAAAAAATCTATATTTTTCTGCCCAGTGTATAATGATTACTATTAGGAAGGGATTCAGTATTCTTTCCGTTTATGTGAATGATTCAGAGTTGGAAATTCATTAAGTGTATATAGTCTGTTGACGGCTTTACATTACACATTTTGACTCGGCCAGTTGACTGGTGACTGACTGATCTAACGGCGGAAATACTTTTACGGTTACTATTAAAAGTTTATATTAAAGTTTATATATGGACGATAGGTCCCTAATGCATATTAAGTAATTATAACTACTGGTTTAGTCAACAAGGAGCATGTTTTTATGGAAACCCCAGCATTACTTGCTCCATCCGTATTTTCATTATAGATAGGTAGTATGATAGAGTGCATAAGAGTACATAAGAGATACAAAAAATATACAATATAATTAGTGATGTGATATCATATCACGCAGTGGATGGATACGTTATTCTTATTTCGCTATCTCGGACGGAATGCAAACCGTGGTTTCATTAAAAATAAACATAACCGAAACGTATCACAAATTGTTTTAAAAAATAATAAATTGCAGTTAGCCGAACAAACCAAGAAACAAAAACGACTGGTCCGGTGGCTCAGTAGTTAGCACTCCTGACTGCTGATCCGAGGGTCGTTAAAAGTCAAAATGTCGTGGGTTCGATTCCCATTCAGTACAAATATTTCTATGGTGAGCAGATTTGTTTGCACTGTGTCTGGGTTATAATGTGTGTATTGTGTAATATCAGTCTCTGGTTCCCATAATCCAAGGAATCGTAGTTTGCGTCTGGATGACCGTGTGTGATTTGTCTCGGAACATTGACTTCTATTATTTAGTCTCAATAGAACAATTGAAGTTCTTACAATAGGTAGGTCTACAAAAACAAAAACACAGAAAAAGTTTCAGATTTCGTGTTCCCTTGCTCACAACACATTTTATCGACTATGTGACTGCTCAAGTCGATACGGTAACACAACAAAAACATTATAGTCCTCACACAAAGAGACTTTGTGTCCGTTTGTGCCACTCTGACCCGGGATAGAACGATTTCTTAAGATACGATATTGTTGTAGACAAGGAATTCTTTATAGGTGTACCTACTACCACTGATTATTTGTTGCGAGTAATGAAACAATATTATGTATCGATAAATAAAGGGTCTGCAACACGGGAAAGCAGTGGTGTTTTTAAAATTTTTTTCGTTATTCAGTAGAAAGGCAACGATAGTTATTTTTGTTACCTATACCTATAATAATAATATCCGATTATATTATCTGTGTCCGGGACAAATCACACACGGTCATCTGGCCCCAAACTAGGATTCCCTGTATCTTGGGAAACAGAAACTGATATACATACACATATACATTTAAATACATACATATATTAGATATAATACTTACACTCAGACTCAGAGCAAAAATTATGCTCATCACAGAAAAGTTTGCCCTGTGTGCGGTCGAACCCACGACTCTCGGATCAGAGGTCAGGATCGCTAATCACTTAGCCACCGAGTCAGTCAATTAAAAGTCAAAGTTATGCTCTTACTTAATAGTAGGTTCCTTATGTAGTTGGAGAAAGTTGTTCAGTTAGTTTTATCGTAGCAGAATATCTATCATTTGCCATTTTAGATCAAATATTTTATAAAGTACCTGTATAGAATTCTTAGTTGTACTTTCGTGTAAAACGTAAAAGTTAGATAGATACAAATAGATTTATTCTTAAACTTGTATTTTTTATATTTATCCCTTTTACTCTCTTCTTTAAATATTTTCTTTGCCCAAATGTCCTTTGTTGAATTATGCAGAGCCAAACATATCTGACAATATTAGTTGTTTTGGCTTCCAAAAAGAGAGTAATTTCCTCAACCTGAGGTTATATTATTATTACCTGTGGACAATCTCCAATGTAATGCCCCTTCTTGAAGCAAAGATGGCACATATACGCTGGAGGGGGTGGTCTTGGGGGCCTCCTCAGGGATAAGGCTGCGAGCTGCTCTGCCAGCGAGCTGGTGTCTTCTGGGGGCGGCTGTGCTGAGCCAGGGGCGGCGGTGGGCAGTGGCCCCCATACTGAGCCAGGCACCCACTGGAAAGAGCAACCCTGGTTATGAAAAGATAATCAATGCGAAATGGTCGTAACTTGAACATAATGATTGTCTGCTCTGTGGAATACACTATCTAAAATAGTGCTTGGTGTCACCAAAGTATTATCTGCAATATACAATACATATTGTTATTAATGTGCATAACAATATAATATTTAAACAAACAACAATATCTCTTTTTTTGCGATTGCACTTATGGGAATGCTTGGGAAGGACACACGCCTCGCACTCCAAAAACAATATACCTATAAGCCGGAAGGAGATCACAAAAGTTATGTTAAATGTGAGCTTCTTACTCATAACACTGTACAGCTGTAAGTTGACCATTTACCTAATTTATCCTTTAAGTTCAGTTTCAGACGTATCGTACGTTGCTACTGCCCATCACATATTTTTATATTATATACACATCCACTAGAAAAACAGATTATCTCTAATAATTAGCCTAATTAGGAGTAATTAAGTTAAGTAACCAACACCTTTGTCTGACTGCAACAGTAAGGAAAATCAAAACTATTCAATATTTTACTTAATCAAAGCATATCAACGTCATTTATACGGTGGCCACATTCAAGCTGCATTTCCACCAGCGAGGCGAGGAAGGAAGAGAATTTTAAATTGTATGGGGAAAAAATAAATTCTTTTTTCACACATCTTCGGTGGAAATGGACCGAAGCGATTTCAATTCTCTTCACTCTCCTCGCCTCGCCTCGCCGGTGGAAAAGCAGCTTGAGTCATGTGTTTGTGCCATGTACAAGCAATCCTACGACTGTCGACCGCGATAGATGACATGACCGCCAATCGTAATTAGTGTTGGTTGTAACGAAAGCGACTGAATTAAAAAAAACTCTTTTACTATTTCATCACGTCGTCGGCACCAGAAATACAAAGTAACTCTTTTCGAGTGTACTCTTTGTTGGTAGTATAACTATGGCTCTTTTGTTTTGTGACAAAATAATCTCATAAAATTCTGCCAATGTCATGCTCATGTCATTCATCGGAAAAAATATAAAGACTTTTTAGTCGGAGGAAAAATATTTATTCATGACTCTGTAGAAAGATAAAGGCTCTTTAATCTGAGATAGAAAGAAAGTCATTTTAGTTATCTGAGGTTTAGGTACGTATTTTTCTATAAATTACAATACAGTGACATTTTGTTTTAAAATGTTTGAAATAGTGAGTTATGTTATGACGTCACATAGGTATAAGAATGAAGTCACATAACAAAGTCTCATAATAATTGTCTTTAATGAGATAGATTTAATCAAAGTCGTAGAGCAAAAGTCGTTCAGTATGATTTACAGGCGATTATGATTCTAGGAAAATTTTTGCAGACTGTTCGATCAAAAACAAAAGACTTTTTATTTAGGCAAGGCAACGCGGTAGTTACAAAATGTTTCCATTTCAGAATACTTCCGCCGAAACGTTTTCCAGCAACAGTCCACAACTGACGGACAAAACAGTAAATAGCCAAAGTTTCAGTGAAGCCGTAACCGCGGTTAAGCGCCGCGTCGCGTGACCGGCACGCGCTGCGATTGGCCGCCCGGGTTGCGCTCGCGCATCTGTCCAACGAATTATTGCGTACTCGGCGCGGCGTACGCGCCCCAATTCCAAGCGGGTGCGTTGACTGTTGACGGTAAGTTTGATGAGAATGTTGTTAGGTTGTTACGTTGTGGTTAAGATTGGTGATTAGATGATGCTGCATAGTTGCAGAATGTCATCTGTTTTGGGACGAATAGATGAAACGCTTGCGTGTAAGACAGTTAGAAGGTACCTAAATAATCTTAGGTACCGAAAAGTAAAAACTTGGATGGCTTTATGTCAAGGATCAAATCCTGACAAGTTTTTTTAGGGTTTCGTAGCCAAATGGCAAAAAACGGAACCCTTATGGATTCGTCATGTCTGTCTGTCTGTCTGTCTGTCTGTCTGTCCGTCCGTATGTCACAGCCACTTTTTCCCGAAACTATAAGAATTATACTGTTGAAACTTGGTAAGTGGATGTATTCTGTTAACCGCATTAAGATTTTCACACAAAAATAAAAAAAAACAATAAATTTTGGGGGTTCCCCATACTTAGAACTGAAACTCAAAATTTTTTTTTTCATCAAACCTATACGTGTTGGGTATCTATGGATAGGTCTACAAAATGATATTGAGGTTTCTAATATAATTTTTTCTAAATCGAATAGTTTGCTCGAGAGACACTTCCAAAGTGGTAAAATAAGTGTCCCCCCCCTGTAACTTCTAAATTAAGAAAAAAAAACTAGAAAAAATATATGATGTACATTACCATGCAAACTTCCACCGAAAATTAGATTGAACGAGATCTAGTAAGTTTTTTAATACGTCATAAATTGTAAACCGCAAATTACCTTTCATTCAATCAACTCAAATATAAAAAATATAGACTTCAAGACCTGTGTGATTACGAATTTAAACGGAAACCTCGGTGCGCGAGTCCGACTCGCACTTGGCCGGTTTTTTTAAACTGCTGCGAAATAGCGGCTTAGCTCAAAAAAATAAATGTTATGAAACCTCAATCCAACTTTACTACCTATATCTATCTACTCCAAATTAGTCGGAAAGAATCGGTTGTCTAGACTAGAGAAATGTTGATGAGAAATGGTGAAGAACGATTCTTTCAACGCTTTTGTATATCAACAAATGACTTAACCGCTTCCGTGGTCTAAGTGGTTAGCTGTTCGCTCCACAAAAGGTCGCGGGTTCAATTCCCGGTGAGGTCCAACTTTGCAGTCCTACAAAGGTACCTATAGATGCACCATCTCAATGTTAACAGTACATAAAAAAGAAAATTTCCTACGTTAGGGAATTCCTGTAAGTCCGCTTTCATCTTTAGTCATCATCAATCATCATCGTTTACCATCAGGATAGAAAAGAAATGTCTCCGAATATGATAAGTAAATTAGAAGGGGGTAAATTTTGAGTATAAAAACCACAGACATGCACCCCGCTCCCCGAGCGGAGCGACGATATAAAACTTCTTTGATAAAACATTCAGTTGAACTGTCAAAACTGAAACGACAATGTTATAGTCACAGGTACAAGTAAGCACCAAGGAATTTATATGTATAGTAGATATACAAGTTCTTTGGTAAGCACCTAATAAATAAACGTCAAAAATGTTTTCTCTTTCCGTACAAACCGTTCGTCAGATTGACTGTTTTTGTCTGTAGAGTTAATAAATTGTTGTCATTTATTTAAAACTAGCTTCCGCCCGCGACCTCGTCTGCGTGGACTTCAGATTGGGTCATATTGGGTTCAGAGAGAAATAAAATGTTTAATGCAGTGCCATCTAGTGACACAGTAAAAATTTCAATTTATAGCCATTCCTCCGGGATAAAAAGTATCCTATGTGTTAGCTTAATTATAGTACGGCTCGTTAGCTCGAAATCCGGTGCAAATCGGCAGAAATCATGAAATTTTGCATACATGTAGCTTTTGCACGTACAATAAAAAATATAAGGGGGGACAAGTCGTATAGTGATTTTTAACCCCGTCCCCCCTCTTTTGTGCCCCAAAAAGCAGTTTTTCAATGTTTTTGTGAAATCGGTTAAACGTACAACAAAACTGGCAATGAACTAAATATTGACAATGACAGAAAAGGGGGGAGGGGACGGGGGTAAATATTACTATACGACTTGTCCCCCCTTCTATTTTTTATTGTACCTGCAAAAGCTACATGTATACCGAATTTCATGATTTCTGCCAATTTGGACCGGATTTGACCTTTTTTGGAGCTAACGAGCCGTACTATTAGCCGAGTGCTTTATACATATAATCTACCCACCAGATGGAAATTCGAGCCTTCAGCTGCAGTTTGCCTTTTCATTAAAAGCAGCAATCTAAAACAGTGCCGAACTCTACGTTCTACACAGAACGTTCTACATTACACTTACTTCTTACTTATAAAATGCACTCATTTCAATACGTCTAAAAATACGCTGAGTTCACAAGTACAGTGGGCAGAGCGGAGTATTATTAGATTTCACTCCCGCTAATGCTTAAAGGAAGAGGTTTGATAACATTTTCAACGCAAGAAATACAGGGTGCTTCTGAGGTACCAAAAAAGGTTTAACAGTGATTTTTGCTTATGAATCTGGACAACTTTCTTCAAAGAATCTTTAAAAGATATTTAAAAAAGATTTCCCATACTAAGTTCTTGGACAGGCAGGCGTAACATAAGTCTACAAAAACATTTAGCAAAATCTTTTAAATGGTTTATTTTTTCTACTAGTACACAGTTTGTAATACTCAGAACTTGTACACTCAACGTACTAATAATTAGTGAAGAAGCCCAAAATGTTTCTTTTATAGCTGTGATGTGACTAGACCAGAGCTTCCACTGTATGGAATTGCAAAAAAAAACTTCTCAATGGAATCGTTCAGCTGATTGGCCACTAAAGCAGCTCAAACTCAAACTCAAAATGTTTTTTATTTAAGTTTCAGTAGATGCTTTACACATGCTTTTAAATCGTATTTTTTTTTCTACCTAGTACAAAGTAACTACCATGTACACTCAACGTTCAGGAAGTGTTTGCGAAGCGAGAAGAAACGTCGTCGAGCCCAAAAGATAAAAGTGTTATCGCGAATTTACTGTGAGTTTTAGGGAAAAGTTGTTATGTTTCGTAAAATGGGATACTTAACTTAAATTCCGGATGAAAACAGGCTTACTCAAATTGGAATAATTTGAGTAAGCCTGTTTTCATCCGGAATTTAAGCTTGCTCTTTGTTACCTCGCAATCAAAATATTTTAACGCAACTTATTTCTTTGATTTCTTAAGTAAAATCATAAAATACCTTTTACTTACATTAGGAGGTAAGAGTTAAAATTTCATAGCGAGATAAAGTTACTAACATAGAAGTGCTAAGAAGAATTAAGTTGTAACAATTAAAAAAAGGAAATCAGCATATTTCGGACTTCGGTCATATTTACAGAAACAACACAAAGTACAAAATTATTAAGAATATAATCCAGGGCAAAATTGAGGAAAAGAGAGGTAGAGGAAGAAGAAGATCAACCGGACCGGAATGGACCGGACATGACATGATATCGACGCCCTTGGCAGAATGGCGGCAGAGAGAGAAGAGTTTCGGACGATGGTCGCCAACACCCGATGAGGAGCATGGCACCAGAAGAAGAAAAACAAGAGGTAAGAGTAGATTAAATTACAGGACTTTTTAAGTAGAATTATTTGCCCAACTTTAATAGTGTCATCAGGAGATTTTTGAAAACTTGAGAAAGGAGACCACAGTGGATGACACGTCACTGATTTTTATTTCCC
Source organism: Coleophora deauratella (assembly GCA_958295455.1). Classification (NCBI taxonomy): domain Eukaryota; kingdom Metazoa; phylum Arthropoda; class Insecta; order Lepidoptera; family Coleophoridae; genus Coleophora; species Coleophora deauratella. The sequence goes on from OY282406.1 coordinate 3,155,976, forward strand.
TGTTTACAGTTCGCATACGTATAAAATAAGATCTAAATGTAGTCTCAAGTTACTAACGATACGACATCCGTCAGCTCGGCGTCTCAGCTTTGATCTCGTCACCTGCGCATGCGTGTGTAATGTTACCTTCCTCAATAGTGCAGTTAAAATAACGCAGATAGTAACTACGCGGTCTGTTTTTTGAATGAACAATTCATGATCAAGTAATACAATAAAGTTAAAAAAAGTGCGTTTGTTTTAAGGGGTTACTCAGAATCAAGTATAGAATACAGGAAAAATATTGAAAAAATCAGATCTGTAATTTTATTTTTCATTTTCCCATACATACTCTTGGTTCACTATTCAGATTTAGTACGGGAAACAAAAAAAATGTAGATCGTATATTTCCTGTATTTTATACTTACTTGATTCTGAATAATTGAATAACTGAATTTTAACAGCCTGTATAGAGGATAAAGACAAATACATAACAACAAAACTTTTACCTTAACCGGGCTAAAGAGGTTTAGTTTTAACTCAAGAGTTTTAACTGTGCAGTTAATCCAATGATGATTTGTAAACACGCATCAACATAACTGCGCAGTTAAAATGCGTATAAGATAGTAACAGTCAAGAAATATTTTATGAACGGTTCCTACTTGAGAAACTATATATATAGGGTAACTTTAAATTAATTCTTGATACTAGGGCTGCCACCCCTCCGGGTCTGACCCGGAGTCTACGGGTTTATGGCGGATATCCGGGCTACGGGTTGACATAGGAAATCTCGATCAGGCGATTAGTAAGGCCTTCTTGCACGAAAATCCAGACCGTGAGGACGGACGTCGTCGGGCGGGAATCGGTAGTGTTCGGTTCGGATCTGATATGTGTGACTCATAGAGATTGACCGGAAGTAAATCCTACCAAAAACTCACCACAAATTGGTGGGCCCGTGCGCGCCTGGTAGTGAGTAATAATAATAAATTCACAAACAAACAACAGTCCAATTAGTCAGTGTAACGATTTGCCTTAATGTTTTCTTTTTTCCGTTATGAAAAATTTATGGACCGACGAGAGGAACTGTTTATTATTGGAAATTATTATATCTGAAGTACTTAATTATAAAGGTTAATTATAAATTTTGTAAATATTAAAAACCGGAGCAAGACAAGTTAATAAAAAAATCAAGAGCAAATGCAAAATTTAACCAGACCTAGTAATTCAACCTTTAATAACTGTTTTTTTATTTTATTTAAGATATTTAATGATGCAACAAAAAATTATGTTTTGTTTTAAAAAATGACATTTTCGTCATTCTCCGGGTCTCCATTTTTTAAAGGTGGCAGCCCTACTTGATACTATGATTTTGAATTTATTTATTCATAAAAATGTCAGCTTACAGAATAACCCAAGTCACTAACAATACGAGTATGCATGTGTGTGCTCTTGATAACAAACAACTTTCCTTAAGGAACCCATAGTCAAATCGCAAATAAATTTTGGACTCTCCATACAAATCGATCAACTGACCGGCCTTATACCTATATACCTTTTTAACTTTTCCAAAGAAACCAACAGTCAATTCATACAAAAATATCATCCTCCAATTATAATTAAAATAATCATCTTATTGGTCAACTAAGTATGGAAAACCCATTTTAATTTTAGAATTTACTATGGGTTACTTCGACAAAATTGGTCAATGTTAAATTCAAATTAAAATTTGCTTTGAACATGTACAAACCCCCATAAATTAATGCAGCGGATTTTAATACACCCTGTATACTCGTACGATGAATTAAGGTGACTAAGTTATAGTCAAACTTTCCGGGAAGCGTCAAGAATGAAGATACATGTGGCTGAAAACAGTGCTAAGTCTACAGGGAGGATCTATACAAGGTGTTAAAAAAGTAGATCAGATTTTTTCAATATTTTTTCCTGTATTCTATGTAAGTATATGTACTTGATTCTGAGTATTTGTATATACAGGGTATAACAGAAGTGTGTGACAATACTTCAAGGTTGGCTTTTACCCATCAAACTGAACAACTTTTGTTCTACAACTTTATTGAAATCGCAAAAAAATTTTTGGACTTTTCATACAAACTTGGTTCGCCAGCTGATCGATTTCTATGAAAAGTCTAAAAAAAATTTTGCGATTTCAACAAAGTTGTAGAACAAAAGTTGTTCAGTTTGATGGGTAAAAGCCAACCTTGAAGTATTGTCACACACTTCTGTTACACCCTGTATTGTATACATACAAATAAAAAAATATGTATTAACAATGGACGTCTTCCAGCGAGATGAACAGGACGATGAAAACTAAGCCGATATTGTTAGAAAAAAATATAGATATAGGTAGTAGAGGTTTAATAAAAACTACAAAAATCCTGAAATCCAAAGCGGCTGCAAATGGTTAAAATATTTCTTCCTGAAATTTTAAGCTTAAGAATTTAGAAAAACTAACTTTTTAAGCCTCTTTTTAGCATTTAGCCTTCACTACCTGTCGAATTAACTCATATCGTCCCCAATTTTAAATAGTAATAAAAAATATAAGTAACTTAAAATAAAGCTTTTTTTTAATTACCTGTAGATAAATCGACACATTTTATTACTATAAAATTAATGAAGTTTTATGATCGAAGCAAAAATATATTTACTAAGTTTAGAAATCAACTGAACAATTAAGTATACAACTCTTCACATACAAAAATAACAACAACAAAAAGTACAATATAAAACAAGATTGTACCACCACAGGACATCTTGTGGGGACAGCTTTACCTTCCCGAGGTATGGGAAGAGACCCATTTCCCAGCAGTGGGGATGGGGACGATATATGGGGTTTTTATTATAATTGTCACCTGATAATAAACATAAATAAGATATGAAACAACGACACAACCGATAAAAAGAGTTTTTAGCGGATTAATTTTAATGTATCTATACGAAAGTTTTTCAATGTTTCTTTTTAAAGGATTATTGTCATTGTGACGCGTCTGACATAACCTTAACCTGGCTGTACCAATAATATTAAGCAAATAATAAGTATTCGATTTATTTGTGTAGGAATGTTTGTGAATATTGACATCGACCGTGACCCAAATTCAGAGCTTTTGATAAGAAAGCCTTAGAACTGCTTTGGTCAAATAAGTAGTTTACTTCGCTTCAGTGTATCAAATACATAAAGCCAAATATTAATATCTTATCTATTCACGCGCAGATGGTTGTTGCGTTTATCAATTTAAAGAAAAAAAATGAACTAAAATATTTCCAGCAAAATTTTCATAAATTAAAATTCCAGGAGTACACTGTATCAAAAAAAAGTTCACTAAATAGATCTTTTATTGAATGCGAAACGTTACCCGTTTCGATTAAAGCTCAAAAAACACAACATATTCTTTATTGGAGTAAATGTGTTACCCTACACATCCTTTTCAATAGCATTTTCTTACCTAGAGTTAATTATTAGTAGATATAAATTATAATACAGAAACATAATGGAGTCGGTCGGACAGTGAACCCAAAGAATGTAGCCCGGAAGGATTATTAGATTATTAGAGTACATATGGATTGTGTAACTTCCCAGCTAAATAGTTTCTTGTTTGATTATGTTTAAGAATAGAATAGAAATTTATTTTCTCTTGAAAATTTGAATTTTTTTCTTGAATTTTTATTTATTTATTTTGTCATTGAAAAGGCAATAAATCAGAAATACGGCATATAAATTATTAATTTGTAATTTTAATTGTAATAAACACAAGTTCCAAGCGATATATTTTTTTATTTTCATTTTACCTAAGTGGGTCGCACTCTTAATGAAACAACGACCGAATTCAAAATTTGGCAAAATCAGTTTTGATAAAAAACCAACCTAAAAGAGAGACACTCGCGTGTGCATTAAGACGCAAATATTTTGTTACCATATTGCCTAAGAAAAAGAGGTGTTTTTTTTACCGAGACTGTGTGGCTTGCTCTTTTAGGTCGGTTTTTTATCAAAACTCATTTTGTCAAAATTTTGAATTCGGTCTTTGTTTTATTAAGAGTGCGAGGTATTCAAAGGTGGCGTTTAGGCTTACTTTAAATTAGAGTAATTAAAAATTATATATTTTTTAAATTTAATTTGACTGTGGATAGGCATGATATGAATGCTTTGTAACGCAAACTTCGATTAGGTTTAGGAATCTCTATATAGAAGTGCTACATCTGTCTTAATTAACAGTATTTTAACATTAAAAATAACTATGGAACCCAGCCCTGCTTTACGTGTGGTCCGACCCGCACTTGGCTACAATGACACTGGATATTGTGTACTGGAACGCTTTTACATTTTACGATTTTGAGATTGGTACTTAGACGAACTAAAAAATAATTCTGTGCAATAAATAGAACACGAGCATATCTGTCTCGAAATCTTTCAAGCATCTGACTGTCATTAAAATGGAACATGTAGAGATCTGCCAACGATCTAGGACATAGACATTATAGACTCTATGTATTTTGTAGTCTTATTTGTTTTAGTCGAGAAGATTATACAAGCTGTAAAAAACCTACTTTTCGGTACCCGAAACAACGATGGGTTCCAATCATGAAACTGAACAACTTTTCTCATGGAACCCATACTGAAATCTCAAAAAAAATTGAGTCTTCTTATAAAAATGCCTGATTGATTGGCCGATCAATTTGTGTGCAAATTCCTTTTTTTTTTCGAAATCAGTTTTCCTAACAAAAGTTGTTCAGTTTCATGAATAGAACACTCTATTAAAGTTTCCGGACGTGGTATTTATTTTACCTGTATATGTACATAACTCACGTACCAATTCGTTAGGCTTGTCTTTAAGTCCATTCTATTTTTTGCGAAGTGAACATTAGGAGAAAGTTGTTCAGATCCATGAAACCATGTCATTTTGAAAAACATCCCATATATGTGTTCTAAACAAGTAATTAGTTAAGTAATTAATTATTACTCTGACACCAGGATAGCCTATTGTAAATCTCTTAAGTGTAAAAGGGACAGAATTGTGAAGAAATGCCATCACATGATTTGGAAAAAATTCTAAATAGACAGCCCTCTTAAGTGCAATGCTAGTGCACCCCAACTCTGGCTTTTTGTACTTATTAAGTTGCCAGATGTGAAGGTCATCTTCATCAAAACTTTTGTTATAACTTTGACTAATGAAGTTGTCGACACTTAACTAACTACAATAAATAGTTTTCAGAGTACCCAAGTCATCCGTCTGTTCGTCTGGTAATGTATTAACAGAGATGGAAACTTTTCAACTGTTAAGAACTGAATTTTTCACAGAATACGTGTAACTATAGACTCTATCATGGTAAGTTTTTACCAGTCGATGTTAATTTTTTAAACTTTTTGATGTGACTAAGATGAAAACTTCACAGAATGAATAACTGATTCCGTATTGCTTATCTAACATCACGTCAGTCTCGGCTGCTAAATTAGAAATAGATTGATCAACGCTAGGAACACGTAGAAGTACAAGCAACTTCAATGGAGAAAACAAGTAATTGATGAGGAAAAAAACAAAGACGCAAAGACAAATCATACCTGATCATTCTGTTCAGGAGGCAGATACAGCCATCCAAGCAGCGCCTGCGGAAAGCTGTCAGTCTTGCCGCCCCACTGCGGCAGATCAGCTCCGATGGCCGTCGGCGACATGGCCACATCTGAGGCCGGCCACTGTAAAGAACCCTCCCGTGACGCACACAAAACTGCACAACACTATTGGTCCACAAATAAAAAAAAGGAACAAGTAAATTCAGAAAAGAGATTATATTTTTAGAATTGTAGCGTTTTAATTTTAAAAGCAAATGGAGCTTATTCGTTTTGAATTTGGAAGTTCTCTCGTTCGAATGTTTTCGTTGCTCGGTCAGCCCATGTTAGCAGTCTGGCTGGGCGGTCGGGAGTATTTTTGGAACGCGCGTATTCGGGTCTGGTGCGCGCGCGCCGATCCCGCTGCGAACTGTGACTACCGGCGACCGCTCCTTGAGATGGGAGATGGTTAGTGACGTAACAGGATTGTCGAGATTGCGCAGATATTCTAATCGATGAATTTTAGAATGATAATGAAATTAATTGCGTAAATGATTTTAAGTCGTAAAATTGAGCTTCAAAAAAATAGTGCACACAGAACAATCACCAATCTTAATCAACGACTTATAAACTATCTCCTGCAACAGTGAAACCAAACCAGAAACGGATAACTTAGTTTTATAGAGGAAGGTTAGATATGTAAACGTTGATCTATTGAATATTAAATAATGCAGATACTCTTGAATTTTAAAATTTAACTGTCCAAAATACTTTCAAAAGATAGATTAGTAGCAGACATCAGTGTAAGTTTCCCGTATAAATCGGTCTTAATTCGATATATCAATACATCGACAAGTTTATCGACACGGATCCCAGCCCTACCGCTGACTAGGACCATGTGGCCGCACCCAACCGCCGCCGGGTCTTCGAGGAGAGCAATATTTTCGTTCAGGCCCCTTACCACGAGATGAAACTGTATTGCATCCTATCGATCGTCTGTCGCTTAGTTCGTTACTTTTTGCTATTTTGTTACGTACTCGTATATGAAAGAACTGCACATGTTGAAGTAACAAGGTACGGAATTTTGGATGCTTTTCTGAAACCAATCAGGCAGAAAATACTGTTTTACAATGGTGTCGATTTGGTGTTTACGATTAAATTTATTTGACAGGAAACTTAATTTAAGTGTTTTGTCTTTTTCTCTCTGTATTGAAAAGACAAGGAGAGAATGCTTAAATTGTGTTTAGTCTGTCAAATAAGTTTAATTGTAAACACCGAATCGAAACCAATATTTTTTATTCAGAATTGTCAAGCCCTTGGTACCATTTCACCTGATTCTCTTTTTATCCACAATAGCCAACCTGATGATAAGTGATGATGATGTCGAAAAATGGAAGCGGGCTTACCAAAATTCACTAACGGCACGGAACGGGAAATTGGTTATAGTGAAAAGACTTAGATGATGATTTAGTTTAGACTAGACATTCATAAAAGACTAGCTGGACGGGCTCAGAAAATGCCATACAACCAACCTGCCTGCAACTTCCTAAATGTATACCTTTAGGTATGTAAAGCAAGTAGATAGACTTTGTTTTCAACCTACTTCAGCTGTACGACTCTAAATTGATTTGGCACTTTGCTTAATTTATGGATGGACAAAGAATTTGAAGTTTTGTGAAGTGTTAACTTTTGGCCACTTGTGACCGGAGTTGAGTTATTTATTGTTAACATATTTGGTGCACTTCACACCAGACCAGACCCAATAGTTTCTTGCTGACACGAAAAAATATAATAATTTATGTTGATTTATAACCCAGCTAGACAAAAGTGTTTTGGTTTGGGTGGAATGGAGTGCTTTAGTAGGGTAAAAAATATAATTTTCTTTTACATAATATATCTGCAAAATCTCAAGTAACTGCACATGTTCGTCGGTTTAAATCTAAATGCCCTACATAAACTGAGGGTGATGCTAAGTGTAACACTAGGCAATCTTTGTCTTTCCCATGTGGTAACATATAAATATTATTATTTATTATTACATAGTTCATTTGTGCCACACGAAAAGAGAAAGAAAGTAAAAGACGTCTACTACTGAACAAAGCCCCCTCCCCTGAGCATATTTGCAACGACCGGTCTTGTAATGCCCGCGTCCAGCAAATACACCTGATTATATAAATGAAAATATGATCCCACGATTTGTTGAAGATAGTTGAAATTAATTATTCAAAACGAATTAGCCTAAAAAACCTACTATCGTAACCCTATCAAGAATCCAACAAAACTACACTTATAAAATCTACCAAGCAGTTTTGTCTGCCAGCGATAGCAATCAAATGGACCTACATACATACGCAAAACATAACCCTCCACTCGGACAATTGGTTAATGATTGCATTTGCATTACATTTACCATCGTAAATGTAAACATCAGCTATTAGCCGGTTACTCAAATTAACACAGGGTTAATGACCAATATTAAACAACAAACGTGCTCTCTGCCCAGATTCGGTAACGCAGGGAAAGCGAGCGTGTTCTCTGCATCGTGTGTTGGAATACTTAAGTAATGTTGTTAATATAGTAATGTTGTTAATATACAAGATGTTAAAATAATGCGTTTGAAATTTTAAGGGGTTACTAAGATTCAAGTACTTATAGGTAGATGACTGGAAAAATATTGAAAAAATCCAATCTGTACTTTTTTCAGTTTTCCATGCAAATTCTTGATTCACTATTTAGATTTAGTATGTGAAATTGAAAAAAAAAAACGCAGATCTTTTTCCTGTATTCTGTACTTAATTCTGAGTAACCCCTTAAAATTTTAACATCCTGTATTAATACCTACAATACGTATAATATAATGTTCCTATCTACGATTGGGAAAAAGCAAGGTCGCGTTGCACACGTCTTTAGCATGCATCTAAACGCCCAACACGTGATCGAGGTTGATGCTAAGTGCAACACCATACCAGGTTGCCATCTAGTTGCTGAAGTCGCATTTTTATTTTATTTATATTATTTTATATGGAGATTTCATAATTATTATATTTATGAGAATTCTAGGAGAAAGTTCTTCAGTATGATCAGTAGAAAGCCTGAGTTAACTTTGCCTATATCTGTTTTTTACATTCTGTACAATACGTTCGGGAGTTGAATCCGTGTATAATGTTTTTAACATCTAAATATGTATATTAGGCCATAATTTGAAAGGGAAGAAGCCATAATATACAATTGTACTACAAACATATCTACAGGTGTTAAAAAAAAGTGTTCAGAATCAAGTACAGAACCCAGGAAAAATATTGAAAAAATCCGCTCTTTAATTTTTTTTCCAGATTCTCATACTAAATCTGAATTTGTATGAACCAAGAATTTGTATGAAAAGCTGAAAAAAAAATTTGAAGAGCGGATTTTTTCAATATTTTTCCTGGATCCTATACTCAGAAGTAACCCCTTAAAATTTCAAACGCACTTTTTTAACATCCTGTATAATTATGTATATTTTGACAGAACTACGTCCGTTTTCACTATATCGAACTAATGTACCTACATTATTATCCAATGTAATCAAAATCTATTGAATGCTACCAAATCACAATTTCTCCGGTCAATTTAAGAAGTGGTCTCCTCCTATTCAGTCTCCCAAGTGGTACGTGATATTAAACTGCGCAGGAGTGTTCAGTGGTCTCTCATTGTTCTCAATTAAGTAGCGTCAGTCAACCAATTGTGTTTATTGCTCGACTGAGTTAGACTAACTAAATGGTACACTATAATATAACTGGGTATTTGTATCACTATACATAAATAGTACTTAGTATTTTTTGAGTATTGAGTGACTTTAGAAAAAATGCTTCTGTTTTAGGCAGTTTTATGTAGTCTATAAATGTGTCGTTAACAAAATGTCCCTTTACCACTAGAGTATGGGTTCCTTACATACCTCAAGAAGGTTATATTACGCCATATCTCCATACGGGACCCGAGTCCGGATTAGCAGAGGTTGTGGGGCCAACCCCAGAGCCTGTAAAGTCTTTGGACATGGCTTGATGACTGCCACCTAGTGTAAGAAACATTTTTTTAATTTTTTTTTATTCTCATATTTTAATGAGGGTTTTTCTTCCGAGAAAATGTCACCCTCACAGTAAGGAACATTAATGAGCGCAATTTTCTCTTAAACAGTAAAACTTAGGTAGGTAAAACAGTAAAACTTTTTTTATAGCCTATACATTATGCCTATATTTCACCTAGATATCTTAATTATTTCTACATGTAAGTAGCACTTGAAAAATCCATCCAGCTATTTCGGCTTAGCTGAACAAACACATTACCTTTCTTCTGACGTAGTCGGGTAACTAAACCAAAAAATAATAGGTAGATATGTAACTTTCGGTCAGTATCTTGCCTTATTTTTTTATATTGCATGAACACAACGTGCTCGAGAACTAACGCAACAAAAACCAAGTTTATAATTTACGGTCAATCTTTGTCTTCAAAATATATTGTTTTGTTTTATTACAAACTCGCCACATCTGGACTATTGTCTGTCTTGTTGGACTATGCAATGTTTCTCGTGGGCATTTCTTTTTATGGCCTTTTATTTTATGAATGGACAGTTTAAAATATTTGTTGCAGATGCGTGCCGCCGGCCGGGATGGACTAGGCTATTATGCAATAATTGCGTATTTAGTTATTTCTCAAACAAATAATCTTAAAGCTATTTCATAACTTTAAATGAACTTTTCTAGTTGCAGGCTGTAGTAATTTATTAAAATGAAAAAGAAAGAACGTTGATAAACGAAAAAGGTTGCTTTGCTTACACGTGTGGCTTAAGATGGCTATTAATGTGAACAATACACTAATTGTCTACATTTTAAATTCTTAGAAGCTCTACCTTAGGCCGAAGTACAGCATAGTATCAGCTATGAGCTAAGCCGCGGACAGACAGACAGACGGACATGGAGAAACTATAAGAGTTCCTTGTTGACTACGGATCCCTAAAAAGACAGTATATAACAGCGTGGAATCAAAAAGGACAGATGATTTGAACTTTAAGAAGATTCACATAAAATAAAATAGTGAATAGGTTGTGCCTATCTTGAAAGACATTTTCCTTACTTTAAATCTCTTTACGTACAAAATTTCGTATTTGGCATAATATAAACAAATAAAACCTGTCTTTTTGACAGATTTTGACATTCCACTGTAAATGTTCCAAAATTGGCAGTTGTTGTGTGTCAGCCTGCATTTCTATGTTTGTTAAAAGATTTTTTCCAGTGAAAATATTGTTAAAAATTGTTTTTCGTAGAGGAAATTGATTTCAATAATAGTTTCAGAATATATTGGTATTGTAATTGGGTAAGTAATAGAATTTAACATCTTGTATTCTTATATTTGTCTTGGTTTAGTCTGTAGTCCTCTCATTATAGAGAATAATTAAGTTTTTACCCGTCTACGCCAGAAAGAGGGTTATGTTTTTGGTTTCGCTAATGCGCCTGTTGTTTCAGTGGTCTAGCTTAGGAAATCATTGCTCTTGTAGCCTTAAAAACAGTAAAGAAGATAATAAATATTTCTCTCACTAAACCATTTCCAAGCCGCATAAATATAAACACAAATTAACAATTGATCACGCTGAAGATGTTAAAAACAACCGACTTCAATCGTAACAACTACAATCTTGTTGTTTTTTTTGCTTTTGTTGATTTTGAAAAAAAAGGGCTGAATCGATTTAAATAAAATTTATATGGGACCAACTAAAGTATACCCTTTCAAACAAAAAAGAATTTTCCAAATTGGTTCAGGCATATTCGATTATTCGAGTAATCGGGGAACATACATTAAAAAAACATTTCGACGAATTGAGAACCTCCTCCTTTTTTGAAGTCGGTTAAAAAAGAAAGTTGAACTTTAAAATGTTACATTATATTGAGGGTTGCCAGTAAATCCTTTTGTCTATTGAATTGTTTGTTTCGGAACACTTGTGCTTTTCTATGGGTAACATTGTAATACGAAATTTAAAGATTTTAATGGGGTCTGTATTTTACGTAATGGTTGTTTTTTCTATAAAAAGGTAAATTACATGCAGCTGGTACAATTTTGGGTACCAAGCCCATATTATCTTGCCATTCCTGGGTAACTTTTAAAATAAAATTTTGATGAAAAAATAAAGCACATTTAGAATTTAGCGTTTTGCCTATGTGATAATAAATATCATCATGCGAATTGGCGTGATCATTTTTAATAAATTTTAATTATAAGTTTTTTATGGAAGAAAACTTTTAACAGCACCGTTTTATAAATGTTTAACTATAGAATAATTTTACAGTATTTTTAGTTAACAGTTTTACGACTAAAAATAATAAAACCTTAGAGTTTAAATTAAAAGTAGACAAAGCTCCATTTTAACTCTTTTAATCATAAATTCTTTTTCTTTTATATTTAGACGGCGGGCGGTTGCCTGGTGTTGCACTTAGCATCACCCGCGGTCACGTGTAGGGCATTTAGATTTACACCTACTACGGACGTGTGCAACGCGACCTTCGTACACATCTAGAAATCAGATGCGCAGGTTTCCTCACGATGTTTTCCTTCACCGTTAAAGCAGTCGGTATGAAAATGCACGTAAGTTTCGAAAAACTCATTGGTGCACTGACCAAGATTTAAACCCACAACCTCAGGTTAGGAGGACGAGTCACTACCCGCTACGCCAGCGACGCTTTTTAGCATAACTATGTACTTATCATTTTCCAAGTCCTAGACTAGACCAGAACCTAACCAGGATTTAGGTCAAACTTAGGCAGGTTAGTACCTACGACCACAAAACACATAGATACAGAAGGTCCGCTCAATACGCTCACAAAAATCCTAAGCATATACATGCCTATAGACGTATACGGTCGTTGTAGGCAAGATCTCGTACTGTGCGATCGTGACCTTGCCTCGAACGACCGTATAAATTTTCTATAAGCATGTATGTGTTTACGATTTTCGTGGTTTGTATTGAGCGGACCTTCTGTGTCTATTTTGTGCTACTACAGTCACAGTTTATTTTCCTCTAACGTCCAGCCAGTATTCAGGAAGGCGGGACCGGAAGTCGTGTGTCGTCTACCACGACGTTGACACTTCCGGTGCTCGAGTTATCGTGTTGTTGCTCTATGTGCCAGTATGTTTACTTTTTATTAAAATAAAATAAATTCTACAATAAAAATTACAAATACATACATACTTACTTATGTAATTTAAATCGACTTGAAATGCATTCATTTGTGGGGCAGTGTGTACGCTTTTATAACAAAATTCCGAATGACGTGTGTGAACTATGTACCAGAATGTAAATTTAAGAAATATGTAAAACGCTGTATTTGTTCAAGAGGATACTATAAGACTGTAGATTATTTTAATGATAATGACATTTGGAATATTCCTCCAGCAAAATGATATGACGTTTGTAAGAGTGCTTAATGTACCTACGTACGTAAAGAAATAAATGATTTTGAATTTGAATTTTGAATTCGTGGTCCTAAAGCGAAGTAATACATACATATTTAGTAATATATATTTTACCCAAAGCACCTGTAACTGACTTGATTACATAACTGCGAAGGACACAAGCGCGAATTACCTTACTGCGAAAATAAAAACTTTTGATTTTGATAATTCCAAACAGGTAGCATAATCTCATGCATGTATAAAATTTACAACGCAATACCAGACACATTAAAATATCTACATGGAATACTATTCAAAAAAAAATTAAACAATTGGCTATTAGAAAAAAAATATTACAATGTTAACGAATTATTTATTTGATAAAGTAACTGTAAATTTCATTTATTATATTTGTTTTGTACATATTTTGCATGCTAATTTTAGTATTAGCTGGACAGAAGAGACCTTTATGAATATCAATATCTGTATGTACCTGTTTAATGCAAATAAATATTATTATTATTATTATTATGTATTGTAATTTATACGTGAAACAGTTTAATTAGATTGATGCTCTGTAATTCAGCTTAAAATATTAAGGCTTTAAGAAGACTCAATCTGAGCAGGTAAGCGTGAAAAAATAATATTAACCATAACACTAATCATTTCAAGTTCAAATCAATGAGGGTAGCATCTAGGGTTGCCGGGTGTGGTGAAAAAAAACCGTACAAGTTTTTTTATTTTTATTAATTTAACAAAATTACCAAATTACAATAAAACTTAAAATCTTTTGTCCGGTTTACCAAGATTTTCTCGACCGGACGGATATAAGGAAAACCGGACTTCTGGCAACCCTAGCAGCATCGCGGCGCGGCGGCTTCGTTGAAAAAGAAAAAATTGAAATTGAATAATTTATTTTCAGAAGAACGTTACACGACTGTTAGATGATTTTATTACTTTTTTGTCTTTCAAATAAGTTAAAAATTCCGATCAAGAAAAATTTTAAGCGATCATCTCACCTGATGGTAAGTGATGATAATGTCGAAGATGGAAACGGGCTTACCAAGATTGTCTAACGCAATTAGGAACTGGCTTATCTTATCTCCAGGCCGGAACAAATCAATGGTGTTCTGTTAATATTGATGTTTGGAGGCAAGACTTAGATAAGATGGTGGTAACTAGCCAGGCGGGCTCAGAAAATGCCCTATCACCAACCAAACCGAGTCCTACAAAGTTGGACCCCGCCGGGAATCGAACCCGCGACCTCCTGATGTGAAGCGAGTGGACTAGCCACTAGGCCAAGAGGCGGTTAAAATAACTAATGTATGGGTCAATAAACCAATGCTCGTTATAAATACATTTTTTTTACATCGACGTTAAAGTATCTAACTTGGATAGATTTATAAATAAAATAAATAAATCGTTTACCCAAAATCTTACAGATAATTTTATCTTTGAAATCGCTTTTATTTAGTGCGTTTTTACGCATCTCTGTATTTTATACTTTGATCATATCTTTAATTATAATATACTAAGTTAAAGACCTTGGCCATACAAAAGACATCAACGAGCGATGCAACACTTTAGTAGTATAATTCTTTAAAGTATTACCTAAAATATTTAAAATCATTGTCCAAATATCTACTTACAGTCTTAAATGAATCTAACTACAGTAATATGTAATTTCGTATCAAACGATAGTCTTATTTTAACAGGCAGCTAGGGCAGTATTTAATAAGTCGCTCGCCGCCCGGTTATAATTTCTCGACCTTATAGCTAGATTTTTATTTTGTCAGCCTGATTCGTCCCTCTTATGTTTATGAGTAAAGACTTCCCCTCTATTATGCCATATATCTCTACCCAAAGCCTCCTTCGCATAAGCCTTCAGATGTTATGTGAGTTCGTCTGTGTCAAGTGTATTTGACTTAAAAAACCACTCTAAACCAATTTGAGTCCATATTTCAAGCAGCCCGATGCCACTTCAGTCTTGGCGGCCTTTTCGCTGACATCAAGAAATAAAGAAAACACGTCAATCGATTGTATTATAACACGATCGCTACAAATTCAAAAAATTTCAAGCTTGCCTAACTAAAAAAAATGTTAACGAACAAAATGTGGTGTTACTGCAACCACAGGGCCCCAACTCAGCATATGCTAAGCTCGAAAGCACAGTGCTGGTTTTCTGTCGGTCGGTACCCTCGGCCGGCTGTCAGTCAGGCCAATAGTAGTAGGTGTTGGTCAAGCGCGGACGCGACAGTTTTTTTTATGGCAGAGGTAGCAAATGAGCAGACGGATCACCTGATGGTAAGCGATTGCCGCCATAGACACCCGCAACACCAGAGGAGTCACAAGTGCGTTGCCGGCCTTTGATATGGGAGTACGCTCTTTTCTTGAGTTTACTTACATCAGTTGTTCACGTCATGTGTAACAAAGGTTTTAGAGGTCGAACCATAGTAGGATCATTCAGTTTTTAGAACTACTGGTATGACAATAAAATATTAAGAGAAATTTTATGCATAGCTTTCTTTTGACAAAATCATGCGTACTACTTTCAGGTGAGTACTTTCACCTACCATTGCAGGTCTTCGTTGAAAATCAGCGTTGTTACATCATGCTGAGTCTGCGCCTTTTTCTCTGGCCAGGCTACCTTTTAAGTTACCTTTACGATAATTTAATCATTATTTTAAGCGTTTCTTAATTATTCGTTCTGTTATTATTTTTTATATGTCTATTTGATAATTGATTTGTGGTGTCGCTTTTCTGGAGAAATAATTTTCTTATGTAAACTTTGCTATTTGTACGATTTATCATGGAATGCTCCAATAATAGACTGAAATAATGTCTGTCTCTTACTGATGTTTAATTACATATATGTATTTTTTATTTACCTTCAACACGGTTCAACTAAACAGAGTTCAAAGAAAACGTGATCAGACCACAGCTCCCATACAAGCATTTCACAGAACTGATAACAAACAACTCTGTAACAGAACAGATGCATTATTAAAACTAGTGATGTTAACATCAGCAAAATGCAACACTCGAGACTAAACAATGTATTGAATAACAGAAACGGTTGTTTGAGAGATTATATTTTATCAGGAGTCTGCGTTAATGTTGAATGCGCTAGGGACAGTACTGAAAAGTAAAAGTATAAAGAACATTATAAAAGTATAGTCCTATATACAGGATGTTAAAAAAGTGCGTCTGAAATTTCAAGTGGTTACTCAGAATGAAGTTTAGAATACAGGAAAAAAATATTGAAAAAATCCGCTGTTCAATTTTTTTTTTCAAATTCCCATACTAAATATAAATAGGCACTGAATCAAGAATTTGTATGGAGAACTGAAAAAATATATAGATCGGATTTTTTAAATATTTTTAACTTCTTAAAGTTTCAAATGCACTCTGTATAATACCGCCGCCTCCGTGGTCTAGTGGCGAGTTCACGGGTCGCGGGTTCGTTTACCAGCGGGGTCAAATTTGAAGGCCTCAGTTTGGTTGGTTAAAATTGATAAGGCATTTGCTGAGCTTATCTAAGTCTTGCCGCCAAAACATCAATGTCAATAGCATTGATGTGTTCCGACATGGACATAAGATAGGCAGTGATCTCCATTGCGTTGGGGAATCTTGATAAGCCCGCTTCCATGTTCCGCCCATCACGTACCATCAGGTGAAAATTGAAATTATACCAAGAGATTGTACTATAATACTAATTGTATATACAATTAAAGTAAATAATCTATTTTTATTATATAATAAAAATAGATTATTTACTTACTAACTGAACTAAGATGAGCAGCACCGCAGCTCAATAGGAATATACCTAATCTTTCTATTGTATACTTAGTAAATATACTACACTTTTGTATACTCAGTAAGTACACTTATTAGCAAATAGGAGGCGGTAACCGCTCTTCATTAGGTTGGCCGCCAGCCTTTTGCCATCCAAAACAATAAAAAAAATACATAAGAAACGTAAGTACTTACGGGGCTTAACAATGTAGATGAAATAGTTTTAGTAGAATTGTTAAAGTGAAAGTTAAAATATGTTTTTTTTTATTGGCCAAAACAAAAAATATTACATAAAATACATGTCTTAACACACCTGCGTAATCCATAAAAGGTTTATGTGCAGGTATGGAGTTCTGTTTACAATACTGTTTAAATATTATAATGATAAGGCATATTAGTTTAAACAATTTTAAAATAGGTATTTTACATTCATGATATCTTGTTCTAGAAAATATTTTTTTACAGAGTTTTTAAAGTTACCTATGTTTTGTTTTGTTAAGTATACATTTATAATATCCTCAGGTAGACTATTTAGTAAGTTGGGCAGTAAGTATCTATAATGTCTCATTCCATAAATATTGTTGATGTTTTTATTTGTAACAATGAGTTTATTCTGATTACACAATTTTCTTAATTTTGGGTTCCTATTTTTTATTTCTAAATTTTCCTTGTTAACGTGTTCTGCTTTTAATATTCAGATTTATTTAAGCATTGTAGACTTTTCGCAGGTCATTTTTTAATCTCATTTTTTAATCTAACGAAAATCCTACCACTTGGAACTTGTATACCTATTACCTACCCAACATTTCGAGAAGTGTTTGCGAAGAGAGACGAAACGTCGAGTCCAAAAGAAACTCCCTACACTCCAACACGTTTTTTAAATAGGCGTGATAGGAACTTTATACTAGGTAGAAAAAAAAAGACGATTTAAAAGTATGTGCAAAACATCTACTTAAATAAAAAACATTTTGAATTTTGAAAATTTTGAATAATTATTAGATTTTACCCAGCCAGCTTTCCCCATTAGATGCACATTTACTTTGGAGTGGGAATTTCACTACTATTTTCCACGCCAACTCCTCATAACAAGCACATAAAAACTTCCAGCGTTTTTCTTCTTAAGGCCTAGGTTTCCTCGGTCATTGAACCGTACTTGCTTGCGCCCATTGGTTATCGCTCCATCATAATAATCGCCAGCACAAATTGCCCGCAGTCCACTCCACCTCGGTGAAGTACAGAGCAGACTCAAGTGGCCACTTCGCGTTCGCAATAATTTATTTTATGATAGGTACTTGGTCCCTGATGTAAACATTCTTGAAAGTTCTTATGAATTCTCTGATTATGAATGAAGACATCCGGTGGGTGCCTGCTTTGTGATTGTAGTTTATATTACATATATACATATTATTAGTTCCTAGAAGTTAATTTTTCTATGTGTCATTCTGCCACCTAGAGGGGATGCATTTTAAGAACTTTAACTTTAAGCATCGACTTATATATTACTTATGACTTTAAGAGGTTTTTTTACTTAAACGGGCGGTTAAAAAAGTTGAAATAACTTCTGAACTATACAAGATAGGTTCTAAAATTAAGTAGTATATAAAAAATTATTTAAGTACGCATAAAACTAATTCTGATATAAGGGGTGTCGCGAAAAAGCTGAATCAAGAAAACGTGAAAGAAACCTTGCCACCTTTTTTTAAAGAATTTTTTTTGTAAGTATATTCCTAGTATAAAAATAATTTACACAGTATTTTTTTTAACATCCTGTACAACATCAGCTGACCACCCCCTTGACCAAAGCACGCGAGGTCCCGGGTTCGAAGCCCGGCGCGGTCACGTGACGTTAGGTGGCTTCATTTTAATTGACGTTCGCGAATTACTTACGCTATTATGGTTATAATAGGTATAACAGCTTGTAAGAAAGCTAATTTTGGGTGGTTTTATTGGCCTTTATGGACGCAAATGAATACGCAACTGGTTAACTTTAATATTTTTAACCGACTTCAAAAAAAAGGAGGAGGTTCTCAATTCGTCGGAATCTTTTTTTTTATGTATGTTCACCGATTACTCGAAGACGCCTGAACCGATTTGGAAAATTCTTTTTTTGTTTAAAAGGGTATACTTCACAGGTGGTCCCATATAAATTTTATCGAAATCGATTTAGCGGTTTTTGAGAAAATCAACAAAAACATAGCAAAATTGAAGTTGTTGCGATTGAAGTCGGTTGTTTTTAACGTATTCAGCGTGGTCATTATTAATGAATGACTTACCAAAAAGAGTGACAAAGGCTCTTGGCAGTTTACTTTTTGAAACCCTTAAATTGGTCAGGTAAAATGTTTAGTTACCATAATTTGTCGCTACTTATAAAGACTTTTTTAGTTTGAGAGTTACTGTGTTTATTACATACTGACACTGACTTTGTAGCAATAACCTAACCATATAAAAAACCCGACTGCATTATTAAAACGTATCCTATGTCAATCTGGGGATCAAGACGAATCTAACGACACCACTCAAGCTAAAATCCATCAAGCCGTTTAAGCTACCGAGCGTGACAAAGAAATATACATACATTCGAAAAACAACGATCCTTCTGGCGCAGTCGGGTACAAAGATGAAAATCTTCGTAGTGTCCTAGTTAATAATTTAAAATTACAAAATATAACTAAAATATTTCCTATGACATTGAGAGTAGAAGTAGGCTTAGACGACTGGACGTCACCTCTCTCTCAAAAATCCTCTAAGTAACTTCTTCTTATCATGTGGCATAATTAACCGTCCATCCCCAAGTCACTGCTACAGTTTGAGCCAAAAAAAAACAAAAATTTTAAATAAATATTAATAAAAGAATTTACCATTCCAGATCATAGAATAATACGTTTTCAATGAAATGAAATGAAAATATTTTATTAGAAGTAGGTAGCAGTGTACACTTTTCGAACGTCATTCTTTTATCTACCTAATACGAGGTTCCTACCAC
The DNA here is from genome assembly GCA_958295455.1 of Coleophora deauratella. NCBI lineage: Eukaryota > Metazoa > Arthropoda > Insecta > Lepidoptera > Coleophoridae > Coleophora > Coleophora deauratella. Next base: position 3,175,703 of record OY282406.1, read on the forward strand.
TCTGAACTCGTATACCCACCGTTTCGGGAAGTGTTTGCGGAGTGAGAAGAAACGGCGGGCCCTAAAGAAACTCCCTCCGACACTTTTTTTTTAAAGTCTTATATTCTATTACTATAGTATAATAGTCTTCATCAAACTTAGCTAAGAACTATTGCTTTGATACCTATTTCAAAATAAAAAGCCATATTAAAATTAGTTCTCGCGTGATGCCAAAGACACACACAAAGAGTTCAAACTTAACACTATTTTTTTTCGTCGTGTCGTGGGTTAAAATATACTTAGCTCTAATCATCATATAATATATTCAGATCGTTAAGCTAGTAGTTTAAACTGCCTTCCAGATAGTACTAACTAATATAGGTATGTGTGAAACAGCAGTCTGCTGACGATATGAAAGTCCGCGGTAAGTAGTGCACAAGTTGTGTGGTTAGATATACAACAGGGCAACAGGATGTTAAAAAAGTGCGTAATTTTAAGGAGTTACTCATGAAGTGGGATGTAATGGGTTGTTAACACACTCATGAATAAGTATATTGAAAAAATATTGAAAAAATCCGATTAATATATTTTTTTTATTTCCATACAAATTCTTGGTTCACTGTTCAGATTTAGTATGGGAAACTGAAACAGATTATTGTAGATAGGATTTTTTAAATATTTTTCCTCTATTCTGTGCTTGATTCTGAGTAACGTCTTAAACAAACGCAACTTTTTTAACATCTTGTATTGTACATACATAGCAAAAACAATCCAGGCCATACATACGCTGAGTCGCTGACGTTGTGTATGTCCGTGTCGTCATGTCGCCGACGGAACTGGCTGAATTTTTAATCACCTTGCCCCACTTATGTACCTGCTTTATAAACCTTTTTTTAATAACCTACTTGTACAGATCACTGAAGCTCAAAATATAATATTAAATATAACGAAACATATACAACATTTATTCAATTTAACGACTCATTTACAAAACAGTTACAACTGACATGCCTCTCAAATTTATTTTACCCCTAAAGCCTTAAAAGATGTAATCTGGTGTTTTATGCTGAATAGGCGAAAAATTACTGTGACCTATTAAAAGGTAGGGTAAAAAAACAACAAGAGAAAGGAAAACGAAATCTTAAACGGCAGGAAACACATTACACGTGACCACAAGTGATGCTAATACCTTGGGTGTGAGATAGACGGTTCATTATGCCACATAATAAGAATAAGAACGAATTTACTCTCACACATTGCGAAACCCGTCAAACGTCTTTGTTTTTTTTTTTTAAACAACACGTTAAGAAAATTATGATCTGGAAGCTTTCATCGTTGTGTATATCTATTTTTTTCCCATTCCGTGGCAAGCCGTCGCGACCCGCCCCTATCATATTTCTGTCCACCTTAGTACGATACGCCGAGCCTTCGTAACCGCGCGCTCGTAGCCAACCAACTACGCTGCGTAGCGCGAAATTTACGAACGTATTTTCTAATACTGTGTTATTTTTCTACAACTGTGTTATTTTCTAAAACTGTGTTATTTTTTAAATAATTTCACAATCATGGAGTAAACTTTACGGTGTGTGTGCTCTTTTTTAAAACAGCAAAGATGCGGTGAGTTTTTTTTTAATTCGTTTCGTGCAAGGCACTTGTCAGTGAAAGATTTATTTCATTGGCGTGTTTAGTCCGATTCGGTTTACGGTTTGTTTTTATTTGTATTTAATTTTACGATTTAGTTTTTTTTTTATTTTGAGGGGTTACTTAGAATCAAGTATAGAATACAGGAAAAATATTGAAAAAATCGGATGTACAACTTTTTTTCAGTTTTCTATACAACTTCTTGATTCGCTATTCAGATTTGGAATTGAAATCTGAAAAAAAATATTGTAGAGCAGATTTTTTCAGTATTTTTCCTGTATTATAATTCTTGATTCTGAGTAACCCCTTAAAATTTCAAACGCGCTTTTTTTAATACCCTGTATTATTGTTGTTTTTCTCCTTTTATAGTGAAGGTATTTTTTTTATACTACTCCTGTATTTTTGTCGAAGTATTACCTATTGCAATCGATCAGATTTTTCGATATTAAAAATTTTACATAGTGTTACAACTTACAATATGTACAAGTTGTAATAAAAGAAACCGTTATCTTGGATTTCTACACATCATTATACTGAAAAACTTTGTTGAAATCGCAATTTTTTCATGAGATTTTCGATTTTTTTCAAACGAGTCAAGAACAACTAAAATTAAACCAGCTTTCAAATAAAACAAAGAAGATTTAAGTAGATCTATCCGTTTATAACTATTTATACAGGGTGTAAGGGACAGGTTTCCGAAAACTTTAAGGGCTTGCTCAGTAGACGAAACTGAACAACTTTCCACAAGATATTTTTTTTCGGAAACGAAACAAAAAATCGGCTTCTTCATACAAACTTCCCAATCAAGCTTATAATTTTGTTTTTTTTTCGTTTCCTGAAGAAAAATCTTGTGGAAAGTTGTTCAGTTTCGTCTACTGAGCAAGCCCTTAAAGTTTTCGGAAACCTGTCCCTTACACCCTGTATAATACTATACTACTGTGGTAGTAACAGACATACACACACAAAATAATATACATACTTCATACTTCTGACGAGCGGGCCTGCCGTTTAAAATATAGATGTCTGCATTTTGTTAAGATGTTCTGAATTCTGATATTGATAAGTTGTTATCGTATATATTAGGCGCAACAGTATTTAACCGAAAATCCTAAACCAACCACCACGATACAAGCAAGTTGCCTGGTGTGGGGTTAATATTGCCAGTCTTTTAATCTTGTAAAAATGTTTATACCTAAATGCGTTTCTGGTCATAAACATTTTTGCTTACTTTACTTTTAGTTACTTACTTTTAATTTATTAACAATACATAGCTTTAAATAATTTATTTCTGTTTTAATTTAATTTGAAGTTAACAATTTAGTTCTAGACGAGGTATCAACCGCATCGATATGAAAACAATACAATCTAGATTTTGTATTTTGTCACTATCGTAGGTGGCAAAATAATAATTGTTATTTATTTAGTACTTTAAAATAAGTTTGCAACTAAAATGGGTGACTAAATGGTAATTATATTTGTTTAATACTTTTGTATCTAACATGTTGACTAAATAATATTAAAATTTTATCATAAGTGATATTTATGTTTTTTTTTTGCTATTTTTATTGAATTTGGTTTTGCTAAAAATAGGTAATAGGCCTCCTACATCTTGCCTACATAAACTGATATCCGCTTTGGGCAAAGTTTCCAGACTGAACTGTCACCATCCGCAGGCCGCATCCCGTTGCGTGCCGAGCCCAATTTGTACCACCCTGTAGAGCTCATACCAATCAATATACGATACAGCCTGTATTATGAGCTGGCTTCGAATGTCAGATGAGTCATGTTGGTGGTTTTTGCGTCGATTCTTTGTAGGAAGTTGCATTATATCTATATATGTATGTATATTTAAATGTATATATGTATGTATATCAGTCTCTGGTTCCCATAATACAGGGAATCCTAGTTTGGGGCCAGATGACCGTGTGAGATTTGTCCTGGATATTTAGTTAACACTCATAAGCAAGAAGGCCGCAAACTGTACAAATGAAGTTTCCGTACACTTTGCGGCCTTCTTTCTTATATGGGTAGATATGTATGCGATATTTATATTGTTATAATATGTAGTGCTAAGTTTGCCAACTATAATTCCCTATACTTTGTGAACCAAAGACTGATTGATTTGATTACACAACTTTACACTTTTAAATAAGAATGATATTTATTGTATAAACAAATTCATATAAATTAGTTACTAGAGATTTAAAAACCATAAAATATATATGTAGTATGCCTGAACTAGGGTAACCTGTGTAGATAGATATTATACATAGTTTCTTAGTGACTAAAGTTTCAACTTAAGAGCGTAAAATGATTCGTGTCGGACCCGATAAATGGAGCTTCAGTCTACTCGTAATACTGTAAAATTTGTTTGCTGAATCGCTAAAAAATCGATAAGCCAGTGGAAAATCCAAAAAAAGTGCTACATTTAGTAGTTTCTTTCGAAATGAAGATGTTGCTCTAATTTTAAATATTCCAAGGTTTCATAATTTAGATAGATAGATAGATAGATAGATAGATAGATAGAAAGCTTTATTTGTACAACTGCAGACACACACACACACACACAAAAACAATAACAAAATAAAAATAAAAACTGAACAACAAAGAAAAATAAGATGATACATGCATAACTAAACTAAAAAACTAACAAAGGAGCGTGTGCTGCAGCAGTGCAGATAGGCCATAGCTCAGCAGAAAATTTGCTCAGGAATAACCTAAGCAAATCGCTGGTTTTCTGCTACAACCTTTAAGGAGGAAGCGTGGAAAGGGCTGCCAACAAACCACTGTAGTGTATATAAGTTGCGATATGTATAAATAAATATATAAAAAGTGTTGTAAAATGTTTTGTGTAAATATAAGTAACTGTGTGTAATTGTGCCTAGTGTTGCCGCTACCTACGCAAACCATGCTGGAATTCCCAGCATCTGCTTTTCAATTAATATTGCTTTTAATTTAGTTTTAAAAGTAAATTTACATTTTAGTTGCCTGATTGGGGGTGGTATATTGTTCCAGCACTTGGTTGCGTGGTAGCGGAAACTTCCAGTGAAAGCCGTTGTTCTGTGTTGATGTACAGCAAGCGGTGGACGGATAGATCTGGGATCACGTTCAAAAAATTGAGTAAATTTGGGAAATTTTAATTTAGCAAAGAGATAGTCCGGACTTTTAGAATTGTATACATCGAACATCAGTGAGGCAAGATGCAATTGTCTCCGTGATTCCATCTTCAGTATAGAGGCATTGTTAAGGAAAGGCGATATATGGCTACTTTACTGCTCCATGTGTCATTCTATCCTATTATCTATTTCTAATGCGACTTTAATCGTTATCTCAAAAATCTAAGGTGACTTTTTTCGCTTTTTTGACACAATATACGAAAAATACTGTGAGGTCGTGACTCAGTACGGCTTGCGTGGTCACGTCGATCACGCAGGTTAACTGACTACAGAAACTGTCAAACCCTGGATAGGCTTTTATCTCGACTGTTTCCGTGCTTCGCGTTAAGCCGTTGGTGCCGGCTGCTATCACTGGATAGCAGTCGTTAAGCCCTGTCAGAGGCCTTATAGGCGGCTTGAAAACTTCTGACACTGGGGTTGGCCACTAGCCCCATTTTCAACCGACTTCAAAAAAAGGAGGAGGTTCTCAATTCGTCGGAATCTTTTTTTTTTTTTTTTTTATGTATGTTCACCGATTACTCGAAGACGCCTGAACCGATTTCGAAAATTCTTTTTTTGTTTGAAAGGGTATACTTCACAGGTGGTCCCATATAAATTTTATCGAAATCGATTCAGCGGTTTTTGAGAAAATCAACAAAACATAGCAAAATTGGAGTTGTTGCGATTGAAGTCGGTTGTTTTTAACGTATTCAGCGTGGTCAATTATCGTAATCATGTTATTGCATGAATATGAACGACCACTCATAAAACCGACTTGAATAAAAGTCGATTACTTTCAAATACGACATTGTAGTTAAGAAAGGTAAGGTACCTTTTATAACCTTTGATTGCTTAATAAACTTTATTTTTTTAATGAATTTATTACAAAAAAATAGCATATATTTAATTGGATTTGTATTTTTAAATTAAGCACTACAAATTGCAGTATTGATTGACAGCTGTTATTTTTTTTTTTCTAAATTCTTGTTATTTTTAAACTTTTTACTATCATAATTTATCTACATAGTTACAGGGTGTAACAGAAAGGTGTGATAATACTTCAAGGTTGGCTTTTACCCATCAAACTGAACAAGTTTGTTGAAATCGCAAAGAAATTTTGCGATTTAAACAAATTTGTAGAACAAAAGTTGTTCAGTTTGATGGGTAAAAGCCAACCTTGAAGTATTACCACACCTTTCTGTTACACCCTGTATAACTGGCATCAATAATAAGAGATTAAACAAATATGCGAATGAAATTCTATACTTAAAGTACAAAATTAAATATTTATTATCTAAACATTGCAGTTTTTCACGATGCTATCAAAGCTTCGCAGGCAGTGCAACGGCAGCATAAACCTTCCCTTGACGAGCCTGACTTAGAATCCTTTGATTTCCCTAAAAACCAAAAAATATTACCTATCGAATAAACTGCATCCGTATTTCCAAAATGAAAAACTATCTTTTATTTTTGTTCATTGTTTAATGTTAATTGGGAGTGTCAATTTAGTTTTCCTTTCGGGGACTTATGACCATCATCAGCCAAGATATTATGGTGCTAAAACGAACATGGAACTGCAATGATCATTTTGCTGAAATGAACATTGTACTGAAATAACCATGGTGCTGTAATGACCGAAATTACCGTGGTGCTGTAATGACCGTGGTGGTGCTAAAATGACCATTTTATTAATTCAATTAAACATACTTTATTGCAATAACACTTACACAATAAACTTATTATTTTAATTTCACCACAGATTGTAGATTTGTTTACATTTTCCCGCTACATTGCCCCGCCAGGTCGACCGGGGTAACTTCGTTCACTCTACCGGTGCCCCATCGCGCCGCGCTGACTCGAGGCTATAAATTACAAATCTTATGCACGCACAGCCGAAGCACGACATTAGTGTAGTGGGCGCATAGGGGAAATTGGTACCCAAAGGAGTTTTTGTTCAAAATTTTTAACCCACTTGTGACTCCTCTGGTGTTGCGGTTGTCTATGGGCGGCGGTAATAGCTTACCATCAGGTGATCCGTCTGCTCGTTTGCCACCTCTGACATTAAAAAAAACGCGCCTTTATTAATTATCACGTAGTTATTTTCAAGCCGAGCAACAGATAACGTAAATAGTTATATTTTTGTAAATTTCAGCTAACTGAAATTTTCATTTAGGAATAGGTATTATCTGAAATGTATTATTTATGTACTTACAATACTTACTGAAATGGCAAAATCTTCAACTTTCTTCGTCTTCTTTTTGAATCTTGACTGGTGTCATTCTAAGTCGTTTCAGCAGACTTCTTGTTTTAGCAGAGCAAACAAAAAATTGGTATTTGGCAATAAAACATAAATTGTTGTTGATATTCCTTATGATGATATATTATTATGATGTAACATGGATGTAACTTAACCAATGGTTGGTGGTACGAAATTCTACTGAACTTTGGTTGTTATACGAAAAGCTGATGGTGGTCAAAGACCACTTAACTTTGGCAGGATAATAAACTGTCGCTGTCATTTTCAATTTCTTTTCCGTTAACAAATTACTGGAATTTGATCGGTATTAGGTTAGGATGAAGTAAAACGTTTAGGTTTCAGGAAGTCAGAGGTCGATTTGTTTATAGGTCTATAAATATTGGTAGTTGTCAATACGTTTTTATCACACCAATAACCGAGCGAAATCGATTTAAATTAAAAATTTTACCCATCACTGTTATGACATTCGATCGATTAAAAATAAGCAAACCACAGCGTTCCCCTCACTCCAAAATACGCCAAGCCGTTTAGGCTACAGGGCCAGTCAAACAAACAAACTGGAAATCATAATTGGGGAAGTCTGAAGGGTCACCATTTGTAAAAAAAATATTGTGAATTTGTTAAATTGTAAAATGTTAAAGTATTTTTCTAGACGATTCTAAAACTTCTGATTAGGAGAACGGAGTCTCTACCATGGAGTCACCTAGGCTTTTAAATTCAGAAATTCAGTAATATGGTCTCCATAGAACATCAAAATTGTTCTACTGTCCATATCAGTAAAGAAACACCATGCCACCTCCTCCCCCCCTTTGTGGGCACCATCTGGTGATGGTCCATCCGTACAGCCGTCACTCGCTCCTACGTGTCAGAAAGGTCGTAGTAGGTAAATAGCTTCGACGTATGAAGTACCGGGATATGACCATGCTGAGTGGACACTTTCTTGGTAGGTATTGCTTAACGCAGCACCAGTTAACAGCAAAGCAACTAAATACGAGTAGTAAATACTTTTTTCAATTGGTATCAGTTGGTGATCTCAATGTATAACATGCCAGGAATAAAGTTTTTTTTTCAATTATTTTCTATTTTTAACCGACTTCAAAAAAGGAGGAGGTTCTCAATTCGTCGGAATCTTTTTTTTTATGTATGTTCACCGATTACTCGAAGACGCCTGAACCGATTTGGAAAATTCTTTTTTTGTTTAAAAGGGTATACTTCAAGGTGGTCCCATATAAATTTTATCGAAATCGATTCAGCGGTTTTTGAGAAAATCAACAAAAACATAGCAAAATTGGAGTTCTTGCGATTGAAGTCGGTTGTTTTTAACGTATTCAGCGTGGTCAATTATAATCCGTTACCTATACCTCCTACGCAAACTAATCAATGTACCATCATGTATGTATGACTTTTTCCCTTTTTATTAGGTACACACTACACGACCTTCGTTCGTTCGCGTTTGACAATCAATTGTTGCCAGTTCGACATTGACCCAGGCTATTATCGGCACGTCACCGGTACCCCCACGATATAGATATTAGCTTTTTATGTGACCAACGTATAGGTAATGATAGTAACGAGTGACGTATCCTAACTACTAAGTTTAACTTTCTAGGCCATACAAATTGCTCAGTTTTTCAAAGATCCTTGTAAAAAAGAAATGGGTAGGTAGGTATACAAATATATGTAAAGGTTTTTGTTATTTTTTGCATGAATTACTTACATTTATATCAGTGAAAACTAAAAACAAATATTTGTTTAATATTTAGTTACCAAAATAGTTAACTACTGTGATAACTAATCACAAAAAAATTGCAAATACTTCCCAATACCTATATGGATAAACCGGTAAAAGATCATGGATAGTATAGATAGAGCAAAGGCTACAGGGATTAGGGTCCATAATTATTCAGGCACAGGACCCGTTTTTTCACCGGCTTTATTGAAATCATAAAACAATTTTGGTCTCCGTAACGAAGAAGCCACAATTGAAGTGTCCTTCTCCTTTTTTTAGATCCGAAATATTTTACAAGTTAAGAAATCACATATGAGTGCACTCGAAAAAAATACTTCTCTAATTTAAGAGCTGGGCTCTTTTCGGTGTAGACCACACAATTCCCTCCTACTCCTTCTCTTTGACTTCTTTGTATGACATCACATCAACTTTTTTCTTAATTTGGTCCTTATAATTTATCCTTGGTCTTCCCCTTCCACGCTTCCCTTCAATCCATTCAAAGCGCACAGATAGTTGTAGACCGTACTTCGGGGAATTAAAATTATTAACATTAACTTCAATGTACATATATGAAACGGCACTTTTTATACGTAAACACCCTAGTTTTTTCACAAATAGTAAACGAATGCGAATAATGGACCAGCTGCGAGCACCTCCTCATAAAACGGCTCTATTCGGAAACAGTTTTTTTGCGATGGCTCCAAAAGTGTACAACAATCTGCCATTAAGTATACGAAAAAGCTCGGACTTTAAAGAATTTAAATATAATTTATTTAACTACCTAGTCGATAAAACTTTCTACTCGCTCAAAGACTTTTTAAATCCATACACTTAAACATGTTTTGCGTGCTGTCCTTTTGTGTGCATTCTGCCATAAAATATATTAACCAATTATAGTTGTAATTTTAAGACAAAAAATAATATTGTATGCCAAAAGGCTGGTCACAGATTATTCTATGTATGACATCTAACTACCTGTGTTCCACAATAAATAATTTTGAATTTTGAATTTTTGAATTTTCAATCTCTCTTTTCTTTTCCTTTACCTAGTGTATGGTAATTCGATAGCTAGTGGACTGTATTTAAAGAAACATACACGCACAGTTGAAGAGCCCTTCGACTTACCTCATATCCAGATGGTCCTAGTCCTTGGTGCTTCTTCCTGGTGCTCCCTTCTTGCAGGCACACAGTATGGACTAATCTGGATTCACTGGGGAGGCTCACAAGACTCTTCAAATGGTATTTACACGAAAAATGATTTATTTAACTGGAGCGCGATATGCACCGTGTTATGCAGTTTAAAAATGTTTAAAAATCTATGTTATGCAGTTTAAAAATCTAAGGGGTTCGCAACGTAGTCTCTGTGGTGAACGGATGAACGCGCGAAATTCAAAAATGGAATATACGAATTTGTCATACACCTAGTTTTTGAAAAAAAATAGGTATTTAAAAATGCAAAAAGCAGCGAGCAAAAACTAGAATTGCTATTAATCCACCTCACACATGGACTATAAAAAAGTTTAACGTACTTAATACTATCAAACTGTCATATCTGCCCCACTGCCATTTATCGCCCCGAGCCCGACTGACCCATATTCATATAAAATGCCAATTAATCGCACTTATCGCGGACTATCGCACCACATCGCTCATGCGTGCTGGCGAGGGTGTTAGGATAATGTGCTGGAACTTCCAGCCTGAAAGGTTCGAAGTAGGTTAAGGGTACCTATACCAAAAGTTTTAGTTCTGCACAAATAGGTATTAGCTGTTTGGTACAACCGTTTTAGAAACAACCTTTTATCTGTTTAATTTCTTGTAAACCAGGTAGCTTAGTTGTGTAGTGTATGTTGTGTTGTGTGTTGTATCGTTAATATTTTTTATTTATTTTTACACACGTCTATTTATTTTTTTAAACAATTTTACTTTTTGAAAAACTCGAGGGCTTGAGCATCCATGTAGTTATTTTTTTGCAAATCAGTTTACGTTTCTCGAGACAAGGTTTCACTATGTTAGTGTATTTTTTTTATGAAACTTCTAAGTAATGTGAAGCAATAAACAGTATGAAATTACAGGGCACCAGTCGCACCATTCTGAAACAAAAGACAAATGTTACGACACATCAAGTAACCATGTGACTACTAAAGAGGTCCCACAAGGCTCATTCTTAGGACCCATAGTTTTCATGATTAAGGTATTTCTAAACTTATCAGGACAAGCCGTGTTCCGTCAGGGGCTTTAAAGATATCTGTGCGTTACGGGTGCCTTTTGTATCGTATAAAACTTTGTCATAATTGCCTATGGCATAACAAGTTAGGCATAAAAATCTTGCGCAGAAATATTAATCTTCCCAATCGTAAATTCTGCATAATTATTATTCCCCCTAAACTTTGGAAGTAATAAACAATAATGTCCTAAAACAGGATTGGCTAAACAATAATTGTCCTAACTAAAAATTGCATAAATATACGAGTGACTAAATAATAAATGACCTAAACAGTTATTGCCATAATTGAAAAATAGTTAAATAATTGAAAAGTTCATAATTGTATTTAGGACTAAATAAATATCGTAAAAGCCACTTTTTATAAGAACACCATGCGGAAGTCCTAAACTAATGCGGGAGCGAGTGAAGCGAGCTCGCCGACTTGGATCATTTAGGTTCGGATTGCTCGCCTCCCCTCACAGTCGCAGTGTTAGGTTTGATTGATATTAGAACCACAGATCGACTGCTTGTTTGCATGTTTGCTTGCTTGCATTCATGCTTGCTTGCATGCTTGCTTGTATGCTTGCTTGCAGGCTTGCTTGCATGCTTGCTTGTATGCTTGCTTGCTTGCGTGCTTGCATGCTTGATTGCATGCTTCCCTGCCTAGCAACCTACCTACTACTACTTACCACTACCCCCTACTAACATACTGGTTTTTACAACCTACGCTATAAGTAGTTATGAAGTAAAAATATATAAAACATAAAAAAATAACGAAAAGGAAATCTAACTTATACATTTTTTCTTCAAAACTAAATTTGATATGCAAAAATACTATTCGTTTTTTTTTATGGCAGAGGTGGCAAACGATGGTAAGCGATTACCGCCGCCCATAGACACCAGAGGAGTCAAAAGTGCGGTGCGTTGCCCGTTGCTAGTATATTTAATGTTAAAATGCAACTTATTATTTAGGTAAATTTTCTATTATTCGAATGAATGTTATGCTTAAGTTTGATATGCTTTAAGATTATTAGGAAATTTAACGTTAGGCAACTTTATACTTAGGGCCATTTCTATATATTCCAATGAATATTATGCTCATAAATATTAGGAAAATATAAATATGCGCAAAATGTTTTATGGCAAAATATTTTATGCACAATAATGTTATGCAAAGTTCAAATAGTCATAAAAAAGTTATGCGTTATTATTATAGAGATCCGTGCGCTACATTTGGAATGAAGTCGTTGACACAAGTCTGTACTGTACGTGTAACATACCTTTAATCATCCATCAACAATATCTTCAAAGAGTCTTGATTGTCCTTCGGTTACTTCCAACCATAGTTTCCGAATCGATACATCATTGTGAGAATAAATATGCCTACGTGAACAAACACCTGTTAGACATTAGAACAGAAAACCTGTAATTGTCTTTCATTTTAATTCATCGTTTGAACGTTGGTCAAAGTGTCATTTCTGACACTGCTGAATAAACCATTTGAATTCAGTGAATGACTGACCGTCAGTTAATCTGCCTTGAAAAGTTTTGAACTTGATATGTCTTTTTTACTGTTGGGATCGTTGGTTGGGATGCGCGTCTTTTCTTGTGCGTAACATTAGAGACGAATTTCAAAATTATACATCGTACTTACATCAATACATACACCCTTAACCCCAAGATCATTACCCACCGTAATGTCCGGCAAACATTAATTAAGTCACGAAATTAAATGAAATCTACCCTGCTTCTGATTGTCTTGTCCTAAATCTTGAATTTTAATATCGTAAAGTTCGATCGTTCCACCGTTTATTTCTGAAAATTGTCCTCGGTAATAACAGGGTATCGTAAGTCACGGATCGAACAGTTTGAACTGTTCTTTGTTTCTTTGCTTCATTTATTCATTTTGTCTGTTTTCCTGTAATTTCAGTTGTGAAGTAATAATTTAAGTTGTTTGTATTCGGTCCGACCGATGGCAAACAGTAAAAAATAATAAGGAAGAAGGAATAATAAAAACTTGTTACATTTCAATCGCGCTATCGTGTCCGTTGTAATTAATTACTGATTCCTTTGCTTTTTATGATTCTTGTGCGTATTATGACGGAAACCAATAACTTCGTCAGTAAAAAATATACTTATTATAAATTATTTTGTATACACTTTAACAACTTTCCTCAAGGGATTCATAGAAAATACTAAAAAAATGATTTTTTAACCGCCAGCTTCACATACTTTTTGTAAATTTCAGTATTGAGCAAAAGTTGTTTAGTGTTTTAAGTAGAACTGAAAGTTTAAAGTTCAAAATACAATGCAATGTCATTTAAGTTCCTGGGAAAGGTCTTTTCAGATAAAAGTCACAACACAGAATGAAGATAATAAGGTTAATAATGGTTTCTTAAAATGTAACTACTTATATCTTTTGTTGCAGGTGTTTCAAGTGTTCCCGTTGAAGATGCCTCGTGCGGCCACCAGCAGCGATGTTCGAGCGACGCGCACTCTCGCCCTCTACGCCCAGTAGTCGAGGCATGGACAAATATGAGCAGTTGTCGGTGGTGAGCGCGACTTTACACTTCATCTTCTTTTTATCGTCTTTTTAGTGTCCAAGGTATGGACAGCGGTTGTTTAGTATTGCACGAGTACTTAGGGTATTGAAATTTACACCCAGAGACATGTGCAACGCGACCTTTATACTCATCCAGTAATCAGATGTGCAGGTTTTCTCAAGATGTTTTCCTTTTCTCGTTAAAGCAACCTATATGTAAATGTGCGTAAGTTTGAAAAGTCATTGGTAGGTACATTGGCCAGTATTTGAACCTGAGACTTTTTGTAAGGAGGTCGAAGTCACTACAGTGGAGTCACAGACGCTTTCACGCACACAAGGCTGGTAACAGAGAGAGTGGCAATAGCTAGTATCAGCGAGAATAAGAACAGTTATAAAAAATGGAAAAGTTAATAAAAGAGTAGTAAAACCATGGGTGCTTACAGTAGGTAAGAGTGGTAGTAGTTAGGTGGTCACAGTGAGAGTGGTAAAGGCGGGGGTGATAGCTTAGAGAGCGGAAAAACCACACAGGGTGATATGTAAACATTTACAACAACTACAGTGATAATCGAGGCAATAACAACAAAGTTGATGACAGTTTTTTAGTTTTATAATTAACTGAATCTAAATAAGAGATAAAGGTAGTTTGTGGTCCTTTAGTGATGCTTAAAAATACACTGAAAGTACGTATTTAAAATATACTTTCATTTTTTGTCCCTTACGTTTCCCGGAATTTACCAATATACTAGTTAGTTTGCGTGTTGTGTTGGGACGATATGCAACGGAAGGACTGAAAAATGACACTAACGTCGGAAAGTTTAAAAGCACATGCAATATTTATTAATTTGTTTAAAATTCGTTTCGAAATTAAATAATCATATATGACAATAGGGTACTAGTTTATTTAGGGTTTCTTATTATTTATTTTATTTTATTTTATTTTTTATTTATTAACATTTACAACACATTACCTTACAGGTTTACACCCAAATCGATAATGTTACAAACTTTCATCATAACAGAGTGTCCTTAAAGCTATTTCTGCGAATTCCGCCAGTGAGCAATGAAATAAATCCACGTTTTTAGATATTTCATTTAATATTCTTAGTGCCGTAGTAATCGGTGCGTACTTAAGTATATTGGTCCTACACACGGGCATATAGAATATCTGGCTACGCTGACTACGCCTTAATCTTAGATTAGGGATTTGTAACCCGATCGCCTGTAAGACCAATGGATTGTTCAATTTTCCTCGAAAAACCTTGAACACATACTTTACAAGAGCTAATTTTCTTCTAACTTCTAGTTTGTGATATCCCACCATACCAAGCACAAATAAAGTGGGGTACTTTAGGGGGTAGAAAGGATAGACCCCATATTGCTTATGATAAATATGCCTTAAAAACTTGTTTTGAATCCTTTCGACCATTAAGTTGTATTTAGACTCGTGAGGGTTCCATATTATAGAGCTACTCTCTAAATGGGTTCTTACTAGGGCATTGTATAAGGCTTTCAGAGCGGGTATACTACAAAGATCTTTTGATTGACGTAGAACAAATCCTAAGTTACGATATGCCTTTTTACAAGCCTTCGTGATGTGGTCTCGAAATGTGAGGTCACTTGATATGTGGACCCCCAAATCGCGGACCTCAGTGACGCGAGACAGTTTGTTCCCATTAATGTGGTACTCGTAGTTATATGGTGTCTTTGCACGGGAGCACGACATTACACTACATTTGGAAACATTAAAAATCAACTTATTGTCATTACTCCAATGGACAACGCTATTTATATCCTCTTGTAGTCGCTCGCAATCATCAACATCATTCACCGTCATATACAATTTAAGGTCATCCGCAAATAACAGGCAACCTGCATTTACTACTGCTTCTGGCAAATCATTAACCATTAACATAAATTCCAAAGGCCCTAAATTGCTCCCCTGACTTACACCGGTAGTCGTATGATATTCATCTGACGTATAACCCCCATAATCGACATACTGTTTGCGTTCAGATAAGTAATTGGCAAAAAATTTGAGTAACCCTGTTGTGAAACCGGCGGAAGCTAGTTTTTGTAGTAAAATATCGTTATTTACTGTGTTATAGTTTGAGGTTACTAATTTTAAAGGTTTTTAGTGTATGTTATATTAATTTTATAAATTATCAAATACAAATAGATGCTCTCAAACTTTCTGACGGTAGTGTATTACAAATGAAGCTTCTGAACCAAACACATGGCGCAGGTAGGCGAAGGTTCCTACGGCGTGGTGCTGAAATGTCGGCGCCGCGACACGGGGCAGCTCGTCGCCATCAAGAAATTCCTGGAGACGGAGGAGGATGCTGCCGTCAGGAAGATGGCCCTTCGAGAGATACGGATGTTAAAGGTGACCTTATAGATCAGGTTAAATACTTGAAGCATTTGGCATATTTAGGGATCATACAGTTATCAACTGTATTCCTATTTTAGAAACAATAATAAGGATTTACATGTATTAGATTAATTATATTCAGCTCCTTATCGATAGACTCCTGCAGGAGAAAAGTACTCTCGCAAAATTAAAGTAAAAAGTGAATTTACAGTAGGTATAGTATAGTTTTTTAAAGTATCTATAAGTACGATCCATGAAAGTTTTCACTTGAACATATATGTTACTTTTAATTGATAAACACTTGGCATCGTCTCATTTAATCGTAAGTAATGATGACGCCGAAAATGGGTACGGGGGTACCATAATTTCCTAATGCAATAGTGGACATCATTTTTTATTCTTCTTCTTTTTATCGAGTCGATTATCTATCTCATCTTAATCTAAATCGTGCTAGCCCAGAATTTAGCTACGAGTACTGCATTTTGAATTTTTTGAATTTTTTATTGACTTCTTCAGATCGAATCGTATGAATTTGTTGTGTTCTGACTAATTCTGCCCAAAGAATTATACAATGATTATGTTTTTAGTTGACTCTTCAAAAAAAAAATTACACCAACCGTCCCTCGAATTTTGTATAAAGAGGTCACTTATATACTTTCATATTTGCAGAAACTCCGGCACGATCACCTAGTGAACATGATCGAGGTGTTCCGTCGTAAACGGCGCTTCTACCTCGTCTTCGAGTACCTGGACCACACGCTACTGGACGAGCTGGAGGCAACGCCAGGTGGACTCGGAGAGGAAACCTCCAAGCAACACCTTTTCCAGCTGCTCAAGGGCATAGACTATTGCCACCAGAATTCTGTGAGTGAGATATCTGATTTAAGCTTTGTTGGAAAGTCCTCTAGCTAGATTGGATAGTCCAAACAACACCTTTTCCAACTACTCATCCTCATTAACATCATTGGCCTCCTAACTAGCAAAGTAGTGATAAAAGGGTACCAATTAACACCAAATAGTGTTAAAAGGGTGATATAAAAGCAACGCGGTGGCTGGGGCGTCACTTCACTAACTCTGAAATATCACCGATATATCACCAAATAGTAATAAGCGTTGCTAAAATACAACCCTTATATCACCAAATGGTGTTAAAACTGGGGCCATTTCGCTTTGATAGAAACGTTTCTATCACTGATATATCACCACACTTTGCTAGTTGGGCTGTGACGGCGATTAAGTTAGTGTCGCGGATGCATTCCTTTTTTCAAGGGCATAGACTATTGTCACCAGAATTCTGCGAGTGATATATTTGAGCTTTGTTTGTTGAAAAGCTTTCTAGATTGTATAGTTAGTTAGTATCTTATATATCACAATACTTTGATCTGTGACATATTTGCCATACAACGTAGCGTGCTAACCTCCTCCGGTGCTATCACGCTGCGATCTGTATATTTTTGGTACCGAAGGGTTGGTACAAATTCTCATTTTGAACGTTTTTAAATTTAGCCATCATTTTTGGTTTGCAGATATTGTCAATTTGTTCAAATATTCATTTCTTATTTTAATAACTAGTCTATGGAGTAAATGTATACAGAGTGAAATTGAAACCGCAGGCCAAAACTTAACTGTGGTTTCTGCTCATGAAACTGAACAACTTTCTCTAAGGAACCATTTCAATCGGAGCAAAAGAAAATTTGGTGTCTTCATACAAAGTAGTAGAACCCGTGGTTAATTTTTCAGGTAGTATTTTATTTTTCTGTGTTTTTACCTTGTATAAATTAAATAGAGTAACCCCGAGTAACTTAACTATCATTCCTTGAGCACTGGACCATACAAATCGATGAGCTGAGTAGCCAACTTTGTATGGAAAGGCCAATTTGATGAGTAGAACCCGTGGTTAATTTTTCAGGTAGTACTTATTTTATTTTTCTGTATTTTTGCCTTGTATAAATTAATTTATGGTGCACAAACTTGGTCACTGACCGAAAACCAAAAGACCAAACTCAGGGTTTGCCAACGGGCTATGGAACGCAGCATACTAGGTGTAAAAAGGACTGACAGAATCCGGAACACCACCCTGCGTTCTATGACCCAAATAGCTGATGTAGGAGAAAAAACCGCTAAACTTAAATGGGACTGGGCAGGACACGTTTACCGCATGCATCCGGATAGGTGGGCGAAGGTCGCTACGGAATGGGTGCCGAAAGGTCGGAGAGTCCGCGGTAGACCAAGAAGATGGCGGCACGAATTGGATCGCTTTCATAACGGTCAGCAGGTATTGGCCGAGGACAGGGAACAGTGGCAGAAAAAAGGGGAGGCCTTTGCTCAGCAATGTGAAAATTGGGCTAATTAAAAAAGAATTAAATAGAGTAACCCTGAGTAAATTAATGATCATTCCTTGAGCACTGGACCATACAAATCGATGAGTTGAGTAGCCAATTTTGTATGGAAAGGCCAATTTCATGATTAGAACCGGTGGTAAATTTTTCAGGTAGTATTTTATTTTTCTGTATTTTTACCTTGTATAAATTAAATAGAGTAACCCCAAGTAACTTAACGAGATCTTTCTTTGTGCACTGGACCATAAATACCTACATGGTATTTAGTTCTAAAAATACTGATAGATGGCGCTGAGCACACAACCGCAAAACAAAGATACATTTGCAGTTGAATTCAGATATCACTACGTACGATGTGTTTGCGGATTATAGTTTCGTGACTGCAAATGTAACTTTGTCGATGTTGAAACGCGCTTACGAGTTTCTCTCGTACAACATGAGGTGTTTCGAGTAGCCACAGTTCGGTATCGCTTCTCGGCCTTTTGGCTAAGATCACAGTGTAGTATCTGTTCTTTTCAGCTTAATATCTGAAAGTTCCCTCACTGAGGGACCAGTATATTAAACTGATGTTTGGGGCTCGCTCCACTCCCGGCACGGGTCGGCCCGGCATTGCAGTGCCGCCGGGATCGGCCCACATTATACTTAAAAAGTAATTTGAATTTCTATAATAGCGCTCCTCGAGATTAACTTTATAACCAAGTTAGTGAAACACTCCGTTTAACTTTATAACAAAGTTAGTGAAACGGAGTTGTGGGTTTAAATCCCGTAGTTGACTGCTAGTCATTTGAGTTACTTTTTATCAAATGTCAAAAACGGCATTTTGCTCTAAAAATGTTTGTAATTTTGTACGATGACGTCATTGTTCAAAGTAGTAGTTTGCATACTGATTAGGAAATTCTTAGAAATTAAAAATTGAAAATGTAATGAAAATTAAAGTGATTAAGGTTTTCAACAATTTTATTTAAAGAGCTATTTAGTCAGTAATATTTCGTAATTTATTTTTCATGCAGTCAACTCCCGGATTAGCAACGCTTTTGTGTTGTGTGTCCAAGGCTCTCCACCAGACAACACAACCGTCATTTTTAACCAGAATTAAACGAATACGCTTATCGGTTTGTCTGTCTTGTATGTACCTATTTGAGTTGTCCGCGATTTTAAAGAGAACCACTGAACGGATTTGTATGAGGTTTTTAGTGGATGATGTAAAATTATTTATCATGAAGAAGTTATAGACGGGGGTAAACATAAGTGAAACAATAAGATAGGTTGATTGCTCTGTGCAAGTAGGTAAGTAAATATGCTTTCGTGCATACTATAGTGGTGTTATAATATTTAAGCGTACATAAGAGATAGGTAACAGGGATGTTGCGAATATCCGCATCCGCAAATGCGGAACTTCCGCATTGATTTTGACATCTGCATCCGCATCCGCAATAATCAATGTGGATTTTTATGCGGATGCGGATCTGTGGCTGCATAACTTATAACTGTAATATCTAGTTGCGAGACGGACTCGCGCATGAAGGGTTCCGTACCATCGTACAAGAAATTCCAAAAATCACGTCTCTTGTATGGGGCCCCCTTTAATTTTTAAATATACTTAAAGACTATATCAATAAACTTTGTAAACATTTCAAGCGTCTATCTGTTGCCATTATTATGAGATACAGTCCGCCGACAGACAGACGGACGGACGGACGGACGGACAGACGAATGGACGTACAGCGGAGGCGTAGTAATAGGGTCCCGTAACCTTTGAGTACCAAACCCTAAAAAATATATGAATAAGATAGTTTCTATTCAATTTCTCTATTATTATTTTAAAGTAAGTTCCAAAGTACATCATTACGGATAAGATAGCCGGTTTCCCATTGCGTTGGGGAATCTTGGTAAGCCCGTTTCCATCTTCGGCATCATCATCACTTACCATCAGGTGAGATGATGCCAAGGGCTTACCAATTGAGGGTAAAAAAAATACACCAGAAGGCAGCAAAGTTACTTTTTATCAAAAATAATGTTCCAGTTAAATCTTTCATTACTAAGTATATATTTTTTTTTAAATGGGATTAGTATCATTTATGCGCTCCCATAAAAATTTTCTTTAAAAAATCTTAAGATCCGCATCCGCGGATATGAACCTTTTTAATATCCGCATCCGCATCCGCATCCGCATCCTCGGATTTAATGAAATCTGCATCCGCAACATCCCTGGTAATCTAAAGTTGGGGCTAAATAATGTGTGTAATCCGAGATATTGTCCCACATATTTATTATTAACTTCCATGTCAATGACAAAATCTCATTCAATTTTTACTCACTCTTCGAATACTTCTCATTGCAGATTATCCATAGAGACGTGAAACCAGAGAACGTCCTAATCTCCAATGCTGGCATAGTTAAACTGTGTGACCTGGGCTTCGCGAGGGCTCTAGCAGCACCGGGCGAGCCCTACACGGAGTATGTGGCCACCAGGTGGTACCGAGCCCCAGAGCTGCTCGTCGCAGAGCATAGGTTTGTGACAGAGACCTGCACGGTAATATGAGGTGTACTAACTAACAACCTATATCGTCCCCGACTGCAGGGCTACGGGTCTCTTACCATACCTGCTAGGCCATACTCCACACACGGGGGCCAAGTCCGGATTGGTGGAGCTTGTGGGGCTATTAGTGGCTAACCTCAGTGTCATTCAAGCCGCCTAAAAGGCCGACATGGCTTAACGACTGCCATCTAGCAATAGCAGCCGGAAACGGTTAACACAAATGCCACTAATAGGTAAACCCATCCAGGTTATGACCATGTCTGTAGTCAGTTAATCTGCGTAATCGACGCGACAACGCAAGCCGCACTGAGCCAGGATCGCTTCCTTCATTCCTCTCTGTAACGATCCCCCCCTCTCACCAAAGCAAAGGTAATAGAGACGTAAATAAAAATATATACATAAATACAAATAAACTTCAATCTAACTATTAAATGAACGTTTGGCCAGATCGACTAGTGGGTACCTCACGTCGAAATTCAAGTAACCCTGATTCTTTTAGTGTTGATAGTGACTGAATTACGAAAGGCTTAGGGAACTATTTAATTAGACAATTATTTGCTACGAAAGAGGCCCTACTTCTTTGTTCTAACTAATCTAATGAGCAAAAATTATTAAGTTTAACTCAAGCAAATAAAGTACAAGAAAACGTAGAGACAGGACATAATTTAGAGCGTTATGAAACTCTCATGAAGCCTTAAAAAAAAAAAAAAAAGTCTATAAATTCATTTGTGAATTTATTAAATTATGCGAGCAATGTATAGACTATAGATCTACACATCACTATGAAAGCCGCAACCCTTAAAGGGTTGCGGGAGGATCCACCATAACCTCCCCTCATCCTCGGCCAGTCTAATACCATCAATCGCGTAAAGTTTAAAAATATAAGCTTCATGAAAGTTGATGCGGGAAGCATCCAAAATGAAGCTAGCAATACGGATTGCAACGCGTTTGTGTATATATACTTAAATATAAATAATATGGTATAGGGAACCCCAGAAATATTGTAATTTCAAAAGATTAAATAAACCACCACTTCGATAGTCAATGCTCTTAAATGAATATTTTAGGCTTTTAGAATTTGGAATAATATAAGAAACACCATCATCAGCCCATCTCCAGGACAAAAGGTTCCAGATCAAACAGGGACTCTGTCCTACCTACCCTATAAGACTTAATGCGCCCTACCGCATTCTATCGATTTGTTGCTTGTTCAGCTAGACAAATCAGAAGAATCGCTTATATCTACCTTTTTATTCGCAGTAAGTGCATTACGTACTTATGCCCTAATATCACAACCGAATGGCTAGTAACTACTTGTCACGTCAAACAATACGATACCCTAATTAAACTCGAATCGACGTAACACACACACCCTTAAGCTAATTAATATTACACAAACTACTCGCTCCGTTTTAATAAGATACAAATCCTACCAAATTCAAATAAAGCAAATAAATCACACACAAAAATATGAAAATCACTCGCACAGAAAATAAAATGAAATAAAACACAGAAGGTCCACAACCAGGTCTAGCTTTCTCAGTAATAATTTAGGTAACATACAAAATATTATACTAAATATTGAAGTAAAATTATAGCTTAGAATTTATGGGAAAAGTGATGAATGTTAAGTGGAGTATAAGTGTGTGGTACATAGAAGGATATTGTCCTTCAATAATCTACGTAAGTCTGTAAGGAAGCTGCATCTTGGTGTCCTCGGAGAGGTTAATCGCGCAAAACCACAACTTCCCTGTGAAGGTTGCCAGAGGCTCACCGTATAGTGTAATTGAATGTAAATGTATTGTAGTGTGTTGTAAAGAGTAGTGTAAGAGTACTGTTTAGTCGTGTGTGCTGAAGGAGTTATAGAGAAATGCAATCTAGACCCAGTGTGGATATACAATAAAGAAGAAATAATCAACCTTCAAATAATATAAACACCATATTTGAAAGTTATTCGAATTTAAAAGTGCAGACCATTAAAATTTTATTAACATCTAAAGGTTTCCACACAAAACTAAATGTTTCAAATCTACCATAAACTGAACAAGATTTGCATACCTCAATTGAATCCAATGGTCTCACTTTAGTAAAGAAACCTCTCATACCCATGCGCCAATCTTTGTACCTCGCCCGCATACGCTCCTCCTCTTCATAATCTCCAAGGCTGCTTACTCCACTCCAACATCCCATGGAACGGACCATAGGACGCTCCTTCAGCATTTCCTCATGCTTTGACCGACCGACGTTGACTAAACTCGCATATCCTATATATACCCTCCGATTCAACCAGTAAACAGATGGACATCTTTCCGTCCGTGGCTGCCTAGTCTTCCATCTATTCTGACTCATCATGCAGAAGACGACCGCCCCGTGAATATCCAACCCTGATTTTCTGTACAGATTTTCAACACGAATGGTTCGAACAGTCATTTCAAGTAAATTAATTCTAACAAATAAGGAAAATAATAGTAATAATCATATTATGGATATTTTCTACTGTTTCTTTTTGAAAATTGACCGATAAATATTTAGCAAACGAAGGTGGTTCGTTACATCTCTTCTTTCATTAACTCGGAACAAAACGTATGCTTTTATTAACTAACGTCATGCGCAATATGACTAGACTCACGGTTAGAACACCTGAATATCTAGTTAATGTTAGCTTTCCTATTTCGTTAAATCGCCGTTGTATAGTTATGATCTTTTTTATATTGGCCATAGGATCCCATGTAATAAATGACTAAACATGTGGATTTGCATCGGTTCTGCAGGTATGGTCCAGAAGTGGACATCTGGGCTATCGGCTGCCTTTTCGCAGAGATGCTCACTGGTGACCCTCTTTTCCCTGGTGACTCGGATATTGACCAATTAGCACTGATAGTTAAGACTGTAGGTAAGTACTATTTACACTAGATTTGACTACGCCAAGCATCAGTGTTAACTGCATTGATGTGTTTAGGAGAAAAGGTAGCTCGTTCCCCATTGCGTTTTCCACTTTCATCTTCGACAACCTAATCACTTACCGTCAAGTAATTGACACGAAAACCTTACCCAAGGTTGATACATGAAAACTGTAACTTTTCGCTTGTATATTTTTTATTTTAATCTGCAAAGAGAGCAGCATCAATGGAATGTGGGGTAAGAAGACAAAGTTGCTGGTTTGTTTTAATGAAAGTTCTCTGATTGCTTAGCTATCGTTGAAGAGAATAATAATGTCCTCAGATATAAATTATAAAATTAAACATGTAATATAGGTATTAGTCTTCTTTGCATAACGATTGCTGTTTTCTGCCGTCATGGATGGTAAATTGAGTGCAACGGCGCCGGCGGCGGCGCCCCATGTTTGCAAGCCAATGTAAACAATATCTCGCCACCCATACCTAAATTTACGCCTATACAGGGTGTAAGGGACAGGTTTCCGAAAACTTTAAGGGCTTGCTCAGTAGACGAAACTGAACAACTTTCCACAAAAAAAATCCAGGAAAAGAAAAAAAATCGGCTTCTCCATACAAAATTATAAACTTGATTGGACAGTTTGTATGGAGAAGCCGTCTTTTTTTCGTTTCCTGAAAAAAATTCTTGTGGAAAGTTGTTCAGTTTCGTCTACTGAGCAAGCGCTTAAAGTATTCGGAAACCTGTCCCTTACACCCTGTATAGAACTGACGCCATTACCGTCTTGGAGCCGAATTGCCTTGAAAGTACATTCACTTGATCCGAGCCAGAGAGTTCTGGTTAAAACGGTCGTGACGCTTTTTATAATAACATGTTCTAGGTAAGCTAGCGCCTCGTCATCAACAAGTAGTGTCCCGGCTAGCCGGTGGTACGGCTCTCAACGTGGCCCAGCCAGGTCGAGGGTTACTACCTGGGACAGGATTGGCCAAGGATGTGCTGTCAGCTTGCTTACGAACTGAGCCGAGGGCCAGACCCTCAGCGGCGTCGTTGTTGAGGCACAAGTGAGCATTTAATTTTCGCTTTTTTTGTGACAATTGAATTTAAAAATTATAGCTTTCATTCATCTACTTAGTTAACCATCATTATCACCAAAAAAAAAACATTCTGTCAACTTCATGCTTTTTTTTTTTTTTTTTTTTGTTTGGTTCTTTCCTGCTTTTGCAAGGAAAAGGCAAAGGCTTCTCTGGCCATACAGCCTATTCTTATGTAGTTTGCTCTTCTCTAAATATTTTTCTATTTCATTTGAGTTCTCATTTATCAATTTCTGTCGTTTTTAACTTTTTCTCTATTCTTCAACAAAATGATAGCACTTTTGATGAAGATTTCATGGACTTCTTGAGAGCACTCGAAACACAGTCTACACACTTTTATTTCATTATCCTACATATTAGACACTTAAATGGCACTTTATTGAACAATACACTATCAATATTATGCATTAAAAACCACGATATCTATTTTTTCGGATAATAAAACAAAAATGACAAACTCTTGCCGCGAGTTCCCGCCAAAAAGTCTCAACTTCATGCGTATCTCCTTCGCAGGGTACAACGTTGCCGGTAAGGAGGTCGGATGTCAGTCAGCTGACTTAAAAACACATCAAAGTTATACAAAAAAAAATTATTCACGACGGAGCCCAACAGCTTTTTCAATAAACATTTTTTTATTATTTTTAGCTCATAAGTAACTTTCTTCTTTCAGATACTTCATAGAAAACAATTTTACGGAGAATTTCAATGCGGAGCTGAGAAAGAAACTCGGAAAAAGTGAAGAGGTAAATTTTAACGCCAGGTAATACAATATATTCCGTTGCTGGTATCGAAGCGACCTCTCAGGATAATCTCTGTAATCTTATTTCAGTCTCCGCGGCAACCCAGCACCACTCGAATAGCAAAACCACGTCAGCAGTGGACGCTTAACATAATTCCGGTATGTTCCCGTTGTAAATATACCTATACATACCTACGCTGCTCTCATACGATAGAACGTCGCAAAGTATAGGGAAACTCGATATACTTTGCGGCCTTCTTTATCTAATGCAATAACCAATATCAAACTAATCCATTAAGCCTTTTTAACTTCAAGTGGCAACAACTAATCGGACATACATACTATGAGGCAAATAGTGAAAATAAAGAAGTATAGCAATAGGAAAGATTCTCGACTAGCAGCCGGGAGTCACGTGAAAACGCAGTGTTGGGACGGTCTGCAGTAGATGGAACTTCTTTCCGTAAAAGTTATGCTTTTAAATGCTCCTTTCGGGTGAACTGTTGATGATGAAGATAGAACGAATAAATTGTATCTAAAAGATAAAGAGCTCAGATGGATAAAGAAAAGTTATCCGAGTGGTGACCGCGCACCGGAAGACTTAGCGTAGGCTTCCTACCTATATACCTACTCAGCGGACCGATGACCTGGTGAGGGGAGGCCTTTGTCCAACAGTAGACTTCTTTTGGCTTATAATGGATTAAAACCTCCGCCGTATTAAACTAAAGAAAGCTATGCCCAGGTAGAAAACGTACGGGAAGGTATCGATGATGCTTATTGTTTCTCGCCAGGACCCCAACAGATCGCGAACAGACAGTGTAGCTGGTGAAAATCTCATTGACCTGAACTACTCTCCCAGTGAGTACCTATCTATTTATAATATACTTTGAGTTACTGCGAAAAGACATGAGAAAGAACACAAGAATTTCGGGGGACGAGCACACTGTAACGCTCGCGTACCAAAGACGGAAACAGGGTGTCATTACATTGACATTTGACACTGACATTGACATTGAAAGTCACTTGTGCTCTACAGGACTTTAAGTAAGAAAATACAAGGTGAAACAAAATGAATGTACGAGTACAGCCTGTTAAGTGGAGCTTCTACTCAGGAAGCTTAAAAACTGTTTTATAGAGGCACGCAAGAGACAGCTATGAATTTCAATTTTAATTATTCTCATAAATCTTCTTATTTTAGATGCAGATTCAAGTATAGAACACAAAAAACCACAGCAAGGCCAAGTACCACACCAAATTAGTCCACTTGTGGTAAGTCCTAATACCATTATACCCAATAAACGTGTGGTACATAGTACTAACCAGAATAATTGAATATTCGGTGGATATTTGCTTTCCCCTAACGTAAGTTTATGCCACAAGTTAACTGTAAATCTGTAACAAAATAGGTGTGAGACTTGTTTGCTGATTTTTCTACTCATCTTCTTGAACAACTTTTGTTAAATACCTAGCTTTGGGGTAAATCGTAAAAAAGGGATTCTCCATATTAAGTTGGACGAACAGTGGATTGATGTCTCTAAAACAATTTTTTGTTTGCGAATCTACCATACTCGATGGATGCCATAATGTAATGATATAGCTTAGTCCATAACCCATTGATAGCCAAGGAGGACCAATGGTGCTGGTGGTACTTTGCCGGCGGCGGCGGGTGCTGTGGGTCAGACTGGTGCGGAGGTGTCCAAGGGGGCGGGGCGCGCGGCGGCCGAGGGGGAGGGGTGGGATAGCAAACCAAAAGGGCACCACTCGCTGGGCAGAGCGCTGAAGAGTACCTTCGAGGTAAGGTTACTATCATCATATTGACTGAAAGAGGTCCACTGCTGAACATAGGCTGCCCGCAGCCTTATTACTTAGCACGGTTTTACACTCATTTGTTGTTTGTTCTAAAACTGTTGGTTACTAAGACGTGACGTTATAGAATCAAAATGAAAGAATGCACAAATAAATGGACTTATTTTGTTATTTTTATTGTTTAATTAAAAATCTGAATGTGATGGAAACAAAACAATGTTTTATTGAATTTTAGTGGTATGCTCTACAGTAAACAATAATATTATAATTTCATCCGTCGCACCACATTTCACTTTTCTATAAGAAAATATTCGTTACCTTTCAGAATTTCCCCGTACCAGTCAACTCGTACCCAAAAACTCCGTACATTAAAAAGTAAGTGAAAATTTATTTGCTCTTAAATAGAAGAAGAAAAAGATAATGATCAGTTTTTATATATTCGCTGGCTGCAGGTCGTCGTGGAAGTCTTTGGTGGAAGCCTTTGTTAGCATCAATTTGGTTGATGATGATGATGAATTGACGCTCGAATATTAACAATATTTCACAGGTTTCATCTTTGCTTTTTATCGTATGGCTTTATTAATTGATGTCCCAAGTTATTATTAGAAATTCTCAGAAAATGTACTGTGTAAGAGTCTCTATGTGTGACTGTTAATGTCATTTATCTCGAATGTTTCCGTGCTTCGCAAGGCACGTTCAGCCGTGTCAGAGTGGTTTGAAACTTCTGACACTAGGGTTGACCACTAGCCCTACAACATTGGCGGATGATTGATCCAGACTTGGCGCCCATGTGTGGAGTAAGGCCTAAACTTCCTGAGGTATAGGAAGAGACCCTTGCCACTACAGTGGGGACGATATGGGTTATTAACGATAAGAGTCTGTGTATCACCAGGGTTAGCAACAAGTTGGTGATGGACGATGAGCTGCTTCGCGGCCGAGCGGCGACCAAGAAGACGACGAAGAAAGCCGCTCCCGAGCTGTCGTTGCCCTACGTGCAGGGAGGTTCGTGTGCTGATAAATAGAAAGCGTAAAGTATCACCCTCTTTATTGGGCAATCGGGTAAAAAACAGACCAAGTGCAAGTCGAATTCAAACATCAAGGAGGGTTTCATACTACCACATACACAATATATGACATTTGTGCAATAGGTACACTGCATTTACCAAAACTATGTGTTGTGGAGATAACATGCGATTTGGCTGGCTTTAATTGTGTATTTTTTTTTTTCAGTTCGCGATTAAGTCATTGCAAGTATGAAGCTTATGAGCATTGAGCAAATACTTATTTATGTTTTGACGAGCAGAAATAAACAACGATGAAAATACAAATTTTATGAAATCGCCATTTTATTCCGTCGCGTAAAGTACAATTATTTCTTCCAGCAAGCAACAGCCCGATGAAGAAAGTAAAGAAACCTCACGCGTACAACACGTCAAAATCCTATGACACGTGGGATGCTCTTGTAAGTTCAGTCTCAAACATGTCTCATACCATTTTTCATACATTTCTACTATTATCATGGACGGTGTTCATACGTACGAAACCCAGTGCGACTTGTGTAGTCAAGTCTCGGTGGGTCATCATGAGCCAACTTGCGCCTAATAGATGCGAATGGAATTCCTAACAGTAACGATCCATTGTTTTTGTGCACTGGTTTTGCTATGTGGAGGCGAAGTAGTGACTGTAGTTTTGTGTAATGGGGTCCTTCTGAACTTCTTTTATCTTCTGTCCTCCATGCATCCGATCAACTTTCCCCAAGCAATAATACGCAATTCTAAAAATAAGTGTGGGCTTTCATTAGCTGTGAATTACTTGATCAGTGAATGTACCATAAGTTTTTTGCGAATTTCCTTTGAATAAGTTCAGTAGGTTAGTTTCTTATGCAGAAACCACAGTTCAGGTTATATTAGTGACTTTATATTTGTTGTTTCTCTTCTCAGCGCAATCCTGCCATGGAGAATACCACCTGCAGCGCGAAGACACCCACTAACCTGCCGTACATGTGACTGTACGGCCTCAGCCTGCGGGCTGGCTACTACCCCTGACTTACCTTAGCCCGGACACGTAAATACCATGTTCCCCCGATCCATTACAGCACAAAGCTATAGTTTGACCAACGACGAAGTTATAGCTACTTTCGTGATGTATCAGGCGTAGCCAGATTGCAGAATGGGCCATGTTACAAATGGTCTAGCCGCTTTGTAAACTATTGCATAAAACACTACTAATAAAACCGAGTCGGCGAACCGTAGCCGTAGCTCAGTCCCACTCGATTTAATTATATTTTAACCATAGTTCATAAAGCAGCTAGCCCGTTTGTTAAAACGGCTAATTCTACAATCTGGCTGCGACATATCTACTAGGTGGTCAAAGGCCCAGGTGCAAAGAGGACAAGCTTCTATGTGGAATTTTACAATTAACTCTCTCTCAAAAACAACAGTACTGAAAAACCAATTACATACTTTCTTCTGGCAACAGGTCGAGCCCGCTGGCAGCTTCACCGGTTGTTATCAGATGAAGTTTTTTTAAAGGACTGCACTACTAGTTGGCCTTGATGGAGTTTTATTTTTTTCCGCCTACCCGAGTCCGCAAAGATGCACCTCTTTCAGCCATGATTGGTCAATGTGATCCACAGACCATCAACTCTACCCGAAGGGTTTTGGACCCCAGTGCGCTTCACCAACTCTCACTTTAGTAGCTATAACATTAATCTGTAATGGACCCAGTGGTAACAACATTTATGTGTCCGGTCTTACACGGATATGTTATACCCCAGAGTTAGTTAATAATAATAATTTAATAATCATTTAATAATTTAATAATTTGCATGCCACATGGTTACAAAGTTGTAATAAATAATACAGTCCAGTACTTAGATACATGTTATCCTCGTCAATTGCCCTGGATTTATACTTACCAAGCTTTCTTGGCCCGGAATTCTATCCCACATTTATTCTTTCCTAGATTTAACCTTTTCCAGATTTATCTTTCGTACATTGGATTAACCCTTAGATTATTCGGTGATTTTATTTTTTGGTCTGTTTCAATGTTTTATTTAATGAGTATGAAGATCACTTGCTGTGCAGTATTGTACATTTCGAGTGTGTGTGTGTACAATCATATGATTGTGTTTGTTTGAGTTTATGTCATATATTTATTTATTTATGTCTGTGTATATTTGCATGTCTGTCAGATATGTTTGATCGATATCGGTAACATTAGCATGTGCATAGATCTATCGCTCTATAGAGATGGCATCGCCAATGATAAGTGTATGGTGGAGAAGGAAGTGACAATTAATACTGTAAATTTTTAATAGTTCAATGTCCAAACAGGGTAAATTAATGTGTTGCCATGTGTACATTATTGTGACGTTTCACAAACCCCTCTAACACTGTGACACTTATCAAATGCCAATAGAACTAACGCATTTTGTATTCTAACTACCCATATGTAAAGACTGCATTAGTTTTGTACTTAACAATTACAATTTATAAATGTATAAATTGTAAAGTGAAGCGAAGTCGAGTAGTGAATAAAAATTAAATTAAGATACTTCTTTAGAAATACCCGAAATAGAAATTTGCTGGTGTTTCAGTAAATGAAACTGATGAGCTACAACCGGTGAACTTCATAAAAACAGAATCCATGCTAAAGATAACTAAGCGGATCAATTTGTAAAGGAAGACCCAAAAGTAGGTAGCTTGGAAAGGTTGTACAGTTCCATTAATAGAGAATCCTATAAAAATACCACATATCAAAACCCTGGTCGGTTTCACTATACTTAGCTTATGGTAGAACTGTAAAATATATATCATCATGAATTCTAATATGTAATCAAAGTTAAAAGGAAGAAAAAAATTCTTATAGAGTTAGTCACTAAAAGTAAAAACCTACATATTTTGACTAGAAGAAATTATTTTCGCGAAAATCGAGGAAGAGTATATTTTGTTATCTTACTTTATCTTCCTTTTAGCTACAAAAATAGAAAATTAATAAAATGTTACAAAAAATATATGATAACTAAAGGCTTTGTTCACCAAAATTTTGTTGACTTAATAAGCTTAATGCAAGTGTGATATGAGAACTTGTTTAAAATCACGGGTTAAATAAAGATTTGACACTGCCAAATGTATTTTAGAGTAGTATTTGAATTTGTTATGTATTTCGAATAGTTTTGTGTAAGTATTCTGGATATTGATTGGAAAGAAGCGAAAACGCGCTAGGTATTTGTAAATACTGTATAGTGTTAACGTTTTGTAACACCCAAAATTAAAACACGTTTCTAAATAACCGAGTTTTGTTATTCTTAGAATAGTTACTTATAAAGAAATAAAAAATATATTATAGTTGTAGAATGTATGTATTCTATAAATTGGCAGTTGACTAAAATAGTTAAAAATAAAATAGGTCTACAACACAAATGGCATAAATTCACTTCATAATAAGTATTAAAACATTGTGTAGAGCTTTATGAAAACTCCGATTTTAACTTTGGTTCGCATTTTTCAGAATCAGATGTTTCCAGTTTTGTTAAAAGCTTGAATAATACTGAAGCACTGAATATTTCAAGTGTTAACATTATCACAATAAATACATTTTGTTCATAAAACACTGCTAAGAAATGCATAAGTATGGAAAATTTCGCAATGTGATTAGCACCATTGATTCAACAATATCCTATAATACCAGCTGAAGGTAATTCCACTTGTTTTCTGAATCTCACAAATAATGAACGCTGATTACATTAAGACTAATTCTCTGACTAATTGCATTGGTACTTAAAACTATACAGAAATATTTAGCGTCATTACATCATTGCTTAGAGTATTTAAATTAGCTTAACCACATAAGAGAGAATGTTCATAAAACCTTCGAATTAACTGCAGTATCGTATACCTAAAGATAGATCTATCCATGAAATCGAAGACAGCTGGTGCGCTTTGATAGGCCACCGTCTATAATGATTTCGTCGCACTTTAGCACCATTTGTATCTGTCACCGTAAGGTCAAGTAATCGGACTTTTCATAAATATACGAGCTGCATTTCTTAAAATCGCACGAAAAAACATTATTACGCAATCTAGCATTTTCGTGCCATTAGGTTATAATACGCCTTATGGCACGAAAATGCTAACGCGGGTTATGTATACTTACGGTGACAAATCGAATGTAAAAATTATTGTGAATCCAAGAATATTCTCGTGGTGTCTTAAAGTATAGTGATATTTGTCTAGTCCAGTACGGGAGGCTTAGCGGGAGGACACGCGGTGACGAGTATCTCACCACCGGACTCCGTGATGGGCACCGTTTTGTGGTGGTTTATGAGATCGGCTGGAAAAAAAACATATTAAATATTTTATTCGTGGACAACTGCTTTTGGGCTTGAGAAGTTCTAATAGAAATAGGCATTGAAAGACTTCTTATACAGGGTGTTAAAAAAGTGCGTTTGAAATTTTAAAGGGTTACTCAGAATGAAGTATAGAATCCAAGAAAAATATTGAAAAAAAATCGCTCTTCAATTTCTTTTTCACATTCTCATACTAACTGAATAATAAATCAATAATTTGTATGAAAAAGTGAAAAAAAATTTGAAGAGCGGATTTTTTCAATATTTTTCCTGGATTCCATACTTGATTCTGAGTAACCTTTGAAATTTCAAACGCACTTTTTTAACACTCTGTGTGTCAACTTAAACTAATTTTTGTTACGAGTATTCGTAACAAAAATAAGTTTAAGTTGACTCACGCAGAAAATACCTCAGTATATCTGCACAGTTTTGGTCATTCATTCATAATTGTTGGTAATTATTTTACCTAATGTATCATGTGTGGTGTTTGACGCAGGCAACAATCTATACCCAGCGCCGGTTTCAACGAGGAAGTGCTTGAGTCTGGAGGGCGCGCGGTAGGATATGGCGTAGCCCCACACGCGCTCCGAGACGCGCACTAGAAAGCTGCCAGCTGGACACGCCCAGAGGAGCTGTTCCGCTTCTGATCTGCTGATCAGACCTGAGAATACAAGATTACATACTCAGCATTATTAAAAAAAAACAGATAGCAAACTTCCGATTCCTCAAAAATAGTACCAAAGACAAGATAAGAAAGATAATACCAGTACAAGTAAAGAATGGCTTAAGTACTATAGAATAATAGCTTATATTATCTATAGGCATTTGTTTAAAGAATACCGATCTTAGAGTAATATAATGGCAAATGCAAACAAAAGAAATGCAGTTTTCTACGACAAACACCATGTAGGATAATATCAAATAACAGTGCGTAATTCTCACCATGGAACCAGTCAACAGGCTTATTGTTCTCGTCGAGGCCGACTCCCCGCTTCAGCTCCTGCGTCCGAAACCACTCCACCACCGCCTCTCTGTTTGGTGGCTTGCCAGCTACGGACAAACAGGTCTGTAAGTCTTAGTGATCTATCTGGATGATTTCTAATAGAACAGGCTGTTTAAAAAGTTACGCATTATACCAGTAAAGTTGAAAAGTGTCCCCAGACATGACTCAGCGTTAGCAAGGTCCAACTGCAACCTCATCTATATTAAAGATCCGTTTTTGAGCAGCAACTAAGTCTTGCTGAACTGTGAAAATGCTGGCAACAGACGCAATTTAGTGTCATCATTTCTAATCTTATATGGGTCGAGAGTGGATTTCTGTTAGATTGAAGAAAATAACGTATCTACTACCTACATACCCTGTGGAGTGGGTATAGCAGGAGCAGAGACGTCGGCGCTCATACGATGGGCTTCCCTCGCTGCCCTCGCAATTTCTCTCATTGCTGCCTCCGCTTCCTTCGCCTTGCGTTCTGGAATCGATATAACAGGACTTGAGATTTAAACGTTAAATATTTCGTTAGAAAGTCATGAATATTTGTAATATCATTGCATTTGTTGGTAAACGTGTTTTTTGGTAAAAGTCAACGTAACATTAAAAGTGCCCTTGCCTTGCTCTCGCCAAGCAGCATCACAGTCTTTAGCATACAACTGCGCATCCCTTAAAGTCTTCGCTCGTCTCGCTCTAAGTGTGCGCAGAATGTCTCCTGCACGTGCCGCCGCTACACGTCTTTCCCAAGCGGCTACTCTAGCAGTAACTGCTTCACCGCTGTTAGGGATGCCTAGCTCCTGAAAATGGGAGCAGAATGACTGAATACAAAATTATTATAGTTCCTAATCGACACCAAGTAACCGCTATGTATCCTTTGTGAATAGCTCAAATAATTTATGCCACTTAATGATGGAAGATTCAAAAACTTTCAAAAGAATAGAGAACAAATACCGTCAATTATTTTTATTTTATTTACAAAAGAAAGGTGATGAAAAATGATCTTTCTTGTTTTTGCATTGTCTTGTGTATCTACATACGTAAGTCGTGTCTTGTGATAAAGACAGTACCATAAAAATTTTTGCTATTTAACTTACTTCATAGCAAGCTTAAACTGTGCCTCAGTTACCTGTAAAACATCCCTCTTCCCTTCAATAAAGTTAAAATGCAGAGTATTCTTGTTCATGTCCAATTTGAGTTTGTCATTGCAGTAATCTTTATCTTTCTCCTTATCCAACTTGACTTCTGGCTCCAGATCCTCGAAGCGTTGCTGCAGCGGTTCCAGATCCTCAATGCGCTGGCGCAATTCGTCTACTGTGCAGTAAATCTCCAGGCTGTCGTCTATGGATTCTATGCTTTTGGGGGAAAGGTCGAACTTCTGGAATAGAAGATGAGAATTCTATTTCATTATGAGGAACTATCTTTTATCACAACGGCAGGCAAGATAGTACCTAGTATAAGTATAGAGCTTGTTGGAATAACAAACGTTTGTATCTACTAACCCAAAGAAGTTTTATATCGTCGCTAGGGGGGAGGGGGGGCGGGGTGCAAGTCTGTGTTCTAACCATCGAAACTGATCCATATTACAAAGTTTACATCGTTTACATTTTAAACGAAGGCAGCAATAACAATATTAGGTGAAAGGAACTAAGTATACAGACTTTAATTAAATAAAAATGTAGATATTTAGTAGTATGATTTAGCAAAAAAAAAATACTTGATTCGAAAACAATTTTTAAGACATTTCATTTTTGACTGGCTTTAAATAGTACGATTATTGCTACAACTTTTCATAGATGTTCCAAACTGCACAGCCATTTGTTTTTCGAACCACTAGGTGCTTCTTCGCCATCGACACGGACTTAGGTTACGAAGCTCATTATAATCATTGCTATTAGCAGTAACAGGCAAATATGTGTATGTACCTGTTCCAAGCTGTCCAGCGGCTTGTAGTCGATCAGCTGCGTGAGTTCCTTCTCGACGGACTTGCGGAGCTGGTGCGCCTCCTGCCGCGCCTGCGCGAGCGCACGTTGCCGCGCTTCCTCCGCCAGGATCGCCTCAATCGACTTGTCATTGGGGTGCTCGCCCATCACCCATACCTGAGGATAGAAGGGTAATTGAGTAAATAAAGTTTCAAGTCTGGCAGTAAATGTCACGATCTCGGAAGAAGTGAACTCAATGCAAAATGTTTTATATTTAAGTAGATGCTTTTCACGTTCTTTTTTTTCTATAAGTATAAAGTCCCTACCACTCGGAACTTGTACACGTTTCGGGAAGTATTAGCGAAGCGAGAAGAGTATTGAAAAAGTTTAATATTTGGGTTGTTGATTTATAGAGAAATGTTTTATATTTAAGTAGATGCTTTTCACGTTCTTTTTTTTTC
This sequence comes from Coleophora deauratella, assembly GCA_958295455.1. Classification (NCBI taxonomy): domain Eukaryota; kingdom Metazoa; phylum Arthropoda; class Insecta; order Lepidoptera; family Coleophoridae; genus Coleophora; species Coleophora deauratella. The sequence continues at coordinate 3,211,698 of OY282406.1, forward strand.
TATAAGTACAAAGTCCCTACCACTCGGAACTTGTACACGTTTCGGGAAGTATTAGCAAAGCGAGAAGAGGGTTGTTGATTTATAGAGAAAAACCGAAATGTCACCCCAATCTCGATCAAAACAAAATGAAATATTACTCACAAAATGGCTTTTCCGCTGGGATTTTCATAAAATTTTGAAAACTACTATATTAAACAACGACGTCATGTTTGATAATTTCATTTTTTTTTATTAGAACACTCGTTCGTTTTTGAGATAAAAAGTAACTCAGATGGCTAGTAACTGAAGTCTTTCGATTCCCCCGTTTCCTTGTGGTCATACTAGTTTTCATATCAGTATGAAATGGCATATAAAATGAATTGCAGTCATCTTAGGCGAAATGTTTATGAGTATCAGAATAAAAAGCAGAAAGGCTTTAAATTTTTCAACAATAGAAGTCAATATTGTATTATATTTTTCATGTTTTGTAAACAGACTGATGAATGAAGCGATGATTAATTGAACATTACCAATTACTGAAAACACAATTCATGCATTGAACGAATCTGCGTCATACACCAATTATGGAGTCAATGGAGAAACTAGCAGCTTGTTATGAGAAGCAAACTTTCCATGCAAAAATAAATTCGACCAACAAGCAGATCCCTGGTGATTTATGACAGACAAATGATAATAACAGACTGTAATATGTGTATAGGATTCGTTAATCGGGCCAAATAGAATTCAACTCTGATCGTCGATGATGAGTAGAAACCCCAACTGATCCGAATAATAATCCTAATCCTACATCATCCTGGATAATTTAAAAAGGAACTACTCGTCTTTTTGTTCTATCACATCGGTCGACCACTAAAAACTCTTATTAAGATGCAACTTATAATAACTTTTAAGAACGTAGAAATCATACCTCTATTTATACTGTAATTGTAACATGGAAGTTAACAAAGAAATATTGTATTCATGTCTTCAGGAAGGTTCTTTCAATATAGTGTAAATTCGTCTGCTAACCTTCATATGACAAAACCTCCAAAATAGTGTCGCTAGCATCAGCACAATACGGTATAATCAGTAAATTACCGGAAGGTCGCAAACAAACAAATACATAATTTAACCAGGTGTGCAAACAAAGCAGACCTTGAGATCTTGATGACAACCGTAAAAGCTAACCTATATACTTTTGTTAAGTAACTGTGGCGACACTGAGTAGTCTGTTGCCGCCCTTATTTTTAATGTATGTAGCAACCTTTCTAAAATGTCATGTCATGTCATGTCAATGTCAAGGACTTGCAATTTGCATCCGTTAAAATATCTAAAATATGGTCTTGTAATTTTCTGTGTTTTAATCACTGTGAATCTCATGACTCCATGTATATTTTTACTTTTGGATATCTCTGATGTATAATTAAACGTGTCAACCCGATCTGGACGCTTTAATTACCATCCAAATCTCTCCAAATTGGTGACCCCGACGCTCACGCAGAGAGCGCCGCTTCGTGAACATCTACGACAAGCTATGCTAATGGAGAGCTCTTTGGACCGGTTTTGTGCGAAGAGTCGCACGTCTGCATGCGCGTGCCTGCTGTGCGTGTGCACCCCAGCGAGGCTCTGACGACGCAGGCGCGGCATCCGATCGCTTTGCGCGGAGGCCCCCTGCACCACGCCGAGTGCCACTCAGGTCGGAGACCCGATGAGATGACCACAAGTGCTGCAAGCTACAGACTCCAGGTGACCAATAAAGTGCAACCAGGTACCGAACTTTTTATTTTGGTGAAAAAAACTGTGTCGGGTTATGTGCGCCGCTAACTCGCTACATCTTGAAAGTGCCTATCTAACAAATAACTAACACACACAGCTGTGATCTTGTGAGAGACAATTTTAGACCATTAAGGAGTGTTTAGACTATAAGTTTTCTTTTTACAAAAAATATCTTTTAAAAATTGTTTAAATTGTTGCTCGAGAAAACTTGAAATTTGTTTTTTGATCATTAATAACTAAAATTTTAAAAATTAATACATTGTGTAAAGGTACCTTATGTTTGGGCAATACTAATTATTTTAACAAAACTTGGATCGCACACCACACTCTCACAATTTTAGCCCGCCCGGTTATTGCACTTTGACTTGACTCGCTTTCTGGTTTTTGAGATTAACATGGATGCTGGTGACGGTAACCCCCCTCAGGACGGGGATTTGGTTGATGCTAATGTTGGGAATGGTGATAAGGTCATCATTAACAGGGTTTCCATACGCACGCCCCCGTTCAACAAAGAACGGGCTGCTTTGTGGTTCTCCAGCTTGGAAGCGCAGTTCCACATAAACAGCATTACAAATGAAACAACAAAATTCCACTTTACAGTTGCAAATCTAGATACCACTTGTACAGAAGAAGTAGAGGACTTAATTACCCAACCACCGAAGACCCAGCCGTACACAAAATTGAAAAATGCCATTATCAGCCGTTTCTCTGTCTCCTACGAAGAAAAAGTTCGTAGGTTGTTAGAGAATGAACCAATTGGTGACAGGAAGCCGTCCTCATTTCTTCGACACCTGCGTTCTCTGGCTGGACCTGCATTCCCGGAGCAACTTTTAAAAACTATCTGGGCCAATAGGTTGCCCCGCCAGATGCATATGATTTTGGCGTCACGGAAGCAGGAATCGTTAGAGGACCTCTGCACCCTGGCGGACCAGCTGATGGAGATCAGCTCGCAGGCACCACCTGCAACCTACGAGGTGCGTTCGAGCCAGCCTCAACCTGCAGTTGCACCTGAGCTCCAGGCCATAAATAAGAAGGTAGACGATCTGGTTCGTGCCGTAGCTGCCCTGACCTCTGCTGGTGGGGCTGAAAGAGGTCACTCTCGCGGCCGCAGCTCCAGCCGCCATCGAGACCGCAACCGCAGCCGCAGCCGTCCTCGCAACAGAGAGTTGTGCTGGTACCACGATCGCTTTGCGGCCAAAGCACACAAATGCGAGGAGCCCTGCAGCTGGAAGAAAGATACCGGTGCCAATCAGGGAAACCAGAACAGCGGTCGGTAATGACGGCTACCGATCGCCCTCCACAGAGCCGTCGTCTCTTCATTACCGATCGGTATTCCAACCGGAGTTTCCTGGTTGACACCGGATCGGACATCTGCTGCTTTCCCAGAAGTTTCATAAAGGAGAGACGACCAGCAACTTCTTATGAGCTATGCGCGGCCAATGGCACCCGGATAACAACCTACGGTACTATCCAGCTTTGCCTCAACTTAGGCTTACGGCGTGACTTCCGTTGGAACTTTGTCGTGGCTGACGTGGAAAGTGCAATCATAGGCTCGGACTTTCTAGGTCACTACAATCTCCTACCAGATTGTGCACACAGCCGCCTGGTGGACGGTGCCACCGGCTTAACCACCAGTTGCAGATCTTCAGTCTCTGCTCAGGCTAGCATTAAAACTGTTAACCTAGCGGATGACTCACCGTATAACGAGATTCTTGCCAAGTTCCCGGACCTAACCAAACCTCCTGGTATTCACAGAGAAATCAAGCACTCCACGGTCCACCACATCCATACCACGGATGGCCCACCTGTTACTGCACGCCCGCGTCGACTGGCACCTGCAAAGCTTCGCGCCGCCCAGAAGGAGTTTGTGGAGATGGTTACAGCTGGTACAGCCAGACCTTCCAGCAGTTCCTGGGCATCTCCACTCCACCTGGCTCCAAAGAAGGATGCAACATGGCGGCCCTGCGGTGACTATCGTGGATTGAACGCCCGTACTGTCCCAGACCGCTACCCCGTGCGTCATATGGGGGACTTTTCACAGAACTTGGCCGGATCCTCTGTGTTCAGCACAATTGATCTGGTCAAGGCGTACCAGCAGATACCCGTCCATCCAGAGGACGTATGCAAGACGGCAATCATAACTCCGTTCGGATTGTACGAATTTCCCTATATGACGTTCGGGCTCCGCAATGCTGGACAGACATTTCAGCGGTTCATCGACGAAGTCGTCCGTGGGCTGGACTTCTGCTTCGCTTACGTTGATGATATACTCGTGCACTCCAGGGATCACGCTGAGCATAAAGAGCACCTGAAAATTCTTTTCCAGCGTTTGCACGAGTATGGCGTCGTCATAAACCCAGCTAAGTGCGTTTTTGGCGCTGATGAGGTGTCGTTCTTGGGATACCGCGTTAGCGCAGCAGGCACACGCCCACCCGAGGACCGCATCCAGGCCCTCCGGGATTTCCCCCCGCCAAAAACAGTGCAAGGCATGCGTCGATTCCTCGGCATGGTAAACTTTTACCGCCGCTTTCTGCCTGAGGCCGCTAAGTTCCAGGCGCCGCTAATCGATGCCGTAGCGGCTATCCAAGGTAAAGGTTCAAAACCTTTTACGTGGACACCTGCACTGGAGGAAGCCTTTAACGCCTGTAAAGACAGCCTGACGTCCGCGACCCTGTTGTCACACCCTGACAGCAGCGCCTCCCTAGGCCTTTTCACGGATGCATCAGGTACGCACGTTGGCGCATGCTTGCAACAACGCCACAGTGACAGCGACGACTGGCAACCGTTAGCTTATTTTAGTAAGAAGCTGAACCCAAAACAAACTGAATGGCCAGCTTACTACAGAGAGCTCCTAGCTGTGTACGAAAGTGTACAACACTTCCGGCATATTTTGGAAGTGCAGCACGTTACGATCTACACAGATCACAAGCCGCTCGTATACGCTTTCTTACAGCGACGAGAGAAGCTGCCGCCTGCCCAGCTCAATCAGCTGTCCTTCATAAGCCAGTTTACCACCGATATCGTCCATGTGAAAGGCGCGGACAACGTGGTCGCGGATACTATGTCCCGCATCGAGGTGATCTCCCTTGAGGATGATTTCGCTGCGCTGGCTCGGTCTCAAGAATCTGACGAAGAACTGGCGGAAGTTCGCACCAGCTGCTCATCTTTGAAACTGGAAGCAGTTATCATTCCGGGCACCAACGTCACTGTTCTGTGTGACACCTCCACTGGTCGTCCACGACCCTACCTGACGCCGACGTTCCGTCGAGCCGCTTTCGACCGCTGCCACAACCTCAGTCACCCCGGTGCGCGGGCATCCGCACGCCTGGTGTCTGAGCGTTATGTATGGCCTCACATCAACAGAGACTGCCGCAAGTGGGCACGCCTCTGTTTGCAATGCCAACGCAGTAAGGTGACTCGCCACATTCAGTCTCCTCTTGGTCAATTTACCAGTCCTTCAGGTAGATTCAGACACCTGCACATCGACATAATAGGCCCGCTTCCTCACTCTAACGGTTTCACTTACTGTCTCACCGTCATTGACAGGTACACTAGGTGGCCGGAAGCCTGGCCAATGGCGTCTATAACTGCAGAGGAGGTAGCCGAGAAACTGGTATCTGGTTGGATCGCCCGCTTCGGAGTACCCAATATCCTGACCACTGACCAGGGGCGACAATTTGAATCCTCCTTGTTCCAGCGTCTTATGGATATGTGCGGTATCAAAAGGATTCGCACTACAAGCTATCACCCGTGCGCAAACGGCATGGTAGAGCGCCTGCACCGCCAGTTGAAGGCAGCGCTCATGTGCCACGCTGAGACCTGGACGAGAGCCCTACCACTCGTGCTTCTCGGCATGCGGACGGCACTAAAAGAAGACATCAAATCGTCTTCAGCTGAACTGGTGTACGGCGAGACGCTTCGTCTGCCCGGTGAACTCATCGTACCGCCTCAAGACACAAGGAGACCAACAGATGTTGAGGACTTCGTGACCCAGCTAAGGAGCAGGATGAAAACACTTCGACCTGTCCCCGCATCACATCATACCAAGCCGCTGTCATTTGTCTACAAAGACCTGGCAACGGCTACACATGTTTTTCTCCGAGATGACACCGCACGAAGGTCTATGCAACCTCCATATTCAGGACCGCACCGCATCTTGGAGAGGCGAGATAAAACTATCACCTTGGACCTCGGTGAGAGACATATCACAGTCAGCATTGATCGTGTCAAACCAGCCCACATTGACGTGGATTTCACGAGCACCCAGGCTGGTGCATCACAGAGCAGTAGCCCTTCTCCAATGCCTACTGATGCAACCTCAACGCCAGTACCAGATGCAGCTTCATCATCACCTCCTGCCTCACCTACTCCTATAGCATCTCCTGCCTCAACTTCTACACCTTCTTCTTCCCCTCCTACTCCCATACCATCTCCTTCCCCACCTATTCCTGTGCCATCGCCTGCACCGATCACTACCAGAACCGGAAGGAGAGTCAAGTTCAGGGATATCTTAGATTTGTAAGATGTGTAAGTTTAGGGATATTTTAGATAAGATGTATATTGTTTTAGTTTTATTTTATTATTTCGTTTGAGTTTTATTTTATTATTTCGTTTTAGTTTTTTTTTTTCTCTCCCCTAGCGTTTCTTTCTCCGTAGGGGGGTGGTGTGGCGACACTGAGTAGTCTGTTGCCGCCCTTATTTTTAATGTATGTAGCAACCTTTCTAAAATGTCATGTCATGTCATGTCAATGTCAAGGACTTGCAATTTGCATCCGTTAAAATATCTAAAATATGGTCTTGTAATTTTCTGTGTTTTAATCACTGTGAATCTCATGACTCCATGTATATTTTTACTTTTGGATATCTCTGATGTATAATTAAACGTGTCAACCCGATCTGGACGCTTTAATTACCATCCAAATCTCTCCAAATAACCTTCTGTTAAAAATCTGGTAAGTAAGGGTACTAATACTTGTATATTCTGAAAGAGGAATCAATTTATTGAAGGTGATTCTAAAAGTTTTTTTTTGCATTTTATTTTACAGGTAATTAACCTGTAACTGTGAGTTTGTTCATTCAAATTAAATTAACCTCATTGAGCGCTGCGTTATGCCAAACCAGGTATATCTCCTTTTGTCCAACATTCGGCCTTTGAAGGCCAAAGCATGGTTGTATTTTATCCAAAATTGTTTATAGCATTGTCTTGTGGTCACAGTTACAAGTGGGTCAGCTATAGTTTATTTTAAAACTGTTTATTTAAATTGTGCGACACGGTTTTCTGGTTTTGTTCTTTTTTGAATAGTATTGAGTCACTGTTTCTACGATTATAATTTAAGCATTTTATTAAAATAAATTTTGCAAAGGGGCATTGTTTAAAAAAGCTTTGCAAAAGAGTGAAAACAAATTTATATATTAATCTATCTACATGTTATTGTAATTTAGCGTTCTGCTTGTAAAAATGTTCAGTAGGATTAAAATTTCTTTAAATCTCTCTACCAAAATTAACTATTGTATCAAAGTCACTCACCCAAGGTTCACCGTCTTCACCTTTCAGGAATTGCACCTGTTTTTTGTTATTCTTCTGAAACTTGGAGTTGTCTGAATCGTCAGACCCCACCTTCTTGTCCCAGGCCTGCCAACGACGCACCTGGAAATATTTTATGATCACTTTAAATTCTACACGAAGGAAGTTCGTGTGTATTTTGATTTCGTAGTATTTTGGACCACATACAATCTTGATATAACTACTCTATATTTTTACTCCTTGATACTTCGCCTTATCGAAATAGTACGAAAACAATCAGATAATGAAATGAATTGTATCTGTATTTGTTATCGGGATGTCGTCAGCATCGAATACGACAACCGTGCCTCCTTTCCGAGTGACGCCAGCTAGTGTTTCTAAGAATTTCGAAAACTATACTGACTTGGATTAAAGCATTGTTTTTTTAGCCATTGGTATTCACAATGAAATGTTTGCAAAACGCTGCATTTTTACACCATTTATAAACATAAACACTGTATAAAGCTAAACATCATTCAACGTCTGTTTATGCTGACGTTATTGTTAAATATTTTGACCGTTATTTTTTTCCCCAGCAAACGTGCACAACTGAGATTATGCATTTGTGTAATAAGCTAGATAATACCTAGCTAGATATTACTTTCCTTTGAACTTTACACACAAAATTTTGAGATTTTTTTTTTATTATGATTAGTCATTTTATTTTAGCAAAAGTACGAGTAGCCATCCCGCGACGGAATCAATTGTACTATTGAGGTAATGTCTTCAATTTCATCAATAGAAGCCACTGTTTCTTTTTTTTAGTTATCTCAAAAGGTTGTCATATAAATTGCCCATCGACCTTCTGATTTACCTACAATAGTTAAGTAACTATCTACGATATCTCCCCAATTTGCGTATCTATGATCTTTCTTATCAAGTCTCTTTTAAAAACAGATAAGAAGAAGAAAGAAAATACATTTATTCGATATCACAAACATCACCTTAAAAAGTAAAACAAAAAACAAACAAAACTTAGAAATAGTGTAAAAGGTGCTACTCAGACATCGAGTGGGTCTCCACTTAGCATGATCAGCAAGCTGGCTGCAACGCTGGTTGGCAGATAGCTTCCTTTGCATTTTATGATCAAGCTAAATTCAAGAGCACTATATACAATACAATAGAATTTTCTTTGCCAATCCAAATTAAATGCACACATTATCACAGTATGTTTGTTCAGTCTGGATGCGCGATAACTAGTGTTTCATTATTGAGTAAGACGGGATATGAGTCATCATAACAGGAATCCTTCATTTAAATTTGCTGCGCAGACAGACAATGTTACGGTTCAACGAGTCACTTCACTTGATGCATGTATAGTAATGACTAACTACCTACGAGATATTTTGAAAATGCCTGTTTGAATAATGCATAATAAACGCAATCGAAACGTAACTTTTCCCAAACCATCTGCTGATTAGTCAGACCGAACCATGTATATGCAAACAAAAAAACAATATGTATTTTCAATTATTATTTTTATTTTGCTGAAACCTTTAGTATTGTAAATCTATAGTAAAATATATCTATCCTCCTCTCTTCCAATATTGCTGTGCCCAAACTGGGTCCATATTGTACTGGTCTATATCTTATATCTTTAAAAACAATATGGAATGTAATATAAAGCTATTGAGTATAGGTACGTTATAATGAATACCAAGTCGACTAGGAGCAAAGTCTTCTATAATTTTTATGTCGTGGCCAGATCATAACATGACTGCGAAGCGAAGCAGGGTTTTGTTGACTCTTTTTTTTCTCCTCGACGACGACATGGCCATCCATTTCATGATCTGGTCAATTCCTTTGATTTGGCCACGACATTTATAATATTAGTCTTTGACTAAGAGTCGAAGTGGTCGCCATAACTGAAATAGGTCGGATGGTTTATAATCATATACTGAAACTGAACAGCGGCTTCTACTTTATAATAGAAGTCTTTGATACTGAATACCACAGATCAGTGTCACTCTCAACACCACTCCACTCATGCTCGTTGTCCAAATAATACGATTTTGGGCTTGGTCTCCTTGACTGCAATCCAGTGATAACGACTGATGCATTAAAGAAAATAACAGATAAACGTATTTTTTTTATGGCAGAGGTGGCAAACGAGCAGACGGATTACCTGATGGTAAGCGATTACCGCCGCCCATAGACACCCGCAACACCCTAGGAGTCACAAGTGCGTTGCCGGTATTTAAAAGCTTGATGTTTCTCAAGGTCATAAGTAGACTTTTCACAACTGAATTTACTTTGCAGTTTTGCACGACCTACTTACTTATTAGGCCCGCCTCTCATCTCGCAAAAGGTTCGATCCGCCTGCGCAGGAGACGGGCAAAAACTGACCTTGTACCACAACCGAAAGTTCACCAAGAACGTTACTGTTCGTGCCTTGTACTCACTTCACTACTGTTGGGTGGCACCAAGGTGTGGAACTATTAAAATGTCAATCATTGACTGTTGCGTAAGGATTATTCCTATAGTGTTATTGTTATTTCTTTATAAGTTTTGCTGCAAAATGTCTTGAGTCCTTAAAGAATTCGTATCATTGAAATCATTTAAATGTCGAGAAAAATGTAAAATGTCTGTATTCATAATATCATGATCATCTTTATTGATGTTATAATTCTCGTCTTATTTGGAGTCGGTTTGCCTTATATTTGCTCGTTTCTTATTTACTAAATAATTTAAAAAAATATCTTCACTTCATCGATAATGTCTTAAGACACGAAATAAAGTTCTCAAAAAACTTACACGAAACCCTTCTTTTCAGTTCAAACTATATGAAAATTTGCACCTGCCTTTACCGCTTTATGCTTTGCCTAACAAACCACAATCCAAGCAAGGTCAAAATCGCCAAACCATTGGTAAGATAATATAAAAACACCATCGTATTAAACGCGTGAAATCTTCGATGTGGCAAACGCGCCGACCACCTGTACTACCTGTACCAACACCTACTATAGTAGTTGGTACTACCCTCATAAGAAAAAAGACCGCAATAGATATGAAGTTTCCGTATACTTTGCGGCCTTCTTTCTTATGCGGCACTGTAGTTCGGTTACGGTTGATCAGCAGTTCCGTGAACGCTTAGCCCGAGATAATAGCTGAGATCTACTTTGGGAAATGCGGAATTATACGTGTTATTTTCAAGATCACGACGTCAATGGAAAAGTAGGCTAAACGCTGCGTTTTCTGTGATTCCGTATAGAGGCGAAGCATTTATGGAAACTAACCTTGGCGTTCGTTTATTAGTAAGAAAGAAGGGGAAGAATTTGTAGATACCTATGTTTGTAGTAATGTACGTAGCGCCGTTTTCTACAGCTCCTTTTCCAAGCACTTATTACCGTATTTACTTCGACCTCATGTGAGCAGGATACCTCAACGTTTTTTCTCTCATATTATTGAATAACTTGTACATTTGTAACTCTAGCAGAATTTTAGAAATCGCAAGAACGTCTTGAGGTATAGAGAGAGGAAACAGCTTCACCTAGACAAACTGGTGATCTTCCTTGATATTACAGATGAGCGTTTTCTTTAGACTTGGTTTAAAAGTTTTAAGTTAAAGTTTTATATGTCATCTGACTTTGACAGCGTTTACATTTCATCCACATAGTGCACCTGATAAAATGGGAGCTGTAGACAGTAATTGCTTGCCTTCTCGCAATTTGCAGAGCAACATCAATTTCTACGTCTTATCGAGGTCACAGTCGTCCTGAATCTCGGAACCTCCCATAAACACTTAAATTAATCGCAGATCTGTCAGACAGAAGCGACAGTGCCAAATGAATCAAAGTGCGGATTAGTAACCGAGGTTTCATACAATGTCATACAAAAATTTAAATTTGGCTTTTTCGGCTCATTTGACTCCTACAGCATGTACAGTTATATGTGCGGTCCGCTTACGTCCCACTAATAAGAAGAAAAAACAAAATCTACCTGTTCCTCTCGCATCTTGCAGAAGAGCGTCTGTTTCTGCGTCTCGTCAAGTTCGGCCAGGATCTCGGGGTCCACCCACATGTCACGCAAGATCTGCTGCAGCATGGTGACGGCCCTGGGGACAAGAGAAACCAAACATATAAAGCGATGTCCAAATACAAGAGAAACTAAACATATAAAATGGAGCGATTAAGATTAGGATGATGATGCTGATTCCTGTGTGGGAAGAAGTATCGACGGATATTCCTCCACTGGATAAAGACACAGTGTATATACTGTCATACAATATGGCCACTCCCCCACCCCCTAAGCCTCTGGGGTTAAGATCCGGTGCTAGTTGCTTAGCGCAACACACAACACACGCGTGTATGTCATATTTTTATGCAGATAAAAGTAGTATTAGGAAATTATAAAGAGACACTTTGTTAGGAGAATCCAGGATGTGATCGAGGTAAGATGCATGGCACAGCACCTAAAACAATAGCCTGAGCCAGATAAGCTTCAGTAAGACTTAGTGTTGTTGCCCCTACTCACGATCGTTCACACTAAGCAATCGAAAAAGAAGACCGGAACATATAACAGGTTGCTGATTAAGTAAAACGGTGAACAAAATTGATATACAATATGTACTCCTATATTCATTGTATTGTACCTTTTATCTACTTCACAACTTCCTGCGAGAAGTAACGCACTCTCTGAAGCCCTTCGTTTGGTGAAAGTGGCAACGCTTTAATAAGTGTTTGCATTTGCGATTAATCGAAGGATTTCCTGGTGATTTGCTGCTCTATTGGACATAATGATGATCTATAATTGGTTACATACCAAGCCTCTATGAATCCACTTCCGTGTTGCGAATGCATTAGAAGTGGTTGGCCTCATGTATGGCAACGACTCTACATTGTACGTATATAAGGTCATTTCGGATGTTAAGAGTACATGAGTATTTGTAACATGTATGTAAGTATGAACGCCATTATCACATACAACGATGCATTTATTTGCAATAGTAAAACATAACTATGTGTTTATAGGTGGTATTCTCGCTAAAAGCGATATCTTCCAGATATACCTTGGCTATTACGTACTCCAACAAGTTTTACATGTTCTGAAGCACTTCCTCCTAATTATATCGCCCTAATCTACAGAAATAAATACTTACACTTAACATTGGTTAGGATTTAAAACCTCCTACGTTACGTTTTTATATGCCATAACATCAATCAATACGTGATATTTACGAACCAACGTTAAAAGACTAACATAACCGTAATCGCGACCATGTTATCGGAAAAAATAATTACCTTACTACTACGGTGAATTAATTGCGGGTGATACGGTCACACAGTATCAAATATTCAAACCATAAAAAACTGATGTAAAACACGTGCTATCTATTAGGTAACTATGACAGAACAATGGGACGCAGGTCGGTCGCCTCCTCGTGCGCGGACTCCTGTGGTTGGGCAAGAACTTTGTTTCCTCCTAAGCACAGGCAGCTCGCCTGGTGCGCCCCGGACAACAATGGTTAGTTATTTCCTGTTTTACAGGGAATCACTAGCGATTGGCTAAGTACCGACAGCCCAGAGGGTACTCCTGTCCGGAGTGCACGGGGACGCGACCCTGGGTTCCTCTAGCTGCTATATGAATGCACCCCACTTAACTCCGTTCAATAGCATCCTGCACTACCTCATTTCCATCTCATTCTCATTTTCCCTACCTATTATCCCCATCCTTTTCATCATCATTTACCTCTTCCCGCATTCCTTCCCTCCTGGAGGAGCAGACCTCGACTCTAAAAAGCAACCAACCCAATCCAAGGTGTTTCCACCGTGCCGAGGGATGAATGGCTGAGGGGTTACTCAGTCTCGAACGGGGGTCTCTGAGCTGGGCCGACTCGGGGACAGTCGAAGGCCTTACCTGGGGTACGGAGCACTGCCGCAGGTGGACTTTTATTTCTTCCTTACTCGTGGGATTCAAATGGACGACCTTACGACAATTATTTCAGAAGTGAACGCCTTAAGTACCGAGGAGAGCGCGTCAAGTGCCTCCGAGGCTATGGTGCTTGGAGACATTGAGTCACAAGCCCATACCCAAAACCCCGCCGACGACAAGGGCCATACGGAACTTGGAGTTGACGCAACGAAGCAGAGCAAGAGAGCTAAGAGGCCTCTTACTGGAGCTGCTAAGAGACGATTCAACTGGTGGCGGCAGCAGGGCAAAAGCGTCGAAGATGCGGCTGCCCTGTGTGCCAAGCCTTTCGACCAACTGCAGGACTTACCGGAGGTTCAAGCCAAGGCTACGGAACTCCAAACTAGGACTGCAGTTGCTACAAAGCGTCCCAGGTCCGAAGAAGCCTCTCCTAGGGAACGACCGAGCAAGGCGGCAAAGCGCGGGCCCTCAGGGCCCACCTATACCGAGGTAGCTGGGTCGGTTCGGGTCGGCATCACTGCCGAAAGACCGATGGGAGAGGATGAACATAGACTGGTGATGAGGGTGATCGGCAATGCGATTGACTCCGCCCCCCCGGAAGAGGAGATAGAGCCGCGTATCACGCGGAGTTCACTCAAGGCGGGGTGGATGCTTCTCACGTGCTACAATAAGGATACGCGCGACTGGCTTGCTAGTCGCGTATCGGACCTAAAGCCGTGGGAAGGTGCCCAACTTAGACTTGTGGACGAGGCCGACCTCCCCAAGCCTTACACGGGCGTCGCCTGGATCCCGGACGAGACCTTAGAGCCTAAGGTTCTCCTGTACCGGCTGCACAGGCAGAATCGCAGCCTCGGTTGTTTATACTGGAGGGTGCTCAACGTCAAGAAGGAGGAAAGGGGGCAAACGGTCACTTTCTCCTTTGACCAGACCGCGTTGGACATCCTCCAGGAAAACAACTTTGAGGTACACCTGACGTCGGGAACAATAGGGACTGGGCTCGTTCACATCCGGGTGAAGGGCACAAGACCAGCCACTGAGGTCCAGGACAAGAGGACTCCTCCCGCCACTACGCAAGCACGGGATCCCAATGGAACCGCGGCTTCCACTAGTGTGCAGGCCGAGCCAATTAGGCAGCCCGTACCCACCAACCCCGTTGCCAGACCATACAGGCAAGTGATGATTCCGAGCGGTGCCCCCAGGGCCGGCTCAGCGAGTCATCACAACAGGGGAAGGACTGGGAGCATGGCTGCACCTAGGGTCCAAGCTGGACGGGCCACCGGGCCGGTTACGCGAGGGGGTAGTAGAGTAGCGCGGGGGGCCACCAGGGGGAGGCCCGGGAACAATGGTGCGAGAGGGCTCGCGAGGGGACGGCCAGTGCAGCTCCCCTCCATAGCTAGCGAGCACTCGAGCAAGAAGGCGGCGCGCAATCCCCTGAACAACCAACCTCCTCCCCCACACACTTAACAGTAACACACCGCAACAGACACAACACACACAACACTTACACTAAACAGTCCTACTTGTCCAACCCATCCTATCCTTCTCCTATTCCCAATTTTCCTTCCATACTCACTCCTAAAATGTTTAAAGCCATACAAGTTAACCTACACCACGCGAAAGCGGCGAGCACCATCCTGTGCCAAACCTTCGCAGAAGAGAAACTTGACATGGCTCTCATACAAGAACCGTGGGTCCACAAAGGGAACACGGTCTCGGGTCTCAACTCAGCAGGTAGGCTGCTGTTCAATTCCGACGGAGTAAGACCCAGAGCTTGTATAATTTTTAAGAAAAACTTAAATTTCTTACCAATTCCTTGTATGTGCACAGATGACTTGGTAGCAGCGTATGTAGCATTGCCAGGCAGCGACGAGAAGGTAGTTGTCTGCTCAGCTTACCTGCCTGGCGACACATCGGATCCAACATGGCAACTAGAGCCCCTTGTCGAATACTGCCGGGAGCAGAAGACACAACTGCTGCTTGGCTGCGACTGCAACTCCCATCACACCACGTGGGGTAGTACCAATACCAACCGAAGGGGTGAGTTACTATTTGACTTTCTTATATCTAACAACATCCAGGTTCTAAATGTGGGCAACGCACCGACGTTCGTAACGTCCGCTAGACAGGAGGTTTTAGATATCACTATTTGTACGGATCGGCTTGTTGACCGTATAAATAGCTGGCATGTAAGCAATGCAGTATCTATGTCAGATCATAGGTATATTAGATTCAATCTAACCTTAACTAAAACTTTAAGTGTAGAATCCTATCGCAACTGTAGGGCTACGAATTGGGACGGCTACCGCAACGACCTAAAAGAGAACCTCAGTACGATAAGTAAATCCGTCAAAACTAGGGATCAACTAGAATACACGGTTGATGCTGTAACTGCCGGTATTGTCGATGCCTATGTTGACAATTGTCCCCTTAAAACCATAGTTACTAACCGAAACGTACCATGGTGGAACGGCAGATTACAGAAACTTAGGCAATCCGCCCGGGCCCTATTCAACAGGGCTAAGGCAGATGGGAATTGGAATGCATATAGCAGAGCCCTCACGGGATTTAATAAAGAACTTAGGAAAGCTAGAAGGAGGTCATGGCGCGGCTTCTGCGAGGAGATCAAGGGAGCTGCACATGTTGCCAAAATATATAAGATCATGGCCAAAACTCCCTCTAATCATCTGGGATTCCTTAAGAAACCAGACGGAAATTTCACTACCACGCCTAGGGAGACCCTTCAGCTGCTGGCAGAAGTGCACTTTCCAGGGTCGGACGTGGTCAACGCGAGGCTCACCTCAGTCAGCACGGCTCAGTCTAACGCTAGACCGAAGACTGAGGACTGGAGGATGGCCTCGGTTGTATTTAGACCCGACCGGGTTAGATGGGCTATAGACAGCTTCAAGCCCTTTAAAACCGGTGGGGAGGATGGAATCTTGCCAGCCCTATTGCAACAGGGCATTGATACCGTCCTTCCGGTGGTGACGAAAATATTCAGAGCCAGTTTTGCCTGGGGCCATATACCCCACAAGTGGACCATGGTTAGAGTAGCGTATATCCCTAAGGCCGGAGATCGTGAGAAGTCACAGCCCAAGTCCTACCGACCTATAAGTCTCACTTCTTTTCTACTAAAAACAATGGAGAAGGTCATTAACGTGCACATTAGGGAATCTTACCTATTGGAGCGACCTCTGCATGCGAAACAACACGCTTATCAGAAAGGCAGGTCGACGGAAACGGCCCTGATGGAGCTTACCGATAGAATAGAGAGAGCACTAGATCAGAAGCAAATTGCCCTCTGCGCCTTTCTAGACATTGAGGGAGCTTTTGATAACACCTCAACTGACGTTATACTGAAATGTATGAAGATGCGGAACATTGACTTGACTACAATAAACTGGGTTAAGTCAATGTTGACTAATCGGACAGTCAAAACAACACTACTAGGAGATACTCTGGAAGTGAGACTAACACGAGGTTGCCCGCAGGGCGGAGTTTTGTCTCCTCTAGAATGGTCCCTTGTGGTTGACTGTCTGATTGAAGAGCTCAACGGAGCAAACCTGGACACACAGGGCTATGCAGATGATCTGGTTGTGTCAATAGTGGGGGGGTGTCCCTCTGCTATTTCAGAACAACTGCAACAGGCCCTTTTCAGGATAGAACGGTGGTGTAACGAATTCCAGCTCTCAGTAAATGCAGGGAAAACAATTATAGTCCCCTTCACCAGGAAAAGGAAAATGGAGGGCTTAATGCCTCCAACGCTTTTTGGCAGGACCATACCGTTTTCACGGGAAGTTAAGTACTTAGGATTAATTCTTGATGACAAACTTACCTGGAACAAACAAGTTGACCATATCGTAAGGAAGGCTAAGATAGCGCTAGGTGCATGCTGTCGGCTGGTGGGATCCCGGTGGGGGCTGCAGCCCAAATCGGTGCTGTGGGCCTACACAACCATAGTGCGGCCGATGGTTGCCTACGGATGTGCAGCGTGGCACAGTAAGACCCAACAATCGACATGCATCACTGCACTTAACAGCCTACAAAGAATTCCTTGTCGAATGGCTACAAACTCTATCTCATCAACTCCCACTGCAGCACTAGAGGCTATTTTAAACCTCGAACCGCTGCACATCCATGTACAGAAGGAGGCCAGGATGGCCATGCTGCGTGCTATGGACGGTGGCAGGACAGTCTGGCAATCAGTGGTAATGAGGGATCTCTTTGATGCACTCATTGTAAACCCAGCACTGGCCATGCCATCCGACGGCCTCTTAAAGGAGTACAGTTTCAACAAACTGTACACGATTCACGTACCGCGTAGGGACGAGTGGAACTGTGCGGTTCCCGAAACTCTCAAATCTGGTGACCTCATCTGGTTCACAGATGGTTCCAAAAAAGAGGGTTTTGCCGGTGCTGGAGTATGCGGTGGAGACTCGGAGACGAAGCGGTCATACAGTCTAGGCTCGCATGCGACGGTATTTCAGGCAGAGATGTACGCAATAATAAGATGCGTACAAGAAAACCTTCTGAGGTCCTATCAAAATAGAAACATAATCATATGCTCGGATAGTCAGGCAGCCCTTATGGCACTGAAATCACATGAGATTGATTCAAAACTTACCCTTGAGTGCGCCAATGCACTTAATCAGCTAGGAAGGCACAACAAAGTCACCTTATGTTGGGTGCCCGGGCACAGTGGCATCAAGGGGAACGAAATAGCAGATGAGCTAGCTAGGAACGGAGCGGAGGCACCAGCTATTGGACCCGAACCAATAGTGGGAGTGCCTCGTTGCACTGGAAGAAGAATGCTGCAGGAATGGGCTAAGGAACAGAGTAGAACACTCTGGGCTAGTGCCCCAGGCCAAAAGCATTCAAAAGCGCTCATATCTGGTTTTTCGCGGGAATACACGTCTAGAGCACTACGACTTCTTAGGCCTGGACTTAGGATTCTAGTCAGAAGTCTAACTGGCCACTGCAAGCTTAACAAACATCTCTATCAAATGAAGCTTGCAGATACGGACGAGTGCCGATTCTGCCTCGAGGAAGAGGAAACTCCTCTTCATATACTCTGCGAGTGCGAGGCACTGGTCCAAGCCAGAAGCCGATCTCTAGGTGGACCGATGGTAACTCCAGAGGTCATTAGGGAACTCGATCCCAAGTGCATCCTACAGTTCATTAGAAATATTGGCCTTGAGGATATAATTTAACAGGGGCAGTGATCACAATAGATCTACCCAGGTCGCAGTGATCCATTAGGGCCCTCCTTTGGTCCTATACTCCTTTACCCCCAAATAATAATAATAATAATGACAGAACAATACAAATGGCAATAGTTCACAAGAACTCTTTCTTGACCTTTTCATTAAAGATAATGTTGCGGTTAACCAGCGAAAGCTAGTTTTCTTAAGCTTTCGAAAACCACACACATAAGTTAAACACTGATAAAGCTAAAACCAAACTTTCTTTTTAAATGAATCGAATTCCCACGTTCAATGACAAAACATTTAAAGCCTAGCGAATAGTTAAATGATTTAACTCTGACATGAAATACAGCTTTATTAAACAATGTCAAAATGAGTTTTAAAACGAAATCAAAAAAAATAGAGAGAGAAAAAAACCTCCTAGAACATTGGATTTACAGCTGCAGTGGTACAGGATACAACAAGAGATGAAGACGAGAAACGAGATATTTAACCACCAAATTGTGACGAAAAGTATGCTCCTTTAGAAATGTTTAAAAAAACATGAAAGTATATAAATTATGTTCTGCTAATGAACCCATTCTAAAATTGTAGAAGAAACTAAGTTTAATGATTAATAAATATAAATATATGAGTTTTAAGCCAGAAATCCGATAAAATTCTAAGTTTAAATACAACATAAAATAGGGAAGTTTGTTATAGCAAAGCTGTTGCAGAACGTCAAAAAATTATTTTCAAAAGTAGTCAAATAAGGGCTGACGACAATACAGACATTCCCAGACTCTAATAATAATAAAGCACGACAATCGTGCTCAAGTGTGTTCACGCTTGGAATATCAATACTGTTGCTGCGCAAACGCCGCCGACGACGACGACGGACTCGTTTGAGAACTATGCATTTATAAATAATGCATGGCATGACACTGCGACAAGACAGACAGAACTTGTAGAAGTATTAGAGACGGTTATTTCAAACTATAAAAACTATGGTGAATCTGAATTCACACATTCAAATCGATGAAAATGTAAAAGTCTAAACGCATTAATGAAACATTTGTTTGCATAAAGTCTTTACAATGGAAGGGGTACAATAGCACTTAAGAATGCAACCGCTTTCCGGCATCTTAAACGTTACAAAATTCTTCTGGTAAAGAATCGTGTTTTCGTTTTCAAAATTTGTATCTTACAAAATGTTGTATTTATTTCTAAAGAAACTAGGGCATGGAACCGGTTTTTCCCGGTTCCGAATAAACCGGGAAAACCCGGTTCTGTGTAATAAAATAAAAACCGGTTCTACAAGTCATAAGAACCGGTTTTTTCGGTTCTTCAAGATTTTAAGCAGCGTATGATCATTTTATGATCATTTCTTTCACCATTTAGTTAAAACCGGAAAATAATGCTTTCAAAACCAATACGCCAATACTAATCATAAAAAAGAGGAGATTCATGCGCAGTAAAGAAGGCTCAAAAGAATTGGCAATGGATCTGATTGCCAACTGACAAAGCTTAAGACTGAGGATGGCAGAATCGTGTCTTCCAAGCCTGAGCTGTTGGAGGAGGTTGAGCAGTTCTACGGACAATTATACACGACCACACGCTTACCCTTCGGTAATCTGGCTAAAGACCCAAGAGCCAAATTAAGTACACACTAAACCGAAGATATCCCGGACATCAGCTTGTATGAAATTAGAATGGCTCTCAAACAGCTTAAGAACAACAAGGCACCGGGTGAAGATGGAATTACGACTGAGCTTTTAAAAGCAGGTGGAAAACCGGTACTTCAAGTTCTTCAGAAGCTTTTAAATTACGATATGTTCGAGGGACAAACGTCTATGGCATGATACAGGAAAGTGGTGGTGTTCTTCTTCAAAAAGCGTGACAAGAACCTGCTGAAGAAATATAGACCCATTTCACTTCTGAGCCATGTCTACAAGCTATTTTTGAGAGTCATTACAAATCATCTCGCACGCAGGTTAGACGACTTCTGGCCTCCTGAACAAGCCGGATTCCAAAAAGGCTTCAGTAACATAGACCACACTCATACGTTGAGACAGATTATACAGAAGACCTAAGAGTATAGTTACAGTCTCTCCAACGGTGCCAAATCGACTATCGATATATCGAAGTGCTAAAATATTTGTATGAAAACGTCACCATGTCGATCCACCTCCAGGAAACGAATTTGAAACCAATCCGGTTGCAGCGAGGGGTGAGACAGGGAGACGTATCAAATATCGAATCGAACGAATATCTCCGAAACCGTTCACCGCTGGCCTGGAAGATGTTTGGAAGCTTATGGACTGGAGAGGACTCGATATTAACATCAACGGCGATTACATCACCTCGCCTTCGATTCACTGACGATATCGTAGTTGTGGCAGAGATCTTGGAAGACCTAGACATAATGCTCGATGGACTCTTCCAACAAGTGGGTCCTAAAATGAACATGGACAAGACTTAAATTATGTCAAATGTCCGTATCACACCCACTCCTCGGAAGGTTGGAGACTCTTCACTTGAAGTTGTTGACAAATAAATACCTGGGAGAAACAGGCCAGCTAGGTAGGTCCAACCTCAAGAAAGGAATCAACCACCGAATCCAACACGGCTGAGTAGCGGCGTTCGGGAAGATCCGCAATATCTTCACATCCAAAATACCGCAGTATCTCAAGATTAAGGTCTTTGACCTCTGTGTGTTTTGCCAGTGATGACATATGGAATTGAGACATGGCCACTTACTATGGGCCTTATACGAAGGCTCAAGGTCACCCAGAGTCTAAAGGGTAATGGAGCGTAATGTGCTTGTAGGTTCCCTACGTGATCGAATCAGAAATGAGGAGATACGTAGGAGAATTAAAGTAACCGATATAGCTCACAGAATCGCTAAACTGAATTGGCACTGGGTGGGGCACATGGCTCGTAGAGTCGTTGGGGCATAAAAGTTCTCGAGTGGCGACCGCGCACCGGAAGAGGTATAGGGTGGGCAGGCCTCTTACTCGGTGGACCGATAACCTAGCAAAGGTCGCGGGAAAGCGTTGGATGCGGGCATTGCAAGACCGGTCAGCGTGGAAATCCTTGGGGGAAGCCTTTGTTAAACAGTGGACGTCATTTGGCTGATGATGATTATAATAATTAATACTTAAGTTGTTCCAATACGATACGTTCCGATACGTGATCGAATCAGAAATGAGGAGATACGTAGGAGAACTAAAGTCACCGACATAGCTCTCAGAATCGCTAGACTTAAGTGGCAGTGGGCAGGGCACATAGCTCGTAGAACAGATGGCCGTTGGGGCAGTAAAGTTCTCGAATGGCGACCGCGCACCGGAAGGCGCAGTGTGGGCAGGCCCCCGACTCGGTGGACCGACGACCTGGTAAAGGTTGCAGGAAGCCGCTGGATGCGAGCCGCACAGGACCGGTCGGTGTGGAAATCCTTGGGGGAGGCCTTTGTCCAGCAGTGGACGTCTTTCGGCTGATAGATTGTTCCAATAAAAAAAAGGAAATTATACATATTTTGCGTTTTTTAACCTTCTGTCATTTACGTAAAATCGTGTAAAAAAAAGCGGCCAAGTGCGAGTCGGACTCGCCCATGAAGGGTTCCGTAGCAGCAAGTAACATAATATAAAAGTTTTTGTAGTTCGTTGTAACTTGAATGAAAGGTAAATTGCGGTTTACGATTTATGACGTATTAAAAAAAACTACTTACTAGATATCGTTCAAACCAATTTTCGGTGGAAGTTTGCATGGTAATGTACATCATATATTTTTTTTAGTTTTATCATTCTCTTATTTTAGAAGTTACGGGGGGGGGGGGACACACATTTTACAACTTTGGAAGTGTCTCTCACGCAAACTATTCAGTTTAGAAGAAAATGATATTAGAAACCTCAATATCATTTTTGAAGACCTATCCATAGATACCCCACACGTATGGGTTTGATGAAAAAAAAATTTTTGAGTTTCAGTTCTAAGTATGGGGAGCCCCCTAAATTTATTGTTATTTTTTCTATTTTTGTGTGAAAATCTTAATGCGGTTAACAAAATACATCTACTTACCAAGTTTCAACAGTATAGTTCTTATGGTTTCGGAAAAAAAGTGGCTGTGACATACGGACAGACAGACAGACAGACAGACATGACGAATCCATAAGGGTTCCGTTTTTTGCCATTTGGCTACGGAACCCTAAAAACTTAGAAGAACCGAAAGAACCGGGTACCCGGTTCCAAGTAGCTATCGGAACCGAAGAACCGGTTCTTACTAAAGAGGTCCGGTTCTGCACCCCCTAAAAGAAACTAAACATAGGGCAAGTAAATATTACCGACAGATGCTTAACTTTAATGATAATAATGCAAAAATAACGTGTTATAAAGTACCATAAACTAATAATAATCCTGGAAGCAACTCTCCAATAATGTATACCTTAGAATATAAATAACATTAAGTTCTCCAACAAAGCTCTAGTCGTGACGAGTATTGCCGCATACTAAACAGGATTTTACAATACACCACACAAGTAACAACAAAGCAAGCAACAGCACTATAGGTCGTTGAAAAAACAGTGGGGCTTACTGTACAATATTGTAATGGTAGGTGAACTAAAAGTGAAGGTAACTTCGAAGGTTTATCTGATTTGGCTTATATACGTTTTATAAGAGGTAGGAACCTGTTAATATTAGGAACCTGAGGATATTACTGAACCTGCAAATAAAAAGGTAGTAAATAAAGAGGTAAATAAATGCAATTATTCCAGTAAACAAGTTGCTATATGATCTGCTGATCCTATGCTGATGAATCAAGTGGATCAAAACATTTCTAAATATCTTTTCGTTATTAGTGTAATACCTAATTACAGAAACGATCTTTATCTTTTTTACCCAAATGATAAAATGTGAATTTCCTTTTTCCACGTTGAGACACAAATTCAATTTCATGTTAGCACCTCATGATAAGTGAGGGAGAAAGTGCGGATGCATGACCCTGCAAGCCTCAAACTGTGCTGGAGTGTCAAGGTCACTCGGCCTGTTGTTGTAAACTTGTTTAACACAGACAGTGTTTATTTAAGTGTACAATTAAGACGTTACAGGTAATTGGTGAGCAATGTAGGTAGTGACGTATGTGAAGTATGGCCCACCTTCCCGAGGTAACTAAAAGAACAGAGCACTCCAAAAATGGTACGATATTTATTTATTGTAACAGGTAAATGCTTCTTTAAAGTAACTCTGTTTCTTTGAATTTAATTGATCCTATTTTAAAACAATATGATTTGTAGTGTGACTAAGGTTGAATAAAATTACCCTAAGTACTATAGAAACGTGAATTTCTTATTCCCAGTAAGCAAGCAATGCAGAAATTGGCAACATTCGAAGAAACATTACTCAATAATCTTTTTACCGTAAATATCTTTTCACCGTACATTTCTAGTCAACTAAAATACCATTATTACCTGCTACGTATCATAAAAAGGAAAGACTATTATTAAAAATTTCCTTCTAAACCATTAAAACGCTAACATTCGAATGCAAACAACGTATAAACTAGCTTTAAGAAAGATTTACTCCCACACTGTTACCAAGTATATATGAACTGCTTGTTAAATGTCATAAAATTGTTAACTTTCTGTCATTATTACGATATTCTGCACCCCACTGAGCTGAATTGATGTCAATTAACACAATTGACTTATTCTCTCCACGGTCAATGGTCGTGAAATCCAGTTGAATTTATCCAGTTTTAATGAGAATATACTTAGTTACTTTTTATTCCACTTAAAAAAGCACCTCTACAAATATAGCAAAATATGGATTTAAAAACTGAAAAGCTTAAGTTACATAACCTTTATCCCCATTCCCTTGGATTAATAATAGAGGAGTTTCAATTTTTATGGAAGTCAGTCTTTAAAAAAAAATATGTATAAAGATTCCCCTTTAAGCTGGAATCTCCTGGAGGACAAAATATAAAATTGATTTTGTCTCCACTGACTAATTAACTGATTTTGATTGACTGATGGATTATTATAACTCCATTGCTGGTTCTAAATCCTAGAATCAGCTGAAACTATTTAAACTGGGGTATCTTTCTACTCATAAAACTTAACGGGTTTCTCCTCGAATCGGAAAAAAAGTTCCCCATAATATCAGTTGCAATACAATCCATTTATTCAGTAGACAGCACAGCACAAGCACTTAACATATACAGAGAAATAACGATAATAATAATTAAAATACAATTTAAGTAACACACAAACACTTAACATACAAGGAAACAAAGAATTCAAAGAAAGGAGGAGGTTCTCAATTTGTTACTCTTTTTTTTTTTTTGTTGGCCTGTTAGAAAAGTTAAAAGAAAATTCGCGAATTGACTATGGGTTCGCGGCTACACATGTAACTATAACGATAACGAACTATTGTATAATGTAAGTTCATTTCCAATTTCTTCAGCATTTTAAATAAAGTATTGTCTGAAAAATGCATGAAAAATAAAACAATCTGCATTTTAAAACAGCTACACTGAAAATGACAGTTGTCATATCATCATATGGCACCTAATGGCGTCACAAAGCGCGGGAAAGTGGGTTAGCCCAACAAACAATTTGGAGGTTAAGTTAGCCGTGTCAAAGAGTTCGCAATACGTTTTCTAACACCTTCCAGTATTTTGTGTTCTCTACAGTTCGCGGATTTTGCTTTTGTGGTATGGTGTAATAAAATAGGTGTAGGGCCCTTTATGTGGATAACTGAGGCTTTTTCATATTATAGTTACTAAGTATACAGGCTGTAACAAAATTGGCGTAGGACCCACCCTATTAAACTCTAAAAAAGTACTTCTCATACAAAGTTGGCCGATCAACTGACCCATTTGTATGAAAAGTTGAGACTTCAGTATAGGTTCCGAGGGAAAAGTTTTCACTATGATGAGTAGGGAAGAGTCCCTGTTCCGGTTTTCGAGAGAGGTCTTTTTATACCCTGTCTTAATTTTCCATAGAAAGTTACTCAATAAACTGTTCTGTTATTGAAAATAGTATTATGGATATTCAATCAAATAGATTTTTGTGACGGTTGTATAAGTTTCTTTGGGAAGTTTTTCAGTTTCATACGAAACATCTACCTTTATCATTATTCAACTGTGTGACTGTGTATGTATCTACATACATCCTTTCCATACAAGCTACATATTCGTTAAAATGGGGTTCCTGCTGTATATAGTACAAGAATAGGCCGAGCTTTGCAAGCTTAAGGTTGAACGACTCTTTAATGGAGGCAATGGGACAAAAAAATACGCGAACCGAGTACGCTCGCCTCGGTGTGGAGTGGAATATTTATAATCATGTTGAGTTGACTCATTAATGTAGGTTGTTATATTTATTTACATGACTCGGTGGCGTAGTGGTTAGCATTCTTGACTTCTGTCTGATTCAAGTGTCGTGGGTACGATTCCCAAATTCCTACACAGCATTTTTTTTTATTAGTCACTTGGTCTCATTTACCACTAACGGTCTCTGTACTATAAATAAAGTATTCTGTGCTAATAGAGAATTCGGATTGTTGGGGTATGTACATAAAATATAAATATCTCAATGGGTGTCTACGCATTTTTTGTACATAACATAGGTAAGTACTTTCCTTGACTGGTACAGGGATACCTAGTTTGGGTCCCAATTACCGTGTG
The DNA here is from genome assembly GCA_958295455.1 of Coleophora deauratella. Taxonomy (NCBI): domain Eukaryota; kingdom Metazoa; phylum Arthropoda; class Insecta; order Lepidoptera; family Coleophoridae; genus Coleophora; species Coleophora deauratella. The sequence goes on from OY282406.1 coordinate 3,237,748, forward strand.
ATCTGTCACTGGACTATTATTATTTCTGCTTGGTTTGTGAAAGGGCATTTCCTCAGCCCCTTATTTTAGCTATCACCATCTTATCTAAGTTTTGTCGCTACACACTGAGTTCCGGTTACGTTCCGGTGTACTGAGATAAGATAGGTACTCGTACCTAGCCAGTTCTACATTGCGATGAAGAATCTAGTAAGCTAGCTCCGATATTCAAGACCATCACTTACCGTCAATTGACATGATACCATGATTACATTCCACACTGGTAATATTTATTTAACTTTACCTAAGACAGTAGGCTTCGTAACTTCCAAATAAGCCTAATGCCAATTTTAACCTTAAACTCAAAAAAGGTAGGTATGATCTCTCAATATTTTTTGGCAAGTACAATAAAACTTATAATTTCAGTCATTAAAACTACTAGACCGTAATTTCATTTTACGCGGTTTTGGTATTCCAAATTGGTAAATTTGCGAGGTCAATGTTCTGCCCGTACAGTCACTGCACCGCAAAAAGCGAAAATAGACATAAAGCGAGCGACATTTACCTACTTTTTGTTTTTCAAGGGTCTTAGTATCTTTTTCTTATTACCGAGTGAAACAAATTAATCGTTTATCCTTAAGGGTAGGTATGCCTAATATAAACTGTAATTGCACTTAGCATCACTCGCGGTAACGTGTAGGTCATTAAGAAACAAGTGCATTGACCATTAAAAAATATCTGTAAACCATCGTTATAGCTATTTACAAAAGGTATTTGGCAGATCTGATAAGGTTTTAATTAGGGTTTCGTACAAAAAAACAAGGTTGTTTATAAAGACGGAGATATTTGTCTTCAGTGGAACTCGACTATGTACTACCTAAGTTCTTTTCGAATAGTAGGTTTTTAAAAACTGTGTTAATGGATAACAGCATAGCTTATCTAGGTCTAAATCAGATGTGAAGTCAATTAAAAACAGTAACTTTAATTAAATACAAGTATTTGGTTGAAATAGGTATATGAGCCAACGAATATATAGTAGAAACCTTTAATTTTTAAACAAATGCACATCAAGAAAAACACATTATTGAAAACAATTTTAAATTCTTCCTATTTCGTCTCCAATCTGAAAAGTTATACTACTTCTCATACGAAGTTTGTAAATCTCTTAAATGAAATGGTCGAAGAAACGTAAGGTCTAGAAAAAAGCGGGGTAATTTCGCCTCATTTTATGGTCATTGAGAGAAAATTGTTGCTCCATCATCACTGTCCTCTTTGGCTCGGTTTTCTCGTGAGCCAGAATGTTAATCGTATAAGATTTGCTTCGATCTGTCAGTTGCAAACATGTGACGCTGTTGCTTAGTCTCTGGGCTGGACTATTAACATGAAGGCCTAAGAAAATTGTTGATTTGAGCACTTAGAACAATTTAGGTGAGGCAAACGCTACTCAACTACAGATAGTTCTCTCGCCAATGTAATAAAATAAATACCATATTTCTTTTTCACGATTAAACCATACTTCCAAGGGATTTAAAGGCAGACATATAGTTTATAATCTGTATGTATCAATACATAAATCGCTTTCCTCCAGCTTTCGAAGTCATTAGGCACCAGCCAGATACTGAATACGTCTGTATAGGTACGTATTGTATTGTCTGGCTGGAGTGTCAGACATAGTTAGTTGGAGCCCCACATGGTCGATAAAATAGCACAGTATAGCGCTCGTGTGTGACTCAGATGCCCTTTAGACATATTTGAAGCCCCACATGGCTGGCACTGTGTTGTTAATTTATCAAATTATATCAGATCAGGATTCCCCCAAAACACCTACATTGTATGAATCATAGTCTACAAAAATAAATACAAGCATGATAATAATGATAATAATAATCTTCATGTACGATTAAAATAATAATCACTTGATCAAGTTTGTCACTTATATTAGGGGATCTACATTTAAGTCATTGGGTTTCTACGCAGTTTATTTATGAACATTATACCTTCATTGACTGACTATGAACCTCAATAGTTTGAAGAAAAATTAACCACGGCTTGTACTCTTGAAACTGTATAAGCTTCCCTAAGGAACCTATACTCAATTCGTAAAATTTGTGGACTCATACTAATTGATCAACTGATCTATCAATTATGTAGGTATTTTAGAAGAACCCTATACCGTCACCTGAGAGTGAAAACCTCGGGAACGCAAAATTGCATGACAAAGTATAAATATTATTTGTTGTGTACCTAATTTTGGGTGTCTCGATATAGATAAATACCTTATCATCATTCTCATCATCAGCCGAAAGACTTCCACTACTAGACAAAGGCCTCCCCCAATGATTTACCCTATAAAACTTATAAATATATGGGTCATTCTGTAATACTTAGGGTTTATTTTAAAACCGTAAGTATAAAAAATGGCATAGCTCTGTTACATCAAAAACTTAAAAAAAAACTTAAAAATAATATTTTCTTACAAACACTAATTACCAAGTGACTTTCGTTTTTGACTAATTATAAAATTAATTTGCGCAACACTAATTAAATATGTTGATTATCATAGTCACAAATTATAAGTGTAAGTTAAAATTAATTAGATATAACTTACATTAATTGCGTCACTCAGTGGTGCAACTGAATGCAACTCACTAATATACTATGTAGTTTTTATTCGCAACTTTGCTTGTTTATTGTAAAAATGAAAAGTCCACGTGCGAGTCGGATCTTACGCAAATAGGGTTCCGTATGAAGAACATTTGAAAAATAATACAGCATGAAGTTGTATTCGTTTCGTTTCGATTATCTGAGACTTCAGTATCATGAATTCAAAAAACGAATACTGAACCAGTTTCCCCCATTTTTTTTTCAGTTTCATGAGTAGAACACTTAGTTTAAATAAATTCAGCAGATTTTGTTAAATACAGTTATACAGTTTCACAAAATCCTAGCGACATACACGCTTCTCTAGCTCAGCTACCCAAAGAGGATCTCGGCCTCCGACACCTAATGTCCCAAGTTCCTTCTATCCTGCATCATATTTTCATGTCCACGCGATCTTAATTTTTACCATTTATTACAAAACAATTTCCATGCGTTAAAAACATATTCTATAAAAAACGGATGTCCACAATCGTAAAAATGGAAGCGACAATAAAATTAGTCCATAATGATAGCGAACCGCGGTGCTCCATTTGGGCATTGTTTAAATAATTGTGATAAAAATTAGTTCCAACTATAACTGCATGGTGTGCATTAAACTGGTTTGTCTGGTTTATATTATATTATGTAATATATTACGTTATGGGTACACTGTTCCGGAATATAATTGCTATTACTGATCTGAGAACCGAGAGCCGTGGGTTCGATTCCCACCCGGGGTAAACATTTCTGTGATGAGCAGAATTGTTTTCTGTCTGGGTGTATTATTTGTATGTATGTATCTATGTAAACGATTTATCAGTCTCTAGTTCTCTCAGTACAGGGAATCTTAGTTTTTTTTACCCTCAATTGGTAAGTCCTTGGCATCATCTCACCTGATGGTAAGTGACGATGATGCCGAAGATCGGAGCTGTTTGGAGCCGGATGATCGTCTGTGATTTTGATTTGTCCGGTATTTTTTTACAAAAAACTCATATTCCTTTTTTGAAAACAAACGAAAATCTGTGGCTATATGTAATTTTTACCTACCACTAAGCTTAATTTTATTTTTTAACTTTTTACGTCCAATCCAAACCAACTTCCCTGGCTTACACATTAATATCCCGTCCTTTGCTCGCACAGGCACAGTCGACGACGCGAAGTAATATCAGCGCAGAGCTGCGTGTGCGCACAGATCATCAACGATAAATGCTAATTGTACTTCCTAACTGGAGCATGAACTAGCAGGTGACTTTTCACTGTCACGCCGCGATGTTCGATACGGCTGTGGCTGCACCGATGTGACATGCCCATGCGCATATTGTGAAATGGTTGGACTTTTAGATGAAACAGCTGTTGACAACCGAAAGACTGATAGAAAAGAAGCAGAAAATGATCACTGATCAAGACAAAAAGTTATTTTTTTACATTAAAAAATTAAAAATCTATACATATACATACTAACTAGCGTATAAATATATTTCTTTCCTTTAATAAGGGTTATCTGGAAGAGATCGCTTTTAGTGATAAGATCGCCTTTGTTTACATAAGCGTTTGTCCCCTCGTGAGAAATAAAGTATTCATACGTACACAATACATATCAATGGGTCGTGCGTGATCCTGAAGGGAGGAGGAAGCATCGCAAGTGACATAATGTGGTTGCTTACCTTGTGTTCTACTGGCCTATGTTAGATAGAAGACACCTGACATTCACACCTGCAAGGAAAATAAATTCATAACATTATTATATGTTTAATGGAAACTAAAACATTATTTATATAATAAATATATCTTTTTCTCCATCATTTCTCAAAACATCGACTTAAATAAAAAATCATTTTGATTTTGATTACATACAATAATAATAATATTTTATTATAAAAATATATCTTTTTTTATCTACTTAAGAATCTGAACAACTTTTCCCGAAACGTTATTGGACTTCCCGTACTAACCACAAATCGGCTGCTGTATAGTATGCGAAAACAACAACTTTTATGCGCGTTGCACACGTCCGTAGGTGTTAATCTGAAGCCCTACACATGCTAGAGGATGATGTTAAGTGTAACACCAGGCAACAGGCAAACGTCGTCGTCTACACCTTTAATTACGTCTGCAAATAAATGTTTTGCCTGCACGGTTAAATGGTATCACACGCTACGAGAAAAACTCCTATTTACTCTGAGCTATAATAACAAGCTTTAAAGTAGAAAGAAGCCTCACTACGGTCCCTAACGCAAATTCAGCAAAATAACTGTTCGAACATTGTATTGCGCGTAATTTAAATTTTGGTCACCTACATGTTAAAATGGCTTCCTTGTAAACTAACTGTCCTCTCTGATATAACAGCTATTTCGTCCTCATTGTTTCAGAAACAGGTATAGCACAGCTAAGTAAGCAGCAGGTAGTCAGTAGGCATTCTAGTTTGCAAATTTGACAATTACGCAAGATACTCGAACGTGGCGAGCGTTACGGATCTTACGTACGTGCATGTGTCTTTATCCTTTTACGTGATTTGCCGACAGTAATTAGGTGCGTGAAAGTATAACGTTACGTGACGTGTTACATTTTCTTCTTAACTGAAATCCTTTAGGTCAGGTTTGCGAGCTTGTCTCCGTAATTGACAACGTATAATTTTTTGCTGTGGAGTTTTATGAATTTCATATGAAGGAGTATAGTAAAATACTGCATATTTTCTTAATTATTACTTACATGTTTCATATTTATTAGTGTTTCAAGACTGTATACAATTTCCAGATTCGGTCGGTTACGAATTAAGAGATTTTTTTTTTCAATTAAATGACACCCAGTTGACCAAATTATGTTGTCTTCATAAAACTTCATAAATCAACTTCATGAGTTCAGTAAATAAAGAAATCTTATCTCAAGAAATACGTTATTATTAAAAATATATATATATGTTTTACTATACTCAAAACAGTCGTAAAAAATTATGTTGTCAATTATCCTGTGCGTTCAGCACACTCAATTTAGGTATACATACTTGTCAACCAGTAAGATTCTTTGCATAAAAGAAATACTGGAAAGAATACAATCTCTTCAATGATAATTTTCTTTATTTTAGGAAAATTTTAATCACACCTGTCATTTCTTAACAACCCTCGAAACCCGAAATCAAAATTTCAAAGATAGCAAGAATCAGTTTGGTACACAGTGTACTGAGAACATTTCCGAAAAATAGTGGTTTCTCAAAATTGCTGTGATTATTATTTCCTATCATTAAAAGCGGTCTGTTCATTTTTTTTAACTCTATCCATAGAGAATCTTAATGAAAACTTATAACAGTCGATTAACAGATACGGTATTTTTCACGGTCGCAAACGCAAATCTATTATATTCGGTCCGGAAGACTTCAGTTTATGCAAAACCCGACTATTATGCGACTCTCAGTGACATAACACAACTTGCCAATAAATACTGCCGTCAACGCAGCTTACAATTAATATTCCATGAGCGCACTTCCCGTGGCAAAAGCGTGTGTTTTGCGAGAGTAAAAAGAACCAAAGTAGCACGGATAGCTGCGTACTAGCAATTGTGTTGTATGTAGTCAAGGAAAGCAGAAACGCTTGCAAATAAATATAATATATGTATGACAACGTAACAGCTTGTCATGCACTGTTATCTAACTCAACCTCTTAACAATCCATGAGGTAAAATGAAAACTCGAAAAAAGCTCCATAATTTGAAAAAAATAATTGGGATTTAACACTGTTAGTGTAAACTGTAATATACCGTAACTGCACTGTATATGTTAAGTGATATTCTACATAATATAGGGACCAAGTTAAAGTAGCAAAAGTAACTTAATTATTTATTTTCGTTCAAATTGGCAGTGATCGGAAGTATGCAACGAGAATAATTGATTTGTCATTTTATTTTGTAATAAACTTGCTTGTTGATTTTTTTATCCTTCCCCCATTTTTCTGCTTGATCATAATATTATACTGTTATCATAAAATGATAATAGCTTTATCCTAAAATATTTCATCTTTAGGTGCCTATATTAGATTAGATAATTTATTTCATGTCAATTCGGTAATTTAATGTTTACATTACAAAAACAATAATAGGTACCTACGTCGAATTGATACGATTAAGGAAAAGTATAAGGAAAAAAATATAAAAATTGTATTGTACTTTAATTTAAAAAAAAAATAGTAAAATGTACTTCATATATGGACTGACTCGGTGGCTAAGTGGTTAGCGATCCTGACCTCTGATCCGAGAGTCGTGGGTTCGATCCCCACACAGGGCAAACTTTTCTGTGATGAGCAGAATTGTTTGCTCTGAGTCTGGGTGTATTATATCTATATATGTATGTATTTAAAAGTATATGTGTATGTATATCAGTCTCTGGTTCCCAAGATACAGGGAATCCTAGTTTGGGGCCAGCTGACCGTGTGTGATTTGTCCCAGATATTATTATTATTATTATTATTATTATTATTATTATATACTTTTTTCAGAAATTGGTCGAAAGTTTTACAAATACCACAGAGCTTTCTATGTCATGTGTTTTTACTTTTGGTACGAGTAGATCCGATATAGGTAAATGAAAATTATATGGGTAGGTACTAACCAACCAACCTATCATAAGGCGCTAAGTATAGCCAAATCGCAATATTCAATTCAAATTCTTGAAATAATGGTTAAAGCTATCACCATGGAAAAAATATATAACATACTTGAAACAATAAAAAATAAATTGTATTGAACAGAATCATTAAAATCATAGAAACTTTGATGAAAAAAAATATCCTGTAAACCCTGTATTTTGCATTAATTGCAAATTCTCTCGGAAACACAATATTTGTTTATGTTGAAACCAACACACAAAAATCGGTAATTTTAATACCTTCCATTTATCTTGAACGGTTTTTTTAACTTATTTGAAAGCCAAGAAAAGTAATAAAAACATCGAAATCTCGAGAATCTTGCGTTCGGCCTTGACGTAACCGCCGCGATAGTACCCACACTGATCTGAACTTAAAATGATTGGCGTAACGGTCGATATTAAATTATCATGCATCAACCTGCTCAGATTGACTGTACTTCCCGCCTTAAACACGAAGCGTCTCATAGACACACGAAGTTGTAGACCTACCTACATTTATCAGTGGCAATTAACAAAGCTGTACCAATTGTGGAATTTTAGTGGTTTTTAACCTTGAACCCAAAACAAACGTAAACGAAAATTAAATAGAGCGTTTAGAACTAGTGCACGAAACACGAAATTAGGGAATTTTACGCTGTTACTGAATGATTTCGATTCGTCAGACGGAAAGTCCCTTTATCGTTTATAAAAATCTGTTGCTTTATCTTATCTGGTCTAGAATCTGACTCATTAAAAAGGAAAGGCAAACCTTATCTCGTTCCTAAGTAGTTTATTAAAGACAATTTCAATACAATACGCAGAGTAGGTATATTTTCTTAAGGAGTTCCCTTTTTTTGTCCTTGTTTTAGGTACTCATTTTTCGTCACACTTCTTCTTCATCTTTGTTAGTTAATAACGGTTAATGGTTTATGCATTTTCCAAAATACCTATGTATATATACAGGGTGTAACAGAAAGGTGTGACAATAATTCAAGGTTGACTTTTACCCATCAAACTGAACAACTTTTGTTCTACAACTTTGTTCAAATCGTAAAAAAAATTTTGGACTTGTTATACAAACTTGGCTCGCCAGCTGATCGATTTGTATGAAAAGTCCAAAAAAAATTTTGCGATTTGAATTTTGAACAAAGTTGTAGAACAAAAGTTGTTCAGTTTGATGGGTAAAAGCCAACCTTGAAGTATTGTTACACCTTTCTGTTACACCCTGTATATTTCTCTTCAGGAAACAAGGGCAAGCGTTATCTGTTACATCTGTTTGTCTCCAGTCTGCGTGATCTATCATCGTCATCAACAACCTCTTCACCATACTTGTCTTTTTGACAGATGTTATCTCACTTTATCAAGGTTGTATTTGTCTTATAAAACATGTTATCTATTATCTCACTTAGGTCATTGCTGGGGTATTTTTCTTTTTTATCAGGCATATGTTCCACAGTTACATTATTTTCCAAAAGTATCTACCTATTGTATTATATGTCCTTTCATTATGATTGTTATAATATTATTTTAGTCAAAAAAATACATATACGTAACTGAATTAAGGATGTCTATCTATAGTTGTGTTTTATCTCATCAAATGCCCTATCATCTTAACTTTTGGAAACGGATCTCTATTTCCTGCCTAATAATTATTTGTACTTGATGCAAGAAAAGTTCCATAGCTTCAATCCTCCAACGGAGCGTGCAAAATCCGTATTAGATAGCGTATTATAAACCAAATTAATTGTCTGTATTCTAGTTAACTCGCATCTTCTTCGTCTGTTTATTGTCTTACATAGGTAGGTATGATACGTTTAGAAATCGAACTTTAAGTTGATTTTGGAATATCCTACCTATATCATTGTTGTACTCCATTTTGTGTGTCCTTAGCTTCTTTGTGTAGAGTACGGAATAAACTTCCCGAACCTCGGGGCCTTCAGTACTGAACACAAAGGGTCACTGGGACCAGGGGCGCCGAGTACGTGGGTGCTCGGGGGCTCAGGCACCCACGATACTTAAGCAGTGGGTGCTGAGCACCCACGAGAATAGACATAAGATGATCAGTGATTTCTGAACAAAACGAGGTCGAAAACTGACCTAAAACTTAAAGTTCTGCTACTAATCTGAGGTAATTTAAAATTTTTGCGCCCGCTTCGCTCGCGTTTAACACAACTGACATAATTACGAGAAATAAATAAAATACATCGATTTTGTATATGGTGCGAGATCTAATGGTGGCGCCTCCTGCCACCATTAGATCTAGCAACACCTAAACATTTTGTAGGGCCGGCACTGTGGGCACCCAGCACCCACGAGGTTTTCTGAAACCCGGCGCCCCTGACTGGGACCATTTTTCACTTACTTTTTCACTATCTATGAAACCACTACATTTACCATTACAACAATACAAGCAGTCTTACGCAGAAAGTGTACAATATGAACAAATACAACCTTGGGATCCCGTTAAACCACATACCACGACATGACTCATTCAATCTTCACACAAATGTAATAGACCATTGTAAATTGTATGACACTCATACAAGATCGTTATCTTCACTAATGGGCACCAATTGCTTTATTTCATTCACTTTCTTCCATTTTTATACGATGACAGAATTGTAATGTCAAGTTATTTTAATGATTTCAGTATGATTTAGATATTGTTATGGGACATTATTATTTATTATTAACAATAAATAGGTACTTCATACTTGCCCTATACTAATACATACTATAAATGTGAAAGTAACTCTGTCTTTCTGTTTGTTACGTTTTTACGGCTAAATCGCTGAACCGATTTTGATAAAAATTGGTATACAGAGAAAACTTGAATATCTACTAGGAAAGGACAGGCTACATACTCGTAGTTTTCCTTGGCGAAAACGTATGTAGAGCTAGTATTTTTTTATATTAAGTTTATTCAAAAATCTGCTACTTTTCTTACATTTTGAACTGTTTAGTATAGGTACTAACTTTGGAAAGCAGAATATGCATTATCTGCAAAAACATTCTAAGCTAATTGGCTCTTTTTTTTGCTTGTTATACCTACCTAAAATAAATTATGCGCGTTATGCAGTCTTCCAATCCAGGTCAGTTACATAAAAATAATATTAATATTCATTTGCCTACGAACCACAAAACGCATTAATGAAACTAAAATTTACCACTCAGTTTGATTCCCATTTTCAATACATACATATTTAAATGTAATGCTTTTAAACGAAATCACGATAACTTTTTACGAACTTACCAAACAATGTAAAGTTAAGCACGCACGCGAGAGAAAATCCAGGCACACTGCACTAATGATCCACAGATAAAATAAAACTAACGACAAGAGACAAATATGTCAACGTTTTTATGTGTAATAGATAAAAACTTTTTCGTCAATTTAATATTTGAAATTGTATAGTGAAAGCGCGCGCAACGCGTGCCACGGCTCCGCGCTCTCGACCGACTGGCGGGTAACACGCTCGCTCGCTACAAAGCGCTGCGTTTGCGCACGTTCGGAAGTACGCGGCCCACTGCCTGCTGCGCATGATTCTTTGGGTGATTCTACAAAATTTTTAACTAATAGGAAAACATTCCAAATTACTTTCGTGAGAGTACTTTTTACCCTGATTGACGTCACCAAAACAGCCTATAATACAATATTTTTTTGAAGTGTAAAACAGACAAACTCTTGCCGTCCCGCAATACGTGGACATGTACCTATGCCTCACACATATTATTTACTCACATTTGCAAAACAAAAACCATGTATTAACTACATTCTAGGAAAACATGACATAAAAATGTATTTAAGAAAATTATATAGATAGAACCTCTCATCCATCTCAAAATCTCAACTATTCACAACATAACATAAGCCTTTCTAACCTTTTTTCACTGGGAAGCCTAAAACAACTGCAGAATAACCCAACGGCACACTTCCGCGGCGGCCTATTACGACGAACCGAGCGTTTATCGTGAGCACGACGCGACGGAAACCTTTGTGAGGTCTCGCCTACCGGAGTATGCACTCTGCCCTCATAATAAAAAGGCCGCAAACTATACGCAGTTTCCGTATACTTTGCGGCCTTCTTTCTTATAAGGGCAGCACTAGCCTTGTATGCACTAGAAACAAGCCCTAAGTTATTGCAAGCTTTTACAAAACACGACTCCTAATGCACTAATTTGAAGCAAGTAGCGTATTGATTATATTAGAGGCCACAATGTTCAGCAAATACCAAAAGATAACTGTGACATTTAAGCTAAGTTTCAGCTGTGGTTTAGTACATTACATTTAACATCTCTAAACGAACGTTAATTATGATCTTAAAAAAAGATCTAATTATTTTTTACACACCCTGTGCTGTAGTACTATTATTCATTAGAATTAGTTTTTTTTTTCTGTATTAAGTATTGATTTCTAGGAGAAAACTGTTCAGTATCGTATGTGAAAAACACCGCCTTTTTATACATTTTTTCAGTTATTTCCAACGATATGCGGAATGGATGCGGGCAGCGTTGTACTTTTCGGTATGTAAATCCTTGGGAAGGCCTTTGTCCAGCAGTGGACATCTTCTGGCTGATGATGATAATGATTTCAGAAGGACGTAAACATTTAACACCCAGGTTCAAAGCATACAAATCTACCCATTTAACCCTGAGTGGGGATGGAATCTACGTCTCTCGGCGTAGAAGTCAGGAGCGTTAACCATTACACCACTGAGTCAGTTACTAAATTGTTTTCGTATCATAATTAATAATATTAATAGTTAGGTTAATCTTTTTTATTATAGATTTAAATTGATAAAACTTTGTTTTGAAATAAAGAAAATATGTACTTACCACAAATGGTTCTGACTGTCGTGGTATTTCTGACTATACTCGTAATATTAGCGAAGATTAATAACAAAGAGGAAAATATTAGCGCACTATTCCATATCTAATAGTTAGTTAACTACCCATAGCATCCCCACAGCTGGGGCAAGGGTTTATACTCATACATAACTCGGACTGTGTAGTCGTACCCACAGATAAATATGTTTATGCTGGGTCGTACCTATATGCTCTACAGAATTATGCGGGTTTGCAACGTTAAGTGTGCTTAGCATGATAACAACTCTTTTGTTTATGCGGGTCACAAAGCTACCCCTTATAGATATAATTATATTAATGTCCTATCTACGCTCCCCTCTGGTGTCTTGGGCCTCCGCGTCCTTGCAGCAGTGATGCTGGCTGGAGAGGGGCTTGAACTGAACTGAACTGAACTGAACTAAAGGTTACATTGAAATTTACGAAACGAGGATATCCTAAGAGTCACCGTCGACGAAGCAAGTTGAAATAGCAATAATTAGGCTATATTCAGGCTTTTACTAATGAAATGAACGATTTTCCCCAATTCGCATAACATTTTTTGGAGTCCTCATACTAATTGAACCTTTTTTGCGAATTGAGTATATACTAACGCGTTCCTTGGTTTTTTATTTATTTAAGATGTTCAGTTTAGTGAATAGAAAGCCAGTTACATTTGCAGATATACAGCTCGTAGAGCTAATAATCGATAGGAAAGAAAGGTTCTCCAGTAGCCCCCGCCTATTTGAAGAAGAAGAGCTGGATGGCGACGAAAAAACAGACGAACGATGCAATACTTAAAAATATTTAAAGCGATTGATAACGATAAATAAACTTTGAAAATCATAGACTATTAAACCTTTAAGGTTCGTCCGCCGGCTAAATGTTTAATATGATAAAAAAAACCTGACTCATCTAGTTTTTTTCGAGATAATCTTTTAGCCGCTAAGATTAGGTCGACCGATACCACTTTTTTATTTCCCTTTCAGACTTAAAAATGTTAATCATAAAAATAAAAATAGGTACACATTTCAATTTTATTTATTTACTTTGGTCTCATTATAAATATAGCATAGCATATATTATTTAAAACTTAGGCCATACAAAAGACATCAACGAGCGATGCAGTATTAGTCGTTTTTTCTATGTTATATCGAACATATTGAAAAGAATTGTCTAATAATAATCGACAACTTGGAAAAACTTCGCAGTTTTTTTATTCGGCTTCAAGTTTTCTATCAAAAATATTTTACTTGAAAGCGCCCAGTTATTTTAGAGAAAATCAAAGACACACATTACGGCAAAAAGCAGAAAGAGCCCTCAAGAACACTAACTTAAATAAAAAACAAAACTCTACAAAATTTTCATAATTATTTGAAAATAGCAAACAAAAGTTATAAAACGAATTGATCTGTATGAAGAGTCAACTGATCCAGACTTGACCCCCGTGTGAGATATATGGCCATACCTTCCCGACCTATGGGAAGAGAGAGACCCATACCCATACCCCTACGGCCCTACAGGAAGGACGTATGGATTGTTGATATGTTGAATATATATTGTAGCTCATGAATATCTCTGTATATACGTAATGTAAAACAAGCTATAAAACGGCTGTTACTACGTGCCTAACCACTTTTTACTACAGTTGCTTGTAATTAAACAAACAACAAACACAAGTCCAATTTGCAACTCAAGAGAGATTTATTTGGTTATGTCAGTTTCACTGGTCTCTCTTTACACGTAATTTCACATCCAATAAGTAGCACTTTCTACAGCTGACTTGATGTATATTATTGATGACGATGCAACTAATTTATTGATGTCACTGTCATAAGATGCTTGCGAGACAATTGCGAGATACGAGTAAGCACCCTTTCGCAATACCTCAGAAAAAATATATCTTGTCTCTGGCAATACTGAAAGGGCAAATTTTCTACTCGTATATGTATCGTTATTTCGTATATCAATAAGGTTGCCTGCCTATAGTCAAAAAGGCCCGTTGGAAGTATAAAATATGGGTAGGTTCATCTTGATCTCTTAAATTACGTATAGTAGTATACATTTTAATTAAGCAGTTAGTTTATTAATTTTTAAATTGGTCTAATAAAAAAAATATTGAAATTGGTCAGATTATTACTCGATTATCTGATAACGTATTATATCCAAGCCTTACATTGATAATTTATCCAATGTAGGTACCTCTTCTTTTTCTTATATTTCAGAGCAAACTTTTACGTCGTGCTCCCTGGCAACCCCATCGTCTGGTTTACTGTATCCAAATACATAAAACAAATGTACATAATATGTACTCAATTTGTACATACTTAAAAAAAAATACCTTAATAGCTTAAGAGTACTAATTATTTGAATTTGGGATTGCTGTAGAGCATCTCTACAGCAACCCCATTATTTTTTTCAGGAAATTTGATGTAGTTTGCTACTGTTTCAGCTAATGAAAGGCTGAAAAAAAAATGTACTACTATTTTTGTCCATAGTTCATACAACATGAACTATGGACAAATAAATATGTTATTATCAAAATCTAGGGAGCCCGACAAACATGCGGGTTAAAATCATAACCATTTTGCATAATCCTTTTTATTTCGCCGTAGTCGGATAAAAATAAAAACCATTTTCCTAATCTTTACTTGTTCCCGCATAACTTCTAAACTACTTATCATAATAAGTATGTATGTATGTGCATTTGTTCCCGCATAACTTCTAAACTGCTTATCATAATAAGTAGCTTAGAAGTTATGCGGGAACAAATGAACATACATACATACGGGTTAAAATCATAACCCTCCTTTTTGCTTTGCCGTAGTCGGGTTTAAATAAAAACCAATTTCCTAATCTTTCGTAACAGTATGTAAGTTGGGCTCCCTAGACTTTAATAATAAAATATTTATTTGTCCATAGTACATACAACATTAAAAATAGGAGTTCAACTCCAACATTTCCTGTCCTCAGCCAGCATCTTTGACCTGATACTTACTACACCTGATACTTACTATTGATACTTTTACCTCACATTAGATTATCATGGAAGTCTGTATTTACGTAAAAATTTGCACTTGTTTCGTAAAAACAGTGACAGACACAATTTTAATCTAAGAAATATTAATAACATTGATGTTGCCTATTCGAGACTGAGTAAAGTCAAGAAGTCATTTATGGGGCAGTGTGTAAGATTCTATAACAAAATACCCGAAAATGTAACTAGTTTGCCAGAAAAGAAATTTAAATTGCATGTGAAAAATTGTTTATGCTCTAAAGGGTATTACAAAATATTAGATTATGTAAATGATAATGATATATGGACATGTATAGATCCTCCAGCTCAGTCAATTTTATTGTTGACATGAATTGTAATAGAATTTAAGATTTTATTTTAAAAATGTGTTGAAGCGAGTTTCTTTTGGGCTCGACGTTTCTTCTCGCTTCGCAAACACTTCCCGAAACGTTAGTCCCGCGTGGTAGGGACTTAGTACTAGGTAGAAAAAAATATTGACGATTTAAAAGCATTGTGTAAAGCATCTACTTAAATAAAAAACATTTTGAGTTTGGGTTTTGAGTTTGAGTCTTAAATATATCTTAGCCCATTATTCCCGTATAATTAATTATATTATACATAGGAACTAGTACTTAGGTACTTTTTTAAAATCTCAATTGGATTCCTCACATCTGGCAGTGATAATGATGCCCAAGATGGAAGCGGGCCTATCAAGATTCCCCAACGCAATGGGATACTGGCTATCTTATCTTCTTGTCGAAACACATTAATACAGTAAAATCACAGATAAAAATCGATGTGTTTTAACATCATCGATGTTACTACAAGACAAGTTAATCTTGTGAAAACCTAACATTTCCAAGCAACGGGTCCTGCACCATTGTTACGAAAAGATTGTAAAGTGACCATTAAAAAGTGGCATGTTGAGTAACCGAACTGGATTAACGAGGTGTTATAAAACAAAAATATAACAACTGTAAAAAAACTCGCATATTAAACTGTTATAGAAATGGAAATATTAACTCATTTATTCAGTGTTAAAAACACAGCACCTAATTAAAAGAAAGTTAATGTAATTAATTTAAAAATTACTATTGTATTAATCACATGAGTTTATTTAAACAAAGAAATAAGATCGCTGGCTATGTACAGTATGTAACAAAATTAGTGTAGGATCCGTTAACTGGAGATTCTACTCATCGTACTGAACAACTTTTGTTCTACGACTTTGCTCAAATCTCAAAAAAAAAAAACGGGCTATCCACACAAATTGATCATTTGTTTTGCCATTTTTGTATGGAGTCCAAAAATTTTTTTGCGATTTGCGCAAAGTCGTAGGACAAAAGTTGTTCAGTACGATGAGTAGAATCCTCAGTTAACGGGTCCTACACCAATTTTATTACACTATATAATGTGTAGCACCGTCATGTAGGACGTCATGTCTGTCACCGGATCTTACCCGCAACGGGTGATAGCGTTTGCTAAAGCAGCAGGGAGTGTCCATTACATACTGTAGTGCAGCAGTGTTCTCTAAAAGTGATTAAGTTTAAAGTCATTAAATAAAGGTGCATCCAAAATAAATCATGAAATATTGTTTACTGAATAGCTCTTACTCGTATTACTTATCTATCACTGAATAGAATAGAAAAACGCACTCGCTTGGATTCTTATTACAAGGATAACTTTTAAGTACAAAAACTTTGTTATGAGTATGGAAACGACTTTAATAAATTATGACGACATATCTCACTTTTTTCACTTCTGTTCTATTCTTTTTCTATTTGGCATTTGGCATCTCATATCAAGAATGATTTTGCCAATGTCTAGTGAAAAATTGGAGAATCTTCAATAAAAAAAAATGACGAAACGCCAATGTCAAGTGAAAGTGACGGCTCTAAGGGTGATGGGCACTTAAAGACGCTCCACGTGGTGGTTTGTTGCTGGAACTCGGAAAACGGAGCTGTCTCAGAAGTTAATCCTCTTCTTAGTATCGCTTATCTCGGAATCGGGATCACAGCTATTTCTTCATCACAAAAATAACGTTGAAATTATTCTGAAACGGTAATAATTGTAAAATTAACTCAACAGATGTGTGTTCGGTACAGAGTCCCGGCAACCGACTCCACTTTTTCACTTATATTTTAAAACTAGCTTCCGCCCGCGACTTCGTCCGCGTGGACTTCAGAATTGTGTCCAAAAAGAAAGAAAATATTAAGATAGCGCCATCTAGTGACGAAGTGGAATTTTCGAGTTTTTAAGCATTCATAAAAAGTGTCCTATGTGTTAGCCGAGTGCTTTATCTATCTACCTACCAAATTTCATCCAAATCCGTTCAGTAGTTTCGGCGTGAAAACGGAACAAACAAACAAACATCTATACCACAGACTTGCACCCCGCTCCCCGGAGCGACGATATAAAACTTCTTTGATCTATACTTTCGGATTTATAATTTTTTTTTTGTTTGGTTCTTTCCTGCTTTTGCAAGGAAAAGGCAAAGGCTTCTCTGGCCATACAGCCTATTCTTACGTAGTTTGCTCTTCTCTAAATATTTTTATATTTCATTTGAGTTCTCATTTATCAATTTCTGTCGTCTTTAACTTTTGATGAAGATTTCAAGGACTTCTTGACAGATCTCGAAACACAGTCTACACACTTTTATTTCATTATCCTACATATTAGACACTAAAATGGCACTTTATTGAACAATACACTATCAATATTAATATCAATATTATGCATTAAAAACCACGATATCTATTTTTTCGGATAATAAAACAAAAATGACAAACTCTTGCCGCGAGTTCCCGCCAAAAAGTCCGGATTTATAATATTAGTGAGATTCCATTTTTGACGATTCATAAAAAGTAACTCGGATGAGTAGCAGTCAGGTACATATCCTTTTTGTTAATGAAGACCAAAGAAGTTTTATGTCGTCGCTCCTGGGGGAGAGGGGTGCAAGTCTGTGATGGAGACTATAAGATATTTTTTTAAATAGAGAATAATCTGTACGTTTGATTGATTGTATCGAAATATTGATCAACAGATATTGAGGAAAACATTTATGATGCGTGCGCGTCACATAAAAGGCTACTGCGCGACAAACAGATATTTATTTCTCCTATCTTACCTATCAACAAAAACTTGTTTGTCATCATAGACTGATTGATTCGACCTCAAATTCGCGCATGACCATATTTATGACAGATCGTGATCATATGACTGGGACGTTGCGTGTGGTCATCTAAGATGCACTATGCATCAATACCGTACTGTATCATTAAATGAGAGTAATTCACGTTCGCCAAACGCTATCACGAGTTTTATTAATATAGCTTTTATGATAACTTATTACAGCGTTGCATTGGCACAAATCTTTTTATACTTAGTTAATTTATTTTGATGTGTAAATCTTTGTTTAATATCTAAATTATAGAGCAGTTACTTTAGATTATCTATTATAGTAATTGCAACGTCTGATCTCGCATTGATCTATTGCTTAAACAGTAATTATAGATAAGCAAAATACTAATTAATGTTGATTTCAAAACGTAAGACATAAAGTGCGGACAATATTAATTTATTAATTATTTAGCTAGATTTGAACAACAAATCAATCTAGTGTTTCAGCTGTAAAAAGGTAACAAAGAGACATAGATATTACAATTTCGCATTTATAATAATGATCATGGTAAATTATAAGGTGTATGGGTGGAAATGGATGAATAATATATATATAAATAATATATAAATAACCACAAATGGGACAACCATATACACTGGTGGACTAAAAAATCGACTCAAGATTTGCTGCTCGACTTTTAAAAAATAACTCAGTCTACAAAACTGCTAAACACTAAAAGCAAAAAACTAGAAAACCATCAAACTAAAATTATAAACAGTAAACACAGA
Organism: Coleophora deauratella; assembly: GCA_958295455.1. NCBI lineage: Eukaryota > Metazoa > Arthropoda > Insecta > Lepidoptera > Coleophoridae > Coleophora > Coleophora deauratella. The sequence continues at coordinate 3,256,743 of OY282406.1, forward strand.
GTTTTTGAACTTTTGGTTTAGTTTTATTTAGCTAGATTGAGTTAATTTTCCAAAAGTCGTGTCGTTTCAAACTTTGAGTCGGTTTTTTTGTCCATGAGTAAGTATAGTTAAAATCTTTGCGGACGTTTAAAATTATTAATTAAATAGAAAGTATTGTATGTATAACCAACCAACCTTTCATAAATACATATTACTTTAAATTCTTCGTCGCGCACGTCACTTCCTCAGTCATGTCATCGACAATTCTTACAGAGCTGATTGTATGCAGATAAGGAATCACCAACGCAACGCAACGTGTGGGGTGTATATTTTTAGTCAAAATAATAAGATTTACTGGGAGTGCAACGACCGTAGATGAAAATACTATTTCGGTGGTTTCTTTTAGGAAGTGGATAAAGCTATTGCTGTTTTACTAGAAGACCCTATACATGTAACAAAATAGGTACCTTATAAGATAGGATTTCATAAATAAACAAAAAAAACTGTATTTAGTGTTTCTTAACATACAATTATTTTGTTACACGATTCACAGGTCATTGTCATTGCTGTCTATCCCTAAAGAATATCACAGTTATTTACGCCACATGATAAGAAATAGATAATTTTGACCTGTCAATCAGATTGTAGATATCGACAATGAACCCGACTTCGTCTGAATTGATTTACATTTTGAACGGTTCCTCGCATTCCTTTAACAAAGACAAATAACTCCTGTTGACAATCAGTTAACAATGAACAAAAGACAGGAACTCCATCGCTGCATTTCCTTAAGCGACTATGAAACTTAAGACCCTTAGATACAAGCGAAATTTCCACAATGCGCCTGCGCACGCTGGCTCATCGATGCGTGTTTCCATCCGTCTACTCCATACTGAAGGTCTGGCCAAGGATTTACAAGACACGCCATATTTGTTACAGCCTAAAGTTTAGGTCACACACATTCACTCAAAACAAGGACTTGCTCCCACTCAGAGATGGCAGATGATGGAATGAAAATAGTAGCTAGTCCTATTGGTGTAAAACATTTGATAAATGTCACTTTTTGATCAAAACATGAAGCACCAAGACTCGATACAACTTTTGACAGAAAACCAAAATTGAAAGAAACAACAATCGTTGAATCAGCTAGAAAAGGCAAACTGACGGTTTATTTATGGTCAGTGTATAAATTAGTGTCTTGAATGGCTTTGATTGCATACCTAAAGATGGCCTAGATCAGGAGTCACCAATTATTTCATTTGGGATCCGTTTTAGGAAATAATATGACCGTCCAGGTCCGGTCCTGTCCTACATTTCTTTACAGCAGCTAAGACAAAATGCGGGAAATTATAAATGACGTACTCGAGTATCGTATAACGCATTATTTTTAACTGTGCAGCTCAAACTGTCAAACAATGTATGGGATTTGCACAGTTAAAAAAATTGCGTAAGTTGATTTGTTTACTGAAGGTTGTAAAACTTTACGTACGACGGATCTCTTTGCGGGGTAGGTCCGACAAGTAGTCCGTACGCACTAGGCAATACTACAAGGTCCGCACAAAATACGTCGGCAGTCCTGACGCGGACCGCGGCGCGGCCCGCCATTTCGTGACCCCTAGCCTAGATTTTGTGTTAGATACCATGACAATATAAGTAAAATATGGAAAAAGCAATTCAAATTAAATCAATTTTACACACCTTAAGGTAACATACACAGGTAACATACACAGGTAACACTAACACAGTTCCCGCTATATGTAAAGAGTACATGCGGCTAGTATAAAAGACAAGAGAATATCTATTAATATGTATATAGAATTATTCCTAGGTTAAAAACCTAAGAAAAAGTAGTAAGTATTTACGTACTTATAACTGTATCGTAACCACTAAAGGATGGTTTTTGTTTATCGGGTGGTAAGACCGCCACCCATCGATATGGGAAACATTAGATAAGGTTACTCGCCCTGTTTGTTTCTGAACCAGCGTGTTCGTCTTGCGAGGGCTGAAGCGGGGTGAAGAGGGAGGCATTTATTTAAACAAATATCGCCGTTGTGTGATAAGCTTAAGGTTTATCTATTTAATGTTATCTACTAGCGACATCTAGCGACGAGTAGGGAAGCATGTATTTAATTAATGTTATCTACTAGCGACATCTAGCGACGAGTAGCGTAGCATCACTATAAAATGACAAAATATTCATAAAATAACAAGAATAAAGTGATAAGAAATGTTGCTGTTAGTTTTGTTCTTTATTTTTTTATTGTTTTAGCACATTTCACTGCTCTGTAAGACATATTTTCATTTAAACACGGGATGTTTACTCGTCCCTTGTCAGATTGCGAATGTTGCACGAAAAGGCGGCGCTACTCAACATAGGGGAGCAAACCACTATCAGCGACTACGCTGTCGTGGAGTATTAACCACATCTAATTGTTCTCTTATATCGATGCCGCCACCCGATAACATAAACCATGCCATCGCATCCCTACTATTAGATTCAGATTCAGATTCAAATATTTATTCGACACACACACAGAACGTAATACAAATAGGGCACGGGTTTCTTTCCATAGTTATCTCGAAAAGGTTTGGCCATATTCTATATATGCACGGGGGAAAGCCTAGAGAAAGAAATATTGGTGGAATTTCTAGTGCTATTAATGAATTTCATTATGCTGGATTATTATGTCTATTAATGGACATCTAGTGATAGTAGCCAGCACCAACGGTACAATATTGCAGCAGAGACTTTCAATATTGTCTCGTTTCGATTTAGATAACTATAGTTCATTCCAATCAAAAAAGCAAAAGGTAAACAAACTTAGTAGGCAACTGACGTTGACATGTGTCAGTTCCATAGTACCTTTTGCTTTTTTTTGATTGGAACAAGGTATAAATGCCGCTTCATTAGGTCCGGTGCTCATCACGCCACGGTTCCAACACAGCAATAACTGATTTTCCGTAACAAATAATTTCTGTTTACTGTTTACCTGACAATATCCATAGTATCTAGGTTTAACTAACCGTAATCTAGACCCGTTAGTGGCCATGGAGCGAGCAGTTGCCCGTCCGAGTGAATCGGAACGGGTAATTGGTACGTGGGAACCGCTGTGGGGTATGAAATGAAAGTGTTCAGATACCCTGGTTTACGATAAGAATGAGAATTAGAGAATAAAAATTGAATCCGATTTAGAATAGGAATGATGAAAAAAATACGTTTCAAATAGGTATATGTTGTGATTACATACATACACATTACAAGTATGTATATTGCGTATCCGATTAGACATTATGATACCAGGAAAATTTTGTACATCGAATTGTAGTTGTAATTTGTAATTTTATGAGACTATCCTTGAGAATTGGGTGCGTATGGTTTTTTTGTAAACGATTCCATTTCTCTCTCATCTCTATATCGTCCCCTGAGTAACGCAAAAATGCTTATTTATCTCTTAAAACTATGTAGCTTTTAACGAATTTAAGACAACAATTCGAAATTAATTGTAGAAGGATCTAAAACTTCATAGTAGGTAGTAACGTTTTTTTTACGACGAGGTCTTTCCTTGCTTCTGAAAAATTACCTTTCCTCATATACGACGTTTCCAAATTAGCAATTTAAGACCGATTAAGTCCTTGAAGGCTGATCTCATAAACATATCTACATCCACTCATAATTTGTAGGTACTCAAAATCCAAACAAACCCAAAACACATTGGAACACACATAATAAAACCATTAGGTACCCAACTGAAAAGGAAGTTTAAAGATACCCTTCATATTAAAACTGAGGAAGTATTAATTATGCAAACATTTACGGCCGCATTTGTTACTCGGTTTATTATGCAACGTGCCGGCATCACTTTCTTAGCCAATATTACGATTACAAGGCAGTCAAAATAAACCTGTTCACCTTAAACGGTAGACATGTCAAACAGGCGATAAAAATAACTTACAGCACTATAAAGCAAATGATATGCAAAACTTGTCCTAAAACACTGCCCTGGGGCACACCTTTAAATTCGACGGTCTTTGCGACCGCAAGAATCAGGTTGTTTTTATTACTGCAGTATAAGATAAAAATATTCTTATTACAATTATTTTAGGTATAAATTACACATATTATTTTATGGAATAAAGTGGCTTTATCTATTAAAGAGTTGAACAAAAACGGATACGCCCAAATTCCTGCACATGCTCTGTGACGCAAGAATTTCAATTATTAATCCTAACAGGTCTCATAAAGGCGTAGAAACTTGGATGTAGCTTATACTTAAGACAAAAAGAGATCGCTCATTTCAAACCAGTCAACAGAAAATCTCAACCAATAAACCAATCACATGTGGTATCTCTAAAAAACAACAAATTAGAAATATCTCGCTCTAATCCATTGCGGACATTAATCTAGTATTTCCCGACGTATTGTCGTGCTAACTAAACCCACTGCACTTTCGTGTGCGAATCTTCTAATTGCATTGTATAGAAAGTCAACGATGTGGCCTTTTTTCAGCTCGCCATTCTGCACCGTCCAAGCAATGTTGCTGCGACTTTTGTGCATCGCATTACTGAATTTAGTGGTTTCATACACACTAACAAGAGATGAAAGTCCGATCGTTGTTTGATCGCACTTTTTAACGGATTCCATTGCATTCCCTCGTCGGTGTACGAACGCAGAGTGAATATTTCGCGTTCAGACGAAGAAAGTTCAGCGTTAGCACTAGCGCTAATTTGTTAGATTGAATGCCTATGCGCATAAGATCGCGATATGCTTTACGACTGCATTGTTTTAATTAAGAGACATAACATTCGCAGTGGAATCAAAAGTATGATGTCTTCGTGTTATGTTATAACATAAAATATCATTATTCAGTTTCCATCCATGTTTACCCATTTTCTTGTCGTAAATTCGAAATTGTAAGTTATATGACATGTAGATATCATAACTCCTTAGATGATCCGTTTGTTAATTAACTCTCTGTCGTCATAAATGCATGGTCACTAATAGCTTGCTGAGTATATTAATTAGTAGCATTTTAAACCCATAAATTAAGAAACTCACAGATATGATATGATGGATGTTTTTTTATTGTTATAGTTAGGTAAGCATACCATTTTATATATATAATGTCGTATTGTACAATAGGCTTCGCGTTTTTTTTGTGTTTTCTGTACTCAGTTTGAGACAAGTAACTTTTATTCAATGAACTTAATGCCGGTTAAAAGTACTATTTAAAGACCTTAATGCCTATAACGCCTCTGATATGGCTTGTCGACTGCCTTTAGTAATAGCAATGGGCACCAACGGCTTATCGTCCCTTGTGAAGCACGAACATTTTCGAGATAAATGCCTATAACATTCAAAGCCATTCAGCCTATTACCGTGTCTGTGGTCAGTTAACCTACGTTACCTGCGTGAACAAAGCGCCCACGCAAGCAGCACTGAACTACAACCGCTGCACCCTACGTATAACTTATTTGGTAACAATAGCTTACACATACATACGTCACTTTCCTACTGATATCTTAAGTTTCTTTAGTGGTAGGTAGTAAAACTTTCATTTTGTTTACTATCGACTCAGACGGCACTTTCATAATTAAATTAACTTTGATTGCCTTTACGTAGACAAATAATTTTTTAAATAATTAAAGTTTTAATAAATAATAGACTGACTCGGTGGCTAAGTGGTTAGCGATCCTGACCTCTGATCCGAGAGTCGTGGGTTCGATCCCCACACAGGGCAAACTTTTCTGTGATGAGCAGAATTGTTTGCTCTGAGTCTGGGTGTATTATATCTATATATGTATATATGTATTTAAAAGTATATGTATATAGTATATCAGTCTCTGGTTCCCAAGATACAGGAATTCCTAGTTTGGGGCCAGATGACCGTGTGTGATTTGTCCCAGATATTATTATTATTATTAATAAATAATATAGGGTCCTTATGAAATACCAGAAAAAAAATTCACCACGGCTTCTACTTATGAAACTCAACAACTTTCCCCAAGGAAACTACTCAAATCGCAAAAAGTTTTTGGAGTCCAAATATGTACTATCATGACTCCAAAAAAGGTGGTTGGTATATCAACTGAACCGCCAGTTTTGTATGGGAAGTCCAATTTTTTATTTTAATTTTTTATTAAATATAGGTTCTTTGAGGAAAGTTGATCAGTTTCATGCGTAGCAGCCACTGTTTTTTTTTCAGGTACCTATTTTAGAAGGACCCTGTATAAATGGTATCGTAATTCGTATGGGCTTCTTTAAAAATACGTTGAATATAATTTACTGTCAGATAATCTAATTAGACGTATCTATTCAATACAGAATAATGCTTACTTTTTCTCTATAAGGAAAATTTCGAGTGTAAGTAATATAATTATGTCAGTACTTTTGGTTTGTCGATTGTCGTTATGACCTAAACGTTATAGATTAGTTTTGTATCCGCTAAATATCATGTGAACTTTAGGCAGTTAGATGTTTAAATTAAATTCCTTAAGATTTTATTGGTTAAAAATTCGTTCATTGTTATATTATAATAAAAAGTGGAACTTATAGTACCTATTGTAAGCTAAACAAGGCTAAACTACGAATTAGTCACGATTCACGACTTAAAAGTCAATGAACAAACGAGTAGTGCAACATCCTCACCTTACGACACGGTATCAACGAAACACGATTCACTAAATTAATTACAAAATCAAAAAATGTCGTTAAAAATACAATAGGTAGACTGTTTCACAAGAATTTCAGCGTCCGTTAAAATCGGTCGAGTAAAAAGGTTTATTCAATTTTTTTTTATGGCTACCACTCGTCCTCCCGGCGGCCTTGAGCACGGTGGCAAAACGACTGGCTGGGGACAGTCTGTATGTCTACAGTCTGGTTAAAAAACAATAAGAGTTGGCGATTCAGTCAGCCACTAAGCAATATGAAAGAAATGTGAAGCCATACATAACTTGATTCTTTTTACACTTTGACATCTTGGCCAACTGAAACTTTTTAATTTCGCGCCCAAAAAAAAAAACAAGGAAACAAGGACTATTCTAATACAGTTTCCGTTTCCTTTTACTTAGGTTGCGTTCCAGAATCCATTCGCAACCAGTTGGCAACAGTAATTTATCAAACTATTGTAAAATGAAATGTGTATAAATAGGTTGTAAATTTTAATAGGGAGACACATGAAATAAATATTTTTTTTAGGGAGACCCTTCATGCATGACCTTTGTAAGGTAAATGTTACATCTTACATCTTACCCTGATCTTACCTTGGTTTTGGAGCAGGACCCGAATAGTCTTGAAAAAATATTTTTCTAGACGCAAATGTCATTCTTTCGATCAGCTGACTGTCAAAGTCAAAACCACTTGCCTAAAGGTTATGCGAGTTTTCTTTTTTTCCCATTTAATTTCTCCGTAATCCGTAACACTGTCTTTAGATTGAAAGTTCCAGTATTATGAGTGCATTGTCTTTCATAAAGTCCACCAAGGGCAAGGTTATACTGGCTACAGTGGCCGCCTTACACGTCACCATCTATCTGGCGAAACCATCATTTTTCAAGGGTGATTCAGTGGAAAAGACACAAGCATCTCCGCCTCAATACTTGCCGGAGAACTGAGTGGCCTTGACTCGTGCTATCGCAAAAACCACGGAACTATCATTGGTGTACTCATCCGTTAAACTACTGTTAAAATACTGCGGCAAATACATGATTTATAGGGCAGTTGCAGCACTACCTCGTTCATTTGTTGGTGGTGTATCGTTGTTAGTGAGAAATATGAGTGCAGGGAAGTCTGTCGTGTACATCACTCGCTCTGATATGCCAGAGTGTGGTGTGGACTTGCTGAAAAAAGAGTAAGTTTCAATCTGTTTTGTATATTTACTGTTCTTTAGACAAGAACTACGAAAAAGTCAAAAGATCAAGGCTTTATCACAGATAGACTAATCATACCTATTAAATATCTGCCATTCTCCTGTAATATTTAAGGTACATAATTAGTTTTATGAAAAATGAGCTGTGAATGAATTAACTGCTTTTTCACCTGAGACTTTCAGACTTTTTTTTTCACTAACAAACACTTCCTGAATCACACAGAAAAAAATTACTTTCAGGTTACTTAAATAGAATAAAAAAATCCTATTATTTCCAGATATCAAGTAAAATTCTGGGATAAACCATCTCCAGTTCCACATGATGAACTTCTAAAAGCAGTCCCAGGAGTCAGTGGCATTTACTGCTCTCTCACAGACAAGATAGACCGTGACCTCTTGGACGCTGCGGGACCAACATTGAAAGTAGTAGCTACAATATCTGTTGGCTATGACCACATTGATGTAGGCGAGTGTAGGAAGAGGGGTATAAAGGTTGGATACACTCCTGACGTGCTGACCGATGCCACTGCTGAATTGACTGTAAGTTCATAGGATGTAACAAAAAGTTATTGCAAATTGAGAAAATACAATAAACTTTAAAAGTTTTTGTAAAAGTAATTCAGTACAAAAAACTTTATTGCTGATATTTTGTATTCACATAAGAAAATAAATGAATAAGTGCACATCAGTCCATAACAGCGTGTCCTGTTGATACATTGTTGAATTATTATATTACTTTGTGTTTCAAGTTCTAGAATTAAAAGCAAATTCAGTGGTTTTTTTTTCATTTTGTAGATAATTCAAAGGATTTAAGTACATACTAAAATCTGTGAATGTTTCCTTTCAGATGGCTCTTCTCTTAGCTACATCCCGACGTCTGCCAGAAGCGATACATGAAGCCAGGAGTGGTGGCTGGGTTTCCTGGGCACCAACTTGGATGACAGGACCAGGTTTAGCTGGGGCTACTGTAGGAATCGCTGGATTTGGCAGGATTGGGCAGGCTGTAGCAAGACGCGTTAAAGCATTCAACACGGCCAAAATAATTTACTTCAATCGCAGTGAGAGGCCAGAGGCCAAAGAGACGGGGGCTGTCAAAGTCACTTTTGATGAGCTTCTCGCTCAAAGTGATTTCATTATTTGCTGTGCAGCTCTTGTACCTGAAACTAAGGAGATGTTCAACAAAGCTGCGTTTGAAAAAATGAAAAATACAGCAATTTTTGTGAATACAAGTCGTGGAGGTACAGTGGATCAAAATGCTTTGATAGAAGCATTGAAGAATAATACAATAAGAGCAGCAGGATTAGATGTGACCACTCCAGAGCCTTTGCCTTTAGACAGTCCTCTGTTTAAATTAAAAAACTGTGTGGTGTTACCACATATTGGCAGTGCCTCAATAGAGACAAGAAATGTGATGAGTGAATTGACAGCAAAAAATATAATTGCTGCCCTAAAAGGCACTTCTATGCCAGCAGAATTAAAATAAGATACACTATAGTTGTAATTGTAAGGATGGGCTGGTTTCCACAACCAGGCGACAGGTGCGCCCATTTTTATAATATATTAATGAACATGTTTTATTTTCTGACAATATAGGTACCTATTTATTCTTCTTCAGATGAAAACATATTTTTTTCAGTGTAAATAAATGCATTTTGTGTTAGATTTAATGAATTTAGGAGAAACTGAAATAAAACAGACTTACACATTATTCTTGTTTCTTATTTATTTCAATAACTTACAAAATCAATTATAACAAAACAGAACTAAAATAGAGAATGCCTTTGTTAAGATGGCCATGTGTTGTTTCTACAGACCTAGAATAGCTTTTAGATGAAATATTTATCTATCAAAAAAATGCCTTCCCTATAGACACAATACATAGACAATCTCAATGCAGTGGATGCTTATGCAGCACCTATGACTAATCATTATGTTCATGCTGGGCTGCAGACTCTCTCCAGTTATTCTGAACCATTTCCACAATCATTTTCCACCACCTCGACTGCATAAAGTAATATACTGAACATACAACTATAAACAGCCATGATAAGACTAGGAAGTAATCAGTTTCTTTCTCTACCACACTTGAAACAGGTCCTTGAAAATCACTAGATGTAACCAATAATACCATGGGATTTAATCCAGTTATGGTGTGAACAAATTTACTGAAGGAATGAATGTTGTATTCTGTTCCATTAAATTTCCCTACTGGTCGTCCATTGTGGAACATTTTCAGTGTTGGAACCCCAACTATGCCGTACTGTGCATTTATTCCATGATATTTGAGGGCATCAAGTGCCACTAATTTTACATCAGGATATGCTCTAGCTAGAGCGTTGTAATGTGGAGCAGCATGGGCACTAAATGGACAAGCTCTCGCATAAAACAGAACCAGAACACAATCTGCTTCCATGCTCCGACTTGTGATTTCTGGATTCACATGTAACAGTTTAGCCAAGCTACTGCCATTTATAATTTCAACTGCGGGCTCAAGATCCGAAACTATAGTCTTGCATTTCACAAGTTTACGAGTTTCGTTAGCATTTTGTGTTGTGTTCTCAGCGGTCACATTGGCTGAGGTTACGTGGTTGTAGATGCTAGTGAGCGTCTTGTTGACGTCGGAAACTACGTTGGACAAGAGGGATTCCGACTCATCCACATTTGAGACGTCTAGTGAGAGGTCCTCTAGGGTTTTTTCATTGGCCGATTCAACAACATCTTCTTGCGCAGTAACGAAAGATAAAACTGTAAAAATAATGAATATACGTTACTTAATGGGATTTACGGATTATATTTCTCAGATGATTACATGAAAAATCCAGTTATTAGAAGGGAAAATCAAGAAAATACTTAGATCGATACTGAAGCTCTGAAACTTACTTGATATTATCAAAACTGCACTCACAGCATAGCTAAGCCTCAAAATATACATAGTAGGAGCAATTTTATAGGATTTCACATAAAGAATAACTCAATTATATGAGTAAATCAATGAAAAACTGCAGAAAAACGATCGTAAATCATGTTTACAATTCGCAAGTGTCCTTTTTGACAATTTACTTTTTTTATGGCTAAACATGCAACTCTACCACCGATAAAAGTCGATGACAGACAGTGAGACAGAGATATCCGATATGCGTCTTCCTCTATTCACGGCAGATTCACGGTATCTTCTATTCCACGCTGTTCAGGCGAAAATAGCATTTACACTTCAATAAAAACGATCTAGTTGTCACTTCAGAAAACCGCCAAGCGTGAATTAGTTTGATTGAAAACTTTGAAAATATATCTTTTCTTCAGTTTTCTCTGCTGCAAAGTTTTGAAGCTCTAAACCTGCGGCTATGGATACAATAAGTAATGAATCTATATTCTCTATAATTATAAGGATGAAACTGAAATCCCGGACGAAAAGTGTGCCTTCTATTCGTGAGTCATGTCATATGGATAACGTGACCATACGTCCCGTTTTGAAGGGGACCGTCCCTTTTTTCGGTTCTCCGTCCCGGTGTCCCGGAAAATCACCACGGGACGCAAAATTTACCCGTTTTCGCAAAACTTTAGTTATCCTCTATTCCACACCACCCAAGAGACTGAGAACTAGGCGCCTTTTTTAGGTTTCGTACCCAAAGGCCAACGGGACCCTTTTACTGAGCCTCCGCTGTCCGTCCGTCCATCCATCCGTCCGTCCATCCGTCTGTCTGTCAGCGGGGTATATCTAGACAGTATATCTAGACAGTTGAATTTTTTACAGAGTTTGTGTGTACGATCGCCCGCGCACGCTGTCTCCTTGCAACGCGGCTAAATAAATTGCGGCTTCATAAATAAAATATAACTTATTTAAAAAAATTATTTTTTTTAGATTCTCAGGCTGCTATTTTGTTCATAAAGGAAACTTAAGTTTAAGCTCATCAAAATGTATGGGATTGACTAGCTTAAGTAGCAAAATCAAAATTGAGTATCCTTTATAAAATGGCCCTACTAATTGACGTAAATAAACCGATGTCCCTTTTTGAGGCAAAACATAAATGGTCACGTTAGTCATGGACAGTGAACGACGTTGCTTCGATTGAATTGGTTGCTTTAGGAAAGTTGTTCAGTTCCATGAACATAAACCTTTTTTCTGCGATTTACAATTTCACCCTGTCGAATCTTCCGTACTTCCACCTTTTTGATTAAATCAAAGCGAACTCTACTAAATTGCTACTAAACACTTAGTTTTTTTTTCTTTTTTTACAACTTGCAAAGAAAACTTAAGTGTTGTAATGTTCAACTTACTTTCGATACAGTTGAGACCATAAAAGTAAATGTAGAACGATCGTTATAAAAAAAAACATAAATTACTTACCATGCAGGTTTAGGGAAGGATTTCATATCAATCGATCCTATGCACATATTTGTAATGTACCTTGTAAACATATAAAGTAGGAATGAAGATGTTGCTAATTTAATGATAGGTATACAAAATGGTTTTTTTTGTGCAGATGTAAATATCCATATCAGGGGTAAAGTGTCTACTTTTGTTCTACCACTTTTTATATAAACTCAAAGACTCTGCAAACAAATTGATCGTTAGTTTGTTTTGACTATTTTTGTATGGAAATTCCAAAAAAAATCGTCAAAAAAGATGTCACAACAAAATGAGCCAAAATAGTAATTCTGGATTCCATTCGCGTTAGTGATAGGTGTTTGTTGTGTGTTAGTTTAATATATCCTATCATTATCTACAATAAATAACCTTCGCATCTTCTTTTTATTATATTAGTTACATCTTTCTATTAGCTCGCTCTCTCGGTGTAAAAAGAGATATTCTGTTGCAACTGTGGCCTTGGCTGTACGATATAAAGTTAGTGCACAGTGCATAAAGAATTAACAAAGATAAATAGATACATTAAGAGTAGATAGATTAAAAGTATTACGTCTATATTTTTGCGTGTTTTGACAGTTACATTATTATTATTAAACGCTGGGTTCATCAGGATACAATTTCACATCACATTCTAATGGCGATAAATATATTAATATTATGTCCCAAGATGAATGGTATTACCTATATTTTATATTTCTTGACAATTCAGGTCAAAGATGAAAATGTTATTGTAATTAGGAGGTATAGTATATCAAACATCTCAGATCAAAAAACATATGCACAATGACACAAGCATGCAACATAGACGCTCAACAAATGCTTGATGGATTCAATTCAGAAGAACATTTTGCTACCGACAGAGCCAGGAGGATTCATAGCTAGAGCTACTTACGAGTACTGCCAACAAGAATGGTGATAATGTACCCGCCCACACCATCAGGACAACAGCCACTCTGATGTTCGAAAAGAGCATCCATCAACGGTTATAGAGCAAGACAAGAGTCAGAGGGAATCCTTAGGGGGCGATTACAGAATACACAAATGCAAACCCTATCGATTCGGAAATTCTGAAGGAAGTTTCGGAGAGTACGACGAACAGAGGTTTAGCTAAATCGCTCGCTGATAGTGTGCTGCACTGCCCTAATACCGGGTCAAGCGCATCCACCGTCTGCCAAACACCGGGCACTGGGAAGCTGTTAAATCGATAGGGTCTTGCGTAGACTATAAGATATTTGCGGCGACGCAACGCAGCGAAACGTCGTGGCGTCATCGTCACGTCGTGCATAGCAATATAGTTCGTTGTTCTAGGCGCGCAGGCGCGGGCGGCGGCCGACAGTCGCAGTAGGCTCGCGACCGCCGCCGCGCACCCAGCTCACTGCCACGAATTGGCTAACAAAACTAATTACCTCCTCCATAGCCAGGAGTGGATAGGCTGAATAAAACAAATTGCCTTTGATCATCAGCCGGGAATTCGAAAATTAAAAAACAAAGATGGCGTACTCCTGGGATAACAGAGTTGCGTTCGTTGTGCGATTTCTTTATGGTAAGTTTTAGTTGTTTCCGTTTTAGTTTGTGTTTAGATGTTGATTGTATCAATAGAGCTTTAAAGTTTAACTCCTATCTATGCGTTTAACATCCCTGTGGAGGGCTGTGTTTAATTTCGGGCGTGAATGTTTAAAAACACTACTATTGAGCATCTTCGTACTCATAGGAATCGCCGGTTACGACACTAACTATAGGAAGTCTTATCATATCAGCTGGAGGGAGTCCACTGCTGACACCTGCTGAGACTTCCACTTAGCACAGTTCTGAACCATATACATCCAGTGGCTTCCTGCAAGTCTGACAAGATCACCAGCGTATTAGGTGCGAGACTTTCGGCCCGTGGATATAAAGCTTCCAACTGTCTATAGACTTATCTGTTACCTATTCTAATTTTACAAACCATGGAGATTTCGCTATACACTTGTTAGCTGTATTGGTCGGTATGAGTGACCGTTCGATGCCAATCATTAATACTTCAGCAGCCTTCAGTAACAAACAAACAGGGTTACGGGCGAAATTGGAGTTGAACCAACTTTTGAAAAATACAGCATTTGTGTAGAGATTTATGGTGCAACTCAGATAGATAACACTGAAACAGTATGTTTGAGTTATACATGGTGTAATAAAATAGATGTAAGATCCGGTAAGTGGTCCTTTTTAATTATGTTCCTGATCAAGTTTTGTTCTACTACTTTGCTGAAACCGTAAGAATTGTACAAATTATTAATTAAGAGAGTTCGTACAAATTAATCAGCTGTTTGGCCAATTTTGTAGGAGGGAGTCCAATTATTTTTTGCTGTTTCGGCAAGGTCTAAAGTTTTTAAGTTTGATGAGTAGAAGTCCTCTACTATTCTGTTACATCCTGTATACAGTGTACATTATTGCAAACATCTCACTTTGGAACTTGTTTCCATACTAGACGACAGTCGAAGCCATATGTTACGTCTACCAATCCAGACCTAGCCCTCGTGTATCCCTTCGTAACCTTCTCAGTAAGAAGAAACCCATACCCTAGCAGTCCAAAGCTACGTTGTCAACGAAAATTGATAAAAATACCTAATTAAATCCACTTACTTCTTTTAGTTACTTCTATAGCTAAATCATGTTCTTACGCCGAGCGTTTAATCGCGACCTAGCCAGTTAACTGAATGGCTATAATTTAACTATGGAACTACAAAATGTGAAATTGAATAAATCTTATTACAATTATTGTCATTAAGATGACTTAAATGAAATTGTCTAACTATAATGTGAATAATCGAATAGTTTCGGTAACGCTATGGCCATTTATTCTTTTCTTATTTAAGAGACGGGCTCTTGTAGGTGTAGCTCACTAGGATTGCTGAATTCCAGGATAAACTGTAACACAGTAGGTATTCTATTGGTTTTTCTTATAATAAAGCATTAACATACCTAGGTCGAAAGAACCATCACTAAGCACGTTTCTATTGTGGTCACTTCATGTAAGAAAATGTAAGATACAATTTGTTTGTTTATATCATAATTCAAGAAGAACAGTTATTGGTTTGTGAATGTGTTAAATTCACGCACAGCACAACGCATGATGATAAACATATGACAAACCATCATATAATATGTCAAATGCACAGCAGCATTGTCAAGTGAAACAGCTCTTCCGTTTTGTTAAAGTAATTAATGTCGTCACCTTTGCCAAATATAAATCTAGAACAAAATGTAACATAATAAATTACCTACCTAATCACCCCACAATACGTCTATTGGTTAAAATTCTTGGTGTTTCTGGTTTTCAATAAGCTCAAATGCCTCAATCTGTTTAACTAGCAACTGTTCGAACATGGATCTCTTTCCGTACTTCGGAAAGAGTAACTCATACTCCACACACGGGGACCAACTCCGGATTAGTCGAAGTTGTAGTGCCAACGAAAGTTTTCACGCCGCCTATATACCTCTAACATGCATGACTGAACGACTGCAATCTACTGATAGCAACAGGCACAAACGACTTAGCATGGCTTTCTCAGCACGGAAACATGCCATGTCAGGACCCGTAGACAAAGAGATTAGTCTCGTTTTAACACGAGATAAGACTAAAAAAAAATTTGTCACATGCTAGGCCAGCTGACAGTATGGCCTATCCTTCCCAAGTCACAAGGAACATTCCGTGCCCCAACAGTGGAATGGAGACGTCTTTTTAACGTAAACGTACGTTTAAAACCATTCCATTGAGCAATACCTACTACATGCTGCGCCCACGCATGTACTAGCGGAGCAATCAATCACTATGTATGTGTCACCTGTACCAGTTACCAGTACCAAACAAACGGGTCCAGTTGAACACATCTTGCCTGAAAGATTACTCGTAACATACCTGCGTAGGAATATTACTTACCTTTCTTTTTGTGTTTCGTTTGACTCACAAAATGACGATATAATTATTTTTGATCGAACTATTCATACTTTAGTCATTGAAAATCTGAAGCAAGCTCTTGTTTATTGGATAGACACTTAAGTGCCAATTTTTTTTTAATCAAAAGATTTTGTAGGAACGTATCGTCATAAATAAAGACTTTTTTAATCTGAGCGTCATTATTATTTTCCTTTTGATTCACTAACAGACAGACACCAGACATTTTCGTAACTGTGTGCAGTCCGATATAAGACAAGCACAATCTGAGATATTCCGACATGATTGAAATCGACTTGATAACTTCGATTCCTCCGTTCATATTAACTGGGGCTCAACTCAACTCAACTCAAACTCAAAATGTTTTTTTATTTAAGTAGATGCTTTACACATGCTTTTAAATCGTCAATATTTTTTTCTACCTAGTACAAAGTCCCTACCACGCGGGACTTGTACACTCAACGTTTCGGGAAGTGTTTGCGAATTTCATTGTTCATCAAAATGCAAAATTTTAAAAAGTGAAGGGATTTTTGCGAATTGACTACGAGTTTCTTCGAGAAAGTCGTTGATAATGATGAAAGAAACCCCCAGTCAATGGCTCCCACATATGCTAATACAGCCTGTATATACATATAACAAGCCGTCCGTCAATCATCAAGTCATTCTATAAAATTAATCGCACACAAAAATAATTAATTAAGCGTAACTAATTGTAGGTAGTGTCTGCCTATCTACCCAGCCCTTTTGGCTCAGATCTAGAACTACAACAGAATTATCACTAGCCCTATTGTTTTCGAACCCTGAAGCCAACTGGGACCGAGCTGATGCGAATTTTCGACACTAGAGTTACGACATCGCTAGGCTAGAAGAAGCTATGACAATGTAGCTTCGGTATCTATAAAGATGCCAAATTGGATGCAATAGATTTACTAATGATGAATCACTGAGGATGAAAAGAGTGTGTTGAAAGGTTTATTTATAGTTTTTTTGTTTAGTCTAAATGAGGTTAAGAGAAGAAGGACCAATTTGACATTTATCCCGACCATTTCCGTGCTTCGCACTCGCTTCGCTTGACAAACCATTAGTGCCGGTAGTTATTATTACTAAACGGCAGTCTTTAGGATCAAAAACAGCTTGAAATTATATGAGAACGAGGTTCGCCATATTGTGGATGTAGGCCTTAGTAGATTTTCCCGGGATAATGGTAAGAGACCCGTGCCACAGAAGTTGGGACGGGATGCTAATTAAGTAGAATTCTTATAACTTAAAACTATACGTAACTAGAAACTGTTGCAAGTAAATTTTAGAACCTATACCTACATGCCAGTCAGACAAAAGAAAAATTCGAAATAATAAATAATAATAACGGACTAGAAACTAAATAGAAACTGTTAATATCGCAAGAAAGTTTTGGGACCTCCTTCAAAGATGTTTTCAGTAAAGTCGTAAAACAAAACTTTTTACCTTAAATATTGCTACACGTTAATCTTTATAACTCTATATATTTTTACTTCCAGATATCGACAACAACGGTCTGCTTGACGCCCGCGACTTCCAATGCTTGGCCCTGCGGTCCTGCGTGCTGGAAGGCAAAGGCGACTGCAGCCCAGCGCGCCTCCAGAAGTACCAGCACATCATGAACAGCCTCTGGGAGGAGATAGCCCAGCTCGCGGACTTCGATAAGGTTCCTGACTATGTCGGTTATCCCCTTTCCTTTTCATTATTTTTGTAGCTGAGCTGCTTGCTTGGTGGATTTTAGCACAGACTTTCAAACGTAGTAAAAGTAAAACAATGTTTTTTTTTTGTGCTCCTAGACCAGATACTTACATTGTTAAATTCTCGAAAACCCTATGTTAACCTTTCACTTCTGACTGAGCCTATTCTTAGGTTATTAATAGGAGTACATAAATTTGAAAATTAAAATCAAATCTGTGCTAAAATACACTGATTGCTTCAAAAAGTAAGTCTTACCAAAATCCCACGATGTGTTTTCTGAGATTTTACCCTCTTCAAATCCCTTTTGCGTACGACTCCCACATGGTCGGAAGATGTCCAGTGTTGAACTTAATTAGGCTTTCCACATAAACCAATTAGCACAACTCTGAGAACACTTATATTTTGTCATGATCCAAAATATAATAATAGTAATAAGTAAATAAATAAATAACAAATTGTTCATTTCATCAAACCACTTTACAAAAACAAGTAAACAGTTTCTGAAAACTTATTTTAAGTAGTATTTACTACTTGTGTCAGAAGTTTCCGCTCTTAAACCATATGCATAAAAGTATGTATGAGTAACTTCAAAATTAATTAATCAAGAACTCTAATAGTCGCAAATCGCGATTAATCTTGACAAACTTCACTAATTGACGTCCAGATAACAATCTAAGGAATCTGTTTGGCATCTAATACTATCAACTATTGGCCCTGCCCGATTTATGCGCAGGACTGGCTCAACCAGGCCCGGCGCGGTGACAGAGGGCTTTTAATAGATTACTTTTGCAATAGTCGAACGCGTATTACGAAAAATACTACGAAGGCCAATCGGTGTATGCCAACAATCACCCGCCAGAACAATAGATGGGCCGCGTCTCAGTTTAGACGATAAATAAATAAAATTAATGTTTTCCTGACAAATTACGATATTAAATATAGATAGCATAGATTTTGGCAAACGATAAGCTGTAAAAATAATATTATTCGCGGTTAAACTTCCGAAATAGTCACTGATCACACGAAATTATTATAATACCTACTGAGAAAGCAAGAAACTAATTCCCTCAATCAAATCTTCAAACTCCTATCAAATAGGCACATCCTAGTTTTAATTTTATTTTAATCGTACATTGTGAAATAAAACCATTTAATGCTGCCTGTAGTTATAGACACGTATAAATATTTTCATTCATTTATAGAATGCCTGATGTTTTAAAATCCTACAGTTGCACAAATTTTGTACCCCAGTTCTGATTGCATCCCTGTGTTAAGAAATGCTGTATTTTTAATACCCATTTCTTTTTTTATCATGTGGCTCAAAACAATATACAATTTCAGAATAGTTTCACAATCTTAGAATATACACCAAAGTCTTTTAAAGATGAAACTTTAACTGAAAAAATACAATTATCTGGATACTGTGCGTTTCACTAGAAACTTTCTGCCTCGCACAACCAAACTGTGGAATGAATTGTCGCCTGCGGTATTTCCGGACCGATACGACATTCAAACCTTCAAGAAAAGAGCGTACTCCCATATCAAAGGCCGGCAACGCACTTGTGACTCCTCTAGTGTTGCGGGTGTATATGGGCGGCGGTAATCGCTTACCATCAGGTGATCCGTCTGCTCACTTGCCACCTCTGCCATAAAAAAAAAACCTAAATACAACCTAACAGCTTGCACATGCTTACCGCTTTGTACGTTAATTTTGTATAAGCCCCGACACCAAACTACACAGCATTGACTAGGATAGTATATATTACATGAAAAAATTTAGCAAATAAACCAATTAAAAACCCAACTGACTGCATAGAATATATTCTATGTAAATTCTAAGATTGAGTCCTCGACCAAGACCTCGCACTACTCCCTCAAGCCGTTTTGGTTATAGTGGATGATAATGAAATAGACATACATATACATCCGAAGAACATTACCCGCTCAGGGTAATAGATCGGCTAAAAATGAGGACAAGAAAGAAACATCACCGACACCATCAGATTTACTATCGGCAAACGCCATTGACTTTACAAGTACAAAAATAAGCTTGGCAGACCATGTTACAATCCATTCCAATGTATATAACATTGTAAAAACACAAAATCATGTAGACGATCAATCAATCACAATCAGAGACAGAATGAAATGTATGGTATGTATGGCCGACTGCGCAAATTCATACTTGACTTGCTAGGAACTCGTACGGCTACAAGACGAGAGAGCCAAACTAGAGATATGTCATGTCATGTCATGTACCTGTGTCATGCTGAGCAACAAACTAGTCTTTTTACGCAGATTCGTATACAAAAATAACTACTCACTCTTGTTGAAGTCTCAGGCGCACACAAATTTTTAATCAAGCAAAAAAATGTCTACGCTGGATACGAAAACCTGCTACGATAACGTAACACTCGGAATAAGCACGCAGCTGCAGATACAACTTATCCAGTAGAAATCATGATATGACACGTGGATTTATTAACAAAGACTACATAATCTAACCAATTTATTGTAACAAAAATATAAACCCCAGCCAAAATAATTGTTAATCTGGGGATCAAGACGAATCTTATGACATTTCGCACTTTGAAGTCTATGAAGCCGTTTTGCCTACAGCCTACAACAATGAAACAGCTTCACTCATACACTCGAAAAAAAAACTTACATTTGTTATGTATTATTTAGACACAAAATGCTATTAGTTTGGTGTAACCGGGGCTAAACTACCTTTTCTGACTTCCCATATTATTTCAGGACGGCATAATCTCAGTGGACGAATTCAAGATGGCCGTCAAAAACAGCTGTGTCGGCAAGAAGTATGAAGAGTTCCCTCAGGCCATGAAAGCGTTCATCGAGTCCAACTTCAGGATGCTTGACATCAACTCCGACGGCGTGCTCGGCGTAGAGGAGTACAGATATGACTGTGTCCAGAGGATGGTGGTCGAGGACGTTAAAGTCATAGACGACGCCTTCGATTCGCTCTTAAACGTGAGTATTTATCATTATCAGCCAAAAAACTTATGAACAAAAGCCTCCCCCAAGGATTTCCACACCGACCGGTCCTGCGCTGGCCGCATACGCTGGCTTCCCGCATCTTTCACCGGGTCATCGGTCCACCGAGTGGGAGGCCTGTGTACGCTAGTACTTACTTTCTTATTTTTCATCTCAAAGTTTTTTTTAAACTACATCACACCGTAAAACCACAAATCTTTTTTATCTACTTATTTATTATCGTGGCCCAAGTCTGTTGGTGTCCGTTTTCCGATTAAATCTTCTCAACTTTAGTCGATTTCGACATGCTCCTGAATGAGTAGATCAAATCGGAGTTGTATATGTCAGGAGAGACAGTCTTTACTGTTTTGACAACCGAGAATATCTCTGTACATATATGGTGCAATACACCCATCGTCGAGAACTACCATAACCCGCTTCGTGACTACACTTCGGTAGGGGTAGTAGAATTTGCGACATGCCTATAACTTAAATTTTGGGTTATCTGGTAGTATAATACTTCCGTTTTCTGCGCTTTGTTCGCTATGGATTGTTGACGTAGCTAGATCGATGCAAGTCCGACTGCGCGCGCGCCCCGACTCATTTCACAGTAGTTTTCGTCATTTTGGCAAGACGCTCGATTCAAACTAATGTCGGTGACGAAATGATCTCGGCTATAAAATCCGACTATAAAATATCGAGCACTAATAAAGTATAGATATTTTATAGTCAGCGCTTCTACTTCTGATTGTGATCAAGTTTTCCCAATGAACCCATAGTCAAATCGCAAAACATTTTTGGACTCTTCATACTAATTTGGCCGCTCGCTCGGCTCATCGATTTGTATGAAGAGTCCAACATTTTTTTTGCGATTTGAATATGAGTTCCTTGGGGAAAGTTATTACGAATCAGGAGTAGAAGCACTTCACTAAAATATCGGGCACTAATAAAGTAACACCCTATATGTCATAACTAGATCATAGGAATTGACCTCAGCATGATGTGACTGGCCATTGGTCGAGAGGAGCTCCGACAAAACATAGTTAAAGTTCGCGGGGTTCCTTTATAAATTAAATCTTTTGTAAATAATGAATTTTTTACCGCCTCCGTGGTGTAGTGACTAGTCTGCTCGCTTGACATCAGGAGGTCGCGGGTTCCATTCCCGGCGGGGTCCAACTTTGTAGGACTCTGTTTGGTTGGTGATAGGGCATTTTCGGAGCCCGCCTGGCTAGCCACCACCATCTTATCTAAGTCTTGTCACCAAACATCAATATCAATAGCATCGATGTGTTCCGGCATGAAGATAAAATTGCCAGTTCCCCATTGCGTTGGGGAATCTTGGGAAGCCCGCTTCCATCTTCGGCATCATCATCACTTACAACCAGGTGAGATGATGCCAAGGGCTTACCAGTTGTGTAAAACATAAAATATAAAAAATACTTCCCGTACAAAGTTGGCGAATCAGCTACACAATCAATATGAGAAATCCCAAAATATAATTTCGTATAAAAATAGGTTCCTTGGGAATTTTTTATTCACAATTTCTAAGCCCTTGGCATTATCTATCCTGATGGTAAGTGATGGAGATGATGCCGACAGATGGAAGCGAACTTACCAAGATTCGTCAACGCAATGGAGAACTGGTCTGAAATTGGAAATGAAGATCTCATCTCCTTTTTCAGTTTCAAAAATACGAGGGCGACACTGAAAGTTTTTAGAACTGGCCACTTGTAAACGATATAATAAAAAAATAAGTTCAAATTATGAAAATGGAACTCTTTGCCAATGTTATCGTGTATGTATTTCATTAATTTGTCATTTGTTTCACGATTTGGCGGCAAACTGAAAATTATCTGTGTCACGTCAGCATGAATTTAACGCGAGAAAATTTTCGTGCAATGATTTTTTATGACTTTCGATGTCATTTAAGTCAACAAGAAAGTTATGATAGACTTCGATTGGCCTTTCACGATGAAGCCCCATCTCGTGCCACTGTTTACAACTGGTTTAATGAGTTTAAACGTGGTCGCACTAATCTCACCGATGATCTGCGTGAGGGACGGCCTTCTACGGCGACGACTGAAGATAACATCAGTCATGTGCGGCGTATGATAGAGACTGACAAAAGAGTGACCTATCAGCAGATTCGGACAAGCTTAGGCATCGGTATGAGTCAAGTGCACAAAATCCTCCATGAACATTTAGCGGTCAGGAAGCTTTGTGCCCGGTGGATACCTCATAATTTGACAGAGGCCCAAAAACTCCGTCGTGTTGATTGGTGCCGTGAAATGGTTCAAAGATTTAACGGAGGTGACTCAAATGCTGTGTTCGACATACTTACGGGTGACGAAAGCTGGATTTACTGTTATGATCCTGAAACTAAAAGACAATCTGCTATCTGGGTGTTTCCTTCCGAGGAGTTGCCAACTAAAGTGAAGAGAGGTCGAAGCGTGGGAAAAAAGATGGTGGCCTCGTTCTTCGGAAGGACAGGTCATTACGCAACAATTGTTTTAGAGGATAGAAAAACAGTTACTGCAGAGTGGTACACTAACAATTGTTTGCCACTTGTCTTGGAAAAAGTTCGGGAGAAACGACCTCGCAGTAGGATCCTCCTTCACCACGACAACGCCTCGTCGCACACCGCCAAGCAAACGATCGACCATTTGGCGACGTCAGACGTGGAATTACTGGGTCACCCGGCGTATAGCCCCGACCTCGCACCTTGCGATTTTTATTTATTCCCGAAAATAAAAGAAAAACTTCGAGGAAAACGTTTTATGGACGCCGAGGAAGCAGTGGCTGCGTTTGAAAAGGCCGTCGAAGAGACCCCTAAGGAGGAGTGGGCAAAGTGCTTTTCTCAGTGGTTCCATCGGATGCAGCGATGTATTGATGTGAATGGACACTATTTTGAAAAGATATAATAAAACTAATAACTTTCTAGTTTGTTCAGTTTTTGATTTTCTAAGAACTTTCAGTGTCGCCCTCGTAGAAGCTACCGTTGTTGATATTTTTCAGGAATTTTAGAGGAACTTATATGTATGAGGTCTAACAAAATTAGCTAAAAATTTAAGCTCGGGCTTATAAAATTGAACAACTTTTCATGAGGAAGACGAAGTCAATTAAAAAAACTTTTACTAAGACTAACAAGTCGATCAGCTGATGCTAATTTAGTATGGGAAGTAAACATTTTCTCACGTATTGACAATGGTATCCTCGAGGAAAGTTGTTCAGTTTCATAAGTTAAATTAGCATCTAAAGCTACTTATTCTTATCACTTTTAAAACAAAAATAAACTAGTTTCACTCACCGAGACTGAAGCTGTTGAATTCTGCTTAATTTGTGGCTATAGCTTTACAAGCAACTTCCGGTACTCGAAGCTGGATAAAAGCTATGTTAAATTCGAGTCAAATTCTGTCTGTCACAAAATCAAAACAATCTATTTTAAAAGTCATTGTCCCTTATCTCCAAGCGCAAAAATTTCAAGGCAACCAAAAATATGCGCTTCCTACCAACCTAAATACATACTTAAACACAAACTAGGAGTCGAAATTATGCAATAAGATAATAAAAAAACAGTAAGAGCTTTCTCTTGGCGCGAGCCCAAATAGAAGCTTGATAAACACAATGAAAGCACGCCGTAGCTGTAGGTATCCATCTTTCTTTTTTACGTGTGTATTTTGGGAAAACGCAAGCACTTTTCTCTTTTAATTTTTATCTGATGTAGTACAGAGTAATATTAAACTCATTGACATGACATTCTCGTCACGCTTTCAGAAAAACAAAGTTATTTGAATGCTAATCAATCAAAAATAATCTTTTGTAAACACGGCTCTAGAAACTAACACACGTGTCTGTGGTTTACTTGTCAGATTTTAATAAAATATAGGTGTACCTAATGTATCTTCAAAATCCAAATTTAAAATGTTTTTTATGAAACAGATGAAGATGTTAGATGTTGAACACATACTTTTAAATCGTCATTTTTTCTACATAGTACAAAGTTTATTTTTTTATGAAGATCTACGCGTACGCGCCTGTTACCTACTTTGATATTAAATATTTCACTGAAACCTGAAACACTGAAACACAGATTCTGTTTCTAGATCGTGTTTACATTTCATTAACGTTGATTGATTAATTTTCAAATAAAAATTAGGCTTCATTTGTGTGGATCGCACTACGGATGCTCATCTTAAAACGTCGTTCTAATTAGTCAACGGTCGCTCGGGCATGCGACACGATTACATCGTGTGATGAAATATTTCATGCTGAACAGCATCGCGCGAGCATCTAAAATATTAACACGATGTTATCACATCGGATCCTTTATTTTGTTATACACTGTAGACAAACGAGACACCGTCGATATGAAACCGAATAACAGACATGTTTTTTTTTTTTCATTTCAGGATGACGACCGGAAAAAGGGTGGGCTCACTCTCTCGCGGTATCAGGAGCTTTTCGCCCAGTTCCTGGGCGACATCGGCGACGACTGTCAAGCCAAACACCTGTTTGGACCCTTAGAGCTATAAGCTCGAACATGTAAATAAATAAATATAGGCCCACGACTGACACACCTATTTTAAAGAACTAAGAAAACCGATGTGATAGTAGATAAAAATGTAACAAAAATAAGTTAAAATTAACTGTTATATAACTAACGATGATTAATTATACAATTTTTGTTATATAACTTTAATGAAAGCATTTTTTGAATTATCGAAAATTGGCATTCGAATTTTGATTTGGACGGGTAAAGTAAATAAATGTAACAAAAATTTAGTTGAAATTAAATGTTATATAATGATTAATTATACAACTTTTGTTATATAACTTTAATGAAAGCATTTTTGTATATCGAAAATTGGCATTCGAATTTTGATTAGGACGGGTAAATCGGCAGTCTTCGCACTTGACCGCTGTGACGTCACGGCAAGCCATCGTCCGACACGTTTTCTATTTTTACTACAATTTATTTATGCCTTCCTATTTTATAATCTACGTGTTTTCCGTTCAGTGAGCGAGACGCAGCCAAATATATAACAAACGCATCGATACAACACAAATAAAAACTTATATATAAATGTAATTTTATTTGTAAAGCAATATTTTTCTTAGACATAACGCTAGGTGATAAAAAAGCATGTACTTTTGTGTTATAGTTTTAAACAAATATTTATCTGATTGTTATTTCAAGCGTTTTATTCAACAGTGATATAATATTTAAGATGTTTTCAATTATTTTATCGATTATTCACTTTACTTACTGTTACTACATTATTTACATGTGTTACGGACTTTTTGGAGTGTTATATCCCCTTATCGTTTTTCTTCAAGATGGTATCATTATAATTATATAAAAAACGAACGAAAAAACTGACAGGTTTTATGCGAATTTAAAGTTATACTATACAATGGCAGTAACTTACGAATATATCTATTATAAGTGGGGTATGTGTACGGGAAATGTTGATGTTATGCAGGCATACAAAATGAATCTAGTCACCACGATGTTCTCTATATTCACTTTTATCGTATATACATGTGTAATTAATTTTAAATACTTTATTCTGTAAATATAAGATTGTTGATTGACAAATTACATTTTATCTAAATTGTTTTAATAAAAAAACTCTAAAATCGCGTTTGTTTTTTATATAAATTCCAATATTTTGCCATGAATAAAAAATATTCGTTTTCAGTTAGTTTATTAAAAACGCTAATATACACATATTATACAAATATTAACACTCAATGTTATATTCTGACATTTCATACATATACGCTGTAATGTACTATACAAGTTACAACATTTTATATAAAACATCTTCCTCATGGGTGCATTATTTGTATTTTTATATATTTACATTAATACTTTGGAATATATTCATTATGTATAATACACTTAATTAAATTACATAAAATTATATTGATTAAATAAGATTACATACAATTACAATATTAGCTAAAATTTATTTTTTATCTAAGCAATAATTTCAATAAAAAAGAAAAAAACATTTGCTAGTACGTAAAGCTTTTTTAGTTATTTCACTTAATTATAATCACAACTGATTGAACTAAACATGGAATTAATTAATCTATTACTGAGAAATAAAACAAAAATACGCACTACACACGAAAATATAAACAAACATTTAAACTTTACGCGTAATACTCGTATCCATTTGGAAAACTGTAAAGTAGATCTAAAAATAGATTCTATTGAGTCAGAAATGTCAAAACTGTAGACTAGTCTTGTTAAAAAGAGGTTTTATATGTTGTGTGTGATACCAGGTGATACCTACCCCCTCAGCGGCGATAAAAAAACATGACACTGATACCAAATAATAATGAAAATTCTCATAAACATTGCATTCATTGGCATTTATGGCAATTACTTATGTATACACATTACACAGTCTACAAAGAAACCAAAAACTATCCATAAGGAACCAATTCTTAATTCGCAAAAAATATTTGAACCTCCCACACAAAGTTGCCAGATCAGCAGATCAATAATATGAGAAGTATTGGTTGGTTAATATGAGAAGTATCGAGTATAGGTTCCTTGAGGAAATTAACATAATCTCAGTGAGCAGAAGCACAAAATAGACACAGAAGGTCCGCTCAATACGAACCACTAAAATCGTAAGCATATACATGCTTACAGAAATATACGGTCGTTCGAGGCAAGGTCACGATCGCACAGTACGTGATCTTGCCTACAACGACCGTATACGTCTAAAAGCATGTATATGCTTAAGATTTTTGTGAGTGTATTGAGCGGACCTTCTGTATCTATGTGTTTTGTCGTAGAAGCCCCAGTAATATTTTTAAGATTTCAAAAAACAGTATCAATGATCATTACACATAATTCAATAATTTTTACATATAATGACAACAATACAAACTTGAATTGACATCAATAGGCACAAGAAGCGTTCAAAGTCATTCTGCACTTAGATCACTATAACGGTACTTTGACTAATTAAATTTTATTCGATTTATATGGCTCCTCATGAAACTTAATAACTTTCCCCAAGGGACATACAGGGTGTAACAAAATAAGTATTTTTTTAAAATATATTTTCCATATTATGAATGGTACGGAAAGTTTTTTGTCCGCTTATCCCCTGGGGAAAGTCTTTGTGAGTAGCTTTTGGATTTTTTTCAAAGTCAAGAAAATTAACCTGTATCTTAGTAAAAAATAAAACTAGTCACAACATCAAACTATTATTAGGTATCATAAGTTATATTTAAAAACAGGTGTGACAAAAAAGGTCATGCTTATATTTTCAGCTCACTCAAAAACAGCCCTACAACATTTTGTTACACCATGTATAGTATAGGTTAGGTTTCTAGGTAAACTAAACATAGCCATGGACCTCAAGGGCTGCAACTTTAGAAAAAAAAAATTCTTATTAAGCAGAATAATTCATTGGAAGGCTAATAAACTGAATATCTTGAAGTAATACTATAATAGCTTACTTTCATAGACAAGAGCCAAAATTTGTAACTTTTGCTTAAAAGCTGACGATTTTCCTTCATCTCAGCCTTAATACAGCCACTATTAAACACAGCCCGCGTATAAGTTTAAACTTAAAAAAGTAACTTTATATAGACGTTAAACAAGAACAGTATTTAAAAATAGTTCTTTACTATTTCTAGGCATTTAACTGACCAAACACAAAAGATTTTTTCTGGTTATAGAAAATACTTTCGTTCTAAAATTGCAGCAGCGCTTTCACAGCCTCTTAAAAACTTAAAAAATATTTATTATACCACTCAAAATAATATCAATGTTTTAATGATCATTCAAACTTATAAGATTCAAGATAGGTAGCACAGAGTGCGCAATGCCTATAAAACATTATATTCAGATAAAGAGATTTGTTATTATTGTTTTATTTTAATTTATAAATCATCTATATTATTGTACAAGATGTTTTTTTATACGACTGAAAATATCCAGGTTCCAATTTTAATCAATATATGTCGATCATCGGATAGACTTTATTTCTATCTAGAGTCAAAAAAAAATGGTGGTTTATTTAAAATGTGGCAGAACAAAGTTATTTATTACATCTGAACCGAATAATACGTCTATTATTAGCTAAAATTTTAATAGCGGATGTTCACAGATACAGTCGTATATCGCCATTTAAATGTTAACTTGTATATGTAGTACTGAATTAATTTCGATAGAATACGTTAGATCTAATTTCTTAAGAGGGCGACGTCAACCCATCCATACCCTGCTCCTTTGCTTTATAAATCAAATAAATAAAGTCCAAAAAACTGAATTAGGAATAAGAAAGAAAATACTGCATCAATACATCAAGAAGATAGCCTAAGAAACTGAGAAGATACAGTATTGCTGCCATAAGCTTCTGAAGCTTCTGAGCTTCTTACGAAAGCAACAAAAACATGGTAACTCAAAAATCCGACTTTCAAACACCCACCGAACAGATGGAGAGCTTGGATAAATTCTTGAATTTCTTGAATAGTCTCCCACCTTCCACCCTTTGATATAGTTTAAACGATGCAGCTTTTTAGGATCTAGCCATAATTTCTACAATTCTAAGTCCTAGAGTTACATATAGATAACAGTCCTAATCCACCGTACTTCATAAGTACTTTTCAGCATCCCTGGACGTAGAAGCATCAGTCACTTGGAACATAACTATGCATACGGGTTATATCACACGAGCCTTCCCTTCAAATTTATCCTTAAATGTCATAAAGAGTATAAAAAGACCTCTCACGCATTTCACAAAGAACCCATACTGAAATTTGAATTTGATTTGTATGAAAAGTCCAAAATATTTTTGAGAATTCAGTATGTGTTCCTTAGATAGATGTTCAGTATAATGAGTAAACTCCTCCGTTTGAATCTCCGGGAGACGTATTTTTGCACCCTATATACGATAGTAAGCATCAACGCTACATACAATTTGACTAAAAATAATCATAAGCATACGCCAAACCTTCACAAATAGTCAAAACTTTCAAGTTGTTAAAAACAACAGTCAATTCATAAAATAAAATACTTACACAGAAATATTTATACAATATAGTATGCAGAAAATGAGCTACATGAAACAATGCAGACTTTGTATGGAGCTTCTTCCCAATAATCTAAATAATTTAAGTACCTTTA
This sequence comes from Coleophora deauratella, assembly GCA_958295455.1. Lineage (NCBI taxonomy): Eukaryota > Metazoa > Arthropoda > Insecta > Lepidoptera > Coleophoridae > Coleophora > Coleophora deauratella. Next base: position 3,286,751 of record OY282406.1, read on the forward strand.
AAAAATAAGGCCGAATATTTTTCAAAACATGACACATTCTCTACTGATTGGGCATCTGCCTACACTGTCACTTCACTTGGTGGGGTGCGGTATAGATTAGCACTCTTAGTTAATAACTAATAACTGATTCATAATGGGTACTTTAAATTCTACTAGCCATATTAATAACGATAATTTTATCTAACAAGCTGCGGGGATATTATAGGTAAAATAGCTACTTTCTCGATTTTATTCCAGAAGTTGCTTCTACGTTCTGTTGTCAGTATTTCTCCTCAAAATTTGTATATACCTTTACTTACATTTAAAGGTTGCTACTTGCCATCCTTCTTTGATTAAAAGTTTACATACGAATAGCGAAGAATTTATTGTAGTGGTATTTTTTTTACCTCCAAGTAGCGAAGTTAAAACCTACAAGTGGCGAAGTTTTTACCTACAAACAGCGAAGTTTTTACCTACAAGTGGCGAAATTTTTACCTACAAATCAGTGTAGGTTGCAGCTACATTTCTTCGGTGAGGTCGTTGGTAGTGCCGCTCGGGGAAGCTCGGGGCTCGTGTGCTAGACTGCCGTAGGTGCCTCCGGACCGCACACGCCAACGTCCTCTAGGTCTTGTTATGCCTGGCAGAAGAATTCAGTACATAGTCCTGTGTTCTGCTTATTTTATATTCTATTATAAGTGGTTCTGATGGTGATGTGATTTAACATGCGATTTTTAAGTTTTACTGTATTTGTATTTTACATGCAAAGTGCGTGAAGTTTTTAAGCTGTGTAACATATGTTGGTATCTACAATACAATCAAACACACAACTATAATAGTATAACCTGGCATCGTTTTGTAAAAACTCTCAGGAGCATAGTTCCGAAACAGGGCTAGGTAGGTACATGGCTAGTATTCCATAACATCCATCGTAAACAGTTTCATATCATACATTCAAAAAATCATTTTCATGATGTCCATCATAATACAGGGTTATTTTTGGACCGTCCACCAAAACTGTACAGTAGCTTCTATTCATGAAACTGAGCAACTTTTCTCAAGAACGAATGGTCAATTCGCAAGAACATTTTTGGTGGTCATACTAATTTGATCACGTGATCGGCCTACTTTGTATTGAGATTGCCAATAATTTTTTGCGAATTGACCATTGGTTATTGGGGAAATTTGCTCAATTTCATGATTAGAAGCTAATGTGACGTTTCGGTGAGGGGGTCCAAAAATAACCCCGTATGTTTGGGAGTACGAAATTAAAATCAAGCAAGAAATAATGTTGTTTGCGATGGCTTTACGGTGTTCTAAGCCGAGTAAGTATAACTCCTCTCCTCTCTTCTCACATTAGGAACTTACGCTTACGTCGCGTTGCACACGTCCGTAGATGTAAATCTAAATGCCCTACACGTGACCGCGGGTGATGCTAAGTGCAACACTAGGCAACCGCCGTCTATACCTTGTGGTAGAACGGTTAAATGTGCCACACGATAAGAAGAAGAAGGAATTTACGCTAAAAATAAGTTACCTATTTCTCCCCATTCAAATTCATTAAGTTCTTATACGAGATTTATTTTTCACCATACATTCGTTGATTCACTGGTTCAGATCAAAGGCAACAAATTTGTACCGCGACACAGCCGAAATCGCAAAACAAATTCGATAGCTTGTTTCGCCAATTTTGTATGAGGGGTGTAATTTTGTTTTGGGGTGTAAGGGGTTTAACCACGATATTATAAACCCAAGCCAACCTCACCTGCACGCGGTACACCCTGCTAAACAACGAACGAGGCTCTGGCGTTCTCTTAAGGTGGTAGGCTTCGGCCGCGGCTTGTCACCACCCCCTAGGCAAAGTCTTACCGCCAAGCGTCTTTGGACGTGTTCCGGTATGATGCCTAGGGAAGCCATTAAGGAGGGCGGGTCTGTATAGTAGCGCTGATCCAGTATGCCGTTTCGGTGTCAGAGTGTCGCTGCACTTGGCGGCTAGTCTTGGAGGGCAGCGGGATCCGAAGCACGGTGCACCGCTGGCCGACCGTAGGAAGTTGGGGGCCCAACTAGTAGGTTAGCCACCTACGAAAGGCTGCCCCGCCACCTCACGAAAAATCCCGGAATGCTCCATCGTGCCAATTGGCGTTTGGACGGGAGGACCCGATGGCCATCTCCGGGGGGGTTCGGGCGTCCCCGCGGTCTCCAGACTAGTCTGTCCTTCAGTGCAGCGACTCTGTGCTCACCACTGGATTCTGATCAGTGCCTCGTACAACTTCTGCCTTCCTTGCTTATTCACTCCCCACAACACACAAAATGAATAAAGTAAAAAATAGAAAGAAGATTATACAGCGGCGGCACTTCCTCCCACTAAAAGTGCACCTCACTAATATCAGAGGATTGCACTCCAATCTCAATGCAGTCCACCACCATCTTGAGACTGATAAGCCGCTGCTACTCTTTCTTACGGAGACGCAAATCAGACGCCCGGCGGACGCGTCCTACTTGCAGTACCCGGGGTACACCCTGGAGCACAACTTTAAGGCGCGCGCCGGTGTCTGTGTCTATGTCAGCGACAAGATCTGCTGCCGGCGTCTCCGTAACCTTGAGGACTCCTCTCTTTCTACGATCTGGGTAATGGTCGACACCGGTGTAGACAAAATAGTCTACGCCTGTGTATACCGTTCGCACAGTGGCGACCAGGAGACAACCAGGCTATTCGAACATCTGTGTGAGGCCGCCGATGAGGCTCAACTCAGGTACCCGTCTGCGCAACTGGTCCTTCTGGGGGACTTTAATGCTCACCACCAGCAGTGGCTGTTCCCATACCAGAAGACCGACCACGCTGGGAGAGAGGCATACAAACTCGCTTTGTCGCTAAATCTTTCCCAGCTGGTAGACCAGGCGACGCGCGTACCTGATGTTGAGAATCACACGGCGACATGTTTGGACCTTCTGCTGACAACAGAACCAGACCGTTATAATGTGTCCGTATCCTCACCACTGGGTACGTCTGACCATTGTCTGGTGAAGTCTGTACTGACATGTTCACCACCCGATCTAAGCCCCAAAGGCACTAGACGGGTATGGCGGTACAAGTCAGCAGATTGGGATGAGATGCGCAACTTCTTGGCATCTTACCCTTGGCGGCAAACGTGCTTCTCTTCTTGCGACCCGTCGAGCTGTGCGGCATCAATAACAGAGGTAATATGTCAGGCAATGGAATATTATATCCCATTCTCTGACATTCCTCTTGAGAATCAAGCTCGCCCATGGTTTAATGCCGAATGCTTAGCTGCCGAAGCAGCAAAACATTCGGCGTACCAAGCTTGGGCTGATGCTCGTAGCCGCAAAGCTCCGGGCACGCGAGATAAGAAGAGAGCCTTTAATAAAGCTGCCAAGTCCTACAAAAAGACGCTGCAGAGGGCACGCCTCGACCACATACGCCGCATCGGATCAAAACTTGCCTCCTATCCCGCTGGGAGTAAGGCGTTTTGGTCCCTGGCTAAATCGGTCGAGGCAAATTTCTGTCGTTCGTCTTTACCTCCACTGCTGAAACCAGATGGAACACTGGCTCACAAAGCAACTGATAAGGCAAACTTGTTTGCCTCTCTATTTGCTCAAAATTCACGTCTAGATTCTGCGAATAGTACGCCACCTCAAATACCTCCTTGCGGTACTACAATGCCTCCGATTCGTATCCGTCAAAAGGAGGTTCTCAAAATACTTCGCAATCTAGACGTGAACAAAGCCAGTGGACCTGATGGCATACCAGCCATAGTTCTCAAGAAATGTGCCCCTGAGTTGTCTCCTGTTCTGACACGTCTGTATCGTCTCTCTCTTAAGACAGGTGTAGTCCCAAAGTCCTGGAAGCTTGCCAACGTGCAACCTGTGCCCAAAAAAGGCAGCCGTGCGGACCCTGCCAACTACCGCCCCATAGCAATCACTTCCATAATCTGCAAGATTATGGAACGTGTATTGAACAACCGCATGCTTGCATACCTCGAAGACAATGACCTCCTTAGCGATCGACAATACGGGTTTCGCCGAGGTCGATCCACAGGAGATCTTCTTGTGTATGCAACACATGTTTGGGGCGAGGCCATTGAGAAGCATGGCGAAGCACTTGCCGTGTCTCTCGACATCTCAAAGGCTTTTGATAGGGTCTGGCACGCCAGCCTTATTGGCAAGCTTCCTTCTTACGGGCTCCCTGTCTGCTTGTGCAACTGGGTATCCGATTTCCTGAGGGAACGGTCGATTCGGGTAGTGGTTGATGGCTGTTCGTCAGACCTATTGGCTATAGATGCCGGGGTACCTCAGGGTTCGGTTCTTTCTGCAACTCTATTCCTGCTACATATAAATGACCTGCTTAAACCCGGCATCATTGGGTATGCAGATGATAGCACAGTTGTAGAAAGATATCTATCTAGTACACGAGCCACCAGTGCTGAGACACAGTCCCTTAGAGAGGCGATGATAGAGCGCATGAACCTATCACTTCAGGCAGTGTCTGATTGGGGTGATAACAACCTCGTTAGGTTCAATGCCTCTAAGACACAGGCGTGTCTTTTTTCTGCCAAAAGGAGTCCATTCACCTTGACTCCCACTCTCCGAAATGAATCGATTCCGATAACTGACCATCTCGAACTCCTTGGCGTGACTTTAACATCAAACCTGAATTTCGGTCGATACATTGAGTCTAAGGCTAAAGTAGCTGCAATGAAGCTTGGTATCCTCTCTAAGGTGCGACGGTACTTCACACCTGGACAGCTTCTTACACTTTATCAAGCACAGGTCCGATCATGTGTGGAGTACTGTTCGCACCTCTGGGATGGTTCGGCCCGCTACCAGCTTGAAGCCTTGGATGCTATCGACCGACGCGCCAGGAGACTAATAGGTGACGATGAGCTTGTTTTAAATAAGCTCCAAAGCCTGGAGCATCGCCGCAAAGTAGCCTCCTTATCGGTTTTTTATCGAATTCATTTCGGAGATTGCGCTCAAGAACTACACGACCTCATTCCCCCAGCTCCATTCCACCTTCGGTCAACCAGGCGCAGGGAGGCTTTTCATCCCTTTGTAGTTGACATTCCAATCCTACGCACGAAGCGGTTTGCTTCCTCATTTATCATGCGAACTGCGAAGGAGTGGAACTCCTTACCTGCGTCAGTGTTTCCGGACTCCTACAATTTGGAGATCTTCAAGGCGAGAGTGAATAGGCATTATTTGAGTTTGCGTGTACCATCCTCGACTACATCATCACTTTCCATCAGGTGAGATGTAGTCAAACGCACTCAAATTTTTAATAAAAAAAAAAAAAAAAAAAAAAAAAAAAAGAGTTTTTTTTTACATTTTCAACAAATTCCCGAACAAAATTAACGAAACTAATCCTTTGTAGTAATGGAGACATAAAACACAAACAACGGCGGCCGTAAAATTCTAAATGTACTGAAACGTTTCAAAATTAGTTACGTGCGTTCAGTAGGTACTAATTAGTTTTTGCTGTTTCTGTGTTTAATACATTACGTTATAAACGTAACGGAAACGTTTCGTTTCATGTACTACTATGAATAACAACGGACGTTACGTTCTGTCGCGCACGAGTCAGATTATCTATTTAAGAAGAGAAGTACTACAGTTAGAGTCAAATGATCGGAGTGCACAGTGTAACCAAAATTATCTGACGGAAAACAATTCAATTTTATCTACGCAGTTAAAGTAGTCACACTATTATAAGCATTAAATTTTATAGTGGTAATACATCTAAGCAACACAATTGCATGCATAGATATCACTGACCGATTTGCCTGCCAACATTTGTTGCACATTGCGTACCATAATATTGGCAGTTGTGTTTCTTAGATGTATTAACCACTTTCCGGACTATCTGACAAAGCATATTTCATGATATGACTGTATACAATATGGGAAGAGACCCGTGCCCCTGCTGTGGGGACGTAATGGGTTGTTAACATTAACCTTTTTTTTACACTCAATTGGTAAGCCCTTGGCATCATCTCACCTGATGGTAAGTGATGATGATGCCGAAGATGGAAGCGGGCTTACCAAGATTCCCCAACGCAATGGGGAACTGGCTATCTTATCTTCATGCCGGAACACATCAATGCTGTTAACATTGATGTTTGGCGGCAAGACTTAGATAAGACGGTGGTAGCTAGCCAGGCGGGCTCGAAAATGCCCTACCACCAACGACGCGACCTCCTGATCTAAAACGAGCGGACAAGCCACTGGGCTACGGAGGCGGTACAACTACTACTACTTTGAAATGCTTACAACAATATGACTACTTAAGTTGCGTAGATTTGAATTTCTTTCCGTTAAACAATTTTGGTTAACCAGCGCTCTCCCATCATTTTGAATGTACGCAGATAACATTTTTGATAGGCTGACTAGCGGCAAACAATAGACGCTACGCGTGAAACGAAATAGTTTTCTCTAAGGACACTTACTCGTCGCAAAAATATTAGTTCCCATTCCCGGTCAATAAATTGATCCAAAATTTTGCTATAGCGATCGTATAGGTTATAGTTAGGAAAAAAGTAGCATTTATCATTTGCCACTTTTCATCGAATAAGAAATCTACCAAAATCGTTTTCAAATAGTTTCTTTCGTTGTGACTATAGTGCAATTTTTTTGTGATTGTGACTTTATTTTCGTAAAAATACAGTTTCAATTCTATAGTTCTTGTTTCCGTTTCTCGTGATCGAGATTAGATCCTACGTCTATTGTGCTTAGGTGCACATTGCATTTGAAGAAAATCGTCCTTACACTTTGAATTGAGCCCAGAAGTTCCTTTATTGGCCAGGAAAAATTGCACAAAGTAAATACATTTTTAATTAGTTTTTACTTAATATAACGAGAACACAGAGCTGTACATTGGACCTTTATTTATCGATCTCGTGTTGATGTAGTGAAATTGTATGATTATTTATTTAATTACAACTATTTCTAACTTGTCCCCAAGTCATGCAACATTAGCGTACTGCGGACCTGGCAACACTGCAGTGCTTTTGCCATGCAAAGGTGCGATAGCTAAACATACAAAATAAAACAAAATCAAAATTAAAAAATAAAATAATTTATTTCTATCACATTAATATAAATTGTCGGTCGGTACATACGTAAAATAACCATAACCTTTGGATAATATCTTATATTCCCTCTAAATTTAAGTACTATTTTATTTAAGTAGAGATTCCAGTAATTTATTTGGAGTTATCAACTTTTAATTCTCACGGCATTGGTATGAACTATCTGTCGTTAAATACATTAGTAAAATACACATACATAATCAATACACATTTTTAATGTTTAAAAATTTATAGGAACATAGAGGGCATTCACTAATAATCAAAAACCTTTTTAACAATTACCTACAAGATCACAAAATAATACAGTTATTTATAATATTTGACAAAATGGTTACCACCTAACAAAATAAATTATAAAAATAAGTTTCTCTTAATTTCCTTCTCGCTACAGGTGTACCTGTAAGACACACGGTTCTTTTAGTAAAGAATTACAGTTTGTGAGTTACAAGAAAAAAGAAATTAGCTTCCGACACCGTTTACTTCGCATTAGTGTAAGAACCCGTGTAGCTTCTCAGCCCCTTCGGTTAGTCGTAAGAACCAACGTGAAATAAGGATTAACTAGAAGTAGAAAGTTACATAAACGTGCACAGAGCGGTGTAATTAAATATAAGGGTCAATAAATTGATAGATGTGCAACTTTTCTAACAATAGTGAGTTACTTTTTTATTCTGACGTCTAATACAATTTTTTTTTGCGACAGTGATTATGTTACCAACTAAAAATACATCTCGGTGCATACACTGTGTACGCATTTGTGAAATATTTTTAAATCAGTATAATAATTCGCGGCATTAGACTTCCAGGCTCACCCCTGGACAATCCAGAAATATGGAACGAGAAAATTCTTTTTTATTTTAATTTTATAATGCTAAATATATCAATTTCTTGACCAAAATCTCCGTAAGTTACGAGATAAACAAAAAAAAATTGAAATGCATCTATATTATAATTAAATTATTTACAAGCGGTGCACATCCTATGCACAGATAATTTATTAATTTGTAATAATTAACTGAACATTAATCAATCTATGCGTTAAATAGAATCTTTAACTGACCAGGGTTTTACCTAAAACTATATCTATTATATTCTCGTATTGTCTACTGCCTTTGTTCGTGGTTTAATCCACATTAAGTACTCACACCAAATTAAGTCACAAAAATCATCCAAAGGCAGTGGGTATTCGATAAGCATAAACTAATAAATTTAAACATTTAACGTAGAAAAGAGGATTTTTTAACGTAAAATCAAAATGAAATAGGAATGGCGTTGACAATACATCTACTCATAAATAAAGAACTATACATGCATGCAAATAATTTTAATTTAATTTATATGTGGAGGATATATTCGTTGTAATGTCAATAGCATATAAAGCCAAACAGTGGGATACCTTAAACTATATCGCGATCGCAAGCGACGGTCCCGGTTAATGCCAAAGATGTATGAATTTTCATTTTATATGTATACTTTGTTTGGCTTTTTAAAAAGCTTCGCTTACAAACTAAGTAATTCCATCTCTTTTTATTGAATTTTTGTTTTTACTTTCTTTTTTGTTGAATGTTTAACTTAAAAAAAAAAACAACGTTTTTTCGGATCGTGGAAGTGCATCTATCTAAGTATAAGCGCTTGCGATCGCGATTGAAGAGAGTTCAGACATCGCGAGACAAATGACAGAGATGCCTCTGTGTGCAAACCTTGAATACATGACGACACATTGCCTTGCACGGGACAGAATAAGTTCACTCATCCCACCATGCAAATGCCTTACCAAACAAGCAAATGCCTTGGTAAAAACAGCCTGCTAAAATCATAACCCTCCATTCGGCTCGGGTAAACAGTTAACTGCTTCAATTGTTCAATCAATAATTGACCACGCGAAATACGTTAAAAACAACCGACTTCAATAGCAACAACTCCAATTTTGCTATGTTTTTGTTGATTTTCTCAAAAACCGCTGAATCGATTTCGATAAAATTGATATGGGACCACCTGTGAAGTGTACCCTTTTTAACAAAAAAAGAATTTTCGAAATCGGTTCAGGCGTCTTCGAGTAATCGGTGAACATACATTAAAAAAAAAACCGACGAATTGAGAACCTCCTCCTTTTTTTGAAGTCGGTTGAAAATAACTTAGATTTTTGAGTATTGTAATGTAAAATTACATTTACATACATTTGAAACACCTTGAGGTGTACAAAAATAACAAAACAAAAGACTATAACACAAAACTCGTATCCGAAACAAGTGACGTGTATACTGTACACAAGAAATGGACACTACGACGCAAGGCCTGCTAACTATGCCACAAGATGACGATAGTCAAAGCAAAATATGCGTACTTTGACGCAAGGTTTGTACCGATTGTGACTGGTGTGAATATTTTGACATAAGGATTGTGCACTTTAACACAAGGCTTGTGCACTTCGACACAAGGCATATGCACTCTGACACAAGGCAAGGGCACTCTGACACAAGACATGAGCGCTGTTACACAAGGCAAGAGCACTCTGACACAAGGCATGTGCACTTTGACGCAAGGCATGTGCCATCTGACACAAGGCGTGGCCACTTTGTCACAAGGCCTGCGTACTTCGACGCAAGTCGTGTGCACTAAGGCGCCTGTGTCGCGTGTTCCGCGACGTCTGAACTCCCTTTAGATTGGGTTTCTTTATTATCCATCTGAGGCGTCATGTGCTGTTGGCTGATGATTTTTAACGGAGCATTCTGTGAACCAGGAATTTTGGTTAGAAACGCATCCGTATAAATGGCGTTTGTAGTGAAAAAAATAAAAAAAAACAAAATTGTAAACAAGATCAGCGCCTCTTAAATAATAGTATTCATTTGTTTTAACACGATTTTATAACTATTCTAAAAGCGAGGAATTCATCATAATTCTAAGTTAAATATACTGCACTGATCTCGTTTACGAATAACGACTACGACTATAACTATACCATCTAAAGCGTACACATCACCAACTTGATTGGAAAACAATTTGTGACAAAACGAATTACAATTTCAAAACCGCGATATCACAAATTGGTCACCAATGCTTCGAAAATTAAATGCTTTGTAACAATATTGACGGGAAACTAAATCCCATTGAAAATGTTGTGACATTTAAATAATAATTTCACTTTATTCACAATATTATAAAATTAAAAGTCAACTAAAAGCTACTTCTCATTTTAGTGAAATTATCGAACATAGTGACACGACATAAATGTACATTTCAATAGTTTTGGCTAATAATTTCTATAAATTGGCGAAGAGCCGTCACCGTCAGCCTCTATATAGTAGGAAGGCACAACACCGATGCATTAGTTGCGAGAGTGGCCAAGACTGATTCATGAACTAAATGACAATATGTTAACAGTAACAGTTCACTTCAAGATAAATATCTCTCTTTACCTCGTTTAATAAAAGATTTACGAACGCAAAATAGATATATGGTTTGCAAAACTTTAAAAAGTTCTATTATAATTCTATAACAAGTTCGCTAAATTAATCTAAATTTACGAGTAATTACTCGTATTTTTAATTCAAAGAGAACGAATCATTCTTTCAACTTCCAAGTTGAATATAGAATGATTATAATAGAATTGAATTTCAAGAGCAAAGTCCTCGAATCAATCTCGCCAAACCACAGAAGCTCACGCCAACAGCGTGTCAAAGTTATACTGTCTGAATTTCTGAGTGTTGCCGTCTCTTACTCTCGTTAGCGAAGTCTCCTGTACCGCCGTCTCTTTCCCGCGCAGCATCTGATTGGCCAGTTTCTGCTTGTTCACTGGCGAACCTGCAAAATTGGAGCCGAGTCACCCGCCTGATGTTATTCTATACTTTATTGCTTACAACTTACTACATTTTTGGGTGACCAGTTAACAGAGAGTCACGAATGAAGAAAAAATTACGATCTAGAAATAACCTCATAACAAGAATCCTAGCTAAAATAAAGCCAGTAAATCAAAAAAATATAATATTATAAAACTGCAAGCGTTTCGTTCTTTGAAAAACTGCTATTAATGAATTTTGTTAATCGCATGTTATGTTATAGCAACTTTTAATCTACAACTGTTTCTTTGGTTGGTCTCTCAGGTTTCGATAGCTCTTATACCACCAGCCCAATTATTTTAATAGCCAATGTTAGCTATTACTAAATACTAACGTAACTTTGTGAACAAGCATAAATACATTTCAATTAAAGCAGTTCATTGAGTCCTTATTAGCAATTTCATGTTATGTTGGGTAAGTTTGTTTCAATGCTTACCTCGAAATGTTAGTAAGGCACAGAGAATAACATTTTGAACGGTGCATTCATAACGAAATAAAAAAAGATCTTTTATTGACGTTTTGTTAAATCCATTCCAGTATTAAAATTGGTACACTTATAAAAGCAATGTTTATATTTATTATTATTTTTAAATAATAAACGCCAATAAAAGTTGCACGAAATAATCAAACGAAAAACACCTATTCACGAAAGGTCCAATATACAAGCGAGTAAAAATAACAGAAAAGTGCAAATAATACATAAGGTTACAGAGACGTAACATGCATTTGTGATTTGCCTAAAATTAAAGAGAAGTTGTGCAAAAACAATATCGCTTAGAATATATAAAAAGTTCAAGTTTCGGTGTGATGTTGATGGGTGATATTGAAATAGCAGGTTACACCAAAACAAACTGTATGTTTGAATTTTACATATTTGTGTTTTATCATCACTAGTTCCACTACTAGACTAAGGGTCAGTTCCTACTAAGACGAGACACAGTGCGCGATTTTCAAATTAGCAATACATTACTTATTTACTACACAAGAAGGTAAACAAATATTTTCAGGGAATGCGCGATAGCTAGCTAGATAAAAACTCAAACTCAAAATGTTTTTTTATTTAAGTTGATGCTTCACACATACTTTTACATATTTGGAAGTACATTTTACGTACATTTAGATATACATATTTGGAAGTACATTTTACGTCGCGTCATCGAGTCTTGGTGTTAACTGAGCCATGCCCTTCTCAATCGTCGCTTTTTCTATGAGTAGGTCGTCTATGGGCAAGCGCGTGGCCTTCACAGATCACAACCCATAGATACCGCATATTAAACATTATTTCTTCAAAAGTCGCGGCGAGCAAAACAGCGGCACTATGCGAATCTTACTCAGTTCGAACCATTGAACCTGAACACTATATTGCTAATATACCAACAGTAGTCACCGTAACCGAAATCGGCAAGGGGGTATATATTAAACAATAGTATAAATCCGCGCGGATGTCATTTTTGATTTGTGCACAGTATATTAAATAGTATTCCATATAGTCTGGACACGATCTAATGAGGTGGCCCATACAGTCATCACTAAGTTACCTGGCGCTCTTCTACGTGTCAGAAAATGAGTTCGTAGTAGGTAAATAACTAGGACTAACTATATGCAGTGTCCGGGGTGTGGTTTGGTACGTTGTGGATTAGGTAGGTATGTAATATTTAGATGACAGGCTGGCTTATACTTGGTGACGGTGGCTGTTTTATATGCGGTATCTATAGAGGATAAGTATTCTGTTGTAGCGTGGCACGATACATCAATTATGTGCTGCGCGGTAATATTGCCAGTTTGTAGAATGTCAAGTTTCGCTAACAAATTTAGGCAAAGTTCCTTCGGGAAGAACAGTGAAAAAGAGACAGAGATATATTAAAAATCTACACCTGTATCGATCCGTCTCTTTCACACCGGGTCAATTTTATGTATCCGCGACACGAAAGTCGTAGCGTAGGCAAGCTCCCACTCGGTGATCGATGACCTGGTGAAGGTTGCGGGAAGCCGCTGGATGCGGGCAGCGCAGGACCGGTCGGTGTGGAAATCCTTGGAGCAGGCCTTTGTCCAGCAGCGGACGTCTTTCGGCTGATGACGATGATGAATTACTCACCGATATAGCTGAGCATGACGGGCAGGAAGATGAGGCCGTGAGCCGCGCCGAATAGCACGATGCCCAAATACATGCGGAAGTAGAAAACCTGGCGACAAATTGAAGGGGTTACAAATGTGTTTTAATAAGGTCCCGTTCCAGAGCAAGGTAAGATTGGCCTTTTGTTTTTTTTTAAACACAACTGCTATTGCTGCAAACCCTTGGTGTTATCTCATCTGGTGGTAAGTGATGATGATGCCAACATGGAAGCGGACTTACCTAGGTTCCTCAACGCAATGTAGCTAGGCAGGCGGGGTCAGAAAATAACCTACCGCCAACCAAACTGACGAGTCTGTCCCTTTCACACTTGAAAAATTTACAATATGCTATCCTGCTGTCAGGATAAAAATGAATAGATTTGGAAGAGTGGTCTGTTTAGATAAGGGAGGAGCCTTTCGAACATATCCATTACTAACCCAACTTGGTAGCCAACACAATAATCCCCCCGAACTTGGTGAGCTTTATGGGACCGACGCACCCATGCGGGTCATCGCCTCCCCGGCTTACGCCACGAGGCAATGAACGCGTGCACTAAGTGGTAGCAGACTACGCCCCAAAGCCAATAACAATATCATTACTAACCTGGAAGATCTGACTCTTAGCCGTCGCCAACACGATGATCCCCCCGAACTTGGTGAGCGTGATGCCCGACAGCACCGACACGCCCATGCGGGTCAGAGCCTCCCCGGCGCGTGTCACGAGGCAATTGCCTCCCGAAACGCTAAACGTGTGCACTAAGTGGGAGCAGAACTCGACCGCTATGCCTACCGCCATTACCTGTTTGATGAAAAACATATGTTACTTATCGAATATATACTACAACCATGTAACACTATGTTTAACGACTTTGATGTTTGTGTCGCTTCTGCGACATAATATGTTGTTATGTTTTATATTTTTAAAACTTTTATTGCACACTTTTATTAGCTTCACCTGTCGCTGGCAGCCTTGGTCATCAATCCTTTTTTGAATATTATATGTTTTTATATTTTCTTTTTAATATTTTTGATAGTTTATGTTTATTGAAGTAGTCTGTTGCCTGTCAGGGCTCAATAAAGGTGTAAAAGTCTCCTAAGTATTTTCCCTGGTGTTCCACCTAACCCTCATTAGGCAGGCGACCCTAGGACTCCACATCACCTGTAACCCTAAGTCCGTAAGTAAACAAATCTTGGAAGTAGAATTTAACTAACTTCTACTCTTCGTATCGATTTGAAACATTGCAAAAGTATGTAATTTATAGATCAGTTATTGCCTACCAGGGCTCAATAAAGGTTTGCAATTTGAGCAAAGTCTTAAAACAAAAGTTGTTCAGAATAATGAGTAGAGGCCCCAGTTAACAGATCCTACACCAATTTTGTTACACCGTATAGTTAACAACACATATCGTCCCCACTGCAGGGGCACGGGTCTCTTCTCATAACTCGGGAAGGTTAAGCCGTACTCCACACACGGGGGCCAAGTCCGGATTGAGGCCAGTGTGAGGCCAGGCTAAAAAGAATCCGTAACATCCACCTTTGTACACATAGTGTGACTTTTTTAACCGACTTCAAAAAAAGGAGGTTCTCAATTCGTCGGAATCTTTTTTTTTTCATCGATTACTCGAAGACGCCTGAACCGATTTGGAAAATTCTTTTTTTATTTAAAAGGGTATATCCACAGGTGGTCCCATATAAATTTTATCGAAATCGATTCAGCGGTTTTTGAGAAAATCAACAAAAACATAGCAAAATTTGAGTTGTTGCGATTGAAGTCGGTTGTTTTAACGTATTCAGCGTGGTCATTACTTTGTAATGATTTCTTTGTGTGAAATAAAGTGTTCATACATACATACATACACAATGCCATCCGTAAGACAATTCTCTATGGAACACATCATCGCTACACTCACCAAGTTAACCAATGAAACCGCGTTGAGGCTGATGCCCCACCAGTACATGAGCCCGCCCAGGTTCACCACGATCATGGTGATAGTTATCACCACCACCTGTAAAGAGGCACATCGGCTTTAGCCCTGGTTAGCTGGTTGCGTTTAAGGAGATTAAGTATATCGATACTTCTGGGTTCAAAGGGCGTAAACGCCTAAGGTCTATTTAGCGATTACGCCCTTTGAACCCAGAAGTATCGATATCTTCATAAAGTGCCATTTTTTGATTCATACTTGATCGGTAGCTGCGCAACCCAACCAAATGATCACCTATTAAAGTAGTTTGTACGTTAAATTAAGCCTTAAAAAATCATCCAAACATATATTACTGAGCTAAACACTCTATAACTATTGTTCTGTAAAATGTATGTTTTGTACAATAAAGAGATTACAAACAAACAAACAAACTCTTCAAATATTTTCTTGAAATTACTATCAATATTTACAATATGACCTCTAAAATGAGTTGCCAACCAAAACACGACCCTATAAACACAAGACAAAAACCTACATACAGAAACAGTGCACTTACCAAGGCCGAGAACAGATCGAAGCCCATCAGCAGGAAGGTCACTATGAAGATGGACAGCACGGAGATGCCCATACTCTTGAGGGTATCTGGCCACATGGTGAGGTACTGCTCGTAGAATACGTAGAAAACGGAGTAGGGAAACACGTTCACTTCCTTACCGCTTATCGAGCGCTGGTATCTGTGGAAAAAAATCCTTTATTGCACACCAGACAAACAGAAATATCCAAAAAATACAAACAATGAAAAGGCGGCCTTATCGATTTCTTCCAGGCAACCCCCTGGTAACTGGATAGGATTGTATAGTTTTAAAAGCTAGAAAGTAGAAAAATGTCATTAATGACTTCTTAGTTTTCTTTCTAGTCTGTGGTTTAAACCAGGGCTTCCCAAACTGTGCGTCGCGACGCGCTGCAGGGCATTTCATGATTCTAGGTATACGGGAAGTACCCTATAGGTTTTGATTCCCATGCGAGTGTCTAAATATGCGGCATAAACGGCCGTATCTCTTGATTGCGTTGACGTAGCAGTTTGATTATTTCACAGCTTCAAGGGATTGCAGGCCTGAGTATTTGATATAGAGTTCAAAATGTGTCAATATGAATTTATATGGAACCCTCGGTGCGCGAGTCCGACTCGCACTTGGCCGGTTTTTTTATTTATACAATTTTTTTTATGAGTATGGAGACTACTATACAAAATTATAGTAGCTATTCCAATTTTTTTTTTAGAACAAATTGTTGTTTATATCATTTCATAAGAGGTAACTTAGATAGCAGTCAACTATCCAATTCTTGCGACAGCCATCGATCTCACATCGCGAGATAACGCGAGCCATCGCGAGACATACACCAAAGATAATTAACTAACTTGGACATTTTATTTATTTATTGTACAGGTGGCAAAAAAGCTGACGTCCCACCTGATGAAAAGTGGTTACTGCCGCCTATAGACATTTTCAACACCAGGGGAGCTATCAATGCTTTGCCAAACCTTCAAAGGCCCTTTTCAATCCCTTGTTTTTCTTTTAGCTTACAAACTTACCTATTGAGAGTCTCAGTGAGATTGGCGGCCACATTCCTGGCCTCCCTCAACGCCGAGTAGTAGTCATAGCTGGTTTTGAGCACGGTGTGGTAGGCCTGGTAGTACGTGGCAGTCACGTGGGCGAGCGCGTGGGTCTTGTTCATCCTGTACTTTACGCCTTGGCCGTACGCCGCGTGGCCGGCCTAGGATGAAGGAACGATACAAAAAAAAAATATTTTTATTACAAAAATACAGTTTTGATGTTAGTGTACAGTCGCGTGCAACTAAAAGTATACAGCCTTATAGTGCAAGTACTACTAGATGGCACGGCTACCCTGTATACTTTTAGGTGCACGGGACTGTACTACGATAATAAGACGATCAGAGATTGTTAGATTTTATTACGAAATCATATTATCTTTGTGCAAAAACAGATTCTTCGTTGTGACGTAAAAAAGTGACAAACAAACAAACTCGGTTTCGCATTTATAATACTAGTCAAGACGGGTAAAGGTAATGGGTAAGAATAAAGGTAAGGATATGTATAAGGGTAAGTATAAGGATAGGTCCAGGCCAAAACATTGGCATTGTCATACGAACAAGACTCTAACCATCATTTCAGTTTCTAGTGACTTATGGACCGCACAACACGTGTTCTACTTCTTTTTGCATCACAGATTTTTCTGATGCGACGTCGCAACACAGTGCTGTGACTGGCCTTTAAGGACAGGAATATAGTCCTTCCGGGACATGACTGTTCACATGACTGAACGTCCAAATGGTATGGCCCATGACCTATGATAATCATATTCATTGTGCGGGTTCCAAGGAAAACTTCCGATTTGGCTTCGTTGTAGTTTATATCAGAAGTGTACACCTTGCTGGCGTCCGGAGAAGAGGAACAGCCCTTACATCTAGTTGACCACAGCGCCACATCAGCAGCCATCGGTACTAAATCATTATTTACTTGGGTTAACGTCATAAGAGAACAATTATATAAGATTCATAATCTGCTGTGAGATGACGCTGTGTTAACAATAGGCTCACAGAGATGTCGCTACTACCTAATGTAATAATATAACAATAGATGGCGTTGCTAACTAAGCTACCGTTGTTGAGATCAAGTCTTAACCACAAAATTGACACAGAAGGTCCGCTCAATACAAATCACTAAAATCGTAAGTATATACATGCTTATAGAAATATCCGGTCGTTCGAGGTCACGCGGCAAAGTATCACAACAGTATCGTGACATTGCTTACAACGACCGTATACGTCTATAAGCATGTATATGCTTAGGATTTTAGTGAGCGTATTGAGCGGACCTTCTGTATCTGTGTATTTTGTGTCTTAACATTCATGTCATGTGAGGTGGTACGTACCTTAGGACAGCTGGGGTTGGGGTTGTCCTGCAGGAAGAAGGGCACGTAGTGGCGGAAATCGGTGGCGGCGGGCCGTTGTTCCGGCTCTTCCAGCGTAATGTTGCATGCCTTGCACGCTGCAGGGGAAGACATCATGATTACACTATGGGTGTTCAACTATACTCATGGACAAAAATATCGACTCAAGGTCTGTTGCTCGACTTTTGAAAAAATAACTCTGTCTACAAAACTGATAAACACTAAAAGCAAAAAACTAGAAACCATCAAACTAAAATCATAAACAGTAAACACACAGTTTTTGAACTTTTGGTTTAGTTTTATTTTGCTAGATTGAGTTAATTTTCCAAAAGTCGTGCATGAAACTTTGAGTCGATTTTTTTTGTCCATGAGTATAGTTTTTAACCATGCATCGGTATGAGGGATACTCAATGAAATATTAGTAGAACTATTGTATGCGACTCACTGGTGAAGGTGTTGGGGCAGAAGCTGCTGTTGCCGGGGAAGTACTTGCAGCATGAAGGCAGCGCGGCCCAGTCGAAGAAGTCGTCCAGCCACGAGTTGGCCGGCTGCGCTATGTACGTCACGTTCGAGTTCTTGTACGCTGAAAAACAAATTAATAATGAAAAATAGAGTACATGACTACTAGTCTTTGAGTAACTTTTTAAAATCTGTCAAAAACACACTTCATTACATTAAATACAGGCTGTTAATCTAGTCGTGCGTCATATTTTAATCAGTGCTTCTACTCCTGATTCTTATCAACTTTCCCCAAGGAACCCATAGCCGATCAATCGATCAGCCGAGCGGCCAAATTAGTATGAAGAGTCGTATGAAGAAGAATTAGTATGAAGTTGATCAGAATCAAAAGTAGAAGCACTGATTAAAATAGGACGCACGACTAGATTTACATCCTGTATAGTTAGTACTTTTGCTAAAAATAAATTGTACTTGCTGACATTTGTTTGTTTGTTTGTATACTCTTTATTGTACGACAAAATAACACAACAAAAATTTATGAAAAAATACATGGATGCACAAAGGTGGCTGACTCGGTGGCTAAGTGGTTAGCGATCCTGACCTCTGATCCGAGAGTCGTGGGTTCGATCCCCACACAGGGCAAACTTTTCTGTGATGAGCAGAATTGTTTGCTCTGAGTCTGGGTGTATTATATCTATATATGTATGTATTTAAATGTATATGTGTATGTATATCAGTCTCTGGTTCCCAAGATACAGGGAATCCTAGTTTGGGGCCAGATGACCGTGTGTGATTTGTCAAAAAAAAAAAAAAAAAAAAAAAAAAAGGCGGGCTTATCCAACAACTGACATTTACAACTTTTTATTACAAGGTGCAACGATATTTTATTCAAAATATTATTGAAATAATTAAGACGTAACACTAATAGTTATTCAGCGTCATTATTGGACTTATTTCGTGTTTTTTATTAATGAAAAATTAAAAATGAATGGACAACAAATACGATTTTTTTAACTATTAGTAGGGGGGCTAGTTAGTGAACTTCAGCTTATAATTTATCTTTAATTCAATCATCTAGAAGAAATCGCTTTTAGCGATAAGACCTTATCAACTTTTTATAATTGTACCACTGTTATTTATTGTGTCATTTGTTTTTGTATACTATTATTTTTTGTGTGTGTACAATAAAGAGTATATCAATCAATCAACCATCTCGCTAGCCTATTAATTGTTGGTGTATTCAACAATCCTATTGTGGATTTAAAGAAAGTAAAGACGATATCTTTACTACAACTTAAAACCGTTAACCCACTCACCGCCATACAGCTGCATCGCCACACTGTCCTGGCTACAGAACCTAGTCCCGCAGATCATGTTTTGCGTCCCGCGGTCGGCGTAGTCCAGGCCGTCCGTGACCACGAAGTACACCGGCGGCCCGATGTTGAGATACCGGTTTAGATGCTGGAAGTATTTTAGTTGGAAGCTGTCTTGGGGCATTGAGAGCTCCTGGTCTAGGCCGATGTCTATGTGTGGCGCGACCTGAGAGTGAAAGGTTAAATTAAAGGTTATTATTACAATTAATTATATAATATTTTTTACTAAATTCGGAAAAAACTTTTTTCTGTTCATTCCCGCCTGCTATCTAAGCTCTTGGTAAAATTACAATGAAATCAGTTCAGTAGTTATTATAAGTACAATAAATAGCTCTTTAATTGGAACAGTACAAAAAATTCGTTATAGATATAAGTATTTTTTTTATTTAAACATAATGAGTACGTAAACGAATATGTTAAATTATGATCAAATAATCTTTTTGACAGTCAATAAAAACTAAAAAGTAACTCAGGCGACTGGCAGTCGACTGCCCCATTATACAACAAAATAAAAACATGAAAAAGAAACAGTGTACACTCACCGCAACAGACGAGCAGAGCCACGCGAAGAATATGACCATGACCGAGGCTCGAACCTCCCGCTTCATGAGGAAGGGGACGTAGACCTGTTTGAACAGGTTATAGAGCGCGCCCTCGCCCTGCACGCCAGCATCTGCCTTCGTGCCCGACAGACAGCAGAATACGTCGAACCTGGTAACGATACACGGTATAATCGCACACTATCGAAAGAATATAATACGTCATCGGACGAATCATTCTAACCGCGAAGGAAAGACAGAGAAAACGAAAGAGAGAAAGACAAAAACCTTTCCTTCAGAACTGTTACCGACGCCTAAGAGCACTCCAGCACGGGTAGCATGAGGCGTAGACAAAGCTGCTTGTCGCGCCAAACGCGAGAAAACAGCTCAGCTGTCTCTTTCATTAGCTTAGCGTAAGAACGGAACAAACGCTTTTAATACTCGCGTCGCGCGCGAGATATGTCGCCATGCTACTAGGGCTGGAAACTTTAGCAGGGTGGTCTTCTCATGAAACTGTACAACTTTTCTTATGGGACCTATACTGTATTCGCAAAAAATATAAACATACTAATCGATCCTCCTCAATTTTGTATGAAGAGTTCAAAAATATTTTTGCTTATTGATTATGTTTTCCTCGGGAAAAGTTGTTCAAATTCATACTTAGACCATACTTAGACAGTACAATTTATGATGCCGACAGATACTGACTCGGTGGCTCAGTGGTTAGCTGTGATGTTATGTGCTGAGCAGATTTGTTTGCTGTGTCTGGGTGTATTATATCTATATATGTATGTATTTAAATGTACATATATGTGTATGTATATCAAGTCTCTGGTTCCCATAGTACAGGGAATCCTAGTTTGGGGTCAGATGACTGTGTGTGATTTGTCCCGGATATTATATTAAAATAAAAAATCTAAATATTTTTTTATTTAAGTAGATGCTGTACGCATACATTCTAATCGTCATTTTTTTACCTAGTTATTACGATATATTTTTTTTATTTTGATAGTACATATACTCATAGGCTGCCCTCAAAATATCTGTCAGTCTATCTATAGACAGTCGAGCCATTGACCTGTTGGCGTTCTACCTATGAGTGTCAATAGCCAGCAGCGCCACGAAGCACGTCACTTGCATAAGGAAGTCAACCAGTAAAGCGCCGACGGCGTAGAGCGGTATCTATAGACAGTCGCGCCACTGACCTGCTATCTACAGACAGTCGAGCCACTGACCTGTGTGTGTTGTTAGTGACTTACCTGTTGGCGTTCTGTGTGTTGATAGTGACTTACCTATTAGCGTTCTGCCTATGCGTGTCAATAGCCAGCAGCGCCACGAAGCACGTCACTTGAAGCAAGAAGTCAACCAGTAGCGCGGCGCCGGCGTAGAGGGCGAAGGCTCTCACGGCGGGCATGTCGCTCAGCGCGCCCAGGAAGAAGCACACGGACTCGGAGACTGACGTGAGGAACATGGAGGGGCCGACTTGGCCGAGTCTGTGGGAGACATTTAATGATATGAATGAATGAATGAATGAAAACACTTTATTGCACAACATAAACAGGAAAATTTGAAATAATAATTTTGATATGATAATAATAAATATATTTACTAAAAAAGGTCGTGCGACATGCGTGATCGCGTCGATCACGCAAGTTAACTCAATACAGTTACGGTCATAACCTGGATGGGTGTGACGCAGCTTGCGCGGTCGCGTCGATCAAGCAAGTTAGTGACATTTATCTCGACCGTTTTCGTGCTTCGCAAGGCACGTTAAGTTGGTGCCGGCTGCTATCATAAGCTAGCAGTCGTTAAGCCATGTCGGAGGCCTTAAAGGCGGCCAGGAAACTTCTGACAATGGGGCTGGCCACTAGCCGTGTAGCTGTGTGTAGAGTATGGCCTAACCTTCCCGAGGTATGGGTACAGACCCGTGACCCCGCAGTGGGGACAATATGGGTTGTTAACGAGGTTGTATTAACAAACAACCACTCACGTCCTCCCAATATGCTGGGCCACCGTCTCGTCCCGTCTCCTTGGTTCCCGCTGGCTGGTCTGCACCAGGATGAAGATGTTGTCCACGCCCACCGCCAGCACCAGGAAGGGAATCACCTCCACTATGATGAGGGTGGCGGGAACGCCCACGAAGCCGAATATGCCGATTGAGCAGACCACCGAAGCTATTACGATTATTACGCCTGTGGGAGGAATTAAAGGGTCAAAAATAAGTTCAAATGTTACTTATTCTGAGTAAAATAAAATTTTAATTTCTTTTTTTTTTTTTATTTATAATAGTAAGTCCTTGGCATCAATTTTTAAGGATTCAAGACTGTAAAATCTGAGTTAGTGAGCGTTATTTAATAATTGTCTTTTTTATACCTGTTTCAAAATAGTGTGGAGGAAAAACAAGGTAAAATCCTTGGTATTTGGTAACTTTATGATTAGTTTTTTACTACGTTAATATTTCAAAGTTTTCGATTGAAATGTGAATGTGTGGAAGAAACACAGACACAAACACCATCTTATGCGACTAAATTAATAAAATTATCCAAAGCACATGTACATAAGCAACAAAATAAATCTCACCTCCCAGACCCAAAGTGACTTTACTGTCAATGAGCAGCCTGCTAAACGTAGTGTAGCGTCCGAGCGAGATGGCGATATACGCGAACATGATGAAGTAAGAGACAAGTATAGTCGACACGTCTGACTGCGATTCCCTGTCTAGCTCGTCTTCAATGGACCGTTCGGAGGTGTACGCTATGTCCATGTAGGAAGGCATTTCGTTCTCCGTGTAATTCTTCATGAAAGATATAAATTCTTTCTCCCATGCGAGCGCTGGTTTTAGCTGTAAAATTAATAAGAAAAATGTATATGTATCACAGAAATTTAATCTCTTCTATAAAAAAATATTGGTGATATTATTTCAGATATTATAACCATTACCGGAGGGTACAACAAAAAAAACTTGTTCTGGAAGCCCCTTTGTCTAAATATTGTACTGAACAGTTCTATGGTAACCTTAACTATATTATTACATGTAGTCCTACTAATAGTCAATCGGGCAAATACAGCTGAACGGATTTGAATGAAATTTGGCACACAGATAGCTTATAACCTGGATTAAAATATAGGATATTTGCATCCCTTTAATTTATAATTCTAACATACTAAAATCAACTTCTACTACTAACCTGCTCCTTATCATGCTTATTGTTGACCAGGAACGTCAAAATGAGGGCTGAAGCTTCATGGTATCTCGAGTTCTTCGTCAGAGGCTCGCCAGGTGTGAGGAAACCGCCCAAAGCCACTGCTGGGAACACCGGGCCTCCGTAGTTGGCTAAGCATTGTTGGTTGTACGGATTGCTGAAAGAAAATGTATTAATTAGAATAATGTGGGAACTAAAATAGTAATCTCTTCACAGATAATCCCTTATAGACCCAAATACAAGGCAAGACAGCCGATGGTCACCATGGGACGACCATCGGGTCAGAAATCTGCGCGAAGTCACGTACGCCCCTCTAGTTTACGATTCGGGACCATAGGGTGTTTTGTATACGGTACTTATAAAAGTACCGGTGAGGTAGATCACTTCCTATAGATACCGCAACTAACGGGATTGACGGGTTCAACAGACCGTTTACGTGCATTTCACTAGACTATAACTAGGGACCAACCAACCATAGGTTGTTTTTTATGCGATATCTATTAGTGGCATAGATCACCTCCTATAAATACCGCATATTAAACATTAAGAAAAATAAAATAAAACACGGGGAGCTAAGCTGTTGCGGTGTGACTGAGTAACTAAAGGACACGCGAGCTACAGCTTGATTATACATGATCTTTTAGTTGCTTTGTATAAGATAAACAATAGTTATATCTGCGCTGGTCAGTCACTTAGTGGAAACTGAAGTTGTGGATGTAGCAGTTTTTAAATAACTTACTTTACTCGATGACCATGTGCTTGTAAATGGTATCTATACGGGGTGATCTGTGATAGGGGGGATATGTGTGGTTATGTATGATGAGACTCAAATAACCTGCTTTTAGTATAGCAGAAGTAACTAAAAATGTCCGTGGGCTTATAAGCAGTACCTATACCGGGTGATCTGTGATAGGGGGCTATATGTACGAGTAGTATAATGAGACTCACTTGGCACAAGTTAGGATCCGATCCAAGTATCTGTTGTCCTCTAAATCGTCTTCCAAGGACTCGGCATCGTCCTGCCACCACCCCCATACGGATTGCACCGCGCATTGAGACGGTGTTACCGGCCCAAGGAATGGTGATGAGAGGGGAGCGAAGCAAATATCCTGAATGCCTGTTTCGTTGCCAAGAGCTGTGAAATACAAATAAAAAAGGTATTTATCTTATTTGCAGAAAGTTGCCAAAAGATAGAAAGGAACTGGAGTATTGGAGTAAGCATTTCCAAAGCCTAACTATTAAGAGTTCGCCGAATCTTCAAAACTAGATTTGGAATCAGCATTTGCAAAGCTATGTTAATGCTTTGCCAATTCTTTTAAAACTTGTCAAGCCTAAACATGGAAATATCAATATCCCACATTAGGTAAGGTATGTGATGCATTTTTGACATAAATATTACATACTGATAGGCGACGAGTGACATTTATCCAAAAACTCAACAAAAACTCACCCATAATCCTATTCTGTAGATCCAACACTTGCAACAAGAAAGTCGAGTTGAAAACAGGTCCAAACATGATCGTTTCGCCCGCTTCCGACGTATACTCAATCTTGCCCAGTCCTTTGGAGCTTATGATCAACATTTCTGTCCTGTAGAACGGCTCGAATTGAGCGTCGAAGTATTCGCGCTCCTGACGAGACCGGGACGTTGGGGAAGCCCACAGTTCTACAGGGTTGGTGGTCACTTGCATGTATTTTATGCCGTGGCCGAGGGCTACGACGAATATGAAGCCTGGTGGAAGGAAATAATGTTTATTAGAGAGTTGGATACGTAAGTGGATATGGTTTAGTTTAAGTAAAGAAATTGTGAACATACAGGTTGCAGGTAGTAAACATAAGTTTTAAAGTCTAGATCTAGTAACAATAAAATAACTGCCATAACTGGATTATCCTTGTTGTATAACTTAATTCTTATGTATGCGTTACGTTTTCGGGAATAAAATGTTTTTTTTTGTCTCTTTATCCTCTAAAACTAAATCGTTGACAGTAAATGGTAAATCTACATCCAACTTAAAAATATTTATTTCAATTTGGTCTCTGTACTGTTCAACTCCTAATCCCCGCAAATATAGGCTTGCCCAGCTCTTTAGATAGGTAACCATAAACGCTTATAGGAATATTTTAGAAACTTATTAATATCTGTACTTACCAAAAAACAATACCACCCAAGGTCTAGACGCCATATGCGTGCCCCACCACTGAAAGAAGTCTTCCAATTTCGTCTCAGTGGTAGCGCCCAGCTTCTCAAAGAATGTCGCTTCGCCCATCCCGTCGGGTTGGTCGATGTTCCATTGTGGATTAGCTGCCATTTCCTGGTTGTGTTCCGATGTGACGCCTGTTTTGAAATAGAGGGAAAGAATTATAATTTTGTTACTTTTTAAGAGGAAACTTTTAGAAACTTAAGTTGATATTTTATCGATATTTCTCATATAACTAAATATTTGCTTTTTGTTTCCAAAATTTGAAATTAAGCTGTTTCGTTTACATAAGTGAAGCAAAAGCATTTAACATCAGAACGATATCAGATTACTGTCTAACGTACTCGATTCGATAATATTTCACAACATATTAGATATAGAACCCCTTGAATTCAATCCATAATCACGCAAACATTGATGCAGCCTGGTGATGTGATAGTTGATTCGATTATAAGATTTATATCTGGAATACACTACAACTGAAATCTCAAACCATGCTCTTGCTTCTTGTATCGAGCCAGTGTTGCAATTTAATGGGCAACTTGTAAAGCTAACGTATATTTCGTACATGTAGGTTAACAACACGATACATTTATAAACTCACAAATAATGAGAGAAGACAACAACACAATACCAAAGAGAACGAAGATTATTTACACATATCAGCTGATATTTCTATTTCAAGTATCTCATATTACTGTACAAGTTACATCAAAATATTACGTTCTTTAAATTAATAATAAACATAATATTATTGTGAAAGTTATTAATTAGTCGCAAGTCTGAGAAACCCAAACAATGTAAGGTTTAATATAAACAATAACAGACAGATCAGACAACAAAGGGAAGAAAGGACAGAAACGTAAACAACAGATTTAACATGCAACAGTTATTTGAATAAGTTGAATAAGAGCGAAAGTATGAATAAGCCAGATAAAAGCGCAATGTACGTATAAGCAAATGGAATAATCACGGAGAGAGCGAGACAACATAGTGAAGGTGAAAGGCAGCATCATGCAAATTTGTATACGTAACGCTGGACTACGCTCCATGGTAAGGCTTTGACAGAAACCATTAGGTCTGACAATTGGATATTCTATTGTAAATCTCGTAAGAGCGAAAGGGAAGGTACAAAACGGTTGCTGTCAGAGTGTACCTATGGAACGCTGCACTGTTGTCATAATATAACCATGAAACATACTTCTGTATCCGAGTTATATTTCGCCATTCGCTTGCATCGTCGCGTTTGATTAAGAATGTACATGTATAGGACAGCTACAGGTGCTTGTGATACGAGCAGCGAGTGCGAGCGAGACAACTATACGTACTGGAGCGGTGGCTGCGCAGGGGGCTGGTCTCGGGGCCACCGCGCCGCACCTCCGCACCGCGCCACCCGTCTGCACCCAATCACCGCGGTTAGCGACTATACTATGACTATCCTAATTACTATCAACAGATAACCCCCTATAAATACCGTATGATCGTAAAATGGTTTATGATTGAAACTAGTTTTCTGATTGACTAATTAGCCGCAACTTCACTAATTATACCCATGCAATGTGACCGTCGCATCGGCTGTCTTGTATGCGGTATCTACAGGGGGTTACTTGTGTTATTGTCCAACCTTTTAACTGTAAAGTCGCCTGTCGGATAAGTACTTACGTGCGGAAACGAAAGATTGATCATTTGCTTTACGAGTCCGTCACTGTACCGCATATACGCCTACCGCCAGGCGACGTCTATAGTTATGCGGTTCTATGATACGTAACAAGTCTGAGCGATATAATGTCAACGTATTTGGGGTTTTTTTATTTATGAACAAATATAAATTATCATCAGTATTTGTACAGATATTGCTCAAGGTATAGATAGACCTTTCCACGGACCACACAACTTGGACTACCCATCACACTGAACATGTTTTTTCTACGTCGACACTGAGTTAATTAATTAAAACATGGTTCTGCTTGTCCACCTTCCACCTTCAGTCCACCTGGTGGAAGGCGGTCCAACACTACATCTTTCGGGCCGCGGTCGCCACTCGAGAACCTTTCTTCGTTATAGATTATTCGTGCTGCAAGCTATGTTACCGTTTACCGAATACGTTTAAGTTATTTCGCTCAACTTTAACTTGGTATGCCATTTTAATGCCAACATGCTTTCCGTATTGATTCATTGAAGATCATAATAAACCTTCTTAATATAAAACTAGCCTAGTCTGAGTAGATTTATCAGTTTCTATAATAGTCACATGTTTATGAAATCTAACTGCCTAAGAACCTTGAACCGTATATCACAATTTAAACAAATTAATAAACTCTTTGTTTATTAGTCATACTTATAAAGTTTCATTTGTTTTTATTATTTCCGTAATCTAACATTCGTTACTCATTTGTATCGTTCTATTTACTATTATAATTTTATGAGCAAGTTGTTCAGTTTTAAACACTGATGATTAAAATCAGCAAGTTGTTTTTTGGGGTACATCCACTTATATACTTATACAAAATCTACTACAAACTTGAGTCATACGGAAAGTATGTTTTACATTAAAATCCACAATGTTAGGTCAATTCTACAATTTTTTATTATATCTACTTGGATAAAGCATAGGCTTAGCATATTGGAGCCATAACCTCCCTAGAAACAATCATGCTTAATATAACATCAACGTCAGTGTAGAGAAAACTGTGCTGTAACGCAGTGCCAAAAGATTGATACTTTATTGTGCTTCAAAAACTTAAAAGGTGCTTCTGAAACTCATTGTAGATTATAGTAAAAATTTTGTAGAATTGCACTTTTGTCGGATGTCAACGTGAAATTTATTTCATAGCTAAAGATTTCGAATACAGAACACAGAACACCATGAACAATTTTTAAACATTTTAAATCGAATGTTATACCTATTTAAAATTCCAATACTTTAAAAAACATGTCCTTGAATTGGAGTAGTGTTCTATATTCTACAACATTATAACTGTATATGTTCCTTTATATGTACGTCGATTAATTTTAGACTAGGGAAATTACGCAGAAAATCCTTCACCCTGTTAATAAACTCAACCGCAACCATCGCTCACCATCATTCAATATTCTCGAAAAAGAAAATACCAAAATGTCCAACATTTACTCAACCTTGGTATTTTTTTTTTAAATTTCCATCACCGCAAAAGAGAAAGAAGATAATAAGTTTAATGAGAAAAATATAAGTACAACTGAGTTTTTGAGAGATAATTAGTCACAAATTAGTTTGTTCTCCTCTCTTTTATAATAGCTGTCTTCATTAAGAAAATAGGAGACATCTTCGTACTTTAACCTGTAGCTTCGTCTCTTTCCCCACGACGTACAGTACATTCATTCAAAAAACCGAAATAACATAATATCCCTATCTCTTTCTTAACCAACCAGTTTATCAATCATTCACTCACCAACAGTATTCTCCACTTGGTTGCAGCAGAAGACTCCTCCTAAGAACAGCGTGGTAAATATGACGAATACGATCGCCATGACGACCGCGTAACCATCAGCCCCGTTGATGCTGAATGGTTTGTGGGGCGAGGGGCGCGGCGGGGGGGCGGGGCACGCGGCGTCACAGTCCAGGCACGAGCAGCCCGGCTGGCCCTGGGGACGAGGGGTTTACATTACTATACATTCTGACTATTATAACAGTAGATGGTTTTTTCTTTATCGGCGTGAAGTGTGAAAATCTGCACACATATTTACAAGATGTCGATGGGGGTCGCATGAAATATGGTAAACATTGTAAATCTAGAATGCCTTATACGTGATCTGGCAACCGCTGTCTAATACTTGGGACAGCATGGTCAATCATTTCACATTTTAGGAAATAACGTGTACATGGGTTCACGAAATCAACCTAAAGACTTCCATGACACAGAAATGTCTCTGCTAACTGGTCACAAAACAAATCATTGAAAATGTGAACTTTTAAAGTGGATAAATATAGTCTCTGCCCTATTCACTCCTACGTGTTACAGGACCTAAAGAAGATCTCTTCAAGGTACACTTACATCAACGCCAACACTACAGCCCCTAGTTGGCGGGTTGTACGGTATAAACCCATCAGCGGACTCATCGCTGGCCTTGTAGTTGATTTGGAACGGCACGTAGGGATTCCCCGCGGCGTCACCCAAGTAGTCGAAGAGCCGCTGTGGCGTGCAGTACGTGGAAGCCCAGGGACCACACATCACATCGTAGGCCAGGCCACCGGTAGAAGGGACTTTCACCTGAAAAGATTGCTTGGTTACAATTTGGTATCTTGATCATTTCTGCTAGAAGATATCCAGTGTTGAACATAGGCCTCCCCCATAGAAATCCACTCGGTACAATCTTGAATCACATAAATCCTGCACCAGATTAGTATAATTTTCTATGATGTAGTTGAGTATAAACGTTGCCGTTCATTGCGGAAATAATAAAACCGCCATTTTAATAAAGAGTTGTATTATATTGCCTTATCTAAAACACAATCAGATAATATAGACCTTTTGAAAACCTTGCTGTGATCAAATAAATAAAATATAACATCACTAGACAAGTTATAATTTCAGGCATTTAAAGAATTTGACTAACCACAATACTGATAAATAAATAATCGAAACGTGCATCTAGTTAAGACTAAATAAGTTATGGTAGGTTTGGGAAAGCGGAAGTATATTACAAAATTTTAATTTCTGAATAAGGCTTACCTGAGAACATGACTCGAAGGTTGAATCAATATAACTCTTGCCTATGTGGTAGTCCACCTCCATGATCTTTGTGTGAGTGGCTGAAAAAGTATATAAAAATGACTGCTACGAACAAATGCAAATTATCGAAATGCTTCTTAATCTGTCGGCGGCGTTTTATGGTGCTACATTTTCTTTTTGATGATAATATTCATTCTGCTTTAGCGAGCAAGTCAAAGCACAGACTTGTGTTACTAAGCGTTGAACGAGCCATCACCGATAAAAATCTTAAGGAAACTCGATAAAAAGTAGTTTATTCTTAGATACTCACCATTGTAAGGCTCCACTTTAATGGGCTGCAAATACTCGCTCTGCGAGGGCGAGCAAGTTAAACCGCAGACTTGTTTCACAAAGTTTTCCCAACAAGCTGGGCATCTGGCCAGGAGATTCTTCGCTATGACAATGCTGGAGTCCAAGTTCTGGAGCTGGGTTTTGTCGCAGCATGACAGCCCGCCCGCCGCAATGTCCGGACAGTACTTTTCCATGATGACCTGGAAAAAAAAAGATTTTAAACGTTAGATTAGAATATTAATGTTATCTATTCTTGCCGCCTAAATAAAGACAGAGCTCGAAACAGAATGGTAATTGAGACAGCTCTTTAGATAACTAATTGAAGTATTTAGTAACGCAGATGGAGGGATAAGTAAGATACAAGGGGATAAGCAGTTTGTTATCCAAGATTGCCCCTAAAGAAGATCACTGAAGACGAAAGATGAAGGCACATTCCTCAGTAGTAAAGCAACGATTATTAGGATAGATTTCATAAAATTCTTGTTTTGTTACGAAAGGTGTCTCTTTACTACGTTATTTCTTATGTCAAAAGTCTCGCATCACTAACACTAACCGAAAAACTTGTTTCGCTCAAACTTTGTACTAGGTTGAAAAAAGTTAAGGTTACATTACATATAAAGAATGAGTAAAAAAAAATCAAATATTTTTAATGACTTCTTGATAATTTTAAACTTCTACACGTAATGAATCATGGCATAAACAGCCGCAAGACTTCCACTGCTGGACAAGTGGGGGCAGAGTTTGCTTTAATCGCCACGCTTCGCAGGCGGGTTGGCGCATCCCATTGTGATGGTACAGTACGCAGCCAATATATATTTTTTCTTTTTCTTTCTT
Organism: Coleophora deauratella; assembly: GCA_958295455.1. Taxonomy (NCBI): domain Eukaryota; kingdom Metazoa; phylum Arthropoda; class Insecta; order Lepidoptera; family Coleophoridae; genus Coleophora; species Coleophora deauratella. Next base: position 3,318,315 of record OY282406.1, read on the forward strand.
TACGCGGAAGGACGTTACTGACATTCTTCGGTTCCCTGATCCCTTAGTCATAACTTACGACACCCGCAACTACCCAGTAATTAGGAATGACGGAGATATCAAAGTAAAGCTTTAAAAAATAATACTGACAACGAAATTAAAAATATGATGACGGAACAACCGATTATGACCAACATGTTTCGATCCAATATTTAATCAACACTTGTAATATTATATTGCAGATAATTCAACGAAGAGCAAATATTGACACATCCAAAGTGCGGACATACGAAATAATCTGTAATTGGAATAGGGTATTTTACTCTATACAAGAAAAAATCTAAAACTGCTTATTTACTGTGGTATTTGTACGTAATAAAATGATTTCTATGTAATAAAATGAGAAAAAACATTTTATTTTTGATTTACAAAAATCTTGTTTTTTAATCTGTTATTCAAATATCTGAAACGACAGCCGCCATGATGGTTGTCATGTGACGTCACAATAGTGTTAAACAATGACATTTTGTTCGCAATATGTGTCAAAATATTAGTACAGAGCTGTTTTGTTTACTCCTGAAATGACGTCACGACCTAAACATCATGGCGGCTAGCGTTTTCGCGCGCTAATTAGGAATGGTGATTTTAAATGTATTTTTGGGGTAGTTATAGGTTTCAAAAAAAATTAAGAAATACATTTTTGACTTTTTCCCACCTAATGATCAATTTGAGATATTTTTAAAAAAATGGTGAAAAACCCTATTACGAAGATTGTTAATTGTAAACAACGTGTGACTGATACATGATTAATCATCTTTGGAATAAAAATACTTTGCGGAAATACCTATAGGTCAGTCACTACATATCTTGTCTAATAGGATATGGGTAAATACATACAAACGGCTTTAAAATGCGGAGTCACAACTCATGCTCGTAATCGATCAGATACAGGGACGTGTTAAAAACCTAACAAGTAAAAATAATAATTTGAAAATTAAAGATGAGTACATAAACAGATTGTTCAACAGCCAAATTAAACATTTCTTTTTTTACGATAGTTTCGCTACTATCTGTGTCCCTAGTCCCATCTAATCCAAACTGCTCCCCATAACACTCCATCGGCAAACATTTGTACACAAAAAATAACATTCCTAAAACATGATTCTATTTGATAAAATTTGTTTAGTTTACCATCTTTAACCTTTAACTGCCCTAAAACAAGTAACCGCGGGTGATGCTTAATGCAGCACATAGCAACCGCCATATCATATCCTATGCATTAGCACGATTAATTGTGCCGAAAGAAAAGCAGAAAAGCAACCTGTATACAAAACATTTTATCTTATCACTAAGATGCTATATCGTTTTCTGATATCCCTGTCAAACCAGTTTGACAAGACGAATTTTCGAGTATTTTATTACATTGACATGTGAAAATTTTATTTTATTTTTAGTTTATTTAAGTTTGACTTTTGTAATCTGCAATAAACTTTTACTTTTATAAGTATGTATGTATTGTATAGTTTTGGCGATAAACTTTTACTAGGATATGCGAATCTAAAGCACGAACTCATATTAGTCGGATTAAGTGAATCCTTTGAATATTTTCTACTTCTGAGTTCTGATTAGACAACTTTTTAAACTAGTTTTTGTTGAGAATATAATATTTTATTTCTATTAGACTATAAAATAGTTTAAATATTTAAGAAAATAGTATGTATAAAAAGTCAATTTATTAAACTGAAAGTATACATAACCATAATCATAACATAAGTCATAGCCACAACACAATAGCTATTATATTTTTTAGATCACCACACTATATTGGCAAAGATGTAGTTAGGTATTTATAGTTCTGACTTTTTCCTCTCTTTTTTCCTTTAATAATGTACAGTGAAACCTGGTTAACTGGGATATCAAGGGACCTGCAAATTTGTCTCACTTAAAGAGGTATCCCACTTAACCAGTGTCTCAGATATCCAGTTATAAATAAATATCTGTCTCATTCACAGAGGGCTCCATTTATAGAGGTGGGACTCATCATCATCTGTTCCATGCCGGTTTCGGCAACGGCGACTGCTCATTTTAGTTATGAGGGCTTCGCAGATTTGCCCTCAAGTGGCTACAATAGCCAATCTTGTTGACGAACGTGCGGGCACAATCACCGCACGTTAGGACCCCATTGACATAGTTGTAACTGAGATTAGCAGGGGTCCTAGCTTTTAAAGCATCTCGCTTCTTGTCCAGATCGGACCTTCGCTGCTCTTCAAAAGCTTGTACATTTTGCTGCACTAATCTCTTCCAATCAGGACGTTGTATGGAGAAGAGGTGGGACTATTAAATAAAACACAAGAAAATCCCAGTTAGAGAGGTAATAAATTGATTTTATCTCAGTTACAGAGGTTACTACCTATGAAGTTCAAAGAAACAATTTAGTAAAAGTATTCTTTAAAGTGTAGTCTCAGTAAAATATGTAAAATACACTCGCTGTCTCAACTATAGAGGTAATTATGACGATAAAATCGAAAAAACTAATCCCAGATATAGAGGTTTGTTTCGTCCCACTAACAGAGGTAATTCAGTGCAAAACGGTACCTCAACATGAGTCCCAGCTATGGAGGTTTCTCACTTATCCAGGTCCTACTTACCCAACTTTTACTGTATTTGTATTGTCAGGACTCCATTTAGATTTTAATTTTATATAACTTTTCCGCTCATTTAAAACCACAGTTTCATTTATGTGTCATATTCATTAGGTAACTATTGTTTTCTAAAATTTCCGATAAGTAAGTAAGTATTGCGATTGGGGTAAGTAATAGAATCTATAAATACAAAAGATATATCATTTAGAAGATATACAAACCAAACATATAATTTTCTTAAATATAACGATTGTCAGATATAATAAACTCTAGATATAATTTTAAAAAGAATAATTTCATAAGGTATAATAAACACTGTATATAATAAACGTACAATATAACAATCATATGATATAAGACTCATTTAACCTACTATTGATAACATACAACATATCTTAGATATAAAAAAAGATATAACAGTGGAGATGACAAAACTGAATTGACAAAATATTGAATCGTAAGTCAGAACAGAATATACAGAATGCGAGTTTTTAAGAGCTTTGACCTCTAACTTGAGTTAGAAAAATAATTAATTTACATTTAATTAAATGTTAAAACTCAAACTCATTTTTTTATTTTATTTTGTAGATGCTTAACACATGCTTTTAAATCTTAATTTTTTTCTACCTAGTACAAGTTCCTACCACGCGGGACTTGTATACACTCAGCAGCGTTTCGGGAAGTGTAAAATGTTGTTTTCTTGTTAATATTACATAAGTAATATGAACTCTTTATAAAATATATTTTGTATACTAAATTAATTGAATTTTATTTGTCAAGTATAAAAGCACTAGATGCAAGCAAGCATGTAAGCAAGCATGCAAGCAAGCATGCATGCAAGCATGAAAGCAAGCAAGCATGAAGTCAGGCAAGCAAACATGCACGCAAGCAGTCGATCTGTGGTCATTTTATCAATCAAACCTAACACGGCGACTGTGAGGGGAGGCGAGCAAGCTCGCCTCCACATCACAGTCTCCGAACCTAAATTATCCGAGTCGGGGTGCTCCGAATTCCCGAGCTCGCTTCGCTCGCTCCCGCATCCTATTTAGAACCCGTGAGAATTTTGTATGTATTCTGAATAGTAGAATTTCCATAAAAAAGCCAGTAGAAAATAAAACCCTGGTAATTTCTCTGCTCACTCGGAGCATTATATCTAAAGTTATTATATCTTATGAACATTATATCTCGAGAATGTTATATGATAATAATGATATGTATTATAAATGTTATATCAAACGATTTTATGTAATGTAATCGTTAGAGCTTATAATTGTTATATTCAACAAAATTATATCATCTGTTGGTATATCTCGTGATAATTATAGCATTTGAGCGTTATTGAAATGAAAGTATATCTCCCGTTTTTATATAAAATGAGACGCACCCTTGCGATTGTACGTATCCGCTGTTTTTTGTTAACCACTTGCGGGACACGTCGCGTTTTTGGGATGTAGTGTAGGGATCATTTAGATTTAACTACGTTTTATTATGTACATATATTCCTACATTTCTGTTTGTGTACCTTCTTATGAATAAATAAAAAGTAAAAAAAAGTTTAAAGTACTTTTTTAATAATTAAAAATTTTCGAGCTCGCATCGATCGCGTCTTTTAAAAAGGACACTCAAAATTTGCCCCCAAAAAATCCTGGATCCGCGCCTGAGTTTATGTGATAGATCTTCCATAATAGCGGTCTTGTTTAAATAAATACTATCTAGATATTTTCGAGTAGATATTTGTTTGATAGTTACATCATTGCCACCTTTTACCACGTATAAGCCAGCCGCTGTAAATAATTTGGCACCATATAAAAATTACAACTCAAATGACACACTGACGTAATGCAAATAAAGATATTGTAAGATATCGTTGTAACTGATTCTCGGTAATTGCATCCATATTTGACATCATCTTTTATTACATTCCAGTGAATTTTTGCCAATGAATCGCTCTGATGTCAAATAATCTAAATGAGTTCCGTTCAAGCTCTACTGGTGAACTATGAGATACTTTTATGATGTTAACACCTTATCAACCGTAGTTATTTTAGCAAATTTAATCAACCAAGCTAAGATGTAAGTAAGTAAATAACGAATGTGATCTGTGACAAGTTTTTTTTATGGCCTAGCTGGCAAACGAGCAGACGGATCACCTGATCGTAAGCGATGATAAGTCTGTCTCTTTCTCGCTTAATGATTTACAACAGGCTGTCATGGTAATACTCTCACGGATGTTTTAACTCTCTCAAATATCAATCACTACGTACAGAAGCAACAATCAACTCCCATCCAAGTTTTTTCATTAATTTCTTTATATGTTATTTATCAGTTATATTCAAAAAAGTTTCACGGCCAAAGAGAACGTAATCAATAATTTTATTTATAGCTACCTATATAACAATTAGTTAGAGTAACAGAAATTTTCCAGTAAGCTAAAGGAACTTTTATTGAGATTCCAATTACATACTTCTCGGATAAATTTAAACTCCACATTCTTTTCTTGAGTTACTCAAGTAGGTACCTGAAAACATTTTCAAATTCCCAAAATGACAACTCTGACAATATATTTATATAGCTCTCATATAAATTGTAGCCACTAACAGCCGACTTCCAAGTACAGTATGTATTATAATATAATAAATAGTCATATTATCTCTAGGTCAACAATAGCAATGGCAAGGTTCGTCTGCAATGGGCCGAGACACCCAAACACGTCGTACAACTGCGGCGCCTGCGCCACCTAAAGGGTTATTAGGCTATCAGGTTATCCCGGATACTGAGCCGATTTCAAATATTAGAGTCAATAAGAGTTAATTATGATGATAACAAGAGCTGCTGTTTGAAATCTTCACAATAGGTAGGTAGTTTTAATGTGACTTGCAATATTAGTTACCAATAAATATACATATGTCTATACTTCATTCCAATCAAAAAAAAGCAAAACGTAAACAAACTTACTATGGAAACTGACACATGTCAATGTCATCTGCATACTATGTTTGTTTACCTTTTGCTTTTTTTTGATTGGAATGAACCATATGTCTATTTACTATAAGATTTTTCTCTTAGAAGTTGAACTTATGGTACTTACATGTCAGTTCAAAAGTAAAGCTTAATACATATTTAAGCACTGACGCTATATGCTGTATTCTTCTACAATATAAAATTATAAGTGGAATGCACTCGAACTCATCAAATTAAACTTCGAATGTAAACAACCCATTAACCCTTTGAAAAATTATCATAATATACGTAAACTGTTGCACCTCATTTAACCCACTTAGGGAAAAATATTTGAAAAACGATCTTATTATTCCGCCACATCTACTACGGAACGTACATAAGTTCAAATTTTAAGAATTTATACCTATTTTCAATTGTTTTGGTTATGCGTTATCTGTGAATAAAAAAGTCTGTGTACTATTTTTTATAATAGGTATTATTTACAGTAAATAATCAAAGGTATCGAGTAATAAATAAATACCATACGCAGCCCCCATACAAAAAAAAAGCGGTCAAAACACCAATGTTAGCAAGTCAAGTAAATGGAAATTGGCAAGCACTTGACTCACAGTTAAGACGAAGCGATAAAACCACAAGGTGAGGTGACTCACTCCACATAAATGTGACGGTTTCTTGACATAAGCAATGGAATTACGGTTGGAAAGATAATATGAAAACATTGTATGAACCTAATTTACAATTTTCTTGTGAGTAACAAAGACATAGTTGAATGGTACCCAAGGCAAGGGAAAAGATGCAGAGGTAGACAACTATACAGATAGGAAGACGACATAAAGAAAATCATTGGATCAACATGGAGACAAAAAGCACAGGATAGGAATACATGGAAGTCACTAGAAGAGGCCTTTGTCGAAAGACAAGCCGAAGAGGGCACTGATATAGGAAAGGAAGTGAATAGTGATAAATAAATAAGATAATCTTGTGAAACTGTAATCTTCAGGCAAATAAAGGCTACAATAATAATAGTAAATCCTTTAATGAAACAAAGATTTTTCCCATCGGCATAATGTGATTCAGTGTTGATAAGTGTGGTGATTCCCGTCGTCGAAAAAGCATATTAGTAATCTACAAAATATCAACAAAAATTACAGACTTTCAATCAAGTGTTACATACATTGCTAACAAAAAATTTAAACCAAGTAAATATTCTATTTTCCAAAATAGGTCTACTGCCCTCGTAAGAAAGAAGGCCGCAAAGTTCAGTGAAACCTGGATAGCTTGGACAAGAAGGGACCTGCAAATTTGTCTCACTTTAAGAGGTATTCCACTTACCCAGTGTCTCAGATATCCAGGTATCTGTCTCATTTACAGAGGGTCCCACTAATAGAGGTGAAAATAGAGGTTATTTCAGTTATAGAGGCGCGATTATTAAATAAAAGATACAAGAAAGTCCCAGTTAAGGAGGTAATAAATTGATGTTATCTCAGTTACAGAGGTTACTACCTATGAAATTCAAAGAAACAAAAGGTTTTGTAAAAGTATTCTTTAAATATAGTCTCAGTAAAAGAAGTTAAATACACTCGCTGTCTCAATTACAGAGGTAATTATTACGCTAGAATCGAAAGAACTAATCCCACTAACAGAGGTAATTCAGTGCAAAAGTGTCGGGACATCAGTATGAGTCCCAGCTATGGAGGTTTCTCACTTATCCAGGTCCCACTTAACCAAGTTTTACTGTATATGGAGCTTCCGTATACTTTGCGGCCTTTTTTCTTATGAGGGCAGATTTATTCTAATCATGGGAATCTAAAACAAAAATACAGGAGATACAATAGAGCTAATTTGAAATCGTATAACAATGCTCGGTGCACACGTGCAAAACGTGACACTGTCAGCTATTATCCAGTTGAAATGATTCTTCACTTCCCTCGTGAATATAGTTAGTAACAATCACAAACAAATGGGCAAATAACATTTTATTGGAGAATGGAGGGGAATGATCGATGAAGGCAATAAACAATAAGTAAGTAGTGGTAAGGTAAATGGTGGTGTTTTTTTTTTAAATCCGTATAAAATAAACTTGAATTGTTAACCACCATAAATATTTCTTAATCCGAATGTAATAAACTTGATTTTTTATTTTGAAATACATATGCATATAAAAACTTCGATCAACCGGCTAAATGCGAACGGACTCGCACAGCGAGGGTTTCGTACGAATACATTGCGATTGAGGGACAAACTAAACTTTGCCGTTGGAAAGCTGTTGTCCCCATACATCGACATAGGTCGCGGTCAGTTTAGCAACCTCAAACAATAAAATTGTTAGTAACGTAACTAACAACTTTACGGTTATCGGACTTTTTCCTTATGCTATAAGATACGGCTTCTTGTCAACTTTTATGATTCTAGGTCAAGGGGAAGTATCCCATAGGTTTTGATTACTTTGCGTCAAAATATGAGGCATCGACGGCCATACATATCTTTTGATTGCGTTGACTTAGAAGTTTGATTTTTTCACATGTCCAAGAGATCTGAGTATTAACTGATATTAATTTCAAATTAATACGTTCACGCGTTTCTGAAAAAGAAAGGGTCTTGACACACAGACAGACAGACGGACGGACGAATTTAGAGGTACGAAACTTTAAACAAATGCTAAATATCAGACAACTGGTATAGCTGAAAACTTAATAACGAAATCAGTCACGCATTGAGAACAGAACAGTCTAACAAGTAAAACCATGCCAGTGGAACAGTTAATTCAATTTTGGTCGTCCACCTAATTGTAAGTAGTTCCACACCTAGTTGTATTTATAGGTATTTGGCGTGCGCACGCCAGCCAACCAATACAAACTAGCAACGAAATGCAACAATAGCTACGGAATGCAGCGCCACAGCACACACTAGCAACGCCAGAGAATTATAAGAAGCGAAGTGATAACGCCACTTTCTTTGTGCGCAAAATTACAAAGTATTTTATTCAGTGCCATATTATGCCGTCATTTAACGTACTAGTTATTCTGTTAGTAGTAATTCTGTTAAATCACGTTCACAACCCCACATTGATAACCCTATTCGATCTATTAAATGAAACCAGAAAGAAGTGCCTACGACAACGTCAAAAATGAAGACTAATGTAATTAAAAACCCAACTTATGAAATTTATCCCATTCACTCCAAAATACATTTAGCCGTCTACAGCCGTCCAATTGGGGGTAAAAAAAAACAGTCGAAATCTCGATATTGAAACCACATAATCTGTGTGGTGCCAGTTAATAATTTCTAGATAGCCATAACAGAGGTTCAACGGGTTGAAACTTCTGGTACTGGGGTTGGTCAGTAGCCCTACAACCTCCAATCCAGATTTGGCCGCCCTTTGTGAAGTGAGGCCTAGCCTTTCCGAGGTAATGCAATAGATCCAGGACCCAGCAGTGGGGACGATTTGTTAATCTGCACATATGGACTAAAAACGCACAAATAAATATTTAATTCAGAATGGTACAAACATTTAAATTTTCAAACTGAGCGTCTACCTCTACCTTATACCAGTCTCTTGGTACAGACAGCCACAAAGATATCTGAACCTCTCCGTAATACACCATGTATCACGAATAGCTTTAGTAGGGGTTCAGATATCTCTGTGGGCCAGTGTACATAGATGTCAATATACCACAATGACAATATACCACTTTTATTTCTAGCATTTATCAACGATCTGCTTAGCAAAATACACAGTGAATGTCTCGCGTATGCTGATGATGTTAAAATTTTCAGAATGATTAACGATATAAGTGATTGCGTAATTCTTCAACGTGATATTAATACTATTAATTATTGGTGTGTAGACAATATTATGAAGTTAAATTTTAAAAAATGCCAAATTATAAGTTTCACCAAAAACAGAAACCCTATTATATTTGACTACAAAATAAATTCGTACTCAGTTGCCCGTGTCCGTAAGGTTCGAGACCTCGGTGTCATCTTTGATTCTCAACTATCTTTCAGAGCACATTACGATACCATCTGCAATAAAGCTAACAAAATGCTTTCATTTGTACTTCGTAATGCGAGGCCGTTCAGTAACACTAATACTTGGATTACATTGTATACTACTTTAGTAAGGAGTATTCTCGAGTACTGTTCCTCTGTATGGTCACCAATGTATAGTGTTCATATAGATAGAATCGAAGCGATCCAACGTCGTTTCTTAAGATCACTTTCTGCAAGATTTGGAATGAGACGTAAATTACCTGAATACGATGACCGGTTGGAGAAATTCCATATTGATAATCTAGAGAATCGTCGAAATATTATTGATCTGGGCAATCTTCATAAGATCGCTAACGGTCAGTTAGGTGGTGAATTGTTGGAAAGGTTGCAAATTAAGGTACCAAATCGTTCAGTGCGTGTTCCACAGCTTTTTGCACTACCTCTTACAAATAATAACGTTTCAGCAAACGCTCCTTTGACAAGAATGTGTAAATCTTACAATGAAATATGTTCTCACCAAGATATATTCAATGTAAATCTCATTCCCTTCAAAAATAGTTTACTTCCAAAATTCAATAAATGTTAATATACTGTTGTTTTCTTTTTAAGTTTCCTTTTATATTTATTATTACTGTCACGATAATTAAAATTTATGCCCAAACTATTTGTATTACATGCTGTGTATAGTTTTCACTGGGCTACAGATTAATAAGTGGTGTAAAACATAAGCTTAATGTAAGTAATTTTAGTTTGTAGTCTGTAACTGTACCTACTGAAATAAAATAAAATAAATAAAATACCAATATACATATCAAGATGTACATACCTATCTACTACAATACAGTGTAGCTATGTTTTAGTTTTACGATACTTTTTTATATATGTTTATAGCCTCTGTCGTGTATATCGCGTGTGTTTCCACGTGACAATTATCAAGATTGATTTGGCGTCAGAAATTAATAATATTATATTTGAATGCTGTAAGAAGATATCTGAATGAAGATCAACTGATAATTGTATTAATTTTATTAATATAATCACAATCTCCGTTATACTAAAACAGTTTGGAGAAAGATGAGAAGACAGTGACTTGATTTTGTAATGACCTGATACAGATATTATATCTTTGGGTGTAATACCATTTTAATGCGTTCAAACACAGATTCTATTTAAGTACTTGAAGTTAATAACTATGATATTGAAAACAAGTCGCGAGATGTGATTGTGGTTGGGAACTGTAAAACTATAATAATTGACCACGTTAACAAGTTAATATACGTTAAAAACAACAGACTTCAATCGCAACAACTCCAATTTTGCTATGTTTTTGTTGATTTTCTCAAAAACCGCTGAATCAATTTAGATAAAATTTATATGGGACCACCTGTGAAGTATACCCTTTTAAACAAAAAAAAAAAATATTTCCAAATCGGTTCAGGCGTCTTGAGTAATCGGTGAACATACATAAAAAAAAAGATTCCGACGAATTGAGAACCTCCTCCTTTTTTTGAAGTCGGTTAAAAATACTGTCTGTACATTCTCATGGAGGAGTTCTATCACAGATGGGTTTGACTGTAAGTATCAATTATCTCGAACGTTTCCGTGCTTCGCAAGGTATGTTAAGCCGTCGCGTTGGTGCTGACTGCTATCACTAGATGGCAGTCGTTTAGGCACGTCGGAAGGCCTTATAATCAGCTTGAAAACTTCTGAGACTGGGTTGGCCAGTGTGCGTTACCCCAGCCAGAAAATGTCGAATTTCGTCATTCGAGTGTAATAGATAATTAGTTGTCCAGCTTCTGTAATTGTTGCGCATATTATTGAATTTGTTCTGCTGATAGTTTTTTAGTTATTTGCCAAAAACATATCTGGCTGCGGTAACGTTACCCCAGCCAGACTATTTTTGATTTTTTGGGTATATTAAAATAAAAATTAGCTAAATAATTAGTAGTCTAGACGAAGTAAATGTTGCGACTTAATTTGTGCTGATACGTTTAACGGTTGCGAAGTTATTCAAATTCCGGCTGGGGTAACGTTTGCAGGTTTGCTGGATCTCTGAAACGGTTAAGCGCACATTTATATTTTTTCGTATACCACTTCTTATGAATTAGTTCTAATTTGTTCATCAATAAAAAAACAACAATAATGTACCGTTTAAAAGTTATATAAATAAATAGAATTTTCCTTTAAAAGGTCCTAGCACGACGAATAAGAGCTCTCAAGACTCACTCAAAACGTTATTTCGTAGCTTAAAGCTGGCTTCAAATGTTTGTGAAATTTTTATAAGTACAGTAATACCCCGCTTTACGCGACCTCGTTATGCGTGTTTCGATTTTACGCGAATTTCAAATTTCGCGCTATAATGCCTCTCTTTACGCGGATTGGTTACATATACCTACATATTTAGTAATGTAAGTAATTGCCTAACTTGTCTTTGGTCGCGGGAATTCCCACTTTCTTTGACCATTCTCGTAAATAAAAGAATGGGGAATCCCTTCAGAGTAGGACTTTTTGGGGATTCCCTTTTTTGTTTCGTTCGTCTTACGTAAGTACATTACATATTTTAATCTCAGCTGGCAGTCGTGTTCTAACCTTTGGTGAAAATAATTCAAAGCTACGTTAAAAATGCCGCCGAAGAAAAAGGAGCGCAAAAGCTTAACTTTGGAATTGAAATTAAAAGTCTTAAGAAGAATGGAAAATGGAGGCAAAGCAACAATAGTTGGCAGAGATTTTGGACTCTCAGAATCGACTGTACGATCGATTTTTAAAAATCGGGAAAAAATTAAACTTTCCAGTGAAAGTTCGACACCTATAAGTGCAACAATATTGACTCGTTCGAGGCCCGCTATCCTAGAAAAAATGGAAAAGTTGCTAGCAGTCTGGATCGACGATTTAAATAAAAAGAACACGCCGCTGAGTCAAGCTCTCATATGTACAAAAGCAAACTCTTTGTTTGAGATGCTAAAGTCACAAGAAGGTGAAGGGAGTTCCACCCCGACTTTTAATGCCAGTAAGGGCTGGTTTCACCGGTTTAAACGGCGTTCAAATCTTCACAATATCCGCATAACGGGTGAAGCCGCCAGCGCAGACACTCAAGCTGCAACAGAGTTTCCAGACGAGTTTCAAGAGTTTGTAGCACGAAAAAAAATTCCTGCCTGTGTCATTTTCAACGTTGATGAGACCGGGCTTTACTGGAAAAAAATGCCTTCTAAAACTTTCATATCTAAAGAAGAACGTCAAGCTAGCGGTTTCAAAGTCGCGAAAGATAGATTGACTTTACTGCTGGGTGGTAATGCCACTGGTGATTTTAAGCTTAAACCTTTACTGGTGTATCAATCAGAAACACCCCGAGCAATGCGAGGTACTAATAAAGCAAGCCTACCAGTTGTGTGGCGATCCAACCGAAAGGCGTGGGTTACACGAGAAGTTTTTCAAGATTGGTATTCTAACAGTTTTTGCCCCTCAGTCAAATCCTACTGTGACAGAAACGGACTTGAATGTAGAGTTATACTACTCTTAGACAATGCCCCAGGACATCCAACCGTTTTAGATACGCCCAGAGACTTAAAAGTGTACGTAAAGTTCCTTCCACCAAACACTACGTCAATATTACAACCTATGGACCAGGGAGCAATAGCAAACTTCAAAGCTTATTACCATCGCCGCACATTTAGCCAGCTGATTCATGAAACTGACGGCGAAGGAAGACAGTCTATGCGAGAGTGGTGGAAATCATACAACATCATGAAGGCAATACACAACATAGACCAGGCCTGGAATGAAGTTAAAAAAAGTTGCATGAATGGTGTGTGGCGTAATCTTTGGCCTGATGTAGTGGAAGCACCTAGGAGAAGTGTTCAGATGCAGAGACAAGTGCTTGAAGACATTGCTACAATGATTGAAGGCTCTGAACTGGAAGGTGTCACAGTAGAAGATCTCGAAAATCTTATAGCGATGGATGACGAACCTCTCAGCAACGAAGATTTAATCGAGTTACAGAATAATCCTTTCAATAGTGAGGAGGAACAAGTAGAAGAGAGAGTTTTATCTTCAAGTGCAATACAAAATGCTCTTTCAAAGATTTATTCAGGTTTGGACATATTGCAGAGCATAGACAGTGATGATGACCGTGTTTTAACAGTGTGTCAATCAGTAAAAAGCAGTGTCGCGTGTTATGAAAATATTTTACAAGATCGTAAACGAAACGCAACCCAGAAGACAATAGATACATTTTTCCGTAAAAAAAATGTATAATGTAACGCTACACAATGTGGTTTTAGAATTAAAGTATTGATTTGCATTTTGTTATGACTTTTGGTTATGATTAAACGTGACCCCCTTATACGCGAATTTCACTTAACGCGAATTTTTGCGGAACGTATCCCTCGCGTAAAGCGGGGTATTACTGTATACTGTAAGTAATTAATAAGTTATGATGAAATTTAATTCAGTTGGGGCCACGATATGCAGTGGAGTTGTTTGATCGCCGATTGACAGAGTTTCTTGTGGTTTTTTAAACTGAATCTTACGTCAACAATTAGTTGACTAGTTCAATTTCGTAACTTTAAAATTTCAGCGTTCTACATTGAATAATTAACGAGATAATCGAAAAAGAGACATTGTGAAGTGCATGACCGCGGTAACGCGACCAAGTTAAGATGGTCACAGAAAAGCGGCCACGCATACTTAATGTTTCATTCCATCCTCTTAAAATCATTTTAAGTTTTAAAAAGTATTATTTGCAAAATAAAGTCATTTGATTATGGGCGGCAAAATGCTCCCTACGCGATCAACGTAAGTACGTTTCACGGAAAAGCGCGACTACTCTAGGGTTAATTGTGAGATTCTCGTAAAAAAGGAAAGGATTAATTATAATAATAATATACAATAATAATTTTACGAGAATCAATGTAAAGCATACTATTATAATACATATAATATTAATAATTTACATGGTAAGTATCGTTTTTGATGTCGAATAATTTGACTATTCGCAATAGGCAATGACGAATATTCGCTATTCGATTATTCGCCATAACTACTATTCGCGGCAACTCTAGTCAACACAGAGGACAGGAAGTCCCGTGTAAAGGAGACATTCAATAAATAAAGATGCATTGGTGTGGCAGGCAAGACGCGGGTGGCCTTCAACCAGCCGCCACCATCTGTGTCTTAACCTTCACCTTGGCTGTGAGCGACGGAAGAAAATACCTTTAAAATCTAGTTCAACGTATACTTTGGCTAATGATGCATAGAGGTTCTGTAGAATGCCTGCATTTTACAGATTGCCTGTAAACCTTCAAGAAGCTCGATTCTAGGCTGAGATTTAGAGACAAAAATCTTCTGATCTTCAGCTTACCTTAACCTTTACAGTACACATAAACCGTAAATATTAAATATATCCTATAAGGACAGTTGAATATTGAGAAATCTTCGTGTAACAGCGATATCCAATTATAAAGAAAGATCGATTGACAAAAACAGGCGATCGGCCTTCAGCATACCAACACCCTTTACATGGCTGTAACCTTAATGACGTATATCTTTAGAGATCCTATTCAAGATGTATTTTGGAAACATCTTTAGCATGAACAGTAGAAACCATCATATAATCGTCCAAATCTCCTTCAACCTTCAAAAGGTAATCGTCTAAAACGAGTATATCTGAACGTGGCAGATATTTTCCGAGCGCCCGAGATTTGATTGAAACAATTTTTCGTGATATAACGGTCCGCATTACACGAGTATCCGCAATTTCGTGAAGTTGAAATACAGAAACCTTTAATAAAACTGGCCATCATGGAGGAGCCCCAACGTCTGCGAACTTATAACAAGGAATTCTGCTGAAATTTCAGCTGACATTTATATGAGAGTATTTTGCTGTTTTTTTCATCCCATTTGTAATACTTGTATTGACGATTTAGACCTTTATTTTTTTTATGAGAAATCTGTTAGAGAATTCAATTTTGTACCAGAAATAGTACTATTTTTGTTTTGTGTTACATAAGCAGAAGACTATAACAAGAAATTAGCGAACACACACTGAAAACCTCCTTGTTTACTCAGTATTTAGAGGTACACAAAGGCAGCAAAATACCAGACTTTGTTCGCAAGTGTAAAACAAAGTCTGAAGATAAACAGCCTAATCCCACATTACGTGGTCCGAAGCGCGGCAATATTCCATAAAGCTTGTTACGTAAGACCGTAGCGCAATGCGTATCAAATCCCTTTAGGATAGGATAGAAATAAAGAATGCTGACCACATCCATGAATCGGTCTACTTGGACACTTGAGATGTGGTTATGTTAGGAAAGTGGTCACCACGATCGAACCTTATTTTATTGTAAGTATTGGATTGGGCCTCCATTTTCAAAACTATATTTTATTCTTCATGTAAAAGGTATTTTACATAAAAAAAAGAAATATTTTTTATTATAGACCTATGTCAATGAAAAAAGTGTCGGAAGCCAAGATCCTCTTCGGATAGCAGAGCCAGCACAGTAAATAAATAAGTAAGATTTCCATAAAAATCTTTATGACCTGAAAGATATATAAAAGTTAAGAGCTTGTGACATAACACGATGTACCGTACTGCGTATATTGTTTTAGGATACGACAGAAATGCTAGAATGTTAACTGATTTAATTAATCAATTGGTCGCTTTCATCTTAGGGAAACCTGGACATCCGATTATTAAATCTAACTCAAACGCACGGACATGTTTCCCAGAATAGAATGCCACATCTGCAGATATTTATCACAGAATACTCTCTAAAGATTAACAATTTTTTCCTACTCAATGTCAAATATAGCGGCATGCTCATCCATCTATTCATGATACATATAACCATCTATAACTTGAAAACGATGCTAGTAAATTCGATACTTAAGTTGTGGATTAGGCTCACATAATCCACAACTTCAGTATCGACTTTACTACCGGGTACCTCAGTACCCGTATCCGGCCTATAGCTTGGTGTACCGTAAACCGTCGGTTACCCTATATTCGGTATCTATTGGGATAATCTATGTTATAATATGTATAACTATACAGCAGACCATTATTAACATATTCATGGAAAAGTTTTTTTTAAATGACAACAGATAAAAATCATCATGCATCATTATACTGATTGTAGTGTCGATACAGCATCAGCACAAGGTCAAAGTCAGCATGTATTTCGGCAATTGTCTATTTGGCAACGCATCCGCTTTCAATACCTACAGTAAATGTTTACAATAGAACAATTTGATGACGATAAATAAAATAATATGAATGATTTTTGCCCAAAACAGCAAAGTATAAGGGTTATGAACTTATGAATTTACCAGTACACAGAGGGTGATGTAAAACAGGCTTAGGACTAGTAAACTGGGGGCTCCACACTCAAAGCTAAGCAGCTTTTGTTCTTAAATAGTAATAATAAAAAACATAATTAAACATAATTAATAAAAAAAAAATTAAAAACAGACTGGCCAAATGGTCCAAAAGACAATCCAATTTGTGTATTCTCAAAGTGAACTAGAATGGACTATCATAAAACACCAACACAGATATAGGCATATCAAATATTAGCTGCTCGCCTATTACCAAATAATAATAAATCTTTGCTGAAATGGCATTTTTTGCCAATTGTGTACGTATATTGCACATCGTTTGGGTTGATCTCTATAATGTGTAGAAACCCCAGTAAACGGGTCCTAAAACTATTTTGTTACATTGGTACACTCTGGTTAGAAATCTATTCAACTCTTGCTTCGCTTACTTAGGTTTATTTATAGGCATTAGTCATACATACATCGCAAGAGCACTTCCGTAAGTTTAGTTAAACTCATTTGAATATAGATGACTTGTAAACCAAAAATATTTGTCAATTATTCTTAATACCTGCAAAATATTATATAAACTAAATTAAAAGTTGGTCGCAGTTACAAATCCTCTCCTCATCTCTACAACCAAATCCAATCCAACCAAATCTTCTCAACTATCCAAGTTACTATAGTTTCTAAAAAAAAACATAATAAACCACCATTTTTATAAAGTTTTCTTTATTTTAAAAAGTTAGACTAAACGAACTGACTGAGTAGTGTAGCATCTACTGCAATTTTTACAAAATTTTTGCCCGACAGTAGAATCAAGAAACATTGTATTTAATACTAAACTAACATCATTTCATTACTAAAGATTTGACATTGACCTCGTCTGTTTCTGGTTTAATAGTTTAAGCCTTGATAATCAGGCAAGCTACAGGAAAAACAAAATTATCTTACATATTTAGTTCATAGCAAAATTAGGAAAACGACATAATTATACATTTTTTATATGTTTTTTAACCGACTGAAAATAGGGATTGAAGCTCTAGGTATGTGCGTATGGTTGTCTTTCTGTACCGAAGCTCTGAAACAGGTGGATCGATCTGCATGCGGTATTTTCACTTGGAAACTTTGTCTGATGAAAATTGTTTCATTGGTTTTCGAATTATTCAACTTTTACAGGATGTTTTAATTTTGTTATTTATCTTGAAACTCAATAAAGAGTAACGCCATCACGTAAACCAATTCTCATTAATAAGCGCAGCAATTTTTTTATATATTTTTTTTTATTTAGTAAGTTTACCAAAAAAAGACCTGCGCAAAATGTATCTTATGTCAATTTGAGAATCTATCTCGCACTTCAATTATCCAGGCGGTAAAAATGAAACATCATACACGGTAGTCGGGTAAAAAGGGAAAACTACATAATACCTATACAAACACACAACTCACACCGTCAAAGTGACAAACTCGGTGGCTCAATGGTCAGCGCTCTACTGATCCCTGAGTCGTGGACTCGATTCGCACCCAGGGCAAAAAGCTCTGCGACGATGTGCTGATTTGTTTACTCTATGTCTGGCAAACGTTGTATCTTTATATGTTCCTCTATAATACAGAGAATCCTATTTGAGACCAGATGACCGTTTGCGATTTGTACTTGGATATTGGATAGAAGGGTACCTAACAATAATACATATATCAGACATCAAAACTCAAGCATTCCCATGTAAAATACTGTTAACCTAGAGAAAGCCGTACTGAACCTACCTAAGTAAATTAAAAGATTCTTAGGTTCGCCAACCCTACTTCGCAAGTGAAAAAGATCTTGGCGCCTTTGCTATGGCTTCCAGCGATCGATACTCGTAGCTACTATAATAGGGTCGTCTGTGGGACAGCACCGTCTCATAAAGAAAACTGCCAGAAATCTCACAATATTTAAGGAAAGCTATGAGAATATCCCAGAGACATGCTCTTTGTTTTTACAAGTGGTTGAATTTACAAATAACGGAAAAAGAGTAAATGTATTAGATTTAATGAAAATATCCAGACTGATAGATAAGTTAAGCGATCGATGGAGATCACTGTGTGTTGAGTTTTAATTGACACCAAAATTATCGTCCGTCACGATTAAGTTTTCTTTTGGGTTTGATATGTCATTTTTCTGTCTTCATTGTTAATGTTTTGAAACGGGTCTTGCATATTTTATCATTTTGGTAAATGAGTTGAACAGGTGGGACGAAAGCGAAACACACCATTTCCTTGTCACGCAAACGTGAAAAACTTGGTCAGTTCGAAGACGGCCATGAATCATGACGTCACAATGTACTGTCACAAAATAACACAGAACGTCCGCTCAATACAAACCACTAAAATCGTAAGCATATACGTGCTTATAGAAATATACGGTCGTTCGAGGCAAGGTCACGCGGCAAAGTATCACAACAGTATCGTGGCCTTGCCCACAACCACCGTATACGTCTATAAGCATGTATATGCTTAGGATTTTAGTGAGCGTATTGAGCGGACCTTCTGTATCTGTGTATTTTGTGGTACTGTAGAGGTCGCACACTAATCGAGACAACATAAAGAAGTTGTGACGACAGCAACGGCGCTTCTCAATTATGAACAGATGGATTTATTGACTACAATTCCATTGACATTCATATCATTGGTTTGACCCGGAATACGAGATTGTTCTCGAATATCAGCAATTAGCAGAGCTCTAGCTCTAGTTTCTATGTCACTAACTGGTAATATTTGTATGAGGTTGTCTATATTGAGGCTGTAAAACTCGTTTCGTAAGTCGAGCGTGTGGTCCAACTCTAAAATACGTCCAACACTAAAATACGTAGGGAGGTGGCTCAAGGAAATTTAACAATGAAGCACTGCATTCTTCTGACAGTGATCAGAAATGGGCCGGCTTGTCCGGAGTGATACCACGGCCTCACAGAAAACCGGCGTGAAGCAACGCTTGCGTTGTGTTGAGGGTACCGGAGTCCCAAACCCCCCCCCCCCCCAATGCCCCCATACCCCCATCCCATTTCAAAGGTCGGCAACGCCCTTGTGACTACTATGGTGTTGCGGGTGTCTATGGGCGGCAGTAATCGCTTACCATCGGGTGATCCGTCTGCTCGTTTGCCACCTATCAAAAAAAAAAGTGCCAACCCTAACATGCTTCCACCTTAATGTCCAAGTTTCCATCCAATCATTAGTGTCTTAGTTAGGGCAGGCCAAAGGTAGTTCAAGTTTAAAATCTACTAGTGGGCGTCCACCAAGTGAATCGACTTAATGTAGGTTGTGTAGGGGGACATCAAGAGAGACATTTATCAAATGGCATTAAACTAAACGACGGAATCCAGGTTCTCATAAATTATGTTCTAAATCTGATCACGGATTGTGGTCGACTGTGATAATATTTTTACAAAAATAAAATTATTTTGGAAATATCGTGCATTTTTTTTCCTTAAAATTGTTAAGAAAACAAAACGTTACAACAAGGTTTTATTTAGTCTACATTATACGGTTTGTTTTGTTGATCTTGAATTTGTACGCAAACGGCCGGCGGGCGATTTGCCAAAATGACTGAATTTATGATTTATGAACCTAAGCTATAATGTGAGGCGAACCGCTTAGGTTTTCTCATCTGATCTATGCCAGTCGTACGAGTAATAGATTATCATGCGTAGGAATTGTTTACATTAGAATACAGTCTTTGTTTCCGACCGGCCGTATGCGTACCGAGAGGTTTCTCACTACATATTATTAAAGGAAAGATATAATGTATAAATAACCAAAAAGTAACAGCGGCGACAATATCAAAAAAGACTTGATGAATCAGAAGAATCACACCACACTCATTAATGAAGGGAAATCTTTATCAAATTCCATTGAATAAAACATTATGTTGAGGTCTACCTAAAATTTCATGATGACGACATTTCCATGAATCTGTGATCGAACAAAAAGCCATTGTTCGATGAAAATGACCGATAATTTTTGTCTAATAGATAAGATGCACGTCAATAGAATGTCTAGTTATCTTCATGCTTTATATCAGTTATTTTATCAATATACTATAGTAACTACAATCTACACGAACAAAAGGTTCCCAAAGCTATTTCTTCATTAAAACTAATTCAAAAACGTTATGCTTAAACATTTTGGCGCCTTTTTTTTTTTGAAGCATTAGTCATAAGATAAATGACTGAAAGAAATAGGATTTCTGATTTGATTGATACGTATATAGGTAGAGAACTTATCACTCAGTTTATGGACTGAACCAAACTCTACTGAAATGCAAAAAAAACAATGATACGTGGATAAGACTATAAGACGAATCAAAACAATAGAAGAATAAGTTTAGTGTATAATGCTATAGCGCCCATATTTTAGGTGTTTGTTGATGAAGATTTGTATTTTATCGTATCAGAATGCCGGAACACCTCAAACTGGTAAGATGGGGAACAGGCTGTCTTAACTGCATGTTGGAACACATCAATGCTTTTAACTGTGATTGGCGACAAGACTTACATAGATATATAAGACGGTGAAGCCTGGACTAGCTTATTAGACTTAGAGAATTCACTTCCGCTAACCAAAGTAGTCCTAAATTCCTAATATCACTTTCAGTAACCAACCATTGTCCTGAAATCTTGGTAGGTACTCGCCGCAAGTGATCCCTTGAAATCCTGTTGCCGTTGGACTGGCCACTGCGCAGTAAGTACAATACCAACTAATATATACTATGACACTATCTACCACGAGTAGTAAATTTTCTCAAAACAGAATATTTTCATTACAGCACTCACAGCTACCTAACAATCCTCGTATAAGTCTCACGCTTCATCGCTTTCTTGTAATTCAATTGACGTCATCTAGTAATGTATGCTATGCTCTTAGGCTATGCTAGTGCTACTGTAAACCGGGCGCTTCGTTTTACGCGCAGGCGTCCACTGATCTGGAACATTTCACGCATGCACGTTCTAGATGCAAGCGGATTCGATGAAAACTATAATTAATATCGTATAATAGTATGAACTCAGAAGAGACAATGTACAATGTATTCACCCAGACACAGAGCAAACAAATCTGCTCATCACAGAAATGTTTGCCCTGGGTAGGGATCGAACACACGACTCTCGGATCAGTAATCAGGAGCACTAACCACTGAGCCACTGAGTCTGTCAATGTTACCTACAATTACTTCGAACGAACCATCGAGTTAAATTATGATATTTATGATATATATCGGATATTTTTTTTCATCGAAACCATACTATGGATAAGTCTTCAAAAATGATATTGAGGTTTCTAATATATATTTTTTCTAAACTGAATAGTTTGCACGAGAGACACTTCCAAAGTGGTAAAATGTGTCCCCCCCCCCCCGTAACTTCTAAAATAAGAGTATGATAAAACTAAAAAATATATATGATGTACACTACCATGCAAACTTCCACCGAAAATTGGTTTGAACGAGATCTGTAGTAGTTTTTTTAATACGTCATAAATCGTAAACCGCAATTTACCTACAACGAACTATAAGAACTTTTATATTATGTTACTTGCTGCTACGGAACCCTTCATGGGCGAGTCCGACTCGCACTTGGCCGCTTTTTTTTTTTAATAGCCGAAATAAATTCTAAGAATTCTTGCAGAGAACATACTTTGGACGAATTTCTAACTTTTCTACAGACAGCAGGCACGCATAAATAGTAAGTAGAAAAGTCCTTCTTAATATTTGAATTAAGGTTATTCTGATAAAAGCAACCGACAAGCAATTCGACTTATTAATCACGGATTCAAGGATTGCTCAATATTTGGCAAATGTTACTTATAAACGATAAAATAATCTGACACTGGCAGGTCACATCAAGCTATTAGGTATGCAACAATGTTATTAACTATTAAAATAAAATAAATATAATTAATAAACAAAAAGTCTCATCACCAAAAACGTGATACAAATTAAAATATAATATATGACAAAGTAACTATCTACTACGAAACAAAACTTTCATTCAACTGTTTGGTATGAAATGTTTTGGACCAATTTAAGATAAAGCGAAGATTTTTATTGAAATGTAAATAAAATCAAAGTTACTGTTCAGATAATAAAATAAAAATATTATTGCCCACATTGTTAATTCCCACCAATGATGATATCATTATAGATTTTCCAGGTAAAGTGTTATAAATGGTATTAAAATACCACTGCCGGAGACATAAACGAAATGTTGTTTAATAGTATGAAAAGTAAATACTATGTGTTTTCTGCATTTGTTATTTTACACCCTTTTTGTTCACTTTGTATTTAATAATTTATTATTTCCTCTTATATTAAGCGTAACCCCGGCCCAAGACACGACACGCTTCCCAAACGCTTAATAATTATAGAAAAAAAAGGGTAAATTATAATGATGAAAACTATTAAATGAACTAATAGGGACATTGATAAACCCATTAAAAGATAGAGAGATAAGGAATGAATTTTATATTAGTTGGTGGACTCATGGTTTGCCCGTAAGCAACAACGTAAATGCCTCAAACCTACTATCGCAAAGCGAGTCCCAAGATTAATGATGCATTTATCATTTAAGTACATATCAGGTTCTGAAGGACGTCGCGTCGCGTCGATCGGTTATGTAATGAAAAATAAAAGTTAGATTTGAACCTAAACCAGTATTTATAACAAGTATTTTACCACTGGCATAAATATAATATTTAAGTAATGCATAACGCAGAGACTTAAACTTCTGTAATGACGTATTCTTTGGAGCTTTGCAGCACTACATCAACTCGCGCCAAAGGCTTATACAGCTCAACAGTAACAGTACCCCCAGTTTCAGAAACCACGAGAAATTTCGATATAACAACTACAAAAAAATAAACAGAGACATTCCCTTATTATTTTTAAGTTCATTAAATTTACTTCAAATTAATTAGTAGATGGCAGTCGACGTCAATAAATTCACCAAGTTTATAAAAGGAGCCGCCTAGCCTGTCAGACTGAATCTGAGAATGCAAATTAATCACAAGAACGCCCGCCTTCCAGTAGCTTAAGTTTCAAGGGAAACTGAGAAACCTTTGTTCTACCTATCATTCAACTCGGCTGTGATAAATGGTATGATAGAGGCGCGATTGTTTGTACAAAAATGAATACTGAAGCTCTGAGAGATTCCAGACGTCACTAGTCGTGATCGGATTACATTTACTGGGTTATTTTATTTTAAAGATAAGATAAAAGTTAGTAAAGTCGCACGCAGTTAACACATAAGTAGAACTACATAAACATTTTTATATTACGCCTAACCTTTCGTTACTTTGTAATATGCGAATTTAGAATCTGAATAGATAAGAACACGAATCCCAAACCATACTTTCCAAATACATATCGAGGGTTCACGGGCGACTTGTATTAAGCGACATTTTTAGAAATGTTCAGGAGACTGATTTAAAAAAATATTTCTTAGAAAAATAATCATTAAAACTTAACTTCTTAGTATTATATAGATTCTCGTTATTCTTAATATTTTAAATATTATTCAGAAGTTATTTTTTGTGAGGTATTTTGTAAGAAATAAATTTTTAAAGTAGAGGTTACCTGTGTTTCCAAAAATGTCGCTTAATACAAGTCGCCCGTGAACCCTCGATATGTATTTGTAATTTAGTTTCGGATACAAAACTACCAAAGTTGAAAAAAGTTGAAATACATACGAGTATTACTTCTACCTCTGCTCAAACTGAAATTAAGCAAGGCCCTCTCGTGATATATTTTTATTAGATAAGTAATTTTGGCATGGCTTAGGTATTACCCGACTGCCCAAGTAGAACCTAATGTTTATCGGGTGTTTGTATGTATAAATTACTATGTAGTACGTCCATTACCGCCTGTAGAAAATGAGTCAAATGGATTTTTACGGCGAAGTATCGTAACACTCGAGTTCGTTTCCCGATTTCCATATTTAGATTTTTTTTATAATATAAGCAGTTGAGTTTTTTATTGTTTAAATTATTTTATTTCTAAACATGGATCCTTTCATCGTAAAGCAACCACTGCATTCATTCGCAACTACATGCAATGAAAACTCTTAAAATAGCTGGTGCCATGAATGGAAGCGCCCCGGCAGCGACAACTTGGGTCAAGTTCCCCGTGCTCTGGTTACGGAAACTAGGTCTTTCTGACGTCACAATGAACAGCTAAATATAGCCAGCCTCCCGGTGACCCAGTTGTGGGGTAACAACCCAATGCAACCAGGACGTCAGGACGTCAAGTATGGAAAGTGAAACAAGTATAATTCGATGGGAAGGAACGTAAGAAGGTAAAGGATCTTGAAAGTTTTATCAGTTTCTAAGAGCCAGGTTACACGCTCAGTCTGGCGTCAGTCTGGTCTGAGACTGATGGGAGAATAATCGTGTAACGTACTGTCTGCCGTCAGTCTAGATTAACCGTGTACCGTGAAAATCATCCATCATTCTGGCGTCAGTCAAGACTGATGGACCAGACTGAAGCCAGAATGAGCGTGTAACCTGGCTCTAAAGAAAATATTTTAAATCAGATAAACTTTACAAGATACATTTAAATATTATTAACATACAGGTGTAACTTTTTATACGTTGACCAGCAATAATGCTAAATAATATTCGTCAAACTGAATAACTTTCTCCTCAAAAT
Organism: Coleophora deauratella; assembly: GCA_958295455.1. Lineage (NCBI taxonomy): Eukaryota > Metazoa > Arthropoda > Insecta > Lepidoptera > Coleophoridae > Coleophora > Coleophora deauratella. The sequence goes on from OY282406.1 coordinate 3,343,875, forward strand.
CGGAGCAAAACAATATATTTCGATGCTAACTGTAAATAACTAACACATTATTTTGGAAACCCCAGTCAACATGCAACGCAACTCACCAAGGCATCAGGCTCGATGGGTTTCGCGGTGCCATTGTAGAAGCAATTCTGCTTCTTGAAGTCCGAGGGTTTGGAGCACATGCCATACCAGATGCAGTGGCCCTCCGCCGACGCTGCCGGGACCTGGGGATAACAGCGAGATTAGATACTTCAACAGTATAATGTAAAGATAGAACAGACTTTAAACATATCGTGTTATGTTTAATAACCTGCCAGGGGCACAATATCTAGGCTACAAAACGGGGAACCTAACTTGGCACCTGAAGACGATACATTTGTGTACAAAAGTGCTAAAAAAAAATGTAGACTGGATTCCAAATAAGAAAATTAATAATATTTATTCAAGTTTCGATTATTATTAATAACAGATCCTGCTTTTTGTCATTTATCCTACCCCATCGACCACCGATCCTCCGGTAAGTATACCAAAAGCAGATTTTTATGCGCCTTCGAGCGAAGATCTGTAGATACTGCTTTTTGTCTTTTATCCTACCCAATCGCCCTCCGATAAGTATACCAAAGGTCGTTTTTTTTGCGCTTTTCGAGAGAAGATCTGTAGTGAACTAGGTACATGAAAGTTTGTTGAAATACAAATCAAATCTTGATTCAGCTAAGATTCAATGGTGCTAACATAAAACGGTTCGGTTTATGAATTTCCTATTATCATTGTTATTTATAAATTACACCTATTTTCAATTCCAGAGTATGCGGGATCTATGCTATGCAGTAACAAACACAATTTACAATAGTCTATAACGGGCACCCGCATCTTTTATTTATTTCGTTCTATTCGGTGCCCCAATAAAATCCGAATGTCCCGTTTTATGACGTCAGCCTATCGATTCTGATATATGAGTTTTATGTACCTTTCTTCCAAAATAAGTAACAGAAATAATAACATTTCGACATTGATCTCATTGAAGCGAGTTTCTTTAGGCTCGACGTTTTCTTCTCGCTTCGCAAACACATCTGAGTGTGCAAGTTCTGGGTGGTAGGCAAAGACTTGAATAGAAGTCTTTGGTGGTAGGAACTCTATACTAGGTAGAAAAAAATACCTATAAACAAACAATGTGTACAGCATGTACTTAAACAAAAAGATTCCTGGACTTGATATCGAAGCATATAGTTAGACTATTAGCCGAAGCAACGATATACCAACATGAAGTCGAAATAAAACTTCTTCCAAAGCAAGACCAGCTTATATTTCGAGACAAATCACAGACTGTTATCTGACCCCAAACTAGGATTAATATGGGAACCAAAACCGATATACAATTATACATGTGTGTGTCAACAACCTATAGTCCCCACTACGGGTCAAGTAAAGTATAGACACACACACGACAGGCGGCGTTTGCCTTTATGTTGCACTTAGCAACCGAGGGTCAAGTGCATACGCATGCAATGGAGACAGCATGCTTAATTGTACCGCACGATAAGAGAGATAGAGCAGACCCAGAACCGAAAAGCAAGCAAACCAATCTGCTCGACACGACACATATTTGCGCTGGATATGCATGGAACACACGACAAGGGCGGCCTCGGAGAGCTGCGGGAGTGTCTGACTGCTGTATGTAATACTACTGTGCCTGTACACTATTCTAGTCTGTGCCTAAACGCTTACTATAAGCGTTTCATACCGATCGCTCTGTGTCTTACTGAATAGCTTTCTGAAAAAGCAATTTTGTTACCACTTACGAGTACCACTTAGCAACAGCAGCCAATGAAATTGAAGATAGTATCTTTCAACCCTGACAACTTGTAACTTTCAACTCTATTACAAAGTGGCAAAGGCGATAATTATCTGGTCAGGTTTTTGAAACGCATGAAAATGAAAATAAAATGTAATAAAAGCCTTTACGTCTAAATCCTTTATTCACTACTTTTACAAGAACTCCAATAGAATAGAACTACGATCTCCTTTCACAGAATCGATTAATCATTATCTCCTTTTGATATACAGGATTGAATGGATATTACAGGTGCGTTAACCTCTGCGAATACAGGATAATCTAAGTTTACAGAAAAGCCATTTAAGGTCCTTTAACCTTTCTCCGTAACGTTATATCCTCCGTTTCCCTAGGAGATTTCAGGTAATTTTCAAAGTGGAGTGAACGACACTCGTTGAGTATTTTATTACTACAAATATTAAATTAAAAATCTGAATAAAAACGAAGATGGGAAAATTAGGCAATGGATAGTATTATATTCATCCAAAGGAATGGCTATATTTTTATGGCAAACTCTACTTTTTAAAATTTAAGTACAGTGAAGTACTGCCGTCCTACTGAGCGTATGTTCGATTAATTCTTTGAAAACAATATAAATAAAAATATATCTAACTATTATTCGTTTTTATTATATGTATTATACAGTAAGTACTACAATATGTTGTTAGATATACATAAGTATTGCCGCCCCTAGCCCCGCTTGCTCTCCCCTGGAGTTTCTATACTGCTTGATCTAGGACAGTGTTTTTCAACCTTTTTTACAATATTTAGTTCATGTAAACAATTTTTCTATACGTTTTGACATCAGTGATGAATGTTATGTATAAGTCAAGCGATATGAGCGCCTCTATCAGTGAGTTATGTCAGCTTTCTTCCCTTATGTTTAAAAATAAACAGGTCCAGCCTTCTCACTGAAATCGTATCTATTTTTGTATTACACTTGCCTTTTTCTTTTACCCGCGACCCCCTGAGAAAGGCTTCGCGACCCCCCCTGGGAGTCGCGACCCACAGGTTGAAATCTTGTTTTCGTCAACGTATAAAGTTATGCGTCTTAGTGGGAAATTTCAATAAATGACAGCCCATATGTCAGGGTAAAACGGGTTTTTCAACATGTAAAAATAAATTTAAATGAATTATACATTTTTTTATTTTATTTAATAAGAAATTTCCAGTTTAGGAGCTACAGTTACAGTACACTCATGGTCGTGATATACGGAAGAACAGACGGACAGCAGAGTGATACATATTAACAGAGCTCAGTTTTCCCGTTGCGTAAGAAAAAACAGAGTTTAGATTAGAGTAAACGACTCACACAGGACAGAATTATGTTTTTATCTTATTTAATATGGCGTTCTCACTTTATCGTTTTTTAAAAACAAATCAAACCAAAATGAGGTTCACCATAAACCATAAATAATGTAGACGAAAACATGAAATTTCCCACCTATCGGATCGGCAAACAGTATCGCGTGACAAAGGTACCAACGCCGTATCGATCCAGTCCAGAGCTCAAGTCCAACAGCCCAGCCCCCTACTAACCACCCAAAACCCAGCACTGGCTCAGCACTACGGTAATGAACTTAAATTAAATGACGCTATTCAAGCTACTTTTGTGTTTACAATATTGTACTGCCTCCCTAAGACAGAAAGCCGCTAAGTATACGAAAAGTCCATATACAATACTAAACGGCCTTTTTTCTTGTCGAGGGCAGTGTAGGTTTTATCGTTTTGCGCCATCACGAAAACGAAAGTACTGGTGACGTCATCGACCTTTGTTAGTTAAGGAAAATTTGAATATGCCGTTGTGAAGAGAGAGTACTGTGTGATTTAAAGAAAAAAATATATAAGCATGTGTTCACTATGGGGAAGAAAACGCAAAGCTATTTGCAGATGGCGCTACGGACGCTTGACTCATAACAACTTTCAATTAGTTCCGAGTTTTTATTATCGAGGTGTAGTTTCTGTAAAATTGTTAGATGGAAAATGTATGCGACTTGGACTGTTCCTCAAAAAAAGTTATATGGGATGTATATTCCTCAATTGACAAAAAGAACCACACACGAACAATCCAAACTTATGTTTTTTATATGGAAAAATATTTTTTTATTTTATTTAACAAACATTTTCAAGTTTCGGTCTAATCTATAAAAGTGAAAAGAATTTTATGATTTCTGACATACCTGTGCACATTTTTTGATTTATTGTAAACCAAAGAGCTTACCATAGACCTCACTGATAATGAGGAGTCACGATAACAACTACATGACGTCATCGTGTTGGGTTATTATAATATATGTATATCACAGTTAAACACAAATGAATCATAGTCCAACGGACTCCTATTGGCTTCCTCAATCACTGTTGCGGATTTAAATAATGATTCATTTCGATTTATCTCAAAGTTACGTCGGGTCGTCGGGTCGTCATCCGCCGTTGGAAACTGAACTTTTTTTATGCAGGATATTTCGGATATATCAGATGTTGTTTGCGACGCAAATAATCTTCTGAGTATATTTACATAGACCTGATATAACGGACAATGAGCGGTAGTAAGGAACAACACACTTTTTTCTTTGTACATTTTCAAGTTTTGATGCCTAAAAATCGCGAACTGACACTTGCATCGCAGTATTTAGCTAAAAAGAATATGTGTTTCTAGGTATTTGATTGCTGATTCCTTTAAAGACAACCCCAAGTAATGTAGCAAGTCTACCCTACTCTACCAAAAACGATCGATCAGAAGCCTTGTAAGATTAGCCATTTCACGAAGGTCGTGCCTCTGAGACGGCTGCAACTCGCCAAATAAACTTGCAATACCCTATCACAAGATGAGTTACCTAAACAGCTTATTTGAAAATTAAAAACCGCCTGTACGTTTTATCGATACCTTTGTAATAATCAAACATATACAGGGTGTAAAATATGTGCAGGGCCCGATAACTGAAACGTTGCTCATAATACACGGTAAAAACAATTTCATTCAACCAAGAAAATATAGTTTGATATATGCACCATGAAATATTTTTTTCAATGGAAAGTATGAGTTTCTTGAATCGGCACTCAAGAATGTCATATTTTTATTGTAAGAGTCGAAACTTTAGTTATAAAAAATATGATTTGCGCAGTAAGAAATAAATCCAAGACCACAGGATCTCTTAGCGCAAAATAATTTCCAACTCTTTCTTTTTCAGTGTATTGATTGAACAACTTGTGTTCTATAAACTGCAGAAAACTCAAGTTAACGGTAACTTGAGGTTTCTGCTTGTTGAGTTTCTGGATGAACGGTCATCCAACCTATAACTTGCATCTTTGAATATAGTGTTTAATTTTCGCTACACGCGAAGATTGCATTCTGCAACGCAGTTTGAATATAAATGTGCTGCAACATCTATCAATAATCCAAGAAATGTGCGGAACAATCAAATACCTAATTACTTTTTATAATTATAACCACAATTTATAAATGTGTCTTTATTATGAGAGTTTTGCCGTAGGCAATAGTCTAGTAAGAATAAATATTATAGGTACATAATACAGGGAAACCTAGTTTGTGGCTAGATGACCTTGGAAACTTCGTTTACATTTTCCGAAGGCTCCAAACCATTTTTGTTCTTAATTTTCTTAGTTTGGTTATAGTGGGGTTTAGTTAGACATAATAAGAACGATTTGCGAACTGATCATTGTATACTTAAATCTTACTCTGCCTGCTGTGCAAAAGTGAAAAGCTCCATTCCAACATAATGTACTCAAAATTAGCAACAAGACAAGCTTTGGAATGTAGTCTCTTTTATTTTTGCTGTGTGGCCATGCTCCGCACTCTCAGTTTCATTTCAAAGGCGAAGAATGCCAAAATTACTTCCAAGAATCGCCTCATACGAAGCTCAAACCAGTTGTGTTAATATATAAAAATGGTGAAGGTTTTGCTAAGCATTTCTGAAGCAGCGGTTGCTCATTTTAAAATTCTTCTTTGAAAATTTCCTGCGGAGCTGCGCATTTTTTTGGATTGCCAAAACGTAGACGACGATCATTAATTTCTATTTTAATTTTATTTGTTTAAGACTAAGAATTGTTATTGAATGATTAGTGTTAAATAAACATTTAAACAAATTGTCATACATAACAGATAGCTCCCGACCTTTGTAATGTTATGTTTATACCATTAGATAAACAATAGTAATGTACTGATGCTATTTTCTCTAAAGTCACAGAATACTTACAACAGTGCAAGAGAATCCTTACAAACTACACAATTAAAATGCAATGTGATGATTGTATTGGACAACCAATAAAGCTTCATTATTTATACAACTCTATAAAGAATCCTTAATTGGAACAAATACTTCAACTTTAATTATTTTACATCTTCTTCGTTAGTTTTCTTTCTTATTAATGACATTTACTTAGTTGTTAATGTCAAGTAGCTGAAACGTTCGTTAAGGCCTGTCACTTACATTAATTAATAGGTCTGGCGTAGCGTTTATGATGCTATTCCAGTGACCTAACCTTATTTCGTATGATTTCGAAATTCAACCATCGGGTCACATCGTTCTATCAATTAGTGACATCAAATCGATTAGCCACTACCTCGAAATTCCTACCTTAAAAGCTTGATTTTAATTATGTTTAAAAAATCAGTGGATATTTGTATCCGGACCTCCGGTTTAGAGGTTACTATAGTTGCTAACATGGCGCCACAGTCGCTTTTTAGGGTTCCGTAGCCAAATGGCAAAAAACGGAACCCTTATGGATTCGTCATGTCTGTCTGTCTGTCTGTCTGTCTGTCTGTCTGTCCGTCCGTATGTCACAGCCACTTTTTTCCGAAACTATAAGAACTATACTGTTGAAACTTGGTAAGTAGATGTATTCTGTGAACCGCATTAAGATTTTCACACAAAAATTGAAAGAACACAATAAATTTTGGGGGTTCCCCATACTTAGAACTGAAACTCAAAAAATTTTTTTTATCAAACCCATACGTGTGGGGTATCTATGGATAGGTCTTCAAAAATGATATTGAGGTTTCTAATATATTTTTTTTTCTAAACTGAATAGTTTGCGCGAGAGACACTTCCAAAGTGGTAAAATGTGTGTCCCCCCCCCATGTAACTTCTAAATTAAGAGTATGATAAAACAAAAAAATATATATGATGTACATTACCATGCAAACTTCCACCGAAAATTGGTTTGAACGAGATCTAGTAAGTAGTTTTTTTTTTTAATACGTCATAAATCGTAAACCGCAGTTTATCTACAACGAACTACAAGAAGTTTTATATTATGTTACTCGCTGCTACGGAACCCTTCATGGGCGAGTCCGACTCGCACTTGGCCGCTTTTTTATATAGACTTTTCATTTATTTTCTCTGCTCATTCAATAACAGTGCTATTAACACCAATTCCTTCAGTTAATAAACCAGTCAGTACCGCTGCGCTGAATAAAATTATCCTTATGATATCACGCCTGTAAGCTTGGTAAACATCCGGTATTGTTTTCTGAAACACGTCAGAAAACATAAATGAATTCACTCAGAATTTTGATTTTTGTTTAAGAGTCAGTAAATTATTGTAAGACGTCGCAGTCGCTAACTATTGGCCTCATCCACAGGACAACTCAAATTCAAAATACTTTATATTTATTTATTGTAAATAGATGCTTTTCTTTACCTCTCTTCCAAGATAACTAGGGCCCTACAAGTCTGGCTGTCTTCGGCTACATTTGTTCATCCTGAATAAAATAAATGACATGATAGTTGCAACATCATAATATAAAAGGACTATTTTCCTCTACACATCAACTTCATATGACCACAGTGAAGCCGCCAAGGTTTTAGCAGCCGTTGCCGTTTCATAACCTCATTGGTCAACACCACAGTGGTTAAGGAAAACAACGCATTAATATTCAGGTCTAGACGCTAACTACTCATTAAAGACAGTGACACTTCAGTTATCATACGAAAGGTTTTACCGACATGCTAGTAATGAAACAGAAAGACATGCAGTCAGAAAGAACGAACAAAAATCGCTAATGATTGTATACCGTGACGGATCCTGAGGGAGCTGACACCTCAAGGAATGGGCGAAAGGGGTTTTGTACAGGAATTTGTAATGTAATGGAAGGGAAGCCTATGCTTAGTAAGGGAAATAATTTATAAGGCTCATAATCAAATAAAATGATAAAATATCTTACAAAACGGAGGCCTTACAGGCGGCTTGAAAACTCCTGACACTGGGGTTGGCCACTAGCCCCACAACCTCCACCAATCCGGACTTGCCCCCGTGTGTGAAGTATGACCTAACCTTCCCGAATTATGGGAAGAGACCCTTGCCCCTGCAGTGGGGACGTTATGGGTTCTTGACATTACATTACACAAAAAGACAGGCTGATGAAGATGAAAACAAATTTAACGACAGAACCCACATCCAATAAAATTGATTCAGTATTTTAGGCTATACTCGTAGGTACGAGATAAAACCTATTTGAAGTCGATCCGAGTAATCTACGTAGCAGAGAAGTATCAATTTTTTCAGTATCCCTGCATACTCAAATCTTCTCCTTAACCTATAGGTAAGGCGTAAAAAAACGTCCTTGAAATCGAAAACGCTTCATGCGAAAACTAAGGTGATTCTCGCAGAAAATTTTACGTTTACATGTAGATCGTTAATCTTCGGGTCGTCTTTCCGAAAATAAACCGTCGCTCTGATTGGTCGGCTGGAGGTGTGCGAATCTTATGGGTAAACATTAGGTTCATAGTTTACCCAAACCAAATGAAATGTAGCTAAGCTGTATATGTAGCAAGTCTTGGAATTTCGGTGTAATGGTCAAGCGCGGATACAAGGAGGGGGGGGGGGGGCAATGGGTGCAATTGCCTCCCCCTGAAGCCTGACCGAAGTACTAAAACTTTTATAAAATGCAAATAAATAGAGGCATTTCTTAACTATTCAAAAAATTTCGCGCTCGCTACGCTTGCGATTTTTTATATTCACGGTCTAACGGTCTAATAGCATCGACCGCTTCATAAATAAAGGTAAACTGAAAATTTGCTCCCCCCCTGATCGAAATCCTAGATCCGCGCCTGGTAATGGTGCATGGTAATTCTACTTTCACACGTTTTATTTTTAACTAGTTGAAGATATTGATTGATGGGGGACAGACAACACACACAACATAACAAAGCATATACTTATGTATTTATTATTATTAACTATAAGATCTCAGCCAGGGCTGCTTTTATCACGCATTTATCCACTTAAATTATGGATTAATTTTCTTGTATAAACTATTTGTCAAAGTTTACTCGACTGTAAACCTTCCTAGTAAACTATCTTGGAAATTTTTACAAAAACAACATCAATATAAAATAGAAAACCGCAAAACGACGGGGGCAGCTCTTTGTTAAATACAATGTACATAGTGATATCTGATACATCAATTAAAGATTTATTTGGTTTCAATCGACTTCATTACATAATATTTCGTTCAAATAATACATGAATTGAAATTAGAAAACTTTAATGCATTCAATTGATATTCATTTAATGATAATGCCCGAAGGGAGAGCCTTAGGCCATTCCAAACCAATTGAAACCATTAAGCTTGTTAATGGTCTAAATTAGTCCTAACTGTCTTTATGATTGACATGTATCATGACATAGTGTATCCCTTGTTCTTTGTTGTTTACTACATTGTTATTAACTACATAACAGAGAACAAAGGATATTACCGACGAAACTGTATTAACAAGGTTTGACGTGATAATTATCTTAACTGATTGATAAATATACCTTGATAATAATAAAAATCTTAAAAACAATCCAACCAAAAACATTTTCATGTAAAAATGTTGCCCAGACGAGTCTACGTAGGTTACCTTGTGAAAAAGTTATCAGATCTCGTATAAAGCCAAACTCTAAAGACTGCACGCTCTAAACCTACAAGTTCTTCACTACACCTTACTCAAAATATACGAAAAAGTGGTCAGATCTCATATAGAGCCAAGATTTTTGATCTATGCGCCCTAACTTTACCAGGCCTACCTTCACAAATTCTACATTTTAGTCAAAATGCGTGCCTTGGCCGTTTTGCTACCGTCATGAAGATTTCATAGGCATTCGTTCATTGGGTGTGAAATAAAACGGCCAAGCCACACGTTTTGACTAAAATGTAGAATTTGTGAAGGTAGGCCTGGTAAAGTTAGAGCGCATAGATCAAAAATCTTGGCTCTATATGAGATCTGACCACTTTTTCGTATATTTTGAGTAAGGTGTAGTGAAGAACTTGTAGGTTTAGAGCGTGCAGTCTTTAGAGTTTGGCTTTATACGAGATCTGATAACTTTTTCACAAGGTAACCTACGTAGACTCGTCTGGGCAACATTTTTACATGAAAATGTTTTTGGTTGGATTTCATTTATTTTTGTAAGTTGGTTAATGGTTTTTTTTTGTTTATTTTTTCTTCTTTTTTTTTGGGTGTATTTCTTGCACGTCAGCCACACCTTTTTTTATAGCCCACTCTCTATCTTTGCCTTTTTTATTTGATGATTTGCTGTTTAAAATAAGTGATAGGTCAGGGCGATACTTCGTTCTTAGGCGATTATATTCAACTATAGCTGTCTGTTGTGCTTTAATACTGCTAAAATCAATATTTACAAGGTGTACACCTTGTAAATTTGTAACTCTGGAGAGGGCTACATACGCCTGCCCACACGAGAAAGTTGATGATCCAATATCAATAAGAGCACTGTTCAAGCTTAATCCTTGGCTTTTGTGTATCGTTATAGCATATGCGACGCAGATTGGAAATTGCTCGCGGTGAACGAATGCTCTGTTGATAATTTCAAATTTTGATTTTACGGGTGCTAGTTCGTGTTTAAGACCGTTATTGAAAATGATTACAACTCTTCTTGCCTTATTCTGGTCGTTCAAATCCCATTCTACTCTATCAACAATGCCTATAGCACCGTTGACAAGACCTAGAGAAACGTCTATATTTCGTTTAAGCATCACTTTCACTCCTTTTTTAATAATTATAGTTTTTTCTAAACCTGCTGTCATAGATGCATCCTCCTCGTACTTATCAATGCACTCGCGAGCTCTTTTTGCAAGATATCTTGGACAATCGACACTATCTGTGGCTGGCAGTGTAATTTCTGGATGAGGTAGAGCTTGTAACATGGCATTATTTAGCTGTTGGGCCATATTTCTCGTTGGTAACAAACAAACTGTATCTGCAGGAAGCTGACTGAGACATTCAGCTATTTCACGTAATCTACCCTCGTTTGTATTTGACTTAAGAGAGATCAAACGTTTCGATAATATACGTCGGTCTTCATGTGTAGTGATTCCTACTCTTATTCTTAGAAGTATTTCTACGAACGTCATATCATTTAATTGTCTCATGTTTTGCGTTAACTCCTCGTACTTAAAGAGGTCTTCCCATAGGTTCGGAAAATTAAGAGCACCTATTAGCTTTGTAACTTCTCGAGACGACAATTTTATAAAAGGAGAATTTTCCCTTACAGGCGGGAGCTGTAAAAGATCTCCAAAGACTAGTATATTTCGTTTGCCAAACCACCCGTCTTCTTCGTCCATTGTATCAAATATTTCGGCAAGTCGCAAGTGTATGTAAGCCAATGTTACGTTTGATATCATGGAAACTTCATCTATTATTAACAAAACAACATCTTTCAAATCCGATCGAAGAACTTGGAGCACTTCATCGGAAAGTGGCCTATATTTCGGCGTTTGTTTGTGTTCAACGGGCAATTGAAGTAATCGGTGAATTGTCAAACCATTCACATTAAAGGCCGCTATACCCGTTGGAGCGGCTACAGCTACTTTCTTATTCAAATGTTTTTGGACCCACACTTTAAGAATTTTAATGATAAAACTTTTACCTGTCCCCCCTGTACCACTTACAAAACAACGAAGGATTTCTTTGCCATTACACATAGTATCCGTCACCATATCGAACACTTTCTTTTGGTCTCTATTAAGCTTATCATCGTTTATATAATTAAAATCTTCCATTGCGTTTACAGCTTCTAGAGCCTCGAAATCTAAAGGGTTATCAGGACCCTCATCTTCGTCAATATTTTCGTTCTCCTCATTCATTTCAGCCAACTTATTCTCTACCATTTCAAACGCTTTTGTTAATTGATTTTGTAAATCAATGCGTAAATTTATATGTCTGAGCTCATCCTTCATTTCATCTTTCACAGAATTAAAAGCCTCGGTGTATGTCTCAAATCCTATTTTGAGATCTTGAAGGTTACGCCATGGTCTAAACAATAAAAGCATCGAAAAATAATACTTTTCTGGCATTTGCTCGGCATCGTACATATAAAAGTTTATAAGATAAGGTCTGTCCCTTTTTTTTAAGTAAGATTTACCTCCATCTAGTGTATAATACTCTGCTTGTTTATAAACTGGGCGTGTTTTCACTAAATCATAGAATTTTGAGAAATTGAATAGGTTTTCAGTTTCTAACTCTCTTGGCCTAGCTGGATATCTGTCGTCTATCCACGATTCATAATATATGTTTGTAGAATCGGGATTGAGCGCTGTCATTTCCGCTTTAGACTTCACCCTTCGATTCCGATGCATGTTAACATCTAGCCACCTTATCGTCGTATGGGGATCCGTACTGTACAATGGAATGCCTAACAACGTATCGCTGGCCTCTAATGCACCACACTCACGATTGGATAGCAATCTTAGACCGATATTAAACAACCGACTTCGTAAGCTCTTTGTAGAGTTTATGTCATCAAAATCAATCAAAGCATTCGTCTTTTCGGATTTTGTTGTATATTTAGTGACATAGTAGTTCAAGATAGCAGTTTTTTCACCAACATATTGAATATCGATGTTGCCGTTCCATGCCAGTAATACAGCAGGATTGTAATCGTTTATCATCTCTGATTCCTTTTTGCGTACTATATTATATAGCCGTTTGTTTGGACAAAGGGCTTTTCTGGCCGCGACTGCTTCAGCTGTATCTCTAATAGTAAGAGTATCAGTAACGGGTCGTGGGAATCCAAATCGACACACTGATATAAATCCTTTCTTTGTTTTTTTTCGTCTCATACAATATTTGTTATGTTTGTGAGTTTGGTATTACGCGTTGGTGAAGAGTTGGTGCAAGATTTTGTTTAGGTACTTCACAAGTAACATACTTGGAGATAAAAGCTGCTACCTCATCAATTGGTGAATCATGAAGCACAGGAGCTCCTTTCACCCATAGCATCAAATGAAAATGTTGAGCACCACGAGACTGATACTCCCGCCTCCAAAAGTAGTGTTCAATTTCTCCAAGAGGTTTACTGGCGGACGTGAGGAAATCTAATGTTGTATGAAATTTATTATCAATGAAACGTGATGTGGATACTGGATCTAGGGCTACCAATTCACTTGTTGTCTTATTCGCCATCTCACTTGTGTTCACTTCCAGTAAGTATTCTCTTAAGTCGTCCCACAACCACTCGGACGGGCTCATCGTGAGGAACCAAGTGGCTGGTCCATAATGTTGTGTCATGCAGTTCACGTCGTTGCGTGGTTTTTTCCAGTATTGTTCAGTGTTTCTCAACCTAGCGAATATAGCAGTCAGATCTCCTTCTAATTCATCATTGTTTAACATCTGTAAATATTGTTCAGCGGGTATTTTTTGTTTTTGATTTACTGTGTTCATTTTATAAAATATTCCCGAATTCAACTGTCGTATATTTGTATCGTGCAATAAGAAAAACAAATATTGTTGATCTAATCGAAATCGTGAATGTTTAGACATCAATCTAGCTTTGATATATTCACTGGACGTTAACTTCTGTGAACGTATATGAAACTGACCGAATTTTCCATCTGGGTATAAATAAGGGAAACACTTAACATCGAGATCCTTGTCTGTAGAATATATAGGGGCTGTGTTAACTGTCTTCATTTGATAAAGGTCTGAAATTAATGCATTTCTCCTTTTTTCATATAGTGGATAAATAGTATATTGCTCGTAATCTAATAAGTTATTATCTGCTGTCACCTGAGTCAATAGTGTATCTAATGCATTTATATTATTTTCATCCTGATTATTGTTCGTTTCGATTACATGCTGTAAATTATTATTATTCATTGTTTGAAGTAAATGATCAGGAACATTGGGTAATATTATTTCAGAGTAAAGCGGATTAATTCGTTTTAGGTAAAGGAGTGCGGCATAGACTTTATTGATATCGACTATATCTTCCCAAATAATCTTAGATTTTGTTGGTCGTCCCCGTATCATTATGTAAAGTTCTTGATTCATATTTAAAGGATCTTCTGATTTCGGCAATTTGACCAGTGTTTCCTCGAGAGGCAAAGGTAGGTGAAACGTTCTGCCTTTACATTTTTTGACCATCTCTCGATTTGGTAAAAATTTGTTGGCTACAGGATTCATAGACACCACTACCTGGAAAGCCTTTGCACGCTGTATTAGGAGTTTTTCGTAATCATTTAACAGGCTTATCTCCGATGGAATTGTATCGACGTACATGTCATTAAGTACACACGTAGCTGGAATTTGGTTAGCTCTAATCTTTTTCAGGCATGTGTGGCATATATGTGGGCTATGTTCCATATTTTTAGAACTGTAGTATTCAATAAGCTGTGACCAAACACTTGTAGTAATACGCTTACGTAAACGATTTAGATTTGTAATATCTTTTGAACTGAAAAGTTTATTACATGATATACAGTCTAATTTAGGAGCATCTTTTTTAGTAAGTAACTTAAATGCATCCTTAAACTGATCGATAATAGAATCTTCTACAATTTCCTGTTGGTCGGATCCTTCAACAGCTACACTCCCAGGAGTGTGATTTTCGCCTAGTTCTTTAATTTTCTCCACGTTTACAATTTTTAACGCACTATCTATTACTTGTAAGGTATCGCAATCACTATGTAACTGATACATTTCTCTAATTATCGTTCTTAATCGAGGAGAATGGCACTTTACACTGTTGATGTAAGAAATATTAGCTTTAAGACGTCTATTCAAATATAGTGGATACATTTCGGCTGGTGATTTGCAATTCAATTCTTCAAATATTAATCTTAGTGTAAGTAATAACTTTTCATCTAGAGTGCATATTGCATCACTACAACTCCAAACTACACCTTTACCATGACTTTCCGTTTTCTCAAACACAGCTTTGCCTGTGTCATCTACTGCAATAGCGTTTTGGTTAGAGTAGACCTTGTACGTGTGTTCCCTATAAAACGGTTCTTGATTATTACGATGTTCAAGTTTTCCCAGAAATGTTTCAAGTTTTTCACGAACAGTTGTATTATCAGGACATTCTTTTAGCTTCTCCAAAGCCGACACACACATATTCTTTATGTTTTCAGCTGTTTTTAATAGACTTCCCAATGTTTGTTGTCGATTATAAAGAGTCCATTTAATAAGCCTTTCTGCCTCTAGTCTATCATTTATTTTGGAACTTAACTCTTTTATTATTTTCTCAACATTTTTAATCTTAAACTGTAATTTTTCGTTCAATGTGATTGACTATAGCTTAGTACTGTATTTTTTTGTTCCTCAGGGTGATTTTTACGATAGTTGGCTGCAGCTTGCCGAATTTGTTCATTTCGCGATAGTTCAGAAGTTTTTGGTCTTTACGACTAGCGGCTGCGCGGTTAACTTCCGGATGAGAGGTTGAGTGTCGTGCAACAGCCTCACGGTGAACCTTTGGGTGGGAAGCCGAGTATCGTGCAACCGCCTCTCGGTTAACCTCCGGATGGGAAGCCGAGTATCGTGCAACCGCCTCACGGTGTACTTCTGGGTGGGAAACCGAGTATCGTGCAACCGCCTTTTGGTTAACCTCCGGATGGGAAGCCGAGTATCGTACAACCGCCTCACGGTGTACTTCTGGGTGGGAAGCCGCGTATCGTGCAACCGCCTCTCGGTTAACCTCCGGATGTGATTGACTATAGCTTAGTACTGTATTTTTTTGTTCCTCAGGGTGATTTTTACGATAGTTGGCTGCAGCTTGCCGAATTTGTTCATTTCGCGATAGTTCAGAAGTTTTTGGTCTTCCTCGCTTATTTTTTTTAGGTCTCCCTACTTTCTTCGTAGGGGAACCTACGAGATTTTCAGTACTGAAAACTGCGTCGTTGATAGAATTATTATTCGGAGAAGTGGTCATAGGAATTAGAACATCATAGTGACCACTTAAATAACTTCCACTGAATCGCAAACGTTTCACAGGACCGCCAGTGTAAGAGAAAGTTCCTCTTAAAACATTACTTTGATAAACCTCAAAAGTAAAAGGATAAATAGCTGCAGCACTCATAAGTTCGGAGGATGCACCGTAAGTATTGGGATTCAACATATCCCGTGAATAAGTATCGGAATCACGATAGGGCTCCCCGTCCTCGGCACAAGTATAAAGTTGCAGTTCAGCCCAGTGATCTACAACATATCGCACTATATCAGTCCTTACTTGCAACGCTACATCAAAGTCAATTTTTTCGTAAATCAAATACGTCAAGGAATGGAAGAGGCAGGAACCATCTCCCGGCATGTGTACCACACGATGACGGCAGGGTCCCACCTCTACTTCCAGTACAATAATTTCAGAAACCATGTTAAAATCAGAAGAATACCGATAATACTCAATCTGAAGCAATTAAACCTACACCTTACGACCTCACTATAAACAAAACTAATCCTATACCTAATTCTATTCAAACTTCCTATATTAAAATCTAAGAAAATAACAAAGAAATACTTATAATAATTTGTACCAGTAACCCTACTTAACTCGAATTATAGATCTACAAATGCGAAATTCGAATATTTCCTAACAAACGATGCTACAACAATATGAGATATTCGAATATTCTTTACCAAAGTTCTACTAGCGCAGCAGAAGAATGTCGTAAACGACTGTAAACGGCTGAGGATGATTTTGTTTTTTTTTTTTTTTTTTTTTTTTTTTTTTCGATAGGACATGTTTGTTGTTGGCCGTTGGGCCTTTACAACTTCACCGGACAGGGAAGGCGAGTACGTAGGGTACTCAGCCTAAGCAAAAAGATGCAACTGCCTAAGGGCGCCCAGGTGGGCACGGACCTCGGCTTAGGACGTTGCTTGGACGGGGAGGATCGGAGAGAATCGGCCCGGTATGTGCCGATAGCGCTGGTAGGCGCGAGAAGCGGGGGGACGCCGCCCTCGCCGGCGAGGGCAGTATGTCGGTGTGGTGTTACTCTGTGGTTGGGGCGGGGGGGTCATGGCTGCTACGGCTAGCGTGATAGGATCATCGGGATCCTCGAGTACGTGCCGGGGGCGTCGGATCACGCGTATAGGATTCGCGGGGAGGTCGTAAACTGCGGAGCTTACGAATAGGGGGTTGGGGTGATGGGGGGCGGAGTCGAAGTAGCGTTTTGACGCTTGCTTCAGGTATTGAGCTATGGTGGGAAGCTCTAGATCGCAATGGAGATTTTCATTGCGCACGAACCATGGGGCGCCCGTGGCTCGGCGCATGAAGCGATTTTGGATGACCTGAAGTCGGTGGATGAGACTGGGCTTTGTATGGGCGAACGCTACGCCGGCGTAGGTGAGAATGGGTCGGATGCAAGTTTTGTAAAGTGTCACCTTATTTCTAAGGGACATTTTACTTTTCTTGTTCGTGAGGGGGTAGAGACGGCCTAAAACAAAGGCTGCTTTGTTTCGGACTCGTTTGATGTGGTCTTTGAACGTCAGTCGGTCATCTAGGGTGACGCCTAGATATTTGACAGAGCGTTCCCACGGGATGGGGCGATCGAACAGTTTAATGCTGCGATCGATGGGATTGGTCTCGGTACTGAGCCGTTTGAATGAAAAGAGCATGGCTGCACTTTTCTCGGGGTTCACTTCGATCCTCCAGTTCCTAAACCATTTGCCCAGGGCACTGGCAGAGGATTGGAGGTTTCGAAGGATGAGGCCCGCTGAGCGGCTGGATAGATAGAGGGCTGTGTCATCTGCGAAAAGCGCAAGGTTGACATTTGGGAATCGCGGCATGTCGCTCATGTAGAGCGAGAAGAGTGTGGGGGCTAGAACGGAACCCTGGGGGACTCCGGCTCTGATGGGTCGGGGGGACGAGTAGACTCCTTCTATGCGATAGCGAAAGCTCCGATTCGTGAGGAAGTCTCGTAGTATGAGTACGAGCCGGTCTGGCAGTCCCAGCTGATATAGTTTGTATATCAACCCGTTGTGCCAGACTTTATCGAAAGCTTTCGCCACATCAAAGAAGAGAGCTCCTGTGAACTGTCTGCGGGCGAAGCCGCTTATAATGTGCTCCGTTATGCGGTGCACCTGTTGGACGCACGAGTGTCTGGCTCTGAAGCCAAACTGCTCGTCTGGTAGAAGGCCTTTGGACTGGACAATGTCCTTTAGGCGGGCGAGGAGAATGCGTTCGTACAGTTTACCCAAGGCCTTGAGGAGGCTTATGGGTCTGTAGCTGGAGGGTTCAGAGCGGGGCTTATTGGATTTGTGGAAGCCTATGACGTCTGCACTTTTCCACGTGTCGGGAAAGGTGCAGTTGTCGATGGCTGCATTGAAGATGCACGCTAGAAGAGCAATGAGATTCGGGGAGAAGTACTTGAGTACTTTGTTGGTGATGCCGTCAGAGCCGGGGGCCTTCCGGGGTTTGAGCTGTTTAATGGCCTTCTCTACTTCACACGGGGTGACTGGGGCAAGAGACTCGGTCGGGGGGAGGGCTACTCGCCGTTCGACTTCCTCATCCACCTTCTGTAGCTGGATGGGCTCGATTGGGAGTGTACTGGGGGAGCATTGGGCCTCCAGGCTGTCGGCCAGGCACTCGGCCTTTTCGGAGTCGTCAAAGGCATCCGGAAGGTTGGGGCGTTTGAGAGGGGGCATTGGGGACTCGACATCCTTCTTGAGGGCTCTCGCCAAGCTCCAATACGCGACGTGAGATGGCGAGATTCCCCCAAGAAGTTCATCCCAACGGGTCTGCTGCAGCTCCTGCATGGTCTGCTTTACGTCCCTCTGTAAAGCTCGCATGCGAGTGCGGTTTTCCTCGTTTGGGAAGCTGTCGTAGGCACGGATGGCTGCATTTCTTGCGGTCAGCAGCGACCTCGCGTCTTCCGGCAGTCTCCAGCGGTGCTGGGGCAGCACTGGAACCTGCCGGGAGCAGTCTTTTACGACTGATTGAGTGTGGCTGCTGAGGGCATCGATTGCGCATCGGACGTCATCTAAAGACTTAATGTCGTCGGGTATGTTGTCAAGGTCCGGTGAACTGGTAGCTTTGAGTTTGTCCTCAAGGCTGTCCCAGTCAACTATCGTCTTGGTGGGCGGGGCCGTGGGGGTTGGGGGACCTAATTGTAACAGGACCGGCCGGTGGTCGGAACACAGGGTTTGAAGCACTTCTATCGAGCACAACTGAAGGTTAATGTTCTTTAGAAGTGCTATGTCTAGAATGTCTGGGGTGTGATTGACATTGTACGGAAAGTGAGTGGGGGTCATTGGGGCAATGATGTCGAAGTTGAGTCGGTCAACGAGTCTGTCAAGGGCTCTACCTCTGGTATTGGTGGATACGCAATTCCACCGTTCGTGTTTGCTATTTAGGTCGCCAGCCAGAATGACTGCGCCTCCTAGATTGAAAAGGGCCTCGATGTCGTTTCCGAGTAGTGGTTTGTCGCCACTACAAGGGAGATAGACCGAAGCTAGGGTAATGGGTTGGTGGCCGGTCATGGCTAGCCGACAGACAGAGGCCTCAATGCTCGTGAGAGGGGGGGTGTCGATGGGTATGCAGTGCAAGGACCTTTTGTAATAGATGAGAGTGCCGCCCTTTGCGGAGTTCACTCTATCGTTACGCACTAAATCGTAGTTGGGGATTTTAGGCCCGCGAGTGCAAGGTTTAAGGTGTGTTTCTTGCACTAGTAAGACATCGATTTGGTGTTCGCGAAGGAAATCTATGATTTGCCAACGCTGGGGGAGGATACCGTCTGCATTATAGAATGCGACGGTAATAGATCGGGGCTTGAGTCTACCTTTGGAGGGGTTTAAATCCATTATGGAGAATTAACATTGAACTCCGAGATGGCTGCGATGAGTCGCGAATGCTTAAGCATTGCTATGCAACGCTGTTCAGTGTTATGCTGGGTTGCTCTGAGCTCCCTAGCCAGGTCGCGGACCTGCTCCATGTTAATGGCGCTGGCAAAGCGGATGACAAGGCTAAGATCGTCTTCCTCCACCGTGTCTGGGACAGGCGCTGGAGGGGAGACCTTAGGGGGAAGGGGCGCTTTGCTGATCTTAGCTGGTTTGGTGGGGGGCTTGGGGGTCGGCTTGAATGCCGTGGGCATGGGAACTGGAGTTTCCATGAGTGGAGGTGGTGAATCCAAGACTGCTTGGCTTCTCCAGGCGGGTTGCAGCTCCTGAGAGGCTGCGATGTTGGGGGTGAAGGCGGGTGTTTTTGTCGGACGTAGAGGTGGGACCTCTACTGAGGAACCACTTCGCTACATAAGGCTGCCCGATATACCAGTCGTTACCGCGTTTCAAAATACAGTCAGCGCCATCTAGTGACGCCGGCTGATATCACCGTCGCTATTACCGTGTTTAAGCTTTCACCCCCATTTTTTAAGAGTTAGGGGATGATTTCAGAAAAATTATAAATATGATATGACGTACGTATTTTTTATTTGTTATAAGAAGTATTTTAATTAATTTTCACTTATGTAGCACAAACTGTAGTGCTAGTCTCATCTCATACAAACTTCCACCGTAGTAGGTACTATTGTCTAATCTGTGCTTCCACCTGCTACTCCCAGGGGATAGGTTAGGTTAGGTTTTTTAATTTTTTTGTTGTCTTTGTAGTAATATTAGCTTAGATACCAAATTTCAGCTTTCTAGGACTTCAGGAAGTACCCTAACAATTTTGATGATGAGTGAGTCAGTGAATCAGTGAGTCAGTGACGAAATCGAGGGTTTTGAAACGTTAATAAAATCTAAAGTATAATAGCTACGACATTCAAACTTTGTAAGTTTAATGATTGTACTGATGGCATTCTATCTTGAAAAAAATAACTATTTAGCATCATCCAAAGCAAAGCTATGCGAGTTCAAAAAAACGACGAAACGTTTCGAGAAAAGGTAGGTAGTGCCCTTGCGCTTTGCTGGCTCGTCTTGGCGGGGGCACTCCCGTGCCCCCCGATTCAATTTAATAAATGGTTAAGCTATTATGTCGCTTTACTTGTATCCAAATGTGATTTTCCACTTACTAATAAAATAAATATCAAATTAAAAAAAAAACTTTAAAAATTGGTCACTAAAATTGTGTTTAACAGACACAATACTTAGTAAATCTTGTATTTGTGTTCAGTTTTGTTACTATTATAATGTGATGAAATTATAATCTGTAAGTCAAAAATTGAAGTAATAAAATTATGAATCAGCACAGATATTTATCGGATAAATATCAGATTATTATCTGATAATTATCAAAGAAAATAATTATCTTGATAATTACGAACCCTGTGTATTAAGTACAGAAGTAAAATAAAATGATCTACTGAACATACTTAAAGAAAAGTATTTTATTTTGAATAGTTTTTTTTAAATATCTATGGTCAACTTTGCCGCATTGCAATGCTAGAAAGTTAAATATTGTAATTCCTAATTACTTTTCTAAATGTTTGGTATTAAATCCAGTCTCGCAGTCGCATTTGGGATGTGGAAAGTACAAGCCTACTGGTCTTTTCTTATTTTATTACAACAAAATTCTGTTTTAGATGTAATTTTAACTGTGTAGTAGGTAAACTGCAAAACAGAGTAGGTTTATATAATTATAATATTTTTCTTTATTCCTTTCCTACTCCCATTTAAAATTATTGCGAAATAGCAGTTAATACTAGTATACATAAAAATTCACCACAGCTCCAGTATTTCCAAGCTGTGCTTATCACAATTTTTTATGTTGTTCAAACAAACAATGCTTGTTTTATAGACTTATCGTGTTGTGAACAGAATGTCATAAAATCTAATAAACTGCACGATGAGCGATTTAAATATCACCTAATTTGTCAACATAAGGAAATATTCATAGGAATAATAGGAATTGAAGAGATTTCCCAATATACATAACATAAGCAATGAATTCTCCATGCTAGGAACTTTGTAGATAAAAAAAACATTGTTTAAAAGAATATAAAGTATTCGCTTTAAAAAACATTCTATAATTGAGGTTTTTTGCATTTGATTTGGCCATAACCATATACATATGTGGCAGAATAAAGGAACCCGGAATTGGTAATATGATGTCGGAAAGATATACATATAGAGACAGAGGAAGATCAAAAAAGTATTGTTGGATGAAGTTAAGAGTATGGAGGAGGTGACTATAAATAAATGGAACTAATTCCTATGAAATTCATACCAAAAATATACCTGAAATAAGTATTCTCATGAAGTGTGATTCGGGAACCTAAAAGAAGTTATATTGCTAAAAGAAGTTATAATAATAAAAAATATTACACATTCACAAGAAATAACTATATGGCATAAAATCAAAGGAGAATATTTATACTTAAAATGAATAAATAAAATAAATAACATAATACCTATAATAAATTATACATTCATTTTTAAACAATAATATTGCTCGATTTTGTAATGCATTTATTACAAATAAGCAAGTTAGTGTGTTATTTTATTTTGAACAACTTATTATACATAAACTGCAAAAAATAAAACAATATAATATAATATTTAAAACTTTAAACAACTTGAATTATAGGAATCGGCAATAAATCATTAGAATTTTTTAATTGTCTAACTAATGACTATTAGTAACCTCTACAAGGCAACTTCAAATTATTAACAAAACATTGTCTAAAACAATGATTCTGTGTGTGTTCTTTGTGATGTATCCTAAAGTGTTTCAAGTGTTTATATGACAATGACCACCTTTTCTTCTGCTGATCCACATCACCACTGTGACATTATTAATTTTAGAAAAAAATTGTGAACCCTAGGATAGAAATATTTTTTTTTAATCGATGCTTGAAAGGAAAAGTTGACTAAGCACCATATTGTCCCTAGCACGAGTTACACTCCTATCTCATTTTTCTCAAGTTCTTAAAAACAACAGTATTTAAAGTAGAAAAATTCCAAACTCAAATCATCAAAAATCTGAGATAGGAGAGTTATTTGTGCCAGGGACGATATGTCGCTTAGTCAACTTTTCCTTTCAAGCATCGAAATATATAATTTTGTTTCACATACCAATACTGGTAATAAAAATTATGTCGAAGTAATGATTATAATAGAATTTATAACAATAGAATTTATCATCGTTTTGACACTAGCGCAAGACAACACAAGTCCACGAACGAGTTTCATGTAGCTGATAATATACCTACTCAGAACGGAAGAACAAAAGCCAAAAAATTAACCAAAATTTAGCACAATACACTTTGTATGATGGTGCTGCTGAACCGATTTCTCTAGTCTGATACTAGGAAATCGGTCCAGCGACATCATAGGTACATGTCCCTCTCCCACTGTAACACTATAAACCAGACACCACAAATTGTTCAAATAATCACAAACTCGTTATTAGGTATATTCCAAGACGCTCAGTAGTGCGTAACAATGAAACATAATTATTTAAAATCACTTACATATTCTGCTATGTGAATCAGAAGCAAACATCCCAAAAAGGCAGGTAGACTTCCTAGAGAAATCCTGTCGCGGACTCCAGTCATTTTTGTTCACAAATTTTCACTATTTAAGTTCAAAAACACACAGCGTATATCATATCATAGTTGCGCACTTAAAAATACGATTTAGGAAATGGAGTCAACACGAAATTTCAACAAAATTATACGACGCACTTTCCACCTCCATTTACCGAACTTGAATGAAAGAACGATTTGATCGCCGATTCTCCGCGATGCGATGATGAATCGGCGACCGGATGACAGCTGATAATAACAAAATGGCCGGCCTCTTAGCTCAATCATTCATTGCCATAACAAAAAATATGATTACCGGTTTTTACATCCTTGCCATAACAAAAAATATTACCAGTTTTTACATCTTCCGTTTCAGGTTCCATTTCAGTCAGGTAAATCTTCTTAACTTGATTTTGGAACGACTTCTATAAAAAAATTGAAATAAAAAATGTAGCTGTCATTTATGCTGCCTTTGCTGTTGCTGTGATTCAATGACGTAGGAGATTCTGTGATTTGTGTACAGCGTTGTCGGCGCGTATTTTTGGTCCAATTTCGGAACTTTTGAGGCTTCAGCGAAACTTTTGCAGAACTTAATGATCACCGGAACTTCGCGCTGAAGGAAGCGAAACTTCCAAATTCACTTGACCGGTGTTTGGCGTGGCTTAAAACGAGACGACGGACGCTACTTTGAAATTTTTCTTTGGGCTCGTTTCGCTCGCCCTTTTTTAGATCTCAGTGTCCCGGCCCCCGGCCCCTGTGTATCGGGACTTTTTTTCGCCACGCACGAGACTCTCTCGCTGTCACCCTCGGCCTCCAGCCAACGGCTCTCTCCGGCCGGTGCCTGCTGGTACTGCCACCGTACCGGGCCTCTCGGCAGCCGCTCCGCTGCTGCCGCGACACTCGTCGGTCGCCGCGCTCGCAGCCGCCGCCGCCACCCCAAAAGTACCGCATTGTGCAGCTGTACCTCGCAGCTTCTAGGAGACCAGGCATTAACTGGTTTTCCTACATGCTGCCGGTTGAGAAGCCTCTCATGGTGGCCTTATGTGGCCTCCCCTCCAAGACGGACCATGTCCGACAGATATCAGTTTGAAATATCTTTGAGCAGGTGATAGTGGGATCTAGTACCTACCTAGTTGCGAATAACGTTGTGGCGACGGCGACGCACGCACGCTGTGGCGAAAAAGTTTTAAACGGAACTTTCCAAGTCAAAACGGAACTTTTCACGAGTGGTTTTGGACTTTTTTCATTTTCTGTGCCGGCAACACTGGTTTGTAGCTATGTGAGTAAAGTGACATATTCTACTTCATCTATGGAGTAAAGCCGAAAATCAGTCTTGGTTGGTTTTTTCTTGCTTGTAAAGAAAATATTGACATAAACTTCAAAAAATAAGTCTTAAACGATGCTATATTTCGCATGTTAAAGCCACAAAACCATTTACTGTGCATAAACTGTATAAGAGTTTGTATTCCTCCGAAAACAAAATTTTAGTCCAACTTCCAATAATGTAACTGAAAAATGGATATTTTTTAATGGATTTTGGCGTCAAATAATGGACGGAAGGAAGAGGTCGAGCCATTTATCCCGTGTCCAGAAGAAGAGGCTCATAGAATGCATGACTAAGCACCCACAGCTCATAACTTGTAAAGTGACTTCGGGTGTGAAACACGAACATTTTCGCGAACTTTGGCAGAAAATCTCAGCGGAAATCAACTCTTTGCCTGGCGCTAGAAAAAGCTGGAGACAGTGGCGAAAGGTAAAATAAAAACAATATACTTAACATAGAGAATTAGTAAAAAAAACAATATTTTACGTATTGTCCTGAATACTTATTATACACTCGGCTTCAAAAAAATCGCACCTTTTAAGAAATCTATTTTAAACATCTTTCAATCGTATTTGTATTATGAAATATTGGTAATGTTCGGTATCATTTGAAAGGTAAGGAAACAGAGAATGCAAAAACAATAATTCATTCAATGTTTTTTATTGGAACTGAGAAAAATTTACTCGGTCATCTCTCGCAGAAGTGCAGCGATTTCTACCAGACCCACGCCTTCGGACAAAGCCACCGGTCTGCAGGAACCGCAGGTACACTCTTCGAACAGAAAAGCGACTCAAGTGCAATTGCCGAGCAACATCACACTGACGTAGTCCTGATTGCAGTAGTGCGATAACTTGGGCGGCTTCAGCAGTAGTAGTGTCCATCTTCAAGGACGTTTTTCTGATGAAAGATATTCTTCTGTGTCTTCTTCGGGTCAGCGCAGACAGAGAGGAATAACTCTCGCGCGGTCTCGGGCATTTTCTGACGGATCGCGTATGCTCGAGCATGCGCGCGACCTCGCGAACCTGCGCGAGTAAAGCGTTCTGGGTTCCCATCTACCGAAAAATGCCAGTTTGTCGCGGTTCGTCAACAATGGTGGACTGGGATATGATTATAATTGCGCTTTTGGCGGAAGAAGAAATGGAAGAACATATTAATAAAGTAAGACGTCGGAAAGTCAGACGAAGAATAGTTGGTCGAGGAATGTTGGCAAGAAAGGTGTATTCTTGATGAATTTCAAACTGTGTACGACTTTACCATCGCAAGGATTTTTGTTTTACGATTACTATAAAATGGATTATGAAAAAATTCAAATGCTGGTGATTATGCTACGTCCATTTTGTCGCTATATGATCTGCTCGACACATTAAATAAACATTCATGAGATGCTACTAAAAATATTTATTTTTCTTCGTCCATTGTAGTATTCCATACGTTCTCCTTCTTTGAACTCAGTGACAACACTGCGCGTCCGCCGCGGGCGGCGGCGCCGACTCGACGCCGCGCGGGGCTTCCCGCGTATCTTCGAGGACGCGCGAGCATTTTTGGTCAGGTTCAAGCATATATGCACTTTATTACAATAATTTTAAGGTTGATTTTCGAGTGCCTTAATAAATTCCTCTCCGCTGCGCTCCTCTCTGTCTGCGCTGAGCCTTCGACTGTTGGTAGCAAATTTATCCCCCGATAAGCTGTATCGACCCTTTTATACCCAAAAAACAAAACAATACAAACAAAATTTGAAGAGGAGAATCAGTTCCATTGTCATTCACAGTGACTTAAAGTGTCAAGCTTTTTCTTTAATCAAATGAAATGGATATTTTTTTAAAGAGTTTTTATAGGGCTCTCAAATGATACCAATATTGCTACGAATAACTGCTTGTCTTAAGGATTAACAGTGCTTGAAGCCTATTTTTACGGACGTGCGATTTTTTTGAAGTCGAGTGTATTACTATACTTACCCTTCGTTCGAGTCTGTGCAAACTTATATGGAATTCATGTTATTCCTATTTTCAGACTTGGCAAGATCTACGGTCTAAAACAAGGAAACATCACAGAGAAACGAACGAAATCAAAATCAAGAAGCTCACAGAAGCTGAACAGGAGGCCCTTGGTATTGTTGATCCATCGACTGTTAACAACATGTCAAATTCAACTGAATTCATCCCACTGGACCAACCCATCACCAATGACACTTTCTCAACAAACGAACTAGAATCAAACCCTTCACTCAGTGAGCCAGAATCTCCTCCGGAAGCCAAAGTCTTCAACGAGCCTCCAACCAAGAAGTACAAATTACGAAATAGCAAAAAATCTACAAATCGAAGAAAAGATCATTCAAATGATTGCACATTCAACTGTGATCTCATAGCTGTAAATGAAAAAAGAAAAATAAAAATGAAAGAGGACTATTTGAATTTCAAAAAAGACTATTTAAGGCAAAAGTTGAAGTTGATTAAGGAACAGACTGAAGCTTTAAAGTCTATTGCCAAGGAGCTCAGTAAATGATAAAGTAAACCAGAAATCTTCATATTGAAGATGTCACCAGTATGAATGTAGTCCTTACAAGTATTTGCTTTAAAATAGTTATAATTAAGGACATAAATATGATTTATTTTCTTCATCTATGATGTTTTGATTGAAGCAGATAGTTGTGTCACTTTTATTTTTGTAATATTAATTGTAAATAAGCTTTTTACAATATACATAATTATTACTTCATCGTATTCATTATCTACTAGTTGGTACTTGTAATGTTGTACAAGCTGGCTTTTATTACATGTATTGTTTCTTCTTCTTTGTCCTTTTTCTTTGTGTTATTACATGCATTGTTTATTTATAGATAATAAAACTAAATATATGAGACATCTTAGTTGTTTTGCTTAAATATATGAGACATCTTAGTTGTTTTGCTTAAATATAGGGTGACCCTAAATTAGTTCTTGATACTAAAGTCTATGAATGTGCTCATGATAACAAACAACTTTCCCTAAGAAACCCATAGTCAAATCGCAAAAAAAAAATTTGAGTCTCCATACAAATCGATGAACTGACCGGCCAAATTAGTATGAAGAGTCCAAATTTTTTTTGCGATTTGACTATGGGTTCTTTAGGGAAAGTTGTTCGTTATCATGAGCTCATGCATAGCCTTTCGTATCAAGAACTAATTTAGGGTCACCCTATATATGAGACATCTTAGTGGAAGTCAAAATTTAGCTCAAACTATTAATTATACAGTCAAATTAACAGATTAAAAAGGTGACCGTCTGCTCGTTTGTCCTGTCACATATAAAAAAAAATATGAATTCACTAATTTAAAAACAAAGTACCATGGCAGTAAAAAAGGACAAGTAACTAAAGCTTTTACTCTGGATTTGCTACACTACCAGTGCTCTGACTGGCATTGTCTTGTCGTACGTAAGTAGTATGCTTTTCTATCAGACTATTAAAAAGAAGGATTCTCATAAATAAATAAAATACATATAAATATACCGGACAGTCTGCTAATCACAGAAATAATAATATAATATGGGACAAATCACACACGGTCATCTTGCCCTAAACTAGGATTCCCTGTACTATGGGAACCAGTAGGCTTGCCAACTACAACAAAGGCATTTCCGGGATTACCCAGCTCGACATCCGGGACTTGGGTATATTATGCGGGACACAACACACCACATAGGTTCAAAATGGTTAAGGCAAAAAACTATATATTTTTTTAATCATTTTATTAAAAACAAAAACAATACAAATGTATGACAAACATTTTAAATTAAATTAAATTATTTTTTTTACATTTAAAACTGTACTTATTTTGCGATTTTGCGCATTTATAAGTTTTTGTTTTGCAACACAAAGTTATAATAATTCAATCGGAAAAGATAATTTCGGTTCTTCAAGATTTGAAGCAGCATATGATCATTTTATGATCATTTCTTTCGCCATTTAGTTAAAACCGGTAAATAATGCTTTCAAAACCAGCCGTTAAAAAAGTTCATCTCGGATCTTGGACTTCACCAGCAAGCTCATAGAGGAAAGAGGGAGCCTGATTCTGAAATCCTCTGAAGATGCTTCTCAGTATCGACGACTAAACAGATA
Organism: Coleophora deauratella; assembly: GCA_958295455.1. NCBI lineage: Eukaryota > Metazoa > Arthropoda > Insecta > Lepidoptera > Coleophoridae > Coleophora > Coleophora deauratella. The sequence continues at coordinate 3,372,807 of OY282406.1, forward strand.
GATCTCTCCAAGTCTGTGTCTCGCGATATACGCCAATTTAATACTAATCGTATAAAAGAGGAGATTTATGTGCAGTAAAGGCTCAAAAGAATTGGCAATGGATCTGATTGCCAACTGACAAAGCTTAAGACTGAGGATGGCAGAATCGTGTCTTCCAAGCCTGAGCTGTTGGAGGTGGTTGAAAAGTTATACGGACAATTATACACGACCACACGCTTACCCTTCAGTAATCTGGCTAAAGACCCAAGAGCCAAATTGATTAGACACTAAACCGAAGATATCCCGGACATCAGCTTGTATGAAATTAGAATGGCTCTCAAACAGCTTAAGAACAACAAGGCACCGGGTGAAGATGGAATTACGACTGAGCTTTTAAAAGCAGGTGGAAAACCGGTACTTCAAGTTCTTCAGAAGCTTTTAAATTACGATATGCTCGAAGGACGAACGTCTATGGCATGATACAGGAAAGTGGTGGTGCTCTTCTTCAAAAAGCGTGACAAGAACCTGCTGAAGAAATATAGACCCATCTCACTTCTGAGCCATGTCTACAAGCTGTTTTTGAGAGTCCTTACAAATCATCTCGCACGCAGGCTAGACGACTTCTGGCCTCCTGAACAAGCTGGATTCCAAAAAGGCTTCAGTACCATAGACCACACTCATACGTTGAGACAGATTATACAGAAGACCTAAGAGTATAATTACAGTCTCCCCAACGGTGCCAAATCGACTATCGATATATCGAAGTGCTAAAATATTTGTATGAAAACGTCACCATGTCGATCCACCTCCAGGAAAAGAATTCGAAACCAATCCGGTTGCAGCGAGGGGTGAGACAGGGAGACGTTATATCTCCGAAACCGTTCACCGCTGGCCTGGAAGATGTTTGGAAGCTTATGGACTGGAGAGGACTCGATATTAACATCAACGGCGATTACATCACCTCGCCTTCGATTCACTGACGATATCGTAGTTGTGGCAGAGATCTTGGAAGACCTAGACATAATGCTCGATGGACTCTTCCAACAAGTGGGTCCTAAAATGAACATGGACAAGACTAAAATTATGTCAAATGTCCATATCACACCCACTCCTCGGAAGGTTGGAGACTCTTCACTTGAAGTTGTTGACAAATATATAGGGTGACTTTAAATTAGTTCTTGATACGAAAGGGTATGCATGTGCTCATGATAACAAACAACTTTCCCTAAGAAACCAATAGTCAAATCGTAAAAAAATTTTTGGACTCTTCATACTAATTTGGCCAGTCAGTTTCTCGATTTGTATGGAGACTCCAAAATTTTTAGGGAAAGTTGTTCGTTATCATGAGCACATGCATACCCTTTCGTATCAAGAACTAATTTAAACTCACCCTGTATACCTGGGAGAAACAGGCCAGCTAGGTAGGTCCAACCTCAAGAAACAAATCAACCACCGAATCCAACACGGCTGAGTAGCGGCATTCGGGAAGATCCGCAATATCTTCACATCCAAAATACCGCAATATCTCAAGATTAAGGTCTTTGACCTCTATGTGTTTTGCCAGTGATGACATACGGAATTGAGACATGGTCACTTACTATGGGCCTTATACGAAGGCTCAAGGTCACCCAGAGTCTAAAGGGTAATGGAGCGTGCTGTGCTTGTAGGTTCCCTACGTGATCGAATCAGAAATGAGGAGATACGTAGGAGAATTAAAGTAACCGATATAGCTCACAGAATCGCTAAACTGAATTGGCACTGGGTGGGGCACATGGCTCGTAGAGTCGTTGGGGCATTAAAGTTCTCGAGTGGCGACCGCGCACCGGAAGAGGTATAGGGTGGGCAGGCCTCTTACTCGGTCGACCGATAACCTAGCAAAGGTCGCGGGAAAGCGTTGAATGCGGGCATTGAAAGACCGGTCAGCGTGGAAATCCTTGGAGGAAGCCTTTGTTAAACAGTGGTCATCATTAGGCTGATGATGATAATAATAATTAATACTTAAGTTGTTCCAATAAAAAAAAGGAAATTATACATATTTTGCGTTTTTTAACCTTCTGTCTTTTACGTAAAATCGTGTCAAAAAAAATCTTAGAAGAACCGAAAGAACCGGGTACCCGGTTCCAAGTAGCTATCGGAACCGAAGAACCGGTTCTTACTAAAGAGGTCCGGTTCTGCACCCCCTATTTTGATCATTGATTTAACCTTTTCGTTACCACAGATTATAGAAAACCGGTGAAAACATAAAAATATGTATATCCACACGAGTGTGTATAGAGCGTTTCAACAAATAGTTCCTATGCCGTTATGTTGGCTCCCCTGTCTATCAACGACATCAACACGCGAAGACGCTTTTACAGATTTTGTTAGTGTATCTGCGTTCTATGTAGTGTGTGTCTGAGTTCTATGTATAATAGTGTGTGTTTTCCATTGCTGCCAACATAACGGCATAGGAACTATTTGTTGAAACGCTCTATACAGTACAACAGAGTACAAGTACAACCAATGAACCAACACAAATCGAACTGGTGACCGTGAAGTTAGAAGCCTCATAATACTGCCAAACAGTCAGTCTATGGTCTCAGTGTGCCCAAGGAAAAAAAACGTTCCGTTCCGTCCGCCCTACTGATGTGCCGTTATCGGGAATATTCCCTTAGACAGAGACAGCGCTCTATATTGCATATCGCGCCGTCCTTTGGGAATATTGGTATATTCCCATGGGAATATTCCCAAGGGACGGCGCTATATGTAATACAGAGCGCAGTCTCTGTCTTGCGGGAATATTCCCGGGCATGGCACATCAGTAGTCCGCCCGCCGCCGCCGCTGCTGCTTAAAATCCAAATTCAATGACGAGGCTTCTAACTTCACGCTCATTGAAAGGGACCAACTGTTGTACACATTTTTTACCGTGTTTCTGGAACGAGCCCCAGTAATATGTCTGATAATGAGTGACAGTGACATTGACATACTGACTGAGGGTGTTTTTGTGTTTCGTGATGGTGTCTTCATTTTGTTAGTTTTCATCAGCATTCTAACACAAAAATTATACGATGTCTTTCGACACCGATCATCGTTACAGTAACTTCGTGAGAGCTTCGGCAGAATCTTGTACAGTACAACAGTCAACACAAATCACACTGCGAGGCGAAGACGCAAGGAGATTGTATTTAGAGGAAGTCAAAGACGTCAGGGATCCTCAGCCAGCTGCAGACGACGATACTCCATACCACAGAATAAAGCGACGCCAGACCAGACAGTACAAACAAGATGTTTTTCAGCTCTCTGACAAAGATCTCTTTATATCAGCACAGAACAATGATATCAACACTTTGAAACAAATACTAGATACATCCCCTGATAAGATAAACATTACTGATAATTACGGTTGGAGTTTACTCATGATAGCATGTCAGGGTAATGCTAAAGATACGGTTCAAGAGCTCCTAAAAAGAAATGTTGACACCTCTATTAGAGATAAAGCTGGAAATTCAGCGCAAAGCTTAGTTATAAGGAATAAAAATTATGAATTGGCTGGCATCTTAATAGACCATAAGGCCACTAAATGTGAAGAAGCAGAATCAAAGAATCCAAATAAAAAAGTTAAGAAAAAGCAGGAATATATTTGTGAACTTTGTAATAACAAGTTCTATGATAGAGATGAGCATTATTCTTCTACAGTACACAATATTAATGCATGCAAAGGCAGGAAAATACCAACAAATTATGTGATACCATCATCAAATAAAGGATATCAGCTAATGTTAAAAGGAGGTTGGGATAAGGAGTCTGGATTGGGCCCAGATGGCTCTGGTAGCAAATATCCAATAAAAACAGTTCAAAAGAAAGATAGAATTGGCCTTGGACATAAGAAGAAAAAAGAAGAGAAAAAGCAAGGCACCAAACTTGCAAATAAAGAAACATTAAGAAGCAACTTTAATAGAAACAGAACCATAGAGATAAACTTTAGACGTGAATTTTATTAAATATATTTTTTTCAAACTTATTTGTTTTATATATTACTGTAAACTATCCGTCTTTTGTAAAATCACTTTTGTTGCACAAGAAAATATGCAGTTACTTTAAGGCACAGCAAATTGGCTTTCTCCTGATTAATATTACAGATATAACACATATTTAGTTAAAAATTATAAACAAAAATAAAATCACAAACAGTCATATAAAATTAACTGAAAACATTCCATTTTCTTTTGTCTCTACCATGCAAAGACATTTGTAATGGCAGAGCAGAATTATTATCAATCTTGTTTCTGGTTGCCCATATGGCTATGATATAATTTGATGGATGAAAGCCTATTTTTGTTCAGCAATTTTTTTTAAAGATTTAGAAGATTGTTTTAAAAATTATATTCTTAAGAAGAAGAATCATTATTAATAAACTTATTTATAATATTAAGAATGAAAATAATATCAGGTTTTTTTGAGTTATTTTTAAAACAATGTTTAACCCATTGATTGCAATGCTACGCCGTGACAAATCATGCTTCCACTGGCAACGTCAGCTCCAGTCGACAAAAATGTATGAAAATCTCAAATTCTGGTGCTGCAAATGCACAGAAACCGGTTGTCGGCCCTAGCAAACTGTTGCACTCAAAGGGTTAAAAAAAATTTGCTTCATTAATACAAATAGCCTTGCACCCATAAATATGGTCTAATCTACTTGAGTTTGTGGAATGCTGAAAGCATGCTAAAAGCAATGGGGACATTATGATTTGTTAGAAATACATGTCTTTGTATATCTTCTGCTAACCTTATTTTTGCAACTGGCAGTGATTATTGATTATAGGCATTTAAAAAAGTTTAAATTACTTGTTGATAGGATTTATCTATTTACTGTGGCTTATAAATAGAGATTTGTGTAACTCAACTTTTAAAGCTTAACATAATTTAATAATAATCAAACACTGTAATACAGGTAACATTGTCATGAAATTTGTGCAAGAACAAAGACTGTATAAACTTTTACAATACAAAACGCTAATTTCATCTGTTAAATACTATCAGAAAACCTTTTTAACGCTTAAAATCTACAGTTTCCTACACAACCCTCTGTTGCTAGTATGCGAACTATGATCACAAGTTTGGTGCTGCCCAAGAAAGGAACCTGTTGGCCATTTCGAAACCCACAAAACATGCTGCATTGGCTGGGAAAGCTCTGAGCATCACTGGTATGACTCCTTTGTAAAGAGCTAATGGTCCCTCATGCTTCATCAGCTGCTTGAAGACATCTCGCATACCATTGGGATATGTACCTTCAGGAGCTGTTTGCAGTCTGCTCTTTAATACATCTGCTGGCATACCGACTACCCAGTTCATTATACCCGCAGACCCACCAGCCATGATGGTTCCAAACATCTTCCACTTGTCACTATCTGTTTCCGCCACCATCACCTCTTTCACCCACTCGTATGTTAGGAAATACATCCCACTGGCTGGCACATCCCTACAAATGGTTGCTACGCTGCCCTTGTATATGCTTCTGATACCTCCCTCTGCATACAATTTCTTGGCACAGTCGAGCATGCCATTATATTTTTTTGGGGCACTGCCTCCTTGTTGGATCTGAAGCAAACATTTTATCCTCTCACCAGGCGCCATTATAGAAGTTGTGAAAATACCAGAGAAAGCTCCAGCGGCAAACAGCTGTAGCTTAGTCAATGGTTTATCTAGGTCAGTTTGGATTAACCGCTTGCCGAGACCAAAACCAAAAAAGCTTATGGCGAATATTGGGGCTACCCCAGTGAGGGGTGCTGACATTCCTTTGTACAATCCTTTGAAGCCTTCCAGTTGAACCGTTTTCTTCAAGCAGTCCCATGTTCCAGTATATAACGGGGCTTCGCCTGGTTTTGGGAGCGGCATTGTTTGAAGTCTGACTTTTATCGTGTCCATGGGATGGCCTGCCAACACACAGCACACTCCGCCGAAACCACCACTCAGGAAGTATTTTACGGGACTAATTTTACTCTCCGACATTCTGCCGCCGTTTGATATTTTTTTGTTATCACTCGAGAGCCTATGTTCGACTAATGTCACGTTTTCTAGCTAGCTAAACAGCTGATGAACAGCTGTTCATAGAAAGCTAGAGTACACCGACGACGACGACGACGCCAAGGAACTCAAACTTGGCCTTGAGAGAAAGTCAAAGTCCAACTTTTGTAGTCTGCATGATCAAATTATATTTATTATTGAGAATTCACTTTTTAAATTTTACATTTATGGGAGGAAAACATCGACCCAATAGTCAGTACTTCCAAAAAAAAAAAACATATATCTATAAATCGTTTCAGCCCATATAAACCCCTTAGCTTTTCAAAATTATTGAATGGAAACTTCGTCAAAAACCGATAAAGATAAAAAACAGCACAACACGTGCACATCACTAAAGGCAGAAACATACAGGCGGAAACATACTATTGAAACGCCACCCGACAGCGGCCGGCGGCGTGTACCCGGCGACCGCCTGCCGGGCTTACGTACATAAACGTCACTCGAGTACGTCCCAAACGCGCGAGTAAGACAGCGGCCAAGAGGACATCGAATATTTGCGAGTGCGCACTGCAGGACTAACGTACTAATGCACGCTCCGCTGATGACGGCGCCGGCCGGCGGTACAAATTTTGAACCGAGTGGCTGTTGAAGCAGACGTGTTTCATTGTTCGTTGACGGAACTCGAAAGGGTAATAATGAAAAGTCTATGTAATTCTAGCTAAAATTGTGTTGTGAATACTAGTCATGTAAGTAATTATATTTGAAATTGTAAAGTTAAAATTGCAAATGTACATAATATTATATTATCGATTTGGGGTTATAGCCTGTAATGATAATGTAATAGGTATAAGTAGCTAATAAGCAAATAAAAAAACTTCGCCACCGGGTACCCGGCACCGGCTAAAAGGCACTTACAGCTCGCGTCACGTAAAAAGAGCGCTGACGGGCGTTCCGAGGGCACAACAGTTCACTCTGACAACAGGATAGCATAATATAAATCGCGTAAGTGTGAAAGAGAGGGTACTAAACAGTTGCTGTCAGAATGAATCCTCGGAACGCCAGCCAGCGCTCTTTTTACGTGACGCGAACTATATACGTGTTGTCGGATCGGGTGTGGGTGGTCCCATCGGGTGGCGTTTCAATAGTATGTTTCCGCCTGTATGTATGTCAATGTCAAACTAGTGGCACCTTTTCATTTATTTCAAAACAAATCGTAGAACAGCAAAAAAATTACGGCAAAAAGTAAGCGTTATGTGAAAAATATTGTAGGTTTCTGGTAGGTTTAGTATAACATCAAAGATGTCTTGCACCAAAGAAGAGATAGAGAGGAAACGCCTCGCCGCGTTGCAGAAGCGACAAAGTAAATCGGGCGAATTGAGTGCCGCCCAAACAGTTTCACCCGCAAACCCTATTTCTTCTACTTCTACATCTTACGCGAGCTCACATGGGCAGTCCCATGCTGGGCCGATGAAGAGCTTCAATGGGAACGTTAGTAAAGGCTTCCATCCTTACGCGAAACCGGAAAATAACCAGCGGACAGACAACATCGTGCCGGTGACAAAAGTAGTGACTGGCTCAGTGTACCTGATATCAGAGGATAGATTCGAGGTGAACCCTTCGGAATTTTGTGCCCCACTTATCAATATATTCAAGACTATACCTTCTAGGAACTATGGTGAGTAAGGCGGGGCGGATAACACTGCTCTGGAATCCGCTCCGGTGTGTGGTGCGGCGGTTTTTTTTACTATGGATATTGTCAAGTAAAACCGCACACCGGAGCGGATTCCAGAGGAGTGTGTGATCCATGTTAACTTGATACATTTCTTTGTCTCATTATGAAATGCCCTCGTAATGCTAGGGCGATAAAGAATAGGCTGAAAGTTTTTTTGCTAAATGAAACGTTATTTCAAAGACTCATGTAGGTTAGGTCATTGCCACTGTCAAAAAGTTCCCTGATCTGTCCCCTGATCTGTGGAGTAAGTCTAATATGAAGCCCTTTCATTTACACCTCAACTATGGTTCCTGATTAAGATAGAATTCTTGGAGTATAACGATGAGTATGTATATGGATGTATATGCCTTTAGGTTTATCAGATGGGACTTTTATTGGTATTTACAATGACATTAAGAAATGTGTAGTTTTTAGAATAAAAAATATTATATTAAACTAACACTTTGAAGACTTTCGGCTCATCTCCCTAATTTATTTTAATTTGATTAGAAAAAAGAGAAGTTTTATTCTAAAATAAAAATGACTGTATGGTAAAGCAATTAGGTTAATTAATTACTTTATCTTGTTTCAGATTCCAAATCGAAGCTATGGAATTTTTTAGTTAGCCACCACCAGGATTTGATGTCCAAAGTAACTCCACTAGCACCACATGTTGTGCTAGAGCCTCTTCCTCCATATGTTTTGAAGGTATTCTTTTAAATATATCTGGATTCAATTATGAATTTTGGAAACCAAATTAATATTTTATACCTAAACTGTTTCTTATATGCTACTTTCTATAATAGTGATTTGAATATTGACATTTAAAATAACCTATTCTATACAATAAAAAAAATATCCTTACATCTTTTAAATATGTATACCAGTGTTTTTCGGGGGTTGCAAAGCCTTTCTTAAGGTGTCCCGGGTAAAAGAAAAAAGTAAGTAGTCATAAGTCCTACACTGCAATGAAAAAATACGATTTCAGAGAGAAGGCTGGACCTGTTTATTTTTTAACTATTTGTCAAAACATGGTTCTATTTTGGAGATAATAGTAACTAAATAAATGTCTATTTGAAGAAAATTATAAACAAACATTTTGTATGTTTATGGCCCTAGGGGGGAGGGTCGTAAGAATTTTTTAACTTGTAAAGGGGTTGAGTATTAAAAACACTGACATAAACTATCATTGTGAACCAGGGTAGGAAACCAGCATTTCATTTCATTTCATCTGTTATTTATTATGTATTATACAGGGTGTATTCCTTAAAAATGATATATAAAATGTGAGAGGTGTGAGAGTGAGCCTAGTATGGCTGTTTAATTGTTTTGGTCGACAATGGCCTTCTAAGGGATGAAAGTACAAAAAATACTTGTTCTGAATGTACCTATTTAATTTTTTTTAATAAATTGATTCTACTGAAAAAATGACATACAAATTTTCCCAAAATTATCAAAACGCATGTTCGAGCAGTCAGTCAATGACGGCCGGCTCATTCACGTATTTTCCTACAAAAAGGTCAATGACACTTACATAAACATGGCTGTCGGGACTCGGGAGAAGTATTCCAAGATAGCTTCTTCCTTGAACTCTTGTCTACTTTAGGCTCTACCTTCAGCATGGGATGTTTTTTGGAAGAACACGATTTGCGGAGTTTGTAAATAATAATGTTTTTATTGCGTAACACGTTACGGCGGCGCGACGTCAATCCAAATCTCACACACTCCACTTGATTTACACCACACGAAATGTAAATCTACATCGCTCAGTTCACGACTATTGACTATTGAATAAACACTTGTTCCTGATCATAGCCGTAGACCGTAGCGTAAGTTCACGCGCAGAGGCGCTTGCTCTCGCTGAGAAAACGAGACTCAGTTTCGGCGCGGAGGCACGCTGCCGACTGCCCGCGCCGCCGCGGCCGCTGCCGCAGCTGGGCCCCTCGCGCACCCCCGCACACCTCACCTCGTTGCTACGCAACCATTCATTGTTAAAATACGCTACGCAAGGATACCATAAATAATTATTTTTTAAGATTTTCTTAAGAAAATTTAAGGTACCATTTTTATATTTTTTTCGGCATCAGTATCATGTATACTATCACCACTGAAAAGCTCGTTGTCGACCAAAACAGTAAGTATATTTTTTAGTTACTTTTAGGTTTGATGGAAGAAATATATTACCATGTCCACCTATGCATTTTGTTGTTTTGGTTTTTAGTAATGTGTTTAAACCACTGGATTTTCAACTCCTATATTAGAATTATATTGAATTGTTAATATTTAAAAAAAAAAAAATTGAAATATGTCCTCAGATATTACAGGAACAATACACAGACCCAAACAGCATAGACCTGTTACCCATAGAAGCCACTCTGCGGCACAAACTAATGCCATTCCAGGAGGATGGTGTCAGGTAAATAAAATACAGGCTGTTAAAAAAAGTGCATTTGAAATTTTAGTTACTCAGAATGAAGTATAGAGTACACGAAAAATATTGAAAAAATCCGATCTACAAGGTTTTTTTTTCACTTTCCCACACAAATTCTTGATTCACTATTTGGATTTAGTATGGGAAACAGAAAAAATAAATTGAAGACCGGATTTTTTCAATATTTTTCCTGTATGTAATCTATACTTGATTCTGAGTAACCCCTTATTTCAAACGCACTTTTTAACATCCTGCATAGGTATTTTAATTTGTATGTAATAAAAGTATTTTTTTGCCTATTGTTGTATCTTCAGGCCCATCAATTCTTCCAATGTCTAATTGTCCATGTTGAGGAAAAATCAAGGTTGGGTTACACCAGTTAATATTAATTTCACAAGAGTCTGTCCCTTTGACACTTAAGAGATTACATCTAACGCTGAGGTATAATTGCTCTCTTGTGTGTGTTTTAGAATACGGCCTTTTTGTGAAAAATGTACACATTTAGAAAATTTCTTTTTTTTTCTGACTCATTTGTAGTTTGCTACACACAAAATTAAAAAAAAACAAAAAACATACTACAGAAATGAAGTTTCTTCAATAAAATTATTTCATTTTATCTACAATTCATATTTATTATTTGTCTGTTATTGTACACCATGTTTTTTTTTGTAATAAATTATTATTATTTTCAATACAAAGCGTTACTTTGCCCACTGGACGCAAGGCGAAGGAGGGACCTGGTTGGTTATTTGTTAAGGGTTAGTAAGAGACATTATTTTTTTCTTATTAAACAGATTCGCGCTGTCCCGCCGCGGCCGCTGCATGATCGCCGACGACATGGGTCTCGGTAAGACCTTCCAAGCACTGGCGGTTGCCAGCTACTATAGGCACAACTGGCCCCTGCTCATTGTCACTACCTCTTCCATGAGGTATGTTGTGGAGGATTTGACGAATACATCTTAAAATACTAATATTAATTAGCTGTGTAGCTTATTGGTTCATCTTAAATATATTTCAAAATTGAACCATCTCTGTTGTGGTGTACAGACACCACAATATATTTAAGATGCACCATCATGGGGCCTTATCATACCACAATATAAGAGGCAAAAACACACTGAACAGCCAAAATAAAATGTGAACAGCCATCTCCATATTTTATTTTGTCTGTTCAGTTATTTGCCTCTTATATTTGTGGTATGATAAGGCCCCATAATTTCGACTATTATATTAAAATATATATATTATAATAAGAATAAGCTGCGGAAGCCATTCGAAATATAGGAATTCGTGGCGTAGACAAAAGATTAAACTTCGAAAAGTGTACATGCTACATACTTCAAATAAAATAATTGTATTTCGTTTCAGAGAAACGTGGCAGAGTAAAATTCACGAGTTGCTTCCATCCATTCCACTCATGAACATCGTTACTTTGTCTAGCGGCAAAGATGCTCAACTAGTTGCCGATAAGCAGGTAAAATATGAAATGATTTGAAGGTATTCTGACAATATTCCGAGCCAAATCTAAATAAAATTCTGGATCAAATATTTCAGTTCCGTGTATTATGGGAACCAGATATGTACTGATATACTTACAATTTACTTACTAAGTATATATCAAATCAGCAGACAAAACTAATCACACAATGTTTTGCCCTGGTTGGGGATTGTACCCACGACTCTACGATATGTTTATGCAGATATGTGCAAAATAGGTTATAAAATGTATTTAAATGCAAAATACAAATACTTTTTGTACAAATACTTTTTGTATTTTGTTATTTCAAATACAAAATAGTTTTTCATTTTATATTTAAAATACTAAATGCAAAATACGCATTTACAAAATGCTTTATTAAAATAAAATACTTTTAGTTTCAAACTATCTTTTCTATCTTAGAGAATTGTTAGTTTTTTTCGGAAGTCTAAATGGAAATAGGTATTTTGTATTTTGCATTTCAAATACTGTTATTTTCAAAATGTCACATCTCTGTGTTTATGTATCAAATTCTCTTTTATTTCAGACTGAGGTGGTTATAGTGAGCTATAAAATCACTTCGATGCACACAGAATTGCTGAAGAATAAGAAATTCGGAGTGGTTATTATTGTGAGTATGAAAACAGTTTTTTTTTTTTTTATTAAAAATTTTAGTGCGTCTGTCTATTTTTTGAAACATTAGGTGCTTAACAACATTTTTATTCCAAAAATGAATTTACGCCCTCCTAATTATTATTTATCGTGATGGCTCTCATGTAAGAATTCACTGAGTAAGGTTCCTTTTAATACTGTATTGGCGTTTTCTTAGAGATTACATGAAATTTGTTTATCGACCAAAAAATTTGTCAGCTGATCAGCCAACTTATAAGCAGATTAATTTTATGAGAATTTGGCATGGGTTCCTTGAGGAAAATTATTCAGTATGATGAGTTAGTGGTCAACCATTAACCCCGTAACCTCCACCAATCCGGACTTAACCCCCGTGTGTGGAGTCAGGCCTTACCTTCCCTACGAATGGGAAGAGACCGGTGCCCCTGCAGTGGGGACGATATGGGTTGTTAACGAACCAACTTCCCTTCCCCCCACAGGACGAGTCCCACCATCTCAAGTCACACAAGGCACAATGCACCGTATCCCTAGGTCATATAGCCCGTAATGCCTCGCGCCTGGTTCTGCTAAGCGGCACTCCGGCGCTAAGTCGTCCGTCCGAGTTGTATACGCAGCTGACACTTGTGCAGAGTCAGCTTGTGTCGTATTCTCAGTATGGTGAGTGACAAGTGTCTTGAGGTGATTTGTCACAACTGTGACAAAACTGTGTCACAACTGTGGGAAATTATTATTTTTTCTTAAGGTTTTTTTATAGGAGAAGTAGTAATATCATTTGTGGCTCCTGAAACTCATTTCTCGGCAATGAAAATTTGTTATAATTAAAAGCCGAATAAAGGAATATTACTTTTTTTCATAAAATCACAATTTATTGAATTCAATACAGTAAAAAATAATTTAATGATTTTCTAATGTGTCGTGGCATGGCATATATGGATGTAAAAGACCTCTTAACCTGTTTTTGGACGTTCCATACTAACTAGTCAGCTGATTACCCACCCAGCCACGTTTTTTTTTTAAATTAGTATGAGTTCCTTGAGGAAAGTTGTTTAGTTTCGTAATATGATGAGTAGAAGCAAAATTTTTCCATTAATAGTCTTTTAACATCCTGTTTGTAAGAACTAGTTTGATTTGATTCATAACTTTTTAAGCTTGTGAAATTTATTCTAGCTGTACAGTATTTTTCCAAACCGACAAGGCATCTCTATCAATTTATTTCTCCAACTGTGTATGTCGGTCGTAGCCAGATCACAGGAATTAGCCAGATCATGAAATGACTGGCGATATCGTGGAGGAGCTCCGACAAAACAAAGTCAACGGAGCTCCTTCATACGGTAGATAACACCGGTAACCTAACCTAAACTAGAGTTTTTTCGGAGCTCCTCAACGGTAAAGCCAGTCATTTTCGTGATCTGGCCACGATATGTATAAAAAATAATCACCAGGCTTTTCCAATGGAAAAGGCGGCTGCCAAACATTAAACTAGGTGGCGCCACTAGAGTTTGTGACGCACTTGTGACATCGTGTTCTTCATCTATGGTTTTTACTAGACTGACGTGGACAAACGGTGTTTTATTGTTCAGTTTTATTAGATATTAGTTAATTAAACATTTACATTTTTAATAAGGCAACGAGTTGTCTCAAACTATAGTAGCGCCATCTATTGAGAGCTTTGTGCCGCCTTTTCCATTGTGTATTTAAACAATCACCAGGCAAGCGGTACTGCGCTGGCAAGCAGACTAAGTTCGGGTGGGACATGTCGGGTCAGTCCAACCTGGCGGAGCTGCAGGTGCTGCTGCAGAGGAAGTTCCTCATCCGCCGCACCAAGGAGCAGGTGCTCACTGAGTTGGAGCGGAAGACCAGGTCGGTGAGAGTTTCAGGCTGGTTCTTCCTGTTTCCATTCCAGCACAGCACAGGTAGCATGGAGCCACTCTGAAATATATTTGTTGCGCCCGACGCGAGAAAACCTTTTGGCTATCTCTTTCACACGATACGAGAAAACCGCTTGACTGTCTCTTTCATACAACGCGAGAAAAACATTTGCCTGTCTCTTTCTTACAACACCAGAAAATAATATGTCAGTCTCTTTCCCACGTCTTTTAAACGCTGAGTTCGTAGATTGATTATTCATTGTATTATTTTCAGGCTTAGATTCACATTGGTGTCGATTCGGACTAAAAGACGACTATACTAAACTATACTAAAATACGATTAAAATAAGTTTAGTGATTTGCATGCGCAATTCGGTTTTTCGCGATTACTAAATTTAATCTTCTTGTTTGACAGCACTAAAACGTAAATGACACGATTAAATTTAATAGACTTTGATCCATAGACTATAACAAACAGTGAAGTGAAATCGCGCGTCACACGAAAGACTCAAAAGTCGCTCTAAAAAAGAACGAATGATACGGTGATACGACGTATGCAAGACAAAGAAATAAGACTTTTCCATACGATTTTATGTAGCGCTATCTCTTTTATATCTGTCATTAATTTCTGCCTCCAGGGGAAATAATCAACCCATGAAAAAAAACAATTGTCAAATAGAAAATGCGAGTTTTGTTCTTTGTTTTTGTTTATGTGAAAGGCTTTTTGGCGGGAACTCGCGGCAAGAGTTTGTCATTTTTGTTTTATTATCCGAAAAAATAGATATCGTGGTTTTTAATGCATAATATTGATAGTGTATTGTTCAATAAAGTGCCATTTAAGTGTCTAATATGTAGGATAATGAAATAAAAGTGTGTAGACTGTGTTTCGAGTGCTCTCAAGAAGTCCATGAAATCTTCATCAAAAGTGCTATCATTTTGTTGAAGAATAGAGAAAAAGTTAAAGACGACAGAAATTGATAATAAATGAGAACTCAAATGAAATAGAAAAATATTTAGAGAAGAGCAAACTACGTAAGAATAGGCTGTATGGCCAGAGAAGCCTTTGCCTTTTCCTTGCAAAAGCAGGAAAGAACCAAACAAAAAAAAAAATGTTTATGTGAATTTGTGAATAAATACAGACTGAAGAAAAACAATAAAAAGCTGGAGGTATTCGGGAAGAAGTTTCCTTCTAATATACTTTTGGTAAGTGGTAAGTAATTTCTTCATATTCTTTGTTTATAAATTGTGTTAGTGTCTGTGAGGAAATCTTAGTAAATGAAAAGCATCTAGTGGTGCAACCTCAGTATTCAGCATAAGCGCTGCAGGTGCCCAACGGATGCAGCTTCCTGCTATAACAATAAAGTCCTTGAATAGCAATCAGGACTGGTTACTCAGGTTGAAGTTGTATGAGTTAACTAATTGTAGCCATGGTCATTGTTATCACTCCATACGCGTCTAGGAATATTACTTTAACTCACATAAATCCAGTGGTCGCCCCCATATATTCCACAGTTCCTTACTACAGCAGAGGGAATATACAGACCAACAGAAATATTGGACTCAGTTAATCAACCTGTGCTGTTCTGTTGTATTGTTTTTGAAAATCATATAGAATTTAGATCATTTTTCATCACACGACTAACACTCCTATCACTGTGATAGTCGTGTGAGGGACGAATGGTGCTTAGTCAACTTTTCCTTTCAAGCGTCGATTTCATGTTTATGGTACTGTTATCAAGTTGCCTATTTTATTTTTCTTCAGGTTCTGCCAGTAAATGGTTCCATGGTCAAGATACTGGCCATAATGAGAGAAGCCTCCTGTGGTGCAACTTCAGCCGCAACATATTCCCCTGCCGATGCGAACGAAGAGGAACGAGAATGGTGAACAGAAGGGACCTACAGTCGGATACACCAAGCAGCCTCTAGACTGCCTACTGTTCATAAAATTATCATGTAATAATAAAACAATCTGATTTAGAACTGTATTTTATTATCCTTAAAATAATTACATGTTTTAGAGTCATAGTTCAATAATAATAAAAATGTTTATTGTCTTGGGGCGATGAACTTCACAATGAACTTCACCATTTGTAGGTAGGACAAATATTAGGATGAACAGAGGGCCATCCATCCCCCTTTGTATTTTATTGGACTCCTGTTTCCGCATTTAGACTCCTATTAAGTCCGTTAAATGTGCAGGCGTGGTCGACTACTCCAGCTAACCGAGCTCTTTCCAGAAGCACAGAAGTCTCCTGGTACATACACAGGCTTCTCGAAGCGACCCTTACATGCTGAAGTATTTTGTCTATTGTTCGGTCAGACCAGTGCATTTCAGGATTAAGTGGATGACTGTTTCTTCTGTTCCGAGACAGCCTCTGGATAGCGGGCTGTCCTGAACTTTCACTATAAATCCCCCTTTTAAATGCTACAAGCTTCTCGTTTACTCAACAAATCTACTCATAGGCTACAACTGTGCCTGCTGGCTGCTGGCGCAACGCAGGCGTCCAATTGCTGTGCATCCACGTAACAGTAGGTATTCAGTATTATAAGAGTAATAGCCTTGATGGTGATACTACAAGAAACATAGAAACATGAGCAGTCTTCCATGTCATGCAGATACTTTCCATGTATTCATTACTGGTGTCATTTTCGGTCAGAGAGAAGCCTTAGGTGCTCTCCGCAGGTTCAAAGGTCCTCCCCAAGCTCGGTAGTTTTTGTAATAAATTATTCTAGGAAAAAAAGTCTCGTCATGACTAGTTTTGGAAAACATTGATTTTACTCCTGCTGTATACATTTCTTCTGCATCTGCCATAGCCGCAATGGCTCTCCCACTTCCACAGACCACTATTTGTCGTATCTTCGAAACAAATCTGGCATTTCTGTAGATTTCCTTGATACATTTTAATTTAATCGTCACCCAAACAGGTCGCGATTAAAATAAGTCGAATTTTAGTTTGACATCTCTAAAAATGACAGATAAATGGCTGTTCCGAATAGCAAAATGGCGATTTTGACTAAATTGAATTCGACTAAACTAAAATTAATATTAGTCCTGTCAGTTTAATTAAGTTTGTTTTTCCGAATAGCAAACGCTATTTTGACACATCTAAACTTAATTTTAATTTAGTTTAGTGATTTTTGCAATCTCGAATCGACACCATTATCAATCAAAATACAATTGACCATTTGTGAGTCCAAAAACTACATATTCAAACACCATTTCACAGGGAATCTGTGATATTGGACCAGTCTCTCCTCGAGTTCACAAAGGAAGACGAACAGGGCCTCACGCAGATGGCCCAAGCGTACAAGACGACAAAATCCAACGAGAGGCACGCCGCGTTACTGAACTTCTTCAGTGAAACCGCTCGAGTGAAAATACCCGCTATCAGGTAAGTAATGGAATTAAAATGATATATGGAAGTCATGTTTGAGGCCTTATAGGCGGCTTGAAAACTTCTGACACGGGTTGGCCACTGACCCTACAACCTTCACCAATTCGCACTCGCCCCCGTGTGTGGAGGCCTAACCTTCCCGAGGTACAGGAAGAGATCCGTGCCCCTGGTTCTATACTTGATTCTGACTAATTCTGAGTAACCCCAAAAAATTTCAAACACTTTTTTAACAACCAGTATTAGTATAAAATCTTTGTCCCCAGTAAATACATTCGGCAACTGCTGAAAGACGAATCGACGGGAAAGTTCCTAATATTCGCGCATCACCGGAGCATGATCGATGCGATATGCCTCACTTTGGATGAGGCGAGCGTGCCCTACATCTGCATCACTGGGGCCACGCCGTCTGCTTCCAGGGCGGTGAGTAGTGTTACCGTGACTCCTGGAATGGAATGGAATAGGATGGGATGGGATGGGATGGAATAGAATAGGATGGTGTAGAATGGAATATAACTGGGAATATGGAATGGTATGGGATGGAAGAAATATAATGGAATACAATAGAATATCCTTTATTGCGAAAATTGTATTAGAGTTGATGTCAATTTGTTGTACATAACGTAACACTAAATGCGTGTTACTAATAAATAACGGGCAAGTTCCTAATGTTCGCACACCACCAGAACATGATCGACGCTATATGCCTCACTTTGCCGAGGCCGAGGTGCTTTACATCTGCATCACTGGGGCTACTCCGTCCGCTTCTAGGGCGGTGAGTAGTGCAGATAGCACCTGGGAATGGAACGGAATTGAATGGACAGGAATGGAAGGGAATGGAATAGAATGGAATGGAATATCCTTTATCGCAAAAAGTATGTTACAGATATCATTTTTTTTTGTTATACATTATGATTAGTGACACACATTTACTGGTTTGTTTGACGACATGCAATAACTGACTGATAAACAACGAACACTCGCACTTTTTTAAGGATTAGCTATACGACATTTTGTTCTACCACTTTTAAATGACAGTCACTGGCGGCCTTTTTTCGCAGTTGTATATTGTTAACAACATGTTTCGTCCACAGGACTTGGTAGACAAGTTCCAGCACACCCAGTCATGTCGATGCGCCGTGCTGTCAATAACAGCTGCCAACGCCGGCATCACGCTCACAGCGGCCAGTCTTGTACTGTTTGCCGAGCTGCATTGGAATCCTGGGGTGAGGCACATTGCGATTCGTATTACTTAATACATAGTGGGGTGGGACACTTGATAAGTCACAACAGCTTCCTAAAAACCGTAATAGGAGGAAAGAGAGGCGGAAGAAGAGGAAGACCAAGACGGAATTATATGGAACTCATAAAGGAGAAAACACAGGACCTGGTATACAAGTTCCAGCACACCCGTCGTGTGTACGAGTATGCGCAGTGCTGTCAATAACCGCTGCTAACGCCGGCATCACCCTCACTGCGGCCAATCTTGTGCTGTTCGCAGAACTGCACTGGAATCCTGGGGTGAGTCGACACGTTGCTATTTAATACACGACATACTACATGACGTTGGGGCAGTAAAGTTCTTGAGTGGCGACCGCGCACCGGAAGACGCAGTGTAGGCAGGCCTCCGACTCAGTGCACCGATAACCTGATTAAGGTTGCAGGAAACCGTTGGATACGGGCAGCAAAAGACCGGTTAGTGTGGAAATGCTTTGTCCAGCAGTGGACGTCTTTCGGCTGATGATAATACTACATAATACATGATGGAACACCTGGTAAGTCACGACAGCTTCCTAAACACTATAATAAAAGGAAAGATAGAAGGAAGACCAAGACGGAATTATATGGAACAGATATAGGAGAAGGACGCTGTCGTGTCGTATCGGGAGCTCAAGATGCTGGCTGAGGACAGGAACAGTTGAAGATTGTTCCAGGACCTTCTTATGCAAGGTCCGACTGGGTGGGTACCACTGCTCGCTCTATACCTGCCGCCAAGCAGCGTTTTGTGTTCCGGTGGGTGACGTGAGGTAGCCAGCGTAATTATCGGCATAAGAGGCGTCCCATCTTAGGCTTAAATGTTGTTAACAACCCATTACGTCCCCACTGAAGGGGCACGGGTCTCTTCTCATAACTCGGGAAGGTTTAGGCCATACTCCACACCGGGGGGCTTAAATTGGTGGAGGTTGTTGGGCTAGTGGCCAACCCCAGTGTCAGAAGTTTTCAAGCCGCCTATAAGGCCTCTGACATGGCTTAACGACTGCTAGCAACAGCAGCCGGCACCAACGGCTTAACGTGCCTCGCGAACATCGACGTAGAAACAAATGGACGACGGGTCTAGTACTAATTCACGAAAAAAGCGTCCGCAGTTAACCTATACACACGTAGTTATATGCATAGAAACAACACATTTGAATTTAGATCGTGTGTTAAGATTGCATTACGGTTGATTTTTGTTTGCAACATTTATCACCATACGAAGCTTCGACTGGAACGTACTTCACCTTACGCAGCTTCGAGTGAAGACAGAGAAGTAATGGAGTAGCTTTCACTTAAAATGTTTTTTGTTGGCTATGTTTTATAAGTATTTTTTATTTTTGCAGAATCTTGTTTTTTTTTATAACAAACACAGAAACACGCTTAAATATAAATTATACAGGTGAAAATGATTCGAGCAAACAAAGTGGATTTTTTCGGAACACAGTATTCCTCTCGTCTCGATTCGGCTATAATGTTTTTCCATAGTGCACAACGTATAGGATCTCGGGGAAAGCTAAAATAAATAAAATATTTCATGTAATAAAAACAATAGAAAAAAATAACAAAATGTTTTAATAAAAAACTTTATACTTAAAAGCGACTCTATAAAATTTTTGTTCCAAAGTTGTGATGTTCGATTGTTCGCTCATGGAAATCAAACTAAATGCGTAATTCAAATTAAAATAAACTACTGTGTTTCTTAGCAAAACAATACTGTAAAATGATAAAGCAAGAATTTACTTGCCTGAAATATGATACTCCATCCTGTTTTTTCACTTTACTTGAATAGTTTTTACAACTTTTCACTACGCAGTACGCCATTTTGGACGCGCAGTCAGCTGGCCGACCAAATGAAGACTGGCGCGAAATTACAACTCTTTTTGCGTTTTACTACTCTTTTGGTTTGGACACTTTTGAGCGCTCATTTGTTTTTACGTCGATGCTCGCGAAGCACGGAAACTATCTAGGCTTTAAATATCGGCAAGTTATTAATAACTCTTCTGGGGTTATAGATGCTTATAGGCGGCGGACGAATTTGCGAATACAGTAAAGGTTACATAGGCAAAAGTTGCTCAGTTCCATGAGTAGTATTTTTACACACTTGTAGGAACGGTGGCGACTGCTCTTCGGTGAGAAAGGGAGGTACCTGGTCGGCCAGGCGAGGTGGTATGCCTGGGGAACGGCCGTGGTCTAGCCGTTGATGGTCGGAAGTCGTATATATGCGTAGTGCGAAGAAACTTTCGATATCGCGTTCTAGGTTTAGTTTGTGGCGGTGCGATAGACTTCGTTACACACTGTTGTATAAGCAGATAACAGAAGTGGTAACCGACAACAGACGTCCACTACTGCGCATATTTAATTTCAAATTGTTAAAAACTTGTAGTTTCTGCGTATTGCGAAGTTTTATTCTTTTTTAATTACCCTTATATTATATGTACTTATTTCACATATTTTTAGTCTCTCTTATCGTGCTGCTATCGACAAGCTACAGACGGCGGTTGTCTGGTGTCGCTTTTAGCATCACCCGCGATGACGTGTAAGGCATTTAGATTTTTACCTACGGACGTGTGCAACGCGACCATCATACACATCTAGAAATCAGATGTGCAGGTTTCCTCTTGATGTACAGTTGTACACCACTTACCACCAGGTGAGACAACGCCAAAGGCTTACCAATTGTGTATAAAAAAAGTTTTCCTTCATCGTTAAAGCAGTAGTAGTCGTTATGAAATACACGTAAGTTTCGAAAACCTGATTGGTACATTGGCCAGGATTTGGACCCGTCTCTGATTAGGGGGTCGGAGTTGCTACCCGAGAAGCCACCGACGCTTTTTTGTTAGTAATTTATTATTTTATTTTCAGATCCTAACGCAAGCCGAGTCGCGCGCGCACCGCATCGGCCAGAAAGGCGGCGTGTGCGTCAGGTACTTACTGGCGCACAACACGGCCGACGACTTCATATGGCCCATGCTGCAGAACAAATTAAATGTGCGTTTTTATACTGTTTCAATGCAAAAAGTGTGACATATGTTAGGCCATACTCCACACATGGGGGCCAAGTCCGGATTGGTGGAGGTTGGCCTAACCTTCCCGAGAAATAGAGTAGGGATGATATGGGTTGTGAACATGTGTTTGAATGGTAAAATTTTGGTATTGGTACTTTGCCTAGGTAGTACAGAGTGTTCAGAGTATCTAAACAAACTAGACTGTATAACAATTCATTTAATTATACGGAGGTGTGACCTTTATACTGCCGTACAAATTAAGAACACAGTAAGTGACAGATTTGGCGCGAATGATTTTTGAACTTTGTATCGCGTTTCGAATAAGGTTCAAAATCATTCGCGCCAAATCTGTCACTAACTGTGTTCTTAATTTGTATGGCAGTATATTTGTAGCATTTGCAGGGGAGGTTCATGATACTTAACATCTTTATGATAGAGATCTAGGCCAGTCGTACAAGACATCGGAGGTCGCATTGGTTGCAACAGTTCTGATTTTTTGGTATGTTGTTAGGGTTGATAACAGTACTGTAAAACTAATTTTTCAGCTTCGAAAGACTTGTGCTAACTGCGTGGTGCTCCAAAAACTACGAAATTTTCAGTCTTTTTTCAGATTTTGGCTTATAACTTCTAAAAGGTGCATCTTATGAAAAAAGTCATTATGCACACTTATAAGAAGACAAAATTTCCTATAATTTAAGTGCAATTTCAGCTCTGTAAGTCTAATAGAACCCAAGATACAGAACTTCAAACATTGGCAATTTTCCCTAAAATGTTCGAAATTGTAGTTTTGCCGCCTTCCGAGCAGAATTTCTGCTATAATACTCATTCTACGAGGAAAGTCATTGAAAAGAAAGTAATAGAGCAGTTATTTAGCTTTAATTTAAGCACAAACGGAAGTTTGTAAGACCAATAGTTCCCTTGTAGTCTGGACAAGGCGAAAAATTAAGGAAATCAGATTTTTCAATAAAGGGAGCCTGACAAAATTGCAGGACTTCTGTAAAGGATAAGAAACACATAAATCGGTGTAAAATAATTTATACTAAAATTATAAAACTTAAATTATATCATCTAGTGATGGCGGGACCTCAGCTGATACCTGCGACAGAAATATACATGAAATACAGAACAAAATGTCAATTAATATTTATTATAATGAATAACAACGAAGAGTCAGGTATGTAATATTAGGTTTACCTTTACGCACTCAGCGACGAAACAATCTTGTTCTTTTGGAAGGTCTAGGTTCATCTGACAGCTCTTCCTGGGCTCTGGAGACTGCTCTGTTGCTTGTTGTAAAGGGGAGGTCGTCGAAGTCGTCCTCTTCATTCAACTCAGTCAAGGCTATAGACGGAGTATTGAGGCAGGTCTTTCCCTGACAAACTTTGCAGAGATTTTCAGCCCTGTTATCTTGCAGGAGCATCTTCCTTTTCCGCACCGATTCTTGCACCTGCATGACAGGAATTTCATATAAACATGTTACAAATAGTTTCATAAATACACGACCCAGGACAGACCTACAAATGGATTACCTTACCTGACAGGAATTTCGACGTTGGTTTTTTCGTTGAGTCACTAGTAGCAGTCCCTACTGGCTCCTCGAGGTGTTGTCACAACCACTAAATTCGTAAAAGAACAACTGTATTCCAGAGGGGGAAGAGAGCTCTTCTTGAATGAATGATATTTTTGAGAACTTCTCGCAACTGGCACTTTGCTGGAAAAAACTTTGTTTACGTTGATATAATTTAAGTTTTATAATTTTAGTATAAATTATTTTTCACCAATTTATGTGTTTCTTATCCTTTACAGAAGTCCTGCAATTTGTCAGGCTCCCTTTATTGAAAAATCTGATTTCCTTAATTTTTCGCTTTGTCCAGATTACAAGGGAACTATTGGTCTTACAAACTTCCGTTTGTGCTTAAATTAAAGCTAAATAACTGCTCTATTACTTTCTTTTTAATGACTTTCCTCGTAGAATGAGTATTATAGCCGATATTCTGCTCGGAAGGCGGCAAAACTACAATTTCGAAATTTTTAGGGAAAATTGCCAATGTTTGAAGTGCATGTATCTTGGGTTCTATTAGACTTACAGAGCTGAAATTGCACTTAAATTATAGGAAATTTTGTCTTCTTATAAGTGTGGATAATGACTTTTTTCATAAGATGCACCTTTTAGAAGTTATAAGCCAAAATCTGAAAAAAGACTGAAAATTTCGTAGTTTTTGGAGCACCACGCAGTTAGCACAAGTCTTTCGAAGCTGAAAAATTAGTTTTACAGTACTGTTATCAACCCTAACAACATACAAAAAAATCAGAACTGTTGCAACCAATGCGACCTAACGCGATTTTTATGTCTACGGTGACTGGCGTAATCCACAGTGAAATGGGAATAAAAACACAGCTGATTGATTGAAATTTTAGATTTTTTTTTTTTAATTTCATGAGTACAAGCGTACCCCACATTTTGTTACACCCTCTTAAAAAGGATCTCAACAAAACTTAATAAATTGGGACTTATAATGGAATCAATAAAGAACTATCTATAGTTGGTTTGTTTCGTTTTCGTTTATAGGTGCGATAATATCCTGTTTACTGTCTTTTACAAACTTTACACTAAAGGCTTACTAAAAGTTTTGATTTGATTTATATACTGATTAATATTTTCCCTATTTTCAGGTACTTAATGACGTAGGACTTAGCAAAGACACTTTTGAAGACACCACAACGAAACATCAGGTACTTATGTCTTATATTTTTTTTCTTATCATCAATACTTCAGCCTTAAGACGTTTACTACTGAACCACAGTATATTAAATGGTTTGGACACTCCCTGCCGCTCTCTGAAAGCGACCTCACCACCCATCCAGTCCATACAGTCGTCACTCTAGTTATCTCGCTCGTTTCTACGTGTCAGAAAGAGAGGTGGTAGTCTCATCTCACTAATCTCTCTAATCACTAATCACTAATAATATAATAATAATAATAATAATAATAGATATAAATACGAAAGTATGGATGTTTGTTTGTTTGTCAGTTTGTTTGTTTGTTCCGCTTTCACGCCGAAACTACTGAACGGATTTGGATGAAATTTGGTGGGTAGATAGATGAAGCACTCTGCTAACACATAAGATACTTTTTATCCTGGAAAACTTAAGGGTTCCCGTAGGAATGTTTA
The DNA here is from genome assembly GCA_958295455.1 of Coleophora deauratella. Classification (NCBI taxonomy): domain Eukaryota; kingdom Metazoa; phylum Arthropoda; class Insecta; order Lepidoptera; family Coleophoridae; genus Coleophora; species Coleophora deauratella. Next base: position 3,397,734 of record OY282406.1, read on the forward strand.
AAAATTCAAAATTTCTATTTCGTCACTAGATGGCGCTATCTTTACATTTTCTTTCAATTCTGAAGTCCACGCGGACGAAGTCACGGGCGGAAAGCTAGTAGGTAAATAACTCGGACCATTTGTATGAGCTGAACAAAGGCCCCCTCCAAAGATTTCCACGCCGACCGGTCCCGCGCTGCCCGCACCCAGCGGCTTCCCGCAACCTTCACCAGGTCATCGGTCCGCCGAGTGGGAGGCCTGCCTACGCTGCGTCTTCCGGTGCGCGGTCGCCACCCGAGATTATTTTGTCGTTTGTTATTTATTTCGTCATTGTATGAAAAAACTTATCGATGGAGCAATAATTATATTTTTAGGAGAGCAAATATAATATAACACAGTATCTGTCCCCGTCGAGTTTGAAAAACAAAAACGACTACATTCCCGGGACGAATATACGAAAAGATTCACTAAAATCCAAAGAAGAAGGTGCTAAAGAAAACTATGGACATTCCAGTAAGGATAACAGTATTTGTGATTTAAACGGAGATGTGATTATAAATGAGGAGTTTGAAAAATCGTTTTTAGATAACGATGAAGATGATGCGTTGTTGGCTAATTTGGATTTATGATCGGTGGAGAATAATAATGTAATAGGACTCTTTGTACGAGTGGTCTAATAATACTGAAACCGTTTAAACTGAGGCTTCCCAACGAATCAATACGCGGACAAATTTTGACTTGCCATACTTATCGGCCGATCAGCTGATATAAATATAGTAGAAGCCAAAGTTTAAATAGTTTCATCTCTTTTTATTAGACCTTATTAAAATTGTGTCTGCGATAAAAAAGTGCGTTTCAGAAACTTGTATGTTGCTACTGAACAAAACTGATAACTGTTTGTGATTTGTTCACTATTTGAATCTGTAAATATGTTTTTTTTTCTTAAGTTATTCATTAAATTATCTAAGATTTCTACACAATGATGTTGTTTATTTTTACTTCATAATTTACCCCCAATAGATACAGCGTACAAGGCAGTAGACGACAAGCATTGCTATGCTTGTCGTCGACTGTGTAGATTGCCCAAAAGTTAGAACCCGCCCGAAATGAAATGAACATACGTATATTCGAAGTAGATTTGTAGGTAGCAGTGTACACTTCGAAGGTCAATCTTTTGTCTACCTAAATACGAGGTTCCTTCCACTAGGAACTCGTATACCCACCGTTTCGGAAAGTGTTTGCGGACGTTGTTACAGTTATTTCTTTTGTACTAGCAAAGCAGAGTTACAATGGTTATTTACAGTTCGCGCCTGTCCTTTAATTTAACCAACCATTCACAGCGCAGCAGTTTGCCTCCTGTGACTCGCTTTAGTGACTTTGAGCAGGAAAAAATGCAGTAACAACCGGTATCTATAATGGTTACATCTGTGATCTATTTTGATACGTTTTAGAATGTTTTGTTTATAAGGTAAAAAGGTAAAATTACAAGAAAAAACAACTATAAATACCAATAGAAACATATTATTTAAATAACAAGTATAAAAACGGAACATTCTTCAATAACTTGGAAGAATCAGACTCCTCTATTTACATAAATAGGTAACAAGGGCGATGCGTTATGTAATGCTCATTTGTACTAGGAATACTTTTGATGATATTTTTGTATTTTTAATTCGATGTTGATGTAATAACATCTAATATGTAATATTCATTTATTATGTATAAAGTTCTGCACACATACATATGTGGCACCTGGTCTATGACTCAATTACAACGTTGAAAAAACAATTCTTAACAGTAACCTTGTTTCTCCTCTTCAACGCCAGTGCATTTCATTATACACTTGTTGCTGTACGTCACGCCATTCTTCCCGCATACGGGAATCATCTCCCGGGTGCACTCGCATTCACTGTCGTCGAATCCACCATCGAGTTTAACGTCTTCGCATCTGCCCTCGTGAGTTACCGTTATTACCTTATTTTGTTCCGCAGCGGCGCAGTTCAACAAGCATTCGTTGTTGTACGAAACTCCGTCTGATCCACAGACCGGCTTCAAATTCCTCGTACAGGCCTTGCACTCAGGGGGCACAGTTGTTGACGATAAATCATCTTGTCCATCAGGGCATTCGCCATCGGATTTTTTCTCCAGATTCGGTGTTTTAGCTATCTCGCAGTCAAGGGCGCATGAGTTAGGGTATGTTTTGCCGTCGGTTCCGCAAACAGGGCGGTAATCCATAGTGCAAATGCAGATTTTTACGGCGGCTTGACCGTCGCATTGCCCCTTCTTAACCACGTGTAATTCGGTGTTTCCTTTGGATTTCTCACAGTCTAGACGGCACTGGTTGCTGTATGTGACGCCGTCCGACCCGCAAACAGGGAGGAAGTTGCGGCCGCAAACGCATGGGGGAAGGGCTGCTGTGTAGCACAGGTAAGATGCTAGCAAGAGTACGCCTGTGGACAATATTGTTTTTTCTTTAAATAATTATTTTAAGAATAGCGCCAGGAAACCTATGCCAATGCATGCAGAGCCGTAGTCCTATGCTGAGGCGCTCGATGGATTTTTTCGTGACAAGCCTCAATATGTTTGTTTCTCATTATTGCTATAAATTGTCCGAGCCTTCTTAGTTAAAATAACTTTAAAAAACAATTAACCAATTAAATAAAGATGATCAGTTCGACCTATTCAGCAGTAGCACTACTAAATTAAAAAATATGTTAGCAAAACGTTCCCTTAGTTTGTAGTTCTTCTCTTTCTTATATATATTTTTTTGATTCATTGTCTTTGTTGTTTGGTTGTAGTTACTAATACGTTTAATGCCAGTAGGCAATTTACACTGTTTTTACTACAATATGTGGAGGCTTGTAGTTGTTATTAATGTATTCATTGTATAAATAAGGCTGTAAGCTCCCCAAATAAAATAAATTACCTAATAACCCTCTAACATATAATAAACTGAGACGATCTCGCGGCCTAAACAAGGGGCCTAAGACCTACTGATCATGAAAATATCGAGTTTTAATTGCGGATAAAATTATAAGTTAGTCAGTTATTCAAAATAAAATGTAGGTGAATAATATATTTAAGTAGGTACGTACTTAATTTTAAGTATTTACTGTTATGTGCTAGTTATCTCTAAACAAAAGTTGATATTATATTGTGATCTTGACCTTAGAATCACAAGAAAAATAAATGATGATATCTGCGGTTCTGTGGTTTAGTGGCTAGTATGCGCGCTTCACATCGGGAGGCCGCGGGTTCGATTCTACGTCTTGTCGCCAAACATCAATCTTAATAGCATTGCATACTTTATCTTTATAATAAGCCAACCATCTGTTTATACGTGTATTCTTTGCAAATAAAAATATTCTTTTCTATTGATGTAAGGGGATATGATAGCCAGCTCCTCATTGCCTTGGGGAATCTTGGAAAGCCCGCTTCCTCTTCGGCATCATCGTCAGTTTTCATCAGGTGACATAATGCCAAGGGCTTACCAATTGTAAATAAAACTACAATCGTAAAGGCAATAAAAAACAAAAATGCTAACAATTTAAAGTTCTAGGGTGCAGGGTGTACTTGTAGAACTGAACAACTTTTTCAATACGACTTTGCTGGACTCGTATAAAAATATTTTAACCCATATCGTCTCTACTCAGGGGCACGGGTCTCTTCCCATACCTCGGGAAGGTTACGCCATACTCCACACACGGGGGCCAAGTGTGGATTGGTGGATTTATTGTAGTATTAACTAAACAGGATTTCGACCCGTTTGGCCATTCCTTCGAGGTACGAGAAGACACAGGCTCTAGCAGTGGGGACGAAATGGGTTGTTAACATTTATAATTATTTAAAAAGTATTACAGAAAATAAAAGAGTCAACTTACTGATCTTCAACATATTGATGACTTTTGGGGACTGCTTCCAAATTTGTGAGCGGATTGACTCTATTGTTTTTATAGCAACTATTCTTAGATATATTTGTTTATTCTCGATAATTTCGAAAAAGGTTATCTAAGTGGCAAAATATAGGTAGATGTCCTATCCGTAGTAAGTTTAGGTTGCTTATGATGTCACCATCGCAGTTGGTCTGTATTTATCTGGCGTTTAAGAACAAATGCTTTGCAAGGCTAAGTTGACATTGCAAATCTCCGTGCATGCGTCAGTTTAGTTAGACTACAGTGCGAAGTTGTGTCCCGGCATGCTACAACTATACACCAGTGTATAGTTAAAAGGTATTTACTAAGATCCTGGGTTTATACGTTACGTCAAACAAAACGTAGGCTTAGGAACCTACAATAGTTAACAAACAATTTCTAAGACCTAGTTGTATTGTTAAGTTTATTGTATTGTATATATTGTAAGCTATATGCTGTAAATTATATGTATTTATTGTAAGTTATATTGTGAATTTTGGTGAAAATGTCTCGCTGTCCAAATACTTACCTATATCTTTTGTAAGCAAGTGCGAGAAGAAATTAAAGAAAAACACCTAATAAAATATGTTTTTAGAGATAATTTAACGTTATGGACAACATAGGTCCCATATATTCATCCCCATCACATAGATGGTTGGCAGTCCACAACTGAGCGTTTCACTAGAAACTTTCTGCCTCGCACAACCAAACTGTGGAATGAATTGTCGCCTGCGGTATTTCCGGACCGATACGACATTCAAACCTTCAAGAAAAGAGCGTACTCCCATATCAAAGGCCGGTAACGCACTTGTGACTCCTCTGGTGTTGCGGGTGTCTAAGGGCGGCGGTAATCGCTTACCATCAAGTGATCCGTCTGCTCGTTTGCCACCTCTGCCATAAAAAAAAAGATTGATAAAATTGACTACACAGGGTGTAAATAATGTCGTTTGGAGTTTCATGAATAGAACACATGAAAATAACAGCTATTTTTACAATACCATATTCCGCAATCGGCCTATGGAAAGATAAAAAACATTCGTAATAATATTCAATTAGGTAAATAATGTCTTTCCGTATTTTTTTATCATATTGCCTCCTAAAACTGAGTTGAGTGTTCCCATAAAAAACAATAGCAAACATTTTATGTTTCTCAATAAAGTTAGTAACTACAGCTACTCAAAAATGTGACATATCACGTAATTAAGCAAAAGCCCTGTATTTAATATGAGCGCATCAGAAATTATTGCAAACATTCGAACAAATACAGGGTTATTTTTGGACCTCCCACCAAAACTTCACAGTGGCTTCTACTCATGAAACTGAGCAACTTTCCCCAAATAACTAATGTTCAATTCGCAAAACAATTGTTGGACCTTTCATACTAATTTGGTCACGTGATCGGCCTATTTTGTAAGATGTAAATAAAAAATAAAAAAAAATATGAGAACTAATGGCAGAAACCTACTCTTGAAAGATCAGACTTAAAAAAGTCTTATTTTGAAGGCCTTAACAACAAATCAGTTTCATCTTAAGAGTTGACAAGGAAAACTAATGGCTTAAGTGGAAACACATACGAGCGTGAAAACCAGAGATTAATATTATACAAGTCAATATTTGTGAGAAGTCTAACATATTAACTAACAATGGTTAGGTTATAGTTATCAACGTGCTATCTTTCGATATTGCAAACATCGGTGTTTCTAGGAAACTATACTCATAGGAAGTAAGTACTTGTCAGTTATAATTGTTAATGGCTGATGAAAAAGAGTTTTCCTGCTTTTTAAACAAAAAAGGTGTTTCTGTGTTCAGTTGCTATGTGTAAAGTCCAGTATTCAGCGTCTTTTTTGTATAACAGACGATTTAGTCAATGTCGCGAATAGTGACTGTATGATCCGATATATAACTAACAGGTGAACTAACTGAACTGAATACATTAATTGTGTATAACTGATATGCAAATCCTTAATGTAACAATTGTTCGCAAATTACGTACCCAGTACCTTCCTACTATACAAGTTAACACATTTAGATAAGATGTGTCTGCTTTTTTATAGGTACCCTATACCTTTGAATGTATAAATTAAAATTACAGTTCGGACCTTAGAGCAATTCAAAGGACTAATAAATATTTTTATTTAAAAAAACGTGCATTTTACTTCGTCTCGTCTTATAGAAAGTAAGGCAAACTGAAATATTGCCTATTCACTCAGTTTCAATCTCTCAAAACTCGGGGAATTAGGTATGAGAAGTTATAAGAATCAGGAAAAAACTGACGCTGACTGAAATATTACTCTTGCGATTCAGTAAAGAAAAACATATTAGTTTCTATAGCAAAGCAAATATATAAATACAGAGAGTAAACCAAGAAGGTAAAATAATAATATTTTGAGGGGTACGTTGCTACTTATCATCGTCGTTATCATCAGCCGAAAGACGTCCACTGCTGGACAAAGGCCTCCCCGAGGATTTCCACACCGACCGGTCGTGCGCTGCCCGCATCCAGCGGCTCCCGCAACCTTCACCGGGTCAACAACTAATTGCTATTCATAAAACTGTTTTTTTTCTGCGACTTTGCTGAAATATACTTTTAAGGTAGTAGGGTACCTATGTTGAAAATATAAGTTTCCAGTAAATTCATGTCAACCGTCTGCAACGGGATTATAAAATACCTTTTTCACCGCTCTTTATTTATTCTCAATAAGACGTAACTAAGTTAAGCAAGTTACAGTTTACCTTCGTTTATTTAATCACAATTATTATCCTGTAAACTGTAACGGAAATAATTATCTACATAACTTACCTTGGTGATGAAGAGCAGGTAAAATTGCCTTCTATAAAATACTCGTTTTATTAGTGGACGGTTTACTGAAAGTCTTGTTTCGCGCGCAAAGTTGGTTGCAGAGTAGTTGCTACTTATTTACCACATAAGGTTCTGAGGTGTACAAGCGTTGCCCTTTACCTATTTCACCATGGATTTGAAAATTGGTAAGAGCTTCCTTCGTTTCTTCTTTAAGCTTTCTTTGTTATCGCCATATCGGTTTTAAAGAGTTGGTGAGCGTACGGTGTGGTTGTAAAATGGAAGGGTTTCGGTAAGTTTATTGCCTTTTCATATAGGGATAATGTAGGTAAGTTAATGGTTGGTTATTTCTTTTCTCATCAGTCGTCAAGTTCAGCATGTTTTTTAAGAAATTTTCAAACCCGATTTTTTTGAAAATGCCGGAGTTCAAGAGCTTCAGCCCTATTTTCATCTCCTGAAAATAACGTTCGTCGGTAGTTCACTGTTATGATATGACTCGGCTTGACCAGATGATTTTGTTGAGATCAAATCCTGGGGCAGCAAACGTATTATACAATAACACATTACTAATGAGTTTTCGAAACTATTACATACCAATACCTTGCAGATAAATTGTATGGAATTTGTAAAAACTATAAATACAACTTTACACAAACAGGAAAACCTATCCAGGGTAAGTCCGCGTTTGTAGTCACTCAACCTGCGTAATCTATAGATGCTACAATAAGATAAGCAAGATGAACAATACCGCGATCTACCTACCCACACTACGTTGTTTAAGCAATAAATGACTCGGCTTGACCAGATGATTTTGTTGAGATCAAATCCTGGGGCAGCAAACGTATAAATAACACATTACTAATGAGTTTTCGAAACTATTACATACCAATACCTTGCAGATAAATTGTATGGAATCCTACATTTGTACGATTTGTACAAAGTTTGTAAGAACTATAAATACAACTTTATACAAACAGGAAAACCTATCCAGGGTAAGTCCGCGTTTGTAGTCACTCAACCTGCGTAATCTATAGATGCTACAATAAGATAAGCAAGATGAACAATACCGCGATCTACCTACCCACACTACGTTGTCTTAAGCAATTAATTACCTATGTTAGACTGCTTACTAATTACTTAATAACGCTCTTTGACAATGAATTATGGCGCATTATGCCCCGAGGTTCAGTTTATCACTTTGTCAATCAAACAATAATTTCTTAGCACCTGTCCTGATACCATAATGCTGGGCACTTAATGGAGGTATCTGTAATCTGCTTTGTACATTACGTACCTATGTACCTACATATTTCATTATGTAGTTTCACATTGAATTGCAAAGAAAAAACTTTTTAAGTGTAGCCCTAGCGCGCTCCTATTGAAATAGGCGCAAAAAAACTGAGTCTGCGTAAATTTGAAACTACTTACATAATTATAAAGATATTACTTTCTAAAACATGTTTTTACAAAAAATGATTAATACGTATTCAAATGACAATTATTGTAAATAATTGATCGATCTATGTATTTGGAACCTTTTTTATAATTACTTCTATCGTACTTAAACGTTGACTGTCTGATTGAAGAGCTCAACGGAGCAAACCTGGACACACAGGGCTATGCAGATGATCTGGTTGTGGCAATAGTGGGGGGGTGTCCCTCTGCTATTTCAGAACAACTGCAACAGGCCCTTTTCAGGATAGAACGGTGGTGTAACGAATTCCAGCTCTCAGTAAATGCAAACAATTATAGTCCCCTTCACCAGGAAAAGGAAAATGGAGGGCTTAACGCCTCCCACGCTTTTTGGCAGGACTATACCGTTTTCACGGGAAGTTAAGTACTTAGGAGTAATTCTTGATGACAAACTTACCTGGAACAAACAAATTGACCATATCGTAAGGAAGGCTAAGATAGCGCTAGGTGCATGCTGTCGGCTGGTGGGATCCCGGTGGGGGCTGCAACCCAAATCGGTGCTGTGGGCCTACACATCCATAGTGTGGCCGATGGTTGCCTACGGATGTGCAGCGTGGCACAGTAAGACCCGACAATCGACATACATCACTGCACTTAACAGCCTACAGAGAATTCCTTGTCGAATGGCTACAAACTCTATCTCATCAACTCCCACTGCAGCACTAGAGGCTATTTTAAACCTCGAACCGCTGCACATCCATGTACAGAAGGAGGCCAGGATGGCCATGCTGCGTGCTATGGACGGTGGCAGGACAGTCTGGCAATCAGTGGTAATGAGGGATCTCTTTGATGCACTCATTGTAAACCCAGCACTGGCCATGCCATCTGATGTCCTCTTAAAGGAGTACAGTTTCAACAAACTGTACACGATTCACGTACCGCGTAGGGACGAGTGGAACTGTGCGGTTCCCGAAACTCAAATCTGGTGACCTCATCTGGTTCACAGATGGTTCCAAAAAAGAGGGTTTTGCCGGTGCTGGAGTATGCGCAGGAGACTCGGAGACGAAGCGGTCATACAGTCTAGGCTCGCATGCGACGGTATTTGAGGCAGAGATGTACGCAATAATAAGATGCGTGCAAGAAAACCTTCTGAGGTCCTATCAAAATAGAAACAATCATATGCTCGGATAGTCAGGCAGCCCTTAAGGCACTGAAATCACATGAGATTAATTCAAAACTTACCCTTGAGTGCGTCAATGCACTTAATCAGCTAGGAAGGCACAACAAAGTCACCTTATGTTGGGTGCCTGGGCACAGTGGCATCAAGGGGAACGAAATAGCAGATGAGCTAGCTAGGAACGGAGCGGAGGCACCAGCTATTGGACCCGAACCAATAGTGGGAGTGCCTCGTTGCACCGGAAGAAGAATGCTGCAGGAATGGGCTAAGGAACAGAGTAGAACACTCTGGGCTAGTGCCCCAGGCCAAAAGCATTCAAAAGCGCTCATATCTGGTTTTTCGCGGGAACACACGTCTAGAGCACTACGACTTCTTAGGCCTGGACTTAGGATTCTAGTCAGAACTCTAACTGGCCACTGCAAGCTTAACAAACATCTCTATCAAATGAAGCTTGCAGATACGGACGAGTGCCGATTCTGCCTCGAGGAAGAGGAAACTCCTCTTCATATACTCTGCGAGTGCGAGGCACTGGTCCAAGCCAGAAGCCGATCTCTAGGTGGACCGATGGTAACTCCAGAGGTCATTAGGGAACTTGATCCCAAGTGCATCCTACAGTTCATTAGAACTATTGGCCTTGAGGATATAATTTAACAGGGGCAGTGATCACAATAGATCTACCCAGGTCGCAGTGATCCAATAGGGCCCTCCTTTGGTCCTATACCCCTTTACCCCCAAATAATAATAATAATTAATCGTACTTAAAGGTTCCTTGGGGAAAATTGTTCCGTTTTCATGAGTAGCATATGCCATTTGCCGCTTATTAATCGATTTATGTATTTGGAAACTTTTTTTTATACAGGGTGTAACAGAAGTGTGTGACAATACTTCAAGGTTGGCTTTTACCCATCAAACTGAACAACTTTTGTTCTACAACTTTGTTGAAATCGCAAAAAAATTTTTGGACTTTTCATACAAACTTGGTTCGCCAGCTGATCGATTTGTATGAAAAGTCCAAAAAAAATTTTGCGATTTCAACAAAGTTGTAGAACAAAAGTTGTTCAGTTTGATGGGTAAAAGCCAACCTTGAAGTATTGTCACACACTTCTGTTACACCCTGTATAAGGTGCTACTTTATAAGTGCCCAATATTTTCGTCAGTCCTTCTATTCCTGATTCTGATCAACTTTCCCCAAGAACCCATAGTCAAATCGCGAAAAAAATTTGGACTCTTTATACTTACAAATCGATCAGCCGAGCGGCCAAATTAGTATGAAGAGTGAATTTTTAACAGTTTTACAGGTGACTTACGGGAAATCCAATATAATGATACTTTACATTATACAGTAGATAGATTTGTGTCACTGTCTCAAGACGCTTTAATGCTTGTAATATTTCTTCCTCTTCCTTAAAGACTGTTAATCCCCGAAGTACTTGACGCATCATGCATGAACATGATTCACGATATACTCATTGACTCACTCCGTAGCCTAGTGGTTAGCGCTCCTGAATTCTACGCCGAGTCGTGGCTTCGTTCTCCGTCCAGGGCATACATTTGTGTGATGAACAGATTTGTTTGTGTCTGTGTATTTAATATGTAACAAAAAAATCATTTAACGACTGCTAAATCTGCATTTACATCTGAACAAAAGTTGTTAACTATTTTGTGTAGAGTTACGAGTTTCGCAAACTGTTAGACGGTCTTATCGCTAGAAAATCTCTTACATTCCTTCTTGTGCAACAAACAGACAGAAACTGTGGTAAAATTTCTTATCTTTGTTCACCTATAAGGAAATCTTATCATTAAACAGCAATGTCTCACTGAAACTATTGTTCAGATGTACCTTATTATACTAAAACAAGGGTCTAAAGCCGAAGTCGCGGTAATTCCCTTAACCTTCCTCACAAACCGCAATTTTCTTTGACCGACCGTCTGAAAAGGCATTAGTCATACATACCCATACCCGTAATAAATACTTGAGCGCGCAACCCAGCGCTTGTCAAACACTTCACGTAGACAGGTAGAGTGGATTCGTAACATTGCACGCAATATTTATGAACCTAATATAAGTAATACATGTTCGCTATTTGATAAAAACAAATAAGTAACACAAAGTAGTTGCAACTTGCAAGTTATTTAGTTTATACGCGGTTTTTCGTTGTGCAACATACAATATGAAGTTAGTTTTTCAAGGTAGGTTTTGTAATTTTTGTGCTTAGATTAACTAATTACTAAAATTATTTTAAGGTTCTTCTACTTATGAAAATGAACAACGTTCTCCAAATAACGTAGTATACATTTTTCACAAAACATTTTTAGACATCTCATCAATTGATCAACTAATCCGCAAAGTATGGGAGATCATTTTTTTTGCGTTTTTTTTTTAAATTTTATTGCGGTTTTTTTACATGACGTATTTTAGAGGGATCTCATTTAACATATCATTAAAATTTTAAAAAGCGCTCTATACTTACGTAGCTATGTTATGTAGCAAGGATTGACCGTATACAAATAGTTTTAAACTTACAGTACGTAGGTCAAAGTTAACTTTTAAAACTTATAAAGAGTGTAACAAAAAGGTGTATAAAAACTTTAAAAAGTGCTCCCTTCTTGAAAATCCCCTCTTGAAACTGAATTCCTTTCTCCAAGGACCCTATATACAGTCTATTCTTATAGAATTAGATGACCGATTAAACTCCAAAATACCTATTTGTTTGCAGATTCAGCAAAGTCGTTTAAAATGTTTTTTTTTTTTTAGTTTGTAGAAGCCGACTAATTTACCTATTAATTTATCTTTCTGTTTTATACAGTGTGTTACAAAATTGGTGTAGGTCCCGTTTACTAGGGTTTCACACTGAAAAATTTTACTGGTGAAATCAATCAGCTGTTTAGCCAATTTCGTAGGCATTCTTAATTTTTTTCTTGCGAACTCACCGTAGTCGTACTATAAGCAAGTTGTACATTATGATGAGAAGAATCCACAGTTAACGGGTTCTTTACCTATTATTTTAACCGACTTCAAAAAGGAGGGGGTTCACAATTCGACTGTATGTTTTTTACACGATTATTCCGCCAAACATAAATAGATTTTGATGATTATTTTTTTGTTTGCTAGGTCATACTTCAAAGTTGGTGTCATGTTTTTATCGAAATTGATTCAGCGCTTTTTGAGTTAGCAAAATTATATGTAGTAATTTATTACGATTGAAGGTGGTTGTTTCTCAATTATTTTAAGCTCTGCATAGTGTGCGTTTAGTCAGAGGCTCAGAGCAATAGATTGATTGTGGAACTGAGATTTATTCATCTCCTTCACTCAGCAGCTTTTCTCCTTGTCTTCCTGGCGAGCGCCTTAGCGGAACGTTGGACCTCTAACTGTCCTTGCTCCCGCATCTACTCCCCGGTTTGTGCGTCTGACGGAAGGACCTACTCCAATGATTGCGAGTTCGAATGCCGGCTCAAATACCTGCACGAGAGAAAACTTGGTCACATCCGTGTGGTCAAACATGGCCGGTGCGATGAAAGGGGTAACCTTTAACAGGTAAGATGCAGGTATACGTATACAAGGGGTTAGCTATATCAGAATTAAAATTTGGACGACGACGAATAGCGAAGGCAGCTGGGAAATGTTTGTCTACCTATACTGCTCATTTACAACATTAAAACTTTTTTACTTCCCAATATTTTTGAGTGGTTTAAGTTAGTAGCACAGACAAAATTTTTCCATCTTTTTGCCTTAACTATCACAATAGACTTCAAAAACTTCTTTTTGACCACCATTTACTACATAGTACCAACTATATTGCATTTGTCACGCAGAGTGGGTTGTTATTGCACACTGCACACTCAGACGTGATGTGACTAATCTTGTCACATTTATATAAGTTTTCACACATTTTATTAGGTACAACTGTCTAAAATAAACACTCTATTTGAGAGTTTATATTACGATATTACAATCGTACACTGGCCCACAGAGATATCTGAACGCCTACTAAAGCTATTCGTGATACATGGTGTATTACGGAGAGGTTCAGATATCTTTGTGGCTGTCTGTACATCAATCATTATCGAACAAATACCTTTTTATTATATGTATACCTTGTCTCTGTACAGGGTCACATTAATTTGCCGCTGAAGAGCGGCAAAAGGGCTACCATTTAACTTATAAACCGCCTCTTTTCGCCATCGTTCTACGCGACAACAATTTCATCCCCATTGGCAGTCCAAAACTGTGCGTTTCACTAGAAACTTTCTGCCTCGCACAACCAAACTGTGGAATAATAATAATAATAATATCCGGGACAAATCACACACGGTCATCTGGCCCCAAACTAGGATTCCCTGTATCTTGGGAACCAGAGACTGATATACATACACATATAATTTAAATACATACATATATACACTCGGCTTCAAAAAAATCGCACGTCCGTAAAAATAGGCTTCAAGCACTGTTAATCCTTAAGACAAGCAGTTATTCGTAGCAATATTGGTATCATTTGAGAGCCCTATAAAAACTCTTTAAAAAAATATCCATTTCATTTGATTAAAGAAAAAGCTTGACACTTTAAGTCACTGTGAATGACAATGGAACTGATTCTCCTCTTCAAATTTTGTTTGTATTGTTTTGTTTTTTGGGTATAAAAGGGTCGATACAGCTTATCGGGGGATAAATTTGCTACCAACAGTCGAAGAAGACACAGAAGAATATCTTTCATCAGAAAAACGTCCTTGAAGATGGACACTACTGCTGCTGAAGCCGCCCAAGTTATCGCACTACTGCAATCAGGACTACGTCAGTGTGATGTTGCTCGGCAATTGCACTTGAGTCGCTTTTCTGTTCGAAGAGTGTACCAGCGGTTCCTGCAGACAGGTGGCTTTGTCCGAAGGCGTGGGTCTGGTAGAAATCGCTGCACTTCTGCGAGAGATGACCGATTCGTCGTATCGAAGTCTTTGAGAAATCGGTTCTCTAATGCTGTTGAGTTGCAACAGCAGCTTCAAGCAGTTCGTAGAAGGGCCGTGAGTGTCTCTACAGTTAGAAGAAGACTAAAGGAGAGAAATATTGTGGCTAGAAGACCTGCCACGGGTCCAAAATTAACCGCAGCGCATCGGCGAGCACGCCTGCAATTTGCTCGCGCCCACGTCAATTGGACCCTGGATCAATGGAGAGCTGTTCTCTTCACAGACGAAACGAGAGTGTGCCTTTTCTGCAACGATAGACGCAAAAGAGTATACAGAAGACAATGGGAACGTTTTGCCCAAGCCTGCATCCAAGAGACGGTAGAATACGGGGACGGTTCCTGCATGTTCTGGGGCGGCATATCTGCCGACGGCAAAACTGAACTTTCTTGCGTCTCTCGGACCGGCGGTGCTCGCGGGTAAGGGTCGATGACTGCTCACCGGTACATCACAGAGATCCTGGAAGAACATGTGGTCCCCTATGCTGTATTTATTGGCGACGGGTTCACATTAATGCACGATAACGCTCGCGCGCACACTGCTGGAATTGTGCAGGGCTACCTTCAAGAGGTTGGGATCCCTGTCATGCAGTGGCCAGCGAGAAGTCCAGATCTGAACCCGATAGAGCACCTCTGGGACCAGCTGAAACGCAAGGTTAGATCCTGTGATCCCGCTCCCGCGACTCTTCAGGAGCTCCAAGACGCCGTTATTGAGGAATGGGACAGAATCCCTCAAGAAGAGGTCCTAAAGTTGGTGCGATCCATGAGGGAGCGCATGGAAGACGTCATTAGGGCTAGGGGGGGTAACACTAGGTTTTAGGTTAGTTTTAAGCAACTTTGTTTTGAAAAATTAAAAAGATTTCATTTGGGTTTTTTAAGGATTTTTATTGTTTTGTAAATTTTTCTCAGTTCCAATAAAAAACATTGAATGAATTATTGTTTTTGCATTCTCTGTTTCCTTACCTTTCAAATGATACCGAACATTACCAATATTTCATAATACAAATACGATTGAAAGATGTTTAAAATAGATTTCTTAAAAGGTGCGATTTTTTTGAAGCCGAGTGTAGATATAATACACCCAGACTCAGAGCAAACAATTCTGCTCATCACAGAAAAGTTTGCCCTGTGTGGGGATCGAACCCACGACTCTCGGATCAGAGGTCAGGATCGCTAACCACTTAGCCACCGAGTCAGTCAAAAAGGAATGAATTGTCGCCTGCGGTATTTCCGGACCAATACGACATTCAAAACTTCAAGAAAAGAGCGTACTCCCATATCAAAGGCCGGCAACGCACTTGTGACTCCTCTGGTGTTGCGGGTGTCTATGGGCGACGGTAATCGCTTACCATCCTCCTGCTCGTTTGCCACCTCTGCCATAAAAAAAAAAACAATAAAGTTTTCCATAAGGTTCCCTTACGATCAGAGTAAACATACTTAAATTATTTAACCTTACCTTATTTATATGCCACACCATACCAGACCATACATGAGTTAACGACTGGGGGGATTCCCTATCTGCATATTTAAATACTCGCGTTAGTAGCTAACATTCTTTGTTAGGTGGTCACTCATTTTTTCCTTTTTCAGTATTACTTATGTCTATGTTCTGCATCATCGTGGAAGCTCAAAACTCCTCAACCCTGTGGGCCGAGAACGATTGCATGTGTACGCCGGAATACAACCCAGTCTGTGCCTCGGATATGAAGAGATATAATAATAATTGCACCTACAATTGCCGTTTGGAGTACTTGATAAAATATAATTATACTATGATAGAAAAAGTTAATTGTTCATCGGTGCCACCGGCTGGATCTTTTGCTGGATGAACCAACTGTGTACTTATCTAAAATATAATAAACGTAATATAATATATATAGGTGCCGCACTCGTAAACTGGAGCTTCTTAGTCCTGAAAAACTTTTGTTCTATGAATGTTAGACTACTGAAATTGCAAAAAAAATGCCAAATTAGGAAATTGGCCAAAAGCTGATAATTTTTAAGTCCCAATCTTTTTGTACAAAAGTTCAGCAATCTTGTTGTACAAAAGTTGTTCAGTATGATGAGTAGAAGGGCGCTTTTATTGTCATGCGGATTTGTGCACGCACGCGGGCGATGCCCGCATGCGTGCCGCCCGCAACCTATCGTTTCATTACATGTTTTTAGGGCTCTTTTATTGTCATGCGTTTCACGTTTTCACGGGTCGCTTTGGAAACGCCGCACCACATGCGTCCCACACGGCCCGCATGCGTGCAGAAATCCGCATGACAATAAAAGCGCCCGAAGTCTCAGTTTACGGGTCCTATGACAGGAATAATGTGCTTTTTCAGAAATGAAATTTCCCCAAAATATGCTATCTCATCTATACATACGTACTTTATGATATTTATCCGAAAAATGTTTCACGTTACCATGACATATCTAAAAAAATCCAGAGCCCAATATATTTTTGCTCTTGTAGATTGCTCCCGATTTGGTTCTAAACATGTTTCCGTCTTCATCATCATTGCCTGTCCTGTTCCCTCACACATCCTTTCATCTCTTTTGTGGCTTTCCTCTTCCCGCAAGAACTCCAAATTAGCCAACCTTGCAGAATATTTTTTAAGAATCCTTTCTAAGGGAAAGTTGTTAAACAGAGTTTGAACGTTTGTTAAGATATTATATTATTTCTAGGTAAGTGAGTAAACTTAGTAGTATTTGTTGATTGTAAATAAAATATTTATTTATAAATAAAATTATATTTAAAATCTTTCATGGAATCATGTTTTTATATCTTCAACATAGGTACATTGTCTATCGTCAAATCAGTAAAGATTGAATTCCTATTTTACAATTGTGTATATTCTAAGAAACTAATCAAACAAAGCTATAGAAAATGTGGAATAATTTAAAAATTATGTCATTTAGGTATCTATTAATTATTAAAAATATTAAAACAATACTATTTTTCTATTTTTGTCGTCAAAAAACTAAGCAAAGTTACAAAAAGTAAGCTTGGCGGATTTTCGACTAAATTGTACAGTATATTTCTATTCTATTATCACAGTTTTTTGCATTTTCTTTTTACAACAAACCTACTTGCACATTGTGTTTGGCTTAATTGTGATTACAAAGGTAGGTATAACACTATTTTTTTTGTCATTCAGGTTCATTTCAGGTACAATATTTGGATATTTTTAATTTTTGAACATCAAAAAATGAAAATACACTATACAGAACCTTATTTTTATTCTACTATTCAATTGAGTGATAGTTGTTCAAAAAAGTAACATGGTACTGACATAAATAACAGATATTCCAAATCTGATTACAGGTATAAAATCCCTTTAAAAAGTCAGTCTGTTCCACAAATTTTATGACACACTTTATTAAATGAAAAATTTTCGAAAATGTGTCATAGAATTTGTCTGACATAAAGTACATTATCCCTCGTTTAGTTTAAATTGGCTCAAATACTCAGGTAAACTTCCCAATTTTCCTGGTTTGCCTGTATTCCATATAATGTCACTGATTACTCTACAAAGACAAAGTTCTAGGACTTAAGGCAACTACATCTATTTCTACAGCTTAGCTGCAGAGTGCGTTGGGATTCATCATCAATTCCTATAACTATAACATTTGTTCGCTCTAGAAGTTGTTCCAAATCTTTCAATGCCATTTACTTGACAACAGTTTTTCCTTTTCACACTGAAAAGAGTTACTATTGTAACTCTATTGTAACCTATTGGTGTCAACCAAGGAATTTATATGTAGGATATACAAGTTCTTTGGTGTCAACGTAGTAAATAATTATGTGTTTTGGAACAAATCTAATAAAATATACGCATTCCTAATTTGATACCCAACACCACTGAGTTACACCCCGCTGAGTGATGATATGAAACTTTTTTGCCCCACACTTTTGCTATTTAATTTCTATATCCTTCTATGCATCGCCTGCAAATCAGAGTTTAGAAGGCATTAACTCATGCAGCTGAAACTTTCTCCTCATAAAATCAACTTTATAAACATCCTCAGGCAGGAAACATTTAAGAAACAAGTGGGTTATAATTCCTGTAATACCCCACACTCTATGATTGCCATAGATAAAAACTGGAAGTGGTGGCTTGTAGTCTAAATAACCGTGGTTCTTTGTATCACAGAACGCAGACATAGGAACTGTGAATATTTCGGCCACTTCATAAACATTCGGTATTAACTTGTCAATGTTCACGTTTTTAATTTCGGCGACAACGGGGGTTATAACCATTTCTGTGTTCCGGCCCTGAATCGTTGGCATCTCGCCCCAAATGTCAATTTCGGTGGGTGAAAGCCCAATTTCTTCTTCAGTTTCGCGAAGAGCTGTCTCCACTACAGTTTCGTCACCGTCGCTTTTACCGCCAGGAAACGATATTTGGCCGCCATGGGACTTCAGGTTGGGTGACCTTAAAGTGTACAGGATACTCACTTCTCCATTTACAACGCACAAAGGCACCAGAACAGAAGCATTAAAAAGAGATTTCGTATCACCACTTACAAACGTTGGTAATTCGTTAAGATTGGAAATACACCTCTCCTTAGATGCAGCACTTAGTAGAAATTGAGGTGATAGAGACATATTGCACAATGAATTTACTTTTTCCGTTTACAAAACGCATAAAAATATAGGATTATTCCGTGCGTGACGATAACTCTAGGATCAAAAGTCACTTTTGTTTTTGTGTACATAAAAAATGACATTGACATTTATCAGCTGCTTTTAGTGATGTGGGTGGACGGTGAAGTCTAAAATCGATATCGATATTGTTAGATTTTCGGTTTTGTGCAGCATTATGCCTTAGGATATGTCAATCCATCAATCCATCAAAACAAAAATCTATCGCAGAAACAGCTGAACATTTTTTTGGCATTATTACAAAATCTAAATAAAATCGAACTTTGGTCTTAAAACTATGAAAATATCAACAAGGAACACAACACAGCGAATATGAGCAGGTATGGCTTGCAAAACTTATTTTCTCTCGCTACGAGAGAGCGATGTATAACCAACATGCTAAACACCAAAGTGCCAAGTCAATGGAAGGAGTCTCCGCCCGACGCTGCGGTCCTGGTTCCTCTATGCGACATAAACGGGGTCGCTTCCCTCCTCTACACAGTGCGCGCGGCCACTTTGCGCTCGCACGGTGGACAGATCTCCTTTCCCGGAGGTAAAATCAACAAAGGTGAAACACCTGTACAAGCTGCTCTAAGAGAAACTGAAGAAGAAGTCGGCATAGATCCGCAGAGAGTCGACGTTTGGGGCTCTGGTAATGCGGTCCGAGGCCGTAACAACCAGATGATGATCACACCTGTCGTAGGAGCCATACAAGATCTACGCAAAGAAGATATGAACATAAACAGGAATGAAGTGACAGAGGTGTTCGCTGTACCGATTGACACGCTCTGTGATCCAAAGAACCAATATTATACTCAATTTAAAAATGGATTTATACTGCCAGTATTCGTAGCGGAAGATTATAAGATTTGGGGCATAACTGCGTACCTGACTCACACATTCCTGGCTAGCTTGTTACCTCCGGACATTTACAAAAATGAGTGGGTGAACAAAAAGGTCAAAGTCAAAGAGGTTTCTGTTTCAGATAATATGTGATTTTGATAAGTATCATTATTTAATAATAAAAATGTGTTACCGTCGAAGCTAGATTAGGGGCTGTCCATTAATCACGTGATGTTTTTAGCAACTTTTTAGACCCCCCCTCCCCCCTGATGATATGCAGTGAGATTTTAGACTACCCCCCACCCCCTACCCAAAATCACATGTATTTGTTTGGTACAAAAGATACAGGTATAATGTAATTTATTTCTGGAAAATTAAGAACCATGATAAAAATTTCCAGGCAGACATTAAGGTTGCAGGTTGTTTCTGACTATCTGAAGCCATTTTAAACCTTGGGAAGATTTAAAAATAACAATAACAACAGTTAGAAGTTTGAAAATTACTCTAGAAATCGCACATTCAATTAAAAAATAAATACACATGATATCTCAGTACACCCCCCTCCCCCTTGTGATATTTCGTGACTTTTTCTGAACCCCCCCCCTTTTGAGCCTCACGTGATTAATGGATGACCCCTTACCAGATAGAAAATAATTTTTGTTGGACATAAAATTACTTGTAGATAATTTATTAATAATCCAATGAGGTACCTAATAAAATATGTGAGTTTTTTTTCCTGAGAATGACTGAATTTCTGTTATAAATTTTCAATTCTGAAAACTGTAAACAGGTTCTATTTTTATATTAAATGTTATTTATTGTTTTATAGTAAAGGACCAAGTTTTTGAAAAAGGTTTTTTATTTATTTATTCAATTACAAAAGCTTCATGTTATATTACATTACACTTATAAGAATAGCTTAAAGCAAACAGCACTCTCTTCCAGATATGACAAGAGAAACCACATGTAATAAAGGCACAAGCGTTAATTTTTCTAAAATTAATATAGTTCCGTTTTCAAACTAAAATATCTTAATAATAAGGATGGGCTGTTAATATTTAATCTTCAAGGTCAATTCACACTTAAGTTTTTCGCGCTTTCACTGTGCACCTTTTGTATAGTAAATAAGTTCTATAATTAATTTAAAAACTGTCAACGGAGTCTCTTTCCTTGAGGTCTCTGTATAAACTGATGCTAAAAATGAAATCTCAAATAATATGAAGTTGGCAAGCAGAATACTCAAAAAATAGAACAAAAAGAAATAAAAAGGAACCAAAAATAAAACACAAATAAAAGAATTATATTTATCCAGGTTTATTACTTAACATTTACATTATATTCTAGTTAATATTCTATACATCATTGTCCAATTGCTTGTCTCTCGCCCCTCTGTGTACTATAGTGTTGGTGGAGTATACCCTAATATACCTTCATATACCTTACTGAACAAGTAAAAAATATAGAAAAACTATATCCCTTTCCTTTAGTTCTGTGAGACCTTCAAGTCAAAGCCTCACATTTAATGTATTGTTATACCTAACAATAACATGGAAATTGTAAATTATAAATAAGTACTTATTTTTAAATATACCTTCAAAACAAGGTAACAACAAGGCAGGCAAGAGCACTTAAAAATGCCAAAATATTATTTTTTTATATTAAAAATATGGAGAACAATAAAAGGCAGAGGATTTATAAACAAAATGGCTGTGAAATTGTTTTAATTTCTTACCTAAAAACTAAATTAGTATTGTCCAATAAGATGAACCAGAAACAAATACTGTATACCAATCTTATTACCTATTGTGAATATTATAATACAAAAATATATCTGAATGTCTTATTCGTTGTGTTTGAACACTGAATCTAGTCTAAATTTAATTAAATAAAAAAAAATACGTTATCAATGATACAAATGTTTGTAACATTATTCAAAGTACCCAATGAACGATCAACGTAACAACAGGCTAGAATAGCACCTCTGCCGAAAATGATTACTCTGTGACAGTTTACAATAAAAACTGAATATAACAATGGCCATAGATTTAAACATGATTTGTTAATTTCAACACAGAAACAACCTGCAATAAATATAATGGGTGATATCACAAGTATCTTGCCTTATAAATAAATAACAGTGCAAAAGATGATGAAAAATTTATAATCACATTTTAGGCAAATTAGCTAACTACCTATTTCAGGGTTGCCAATAAAAATAATTTTAAATAGACTTATTTTTTGACTGGACCAGGCAACCGTTATTGAATTAATAATGTCACGACATATGAAAAAGATTACTGATTGATTGTCTTAACTGTTATTCAAAAGTTTTCTATGCTTGGGCATTTGCTTGTAAATATCTACTTCCACATATGCTAATTATAAACTTGTGTGCTACATTCTTGAAAGTCTTCATTTAAGGACACTCAATTTAAATACATCCAATCACCACTACCGATCCATTATTCTTAGAAAAAGCCGATACTGATTGCACCAAACTATACAATAACATTCAATCTCAAAGATTTCTACATATGCTCTCTCAAAAATTCGAATCATTCTATAAAAATATATTGTCATCTCTTTCGATACTATTTATGGGCGGACATTGCGGAAAGGGAGCGACAATTCCTCGGTACAAACGACAAATAGAAGAAAAAAACAAAATAGATAGGTATTTAAATATTGGCAAAGTTGGCAACATTGATCAAGAGATGCAGAGGTGCCACATATCGACAACTCGAGTAAAATACGGTGGTTTTTTGTTATCATGGGGCGCAGCGCAGGAGAGAATCAAGGAAAAATTTTATTTATAAAATTGGAAGCCACTTTGTAGTCCAAGTTGGTAAATTTATAAAAAATATACTTTCACGCATTGCACATTAGAATCTTTTTTGAAGCTGGGGCCACAGATCCCGGTGGTATGCTACCGGACAGGACGGAGCCATTGACATGAAAAGTAAGGTCCTTTGAGCTTGACGTGTATAGATGTCGGCTCTTAAGTACTTTGTTTTCTATCCTTTGGTGTCCATTAGCCTCCCAGGCATAACTAACATGATCCCAGCTCAAAAATACTTTTTCCAAATTTCGTCTAAAATGTTTTATTTCAAAAAGTTTGTGAGTAGACACTATTGTCTATGATTAACCCTGCGCTCGCCCCAGTTCTGTCTTGTACCAAGGCGCGGCCGCACTATTCGGCGTTGTTCGTGCTCACGTCGACGGGAATCGACGTCGTGAACGTCGGCGTTTCCAGTTCTTCGTGTTTCTTCATTTTCAGCGCCTGTAAACAGTACAAATATTTTAGTTCACATTATGTTCCATTTACATAGAAATCATATACATATTTTATGACTTTTCATTTCATACTCTAATGCCATTGTATTAATATGAAAGCACTAAGTAAAAAATACATATCATATCATCAATGTGTGGGTTTAAAAAAAACCTGAAACCCGTATTTTTGAAATGACAACGTAAATATGTTCTTTACAAATTCACAAAAGATGCAGGATACTTTTAAAGCCTTATCACTTTTTTCTAAAGTAAGTTATGTATGTACAAGTACATGAAACAAACTGCAAACAACACTGAATGGTTATTGAATTATTTAGCTACTAAACGAAAATAAAGACGAAAAAACGGAAATTAAGATTAATATTTGTGAGCCATGGTAGTTTTGGCGGAATGAGTGATGGTAACACCGTGACACCAAACGACAAATTAGCATAGTGTGCGTTAAATTATGATTTATACTTAACTACAGAAATATTATAAATACTCGTGTCACCACTACAACATAATATTGTGCATTAAAGTATCGCTATTGCAAATAGATGGTTTCCGCTGCAAAGGTCGTAACTCCAAAATATTTTAGTATTTTGGAGTTACGACGGATTACGGATAGTTTTGGCAATAGCCAAAAAACAAAATATTTTTAACAACTTGTTTTGTTTTTAAAGTTATAAAAATTTGGTTCTAATGGTTCTTTTATTATTTAGAGCTTTAAAAGCTTTTTCAGTATTTTTTTTTGTTGTATTTTTTGGATTTTTGGCTATTGCGAAAACTATGCATTTTGGAGTTACGACCTTTGTAGCAGAAACCATCGATATTTATCGTTCTTTACAAACTACCCCTCACCCCCATCGTTTCTATGAATTTAAAAACTTTTTCTCAAAATCTACTAAAATTACGTTTACTTCATAACGCCGAAGATTCTCAATTGTTTGTCTATGAATTTTAATAGTTTTTGTAAACAAAATATACTGCATTTTATATTTATTAAATTACCACTTTTTTTTTCTTTTACTTTAATCTGCAAAGTGCCACGGATTGAAAAGTTACTCCCTAAATAAAACGCCGTTATCTTCTATCAACTCTATGACGTCATCTATCACTGACATTATTAAAACTGGGGCTTTCACATATGAAACTGAAAAAACCTTCCCCAAGAAAACATCTTTCAATTTCCAACCTTTATATGTATCTACATATTATATGTATTATAAATATAATATAATATTATAAAACACACAACAATATGAAGTGAAGGGAGGTGACTAGGTACTAGACGCAACACTATTACGATTATTACGGTTATTCACGGCCCACCACCAACGTACCAAGTCCGCGGGGTCGGCCCGCCGCGGCGTCGGCGACAGCCCGAGACCCTTTGCCGATTGCTGCGCAAGAGTTTGTGGTGAGGGAACCGCCGTACATACAAATATTATAAGTAAATAATATTGGGACAGAAGATACGTAAGAGAGTAATAACATAATGTATACAGGTACATAATATTACATATAGTAGGTATATTAAAGGGATGAACCTAGGCATATGGTATTTGACTGCTAATCATTTAAATTACTGAGTTATTAGAGAATGTTAGAGATGTACCAGTATTCGGCGTTAACCTCATACTGAAAAACGACGAAAATATAAACGAAACCGCCAACTGTCTCCGAAGTTATTAAATTTGCCAATGTTCACAATGCTGTAGGTAATTTCTTATGCAGTAATATAGATTATACTTTTTGAGGAAGTTTTACAAAAATCACAAAATAAAGTTTTCCATTACTTTTACAATTGAAAGCAAATATATATATATACACAAAACTACATGTACACAAACTAAATGCGAAAATGCAACATAAAACGCCGAAGTTCACACGAACTAACGAAGCGAAATTATAGGTGAAATTAAAACTAATTATCGACAATCCCGAATAGTCGGCAAAATTTGTCCATCACTACTTTTTATCTTTCTAGCCTTATGTTACTGGCAAGTAATTTCATAATATTGGATGAACTAATTTGAATGATTATAATAATAAGTATAAAGTTGAAAAAATATGCAAGTTTATTTTATTGCTTTAGACTACGCTAAGTATCTGTATAATTCAGTTTTAAAGCAGTCAAATACCTTATTATGTCGAGCACCACTTCTCAAGCTATCCCTTTCTTTCATATTTTAATAGAGCGAGAACAACGACAGCGAGTCAAATCACTATCGAACTTCCCGCTCTAACAAATGAGCTTTCTGAGTAAAAAGAAAGAGATGAACAAAGCTCGCCCTTTTATTTGTAATTAACCAGAAACCTCTTGAAAGTAGAATCACTAAATCTATTCGCAAAGCAGTATAAAAAAAAATATATTTCTTTTAAATTATGATTTAGCAGTTTTTCGATTCCAGCAAAATCGTAGAACGAAACTGTTCAGTTTTATGACCAAAATGAGCAACTTAGAGGTATCTGATTTAATAAATCCACTGTAAACCTATCGGATATATGGCATATCATCTCATGCAAAAAGACTGAATAAAGAAAAGAAAATAAAACTAGATAAAGAAAAGAAAATAAAAGATTTTGAAGCCTCATATACTACATATAAACAAAAGCTATTAATTTCTGTCTGGATAGGTATATAAAACATTTTTGGGGACATAAACACAGAAATATAGATAACGCTAAGCTACTACATACGAATTTTATTCTTGAGATGCGACTTACAGAAAACAATGGAGCATCACTGTGATAGTTTATTGTAATTTAATCGAATGGGTTATACTATTATAACATATTAATATTAGTACATACTTAAAATATAAATAAGGCAACTTAGTATTAGAAATCCAAAAAATATTTGCGAACTAAATATGGGTTTGTTGTAACTATGTCTAGGAAGGATGATTTTTATAAAAAAATAATTGCGTATGTGTCAAAGAAACGATTTATAATTTAAATAATTAAGAAAAAAAAAACATTACAATTTTCTAATTCTATAAGCGTCAAAATTCGTAAGTACCAATAATAAAATAAAATTAAATTAAATTAAATAAAAATTTACCAATAATTTTCTGTAGATCGCATCTCAACCGCTTCACCGCACCGTCTAACTACCCAGCCCTTTTTTTTAGCAACCGCTTTTACACCGAATTAGTGAGTCTCACCTGCTGCAGTTTGTAGTGGTTGATAATGTCCTGGTCGGCGGGGCAGCTCTGTGTGAACGCGTCCAGCTGGTACATATGGTACATGTAGCGCCAGAGCGCGCGGAAACTCGTCTGGAAGGACCAATTAACAGTTAGCGAATAGTAATAAATAGTAGTTGTCTGATATCGCGGTTGAACTGTGGCATATAAGAGAGATAGAGAGGAAAGAGCTCCGAGTGAAGAGAACCTTTTGCAGATCATTGAGTCACATCATCAACACCATCTCAGACGTTTATTGCTGAACAGAAATATTTTGCTTCGTCTTCATTTTTTTCCATATTTTGCCTTTAGCCTATTTCCCGCCATTCCCCATAGACATACTCAATTCTGAGCCACAGGCATCCAGCAGCTTTATGCAAGTCACAATCTGCCATTCCACATCTCCATACCATATTCAATAAGAATCCTATTTATCAATATTTGCTTTTATTACCAAATATTAGCCTCCAGTTGGACCTCGCATGCGGCCCACCTATTTTCCTGATATTCTAGTGAGCCAGATAGTTCACCTGGTTGAAAGTTGCTGGCAGCAGCAGGACCGGTCGGTGTGGAAATCCTTAAGGGGGCCTTTGTCCAGCAGTGGACGTCTTTCAGGTGATGATGATGATGAATACACGTTTGTACGTATCTCATTACAGCATAAAATAAATATCACTAAATTAAGACCCGTTTTTCTGTTTTTTGGCTTTCCTGTAAAGTTGCAATTATTCGATTACTCCTTTGTTCTGTTGGGGTGTCGAAATATTAGCTTCTAGTTGGACCTCGCATAAGGCCGACCTATTTTCCTGAAAATCGATCGCATCTAGCTGTTGGCACTCACCGGGATCTCGAAGTCGACGAAGTACTTGCCGGCGACGCGGATGTGCTGCAGCCGCGGCATCAGCTCGCAGTCGAAGCAGCACATTGTGTCTCCTGTCAGGAATCTGCAATGTACAACAAGATTATCAGACTTTTGCTAGCTTGCTATGTAATTCGTTCGAGATTTACTGGTGTTTTTAACGTATTTTTATCCACAATCCTTGTCATCAACGCTCCTGATGGTAAGTGATGATGATTTAAAAAATGGAAGCAGTTATACCAAAAAATCCCAACGCTATGAGAAACTAGCTAGTTGTTCTGATGTTTGGCGGCAAGACATAGATAGATAAGATTATGGTCGCTAGCGAGGCGGTTTCTGAAAATGTCCCACCACCGTCCATCCAAATCGGATCACACCGCGGATCAAACCCGCGGCCTCCTGGCGTGAAGCGAATGAACTACTTATCACGCTACGGAGGTGGGTAAATGTAAAACAAGGGCTAAAACATATGTATTTCTATCACCGAGATTCGCAGACCAGAATGGCAAAGACGTGACAGGAAAAATATGACTTACTACGGAGACAAGAAGAAAGGCAATATGTAATTAGCATTATGTTCCTATGGTTTTTCATTTTCTTATCGTGTGGCATAATTAACCGTACAGACGGTGCGGCGTTTGCCTAGTGATTGTTGTGTTTGGTGGTTTCCTATGGTTTCTACGACAAATACCTGGTCCCCCGGCGCTCCAGAAGCGCATCGATACGTCCAAGGTGAGCCCTGAGCGCCGCTGACTTTTGTTCATCTTTGCGGACCAGTACCAACTTCAGTTTCGAGTACAGGTTCTCAATGAGCGACGCTACTTCTTTGTCCTGGAAAACAGTTATCATGTCTTAGACCTTTAGTTTTTGATAGGAATGAAGACAAATATCAGTCAAGATAAAGTCCGCCAAGTCTTAAAAAAATGTTCGCGTTTCTAAAATCCATATAGAAAGTGAAATTACTTGTGGTCCTTAACTGGAACTTACAATGAAAACTACTTCGGATATCCTGTGATAAACAGTTTTCGAGTTGTTAAGGAACGATTGCGGTCGGTCTTTTTTACGTTTATGAGACTTTTTGGACAAGCCATCAATCCTGCGTCATAATACCCACTACCACTCTGCGAGTCAAGAGTAAAGCCACTAAGAACCAGATAAGCTTCACAATGCCATTAAACGAAAGTTCATCTCTCCCCCTCACCTGAACGAAGAGATTGTGACCACCGGGCACCGATTTCATGATGTGCCTCTCGATCTTCTCGTTCTCGAGTATGGCGAGGCCGTTGTCGATCAAGATAGGCGGGTGCGTCGCCTCGAAGTTGGTCCGGAAGTCCGGCGGTGGTTTCTGCATGTCCACTGTGGTCACCTGCGATTGGAAGCGGAAAATAAATAATATACGTCAGTCAGTGGTACATCAGTGGACCTCTTCCAACTGTTATGATGATCAATGTTTTACGAATAAAAAAGACATTGAGTCGCAGTGGGTCACCCTTTGTTAGATGAAGCTTCATTACGTTTGGAGGTAGATCGGACTAAGTCGGTGATTCTACTAGTTTCACTGAAAATACTTTTGGTTTGCAACGTTACTGAAATCAACCTTCATGCGGAATCTGCTGACCGTTATTATACATATCAATAAATTTTCATCTATTTTTCTAAAAGAAGCGTAGAACTAGAGTCGCAAGAAGTTTTGGCTGTTAAAAACTCCAGCGCTGTATAAATAAAGTGATAGGGTTTGAATCATACCTTTAAACTGATGGTCTTTAGCTCGGCTAGCAGGTACAGGTCCATGAAGTACTCCTGGCAGAACAGGCACGCGCCCTTCCGTCGTCCGTCGATCGTCGAGGCCTGGAAACAAACAATGATAGTTGTCAGTCATGCCAGTCGTTGTCTTCATCGTCTCATTTCTATTTAACGACCCATAGTGCTCCCCACTAATGCGTATATGTCTCTCTCTCTCTTCTCATACCATTCCCATACTTGGGAAGATTAGACCATACTTCATACATCCGAGTCAAAAAGGGATTGGTGGAGGTTGTGGGGTTAGTGGCCAATACTGGTGTCTGAAGCTTTCTTCCAGCCCTTTAAGACCTTTAACATGGCTTATCGACTGTCGCAATAATATTAGCAGGCACCAACGGCTTAACGTGCCGAGATAAATGTCACTAACAGTGAAACCTATCCATGACATGACTGAATCTGTAGTTAGTCAACGGTTATCGTTAGAGAGAGCAGGGAGTGGCAATACTACTATTTATTATATTTTCACGAAATGGAAAGTATTTTAAGTATTTTACGCTAAACACGAGTCTTGTTCACTCAAGTTTCCTACGATAAAACATAATTACTGTCGCTACATCGATTAAGTTGCTAAGTAACTTAGACCATATGGTCAGTTTTTAGGATAACAAAGAAAATTGCTTAAAGACTACCAATGACTTTTTGATGTTCATAGCGCTCTAAAGTTTATACTCTTTCATTGATGATCAAACGAACTTCGGAAGTGAAGTTCGATCGAAATTATATGAGTCGCTTCATTCGAAGATATAGAATAACCCTGTAGTACTTTAACGTACTAGGGTGTTGCCTAGTACGTTAAAGTACTACATGGTTATTCTATATCTGAAGAAAGAAGCGACGAAATATAATTCATAAATCACTTAAATAGTCAATAACTCGAACAGTTGTATGTACTATACAATACAAATCGCCGCGAGAGTCGAATGAAAACTTCTCGACATAAATATGCATGAACCATTGTCATGTGACAAGAGGAACCGTGGCGGATCGCGTCTGTAACTCTGTATAGTCTTATTTACAGGTCTTACTGGTACACTGTTACAAGGCTAAAGTTATCAGCTGTATTGTTTTAAAAGTGTGTGTATGTATTTATTAATAATTTTTCAAGTGGCTTATTCAATTGAGTTATTTGTTAATTGTAATAAGTACTAATCCGCGATTTCGTTCCCCTGGTTTTTGGTTGGATATGAACAGCCAGTCCAACCTGTTGTCAATTCAATATTCCATCGATATTTGAAAAATATTTAATGCTTCTCTACACACTCTAAGGAATATATTCAATTTTCAAATGTATATCTTCAATGGTTTAGGCTAAGCGTCGTCTTTTAGTTTGAAAGGCGGGAAAAGAGGCACAGCGACAAAGATCCACTTCCCATTGTAATTCCCTGCCATAAATGCGGTAAGGTTTGTCGCTTCCGTATCAACTTATAAAGCTACTAAAGGAACTGCCTTGCAACAGACACTGCTTAAACCGTCTAAAATACGTCAATAATAAGACTAGTGATGATTGATGATGTTTATGTCTGTCAGTCAGTCATGGTCCTGCCTGATACATCAGCACTGTTATAGGTACCTATAGACAAGACGACAAGCAGACAAGCTGTCCGATAAAAAGACATTAACAGCATTGCTAGTATACAGCGGTATATAACTAGGAAGGGATAGGTAGGAACAATGGCGTTCCCAACGATAAGAAATGCTGACTTCCTTTACGTCTGATTTCCGAGAGTTACTTTACAAATATGTACTACTCTCAAGATCATGTAAAGGAGCAGAGTTTTTATTAGACACTACCTCCACCAATCCAGACTTGGTCCCCGTGTGTGGTATATAGACTAACCTTCCCGAGGGATGGGAAGAGACCCGTGCCCCAGCAGTAGGGACCATATGGGTTGTTAACTACAAATAATTACGTTTTTACATGTTTCCATTTACTTTGATGGCATCTATTATAGACTCATCAATCACATAATTTATTATACATTTTCCTTAGATCTACAATACATTTAGGTTACAGACAGATACCATTGCAATAACTTTGGTGCGGCAATAACCTTTGTCGACTTCTTAAAGAAAATAGTCGTGTAGTGTATTCTGTCGAAGTGAATACCAAAGCTTACATGGAGAAAGTGAAAAGCAAAGACGAAATGTCTCATTCTTAGTCGCGTCACAAATGAGGCGGCAACACAATAACACCTTACAAGGAGAATGAATTCATGTCATTCAGACAGAACTACGCATTTCTTGCACTTTCGCGCCGCCGACACCGGGCCGGTAAAGGCAGGGCTAGAAAAATTTAACAACATAGAACACGACAAGCTGCTAATGACAATACTCTCGGAAAAATAATTTCTTTATATAGGTACTAAGTCATACGACAGTGACTAGAGGAAGTCACCAGAGCACACAAAAAGTGAATCCTATAGTTTTTTTGCGACTTTGACTTTTGAATTCGATTTGTTATTTTTGTTCAAGATTTTACATATCAAAATGCTATAGCTTCATAGTTTTTATTTTGTTCCTCACCTAATTCTATTTTTGTAAAAAAAAACAGAAATATCAGTATTTCTAGTTTCGAAAAGATTTTCACCTTATAAAACTAACTGGGAGGAGAAGTAGAGAGTAAGAGGATGCTATCAAAACTTTACTAAGGCAGGTGACAATTTGGACAATTGTTGCTAGTGAAGAAATAAATGGGAATAATAATGCTAAGATGATGATTTTGCTAGTGAAGAAATTATAATAAGCTCTTAAACTAGTTAAGTTTTCGAAGCTACAATTTTAATCCGGTTACAAAATAGATTTAAGGAGATACAAACTGAAAGAAATATGAATTAAAATTTCCATACAGCTGGTTCAACGTGTGGTCCTATTAATAACTCAACATGAGGTCTTGTGAGTTATCGATGTTGCCAATAAATGAATAAACTACATAGAAATTTTCTTCCTTTGGGTTTTTTCTTACTGCATCAAATGAAATATCGCAATGTTTATTTGAACTAAAATTAAAACTGCTACACAAACGTTATTTAAATTGAAACCAAGAACATTTGTTATTTAACTGTTACGACTCCCAGACTAGACATCGTAAAATAAAATGATTCAGAATAGGCGCCTTCCTTTGTGTTGGAATATCCCGGCTGCGCTTACGCATATTGTTGCGTTTATTGTTCGCAGTACATCTCCCTTTCATGAGTCATTGCATCGCCAATTTGAAAGAGGTCATAGGGCACAGTTTGCGCGTGGTTGAGCAATGGTGATCGCGCAACTTTCTAACGTTTTACTTGTATGTGACTAGTTGATGTGCGTAAAGTTTTCACTTGAACAAGCTTGTAAAAGTATAGGTAATGCTTGTTCATGTCATAAATGATCTTGCAGGTAAACAGCAAACTATCTTCGTCATCATTTCAACCGGAAAACAACTACTATTTTGACTGACTCGGTGGCTAAGTGGTTAGCGATCCTGACCTCTGATCCGAGAGTCGTGGGTTCGATCCCCACACAGGGCAAACTTTTCTGTGATGAGCAGAATTGTTTGCTCTGAGTCTGGGTGTATTATATTTATATATGTATGTATTTAAAAGTATATGTGTATGTATATCAGTCTCTGGTTCCCAAGATACAGGGAATCCTAGTTTGGGGCCAGATGACTGTGTGTGATTTGTCCCAGATATTATTATTTATTATTATAGGCCTCCCCCATTCTGTCACCTACAACCATGCAGCGGTTTCCTGCAAGCCTGGCTTGACTAGATCATCAGTCAGTAACAGAAAACTATAATTCTAGAAACAGAATTGAACTAGTCTTTTTTTTTAAGTATGCAATATGAGAATGAGATTTGAGCTAGCTTCATGAATTTTACTATTGGTCACAAACAAAAAAAAAGGTAAATGAGCCAAAGCTTTCTCAGTCTGTTAATACGAATCAACAGCAGGGGAAAAACCAGAGAAGAAAGAAGACAGTTTAAAAAGCTATGATCGTGACGATCGGTGTCACAGATTGACAAAATAATGACACACTGGTTTGCAGACGTGTTGTTTGTTGCATTTGCATGTCACGGTTAACTGTGCTAGTATGGTGTCCATATTAAACGTGGTTTACTAAGGCGCAGCAGTCACCTGTACAATACTCATTAAAATCAGTAGAACATAAACACATCGAAATTGGGTGATTCTTTAACAAAATGAAGTCCTGAAGATGTCCGATTAGTCCTAAATTTTGATGCAAATGACCGAATTTGTTGTAAATGTGTTTTCCACACAAAAATTCACAGGTGACTTGAAGTTTAAACTTCTTTTCAACAGACTTCAAAAAAAGGAGGAGGTTCTCAATTCGTCGGAATCTTTTTTTTTTTTTATGTATGTTCACCGATTACTCGAAGACGCCTGAACCGAATTCAAAAATTCTTTTTTTGTTTAAAAGGGTATACTTCACAGGTGGTCCCATATAAATTTTATCGAAATCGATTCAGCGGTTTTTGAGAAAATCAACAAAAACATAGCAAAATTGGAGTTGTTGCGATTGAAGTCGGTTGTTTTTAACGTATTCAGCGTGGTCAATTATATATTTAAACAATTTCGTAAGTATAGACTTATACTCGTAAAATACGAAACCGCCAAAAGAACCAAAAGAAGTTGCTCAGGAGAGATGACTGACGAATCCTCTAAGTTACTAGTACTACTACTATTGTATATTAGTGATGCCAATGTTAACCACGTCGTTTTTAAAAGTCTTTTGAAGCCAATAATTTTCAGTAGTCGTGTTTTCCAACAGATAAAGCAGACATGGTGTCTCTACTGATCCGTGCGTGGAGAAACCCGGCGCGATGGAGCGTGTCGGACCACATCGATGGACCACACTGCGCGGACGCACCCAGCGACCGCTTTACAATTTTACATCGATCGTACGCGGAAAAAATTGACCTAGAACTGTTTTTCTGGCTAAAGAAAAGGGGATTTCGTTAAGAGCGTTCAGCATGACAACGTACCTCACTCTTTCATAACTGTCAATCAGCGACTTATCATTAACAGTATAATTTAAGGTGCTAAATAAAAGTCATGTTTGATTGATATTTATAAGTACTAAAATTATACAATAGACATTTAGATTCACACAGTCGTGAGAGAGCTGATTAAATGCAAAACAACCTGAGTAGAAAAAATACTTTTTATTTCAAAAAAGATAAATACTAGACAAATAATTATATTTCTATATTACGTAGCTGAAGTATGAAGAAGACTTAGGAGATTTTTATCTTTACAAAATAATTTTACAGAACAATATTCAAGTTTGCATTAATAAAGTAATAAATTAAGTTAAAGAAAAAATGCGTACATTCTTGAAGAGTCATCAGACCACGTCGAACATCTTGTAAATAAAATTAAAACAGTGTAAAGTTTTTAGAATACTTAACTTTTTGATTCTTCGTTTGCAGTTGCAACCGCTTTAGAATGTGCGATATGACGTATTAGTTTAACTACTTATTTGCAACTTTTATCTGGAGTAGGGTGGCAATTTTCACGTTGATTGTGGAATCAATGATAAAACGTTATTAACTACGAGTACTGAGAGGCAGTTAAAACCAATGGTAGCTTTTACGATCTTTAAAAATATATAGGGTGACCCTAAATTAGTTCTTGATACGAAAGGCTATGCATGTGCTCATGATAACGAACAACTTTCCCTAAAGAACCCATAGTCAAATCGCAAAAAAAATTTGGACTCTTCATACTAATTTGGCCGGTCAGTTCATCGATTTGTATGGAGACTCAAAAATTTTTTTTGCGATTTGACTATGGGTTTCTTAAGGGAAAGTTGTTTGTTATCATGAGCACATTCATAGACTTTCGTATCAAGAACTAATTTAGGGTCACCCTATATAATATAGTAAGCTATAAATGCATTTAATGGAGCACACGGCCTAACATTATTTTATCGTTTTAACTACGTTCCATTTCAGATTTCCTTTGGCACATGGCGGTTTTCAAGCGTCAAACATTTATTGCGGACAACAGTCGCAGTTTTTAATTGCTAAAAATCCGCGAAATGTATCACCCATCGCTTCCTACGTGAAATGGACATTAATAAATCTCAATAAGTATAAAATGGATGGATACAAAAAACACTGAGCGAGTGACTAAGTAGAAGCAGCGATGCGAGACGCGCGAATGAAGACAGGCTGAAAACACAATAAATAGTAATGCCAAATTACTGCATTCTAGCCATTTCTGGCGAACACGACA
Source organism: Coleophora deauratella (assembly GCA_958295455.1). Classification (NCBI taxonomy): domain Eukaryota; kingdom Metazoa; phylum Arthropoda; class Insecta; order Lepidoptera; family Coleophoridae; genus Coleophora; species Coleophora deauratella. Next base: position 3,432,808 of record OY282406.1, read on the forward strand.
GGACGTCTTTGGACGCAGCGAGCCGTAGCAAACAAACATTGGAGTCAACGACACCACCCGAACATATAGGCACTTTCAGTTTCGTGAAATCGAAAGCATCACATACGCTACATACATACATCTCCCGCGCAGCAATCGCGCCATTTTAGCCAGCACTGCCGCGAATCCGATAAACCGTCACGGAACGGTGCAGCCGGTGGCCGCCAATTTGTCAAATGCATTGATCTTTGTCTTGGATATGCATTGATGATAGACGAACGTGTGAACGTTTAATTGAGAGATGATAACTAGTTAAACCGGATAATAGCTGTCAACGATTTTCTCTACATACATCATTCATACCAGTTAATATAAAATACAAATTAATTAGGTAATATTTGGTCCATTTTTGCACATTAAGTTAAAAACTTTTTGGCAATTTTCCTTGGGGAAAATCGGTCCATATTATTGGAAAACAGAAGTCTTATGCTACTAAGATATAGCGTACATGGTCGTCGAGGTAGTAACTAGACCTTTGCGAGGAAGTACCATCGTAGGCTTGAAGGGTCAATATCCGCGATCAAGAAAAGCAGCTTACAAGAAGTCACATCTGGCCACAGACCGGCCTAGAGGCCGTGAAAGTCACTTCTCCTATTACTAGCACTGAACTCGAGTTTCCCGTTGTTAGAATTGAATTTCTTAGGAAACAGGAACTTTATAAAAGGCCTAGACGACGTTTTTATTCATATCCGGTGGTGACAGAAAGTGATGATTAGATAAATACATATAAATAATTTAACATCTTATGAGATAACAATTTTCTTTCCTGCTGAACCCCACAACCTGTCTCCTTAAAGATAGCATAATATGTACATTTTCACTTTTAGCCATTTCTGAGCCAAGAAAACCTTTTATTTGATTGGAAAGTGAACCTTTAATTCAATTAGAAACCTTGAAATACACCTAAAATCTGAAATTTATAGACAGTCGACAAGTATTATTAGTTTCTTCTTATCGTGTGGCACATTTAACTGTTCTATCCCCAAGGTATAGACGGCGGTATAGAAATTTGTTGAGGATAATTAATCTTATGTTTCTTGACAGATTTACGATAACTTAACTTCATCAGCTGTAGAAATATACTAAATATAGAATGAGGATGAGTTTTCCTGTACGAAGAGGCGGTTTTGTCCGTATTTGTATGTGTGCTCATACGTTCGCCGCCTGTAACACCATGTTTGGAGTGGTGCCGAACAAGTACACTTGTATGGTTTGAGAACTTATAATAAGATCTGATCTGGGAAAGTGAAGGATTTATGTAACCGTAGTGCAGTGCATTAGATCTAGACATTCGTTTGCAGTTTCCAGTACAATTCCCAACAGAATCCGACATCGATGCGGGATAAAATTTAGGCTATTTTACTTCCCATTCCGTTAACTTTATCTGCAAAATATCATGTCGTTCTGTCATTCCGAAAGAAGGACAAACCTATTCACTCTCGCATTTATTTTTAACATTAGTAAGGATTCCTACAGCAAGCCGTGACCTGTTGCTGGGATTGGTACCAGTAACACAAAATATACTGCTCTCATAAGGCCACAAACTATACGGAAAATCCATATACTTTGCGGCCTTTTTTCTTATGAGGGCAGAATAACTTACCCGACCATGCACACAGGGTGTGGCGAGTTGCACAATTCGCCATCATCCGGTGTACTGATACCAGAACATACATTACTGTGCAAATAAAGGCGCTTGGCGCTGCCCGACTGACTGTATAGCTGACCTGTTGGGATTTGACTGAAAATCGCTTCTATAATAAATTAAATTCTGTAATTTTATAGGTAACGGTGTGGAAATCCTTGGGGGAGGCCTTTGTCCAGCAGTGGACGTCTTTCGGCTGATTATGATAGGTAAACGGTAATATTATAACGGAGTTTTAGTTCCAAAATAAAGATAGCATAAACATAGCTTCATTGTTGTTTAACAAAAAGACAAAGAATCTAACAGAAAATATAAGGTGTTTTCTATTATAAAAAAATAGGAATTGACTCGTGGAATTTCTTTTCTTGTTTCAAATTGTATTGTACCCAGTACTCGAAATATCTGTAAAACTGTGTACTCTAATATAGATAAATAATAAATAAAACTGTACAGTTTTTTTAAAGAATCCATATTCAATTTAGAGAAATGTTTTTGACTTTCTATATCTTTTTTCTGCGACTTTCTGTATATCTATGTCATTTCATATATAATAGTTACTATCCGATCCTATCTTACCATATTTACAGTTAATTAATGTTTATTACAATAACGCAACTGACAAAAGAAAGGTTTTATGTTATCGTTCGGCAAATATTCAACAATAGATTCGATACACTGTAGATGAATGGAGCACTATATAAAGAAAATAAAAATATTGACCTTTTATACGTCAGTCAAGTGTCAGCCTGTCTAGGTTGAACTATACGACATTTGACCTGATTATAAAACGAGGATAAAATCGTTTCAAAATTACCAGACGTGACATTAAAATCTTTGCAACGCAATGATTTTAAGCGAGCCGAATCGAAACATCTTATATTGAATTGTATACGTATTTTAGTTAATTTTTTTATAAGTTGCTCGTAGTTACATAGAATACTGCGACATTCGGATCTACATTCTAAAGCAGAATTATACAAAATTCTTTAGACTAAAAAGATTCAAATTAACAATGTGAAGTGAAGAGAACAAGAACACACTTTTGGTTTATTCCCATAAAGAAAACTGTTGAAGCATTTTGACATAAATAACTGACACATACATTTGGCAGATATGCCACTTCAAACTCCAAACATGTGTTTACTTTTTAGGGTTCCGTAGCCAAATGGCAAAAACCGGAACCCTTATGGATTCGTCATGTCTGTCTGTCTGTCTGTCCGTCCGTATGTCACAGCCACTTTTTTCCGAAACTATATGAACTATACTGTTGAAACTTGGTAAGTAGATGTTTTAAGATTACCGCATTAACCGCATTAACATTTTTATACAAAAATAGAAAAAAAAAAACAATAAATTTTGGGGGTTCCCCATACTTAGACCTGAAACTCAAATTTTTTTTTTCATCAAACCTATACGTGTGGGGTATCTATGGATAGGTCTCCAAAAATGATATTGAGGTTTCTAATATCATTTTTTTCTAAACCGCATAGTTCGCGCGAGAGACACTTCCAAAGTGGTAAAATGTGTGTGTCCCCCCCCTGTAACTTCTAAAATAAGAGATGATAAAACTAGAAAAAATATATGATCAATGATGTACCTACATTAACATGCAAACTTCCACCGAAAATTGGTTTGAACGAGATCTAGTAAGTATTTTTTTTTAATACGTCATAAATCGTAAACCGCAAATTACCTTTCATTCAATCAACTTAAATATAAAAAATATAGAGTTCAAGAAATGTGTGATTATGAATTTATACGGAACCCTCGGTGCGCGAGTCCGACTCGCAGTTGTTAATAATGCGATGATCTCAGTTTAGGCATACTCGTGCATAAAGACGAGACTAGTTGGTTATTCTGGTTATGTACACTCGTAGCTATCATGAGCTTGCGATGACAGTGACATCATTGGCCACAATGAAAATTCTACAATGGCTGAAGGTTAAGAGGATTATGACAGTTCTGCTTCCTCTAAGTTTGAATGATCGATCACCGGTAAGAATATTTATGACTTGTGTGACTTGTAACAGAATCGTGAAGATACATTACATAATGTATGCATGAAATAGTAGAAATCTATAAAACTTGCATCTGCATATACAGGCAAAAATAAATTAATATACTGATGACAGTAAAACAGTAAATGCGATGAACAGGCGAATATTACTTATTGTTAGTGCTAAATCCTTATCTACAAAAACACTAAACATTTTTAAATATAATATAAATATAATAACTAAAACTTTACTTGCCAAGGTAAAAAACACAAGGTAACCTAAGCATACACAGTCGTGCGTGTGGAACGGTTAACCTTACAGGCTACAAGTAAAGGCCGGGGACAAACCATAGTTAAAGGAACATGTCCTGTCTCAGAATTACAAACATTGCAAAACAAATGACAAACATGTGAGGGTCGATCGAAAACAACTAAAAATAGCGATGCAATCGACACTGACGAATCAGACATGAATTATCCATCAAACATTTACAATTCCGTATAAGTTCACTTTGTTTGTTTAGGTTCTGCTGAAACACTGTTCGGTTTGCGTCACATCTATCGATCTTCAACCTCAACTTTGGCGCATCCAACGGAATCCAGACAGGACCTTGCATATAAGCTGCTAAGCTTTTTTTCGCGTTTCGTTTTGTTCATAATTCCAAGCATCGTCTGTGGCCAGTCTAACATTTGAGGCCTTCACCTTTGACGCAACTAATAAATGCAATGTATACGTGCAGACAGCTTAGAAAGGCAATCGTATACGGATAATTTTGTAACCAATCTTAGTGTTCATATTTGATTTTGCAAAGTCTGAAAATCCAACCAACATACACAGGACCCAGAAGACGGAACGTAGTGGTTATTTCCAATGACGATAGCGCGGTTAATAATATTCAGTGATTAGAGCCTCTTTAATTATGACAAAACATCAAAGACAATTCCACGTTATAGAAGATAAGGGGACGTTTATTAAATCGATTAACTGAATACATCAATTTCATGATACTCAAGACATCTTACATAACAGGTAAATAAAACTGACATTAGCGTATTGTTGTAAACTATAAAAGTAGTAGCACTAGCTGCTATTAAATAACCCAGGAAGGAAAGTGAAAGTAATAAATGTTTGATTGATCATAAAATAATCAAGTACTCACTAAAAATAATTGACGATGAAAGTAACTAAGCAATTCTAATTAACGTACCGTAAACAAATAACAATACAATAACTATGTACAACTATGACAAACCAAAATCAACAAAGACACTGAATAGAAAGCTTTATTCTATTTCAAACACTTCCCTTAAAGGTCGTTGCAAGAAAGCTGCACCAAGGATCGTTTCACAAAAAGCGTATTATGTCAAAATGACAGTATCGCATCATTCACCGATCAACATAATTGAGTATATGGATGACTCAGTGTGAAAGTGTGCTGCGTTAATCGATCATAGTATACGTCAATCAAACGTTTCTACACTGTACTTTGACGCGAAAGACTGCACTGTACAGTATTATTAATTATGAACGCATATGTTGAGGCCACGAATGAATAATCATCACCTTATGGAAAAGCAGAATTCAAAAGTAATCTCACATACTTACTATAATGACTGTAAGAGTATAAACGTCATTGGATTAGTGTGAATATAGTGTGTTCTAGGCTTAAGTGAAACTGGTAGTTGACTGCCAGTACAGAATATTGTTTATATAGCATACAGATTTTATATAGGCAATGTAAAAGAACTGAAAATGTCATGCCATGCAAATCCAAGCGATAAGATTAAAATTTTGCAATTTACTATTAAGGGCTATTTAGTGTAAATTTTAATTCACAATTTATACTTGATGCAGTATTAGGTACTACGTATGCTTTAGGTATCCCATATGTTTTAGGCTTTAATGTCACTTGACGATATAGACAGATAATTTAGGTTAGTATCACGAGAATTTAACATGACGAACTCTTTGTAGTCGAGGTTAAGCTTTGTGGATTTTCTTTCTCGTCTCATTTTGTTATTCTTACATCCAAAATAAGTGACCGCGGCTACTTGGCGTTGCATTTAGCATTATCCGACGTTCCGAGTAGAGCAATTATCGCTGAATTAACACCTACAGACGGACACGGCTGTACCTTAAGCTTATAATAATATATCATGCTACTGTTTTTGCTACGCTCCCACGAACGATTTTCATAGGTTTAACGCAATATTCAACTTAAAATACTTAAGCCAAGATCGCTATACCAATAAGCTGATACCAACCTAACCCACCGGAAAATGGGATTCTTGCTCTACGTTGGTCATAAATGATGGTTGACGAGCTGTATAAAGACTTGGGAACTTCATTCCATCGTTAAGACTTTTTGAGGATTATATACATGGTATTGGAATCTCTAGGTTCAGCAGAAATAAATAGCATGTCTACAAGCTTATAAATATAGACTGGGCTCTGGCAAGCGATTACGTGCATCATACTTATGCAACTACCGTTAACCTTAAACGTCGGACGTTGTCATATCTTTCCATTTTTCTAATTTCTGAAACTACCACTTACGAGTTTACTCCATAAATGGATAAAACCAACTTTATAACACATCAAATATTATATCTTTTAACTTCAGGCTTTATACTTTGATGTTATAGTTGTTTTTTGCACATTTAATATCTATTTTAATTGAGCAGCTGATCTTTGCCACTAGCCACACGAGTATTGTCATATGCGAATTTTCTAGTTTAGTTTTTATTTTAAAGAACAAAAAGGCATTAAGCTATTGAGACTGTATTGAGATATGCTGTTGACCAGAGGCGGCTCGTGACTTTATTTTCTGGGTGTTCACAAAAAATTGAAAGGTGCGCTAAATCATCAACACCCGTTTCAGTCCATGCAGACTCACCACCAACGCCGGCGCCAACTCCAAACACCAGACATGGGATACAAAACAATTTATTGGTTTCTTCACAACCACACATCCAAGGTGTTTTTAAATACTGTTCGGGTTTAAACACACGCGTAAAACTTTTAGTTTTCGTAGTACATTTTTGCGTCAAGGCGATTTCAGGCCGTGGTGGCCCCTTTGGTTTTAGTTCGAGACGCTTTTCTAAAGTCTTTTCACAGTTTTTAATAAAAGATACAGTGTATTGTTCCATTTTTAGCACAAATAACGCATAGAAACTATTTTTTAATAGCCAAATAACACAAAACTGTCGTATTCGCGCGAATAGTGAGTGACAGTTGACTTGATGAGACGCGACGTTTATTTACATAAGATCGGCAACAGCGCATAATTAGCCACACCACTTAGCATTGTCACCTCGCCGCAACCTGGCAACGTAACGCAGGAGCAGCGCTCCAGATTAGGCTAATTTCTCATACGAAATCTTTTGTTTCACGTACCGGGCCGTGTCGATGTTTCTCTTTCGCACTCATTGAATTCAGTATTAGGCATTGTACTGAACTTTGTTTCATAGGAGCGCAATCGCTGGCGCTCCCCTAGGTAACAACTTGACACCAAATCTTATGCTTGAAAACATTTCAACTTCGTACGTAGTTAATTATTTCTAGTAAATGCTATTATGTGTACGTATATGTATGCTTAAATATATAGGTGGGTAGCAGATTAAAAATACATTTTTATTATGTACTTAGTTACTATTTTTTGTGGGAGTGCACTGCACCAGCGCTCTTTAGGACGAGCCGCCTCTGCTGTTGACTACGCATATCATTCATTAAAAAAAAAAACTATAACTGAAAACCTTTTCTGAAAGCTGAATTTATTTATAAACAGGAACCAAACACAATGTATAGTAGGCATCCCGCTACGAAATCAGTCAAGGTATACGTATTTTGATAAATTCAGATTAGATCGAAAATACCATGACCCAGGTGGTTTATAGAGGGAAAATAAGAGTTGAAAAACAAAATAAGGGTCAGCCTTGTCTCTGTAAACTAATAGAAGGCAAGGCAGGTGCAGCAGTATGACTTGTTCATATCGTAAAGCAGGTACTGCAAGAGGACTCGTTCATCATCTCTTCTAGTGGCCGTGAAGATGTTTTCCCATAGATGGCGAACAGTGCATAATTATCGACAATTATGACGGTCAAGCACTAGTTGCTCTAGGAATTTTGCAAGTAAATGGAAAACGAGATTACTTGCATACGCTGAAAGTTGATTCAATGTGACAAATCGACGGTCCCAACGTACAATCCCATAAGTGGTACTCGTAGTTAGGTGATTTTCAGTTTATGTTTGCGTGACATTTTTGACTTTTGCAGTTTGGGTATTGTACGTAGGGACCGTCGAAATGATAAGCATAAGAGGCCCTTAGGCCTGTACTGTACTTGCATACTTTTTTAACACAACTTAAGTGATGCTTAAACGTAAGATAAAGTTCCTGTAATAATAGTGAAAACCCCAAGATGTTTTATGGGCCTATCTTTGATATAGATGCTTGACATATTGGCTGATGAAAACGTTATATTTTTTTAAAGTATAAACCCACGCTAAGCTGCAGTAAAAGCCACAATTGCTGGTCTCTTGAGAACAGTAATTCAAGAAATAATATAACTAGTGATGAAAGGTAGACTACATGGCTTTTATGATTAAATAGATAAACGGCGGCCCTCTTTGAATATAAAGTAACCAACCAATAAACTTATATTGAAATGTATACCAATTACCTCAAATGTCATTTATACTATCATAAATTTTAAAACGATTAACGATCTAACGTATAGGAAGAAAATCGGACACTAGAAGAATGTGTCTCATCTAGTACTCTTAAAAGGCTTTTACTAAAGCAATGCAATTAAATAGAAAGTTTACCTGTAATTTCTTCTTATTTTTAGTTTATCGTGTTTTAATACACTTAATTAATCGGAATTGCTACGGTTAAACAATGCAAGTAATTATTATCTAAGTTTTTGAGAAGGATATTGTAATACCGCCCGGATATGGAGCAATCTTGTTATAAATTTGTAGCTGCAGTTTACCGTTTTATATACAAGGTGTAACAGAAAGGTGTGATAATACTTCAAGGTGGGCTTCTACTCATCAAACTGAACAACTTTTGTTCTACAACTTCGTTCAAATAGCAAAAAAAAATTTGTACTTTTCATACAAATCCATCAGCTGGCGAGCCAAGTTTGTATGAAAAGTCCAAAAAAATTTTGCCAACGTTTTTATATCCTGGTAGGAGACGACCTCAACCTTTTTCTTCAACTGTTTGGAGTAGCTCCGTCTTGGTCTTCCCCTTCCTCTCACTCCATTAATTTTTCCCTCCATTTTATGTTCCTAAAGAAGGAGTCGTGTCTTAACAAGTGTCCAATCATTCGGCCTCGTCTATTCTCTATGGTCCTCAACAAGCATCTCTTCTCATTCACCATCCTTAACACTTCTTCATTCGTTTTCTTCTGTGTCCAGCTTATGCGTTCCATCCTTCTCCAGCACCAAATTTCAAAGGCTTCCAATCTCTCTCTATCTCTTTGTGTCATCACCCAAGTTTCACTACCATACAACGTGATACTCCAAATATACACTTTTATCAGGCGCTTCTTGATTTTTTAGTAGTATTATACAGGATGTTAAAAAAGTGCGTTTGCAATTTTAAGGGGTTACCCCGAATTAATTATAGAACACAGAAAAAATATTCAAAAAATCCAATCTAAAATTATTATTTTCAGACTCCGACACTAATTCTGAATAGTGAATCAATAATTTGTATGGGAAACTGAAGAAAAATTTGCAGAGCGGATTTTTTCAATATTTTTCTGTGTTCTGTACTCGATTCTGAGTAACCCATTAAAATTTCAAACTCACTTTTTTTAATACCCTTTATTAACTCTTATGCGTGAAGTCTTTTAAGTTTTTGATCTGAGCATTCATACAGCACTAAGCGAAGAAGGCATTTTTAAAATACATGTATTGTGCATGCCATCATTATAGTCTCTTTAGTTGATTTTCTGTCCAATCTCATTAGTGCCCTATTTCCTGAAGACATTTATCTTCGTCGATCAGCTGACGTCCACTACGAAGCAACTCGTGTTCAGGACCATTAAATAGCTGTTCATTACTGGCATAATTTTAATGGTTTTGGTGATTGTTGCGATGTGATATAAATAAAAATATTGTGGGAATATTTAATTTGCTTATATTTACCATGCTCGGCTCGTACAGACCAATGTCTGTACAACCAAGCAAGCGTTATTATTTTATAAGATACAAAGAAATCTTTACTTTCCTTCGCTTTTCAATTGTTTACGCATTATTTTCCACTATAATAAAGAATCAAGTTCATTTGTACAATTTTCAATGTAAATTACGCTTTGATTATATTGCACCAAAAAAATAATTGATTTTAAATTAGCTTTTCCGCATTGTGCATCATCAAATGCAAATTTCTAAAATTTTGAACGATATTTTTAAATGATATTTTACACACAAGTATCCCAAGTCATATTATGACTAAAACTATGTCTGAAATAAACGTTTTAATCACAGATTAATACATTATCTACAGTAGAAATAATTACAAAAACGAAGCCTTCCTTCGTAACTAATAAATTTAGTAATGATAGGCAAAACGATATCTTCCAGAAACCACATCAATAAGTATTGAATCCATCATTGTCACTTGTGATCCTGGCGACCAGCTTTAAGCGTATCAGCCCGGACTGCAAGTGTATTTCATTGGTGTATTCCTTACCTGCAAACAAAGAAAAATCTTCATTAGATATTTAGGATTTCAGATTAACAAAAAACAATCTTGCGATTAATTGTATCCTTTCTTTCTCAGAATTAAACCTTAAAGTAGTAAGTTTAGTTTATTTACCTAGCATTATTTCTTCTATGGTTTAAGTCTAACAAAAACGGAACGAGAAATAGCTGTTTTTGTTATCTGTGTGACTTAGTAGATACATATTAGGTACAATTTTTTATGATTAGTGTTGACAACGTCATTTCTGTTTATCGTACCATGACTAATAAGCACATTTTTCTCCACAGATCCGAAGCACGAGCCCTTGTTAGCGTTAATGGCAGTTTGCTGGCCCACTGACCACTTTCCCTAGCTCAATGATGCGGTTAGGCAGACAGTTACCTAAACAGAAAGTGCTTTCCCCGATTATGAATAGATAGACAAATTAAAGAAAAAGTACCGGTCATTCGACCACATATATTAGTATTTTGTACGTTAGGATAGTTTATTTTTAATAATTCTTAAATGAGATTAGGATGAGTGTTAAGTAATGATGAAGAGGAACAGATAAAAGAAGAGAAATAAGAGGTAGAGGTAGGGGTAAAGCAAAACTACTCTTTAACAGTAAAAGCAAAACTGCTATTATATCGTGTCAAGAGTTTAAGATCGGCTTTCTAAGACGAGGAAAAGAAGGAAGGGAAAAAACTAAACCTAGAGTAGAGCACTTTATTAAACTGAAGTAGAGGACTGCTAAGCCGCAGTTACAAACAATTTAAAACATTGTTAAAGTAACGTTTCTTTTATTGTCAAAAATTTTAAAGTATTATCGATTTTAAACGACACTAAAACTAATAATCCTATTATGGATTACTTAGACACTTGTAAAATCTTGATAAGAATAGGCGATAATACTGACAAAGTCTTAAAAGAAATACAAGAATTGAGTAAAGATATAGCAACATTATATCTTTGCCCTAAGCAGATTAAAATACAATATGTAGTATGTTAAGGTTAGTATAATTCAGAATTTATCGATATACATATTAATTCCGCTTACGAAATCTAGATAAGATAAAATCATATATTCTTGGTAACCGTTGTTACCATGCAAAAAGATGGAAAAACGTGCAAGAGCCTGCGTTAAAAAACTTATTGAGAATCCCTATATCGAAACCGGTTGCTAAGGAGTCAAACGACGGGGATTTTTTCAACATATCTGGTGATGACGTCATGTGCTTTGTCAGACAAATGATAACGCCAACAAATCAAACAAAAATTATGGATATGAAATTCTGGGTATAATTTCACGCAAAAATTACAGGAACACACATGATGTGTTCGCTTATACATATTCGAAGAAATAAATTGCGAGATTCAAGTAGAAGATGAAGTGTGGATACTACTTTCGATCCCTACTTACTTACTCTCGACTTATGGTTCGATCCCCACACAGGGCAAACTTTGCTCTGAGTCTGGGTGTATAATATGTATATATGTATGTATTTAAATGTATATGTGTATGTATATCAGTCTCTGGTTCCCAAGATAAAGGGAATCCTAGTTTGGGGCCAGATGACCGTGTGTGATTTGTCCCGGATATTATACGAAATAATAGTATTCTTAACTTCGAAAAAGATTTTAGTTCACGTCTATGTCTCTACTAGAGAGAGAGTAGAGCTCTAGCTTAACTGAGAAGGTGTTTATAAAGAATGGACTCATCATCATCATAATCATTGGCCTTTTGCGTCTATAAAAGATGATTTAGTCAGTAGCGCAGAGCACAGGTAGTGACTGTATAACCCGACACGAGACCCGTACAGTCGATACAAGTCAGAGTCCACTTCAGACTTCATAACCACTGCATGGCATCGCCTCGAACCAAATAGGGTTTTTCACCATTTTTTGAAAAGTATCTCAAATTGATCATTAGGTGATAAAAAGTAAAAAAAAAAAATTTATTTTTTTTGAAACCTATAAGTACCCCAAAAATACATTTTAAATTACCATTTCCAATTAGCGCGCGAAAACGATAGCCGCCATGATGCTTAGGTCGTGACGTCATTTCAGGAGTAAAGAAAACAGCTCTGTACTAAAATTTTGACACATATCGCGAACAAACTGTCATTGTTTACCACTATTGTGACGTCACCTGACAACTAGCATGGCGGCTGTCGTTTCAGACATTTGAATAACAGATTAAAAAACTTGATTTTAGTAAATCAAAAATAAAATGTTTTTTCTCATTTTATTGTATAGAAATCATATTAAATCGATTAAGTATTACAAATACCACAGTAAATAAGCAGTTTTAGACGTTTTCTTGTATAGAGTAAAATACCCTATTATGAAAACGTAATAATGAATAGAGTTTATGGAGTATGTAACGGTTTAAGAAGATTGTTCGGGAAACTCATCATTTAGGTTATTTACTTCACAGACCAATATAAACGATACACCAATACACGATATGAAGTCACCTGCAAAATAACACGTGACAATTTACTCAATACTCTTCGTTTAGCGTTCGTATGAAGAGTTGATAATTAAGCCGACCTTGTCTACTGTAAGATGTCCCGCTTGCCATGCGTGATGATAAATATGATCCAAAGAATATTGACACACATTCAGTTATTATTTCAAATAGATGTGAGGTGGCATTACTATTCGATTTCAGGAAAGTCTTTGAACTACTTATTCAAATGTGAACTATAAGTATTTTGGACTGAAACAGTAATATAGAAGCGAACTTAAAGCCAAGATGGAAAGTACGCTATAAATGATTCTGGAAACACATATATCCTGTTGCAAATACGATTAAACATAAATAGTAAAAATTTAATTTCCATTATCTAATTATTGAGCTGCTAATCGATACGTTCCGGTCAAAAACATTAGAAGAGCCGCTTCAAGTGAATTAACATAATTAGGCATTGATTAGAAATGTTCGTGACCTAGGAATGTCTTTGAAAGATTTACTGCAGAGAAAACAGATGCACAGACAACTGTAGAAGAAACAAATGAATACAGTACTACGCTGTACAATCCATCCATCAACGGAGCTATAAATAACGATATTGGAAACTGTTCCTTGAAACCACAATTACTAGAAAGAAACCAGGCAAATACAATACAATACAAAATGCGGAAAACACGCTTGTAGCTCTGACAAGATGGATGATTTACAATAACAACAGATGTGAATAGAGAATATATTAAGAAAACAAATGTCCTAGTTAAAAGATTGTCATTAGCATATTTTTCAAACAGAAAAGTATGATACTTATACATCATATTGATCTCTGTAGGTAGGTATTATTAATTTATTACTTTTGGTAGAGATATACAAGTCTCCAAAATAAATTACACTTGCGATAAGGCGAGGAGCTTTTTTGTGGGAGGATCTTGGATGATGTTGTCACAAAATGTTTCGCGTAACATATACCTAGTTACGATAGTTAGTTCTCTCAGCTCCATTTTCTTTTTTCAGAAATAATATCAAAGTAAGCCTGTTTATGTTTCAATGTATTTGCAGTCTAGAGCCAAAGCTCAATTACATCTCACCACGTCTAGACTCTAGACTAGATTGTTCTAACTCGAATATACCTAATTACCGGTTTATTGTATTGTCTTTAATATGTTTGCGCGCGTATGGTTCACTTCACAGGGTGAATAGAGCATTAGCATGATAGCTATCTTTGCTTTTTGCTGGCAAATTGTGTAATACTGTCAGTGGGTTAGTGAAGGAACTAGTTTGTGTGTGTTATCTTATATCTCCTTCAGTAGCTTCTTTCTCTGTATCTAGAACATTAGTTTTTGAAAAGTTATTTTTTTTTAAATAACAAAAAGTTTCTCTTTAAAATTACTTTGTCTGTTTTCCAGTCACGCAGTCGCCAGTTCCACGATAGCTATTTGATCTTTTTGGTCTCTCTAATTCCAAGTCGTCACACTGAGGCTAATTGCTCGGAATAAGCTAAAGTGGTTAGCGTCAATGACATTAATAACGTGACCGTGTCGGCCTGGGAAACGAATTAAAGAAATAAACGATGTAGCTAAGGAAGAAATGAGGAGGTACTTAGAGATTAATTCAGTGTCCGCAAAGATTTCTATGAAATAACTTCAGTAAAAAAACAATCTAATATTTTGTCATCTATCACTATATTGTATTCAGCTATGGACGTTTATGCTCCTACTAAATGTTATTCGTCTTAATAAGGGTGTAACAGAAAGGTGTGATAATCTTACTTACAATGCTAAGAAATCTGTTTGTATGCTTTTTCATTACGGAAAAACGCTAACGCCAGCCGTACCCGTTTTCCTGGCGGGCTCTAGGTTAGAGTGGGTACAGTCGTTTAGATACCTGGGTCACGTGGTGAGCCGCGACCTGCGCGACGGGCCCGACCTGGACCGCGAGCGCCGCGCACTTTCGGTACGCGCGAACATGATTGCTCGCCGTTTTTGTAAATGCTCGCAGAGCTCTAAATTAGCGTTATTTGCTGCATACTGTCAGCCTCTTTACACTCCACAACTGTGGACGCACTATACCAAGGAAGAATATCGTCAACTGAAGGTGCAGTACAATGACGCGTTTAGAGTTCTGTTCAGATTGCCAAGGTATTGCAGTGCCTCTTTGATGTTTGCCGAGGCGGGTATTAAGGGCCTCGACGCTCTGATACGCCATCGAGTTTCGAAATTCAGAAACGCCGTCTTTGGATCGCAGAATACTCTTATCCAAACGATTTGTAACTATTGTTGTAATTATTGTAAAAATAATATTTTTCAACACTGGACTAACTTATTATTCAATAAGTTTGCTGTATGAAACTGATAAATAATTAATAAATTATTAATTGTTATAAGGACATTCTGGACACTTGTATTATGGATCTCTGTAATCTGAAATAAATGAATTTTATTTTTTTATTTATTTATTTTTTATTAATACTTCAAGGTTGGCTTTTACCCATCAAACTGAACAACTTTTGTTCTACAACTTTGTTCAAATCGCAAAATTTTTTTTGGATTTTTCATACAAATCGATCAGCTGGTGAACCAAGTTTGTATGAAAAATCCAAAAAATTTTTTGCGATTTCAACAAACTTGTAAAACAAAAGTTGTTCAGTTTGATGGGTAAAAGCCAACCTTGAAGTATTGTCACACCTTTCTGTTACACCCTATATATTTTATCATTGCGATTTAAATATAATATGGCATAAATATGAGAATTCATGTTTTCATCAATTCATCATCTAAGCGTAAACTTCATGGAAGAGACCCATGTCCCAGCGGTGGGGGCACTATGGGTGGTGTTTCTGCAAATTGTACATACAGTGGACATACGAAGAAGTGATCGAATCCAGAAATGGCCGTCCTAAGAACTGGCCTTATCAAGAAGTGGTTGAATCCAGAACTGGTCAAATCTAGAAGAGGACATTTTAAGAAGTGGACGCCGATCGCCTAAACGATGGGTTGTTAACGTGAATTATTTATTGGAATCGGAATTGACTTTGCTGAAGATAATTCCGAGTCCGTAGTAGGTAATTCTGATATATTGTGTTATCTGAAGTACAATACTGATAAAATTGATAAAGATACGATTATTCTTTATCTGTATAAATAATTACCTACAAACACATATACTTACACATATGCATGACTAATAATAAAAAAAAGCTTATAATGGAGTTACATCTAATACGTGCCTCAAATAAACCTTATGTCCCTCACATTAATCCTATTATTTCGTATTGTAAGGTTAAAAAAACATACATAAATCAATTTAGGAAGACACGGTTTAATGTAAATAGATTATGATGAAACGCAGACACCATTTTAAAAGCAGTAGTCAGTTAAGAGATGGGAACAGAGCTAGGCAAGTAAACAGGAAAACAACGCAAGTAAATAGGAAATGTAATAATGGAATTTTACACTATAGGTTTGGCATTTATAATAATCGAACACCTTATTATTACTAGATTAGATTAGATAAAGGTCATGCGGCTAGTGTGGTCGCATCGATCACGCAAGTTAACTGACTACAGACACAGTCATAACCTGGATGGGTTTGACTGTTAGTTGCATTATCTCATTTATCTCGACCGTTATTATGACTGTCTAGGCTGTGCGTTGTCTGTCAGTCAGTCAGTATGTCACATGAAAATATAGTACTGTTTTTTATGTATAGATAGATGTATAGCTTAATCATATTCTTCCCTTTGGTCCTCATTCTATAAATCATTATTAATTTTCCTACTGTCTCTTGCTTACATCAGCTCTGTTTTTCGAAACAAACCAATCATCATTTTGGTTGGTTTTTGGTGCCAACATTTTAGTTTGCTTTAGTTAGTCATTGTGGACACATGACTTTTTAGTCACTACAATGTTTACTTTATGACTTGGTCGTCCTACTTTAAGTATGTTACTTTTCTTGACTAGTCTGTGACGTGTGACTAATCTAGGCACTTTCTCCGAGACAAAACACACAAGTGCGGTTACCAGTTACCACATAGGTACTACACGATGCGCGGACGCAAACGCGGCAATCTAATCGGGCGTGACTTATCATCTCTGTTTATCGACAAAACGCGACTCGCTAACAATGGCCAAACTGTGGCTGTGATGTGATGCAACTTCAGTAGACCGATAACAGAGAACATCCTGTATATCCTGTATATGCAAACTAATATAGTTAGAACTGCTACTGTTAGAGCAGCTATTCTGTTAACTTGATCGCAATAAAAAAAGCTTTTGCTAACTACCTTTTATCATTAGTTGAGGATGTCATTTCATGTTTTGTTCCATAATATTACATTACAACACGTATTCATTTACGCTCTTTTTAACCGACTTACAAGTTACAAAAAAGGAGGTTCCCAATTGCATTGTTTTTCTAGTGTACGAGTATGTTACGCGATATTTTTGCAGACAATTTTTTTGACAAAATTAACAATTTTTTTGTTATTACGACTGAAGTCGATAAAGTGTTTATCGTAAATTATTATTCCTACGTTGTTATCAGAAGCGTTTGAAATTGTAACTGTAGCATGAAATAATTAATTTTTGAATGCGATAGCCCAACAGTTTTGTATTTTTAAGTAAATTATTAACAGAGTGATAATTTTTGTATGGTTTAGTAGCAATCTCTACAATTTTATAGCTGCTGGCTGTACTAAAATCGTGCGTGATAAATTATCGTGAGAAAGCTTACACGTTAAACAATGCCATCTTTGGTAATGCTGTAGTCGACTAAGTAACCTCATTCCATCGAATTGAATTATGGCTGCCGACGAGCCGATTTAGGCATTCAGGTAACTTGGGACATAAAACACTGTCTTATCTATGATTATCTATATATATTACACCTAATCTTTGTGTTGTGTTGCACCAGAATACTACGACAATTTATCGCGACATATCGTCTTCTCTTTCTAACGTCATAACGAAAGAAAGAGACACCATCTGTATTAAGTAGCGGCCTGCTATAAGTTTAATGTTTGCGCTAACGATTAAGATTAGTGTGAAATATTATTTTGAAGAATTTTAAGGAGATTTGTTACGTAACAGGAGTTTACAAAATAGAGAAGGGAAAAGCCTTTGCAATGAATTACTATAGGATAGGAATAAAGCGATTGTGGCTTGATTCAGCTTGCATGGTACACCAGCAACCGCGGAAGTGGGGGGCAGAGGGGGTCAAATGCCCCCCCTAAAATGAACCGGGGGGTGGCGCGCCCCGTCCAAAAAAGCGCTTCTTCTTCGAGACTAGATGCTTGCATGTGTCAATGAGGGAGGAAGGAAGCATTGTTTCAAAACAGGTTGCCCCCCCCCCCCGTGATGGAGTACTATGTTCGTGTCACTTTGTTTCAAAAAAGTTTGCCCCCCCCGTGCTGGACTACTTCCGCGGTCCCTGTGGTACACTGACTTCAGACAGACACATAACATGGACGGATTTAACTGTTGGTGGGATGTGTTTCGACTATTCCGTGCACGTTAAATTGTTGTTGCCTGCTGCTATCAATAGTCAATAGGCAGATAGGCAGTATATGCACAAAATACACACATACAGAAGGTCCGCTCAATACGCTCACTAAAATCCTAAGCATATACATGCTTATAGACGTATACGGTCGTTATAGGCAAGGTCACAATACTGTTGTGATACTTTGCCGCGTGAACTTGCCTCATGTATATGCTTACGGATTTAGTTGTTTGTATTGAGCGGACCTTCTGTGTCTATTTCTATGTCTATAGGATGGTGGCGTATCGGGAGCCGGGTCGTTCCCTTCCATCAAATATGGTTGAGGGGAGCGATGGCTGACTCTCGCGTTATACTCGTGATCGGGTGCTGTCCGTGTGAACTGGCCTGCTCTTGTCATTGGTTTTTTGGAATTTGTTAGTCATTAGCTACAAACAATTTTTACTTTTATCTCTTTTGAATCCTTTCTTTATTCTTATTTTTGTATATTTTATTTACAGACATGACATTGTATAATTCATTTATTGATCTAGCATTAAGATGTAATAGAATATAAGACTTAAAAAAAAAATGTGTTGGAGGGAGTTTCTTTAGGGCCCGCCGTTTCTTCTCACTCCGCAAACACTTCCCGAAACGGTGGGTATACGAGTTCCGAGTGGTAGGAACCTCGTATTAGGTAGATAAAAGAATGACGTTCGAAAAGTGTACACTGCTACCTACTTCGAATAAAATATTTTCATTTTCATTTTCATTATTTTGTGGTATAGGCGACATGAAAATTTCTAACACCCTAGCCCCACGAGCAAGCCAGACTTGGCTCCCGTGTAAGGAGTATACCTGTGCCCCAGAAGTGCAATAAGTTAGGTAATGATAATGCTATTTATGCAAAACTCAAATCTTAACGGTTAACCTTGTGTTTTTAAATAATCAGTTTCGTTCAAAATTATCGGTGATTAACGGATCAGCATCAATATTTGCAAATAGTGCCATTTGAATTTCTAAAAAAAAAATATACATACATACTTCCAAACATTCCAAAGATAACTAAAACATCCCGAATCAACATCAGCCTCATCCTAAAACCACGTCAAAACCTTGCCAAGTCAAAACAACCGTTTCGCCAATATCAGTACGAGATGAACTCTTGCATCTGAACACAGTCGGTTAGTCAATAAGAATAATAATGCGACGCTTGCCTGATTCCGGTTCTGAGATGAGTCAGTGCGATCGACCTTACGCCGACCTTTCTGTCAATGGAGGCTATGAAACAGCCAACGATTTGGATTTTGTTGAAATAACATCATTTATAATACCTGAAAGCCTTCTAAAATATATGGTTTAAATAAAAATATGTTTGCAAGCTGAGCCTTAAATATAACATAAGATAAATACAACCTCAAAAATGTATCATACGAAAACTAACAATAACGTAGGGTTGATAGCGAACCTGCTTCTTTAAAGCTTAAACGAAACAATTCTGTTGTGAAATAAAACAGAGAACTCAAATCATGCGTTTAGTTAGGTAATTCTAGGTTGCGACTCAACCCTTGGGACATGATTGTGTATGATGGACATAAAAAAGAGTGAAACAGAGATTGTTTGTCATCTTAACAAACAGTTCAACAGAACTGCTATGATATCTGCTATTTTAGTGCCACATAAGAAATTGCATCCTCTCTTTTCTGATTAGCATAATACCCTACTCACTTATTAAAGAAGGTGGTAATTCACATTCGTTCTATTTGAGTTTTCTATAATTTACATAACACTCAAAGAACTCATAACTATAATTACTATGGTAATTACCTCCATTAGGCGTTAAAATCTTAAAAGGTGAGCCGGAGGTAGAGTTTCCCTAAATGGATTATGGTATTACCGAGCCACGTTATTATAATCGCATCAAGTTATTTTAGGCATTTCCCTAAGGGATTTATGTATGGACTCAGTTTAGCATCGATTAGTAATAAACTTAAATATTGCTAGTCCGGTACGGTAATGACCTTTCCTATTACAAAACCTCACTGACATTGACATGTCATGCATATTCCCATCTATAGTAGGGTTAAGTAAATACTTTACTAGACGGACAATAAATGGTCGGATATTAGGTACAATAATATTCTAGAGCAAGATTTTAGAAGATTCCTACAACAGCTTCCGATTATTAAATTCAGATCCGGCTCGAAGGACCAGAAAAACTTCATTACAGAATGTGCTGTTTAGTTTGTTAAATGTTTTCCCAATTTAAAGAATTCTCAGTTGGAACAGAGACGGTAAAAAATCATCGGACAGCCGCAGGAGGCGTGGCGGCAGCCTCACGCAATTGTGTACATTCTCAGATTTGTAGGAAAAGTCCGGCAACTTAAATACTTGTGTAATTGAGATGAGATAGAGAGATTTATAAATTGTTGAGTACAAGAAACGGAATTAATTTCAGTCAATTGTACGAAGGCGTGTGATTCGGATAATACAATAGTTCTGTAATTGAGATGAAAGATAGACATACATTGGCATTGTTGAGAATTTAAATTAAATAAATAACAGTTAATTGTATGAAGACGTGTTTCGTTCACTTAACATTAATTTTGTCGTCTGCCGTTCCAGTCAAGAAGTTACGAAGAGAAATATCATGTCTAGAGATACGGCCAGATAACTTCCCTTCAGTAGGTCTTACAAATTGTGGGTCATTATCATGAATTTAATCTCCTATATCCAATTTAATGCTCATTGAAACATCAGAAACAAATGCAGCTTGCCTGCATGATATGTCATGAATTGGCACTATTTTGCATTGTCTATGCATTTATTTTCTTTTATGTTCTATTTTCCTGCAGGTAGTATAATTGGGTGCAAAGTTAGTCACTCATCAAGTCACAAAAAAAAACATAATCAAATTATCTTGACATTTCTATAGAGTTAATTTGCATTAAAGTCCGTTTGATATGACATTTCGCTTATAAAATAACTTGAAAATAGAAGCGCCGTCGTTTGAATTTCGAAGGAGCCGTTTGTAACGGCTGACAGCTGCGCGGGGGCACGCCATGTGCGTGGAACGCGCCCTCGAGCCTTCCGACTTGTTTAGTTAAACTGCTGTTTGGGTTATGCTGGCTGGAGGCTTGATATTTAAATTATCTATGTATGTATGTCATTATCTATGTACTTCATCCAGAATATTATTTTGGTATTTCTTTGTTTTCTTT
The DNA here is from genome assembly GCA_958295455.1 of Coleophora deauratella. Lineage (NCBI taxonomy): Eukaryota > Metazoa > Arthropoda > Insecta > Lepidoptera > Coleophoridae > Coleophora > Coleophora deauratella. Next base: position 3,454,352 of record OY282406.1, read on the forward strand.
ATCTAGTATAGATATGGATTTACTCATCATTTCCACAAAAGATTGGATTATGTGAACTACAAAAATTGCAAAACCATTATAGTTTGTAAAACTATTTCCTATTGACTGATCATAAATTAAGTAATCGCGATTTTGCCACCGACCAACTATCCAGAAGATATTACGCGCACTATGCAGACCCAGACGATATCAATGCCAACCAAATTGACGAAAGAGACAGCAAATGTCCTTCCGATTCGGACGCGATAAACAGCGTCATCTTTTATACACTATACTAAACTCAAAACTCAAACTCAAAATGTTTTTTATTTAAGTAGATGCTTTACACATGCTTTTAAATCGTCAATATATTTTTCTACCTAGTACAAAGTCCCTACCACGCGGGACTTGTACACTCAACGTTTCGGGAAGTGTCTGCGAAGCGAGAAGAAACGTCGAGCCCAAAAGAAACTCTAGTACAAAGAACTATCGTGTCTTAATAGGTAAATAAGGTCTGCAAGGTGGTCAATTATAATTACTCAACTCGCAAGAGTTACGTGCTGCTTATAATATTAATTGTGTGTTGGAGGCCTGGCGTTGGGAAAAAAAGCTGCTTTTCAGAAAAAGTCCCCTCTTTGGGGCGAACTGTACAATATACTTATTAAATTAAACCATTTTTAAACGGTCGATTTCTTAGGGAACATTGGATGGTAAAAGAAAGATTTCAAATTAATAATGAGGTTAGTTGTTTTAAATTCTATATTTGCTTTTATGGATAGTAAAAGAGATACAAAAAGTAACCATAAATAAATAAGACAAATATTTCGGTAAAGAGGTCATATACTGAGGAGTTGAGGACAGAAAATCTGGAAATTTAAACACACCACAAATAAAGAACATTGCTACATGTCTAAGAGTATACCTAGATCTAATCTGAGAGCATTTCACTAAAATGTATGTTCTGTCCCCACAGCTGGTATAAGATTAATGTAAGACGTATTAAATTGAGAATACACACTTGGATCAAGTGATATCAGGAGCCGTACAACTTAACCAGGAGTCAACTTATTAAATAAACGAATATCAAATGCACATACATGCTCAAGCGCAAGGCGCGGCACGAGCCACTCCCTGACACACCTGTCATAGAAAAAACACCAACGAGTGAGCTTATTATAGCAATGAAACCATGTGCTGTGGTTAATGAAGATATAAGATTAACGTTATCTATCATATCGTAAATACCACACAAAAGTTACAGAAAGATAGAAAATAAAAAACTTTAGTAAAAACTGTTAAATACACAAATACTAACAAATGATCGGTAAATGATATCATTAACAGCAGTAGAGTACTTGTAGATATGTTCAAAATATCGATATCGATAGTTACGTCAACCAGATATGACAAGGCAATGATAAGACAAATAAATGCTGTGCATGCTGTGTGAATTCCACGACGAGGAATTATCATTAGCAATAATACTTAACGAATTTTAAAACTATTAGAATGTTAATTGTATTATTATTATAAGAAGGAAATTTTATGAGTTATTGCAGAAGAGATTGCATCAATATTTAAGAAATCACAAACATCGAATAAAATTTGCAAGAACGAAGAAGCATTTGATAATTTAGAATCGATTAAAAGATGTGGCAATACCGTTAGTCATCATAAACCTGATTTGGAGGCAACTGCACCAATATTAGAAGCTTCTTGAACAACAAATTATAAGGAAACGGAACGCAATCAAAAATCAATTTTGTTTTTCAACCAATAAATGTAGGACGCATTGAAAGAAACTTACGTAATAATAAACCGGTACACGACAGACAGCTAAATATAAATTTAGTTGTGCTACAAATGAAACGAATAAATAACTTAGCAAATGGTGTAAATGCGTGACGAAAACATGAATTTATGTGTACACTGACACAATTCTGAAAGATGGAATCATTGTCAACAGAAGAATAAAAACATTTCATGCGCCACTGCCCCACAGTATTTAAAATTAAGAAGCTGAAGTGATATTTCGTATATTCGACTATTAAGTTCATGGCTGTTTGTTTGGATGAGCCTTGTAGATGTAGCCTTCTTGATTGATTTTGAAGTGAGAGGTGTCATCATATTCATGGTAATCTCCTGATTGTCACTGCGTATAAACGAAGCCAAAAAGGATAGTTTCTTCAAACCCAAAAAAATGCAAGATCTTGATCGCTTAATCATTTTTTATAGATATATCAATGAGCCCGAAATACGTTCAGAATAACTTTGCTCGAGAAACGGTGTGAAGATATCTATTACCAATGCTTTGTAACCATTCATCTCTTTCAATCGTATGCAATCTGGCAGAGACGGTCATATAGCGAATGTCTAGCTCTTAGCTTAGTGCATGTTGAGCCACTTATGAAATGAGGATGTAAATACACAAAATTATGATGGTAATAATAGTCTTTGAGGGCAATAACAATACAGATGTTAGTGAGTAATAAGGAAACATTATAAGTAATCTTGAACTCGTGTACAATCGAATCTCAGAACACGTCGAACCTTGAAATAAATAGGAAAATAACTGTATTGTATAATGGCGAACATGAGTGCAGTAAAAACAACTATACTTATGAACGCTACCAAGACTAACTTACTGATAGACGACGTTAAACCTTTGAAGATAAAAACTTGAAAAAAATGGAACATACGTTCCTTATTCCTTAGAGTGGCTATGTGCTCTGAGAAAGGGTTTTTCAAATGTAGATCCCTAAGAAGATGGGGTGATAAATTTGTATGAATTTTCAACAGTTTTACTATCTGTTTACGTCTAAAGTGAACACGGACGAATTCGCGGGCTCTCCACTAGTATTGTACAATGCAAACGCATAATTCATAGATACAGTACAGTCGAAGCGTTTGTAAAAGTTAATAACATGATGCATGAAAGAAATAAATGCTGTATGCATAAAATACACAGATAATAACAAAATTATACGTTGTAGGTATGAAGATGCGTACGCAAGTAAACAAACGTAGCATTAATGTTACTGAGTGTTACAAAGAAGATGTCAGTGAAAATGGGATTCTTATTGCAATTTTTTAATTGAGTACCACCACCGCCTCCGTCACGAGTCGTCGTAGCTTGTAAGCGATCTAGCTATTAAGAGTTTGGTCAAGATGAAACTGTGAATGAAATGAAACTAGTTTTACTCAAAACCCAATATTTTGTAGGTGAATGCATATAACATAAGTATGCTAGCAAAACATATGTTTCGAAGATTTTGATTACGAAGTGTCAGTTAGTTAAACTTTATCGCCTAACTATATCATACTTACGGTTTTTTTACTTGGTAGTCGGGTTTTATTTTTTGATTATTTGCACCTACAAGAAGTTAATGTATGTTATTTATTGAAAGAAAGGTTTTGACATTCAACATAAAGTTATTACTTAATCAATCACACACAATGTACTAAAAGCATTTGCGTCCCATTCAAGACTTACGCTATGCAAAATGGATGGATTAAATTGAAGAAAGTCATTTCGATAGGCGTGAAAGGTTCACCATTCAACTAAATTCAAGAGTCACAACATGCCATTGCAAGCAGTAAATGTAACGGTACAAATGCTGCCAGTGATTTACATCAATCATCAATTGAGATGTGGTATGACACCAGAGCAAAGAACATTTGAAGTAAATTTCTAGTGTGTATCTTCAAAATAAGCTGGTTGCTTGTGAAGTGTAATACAACGGTCTTAGTGGCATAACAGTAATTTCAATAGCTTCACACCAGGACGTCGCGATTTCAATTACCGGCTGTGTAGACTATCATTATGTCTTGACGGCAAACATCAACTTTAGCTGTATCATTTATACAGTATGTTAAAAAAGTGCATTTGAAATTTTAAGGAGTTAGAATTAAGTAGAATACAGGCAAAATATGGAAACAATTCGTTTCACAATCTAATTTATTTTTCAGTTTCCTATACTAAATCTGAATAGTGAATCAAGAATCAGCAATCAGCAATCACAGGTCTTTGGCAACGGACATAACGTGCAATATCTATTCGTTTTCGCTCCTACCAGAAAGTATTATTAAAACAGTATAAACAAAATCTCAACATTGAAAATTAGTGCTAAAGTTATATCTTTCATTCGGTTACAAATAAATACAAATTAATAGTGTATTACTAAGAATAACACAAGAAAACATTTTTCTATTGAGCGATCACTCAACAAGTGCGTGATACCGGCTAGGTGACTCCTTGCAGGCGAGTTCCGCACCTAACGTCTAGCGTGGACGGGTCATTTCGGCGGCCGGACATCGGAAGTGCAAGTGAAGTACCAAAGCCGACCGGGCGCGGGCAGTGCGTCATAGACTATTTAACTCTCGCCGATACGAATAGTGCCTACGGAGTGTTTGCCTCTCAGAGACAATCGTACTGAATATTTTAAGAAATCAAAATGAGGTCCTGTGATGCATGCAATAAATATATCACCATAGGTGAACTACTTGAATGCTGCAAGTGCAAGCGAAGGTTTCACTTCATATGTGTGAGTATATCAAAATCACAGTTTGTCACACAAAAGCATGAGTTGGATCGTACGTGGCTATGCCCGGAATGTGGACTCGCCGCTAAACGAGCACCTAAAAATGACCAGACCCCAGTACGACCACAGAGTACAACAACAACATCTATACTACAGAACACGGAGAAGATAATAGAGATGCCACCAAATGATGACCAGCGGTCGTTTTCACCCAGTCGGTCCGACCAGCTACCTCTGGAAGAAAGAGAAAGTTGTACACCATCAGGAGCGTCGGAGTATGTAAACACGCAACAACGTGGAGGCTCAAAACATAATCGTAGCTCCATCGTGGAAGTATCACAACCACTTACCCTGGATAGTATAGGCACTGGCAACGAGGAGCTGAAGGAGTTTACAACGGAAATTCGCTTACTTCGTGAGGAGCTTCAACTATTCCGGACCCAGATATACGAAATTACAGTATCCCTTAGTAAATGTCATGATAAAGTCGACGCGTTTAACTCGCGACTTAGTGAAACGGAAATGCGAGTAAAAATGATTGAAGAGAGGGAACTAGAAAATCAAGCTCACAAGAAAAACATATATGAGTTAGAAACACAACTCAACCACCAATGTCAAGAATTACTACGGAACGAACTGGAAATATCGGGCATCCCCGAAAAAAGCAACGAAAATCTACACCATACAGTTCTTGTCGCGGCGAATAAACTGGGAGTCGATCTTACCGATAATGACATTGACAATATCACCAGAGTGGGTGCGAAGCGCTTGGATAGAGAATCCTATCATCGCAACGTGGTGGTAAAGTTGGTGCGGCGTGTTAAAAGGGACGAACTTTTGAAAGCTGCTAAAAATAGACGTTCTCTTACAACTGAACATCTAGAACTTCCGGGACCTTCAAAGCGCATTTACTTCAATGAAAGACTGACACGAAACAATAGATTATTGTTTCGGGAGTCAAGGAAAAAAGCAAAACTACATAACTTTCGCTACTGTTGGACAAGTAACGGATCAGTTTATGTCAGAAAACGGGAGGGGGGTCCCGCGTTGCCCATCAAAACCCAACTGGACATTGATAGACTTTTTCCGGATATTATTATTATTGACGGTCCTCATATGCCTGAAAATCAACAACCTGAGTAATATAGTGTCTTTCTACACCAAACATAGCTTATCTAGTGTTCCGATTGCATGCCCTGCTCCGACAGGATCTCTAAGTTGGTTCAAGACTAATATCATAAAAGAAAACTGTGTACTCTACGAAATATGTAATATCACTACTTTTATTATTGTTATATTCAAATCTTCACTGTCTTACATAAAAAAGGATTCCACATTACTACACGTGCATGTCACTAAAACTATTTCAATAGTCATAAACTTATCTATACACTTTTTATTTAGTTCTTGATGCAATCTAATGACATATATACAGATATAGACAATACGCTTAGTGTGACATGTCACTCCTTAGATACTCTAGAGGAATGTAGTAAAATATTGAATAAAGACTATAATTTTAGAATATTAGCGCACAATATAAGAAGCATCACACACAATTTTGATATTTTCCAAGTCGCATTAGCAAGAACAAATATTACATTCGATGTTGTAGCTCTGAGTGAATGTTGGTTACAGTCCGATACCATGATCCCAACTCTAAGTGGCTATACCTTTTTTCGATCTAGTAAATACATAAATAAAAATGGAGGAGTAGTTGTTTACGTCAGAGACAAATGGAGACCAGTTTTCACAGAGCCTATTCTTGATGATGCAAATTGCATTCAAGTTGTCATTCCTGATGTTACAACAATTCTCGCGATTTACAGATCACCTTCCTTCACGGATCCTATTAATTTTTATGAGTCACTAGACACATTGTTAACCTCTCTAACCAAAAGCTACTCATTTATGATTGTGGGGGATATCAACATAAATTTACTGGCCGATCATTCTGATCGTATGGCGTCCAAAGTGAACGAGTATCTTTGTCTTACGGCCGAACATAGCCTTATACCTGCAATCACAAAACCTACCAGGCTGAATTCTTGCCTGGATCATATATTTATTCGTGCAGGACTCAGCGGTGTTTCGGCAGTTTGCAAAACTGATGTGACGGACCACAGCTTCGTAATGTTAGCTCAACGCCTTGGCCCTAGCGGATCTGGAACTAAGGCTAGATTAGTTAGGAAAATAGATTATCCTGCAGTAGTCCAGGACCTAAGAGCAGTCGATTGGTCCCACATACTAGACACTGAAGACCCCTGTTCGGCTGCTACTGAATTTTCGGATATAATTTCATCTATTGTTCAACGCAACACCAGAGAAATCCGCATCAGTAGACACAAACTAGTTCTCAAGCCCTGGATTACACCCGGGTTAATCAGATGCATGAAAAATCGCGATAAGTTACACTTGGAATATCGGAAAGACCCAGAAAACTCCATTAAAAGATTAACTTATACCAGATATCGTAACTTTTTTATAAATCTACTTCGTAAGCTTAAAATCAAATATGAAAACGAAAAGTTGTTAGAAAATAAAGGAAACCCGAAAAGACTTTGGAAAACTATAAAAGATATATGCCACTTTCCTTCTAAAAATGAACCCCTCACAGAGTTGCTTAATGCTAAGAGTAATAAGACTGAATCTTTGAACTATTGCAATGAATATTTTGTTGATGTCGGGAGATCACTTGCAACGGAAACCCTGACCAACCTAAATATTACTGAGAAAGCATTGGCAGATGAAGTGGGAGAAGCCTCTGGCCCCTCTGATTCATTTTTTCTTGCTCCCACTGATCCCTTCGAAGTTGATACTCTGATGTCTAAACTAAAGTTAGATTGTGCGCCGGGATTCGACGGTGTTACGAACACACTACTTAAGCACGCCAAACCATTTATTTTGCAGCCCCTAACTCATATCTATAATCTTAGCCTGTCTATTGGCATATTTCCCGATTGTTGGAAAATAGCTTCAGTGTCTCCCATTCATAAAAAAGGTCCAAAAGCAGTTCCTAGCAACTACAGGCCAATATCCTTGCTTAGTATCTTTGGAAAGTTATTGGAAAAACTAGTTAATAAACGGTTAATGACTTTCCTAGAAACTCACAATATCTTATCTTCCAGACAATTCGGTTTTCGTAAGGCCAAGTCCACGGAGGACGCAGTTTCACTTCTAGCAAACCTTGTAGTAAATTATTTAGATAGCGGTCTTAAATGCGTGGGAATCTTTCTGGACTTGGCTAAAGCGTTTGACACGGTGTCCATTCCAATCCTTACAAACAAGCTCTGTAGGGCTGGCATCCGTGGTATTGCCTTGAAATGGTTCCAAAGCTATCTCACAAATCGCATGCAATTTGTAAGGGTAGGTGATGTCTGCAGTGCTCAACAGACAATTACCTACGGTGTTCCACAGGGAAGCATATTGGGTCCATCACTGTTCATTTTATACATGAACGATATAACCTGCCTTCCACTTAGGAACGCAGAGGTTGTTTGTTATGCTGATGATACAGTGGTCTTGTTTAGGGGCGATGAATGGAATGAAACATATAAATTGGCAGAAAATGGTATGAGGGAGATTCAACGTTGGCTCCATAGAAACTTGCTCACTCTCAATGCAGACAAGACTAATTTTCTGGCATTTCACAAAACCCAAGCTTCTTTTCCACCGGTTTCTAAATCTATCCAGATCCACAGTTGCTCTATTTACAATACCGAAACCATAGCAGTTGCGAAGTGTAGCTGTCCCTCAATTACCCGAATCCGTGATGTAAAGTATCTCGGGGTAGTTTTGGATGACCGCCTATCCTTTGGCCCTCACATTGATTCTCTATCAAAAAGAGTCAGAAGGTTGATAGGTATTTTCAAATCACTTCGCAACTGCGCGGTTCCAGATATTTTGCGAACTGTTTATACCAGTTTATGTGAAAGCCTGCTTTTATATTGCATCACAGTATGGGGAGGCACCTACAAAACTTTTATGTTGCAAGTTGAGAGAGCTCAAAGATCCATTATAAGGGTGATGCTTAAGAAGCCTTTTAGATACCCAACTGATGCTCTCTATAAGGAGTGTGGTATTCTAAATGTTCGACAACTCTTCATTATGAGAGCCACACTCTCCCTTCACAGAAAGACTATTATCTCTGACAAATATCAATCTTTGCTTGCCAAAAGGGTTTTCAAGTTATCATACCCTTGTGTCAGTACCGCATTTTCTCAAAGATTCAGAGACTTCCTTCATCCGTTGCTTTATAACAAGGCGGTTAAATGCTGCGACTTTAAGTCACTTTCGGTTAAATGCGCAAAATTAAGAATTAAAGATTGGCTCCGCACACTTACATACGAAGACACAGAAAGGCTTTTGGAAATTTGTCGATAGTATTTATTATATTATGTGTGTGTGTGTGTGTGTGTGTGTGTGTGTGTGTGTGTGTGTGTGTGTGTGTGTGTGTGTGTGTGTGTGTGTGTGTGTATGTGTGGGTGTGTGTGTGTGGGCGTGCGCGTGCGCGTGTGCGTGTGCGTGTACGTGTGCGTGTGCGTGCGCGTGTGTGTGTATATATGTATGTATACTTTATATATCTATTATCTACTATCAACTAATATTGAAAGCAGTTATTTAGTTATAATATAGGTATCTTTCATTACTGCAATTTACTTATGGCAATAAACGTTAAGTATGTTTTAATAGGTTCCAATAAGTTAACAGTGAATCTCAGTGTTTCATGCTTCCTCGTATTTGTAACAATTGTAACAACTCAACTAGTTGGTAACTTACCTTGTAAGTGGCTACCACTAGGCTTTGCCTAGTGTGGAGTCACAAAATATTTCATTCTATGTATTTTGAGTTGGAATTAAATTATTTGTATTTATTTGTATTTGTAATTTGTATGGGAAACAAAAAAAAATTGATCGAATTTTTTCTATATTTTTCCTATATTCTATACTTCATTATGAGTAACCCCTTAAAATTCCAAACGCACTTTTTTAACACCCTGTATACCGTAAAATGGGGCGACTTTCAAACCACGGGGCGTCTTTGATGATAGGTTTTTTAATTTGAATATTCATTACTATCTCGAAAGTTACTAAACGCAGCCTTTTGTTTTTTGTTGTGTTGGCAATACTGACAGATCGGCCATTTTTCGCCGGAGTCTCAGCGTGCCTGTTATTTCTGCTCCCGAGAAAAAAATTCTTAAAGTTTACAGTGCAAACACCCTATAATTTGTACCTTAGATAACTTCTCTGATGCCAGGGTAAGTATCGTAGTTATGGTTTTATGTTCTTGCTTACGTAATACTACGGTTTCTGCAGAATACACACAAATTTGTGTTTTCTTCCACAATCATCCATTTTGTTTTTTGAGGTTACATTTTTTCTATGGGGCTACTTTGATAAGTGATGCGGGGCAACATTGATAGCTATCAAATTCACCCTAGAGGCGACTTGAATTTAAATTGCTTAAAATGTACCAGTTATCAAAGTGACCCGTTTGTTATTATCGAGTAAGAATTTTGATTTTAATTTTATTTTTCGTAGGTTAGACCTGCGAGATGGTGCGGAATTATCCAAAAAAAAAGGGTGGCCGCCCGTACAGAAATTACACTGAAGAGACTCTCGAAGAGGCATTAACAAAAATTACTAATGGAGACATGAGTATAAATGCAGCGTCTGCAAATTATAATATTCCATTTGGTACCTTGTACAACAAATATAAGGGCATGCATGGTTCTACTCCTGGAGGGCAACCTGTATTCACACATATGGAAGAATGTGCGATTTTAAAGTCTGCGTCTACTTGTGCTGATTGGGGTTTCCCTCTAACCACGCTTGACCTGCGAATGTTTGCCAAATCTTATCTGGATAAGCAAGGAAGAACTGTCACGAAATTCTCCAACAATTTACCTGGAATCGACTGGGCCCTCAGCGTTTTAAAACGCCACAAAAATGGATATGGTCAAAGACTTGCGACAAACATAAAAAGAGCAAGGGCTTCAGTAGGACGGGAGTCGATTAACGAATATTTTGACAATCTTCAAAGGGAGGTAGTTGATGTACCACCGTCAAATATCTTTAATTATGATGAGTCTAATTTATCGGACGACCCAGGCAAGAAAAAGAGCATTTACATACGCGGTGTAAAATACCCGGAAAAGGTTATGAACCATTCCAAGAGTTGCACCACTGTTATGATATGTGGTTCCGCTGATGGGACTTTACTGCCTCCTTATGTCATATACAAGAGTGTACACTTATATGACACATGGAAAGAAAGAGGCATAATTGGTTATCCGTGTTGCACTGACCCATGTTGTAGTCGTGGTAGCAGGTATAACCGAACTACAAGTGGGTGGATAGACACGCCTACTTTCAGAGATTGGTTCATGACCTGCTTCTTACCTCATGCTGATAGACTCGAAGGACGAAAAGTGCTGATTGGCGATAATCTGTCGTCACATTTAGATGCAGATGTATTAGAAAAATGCGAATCCCACAACATAAGTTTCATATGCCTCGTGCCTAATTCCACACACCTGTGTCAACCCCTGGATGTTGGTTTCTTTCGGCCAATGAAATCAGCTTGGAGAAAGGTACTTGAAGAATGGAAAAAAAGCAATCTCAGGGCTTGTACAGTACCCAAGGACACATTTCCTCGACTGCTGAAACAATGCATTATAGAGATGGACAAAGTGCAACCATCAAGACCTGATGACGAAGGGGCTATCAATTCTGCTGTTAAGAGAAACTTGATAAGTAGCTTCAGAGCTACCGGTATCTACCCATTTGACAGGGAAAACGTATTGAGAAAAATACCAGATGATTCCCCAGGCGCTGAAACACGGGTATAAACAGCTGTCAGAGATTCTTTGACGGAATTTTTGAAAGAGCAGCGATTCGGAAAAGACACTGCAGAACCGACAAGAAAGAAGAAACGTTTACAAGTTCAGCCCGGAAAGAGTATTTCGACATTGATGGATGAATAATTATCTTCAGAAAACCCTCAAAATAGACTTTTAACTGACGATACCGTAACCGAAACTTCGACTGTCGAACCCGAAGCTGGGCCTTCAGGAAGCAATTCCGGAATCGTACCATTGACCGATAATCCCCAGGACGAACCATTGATAACTAATGACGAGGTTAGACTAGACGACGATGACATAACAGATTGTGAGTCTGTTGCAGATGAGCGAATAATGGAAGAAGATGACCAACTGCATCCTGAAATTGGAAGTTTTATTTTGGCAAAGTTTCAGTCGTCAAAAGGGAAAAAACTATTCAAGTATGTCTGCATGATTGAGGATATTTCTGAGGACAAAATTGTAGTTTTGGGGTTCAAGTCACGAAAGAAATCTAAAACTGTTTTTCGAGCAGTTGAAAAGGATGTCTCAATAATAGAAGAAAAAGACATTATTACTTATCTACCGCGACCAATAATACAAGAAAATGATTATATTTTCCCACAAGATGTGGACATCAAAGAGATTTAAATTTGAGCTTTGATAATAATTTAATTAGTATTGGTAATTTTGTGAGGCTGTGATTATTAACTTTAATATCTAGTATACGATCTCAATGTCTGAATTAAAAGACTTATATAAACTTTATAGTTCCTACAAAGATTTACTATTAGATAAAACTTTAGGGTGCCTATTTGCATTGATTTTGAAAGATTTTTTTTGTTGTACATTCAAACATTATGACTGTTCTTGCGCTGATTGAGGATGTTTTTTGAGGGAGTATTTTAATATCTCCAACAAAGCTGATTGAATATCATTTGTTTGTGATAAACAAAACAAATGTTTCCTATCACAGTTCATGTTAAGTGTATCTTAACCTACATTGAAGATTATATCTTTGTAAAACAAATGCTTAATAAACGTTTTTGAACATGTTGTTTATGTTGATTATACTCAGTATTTTTATTTTGTTGAATAACCAAAAATAATGTAAGTTGTAATAATGTGTCGGTTTTAAAACTATCGAATACCGGGACTTATCAATTTAGCCCCTGTAATCAAAGACACCCCACAGAACTTTGAAGCCCTATAATTAAAAAAGTATTGAGTGGAGTAATTTTTTTTTTACTGTTTTCAGCTCCTGTAAGGGGGTACTATGATAATCAGTTAAAAAACCGGGGCCTATCAAAGTGACCCCATTTCAAGTATAAAGTTGATAAGACACAAAAAAAAATTTTTCTCCGAAATTATTACTCCTAATTTTTTTTTCATTATTTAATTTAAATCTAGATATTGAGTCGTCATTTCAGTATTTTTTATATATTTTTTGAGTGAAATCTGTAAGAGTTATAAGCGTTTGAATCTCAAAATTAATCAATCTAGCCCCATTTTACGGTATTTATGCATTGAGATAAGGTACCCACTACCCAGTTGTACATTTCGTTTGAGCAAACTTGGTCCACTTAACTTTTGCTTAGTAAAAATACAGTATTAAAGCGAACATTTTTATTGTCTACGAAAATATGATTCCCTCAACGATTATTAAGAAGCTAGCCTAACAAGACAGCTTTATTGACATCTCCAAAAACAGCTTTATTGACATCTCCAACTGATAAGTTGTAGTGCAAAGTGTAAGTTGCAGTGGCAACTGATAAGTTGCGATGTGTCTCGTAAGCGGTCGAATTGCACAAGCGCGTCCGGAAGAGAAGGTATGAATATCCTTCAACTTTGTATTGAGACGATCTCCAGTAGTGGCGTTACCAGAACAAGTTAACATCTTGAACCACTTGGACAATGATATTTTTTGCATAGATGCAGGAAAACTGCACTACATCATAAACTCGAAGCAAGCATGGAGTGTGCGCAACCGAGTCACGTTGAAGCAAAGGACCTTAAATGATTTCGCAAACACAGAGCGCGCTTTAAATACCAGGTACATATTTGCTAGTTTTAGAACAAAGTTATGCAAGGTTGGAAAATTCCCTAGTGTGTGGGGCGTGATTGTCTTCGTATTGCTGGCACAAAGGCCTTTCAACTTAGTTCTGTAAGAATCACCAAGATACTGATAATCTTTTTGGGGGTTATATACATATATCTATAGGTGCTAGCCACTTTCATATGTCGTTAGCATATGTCAGTCAATTCACGCAACAAAAAATACGACAGAAATATTTTCCCGAATCACAAATATAAGATCCAACGGGTAGTTTGGCTGTTGACCGTTGGTTCCCTAACCACAGATTACATAATAGTTACACTCTCACTTTAACTAGTAATAAGTATTGTATTTTTAACCAAAAGCTTAAGAAATTCTGATATGTCGACATTTGCACAGTACATAGGTTTTATTTCTTTCAAGAAAATGCAATTCACTATGGGGATTGTACTATCACGATTCTGCATCTCTAAATCAAGACAGCCATTATAACTGCATACAAATCACCGCTGATACCGAAATGATTACCCCTTAGAATCTAAGCTGAAGCAATGATACTGTTCGAACTATTCTAGATATGAACAGTATTTCATTCTCTTTAACTTGCTCTAAATGACTGACGAAATCACTAAGAAAAATGGATCCACCATTAAAAAAAGTCAATGTCAAGGTTATGAATCTTCACGGGTTTACGATGGATTACTGTGAACTGTTTGTCGTTAAAAATAGAGTACATTTTAATTGAGTTTCCTCAGCGTTAGGTAAATGCGGCCGTGGGAGGACTACCAGTCGTGACAAAAGTTTTTGCACCGTTTTTTTTGGCAGTTTTTTATTTGAGTTTATTATTCATTCAACGCGTCATCAAAGAAGACTAAGTATGTTTCACGTGGTCAGAAATTACACAAATAATATCAAGTTCACGTTTATAAAAAAAACTCGAATTTTATAAATTAATTTTTTTCCTGCGTTATTCCCCAGGATGATCTAATTAAGTATTTGGTATTTAATAAAATTTGACAAAAAATCTGACAATGAAAAGGTTTTAATGTCAATCTAGAAATCAAGACAGCGCAAACGTCACCTCACACTGTAAAATCCATCACGCCACAAACGTTTTCAATATAGGCGGTCAATGAAAATAAAGGTTCGCCTTATTGTCAAGGAGCTCCGACAAACAGAGTCAACGGAGCCTATCGCGGGGCTGCTTTATATGGATATGCCCAGCCATTTCATGATATGGCTAATATTATAACCGGGCCACGACATATACATCAACTTAGATAAAACTCAAAGCTCAAACCATTAGTGTCCAAATGAAAAGTAAACAATTATTCGAGAAATCAATGAGCTAATCACGATCGATCGTCGATTAGATGTACGAGTACATACATATTATAAATATGTAAATGCTGGTGCATTTGTCATGCATGCTCCTAGTAAATAGAGATGATATGTGTTTAGATTTATTCGATGTTAAGATTAGTTGTTATACCATAAAGCCAGCTAAAACTTGTCTTCAGTCATCTTATCATCATCATAGACACAATAATGTCCTCGAAGCTGAGGGCAATGATCTTCTACCATACTACAGAATATGAGAAATGGGGCGGCTATGTTTAATTTATAATTTGGCCTTCCAATGGTTCGTATGTTTGAACAGTCAGTCAAACTATCAAGACTGACTGACATAGTGACCGGAGTATATGTATAGAGACTTACTATGTAAGACTGTCAAACAACAACAAGTTTAAACCACGGAAAATGAAACTTGAAGGAAACTTTCCTAAGAAAATGTAGAGGAACACAAAGAAGGGCATTTTCTTAAACATCGATCCCTAAGTGGCTAAAACGGGATGTTATTAAGACTGAGTACATCTATCAGATCTCTACGCCCTCGCGCGCAACGCAAAGTCGCGGGCGCCTCACTTGATTTCCATATTTTTTCGGGTCCTAATGAAGAAAATACTTCTGATTTAATTTAAATTGGCACCCCGCAGACACACCTACACGCACCACAGACTTATTGCCTGAAGAAATGCCTGCAGCAGATGCAGGGTGCAGGCGTGGTGTAGATCCATTTACTTCGCGTTGCGTCACAAAAACTATCCTCTACCACATAACGGAGCTATCTGAAGCGCGAGGCAACATCCGTAAAAGCTAGACGAAAAGCCTGGCTCAACTATCGACTATCATCCACCTCTAGTACACGGAGCTATCTGAAGCGCGAGGCAACATCCGTAAAAGCTAGACGAAAAGCCTGGCTCAACTATCGACTATCATCCACCTCTAGTACACGGAGCTATCTGAAGCGCGAGGCAACATCCGTAAAAAAGCTAGACGAAAAGCCCGGCTCAACTATCGACCATCATCCACCTCTAGTACAGTCACATGTCTAATTACTGTCCCACTGATTACCCTCACGATCTGTCGCGTGCGGCGTCACTTTCCCCCTGTCCGGCGCCCGCGCAAATTTCTGTTTCGACGCTCTCTACCGCGGAATGTTCACCCCACTATATGCGTTAACGAGGAATTCTTGGAAACAAGTCTATTAGGCTTAATTGTGATTGAGTAGCTGATGTAACATTGCCTAGATTGGTTTGAGTTTAAAATAACAATCGATTACTTACACATAGGCGTATCTTAGTCTGCGGCTGAGAACTTTTATGTTAAGGTGACATGAGAAATTCTAACCGGAGATAGATGGTTGGGTGTGTTCTCCAATCTATCAAATTGTTTGTGCTTGAATTTTGAATTAGAAATAAAATAATTATTCCCACACATTTCTTCTATTTTTTTTTCTTATCATGTGGTTGTTATTCCTGCTTGTTAAGGTAGCACTAGCTGATAGATTCCTGACAAAATATATATGAACTCCATATTATGTACTTTAATCCATAGTCCACCCCATATAACTTGAACTACAAAATGTTTCAATGAACAATTACTGTAAGATAAATATCAATATCTTATAGACTACAGGGTTATTGGTAAAGTAATAGTGAAGTGAATTCACATCGCAGCCTGCACTCACACCGTATTATGCCAATTAAAATTATATAATGTAACCAACGTTTCAAAACCGGTGATGTACGATCAAAACAAACCGCTTTATGTGCTGGAGACATGAAACGAAATTCTTTGGGTTTTAATGCGCTCGCGTAGCTAGGCTCCTTTCTTATTGTTTGCCAATGTGTAGTAAGTAAATAAACTAGATCACAGGTAGAGAAGTATTACACTACACAATATACAGGGTTACAGGAAAAGTCGTACTGAATATTAAAGGACGTCATTTCTGATGGATTTGATTCTATGATATGGTGTCCGAAACTTAACCGTTAAGGAGATATTGAACTTTTAAGAATTTTTTTTATGGAATTTAATGTTTAAATAAAGTATCGGAAATTACAAAAACTATTAACTCATTATGATCTGGACTTTATTGTCACCGTTTTACGCTACACATACTGGTAAACTTATTGAATGACTGAAAACGCACGACCTTAGACATTTAAGAAATCTGAAAATGTGAACATAATACATAGTATGAGGAACACCTAAGCCGGTACGGTGGAGCATTAAAATTAGGAAATTTCGACTCGTAAATTGGTGTGAAATGAGGTGGTAAAGATTGTATGGGAAATTAAATTTCCAACGGGTTCGACTTGTTAATACTCAACGCGCGGTCGAATTCGCGGGAACTTCACTAAGTTCTCGGTTTGCACAGTGTGCAGTGTCAACTTTAATGCAATTTTAAATTGTTTCTTTGTTTTATGTTTACGAGACTGGTGAAAACCACCTGCCGCGAAGGAAACGACGTGTAGTCTCGAGTCCTAATTGGTGGCCATTTACCTGATGGCGACTTTGACAAATTGACAGGCAAACATAAGCTGCTTAAACACAACTGCTAAAGTGCATCATTTTATTTTTAAAAGGAAATTATTTTGCATTTATTCACACTTATTATCTGTTGTAAAATATTAACACATTACTGCCTTTAAATTTAAATTACTCATTGTAATTATATGTAATAATAAAAATTTATGTGCATCACAGATAACGATATTGACATTGAATATTATTACAAAAGTATTATTGCCACTGACATTGAATTCATTCTAGTATGAACTGTAAAACTAAATAAACAACAGAATCATTTTGGCAATATTCCAACTACAAAATTATATAATTTCATTTGGATCTGACTTCATGAACATCTGTTTAATTTAAACTATCTATTTGATGTAATTAAATCATTGTTTGCAAATATTATGGTTATTAAAGATCTATTTCTAGTTTAACAAAAAGTTAGTTTTGTCAAATATAATACATCAAGTTTTATAAAGCTTAATACTGCTGCAATGTAAAATGTTATTTTAAAGAATACAAGCGCAAGTCTTGCAAATAATTGAAACTGAAATAAATAATGCAGAGATATGTATGTTCTTTAAACTTTAAAGTTATTTAAATGCAGTTCTATTGCAAATATTTAAATATCTATCTGTCTAATCAGCCCACATTAGCCCACTGTTGGGTATAGGCCTCTTCTTTTGCACGTCATTTGTCTCGGTCCCTCGCTAGTCTCGCCCAGCAACATCGCTAACTATGTCATCCGACCATCTGGCAGCCGGTCTACCTACTGATCTTCGCCCTGGTCTTGGTTGCCACTCTGTTAAAACTCTAGTCCACCTCCCATATTCCCTTCTAGCCAAATAATATTAATAATATTATTATTAATATTTAAATATACCTTTTGAATATTTGAGTAAGTTTTTTGGCTTATAAAGATGAGGATAAAGTGTACCTTACACACTATTTCTGGTTTTAGCAGAAACATAAATGGTACATGAGGTAAGTAAGGCTACTTCCAGCTGTTGAGGGTAAGTTTGTCAATAACAGCGTTAATATGTGCCAGCATGAAGATAAGAGAGCCAAATCCCCAAGTTTAAAAAAAAAACTTGATAACCCACTACCATTTTTAGCATCATCATCACTTATCTGGTGGGAAAATGGTGTTTTGAACTGTGGATAAAACATACAATAGTATTCTATTACCATGGAAGCAACTAAGTACCTACCAAGTATCAAAAATAATTTTTTTATCAAAGCACTAAGAAAGCGTTCCAAATTAGTTTCGTTAGAGTAATTTTCACTCTGACAGCAGGATAGCATATTATATTTTTTTGAAGTGTGAAAGGGACAAACTCTTGTCAGGTGAATCTTAACTTGGTTATGGAACGACTTCTAAGACTATACCTAACTGTGTACATTTATAAGTCATCACATCATGCAATCAGTAAAATATTTGTTAAGGATATAGATTTTGTAATCAGCCTTTTTTGATAAGGTTGGTTGGTATAAAGTAATTGGTTTATGTGAAATTAAGTTTGATAATGGTAATGAATACAAGAAGAATTTAAAACAGATAAGTATGTTATTAATATTAGTAAAAAGTGGTTTGGTAAAAAAAAACACATATGCATTGTTTTGCCTCAAGGGGTAGGAAGATTTGTGGCCTGACCTGCCGAATTTGCACAAAAGTGGTGTCTCATTTTGAAACCTACTTAAATCAATAGAGAATACCTAAATGATCAAAAAATATAATTGGTAATTTTTTCGTAACATCGCCGGTTGCCGAGATATAATTGATTTTTATTGTCCCTCAATAAGGTAAAGAAATCTTTGTCATAAAATATCTCTGAAACTGGTGGTTTAAACACAAAATGACTTATTATATTTTTTCATGGTCTGAATGTTCCCTAGCGATTTATGACGGATTCAAGGTGCGACAGCGACTTTGGAATAAAAAGCCGGGCATAGGCCACTTTCCATAGTAAAATATTACATCCCCTTTTCAAGTACATATTTGACTATTTTCAACCACAGCTAATGTAGATATCATATTTGTGGCCGCGATTCACAACACTGAGAACTGCAGCAGAAGATTTAAGTTTCATCTCAGTTTTATACAGTTGACTCAAATAGCTGTATTGCATGCCTTATATACAAGGTGATTTGGAAATGGCAGATATTATAAGCTATTATATTTGTAAAATTTTCCGATTCTTCATACAAAAATGTTCAAAATTATTTCCTTTT
Organism: Coleophora deauratella; assembly: GCA_958295455.1. Taxonomy (NCBI): domain Eukaryota; kingdom Metazoa; phylum Arthropoda; class Insecta; order Lepidoptera; family Coleophoridae; genus Coleophora; species Coleophora deauratella. The sequence continues at coordinate 3,473,865 of OY282406.1, forward strand.
ATTAAAAAAAGTGATAGAACAAAAATTTACATATTTTATATCTTTCACTCAAATAATCGCTTGTATTTTATGGTCATCTATGAAATTTTTGAAGTGCAGTACATTAGTCGAAGGTTAGTAGGTACCTAACTCCTTATCATGTGTAAGTTAAAAAAAAGTTGTGCCTACTGGCAATATTTTCAAAATATTTTTCTAATGGAAATTATTGTCATTTATTATTATTATTGATTCAAAGCAACTAAATCTTGAAGTGGAATTTTAGGTAGTTGCTTACCATGACAAGACTTCATATAATAAACAAGCTTTTAGCAAATAACTATCTAAAGTATATAAAATCTAAAGGATGACGTCACCTTCACTGCGGATAATGTACCTCGTACCATGGTTCCGACCAATGACATGGAAAATCTACATTTGTCATGAAAGTATGTATAAATCGAGCGCCAAATGAAGGCAAACAAAATAAACTCAAAACTGGCCTACTTAAAACGCATTATATGTATACATATAAGTGCATTTGGTGATACATAATATTATAATAGGTACATACTTTCATGCGTACGGAACGGAATGCACGACTCGCACGACACGACAACCATACCATATCAATGCTTTATAACCACCAAGTTAGAGGTATCTAGCAACAGCAAGTCTACGCTACACGAACTGTAATAGACAATGGAAGACAATAGTGACAAAACATGTACGTATTATCCAGCCGAGCCGGCCATCTCGCCGAGATGTTTGCAAAATCGGAGAGAAGGCCGAGAGACGCGTGCAACTGACGACGTGAACTAGCTAATCTCATTCAACACGTGTAAAAATTAAATACCTTTATGATCAGCTCGATCTCCGGCACGTCGCCGTTCGCTGTTCCATTCTCCGCAATTTCATCCGACATTGTGAACTCCAAAAACACAGAATTTACTCAAAAATAAATGTTTTTCGCAGCACAACAATTCACACAACCAACACAAAACAATAACACCGAATGACTGACTTCACGATGATGTTCCTCACGTCACGTCATTTTCATTCGAATTCGTTCATTCATTTTTGTTACTAACTTCACACTGCTTTAGGATAAAACGAGAAGACACTATTCAAACTATAATAAGTAAGAAAGAGAGAACATCTAAAAAGAGAGTTTTTTTTTATTTAAAGTTATTTGGCCTGAAATCAAGTCCTTCACCAGGAACTAACGAGCAAAACGATTAATGTGACCATTGCGCGCATATCTACTAATTTGGAATGTCGATGGCGTTCATTATTCGCCCGCTGCACCCATTATGTGTGTAGACATGTGCATAATTCATATGAGGCCAACAGATCACTGTAGTTATAAGAAGGAGCGTTCATCGTCGCATCGCCACAAGCAATGGAACTTAGAACCATAATTACAAATAGATACCTTTGCCACAAAATATACACAGAAGGTCCACTCAATAAAAACCATTAAAATCGTAAGCATATACATGCTTATAGAAATATACGGTCGTTCGAGGCAAGGTCACGACCGCACAGTACGTGATCTTAACAACTACAACGACCGTCTATAAGCATGTATATGCTTAGGATTTTTGTGAGCGTATTGAGCGGACCTTCTGTATCTATGTGGTTTGTGCCTTTGCTTTGTTCACACAGCAACTCGCAAAGATGTCGGCGCGGCGGCACTTTAAATATCTTCTTCTTCTTCATCGTGTGAAAGTGATCAGCAATCTAATGCCAACAAACAACTACAACAAAATAGACAAGGAATATTAACAAAATTAAAAATTTTATCGCTCCCGAATCATCATCAGCCAAAAGACGTCTACTGCTCCCGGAACGCTTAACAGGAAACTTACCGAACCGACTTTCGTCAAAGCTAGGACAGCAGTCAGCAGAGGGTATTCTCAGGTTGTTGAAGTAGGGCGCTATGCCTTAGGGGCGCTATGCCCATGTTGAAACATGTCTACTTTCATGTAAAAAAACCGCATTCCAATCGGTCTGAAAACAAGCCAAAATCAAAATAGTTGAGGAAAAAAACACAGAACATCTAAGAGCGCTTTTATAGTCACCAGGCGCAGATCCAGAGGGGGGGGCGGGGCAATGGGTGCAATTGCCCCCCCCCCCCCTGAAGCCTGACCGAAGTACTAAAACTTTTTTTTTTTTATGGCAGAGGTGGCACAACTTCTATAAAATGCAAATTAATAGAGGCATTTCTTAAATATTCAAAACATTTCGCACTCGCTACGCTCGCGACTTTTTATATTAATGGTCTAATAACATCGACCGCTTCATAAATACGTACACTGAAAATTTGCATTGGGATATCTTCTGTATGTGTCGGGTCAATCTGGCTCTCGGGTCTTCAGCCAGATTACTGACAGGTCAGCTTGTGGTCGTGTATAAGTGTCCGTAGAATTTCTCGACCTCTTCTAACAGCTCAGGGTTGTAAGACACGATTCTGCCATCTACAGTCTTCAGCTTTGTCAGTTGGCTTTGACCAGCAGACAGGTCCTTTGCGCTTTACTTTTGACCCTTTATTGCGCTCGATAGCCTCTTTAAACCGATTAGTATTAAATTGGCGTATATCCCGAGTCAAGGTCTTGGAGACCTGTCTGTTTAGTCGCCAATACTGACAAGCATCTTCAGAGAACTTCATAATCAGGCTCCGTATTTCCTCTATGAGCTTGTGTGATCCAAGATGTTCTTTTTGAACGGTTGGTTTTGAAAGCCTTATTTATTCCCAGCCGTGTGGACAATTTCCTCGAACCTGTCGTAGTAATCGTCCACATTTTCGCAGTCTCCTAGCCATTCGAAGCGGTTTTGCAACTTGAGCTGAAAGTTATCGGGGTTTTGGAGCTGGATAAGCGCTGGTCGGAGCGTAGGCTTCATTAGTCAACATCTTTCTAGCTTGGTTTTTAGATTTAATGTGCCTCTTACCATTCGGCGATCGCTTCCTTTCTTCATCGAGTTGATCACAGCTCATTTTCAGTGTTGAAAAGAAAATTATATGCGCTCTGGCATGAATGAGAAACGATTCAATTATTTAGCAATCCTCAACATTGAGGCTGATTTAACGAACGCACTTGATTTTGATGATTTCTCAGAACAAATGTCGCATCGTCGCTCATCGTAATCAGCTAATAAATTCGTTTAACTATTTATTACTATATTTAATTCGTTTTACTGTTATATTTCCTTTGACTCTGGAGGGTGCGGGGCGGCCCGATCGTATTCGCCCAGAGCGTGAAAATCTAAAATACGTCCCTGCCAAAAGGGTTCAGCTATAACAAAAAATATATATTAATTTTATTTATTTTAAATATATAACAAAATAACCTGCTGGCCCTTATTTCTTTTGAGCAGTATACATTTCTACCCGCATGCGTGCCGCCCGCAACCTATCGTTTCAGTACATTTTTTAGGTTTCGTTTATTGTCATGCGTGTCACACGTTTGCGGGTCGCTTTATGCATGCAGAAACCCGCGTGACTATAAAGGCGCTCTATAACCCCGCAAGATTTATTAGGAATGTATGGCAACATTTCTATCAAATATTCATTCATTCAATCCCTTCCTGACTTGTTTCCAGGCCAAGTAATTAAAAAAAAACATTCGTTCGCGTCATGAAAGCATCACCAAACAAAAAAAAAAAAAAAAAGTAAGCAGATTTTAGCAGATGCAGATCTGTCACTGTCTATTTTTTTTGCGTGTCCGTCCTGTGTGTTTTGCTGTACCTTTCTTTGTTATAAACAAATATTGCATTTTTATTACACCAATATGAGTGCCATTGATGCAGAAGCCTCATCATCAGCACCAAAAGAGATGACATTCGCTGAGAAGCAAGCCGAGCGCATGAAAAGGTTGCGCTCTCTCCACAGCGCTAGAAACGAAGCTAGGACGCAGAACCATCAAGAGGTCGTCGCAGAAGAGGCTAGGAACAAGCTACCAACGAACTACGAGGCCAAGAAACGGCAGGCGGAGTGGCTGCTCGAGGATCAGAAGAAACGTGAGGAGGCAGAAAAGGAAGGCAAGAGTTACGACAGAGTAAAAATGTTGAACATATCCGCTGTTGAAGCTGAAAGGTTGGAGCGTAAAAAGAAGAAAAAGAACCCCGACCAGGGCTTCTCAACTTATGAACAGGCTACTGTAAGGCAGTACAACAGATTGGTAAAGAATATGCCCACTACTGATATGGAGGAGTACCAGAAACAAAAGGAAAAATACGGCGATGCGTTCTATGGTGGCCCTAACGTCATCATACATGGTATGCACGAGGACAAAAAGGATGCAATTGACAAAATGGTGAATGACTTGGAGGGGCAAATAGCCAAGCGTGCCAAGTACTCGCGTAGACGCATCCATAATGATGATGCTGACATTGATTACATCAATGAGAGAAATGCAAAGTTCAACAAGAAATTGGAGAGGTTCTACGGAGAACATACGGCTGAGATCAAACAGAACCTAGAGCGTGGAACAGCAATATGATTATTTTGTGTTATCTATTATGTAGATATAATTTGTATAATAAGCTTTGTAAATACTGCATTTTGCAACAATAAAATATAAGGTCTAAATAAATAAACTGTTGTTTAGTTTATTATATAATATATATAATAGGTAATTAAAACAAATCTGAAACAAAAATTCAATAACATGTTTATTTTAAATATTCGATTGAACAAAAATATCATATACATTTTAGATACATATTTAATATACTTAATATTTTTTATGTATAAAAGCTCAAAATACATACAACTACATAAAAAGTGCAGTTCATTTCATAGTTTTCTATTATTTGTAATATGCAGGATACTATTAAAAATATGTACCTAAACCATCCTTTTATGAAAAAATTTAGTGTGCATAAACATATCATAAAAAACAGAATCTATAATAATTACCCAGCAGAAAAAAAAAATATTTTCAGTGATAGATAATCCGGTAGTTGACTGCTAGTCATACAAGTAACTTTTTATTAGATGTCAAAAACAAAAGTAAAACAATTTTTAAATGTACATGGTGACATTTTTATTTTTTAAATGTACATGGTGACGTCATTGTTCAATATAGTAGTTTGCATACTAATTATGACATTTTTACAAACTAAAAATTTTATAAATGTAATGAAATTCAAGCGAGTAAGTTTTTCTGAAATTTCAGCATTTGTTAGGTGAACAATATTTCATAAATTATATTTGATACAGTCCACTCCTGGATTATTGATAATTTTTTAAGATCTTATGGACACTAACCAAGAGGCATTTTCTTGGTTAATATAGCTATGTAGTCCAGCTACAGTATTTTTTTTCTAGTACTTGCATTTAATAATTACATAAAAATAACCCCAAAATAATAATTATTTTGCAATTTTTGATTTTTAAAATGTATTTTAACAAAAAAAACGTGGGTGCCTGCCTGATGCCCCTCATGTTTTAACAGTTCGTATTCGTACAGCACGAAAATATACATTTAGATAAATAATAATATAATAAGTACATAAATTATGTACATAATGAGCATAAAAATATTTTATTTATAGGTATACATATTATTAATAAACAAATGCTTATTACTTAAATAAAACAAACACATGTACCTATGTATAGTGTTAAATATTTATTTAACTACAGATTTTCAATTCGAAATCACAGTAATTTGTTTTAAAAATAATATGCTTTTATTGAGACTTGAAAGATAGAAGTAGATGGAGTGGCACTAGGGATGTTATCAAAATTTGACACTTTACCTGGACTGAATCCTCGATACGAGCAATGTTATTGAAATTTTAAAATTAATGAGGGTTTGCTTAGTTTTGGATTAAAGCGTGAAGAGTGCACAGGTATTTGTATTTTTTTGATTTATTATGAACTCCTTCTCTCATGAACCCGCGCAGGCTCAGTGAACAGGTTCATAATAAATCAAACAATACACTTAACTGGTGCACACTGCCGCCACTGCGCTTCATTTTAAAGGGCGTCACACAAATTTCATCTTACGATATCTTAGCAAGCTATCACACACGGCGGCGGCGATACGATAGTATATATAACAACACCCCCGTGCGCCTCACCACACCCACGCGCGTCTCGTCGTAAAAAGTATAGCATAGCGCCAGTGTGTGATGTGTAATCCATATATTTGATCTTACGATAAAATAGCACAGTATAGCCCCTTACCCCGCGGTCACTTACAGCAGCACATTGCTTAATCTATTTCTATGGGCATCTGCTTTAAATGATATTGAATGCACTAAACGAAGCTAGCATTAATTTATTTTTAATTAAAATGTTTTTAAAAGGCTTTTAATCAAGTATATAAATAATAAATATACGAGATAACTCTGTGCAAACAAAAGGTAGTTGTTTACTAGTATTATATGTGTTAACGAAAAATCACAGATAATAAGTAAAAGTATCGTTACATCAATGAAAAATGTTTTGGCAATAAACAATTATGAAATGGCCATAGTTATGCCATAACGATCCACTTTTACGATTAAACTAAGCGAGAGATAATGTACTTTATGTCAGTGACATAAAGTACATTATCCCTTACTTACTTTTAATCAGTTGGATCGTTATGGCATAACTATGGCCAAATAACGTTTGTTAGTTGCCGACCACATAACAGAGACTGTTCATATGTATAAAAAATCCAAGCCTTGCAGTAGCCAAGTATTGTAGTAAATATCTATTATAGTTCTAAGTATTCAATTTAAGGTTAGATTCGCATTTTGAATTCGTCATCTTAGGCAAGCATAATAATGCAAGCAGTGATTTTCTTTTACAATTTTAATAAGATAAATAATATTTTTCTTTAGCTTTTTTGCTTTGAAAAGGGCAGTTAATATATGAAAATTGTTAACAATTTTGAAATAGGAGCTAAATATAATACATTCTTATTAGTTATTATTTTTGAAAGTGTTTCTTGGATGAATGTATAATGTATTGTGTAATGTATAATGTACCATATAAAAATATATAATTTATATCTTAAAATTATATTCTTTCTAAGTTAATATTTAAAAATTTTGGGTGAATATTATGAATTTGAAGTGCCTTTTAATTTATTAACATTTTTAATTACTTCTTTCCTTAATTCCTATGTTACAGATGCCCATACGTAGCGGAGCGATAATATAATATCGCTAGCCACTTTCCATTAGGTATGCCGGCTGCGAGTCTTAAACCACTACATAATAATGGGATAAGTATACTATCATATTAGGGCCAGCCTAATTCGAGTTTTTTTTTTTCAGAAAATGTGTGATGTGTGTCGTAATTACTGTATGAAAGTTGATTTAAACATAGTAAAATAATAATTGGTAACCTTATTAAAATCAAATGGATTAAAATATCATTAATTTCTGTAACATCCAGACAATTTAATTTGTACCTATCTACTGATATCTATGGGTCCCATACAATACAGGTTTTTTAAAGTAGGACAGTATGCTAAAATCTCTAGAACAAAAAAGAGAGATACAGAGGAACCTTCTTAGGTCGTTTTTTAAACACAAAAAAAAGTAGCTTATGAAGTTTTTAGTCCAGTGGGACTTTACAAAAAAAAAATATAAAATAAAATTAACAAAATCTTTTCGCCTTTTGTATTGTCTCAGTTTTATGTAAAGATAACATTTTTTAAACAATTTGTACGCAAAAAATATATCCCGAAAATTACTTTAAATACGCCATTTTAAGAAGCCAGTTGTACTTTTTTCTGATGAGGATTAAGATATATATAGATTTTGTATACTGTTTAAGTTAATAAAAATGCTCTGTATACAGAAACCTTCGAAAATATATGACATCTTAATTAGAAAACATTGCTAAACCCTTTCTACGTAAGATTGTAGTGATATTTTCGGGCAATGCTGTCTAAAATACAACACCCAAAACCTACAGATACGATGATTAAATTATATTTTTACAACCACATTATCAAATTCTTTGTAATAATTATGTTTCTTTTTCATATTTAAGTATTAATTGAAAAAAAAAAAAAAAAAAAAAAGAACAGCAATGGTGTAGGGACGGTGATTTGGTAATTACAGATTATGCTATAGGTCTGCAAAAAATGTCAGAAGTATATTTTTTCGATCGTTAAAAACATTCGTTACATTTGAACTTATAGAAATCTACTTATACCACTATCTTTATAAATTATAGATACTTATATAGACATAACATGCATATATAATATATTTTAATTTTCCTATCCACCTTAAGTGCAGCAGTGTTTTAATGTAAATAACATTCAGTTATCCGCATTTGGCACAGAGCACTCACTGAGAATAGGAAAGGGAAAAACGAAAAAAAAGTAAAAGTTAGTAAAAAATACACTGATTTTGGAATGTGTGAAATCAAAAAAAAATATGTTTTATTCAAAAATCAGACTTTTAAACCAAATGCGAATATCACAGTGTCGTGTTTTACTTACTACTGCACTTAAGATAGAAATAAAACTATTTTTTATTCGTGAGACATGACACTCTTGCCTCATAAAACCCACGATCGGATAAATTCTGAAAAAATGAAATTTTGTTATTTTAGTTATAATGCCAATTATTTCCAAAAATAAACCAATTTATCGTAAAATATCGTCTACAAGAATCAACTTAAAGGAAGTAATATTCTTAAAAAGTTCATTAATGAAATATGGCCGTGGGTTCATTAAATTTAGCCAGAAACGGTGCTCAATAGCGCTCAACTATTCAGCATTAAAATCACCTCAACTATAACTTTTAGTGAATAATTTTAATGTACTTACTCCGTCGCCCCGGCATAAGTCGCACTGTAATTCCATCATGAGCCCGAACTGTGCACAAGAAATTATATATTAAAACACTTTATAATTACTTATAAAATTATTTAAACAACAAACAAACACACATTATACTCAAATCAAACTGACAACATTTAAGGGTTAAAAAGCAAAACGTACTTACCTCAAACAATATTTTTTTAACGTTTTAGTTGGAAAATAAAACTTTAAAAATGTATAATGCTGTATATTATAAGGTTCAAAAGGTTAATACCAAACAATACGGATAGTATAGAAGAAATAATAAGATAATTTTATTTCACTAACTTTTATTCATTTTCAATAGTCTGATATAGTACAACAAATCATTTCAATGATCACAATTCATTTTATCCCTACAAAATTATAATTATTGATTAATTAAATAAGTACACACTATAATCTCCATTACCTAAAATATTAAAAACTTTTATAAATTAGAAATAAAATTGCACACTGTGCTAGAAAATACTATGTTTGTGCAACAAATCTCCATTTTAATCTATATTCATTGATTCAACTGTGATTTTAAGTAAATAGTCTGCCGTTTAAGTGAGACGTTATACCTACATATATATAATTAAACACCACCCTGTACGGTATATATATAGGGTGACTTTAAGTTAGTTCTTGATATGAAAGGCTATGCATGTGCTCGTGATAACAAACAACTTTCCCTAAGGAACCCATAGTCAAATCGCAAAAAAGTTTTGGACTCTCCATACAAATTGATCAACCAACCGGCCAAATTAGTATGAAGAGTCCAAATTTTTTTTGTGATTTGACTATGCGTTCCTTAGAGAAAGTTGTTTGTAATCATCAGCACATACACAGCCTTTGGTATCAAGAACTAATTTAAAGTCACCCTATATAATATGGCTAAACATATAAATCAATGCAAATACGTGGCAATGTGATGTTTTATTTAACTTTCCTGTATGTTTTACCTACCCGTATCACATTAAATTAAATTCGATAATACGGTAGATAACTCTCTCTTCTTTAGTTTGTGGAGTCTCTTAAAAGAGTAATTTGATCTACTTTTTATCATCTGTCAAAAACAACATTTTGTTCTAAAATTTTGGAAATACGTGACGCCATAGTTTTTCAGCGTCATTAATGGACTCGTTTTGTGATTCTTATTAATTAAAAATTGAAAATGGGATGGAAACCAAAACCAATAAGTTTTATTGAAGTGTCAGTGGAAGAGCAACCTGGTGAATAGTTCAGTTTATTTTTGATGCAGTCATGTAACCTATTAATTGATAATTTCCCACGGGCATTAAAACTATAACTACGAAAGATGTATGGTTCATTCCAATCAAAAAAAAGCAAAACGTAAACAAACTTACTATGGAACTGACACATGTCAATGTCATCTGCATACTATCTTTGTTTACCTTTTGCTTTTTTTTGATTGGAATGCAGTATAGTTTGGATGGCCTCCTACTAGATGGGTTGATAAAAGATGTATGTGGCTGAGAACCGGGTAAGTGGAACTCTATGGCCTTTACTCAGCAGTGGACGTCTTCCGGTTTATATGGTGATCGGCATGATACCGGATACCAGAAGAGGCTCTTGTATGATATACGATTTAAAAATATACTTACTATAAAAAAATCTCGACTTGGTTTTGTTAATTTTAAAATTAGATCAGTATGTATAGTTATGATTTTACTGTAAACTGTCACATCTAACTGGCCATAGTTATGCCATAATGATCCAACTGACTTAAAGTAAGTAAGGGATAATGTACTTTATGTCACTAACAAAGTATTTTATCCCTCGCTTACTTTAAATCAGTTGGATCGTTGTGGCATAACTCTGGTCAACTTATTTGGAAGGAATATTACAATAAGTTTTCTTATTAACGTTTTTACGTTAGCAAGAATTTAAGTACTGTGAGACACGGAGTGACAAAATAATTCTACGAATTAAGTAGGAGACTATGCCTAACCTATCACAGTTAAATTCGATAAAAGATAAAGTACCTTATTATTATCATACATTGCCACAAAAATTACTATTATCATCCCTCAGACACCCCACACAAGCCAACTGAAAGATGTGCCTACTACTTGTTTGCATTGTGACACGCAGGGCAGGAGCGAGCAAATAACGGAATTGCGACTCTATGGCAGTGCCACTGAACGTATATTTCATCAGAGACAACGGTATAATGGCGGGGGAGGTGAGTGTGACTTCTTTATGGAATTGTAAAATTTTTTTTTGTTACACCGCTGTTTCTGTGTGGTTTGAGAGACCCACGCCAGATTTTTAAGGGAAAATTATACATACATTTAGAAGTCAGTCAATCAGCTGTTGATGTTTAAATAAGGCCTATCTAAGGTTCCGTTTCGGTTTCGGCCGAAACTGAGACCATGGCCGAAGGTTCGGTTTCGGCCACAAATCCTGTTTCGGTCGGACACTAATTGTTTCACAACCCAAAGGTATTGCTGAACTGAGTCATCATCATCATCAGCCTGCATTAGTCCACTGTTGGACATAGGCCTGAACTGAGTATTTGATATTAATTTTAACTTGATTACTCGTTCCCGAGAAAAAGATTCTTGACAGATAGATAGACGGACAACGAGGTAGTGATCCTATAAGTGTTCCTTTTTTCCGTTTGAGGTACGGAACCCTCCAAGTTGTTTTGGATTTGATTGACTATTAAATGGATATATATGTATGATTTTCCCTTAAAAATCTGATGTGGCTCCTCCACGTGACGTCTACACATACAAGTACATTTATGCTGAATCTGTAAGTAATTTCATAGCTGATTTTATTTCCATAAAATATGATGACGTAACTTTTTGTCAATTATCCAGGTATTTAGCTATGACATGCCATGACAAATAGAATACTATAAAAGTGAGCAATGTTTAGTTTTGAGCAGTTATCTTTTTAGCTACCTTTTCCCATTTTATTGGGTAATTAATAAATTATATGTTTTGGCAAGGCGAAAATGTAGTCTTTCTTTGAGATCTAGCAAGTCTCAATATGACAAGTTAACAAGTGATGTTTAAGAGCCTTAATGATTAGTCGATTAAAATTTAAAAACAATAAATACATACTTAAGTACCTAAATATAACTTAACAAGATAATAATATAATTTCAAGTTTAATCTGTTGAACTGTCTTTCAAAATTTTACAAATTCTGTAACGTAATTTATTAATAAATAAACGAAACAGTTGTAAACACCTAAATAATTAATTCTCTTATATAGATTTTTTTAAGAAGTTGCTTATTGAACTTTCGAATATACTTTTCTAAACGATTAATACAAGTTAAATGCTTTTATGTCAACAGTGGTAAAGCAATTGACTCCTCCCTATACAATAATATAAAATGCTAAAAATATTTAAACTTCAATAAACAGTCAAATGTAAGTGATGTTGATAAAATGGCGCATTTTGTAGTCATTACATCAAATTACGTGAAATAATGACAATAATTTATTGCTACGTGATTCGCTCGAATATAATAAATAATTAACTGTGGTGTTAGGTAACTGAGATATATGAAGTACCTTTGTTAAGTTTTAAGTAAGTTTGGTATTACACAGGGTAAATGGGCTCCAAACAAGAAATCTCTGAACTATGGGAATCAGGGACTTCATCTTTCAATATTTTTTTGTAAGTACCTATCCTACCACAATTAGGGCATGCAAATATTCGAAAATTTTGGTATTCGAATATTCGAATATTTTTGCCTGAGATATTCGAATATTCGAATATTATTCGAAAAGTTATAAAGTCAAATAAAATAGGGTTTTACGTGGTAGGACACTATTTTGCAATTAGATAAAATAGACTCATTAAAATTTCTAAAATCAATCATATTTATTTGCGACAACATGTTAAAAAATTATAAAATCAAACAACTACCTACTTCAAATAAAAGAAACAAGTTAATTAGTTTTAACTTATTAAACCCCATCTCTTCCCGTGGGTGTCGTAAAAGGCGACTAAGGGATCCATAAACCGGAAGATGGGCAGCAGCGTCTTTTCCGCATACCATCTCGGCTCACGCCACACTGCGATCGCTAACCCGCATGCCAAGCGTGGCGATTACGGCAACTCCCCCCCATGGATATAAACCCTAAAAAACGGCCCCTAGTCCCCGGCAGCCCCGCTATTCCTGACTCCGGTAGCGGTCACGGTAACGGCGGGGCATGGGGTGCGAAGAATCTCCGGCAGAGGCCAGGCTACCAAAAACGAAGACCTTTGGCCCTGGCAACATACAACACACGCACACTGCGAACAGACGAGAAACTCGCTGAACTGGAGGAGGAATTGAGCAGGCTACGGTGGGACATTGTAGGATTATGTGAAGTCCGAAGAGAGAGAGAGAGAGGACACCATGATCCTTAAATCCGGAAACCTGCTCTATTTCCGGGAGGGCGTCCATCTGTCCCAGGGTGGTGTCGGGTTTATTGTCCACAAGTCTCTCATTAACAACGTGGTCCAGGTCGAGAGTGTTTCGACGAGGGTAGCGTACCTTATACTCAGAATCACCAAACGGTATTCGCTGAAGGTCGTACAGGTATATGCACCGACCGCGTAACACCCCGACGACGAGGTGGAGGCTATGTATGAGGATATCTCCAGAGCCATACATAGCTCCAGGACCCATTACACCGTTGTGATGCGGGACTTCAACGCGAAACTAGGCAAACGAAGTGACAACGAGCTGAGAGTGGGGAAATTTGGATACGGAGAAAGGAATGCGCGGGGTCAGCTGCTGGCCAGCTTTATGGAGAAGGAGGGCCTCTTTATGATGAACTCTTTCTTTGAAAAGCCAAAACAGGCCAAGTGGACATGGCTGCATCCCAATGGTGTAGTAAAAAATGAGATTGACTTCATCTTGTAGACAAAAAGGCAAATATTCAATGATGTCTCTGTGATCAACTCGCTGAAGACAGGAAGCGATCACCGAATGGTAAGAGGCACATTGAACCTAAAAACAAAGCTGGAAAGATGTCGACTGATGAAGTCCACGCTCCGACCAACGCCTATCAAACTCCAAAACCCCGAAAGCTTTCAGCTCGAGTTGCACAACCGCTTCGAATGCCTAGGAGAATGCGAAAATGTGGACAATTACAACGACAAGTTCGTGGAAATTGTCCAAACGGCTGGGAATAAAGCTTTCAAAACCAGACGTTCAAAAAGAACATCTCGTATCTCAAACCCCACCAGCAAGCCATGGAGGAAAGACGAAGCCTGATTCTAAAATCCTCTGAAGATGCTTGTCAGTATCGGCGACTAAACAGATAGATCCCCAAGTCCTTGACCCGCGATATACGTCAATTTAATACAAATCGTATTAAAGAGGCTATCGAGCGTAATAAAGGGTCAAAAGTATTCGCAAGGGATCTGTCTGCTGGTCAAAGCCAACTGACAAAGCTGAAGACCGAGGATGGAAGAGTCGTGTCGTCCAAGCCCGAGCTGTTTGAAGAGGTTGAGAAGTCCTACGGACAATTATACACGACTACACGCTTACCTGTCAGTAATCAAGCTGAAGACCCGAAAGCCAGATTGACCCGACACTATACCGAAGATATTCCAGATGTCATCCTGTGCGAGATAAGAATGGCTCTCAAACAACTTAAGAACAACAAGGCACCGGGTGATGATGGAATTACAGCTGAGCTTCTGAAAGCAGGTGGAGAACTGGTACTTATAGCTCTTCAGAAGCTATTCAATTCCGTCATGCTCGAGGGACGAACGCCTACAGCATGGCACAGGAGTGTGGTGGTGCTCTTCTTCAAGAAGGGTGATAAGACTCTGCTGAACAATTACAGACCCATCTCACTCCTGAGCCATGTCTACAAGCTGTTTTCGAGAGTCATTACGAATCGTCTCGCACGCAGGTTTGATGACTTCCAGCCTCCCGAACAAGCCGGTTTCCGAAAAGGCTTCAGTACCATAGACCACATACATACGCTGCGGCAAATTATACAGAAGACCGAAGAGTATAATCGGCCACTATGCTTGGCGTTTGTGGACTATGAGAAAGCCTTTGATTCGATCGAGACCTGGGCTGTGTTGCAGTCTCCCAACGGTGCCAAGTCGATTATCGATACATCGAAGTATTGAAGTGTTTGTATGAAAACGCCACCATGTCGGTCCACCTCCATGATCAGAATTAAAAACCTATCCGGCTGCAGCGTGGGGTGAGACAGGGAGATGTTATATCTCCGAAACTGTTCACCGCTGCACTGGAAGATGTTTTCAAGCTTCTGGATTGGAGAGGACTCGGCATTAACATCAATGGCGAGTACATCACTCACCTTCGATTTGCTGACGATATCGTGATCATGGCTGAGACCTTGGAGGACCTAGGCGCGATGCTCGAAGGACTCAGTAAAGCCTCCCAACAAGTGGGTCTTAAAATGAACATGGATAAGACGAAAATCATGTTGAACGTCCGTGTCATACCCACTCCTTTGAAGGTTGGAGACTCTACACTTGAAGTTGTTGACGAGTATGTATACCTGGGACAAACAGTCCAGTTAGGTAGGTCCAACTTCGAGAAAGAGATCAATCGCCGAATCCAACTCGGCTGGGCAGCGTTCGGGAAGCTTCGCAATATCGTCACGTCCAAAATACCGCAGTGTCTCAAGACTAAAGTCTTTGACCAGTGTATGTTGCCAGTGATGACATATGAATCCGAGACATGGTCGCTTACTATGGGCCTCATAAGAAGGCTCAAAGTCACCCAAAGGGTGATGGAGCGCGCTATGCTTGGTGTTTCTCTACGTGATCGAATCAGAAATGAGGAGATACGTAGGAGAACTAAAGTTAACGACATAGCTCTCAGAATCGCTAGACTTGAGTGGCAGTGGGCAGGGCACATAGCTCGTAGAACAGATGGCCGTCAAGGCAGTAAAGTTCTCGAGTGGCGACCGCGCACCGGAAGACGCAGTGTGGGCAGGCCTCCGACTTGGTGGACCGACGACCTGGTGAAGGTTGCGGGAAGCCGCTGGATGCGAGCCGCACAGGACCAGTCAGTGTGGAAATCCTTGGGGAAGGCCTTTGTCCAGCAGTGGACGTCTTTCGGCTGATAGATAGATAATAAACCTATCATAAATGAGATCATCAATTATCATTGATTATCTAAAATAAAGTAATGAAAACAAAATTAAACAATTTCTGTTAACTTGGCAGTAACCTAAATAGAAACAATCACTCTCTGAGATCACATGCATAAAAATAGTCCTTATTGGAAAATATAACAAATGAAAATACTTTAACAAAGTTAATCCAGGTAAATTAATATATGGCAGTTTGCCATTCTTCTTCCCGAATAACGGCGAGCGCTCACGCAGGAATCGCACGATCCTTCTTTTGGGTGTGTTCATGCAAGACACGTTTGATGAAATATGTTAAAAACATTTATTTAGATTCTTTTTAAAATAATTGTAATACTGTCTTTTAATATTTAATGTGATGAAATAAATAAACTCGTTACCACTATGGATCAAATATTGTATAAAATTCGTTTACTAGTCAGTTCAAATGTCTTAAAAAAAAATCGAATATTCGAATATTCGTAAACATTATTCGAATATTAAAATGAGGCGAATATTCGAATTATTCGAATATTCGATTGCAGGCCCTAACCACAATGCCAATAAACACAGAGAGAAAACAAACCCGCTTGTCCCTTGAATATATGCTTAGGGTGGGAATCGAACCCATGGCGTTGTACTAGCAGGCAGAGGTGCTTATCAATTAAGTATGCCACCAGGTCAGTCTTTGTACCTAAATACTGTTTGTCTTTGCCTCTATGAGTTGATTTGATCTTTGGGGTTGTGAATTCAATCCTTACCCTACCCATGGAGGGCAAACCTTTTTGTGATGATTTACCTATTTTTTACATCTTTAACATTTATATCATTCTCTGGTCCCCATAGTACAGGAAATCTAAGTTTGAGGCTAGATGACAGTGTGTTTGTCCTGAATATTATATCTTAATTTTACAAATGGTTGGTTAAAACAGTCAATTATTAAAAATATACATGCTAGAGTCGTTTTGAACATCATACATTTGACTAATCGTTCATAACGATAATGATATAACAAGGAAAACAATGAAAGAAAAAAATTCCATAAAATAAAAAAATATATACAAAATAAACCTAAATATACAAAAGATACGGATGGAATTTTCTTCTTTTTAATTAATTATATTAATTAATGATAATAATTATTATAAAAACTTGCATGCGAAACATGCTGGGATTAAAGCGATTGTTCGTTTAGCCTCAAAAAATTCTTTCCACATCACTTTCAAAAAGTTTAAAGGTTAATACACTTGAACACAATACAACACAACACGGCACTTTCCAAGGCATCCATTCCGAGAATCTTTAGAGATTTAGTCTCAAGTTTCAAGTCTGGGTAAGGCACCAATATCATCTAGATTACAGACCACAAATGACAATGGCAGTCATTGGCAGTCGTTTCCGATTTGGGAAGTCTGTTCCGGTCTCGGAACGACCCAAATCCGGAATCATGGGTGCGAGAGGGGGACGTACCTACGAGTATCCGCGGCATTTCGCACTGTTCACACTTGTCCAGTAAGGGATGGTTGCGGAAGGTGCAGATGTGGCACTGCCAATAGGACGGCGGCCGCTGTCCAGTGTAGATGTTGCTGTAGAAATTGCCGGCATCTTCTGACTCTGGCTCTGAAATTGATATTACAGATTTTAGAATGAGTTCCCTAAAAGTGTTGTTTTTTTAATTTCAAATTAAAATCAATACCTACTACACTTTAACAGCAACTAATCTTTTCCTACCTTTTCACACTTACGAAATTCAGAATCTGTTATCCTATTGTTAATGCTAAATCAGTCAATTGCTCTGAGCATAATTATGGAATACATTTCTGTTCTGCATGTCAGGTTTGTTGTTTTATAAATTAATACAGAAATATAGATCAGTACACTAAACGAGACATGAGTAACCTCACAGGCAACATCTCTGTTAAGCGGTAGACCAATAGATATAGTTCGCGTCACGTAAAAAGAGCGCTGGCTGGCGTTCCGAGGATGCACTCTGACAACAATTGTTTAGTACCCTCTCTTTCACACTTACGCGATTTATATTAAGCTATCCTATTGTCAGAGTGAACTGTTCTGCCCTCGGAACGCCCGCCAGCGCTCTTTTTACGTGACGCGAACTGTAGATAGCCTCACATAATCACATACCATTGCCGCCCATCTCAAGTCGTTTCGCCAGCGTGTCGCACTGATCTCTCAGTTTCTCAACATACTCTTTCAACCTCGCTGCCGCCACGGCCGGCGGTGGTGGCGCTGCCAGTATCTGCGTCTCGCGTGTGAGTTGTGCCAACCGCCCCTTCTCTTGAGCTAGTGCTTTGGCTAGCCGCCCGAGACGTTCCTTCTGTCGCTCTATGAGGGACCGATCTGGAACAGCAATACGTTGTCAGGAATGGAACCGTTTTGTCAATGCAATAGAGGGGTTAATCATATCGAACGAAGTGAAGATCTGAGGCAATCCAGGTCAAGGGCTGGAATAAGTAATGCTTTTATTCTAACAAGGGAACTGTATTAAAAATAAGTAGACCACATTTTGATTCAGAAGACTTTTGATATAATGAATAAGGTTTTTCCAGCTGCACCAATGTTCAAGAACTGTTCATGAACCAAGAAAGGAACTGAATATTGTGGAACCAATTTCCACCAACCATAACTAAAAACCACAACAATCAAACATACTTTTAAAAAGTAACAGTGTTCTTTACCATACTCCTATCTAAAATGCCCATTGAATAAATGATTTAGCTATAATCTTGCTTAGTTATTGTATATGTTTATGTCACTGTGAATTCATAGCAGGTGCTATAAAATATTATACCTATATCTAATCTCATTAATATTATAAATGCGAAAGAATGGATGCATGTTTGTTTGTTTATTTGTTTGTGAGTTTATTTATTTGTTTGTTCCGCTTTTACGCCGAACCTACTGAATGGATTTGGATGTTTAGTAGGTAGATAGATAAAGCACTCGGCTAATACAAAGGATACTTTTTATCCCGGAAAACTTCAGGGTTTCCAGAGGAATGCTTAAAAACTAAAAAAACCACTTTATCACTAGATGGCGCCATCTTAAAATTTTCTCCTTCTCTGGATCCAATTCTAAAGTCCACGCAGAAAAAGTCGCGAGCGGAAGCTAGTTCTTAACTTGAACAAACTTAAAATACCTTAGAATCTGAGGATACCTACATTTTGAGATCATTAAACCACACATTAGTAGAACAGAATATGTATCATCATTCATTACTAGTGAGCTTTATCCTATTGAAGCATTTTTTTAATTAAAAGGATTATTTCTAATATTTAGCTACTATTGTATCTATGCACTTTAGCCTAGGCTTGAAATTTATTTTCATATTTTGGGTATCATCTGTAATTTTTTTATGAATCAACAAAAATTGCCGTAGTTGATAATTTATTTATTTTAACTAAAGAAAGAATCAAATAAGGCTTATTGCTTTCTCCTTGTGAAACCCAAAATTATCATGCAAAACAGATTTGTTTTTTGTTTACCCTATGAATACAAAATTGCATCATTGCAAATTTTGCATGCATGCTGCCCAATCATTAAAATTATTGTTTTGAACAAAAAATATACCTAATGTCTGCTAATGTGTAAGGTAAAGGAAGTTATGATTCATAAATGACATGTTGACATTGAAAGAATAATAAACAAATTCATTCATATTTCCCACTTATACCTCTTTAAAAATGAAGAAACAAATGGAAACATCATTGTAGTGCTAGTATGCATAAACATCTGCTTTTCTTTAGCAATCTTTGTATTGTTCTGCCCAATTAGACTTTTTGTGATTTCACATAATTTATTTCATTCCAAAGACTTGGTAAAGGTAACGGGAAGTCACCGTTGGATGTGGGCTGCCCTGTGGAAATCTTGCAGGAAGCCTGATATGATGAATGTGCAAATGAACTCACCATGTGTTGATCCCGGTGGTTCTGGAGCAACTCTGGTCGGTCGGGGCGACTCTAACCGTGACGGCCGGGAAGGTGGCGGCGGCGCTGGTCTCCTTGGTGCTCTCGCGGTACTTGGACTCACAGTGACCGTAACATGACCCTCAAATGCTCCATCATCCTCCCTTGTATCTCTGACTGGACTTGCCATGTTGGATGTTGGTGTACAAACTGTTAAATTTACAGATGTAATTGCCCTAGGACTATCGTAATCTTCTAACCATGGATCAAACCCTCTCCCATAGTCCATATGACAATTAACATTTACAGACAAGTTTAATGGGTATCCTCTTTCAGGTCTAAATGCTCCTGGCTTATTTGTGTCCTTTGTTTCGGTGTCTTGTTTCTGTGATGGTGCAGGGGAGACCGTTCGGCATGGTTCAACTTCAGGTTCTTTTAATGTTGGTTTAAATGCAATACCTGGATTAGGTTTTATGAAGTCAAGGGTGTTTGGTCGTTTCGGTTTCTCTTGAACTATTTCTTTTTCTTTCTCCTTTGTTAGTGGTTCGTCTTTCGCAACAGAATTTTGTATTTGTGGTTCCTCTTTTTTTATTGTTTTCTTTTCTTTGCCTTTCTCTAATTTTTCATGTAAGTTGCTTCGTATTTTATTACTCTTCAATATTCTGTAATTTGTGCTTTCTGGTTGTTCTAAATTTTCTGGTACAATTACTTGACTTTTTGTGTTTGCTTCTTCATGTGCATTTTTCTCATTTGTATTTTCGTTCGTCAATTCTAAATCACTTGGTGACTCCGCACTATACTTTGCACAACAATTATCAATGTTTATAACTGTGATTGGTGATGTATTGTTATTTCTCCTTTCGTTTTCAACACTGAGTTCGACAACATTTTGATTCGCATCAGTGCCTTGTTGCTTTACAGTTTCTTTATTATTTGTTGTGTCTTTGCTTATTACTGCTGTCTGTGGTTCTTGGCAAATGATGGATTGTATAGCAGTCGGCTTAGCAATCTCATGCTTGGTTATGGGCTGGTTGCGACACTTGCCTGGTGGGTTGAGCTTGAGCTCATTGAGCTGTCGAGCAGCAGCCGATGACGATGCGTGGTATGCATGCGTTAGGGAGGCTTTGACTTCGCTGTGGAGATGTGTCTCGCAAGCTTGCTTGTCGTGGCAGTATAGCTCGATCGTGTTTGACACAACATGATCAGGTACACCTGGAAACTTCTGTTTTAGCTCATGGAACAATTGCATAAGCGATATGTTAGTGCAGGCACATGGTGAAGGGCTCGTAGCGCTTTCGGAGGGGGCAGACATCGCCGCCCATCCTCGCAGAGGCCCACCCCTCGCCGCGAACTGCCTCCGCACGGCACGACACACACCCGCTCACCGACAGAAACACTCGGACATCTGTAAATAACGCAGTCTCGCTCTTGTGACGTCACAATCCCTATAATCCACAATTTGCACAGTTACGTGTAGAAGCACAATGTCCCTCTCCCGCTAACGCTCATGACTCGTTAATTCCGACGGCACACATGAGAGGAAAAAGAACACAGAACGGTACAAGGCTGAATTTTTATATCTTTTGTTATCATCATACCAAAGTTATTTTTGAGAAATTGCAACATATAGACAACACATTAATGCACAAAATATCACTTTTTATTACAATTATTTACTTGATATGTTTACAGATAGCACAATGAAAACATTTACAGTAAAAAGGCAAATAATTATTGTACCCAAAAATAAATTACGAAAATCGCAGACTTGTCAACGCAAATCTGCCATTTTGGCTATAGACAATTTTTACATATCAGTGTTGCTATAAATAAAACATTGATGATGTCAAAGAAGACAATAAAAAATATCCTTACTTCTTCCAGCACTTTTCTTCTTCTTCTATCAATTTAAAATTACCCTTTATCATTTGTTCAAGAACCTTCCTTATTGAAACTTATTGGTTTGTAGTTTTGTACTACGTTTTTCTTTTACCGGTTTTTACTGGAAGCAAACACTAGTAGAAAAAATGGCAATGATTTGAGGCGCATGTCAGCTGGCTGGCTGTCATTGTCACTTATGAGACTTTTTGGCGGGAACTCGCGGCAAGAGTTTGTCATTTTTGTTTTATTATCCGAAAAAATAGATATCGTGGTTTTTAATGCATAATATTGATAGTGTATTGTTCAATAAAGTGCCATTTAAGTGTCTAATATGTAGGATAATGAAATAAAAGTGTGTAGACTGTGTTTCGAGTGCTCTCAAGAAGTCCATGAAATCTTCATCAAAAGTGCTATCATTTTGTTGAAGAATAGAGAAAAAGTTAAAGACGACAGAAATTGATAATAAATGAGAACTCAAATGAAATAGAAAAATAATTAGAGAAGAGCAAACTACGTAAGAATAGGCTGTATGGCCAGAGAAGCCTTTGCCTTTTCCTTGCAAAAGCAGGAAAGAACCAAACAAAAAAAAAAAAAAAAATGTCACTTATGACTTATGTCACTTGTTGGATTGTTGTTTTCAGTTTTTGTGGTTTTTGGTCGTAAAAAAATAAAAAGATACGTAATAATTTGCCTTTATTAAAATCGTAAAAATGGTCGATGACCTCCGAAAATACCTTAACCATTTGTTGGAAAAGTATGTTTTTAGTTATCAACTGATCAGTTTATTTTGAACAATCTAAGGCTTAGAGACTATGTTTATTAATTGTTAATGCTTGCTCCAGGGTTAATGGTCTCCATTGCATTCTCATTACGGATCGGGATGGGGTTCCCTTGGTGAAGGCGGTGACAGAGCGCGCCCCACAGGTTGCGCTGAGACCCAACTTCATATCGACATTCGGCATGGCCACAGACCAAGCTAGCAAACTTGGGCTCGGTCGGAATAAGACCATCATATCTATGTACTCCAGTTACCAGGTGATTCAAAGTTTATCTAATAATATACAGTATTTGTTATGCCTCTCTTTTGAATGGATAGTTTTGTTGGTCAGAGAGCAGCCTTCTTTATTTGAACATGAAAAATAAATGTCAGATTTACCTCAGTTCTAGCTAGGTATTTTTAATGAGGTCTAATAGTATCTAGTCTAGATCATAGTGTGTATGTAATGTCTTGTAATTTTTTTATTGTATATTTCAGTCAAGAAGTAAGTACTCTAAGAAGTTTTTTCAGCTTTTTAATTAAAATTGTTGTGTCTCATTTCAGGTAATCCACATGAACAAATTACCCCTAGTCTTGACATTTATCGGCAGTGACAACTGCAACACTGGCCACATCCTGTCGCTGGAGGATCAGATTGAGCCGTATCTGCAGGACCTGGCTGCCGTGGTGCAGGATGCACCTTGAGATTCAGTTAGCTTTTTAATTTTTACACTTACTCTTAATTCCAAGCCACAGGATTTGGTTTTATTAAGCCGCAACTTACAATTTTTATATGGTATATTAATTGACAACATTACAATTTTTTTATCCACAGCATTGATTTATAAAATAATTTAAAACACTTAGTTATAAAATAATTTCACATTTTTCTCAGTAAAATTCAGTCGCACCAAAAAAGAAATGTATTTAGTTGATACTTCTCTGGCATATAACAGCTATTATGGAAGTAAGTTAATAAAATATTTATTATATTTATGAAATGGGAAACCTAAAAAAATCATTTTTTAAAAAGAGCTTTGAAAAACTTAACATCTGTTAAAGTTTGTTTATTGTTATTGCCATTATTCTCTGAGATATTGCAGTTTGAAAAGAATGTTGTGGAGCAAGACCTGAAAACTCCAAGAAAAAACAAAAAACAAACCTGAAATGTTTTGTGTTGGATTTCTGACAGGGTTTTTTTGATATCTACCTACATACTATCATATAAATTTATTTATATCAAAATCTTAAATTGATGCCTTTTCCTTGCATTGTTCTTATCATGACATGCATCGTTCTCATCATGACTGAGGATTTGAGCACCTGAAGCTTCTCTATTATGTTGCACCATCTAGTCTTATCCTCGACAGCCTGCGTGCCATCATGGATGTTGTATTGTACTGCAGTGCAGATCTGGTCAGACCAATACGTAGGGCTCCGGCCATGACACCAGGCAAAATTAATGCAAGTTCCTGATATTACAGATAGGTGTCATATAATATGTGTTATTGATTGATTGATTAATTGATATACTCTTTATTGTACACACACAAAAATAATAATATATAAAACAACATAAGACACAATATTAAAATAACAGTGGTACAATTTGGGCGGTTATTGTTTGTATAAGAGAAACTTGTAAATACATCGATGACGGAAATTTCAATTGGCGTAAGGGCAAAGTACTACTTTGTCCCTTACACCAATTGAAATTTACATCATCAACATAGACGTAGAAGTTATATTATTCAACATTTTTATAATATCATATTATAAACTGTAGTAAATTAAATTCAGTTATAAATTATACTATGTTTTATTTTGTTATTGACTATTTATTACTTAGCCTTATATGTAATTATTATTTATTTTTATTATTCTATTTGCAATCTTTTTATATTCATCTAAATGAGGAATGAAAAACATTATGTGTATAATATATTCTTATACTAAATTAGGGTTTTTAGGCTTATGGACCAGGTTAATTCTTCGATGGATCCTCGTCGCTTAACAGAAAAACATATTGAATGTACGCCAAATTATTAAATTTACATAGTTGTGTTTCATCTAGATGTTAACTCATTACAAAATAAATTATTCCAAGATAGGCGTGATCAGTGGCTTCCCAGTTAGTGCGTTAACAACGTTGTTGGCAGCCAGCTCGCCCATCTCGTTGCGCGTGCGCACTGTCGCGCTGCCAATATGTGGGAGTACGACTGCACAAAAAAAAAACATTGATAGATCGTCCAAATTTCATCACAAAGAAACTTGATCTTTTAAACTTTATAAGTTTTTTTGTTCATGATGGTAAAAGGTTGACGGACGGAAGGTTGATGGCCGCCGCCTCTTGGCATCTGCAACATCTATCAGTGCATTTCCGAACCTTCAAAAACCGTTCCAATCTCTTCTTTAAGACTCCCATACTGTAGACCTGAGGGAAAACTTCGAATGGAAGCCATTCCACAGCTTGAGGGTTCTAGGTAGACAAAAACCTCTGAAACCTTACAGTGTTTGTGCTAAGGTAAATCGATACAGGATATAAACTCACAAAGGTTGGGCAGAGTGAGCAGTTTGTGGTCCTTTGGCAGCGGTTCTGGCGTGGTAACGTCCAGGCCGGCTCCGTAAATATCCTTGTTCTTCAGGGCTTCGTACAGAGCTTCTTGGTCCACTAAGTCTGCAATTCAGTATAAATAATAGGATTAAATATGATATATTGATGATTCTGTTTGTAATATTGTTCTTTGGTACCCATAAGTTCCCACTCTTCGGAAGAAAAGAAAGGAACTCCGCCAGGCGATGTGGTATCACTGGGGGCAAGTCGTGGTCCAATCGACGATAGTTGGAAAGTATATTATTGCATATATTCAAAGAATATATATTAGGAATGTAGTTTGTGGCGAGTACTGCAGATCACCACACGTAAGCAATGTTCTCACCTCCTCTTCCGACATTTACGAGGATGGCGTTCTTCTTCATCTTTCCTAATGTGGTCTTGTTGATCATTTGCTTGGTCTCGTCGGTGAGAGGGACAGAGAGGACAACAAAGTCGCTCTGACGCAGCAAGCTGTCAAGCGTCACGAATTCTGCACCAAGGGCTTTTCCTGCAGAAAACACGGGGGAAAGATTAATGATGGATACAACTGCTTGGGTTTTTATAGATGACGTATATTGCTGCATTCAAAAAAGATTTATGAGGGATTCCGAGAGGTTTGTTCGATCACTGTTCTTGAATTTTAGAAGAGCTTTTGCAACAATCAGGTAACTGAAAGCGGTATCCTGTTCTGTTTTTTAGACATATAAAAATCATCATCTCCTAAGTATACTCGTATTTTGCTGTATTGCATCAATTCTCGGACACCTTGGAATCTTGCGTAAACCATCGCTCTATCAAAAAGTTATCCTCTGCTTACCTACCTATTTTTACACTTCAAAAAAACCAGAATTTACCATTCTACAATACTGTGACTTAGTTACCTTCAGGTTTCTCCTTGTGCCCAGTGTAAACGAACTTCGCAACTTCAAAGCCGGCAAGCCTCTTGACCACCGCCTGTCCGATTCCACCCAATCCAATGATGCCAACCGTGCTTCCTCTCACGTCTTGCCCAAGAACTGTGTCAAAGCCAATTTCCCATACGCCCCTAAAACATAGGAGAAGGAACCTTTAAAACAGAAATTGGGAACATTTTTGACGCTCAAATAATCGAATAAAGACTGATGGATGTAGCATTGTGTTAGATAGTAAGGTTCAATCAGTTTTCGTTAGCTAAATCTGTTCGAATCCTTGAAGGTCTCTATGCCCGAAGGTTCAAGATCATGAATTCTCATCTTCACTAGCAAAACTTTTTTTACTTAAACTATGATTTAAACTTCTTGAAATAGTTGGTTTTTACTGTTTAGTAGTTTACTGATAGAGATAACTCTGGTAGTAAAATTCCCCTTACTTGCGAACCTGATCCAGATTCTCAGTAAATCTTCTAGCAGCACCCAGAATCAGTCCCACAGCGATCTCTGCAACTGCTGGGCTTAAAACGTTGGGTGTGTTCGACAGTTTGATGCCCCTGGCTTTCAGTTCGTTCACGTTGCAGTGATTGTAACCCGCCGATGCCGTGGCGACAATCTTGAGTTGAGGGCCTGAAAGAGTTATCGTGAAGGAACTTGAGAGCTTATGTCGATTTGATCCATCAATTTACAATATGTCTTCTAGCCTAGGCAGAAGATTCCTGGATATATGTTCGAATTCACGCCTTAAAGTACGCGCTGATTAACTTTAATTGGTTAGGCATCTCATTCATCCATTTAATGACTTTATTTAGGTATAGCCTAAGCCCTCAAGATAGCTTGAGGGCTCTTGATTAGTCTTGATTGAACTTTTAGGGCCTTTTAAAGTCTGAAAGGGCCGTGAATGTGGATCAAAGCTGTGCTAAGGTGATTATTGTAAGTATATCAGCAGTGGAAGACTTCCGGCTAATATGATGTTGGTATCGATGAGGACCGAAGGATCGCTTTATTTTCTCAGAAAACATTTTGGCATTAATGTCATATATACCAGCTTTATCCAACAATTCTGTGGTGATGGGTAGATTAGAGACCCAGACTAAGGCGGAGCACCCTGGGATAAGCTCCATCAGCTCATTCCTGGTTTTCGTTAGGCCTTCCTCGCCGAAGTTTCGGTGCTTTACTTGAAGCACAGTAAAACTGTAAAATAATTGTTTTTATTAGCTTATCGTAATACTTTTCTCCATGTATCTTGGGCCATATATTTTAATTAAGTGAAGATTCAGATCAATTTATTTTTCATAGTAATCTTGTTTGATTTTTCTCTCTTTAATTTTTTTCAGTTCTCCCTTATATAATAGCCTATCTTTGCTAGTGGTACCAATGCCATTATTCTTGGGGTCTTTCATGGATTAACTTTTTATACCCCGGTGTTTTGTTAAAAATAGTATAAAAATATTTTATAGCATAGCAACATTAGGCACGGTTTTCCTTCCATAGAAATAGAGATAACAATACGTTTGACAACTACAGTCATGTTTGAGACTATAGTTTTCCTCCATGGTAAATTATTTGATGATTTCTCAATTGGAATAAATAATTTAAACAAATAACGTAAGTACTTACTGTTCTTCCAGTATTTTTAGTCCAGGAGCTGGAAAATCGTTTGAAGACACCAAAACTTTAAGGTTTTTCGTCATATTGCTATTTTCACTGGCAGCTGGAAACACACAGACAACCGCGGCGACGACTATGACGTGAATAAGCATTGTTTATGTAATTCTACGTCTGTTTTGTTACTTATCTGGTTTTATTATCCGAAATCATGTACAACACGATAAGTATCTTGAATTGTACCCCGTGAAAGAATCTTTTAGCAGCGCGATAAAAAAGTCAATTAAAATCGTTTGAGAACAGAGCACGACCTTCACTTTTTACGATTTTATTCACAAATACCTTTCTTTAATGGCGTTAAAGAGTTTTTAATGCGTTACCTGCCGGTATTCAGTAAAGAATGCCGGAATATGACCAGTCAGTCTAGTATTTGGCCCTGTCTGTTTTGTTATGCAGGCAGTTCCTGATCTTGTAGTCCTTGAACTCAGATAACCCTGGGTAATCAGAAGGTAATCAGTGAATTCGTATAAAATACATAGTTTAGTTACCATACATTGTATTTGGCAATCAAACATTAATGAGATATGTCCTTTTCAATGTCTTGGATTTACGGAAAATACTTAAAACAGTTGAGACGAAAAGTAAGCCCTAAATATCTTTTAGTGGGTGACATACCTAGTCTCTCTTAAATTCTATAAAGCTTATGAAAAATGATTAAAGAGACCGATGTATTGGCATGATATCAGAAGTCCATGTCCATGTCATATTATTCATGAACATTTGGGAAAGCTTGTTACCATCATCGGCATCATTATCATTTATCATCGAACTAGACTAGGGCTTAATTAATTTGAATTATAAAGAAGATAAAAAGGAAGATTAAAGATAAGGTTATTATAGTACCCAGTTGATAAGGTGCTTGTGGTTTTTAAGAGGCGCTACAAATTAAAAACATTTGTTGCTTTGGTATTTTAAATTTAATTATAATAGGTACCTACTTAAATAATATTATCTAAATACACAATATTATTAAACACACTAATACGCTTAACTCTACGTAAAATTGAATCTATTGCGGCGAGAATTTAATATTTTTGATTATTTGTGTCTTCACAGACTGAACTTCAATGACCACAATAGAACATCCCAAGAGATCTCACTAATATTATAAATGCGAAAGTATGGATGATTGTTTGTTTGTTCCACTTTCACGCCGATACAACTGAACGGATTTGTATGAATTTTGATAGGTAAATAGATAAAGTACTCGGCTAACACATAGGATACTTTTTATCCCGAAAAACTCGACGGTTCCCGAAGGAATGGCAAAAAACTGAAATTTTTACATTGTCACTAGATGGCGCTGCTTTATATTTATATTTTATTTCTCTGGACCCAATTGAACTGACGTCCACGCAGACAAAGTCGCGGGCGGAGCTAGTAATTTATATGGTAAAGTTGCGGTAGGTTACGAACGGTATGTTGATGCAGTATCTTGCCGCTTGCTGAAATCTTGTCGATATAGTATCTTGTCCTTAGTGTCTGTCGAAGTAATGTCTTTGTTACAAGGGAGAGTACCTACCTATTTATTGTAATACCGTGTCAAAGTAGTGTATCGAAGTAATATCTTGTCTAACCAATGTCAGTTGATGTTGTGTCTTGTTTAAGTTATGTCTTGTCGAAGCTGTGTTTGTCGAAGCAGTATCTTGTGGAATTAATGACTTGTCGTTGTAGTTTCATTCCAAATAGAGTCTGTTGCGGCAACGACCTGTCGAAGTTGAGTCTTTAAGGGTTAATGAAGTTCAGTTTGCGATTCCTTCAATTCTACCTGACTTAAATACGTTATTAATGTGAAATGATCACATTGGAACTGTATGAGGCATAGGTTTTCCTTCGAGAGCATTTAGAACATTTTCCGCTGCTAGTATTGCCATTGCGTTCCTAGTTTCGACGGTTGCGCTGCCCAAGTGCGGAATGATATCTGAAACATTTAAAAAACCGCTTCCATCTTACAATTAAGCATCATCATCACTTCACAATCAGGTGAGGCCAAGAGCTTACCAATTAGCAAGTTGACCAAGATATCTGTATTCAAATTCATTTTCACTGATATTTACTGAAAGATCATTTCGTTAATTAAGATCTGTATCGATTTGTCATCTCCATAGGTCTCTTATGCTGTACATAGTATCATATTACATGACAAAAGGGCTAACCAATTGAGGAAAAAAATGCCTTATATTGTATTATTTGTTGTAGTATGAGAATGAAATTATATAGAAGAAAAGCAAAATTGTTTCTGGAGAAAATAATATTAAGTTAAAAAACCATAAAGGTTCTAAAATGTAAATGCTTACAGCAATTTGGTAGAGCCACTAGGGGGTGAGCCTTAGGGAGAGGTTCAGGAGTTACAACATCAAGTCCAGCGGCGAAAATGCGTTTTTCTTTCAAAGCTTCATACAATGCTTCCTGATCAACGAGACCTGAAATCGTACTAATATTGTAGATTTTTGATTGATTAACACCATAAAAACTGCAGTTTTTTTCATCAACTTTGTCAATATGAAATCACCGAATAATATATGAAATAATAGTATTTTAACGTAGGTGGCTCTGTAATCTACAATATATATATCTCTCTCTCTCTTTATATAAACATTATGTCATTATCACATTGTATCAAAAACTGGAAAAGACTCCGTTTAGCCTGCTGTATACATATGTACTGAATTTAGTATTGTATTTCAGTCACTCACCACCTCTAGCGATGTTCACAAGCACAGCATTCCTCTTCATAATCTTCAATGAATCTGCATTGATTATATTCTTAGTTTCAGCAGTTAGTGGACAACTCAGGATCACGTAGTCACTCTCGCAAAGAAGCTGGTCTAGTGAAACTCTCTCCACGCCCAGAGATTTTGCTGTTGGAGTAAAAGAGTCTGATTCTCCTTGTTTACCCTTTTCGTATGTAATCGACGCTTACTATGTGTTTTAGTTTCCTGTATCGTCTTATGGTTATGTATTGTAACATAACATATATTTTTTATTGTTATTATTTATTTTACCTTCGTGTTTGTCACTGCGACCACTGTAGATGAACTTTTTCACATCGAAACCCTTTAGTCGTCTTACTACAGCCTGGCCTATGCCTCCCAAACCCACAATTCCTACAGTACTGTTGGCGATGTCTTGCCCAATCATCCACTGCACTCCATATTTCCATTCGCCACTGGAAGAAACAAATACATTAATAGTCACGTCTTCTTTGTCTTGTTTTTGATTTATTGAATTTCTTGATTCAGTAGATAGTCATGAGTCATGTGTTTCGATTTTTTTGTATATTTTCAAACCCAGTCCAATGAATAATTCTATATTCAAAATATTGCTCTACATTTCGGTTTCAAATGCTTGTCAATGTTTTTTTTTAATTTACCTATTCATCCTATTTTACCTAAAAAGGTTTAACAATACCCTTATAATGTAAAATTATCATGATTTTTGTAATAATTAAATAAATATTATAAATAATAATCATACCAAGATTGTTGAATTATGGTTGAATTCGAGGATTTCAAAACGCTGAATTATGTAAAAAAAAAACAATCAAACACGCATTTCATTCACTAAAACATTTTTTATGTCCTCGATCATCTACCTCATGATTTACCTCTCTAACTCTTTAACTCCTTCTTTGAATCTTCTAGCTGCTGCTATCAACACTCCTATAGTAATATCTGCAACTGCATCATCTAGAACTTTAGGAGTGTTGCCAAGCAGAATACCACGTTTCTTCAAATCTTCTAGATTGATCTGGTCGACGCCAGATGACATTGTTGAAACAGCTTTTAGTTGAGGACCTAAAAATGTGCTTTGTAATTGAGAAAAAGCTGAAGATCAAAAAATATATTCTAAAAGTCCTGTTTATAGTGATTTTAAGACTAAAATATAAACATTTGGAGAACAGAAGGAATATCACTAGAAATCTGTATGACATTGAAAAGAGAAGGTAGAAAGAGAATGGAAAGTGAGAAAGGGGTGCTACAAAAAGTTAGTTTGACAAGTTAACTTGAACATCCCTTTGTACCAATACGTGAAAGAGTTCGCTGAGGGCGAGATAACAGATTCTGCTTACGAAATGTTTGCTCTTAAATAAGAAGAAGGCGTATTCTATAATCGAGTTAATTTGGTTTAGTTCGATTATATATTTTTTGATTTTCAGTAGATGTAGGTAATAAACAATTTGTAGGAAAACAGTTGTAGCGACATGAGTTTTTCTTGGACGCAGCGCGCTCCATGGAGTTGTTCTGATTTAGAATCATTTATTGAATGAATATAATATAATACTCTACTTGCCAACTAAGTCCAACAGCTCCCCAGTAAGTTGGTGTTTCGTGTTCCATATTATAGCATCTTGACCTTTAAGATTCTTACTGATTTCCGGAAGACTTTCTGGTTCATAGTCTAAGTGTGGTATTACCTTAGTTTCTACCCTGGTATTTTATGAAAACAAGAAATCATAAGTCCATTTTGCTGTAAATTATGCAGTTGAATGTTCTAAAATTACTAAATCAAATATTTGGGAGGTACACGTACTTCCTAACAATTTGTTGAAAAAATAACTCTTTCTAAAAC
Organism: Coleophora deauratella; assembly: GCA_958295455.1. NCBI lineage: Eukaryota > Metazoa > Arthropoda > Insecta > Lepidoptera > Coleophoridae > Coleophora > Coleophora deauratella. Next base: position 3,506,048 of record OY282406.1, read on the forward strand.
AAGTTTCATATTTACTTGACGAGGGTTCACAAAAGTATGATATTCTGCTGTCTTTACGATAAGTACCTATCTAATCATTGCGTTGATTAGTTTTTACTGTTAGAAGTAAATCTACGTTATACTTACTTTTTCTTTAGAAGCTCCAAACCGGCAGCAGGATATGTTTTGTTTACAATCAATACGCGTTTTAGCGACATCTCGTTGCTTCAGGATTGTACTTATATAGCAAATGATCGATCACCTGTTCAATTTTTAGGTTATTTAACTCCGAATCGTATTGAATTCGATAAGTAAATGTTGATATCTTGAGTTACGTATTACTTTTGTTGACTGTACGAACATAAAACAATGTAGTATAATTCAAATCCTCTATAGCTATTGACTTACTGATAAAATAAGTGGTACACTCTCAATTCGTCAAGGTTGCTAATTAGGAGTGTGTTCCAAATCAGGAAGTGGCATTACACGACAAGTATTTGTCCTTTTCACACTTGTGTCTGACATTACATGTTATGATCGCTATGTGATGTCAGGCTAATAATTGCTTGTTTTGGAATACGACCTTAGTTACAACAACAATTAAATAATGTGACGAAAGGAGATGTCACGTTTAGAATGGCGCGAATTGTAATTTATTTTGAACTATTTTATCAGTTGGTTGGATCTAGATTTAAGTATAAGGCACAGAAGGAACCTTACTCGAACGGAGTGACGAAATAAAACTTAGTATTTCGATTTCAAGAGTTGCTAATTATTCGACTAACGAATTTTAGAGTTATATTTAACTTGACCATTATAGCTATGAACATCAAGGAGAGGTCAGGAACGGCCGATAGAGGACCACATGAGAAGAATAGGAAAATGACAAAGAAAATATGTATGTCTAGTCTAATACTGGTAGGACAAACGCAATAGGTGATATAAACGATCAAAGCAGAACTTGATGAGGCATGGGCTTCCCTTCAAGAGCATGAAGTACATTTTCCGCTGCCAGTATTGCCATAGCATTCCTTGTACCAATGATCGCACTACCCAAGTGTGGAAGAATATCTGAAATATAAGTTAAAGATTTGTCTTTTCTTGTGGTATTTTTTTTCTGTAAAGAAAAGTACGGAAGTGGCTCCTGAAATTGTCAATATGATTACTTACAACAGTTTGGAAGTGCCAATAAAGGATGATCTTTTGGAAGAGGTTCGGGAGAAACCACGTCAAGTCCAGCGGCGAAAATACGTTTTTCCTTTAAAGCTTCATACAAGGCTGCCTGATCGATAAGACCTGAAATTATAGCAATAGGGTTGTTTAAATCCCTCACACGTTTAAACACAGTGCTTTCTTCAGTCAACAATAGCGATCACAGAGTATTTTACTTTGATAAAACTATTTCTACAGATTAATACAATTTTACTTACTATCACTCTTTTTCATCTACCTATTATACTTTATGCTTCTATCAATCAGTATTTTCTACTCACTACCCCTGGCGACGTTTACCAATACGGCATTATTTTTCATAATCTTTAAAGTTTCGGTGTTTATCATGTTCTTCGTTTCTGATGTCAGTGGGCAACTCAGGATCACGTAGTCACTTTCGCGGAGCAGCTGATCGAGTGGAACTTTTTCCACACCCAGGAATTTTGCTGCAGAGATTTTCAGTTTCAATTTATTTATTGCTTTCAAGTACATGCTTATATCTAGGTTTAACATGTTTAGCGTGCTGTTTTGTATCCTAGCTGCCAGTAACTGCTCAACATACATATCCTTTTAGGTAGGTACAGGATACCTTCGATCATAAATATCACTATAAAATCCAAACCTGTCTTTTAGATAAAGAGGGTGTAAAAAGACCATTCCCTAAAATGAAAAACTTTCCCTAAAATGAACTATACTTATTTGCTAAAAGTTCTGAACTCTTTATACAAATTTATATAGGCCAACCAGCCATTTTTGTACGGAGTAAATTTTTTTTCTGAGAATTTAGTATGGTTCCTTGGGAAAAGTTGTTCAGATTCATGAGTTGACTCCATCGTAAAAGTTTTTGGGAGTGCACTTTTTACACCGTGCATTTTTATTGCAATAAAAACTTACGTTTGGCCTTATTTCTCTTAGTTTATCGTCTTTTATAACTGGCACACATTACCTTCAGGTTTGTCACTGCGACCGCTATAGACGAACCTCTTCACATCGAAACCCTTCAGTCGCCTCACCACAGCCAGCCCTATGCTCCCCAAACCCACAATACCTACAGTACTGTTAGCGATGTCTTGGCCAAGCATCCATTACACTCCGAACTTCCATTCGCCACTGAAAGGAGAAGGTTGGAATTTTAAGTATTTGCATTATTCAGAGAACAAATATAACGATCCAAACTTTTATTTGATTTTTATTACTATTACGAGCAGTGTTCATTTGATAGATCTTCAAAGGAGAAAGTATAAGTCGTGTCGTATCTAGAAGGAGATGCAGAAAATTTCGAAAATTTCTTAAAAGAAAGTGTACGATTCTTTCTTTAAGAAATTCATCAAGCAATTTTTTTATTTTGTTAGATCTTTAAGTAGATTCCTCCACCAAGTAGGTATAATTTTCAATTGGTGTATCTCTGGTCATGACTCTTTTGTTTACCTAATCAACTCTTCGACTCCTTCCTTGAATCTTCTTGTAGCTGCTATCAACAATCCCATGGCCATATCCGCCACGGTGTTATCCTGAACTTTAGGAGTACTGCCCAGTGGAATCCCTCGTTTCTTCAGAGCTTCGATATTGATATGGTCGACGCCAGAGGATACTGTTGAAACTGCTTTTAGTTGAGAACCTGACAACACACATATGTTAAATAAATAGACTAGACGACAACATCACCCCTATAGACTTCCATTTAACACAATAATAATTTTCATTTATGACTTTTATGACCTAAGTTCGTGCAGCGGCTTTGTGCAAGACTTTTATGTGACCTAGAGTCACATTGACGTGGATTTTTCTTAACTCTGGCTTCTTTTTAATGCCATTATTAGTTTCCAAGCAGTTTAACTACGGCGTTTCATCAATATTATACTTGCCAGCTAAGTCCAGTAAGTCCCCAGTGAGCTTGTGTTGTGTGTTCTATATTATGGCATCATAACCTTTGAGATTCTTTTGGATTTCTGGAAGACTATCTGACTCGTAGTCTAAGATAGGTATGACCGTAGTGTCCACTCTGTAAATTCATGAAGGGAATTGGTGGACTGATACTGACTGGATTTCAAATTGCAAATTATAAGCATTAAGCATTTGTCGGTTACTCGCAATCAAATAAATATTGGATCAAAAAACTTACTTTTTCCTTAGAAACTCCAAGCCGGATGCAGGGAACGATTTGTTTACAATCAATACGCGTTTTCGTGACATCTTGTTGGTAGAATATAATGTGATAGAATATTTTTACCTTTGTTATAAAAATTCTAAGCGTGATATCTTGAAAATTTACTAAGGGTCGGGCAGAATGCTCGGAGCAACACAAAATGGCCCAAATGTCCTTTCTACATATAACTTTGACACTTTAAAACACATTGACGAGCACTTCTAACGTTTTTGTTTAGTTTAAAAATAATAATAATAATATGATAAAAACCTGCATAAAACGCAAAGTGTATGACTGGAGTAATACGCTAAAACAAAATGCTGTGACGTTGTTATTATGGTTTAATTTACCATAACTATCTAAACGTTGCACTGTGGTGCAATATTGGCGGTAGAGCCTGACAAATGCAAGCATAACCTGAGAAAGCGCGGCAAATTCAAAAAATCTTCATGTGGTATCACCAACCTATAGCAGGAAAAATATATTTAATACTTGTGTGATAAACCTTTATTAAAATATATTTATACTAGTTGAAAATACAATTTACAATTAGCTTTTTACAATTTTATTGACTCCTTGTACATCTTGTTTATAAATATAAACATAAAAACAGTCTACTTCATAAACTGATTTTGATACTCTGCAGTTTATTTCTGCACTGAAAAATCTAAAATTACCATAAAATCTATCATTTACGAATGGCCATTACAAATAATATCATTATATCATTTCTTACGTTTAACAATACAATAAATAATAAACATGAATATTCAGCCAACAAGTATCAATAATTGGCAGTCATACTAATATTCAACAGTGACAGCCTCTGTTAGCTTCTTTTTGTTGCCATGTAAAAACTTTAAATAAAAGTCCAGGTTACGCTTTCATTTGTCAAACTCTAGCGAAGTAGTCTAGAATTGATTCACGAACGTAGCGAGTGATTCTTATATATGTCGTGGCCAGATCATAGAATTGATTACTTCATGATGTGACCAACCATTTCATGAAATGGTCGTATTTCATGAAAATGAAATGAAAATATATATTTTTTATTTTTTTATTTTTTTATGTCATAGGTGGCAAACGAGCAGACGGATCATTTTTTATTCGAAGTAGGTAGCAGTGTACACTTATCGAACGTCATTCTTTTATCTACCTAATACGAGGTTCCTACCACTCGGAACTCGTATACCCACCGTTTCGGGAAGTGTTTGCGGAGTGAGAAGAAACGGCGGGCCCTAAAGAAACTCCCTCCAACACATTTTTTGTTTTAAAGTCTTACATTCTATTACATCTTAATGCTAGATCAATAAATTAATTATACAATGTCATGTCTGTAAATAAAATATAAAAAAATAAGAATAAAAATTATTTGTAGCTAATGACTAACAATTCCAAAAACCAATGACAAGAGCAGGCCAGTTCACATGGACAGCACCCGATCACGAGTATAACGCGAGAGTCAGCCATTGCTCCCCTCAACCATATTTGAGGGAAGGGAACGACCCGGCTCCCGAAATGGAAACTATCCGCTGATCACATCATGATATGGTCTGGCCAGATCAATGAATACATCAACGTTTGACGATATACATCTAAACGCACAGCTATTTCATGAAATGGTCAAGCATTAGTGATCATATCGTAAAATAGTTACAGTATCCACCGTTAGAGGCGCTGATATCATTTTTGTTTTTGTGATGCATCATGGTGGCGTACAATAAAAAAAGGCTATTAATACTGCGCCAATTCAAGATAAAATAGAAGTTAAATTTTGTTACGACACTAAACTACAATATTTTTTCAAAAGTCAATCAAAAACGAGCGCAACATAAAAACCTTGCAGTTCGGAAAGTATTTCATAGGTTAGTACATATCAATCTTAAAAGCTAAGTATTAAAAATGTATAATTTATCTATTAACCAAGATTACTCAGATTTAAACAATGCCAGTAACTTTTCAACGTATTTTTAATTTTTATTAAACCTTTGATATCATGGAATTCCTACATTAATGATATGGCCAAACGTGGATGGACATATCATTAAACGTTGACGTTTAAAAGATATGGTCAGTTTTAGCTGGCCATTTCATGAAATACGACTATTTCATGAAATGGTCGGCCACATCATGAAATGATCAATTCTATGATCTGGCCACGACATATAGACTACTGACTCGAACGATATGTGGACTGTATGAAATGAAATTAATAATGGAATTATAAAGGGTATAATGGGTTCAAAACGTTTTACAACTCAAGCTCACCAAGACAACTAAAATATAAAAACATAACGGTCAAAACACTGACAATACTAAAAAGGTAAAACACTAAAAAATATATACATCAAACAAAAAGAGTCCCCAACATCCTCCCCCTCGTGCAGCGATGCACCAACTGACCAAGCCAGCCACTAAGGGATCCGCCCTACGTGGCCAGCTTGACCAGTTTTTTCAGGGGTCGTCGTAGCGTACCCCCTGCGGTATCGACGTCGACTACTCTGAGTATACAATCCTTTCCAGGGTATAGTCTGGTGATTCTGCCACGTGGCCATGTCCCTCGAGGTAGACTCTCATCTGCAATGATAACCACATCTCCAATATGCGGCTCCTCACCGTGACTTGGCTGGTAACGTGGCTGCATCGTTGGTAGGATTTCGCGCACCCAACGTTCCCAAAAGTGATCCGCCAGTCTAAGCGCCTTTCTCCACTCCGACCTGCGAATCAATCTCCGTCATCCAGGCTTGCTGGTATGATTTGGTTGGACGAAGATCCTATCAAAAAATTGGTGCCCGAAGTTGGTGCCATTGTCCAAAAAAATGGTGTCCGGAACTCCACGTCTAGCTATAAACCGTCTTATGGCCATAATCGCGGCGTCAGCTGACAAGTTGTGGACCAACTCGAGGTGGAGTTCTCTTGACGTTAGACAGGTAAAAAGAGCTACGTAACGTTTTTCATGGCGGCGTCCAATGGTGACGGAAGTAGGTCGAAGTAATCAAGCCCGATGAAAAGGAATGGACGCTGATGATGAGCCAAACGTTGTCGTGGCAGGTCTCCAGTCAGGGGATTCATAGGTTTTGCCTTCCGTATTCCACAGAGTAGGCACTGGTTCGCTACTGTTCTCACAGTATCTCTTAGTCTTAGCAACCAGAATCTCTGTCGCAGTTCGTTGATCACCGTCTCATGATTTGCATGACCAGCTTGTCGACGATAGGACTCCACGAGCAAACGTACAACTGGGTGCCGGCCATCCAGTAGAACCGGGAATCGTGTATCAGGATCGATGTCCTGCACAGCTCTTATTCTACCAGCTAGGTGCAGTAATTTATCTTCTCCTAGTGTAGGAGACAGTTTGGATAGGCGACTGTTTTTGGGGAGTGACCGCGAGTTGAGAACGCATTTGTATTCCAGTGGGAAGCTGTCTAACTGCGTCTTCAGTAAGATATGTCTCTCAGTGACTTTCAATAGATCTGCACTCAGAGTAGTGGACGTCGATGTCACGCTGATCAATTCAGAATTTTGATGACGGGCCAAAATATGTGATCCAAATTTTGCCACAGCTTGATGTACCCGAGCTTTGGCACGTAATATACGTAACCAGCTACTAAACTGGTTAAAGTTCGCCGTGACCGGAGTAGGCAAGGGTACACTTAAGTCTGTTAGTCCTACCAATTCACAAGGCCGTTTGAACTCCTCGCGAACTGGTGTGACGTTGAGGGGCTCTTTAAGCCAGTCCTCCGGAGTCTTAAGAAGGAAAGATGGACCACGAAACCACCTGTGCGACAAGTCTAAGCTGGTAGGCCGCATTCTAGTGGCATAGTCGGCGACATTCAAGTCCGTTGGCACTCACCGCCACTCTTTAGGTGAAGAGTTTCCTAAAATTTCACCGAGGCGGTGGGCAACGAATGGCTTAAAAGCGCGTGCGTCGCTACGCGATGTTGGGGACTCTTTTTGTTTGATGTATATATTTTTTAATGTTTTACCTTTTTAGTATTGTCAGTGTTTTGACCGTTGTGTTTTTATATTTTAGTTTCCTTGTAGAGCTTGAGTTGTAAATACGTTTTGAACCCATATACCTTTATACCTTTTATAATTCCATTATTAATTTCATTTCATACAGTCCACATATCGTTCGATTCATTTGCGGCTCGAAGGACCAAATGAATCGAACGATATGTGGACTGTATAAAAACATAACGGTCAAAACACTGACAATACTAAAAAGGTAGAACACTAAAAAATATATCGAGGGTTCACGGGCGACTTGTATTAAGCGACATTTTTAGAAACGTTCAGGAGACTGATTTAAAAAAATATTTCTTAGAATAATAATCATTAAAACTTAACTTCTTAGTATTATATAGATTCTCGATATTCTTAATATTTTAAATATTATTCAGAAGTTATTTTTTGTGAGGTATTTTGTAAGAAATAATTTTTTAAAGTAGAGGTTACCTGTGTTTCCAAAAATGTCGCTTAATACAAGTCGCCCGTGAACCCTCGATATACATCAAACAAAAAGAGTCCCCAACAACTACTGAGCACAGTGAGTGATGTAAAGGCCAGAGACATAAAATAACCAAGTTATATGTACGAGGAGGTACGTAAACGTCGTTTAAAAAAACTGGGATTTTCTAAAATCTGTGTTTTTATTATCATGAACTTTTATCTTAATTAATCATTTTTGGAGATTATGAGTCATTTATGTGTGAAGGTCGGTCCTTAAGAGTGATCTAAAAATAAAAAGGTATGGTAGCAAAGGTCATTTATAAAATGGGGCATAGGAAACAGAATCAACATCATATGCCTCACTCTTAGAATATATTCCACTAAACACGGTTCTAAGCCACATACTTCCAGCGGCTGCCTTCAAGTCTAGACCATAGATCAATGTCTTAAGAACGTTTCTTTCGAGATTTTTGTCTTTAAATACTGACTGAGGAATATTCACGAGAAGGTATTTCGTACTTCCTACACGCGCTTCCAATTCAATTTGGAACGCAATGCAAGAAAATTATTAAAAAATATCTCAGTTTCATATTTTATTTACTATATTAACAACTTTTTTGATATCACAGAACAAATTTTTAAATTTTAACATAATATCACAGATTTATTTGTTTATTTCTACTTCAAATCTAAATAAATAACTGTATTTATACAGCTAATATTATGGTGGATCGCTCTTGTTAAAACCATTTCACGGCCTTTGCAAATTAACTTCTAAATACATGGTATATTTACTGTATCGTTTCATATTCTGTCCAGATACTGGCCACTAAGTTAAACTGATCGTAACTGCTTCTTGTCTGACGTCTGACCCAACTGGTGTAAATACTTAGACAATATCTAGAGCGTTTCTTAAAGACAATGTTGATTCATCTACTATGTAACGCCTGAAATCGCAACTTTCTTTCGATAAATCAACTTTAATGCACTGAGCATTCACTCGGTATTAATAACAGTGTTCTTCTCTTTTCATTCCTGCGTAAATTTTTACTAAAACGACCATCGTATACTCTTTATACTCTAACTTGTGCTTTCGCTCTGTAAGTATAAATAACGGTGCACTGCTTTTTGAAATTCCTGCGTACGCTTTTTGCAATGTACACTGTTCACTTTTTATTCTAGCGTTAACACACTGAGCAGTATCTTTATTAGTTTGTACAATTAACGGTACTCTTATCTTTTTAATTTCTACTTCTGCAACATACACCGTAAGTACAGTGTTTATTCTATCTTCTATCCAGATCTCGGCCACCAACTCAGCCTGCTCCTGGTTTCACCCTCTTCAACGTTCCGCATGATCCATTCGCTGTTTTTATTCTATCTTCTATCCAGTTCTCGGCCACCAGCTCAGCCCACTCCTAATTTCGCCATCTTCAACGTTCCGCGTGATCCATTCGCTGTACCTCGATATTCTGGTGTAGATACCGGGCATGCGCACTCTTGCGCACCCGTGGCCTGTAGAGACGACTCCGACCACTGTCGCGCGGCCTGCCTCTCGGATCATGAGGGGACCGCCGCTGTCCGCCTGAAGAAGAAGGGAGATTTGTTACCTTTTGTTTACCTTGTTAGATTGTTTGTTGGACTCCTGCGCTATTTTAGGATAAACGGAGGGTGGGGGGGAGGTAATGCTGTACTTACGCGTGGCTACGTGGCTACTTTTTAATTTCATGTGTCAATCCATTTTTACGCAATTACTCCAGCGGAAGGTAATGTATTCCGGGTGTAATGACGAATGCCTTTTTCTTTATTGCTTGCTAGATTTTGTAGAGCTAGGTGGTGTTGAATTCGCCTTGATTTACATAGGACACGTTTTAAGAAATTTAGTAGGGTATTTTCTAGACAATATAATTTTTAGCTTTGTTCCTGTCTTTCTATTGTCGTCAATAACCCCGATAATCACCAAAGTTAGAGAACCAGTCTCACCCCATACCATACACATTTCTTTCTAGAAATTAAGTTTACAGTCTATTTGTGGGATACGGATCTGTTCGGTGAAAAGTATCCTTGCTTGTTTTCTTACCCAACAAGAGTCCCGACCACCCTGTTCATGGCCGGCACACATTTGCATCGGAGAAATCTTGACTTTGCTGCCTTGGGAGCGGTACCACTGGTTACATTCATCGTTGTCCACAACTATCACGTCTGTCTTCTGCAGGACGGAAGGTCTTGATCCTGGAAGTATTAGGAGTTCTGCTGAGCAAAGGCATCCCCTCTATTTCTCTATATATCTCGATTCCGGGCCAGCACCGGAGTTAATGATCATATTTATTATTACATTAGGCATAGATCTAGAGAATAAAACATGAATAAGAGATGATTCCCTCGAAGATCTTTGGAGGAGGCCTTTGTTCAGCAGTGGACGTCTTTTGGCTGGTGTTGAATATTCAACGATGAAGAGATATTTCGAAATATTATCAATTATTCCTAGATATCGCTGGAACGATTTAGTGCTAAAAGACTATGGAATGGCATAAAACAGAACAGGATCATAAGAAATTACGTCAACTTCTGTCGGAGGAGGTCAATAATCACTTCGAGCCCACATACCAAAATGGTTGATTGATTAAGAGATTTCACTGCAATTTTACCTGAAACATTAGTCGTTAGTCGAATAGGGAGGACGCACAATACTTGTTATTTTTTTTATTAAATCTGTGACAGAAAATGTAATCTTGCATGTCTAAAGATAAGGGTTTTATAAAATTCAGGGGTGTCAAATCAAAACTTTTTAAAGTTGCTACTCTACCTTTCCCCCTGTCCTCATGGGTGAACCCCCATCCAGCAACAGTTGCATGAGTTCCGCTGAAATCAGGAGCTGAGGGTTGCGGCAGACACGCTGGTCGAAGCTCACTACTCCATTTCAGTTTTCGCATTGTTTTCAGGAGGGCCACATCGTTGGCTGTTTTTCGGCATCTGCGGATTAAGACTTCTAAGTGCATGATAGCCCTAACAAGATGATGGGATTGATGACAGATAACCTTCATAATTATAATGATGAAAATGGTAAATCAAACCTAAATATTCGATGGTATGATTTGAATCTGACATATTTACAAAAAAATTGGAGTCTAGTTGGGTTGAAACTGTAATCCTACAGTATAATAAGTTTTCGCTGTTAAGCTGGATTTACGGTTTTTGCAGGGACTTTTATTGCAACTTTGTAAAGAAAAAAAAAAAACATCTCATAAATATGCTTGATTTTTATTAGGTTGATTGAAAATGAAGTCCATATCCCTTGTGAAATCTTGTCTTTTTTTTAACCGACCTCAAAAAGGAGGAGGTAATTAATTCGACTGTATGTTTTTTCATGTATGTATATTGTTTATATTTTCCTGTTTATGTTGTGCAATAAAGTGTTTCATTCATTCGTTTATGTTTAGTAAAGTAAAGAAATGGATGTTTTATGATTTTATAGAAAGGTTTTTAGACGTTACGTTACGATTCAACATACCTACGTATACAACGTACATACGTACAACTTACATCAACTGTAAAGGGGGCCTTTCCATATCACGGTTGTGACTCCTACATTAAGGGGTTAACTCCAACCTGGTGTGCCCACAGAGCTTGTGCACCTACAAGTCTTTGATTTTTGTACAGCCTATAAAAACGGCAGCTAGAAAAAACAGTAACGTGTTTTGCGTAGCGGAAATCTCGCTGTTCATATAATGCACAATACTTACCTGTATTCGGGGTGTGGGACGATCCTGGCAAGGGGCTCATTTTCCTCCTTGCTGGCAATGTCGGTGTACCCCACCACGACTGAAAGCTGCTCAGACACGTAGAAGTTGTCGAAAGCGCTGTAAAAAGGGCCAAACTATAACGAGAATCGAAGTTCTGTAAACTAATTTTGACATTAAGGTGTAACCAAATAATTTTAAGATTGCGTTAGCATTGCTATTGATCCACTTTCATGAGATCTTTTACCTATTACTCGTATAGGCAGAAGTATACTGTTTCGCAAAGATTTACTGGTTTATCAGATCACTAATTCTATCTAAAGAGACTTTATTTTAAATCGGTTATAGCCAGGTATATTCATTTTCCTGATTTTCCGTTCACCTCTTACCTGCAAATACAGTGACCAGCAGTCAGCAGCCACCGATCACTGACAACGGTGGCGCCGCACTGGTGCGCCCCCTGTCGCCACACACTAGCAGCCCAGGGGAACTCCGCTGGCAGACTGTCGGTCCCTCCAACGATGCGTCCACGACGGGCAGTGTCCATCCCGCATTCCACGTCTGATACTGTAGAGTATACCGAGTTATTTATGTAACGCTGTTCAAAACTTTGGCTAACACATCTTTTCCAAAAAAAGTCATGGCCAATTAAAAAAAAGGTTTCTTATAAGTACTGACTGATTGTGACTGAAGTGATTGGCCTGCTGGACAATTTTTTTATTCACTATTGGCTAACCCCTTGGCATTATCACGTGGTAAGTGATGATGATGTTGAAGATGGAAGCGGACTTAACAATATTCCCCAACGCAATGGGGATCTGGCTAACTTATCTTTATGCCGGAAAACTTAAACACTGTTAGCACTCATGATTGCCGGCAAGTTTGTGCCAAGATAAGATGGTGGTAGCTAGGCCTTAGAAAATTACCACCACCAACCAAACCGACTCGGGAATCGAACCTGCACCACATAACGTGAAGCGAGTGGCTTAGCCAACTACACCAAGGATGTACCTACATGTACCATGGATCGGCCTTAATAATATGGTTTTAATATTTTATGATGAATTCCACGAATTCGAGATTGTTTTTTTTTTGATTTGTCATTGAAAAGTGGCAAGTGCAATGGTCAAAGAATAGGTACATTATATTTCACGAGTAGTATTCGTAATACTCGTAGTCTACAAATAAGATAAAGAGTGGGATGTCCATAACTCAGAAAGTATTTGACTTTCTTGGATAACTAACTTGGATTCAGCACAGTTTAATCATATTTTACTTTGTGTGATTTTACTTTGATAGTTAAAACTTGTATTTTTTGCACAAAACTGTATATCTCGTTCATTTTCCTTATATTGCTTGATGGGGCGTGCCTTAAAACTCTGAAGATTAATGAAAATTATAAGAGAAAACGTTTTAAAACCAATTTCTTCAAACACGAACTTAAGTAAATTCTACAAAAGTTCAGTAATTTAAACTTTACAGACTTCAAAGATATCGTATTATTTCTTCTTTTACTACTTAGCGTTATTCCAACTGGGGCCAGTTTTCACTAATTAGGTACTTTTTTTTAAATATAATTAACTTTTAACTTACAATTAATGGAGCATATCACACAATCGGTAAACAGGAGTATGAAAATTAACGCGATTATCAAACGACACATTTTCCACCACAACTTCAAATTATTATCTGAAGATGACACTTGGCACAATTTATATTTATACCTAAGAGCGTATTTTTATCTGGGTCTAGGATAAGCAGGTGTACTATACTATACTATTATTTACCAAAAATAAATAATAATAATTATTGAAAATAAGTTCAGGTAGTAAGCGCGCACATATGAATGCGCGCGCTTGAGTAACTACATCGTGACTGATTTTTCATAAGATATATAAAGGATACTATAATTTGTTCAGAAATGACTCTACTTCGTGCATTTGAAGGCCTGACCCCTATAACTAAGGTGCATAGAGATGAGAATCGATATGTCGATAAGATTTTATCGATTTGTGACGTTTCCTTATTGCTAAAGAATTGGTTTGCACCAATCGGCAGCTCAGTGGCAAATCTACAATGCTTGACAAATTATGAAACAAAATAAGAGAGTCTGAAATAGTTAAAAAAATATGCATCTTTTACTCATTAAACTTTTTTAAGAAACTGTAGTTAATTTGCACATAAGTAAATTGTACTTTTGATACTAATATCTACTTCATTGATTAATTAATTACTAAAATAGATTTCAAATTTAGCAGAGGATTTTTAAATACCACAGGCCTGTAGAAAATCAGCTTTTCTGTGCAGTCATATACTTTTTACAATTCATAAAAGGCCATTTTGAGGTCAGTATACTTTATCTTACTTTGGTTTTATCACTTTGACATTATGGCGATATTGTTATGTATCAGATAACTAAACCATAAAGATTTAAGTGTTTAGTCTGACTCTCATAAAACCGGTGGATGATTTGCGATAGTTATTTAAATAGTTTACTTTTCTCTCTTACAGGTATAAGGTTGGAAATAGTTATTTTTTTGTCATATTAATTATTTAAACGAAAATAGATTACATTTTTCGCCACTGCTTTCGAAAAATGATCAAGTAAATTTCATAAACGGCCACCTATTATGTTCTGTGTATTATGTATATATTATCGATGTCGATACATTTCAACGCATCACTATTCTCAATTCATTGTCAGGTTCGCCGCACAACCTCGTATCGATAACGGGCGATAAGACTCGCGGAACTGACTGTCATTACAAACAGCCGTCTCTTTGCTTTATCGAAAATATTCCTATGCAATGTCAACAATGTACTGGTTGATTTATGGTGGCCATAAAGCAGGCAGAATATAGATGAGAGGAATGTACTCTATAGTTTAGGTACTTAACTTAAAGAGCCTAGGACGGTTTTTATTACCGATAAGAAAATAGCGTCGCCAGTGACATGAAAGAGATTAGCACCGACTAGGATTCTATGTATTTTCTCAGTTTATTTATCAGTGTCACTTTCATAATGATTTGTGCGAAATACGTTTTCTTACAGATAAGTAAAACTCTTAAGGGCGACCCTTAGTTCGTAAAAACCTTGTATTTTTTTTAACTAACCAAAACCGTCTGTTTTTTAAATAATTTTATATCTGAAATGGGATAGGTTAATGTTGACATCGTACAACTTCTTACAAAAAAATCATTATATCCATAAAATTGCCAGCAGAGAGGAATTTCCAATATAATTTTATAACACTTAAAAGAAAAATAAATAATATTGCTACTTATCGAGTTCTTTCACATGACTCGTTAGGGAAAAGCCCTTGCGGGAACAACGTTGGCTATATTCATTATTTTTTCAATAAAACGCAGCAAATTTGAAATTGATTTTACTTTTATAAATACATGTAGCAATATTAGGAGTCCGTTTTATTGAATCAATTTTGGATGTGTAGCGTTTTGCCCTAAGATCTCTTTTAAGTCTGTCACAATTTTAGTAGGTAGTAACGAGTAGTATCTTTAGTGTACATTTTCAGTGCTTCGTACTTCAAGACTTAACCCAAATCATTCAAAAATCTTGAGAAAATGAAGCTCAACGATACCTAAGTAAGAACCTAAGTTAGATCACGATACAGAGTGCAACTTGGAATTCCATCTTTATCAAGTCAACGTAAAAAAGCAGCATAGGGGATTAAGTCGAATAGAACATCGATTCGCACAAATCTATCAAGCAGTAAGACTATAAGAATACTCGTAGATGAGCCACATGAACTGACGTAGTTCTACAAAGAAATATGTACAACGAAAAACGTTTTTTTTATTGGGCCTTATTTCTCTTCTAGCACAGCATTTTTTTGTGTAAGTAAATAGATATATGCAAAATAATACAAACGTCTACTAGTATAAGACAACATTGAATTATTTGAATTAAGATCGCCCAAATTGCAGATTTTTTACCAAGTTTAAATTAATATTGAATTTTTTTAGAGTATTTTTTTGTTCACAATTTGTAAGCTCTTTTCATCATCGCTTACCATCAGGTGATCCGTCTGCTCGTTTGCCACCTCTGCCATAAAAAAAAACTCACGTGAGAAAGGAAAGACCCATAGGTTGAAAAACACTCGATTAGAGGTAGCTGGTTGTATTAGCCTTTCTCAAGGGGTCGCGGGTAAATTGAAAAGGCATGTGTTTGTACGGGGTCTCTCTCTCTAATGACCAAGTGGATAGGATCTAAGTGTGTTTTATATAGGATGACTTAATGTATCAAGAACTAATTTAAAGTCACCCTGCTTACTAATTGAAGGTGAGTATTATTTTGATTATAAATTACTAACTGATTATTATTAATTCTAATCCGAACTTGGCGTTCGTGTGTGGAGTATGACCTAAACTTCTCGAGCAATAGGAACAAACCCGTGACCCAGAAATCGGGACGATATGGTTTGTAAACGATTATAATAAAAATAATAATTAAAAGTTAATATCTCAAATGATGAAAATTGGGGGAGGCCTTTGTCCAGCAGTGGACGTCTTTCGGCTGATAGATAGATCTCAAATGATAAGGTTATACGCATCCTCACTTGAAGAGAAAAATATTTCACTGCACTGAATATTAAAAAGTCCAACAAAAATATTTCCCATGGTCACCCTACACAAATGACTTGGCCGCGTCATCGCATTGGCTGCATTTCGGTCAAGTGCACGCGCATTGCAGCAGTAGGTCATCTATTGCCCTACTTAGCGTAAGCACTGATTTGCCCCAAATTTTGCGACTGCACCGCACCGTGCGCCGTAATAAAGATGTTTGGATGCAAGCCTGGTAATTATTGACATTGCATTTCTATGCTGTTGGTCTTTTTGAAAAGATTCTGTTTGCTAAGCGTGAAACAAAGAGATCACTTCATGCATTGAAGAGCAATCAAATTATACTGAGCATCAAAAGATCAATCCGGGAAACTTAAACGACGTTTCCACTTAAGAAACTGAACCACTTTTTCCTATGGAACCAATACTAAATTCTCAAAAAAAAGTCCATTTTGGACTTGCCATACGAAATTGGCTGATTGAGGGCCAGGAGATTGGCTTGGATCTATTTGTATTTTGTACAAAGATTAGTTGTTAATTTAAAAAACATTATTATCTATTTCCTTTGACGATTAAAACTTTCGTAAAATTACATGCATAACAAAAATTATCATAATATTGTACTTCAGGGGTTCTGTTTGTGACCTGAAGATCTTTATTGATACGCAACAAAAAAGGTGACGCCGTTCAGCGGATTGGTTAAATATTAACGCGGATCCAAAAATCTTGTCGTTCAGCGGACACAACACAGAAATTTGTAGTAGAGATACAAATTATCAAACTGTTCAGTGGAATTGTCAATTTTAATGTCGTTTAAATAAAATCCGCCTTTTAGCTGATTGGATTGGAATTTTTATTGGAGGTTTAAACAGTTTACGAGCTGACCGAGTTGTTCAGTTCCACGAGCATGATTACCTTTTAAAATGATATTAAGTTTTTATTCACAAGACGGTAAAAAGCTTATTCGTTTTTATAGATTTTTTATCCCTTGGAAGTAAGGAAGTAAATGGTTTAACGCATTTTTTTCTTAAATAACAATTCGACGCACGCGCACTCGTAACGATGTCATAGGATTAGGATATTTTTACGTCAACTTTATTAAGAACTTTTATGTGTAGGGGGTCCTTCTAAAATACTGAAAAAAATTAACCGCGTCTTCTACTAATACTCAATTTAAAAAAAAAAAAATTTGGACTTCTCATTCAAAGTTTGTGAATCACCTGATTAATTAGTATGAGAATTCCAAAAGATATATAGGTTCCTTGACGAAAATTGACCAGTTTCATAAGTAGAAGCCGTGGATTTTTTTTCAGGTATTTTATATTGGAACCCTGTATTTACGATACAATACGTGAGTACATGTCAGGCTTATAATGTATGCCATAGGATAAAATATACAAATAAATACAAACAACTTAAAAGCCTATAAAACATGTAAAATAACATAAACCATTGTCCAGCCTTGCATCGATGCACGATCGACATTGTCCCTATTCGGAATCCTTAGCCTTGACAATGTAACACTTGTTGCTATAGGCCAGTGTTTTTCAACCTTTTTGAATAACCGACCCCTTTACAAGTAACATAAACCATTGCCCATGCTTGCATCGATGCATGATCGACATTGTCCCTATTCGGAATCTTTAGCCTTGACAATGTAACACTTGTTGCTATAGGCCAGTTTTTTTCAACCTTTTTGAATACCTGACCCCTTTACAAGTAAAAAATTTTTACGTCCCCCCTAGGGCCATAAACATACAAAATGTCAGTGATTTGAAAGACTACGTTTATAATTTTCTTCAATCAGAAAATGATTTAGTTATTGACGTCTCCAAAATATAGCTACGTTTTGACAAATTGTTAAAAAATAAACAGGCCCAGCCTTCTCACTGAAATCGTATTTTTCATGCCAGTGTAGGATCTACAAACACCCTAGGGGTCGCGACCCACAGGTTGAAAAACACTGCTATAGCTCTGCTGCTATCCTGCGCGCGAGTCGCTATCGCTTTGCATTCGTCACTCGTAATCGCCTTGATGACACGTTGTGATCCGAGTTATTTAATGTTCTACACTATGATGCGCATTGATTTCAACCTCTTTCCTTGTCTAGAGTAGGTGATTATTGTTGATTTGATTTAATTTATTCCTCTTCATCATCATCACCATCATCAGCCGAAAGACGTCCACTGCTGGACAAAGGCCTCCCCCAATGATTTCCAGACCGACCGGTCCCAAAATTCTTATTTTCATTTATTCTTGTTTTTATTGCGCTTTCGGATGGGCAGGGCAAAAAGGTTTATAAGTTCATTTATAACCTTCGTATGTCCAGCCTATTTTGAAAAACTTCCCAATATCCGATTGAACTGTAAACCTGTATAAATAGTATACTTGTACGTAGTTATTACGTATGAAGATTAGGTATGCAATGCAGTGTAATGGTACAAGTAAAAGCTTGTTTTAAAAAAATACGAAACTTTTTTTATACTTATGTTTGTACAGTAGATATTTCAAAGTATGAAGAGTCTCTCTACTATAAAATAATTTACCAATGGATACTACAGAGAGTGGAATGGAGAAAATAAGATTTTGAAATTATGAAGAAGTTAATAACGATGCAATAGGTGAAGATGAATGAATGATAATTGAAAGTTTCTCTGTGAAGTTGGTCATTTTTAACCGACTTCAAAAAAGGAGGAGGTTCTCAATTCGTTGGAATCTTTTTTTTTATGTATGTTCAACGATTACTCGAAGACGCCTGAACCGATTTGGAAAATTCTTTTTTTGTTTAAAAGGGTTATACTTCACAGGAAATTGGAGTTGTTGCGATTGAAGTCGGTTCAGCGTGGTCAGTTATATTAACTAAGTTAAGTTACGATGATAAAATAGCTAGGGAGAAATCACATACGGTCGTGCGTCCGCGAACTAGGATTCCCAGTGTTATGAGAAACATCCACACAGAAAAACAAATCTTATCACAGAAACATTTGCTCTAGGTGGGAATCGAATACTTTGGATCAGAGTGTCAGGAGCACTAACCCTTAAGCCAAACAGTCAATCAAATGAATCCCAGGTCTTAAAAAAAACCGTTGCGTTTACCAGTAATATGATGAAACACGTGAGTGCGTAATGGAATATTCTTAATTCCATTCAAGTGATAACCAGCACCGGCTTCCCTATATGCGGGTCTAACTGACTGTTAAGCAGCGTCCTTCCATCGACCTCACAGTTATATATTTACCACAATAACTTACAAATACAAATAATTTAATTCCAACTCAAAATACATAGAATGAAATATTTTGTGACTCCACACTAGGCAAAGCCTGTATCGTGGTAGCCACTTAGTACTGTTTTCCGTGATGCCATTTCCGCGTTTCTATTTTTGGATTGGGTGTTGTCTTTTAAGGTCATTTTAGGTTAGATAATGAAAACTTACTTAGTTGTAGATAATGGTAATTACAATACATTGATGGTGATAATTTTTGCTAGGTGTGTCCGCGTTTCCACCCGCGACTAGAAAAAAGCTTAGCTTATGTATTTTCGTAGTTTTTAAGACTGTATCAAATTTCATTCAAATCGGCTCAGTTGTTTAGACAGAGTGATTTACGTTATAGACCGACTGAATTACCTTCGCAACATTTTTTTTCAAAACGACTTTTCTGAAATCGGAAAAACAAATTTGAACTCTCCGTAATTTGAAATTAGCTAAACATATGATCAGTTTGTATGAAGAGTGCAATTTCATTGCTATTTTAGCAAAGCTGTAGAACAAAGTTGTTTAATTAGACGAGCACAAGTCCTTAAGCTAGGGGTCCTACACCTTTGTTACAGACTGTAATGTATGGATTGTCACGACTTAATAAAGAAAGTAGAATTTTAATGCTCAGAAAATTATAATCCGTAGTAGAAACTCCGGCGGGAGATGT
Source organism: Coleophora deauratella (assembly GCA_958295455.1). Classification (NCBI taxonomy): domain Eukaryota; kingdom Metazoa; phylum Arthropoda; class Insecta; order Lepidoptera; family Coleophoridae; genus Coleophora; species Coleophora deauratella. Next base: position 3,526,080 of record OY282406.1, read on the forward strand.
TCGCAGTAAGATTTTTAATTTTGTTATCTTTTATCAGAAAAAAGCGCTTCTAATTTTTGCTATCCCAAACTCAATTCTTCACTGCCAGCCGCCGCTTTCATATCAATCTATTCTCAAACCGCGACCTTATTCACTCATGTCGAATTGATTTGCAGTTCAAATAAAAATGCTGGATTCACCTGCCAACAGCATTTCTTTGTCCACTAGCGGTCACAAAAGAAAAATCGCCATTCAAATCGGTTCAACGAAATCGATGAGTTCGCAACTTTAATTTTGCAGTTTGCGAAACTAAAGATCACCTGCTATCGTTGTAACTGCAAATTGTTTCGATTTCGTATTGTAAGTTTGTAAATGTGTAGCGTTGACGAATCTTCGCCCGGTTCCATCGAAATTGACATAAACATGAAACCTATTTAAAATTTTAAATAATGCCGCTTTGCGCAACGCAACGGGGCCTGACAAAAACTATTGGGTGTATTCGATGTACCTGTCCTTATAAGGATTTTGGATCTGTATAATGTGATGATGAAAAAGTTAAATCTTTTTTCTTTTGGAATACAGTTTTGTAAAGTAATCCCACCGAGGTGGTCTCATCTTAAGCTGTGTAATATCACAGTATATATTGTATATCGTGGCCAGATAGGAATGGCCCGATCATAAAATACTGGCCATATCGTTGAGCTCCGAAATATATATATAAATATAGGACTCTAGGTAATAATAATAATAATAAATATACTTTATTGCACACCAATATCAAAAATACATTTTAAACTTAAGGGCTAATTAAATAACAAAATGTGCAAAGGCGGCCTTATCGCTTTCAGCGATTTCTTCCAGGCAATCTTTAGGTTGCCTGGAAGCAGTTGCAGGCAACCGGTAGGTTAGGTTGCTGGTGTTATCGTATAAAGGAGCCCGGCGATAGGCTCCGTGGCACTGTTTTGTTGGAGCTCCTCAAATATGGCCAGTCATATGATCTTTCCAATATGTACCTCTGATTTGGACACAGCATATACATTGTATTGCATATATAGGGTGACTTTAAATTAGTTCTTGATACGCAAGGCTATGCATGTGCTCATGATGACAAACATCTTTCCCTAAGGAACCCATAGACAAATCGCAAAAAAAATATTAGAGTCTTCATAAAAATCGAGCAACTGACCGGCCAAATTAGTATGAAGAGTCAAAAATTTTTTTGCGCATTGACTATTCCTTAGGGAAAGTTATTTGTTATCATGAGCACATGCATAGCCTTTCGTATCAAGAACTAATTTAAAGTTACCCATATTATGGACACGCCCTGGCCCTCTCAAAAGGTGACCTCCTTCCCAGCGGGTAAGATTATTATTAAACAATAATTAACCTGTATCCATCATTAAAATACGAGCCAATCGAAAGGAATTTTTTTTAGCTTTTAAACAGGCTGAAAAGACTTCTCCCAGAATCTAAAAGGTTCTTCTTATCGTGTGGCACATTTATCCGTTCTATCCATAAGGTATAGACGGAGGTTGCCTATTAAACGGTAAACTTTAACTTTGCCTCTTCTCTCAGGAAAAGTTGTTCAGTTTCATGAGTATAGTATAAGTTAAAGTATTTTTCAAAATAACCTTATTGGGGTGTTTTTTAGGTGTAAATAAATCAGGGTTCGAAATTATCCGATATTTATAATAAATATCAAAATATCAGATATTTTTGATATATATCCGATATTTTCGATATCTTTGATATTTTTGATATTTATCAAAATTACATACTAATTTCAATTTCTTACTTTAATACATGATTTTCGAAAAAGCTTAATTTAAAATGTAGGTATATGTTTGATAATTTGAAGATTTTTATTAAAATAACATTCAAATTTTATACTCTGATATGTTTTTTCGAAATAACTGAATCTAAAATGTATATTTTATTTTTGCAAATTTGAATATAGTTAATTAAACTAAACTCATTTATTTATAATTGTGATAACAATCATCTTTATTCTTTGCATTTGGCACATTCATTCGTAAGAAGCAGCTCTTAGAAGCTAGGAAAATATAAATATCAATATTGATATATATCAAGCATAAATATCAATTGATATATATCATGATATATATCCGATATATATCAATTGATATATATCATGCGAACCCTGAAATAAATAGATGTAGAATCCGGTAATTGAAGCCTCTACTCATAATACTAAAAACCAAGCTTTTTATCTGATCTGCTCTATATATAGTTGTATTTTTAGCTATTTATACCAACTTTGCGTATGCAGATAAATAAACGTCTTTTATTTATTCATTGTATTATTGTTTTTGCTGATATTGCAAAAAAACGAATATATAAAGCTGAAAAAGCAGCAGATTTATTTGTGCGCGATGACAATTTTTTAATTTTTTTTTCGCAAAGTTGTTGAAAAACTTTGTTCAGTATAATGTGTAGAAGTCGAAATTAACGGGTTAATTCCTAAATAACTAACCGTTTTTTACAATCTGTTCATTATATAAGTGAAAATTTATCTTGTATGTGATTGTAACTTTGTACTAGGTATAAAAGTTATGATTAAAAAAAATTGTGATTAAGAAAATAATAATGGACTATTCATACAACCTGAAGAACCTGTATTTGTTTACTTAAGCACCATTCATTAGTAAGAGAGACACATAATTGGTTTTTAAACATAACCTTTTGAGCTTTACTCATCACAGTCATTTCGCTCGGCTAATATATAGGACACATTTAAACTTGATAACTTGTAAACCATACAAGGTAGTTAATGCAGTTGTAGGTATAATAAGGACTCGCTCAGAAGATAAAAAAAAATTGGAGACATCTTATCTTATTAATTTAAGGTACGCTTCTGGCACAAAAAAAAAGAGCGGTTTATTGCTACGTTTCGGAAAAAATACAATTGTGACACTACAGCAGCTGAATATTTTCTCTCTCGTTTTTAACAGAAGACAAAAACCCGCCATGTGCTAGTTTTCAACCACCGCATAAAAATTTCGACCCTCCATACAAACCGTTCAACTGAACGAGCTTTGTATGAAGAGAACAAAGTTTTTTTAAGAATTTACAATGTTTTCCTTGAAGAAAGCTGTTTAGACTCATCAGTAGAAACCTTAGTTTTAGCCCAGCAGATATTTTTTAGCACCTCATACAGCGCGCGGTCAAATCAAACTTTTCTATTTAAAAAAAAAACAAATCCCATCATTGCTGTAACGGTTGCTTTTTGGACTCTTCATCAATCAATCAATCCGGACCGATTTCGGCCTCGGTGACTGCAGTCATAAATTGGAGCGTCGTCGTTCGTGTGCTCTTTATGTCGTTCCCTCGCACGACTAACTCTCCTATCTCATTTTTCGTTAGTTTTTAAAAACAACCCTATTTCAATTAGATAAAGTGCAAACTCAAATAATCAAGGTTATGAGATAGGAGAGTTAGTCCTGCGAGGGACGATGTGACTAACATAGCCTATTTTTAACCGACTTCAAAAAAAGGAGGAGGTTCTTAATTCGTCGGAATCTTTTTTTTTATGTATGTTCACCGATTACTCAAAGACGCCTGAACCGATTTGGAAAAATCTTTTTTTGTTTAAAAGGGTATACTTCACAGGTGGTCCCATATAAATTTTATCGAAATCGATTCAGCGGTTTTTGAGAAAATCAACAAAAACATAGCAAAATTGGAGTTGTTGCGATTGAAGTGGGTTGTTTTTAACGTATTCAGCGTGGTCAGTTATTGCTGTGAATGTATGTGACTCTTCGTATTCGTTCAGTAATAACCCACATCGTCCCCACTGCACGGGTCTCCTTCCATACCTCGGTAAGGTTAGGCCTCTTAGGACTCTTCATATACATTGTTCAGATTAGGTCTTTTCAAGAAATACCTAAACGAATTTAGTTCCTAACTTAACCTTCTCATTAAGGCTATGGAAATAACTGACACTTCAAGAAACTTTTGTATTAGTATATTAGTTACCTACTACTACATAAAAATAAAAGCGGCCAAGTGCGAGTCGGACTCGCCCATGAAGGGTTCCGTAGCAGCAAGTAACATAATATAAAAGTTTTTGTAGTTCGTTGTAACTTGAATGAAAGGTAAATTGCGGTTTACGATGTATGACGTATTAAAAAAAACTACTTACTAGATATCGTTCAAACCAATTTTCGGTGGAAGTTTGCATGGTAATGTACATCATATATTTTTTTTAGTTTAATCATTCTCTTATTTTAGAAGTTACGGGGGGGGGGGGGGGGCACACATTTTACAACTTTGGAAGTGTCTCTCGCGCAAACTTTTCAGTTTAGAAGAAAATGATATTAGAAACCTCAATATCATTTTTGAAGACCTATCCATAGATACCCCACACAGGGTTTGATGAAAAAATTTTTTTTGAGTTTCAGTTCTAAGTATGGGGAGCCCCCAAAATTTATTGTTTTTTTTCTATTTTTGTGTGAAAATCTTAATGCGGTTCGCAAAATACATCTACTTACCAAGTTTCAACAGTATAGTTCTTATAGTTTCGGAAAAAAAGTGGCTGTGACATACGGACAGACAGACAGACAGACATGACGAATCCATAAGGGTTCCGTTTTTTGCCATTTGGCTACGGAACCCTAATAACGATTGTTTGTACACGCGTAATTGTGTTGTGTGGCTATAGTAACCGAATCTTACCTGGTTAGGCCGCCTTAGGGAGAGCCAAGGATTTGCAATACTATATGACAGTATACTAATGTATGTGTCGTAGCCAAATTCTAGAATTATCCGTTTAACAAACGGGTACCTTAGTATTTTTTTTGTAAACAGTTTTACCGATTTCTTTTTTACGGTCGCACCAGACTACCTAACCTAGCCGTCCGTCCCTTCGACTGAGTCGGTTTTATTCGTAGTTTTTACACAGTAGTTTACGAATTGACTAGTCCATTTGTAAAATGGATAATTCTACAATCTAGCTACGACATATGTACTTCGCACCACTTAGTCTCAACCTCCGCGCCTCAAATAGGTCATAAAATTTAATAGAGCCTGCCTTTCATCATGGGTGCGGTAAAGAAGCGCGATTTGGGATCACGTCGATTGATTTTCTCATCTTCTTCGATAATAGGATAAAATAATTATACTCTAATTATAATAATCTTTATCGTTAGCCTTTGTCCACTGTTGGATATGATCTCCTCGAATGGCGAGATTTGGTCCTCTAGTTGTGGATTTTATGGGTAAGTGCTTCTGAAGTAAATAGTGCTATAACTCTTGTTGTATTATTTATTTGTAATAGAAGCGTCGTGGCTCAGTGCGGCTTGCGTGGTCGCATCGATCACGCAGGTTAACTGACTACAGACACGGTCATAACCTGGATAGGTTTGACTGTTAGTGGCATTTATCTCGACCGTTTCCGTGCTTCGCAAGGCACATTAAGCCGTTGGTGCCGGCTGCTATCGCTTCGCTAGCAGTCGTTAAGCCATGTCAGAGGCCTTACAGGCGGCTTGAAAACTTCTGACACTGGGGTTGGCCACTAGCCCCACAACCTCCACCAATCCGGACTTGGCCCTCGTGTGTGAGGTCTAAACCTTCCTGAGTTACGGGAAGAGCCCCGAGCCCCTGCAGTGGGGAAGTAATGAGTTGTTAACAACAAGTAGATCAAACTCAAAAAACGCCAAAAAAAATGTACAATATCATTATATTAATACCAATTATTTTAGGTAACTACATAAAACATCTGAGGTTGAGTAAAATATATTTATTACCATTTTCATTACACGGACTTTAAAATATGCCACAAACATTTGCACCAGTGTGATTGCAGCCTAACAAAATTATCCTGTAATTATTTTAAACGTTTCAACTTAATATTTAAGGCGAAACGGCGACGGATGTATATTTTTATAGTTATTGCGACATTAATTTTTGTATAATATATCTTAGCTCATGGAAGGTGTAAGATTTTACGATAATGGGTATTTAATGAAGAAGGTTTTAGTGCGTTTCGTTCTAAGTAAGGATTTATATATTATAACTAGTGATCGGAAATTCGGATGCAATTTCGTTTTTAGAAAGAATAGTATGGATATGCCTTTCCCAATAAATGTATAGATTTTCATAGAAAAAATTCTTGGGATACCGGGATCGTAAAAAGCGTTGGGATTCTTATTTGTAGTGATCTGATTGTAGTGAATGTTGATATTATTGAAAATTTTATGTTTGCTAATATGTGTTTATTTTCACAACTTATTTTATATACACAAGGTTACCGGTAATTCTTTTAGGAGGTGATAAAATGAGTGAGGCTAAAATGTGAAACATTTAACACTACATATGTATGGCCAATAGTTTCCAATTCTATTCAAAACGGCATGACAATATTATGCTAGCTCCCCAATTTTAGGTATAATTGCATCCGAATTTCCGATCACTAATTATAGGTAACTAAGTAGTTTAAATGAAAGTGGTAGCAGCAAAACTATTGTAGTAAGTTATCACACAAAATTATACTTAAACGGGTATTTACGGCGTACCTAACACATGGCATAGATTAACACAAGAAGTGCAGTACTTGACTGTGAATAATACACTTGGAAAAATACTTTTTTTTTAAAGAAAGTGTTGGAGTCTGGTTAGAGGGCTTTTTCTATGGACCCGTCGTTTCTTCTCACTCCGTATACAAAATAATGTCCTTCGAAGAGTGTACACTGCGACCAATTTCGAATTAAAACATATATTTTCAATACTTCATAATTACGAAATATGGAAGTTAACCTCTAGTTTACCTTTGAACTTAGATAAATAAGAGAGACAAGAAAAGCTCGAAGCGACTCTATTAAGGGAGGTAACGACTAAGGAGTAAATAATGTAAATTATTGTATTTCTTAAATGTATTTTGTATCTATTGAAATGCTAAAATACCTATTTATGTCTTTTAAGATATTCAACTTTTCCATAACAATAACTTCAAGTGACCGGAGGGTATCAAAAGACCACTAACCCTTGAGATGGCTTTGAGACCCTTTGGGAGGATCGTAGCATAAAAAAATATATACCGTGAAAGGGATACGAAATTAATCTCAGTGATGTGTGACTTTAGGTTTGTCGAACCTTTCATAATACACTTGACAAAGTAAAAAGTAAAATACCTTTTTGTATCTCACAAGGAGTCGCGTCCATTCATGAAAATTCAAGAATGAAATTTGAAGTCTCCTATCTTTGACAAATCTAGCAAAAGTCTAGTAAAAAATCGTTTCGTGCTAAGATTGGCTACATGATCATCAGCCACATCCGAGCGCATAAGAGCGGAGCAACGGGACGCCTGCACCTGAGCCAGTCTGCGGTCGCTGTAGCCGAAATCGGTTAGGACCATCACCATCACCACATTAAAATATTAATAGTGTTTCAATAACTCCTGTAAAGGGAAAAGTTATACATTACCTTTACAAAAGTTACATCTTTTATTCGCTAAAGTGACAAATCTTTGACGTTTGACTTTACATACTAGAGTGCGTTTCAACAAATAGTTCCTATGCCGTTATGTTGGCAGCAATGTTTTCCACACACACTATACATAGAACTCAGACACACACTACATAGAACGCAGACATACACTAACAAAATCGATAGAAGCGTCTTCGCGTGTTGATGTCGTTGATAGACAGGGGAGCCAACATAACGTCATAGGAACTATTTGTTGAAACGCACTCTAACTGTCAAATCGTAGTTCTGAATAACTGTTCCATACCATCGTTTTCTTACATTAATATTTCGATTTGCATTTTTTATGCAAAGTAATTGTTTTTATTTGCTCCGATTATATGTATTCCTTGTAAATAAAGTTGTTAAGTTTTATGATTGGCATTTACTATTTATGCCGCTTTTAAGTGACCGAACAGTCACCCGACAAAAATGAACCATCAGACCGATTTCGGTAACGGCGACCACTTCAACTCCTAGTCGGCTTGTTGGAGCTAGTGGTGTCCCGACAGCTGTAAAATCGTATTACCCTTATAAGTTTAAGTATTCTTTTCATGAAACAATAACTTTCCCGGAACCTATAGTCAGATTGTTTTTTCCTAACGCGTTGATCATATGACCGGCCGACTTGTTAAGGGAAGGTTGCGTTGGGGAAAAGTGATCAGTTTCCTGAGTAGAGCCTTCATTTCACTTGCATCTGCGTAAGTAGAACTGATTTTGATTTCGCGGGAGTGAACTACTGAATATAAGGGACCTGGTCCCACCATTTAGCTTTTGACGAGTTTTAACCGTATTTCCACAGTACTAAGTTTTAACTTTATGTGTCTTCGCTTGGTCTTCTCCATACCCTTGTATAAGCTACATAAACACAAAAAACAGTACATTTTTTCTCAACTACCCCAGCGAAAGGTGGATTTGGGTGAACGTGTACACATTAGAAAAAGGTAAGCAGCAAAGAAGTTTTATATCTTCGCTTCGCTCCGGGTGCATGTCTGTGGTAAGCAGTTATTTGGAAAAGTAATTATACACATATGTGTATAAATATTATTAATAAATGTTTAGTTCTCCATCGATCATCATCATTATTGACTGACGCGGTGGCTCAGTGGTTAGCGCTCCTGACTACTACCCGATAGCCGTGGGTTCGATTCCCACCCAAGGCAAATATTAATGTGATGAGCAGGTTTGTTTGCTCTGTGTCTGACTCTGGTTCCCATTTTAGGGAATCCTAGTTTGGAGTCAGATGACCGTTTGTGGTTTGTACCTCATATTTTAATATTATTTTTCGTTAACGTTAACAACTCAAATCGTCCCCACTGCAGGGGCACGGGTCTCTTCCCATAACTCGGAAAGGTTAGGCCATATTTCACACACAGTGGCCAAGTCCGGATTGTTGGAGGTTGGGGCTAGTAATTATTATTATCTTATTATAATATGTAGGAGCCCCAATTTACGGACCATAACCTATTTTGTTGCTCCCTCTATACCTGTATAGAGGGAGCAACAAAATGAGTATGAGTTTCACGGGGAAAGTAGTTCAGTTTGATGAGTAAAAGGCACTGTTAAAATATTGTTAGACATTTTTTTATCGTCCTGTATAGAGGGAGTAACAAAATAGGTTATGATCCGTAAATTGGGGCTTCTACATATTATAACAAGATAATAATAATTACTAGCCCCAACCTCCAACAATCCGGACTTGGCCACCGTGTGTGGAATATGGCCTAACCTTTCCGAGTTATGGGAAGAGACGCGTGCCCCTGCAGTGGGGACAATTTGAGTTGTTAACGTTAACGAATAATAATATAATATTTATATTGCCAGTTTTTTTTAATCACCTGTATAGTTAATAGATAAACCTACTATACAGGGTGTAAGGGACAGGTTTCCGAAAACTTTAAGGGCTTGCTCAGTAGACGAAACTGAACAACTTTCCACTAGAATTTTTTTCAGGAAACGAAAAAATAAATCGGCTTCTCCATACGAACTGTCCAATCAAGTTTATAATTTTGTATGGAGAAGCCGATTTTTTTCGTTTCCTGAAAAAAAAATCTTGTGGAAAGTTGTTCAGTTTCGTCTATTGAGCAAGCCCTTAATGTTTTCGGAAACCTGTCCCTTACACCCTGTATAGATAGATACCTATCTAATTATATTTAATGGAATGTTGTCCTCATCTCAACCGGTGGAAAAACACCTTAACATGTGCAGATCACTAAAGCCAATCAGTGTAAGTACCACTTTTCAACTTTACAGCTCCGCATTAAAGTACTGGTAATTTAAGTAGGTACTTTCTTTGGACCTTATGGTCGGTTATAAGGGGTTATAATGGTAGTGCCGGTGGTCGGCGGGTGTCGGCGTGCCACAAAGAGGAGCTGGCGCCTACGCATCTCTGTAGGACGCACGCGATCTGTCGGCTGTATGGTGCTTGATGCCTTTGCTTAAGAATAAGAATAAATTTATTTGAACCAGAAAAAAATAGTACATAAAAAGGACAAGTTCGTAAGCAGCCACATTAGTTGTAAAACTGTGTCGCAGCCGTTTACGCCCCACTCCGAAATACAGAGGATGTTCAAACTTTAACAAAGGTAGGTAGTTTCATATTATTCTAAAAAAGTTAAGTTATATTTAGATTTATAGCTAGATTTATATCTTTTGTTGCACTACAGATGACGAAGTTATACAATAATAATTCTTGTTTAAGACCTATGATAGGTTATGTTACTATTTAAATAAATATGATAGGTACATGGATTTCAATATAGATCAAAGATTAACAATTATGTAGTATGCTAGAATATATGCATGCAATGTGTTTGTGTGAGTGTGTGTGAGTGTATGTGTGAGTGTGTGTGTGTGTGTGTGTGTGTGTGTGTGTGTGTGTGTGAGTATATGTGTGAGTGTATGTGAGTGTGCTGTGTATGTGTGTGTGCTGTGTGTGTGTGTGTGCTGTGTGTATCATTGTGTCGGTGAGAAAGTGAATAAAAGAAGTAGGTAACACATGGTGGTATAATATTGTTACGTCAAACTAAAAGATTCTCTGTTTCTTGATAATTAAGACTCTGTAACCAATTTACCAATTTAAATTTGCATTCCCTACTAGAAAGAGAATAAATGTTAAAATGTCTGTTGACTGTATTATAAAGTTTTGCGCTAAGGAAATGAAAGTGGTTTTAGCAAGTATTAACCTATAGGGAACTGAGTTACAAACTCTGTCTTTCCTGCGTTTTTTAATAATAAAGATTGGATCAAATGGTACTAATGAGTGTTTACGTAAGATAACAAACATTATAAACAGTTGTCTAACTGTCAGAACTTTACTTAAGGAGTATAATTCGGATGTACGGAAACGGGAAGGCTTAAATAACATCACCTTCAGGACTGCTCTTTGAGCCCTTTCCAGGCGTAACAATAATGTTTTACGGCCACAGCCCCAGGCAGATATACAGTAAGATATTATAGACTGGGCTAATGTATAGTAGACAGTCTTAAGAGTTTGGTCATCTGTAACTTCTCTGAGATTTTTAAACACAAAAATTAATCTTCTAATGCGTCCAGTGAGACACTCGATCTGTTGCTTCCATGAAAATACACTATCAAACATGATGCCAAGATATTTTATAGAATCAGTTCTGTTTATAAAGTAACAGTTGCAGGGGGTTACAGTGGTTAGCGAGCAGGCGTGAGCAAGTATAGAGAAAGAGGAAGGAGGAAGGGAAGAAGTATTTGGGGCAAAGGTAATGTACTTGGTTTTGTCCAGATTTAGCGTGAGTAGATTATCCGATAGCCATTTCATTACAGTTTGTAATGCTGTTTCCGCGTTTGTGCGAGCTTCTTTCCAGGAGCTGGCATGAACAAGTATCGCTGTATCATCGGCGTAGGTTAAAATTTTACATCTATTATGCTATTTGCTTCTATTATTAAGAAAACGAAAAGACATTTAGTTTTGGAACGATTCTGTTTAGTTTTGGTTTTAACGAAGATGTAACAATGATGGAACTGAAATGCGGAGGTTTATTAAGATATGACAAATTTTGCTCCATTTTTGTCGTACTTAAATTATCTATCTATCTATCTATCTATCAGCCGAAAGACGTCCACTGCTGGACAAAGGCCTCCCCCAAGGATTTCCACACCGACCGGTCCTGTGCGGCTCGCATCCAGCGGCTTCCTGCAACCTTTACCAGGTCGTCGGTCCACCGAGTCGGGGGCCTGCCCACACTGCGCCTTCCGGTGCGCGGTCGCCATTCGAGAACTTTACTGCCCCAACGGCCATCTGTTCTACGAGCTATGTGCCCTGCCCACTGCCACTTAAGTCTAGCGATTCTGAGAGCTATGTCGGTAACTTTAGTTCTCCTACGTATCTCCTCATTTCTGATTCGATCACGTAGGGAAACACCAAGCATAGCACGCTCCATCGCCCTTTGGGTGACTTTGAGCCTTCTTATAAGGCCCATAGTAAGCGACCATGTCTCGGATCCATATGTCATCACTGGCAACACACACTGGTCAAAGACTTTAGTCTTGAGGGACTGCGGTATTTTGGACGTAAAGATATTGCGAAGCTTCCCGAACGCTGCCCAGCCGAGTTGGATTCGACGATTGATCTCTTTCTCGAAGTTGGACCTACCTAACTGGACTGTTTGTCCCAGGTATACATATTCGTCAACAACTTCGAGTGTAGAGTCTCCAACCTTCAGAGGAGTGGGTGTAACACGGACGTTTGACATGATTTTCGTCTTATCCATGTTCATTTTAAGACCCACTTGTTGGGAGACTCTACTAAGTCCTTCGAGCATTGCGCCTAGGTCTTCCAAGGTCTCAGCCATGATCACGATATCGTCAGCAAATCGAAGGTGAGTGATGTACTCGCCATTGATGTTAATGCCGAGTCCTCTCCAGTCCAGAAGCTTGAAAACGTCTTCCAGTGCAGCGGTGAACAGTTTCGGAGATATAACTTAAATTATAGGACTTTATAATATACTTACGGTATTAATATTTATAACTTTCCTCGTTTGGTTTTACTGTAAAATGACAAAGATTTAAGCTTTCCCAAAGACTCTGTAGAATAAGGACTAAAATGTATACAGAGAGTATCTATTAGCATCATTAGCAATAAACATCCACACTTAAATTAATATAGAGGGTGTAACCTAAAGACTGAAAGTATGGTTGAATTATAATCATAAAATTGAACCGAAACGTTGGGTATACGAGTTCCAAGTGGTAGGAACTTTATATTAGGTAGATAAAAAGATGACCTTCGAAAAGTGTATAGTACTACCTACTTCGAATAAACATATTTTTAATGTTAGAACGACTTTCGGTCTACGACCTTACAGAGATCGTATTAAAAATGTTTGAACTTCAGTTGGACGTTGGACAATCAGCTGATAGATTTGTATGAGAGTTATTTCATCAGCAAAGTTGTAAAACAAATGTGGTTCAGTCTTACTGTGTTAGAAAAACGGTCGATTTATTGACTCGACCGTTGCCGTGCTTCGTAAGGCCGCTGGTGCCGGCTGCTATCCTAGATGGCAGTCGTTAAGCCATGTCAGAGGCCTTATGAGCGGCTTGAAAACTTCTGACACTGGGGTTGGCCACTAACCCTACAACCTCCACCAATCCGGACTTGGCTCCGTGTGCGTAGGGAACGATATGGGTTATAACATTATTGACTTACTGGCTGGTCAGAGTTTGTCTTTCCTACATGTTATTTTAATACCTTGTATAAAATAAAAAATGAGATATTTAATTAAATGTCAGTTCATAAGCTGTGTGATGCGATAAGTCGCTTAAGCCTAAGTGATTGAGACGCATTCAATCTCTTTGCTATTATCCAAGACTGGACCCAATGCACCCGCTACTTACTTATTATAAACAAACAAACAAAACAGTTTAAATGCTATCTTATAAACTGCATACACGACGAACTAACACTTTCGAAAATATCAAATTTAAACCTAACTTGGTGTGTTAGGGTTTAAAATTCGAAGCAGTCGAGTGTTGCTCGACGAAAATAAATATTGGTCCGATTTACAGAATGAGTCGATATCGAGATCTGCCTATTAACGAGAAGAGGTTAGGGCGTGGTCACCCCGACGTGTTGATTACATCTTGCGGGACCGAAAAACTGCATGGATTATGCAATATGCTGGTTGTTGGAGATAAAATACAAATGGGCTAAATTTTTATACCAATTAACGTTTACAATATTAGTACCTTCAAAGGTACCTCTGACCGTTTTCATTATTTACATCGCCTAAGGAAGTGAATAAAATGTATTTTTTGCATACATGTACAGAATTTTTACAGTGTGATCTTTTATTGCTTAATTATTTATCATACGTATTTCATTTCTAATTACAAGACTGACAGGTACTTTGAAAAATTCTTAAAAAGCGTAAACCTCTGTCCAATAGATATTGCTTGCTACCATCAATACCAAAACCGAAGCTGCGATTGCATCAAGGCTAACCCCACGGGTGCTTCGGCGCTAATGAAATAATTTCACATGTAATTTAAGACTGTTTAAGACGTCAGCTTTTAAATTGGATGCGTGAAAAGGGACGCTTTAAAATAATAAATTGATCGTTTCTCTGAAAACGTAAACCAACTGACTTCGGCTCGAGTAAATGGATTTTTGTTTTAAGTTTCGGAGTTTTGTGACAATAGAATCGATAACTGATCAAGTCTTTCGCTGAATTCGGTATTAACAAGAAATAAGAATTTATAGATTAAGTGTTTTACGAAATTCTTAACTTTTTTGGGAAGATATTTTATTTTTGGGGTACTTATTTAAAAAAAAACTTAAAAATAGATCTTTATCAAAAATTATAATAATAATTATTCTTTATTTTCTGACCACTTCAGTACATTATAAGGAATAACGTAGTAATATGTATTATAATTTGGTTTTTATTTATTTATTTAAAACAATTGTTAAGTATACTTGTAATTATATTTACAACAGTTTTCTTATTGAGTGTACAAGTTCCGCGTGGTAAGGACTTTGTACTAGGTATAAAAAAAATGATGACTTAATGTGTAACGCTACTTCTACTTCAATAAAAAACATTTTGAGTTTGAGTTTGAATTGTGGGATTCAGTGGGAAGTATGTATTTCCTTACCCATGATAATATTAACTTTGTACTGTAGTTATAATAAGAATAAATCGATAAATCTACATTGTAGGCTGGAATCTCTACTGAACTCGAACCACTAGCGCCAGTTAATCATAAAATTCATAAATTGCAGATGGCCGCATAAATAATCACCGATTTAGCTCTGTGACTATCCATTGTCACCGATTTATATTTAAAACCGATCTCGGCTGCATTCTGCGCCTGCGACGCGGCGACCGCGTTATTTTCTCTTATGGCAATGCAATAAATGCCATTTAGTGCAAGATAGATGAGACGACCGATGAGCACTTGGCTAAAAGAAGCTTCAGAATAGCTGAACTTTATGACTAAACTTGATGTATTATACAGGATGTAAATGTAGTCGTGCTTCATATTTTAATCAGTGCTTTTACTTCTGATTCTGATCATCTTTTTTCAAGGAACCGATCGATGGTCAAATCGCAAAAAATCTAGTCGTGCGTCATATTTTAATTAGTGCTTCTACTCCTGATTCTGATCAACTTTCCCCGAGGAACCCATGGTCAAATTGCAAAGAACAAACTTGGAATCTTCATAATAATTTGCCGGTCATATGATCGATTCGTATGGAGAGTCCAATTTGTTTTTGCGATTTGACTATGGGTACCTTGGCAAAGTTGTTTGTTATCATAAGCACATGCATAGCTTTTCGTATTAAGAACTAATTTAACACTATATATTATGCAGGGTGAAATTGAAATCTCGGACCAAATTTCAACTTCGGTTTCTGCTCATGAAACTAAACGACTTTCTCTAAGGGACTAATTCAGTCGGAGCAAAGGAAATTTGGACTCTTCATACAAATCGATGAGGTGAGTAGTAACTTTGTATGAATATAATTTTTTTTTGATTTGATTGAATTGGTTCCTTAGAAAAAGTTGTTCAATGTCATGACTTGAAGCCGCAAAGGTACGCGATTTCAATTTTGCCTTGTAATACAAAAGCTTCTAATATAGGTACAGTTTATCGACTAAATAGTTTTAAATAAATACTTTTTATGGGAAATATTAATGGGAAATCGTTTTTAATTATATCGCAAATAAATGTAATTTATAAATTTGGTTCATCTTAACGTATTTTGCAAAAAGATAGATTTTAAAATAAAAATTTGGAATTATCTGTGTGCCCTGTATACCTAATTTAATGATATCTCGACGTGTGGTCCTGAAGGCTTATTAACACTCAGTGCCCAAATCCGGGCAAGTCAGTCACCATTGAGATTAACATTTCGTGCGTCGAAAGCTCGCTGGCGGAGCTTGCATTTGTGTAGTTTTTGTTTGTTTGATAGGGGCGATGCATCGCTAGCTTTGCGCGCACGCACGCGAACAGTCGGCCGGCGGCGCGTGCGACATGCGCATTGCAACCAAATCAAAGCCCACGCGATTAATCAATCGATACTACCGATACATATCTGCCACCCTCGCAAGAACAACGGTGTGAATTCGTCCTAACAAAATTACACGCGTCAAGTTATTCGATGTTTAAATTTTGACAGCTCCAAATTTAAAAAAATTATGCTCTCACATTGAATTATTATAATTTGAAATAAAAAAATTACATTGAACTAGATGTCACGCAAATAACAACCTCAGTGATTTCAGTGCTGTTACATAAAGTTTTACATGCAGTGGAACTGTTCAAGGGTTGTGCAACCGTCGGCTTTATTATTATAGGGATTAATGCACACTGTCCAGAAAGTTGGTAAAAACTAGAGATAGGGGAAATATAATGCCAATATCCACTTGTTGAACGGATTGCATAATTTAGAAGTTTATTTCGGTTTGGGATCGGTACATATTTTTCACTATCGCATTGAATTTCAAATATGTCTTTATAAGCGTAGATGTTTTTATGTTGTCGACTATTTTCTTGTGCCTGTCCGGTGGAGGAGGACGGCGTTTTGGACAGCAGTCCCAGATCCGGAAACTACCCTTGAAGTTAACACTTTACACTACCACAGATATGGGGTAAGTAAATTTAAAGTATTTTTTTTATTTTTTATTAATGTTGTTCAGATCAAGATGTTGTACCAATTTAACTTAAATCGTTTTTTAAAACTTTTAGATAAGATATTATTTTTAATTGAGTATTAATTTAAAAAACAGGGATATAATGCTGCACAGATTCGGAAGTACTGTTATTGATGTTCTTCGTTTCTAGTAGTCAAAATTAATATACATATAATCGTAAGTGATATTATTCAATTAATTCCAACATATTATAATGAAGATTTTTTTTAAATTCTGGATATTACCTTACCATCAACAGCTAAGTTGCTATCTACAAAACGCACATTGAATTCTAACAGCTTTCAATGTTCATTTTTTAATATAACAAACATGAGACAACTAAAGAAAACCAATCGTGAGAGATGGTATTACGTATGCCATTCAAGAAATTCACAATGAGCTTTGTTCGATGAGCGATGTTCGCTCAAAAATATAAGATACCTTGAATAAATACCTTTTACAGTCTATGCGAATAAAGACCCGCCATGGCGTACAACGGAATTAACGTTGTGATTGGTACTGGTAATTTCATCCAATCAAAAACATTTTTAATATTTTATATTTTTCACATCGAGTAGAAAGAGCCATGATATTTTTTTTACAGTCCAACTCTAAAGACATGACAGTATTTCAAATTATCAAATAAGTATGGTAATTTTGTGCTGCTATCCTCTCAAATCCTATGACGGATCTGTTTTTGCACATACCACTTAAATCATAAAAATGTGTTAAAGCTTCAATAAAATCACTGACGTCGATGTAATTTTTCTAATGTCAGTTTCTAAATAAAAATAAGATTTGGTTGACGTAGGAAATGTATTTCGTATGATTCGCTGAATATATTTGAATTCGGTATCGGTTTCTTTTTGCTGGCAACGCTTGCCATTCAGAGCGCGACCTTATTTGTTTCAATCGAAATAATATGATATGTGAAATATGTAAGTTGCGTAAAGTTGTGTTTTAATATATTATTTTAATCATTTATATCGTCCATATTATCTCTTCACTTAAGCGTGTTTGCCTTCTTTTTTTAAATAATGTAATGTTCATTTCAAAATTATAATCATTTTATATCCGCCGGGTTAGTTCATTGCTGAATATAAGCTCTCATAGAATAGCACTTGATACGCCAGTTTTATGATACGGTTTTAAAACGTCAGCCACGATGAAACGCCACTGAATAGCGCGACGTAGTCCAAAGTCAAGGCATAAGTTGACGTAGCCATATTATGATGATAGTCATGAAATAAACATTAAATTATTATTTGTTGTATAACTCAGTGAAATTACATATTCAACATAATTTTGCATCACTTACGTATTTCATATATCTCATTAATACGAATGAAAAAAAAATAAGGTCGCGTTCTGAACGGCAAGCGTTGCCCACAAAAATAAACCGATACCGAATTCAACCAGAACCGTAGTTCTGAACTACATACATACAGCGGCTTTCTGCAAGTTTGATTAGGTACAGAGATAGAGAGCCTAGAGAGGCTCACTATCTCATGGGGGCCGCTGTTTTCCAACCCGCGTGATCCACACTTTGGAAACTGTCTACTTCATAGGTTAAATATCGATTCTGAGTGCTAATGGTCTCACTCGATGCAAAATGTAACTCGATAATTTAAAATATCAGTTTCATACTGTCTAATCCAACCCTTTGTAATACAATACAAAATCGAAGTTAAGTTGTAAACTTGTTACTGGTAACAAATCCGTAGGGTTATTCTAGGTCTTTATTTAAACCCTAAACGACATAAAAGTCAGCACTTTTTTTGGCCGACTGAATTTGCGTCTTTTTACGAAGTATTAACAGTAATAAGTAATGAAACTGAAAAACCACTGAATATTTCGCAAAAAAGGAAACTTTACATTTTCCATACAATGATTACGAGGCAGCTTATCGCTTAGTAAGTATAAGCACGTTAAGAAACCAAAAAACATTATTGCTACATGAGTATGCGTTCCTTTGGGAAAGTTGTCAGTTTCACGAGTGGAAGCCATAGTTAAAAAATAAGTATTTCAGAACGACTCTACACAGGATGTGACAAAATAAATCTAGAGCACGTTAGCTAGGCCTTATACATATTTATAATTTGTATCAGTTTTGTTTTATGACTTTCCTAAACAATAATATGTTTTTGCAATGCGAAGTGATCAGCTGATCGAACTTTGTATGGAGAGTCCGATTTTTATGCGAACACACCTATTTTGTTAGGCCCTGAATAAGGTATAAGAAAATTGGCTGAAAAAATTATATCTGGGACACCTAAACGCATGCCCAATGAATCAATGATGAATTCTACTATTAAAAAAAAACACATTTCGGTAGTTACGTAAATATTGAACTGTGTCAACACTAATTGGGGAATCTTGGTAAGCCCGCTTCCATCTTTCGGCATCATCTCAGTATCATCACTTACCATCAGGTGAGATGATGCTGAGACTTACCAATAAAAAGTCGCTACCTACTGTGCATAAAACTATACATAAAACCGCGTAGCAATCCGGAACACACCGGCATATTAAACGAGAGCTTCAATTTCATATTATTAAATATTACGGGGCTAGTGGCCAACCCCAGTATCAGAATTTTTCAAGCCTCCTTGTATAGGAAACCTCTGATATTGCTTAGCACTGCCATCTCGTGATAGTAACCAGCATGAATTGCGTGCCTCGTGATAAATGCCAATAAATGCAAAACTTATCCACCGTGGTTATGACCGTGTCTGTAGTTAGTTAACCTGCGTGATTGGCGCGACCACGCAAGCCGCACTGAGCCACGACCACTTTATTGCACTTCACAGTTTGAGTATCTAGTGAACCCAGTTTTTAGTGTCTAGTGGGAATCCTAGTTTGGGGCCAGATGACCGTGTGTGATTTGTCCCGAGATACTCGTATTATGTCTAATTGTCTTTATTGGCATGTTACAAATTCAGCTACAAAACTAACTATTCTGTTTACCATCCATGTGTATTCATCAGCGATGTTTCATTTCCATTTCCTTCGCTGCATACGAAAACGTGATTTAGAACAATGTTTGGTGTTAGAACAATTATTTTGTACATTTGATACAGGTTAGGTTTAAATATGAGAAACTTATAGCCTAGGGCCGAGCTTAGATCTTTCAGTCACAACGAAGAATGTTTTTAGATTAAGCCTTAGACTGAACAATCAAAACTAGTAATTCGAATGCAAAAATAACGAAATTAACCTCAAAATGTTTTTTGCACATACTTTTGCAAATCGTCGTTTTTTTCTACAACGTTTTTGGTGTCTAGTGGAAATCCTAGTTGTACGCGGAACTTGTACGCTCAACGTTTCGGACAGTGTTTCGATTCGAAGCTTCAACACATTAAAAAAAAAGAACTTCATTACTAATACAATTTATGTCGTCAATACAGTTATCAGGAAGAGCAATACATTTCCAAATGTCTATTATTTTATAATAACCTTTTGAGTACAGACAATTTTTTACATGCGTTTTGTATTTATATTATATTCAGGCAGATAAGTTACATTAGTTACACATTGCCCCATAAACGACTTTTAAACTTGAAAAAGTATGATAAGGTATAATAATAAAATAAGTTATAAAAGCTAAGTTAAAATCAGATTATGAGCTTGAACAAAATCGTAGTTAGCCAATCACGTGGACAGAGTTTATTCTAATTATAAAGCAGCCGTCTGCCAGTCCGTCTGTCTGTCTGGCCGTTTTGTATTTCATCCGTTTTCGTGCGTTTTACTTTATGTGTAATGAATTTTGTCTGCTCGTATGTATATTAATAGATTCAAGGTTTGTAACGACGCGATGGGTCTCTTTGGAGATGAATGAACCTATGTATATGAAATAAATACTCTTTAGTCTAAGCTATGTATATTTCTTTTGTCTCGTAAGAAAAATGTACTGAAAACGATAAACGCTTAAGAAGATATTGTACTTATAATATTGAGAAACTAGCTTTTTGCCATCGGCTTTTTGCTATTTTTATGTGATAGGTGGCAAACGAGCAGACGGATCACCTGATGGTAAGCTTTGCTCGCAACAATTTTTTATTATGCCACGAGAACAAATAAGACAGCGCTCTCCCTGTATCTAGCTACATACAGGCCAAACGTTGAGGCTGCAAGAGGCAACAAACAAACACATTTTCACATTTGTTGGAACTAAATCTACCCTCATAAGAAAGAAGGCCGCCTAGTATACGGAAACTCCATACACGTTGCGGTCTTTTTTCTTATGATGGCAGAAATAGTATACGGTATACGATTAGAAATTACTACTAAGTGTTGCATCGCTCGTTGATGTCTTCTGTAAGCTGAAAAATGTATGGCTCTTTATTAATACGACTAATAGTAAAATTTTTGCAATAAAAATAAAATTTATTAAAAAAACAATTTTAAAGGAAGTCACAAATTCAAATTTAATTACACTGACCTAATCTGTCAGTACTAGTTGGATCGACGATAACTTTTGGGACACTATATTGTCGTGGCTAGAGCATAGGAACTGGCCAGAATATGTATGACTAGCCATATCGTCGAAGAGCTCCAACAAAACAAAACAGTAATAGTAGTAACACCAGTAACGTAACTTTTTTTTTAACGTTGGGAAATCCATCATGGATACCCAGTCGCTGCAGGGGCAGCAACCGAGTTATGCCGGACTCCTACCGGCTAAAACCCAACGGCGTACCCGCTTCGCCGTATGGCAGGGGTCTGGGAAACCGGCAGAGCCTTTACCTCCAGTCCCCCACCGGCGACTGCATCGATAAAATCGACGCCCCCGAGCATCCCTTTTCTTCGAGTCTTTTTATGATTGGACCCTTCAGCAAGGGTCCAAGGGAGCTCCTCCGCAGTGGCGCGAGACATATCCCTAAGGCCTCGATAGCCCCGTCCTGTGCTGCGTTATTCATTCTGGTCCCTCGCTTCAAGCCTGTTCGGTATGGGTAGCCCTATCCGGCGTAGCCTTGAAGGTAATAAGGAAACGCAAGCCCCCCCCCCAACCAACTAGACATCCTAAGATGAGAACGGTACTTAACACCTGGACAAGTTCTTCTTCAAACACAGATTCGATCACACATTTATGAGATACAAGCTCATGCATCCAGTTAAAAGGCTTCTAAAAATGCTGACTTGCCATGCATTGGCCGATCAGCAAACTCCATATACTTTGCGGCCTTCTTTCTTATATTACCAAAGAGATAGTACCTATGTTGAAATTTACCAAAAAATATATTTAAACTTTTTATTAATTTCAAAGTGCACTCCTTGCAACTTTTCTTTTTGGTGTTGTAAACCAAAAGAAAAGTTGCAATATGTTGAAATTTATTATATTTACCAAGAAGTGTTTAAACTTTTTATAAATGAATTTCCTTGCAACTTTTCTTTTTGGTGTTTTTATAAACTATGTACTATTCAATCAAATTATTCATTCTTTAAATTCGCAAATCCCTCTCATAAGCGATTTTAGCATTCGAAATTTTGAATTCGATAACTCAAATCGCTTCCAAATTTAAAATCGAGTTTGCGAGAGGTTAGCGAGAGCTTACGGAATAATATCCAATGGGGAAGAAAACTGACAAAGCTCGCCGATAGAGGCGTTGATATCGCTTGACTCATACTTACTGTCAAAACGTATAGGTAAAATTGTTTACGTGAACTAAACATAAGATTATTTAAAAAATGCCGCGTTGTGTGGTGATTGGTTGCAATAATAATGGAAATCATTAATTTCCTAAAGATTCTCGGATGAAGAAGACGTGGGAAAAGTTAGGTTTTCAATTATGTACTTTTCAACTTCACCTTTAATTGAGGAACAGTCCAAGCCGCATACATTTTCCATTTAACAATTTTACAGAAAAAAAAACTAATTTATAACACCTCGATAATAAAAAAACGCTGAACTAATTGAAAGTTGTTATGAGTCAAGCGTCCGTAGCGTCATCTGCAAATAGCTTTGCGTTTTCTTCCCCATTTAACTTCTAGGTTACTGTATGAGTTTCCTTGAAAAAAAAAAGAAAAAAAGTTCGGAATGATGAGTTCTAAGTTAGAAAAGTGCGTCTGAAATTTCGAGGGGTTATTCAGAACCAAATATAGAATACAGGAAAAATATTAAAAAAAATCCGACCTACATATTTTTCAGTTTCCCATACAAATTCACTGTTCAGATTTTTTAAAATATTTTTCCTGTATTCTATACTTGATTCGGAGTAACCCCTTAAAATTTCAAACGCACTTTTTAACAACCTGTATAACGAAGACGACGTCAATGGAGGTCCTTCGTTCGGTCCTTAATTATCATTACACTGAGCAACAAAATAATAGCGTTGTTCTCCCACCTAAGGAAAATATATATTTTTAAGGTTCCGTAGCCAAATGGCAAAAAACGGAACCCTTATGGATTCATCATGTCTGTCCGTCTGGCTGTCTGTCTGTCTGTCCGTCCGTCCGTTTGTCACAGCCACTTCTTTCCGAAACTATAAGAACTATACTGTTGAAACTTGGTAAGTAGATGTATTCTCTGAACCGCATTAAGATTTTCACACAAAAATAGAAAAAAAAAAAAACAATAAATTTTGGGGGTTCCCCATACTTAGAACTGAAACTCAAAATATTTTTTTTCATCAAACCCATACGTGTGGGGTATCTCTGGATAGGTCTTCAAAAATGATATTGAGGTTTCTTTCTAAACTAAATTTTTTTCTAAACTAAATAGTTTGCGCGAGAGACACTTCCAAAGTGGTAAAATGTGTGGTCTCCCCCCCCCTGTAACTTCTAAAATAAGAGAATGATAAAACTAAAAAAAATATAAGATGTACATTACCATGCAAACTTCTACCGAAAATTGGTTTGAACGAGATCTAGTAAGTAGTTTTTTTTTAATACGTCATAAATCGTAAACCGCAATTTACCTACAACGAACTACAAGAACTTTTATATTATGTTACTTGCTGCTACGGAACCCTTCATGGGCGAGTCCGACTCGCACTTGGCCGCTTTTTTTGTAATCTTCGTAGCCAAGGTATAAGGGCACGATAAATAAAAAGTCGGAGTTAACGCTTGTTTTTTTAAACATTAATGTATATTTTTTTAAACTAAAAGAATGAACATTTTACGGCTCCCTTATTTTGTGGAAAGAAATTAAGATGTGATTGCAGAAAGTGTATTTTTAAGGATTTTTAAAGATCAGCGAGACAAAAATATGAAGCGGTCGTGGCTCAGTGTGGCTTGCGTGGTTACGTTGATCACGCAAGTTAATCGACTACGGGCACGGTCATAACCTGGATGTGTTTGACTGTTAGTGGCAATTATCTCGACCGTTTCCGTGCACGTTAAGCCGTTGGTGCTGGCTGCTATCACTAGATGACAGTCGTTAAGCCATGTCGGAGGTCTTATAGGCGGGCAGCTTGAAAACTTCTGACAATAGGGTTGGCAACTAATTTTAAAATATTTAAACACTCTTAAATAGGTATACGGAGTAAAAGTCTTTTTTGGCTATCTGTTGTGAATTTTTCACACACGTAACAAGACTGATCGGGAGAATTTATGCAGCTGCGTGACATTTTTATACGTTACTGTATTGCGTTTCGAACACAACTCAACTTGTTTCAATAGTTTGCTTATTTTATAAATTATAAAATATCGCAATGAACAAAATGCGATATTTTATAAAATGGAGAATTCTTGTCATTTATTTCGATAACGGGAGCTAAACATTCGTAACTATTATTATTTCTGAGGTTAGGTGTAGGATACCTACCTAACAA
Organism: Coleophora deauratella; assembly: GCA_958295455.1. Taxonomy (NCBI): domain Eukaryota; kingdom Metazoa; phylum Arthropoda; class Insecta; order Lepidoptera; family Coleophoridae; genus Coleophora; species Coleophora deauratella. The sequence continues at coordinate 3,550,480 of OY282406.1, forward strand.
AAACAATATAAATCGCTTAGGTGGGAGAACCCTTGTTGACTTCTTCTTCCTCGTCGTATCCTCATGTCTGAGGGACGTGACCATCATGGGTCACACGTGCCACCACAGCTCTCCAGGCCGCTCCTTGTTGACTAGTGTTATCATATTAAGTCAATAAAGTATATGACTCAAAATTGCATTTATCGGTATCGGTTATATTATCTGTGGTATCGGTTTGCTCAGTAATTCCGAGTTTGCTTTTCTCGCTCTCGTATTCTGTTTTTTTTTTCTGGATTCCTAGTATGCACGCGAATGACGTAGGTACTGTTAAAGTTGGAAATCATAAATTTAAAGTTTTAACTATTAATTTTAAATTGAAGCCTTCTAAAGTTAGAAGTAGTAAAATTAAAGCACAAACTATAAATTTTAAGTTAAATCTTAAAAAGTCGGAAGTATTGTAATTAGAGTGCAGAAAACTAATTTTAAGGCTAGGCATTTTAGTATTATTTTTAAAGTTTAGTTGTACGTAATAATATAACTTTCCTAATCTCGCTTTTGGCGTACTCACTCAGTATTTAAGATTTAATAGTCTGTCTCCTTGTGTAGGTCAAACGACTAGACAGGATTGTTTATCAACATCACCTTGCTTATGACTCGACTGACTGACTCAGTGGCTAAGTGGTTAGCGATCCTGACCTTTGATCCGAGAGTCGTGGGTTCGATCCCCACTCAGGGCAGACTTTCTGTGATGAGCAGAATTGTTCGCTCTGAGTCTGGGTGTATTATATCTATATGTGTATGTATTTAAAAGTATATGTGTATGTATAATCAGTCTCTGGTTCCCAAGATACAGGGAATCCTAGTTTGGGGCCAGATGACCGTGTGTGATTTGTTCCAGATATTATAATAATTATTATTATTATTATATTATATTTTTAAGTCTGTCAAAATTACTACACCTTTTACATTGTTTTACAGTCTCAAAACTATTCAAGATAGCAACATGACATTTGAAAGTTTCTTGGGTAGAGCACTAAGAAATAGTGTCTAGCTAGTCCAATCCCTTCAGGAGTGGAAGTCCCCCTTCTATCTCGGAAGGCCAGGGGCTCGGTTCCCGGCGTAGTCCAACTCTGTACGACTCGATTTGATTGACTAAGTTATTGCGAATTTAAGCTGTGCTTCTAATTTTTTTTACAAAATATGTTGTTTTCAAAATTAAACGGCTTAAATCGCAAAAAAAATTTGTTAATTAGTTACTTTGTATCGAGTTATTCAGTTTTATATACGTTATAAAGGAAGCCTAATTGGTTAATAATAGTAAGAGCATTCAACTTTTATTTCACTGTGAATATTAAACCTGTGTTGAAAGCACTAGATTCCTATCTAGGATACCTTTTTATTTTGTTTTAACGCACTAAAAGTCGCTCCCTGTGGTGGCCGATAAAAGACATTTTATAGACATCTTATGGTCTACCTCGAAGGTTAATTGTCGTAGTAAAAAAGTAATTAGTATAATTTAAACCGTTTAATTTCTAGAATGGACCACCGTCTTGAGTAGAGTACATCTGGCTGGGTGGAGATTTAAAAAGCAGAATGATATTGACGCGCGCTGTCGCTCCTGAAAGGAGTTCTATCTTCTACCATTAAAGCTGGCCAAGTGTGTTGGGTTTGCGAACTAATAGAACTGTACCATCTCACAATATACCTATCTCACAATATACAGGTTGTTAAAAAAGTGCGTTTAAAATTTTAAGGTGTTATTCAGAATCAAGTATAGAATACAGCAAAATATTGATAAATCCGTTAAACATTTTTTTTTGAGTTTCCTATAATAAATCTGAATAGTAAATCAATAATTTGTATAGAAAACTAAAAAAAAATTATTGTAATACTTGATTCTGAGTAACCCCTTAAAATTTCAAATGCACTTTTTTAACACCCTGTATAAAGTCAGTCCGAGTCACACGTGGCCGGCTTTTTGCCCGAATGTCCAAGCGGTGGGTAATGTTTTTCTTGTATGCATGTCTATCGATTTCATTGTTATCTTCTGTAGCGAGGATTGGGTGACGTCGTTTTCCCAAATTGATTCAAGATATTATTTCATGCAGTCAGGCTTTTTTGGTAAATTCGTTTGGTTATTTATTTATTTGCTTTGCGTTATTTCTTTGTTAAAATGAAAATGAATAAAGTAGAAATTGATAAGAGACTTCAAAATAATTAACGTTTCAATTTTTCGTGAACAAAGACAGACTCGCGCTTAGCCGTTTTGTTTTTTAAACAAACTAAAAGATTTATCGGGCTACGGTCGTTTGAAACAATGCGCTTTTGTGGCGAGTGCAAATTTAAAGTAATTTTGTCGTACAGGCCATTACGAGCCGGGTCTTACGACCTGCGCCCGCGCTGCGTCTCACCATCGGCCACGCGTTTTGCAAGTATTTAACTTTTAACAAAAACAATGCCAATCGAGTAAAATAAGTACTTTAGCTTTATGTTGGTTAGGGGTTGAGATGATTGAATATTTTAGTATAATTCGGATTTTTGGTCCCAACACGGTATGCATACAAATCTTTATGGACCACATCCTGTCCATTAACTGTGTCAGTGCGCAGTGGTGATAGTATTAACAAATGTACATACGTTTTACTGTTTTCTTTTTATTCACTTTTATTTTATTTTAGGCATCTAATTTATTTGTCACGATAAGGCCTTATTTTTATGAGACGGATTGTGTGAATTAAACATGTTACCTATAATTGTTAAAAAGGTAAAGCCGCAAAAACAAACGAATGGGGCGCAGGTCTAGAATAGGGTTATTTATTTATTTGACATTGACACACATATTGACACTCTAAATAGAAAAAAAAAGAAAATTTAAACTTATAATTCATATTCGATTTCGAATATTGTTTTTCGGATACCTTCCCGATAATTACGGATACGGATCCTATGACAACCCTAATTGCATGGTTGTACAGTGTAGGTACCACATAAACTTAACGGTGGGGATATTTATGAAAGAAAATTTATGAGCGACTTGTAGTTGAAAGAAATATTGGGTGTGAATCTGGTAAAGACCATAATTTAAGAGTATTTTACTCAAGTCTCGAATTTCAGTTTGTAGGCATCACAGGTAGATGTATGACCACTATAAGATGATTTCGAAAATTATGTGCATGTAGCATAACTTTTCCATTTTTAAATGCATCTACTTTCATTACAATGACTTTTATCGGCCTTTTCAAAACCGTTAATTTATTGGCAGTGGTAAGGACTCTAAGGTAAGAAATCTGAAAGATCAGTATATATGATCGGCCCGAAAATATATAATCGACTGCCGGAAGATATTAAAAGTGCAGCTTCCACTGTAATTTTTAAAAATAAATTGAAAGACTGGCTGCTTGAAAAATTGTTCTACAGCTACGAAGAGTTCTACGAAATTTCTTCTAATTAAGAATATTTGCGTACTACGTTACATTTTATTGTATAGACCTGTAACTATTGTTACTAAATAAAAAAAACATTTCATTTCATTTCTTAAAGTCGATCGGATGTGTATATGCAGCAAATGATCGGTTCATAATAATATTCGGTTTCAGAAGACGAAGACTTACTTTAAGTACCCTTAACATTATTTGGGAAAATGTACGTAGTCGGTCCCATAATGAATTGGCCTGATATACGTCGCGCGACATGTCGATACATGTTATGTTGCATTGAATAGTACGGTTCTCAGACTTTATAAACGAACACGCATGGACTTGACGAGCGTAGTTCAGTTTAGCAGTTTGTTTGAACAACAAGTGTCGCGTATTTTTTCAAAATGTCGAAAACCGAGTATCGAAGCGTCATAAAGTTTCTATTTAAAGAAGGCTTATCCCCCGCCCAAATTAAAGAACGATTAGATAGATGGTGTGTATAAGGAGTGTTCTCCCTCTTATAGCACAGTAAAAAATTGGGTGAAAGAGTTTCGCCTCGGGCGAGAAACCGTCGAAGATATCGGCCATGACGGTCGACCGGTAGAAGTGCTCACTCCCGATACTATTGCTCAAATCGAAGAAGAGGTTTTGAGTGACCGCCGTTTGAAGATTAGAGAAATTGCAGCTAGACTTGGGCTCTCTAAAAGTACCGTCCATCGTGCAATCGATGAACATCTTCATATGAAAAAAGTCAGTGCAAGATGGGTCCCGAAACTTCTGTCAGCTGTGCAGAGACGGGAGCGAGTTCGCTGTGCTGCCGAGTTTTTAGATCTTTGTGGAGAAAACCTAAAGAACGTGATCGAGAGACTAGTGACTGGTGATGAAACTATGGTGTTATATTATGATCCAGAAAGCAAGCGCGAGTCAATGGAATGGCGTTATAAGGGTGAAAAGCCGCCTAGAAAGGCAAAGGTGCAACAATCTACCAAAAAAATCATGTGCACAATCTTTTGGGATTTTCAAGGTATTTTGATGGTTGATTTTAAAGAGCGCAATACAGTCGTAAACGGCGAATATTATGCTTCATTAATATATAAACTGCGAGATATTATAAAGGAGAAGCGCAGAGGCAAACTGAGTAAAGGCGTCCTGTTGCTTCACGAAAACGCCCCGTGCACACCGCCGGTGTTTCGAAGGATGCAGTGCGTCAATGCGGGTTCACGGAGCTGGACCATCCACCTTATAGTCCAGACATGGCTCCGTCCGACTATTACTTATTCCCAAATTTAAAGCGGGACTTAAGGGGAAGAAAATTTTCAAGCGATGAAGAGTTGCAGGCGGCCGTCTTCAGTCATTTTGAAGACAAAGATTGCGATTATTTTTATAAAGGATTAGAAATGTTATTTCACCGAAGTCAGAAGTGTGTCAGTATTGATGGAGACTATATTGAAAAATAAAAATGATTGCATTTAATTTTCTTTTTTATTTCATAGTTAGGCCAATTCATTATGGTACCGACTACGTACATACTATTATCTGTTTGATTGGTTGACCCAGTCCCAGTAGCCTAAACGGTTTAACGTCATGTTTTATGTTTTTATTTTTTACGTATGCAGGTCTGTTTATTGTTATCGCCATTTCGCCAAAACGTCGGGACAGATTTAAGAGTAGGTATACTCTAAGATCTAATGACATGCGAGACGTGGCCAGTCCTTGGAAGACATGTCCAGCAGCTTCACGTCGCGGAGATGAAAATATATGCTGCGGTGGATGTGTGGCGTTACGCGACTCGATCGCATCCGTAACGAGCACATCCGTGGTAGCCTCAGTGACCGAGACGTAGCGGACAAATTGCAAGAAAGTCGTCTCCGATGGTTTGGCCACGTAAGCCGCAGACCGCCAGAGTACGTCGGTAAAAGATGCCTTGAACTTATCGTTGATGGCCCTAGATCCCGTGGAAGGCCCAGGAAGCGCTGGCTTGACGTTGTGAGAGCGGACATCAGAGAAAATGACCTCACTGAAGAGGATGTTGAAGATCGGGCAAAGTGGAGTAGATTAAGTAGGAAAGCGGACCCTGGCTCCAGCCGGGATAACGCTAAGTAGAAAAAGAAGAAGATACTCTAAGATCTAATATTTTTATTGAAACGCTTAAGTAGGATAGGTACATAATATATGTATACCTATATTGTTTCTGCAATCCGATATTATGAAACTATTCCGGTACCTATCTAAGTATAAAAATAATATACGAAATTCAAATGCATTTTTCGTCCAGACTGGGAACCCTGACCACTCGGCTGGCTGTCCTACTCCTCCTCCAGACCGCTGGTGCTGGCCGTGCGTCCCCAACTGTTCTGATCAGCCGACCTATGCAGAGGTCTGTGGAGTGGCTACCAGTGGACAATCAGACTGTGTACAAGTTGAGCGAGGGAGAGACTAGAAGGTAAGACCGTCTTTTTCAAATATTTTTTTAGTAAAAAAAAGGAAAACATTTGTAAATTTTTGACTCGCTATTTATATGGGCGTTTACGGTAGAATATGAAAAAATAAAAAACAATTTTTTTTAAAGTTAGATACCTACTTGTCGAGATATATTTTTTCTTTGTTAGGCTGTAAAAAGAAGGGTGTGAAGCAGTTCCATTAGGTCGAATTTGCATATTTTTTTTAAATTACTGATAGTTTTGACACGATTAGCATAGATACGTAGGTATCACATATTACAGCCTATAAAACTCCAATGGAGTAAAATATATTTTTTTATCTAGAAATGTGTAGTTTATAAAAAAATGGAAACATGTGGGTATTTTAACACTGAATTTTCTCCGTGAAAACACATAAAATCGAGGTCAAAATATTGAAATGTTGTGAATAAAAGGTTATGTATTAAACCTTAGTAGATTAAACTTAGATATACACGTCAAAATTTTCATTACGCTTTTATTTTTTATTTATAAATAGGTATGTCGTTACGCGTATAGAAATGACTATAGAAAATTATGACGTTAATGATATTTCAAATATTTTTAGAACAAAATGTCGTTTTAGAATATAGATAGAGTCAACTTTTTTCAAGTTTTTTCAGGATTTAAATGTGGTTAAAATACTACTAAAATATGTCAGAATCCAAGACTTGGTGATAATGAATTATGTAAACTTCCCGAACATTAACTTTCCGAAACGTTTAGTGTACAAGTTCCGAACGGTAGGATCTTTGTACTAGGTAGTAGACATGGGCGTTATCAGTTTTTTTGGAAAACGGTTTTGTAACCGATATGAAGTTTTCATATCGATATCGAAAACCGTTTTCAGATATCGATATGGGTAGCACAATATTAATCGCTTTTCAAACGTAACTTAGCTATTGGTTTAGAAAACGAACGGAAACACAAACTCACGCGTTATCAAGTCCAATCTAAGCCGTATTGCAATAACCGTAATGTTCAATTCGCCTATCATCCGCTGACATCCGTCCCAGTTCAATATTCGCTGCATTTCTTTCGCACTAATGAAATGTCTTTTTGTTAGAAAGAGAGAAAGCGAATATATCAAACCGTTCGATATCATATGCTTGGGTTGCGGGAGTTTGTGTTTCGCGCGTTACTTAGCCTTTGTATAGTTTTACTAATATCCGATATTAAAAACTGCCATATCGATATGTTATGATATGAATCTCATATCCGTTTTTAGTTACGTTTTGATATATCGGACTCATGCATAAAGGTAGAAAAAAAAAAAGAAAATTTAAAAGAGTGTGTACAGTAAATTCTTAAACAAAAAATGTACTATCGAAGGACATTCCTAGACGTCGCCAATATAATAACTTTAGTCTAGGGATGGACATTTGAAATAAACGTCGATGTTTTTTCCGATGTAATACATCGTTCGGTTGCATCGATTGTTTTTCACAATGAACATGTTTAGGCTTTTATGTGGTTTAAAAACTCTAACACTAGGGTTTGTTAGGTCACTGGCCTGACAGCCCACACGAGAAGATGACATGTTAAGATATTCCAAAGCCGAAACTAAAAATAGGTGCCTACGAGGAAAAATATTTGTTAAAAATTCACATTCACATAGCTTTATTTTGTTTAAAAATCCCAATTATGTTTTTCAATGCTATGTAGAAACAGGAGTTTTTTTAATCATTAATTAATTTAACTTAATCTTCGCCTTCGGTTTTTTTGCTCAGCCTAAACTAGACCTGCCTGGGAAAAGTTTTCCTGACGGGATAGGACAGATGTTAACTGAACATATTATTACGTTCAGATTCACGAAACGTGACAGTCAGCGTCATAGCTTGCGTATTCGATGCATGAATAAAAAAACATCGATATATGTTCGATGTTGAGGTACAATACATCGGTTCAATACGATGCATCGTTAAAATACATCGAGTGTTTACAATACATCGATGTATATCGTCCATCCCTACTTGAGTCACGTGTTACTATAGGGATTGTCAGGTAATGTTAGGTACTATTTTAAGTAATCACGGTAATTGTTAGGTACTCTTTTTAGACGCGGCGTAATTTCTGTTGGTCTGTTATTTATGGGACTTAAATCACATTAAAGTAATGAATCGACAGTTCGGTAGCGTATGTTCCATAGATGGGTCGCTACACTTAGGTACCCTGTAATCGTGTCGGTAATTATAGTCCGTGAGCCCGCTGCCAAATTGCCTACGTCATATGACATCACGATAAAATGCATGGCACACGGTCAGAAAAGTTGTGCTGAGCGAGAATCAGACGATTATCGCACCAAAATTTGGCCGGAAGTTGGAAAAAAACCTTCACTTCCGGTGAAAATTCTAAGGGTCTATTTACGTCATGTGACATCATTACGAGACACGTGGCATCATTTAGACCTTTATTCATAGAAAGGGTAAACATAAGTCTGCCAGTCCTGTAATGGCCGGAAGTACTTGGCAGACCGTGCCAAAAATGGCCATTGGATACGTTTACCTACGTCATATGACATCTTGACGAAAATTTGTGTAAACTATGTGTAATAATAGTCTCTTTAAGAATAAATAAGTCTGCCAAGCCAAATCCGGCCGGAACTCCTTCAAAACAGGTTTTTTAACTACTAGGTAAAACTTGGTAAAACTGAACAAAGCATAGTAAATGCGCATGATATAGCCAATCGTGATTGATTAACAAGGATTATCGACTCGTCCGTCGTGGTGGGTCAATTTGTTAACATTTTCATACCACAGCATAGGGTAACTGACGGTAACATTGTACAAGTCGACGGGCACATTTAATACAATCACGTCGTATAGGGTGCCTTTTAAATTGGTTCTTAATATGAAAGGCTATGAATGTATTTATAATAACAAATAACTTTCTCTAAGAAACCCATAGTCAAATCGAAAAAAAAATGACTCTCCATACAAATCGATGAACTGACCGGCCAAGTTAGTATGAAGAGTCCAAATATTTTTGCGATTTGACTATGGGTTCATTAGGGAAAGTTGTTCGTTATCATGAGCATATAAATAGCCTTTCGTATCAAGAACTTATTCAAAGTCACTCTATAAATAAGTACATTTTGTTTGCCGAAGTTTCTTTCATTATTAATGAGCCCATATATTTCTGTAATATTCGATGTGATAGCCATACTCTGTCTTGGCTTGAGGTGGAAGTTGGAAGCTCTTTATATTTAAATCCGTTAAATTTACGCACATTCAAAGAGAAAATACACTTCAGTAGAGGCCAGAATCCTTTTAGGTCATCATCATCATCGTAGGTCTGTGTTGTCTATGGTAGACGATTTAATCAGTGTTGCGGATGCACTGCTTTTGGTGACTATACAGCCCGATACGAGATCTGCACAGTCTACCACAGCTATGGCAGGGGAAGTCAGTTGCAGTCGACGGATTAGCAGCGGTCCGATGTCTGCGATTCCTCTTGTTGGTCAATACCTCAAACCAGGCTTCGTCACACAACTTGCGACCATCTCTTATGCGTTTACGCCATCCGTCTCTGTCCTCAGCGAGATTTTCCCAGCCTTGGTGATCAATATTAAAAGTTAACTTGTCACGCTTCGCACAGTCCTTGAAGCGCAATTTTATTTTATTTTATTTTATTAGAATTTAACACACCAACAGATTACAGTCAAAGGGCTTAAATACTAAATAAGATAAGTGTATGATCAGACTGTAGTCCAATATAGGTATGCAAACAGAGATAAGCAGACAATTTAAATAAAGACCAAGTACACAAACATATAGAGAAAAAAAAACACTACAATTATACATATCATGCAAACAGAGGTGAGCGTCATTGATACAAGTATAATATTAATTAATTAAATTAATTAAAGTAGAATATAGTGAGACATGGTAATGGGAATGGGAAGCCACAATTACGACATTACTTCAACATAACATTAACGAGCTGACTACGAAATTTGAAAAGTCTGCTGTCGAAGATGTCAATACCATCGTTGGCAGCAGACAATTCATTAAATTGGCGACACATACGAGTAATCGGGTTATAAAATGAAGTGTTGTTTAGGTATACGCGAAGTTGAAACGTTTTAGGGACCCGGAATCGATAATTGGTATTAAAATTAATGACCGAAAGAAGCACGGGAGAATCAATATTGGAGTGAATAATTTTATGTAGGGTAACTAAATCAAAATACTTACGCCTATTTTCCAACGTGCTGAGCTTAAATTTTGCCAATAGTTCTGAGTAAGAATTGCAGACTCTATTAAAATGAAAACGGAAAGACGAGAATCTTAGACAACGCTTCTGAATGCGCTCAATGCGCTTAATGTGAACATTATAAAAAGGTGACCAAATCACAGAATTGTACTCTAGGATGCTTCTTATTACTAACTGCTACTTATTACGCAATAACAATCTCCCAACTTTTCTTTTCGCGTGCGCAACTACGCCCAGCATGACACGTCGCGGCAATCGAGTGGGTTCCATACGGTGCACATGCCCCAACCATCGCAAGCGTCGCTGTTTCAGCAGGGCTATAAGACTGGGTAGCTGTGAAATCTCCAGAATGCGTTTGTTTGTAACTCTGTCTTTCCATGAGATGCCTAAGATGTTCCGCAGGCAGCGCATGTCAAAAAATTGTTGAGTCGGCATTCTTGTTTTGCCTACGATGTCCAGGTTTCAGCACCGTACAAGAGTATGTTGAGTACGCAAGACTGGTAAACACTCATCCTGGTCTTGACTGTAAGATGTTTGTTGTCCCATACTCTTGCACTCAGCTTCCCGAACGTGGTCGCTGCTTTGCCAATACTAATGTCGATTTCCGCGTCGAGCGAGAGGTTGTTTGACACGGTTGATCCAAGGTAGCAAAACTTGTCAACAGTTTCCAAAGGTGTTGCGTTCAGCAATATAGCTTGCGGATTGTCACAGCCTTGAAACAAGCACTACCGTTTTTTTGGCGTTAATGGACAAGCAGAATTAAGCACAGGCTTTGAAAAATTTGTCCATGATACACTAGAGCTCGTTGGCCGTAGTCGCAGTGAAGGCTGCATCGTCAGCAAACAGAAGACTGTCAACGAAAATATCCTCACGGTACCTCTTAGATTTGAGTTTTCCGTCGGCCCTCGTATGTAGGTGAATACCCTGCTGGTCTTCACCGAAATCAGTTTTCAGGGTAGGAGTTAACACGTAGCCTTGACGAACACCTCTGCGCATTTCGAACGGCTCAGATGTTTCACCGTCAAAGACACAACGCCTTTCAATTTCCTCGTGAAACGATTTCACAAGGCTCAAGATTATCGGTGGACACGCAATGCGTTCAAGTGCAGTGTACAAGCCCTCTCTGCTCATGGCGTCGAAGGCTTTGTCCACGAACGCCATGAACGTCGGGGTTTTCTGCTCTCTCACTTCTCCTGGAGCTGACGAAGCGTTAAAATCATGTTTACTGTGGAGCGCTGGGGGCGGAAACCGCACTGAGCCTCAGGTTAAACACATCCAGCAAGCTTTTGGAGCCGTCCTAAGATAGTACGTCCAAATAACTTTCCGACTATGCTTAGAAGAGAAATTCCACGGTAACAGTTGCAATCGCCGTGGTCACCTTTCCCTTTGTATAGTGTGACAATGTTAGCGTCATGCATATCCTGAGGCAAGTGCCCCGCTTCACAGCACTTACACAGCAGATTGTGCAAGATTGGCAATATGCACTTGAGTTTTAATATTTCGGCTTGGGTGCCGTCACTGCCAGGACTCTTGCCGCGTTTGAGCTGCTCAACAGCCTGGTATAGTTCCTCAACAATAGGTAAGTCATTTAGCTCGATCCAGGTAGCCAGTTTGGGCATACTTTCGACAGCCCCGGAGGCTGTCTACTGAACTGGAGTAAAGATTGGTATAATGCTCTACCCAGCGTTCCATTTTGCGACGGTTGTCAATGTTAACTGTACTATCCGCTCCGTTTAGAGGGGCTGTTTTTTTGGGAACAGGTCCTATAGCCCGCTATATGTTTGAATACAAACCGCTGAGGTTCCCGGTATCTGCACACGACTGTATGCTACGGTAAAGCCCAGTCCAATACGCGTTAGCATAATAATGTGTGCTTTGCTGAAGAGCTGCTTTGGCCTCTCGGAGCTCTTGTTGCGTGTCGGGACCGGAGTTCAAGCGGTGATTCAGAGCAGCTTTACGTTTTATGTCGAGCAGAAGTTGTAGATGCTCAAGATTTTCGGAAAACCAGTCCTGAGCTCTGTTCTCTTGGTATCCGAAAGCCATTCATACCTGCCGTGTCTGTTAGGAGTTTTCTGACTTTGTTCCACTCCTTTGTAACTGATATGCTCGCGTCCCAGGTGGCTGTATCACTGCTTACTATTTCCTCAAACTTATGGACCCGTGGGTCATTCTCAGCATGATAAAAGTAAACTTTCTTCTTGCCGGGTGGTTTGGACGAATGTATCTTTTTGTGAGTGAAACTGACGCTCGTCACCACCAAAGAGTGATCGGTGTCGCAATCGGCACTGTAGAAGGATCACGTATGCAAAATCTCGCGGAGGTCCTTCTTCCTGATAAGGACTAGATCCAGTTGATGCCAGTGTCCTGAACGGGGGTGCTTCCAGGAAACTTTTTTCCAGAAATTTCTAGAATTGAAAATACGAATTTAAAATATTGTAGTGTGTGGTTAGTTAAATAACTGTTTATTACAATGAAGCTTTGTTTTTTGTGTTCTAAGGGACATAAAATGAAGGATTTTACTGACCAAGTGTTTGAAAAGTGTATTTCCTCTTTGAATGTGCGTAAATTTAATTAATTTAAATATAAAGAGCTCCAACTGCCACCTCAAGCCAAGACAGAATATGGCTATCACATCGAAAGTTACAGAAATATATGGGCTCATTAATAATGAAAGAAACTTCGGCAAACAAAATGTACTTATTTATAGGGTGACTTTGAATAAGTTCTTGATACGAAAGGCTATTCATATGCTCATGATAACGAACAACTTTCCCTAAGGAACCCATAGTCAAATCGCAAAAAAAATTTGGACTCTTCATACTAACTTGGTCGGTCAGTTCATCGATTTGTATGGAGAGTCATTTTTTTTTGCGATTTGACTATGGGTTTCTTAGAGAAAGTTATTTGTTATTATAAATACATTCATAGCCTTTCATATTAAGAACCAATTTAAAAGGCACCCTATACGACGTGATTGTATTAAATGTGCCCGTCGACTTGTACAATGTTACCGTCAGTTACCCTATGCTGTGGTATGAAAATGTTAACAAATTGACCCACCACGACGGACGAGTCGATAATCCTTGTTAATCAATCACGATTGGCTATATCATGCGCATTTACTATGCTTTGTTCAGTTTTACCAAGTTTTACCTAGTAGTTAAAAAACCTGTTTTGAAGGAATTCCGGCCGGATTTGGCTTGGCAGACTTATTTATTCTTAAAGAGACTATTATTACACATAGTTTACACAAATTTTCGTCAAGATGTCATATGACGTAGGTAAACGTATCCAATGGCCATTTTTGGCACGGTCTGCCAAGTACTTCCGGCCATTACAGGACTGGCAGACTTATGTTTACCCTTTCTATGAATAAAGGTCTAAATGATGCCACGTGTCTCGTAATGATGTCACATGACGTAAATAGACCCTTAAAATTTTCACCGGAAGTGAAGGTTTTTTTCCAACTTCCGGCCAAATTTTGGTGCGATAATCGTCTGATTCTCGCTCAGCACAACTTTTCTGACCGTATGCCATGCATTTTATCGTGATGTCATATGACGTAGGCAATTTGGCAGCGGGCTCACGGACTATTAAGAAGAAACTCTGGTAAAGGGTGTTAAGTGCTTGCGGTTATTTCAGTTAAACTGTGCGCTCTCACTTTTCTCAGATATTAAGTGTCAGAAATCAGAATTACAAACATTCTAGTGAGCTGGGTACTTTCATTCCTCAAAAGTGTGTACTAGAATGCACTAATGATTCAAGTGACTTTATTTCCTACTCGCTATTATTTCATTCCAGTTAAGAGTTGAGTTAAATAATAATCAATGAGAATTTTAAAGTGATTGGGTAAATTTAAAAATTAAATAACTGAGTTTTTTCGAACTAAATGAAGTTTTTAAATAAAATAAAATTGATTGTAGTGCAGCTGAAGTAATTTCTATGGTTTTGATTAATATTTTTAAGTACAAAAAATATATAATGCATACATGGACGTCTTCAAAATTATCAAATTGAGAATAGGAATACCACAAACACTACGGGTACTTGACAACGACGAATACTTCGTCACATGTTTACGTCGGCAAAGGGACTATGAAAAATATTTGTTTGGGATCTGACGACACCCTTTCATGAAAGCTTTTTTGAAGAGTGAAAAATGTGTGCCGAGCCCGTGTTGTGTGTTTGCTAAAGTTTTCCCAACTTGAAGGTCAGTTTAGGGTTCCTTTTCAAAAGGGTATAGGAGTTTTCCCCAGTGGCAATTTGCCTGACAAATCTTTACTTGAAGTTTGATGGTTCTCTAAGACGTGTAGGATTTTGTTGGTAACACTTAAAGTTTAAGGTTTAGTTTAGATAAAGTGAAAAAAGTTTATGTTAAAAGGTCTCGTCTAAAAAGTTTTTTATCAGGCGGTAAGGACGTCTATAGTTCTGTATCGAAGGAGATATATTAAACGACATAGATACATACACGCAATAAAGGCACCAAAATAAAGACTCTTTAGTCTGAGGAGCCAACGAAAGTATTAAAACTTTGACCGAACAGGCGCGGATCCAGGATTTCGTTCAGGGGGGGGGGGGGCTGTGCAGTGTACCCGTATTTATGAAACGGTCGATGATATTAGAACAATATAAAAAGTCGCGAGCATAGCGATCACGAAATTTTTAGAATATTTAAGAAATGCCTCTATTTATTTGCATTTTATAGAAGTTTTAGTACTTCGGTCAGGCTTCAGGAGAGGGGAGCAATTGCACCCATTGCTCCCCCCCCCCTGGATCCGCGCCTGCGACCGAATCAAACTGAATCCAAAGAATATTATAATTTAGATCCATCAGAGATAGCTATAACTGAAATGGCTTAAATAAATACAGGCTGTAACAAAAGGTGAAGTGTACATACAGTGAGTAGCATAAGAGCGTGGACACCGTTACGTGTGAGGGGGGCACGGGGAAACTAAATCGTATGAGGAGTGGGGTGGAGAACGCGGCTGCCTAAAATGCTACGCAAATAAAAAATCAGTATCGCTTGTTGTTACGCAATAATCGTACGTTTTCCAAAATGAGTGCGGCGTTAGCGAGTCGGTACGAGGCAGTGTTTCTATGCTCACACCCAAAAGGACTAAAAATGTCTATCTCAGCTGCAGCAAAATATATGAGGAAGTCGAAACAGTTCGTCAGTAAATGGGTAAAGAGATATGGGTAAATGGGTAAATGGGTAGAGGCTGTTGACGATCTTCCAGAAAGGGGTACTAAACGATCGACTACGAGGAGAGAGGATAAGGTCATCATTCAACTTTTTGATAAAAATCCTACGTACACGTTGCAGCAGGCCCAAAATATTCTTGCAAAAAAGGGAACAAATGTTAGTCTGAGAACTATTAAGCGTCGCTTAGTGGAGTTCGGCTATGCATGGAGAAGTACGAGAGTCAAACCGTTTCTGAAACCAGAGCACATCGTAAAGTGACTCAATTGGGCTAAGTCAAATATAAATCGCGACTGGTCCAACGTAATTTTTTCTGACGAGTCTTCATTTTGGGCATGGACTTACAGAAGTCGTGCGTGGTCAAAAATCGGGAAACCTATGCTCCAACGCACTTTTAAAAACCCTATTAAAGTGCATGTTTGGGGTTGCTTCTGTATATACGGTTTCGGCTGTTTATATGTATTTACTGGCAATTTGAATGCAGAAAAAATGCTGAAAATATATAAAAAAGCATTGTTGACCTCTGCTAGGAAGTGGTTTGGGCTGGATAACAATAACTGGATATTGCAAGAGGATAATGACCCGAAGCACAAAAGCCGAATCTGTACTTCGTGGAAAACTGAAAATGATATTGTGACTATGGACTGGCCCGCTCAATCACCTTACATGAATCCGATAGAAAACGTCTGGTCAGGAATGAAGCTGAAACTCAGGCAGAAACGTGTTTTCACGCTTAAGCAATTATCTCATCATCTTCGTGATATTTGGAAGTCGTTTACCCCGACGATAGCTGAAAATCTGGTCAAAAGTATGCTTCGACGCTGTCAAGCTTTAATTGATAATGGTGGAGACTGGACGCCATATTAGGTGTAACGCATCATAGTACATATAATATACTTTAAATAAATAAGGTTGAAATTAAAGTTTGATTATTTCTTTAAGATTGTTGCTGTCCACGCTCTTGTGCACATTTATGTATATGTGGCATTTCCTCTACATACTTAACAATTTCCTTTAAATTACTCATACACTTTCTATACAAAATTAACGCCACAATTAAAAGTCAGAGATTATTTCAGTAAAGTTGTATATTATATTATAACAGTAACTCTTGATTAGTATGATGAGAAGAAATCTTACACCTGTTTCGCCACACTCTGTATCAAGGCAATTCATCGTTGCAATATGGTCCAGAATTAGGGTGCCCTTCAAACCCAACGCAATATTTTTACTCAGAGACATATAACACCGAAAAAAGGTCATATCAAGGGTTAACAAAAATTGGCCCCCGTGTGTGGAGTATGGCTTAACCTTCCCGAGATATGAGAAAATACTTGTGCCCCAGTGAGGACGATATGGGTTAAACGACGATGAAAAACGAATTTTAAAATGTACCCTCGTTTTCAGCTTGGAGTTGAACACTTCCTCCCTGTCCCAGAGGTTGGTGTTCATTACTATCAGCCCTTGCTCCAGAGACTTCCGCTGGGGGCTGTTTAGTGGGCCTGTCGGTTCCAGTGATGGTAAAGGTCCCTTTATTTTTAGTCACAACTGGCACATAGCTCCTTCTGCTTTCTTACTTTGAGTTGAGAGTTAAGTTGTCTTGTCGGTAACAATGTATGGAATTCATTCTGATCTATATAGAGTGACTTTAAATTAGTTCTTGATACGAAAGGGTATGCATGTGCTCATGATAACAAACAACTTTCCCTAAGAAACCCATAGTCAAATCGCAAAAAAATTTTTGGACTCTTCATACTAATTTGGCCGGTCAGTTGCTCGATTTGTATGGACTCCAAAAATTTTTTTGCGATTTGACTACGGGTTCCTTAGGGAAAGTTGTTTGTTATCATGAGCACATGCATACCCTTTCGCATCAAGAACTAATTTAAAGTCACCCTGTATAGGCGCAAATAATATTTTCTAGGTGCGTTTCATTATTTATTATGATACATCTATATTATAATATTATATATATGTATACATTGCGCCAAGATAATTGGTCAAATGAATTCTACATAAATAGTGTTGCTATATTTTTTAAATAAAAAGTTAATTTTAAATGTTTGTTTGTTTGTTTGTAAATGCTTTATTGTAATAAAAACACAGTTATATATAAAAATTAAATAAAATAAAATTGTTCTTTGTTTTATTGAAAATAGATAACTTGTATAAGAGATATCGGTACTGCAAGTTCTTTTTCAAACAGCTTTATTGTATGAAACGAACTGGCTGAAGACAACTTATATTGAATATAGTTGAAAAATAATGAAAAATAATTTTAACTGCCTAGTTTTCGTTTTCAGTTAAGTTTTTCAAAAAAGTTATTCTGTACCAATATTTATTTTACCGGTATAAAATTATCACAGACATAAAACTTCTCTGAAAATTATTTAATAATCTCAAAGAGAAAAAGCTTTGCGCACAAACGGCTAGCTTATAATACGCATTTATCTAACGTTGGGTGCTCGGGATAATTTAAAATAATCTCAAATTGGCAACATTTTAACAGTACGTCCTAGATTTTTCGGTCGACTGTAGGTACTGTAATTGTAAACAGTGCCATAAAGTAACAACAGTTACATACCCTGCAACTAAGCATGAGTTGTAAAATGGAATGTCTTTTCTGTCTACAGCTCGACTGAGTATCCTGAAGGAGCAAGCTGGTGGAGACATTTCGACCTTTTCCCTGCTCGTCTCTTTGCACACACGTTTTGTGCTCAAGGTACCTATTGTGCTCATATTAAATACTATGTCACTGCGATGTTCTGGCTAACGAGCGTAAGAGCCTCCTCAGTAATGGTTACCCAACGCCGGAGGAATACAGGCACCTACCCCTCAGCGGAATCACTGCATTAATGCAACACATTTTTGACTAGGGATACGTATAAAGGTTTCATAGGCTAGATAAAAGAGGTTACTAGCATTTGTGACTGAAAACCTGACCAAAAAAATTGATATAAAAAAATCCATAAATAATAAATTCTATGAGCTGAAGGGATTAAAAAGACTTTACATCAACCGATGTTCCGAAGGTATGCAAAAAGTTGTATTGCTGACTGAACATAGGTTTTTTAATGGTACAGTTATAATTAGTTCATAACAAATAATTATATTTTTCTTAGGAAAAATTGTTCATCTTCAGGGATCTTAAAACTTGTTAAAATTGTATGATTTTTGGTGCTGCTAAAAGTCATAAACGTAATCATCTATGCAGTCGATGTGTATTAACTGCTGAAACTACATCCTTCAATTCAAAAGTACCTAACAATTCTGAATTCAGTTGAGTTAAGAATTTTTAAAACTTTATGACACTATATCACGAAAACAAATCTTGAGCGTTAGGTTTTTTTTATTATTAAAAAGTTGAGTGCGTACTACATCTCACCTGAGGTTATAGATTAGTAAGGGATTACAGTCAGCTCTTGCTTAAAGCCAATTCAAAGTAGAATCCACAAGTTAGACGCTAAGAGGACCTTTTCTTGTATGAAAAGGTCAGAGTTTTTTTTTTAAGAAAAGCCTTATACTTGGCACTTTAGTTTTTTCAGATAATTGAACTAAAAATTTCAATCCTTACTAGTTTAGATAATATAATACTTTGTGTGTTACTAAAGAAATAAACGCAAAAATGAAATTGGTTTTGATAGGAGACAGTGACGACGTTACCGAAAATCTAATTTACTGAAATGAAAAACATCACAATGAGATCTTCACAAAAACGCAATTTTATGCATTATAAAAGTACTAGCTTTTTGCCCCGGCTCAGCCCTCGTAGATATTGTTTTTAGGAGTATTCCTGAGGGTGCACAGTGCGCGAGTAGCAAGTTGATTTTTTGGCTTTGTCAAGTTACATTATTTTTCGGTATCCGGTGTGATCCCCGCGGAAATTCGATATTTTACAGGATTAAATGTAGCCTGTGTGACTTCCCATTCCGTCAACTCAGTCCACAAGAATCTTGTCGTTCTATTCTATAAAAAAAAAAATATATTAAAGTGAAGATTGTGATTTTCACTGTACACAAGTTTAAAAATGATTAAATGTTGTTTGAAAGAGGTTTGTTCTCGCTTTGTATGGGAGTTAATTTCAGATCTTATACTTTCTTCTATATTCAGGATTTTAAGTAGAATTTAGAAGCTCCTCTATAACAATAATTCGATTGTGTTCCAAACCCAAACTTGTAATTTTTTTAAAGCCTATCGATGGAAAATTTATCCTCGTCATTTAGGAGAAGGAAATTACGACGCGTATAGAAAAGGTAAGTTAAGATCCTATTAACAAGAAGCACATTTTCCAGTTGTCATCAATGCGTGGTAGCACAGCGGTGGTCGGGGTGCGTGGTGAGGCGACGCGCCCGGTGCGTTTGAGGCTGCGCGTTCGATCCCGGCGCAGGCTACTTGCTTATTGGGACCCGAGGTGAGTGAGAACTATTGGGGGTCACATTATTGACGTAGATTGGTCACTCAGATTTTCTACGTAACTTTCGAATTTTAAATCATAATTTTAAAATGAAATTTCGACCGCTGACTTTTGATTTTAATAAGAGCGAATGTGAATTCGGTAGTTAACAACAACAAAATAAATTCACTTTTACTAATTTTTTTTTATGAAATTGTAGAAAACATATAGCTGGGATTTTTTAAATTTTTAATTTATATAAATTTTCTTATTAGTAAACCAGCTTAATCACCAACAACAGAGTGGTTCTTAAACGGAATCGAAACTGAATTAAAATGAAAATATATTTAATCAAAATCGCATCGTATTTCAATTTTATAGGCTTCAAACTTATATCGCAATAAGGACACTCCATACAAATGTCGTGTTATTATTACCTACGGATTGTTCATGCACTGAGAGTGTATGGAATTCAGGGGTATTTGATGTTACAAAATCTCATAGCTAAAATCTCATCTCATCTCGTAGTTTCTTTCATCAGATGGGATGTCAACTGTTTGTCACCTATTTACGTATAGCAAAAAAATAACTACTCTCTGATCACTCCAACGTGACAGTTATGAATTTTCTTTGCGAGAAAGTATAATAAATGGGACACGATTGGAAAACTGTTCGTACGTGTAAGTTACGAGACGCCTATACATTGCTTCCATAATAATCGCAGTTGGAAAATATGAGATTTTTCCAACAAAAACTGGCTGGAGCAGCCATTCAGTCCGTTAGCCATATATCTCGGTGATCGGTTACATCGGGTTTGTGACAGCCAGGCTATGATTTGTGCCTTGTAAGGCGGAACATATCGGTAATCTATCAGTACTGTTATAAGCATTTAATTTATAGACTTAAAGAGCCATTTATGTGTAGGTGCAGGGTCACTTTTTCTACGTTAAAGCCGTAAATGGTAGATACAAGAATGAGAGTGATTTTCCCGAAATAACCTAAAAATTGAAACAAAAGTATTGGATTTCTATACAAAACTTGGAAATGAACTTAGTAAGATAAGTTAGATTAGTAGATAAGAACTAAGTAAGTAATTTTTTACTTATAAATTTTGCTTATGCCAAAAAAAAACTATTAAAAAGTCTTTAATTTTTAGGTCTTCTCATATAAAGTCAGTCTGATCGGCCAACATAATAATTGTAATTGTAAGATAAGTAATTTAAGAGAGAAAATCTTTATTTTTCCATCAATATCATTTATCTCAACCCTAAAACGGTTTATCCGTATAAATCGTCCTGAGTATCTTTTTTTAAATTCCTTAGAAGTGCAGGTGCATTTTAATATCATGAATTAAATTACTAGCTGCTGCTCGCGGCTTCGCACGCGTGGATCTGTGTATTTTTTGCGACCCTCTTTGATCGTTTACAGTGGGAATTAGTTTTTAAAATTTTCCGAAATAAATATGTATGTAGTAGATAACAATAATTATGTTGTTCGTATTCTATTGCCCTGTGCTATGTAAATTTTAGCGAAATCTGTTGAGTAGTTTCAAAATCTTCTAATGTAAATTTATTTTATATTTTTACGGTAAAAAGAACGTACCACCCGTTAACTGTGCAAAAAAATACGTCGATCCTTTGCCAGGTAGCGACTTAAAAGAAGGACAAACACACAAAAACTTAAAAAATTACAGTATGGGTTGAGATGTTGGTGGATTATCCTAGTAGCAAGTTTATTTCTATTTAAAAGCTGGCAACATTGTCCGTAGTGTAGCGCCAGGATATCCATAATTGTGGTATCGTCAATCAATGTGGATGAACATTCTCGCTTATAATGATTCTAACGTGAATTGGTCCCGTGAGAAAGGCTAAATGTTATTTAGTTGGAAATTAGATTGAGTGTTAAGATCTCACCATACACATGATACACAGAATCAGAATCTTCATTGACACTACAATATTTTATTCGTAACATCAGATTTAAGTATATACGTTTTACAATAATAAAAAAATATATCAATTAAAATATCTGATTTAAATCTACTGCCAGCTACAATATGTATACTTCATTCCAATCAAAAAAAAGCAAAAGGTAAACAAACATAGTATGCAGATGACATTACATGTGTCAGATCCATAGTAAGTTTGTTTACGTTTTGCTTTTTTTTTGATTGGAATGAACCATAGAAGGCTTTCGTAGTAATAGGTAATTTTCAACCGACTTCAAAAAAAGGAGGAGGTTCTCAATTCGTCGGAATCTTTTTTTTTTTTTTTTTCTATGTATGTTCACCGATTACTCGAAGACGCCTGAACCGATTTCAAAAATTCTTTTTTTGTTTGAAAGGGTATACTTCACAGGTGGTCCCATATTAATTTTATCGAAATCGATTCAGCGGTTTTTGAGAAAATCAACAAAAACATAGCAAAATTGGAGTTGCTACGATTGAAGTCGGTTGTTTTTAACGTATTCAGCGTAGTCAATTATAACGCCACAGTTTATTGGAGTGTCCTGACTGTGCTTATACTATGTATGTATGTATGTTATATTTCTCGTGGAATATATCAGATGAGGAATAGGAATCGCGCAGACCATTCTTCTTACTTCAATTTGCTGAAAGATAGACATACAAAATAATGTGAACGAGTCAATCTACATGGTCCCTGTTATAACGAATTATAATAAAGCCTCATACCGCATTCCGGAGACGTTTTTATCCCGTCCTTGTTGTTAGAAAAAAAATATAATATATTTTCTTGACCATTATTAACAAAAATTATGTAGAGGTACGTTATTAATTATTTTTTAAGATGAAATTAGGTATTTTTTTAAAGTAGATCAGGAATTAATAATTTTCTAGATTTTCGCGTAGTCACAGCGACTTGGTACCAGAACAAAAGAATACTAACCGGAATCACCCGGTTTCCGATAAACCTTCACTTACCAACTGCCGTATAGGTGAAGGAAAACGACGAAATAACAACATATCCGAGATTATCAGATGCTCAAAGAGTTGTGTATTTTTAGAGCGCAGGACCGCGTAAAAATATGTACTAAATTACGGGTCGAAAAGCGTAAAACAAAAAAGACGTGTTCTAAGTAACTTACACGGAATGATAATCGAACCTACACCCTTTTTCAAGCAGGCGGTGAGGCACCAGTCCGACCCCGAGCCCATTTAAAGGAGGCTTTAAATAGCCCAGCGTGTGTTTAACTCGATCCGTGACTGAGATATTGATTGATATAAGTGCGGCGTCGCTTTACATTTTTTGTGGTGCTATAATTATTAGCAAGTAGAGTAATTAGTAGGGGTGTGAGTTTCATGCATTTGGATACGGATATAAGGCTAATAAAATACTATTTACCGTATCTATGTATGTATATAGTCTCTGGTTCCCATAATACAAGGAATCCCAGCTTAGGGACAGATGGCCGTGTGTGATTTGTCCCTGATATTTTTTTATTTATATTTTTGACACTACAGTAAAAAAAAAGATATATTATAGTTTTTCTTATAAAAGCCTCTACAGATTGTGTTGATAAACATGTTTGTTTATTTTGGCAAGAATGTACATAATATGTGCAGTGCTGCTATACAGTTTATTTTATCTGACGTCGCCTTTTCCTTTGATTTCATGGTTAAGAAAGAGAGAAATAGGGAACCCGATGTATTATTTTTAATAATTTAAAAAAGTAAAAATAATAATAAATAATAATTTTTATTTTTTTTATGGCGGTAATCCCCCATTTATCATAAATATTTAAAATGTTTTTATTATCATTTATGCCGTATATGGTGAATTGGACGATAGACAGGTATGGAGAGTTTAAAAACTGTTTGACGTTTATTTAAAAAGTGACAGTTTTTATCCTCTATTAAAAAAATCTCTTGTAATCTTGGGGAAGCCTATACTGGAAGTCAAGTTGATAAAGATTGCCGATGTAGTCATTAAGTAGTTGTTTTTAAGTATGTATTAAATTTAAGTTAGCTTGGATTATTACGTATATATGTAAATTGAAACACAAAAATTAACATAAATAAAGGCTTTTTTTTAAGATAGACATAAGTATCATATTTTGGATATTCGATAGTTTTGGTAATGGATATACGATATCGTACTCTCTTAGTTTCATCCCTAGTAATTATATGGATCCCTTCACAAAGTATTTAACCAGTGCTGTGGTGATAACTTAACCATTTAACTAGTAGGGTCATTCCCGTTTATAGTCCAATCGTTTAAAAAAGGCTGTTTATTTTTTTGACAGTCTATTAATAGACAAATAGACCGATTCGTCTGAATTAGTATTTAGTTTATAGAGTTTATTTTTAAAAAGGATTTTCTCTCACTTTAGGATCTTCAGAAAATATGTTTGGATCATTTTTAAAGATTCAATTTCCGATGGTTTAATAAATAAACTTGAAATTAAAATTTTTCATAAGTTCAATAAACAACACCGAAAATGTTTCAGACGTGGTACCTACTTCTGGGGAAAGGGTCCAAATATGTACCAACAAATATTAAAACCTCCATTAATACATTTAATAAAGTAGTTATTGGTGTTTTAGTTTTAAGAAATACTTAGGCGAAACTACAGAAATAATATTTTTTTCCTAGATATTATTGAAACAAAGTACTATTTTTCAGACTTCAAATAAACTATTTTTTCATTAGGTAGCAAGTTATGAAATTACCTGTACTGTATATTTTTCTTGTAAAGAATAACGTAGCATCATTTATTTTCCATACCTTCTGACATAACCTCTATATTGTATTACTGTGTTGTATAGGAAAGTGGACTTGGCCCCCGTGCGTGGAGTATGGCCTAAACCTTCCGGAGTTATGGGAAGAGACCCGTGCCCCTGCAGTGGGGACGTTATGGGTTGTTAACATAACATAACATAGGAAAGTGATTATTTAGTAACGAATGTGTGATGTTATATCCCATCTCCTCTGACTTAAGACTGCTTTTTTGTTCAGATCCAACTCAAAGGACCAGTAGTAAGTTATAAGTGCTACATCGAAACACAATCATTGGTAGATTATTTAAACAAAATTAATATTATATATTTGTCTCACTTATTTAACTAGTACCACACCAAAAATGAATAACTTTAAACAGACTTTACACAGTTTTAATCAATCATTTAATGCAGTGCCCAGAATAACCCTCCTAGTGCGATGGCAAACGACTTTTTCTTCAAACCTATCCCGATAAAGACTGATCCTGCCATTAAAGTAATTCAATAGCATTTTTCTGAAGTTCAGACGACAGTTTAACTTCACTAATTGATACCTTTCAGAGCATTAAAAGTTTCTTTTTTCGACAAAAGTGGGTAGATTGATTGCCGGGATTATTTGACCACATTCTCTTCGAGGTCTCCCCAGTGAAATTTTAATCAACACTGACATTTTACCACTGTTAAAAATGTCGGCACTTCTTTAAGTTACTGTCGTGTCGTTCAGGTTACCACAGTTACATGCTTTAATTTTATAGTTGAAATAAAGTAAAAGAACTATTTAAAAATAGTAAAAAAATTGAAAAAGTAAATATATGTTGTTTTGGTCGACTAACCTCTTTTCGGGGTTGATAGTACACAGTATAATACAAATGCAGAAAAAAAATATATATCGATACTTCTGGGCTCAAAGGGCGTATACGCCTAAGGTCTATTTAGCGTTTACGCCCTTTGAGCCCAGAAGTATCGATATCCTTATTTGGTGATAAGTGATGATGATGCCGAAGACGGCGAAGCGGTTAGCGCTCCTAGCAGTAGGCTGAAGGTTACGGATCGACAGTGTTTCTGTATTTTATACAGGGTGTAACAGAAGTGTGTGACAATACTTCAAGGTTGGCTTTTACCCATCAAACTGAACAACTTTTGTTCTACAAATTTTTTGTATCGCAAAAAAATTTTTGGACTTTTCATACAAACTTGGTTCGCCAGCTGATCGATTTGTATGAAAAGTCCAAAAAAAAATTTGCGATTTCAACAAAGTTGTAGAATAAAAGTTGTTCAGTTTGATAGGTAAAAGCCAACCTTGAAGTATTGTCACACACTTCTGTTACACCCTGTATAAACATTATGTAACAGGTGTAAGAAAAGTTTTTGCAATACATACTTTTTAGGTGGGCTTCTACTCATGAAATGAACTGCTTTTGATATAGGTATGACTTCTTTAAATCACAAAAAACCGGCCAAGTGGTTCCGTATAAATTCATAATCACACATTTCTTTAACTCTATATTTTTTATATTTGAGGTGATTGAATGAAAGGTAATTTGCGGTTTACGATTTATGACGTATTAAAAAAAAAACTACTCACTAGATCTCGTTCAAACCAATTTTCAGTGGAAGTTTGCATGGTAATGTACATCATATATTTTTTTTAGTTTTATCATTCTCTTAGTTTAGAAGTTACAGGGGGGGGAGGACACATTTTACCACTTTGGAAGTGTCTCTCGCGCAAACTATTCGGTTTAGAAAAAAATGATATTAGAAACCTCAATATCATTTTTGAAGACCTATCCATAGATACCCCACACGTATAGGTTTAATGAAAATAAATTTTGAGTTTCAGTTCTAAGTATGGGGAACCCCCAAAATTAGTTTTTTTTTTCTTCTTTGTGTGAAAATCTTAATGCGGTTCACAGAATACATCTACTTACCAAGTTTCAACAGTATAGTTCTTATAGTTTCGGAAAAAAGTGGCTGTGACATACGGACGGACAGACAGACAGACAGACAGACATGACGAATCCATAAGGGTTCCGTTTTTTTGCCATTTGGCTACGGAACCCTAAAAATGGACATGAGCTTTTTTGCGTATAGACGAAAGTTGTTCTGTTTTATGAATAAGTACATTCATAAGTCATAATTGAATGAAAAATGAACCTATTTTTTTTAGTTCCTGAATAGCTATTGTTTTGGAATTATGAAGATATTTAAAATTAATTTGTTTTCAGCCCTATAGATCCACAAGCGACAACGTACTGCGTTGTAGCTTCACACACGAAGAATTACACCTCTCTTTGCGCCGCCCAACATGATTACAAGAGTCGCCTCGTCAAGACTTCTGACAAAACGAGTTCTTTAGACAACTTGAGTTCTGTTGACAAGCTGAGCTCTGTTGACAAGCCGAGTTCTGTTGACAAGCTGAGTTCTGTTGACAAGCTGAGTTCTTTTGACAAATTTGGTGCGAGTTTCAACAAACGAAATTCTACAAACAAACTAAGTGCCTTTGAAAGTTCTAGCGGCTATGACTCGCCCAGCTTAGAAACGATTTCCAAAGAGAACACTTCGTTGTATAGTTCCTTGGAGTTGGACAACAGGATTGATATGGATGCGTTCAACATTTACGAGGGAAACTTTAAGTCTGTCTACAGAAGGAGAAAGTTTGGTAAGCTGAAACATATTTTAAGAAAACACTACTAGAAACCCTCAACAATATTGTATTGTATTGTAAACCCCGACGCAAAATATGCTGTGCATTCAGGTAAAAATATCTTATACAAAAGTTGTTCAACATCATAGAAAAAGGTATCTCTGCCAATATCATATAAAAAGGGGGCCAAATATCCGATGCTATTCAGCGCGAACTGTTGCTTCTGGAACGACTTGAGCTCACATTCAGTTCTGAATAGTCCTGATGCTCTTCGAGTAACAAAACATATTGGTGGATTTCAATAAGATTTCAATAAATATTTTAATTTTTTCGTTTAATATTATCAAATGATAAATCAAATCAAGTCACTTTCGATAATGGCAATACTAAAGAAAGCTGTACATAGGTATCATTTTATTCACACACTTTATTGCAAAGGTCTATCAACTGTCGGTCTTTGATCATTAATGATGAGAAGATTATTAAATAATTAAAATAAAGTATAATATAATATTAAAACTCATTTTGCAGGCAGAAGCACCAAGGCAACAGATGTAGATCCCATTATTGCTTGTGTCAGAGAAAGAACTCATCATGTCATAGAAAATCTGGATCCGAGTTTGGTAAGCACTATTACTTATATTCTATCCATGTGGTCATTTTATTTTACAGTTACTTTTATAAATTTTTACAATATCATCTTGAAAATGATTGACACGATAGAAACCTAATAATAATAACTAGCTTTCGCCAGCGACTTCGTCTGCGTGGACTTCAGAATTAAGTCCAGAGAGAAAGTAAATGTTATGGTTGTCGTGACGAAGTGGAAATTTTGAGTTTTTAAGTATTCCTCCGGGAACCCTAAGTTTTCCGGAATAAAAAGTAGCCTTTGTGTTAGCCGAGTCCTTTATCTATCTACCTACCAATCTAAATCCGTTCAGTAGTTTCGGCGTGACATTGGAACAAACAAACAAACATCCATACTTTCGCATTTATAATATTAGTGAGATATGAGAAGTGAGATTGTGATTGTGCACTAAGAGCCGTTTGTGACATCGAAAGACAGCGTCAGTGGCTCCACAGTAGTGAGTCGGCATTTTCCCTTAGTATCGTTATTATGGTTCATTCCAATCAAAAAAAAGCAAAACGTAAACAAACTTACTATGGATCTGACACATGTCAATGTCATCTGCATACTATGTTTGTTTACCTTTTGTTTTTTTTTGATTGGAATGAAGTATACCAATGTTTTAGGCATTATTTTTGAGGTTAATTAGTACATACAGGCCACGGGAGACTCGGAAAGACATTAGATGTTCAGTCCATTACGTTTCCAATTACTGGGACGTCTAGTATACCCACACCGTCCATTTTGGTGAAAGCCCATTTCGGAAACAAAATCAGATTATTTTTGTTTCTATAATTACTTAGTTAATTTTTGACGAGCTTAGTGGGTTTTTTATACAATTCGGAGGCGTTATCGACTTTTGATATCAACTTTCCTGATACTTAATTGTCAGTTAATTTAACTTTATAAAATATAAATAAATAATAATATGTTGTTAGAGTTCGCGACTTCCTAAGAAATCACTTCTTGTTTGTTTTAGTTTTGTTGTGCACCTTTTAGTATTGAATTTTAATATTCTATTAATGAAAACAACTTAATTTACAACAGAAAACAGTAAAATATGGTAGGTAAAACAAGTATCAGCCTTGTACGTCTATGTACTATAAAAAGTATAGTGTAACTAGGTCATATTTGAAACCAAATGAAATATTTATTAGCCAGAATACATCACACTTACGTAGGTCTTAAAAATAGTGGTACCCGTAACGGTATTTATTAGCATAGATGAAGTTAAATGTCTTGACCATACAAAAGACATCAACGAATAAGTAGTTACTGCATTTCTCATTTGCAGTGTGGCTTAGGTGAGAGAGATATCAGATAATAAGGCCGCAAATTATACGGAAACTCCATATACTGCGGCCTTCTCACTTATTAGGGCAGAGCTGGTGTCTATACTAGATTTTATTGCTAACCAAAATTACGATTGTCTACAGAATTACTTCGTGAGTGTATTCGGGGTTGCTCGCGATAGACGCGCGGGCTCCCTCCTGGCCACTGCAGCCGTTCAGCACAAGAGTTCCTCCGCTAAGAGACTTAGGGAGAACACTCCTAACAGAGCCGACATAAGGGGACGCAGTGTATACTATTTTAAGGTAAGCCATCTGAGCAAACGGTTGATTTAGGATTACCAGGGATGATTATCATGCGGTAAAACACTTCACGAACAATCCCCGTAGCAAACTTAGCAGACATCTAATGACGACCTTTAAAACATTATTTGTACCTAACTCAGATTAAAGTCTTTAGTGGTTGTGTTTGATATCTTTGTTTGTAAGTCTTACGTAAATTCTGATACATTATAATGACATCGACGTCTGTCTTGACTTAAAGTGTCTAATACATAGTTTCAAGGCAACATAATTTACTTTAGAGTAAAAAAAAAAATATTATTTCATAGCACCATCTAGATTTAATTGAATGGAGAAGAAAACGCAAAGCTATTTGCAGATGGCGCTACGGACGCTTGACTCATAACGACTTTCAATTAGTTCCGCGTTTTTTATTATCGAGGTGTTATAAATTAGTTTTATTTCTGTAAAATTGTTAAATGGAAAATGTATGCGACTTGGACTGTTCCTCAATTAAAGGCGAAGTTGAAAAGTACATAATTGAAAATGTAACTTTTGCCACGCCTTCTTCATCCGAGAATCTTTAGGAAATTAATGATTTCCATTATTATTGCAACCAATCGCCACACAACGCGGTATTTTTTAAATAATCTTAGGTTTAGTTCACGTAAACAATTTTTTCAATACGTTTTGACAGTTAGTATGAGTCAAGCGATATCAGCGCCTCTATCGGCGAGCTTTGTCAGTTTTCTTCCCCAATGGAATTGACCTCAAACTACCTGGTGCTCGTGCTTAGTTTTAAGACCATACTCAGATCAGATCAATATCTCAAATCAATCTTTTTTATTTAAGAAAAAGCTGTACACATTCTTTTAAATCGTCTTTGTTTACTCATATTTTAACCGTCGCCAGGCCGCAGTGGGAGCGGGCGGTGGAATCTGGATGACTGTGACCACTTGTGCAGGAGCTGTAGACGTCGAGGTTCTCGTCCGGGGGAAGAGGCTTCACTTGGCAAAGAATATTGGTGAGAGGTCACACGTTAAGGGCCACTATAACATACGAGCTATACCTTAACCATTGTCATGGGAATGGGTATTCGGTCTTTTGGATTGCTTGTCATTTTAATCGACTACCAAAAAAGGAGGAGGTTCTCAATTCGAATCTATAATTTTTCGTGTTACGCGAAATATTTGTCACTTGTGAAGGAACTGATTTTAGTGATTATTTCTTATTTGACAGATAATGACTTCGAGGTGGTCGCAATCAACAATAACAAATAAAAAATTGTGGTTCTTAGGATTAAAGTCGATTACTTTTAACCTATTTAGCGATGTCTGTCAATTATTTACAATTTATAATCAACTGGTTATGACTCCTAACTTCCCTTATCTTACCCCTCAGAGCCACATTCAAAGTTCTTCGTGGCGGCACCGATGTCCTCGTCAGTGCAGGAGACCAGCGACGAAGGCTCCGTCCAGTTCGACTCGAGCTCCGAGGAGGCGAAGACCAGATACGTGGTGAGGGTCACGCCGACCTGGTTGGATAGAGGACCTGTTAGCGTTGAGGTATGTTGAAGAGGTGAAATGTTTTGGCCATAGAAAAGTTTTTTTAAAGTAATTTGAAGTAATATGTAATGCCAAAAATATTGAAAACCACTGTCTAAACTTCGAGAACATTATACCTAAATCTATTTTGGTTACTAATATGATTGTACAATGATCGAACTAAATTTGTAAGTATTTCGACACAAGTATACTTTAATTATGATAACGCGCAGTTTATCAAAGGGTCCATTTAATACTGAACTGAAAATCTATCTTTTACACGGGAATAACTTAAGCATTTACCTACCGGACTGAACTAAAGTGTCGCGTTGAGTAAGTGCGTACTCTTACATAGGTACTATTCGAGAGTTGGACCTAAGGGTCGTACGACCGGTACCCGTTAAGTCGGCTGCACGTCCGTGCCAATGGAGGATCCTTTTGCAGCTCACAGCATCCACGACCAGATGGGGTGCAGGCACGCCCGAGCTAGAGCGAGACGGCGCTACCGTGCGGGAGTTGCGCCCGCGCCGCTCATGCCGCTCCATCGACGTCGCGTTTCTACCCGCAGTCCATAACGCCACTGACGTCATCAGGTAACTGTGCTTGCTAAGTCGGCTCGTAAACTTTTTTTTGATAAATTTATAATGGATTTGGGTTTATTGCTGCTACCGAGGCGCCTCCTACCAGTAGATGTTTTGAACATTTTTATTCAATCAACAACTGGTAAATCTCCTCTGCAAAATTGTTAGTTGTGGAAAGTGGTGGTCAGAGTGTCAAATATGAAAAGTAGTCAATTTAGATCCAGCTTTATATAGGGACCTTGTAAAATACCTGGAAAAAACTTTATCACGGCATCTACAATAGACTTTGGATTTCCCATAGAAAATTGGTAGTTCCGTTGATCAATTAGTATGAGGACTCCAAAATTTTTTTTGCGAATTGAGTATAGGTTCCTTAGGGAAAGTTGTTAAGTTTCACGAGTAGAAGCCGTGGTTTAAAATTTTTCAGGTATTTCATAAGGACCCTATATAATTTCAAGTTTTATCACAAGGAAACAAGCGCGTTTTGACACTTTGACAGTCACATCATTTGATGACTCTTGCGCCCATTAGGTAATGGTCGGTAAAAACTTCTATGGTGTCCCGTTTAACCTGCCTATGATATTAGAAGTAAACCTATGCTTTCAAAAAGTGGTTTAAAAAAAATTTTGTCTTGTTAATAATCACTAATGACCCTTGGACCCGTTAATGGTCGTTAAATGGGGTGTAAGTTCTCTAGAAACTTCTGTCAACTCCCGTTCAACCTTTCTTTGATCTTAGAAGTAAACTCATGCCTTTAATAATGTGTTTGCTGGGGCGGGTAACAAAAGAGCCAAACCTATTCTGTTGAACACACAATTTATTCCACAGATACTGCATAATAGCCCGTGAGAATGTAACGGGGGGTAGCTACGTCTGCGCTGGGTCAAAGAAGACGCCGGCAAAATCATTATGTGTCAATCACAGTCAGAAGTCTTCGTGAGTACTTTTTAAATTAGTTTTTATCTTCGTTATGGAGACCTGGAGTAATTTCCGATGTCTTTCTAATAAGTATTTCTCTTTTTGTCCGTTAAGTTCAAAGAACCATAGATGAAAGCAAATAAGAAATACTGTCAATGGTACCTATACTACCTAAATCAATCGCAGAACTACATAATTGAGGACCGAACTCAATACTCAGTTTGTGGTCCCTGCATTACGATAATGCACCGGCACATTGAGCGGCTACTACACAATTTCTGGCAGATATCCGACATTAACGTACTGGAAGATCCTTCCATAGCTCTGACCTCGCGTGGTGTGACTTCGATTTTTTTCGTTTTGTGAAAATCGTAAGGAGAGACGCAAGTTTCTGTCAAAACTGTAATGGAGGTTATTTATAAAAAAACATAAATTTATTTAACCACACGACAAGACTTCTTGAACATCCTACGTATGACTTTTACTGTCTGTTTAATCAGACTTAATAATAATGTTTTGATTAAAATGACCTAAATAAGGCGTTTGAAATACTTAATTATAAGAGTTTGAAAAAGTAAAGATTTACCTCTCTTTCCAGAACAAAAGCGATTGTCCAGAAAATATCTGGTCTCAAGCCTGGCCGAAAATACACCCTCCAGGTCACCGCTTCGAACCGGGGCAGCCTTGTCCCCTACAACGCGCTTTACGCCGATACAAACCCGACTTGTAAAGAGGAATGACTACGAAATTTGCATTTAGAACAATGATTACAACGTACCTATTATACATGTATTATGATCTATGTGTGGATGATCTTTCCCTTTTTTTGTATAATCTGGTATAGCGTTACAAATTTATCTGTAGGTAATATCCGGAGACATACAGATAATCCTGAGAAAAATAAATCATACACTTTCTCGGTACAAACGGGGATTTCCTTTGCTATGGGAACTAGAGACTGATTCTCTTTAGAAACACAGTTTAATACAGATATCATATTCCTATTTCCCATATACATACTGAGAATAACATAAGTATAGGGCCCTTTACCTGGGGCCTTAAATATTCAAAAAAACATTTGTTCTACGATTTTTCTCAAGTCACAAAAAAAAAGTTTGGACTCTTCATAAAACATGAGTATTGCCAACAAGGCCATACAAAAAATGCAAAAGTGTCCGGCATGTGGCTTGGCTTAGCAACAAGTTGATCAGTTCGAGTTGGTTACTTTAAATTAGTTCTTGATACGAAGGGCTATGCATGTGCTCATGATAACAAACAACTTTCCCTAAGGAACCCATAGTCAAATCTCAAAAAAATTGTTGGTCCCTCCATACAAATCGGTCAACGGACCAGCCAAATTAGTATGAAGAGTCCAAAAGTTTTTTGTGGTTTGACTGTGGGTTCCATAGAGAAAGTTGTTTGTTATCATCAGCACATTCACACCCTTTGCTATCAAGAACTAATTTAAAGTCACCCTATAAAGGCGCTATTTGATGAAATTAATACTTTTTTTTATTAAAAAATTGAGTGCGTTTGACTTTATCTCACCTAATGGAAAGTGACGATGTAGCCGAGGATGGTACACGCAAACTCAAGTAATGCCTATTCACTCTTGCCTAAATATAAGTTTTTCTTTTACTTAAGAGAAATGCTATTTAGTCTATAATGTTATATTATAATTTATTATTATTGCATCCAACAACCCCATTGTGATTGATGATGATGTGTTAGTTTGTGTGTTGTCAATAAACCTGAACGTAGATAGGGTAAATATTATAACCCTTCCAGAACGCACTGCACCAAACGTGCGCTATTGTTTTAAAAATTCTAGCGGTTGCGGAATTTTGTTTTACCGGGCGGAACCGACTGCGATCTTTCGTGCGTTGATCTAGCTACGCAGTACAGAGGGTCACGCGCACGCGGGTTGGGGGCGGGTCAGTGACGTATCGTGCCTTCTTCCCGGAGATCCTAAATTTTTACAAAAGTTTTTCAAAAAGGAAAATATTTTATCGTTCTGAAAGGGATAATTTAATTGTAACTGTTATGGACAAAAGTAATCGAGTACTACCTGCGTAGACATTGAAAACCCCTAAACAGGGTGTACAACATATTTTAAGATGAGCTGGAACTTGACCTATGAAAATGGAAAGTTAAATAAGTAAACCCTCTTCCATCTTCGGAATCATCATCACATACTGTCATGTGTGATGATGCCAAGGACTTATTAATTAAGGGTAAAAAAATGCTATATCAGCAAAGTTGTTTAACAAAAGTTGGAGGCGTATCTGAAATAAAGCTAAAGTATCCGACCCATGTAAGCTGTAACCCTATACAGCCTACATGCCAGTGAGCCAGGCGACAGTCTGTGTTGTCCGTGTGAATGGAGCTTAATCGTCAATGAGCCCTATGGGAGTCACCTATTTTTCTTAAGTTAAATTTAATTTCATTAGTTGACGTATTGATTTGACTTTAACGCATAGGTTGAGCTTTATTTGGTGTATTTTTTTTTAGATATTTTCTATTACATAGTACCAAGATCAATATTTTAGTCTATGTAAGTACAGTGGCATTTATAGGTATAGGTACTTACTTAAATAAATAAATAGAAAATGTTCCTCTAGTATGTATTTGAGTGTAAATATGAATAATAATTAAATGTATTATAAATAATTATAGTACATGATGATAATAATAATATTAATAAATTGGATATCAAAAGTTACCAAACTTGATTTATTTTTAAAAGAGAAGCTCCATTAGTCTTCAATACCTACTATGTACTTTATCTCGTGATTGACCCCAGTCATTTCATACCAGGGATGTTGCGAATATCCGCATCCGCATCCGCAAATGCGGAGCTTCCGCATCGATTTTGATATCCGCATCTGCATCCGCATCAGCATCGTTCATTGCGGATTTTAATGCGGATGCGGATCTAGGGCGGTATAGCTAATAATTGTAATATTTAGGTTCGGAAATTTAATTTTGCACATTAATTAATTACAAAATTATATGAATAAGATTTTTTTTCATTCAATCTATTATTTTCAAGTAAGTACCAAAGTATACATCATTAGACCAAAAGGCACCAAAGTTACTTTTTATCAAATATAATGCTCCAGTTTTTAACTTTGATTACTAAGTATTTAATTATTGAATAAAAAATTTAGGGATTAGTATAATTTTTTTAATTTATGCGCTCCCATACAAATTTTCGTAAAGAAATCTTAAGATCGACATCCGCATTCGCATCCGCGGATATGAGACTTTAAATATCCGCATCCGCATCCGCATATAAAAACAACTGCATCCGTAACAACCCTGTCATACAAACGCGCCACTGGTTACTACATCTATAGACATTCATGTTTGTACACATGTAAATGTGTGCGTGATGTAGGTACTAGGGTTGAATCGAGGTTCAATTAGCCCTCATTGTTCTTTATTGTTAGCTCGACTTTTAAAAATAAAGTGAAGGCTATATACTCCAGATAAGGCTGTATAGCCTTAGAAGCCTTTAGCTCTTTCCTTAAAAAAGTTAAATTGTTTTGTTAATAAGCTGTGCTTTGGTTTACCAATCCCTTGACAAATGGTCACACATCGGTCACACAGGGAGGTGAGGTAGCCTTCAGAGAGCGGCAGGAAGTGTCCATACTGTATAATGTCCTTAAACTGTGGCTCAAAGAGTATTTTATTCTTAATTTTATACTTGGTAATTTATACAGAGTGTCCCTTGAAAGTGTAAAAACTAAATAGGGAGGAAATTAGAACGAATTTTATGAACAAAAAATAATAAAAGAAAAAACTGCAATATTAAAACAAAAAATACTTAAAAGTGTAATTAATATGTATATTTTTTAAATATTCGGGACGAATTACACAATCCGAGTCAGTCCAATTTATTAGCCGAGTTATAATAATTATAGAAAAACATACAACAACACGCTGGTACAAACAACAGCAAACAAAGAGAATATGGTGTTGTGTTGTAGGTTACAGGTAGTTAGTCCTCAAAGAAATGCTAACTTTGCATTTTTTTGCCGATACTACTTACACTGGTGCAAAAAAGATCAAAAGATCGAGTTCTACTCTACTCGCCTACATTACACAACAGAGTCAATCTGGAACGTGCTTAAGAAAAAGAACTGTCACGACTTTTTGGCGGGAACTCGCGGCAAGAGTTTGTCATTTTTGTTTTATTATCCGAAAAAATAGATATCGTGGTTTTTAATGCATAATATTGATAGTGTATTGTTCAATAAAGTGCCATTTAAGTGTCTAATATGTAGGATAATGAAATAAAAGTGTTTAGACTGTGTTTCGAGTGCTCTCAAGAAGTCCATGAAATCTTCATCAAATGTGCTATCATTTTGCTGAAGAATAGGAAATTTAAATACAAAAGAAATGGCTTTGGCCTTAATTGAATTTCCCATAAACGAAGAAATACGGAAGAAATGGCTATTGGCCTTTAAATACGACAGAATATTTACAACAGACTAGGCTGTATGGCTCTGATCCTTTGCCTTTCCCCATCTCGGGGTAAAATAATAATAATAAAAAAAAAATAGAACTGTCACTGTCGATGTCAAAACTAAATACGCAATTGTCAAATTGTTTTCTGTGTCGTTCGAAGACTTTTTCTTGATTTTCTTTTCGTAATATTCTATTCGGTAAATCTTCTGGCACTGAAAAAAATGTCTAAAAGTGAAAAACAATACTTTGGACCTTTGACCTTGCATCAAAAAAGCCAAACACCCACGATTTTCAAGAGCGACGACGCACTTGAATGTTCCTGCGTTTTGTGTGATGAAAAATTCCTTTTGCCGACCTCCGAGAAGCAGTTCCTCACTCATTTGTTTATGGAGCATCGTTTGGTGATAGCCGATGTCAACCAGATAGCCGATCTACCCGAATATTTCCGATATTGGAGGATGAGATTTAAAGGTTAGTTTCTATAGCTGCCCTCGTAGGGTAACGAGTAGTATCGTTGGCCCCCCTCCAGTGAATGGCCTTTTGAACTTTATAGCACAATATTAAGGGTTACCGCTACTAAAAATATCGTCTTATATTTTTGTAAAAATAAGCATTTTATGCTTTATATAGTTTATAATAGCTTTTTTGATTTCGATTCTAGCAACACTGAAAACTAAAGTCTTTTTGTTCGTGTGTCGCAGTCGTTTCAATGTACTGCAGATTTTTATCAAAATTTGTTAAGACTAGGTAGGTTTATTGCTTTGTTTCTTATTGTATCGTGATTTGTTACATTGTAAGAGTTATTTATTTCATTTATTAGGTCGATTTGATGTTAAATAACGCAAAAGTAACTAGTTTCTAACGTATAATTCAGAAATATTAGGGGGCCAATCACTGTACTTAGGCCTTATATGGAAGTCCAATTGAATGGCATGGCGGCCAATCACTAAAAGACGGTTTTATAAAATACAATAAGATTTTGAACTTTATTTGCGCTGTGTTAACGGAGTTATTTATTAAATTCATGCATAAACCATCATAGCCCTTGTCTAAACAAAAACTGGCCGGGCCAATCACTGTGTTTTTGATGGGATTGGCAATGCCAATCATTGTATTTTGTTAGGGCCAATCAATATACCGTTTCTCAAAGAACACGACAGTGATGTGCGCATTTTATTATATTTTAACAAATTTATTTTATTTCCCTAGCTAGATATACAAAATCCTAAAAAATAAATGCCTATTCTCTTAATTTACTTACCTTACATTAGTAATGAGATACAGTGAAAACGAAAACCATTTTATATCTTTTGTTGTTTTATTATTTTGTAATTTTCTACTGAGATAATAAAAGAATAAAATAAAAGTTTTAAACATATTTTATTTTATTTGATTCTTTGTTTCCCATCACTATTGCTCGTTTTGCTACATTCATTGGCACACCACGTATACAGTGATTGGCCCGGTCATTCACTATCAAATCGTTAATAATAATAATAATATCTGGGACAAATCACACACGGTCATCTGGCCCCAAACTAGGATTACCTGTATCTTGGGAACCAGAGACTGATATACATACACACACATATACTTTTAAATACATACATATATAGATATAATACACCCAGACTCAGAGCAAACAATTCTGCTCATCACAGAAAAGTTTGCCCTGTGTGGGGATCGAACCCACGACTCTCGGATCAGAGGTCAGGATCGCTAACCACTTAGCCACCGAGTCAGTTAGGACAATCACTGTGCTCAAGGGGGCCAATAATACTACTTTTGGGTGGTTTTTACTAAAATTCCATAAATATCTATTTAAATGCAATTATTTAGGGTTCAAATCATATTAATTTACTTCTTAGGCCCTTACAGAATGGTAACATACAATTCAGCAGTCAACTGTTAGCCAATATTCAGAGTTATATGGGTTCAAAGTAAAAAGTTTGCTTAAAGGGCCAATCATTGTACCCGTTACCCTATGCAATCTTTAAATACGCCTGTTTTTGGTACCATTTAAACAAAATAATAGAGAAGAACTGATAAATTGTTATAGATGAAATAGCAAGCTGTATGAATACTTTTAATTTCCTTCTTTTTGTTTCAGATCAAGGCCTTCCATTTTTTTGTTCAACTATGTTGCTGGATAGTAAGCCAGATGGCACGAAATCCAAAAATGAAGAATACTATTTACTAAGTGACGTTTTACCAGAAGAGAAGGAACTCCGCTCCAATTTGCAACAAACAAAACTGGAGAAATTATTACAACGTCACCAGTTTGAAAGGGAGGACCGAAATTATGAGAGAGAATGCTTGTTTTGCCGACATACATCAAATTCGACCAGAGCAGACTACTTGAATCATTTGTATGAAAAACACAATTTTCATATTGCAAAACCTGATAACTTAATTTTCATAGATGATTTGATCAATATGTTAGCATTTAAACTAGATAAGCTACAGTGTATTTACTGTGAAGGTTCCTTTAAGGATCGCATGATACTAAAAGAGCACATGCGTAAAAAAGGTCATAAGAGAATAAATCCTGACAACAAAGAGTATGATAAGTATTTCTTAGTGAACTATGTTGGTGATAAGAAAAATGGTTATAAACCAAAGCATAATTATAGGAGTCACAATAAAAACCAAAATAATGCGAAACAGACATTTGAAGATCACGAACATGATTCCAACATTGACAGTGATCCGGAGTGGTCTGAATGGACTGAAGAAAATGGACCACAAATCACATGTTTATTTTGCGACCACACAGAAATGGACTATGAAACCATGTTGGTTCACATGGAGAAACAACATGAGTTTTCTTTCATAGACGCTACAAAAAACTTAAATTTCTACCATAAAGTCAAAATAGTCAACTTTATTCGTCGACAAGTACATCTAAAACAGTGTATTTCATGTGACACCAAGTTTGATGACTCCAGAAATTTGGAAAAACATCTCAAAGAGCAAAAGCATCTGGTTTTACATAAAGAGAGATGGGACCAGCCCGAATATTACTTCCCAACGTATGAAGATGACCTGTTTCTATGTTTCATTCAGGATGACGATGAGAGTTGGTGGTCTAGCGATGAGCAAGAAGTGGAGAACAGGAATAACATGTCCGATGATATATCAAAAGAAATGGCTTTGTCTGTGTTGAATGATTAATACTTTTTGTGAATGGACATACATATGAGTTCATCATTATTGATAGGCATATTTGCCCGAGCTATATAATTCAATTCAATATACTTTTATTGCAATGACATTGTATATTTAAGAATGAAGTTGCAAAAGGAAATAAGATGCAATGGGCAGTCAATACAATTGCTAGGTAGCAATTTGAGGCAACCTTTATTATAATGTTATTAATAAGGGCTTCTTTCTTGCCAATTTCTATCGACATGTCATATCTTTTCACCCTAGTCAGTATGTTGCTATCTCAGCTGTGCTATTGATCCATTATTGGAGCTTCTCTACACATGCGAATAAGCCCCTCAATCCAGTTGGCTCCCCTGACTGGATCCACCGGTGGATTGATATGCACTCTTAATCGTAAAAATGGATCTTGTAACACGAGTTTTGCACATGTTAAATAGTGTCTTCTTATCTATAAAATAGGTGTCTAACGTAATATTCGTTGTGATTATGCATTTTATAAGCAATATTATAAAAAGTTGTGAGTAATTTATGTGCAAGTCATATCTTTTTAAGCATCTGTATGTTAAAGAGAAGTAATGAAATTAATTATTTATTGAGTATAAATAAAGCATAGCGTTTTAAAATCTTTAAATGTATAAAATATTTACTTGTATAATAGCATTTTGTCCATTCAGTAGTCACTAGTTTCTAATTTTTTTTTTTTTTTTTTTTGTTTATTTGGGATAGCAAACAGTTGTGTACAAAACATATCCAAAGAAACAGTAAATTACAAGTACTAAATAGGTACACAACCCACAGCGCAATCCACGGGTTTGTTTTTACAAAAATAGCTAACGAAACATAATTATATAAACACAAATAGCCTGATTACAGGCAAAAACATAAATCAATTTACTGTGTAAATAATAAAGCAAAACAAAAATAATTATTTTAAGTTATTGATTCTAATGATGGGTACACATGGTTTGTGTAATAAATAAATGCAAGAGTAAATGAAATTAATGATGATTAAATGGTTAGAATAATAATAATATCTGGGACAAAT
Organism: Coleophora deauratella; assembly: GCA_958295455.1. Lineage (NCBI taxonomy): Eukaryota > Metazoa > Arthropoda > Insecta > Lepidoptera > Coleophoridae > Coleophora > Coleophora deauratella. The sequence goes on from OY282406.1 coordinate 3,591,452, forward strand.
CACACACGGTCATCTGGCCCCAAACTAGGATTCCCTGTATCTCGGGAACCAGAGACTGATATACATACACATATACATTTTAAATACAAACATATATAGATATAATACACCCAGACTCAGAGCAAACAATTCTGCTCATCACAGAAAAGTTTGCCCTGTGTGGGGATCGAACCCACGACTCTCGGATCAGAGGTCAGGATCGCTAACCACTTAGCCACCGAGTCAGTCCGAGTAGAATGACAGTTGACACAACAGTAATAGCAGTTACAAATTACAATAACAGTTTGTTTATTAAGGTTAAACGTTAGTGCTCCCTCGTTGAAAAAATCCGTTAGATGGCGTTAATCTGACTATAACTTGGTTTCTCGATTTAAAAATAGTATAAATAACCCTAAACTATACTACGTAAAACAGCGAGCAGCTACATGATCAATGTACGCTAATAAACCATAATAATGTTAATTTAATAAGGATTTCGATATATTTGTCCCCTTACAATTATAGTTTTGCGTTTATCTCGTATGAATAAGGGCTCAAATTACGCACACATACATAATTTTTTTACGTATATGATGCTTATTTTTGACTAACCTCTATAAGTAGTCCATAACCCAGAGGTGCAGGCGGCAAATTTTGTACGAACTTTTTACGTTATTGCTTTTAGGTCCGGGTTCGTATCCTACGAGACTTTGTTGTTTTTGTCTTTTAATTTTTTTATTTAGTATGAACATAAGTAAATAGGTAAATAACAAGACCCAAGAGCGATAAAAGAAAAGATTTTTTAAAAGAAAAAAATCATTTATTGAATAACAATGTCGCATAGCAATCATTCATAGCATTGGCCTGCAAGGATATATGTATCACGTCTCCCCCGCGAATCAGGACACAGCAGCAGCTGGTCGAGGTGACGGATCCACAGGAGTCCCCCATCGGTTCTGACTTCATAATGTACTCCACCCAGACGTCGGGTTATTGTGCCGAATTCAAACTTCTGGGCAAGAGAGGAGTAACTCCTGGCCACCTTGTCTCTAGGAGAGAAATGCCTCCTTGTCCTCTGACTACGTGGCTCCGGTCTAGGTATGGGACTAGCATGGCATGTAGCTTCGTTCTGAACTCTTTTCCAAACATCAGTAGGTAGAGAGTCCCTCTTGGAGTTTCTGTCTGCCTCAAGCGGACTGAGGTCTCCCCTTGAGTGGTGAAACAATACTTAGTTTTCGTAATGTAGTTTTCAGTGCTATACACAACTCCTCAAACTCGAATATGTAGAAGGTTTCTTCCTCAAGATGTTCATCTTCGGTTTCTAGTTCTATGTTGTTCTGTATTTCGTGAAATTCCTTTGTTGTTTTGTCGAGTGACTCCAAGCGGGGCTATATACTTACTTGGGTCTTGAGTGTCGAGCACATTTTCTGTGCGCGTTAATAAACTGTACTGAGCTTCTTGTACGTTTTAATTTCTTTAAATCCATTGAATTGGCCTCGTCGCCAATATTAAAAACATAAAATATCTGTTCAGTCACATAACATTTATTGAATAACAACGTTGCCTAGCAATAGCCTGCAAGGAGATACGTATCATGCAAGGAGATACGAAGTGATGTCGAAAATTTGTGGAGGCACGGCCTTGCAAGCCTTTACAAGCCAAGTCTTACGCTATTTGGAATCACGGTAGTGCCTCCGCAAGCTAAGGAGAGTATCAAACTTAGGAATCACAGATTACCATAACTTTTATTTATATGTCATAGGGAATGGCCCCCTTATTACTTCCGTGTAGTGGCAGCATAAAATTAGTTTTGATTGTCGAGAAAAATAGATTCATTTTTTTATTAATTTTTTCAATTTATTTTATCCATACAGATGAAAGTTTTTCAATTGATAAAATTGATTAAGAAAAGTTGATGTTTTGTTAATTAAAATAACATAATTATCAGTATAATCATTTAAAGAATAATAAATTACTCCAATATACATTTAAATTCAGTCACTCACTCTCACGGTCTCATCAGATTGATTGATAATAACACATTCGCTGGGATGATAACCATCATAGTTACTTATTTAACAACCCAATATCGTCCCAGTCACTGAATTTAAATGGGTATTATAATTTTAAAATAATTCATTCTAATATAAATAATGATACTGATAATTTTCTTATTATATTGAACTAGCTGGGAGATCGAGCGTCGCTCGTTCAATCGGAGTTTTTATAAACTACGATAAATTGTTTAGTAGTACATATAAGATATATTTTCTATGAAACATTTTGCAGGGTGTTGTTTTAGTCGGTAGTGGCCTTCTAAGGGACGAAAGGATAAGCAATATTTGTTCTGAAAATATCTATAATATTTTTTTATAATTTGATTCTATTGAAAAAAATACATGCAAATCATCCTTTTTTTTGATAAAAAAAAATAGAGAAATATTCAATGATACGTAATATTAGAAAGTTGTTCATCATTTATAAGTCAGTAATATCAATCAGTTTTGGCGACTTTTTAGAGATTTTCTTATTGCAAATGTTATCAGCGCCATCTGGTTGAGTTTAGAGAAAACCTTGGAAAATTTCCTATTTTCAAACACGGGACAGAGCGGCACAATCACCAGGTATATTATTAACTTATATGGCCAAAGATGGCGCTATTTGTCTCTAAAATACAAAGAGGTTAAAATATATTTTTTATCACTCTTAAGTCTTTATATTTATTTTTATAATATTTACATAAGTTCACACAAAATAAAAAAAATAAAAAACAAAGAACTATAAAGTCTCATGGGTGGTATTCGAATCCGGACCTAAAAGCAGCAAAACGTAAGCGGCTCGCACCAAAACCGCTAGTCTACCAATGTACCTATAAGCGATGGTTAAATTTAAGCATCATATGCGTTCTCCTTATATGTAATTTCGATCATTAAATGAATTCTCCCTTAAATGAATCTTTTCGAAGATAATTCTCTCATATCCCCATTGCGTTGGGGAATCTTGGTAAGCCCGCTTCCATCTTCGGCATCATCGTCACTTACCACCAGGTGAGATGATGCCAAGGGCTTACCAATTGTGGATAAAAAAAAAAAAAAAAAACTGGATTTATGGTGATTTTTAACCCCTAATCCTAGATTTTCATCAAAAGGTTTCAAGCCGTTTTCAAAATCGTCGGGACACTTAACTCGTTTAATAGTATAGGATAAAGCATCTAGTTTTTTAGGGTTCCGTAGCCAAATGGCAAAAAGCGGAACCCATATGGATTCGTCATGTCTGTCTGTCTGTCCGTCCGTATGTCACAGCCACTTTTTTCCGAAACTATAAGAACTATACTGTTGAAACTTGGTAAGTAGATGTATTCTGTGAACCGCATTAAGATTTTCACACAAAAATAGAAAAAAAAATAACACTAAATTTTGGGGGTTGCCCATACTTAGAACTGAAACTCAAAAATTTTTTTTCATCAAACATGTACGTGTATGGTTTGGATAGGTCTTCAAAAATGATATTAAGGTTTCTCATATCATTTTTTTCCAAACCGAATAGTTTGCACGAGAGACACTTCCAAAGTGGTAAAATGTGTGTCCCCCCCCCTTTAACTTCTAAAATAAGAGAATGATAAAAGTAGAAAAATTATATGATGTACATTACCATGCAAACTTCCACCGAAAATTGGTTTGAACGAGCTTTAGTAAGTAGTTTTTTTTTAATACGTCATAAATCGTAAACCGAAAATTACCTTTCATTCAATCAACGCAAATATAAAAAATATAGAGTTCAAGACATGTGTGATTATGAATTTATACGGAACCCTCGGTACGCGAGTCCGACTCGCACTTGGCCGGTTTTTTTTGTTGTACTGATGATAAAAAATGTGTTTTAAATGTGCCATTTGTAACTTCTGTTCTGAAATACATTTAATTTTATTTGAATTCTGGATACACAAGGTAACTTTTTTAATGGCGGATATGAATATTAATAAATAATTCATAATTAATTTATTTTCTTTGTACAGGATAAAATACAAAAATACAAGGTACCTAACATAGCACAAATAATTCTTTTAATTTAAAAATTCTTCCTTCACTGTTGGCACCTGAATAGTGTAAGCTTATATGTATCCGAGGTCAAATTTTATGATTAAAGAAAACCACTTGGCACACGTATATGGTACATAAATAGAAGCTGATTTAGCCCGGTAGCCACCCCACACCCCCTGGCAGGTCTATTTGACCTATTATCTTGAACTTGGTATCGTTTTCGAATAAACCGAGAATGGAGCTTTCATTTTTTGTATTACTTTTGTTCAATCTATTACTCGTATTGTGAAAAAACCTAATAAAATAAAAATAAAAAAAAAACAACAAGATGCTATAGTTTAAAAAATGTGCACTAATGGCATAAACAAAAATTTTTTGTAGAAAACCAAACTAATCAAAAATAAAAAAACAGAGACACTAACGGCAATTACTAAATAAAAAGCTTCAGAAATAAATTTTGAACGTTGCACGGCGCAAGGCATGCGTGAGCGTTTTAATCTGCCGCGCTTCAGTTATCTTTTATATTGGGCAATAATCTTGAATTTGGTGTAGTTTTCGGATGAACCGAGGATGCAGCCTTCAGTTTTGGATTGATTTTGTACCATGTCAGACAAAAAAATTAAAATTAACAAAAATCGAACCTGCTATTTTTGATAGCGATAAGACCGCCTTTGCATATCAATGTTTAAATATTTTATGTTTTTGTTCTTATTTGTACTCTTTTGGTGTGCAATAAAGTATATTTATCTTATCTTATCTTAACTATTTTTGTTTAAAAAAAATATTACTGTCCATTTCCTATTCCTCTTAAAATATTTAGCACCGTATCCTAAAGGGCGGGCGATCGCTTTGTCCAGAATCCAGATGTGTAAGTACCTCACTTGCACAACAACTAGTTGGGAATAGGGAAGCTTATGTTTTATTAGGCCAGAAACCCATGACTAATGAATAACGAGTATACCTTTGTTCTAGCTGAGTGCTCATTCTTCCGACATTTGAAAATGTGAACTGCAAAGGCATAATTCGGGGCATTTCATTTGTTTTTTTTTTTAACAGTTACATCTAAAGCCACAATGTGATTTGAACTGCATTTGCACCAAATTAGCTCTAAACAAGCGGTAGCAGCCACAGCAGTAGTCCATGTCGGTATCTACTGATTATTTGTGGTTATTTCCCACCTTCACTAAGCCGGACGTGAGAGATTTTGAATGGGCACTAATGTCTGATCCCATACGTGGACACCCTGGTATAGTGCTCTCAGAAGATGTTGTTGAAAACTTTTGTCCATTGATGGAATATTATATATTTGTCGGTCTCTTTTAGAGAATAATTCTCGCCTGCAATCGGTTAAGCTGGTGCACTAGCTGGATCTTAAACATATTTAAAACAAATCAATTTAAAATAATTTTATACCACAAACAGAGAAATCTATGTACAATACAAAAATATAATTTTAATCAAACTGTCTTGTCATAAGTACATGGTTATGATAAATTTTTCGAAAGCTTTTTTGGCGCTTGCAATGTCTCCACAAGCCAGCGTTTTGAAACCGAGAGTTGCTGGAGAACAAACAGTCCAGGTTTCGAACGCGGTTTTCTTTCGTCCTCCATTAGAGGCTGGAACGGTGTTACACCCTGTTAGAGCATAGAATAAGGACAACATTGTTCCTTTTTTGGTCTTGTAATAGAATTAAATCAGGAGTTTCGTATTTACAAAATGTATCTAAAAATAAAGTTTTCGTATAGGTAAGTAATTTAAAATAAAACCTTAACATGCTGCGATTTTGACACAATTTCAAGAACATAAAAAGCAACAATGCTGCCTATACTTCATGCTCTGATAGGGAGTGATACTGTTTTTTAGCCTTTAATTGAAGAGATAAGAAAACCGCGTTCGAAACCTGGAATGCCTGATAATTTTTTCCAAAGTATTTTGGCGCTTTCAATGTCTCCACATTGAAAGCGCCAAAATACTTTGGAAAAAATTTTCATAACCATGTTTGACAAGTGAGTTTGAATAAAACGAGGTTTTTGTACATAGACGACTATGTTTAGGAATATATTTTGGTGACAAAAAATATTGTGTAAGTGAATAACTGTTTATCCTTTTGTGAGAAATAAATTATTCTATAACCTGAAACTTTGTGCTACATGGCGTGAATTCATTACTTTTTACAGTCGAGTCTATAAATATTGACGTGTAAGACATTTTACTTGATATGTGAAACTTTTTGTCGGGATTTTACTTTCCGTGTATGAAAATCTACATATCTAAGGTTCGGGTTGTATCACGTGGTTGCTGGTAACTACTTACTTTTTGTCAAACGAGACAATAATAATACTCCCGGAAAACCGCCTCCGTTGTCTAGTCGCTCGCTTCACATCAGGAGGTTGCGGGTTCGATTCCCGGCAGAGTCTAACTATAATATATAAGACTCCGTTTGGTCCGTGGTAGAGCATTCTCGGAGCCTGCCTGGTTAGCTATCATCTTTTTTTTTACCCCCAATTGGTAAGCCCTTGGCATCATCTCACCTGATGGTAAGTGACGATGATGCCGAATACGAAAGCGGGCTTACCAAGATTCCCCAACGCAGTGGGGAACTGGTTATCTTACCTTCATGCCGGAACACATCAATGCTGTTAACGTTGATGTTTGGCGGCAAGACTTAAATAAGATGGTGGCATATACCAGGCGGGCTCAGAAAATGCCCTACCACCAAGCAAACCGAATCCAGAAAGTTACACCCCACCAGGAATCGAACCCGCGACCTACTGATGTGAAGCGAGCGGACAAGCGGAGGCGGTTAAAATTTGAAATGGGGCATGGTATGAATCTAAAAATTTTTGAATGCACCTTATACAGGCTGTAACTTCTGGAAACTTTAACATACCAACCCATACAATATTCGCATAAAAATGAAGTTTTCATATAATATGGTAAGCTAACCGACCAATTTTGTATGGTGTGTCCAAAAATTGTCTTAAGTATTCAGCATTCTTAAGGTTCATTCGGAAAAGTTGTTCAGTTTCATGAGTGGATCCCATAATTTAAATTTCCCGGAGTGATCTTTTTACATCCTGTATAAGTAAAAATATCAGCCTGTATATCACAAATATCGAGCTGAAACTCACAACTAGACCTTGTTGGGTGAACAATATTTTCGTCTTTCAGATGTCCCTGACGTGAGACTGACAGCGTCTTTTTTTCTGAATATAAAAAAAGTTTGCCAGCATAAATTACTCAGACTAAAAAGTCTTTATAATAAATTTGCTACTTTGGTAATGCTCAAGCAAAATGCAAGATGGCGCTAAAAACGAAATCCTGGGCTAAACAAAGCTTAACAGACTAGTTGAGATTATAGTTACTGTAATATCAGAAAGGTGGTGCTGAATTATACACCACTACATGCGTAAAATTTATGATATTTTACTGCAGTTTTTAATGATATTACAGAAATAAATAATATAATTATATACATTTGGAGAAAATAAAAGGTTGCAAAGTTTACGTTGGACAGATAAAATCGAAAATATAGTGGTTATTTGTGTAGTTAATAGCCAGGTAAATTTGTATGAAATAGGGTGACTGACGTTTAACCTTAATCGAGATTTATCAGTTCATTTAATGATTTTTTTAATTCTTAAATCTTTAGATACTTCAAAAATATTTATAGTTAAAACAATATTATTTCCTAGCGTTTTCAATTCTTTTAACACCCATTCCATATAGTTTGTATTCGTACATCTATAATCAGCAGTCATTCTAATCATTGGGTTCAGTTGGATTAATTACTCCGTGAATTGAATATTGATGAATTATGAGAATTTATTAAACATTTTGGGCCTGTTTTTATAAACTAAAACTATAAACTATGATTCAATAATCACAATAGTATATCATGGTACTTACATGTATATTTACAACGACGATTGATGAGGAAAACATACTTTTGACACACTCTGGACACTCAAGTCCGGATTCTAGTGGTCAGCTTCAGTGTTAGATGTTTCCAAGCCGCCTATAAGACCTCTGACATGCCTTAAAGATTACCATTTTGTGATAACAATAACCGGCATCAGGCTTAACGCGCCTTGTAAACGGGAACGGTCGAGATAAATGTCATTGTTAACAGTCAAACCCATCCGGGTTACGACCGTGTCTGTATTTAGTTAACTTGCGACCAGGCCACAGCCACGACCGCTTCAATAATGTCCTATTTAATAAAAACGATAGCATATGTACTAGCATTGCAATTATATACCTATACCTACTTATAATAAAAAAATATTTTAATCCCTATTCTTTGTTTATATTCCATTAATCATTAGGTGGGGTTGGTACCCAACATTGATATAGAACGTATTTGCGAACAAACAAAAGATTGGTCATTCTTTATTGAATAATGGCCATCTTTCTCAATATTTTGCCAATAAACTGGAGGAGTTTGTGTAAGCCTAAGTAAATTATTGGTTAAGTACTTACCCACCTACTGTTTGTCCAAAGTTGGGCCACTAGAGCTGTTACTCAAAGTCCGTAGGCACTTACGTAGGGTGTCACAAAATTCTATTCAACATTCTGAACAACTCCCTAATCGCAAAAATATTTTTGTCCTAGACATACAAAAACGGCCAAACAGGTGATCAATTTGTTTAAAAAGGACAAGTCCAACAAAATAAGTGTGTTACATACAACCCATATAGTCCCCACTGCATGGTCACGGGTCTTTTCCAAATCTCGGTCAGGCCATACTGCACACAACGGGGCCAAGTACGGATTGGTGGAGGTTGTGGGGCTAGTGGCCAACCCCACTGTTAGAAGTTTTCAAGCTGCCTATTAGGCCTCAGACATGGCTTAGCGATCGACCGCTTCTTCCAAAGGTGATGGTATCAAAAAAACCAGAATCGATACGAACAAACTGTACCTATACCAATAGATTCCTTAGAATGAACTTAATAACCCTATTGAAGTTCCAACTCCCAAACTAATGGGGAATCGGAGCTACAGGGCTGAGAAAGTATAGAGAAACACTACATTTGCTTAAGATTTTCGTAACTTTAGCGGCTTCATAACATTAACTTTGGCGGTAAGACTTAGATAAGATAGTGCCACCTGGCCAGGGGAGTTCAGAAAAGGGTATCATTCAAACGGCTAGTAAAATATTCGTATTTTGGTGAGCAAAAAAATGTATTTGGTCGGCAAAATGACTAGTTGGTCGGCAACTTGTGGCCAGCAAACATTTCAGATTTAATCAGCAGTTAATGTCATACTGGACTACTCTAAATTGTTTTGGTTAGCCGATTAAATATATTGCCTGCATTGAGTAAGCCACAATTAATCCAGTTTTGGTAAGCCATTAGATGGTTAGTAAAAATCTTATTTTGTTAAGCAAAAGAATTGTACAGCCACGCTGTGCATACTTTCTCGCGAATCCCATAAATATCATCTAGCATATACCAGATTGACATCGTTCAACTTAAAATCAGCAATAGAATATATTTTTTTTATTATTTATTTTGTATGGGAGGTATCTTTTATCAATATTGCATGGAATAATGAACTGCCTAGTGTATAAAGCAGTATAAAGTTGTACAAACATACAAAGTTTCATTGAAATAGTAACAGTCATTTTTGAGAAAATGTAACAAAGAACTTTGGTTTGTATGAAAGGTATCAGAACCCGATTTTTCCCAGAGTAACCAACTATCTTGTGTACTAGGTTGTATCGAAATATGGTATTATACAAAGTTTCATCAAAATCGTTACAGCCATTTTAGAGCTAAATTAACAAAAATCTTATTTTTGTATGAAAGGTATCAGAACCCGGTTTTTTACAGAGTAACCAACTATCTTATGTACTATAGGTTGTATAGAAATATGGTATTGTACAAAGTTTCATCGAAATCGTTAGAGCCATTTTTGAGAAAACAATTAAAAGTGTTTTTGCAACCCTAAAAATGACGATATTAAAAAAAAAATGCCTGGAGATATTAACAAAATATTGCCCTAACCCAAATTTCATCCAAATCCGTCCAGTGGTCTTGGCGCTAGAGCCTGGGACGGACAAACACACACACATACATTTTTTATTTTTATGTTTTTTGGGCTTTATAAGTGCAATAGAATCGATCCCCATCAAAATTTCAAGTACGATTTTTTTGCCATGACAATAGGTACCTTCTTACTCCTTCGTCGCTCGAAAGTAAAAAGGTTAGTTGTAAAGCACAAATTGGGTGTAACTATTAATTTCATTACTCGACTGCGTTAAAAGGAGAGTTATGTTTTTTACCCGACTGCGCCAGAAGGAGTGTCATGTTTTTTATCTGACTGCGCCAGAAGGAGGGTTATGTTTTTACCTGACTGGGCCAGAAGGAGGGTTATGTTTTTTACTCGACTTGGCCAGAAGGAGGGTAATGTTTTTACCCGACTGCGCCAGAACGAGGTTAATGTTTTGTACCCGACTACGCCAGAAGGAGGGTTATGTTTTCGAGTGTATGTATGTATGTTCGTATATGTGTATATTTCTTTGGCACGCTCTGTAGCTAATCGTGTCACGCGATTGCCTTTCGCTCCACCCCTTTTAACGAAAACTGACGATTTTTCAATACAAACGCCACTCAATTATTTATATGGCGAACCATTTTTAGGGTTCCGTAGCCAAATGGCAAAAAACGGAACCCTTATGGATTCGTCATGTCTGTCTGTCTGTCTGTCTGTCGGTCTGTCCGTCCGTATGTCACAGCCACTTTTTTCCAAAACTATAAGAACTATACTGTTGAAACTTGGTAAGTAGATGTATTCTGTGGACCGCATTCAAATTTTCACACAAAAAAAAACAATACATTTTGGGGGTTCTCCATACTTAGAACTGAAACTCAAAATTTTTTTTTCATCAAACCTATACGTGTGAGGGGTATCTATGAATAGGTCTTCAAAAATGATATTGAGGTTTCTAATATAATTTTTTTCTTAACCGAATAGTTTGCGCGAGAGACACTTCCAAAGTGGTAAAATGTGTATCCCCCCCCCTGTAACTTCTAAAATAAGAGAATGATAAAACTAGAAAAAATATATGATGTATTCTACATTACCATGCAAACTTCCACCAAAAATTAGTTTGAACGAGATCTAGTAAATAGTTTTTTTTAATACGTCATAAATCGTAAACCGCAAATTACCTTTCATTCAATCAACTCAAATATAAAAAATATAGAGTTCAAGACATGTGTGATTATGAATTTATACGGAACCCTCGGTGAGCGAGTCCGACTCGCACTTGGCCGGTTTTTTTTAATACGCGTACCTATTAGATAAACTGCCTACAGACATGTTTTATCTGCCAACCAATTATTAAATCTTTCCGACCAAGTAATTATTTTGCAGCTAGAGTGTTTATTGAGCAGACACAATAGATTACAAGCTGACTGCTTACTGGTTAAATTGCCGACAATATTACGTTTTTTGCAGACCAAGGGTTGCAGCCAAATTTTTATTTATTGCATACAAAATATTTGTTTGCTGTCCAAATGATTAAATATGGGCAGTGGTGATCACTTACCATCAGGTGACCCACTTGCTCGTTTGCCTTCCTTATCACATAAAAAAAAAAAAAAAAAAAAAAAAATAGCAGATTTTTTTGCCAACCAAATGAAAAACGGCAAACCATTAAATTACTTCTCTTCAGAAAATGCCCCAAGTCCAACAAAACACAGTCTTACAAAGTTGGACCCCGCCAGGAATCGAACCCGCGAGCTCGTGATCTTTTTTCTTTGAACTTTAGTACCAAAATGACATTGTAATGACTTAGACTATACATTAAAAATAAACTCGTCCAGGCAACTGTTCTTTTTATTATCTATAGTCTCCTTATTGGGTCATTACAATTGATAACTAAGTGATTTTGGTACATACTAAAATAATGAAAATCACAAGCAGATTCCCTATGGATATAGGGGTTGCAACTTATGACTTTAGGAATCTATTGAATCTATTGGCACATAGTTTGTTCGTATCGATTCTGGGTTTTTAGTTCATAAGTTGTAGACCTTCTCCTTTGTATGATAAGGTTAAAAAAACTTTGCAGTTTCAAAAAAATCGTAAAATGAGAGTAGTATATCATGAAGAGTCCCATTTAAAGGTTTGAACACTTTTTTTGTTACACTACATCCAAAGGTTTGTGCACTAATAAGGTTATAATGAGTGTTACTTAAAATCTCTTGAGTCCTCAACGCATACCATATTGAAGTTTAAGTATGTTCTAATGAGTGTTACTAATAATTTTCTGAGTCCTAAACGCATACTTACTGTATTTTAAGTATTTTATAAGGAGTTTTACTAATAATCTCCTGAGTCCTAAACGCATACTTTTTCAGTAGTATAAGTATGTTATAAGGAGTGTTACTAATAATCTTCTGAGTCTTAAAAGCATACTATACTGAATTTTAAGTATGTCTCCTGAGCCCTAAACGCATATTATTCTGTAGTATAAGTATTTTATAAGGAGTGTTACTAATAGTCTTCTGAGTCTTAAACGCATACTATACTGAATTTTAAGTATGTCTCTTGAGCCCTAAACGCATACTGTTCTGTAGTTTAAGTATGTTATAAGGAGTGTTAATAACAATCTCCTGAGTCCTAAACGCATACTATTCTGTAGTTTAAGTATGTTATATTGAGTGTTACTAATAATCTCCTGAGCCCTAAACGCATGCTATTTTGTAGTTTAAGTATGTTATAAGGAGTGTTACTAGTAATATCCTGAGTTCTAAACGCATAATATTCTGTAGTTTAAGTATGTTAGTAGGAGTGTTACTAAAAATCTCCTGAGTCCTAAACGCATACTATTCTGTAGTTTAAGTATGTTATTAGGAGTGTTACTAAAAATCTCCTGAGTTCTAAATGCATACTATTCTGTAGATTAAGTATGTTATTAGGAGTGTTACTAATAATCTCCTGTGTCCTAAACGCATACTATTCTGTAGTTTAAGTATGTTATAAGGAGTGTTACTAACAATCTCCTGAGTCCAAAACGCATACTATACTGTATTTTAAGTATCTTATAAGGACGAAAACACTACAGAGCGGCGCGGCGCCGCAACGCTGAAATCGGCGGCACGCGTTGCGCCGCACCGCCGAACGCAGCGTTGCGCGGCACGCATATCACAGCCACTTTTTCCCGAAACTATAAGAACTATACTGTTGAAACTTGGTAAGTAGATGTATTTTGTGAACCGCATTAAGATTTTCAAACAAAAATAGAAAAAAAATACAATAAATTTTGGGGATTCCCCATACTTAGAACATTAAGAACTTAGGACTCGCCCAGGAAGGGTTCCGTAGCAGCAGTTCGTTGTAGGTAAATTGCGGTTTACGATTTATGACGTATTAAAAAAAACTACTTACTAGATCTCGTTCAAACCAATTATCGGTAGAAGTTTGCATGGTAATGTATATCATATATATTTTTTGTTTTATCATTCTCTTATTTTAGAAGTTACAGGGGGAACACACACTTTATCACTTTGGAAGTGTCTCACGCGCAAACACTATTCAGTTTAGAAAAAAATGGTGTAAGAAAAAATATTTGAGTTTTTGTTCTAAGTATGGGGAACCCCCAAAATTCATTAATTTTATTTTCTATTTTTGTGTGAAAATCTTAATGCGGTTCACAGAATACATCTACTTACCAAGTTTCAACAGTATAGTTCTTATAGTTTCGAAAAAAAGTGGCTGTGACATACGGACGGATAGACAGAGAGACATGACAAATCCATAAGGGTTCCGTTTTTGCCATTTGGCTACGGAACCCTAAAAACAAGTTGATTTCTTTCTATTTTTGTGTGAAAATCTTAATGCGGTTCACAGAATACATCTACTTACCAAGTTTCAACAGTATAGTTCTTATAGTTTCGGAAAAAAGTGGCTGTGACATACGGACGGATAGACAGACAGACATGACAAATCCATAAGGGTTCCGTTTTTGCCATTTGGCTACGGAACCCTAAAAACAATTTGATTTTTTTTCTATTTTTGTGTGAAAATCTTAATGCGGTTCACAGAATACATATACTTACCAAGTTTCAACAGTATAGTTCTTATAGTTTCGGAAAAAAGTGGCTGTGACATACGGACGGATAGACAGACAGACATGACAAATCCATAAGGGTTCCGTTTTTGCCATTTGGCTACGGAACCCTAAAAACAAGCTTCCGACCTACAGAAACTGTGGACATCAAATGAGCCGCCGCGTCGCAAATACGAGCGGTGCGCGCCGCGGATATGAGCGTTGCGCACCGCGGGTACGAGCGTTGCGCGCCGCGGCTAGGAGCGGTGCGCGCCGCGGATACGAGTGGCGCGGCGCGCGTGCCGCGCAACACTGCGTTCGGCGGTGCGGCGCAACGCGTGCCGCCGATTTCAGCGTTGCGGCGCCGCGCCGCTCTGTTGTGTTTTCGTCCTAAGAAGTGTTACTAACAATCTCCTGAGTCCTAAACGCATACTATTCTGTAGTTTAAGTATGTTATATTGAGTGTTACTAGTAATCTTCTGAGCCCTAAATGCATACTATTCTGTATTTTAAGTATCTTATAAGGAGTGTTACTAATAATCTCCTGAGCCTTAAATGCATACTATACAAAAGTTTAAGTATGTTGTAATGAGTGTAACTAACAATCTCCCGAGTCCTTAACGCATACTATTCTGTAGTTTAAGTATGTTATATTGAGTGTTCCTAATAATCTCCTGAGCCCTAAACGCATACTATTCTGTAGTTTAAGTATGTTATAAGGAGTGTTACTAGTAATCTCCTGAGTTCTAAACGCATACTATTCTGTAGTTTAAGTATGTTATTAGGAGTGTTACTAAAAATCTCCTGAGTCCTAAACGCATACTATTCTGTAGTTTAAGTATGTTATTAGGAGTGTTACTAAAAATCTCCTTTGTCCTAAATGCATACTATTCTGTAGTTTAAGTATGTTATAAGGAGTGTTACTAAAATCTCCTGAGTCCTAAACGCATACTATACTGTAGTTTAAGTATGTTATTAGAAGTGTTACTAAAAATCACCTGAGTCCTAAACCACGGGCGTAGCCAGGTTTTAATATCGGGGGGGGTTCAAGAAAAAAAAAACGTTAAATTTGCATGAAATTAAATTAATATTATTATGAAAAATTATATGAAAAGTGTGAGACAAAACAGTAGGTTAGGTTGATTTTGATTCTCGAATGTAGACGCATTAGAGAATTAATCTTCTGTTTTTCTTTTTAAATATATCCACCACTTCATCCGCATCAATTTCTGTCCCATAGTGAATATTCATTAAAGCCAAACCGTTCAGTCTGTTTTCACTCGTTGTGTTGCGTAAGTAGTTTTTCAGTCTCCTTAGGCTTTCTTAAAAAAACCTTTAACATGTTTGACAAATTGAGAATTTAATTAAAACTTTAACGTCAATTTCTTTTCCTCTGTTTCCTCTACACTGTACCTTCTTTCAATTCTGACAATAAGGTAAATAACTCTTCTCGGGCAGAGGTCAAACTTTAATGGTGGGTCGCGATGGTTTCATACAAATATGTTGACCGTCCAGTCTAATTTAACCTACGCTTGTCAGTTTTACAAATTATGAAAAATTTCATCGTCCAAGTACTTTTATTAAAATAACTACCATAAAGAAGTTATTTGGTGTCGAAATTACATATTGTAATAAGAACAATTGGTTCATTGAGATGTGAATATGATCAGGATTAATATTCAATTGTAAGTAACTAGGGAGTAACGATCGTTGGTTTGTTTACATTATTGCCGGATTATATTGAAAGATGGTAGGTAGGCATACTATGAATTTACTTACGCACGTTATTAAGGCAAGTAGGTAAGTTACTTGAAGTGAAATCACAGCGCAATGAATAATCAATCAAACAAATACAAAATAACTGTGTTCACTGCAGTTTATGTTCCACTAGTGACAACAGCCAAACTGACTGAGCGCAATAAGTGCGGTTCGGGGTACGGCACGAAAACATACGAAAGTAACCGAATGCTAAAATTCGAATGATAAAATCGGCGGCGACGGGTGGCAGCCCGAAGAGTTTTTATACTCGCCATCTTCGAATATTTTGAACTTTTCGGGGGGGGTTTGAACCCCCAAAACCCCCCCCTTGGCTACGCCCGTGTCCTAAACGCATACTATTCTGTAGTTTAAGTATGTTATTAGGAGTGTTACTAAAAATCTCCTGAGTCCTAAATGCATACTATTCTGAAGTTTAAGTATCTTATAAGGAGTGTTACTAATAATCTCCTGAGTCCTGAACGCATACTATTCTGTAGTTTGAGTATGTTGTAAGGAGTGTTACTAATAATCTCCTGAGTCCTAAACGCATACTATTCTGTAGTTTGAGTATGTTATAAGGAGTGTTACTAAAAATCTCCTGAGTCCTAAATGCATACGATTCTGTAGTTAAAGTATGTTATTAGGAGTGTTACTAATAATCTCCTGAGTCCAAAACGCATACTATTCTGTATTTTAAGTATCTTATAAGGAGTGTTACTAATAATCTCCTGATACCAAAACGCATACTATTCTGTATTTTAAGTATCTTATAAGGAGTTTTACTAATAATCTCCTGAGTCCTAAACGCATACTATTCTGTAGTTTAAGTATGTCATAAAGAGTGTTACTAATAATCTCCTGAGTCGTAAACACATACTATTCTGTAGTTTAAGTATGTTATAAAGATTGTTACTAACAATCTCCTTAGTCCTAAACGCATACTATTCTGTAGTTTAAGTATGCTATAAAGAGTTTTACTAATAATCTCCTGTGTCGTAAACGCATATTATTCTGTAGTTTGAGTTTGTTATAAGGAGTGTTACTAATAATCTCCTGAGTCCTAAACGCATACTATTCTGTAGTTTGAGTATGTTATAAGGAGTGTTACTAACAATCTCCTGAGCCCTAAACGCATACTATTCTGTAGTTCAAGTATGTTATAAGGAGTGTTACTAACAATCTCCTGAGTCCTAAACGCATACTATTCTGTAGTTTAAGTATCTTATAAGGAGTGTTACTAATAATCTCCTGAGCCCTAAACGCATACTATTCTGTAGTTTAAGTATATTATAAGGAGAAAAGATAGACAGACAGACATGACAAATCCATAAGGGTTCCGTTTTTGCCATTTGGCTACGGAACCCTAAAAACAAGCTTCCGACCTACAGAAACTGTGGACATCAAATGAGCCGCCGCGTCGCAGATACGAGCGGTGCGCGTCGCGGATATAAGCGTTGCGCGCCGCGGGTACGAGCGTTGCGCGCCACGGCTAGGAGCGGTGCGCGCCGCGGATACGAGTGGCGCGGCGCGCGTGCCGCGCAACACTGCGTTCGGCGGTGCGGCGCAACGCGAGCCGCCGATTTCAGCGTTGCGGCGCCGCGCCGCTCTGTTGGGTTTTCGTCCTAAGGAGTGTTACTAACAATCTCCTGAGTCCTAAACGCATACTATTCTGTAGTTTAAGTATGTTATATTGAGTGTTACTAGTAATCTTCTGAGCCCTAAATGCATACTATTCTGTATTTTAAGTATCTTATAAGGAGTGTTACTAATAATCTCCTGAGCCCTAAATGCATACTAGACAAAAGTTTAAGTATGTTGTAATGAGTGTTACTAACAATCTCCTGAGTCCTTAACGCATACTATTCTGTAGTTTAAGTATGTTATATTGAGTGTTACTAATAATCTCCTGAGCCCTAAACGCATACTATTCTGTAGTTTATGTATGTTATAAGGAGTGTTACTAGTAATC
Source organism: Coleophora deauratella (assembly GCA_958295455.1). Taxonomy (NCBI): domain Eukaryota; kingdom Metazoa; phylum Arthropoda; class Insecta; order Lepidoptera; family Coleophoridae; genus Coleophora; species Coleophora deauratella. Next base: position 3,609,258 of record OY282406.1, read on the forward strand.
TCCTGAGTTCTAAACGCATACTATTCTGTAGTTTAAGTATGTTATTAGGAGTGTTACTAAAAATCTCCTGAGTCCTAAACGCATACTATTCTGTAGTTTAAGTATGTTATTAGGAGTGTTACTAACAATCTCCATAGTCCTAAATGCATACTATTCTGTAGTTTAAGTATGTTATAAGGAGTGTTACTAACAATCTCCTGAGTCCTAAACGCATACTATTCTGTAGTTTCAGTATGTTATTAGGAGTGTTACTAAAATCTCCTGAGCCCTAAACGCATATTATTCTGTAGTTTAAGTACGTTATAAGAAGTGTTACTAGTAATCTCCTGAGTTCTAAACGCATACTATTCTGTAGTTTAAGTATATTATTAGGAGTGTTACTAAAAATCTCCTGAGTCCTAAACGCATACTATTCTGTAGTTTAAGTATGTTATTAGGAGTGTTACTAAAAATCTCCTTAGTCCTAAATGCATACTATTCTGTAGTTTAAGTATGTTATAAGGAGTGTTACTAACAATCTCCTGAGTCCTAAACGCATACTATTCTGTAGTTTAAGTATGTTATTAGGAGTGTTACTAAAATCTCCTGAGTCCTTAACGCATACTATACTGTAGTTTAAGTATGTTATAAGGAGTGTTACTAATAATCTCCTGAGTCCTAAACGCATACTATTCTGTAGTTTGAGTATGTTATAAGGAGTGTTACTAATAATCTCCTGAGTCCTAAACGCATACTATTCTGTAGTTTGAGTATGTTATAAGGAGTGTTACTAAAAATCTCCTGAGTCCTAAATGCATATGATACTGTAGCTTAAGTATGTTATTAGGAGTGTTACTAATAATCTCCTGAGTCCAAAACGCATACTATTCTGTATTTTAAGTATCTTATAAGGAGTGTTACTAATAATCTCCTGATACCAAAACGCATACTATTCTGTATTTTAAGTATCTTATAAGGAGTTTTACTAATAATCTCCTGAGTCCTAAACGCATACTTTTTCAGTAGTATAAGTATGTTATAAGGAGTGTTACTAATAATCTTCTGAGTCTTAAAAGCATACTATACTGAATTTTAAGTATGTCTCCTGAGCCCTAAACGCATATTATTCTGTAGTATAAGTATTTTATAAGGAGTGTTACTAATAGTCTTCTGAGTCTTAAACGCATACTATACTGAATTTTAAGTATGTCTCTTGAGCCCTAAACGCATACTGTTCTGTAGTTTAAGTATGTTATAAGGAGTGTTAATAACAATCTCCTGAGTCCTAAACGCATACTATTCTGTAGTTTAAGTATGTTATATTGAGTGTTACTAATAATCTCCTGAGCCCTAAACGCATACTATTTTGTAGTTTAAGTATGTGATAAGGAGTGTTACTAGTAATATCCTGATTTCTAAACGCATAATATTCTGTAGTTTAAGTATGTTATTAGGAGTGTTACTAAAAATCTCCTGAGTCCTAAACGCATACTATTCTGTAGTTTAAGTATGTTATTAGGAGTGTTACTAAAAATCTCCTGAGTTCTAAATGCATACTATTCTGTAGATTAAGTATGTTATTAGGAGTGTTACTAATAATCTCCTGTGTCCTAAACGCATACTATTCTGTAGTTTAAGTATGTTATAAGGAGTGTTACTAACAATCTCCTGAGTCCAAAACGCATACTATACTGTATTTTAAGTATCTTATAAGGACGAAAACACTACAGAGCGGCGCGGCGCCGCAACGCTGAAATCGGCGGCACGCGTTGCGCCGCACCGCCGAACGCAGCGTTGCGCGGCACGCATATCACAGCCACTTTTTCCCGAAACTATAAGAACTATACTGTTGAAACTTGGTAAGTAGATGTATTTTGTGAACCGCATTAAGATTTTCAAACAAAAATAGAAAAAAAATACAATAAATTTTGGGGATTCCCCATACTTAGAACATTAAGAACTTAGGACTCGCCCAGGAAGGGTTCCGTAGCAGCAGTTCGTTGTAGGTAAATTGCGGTTTACGATTTATGACGTATTAAAAAAAACTACTTACTAGATCTCGTTCAAACCAATTATCGGTAGAAGTTTGCATGGTAATGTATATCATATATATTTTTTGTTTTATCATTCTCTTATTTTAGAAGTTACAGGGGGAACACACACTTTATCACTTTGGAAGTGTCTCACGCGCAAACACTATTCAGTTTAGAAAAAAATGATGTAAGAAAAAATATTTGAGTTTTTGTTCTAAGTATGGGGAACCCCCAAAATTCATTAATTTTATTTTCTATTTTTGTGTGAAAATCTTAATGCGGTTCACAGAATACATCTACTTACCAAGTTTCAACAATATAGTTCTTATAGTTTCGAAAAAAAGTGGCTGTGACATACGGACGGATAGACAGAGAGACATGACAAATCCATAAGGGTTCCGTTTTTGCCATTTGGCTACGGAACCCTAAAAACAAGTTGATTTCTTTCTATTTTTGTGTGAAAATCTTAATGCGGTTCACAGAATACATCTACTTACCAAGTTTCAACAGTATAGTTCTTATAGTTTCGGAAAAAAGTGGCTGTGACATACGGACGGATAGACAGACAGACATGACAAATCCATAAGGGTTCCGTTTTTGCCATTTGGCTACGGAACCCTAAAAACAATTTGATTTTTTTTTCTATTTTTGTGTGAAAATCTTAATGCGGTTCACAGAATACATATACTTACCAAGTTACAACAGTATAGTTCTTATAGTTTCGGAAAAAAGTGGCTGTGACATACGGACGGATAGACAGACAGACATGACAAATCCATAAGGGTTCCGTTTTTGCCATTTGGCTACGGAACCCTAAAAACAAGCTTCCGACCTACAGAAACTGTGGACATCAAATGAGCCGCCGCGTCGCAAATACGAGCGGTGCGCGCCGCGGATATGAGCGTTGCGCACCGCGGGTACGAGCGTTGCGCGCCGCGGCTAGGAGCGGTGCGCGCCGCGGATACGAGTGGCGCGGCGCGCGTGCCGCGCAACACTGCGTTCGGCGGTGCGGCGCAACGCGTGCCGCCGATTTCAGCGTTGCGGCGCCGCGCCGCTCTGTTGGGTTTTCGTCCTAAGGAGTGTTACTAACAATCTCCTGAGTCCTAAACGCATACTATTCTGTAGTTTAAGTATGTTATATTGAGTGTTACTAGTAATCTTCTGAGCCCTAAATGCATACTATTCTGTATTTTAAGTATCTTATAAGGAGTGTTACTAATAATCTCCTGAGCCCTAAATGCATACTATACAAAAGTTTAAGTATGTTGTAATGAGTGTGAGTAACACTCCTAATAACATACTTAAACTACAGAATAGAATGCGTTTAGAACTCAGGAGATTACTAGTAACACTCCTTATAACATACTTAAACTACATAATAGTATGCGTTTAGGGCTCAGGAGATTATTAGTAACACTCAATATAACATACTTAAACTACAGAATAGTATGCGTTAAGGACTCAGGAGACTAACAATCTCCTGAGTTCTAAACGCATACTATTCTGTAGTTTAAGTATGTTATTAGGAGTGTTACTAAAAATCTCCTGAGTCCTAAACGCATACTATTCTGTAGTATAAGTATGTTATTAGGAGTGTTACTAAAAATCTCCTTAGTCCTAAATGCATACTATTCTGTAGTTTTAGTATGTTATAAGGAGTGTTACTAACAATCTCCTGAGTCCTAAACGCATACTATTCTGTAGTTTAAGTATGTTATTAGGAGTGTTACTAAAATCTCCTGAGTCCTTAACGCATACTATACTGTAGTTTAAGTATGTTATAAGGAGTGTTACTAATAATCTCCGAGTCCTAAACGCATACTATTCTGTAGTTTGAGTATGTTATAAGGAGTGTTACTAATAATCTCCTGAGTCCTAAACGCATACTATTCTGTAGTTTGAGTATGTTATAAGGAGTGTTACTAAAAATCTCCTGAGTCCTAAATGCATATGATTCTGTTGTTTAAGTATGTTATTAGGAGTGTTACTAATAATCTCCTGAGTCCAAAACGCATACTATTCTGTATTTTAAGTATCTTATAAGGAGTGTTACTAATAATCTCCTGATACCAAAACGCATACTATTCTGTATTTTAAGTATCTTATAAGGAGTTTTACTAATAATCTCCTGAGTCCTAAACGCATACTATTCTGTAGTTTAAGTATGTCATAAAGAGTGTTACTAATAATCTCCTGAGTCGTAAACGCATACTATTCTGTAGTTTAAGTATGTTATAAGGATTGTTACTAACAATCTCCTTAGTCCTAAACGCATACTATTCTGTAGTTTAAGTATGTTATAAAGAGTTTTACTAATAATCTCCTGTGTCGAAAACGAATATTATTCTGTAGTTTGAGTATGTTATAAGGAGTGTTACTAATAATCTCCTGACTCCTAAACGCATACTATTCTGTAGTTTGAGTATGTTATAAGGAGTGTTACTAATAATCTCCTGAGTCCTAAACACATACTATTCTGTATTTTAATTATCTTATAAGGAGTGTTACTAATAATCTCCTGCGTCCAAAACGCATACTATTCTGTAGTTTAAGTATCTTATAAGGAGTATTACTAATAATCTCCTGAGTCCTAAACGCATACTATTCTGTAGTTTATGTATGTCATAAAGAGTGTTACTAATAATCTCCTGAATCGTAAACGCATACTATTCTGTAGTTTAAGTATGTTATAAGGAGTTTTACTAACAATCTCCTGAGCCCTAAACGCATACAATTCTGTAGTTCAAGTATGTTATAAGGAGTGTTACTAACAATCTCCTGAGTCCTAAACGCATACTATTCTGAAGTTTAAGTAAGATAAGGAGTGTTACTAATAATCTCCTGAGCCCTAAACGCATACTATTCTGTAGTTTAAGTATGTTATAAGGAGTGTTACTAACAATCTCCTGAGTCCTAAACGCATACTATTCTGTAGTTTAAGTATGTTATATTGAGTGTTACTAATAATCTCCTGAGCCCTAAATGCATACTATTCTGTAGTTTAAGTATGTTATAAGGAGTGTTACTAGTAATCTCCTGAGTTCTAAACGCATAATATTCTGTAGTTTAAGTATGTTATTAGGAGTGTTACTAAAAATCTCCTGAGTCCTAAACGCATACTATTCTGTAGTTTAAGTATGTTATTAGGAGTGTTACTAAAAATCTCCTGAGTTCTAAACGCATACTATTCTATAGTTTAAGTATGTTATTAGGAGTGTTATTAAAAATCTCCTGAGTCCTAAATGCATACTATTCTGTAGTTTATGTATGTCATAAAGAGTATTCCTAATAATCTCCTGAGTCGTAAACTCATACTATTCTGTAGTTTAAGTATGTTATAAGGAGTGTTACTAACAATCTCCTGAGCCCTAAACGCATACTATTCTGTATTTTAAGTATCTTATAAGGAGTGTTACTTATAATCTCCTGATACCAAAACGCCAGTGGCGTGCAGTCCATAGAGGCAGAAAAGCACTGCCTACCCTGATAAATCTGCAAGTTTACAAACAAAAAAATTAAAACTTACGTATTATATTACACTATACTTTAACGTTCATTTACCGTTACGCCCTCCGTTTCCATTTAATTATAACAATATCTACTCAACTCATAAACAGCGCCACCTACCGATTTTGAGAAAAGACGCAGTAGTAAAGTTGGTTAACAGAATCGTCTCATCGCATTATGTGACAGTGCTGCCGACTGGTGTCATAAGCAGACAACATTCTGCCTGTCTTTCGCCATTTTTTCACAAACACAAGTACAGTACTTTATACGGTTACAGTGTAGCCGCTATTTATGTATATGAATAATTTTGTACTGAAATTGCGCGTGTGTGCGTGATTTGTAGGCACTGCTTATTTGATTACACGGCCATTTTAAGAAGTCTAATGTGAAAGTAGTGCTAACAAGAATTTAGTTGGTATTAACAATTTGCCGTGTATTTTTTAATAGCTGCAAGATGGTTGCAATTGGTGGTTGCAAGGATGGTTGATGGATGATGATCTTTGAGTTTACAAATAAGAACCATTTCATTTTATTCTTGTTTTTTGTGAGTCCATTCTTGGAAATTATTTAAAATAATGCCATATTCTTTGTTTACTGGTTGCAAGTGTAACGAAGATTGAAAGAAAATTATTATAAATTAGCTTATTGCGCATTTGTTGATAATTGAAAATAGCTATTTCTTGTTGCTAAATGTTTGAGTAATTCAGGATAATGGATAACTTTAGCTACGAGAACTGTGCTGGAAATGTGTGTTTAGAGCTAAACTAAAAAACGGCGTGTTTTCGAAGTGAGAAATCTCAAATAATAGCTAAAGGAAGGTGTGTGCTAGAGTTTCGTTTATTTCAAATAAATTAATATTAATTAATAACTGGCTCCGCGAATTGTGTACACGGATATACTGTATTGTTTTTCGTGCATTTTATTGTCTAACAGTAAAACAGTTTGGAATGACACTGGCTTTAAATGCCTCATTAAAATACGTAGCACAATCTCTGTGAAAAGCACCTAGAGTATTATTTAAAGTTTCACATATTTAAAAAGTCGTAGGTAACGAGACCAGTTGAAAAGGCCAGATTAAGTTAACTGATACACTAATGGTAAGTTTTCCATTTTTATATAAAATTTTATTTCTGATACCCTATGTGTAAACTCTGTGCACGCCACTGCAAAACGCATACTATTCTGTATTTTAAGTATCTTATAAGGAGTTTTACTAATAATCTCCTGAGTCCTAAACGCATACTATTCTGTAGTTTAAGTATGTCATAAAGGTGTTACTAATAATCTCCTGAGTCGTAAACGCATACTATTCTGTAGTTTAAGTATGTTATAACGATTGTTACTAACAATCTCCTTAGTCCTAAACGCATACTATTCTGTAGTTTAAGTATGTTATAAAAAGTTTTACTAATAATCTCCTGAGCCCTAAACGCATACTATTCTGTAGTTTAAGTATGTTATAAGGAGTGTTACTAATAATCTCCTGAGCCCTAAACGCATACTATTCTGTAGTTTTAGTATGTTACAAGGAGTGTTACTAACAATCTCCTGAGTCCTAAACGCATACTATTCTGTAGTTTAAGTATGTTATTTTGAGTGTTACTAATAATCTCCTGAGCCCTAAATGCATACTATTCTGTAGTTTAAGTATGTTATAAGGAGTGTTACTAAAATCTCCTGAGTCCTTAACGCATACTATTCTCACTCAGGAGATTTTTAGTAACACTCCTAATAACATACTTAAATTACAGAATAGTATGCATTTAGGGCTCAGGAGATTATTAGTAACACTCAATATAACATACTTAAACTACAGAATAGTATGCGTTTAGGACTCAGGAGATTGTTAGTAACACTCCTTATAACATACTAAAACTACAGAATAGTTTGCGTTTAGAGCTCAGGAGATTATAAGTAACACTCCTTATCTTACTTAAACTACAGAATAGTATGCGTTTAGGACTCAGGAGATTGTTAGTAACACTCCTTATAACATACTTGAACTAGAGAATTGTATGCGTTTAGGGCTCAGGAGATTGTTAGTAACACTCCTTATAACATACTTAAACTACAGATTAGTATGCGTTTACGACTCAGGAGATTATTACTATAACTCTTTATGACATACATAAACTACAGAATAGTATGCGTTTAGGACTCAGGAGATATTATTAATACTCCTTATAAGATACTTAAAATACAGAATAGTATGCGTTTTTGACTCAGGAGATTATTAGTAACACTCCTTATAAGATACTTAAAATACAGAATAGTATGCGTTTAGGGCTCAGGTGATTGTTAGTAACACTCCTTATAACATACTTAAACTACAGATTAGTATGCGTTTACGACTCAGGAGATTATTAGTATAACTCTTTATGACATACATAAACTACAGAATAGTATGCGTTTAGGACTCAGGAGATTATTAGTAACACTCCTTATAACATACTCAAACTACAGAATAGTATGCGTTTAGGACTCAGGAGATTATAAGTAACACTCCTTATAACATACTCAAACTACAAAATAGTATGCGTTTACGACTCAGGAGATTATTAGTAAAACTCTTTATAACATACTTAAACTACAAAATAGTATGCGTTTAGGACTAAGGAGATTGTTAGTAACAATCCTTATAACATACTTAAACTACAGAATAGTATGCGTTTACGACTCAGGAGATTATTAGTAACACTCTTTATGACATACTTAAACTACAGAATAGTATGCGTTTAGGACTCAGGAGATTATTAGTAAAACTCCTTATAAGATACTTATAATACAGAATAGTATGCGTTTTGGTATCAGGAGATTATTAGTAACACTCCTTATAAGATATTTAAAATACAGAATAGTATGCGTTTTGGACTCATGAGGTTATTAGTAACACTCCTAATAACATACTTAAACTACAGAATCGTATGCATTTAGGACTCAGGAGATTTTTAGTAACACTCCTTATAACATACTCAAACTACAGAATAGTATGCGTTTAGGACTCAGGAGATTATTACTAACACTCCTTATAACATACTCAAACTACAGAATAGTATGCGTTTAGGACTCAGGAGATTATTAGTAACACTCCTTATAAGATACTTAAAGTACAAGTTTAAGTATGTTATTAGGAGTGTTACTAGTAATCTCCTGAGTTCTAAACGCATAATTTTCTGTAGTTTAAGAACGTTATTAGGAGTTACATAATATTCTGTAGTTTGAGTATGTTATAAGGAGTGTTACTAATAATCTCCTGAGTCCTAAACGCATACTATTCTGTAGTTTGAGTATGTTATAAGGAGTGTTACTAATAATCTCCTGAGTCCTAAACGCATACTATTCTGTAGTTTAAGTATGTTATAAGGAGTGTTACTAACAATCTCCTGAGCCCTAAACGCATACAATTCTGTAGTTCAAGTATGTTTTAAGGAGTGTTACTAACAATCTCCTGAGTCCTAAACGCATACTATTCTGTAGTTTAAGTAAGATAAGGAGTGTTACTAATAATCTCCTGAGCCCTAAACGCATACTATTCTGTAGTTTAAGTATGTTATAAGGAGTGTTACTAACAATCTCCTGAGTCCTAAATGCATACTATTCTGTAGTTTAAGTATGTTATTAGGAGTGTTACTAAAAATCTCCTGAGTCCTAAACGCATACTGTTCTATAGTTTAAGTATGTTATTAGTAGTGTTACTAAAAATCTCCTGAGTCCTAAATGCATACTATTCTGTAGTTTATGTATGTCATAAAGAGTATTCCTAATAATCTCCTGAGTCGTAAACGCATACTATTCTGTAGTTTAAGTATGTTATAAGGAGTGTTACTAACAATCTCCTAAGCCCTAAACGCATACTATTCTGTAGTTCAAGTATGTTATAAGGAGTGTTACTAACAATCTCCTGAGTCCTAAACGCATACTATTCTGTAGTTTAAGTATCTTATAAGGAGTTTTACTAATAATCTCCTAAGCCCTAAACGCATACTATTCTGTAGTTTAAGTATGTTATAAGGAGTGTTACTAAAAATCTCCTGAGTCCTAAACGCATACTATTCTGTAGTTTAAGTATGTTATTAGAAGTGTTACTAAAAATCTCCTGAGTCCTAAACGCATACTATTCTGTAGTTTAAGTATGTTATTAGGAGTGTTACTAAAATCTCCTGAGTCCTAAACGCATACTATTCTGTAATATAAGTAAGTTATTAGGAGTGTTACTAAAAATCTCCTGAGTCCTAAATGCATATTATTCTGTAGTTTAAGTATCTTATAAGCAGTGTTACTAATAATCTCCTGAGTCCTAAACGCATACTATTCTGTAGTTTGAGTATGTTATAAGGAGTGTTACTAATTATCTCCTGAGTTCTAAACGCATACTATTCTGTAGTTTAAGTATGTTATATTGAGTGTTACTAATAATCTCCTGAGCCCTAAATGCATACTATTCTGTAGTTTAAGTATGTTATAAGGAGTGTTACTAGTAATCTCCTGAGTTCTAAACGCATAAAATTCTGTAGTTTAAGAATGTTATTAGGAATTCTACTAAAAATCTCCTGAGTCCTAAACGCATACTATTCTGTAGTTTAAGTATGTTTGTAGGAGTTACTAAAAATCTCCTGAGTATCAAACGCATACTATTCTGTAGTTTAAGTATGCTATTAGGAGTGTTACTAAAAATCTCCTGAGTCCTAAATGCATACTATTCTGTAGTTTAAGTATGTTATAAGGAGTGTTACTTACAATCTCCTGAGTTCTAAACGCATAGTATTCTGTTGTTTAAGTATCTTATAAGGATTGTTATTAATAATCTCCTGAGTCCTATACGCATACTATACTGTATTTTAAGTATCTTATAAGGAGTGTTACTAATAATCTCCTGAGCCCTAAATGCATACTATGCTGTAGTTTAAGTATGTTATAAGGAGTGTTACTAACAATATCCTGAGTCCTAAACTCATACTATACTGTATTTTTAGGGTCAGAAGTGGTTCAGAATTAAAAAAAAACAATTCGACATTAACGTAATCTTTATTTAACAGCTTTAAAATTACAATTAGAAAGGAACAAACAAAACACTTCACTTACACGTTAATTTACACACGAAAATCACAATAGGCACAAAATAATGAAAATCAAGAAAAATAGCAAAGAAAATGGAAAATGGCTCACGTGACCTGGGTTGGGATCCACCACGATGTTACCGCACCGAGCGCTGCCGAGCAAATGTCGGAGCCTTCCGCCGGCCTCACTTATATATGCTCTGGCGCTGGTATGGCAAGATCGAGGTGAGGCAGGAGGGGGTTCAGCTTATACGGCCTCTCCTGACGTTGGTTCGTCCTCGAACTAGGGGGGTTCAGGTGGTGCCGCTTGGACCTGCAGCGACGACAGGTACCGACGAAGTTCCTTCTTCGGGTTCAGAGTCCAGTAAGGGCATGGACAGACCTATGCTAGGTCCTGCTTCAGGCTGTGAGTCCAGCAGAGGCATGGACGGGGTAATACCAGATCCTGAAGGCTCAGAGCTGTCTTCTTCGGAATCTGCAAATAGGAACGAGTGTTATAACAAGCCTTTAGGCTTAAATCTTCCAATCTCTCTCACATTCCCCTTTCACATACAGTCACTTAATTCAAACTTCCACAATCTCACTCTCCACACAAAATTTTCTAGCATTCAATCTCCACCTAACGAGACATCTCATAAACCACTAAATTAGGCCTTTTCTTCATATCTTCTTTCCTGCCCAGCGGCGCAGGACGCGCAGCACAGCTAGCCTCCCAGACCACACAGCTCTCGTCATATACAGGTTGCGACAGCTTCTGCAACATGACGCGTCTAACATGCACGCGTCCGCCCGACCGGTGAACTTGGTCACGTAAACGGGCTACAGGCGCCAGCCTGTACGGCGACATGATGCCACTGCACCAACGCCACGGCGACACGACACACACTTGTCGACGCCAGAGCGAACCAACGCTCACACCTCAGTAGCACTCATTGCTACAGGCCACAGATGTACCTAATTCGTACACACGGGCAACCCTGTTCATCACAACGTCAAAAGGACCTAAACTTCACTAACAGTCCTACTCTAATGGACGCCTATAAGGGAAAGAATACTAACCTACATAAATAAATTAATAAAAGTCGTCTAAGTTACCAGTTACTTTACCTAACAAGGACGGGGAAAGATAAATCTTTAAAGATGTGACGAACAGAATAGCATCGGCTTACACGAATCAAGGTATATCTAATACTCACTCTCAAAGAAAGCTGAGCACGACTCCGGGCACCACTCGCCCCGCCACAGCACCATATGTTGCGCCGCAGCTTGCGTCGTCTTGCCGTAGCCACCGCTCAGCAATCTGAGTTCGTAGCGTCCGCTCGGTAAGATCTTGGTCACCTTATACGGGCCACGCATTCCTGCGTCCAGTTTACCCGTCGACTGTGAACATTTTATAACAAAAACGAGATCATCGATATTAAATTCACGGGGAGGTTTCCTCGTTCGATTGGCACGTTCATCTTGTTTAGCCCGATTTTCCTCGAGCAGCTGATGGGCTCGACTCCTAGTAATCTCTCGTAGAGCTTCTCTATTGGGCCTCGCGTTCTCAGAGGCCAGGTCACGCACTAGTGATCGAATTACCGGAGTCGTTATAATAATCGTGGCTCCTCTCCCAGTGGTGTGTATTTGTAATACAACAGGTCATTCTTAGCAACGTACCGACCAGCATCCAAACTACCTTCCTGAAGCTTCTGTAGGAGGTCTTGTGTCTCGCCGTCAGCAGCCTGAGCTATCTGTGCCCAGTTACGAGGCTTGGTGACTTGATTAACCGGAACAACGGGGTTGCGGCTCAGGTAGTCAGCATGCGGCATGTAAACTTCTTTCCTGTACTCGATAGTGAAATCGAAGTCTTGGAGATAAATCCACCATCGAGCGACACGAGGTAGTAGGTCCTTTTTGCGTTCGGTGGACTTCAGAGCGTTGCAATCAGTCACAACTACAAACCTCAAACCTACCAGGTAGTGCCGGTAGTGTTGCAGCGCTTTGACAACGGCAAGGGTCTCCAGCTCGTAGGAGTGGTATTTGCTCTCCGCACCCTGGGTTACCTTACTGAAATAGGCTACCACGTGTTTCTTACCGTCTTCATGTGTTTGAAGCAAGACTGCACCGTAACCAGCACTGCTGGCATCTGTGTGGACCTCGGTAGACAGCTTTGGGTTAAAGATAGCAAGGACTGGTTCGCTAGTAAGGTGTTTGATTAGGTCTTGACGGATTGCTTCATGTTCCATGCCCCAATTAAAGTCGACTCCCTTTTTGGTAAGGTGAGCAATCGAAGCAGTTTTTGTAGCATAGCCCTTTATGTATCTGCGGAAATACCCAGCAAGGCCAAGGAACTGCCGGACTTGTTTTACATTGCTTGGTGGTGAAGTGTTTACAAGAGCCTCTACTTTTCGTGGGCTCGGCCTGACCTGACCTTTACTTACAACCCTGCCTAGATACTCAATTTCCTTGGTTAAAAAAGAACACTTTCCAAGGTTAATTGAAAAACCGGCATCAGTGAGCGTCTTGAGTACTTTGCGTAACAAATCTATGCCCTCTAATATAGCACTGCTCAAAAGTAACACGTCATCAACGTAGACTAAAACGTTGCCCTTATCTATGAAACTACGCAACGTATCATTAATTATGCGTTGGTACACAATCGGCGAGTTTGCTAGTCCGAAGGGCATTTTTAAATATTCAAAATGCTCTTCCGGAGTCACAAATCCCGTAAGGTGAATGCACTCCTCCTTAATTGGAATTTGGTGAAAACCAGTAGCCATATCTAAACTCGAAAAGTACTCAAAACTACCCAGCCTATCAATATGGTCGTCAATTAGAGGAAGTGGGTACCTGTCTTTGACTGTTATGCGATTCAGTGCCCTAAAGTCGACACAAAGTCTATCCGAACCATCACGCTTCTTCACCAAAATAATAGGGCTAGCATACTCTGATTTAGACCTCCTAATGATGCCCTTCTCTAAAAGATCTTTAGTTATTTCGCGGACCTTGAGTTTTTCTTGGTAAGAAAGCTTGTACGGCCTGTATACTACTGGCGTTGAGCTTGTTAATTTAATTTCCATCTCACCCGTTTTGACAGTCGTTGCAGCGGTGCCCGAAATTAAAAACTCCGAAAACTCTTTTATCACGGCCATTGAAGCCACACGTTCCTCATCCTGAAGGGATGAGTTCACGTTAATCTTATCAGTCCGCTGCACGTTATTTACTTGAATGGTAGTGTCAGAACGAGTGAGATATTGCCTATCTTTAGTTCGAATATAGGTCACTCCGTCGCGATTCAACACATCCGTACCAATTATAATTGATGTATTCATACAAGATGACGGCACTACAACTAAATCAGTTTCAATAGAGATATCACTAAATTCCACTGTAACGGTTCATATGACGTGGACACTATTTCTTTGTCACTAACACCTTTTAATACACAGCGTTTAGATTTAGGCTGACACGGTAGGTATTTTAAAACATCAGAGGAAATTAATGAAATATTAAGAGCGCCAGTATCAATTAACACATCCATCGGGATGCCGTTTACCACAGCCGTTGTAACATCATTGTTGCCGAAAGGAGCACTTGAACGGTCCGAACAGAGGTTAACGTTACGCTGGTTGCGTGATTCGGAACGCGCTTTGGCAAAACATGTGTCCTCGCTATCAGGGACTGGACTGGTAAGCCCTTCAGGGGTTTTTGAATGGGTTTCTGCAAGGGGTTTGCTTACCAAACCCAGTAGGCGTCAAAACCCTTTCGTTTGGGTTTTTTAAGCGGTATTTTTAAAGATTAACTAAACACTTTGGAACCACTTACCATAATGAAAGGGTAACCCTTTCAGCTTTTGGACAAATATGATCCTTACGTTACAACCATACGGACCATTATAGAATGGAATATGCGATGCAGTCGGTCCGGGCGACTGTAGGCATTGATTTGAATGAAGTTGATGCGTGATTGTTTGTTTACCTACTCACTGTAATTCGTTTAAGCGCAGCACACACAGAGGCGGCCGCGGGGCGGTACCGGGAGCGGGATTTTTTGTAATGTTCGGATTACTATGAAACCCTTAAAACTGGGCGGGATTCGCCCGATGCGGTACCAGCGCGGGGGCGAAAGCGGGAAGGTCGGGCCTACAGACTGGCGAATCCCGCGCGGTGGCGGCGCGGCGGCGCGGTAGCGGGAAAGCGGCCGCGGCGCGGGACCAGTTGTATTCCATTGAAATATATGAAACCCCCCACACAGCGGCGCGTTTGCGGCGCGGTGCGGGGGCGTGCTTGCGAGTTGTATTAAATTACAGATTTTTGAGTGTTTTTCTTGTGTTTTATAAGTTTTACAGATAGAAAGTATTGTGTTAGTGTGAGCTTGACCAGTTTTTAAATCTTTTCGTACAGAGAGTATCGTAACAGTTATAATAAAATACCTATTTCACGAAATTCCCTTCGCTTTTGCCTTCAGACATACCGCCCCCGCGACGCTACCGCGACGCCGCAATTTCTGTCTGAAGGGGTCCGCTCTAAGTTCGCTTTCCGCAGGTCCGCCTTCGGAACGCTACTGCCCCGCGGCCGCCTCTGTGTGTCCTGCGATTTATAGAATATGGAAATAATATGGATAGAAAGTGGGAAAAAAAATCTTCTTGTGTTGCGAATTTTAAGACCATTAGGTATCACCATTAAGGAATATGAATAATCGGATACTTCTTGGTTGATACTCACAGTTTTCGTCCACCATATTTAAAATGTACTTAAAACTAGCAAACTCAAAAATATGACGTGGTCGAAATTAGGATAGAGAATAACAATGCTCCTGTTTTCGACCGTTTTGTTCTAACAAGCAAAACTAAGGTAGTAGTTACTAGAAAAAAAAGCATGTGTTGTCTTTTATGATATGAAAAATAGACAATTTATATTTAATGTTCGATAGTAGCAGAAAATTTTTGGAATCTTTAAAATTCTTGGTTGATACTGTTAGTTTTAGTCCACCATATTTAAAATTACTTAAAACTAGCAATCTCAAAAATATGACGTGGTCGAAATTATGCTCCTGTTTTCGACCGTTTTATTCTAACAAGTAAAACTAAGGTAGTAGTTACTGGAAAAAATGCATGTGTTGTCTTTTGTGATATGAAAAATAGACAATTTATATTTAATGTTCGATACTAGCAGTTAATTTTTGGATTCTTTATAAAAATCGATCTGCCGAGCGTCGGATACTTTTAGGTTGATACTGCCAGTTTTCGTCCACCATATTTAAAATGTACTTAAAACTAGCAATGTCAAAAATGTGACGTGTTCGAAATCAGGAAAGAGAGTAATAATGCTCCTGTTTTCGACTGTTTTATTCTAACAAGCAAAACTAAGGTAGTAGTTACTGGAAAAAAATGCATGTGTTGTCTTTTGTGATATGACAAATAGACAATTTATATTTAATGTTCGATAGTAGCAGTAAATTTTTGGATTCTTTATAAAAATCGATCTGCCGAGCGTCGGATACTTTTTGGTTGATACTGCCAGTTTTCGTCCACCATATTTAAAATTACTTAAAACTAGCAATGTCAAAAATATGAGACGTGGTGGAAATCAGGAAAGAGAATAACAATGCTCCTGTTTCCGACCGTTTTATTCTAACAAGCAAAACTAAGGTAGTAGTTACTGGGAAAAAATGCATGTTGTCTTTTGTGATATGAAAAATAGATAAATGTATATAATGTTCGATAGTAGCAGTGAACTTTTGGATTCTTTATAAAAATCGATCAGCCGAGTGGCCAAATTAGTATTGAGGAGTTATTTTTTTACGATTTGATTTGATTTATGTGCTCCTTGGGGAAAATTGATCAGAAACAGGAATAGAAGCACTGATTAAAATTTGACGCACGACCATATTTACATCCCGTATACATATAATTATTTCCAAAGTATGATTGGAGAAGTGATGAGCTCTTTAGACGTCAAGAAGATATGCTTGTTTTTTATCCTTTTTTAAAGAGTGCAATGATTGGGCTTGTTTGATGGGTACAAGAAGGGGACTCTAGAGGCGGATAGCTTGATGAGGTAAAGGAGTGAGATTAGAAATTGGTAGAGTGAGGAAGAATATGGAGACGGAGGTTATCGGAGGAACGAAGAGGACGACTGTGAGTAGAAGATAAAGTTGAAACGTTCTTTAAGATAAATTGGGGATTTTGAAAATAAAGATGTAACACGGTGTGAAGGTCACGACGGTAACTAATTGGAAGCCATTCCAATCTCTTCGATACGGGGACACGTGATGATATTTACGGAGATAAAAGATAAATCTGATAGCAAGATCAGTGAGATTTAGAAGACGCTCGAGTTTATTTAAAAAGTTGAAATTTATATATGGCTAGCAAACGTCGGCGGATCATTTAATTTATGCACCATTTGAAAAACGTCCACATCCCAGCATGATTATTTCATAATCGCCAACTTTTCTTAATTACTTCATAACAGAATGATAACTTTCTAAACTGCTAATAAAAATTTGGCTACTTCTTTAGCCTAGGAACTTGTATGGTTGCCTGTTGCCTCTTAAAACAGCAGAAGATGTTAAGAACTCATCGAGTAAAATATCATAATAATATTAATATCTGGGACAAATCACACACGGTCATCTGGCCCCAAACTAGGATTTCCTGTATCTTGGGAACCAGATACAGATATATATACACATATACTTTAACTACATACATATATAGATAGATATAATACACCCAGACTCAGAGCAAACAATTCTGCTCATAACAGAAAAGTTTGCCCTGTGTGGGGATCGAACCCACGACTCTCGGATCAGAGGTCAGGATCGCTAACCACTTAGCCACCAAGCCAGTATCTCTTTTTGAGTTCGATCACTAAGAGCATAGCACGCTCCATA
Source organism: Coleophora deauratella (assembly GCA_958295455.1). Classification (NCBI taxonomy): domain Eukaryota; kingdom Metazoa; phylum Arthropoda; class Insecta; order Lepidoptera; family Coleophoridae; genus Coleophora; species Coleophora deauratella. Next base: position 3,626,713 of record OY282406.1, read on the forward strand.
GCTCTTTAAACTACAAGCATAGCACGCTCCATAGCTCTTTAAATTAAACGTTTTATCTATCTTTCTATCTTTGAACAGCTTTAATACTTTTTATGAGGCTCATAGTAAGTTAATATGTCTCAGTGCCTTATGTTACCACTAGTAACACGTTCTGCTCAAGTACCTTAGTATTGAGACACTGCTATATTTTGGACGTAAATATAAAGGGTGACTTTAAATTAGTTCTTGATAAGAAAGGCTATGCATGTGCTCATGATAACAAACAACTTTCCTTAAGAAACCCATAGTCAAATCGAAAAAAGTTTTGGATACCATAGAAATAGGTCAACTAACTGGCCAAATTAGTATGCTTTTTTTGCGATTTGACCATGGGTTCCTAAGGGAAAGTTGTTTGTTATCATGCGAACATGCACACCCTTAGGTATCAAGAACAAATTTTAAGTAACCCTATATTGCGGAGCTTTCCGGATACTGCCCAGCAGAATTGGATTCAACAATCGATATATTTCTAGGAGTTGGAACAATCCAGCTGGACTATTTGTCCCAGGCTACATATCCGTCAACAACTCCAAGTGTCATAAGTCTCCAATCTTCAGAGGATATTATGATATATTTTTGTCTAGCTTATGTTCATTTTAAGACCCACATGTTGATGAGAGGCTCTACTGAGTCTATTGAGCATTGTACCTTAGTTTTCCAAGGTCTTAGCTAAGGCCATGATATCGACAGCGAATCTAAGAAAGCTATGTACTCGCCGTCGATAATTAAGTTGAATCCTCTCCAGTCCAGAAGCTTGAAAACAACTTCCAGGGCAGTGTTGAGTACCTTCGGAGATATAATGTATCCCTGTCTTACCCTATGATGCAGCGGGATAATTTTCCAATTTTAATCCTGGAGGCGGAATAACATGGTAGCGTTTTCGTACAAGCACATCAATACTTTGATATATTGATAGTCACTGCTGGAGTGACTATAGCACAGCCTTGGTCTAGACAGAATTAAATGCTATAGTTAAATTACGTTCTATATTTGGGTCTATAGTTCTTCAGCAGGGTCCTATCACCATTTTTGAAGAAGAGTACCACCACATGCAATCCCTTACCTGTTCATATATTGATTATAATGTAATTAAACAGCTTCTGATAGCTTGCAGTACCGGTTTTCCATCTGTTTTCAGAAGTTCTTTCGTAATTCTATCATCACTTATCTCCCAGTGCCTTGTTGTTCTTAACACTTTGGCGCACGGTAGCGGGATCACCCGTTTATCAGCTTCCATAAAGTTTGACAGTGCGGGGAACCCCGTTTGTATTTAAATGATTCTTATCATTACTACGGTAAGCCCCGTGCAAAATGAATGAGCGCCATATAAAGAGCAAGAATATTGTCATTATGAGTAGCTCAGATTTAGTTATAGTGTCAACCTTAAGGCCCCTAATCTAATGTTCGACGAATGTCACGCACAAACGGGGTTCCCCGCACTGTCAAACTTTATGGAAGCTGATAAACGGGTGTTCCCGCTACCGCGCGCCAAAGTGTTAAGATGTTTTAGAGTTAACTTCGTACAGGCTGACGTCAGAGATATCTTCAGCATTATATCGCTTCGATCTGGATCTCAGATCTGTAGCCAAATTACTAAAATATAGTAATTTGGCTACAGATAAACCTATGGTTGCGTATTGTTGCCCGTAGATTTTCTTAATCTCTTCCAACAGCTCAGACTAGGACGATACAATTCTGTCATCCTCTATATTCAGCTTAGCCTGACAGAGCGTCATACTCATATGCTATGATATTGTTAGAGGGCCGCACTCTGAGCAGTAAGAATGCACATTGTATACGAATAAGAATGACAAAAGCATACGCACGTGCATTTGCAAAGATTCCAGAGGCCTACAGATGCGAGATTGCCCCTTAAACATCGTAAAGGTATTATTATACGCAGGAGAACTAAAGCAACCAACAAAGCTCACAGAATCGCTAAACTGAAGTGGCAATGGGCGGGGCACATAGTTCGTAAAACAGATAGCTGCCCCAAGGCGTTAAAGTTCTGGAGTATCGCGGAAGACGTAACTTAGGCAAGCCCCTCACTTGGTGGACCGATGGTCTGGTGAAAGTTACGGGAAGTCACTGGACGCAGGCAACCCAGGAGTGGTTGGTGTGGAAATCCTTAGGGGAATCCAAAGTTTAGGGATATGATAAAATGGTTTTATTATTTTAACATATCCTGGGATTTGATCAAATTACTGATTTTAACATATCCCTGCAACATATAAACTGTTAAAACTCTGTTTTGAAACTTTTTTCTACGTAACACCAATACTTTTACATAAATACTTTGCTTCAGTCTCTGGTCGAAAACTGGACAAAGCTGGTCGAAAACTGGAACATCTGGTCAAAAACTGGTAAAATCGGCATTTTGCGTATTTTTACCCATTTATTCAACAACAGTAAGAGTAAATAACAGTTTTTGTTTGTTTTTTTGAAATTAAGTGTATATACCATATATGGAGAGCTAATTTAACAACATAATTGCTACACCAACATATGTTTTTTGCTTTCCAAACTTGACAACTCCACTAATTGGTCGAAAACTGGCGGGATTACCGTACTTCCCCATCACAACAATCTTTTATTTTAATTGTAATCCAAATTTTTTTTCACTTCACTTCCTGCTTCACAGACCGCGGTGGCGCTAAACTGGAGTGAATTCCGCATGACTCTTCACCTACAATCTTTCTTCCACCTCTCGTTTGCATAAATAAAGCATTGTGTTAACAACCCATTACGTCCCCACTGCAGGGGCACGGGTCTCTTCCCATGACTCGGGAAGGTTTTAGGCCATACTCCACACACGGGGGCCAAGTCCGGATTGGTGGAGGTTGTGGGGCTAGTGGCCAACCCCAGTGTCAGAAGTTTTCAAGCCTCTTTTTTCTATAAGGCCTCTGACATGGCTTAACGACTGCTAGCGATAGCAGCCGGCACCAACGGCCTAACGTGCCTTGCGAAGCACGGAAACAGTCAAGATAAATGCCACTAACAAGTCAAACCTATCCAGGTTATGACCGTGTCTGTAGTCACTTAACATGCGTGATCAATGTGACCACGCAAGCCGCACTAAGTCACGACCGCTTCTAAATACATGAGAATGAGACATAGATAAAGCATTATGTATGTCTCATTGTACGACCTTGACACGCGCCCCGCCCGAACCTCGTTTGAAAAAATACCCTTATAAACCCAGTTTTCATAAGCCTAATGAACGGGTTACCCTTTCAAAAGGGTTACCCAAATGAAACGGTTCCCCATTCGATTGGGTAACCTATACATTTGGGATATGCTATCGAAGGGGTTTTTATTTTAAGCGCTTAATCGCGGAAGGGGTTGTCACGTCCCTGCTCGCTATGTCCCGGTTTCTTACAAAACAAACAGTTATTGGTATTAAGTTGAGATGAAGAGTTAGTTTGAGACTGATGAACCATCGGTTTTGACCTCTTAGAACACTCGCGATTCACATGGCCTTTTTGACCACAGGTAAAACATTTGATGTCAGAACGGTTTGGCTTTTGAAACTGTCTCTTCCTAGGTACTACGGTCGAACGTATTTCTTGCCTACTACGATTCGGTTTTGTGTAAATAGACAAAAACGAAACAAGATTTTCGGGAGACAAGTTGGCATTAGCGGCAGCGGCACGTACTTGAGGGCTATCGATTCCTCGAATAACGATAAGTGTCCTCAACTCATCACTTAACCCTTGCACTACCTTTAATCGTAACAAAGTGCGACGCGCATACTCGGCGAACGTCGGGTATTTATCTGACGTGGTGTTCATTGAATTAAAAAGAATGTTTGCGTAATCTAACTTACTAGGGCACAAAGGTTTAAACTCGCGTTTAAAGTTCGACCACGTCCGATCGTTGGTTACCCATTCGTTCAGCCAAAGTTTCGCATCGCCCTTTAGGCACAAGGCTACCCGCGACAAACACTCGTTATCTGTCCAGCCGTTCGTATCCCTAGCGCGATCCACCTCAGCGCACCATACATCGATGTTGTGTATAACCGGGTCAAAGTTCGACACGAAATAATTTTGTGACCTAACGGGTTGAATTGTTTTGATAGCTTCTATTAAAGCACTTGCGAGGGTAGACGCCTCAGAACAATGAGCGGCTGACGTCACGGACCTATCTTGTCTGGACGCGTTATTTGGATTTAAACTATCACGACACTCGCTAACGCGGTCAGAAGTGTCGTTAGTACTTTTTGTAGAAACGACCCGCACGCGTTGAGTCGGTGTCGATAAAACAGTTGTGGGTAAATTAACGATTGCGTTACTATTACCTGTACTTACACCGGTACCTAACGTTTTTAATGGGCTAGGCGTTTTAGGTGACAAAGAACGACGACGTTCGCGACGCCTATGACGTCGTGAAACACTACGCGATCTACGGGACAGACTACCGCGAGAACTACGCCTGGAGGAACTTGATGAATCATCACGATGACGTCGATGTCTTTCATATGAAATACCGTGCGTACGGCGGTTACGTTTTGAAACATTACGCTCCTTACTGCGGGATCTACGGTCCACGCTTGACTCACTCCGTGAATTCGATCGCGATCTAGCTCCGTACCTAACCCCTCGACTACGCGAAACACAACGCGATCGTGGTCGCGCCCGGACACGCGAGCCATTTCTTGAACGATGCCGTTTACGGCCCCGCGATACACTTCTACTACGCACCATTGGCACAACAAATACCTATGGAATTTCGTGCGTAAATCAACACACTTTCAAACTACCGTCCAGTGAAAAGAACACAAATAAATGAAACACTGCACAATAAATCTCTTGAAAATAAACCTTTACAATTTTAAAAGTGAAATGTTATTCTGTTCCTTACGTTTTATCGTGGGCTGACAGTCCTTTATCCCACTTCTGATTTTAGGGTCAGAAGTGGTTCAGAATTAAAAAAAACAATTCGACATTAACCTAATCTTTATTTAACAGCTTTAAAATTACAATTAGAAAGGAACAAACAAAACACTTCACTTACACGTTAATTTACACACGAAAATCACAATAGGCACAAAATAATGAAAATCAAGAAAAATAGCAAAGAAAATGGAAAATGGCTCACGTGACCTGGGTTGGGATCCACCACGATGTTACCGCACCGAGCGCTGCCGAGCAAATGTCGGAGCCTTCCGCCGGCCTCACTTATATATGCTCTGGCGCTGGTATGGCAAGATCGAGGTGAGGCAGGAGGGGGTTCAGCTTATAGTAGTTTAATTATCTTATAAGGAGTGTCACTAATAATCTCCTGAGCCCTATACGCATACTATTCTGTAGTTTAAGTATGTTATAAGGAGTGTTACTAATAATCTCCTGAGTCCTAAACGCATACTATTCTGTAGCTTGACTATGTTATAAGGAGTGTTACTAATAATCTCCTGAGTTCTAAACGCATACTATTCTGTAGTTGGAGTATGTTATAAGGAGTGTAACTGAAAATCTCCTGAGTCCTAAATGCATACTATTCTGTAGTTGAAGTATGTTATTAGGATTGTGTCTAATAATCTCCTGAGTCCTAAACGCATACTATACTGTATTTTAAGTATCTTATAAGGAGTGTTACTAATAATCTCCTGAGCCCTAAATGCATACTATTCTGTAGTTTAAGTATGTTATAAGGAGTGTTACTAACAATCTCCTGAGTCCTAAACGCATACTATACTGTATTTTAATTATCTTATAAGGAGTGTTACCAATAATCTCCTGAGCCCTAAACGCATACTATTCTGAAGTTTAAGTATTTTATAAGGAGTGTTACTAACAATCTCCTGAGCCCTAAACGCATACTATTCTGTAGTTTAAGTATGTTATATTGAGTGTTACTAATAATCTCCTGAGCCCTAAATGCATAATATTCTGTAGTTTAAATATGTTATAAGGAGTGTTACTAGTAATCTCCTGAGTCCTAAACGCATTCTATTCTGTAGTTTAAGTATGTTATATTGAGTGTTACTAATAATCTCCTGAGTCCTAAACGCATACTATTCTGTAGTTTGAGTATGTTATAAGGAGTGTTACTAATAATCTCCTGAGTCCTAAACGCATACTATTCTGTATTTTAAGTATCTTATAAGGAGTGTTACTAATAATCTCCTGATTCCTAAACGCATACTATTCTGTAGTTTAAGTATATCATAAAGAGTGTTACTAATAATCTCCTGAGTCGTAAACGCATACTATTCTGTAGTTTAAGTATGTTATAAGGAGTGTTACTAACAATCTCCTGAGCCGTAAACGCATACTATTCTGTAGTTCAAGTATGTTATAACGAGTGTTACTAACAATCTCCTGCGTTCTAAACGCATATAATACTGTATTTTAAGTATCTTATAAGGTGTGTTACTAATAATCTCCTTAGTCTAAACGCATACTATTCTGTAGCTGTAGTTTAAGTATGTTATAATGAGTGTCACTTATAATCTCTTGAGCCCTAAACGCATACTATACTGTAGTTTAAGTATGTTATAATGAGTGTAAATCATAATCTCCTGAGTCCTAAACGCATACTATACTGTATTTTAGGTATCTTATAAGTAGTGTTACTAATTATCTCCTGAGTTCTAAACGCGTACTATTCTGTAGTTTAAGTATGTTATATTGAGTGTTACTAATAATCTCCTGAGCCCTTAACACATACTATACTGTAGTTTAAGTATGTTATATTGATTGTTACTAATAATCTCCTGAGTCCTAAACGCATACTATACTGTAGTTTAAGTATGTTATATTGAGTGTTACTAATAATCTCCTGAGCCCTAAACGCATACTATTCTGTAGTTTAAGTATGTTATAAGGAGTGTTACTAGTAATCTCCTCAACCCTAAACGCATACTATTCTGTAGTTTAAGTATGTAATATGGAGTGTTACTAATAATCTTCTGAGTCTTAAACGCATACTATACTGAAGTTTAAGTATGTTGTAATGAGTGTAACTAATAATCTCCTGAGCCCTAAACGCATACTATTCTGTAGTTTAAGTATGTAATATGGAGTGTTTCTAACAATCTCCTGAGTCCTTAACACATACTATATTTAATTTTAATTATGTTGTAGTGAGTGTAACTAATAATCTCCTGAGCCCTAAACGCATAATTTATTGAATTTAATGTATGTTATAAGGAGTTTTTCTAACAATCTTCTGAGTCCTTAACACATACTATATTTAATTTTAATTAGGTTATAAGTAGTGTTACTAATAATCTTCTGAGTCTGAAACGCATTCTATACTAAAGTTTAAGTATGTTGTAATGAGTGTTACTAACAATCTCCTGAGTCCTAAACACTTACTATACTGTAGTTTAAGTATGTTATAAGGACTGTTACTAACAATCTTCTAAGTCCTAAACGCATACTATACTGAAGAATCAGTATGTTGTAATGGGTGTTACTAATAAGCTCCTGAGTCCTAAACATACACTATATTGAATTTTAAGTATGTTATAAGGAGTGTTACTAATAATCTCCTGAGCCCTAAACGCATACTATTCTGTAGTTTAAGTATGATATAATGAGTGTTACTAATAATCTCCCGAGTCCTAAACGCATACTTACTGTAGTTTGAGTATGTTATAAGGAGTTTTATTAATAATCTCCTGAGTCGTAAACGCATACTAAACTGAAGTTTAAGTATGTTATAGGGAGTGTTACTAGCAATCTTCTAAGTTCTTATCGCATTCTACTTTGTAGTTTAAGTATGTTATAAGGAGTTTTACTTACAATCTCCGGAGTCCTAAACGCATACTAAACTGAAGTTTAAGTATGTTATATTAAGTGTTAGTAATAATCTCCTGAGCCCTAAACGCATACTATTCTGTAGTATAAGTATGATATAATGAGTGTTACTAATAATCTCCCGAGCCCTAAACGCATACTTACTATAGTTTGAGTATGTTATAAGGAGTTTTACTAATAATCTCCTGAGTCGTTAACGTATACTAAACTGAAGTTTAAGTATGTTATAGGGAGTGTTACTAGCAATCTCCTTAGTTCTTATCGCATTCTTCTTTGTAGTTTAAGTATGATATAAGGAGTTTTACTTGCAATCTCCTGAGTCCTAAACACATACTTTATTGAATATAATGTATGTTATAAGGAGTGTTTCTAACAATCTCCTGAGTCCTTAACACATACTATATTTAATTTTAATTACGTTATAAGGAGTGTTACTTATAATCTTCTGAGACTTAAACGCATACTATACTAAAGTTAGAGTATGTTATAATGAGTTTTATTAACAATCTCCTGAGTCCTAAACACTTACTATACTGTAGTTTAAGTATGTTATAAGGAGTGTTACTAACAATCTTCTAAGTCCTAAACGCATACTATACTGCAGAATCAGTATGTAATAATGAGTGTTACTAATAATCTCCTGAGACCTAAACGCGTACTATACTGTAGTTTAAGTATGTTATAATAAGTGTTTCTACCAATATCCTGAGTCCTTAACACATAATATATTTAATTTTAATTATGTTATAAGGAGTGTTACTTATAATCTTCTGAGTCTTAAACGCATACTATACTAAAGTTTAAGTATGTTGTAATGAGTGTTACTAACAATCTCCTGAGTCCTAAACACTTATTATACTGTAGTTTAAGTATGTTATAAGGACTGTTACTAACAATCTTCTAAGTCCTAAACGCATACTATACTGAGGTATCAGTATGTTGTAATGAGTGTTACTAATAAGCTCCTGAGCCCTAAACGCATACTGTTCTGTAGTTAAAATACGTTATATTGAGTGTTAATAACAATCTCCTGAGTCCTAAACATACACTATATTGAATTTTAAGTATGTTATAAGGAGTGTTATTTATAATCTCCTGAGCCCTAAACGCATACTATTCTGTAGTTTAAGTATGATATAATGAGTGTTACTAATAATCTCCCGAGCCCTTAACGCATACTATTCTGTAGTATAAGTATGATATAATGAGTGTTACTAATAATCTCCCGAGCCCTTAACTTATACTTACTGTAGTTTGAGTATGTTATAAGGAGTTTTACTAATAATCTCCTGAGTCGTAAACGCATACTAAACTGAAGTTTAAGTATGTTATATGGAGTACTATTAGCAGTCTCCTAAGTTCTTATCGCATTCTACTTTGTAGTTTAAGTATGTTATAAGGAGTTTTACTTACAATTTCCTGAGTCCTAAACGCATACTTAACTGAAGTTTAAATATGTTATATTGAGTGTTACTAATAATCTCCTGAGCCCTAAACGCATACTATTCTGTAGTATAAGTATGATATAATGAGTTTTACTAATAATCTCCTGAGTCGTTAACGCATACTAAACTGAAGTTTAAGTATATTATAGGGAGTGTTACAAGCAATCTCCTAAGTTCTTATCGCATTCTACTTTGTAGTTTAAGTATGTTATAAGGAGTTTTACTTACAATCTCCTGAGTCCTAAGAGCATACTAAACTGAAGTTTAAGTATGTTATATTGAGTGTTAATAATAATCTCCTGAGTCGTAAACGCATACTAAACTGAAGTTTTAGTATGTTATACGGAAGATTACTAACAATCTCCTGAGTCCTAAACACTCACTATACTGTAATTTACGCGGATATCATACTGAGGCGGAATTCGGACGGGAGCGTGGAGCGACGAAATTCGCATGCGGCAGCGATCCGCTCCACCGGACGGTTTCCGTCGGAATTTCGTCGGAAGCTGCAGTACACGACGAAGGCGCGGATTCCGCGTCACCACCGGGTGGTTTCCGTCCGAATTTCGTCTGAAGTTGCGGTACACGATGATTTTTGTCATACGTTTATCTAATATTCGAACGTGTATGTATGTAACAAGGGTTGTTTTTGTTTGTAACAAGCTCAGAACAAGAATAGATATAGAAACTGAATTCCATACAATACTCCTTCAAAAAAGCAGGGTAGTACTTTATCCTATATATACGTATACTTCTTTGTCAACAGAGGTCAACCTTGAATGGTAAGACGCGATGGTTTCATATAACTATGTTTTCCATCCAGTCTAACTTGATCTATGTGTATGCAAAACCACAGCGTAAAGATTCAATCACGGAAAAACAGCAAGCAAACTCAGTAAATCAAAGCAACAAAATGTATGTTATAGAATAACGAAACGGGTTTGATTAATAAATATATTAATTTCTTAATATTTCTTTGCAAATTATCAGTATTATAAACGCAAATTGCCCGTTTTTTATGTTAAACAATTTTCGCTTAGCAGGAGTACTTTACTTACTGTTATCTTTGTGTTCAGTGGCATTCCACGTCACAGCGTTTTTAGATTAGAACAGAGTTGATAGTGAAGTCGCTTCTACTTCATTTTTTAACGAAAATTTTTTTTTCCTACGGCAAACATTCTAAGAAAAACATCGAATTGAACTATATCTTCACTAGCTGGAGGGCCCGGCTTCGCTCGGGGAGTTGATGTGAGATCGTCTGGTAGTTGGAACAAAAGATTAAAAAAAAAATCTAAGAGGTTTTTTTTATTGAATCCTTAGTCTAACAATTCACATATCTGGTTCATTAACAATCTTTTTCGTTTTCAAGGTATAAAATTATTTTAGAATTCCCTACCACATCCCCCGCACCCCAAGCCTCACCCCCTCCCGCTCCCCGAGAATTTATTTAATAACACAAGTTACAAGTCAGTGTATATAACATAATATAAATATAACATCATATACCTACTTAGGATTATTATTTCATTATTACATTATTTCGTTACAAATAATAACATTATTGAGTAAATCACATATTATAACATTTATTATGCGATAGTAGGTACCACACACTCTGTCAGTCTCTGGTTTCCATGGTACAAAAAAAAAGTAGCGACGACTCTATTTGTTGTCCTACCGACCTTGTTCTGAAGCAGTAGTTCTGTTTCGTTTTTGCGCGGATCGCGCGCGAATCGCGCCTCCGGACGGAGAAGCGGCGTCAGTGTGTGGTACCCAGCGAATCTTACCGCGTCGCCAACCGGAAGCGCGGATCCGTCGTGCGAATCGCGCCTCCGTGCGGAGAAGCGGTGCCAATGTGTGGTACCGCTTTTTTTGTATACAAATCAACATTTTACAGTACAAAGTTTAAATCCGCTCCACCGCAATTCGCCGCGGTGAGCGGAGCAGTGTGTTCTCCGCCTTAAGTATGTTATAAGGAGTGTTACTAATTATCTTTTCAATCTTAAACGCATACTATACTGAAGTTTAAGTATGTTATAATAAGTGTCACTATCAATCTCCTGAGTCCTAAAAACATACTTTATTGAATTTAATATATGTTATAAGGAGTGTTTCTAACAATCTCCTAAGTCCTTAACACATACTATATTTAATTTTAATTATGTTATAAGGAGTATTCTGAGTCTTAAACGCATACTATACTGAAGTTTAAATATGTTATAATGAGTGTTACTAATAATCTTCTGAGTCCTAAACGCATACTATACTGAAGTTTAAGTATGTTATAATGAGTGTTACTAATAATCTTCTGAGTCCTAAACGCATACTACACTAATAATATAATGAGTGTTAATAATAATCTCTTGAGCCCTAAACGTATACTATACTGTAGTTTAAGTATGTTATAATAAGTATTACTAACAATCTCCTGAGTCCTAAAAACATACTATATTTAATTTTAATTATATTATAAGGAGTGTTCTGAGTCTTAAACGCATACTATACTGAAGTTTAAGTATGTTATAATCAGTGTTACTAATAATCTTCTGAGTCCTAAACGCATACTACACTTATAATATAATGAGTGTTATTAATAATCTCTTGAGCCCTAAACGTATACTATACTGTAGTTTAAGTATGTTATAATAAGTGTTACTAACAATCTCCTGAGTCCTAAAAATATACTATATTCAATTTTAATTATGTTATAAGGAGTGTTCTGAGTCTTAAACGCAATCTATACTGAAGTTTAAGTATGTTATAAGGAGTGTTACTAATAATCTCTTGAGCCCTAAACGCATACTATTCTATAGTTTAAGTATGTAATATGGAGTGTTACTAATAATCTTCTGAGTCTTAAACGCATACTATACTGAAGTTTAAGTATGTTGTAATGAGTGTAACTAATAATCTCCTGAGCTCTAAACGCATACTATTCTGTAGTTTAAGTATGTAATATGGAGTGTTACTAATAATCTTCTGAATCTTAAACGCATACTATACTGAAGTTTAAGTAAGTTGTAATGAGTGTTACTAATAATCTCCTGAGCCCTAAACGCATACTGTTCTGTAGTTTAAGTATGTTATAATTAGTGTCACTAACAATCTCCTGAGTTCTAAACACATACTTTATTGAATTTAATGTATGTTATAAGGAGTGTTTCTAGCAATCTCCTGAGTCCTAAACATACACTATATTGAATTTTAAGTATGTTATAAGGAGTGTTACTAATAATCTCCTGAGCCCTAAACGCATACTATTCTGTAGTATAAGTATGATATAATGAGTGTTACTATTAATCTCCCGAGCCCTAAACGCATACTTACTGTAGTTTGAGTATGTTATCAGGAGTTTTACTTATAATCTCCTGAGTCGTTAACGCATACTAAACTGAAGTTTAAGTATGTTATGTTGTATAAATATGTTACTAGCAATCTCCTAAGTTCTTATCGCATTCTACTTTGTAGTTTAAGTATGTTTTAAGGAGTTTTACTTACAATCTCCTGAGTTCTAAACGCATACTAAACTGAAGTTTAAGTATGTTATATTGAGTGTTACTAATAATCTTCTGAGTCGTAAACGCATACTAAACTGAAGTTTTAGTATGTTATAAGGAAGATTACTAACAATCTTCTGAGTCCTAAACACTCACTATACTGTAATTTAAGTATGTTATAAGGAGTGTTACTAATTATCTTCTCAATCTTAAACGCATACTATACTGAAGTTTAAGTATGTTATAAATAAGTGTCACTATCAATCTCCTGAGTCCTAAACACATACTTTATTGAATTTAATATATGTTATTAGGAGTGTTTCTAACAATCTCCTAAGTCCTTAACACATACTATATTTAATTTTAATTATGTTATAAGGAGTGTTCTGAGTCTTAAACGCATACTATACTGAAGTTTAAGTATGTTACAATGAGTGTTACTAATAATCTTCTGAGTCCTAAACGCATACTATACTGAAGTTTTAGTATGTTACAAGGAGGGTAACTAACAATCTCCTGAGCCCTAAACGCATACTATTCTGTAGTTTAAGTATGTTATAAGGAGTGTTACTAATAATCTCCTGAGCCCTAAAAAAATCTTTGCAATTTCAAAAAATCGAAAAATGAGAGAAGTGTATCATGAAGAGCCCCATTATAGGTTTGTACACTTATTTTGTTACACTACACGCCGTATGAATTTTTCATTCAGAATTGCAATATAGGATTGCATACCATTGCATAATGATACTATCATAATAATCTCGAAATAACGGGGAAAAATAGTCTTTGGGATCTGTTAATATCTTACAATGAATGCGGGGTCCAACTTAGGCATTTTCTGATCTTGCCTGCCTCGATTCTACCGTCATCTTAAGATTCGCCGCCAAACATAAATGTTAACAGCAGTCAGCATGAGAAATTTGACATTATCCAACACGTACAAAAAAATAGCCAGCTCCCCATTGCGTTGGGAATCGTGTTAAGCCAGCTTCCACCTTTTGACATCATAAGCATTTACCATCAGATGAGCTGATGCCAAAAAGCGGACCAGACACTATCAGTAATAATGACAGTATTTTCAAGTAATGACAATATACTGACATTATACTGACAGTGTAGTGGTTGGAATGATGGTCTGACGCATACTAAACGATGGAATGTCATTATACTGATGTAAAAATACTGTCATTATTACTGATAGTGTCTGGGCCGCTAAAGATTACCATTTGTGTATTAAAAAAAAATACAATGTGTCCAGTGTAATTTCTGGCGTTTTAGTTTTAGGTCAACGCTAAAACGCTGCAGTGCATGGAAAATGCAAATGTACTTAATTAAAACAGACTCTAGACTCTGGAGACCTAGAGTCTAGACCTTCTGTTTGTTCTCGACAAACAACTACCTAATTTATGTTCAAACCTCTGGCTATAGCTCCTAGGTCTGAGCTAAGTTCTAACTCAGAATAATTAAGTGTTCCTACCAAGTTACGTATCAGAGTTACACCTGATACTCAGTTAGGTAGTAATTAATTTGTTTTTGTTTGTGTAAGTAAGTATTTCGTTACTTTTACAAATTTGTACGAAACGCCGTAGGTTGAACGAATTAGAATTTTGTCTATATTCTAGAGTCGATACTGGTTTTTTCATAAGAATATAAGATCCTTCTAAAATACCGGAAAAAAATTAACCGTGGCTATAACCATGAGTATAAACTCATGGTACTGAACAACTTTCACCAAGGAACCTCAATTTCAAAATATTATTAGACTTCCCATTCAAAGTTGGAGAATCACTTGACCAAATGGTATGAGACGTTATTATTTTGCGAATTCAGTACCTATAAGTAGGTTCTTTTGGAAAAACCATACGTAGAAGCCGTAGTTTTTTTCAGATATCAGGAAGGACCCTATGCATGGTGTAAAAATACCGTCCTGGAAACTTTAACAGGATGTTCTTCAGAATTAGCGAAATAGCTGATCAATGTGTATGAAGTTTAAATATTTCAACTGTTATTATTATCATAGCTTTTTTTACGCTCAATTGGTAAGCCCTTGGCATCATCTCACCTGATGGTAAATGATGATGATGCCGACGTTTGAAGCGACTTACCAAGATTCCCCAATGCAATGGGGAACTGGCTATCTTATTTTCATGCCGGAACACATAAAAGCTGTTAACATTGATTTTTGGCGGCAAGACTTAGATAAGATGGTGGTAGCTAGCCAGGCGGGCTCAGAAAACGCGCTACCACCAACCAAACCGAGTCCTACAAAGTTGGACCCCGCCGGGAATCGAACCCGCGACCTCCTGATAGATATGAAGGGAGTGGACAAGCCACAAGGCTTCTTCTTTTTCTTCGTCGTTCCCTCATTGCTGAGGATCGTGATGTGATCCTTCACTGGATGCGATTACTACACCTACGGAGGCGGTTAAAATGGCCTTTCCTAGTTTCTAGCTTCGAGGAAAATAATTTAAAAAAATTACAATTTCATCTGTAAAAGCAGAAGTCACTGTTACTTTGTTTAAGGTATTTAATAAGGACATTATTAGTATAAAATCGTTACCGTTATCAATGTTTCTCATAAGCCCCTTATTCCAAACGACTGGAATTGCTCAAGGCGTTGTCGGGAACTGTCCTCAAATGTAATTTTAGGAAGATGCGGGCTACTAAGCTCTTGACTCGCTTACTCAAGAGTTTCATGTACTTAATGTACTATTAGGGCGTAACTATATACTCCAAAATTACCCGTTACGACGCTCCTTGTAACGAATATGAGCTTGAACTGTCATAATTTAGGGGAAATTGCACCATCCGGTTTGTGTTACAACCGTGTTATAAGTAAGATCTACTCTAGATACTTACTTGTAATTTGTGTTTGTGACGTTGCTACAGGGTTACATTGTCCCTTCAAATATCTATCATCAAATTTTATCTGTCATTCGTTTTGTGGCTGTCGTACGCATGGAATCTGAGAATAATATGCTTTAATTTTAAAGACAGGGTGTTAAAAAAGTGCGTTTGAAATTTTACGGGGTCACTCTGAATCAAGTAAGTATAGAACACAGAAAAAATCCGATGTAATTTTTTTTCAGTTTCCAGTACGAAAACTGAATAGTGAATCAAGAATTTGTATAGGAAAACTGTCAAAAAAAGGTTTTTTTCAGTATTTTTCATGTATTCTATACTTGATTCTGAGTAACCCCTTCAAATTTCAAATGCAGTTTGGAAAGGAGCTTTTTTTTATGACAGAGATGGCAAACGAGCAGACGGATCACCTGAAGGTAAGCGATTACCGCCGCCCATAGCTTTGTCTTTTGCTGTCATATCTATGAAAACAGAAGTCACATTATAATGCAGGAGCGAGGAATTGCAGAGCATCCGGTACGGATAATTTAGGTTCAGAAGACTATGTCAGGAGTATTGATCAGTTGGTATGATTTTTTTTTGCGATTTCAGTATAGGTTCCATAGAAAAAGTTGTTCAGTTTCATGTATAGAACACCTTACGTTTAAATGAAGTACTGAAGTAGGCTCCCAAATGAAATATATTATGTATTAAGCAGTGTTGTACACAAAAACCACACGTAATTCAATTAATTTTATTTAAAATTTAATAAATATTAACAAATTATTTCATAATGAATAATTTATTTATACCGTACTCGGTATTTTACAAAACTGTTTTAAATTATCTTAGATTCAATTTATATGTATCTACCTTAGGTTTTATCCATTATTATACATGGTACTTAGATACGAAACATGTATGTACATTGGTAAGACGATATAGGTAAGTTACTGTTTCCGTATACAGGTGAAGGTTCTATTAATTGAAATGATATAATATGATTTTGATACAATTGCAAACAAAGTTTTTCATACAAATCATACGTCTTTTTGTTAATTTAACACTTTAAATAACATGTATAAACATTTAAACACATGTATAAAGCGGAATTATTAAATAAAATATGTCACGAAGTAAGTAGGTACTTATAATTGTAAAAAAACAAAATAACATACATTCAATTAGGTACAAAGTATCGATCTGATGTCCTGAAGGCAATTGTTCAATATTATTTTAAAAGGTTTCATAGAATTTGCAGAATTATTCATTAATTCTTTTATACAACGTGTTACAGGAAATCGTTTTACACGGAGGCCCTCAAAACAGTTTTATCTAAACATATTATAATAAGATTTAACTATTTTTAATAGTATAGGAAAATAGATATTTGCTCAACACATACCTAATATGTACGATGATAAATATTAAAATATATTTTTGTCACGTAACTTGATACCTTAAAACTAATATAAATACTAAAGAAATGCATTTTTCACAAAATCATAATTGTAAGATATACTTATTGATTATTGAAATGTTTTCCTTGCTACAGGTGTTGTTTTTTCATTATTTAATACTTTCAGGGGTATACACGATATTGGTGCCAAAAATAAGAAATCAAACATGTTTTTTTTTTCAAAAAAGTACATCATACAAATTCATACAAGACATTTAACAGACTCAATGGCTCAGTAGTTAGCACTCCTGAATACTGATCTTCGAGCATATTCTTTTAAGACAGATTTAAAAAAATATACTTTTCGGCTTTATATCATAAGTATACGCTGAGCGTCATCATGAAATAATATAAACAGAAGCCTGATGTTTCTTGCCGACATTTCAGGTGTGATAGGGGGTCGTCCATTAATCACGTGATGTTTTTTTAGCAACTTTTTAGACCCCCCTCCCCCCTGGTGATACGTGGTGAGATTTTAGACTACCCTAGATTTTAGACTAGGGCCCCTACCCAAAATCACGTGTATTTTTTGGAAGGTACGAAATATTATCTTTAAATACACGTATATGTAATTTTATTCTGGAAAATTAAGACATTAAGGTTGCAGGGTGTTTCTGACTGCCTGAAGCCGTTACGAACCTTGGGATGAGTTAAAAACAACGTAACAACAACAGTCCGATATTTGGAACTTACTCTAGAAATTACGCGTTCAACGAAAAAATTAATACAAGTGATATCTCACTACACCCCCCACCCCCCTTTTGATATTTGTTGATTTTCTCTGAACTCCTCCCCCCTTTTTAGGGTTCCGTAGCCAAATGGCAAAAAACGGAACCCTTATGGATTCGTCATATCTGTCTGTCTGTCTGTCTGTCTGTCTGTCTGTCTGTCCGTATGTCACAGCCACTTTTTTTCCGAAACTATAAGAACTATACTGTTGAAACTTGGTAAGTAGATGTATTTTGTGAACCGCATTAAGATTTTCACACAAAAATAGAAAAAAAAAACAATAAATTTTGGGGGCTCCCCATACTTAGAACTGAAACTCAAAAAAAATTTTTTTCATCAAACCCATACGTGTGGGGTATCTATGGATAGGTCTTCAAAAATGATATTGAGGTTTCTAATATCATTTTCTTCTAAACTGAATAGTTTGCGCGAGAGACACTTCCAAAGTTGTAAAATGTGTGTCCCCCCCCCCCGTAACTTCTAAAATAAGAGAATGATAAAACTAAAAAAAATATATGATGTACATTACCATGCAAACTTCCACCGAAAATTGTTTTGAACGATATCTAGTAAGTAGTTTTTTTAATACGTCATAAATCGTAAACCGCAATTTACCTTTCATTCAAGTTACAACGAACTACAAAAACTTTTATATTATGTTACTTGCTGCTACGGAACCCTTCATGGGCGAGTCCGACTCGCACTTGGCCGCTTTTTTGAGCCTCACGTGATTAATGGACGACCCCTAGTCTAATATCATACCTGAAATGTCAGCAAGTAACATCCTGCTTATGTTTATATTATTTCATGATGACGCTCAGCGCTCAACGCGAAAAAGGAACATGCGATTTTAGATCTTATGCTGTAACTTCGAACACATCAGTGCTATATATACACGTATAATATATTATTTACAAATTTTATTATTCTTACTTGATTTTAAAATATACGATTTCACAGTTAATTGTCGATACTTACTTAATTTTATACATTTGCAAAATAAAATAAACTTTAATCTTATTTATCCATTGTTTGTATACAAAAATAGAAAAACATTATGGAATAGTCGTGTAAAATTATCGTCATAAATAATTTTAAAAAATCATTAATATTTACAGTAGCAGAATAAGGTCAAGCTTCATTATTAACTTAATTTTAAAACTTATTTTTAATTCCATAAAACTTTTTTTTAGGTTGTGATATTAAGAATTTAAATATTTTTTTATATGACAGTATCTACCGAAGGCTCTCTGATGATTAGTAAATATCATCAGCATCGCCTATCGTTGCCAGGCATGCGACACTTCATCATCATCAACCAAAAGATGTCCACTGCTGAACAATAAGGCCTCCCCCAAGGTTTTCCAAAAAGTTTCCATGCTAACCGGTCTTGCGCTGCTTGCATGCATGCATGTATAATTTATGGTAAATTAATCAAAATAAGTATGTATTAGAAATAGGTCACAGTATAAAAATAGAAATAAATAAATTGGAATACAAAGTGAAATCTCATGTAATTAAATACGAGTAGGTACAATATCAATTTGTGGTCCTAATTTCAAGAAATTCATCCACCTTTATAAAAAGCTTCCAGTCCGAGATACACTTTTCAATCTGCTTTCGAAACATTTTAGTGCAGCGTTCGAAACATATCAGCGTCATCATATTACTTTGATGATTATCGTTTTAGTAACTACCATGATAGTTATCCTTCGAACTCTAATTCAGTTATGTCGCTTCCACACTGTCAATCTTTAGGCTATAAGGAGTATTCTACACTGTACCTCTGCTAACAATTACTCGATAACTTCAGCAGGACCGGAAGCTGTCGTTAGCCAAAAAGAAGCTTTCCGTGCTGGAAGCGTCCTTGACGTCGACGTTTGTCTCCAACAGCTTCATGCCGTTCTCGCTCTCGCAGCACTTCGGGAAAGGCGCGGTGCTGTCCGTCTTATACACTAGGGATTTTCTAGAACAAAAATAATCCATTTGCAATATCGTATCGGTATTAGTTTTATCATGTAAGGATAGAAAGTGTAAATCGGTTAGCTAGCAAAAGAAGTTCTTTCAGAAAGCAAGCTTTTATAAAAAATGTATTGAGGCGAGTTTATTTTGGACTCGAAGTTACTTCTCGCTCCGCTAACACTTCCCTAGACATTAACAGAAAAGTTTGCCCTGTGTGGGGATCGAACCCACGACTCTCGGATCAGAGGTTAGGATCGCTAACCACTTTGAGTGTAGTACAAGTTCTGAATGGTAGAATGATGGCAAGGACTAACCACTTGGGATGAAAAACAGTATGTAATAATAATATAATAATAATATCCGGGGCAAATCACACACGGTCATCTGGCCCCAAACTAGGATTCCCTGTACTATGAGAACCAGAGACTGATATACATACACATATACATATATAGATATAATACATACATACATATATAGATATAATACAATCAGAGCAAACAGATCTGCTCATCACAGAAATGTTTGCCCTGTGTGGGGATCGAACCCACGACTCTCGGATCAGACGTCAGGAGCGCTAACCACTTAGACACCGAGCCAGTATGTGGTTTCGGTTATTAAATGAATTTTCTACTCTTTTTTCGTTTCTTAAATGAACTTTTAATTGGCTTGAACTTTTGGTTTTAAGGGCGCCGTAAACAAACGTAACGTAATTCCGGAGATAGGAAGGAGTCCAGCCAGGTTTTGGAATCCTGTTACGTGGGAAGAAGGAGAATTGAGTTATGCGTTACTAGCGAGAGTTCAAATCTATGGACGGTTCCAGCACGATATTCCATTGATACTTCGTTTTAGTTCCTTAGACTCGAATCTAGTTACTACAAACTCAATATGGTTTGTTTGTTTATTTGTTTTTAAACTCTTTATTGTATCAAAAGAAATACAATACATAAAAAAACAGGACAAACATCCTGTAGCTCCTAAAGTCCTATAAATTGTAGTTCCAATACCTGTAGTTTTCTTTGGTTTTCAGCTGGTTGTTGTTAGCGGCCGCGCGCTGGCCGCGCCGCCCTCAGAGTTTCGAGGACCCGTTGCTAAGAAGACGGACGCTGCTCTCGCGGCCAATGCTGGTGCTGTCAATACAGATACCATTTAAAAATGTTGGAAAACTCATTATTTTATTATTAGTTTCTCTGTGTCGCGCTTTGTAACTCGCTAAACCGAACTTCGTATTGGTCATAAGGTGCGCAGATAATTATCCAGATATCTACGGTATTGAGGAAAGTAGATGCATGGATAAATTATTTATTAAAGTGCTAAGAAAATCTCATTATTCTATTAAGATAGAAATAAAGGAATAAACTAACGGGATTTATTGATGTTAGGGTCAGTTTCGAAATCAACATCAGTATACGGTGATCTTGTTATTAATCAATACAAGAAGATTCTAATGAAGTAAACACTTAACTTCTATGTAAGCGTACGAATTGATCTTTCGAAATATCTTACTTTATTTTTAAACATAAATTAAAAAGCTTTGAGATCTCTTTTTAAGTCGTGACACACACAATTATTCGACGAAATAAATCATTTACTGAATTAGCAAAATGGTATCATATTGAGGTGATTGGCGCATCTCTTGCATTACTTACGTCCTTGGCACCATACTGATGTTGGTCTTCCTGCTGGAATGGAGCCTTCTAGACGTAGAAAGAGACATTGACCCCCGCCCCGTCCTGTCGTGAGGAGAGCCGCCTTTGCACAAGAGGTACCTGAAATTTCAACACTTATAGACAGAAATTCTTGAGGATTCAACAAAAAAAAGAAGAAAAAATAGGAAAACTTCAGGTTACACCCCGTATTTTAATGAATGCAGAATGATTGAAATATATAATGAAAGCTTATCCACTGACCTATTGAAGTGTTTTCTGAAGATCCCGCTGGTGCAGTAAAGCGCGATAGGGTTGACACAGCTGTTCAGGAATGACAGACAGAACCCTATGATGCGCAGAGCATGCCACCAACCATTGTAGTCATCAGGCGCTGTAGGGCTGCAAACATTTTTTTGTCAGTAGATGTATGTATAATATTTATATAGACTTTAAATTAGTTTCTTAGTGCATGTGATCATGAAAGGAAAAGGAAAGTTGCTTTTTGTTATGAGAACATGCATAGCCTTTCGTATCAAGAACTAATTTAAAGTCACCTATATTTCTTCAAGTACGTATATTATGTGTATGTTAGCGTTATACATCTGTGATGTAATATACAGGGTGTAACAGAAGTGTGTGACAATACTTCAAGGTTGGCTTTTACCCATCAAACTGAACAACTTTTGTTCTACAACTTTGTTGAAATCGCAAAAATTTTGTTGGACTTTTCATATAAATCGATCAGCTGGCGAACCAAGTTTGTATGAAAAGTCCAAAAAATTTTTTGCGATTTCAACAAAGTTGTAGAACAAAAGTTGTTCAGTTTGATGGGTAAAAGCCAACCTTGAAGTATTGTCACACACTTCTGTTACACCCTGTATAGGTATGTGTCACTATTAGGTATAAAGAGTTCCTCGGGGAAAGTTCTTCAAAATGACCATAAATTCCCACAGTAAATTCAAAGGATCAGTACATAAAGGTACTTATCTAGTCATTTCTAAATTAAAAGCCGTTGCGTTTCATAAACCAATGTTAATTTTTCTTGCCTTTATTTTTATTATTTCAGCTCAGGTACTGTTCATAATTAATTAGCCTTATAATTAATATACTTTGACGATACTTTGACTTTGATGAACCGTAGCTTTGTATAGTCTCCTTTAAATCGTTGTTCATATTATGCTAGCCGAGATGACATTTTGTAATTAATTTGTGACGTGCTGTTTACCTTAGGAGTGTGAATTCTTACCAGTAATAGAACCACATCATAAAAACGTGCGAGGGTAGGAAGCAAGCCGCGAAGACCAGTACGAAAGCCAGTACCGTTAGCGCTACCTTCCTCCTTGCTCGCATCTGTGAAACAATTTATTTAGTTAGTTAGAAAGAAAGAAAGAAAGAAAACCATACGTATATTTACGTATATTTATTATTATTTTAACCGCCTCTGTGGCCCAGGAGCTAGTTCGCTCACTTCATATCAGGAGGTCGCGGGTTCGATTCTTGGTGGGGTCCAACTTTGTCGGACACAGTATGGTTGGTGGTAGGGCATCTTTTGCGCCCGCCTGGTTACCTACAATCATCGCACGCGACGACGATGACGAGAAAAAAAGAAAATTTCTTTGATAACTGTTTCAGAAACTCATTACTATAGCGGCCGAAAGGGTTTTGTAACTGTTATCTTGCATCGAGCTCGACCACAGCTTTCTCTACGCCTCATGATGATATCCGAGTTGCTCAAATATTTGACATAAGCCTCTTCAAAAGCTGCCACTTGCTAGAAGAAAAGTAAAAAGTAAGTAATAGGTACACTGATTAATTATTATATATTTATCTGCAGCCATTTTATCAATATTTTGGGTCAAGCCACAAAGCTACCTTAATTCAAAAATGTTTTATATTCTGTTACATCTTAATTTTATTGTCAAGATAATAAATAAAGAACGTTAACTCTTTCGATATTTTCAATAGAACTAACAAAAGGCAAACCATAAAGATCAAAACTAATCGAGACATTACGGGGGCCAGGTCGTTTCTTTCCCTCAAATATGGTTGAGTGGAGCGATGGTTGTATCTAGATTTTGAACTTCATAACATCGATAATTCGATATCCGTTTAATAAAACTTTTCACGCAGCAATCTTTGATTAGTGTACCATAAAATTCTATGCCTGCGGTCCTACATAAAATATTATCGTAAATTTTAATTCGTATTTCAGTTCAAAATTATAATTACCTTTCTCAGAAAGTGCGATCTATTTAACCTTAATTTGATTGTTTGATTCGAAACTTAAATTTATTTATCCACAGAATAACTCTTTATCATTGTAAAACGATTTGAAGCGAATTTACGAATATTTAACTTTTGTAACTTTTGAATTCTTACTCAGAACGGTTTTTCCAACTTTTTGTCTTTAGGTTCACATCTAAAGAAATTTGAGGTTCACGCATAGTTGGTAAGATATTATATTAATCGTTCTTAGTGCTGTTTTATAAGATAAAAATAGCCTTCCGTTGTCTATAGCTTGCCAAACTTGGCAGAGAACCTATAGCGGTTTCATAAACTTGCTTACTACGCGTTTGCTACAAGTTTACTAGTATTATAATATCTGTGGCTACAACTTTGCCGGAACCACCCACTGCGACTCCCCACACCGCACCTTAAGCAATACAGATATCTGCGTAATACCTTATTAAGGTTTTAAGACGACAATATTAGAGCAGGTCAGTTGCAACTAATACCAAAAATATAAGGATTAGAGGCAATAAAACAACGGATTGTGGCTAGGATTCTTTCTCACCTGCCGCTGCGTCCCCTGCATCTCCCCGGGCACGTTCTTAGTACTCAACACGAGGTGCCTGGCCATCAGGATGTAGAAGAGGGCGATGACGGCTAGTGGCAAGGAGTAGTACACCAGGAACCTGATGAGCACCATGATGCGGGGATAGTCCTCGCCCCACTCCGGCGGGTACGGGTAGCAGACGAGGAACTGGGGATAGAGTAGTGTTGGTCATTCAGTGGTAATATTGTAAATAGCTTAAATTAAGATACAGTCATGTCATTGAATCAGGATATTTTTTTTTTCAATGCCAGATACCTGAAAAACATGCTCCTTTTGGGGCAGTTGGAATATTTTGTTTGCCAGAACATAGTAAAGAAAGATAAGAAATATGGAATTGAACAACTTTCCCCAAGGACCAGCCCAAAGAAACAATCGAGTCAAAAAGATTTCCATACTAATCGTCAATAAGAGGTTAATAATTGATAAGACAAACTGATAACTTTGTATGGAATTTTAATTTGTGTTTGAGTGAATGGTGTGATGTCTGTCGTGTGCAAACTCCAATGAACACTGAGGTCATGATTTCAAACATTATTTTTATTTTCATTTTCGTTTTAGTTATTTGAACTGCCTTCGTGAGGGCTAGACCACTCGCTTTAAATAATGAGGTCGTAGGTTCGATTCGTACAGGGCATTTTCTGAGCCTAGCCAGCTATCATCATCTTGTCTAAATCTTGCCGCCAAACATGAAAATAAGATACCCAGTCAGTTTTATGTTGTGTTCAGCGTTTCCATATTTGGCATCATCATCACCATCCGGTGAGATGATGTCAAAGGATAAGGATAATGTATGTATTTATATAAATATTTATGTGTATATTTATTTATTTATTATTGTATTACTAATTAGATTTGTTTATTATTATTAAATTGCTAATATTGTTTAAATATAAGTTTAATTAAATTAGGTTTATATTGTCTTGAACATAAATTATAATTATTTCATTTTTCAATGTTACTCGCGTTGTTCCTCTGCTTCGTGCCTTTTTTCCGGACTACGGGTTGTCTGGAAGAAATCGCTTTTAGCGATAAGACCGCCCAGATTGTCGATTTGTTTCTTTTTATTGTGTTATTATATGTTTGTATGTTTCTTGTATGACAATAAAGAGTATTTGATTTGATTTGATAACCAAATGAGGACGTTTGCCGCCGGCTTGGACTGTCCCTTCCTGAAGCACTGGGTGGAGATAGTCACTGGTGTGACGAAATGATCTTTTTATAATAAACATGTAATTTCTAAGGCATACTGACATAGGTTAAGTTTTAATTGTGTTACTATTTTAAGGATTATGGTCCGAAATAAATGCTTATAATTATTTATTATTTAAATGTGAATAAAATAATACCGGGCTTTAAAAAAATATTTGTGGAGTCGAAGAACCTAATGTGGAACTATAGGGCTTTAAAAATTAATTTATTCTTCAAATTTCGCAGTCAAGCACATAATTCTAGCAACCCAGTCCTCATAACTTTGCCGGAGGCGGCGGCCACAAACTTCTTGTTGGCGTTTGTGGCTTAAGGACCACGATTTATCGATATTACTCGAAATGACACACGAATATATACCCTTTTGAGACCAGCACAAAGCATAAAGTTGCTTCAATACAGGTCTTATTGGAGGGTCTCATATTGAATTTATTGAGTTAGATGAAGATTCTATAGAGCCGCGAACGCGTATAATAAGTACTCTTATATGACTATATTTGTGCGATTTTACTTAGTTATATTATATATTTATTTAGCGATAAGACCGCCTTTGTACACGCAATCCAATACTTTATTTGTTGTGTATTTCCTTATGTGCAATAAAGCATTAATACAATACAATACAATATTTTCTATGTAGGTTTATACTATCTTTGGATGTTTACGACTAAATTTGAGCTAAAAATTGTAAATAGTGGTGTCGATTTGGTGTTTACGATTAATCTTATTTGACAGGGCTAAACTTAATTTAAGCATCCTATCCTTGTCTTTTCGATACATAGAGAAAAAGGCAAAACACTTAGATTAAGTTTAAATCTGTCAAATAAGTTTAATCATGAAAACCGAATCGACACCAGAGTGTACTTAAAACAGAGAGATTAGAATCAGTTTCTTCAGGGAAATATTATGTGTAACTATTATATTATCAGCAGATATTTTATATTCACTATTGTTAATCTTCATAACGTCGAAAGTAAAAGTATATTTTCAGAAGCTTTTGACGGTGTATTTTTAGAGGCTTAAAGACAAACTCAATCTCAATAAATCATATAAAAAACCGGCCAAGTGCGAGTTGGACTCGCGCACCGTGGGTTCCGTATAAATTCATAATCACACAACATAGTAATTTGCGGTTTACGATTTATGACGTATTAAAAAAACTACTAACTAGATCTCGTTCAAACCAATTTTCGGTGGAAGTTTGCATGGTAATGTACATCATATATTTTTTCTAGTTTTATCATTCTCTTATTTTAGAAGTTACAGGGCGGGGAGACACATATTTTACCACTTTGGAAGTGCCTCTCGCGCAAACTATTCGGTTAAGAAAAAAATGATATTAAAAACCTCAATATCATTTTTGAAGACCTATCCATAGATAGGTACCCCACACGTACAGGTTTGATGAAAAAAAAATTTTTGACTTTCAGTTCTAAGTATGGGGAACCCCCAAAATTTATTGTTTTCTTTTTCTATTTTTGTGTGAAAATCTTAATGCGGTTCACAGAATACATCTACTTACCAAGTTTCAACAGTATAGTTCTTATAGTTTCGGAAAAAAGTGGCTGTGACATATGGACGGCCAGACAGACAGACAGACAGACATGACGAATCCATAAGGGTCCCGTTTTTTGCCATTTGGCTACGGAACCCTAAAAATGAAGAATCTTGCAAAATATTTATGGAAGTTATTCTTTATGCAATTATGTTTTTCTGATATTTATTATACAGGGTGTAACAAAATTGGTCTAAGACCCGTTAACTGGAGATTCTACTCATCGCACTGAATAACTATTGTTCTACGACTTTGCTCAAATCGCAAAAAAAATGTCGGACTCTCCAAACAAATTGATCATCTGTTTTGCTATTTTCAACCGACTTCAAAAAAAGGAGGAAGTTCTCAATTCGTCGGAATCTTTTTTTTTTTTATGTATGTTCACCGATTACTCGAAGACGCCTGAACCGATTTCGAAAATTCTTTTTTTGTTTGAAAGGAAAGTTCACAGGTGGTCCCATATAAATTTTATCGAAATCGATTCAGCGGTTTTTGAGAAAATCAACAAAACATAGCAAAATTGGAGTTGTTGCGATTGAAGTCGGTTGTTTTTAACGTATTCAGCGTGGTCAATTATCATAATTGTATGGAGAGTCCATTTTTTTTGCGATTTGCGCAAAGTAGTAGAACAAAAGTTGTTCAGTACGATGAGTAGAATCCTCAGTTAATGGGTCCTACACTAATTTTGTTACATTCTGTATATATTATACACTTTTGGTCCCGTATATAAAATCTTTTTTCAAATGTCAAAAACGACAATTTGTTCTAAAATGTTTGAAAATGTGAACGATGGCGTCATTGTGTAATGTAGTAGTTTGTATTTAATACGATTTTTTTTATATTAAAAATTGTACATGTAATAAAATTCAAGGCGAGTAAGTTTTTTGCAGTTTCAATAAAAGAGCTAGTTAGTGAACAATATTTTCATAATTAATTTGCTTTTCATGCAGTCAATTACCCTATTCGAACGAAATTTTTTATGAGTATAGATTGAAACTACAGTAGTAGCATCTTAAATACTTTATTATCCTAAAAATGAGGTTTTACAGAGGTGAGACAGCCAAAGAGAGAACGTTTACCTCAACTTCCACGCTCACGAAGTACCTATTATGATCCTTCAGCCTTTTCACCTCCACAATTGAAATAATTGCGCTGCCCGAGTTTAGTTTTGCCTTTTTTGATGAAAGTTTTTAAGAACTAAAACGGCTGGTGAAAATGCGATTTCAAAATTTACCTTTAAATAGAATGGACGACTCCTGAGACCCCGATCGACCTCGCACGACTTTCCGGAACGTGTATTTTTTTGAGATGTGACAAGACACATGTCCCATGGCACGAAATGTGTCACAAAATATTACATATCTACGATCGACGGATAAAAAACGTATGAGACACAGACAAGATATCTGCTTGATTATTAAGGATGTGCTATAAGTAGGAAGCCTTTACAAGTTCCACAAAAATGATTGCGTCTTTTGTGTGACATGGAGAGTGATCTATACTATTAAAATTACCTGTAAATCGGTGCGTTCGTCGATAAACATCCGCAAATAGGAGCCGAAATAGGCGGGTGCGGCGAGCATGGCGGCTACCAGCCATATGGCCACCGCAGCCGCCACCGTCAGCCGAGCGGTCGGCGCGCTCCGACCTGGAGCAAGCCATAAACTGGATGTTAACCAACCTGCTTGGTGGGGTTGACGACGAACGCCCGCAAGTATGACCCGATGTAAGCCGGGGTGGCCAGTAGAGCGGCCAGCACCCATATACCCACGGCCGTGGCTACCGTGAGCCGAGTGGCCCGCTTGCTGCCACCTGCAGCAAACAGCAAATGGCAACACTTTAGACAGTCTGCCACGGAATGTAAGAACAACATTAATTAAATTTCCCCGTTAAATATTGGTTTTGTAATTTAATCATAAGGGGCTAAAAATACCACTCTCGAAAACTTTAACAGAGTGATCGTCTACTCATTAAACTGAACAGCTTTTCTTATAAAACCTATACAACGTCGCAAAAAATTAACTTTTTATACAAAGATCAGCCAATCAGCCAATCATTTTATATGGAGGCCAAAATCTTTTGAGAAATCAGTGTGTGTTCCTTGAGAAACATGGTTCAGTTTCAGAAGAGATACCATCCGTTTAAATTTCCGGCAATGGTCTTATATTCTTCTTACTGTGTGACACAAGTTACGCGTGGTCTTGCTGGCTTCATACTAGGACTCCCTGTGTTATAGGAACCAGTGGCTTAAATACATTGAAATAACACAAAAATATGCTTGTAGAAGGTTTTGCGAAGGACCTGAAACTGAGATGTCTCCAAGGGCTTCCCAATTCCCAAAAAAGTGTAAAAAAAAAACTGGGGCTTCACTCATCATACCTACTTAATAACTTTTGTTCTATGGCTTTGCTGAAATCGCAAAATATTTTTTGGATTCTTAATACAAATTGGTCAGCTGAATGGCCAATAGGGTATGAAATGAAAATATTTTATTCGAAAATTGTAATAGAATTGAATAGAAGCAGTAATAGAAGTGAATGGAAGTGACTGTTGTGCGGCTGTCGGTGTGGCGACAAGAGCCCAGCTTTTAAATTAGAGAAGAAGAAAAAGCTAGCAGTGTACACTTTTCGAACGTCATACTTCGTTACTACCACTCGCAAATCGTATACCCACTGTTACAGGAAGTGTTTGCGGAGTGAGAAGAAACGACGGGTTCAAAGAGTAACACATTTTTTCAAAACATTACATCTTAATGCTAGGTCAAGAGATAAAATGTCATGTCTGAATAAAAATAAAAAGAACAAAAAAAGGATACAAAAGAGATAAGGTGACCGCATCAACAATCTTCCACAAAATTACTCTTTTATTGAAATTTACTGGCTTGGAATTTAATATCTTGTACAATTTTTTCTTAATATTTAAACATTTCTTAATGCGAATGTTCGCTATTTCAAAAATTTTTTGAACAAATTGTGGTTTTCGACATTTGATATAAAAGTAACTCAGATGACTTTATTTCATTGCAGTTAACATCCCTATTCGGAGAATTCGAAATAGCCTAAGCCTTCTCCTTGACTTCCCTGAACGTCACCTTTCCTCAATTTAATACGTAATGTTTATCCTCAATAGTTTTTCTACGCTTTCGTTCATTGGCATTTCCGTTCGAATGTGGTGAATATTATTGTAACCCTTACTTTTCAACCGACTTCAAAAAAAGGAGGAGGTTCTCAATTCGTCGGAATCTTTTTTTTTATATATATTTTTTTAATGTATGTTCACCGATTACTCGAAGACGCCTGAACCGATTTCGAAAATTCTTTTTTTGTTTAAAAGGGTATACTTCACAGGTGGTCCCATATAAATTTTTTCGAAATCGATTCAGCGGTTTTTGAGAAAATCAACAAAAACATAGCAAAATTGGAGTTGTTGCGATTGAAGTCGGTTGTTTTTAACGTATTCAGCGTGGTCAATAATCTATCTTCCACTTCGCACCAAAACAGATTATATTTATATACCTACTCCACTCTACTGAACCGATGAAAATTTTCGAGAACAAAGATATAACGTAAATGGATGAGCGATGATGCACTTACGAGAGTAGATAGATTATAATATTATGTTTACAATACTCGCATCGGGATATTGAATATTATTACCTGTGTATTGTATAACATTGAGTTTATTTTTGCAGAGAAAATCGTATTTTTTTATTAGGATAGGATAATGTTATTAAGATTGATGATAATATTTTGATATTACACAGGGTGCAGGGGGTTGAAAGTCGTCTTCTGGAAAATTAAGCGGGGGGCTTACTCGTCATACTCAATATATTTCCTCAAGGAATCCATATTGGATTCTTATTGAGTTGTGAAAATTTAATTTCATTCAAACAATAATAACAATAAAAAGTATGGTATTTTTTAGAAGTATTGATTTTTTTTGAAGTCCAGTGTATATAGAGGTTGTTAAAAAAGTGCGACCAATCATGTTCACATTATGAATTTTCTATGTGCATACGCAGTGTTAAAAAAGTGCGCTTGAAAATTTTAAGGGGTTAATCACAATAAGGTATAGAATACAGGAAAAAGTTTGAAATAAATCGATCTACAACTTTTTTCAGTTTCCCATACAAGTTCTTGATTTACTATTTTTTGGTATGGGAAACTGAAAAAAGTTGTAGATCGATTTTTTCTTTTATACCTTTATTCTATACCTTATTGTGATTAACCCCTTAAAATTTTCAAGCGCACATTTTTAACACTGCATATGCACATAGAAAATGAACATTCCAACTCTATATTGACCATTCAGGTGATCAGTATGACAAAAGTTCAAAGTTTTTTTGCGCAGGCTTCCCTTTGTATTTTGTGCCCCGCCTCAAAATGGAATTTCATTAGATACTATTTTAACTACAAAACTTTGTGTTTTTTTTTAAACTCTACATATGATAAAATTCATAATGTGAACATGATGGGCCATTAAAACCGGCACATTAATTTTAAAATGTTTTTTTTTTTTTTTTTGTATAGGAGTGGAGGAAATAAGGCTTTATAAAAACAGAAACAAAAAACCTAGAATGCTTTAAGGAATCTTAATTCATTAAGGTTTTATTAAAATCCATAAGGCAGTAGCGAATTCAAATGTTTTTTTTTGAGAGAAAGCTTCTCAGTAAAATATAACTATGTAAATAAACTCATGAAGCGGCCAGCTCAAGGAAATGTCTGCAGTTTTGAATGGTTAAGGTGGACCATTTTGAACGCGGTGTAATTTTTTTTTGACGATATCGTGATTTACGCTTCCATGTGTTATTTTAATACACATTATTTTTATTTATTGTGTTGGTGTATTTCGCGAAAATTTTAATTACTTATGTCTAATACTTAGGGATACAAAGAGGGCGCTAGCGGTGAACATCTCTAGCTCTGTACCTCAGTATTATTTATATGATTTTCATTAAAAACTTAATTATTTTTCAACTGTCTATTTATAAAATCAAAGTCTACACAACAAGTGACGTAATAAGTAAAAATAAAACTAGTTTAACGTGAAAATGGCACCAAATCTACGATCCGGTAACAAGGACGCGGCCGTTAACTCAAAAATGGAGGAATCTATTTTGGAGCTCCGGATGAAATTAGAAGACTGTCACAAAATTATGACCAAGCAGGCTACCCAAATCAAAAACCAAGGTGAGATGTTAAGTTCAAATACATCTTTACTAAGGGAATTAGTGACACTGCTGAAAAAAAGCCAGCCTGAAGTTCAGCTCACAATAAACACAAAAAGTGACTCACCGGTTCCATCTCGGCTGCTTGTAAATAACAGTGCACTTGATGACTCTGGTCCGCAAGGCATTGATAATGATGTAAGTCCCTGTGCCTCAGCCAGCGTCACCAAAGCCAGCTTGAAGAAATCTCCACGTTTGGTTAAAAAATCTAGTAGCAGCAGCAGCGTTGGTGGAAGGTTTGCGAAGGATTTCAGGTCCTCACGTGCTCAGGTGTCTGCCAAGGTCATCGCGAAAGCTCATACAACAAAACCAGTGTCCATCAATACGAGCTACGCGTCAGTTTTAGCCAGCCCACCACAACAGGATGGATCCAAACAAGGGGCAGTACCTCGGCCCCAGCAAAGAGCCGACGATCCGCCAAGCAGCCCGCGCGCGGCACCGCCGTCCAGCGGCCTGCGTGCGGCCCCACCGTCCAGCGGCCTGCGTGCGGCCCCACCGCGGCTGGCGAGCCTCCACTTGTTCAATTTTGACAAGGACACGCGCAAGGAAGACATAGTAAACCACCTAAAAACTGTTGTCGGGTTAGACGATGTCCAGTGCGAGCAGCTGCCCACGAGAGGTGCCTACACTTCCTTTAGACTAGACGTCCCCACTTCTAGGGTGAAATTGGTTCGTGACATGAATATGTGGCCAGAAGGAGTAGCAGTTCGTAAGTTCAACCGTGTTACGCCAAAAAACTTGAAGACGATCCGCACAAGTCTCGAAAACGCTTAACTCTCACACATACACTTAGCTCACAAAGCACTTGTTCTAACCTCAAAGGTGATAAACATTGTAAATTCACCGTTGTTCACCAGAATGTCCGATCCATTACGGGAAAAACAGGCCTACTGGACGTCGTTTCGTCTAAATTAGACCCAGATGTTATCGCGTGTTCGGAGACCTGGTGCCGAAGCAATGAGATTCGACACGTGACCCTCGCAGGTTACGAGCTAGCGAGCCACTACTGCCGCTCGAGCATCGAGCACGGCGGCGTTGCACTGTTTGTAAAGGCCGGCACACACTTCAAGCAGCGAAGTGACCTACAAGGGCTCGCTGTCGAATATCATTGCGAATTTACTGTAATAGAAATTATACAATTTAAATTAATAATTGTTTGTTCTTACAGAACTGGACATGGTAATTTTAATATGTTTATTAATGTATTTGATCAATTATTATGTACAATTACTGACGAAAACAAAAGGTGTATCGTGGTTGGAGATCTAAACGTGGATTACCTTAGTGACAATAGTCAAAGACGACAATTAGATGATCTATTAGGTAGCTATAATATGCATAATATTATAGCATACGCAACGCGTGTAACACCGGACTGTGCATCCTCGCTCGACTGCGGGCATCGATATAAGTTGTTCTCTTATATCGATGACTGCGGGCTAGTCAGCCGCGATGACCGTGACGTCACCAGCTCGCCGGTCGACACCCCGATCAGCGACCACAACGCCCAGCTGTTTGAGTTGCGATCAGTGTCAACAAACACAAACCCACCACGTAATTCTTTTATTCAAAAACGATTATATACACAGGAATCGATTCATAATTTTTATATTGACATTACTAATTACGATTGGACATTCATAAATAATAATTTATCTGACATTGATTCAAAATTAAGTAAATTAATTACATTATTGACACATTATATAAATATTCATTTCCCGCTCAAAAATGTTCTTATTAAAAAGAAAACCAAGTTGCCGTGGTTGAGTGAGCAGTCCGCCAGTTATTACAAACAGTTTGAGGATTATTGTGAACTGAAGCGACAATACCCGGATAACGCACTAATAGGTAAATGTGTAAGTCATTACGCGGCTTTAATAAAATCAAATACGCTTAAAGACCGAAAGAATTACGTAAACACGCGACTTTCCAACGCCAAAAATCCCTCTAAAGAGATTTGGCAAGTTATTGGGGAAGAAATCACATCTAAAGCCAGATCATACCAAGACATTAATTTGAAAGAAAGTGGATTAAATGTGGCAAAGACAAAAATACCGGACTGTTTTAACCATCATTTTTTGACAGTCACTAAAAACCTCGTTTTACAAAGTGACAGTACAAAAGCCATGAGTTTTCTAAAGAAATACCTAGACTCCTGTGGGGACATACCTTCCCTGACATTTTCACCAGTCTCCCGCGACAGTGTGAATCGCGTGTTTCGGTCTATGCTGCGTACGCCTGGTACACTGGACATATACGATGTGTCTGTAAATATATTGTGCACAATTTGGCCACTTTTATGTGATATACTTGTTTTACTGATAAATGAAATATTATTGACTGGCCATTATCCGGATGTACTGAAAAGTACTCGTGTATGTCCAGTGTACAAAGGCAAAGGTGAAAAGTCAAATGTCGACAGCCACCGACCAATTACAATAGTCCCAAACGTTTCAAAAATTATCGAGTCTATAATATCGCGTGAAATAATGTCACATCTTGAGCGCAACAAGTTGCTGACAAAAACACAATGCGCGTATAGACAAAAAAAGTCGACCACTACAGCCGCACACCAGGTTATAGACTCGATAATAACGAACATTGATGGAAAATGCAAGACAGCTGGTATATTTTGCGACCTTAGTAAAGCGTTCGATGTAATCCAAAATGAACTATTATTGGACAAACTAGCAAAGTACGGTATTGGTGACAAAACCCATGACCTTCTTTCGTCTTTCCTACAGCGCAGGCGACAGACAGTGGAAGTCACCCTAGAAGGAAAAAAGTTGAGGTCCACTGCTGGTGACGTCACAATTGGGATTCCGCAAGGATCCGCCCTCGGAAATACCTTGTTTTTACTATTTATAAATGACCTGCCATCATCTGTAACAGACGGACTGCCCGTACTCTTTGCAGACGATACTACCGTAGTAGTGCATGCGCGGACGTATGAGCAACTCAGTACGAAAATAAACAGCGTTCTTTCGCAGCTACAGGAGTGGTTCTCGTCAAACGGCCTAATAATGAACAATTCCAAATCGAATGTTATTATATTTAGCGGTAGACCGATTCATACACCTTTACAAATACACAGTCCGGTACCTTTATCCGATGAATGTCGCTATCTAGGTTTCACGTTAGATTCTAAGTTAAACTGGAAAAAGCACGTGCAGGTACTTTGTGACAGGCTGAGTGGCGCAGCGTATGCCTTGAGGAAACTGCGACCTCTCGTGTCTCCCGGTATCCTTAAGCAGGCTTACTTTGCGCACTTCCATTCAATAATGTCCTATGGCATTATCTTATGGGGTGACTCGACGGACTCTGATCGAGTGTTTGTCCTGCAAAAAAGAGCAATAAGAATTTTGCTAAACAAAAGCTCAAGAGACACTTGCAGGGAGCAGTTTAAATCATTGCGTATCATGCCACTCTACTCATTATACCTGTACGAGCTGCTGATGTTCGTTCGTCGCAACATTTCCACATTTGACCGACGCACTACCGGAGGTAGAAAACTCCGTAACACTGGTCGACTACAGGCGGTAACGCGACGAACTACTCTCGCCACCAAGAATCCGCGTGTAATCGGTCCGTCACTGTACGAGCGACTACCCGCAGTCATCAAAGATGAGGAATGTGACGAAACGTTTGGTCGCCAACTACGAAATCTTTTGTTGGAAAATGAATTCTACTCGGTAGATGAATATATTAACAAAAAGTTTTAAATTATGATTATTTTACAATTTGTAAATCAAATGTGATTTGACATGTAATTATTAATTTAGTCTTTTATGTTTGTATAATGACATATTATTCGATATTTTTATTGACATTGTTTTATTTTATTTTAAATTTGACATTTATTGACATTGTATTTCTTTTCATGTTTGACACTATTACTTTATTTTATTTTGACGATCATATTATCCTCTGACATCTTTTTAAATAAGTATATTTTGTAAGTTGACATTGATAATATGAAATAAATGAATCTAATCTAATCTAATCTAATGAAACGTTGAGTGTACAAGTTCCGCGTGGTAGGAACTTTGTACTAGGTAGAAAAAAAGACGATTTAAAAGTATGCGTACAGCATCTACTTAAATAAAAAATATTTTGACTTTGACTTAATAAAAATAATATATTAGGTATATTACTTAGTATTTTAGGAAATTTTATTTTTTTTCTCTTTGGAAGATTTACAAAGCAAAATAAGTAAATATAGAAACAGACGTAAATAACGAAATTACATTTAATTATAGACATAGCAAACAAAGACGACAAAGTTGCAAAAGGTCATTTAATTCCTTAGGTATTTGTTATAATATCTTAAATCGGCAACTAATATTTGATAAATGATATTACAATACTCGTAGCTGGTACAACATACTTACTACATATATGATTTTCGTAAAATAAATCTAACGTATATTTACTTACGTATTAAATATTGGCACAAGGAGCCAAGGAGGAGGAAAATACGACGAAAAATTTGATTATTCATTTGTGCAAAATGAAAACAAACCCCCTTAAGCACAATATCGCAAGTTTCTCTCTGCTGACTAGACGGTGTATGAAAGCAAAAATAAATTTGTGGCTGGTAAAGTCATAAACGTAAGCCTCTTATTCCTCTTAGCGAAGAAAAATTCTCCTCGTAATTGGATATTCCATGAAACTTTTTCCTTTGTATTTCCCAAGCACACAGTTCTGAATACAAAACCTCAACTTTATACAATTGGAATGAAACAAATCGAATGCGGAGTTTTGATTAAAGGGCTCTCCCACGCATTTACCGCTGAACAATAAGTAAAATAAACAGAACAAGTTGAGCGATTGAAAAGCGGACGTTTTTCTTAAAGGTATGGATCAGGTGAGTCGAGCGGTTTTTTGGGAATTGGGATTTCTTTTTTTTTTCACAAAAAGCTACCGACATACTATACATACCGGCAAGTAGATGCTACTTAGATATTAATATAAAAGAACAAAGATATAATTTTTAAAGTTTTTTAAAGCTAAAATGCATTTTAATTTACTATTTTGAATTTCTGCATGTATACAATACCTGCTATGATGTTTTGCCTGCCTGTCACAAGGGTGGTAAATAAAATAAAACCACGATAAAACTACGTATTTACCATCTGTTTTTACCATTTAGTGTTAACCGTCTCTGTAGTCGGTTAACCTGCGTGATCGATGTGACCACGCAAGCCGTACTGAGCCACGACCGCTTCGTACTTATTATTCGTATGCTTAGGATCGTTAGGTACTTATTTTATTGAAAGAACCTCTTACATGTCGTTAAGATTCACATCCTTTGCCAAATGTTTACCCAAGGACAGAACGTAAGTAGAACCTTTTTTGTGCTACGCTAAATTTACGTGCGAGACAGGTGTCCTCATACAAATCACCTGATTAACACATTTCACGGGGGTGACAGTAGTGACAGTTTTGAAATCAACATTCTGTACATCCTGTCTCTTTACGTGTTTTTTTATGTATTACATTGTAATAGAGCTGTGCATGGGCACTTTAGTAATTTTCGATGTGAAATTAGAGGCAGTAAATTGCTCTTCATTTGTATTTTTTTGTCCTGTATACCGTTTTTTATTAGGGTTTCGTATCTCAAAAGGAAAAAAGGATCGCTTATAATCCTATAAGGGTTCCTTTTTTCCTTTTGAGGTACGAAACCCTAATAAAAACGGTCAACGTGTTTTTTATCAAGTCTGTCTGTCAAGATCCTTTTTCTCAGTAACGCGTGGACGTATAAAGTTGAAATTATCAAATAATGAAATTTGCAATCCCTTGGCCCTGTGAAAAAAACAAAGTCAACGCAATCAAAAGATATGGCGCATATTTTGACGCTCGCAAGGGAATCAAAACCTATGGGGGTACTTTCCCTTGACCTAGAATCATGAAATTTGGCAAGAAACAATGTCTTATAGCACAAGTAAAGTAAAAAAAATCCGGAATTCACAAACAATCTTATATTTTGCGGTTGCTAAACTGACCGCGACCTATGTCGATGTATGGGGACAACAGTTTTCCAACGGCAAAATTAAGTTTGTCCTACAATCCCAAGTTTGGACGGAACCCTGGTGTGCGAGTCCGACTCGCACTTGTCCGGTTTTAATTTTAAATATTGCAAAAGGTGGCTAAAAGTCAGACAATTTAACATGTGATAGTTCTGTTCTTAAGACTTAGCGTACGCTACTCGGTGGACCGATGACCTGCACGGGTAGCATGAGGCGTAGACAAAGCTGTTTGTCATGCAAAGCGCGAGAAAACAGATCAGCTGTCTCTTTCATTAGCTTAGCGTTAGAACGGAAGAAATGCTTTTAAAACTCGCGTCGCGCAGGCAGTGCAAGATCGTATTGAAAATCCTTGGAAACAGTTTGTTTAGCAGTGGACGTCTTAGAGCCAGGTTGCACGCTCAGTCTGGCGTCAGTCTGGCGTCAGTCTGACGTCAGTCTGGCGTCAATCTGGTCTGAGACTGATGGGAGAATCATCGTGTAACCTGGATCTTACGGCTGATAATGATTACAAGTATAATATATTCCAATCACCTGATTATTTCGTTAGTTACAAATTAGTATACGTTCCTTGTTCAATTTGACGAGAAGCATCTAAATTTCAACAGTGAATAATTAGTCACTCGGCACAAACTGAAATACCTACAAATTCAGGGAATTACGTCTAACTTACCTAGATCCACTCACTAACTAACTAACTAACTGCATTTATTATTATCACTACTATTTCTCCCGTAAGTGAGCGCATAATAAAGATGGACGAGAGTGTACACAAAGTAGGGGCCTACCCAAAGAAGGGGCCGAAAAAGGGCGAGAATCAATTACTTGTATTATTAAAGGCCCATAGAACATGTCAACGAGATTTACACTCTTACCAACTGTGGCGGAAAGCCTGCCAGTGTAACTTAAAGATAGGCCACATAAGCCGTATATAAGCCATTTGTCCTATTGGTGTACATTGTGAAAAACAGAAAACAGATCTGGATTGTAAATCTCGCTAATTTAGTTAGTAGAATTATGTGGGATTCTAGCTAGGTAATGGAATACTTATGACACTAAGGTATTTGAAATGATACTACTTCTATTTTCGTGTGCATGACGTACGTATATCTGTTTCATTGTTATTGCTTGTAGGCAATACGGCTTCATCTATTTGGAGTAAAATGTGTCATCGATTCCTCATATCATCGGCGACGCGTGAAACCTCGTAAATCGTAATTTGTCCCAAAAATGGTTTATTTTGTTATACAGTTAGAAAATTTGATAATTATATAAAAATAGATATTAAAAAGTATCGGCAAAATAATAAAAGACGAGAAATCAAAGACTTGGCTCATACAACATTTTTCAGGAGACGTTTTTTTCTCTAATGTAAAGTTTTGTTTTAGACATTTACAAGGTTTTCACGCGAAGCCGACGATATTTTCCAGAATGACGGGATATATTCTATTTCATTCAGTCGGAAATATTTTGTTACTGTTTGATTGCTTACTAATTTCTCTCAACCCAAGAATCATTATCTTTAACAAACCTGTGAATTTGTAAATCAACTCCTTGGTTTTGAAATTAAATGACTATGAATATCCTAAAACAGGTATGAATATCCTAAAACAGGTGTGCAAGAATGAGTTAATGAAAACAGTTGAACGAATCAGTTAAATTGAGAGACGATTTTCTATTATTCCTTTACACCAATACCAACACTGCAAAGCATCATACATCTTGTAAAAGGTTGCATACAAGTTAGTGAGTAAGGTTGCAAAATAACATTAGCAAGTGAGTGAAAC
The DNA here is from genome assembly GCA_958295455.1 of Coleophora deauratella. Classification (NCBI taxonomy): domain Eukaryota; kingdom Metazoa; phylum Arthropoda; class Insecta; order Lepidoptera; family Coleophoridae; genus Coleophora; species Coleophora deauratella. The sequence goes on from OY282406.1 coordinate 3,666,737, forward strand.
ACTGTTCGCTAATGGATTGTAAAAGGCTTCACAAATTTAGCGAGCGCGTGACTGTTGGGGTATGGGACCCGAGACGTGATGTGGGATTGTATATCCTTCTACAGGAATGAACGGAGTTAAGTGTAATAAAAACACTATTGACACTATAATAAAAGTGACGCGAAAATGACGAGACATGGTCGTCACTTTGATACGTATTTGAACAACTGGTGTTGTATACCTACGTATGCAGGTGCTTCAAACTGGTATTAGCTCACAGTAAATAAAGTACTTAGTATATTATTTAGTCCGAGGTACTATTTTTGTAAAGTGCATCGGAATGTGAATGAATATGGATTGGTTGTTAGCACACTAAAACGAGTCATGTACCTATTAAGATAATAGATTATGTGAATGACAAAGACATTTGGAAATGTATTGCTCTTCCTGATAACTGTATAATTGATAACATACATTGTATTAGTAATTAAGTATTATTTAAAAAAATGTGTTGAAGCGAGTTTCTTTTGGGCTCGACGTTTCTTCTCGCATCGGAAACACTTCCCGAAACGTTGAGTGTACAAGTTCCGCGTGGTAGGAACTTTGTACTAGGTAGAAAAAAAAGACGATTTAAAAGTATGTGCAAAACATCTACTTAAATAAAAAAAAAACATTTTGATTTTGATTTTATACACTGTCGTCGTAGTACAGGAAAAATGTATTTTTCGAGAATTCGAAAAAATAGGTACTTGTGATACTAACATCGATCATAATTATCGTCCATTTTCAATAAAACGAAGAAAATTTGAAATTAAACGTTGAATTGTAAGACTATGAATCACATTTAGATGTTCCCCACGCTCTCTTAAGAATCAAGCATTTTACAATAATAATATTGTATAAATAAAAGGCAGTAAATGGCGCGATTTGAATGCTGCTTTGAAAGCTTCCGGCCCGCTACGCCGCCGTAGCTATTAAGCTACGCGTAGGATCACGTCCTCTTCTTTCGCGGCGATGAAAGTCATAATTACTCCCGCTCAGTGTGTTACCACCTCAATACTTAAAAGTGCTATTCGTCGCGTTTCTATTAGTTACCTCCTCCGCTATTCACGGCGCAACTGTTAGCTTCTTCGCTATTGTCGGCGTCATTTTTATGTCGATTAGATTAGAGAGCGACAAGAAGGGTCCATAGTGTACACAGTATGGACGTTCCCGTTGCATATAATACAGTTTAATATACATACTATATTATGATAAAGCAAGTATTTCCACAACGACCGGTCCTGCGCTAAATCTGCGAAAGATTTAAAATGTATTCATCAACAATAAAGGGTTTGCAAAACCACAATGAAGTTACCTTAAGTATTGATAAATAACAGTACTGATTTTTTAAATAATGTCTAGATACCAATGTCGGTGGAATGCGCGTTGGATACAAAATCTTTCTGTTTTTCGTCAATGTTCCAAAACGAAATATACTTGAGTCGTTCGGACGCCAGGCGTAGGCGAGTTTTAACACAGCTACTGAAGGATGCTTTTAAGCGAAATGTCATTTTTATAGCCAACCATTTTAGTACCGTATATTCTATATAGTTTCTTAAAAGTGCTAGTTTAAAATTTAAGTTGTTTCGCTTTAATCATTATATTATTATCATAAAGTTTATTTTCTGTCAACTTAGTTAAATATTACAGGCCCATAATTATACAGGATAATGAAAATGAAAATGAAATCGCGGACCAAATTTTAACTGTGGTTTCTGCTCACGTAACTGGACAACTTTCATTATCGAACGAATTGAATTGGAGCAAAAATAATTTTGACTCTTCATAAAACTCGATGATTGACTCAGTGGCTAAGTGGTTAGCGATCCTGACCTCTGATTCGAGAGTCGTGGGTTCGATCCCCACACAAGGCAAACTTTTCTGTGATGAGCAGAATTGTTTACTCTGAGTCTGGGTGTATATAAATGTATGTATTTAAAAGTATATGTGTATGTATATCAGTCTCTGGTTCCCAAGATACAGGGAATCCTAGTTTGGGGCCAGATGACCTTGTGTGATTTGTCCCAGATATTATTATTATTTGAGTAGCCAACTTTGTACGGAGAGTCCACATTTTTGTTTGCCCTGATTGAATTGGTTCCTTCGAGACACTTTCTCGAAGCAACCAAAGTTCAGTGTCAGGATTAGAAGCCACAATTATGATCCGCGGTTTAAATTTCAGCCTGTATACAAACTGCATTAAATTACTAATTTACCAAATGCTTTACCGAACCGGGTTGTCATCGTTTCAACGTTAAAGTAAATAACGTTTACCTGAACGCGATCTGCGTTCCCGAATCCACTTTAACCAGACCCACTTTAGACATATGTCCAACACACTGCCTCACCTCCCTTTAAAGCTATGTCAATTATGTCCGTTCCGGCAAATAACCCACTTTCGGAAAACCGCAAGGAAACTCCAAAACCAATATACTTACAGGAATTGGAATTTATTGGAATGGGAATCTGCGCTGGTGTGCGCACTGCCAGCGCATAATTGTTCGGCTCCGTGTTTTTAATTATTATATAAAATACTAATACCGCTAAATGTTATATTTAAAGTTTTTTAAAATGAATGTTAAGGTGAAACTGAACTCTGAGAGTGTTTGCTAAAGTTTGTAGGGACACCTACATATTTTTAATTATTCAACTACCTGTAAATATGTGATTTTGTGTTCTCGTAGTTTAATTCTTCACCAATTGTGATACTCAAATATTATATATTAGTCAGGCAGACAAAACCAATAAATGTTCAAAAAGTTCAAAAATCTTGGATACTGTACCACGGTACTATCCGAACGAAGAAACCTCTTTCATTTCACCTCTCCACCGATCGCATATGATCTCTATTGGATCGACACACACATCCAATAACTGGTGACCCCGAAGCTGAATACAAACAGCGCACCTTCAGCCAACCGGCAGAGCAAGTCTGATCGAAGTCATGTCTGAAGAGACGAAGACCAATGTCGCCGCTCCATTTCCAGTAGCGTGCCACACCGATGTAGTCTCCGTTCACTCGCGTCTTTTACCGTTCTGGCGCGAACTACCCAGCATATGGTTCATACAATTTGAATCTGTGATTGACCCACTGAAGACATCGGATGACCAAAAATTCAGATACCTACTTCAACAGTTGCAGTCGCAAGATCTTCGACATATCACTGACATTCTCCGATCACCACCGAGTTCGAACAAATATGAAATGGTCAAACAACGCCTCATATCTGTCTATGAGCAATCCTCTGTCCAGAACTTTCAACGTCTAGTCAGTGGTCTTGAGCTTGGTGACCAGAAACCGTCCCAGCTCCTTCGACAGATGCGTGATCTGGGCGCTGACATGATCACTGAAGAAGGTCTCAAAGTGGAATGGTTGAAACAAATGCCTTCTAACGTTCGAGCCGTTTTAGCAGTAAACTCCGAATCGTCACTGGACACCCTTTCTACAATGGCTGACAAAATGCTCGAGTTTACGCCTACCACACATCTTGCACCCGTTACGATGTCTCAGCACTCATCTGAAGACAGTGCAATCAGTATCCTAACCAAGCAGATGGCAGAACTCACTTACAAGATCGAAGAATTAGACAGAAGACATCGCTCACGCTCTCACACCCGTTCACAGAGCTACCGCCGAGCAAGTTCACGTTCTCGTTCACGATCAAATCATAACTATCATAACAGACACAATCAGAACCGCCAATTCAAATCACCTGACAACGGGATATGCTACTACCACAACAAATTCGGCAAAAACGCAAATCGTTGCAAAACGCCTTGTAACTGGAAGCCGTCGGAAAACTAGATACTACACCGGTTACGGCGGGTATCGGTGTTAGTATGGGAAACCGCCTTTGTGTCATTGACAGGCTAACCGAAGAAAGGTACCTGATAGACACTGGCGCTGAAATTTCAGTACTGGCTGCTCGAGGAAAAAGAACACTCGACAATTCAAATGGCTACAAACTTTACGCCGCTAATAGCACGCCTATTAACACATATGGAGAAAAGTCAATAGTACTCAACCTTGGATTACGACGCAGTTTTAGATGGTCATTCGTCATTGCTGATGTCAAGATGTCCATCTTAGGAGCCGATTTTCTCAACCACTACAAATTGTTAGTCGACGTTCACAACAAGAAGCTGATCGACCGTACAACAAGCCTCTCCATAAACACACTCTCAATCACAACTGACCAGCAGTCGCTTTACACTCTAGCTAAGGAACATCCTTACTATGATATACTGAAAGACTTCCCAAATGTACTTAGACCCTTGTCATTTAAGGAGCCATCCAAACACAACGTTGTCCACCACATTGAAACCACAGGCCAGCCACTATTTTCGAGAGCAAGACCTCTAGCGCCTGACAAATATAAAGCTGCTAAAGAAGAGTTTAGCAAACTAGTGGAACTGGGAATCTGTCAACCTTCTAAGAGCCCATGGGCAAATCCACTCCATATCGTGAAGAAAAAAGACGGTAGCATGAGAATATGTGGAGACTATCGACGCCTCAATTCGGTAACACTACCAGACAGATACCCCATCCCTCGCATTCAAGACTTCACTTACAAACTTCATGGAATGAGGGTATTTTCAAAACTCGACTTGAAAAGTGCATACTACTGGATACCTGTAGAAAATCCAGAGAAAACAGCGATTATAACCCCATTCGGACTATTCGAATTCCGCTGCATGCCCTTTGGCTTGAGAAACGCTAGTCAGACTTTTCAACGTTTCATGCACGAAGTTTTAAGAGATATCGAAGGATGTTTTTCTTATGTTGATGACATTCTTTTGTTCTCGAAAGATGAAGAATCCCACAAACAAGTACTCAAGCAGGTACTAGAACGCTTAAACAAGTACGGCTTAGCTGTAAACATCAGCAAATGCGAGTTTGCCCAAACTGAGATAGAATTCCTCGGTTACAAAGTGACCTCTGAAGGCATATCTCCAACTAAAGAGCGCATAGAAATCATCTCAAACTACAAAAAGCCTGAAAACATACAAGAGCTTCGTCGCTTTTTAGGAATGCTCAACTTCTACAGAGATTGTTTGCCACATCAAGCACAGTTACAGAACGAACTGAACAAATATCTTCACAACACTAAAAAGAATGACAAAACAGTCATCTCATGGACTTCAGAAGCAGAAAAAGCATTTGAAAATTGCCGCCAAAGCATTTTACAAGCAACTACTCTGTCTCACCCGATGCTCAGTGCAACGCTCTGTATAATGACTGACGCTTCAGATCATAGCGTTGGTGGAGTTTTACACCAGAAGGTTAAAAACAAATTGATGCCACTGGCATTCTTTTCAAAAGCAATGAGCGAAACACAAAGACGTTACAGTACGTATGATCGCGAATTATTAGCGATATACTTATCTGTCAAACATTTCAGACGACTTATTGAGGGTAATGACAACGTCATTGTATATACTGATCATAAACCCTTAACTCATGCCTTAACCAAGGTACCAAGTGACAGCGACACCTTTCGTCGTGAGCGACAGCTCAGCTTCATCAGTCAGTTTTGCACAAAAATCGAGTATCTACAAGGCCAGAAAAACGCCGTAGCTGATTGGCTCTCCAGAATAGAAGAAATAAATTGCCCAACTACAATTGACTTCCAACAACTAGGAAATCACCAAAATGAAGACAGAGAATTGAAACAATTAAGAAGCAAACCAAATTTGAAGTTCGGTCAAATCACACTACCTGATATCTCTATACCAATAACATGCGAGATGTCTACCCACAATCCTCGACCATATTTACCAAAAACATATCGTTACGCAGTATTCAAGGCTCAACACGATATTTGTCATGCGGGTACTCGAACAACAAGAAAACAAATCGCTTCAAAATACTTTTGGCCAGGTATGAACAAAGATGTGGGAACATGGACCAAAAATTGCATCGCATGTCAAAAAGCAAAAGTACATCGACATACAATACCACCTGCAGGAACCTTTCCAGACTCAACTCGATTCGAACATATTCACATCGATATAATTGGTCCATTACCAATTTCTAACGGTTACCGATACTGTGTCACAATAGTCGACCGTTTCACAAAATGGCCTGAAGCAGTTCCTGTATGCGAAATCACTGCAAGAGCTCTTTACGAAAGCTGGATAGTACGTTTCGGATGCCCAATACGTATAACTACCGATCAAGGCAGACAGTTTGAATCAAACTTGTTTAACTGCCTACTTAAAAAGTTTGGTATACAAAGAATACGAACAACTGCATATCACCCACAATCAAACGGAAAAGTAGAACGTTTTCACCGAACACTTAAAGCAGCTTTAATGGCCAGAGACTCAAAACACAGCTGGTCTGAAGAATTACTGACAGTACTTTTTGGTCTCCGAACAACACTTCGCAAAGAAAACAACCTGAGTCCTTGTTTACTAACATATGGAACACAGTTACGCATACCTTCCGATTTTTTTGTACCTACAAAGTCTAAAATCGAAGATGCTGATTTCGTAAAAAATCTTGCAAACACAATGAGCTCTCTAATACCTACACAAAGGAAAGACTCAGAAAAGGAAATATTCATAAACAAAGATTTGAAAACATGCACACACGTGTTCGTGCGAACAGATCTTGTCAGAAAACCCCTCACTCCTCCGTACGAAGGACCGTATGAAGTTCTTCAGAAGTCAGAAAAATTCTATCAAGTTCAACTAACAAACCGAACAGCATTCATATCTCTGGACAGATTGAAACCAGCCTACATACTTAACGAAGATGATATCGCAACTACTAATATCTCAAACAAAGATAATAATATCACAACAAAATCTGGCAGAGTTAGTAAACGAACAGTTCGATATCAAGGCGAGACTTGAGGGTACCAAAAAAAAAAAAAAAAAAAAAAAAAAACACAATTACCCATCCAGTAACTGGTACCCACAGATACATTTAAAGTGTGGGTAATACAAAAAATTGACTTCGCTAAATCACTCACTAATAGTGATACCAAAAAATGGCCAAATACGGCAACGGTTAGTACCATGATCAACTGCCAGTTCTCACCAACTACTACTACTTCTACTACTACTTCTCATCGCTCCACTATGAACACCGAAACTCCCATCAGCATCGTGCTAAGTCGCATGGACGCTCAGATGCGTCAATTAACGCATCTGCACAACCGTGTTAAAGCCCTTTCCGCGACCATCATCGAAAAAAACCAGAGGTTGGAGAAGGAACTACATCAGGCAAGAGGAACGGGTTACGCACTAGCGACCGACGTAGTCAACGACATACCACCCCAGCCGGTCTCACCGTGGCGTTCCCCGGCAAGCTCGCGTTCACCTTCACCTCAGCGACTGTCATACCAGCAAGTTACCACACGTATGGCAACATTAACACAGGAAATTGCCCACATTAAAACGGTCATGGCACAACGACCCGTTATTAAGGAGTTCGTGCAACCATTTACGCCACGTGAACGTTACTGCTATTATCACGTAAGATTTGGAAGAAATGCAATCAAATGCAGCCCTCCCTGCACATTCAAAAAATGAGGGTAGAAGAAAAAAAAACGAAAAAAAAAATCGACGTGACGTGCCTGGGAATCTAATATTTTTTGCAAACAAACTACCTACCTCATGCATTAATGCAATCACAAGCATCATGCCAAGCTCCCAAGGCAACCATCAAGCATTCATGCAACTTCCACCTCATCATCCAACTAACTACATGCAAAAATAATACGACTGCTTATCCATGCACAAGTCGTATTTGGGAAAACTAAAACAACAAGGGATCAAATTTATTTACATAATGAAAACAACTGAAAATCAACTTTATTTGCGCAGACGAACTGATCGTTTAGAAACTGAAGAATAGACGACAATAGTCGTTAGAAACCAGTGATCGACGAATCGTCGCATAGAAACTAGTAAGGCACGGCGATGGAAACTTCCAATCCATATCTTCAGTCTTCACTACACGAAGTATGCCTCGAGTCGAGATCAACCGGCCTCCTCGATGCCTCCGCTTCTGATGCGATGACGTCCTCGGCGAAACAGAACGCGATCCCGCATGCTGCGCCGTATATATGCAGCGACCGGTCGGTCGGCCCGATGACGCGCAATGCACACTGCACCGCGCGCCGCCCACCGCACCGCTTGCCGCTCCCACCCCGCTGCTACCACCGCGCCGACACACTGCGTCGAGCATTTACAGCGCACTGCTAATATGCTGCCTGCAACTATTTACTAGCGCACCGCGCGCGTTAAACTCTTTTATACTGTTGTAATCATTTTTTATCTATGTTAATTTCTTAGTGATATTTTTCAGTTGTTCATTAGAGGGGGGAGTACTGTAGGGACACCTACATATTTTTAATTATTCAACTACCTGTAAATATGTGATTTTGTGTTCTCGTAGTTTAATTCTTCACCAATTGTGATACTCAAATATTATATATTAGTCAGGCAGACAAAACCAATAAATGTTCAAAAAGTTCAAAAATCTTGGATACTGTACCACGGTACTATCCGAACGAAGAAACCTCTTTCATTTCACCTCTCCACCGATCGCATATGATCTCTATTGGATCGACACACACATCCAATAAGTTTATATAAAGTGAATACGACAATATCTTCAATAATAATGAATGAATCTTGCTTCTCAATATCTCAAACTATTTGGTGTCAAATATCAAATATGGTGTTCACAAAGGACTATTCTAATCGTGAGTAATCAAAAAACTATATGTGATTATAAAACTAATGAACAATATCAAATAAAAACTATAATTTCGACCGTTGCTATAACTTCGACCTTTGGACTTAATTCAAAACATAGTCAGCTGACAAAACAGCTGTGTACATATTAGTGCCATCTAGACTGACCAGAATGTTTTATTGCGCTGAGAACTACACTGACGCATGCGCATCCTAAAATTAATAATCAATCAATTAGCCCAGTCAACGAGGAGTTTCTTTTGACTTCATCTAGAGGGCGGTATACTTAAAGGTCAGCGACATCTACTATTTACTGGCAGTATTACCAACGGTGATCAAAACTGAGTCTCACAAACCATCAATCACTATTACCCGGCCGCCCGTTCGATGCAGCGCTATTGAAGTTCCTACAAATATTCACAGAGGGCGAAACATTTAAATATAAAAATGCCATCAAAAGCCTTTTCTTGTGCAAAATGTCAGAAAAAATGTAAAAGGAATGACTATTTGACGTGCAGTGTGTGTAAAGAAATGCTATGCATTGACGACTGCTCCAATGTTACCAGACAACGTTATATTATTATGGAAAAACAGAAACGAGCAAAGTGGAGGTGTATAAAATGTATTAAAAAATCTAGTACGCCATTGGGTATGAAAAACAAAAAGGAGACCCAAAAGCATAAAAAATATGTATCTGCGAAACCAACTATTATGACTGTAGAATGTACGAGGACAAACAACACCTCCTCCACTGAAACCACCGCCTCGACAACAAATGTCATATTAGCTGAAACAAAATCTGATGACACATTACACACATTACAATTATCCATGATACAGTCTAATTCCCCTAACAAAATGGATTATATTACTGAACGTGAAAAGGAAATCATGGTGAATATTTCGACCAAAAACTCATTCGAATCATTATCCCATTCCGTAGAATCCGACAGTGAAGATGACGACAACCCATCACATGGAACACCTCGTGTATTGAGAAGAAGCTGCCCAGAGCTAAATACAATGATACTAAACAATGAGTTAGCTGAACTAAGGGAACAGGTATCTGTTCTAGAAATACAGCTTGAATCAGCTGAGAATGAAATACAGAAAATATTAGCAGAAAATTATAAACTAAAAGGGGATATTTCTAAATACAGAAGTAAATTCGAACAATTAACTAAGTTGTGTTTAACTACAAATACTACAAGAAAGAAAAAGAAACAGAAAAAAAACAATAAAACCATGCCTGCGAAGTACCTAGAAGAGGCACTATCATCAACAAATTTATCCCTGGATAAGTCAAATAATTTTTCAGAAAATGCTGATAAAATAATCTATGAACTTAAACCATCAACACGAAATCAAAATGTTATAAATACTTCAGACAGTCCACATAATACAAATGTGGAGTTTGCAAATAGTAAAACGGAAGCAACTGATAATCAAATAGAAAATTTAGACACAAAAGAAAAGAAAAGACAAGGAAAGGACAATAAAGATAAATATATTCAAAGAAACAACAAAAAGGCGAAAGAACAATATTCTAAGTCAAGAAAATTATGTATAATAAGCAGTGATCCAAGAAACCAAGTGCTAAAATCTGCAGAAAGAAATTTTACTGAAAATGAACTCTGCTACTATCTCATTTCTGGTGCTGGTATTCAGCAACTACTAACAAGTCTAGAAGTAAAATTGCAAAACTTTACTTGTAATGACTTCTGTCTAATATTTATAGGAGAAACAGATTTTAACACTACTATGAATTATGGATCTATTGTGAACAGCATTAGAGAAAAGTTGTTACTGGTACAGCATACGAATGTGATTATTTGCTTGCCAACTTATAAATGCTGTGATTCCGTAAATTTTTTCAACAAACGGGTTGAAGTATTCAATAATATGCTGTACTTTGATAATATGTCACATGAATATGCATTTATATTTGACTGCAACAAAAATTTAGAATATTCAAAAAAAATGTTTGACTCTAGAAATGGACACGTAAATAATTTTGCTATAAAATCAATTTTTGACGATTTAACTAACTTTGTAACTGCCATCACTAACCATTATGACTGTGACATTTTTGATACCTCACAACAACATGACAAATTTTTTCGTCCCTTCAAAGGGTAAACATAATTTATGTATATTACATCAAAATATATGCAGTATTCTTAGTAAAGTGACAGAATTAGAAGTAGTTTTAGACGAATTACAATCTGAAAATGAAATGATCGATGTATTATGCCTTACTGAACATTTTATTACATCAGGTCAGGAAGTGAATTTAAAAATCAATAACTTTAGGATTGCTTCAATTTATACGCGAAAAGAGAAACGAGGTGGATCTTGTATCTTAGTACGAAAAGGTATAGAAATTAAAGAAATGCATGAAATTAATAATTGAATGTTGTGCAGTGGAACTAGTTCCATATAATTTGGTAATTGTATGTATCTACCGTATACCAAAAAAAGAAAATACTGATATATTTTTTAAACGATTAGATCTACTTTTATATAAATTAAACCTATTACGAAACAAAAAATCTATTGTATGTGGAGATTTCAATGTAAATATCCTAGAAAATAATTCATTTAGTCAAAATTTCGTTAACATATTTCTCAACTACAATTTTAAACTACAATTCAAAGATGTGACAAGAGCAACTAGTGGCACTTGTATCGACAACATAGCACATAATGGGAGAGGATACACTGGAAAGATATTACATCTGGGGTTATCAGACCACTCCGCTCAGTTACTGATGTGTCCCATTAAAAAGGATTATTCTAGATATTACTGGTACATACACCGAAGGGACTATTGTGTAGAAAATTTAAATAAATTTAAAAACTTCCTAAAAAGCTTATCATTTAGTGATATCTATTCTGCAGATGATACGAATATTGCATACGATAATTTTTATGACATCATAAAGTTACTCTATAACCTATGTTTTCCAGTAAAAAAAATTAAAATAAACACAAAAATGAGACCAAAATGGATAACACCTGGAATATAACAATCTAGTATAAACAAAAGAAAACTCTATTGGAAAAGTAAAAAAACGAAAAATTCACATGAGTACATCAAATACAATAAATTGTTTAAAAAGGTGATAGACATGTCCCAAAGAATGCACAACAATAACTTTATATACAGTTCCGCTAATATCACTAAAGCTACATGGCAAATAATTAATAATAACAAATATAAAACCCCACAAGAATGCAGTAACGTTTTATACAAAGATAAATATTTAAGGAAACCCCACGATATAGCTAATGCTTTTAATAACACTTTCATTGATATAGCTGCAAACAAAAATGTCACTGTTTTTAATTACAATAACCTGCAAACGCTAGAAAATTCTATATTTTTAACACCAACATCTCCAAAAGACGTGAGTAAAGTTATTAAATCATTGAAAAACACGAATAGTGTAGGATATGACGAAATCAATACAAAGGTCATAAAATATTGCGCAAATGAACTAGCTGAGCCTCTAAGTCATATAATTAATTTGAGTATGTTCCAGGGTGTATACCCAGAGAAGTTAAAAATTACGGTCATCAAACCATTGTTCAAAAAGGGAAACAAAGAAATTTGCGAAAACTATAGACCTATAGCTCTAATTCCCGTGATATCAAAAATATTTGAAAGGGTTATCCATAACATTTTCTACAGTTTCATAGAAAAACATAAAATATTAAGAAATGAACAGTATGGATTTCGAAAGAATAAATCTACAAATTTAGCTATACATGACTTACTGAGAACTGTGACTGAAAGTATAAATAAGAGGAATCCAATAAGTACAATATTTATGGATATGACTAAAGCATTCGATTTAGTTTGTCACGAAATCCTTTTAAATAAAATATATGCCTATGGCATTAGAGGACCAGCACACAAACTCATAAAATCATATCTTTTGAATCGCCAACAGATAACTCACATAGGGTATCTAGATAAATATAATGTTGAAAGTGTAGCAAAATCAAAATTAAAAACGGTAAAAAAAGGTGTACCCCAAGGCAGCATCTTAGGCCCGCTCCTATTCTTGCTCTACATAAACGACCTTCCACAAAACATAAACCAAAAGATGATCTTATTCGCCGATGATTCGTCAGTTTTGATAAAATGTGAAAACCCTGATCAATACGAAGCTAGTGTAAATAAAGCGATAGGTGATATTGTGGAATGGCTAAAAACCAATAATTTAATAGCAAACCTAGATAAAACAAAATACATGCAATTTCACCTAGCACAATCACGCCCTAAGAATGTACTAGTACACTGTAATGGACAAATCATTGAACAAGTGAATAACATAAAATTTTTAGGAATAACACTTGATCGTCATTTGAATTGGAAGACACATATCGAAAACCTCAACACTAAACTCAGCAGATATGTGCATGTTCTAAGAACTTTAGCAAAGACCACATCACAAAAAGCGGCGCTATGTGCATATCATGCATACGTGGCCTCAAATCTAAGATACGGTTTACTGCACTGGGGAAATGCAGCAGCGGCTCATACATTACCCTTATTTAGGACACAAAAAAAATGTGTAAGAGCCATTTGTAGAGCCAAACAAACAGAAAGCTGTGTTCCTTTCTTCAAAAAACTTAAAATATTGACGTTACCTTCATTATTTATATATGAAGCTTGTGTTTATGTGAAAGAACATCTTAATGAATTTAACCTTGTTAAAACTAGATATCCGAGAAGCACGAGAAATAAAATTGAGGTTCGTCCACTGCAGCGTTCAAATATTTCATTTTATGCAAATACTATTTTCGTACTAGGACCTAAGCTATTTAACAAACTTTCTGACCCTGTTAAAGAATTAAACAGCAGACACTTTAAATTAAAATTACACTTATATTTTAGCAATAGATGTTATTATAGTATTAATGAATATTTGCTTGAGAATAAAATATTAATAGATTAATTTTATATATATTAATTAATAATTAACAATAATAATAAGAAAGACCACTGTATATTATTAAATTAGACATACATTATTACAATTTTTATTGACCTGCTGATTAATTAATTAAAAAATAATATAATTGCATGCTAACATCATAGCAGGTTACAGTGAAACGATAATTTTACTTTAAGATCTGTATTAATACTTACCTGTAACTGCAATAAAGAATTTTGAATTTTGAATTTATCGATATTGGAGTTTAACCGCAGAATCGAAATACTACTTCTAAATCAATATGGATAATTTATTGATAATAGTTTTAAGTTAAAGACAATGCACTTTATTCAGAGAGAAATAAACAGAAAGCAACTTGTTTTCAGCTCTATTAGATAGATAGATAGATAAAATATTTATTTCACTCAACCTAGCACAGTGTAATGAAGAAGCTTCTTAATTAATAAGATTAAATAACAAACAACTTACTAGTTATATTACTTAAATATTATAAAACTAACTATCATATAACTATAAAAATGCTAACAGAATAATCATGCTAACAAAATAATCGATAAAAAGAAAAAGGAAGATGAACAGAAAATAATTATAGTACAACATGCCAGGCCAGTGTAAAAGGTCTAGACTCAGCATAATTATTGCAAGAAAGGATGTTTAGGATTTTCCACTCATAGATTTCTACTTGATACAATTCTGAACATCATGCATTCAGGGTCCTCTTGCAAGCCTCATAAAATCACCACTCCCCCCTCTGTCTGATATTGCCCATACAAAATACACACAGAATATAGAATAACAGACAGAACAGACACCTAGAAATAAATCTTTCATTCGATTTGCGTGTCACTTATGTTCATATTTTTTTAACGTCTTGTAAATTTTGGTTGTTGACTGACTCGGTGGCTCTTGACTAGTGATCCGAGAGTCGTGGGTTCGATCCCCACCCAAGGCACACATTTCTGTGATGAGCAGATTTGTTTGCTCTGTGTCTGGGTGTATTATATCTATATATGTATGTATTTAAAAACTTATATGTGTATGTATATCAGTATCTGGTTCCCATAATACAGGGAATCCTAGTTTGGGGCCAGATGACCGTGTGAGATTTGCCCCGGATATTTATTTATTATTTATTTATTTAATTGTAGAGTAATAAAAAAGCAACGCTTTATAATATTTTGCAAAAATAAATTGAGTACGTAAATTTATGCAACATTAACGTTAATTTATGTAGCAAGATTTATACCCAAACATATTATGTAATCTGTGCCCAAACCCAAACCAAATGCGCTAACGAAGTCATTAATTAACACGAGTCTTATAACTGTGCTGAATACATCTATAAATAAGTTCTTTTCTTTGTTTGCTTATTGCTGTCAACGTTAGAAAATACAACATTTTTCTTATTTAGAGATATACAGGGTGTAACAGAATTGGTGTAGGACCCTTTAACTGGTGAATCTACTCATCGTACTGAACAACTTTGTTCAAATTGTAAAAAAAAATGTTGGACTCCATACAGAAATGGCAAAACAGATTGATCAATTTGTATTAAATGTCCAAAATTGTTTTTGGTATTTGAGCAAAGTCGTAGGATAAAAGTTGTTCAGTACGATGAGTAGAATCCCCAGTAAACGAGTCCTACACCACCTATATATTTAACTTCATTGGCATAAATAAACAAAACAATAATATATAAATGAAAAATTCTTTAAAAAAACTTTACAACTACGCTAATAAAACCTGAAAAAATCTTTCAACACTTCAGGTAGAACAGATGTCTACGAAGCTTTATAAACAGACTGATCAATGAACTCTTTTTGATCATGCAAAGGGATAAAACGCTTACACGTTGCCTGTAAACGCTTGTTCTGTTTGCATTGGCTTCCGATCAAGCTGGTCTGCTTGTTATCTGGATCTGGATCGGGTAATACATCGGTTCTATATTTAAACCGAACCAGGAAACATATTTCGAAGTGTATTGAATGAACAAAACCAATCAGGTCATCAAGTTTAGAAACTGATCAGCAGTGATCGATAGAGAACAATCAGTTTAAAATTTGATTACTCGTGTTCGAGTTCCCAAAATAGGGTACTTGAGACAAGTTTTTTGTTTCTTGGGTGTACAGGACAAAATGGGCGTTGGATCTGTTAACAGGCTCTTCTCCTTATCATATTGGGTAACTTTTGTCCTAGAACTTTGTTGAAATCTTACACAAAAATAGAACATTCAATACAATTGATCAACCGTTTGAACAACTGTTTGTATTTTTGCTATATTAGGGAAAGTCGCAGAACAAAAGTTGTTCAAGAATGATGATCAAAACCCCAGTTAACATTTTGCACAAACTCCACTTAAAATACTTAATTTCAGGTTATTTTGCTATGCATGATCCATGATATTTGATTTGGCGAAAATAAGGACATTCATTCTTAATTAATCAAGCTATCAACATGGATCAGATAACAATTTCTGAGGACATCTGGCTACCTTATACCATTTTATTTAAGCCTTGTCGCCAAAGTCTACGTTAATAGCATTAAGCGCAGGACACATAGAGGCGGCCGCGGGGCGGTAGCGTTCCGAAGGCGGACCTGCGGAAAGCGAACTTAGAGCGGACCCCTTCAGACAGAAATTGCAGCGTCGCGGTAGCGTCGCGGGGGCGGTATGTCTGAAGGCAAAAGCGTTCGGGACCACTTTTTTCGGGGAATTTTCTTTTGTGAATTTTTTTATTATAACTGTTACGATACTCTCTGTACGAAAAGTTTTAAAAACTGGTCACACTCACACTAACACAATACTTTTTGTCTGTAAAACTCATAAAACGCAAGAAAAACACTCAAAAATCTGTAATTTAATACAACTCGCAAGCACGCCCCCGCACCGCGCCGCAAACGCGCCGCTCTGTGTGGGGGGTTTCCATATATTTCAATGGAATACAACTCGTCCCGCGCCGCGGCCGCTTTCCCGCTACCGCGCCGCCACCGCGCGGGATTCGCCAGTCTGTAGGCCCGACCTTCCCGCTTTCGCCCCCGCGCCGGTACCGCACCGGGCGAATCCCACCCAGTTTTGGTGTGAAGGGTGTTGTATCTCAAATAAACAAATAAATTAATTAATTAAGAGTTTATTGGTATACTTATTACACGAGGTAACCCAAAGACAAGAGAGCGTGACAGCTACGGATGCCATAGATCTTCTCAAACAGGCTGCGTTCCCGAACGCTGAGATATAGTGAGATCTATCTACTCTCCTCCGCCACAAGAAATATTTTATTTTATTTTATTTTATTTATTATGAAATCAACAGCGTACAATTTTTATATCTGAATTTCGTTAACAATTTTTTAGGCCAAAAATAGATTTCATATCTATAAATTCTAAAAATATAATATAATATATAATAACAAAAACAAAGAGACAGCTGTTGCATGTGCGTGTTTGTATGCGCGCGCGCGCGCGCGTGTATGTGTGTGTGTGTGAGAATGTGTGTGTGTGTGTGTGTGTGTGTGTGTGTGTGCGTGCGTGTGTGTGTGTGTGTGTGTGCGTGCGTGTGTGTGTGTGCGTGTGTGTGTGTATGTGTGCGTGTGTGTGTATGTGTGTGTGTGCGTGTTTGTGTGTGCTTAAAGTTATTAGTCACGGAAAAATATCTACTTCAAGGTATCGATAACTAGCTTCCTAAAGGAAAAGGAATTTAAATGGTGTATGTCCAGATCCGAAAATGTAGAATTATATAAATGGATACATCGCAAAATGACAGAATTCTGAACGTATGTAGTATGTGTACGAGGTTCATAAAAATGACGCGTGTGTCGCGTTCGCCTGCTTGGCACGGAAAGTGCAATCCGTTCCACGAGTTGCGGGCAGTCAAGTAAATTGTTAACTATATTGTGCAGGAATACCATGTCAGCCATTGTTCGCCTACTAGAGAGAGCTGTCATTCTGTGATATTCCAGACGCTTGTCATAATCAGGCTGCCTTTCTACACTTCTGCGATTCAACAGGGATAAAAATCTACGTTGAATTTTTTCTATACGATCCCTGTGAATGGTGAAACTCGGTGACCATATTGGCGCAGCAAACTCTAAAATACTCCGTACATATGCACAATATAATATTTTAATAGACTCTAATGATTTAAATGGTTTCGTTATTCTTATTAAAAATCCTAACATTTTAAAAGCTTTTTGCACGATGTGGTCATAATGCTCGATGTATGATAATTTGCTGTCCAGTATGACACCGAGATCTCTTACCGTAGTGGTCCTGGCGACTATTGCTCCATTCAGAACGTAATCGAACTCTATTTTGTGTTTTTTTCTAGTGTAAGAAATCGACTGACATTTGCTAACATTCAGGTCTAGTAGATTTCTCTCACAGTATTCTGTGAGGCGGTTTAAATCCTCCTGCAGTTTTAAGCAGTCGTTTCTATTTTGAATAGAAGCATATACTTTGTTATCGTCGGCATACATAGAAAATTTTGAAAAAAACAGAGTACTTATAATACTTATGAGATTAACTTACTCTTCTAACAATGCAGTTGTTAACATTTGGTTAACATGCCGCTTACATCTTACACCATCTACATCTACAATATAAGTTACCCCAGGAATTGATTCATCCACAATCACTCCCTGAACCCATGGCTTGCGACCCCTACGGTAATCACGTACCATGACATTTTGTCCAACACAAAATTTTGTATTTCGTTCTCCCGTGCCTTCAATCACTTTGCTCTGACCTTTATAAAATTTTTCGGTTATGGGTGGTGGTCTCAGTATTGAAAACCTATTTCTTATTTCCCTCCCCAGCAATAACCGAGCAGGAGATTGTCCAGTAGTTTTTTGAGGAGTACTGCGGTAGTCAAACAAGAAAAGATTTATAGCTGATGTTAAATTAAGACCACTTTCCATTATCTTAGTGATGTGAGATTTAAATGTCTCTACAAATCTTTCCGCTGCTCCATTAGTTGCTGGGTGGTACGGCGGTGTAAAGGTATGTTTCACTTGGATCAATTTGCAATAATTCTGAAACTCTGAACTTGTAAAGCTAGTTCCATTATCTGTGACTAAATGCACGGGAAAACCGTATCTGCAAAATAGTCCTTTAAATACTTCAATGGTACTTTTAGTTGTTATATTGTTCATAGAAAATATCTCAACCCATTTTGAATAAGTATCAACTATTACCAGAAACATTTTATTTTTGAATGGGCCCAAGAAATCTGCATGTAAGCGGTACCAAGCCGAGGGTGGCACAGGCCATGGTTTCATGGTTTTTGTTGGACTTTTACTATTAACTATAAAACATAATTTACATTCTTTTGTAATTGTTTCAATTTCAGAATCCAAACTAGGCCACCAGAAGTAAGATCTAGCGATCTCCTTTATACGCACAATGCCGAAATGACTTTTATGCAACTCTTTTAGCACTAATTCTCTCGATATTGGTAGCCCCGAAAGTAGACAATTTCTAAGGCAATAATTTTAGCATCCCTTTCGCGAGTGAAGCATTGAAAGCCTGGAATTCTGCTTGCCCCAATACCTCTCCTCCCTGCAAACCCGAAATGCAGAATCTGTGGGATGACTTGTGGGCTGAGTCATTGGGGATCTTATTGGGTCCTCTTCAGGAGTGGACATGGCGCGTCTCAAAGCCGCAAAGCCGCGTCTCGCGCTTTCCTTGACGACAACTCCCTGCGTATTGCAGTGGCTCTCCGGCTGGGAAGCAAGGTTTGTGAGCCTCATACGTGCAGGTGCGGCGCGTGGGTTGACCAAAGCGGCCGCCACGGTCTTAGTTGCAGACTGTGTGCTGGCAGACATCCACGTCACCACGCCCTCAATGAGTTGATTCGCCGGGCTTTGGTTTCAGCTGATATCCCCTGCGTTTTGGAGCCTCCTGGTTTGAGTCGGTCTGACGGTAAGAGACCCGACGGCCTGACTCTAATACCCTGGGAGAAGGGGAGATGTCTCCTGTGGGACGCCACCTGTGGCTGCACATATGCAGTTGCGCACTTGCCCCGAACCTCGCGTTTGGCTGGTTCCGCGGCGGAGTGGTTGGCGAAACAAAAACGGGACAAATACGCTGGCCTACTCCAGAACTATGATTTTGTCCCCTTTGCAGTAGAGACTTCAGGGGTGTGGTGCGCAGCGGCTAAGTGTTTTGTGCGCGACTTGGGTCGGCGCTTGAGGGAGCGTGGCGGTGACCCCCGCGCCGGCTCTTTCCTGGTCCAACAGTTGTCACTGGCAATTCAACGCGGCAATGCGGCCAGCGTTATGGGCACCTTTGGACCGGGGTCGTGTCGGGGCGGGTTTGATTAGGTAGCCCAATTTTTGTGAATTATTATGATTATTTATTTATTTATTTGTATTTTGTAATTATTTTATTTTAATTACCATTTAAATTCAATAAAAATTGAAAATTTCTATCTAAACTAATTTCATTTCTCCTGTTATAGTAAGGCGTGCATTCTTTCTCTAAATCTTTTTTATCTGGCCAACCATCTATTAAATATCTTATTATTTTTGATAAAGTACAATCTTTTTTAGTTTGTAATTGGATTTCCTTCCAGTTTAAGCTGTCCATTTCGGCATTGTTTACATAATTTAAATAACCGTGGTTACCGTTTTGACATATGGTATGTAAGTTTAAATTATCATTGACGGTATTAGCGTTTCTAAACAAATAATCTGCCGGGTTTTCGTTGCTTTTTATATGTTTTATATCATAAGTAAATGCTGACAAGAAGATAGCATAATGTTGCAATCTTTTTGCTGCCATTTTGGGAATTGATTTGGTGGAACCAAATATACGAACTAAAGCTGCGCTATCTGTCTCTTAATTCAAACTTTCTGCCATATGTATAGTTATAAAACTTTGTCACCCAAAATACAATTGCCATTGCTTCCTTATCTATAGTTGCATACTTTTGCTCTGTTGCATTTAATTTTTTACTAGCATATGCAATTGGCCTTATAATTCCATTTAGACCCCTATTAGACAAAACAGCCCCCATCCCGACATCAGAAGCATCACAAGTCAATATTAAAGGTAAATTAGGGTCGTAATGTCCTAGGTTTTTTACATTCGCCAGTCTATGTTTGACTGAGTCAAAAGCATGTTGACACTATGGTGTCCATTGAAAATTATTTTTCTTTGTAATATCATACAGTGGAGCTATTATGACCGCCATATCCTTGAGAAATCGTGAGTAATAGTTGATTTTTCCTAAAAACTACCTAAGCCCCATCAGGGTTGTTGGGGGTTGTATCTCTAATAAAGCCCTAATGTTAGATTCTATTATATTTACATCATTTTTATCTATTCTATATCCAAAAACTTCTATGTGTTTTTTAAACAACTTACATTTCTCTGGTTTTAATTTGAACTGGCATTCTTTTAATTTTTCTAAAATTTTACATAATGTTTCCTTAGTATCATTTAAGGTTTTGCCAGATATATAAATATTATCTATGAAAACTGCTGTATTAGGTATTTCCCCTAATTTTTTACTCATAAGACGCTGAAATGATCCAGGCCCTGTGCTTACTCCATATGGTAAATATTTGTATTTGTATGTTCCCAGTTCTGTTACAATAACGGTCAAATCTTGTGATTTTTCATCAAGTGGTGCCTGAAGATAGGCTTCTTTTAAGTCGAGTTCGCAAAAATATTCACCATCTTTTAATGGTTGAAATATTTCCTCAAGGTGTGGTAGGGGAAAATGATCCACTTCCAAATGTGGATTTAATGTTAATTTATAATCTCCACACAGGCGTACAGAACCATCAGGCTTTAATATTGGTACTACCGGAGTTCCCCATTGGTTGTGTTTAACTGGTGCTATTCTGTCATTTTTTAATAAACGGGTAATTTCATCTTTTACCTTATCTTTTAACGCGAAGGGAACTCCGCGTACTGGAAGACACTTTGGTTGTACCTCTGATTTAAGCTTCAAGGTGATAACTTCTCCTTTGAAGTTTCCCCAGCCTGGACTGAATACCTCTGCGAACTCTCCTTTTACCATATATTCTGCTTCTGAAACATCAACAGGAACATTATTACTGTTGTTATGTAATATTATCCTATTTTGTCCTAATATTGGTGGCCATAACTGTAATTCATTTAATCAATCTCTTTCAATTATACATGGTGTATTGTTATCACCAATAAACAGAGTCATATTCTTTGTTATGTTATTATAGTTAACATTTAAATTGTTAATTACACCTATGGGTTTTGATTCACTTTGATCAAAGTTTTTAAATATTACTTTACATTTATTTATTGTTTTAGAAGGAAATAATTTATTTTTCTCTTTCAGTGGAATAACAGACACGTCGGAACCTGTGTCCAACTGAAACTGGACATTTTTTCCATCAATATTTATATTTAAAAAATGTGATGGCACTTTACTTACACCCAGGGAATGGGATGGGATTTCATACTCTCCAGTGTGACAGTCATTGGGCTGTGGTGTCATATCCTCATTTATATTGTTCTCTGGTGATGTTGTGTTTTCGTCCTGTACTGTAACTAGCTGCTGTCTTCGAGCTGGACACATTCTATACATATGTCCCTGTTTGCCACATTCTGAGCAGAACTTATTACGTAGAGAACACTCCGATTTTATGTGATTATTTTTTCCACAGCAGAAACATTTTGTTGCCTTTGTATCAGGGATATTCCTCCTGTTTTGACTAACAGCCTTACTTTTAGAAAATTTTGAGTTTCTTTAATTGAAAAACATTTCTGTCACTTCTTCTCTGTGTTGACTTTTTCCTGCTTCTGTTAGTGCAGTTTCCACGGTTCTGGCCAAGTGAACAGACTCGTCTAATGTAAGCTCACGAGTATTTTTCAATAACTCAAATTTTACTAACTTTGAATATGCCCCGTCTACAAGCTTTTCTTTAATTTGGTCCTCTGTATCTTTAAAATTACACTTTTTTGCCAATCTTCTTAATTCTGATATGTAGTCTTCAATACTTTCAGTGGGCATTTGTTTTCTTTTTCGGAAAGCTGCTCTTTCCAATGTAGTCGGTCTAACAATGCAATATTTTTCTTGAATTTTACTGCATAGAAATTTATAGTCCTTTTCGACAGGTTTACGTGGGGCACATAATAGTGACAGACATTCAAACACTTTTGGATGTAGTTTTGTAAGCAGCAACGGAACTTTCTTTTCCTCTGAAATGTCATTCAATGTTATGACGCAATCCAACTGTTGATGAAATGTTTGAAATGAAATGAAATGAAATAATATTTATTCGAAGTAGGTATCTCTGTATACTTTTCGAACGTCATATTTTTTCTACCTAATACGAAGTTCCTACCACTCGGAACTCGTATACCCAACGTTTCCCAAGCGTTTCCGTCGAATAATGGTATATCGTAGTGCGACATTGTTTTTGTAACTGAATTAATATTTGGTTTAGTGTAATACTGACGTAAAATTTTTCTTAGAAAATCAACTGTTGCTGTTGGGGAGTATGGAATTCCAAGGTCACGTATTATTTGAAAAAGCTGTTCTTTGTTACATTTGTGTATGTATTTTTTGTGTCCAGATTTAACAAGACTGACGTAGTCTTCGGCGTCGGCGTCGTCTTTTGTTTCGTCGTTTTCACTGCTGGCGCTCACTTGTTCCGAGTCCGTTTCTTTTTTTTTCAGACATTGGAATTTGTTTTGTATATTAGTACATTATTTTTGTGTACTCACAGGTTCAACTTCTCGTCGCCAATTTGTTGTATCTCAAATAAACAAATAAATAAATTAATTAAGAGTTTATTGGTATACTTATTACACGAGGTAACCCAAAGACAAGAGAGCGTGACAGCTACGGATGCCATAGATCTTCTCAAACAGGCTGCGTTCCCAAACGCTGAGATATAGATCTCACAAAGGGTTTCATAGTAATCCGAACATTACAAAAAATCCCACTCCCGGTACCGCCCAGCGGCGGCCTCTGTGTGTGCTGCGCTTTAATGTATTGCTATACAGAGATAAGATAGCCAGTTCCCTATTGCGTTGGGGAATCTTGATAAGCCTGCTTCTATGTTTCGGCACTATTATCACAGCCATTATGCTAGAATGTCTAGATAATGCCAAGGGTTCATCAAATAAGATAAATAAATAAATATATTATGAGGTAGATACAAATTTATGTATAACTAATGCACAACTGATGAACAAAACAAGAATCTTCTATGACGTACGTCTAACGGTCTATGACACTTAAAGTAAAAAACAGTTACTTTCAATATTTTCAGAGTTACGTAAAAAAGACATCAATGGGTAATTTGTGATGAAAGTTGTATGGTCGAGATGTTTTTTTTAAAATTTCTACGAGCTAAGCTAATAAATACGACAAATAGGTACCAAGAAGCGTAAAATTAAACGCTACTTCAAACAAAATCGCGTCCTCACAACATAATTCTATCCAGGTCATTAAAACTTTGGGGCTGCGAATTCCTTTAAAGCGCGCGGCTTTTCCATTTTTATTTATTTTTATATCTACCGCTAAGCGATTTAGACGACGTTTAAATACGACAACAGAGTAAATACAGAATTACAGTATCTTATACTCATGAAACTGAACAACTTATTCCAGTAAACTATAAAATCCGAGGAAAAAGTAGTAGTTTTAACCGTGGGAGAGCCATGCTTCGGCACGAATTGGCCGGCTCGACCGGAGTGATACCACGGCCTCACAGAAAACCGGCGGCGTGAAGCAACACTTGCGTTGTGTTTCACCGAGTGTGTGAGGGTACCGGAGGCCCAACCCCCCCTCCCTCCTCCCCATTCCCCCCATCCCTCATCTCATTTCAAAGGTCGGCAACGCACTTGTGACTCCTCTGGTGTTGCGGGTGTCTATGGGCGGCGGTAATCGCTTACCATCAGGTGATCCGTCTGTTCGTTTGCCACCTATCACATAAAAAAAAAGTAAAATTCTCATATAAATTCAAGGGAGTCGAAAAATTTTTTTGTTTCATCTATATGGGTTCCTTGGAAAAGTTGTTAAATTTTGCGGCCAAATTCACGGTTAACGGAAACGAAGCAAAATAAATGTGTAAACAAGTTTCTTAATACAATGAAATTTCTTGCCAATGTTAGGATATATAAAACACAAGAAGGATTCTTCTGGATTAAATTGGTGATATTTCACTCAGCTGTCAGCGAGCTTTGACACCCCAGAATTTATTTGCGGAACAAATTAAAGCGAACACAGCAGTATGCTTTTGCAAGGCTTCTACAGGGTGTTAAAAAAAGTGCGTTTGAAATTTTAAGGGGTTACTCAGAATCAAGTACTTATAGAATACAGGAAAAATATAGAAAAAAACCGATCTACAATATTTTTTTTCCGTTTCCCATACTAAATCTCAAAAGTGAATCAAGGATTTGTATGGAAAACTGGAAAAAAAATTGCAGAGCGGATATTTTCAATATTTTTCCTGTATTCTATACTTGATTCTGAGTAAACCCTTAAAATTTCAAACGGACTTTTTCAACACCCTATATTTTTGAAATAAATAAGGTGTAATATATCTTATGGAGAAAATAAGTCGGAGGCATTTTTTTTACTTTTTTTATTGTGTAAGATGACAAAAGGCGGCCACCTGATGGAAAGTGGCATGCACCGCCTTTAAGCATTTATAACCCCAGAAGGGTCATCACCAGTGCCTTGCCGTTTTTTTTATGGCATAGCTGGCATACCTGAGGATTCTGTGCTTGAGGGCTAAGATTGTAAGAGTAAATTGAAAAATAGACTTATTAATCGTGAAAGCAAACCGCTCTTGTTGAACAACATTGCTAAAATCTCAAAAAAAAGTCTATTCATACAAATCAAGCTTATATTTCAAACTTTTTATGGGTACTAAAGTTGCTAGCCAAAAAACGTCCAATGCTGAAAAAATTTCTCTTCTAAGGATTTCTACAACGAACGACCGCTCTTGTGCTTCACCAGGCTATCGATCCAACAATAAGGCGAGTTAAACCCATCCAGAAGACGACCGTTTCTGTAGTCAGACCACGCAACCCGCACTGACCCACGACCGCTTCTAGTTTATCTATTTGCATGAATTTACTATTGTATTTATAACTGAACATCGCAAACGCGCTGTAAACCAGAATTTGCTGAGTGCATTTTCTTAAAATCCATTCGCTCAAATAACTCGGTCTTTATTTTTTTGTTATTGAGCTCAAATTCTTTGATTTTTGCCTACAGTTGTACAAATTTAGTATTATTGGTAGTAGTAATTTTTAATGTTAAACTACAGTAACCAAATAATTGTCTATTAATTTCTGAAAACAGACCAAGAAACTAAAAAATATACTAATTTATACTAATTTTTGTATTTTCAAGAAGTAGGTAGTCGGTTCATTGAGATTTTTTCAGCACGAAATAATGCTACGAGCTTACTCGAAATGTCACCAAAAGTAAGGAAACATTTAAGGACAATTTGAATTAATGGTTCGACAGAAAAACCTAGAACTATTACTATTACTGAATCACTGATGTGAGTTCAAATCGAATCAAAATATGTATGTTTATTCCAAGTAGGTAGCATTGTATACTTTTCGAAGGTCATTTTTTTGTCTACCTTACACGAAATCCCTACCACTTGGAACTCGCGTATGCCCAACGTTTCGGGAAGTGTTTGCGGAGAGAGAAGAAACGTCGGGTCCAGAAGAAACTCCCTCCACACTTTTTTTAAATAAAAAAAATTTTTTTTTTTGCTATTACATAATTCGGGTAAACAACCCTGATTATAGTTGTATAACATTTCGTTGCATACTGTTATAAAAGCATTTCGGCTAATATATATATCTATAGTTCATTCCAATAAAAAAAAGCAAAAGGTAAACAGACTTACTATGGAACTGACACATGTCAATGTCAGTTGCATACTAACTTTGTTTACTCGACTTCCGTAAATTTAATAAACTTAACCCAATATCTATGCAAAGTCGGTTAAGATATCCAGATTTACGGGTTAGCGATTCGCACAAATACTTGTGGCGATCGTCGGATTTACGAGATGTTATAACAGGAGTGATTAGTTATGTGAATATAGGTCGTTCGATCACTTCAATAAAATAAACCTACCTAATTTAATCATAAAGTAAATTTAATGTCAAAAGCAAATCAAAATATAATAAACAGATACACAACTCTAAATGAAATGCTTTTGGTGGTTTCCTTAACCCAAAAGTTGTCTGGAAGCCCTTCGGCAATTGCAAATGAAACATAATTATGTTTTTTACAATACCAGTTGTGAACAAAGATTTTTTGTACTCGCACGAAACTGAGGATTTGATATAGGAAATTGGAAGATGTTGCTCATTAGCGATAAGATCGCCTAACTGTACCTATAGGTACTTTTTTCGATTTGTACTGTTCATATTTTCAATTTTCAAAGTGTTTTCATTTCATTCACTCATTCTATATACTATACATACAATACACAAAATGAACAACAAAAAAAATCATAGACAGTAAATACGTATTTTGACCACGTATCGCATGATTTTGTAGTTAATGAATTTTACTAAAAATAATTTGTCAGTGTCGTGTCGCTCTGTAATACAGTAAATTACTATATTAAATTATAAATTATTATTATTATTATTTAAGTAAAATGTATAAACTGAAATATCTTGGTTAATACTTTGAATATAGGATCTTGGTGGAACATTATATCACTCATTTTGGCAGGGAATTCACTAATTCCACTTAAATTTATGTGGAATTTATTTATTTATATGTTTTTTTCAGTGTGAATGAGTGAAATATCTTGAGTAGACACCAATTAGCTGCTTCTGATATGGGAAACACTATTTAACTTTACCTCAATCGATCAATCAATCATTTTTTTATTGTTTGCTCCACAAAATACAATACAGTAATACTTAAATAGTACACTAATATTAAATTAATACGTATTTGGACATAGTTTTTCTGTTAACAAAGCTTTATACCAATAATAAAATAATTTAGTGTAAGTATTGTAAATGTTGAAGAATGAACTAGGTGATCCTGTGTTTCAGAGCACCAGGTCTCCACCGCCCAGAAAAAACGTTCAAAATGAGTTTATTTTATCAATCAGAATAGTTATATGCAACATTTCACAGAGCATCATGTATACCTATATCTATAGTTAACGCATTACTCAATAATCAGAAATAGTTTCATTCAATGCTTGCATGAATAGATTTGTTGATTCTTCAAACTCCAACGAGATTTTACAGCCAAACCACAGATTTTAGAGAAATGTTTGTTTATTTTAAGATTTCAACGTTGGTGCGTAAATTTGAAATCTGTTAACATAATATATTTTATTAAAGTATTTCGAAAATAAAATGTGGTTAAGTGTTTATATTTATAAGGTGGGATTCAACTGTAAATAAAGTTTTATGTGGCCGTAATATGGACGAATGCTGTAAACATGTCTAGAAGCTAATCTGCACTGAAACTTGTCAATGTCGATGGGATTACAGTTACAGTTATCCTTGAAATTTGGGGAAGCGGTCATCATAAAAAGGCGGGCATCGATGAGATTTTTATCTTTCGTCTCTTTTATCAGATCTTCAATCTTGAATTAAAGCCGTTTTAACACGCCTTCAAAAAGGAGGAGGTTCTCAATTTGACTGTATGTTTTTTATATGTTTGTTACGCGATTATTCCGCTAATTATGAATTGATTTCGATGAGTCTTTTTTGTTTGGTAGGTCATACTTCAGATGTGGTCCCACATAAATCGTATAGAAATTAATTCAACACTTTTTGAAAAAAAAAAAAAAAACAATAAAAGCAAAAAAAAATGCTAAATAGTTGTTACGATTGAAGTCAGTTGTTTTGTTTATTGTTTATTGTTTTATTGTGTTCTTAACGTGTGTATTTAACGTGTTCAGCGTTGTCAATTATTGTGTACAATAGTGTGCATCACAGAAGATCCATAATATAAATATATATAGCGCGTGTCTATGGGCGGCGGTAATCGCTTACCATCAGGTGATCCGTCTGCTCGCTTGCCACCTATGACATAAAAAATACAGGGTGTAACAATACTTCAAGGTTGGCTTTTACCCATCAAACTGAACAACTTTTGTTCTACAACTTTGTTGAAAACGCAAAAATTTTTTGGTCTTTTCATACTAATCGATCAGCTGGCGAACCAAGTTTGTATGAAAAGTCCAAAAAAATTTTTGCGATTTCAACAAAGTTGTAGAACAAAAGTTGTTCAGTTTGATGGGTAAAAGCCAACCTTGAAGTATTGTCACACCTTTCTGTTACACCCTGTATATATATTGAAATATAGCAACGACCGATAACAAAATTCATGAAACCCTTTTTGATCCAGGCGATCACAGGAAATGTACAAACCATGTTTATACCTGTACAAACACCGTAAAAACATTGCCCTTCAGTTGGGCTATTGGGTAAAAACTAGTGCAAGCGAATGGTGTCGAGAGAAACATATTCAGGTTTAAAAATACCTTTTAAATTACCAATTATACTTAAAAGAAACAAAAAACCACAGTATATAAACATACTGTGTGTTAACAGAAAATAAAAAAAAGCGGTCAAGTGCGTGTCGGGCCACGCGCAGTGTAGGGTTCCGTAGTACTTCGAGAGACACTGCTTTAAGGAGAAAAACCTCCCGTCTTACAAAATTTACCACTACTCGTTAACTTGTAAAGCCTACTTAGCTGTGATACTTTTCCTTTTAACCTCGTTTGTATAATATACTACTGCTGTAATTTTTTTTACATTTCTAGAAACAACCATTTAGCTGACAGAGGGGGGGGGGACATTGACTTTAACAAAAATTTGCACATTAAAGCTTAATATTTCGAAAACGGATCTCTGAATCAAAAAATGGTTTCCGCAAACCCAAATATTTTTGAAAGACCTATGCAATGACACCGCACACAATGGCATAGTCGAGAAAAAAAATCAACCCACTACACGTGTATTTAACAATTTTTTTTAAGATTTTATATGACCACTTTGTCGGCGTGATTAATACGCATATCCGTGCCAAATTACAGCTCTCTAGTACTAATAGTCTCTGAGCTAAGTCGCGGACAGACAGACGACGGACGGACATGGCGAAACTATATAGGGTTCCTTGTTGACTACGGAACTCTAAAAACAGAGTAAGCGTTCAGTGAAGTTTTATTTGATTAATTAGCGCTAGGTTTTTACTTTTATTTTCAAAACCTTTGCAAGAAGTTTCCCGTATAAAACCAGAGTTACATTGCCAAAGTTACATAACTTAGAATTACTTATTAATCCGAAGTACCGCAAACGTCTGTTACTCTTGAGGCAAGAAACGAAATCGCGACATAAGCACCTGAATCCTCATAAAAAATGCACGCTTATTGCAAGATTCTCGGCACTAAGGTTTCTTGCTTCAGTCAGGTGTAAAACTCCCGGTTCGCAAAATGACGAATTCGTTAAAATCCAATTAAGTACCTATCATAAGAACTAAAATTTACTTTGCACACGGTTTAATTTTTTAGGGGAATATTATTTTTTCAGAGTTTTTTCTTTCTATTTACCAAAAGACTCTAAGTACTATACCATATTCTCATAAACACTTAGAATAAAAAGTGTGTGCGTAAAACATAAGAATTGGTGTGGCGGCGTAGAATTGGAGTAATAACGAAATTGCGTATTATGGACGTATTTTTAAAAGTATTCGTGTATACTGTATGGTCATTAAATAGAGTGCACTTCCTTTATTCATTTTTGAAAATAAGAATTTCTTTGATTTTGGAAAAAGTCACATTGTATCGAAGTTTGACTGCATTTTTTTAGTTAGTACTATGAGTAATATGTTGATGGTCATTGTAACACACAGACCTTTTAAGATTGCATGAAATGTTGAGAATAGGCCGAACGGCTTTCGCAATAGGGATTTAGGACTAAAGTGCTATTTCTTGTTATTCCAGTGGTTTCAGTCTTGCAGTTTTGAATTGGAATTCCAAAGAGGTTTCTTGTAAAAAGGTAACACAATTCAAGTGGTACAACCCTTTGATAAGCCAATATTCAATTGTAAGGGTTTGGTAATCCATTTATGGCTAAGAGGCTGATCGGAGGTCCTTCGTACTTATTACCGCAGTATGTCTGGCACACTGCTGGAATACTAATTTGAAGGGTTCCACTATGAATCGGTAAGCATCTGCGGTGGTTCCCAAAAATATACAATATTTAAGATTTTAGATGACTTATACAAATCTGCTTTCAGTCTCACTTTTCGAAACAATTAAAAGTATTTACCTACTAGTTTCGTTAGTTCCTTTATACCTAATGACATTTTGTTAATGTCTTTCTAGTCAATTTTGGCTTATTCTCACGAAAATTTGTAACTTTCCCCAAGAAATCCATGAAATTCTTCTGTAATAGAATAGGTACTCCTCATAGCAATTTATCACGTTGATTAACCTACTTTGTATATAATATTCAAGAACAAACGAATGTCTACTGAATACATTTCCCAAAAAAAACGAAGATTTATTTTATGGATTGAAAGGTTTTTGTGAAAATTTTCGATTTTACTACATTTCACGCAGATTTTACAAATGAGATATTACCTATTCATTAAATCCATTAAAAGATTACTTTAAACCTCCTTTGTAACCACAGTAGCAACATTATTAACCTTCCAATAATCCGGTAGTAAATCCCGCCCAGCGAGTCGAAATTACGACCTCTTGTTTGCTTAGTTCTTGCAAGCAGTGTTGCCATCGTATTTATTGCTCACTTTACAATGGTAACACGACAATGCCGTCAATTAACTAAACAGGTTTATTTTAATCTGTTTAGTAGTGAAACTTGTTTTGTTTTTGGTTAAATTGTTACTTATCTAGTAATTTTACGAAAGTACGAAAGGTTTTCACTAAAATTGTTACAAAACAATTAATAATAATTACTTAATATTAGGTCGGGGAGAAAGTTTTTTATGAGTATAGAGTTTTTATTAAGTACGTACGTATGTCAGGTTGTATTTTTTTATTTGGCTAATTTGGATAAAGTTATACAGGGTGGAATTTGTAACCTCACCTGCAGGGAAAGTACTCTTAATACTGGAGATAGCAAATTTTACTCAAAGGAAACATTCCTTTATTTTTAAAAAGAAGCATAACTATACTTACCAGTTTTTTTTATTCAAGATTTGAGAGCGTTTGTCTCCAATCTCACCTTGTGGTAAGTGACGATGGAGTCGATGGTGGAACACGCAATCCCAAATAAAACCTATTCACTCTCACCTTGAAGAACCCCAGGTTATAAGACTCGGGAAACACCGACGCCGGCAAGGAAGTCCACTCCTTTGCAGTACGCATAATGAAAGACGAGGCAAAGCGCTTCGTGCGTAAGAGTGGAATGTCTACTAAATAAGGGTGATGGAAGCCCCGAAGACGCCTGGTCGACCGAAGGTGGAATGGGGCTGGAATTTTAAAGAAAAATATATTTTTTAAATTTTTTCCCCCGCTATTAATCAATTGCTTTCGACGTGATTAAAATTAATCGAAGAAATGAGAATTCCGTGTATTTTCAGATCTTGTTTAAATATTAATGCGAAAATAAAAAAAAAATACCAGGAAACTATAAATAAGTATCTAAAGGACTAAAAATAATGAAACTAAATGTCAACTTTATACCTTTAGATATATTTTTTTACTTGCACGCCGCTCTCCCCTCGGTGCGCCAAAATAAAATTTCTTTGAATAGGTATTTCATACAACAATTCTAATAATAAGGCATAACCAGAGATTACTTCAACTTTGCCTTATAGGCATAGGTTTACCGGGTTTATGGCTTCGACATGTGCTGCCTAGTGCCTACTCAGAGCGAACGAAGGACCAAATAAAAAATAATGTTTATCTTTCCTATGAACGCTATAAAAACTTTTTCTGATACCATAAAATAGCTATTATCTCGAACACATCTTAAATTTTATACACACACGCACAAGGTCCCTGCAAGATCAAATCAGAAATGAGAAGATACTTTGGCTTTGGAAAACTAAAGTAACCGACATAACTCACAGAATCGCTAAAGAGAAGTGGCAGTGGGCGGGACACATAGCTCGTAGAATTGATGGTCGGTGGGACCGGAAAGTTCTTGAGTGGCGACTGCGCACCGGAAACGTAATGTTGGCAAGCCCCTCACTCGGTGGACCGATGACCTGGGGGTTGCGGGAAGCTGCTGGATGCGGGCAGTGCAAGACCGGTCGGCATGGAAATCTATAGTGGAGGCCTTAGCAATCGACGTCTTTCAGCTGATATCAAACACTGGGGTAGAGAAGGTCTATTCATCGTGTAAAATTTTAAAGATAAGTATTTCCTCAACTTGTTGAACAAATTTTAACTGTTTTTGACCCCAGTTTTCATGGATGTTTTTAGTATGTTAGGAATAGAGGAATAAAAAATCCCATATTTTTTAATATAATTAATTACATCTTTTTCAATAATTTGTTGTCCTTTATTTATGTCCTGTTATAACCTGATTCTTTTTGTATGCCGCAAAAAAGTTGTAAAAAAGTTGGGGATTCAGTATGGGGTTTTTAAGGGAAAGTTTAATATAATGAGTAGAGTTTCTGGTATATAAAGGTCCCTTCACACCCTGAATAAATCTTATTAACTTGTTGTGTCACAGCTAAATATTTAAATAATTAGTAATCTTAATTCAGATGGTGGTTAAGCCTTTAAAGGTAGAATTGGCATTTATTTCTCGTAACTAATTTATTTATAATTAACTGACATACTCTTAAAACGATAAATATTTGTTAACAACATCGAAACTTAATTATTTTCTCGAATCAAAATTATTGTATTAGGACAGAATTAACTGATGTCATTTCAAAATCCCTGCGCAAGCACTAAAATTAAAAGCTAGACGCTTTGCGAGGCGACATTGTCATTAAAAACAAAATTTATCTGGCTATTAAACCAGAGAAAACACCGCTAATTCTGCTGAAACCGGAATTAATTCCCACGAAGCTGTGAGAGCAGGAATCTGAAAGACTAAGAACGAGTCCCACTTAGTGAAGATGGTTCTGTAGATCTATTTTTATTACAAGTTAAATTTTCTTATACCCAAGTGAATGTTATGATGATTGAAATGATATTGAAATTAAAATGCATGTTGAAAGCACGTGAAAGCCTATAAAATATTATTTTTGTAAAATAATTTTTAACAAAAATCTATTAAATCTCGATTTATATTCTATTTTTCTCTATTTGGCATTGCACATAGGGGTGATTTTGCTAATATCTAGCGATAAATGGGAGAATCTTCAATAAAAAAAAGGCGAAACGCCAATGTCAAGTGAAAGTCACGACTATAAGGGTGATGGGCACTTAAAGACACTCCACGTGGTGGTTTGCTGCTGGAACTCGGAAAACTGAGCTGTCTCCCGAGTCTTCTTTTCTCCATCACAAAAATAACGTTGAAACTACTCTAAAACGGGAATAATTGAAAAATTTACACAACAGACTTGTGCTCGGCACAGAGTCCCGGCAGCCCCCAAATCTCGATTTCCTATCACCAGTTGTATGAATTTGACAGCTGTCATTGTGATTACCGAGACAAAGAGTTCTTAAATAATATTCAGTGTGCTGTATAGAGCAGGTACACTATAGAACACTGCATAGCACTTAGCGCATGCACTGTGTATTGTGTACATATGCGTATGAATCCCAGCGCCGAAAAATTCTATACTCGTTTATAAAGGATATTATATGCAATAGATAAGTGATATTTCAAAAAGTGATTCATGATCAGTCCAAGCCACAGTCTAAGCAAGTCCATTGCAAAAACAATACAAAATACATACTTCATTGCTATTTTCAAACAGATTAAAATTCGTAAAGAACCCTTTTCCTAACAACAATTTGTTTACAAGGATGTAACAAAATGGTTAGGCAAGTCGGCTTGTTTTATAGATTTGAGTGCGTAACAATTTAGTCGATAAAAGTTTTCGCCCTTCAGCAAAAAACATATATAGTTGAACTTCCTCATACAAAATTAGTGAAACTGGACATTATGTTCTCGTAAAACTTCAAAACGTATTAATTAATTAACTTTATCCTTTAAACAATCTAGTTTTTTTTATATGGGTAGAAAACTAGATTCTTATGGGTTTTTTTAATACCAAAAACTAGGACACTAGGATAACTAGGATACTATAATATTAACTGAATAACGGCATTCTTCTAAATAATACATTATACCTATATTTTTTGGGAGGTTACGCAATTATGGTCGCTACAATGTCCCAAACGAGAAAATTTCCATATTTTTTCAGGCATGTCTTGTTTTTCTTTCAGTACTTTGCATATTAATGTCGTGTTCTATGGACGAAATTAGGACAAGAAATTGTTCCACAGGCTCTATTATATTTATAAGTGTTTTTCATTCTCATTATAACTTTATTTAAGAGAATTGAGAATAACGAAAAACGTACGTAACGTTTTGTAAAATGTATGTTTTGTGCAATAAAGAGATTACAAACAAACAAACAAACAAACGAATTTGTTGTTGTCCATTTTTAGGAGTGTAATGACAGACTCGGTGGCTCAGTGGTTAGCGCTCCTGACTACTGATCCGAGAGTCGTGGGTTCGATCCCCACCCAGGGCAAACATTTCTGTGATGAGCAGATTTGTTTGCTCTGTGTCTGGGTGTAGGTATTTTCTCTATGTATGTATGTATTTAAACTTATATGTGTCTGTATATCAGTCTCTGGTTCCCATAATACAGGGAATCCTAGTTTGGGGCCAGATGACCGTGTGTGATTTGTCCGGGTTATAAATAATGACTAAGATAAAATACAGTATTGGTTTCTATTTTCACGTTATATTTTAGGCATTAGATACGTCGTCGGTGCCAAAACTTTAAAAAAACGACCTTGGCGAGGACATTTTCTAAAGCTTTTATTAATAATACAAGATAATACCAAGCTTTATTTTTAAGTATTTCAAAAATCACGGAAAGGTAAAACTGAAAAGACTTTTTTTAAATAGAGTCAAAAACGTCTCCAAACGGTTTCTAGTTCACTTAAAAAGAAAATATTGTCAGTTAAAATTATCTATTAAAACTATTTTGTTTCTTTAGAAAAAGTAACATTTGAAATCGCGTGATCTACCAATGCTTAAAATATTTTTTTCATCCATTCAAAAAAAGAAATCCTTTGAAGAAAATCTTCAACCTCTTACAAAGTGAGAAAAATCTAGATTGTTAAGAACACGTTGGCACCTCTGAATTATGACGACGCGGTGGTACCCAATAAACAACATAATGGTACAATTTCTGAACCAGTTTATACAGCACTGTCTTATGGGGTGGCATGGACACCGGCAGGATTGTTTTTAGGGGGATGTATCTGCATCCGAACATTATCTCTCCGTTTTTAGACTGACTCGGTGGCTATGTGGTTAGCGTTCCTGACGTCTGATCCGAGAGTCGTGGGTTCGATCCCCACACAGGGCAAAGTTTTCTGTGATGAGCAGAATTGTTTGCTCTGAGTCTGGGTGTATTATGTCTATATATGTATGTATTTAAAAAAGTATATGTGTATATCAGTCTCTGGTTTCCAAGATACATCAGGGAATCCTAGTTTGGGGCCAGATGACCGTGTGTGATTTGTCCCAGATATTATATTTCCGTACCTCAAAAGGAAAAAAGGAACCCTTATAGGATCACTCCGTTGTCCGTCGTCCGTGTATCTGTCTGTCTGTCTGTCTGTTTGTTTGTCTGTCTGTCTGTCTGTCAAGACCCTTTTTCTTAGGAACGCGTAAACGTATCAAGTTGAAATTTATATGCAGTCCCAAGAAGCTGTGAAAAAATCAAACTTCTGTGCCAACGCAGTCAAGAGATACGGCCGTTTATGCTGCATATTTGGACACTCGCATGGAAATTAAAACCTATAGGGTACTTCCCGTATACCTAGAATCATGATATTTGGCAACAAGCAATGCTTATAACACAAGTAACGAGAACGCGTAAACGATGATGTATATGGATAAATAATTTGTTTACTTCTTTTTAAGTCGTGACCCTTTAAGTTTGAAAAATGCTCAGTTTGGCAAGATAAAGATCAAAGACGCTAGTGAACCGCACACATCAAAGGGTTTTAGTTCGGTTCATATCAAAGTCTGTGTTTTATACAAAAAGGCTTGTTGAAAATCATATTTAGTTCATTTGACTCCAGAGGTCTACGATTGTTTAAAAATTCTTTGTACGCAGTTCTGTTATTCAATATTAAAAAATACTTTCCCTCCATTGCCCGTAGCGGTGGCATATCGTACACTGGATAATATAGGTAGATAAAAGTCACTGGACTGTTCCACGTTCAAATTAATTTTTAATTTTAGTCCCCAAATACCTACTCGGTTTAAAATACTTTTACAAGTTTGTCAGTTTAAAAATACAGCTGATATTTAAAAAAATACGGATACAATTTAGTACTCTCGTAGCTAGGCATTAACTGGATGATAACGGAATAATAAGAAATTATTAAAAAAAAACAAGCAGTAGTTTTTTTTTTACGCTCAATTGATAAGCCCTTGGCATCATTTCACCTGATGGTAAGTGATGATGATGCCGAAGATGGAAGCGGACTTACCAAGAATCCCCAACGCAATGGAGAACTGGCTATCTTATCTTCATGCCGGAACACATCAATGCTGTTAACATTGATGTTTGGCGGCAAGACTTAGATAAGATGGTGGTAGCTAGCTAGGCGGGCTCAGAAAATGCCCTACCACCAACCAAACCGAGTCCACAAAGTTGGACCCCGTCATGATGTGAAGCGAGCGGCAAGCCACTACGCTACGGAGGCGGTTAATAATTAGTTATTCGTAAAATAAAATAAATATAAAGTTATTCGTAAAATATAATTAAGTATGTAAAATGTAAAATGTAAAATTAAGTATGTATTGAATATTAGTACGGAGATGACAGCTGAAAGGGATGTATGGAAGAAGAAAACATTTTGCGCCGACCCCAAATGATTGGGATAAGGGCAGGAGAATGATGATGATTTAATATTAGCCTAGGCTTTCCGCGCAACTTTTTTAACAAACCTTTTCGCTTTTTACACTGCACAGAGGACCACTGTGTAGGAAATGACTCTACTAGCAACACAAAATACTCGCCGTAATATGATCATTTACAGTTTCCGTCAAATTCTAAATCGAAAATTCTTACTAAACTTTATCGAAGCCAGTCTATCTATCTATCTATCAGCCGAAAGACATCCACTGCTGGACAAAGGCCTCCCCCAAGGATTTCCACACTGACTGGTCCTGAGCGGCTCGCATCCAGCGGCTTCCCGCAACCTTGTGTGTGTTGCCAGTGATGACTGATGACATATGGATCCGAGACATGGTCGCTTACTATGGGCCTCATAAGAAGGCTCAAAGTCACCCAAAGAGCGGAGCGTGCTATTTCTCTACGTGATCGAATCAGAAATGAGGAGATACGTAGGAGAACTAAAGTTACCGACATAGCTCTCAGAATCGAAGCCAGTATCGAACAGTAATTCGTAACAAAAATATTGCTTCCGAGTGGCACCATTTGGAATGCGTGTAAAACTCCCCATAAGAACAGCAAACAAGAAAATATTAATTTCCTGTTCTAGCGTGATATTCGACCTTAAAATTATTAGTTGAATTTCGGTTCGATCAAACTATGAATGGTCACGCTATGCCATGGCATTGCCTATTTTGGTGTGACCTTAACAGAAACACATA
Source organism: Coleophora deauratella (assembly GCA_958295455.1). NCBI lineage: Eukaryota > Metazoa > Arthropoda > Insecta > Lepidoptera > Coleophoridae > Coleophora > Coleophora deauratella. The sequence continues at coordinate 3,705,187 of OY282406.1, forward strand.
TTTTGAGTACCACGAAGATGTAGTGCAAACAACACGTGACATTTCAAGTTGTTGTTTACCATATGGGACTTTTTGGTGGGAACTCGTAGCAAGAGTTTGTCAGTTTTCTTTTATTATACGAAAAAATAGATATCGTGGTTTTAATGCATAATATTGATAGTGTATTTTTCAATAAAGTGCCATTTAAGTGTCTATTATGTAGGATAATGAAATAAAAGTGTGTAGCCTGTGTTTCGAGTGCTCTCAAGAAGTCCATGAAATCTTCATCAAAAGTGCTATCATTTTGCTGAAGAATAGTAAATTTAAAGACGAAAGAAATGGCTTTGGCCTTAATTGAACTTTTCTATGAAAACGAAGAAATACGAAAGAAATGGTTATTGACTTTTAAATACGACAGAAGATTTTCAACAGACTAGGCTGTATGGCTCTGATCCTTTGCCTTCCCCGTCTCGTGGTAAAATAAAACAAAAAAAATGGTATGTTAAAGAAGAATAAGACTTGAATACGATCTCTTTTTTAGCCATCCCCTCTTACCTGCAGTATGACCATCTTTTGCTTAAGAATAAATGAATAAAAATACTTACAAGGAAGGATGATGAGGCATAACACAGAAAAATTTAAGTCTCATTGTTTTTAAGAACATCCATATTTTGTGGCCGAAAAGTACTTCTTTATTAAATTATTACTTATGTACCTGGCAATATTTGATTTTGATGACTTGAGTTTTGTACAGTAAGTCGAAGAAGGATAGAGAAAAAAATCCTTCTCTCTGATACTGTGTATGGCCGATGGCGACCCTTTTTAATCGACTTCAAAATAGGAGGAGTTTCTCAATTCGACTGTAGGTATGTTGTTTTTAGAGTTCCGTAGCCAAATGGCAAAAAACGGAACCCTTATGGATTCGTCATGTCTGTCTGTCTGTCTGTCTGTCCGTATGTCACAGCCACTTTTTTTCCGAAACTATAAGAACTATACTGTTGAAACTTGGTAAATAGATGTATTTTGTGAACCGCATTAAGATTTTCACACAAAAATAGAAAAAAAAACAATAAATTTTGGGGGCTCCCCATACTTAGAACTGAAACTCAAAAAATTTTTTTTCATCAAACCCATACGTGTGGGGTATCTATGGATAGGTCTTCAAAAATGATATTGAGTTGTAAAGTTGTAAAATGTGTGTCCCCCCCCCCCCCCGTAACTTCTAAAATAAGAGAATGATAAAACTAAAAAAAATATATGTTGTACATTACCATGCAAAATTCCACCGAAAATTGGTTTGAACGATATCTAGTAAGTAGTTTTTTTTTAACACGTCATAAATCGTAAACCGCAATTTACCTTTCATTCAAGTTACAACGAACTACAAAAACTTTTATATTATGTTACTTGCTGCTACGGAACCCTTCATGGGCGAGTCCGACTCGCACTTGGCCTCTTTTTTTTGTATGTTTGTTAAGCGATTACTCCGCCAAATATGAATTGATTTTGATGATTCTTTTTTTGTTTGGTAGGAAATACTTCAGGGGTAGTCCCATATAAATTTTATAGAAATTGATTAAGAATTTTTTGAAAAAATCAACCAAAACTAAGAACATAGTAAAATGGTAGTTGTTACGATTGAAGTCGGTTTTTTAAGGTGTTCAGCGTTGTCAATTATTGTATTATGGGTACCAGAGACTATACATAGGTACACAACAGTTAGTAATATAAAATATCTCACTACAATAGTATACATGGAAAGGCTCCCCATACTTAGAACTGAAACTCAAAAAATTTTTTTTCATCAAACCCATACGTGTGGGGTATCTATGGATAGGTCTTCAAAAATGATATTGAGTTGTAAAGTTGTAAAATGTGTGCCCCCCCCCCCCGTAACTTCTAAAATAAGAGAATGATAAAACTAAAAAAAATATATGTTGTACATTACCATGCAAAATTCCACCGAAAATTGGTTTGAACGATATCTAGTAAGTAGTTTTTTTTTAATACGTCATAAATCGTAAACCGCAATTTACCTTTCATTCAAGTTACAACGAACTACAAAAACTTTTATATTATGTTACTTGCTGCTACGGAACCCTTCATGGGCGAGTCCGACTCGCACTTGGCCTCTTTTTTTGTATGTTTGTTAAGCGATTACTCCGCCAAATATGAATTGATTTTGATGATTCTTTTTTTGTTTGGTAGGAAATACTTCAGGGGTAGTCCCATATAAATTTTATAGAAATTGATTAAGAATTTTTTGAAAAAATCAACCAAAACTAAGAACATAGTAAAATGGTAGTTGTTACGATTGAAGTCGGTTTTTTAAGGTGTTCAGCGTTGTCAATTATTGTATTATGGGTACCAGAGACTATACATAGGTACACAACAGTTAGTAATATAAAATATCTCACTACAATATTATACATGGAAAAGTACGGATGTTTCTTTGTTTTTTCCACTTTCACGTCGAAACTACTCATCGGATTTGGATATTTGGTAGATAGATAAAGTACTTGGATAACATACCGGGTACTTTTTATCGCGGAAAATTCGAGGGTTCCCGGTGGAATGGCTAAAAACTGAAATTTTTACTATGTCACTAGATAACGCCGCGCTGCCTTAACATATTATTTCTCTCTGGACCCAATTCTGAAGTCCACGCAGGCGAAGTCGCGGACGGATACTAGTATAATATATTATAATACGATATAATACATCCAGACATATATCAAAATAGTCTATCTGTTCATCAGTTTGCCCTGGGTGAGAATCTATATCAAACCTACGACCCTCGGATCAGTAGTCAGCAGAATTAATTATTTACTCAGCCACCCAATCTGTTAATTGTTTACTAGCGTTTTCTAAATTATAAGTAATATCAAATTTAGAAGGCAATCAAAATTACACAAAACCCTCACCGCGTCCCATTCTAAGTTATTTTATGGGTGACAGAGCTAAGAAATTGAACGAAGTTCGCAATTTATTTCGTTAAAGTGCTATTTCATATTGTTTTGTAAAGATTAAATTAAGGTTTATTAAGGCAGTAGAGTGATGTCGTTGATAAACGATCACTTTGATTTAGAATTTAGAATTATAGACTTCAACTTTATGCTTAACACCAAGCTTAACTAGTGTTTTTGTTAAGTAAACTTATTTCTAAGTTGTAACATTGCTGTAACTACCTTTTTAGGGTTCCGTAGCCAAATGGCAAAAAACGGAACCCTTATGGATTCGTCATGTCTGTCTGTCTGTCTGTCCGTCCGTATGTCACAGCCACTTTTTTCCGAAACTATAAGAACTATACTGTTGAAACTTGGTAAGTAGATGTATTCTGTGAACCGCATTAAGATTTTCACACAAAAACAGAAAAAAAAAAACAATAAATTTTGGGGGTTCCCCATACTTAGAACTGAAACTCAAAAATTTTTTTTTATCAAACCCATACGTGTATTTATGGATAGGTCTTCAAAAATAATATTGAGGTTTCTAATATATATTTTTTCTAAACTGAATAGTTTGCGCGAGAGACACTTCCAAAGTGGTAAAATGTGTGTAACCCCCCCCCCCCCCGTAACTTCTAAAATAAGAGAATGACAAAACTAAAAAAATATGTCTAACTAAAAAAATATAATCTAGTAAGTAGTTTTTTTTAATACGTCATAAATCGTAAACCGCAATTACCTTTCATTCAAGTTACAACGAACTACAAGAACTTTTATATTATGTTACTTTGCTGCTACGGAACCCTTCATGGGCGAGTCCGACTCGCACTTGGCCGGTTTTTTATTACAAGGTGAATCAAAATAGGCATAGGCTCCGTTAAGTGGAATTTCTATACATCATACTGAGTAAAAGGGTGGAGCAAAATCTCTTTTTTTAAATAAAAATAATCTTAAGGTTTTATAAAGATGTGTTAGGTTTGATTACCGAAGTTTTGTTCTACACTAGCTCGATTGAAATAGAGTAGTACTAGCTTTTTACCCGCATATTCTGTAAAGAAGAGATTTAATTAAGTAATGTGTTTGTAATTTAATTAAGTAACTTATGAATGGCAAAACTATCTGTAAGACTTTCTTTTTTTATGTAAGTATAATAAATCATTAATTATTATTTTTATTGTTTGTATATGTAATAATAATAATATCATCTGGCCCCAAACTAGGATTCCCTGTATCTTGGGAACCAGCGACTGATATACATACACATATACTTTTTAAATACATACATATATAGTTATAATACACCCAAACTCAGAGCAAACAATTCTGCTCATCACAGAAAAGTTTGCCCTGTGTGGGGATCGAACCCACGACTCTCGGATCAGAGGTCAGGATCGCTAACCACTTAGCCACCGAGTCAGGCAATGTTTGTTTTACTCTCCAATCTATCCATCTTTAGAATTCCTTCCCTTTTCTATCAGACAAGCTCCATCCATTAACTCTTTTCAGTTTTAAGTCAAAGAACATCTTGCGCTGTCATAACTTTCTAACCTTTGGTTAGGTTTACCACACGCTTCGCAAGACTGGTTGGCATGGAAGTCCTTGGGCGAGGCCTTTATTCAGCAGTGGACGTCTTTTGGCTGATGATGATGTGGGTATTGTTAGGGTTCCGTAGCCAAATGGCAAAAAACGGAACCCTTATGGATTCGTCATGTCTGTCTGTCTGTCCGTCCGTATATCACAGTCACTTTTTTCCGAAACTATAAGAACATTACTGTTGAAATTTGGTAAGTAGATGTATTCTGTGAACCGCATTAAGATTTTCACACAAAAATAGAAAAAAAAAACAAAAAATTTTGGGGGTTCTCCATACTTAGAACTGAAACTCAAATTTTTTTTTCATCAAACCCATACGTGTGGGGTATCTATGGATAGGTCTTCAAAAATGATATTGAGGTTTCTAATATCATTTTTTTCTAAACACTTCCAAAGTGGTAAAATGTGCGTCCCCCCCCTCCTGTAACTTCTAAAATAAGTGAATGATAAAACTAAAAAAAATATATGATATACATTACCATGCAAACTTCCACCGAAAATTAGTTTGAACGAGATCTAGTAAGTAGTTTTTTTTTAATACGTCATAAATCGTAAACCGCAATTTACCTACTACGAACTACAAGAACTTTTATAGTATTACTTGCTGCTACGGAACCCTTCATGGGCGAGTCCGACTCGCACTTGGCCGCTTTTAATTTTATATGGTATTAAAAAAAGAGTACCTACTTTATTTATGTATGTAACACTACTTATATGACTGTATGTTCCCTGAATAAATAAAATAAATAAATTTGTATTTGTCACGGTTTGTTTGGCTAAAGCGACAGACCAAACCGTTCCTTCATTTGAAATCTATTCGAATCTTTTATTTATATTTATCAATATTACAGATAGGAACAAAAGTAATTGAAAATACAAAGTGAAGAAACTCACACAAATCATTCTGATTATTAACCTGTTTAGTAATATTGAAAGTCATCTTAACAACCTTTTCACGAATTTAGAAAAGTTGTACTTAAAAAAAAGATTTTTACCCATCGAACATACGTAAACATACTGTATTAAGTATATTAGTGTCGATAGCAACCGTAGCCCTGTGGAATGATCGAGAAAACAGTCTTCCCACAAATTTTGTATAGATAACATACAATAATTCAGGTACCTAATGGACTCTATATTAATATTTAATGTATTTAAGTGTGCGTGAGTGAGCTTGCGGTATTAAGATACCATCAGTCTAATCAATAATGTAGTTATATTTAGGTAATTAGGCTCTTCGTATGCACAGTATACAGCATGTTAAAAAATATTAATAATAAAATATTATTATTATTATATATAAGGATATTAATAACAAAATATTATTATCTTAAATGAAGTGAAATATTTCGGCCATACGAAAGACATCAACGAACGTTGCGTTGTTTCTTGGTGACTTTTTGTAAATACTAAATACGATGTAATGGAAAACACCCTATATATATTCACGCACGTTTTTGAATGGATAGTTTAATTTACAAAAAATTACGTCGTCTAGGCGACGTATCGTAAAAGAAGAATATTCCTCTAAAGATACACGATCATACGAATACGGATACAATGTTAGTGATAAGAAGATGGATAAGTGTTAAAAGTATATAAAGCAATTTTTCTCGCCTTATTTCATTCCCTTGGCTCCTCCACTGTCGGCCACATGACCTTTTAATCTCATTGTCGCCTTACATAGAGAGCTAGAAGCCAGCGGACATGAGATTACACGGTCATTCATTCTTGTCCTACCCATTAACTGGAAACTCTAGACCACATTGTTCTTCATGACCTCTAAGTTCTATTTATAAAACAGTATCGTGACATACTAAACCACAGACAAGACAACATACAGCGTAAATAATAAAAGAGAGAAAGTCGAAAATAACATACGTTTTTAGAGGAGCGTAAAGAAAATATTGTATTTAAAAAAAAAACTAAAACTGACACATTGATGTTGACATTTTTGATATTCCTTTACTGAATGTAATGTATAGGTAGGTACTTAAAAAAATACTATCTCGTGGTATGCCGTTTTAGAAACTCACTCTATCGCGTTGACATTAATTTATGTCACAAGTAAATCAATCATCGTGTCAGTTTGAAAACTCACACATTGATGCTGACATTTGTGACATTTACACTCAGTATACATAAAATCACTAACTTGTGGCGTAATTTTTTAAAATCCCACGAGAGCTAAGTGTCTATTAACTGAAAGAGCGGTCAGAAATCTGACATTCCAATGCTGAAAGTATTTTTTTTTTTAAACGGATTGAAGTGAAGACATACAGAGCAATAACAGCACTAACCTGTAGCATGAAGTTTCCTTAGCGGATCGACAATAGCGAAGTATCTGTCAGCTGACAGCGCTGTCAGAGTGAAAACTGACACGCCAATGCTGACATCCTTGGCGGCTTCAGACCATCGACACACGGTCTCCCCCCAAGGGTATGACTCCACTGTGTAGACTATAGACGTGAATGGCACGCATGTGATGATGACGAGCAGGTCGGCCAATGCTAGTGACAGGATGTACCTGTGAAAATAGATTTTAATCATTAAAAATTCTGAAATTAGACAAAAACTACGCAGAATGCGCAAAAAAGGTTTAAGATATTTTGGCGTCTGAATATCTGACAATATTTCAAAGGACTTGGAATATTTATGTATTAAGTCTGGGCCTACCTAAGTACTATTATTTTTTTACATAATTGCAGCAACCCATACTTGCATGAATCGATAGCTGGCAGTATACAAACAAAAACTGTATAGACAGAAATTTCTTAAATTGTCACGTTTTCGAGATATAAGCTATCTAAGTTATACTGGTGGATCCATCAGTAGGCACATTATCTTATTTATCTCGTAAACGTGACACTTTAGGGAGTTACTGTCTATAATTTTTTTGTTCGTATTGCTGTCAGCTATCGATTCATGTAGGTTTTATGACTGGCCGCTATTTTGTTGTTTAATTTTTTTTAAAATAGCGAACTATGACGTCATTACTTCGTATGTCGTATACAGTCTGAGCATTTTTCAACTTTCCAAATAAAAATTCGAATGTATAATTCTGTCTTCGTTAAAAAAACCGCAAAGTACATATATGGGGTTTCCGTACACTTTGCGGCTTTCTTACTTATGAGGGCAGAATTACTGACAATAAGTAGGTATGAGAAGTCAGTTGTATGGACAGTAAGTTCAGTAAAATAAATAAAAATAAAATAAAATAGCCTTTTATTACTGAAAAATACATGCGTCTCGAATTAATATATTGCATAACATAAATTCAGTCCACCCTTTTGGCGACGGCCTCCTCCAGTCTCTTCCATTCTTCTCTCCTTCTTGCAGTCCTAGTCCATGTAATTCCTAAAATTTTTTTTAAGGTCATCTATCTTCCCATCGTATTTTTTGTCTCTCCCAGCTTCTTTTTCCATCTCTGGGGCACCACTCTGTACCTTTTTTAGTTCGTCTGTTTTAACTTTTTGTATAGATATGTCCAGCCAATTTCCATTTTAATTTCCTTATTCTATGTGTTATATCTGTTAGTTTTGTTTGCAAGTTCAGTATGACTTGACAATTAGTATGGATAATCAAGCATTTATCAATTGTCACATTTTAGTAAATTCAAAGCCCCCTACATATACACCCCTTATAGGAAATTTGGATACTTTTAATGGGACGTCATTAGATTTTTGAACTCCAATCGTATGGGAAAGTTTTTCGGTTTCATAAGTTTTTTCATATATGTTTAAACTGCTTCACATGCATTATTTTAGATGAATTGTTATAAAATATATTACGTTGTCCTAAAAGTCCTTGCCACATATAATTTTCGTATTTCGTATTCGTATTTGAATTCGAGCGGGGTTGAGAAAGTTCTAGTATATTCTAGTACGCACCCGTGCCTCCACAGCGGGGGTATATAAAGGCGCGGGCGCAACGCGGTGTCCAGTTAATTAGCGAAAATGGACGCACGTCAGCTCCGAGCTATTATGTTATACGAGCACAACCTTAATACCTCTTCGACGGAAACTGCTAAAAAAATTAATACTGCATTTGGCCCGGGAACTACTAGTGATCGCACTGTACGATTTTGGTATAAGCGCTTCGACGACGGTGATTTAAGTTGTGAAGATCAACCTCGTTCTGGCCGACCTACCAGCTTTGACGAAGATGCATTGCGCCGCGAACTTGAGCTGCACCCGGACTACAGCACGCGCAATTTGGAGAAGGCACTCGGATGTCCCCGCATGACTATAGATCGTCACCTTAAGTTGATGGGTTATCGCAAGGTGATGTCTCGATGGACCCCTCACGCCTTAACCGACCACGATCGAGTCAACCGTGTTGCCATTTGTCAAAGTTTGCTGCTTCGCCCGCACAGGGATGATTTTTTGAAGGAGATTGTTACGGGAGACGAGAGCTGGCTTCGTTACGAAACTGACACACGGCATGCCTATTGGCTACTTCATAGTGAAAGCCCGCCAGCACAGCCCAAATCCAATCAACACGGTTATAAACTTATGTTGTCGGTTTTTTGGGATTCACAAGGAATGATCTTCTGGGAACTGCTGGAGCCTAATCAGACGATTAATGCTAACATTTATACGGAACAGCTTCGTAAACTAGCAGACGCTATACGGACTAAGCGGCCAAAACGAGTTGGAGTCCAGCTTCTTCACGACAACGCGCGCCTCCACTGTGCAAAGTAAACTCATAAACAGCTGGAGGAGCTAGCGTGGTAAACTGTTCCGCATCCACCTTATAGCCCGGACCTTGCGCCTTCAGATTTTCATTTATTCAGGGCCCTGAAGCGCCATTTACTGGGTAAAAAAATTGAAAATTATTCCGAACTGAAAACAGAACTCAATCATTTTTTTGAGTCCCAGCCTGTCTCTTTTTGGGAGAAAGGCATCCAAACTTTGCCCAGTAGATGGTTGACTGTAGTTAATAACGAGAGTGATTATATACTTGAGTAAATGTTAAATAAATAATAAAAATATGTAAATACATGAATGCTTCTTATTGGCAAGGACTTCTGGGACAACGTAATAATATTTGGTAGGGTACAAGCACCCTGTAAGGTGTGACAAGCATGCAGAGAGAACACCGCAGTAATTTTCATCTTATTTGTTTATTAAAATATGTATTCATTTAAGCGCAACACACACGGAGGCGGCCGCGGGGTGGCGCGAAAGCGTTCCGCGAGCAGTATTTTTTGTAATGTTCGGATTTCACACCGTGACCACGCTGAATACGTTAAAAACAACCGACTTCAATCGCAACAACTCCAATTTTGCTGTGTTTTGTTGATTTTCTCAAAAACCGCTGAATCGATTTCGATAAAATTTATATGGGACCACCTGTGAAGTATACCCTTTCAAACAAAAGAATTTTCGAAATCGGTTCAGGCGTCTTCGAGTAATCGGTGAACATACATAAAAAAATAAAAAAAAAGATTCCGACGAATTGAGAACCTCCTTTTTTTGAAGTCGGTTGAAAAACCGCGCGGCGCCCGCCCGGTTTTGGGGTGAAGAGTTTCATAGTAATCCGCTTGCGCTTTATTGTGTAAAATGCGTTTTCATTTGATTTGTTTGGATTTTTTTAGATTAGCAGAGCAGTAATGTTGGTATCATTACTACTCTTATTACTACTCTGTTGCCGCTCTTCATTTTTTTTATTCGTAAGTTAGCCCTTGGCATCATCTCACCTGATGGTAAGTGATGATGATGCCAAAGATAAAAATCGGTTAATAAAAACTCGCCCTGTGCCCTGTATCATGCTGTATATGAACTTTGTTGTCCCTAACGGAGCCAGATATGGAATAAAATATCGCTCGGCAACCTGCAGATTAAAGATAACCGGAAAGGAGGCGCTAACAGCACGTCACTCCATTAACTTTGTCTGCTCTGCTTTTCGTGTTTGTCTTTGTTGTGACGTGGATTATTTGTTATTGACACGAAAATTTAATATACAGACTGTAACAAAATTGATGTAGGACCCGTTAACTGGGGATTCTACTCATCATACTGAACAACTTTTGTTTTACGACTTTAGTCAAATAGCAAAAAAAAATTTTGAACTCTCCACACAAAAATGGCAAAACAGATGATCAATTTGTATAAAAAATTCATTTTTTTTTGTGATTTGAGCAATGTCATAGAACAAAAGTTGTTCAGTACAATGAGTAAAATCCCCAGTTAACGGGTCCTACACCAATTTTGTTACACCTGTATATTATGACACGGTTTGAAGCGGCTTGAAAACTACTGACACTGGGGTTGGCTACAAGCCCCACAACGTCCACCAATCACCAATGAACATTAATATCAATAACTTTCATACAATAACCTACCAAATAGATATTAAAACACAAATTGTCTCTATTGCTGTAAGTTGTTATATATTTGATGTAGCTCTATTTATTTAAAAGCATGTTTGATTCGTCAGTAGGTCCTTATCCCCCTTCCCTAAAGGGTGGCAACTGAAAATCAGCGCTACCATCTTAGGAGGATAGCACATGCTGAGTTGTAGCCCTTTTCGGTGATTGTTACCCATTATTAATATATCATTATTGCTTGTCAACTTTCTTGTATTTAATCGCCGAATAAATGTTTTTTCTTTCTTTCTTTCAATCCGGACTTGATCCACGTGTGAAAATGAAAATGAAAATATTTTATTCGAAGTAGGTAGCAGTGTACACTTTTCGAACGTCATTCTTTTATCTACCTAATACGAGGTTCCTACCACTCGGAACTCGTATACCCACCGTTTCGGGAAGTGTTTGCGGAGTGAGAAGAAACGGCGGGCCCTAAAGAAACTCCCTCCAACACATTTTTTTTTTTAAGTCTTATATTCTATTACATCTTAATGCTAGATCAATAAATGAATTATACAATGTCATGTCTGTAAATAAAATATACAAAAATAAGAATAAAGAAAGGATTCAAAAGAGATAAAAGTAAAAAGTAAAAAAGTGTCGTGGAGTTATCTCTATTTTTATCAATTTATGGGAAGAGACCTGTGCCTCAGTAGTGGGGCGATATGGGTTGTTAACGAATTATGACGACAAAGTGTGAATTTGTCGTCAAAATGTCCCCAATTCGAAAAAATCAAATTTGCGTCAAGAGGAAAACGATACCCCTTGACATATTTTTCGTTTCGGTTAAGGAGGCTTCAACGTTTGTTCTCAGTTCAGAAACGCTACCCGAAATAGAATATACGGGTGTTGAATAGAAGGAATCTAATAAAAGTGCTGGTAAAGTGTGAGTTGAACCTCATTTTATTAGGGTTCCAAACTGAATCAAGAATTTGTATGGAAAACTGAAAAATATAATAGTAGATCGGTTTGTTTCAATATTTTTCATGTATCCTGTACTTGATTCTGAGTAACCCCTTAAAATTTCGAACGCACTTTTTTGACACGCTGTATACAGATGTTAAACAGACAATGTCTATTCGTCAACACAGACAACAACAGAGTGACAGAAAAAAGTCTTATTTTCGGTTTTAGTACTGACCCTAAAATAAATTACTTTATAAAAATCTCTTTTGGCTGTCGTTTCTACCAGTGTGATCAATATGCTGAATCCGGACTCAGTCTGGGTCTTTTTGCTGGATTGGCATTATGTAAAATACAATTTTAAACAGACTTCAAAAAAAGGGAGGAGGTTTTCAATTCGACTGTATGTTTTTTTTGGGTGTATGTGACGCGATTACTCCGCCAATTACGAATCGATTTTGATGATTCTTTTTTTGTTTGGTAGGTAATATATTTTAGAGGTGGTCCCATTAAAACAATATGTAAATTGACTCAGCGCTTTTTTGAAAAAACCAACAAAAACAAAAACATAGCAAAATTGTAGTTGTTACGATTGAAGTCGGTTTTTTAACGTGTTCAGTGTTGTCTTTTACAGTATTCTTTCTCATTATGTAAAATTTCTTTTTAACGATGGTGTAAGGTGGGGAAATATTGTCATGGAAAAAACGAAAACTTTACATTTCGATAGGGATCGAAAACTATAAAATAAAATATTTTTGATTTATTTAAGAAAAACGCTAACATAGGAATTTCCTTTTATGCATAGAATAGAAAGGCTTCTTCTTAGCCTCAAAATACCTAGTTATTTTTGCCCGATGTTCGCGAACTATTAGTATAATATAATTTCCGATGTGTTTGTAAAAAAAAAATTTGATTGTTTCAATTTTTTATTGAGTTAAGTGGTAAAAGGCTGACTGATGGAAAGTGGTCACCACCACTTGTGGGCTTCTTTAAGCTCAGAACTATTATCAATGCCTTGCCGATCTTAGAGAAGATGGAATGTCTCTTATGCCGATACATGCAGTATCTCGCCACAAAAACTGCCGAAATGCAGCACGCCACTTGGCGGCAGATATAGAGCGAACCCATCCAGTCAGACTTTGTTAACAACTTAGGTACTACTAATATAGGTCCCTAAGCTTTTATCAGAAAATAATTGCGAAAAATTGCTTGGTGTACCTATACTGACAGCTGGCAGAGATGAAAATATTGCTAATGCTATCTTAAGCCTTTTTAATTAGATATGTACCGGGTAATGGATTTGCCGGGTACCCAGCTGCCGGGTACTCGGCGGTCCAATCGGCCGGGTAGCCGGGTACCCGGCGTCGGGTACCCGGCAATAAAACACGCCAGCACGATCACGTCTTAGATCATTACCTAAACTTGGCCAGAGCTCCAAGGGATTATTATATAGATTTATTTCGAGGTAAAGGGGTATAAGACCAAAGGAGGGCGCTATTGGATCACTGTGACCTGGGTAGATCTATTGTGATCATTGCCCCTGTTATATTATATCCTCAAGGCCAATAGTTCTAATGAATCCCATACAAAATTGTTGGTTCAATTGACCAATTAGTATGAGGACTCCAAAAACTTTTTTGCTAATTTAGTATAGGTTCCTTGGGGTGAGTTGTTCAGTTTCATGAGAAGAACCGTGGTCAGAAATTTTTCAGATATTTCATAACCCTATATATTTAAGTGTTGGGCAGAAAATAGAGGTCACAATCCTATACTGCGTAACCTGACGTCCCGCCCTCTACCTTTCCCCACCAAGTAGCTCAGTATACAGCGAGCAGATATCGAAAGCAGGCAACGTCTACGAAAAAAAAGCCGACTAGATCCTGATCGAGCTAAAAAAACTCGTATTTTTACAACTTTTATAACTTACCAACTATAAACCTACAATAGTAAATAAGATTGAAATATGAACGACAGTTACATAAATGTACCTATACTTTTAACTTCAAAATAACGTGTTTTAGTAACTAGGTAATTACCCGGCGCTATTACCCGGTACCCGGCCGGATCCTTAAAAAAGTGCCGGATTCGCCGGGTACCGGATCCAAAGCGGGTACCCGGTACATGTCTATTTTTAATGTTAAATGACAAGTTAAAACTATGCATTATGATAAAAAATTCCGCTAATACTGGAGCCTGGAAAGAAGTATGTGTTCTTGCCATGGTGAAGACTGGCCCGAAATGTCATGGCTTGCTTGTCGCCATCACATACTAGAATTCGTGCAAAATTGTATTCAAACTATGTTCTATGTAGATCATCAAGCTCTGCTAATAATGAATGAATAAAAAACACTTGTTTCTAAGGTTTAAAGAAGTCAATTTTTATTCAAAGATCAAAATAGAGAAGGAAGTTTCTTAGTTTGACAGTTTCTTTGCGCTTACTTATACCGAAGTAAAAATACAGATGGTACTTAAAACAACAAATTTTCAGAAATGTAATTATTATCCTACCTTACCTTTATACCTTTTTCTATTAAATAAAAAAATATCAAAGGGGACCTGAAAATACGGTTTTTTTTGCAAAAGCTTCAAAATCTTTACCAAGTTAGAGCCAGCATTTCCCTAATCGTTAACCCTGATCCCCAGCCCTTTATCAATAGCCAATAAATTATTCTCACACAGACAAGATAAAGCTTAATTAGCCAATAAAAACTTATCGGCGCGTCGCTATAGTCAGTTTGAGCTATGCGGACATAGATAATAATTTACGATAAGCTTTGCTTAGGTGGCAACATTTTGATAAATCATATGTACGTAAGATAAGACTTTTTGTAAATATCTTAGTTTGAATCTTTAAAAATCATTACGGCGTCCTGATTTACTCTTTTGAAAAAAAAAAAACTTTTTTTGTCTGAGATTTATTCTCATAACATGTTCGGCTTCACGGTGCCAGTCTAAAACCTTCGGTTATCTTATCACTGAGTTCGAAAAAGCTGTAGTTCAGTTCACTCATAGTCGAGTAGTCCCGCGAATGGAACATTTGTTCACTGTACTGAAGCTGTACTGAAACGGTCTGTCAAACAACGTTCATATTATGTATGAAGCCATATTGCGCTGTAAGTTACTTTTTGACATACAAAGAGCTTCACTAGTGAATAAAAGCACATACATACGTCAATCATAGTAAAACTTAATTTACTCATAGTTTCCATATTTCGCTTTGATCGCGTTTTCGTACTACATTTGAGTGGGACTTTTAATTTATTTTTTATTCACCTGTCGGAGAAACCTTGGCATCATCTCACTTGATGGAAATGGTGATATTATACAGGCTTTAGCGATTCTGTGCATACGGCGCTCTTATTTCATTGCTTATTTGCTCAAACACAAAAAAAGACTTCGCACGTAAATGGAAATCAGCTAATTGATTTGAATCAAAAGTCTAAAGTTGTAATTTTACGTATATCACGTTTTTGAGACAATCAGCAAATTAAAAAAAATACTAGTGACCTATACTGCTCTTATGAGAAAGAAGGCCGCAAAGTATACGGAAACCCCATACAATTTGCGGCTGTTTTTAGGGTTCCGTAGCCAAATGGCAAAAAACGGAACCCTTATGGATTCGTCATGTCTGTCTGTCTGTCTGACAGACAGATTTTCTTCTAAACTGAAAAGTTTGCGCGAGAGACACTTCCAAAGTTGTAAAATGTGTCCCCCCCCCCCGTAACTTCTAAAATAAGAGAATGATAAAACTAAAAAAAATATATGATGTACATTACCATGCAAACTTCCACCGAAAATTGGTTTGAACGATATCTAGTAAGTAGTTTTTTTTTAATACGTCATAAATCGTAAACCGCAATTTACCTTTCATTCAAGTTACAACGAACTACAAGAACTTTTATGTTACTTGCTGCTACGGAACCCTTCATGGGCGAGTCCAACTCGCACTTGGCCGCTTTTTTTATAAGGGTATAAGTATCCTATATCGATGGAGGGCAGTATAGCACTCGAAAGTCGATTATAGCTATTTAGATTTAGTGATCCAAATATAGGGTCCTTATGAAATACCTGAAAAAATTTTAACCACGGCTTCTACTCGAAACTGAACGACTTTCCCTAAGGAACCTATATTCAATTCGCAAAAAAATTTTTGGAGTCCTCATACTAATTAATCAACGGAACTGCCAATTTTCTATGGGAAGCCCAAATTTATTTTGCGAACTGAGTATAGGTTTCTTGAGGAAAGTTGTTCAGTTTTATGAGTAGAAGCCGTGGTTAATTTTTTTCAGGTATTTTAGAAAGACCCTATACAGGGTCTGTGTAACAGAACTGTGTGACAATACTTCAAGGTTGGCTTTTACCCATCAAACTGAACAACTTTTGTTCTACAACTTTGTTGAAATCGCAAAAAAATTTTTGGACTTTTCATACAAACTTGGTTCGCCAGCTGATCGATTTGTATGAAAAGTCCAAAAAAAAAATTTTGCGATTTCAACAAAGTTGTAGAACAAAAGTTGTTCAGTTTGATGGGTAAAAGCCAACCTTGAAGTATTGTCACACACTTCTATTACACCCTGTATAAACACATACAAAAACATTAGGATAACTGAATATTTCACTTTTGAAACAGACTGTGCTCCTGACAATACAAGAAACAAAACAATGTTCTAAATCACGTTATAACAATACACTTGAAGATATAAGATTGCTTTTTTACGAGGCCATTTGCTCTCGTAATAAGGATTACATAAAGAACGACTTTCCATCTCCCTCCACATCAAACCTGGGACGAAATTGTATATTATACAGTGTGTTAGATAAATTATACCATACTATACATAGTGGATTTCCCACGGCTTCCTCTGTGAAGACTTCTGAGCAGCCCGAAAGGTTAAACACTGTTTCTGTTTCGATTACAACCCATATCGTCCTCACAGGCACGGCACCGCACTGGTCTATTTCCATTTCCAATACCTCATTGTCTTACACCACACACGGAGGCCAAGTCCGGAATGGTGGAGGTAATGACCAACCCCAGTTAGATGTTTTCAATGTCAGACGTAGCTTGACTGTCATTAACTGATAGCGAATGGCACCAACGCAACGGCTTTATCGCTTTGAGCGATTTCTCTCAGATACCCTTAGTAAATCATACCACATCATCTTAGTAAATCATCCAGCATCTATCGCAATTTCCAACAATGGATGGAATACAAACAACTGGTAGATGTCTAATCTACCAGTTGTTTGTATTCCATCCATTGTTAAATATAAGGTTTCCTTAAAACCCGATGGTTCTGGTTTTGCTAAAGCTATTAGTGTTACGGGGGGATTCAGATATCTCTGTGGCTGTCTGTACAAGTTTCGAGTGGTAGTCAACTTTTTACTAGGAAGAATAAAGTGACAATGTACGATGTATGATGAAAGATTGTGAACAGCATCTACTTAGTAAAAATTTTTTTTTTCAGTTCTTCAGCCAGTCCGTGGATTCTCCATTGCATGACTGTGAACTTCCATAGGTACATGCTTAGCACTGAAACTAGAGTGACGTCATTTTGACACTGCTACGTCAACTCATACATAAATAGATTGCTGCTTAGCACCGAAACTAGTGACGTCACTCTGACATCATCGCTGCTACGTCGACGCGTCCTTTAAGTGAGCTGGATTGTGACTGTATCAAAGCTCTGTCGCACAGGTCCAACTAATCGAAACCCTGGAGTAAAAAGAAACACCTTCATCAGTACCGCTGTACCACTCTAGAACCTACACTATGACTTGGAAAGAAAAAAAATGTTCCTACAACAACAAATAACAACAATTACCTGTAGAGGTCGCAACGATTCTTCTGCTATTAAATATATACAAAAAACCCTAAGAAACTTACATCATCGGGGTAAAAATTAAAAAGTTATGACTACCCATATAAAATACATTTCGAAAATTAATAGCAAAGCTACGAAACCAGATTTTAGTGCTTACTTCAAGATGAACTTAAATTCTAATTACGTTATTATAACTAGGCACTTACAACTTTCTTAATTATTCGTTTACTATCGGGCATAAACCAAATAGCATGAACTTTATGTAATTGTAATAAAACTCTTAATCTTTTACCACCTACAAAATTTTATATGACTAGTATACGGGGATGTAAAAAAAATTGTCGCAGATATTTTACTCATCAAACATTGACTGAGTCGGTGACTCGTGGTTAGCGCTCCTGACTACTTATCACCTGTCGCACCTGTCGTGGGTTCGATTCTCATCCAGGCAAAGATTTCTGTGATGAACAGAATGTATCTATATGTATGTGTGTAGGTGTAAATCTAAATGCCCTACACGTGACCGCGGGTGATGCTAAGTGCAACACTAGGCAACCGCCGTCTATACCTTGTGGATAGAACTGTTAAATGTGCCACACGATAAGAAGAAGAAGTTTTTGGTTCCCATAATACAAGGAATTCCAATTTGGGGCCAGATGATTATTTTTGAAACTTTTCCTACGGAGCTTATACTGAATTTAAAACAAAAAATGTTTTCATAAGGAAAAGTATTAAAAATGGCAGATTTTCTGATCAATTTGTGATCAGACAATCAGCCATTTATTTAATACTTTTCGTTTCCGCTCTTCTGAAAGAAGGGTCATATTTTTCGGGCGAATACATAGGCACTTTAAATGTTTTTAATATAACCTGAGAAAGCAACATTATTTATCTAACAAGCAAATGGATTTCACTGAAATTTGACAAAGAGCTTAGATACTGTAGAGGGCGGGGAATAACATAGGATAGCTAGGTTTATCCTAAAAGATTCATTTCCGTTTTTGCGAACCGCTTGCAGCTCTCACACTGCACACCCTAAAATTCTTAGAAACGACGTCCGCGCGGGTGAGACAATATTTGTAAAACAAAGACAAGGGCAGCTTTCTGTTCATTTTAATATAAGTGAATATTTATGATCGTGTTATTCTCAATTAAAGTGTGATTAAACTTTCATAGAATGTGTAGGTTTGGAAATTAAACGGCAATAGCCATTTGAAATGCCAATTATTCATTGTATGTAAGATGTTAAAGCTATTTCAAACCGTAATATCCTTAGTTATATTGTTAAGACAGATAATAGCCCCCTGAACAATTAAAGCTGATTGGCAGTCTAACTTTAGCTTTTAAAATATGAAAACGACTAAAATTTCCTTTGTTAAAATTTAAAAAGTCCTAACTTAAATTAAAATACTCAGACCTTATTTTGGTAAAAAATATAATATAATTACCCTTTTGCCGTAGTTGTGGTAACTGTAAAAAACGAATGTTTCGAAAAATATAATGCGATGGCTGTAAATATATAGTTTTAAAATTTGCTTTTGATTTAGAGTAAACATTCATATGATGAAAAGACTCTTTATGCTTTTTTGCTATATCCTACACCTTTAGCTTATAAAATGATTTATTCTGATAAAATGTTGTCCAATAGGCCTAATCCATCTTCTTGCAAATGCGGCAGTCTTGTACAGTCGACCTATTCGTTCCTACGTGTTATGCCAGTTAGACTGAGGAAGTGCCACAGGTTTTAGGTAGTCCTGCGTTTTTTAATTATGTCCTAGACGACACTTTCTACCTCGCACAACCAAACTGTGAAATGAATTGTCGCCTGCGGTATTTCCGGACCGATACGACATTCAACCCTTCAAGGAAAGAGCATACTCCCATATCAAAGGCCGGTAACGCACTTGTGACTCCTTTAGTGTTGCGGGTGTCTATGGGCGGCGGTAATCGCTTACCATCAGGTGATCCGTCTGCTCGTTTGCCACCTCTGCCATAAAAAAAGACATATTGTCTATGAAGAGTGTATTCGTGACACTGATTGTATCACCACTTCCGTTCTGTTATAGTCGTAGAAACCTAAATGAACTGAAAAACGTGTAAGGGAATGTTGTAGGGATGTACGCGTTTTTAGCAAGTGGCATTGGGATGGAATTCGAAGTGCTTTTAAAGAGCCATTGAAATCTTCTTCTAGAAGCAATTAAAACTTTTTAGACTCTTTATTCAGACTGAGTAGTTTATTCGTATAGTAAAATAACAATAGGTTTACATAAGTGTGTTTATAGATGATTTGATCAAATTAATAAGTAAAATTCATATATATTAAGCTCTGAACTAGTATAGTAAGTAAGTACCTAAAAACGTAGCAAGATTAATAATTTTAATAACTATGTCATAGCTTTTAGCAGCGCCTCCACGAGGTTTAATCCTCGTAATAAGGTTTTAAATTATTGAGAATAATGTATTTATAGTAAAGTAATCTGTAGCGACCTTGCAGATTCCACAAATCTGCAAATATTATCACATCTCCGAACGTGCTTGCAAAGAGCATACTAATATGTGTGACATCAGTTATAATCTGTATAAATACTCTTACTTTATACCAATAAATGTGCAGTATCCGAGCAGTACCTGAACAGCAATCATGGAGTAATCACTACATCCTGTCCTCCGCTCCGCCACCAGGCGTCGAGATGATTACCTTACTGCAACCTCCTCCATTTACCCTACTACTTTGGCAACTCAACTTTACCACCAAATTGGTTACCACATATCGGCAAATAATCTGTAATGTGATAAAGGTGTAAAGTAATAAATAATAATAATATGTATAATCTTGGTATGACAAACTGCGACATGTTACGAAATAATGCCTTATTTCGTAATTGAGTGTCAAATTTATAATTGTTTTGTTTAGAAATTTAAGAGAGCAGGTTTCTGGGTTTCTTATTCTATGGGTGCTAAGTTCACTTCACATATTAAACCAACAAGGAGACATTATCGGAGCACAAAAAAATATTGCTCCAGCAAATATTAGGTTGTTTTTTTTTGGCTTTTCTCTTATAGGTATGTACCTTGTTCAGTGTCATGAGAATGGGAACGAAACGTTTAAATTTCACAGTATATAAGCAATTTTTTTATTTTATTTTTATTCAAGATTTGGGAGCGTTTGACTCCAATCTCACCTTGTGGTAAGTGACGACGGAGTCGATGGTGGAACACGCAATCCCAAATAAAACCTATTCACTCTCGCCTTGAAGATCCCCAGGTTATAAGAGTCGGAAAACACAGACGCCGGCAAGGAATTCCAATCCCTTGCAGTACGCATAATGAAAGATAAAAGAAGCAAAGCACTTCGTGCGTAAGTGGAATGTCTTCTACATAGGGGTGGAAGCCACACCGACGCCTGGTCGACCGAAGGTGGAGTGGGGCTGGTGGAATCAATTCGTGTAATTCCTGCGCACATTCGCCGAAATGCAATCTATAAAAAACTGAGAAACTGGCAACTTTACGCCTATGCTCTAAGCTTTGGAGCTTAGACAAAGTAAGCTCCTCGTCGCCAATCAGCCTCCTAGCACGACGATCAATTCAATACAATGCCTCCAGCTGGTAGCGGGCGGATCCATCCCACAAGTGTGAGCAGTACTCCACACAGGAACGGACTTGAGCTTGGTACAGTGTTAAAAGCTGCCCCGGTGTGAAGTAGCGCCTGACCTTGGAGAGGATCCCCAGCTTCTTAGCAGCGGTTTTTGCTTTGTATTCAATGTAACGCCCGTTTAGGTTACTCGTCAAGTCCATGCTAAGGAGTTCCAGATGGTTCCATTATATGAAATCGTACTACGCTTTCCATCTGTTTTGTCTATGTCACAAATCTATTTAATTTTAATCTCAATTAGAAGCCATTTAATATTTACTTATAACATAACAGTGTTACTATACTCGTAGTCTTTGACATACTATTAAATAAGTGTGCGATGCGTAAGCCGCTCTGTGACGCATTTGTGCTTCTGCAGACCGAAGCTTAAATCCCACTTGTCTTTTTAAAATGTAGATCATAGTATTCAATTCTAGTATTAAGATTTCAAGTATTTAGCAAACTCAGCCATATAAATCCATCGTCAAAAAATATATTTGAGAGGCAAAAATCTGTCTGTATTTGTATTCATTCAGAATTTTCAAGAGCAATCTAAATACACAAGGAGACGTGTCTGGGGTACACAATTTTATTTGCCTTAAGTATACCCTAGTTGCGTAATCCAATAGCACTGAATCAATACGTTTTATGTATGCTAAATGTTCAAAAGAATACTCAAACTCCCATTTCAAAGGTCGGCAACGCACTTGTGACTCCTCTGGTGTTGCGGGTGTCTATGGTGGCGGCGGTAATTGCTTACCATCAGGTGATCCGTCGGCTCGTTTGTCACCTATCACATAATAAAAAAAACTTTGTTTGGTAAAGGTGAAAGCGAACATTACAAATAGGCTACAAAAGAATGCTATGGGCCTTATAAGGAAGCTCAAGGTCAACCAAAGGGTGATGGAGTATGCTATGCTTGGAGTCACCCTACGTGATCAAGTTGTCACTTTTAAGTAAGTAACATAATTGGTGTAGGACCCGTTAACTGGGGATTCTACTCATCTTACTGAACAACTTTTGTTCTACGACTTTGCTCAAATCGCAAAAACAAATTGTGGACAAAACAGATGATCAATTTGTATGGAGAGTCCAACATTTTTTTTTGCGATTTGAGCAAAGTCGTAGAACAAAAGTTGTTCTGTACGATGAGTAGAATCCCCAGTTAACGGGTCCTACACCAATTTTGTTACACCCTGTATAGATCATGAAACAATTAATTTGAAAGTTCAGCGGAATTTTCCCCATGAACTAATAACAATCAGTGGGCGAAAAAAAAAAGATTATGATTACTTAAGGAAAATCTTACTTTGGGAGAGATTCATTGAATCAGTTTTTAATTGGCAAGTACCTAGAAATTTGATTGGAACATTTTATGATCCGATATCTTAGAAAAGTTTTCTTAAAAAACGTTAAGCCACGACTTTCTCGCGACATGATTCGTGTTGGAGCATCGAGGCGTTGTCACTGAGATATACCGTTCGATTTAATTAAATCTATTCGACTATTAGACAATATAAAGTAACTATATGTAGACGAATGTCTCGTTAAATGCCGTACATATGACAGCAGGTATTGTCTCTGCCGCAGGTATTAGTAATAAAGTGCAACATTTATACCTTGGGCATAGACAGACAACAATTTTGACGCAGGATAAGAGTTATATCATCATTTGGGGTCGGCGCAAAATGTTTTCTTCTTCCATACATCCCTTTCAGCTGTATCTCCGTACTCACACCCTTTCGACACATATCATCCTTCACACAATCCATCCATCTCTTTTTTGGTCTCCCTCTCCCCTTATATCCATCGACACTCATCTGTAACACTCTCCTTAACATAATCCGTAACATATCTTTCATTCCTCCGCATTACATGCCCATACCACGACAAACGATTTCCTCTCAATTTTTCTATCACTGGCGCAACTTTCAAATTTCTTCTTTTATACTCATTCCTAATCTTGTCCATTCTTGTTACTCCACACATCCATCTCAACATTCGCATCTCCGCAGCATGCAATCGTCTTTCATCCTTTTCCTTAGTGGCCCAACATTCCGATCCATACAGGACGACAGGTCTTATGATAGTTTTATATATATTCCCCTTAAACTTAAGGGGAAGTCGGGGGTCGCAGGTAGTCCCTGTGACCTGTCGCCACTTCATCCATCCCAAGTTGATTCAGCGCTCAAAGTATAAGAGATATATACAATATCTTTTTTGTATGTACAATAACTAGTTTTGTGTATGAATCCGTGTAGTACGAGTAACAACATAGAAAAAACTCACGTGTTGGGCACATTCCTCATAGCCTTATGCCTCACGAAGACTGCCACTAGCGTCCCGTTGCCAACGACGCCGATGATGAAGATCAGCGCGAAAATGATAGGTACGATGTACGTCTCAGGTCTTTCATAGTAAGGTTGGTACGGCTCCGAGGCATTCACGTACTCGTCCAGCGTGTCGTTGTAGTCCATTTTGAACCATCTGCGAAAGGAAATAAGACAGGTTTTGTATTTATCCAAAGTAGACGAATAAATGTTAAAACAGTGCGTTTGAAATTTTAAGCGTTTACCCAGAATCAAGTACACAAAAATTTTTTGAAAATAATCCGATCCTTTTTTTTTCAGTTTTCCATACCAAATCTGAATAGGGAATCAAGAATTTGTATGAGTAAACTAAAAAATGTAGATCGTTTTTTTTTTAATATTTTTCCTGTATTCTGAGTAACCTCTTAAAATTTCAAACGCACTTTTTTAACTCCCTGTATAACTTCTCTTTCAATAGGCTGTACCCCCGAGACCTACGGGTCTCTTTCCATGCCTTTCCATACCTTGCACAGATTTAGGGTGTCAAGTCAGGACTGGCAGTATATATTTTGATTATACTATATTAATTTACTATAGTTCATTCCAATAAAATAAAAAGCAAAAGGTAAACAAACGTAGTATGCATCTGACGTTGACGTGTCAGTTCCATAGTAAGTTTGTTTACCTTTTGCTTTTTTTTAATTGAAATGAACTATAGATGGGTTGGTTGCCGGAACTTATATTGAGCACACGTCTGCTGAGTTAATATTTTAGAGTAGTCTCAACGTTATTTTTGTGATGAGGAAATAGCTGTGATTCCGATTCAGTGATAAGCGGTCATAAGAAGAGGATTAACTCGGGAGACAGCTCCGTTTTCCGAGTTCCAACAACCAATCACCACGTGGAGCGTGTTTAAGTGTCCATCACCCTTAGAGCCACGTCTTGTCACTTGACATTGGCGTTTCGCCATTGTTTTTTTTTTGAAGATTCTCCCGTTTTTTACTTGACATTGGCA
Organism: Coleophora deauratella; assembly: GCA_958295455.1. Lineage (NCBI taxonomy): Eukaryota > Metazoa > Arthropoda > Insecta > Lepidoptera > Coleophoridae > Coleophora > Coleophora deauratella. Next base: position 3,729,760 of record OY282406.1, read on the forward strand.
ATATCACTCCTTAAATGAGATGTGGAATGCCAAATAGAAAAATAGAATAGAACTATAGATTCTCAAGCTAGTATTCAACCTCAGTGTCAGAAGTTTTTAAGCTGCAAAGCCTGTAAAAGATATAGCAAGCTAAATGCCGTATACCAGTCAATTACTACTTAATAGCCAGTTAACGTGTGTAATCAAAACGTCCATTCCGGCGTAATTGAGTCGCGCCCGAATTTGTGAGGGGCCTGGAATCGGATGATAATAGTTGTGTTGTTTGTTTATTAAACTGAACAACTTTATTTTTTCACCTAATTCACATAACACACTGATCAGCTCAATTGGGAATTTTGTATGGAAACTAAAAAAAAGGTTTTTCCGATACACGGAGAAGAAGAGGCGGTTTAATATTTTTTGGGTACCTACGATATATTTCAAAAGGGATACTGTCTTATTGATATATTGATCTGTCGGTGGCTCTGCGGTTAGTGACTCCGTCCTCCTAACCTCTCCTAAGGTCTCGGGTTCAAATCCTGGCCAGTGCACCAATGAGTTTTTCGAAACTTACGTGCATTTTCATACGGACTGCTTTAAAGGTGAAGGAAAACATCGTGAGGAAACCTGCACATCTGATTTTTAGTTGTGTATGATGGTCGCGTTGCACACGTCCGAAGGTGTAAATCTTAAATGCCCTACACGTGACCAAGGGTGATGATAAGTGCAACACCAGGCAACCGCCGCCTATACTTTGCAGATAGGACGGTTAAATTGTGCCACACGATAAGAGAGAGAGAGATATATTGATTGATTATGGATTACCTATATTACAGGACTTAGTGCCAGAAACCAACGTTTTTTTTATTTAATAAATTTTCTTTATTTTAAAGTGAGAGTAAATACGACAGCCCTATTTTCTAACTAATGAATTATTTACATCATATCCTTCTAACAAAGAAGTTTTGTTTTGTCGTTACTTTCGTCTTTTCGGAATAGGGTGTAAAACTGTGCATTTTGACCCCGTATCACATAATGCCTGATCTTAATAATATAATAGACATTCTATCAGATTAAAATAGGTACGATTTCACCTATACTTGTATGTGTATTTATTTAACTACATATAAGCCTGGAGCTTAAACGGTTGAAGGTTTTAAGTACTATCGTATTAAAACTAGATTCATCTTAATCTTCAAGTCCTGAAGTCGCACAGAATAGATTTAAAGTATTATCTAGGGATTCTAGGGAATGTTTTACGAATCTGGGCTTACTACTTTTTGTAGTACTTTGTTTTGACAATAATCCAAGAAAATTCTACTAAAATGGATTTGCAATAGAAATTGATGCGTGCATTTATGAAAATACGGAATAGATGGTCTTACAGTGGCATAATATACGTGCATACTTATACAGTGTACAAAAAGTGTAACAAAAAGGTATGGCAATACTTAAAGGTGGACTTCTACTCATCAAACTGAACAACTTTTCTTCTGCAACTTTGTAGAATTCGCAAAAAAATTTTTGGACTTTTCATACAAACTTGGCTCGCCAGCTGATCGATTTGTATAAAAAGTCGAAAATTTTTGCTACACTCTTCGTTTGGGTAGTCGGATAAAAATGAGACACAGATTAAGATTAACCGGTTCATTTGTTTAAAAGCTCTTCTGTAGGTCTTGGGGCAAAAATTTTATGCTACCCCTCGTAGTAGGAACAAAATATCAATAAATTACTTATCGATGCTGACTAGAAGGCCATTTGGTCCTAAAAGGGTGTAATGTATTGTGCTTGGTCCACAAAATAGGACTAATGTGCTTTCCTTTGGCGAAAGGTCCAAGTTAACATTAGTTACCTACCTGTACTGCCCTCATAAAAAGAAGGCCGCAAAAGTATACGGAAACACATTCACACACACACACACACACACACACACACACTTAACCTGCAAGTTTCTATATTATCTTTATTATCTAACATCTGTTTTAGTGCACAATATTCTAATTATCTAGGGTAATCTGTTATTGGCCATATATTTTGACTTTGTACTTTTACTTAAGTTATTCAAAAACGCTGTTGATTACCTTTAAATATATTATTTTGCGGCCTTTTTTCTTATGAGGGCAGTGTAGCAACCCCCTGCCACTCCACAAAACTCGACCTCAGATGTACCTACTACGACGCGTTTCTCTGTTTAACCTACAGGATTACTTTTGGACCCCCCACCAAAACTTCACAGTGGCTTCCAAGTAACCAATGGTCAATTCGCAAAAAAATTTTGGGCATCTCCATACAAAATAGGCCGATCACGTGACCAAATTAGTATGAAAGGTCCAAAAATTTTTTTGTGTATTGACCATTGGTTACTTGGGGAAAGTTGCTCAGTTTCATCAGTAGAAACCACTGTGAAGTTTTGGTGGGGGGTCCAAAAATAACCCTGTATAAAAAACAATAGTATTTTTAATTTCTGTAAGAAGATTCGAAGCAAGGAAATCATCTTCCCTACCCAGACTATATGAACGGCACATCATTAACGTTTTTATACCGTCTTAAATCCAACATTAAGTTAACGCCCATATTATTTACAGGAAGCGTAACTTTAACGGCAAGAAACAAAGCGGTTATGGCCCATCCGAGGATGTTATGACATCCGATATTGCTAAGTAATCAAAAAGCGCGCACTTTTATTTTCATTAACAATGAAAACAGGATTTCGGAGACACACGGATACGACGGATAGATACCGAAGAAAAACTGAGTCGAATATACGTTCTTATCTTAACCGAGTGCCAAAACAAAGAGTAGGTAAGTTTTTTGGCTGTATGTACGAGTGGTCATTTCTTAATAGCAAATTTTATATTCAGGCTATTATTTCAGTCAAATAATTGTAGCATTTAATGAATCAAATTAATGGCCATTCTGTATTTAATTGATAGAGATCAGTAGAGACTTTGGCAGGCACGTAAAAGCCCCCTTGATAATTTGATTTCAGCGCTGTTTGTAAGCTGAATTTGTTGCTGATTTATTAGCAAATAGACATCAATTTGTAAAATATATTCACTCTTTTTACACCCGACAATTTCATTTCCTTTACATTCATGCTTGTTTGTACAGCGCAAATTGGAAAAGAGTGATAAAAAGATTATGTTTACAATTACAAGTAACATTATTAAAAATCAAAATATATTAATTATTAAATAAGTGCTTTGCGTATACTTTTATTATCGTATTAGAGCCATACTATAACCACAACGGAATTTAAGAAAACCGACCAAGTGCGAGTCAGACTCGCGCACCGAGGGTTCCGTATAAATTCTTAATCACACATGTCTTGAACTTTATATCAAATACTCAGGCTTACAATCCCGTGAAGGTGTGAAAAAATGAAAATTTTATGTCAACGCAATCAAGAGATACGACCGTTTACGCCGCATATTTGGACACTCGCATGGGAATCAAAACCTTCGGGTACTTCTCGTTGACCTAGAATCATGAAATTTCGCAAAGAGCAATGCTTACAGTACAAGTAAAGGAAAAAGTCCGAAAACCATAAATTTTTAGTTACATCAAAATTTTTTTGTGCATTTTTTCAGGCCTGAGTAACTTGATACGTCTACGCGTTCCTGAGAAAAAGGGTCTTTAGAGACAGACGGACAGACGGACGAACAACGAAGTGATCCTATAAGGGTTCCTTTTTAGGGTTCCGTAAAGGTTTCAAAAGGAAAAATAGAACCCTTATAGGATCACTTCGATGTCCTTCCGTCTGTCCGTCTGTCTGTCTGTCTGTCAATCAAGACCCTATTTCTCAGGAGCGCGTAGACGTATTAAGTTGAAATTTATATCAAATACTGAGGCCTGCAATCCCATGAAGCTGTAAAAAAAATCAAACTTCTATGCCAACGCCTTTAAGGGATTGCAGTCCTGAGAATTTTATATAGTCCTGAGAATCCGACTCGCACTTGGCCGGTTTTTTTCCTTTTAAGGTACGGAACCCTAAAAATAAATATCCCGCCACAGACCTGTTCCAATAAAAAAATTTAAAACATTTTATCCCATGATTTTATTTCTGTGTAAGTTGGGAGTTGCCTTAGCTTTGGAACCTTCTTTGCATACTTAAATCGAAATACTAAAAACCTTACAGTGAATAAGTTAGAAAAAGAAAGAGATTGAAATTAAAAGAAAGGTAAAAAAGAAACAGAAATAAAACTTACGACATAAAGACGAACCAACCAATACATTTAAGGAAAAAAAAAACAACTGCAACATTTTGAAGCTCAAGACTTATCTAACAATGACGTCTGTCACTCCAAAATCTATCAAGCCGTTTGAGCTGCAGATGGTAACAATGAAATGGACGTACGTGCACTGGAAACATATACCCTCCCGTCTGATCAGCTGGGTAAAAACAAAAAGATATATGAAATCAATAGATTTATTAAATTAGCATGCACCCACGTTTTCAAGAATACATAACCTTTGTCCGGCTCATATTTAATAGCTATTGTATAAGTATTCTGATTCTGAAAAGTATTTTCCCTTTCCAAACTACCTTCGTATGTGCGACCAAATCGCCCTGTCAAATGCAGAACTGATTCCAGTATCTGTTTCGATAGAATAATATCTGTATCGTTCCTATAAGCATTTCTTTGATTAAAATTGCAAAAGGTTGTATCTGTTCTTGTAGCATTATAATATAATGGTGTCGATTCGGTGTTTACAATTAAACTTATTTGACAGAACTAAAGTAAATTTAAGAATCCTATTAAATTAAATTAAGTTTAATCCTGTCAAATAAGTTTAATCGTGAAAACCGAATCGACACCAATGTCAACTTCGTAAACTATTTTGAGTTTAACTACAATATAAAATAGTAAAAATTTCAAAAGCCTTAACAATGTTCCTAAAACTGTACCTAGTCTTCGAGGTTTTATGAAACAACCTGGTTATTTTTAAAATATTTTATTTTTAATCAGATTAAGTATCGCATGTACCTATAACAGACTTTGCACCCCGCGTGGAGTGAAGAAACATAACTTCTTTGGGTATAAGCATCTCATATATTTTTTTGATGTATCTATAACGGTATCATCTTAAATAGAAACTAAGGTACCTAATGTACCTAATGGAATAAATTTCTAGAACTTTTGCGTTAAACGAGTCATGTTCGCCGAGTTTGTTTCATTCATAGTACAGGTTGTAAAAAAGTGCGTTTAAGATTTTAAGGGGTTACTCAGAATGAAGTGTAGAATACAGGAAAAATATTCAACTTTTTTTTAGTTTCCCATTCCAATTCTCGATTCTCTATTCAGATTTTGTATGGGCAACTGAAAAAAAGTCGAGATAGGATTTTTTTAAATATTAGTTCCTGGTGTTAGTAAATCATTGCGGTGGACATCTGTTACAATGGTTGTCCATTTTCAACCGACTTCAAAAAAAGGAGGAGGTTCTCAATTCGTCGGAATCTTTTTTTTTTTCTATGTATGTTCACCGATTACTCGAAGACGCCTGAACCGATTTCAAAAATTCTTTTTTTGTTTGAAAGGGTATACTTCACAGGTGGTCCCATATTAATTTTATTGAAATCGATTCAGCGGTTTTTGAGAAAATCAACAAAAACATAGCAAAATTGGAGTTGCTACGATTGAAGTCGGTTGTTTTTAACGTATTCAGCGTGGTCAATTATTACTAAAACTATCAGTCTAGTTATACTAAAACAATCTTGCAATCAGATTTTGGTTTTCAATACGCAAAAACTGTTGAGCGGAACTGATTGTTCGAAAGAAGTATTGACGGAAAGAGTACTGAATTAAAGTAAGAGATTTAAAATGTTTCCAGAACCCCTAGCATTTGATGCATCAACTTTGCAAATTAAAAAAAAACTTCGTAACATTGAATACATGAATTTGATGGGTATGCCGAGGGTCTAAAAAAGGGGTCATATTGTAGTATATAACTTTGATATTACATATATTATAGGTATAAAAGTCCATACGCATTTACGCAGTTTCTAAAGTAAATACGAAAAGGGTCCATCCTACAGAAGTTGTGTGTGAAACTAGGATTCATTTTAGCAGTCTGATGGTTATCAAACTACAGTTTAACTTGTTTAGGTTATTTTGAAAGGCAAATACCTAACTATTAAACTACACGACTAAACCTTTTTTTAGCAGTCTGGTTTTCCATTTATAGTTCAAATTGTTTTACGTTATTTTTTGAAGGCAGCTACTTGCTTTACAACATAGCTTCTACACGACCAAACAACATGTTGTCTTGAATTGTTGACAGATATGATAAAGCACTGAGCAACACTCATGTTAATGTTTCCCTATATGTTACTAGTAAATATTATAATAAATTATTTATTTGTAAAAGGTAGATGATAAATATCAACAAGGACTGGTGTGGTTTAGATAAGTCCTATTCGCTGCCCACGCAATAAAACACGATGGAATCGATCTTTTATTGCTTTCGGCCTGAAAGTTCTATCTTTAAGACTTATTCGTAAGTCATGGAGTTCGAAGGTTGTTCTAGTTTCCAAATAAATCACTGGACTAAATGAAAGTCTTTATAGCTTTTAAGATTGGTCTGAATCTCGTTGTGAAAGTACATAACTACAAATTGAATGTTTCATCTCATCACCTCAGTTCAAAGTCATCCTATCCAGGCTTTACGAATGGTTTTTTTCCGACAAGCGGCAAATGAAGTAGTGACTTCTACAATATTAAATAATGGCGTCATTGTTCAAAATGGGATCATGCATTTCAATAAAAGTAACTAAAAAAGAAACTGTGAGAAATTCAGCTAAATACATTTAATTTTTTTTGAAATCGTTTTTTCACGGAACTCCAAAATTAGTTAGCGTTTCTGATACTTGAAAAGGAATAAATAAATTTTAAAATACAAGATTTTTCATATAAATTGCTCGTTCTAACAGATACTTTTTCCTTATTTTTGGATCTATGAATTTTATACCTTGCCCTGCCCACATTTAACTTTCATGTCGGTTAAACATTTTGTGTCAAATAAATGTCTGATCTTATGTCCATATCGACGGATAAAAGGGGATTATGCGATATATTAGGAGATCGATTTGAAATTTATTTCTTAGAAAATTATTAATATTGTTAAATATTATCGAGAAAATATTTTTAATGATGATTTACGACGGATTTATTATGACGGTTAAATTGTGCACACGATAAGAGAGAGAGAGCGTTATCATGGTTTGTCGATCCTTCATAAACCTTTTCACTCCTCTATTGTAGAGCCTCATACTGCAGTGCAGCCCTCAGGGAAAGCCTCGAATGAAGCTCATTTCACAGCTCGAGCTATCGTGACGTAATAAAATATAAAAATTCGGTATCATGGTTAATAAATCAATATTGTAATACCCATTTATCATTCCCTGAATAACTATAGTTTCCCTGTAAAACGATAAATCAGTTTGCAGCTGTAACAGCGATGGCGACTGTCCGATATAAATGCAATTTTCCGATATTCAAATGCACAGTAGAAACTTTTTAGTACCTATATGATTCATAGCGATTGATGTAGAAGTATTCATATAGAGGTCAGGCTGCTAGACTAACGTGAATTTAGCAGCCTCAGCGAATAACCCAAATATCTTTGAAACGGTTATAGTACATTTTTTCCTTTGGGTATTTTTAAAGCACTATTTTTCGGTATAAAATTGAATGGTGAATTTTAAGGTGAAGATGCTATATTCACACCCACATTTTGATCTCTTCTTGGTTTTCATATTTGCTTTTAAACGAGAAGACAATTAAAAACTAAACAAAAACAATAGTACATTTTTTCCTTTGGGTATTTTTAAAGCACTATTTTTCGGTATAAAATTGAATGGTGAATTTTAAGGTGAAGATGCTATATTCACACCCACACTCTGATCTCTTCTTGGTTTTCATATTTGCTTTTAAACGAGAAGACAATTAAAAACTAAACAAAAACAATACTGAGTATTTTGTTTTACGTTAAAACTCCTTAAAAAATAATAATGCACTGCAACTGCAGAAAACCAGGAATACGATTTTTTTTGCATAGACTAATCTGATATCTTATGTTACTTTATTTTTGGGGTTCCGTACCTCAAAGGGAACCCAGGATCACTTCGTTGTCCGTCCGTCTGTCTGTCTGTCAAGACCCTCTATGTCTTATATGTCCAGTAAATATAACACTGGCATAAAGTTGCAGACTACTCGATACATCTCAAATTATTATAAATAAGCTGATAATTATTGTTATTTTAAATGCCATTATTAATGGCAATTGAAATGAGTCCGTTTAAATTGAATTGAAAATTGGAATATTATAAAGTTTCCCGCGGGAGACATTAGTGGTTGAAAGGAGAATGCCACGGAAGTATGAAACGCTCGTACCATATTGCGTCTTGAAAAAACCTTCTGAATTCGATAGGGGATAACATATTTAATTATTATACTAAAAATTACTCTCATAGCTACTGTAACTCCAGAGCTTTTTCACTTTTATTTTATGTTTTGAGGTTATTTTTAAGTACTTTATCTACGCTCAGGCGTACACGAAATTCTTAGTTTTAACCAATAATTTGATAGCTAGTTTTAGTTAATTATGGTATGGTTCAGTGATGCTAACGAGTAATATAAAGGAGCACCACAAACCGAACGCGGCACTGTATGTATATTGTAATGATGAAGTGCAGTCGACGAATAAAACTTGCTTTAATATAGAAGAACGCTCACGCAAAAGCATCACTCACGCCTCGCACTCGTGCATGCAATTCCTAACGCGTGCTTGGGCCTCCACACGTACGCCTCAAGCACACACTTGGCGCCTATATCCAGCAGTGGACAGAGCAGGGCTAGCAACCGCTGGCATATTTCAGTAGAAGACTTAAGCCCAGCCAAACCACCTGGCCCGCCTACTACAGGGAGTTGTTGGCCGTGTACATTTTCGGCATATATTGGAGGCGCAACACTTCATCATATATACCGACCACAAACCACTACTGTACGCGTTCTCACAACGTCGCTAAAAGTCGCCTCCCGCACAGCTGAACCAACTGACGATCATCTCGCAGTTTACTACGGAGGTCGAGTACGTCAAAGGCGAAGACAACATCATCGCGGACGCGATTTCCCACGTCGAGTCGATTTCGGTTCTTCGGTTCGAACCTGCCGGCGGCGCTGCTGCGCGCCGTGCACGCGCGCCTGCACGCGCTGAGCGACCCGGGCGGCCGTGCCTCCGCGCACTTCGTCGCTGACCGTTACGTGCGCTCCGGCGTGGCGCGCGACTGTCGAACCTGGGCTGTCACTGCGACGCAAGATGATGCGCCACGTGACCGCACCACTCGGTGAATTTTCCCTCCCATCTGGGAGATTCAGCCATGTCCACCTCGAAATCGTCAGCCCCCTGCCGCACTCTGAGGGCTACACATATTGTCTCCCGGCAATAGACCGGTTCTCGAGATGGCCCGAACCGTGGCTCACGTCATCCATCACCGCCGAGGATGTTGGCGATACCTTCGTACGCGGCTGGATCGCGCGATTCGTCGTGCCCATCACGGTCACCGTCGATCAAGGCCGCCAGTTTGAGTCAGCGCTATTCAACTGATTCCTCGACCTAGGTGCTACCAAATGCGTACGAACTACCAGCTACCACCCGCAAGCGAATGGCATTGTGGAGCGCTTCGACCGCCATCTGAAGGCTGCACTCATGTGCCACCGAGAAACCTGCCACAGAGCCCTACCTCTTGTGCTTCTTGGTATCAGATTGGCTCTCAAGCAGGACCTCAAATGCTCTGCTGCAGACCTCCTGTATGCTTACAGGGGAGCTCCTGGTACCTAGCGCTTTCACACAAAATGTAAGTGAGGACTTCGTAGCACACCTGGCCATGACCGACATGCGTCCCGAAGTCGTTCGCTTTTAAGGACCTGGCAGACGCATCTCACGTTTTCCTTCGCGACGAACACTATACACCGGCCCCTATAAAGTCCTCAGTCATTCTCTGAAGACACTTACCTTAGATGTTTCACGTAATAAGGTCCAGGTGAGCGTCGATTGGATCGAATCGAAGCCTGCACATATCGCTGCAGACCTCGAGCGAGGCGCGGTCTCACCGAGCGCACAGGCGCCCGCGACGCCCTCGGCCTCGCAATGCAACCACATGTCCAGGTCCTACGTCTGCCCCACCAACAGCTCACTCTGCACCAAATCCTCCCACCGTCACACGATCAGGTCAGGGTTAGATTTAAGGATATTTTAGATTTGTGACCTAGTTTTTATATATTTTTAAAAATTATTATTTCGTGTTCTCTAGTTTATAGTGTCTTGTATTTTATTCTATCATACAGCTACACTGTATTCCTTTCCGTGGGGGTGGGGAGGAGGGGGGATGTGGCGGGATACACTATTTGTATGAAAAAAAAAGACAGATTTGCGACAAAAGCTGTCCTGTCAATGTCATCCACCTGCCAAAAGATCGTAGTCAGACTGTAATTTGTGATTAACACTGCTTGAAACTTAACAAAACAATGAAACTATACTATACTAGGTATACTTTTTTAAATATCGTAAAGTGCAGCGGCGTAATATGACGTAACGGGGCGTGTGTACGATGCCGATTTGCAACGCATATGTGGATTTAAAAAATGCCGCTCCGCAACGTGACTATGGCCCTACGTTACGTCCAAACAAAAATTCTTGTACGTCTGGCAACCCTGGGACGCACCAATGTGATTAAGAATCAAATCTATAAAACATCGTCCGATAGTCAATCTTACCAGGAGTTGAAGAAGAGGGCGCGGGTATAGGAAAATGGTGGTGTAATGCGAAGACATCTCTTAGATTAAGAAGAAGAAATAAGTGGATGAAGCATAAAAATCTCGATACAACCATAGTGTAGTTTCGGAACACATTTTATGAATCCAGGGCCGCGTTCCGAGGGTGCACTTGACAGCAACCGCTTTGTACCCTCTCTTTCACACTTAGGCAATTTATATTATGCTATCCTGTTGTCAGAGTGAACGTTTGCTGTCAGAGTGTACAAAATGTAGGGGATATATCAAATTAAAATCTTTTTTCATACATTTCTTTCCTGCAGTTCGAATAGGTCTAGAAAAAATTAAGTGTGCTTAATAAATTTAATTACGATTTTTGACAAATGTCTGGTTAAGACGCAACATGGTACGAAATCGGGCAATCTCCTTTACACTCAAAACAGGCAATGCGTTTATTAAATCAGGAACATAGCACCACCTAATAAAGTCCAGAAGTATCCGTCCGTCCGTCCAAACAAACAAACACTCTGGACGCTATCCACGTGAGAATATGGCAATGTGATTGCGAAACTTGTTACAAATGAACCTAAAAGTTTAGTGTTCTCGTAATCTGACCGAGCTTATTTCTCGAAATTTTAGAGAGCTTTGTGTAGCCAAAAATAATTTTTAAAATGGCTTTACTTCAGAACTTTTTAGTGTTATCATAGAAAAATAAATCTGAAAAAAATTACATTAGGATTTGCAAAGTATAATATCCGGGACAAATCACACACGGTCATCTGGCCCCAAACTAGGATTCCCTGTATCTTGGGTACCAGAGACTGATACATACACATATACATTTAAATACATACATATATAGATATTATACACCCAGACTCAGAGCAAACAATTCTGCTCATCACAGAAAAATTTGCCCTGTGTGGGGATCAAACCCACGACTCTTGGATCAGAGGTCAGGATCGCTAACCACTTAGCCACCGAGTCACCATTACAGTATCATGAAAGTAAAAAAAAACGTGAACATCTTTACAATCATAACTGTCATGGGTAAATGTAGCTCACTACACAAATCGTCCCTCGCACGGCTAACTCTCCTATCTCAAATTTTTGATGAATTGAGTTTGGACTTTATGTAATTGAAATAGGGTTGTTTTTAAAAACCTAAGAAAAATGAGATAGGAGAGTTAGTCGTGCGAGGGACGAAATGTGGTTATTATACCAACAATAGCAGCCATTTGGTGGCTATAGACGAGTAAATTAAATTGATGATCTTATCCTTATGAGTATACCACATTAATTCACATAGTGCTTTCACTGATTAGTAGGTATACGTGGGTATCCCTCAAATTAATTTTCGTCTCTGGTCAATTACTATAATATATATGGGACGCAGGTCGGTCGCCTCCTCGTGCGCGGACTCCTGTGGTTAGGCAGGAACTTTGTTTCCTCCTAAGCACAGGCAGCTCGCCTGGTGCGCCCCGGACAACAATGGTTAGTTATTTCCTGTTCTACAGGGAATCACTAGCGATTGGCTAAGTACCGACAGCCCAGAGGGTACTCCTGTCCGGAGTACACGGGGACGCGACCCTGGGTTCCTCTAGCTGCTATATGAATGTACCCCATTAAAATTCCGTTCAATAGCATCCATATTACCTCATTTCCATCTCATTCTTATTTTTCACTACCTATTTTTCCCCATCCTTTTCATTATCATTTACCTCTTCCCACATTCCTTCCCTCCTGGAGGAGCAGACCTCGACTCTAAAAAGCAACCAACCCAATCCAAGGTGTTTCCACCGTGCCGAGGGATGAATGGCTGGGGGGTTACTCAGTCTCGAACGGGGGTCTCTGAGCTGGGCCGACTCGGGGACAGTCGAAGGCCTTACCTGGGGTACGGAGCACTGCCGCAGGTGGACTTTTATTTCTTCCTTACTCGTGGGATTCAAATGGACGACCTTGAGAAAATAATTACTGAAGTTAATGCCTTAAGTACCGAGGAGAGCGCGTCAAGTGCCTCCGAGGCTATGCAAGCACCATAGCCTCGGAGGCACTTGACGCGCTCTCCTCGGTACTTAAGGGTATGGGCTTGTGACACTGAGTCACAAGCCCATACCCAAAAACCCGCCGACGACAAGGGCCTTACGGAACTTGGAGTCGACACCACGAAGCTGAGTAAGAGAGCTAAGAGGCCTCTTACTGGAGCTGCCAAGAGACGATTTAACTGGTGGCGGCAGCAGGGCAAAAGCGTCGAAGATGCGGCTGCCCTGTGTGCTAAGCCTTTCGACCAACTGCAGGACTTACCGGAGGTCCAAGCCAAGGCTACGGAACTCCAAACTAGGACTGCAGTTGCTACAAAGCGTCCCAGGTTCGAGGAAGTCTCTCCCAAGGAACGACCGAGCAAGGCGGCAAAGCGCGGGCCCTCTGGGCCCACCTATACCGAGGTAGCTGGGTCGGTTCGGGTCGGCATCACTGCCGAAAGACCGATGGGAGAAGATGACCATAGACTGGTGATGAGGGTGATAGGCAATGCGATTGACTCCGCCCCCCCGGAAGAGGAGATAGAGCCGCGTATCACGCGCAGTTCACTCAAGGCGGGGTGGATGCTTCTCACGTGGAACAATAAGGATACCCGCGACTGGCTTGCTAGTCGCGTATCGGACCTAAAGCCGTGGGAAGGTGCCCAGCTAAGACTTGTGGACGAGGCCGACCTCCCCAAGCCTTACACGGGCGTCGCCTGGATCCCGGACGAGACCTTAGAGCCTAAGGTTCTCCTATACCGGCTACACAGGCAGAATCGCAGCCTCGGTTGTTTATACTGGAGGGTGCTCAATGTCAAGAAGGAGGAAAGGGGGCAAACTGTCACTTTCTCCTTTGACCAGACCGCGTTGGACATCCTCCAGGAAAACAACTTTGAGGTACACCTGACGTCGGGAACTATAGGGACTGGGCTCGTTCACATTCGGGTGAAGGGCACAACCGTTCAATAGCATCCATATTACCTCATTTCCATCTCATTCTTATTTTTCACTACCTATTTTTCCCCATCCTTAATCCCAAGCCAGAAGCCGATCTCTAGGTGGACCGATGGTAACTCCAGAGGTCATTAGGGAACTCGATCCCAAGTGCATCCTACAGTTCATTAGAACTATTGGCCTTGAGGATATAATTTAACAGGGGCAGTGATCACAATAGATCTACCCAGGTCGCAGTGATCCAATAGGGCCCTCCTTTGGTCCTGTACCCCTTTACCCCCCAAATAATAATAATAATAATTACTATAATATTTAAATCTGCATTTTTACTAAGTGCTAGAAGAACGCAAACTCCGTAAAACACATATACAAGTGTTCATATTTTTGTTATGCATACAGGATGTTGAAAAAAGTGCAGTTGAAATTTTAAGGGGTTACTCACAATCAAGTATAGAATACAGGAAAAATATTTAAAAAAACAGACCTAAATTTTTTCTCAGTTTTCTCTACTAAAATTGAATTGTAAATTAGTATAGGAAATTAAAAAAAAATAGTTCGGAATTTTTCAATATTTTTCCTGTATTCTATACTTGATTCTGAGTAACTTCTTAAAATTTCAAACGCACTTTTTTAACACCCTGTATAGCAGTGGATTATTATTATGACGCGACAGTTTATCGGATTTTTCGGTGTGTGGCCATGTGTACTACACTACACGTTGTGTAGTGTACCAGTGTAGTGTAGTAGCAAATAAATTAATTTGGGACCATCTCCGGTCCGCAGCCACTGAACGTTTCGGCCCATAAGTGCCCTTACATTAAGTGTACCAACCAGTGTGGTTGGTAGGTACTGTAGTGATGGAATCTCTACAGCCGCGCATTGTGGTCTTTTCGGCGTTGGAACGTTTCTATTAAAAATAATAAGGATTTAAATCGTTCGCTGTCTGAATTTGATGGTTTGGAACCGAAGATTCTCTAGGGGTTCGTCATGATGTAAACATCTATCTAAATCTTTTAATAAGTTTAATTGGAAATAAACCGAAATTAAAAGTATCAGTATCTTTTAATAAAGAACCCTATAGTATACTTAACTAAGGGGACCACGTTAAATAGCTATAAAGTGGTGGGCACTTTTTGTCAAAAATGCTATTTTACGTTAATGATACGAGTAATTTTGGATTTTCGATATAGGATTTTGAAGATTATGAGTAGATTTATCTGTATAATACGATTTACATAGTGAAGCAAAATTACACAAGGCAATGGTGGCTAAAAAAGACATAAGTACAATATTTTTTTTCATTTTGAATTTTACACGTCCAGTAACAACATTAGCAGATCTAAGTAAGTACTGCAGTGTTCTTCTTCTTATCATGTGAAACATTAATTATCGGTGCTAATACAAGAGATAGACGGCAGTTGCCCTGGTGTTAGCATCACCTAGTGCTGCCGTGGATGGTATGTAGTTTAAAACAAAGATGAAAAATTATGATATATTCTATGGAATTTGAGACTTTAGGTATATTATTTTTATTAACTAGTTTTGTTGCCCTGTGAAAGTTGCCTATAAATGACTCCTTTAGCGAGAAAGTAGTAATAATAGATGCATATTGTGTAGCGAGGCAGTACCTTCTAATTGGTATTCTCTGGTCTCCTCCTATCTCATACTAATTCATGGTAGGTATTCCGAACCCGTACACATAATATTACTTACTCGTATAAGAAAATACACGGATGTTTGGTTATGAAGATGGTTCCTAGGTTAGCAAGTAGATTTGATGAGAAGTAAAAGCTTGTGACCGTGGTCTTGCCTGCATGGATATAGTTTTAATGAATGTGACTGAGGCTGCGCGATGCACGAAAATATGTTTTTCAGGATTTAAAAAAAATACATTTTCGGTGTGACGAGTAGTTTCCGAAAGCTGTATATCTAATCTATCTGTATTATAATAATCTGTATATATAATCGATCTCTTTGTCACATTTCAATAAAATCTGTTAAGTAGTTATAGCAATAAAAAGCCTTGCTGTTTAACGTTGCATTATTTTTGAGGATCTCGGTGTAATTTCAAGGGGATTCGTTTTTTTACATGATACAATGTAGACGGTGTCAATTCTCATCCACTTTTTTTTACCTCTTTGTGCAGAATTTTTTTTTGTGCAGAAAAAGATGTACTTTTGAATTTATAATATTAGTAAGGATATTAAGGATCTAAAAAAGCTATGACATTTTTGATTTTAAGAAAACTTAATAATGAGATTTCCCGACTAAAAATAATATTCATAAATAAACAGGAATAAACAGTAAACAGCCTACAAAACTCGAACTCTAGCGTTGTTGTCACAAACTTTTTTAAATCATTTCCTTAATCGACTTTTTTGGCATTTTTCTACAACTTTCACTGTCCAAGGTCTAATAGAAAAAAAACCTTATAGAAATTAGCCGTACCTTTTGTATGTTCTTTCTTTATTGATATCTGTCTTTATTTATTTTCTGTGTACGTGTAAGTGTAAATAAAATAAAATAAATAAAAAATAATGTCATGACTGATAGTTTGAAATACAAATGCATCTGAGATTTTATATCTCTAACAAGTTTTACGTAACTTTTATTTTATGTGTTTTTTTTTAATATATTTGATCAAAATAAGTAAGTATTTAAATATTTATTTTCCAAAAGTACATGTAGGGAAGTCTAGTCTGGAACTAGATGACCGAATGAGGTTCGTGCCGAAATACGATAATTATAAAAAAAAAACTTGAGTTTTCCACTTCGCAGTAATTTAAACTAATAGAACTACGGAAAGGGGAGCCTATATTTTATAATAAGGTAAAATTAGGTCACTAAAATATATTGGTGATAAATAGCAAGGAAGGTCACAAAGAGAACAGGGCAACAGGAAATTTCGAGAACCAATGAATTTTACCTTAAATTCCTGGTGAATGTAATTTCAGAAAAGATAATTACAATGACGTTTTCCTGTGCAAAAATAGGTAAAGTTGTTTGAAGTTATTTTTGTGTAATCCTGTACCTACACATTTTAATGTGGGAAAGCAGCTTACAACGAATCCTCAAAGTTTTGATAAACTGGCAGACTTTGGGGAACCACACAAGCTCTGGTATAAGTACGATAACGGATTTCCGACCTCATGTAAGTTGGTTAACTCACGTGTTTTTGGTGATCATTGCTTTCTTTCCATTTTCACTTCGTTTTCTTTTGAGATTTTGTGTTGGTGGTGGTATTGTTTCCTGTTTTGGTGAGTGTTGAGTGTTTATTGTCCCGTAAATGGCCACAGATATGATGGAGGAAGATATTCCTCCTGATCCACCGGATATTATGAATGAGTCCCCTCCGCTGTTCAGTCCTGGGTCATCTCAAATCGTCAATCCTGTTTTACAACAGGATAAAAACCGAAATTCTCAGAACGGAGATGACAGTGATGGTCGTGGTAAAGTGCTTCGTGTCCCAAAGAGACGAATGGATCAAAGTGAGCCTACTACTGCACCCAAAAAAACGATAGTAAATCCAGAAGATTCACGTGCTAGTATCCAAACTGTTTACATCCATCCAAGTCTTGCTGAGGTTTCTCGTCTGTATGATGGAGAGGATAATGGGCCTTTTGTAGTCCACGTCAGCAACGCTGAGTCAGATCCTGCAACTGGCTCCACTCTCCGCCCTATAAAGTTAGGCCTGCTTCTGTCTAAAAACAAAGTAGGTAACATTTCAAAAGATGGGATCAAAAATATAGGCAGAAACAAAATAAGTATTGAATTCACATCTCCAGATTCGGCCAATGCTTTTCTAAATCTCCCCTTCTTGGCATCGAACCACTTAACTGCGACTATGCCAACGTTCAATGTTACCCGCATGGGTATCATTCGTGGTGTCCCTACAGATTGGTCAATGACAGACCTGGTGGAAGCACTTGACTTGCCTGAGGGTTGTGGCAAAGTACTAAAGGCGAGAAGATTAAATAGGAAGAAGATTACTGATGGCAAAACAGAATGGGTACCCACTCAAACGGTTGTCCTTACTTTTGATGGTCAAATTCTACCCAAGCATGTATATGCATTCCACACTTCACTTCCAGTGGATCTGTACTAACTGCCGATAATCCAATGTCACAGCTGTTGCCGCTTTGGGCATATAAAATCCCAATGCCGTTCTAAACCCCGCTGCTACCGTTGTGCTCAGAGTCATACGGGTGATTCTTGTGAAGTTGAAGAGGCACTATCAACATGCCTTTTCTGCTCTGGTCGCCATTTCGCCACCAACAAAGATTGCCCAGAACACTCACGCCAAAAGACTATCAAAATTACAATGGCAGAGAAAAATATCCCCTACTCCGAGGCATCTTCACAATTCCCACCTACCCGTAGGTCATATGCAGATGTGGCAAATACACTCTTCTCATCAGTAGACCAGTATGCCCCATTACCAAGCTCCTCCCAACCTAGCATACCTACCCAATCTAGGGGTTACAGAAAGACCATCCTTACTACACCCCGTCCTAGAGTGCCTTTATCCCCAGGTTATGATAGACAAGCACACTCTAACATTGTACACTCTCCCCGGTCCTCAATACCTAATGGTTGTGTTTTGGAGAATTCTCGGTCGAGATTGATCTCGACTGATGCAAGCCCTTCAGGTGAAACCAACCATAATTCGATGTCTCCCAATGATAATTTAATTGACCTTCTACTCTCCCTTTTAACCAACATTTTACTCAAATATAACGATAGCCTACCGAACAATGTCCTAGAAAAACTATCTCAGATATCTCAACTGATCCCAAATAATAATGGTTCGGTCACAGTTCCTTCAGTGGAATTGTAGAAGTATCCGAACCAATAAGCATGAACTTCTTTACCTTTTACATAATTTTCGGGTTATGCGTGTCTCCGGGATGACAGGGACGATGGATATGCTGGCTGTGCCCTTCTTATTAAAAAAACGTTGCCTTACTGTCATATTCCTCTTCCTCAACACAATAGTGAAATTAATGCAATTGCTGCTAAAGTTATGGGCATAAACTTTATTTCTCTCTATATTCCTCATCCTAATGCCAACCTTATCCCAGATCTCCAACGAATATTTTCCTCCGTTCCTTACCCCCTAATTATTTTAGGAGATTTTAATTCTCACCATTCCTCTTGGGGATCTTATTTCTGTGACTCTCCCCATTACTTTTAGATTTATTTGATGATATTAATGTATGTATCCTGAATAATGGATCACGTACTCATAGAACTTATCCTTCTCAAAATCCTCAATCTGCTATTGACCTATCTTTGTGTTCCCCAAATCTTTCGTCGCTTTTGGAATGGGAAACCTTATCTCTTACTCATGGTAGTGATCATTTTCCTATCATTTTAAAAATGTCTAATTCTGTGCGTCCAACTTCCCCTCCAGAGCCTCTGCTCAAATATAAAACACAAAATGCTAAATGGTCGGAATTTTCTTCTAGTGTAGATTCTAGTCTCTCGCAGTTAGACTCAGACCCCTCTGCTGATATAATATTAAACTATCAAAATTTTGTAAACATTTTATTTCAGTCTGCTGACATACACATACCAAAGAAAAAACCTGCAGTTCAGAGGCTGACTTCCCCGCCTTGGTGGGATTCAGAATGTACGTCTATGGTTAATTTACGTAAGGAAACTGAGAAGATATATAACAACTCAATGACTCAGGAGAACTTCACTGAGTATCAAAGGGTCTCCGCCCGGGCTAGAAGGCTTTTCTCAAAAAAGAAGAAGCAAGGATGGAGGGACTTCTGTGAGAGCTTATCTCCCAGATGTCCTTCTTCCATTGTTTGGAGAAATGTCCATAGGTTCCGCGGTGCCTATAACTCTGAAGATTCAATGGCCAATGATCCTGATTCCTGGCTGTATGACTTCTTTAATAAATTAGCCCCTCCATATGTCCCAAATATCTCCCAGTTCCCTTCTCATGATTGTCCCATTTCAACCGACAGATTTGACGAGCCGTTTTCTATGACTGAATTACATTGTACCTTAGATGGTCTCAGAGACTCTTCTCCGGGAGAGGACGGAATCCCCTTTTCTTTTTTGACTCATTTAAATATCCCTGCAAAAAGACACTTTTTGAAAATCCTGAATTGTATTTTTGATTCTGGATGTATCCCAGATAATTGGAAATCCCAAATAGTGATCCCGATACTTAAACCCGGCAAAGATTTAAAAGATTCATCCTCCTATCGCCCAATTGCCTTGTCTTCTACTCTTGCGAAAATCATGGAACATCTAATAAAAAACAGACTTGAATGGTTTGTAGAGAATAGTAATATATTAGCTAAGTCACAGTTTGGTTTCCGCAAGGGTAAAAGTACAATGGATAGTCTTAGTATTTTTACTACGGATATCCGTTTAGCATTTTCTAAAAATGAGTATCTAGTTGGAGTATTCTTAGATATAGCTGGTGCATATGACAATGTCTCTCTTCCATTGCTCAGGCAAAAAATGCAAGATCTGAACATTCCAGGAATTCCAGATTGTACACTTTATATGCAATTTATTTATGGGAAGATCTATCAAAATTCGCCATAATGGCGCTCTTACTACAGCTAGATACATCTGGAAGGGTTTACCACAAGGATCCGTACTTTCTCCACTTCTTTATAGTATTTACACCTATGACTTGGAACATTCTGTTAACTCTTTTTCCAATATCTTACAAGACGCTGATGATCTCGCCTTGTATTTTTCATCTAGCCCTATAGATGAAATTTCATCTCGACTCAACTCGGCCCTGTTTTATCTCAATCAATGGCTTGAGAATCATGAGCTGGATCTATCCATAGCAAAAAGTAATGTTATAATCTTTACAAGAAAGAGAAGTTCACCCTTAATTAACTTAATATGTAAAAATGAAATCATCCCTGTCCTTGATAAGGCAAAGTTCTTAGGAGTAATTTTGGATTCTAAGATGACTGGTGTTCCATATTTAAATTATATAACTCAAAAATGCGAAAAGAGCATTAATGTTTTGCGTGCCTTGTCTGGAGTATGGTGGGGCTCCCACCCATACTCCCAGAAATTACTATATAATGCTCTAATACGAAGCCACTTTGATTATGGAACATTTTTATTGGAACCCTGTAATAAGTCTGCTTTGGAAAAACTAAATTTAATTCAAACAAAATGCCTCCGCATAATATTAGGAGCTATGAAATCTTCCCCGAAAAATGCTTTACAAATTGAATGCGTAGACCCTCCTTTAGATCTACGAAGACAGTATTTGGCTGATCGATTTTTATTTAAGATTTGTCAATACTCTTCTCATCCTCTTTTGTCAAAACTAGAATCTTTATCTACCAAGGTATCTAAAGTGGGATACTGGACCCATAAATCTCCACCAAAAATTTTGAATAGCTATAATAGGTTAAAGAATTTGCCATACCCCATCTTTCAGGTCTCTAAATGCCCTCTGTTTGAATATGACTATAATATTCTTGTCTTTAAACCGGATATTGTCCTGGATATTGGAATCTTTAAAGACGATCCCGGAGCAAATTCCTCTTTTAACAATATACTTGCTAATCGATGGGAAGATTATTTAGCCATGTACACTGATGCTTCAAAAACTACAAATCAGGGTGGTATTGGGGTGGCGATTTATGTTCCTCAAGTCAATGTTGTTCTACAATTCAAATGTCCCCCACAAGCTTCTGTCTTTACAGGAGAATCAGTAGCCATTTTGGAAGCAGTTTTATTTGCTGAATCCCACAATTTAAAAAAAACTGTAATTTTTTCTGACTCTAAAAGCTGTCTACAAGCTTTATTATGTAATCAATTTAAAAACAAAATCAGATCCCCTTTAATACTTCAAATTAAGAAAATATTATTAGCTTGTAAAAATAGAGACCAAAAAATTACACTAGTCTGGATTCCTGGGCACAGCGGTATCTTGGGTAACGAATGAGCCGACTCATGGGCAAAGAATGCCATTGAAACTGGTTGCTCTAACCACCTTCAGAATTTCTCTTCCGATCTTCTCTCTATTGCTTCATGTCATTTGAAACAAACATGGTCTAATCTATGGGATTCCTCCAGATTGTCGAAGGGCAAATATTATGGTTCCATCCAGCCGAGTATCCCCAGCAAGCCGTGGTTTTTCCGTCAACGTTCTTTCTCGAAACAAATCACTTCGACCATCTGTAGATTACGCCTCGGACACGCTGTCACTATCATCTCGCTAAAATAAGAGTTAAAGACAGCTCTCTCTGCGAATGTGGAATAGACGAGGGCTCTGCAGAGCACATTTTCTTTAACTGCCCCAGATATTCATTTTCCCTATATGATGTTCTCCCTTCTGAAATCCATCGCCCTATCAACTTTTCCGCTCTTTTGGCTATTAATAAACCTTTTGTTTTCAATTGTCTTGCAAAATATATGAAAATTTTTAACATTAAATTATAATAAACCTTTGTTTTTTTCCTAATGTTGTGTTATTTAATTTACATATCTATGTATTATATTATATTTGTGTTTGTTTTAGGTACTGGTGAATGTAGTATTTCTACTCTGCACTACATTTTCTCAAAAGTTACTCCAAAAAGTAGTATTTTACTTTATTTTACCGATCATGATCATTTTCACTGTGATTTTTCTTTTACATTGACATTGCCGGAATTATTGTGGCTTAAAACAATAAAAAGCCAAAAAAAAAAAAAAAGTACTATAACATAATACGAACGAATGTATTGTCATACATACATAGAGCAGGGCCTCTTTAATCCGAACCCCTCTATAATCCGAACGACCCCCATATACCCGCGCATCCGTTGATTTTTAGTAAGTCGTGTACCACTGAATGACGGCATTCGTCTTCTGAGTGTTGAACTATGTTGTAGATATCATATTTTACTGAATATATAACTTAAGATCTAAATGCAGTCCACTATTTAACACCACCAACACAAGAGTGTCACCACCCGCATTTCAGTACTGATTTATACATCTGAAGTGGTACAAGAATTGTATTTGACCGCCCTATGTTTGATAAGTTTTTTGTTTTAATCGCTTTATTATGCGTTTCATGGGTAGAATCTCAAGTTTGTTACAATTTCTTTTTCACATTGTATACCTACTAGCGTGGCTATTGCCCCTATATGCGATTATAGCCTAACTTTTCCAAGGTATGGAATAGAGCCTTTGCCCAGCATTGGGAACAATAACAACAACCTTAAGATAAGCTAAGACAAATAGGTACAGTAGTACACAAAAAATAAGGCGCGTCGGTTATCTTCGTTCGCGCAGACAAGAACAAACTATCGACGGAAACACCCGAAACAATCAACGCACGGTGACAGCTTTCTGACAGCTGACAATTTCATTGAATCAGACGCGAAATCAATCAACCAATAGCGGCAGAGATTTTCGGAACGTTTAATGACGGATGACAATGAAGCTACTTGATTGGTACATCAGTTTCCCGCGTAATTAAAATATTGTCTACTGCGCAGGTACATCGGCAAGCCTTATTAAATGTGTATTACTGTACTCTTTTACTAACTTTCTAGCAAAGCTAATTGACGTATTTAGGCAGATGAATATAATGAACTTTCTCTACAGTCAAGGAGTCTGTTATTAGCTAACTTACCATGCGAAAGTAAAAAATAACAAGTTTACACTATTTTCAGCATAATTGAATGTTTGAAAGAATAGATTTTTATTTAAGCTTTTCTATTTAAATTATTTATGCATAGAACATTTTACGCGAGAATTACCTATGTATAGAAATATTGTCAAAACAAGAATTTATTGGCATGTCAATTTTCAATTAGGTTTATTGATAGAGCCGCGCTACTAAGCGTTAATTGCATAGACCTATATTTTTTTTATGGACATGGCAATAGGTGTTGAAAATATTATCACGTCGATGGAGTGTGGATACATATTATGTAGTGACTGCCAACGTCAATAAAAGTAAACGTAATTTAAGTGATGACAGAGATAGTAGTAAGCTTTTATTATCATATACTGTAATTTTTAACACAAATGGTCTACTGTCTCCGTGGTGTAGATACGTAAAATCGACAACTTCTTGTGGGACATGGTTTAATTTTTGGTAGGGTAATTTTTCAGTTTCCCCCTAGGTAATTGGTATTGATGTATTCAGACATGGAAATAAGATAGCATTTTCCCCATTGCGTTACCCACTTTCATCACTTGCCATCAGGCGTCAGGTGAGCTGATGTTAAAGGCTTATCAATTATCTATAAAAAAAACATAAAAACATATTCGAGGCAATATTTTCCAAGGGTCCGCTCTTTATAGGTAAATGTCTTCGACCAACCCTAACTGTTATTCAAATGAACCTGAATGCCGCTAATAGCCAATTCACACTTCACTCGTACACGTCTCATCAATATTTCACTGATTTATATTTATTCAGTGAGCGAGGCTGTTATGTCATGCTTATTTTACATGCTTATGAATGAAGCATTACAAATTCTATACAGTTATATGGAGTTAAAGACATATTATTCGTTCTCTTCGTTTGGGTACCACTGTCTGTCTGTTAGCTGTGAGCGTTGCGGTGAATGGGATAAGTAGATAGGGAAGAACACCAAATAATAATGAGTAAACTTTACCCAAATTTATCAACACCACCCCTAAAAACTATTAGGAAATTTTCGGTATTTTACATTAAAAGTAAGTCGTGTTTACTGAATACGTTTTGCATTATAAAGCTCTTATTAATTATATTTTTTTATAGACACTAAATTAGATTTTACTGTCTATTTTCAACGGAAAAAAGAAAATTATAAACTGATTGATAAGTGTATCACTTTAAATGCTCAGGACACCCTAAAAGCTTTTAATATTCTGCTACATCCACACATTCGGCGATAGCGTTTGTCAAACACCAAAGCGAGAGTGGACGCTTTATAATAATAGCTTTATGGAAGGTGGAATGAATAGTCGCCTGCGGTATTTCTGGACCGATACGACATTCAAGCCTTCAAGAAAAGAGCGTACTCCCATTTCAAAGGCCAGCAACGCACTTGTGACTTCTCTGGTGTTGCGGGTGTCTATCGGCGGTGGTAATCGCTTACCATCAGGTGATCCGTCTGCGCGTTTACCAGCTATGCCATAAAAAAAGTTACTATATTTTAATTACAATCGTCATTGCCCTTCAGATAGATAGATAGATAGATAGATAGGCTTTTAGACTGAAAATACTCGATCCGTGAATTTGAGACGCTATAACCAAATTCTTGTGGCAGTAAAATAGCTGAAATCAAATATAAATCCAGCGATATGAAATCCAAATTCAATTTATAAAGGTCTAGCAACGCTTCCTGTCTAGTCTCCATAGAGGTCACAGGTCACACTCTAACTCAATTGAATCGGGTCGAGTCGTGAACTACATAGTATGGAGATCTTGTTTGCACCAATACCAAGACAATATTGAATTTGTCTCGCTTTGAAGCACGGGCTCTGAAAGTGACAGCAATACAATTTCCTCATACTGAGCGCGAAAAATTGAGTTTCTTTGCCATTCTTTTTTATGTGTGAAACTCTAGGGACTCCATGGGAAGGACCTCAGGCTTTTTACGTTTTTAAATGTAATACAGACTTTTTTTACAGATAATAATCTACTTTTATCTACTTAAGCTAGATCAAGATCTCGCTCTATGCAAAGTGTAGAGGTGGCTAATACGATTTCGTTTAACACTGTTAGATCAGAGTTTTGATACATAAAGATCTTTTTAGGGTTCCGTAGCCAAATGGCAAAAAACGGAACCCTTATGGATTCGTCATGTCTGTCTGTCTGTCCGTATGTCACAGCCACTTTTTTTCCGAAACTATAAGAACTATACTATTGAAACTTGGTAAGTAGATGTATTTTGTGAACCGCATTAAGATTTTCACACAAAAATAGAAAAAAAACAATAAATTTTGGGGGCTACCCATACTTAGAACTGAAACTCAAAAAAAATTTTTTCATCAAACCCATACGTGTGGGGTATCTATGGATAGGTCTTCAAAAATGATATTGAGGTTTCTAATATCATTTTCTTCTAAACTGAATAGTTTGCGCGAGAGACACTTCCAAAGTTGTAAAATGTGTGTCCCCCCTCCCGTAACTTCTAAAATAAGAGAATGATAAAACTAAAAAAAATATATGATGTACATTACCATGCAAACTTCCACCGAAAATTGGTTTGAACGATATCTAGTAAGTAGTTTTTTTTAATACGTCATAAATCGTAAACCGCAATTTACCTTTGATTCAAGTTACAACGAACTACAAAAACTTTTATATTATGTTACTTGCTGCTACGGAACCCTTCATGGGCGAGTCCGACTCGCACTTGGCCGCTTTTTCTTTATTTTAATTTCAATTGGTAAGCCCTTTTCATCATTTCACCAATTTCACTCATATGAGGCCTTGAAATAGCCTTACTTCTTTTATGTGTTACGAATATCAGCATTAGCGTAATCCCGCCTACGTTTTCGCGTCTTGTCTTAGATTCCATGACTTACGGGAACACTATTACACCCACGGCTTTACGTGCCTTGCAAAACATGGAAAGATAAGTGCCACTAAAACGGGCAACTAAAAAAAAGTAAGTCGGCATAAAACTGTCCTATGTTATTCCTAGCCCTGTATGTAAACTCTTTGCCTTTTAATGAAGTTATCTTAGTTGTCAAGTTACAGCAATAAATAGCTTTTTTTTGTTTGCAAGTTGAAAGTTGCATTATGGGTGGGTTCCCCGTATGAGTTCCGAGGGGTGTCGGTCCATTGTTGCTCTGTTGCGAGATGAAAGACGGACCAATAAACAAACTCACTTTCGTGTTTATAATATTAGTGAGCATAGCTCACAAAACCTCGCGCTAATGAGCAAAGTTTAAACCGATTTAAGCATACTCCACATCATTTGTCTGAACCTCGCCCTGTATGTAAACTCTTTGCCTTTTAATGAAATTATCTTAGTTGACAAGTTACAGCAATAAATAGCTTTTTTTGTTTGCAAGTTGAAAGTTGCATTATGGGTGGGCTCCCCGTATGAGTTCCTAGGGGTGTCCATTGTTGCTCTGTTGCGAGATGATAGACGGACCAATAAACAAACTCACTTTCGCGTTTATAATATTAGTGAGGATAGCTCACAAAACCTCGCGCTAATGAGCAAAGTTTAAACCGATTTAAGCATACTCCACGTCATTTGTCTGAACCACGCGATACAACTTAAAACATCAAACTTGCATGTTGGGAAAGTTAAGATAGTAACATGAAAGATTAGCTTCTTATACATACGAGGTGTTTCGTTCAGATCAAATAAACATGTTATTTCTCATTACAAAATAATAATTATTGTCCATATTATTATAATTAATATTATTACATACAATTTTGTAATGTTATTTTAGGTACTGTAATCTTCTATGAGACCTGAGCTTGAAATAAAATAATTTTATTTATTTATTACGACTAGACAAAATTAGAGAAAAAATAAAACAGAATACTATTGTTGACTGCATCGAAAATTTATTATGATTTTTTTGTCACTAAATGGCTCTTTATTTAAATAGTAGACAACTTAATAGGTACCTTGGAATTTCTTAACATGTGCAATTATAATATTTATTTATAAGAATTTCGTAACGAGCTTTGATTATTTACTGTCTAGATAGAGCGTCGCCCTGTAATCACTACGACAAAAACGTCCAACTTTTTCAAGCTTGTGTGTGTAACAACCATGTGATAGTCACGTGACACCTTTGTCTTACGCTCGCGTCATGTCGTTCAATTTGCCTATGTGTGCGTGCATAGGGATAATAGGTAATGCCATATTTTCCCCTAAAATAAGTAACTAAGGAACTTTAAATTGATTATTAGGGTTAGATTAAATTTGTATTTTTAAATAATTTGGTCATCAGTATGTCTGAATGTACTATATAGGATGTTGAAAAAGTGTTGTTGGCAGAATTTTTTTAATTGAAATATAACACATTACATTACATAGAGGAAGTGTTAAAAAAGTGCGTTTGAAATTTTAAAGGGTTTCTTTAGATCAGGTCTAGAATACAGGAAAAATATTGAATAAAATAGATCAAATTTTTTTTAAGTTTCCCATTCAAATTCATGATTCACTATTTATATTTGGTATGGCAAACTGTAAAGAAAAATTGAACGAATTTATCATTTATTTTTGTATTCTTGACTTGATTCTGAGTAACCCCTTAAAATTTCGAACGCATGATAGTATTTTTAGTAGTGATTAAACAATTACAATTAATTGGTATCTAAACAATTAATTGGCCGTAGTTATCCCATAACGATCCAACTGACATAAAGTAAGTTAGAGATAATGTATTTTGTGTCACTGACATACATTTTCGAGCCTCCAATATGTTTTAATTTGGTACCAGAATTATTATTTTAACTCAAATTTGGAGGAAATTTTGCATTGAAAAACTGGCAACACTAACAAAATGCCAAGTGCGAGTCTTTAAAAATTGGCTGAAAAACGAATTATTTTCTATCAAAATACGATGAATCTGAATTGCTTAGCAATGGTAGGTGACTTTATTTGTTGTTTTCAAACGTTCTTTGTAATTCCTGCACATTTTCATTGCACATTTCGTCATTTTAACCACCTTTTTTTTAATTCGTAACTTGAGCGGGCGTGTGCATCCTTTGACGTCAAACTGGACACTAAGGAGCGGGAAGCGGCTTATAGGCCAACAGTTGGCTGATAATTTTTTGGACGCATCTGCGCCACCAGCGCACTATCTAGACAGTAAATAATCAAAGGTAACGAGTATGGAAAATACTATATCGAGGGTTCACGGGCGACTTGTATTAAGCGACATTTTTGGAAACACAGGTAACCTCTACTTTAAAAATTTATTTCTTACAAAATACCTCACAAAAAATAACTTCTGAATAATATTTAAAATATTAAGAATATCGAGAATCTATATAATACTAAGAAGTTAAGTTTTAATGATAATTTTTCTAAGAAATATTTTTTTAAATCAGTCTCCTGAACATTTCTAAAAATGTCGCTTAATACAAGTCGCCCGTGAACCCTCGATATGCAATTTTGACGACATAGTTCGCTATTTTTAGAACAAATTGTCGTTTTTCACATTTGTTAAAAAGTAAATCTCGCTATATCATCTGACCAAATAAACTGATAGTAAGTAAATAATTATGATAATGAACATGGAAATGGGCTTATCAAGGTTCCCCAACGCAATAGGGAGCTGACTATCTTATCTACATGCCGGAACACAACAATGCTGTTAAAGCAATTAACAAATTGAACACATGAAAACCAAAGATTAGATAA
This sequence comes from Coleophora deauratella, assembly GCA_958295455.1. Taxonomy (NCBI): domain Eukaryota; kingdom Metazoa; phylum Arthropoda; class Insecta; order Lepidoptera; family Coleophoridae; genus Coleophora; species Coleophora deauratella. The sequence goes on from OY282406.1 coordinate 3,758,818, forward strand.
TAGTAACACACTAAACCTAGATATGACGGGGGTAGCTAGAAAGGCGGACTCAGAAAAGGTCCTACAGTCAACCAAAACCAAGTATTTTTTACATAATTTGGACCTCACCGGGAATTGAACGCGTGATCCATGAGTCAAGAGAGTTTACACCCGCTTGATTGATAAGGAAGTCTAACATAATATTATAGAATAGAACCCGGTTTGGGGAGCAGATTTAACAGCCTCCAAAGTGTGAAATGATTCCTCCCATTCTGAGGCCTCCACTTGAAGCCAGAGGACTTATTAGTTAAGCTTAAACCATGGGTCTTTGTTACCTGATTTAAACAAATAAAAAACTTATGAGTTTAACACGCCTTGCTAAAAAAGACAAAAGGAGTTTTTTGAAAAGAGTTTATATAAGTAATAAATAAAATAGTTTTATTGAAGATCCTGACTTCATAATAGCAGTAAGTAAATAAATTTAATCTCCGTTAGTTGACCTTGTCTAAAATATCTTAAACTATACTTATTTAACTGTTTTTATAGAAGGTTTTCAATATTTTCAGTTTCCGTTAATGTCTTTATTATGACCAAGGGTTTGGACGGTTTAGTTTTATGTTAGATATCACCTTTTTTTTCAGATATTCTAGAAGTACTTAAAACATTAAGTTGTTATATCATCCCTACTTCTGGGGCACGGTTCTTTCCCCATACCTCGGGAAGGTAAGGCCTTACTCCACAAACGGGAGCCAAGGATTAGAGAAACCTCTCGATCTATAAAATACCTTAAATTCTAGCAGAACCTATATAAAATACATTAAATTCTTTGCACAATAAATAAACTTAAACTTGTCTATAAATCTTTTTTAGTAAAGGCCACTGCATTTAAAAGCAATTACTCATTAGGAAATTCAAATTCATTACAGCTTTGTTCTTACCTAAAATGTTAATATTACGATTTCAATTTCGAATGACCTAATAAACCTTTCACGTTTTATCCATCCCTAGATCTATTATATCTATACGTATACGTGACTCCCTTACCCAATCGACAATCTTTAGATTACAAACTCAATATCAGCCACCCATCATCAAACGAAGACTACCTACCATTATACCTAAAGACTGAGCCATCCGAACATACAGATACTGCTCTTAATGTTGTGTTAGAAAAAAAAATATTATAGAGTCAAACTGTGGCTCAGTGCTATATAAATTCCTGGTCTGAAAAAACTGTCATGACTATGACTTTCTTTATTAAAATTCGAATGTCATAGTTCCTATTAAGCATTTAACTTAGGAATTTCATTAATAATTTTGAGTGACAAGGTTTTTTCAGTGAAGTGGCAATACTTTCATAAGCTCTTGAGGCCTTAATTAATAACCGCTTACAGTAATGGATTCCAAGTATGCTTCATCAAAACGATGTTATTATTGCCGTCTAATATTGTGCCCTTACTAAGTCAGGTATATACATACAAAGTCTCTGTCATGGAACTCTAGAGTGAGCATAGACGCCCTTTGAGGTAAGTTTGCAAAGATCAAGAAACCTTTCTGGAAATGAATGTAAGGCTTTCAAAGGTTAATCAAAGGTGAAGATGAGCAACTTTAGAAATAGTAGTTCCTTAGGAAAAGTAACTTTTGGTATCATTCATTATCAGCTGGAAGATATCTCATCAGATAACTAATTGGTCTACCTGGTAAGGGGCCATTAAATACTACCAGTCACTCGAAAGCTTTCTGTCCCCATGTATTATCATATCAGTTTTACAAGCTTTGTCGTCATACCATCATCAGTTTACTTGCTTATTATAGTGACATTACCTATCGGTGACAATTTTCTCCACAAATAGCAATTGAATTATTTATCGTTTCTTAGACAAGTTGATATGACAAGTTAATGATGACTGAATCGGTGGCTCAGTGGTTAGCGCTCCTGACTACTGATCCGAGAGTCGTGGGTTCGATCCCCATCCAGGGCAAACATTTCTGTGATGAGCAGATTTGTTTGCTTTGTGTCTGGGTGTATTATATCTATATATGTATGTATTTAAAAACGATTATGTGTATGTATATCTGTCTCTGGTTTCCATAGTACAGGGAATCCTCGTTTGGGGCCAGATGACCGTGTGTGATTTGTGATTTGTTACTCAATATCCTCAACATTACCTGAGTTTTGTTCCTCATCGAGTTCCTGGTTCTGCCTTGGGTCCGAAGGCTACCAACGATTAGTTCATGTCACCTGTTAGCCGTAAACTCCTGTGGCTTGTGGTTCATTTGACGAAACCACCGAAGATGACTTTCCTGTGGCTTATTCTACATCATGGACTTCAAAACTGACAATTTAATGTGAACGAGTTGCGTAACGCTACAGATCCACCGCAGCATTTTCACTCCCCAAAGTGAAGAAAAAAGAGTGATGTCTTCTGAGAACCGACATTTAATTTAATTGAATTGGTTAAGTTAGTTTTTCAACGCCACATGTTGTCAACGTTCATTATCATCATCAGTAAAAAGTCTTCTACTAGTGAAAAAAGCCTTCCTAAAGGATTTCCATGATTTCCATCGGTCTTGTGCTAGTCGCATCCAGCAGCTAATCTCGGAAGATGAAATCTGGCTTACTAAATTTCCTGCTCGGAACTACTTAGCTATCTTATCTTCATTCTGGTGCATATCGATGTTATTAAGATTGATGTTTGGCGGGAAGTTTTAGGTAAGATTGTGGTAGCTGGCTAGGCGAGTTTAAATATTTCCCTACAACCAACTAAACCGAGTTCTACAAAGTTTGACCCCGCCTGCGAGACATGAACCTGCGATCTGCTGATGTGAAGCAAGCGGACTACCTACTAGGGTACGGAGGCGCATAAATTTGCATCAAAATCGGTAGTTTCAACGCAGTCTTCACTTTGCAACATGATTCGATTAAAGATTATCGCATCTGCCACACATATTGTGCCTATCTGAATAATGGCTGGACTCAGTTAAAGGAAATGCAATCAATTGCTTTGTACAATGCATACGGTAACTTTTATTATTTCATCAGTAAATTCCTCTGACGACATTGTTCACCCATTGACTGCACAATGACTAATGGGACGACATTTCTACATGGCCAGTACCGTGGTCCTAATATGGACCTGACTTTATAATACCAGATAATGCGTAGTAGTCATAAGTCATTCATGTGCATACAGTCTGACTACGATCTTTTGGTGTGTGGATAACATTGACAGGGGGGCGCTTTTGTCGCAAATCTGACATGTATTTCATACAAATAGTGTAATTTTTCAAGATGGCGGCGTTGATTCCGGCTTTTGACCACACGCCAAAAGATCGTAGTCAGACTGACTTACGTTGTTTGTATGGATCTGTGAGAGGTACATTTTCTATCCGCAACTGGTAAGTCCTTGGCATTATGTCACTTGATGATTAGCGATCATGATGCCGAAAGATGGAAGCAGGCTTACCGAGATTCCCTAACGCAATGGGGAACTGGCTATCTATCTTATCTCCATTCTGGAACACATCTATGCTATTAAAATTGATGTTTAGTTTTTTATGGCTTTGGTTAGGACTGTCATCATAATTATAAATAAAGTTTTTATGTATGTGTACATTTTCGTGCAAAATATGGTATTTGACCTTCTACCGAATTCAGAATAATAGATCCAACCAAAAACATTTTCATGTAAAAATGTTGCCCAGACGAGTCTACGTAGGTTACCTTGTGAAAAAGTTATCAGATCTCGTATAAAGCCAAACTCTAAAGACTGCACGCTCTAAACCTACAAGTTCTTCACTACACCTTACTCAAAATATACGAAAAAGTGGTCAGATCTCATATAGAGCCAAGATTTTTGATCTATGCGCCCTAACTTTACCAGGCCTACCTTCACAAATTCTACATTTTAGTCAAAATGCGTGCCTTGGCCGTTTTGCTACCGTCATGAAGACTTCATAGGCATTCGTTCATTGGGTGTGAAATAAAACGGCCAAGCCACACGTTTTGACTAAAATGTAGAATTTGTGAAGGTAGGCCTGGTAAAGTTAGGGCGCATAGATCAAAAATCTTGGCTCTATATGAGATCTGACCACTTTTTCGTATATTTTGAGTAAGGTGTAGTGAAGAACTTGTAGGTTTAGAGCGTGCAGTCTTTAGAGTTTGGCTTTATACGAGATCTGATAACTTTTTCACAAGGTAACCTACGTAGACTCGTCTGGGCAACATTTTTACGTGAAAATGTTTTTGGTTGGATTTCATTTATTTTTGTAAGTTGGTTAATGGTTTTTTTTTGTTTATTTTTTCTTCTTTTTTTTTTGGGTGTATTTCTTGCACGTCAGCCACACCTTTTTTATAGCCCACTCTCTATCTTTGCCTTTTTTATTTGATGATTTGCTGTTTAAAATAAGTGATAGGTCAGGGCGATACTTCGTTCTTAGGCGATTATATTCAACTATAGCTGTCTGTTGTGCTTTAATTCTGCTAAAATCAATATTTACAAGGTGTACACCTTGTAAATTTGTAACTCTGGAGAGGGCTACATACGCCTGCCCACACGAGAAAGTTGATGATCCAATATCAATAAGAGCACATTTCAAGCTTAATCCTTGGCTTTTGTGTATCGTTATAGCATATGCGACGCAGATTGGAAATTGCTCGCGGTGAACGAATGCTCTGTTGATAATTTCAAATTTTGATTTTACGGGTGCTAGTTCGTGTTTAAGACCGTTATTGAAAATGATTACAACTCTTCTTGCCTTATTCTGGTCGTTCAAATCCCATTCTACTCTATCAACAATGCCTATAGCACCGTTGACCAGACCTAGAGAAACGTCTATATTTCGTTTAAGCATCACTTTCACTCCTTTTTTAATAATTATAGTTTTTTCTAAACCTGCTGTCATAGATGCATCCTCCTCGTACTTATCAATGCACTCGCGAGCTCTTTTTGCAAGATATCTTGGACAATCGACACTATCTGTGGCTGGCAGTGTAATTTCTGGATGAGGTAGAGCTTGTAACATGGCATTATTTAGCTGTTGGGCCATATTTCTCGTTGGTAACAAACAGTATCTGCAGGAAGCTGACTGAGACATTCAGCTATTTCACGTAATCTACCCTCGTTTGTATTTGACTTAAGAGAGATCAAACGTTTCGATAATATACGTCGGTCTTCATGTGTAGTGATTCCTACTCTTATTCTTAGAAGTATTTCTACGAACGTCATATCATTTAATTGTCTCATGTTTTGCGTTAACTCCTCGTACTTAAAGAGGTCTTCCCATAGGTTCGGAAAATTAAGAGCACCTATTAGCTTTGTAACTTCTCGAGACGACAATTTTATAAAAGGAGAATTTTCCCTTACAGGCGGGAGCTGTAAAAGATCTCCAAAGACTAGTATATTTCGTTTGCCAAACCACCCGTCTTCTTCGTCCATTGTATCAAATATTTCGGCAAGTCGCAAGTGTATGTAAGCCAATGTTACGTTTGATATCATGGAAACTTCATCTATTATTAACAAAACAACATCTTTCAAATCCGATCGAAGAACTTGGAGCACTTCATCGGAAAGTGGCCTATATTTCGGCGTTTGTTTGTGTTCAACGGGCAATTGAAGTAATCGGTGAATTGTCAAACCATTCACATTAAAGGCCGCTATACCCGTTGGAGCGGCTACAGCTACTTTCTTATTCAAATGTTTTTGGACCCACACTTTAAGAATTTTAATGATAAAACTTTTACCTGTCCCCCCTGTACCACTTACAAAACAACGAAGGATTTCTTTGCCATTACACATAGTATCCGTCACCATATCGAACACTTTCTTTTGGTCTCTATTAAGCTTATTCATCATATCATCCAAACCATTTATCTCTTCATCATCGTTTATATAATTAAAATCTTCCATTGCGTTTACAGCTTCTAGAGCCTCGAAATCTAAAGGGTTATCAGGACCCTCATCTTCGTCAATATTTTCGTTCTCCTCATTCATTTCAGCCAACTTATTCTCTACCATTTCAAACGCTTTTGTTAATTGATTTTGTAAATCAATGCGTAAATTGATATGTCTGAGCTCATCCTTCATTTCATCTTTCACAGAATTAAAAGCCTCGGTGTATGTCTCAAATCCCATTTTGAGATCTTGAAGGTTACGCCATGGTCTAAACAATAAAAGCATCGAAAAATAATACTTTTCTGGCATTTGCTCGGCATCGTACATATAAAAGTTTATAAGATAAGGTCTGTCCCTTTTTTTTAAGTAAGATTTACCTCCATCTAGTGTATAATACTCTGCTTGTTTATAAACTGGGCGTGTTTTCACTAAATCATAGAATTTTGAGAAATTGAATAGGTTTTCAGTTTCTAACTCTCTTGGCCTAGCTGGATATCTGTCGTCTATCCACGATTCATAATATATGTTTGTAGAATCGGGATTGAGCGCTGTCATTTCCGCTTTAGACTTCACCCTTCGATTCCGATGCATGTTAACATCTAGCCACCTTATCGTCGTATGGGGATCCGTACTGTACAATGGAATGCCTAACAACGTATCGCTGGCTTCTAATGCACCACACTCACGATTGGATAGCAATCTTAGACCGATATTAAACAACCGACTTCGTAAGCTCTTTGTAGAGTTTATGTCATCAAAATCAATCAAAGCATTCGTCTTTTCGGATTTTGTTGTATATTTAGTGACATAGTAGTTCAAGATAGCAGTTTTTTCACCAACATATTGAATATCGATGTTGCCGTTCCATGCCAGTAATACAGCAGGATTGTAATCGTTTATCATCTCTGATTCCTTTTTGCGTACTATATTATATAGCCGTTTGTTTGGACAAAGGGCTTTTCTGGCCGCGACTGCTTCAGCTGTATCTCTAATAGTAAGAGTATCAGTAACGGGTCGTGGGAATCCAAATCGACACACTGATATAAATCCTTTCTTTGTTTTTTTTCGTCTCATACAATATTTGTTATGTTTGTGAGTTTGGTATCCCACGACGCGTTGGTGAAGAGTTGGTGCAAGATTTTTTTTAGGTACTTCACAAGTAACATACTTGGAGATAAAAGCTGCTACCTCATCAATTGGTGAATCATGAAGCACAGGAGCTCCTTTCACCCATAGCATCAAATGAAAATGTTGAGCACCACGAGACTGATACTCCCGCCTCCAAAAGTAGTTTTCAATTTCTCCAAGAGGTTTACTGGCGGACGTGAGGAAATCTAATGTTGTATGAAATTTATTATCAATGAAACGTGATGTGGATACTGGATCTAGGGCTACCAATTCACTTGTTGTCTTATTCGCCATCTCACTTGTGTTCACTTCCAGTAAGTATTCTCTTAAGTCGTCCCACAACCACTCGGACGGGCTCATCGTGAGGAACCAAGTGGCTGGTCCATAATGTTGTGTCATGCAGTTCACGTCGTTGCGTGTTTTTTTCCAGTATTGTTCAGTGTTTCTCAACCTAGCGAATATAGCAGTCAGATCTCCTTCTAATTCATCATTGTTTAACATCTGTAAATATTGTTCAGCGGTAATTTTTTGTTTTTGATTTACTGTGTTCATTTTATAAAATATTCCCGAATTCAACTGTCGTATATTTGTATCGTGCAATAAGAAAAACAAATATTGTTGATCTAATCGAAATCGTGAATGTTTAGACATCAATCTAGCTTTGATATATTCACTGGACGTTAACTTCTGTGAACGTATATGAAACTGACCGAATTTTCCATCTGGGTATAAATAAGTGAAACACTTAACATCGAGATCCTTGTCTGTAGAATATATAGGGGCTGTGTTAACTGTCTTCATTTGATAAAGGTCTGAAATTAATGCATTTCTCCTTTTTTCATATAGTGGATAAATAGTATATTGCTCGTAATCTAATAAGTTATTATCTGCTGTCACCTGAGTCAATAGTGTATCTAATGCATTTACATTATTTTCATCCTGATTATTGTTCGTTTCGATTACATGCTGTAAATTATTATTATTCATTGTTTGAAGTAAATGATCAGGAACATTGGGTAATATTATTTCAGAGTAAAGCGGATTCATTCGTTTTAGGTAAAGGAGTGCGGCATAGACTTTATTGATATCGACTATATCTTCCCAAATAATCTTAGATTTTGTTGGTCGTCCCCGTATCATTATGTAAAGTTCTTGATTCATATTTAAAGGATCTTCTGATTTCGGCAATTTGACCAGTGTTTCCTCGAGAGGCAAAGATAGGTGAAACGTTCTGCCTTTACATTTTTTGACCATCTCTCGATTTGGTAAAGATTTGTTGGCTACAGGATTCATAGACACCACTACCTGGAAAGCCTTTGCACGCTGTATTAGGAGTTTTTCGTAATCATTTAACAGGCTTATCTCCGATGGAATTGTATCGACGTACATGTCATTAAGTACACACGTAGCTGGAATTTGGTTAGCTCTAATCTTTTTCAGGCATGTGTGGCATATATGTGGGCTATGTTCCATATTTTTAGAACTGTAGTATTCAATAAGCTGTGACCAAACACTTGTAGTAATACGCTTACGTAAACGATTTAGATTTGTAATATCTTTTGAACTGAAAAGTTTATTACATGATATACAGTCTAATTTAGGAGCATCTTTTTTAGTAAGTAACTTAAATGCATCCTTAAACTGATCGATAATAGAATCTTCTACAATTTCCTGATGGTCGGATCCTTCAACAGCTACACTCCCAGGAGTGTGATTTTCGCCTAGTTCTTTAATTTTCTCCACGTTTACAATTTTTAACGCACTATCTATTACTTGTAAGGTATCGCAATCACTATGTAACTGATACATTTCTCTAATTATCGTTCTTAATCGAGGAGAATGGCACTTTACACTGTTGATGTAAGAAATATTAGCTTTAAGACGTCTATTCAAATATAGTGGATACATTTCGGCTGGTGATTTGCAATTCAATTCTTCAAATATTAATCTTAGTGTAAGTAATAACTGTTCATCTAGAGTGCATATTGCATCACTACAACTCCAAACTACACCTTTACCATGACTTTCCGTTTTCTCAAACACAGCTTTGCCTGTGTCATCTACTGCAATAGCGTTTTGGTTAGAGTAGACCTTGTACGTGTGTTCCCTATAAAACGGTTCTTGATTATTACGTTTTCCCAGAAATGTTTCAAGTTTTTCACGAACAGTTGTATTATCAGGACATTCTTTTAGCTTCTCCAAAGCCGACACACACATATTCTTTATGTTTTCAGCTGTTTTTAATAGACTTCCCAATGTTTGTTGTCGATTATAAAGAGTCCATTTAATAAGCCTTTCTGCCTCTAGTCTATCATTTATTTTGGAACTTAACTCTTTTATTATTTTCTCAACATTTTTAATCTTAAACTGTAATTTTTCGTTCAACCTTTTACGACTAGCGGCTGCGCGGTTAACTTCCGGATGAGAGGTTGAGTGTCGTACAACAGCCTCACGGTGAACCTTTGGGTGGGAAGCCGAGTATCGTGCAACCGCCTCTCGGTTAACCTCCGGATGGGAAGCCGAGTATCGTGCAACCGCCTCACGGTGTACTTCTGGGTGGGAAACCGAGTATCGTGCAACCGCCTTTTAGTTAACCTCCGGATGGGAAGCCGAGTATCGTACAACCACCTCACGGTGTACTTCTGGGTGGGAAGCCGCGTATCGTGCAACCGCCTCTCGGTTAACCTCCGGATGTGATTGACTATAGCTTAGTACTGTATTTTTTTGTTCCTCAGGGTGATTTTTACGATAGTTGGCTGCAGCTTGCCGAATTTGTTCATTTCGCGATAGTTCAGAAGTTTTTGGTCTTCCTCGCTTATTTTTTTTAGGTCTCCCTACTTTCTTCGTAGGGGAACCTACGAGATTTTCAGTACTGAAAACTGCGTCGTTGATAGAATTATTATTCGGAGAAGTGGTCATAGGAATTAGAACATCATAGTGACCACTTAAATAACTTCCACTGAATCGCAAACGTTTCACAGGACCGCCAGTGTAAGAGAAAGTTCCTCTTAAAACATTACTTTGATAAACCTCAAAAGTAAAAGGATAAATAGCTACAGCACTCATAAGTTCGGAGGATGCACCGTAAGTATTGGGATTCAACATATCCCGTGAATAAGTATCGGAATCACGATAGGGCTCCCCGTCCTCGGCACAAGTATAAAGTTGCAGTTCAGCCCAGTGATCTACAACATATCGCACTATATCAGTCCTTACTTGCAACGCTACATCAAAGTCAATTTTTTCGTACATCAAATACGTCAAGGAATGGAAGAGGCAGGAACCATCTCCCGGCATGTGTACCACACGATGACGGCAGGGTCCCACCTCTACTTCCAGTACAATAATTTCAGAAACCATGTTAAAATCAGAAGAATACCGATAATACTCAATCTGAAGCAATTAAACCTACACCTTACGACCTCACTATAAACAAAACTAATCCTATACCTAATTCTATTCAAACTTCCTATATTAAAATCTAAGAAAATAACAAAGAAATACTTATAATAATTTGTACCAGTAACCCTACTTAACTCGAATTATAGATCTACAAATGCGAAATTCGAATATTTCCTAACAAACGATGCTACAACAATATGAGATATTCGAATATTCTTTGCCTAAGTTCTACTAGCGCAGCAGAAGAATGTCGTAAACGACTGTAGACGGCTGAGGAACCACTTCGCTACATAAGGCTGCCCGATATACCAGTCGTTACCGCGTTTCAAAATACAGTCAGCGCCATCTAGTGACGCCGGCTGATATCACCGTCGCTATTACCGTGTTTAAGCTTTCACCCCCATTTTTTAAGAGTTAGGGGATGATTTCAGAAAAATTATAAATATGATATGACGTACGTATTTTTTATTTGTTATAAGAAGTATTTTAATTAATTTTCACTTATGTAGCACAAACTGTAGTGCTAGTCTCATCTCATACAAACTTCCACCGTAGTAGGTACTATTGTCTAATCTGTGCTTCCACCTGCTACTCCCAGGGGATAGGTTAGGTTAGGTTTTTTAATTTTTTTGTTGTCTTTGTAGTAATATTAGCTTAGATACCAAATTTCAGCTTTCTAGGACTTCAGGAAGTACCCTAACAATTTTGATGATGAGTGAGTCAGTGAATCAGTGAGTCAGTGACGAAATCGAGGGTTTTGAAACGTTAATAAAATCTAAAGTATAATAGCTACGACATTCAAACTTTGTAAGTTTAATGATTGTACTGATGGCATTCTATCTTGAAAAAAATAACTATTTAGCATCATCCAAAGCAAAGCTATGCGAGTTCAAAAAAACGACGAAACGTTTCGAGAAAAGGTAGGTAGTGCCCTTGCGCTTTGCTGGCTCGTCTTGGCGGGGGCACTCCCGTGCCCCCCGATATAAATTATGTATTAAGTTAACACTTAATACATAGTACAGTTTACCAATATAATTATAATACTTTTATAAGCATAATTGTGGTAATGCTCTCTTACAGCCAAGTACATACTTTGCTGTAAGAGATTGGAATAAGTTAGTAAGAAATGAAATTAACTACGAAATCTTAACTAAGTATCCATTATTTAAACGGGAATAAATGACTTTATTGTTAAATAAAAAAAAATGTTTTTAGGGTTTAATTAATGATTAGATTTATTTTTAAAATAGAAAATGCGAAAAAAAAATCTGTTATCTTCTGCCGTCATAAGAATTGGATTGAAAATTAATTCAAAAAGCCTCTGTCTGAATCCCTTGTAATGACAACTTAACGAAAGCCGTAGCTAAAGCTAATATCGCACATTTCAATACCTTCCAAATATCAAAAGGTTTAATGAAAATTCAAGCAGCCGAGATTATTGAAATTCAAACTAGTAGCTTCAAAGGATTTATAATCACAATGGCTTAGGTAATAACAGAATGGAGAAATTTCGTGGAACTGGAAGTTCTCAATTATCTAATTCTGCTGTAGGTTTGGCATATTTTATAAATATTTCGTATTTTTATTATTATATCAAAAAAAAATGTTCTTTTATTATAATATCAAAAAATCGTTAAAAAAAGGTTATTCAATAATGGATGTGGCAGAACAACGTGCTGGGGCAACCTTAGCCCTTAAAAATGAAAAACAAGTATATTTTCCCTGAAATAATAATGATTTTCAGTGATGAAAAATCCATTTCATATTCATCCATACCACTGTGCTCTCAAAATATTCAGACAATAGGCATTAAGTAAGCATTATTTAATTTTCATATCCAGTGATACTTTTCTCTTTAAACTTTTAAAACGAATCGGCAATTTCATAGGTACCTTATAAAAACGGAGGTATTGTTAAGTTATAAAGCCATAAAGTTTACAAATTCATTATTTTACTACCTCTACTAGTGATATGTAGACTCAAATTAATTGAAATTAGTGTCCATTTAGGTCAATATGGGCGGCCACAAACCAAAAAGAAGGCTATCCTACTGACGCACGCACGCACGCACGCACGCACGCACGCACGCACGCACGCACGCACGCACGCACGCACGCACGCACGCAAGCACGCACGCACGCACACACACACACATTATACATAACCTATAAAATTCAATGAAAGAAAAAATCAGAGATCCTTCTTCAAGTCCCAGGTCAATTACACGTTGGGGCTGCAATGAATGTATCGGTGGCGTTTTGCCAAGAAGTCCCATAAGCCATTTGTGACGCCAAAGCAATATAAGGCGGAAAGCTGGCCGTTCTGTACATCTGCGCACTTTTCAACTCGTTTCGGAATGCCAAGTGAAACGTGGCTTCGTTGCCAATTAAATGTTACGGCTTTGTTTGTGTGAGATTAAAAAGCCTTGATTCAAGATACAATTGTTGTAAGATGATTCTTAAAATTGTACAAGACCACTTAAACTTTGTTTCCCAATAATACCAGGCGTGTTTACCCGTACTTACTAATTACTTTTTTATTGTTTTTAATTTTTACAAGTTATAGCTATTTTGGTAGCAGGCTTCAAGAAAACGTGACAGAAGACAAGGCTGTTACGAATTTAACCATATTTTTTTGTTGTACTGTTTATTTTTCCTCTAATTCGTCATTTTTGGCAATACTTAATTGATCATAGTCGCTATCTTCAGGAGAACTAGAATAGTTTTTTTTATATAAATTAAAGTTTTATTTATTTATTATAAAGGACACAAACAGTCTCACAAAATATTGTACACTGATAAATGAAACAAAATGACCTTATAGGTCCATTAACAAAGCATGGAACGTTAATTGATCCTAAGTGATTATTCCATTAAAGGAAAATGTAATAGATATTTTTATGGTAAAAATCGCAGATCGCCATAGACTGGGTTCCGAAAGGACGTAGAGGTCGCGGCAGACCGAGATGGAGACGGCGGGACGAGCTGGACACAGGTTCGAGGATCAATGGAAGGTGGTGGCTTGGGACTGAGATGTGTGGAGAAATAGAAGGCAGACCTTTGTCCAGCAGTAGGACACTTTTGGCTATTAAAAATAAGTTAAAAGTTAATTGAATTCTTTATACGAATCGACAATTAAATGAATAGTTTTTTTTATAAATTATTTCAACTTAACTCATATAAACCTTCAAATACCAGCTCCTAAATTCTCTTAAAACGCGCATATGTGTCTTGTAAAATACGTTTTTGATAAAAATTCTCTGTAGGTAATTTATACAAACTTGAAGCGCTAACCAATTTTTATGACTTTCATCAGCGACAGTGATTTCGATAGATTTCCATACATTCAGAAACCCAAGCTTCTCTAACAGCCGTCGTAAAGAAATCACAAATGTCTTTTGTCTATATCTAATCATGCAATTCGTAAGCAATGACCAATACGTATTGCATAATGGGGTACCTAGAGAAAAAGCCGATAACTTTTTATAAAGACGGCCGCAAACTGGAACCTCTTACCACCAAATAAACGCTAAAAAGACCCAAGCAAAAAAGGTTTCCATATCATTTTATTATTATTGCCTGTGAAAATAGGTTCCATTTAGGAAGCTCTTTTGAAAATTTCAAGTGTATGGTACTGTCAGGTATTCAGTAAGTGGGTTTGTGTGGTGTGTTTCCTGGGAAAGATAGTGAAGTTTCATAAATAACATAATTAAAAAGGTATGTACTGCATAAAAATACCCTGTGTCTCCAGATTGAGACAAAATTTCCCAAATTAAAATTCAACAAGCGCATACATACTTATATACGTATGTACACCCGAAACATTGCCCTCCAGGAGAGGCAGGAAAAACAAACTTCATTTTATTAATAATAGATACTACGCTCTCTGATTTGAGACCAATTTATACTGGGCTATTTTTAGACCCCTCCCCCACAATGTTCTTAGCTGACTTACACTCAAAAATGTCAAGGTTGATTAATAAAATGTTCTTGCATCTTTCAAGAAAATTAACCGCAAAACAAGGTTGTAAATATTGTTAAAATTTTTTGGCAGGTCTTCATAAAGTCATCCTTTGTAACATAATGAACTGAAGTGTGGAACTGATCAAAGGTAGCCCCGTATAACTACGTATTTTGCTGACTGTTACAATATCGAATCAAAGGCAAAATTCAGTGAATGGGGACACAAGAAAATTTTGCAAGATCAAAAGTTGCTGATTAAACGATCTTTTTAAACGATAGGTCTTGTTGTTAATTGACTGTTTCAGGAATGATTTTTAGAAAGAGACCCGGGCCCAAGCTGTGGGGACGATATGGGTTTGTAACTAACGTAATGTTGTTTTTGGATGTATGTGTTATTTATTTAGATAAACTAGTTTTTTGTACACACTTAGTAAGCCTTTATCATCGTCTCACCTGATGGTAAGTGAATGGTAAGTGAATATGATACCGAAAAACGGAAACGGGGTTACCAAGATCCCTTAACGGAATATCTGCCGACTTTCTTATCTCCATGGCATAATATAACTATAAAAAGAAGCTCAGAAAATTGCCCTTACGTCATTTAAAGAAAAAAAAAATAACCTAAAAAGTTGAACCTCGGCGGGAATCGAATCTGCGATCTGATTGAAAACGAATTGTTACTCAGAAAAGCGCTCTTTTGAGACGGGCATGTCATTAGCTTTGTCTTAAATCCTGTCACATGACAATTTTTAGCAGAAAAGTTTTCATTTGGAATTTTGAAAAAAAAAATTTATGCACAATCGGTAAGCCGTTGGCATACCTTGGCATTACCTGGTAGTAAGTGATGATGATGATGGGTTTTACCAACTCAGCGGAAACTAAAACTAGGACTACTCATGAGTTGAACTGATTGTAAGATTTTACCAAAGAACCATCCGTGTTTTTTTTAACTTTTCTAACAAGTCGATCGACTGACAAGTATGGGAGAGTCAAAAATTTTGGAGAAACTTGTTCAGTTTCATTTGTAACAGTTCTAAACTCTATCAGCTGATTTTGTTAGATCTAATATAGGATACTTTATCAGATTAAGCCTAAAATTCTCAAGAACATTGCGCATTTTTTGGAGCTCCTTCAAAGGCCAAATTCTTCGCATAAAAAGGTTTAGTATAAAAAGACCTTAATATTGTCTAACATCGTAAAAATCGCGGAGAGATAGAAAATCAAGGAGATTTTTATATTTTTATTTATTTTTTATAAATAAAATAGATAACCATCCTTTGTCTGTTGATGTCTCATTTTGATTTAATATAAAATTTTAGCTTTTTAAAAAATATTGGAAACGGACAAGAATAAGATAAACACTTTTTAGTCTGAGGGACAAGATCTCTTTTACTTTTAAAAAGATAAAAGATATTGTATTATATCAGACTAAAGAGCGTACTCCCAACACACTTGTGACTCCTCTGGTGTTGCAAGTGTCTATGGGCGGGACTTTTTGGCGGGAACTTGTAGCAAGAGTTTGTCAGTTATCTTTTATTATCCGAAAAAATAGATATCGAGGTTTTTAATGCATAATATTGATAGTGTATTGTTCAATAAAGTGCCATTTAAGTGTCTATTATGTAGGATAATGAAATAAAAGTGTGTAGACTGTGTTTCGAGTGCTCTCAAGAAGTCCACGAAATCTTCATCAAAAGTGCTATCATTTTGCTGAAGAAAAGGTTTAAAGACGAAAGAAATGACTTTGGCCTTAATTAAATTTTTCTATGATGACGAAGAAATACGGAAGAAATGGCTTTTGGCCTTTAAATACGATAGAAGATATTCAACAGACTAGGCTGTATGGCTCTGATCCTTTGCCTTCCCCATCTCGGGGTAAAACAAAACAAAATGTCTATGATGCCAAGGGCTTACCAATTAAGGGTAAAGAAAAAAAAAAAATGGGCGGCGGTAATCGCTTACAATCAGGTGATCCGTCTGCTCGTTTGCCACCTCTGCCATAAATAAAAACCTTATTTCATTTTAGGATGCATTATTAGGATCCTTATTTTGTTTTAGGATGCATTTCAAAATTTTGCCCTCGGCTTCCCATTTTTAAGTGTATTTAAAATGAAACACCAAAATTTTCATTTATTTTTAAATAGTTCGATATAATTTATTTTTCTCTGTTAGGCCACAGATAATATAATACTAACGTTAGGCTATCTATACAGGATGTAACAGAAAGGTGTGATAATACTTCAAGGTTGGCTTTTACCCATCGAACTGAACAACTTTTGTTCTACAACTTTGTTGAAATCGCAAAGAAATTTTCGGACTTTTCATACAAACTTGGTTCGCCTGCTGATCGATTTGTATGAAAAGTCCTAAAAAAAATTGCGATTTGAACAAAGTTGTAGAACAAAAGTTGTTCAGTTTGATGGGTAAAAGCCAACCCTGAAGTATTATCACACCTTTCTGTTACACCCTGTATATATACAGGTGACTTTAAATTAGTTCTTGATACGAAAGGCTTATGCATGTGCTCATGATAACAAACAACTTTCCCTAAGGAACCCATAGTCAAATCGCCAAAAAAATTTGGTGTCTCCATACAAATCGAGCTGACCGGCCAAATTAGTATGAAGAGTCCAAATTTTTTTTTGCGATTTGATATGGGTTCCGTAGGGAAAGTTATTTGTTATCATGAGCACATGCATAGCCTTTCGTATCAAGAACTAATGTAAAGTCACCCTATATACAGGGTGTAACAGAAGTGTGTGACAATACTTCAAGGTTGGCTTTTACCCATCAAACTGAACAACTTTTGTTCTACAACTTTGTTGAAATCGCAAAATTTTTTTTGGACTTTTCATACAAATCGATCAGCTGGCGAATCAAGTTTTTATGAAAAGTCCATAAAATTTTTTGCGATTTCAACAAAGTTGTAGAACAAAAGTTGTTCAGTTTGATGGGTAAAAGCCAACCTTGAAGTATTGTCACACACTTCTGTTACACCCTGTATATAGAGTGTGAAGCTTTTCCGTAAGGTTGAATTCACAATTTTTTAAAATTAATTTTTATCAGTTGGCACATGTACCATGCATTTGCATACTGCAAACCTCTATCAAAATCAAAATGTTCTTTATTTATGTGGATGCTGTACTCATTCCTTTACATCGTCTTTTTACCTATAAGGTACAAGGTTCCTACCACTGGGAACTTAATAATCAACAACACGTTAAAACTGAACTGAACTTAACGCTGAACACGTTAAAAAACCGACTTCAATAGTAACAGCTACAATTTAGCATTTATTTTGTTTTTGATGATTTTTTCAGAAACCGCTGAATCAATTTAGATAAAATTGATATGGGACCACCTCTGAAGTATTACCTACCAAACGAAAAAATAATTATCAAAATCGATTCATAATTGGCGGAGTAATCGCGTAACAAAATACAAAAAAAATACTATAAAAAAATGAATCATACATAAAAATTGGGGAGTCAAAAATATTAAATGTTTTTACCAATTGATATTACAAATACAATCTATAGACAATATATTTACGATTCAAATGAGCACGCTGGAAAATGTAATAATCCTTATAAGGTTTTAAAAGGCAAACAAAACAATCGCAAGGAAATCCCCAAAATAAAGAAATATATTGTAAAAATAAAACAAAACAAATACTGACGGTAATACTGAGTTTATTCAAGTGTGTTGTGAGTCGTTTTTATGAAAAAAAATGGCGTGGATCAGTGTCAAAGACACTTGGGTGCTGGTGGAGTTAAGACTTCATAAGTTTCACCTTTTTGCGTTCTTATGGTATTCTGGTACAGTCGGCGAGTGAACTTATAAGCTTTTGTTCTGCCACTTGTTTGTTTGTATGTTTGTAAACTCTTTATTGCATACATAACACATAAAATAAAACATACAAAGCAAAGTATAGCAAAGGCGGACTTATCCCTTTCGGGATCTCTTCCAGTCAACCTTGAAATGATAAATAAATAAATAAAATAAATAAATAACTGTTTATTATCAGATTAAAAATCCATAGGTAGGTTAGTATTAGACTTATAGCTATGTTAGTAGAACATGGGAAATATTTTTTTATTTGAATAACCCAATGGATCGCTCCATCCAGAATTTTTTTATGGCACAATCCATTCGGTCCGCAATCATCTTCAGAATGCCGTTGCCACTGCCCCAAAGTCTGAGTAGCATAGAGGCAGTTTTCTTGCGCATTATGGCGTAAAAATCATCAGTACGCGCCTCCGCGAACATACCAGATGCACTGCAGAATCTGGGCAGTCTCAACAGCATCCTAAAGGCGTTGTTATATTGCACACGCAGGACGTTGTAGGCTCGTTGCGTGTACTGAACCCACAGGCCGCTCGAGTAGAATGATTGGCAGTATGCTTTAAATAGAGTTATTTTAACATCTTTTGTGCATCGAGCGAACCTGCGAGCCAGCATGTTGCTCCTCACCGCCAACGCCCTGCGTTCTCTTTCAATATCAATAAAAGAACAAAATGTATGGCAATGTCAATTTTGCTATTGTACACGAAAAAAGTAAAAAGATTTAATTACGACATTAAAACATATCCTAGTTATTAATATTGTATAATAAAGTAGAAAAATTATACAATAATATAAATAAAGGTATCAATATGTTACAATATAATTATATATGAGTTATATTTAATATATACATGGACGAGTATGATAAATACATACTTTCAAAATAATATTCATTTAATATGAAGATTTAACAATACCCTTTTATTCAGTTTATACAAAACATGGTTTAAAATTACCATGTTTTGTAATAACTGAATAAATAAAATTATAAAAAGGGGGTTGACTTTTGTCACTTTTTGAATAAACGACAAAGAAGTTTTGGGACACCTCATATAAAAATGGTCAATCCGCTGATCTATTTGTATGGCGAGTTCTGAAATTTTTCGACGTTTATTTTAAAAGTGTTAGAACAAAAGTTGTAACATGTAGACCCGTTTAATTTAGAAATCAGAAATCATTTACTTCGCCTTAAATGTCCTATTGAAATGTTTATCCTGTAATATTGAATTGAATACACAATAATACGAGTAAGGGTCATAGGGATGGGAGTTTCTTTGGGCCCACCATTTCTTCTCACTCCGCAAACACTTCCCGAAACAGCGGGTATACGACTTCCGAGTGTCTTGAACCCATCATTTCTTCTCACTCCGCAAACACTTTCCGAAACATCGGGTACACGAGTTCCGAGTGGTAGGAACCTCGCATTAGGTAGACAAAAGACAACCTTTGAAAAGTGTTACCTACTTAGAATAAAATATTTTCATTTTCACGGAGAAAAACATTGATATGAGAAACTACTGATTGTACTCGATGTAAGTTTGATATTCAGATTCAGAACCCAGATAGTAATAATGAGGGGATCGTCTGTAATTTGTTTAGAGACCCCGCAGACTCGAGAGCACCCGTATAGTTCGGTCAATTTACTGAAGGTTTTTAGCCGTCTATTTCACGAGAATTCTCAATTAAGGATATATTCCCTTTTTGTGTCTAAAATCAAAACGAAGTAAGGATTAAGGTTACTTAAATGAATATCACTGATAATTATCATAGTAAATTATCTAGATAGTTGATCGTTGATATATTTTATCTTGAGGCTTTTATTACAGTCGTCTTTCGGCTGATGATGACATTTTTTTTCTGTTATAGTTAAATGAATAAATTTGTATTTTTTGTTACTGTGCCTTATAAAAAATAAATTAAATAAAATTAACGATTCCGAAACTATACCACCGACAGTCGTTTCTCCGTGGAATGGCTCGTCGACAGAACATTTCGTTTATGAGCTATTCGTCGCCAGAATCTTTTAACGATTCGTCGACAGAACCTTTCCTTTAAGCCTCCCCCAAACAGGCGCGATTTTTGTAGCGCGAATAATTACTTTCAGTACATTTTGTACTGGGACGCTGTCGCTTTTACACACTGCCGCGATAAATCCGCGATTTCGCAGCTACAGCCCCCCCCTGGCCCCGATGTGGCGGCTTCACCCCCCCTGTGTAGCGGCGATTTTCCTGCGACGCCGCGCTTGCCCCCCGGGCCCCGCTGTTGCCGCTTTAACCCCTCTTTGTGGCTGCGAATATTCTGCGACGCCGCCCTTGCCCCTCGGGCCCCAGGCCCCGCTGTCGCCGCTTCACGTCGCGTCGCTGTCGCTGTCGCGGAATTATGCGAATTTCCTGCGACGCGACAACGGGGGTGAGGACCGGGGGGGCCAAGGTAGAGTAGCGCCGCGATTCGCGTTCCGCGTTCTGTTTTTGTAACTAGTACGTAATAGCTTTTGTTCAAATAACGATTATTGGGTGCAAGTATTTATTTCATTACCCGACTGCGCCAGAAGGAGAGTTATGTTTTTTACCCGACTGGGCCAGGAGGGTTATGGTTTTATTTATTTCTCTAAAAAAGCAGCACCATACAAATAAAACAAAATAGAAAGAAAAAAAAATAACGAAAGAAAAATAATATGGAAACAATTAAAAATATAGAATAATTAATTTTAAAGGTAGCTGCCTGGCCAGAGAAAAAGGTCTAGGCTCAGCATATGTTATGCATGCTGAGAACATGCACAACGCTGTTTTTCAGCAAAGACCAGAAAACGATTTGAGTGATTGTATTTTATTTAATAAAGTAAGTACAGATCCGTGACATCATTCTGTCGTTTTGATATTTTCATATAGGATCGTCGAGCTATCTTAAGATTTTTTTAGATTCTGCTAAAAACTGCCAACTTTTTCTATACTACGACGTATGTTTGTTTGTTTGTTTGTTTGTAAACTCTTTATTGATAAAATAAAATATGTACAAAACTTTAACAGGAGTAATATACAATGGCGGACTTAACCCTATCCCGGACGTAATATGCTAAGCTCCAAATTGGGGGTCATATTCTGCTAAAATCGCAGAATTCTGCTAAATCTGGTCACACTGGCATGCGTCCTACGCTAGAGGGTCGTTCTCTCATTTCGTGCAAATCGCATGTCCCCTAAATTTTTAAGAAAGCTTTAAGACCCATGAACTTCAAATATTTTTTGAATTATTCTTATAATACTTCTACACATCCGGAATACAAAATAAGTTATTGAACTTGTAAAAGAACAATAAAATTTTAATTTTAGTGCTCAAAAACTCCTTACCATCAGCGGTATTTTTTCACGCCACGGTGAATATGGCTGTATAGTGCAAAACATGTAGTTTTATTAGCTTAATTTTGCATAAGCAACGATTGAGAACATATTCAGGAATACGATTATGCATTCAAACGTTATCAGTATAGGTTTGTCTTGATTATAAACCTGATAGAAAATTTGTCACGAAAAATAACTCCTTACCGTCAGCGTTAATTTTTAATCGGTTTCTGAACGCTTCCCATCCTCGCAATGTGTCATCTGCCAGTCGTCCGATGAACATTCGGAAGCACGGATGTGTGACGCAGTTACGTAATTAGCTTCGAAAGTTCTCGCAGTTTTGGAGATTGTGAAATTTTTTTTCCATTCCCCTCAGCAGGTTTATAAGGTAAGTTTCTATTGTTTTGATAAAACTTTGGCCTTGACATATTTGCTTTAGGTGAATGTTTACACGGTTGATCGGTAAAATTTAGGTATATGTTAAAGTATCAGAGTAAACTCTAATAATCTTTCAAAAAATAATTACCCTCAGACTCTTTACCTTCAGCAATTAAAGTGAGGGTAATGATGTTGATTAGATGGTAATGATCTGAAATTATGTATTGAATATATTGGCCTGACTGACTCGGTGGCTCAGTGGTTAGCGATCCTGACTACTGATTCGTGGGTGAGAGTCGTGGGTTCGATCCCCACCAAGGATTTCTGTGATGAGCAGATTTGTTTGCTCTGTGTCTGGGTATATCAGATATATGTATATATATTTAAATGAATATGTGTATCTATCTATCTATATATGTATATATTTAAATGTGTATTTTGGGGTCTGATAACCGTGTGTGATTTGTCCCGGATTTTATTATTATATTGGTATCTTTATTGATCTCCTTCGAAGGGTAGGGGCTTTTATTATTATAAAGTTTAAATCCGGACTATTCTGGACCACCGCGATTCGTCGCGGTGTGCGGAGCAGTGTGTTTTCCGCCTAAAACTCATTACAATCTTCACTTTATCATTACCGTCATCAAAGTGGAAAATAATATTGTAATTTAATATCTTTTGATTTTCTGCGTAAAATTTCGTAAAAATTATACCCATAGCTAAGATTTCTGACCTAGTTTCACGTGAGCTTATAAAAATGAACATTTAAAAATTTCTCTTACTTTTGACCGATTTGCACCAAATCAGAGAATCACCCATAAATGGATAAGCAGCGCCACCGCGATCGCTCAAAACAGCGCCCGCGCCGCTTTATAAATCGACCCTTTTTTGAATGCAAGAAAGTATATATTTTTTTAATTATTAAAAAGCATTTTTTTTATTCTTGTTTATTCTTGTATAATCTATCTTTGTTATAATATAACCTGTTCCAAGTTCAGGACGACAATTAAAACTTACAGACCCTTTTGAATCGTATATGCATTTATTATTCTACACTCTGTAATGTAATATTTAGAGATATTGATATTGAGGAAACAGAAACACATAAACGTCTCCTATTACCTTTGTGAGGAGTAAAAATAAATAGTTTCCAAGTCCATTATAGATACTGACTGTTAATCAGTTACGTTACGTTATTGGAATATCTGTTACCGACCCACCTCTACGTGTCGCAGAAATATCGCACAATTTTCGCGCGATACCTTGTCGCGTCGCCGAATATTGCAACACGTGTAGCGCGATATTCGCGCGACACATGTAGCGTCGCCGCTTGTCGCGCGAAATTCGCGCTAATTTCGCGCGACGTGTCGCGACGCAGTGTCGCAGAAGTATCGCCACTTGTAGCGCGAGATTCGCGCGATATTCCCGCGACGTGAAGCTTTTTGCGACGCGACGTCGCAGCTTCACCTGCGAGTTTCGCGCGAATTTCGCGCCACAAAAAACGCGCCTGTTTGGGGGAGGCTTCACGAGTGATTCGTCAACAGAACCTTTCAGCTACAAACGGTTCGCCGACAGAAAACGCTAAAATGTCGCGTCATCCCCTGTTTGTACAAACCTGTACTATCTACAAAGTATACACGATAATTGACGTAAATTTTGGACCCTCAATTCTTATGTAATTTTTTTATTATCATCATCAGTCGAAAGACGTCCACTGCTGGACAGAGGCCTCCCCAATAAGGATTTCTATACCGACCGGTCCTGTGCATGTCATGTGCAGGTAACATGGATGCATTATGCATGTGATCATAAACTTCTCTTCTACTTAATACCCTTTTGTGAAAATGTACGCTATTTTAATCAGACTTTTTTTTTTGTAAAAGTTACTTTCATAAGCGAGTACAAAAGTACCATTAAATATCCACCCATTTGTCATTATTGGTTCAAACGAGAGATAATTTAAATACTAGAGAGGTTTTTGTCAAAATTTTAATAACTTTTTTCACTGTTGTGAAATTTGAGATTATTTTAAAAAAGTTCCAAAAAATCGGACGAAGTGTTTCATTTATTTAAATAAAAAAGGTATTAACATTTATATTGTTTTGTATTGTAGCTCTTTCAGTAGTATTTTTAGGGTTCCGTACCTCAAAAGGAAAAAAGGGACCCTTATAGGATCACTTCGTTGTCCGTCCGTCTGTCTGTCACAACCCTTTTTCTCAGGAACGTGTAGACGTATCAAGTTGAAATTTATATCAAATACTCAGGCCTGCAATCCCTTGAAGCTGTGAAAAAATCTAACTTCTATGCCAACGCAATCAAGAAATACGGCCGTTTATGCCGCATATTTGGACACTCGCACGGGAATCAAAATATATAGGTTACTTCCCGTATACCTAGAATAATGAAATTTGGCAGGAAGTAATATCTTATAGCACAAGTAAAGGGAAAATTCCGAAAACAAAAAAAAATTAGTTACATCACAATTTACTTTATATATTAAATTATTATTATTATTATTATTTTTTAAATTTACTTATTTTACAATTTTTTTGTGATGTTTCAATTTCAATGTGGTTTTCGGACTTTTTCCTTTACTTGTGCTATAAGCATTGCTTGTTGTCAAATTTCATGATTCTAGGTATACGAAAAGGTATTTAGGTTTTGATTCCCATGCGAGTGTCCAAATATGCAGCATAAACGGCCGTATCTCTTGATTGCGTTGGCATAGAAGTTTTATTTTTTCACAGTTTCAAGGGATTGCAGGCCTGAGAATTCGATATAGAGTTCAAGACATGTGTGAATATGAATTTATACGGAACCCTAGGTGTGCGATTCCGACTCGCACTTGGCCGGTTTTTTCATATACCATTTAACTACCTCAATCTAAATCTACCTTCATAATTCTGCACTTTCGAGTTTTCGTAAAATTTTTGCATTTTCCGAATTGTTTCCTTAGATTATTTTAAATACGATTTTTGAAATGTGTAGCTCAGATTCAGTGTTTTTATACTTTAATTGTCTTATTTATTAGCTCTTACATTATTAAATGACGAAATGGATGAAGTTACTGCTTTTATAGATACTTACTGCTCTTATCGTAAGCGCGGCAGAATTGAGGACGCTATATTTGTTGAAAAACTGAAGCGATCGAATAAGAATTTTCAATGCAAAAAAACCTAAAATAGAGGTAAAAAAAATACATTGTGTCAAATTGGTATCAGTTGTGATACAAGACACTAGATAACAGATATGGGAGTGAACACAAAGTGCAGACTGTACCGCGGTAGGTCTAAAAACCCAGCTCCGGGCGGCACGGCAGTAACTTACTGCAATAATAATATAAACCCAGAAATAAGACTGTTTACTTGAGGACATTCAAAGCAAGAGAAACAAATTACGTTGCAAAAAATAAAAACGTTATTATACTTAAGTACTTTGAGTAAAATAATGTCTTTGAGAATATGGTGTTTTTTAGTTATTTATTACAGAAGGTATTTTAATAGATATTTTTGTCAACGACTTTTACTTTCAAACTAATTTGTAGTTGAAATTAATAATACAATATAATCATGGATTTATTATAGTACATAGAGCCACTTCCTATTTGGGAACAAACGGACGCTGTTCAAAAACTATTTCAATTTCCATCTCATTTTTTTTACTTATTTGGACTCTCTAAAATCTCCATACAAAGTTGGTTAAGGTACGAGATCAATTTGTATGAGAAGCCCAAAAAATTTTTTGCTCCGCTTAACAGGAACGAAAAGTATAGAATGTCTCCCTGTATATACAAGGTATTAAAAAAGCGCGTTTGAAATTTTATGGGGTTACTCAGAATCAAGAATAGAATACAGGAAAAATATCGAAAAATCCGCTCTTCCATTTTTTCCAGTTTTCCATACAAATTCTTGATTCACTATTCAGATTTAGTATGGAAATTTGAAAAAAATTGAAGAGCGGATTTTTTTTTTTTTTTCCTGTATCCTATACTTGATTCTGAGTAACCCCTTTTAATTTCTAACGCACTTTTTTAGCATCCTGTATATATTTATAATCGACAATAGCGTTATCTCACATGAGGATAAGTGATGTAGATGCTGAGGATGTAGGTGGGTTGACCACGATGTTCCAGGGTAAAGGGTAAAATCCAAAATTTCAAAATCAAAAATCTATCTTATCTGGATATATTATACATTAATTCTCATATCAATGATGTTTGGCGGCAAGACTTAGATAAGATGTTGAAAATGAGCCTAGTGAGCTCAGAAAATGCCGTACCAGTCGTACAAAGTTGCACCCCGTCGGGAATAGAAGCCGCGACCACCTGATGTGAAGTGATTGGCCTAGCCAGCCACAACGCTACGTAGGCGGTTAAAAAATATTGAAAAAGTCTGATCTATTTTTTTTTTCACTTTCCCGTACAAATTGTCAATTCACTATTCAGATTTAGCATGGGAAACTGTAAAAAAATTATAGATCAGATTTTTTCATTATTTTTCCTGTATTCTATACTTGATTCTGAGTAACACCTTAAAATTTCAAATGCACTTTTTTAACAGCCTGTATTAATTAGGTGCAGCTTCAACTCCCGCGCTTGTCGAAAAGATATCTTTGTCTCTGTCAAAACCAGCCTTTCACACCCACAAGTATCTACGACACCTCGACTACCACCTACGACATCACTTAATCTAAGATCTTGCCGCTAAACATCAGTATTAATACGTAGTATTAAGGCGCTAAGTATAGCCAAATCGCAATATTCAATTCAAATTCTTGAAATAATGGTTAAAGCTATCACCATGGAAAAAATATATAACATACTTGAAACAATAAAAAACAAATTGTATTGAACAGAATCATTAAAATCACAGAAACTTTGATGAAAAAAAATATCCTGTAATCCCTGTATTTTGGATTAATTGCAAATTCTCTTGGAAACATAATATTTGTTTATGTTGAAACCAACACACAAAAATCGGCCAATTTAATACCTTCAATTTGTATTGAACGGATTTTTTTTAACTTATTTGAAAGCCAAGAAAAGTAATAAAAACATCGAAATCTCGGGAATTTTGCGTTCGGCCTTGACGTAACCGCCGCGACGGTACCCACACTGATCTGAACTTAAAATGATTGGCGTTACGGTCGATATTAAATTATCATGCATCAACCTGCTCAGATTGAGTGTACTTCCCGCCTTAATGTGTTCCCAGATTGGAAATACTCGTAAGATACTCGGTTGGTGAATGTCAGTTAGTCCACTTCCATCTTAATTTCGATTTACGAGTTATTATCTATCACTTAACATTTAGTATTTAAAAAAGATGACAACAAAATGTTCTCATTTTTCATGAAATTAATAACTTCGTTACAAAATGAGATGGAGTATCAATACAAATAATTAATAAAAATCGGGGTTTATAAGCACATCAAATAACGCTCGAGAAATTAATAAAAAATATAATAATATACTTAAAGCAGTACTTAATTACGCGTCGTAAATAAATAAGTATAACTTTTTTTTACTTATATTAAATACCTATTAATTTAGCGATGGGCGTTTTAAAACGTAAATAGTTTCTGTAACTATGTATTGGTGCAATAACCGAAATACGGTATTCGGTATTACGAAAACTATGTATTTCCCGAAACTATTTATTGGGAACAACTGAGAAGCATGTTTCAAATCTCAAGTTATTGGAAGTCATGCATTATTTGACAAGAGTGTCCCTTTCTCACTTAGAAGGTTTGCAAAAGACCGTCCTGCTATCAAGGAATACTTTCTCGTGCGGAAGTGTTTCAGAACACGTACGAGCAACGAAAAAACACAGGAGGACGTTCCAAGTCTACGTTCTGAAAGCAACGGTTCGGTCTGACAACAGGACGGACTATAGCAAATCACGCAAGTGTGAAAGGGACAGCAATACCGCACAATACCATGTTTACCACAATAACGCTATAACACCGATAACCACAGATAACTGGTAACGTAGAAATACCAATACCCTCCAATACCAGTATCGTTTTCTCGGTCGCCGATACATAGTTATTAAAATAAATAGTTTCAAAACCCGTTACTGGGTACTGATAACCAGTTACGTTTCGGTATTGGAAAATCGCGTACCGACCCACCTCTATATTAATTATAATTTTTAACTTATTTGCAAACTGAAGAGAGTAATAAAAATTTGTTGTTATACCACAGCTTTTTGTCGCAGTTTGTTTCTTTTTCGATTATAAATACAACTAGCTGGTGTACTCCGGCTTCACTCAGGGAGTTGGTATGAGATCGTGTGGTAGTTGGAATAAAAGAAGAAAGCTAAAATCTAAGAGGTATTTTGTTATTGAAAATATATTCAAACTATTTACAATGTGTTAACAACCCATATGTCCCCACTGCAGGGGCACGGGTCTCTTCCCATATCTCGGAAATGTTAGACCATACTCCACACACGAAGCGCGCAAACGGTCGAGATAAATGCCACTAAAAGTCAAAACCATCCAAGTTATGACCGTGTCTGTAGTCAGTTAACCTGCGTGATCGACACGACTACGCAAGCCGCATTGAACCATGACTATTTCTGCTACAGTACTTGTTTGTATGTATACAACATTTTTCATTTTGTTATCCGGGGTACATATTTTTCTAATTCCCTACTCGAGAGCAAGCTACGTATAGCTACCGTGAGAAAAGCAGGAGTCTTCATTCCATAACATTAGTGTCCCCTTGTGTGAGGTGCACCCCTGCCCCTCCCCCCTTACCCCTACCCCCCCACCCCTCAGTGACCCTCCCTCCCCGCATATCAGCTCTACTCACTAGTTTTGCTATCCACACCCTCCCACTTCCACCCACCGAGACCAAACTTCCTTACTTGCGAATGCACACCAAGGGCTATCTACCACTATAATCACGAGTGATTGACAGTGGATGGTTTTAGAGAAAAAGCTAAACATACCCACACACACTAGACTTTTATAATATACAGGGTGTAACAGAAGTGTGTGACAATACTTCAAGATAGGTTGTTACCCATCAAACTGAACAATTTTTTTGCGATCTCAACAAAGTTGTAAAAGTAAAGTTGTTCAGTTTGATGGGTAAAAGCCAACCTTGAAGTATTGTCACACACTTTTGTTACATAATTATATTTATATACAGGTATAAATATAATTATTCGGTAATATAACCAAAGGGAGATAACTGTGTGTGATAATGTTTATATCTAATTATCTCAATAATCTGACGTTTTAGGATATTATATGCTACATGAAATTTTTGTTTGTCTGCAAGTCCCAATGAATATAAAAGTTTTATTGTGCGACATTATTAAAAAAAAAGCGGCGTGTACCACTATGCCACTCTGCATACAAAAATTTTCGATCCCCTTTGTCCTTCAAAGACTCTGAGTCGAATCAATGAACTTTTAAGCAGTTAGATATCATACATATAAATGTTTTTTGGTACTCCATTTTACAAGATCTTTGACAGCCTCGTTCGTGACTGATTACCTACTTACAGAGACGTGCATTATCACATAATACGATATTTTTTATCCTCATACATTTAAAAAAAGTTTGAGTATTATACCGTTCTGTGATAAAAAAAGACATTTTACTTATATGTTTAGGTATTTATTCGAGAGTATATCTGCCATAATAGCATTATCTGTGTTACCCGATCAAAAGATACAGATATTTAAAGGCAGAACAGACAGAGTTACAGATAGGGGCGTAAACTTAGTAACCTTTTTAGTACGGAATCCTAAAGGAAAGACCTCCTTTAACATTATTATCAACGAAAATGATCGACTTCCATGTATAATTTATGAACGCGAGAGAGATCACGCGCAGCCCACAGTCGTAAGCGTAAAGGTTAACGAGAGAAAAATCTCATTTGGGGAGTTTCACTTCGTACTGCTCAGACGCATAAACGCAGAGTGCTCTGTTATGTATCTAATCAACATTTTTACTCCAACGGTATTCGAATGACTTACACATACCTATTTGGCGAATAAGAATTTGACGAAAAAACGGGATAAAATTCTAAATTTGGTAGAATTTATTTAAGCGAAAAGTGATATACTTTATATAAGTCGTCACTCTGGTTATTTATGTGATACAGTGTGAGGGCCCGCCGTAAACTACGCGATGAATACTCTTACGACCGAATGATTATGGTAAGTGGGTGAAATATGTCCACGGGGGCTCTAGAGGTCACCCTTATCGCCTTGTCGTAAAAATTCAGTTTCCCTATTGTGGGCCATAATATCGTAAACGTAAACAACTGAATTTGATGTCTTTGGTTGATGCTTGAGAATTATACTGCCTTTTTAAGTGGTCCGAGTAATTTTTTCCCTTAAATTTCATCGTTCTGTTTCATTCATTTCTGGTGATGATTTCTCAAGTAAATCTAAGTTCCCGTTTCAGAAGTAATATAAGATTTACACGAGAAGTAGAGTCAGTGCTGAAAGTTAAAAAATGATATCTTTGTCTATTATCTATAACTATTTCGCAGTGACATTACCCAATTACTTTTTGTATGTAAACAACTATATTTTTAGAGTTTACCATCCCTTACAAACGTAAACATGGGTTTTTTCTATTATATACATTGACAAAGGTCATAATTTAAGATACCCCTTATGAAACTGAACAAATTCAAGTAAACTTACAATCGAAGCAATTATGAAAATTAATTTAAAATCGTTGAATAATTAAGAAAATTTTATGATTACTTTTATAGATAAGATTGTATCATTATTGTTTTTTTATTTTTAGGAAATATAATGGTATTAGCGTTAATGCCTGATAACATTTAATTTGGAGTTTATTCGCTTTGGTGACAACCGACTTAGAATAAATGATTTGCCTTTATACCTACCTCCTTTTAATTAAAATAAAACGAGTGTCCTCAAAAAGTTTCTTTGTCAAACACTCATAGTAATGAATTTACATTCGTTCATTCAACCGGTCAGTGAACCAGACTGACTCGGTGGCTAAGTGGTTAGCGGTCCTGACTTCTGATCCGAGAGTCGTGGGTTCGATTCCCACAAAGGGCAAACTTTTCTGTGATGAACAGAATTGTTTGCTCTGAGTCTGGGTGTATAATATCTATATATGTATGCATTTAAATGTATATAAGTCTCTGGTTCCCAAGATACAGGGAATTCTAGTTTGGCGCCAGATGACCGTGTGTGATTTGTCCCGGATATTATTATTATTATTAACGAACTAAGTTGCGTTGGCGGTGCGTTCTCATTTTCAATGAGGCTGCCTTCTGAGTGAATTAACTGTCCGCAATTTATGATCCAGCGTTATTACATGCCATTGTCACCGTAAATGGTGTCTCATATACTCGTTATGACTTTGTTAGTTGGGACCCGAAATAATTATTGTTTGGAAGGAGGTTTTCTAAGTGACTTCTCTGACCTGATGAGGTAGTGATTATCGCAACAGATTTTTGTTCACAATTTGGTAGTGGTAAGTGATTATGATCTCGAAAATGGAAGCTGCCTTATGTAGAAGCGTCAACGCGCACTCATGAACTCTCTCATAGATTACCATATCGTCCCTCGCACGACTAACTCTATCTCATTTTTCGTAAGTTTTTAAAAACAACCCTATTTCAATTAGATAAAGTCCAAACTCAAATAATCAAGATTATGAGATAGGAGAGTTAGTCGTGCGAGGGACGATATGTTTGATTTGACCGCGCGACGCGACACCTGACGCGCCGCGCAACGTCCCGCGTCTCCCTAAACGAGCCCTAAGATTCTGGGATCTGACTATCTTAACTTCTTGCTAAAATACAACATCCATTCTATTTACATTGATGTTTTGGTCTTATTTCAAAAAGTCCACCAACCAAACCAAGTCCTACAAAATTGGACCTCCTGGTGGATGCTCCGGTAATAGAATTCGCGATCTCCTAATGGCTGGCCTTGCCTAGCCCTTGGCGTTTATAGGTATAAAGTATGTTGTATTACTAGTCTCTAATTCCCATTCATAGCACAAAAAAAGGATTTTAGGAAATAGTTTTACAATCTTATACATTTATACGAGAAGTAAAATTTTTTTCAAGACTTTTGTATAGCTTTCATGGTACAACATCAGAAGCTATTCCAAGTAGGTCATAAACACAATATATTTAGACCTTCGACAAACTTTTTTATAAGTGAAGTGTACACGAATTTCGAAATATTAGAAGTATCCACCTCATTCGATTTCCAGCAATTTGTCTTTGTCGTTGCAACTTTGACAGGACCAGTAAACTTAAAAGAGCCTACAATGGAACTTGTCATCGGTTACCCTTTAGACAGGACATGTCCATCGCAGCGATATCTAGAAGTAAGTGCTGATAAATAGATAGTAAACATAAATAGTATAATTCATAATTACCTATTGCAACTACAGGAAGTTAATACATTAATGAAATAGTCCCTTTAATAACTTTCTTAGGTACAGGAATACATTAGCCTTGTATTTTTAAATACTGAGCCCTAATTGGAACAAAAGAAAAAAAATCAAAATTTGTAAAATAAGTAATAATAATTTATAAAATAGATTAATTTTAGGAACCTACTTATGTTTATTTTTCAGCCTAGGAGTCATCTAGATTAGCATATAATAGCAGTTTTCTGGTAACTATAATTTCTATTAGTGAATAAACCTATCGATCTTAGGTTATTTTTTTATATCCGAGTATAATTAATGTGGCGACATCTATCGCACCGCCACGAACTAAAATCTAGAATGCGCTATTGAAAGTTTCTTCGGACTTAGCATATATACGATTTCCAACCATCAACGGTTGGACCACGGCCGGTCCCCAGGCATACCACCTCGCCTGGCGGAGGTACCTCCCTTTTCCTCCGAAGAGTGGGAACACACAGTTCCCACAGTGGTGACCCTGAGCTGAACACAATCATCGCACCTTCAACCAGTAGCGCGCATACTCTACCATCAGTCTCCAGCCGGTTAAGCAAGCCTCAGCAGCACAGCAGTCGCATCGCACTGAAGTATAAACAGGACCACCGCACCCGACAGTTCGAGTTTCCTGGCCTGCCACTTCATCTCTAGGCAGCAGCAAGTTGTTGGCAGCCCACACGCTAATACAGTGCGCATCTCTGCTTTCCTTCCATGACGCCTGACGCCAGCCTCCATCCCGACTCACCGTGGACATCGGCATGGCACGTGCATATCGACCCGACTCACCGTGGACGATGGCACACGCATACGTCCCAACTTACCGTGGACGTCACACTAGCGACATTGGACTGCCAGCTCAAGTTGGATCGACCTCCGGTCTCGGAGGGGGAGTGATATGGCGACATCTATCGCACCGCCACGAACTAAAACCTAGAACGCGCTATTGAAAGTGTCTTCGGACTTAGCATATATACGATTTCCAACCATCAACGGTTGGACCACGGCCGGTTTCTAGGCATACCGCCTCGTCTGGTGGAGATACCTCCCTTTTCCTCCAAAGAGTGGGAACACACAGTTCCGACATTAATATTTTAATCTCTTGTGAGTTACCTAAACGTCGACAAAGTCTAGTCCAGATCTGTCCAGTCAGTTTATTCAAGTGAAATCACACAGTTTAATCGAGAATAAAAAATTCCCAAACTCTTGAAATTATGATAATTTCTAAAGAGGTCTCTTATTCTGAATGACCCTTAAAGGCTCTTAAGAGATTTTGTTACCTAAGCTTGAACCACCACAACACATACTCATAAAAGGTCCATTAAAGACAATGGAGCTTAAAATTTAGCGATTATGTGTTTGCTTTTTTATATGAATTTGCATATACTCGTATTACATAAAACTATAGTTTGGTATCATATTACCCAGTACCAACTGGTCGCATTACTCTACGACTTATTGCACCTGCAGCTATAAAGCGATAATAATATGTTTGTTCCAGATTATTATTACTTTTGTAATTTATATATTGTAATAATAT
This sequence comes from Coleophora deauratella, assembly GCA_958295455.1. Taxonomy (NCBI): domain Eukaryota; kingdom Metazoa; phylum Arthropoda; class Insecta; order Lepidoptera; family Coleophoridae; genus Coleophora; species Coleophora deauratella. The sequence goes on from OY282406.1 coordinate 3,792,707, forward strand.
GAAGCTCTTAAATGTTTCGAAAGGAATTTTTCCTAGAATTTCCCTCGAATTCGAAATGCCACGAATTAACCCGCGACCTCCTGTTGCAATGCAAGTGAAATAGACCACCAAAAATAACCAAATATGCTACAGGCTTAAAATTATTATTTAAATTACGTGAGCTACTATACTATACTCCATTGCTTTAGATATTTAACTAAATGTAAACAGTCTTGATATGTCTTTTTTATTTTAAAATGCATGTTAAATCTCAAACGAGTAGAATATTATGTTTTTGAAAGAAATGCAATAGAAACTTAGTACCTACGTTTGCAAGAAATATTATAATTTAAACATGTACAATATGAATAAAAAGACAAGTCAAGTTTGTTTACGTTTTGATAAGTACCTAAAAAAATGAAGTATAAGCAATATAGCTTAACAATTTAACATGTAAGTACCTAAGTATACTTTAAAATCTAAATTCGGTATAAAATCTCCTCTAGCTCTTCGTTTCGCTACGCAAAAGTTTCTTTTTAACGCCGTCTTATTTGCAATGCAATCAGGGTATTCAGGGACCGCTTTAGATGCTATCCCATCCCTTTAGGATAGCTTTAGTGATTACATTTGAATTAAATGTGAATAGATCTTATTAGATTGACAAAATATTGTAGTTTGATAGTTGATTAAAAGCGAAAATTAAGCATATGACTGAATGACTTTGTCATTTGGTTTGCGGTCGTGACTTCAGATCTAGGATTTAGGATCGGTCCCACCTAAGTCAAACATTCAAGTAATGTGAATTTTGGGTTTGATCTTTGTTTCGATGCTTAAATCTTTAAATGGATATATTTAAACGTATTTAAGTATGTATACAGGGTGCTAAAAGTACACTCCCAGAATAAACAGGGTGTTTAAAAAACTTTATGAAACTGAGCAACTTTGGCTAAGGCTAACTAAATAATGGACAATTTATCCCGAGTATGTAAATAAATTAAAATACGTGTCTATTTTACAATACTTTATCTTTTTTATTACTCATAAAAATGTATGTTGCAAGCTTGAAATGTTGTCACTTGTAATAAAACTATATAAATAAAATAACCGGGAAAATTTAATTTTGTTCCGCAAGGCGTTCTTTTAAATTTATTTTGAAACTTTATTACATTTTTATTCTAGGCTTCAGCGTAAGTGAATTTTATAGCTAGGTCATAAAATGTAAGATGAAAAGTCTTCGCAGCTTTGGGAACTAACATGATTTCTTTTTGGTTATTAAAGAAAGTTCAGACAAGTCTTTTTGCGGAGGCGTGATTCTAATATTCGGCTTCTCATCTAAATACTCACTCTATACAAAATAAAACCATCTCTCCACATACATTTCACAATTTAGCTTATTAACTGATAAATTTGATTTGAAAAAAGTAGTTTCTATAATATTCAGGAATTGAAAGTTATATGGTATTGTGAGTGGCAAACCTATTCATTTTCCATTAGGAAATAGTGTAAAAATTTTACATTAACTTTATTATTTTTTAAAATTTTTACACAGCAATCAATCGGGTTCCCTACGTGAAATCGAAACCTATTAGAAACAACTGATAATATTTTAGACTAAAAAGTCTTTATTCAAATATAAGAAGCCTGTCCAACGAAAGTTGTTCCAAAAAAATGGCGGCATTTTTAAAAATCTTCAGCTGTTAACACCGACTATACACTGAATTAACGCAGTTGATACTAGAAATTTATTATCCATAAATACAAATGTTTTTTTTTTAATTTTCAAAATCAGTTTACATGTATTAACCGATTTCAAAAAAGAAGGTTATCAAATTGATATGTATGTATGTAATATTGTTGAAATTTCATTATGAGAAATTGTACCTGTGTTAATCTATTTGGGCTTCAACACATGAACTATTTCTGCCACTTTGAGTTTTGATTCCTCATCTTTAATACTTTTTGAAAAGAAATAACCACGAAATTAAATAATATACTGCGAGAACTCTTGTAAGAATGCTAAAAAGAATCGTAAAGTATCAAAATGTTTCAAAACGTCAACAGTTGACAATCTTAGAATGTTGCCATATTAAAGTTTAAAAAAAATCGTGGTCAGCTGTAGTTGGATAAACTCTACGAATTCCGAACGAGAGTGTAATACATATTTTTGGGCATAGATAATGTGTGATTTGTGCTCACAGCTATATTGAAATACGTTGTCATACTTAAGATATACTTAAATATACTGAAGTGGCAGTGGGCGGGGCACACAGCTCTTAGAACAGATGGCCGTTGGGGCATTAAAGTTCTCGAGTGGCGACCGCGCACTGCAAGACGTAGCGTAGGGGTGCTACACGGTCGCCAACAAGCACCCCAACCAAGGTGACAATCGTTGTTTCCAAAGAAATTTGGTCACCAACCACGGTCTACACGGTTGGAAACAAAGAATGTCACCTTGGTTGGGGTGCTTGTTGGCGACCGTGTAGCACTCGTTATATGGGCAAAAGGTCTGAAAAAAGGGTGGCAGTTTCCATTGAGCATAACATCATTTCAAAAGAGTTGTCATTCAAGAGAAGAGTAATATATTGCAAACTCGTGACTATTTTAAGCCCACACATAATTATTTTATCGTGTTTACAATAACCTATTTACAATCCACCTCTTGTATCATAGGCTATTCAATAATAAATTTACTTTCATCATAATCCATTTAAGGTTGGAGCGTACTGCTACACAGTTTGCGTAGCTTCGTAAACATAGCGATGCTTCGTAACTACAGGACCGTTGGTGGCGTTTCGTGTAAGCAGTACCTAGGTAATGCTTCGGTCCAATAAGCAGTAACCTGTTTAGTCTTTCCTAAATGCTGTTATGGGACGGTTACCATGGAAACCCAGTGAGACATTATGTAGAGATAAAATTAAGTTACCTATCGGAGTAAAATTTAACGGTTTGACAAATATTTTAGTCTGGAAAAGTCAGGGATATTATTTAAGAGAGGGGAAATAATACGAAAATATATTTTTACGAAATTCTATTTCTTAGAATATCTAGGTGCTTAAGGTAGAATAAGCAATTACGTATAACATAAACACATATTTTTCAATTTTCAATCGACTTCAAAAAGGAAGAGGTTTTCAATTCGGCTGTATGTTTTTTTTGTATGTATGTTACGCGATTACTCCACCAATTATGAATTGATTTTGATGATTCTTTTTTTGTTTGGAAAGTAGCACTTCAGGTCCCGTATAAATTTTATCGAAATCGTTTCAGCGCTTTTTGAAAAAAAAAAAACAACTATAAAACCAAAATACATAGCAAAATTGTACGATTACGATTGAAGTCGGTTGTTTTTAACGTGTCCAGCATTATCAATAATTATCCGACTACTTGGGTGTCGTTGGGTAGCGGAGGTTAATATTTTTAGAGTGTATGTACTAGTATTTACATTATGAATGACTATTTCATTGCTACTGCCTTAAAAAAAATGGTGTAATAGAATTTGAAGTAATACTGTGTCTCGTCCTGATCCCCTGAGTGACAATTGCTAAACATTACGCAGTTGGATTTTAATCTTCTTGTTGATAATGAAAATATTTTTTATTCGAAGTAGGTAGCAGTGTACACTTTTCGAACGTCATTCTTTTATCTACCTAATACGAGGTTCCTACCACTCGGAACTCGTATACCCACCGTTTCGGGAAGTGTTTGCGGAGTGAGAAGAAACGGCGGGCCCTAAAGAAACTCCCTCCAACACATTTTTTTTAAAAGTCTTATATTCTATTACATCTTCATGCTAGATCAATAAATGAATTATACAATGTCATGACTGTAAATAAAATATAAAAATTTGTTCCCCTAGGCTCAACTGCGAGGCTCAACTGGTTGAGCCTTACCAAAAAAAAATTCCCCACGGCACAACTGGTTGAGCCATTTGTACATTTTTTTCTCATAAGAAAAAATATATTGACGGCTCAACTCTGGTTAGTAGTATGTAACACATTAATTACTGATGACTGAAATGAAGATGTATCAGACCTATCTTATCTCATGTGTGGTGGTATGTTTGTTTTTTAACTAACCAATCTTCAGGATTTTCCAGCCGAAACCGAAACTTCGGCCTAAGTCTCAATTTCAGCCGTTTTGAAAGTTTTCAGTAGCAACAGTCTGGTTGCCTGTAATACTTCGTGTTCAAAAGTACCAGGAGAGCATAACCGAACAGAAGGTAGATAGTGCCGGATTACTCTTTGAAAGCCAGTGGTCGGCATAATTTTAGCAGGCAAGGGCCACATCATAGAGATCTTAAGGCCACATAGTAAGAAAATGAAATGAAGGCGGGCCGCACTTATTTCATTATATCACTATGTGGCCCTTGTTTGAATAATGTATGTCAGTGTCAATTATAAATATTAAAAAATATAAATATATGTATTTACAATAACATTGTATTCATCGTCAGTTTATTGGCAATAAAAAGTCCCAGGGTTGATTGATTTAAATCAAGTGATTTTTTATTTAAATCAATGATTTAAATCAAAGTTGTATTTTTTCCAAGAAATTATAAAGTTATAAAATAATATTATGCACATAAACTAAATTATGGACCTATAAAAATTGGGAAAGAAAATACTTGTGAAAATTATAAAGTGTAATTTTTATTTTTACAGCTTCAAATAAAAAATACGATTATATTTAAATTTAAAAATCGTACGTAGGTAGCGCTGTCTTGTTTACTACCCTAGCTAATGACGTCACGCACGACCGAAACATCATGGTGGCTAGCGTTAAATACAAATAACAAAAAATTGTGATGAAACAAAAATTTTTGGATTTTCGAACTTTTCCCTTTACTGGTGCTATAAGACATTGCTTCCTGCCAAATTTCATGATTCTAGGTATACGGGAAGTACTCTATAGGTTTTGATTCCCATGCGAGTGTCCAAATATGCGGCATAAATGGCCGTATCTCTTGATTGCGTTGGCATAGAAGTTTGATTTTTCGCTTCAAGGGATTGCTGGCCTGATTATTTGATATACATTTCAACTTGATACATCTACGCGTACCTGAGAAAAAGGGTTTTGACAGACAGACGGACGGACAACAAAGTGATCCTATAAGGATTCCTTTTTTCCTTATGAGGTACGGAACCCTAAAAAATGGTGAAAATCCCTATTGTTTTGATTGGTCACAAGTCGCAACTTCGCAACACAATGAAATAGTAGATTTGGGGAAATCCCGTTTTCAAATGCGACATGAATGTTTCTTGGGTAGAAAAATAGTAGAAATTAATAAAATTATTGTAAAATATCGGTTGTGTGTGTGTGTGTGTGTGTGTGTGTGTGTGTGTGTCAGTTTCTAGCGCCAAGACCACTGGACGGATTTGGATGAAATTTGGGTTAGGGCACTATTTTGTTAATATCTTAAGCTGTTTTTATTTTTTTTTAAATTGCCATCATAGTAAAAACACTTTAAATTTTTTTGTTCAAAAATGGCTTACGATTTTGATGAAACCTTATACAATACTTATAAGGTCTTCCAATATGCCTTAACGACTGCCATCTAGGGATAGCAGCCAGTATTACCAGCAGATATTATAGATATTATTATTATGACGGTGACTGTAGTCAGTGAACCTATATGATCAACGCGACCACGCAAGCCCACTGAGTCACGGCCAACGTACCTTCCGAAGTACGAAAACGGTAAAAATAAATTCTTTCATCCAAGTTATGACCGTGTCTATAGTCAGTTAACCTGCATTATCGACGCGACCATGCATGACCACTGAGTCACGACCAACAACGGCTTAACTACCTTGCGAAGCACGGAAATGGTCGCGATAAATGCTACTAACAGTCAAACCCATCCTGGTCATGAAAGTGTCTATAGTCAATTAACCTGCATGATCGATGCGACCACGGAAACACACAGAAAGTAGAGACCTTTCTTACATTTACGGCAAATACACAGTCAAGATATGATGATATTTAGATCCCTAACTTGAGAAATTATTGGTACCCCATACAAACTTTCAGCCCCTATTTCACCCCCTTCAAGTTTAATTTTTACAACAAACGTACCCTATATCCTTCTCCAAGGTCCCATTTATTTATGTACCAAAATTCATCAAAATCGGTTCAGCGGTTTAGGCGTGAAAACGTAACAGACAGACAGAGTTACTTTCGCATTTATAATATTAATGTAAGTATTTAGTATTTATTTATTATTAGTATGTAATTATAGTATATAGTATGGATTCTCAAGCGTTTGAGCCTAAGGGAATTGGTTGAGCCGTGGGTAATAATATTACCATACATTTGCTACACTAGAAAACCAGTTGTGCCGTGGGGTTTTTTTTTTTGGTAAGGCTCAACCAGTTGAGCCTCGCAGTTGAGCCTCGGGTGATAATCGAAAATAAGAATAAAGAAAGAAAGGATTCAAAAGAGATAAAAGTAAAAATTATTTGTATTTGTTAGATTTTATAGGTTATTAAATAAACTGACAAATCGAAATACGTAAAAACTAGTTGCCAATTTAACCTTTTTAATTTGTTTTATCCCTAATTTCTATGATTAAATTACGTAGAAAGGCGATAATGAAGCACCCACATGTTTCTATTCTTTTTTAATAAACTGGTAATAGAAAAATCCATTAAGTACTATAAGAAATTACCACTTTTGCAACTGCACTGAAGTCATATTACAAACAGGCGCGGATCCAGGGGGGGGGCAATGGGTGCAATTGCCCCCTCCCTGAAGCCTGACCGAAGTACTAAAACTTCTACAAAATGCAAATTAATAGAGGTATTTCTTAACTATTCAAAAAATTTCGCACTCGCTACGCTCGCGACTTTTTATATTAATGGTCTAATCCATCGACCTCTTCATAAATACGGGTACACTGAAAATTTGCCCCCCCCTGAACGAAATCATGGATCCGCGCCTGATTACAAAAGTTTCTTAGTTGCGTGAGCAGAATCCCACCTGTTCATATTTATTATACCGATACCAAAATTCCGATACCAAAATTCCGACCCTTTAACCTTACACTGCTATTAAACATTCTTTCACCGAGTAAGCCTATTACTTGCGCAATCAGAAAGATCGACACGATAGGTCTCGTACCTCTAAATTAATTGCCAATAATTTAATAATAATGAGGCCTTTTTAAGGTAGAACCTCAGCTCGCTCACTTAGCATTTAACAGTTAGTGCCTCGTTAGATTAAAGATATTTATTTTAATTTAGGTTCGAACCTGAGCATAAGAGAAATTGAAGGTCTGAGTGCCATTTATGAAGGTGCTGGCTTTACCTCCTAAGAGATTAAGTCAAGATAAAAAGTACCTTTTCTCTCACAATAGAGGTTAAAATTTTTCGAGAACAATCCTAATGGAGTAATACCATTCATAAGCGATTTTGTCATTAAAGTTAAAAAATATATATTTTAATCTCTACACTATGATATAGTTTAAGCTTAAATACTGAAAAAAGAAGCTCACAATATGTAAAGAGAAAAAAAATCGTAATGAATGGGTACCATTTATGTCTTTTTTTCTTTCTTTTTACCATTTGTGTTTTTGTCAGTAAAGTTCTTTTTTAAATCATCCTTTAAGTTCAATCTTATGAAAACACTGAAAAAAACTGAAACACCGAATAGGTATGCTGATTTATAAATATCAGAATTTATGTAAATTAAAAATTTGAAAAGTGAAAAGTGAAAATCGATTTGTGGCGATCGTGGAAAAGGCACGTTGCATAGTGATTTTGTATTAGAGATTTCAATATAAGAATCTTATTCGCAATACATACAAAAAATTAAATACATTTTCTACTAACAAGCTGTTAATTCCCTGCCAACTTCTTCGATTCTCATACAAAGGGCTTTGCCTAGTTTGGGGATCGCACGCCAGGTAAACTAATTGTAAACTACTTTATATTTGGCAAATAAATAATTTTATACGTTATTTTTCAAATTTTCATAGTTTTTTTTATGTGATAAGTGGCAAACCAGCAGACGGATCACCTGATGGTAAGCGATACCGCCGCCCATAGACACCCGCAACACCGGAGGAGTCACAAGTGCGTTGCCGACCTTTGAAATGGGGGATGGGGGAATGGGGAAGGGGGGGGGGGGGTTGGGCCTCCGGTACCCTCAATCACTTGGCGAAACACAACAAGCGTTGATTCACGCTGGTTTCCTGTGAGGCCGTGGTATCACTCCGGTCGAGCCGGCCCATTCGTGCCGAAGCATGGCTCCCCCCACGTTGTAGGTTTCTTTCATCTAAATTTTAAAAGCCTACAATGCTGTAGAAGCCTTAAATCTACCACGTAAATGTGGCAGTTCTTGGACCATCCTGCATATTAATTCTCCGACCATACTTATTAAAACATTTACCATTTAGATCTAATTTCGCTAAAGTCTTTGAGGATCCCTTTCAAAATGGCTTAATAAATGAGAACTTTCAGTATCCTTGCCGCAACTAAGCGAGAAGCATAATTATTTAATTGCTCGAGCCTTATACCGCACGTAGGATTATATAGGCCCCACATCAAGGAGAATTCACGCAATATAATGCTAAAGCGCCCGTTTCACAACGAAAAAGTTGATTATCGAAATCTCACTAATTTCACTCATATTATAAATGCGAAAGTAGGTATGGATGTTTGTTTATTTGTTTGTTCCGCTTTAACGCTGAAAATAGTGAACGGATTTGGATGAAATTTGGTAGGTTTTTTTTTTTTTTAATTAAAAGTTTGAGTGCGTTTGACTACATCTCACCTGATGGAAAGTGACGATGTAATAGATAAAGCACTTGACTAACACATAGGATACTTTTTATCCCGGAAAACTTGAAGGTACAAGGAGGAATGGCTAAAAACAAAAATTTTTACTTCGCCACTTGATGGCGCTGCTGCCTTAAATCTCTCTGTATGCAGTTCTGAAGTCTGCGCAGACGAAGTCGCGGGCGGAAGCTAGTATCAAATATATGCAAGTTGTTGTTAATGCTATGTATATGTAAGTTAGACAGCATAAAACAGAAACAATTTAACTCTAAGAAGAGGAAGAGAAAGGAGAATCTCGATTTTTTTTAAATGTCCTCATCCTAACTAATATTTTAAATGTCATGCACGTATCCTTCCCAAGTAGCATTTCGAACTGTATAAAGGCTGTAGTATAAAATAATTTTACACTTAACGCTGTATTAGATCGCTGTATAAAGGCTGTGTAGCGGGCTACACAGACCTTCTAATTCCAAAAGGGGCCCCAAATTAGACAGCCGTGGGTGTACAAACAGCTGGTTAACGGCTGTACTATCGCAGTACTAAGGCTGGCTTAAGGCGTAATTAGATACCATTATACAGCGATAGTTCTCCAAATAAGAGATTTTTATTCTTACACGGAGCCTAAGGTTGACTAAAGGACTTAAAATTATCGTTTAAACTTTTTGTTACTCCATAATGATAGTTTTGTGTGAACTCTGCAGCGCACCAGACATCCCATTTTGTGAAGTGAATTTTGTGGTACATATCGGTAAGTATTCATTTTCAATTTATCTGTTGTTATTTTGCTTGCGGCTTCTACTTCTCCGTGAAAGTGTATATGTATTATTAACAAAAAACTCACGCGCCCTTGAAATAAATACATAATGGTCAAAAATTAAATATTGTTGGAAAATTCAGAGTACTACCAGTCGTTACAAATCAACCTAAAATCGATTCTGACATTCAAATATGCTTTTCTATTGACAATTTACTAATTCTTTTGTTTATGTCTTCGAAATTTACTAAGTTAACGACAAAAATATTTGGTGTATAAATTCATAGGTTAGTTTTTAATGGCGTCCTAACTTAAACAGCCGTGGCTCTTCAAAAATTCTAATAGGAAGCTATTTGCTGAATTATGGCAAAATTTTAGAATGCATGACAGCTTAAAGAGTAGTCGTATCTGTATATCGGAATTTATTTATTCCAGCGGCTGCTTAGAAGCGAAAACCAAGTCCATATAACCCGTGTACACCGTTCACAATATAGCGCATAAATGAGTAACCTGTTTAACCCTTTGGAAACACTTTCGGAAGAATTATCTTCTCCTGTGATGCCATAAGAGCACTAACGGCTGAACTATAGGTTAAACCTACACTCATAGTGTTGGATTTAAAAAAAAAAAGAGTACGATTAAACTCTTACGCAGCCGAAGGAGTGTTTCTACACCGTAGTAAAGACCCTGGCTGTATAGGGGTTTCCGAAATGACCATTAATCAGCTGTTATCAAGCCATATATGATGGCTTTAAAACAGAATAAGTTTACACCAATATCCAGCAAACAGAAAAAATCAATGCTGTTAAACAGAATGGAGCTGTGAAAGAGTGTAAACTAAGAGCTCTATCCAGTCGTTAGGCAGCTCTAGTCGTCAAATTCTGCTTATGGTGTATTTTCACACTAGATGCTGTCTATAAGCAATTTCCAATGCTCTTTAAAAGCAAAAAGTAATAATTTCGCCAGTATACAGCCCTTAACCAGCTGGACTGTATAAGACTACCAAATCTTGCTCTAATACAGCTGGAGACATTTTTGTACTCTCTTGTCCATCGACTATACAGTCGTCAGCTGTTAAAGAACTGTATATTGGATTTTTTTTCAGCCTAAATGTTACTTGGGTTGTGATATGGAGGAGGACATACGCTAACTTTTATCAAGATTCTTCAAGCTATTCATAAAATTGTTTGTGAGCAAAGCTACAGAAAGCTAGTAGTCAAAGGTAAAAGTAAAGGAACAAATTACCCTCGGTCGGTCATCTGGATTAAAACAAAATGTTCCTGTGCCGAGGGCACCAGTGACTGGTTGTATCGTATTACAGAAACAAATAAAAATTTTCGGCCAGCCCACACAAAGTTAGCCAATTAGTCGCAGACAATCAATAATAATCAATTTGTATGGGAAGCTCAAAAAAATCTGTATTTGAATCTATCCAGCGCGGTCATAGCCTGCTATGACAGAAAGCTAGTAGTCAAAAGTAAAAGTAAAGGAACAAATTACCCTCGGTCATCTGAAACAAAAAAAAATTCCCTGTGCCAAGGCCACCAGTGACTGGTTGTATTACAGAAACAAATAAAAATTATTGGACTGCCTACACAAATTTAGCCAATCAGTCGCAGCAAGTCGAAACCCAAAAAAAACTGTATTTGAATCTATCGAGCGCGGTTATAGCAGGGCTACTCGCATTTTCACTAAATTGTTTCCGATTGAAATACCTATTTCATTCAATATTTCATTAGGCTTATGGGCCCAAAGGAAAAATTCTGATACCACGACCTGAATTAATATCAAATAATTCCCCGATATTAGAACCCATAAAAGACTATTATTGGTTCGTGATCATGAATTGGAACTCGACTTGGGTTTGTGTAATATAAGGATCTCGTAAATAAGCAGGGTCTCATAAAAATAGGTGTAAGAACTTGGGCTTTTATTCATTCAAAGACAAAGTCAAAGTCAAAATATTTCAAAGTCAAAATATTTTTTATTTAAGTAGATGCTGTTATAGTGCTGAACAAAAAAGGATCTTGGTACAAAATTGGTAAAACAGCTGATCATTTTAATGAAGCGTTTTTTGCGATTTCAGCTGATGTTAGTCTTTTTGTTATATACATGCTTAGAAACAAGTATATTTGTAATGGCGTCTGTAAACACATCCAGCCTATTCGGGTTAAATATGTGGACTTATATTGTCGTAAACGATAATGGAATTCCATTATATACTCCTATCTTATTACCCTTCAACAGAAAGTTACACAACCATCTGGAAAATGAATATGAGAATTACAAAAATTCTGGTACACCTTTTTTTATTAAAGAATTTGATAAAATCTCACCCGATGTTCGGGTACTATATTTTATATGAATATAAAATCTCGGATCACACCACTCTCCGTAGCTATTTATATAACCGTTATACAGGATGTTAAAAAAATGCCTTTGAACTCGGAAAGGGCTTACTCAGAATCAAGTATAGAATACATGAAAAATTTTATTCCTGTATTATATACTTGATTCTGAGTAACCTCTAAAAATTTAAAACCCATTTTTTGACACCTGCATAAATAGCTACGGAGAGGGCGCTAAGTATAGCCAAATTGCAATATTCAATTCAAATTCTTGAGATAATGCTTAAAGCTATCACCATGGAAAAAATATATAATATACTTGAAACAATTATAAAACAAATTGTCTTGAACAGAATCATAAAAATCACAAAAACTATGATGAAAAAAAATATCCTGTAAACCCTGTTTTTTGTATTAATTGCAAATTCGCTCGGAAACAAAATATTTGTTTATGTTTAAACCAACACCCAAAAATCGGCCATTTTAATACCTTTATTTTAACTTGAACGGATTTTTTTTATCTTATTTGAAATCCAAGAAAAGTAATAAAAACATCAAAATCTCGAGAATTTTGCGTTCGGCCTTGATGTAACCGCTGCGATGGTACTCGCACTGATCTGAACTTAAAATGAGTGGTGTTACGGTCGATATTATATTATCATGCATCGACCTTCTCAGATTGAGTGCACTTCCCCCCTTAATAGCATTATACAACACACACATATTTTTGAGATTAGTAATTGAACTCGTTGGGATAAGTTTATTAACAAAGGAGTCAGTTTAATTGTAAATAGATTCTGATTCTGAGTATCGTAGCGAGCTATACCATCTTCTTGCTACAAAGTAGTATCTATCACAAGTTGTGTACCACTATACTTATCCTTGATAACCGCACCATATTTTTATGGCAGCACTAAAACAACAATCAAAACATGCAGTAAATACTTTGAAACGAAAAAATGGGTCATAAAACGAATCTGGGTCGAAAGAAAAGTGACTCTGAACGCAAACAATGTTTTTTCACTATGGGACATTTTTTAATGAAAATGTAGCACTCTTCGTTTTGGATCTAATTGGGATGTATGGCAACGAAAGTGTTTCTTTTAGGGTTTCGTACCAAAACGGTGCTACAGAACCCTATCACTGAGTTCACACTACGCTATCTGTAAGTCCGAGTTCTAATGACTGTATCTTTTGAACCGTAATGAAGTTTACCTTTGCAAACCAATCACACTAACTGCAGGGGTTATTGTGTGGATTACCACACACGGGAACTAAGTCCGGATTGGTGGAGGTCGTGTGGCTAGTGGCCAGCCCCAGTATCAGAAATTTTTAAACCCCAGGGGCCTTTTAGGCGACTTGAAAACTTATAAATATAGGTTAAAGACTGCAAACCAGTGATATAACAATCGACATCAATGGATTACCGTCTCTTGCGAAGAACGAAAAGGGTCGAGATAAATACCACTAACAGTCAAATCTATGCAGGTTGTGACCGTGTCTGTAGTCAGTTTATCTGCCTGAACGTCATGACTAAGTGTCACGGGTTATAAAGGCACGTAAGTTGAATGGGTCCGACCGCTTCTCGTAATTCCAACTGAATAAAACATTGCCGTTTATCATAGAAAATAAATTAAATCGTTTTTTTAGGGTTCTGTATCTCAAAAGGAAAAAAGGAATCCTTATATTATAGGATCATTTCGTTGTCCGTCCGTCTGTCCGTCTGTCTGTCTGTCAAGACCCTTTTCTCAGGAACGCGTAGACGTATCAAGTTGAACATATCAAATAATCAGGTCTACAATCCCTTAAAAATTGTGATGTAACAAAAAATTTATAGTTTTCGGACTTTTTCCTTTACTTGTGCTATAAGCATTGCTATTTGCCAAATTTCATGATTCTAGGTCAACGGGAAGTACCCCATAGGTTTTGATTCCCATGCGGCATAAACGGCCGTATCTCTTGATTGCGTTGGCATAGAAGTTTGATTTTTTCACAGCTTCAAGGGATTACAGGCCTGAGAATTTGATATAGAGTTTAAGACATTTGTGATTATGAATTTATACGGAACCCTCGGTGCGCGAGTCCGACTCGCACTTGGCCGGTTTTTTACTATACATACGATGTTAAAAGGGATCTCTCTCTCTCTTACCGTGTGGCACAATTTGACCGTCCAATCCACAAGGTATAGGCGGCGGTTGCCTGGTGTTGCACTTATCATCACCCTTGGTCACGTGTAGGGCATTTAAGATTTACACCTACGGACGTGTGCAACGCGACCATCTTACACATCTAGAAATCAGATGTGCAGGTTTCCTCACGATGTTTTTCTTCATGTTAAAGCAGTCGGTATGAAAATGCACGTAAGTTTCGAAAAACTCATTGGTGCACTGGCCAGGATTTGAACCCGAGACCTCTGGTTAGGAGGACGGAGTCACTAAACGCAGAGCCACCGACGCTTTAAAAAAAAGGATAATAAAAGCTTATTGAAATTAAATTAAATTAAACTTATTTAAAAGTTTGTGTGATTTTTTAAAAGTCGAAAGTAAAGCGACTAATTAACAGCCGCACAAGGATGAGACGGATTCGCGCTTAGGACATCGATTTATATAAAGGACACGCCCAACGGAAGCGACAAATGGAACTGTTTTTTTGGCCCTAAAATATCAATCATTTGTCGCGTCCGTTGGTCGTGCCCTTTATATGACCATCGAAATGTGTGTGTACGTGTACTGCTACTGCGATTAAACTTTTTTCATTTAGTTTCACTTAAAAAGTAAGCCATTTATTCAAAGAATTCTAATATCAGTTTTAGGGCTAATCAAATAGCGCCATTTTTCGCTTCCGTTGGGCGTGTCCTTTATATAAGTCGATGGTTTACGATTCCAACCAGAAAGAAAACACATTTTTTGTTAAACACACAACAAAAATATATATCGTGGGGTAAGGAACCCTCGGTGCATGAGTCTGACCTGCGTTTGACCGATTTTTTTTCAGTTGTAGTGAATAGAGATTTATATTTCGTGTAAGGTTTATTTTCATGGCTGACCAAACTTGGTTTTTTATGAGTCATCTAAGGAGATACACACACGGCCCTGTAGGAAATTAATGTATTTAGTATGTACCTATCACTGTAAAAGCTTAAGCATAACTTAAGCTAACATAGCTTAAGCTTAGGCATCATCTTGGTAAATCTTAGGTTTTACTAGTAAATCTTGGGATTTACCGACATGGTTAGGTTAGGTTGGAATTTTACCATAAACAGTTGGTAAAACATTTTTTGGCGTCGCGGGTTCGATTTCCGGCGGGGTCCAACTTTGTAGTACTCGGTTTGGTTCGTGGTAGGGCATTTTCTGAGCCCGTCTGGCTAGCTACCACCATCTTATCTAAGTCTTGCAGCCAAACATCAATGCTAACAGCATTGATGTGTTCCGGCATGAAGATAAGATAGCCAGTTCCCCATTGCGTTGGGGAATCTTGGTAAGCCCGCATCCATCTTCGGCATCATCATCACTTACCACCAGGTGAGATGACGTGGCAAGGTCTTACCTATTAAGGGTAAAAAAAACTTGGGATGTAACGTAATTCGGGCTTTTACAATAACCTATGCATCAAAATTACGCTGAATCGAGTTTAATTAAATTATTGTAATTATACTATACAGTTATATGCTCAAAACTTAAATGGGAACAAACGGGCAGAGTGGGACAGAATTTGTCACAGTATGGGACGGAAACGCTGAACACTTTTATTTGTCAGCTTTACTTTTCGTACCTACCACGCTGAAAATGTCCTCGAGTTCGTTTCAGTAGTCAACATCTTTCTAAACACCTCGTGGTCTAGTCGTCTTGGTCTTTAACACATCAGAGGGTCGCGGGTTCGATTCCAGGCGGGCTCCAACTTTGTAGGACTCTGTTTGGTGCATGGATTCTGGTGGTAGGGCATTTTCTTAGCCCGCCTGGCAAGCTAACACCATTTGCTGGGGCGTTGGGAAACCTTGGTAAGTCCGCTTCCATCTTCGGCATCATCATCACTCACCATCAGGTGAGATGATGCCAAGGACTTATCAATTAAAAAAAAAAAAACAATTTTGACACAAAAAAGAAATGCGTCGAAAATATTTTCATACCTGTCTCGTGTTTGTTGTCAGGTACGATATGTTAAGATAAGATAAATCATACCTAAATTGCCTCGAAGGGTGAGCGTGATTTCGTGCTAATATTTATGCGTATCACATTTGCCTCTTACGGAACATTTCACGTAAGTGGCTGTTGCGCCGAGAGATTGCTTCAGCTCAAAATTTACATCAAAGGGGACGCAATTTTGCCTTATCCTAATCATTTGGCATTTTTGGCACTTGGCACTCAGATGATGGATGAATATTTTGCTCATTCCATAATAATTTTCTTAGTGGCCCTGAACATAGTAACGAATATCACTTCGTCGATGATTTACTTATCGAATTGCGTCCTGCATTGAAAGATCGTCGATTACCGTCAGATCATATCGAGTTTCATTCTAAATATATATAGATGTATAGGAAAAGGACTACGAGCTCCCAAGTTCTGTTAAAAAGCAATCGAGAAAATGAATGAACAAAAAAATCTTACGACAAGAACATAAGAAACTATCAATCAATCAATCAATCCAGTCGTATTCTTTATTTTTGAAGGTTGTGTCCATCTTGAAGTGACTTTGTGGAGGGGTTAAGTATTTTTCACCATGCATTTCTGTCCTCAGCTTGCTTCAGAGCGCCCGATACGGTCAGTTCTGTGATAGTTTTGACCTGGTCAGCCCAGCAGCTTGGTGATCGCCCTCTCGGTCGTTTTCCCTCTACTTTGCCAATCATTAATAGCTTTTCAAGATTGTCTGGCTCGCGCCTAGCTACGTGGCCGATGTAGCTGAGCATTCTACAAACTATACGGTATACACGGTTTAATATTGTAAAATTGTTTGGACTCCCCATAAAAAATGCCCAATCCTTTGATCAATTTGTGTGGAAGGTCCAATTTTGCAATTGCAATTTTTTTGCAATTTCAGGAGTCTTGAAAAATTAGATGTTTCGTTTTATTAGAATTTGTTTAATATTCTAGGAGTTTGGCATATAAAAATTGACTGACTACTGCTACTGCTACTGACCACTGATCCAAGATTCGTGGGTTCGATCCCTACCCGGGGCAAACATTTCTGTGATGAGCAGATTTGTTTGCTCTGAGTCTGGGTGTATTATACGTGTATGTTGTATTTAAACGTATACATGTATGTATATCAGTCTGGTTGCTATAGTACAGGGAATCCTAGTTTGAGGCCAGATGACCGTGTCTGATTTGTCCCGGATATATATTTAATAAAGATGAGTGATGTGATGAAGACTATACTATACGTATTAAACGGCGACTACTCGACACAGCGTATTCGAGAATACGTACAAGCTCATCGTGCATATTTGTTCTTATTTGTTTTTTATGTGCGAAAAATTCCCGTCCTTATTTGGTGACGAATAAAATGCGATGACGAGGGTGCGTGGCCAAGATCGAGGAGCAGAGTACGTGCTAGAAATACCCAATGCTAGAATATTACAATTTGTTGTTTATTAAAGTGGAATTGATGATTTTTTTTAGTTTTGTTATGGCTGTCCATGAATAAAATCAAGTACATTGGTTTGTGAATTCAACGTGTCTTCGAATGATGTTAACTGCGAAAATGTGACCCAAATATGATCTACTAGTCCTCGGTATATCATGACTAAAGCCTAAGTGGGGTTGGTTGCCGGGACTCTGTACCGAGCATACGTCTGTTGAGTTAATTTTACAGTTATACCGTTTTAGAATAGTTTCAACGTTATTTAAGAGATGGAGAAATAGCTGTGATCCCGATTCCGAGATAAGCGATAATAAGAAGAGGATTCACTCGGGAGACAGCTCCGTTTTCCGAGTTCCAGCAGCAAACCACCACGTGGAGCGTCTTTCAGTGTCCATCACCCTTAGAGCCGTGACTTTCACTTGATTTTGGCGTTTCGCCATTATTTTTTATGAAGATTTTCCCATTTTTCACTGGACATTGGCAAAATCACTCTTGATATGTGATGTGGAATGCCAAATAGAAAAATAGAATAGAAAGCCCAAGTGAATCTTATAAAGATTAAAATGATAGCTGTCAAACTCGAATTCGATACAACTGTTGCTAAGAAGGTTTTTATCAGGGATGTTGCGGATGCAGATGTTTTAAATCCGTGGATGCGGATATTTAAAGGCTCATATCCGCGGATGCAAATGCGGATGCGGACCTTAAGATTTTTTAAAGAAAATTTGTATGAGTGCGCACTCATAAATAAAACAAAAAGATACTCATCCCATTTTTTTATTAAAATTCTTCTTCTAAAGGTTTTGGGTTGTTGTTTTTTGTGAATATTTTTCGACTGTGCTTGTTTTATTTATTTGGTTTGTTGTGCGTTGTTTGTTGAATAAATGTTTCTCTATATCTCTGTCTGTCTAAACTGGGTTCTTAAGTTTTTTTATGAAAAACTCAATTTAAGCGAAGTTTTGGAACAAAAAATGATTTATTAATGAGTAAAATCTCACATTAAAAAAATGCTGCAACTTTTTTTTACACCTTGTACAAAATTTTTCATGTAACTACTCGTACATGATACTTAACAAATTCGCATAGACAAATTATACCACTCATCGAGTGGCATAATTTATCTATGCTATCCACAGGTATGTTATAGATAGCGGTTTCCTAGTGTTCTATGCGTCAAGAGATTCAGATCTGGCTGAACGTGTAGGTATGGAAGGAACGTGTAGGAATGGCAGATATCATTCAAAAACAATGAATTCGCATAATACTTGTAAATTTTATTTCAAAAATGTGTCACGTTATATAAAACATATTGCTTTCAATTTTTTTCTCCTTGCGCCCTAAATATATAGGATATTTAAAGTGACAGAAGTGTCATGGCACCTCACGTGCCAAAGCTAAATTGACTCTTATTTGAATCGCAACCAAGTTAACAGGCGATATTTAAAAAAAAGAGTAAGACCCGTCAACTGGAGCTTCTACAGTCTAGTACGTAATAGTTCCATGCTACAGTCCGACTACGATCTTTTGGCAGGTAGTGAAAAGCCGGAACTAATGCCGTAATCTTGAAAAATGACACTATTTGTATGAAATAAATGTCAGATTTGCAACAAAAACGCCCTCCTGTCAATGTCATCCGCCTGCCAAAAGATCGTAGTCGGACTGTATAATGCACAGACTTACACCCCGCGCGGCGCGACGATGTAAAACTTCTTTTACTCTATGATTACTCTGAACAACGTTCTATGACACTGTAATCACAAATAGACTCAACAGCCTATAGCGACTTTACTGCTAGGGTACAGGTCTCTCCACATAAATTGGGCAGGTACCACCAGGTTATGCCCTACTCACACGGGGGCCAAGTCCTGATTCTAGTCTGGGTTGAAATAAAATCCCTCCTTACGTGCACGTATACCCCTTAAGAAATGTACTCCCAATTTTTACTACTAGTTATGTCAGTTTTAATTTATGAAATCTCATTGGTACAAACTATTTATAGCCTGCAAGATTAAATTGTTGGGTGACATTGTGGGTGACCAATAGGCGTCCTATTCACAGCATCTGTGCCCCGGTACGTGAGGGCACTACTGCGCTGCATTTCAACTGTACAGTGTGAAAGCTTATTCTACCCTCATAAAGAAGCTCCACATACGGAAACTCCATATATTATACTTTGCGGCCTTTTTTCTTATGAGGGCAGTATCCTCGTTGAGAGGAGTTTATCTCTAGCATTCTCGAAAAAATATGTAGTTTAAAAGTTAACAGAAATCTTTGAGACTCTGTCACTTTAAAATTATTATAATTTTTTAAGGAAATCTGCCAAATCACAAAAACTAACATTCGTTTCAAGGGCGTGTTTACAAAATTTAATTAACTTTGGTTAGTTAATATTTAATTAATAAAGGATCAATGTTCGTTTGTATGTAGTGCACTCTAGTGTGGCTTAATCTTAAGTGTGGCTTCTTCTCAAATTTTTGATTTTCCTAGAACCCTGGAAGCAAAAATTAGGCTTCTGGCTGAACTGAGCACATTGACAAACCAATTTCTTATGGAAAAGTTTCTATGTAAAAGTGTTACGGTTAACAGAAAAAATATATATTACTTACCCTTATAATTATTTAACTGTTCAAAAACAATGCACATTTATTGCAGAATATTCATGTTTTCCATAAAACAATAACATACAAATTATCTATTATCATTAATTCAGAAAAGCTGTAAAATTCAAGTTGCTTAATTTCACGAGTAAAGAGGTTTGCAGATATGCATCAGTCTCGCTGGGTAACTTTTAATATTGCAAGCGTTTATAATAAACTCGTATGCTGCAATTTAGCTTTCAAAGGCCGGCAACGCACTTGTGACTCCTCTGGTGTTGCGGGTGTCTATGGGCGGCGGTAATCGCTTACCATCAGGTGATCCGTCTGCTCGTTTGCCACCTCTGCCATAAAAAAAAGCTGTATAGGTAGCGTCCAATTAACGACACTACAACCGTAGAACAACTTTTGAAGCGACGACGAACTGCACTTTCTTTCTTCAAAACTGAATACGTATAAGCAGTCTTTTGTCGAAGCTTGATTGGTTGAACAATAAGGAGCTCTCGAAAATCTGCTCGTGACAGAAAACAATTTCCCCCAAAGAGCCCTCACGAGAAAATGCTACTTTCGATGAAATATTTATTTGGCTTTTTCATTGTTTGTTTTTCTAACTTTATTACTTTAGGGAATATGAGTATTAGAGTTGAGCCTAAAAACTCGAAAAGTGCCAAGTCGATGTTGGGTCTGCGATATTATTAATATTAATTAATTCAACAATTTCTAAGTGACTGGAATTATTTTGCCGGTTTCTTTATTTACTATTGGTAAACCCCTGCTTTATCTCACCTGACTGTAAGTGATGATGATGCCAAGGATGGAAACAGGCGAAGCAAGATGACCGAACACAATAGGGAAATGGCTTTCTTACCTTCATATCAGAATGTACATCAAGATTCTTTAACGCAAATGGTAAACTTTTCTCTATCGTGAAAGGTGGCAAAGTACTTACAGTTTATCTGATGGAAACCGCATCCCATGGGCATCAGTAACATAGAATAATTATGTTTTGCCCATCTTAGAAGGATTGCCTCATATGCTGGTTAATTTTCACAACCCAACGAAACACAGCACGCTGCTTGCCGGTAGGAATAGAGCAAGCAGTGGTATAAATATTCAGTTGGGTCTTGTCATGGACCAGTCATGATAAATTCCTACCACTACCGAACTGGTTGCTTTATCGTCAATCTAGAGTACAAAAAATGTTTTAACTTCATAAGATGATGGTAGCTAGACAGATCGGGTTACTACTTACCAAACTAAGGCCCGTATTTATTTACGTTACTCAAGTAAGACTCAAATGGCTACTTGGTTGAGACGAATTTGAGACGCAATCCGGAACTCGAGATGGTTGCTGATTTATAAATAGATTTTGAGACAAACTTGAGTAAGTTCAGATTTCAAGTTCGAGTTTTAGCGTCATGTCAAAAATAGGAATGACTGAATGAACGAAATGAAACATTTCCGATTCCATTAGATTTTACTTACGAATTTATATATTTTTTTGTTTTAAATATGCGTTATTTTCATTATATAATACGTTTATTAACAAGTTAATATGAAATGACTTAAATTTAACCAATTTTTAATATATTTAATTATTATTGTTTGTACTTGAAACTAATAAAAATGTTTCTAGTTCTATCAGCCGAAAGGCGTCCACTGCTGGACTAAGGCCTCCCCCAAGGATTTCCACACAGACCGGTCCTGTGCGCTCGCTCGCAATAAAAATGTTTACTTCGTGACAAAGACAATACTCTGGAATGAAACGTAGTTCTGACAGATACGAATCAACGTCAAAATGAAAAATGTTTTTAAGTGGTTATTGTTCTGTGTTTTTCTTTCGTTTCATTGTGGCATAATATTATCTATAATTATAATACTGCTAATGGTAGTCGAATTTCTTTTCAAATACTTCAGTTTACATAAAATGTAATCGAAATTTCAAAACTCGAATATTTTCTCCATAACTATTCATCACTTTTACGTATATTTCTTGTATTTATCATGAAAATGTCACCACCTGTGCCACTTATTCATCAATATTCGCGTATTTTGTTCAAAATTCCCTATTACGCCATGTCATTTGATAGTAAAATAGCTACTTAAGTCACCAGCAACCCTGACTTGGATTTTGACAGTGTCAAATCCAACTTATGACGCTACTTGAGGCCTGAGTTTGGTTTATAAATACGTGACTTCCTCAACTCAGTTGCGGATTCCAATACGGCCCTTAAGTTACGTCTATAAATTAAAACCTAATCTCAAAACCGAACATAAGACCTGAGATGAATTTGAGTAACGTTTATAAATACGGGCCTAAGTCCCAAAAAGTTAAGTTACTTATGTCAAGCTAGACTACTGGCCATTATGCCCCAGAAGAGGTTAAAATGTGTACAATTTTTGGTGGTCCTTAAAGTACCAGGCTCCTATTAAACGCTCACGTCGACTTCAGCTTAAATGAAAATTAAACAAACCGTTTATAAAACTCCTTAATTTTCATGATAACAATACTCATATTAGAAAAGAAGATCAAATTTCCTTCAATATAAGCTTTTCTTCTCGACATTTCTTACTCACATATTATAAGTGCTTAACTCTTTGTCTGCTACTGTTTTATGAAATTCTAATATGTACCTACTCAGTGATATACATACGGGGTGTAAATAGGCTACTCCTGGACAATTTAACGATGAATTCCGTTTATGAAACTAAACAACTTTTCCCAAGGTACCCATACTAAATTCTCAAATATAAATATTTGACTCTCTATACAGGCTGTTAGGTAAAATAGTACAAAATATTTAAATGGCACTTAGGGGCTATAAAACCTATCACAAATAAAAAAGAGCAAAGTCGAAACTCTTATTAGTTTACGAGAAAAAAGGGTGTAAAGTTGCACTATTTTCTCTCAAATTTCCGCTTCGCACCCACTTTTTCAGGTTGAGTCAGACATACTGAACGCTCACAATTAACCCCAGATTTATTTATTATAAATTTCTCCTCAAAAACTTTAATTTTTTTTAACAGCTTTTGTGTAACGCCACCCTTATTTGTACTCCATCTCTTTCTCGCACGTATAATCGTGCGTGATCCGTGCGGGCTATGACGTCACTTAAAGGCCGCCTCACACCAGAAACAAAACCTTCTTTTTTCTCAGTTAATAAAGCGAATATAAATTTGTAAATAACATAAATGTACTGCATCTAGGGTCCCCTTCTAGTCCTTAAAATAGCTTCACTATTTTACCCAACACTCGGTATAAAGCTGCACGATTGGAATGATAAATTTATTTTGTATGAAAAGTACATTTTTTTTGCAAATTAATTACAGATTCCATAGGAAAACTTTTCAGTTTCATGAGTAAGACATTCTGTTAAAGATTTTCGGGAGTGATCTTATTACACCCTGTAGCAAGAATTTTAATAAAAGTTGAAATCAGTAAAATACCCCGAAGATAGAATTTGTTTTAAGTTTATTACTTAAATATTGTTGATTTTCGAATGTTTTTTGCAAAAATCCGAAGAATGTCCTTTACAAAGGAGACGTTTCACGGGACTATGGAGCTTGGACCTGATCTGTGTACTAAATATCATAAATAAGTCATTAGAAACATAATCTTTCCTAATTGTACATTTCCTTCGATTTACCTTTGTTACGAGGTTCATCTAGTTTGTCAGATTTAACAATCGCAACACATAAATCACCCAACATGGCGAAGCGAGAGCAATTTTGAGCATTTTACGTTCAGAAACTAGATTTTGTACATACTATTGAAATTAATAATTTAGTTGTCCGACAAGTAACTCGAAAACCAGCTGTTATGCCTGTAAAAAAGGCAAGGCATAACCGCAGATTTTAAAAATCGTACACCAATGTCAGAAGTTAGAACAGAAGGATGTTCAGTCAGTCAGAGTCAGAGAAAGCATCTGAGGAATATGTGGACGAAGCCGTAATTTCTGAACGTGACCTACTATTGCAAGCTTCAGTGTTACCATTTATATTGTAAAAAGTGCTGACAAAACATTATGCTTGAACCACGCAACCCTGCTTCTAATATTTTTTTCATTATTTTTCCTAGAAAGCCTATATTTTTCTATATTTTTCGTACTACGTACATGTCCAGGCACAAAATGAAACGTGTCCTTTAACTTGATTATTAAGAGGCCGATTTCAATGTAACATTATGTACAAAGTGCAAAATTGTATTAGGTGTACAGGAGTCATATTTTTGGTATAAATTTTGTTCCATTTGTAATTTTTTATTTCCAACCGACTTAAAAGGAAGTCCTTAATTTGAGCGAGATACGCGATATCATCGCCTAATTTTTTTTTTTTTATTGACTTCGTCTAAAAGGTTGATCGAAGGAGGAAGGACAAGGAAGGTTTCAATTTTTGAATATAATATTCCGCCTCCATTTTGAAAATAATGGGGATTGAATTTACTTCCTGTCCACTTCCTGTTAGTGCTGTTCCTATAAAAATTAAGAATGTTAATAGCGATTTAGTTAGAGCTGATCTGAGGATGGAAATAGTAGACTCTTGAGGGGAACTCCTGCAATGGATAAAGCTGTGAAGATTTTAGCTAAAGTTTTTACATAAAGGCAAAGTTATGATGTCGGTTTTTATTTTATGCTTTTTAAAATTCATATATTGTACCTATTATTGGCTTTACAATATCTACATAAAAAATATCTATTACTTTACCTTGTAATGCTGTTCCTAGGTATGTATCATAAATAAATAAATAAATTGCTGAAAACAAAAGCCGATCGCATGACATAAAACACGTTTATGTCGTCAAATTGAACGTAAAATATCGGTTATAAGCGGTAATGTTAATAACATTTAAATCGTACAGAATATACAGGGTGTAACAAAATTGGTGTAGGACCCGTTAACTGGGGATTCTACTCATCGTACTGAACAACTTTTGTTCTAAAACTTTGCTCAAATCGCAAAAAACAAAATTGGACTCTCTATACAAAAATGGCAAAACAGATTTGAGCGAAGTTTTAGATCAAAAGTTGTTCAGTACGATGAGTAGAATCCCCAGTTAACGGGTCCTACACCAATTTTGTTACACCTGTATAAATTCTAACGTCGTCGTCGCGTAGTAAAGTCATAAATGATTTGAATTTCTAATCACCATTCGCATAAAGTTGTATTGAAATCAAAACAACATCTGTAGGAATTTAAAATTAGTATCCTGATGACTTTCATCGTCAATCTCGACTTTCCACTAGTTTTTTCTTCATAAAAAAAACATTATTCTCTCTAATAATTTGCGGGGATCGCAAAAGGGCCATCTACGCGGCCCTAATTAAAGTTTACGGCCAATATAACAGAAAGAGAGGCTTTTAGAGCTCAAAAAACCTTTCTTTTTCCATAAACGGTTACAACTGACTTAATTTTCCTGCTTTTTAAATAAACATGAATTGTTAAGAGAGCGTTATGTTGCCCGTTAGTATTCTCTACTATTTTTTTTATTAAAAATTTGAGTGCGTTTGACTACATCTCACCTGATGGAAAGTGACGATGTAGTCGAGGATGGTACACGCAAACTCAAATAATGCCTATTCACTCTCGCCTTGAAGACCCCCAAATTATAGGAATCAGGAAACACGGACGCAGGTAAGGAGTTCCACTCTTTCGCAGTTCACAGTTTACTAATCTCTAGGTATTTCGTTTCTGCTGCTAGGGCCGTCGATAGAGACGGATGTATTTGTTCCTCAATCTCTGGAAGGTCCTACCCCTCCGTGGTGTGCTAGGCTACTCGCTGTGCGTGAGGATGACAGGGGTTCGATTCCGACGGGGGACCACCTTGTAGAACTCAGTTTATTTGGTGGTAGGGCATTTCTGAGCCCGCCTGGATAACTACTACTATCTTATCTAAATCTTGTCGCCAAACATCAATACTAAAAGCATCCGCAGAATTTTGGGAAGCTCGCGTCCATCTTTTGCTACTATCATCAAGGCTTACCAAATGTGAATAAAAAAAACAACCTAAGGCGAGTTTGCATTCCTGATGTACATTTAAATTACCGTTCCCTTTTGTTACTTATGGGACACAATGGAACAATACAACACTGTGCTAGTTAGCTAACATCGAGATAAGTTAACAAACCATATCGTCCCCACTGCAGGGGCAGGCGTCTCTTCCCATACCTCGGGAAGGTTAGGCCATACTCCACATACGTGAACCAAGTCTAAATTGTTGGAGATTGTGGGGCTAGTGGCCAACATCACTGGGGAAGTTGTCAAGCTGCTTATAAGGCCTCTGATATGGCCTCTTAACAGCAAATCCACTAGTAGTCAAATCCACCGGTTATGATCGTGTATGTAGTCAGTTAACCTGCGTTATCGATGTCTATTATCGATGGGACCAAGGCGAATTGAGAAACAACATGTAACTGTGGGAAAGTACGGGTTTGAACTGTTGAAATGAATTTGACACAAAGCGCCTTAATTAAGGCGTTTTACTTTGTGTCATCCGGCACTGGCGGGGTGGCTGTTATCTTTTCTTTGTCAAGTTTGTTTTGTGATGAAGCGACGTTAAATAGATAAAATATACATTCAAAAGGGTTTCAAAAAACTTTTTAAGGTTTTTTACATGTTAAGTGATTACCTATCGGGTATTACAATTTAACCGTCCTATGCTATGGCAAGGGAGTTTATTGCCCGTGTAACTACAGTTTTAAGTTCGCTTGCTAGAATAAGGCACATACATTTAACTTACTCGTGGACTAACTTATATCCCATATTACTACAGGTATCGCTGACTAAATGGAATAAATTGTTAATGAAATTGATATCATTATAATTTATGGGAACATAACATTCGTAGGTAACACGGGATTCCATCTCATAGCGTTTGTGGATTTAATAGGGTTAATTAGGGGTCATTCGTCAGTACAACTACGTATACTAAGCTATCTGCGCTTTTTAACCGACTTCAAAAAAAGGAGGAGGTTCTCAATTCGTCGGAATCTTTTATTTTTTATGTATGTTCACCGATTACTCGAAGACGCCTGAACCGATTTGGAAAATTCTTTTTTTGTTTAAAAGGGTACTTCACAGGTGGTCCTATAGTCACATAAATTTTATCGAAATCGATTCAGCGGTTTTTGAGAAAATCAACAAAAACATAGCAAAATTGGAGTTGTTACGATTGAAGTCGATTGTTTTTAACGTATTCAGCGTGGTCAATTATTAGGAGGTAGGTAGGTGTTTCTAGCAGTCACAAGGCATGCACTGTTGAACCAAACCACGGACACTTCATGTAATAAATGGCACCTGCTACCACGGATTTTCTATACAGTGTGTTAAAAAAGTGCGTTTGAAATTTTAAGGGGTTACTCAGAATCAAGTATAGAATACAGGAAAAATATTGAAAAAATCCGCTCTTCACTTTTTCAGATTCTCATACTAAATCTGAATAGTGAATCAAGAATTTGTATGAAAAACTGAAAAAAGATTTGAAGAGCGGATTTTTTAAATATTTTTCCTGGGTTCTATACTTGATTCCGAGTAACCCCTTAAAATTTCAAACGCACTTTTTTAACACCCTGTATAAGTGAATAAGTGATAACTGCCGATCGTGATTTAACACGCTTTTACAAATAGAATATATTTTTTATATCATCACAACTTCCCAACACTTTTTGTTTTACATATAATTATATACAAGCATATTGTAAACAATAACATACACAAATATAAAAGTGTTGGTCCAGTGGAATCATATTTTACTCATAGACGTTCGGCAGTTATCACTTATGTACTATATGCGTAACATATGAGCGCACTAGACCAATACTTTTATATTTATTTATTTTATTTCTCACAATATGCTACATCATAATATTATATGCAAAAGAAAAGATGTTGGGAGGTTGCGCTGACATAAAAAAAAATTGTTAAAAATATAGGGTGCTACTTTATTAGTGCCCGATATTTTAGTCAGTGCTTCTACTCCTAATTCTGATCAACTTTCCCCAAGGAGCCCATAGTCAAATCGCAAAAAAATTTTTGGACTCTTCATACTAATTTGACCGCTCAGTGATCGATTTCTATGAAGAGTCCAAAAAATTTTTGCGATTTGACTATGGTTTCCATGGGGAAAGTTGATCAGAATCAAGAGTGGAAGCACTGACTAAAATATCGGGCACTAATAAATTAGCACCTTATATAATTTAAAAAAAAGTCTGTAATACCCAATTTCAGTTTATAAAAAAAAACGAGAATAATCATGAAAGACGAAAATTATTCTCGTGGACACATGGAGTACATGGCCTAGAATCGAAAAACGTATTAATAGGATTCTGTGATAATATTCATTTTTGCGTGATTTTTGGGGGATATTTGTTAGGTTACCGACACCCATCCTTTCAAACGCACTTTTTTAACATCCTATATATGTTATTTTTTATCATAATATGTGCCATAGTAACATGTGCTATCTAAAAAAAATATTAGCTTACAGTTAAATGGTTCAATTCATACATATGAACATTTGTACATAAATTTATGGCAGAGGCAGCTATATGCTCCCGTATGCCACCTTTTGTGTATGAACCCTAAAATGATACAGCTCCTATTATCGTAAAGACTAAAAGACTTAACAAAATCTTCTTTCTGCATATTTCTCTCATAACTGCCATGAATACTTGTACTCGTATTTTGCCCTCATAGGAAAGAAAGCCGCAAAATTTGCGGAAACGTTATATACGTTGCGGCCTTTTTTCTCACGAGGGCAGTATTCTTATGATATTATTCGAATTCTACAAAACTCAGTTGTAAGCCCACGTAGCACGAGACGCCGGGGAAAGTTTCCGTAATTTACGAAAGCAAAGCACCAATAACTCATGAAGTGTTGAATTATTCCGTAGGCAGTTTTTCGTTTGCATGTAAATACGTGCTCGGCGGTGAATTTTGGAGGCTGTATTACTCAGTTGCTCGAAATTTTGAAGAGTGTGGTATTGTGATGTACTTTATTATGCATTTGAAGCGGTTGTGGCTCAGTGCAGCTTGCGTAGACGCGTTGATCACGCAGGTTAACTTAATACACGTCATAACCTGGATGGGTTTGACTGTGGCATTTATTTCGACGGTTTCCGTGCTTCGCAAGGCATGTTAAGTCGTTGGTGCCGGCTGCTATCGCTAGATGGCAGTCATTTCGCCATGTCGGAGACCTTATATAGGGGGCTTGAAAACTTCTGACACTGAGGTTGGCCACTAGCCCCACAACTTCCGACAATCCAGACTTGGCCCCCGTGTGTGGAGTATGGCCTTACCTTCCCGAAGACTACCGGCGAAGAGACCCGTGCCCCTGCAGTGGGGACGATATGGGTTGTTAACACATGCATTCGAAGCTTTTAGGGTTTTTCATCATTCTTGAATGATTTAAAAATTCTGTTTTATTTTTCTGTGTTTGAGTGTTTTTTAATTAATGACGTCAGATAAGTTGTTGTCTATTATGTTACTTGTAGAATTGTATCTAGTACCTAGTAGAAGTGATTAGAATTAACACTCGTCTTTTGCTTTCTAAATCAAGGGATCGTTATTTTTTTGTTTCTGTCGTAAAAATCTTACTACACAGTAAATATCGAATTAGTAAGTAGAATATATTTTTTAAGCAGAATCTTTACACATTATTTTAAAGCGTCTTTTTTTATATTTCTGGGAACCTATATACAGGGTTTTAGGTAAAATAGTGCAAGTATTTAAATGACACGTAGGGGCTAGAGAACCTATCACAAATAAAAGAGAGCAAAGTCGAAATTCCTATTAGTTTACGAGAAATAAGGGTGTAAAGTTGCACTATTTTTTATTTTCGCTTCGCTCCCACTTTTTCAGGTTGAGACAGACATACTGAACGCTCACAATTAACCCCAGATTTTTTAAATAGAAAGTTCCCCTTAAAAACCCTTTATTTATTTTTTGAAACATATTTTGTGTAACGCCGCCCTTATTTGTTCTCCATCTCTTTCTCGCACGTACAATCGTGCGGGCTATGACGTCAGTTTAGGGTTGCCTCACACCGAGACAAAGCCTCCGTTTTTCTCAGTTATTAAAGTGAATATAAATTTGTAAATAGCATAAATGTACTGCATCTAGCGTCCCCTTTGAGCGCTTAAAATAGCTTCACTATTTTACCTAACACTCGATATACATACACACATTATTTCAGGTTTAGCAGTCCAGTTCCGAGATAAGCAGTCGTGTATAGTCATTTCGATCAGTTAATTCCTCAGAATAAAACCT
Source organism: Coleophora deauratella (assembly GCA_958295455.1). Classification (NCBI taxonomy): domain Eukaryota; kingdom Metazoa; phylum Arthropoda; class Insecta; order Lepidoptera; family Coleophoridae; genus Coleophora; species Coleophora deauratella. The sequence continues at coordinate 3,823,002 of OY282406.1, forward strand.
TTGGGCTAACTCCAAATCTCTCGGATTTGCAATTAAAATTTGGCACCGCGTGACCGCCGGAGTCACAGATTTATGACTGTATAATCTGAGGGTATTAAAGTGACCCTTGCCTCTGCGATTTTGCAAGTTACGTAGCCATAACATTATGAAGTCTATGGACGAAAAAGCGATGGATGGTTGGGGTCGAGTCAGTGATGGAGATTATGTGGATTGACACAAAAATAGAACGTGTAGATACAGATTAGAATGGAATCATCAGGATTTTTTTTTGGTGAATGCTGTTTAGACCTTATTTTTTTTGTTTTTTTTTTCATTCTTTTTTAAGTACGTGTAACTATTTTATACTTATAGTGGGGTCTCAAATAAATGCTGTCCGTTGTCTGTTGTCTCTCTAGGCAGGGATTTAAGGTCCCTAAAAGGACTTGTTTCTTCTCTCATACTTACATTGTACTTATAATTCCAATGTCTTGAAAATGATAAGAAACTTTTAATAATAAATAATCCTTCATACCCGTAAAAAATTGGAGAAAATGTGAACAAGTATAGAAAGAAAATATACTTTTTCAAAATACCTTTGTAGGACCTTTGGTGGTTTGATGAATAAAAGGCGAGTAGTTGAGTAGTTGAAGAGATAATGTTTATTCTACTACTACTCATCATCATCTCACACACCTCACGGTGTGTGGGGAGACCATTTCAGGGTTTTTGTCCTTTTTGGTGGTTTCTACGCTGCCTCTCACTAGAGGCAGGTCTTTGGGTAGTTATCCAACTGGAGGGTTTTCTCTATGGGGCCTAGTTGTCTGTGAGAGGGACCTCGTCGAGTCCTCTCACGAGTTCTCGAGGGCGGGCCCGGGATCTTTTGTCCGGAGGACGGGCGTGCAGCGGTGCGATGTTTCTGATGTGCTCCCACGACGATGCGTCAGCACGGTCGAACATCGAACGGGCAAGGCGGCTGATGAAGGCATCCAGTCCTTCATGCTTCAGGTCCCGCATGATGGTGGAGTTTCTCACGTAGCGGGGGGCGTTGGTGATGGTACGGAGAGCCTTGCTCTCCTGGGCTCTCAGGCGCTTCCGTCCGCTTTCGGCGACGAGGGCATACCACGCCGGCGCCGCGTACGTAAGGCGGGACCTGATGTAGGTCTTGTATATGCTCAGCTTGGTGGGCATGGGCAGGCTGGAGCTGAGGACTGGACGTAGTTTCGTTCTAGCTATCTTCGTTTGGCCGACGACATTCTTCACGTGCTGGCGCATCGTGAGGCCCCTGTCAATGGTCACACCCAGGTATTTCATCGAGTGCGACCACTCGATGGTCTGGCCTTGGAGCTGGAGCCGCTGCGGCAGTTGGGCTCTTCCTGTCACCAGCGCCTGCGTTTTCGCTACGTTGATGGACATCCGCCACTTGGAGAGCCAACTGGGAAGAGCGTCTAGGGTGGTCTGCATCTTGTTTACTGCGTGATCGAGTTTGAACGATGCGCTAAGATAAGCGGCATCGTCAGCAAATAGCGCCAGTCGGACATCTCCGGCCGTGGGGATGTCCTCGGTGTAGAGGGCGTAGCAGGCGGGTGACAGGCAGCTGCCCTGGGGCACGCCGGCCCTGATGGGTCGTTCTTGCGACGTCACATTCTCCACGGCTACGTGGAAACGGCGGTCGGACAGGAAGCTCGCCAGGACCTTCACCGAGCGTCGGGGTGCAGGGGTCTTCGACAGTTTGTATAGCAGTCCCTCGTGCCATACCATATGTTTATTCCAGTGACGGGTCTTATATTTAAATAGAATTACCTGCTCGCAATTGGTGGGTGTATTCGTGACGAGTACTTTACTAATTACCCACCTTATTTATTTGATAAATATAGTATGTGGGTACTTAGTCATTCTAATATTATAGGATAAATAAGTACCCTCATACCTAGTCAAAACGTGCCGGCGGGAAAAGGGCTTTTTAAAAACTAACTTATAAAATAAAAGACGAGCGATTCGCCAGAGAGTCGATGTTAGGCTGCCGTTTATTAATTAATATTCTTACAGCTAGATGATTTGTTTAGTCTACTACTTGTCTTCAACTTCAGCCAGACGCTGACTAAGAGCCTTACTTAGTTGCGTTCACGCTTACAATGCGGTTTGTATACTGGTCTGACATTGTAACTCCTCCCTCCTTAAGTTCGAAATTACCCGAGTTACAATTTTGGGGGTGATTTCGAGCCAAGCGAAATTTGCATATCAAAGAGGAGTATCTGTATAAAATAAAAGCAATTATACTTATGATTAAAATTAAATATAAAACAATAGTTCCTAGACTAACACTTTCTGTATTTACCACACTTTCATTTTTCACTTCACTATTTTGTAGTGCATACGACAACACTTTCAAGTCAGTCAGGTCTACTCCATTCAATTTGACAGGGTTTACATTCCAATGGGTATCCATCTTCAGGTTTTCTGGAAACTTCACGAAAGGAAGTTTTGGATATATAATTCTTTCGCCTTTCAGGATGCGTTCTCGTAAAATATGATTTTCCATTTGGTACTGACACTTATCGTCAATGGTAAGTATATATGTCCCAAGAATATTGTAATGGAGAATTTCATTGGCACATGTCCTTGTGAGATCAACGGAAGTTTTGGTGTAAAGTATCCATCGATTTCCATGGAGAGGTTCCAGTTTTGTCCTTTCTAATTTTATTGGGATTCTTGTGCAGGCAGCATTATTGGAATATTTCATTAAATCAAGAATACAGGTGTCTTCTATTGGGACTATGGTTTGCATTTCGTCACAAAGATATGTTTCCTCATCTATGGATTTACACGGTGTGGACAGCGAGCTGGCTGTCAACCCCTTCACTATAAGGTTGGGATATTTGGGTAAAATAATGAGGGTTAGATTTGTTTTAGGATCAGTGATAGGTAAGGGAACAATTTTATAGTAAAAGTAAGTATCTTTCTTAACTAAAGGTATTTCCATTATAAACATAATTTCATGATTCTTAAAATAAGATTTTAGTGTAATAGATTGTTCAATTTTAACAATATTTTCAGGTACTGATGGAAATATAAGTTTGTCTGTTTTTTCTATATACTTAAGTAACTTAACAAGTTCAGGAGTATCTACAATAGACTGATGCAATATTCCTATTCTACTGAATGCTATTATAGTTTCAATCTCATTCAATTTGGAGTATATTATTTGGAAATTGTGTAAAAACAAATTATAAGCATTTATTATTTGGTCGATTTGCGACATTATCGAAATTTCATTTATATTTTTTACTAATTTTGTTAATTGCAACATCTAATTGTATGAGATTATTAGTTATATTAACAGTAGAGTTTGTGAAAATTCTCACCATTTTGGCTATCAGTGTTGTTTTCTTTTCTACAGAGTGCTGACGAGATTTTAGTTCTTTTATCAAATGTTCATATTTAATGGCATCACCGTGATCCAAATTGCCAGTAATAATTTTTATTAAAGATCCCAAAGGGTTGATGAGTCCTCTCTTTTGTCTACTGCTCGGAACTAATTGAATGTATTTTTCCAACGTCATATTTAACACATGATTAACTTGTAACCTTACATCGTTAAAACATACTAAAAATGATTTATTAACACTAGAGAAAGAGTCGATTTGTGTACTCATTTCCTTAAATCTATTTATGTTTAATTCTAAATCTTCCCTAATCATCCTAACATCTAATATCTTAATAACTATCCACTTATCATAACTAACAAGAGCTGTTCCTTCTTTGACCGGAAGAACTCCAGGGTTTTTCTCAATCTTTTGAAGTTGAAGGGCCCGGGTCATTACTGCTTGCGTCAGCAACAGGACGAACCTGTGGAGGACGTCGCACATCTTTAATAGCAATTCTAGTGCTTCTAGCATTTGATTCCACGGGAACTACGTTTCTTTTAACCTTTCCCTTAACCTTAGCCTTTTGATACCTTGGCTTGTCTTTAGCCCTACGCGTGTTAACGCCCTTTACAAAGATAACGTCATCTTCATTAATGTCAAAGCTAGTCTCTCCTGGCCTATCTTTTTGTAACTTTTCCTTTCTAGTTACCATTTTATCTGTCAAGTACTTGTATAAGTACTTTGTTCTTTTACAGTGTTCTCTAACTAACTGTTGGGTATATTCTTTATCAAAATCTACACTAAATTGGCTTTTACTTTCTGTATGTCCAAATACTACTTCGAAGGGAGTAAGTCCTGTAACAGAATGAATTGTCTGATTGTATGCCAGTATTGCATACGTCATTACTGATGCTGCATCTGTAAATTTCCTTTCATATTTAGCAAGTCTATATATTTCTGTAATGGTAGAATGAAAACGTTCTATCAGTCCCATTGAATTAGGATTGTTTGGAGTACCAATGTGGAGTTCTACTTTATAGAATGAGAGCATCTCTTTCATGAGTCTATTGTTAAATTCTGAACCAGGATCTGAGTTAATTCTGGTTGGAATTCCATAGTACGAAAAATACTTAATGAGGGCTCTTACGACCTCAGGGGTTGATCTATCGGGGATTTCGAAAGCTTGAGCTAATTTACTAAATGCATCTATAATAGTCAGGTAGTATTTACCTTCGACAGAATAAAGGTCAATGAATAATTCTTCAAAAGGTTTAGTCTGAGTTTGGGTCAGTTGTAGTTGGGGTCTGAAAGGTCTCCTATCGTATTTCATGCGTTTGCAAGCTTCACATGAATTGATAATGCTGGTTACTGTCTGATCCATATTATTCCAAAAGTAAGTACGCTTTAAATGGGAGAGTGTCTCTTTGATCCCACGATGACAAGTTTTGCCTTGATGGTATCGCATTACTATTTCTTCTTGTTCTTTTTCATTAGTTACATTAATTGCACGCTCGGTACACTCATAGATTTTTACTGTGTCCTTTTTGAATAATGCGATAACTATTTCTAAAATTGTCGCCTATGTTCTTTATTTTCGTAGTAAATAAAATGTTTAATTTGAGGTCGAATATATTCTTTCAGGAACTGTTTGATTAATTCGGGATTATCTAAGGGTAAGTAATTTTTAAGAATTTTTTGCTTTGCATGTGTAACTATTTTGACTAAAAGTTCATTTTTCAACCAAACACTAACTATAATTTGATTGGGTTTTGTGTCTACAGCTTCATGAAGTATCGGAATACCGTTTGTGTCCATATCATCAGCAGAATGTACAGTATCTGTACTAGAGTTGGTTGTTTTATTGGATTCTGCAGTGACGGTACTACTGTTGGACCTGGTTTTAGGTGGGTATTCTTGTTCTCCTACACTTATAGTTGATACAGAGTGTATACTAGGGGGAGCGACAATGGGTTGGCGTTCTCCTTCTGTATTATTTTCGTTGTTAATAGTATTTGCGTTGTTATCAGTATTATTAGGGTTTCGTGTCAGTTGTCCTAAATCTCTTATTTCGTCAATCAGTTGTCTTATATAGTCATTATCATTATCTCCTACATTTACTGCCATAGAGCCTTGATCGTTATTATCTTGGCCACCTAAAGCATTTAGTCGTATCCGTGATAGAGCATCTGCGTTTGCATTTTGTTTTCCGCTCTTATGTATTACTTTAAATGAATATTCACCTAATCTTAGTTTGTAACGAGTCAATTTACTGTTAGGTTCCTTTAGTGAATCCAGCCAGGCAAGCGGTCTGTGATCGGTGTATATGGTGAATTGATTACCATATAAATATGGGCAAAAGTGTTTCACTGCCCATAAAATAGCGAGGAGTTCCTTTTCGATGGTACTATATCTTTTTTCAGAGTCATTAAGGGTCCTGCTAGCGTATGCTATGGGTTTGTTACTACCAATCGAGCCTTGCGATAGTACTGCACCAATGGCAAAGTCAGAGGCGTCAGTAGTCAGTATAAATGGTTTTTTAAAGTCGGGGTATTGTAAAAGTGGTGCACTGGTTAACAATTCTTTACATTTTTGAAATGCGTTAATGTATTTCTCATCAATCGCAATTTTAGTGTTCTTCTTTAAACATGCTGTCATAGGTTGTGTTATTTTAGAAAAGTCTTTAATAAACTTTCTATAGTAGCCAATAAGTCCAAGAAAACTTTTTATTTCAGTCGTTGTTTTTGGTAATGGGTAGTTTAAAATAGCGTCTATTTTGTCTGTATTTGGTTTCAGTCCATCAGGATTGATGGTATGTCCTAAGTAAGATGCTTCTTTACATAGAAATTCTGATTTGTCAAGTTGTACTTTAAGATTCGTTTCTCTAAGTCTGTTAAAAACTGCTCTAAGTTTAGTCAAATGCTCTTCGAGGCTTGATGAAAAGATAATAATGTCATCAAGATATATTAAGCAGTGTATGCCTTGTAATCCTCTTAAAACATTGTCCATTGCTCTTTGAAATGTCGCCGGGGCTGTTTTCAGTCCAAACGGCATTCTCAGAAATTCATAATGTCCAAACTGAGTTGAAAAAGCGGTCTTAGGTTGGTCTTCTTTTTCAATTTCTATTTGATGATATCCACTAGCCAAGTCAAGTACAGTGAAATAACAGCTTTTGCCTAATTTATCAAAAAGATCGGTAATGTTTGGAAGTGGATACTTATCGTCGACTGTGATGTCATTAAGTCTTCGATAGTCTATTACCATTCTGTATTTTTTTTCGCCACTAGCATCTAGTTTTTTTGGTACTAGGTGCACGGGTGCACTCCAGGGAGAGTGAGACTCTTTAATTACATTATCATTCAATAATTTTTCAACCTGTCCTTTTATTTCAGCGGCTTCTGACGGAGCTTGACGATAGGGTTTTACATATATTGGGTCTTCATTTACAGTTCTGATTTTATGTTTTACCTGATTTGTAAAAGACAGTGGTAATTGTTCCGTGTAAAATATATCTTTGTATTCTGAACATAAGTTAAAGATTTTATTGCGTTCTTCTAAGTTCATGTGATCTAATCGTAGTTTGTTTAAATTTCGTTTCAGGATTTCCTCTTTTTCATTGTTCATTATTTGTATGTTATTAATTTCAATTTCTTGTGGATCATATTTTGTGACACTAATAGGTTTACTGAATTTAATATCATAGTGATTATCGGATGTGTTTTGGATAACAGTTGTAGCAAAGCCTTGTGAGCATTGTACAAGTGCGTCAGGTGTTCGTACGCCTTCACCAAAATATATCTGATTTAATATCGCGTCTCCATTCAAAAGATCAACGGGAATTCGTGTACGAGTTTCAGATCGAGGTTCAATCCGAACTGTATAAGGTGGGCTATACATAATGGGTATTTCCGTATCTCGCGTCTTTAATATTTGATTTTTCATGTCAATGTTGGCATCTAATTGTTTTAGTAAATCAGATCCTATTAATCCTCCGTAACTACTACACACGTCATATACATAAAATTTATGCGTATCAGTACTTCGAAAAGTTTTCAGTGATGGTATATTTATTACTTCATTATGAGAACTTCTTGCATGGGTACTAACCACTTCAAAAGGTTCATGATATTTGAAATCTGCAAAATATTTGTTAGCAATTTCAGGACTGATAAATGATCTAGTGCTTCCTGTATCAATCATAAATTTCGAGTGAATTTCAGGGATTTCTATATGGGGCAATTTTAAAGCACAATGATTGTTAATATGTACTATCTCGGGGGGTGTGTCGTAGAGGCTTGTATTTGAAAATTTTTTGTTTCAGAATTTTCTTGTGAGGGTTGAGTAGTTTCAAAGTCACTATAGTCTATGAAATATTCGTCATTGTCTGTCAGTTGATATTCGTCATTGTATCCGTTTTCTTATGTCATAAAGAATTCTTCAGGAATACACTCAAGTTCATCATGTTCTTTAGTATGGAATAAGTTATTAGTCGTTCGCGGAGCTACATAATTTGGTTTCGGTTGGGGAGCTGTACGCATAGAGACGTCATTATCGTATCTGTGCGGATATTGTTGAAATGCAGGTCTTTGGCCTTGCGTTTGTTGGTATGAAGGTGGAATACCAAATTTAAATTGAGCTTGGTTTGTCGGTTGAGAGTTGTTAGGTCTGTTATTCGAATAATATGGTCTATAATTCATTTGTTGTTGAGGGGTGCCAAACTTAAAGTTTGTCTGGTTAGGCATAATGGCCTTATAACCTTGATTTTGTGGAGGTCCAGATTTAAAACCTTGTGACATATGTGTGTGTGGAATGCCGAACTTAAAACCTTGGTTTTGCATGAATTTGTTTTGTGCATTAAAACCTGAATTTGGTGATTGACCAAATTTAAAATTATTATTTTGCAAGAAATTTGGTTTAAAATTTGACATTTGTGTTTGTGGTGATTTTTGGTGACTTTTATTTTTTGCATTATACTGATTTGAGAAGTTGACTTCTTCCATTACTACTTTCAATGCGTCTTCAAGCTTATCAGGGTTATGTAGTCGTACTACACGTAACATGTCTTCTGGTAAATTATACAAAAATACATTCAACGAGGTGTGATTATAAATGGTTATCTTAGCTATCCTTTCATTATCAGTTCTAAGGCCGGCAACGCACTTGTGACTCCTCTGGTGTTGCGGGTGTCTATGGGCGGCGGTAATCGCTTACCATCAGGTGATCCGTCTGCTCGTTTGCCACCTATGCCATAAAAAAAAAAAAAAAAAAATATCATCTCGGATCAAATTTATTTTTGAAAATAGTGTACTTCTGACATATTGAATACGATTACAAAAATCTAAATAAGATTCATTTTGTTTAATTTTTAAACTGTCTAATTCGATTGCGATGCACTCTTCCGATCTAGGATCGCCAAAATGTTGAGTAAACAATTCTTTTAATTCTAGCCACGTATCAATATCTTGACGTTCACTTAGCAGATGAGCTGCCTTACCTACTAAACGTCCGGTTATAGCATGAAATATGTACAAGTCCTGAGCAGGGCTTTCGTCTGTTCTAAAAGCATTTATCACATATTCACTTTTATTTATGAATAGATTAAGCAATTTTCCATCGCCATCAAATCTTGGGATAATGTCCATTAGTTCCTTAGGAATTGTACGTATTTGCTCCATTTTAATTTAAATTTAATTACAGTTAAAACACAAAATACTCAAGTTTAATTTCTTACTTTAATATATCTAGACAATGTACAGTCACTTCTTTCGATTTTTGTAAAGAAAGCTTCTGTATTAACCTTAATTTCTTATTTAAAATATTTACTTTTATTCAATTTTATTTATTTTCATTTAATTTTCATTCAATTTTCATTTATTTTTAATTTAATTTAACTTCACTTTTATTACTAACTTACTTAATACTATGACACTATACATTCACTCTTTCGATTTTTGCAAAGAGATCCTATAATAGAGTCCAAACTAAACTAAATTACACAGCCAATGGAATAAGAACAGGAAAGGTTAGGACAGTGAAGAGGTCTACTCACAGTACTCCTTTCTCCATTTCCTCCAATTAAAGCCGTTAAAGTTGCCGATTCCTCTTTGCACGAAGACAAATTTATTTGGTTCGTAGATACCAGTTTTCACGTAAAAACGCTTACAAAACACTGCACTCAGATCGATTTGTGATCTTCACAGGCGTAGGACTTTGTACCGGTATCCTGTCCGCAGCGCCAGTCAAAACGTGCCGGCGGGAAAAGGGCTTTTTAAAAACTAACTTATAAAATAAAAGACGAGCGATTCGCCAGAGAGTCGATGTTAGACTGCCGTTTATTAATTAATATTCTTACAGCCAGATGATTTGTTTAGTCTACTACTTGTCTTCAACTTTAGCCAGACGCTGACTAAGAGCCTTACTTAGTTGCGTTCACGCTTACAATGCGGTTTGTATACTGGTCTGACATTGTAACTACCTTGTTTGTTTGTTTGTAAACTCTTTATTGATAAAATAAAATATGTACAAACCTTTAACAGGAGTAATATACAATAGAAAACCATAATAATCAATTGACAAAACAAACTTTATTTATTTATTTTACCCCGATATTATTACGGAGCTCTTTTTTAATAAAGTGCTTAAAAAAACTCCGTAAAAATAAAATAACACAATTACTGTTCATACGTGTATAAAGTTTATTTTAATAAAAATCTGGTACCTCATTAAAAAAAAATGCAGTATTAGTACGTTTCGATATTTGGAAGACGAGTTCTTAAACGGGTCCTTAAAAATGGTAGGAAGACTATGATAGGAAGACAAACAAACCCAACTCGAAGAAAAGGAACGAATAAACAACCAACAACAATTTACTAGAAGCCGTTTTTTTTCATAGCTAGCATATAACTATATGTACATAGGCAAGGCCCGGACTCCAGCAAAGTGGAGAGGAGACCAGCGAAGAGATGTGTTTTAAGCAACCACTATAATTTCATTATTTACACATAACTAACTAAAAACTAGACAAAGATGAAGCGCATAATTTTATATATACGGTCTAACAAAATTAGCTAAAACAAAATTTTTGGGTATAGGTTATCTAAACAATACTGTGACACAGCTCAGCTCCGCTCTAGACAACACATGCTCCGGTCTACACCGAATGTGAGGATCCTCAGAGCTTAAAACATCTTTCCGCTCCGCACATCTTCGCACATATGGAGCTTTGGTGGAGTCACCGTGTCTAAAAACATCCCTCGCCTCCGCTTCGCACATTTCTGCATATCTCAGCTTTTGGTGGAGTCCGGGCCTTACGGACTTACCAATATAGGTAGGTACGTGAACCTTTTATCAGCGGACTTTAAAATCAATTATTGTTAAAAGCCCTCCTGCGTTTCCGGACCAATTAAAAGCTTTTTACAATTTATAGTTTTGCAACGGAGGCTTTACAAACACCTTTTAAAATGCTTAGTTTTAAAATTAATAGTTTGCACCATCGACGTAGAATCAAATGGACGACGGGTCTAGTACATAATTCACGAAAAAGATCGTGTGTCATTGCATTACGGCTGTTTTTGTTTGCAACAATTTATCACTATACGAAGCTTCGACTGGAACGTACTTCACCTTATGCAACTTCGAGTGATGACAGAGAAGTAATGGAGTAGCTTTCACTTATAATGTTTTTTTGTTGGCTATGTTTTATAAGTATTTTTTATTTTTACAGAATCTTGTTTATTTTTTTATAACAAACACAGAAACACGCTTAAATATGAATTATACAGGGTGAAAATGACTCGAGCAAACAAAGTGGATTTTTTTCGGAACAAAGTATTCCTCTCGTCTCGATTCGGCTATAATGTTTTTCCATAGTGCACAAGTATAGGATCTCGGGTAAAGCTAAAATAAATAAAATATTTCATGTAATAAAAACAATAGAAAAAAGTAACAAAATATTTTAATTAGAAACTTCATACTTGAAAGCGACTCTATAAAATTTGTGTTCCAAAGTTGTGATGTTCGACTGTTCGCTCGAGTGAAAATCAAACTAAATGTGTAATTCAAATTAAAATAAACTTCTGTGTTTCTTAGCAAAACAATACTTTAAAATGATAAAGCAAGAGTTTACTTACCGGAAATATGATACTCCATCCTGTTTTTTCACTTACTTGAATAGTTTTTACAACTTTTCACGACGCAGTACGCCATTTTGGACGCGCAGTCAGCCGGCCGACCAAATTAAGACTGGCTCGAAATTATACCTCTTTTTACGTTTACTACTCTTTTGGTTCGGACACTTTTGAGCGCTGACCCGAAGTCCATTTGTTTCTACGTCGATGGTTTGCACTATAATTTTAACTTCCAACTTGAAAATGTCTTTCTTAAAAATTATAGTTTGTTGATAGGAACTCCATGGTTTCCTTGCATACTACGAATTCATTATTTTTATGAAAATTAACCGGTAGAAGTTCTCGAGTGGTGACCGCGAACCGGAAGACGCAGTGTGGGCAAGCCTACGACTCGGTGGACCGACGACCTGGTGAAGGTTGCGGGAAGTCGCTGGATGCGAGCCGCGCAGGACCGGTCGTTGTGGAAATCCTTGGGGGAGGCCTTTGTTCAGCAGTGGACGTCTTTCGGCTGATGATGAACCGGTAGATTTTACTTTAATTACATACCTGTAATCGAATATCTTAACTTTATTGATACCATGGTAGTTTTTACATAAACTTAGTGAAATATAAATATTAGTATTTTTGTTCACTTATCTATCACACGCACGGACAGGTCGAATTCTTTGTTGACAAGTCTACGAAACTAAATAATGTAATCAATCTTAAACTAGGATTTCCCTGTACTACCTATAGGAACCAGACTTTAATTTACTCATAAGTTTAATTACAAACATGCGTTAACACACAGATCACACAAAAGTGCTTATCGCATTAAACATTTTCCCTGGTTGGGAATCAAACCCTCAACCCAGAACAGAACTCAGGAATGCTAACAACTACGCCATCGATTCAGACTGATGCTGAAATACAGGTTATATTTCTAAAGAAATAAATCCATAAGGTAATGTTCTGAATACAGGAACAGGAAATCCGGCTGTACGATAATGTACAGCTGGATATCGAGGGTGCCGCGCCGACGGAAATATGCAGGCGTTTATACAATATCTACTTTCTAGAAGGTTGCGCAGACTTCGTTATCTCAGGGGACAAAGGAAAAGGAAGGAAGCTTGCAGGAAGCTGTGATCAATTCAGCAGTGGACGTCTTTCGGCTGAGATGCTGGTGATATTCATTCAAGCGCTACTTCAAATTACTGATAAACGCGTCTTTGTACGCAACCTTGACGGACAAAAATGTAACACAACATTACAGGACATAACATTATAGGTAAAAAAGAATTAAGTGAACTTAATAAATACAGGGTACACTTTTTAAAAGTGCGGCGGGTTTCTGCTCAATGTGATATTATATTCAAAAACTTGTCGTTATACGAGTTTGGTTAATTCTCCAAAAAATTTTTGTATTTTCTATGTACTGTTTGTATTACTGTATAATTTAAAAAATATATTTCCTTCAAATTCTAGTCTACATAAACCTTAGTTCAACTAATAGTTTTTAAAACGGCAACGTCTTTCCATTATTATTTTTTTTAGTAAATTGTGGATAACGCTGTGGGTTGTGCATGTAAAAACCTTAATTTATACTATATTAATTGTATATATTTTTTTACTCAGCTGTTTTTTGTCCCGAATAAACTATTTTATCAACCGACTTCAAAAAAAGGAGGAGGTTCTCAATTCGTCGGAATCTTTTTTTTTTTTTTTTTTCTATGTATGTTCACCGATTACTCGAAGACGCCTGAACCGATTTCAAAAATTCTTTTTTTGTTTGAAAGGGTATACTTCACAGGTGGTCCCATATTAATTTTATCGAAATCGATTCAGCGGTTTTTGAGAAAATCAACAAAAACATAGCAAAATTGGAGTTGCTACGATTGAAGTCGGTTGTTTTTAACGTATTCAGCGTGGTCAATTATTTTATTTTAAATTGTTCAGTTTACTTTTAAGCGTCAAAGGAGTGAGGAAATAATGTAGCCATGGCAAAAAAAATATTTTGAGGGGATCGATTGTTTTGCACTAATAGAAAAATAATAAATAAAGCTCTTAGTGTATGTCGGAGTACTGAATGGATATGGATGAAACAGCAGTTTGTACGCCCTACACTCAACTACATATTTAGTGGCATAAAACGAACAAACTTTGCTCAAAGTAAAAGCCTTCAGAGAGCGGCAGGGAGTGTCCATACTGTATAAAGTCTTTATACTGTGAACATTTGTTTTCTCTATGTAACATTTTCTACAGTACATGAGGTACAGGTCGTTTTTTATTTCAGTTCGTTTAACTGAATTTTCCGTTGAGCAGAATATAAATTCTGGTGTGTAGAACGACAACGTTTATGTTAGGTTAGTCTATATTTTGTTAGCATAGAAATTAATTTTCTCGGTTTGCGAAAAAAGAAATAATTCCATGTTTTTCTTATGTAATGTAGTTCTCTGTCTAAAGGAAATAGTATACAATATATTTTGAATCACTCAGCAGTATTCTTCGTTTGCTTTGGTTTCCTTATATTATATATTTTTTTAAGTAGTTTCCGACATCGATGTGTAATTATGACTAACGTTTCTGTACTTAGTTTATACTTTTTACCCAACTACGGTGAATCAAAAAGGAGAGTTATGATTTTAAGCCTTTAAGTATGTAAGTATGTATATATGTTCATCTGTTCCTGCATAACTTCTAAACATCCGACAAATGAGGTATCATCACACAGGCCTGCAAAAACTTTTGGAAAATTGATTGTTTAAAAGGTCTATATTACATAATTTTGAGGTGCAGAATTGGAATATCGTATTAATTTTTTTCTGTCACGTAAGGTTTTTTAGATATACTAAAGATGAAAACAATCCTTTTTGTTGCTTTTATAAGATTGTTTTTATGTGAATATTTTTTAAATACGTAATCAACTTACACATATAATTTCTTATGACATTATGACTAAGCTGAGGAAGAAAATAAACTGCATGAAATCCTTGTAGTACCTCTTTCGCTTATCTTTGAAGCTCCTTTTTAAAGATTTTTGCTTGTGTACATTTGTTGAAGAGAGACCTCTTCAACATCCAACAACTGTCTTCAATCATATTAACATTTCGCCTTCTTTGGTAATGCCTTTCCAATACTTTTTTATAATGTTGGAATCTTTCCCCATGTTCGTCACTGAAACCACCAGGATTTTTTGGAAAATATTTTAAGCTCATGTTACATTCTAATTTACAAAAAAATCTAACACGTTTCCCACTAATTGGAACATAAATATAACTATTTAATTATAACATACAACCCATTTGTGTATTTTGTAGTCAAGCTTTTCAAGAATTAGGGAAAATTTTTATAACGTTTACTTTATTTTGTCACATTCAAGTGCTAAATGATATTTATAATCACACTGAATCACATTTTGCTACGTTTGTTTGATAACTATCGTTAAGTAAAATATTTTGATAATAGCATCTTGGTATTTGGATACTATTATATTTATTAAGATTTCTAAAAAAACCTTACGTGATGGATTTTTTCAATTATTTTTCCGTTAATGAGCATTTCGAAATCTATCAGAAATCATTGTTCAATTAGAGACAATTTTACCCATGTTGACCTGTGTTTTAAGAGACGTCACACTAAATATGGCGCCCTCTAGAGGACATAAAGGTTACTACTACTATACTATAACATATATTGTTGATTAAACAACCCTTAAAATAAAGCATACGACCACGGCTATCCTCTGAACATCACAATATAATATTTTCTTGTTTCATGCTTTTCAGGGAGAGATTTTAAGTAGTAGGGTTATAATTTTTAAACTTATTTTTTAGTTATAACCCTCGTGAACCGTAATGTTTTCTCATGAGATCTTCTGTTAAAATATTACCTGGCTTCTACTGTTCAAATGATCAAGTTTCCCGAGAAAACAAGAGCTTTGGAATTAACAAAATTTTCAAATTAAAGTATTTCATTTGAGTAACTCGCATTACACTTTGTACTCGTATGGCAACTCTTACGAAAGGTAATGTCATTTGATAAGATATTTAATAAGGGATTTTAGAGTTCTATGTTTGAATCGTATGTATCTCTTTACATAGCGTCGTAGCTTTTAAACAAATAGAACGTTTCTATGTTTTTTTTTGTGACTTCATAATTACGTTTGTTCTAACAGGATAATATACAGGGTGTAACAGAAGTGTGTGACAATACTTCAAGGTTGGATTTTACCCATCAAACTGAACAACTTTTGTTCTACAACTTTGTTGAAATCGCAAATTTTTTTTTGGACTTTTCATACAAATCGATCAGCTGGCGCACCAAGTTTTTTTTATTTATGTGATAGGAGGCAAACGAGCAGATGGATCACCTGATGGTAAGCGATGAAAAGAAAAAAAAAAAAAAAAGAAAAAAGAAAAGAAAAAAAAAAATGAAAAGTCCAAAAAATTTTTTGCGATTTCAACAAAGTTGTAGAACAAAAGTTGTTCAGTTTGATGGGTAAAAGCCAACCTTGAAGTATTGTCACACACTTCTGTTACACCCTGTATAATACTTGTATAGATTTTCGGCAGAACATTTTAATCCAGACTATCAATTAAACTTGGCCAGGGTTTAAATTGTATCGAAGTATTATATAATAGTCTAATAAGTCTAATAATAGTCGTCCTTCGATAGCTAAGCCCACGTACATAGATAAAATCTAAAATTGATTTCTGTTTTTCTTTTATAAAAAAGAAACACTGTTTCTTTCAACTATTTCAAAAACATGATACCACAAACACAGTAGAATATGAAGACACGGAATGACAGGAGCAATTTTATTTTTATTACAGAAATGTATTACAGAATTTATTACAGGTCTGGAAAGCTGGTTATTAATTTCATTAAGTTAAAGGCACGTCCCATGGTAAGCAAAATTGTATAAAAAAAACATATACTCAAGACACACTTATTTATCCAGAATTGGTCAGCTCACCTGGTGGTAAATGATGATGATGCCGAAGATGAAAGCAGTCTTACCAAGATTCCCCAACACAATGGGGAACTGGTTATCTGATCTCCATGCCGGAGCAGATTAAACTATTAGCTGCAAGACGGTGTAGCTAGCTGGCGGACTTAGAAAATGCCCTACCACCAACCACATTGAGTCCTAGAAAGGTGGACCCCGCTGGGATCGAACCAGCGACCTCCTGATGTGAAGTGAGCAGACTAATCACTAGGCCACGGAGGCGGTTAAATCATCATCAAAAAGACAAAGGATATAAAAATCACAAAATAAGTATATAAAGACTAAAATATTTAACACATTGACTGCCGCTCTGTACTCTGGTTACGTCACGCGGGAGCCGATTTTAGAATATGGCTAGCACCAAGCCCGCTCTGGGGCGGGGTCGGCCTCCCGTCGCGGTATCCCTTCCCCGCCCCGGAGCGGGATTGGCATTCAATGTGTTAAACAACACAAATACATTGATAACCGTACTTTTTGAAGCCAGTTAGCAAAAACATCCACGGTTCCTACAAATAGTGTTTTATAACATTCGAATTTGTGTTAAAAATACCAATGATGATAGTTGAACTAGTACCAATACCCAATGTATACAGGCTGTAAAAAAGTACGTTTGAGATTTTAAGGGGTTACTCAGAAGTAAAGAATACAGGAAAAATATTGAAAAAATCCGACTTTCAATTTTTTTTTTAGTTTTCCACGCAAATTCTTGCTTCACTATTCAGATTTAGTATGGGAATCTGAAAAAAATTGAAGGGCAGATTTTTTCAACATTCTATACTTGATTCTGAGTAACCCCTTAAAATCTCAAACTCAGTTTTTTAACATCCTGTATAGATAGCCCTGTTTGCACATAAATCGCCTGATTTAGAGCACAAACTGAGTTTGACCCTGATTGCCAAACAGTTTCACACTGCACAGCTATTATACTGCTCTTATAAGAAAAAAGGCCGCAAAGTATACGGAAATTCCATATATTTTGCGGCTTTCTTCCTTATGACGGCAGTTTAGCTCCAAGCATTCAAGCAGACGACTCATGATCGCCAATAAATCACCCGATAAATATTTATGTACCATCAGTCCGTCAGTCACACGTAAACAAAAGCATTTTTTGATCTCTGTCGTAAAAGGCGTATAAACTAGGTACTAACCGTTTTTTCAGTAATTTTATCGCCCTGTATATAACTCAACGGATACAAGCTGTTTACGGGACGAGAGAAAATATGATCTTTAATGGAAATAAACAGTTGAAACTGTTAAATAAAATAACAATCTTGTTTACCTGAAAAATAAAATGCCGGTTTTTATGAAATCAGACCTACTTGGAAATTGATTAGCTGTAAAGTACGTATATTTATATTTTAATATGCCTTATATTTCAATCTGCCTTCAACAAAGTCTGATTAAAATCAATGGAAATAATTGACCACGCTGAATACGTTAAAAACAACCGACTTCAATCGCAACAACTCCAATTTTGCTATGTTTTTGAACATACATAAAAAAAAAGATTCCGACTAATTGAGAACCTCCTGTTTTTTGAATTCGGTTAAAAAGGTAGTTTTATGTAATCGTATAGATGTGATCCTTCCTTCTAAAATACATTCTTATTACTTTAAAAATAAATTGTACAGACACGCTGTCATAAAATGTATTACTTCGGTTAATAGTCGTATAACTGCATAAAGTCTCACTGAAAAGGCTGTAATGATTTTGATTAAACTTGTATATAAATTTGTATATGGCCTATACAAAAATTCAAAATCAAAATTTAAAATCATTTATTTCTTTACGTAGGTACATTAAGCACTATTATAAACGTCATATCATTTTGCTAGAGGAATATTCCAAATGTCATTATCATTAAAATAATCTACAGTTTTATAGTATCCTCTTGAACAAATGCAGCGTTTTATGTTTCTTTTTACATTCTGGTAGTTCACACACGTCATTCGGAACTTTGTTATAACACTAGAAATAAAGTGAAGTGTGTTATACAATATAAAGTTAGGCTCCGGAAAAAGTCTATGAATCTTTATTATTTTTTCTCAAACATGGTTTCAACGATTTTAATGGACTTTTTACGCTCTACTTGACGCTGCAAGGACAAATCTTTATGAATTTTTGTCGCACTGGCATTGTTTAAATTCATATCTTAAGATCTCATTGTTATTTAATAAATAAAATAATAAATAAATACTATACAAGATATCTTATTAATCCGTGAAAAAATGAAATAAGGTACCTACCATAAAAATACAGTTTTTTTATATTAATTATACCCATTCTTATTTTCAATAACATGATTTATGAATGTTTATTGATATTTTGTATGAAACCAATATATGACAATCCCGTGCACGGAAGAAAGAGGTAGGGGGAAATGGTAAGTAGGCGGATCTCGCGTGTCATAAATTAGCGCTGCAGTACAGGACGCACTCATTCTCAATCGCGTACTATGCGGCACCGGACGGCTGATGTTCTCGGATAAATAAAATAAAAAAACACGTAAACATGCGATACTGTGCTGTTTTAGAGTGCAGAAATAGAAGCACAGACAAAATATCATATAATGAAGGCATTACATTTCACCGGTAAATGTTGTATTTTATATTTCGATTTAAAATTGAATTTAATTTAATTCAAAGCTTTATCCCGAACGAATTAGATAATTTTAAACTTTATGTGAGAGTAATAAAAGTCATACGTCAGTAGCATAAGTCGGCCTGGTCCACCAACATTCTCGTGTGTTCTAAATAGTGATGTGCAATCATTTATCTTTGACAATATATTATCGATATCGATAAAAAGAGAAGTTGATTTTATTATCCTTCCAGTTGTTTATAATGTGTATATTTTAGATACATTTTATTGGCAAATGTCAAACCTTTGTTCATTCCCTACTACCGAAGGATTTTGTAGGTATGTATGTAAATAATTCTTTGGTACGCTCTACAGCCTAAAGGGCGTCACATACGAGCGCTATACTGTGCTATTTCATCGTAATATCAAATATAGCTCGCCACACTACAAATAAAGGGCGTCACACACAGACGCTATACTGTGAGTGCGAGTTTAAAGCTGTAATTACTCGCATACTAAGAATGACGCCATGAGTGTATCAGTAGATAAGTAAAGCTGAATCTTGTTTTTTTTATAATTTGTCTACGTTACGTTATTATATACTCTACCTTTTCAAAAATCACACGGACGCTATACTGTGCTATTTCATCTTACGATATCTGCTGCTGTCGTGTGTGACTGTACCAAGCTATCACATATGGCGGCAACACTATCGTATAAAGGGGTAGGGACATTTGTGGCCTATGACCTGTCGAATTTTCACGAAAGTTGTGTCGCAGTTTGAAACCTACTTAAATCGATAGAGGATAGCTAAATGATGAAACATGTAATAGGTCTTTTTTTCGTAACATCACCGGTTGCAGAGATATAAATGATTTTTATTGTCCTATATATGGTAGGGCCATCTTTGTCACGAAATATGTCCGAAACTGGTGGAAACACTAAACGACTTATCATATTTTTTCACCATCTAAATGTTCACTAGCGATTTATAAAGGATTCAAGGGTATTCAACTTTGAAAAAAACGTCGGCCATAGGCCACCTTCCATAGTAAAATCTTACATCGCCTTTCATTACCCTCAGGCGTCGTGGCGCTCATATTTTTAACTCATCCCAAAGTTCGAAACGGCGTCAGACAGTCAGAAACAAATGTCTGTCTGGTCATTTTTATCACGGTGCTTAAATTTTCAAGAATTAAATTACATTGTACCTGTATTTAAAGATAATATTTTGTACCAAAAAATACATGTGATTTTGGGTAGGGGTTGTGGCGATGTAGTCTAAAACCTCACCACATATCATCAGGGGGAGGAGGGGTCTAAAAAATTGCTAAAAACATCACGTGATTAATGGACGACCCCTTTCCAGAAACATCGGGTGTTTCAAGGGAAACATTTCCGGATATCGATATTTCAGTGATAGAAGATTACTTACATCCCTAATCGAGTAGCGAACGGAAATGACGTAGTAATGACGTGTACTAGTTATAGGTAAATAAAGTTGTGCTTTATTAATATGCAGTGAAAGTTTAATTTCGCTAGGACGTTTATGAAGCGCTTTTGGAGTTTTCCGTCATCTGGAGTTTCTGCTACTCAGCACTAGATGTCACTATCAAATACGCCTCTATTTGCTCATTTTGTATGAGCTTTATGGACGAAGTAATAGATTTCAATGTTGCTAATTTTTTTATATTTTTACGTGCTATATTTATGGTCCAATCAAAGGCCTTCTTGCATTAGTAGTGCGTAAATATACTAGGTGTTGATGTGTGATTTCGGCGACATCGGTTCTGGCAGAGTAGAGAGAGTAGGTGATCTGCTCGCCGGTAGTAGACTATAATACTTATGTATATGGTGTTGTTGACCAAACACGCAGGGTTGTGCCTCACTGTATAAGTGTATGTATTTACCTATTATGGGTGATGCAAAATGACCGACAAAGTTTTAACTGTGGCTTCTAATCATGAATTTAGAGAAATTTCCCTAAAAACACCTATAAATACGATTCCCACCTTGGCACTCATGTGTTTGCCCTGTGTCTGGGTGTATTTTAATGATTACGTATTTACGTTGGTATTTAAAACGCATTAGTGTATATATGTATGTATGTTTATATAAAAAAAATTGCCTGCAATAAAATAGTATTTTATTTTATTCATATAATAACTATCGACCAAAAGTGAAACCCACTATATTATGTTTTTATAAGTAGCGCAGTGTTCAAAATTCAAATTTCCTGTCTTTCCACTCTGACTAACTTAAAACTAATTAAAATTGAATCACATAGGTACATCATAGGTATCAAGGAGAACTACGAAGCCGTGTATTTATTAGTAACTTACTAAACGCTCTTAGGTCAGTGATCTCTGAGAATAACTATCGTCACAGAATACCCAATAGTACAAGTACTATAGTAAACTACGACAGACCGAGTAATAGAATATTTTTACCGTGTAACGTATTTCATACAATTTCTTATAGATAACATATAAATAGGTACGGTAAAATATAACAAGCGAGAAATCGTGTCGTCGCGTCGTCGTTGGTGCGGCCGGCGGCGTCGCAGCGGACAGCGTGCGGTACGGCCGGCAGATACTCATGTGACTGAGCTGAGCGGCGGCGCGGCGTTGCGGCAGCTCTCGGTCGGCACACGGCGCATGCGCGGCGCGGCCCGCGGCCGTCTGCGTGATTCTAGATGCGTCATGTAGACCGGGAGCTTACTGCATTTTATCAGTCACATCATTGCGTATTTGTATTTTGTATGGTACTAACCATTATAATAATTAACTGATTGTTAAACAGCAGATACATACAAATACATAAGGATATAGGTCATTTCAACCAAATGGTACCTAAATAAACTTAGTAGGCAACTGAAGTTGACATGTGTCAGTTCCATAGTAAGTTTGATTTTTACCTTTTGCTTTTTCTTGATTGGAACAAGATATATCCAGGCTATTTATTAGTCGGGTCTAACGTGACAACTTTTGTTGTAACACTTTTTAAAAAAATGATACAAAAATTGACTTGTAGGTCAAATCAGAAAAAAGAAACGTGGTAGGTAACCCAAAAATAGCAAATCTGAGAATAATGAGCGGTACCACCGCACGAAGGAAAGGAACGACAGGCTTAGAAAAAGTTTGTGAAAATAATCAGAATAAGAGCGGTTCAATTAAAAGGAGCTAGTATTTAAATTATATTATTATTATTGCGCAGTGGCGATTTGATAGCAATAAAAAAATCTTAAGTTCAGACTGTATTTATATTAAATGAAAAATTAAAGCCCCTTGGCTCCTGGTCTATAATCATTGTAAAATTACCTCGATAAAGCCCATCAATTAAAAGTTTAAACACAGTGATAAATTGATAATAGTGATCAAAAATATACAGGATGACTGCCACATACCCAAATGCTAACCTCTTAACTGGTGATTTTACTTATGAACTGAACAACTTTTGTTCTAGAACTTTCCTTAAATTGCATAATCTTTTGGGCTTCTCATTATGAACTACGCTCAATAAGCTGATCGATTTGTATGAAAAGCATAGAAAAAAATGTGATTTGTCCAAAGTTATATAGAACAAGTTTTTCAGTTTCAAGAGTGGAATCACCAGTTAAGAGATGTGCAGGTATTACTAATCACTTGTAGGTATAATGTAAATGTTCCTCCGTCAGTTACCAAAGAATGGAATAAGTGGCTTTAATATTTTGTTTGTTCAATATCATATCAGTCGGTATCTTGAATAACGACAATTCTGGATTTGAATTCCAGAAACACAACAATATTTTTGCTTTGCAGATGCAGTCATTTTTTTTACACGCGATGGCGTCGATGTCGTGTCGTGTCAAGAGACGGCAAGTGACTAACACGTCACGTCACTCGGCCGCGGTGCAGCCCCAACAGTTTCACCTCGGTCACCTCGGCATTTTCTGCTTTTGTGTGCGTAGACGGCGGTGCCTACTGGCGCGCACACATACAAGCCGCGCGATGTACCATTGTATGAAGATAACCTACTATTTATACTATGGTTCTGGTACAAACGCGTCTTTAAGGCCCTTCCCCCTACCTCTTTCTTCCGTGATCCCGTGTATGCCAGACGGGAACAGGATTCATGAAGAGAGTAGGAACAACGTGTTTGTACAATTTTTTTGAAAGTAATAAGAATATCTATGCGCATGTTTGAAAAAAACATTTCTTCGTTCTTCAAACTTTTGCAAGAAATAAGAAAAATACTTATAAGCTCTGCGAAATTGCCAGTGGTTGCCACCAAACAATTTCTAGTTTTCTGTAAGAAGTGAGACTTATAATAAATCAGGTCCTCTGGGGCCAGACTATCTCTCCCGATGAAATAAGGCCTGTCTTTCTTTCGGGGGCGATTTCAAGAATTATGGTTCCTCTCTAAGAAAGTTGTCGTAATAATTTTGATATTTCTTTTAATTTGTATCCAATAAAGTTACTGTATTGACTGTGGCTTGCGAGGGTCTATAGGATGGCGTAACGGCGCAAAGACACGGATATTTAGCCACGACTGTCCTTGCGTTGTATTGAAGGGAGTTTCTTTTAGATAGGTGCGATGTTTCTTATCTCTGCAAATACTTCCGGAAACATTAGGTATACGAGTTCCAAGTAGTAGGAACTTCGTATTAGGTAGACTTCAAAAAATGACTTTCGAAAAGTGTACAATGCTACCTACTTCGTATAAATATAGAATATTTTGATTTGATTTGATTTGTTGGAATATTGATACCTGCCCGCTGTCCAATTTTCCAAATGTTCCCCTTGACAGTTAGTGGAAAACATTGACATATTTTTAGACTGAGATGTAGTGTCAAAATAACTAAATAATGAAAACATTGCAACGAACGCGATCGTTTGATTACATCGCGGTTTTGATGTTAAAATCGTCATTGATATATTTGAAAACACCAATGTCTTGTGGAATGGTAACGAACGTTTGTTTTACTTTTATTCAGAAATTAAAAAAAAAACTTTACAGTGTTATTTTAGTGTCCTTTTGGATTTTGATTTTCCCTCCAACAAAGGAAAAAACGCATCTTTTGGCCACGCATGAAAAAAAGGTACTTAGATACTTTTTTTAGTCTGAGATAGGTACAATAAACATACAATCTTTTTACGATTATGTCTGTAATGCATCCTTTTTGATTACAGTCGAAATCTTTTTGCACTGCCTACCTATTTTGCTAGTTTCAAACAAGTAATGAACTACTGAAAAAAACCTCAGACTAAAAAAGTCTTTCTTTCATGAAAAAACACTCTAACGCGTCATAGACAAATCGAATTTGCTCTAACAATAAACTTTGTTATTCCATCAATTATTCAGAAGAACTTTTTGGTTTGAGAGTTCAAAACAGTCATTTCACTTCCGTACAAAGTTGCGTCCTACACGTCAATAGTGTAAGATTCTACCAGGAAAAACAAAAAGTATAGATGAGTTTTTATTGAGACCAACAAATTCAATTTTTTTCTCATATCTATCTAAAATATCTCTGTAACATAAGGTATGCGGGTTATATATTGTATCAAAGGATTTGCCTGAATGAATTCATAACCTTTACAGATAAATTAGGTATTTTTAGATTACAATCTGCATATAAAATAATACGATGAAAAAAGCTTACTTTACCCAACTCAACTGAAACATGAATTTGAATGACACCTTTCAAATCCATGCAATAGGCAGTTGGCTGCATCAACAATTAATTATGAAATATGTTTCATTAAATAATAGCTCTTTTAATAAAAAAAAATAAAAACTTAGTAGTTAGCTATGACTTTCATTATATGTGCAACTCATGATGTTGATGAACTCAAAGGTTGATTTTCGTAAAAAAAAAACTCTTTTTTTTACATTTCATAAAAAACCATTGGGGTCACAGAAGACTATCACAGAAGATTTAAGAGAATAGTATGAATTTGTAAATGAATAAAAAGAAACCAACGCCGAAGTAATCTTGAATAAGCAACAGGAAAAAAGAATTGCCACATTTTTTCTCAATCACGTTTCAGAGCACGTTTTCCGATGGTTACATATTGTTATTGTTGAGCAGATACATATGGATACACTGAAAAAACTGGAGGCCAAACAAGACAGATTTCCTCTTGTTTGGCATTTTTGTGATTAAAACGATAAAGATATTGAAAGATTTCATAAAGCGGCTTGGTCATTTCAACATTGTGAACTTTAATTAAATCGACCCCTATCCATATTGTTTGATACAATCAGTTTCATGCATTGCTTCTATCATTTCTTGACTGATTTGTATAATATACTTATTTAAATCTACTATGTTAACTATCGTTTGATACAATAATTTAGGTTTGATGATTTGAATAAATAGAAATGGTTCATTCAATTAAGTACATAGTTACATCGAATAAGAGTGAAATATTTAAAATAATCAATTTATGGCTTATTGATTCAATAATTTACCATGATTATTTTGAATAAAATACTTGTTTAAATCTAATATTAAGGAAATATTTGAAACAATTTAATTCAGCTTAGTTGAGGTAATTATTTCTTATGTTCAGTTCAAAGAACAAGACTTAGTTCTTACAAAGAAGAGACTTAGTTGTATTAAACAAGACTCAGATGTTAAGAACAACAATTTTTCACATATTAAAAATAATCATTATCTTATTAGTAACTATTATTTTCTTGTTTGATTCAAACAAGACGTCCCTCCCCCTGCGCCCGCGTCACCCACCCCCACGACGCGCCTCAACGTCGGTCACTCGCTCGGTACACAGTCGCTCATTCGCCGCAGCCGCAGAACGTCAGTTATATTCTCTTTTCCGGAGAGGTAGACTTTTTGGTGTTTGCAGGGGAATCTGGTGTGTGTGTGTGACAATTGAAAAACAACATTTTGAAAAAGAAAATGTTAACTGATGAAAGTATAGAGGCCTAATTTATGTACCCGTTATACTTTGTGTATTATGTAAATTCTATGTGTGCAATAAAGCATTAATACATACATACAAAATATTCGTTATTAATTCTCAGTGTCAGTTAAGATCACATTAAGCGGGTATTAAAAAAGTGCGTTTGAGATTTTAAGGGGTTACTTAGAATCAAGTAAGTATAGTTCATTCCAATCAAAAAAAAGCAAAAGGTAAACAAAAATAGTATGCATCTGACGTTGACATGTGTCAGTTCCATAGTAAGTTTGTTTACCTTTTCCTTTTTTTTGATTGGAATGAACTATAATACTGAATATGATCACTTAATTCTTAGAACAAAGAAAACCTACTTAAAATAATTATTCTTCTTAAGTTGAATGAGAGCTTCTTTATTAATCTAATAAAGTTACAGTTAATTCAACAAAGAAACTATTACTAACAATTAGTTATCTTAGTAGCACTTAACAGGTTAAAAAAGTTAACTGGTTAAACATTAACTGTTTTATATTGAGTAGGTTTACGTTGTTATTTCAATAAAGCTGACTGGTAATTACGAATATTACGATGCATAAATTGAACAATCTTACATATTTAAATCAAAAAATATTTAAGTAGAGTTGAACAAGAACTGCTTAATAAATTTAAAAAAAGTATTATTTATTTTAACAAAGATACAGTTGATTCAAGTATGTAGTTGAAACAAACAGCTTAATTGCCCTAATTAAGCAGGTGCTTATATCAAATAACATCTTAGTTAAATTAAGTAAGAAATAATAGTAAAATCAATCAAGTTGCTATGTTCGAACTGACCAATAACAAACAAACAAGACTAGCTTTGTTGTATCCAATAACATCTTTGCAAGCTCAGATGCAGTCAAGATGCTTGTTGAAAACAATCAAAATCTTGATTGAATCAACGAGATTTTTTTTTCAGTGTAGGTTTCTGTATTAATGCAGAATATTATACACAATATTTGGGTGAACACACATACTCAAACTCAAACTCAAAATGTTTTTTATTTAAGTAGATGCTTTACACATGCTTTTAAATCGTCAATATTCTTTTTTCTACCTAGTACAAAGTCCCTATCTATCTATCTATCTATCAGCCGAAAGACGTCCACTGCTGGACAAAGGTCTCCCCCAAGGATTTCCACACCGACCGGTCCTGTGCGGCTCGCATCCAGCGGCTTCCTGCAACCTTTACCAGGTCGTCGGTCCACCGAGTCGGGGGCCTGCCCACACTGCGCCTTCCGGTGCGCGGTCGCCATTCGAGAACTTTACTGCCCCAACGGCCATCTGGCCCTACCACGCGGTAAAGGTAAGGCTTTACTTGGAAAAGAGTATACAGAATGTAAAGAAATAGGTGTAGGCAGGACCATGGGCTGTGGACCCATCATACTAAATAAATTTCTCTAAGAGATTAATAGTTGCATTAACTTTGTTTTTTTTTTCATAGAAAACTAGCCAAACAGCAAGATTTCTATGAAAATAATAAAAATAATTATAATTCAACAAAGTTATAAAACAAAAGTTGTTCTCTTTCATGAGTAGAAGTAGAAACTCCAGTTTAATGAATCCTACCCTTATGCTGTACAACTGTATAGTGCAAGTATGTTACACAATTTACACACAAAATATTTGGAGCTTCTCGTGAGATCTGAGCAATCAAAAGATGGTTGCTTAGATAAAATTTTATCTTTTTTTTTAGAAATAAATGAGTTTTTTTGTTACGTATCGTCAGTTTTATGTGGAAAAACCTGAGTCAGTGTACAAAATATGAGTCATCATAAATATCTGACTTCCTAAACAATTTATTGGATAATGTGCCACTGGGGAACATTCCACAAATTCCCGAATAATTCCTAGAGATATTCCTTTGGATTCCCAGTAAATTCCCAAAAGCGTATCGGTCGATCGGATCGAGATTAATTTCAGTACTTATGGTCCAGAAAACGCCTTCATAAAAATTTATAGGTATTGTTTTCCCCCACATATCGCGGGGACTTATTTGTCCGCCAAAATATGCTAGTGTATATTTGCTGCGCTTTTTGTGAGAGCTCTCTGAAACATGTTACCCAGTATAGCTCATACAGACTAAGAATTAAAAACTGAAAAGTTAGATTAGGGTACTAGTGGTTTCGGAGTTAAAAGAAGAATGGATAAGTAAACGTTTGTACTTATAAAATTGTTAGATACTTATACTTATCTTAACCTCAAAATACAATGGTAGGTATAAATGTTTGCTCTTGTCGTAAATAAGTCGACATTTTGTGATACTAAATAGGGTTTTTATACTTCTATATACAATATCTAAAAATACTTATTTATTTATTTATTATAATTAATTGATAGCATTTGCTATAAGTAATCGAAAAATTATGCTTTAATTTTATAAAAATGTGAAATAATAAGTATTTCAAAATTTGATAAATAAAGTCAACTTTTAAATCTGTTTTTTAAATATCTCAAACTCCAGCAGCCATGATGTGACGTCACTAGATGTCATTCAATACATGCATGGTAAAGAAATAAATGGTAAACACATGGTTTCATCGCATATGGAATTTCGCCAATGACATCACTAGCTAAAACATGATGGCTATGGTTTTCGGAAGAAAATTGAATATGGTAAATTAAAATACAGTTTTGTGGTAATCATTAATAAGTATAATCTTCTTCTTCTTATCGTGTGGCACATTTAACCGTTCTATCCACAAGGTATAGACGGCGGTTGCCTAGTGTTGCACTTAGCATCACCCGCGGTCACGTGTAGGGCATTTTAGATTTAAACCTACGGACGTGTGCGACGCGACCATCATACACATCTAGAAATCAGATGTGCAGGTTTCCTCACGATGTTTTCCTTCACCGCTAAAGCAGTCGGCATGAAAATGCATAGTATAATTATTTAGCCATCTTTAATCCGATGTGTTCGCAAAATACTAACGGCATTTTCTCTTGGTTACGTGATCTTCATCCCTTTGACAACCGATGTTAAGCCAGTTTTATTTAGAATCATATTTTTTTTATTCTTAATCTATTTAAACGTCTAACACCGTTCACGGTTCTGCCGATATTTTTTTTATCCTCGACTATCTTTATACTATCCTAGGTTAGCCCTTGGCATCATCTCACCTGATGGTAAGTGATGATGACTTTGAAAATGGAAGCGGGCTTACCAAGATGGAACTGGCTATCTTTAAGCCGGAACACATCAATGCTGTTAACATTGATGTTTGGCGGCAAGACTTAGATAAGATTGTAGTAGGTAGTTAGGCGGGTTCAGAAAATGCCCTACCGCCAACCAAACAGAGGCCTACTAAGTTGGACACCGCCGGGAATCGAACCCTCGACGGCCTGATGTGAAGTCTGAACTTGACCTGACTTCAGAAAATTTTGCAAACTAGAATCATAATGTTACGTCTATAGAATGATAAAGCACTATTTTTAACCGACTTCAAAAAAAGGAGGAGGTTCTCAATTCGTCGGAATCTTTTTTTTTTATGTATGTTCACCGATTACTCGAAGACGCCTGAACCGATTTGGAAAATCGGTTCAGGCGTCAAAATTTATTCGTTTAAAAGGGTATATTTCACAGGTGGTCCCATATAAATTTTATCGAAATCGATGCAGCGGTTTTTGAGAAAATCAACAAAAACATAGCAAAATTGGAATTGTTGCGATTGAAGTCGGTTGTTTTTAACGTATTCAGCGTGGTCAATTATGTAATAATAAAGCTATAGTTACTTAAAATTTAATTCTAAAAATGTTAAAGCGAATATTTAAATTTAAGCTCTTCGATTAAAATATTTGTTATAATTATGCTACATAATTATGATATATTTCAGCAGAGCAGTTTCAGTAATTACTTTAGTTAGTAATATTCTTTCTAAAATGAGAGTGCACCTCAATAACATTTAAAAAAATGTTTTTTCACTAAATTATACTAATCACAGTACTTAAGTTTTCTTTTATGGAATCGGAATCGGCCTCTACACAAAAAGGTACTCCTTTAAATATTTTCTTTAAACATAAATTTAAGCAACTTTCTCCGAGGATCACAATAGGTAAGGACACGTTTCATTTTGTGCCTGGACATGTACGTAGTACGAAAAATATAGAAAAATATAGGCTTTCTAGGAAAAATAATGAAAAAAATATTAGAAGCAGGGTTGCGTGGTTCAAGCATAATGTTTTGTCAGCACTTTTTACAATATAAATGGCAATGGCAATATACACTGAAGCTTGCAATAGTAGGTCACGTTCAGAAATTACGGCTTCATCCACATATTCCTCAGATGCTTTCTCTGACTCTGATTGACTGAACACCCTTCTGTTCTGACTTCTGACATTGGTGTACGATTTTTAAAATCTGCGGATATGCCTTGCCTCTTTTACAGGCATAACAGCTGGTTTTCGAGTTACTTGTCGGACAACTAAACTATTAATTTCAATGGTATGTACAAAATCTAGTTTCTGAACGTAAAATGCTCAAAATTGCGCTCGCTTCGCCATGTTGAGTGATCAATGTGTTGCGATTGTTAAATCTGAGAAACTAGATGAACCTCGCAACGAAGGTAAATCGAAGGAAATGTACAATTAGAAAAGACTATGTTTCTAATGACTTATTTATTATGTTTGCACACAGACCAGGTCCAAGCTCCATAGTCACGTGAAACGTCTCCTTTGCAAAGAATATTTTGGGTTAAAAAATCGTACAATATTATTCGATCAGCTGATGGATTTGTATGAAGAATTTAAATATTTACTTTTTGCGCATTTACTACAATATGTACCTTGGGAAACGTTATTCAGATTCTTACGTAGAAACTCCAGTTTGATCTTCTACTTCTTCTCAATGTTTTATCCCTTTATTCAAGCTCAGCCCTCCTCAGTTTAATTCTCTCACTCTATTTCGCCCTGGCAAGTTAAAAGCACTCGATGTTAAGCACTCGGCGTAACACAATCAGCTAAAACAAATTAAAGCTGAAATTTATATCTACTGAAACTGAACAACATTCGACGGGAAGAATAGTCGCGAAAAAATACTTTTCGAATAAGTAGAAACCTCAGTTTATACAATTTAAGTAGATTTTTTAGACCTTATATAAAATGGCGTTACAGAACATAAAAGAGCTTGGTCCTGGTTTGCGCATGCTATAGATCTACACTGGTAGACTAAAAAATCTACTCAAAATCTGTTGCCCGACTTTTGAAAAAATAACTCGGTCTACAAAACTACTAAATACAAAAAACAAAAACTAGAAAACCACCAAACTAAAATCATAAAGAGTAAACACGCAGATTTTTAAACTTTTGGTTTAATGTTTCTTTTTGCTAAATTGAGTTATTTTTTTAAAAGTCGTGGAACAAACCTTGAGTCGTTTTTTTTGTCCACGAGTATATTTACACAAACGTGAGGTGTTGTGTTATGTTTGATTGAACTTTGTATTTTCTCACTGTCTTCACTGGCAGGTTCAATAATAGTAACAATATGATCACATAACGTCAATAAAGCATAGGTTGGATATACATATGCTAATTTGACGTTTACCTTTCGATTACATTAGTCACATAGTTTTGAAAAAAAATACGGCCAAGTGTGAGTCGGACTCGCGCACTCGGTTCCGTATAAATTCATAATCACACATATATTGAACTCTATACCAAATATTCAGGCCTGCAATCCCTTGAAGCTGTGAAAAAATCAAACTTACGAAAACCAAAAATTTTTAGTTACATCACAAGAAAAATATGAGGTAACTAAAAATTTTCAGTTTTCGGACTTTCCCCTTTACTCGTGCTTTAAGATATTGTTTTTTGCCAAATTTCATGATTCTAGGTCAACGGGAAGTACCTACCCTAAAGGTTTTGATTCCCATGCGAGTGTCCAAATATGCGGCATAAACGGCCGTATCTCTTGATTGCGTTGGCATAGAAGTTTGATTTTTTCACAGCTTCAAGGGATTACAGGCCTAAGTATTTGATATAAATTTCAATTTGATACGTCTACGCGTTCCTGAGAAAAATTGTCTTGACAAACAGACAGACGGACAGACGGACGGACAACGAAGAGAGGATCTCTTCGTTATAAGGGTTCCTTTTTTCCTTTTAAGGGGCGGAACCCTAAAAATAAGTAGCGTCAAAAAAAATTACAAATGTTAATTCCGTATTGAATGCCAAGTAATCATATCAAAATGTTAGAAAAAAAAATGCAAGTGGTACAATGAAATTTTTATATGCCTCATAGTTTCATTTTTAAAAATTATTTACTAGTGCCTACGCTCGCCATGCACGTATATGTATGACCCTAAAAGGGCTTAAGTTAAGTACCTTAACGATCCTAGAGGACTAAGATGGAATGCATCTTATGTCGGCAACTATTTTGGCTATTTCACCTAGAATGCCTACCTAGACCTTCAGACGAGACCTCAAAAGTAATCTGTCGTCTTGCGCTAAGTACGTATTGGAGATTGTTTGAAAAGTTCTAGAATCTTCTAAAGCCTATCTTACAAAGCATTTTGGACGCTTTTGGAAATTATGGCACCTCACCGGTATAAAGCTAGTGGTACCCGCCGATTCGGACCTTTCTTGATATTATTCGGGCCCCGTGCCACCACTAAAAGTATTCAAATACATATAATTCAAAAAGTAAAAGTAAGTAAAAAATGTATTCATTTGGTTGGTTTAAATTAACAATTACTTCATATGGATGGAGAGATTCAGAAAGACATTTTCGGAGTATGGTAAACTCCAGTATCAATACTTACAAGGAGACCTTACAACCTTCGGGTCACCGATTTGGCCTTAGCTCTGTGCATTTTTTTTACCTTCAATTGGTAAGCCCTTGGTACTGAAAGAGACTTTCTAGTGTAGTATATTCCTAAAGTCCTAAGGTGCACAACTTGGAAATAAGGGAGAAATTCCTCTCGAAAGTGTTAGTCTCACCATTTTTACAAGTTCCGAAAATGCTTACTAAAACTAAAACTTATGTTAGAAAATTGTAGAGTAGCAGTAGTAGCTTGTAGGTTTCTCTATTCATATTTTTAATTTATATAATTAATAATTAATTATTAATAATTATCAAATAATTAATAATTATTTTTAATTATTAATAATTAATTAATGTATTATGTCTCTGTACAATAAAGAATATTTGATTGATTAATAATTATTAATAATACCTATTGATAATGATATCGATTTTTATATAATATTTAAAATTCTCGACCATCTTGTGGCTCCTAACCCTATATCTAATTAACGAAGACTGATGGAGAAAGGCTTGTAGCTTTCTGAACCAAAATTAACCGTATCGTAAAATTGTGACTTATGTAATATATTTTTATACTGTTTTGCATTTAGTATACTTATTAAGTAGTATTGTTATTAATAAGTATACTAGATGCTAGCAAAGACGAATCTTCTATTAAAGATTTTATCTAGCTTGTTTTTTGGAAGACATAATATTAAAGTTACAAGTCATAAAATCAAATTGCAAAGGATTAAAGTTAAGCAGAGCAAACTTTTGCAATTAAAGGCAAAATATTAATTTCATACCTAAGTAACTGAAAACGGGAGCTAGGTATTATTTTTAAGGTTCATTTAATATCATCGATAAATTAAATAAATATAAAAATAATAATAGTTGGAAAATAAAATATTTGATTTTTGATTGAAGGTACCTAATTATTATACTTTCATAAATAAAAATTATACAAAGACGAAAAAAAGAAACCCTAAATTTGTTCTCTGCCAGATACCTACTTTAAAAACTCTTATGTAGCAGAGTAAGATACCTGAATGTATCTGTGAGAGTTACATCAGTGTTGTAGTTCCAATTTTATGCAATCTTATAGTTGACTCTAGTTATCCCAGTTTTTTTAAGAAAATGTCAAAAAGTCCCAAGTCTTTGAAATTGTGAACGATGACGTCATTGGTCAATATAGTACAATAGTTTGCATATTGATTATGATTTTTGTATATTTAAAATTTTACCTGTTAATATCGTATAAATCAAGCAAGTAAGTTTTCCTGCAATTTCAATTTAAAAAAAAACTTACAATACTTCGTAAATAGTATTGTAGAATTTATGTTCTGATGCAATCAGTTCCCGGATTATTTTTATGTCACTTTTTTTTGTTTTGGTCTTATTTTCAAACATCTAGTAAAACGTTTTCGCCATACAAGAGACATCAGCGAATGCTGCAATGCTTTGTAGTATTTATTAGAAACACAAAAACTGTTTAAAGCCATTTAATGTCGAGAAACTTAAACAAAAATAAGATTTTTCCCTTTTTTTTTTAATCCAATCCATTCAGTAGATTTCGAGTAAATCGCGGACATATACCTAACGTCAGAAACATGACTATTTTTAAAGTTGCTTCTTTAATTAAACACTTTAAATCTATAATACTTATTTTTGTCTGTCTGACAAAAAGCTCATGTATTTCTCTATATGTAAATCTATATTTAACCGATAATTGCTTATCTTTATGTTCAGTACAGTGCGCAAAGCCGGGAGCTGGTTGGCTCTTGTTACCGCTCGCGCACATTAGATTTTATTTGACACTGAAGTAGCTTTTACGTGGGAACAGCATCTGTTTCTACCATCCCATATTACCTTTTAATTTTAACGAAGTTGGGTAATAAGGTTTTGGTAGTATTTATGTATTATGTGTATATTTCGTGCAATTTGTATATATTTTTAAGTTGTATAATGTTTTATACTATGGGTTTTGTGTGCAGCTTTTTTATAGTGTGTATTTTATCATTTAATAAATGTTAATTGCGAATTTAATGAAACGTTGTATGTTACCATATGGACTATAGTAAGATAGGTATATACTTCATTATTCCGACAAAAATCTAAATACTGCTTGTATGGGAGCATACAAGCTTAGATTCTTTGTAAATGTATCTTAACTCTATGCTTGATAAGGCAAATATTTATTGCTGATGTAGGTATGTCAATCACAATCCAGGTGGTGAGAGACAGTATGCAAAACGTAGATTTACAATTAAAAATTATTTCGATAGCTTAACAATACAGAATATAGTATGAACTTTTAAAACACTTCAACATCCATACGTACGAAGTCGCGGGCATCGCCTAGTCTAGTAAATTTTTTGATTAGAGGCGCTAAAACTTAAGACATATCATAACCCTACTTTTTGCTTCGCTGTAGTCGGGTAATTAAACAAAAGCCCTACCAATAAGGGCTTCCAATTTAATTATTTTTACATTTAAAATGGGTCAAGCAAATATTTCAGAAACCGTACACTTTTGCATTAGCATTCCTTAAATCTACTTCATGATAATTTTTCCAATATGAAAAATAAGTTCTTTGAAAAATAAACTGGGAAACACTGAAAATAAATATTTAAAAAGTTTACTTACATAATACTTCTTTGTTAAAAAAGTTTGTTGACTCAACTTTCAGTTTATTTAATTAAACCAAGTTTCAATAAACACTTCAATTATGCAAACCAATTTACTCCGTACACTTCAAAACTCATTAATCACCAACCGTTATTAGGTTATTGGCATAAAGTGCACACTAAAAACGTATATGATCTTTATTATTCATCAGTTATAAAGAAAAAACTAAAACACCTTTAAAAAAGAAAACAATATATAAACACATCACTTTTCAAATTTTAGAATGAGTTCAAATAGTTTTGAATATCGAAGCGAGTTCGATTCGCGCGGTTCATGCGTGCCGGAGCTTCGGCCGCCCTTCTCAATAGCCAGCTTTCGACTGTACACACCGCACGGGCGGGAGTATACCAAAGAGCATGACAACGTCGTCGTTGTAGTATGGAGGGTGGCACCAAAGAAGTTCTATATCGTCGCTCCGTTTCCCGCATCGGCCGGTCGGAAAAGTATCGATGGTAATGTTAATTTACTGTGTTTTCCATTTTTAAACCAAAATGCAATCATATAAACAAAAAATACTGATCAGTTTAAAATTAACTATTGGTTTAAAAAGTTTGGGGAGATGCAGACCATGAATCTTTTCGAAATAATAGTAATTGAAAAATTAAAAATTTTGAAACGAAACGAAATAGAAAAAATATTTTTTTGAAGAAAATTTGCAGTTTTTTTTATACGAACTTTATATCTCACAAACAACTCGTATACCTGCCATTTCGAGAAGTGTTTGCGGAGTGAGAAGAAACATGATGTACTAATAAACTACCTCCAACGCATTTTGTGAATTTCGTTTAAAATATCCTGATAATACAGGGTGAAATTGAAATCGTGAAACCAATTTTTAACTGTGGTTTTTGCCCATAGAACTAAACAACTTTCTCTAAGAAACAAATTCAATCGGAGCAAAAACATTTTTTACTCTTCATACAAATCAATGACCTTAGTAGCCAAATTTCTATGGAAATTCCAAACTCCGATTTTTGCTCCGATTGAATTGGTTTCTTAGAAAAAGTTGTTCAGTTCCATGAGTAGAAACAGTTAAAAATTTGTTCCGCGATTTCAATTTCACCCTGCAGGTGAATTACTGAATCATGTTCACCGATTTAATCGAAAAATAAATAAAAAAATCAGAAATTATTTACTTTAAACTTTCTTTTATACAAAGTTTGCTGCAGTTAGGGCGAACGCGTACGTATCTAGAGACAGGCACGGCGGGGGACTTTAATATAATAGTTAATTGAATATAAGATTCATTAGATATTAGACATTAGGCTTTTCATACTGTAATGGGTAATGAATGTTGTTGACATTGAAATGTATAGCTCGTCTGAGGCTACGTTAAAAAACCAAAAACAAAAAAGAAATGAAAGCCAATGTTATATAAATAAGTATGTACATTTTAAAATTAAAAGGAAAATAAATAATAATTATTCTTCTAATTAACTAAAATAGTTAGGATAAAAAAAACCTCACGATATTGTGGATTTTGAATTTCAATAAAAAAGAAAACATGACGTTCACAAGTGTAGTTTTGGTTTGCATTTTGTATTAGGCTTTTACATATTCAACTTTGCACTCATACTGTGTTTACTCAAACTAAAAAGTGTGCTTCTAACAAATGCCACTTTGCGATATGTATTATACTTAGGTAAGGTAAAAGCACCTATTACCGTGGTAAATTGTGGAAGTTTGACATTAGAGTGAAATATTATGGAATCAGGTCAGTCCTCGGCAAATAAGGATTTTTTAAACGTTTTATAGACTTTTTATTTTGTACTTCTCTTCGTTTTTTTTCAGTTATTTTTAAGCGTTGTATTTATATACATATTTTTTTGTAAAGAATCCGACGTGCCCTATTACCGAGGCATGCCCTACGTTTTTATCTAATACCGCGGCATGTATCCCCTATTACCGAGTATAGAAGAAAAATAATACAGATTGTCCAGATGATTCCGTATAAAAAAATATACTTAATAAAATACACACAATACTGAGTTCAACTTTATTAATAATTAACATGATTAAATGAAGTAAATGTAGGAGAGTGACTAGTACACAGTGACTAGACATAGTAGAGCTACAGTATCAAGTAAATGTTCTTTTATAACTGGAAATCTACATTTACTAAGAAGTGAAGAAGTGAACCCAATCGACGACGACTTGTTTCTCCTTTTGAATATTCAGCACAAGCTGAACACCACAAGAGTCATTTTCATATATAAAGAATAGGTTTTATTTCTTGTCAGGACTTGCGTAAACTACTTCTGATTAAATTTTTGACTATATTGGGGAGCAGTACGATAGCGGGA
The DNA here is from genome assembly GCA_958295455.1 of Coleophora deauratella. Taxonomy (NCBI): domain Eukaryota; kingdom Metazoa; phylum Arthropoda; class Insecta; order Lepidoptera; family Coleophoridae; genus Coleophora; species Coleophora deauratella. Next base: position 3,860,707 of record OY282406.1, read on the forward strand.
TGGGAAATAATGATCCTCGACAATAGGGCCGGGCCACCAAAAACTGTACCTTACAATACAAAAGTATGGATCGTAGTTTATTTTGTAAAAACTAAGCTTTACGTAATGTATTCTATAAATAAATAATATTTAATTGATGCAGTGGATACTCGAACAACACATAATAATAATATGAGACTAAACTTTCAATTTTATTTATTTTATAATTTATAATCAACCTTCAAAAGCAATTTGTAGCGTGAACCGTGAATCAAATTTATAATTTCGTTACTCCTTTGCAAGTCCTAAAGTATTGATGACATGAAATACAACAATTCATATACTTACTATGTAAACTCACTTCTGGATTTTTTATTATTTTGATGAACCAAAAGACTGCCCGCATCAACACGCTCCATTTACTCCCAAACTACTTTCGATATCAGAAAAATTTTACATTTACGGAAGAAATATGAAAGTTTGGAACAACAAAAAATATTTCGATGGTAGTGTCATAGTAAATAAAAAATCTTTAAAAACAAATGATAGTCCGTCACACACGGGACAATAATAATTCTACACATAATTTTTTTTTTATCTGCGTAGAGGTTGGAGACAAGCGTACTCGTATTTTATATGAGGGCAGAGAAAGGACTTAAATAACACAAAAATTAAAATGGTTTTAAAATAAATACAATTGAAAGTTTAATCTCGTATGTTGTTTGAGTATCCACTGTCTCAATTAAACATATTTTTTTAAGGAATAAGTTACGTAAGCTTAGTTACAAAATAAACGTCGATCCATATTTTTCTTTTGTAAGGTACAATTTTTGGCGACCCCGCCCAATAATGATCAATCGCTCAAAATCACAGCAGAGTAGTGACATGATAGTAAAAACTGTAAATTGTTATGGAACATTAAGTATTTAAAAAAAATCATAGAAATATTAAGTAGGTAATATCTATTTAGTAACGGAACCCTAGATATGAATTGGTTGCCTCATCACTCGGTGATAGATTTTATGAAAACTGTTTTTCCGAGTACTGTACACTCGTAAATAGATTCTGATATAGTTTATTACCGAGGTATGCCGCGGTAATGAGTGTAAAATAAAATATTTTAAAATGTAATTCCGACCGTTAAAAAACTAATTTAGGTAGGATTTTTGGTGTCACTTTGCAAAAAGAGATTTCAATTTTCCTAAGAAACAATATTTTTAATCACAAGATATGATTCTGTATTATGAATCTTTTGTCAAAATATTGCAAGTATTTTTATGACATTTTTGACATCCAGTACTAAAACTAGACTTGAAGTGCTATAGTTTCTTTTAAAAATAATGAGTTTTAATGGATTTTGAATACATCGGGAATAGATTTTTCGGTTTTGGATTACATGAGAACTAGAAGAAAGAACTGTTCACTACTTAATGAGACAAAAATTGAATATTATAAGCAAAATATCTGGAACCTTAAAATTATCTATTACCGAGGGTACCCTCGGTTTTAGAGTTATACCCCAATATTAAGCATCTATCACCGCGAATTTTATTTATCAATATTATTACGTGTTTACACATAATTTCACAATGATAAGTATGAGATAATACTCCTAAAACAACACAAAAACAAGAAAACAATATACGTAGTCAGTTATAAAGTGTATTCGTTTGAAAATTAAGGAACAAAAATGTGAGGGAAGTTACATAAATTGCCCTGTACTTGTATGGACACAACCTGCTCCTGCGCTGCCGACAGACAAACTTATCGTTTTTGATCCATTTGCTCTATGGTATACCCCCTAGCGCCCGTGAGTTCGATGTAAAATACTGCAAGTTAGAACTTGTCCCAAATTGTATTGTGTTAAACTTGTTGTTATTAAATTAAAATATGAAAATATCTGATACATCGGTAATTGATGCCGATTTTGTATACCGCGTTAATAGGTGCCTTTACCTTACTTCAAGTAAAACTGAATGCTCATACAAAAACGTTTCTTTATATTATAAAAAAGACAAAGCGATGGCACACTGAAACTGATCGATAACTGGCTGGAATTTGGCTTATAAAAATAGATAAAAATTTACAGAAGTTTCGCATACCACCTCCTTTTGGTAAGACGGTCGATAAAATATAATAGATGCACATTAGGTGAAAAGCCCTGCGGAATGCTTTGGTTTATTTATACAAAGTACTAGTGGTGTAACGAATGTCATTTCTTAGGCATTCACGAATGCGAATGCGAATGCGGATGCGAATGTCTGCTGCTGATATTCGCGAATGCGAATGTTCGGTTTCTACAAGGTTTTTAAAACTGGCGTCACTTGTCTAATGTCTATGGCTAAAATTTGATTGATGATGATTGACTCGCGGTCGCGCGCACTCATTGTCGCCATTCCGTCCTAGTCCGGAATTTGCCGAGTTTTTTTTTAATAGGTCTGCTAGCCCCAAACTAGGATTCCCTGTACTATGGGAATTAGAGACTGATATACATTCACAAATACATACATATATAGATATAATAAACCCAGACACAGAGCAAACAAATCTGCTCATCACAGAAATGTTTGTCCTGGGTGGGGATCGAACCCACAACTCTCGGATCAGTAGTCAGGAGCGCTAACCACTGAGGCACCGAGTCAGTTTATCCGAGAAAAGCCGATCGGTTTTTTGTTTACAATACAAATCAACAGATCGACACTGAAGACTGATTAATATGGTAAAGAGAAGAAAATTTTGTTTTTTAAAGCTATTATGTTTGAAGTTGAAATATATCTTTGTGTTTAGTCAAATAAAACCATAAAAAGTTAATTTCCATTGTTTTTATTTATTCCAAACCTGTCTTTTTTCGGAGGTTCATATCCGCATAATATTCGCATAAATTTTGCGAATGCGAATGCGAATGTCAAACAATTTGCGAATATTCGCGAAAGCGAATGCGAATGCGAATATTCGTTACACCCCTACAAAGTACTAGATAATTATAGTTGAGTTCCCGCAATTTTATCAGCGTAGAGATTCTTTATTTAAACGTTCCATCGAATACTTTGGAAGTTATTAATAATTTTCTACAAACATACTATCACCGACTTAGGGATTTTTATTTGAAAATCCTATCATAGTTCTTCTTCTTAGACTTTTTTACAATGTTATTTCTTTGTCAAGAACAATGTTGGCAATATAAAATATTTAGAAAATTTGTTTTATTATATTTAGCTCTGTACGGCCTATATTAAATAATCTTTCTTTAAAATTAAGGTCTTCGCAGTCATAGAGCCGGCATAATTTTGCTTCAAAGGTTAGCATATGAACCTTTAGACAGTATATTATAATTTTGTTAAAAAATTTAAGCATAATACGTATAATTCATGCTTTTAGGTTTTTTTTTTAAAAGGTTTTAATGGAAATGGAGATTTCAAGCACTGATTATATAGGGTGCTACTTTATTAGTGCCCCATATTTTAGTCAGTGGTTCTACTCCTGATTCTGATCAACTTTCCCCAAGGAACCCATAGTCAAATTGCAAAAAAATTTTTGGACTCTTCATACTAATTTAGTCGCTCGGCTGATCGATTTGTATGAAGAGTCCAAAAATTTTTTGCGATTTGACTATGGGTTCCTTGGGGAAAGTTGATCAGAAACAGGAGTAGAAGCACCGACTAAGATATCGGGCACTAATACAGTAGCACCTTATATAGTCATTGGTGAATCTATGTACTGTACCGCCAGTGATGACAGTTAACTTTTCTACTGATTGTGGATGACATGAGAAGTTGTTCAGTTTCTTAATTAAAAGCCCAAGAATATAATAGTTTCAGCTAATTCAAAATAGCTAGCTAAACTCGTGACCTGGGATTTCTACTCATCATTTTGAACAACTTTCTTTTACTTTGCATAAAAACGCAAAAACAATGTTGGACTCCGTTTACATAATTTTAAAAATTGTTAAATAATTCGAATGGGAAGTCATCAGACGTCATCACTTTGTATAGTCGTTTCATTACTCGAACGTTTTTTTACAAATAATTAATTTCACGTGTATTGAAAAAACAACGTAGGTTTTTCTGCGATTACAATAAAAGAGATGTTAAGAGAAATTTTTGAACTTAATATATTTTTTTAATGAAAGAAATTCAAATACATATACAATTTGTTAATTAATAAATGAATTTAATTGAATAGTGAACAATCTTACTGGAAAGTAAAGAAATATGGATGTTTCATTGGTTGTTCCGCTTTCACGTCGAAACTACTGAACGGATTTGGGTGAAAAAATTGATAGGTAGATAGATCAAATACTGGATTACAACATAGGTAACCCTTGTTTCAAGAAAATGCATGGTTCCCATAGGATACCTTAGAGATAGTCACAAAGTGACATCCAAGCGTGCGGACAAAAGCTAGTATTTCATAATTTATTTTTCAGGCAATCAACTACCAAATAAAGACTCTTTGATATAGTTACTTTTGTAATCCTTAAAAAAAAACTACCAAATTGTCTCTAAGAATTTATAGCTGTTTATTGTACCCAATAGAATTCGGGTTATGATGATTGCCTGCCGTTTCGGAAAGTGTTTGCGAAGTAATTAACTACTAAAATTCCCTCTAGTTTTTTGTTTACAAAGTTTCAGTGACCTTTATTCGTCTTGAAGTTCAGCTCTAACTTACTTTTCTAGATTTGTTTTACCTAGGTAACATCTAGGTAATTTGTAGAAATGGATTTTGCGAAAGTGAGTTTGTTTGTGAACTCTTTATTGGACAAAAAAAACAGAAAATAACACAAAGATGTATTTATACCTTAGAGGCATCTCTTCCAGCTAATCTTTTACCTAGGTTACCAAGAAGATGTGTATCGCACATTTAAATCAAAACATGTTAAAGAAAAGAAAATTAGATGTCACCCTAAATAGGCAACGACAACATGTACCAGGGTAAGGCCGCCAAAATTATAATTTTTTGTCAGAGCAAACAAATATAAAATTGTCCCAGTAATTTTTTTCTAAAATTCATAAGGTTTAATGTTTTCCTATAATTTTAATTCTTAAAGTGATGAGTTAGCTGTAGTACTAATGTATAAACTGTAGGTACAGGATCAGCCATACAAATAGATATACATACACGCCCTGGGGCAAACGGATAAAACACGTGAAATTCGTATACAAATTGAATTAACAAGAAACTTCCTAAACGTTACTTCCACAAAGGGGGAGATGTCAGGACATTTCTTTGCAAGGTAAGATCAAACACAGATAAAATGGGACGGTCCGTTATTTACTTACAGAGTAAGAAGTTTGTTCAAGTTGGGTGTCTCTGAATCGAGGGTGTTCGCAGGCTTTTTATTATGTGAGCAGTGGGCATAAACTGTCTCGATCAGAGCACAGACACTAAGATATGGGTGCGTTATATGATTCCTAAATATAATGACATACATCTCTGAAAAATAGCAATACCCAGCACGAAAACTGTCACAATCAAAAAATTCAATTTTTTCTTGTCTGCTGATAAATGATTAGGTACTTCAGAGTACAATTATCTTACCTCACGTACAGGTTCTTTTGTCCCTTATTTTGTCTAGTTAAGTAAGTTAGAAATACAATATTCTACGATTGTTAACATTAAGAATCTCAGGACTAAAGGACTCCAAAGCATCTTATATGCACGTTCATCTTATATGCATCTTATATGCATGTTATTTCTGTCATGGTATTGTACATTTGAGTGATTTCTGGTTCGGATATCGGAAGCTATGGTTGTTTTATTGTTAATAATTATTACCATCGCCTTCACGCACAATTCGCTGCGTTGAGCGTTTAATAAGTATTTAAAGTGTCAAGGTCAATAATTTTACGCTGCTCCTCCAAATCGCTTACTCGCCTCTGTACAAGCCTGCGCCATTCAGGGCGCTGTGCTGCCAAATCTCCCCATCGAGAGGGCTCAGTGTTGCACCTTTTCATGAGTCGCTGAAAGTTGAACGCCCGTCACACTAACACCATTCAGCATCATTACGTAGACGCCATATTCACGTACCCCTAATGTGCCCGGTAGTTGACCGCGAAGATTGGTTTTAACAGCCATCTTCGGGCGCACCAGCGCCACTAAGTTGATAAGAAGTCAAAATGGTCGCAATGACCAAAATCGGTCAATGGTCTTTTGTCTGAAGTAGTTCATTCAAGTCTGTAGTTAAAAGTCCAAAATGAGTAGGTTGTTGTATCACCGTGTGTACACAAGCCGGATGGATCGTGGTGGAGTGTTAGAGAGGGGAGTGATTGATAGCCTAGAGAGGCAATAAAAGCTACGCTACTGACGGATAATACCCCAGTGTCGTTCAAGGTCTTTGAAGGTCGCAGACTGGCGAGATTCGTACGAATTATTGAGTTTTTTTGGGGAGAAAACCGGGTTACTTATCTACCCGGATAATTAATGCTCAGTATGGTGAAATAGAAATCGTACACTAAACTTTATGCACTGAGTCAGCTGCGAAAACTGAACAATTTTCGTTTAAGTACTACTGAAATTGCAAATAATTGGACTTCTCTTATATAATTTACCTAATAGATTTGTATGGAAAAGTCTATAAAGCTTTTTGTAATGTCAACATAGTTGTTCAGATTCCATAGGACAGTCTGTGCTTAAGTTTTGTATAGGTGTATGATTTCTATTTCACCCTCAAACAAGCGCCGCTTACCGGAGTAACATTTTAATCGATTCGCATCTTTAAGCTGTCGCTTCTACTAATAAAGCAGTACAACAGTCCCCAAGGAAATTTAACCTAAATTTTTGGTGTAATAAATATTTTTTTTCTTTACTTTTAATTTGTTCAGTCAGATCACGTTAATTAACCTATTTTGTTTTGCATGCTGGCGTTCCCAAAAATATTTTTTCCCGATTCTAAAATTCTTTGCGGAAAGTTGTTTGATTTTTATGAGAATAAGATTGTGTACACGACAGTTAGGCCAGTCGTACAAGACATCGGAGGTCGCATTGGTTGCAACAGTTCTGAATTTTTGGTATGTTGTTAGGGTTTATAACAATAGTGTAAAACTAATTTTTCAGCTTCGAAAGACTTGTGCTAACTGCATGGTGCTCCAAAAACTACGAAATTTTCGGTCTTTTTTCAGATTTTGGCTCATAACTTCTAAACGGTGCATCTTACGGAAAAAGTCATTATACACACTTATACGAAGACAAAAATTCCTATAATTTAAGTGTAATTGAAGCTCTGTGAGTCTAATAGAACCCAAGATACAGCACTTCAAACATTGGCAATTTTCCCTAAAAAGTTCGAAATTGTAGTTTTGTCACCTTCCGAGCAGAATATCGACTATAATACTCATTCTACGAGGAAAGTCATTAAAAAGAAAGTTATAAAGCAGTTATTAAGCTTTAATTTAAGCACAAACTGAAGTTTGTAAGACCCATAGTTCCCTTGTAATCTGGACATCAGATTTTTCAAAAAAGGGAGCCTGACAAATTGTAGGACTCATATAAAGGATAAGAAATACATAAATCGGTGTACAATAATTTATATTAATATCATAAAACTTAAATTATATCACTTAGTGGTGGCAGGACCTCAGCTGACAACTGCGACAGAAATTATCTTGCAGGAGCATCTTCCTTTTCCGCGCCCATTTTTTCACCTGCATGACAGGAATTTAATAAAATAATGTTACAAATAGTTTTATAAATACACGACCCAGGACAGACCTACGAATGGATTCCCTTACCTTCATGACAAGAATTCCGACGTTGGTTTCTTCGTTGAGTCACTAGTGGCAGTCCCTACTGGCTCCTCGATGTGCTGTCACAACCACTAAATGCGTAAAAGAACAACTGTATTCCAGAGGGGGAAGAAAGCTCTTCTTGAATGAATGATGTTGTTGAGAACTTCTCGCAACTGGCACTTTGCTGGAAAAAACATTTTATATGTTGGAGCCCAATCTATCAGTCTATGCTGGTAAAGAGCATCAGAAGTCGACATCCTCTACTTAACAGATTAGGCTCTAACGTAAACAAAGTTTTTTCCAGGAAAGTGCCAATTGCGAGAAGTTCTCGTCAACATCATTCATTCAAGAAGAGCTTTCATCCCCCCTGGAATACAGCTGTCATTTCACGCATTCAGTAATTGCGACAACACCTTAAGGAGCCAGTAGGGTCTGACACTAGTGACATCAACGAAGAAATCAGCATCGGAAACCCTGCTGAAATTACTGTCATGCAAGTAAGGTAATCCATTCGTAGGCCTATCCTGGGCTGTGTATTTAAACTATTTGTAATATGTTTTTATGAAATTCCTGTCATGCAAGTGCAAGAATGGGTGTGACAAAAGGAAGATGCTCCTGCAAGATAACAGGGCTGAAACTCTATGCAAAGATAGTCAGGGGAAGACCTGCCTCAACACTCCATCTATAGCCTTGACTGAGTTGAATGAAGAGGACGACTTCGACGACCTCCTCTTTACAACAAGCAACAGAGCAGTCTCCAGAGCCCCAGGAAGAGCTGTCAGATGAACCTAGATCTTCCAAAAGAACACGATTGTTTCGTCGCTAAGTGCGTAAAGGTAAACCTAATGTTACATACCTGCCCCTTTGTTGTAATTCATTATAATAAATATTAATTAACATTTTGTCCTATATACATGAAATATATTATTTAATATATATTTCTGTCGCAGGTGTCAGCTGAGGTCCTGCCATCACTAAGTGATATAATTTAAGTTTTTTAAAATAATTTTAAAAATTTTGTACACCGATTTAGGTATTTCTTATCCTTTACAGAAGTCCTGCAATTTGTCAGGCTCCCTTTTTGAAAAATCTGATTTCCTTAATTTCTCGCTTTGTCCAGATTACGAGGGAACTATTGGTCTTACAAACTTCAGTTTGTGCTTAAATTAAAGCTTAATAACTGCTTTATAACTTTCTTTTTAATGACTGTCCTCGTAGAATGAGTATTATAGTCGATATTCTGCTCGGAAGGCGGCAAAACTACAATTTCGAACTTTTTAGGGAAAATTGCCAATGTTTGAAGTGCTGCATCTTGGGTTCTGTTAGACCTACAGAGCTGAAATTGACCTTAAATTATAGGAAGTTTTATCTTCTTATAAGTGTGTATAATACCTTTTTCCGTAAGATGCACCGTTTAGAAGTTATAAGCCAAAATCTGAAAAAAGACCGAAAATTTCGTAGTTTTTGGAGCACCACGCAGTTAGCACAAGTCTTTCGAAGCTGAAAAATTAGTTTTAGACTACTGTTATCAACCCTAACAACATACCAAAAAATCAGAACAGTTGCAACCAATGCGACCTAACGCGATTTTTATGTCTACGGTGACTGGCGTAAGTACAGTATTTAGACGTTTGCTCTCGAATTTTATGACAACCATAAACACCCCGAAAGGTAAAATTTCGCATGATCAAACACGTTATCCTTTATTTACTAAACGACAAAAAGTATTGAGAACATTTTGCATTCTGTTGAAAATAGGGTCTGATTACTGTAGGGTAGACCGGGCGAATCGGGTCACCGGGCGAATCGGATCACAATTAGAAATAAATAAATATTTTAAATACCGCGCTAGACTGTCTGTTGTCATAGCAACATTATACGTCGTGTTGCTATGACAACGGTCAGTCTAGCCCGAATTTTTAAAATATTTATTTATATCTAATTGTGATCCGATTCGCCCCGTGACGCGATTCGCCCCGCTGTCCTATCTTTATTTTGATACACAACTTTTATTAACGACGACGTTTGATATACTATAAGACTTTCTAAAGAGACCCGACGTGAAGAGATGCGATGTAAAGAAAACAATTCCTGCGAATTACTTCCGTATTTTGCTATCGTAAAAAACGAAAATTTTTGTATCTGTGTAAACAGTTAGTAATAAAATGAGTAATATAAATTAATAAAAATGATAATATTGTAAATTAGAGCCAAACTTGAAATCAAGGTTTTTCGAGCAAAAACCATTTTACTGCCGTGTTATAATTTTTTTTATTGACACGTCACAAAAAGGAAGTAGGTACAAGCTTGGTGTTTGCGACGCGACCCAACCCAGGTATGTTTAATTATTTATTACTATGATACTACATCGTAAACCGATCTTCTAATTCTACATATTATACAGCGTGGCATTACTTTAAGATGAAAACCAAGAACTCCTGTTTTACGACTTTAGTTACTGAAATCACAAAAAATATTTAAATAATGGTTTTCAAACAAATGGCTCGGTTGGTTGACAAACGTGAATAGAAGAACACCTTAAACTATACTTCTACGCCTTATCACAACATCCTGTATAACGTCCTTTACTAATAGATTCATAAAAACGTAACGGAGGTAAAGAGTTGATGATATGTTAACTATCTCGAATAAATTAACTTTTAACGCAAAAGAAGAGTATTTTTACACCTCAAAAAATTCAAAAAACACAAAAGATTATTTCGTAGTCGTACTGATAATCTGAAAAGAAAACAACATAACAAAAACGTACACTAGCCCATAGAGATATTTGAACCCCTAAGTTTTAAAACGTAATTCGCACATTGCTTTGAAACACTTTATAAAGGAAATTTTCCACTGGTAGAATGGTTACTGGTTTAATATATGGTTTCCTTAAAACCTGATGGTTCTCGTTTTGATAAAGCTATTAGTTCTATTTTTCGTGATATATGGTGTTACGGGGGCTTCAGATATCTTTGTGGCTGTCTATACAAAAACCTTACAAACTTATACCTAAATAAGAAACCGTGAAAAGGGGCGTTAGAAGCGTAAGCGTTTATGAAATATTAGCTTTACGCCTCCCACCGTTGTAAGACTATCTCCAGGGAACTATAAGTTACGCAGAGTAGAAATCATCTAGGTATTCGGAGTAGTAGAGTGGTATGAAATAATTCAAAGTGACGAAAGCTCTTACGATGAATACTTACGATAGCTGGAGGCGTAGTTCTCTATTAATCAAGTGGGACCTTACTGTACAGGATTGAGGGCTTCACGTCATCCATCATAGTGAATAACTTACCTAGTATGGGAAAGGCAAAGAATCGAAGCTAGACAGCCTAGTCTGTCGAATATTCTTCGTGTAAGGCAAGAGCCATTTCTTTCGTCTCTCTTCTTCTTTATAAAAGAATTCAATGAATACGAAAACTATTTATTTCGTCTTTCGTTTTCTTTGTAAAAAAAAAGTGTGGGTGTGCAAAAAAAGCCAAGCCTGTAGTGGACTGTAGTTGGCTCAATGAAACTGCTGGATATAGTGAATTTTGATTTTATTCTTCTTATCACACAGCGCACCATACAACGTTAAAATTGAGAGAGACAGACAGCGATATACAGTGATGCTACTACAAAACTATTTATGTTGGTAAAGTGGCCAACAAAGCCAATATACAAAAAATTGTGGACTCTCCATACAAAACTAGTCAAACAGCTGATCATATTGAATGCAAATTACAACGAAACATAATTAGATTTCATCTTTGTGCTAAGTGGTAGAAGAAGGTGAATAATCGTTAAGTTACATGAGTACAATCTACCGTATAACTACACCCTGTGTAAATCGTATGGGTGACACCATTTAACGGTGTAAATTATATTTCCTTGTACCTTCCTAATCATCCCAAAGAAACTCCACAATCGAGCACTTTGTTTTGAGCGCGCTGATTTGAAGGGCGTGGGTTCTATTCCTACTTAAGACGAACATTTCTGTAATGAGTAGATCTGTTTGCTCTGTATCTCGGTATATATATATTATATTATAAGGTAGGTTTTTGTCCCATACTAGTGAAGAAACACGTGGATTATAACTTTTAAATAGGCTTTAATCATCCTTTGACACAAGAAATACACTTATTTTTAAGATATTTGTAAGTGAATATTGAATACTGCACAGCGCTATTTCCAATTAACTGTCTCACTTGAAATTCAAAAATAGACTGAGCGCACTCGCCACCATTTCCCTCGTGCAATGCTCTCCCCTCTACTTTGATCTGTGGCGCCCTCTGTGCGTCAGTCGATCTTCAAGTTTTACATTACTTGATTTACTCTTTATATTATTTTTAACTGTAAATATATTATGTTTTGATAATATTAAGCAACAATTATAGTGATTATTTACAGTACAACAAAATATAGCTAACACTGTCGTGATAAGCCAAAACACTGTATTTCTTGAAAACCGGTTTTGAGTAATCGCGCAAAAACGTATTATTTTGTTTTTTACAAGTTTTAACCACTATTTCTTTTGATAATTTCTTGAATTTAACACTAAAATAAAGGTATTTCTTTATTCTACGTAGCCATTTAAAAATATTTGCAAAAATGATTGAAATAACGTAGATAATCTTATAAACGTGTTTTACTTTGACAGCGCCTGACTAATGATTCAAATAAATCATGGCATTACACTGTATAACACAGTTCACAATGTTTCGGCATAGCAATTTCAGTAGGATTACTAAGTAAATAGATTGTGTACAGTAACATTATTGTAATAATAGATAACTTTTTAACGTCACTGAAAAGAAAAAGTAATGGTATTACAGATTAAATTTAATTACTCTTGATATAAAATTAAAATATTAAAAATAATACAGAAATAAAAATATCATAATCAATTTATTCTCGCAGATCCAAAAATTCACTGCTTTCAACGAGATTAACTTAAAAAAAAAACTTAAAAAAATATTGTCCAGATCAAATTAAAATATTCAAAATAACACAAAAATTTAAATATCAGAATCAAAATATTCCTTCAGATCCAAAAATTCACTGCTTTCAACATGATTATTGTAAAAATCTATGAAGGTATGGATTCGCCCAACTTCATTATCAGCTTTCTTCAGTTTGTTGATTCCTCTTGGTGTGTCTTCAGTTAGTAAGCTATCTATAAGATTCCTTTCTTGGTTTCCCTCGTTATCTATGTTTACCAAAATAATTGTGATGAAGATTTCAAGGAAATCTGTTTTCTGAAGACAAAAGTAAAAAAAGAATTACAGGAAATTATTAATCAAGGAAGGAAGATAGCTAACCAACTGAAGACGCACCAAGAGGAATCAACAAATTGAAGAAAGCTGATAATGAAGTTGTGCGAATCCATACCTTCAACGCGAAGAGATTATTACAATAATCATGTTGAAAGCAGTGGATTTTTGGATCTGAAGGAATATGTTAATTCTGATAATATCAGAATTGAATTGATTCTGATAATATTGAATTGAATCGCGTTGAAGGCATGGATTCAATTTAAAATAAATATTTTTCAGATAAAATTACAATATTAAAAATAGCACGAAAATTTAAATAAAATTTAATTGAAGATGCACCAAGAGGAATCAACAAATTGAAGAAAGCTGATAATGAAGTTGTGCGAATCCATACCTTCAACGCGAAGAGATTATTACAATAATCATGTTGAAAGCAGTGGATTTTTAGATCTGAAGGAATATGTTAATTCTGATAATATCAGAATTGAATTGATTCTGATAATATTGAATTGAATCGCGTTGAAGGCATGGATTCAATTTAAAATAAATATTTTTCAGATAAAATTACAATATTAAAAATAACACGAAAGTTTAAATAATATTTAATTGAAGATGCACCAAGAGGAATCAACAAATTGAAGAAAGCTGATAATGAAGTTGTGCAAATCCATACCTTCAACGCGAAGAGATTTTTACAATAATCTTGTTGAAAGCAGTGAAGTTTTGGGTCTGGGAGTTACGTGGATTCTGTTTTTTTTGTGTTAAGTATTTTTAATATTTTAATTTAATCTGAAGAATAATTTTTTAATTTAATTTTTACAATAATCTCGTTGAAAGCAGTTAAACCCTGTCGTCGAAACCCTGTGTTTATGAAAATCTGCATTTCTTCCGCGCAACTTATCTCTCCAACACGCTGAGTGCTCCATAAGTGAGAGAGAGATAGAAAAATTGTACCATCACGCGTGCCGATCGGCCGGTCAGCCGCCCGCACTCGCGTCCTGTGACCAAACACTGTACTAAGCAGGAGTGAACGTTAGTATCAAGCCAATAAACGGTAAAATAGATTGCAGTGTTATGCCTTGACAACAACCCTGAATTTATAAAGTACAGTGTTTAGTTCCTTCTTGTATATTGATAAAGAAACATTGTAGAATAAAAAGTGCAGTATTATGGTGTGACAGACCTCGAAACGAGACAAATAAATGCTATAAACCCAAAACACTGTATTCAAGTTTACAGTGTTTTGGCTTGACACGACAGAACAGTCGGCCATCCGATCCCAACGAACGACCTCGTACGTATTTTTTTACGTAAAAAAAAGACTACAAACATATTCTATACAAAGGAACCTTATACACTGAGTAAGTGTCCTTATTATCATATTTTCATTTTATAACAACATTTATAACTAAAGTACTTCTCATTAATTAAATAAATAAGTTGGTATTTTTCACTTTCAAAAAAAAACAAGAAATGTTCCTCTTAAAATACAATTTCCACGAAATAATTTTCTCTCTTGACACTAATTTTCAATCTTACGTTCATGAACAACAAGCAGTAATTTCAAAAATATAACATCTCATTTGTAAAAAAAGAACAATTTTAGAAAATATTATATCGTTTGGCAGTTCAATAAAACTAAGTAAATGATAAAGTAGAAAACACCGTTTTGATAACAGGACCTGTTTATCCTGAATACCGAATACCGTAACAAACATCCATTTGGAAATAGGCACCATTCATCCTGAATACCGTAATATCAATTTGGCAACAGGCCCCGCTCGTCCTAATTACCGTAACATCAATTCGGTAACAGGCCCCATTCATCCTGAATACCGTAACATTAAAGCTTCAATTTAAGTCATACGAGTATACTACATGATTTTTAATTATGTATAGATATTTAATTTAGTCCATCGTCTAACTTAAACAAAAGTTGTTTAAGTTAACCTAACACTTGGAACTCGTTTGCCTAGAAAGCGAATAACATATGTTTTTTTTAAATAATAGATTTCACAACTTTAAGGGGAATATGATAATCTCTTCTCTTGTATTATGGTCTAGTAAAGCTGTAAAACAGGCGACTGTCATTGAAATATTGTGTTTCTAAACAGTATCTTCTGCCGATCATTATCTTTATATATTTTAAATCCTCCAATATACTTAGGTATTCCTTATTAATATTGTATTCACTATAATTGAATTCTCAATTAAAGGAACATAAAAATGACAACTAAATATTTTGATAACTTGGGTAGCACTTAGGAAGTGGTGCCTTATTTCGGTCAAGAAAACAAATAATCTTTGCTAGAGTCAATGTGGAAATTATACACTCTTTTGTTGTAGTTTATGTAAAGAAATATTATTATTAAAAGCAACCAAATTCGTCAGACATAGCTAACCTTTTAATCCATTATGAACCAACCCAGTTATTTTCCGTTACCTTAAAGCATAACACTTTCTGCTAAAGTGGTTTAGGGAAATAATAACTAGATACTGGAGTAGGAGATACGATCGGTTTCGGAAATAGAAACTTCACTTATTAACAACCAATGAATTAACTTGAAATTGTGAGTACCAAATATTTACTTAAAACAAGTTCAAGATTAATCACATAAATCAATGACAGGTTAAAACCCCTGATTCTTTCTGACAGTTTTATATAACAAAAATAGTGTTGGAAGTGTCATTTATCTTCCTGCACGACTAATTAAGATGTGAAGGATAATGTCACAAAAGGATTAACGAACAGATAGAAGCTTTGCATAATAATGCGTAATACGTTAATATAAATATTATCTAAATAAACTGTTGGTAATACATAACACCGCATTACTTAACCCTGTTTTATTTAATCTGAACAACTGTAGACATTGAGTTGTATTCGAGGTTTCACAGTAAATATTTCCCTCATATTTTACATAAACATATGAACGTATTTTATTATTAAGAATACTTCAAAATCCATGATTTACAATTTGACTACGAAAGGACTATATTAAAATCAAATCTGTGTAGACAATTGAAGGTTTTATCTACGAATTATCCTCGATAGGTTTCCGAGGTAATTCTAATTATAATCACGATTCTACCCGAAAAGTTTTCTTTTTATGTAATAGTAATATATTATCCAGAACAAATCAAAAGATCCCAAAGTAGGAAAGCAAAAACAGTAATTGTACAGTTCATTAGTTTTCTGCATGGTGCTTTGGCAATTAGATAATTTAGCATATCAAGACGGATATACTATACCACAGACATCCCTTGTGACACCACGGTTAAGTTGGGCCACACGATATAACAGATCTGTTATACACTAAATCAGTTAAGTATACCTATACGATAAATTATAGGTACCGACTTACTACTATAACTTAATTTTCCGACGAAATATTATTAATAAAAACACAATAGTTTTAATAGTTAATGTTTTTTTTTTTCTTTTCAATTAATTTTTATTTTTAACCTTTGAATCTAAGCAAAATTAATTATATTATTATTATTTTCCTGTTTTGTTGTACAATAAAGTGTTGTCTTTCATTCATTAAAGTACTTATGTTTTTAAATATCATTCAAATCTCAGGGAGCCTCTTTATATATTAAAAACCACAGTATAAGGACATTATACAATATGGACACTCCCTGTCGATCTCTGAATGCTACCTCAACCCTCCTGTGTGACCGATGCGTAACCATTTGTCAAGGGGTTGTCAAACCAAAGCACAATATAATAACCAAAGACAATGAGGGCTAATTATTTAATCACGATTCGACCCTAGTTCATCACGCACACATTTACATGTGTAAAAACATGAATGTCTATGTAGTAAACAATGGCGCGAAATCTATATGAAGTGTCCGGGGTGTGATTAAAAACATAACTGTGGTCATTAACAACACTGCGACGACGTCGCTGGCTTAAATATCCGTCAAAATATCCGTCAGCTGTCAACCCACAAGTAAGTGAAAGTTTACCTCACAAAATATACAAGATTAGAATGATTACTCTTCCACCGATTATATCTTTAAACCTACTAACATACTAAATGCGGCGTACAAAACAACTTTGTATCCTGCAGTACCCTTGCTTGAATCTACCAGTCACTACAATGGCATCAATAAACACGAACGTATATTTCCCGTAGATTCGACTAACTACATATTTATGTATCACACTAATTATGCCTAAGAGGCTGAGAATCGATAAATATATGTACTATTAACAATGTTTAACAATACTCGATAACATTTTATTGTCACAAGTTGTGCAAATTATTTATCTTTGTTGGTATATATTTTTTTTATACCTACATAAGGTAAGCCCTTTGTTGTGTACTTAATAAACCCGTTTTAAATTCAAAACGTGATGTTATAATAAATATACAACAACATAATCATAAAATAATAAAAATAACACGAGAACAATTAAGTTCAAAATAATAGTACATTTATTATTTTCTAGGTCCATCATTAATTTTCATACGGACAGACAGGTTCCAGCCCCTTTCACACTGGCAAGATTTAAATAGTCTATGCTGCTGCCATTGAAATGAATTAGAGAAGTCCCATACAAAGGTGTTACAAATTTCTGATAAGGAATATGAAGGGCTTTGTCTTTTAAGATGTTTATTAACATTTAGGTACAACATTAAGGTATTTTATATTAACAAATGATTTTATTTTATGTCCCTTTTCAAGAGGATATGAACTGCTTTATTTGCAAAACCGATTTTTGTAATCGATTACTTTAAATATGGCAACCGTTTCACCAAGCCAAATTTATTGATAGGTATTGTTTAAAAATTGATCTGCATTAGGAATATTTTTTTAAATGCTGTCCATCAAACTTTACTTTTAAATGTTATGTTTCTTTTTTTTTGTCCCTGTTCTATCAGTCAACCGTTATTATATTTTTACTAATATAGTTTTAAAATGGTAATAAGTCGTTAATTCAACATTCATACCAAAATACGTATGGATATTGTAAATATAATGTATTCTGCAAGTAGGTAGTTTTTTTATTTTTTTATTATCAGACTGACAATTATTTAGATATTTAGAGCAACTATATCTATTATGTTGTTCAAACTATATGAAACTATACCATACGTTTATCACCATCAAAACAGGTCCCAGCATTAATAAATTTCTCTTTTCACCATGAGAGTATGGTCTACTACACATTAAGAGTCCTTTGTGGGCAAATACACTGTTTTTCTTTCTGTTTTGTAGGGGTAAATGAGAAGAAATGCTTGCAAGTGAACAACATCCAGCAAAGTGAACAACTTCCATCAAAGCGAACAACTTCTATCAAATTAAACAAATTCCCGCAAAGTAAACAACTTTTTACAAAAATGAACTACTCCCCTATACTTGGACAGTTTCTAGAAAACGCTTCAAATCAAATCAATGAGCTGTCCTTCCCTTTCATACGTTTATTTAGGTATTTTGTTTACAGTAGGTAGGACCTGGCAATAGCTATAAAAGAACTTTACGTTTATTGTATAATTAATACGATATTATAGGCCTCTCAAGCAACATGTCTTACAACAGCTGGTAAGTATGACGTATTTACTTTACTCTGTCGAATCGGTGGGTATTTTAAAATTATAATTTTAATAATTAAGAATAAATATTGCGGGGTAAACACAAAGTTAACGTTAACAGTGCAATTGTTATTCTTCAATGCTGACAAAAGAGTGCATGGTTGCACGTTGTGATTATCTTCTTTTTGAGAGAAGCAAAATCTATTGAAGCTCTAACGAACTATAAACCGTCATTGTTTTTTCTAAAAGTTATCCGTATTTATAATGATTACAGTCGAAATTATCTACCTCTGATGTAAAAATAAGGCATAGTTTTATTCGTCTGGTCTATTGTATACAAAACTATATCAAGCAAAGTTTGACCAACTACGTCTTTAGGTTTTTTTAAACGTCTTAGATCCCGAATCAACTTATAAAATTAAAATTCAGTTTTGTATTTGAATAATATTGCACACAGAAAAGAGGTAAATAAAGTCATCAATAAGGAAAGAATACACAAAAGGTACAGCTTATTTCCACAAGAAATTTCTTCCAGCAGACCTTGGACAGTGAAAGGTGTAAATAAATGTCAAAAGGACGTGTACAAAACAAATGTATCTCTAGAGGTGAATCTTTGATACAGTGCCTAAATAAAATGGCTTACTCATTATGTATAGGTATGATTAATTTGCTATAAATTTAAATTTATATTTGAATGTTGAATATCGTGGTGAAGTTATATACATCAAGGCTGAGTTTATAGACTTTATCACTGCTTGCCTTAACTGTATTAAACTATGGGTACATCAATGGATTTGGAAATAAAATCCAATATACAACTGACTAGCACCATAAACTTCCAAGCTACAAAGTTCTCACATTTCGCCTACTTCTCCGGCGGCACGGCATTTGCCGTGGTGTAGCAGCTCGTCCTACAGCCACGCTCCCGGGGCGATGTAGAAGCTCGTCCTACAGCCGCACTCCCGGCGGCACGGTGCGATGTAGCAGCTCGTCCCACAGCCACGCTCCCAGGAAGGCAGGGAACCCGTCGCTATTGCGCAGGCTCTGCCGCAATGTCAGTACGATCCCGACGTACCTCGCAAGGGAAAACGAGTGTGTATTAGCAAAGGTTACCTAAAATTGAAATACTTAAAAACTGCGAAAGCTATAAACAATTTCCATACCAAGAGAGCTACGACTCAATGCGAGGTAGTAGCTCATCAGCCGCACTTCCGGTGGCGGCACGGTGCGATGTAGCAGCTCGTTCTACAGCCACGCTCCCAGCGACTCGATGCGATGTAGCAGCTCATCAGCCGCACTCTCAGCGGCACGATGCGGTGTGGTGGCTTGTTCTACAGCCACTCAGGAAACCCGTCTCTCTTGCGCAGGCTCCGCGGCAACGTCTGTATGATCCCGACGTACCTCGCAAGGGAAAACGAGTGTGTATTAGTAAAGGTTACCTAAAATTGAAATACTTGAAAATTGCGAAAGCTATAAACACTTCCCATATCAAGAGAGCTACGATCATTTCTCATATGAACTACTCGTTGTAACTTCAATAAAACAGCAACTGCATATCTTGGAAACGGCTAATACGAAAATTTAAAATGTTGCCGTTAGGATAGAGTAGTTGCATAACAATGTTGAGAATACCCCAAAGAATAAAAAACTCCATCGCTAATTATTGCAACAGTTTTTATACGAACTTGTGTTCTGAACACCTATTTTGAACGTCCTACTTAAGAACCATGATATTATATTTTTATTGAATACGCCAATAAAGTGATCTTAAAATAAACGTTAACATTCAAAACATACATTTTTCCAAACATCCAATCTAAGGCGATAAAGGAGTGTTAGTTTGCAGTTTACGTATGTCTGTTGGCGGAATGCACCTTCACCTATTACCTTCATATTTAATAAAACATTTCGTAGGTTTAATTAAGCGAATAAGGCCATGAAAAAAAAAAACTATTTCAAATAAAACTAACACATACCTTTAAACGTGAGCGAATCCCACTTCTGAACTGAAGAAACACGTGGATTATAACTTTTAAATAGGCTTTAATCATCCTTTGACACAAGAAATACACTTATTTTTAAGATATTTGTAAGTGAATATTGAATACTGCACAGCGCTATTTCCAATTAACTGTCTCACTTGAAATTCAAAAATAGACTGAGCGCACTCGCCACCATTTCCCTCGTGCAATGCTCTCCCCTCTACTTTGATCTGTGGCGCCCTCTGTGCGTCAGTCGATCTTCAAGTTTTACATTACTTGATTTACTCTTTATATTATTTTTAACTGTAAATATATTATGTTTTGATAATATTAAGCAACAATTATAGTGATTATTTACAGTACAACAAAATATAGCTAACACTAGGTACTCGTAAGTTGTTCACTATGATGGATGACGTGAAGGCCTTAACCCTGTACAGTAACTTCCCACAATAAAAAAAAACCTGAAAAAAAATTAACATTGGTTTCTACTCATAAAACTGAACAACTTTACCGAAGGAAACTATACTCAATACACAAAAAATGTTTGGAGTTCCCATACAAAATTGGCGGTTCAGTTGATCAATTAGTATGAAGACTCCAAAAACTTTTTTGCGAATTGAAATAGGTTCTTTAGGGAAAGTTGTTCAGTTTCATGAGCAGAAGCCGTGGTATATATGATATGTATATGTCGTGGCCAGATCATAGAATTGATCACTTCATGATGTGGCCGACCATTTCATGAAATGGTCGCATTTCATGAAATGGAAAATATCTGCTGATCACATCATGATATGGTCTGGCCAGATCAATGAATACATCAACGTTTGACGATATACAGCGAAACGCACGGCTATTTCATGAAATGGTCAAGCATTAGTGATCATATCGTAAAATAGTTACAGTATCCACCGTTAGAGGCGCTGATATCTTTTTGTTTTTGTGATGTATCATGGCGGCGTACAGTTAATAATAAAAAAGACTATTAATATTGCACTAATTGAAAATAAAATAGAAGTTTAATGTCATTACGGTACTAAACTACAATAATTTTTCGAAAGTCAATCAAAAAACGAGCGCACCGTAAAAACCTTGAAGTTCGGAAAGTGTTTCATAGGTTAGTAGATATCAATCTTAAAAGAAAAAAAGAGACGATTTAAAAGTATGTGCAAAACATCTACTTAAATAAAAACATTTTGAATTTTTGAATTTTTTTTTTTTTGAAAGGTAAGTATTAAGAATGTATAATTTCTCTGTTAACCAAGATTTGTTGTCAGATGTCATAGCATGAAGATGCCAGTAACTTTTCAACGTATTTTAAATTTTTATTAAACCTTTTATATAATGGAACCCCTACATTAATGATATGGCCAAACGTGGATGGACATATCATTAAACGTTGACGTTTAAACGATATGGTCAGTTTAAGCTGGCTATTTCATGAAATACAACCATTTCATGAAATGGTCGGCCACATCATGAAATGATCAATTCTATGATCTGGCCACGACATATATATGTATACTCGTATCAGTATCTGGTTCATAAAAATACAGGGAATCCCATTTTGCCCGGATGACCGTGTGTGATATGTCCCCAGATATTTATTTTATTTGTTTATTTAAGCAAAACCAGAGGCGATATTTTTACCAATAAATAAAACATGATTTATTATAACATCTTCAAGGTAACGCCGCACCGCCGCCGAAATGTTATAAATCACTTTTTAATCTTGCTTGTTGTGAAGCAGGCTCTAACTTTTAGTATTTTCATTTGCTTCGTCTTACAATGTCGGATGGATAAAGGTGCGGGCTAGCGCGAGCCAAGCTGTCATTCGTTACCTCCCCATATCGTCCCCACTGCAGGACACAGGTCTATTCTCATACCTCGGGAAGACTAGGCCATGCTCCACACACGGGGCCGGGGGCCAAAGTCCGGATTGGTGGAGGTTGTGGGGCTAGTGGCCAACCCCATTGCTAGAAGTTTTCAAGCCGCCCATCAAGGTCTTCGACATGGCTTTACCATTGTCATCTAGTGATAGCAGCTAGCATCAACGGCTTAACGCGAACGAAATAAATGCGACCGACAGTCAAAACCCATCCAGGTTATGACCATGTTTGTAGTCATTTAACTTGCGTGATCGATACGACCACGCAAGCCGTACTGAGCCACGACCGCTTCATTATAGGCTCACAAAAATAGGTATAGGTAATATACAAAGTCGGGCGCGGTGACATTGGCGTGGTATGTGATCTCGCTGATGCTGTAGGGAGCTATGTGCACTTTTAGAGACAAGACGTGAATTAAATTGTGTACTTTCTGATAATTGGGTCAAAATTTTTGAGCAATAAGTTAGTTGAACAGAGACACAAAATTATTGTTTATAAAACCTGTTTTAATTTAATACTATAAAATAACAATCGACATTTGTATGATTTATTTAACCTAATGACATTAAAAACAATGAAGTGGTAATATGTAAAAAGACTATAACAAACCATCTTCTTAATTTATCCTACGATGAAACCGAAAATTTGTTGTATATTGTAGCATAACTAAAAACATGCACAATCACAAAACCACACAATCTCACACACACACACACACACACACACACACATACATACACACATACACACACATACACACATACACACACACACACACACACACACACACACACACACACACACACACACACACACACACACACACACATACGCACTAATTTCTGTATCAAATCGTAATGTCTTAAAAGAAATAGTAAAGTTTTTATAATTTATGGATTTATGAAATATTAAATATGGCACTGTATTTACATTATTATTGCGAAATCTATCTAGAAACAGGATTCAATGAAATGTTTTTAACAATAATTATTTATTTTATTATTTATTTTTAGTTTAATTTATTACGTGAATTAGTTTTAAGATTTTATTTTGTACAACTTTAAAATTTTATTTTATTTTTAAATTCTACAATTTTACTTACTTAGTTACTATAAAAAATTAATAAAACAAAAACCCATTAGGATCTCTCCAAAATTAAATAAATGACGAAAAATGTATTTAGATTGTACCTATTTATAACCGCGCGATGTTATCAACAATTTTTTAAATAGCTACTGTTTACGGGGAATAACCCATAACACTATAACCCATAACACAAGTATGTAAAATACTTAGTATGGGTATAGGAGATGTGAATTTTTGGCTCAAATTGTAAAACTACCATCTGTAAAAAATGTACTTTTTAAGCGCTTATGTATTAAGGAGTCTGTAATATTTTGGAATGAAATAAATTATTATTATTATTATTTATCACAAAACATTTCATTTCAATTTTTATTCCTTTAGAAATGTAGAAAGACGTCGTCGTCGCAATGCGAAATACAATTTCTTCCATCATAAAAATAAAACGTAATTTCTTTTCCCCATGAAAGAACGTGTAAACATTACAGTTGTATTGTGCTTAAAATACCGTATAACGTTTTGTCCCCTTTAAACACAAAGGTCCATGGACATTGGGGAGAAAAACTTATGACGTTTTCTATTAATTCTGCCGTAGCTGAGCATTTAAAAAGAACAACATGAATAGAGAAAAAGCGGCCAAGTGCGAGTCGGACTCGCCCATGAAGGGTTCCGTAGCAGCAAGTAACATAATATAAAAGTTTTTGTAGTTCGTTCATGGTTCCGTAGCAGCAAGTAACATAATATAAAAGTTTTTGTAGTTCGTTGTAACTTGAATGAAAGGTAAATTGCGGTTTACGATTTATGACGTATTAAAAAAAACTACTTACTAGGTATCGTTCAAACCAATTTTCGGTGGAAGTTTGCATTGTAATGTACATCATATATTTTTTTTAGTTTTATCATTCTCTTATTTTAGAAGTTACGGGGGGGGGGACACACATTTTACAACTTTGGAAGTGTCTCTCGCGCAAACTATTCAGTTTAGAAGAAAATGATATTAGAAACCTCAATATCATTTTTGAAGACCTATCCATAGATACCCCACACGTATGGGTTTGATGAAAAAAATTTTTTTGAGTTTCAGTTCTAAGTATGGGGAGCCCCCAAAATTTATTGTTTTTTTTTCTATTTTTGTGTGAAAATCTTAATGCGGTTCACAAAATACATCTACTTACCAAGTTTCAACAGTATAGTTCTTATAGTTTGTAATGTCTTAAAAGAAATAGTAAAGTTTTTATAATTTATGGATTTATGAAATATTAAATATGGCACTGTATTTACATTATTATTGTGAAATCTATCTAGAAACAGGATTCAATGAAATGTTTTTAACAATAATTATTTATTTTATTATTTATTTTTAGTTTAATTTATTACGTGAATTAGTTTTAAGATTTTATTTTGTACAACTTTAAAATTTTATTTTATTTTTAAATTCTACAATTTTACTTACTTAGTTACTATAAAAAATTAATAAAACAAAAACCCATTAGGATCTCTCCAAAATTAAATAAATGACGAAAAATGTATTTAGATTGTACCTATTTATAACCGCGCGATGTTATCAACAATTTTTTAAATAGCTACTGTTTACGGGGAATAACCCATAACACTATAACCCATAACACAAGTATGTAAAATACTTAGTATGGGTATAGGAGATGTGAATTTTTGGCTCAAATTGTAAAACTACCATCTGTAAAAAATGTACTTTTTAAGCGCTTATGTATTAAGGAGTCTGTAATATTTTGGAATGAAATAAATTATTATTATTATTATTTATCACAAAACATTTCATTTCAATTTTTATTCCTTTAGAAATGTAGAAAGACGTCGTCGTCGCAATGCGAAATACAATTTCTTCCATCATAAAAATAAAACGTAATTTCTTTTCCCCATGAAAGAACGTGTAAACATTACAGTTGTATTGTGCTTAAAATACCGTATAACGTTTTGTCCCCTTTAAACACAAAGGTCCATGGACATTGGGGAGAAAAACTTATGACGTTTTCTATTAATTCTGCCGTAGCTGAGCATTTAAAAAGAACAACATGAATAGAGAAAAAGCGGCCAAGTGCGAGTCGGACTCGCCCATGAAGGGTTCCGTAGCAGCAAGTAACATAATATAAAAGTTTTTGTAGTTCGTTCATGGTTCCGTAGCAGCAAGTAACATAATATAAAAGTTTTTGTAGTTCGTTGTAACTTGAATGAAAGGTAAATTGCGGTTTACGATTTATGACGTATTAAAAAAAACTACTTACTAGGTATCGTTCAAACCAATTTTCGGTGGAAGTTTGCATTGTAATGTACATCATATATTTTTTTTAGTTTTATCATTCTCTTATTTTAGAAGTTACGGGGGGGGGGACACACATTTTACAACTTTGGAAGTGTCTCTCGCGCAAACTATTCAGTTTAGAAGAAAATGATATTAGAAACCTCAATATCATTTTTGAAGACCTATCCATAGATACCCCACACGTATGGGTTTGATGAAAAAATTTTTTTTGAGTTTCAGTTCTAAGTATGGGGAGCCCCCAAAATTTATTGTTTTTTTTCTATTTTTGTGTGAAAATCTTAATGCGGTTCACAAAATACATCTACTTACCAAGTTTCAACAGTATAGTTCTTATAGTTTCGGAAAAAAAGTGTCTGTGACATACGGACAGACAGACAGACAGACAGACATGACGAATCCATAAGGGTTCCGTTTTTTGCCATTTGGCTACGGAACCCTAAAAAAGGATCTTGACGGACAATCATATAAGGGTTCCTTCCTCACGTCATATGATTTCTGGCGGTTTGATCGACTCGCAGGACCCCGAGCGTTTTGCCAACGGATGGCGTTTTGCCTACGGTTACTTTTGGCCAAATACAGCGACTGACCAGCGTTTATTATTATCATATCTGTGTAGATATAAAAGCAAAGTGCTAGTGTGGAATCAATTGTGATGATCATGCTAAATTGAAAATGTAATGGAAATTCCACATAATAATATGGACTTATGTAACCTGGGTATTTTATATGGAGTAACTAATTAGTCTTCAGACCCATTACTCATAATACTTAACTTTTGATTTTTACTGATTGATTTTTGAGAAAACTAATCAATCAGTTGACGAATTTGCAGGGCGTGAGGTGTGCTTCTCTGCTGCAACACCACCATAGCGGATCGAGATTTTTTATACATATGCGTTATATATAAAATATATACGTATTGGTATATACGTTCGGCGTACATAATGTACGTATGCTATTAATGTGTACACCTACCAGTTGACGAGAAAACGGTCATTGTTTGTGGCGTTGCTGCAGAGCATACTCTCCATCAGCGCCACTCAGAACTTGTACTCACCATTGATAATAATTGCAACTATTTTTAGGTAAAACATGATGTACACATGCTGTCTGATACCGAAAAAAGTTAAGTTCATGTTGTGATATTTTTTTCTGTTACTGAAAATGTACTTCGAAAACGTCTTGATGCTTTGTTAAAAAATTTCAGTAACACCAATTTTTTTTTACTTCCCTGAATGAATAAAATCCGCAGTTTATGAGTGACTGGTCCTATCTATCTATCTGAAACTTATTTTTCTGTAACCTAAAATTGTTTTCTTCAATTTTTAACATAATTATCCGAATATTCGCTCATTTAGGATTATTATTTGTTACATTGTAAAATCCTGAATCCTACTAATTACAGTTAACTTACCCAACCTTAACTAAACAAAAAGTGTAAATAACTTTATTAGAAAAACAAAATTAGATATTGTTCAATTTTATTGACACCTTAGAAAAAAATACAAGTATATAACCATATTAAAAGATGACGTTGATGAACAAAATTTAGTTTATGATATTTGATAAAAGTAACTCAAAAGTAGCTTGCAGATATGTACTCTATTTGAATTTTCCGTCAAATTTATGAATGACAAATCTGCTTTCCAAAACGTCAACATTCAGAAAAGTTCCATACATTACAGGATTGCCGTTTCCCTTTGAGTCTTTGTATATATAATAAGGGCGTTGATACACTAATAAACAAAGCTTCATCCGGGTTTAGTCCGGATATAACGGGTCGCGCAAGAACATCCCACACAGATAAAGTCCCCGACATATCTCTCAACCATATCCTCCGGGTCCAAATGGAAGTCAAGCTGACCGGTGTATATGCCTGTTGCAGTAAAAGTACTAAGTCTACGCCGTTCCCAGTTTGACTAGTCCTCTAAAGAAAGTCGTAAAATGTTGATACAGGCAAAAGGCAAGATATATAGGTACAGGTTCCAAAGCAGATTTTTTCTTTAGGTATACAGTTGAAATCAGTGGCGACAGTAATAAATTGATTAAATTCATTTTATTCCCTTTTTAATTTATTCATTTATCCATCATCAGATTACAAAAACCAAGATCTGTAATGCAGCGTGTCATCTGAAGGTTTTCGCGCTTTGACAGTAGCATGTCCACTACAAATAATAATACGGAGAGATAGGTTTTAGCTGCGAAGCACCCACATTTCATCGTAAAAATAGTTCTCGCGACGAAAGGGGAAGGCTTCTATACGAAAATGTCAGATCTATAGAAATCTAAAACGCATAGCATACTTATAGAAAATAGTGGCGGTGGAGGAAAAGGAAATTATTTGATTTAAACCTAATAGGTATACCTTATGAAATACCTGAAAAAAATTAACCACGGCTGCAACTTTTTTTTTAACGTTTCCCAAAGAACCTTTACTCATTTCGCAAAAAAAAATTTTGGAGTCCTCAACAGAATTTTTGCATATTGACTATAGGTTCCTTAAGGAAACTTGGTCAGCATAATAGGAAAAAGCCACTGTAATTTTCTTTTAGATATTTAAGGAGGAGCCTTTGTAACTGCTAGATTATATAGTATATAACAATATTTGCGAGAACCACGTGGAAAACCCCATGTTAAGTAATCGTCCTTTACACAACTGAAGTAGCTTCTGTTCACACCAAACCACAAACAAACAGATTGTGCGTAAACTTCATGCAACTTAACCATGTCGGTTAAGATTTACATATAAAGTTTTGATATAGGGTGGTTAAGTGATATATTGTAAGCAAGGTTGAAACTTGAAATTTTATTCTTCTACTAATGGAATTGGACTCGTAAACAACTCATATCGTATTCACCTAAATGGGTGTATTTATTTAACCGCATTATAATTTACCTCATACTCATAATTGAACTCATACGATTGAAACATGAAATAGGATGAGTTATTCCATGAATACATCGGTGGTGAAATTGTTACTAGCTACCTACAACACTTTCATCCGTGAATTACAACTTGCAAACACAAAATGAAAAATGTACCACCATACCTACAATATTAGTAAAATATTATTTTTATTTAAGATAGTTATTAAAAATTATGTTGTTTTTTTTTAATTAGCTTGGGATCGCTAGTACGAGTTTTGCTCACACTTGGTCAGTTTTTAGGGTTCCGTACCCAAAGACCAACGGTACCCTATAAATAAGTAATAGGTAGAGTTGAAATTTTCACAAAGTGTGTATTTCTGTTGCTGCTATAACAACAAATGATAAATAAATTAAAAATTAAAGGGGGCTCCCCTACTAGAAACGTGATTTTTTTGGCGTTTTTTGCTTGATCTTAATAATGGCAACAGGTAGACGCATCAAATACTAACAGAGTTTGTACTGCTGTAGTTGCTAAAAAATTAAAAATACATATATTTAAAAATTAAAGGGGTCCCCATATAAGAGACGTGTCTTTAGAGTATCTTTTCTCCAGCGAACTTAGAGACTTAGTTCGCTGGATGGTACGAAACCCTTCATGCGCGAGCCCGCACTGGCACTTGGCCGACTTTTTATATTCTTTACGTTCGTTCGAGTTTGCACGCAATAATCGTAACAGACTTGAACCTTATATACAAACTCCTTGTTAATATATCGACCATAATACACCTTTTCTGTCAACGTGCTAAGGGTAAAAAGGTACAACCTTTTAAACGTAGGACAGCTTAGACGTAAAGAGCGACATATAGAAAACGTAGGCTTAGTATCGTAATAACCCTTTGGCACTCTTTGGATATAGAACCCTAAATCTAGGAATAATATTTTCTGTAGTATAAATCAAGAAAACTGAAGGCACAAGTTTCCACTAAAAGTTTAATTAATCAATAATCCCATGTAATATTAACTAATAAAATTAAATAATTATCCTTAATTAATAATCTTCTTGGTAGGAAGCCGTCCAAAAGGACGTCAACATTGAGTTTAACGACCCACTGTAGCCAATAAAACACCGACAAAAAGTAGCCAACCAGGTAGCCGGAAGCAAATCAAAGTTATTGACCCTAAACACGGAACAAGGTTGCCAGCTGACCTTTCCTGGAGCTTTATCTAATCTCTGCAAGGCTCAGTACGCAAAGCGTGGGGGAACGCGGGATCATTGACGCATTATTATATACAAACTCCATTTTATTTTTTAATGACAAAGGTGACAAACGAACAGATGGATCACCTGATGGTAAGCGATTACCACCGCCCATAGACACCCACAACACCAGAGGAGCCACAAGTCACCAAGGAGTCTTTATCCGTGTACAAAAAAAAACTTATCGTTATATGTAGATTTATTTTTTAATTTGTAATTTCATTAATTATGCGACGTGAAGATTAAATGTGACGTCATATATGTAATATTTTACGTCACGCATGTCAAAGGGCAACCGCCCTGCGGCTTCGTTTGGGTGAATCGGGGCGAGTTAGATCCGCGGGTCTGAAAATTGAATTTTAAATCCTTTTGTAAAGTAATTATAACGGGTCACTGTCAAATAAAGATTTATTTTGTCAAATTATTATACGATATATCTAGCTTTTGCCCATGGTCTCACCGCATACATAATTATTATTTTTACGACTGTCGTAGAGGATGCTCAGTGCGCGAGACGCAAGCGCTTCGGGAGCACGTAAATGAGTTTTTCGGGATAAAACTACAATATGTACCTAGTTAGTTTAGTGACCTCTGTATAAATAAATAAATAAAATCTTTATTTCGCTTTATGTTGCTTTGTCTTGCTGCGTTGTTTCTCGGTTTATTGATGTATGTAATTCCCTGATAATTTTGCAGGATACTTGTGCCTATATGTCATCCCTCACTCCTTCACTTAACTCAGTACAAAAAAAAAGATGTAGCCCAGTCATCGAGGAGTTTCTTTGTATGGAGACCCCAACATTAATTTCTCTGTCAATGAAACTTTGCACGATTGTGAAGGCTAGTGTATAGATGGAAGATGACAAAGAAGCCAACAGATTTTGTGGCTGGAAGTAGGTGTTTTATACCTAAACATGAAAATTGCATTTAAAATTCGGTGGATAATTGCTCGATCGAATATTTCTGTACTATTCGTTAGTAGTAACTTAATGGCACGCGTATGTAATAGTATCCAAAACTTTTTCGACTGTTGTGACGCGTAAGTTAAGCAAAATTTGATTTTTCGATTTTACTTCCGATGAATAATTTCTCGGTTAATTTTTATTTTTCAGTATACTTTTATATCTTATTGGACATCTTTTTGTATAAGTATCCAAAAGATTTTCCTTTAAGATCATAGCATAATAGTTTTTATGCAATAATTAATTATGTAAAATTTCTCAGTCCATTTTTATTTATTTACATGGTACATAATAATAAATGTAAACAGTATTTCAGGTTATCCAATAAAATTTCCATACATTAAACTCATATGTATAAAGCGTCACACACGTACGTAAGGTCACGCGACCCGTTTGCCGGCCGCTACCCGTTTCCGACCTTTTCGCACTTTATTTTGTATAATAATAGTTTCAAAAAAATATGCTTGGATTCGTTTGATCTGCACAAAATTCACGCGTATGTAGGTATTCCACAGACAAAAAACCTCACTAAAAGGCTGTTAAATATAGATTACAAAAACATCAACATCAAATAACTTGTTAGGTACCTATTAATAATGAAAAAAATATTATACGTACAGCGGCGTTCAGCGCCATAGTACGAAAGCTAAAAAGTGCTCAGGCGAGTGCTTGGGTGAGTGCTCGGTCAAGTGCTCGGTCGAGTGCTCGGTCAAGTGCTCGGGCGAGTGTTCGGTCAAGTGCTCGGTCAAGGGCTCAGGCAAGTGCTCGGTCAAGTGTTCGGTCGAGTGCTCGGTCAAGTGCTCAGGCGAGTGCTGGGTCAAGTGTTCGGTCGAGTGCTCCATCAAGTGCTTGGATGAGTGCTCGGTCAAGTGCTCGGGCGAATGCTCTGTCAAGTGCTTGGGCGAGTGCTCGGTCGAGTGCTCGCTCAAGTGTTCGGTCGAGTGCTCGGTCAAGTGTTAGGTTGAGTGCTCGGTCAAGTGCTCGGGCGAGTGCTCTGTCAAGTGCTCGGTCGAGTGCTCGGTCGTGTGCTCTGTCAAGTGCTTGGGTGAGTGCTCGGTCAAGTGCTCGGGCGAGTGCTCGGTCAAGTGTTCGGTCGAGTGCTCGGTCAAGTGCTCGGGCGAGTGCTCCGTCAAGTGCTCGGGCGAGTGCTCGGTCGAGTGCTCTGTCGAGTGCTCGGTCAAGTGCTTGGTCGTGTGCTCTGTCAAGTGCTTGGGTGAGTGCTCGGTCAAGTGCTCGGGTGAGTGCTCGGTCAAGTGCTCGGGCGAGTGCTCAGGTGAGTGCTCTGTCAAGTGCTCGGTCAAGTGTTCGGTCGAGTGCTCGGTCAAGTGCTTGGGTGAGTGCTCGGTCAAGTGCTCGGGCGAGTGCTCTGTCAAGTGCTCGGTCAAGTGCTCGTTCAAGTGCGAGTGCTCGGTCAAGTGCTCAGGCGAGTGCTCGGTCAAGTGCTCGTGCGAGTGCTCGGTCAAGCGGTCAAGTGCTCAGGCGAGTGCTGGGTCAAGTGTTCGGTCGAGTGCTCGGTCAAGTGCTTGGGTGAGTGCTCGGTCAAGTGCTCGGGCGAGTGCTCTGACAAGTGCTCGGGCGAGTGCTCGGTCGAGTGCTCGGTCAAATGCTTGGGTGAGTGCTCGGTCAAGTGCTCGGGCGAGTGTTCGGTCAAGTGCTCGGTCAAGTGCTCAGGCGAGTGCTCGGTCAAGTGTTCGGTCGAGTGCTCGGTCAAGTGCGAGTGCTCGGTCAAGTGCTCGGGCGAGTGCTCGGTCATAGACATAGACATAGACATAGACAATCTTTATTTTTGGCATCATAAATGGCAAAACAACAACAACAAAAAAGTGCAATTAAGAATACAAATAAAAGATACAAATCAGTATAACATATTAAAATATGTATGTGCCAAAAATTGGTCCCCGACTCAGCAAATGCTGCAGTCTGTGGCAACACAGTGCAGCGCTGGTTTTCAGCGGGGCCATTTAGTTGCTACTTGCACGTACCCTGTGAAAACCCACCACTACAGTTTAAAATAAAATAAAACATGAAAAATTGTTACTTAGAAAAACAAAAAATAAATGACAAGTGAAAGCAATTATAAAAACTATTAAGCTAGAACTATTAATTAAGAATAATGTAATAAAATATAATAAATCAAAACTCAAAAATAGCTCGTGTGTGTGTGTGTGTGTGTGTGTGTGTGTGTGTGTGTGTGTGTGTGTGTGTGTGTTACAAGTACGTAGGGAACACTCTGTAGCCCACCGGTAATTGAGTCTGGTAATCAAACAAAAATTGCTTATATTTAAATTTAAAATGATTTAAAGATTGGAGATTTCGCAATGGTGGTGGGATATGGTCAAGTGCTCGGGCGAGTGCTCGGTCAAATGCTCGGTCAAGTGTTCGGTCGAGTGCTCGGTCAAGTGCTCAGGCGAGTGCTGGGTCAAGTGTTCGGTCGAGTGCTCGGTCGAGTGCTCGCTCAAGTGTTCGGTCGAGTGCTCGGTCAAGTGTTAGGTTGAGTGCTCGGTCAAGTGCTCGGTCATGTGCTCTGTCAAGTGCTTGGGTGAGTGCTCGGTCAAGTGCTCGGGTGAGTGCTCGGTCAAGTGCTCAGGCGAGTGCTCAGGCGAGTGCTCGGTCAAGTGCTTGGGTGAGTGCTCGGTCAAGTGCTCGGTCAAGTGCTCGGTCAAGTGCTCAGGCGAGTGCTCGGTCAAGTGTTCGGTCGAGTGCTCGGTCAAGTGCTTGGGTTAGTGCTCGGTCAAGTGCTCGGGCGAGTGCTATGACAAGTGCTCGGGCGAGTGCTCGGTCAAGTGCTCGGTCAAGTGCTTGGGTGAGTGCTCGGGCGAGTGCTCGGTCAAGTGCTCGGGCGAGTGATCGGTCAAGTGCTCGGTCAAGTGCTCAGGCGAGTGCTCAGTCAAGTGCTCGGTCAAGTGCTCAGGCGAGTGCTCGGGCGAGTGCTCGGTCAAGTGCTCGGGCGAGTGTTCGGTCAAGTGCTTGGTCAAGTGCTCAGGCGAGTGCTCGGTCAAGTGTTCGGTCGAGTGCTCGGTCAAGTGCTCAGGCGAGTGCTGGGTCAAGTGTTCGGTCGAGTGCTCGGTCAAGTGCTTGGGTGAGTGCTCGGTCAAGTGCTCGGGCGAGTGCTCTTACAAGTACTCGGGCGAGTGCTCGGTCAAGTGCTCGGTCAAGTGCTCAGGCGAGTGCTCGGTCAAGTGTTCGGTCGAGTGCTCGGTCAAGTGCTTGGGTGAGTGCTCGGTCAAGTGCTCGGGCGAGTGCTCTGTCAAGTACTCGGTCGAGTGCTCGTTCAAGTGCGAGTGCTCGGTCAAGTGCTCGGGCGAGTGCTCGGTCAAGTGCTTGGGCGAGTGCTCGGTCAAGTGCTCGGTCAAGTGTTTGGTCGAGTGCTCGGTCAAGTGCTCAGGCGAGTGCTGGGTCAAGTGTTCGGTCGAGTGCTCGGTCGAGTGCTCGGTCAAGTGTTCGGTCGAGTGCTCGTTCAAGTGTTAGGTTGAGTGCTCGGTCAAGTGCTCGGTCGTGTGCTCTGTCAAGTGCTTGGGTGAGTGCTCGGTCAAGTGCTCGGGTGAGTGCTCGGTCAAGTGCTCGGGTGAGTGCTCGGTCAAGTGCTCGGGCGAGTGCTCGGTCAAGTGTTTGGTCGAGTGCTCGGTCAAGTGTTCGGTCGAGTGCTCGGTCAAGTGCTTGTGTGAGTGCTCGGTCAAGTGCTCAGGCGAGTGCTCGGTCAAGTGTTCGGTCGAGTGCTCGGTCAAGTGCTTGGTCAAGTGCTCAGGCGAGTGCTCGGTCAAGTGTTCGGTAGAGTGCTCGGTCAAGTGCTTGGGTGAGTGCTCGGTCAAGTGCTTGGGTGAGTGTTCGGTCGAGTGCTCGGTCAAGTGCTCGGGCGAGTGCTCTGTCAAGTGCTAAGGCGAGTGCTCGGGCGAGTGCTCGGTCAAGTGCTTGGGTGAGTGCTCGGTCAAGTGCTCAGGCGAGTGCTCGGTCGAGTGCTCGGTCAAGTGTTCGGTCGAGTGCTCGGTCAAGTGCTCGGGCGAGTGCTCTGACAAGTGCTCGGGCGAGTGCTCGGTCAAGTGCTTGGGTGAGTGCTCGGTCAAGTGCTCAGGCGAGTGCTCAGGCGAGTGCTCGGTCAAGTGTTTGGTCGAGTGCTCGGTCAAGTGCTCAGGCGAGTGCTCGGTCAAGTGCTCGGTCGAGTGATCGGTCAAGTGCTTAGGTGAGTGCTCGGTCAAGTGCTCGGGCGAGTGCTCGGTCAAGTGCTCGGGAAAGTGTTCGGTCAAGTGACCGGTCAAGTGCTCAGGGGAGTGCTCGGTCAAGTGTTCGGTCGAGTGCTCGGTCAAGTGCTTGGGTGAGTGCTCGGTCAAGTGCTCGGGCGAGTGCTCTGTCAAGTGCTCGGTCAAGTGTTCGGTCAAGTGCTTGGGTGAGTGCTCGGTTAAGTGCTCGGGCGAGTGCTCTGTCAAGTGCTCGGGCGAGTGCTCGGTCGAGTGCTCGGTCGAGTGATCGGTCAAGTGCTTAGGTGAGTGCTCGGTCAAGTGCTCGGGCGAGTGCTCGGTCAAGTGCTCGGGAAAGTGTTCGGTCAAGTGCTCGGTCAAGTACTCAGGCGAGTGCTGGGTCAAGTGTTCGGTCAAGTGCTCGGGCGAGTGCTCGGTCGAGTGTTCGGTCGAGCGCTAGGTCAAGTGCTCGGGCGAGTGCTCTGTCAAGTGCTCGGTCAAGTGCTCAGGCGAGTGCTCCGTCAAGTGTTCGGTCGAGTGCTCGGTCAAGTGCTTGTGTGAGTGCTCGGTCAAGTGCTCGGGTGAGTGCTCGGTCAAGTGCTCGGGCGAGTGCTCTGTCAAGTGCTCGGGCGAGTGCTCGGTCGAGTGCTCGGTCAAGTGCTTGGGTGAGTGCTCGGTCAAGTGCTCAGGCGAGTGCTCGGTCAAGTGTTCGGTCGAGTGCTCGGTCAAGTGCTCGGTCAAGTGCTCAGGTGAGTGCTCTGTCAAGTGCTCGGTCAAGTGTTCGGTCGAGTGCTCGGTCAAGTGCTTGGGTGAGTGCTCGGTCAAGTGCTCGGGCGAGTGCTCTGTCAAGTGCTCGGTCAAGTGCTCGTTCAAGTGCGAGTGCTCGGTCAAGTGCTCAGGCGAGTGCTCGGTCAAGTGCTCGGGCGAGTGCTCGGTCAAGCGGTCAAGTGCTCAGGCGAGTGCTGGGTCAAGTGTTCGGTCGAGTGCTCGGTCAAGTGCTTGGGTGAGTGCTCGGTCAAGTGCTCGGGCGAGTGCTCTGACAAGTGCTCGGGCGAGTGCTCGGTCGAGTGCTCGGTCAAATGCTTGGGTGAGTGCTCGGTCAAGTGCTCGGGCGAGTATTCGGTCAAGTGCT
The DNA here is from genome assembly GCA_958295455.1 of Coleophora deauratella. Lineage (NCBI taxonomy): Eukaryota > Metazoa > Arthropoda > Insecta > Lepidoptera > Coleophoridae > Coleophora > Coleophora deauratella. Next base: position 3,896,859 of record OY282406.1, read on the forward strand.
CGGTCAAGTGCTCAGGCGAGTGCTCGGTCAAGTGTTCGGTCGAGTGCTCGGTCAAGTGCTTGGGTGAGTGCTCAGTCAAGTGCTCGGGCGAGTGCTATGTCAAGTGCTCGGTCGAGTGCTCGTTCAAGTGCGAGTGCTCGGTCAAGTGCTCGGGCGAGTGCTCGGTCAAGTGCTCGGGCGAGTGCTCGGTCAAATGCTCGGTCAAGTGTTCGGTCGAGTGCTCGGTCAAGTGCTCAGGCGAGTGCTGGGTCAAGTGTTCGGTCGAGTGCTCGGTCGAGTGCTCGCTCAAGTGTTCGGTCGAGTGCTCGGTCAAGTGTTAGGTTGAGTGCTCGGTCAAGTGCTCGGTCATGTGCTCTGTCAAGTGCTTGGGTGAGTGCTCGGTCAAGTGCTCGGGTGAGTGCTCGGTCAAGTGCTCAGGCGAGTGCTCAGGCGAGTGCTCGGTCAAGTGCTTGGGTGAGTGCTAGGTCAAGTGCTCGGTCAAGTGCTCGGTCAAGTGCTCAGGCGAGTGCTCGGTCAAGTGTTCGGTCGAGTGCTCGGTCAAGTGCTTGGGTTAGTGCTCGGTCAAGTGCTCGGGCGAGTGCTATGACAAGTGTTCGGTCAAGTGCTTGGTCAAGTGCTCAGGCGAGTGCTCGGTCAAGTGCTCAGGCGAGTGCTGGGTCAAGTGTTCGGTCGAGTGCTCGGTCAAGTGCTTGGGTGAGTGCTCGGTCAAGTGCTCGGGCGAGTGCTCTTACAAGTGCTCGGGCGAGTGCTCGGTCAAGTGCTCGGTCAAGTGCTCAGGCGAGTGCTCGGTCAAGTGTTCGGTCGAGTGCTCGGTCAAGTGCTTGGGTGAGTGCTCGGTCAAGTGCTCGGGCGAGTGCTCTGTCAAGTACTCGGTCGAGTGCTCGTTCAAGTGCGAGTGCTCGGTCAAGTGCTCGGGCGAGTGCTCGGTCAAGTGCTCGGTCAAGTGCTCAGGCGAGTGCTGGGTCAAGTGTTCGGTCGAGTGCTCGGTCGAGTGCTCGGTCAAGTGTTCGGTCGAGTGCTCGTTCAAGTGTTAGGTTGAGTGCTCGGTCAAGTGCTCGGTCGTGTGTCCTGTCAAGTGCTTGGGTGAGTGCTCGGTCAAGTGCTCGGGTGAGTGCTCGGTCAAGTGCTCGGGTGAGTGCTCGGTCAAGTGCTCGGGCGAGTGCTCGGTCAAGTGTTTGGTCGAGTGCTCGGTCAAGTGTTCGGGCGAGTGCTCGGTCAAGTGCTTGTGTGAGTGCTCGGTCAAGTGCTCAGGCGAGTGCTCGGTCAAGTGTTCGGTCGAGTGCTCGGTCAAGTGCTTGGTCGAGTGCTCGGTCAAGTGCTTGGTCAAGTGCTCAGGCGAGTGCTCGGTCAAGTGTTCGGTAGAGTGCTCGGTCAAGTGCTTGGGTGAGTGCTCGGTCAAGTGCTTGGGTGAGTGTTCGGTCGAGTGCTCGGTCAAGTGCTCGGGCGAGTGCTCTGTCAAGTGCTCGGGCGAGTGCTCGGGCGAGTGCTTGGGTGAGTGCTCGGTCAAGTGCTCAGGCGAGTGCTCGGTCGAGTGCTCGGTCAAGTGTTCGGTCGAGTGCTCGGTCAAGTGCTCGGGCGAGTGCTCTGACAAGTGCTCGGGCGAGTGCTCGGTCAAGTGCTTGGGTGAGTGCTCGGTCAAGTGCTCAGGCGAGTGCTCAGGCGAGTGCTCGGTCAAGTGTTTGGTCGAGTGCTCGGTCAAGTGCTCAGGCGAGTGCTCGGTCAAGTGCTCGGTCGAGTGATCGGTCAAGTGCTTAGGTGAGTGCTCGGTCAAGTGCTCGGGCGAGTGCTCGGTCAAGTGCTCGGGAAAGTGTTCGGTCAAGTGACCGGTCAAGTGCTCAGGGGAGTGCTCGGTCAAGTGTTCGGTCGAGTGCTCGGTCAAGTGCTTGGGTGAGTGCTCGGTCAAGTGCTCGGGCGAGTGCTCTGTCAAGTGCTCGGTCAAGTGTTCGGTCAAGTGCTTAGGTGAGTGCTCGGTCAAGTGCTCGGGCGAGTGCTCGGTCAAGTGCTCGGGAAAGTGTTCGGTCAAGTGACCGGTCAAGTGCTCAGGGGAGTGCTCGGTCAAGTGTTCGGTCGAGTGCTCGGTCAAGTGCTTGGGTGAGTGCTCGGTCAAGTGCTCGGGTGAGTGCTCGGTTAAGTGCTCGGGCGAGTGCTCTGTCAAGTGCTCGGGCGAGTGCTCGGTCGAGTGCTCGGTCGAGTGATCGGTCAAGTGCTTAGGTGAGTGCTCGGTCAAGTGCTCGGGCGAGTGCTCGGTCAAGAGCTCGGGAAAGTGTTCGGTCAAGTGCTCGGTCAAGTACTCAGGCGAGTGCTGGGTCAAGTGTTCGGTCAAGTGCTCGGGCGAGTGCTCGGTCGAGTGTTCGGTCGAGCGCTAGGTCAAGTGCTCGGGCGAGTGCTCTGTCAAGTGCTCGGTCAAGTGCTCAGGCGAGTGCTCGGTCAAGTGTTCGGTCGAGTGCTCGGTCAAGTGCTTGTGTGAGTGCTCGGTCAAGTGCTCAGGCGAGTGCTCGGTCAAGTGTTCGGTCGAGTGCTCGGTCAAGTGCTTGGTCAAGTGCTCAGGCGAGTGCTCGGTCAAGTGCTCAGGCGAGTGCTCGGTCAAGTGTTCGGTCGAGTGCTCGGTCAAGTGCTCGGTCAAGTGCTCAGGCGAGTGCTCGGTCAAGTATTCGGTCGAGTGCTCGGTCAAGTGCTTGGGTGAGTGCTCGGTCAAGTGCTCGGACGAGTGCTCTGACAAGTGCTCGGGCGAGTGCTCGGTCGAGTGCTCGGTCGAGTGCTCGGTCGAGTGCTCGGTCAAGTGCTTAGGTGAGTGCTCGGTCAAGTGCTTAGGTGAGTGCTCGGTCAAGTGCTCGGGCGAGTGCTCGGTCAAGTGCTCGGGAAAGTGTTCGGTCAAGTGCTCGGTCAAGTGCTCGGGCGAGTGCTCTGACAAGTGCTCGGGCGAGTGCTCGGTCGAGTGCTCGGTCGAGTGATCGGTCAAGTGCTTAGGTGAGTGCTCCGTCAAGTGCTCGGGCGAGTGCTCGGTCAAGTGCTCGGGAAAGTGTTCGGTCAAGTGATCGGTCAAGTGCTCAGGGGAGTGCTCGGTCAAGTGTTCGGTCGAGTGCTCGGTCAAGTGCTTGGGTGAGTGCTCAGGCAAGTGCTCGGTCAAGTGTTCGGTCAAGTGCTTGGGTGAGTGCTCGGGCGAGTGCTCGGTCGAGAGCTCGGTCGAGTGATCGGTCAAGAGCTTAGGTGAGTGCTCGGTCAAGTGCTCGGGCGAGTGCTCGGTCAAGTGCTCGGGAAAGTGTTCGGTCAAGTGCTCGGTCAAGTGCTCAGGCGAGTGCTGGGTCAAGTATTCAGTCGAGTGCTCGGTCAAGTGCTTGGGTGAGTGCTCGGTCAAGTGCTCGGGCGAGTGCTCGGTCAAGTGCTCAGGCGAGTGCTCTGTCAAGTGCTCGGTCGAGTGCTCGTTCAAGTGCGAGTGCTCGGTCATGTGCTCGGGTGAGTGCTCGGTCAAGTGTTCGGTCGAGTGCTCGGTCAAGTGCTCGGGCGAGTGCTCTGTCAAGTGCTCGGGCGAGTGCTCGGTTGAGTGCTCGGTCAAGTGCTTGGGTGAGTGCTCGGTCAAGTGCTCAGGCGAGTGCTCGGTCAAGTGCTCGGTCAAGAGCTCAGGCGAGTGCTCGGTCAAGTGTTCGGTCGAGTGCTCGGTCAAGTGCTTGGGTGAGTGCTCGGTCAAGTGCTCGGGCGAGTGCTCTGTCAAGTGCTCGGTCGAGTGCTCGTTCAAGTGCGAGTGCTCGGTCAAGTGCTCGGGCGAGTGCTCGGTCAAGTGCTCAGGCGAGTGCTCGGTCAAGTGCTCGGGCGAGTGCTCGGTCAAGTGCTCGGGTGAGTGTTCGGTCAAGTGCTTGGTCAAGTGCTCAGGCGAGTGCTCGGTCAAGTGTTCGGTCGAGTGCTCGGTCAAGTGCTCAGGCGAGTGCTGGGTCAAGTGTTCGGTCGAGTGCTCGGTCAAGTGCTTGGGTGAGTTCTCGGGCGAGTGCTCTGACAAGTGCTCGGGCGAGTGCTCGGTCAAGTGCTTGGGTGAGTGCTCGGTCAAGTGCTCGGGCGAGTGTTCGGTCAAGTGCTCGGTCAAGTGCTCAGGCGAGCGCGTGCTCGGTCGAGTGCTCGGTCAAGTGCTTGGGTGAGTGCTCGGTCAAGTGCTCGGGCGAGTGCTCTGTCAAGTGCTCGGTCAAGTGTTCGGTCAAGTGCTTGGGTGAGTGCTCGGTTAAGTGCTCGGGCGAGTGCTCTGTCAAGTGCTCGGGCGAGTGCTCGGTCGAGTGCTCGGTCGAGTGATCGGTCAAGTGCTTAGGTGAGTGCTCGGTCAAGTGCTCGGGCGAGTGCTCGGTCAAGTGCTCGGGAAAGTGTTCGGTCAAGTGCTCGGTCAAGTACTCAGGCGAGTGCTGGGTCAAGTGTTCGGTCAAGTGCTCGGGCGAGTGCTCGGTCGAGTGTTCGGTCGAGCGCTAGGTCAAGTGCTCGGGCGAGTGCTCTGTCAAGTGCTCGGTCAAGTGCTCAGGCGAGTGCTCCGTCAAGTGTTCGGTCGAGTGCTCGGTCAAGTGCTTGTGTGAGTGCTCGGTCAAGTGCTCGGGTGAGTGCTCGGTCAAGTGCTCGGGCGAGTGCTCTGTCAAGTGCTCGGGCGAGTGCTCGGTCGAGTGCTCGGTCAAGTGCTTGGGTGAGTGCTCGGTCAAGTGCTCAGGCGAGTGCTCGGTCAAGTGTTCGGTCGAGTGCTCGGTCAAGTGCTCGGTCAAGTGCTCAGGTGAGTGCTCTGTCAAGTGCTCGGTCAAGTGTTCGGTCGAGTGCTCGGTCAAGTGCTTGGGTGAGTGCTCGGTCAAGTGCTCGGGCGAGTGCTCTGTCAAGTGCTCGGTCAAGTGCTCGTTCAAGTGCGAGTGCTCGGTCAAGTGCTCAGGCGAGTGCTCGGTCAAGTGCTCGGGCGAGTGCTCGGTCAAGCGGTCAAGTGCTCAGGCGAGTGCTGGGTCAAGTGTTCGGTCGAGTGCTCGGTCAAGTGCTTGGGTGAGTGCTCGGTCAAGTGCTCGGGCGAGTGCTCTGACAAGTGCTCGGGCGAGTGCTCGGTCGAGTGCTCGGTCAAATGCTTGGGTGAGTGCTCGGTCAAGTGCTCGGGCGAGTGTTCGGTCAAGTGCTCGGTCAAGTGCTCAGGCGAGTGCTCGGTCAAGTGTTCGGTCGAGTGCTCGGTCAAGTGCTTGGGTGAGTGCTCAGTCAAGTGCTCGGGCGAGTGCTATGTCAAGTGCTCGGTCGAGTGCTCGTTCAAGTGCGAGTGCTCGGTCAAGTGCTCGGGCGAGTGCTCGGTCAAGTGCTCGGGCGAGTGCTCGGTCAAATGATCGGTCAAGTGTTCGGTCGAGTGCTCGGTCAAGTGCTCAGGCGAGTGCTGGGTCAAGTGTTCGGTCGAGTGCTCGGTCGAGTGCTCGCTCAAGTGTTCGGTCGAGTGCTCGGTCAAGTGTTAGGTTGAGTGCTCGGTCAAGTGCTCGGTCATGTGCTCTGTCAAGTGCTTGGGTGAGTGCTCGGTCAAGTGCTCGGGTGAGTGCTCGGTCAAGTGCTCAGGCGAGTGCTCAGGCGAGTGCTCGGTCAAGTGCTTGGGTGAGTGCTCGGTCAAGTGCTCGGTCAAGTGCTCGGTCAAGTGCTCAGGCGAGTGCTCGGTCAAGTGTTCGGTCGAGTGCTCGGTCAAGTGCTTGGGTTAGTGCTCGGTCAAGTGCTCGGGCGAGTGCTATGACAAGTGCTCGGGCGAGTGCTCGGTCAAGTGCTCGGTCAAGTGCTTGGGTGAGTGCTCGGGCGAGTGCTCGGTCAAGTGCTCGGGCGAGTGTTCGGTCAAATGCTCGGTCAAGTGCTCAGGCGAGTGCTCAGGCGAGTGCTCGGGCGAGTGCTCGGTCAAGTGCTCGGGCGAGTGTTCGGTCAAGTGCTTGGTCAAGTGCTCAGGCGAGTGCTCGGTCAAGTGTTCGGTCGAGTGCTCGGTCAAGTGCTCAGGCGAGTGCTGGGTCAAGTGTTCGGTCGAGTGCTCGGTCAAGTGCTTGGGTGAGTGCTCGGTCAAGTGCTCGGGCGAGTGCTCTTACAAGTGCTCGGGCGAGTGCTCGGTCAAGTGCTCGGTCAAGTGCTCAGGCGAGTGCTCGGTCAAGTGTTCGGTCGAGTGCTCGGTCAAGTGCTTGGGTGAGTGCTCGGTCAAGTGCTCGGGCGAGTGCTCTGTCAAGTACTCGGTCGAGTGCTCGTTCAAGTGCAAGTGCTCGGTCAAGTGCTCGGGCGAGTGCTCGGTCAAGTGCTCGGTCAAGTGCTCAGGCGAGTGCTGGGTCAAGTGTTCGGTCGAGTGCTCGGTCGAGTGCTCGGTCAAGTGTTCGGTCGAGTGCTCGTTCAAGTGTTAGGTTGAGTGCTCGGTCAAGTGCTCGGTCGTGTGTCCTGTCAAGTGCTTGGGTGAGTGCTCGGTCAAGTGCTCGGGTGAGTGCTCGGTCAAGTGCTCGGGTGAGTGCTCGGTCAAGTGCTCGGGCGAGTGCTCGGTCAAGTGTTTGGTCGAGTGCTCGGTCAAGTGTTCGGGCGAGTGCTCGGTCAAGTGCTTGTGTGAGTGCTCGGTCAAGTGCTCAGGCGAGTGCTCGGTCAAGTGTTCGGTCGAGTGCTCGGTCAAGTGCTTGGTCGAGTGCTCGGTCAAGTGCTTGGTCAAGTGCTCAGGCGAGTGCTCGGTCAAGTGTTCGGTAGAGTGCTCGGTCAAGTGCTTGGGTGAGTGCTCGGTCAAGTGCTTGGGTGAGTGTTCGGTCGAGTGCTCGGTCAAGTGCTCGGGCGAGTGCTCTGTCAAGTGCTCGGGCGAGTGCTCGGGCGAGTGCTCGGTCAAGTGCTTGGGTGAGTGCTCGGTCAAGTGCTCAGGCGAGTGCTCGGTCGAGTGCTCGGTCAAGTGTTCGGTCGAGTGCTCGGTCAAGTGCTCGGGCGAGTGCTCTGACAAGTGCTCGGGCGAGTGCTCGGTCAAGTGCTTGGGTGAGTGCTCGGTCAAGTGCTCAGGCGAGTGCTCAGGCGAGTGCTCGGTCAAGTGTTTGGTCGAGTGCTCGGTCAAGTGCTCAGGCGAGTGCTCGGTCAAGTGCTCGGTCGAGTGATCGGTCAAGTGCTTAGGTGAGTGCTCGGTCAAGTGCTCGGGCGAGTGCTCGGTCAAGTGCTCGGGAAAGTGTTCGGTCAAGTGACCGGTCAAGTGCTCAGGGGAGTGCTCGGTCAAGTGTTCGGTCGAGTGCTCGGTCAAGTGCTTGGGTGAGTGCTCGGTCAAGTGCTCGGGCGAGTGCTCTGTCAAGTGCTCGGTCAAGTGTTCGGTCAAGTGCTTGGGTGAGTGCTCGGTTAAGTGCTCGGGCGAGTGCTCTGTCAAGTGCTCGGGCGAGTGCTTGGTCGAGTGCTCGGTCGAGTGATCGGTCAAGTGCTTAGGTGAGTGCTCGGTCAAGTGCTCGGGCGAGTGCTTGGTCAAGAGCTCGGGAAAGTGTTCGGTCAAGTGCTCGGTCAAGTACTCAGGCGAGTGCTGGGTCAAGTGTTCGGTCAAGTGCTCGGGCGAGTGCTCGGTCGAGTGTTCGGTCGAGCGCTAGGTCAAGTGCTCGGGCGAGTGCTCTGTCAAGTGCTCGGTCAAGTGCTCAGGCGAGTGCTCGGTCAAGTGTTCGGTCGAGTGCTCGGTCAAGTGCTTGTGTGAGTGCTCGGTCAAGTGCTCAGGCGAGTGCTCGGTCAAGTGTTCGGTCGAGTGCTCGGTCAAGTGCTTGGTCAAGTGTTCGGTCGAGTGCTCGGTCAAGTGCTCGGTCAAGTGCTCAGGCGAGTGCTCGGTCAAGTATTCGGTCGAGTGCTCGGTCAAGTGCTTGGGTGAGTGCTCGGTCAAGTGCTCGGACGAGTGCTCTGACAAGTGCTCGGGCGAGTGCTCGGTCGAGTGCTCGGTCGAGTGCTCGGTCAAGTGCTTAGGTGAGTGCTCGGTCAAGTGCTTAGGTGAGTGCTCGGTCAAGTGCTCGGGCGAGTGCTCGGTCAAGTGCTCGGGAAAGTGTTCGGTCAAGTGCTCGGTCAAGTGCTCGGGCGAGTGCTCTGACAAGTGCTCGGGCGAGTGCTCGGTCGAGTGCTCGGTCGAGTGATCGGTCAAGTGCTTAGGTGAGTGCTCCGTCAAGTGCTCGGGCGAGTGCTCGGTCAAGTGCTCGGGAAAGTGTTCGGTCAAGTGATCGGTCAAGTGCTCAGGGGAGTGCTCGGTCAAGTGTTCGGTCGAGTGCTCGGTCAAGTGCTTGGGTGAGTGCTCAGGCAAGTGCTCGGTCAAGTGTTCGGTCAAGTGCTTGGGTGAGTGCTCGGGCGAGTGCTCGGTCGAGAGCTCGGTCGAGTGATCGGTCAAGTGCTTAGGTGAGTGCTCGGTCAAGTGCTCGGGCGAGTGCTCGGTCAAGTGCTCGGGAAAGTGTTCGGTCAAGTGCTCGGTCAAGTGCTCAGGCGAGTGCTGGGTCAAGTATTCGGTCGAGTGCTCGGTCAAGTGCTTGGGTGAGTGCTCGGTCAAGTGCTCGGGCGAGTGCTCGGTCAAGTGCTCAGGCGAGTGCTCTGTCAAGTGCTCGGTCGAGTGCTCGTTCAAGTGCGAGTGCTCGGTCAAGTGCTCGGGTGAGTGCTCGGTCAAGTGTTCGGTCGAGTGCTCGGTCAAGTGCTCGGGCGAGTGCTCTGTCAAGTGCTCGGGCGAGTGCTCGGTTGAGTGCTCGGTCAAGTGCTTGGGTGAGTGCTCGGGCGAGTGCTCTGACAAGTGCTCGGGCGAGTGCTCGGTCGAGTGCTCGGTCGAGTGATCGGTCAAGTGCTTAGGTGAGTGCTCCGTCAAGTGCTCGGGCGAGTGCTCGGTCAAGTGCTCGGGAAAGTGTTCGGTCAAGTGATCGGTCAAGTGCTCAGGGGAGTGCTCGGTCAAGTGTTCGGTCGAGTGCTCGGTCAAGTGCTTGGGTGAGTGCTCAGGCAAGTGCTCGGTCAAGTGTTCGGTCAAGTGCTTGGGTGAGTGCTCGGGCGAGTGCTCGGTCGAGAGCTCGGTCGAGTGATCGGTCAAGTGCTTAGGTGAGTGCTCGGTCAAGTGCTCGGGCGAGTGCTCGGTCAAGTGCTCGGGAAAGTGTTCGGTCAAGTGCTCGGTCAAGTGCTCAGGCGAGTGCTGGGTCAAGTATTCGGTCGAGTGCTCGGTCAAGTGCTTGGGTGAGTGCTCGGTCAAGTGCTCGGGCGAGTGCTCGGTCAAGTGCTCAGGCGAGTGCTCTGTCAAGTGCTCGGTCGAGTGCTCGTTCAAGTGCGAGTGCTCGGTCAAGTGCTCGGGTGAGTGCTCGGTCAAGTGTTCGGTCGAGTGCTCGGTCAAGTGCTCGGGCGAGTGCTCTGTCAAGTGCTCGGGCGAGTGCTCGGTTGAGTGCTCGGTCAAGTGCTTGGGTGAGTGCTCGGTCAAGTGCTCAGGCGAGTGCTCGGTCAAGTGCTCGGTCAAGAGCTCAGGCGAGTGCTCGGTCAAGTGTTCGGTCGAGTGCTCGGTCAAGTGCTTGGGTGAGTGCTCGGTCAAGTGCTCGGGCGAGTGCTCTGTCAAGTGCTCGGTCGAGTGCTCGTTCAAGTGCGAGTGCTCGGTCAAGTGCTCGGGCGAGTGCTCGGTCAAGTGCTCAGGCGAGTGCTCGGTCAAGTGCTCGGGCGAGTGCTCGGTCAAGTGCTCGGGTGAGTGTTCGGTCAAGTGCTTGGTCAAGTGCTCAGGCGAGTGCTCGGTCAAGTGTTCGGTCGAGTGCTCGGTCAAGTGCTCAGGCGAGTGCTGGGTCAAGTGTTCGGTCGAGTGCTCGGTCAAGTGCTTGGGTGAGTTCTCGGGCGAGTGCTCTGACAAGTGCTCGGGCGAGTGCTCGGTCAAGTGCTTGGGTGAGTGCTCGGTCAAGTGCTCGGGCGAGTGTTCGGTCAAGTGCTCGGTCAAGTGCTCAGGCGAGCGCGTGCTCGGGCGAGTGCTCGGTCAAGTGCTTGGGTGAGTGCTCGGTCAAGTGCTCGGTCAAGTGCTCGGGCGAGTGCTCGGGCGAGTGCTCGGTCAAGTGTTCGGTCAAGTGCTTGGTCAAGTGCTCGGTCAAGTGCTCAGGCGAGTGCTCGGTCAAGTGTTCGGTCGAGTGCTCGGTCAAGTGCTTGGGTGAGTGCTCGATCAAGTGCTCGGGCGAGTGCTCTGTCAAGTGCTCGGTCGAGTGCTCGTTCAAGTGCGAGTGCTCGGTCAAGTGCTCGGGCAAGTGCTCGGTCAAGTGTTCGGTCGAGTGCTCGGTCAAGTGCTCGGGCGAGTGCTCTGTCAAGTGCTCGGGCGAGTGCTCGTTCGAGTGCTCGGTCAAGTGCTTGGGTGAGTGCTCGGTTAAGTGCTCAGGCGAGTGCTCTGTCAAGTGTTCGGTCGAGTGCTCGGTCAAGTGCTTGGGTGAGTGCTCGGTCAAGTGCTCGGGCGAGTGCTCTGTCAAGTGCTCGGTCGAGTGCTCGTTCAAGTGCGAGTGCTCGGTCAAGTGCTCGGGCGAGTGCTCGGTCAAGTGCTCGGGCGAGTGCTCGGGCGAGTGCTCGGTCAAGTGTTCGGTCAAGTGCTTGGTCAAGTGCTCGGTCAAGTGCTCAGGCGAGTGCTCGGTCAAGTGTTCGGTCGAGTGCTCGGTCAAGTGCTTGGGTGAGTGCTCGATCAAGTGCTCGGGCGAGTGCTCTGTCAAGTGCTCGGTCGAGTGCTCGTTCAAGTGCGATTGCTCGGTCAAGTGCTCGGGCAAGTGCTCGGTCAAGTGTTCGGTCGAGTGCTCGGTCAAGTGCTCGGGCGAGTGCTCGGTCAAATGCTCGGTCAAGTGTTCGGTCGAGTGCTCGGTCAAGTGCTCAGGCGAGTGCTGGGTCAAGTGTTCGGTCGAGTGCTCGGTCGAGTGCTCGCTCAAGTGTTCGGTCAAGTGCTCGGTCAAGTGTTAGGTTGAGTGCTCGGTCAAGTGCTCGGTCATGTGCTCTGTCAAGTGCTTGGGTGAGTGCTCGGTCAAGTGCTCGGGTGAGTGCTCGGTCAAGTGCTCAGGCGAGTGCTCAGGCGAGTGCTCGGTCAAGTGCTTGGGTGAGTGCTCGGTCAAGTGCTCGGTCAAGTGCTCGGTCAAGTGCTCAGGCGAGTGCTCGGTCAAGTGTTCGGTCGAGTGCTCGGTCAAGTGCTTGGGTTAGTGCTCGGTCAAGTGCTCGGGCGAGTGCTATGACAAGTGCTCGGGCGAGTGCTCGGTCAAGTGCTCGGTCAAGTGCTTGGGTGAGTGCTCGGGCGAGTGCTCGGTCAAGTGCTCGGGCGAGTGTTCGGTCAAATGCTCGGTCAAGTGCTCAGGCGAGTGCTCAGGCGAGTGCTCGGGCGAGTGCTCGGTCAAGTGCTCGGGCGAGTGTTCGGTCAAGTGCTTGGTCAAGTGCTCAGGCGAGTGCTCGGTCAAGTGTTCGGTCGAGTGCTCGGTCAAGTGCTCAGGCGAGTGCTGGGTCAAGTGTTCGGTCGAGTGCTCGGTCAAGTGCTTGGGTGAGTGCTCGGTCAAGTGCTCGGGCGAGTGCTCTTACAAGTGCTCGGGCGAGTGCTCGGTCAAGTGCTCGGTCAAGTGCTCAGGCGAGTGCTCGGTCAAGTGTTCGGTCGAGTGCTCGGTCAAGTGCTTGGGTGAGTGCTCGGTCAAGTGCTCGGGCGAGTGCTCTGTCAAGTACTCGGTCGAGTGCTCGTTCAAGTGCAAGTGCTCGGTCAAGTGCTCGGGCGAGTGCTCGGTCAAGTGCTCGGTCAAGTGCTCAGGCGAGTGCTGGGTCAAGTGTTCGGTCGAGTGCTCGGTCGAGTGCTCGGTCAAGTGTTCGGTCGAGTGCTCGTTCAAGTGTTAGGTTGAGTGCTCGGTCAAGTGCTCGGTCGTGTGTCCTGTCAAGTGCTTGGGTGAGTGCTCGGTCAAGTGCTCGGGTGAGTGCTCGGTCAAGTGCTCGGGTGAGTGCTCGGTCAAGTGCTCGGGCGAGTGCTCGGTCAAGTGTTTGGTCGAGTGCTCGGTCAAGTGTTCGGGCGAGTGCTCGGTCAAGTGCTTGTGTGAGTGCTCGGTCAAGTGCTCAGGCGAGTGCTCGGTCAAGTGTTCGGTCGAGTGCTCGGTCAAGTGCTTGGTCGAGTGCTCGGTCAAGTGCTTGGTCAAGTGCTCAGGCGAGTGCTCGGTCAAGTGTTCGGTAGAGTGCTCGGTCAAGTGCTTGGGTGAGTGCTCGGTCAAGTGCTTGGGTGAGTGTTCGGTCGAGTGCTCGGTCAAGTGCTCGGGCGAGTGCTCTGTCAAGTGCTCGGGCGAGTGCTCGGGCGAGTGCTCGGTCAAGTGCTTGGGTGAGTGCTCGGTCAAGTGCTCAGGCGAGTGCTCGGTCGAGTGCTCGGTCAAGTGTTCGGTCGAGTGCTCGGTCAAGTGCTCGGGCGAGTGCTCTGACAAGTGCTCGGGCGAGTGCTCGGTCAAGTGCTTGGGTGAGTGCTCGGTCAAGTGCTCAGGCGAGTGCTCAGGCGAGTGCTCGGTCAAGTGTTTGGTCGAGTGCTCGGTCAAGTGCTCAGGCGAGTGCTCGGTCAAGTGCTCGGTCGAGTGATCGGTCAAGTGCTTAGGTGAGTGCTCGGTCAAGTGCTCGGGCGAGTGCTCGGTCAAGTGCTCGGGAAAGTGTTCGGTCAAGTGACCGGTCAAGTGCTCAGGGGAGTGCTCGGTCAAGTGTTCGGTCGAGTGCTCGGTCAAGTGCTTGGGTGAGTGCTCGGTCAAGTGCTCGGGCGAGTGCTCTGTCAAGTGCTCGGTCAAGTGTTCGGTCAAGTGCTTGGGTGAGTGCTCGGTTAAGTGCTCGGGCGAGTGCTCTGTCAAGTGCTCGGGCGAGTGCTTGGTCGAGTGCTCGGTCGAGTGATCGGTCAAGTGCTTAGGTGAGTGCTCGGTCAAGTGCTCGGGCGAGTGCTCGGTCAAGAGCTCGGGAAAGTGTTCGGTCAAGTGCTCGGTCAAGTACTCAGGCGAGTGCTGGGTCAAGTGTTCGGTCAAGTGCTCGGGCGAGTGCTCGGTCGAGTGTTCGGTCGAGCGCTAGGTCAAGTGCTCGGGCGAGTGCTCTGTCAAGTGCTCGGTCAAGTGCTCAGGCGAGTGCTCGGTCAAGTGTTCGGTCGAGTGCTCGGTCAAGTGCTTGTGTGAGTGCTCGGTCAAGTGCTCAGGCGAGTGCTCGGTCAAGTGTTCGGTCGAGTGCTCGGTCAAGTGCTTGGTCAAGTGCTCAGGCGAGTGCTCGGTCAAGTGCTCAGGCGAGTGCTCGGTCAAGTGTTCGGTCGAGTGCTCGGTCAAGTGCTCGGTCAAGTGCTCAGGCGAGTGCTCGGTCAAGTATTCGGTCGAGTGCTCGGTCAAGTGCTTGGGTGAGTGCTCGGTCAAGTGCTCGGACGAGTGCTCTGACAAGTGCTCGGGCGAGTGCTCGGTCGAGTGCTCGGTCGAGTGCTCGGTCGAGTGCTCGGTCAAGTGCTTAGGTGAGTGCTCGGTCAAGTGCTTAGGTGAGTGCTCGGTCAAGTGCTCGGGCGAGTGCTCGGTCAAGTGCTCGGGAAAGTGTTCGGTCAAGTGCTCGGTCAAGTGCTCGGGCGAGTGCTCTGACAAGTGCTCGGGCGAGTGCTCGGTCGAGTGCTCGGTCGAGTGATCGGTCAAGTGCTTAGGTGAGTGCTCCGTCAAGTGCTCGGGCGAGTGCTCGGTCAAGTGCTCGGGAAAGTGTTCGGTCAAGTGATCGGTCAAGTGCTCAGGGGAGTGCTCGGTCAAGTGTTCGGTCGAGTGCTCGGTCAAGTGCTTGGGTGAGTGCTCAGGCAAGTGCTCGGTCAAGTGTTCGGTCAAGTGCTTGGGTGAGTGCTCGGGCGAGTGCTCGGTCGAGAGCTCGGTCGAGTGATCGGTCAAGTGCTTAGGTGAGTGCTCGGTCAAGTGCTCGGGCGAGTGCTCGGTCAAGTGCTCGGGAAAGTGTTCGGTCAAGTGCTCGGTCAAGTGCTCAGGCGAGTGCTGGGTCAAGTATTCGGTCGAGTGCTCGGTCAAGTGCTTGGGTGAGTGCTCGGTCAAGTGCTCGGGCGAGTGCTCGGTCAAGTGCTCAGGCGAGTGCTCTGTCAAGTGCTCGGTCGAGTGCTCGTTCAAGTGCGAGTGCTCGGTCAAGTGCTCGGGTGAGTGCTCGGTCAAGTGTTCGGTCGAGTGCTCGGTCAAGTGCTCGGGCGAGTGCTCTGTCAAGTGCTCGGGCGAGTGCTCGGTTGAGTGCTCGGTCAAGTGCTTGGGTGAGTGCTCGGTCAAGTGCTCAGGCGAGTGCTCGGTCAAGTGCTCGGTCAAGAGCTCAGGCGAGTGCTCGGTCAAGTGTTCGGTCGAGTGCTCGGTCAAGTGCTTGGGTGAGTGCTCGGTCAAGTGCTCGGGCGAGTGCTCTGTCAAGTGCTCGGTCGAGTGCTCGTTCAAGTGCGAGTGCTCGGTCAAGTGCTCGGGCGAGTGCTCGGTCAAGTGCTCAGGCGAGTGCTCGGTCAAGTGCTCGGGCGAGTGCTCGGTCAAGTGCTCGGGTGAGTGTTCGGTCAAGTGCTTGGTCAAGTGCTCAGGCGAGTGCTCGGTCAAGTGTTCGGTCGAGTGCTCGGTCAAGTGCTCAGGCGAGTGCTGGGTCAAGTGTTCGGTCGAGTGCTCGGTCAAGTGCTTGGGTGAGTTCTCGGGCGAGTGCTCTGACAAGTGCTCGGGCGAGTGCTCGGTCAAGTGCTTGGGTGAGTGCTCGGTCAAGTGCTCGGGCGAGTGTTCGGTCAAGTGCTCGGTCAAGTGCTCAGGCGAGCGCGTGCTCGGGCGAGTGCTCGGTCAAGTGCTTGGGTGAGTGCTCGGTCAAGTGCTCGGTCAAGTGCTCGGGCGAGTGCTCGGGCGAGTGCTCGGTCAAGTGTTCGGTCAAGTGCTTGGTCAAGTGCTCGGTCAAGTGCTCAGGCGAGTGCTCGGTCAAGTGTTCGGTCGAGTGCTCGGTCAAGTGCTTGGGTGAGTGCTCGATCAAGTGCTCGGGCGAGTGCTCTGTCAAGTGCTCGGTCGAGTGCTCGTTCAAGTGCGAGTGCTCGGTCAAGTGCTCGGGCAAGTGCTCGGTCAAGTGTTCGGTCGAGTGCTCGGTCAAGTGCTCGGGCGAGTGCTCTGTCAAGTGCTCGGGCGAGTGCTCGTTCGAGTGCTCGGTCAAGTGCTTGGGTGAGTGCTCGGTTAAGTGCTCAGGCGAGTGCTCTGTCAAGTGTTCGGTCGAGTGCTCGGTCAAGTGCTTGGGTGAGTGCTCGGTCAAGTGCTCGGGCGAGTGCTCTGTCAAGTGCTCGGTCGAGTGCTCGTTCAAGTGCGAGTGCTCGGTCAAGTGCTCGGGCGAGTGCTCGGTCAAGTGCTTGGGTGAGTGCTCGGTCAAGTGCTCGGGCGAGTGCTCTGTCAAGTGCTCGGTTGAGTGCTCGTTCAAGTGCGAGTGCTCGGTCAAGTGCTCGGGCGAGTGCTCGGTCAAGTGCTCGGGCGAGTGCTCGGTCAAATGCTTAGTCAAGTGCTCAGGCGAGTGCTCGGTCAAGTGTTCGGTCGCGTGCTCGGTCAAGTGCTTGGGTGAGTGCTCGGTCAAGTGCTCGGGCTAGTGCTCTGACAAGTGCTCGGGCGAGTGCTCGGTCGAGTGCTCGGTCAAGTGCTTGGGTGAGGGCTCGTTCAAGTGCTCGGGCGAGTGTTCGGTCAAGTGCTCGGTCAAGTGCTCAGGCGAGTGCTCGGTCAAGTGTTCGGTCAAGTGCTCGGTCAAGTGCTCGGTCAAGTGCTCAGGCGAGTGCTCGGTCAAGTGTTCGGTCGAGTGCTCGGTCAAGTGCTTGGGTGAGTGCTCGGTCAAGTGCTCGGGCGAGTGCTCTGTCAAGTGCTCGGTCGAGTGCTCGTTCAAGTGCTAGTGCTCGGTCAAGTGCTCGGGCGAGTGTTCGGTCAAGTGCTCGGTCAAGTGCTCGGTCAAGTGCTCAGGCGAGTGCTTGGGTGAGTGCTCGGTCAAGTGCTCGGGCGAGTGCTCAGTCAAGTGCTCAGGCGAGTGCTCGGTCAAGTGCTCGGGCGAGTGCTCGGTCAAGTGTACAAGTGCTCGGACAAGTACTCGGACAAGTGCTCGTACAAGTGCTCAGACAAGTGCTCCTACAAGTGCTCCCGAATGGCTCATTTCCATCCTCAAACCACCCCCTTTATGGCGTCCTTCCATCACCCTCCCCCTCCCTGCGATGACTGTTTCGCGGATATCACACTGAGGCAGAAATCGGACGGGAGCGCGAAGCGATGAAATTCGCATGCGGCAGCGTTCCGCTCCACCGGACGGTTTCCGTCCGAAGCTGCGGTGCACGACGAAGGCTCGGATTCCGTCCCACCGGACGGTTTTCGTCCGAATTCCGTCGTAGACAAAAATCCGGACGGTACTGGGGTGCAGTGGTATACCTGCGAATCGCACGCGTCGTCGCCCCGCCCCGACGTTTCCAAAGCGACCCGCGTGCGTGTGCCACCCATAACAATAAAAGGACCCTAAAAACATGTAATGAAACGATAGGTTGCGGGCGGCACACATGCGGGCATGGCCCACATGCGGCCAGAAATCCGCATGACAATAAAAGCGCCTGTTAGCAACGGACTTCACATAGCTTTAACTATAATATACTTACCTATAAGTAGAACATAAGTAGCTATAACCCACAGACATGCACCCCGCTCCCCCCCCTATAGACTAGCAATACAGGGCATCGGCCGCTCGCCGCAAGGTGGGCAGATGGCCAAGTTAAATTGAAATGTCATTTTTGTTCAATTTTTGTCTTTCAGTCTATTTCTGTCAGTGGTTGAAGTAACATCAGACAAAATGTTTGTAAATTTATCGTAAAAATGCCAAGTTGCATCGTTGTCTGATGCGGAAACCGCACTGGACATCTCAATAAATCAAATGTGCGAGGTTTCATACCAGAAGTAAACCATATATTGACTAATTTTTATTTAAATAACTTCGTAGCAAAACATATGGTAGTGATGTAACACTTCATCGACTTTTCGATAGATATAGCAAAAAGTTTAGCAACATAAAATATTCGACAGCATATTTACATAGTTTTATCCAAAGTAGACATGAAATGTATTTGACTTATTTTTTCTTCTAATTATTTTCAGTTTCCAAAGGAACCTAAATAAAAATTAAATGAGAATTAAGACTATGAGCAGACACGACAGCTGGAAAACTTTCTCCTAACATTTCCGCCCAGCTTGGATATAGATATGTTTTGGAAACTATGATTAAGTTTAATTTTAATTTTTAATATATATATTTTTTGTTTAAATATGTATTTTTACTGTATTATATTTTTGAATTTGTATTAGTATTGTTTATGTATTAAGATTTAACAAGGAACAATATGCTTAATTTATTTCGTTATCCTCATTTAAAAAATTATCGTAAGAATTTTCGATATTTGTGATCCTTTCTATTACCTCCATCAATAGATATTTCAGTCGTATTTTGAGTTTTGTCATTTTCAAATACTCTATTGGTATTCGACGATTTAAATCCTTAGACAGTTGACATCTTGCGGTGATTGGTCGTAATTCAAACATATGACATTCTTAGATTCAAAAATTCGATTAGTTATGAAGCTTCCCCCTCCCGCACCTCAGATTTTCCCCTCAACTTGGTCCACGCGGTTTCATATTGAAACTGACGTATTAGCGTTCTATAGAGGAGCGGAGCGACGATATAAAACGATATAAAACTTCTTTGCTATAACCATTATGTAAACGCAAAGCTGGGACGAAAGCGTCTCGACCTGCTGCACTCAGTTTAAGCTAAACTAACAACGGCTACGCATCTCGTGGCCCACATTTTATTTTTCTGTATTACTGTGTTATCTTATATTTGTGTTTGTTTTGTGATTGACTTTAAAACTTTGTTTTTTACTTTATGAACTGTCTCAATAAACTGTGTGAAACTACCAGTGCGTGTTTTTCGATCCGGCCCGAAGGACCAGATATTACTTATGAGTCCTGTCTTGTATAATGTTCTTCAGTTACTACAAAGGAAAATTTGTTATGTTCTATGCTACTCAAAAGTGCGACTTTGTGAGTTTTTCTTTCTATAATTGAACTTGAACTGAAAAACGTTACGGAGCTTTGATTTAAGGAAAGAGAGAATATGTGAATTTTTTGCAGGGATTCATAAACAATATGGAGATTAGGATATTAGTCAGTCCATCTTGTATGAATGGTGCAAATTGTTTATAGAAGGTCGCGAAGTATTGAAAATGATACGCTCGCTCGCAACCTCCACCAATCTGGACTTGTATACCTTCATTTGGAGTATGACTTAATCTTCCCGAGATATGGGAAGGGATCCGTGCCCTTGCAGTGGAGATAATATGAGTTGTACACACGTACGCACACACAAGCAAACCAGAACCAAGCACACGCTCACAGACACACACATTGAGCCATCGTATACACTTCTTGTGAAATGTTACTACTGTGCTTCAATGTGTAACTGGCGCATACTCATGCACCCAGATGAGTCAGAAAGCCAATCAATCAATCGCAGATAACTGACTGACCTAAGATGCTGTTTTACGACAAAGATCGTGCAAAGACGAACTATAGACGTATGCCACTTCAGATCTTTATATACAAGCTGTTTTCGAGAGTCATTACGAATCATCACGCACGCAGGTTTGACGCCTTATAGCTTTCTGAACACGCCTGGTTTCGAAAAGTTATCCGAACCATAGAACACATACATATGCTGCGGAAGACAAAATAGGAAATCGTAGAATATAATCAGCCATTATATTCAGCGTTTGAGAATTATGAGAAAACTTTTGATTAGATCGAGTCGTGGCTAAAGCGCTTGAACGGGAACGCCGCAATGTCAGTCGGCCTTCAAAACAAAAATTTGAAATCTGTCCGGCTGCAGAAAAGGGTGAGAAAGGGAGACATTATATCTAACCACCTGTTCACAGTTGTTATGGAAGAAGTCCTGTGATTGAAAGAGCTCGGCACCAACATTAACAGTGAGTACATCACCCACATTTGATCGTTAACGATAATTACTATGATTTTGCCTGAGACTTTGTCCTAGGTTCAGATATCAATGGAC
Organism: Coleophora deauratella; assembly: GCA_958295455.1. NCBI lineage: Eukaryota > Metazoa > Arthropoda > Insecta > Lepidoptera > Coleophoridae > Coleophora > Coleophora deauratella. The sequence goes on from OY282406.1 coordinate 3,915,825, forward strand.
TCGATAGAGCATCTCAAGAACTCTGTCTTAAAATGAACATAGATAAGACAAAAATGATGTCAAAAGTCCATGTTCCAAAAATCCATGGCTCTGAAGTTTGAAGACTATACTCGAATTTAGGGTTCAAAAACTCAAAAAAACTCAAAATGTTTTTTATTTAAGTAGATGCTTTACACATGCTTTTAAATCGTCTATTGACGATTTAAAAGCATGTGTGTATTTTTTTCTACCTAGCACAAAGTCCCAGGCAAAAGGTTTGCAATCCGGATATCCGGATATCCGTCAATTTTACTATCCGGATTATTTGTAGTAAATTATACGAATATCCGGATAATATAAAACGTGTTTAGAAGGCGATTACAGAAGTATAAATTTAATCGAATTATCTCTACTAACGTTCGTTCGGAGGTCTTGATAGAAAGTACTTTAGACTTTTAGTAAAAAATATATTTAAATTATGTAGAGAAACCTCTATTGTTTACATATGAATAAACCACTAATCAGTTTTGTGTATAGCAAGTACAAGCTACATTAAAGAAAAAAACGTTCTTCAGGACATATAGGAAATAACATAGACAAACTCCTAATTTCGTCATTCTTTTTATTGATTTCTTCTGAGCTATCGAAATAATTTAAGAAGTTCTTAGGACAAACATAGGCGACCATAAGCCTCTCTGTCAGCAATGTGACTACTTGTAAAAGTTGTAAACTCGTAAAGACCCAAGAGCCAGATTGACCCGACACTGCACTGTACCGAGGCCGTGTTTCCCGGGCGTCAAATTGTACGAGGATTAAAATAGCTCTTAAACAGCTGAAGAACAACAATGCACCGGCTGACGATGGATCACGGCTGAGCTTTTGAAAGCAGGTGGAAAACCGGTACTACAAGCTCTTCACAAGTTGTTTAATTCTGTTTTGCTTGAGGGACGAACGCTTACGGTATGGCACGAAATGTGGTGGTGAGCTTCTTTAATAAAATGCAATAAGAACCTGCTGGCGAACTATAAACCATCATATTTCTAGAATCATGTCTACAGTCTGTTTTGTTTTGTTGTTATCCCAGTGAACATGAGTAAACGTTACTCTATCAATTTTTACTATGCATGCAAGAGATGCATCCATTGAGCATTTGGTATGGTTAGAGCAAAGTCGAAGCCACCAGAGCACACACCTGGTCTCCCATGTAATGGACAGATCAGTTGAAGACTGCGCTGGGAATTCCCATAAATAAATGTACCAGAAGAGCCGCGGTGTGAGAGGAATTTCGACATGCTTTTCGACGGGCCAGTAAAGCTACGCAATGATGATGACGAATACTCTGTCAAGAGTGAACCGATCAATATAGAAGTTCTGTTTTTTATAAGCTGTCTTGGAGAATCATCGCGAATCGTTTCGCACGTGGATATGACGACTTTCATCCACCCAAACATGTTCGTATTCAAAAAAGTTTCAGTATCGATCACATATTCAGAGAAAAAAGTTCAAAACTTGATTCTGAGTAACCTCATCAAACGCACTTTTTTTAACAGCCTGTATACGCTGTTGCAGATAACATAATAGAATATTGAAGAGTGTCAGTTACTATGCTCGGCATTCTGGACTATGAAAAAATATTTGATTTGATCGAGACCTGTGCCCTGCCCTGTGACCAGTCATTTCATTTCATTTATTCAAGAAACAATATACATTGTATGTGAATAATAAAAATAATTATGTAATTGTAATAAAACTAAGTCATATGAGAAAATCTATTGAATTATGTAGTGCTAGGAAACTCAGGTGTCTCTTGATGAATACTACTAGAAAAGAACCTCATATACAGGGTGACTGGTTGAACGACGGACGTATTTAAGGAGATGATAGGATAATTTACATACTTTTCAACCATATAAAACAAAAAAATCATACATTCAAAAAACACAAGTTACATATTTTTTTATAAAACGCAACTATTCTTGTGTTTTCTAACTCTATGCCTGGGTACTTTCCACTTTCCCGCAGCGTGCACCGTGCTGCTCGTGGTCGCTAAGGCCAATCTCTTGGACAGGCTGATAACACACTGATAATGAAAGGATGGAGTTCCTCTTCATGTAGGATACGTTACCCCATCCACTGGGATAGCTGGAAATGCCTTCCTGCATTTCGCGTACTTTCACATGGGTAATAATCGAAGTAAATTGCTTTGTGCAGATTCACTGGATAACGAAGGATTCCTTCCTCGTCCTTGATTAGGGTTAGGAACTGGAAGAGGGCAAACGCTCTAAGACTCCTAAAAAAAAATCCTATGATGGCAACTTATGTAATTCATGATACATCGCAATATGATGTAATTCACGTCTAACAACACTAGCTGACATCACATAGCACCACATCATATCCCAGTATCCACGTTAGAGTACTGATAAGCCATTATCACTATTAAGGCACTGCAATCCACGCGACAGCGACGTAAGTAAAACGAGAATGTTCGCTGCGAGCGGGAGGCGCGCGTGGCGCACGCCATCCCTAACGATGGCCCGCGGGTGACTGACTACGGCCAGCGCGGCGCGGCGCAGGGTAGAGACGCGGGAGCAGTCGCTCACGCGCATGCGCAGTATTGCGCAGTGGCGAGTCCGCGCCGCCACTCGGGGTCGTTGCCCGAGGCCGCGTACATGTGACTTAGTATTTAGTAAATGTAGAAGTGGACTTTAAAATTATTTTTTAAATGATGAAAATTAAGGTCATGTTTTTTTTACATATTTGGAATGTGTATCAGCTTCTTATTCACCTCCATAAATGCGTCCGTTGATTTACCAGTCACCCTGTAGGCGTACGCTCCACTCTAAGTCACGAATTGCGATATAAATAATTAAATTGAAATAAATCACTATTTTATTCCGTTTGGGCGGTGTTAGAAATAGTATAAGTTGGGCAGCAGTGTGTTTGTTCACTTTAATCATATTTTTACATAAACACCCTATATAAAAATACATTTAACGAAGAAAACACCCTATATAAAAATACATTTAACGAAGAAAATTAAAGTATTTTAAAAATTATCCGAAATATCCGTTTTATCCTGATATCCGGATATTTTAAAATTTAATATCCGTTTTATCCGGATAGTAAATTTGAACGGATAATGCAAACCCTACTCGAAGTTATTGACTAATATAGGGCGACTTTAAATTAGTTCTTGATACCAAAGAGTGTGCATGTGCTCATGATAATAAACAAATTTCCCTAAGGAACCCATAGTCAAATCGCAAAATTAGTATTAAGAGTCAATATTACTCTTAATACTAATTTGGCCGGTCAGTTGGTCAATTTGTATGGAGAGTCCAGATTTTTTTTGCGATTTGACTATGGGTTCCTCAGGGAAAGCTGACCTACTTGGAACCTGACTTTCCCTAAGGAACCCATAGTCAAATCGCAAAAAAAAATTTGGAGTCTCCATACAAATCGAGCCACTGACCGGCCAAATTAGTATGAAGAGTCCAACAATTTTTTTGCGATTTGACTATGGGTTTCTTAGGGAAAGTTATTTGTTATCATGAGCACATGCATACCCTTTTGTAACAAGAACTAATTTAAAGTCACCCTGTACAGGGTGTAACAGAAAGGTGTGACAATACTTCAAGTTTGGCTTTTACCCATCAAACTGAACAACTTTTGTTCTACAACTTTGTTGAAATCGCAAATTTTTTTTTGGACTTTTCATACAAATCGATCAGCTGGCGAACCAAGTTTGTATGAAAAGTCCAAAAAATTTTTTGCGATTTCAACAAAGTTGTAGAACAAAAGTTGTTCAGTTTGATGGGTAAAAGTGAACCTTGAAGTATTGTCACACCTTTCTGTTACACCCTGTATATGTACCTTGGAAAAAAAGTCCAGCGTGTAACTTCAAGAAAGATACCTCTCAAGTGTCTCAAGACTAAAATCTATGATCAATGTGTGTTGCTTATGATAATCATTTGGAACTAAGACATTTTCGCTTCTTATGGGCCTCATAAGAAAACTCAAGGTCACCCAAAGCGCTATGAAGTATGCTTGGAGTTTCTTTACGTGATCAAATCAGAACTGAGGAGGTGCGTAGCAAGAATATAAAGTAACGCACATAACTCACAGAATCGCTTAACGAAAGTGGCAATGGGCGGAGCACATAGCTTATAGAATTGGTGACGGTCGTGGGAAGCCATTAGAGACGGGCAACGTAAGACCAGTTTTGAAAAACCTACAGGGAAGCCTATCTATCCTTGAAAAATTATTATTATTTAGAAGCTTTATAATGCCTAATACCTAATACTTTTACGCGGATATCACACTGAGGCGGAATTCGGACGGGAGCGCGGAGCGACGAAATTCGCATGCGGCAGCGATCCGCTCCACCGGACGGTTTCCGTCGGAATTTCATCGGAAGCTGCAGTGCACGACGAAGGCGCGGTTTCCGTCCGAATTTTGTCCGAAGTTGCAGTGCACGACGATTTTCGTCATACGTTTATCTAACATTCGAACGTGTATATATGTAACAAGGGTTGTTTTTGTTTGTAACAAGCTCAGAACAAGAATAGGTATAGAAACTGAATTCCATACAATACTCCTTCCAAAAAGCAGGGTAGTACTTTATCCTATATATACGTATACATCTTTGTCAACAGAGGTCAACCTTGAATGGTAAGTCGCGATGGTTTCATATAACTATGTTTTCCATCCAGTCTAACTTGACCTATGCGTATGCAAAACCACAGCGTAAAGATTCAATCACGGAAAAAGAGCAAGCAAACTCAGTAAATCGAAGCAACAAAATGTATGTTATAGAATAACGAAACGGGTTTCATTAATAAATATATTAATTTCTTAATATTTCTTTGCAAATTATCAGTATTATAAACGCAAATTGCCCGTTTTTTCATGTTAAACAACTTTCGCGTAGCAGGAGTACTTTACTTACTGTTATCTCTGTGTTCCATGGCATTCCACGTCACAGCGTTTCGATTAGAACAGAGTTGATAGTGAAGTCGATTCTACTTTATTTTTTTACGAAAAAATTTTTTTCTTACGGCAAACATTCTTAGAAAAACATCGAAGTGAACATTATCTTCACTAGCTGGAGGGCCCGGCTTCACTCAGGGAGTTGATGTAAGATCGCCTGGTAGTTGGAATAAAAGATAAAAAAAATAATCTAAGAGGTTTTTTATTGAATCTAACAATTCACATATCTGGTTCATTAACAATATTTTTCGTTTTCAGAATATATAATTATTTTAGAATTCCCTACCTCATCCCCCGCACCCCGAGCCTCACCCCCTCCTGCTCCCCGAGCCTCAACCCCCCCGCCACCCAAAACTCACCCCCCGCACACCACGCTTCACACCCCGCACCGCGCCTCACCCGCCTTACCCCAAGACTCACCCCCCGCACCCTTAGCCTCACCCCCCAGAAACACGAGACTCAACCCCCGCATCGCGCCCCCCCCCCTCACTCCTAAATCACATATTATAACATTTATTATGCGATAGTAGGTACCACACACTCTGTCAGAGTCTGGTTCCCATAGTACAAAAAAAGTAGAGACGACTCTATTTGATGCCCTACCGACCTTGTTCTGAAGCAGTAGTTCTGTTTCGTTTTTGCGCGGATCGCGCGCGAATCGCGCCTCCGGACGGAGAAACGGCGTCAGTGTGTGGTACCCAGCGAATCACACCGCGTCGCCATCCGGGAGCGCGGATCCGTCGTGCGAATCGCGCCTCTGGGCGGAGAAGCGGTGCCAGTGTGTAGTACCCCGCGGTTTTTGTATACAAATCAACATTTTACAGTACAAAGTTTAAATCCGCTCCACCCGCAATTCGCCTCGGTGAGCGGAGCAGTGTGTTTTCCGCCTTAATTTCAAAGTAAAAAATAAGGGAATTACATGCCTCAGTAAGTAAATCAGTAACGTTTTTCGATAATAATCAATGTCGTCCCCAGTGTTAGCGCAGATACTTTTTCTGTATGGGGATGGTTATGCCATCCTCATGGACCTCCGATATGGTATAACAAGTTGACAACTGCCTTTCAAAGCACGGAAACAGTCGAGATAAATGCCACTTACAGTCAAACCCATCTAGGTTATGACCGTATGTGTAACCAGTTAACCTACATGATCTGATGACCATGACCACTGCACAGTTAACAGCGTGTTTTGACTGTAACGATGAGCATAATCATGATTTTACCTCGATAAGTAGGTATATTTTATGCTATATTTTCATAGGTTACAATTATACTTAGAATTAATTTATGACTCGGTGGCAGGTAATAACTGACTGACTCGGTGGCTAAGTGGTTAGCGATCCTGACCTCTGATCCGAGAGTCGTGGGTTCGATCCCCACACAGGGCAAACTTTTCTGTGATGAGCAGAATTGTTTGCTCTGAGTCTGGGTGTATAATATCTATATATGTATGTATTTGAATGTATTTGTGTAAGTATATCAGTCTCTGGTTCCCAAGGTACAGGGAATCCTAGTTTGGGGCCAGATGACCGTGTGTGATTTGTCCCGGATATTATTATTATTATTATTATGTAATTTTATTGCTCTTTTCTCTTTTTTTTACTATGTTATGTTATTTTAATCGGCTGTATTTGTTGCTTCCATATATGTGTGTATTTGCTGAATAAACATATTTCTTTTCTATTCTATATCAAGTACAAACTTTTTCGTTAGGTTATGCCTAATAACTTTTCTTCTCCACGAGATCCAGGTGAGCTGTCATACAAAAAAAGTTAGTACTTTGTGTGAACTATTTTACGATATAGGTCACAATGCGTTACAAGTGTTACAACATATGGGCCAAAATCGCCCATTCTCCTTTCAAACATTTTTAGAACAAAATTCCGTTTTTGACATTTGATAAAAAAAGTAACTGAAAATGACTGGCAGCCAACTACCGGATTAAGTTATAATCTTTTATCACAATGTAAATACTAATTGATATAAGAACTATTTAAAATACCGTTTTGTTTAGAAAATTAACATAGCTATAGTAAAAACGATGTTTTATCCTATATAGTATGTTAGTCAATAGGTTAATAGGGTAAATCGCACCCGCGTTGTGCGTCTTCTGAATTCAGTCTTAGGTCACGAGCATACCTACATAGCCTAATATCCGTACACTCAGACGGGGGAACAATAGTAAAATTTTATTTTTTACTGAACGGTACATAAAATGCAAAAAAAAAACAATAGTTATATATATATATATATATATATAACTATATACAGGATGTAAGGGACAGGTTTCCGAAAACTTTAAGGGCTTGCTCAGTAGACGAAACTGAACAACTTTCCACAAGAATTTTATTCAGGAAACGAAAAAAAAATCGGCTTCTCCATACAAAATTATAAACTTGATTAGACAGTTTGTATGGAGAAGCCGATTTTTTTTTTCGTTTACTGAAAAAAATTCTTGTGGAAAGTTGTTCAGTTTCGTCTACTGAGCAAGCCCTTAAAGTTTTCGGAAACCTGTCCCTTACACCCTGTATATTATATTAGTTATACATATTCAATAGTCAAGGAAAAATCTAAACTCTTTATCCTTTACAGTAAAAAAATATCGGCACCCTTCCTAGCAAAGCAAAGTATATCGAATGTTTTTCAAATGAATGTAGATGTATGTATCGCGTCATTGTCTGACCTTGAGCGGATGCGGTACGCGTCGCGCGCATCGCGTCTACGTTCGCCGCCGCCCCGTGAGCCGTAAATGTTTAATAAACGTATTATCTAAAGAAATTCTAAAACTACTATTTTGCCGAAATTTCATTGGATAGTTTTAAAAAACTGTTTACTTCTGTAAATTGTGACTTCTAAAGGAATAAAACTGGACTGAGAAATTATGAGCCGTGAGCATTTTTACGGAAATTATAACATTACGTTCCTATAGGAAAATGTTTTGGATACTTACACATAAAAAAGTCTTATGAGGTATAAAACCACAGTAAAAAATAAAAATTAACCGAGAAATTATACCTTGGTAATTATAGCAAAATAACAAATTTTGATACATATCGAAGTTAAAAAGTTCGAAAAAGTTTTGGACAGTTTTACATACATATAATAACAAACTAGCACTAACATATCGCGTTGGAATAATAGATTGAGAAATTATTCGGTAAGAGTTATTAGCAATATTCATGTTTAGGTATAAAATACCTAATTCCAAAACATACATCTCCGGGATACCTTGTCACACCTCATCTATGGAATCTACTTAATCATACTGCAAAGTTTTACGGACAGAGGAGTTAATGCATACCTCAACCTCCTCGATGACTGGACTAATGCGTCGATCCGTTGCTTCATTGCGATGTGAAATAAGGACAAACAAATTTTTACATTATGATGTAAAATAAAAGTAAGGAATTTACTTTAATTTATAAGTGATCTGAGAACTAATTGATATTTACTGTACCAATTTTTTATTTTAACATTTTATTAGCCTATAAATTTTTATCAAAACATTGTCTAAATCAACAAAGAAATAAAATTTTCACTTACAATACCTTGAAAAGTCACCAGAGTTACAAGCCAGCGACCTTATATTATTATAATTTTGTAGGTTAAAATTTTATGAGAGCAAAATGCCGAGGTGGTGGAACTGAGGCATCTGTTACACGGAGACTTAAGATGCTATTTTTGTATTAAGCTCTAAGGATGTGATTGTTTTCAAAGTGTAGGCACTTTGGTTTCAAATATTATGTGTATAATAAATAAACAGTGACATGCTGAATAAAGGACATTTTTGTGATTCTTCAAAATAAGTTGGTTAGCTTCATATTTTCTTAAGACCTTCCTAAATCAGTCCTATTTTTCCAAGTGTTTACTATATACACAAGATCTGAAAACACCTCTATCAAAAGTTTAAACATTAGTTTCTACCCGTTATACTCACATCCTTAGAGGAATTATACTGAATTGTCTAAAAAAAAATCATGTAAATTTTGGCCGATCAGTTGACTGATTTGTATGACTTTATATAAAAATTCAGTATGGGGCTTATAGAAAGTTATTCAGTGTGATGAATATAAATTATTTTTCATTACAGTTTACTAGAAAATATTTAAGACTGATTTATTTCTCTACCCTTAAAGTAGATCTTCTTATCCTCTTTATATTTTATATTTTTTATCGTAAAACGCAGTGAAATCAAAGTAGTTCAACTAGCCCTAGTCTCCTCTTGGAATATTGGAAGTTTATGCACCAAAAATATTTGCACCGACAGAACGTGCTGTAAATTATAAACAGTTTGTTAATGTTTTTAGGCGTTGTTTTCATCAATATTACTTATATTACATATCGCGAGCAAAGATAATATCGTTCTTAATCCATGTCCTATTATAGCGTTTTCCCTTGTCTACATCTTATAGGGGTTTCTAGACCGAAACCAAAATGCCACAGGATATCCCATCACTATTGCTACGCCAGATTAACATGGTACGCTCAGTTTTCTCAGAACAATTTGCAGAATGTCTCCTTGTCAGTCGGAGGGCCCTCGTTTTAGGCCTTATTTGAGCAAAAAGGGAATCCAAAGAGATTTACGCTATACCTAGTGTTGGCAAAAAAAAATTCTCTATATTTTAGTGCTGTACAAAGTGAAAATTTAAAATTATTGTACACAAAAGAAAAGAAACAATTCCGAAAGTGGACCGATTCTTATGCACGCTAGCAAGAGATTAAATTAGAGGAAGTGTATTTATTATATAATTTAAGACGAGGAATCGAAAGAAAATGGGCGGAGCAAACGCTATGGAAATAGAAACAGCGCTATTAGTTACCTTTATGGCTAAGCATGTCTGCATGTTCCGATTAATTTTACTATTCTGTTTAAAAAAAAACTATAAATAACCAATCCTTTGCTATTATATATAAAATGTATTTATATAAAACATTAATTAAAATAACCATACATCTGTTAAAATTAAGCAATATTAATAAGCTTTGTTGTGTTTTCATTCAAACTCCAATCAACTCCAAAGGTATTTGATTTGATTTGATTTGATTTGATTTGATTTGATTTGGAGGAAAAAAGTCTCGAGCAAACTTTGTCCAATCACTTTTCTGTAACCACATTTATATGCATTGAATCCCAAATAAACTGTTAACAAAATTATTGATTTGAGTTTTAAGTAATTGCAGAAAAATTTTCAGATTCATTTTCGTTTTTATTTAAAATAAAATAGTTTAAAAAAACTTGAACGAGAGTAAACTATAGAGTCAATACCCAACGCGCAGCCAGTTCTTTTAACCCTTTGCTACAACCAGTCTTTAATTTTTAGTCGCGAAGAAATCTCGTATGCCGCTTTCAACATCTTGCAGATTGTTGAATTGCCGTTTTCGTAAGAAGTGAGCTAATGCTCGAAAAATATAAAAATCAAACGGCACGAGATTAGGACTGTACGCCGGGTGAGGCAATAGCTCGATTCTTTCCAGTTCCGCAATTTTTTTCTTAGTCAAACTTGCAGTATGAGGAGGAGCGTTATCCATCTGCAACAGCGCTCAAAGCTGGATATTTTTCACTCAGGGTTGCATACACACGTAAACTATTTTAAAAAGTTAATTTGTTTATATGAAAAGATAAGTTCAAAAACTAAAACTCGACTACGGAAAAATCTGTCTCTGAAATGTACGAAACAAGAAAATATTATAGGTATAGTGATGTTCAAAGGATAGCCGTGGTCGTATGTTTAAACAACAATCGAGCGAATGAATGCAAGCGAAGCAGCGAGCAACAGCTAGTAATACATATTTTCGAAATGTGCTCGATAAGCACTTTCATTCATTTGATATCCAACACAGTACCTTTTAAGAAAAAAAAATTATCGTCATGACTTTCTGTCTTCTAGAGCTTAGGGCGCCATATTGAATTTAGTGTGACGTTACATGACATATAAAACCAGCGGACAATCAAGACGCTTCTAATTATACCTCTTGTCGGATTAGGATAAGTAGTTTAGAAGCTACGCCGGAACAGATGAACATACATACATGCGAGTTGAAATTATAACCCTCCTTTTTGCATCGCCGTAATCTGGTATTTTTTTTATTTTATTAAATTGTTTTGAAATTAAATATTTCATTGGATTTATTATAAGTTACGTATGGGAAACGAGATTTTTTTAAGAAAGTAAATATACCTACTTCCTATCAGAAAAGTATAAAACTGATTTCGATTTAACTAATAAAACTATTCGCATTATGCAAATAAACACATTTTACGGGGCAATAAATATCCTCTACTCCATAAAATCTTATAACCTTATAAATAAACTAGTGGGCGCTCGGTGCTTTACTAAACTTTTTTTTTATACAATTTCATAAAAAGATAACACACATAGTACACGGTCGTGCATTAGTGAGGAGTATGTCGGAATTTTGCAGGCTACCATATACAGAACGTAACAGAAAGGTGTGATAATACTTCAAGGTTGGCTTTTACCCATCAAACTGAACAACTTTTGTTCTACAACTTTGTTGAAATCGCAAAGAAATTTTCGGACTTTTCATACAAATTTGGTTCGCCAGCTGATCGATTTGTATGAAAAGTCCAAAAAAAATTTTGCCATTTCAACAAACTTGTAGAACAAAAGTTGTTCAGTTTGATGGGTAAAAGCCAACCCTGAAGTATTATCACACGTTTCTGTTACACCCTGTATAGGCACGGATATGTAAATAAACTAAATTCTTCTTAAAACTCAGATTAGTCTTTATTTCATTATTGAAAAAAAACTTTCCTATCCAAAATTATGAAAATCGAAAATATAATTAAGCAATAAAACCAAAAAGTTAAAAAAACTAAACCAAGGTAGTTGATTTAAAACATCTTTGCTGGCATTTTCTTTAGCCCTTCGATCATACAATACTCTTCAATTGTACTTTATAATATAAAATCTCATGGATGAAAACCTTTTTTTTAAATATATTTTTCATGTATTTTAAGCACGCAACTTCGACCGCGTTGAAATCGCACAAAAAAATATAATGCACCAACTATTAGGTCGTACACTACTGCGGGGTTGGCATATCGTATGGCGGGCTACTAAAAAAAGAAAAAATTAAGGCGGAAACATATTATTAAAACGTCACCCGACGTGCGCGACGACACCCGAGTTTACCCGACCCAACAAACGCATATGGTTATAGAAGCCTTTGCTTCATTCTTGCGGAATAGAGAAAACAAAAAATGTAAAACGAAAAAAAAATTTCTTAACGAACCGAAGATTTTTCATATCAGACAAGACTGTATGGATATAGAGCCTATGCCTTATACTTACAGAAAAAAAATTGTTTCGAACTACGAAGCGGCGCTTTTTCTTAATTCGTTTTTTTTCAGGAATTGATTGCTTTATAAATTATCTGATGTGGAATCGGATAAAACTTTCTTTTATAAGAAAGGATACACGTATTTGCCCATGGACCCATCAATCGCACCTTACTGTAACAGAGTGTCATACCAAAACTGATCAAGTCTGCAGGAAATAAAAACAAAATAAGCATCCCAAACAGTCTGTTGTCTCGACACAGGATATCTACAAGGTGAGCAGAACCTTCTGCAGCCCCAAAGCACCCAAAGTAAAGCAGTAAGCAGAAAAGTAGGTCTAACCGATTTTGATTCAAGACAATAAGAGTATGGAATCTGTCCACAGTACACATTAGGGAAGTGCCTGATGTCCCAGCCCTATGGGTTGATAAATGATAATATTTCTGGTAGTTTGTCTACAGGTGACATTAAAACAGTCATACATACTGAAACTCACAAAAACAAATCTGCAACTCAACAATTGTTACCTTCCCATTTAGGCAATCTGTTAATAATTTTGTATGATGCTGTGCTGTTAAGGGTTACTTATGTTTTTCAGATCAAGACGTTAATAGATGGAATACCTAGTTGGACTCCCAAGTCCACATTTGAATCATAAAAATGATGTAATAACTGCCAATTTCAATAAATGAAGTCTACGGAATGTAGAAAACAGACGCTAAGGAATCCAAGAAGAACAAAATATAATAGCAAAAAACTTATAACTGTTTGTTTTTAATTATGTGACTCAAAATAAATAACAAATTGTATTCTATTGCGCAGGCCCCAACTTTAAATTTTGAATAAGAGATGACGGCTTACCTTATTTATTAATTATTTACAACTGGAAAGCATCTTTCTATGACATTCCTTATTATGATGTGTGATATAGAAGGAATATTTTTTTACTGGAAAATTAAAGATACCTAAAATATTTTTTTTATTTGTAAAATTGATATATCTTATAGTAAATTAACTTTATTTTCATCATTTTAATATTGTCATGACTATTTTAAAACTGTAATACTAACAAAAATGACCACAGAAATTTAAGAACTTTTTATTATGTATGTTGCTTTTTAACAATAATAGGCTACTATATTGCTGTGCTCAAGAAAGGTATCACAAAGGAACTTCATTTTATTAATGTAACACCAATATGTAACTGTGGTTGCAATAAATATGTACGGAACCCTCAGTGTGTAAGTCAGACTTGCTTGGTTAGTAGAAATAAACTGACAAAAATTATAGATATACCTAACTATCTGGATAGAAAGTTGTAAGGGGTTATAAATTAAAGTTTGAAACTGATGAACTGACTATAGTTGTAAAATATTGCCAAAGATAATATAGGTATTTAGTGGCAAAATAAAGAAACATTTGACAACAATGAGCTATGATTTATTTATTTATTAAATTCATCATCTCCGTGAGCTAAAAGACATCCACTGCCGATCAAAGGCCTCCCTAAACACAAAGATTTTCACACCAACCGTCCTGCCCTGCCCGCACCAGTGGCTTCCCGCAAACTTCACCAGCTCATAGGTGTATGGGGACGCCTGTAGGTGTGTCCTTATAATAGCACTACCTCATCCCCTTCTATGGGTTTCGATAGGTATAAGTAACAAAATAAATAAAGCAACATATTACAACATTAATATTTATTAACAAAATTATTAATGTTATTTTAGTAACTTTAGATGGTTTTTTCATAATTTGGCATGGACATTGATCAGTATCCTTGTTGCTGTTTCTGAATACTGATTGCTGCTCACATAACTACAATCAATACTTTTCACTTCATAGCTTTAGCTGGTTTTTTCACAGTTTGGCATGGACATTGATCAGTAAACATCTCTAATGGCAAACGCAGCATGTGACTCTTCCTTCCCGTATTCTTCTGCGCAGGTGTCCGCCTCGTAAAGAGCTTCGCAAGGCCGTAAACGCAAGACCTGCCTTGGAGTCCTGGTGAAGAGTAGGTTGGGGGCTTCCTATTATCTGGATTGAGAATCTATTGGCACGGATCCTTTGTAGATCGGTCGTATATAGGCGTTGATTTGCCATTTCAATGCCATTCTTCTTGAAAACAAACTTGCCTCTTAATTATTTAATATTGTTTGCGTTTGATTTGCGTATTCTGTAGTAAAAATATTTCACATCTGAGTTTGACATTTGCACCTTGACTGAAAGCAGGATAGTTTATTGTAATTTATGTAGGTGTGAAAGGGACAAACTACAGTGTTGCACCTTAGTCAGCTCAAATCCCCGACCGTAAGGCACCCGAAAATTTAAGTCATAAATAACAAGAGAAACATACGTAATAAAATATTTCGTTATTACTTGAGGCTAACCAAATATAAATACATAAAAACAAAATGAATAAATATTTTTCCGGAGGAAATTTTTCAGCTTATAATTATTTCAATAATCACTAATCTTTTCAATAGTTCATAATACGGCAACATTCCGTGATTTGCTTTTGCATTTTGAACTCTAATGACGTGAAGTCGTATGGACTTCATTAAATCTTAATTATTTTAATTTTATGAAATGAAAGTGGCTTTTTTCGGATTTTTCCTCTACTCACTGGAGAAAACCACGAACTTCTGCATTCAAAGTCATACCCTCCAACCCCCGCAACAGGGCAAACAACCATGTCAGTGAGTCAGTCAATGGTAATCCAGCTTTATATAGTTTAACTAGTTTTCCGCACGCGGCTTCGCCCGCGTATAAATCGCACAAAAAATTACGCACCAACTATGAGGTCGTATACTACCGCGGAGTCGCACCCATATATGCGGGCTGCTATGTAATGCCGCGGAAAAAAAAGAAAACATAAGGCGGAAACATATTATTGAAACGTCACCCGACGACGTGACGAACGGCACCCGAGTTTACCCGACCCAACAACACGCATATGGTTATAGAAGCCTTTGCTTTATTCTTGGGGAATAAAGAAAACAAAAAATGTAAAACGAAAACAAAATATATTAATATTTCTTAACGAACCGAAGATTTTTCATATCAGACAAGACTGTATGGATATAGAGCCTATGCCTTATACTTACTGAAAAAAATACGTTTCAAACTATGAAGCGGCTTTTTCTTATAATTCGTTTTTTTTTTTCAGGAATTGATTGCTTTATAAATTATCTGATGTGGAATCGGATAAAACTTTCTTTTATATGGTTTCAGAAAGGATACACGTATTTGCCCATGGACCCATCAATCGCACCTAACTGTAACAGAGTGTCATACCGCAACTGATCAAGTCTGCAGGAAATAAAAACAAAATAAGCATCCCAAACAGTCTGTTGTCTCGAAACAGGATATCTATAAAGGTGAGCAGAACCTTCTGCAGCCTCAAAGCACCCAAAGTAAAGCAGTAAGCAGAAAAGTAGGTCTAACCGATTTTGATTCAAGACAGTAAGAGAATGGAATCTGTCCATAGTACACGTTAGGGAAGAGTCCGATGCCCCAACAGTAGGGTCCTTATGGGTTTATAAATGATAATATTTCTGGTAGTTTGTCTACAGGTGACATTAAAACAGTCATACATACTTATACTCACAAAAACAAATCTTCAACTCTACAATTGTTACCTTCCCATTTAGGCAATCTGTTAATAATTTTGTATGATGCAGTGCTGTTTAAGGGTTACTTATGTTTTCAGAGCAAGACATTAATAGATGGAATACCTAGTTGGACTCCCAAGTCCACATACGAATCATAAAACTGATGTAATAACTGCCAATTTCAATAAATGAAGTCTACAGAATGTAGAAAACAGACTCTAAGGAATCCAAGAACAAAATATAATAGCAAAAAACTTATAACTGTTTGTTTTTAATTATGTGACTTAAAATAAATAACAAATTGTATTCTATTGCGCAGGCCCCAACTTTAAATTTTGAATAAGAGATAGATAGATAGATAAGTTGTTTATTTGTTACTACAAACACACATATCAAGTATTATCAAGAGATAACGGCTTACCTTATTTTTTAATTATTTACAACTGGAAAGCATCTTTCTATGACATTTCTTATAATGATGTGTGATATAGAAGTCTATGGTCTTAAAATATTATAAGATGGAATATTTTTTTACTGGAAAATTAAAGATACATAAAATATATTTTTTATTTGTAAAATTGATATATCTCAAAGTAAATTAACTTTATTTTCATCATTATAATATGGACATGACTATTTTAAAACTGTAATACTAACAAAATTGACTACAGAAAGTTAAGAACTTTTTATTATGGATGTTGCTTTTTAACAATAATAGGCTACTATATTGTTGTGCTTTAGAAAGGTATCTCAAAGGAACTTTATTTTATTAATGTAACACCAATATGTAACTTTGGTTGCAATAAATATGCACGGAACCCTCAGTGTGCAAGTCAGACTTGCTTGGTTAGTAGAATTAAACTGACAAAAATTATAGATATACCTACCTATCTGGATAGAAAGTTTTAAGGGGTTATAAATTAAAGTTTGAAACTGATGAACTAACTATAGTTGTAAAAAATTGCCAAAGATAATATAGGTATTTAGTGGCAAAATAAACATATTTGATGACAATGAGCTATGATTTATTTATTTGTTAAATTACCTTCATCATATCCATGAGCTCAAAAACATCCACTGCCGGTCAAAGTCCTCCCTAGACACAAAGATTTTCACACCAACCGTCCTGCCCTGCCCGCATCCAGTGGCTTCCCGCAAACTTCACCAGCTCATAGGTGTATGTGACGCCTGTAGGTTTGGCCTTATAATAGCACTTCCCCATCTATGGGTTTCGATAGGTATAACTAACAAAATAAATAAAACAACATATTACAACATTAATATTTATTAACAAAATTATTAATGTTATTTTAGTAGCTTTAGGTGGTTTTTTCACAATTTGGCATGGACATTGATCAGTATCCTTGTTGCTGTTTCTGAATGCTGATTGCTGCTAACATAACTACAATCAATACACTTTTCACTTCATAGCTTTAGCTGGTTTTTTCACAGTTTGGCATGGACATTGATCAGTAAGCATCTCTAATGGCAAACGCAGCATGTGACTCTTCCTTCCCGTATTCTTCTGCGCAGGTGTCCGCCTCGTAAAGAGCCTCCCAAGGCCGTAAACGCAAGACCTGCCTTGGAGTCCTGGTGAAGAGTAGGTTGGGGGCTCCCTACACGGATCCTTTGTAGATCGGTCGTATATAGGCGTTGATTTGCCATTTCAATGCCATTCTTCTTGAAAACAAACTACCACCGATCGTGCCTCTTACTTATTTAATATTGTTTACGTTTGATTTGCGCATTCTGTAGTAAAAATATTTAACATCTGAGTTTGACATTTGCACCTTGATTGAAAGCAGGATAGTTTATTGTAATTTGTGTAGGTGTGAAAGGGACAAACTACAGTGTTGCACCTTAAAAAGCTCAAATCCCCGACCGTAAGGCACCCGAAAATTTAAGTCGTAAATAACAAGAGAAACATACGTAATAAAATATTTCGTTATTACTTGAGGCTAACCAAATATAAATACATAAAAACATAATGAATAAATACTTTGCCGAAGGAATTTTTTCATTTTATAATTAGTTCAATAATCGACAACTTTTTTTATAGTTAATGATACGGCAATATTCCGTGATTTGCTTTTGCATTTTGAACTCTAATAACATAAAGTTGTATGGAGTTCATAAAATCTTAATTATTTTAATTTTATTAAATGAAAGTGGCTTTTTTCGGATTTTTCCTCTACTCACTGGAGAAAACCACGAACTTCTGCATTCAAAGTCATACCCTCCAACCCCCGCAACAGGGCAAACAACCATGTCAGTGAGTCAGTCAATGGTAATCCAGCTTTATATAGTATAATAAAATATTTTGCAAGCATACCGTGTATCCATATTTTTTCAAGATACCTACCTACTTTAATCAACCGACTTCAAAAAAAGGAGGAGGTTCTCAATTCGTCGGAATCATTTTTTTTTTATTTTTTTTTTTATGTATGTTCACCGATTACTCGAAGACGCCTGAACCGATTTCAAAAATTCTTTTTTTGTTTGAAAGGGTATACTTCACAGGTGGTTCCATATAAATTTTATCGAAATCGATTCAGCGGTTTTTGAGAAAATCAACAAAACATAGCAAAATTGGAGTTGTTGCGATTGAAGTCGGTTGTTTTTAACGTATTCAGCGTGGTCAATTATTAAATGATAGAGTTACGACGAAAAAAATTATCGACATCTATAACAAGCATCGATTTTGTTCATTCGGCGTCGTTCGTAACATAATTCTGTAACTAAATAAGGGATCGCAGTGAACTCAAGAGTGCTTTTCAATCCACCGGTGGATCCAGTCAGGGGAGCCAAGTGGATCGAGGGCTGACTGCTGATTTGCTTTTTATCAAACGTCAAAAACAACACTTTATTCCAAAAATGTTTGAAAGGGTTAGTATGGAATGGTCGCGTAACTGTGCAACTCGTCTAAATATCAACTCCCACCTGTAAATACAGACACCAAACGGGACCACGAAAATTTTCCTCGAGAGGTGAACTCTTGCAATGTAATCAACATTGCAAAAAAATTACAACTTATCAAAATCTAATCTCCGACTTAGATCTTAGCAAATTAATCAACTAAATTAATTACCATCATGAGAGATAATGCCAAGGGCTTACCAGTTGTGGATAAAAGTATCATTAAAGCTAGATAAGTGTATACTGATAGGAGATTAATTACTAAAAACACAACACACAAGCTTGAACCTAATGTTTTCTCGTAAGTATAATGTGAACAACCCATATCGTCCCCACTGCAGTGGCACGGGTCTCTTCAGTGGCGTAGCAAGGTGTAATCTAGGCGTGGGCGAAATCGCACAGCGAGGCCCCCTATCTTTTAGAAATTTTTACTTAGGTACGATAAGATGGTCAGTCATTTCACGGTTTTCTTTCCAGTGCTAAAAAAACTGAAATGTGTGTCGAATAATTTTATGGGTATCATTTAAACGGTTAGCAAAATATTCGTAATTTTGTGAGCAAAAAAATATATTCGGTCAGACAAAATAACTCGTTGGTCAGCAACTTATAAATAATTTTATGGGTATCATTTAAACGGTTAGCAAAATATTCGTAATTTTGTGAGCAAAAAAATATATTCGGTCAGACAAAATAACTCGTTGGTCAGCAACTTATGGCCAGCAAACGTTTAATATTCGATCAGCAGTTAATGTCATACTAGACTACTCGAAATTTTTTTGGACAACCAATTACATATTTTGGCTGCATTGGGTGAACCACATTTGATCAAATGGTAAGCACTCAGGCTGTTAGCAGAAATTCATTAAATAAATAAACTTTACTTGTCAAGCACAAAATGGGCGCAAGTATATTTTTTTTTCAATGCCTAAGAGTTGCACCCGAAGCAGTGATTATTACTACCTTTGTTTGAGTAAGTATAGTAAGGTTATAATGGCTTGAACGTATAAAAATATAAAACGTAAAAAATAAACGTATAAAAACGAGTGGCTTGCGTGGTCGCCACGATCATGTAGGTTAACTGACTACAGACACAGTAATTTAACTGAGAATAAACAGCAGCTCGGGAAGGAATCTGTGGGAATGCATTGGAAAATATTAATCATTTTACAAAAATAATGGCTCGTTCCACAAATTTCTATTCTAATTCTTTCACTATCCGTTCTATCCGACTGTGGAACTCTCTTACTGAATCTATTCGCTGTTCTCCTTCTCTCAATATCTTCAAGTCGCAAGTGAAAGCGCATTTTTTAACTCTCTAGTTATTTACATATTTGGTTGTACATATTTGGTTACATTATGGTATTTGTTATATACAGGGAATATCAGAAAGGTGGGATAATACTTCAAGGTAGGCTTTTACCCATCAAACTGAACAACTTTTGTTCTACAACTTTGTTCAAATCGCAAATTTTTTTTTGGACTTTTCATAAAAATCGATCAGCTGGCGAACCAAGTTTATATGAAAAGTCCGAAAATTTCTTTGCGATTTCGACAAAGTTGTAGAACAAAAGTTGTTCAGTTTGATGGGTAAAAGCCCACCTTGAAGTATTATCCCACCTTTCTGTTACACCCTGTATAATGCATGTATTTATGTATGTATGTATTTATGTAGTAATAAGTATATATTAGTAGTTTCTTAAGTTCAGTATTTAGTTTTCATTGTTATTCTATGTTTTCTTTTTTTACTGCGCACCACCCCTCAAATATGTTATTATGCGATTTTCTCCACCCAATTGACAATACAGTAAACAAATTATGAGCGGATTTTTTCAATATTTTTTCTGTATTCTATACTTGATTCTGAGTAACCTCTTAAAATTTAAAACACACTTTTGTTAACATCCTGTATTGCTAAAGCAGAGAGATGCTATTCCTCAAATAGTTTTTAATATTTTTTAATACTCAGGTCAGCACTAAGAGGGGCCTCGCGCGGAGCCAATTATACTTTAAAAACATTCCCACTTATTAGCTCGCAGTCGAAGAAACAACTGGATTTCTGCGGTTTATCGGTAGTTTTGGTTGAATAAATTTTATGTTGTTACAGTATTTTTTTAGCTATGCTTACTTAACTATATTTACACTCAAGGGGGCCTTGCGCGTGATCTAATTTGATGTAAAAATATTAAACCTTAAGGTTAAACGTCTATCACCCTATTTCATACAAAACCTGGCTCAAAACTACACAAATACACAATTAAAGTTATAGTCAAATTAACGCCATCCAATAGATTTTTTCAACCAGGGACCACTAACGTTTAACCTTAAGGTAAGTCAGCAGTCAGCACCCTAGTAGTGGGCCTCGAGCGAGACCCCGCTATGATAGCCATCGCGGTTTTATTCATAGTTATCACAGTTACTTTTTAGCTATACTTAATACTCACAGGGGCCTCGCGCGACGCTATTTGTAATGTAAAAATATTATCCCTTTATAAATAAAATGGAACGATTGGATTTCAAATGTATTTATGGTAATTACTTGATTGTATACAGTTTTGCCATTTTTATTTTTTAGCCATACTCACATAAAGCACTGAAGGGGGCCTCGCGTGCGGCCTGTTTAATTACAAGATTTTATATAATATTGTGACCCCCTTACGTTAACATTTTAGGTAGGGGGCCTCGCGCGAGGCCCCTTTGAGCGCGAGGCCGTGGGCGAGGGCCCACTTCGCCCACGCCTTGCTACGCTACTGGGTCTCTTCCATGTCTCTTTCTATTAATCGAGAAGGTTAGGCCATACTCCACACACGGGGCCCAAGGTGGAGGTTGTGATGTTAGTTGCCAACCCCAGCGTCCGAAGTTTTCAAGCCGCCTATAAGGCCTCCGACATGACTTAACAACATAAATAGCAGCCAGCACCAATGACTTAACGTGGCTTGTGAAGCACGGAAATGGTCGTGCCACTAACAGTGAAACCCATCCAGGTTATGACCGCATCGATAGTCAGTTAACTTGCGTGATCACGTGAATGTATAATATTATACAGGATGTTAAAAAAGTGCGTTTGAAATTTTAAGGGGTTACTCAGAATCAAGTATAGAACCCAGGAAAAATATTGAAAAAATGCGCTCTTCAAATTTTTTTTCAGATTCTCATACTAAATCTGAATAGTGAATCAAGAATTTGTATGAAAAACTGAAAAAAGTTTGAAGAGCGGATTTTTTCGATATTTTTTTTCCTGGATCAAGTATAGAACTTGATTCTGAGTAACCCCTTAAAATTTCAAACGCACTTTTTTAACAGCCTGTATATGAATACAGCCACCATCCTGTCAAACGGGAGCTATTCACTGTTGAACATAAGCCTGAAACGATAATTCCGAGTCTCTTTCATAGAACATTGTTCTTTTGATCCCAGACAATCGAGGAGATTCCGAGTGAACTGAGAGAATCCTTTTATTTTCTTCGATTGTGTGAGTCGGTATTACCGTTTTACAGAGCAGGTGTATTGTGTAGTTATAAGTATAACATCTAACCAAATCAACTGAAAGCATATTTACGTACAAAGACACAATATTAAAGATAGAAAGAAAGTAAAGAAAGATAACACGTTTATTGGTTATATTATGCACGCAACTGCGGTGCCCATACAGGGTGCATGTTCAATCTACAAATATTCATTTACCATCCTTATGTTATGTACATGTATGCAGAAATAAATGAATTATTATGAATTATTAATTATTTAAACTAGCCAAAAAGCCCAAGGTCAATTACTGATTAGGTAACTTAGTTTCTATTTTTTAAAAATTTCTATTAAGTTGTTCAGTTTAATGAGAGGAAAGAACTGTTCACTAGTCTTTTTAGACCTTATCCAAGGTGATTTTTAAAGGGGATATGAACGTGACAAATTTTATCCTATTCCTTTTTAAATAAACGGCCAAAACGATTTGACCAATTTTGTATGTATAAAGTCCACAAAATGGTGAACTCTATCCATACAAAATTGGTCGAACCGACGATCGTTTTGTATGGGGAGTTTAAAAAAAATTACGTTATTTATAAAGTAGTAGAACTAAAAGTGTTACTGAACAATAGTCACTGTTCACATCCGTCATTAAAAAAACCAACTTGCATATTGGGAATACTATCACTACTGAAAAAAATAACTTCTTTTTTGGACAGTATTTTTAAGAGTGTTATAGTATGTCCGACACATGTACGTCTACTTCTTTACAACCTATATCACACATTGAAGTATTTTTAGATTATATTTTTCATTGAACAAAATAATTATAATATTATTATTTAATTAATCCGACAAGGTATTTATCGATATACCTATCTTCAAAATTCATACATTGATAGGTAACGAACTGGAAATTATCTGACGGGATTTCCAAAAACATTAATAATCCTACGCTAATCTGTAATGAAAGATAATTGAGTGGTATTTAAAGGCAGGACAATATGAAGTTCATTAATTAGGTTTCCTAATCAATCGCCTAACCATGCGTGTGTTACTGCTGTTAGCTCTTGTAGGGGCCGCATTTGGTAAGTGACATAAAAATAATAATATATTTTCACCTCACCAGTGAGAAAAATATGTCCTTTCGCTTATAACCGGAGACCAAAAGTTAATTTAATTGCGTTTAAATCCTTTACTTCTATAGGATTGAAACTCAGCACTATGAACTTTATAATTATTATATTTGTGGCCTATGGGAGTGTTTGTCTATGGCCCATACGAATCAAACAAGTGAAGCAATTTTCTGGATGAAAGCACGATTCTCTGGAGTAGTTCTTAACCATATTTGACAAAAACGGCTCACTGATATAATATAGACAGGCATTAAAGCCTCCTTATTACAAAGTTAGAGATTTTTGATTGACTGTTTTACAGCGGCGGTGCCCAAGATGGGAAAGCGTATGCCCCAGCGCATCGTCGGAGGCTCCGCGACTGACGTCCAGGAGTACCCCTACATGAGCAACATGCAGTACCTTTTGTGGGGTATTCAGTGGTACCAATTCTGTGGTGGATCCCTGATCACTTCACGCACCATTGTCTCTGCTGCTCACTGCTACGAGTAAGTAAAACACAACTCCATATTAAAAAGAAACACTACCTCTCGTTAATCCGATGATCTATTTGTTATTGAGTAGTATATACAGGGTGGTTAAGGCTTCTTCTCTCCGAAACTAAACGGTGGCTTCTACTCATAATTTAAACTACTTTTCCAACGAAACAAATTTAGATTTCTTTCAAATAAACTTTTGACCGTACATAATTTCTAAAATTTGTAGGTATGGGATATTCAATTATTTTTAATTATCCATTGTGGCTGGGAACAGTTGTTCAGTATGATAAGTAGAAGATCCAGTTGAAGTTTCCTGGAGCCTGCCCTGTATTTATGATACCATTTCCCAAAATATGATTATGGCTATTTTAATACATTAGTTATCAATACTTAAAGGTTTTAGTCTGCAACAAATCCTTAATTGTTGAAAATGTATTTAATGTAGTGTAGCTATGTATAACCTATACATATAACTGAGAATTTATTATACTATACACATTTCTGTATGCTATACAATAAATCACTGTTGTAACAGCCTTTGCTCGTTTCACTCATCTCGCAACCTAAAAAAGGAAAACAAATTATTTCCAGAGGTGACCGCCCAGCTCAATGGCGTGTACGTCTCGGCACATCACTGGCTTCCAGTGGCGGTAGTGTGCATGAAGTGTCACAGCTGATCATCCACGAGGGCTACAACTCTAGGACCATCGACAACGACGTTGCTATCGTCAGACTGGCTTCCGCTGCCGTCCTCAACGGGAATACCATCGCTGTTGTCCAAATCGCCAGCCCAACATATAATTTAGCTGACCACACCAAAGTGTGGACCATTGGATGGGGCACTCTCTCCGTAAGTTTGATATTACTTTTTGACAGCCACAAAACTCCAGCTGTGAAAGTAACGAAAGGCAATTCTTTTTTTTACGCTTGAAAATACCCAATCTAGTTTGGTAGAAGTATTTTATCTGTGCATAGGTGCGAAAATATTTGTTTCTTCTTAAAGTTTGCTGTTTTTTTTAAGTAATAGACTTACTAATTGAACTTGATTGTATGAAAATAAAAGACGAACATCATCGCCTGCAACTTTTTAAGGCGCAGGTTCGGCCTCACATGGAATACTGTTCTTAGTCTGGACAGGGACACCCCAGTACCAGCTTCTCCCTCTGGACCGTATTCAACGGAGAGCAACTCGAATCGTTGGCTGCCAAGATATTTCAGATCGGCTTGACTCCTTGGCGCTGCGTAGAGATGTAGCCTCGCTCTGCATTCTCTATCGCATGTACAATGGGAAGTGCTCCGAGGAATTGTTCGGATTGATCCCTGCCGCCTCTTTTCGCCATCGTTCTACGCGACAATATATTCATCCCCATCACATAGATCGTTGGCAGTCCACAACTGTGCGTTTCACTAGAAACTTTCTGCCTCGCAAAATCAAACTGTGGAATGAATTGTCGCCTACGGTATTTCCGGACCGATACGACATTCAAACCTTCAAGAAAAGAGCGTACTCCCATATCAAAGGCCGGCAACGCACTTGTGACTCCTCTGGTGTTGCGGGTGTCTATGGGCGGCGGTAATCGCTTACCATCAGGTGATCCGTCTGCTCGTTTGCCACCTCTGCCATAAAAAAAACGAAGGATTTATATCAACATATTTTTTTATAAAGTATGGGAACTTACAGGAAAGTTTAGAAGTTTTTAGAATTTCCACATTAAAAAAAATGTAAGTATCCAGACACATGACCATAAAATTTACATTTTCTTCCAGTCCGGCGGTAGCTCTCCCGAGCAGCTGCAGCACGTTGACCTCGATATCATCAACCAAGATATCTGCCGTCAGCGCTATGCCACCAGGCCCACCTACCCTCCCATCACCGACGGCATGATCTGCGCTGGTATTCTTGACGTAGGAGGCAAGGACGCCTGCCAGGGTGACTCCGGTGGCCCTCTCGTCTACAAGACTTATGTTGGGGACGTCCTCGTCGGCATCGTGTCATGGGGCGCTGGCTGCGCTGACGCCTTCTTCCCAGGTGTCAACGCTCGCGTCTCCCACTTCTCTAACTGGATCGTCGCTAACGGATCTGCTTAATTTGCCACTCATCTACGTTGTATTGACTGCAATAAAGCATGTTTCAATCTACTTACATTTCTTTTTTTCTCTTTTTATCCTTGATTGGTAAGCTCTTGGCATCATCTCACCTGGCTATCTTAGCATTTCTTTTATTTAACCACAATATATTAGATACTTATATCTAATCTGTAGTATTACGTTCAGTAGAGACGGGTTCAGGTTCAGTTGGGGTTCTGCTGCTGAGTTCCGGGACAGTCCATACAATTGTCGCTTAGTAATCTAGCTCGTTCCTACGTGGTAGAAAGGGCAGTCGTAGTCTCATCTCAATTCAATTCAATTCAAATATTCTTTATTGCACAGAGACATACATGATAATATAATATTTAAAACGAATGTAGCTGTACAATTTAGGCGGCCTTATTGCTAAGAGCAATTTCTTCCAGGCAACCTGAAGAATGGAAAAATATAAACATAATAATGGGCTGTGCAAAGCAAAAGCGAATGAAATTAACATTTAAAACTAATATCTATCTAAAAACGAACCTATAAATAAAATAAATAAATAATATACATATACATAATTATATCAGTACTTACATATAATACAAATACTTAATGATATATATAAATATAAATATAATACATATCTATAAATATATTATATATGAAGCAGTAATAAGAGTGAAGGTTCAGTGGGGTTTGGATTTTGATTGAAGTTCTAAATAATATTCTTTCACTTGCCTTTTAAAAGAGTGAAGTGATCTTCTCATCTCATCTCATCTCATCTCATCACTAATCATCATCACTAGTCACTTCATCATCACTAATCACTAATATTATAAATGCGAAAGTATGGATGTTTGTTTGTTTGTCAGTTTGTTTGTTTGTTTGTTCCGCTTTCACGCCGAAACTACTGAACGGATTTGGATGAAATTTGGTTAAAATGCTTAAAAATTCAAAATTGCCACTTCGTCACTAGATGGCGCTATCTTAACATTTTATTTCAATTCTGAAGTCCACGCGGACGAAGTCGCGGGCTCAAAGCTAGTAGGTAAATAACTCGGACTATTTTGTATGGGGTTTCCAGGATGTGACTTAATTGTCAAGGTACAAAATTCTTGTCTCTACATACCTTCATTCTCCATTAATTCCTAAGTTACGTTATAGTTGTTATCCGATACAGTTTCTCCTCACTTGCTTCTAGGATTGTAATATTAAAAATAATGAATTGTTCTCAGGTAAAAAAATTTTTCAAAACAAAATTTAGATTCTGATAATAAAAAATACTCAGAAAGCTAGCAGTCAATAATAATTTAAATATAGGTCCTACGTAAACCGGTTTATGTAGGACCTATATTTAAATTATTATTTAGATAAGTATCGAATGTCGCTTAATCATTTGATAAATCTTCAATATTATTATGACTTATTATCTCTTAATTAAATATTCTATTTTTTTATACTTACTTATCGATAATCTCTCTGTCTTACCGGAGGTATATTGTATATTCTAGTTTATTTAATAAATATCACTTGTATAGATAAGATAAGTAATTCGTAATTATTAAGAACTAACATATAAGTAGACAAAATCATAATGTTGTAGTGGTCACGAAAACTCTCGTAAAGTGTTGATGGTTTTTAGCGCTCCAAATAAATTGACCAAACAAATGTTTGGTTGACCAGTTTTAGTTGACCAATTAGTTGATCAGTTAGTATTTTCGTAGAACCAGTGTTAAGTATGGTAAATCTTATAGTCACACCTCGGAAACTTCACACAAATATCGCGTTATTGTTTACTACATAGAAATTAACACTTCTTCATGTCTGTACACGTGTTAATGTGTGTGTGAGTATCTAGTATCTTCTTGGTTATACCGCCTTGTCATAGGTTACACTTGTTTTTATTATGTTGTCGTCTTTAGTAATTGATATTTTCGAAAACAGTAGAACTTTTAACGATAGATATGAATACAGACGACAGACTTTTACAATAGTCATTTTCTTAATGAAGTGAATACTGTATACACAAGACAAGGCTGTATAGCCTTAGAAGCCATTACCTCTCTCCTTATGAAAATAAAATTGTCTTTGGTTTGCTAATCTCTTGACAACTGGTCACGTAGGAGTCACGAAGGAGGGGTGAGGTAGCCTTAAGAGAGCGCCAGGCAGTGTCCATACTGTATAATATTTATACTGTGCTTCGAGTTTTAGTTTGCTGTACAATCTTAAAAAAAAACATTTCTGTAACGAAGACCGTGTGGTTGTAATTTGTAATTTAATACTAAGCAAAAAGCAAGTGTGCAAAAATACCACTTCTGTAAACTTTAACATAGTATTACTGAACAATTTTTAGGAACAGTTTGGATTTTTCATACAAATCGGTTTTTTCAGTCGATTTTGTATGGAAAAACCATATTGTGTTATATGAGTAGTTTCTGAAATATAGACAGCAATAAACACTTTGTTTATAAAACATTATTAAAATAAAATCTTAACCTTTATAAAAATGAATCGCACACATCCACATACATATCCAGTTGTGACAACCGAGTGTTTTTCAATAATATGACAGAGCAAAAAGTTCTGGTTTGTCTAATACATATACTCGTATTATTTGGTTTTTGTGAAGGGGCACTAGATTTACAGCGGACAGTGTATACATAGTAATATTTTTTTGTATCACGTATTCGTTCTACAGATTCTCCTGTCCCTTGAAATGAGTAGAAGGGATTTATGCCACGTAAAGATCCTAGTCGCACAAAATGACATCCAGTGTCTGCCATATTGGATTCTGACGTCATGCACCCTTCTAGATTAAGGGGATCTCAGTAGGTTTTTTTTTGAAGCCGAATTACATATAAAAACCAGAATACAAACAAAAATAAATCATGTAACTGTTAGTGAGTAACTACGTGTATAGCCAAATAAGAGAGAACATGAATTGCTTAATTTTTTAAGCGAAGCGAAGATTTCAGTCCTAAAAGCGTGTAATCGTTTCATGAAATGGCCAGCTAAAACTGACCATATCGTTAAAACGTCAACGTTTAATGATATGTCCATCCACGTTTGACCATTCCCATGATATCAAAGGTTCAATATAAAATAAAAATGGGTCTAAAAGTTACTGGCTTCGTTAAATCTGAGTTATCTTGGTTAACAGATAAATTATACATTTTTAATACTTAGCTTTTAAGATTCTGCTAACCTATGAAATAATTTCCGAACTTCAAGGTTTACGTTGCGCTCGTTTCTTGATTGACTTAGTTATTGTAGTTTAGTGTCGTAACGACATTTATAACTTCTATTTTATCTTCAATTGGTAGCCTTTGTTCATTAATAATTGTACGCCGCCATGATGCATCACAAGAACAAAAAGATATCAGCGCCTCTAACGGTGGATAATGTAACTATTTTACGATATGATCACTAATGCTTGACCATTTCATGAAGAAGCCGTGCGTTTAGCTGTATATCGTCAAACGCTGATGTATTCATTGATCTGGCCAGACCATGTCATGATGTGATCAGCGGATATTTTCCATTTCATGAAATACAACTAATTCATGAAATGGTCGGCCACATCATGAAGTGATCAATTCTATGATCTGGCCACAACATCTATACCTTTGAACGTGGCCAATATTTTCCAAACGTCTGAGATTTACGTCCATCCGTTCTGATGCATCTTGGAAAGGAAGAATCCAACACAAATACATACGTACTCGTACATACATACCCAGATACACGTGAAAAACATAACACTGTATTTGCTGTTACGCAGTCGGGTAAAATCACAAATAGTTTTAACTATTTGTTTCAAGTGCCATGGAAAAATCTGCCAGCTTTGGAGTACCTTTTTTTACCATCCCTGGCCTATTTCATAACATCCTGTATAGGCGTAACAAGTAAACATCCTCCAACAAACTTATGACGGAGATCCACTATGATTCGATCAAGAGGGAATAAATAAGGCTAGTCTCAATCGAGTTACAAAAGTTGCGGTACAGTTGCCTACTTCAACAATATTATTTTTTAAGTTCTGGCAGAATAATTAAATCTGCTTTATACAGGTTGAACCTTTATCCGTGCCGTTTATGTCAACTGCAGCTACTACACATGAAAAAGAACGTGATTAATGTGTACGAGAATTTATTTTGCTCTGGTGTTAGGGTAGCATTAAAAAAAAACAATTTAATGACTAGAAACCACACTGTTTGCCTTTCCTTTTGGAGGAAGTCCTGTCAACAATCCAAGCTTTATTGGAAGAGGTCCGAGGAAGGGATAAGTCCTCATTAGTATAATTTATTTGTTTTATTTTGCAATGTAATATTTTCTTTTATTGCAATAAAAAATTTACAAAACAATTTAATGACTAGAAACCACACTGTTTGCCTTTCCTATTGGAGGAAGTCCTGTCAACAATCCAAGCTTTATTGGAAGAGGTCCGAGGAAGGGATAAGTCCTCATTAGTATAATTTATTTGTTTTATTTTGCAATGTAATATTTTCTTTTATTGCAATTAAAATTTTACAAAAAAGAAAAGAAAAGAAACGATAAAAACTACAGACTACTACTAGATCATATTAAATAGGTAGGTACTTCACATAATTTAATTTATTAAAACTCAAGCACCTGTTAATGAAATAAAAAAAATAAAAGTGTACACTAAATTAAGAAACTAATTCGTAGAAATAATATACGCAAAATTAGTTTTTAGCGTTTAAGCTTTAACTTTTCATAATTTCTACTTTTTTAATTTTCAATTTATATAGAACATTTAAAAAGATACAGGTACTTTGTATAGGAATATTCTAGTGAAAGCAATCTACAGTTTTTTTAAGTTAAAAATGAATAATAATCTTTCCAATCCCTGTACCCAGGGCTGTGAGCGAATTATCATTTTAATTTCATAAAATCCGGTTTTTAATTATTTTAGAGGACTTATATGGAATGCCTTCCATACCCGTAATAGTTTTGTTGTTGCACGTATTCTGCCCTCATAAGAAATAATTCCGTAAAGTACATATATCGCACTCTTAATAAAACAACGACCGAAATCAAAATTTGGCAAAATGAGTTTTTTTTTTTTTTTTTTTTTTTTTATCCACAATTGGTAAGCCCTTTGATAAAAAACCGACCTAAAAGAGAGACACTCACGTGTACCGGGGGACGAATAAAGACGCAAATATTTTGTTACCTTATTGCTTAAGAAATAGTTTTTTTTTTTACCGAGACTGCGTGGCTTGCTCTTTTAGGTCGGTTTTTTGTCAAAACTCATTTTGCCAAAATTTTGAATTCAGTCGTTGTTTTATTAAGAGTACGATATGGAGTTTCCTTATACTTTGCGGCTTTCTTTCTAATGAGAGGAGTATAAATCCCAACCGCTAGTATTGTTGTTACAGTAGTTATTACACGTATATTGGTGAATACATGGGGTACCCTAGTGAACATCGAATGACGTTAGATCGACGTTCAATAGATCGCTGACAGTTCGTCGATATCCCAAAAGATCGATGGTTCATTAGATCGAAACACCAATTAATCGAACTACAGTTAATCGATATCTTACGATGATATATTGTATACCTTCATTAATTTTAGGTTCATTCGTTTCAATTGTGATTTAGAAGGGAAAGTATAAACGAATGTTCTAGCTACACAAATATCTATATTCTGTTATTCACAAAACCTTTTTACCTCTTATCCATAAATCACAGTTGTTGACCACTTCTGGCCCTGAAAGTGTATTTTTGGAATCCCTTTTGTGTCTACTCAGTGACCTTAGCCACTCTAGGTAACATAAATTATCAGAGATTAATTGAATTTCGTCCAAATTTGTGCTACTGACAGGGGTCAAAAGTGGGGTCACTCTTAATAATCAGTCAAAATCATTATTATCTAGTCACTGGCGTCGCTTGGTGAAGAAAACAAACCCGTATAAACGAGAAAGAGCGAGGGAGAAGAAGAGGTCAAAATCATTGAAGAATTAGAAATAACAACGGAATAACGCTGTTTGTAAATTAATGGCAATTTTATAGATTATCAGAATGATGGAATGTCATGACATGACAAAACCTTCAGCAAATCGTTAACAAATGCTTTCGTAGCGTTATTTGCACTGTTATTGCTTTTTCCGATGGTTGAGTTTTTTTTAAGAAATGTACGATCTTTAGACGACTGTTTTCGTCAGTATAGATAAGTAATCTAGATTAATGCGTGTACGACGAGTGAGTAGTGCATGAATAAATCTGTTAAGGTTTTTGTTGTACTAGCTTAAGCAAGTATCCCTTAATATAAGAGATAAATCGTAAATTTTTTTTTAAAGAAACATGTAGGTAGTTAATTAACGAGGGATGTGATTGTCGGTATGACTCCTGAAACTAAATTTGCATGATTGCGTAATATGGATGGAACAATGGATTCTAACAACTGAGAGTTCCAAATATGAAGCAATGCAGGAGCAGGAAACGCGTTTCTTCTTTATGCGGAATCCTCAGACTTACAGAGACTGTACCTCAATGTGAGCGTGCGTCCCGGGTCCCGGAATATACATATAGAAATGTTCCGGTTTCAGAATTGCGTCAAAAAAATCTGCTCAAAAACGCTTTTATATTAAAATGTGCCTTTTTCGCTTTGGCTTGTAATTTCGGTTTGGATATCGCGCGACTCAGATCTGATTCACCAACGCGGCAGATTTTATGTTTAATGTATAAAGAATAAAATCATGGAACGACAATCAAAAGGAACCGAATTCTTTTTGTTCCGTGAGATGGAGATTGGAGATCTGTCTAAAAAACTCCTGCCATTCTATAAAAAAAAATCTCTTCACACCAACATATTGCGCCTACAATAAAAGGTACCTACTGCTTGAGTTACGAAACCGTTTTGTCGTAACTCGGTTATTTTGCTCGTATAAATGTTAGAAAAAGATAATTAAAGATAATTGACACGCTGAACACGTTAAAAACAACCGACTTCAATCGTAACAACTACAATTTTACTATGTTTCTTGTTTTTGTTGATTTTTTCAAAATGCGCTGAGTTAATTTTGATATTTTTTAATTTTGATACCTCTGAAGTATGACATACCAAACAAAAAAAGAATTATTAAAATCAATTCATAATTGGCGGGGTAATCGCGTAACATACATACAAAAAAAACATATACTTGAATTGAGAACCTCTTCCTCTTTGAAGTTGGTTAAAAAGCAAGTAGTAGGTACATCTTTTGCTCAATTTTTATATAGTGTTAGGTGGTTAATGTCACCTTATATACCGTGATTCATGCAAATAAATATATATTTTTTTTCTAATGAATAAGATGGGCAACGGTTGACTACTCGTATCATGTTACCGATCCGGACTTGGCATCGTTTTGTGGGGTATGGCGTAACCTCCCCGAAAACGGTCCATTAGTAGGGATGGATGCTATGGATAACTTAAAATAAACATTTCTTCTACAAAAGGTTTGAAATAGCCACCTATGACGTTATAATTTAATATAACGTTCCCATACTCATTACGCTTTAAAAAAATCACTTATAATGAAATTCTAAGCTAGAAAATTTTTCTATAATGAAAAATATTTCATAAATTAATCGTTGATGTAAGCAACTAACCTATTCCTCTCACACTAGTTTAGATGGTCTGTAAACTGGACGCGATTTGTCTACCGTACGGTAACCTGACGTAAATATCCCATACAAATGACACACAGTCAGCCTACTCCAAAATAGAAAACGGTGTAGGGTGCGTGAGTATGTGGATTGAAGAGAAACTCAAGTTCTTTGATAATAAAAAATATTATATTCTAATGTCCACAAAAATACTCTAAACTATATATGCTAATTAATGCTAGTGAAAATGCTAATGAATGCACCCGAACCGCGCGCTGCTCGATAGTACACTGATTGATATAAGCCGCACGGATAGCGACGGCCGCGCGGCACATACAGGGTGTTCGAGTGCATATGCACCGAACATGCTCCCCAGGGCAGAAGAAAAAGATGATAAAAAAATGAAAATGATGCTTAACTATGTTTACAAGATGATGGAACAATGTGTTAATCTAAAGTCTCTAAAATAAGCGTTTTTGAAAAACAGGTGACGTGGCCTGATTACACGCACTTTCACTAACACTTGGCTGTTCACGGTCAGCCTTGCTCTGCTTTCGCGCACTAATCTCACTACCACCTGGCTGCATGCGACCAGCCCTTCGCGCACTTCCTACACTAGCACTTGGCTGAACACGGTCAGCCTTTGTTGACTTTCTAACACTGGCACACACTTCACTATCACTTGCGCTGACCGATTGAAGTTCGATGTCGGGAGAGATGACGGCGCGCGCGCGGCGCCGCTGCGCCCGCCAGCGCCAGGCGCCCGCCGCCGCCAGCGCCGCCACCGCCGCCACCAGCACGTAACTGATGCTATAATGATGTATATCATGTGCCGACAGACTCTCCAATTGATCGACGTTGCTGCTGTCTTTCAGTTGCTTAATTTGCTTGTGTAAGCTCTCTATAGCGTCAGTGATTTCCCTTGATTCACTCAGATTAAATTCACTGACGGATGTTACATTGTTCGGGAGAACTTGTATGACATGATTTATCTGATCTATTGTTATATCAGGATTTGATTTTATGTTCAAAAAATTTTGATGATTTTGTCTTGAGTGTATTGTAAAATCTTTATCTTTTATCATGCATCCTTGCTCCAAAAAAATTATACCGGCTCGATTCAACTCTGTTAATTTTACTTGCTCTCCACAAATTATTCTGACTGCTTTTTTGGTGCAATAGAAATAAAAGAACATTGAAGGCTCTGCTAATGATTCCCATATATTTTTACATGGTATTTTGTCTAATTTACACTGATTTTTGTCTTGATTAAATTGACAGAAATTATTATCATTTCTTATGTTGTAAATTGGTTGTTGAATTTCACATAGATAATCTGTGCTTATAGTCATACATGATGTTAGCTCATAGGTTGTTATTGGGAAATATGAGTCTTTTCTTAGATTTATTGCTGTAAGCTCGGATAAAGGTATTATTTTTAGCATTATGTTATCTATTTTATGTGGTATCGGGATCAGTCGGTATACTTTGTAGCTATCTCTGCTTAAAAGTGGGAAAGTCACCTCAAAAATAAAATATTTCTCAGTTACTCTTGCTTTAACCTTTAAAAGTTGATATAAGTTTTTTAAGTCTGCTTGTAAATTATCAACTGGTAATTTTAATTCACTTGATAACTGGCCCGAAATAATATTTAACTCTTCCCGCAACTGTCCAGGAGTTAGTAGATGTAGGTTAAATCGTCCACTGTATACATCTGTAATAGTGTCTAACAGCGTATCTTGAATTCTTTTAAGGTTTTCTAAAATACTCATTGCAGTTATTGTTGATAAGGTAAACTCCTGGATTCGGGACATACTATTCATCTCCACCTGAAGGTTGGTTGTTTCCTTTGCTAAAAAATTTAAATGATTGTTGATAGTTTTGTGCTGTTTGGTCATTATTTCTTCCGTTCTTTTTAATAAATTTATTTTTGACTCTACAATTGATGTCTGATTTCTCCATAAAAGTTGTAAGTGCTTTTGATTTTTGTTTATAAGGTCAATGTCCTGAGCATACTTATCAGCGAAATGCTGGTCCAATACGCCAAACAGGGAGTTTGCTATGTAACCTATCCCGTTGATAAGGCCTCTACGCTTCCTCGTGACGTGCTCGCTAAAATGTTGCGTAAGCAACAGCTGATTGTAGTACCGCAGTTCCTTGTATTCGTGACGTAGCTGAGACAGAATCATGTTACAGTGAACACTCATTTGTATGTTGTTACATGTTTTATCTAGATAGGTAGATATTTTGTTTAATGCTGTTATTCCTTCCCAATATGGTGACATGTTGTAGTACACCACTAAGGTCCATTTATCTCTTATTAATTGCATTTTGGCTACAGGATCAAAATACAAGGACTGATTGCTGCCGAGTTCTGAAATGTTGTATCCGCCATATGCTTGCCCCACGAATGTCATAAAAAATATAACTGCCATAGCAATAGAGCTCAGTTTCGTTTTCCTTGGCCTCAACGTTGTTGTGTTACTTGATTCCTTGTCTTTATTATTTTCATTGACCGATGTGCTATCTCTCTCACTCTCATTGCTTTTTTGCTCGCTGTTGCTTATTGGTAGAACTGATAACTTGATTACCGGCCGTTTTAAGAAACCATTTTTAGTTTTAAGTGTCACCACCCTGATTAAACCATCATTACCAGGGTGAAGGTCCACTATTCTCCCCATTGCCCATTTGCCTGCTGGAATATTGTCCTCATGAATTACCACCATATCTCCCTTGTTCACATTTGGTTGGGGCCGCATCCACTTGCTCCTTGTGTTAAGTTGACAAAGATAATCTGATTTCCATCTCTTCCATAAATCTTCAAATATTTTTCTCGTTAAATACCACCGTGTTCTAGCGTCATTCTCCGTTTCAATAATGCTTGTTCCTGGTCTTCCTGTTAAGAAATGTGAGGGTGTTAGAAAATCAAGGTCTTCGACGTCCTCAGAGATGGCACATAGTGGCCTCGAGTTCATGCATCCTTCAACTTGTGATAATACAGTGCTGTACTCCTCGAATGTTAGCTTTTGGTCGCCGACCACACGTTTCAAATGATGTTTCAAACTTCTTACTGCTCGTTCCCATAACCCACCGGCACTTGGCCAAGCTGGGCTGTTGAAATGCCACTCTATGTTCATGTCTGTGACGTCAACCATTAGATTTTCATTGAATATCTTTTGGATTGCTAGATACTCTTCCTGCAAAATCTTATCCGCGCCTACAAAGTTAGTCCCATTATCACTATGTAAATGACGCGGAGAACCTCGCCTGGCCGCCATTCTTCGCAGAGCTGCTATAAATGCTGAACTAGTCAGGTCAGAGACTAGCTCTAGGTGCACTGCTTTTGTGACCATACAGACGAATATTGCTACGTATCCTTTGTATGTTTTGGACCCACGACCTCTATTTGCTTTGATTTGCAGAAACCCAGTATAATCTACACCTGTGTGATAGAATGGACTGGCGCTGTTACACCTTGCTTCTGGAAGATCCCCCATCAGCTGATGATTTTTGGTAGTGTCTTGTTTTCTACATGTGACACACTTTCTTATTTGCTTTTTTGTTGCATTGTTTCCCCCTAAAATCCAATATTGTTTTCGTAGGTTGGCTAATGTTACTCGCGGTCCCCCGTGGAAGGTAAGTAGATGTGCTTTATCTATCAATAAAGTTGTTAAACGACTGTCATGCGGGATTATTTTAGGATGTTTCATTTCAGGGTCTAAATCTGCGTTTTTTAGCCTTCCCCCGACGCGTAATATGCCTTCCTGATCCAAAAAAGGATTCAAATTTAACAATTTACTTTTTGCATTCACACGACTATTTTTATTCAGTTGATCGATGTCCATTCTAAACTCATCACTCTGCACATGTTTGATAATGACGTTTTTCGCTTGTTGTAGCTCGCGTAACGTGAGACACTCGCAGCTCGGCCTTTGTTGTCTCAGTACACATGCACGTAATACCCACGCTAGTATACGAGTTATTTTTGTTATTGAGCTATATTTTTCTAATAACTCCGAAATTATGCTTTTTTCCGTATTTTTTACGACCACATTTGCTTGCTTTGTTTTGACCTCTAATTCAGTCGTAAAGGTCTGTTCCTCCCTTTCTTTAGTAAATGCTTGGAGCCAGGCCGGTCCTTGCCACCACAAAGCGTGCTCCTTTAATTGAGATGTGCTTATGCCCCGACTTGCTGCATCAGCAGGGTTCTCGTTCGTGTTTACATATCTCCAATGCTGTTTGGGTATTATGTTTGTTATGTTAACTACTCTATTGGCGACAAACGCCTTCCAACGACTTGGATCGCCTTGTATCCATCCCAATGCTACCATCGAATCGCTCCATCCGTATATCTCAATTTTATTGTATTCTAAACATTGTAATATTTTATGTATCAATTTTGAGAGTAAGAGTGCTCCACTTAACTCTAATCTTGGTAAAGATACTGCTTTCTTGCTTGGTACCAATTTAGTTTTTGCTGCTAAAAGCATGACCTTGGCGTCATCTGTGTGCTGGCTGTAGATTCGTGCGTAAACTACTGAAAGAAGAAGAAGAAGAAAGAAAGAAAATACATTTATTCGACATCACAAATAGCACCTACTGCTGCGTATGCTTGTTGCGAGGCGTCGCAAAACCCATGCAACTGAATTATATTTTGTTCATGATATCCGATCCATCTCGGAATTTGTAAGGTGTTTATGTTTATCATATCTGCTCGTATTTTGGACCATTCAGTGATGACGTCATCTGGTATAACGTCATCCCATTCTAAATTTAATTGCCACACTTTTTGAAATAATATTTTTAATTTCGTTGTTACTGGTGCCACCCAACCTAGGGGATCATATAACTTAGAAATCTCTGATAACAGATTCCTTTTTGTTTGTTTTGGTTTTTGATTTAATATGGGCAAGTTAATTGATAACATGTCTTCATTAGGGTCCCAAGAAATACCTAATGTTTTTGACTGATTTTCTGTTTTAAAGTTGAATATTTCGTGCTTTTTGTTCTCATAGTTTGTTATATTTTCTAGGATTTCGGGTTTATTTGATGCCCATTTTCTCAGTGTAAAGCCCCCAGACTTCATTAATAGGTCCAGGTCAGCAATAATTTTCTTTCCGGTTTCTATATTGTGAAAACCATGGACTACGTCATCAACATAAAAACACTGATCGACCACCTTTGCTACTTCTGGAAAGTTAAAACGTTCGTCCTCTGCTAATTTCTTCAAGGTCATCATTGCTAGAAATGGTGCTGCCTTTGTACCATACGTTACAGTAGTTAGCTGGAATGACTGTAACGGTTGCTCTGGTGATGGTCTCCAGATCACCTTCAAAAGTCGCTGATCATCAAGATGTACAGAGATTTGTCGGTACATTTTCTCTATGTCGGCTGTGTATGCATATTGGTACTGTCTCCATTTTAATAATAGAACTTGTATGTCCTGCTGCAAGTTAGGACCTTTGTACATAAGGTCATTTAGACTTTTTGAAGATGAGGTTCTCGCGGATGCGTTAAAAACCACGCGAAGTTTGGTGGTTGTCGAGTCTGCGCGTTCGACACCGTGATGTGGTAGGTAACACTCAGGTTTCGTGTCGGCAACTGCTGGTACCATGTGATTTAATTCCTGATATTCATTCATAAATTTTCTACATTTTTTTGCGAAATGTTGCTGTCTTTCGAATTTTCTTTCCAAATTTTTGAACTGCGCCACAGCCATCTGTTTTGAAAACCCCAAATCTTGCTCAAAATTTTCTTGTAAAGGTAATCTAACCTCGTAACTTCCGTTTTCTAAACGTTTCGTGGTTTTAGCGTAGTATTCCATACACTTTTGATCTTCCATTGATAAATTACACTCTTCATTAATTTCCTCTATTTCCCAGAATTTTCTCAAATCGTCAATGTTATTGAGTATCACGTTACATTGAAAGGTTTTTACGCTGCCGCATAACAACCAACCTAGATGGGTTTGCTGTGCTATAGGTTGAGATAAATCTTCTCCTCTCAAGATTCCTCCCAACACGATGATAGAGTATATGTCTGCCCCCAACAAAAGATCTACCGGCTTGCTGATATAAAATTCGGGGTCTGCCAAATTTATGTTTTTTATAAAGGTCCATGCTGGTTTGCTGAATGATTTATTTGGTAAATTTTTTATCAAATTATTCATTATAAGTACCTCTGCGTTGAATGTAAAGTCGCTGTACATTGATTTACATGTTATGTTAAGCATCCCCTTACAATTATTTTCCTTTTGACCTACTCCAAATATAACTCCATTGCATTTTTGCCGTTTGATACCCAAAGTTTGGGCTGCTTTTTCTGTGATAAGAGATATTTGGGAGCCTTGATCAATGAGTGCTCTCATCACATGCTCTGTCCCATCACTAGACGTGACCTTGACCTCTGCTGTTGCTAATAAAATTTCGGATATGTTATCCTGTGACTGTGACACGTGAGCGGTTTTATTCACGTGTTCAGTTTGGTTTTTTGCCGACCCAGTCGTCGTTGCTAAGCCGGACGTCGAAGGTTTCGCAACCTGCATTGTAGGTAACTTAGCGCAAGCGTCATGCAGTAGGGTGTTGTGTTTCCCTGAACATGTGCGGCATCGCTTTGATGATATGCATTGATTTCCGCCGTGATTAAATAAACAATTGATGCACAACTTTAGTTTATGTATGGTTTTTAGTTTCAAGTTGTTAGGCATTTCCAAGAATGTGTTGCAATTGTAGATACCGTGACCTCGATTGCAAATTGGACATTTGAATTCAGACACGTGGAATGATTTTGAATAATTATCAGGATGATGATAATTATTAATTGCTTTTTGATTTGGTTTCTTTGAGTTTGAATGATAATAGTTTTGGGTGTTTTGTTGAACATCTCTCTGGACTCTGCTATCTTGTTTACGTCGAATGGATTCCAAAACTGTAAATTTGCTTTCTAAAAAATTCAGAAATTCTTGTAGGGAGGGAAGCTCACGAGAATTTTTTAGAGACTCTATGTATTCTGCATAAGAGTCAGAATCCAGCTTCTGAGATAAAATATGAACCAATATAGGGTCCCAGGTTGCTATGTCGACCCCAAGATTTTTAATAGCATGGAGACTTTCGAGTGTGACGTCATGCATCTTTTTAATTTGTCCTAATGATTGCTGCTGCATATTAGGTAGACCTAATAAAATGTTCATATGTGATGAGAAAATAAGCTTTTTGTTATCGTAACGGTGATTTAAAATTTCCCAACACACGCTGTAGTTCTCAGAACTGATAGGTAGATGCTGTATAAGGCGTTCTGCTTCGCCTTTGATTTTCCCTTTCAAAAATTGCATTTTTTGGGCACTGGATAATGATGGATTGCTATGTATAGCTTCTGTAAATAGGTCCTTGAAGGACACCCATTGATGAAAATTACCACTAAATTCTGGGATTTCTAACTGAGGTGTTGACTTTTCCCTATGACATACCGACCATAATTTGCTATTTATTGCTCTTTTCATTTCATGATATTGTTTTTCATATGCTGTAAAATGCTGCTCATAAAATCTATCCGAACCGTCTAACTCGCTATCTAGTTCCCAATGCAAAGAATCAATGGCAGACCATCGACTCTGTAAAGTTTGAAGTAAATCTTCAAACTCCCATTTTTCAGTTACTGATTGCAAATCTATATTCTGGAGTGTACGTTGGAATGCTTTGAAATTGCTAGTTTGTTTCTTATACATGTCATCCGTTTTGCTGTTGGTAGCCCTTGACTGCACAGGTGGTGCATTAGGGTTCACATTGGGGTTGACCTGCTGTTGATTTGACACATCAGGTGTAGGTGTTTTGATAGTTGGAGTTTTAGGCCTAGTGCCTTTAGGTTGATAATTAAAAATTATTCCCCTAATCTCTTCATATCTTTTTTTGGTTTGCTCAAACATATTGCTTGTGAAATATAGGTCAGTTTTTACGCCAAGTTCTTCTAATTTTTTATGATTAATTTGAAATTCATTCCAGTAACTATCTAGTGTTTCGACTCTTCGACGGATGTTATCCGCAGTTTTTCTGTCATCGCTATCTTTTTTAAAGTTTACATATTGCTGTTCAATTGCTGCTATTATCTCTTGCTGACTGATCAAAATATTTTCCACTGAAGAAGCCATTATTAAGGAGACTAAAATGGAATGACCTTACTTGATAGATCCAATCTTGCTTTGCTCTGCTGTGCTGTGCTGCGATGTCTGACAGTCTAGACCTGACTGCTAGGAACCAATCCTGCTGCTGATGCTGCTGTTGCTGGCTGGCTGAGAGCCACCCAGCTGCTGCTGCTGCTGTGAGTTGGTTAACAAACCAACTCTGCTGATGCTGCTAGTCGGCCGCGGTCTGTTGCTTACAGACCACAAGCCAAGTTTCTTCTCCGATAATTCCTCAACACCACTATTCATTCACACACCACTCCACAGAATGCTAGTTCACAGTCCTCACTAACCGATATTTTTTAACGATTCGCGAGGTCCAATGCTCGAAGGACCAAAATGTAGGGTGCGTGAGTATGTGGATTGAAGAGAAACTCAAGTTCTTTGATAATAAAAAATATTATATTCTAATGTCCACAAAAATACTCTAAACTATATATGCTAATTAATGCTAGTGAAAATGCTAATGAATGCACCCGAACCGCGCGCTGCTCGATAGTACACTGATTGATATAAGCCGCACGGATAGCGACGGCCGCGCGGCACATACAGGGTGTTCGAGTGCATATGCACCGAACAAACGGATTCTCCGAATTATGGTAACCGCGGGGACTGGTATAAGCCACAGTATACACTGAGCTACTGGGTCAAAATGTGTACCGAAATAAACTTAGACCCTCGTTTCAATCATTAGTAAGGGGCCGAGGCAAGAGCACGTAGAATATAAAATTTATGGCGTTCTCTAGGAAACGAATTGGGTACTTAAGAAACGAGAGGTATCCACTAAG
Organism: Coleophora deauratella; assembly: GCA_958295455.1. Taxonomy (NCBI): domain Eukaryota; kingdom Metazoa; phylum Arthropoda; class Insecta; order Lepidoptera; family Coleophoridae; genus Coleophora; species Coleophora deauratella. The sequence goes on from OY282406.1 coordinate 3,958,356, forward strand.
TATATCAATATCAGACTGAACAAGGGATGATGAGATTAACTCACTTTCTTTTTCTTATGCCCACTCACTCTCGAAGAGTATAGAGTCTGAACTTAAGCTTTGCAATGCTTTCGATTCGCGGTGACAGCGTCAATATTAGGCCAGTTATCCTTAAACGGGGCTTCTAAGCACACCTACTTAGAGTCTTATTTTTCGAGAGACTAGTTTGACATAAGGTTGACATATTAAACGCAAAATTGATACCATATAAAATAGTGTTGTATACTCTATCGACATCTTTTACTTTTTTGGTGGCAATTTGCATCAATGAGATTTTATACCTCGCTTCAAAGCAAAGCAAGGAGCTTATAGTTTTAACTCAGCTATGTGTCAGGTCAGTATAAACTGTTTTGTATTATGTCTTCGATTTTATTTTTTTACCTGGGAAATAGTTTGTTCCAAAACGTTTTAGTTCAAGTACGTATTTTTGAAATCCCGTCCGTTTATGACTAGAAGTTACTACTACAAAAGTCCTACAATTGTTTTTTGACTTTTATTGAATATTAAAAGTCGATAAAACAATTCGATATTAAAAGTAGACTTGCACCGCATGACAATTTCTTCTTTTTTTAAATTGGGTTACCAAATGTCAAACTAGACTTCCGAATTAAAAATAAGACTTTAAAACAAACACTATGCTACTAATGTGCCTGGGAGGATTTAATTTTTTTCTAGGCTATTTATTAAATAAAAGAAAGAGATTTGATTCCATGATATATTGTTTGCGAATAGATTTAGCCCACTATAGGGTCCCATTTTCCACGGAGGTATTTTTGCAATGACTCCCATAATCAAAAGGCTGTTAAGTAAATTGCGTTGAAATTTTAAGGGGTCAGAATCAAGTATAGAATACAGGAAAAATATTCAAAAAACAGCTCTTAAATTTTTTTCAGATTTCCGTACTAAATCTGAATAGTGAATGAAGAATTTGTATGAAAAACTGAAAAAAGTTGGAGATCGGATTTTTTCAATATTTTTCCTGTGCTATATTTGATTCTGAGTGACCCTTTAAAATTTCAAACGCACTTTTTTAACACCTGTATTTGTCTCTATGCTTATAACATACTCGTATTGTGGAATATATAGGTGACTTTAAATTATTTCTTGATACGAAAGGCTATGCATGTGTTCATGATTACAAACCAACATCCCTTAGGAACCCATAATCAAATCGCAAAAATAAAATTTGACTCTTTATACTAATTTGGCCGGTCAGTTGATCGATTTGTATGGAGAGTCCAACTTTTTTGCGATTTGACATCCTAAGGAAAGTTTGTTTGTTATTATGAGCACATGCATAGCCTTTCATATCAAGAACTAATTTAAAATCATTTTATATTTGACATGTAATAAAAATCTCAGCAAGGAAGTTTTCTGTAATTTCTATTATATTCTATTTAGTGAATAATATTTCATAATTTATTTGATGTAGGTAGTCAACAGCCAACCTGTTTTTATTAGTTAAATAAAATTAAAAATAAACAAAATTATCGTAGTAACGTAGTAAACAAAAGTTCAGTCTTCAAACTGGAAACGTAGTAACAGTTTCAAAAAAAATGATTTTACCAGTACTTGCGTCATAAATTTTTGCTCTCCTTTAGCAGAATTCATAAGTATATTTTTCAGTAGGTAAAATAAAGGAAAATATTTTGGAAAGTTGCTCGAGATCGCATTATATTTTAACTTTTCCTGTTAGGCCTCAGATCTGTTTGTACACGCTCGTGAATTGTATAAGGGAAGCAGCATAAAATAAATTAGCCCAAGTTCCGGCATCAAAGTCATGTACCCGGAAAGTCGTTTATAAAGGAAGGAACAAAAACAGGAAACAAAAATTAATAAGGATATCAGCTGTATTAATAATCAAATAAATCAACGTTTATCTCACCTGGTGGTAAGTGATGATAATGCCGAAAACAGAAGTATAACAAGATTCCCCAACGCAATGGAGAACTGACTATCTTATCTCCATACCGGAATATATTAAGGCTAATAAATAATATTGATGTTTGACGTCAACACTTACATAAGATGTTGGTAGCTAGCCAGGTGGGCTCCGAAAATGTCCTACCACCAGCCAAACTGAGTCCTGCAAAGTTGGATCCCTTCGGGAATCGAACTGGCGACCTGCTGATGTGAAGCAAGTAGACTAGCTACTGCGCCACGGAGGCGGCTAATTACACCTTGTTCCAATTAATAAAAAGGCAAAGGTAAACAAACTTACTATGGAAATGACACATGTCAACGTCAGATGCCTAATAAGATTGTTTACCTTTTGCTTATTTTGATTGGAATGAACTAAAGTTATGAAGTTTCATTATAACGTATTTATATGTGTTATTTAGTGAGGTTAAAAACATTTCGTTTGCAGGACTTGGTTTAGCTGGTGTAAAACCAAAATTATAGACCAGGACCACGAGCAAGTTTTGCATTACAAAACACTTAATTAATCAAAAATTGGAATGAGACTAGACTTAAAATGAAATTTGCCGCCGCACAAGTTTAATGACTTGAATACATGTTCTAAGACATTCATACATGTAGTCACTTTTCAGTTTTAATTTATACGGTAATGAATATGGAAATGAATAAAATAAAAAAGTCAATATCCGGGACAAATCCGGGACTATATTATTTTATTGTCATTAGCTCACCATTAAAAAAACTACATAAATTCGTTTCTGACATTTGACAATATCCAACTGAGTAAATCGCCAGCCTTAATAAGTCACTACTATCAAAATCTTCAAAATAATATAGCTGGTACATCGAAAAACAAAATCAGCTTTCTTCTGAAGGTGAAAACGTAAAATCTGTCATTGATTTCAACGTCAACGATCAAATTGATCGACAAGGCAATTTAATTCAGATTATAAATTCCCATTCAGAACCGCCACCTATTTGGACTGGATGAGTTATATAGGATGACTAATAATAAGATATAAAGCGGCAAATGTATACCATGCTACTTGTAAAACCGAAGAACTTCCTTTCGGATTGTATTAATTGTTTTTGTAGTGTTTTGCAATATTTTTACTAAAAAGCCAAAGGTAAACAAACTTACTACGGAAATGACACATGTCAACGTCAGATGCCTAATAAGATTGTTTACCTTTTGCTTATTTTGATTGGAATGAACTAAAGTTATGAAGTTTCATTATTACGTATTTATATGTGTTATTTAGTGAGGTTAAAAACATTTCGTTTGCAGGACTTGGTTTAGCTGGTGTAAAACAAACTTATAGACCAGGACCACGAGCAAGTTTTGCATTACAAAACACTTAAATAATCAAAAATTGGAATGAGACTAGACTTAAAATGAAATTTGCCGCCGCACAAGTTTAATGACTTGAATACATGTTCTAAGACATTCATACATGTAGTCACTTTTCAGTTTTAATTTATACGGTAATGAATATGGAAATGAATAAAATAAAAAAGTCAATATCCGGGACAAATCCGGGACTATATTATATTATTTTAACGTCATTAGCTCACCATTAAAAAAACTACATAAATTCGTTTCTGACATTTGACAATATCCAACTGAGTAAATCGCCAGCCTTAATAAGTAACTACTATCAAAATCTTTAAAATAATATAGTTGGTACATCGAAAAACAAAATCAGCTTTCTCCTGAAGGTGAAAACGTAAAACCTGTCATTGATTTCAACGTCAACGACCAAATTGATCGACAAGGCAATTTAATTCAGATTATAAATTCCGATTCGGAACCGCCACCTACCTTGGACTGGATGAGTTATATAGAATGACTAATAATAAGATATACGTAAAGCGGTAAATGTATACCATGCTACTTATAAAACCGAAGAACTTCCTTTCGGATTGTATTAATTGATTTTGTAGTGTTTTGCAATATTTTTACTATTAAAAATGGCTAATATATTGCTGATCAAAAAACACGTGTACGTGGAAACAAGTAGCTGACAACAGGTACTTCGGCAAGAAGGCTCACCCAGAAAACTATAAACAATAAAAAAAACAACCAACCCAACAGTGAAAGTCGAATAACTCTACAATTATTTAACATAGCTAATATAACTGCGAGGAAACCTGCCATCTCAAATTGAAAAAAACTGCAACAAATCGGTCCACTGATAGTTAGGACAGAGAGATGCACGGATACATGCTTTTACAAGGAGGGATAACAATTTTTAACCTGAGAATATTTTTTTCTGCCAATTGTTACATATTTTTTAGGTAATATAAAAAAAAAATGCACCGAATTTTGGACAACTGGGTTTATTTATACTATAAATAATGCAAAGAACACTTTTCACACTTAATTTGATTTTTCAAAAAGAAATCATGTTTGTGCAACTCATTTTCAATTTAAATTAACTGATTTTTTGCAACACTTTTTATATAAGGTGCTACTTTATTAGTGCCCGATATTTTAGTCAGTGCTCCTACTCTTGATTCTGATCAACTTTCCCCAAGGAACCCATAGTCAAATCGCAAAAAAATTTTTGGGCTCTTCATACTAATTTGGCCGCTCGGCCGATCAATTTGTATGAAGAGTCCAAAATTTTTTTTTCGATTTGACTATGGGTTTCTTGGGGAAAGTTGATCAGAATCAGGAGTAGAAGCACTGAATAAAATATCGGGCACTAATAAAGTAGCACCTTATATTTAAAAATTTATGCCAGCTAGACTCAGTAAAGAGCATTTGAAAAATGGGCTAGATCACGATAGGAATGCACTTGTTTCTATAAAAAAAAGAAAAAAGTTAATATTAATTAAATTTTTATAATAGATATAGGGCGCCATCAGCGTCTCGAAAATACACTGGACCGATGATAATAAAAAAGAAAGATCCTACTTGTGAAGAAAGTTGGTCCGGAGAAAGTGTCCCGATGAAGTCGGAGAACGGCAAAACACAGTCCTAACTCTAAATAGCCAATCAATTTATCAATGGCCTCTGCGTCTTAGATTATTTCTGCAGTCTCTTAGCACAAAGCTTTTGGTGACTCATGGGACCAATGATTTATAATGTTACTATCATGGGACCGATGCGAGCGCGGCAGACTCGCCCGCGGGCCTGACAGGGAAAGTTAGCGACAGATGTACTGATCCGCTCATATGACGCTTTTCCCTCTTGACAGTGAGTTCTTTGAGCTTCTTCGCATAACTTTCGAGCCTGTTTTCTCCGAGCCCCTCCCTTTCTGGTAGTCTTAAAAATAGATCACTGTTAAATAGCCAACGAAAATGAAATTTAGGTAAAGACTAACTAGGTAATCTATATATTTATACATACATATATATACTTATAATAAAACTGTAGAGGTCGAATTTCTGTACATAGAAAAAAAATGCTAAAAACCGAGTCAGGGGGAGGTAAGAAGAGCAATAGAACAAATCCCGATTTTTTTAAATTTTTTTGTTTCTCTGTCTGTTTGTCTGTTTGTCTGTTTGTACGGGCTAATCTCCGAAACTGCTGGACCGATTTAAATGAAATTTTGCATGGTGGTACCTTATATCCCCGGTCAATATCTTAGATACTTTTCATCCCGGAAAATTAAAGAGTTCCCGTAAGATAATAAAAAAACTATACTTAATGATAAATTCGCCGCGCGCCTGCAAAGAAATATATAGCAATCTGGTATACGTAAGTATTTTATTGTTTGTGTAAAAATTATATGGAGGCGGTCGTGGCTCAGTGTGGCTTGCGTGGTCGCGTCGATCACGCAAGTTAACCGACTACAGACACGGTTATAACCTGGATGAGTTTGACTGTTAGTGGCATTTATCTCGACCGTTTCCGTGCTTCGCAAGGCACGTTAAGCCGTTGGTGCCGGCTGCTAAGTCGTTAAGCCAGTCGTTAAGTGAGAGGCTGTACAGGTGGCTTGAAAACTTCTGACACTGGGGTTGGCCACTAGCCCCACAACCTCCACCAATCCAGACACGGCCTCCGTGTGTGGAGTATGGCCTAACCTTCCCGAGTTAAAAAGAGACCCGTACCCCTGCAATGGGGACTTTATGGGTTTTTAGAGTTCCGTAGTCAACAAGGAACCCTTAGGGTGCGTTTCCACCAGAGATGTGCTATGCTACGTTGCTACGGATGCGTGCTATGGATGTGTGCTTTGGATGCGTGCTATGGATGGTCGCGCCGCCGCTCCCCGTGCGTAGCTGGAGCTGCGCATCTTCCTCGCACAGCTACTTCGCGGCGGCGCATCTTCATAGCACATCTTACCCGCTCCGCTACACAGCTTAGCATCAGTGGAAACGGTCATATAGTTTCGTAGCGTAGCTTTCACATCCTCGCAGCATAGCTGCATAGCATATCTCTGGTGGAAACGCACCCTTATAGTTTCGCCATGTCTGTCCGTCCGCGGCTTAGCTCAGAGACTTTTAATGTTAGAGAGCTGTAGTTTGGCGCAGATATACATATTAATCACGCCGCCGCCGACAAAGGGTAAAATAAAATCTTGAAAAAAAAAATATTTTCAGGGTACCTCACCTACACGTGAAGTGGGGATAATTTTTTTTCTCGACTATCCCATGATGTGGGGTGTCGTTAGATAGGTCTTTCAAAAATATTGCGGGTTTGTGAAAACCATTTTTCGATTCCGTTTACGAAATATTAAGCTTTAAAGTGAAAATTTTTGTTACAGTCATGTGTCCTCCCCTCTCTGCCAGCTAAACAGTTGTTTATTTTTGATTTTGCTTTGTGTTTTGATTAAGCTGTAGTTTTTAGGAAATATATACTCATTACCTAGATCTATCTATACATATAATATACATATACATATAATAAAAATGTAGAGGTCGAATGTCTGTACATAGAAAAAAATGCTAAAAACCGAGTCAGGGGGATGTAAGAAGAGCAATAGAACAAAATCTGTCGTGAAAAGCGAAAACACTGTATTTCTTGAAAAACAGTTTTGAGTAATCGCGCAAAAACGTATTATTTTGTTTTTTACAAGTTTTAACCACTATTTCTTTTGATAAAATCTTGAACTTAACACTAAAATAAAGGTATTTCATTATTCTACGTAGACATTTAAAAATATTTGCAAAAATGTTTGAAACGTGTTTTACTTTGACAGCGCCTGACTAATGATTCAAATAAATCATGGCATTACACTGTATAACACAGTTCACAATGTTTCGGCATAGCAATTTCAGTAGGATTACTAAGTAAATAGATTGCGTACAGTAACATTGTTGTAATAATAGATAACTATTTAACGTCACTGAAAAGAAAAAGTAATGGTATCACAGATTAAATTTAATTACTCTTGATATAAAATTAAAATATTAAAAATAATACAGAAATAAAAATATCATAATCAATTTATTCTCGCAGATCCAAAACTTCACTGCTTTCAACGAGATTATTGTAAAAGTAAACTTAAAAAATATTGTTCAGATCAAATTAAAATATTAAAAATAACACAAAAATTTAAATATCAGAATCATGGATTTTTGGATCTGAAGAAATATGTTAATTCTGATAATATAATTGAATTGATTCTGATAATATTGAATTGAATCGCGTTGAAGGCATGGATTCCATTTAAAATAAATATTTTTCAGATAAAATTACAATATTAAAAATAACACGAAACTTTAAATAATATTTAATTGAAGATGCACCAAGAGGAATCAACAAATTGAAGAAAGCTGATAATGAAGTTGTGCGAATCCATACCTTCAACGCGAAGAGATTATTACAATAATCTTGTTGAAAGCAGTGAAGTTTTGGATCTGGGAGTTACGTTGATTCTGTTTTTTTTTTTGTGTTAAGTATTTTTAATATTTTAATTTAATCTGAAGAATAATTTTTTAAGTTAGTTTTTACAATAATCTCGTTGAAAGCAGTTAAACCCTGTCGTCGAAACCCTGTGTTTATGAAAATCTGCATTTCTTCCGCGCAACTTATCTCTCCAACACGCTGAGTGCTCCATAAGTGAGAGAGAGATAGAAAAATTTAGCGATGGGCGTTTTAAAACGTAAATAGTTTCTGTAACTATGTATTGGTGCAATAACCGAAATACGGTATTCGGTATTACGAAAACTATGTATTTCCGAAACTATTTATTGGGAACAACGGAGAAGCATGTTTCAAATCTCAAGTTATTGCAAGTCATGCATTATTTGGCAAGAGTGTCCTTTTCTCACTTACGAGGTTTGCAAAAGACCGTCCTGCTATCAAGGAATAATTTCTCGTGCGGAAGTGTTTCAGAACAGGTACGAGCAACGAAAAAACACAGGAGTACGTTCTAAGTCTACGTTCTGACAGCAACGGTTCGGTCTGACAACAGGACGGACTATAGCAAATCTTGCAAGTATGAAAGGGACACCAATATCACACAAAACCATGTTTACCACCATAACGCGATAACACCGATAACCACAGATAACTGGTAACGTAGAAATACCAACACCCTACAATACCAGTATCGTTTTCTCGGTTGCCGATACATAGTTATTAAAATAAATAGTTTCAAAACCCGTATTGGGTACTGATAACTAGTTACGTTTCGGTATTGGAAAATCGCGTATCGACCCACCTCTAGAAAAATTGTACCATCACGCGTGCCGATCGGCCGGTCAGCCGCCCGCACTCGCGTCCTGTGACCAAACACTGTACTAAGCAGGAGTGAACGTAGTATCAAGCCAATAAACGGTAAAATGGATTGCAGTGTTATGCCTTGACAACAACCCTGAATTTATAAAGTACAGTGTTTAGCTCCTTCTTGTATATTGATAAAGAAACATTGTAGAATAAAAAGTGCAGTATTATGGTGTGACAGACCTCGAGACGAGACAAATAAATGCTATAAACCCAAAACACTGTATTCGAGTTTACAGTGTTTTGGCTTGACACGACAGTGGTGGTACCTTATATCCCTGGTCAATATCTAAAACTGTAACGGAGCCGATTCTGTACATGGAATATTTTTTTGAAAATTATAACTGTAGGGGACATGTCTATCGATATAGAGACCAAAACAATTTAATTTGGAATTTTTGTTTGTCTGTCTGTCTGTCCGCGCATCACGCAAAAACGGCTGGGCCGATTTTGACAAAACTTTGTACGATTATACTACGTAAGCCGGAGTAACATATTAAATACTTTTTATTCCGAGAAGTTCAAGGGTTCCCGGAGGAATGCATGAAAACATTAATTCTTAAAAGCCTTATTACTCAAAAAACTAAGAAGCTGATTTTATTGTAATTTGGTATAATGATACTTTATCGTTACTACTAAACATCCAAACTTTTTCATCTCGGTTTCATGAAGGGTTCTCAAAGGAAAACGACAACACCGTATCTCTCAATTTATAAAGATATAAAACCTAAACTTTGTCTCTGTACTACTGGTGTGCAATAAAGAATATTTATCTTATCTTATCTTAAACTTTTTGAAAAGGCGTGTCGATTACGGTACTTTCGTATCATTCGTACTATTGGTCCTGGAAATTCAAAGGGATCCCGAGGAACAAGCTGGAAACTGTATCTAAGTATTAAGGTGAAACCTTCACTCTTAGATTAGGCGAATCAAAGGTATATTCAGTTAACATTCTTGACCCGGAATTGTCAAGGGCTGTCCCGAGAGAACTGACGGGATCCTCTTTTTAGATGAGATATGTCTATAGAGTTTTACGGTGTAGGTAGCTGTAGAATACCGAAAATATACGTATAACGTAGTGAAGCTGAAATAAGCAAAGCAAACTGCGTTTGTAAATGGTATTTTTATTTCGTACCCAACTATTTAAGTGTAGGACAATATTTATCAAGTGGTTGGTATACAGGATGTTATAGGCGGCTGAAAAACTTCTTAAGCTGGAGTTGGCCATTAGCCTCACATCACATCTTACCACTATCCAAACTTGGACCCTGTGTGTGGAGAATGACCTTACCTTCCATAGCTATAAGAAGATCCATGCCCCAGTAGTATTAGTTATGAACATAAATTCTATGCAATTATATTTTCTTTTTTCTTTCTCTTTATCTTCTTATTTTTTCTTTTTTTCTTTATCTTTTTTCTTTTCTTTCATTCGTTTTATTGTTTGCTTAATTTTGTTATTTTCTTATTTCTAAAGAATAATTTAGCAAAACATATGAACTATTGTGAAAACCCCAACACTAACGCGTACGAAGTCGCGGGCACCAGCTAGTAACTTAATAAGTCTATATAAATAAGGTACATCCATATAAGTAAGGTACATCAATCACGTTTAAATCAAAGTGTCGATAAATAATTAAACTCTATATTTTTTTTATTCACAATAAATAGTCCTTTGGCACCATCTCACCTGATGGCAAATGATGATGATGTCCCAGATGGAGGCGGGCTCATCAAAATTTCCCAACGCAATAGGGAACTGATTATCTTGGCTTCTGTACGTAATACATTAAGCAAGCTCTCTTATGAACGTAATAATCTACAGTCTTATATTATCATCTTGAACTTACACAGTGTGTAGTATATGTTTTTAATTTTCTTTTTCTTAGGATTTTTATTATAATAGCGTATACACTGCCCACAAATGAATTATTTACTTTACTTAGCCTCGATAAAGGACTGTCTATCTAGATTATAAAACATAATATATACCTATACAAAATATATGTTCTTAGCTAGGTTGATTCTAGCGAGTTTAGAAAGCGTACCCAACAATGGCACAATTTGTATGGAACCGCCAACTTTTTCACCTGGAACATTATTAATGTGAGTTCTGTACAGGTCCGTAGTCAGGAAGAGGCTTCTTATTAATATACAGACGTACAAGTTTGTTCTCAACGTTTTCCATTACCGTTGAAGACTTTTTTAAGTCAATGTAATATTATATTGTTACAAAAAACTCATCGGTAAAGATACTAATGCCTTAAAATTTTTTCAATTGCAGTTTGATCAAATTGTTAATTTTTTCACCATTGTTTTCTAAACAAATCGATTCTGTCAACAGTATTATTCCCATAAAGAATATAAATATTACTACATTAAGAAAAAACTTAAGCTGAATAGAGAATCAAGAATTTGTATGGGAAACTGAAAAAAGTTACAGATCGGATTTTTTAATATTTTTCCTGTATTCTCTACTTGATTCGGAGTAACTACTTAAAATCTCAAACGCACTTTTTTTAACAGCCTTTACAGTGTCAGGGCGCTGCTAAGTGCGGCCCTCCACTTATCGAATTCCTTTTTTTTTTTTTTTTTTTTTCGGCAGTTATTGCCTAAGTTCAACTAAGAAAGTCTTTCCGATAGCAAAGGGTTATTATGGGTTAAGTAAACGGCTTGAATGAAACTTTACCGGAAATTCGCGATAAAGTTAATGAAGAATTATAATGTTAAAGGCTAATAAAATGTTTAAAAGTTAGCACCCCTGACGTCATTGAAATTTGATTTTAAGTTAAAAATTGTATTTAAATCAGTCTACTAGATTGAGAGATGCAATTGATGCCGCACACAAACACACGAGAGAACAAAGAACTTTTCATACTGTTTACTGATCAAGAGTGACAAACTTTGCAAATTTCAAAGTGAAATATGTCATCATCAGCCGAAAGACGTCCACTGCTGGACAAAGGCCTCCCCCAAGGATTTCCAAATCGACCGGTCCTGCACTGTTCGCATCCAGCCGCTTCCCGCAACCTTCACAGTGAAATACGAGTATGTATATATTTGAACGTAATTTAGCCGTTTTATGATTAGTCAACAAAACTCGGGCCAAGTCGAGTTTGAGTGACTACTTTATAAGAAAGTCTTTATTTAATAATAAAGAATGGACGGCCTAATGGCCGTCCATTCAGAAGAGCAAACAAAACCATTCAGTGGAATCAAAGGCTATGTTAATAAGTCAAACTTTATATTCAAACAAGGTGGCGAACGAAATTAACTTTACCCGAAATTTCTCTTTCGATGTCCTTTTAAAGGATAACTTTCAATTTTGAATCTAAAATCCAGGAAGTTTGATAAAAGATTGCATAAAACTTCCTTCTGTTCAACAGAATTTAGTTAAATGGATCTTATAAAGTTCGTTCAAGTGTCAAGATTAAATGTTCTCAAAAGAAGCTGAAACTGGATTCCGCTATGAAAGCTTTTCTGTAACTGAATCGAGCGCTCCTTATTACTCATCCGAGGGTCATGGTTTTGATATCTGACCTTAATTTAATTTGAGGATCAAGAGGAATTTAATCTCACTTCACCGTTTCAGCTGTAGTTACAGATGGTAACAAGGTAACGGAAATAATACATAAAAATACTCGAAAAACGTAACCCTCTACTTGGGTAATGAGGCAATTACAGGACGCCAGACTTTGATAAAGTGTTCCAATAATTTGCTAAAGTGCGTTCCACGCGCCCTCCGGAAGTTAGCCCGCCGTTTGCTCAGTTACCTACTACCTACCTCAGTTAGGCACAAGACGATAGGATACTAGCTCACTGTTTCGTAATAATGTTACTATAAGTTAAAATTTGTTACCAAGCAGTGAAAGGTGCGTTCAGAATTCGAATCGGAGTGCGAAGCAGAAATTTTGGGGTTTACTATCCAAAATAATTATAAACTATATCAACACCACAGTATAACGATAATTTAAGACTTTTTTGGCAGACTATAGTTCGTTCAAAGAGTAGATTACTGTCCTAAATAAACGTAATATAATAATAGACTTATTAATCTGACCTGATAAAAAATGTTTACTTTCGGGATCAATAACTATCCAGTAACATGAGTAACATAAACATTTCAGAATAATTGGTACTTTGTACTTTGCACTACCCAGTTACAATAGATATACTTGATCTTGCAAACGGCGTGCGAAAATAAACACGAAAATCTCAGTTTCATTATAAATGAACCTTTTAAATCTTTACGGCCTTTAAAATGATTTGCTACGCCATAAAATCAGGTAGGTATGTGAGTAAAAATGTTTGATAGCTCTTTTCATAGTTTACCATATGGCTTAGTTGGCTTGTTAAAGACTCGATAAATGTAGCTCGTTGTCAGACAAGATAAGAAATAATCTGGGGAACTATTCTGGAAATATCGTGTATCATAGACATGAAGAATCTAGAAAAGCAAGATAACATTTGGACTCTCAATACAAATTGAGACCCTGCTTGGCGACTCTTTTTAACCGATTTCAAAAAAAAGGAGGAGGTTCTCAATTCGTCGGAATCATTTTTTTTTTATGTATGTTCACCGATTACTCGAAGACGCCTGAACCGATTTGGAAAATTATTTTTTTGTACTTCACAGAATACTTCACAGGTGGTCCCATATAAATTTTATCGAAATCGATTCAGCGGTTTTTGAGAAAATCAACAAAAACATAGCAAAACTGGAATTGTTGCGATTGAAGTCGGTTGTTTTTAACGTATTCAGCGTGGTCAATTATTTTACTCGGAAACTAACTATATAGTCGAGGTTAGTGCACGCAAGCTCTATGCATATTCATTCTCGCCTTGAAGATTCCCACAGATTCATTTTATTGTTTTCGCTATTTCAGCGAAGTCATAGAACATAGTTCTTCATTATAATGAGTAGAAGCGCCAGGTAATTAATTATTAACCGACTTCAAAAAAAGGAGGAGGTTCTCAATTCGTCGGAATCTTTTTTTTATGTATGTTCACCGATTACTCGAAGACGCCTGAACCGATTTGGAAAATTCTTTTTTTGTTTAAAAGGGTGTACTTCACAGGTAGTCCATATACATTTTATCGAAATCGATTCAGCGGTTTTTGAGAAAATCAACAAAAACATAGCAAAATTGGAGTTGTTGCGATTGAAGTCGGTTGTTTTTAATGTATTCAGCGTGGCCAATTATGATACATCCTGTTTATTTACCTTCAAATGTCCTTCTGTCTTCATGTGTAAACTCCTGACCCGATTACCGATAATGTATAAAACGAAAGATATCTTGAATAAATACGGATTTATATGTAAATTTTATCAAACTGAAAAGTATAATTTACGTATGGAGAGAGTTTCTACTCAAAGTCATGATCTTTTCTTATTTCTTTTAAAACGTCAGTATTTTTCTACCTGTACCAAGTTCCTACCACTGGGAAAACACTCCGCAAACACTTCCCAAAACGGCGGGCAAACACTTTCCGAGTGGTACGAGTAGGTAGTAGGAACCTCGTATTAGGGAGATAAAAGAATGATGTTCGAAAAGTGTACACTGCTACCTACTTACTTCGAATAAAATATTTTCATTTCATTTCGAGATTCTTTAATAATGCAACATTGTACAAACTAGAGGTGCTCGATTTGGTTAACACTTTTTACAGATTTAAAAAAAAAGGGCTTGCGCGGATAACACACTGCTCCGGAATCCGCTTCAGTGTGCGGTTTTACTTGATACTGTCCATAGGAAAAAAACTGCCGCACCGCACACCGGAGCAGTGTGCTATCTGCCTTAGAGTACTTGTTTCTAATACTCGTACATATCTGTTACAGCCACCTCGCACTATCAACTGAACAGTCGATCAATCGATCGATCGAATCGAATCGATCGATCGTGATTAAACTATTGATCGATAGTTTAGTCACATTAAATGTCTGTGTGTAAACGCCATACGATTAAATAAATAAGTCACATGCTGGTGCGCGCAATACATCGATTGTGACTAAACAATCGCACGTCTAGTCAGAGTTTCGTTTGTTCGATTAACTATTTGGTCGAGAGTGTACGCACTCCCATATTGCAAGATCGACTAAACTATCGACAAACCAAAAAGTTGATAGTGCGCGGTGGCTGTTATAGTACCCACAATACATGTGTACACAGAGACTAAAAATCCATAAAGACAAAAATGTGGCGGCCATCTTTAAAAATGGCGGATGATAAAACTTTTTATTTATTTTTAATTTGTTTGTTTTAAGAGTTTTTAAAAGGTTTGTTAACTCTTCTCAGGTCAGTCTTAAAAATCTTGTAGCTAATTTATATTCATAAATCATAATAAGTGTTAGTAATTCTTGCTTATTGACAAAACTACATTTAATAATAGTTTCTTAAGTATGTTAAAAATGATACCAGAGATGTTCTAATATAAGTAGTAAAATGGTTTTCCTGTGTTTAAAATTGAAAACTGAGTTTGGGAGTAAAATAAACAGAAAATTAGGTGATGCTCGATCTTTTACGATCAGCTCTATTAATACGACTTTATGAAAACTTTAGTTAATGGACTATTAAGAAATTATTTCAACTCTTAAAAACCGGCCGTTCTTTATTTTAGTAACATTACCTATTAATCTATAATTTTACTGAGCTCTTAAATAGACGAATTAATGTAAAAAGCTTTCTGATTTTAATATTGTTATTTTTTATATATATATAAAGGAACTTAAGAGATTATTTGTCATGGTATTTCTCGTTTCGTTCATCGTCTTGATATTAAATAAAAATAACAACCTATATAGTTTTTAAAAAAACTCAAAAAAACACGTTTAGAGTTACGTCATTTTATTATTCTCAGCAGAACCTTTCATTTGATACCCAAATCATGGGAGTGCATAAAAAATAACTAGTTCGCCATCTTTGAAAGTCCACCGTATAGGTACTTGTAGGATTTAGAATTATAGGATTTAGAATGTCGTCACTTTGTATTGTCATCCAAACTAAATGTGTATGTAAAATTTCAACTAATTTAACTGTAGCCTTATGAACTAAGTATGTCAGCATGAGTGGAGTAGTTCAATTTATCCTAAGAGCCCTTGTCTAAATTTACTTGGACAAAAAACCTAGTTTCTCGTACATTTATGGAACAAATATAAACTTCTAGTTAAATGAATATATATTATTGGACGAGTATTACTCAAATAGGGTTCTTTGATCTATACTCAGATTAAAATGTATTTTTGGATCTATAATTATTATAATTACAGCTGTCAAATGCATACAACTGGCGAAAGGAAGGTCGTTTCATTCGTTTCATTCGTTGAAATCGTTTTATTCGTCGAAATTTTGTATTTTGAGTTCTTTTTTCCTTTTTATTTAGTAAATTGTTTACAACAATATTTTTTAAGGTTTCTTAGCATCCATATTATTTATTTTTGCCTTTTTGTTTTTCGGGTGTTTCAGAAAATCTTATTACCTACCTGTTGCTGAAGATCATGCCCTAAAAAGAATACTTCGCTGCCTTTCGAAAACATAATCTCAAAAATGATGATTTTTCAGAAGAGTAGTTTAAAAATTGAAGAAAACTTTTTTGCTATATTTTTATAGTAATAAAGCTATCCAGATTATTGATAGTTATTATGTTTTATATGTATTTATTAAAGTACTGTATTGTTCACGATAAAATATAGCTCATTTTGAACACAGTGGTATTCATAACTCAAAAACGGACTATTTTGTTTTGTGCCACTATTTTCGAAAGTTAACACGCTTTTATAAGCTGCACCTGTAACTATCGTATTTAAAAAATACTTAGAAGATAATGAAGAATAGGTGATTTTGCATGGGCACCGTACCCAATGCACTATAGCAATACGAACTATGTTGGTCTTTGGAGTACTTAGTTTAATTTATCCTAATTGTGCCTTTATTCATTTGGAGAAAAAAATCAAGGTTCGGAACCGGTTAACAAATACCGGTTAATTTTGTTCGAATTTCGGTTAACGATTCCGTTCAGGTTAAACCCGGTTTCCAGCTTAACCGGTAAATTTGAATAAAATATCGGTTAATCAGGGAGCGGTTTTGTAACCGAAATAAGAACGAAATTAACCGGTTAAAATTAAAACCAAACTTAAGTCAAGTTCAGGCGCGTCGCGCGGGTGCCACTGCCCGAGTTTTCTGCTCACTTTCTCGCACGCTTTCAACTGATCGCATGCGGCAAACATACCTACAACGTCGCATATTCTTCAAATTAACCGGTTAATTCCGTTCGAACGAAAAAATATCGGTTCTGGTTAAACCGGTTATATATACCGGTAACCAAAACCTGAACGAAACCTTAACCACAATTATTTCGATATCGGGGTCAATGACCGAAACCGGTTTTTTCAAAAAACCGGTTTCCGAACCCTGAAAAAAATATCTTTGTTGAAAGATAAAAAACTGCTTTTCATAATAATTAAATAAAAAAGAAATGAACTTATCATACATATTTTCTTAAACTATTTGTATGTACATAAGTAGTTGTTTCATAAATAGAAGTAGAACAATAGTTAGTAATTTCTGTACTATTTAAGAATAATTTTATCAAATAAATTTCTAAAATTACTTACTTAAAATTCATTGTAGATAATTGTGTGATAATAAACAGTAACACAATGTTAATAGGTAAGTTATTTTAAATTATCATATAGCGATTGTATAATAAAATCCACAGAATTAACAATACACAAAATCGATATCAATGTAAATATTTCCCGCCTCACCCATCCCAAAACATTTAATACCCATGAATATCAACCGTTAGCAATACCGAATTATAACGATGCCCAATGTTTACCCAAACTCGGCACCAAAACAAATAAAACGAGCACTAAAAATGCTACAGGATGTCCCGTTTATTTCTGTTTGATTCGCATTAAAAATACGCCACCAATGAACCTGGATGTTCTGTTTATCTGCTCTGCTATTACAAGCCAACCATTCTCCTTGGAAAAATATCAGAACGATTGATTTTAAATATGGACCAATGGTATAGTCAATGAAGACAAATAACCAAACCAGTTTAAAAAAAATACAATACTATTGAACATAAAAAGTATTTTTTAGAGGATGTTAAAAAGTTTGCTTTAAAGGGTTACTCAGAGTCAAGTATGGAATTCAGGAAAAATCCGCTCTTCAATTTTGTTTTCAGATTCCCATACTAAATCTGAATATTGAATCAAGTATTTGTGTGGAAAGTGAAAACAAGTTGTAGATGGGATTTTTTCAATATTTGGGATTTTTTAATCAATCTCTGTTGTTTTCAAATTTAACTTCACTCGACAAAAAAATATGACCCTCTATTACCTGACGCCCAGTCGAGTAAAATAATCTCTACAGAAAATAACTGCTTATTATGATTTTATTTTGTTTTATCATACCACTACTAATGCTCTGTTCTATGTCGGCAGTCCAGTATGAAGGAAAAGCGTCGGACTATCTTCAATTACTTTCAACTAACTTTATTGAGATGATTGTGGTCGGGTCGAATGTTTTTAGGATTCCATACCCATAAGGTTCTAACGGGTTGGTTCCTATTAATAATCAAATCGTTTGTTTGTTTATAATATCTTTATTGTACAAAACATACATTTCACAGAACAATTATGTGTGTAAAAATAACAGATTGTACAAAGGCGGACTTATCCCTGGAAGGAATATGTTCTAGTCAACCTTTGAGCAGGTAACTTCAAAGGAGATTACAAAAGACGGGTAACACGTTCTGCTCTGCACATATACGTACTAAACGATTACTTACAAAGTATAAAACAGACAACGCTAGTACAAAATAAAAATTCATCACAAAAAACTAGATGTAAGTAAATTTAACCCTTCAACTTGATTATTTTTTGAGCAACGTTAGTCACTAGTTCTTCTGCTAGAGTCAACCTTTAGTTCTTCTATGGGTTTTCTCGTACTGCATTCGATCACGAAAAGAAACCTAGCATAGCACACTCCATTGTCCGAACGATGCGACGAGGTTCAACTTGTGTATTTAGTAAATAAAATAGTCAGCGACCATGTCTCAGGTCAGTTCCAGAGCCAGATTATTATCAGTGGCAATACACATTGGTTATAGACTTTGTCTAGCTTTCAGGAATTTAGGACCTGAAGATTTTCTACAATGTAGAGATGGAGTTTTTCGTTTGACCTCTTTATTTTTTCAATTCAATTCAATTCAGTCAGTCCAAGGTGAAAAATGAACATAATTTATGGAAAGTTTTACACTGGTGTTGGTAACCGTACTAGCCATTTTGTATTAAAATATGTAATATTTTATTTTTATGTTTCCAGTTTTGACTTAGGCGAAATAAATTATTATATCATTGATAAAAATAAAGTATATAAACATTTGTTACAAGGTAATATCTGCCGTTTTTTTAAATCATTAACTAAAAAGTTTACCGGCATCAGGCGGTATTTATAAAGTTTTCTGTAAGAGATCGCTCTTTAACGAAAAGACCGCCTACCCGTATAATTTCTTTTTTCATGTATAATTTGTATATTGTTGCATGTTGTAAAATAAAGTGTTTTCATGGATTAATTATCTTAAAGTTTTACCAAGATATCTAAAGATGAAAGACCATTTGGCATCACTGTTTCTATGTACTATGTACTTGTGTATTTAATGATAGCGTGATTCAAATCTAAGGTCTAAGAAAGATATGTAGACTCTTTCGTAGTTAGAGGTTATTTATGGTGGCACACCTTGTAAGCGTTTGGAAGGCCTTTGTCTATTCAAAGGTCGGGTTTAGATTTATTAGTCTCTAGTTCTTTTCCTGGAAAAGATTAATAGGTTTTACGGGAACTCGTTTCTTGTACAATTGAAATGATAAGTGATATTAATTCTAGCTAAGGAGCTAGAACTTTACTTTAGTAGTTTTAGTCGACTGCCTCCTTTTTAGGGTTCCGTACCCAAAGGCCAACGGGACCCTATTACTAAGCCTCGGCTGTCCGTCCGTCCGTCCGTCTGTCTGTAAACGGGGCTGTATCTCATGAACTGTAATAGGTAGACAGTTGAAATTTTCACAAAGTGTGTATTTCTGTTGCCGCTATAACAAGTAATAACAAACAATACACTCGGTGGCTAAGTGGTTAGCGATCCTGACCTCTGATCCGAGAGTCGTGGGTTCGATCCCCACACAGGGCAAACTTTTCTGTGATAAGCAGAATTGTATAATAAATTAAAAATTACTAGGTAAGTAGGAACGTGTTTGATTTGGCGTTTTTTGCTCGACAGTAGACGCTTGAAATGCTTACAGAGTTTGTGTTGCTATCATCATTATCATCGTCAGGACGGCCACTGCTGGACAAAGTCCTACCCCAAGGTTTTCCTCGCCAACCGGTCCTGCGCTGCCCGCATCCAGCGGCTTCCCGCAACCTTTACAAGGTCATCGGTCCACCGAGTGGGAGGCCTGCCTTTTATTGCTATAGTCGCAAAAAAAAATAAAAAAAAAATGTTAAAAATTAAACGGGGTCCCCATAAAAGAGACGTGTTTTTAGGAGTTTCTTGTACGATGATACGGAATCTTTCATGCGCGAGTCCGACTTGCACTTGGCCGGATTTTAATGATATATGCAGTTTATATGGTTTAAGCACGCCAAAAAATATTTAGAATATTTATAATATTTTTCAATAAAGTTTTCCGAAAAGTAATAAATAGAATACAAATTCGTTTCTCGCTGCCTGCATAATGTTTTCATTAGAATCGAGGCATATATATTTTAAATAAATTTTAATATTACTTTCAATGGGCGAGGGATTACAGTCTGTCTCTTAATTCGATTTTTAGAGATCTGTACCCTTTTACCAATCTTACGCCATCTGTCTGTTAGTCTGTCCAACCTTTGAAAAGCTGTACCTTTTGAACCATTATAAGTAGGTCACTTGTTAAAATTATAACACACACAATACAAACTTTAAACATGTTGTTATTATAGTACAAACGCTTTTTTAAAGCAAAAATAATAAAAAAGGCTATGTGACTAAGATTCACGCTGAAAGTCCTACCCGATTGTTTTAAGGTAGGGTTAAGTTTTATTTTCTCCAAGTAACTTGTTTGTGTAAACTTATTTTCTTTCTTTCTAATGTGCTGTGAGAGAAAACAGACGGAACCCTCGCTCCGTGTGAAAGACCAACTCTAACCTGGCATAATTTATTTTTTAATTTGCGCTTTACTGCGTTGTTGGTTTGGTTTGACTTAATTAAGAATGGTTTTATTCATCCCCGATAAGCTTGATACCAAACCGTTGCGTATAATTTATCCAATTTCACGATTGTATCTTTATTTTGTTGCCTTTAATTTTAATTTGGGCCTTGAATTTTATTCAATGTAAGCTTTGCAGTGCTTTGATTTTTTTACTCTCAGTTTTTAGAATTGTTTTATGTAGAAAATGCAAAAACCTGTAGTTTTAAAATTATTTGATAGTTAGATATTTTTTGAGATAATTACTTTGTTAGGCTGAACAGGGTAAGCCTTTCCGTCAGTTCGACTTCAGAATATTTTTAAATTATTTGCCACCCATTTGGCATAGACACCTTACATTGGTAAGCATCCTATAAAAAATGGAGAAACATTTTCTCGAGGAGAAATATGTGATTATTTGAAAAAGTAGAAATGCTGGTGTTTGATTCTGGACTCATAAGAAAGAAGGCCGCATACTTTGCGGTCTTATTTTTTATGGGGCAGAATTATTGTATTTCCTACTAAGACACTGATAAAAACTGGGGGTAATATTTTTATGTTATCAATTATTATTTTACTTAATAGGCAACTATAAAGTCATTCGGTCTATAAATTTTTACTATTGTGTTTATAAGTACAAACCTTAACGAAGTTTGTGGCGATTTGCTTAGTTTACTGTTGGCTAAATAAATATTTTAGTCGAAACTTAGTTACGCTGTCTTCCGGTGTGCGGTCACCATTCAAGAACTTTAGGCCGTCTGTAGGCAGACCTCCAACTTGGTAGATCGATAACTTGGTAAATAACGGCATTGTGTAAATCCTTGGGGGAGGATTTTGTTCAACAGTGTACATACGTCTTTCAGCTCTTATGATGCATTTAGTTACAAAAAAAAGTTTGTGTGTGCTATGACCAATGACCATACAGTAGAAGTAAGAACTGCATACGGAACAGTACTTACAATGACCACGCTGAATACGTTAAAAACAACCGACTTCAATCGCAACAACTCCAATTTTGCTATGTTTTGTTGATTTTCTCAAAAACCGCTGAATCGATTTCGATAAAATTTATATGGGACCACCTGTAAAGTATACCCTTTCAAACAAAAAAAGAATTTTTGAAATCGGTTCAGGCGTCTTCGAGTAATCGGTGAACATACATAAAAAAAAAAAAAAAGATTCCGACGAATTGAGAACCTCCTCCTTTTTTTGAAGTCGGTTGATGATAAAGAGATTTTACTGTGCCGTTATCGACTTCCATCAAAATATTTACACTGTTTTTTTGCGATCCATTAGCACGGGGGTATTAAAAGCTAATTTTACATGTCAAGGTTAAATCAGTTTTATTGTTTGAAAAGCCCGACAGCACACTGTGTTTGCACGATCAGTTAGCATAAAGGAAAAGTTTATAAATATTTAGTTTTTTTATAGGATATATTTACCTATCTAGATAGTGTTGCCACATCTGTTACGTGGATTTGGGCACATTCTTGTTTTTCTTCACGCGAACTCTTGGATTAAAGAATATGATGCCTTACAGATAGATTCAGATGTGCCAAAAACTCGTATCTCTTTTCTCAGGAACTCTTTTATTTATTACAGGCCATGCTGTATAGCTGAATAAGTAACTCGTCTTTTTCTTTTTTTCTTACTAAATTCCTTCGTACTTTTTGGAGCAAGGAAAAAACAAATTCTTACATGGTCATCGAGGCTTTTTATCGTACTTACAAACTGTAAAATGGCATGGACCCCATAAAGGGGGTGGTTTTAAAGTGGAAATGGGCTATATTTTACGTTACTAGAATATCGCTAGTTCTGTCTGGGACACACTGTATATTATAAACGATCCATTACTTGACAGCTCCCTATACGTTTAAAGAAAATTCGTAGTGAAAATAGACCATGTTACCAATATTCATACAAGACTAAGTTTTTTTACTTCAGAGTTACATAGCTAGCTATGGAGCGCGTTAACTTTTCTATGCATTATACTTCTCAGTTGCAGAGCAAGGCGCGTCATTCCAAACAAACCTTTGGCACAGGATTTGAATTTAAAATGTTTTTTTTTTTAAACAAATCATCGCCGAAAGAGATGTTTACGACGATCACATGATCTGTACATCTTTTTTTTGTATAAATCTAGACCTTTGTTTTTCATTTAGGTTGTAGCGCCCAAAGAGTAGTAAACAAGTATGTATGTACTTGAGGAGTTTGCTCACACTGTCTCAATATTGGCCCAGGCAAACTTCGATTTCGTCTGGCTTGCGACGATCAATTACATGTATTCAAAGAACAAGAACTCTATGGCGAAGATATGACAAATTCAGTTAAGTTGTCCCTCAGACTTCAAAGTTTTTATTTCTTGCGTTGCGTTGCTCACAATAAATGTTGCACCAATTTAACAAATAACCTTACCATAATTCAAAATTCTAGAATTCAAAATATCATTTATTTATTTACGTAGGTACATTAAGTACTCTTATAAACGTCATATCAGTTCGCTGGAGGAATATTCCAAATGTCATTATCATTAAAATAATCTACAGTCTTATAGTGTTTTATATGATTCTTAAATTTACGTTCTGGTAGTTCACATACGTCATTCGGAATTCTGTCATACAAGCGTAAACACTGCCCCACAAACGATTTTTTTCCAAAAGTCATTATCATTAAAATAATCTACAGTCTTATAGTGTTTTATATGTTTCTTAAATTTACGTTCTTGTAGTTCACATACGTCATTCGAAATTCTGTCATAAAAGCGTACACACTGCCCCACAAATGATTTTTTTTACCTTACTAAGCCTCGAGAAAGCTATGTCAAGATTATTTTTACTTCTCCTCTCATATTAAAAATAAAACCGACTGCATTAAAATGTATCCTATACAAAAAAAGAGTTGGAAATTACTTTGCGCCAAGAGAATCTGATGGCTTTGATTTATTTCTTACCGCAGAAATATCGTAATATGTTTTATAACAAAAGTTTCGACTCTTACAACAAAAATATGACAGTCTTCAGGGCCGATTCAAGATACTCATACTCTCCATTGAAAAAAAAATTTCGTGCTATATATATGAAACTATATTATCTTAAATGAATGAAATTGTTTTTATTGTGTATGTCACTCTGGGTATCAAGACGAATCTAACGACACCACTCAATCTAAAATCCATCAAGCCGTTTAGGCTACAGAGCTATGTATACATACGTACATCGTACACTCGAAAAACATAAACCTCCTTCTCGCGCAGTCGGGTAAAAACTACTCGACTGCATAAATTATAGCCTATATCAATCTGAGTATCGAGACGAATTTCACTCCATCGAATCGTTTTTAGGGTTCCGTAGCCAAATGGCAAAAAACGGAACCCTTATGGATTTGTCATGTCTGTCTGTCTGTCTGTCCATCCGTATGTCACAGCCACTTTTTCCGAAACTATAAGAACTATACTGTTGAAACTTGGCAAGTAGATGTATTCTGTGAACCGCATTAAGATTTTCACACAAAAATAGAAAAAAAAAAACAATAAATTTTGGGGGTATCCCCATACTTAGAACTGAAACTCAAAAATGTTTTTTTCATCAAACCCATACGTGTGGGGTATCTATGGATAGGTCTTCAAAAATGATATTGAGGTTTCTAATATCATTTTTTTCTAAACTGAATAGTTTGCGCGAGAGACACTTTCAAAGTTATAAAATGTGTGTCCCCCCCCCCCCCCCGTAACTTCTAAAATAAGAGAATGATAAAACTAAAAAATATATATGATATACATTACCATGCAAACTTTCACCGAAAATTGGTTTGAACGAGATCTAGTAAGTAGTTTTTTTTTAATACGTCATTAATCGTAAACCGCAATTTACCTACAACGAACTACAAGAACTTTTATATTATGTACTTGCTGCTACGGAACCCTTCATGGGCGAGTCCGACTCGCACTTGGCCGCTTTTTTTTTCTAAACCGAATAGTTTGCACGAGAGACACTTCAAAGTGGTAAAATGTGTGTCCCCCCCCCTGTAACTTCTAAAATAAGAGAATGATAAAACTAGAAAAAATATATGGTGTACATTACCATGCAAACTTCCACCGAAAATTGGTTTGAACGAGATCTAGTAAGTAGTTTTTTTTTAATACGTCATAAATCGTAAACCGCAAATTACCTTTCATTCAATCAACTCAAATATAAAAGTTCAAGACATGTGTGATTATGAATTTATACGGAACCCTCGGTGCGCGAGTCCGACTCGCACTTGGCCGGTTTTTTTCTACAGGCGGTAACACAGATACAAACATTATAGGTATATACAGGGTGTTAAAAAAGTACGTTTGAGATTTTAAGGGGTTACTCAGAATCAAGTATAGAATACAGGAAAAATATTGAAAAATCCGATCTACAGTTTTTTCAGTTTGCCATACAAATTTTTAATTCACTATTCAGCTTTAGTATGAGAAACTGAAAAAATTAATTTCAGATTGGATTTTTCCAAAATTTTTCCTGTATTTTTCACTTGATCGCACTCAAACGCAATTTTTTTAACACACTGTATAAGCAGTATGACGAATAATTTTATTTCATTATTTTTTAATTCGTCTATTACTATATGTATATTGAATAATAAGTTTTAGACTAACAAATAATATTCTTGGCCTACATAAGATATTATAATGAAGAATTAATTCGTATCGACATAATTAAATTTCTTGATATTTTTATTGATTGACAGAAAATTGGATTTTCAACTAGATGCTTTGCAGTCAGCAATAAAAAAATATATACCGTGGCGTATATAAACAGAAGCCGAATCGGGGGATCAGTTCTGTTTGGACTAGCGATGAAGACACTTCAAAGCGAACTCCAGGCGATAACAGCGGATATCTTTGACGACCTTGGCGACTCTTTTGGATCTTCGAGAAACCTGCGACTGGACGACCTTTTGACCTTGTGCTGGAAGTTAGTGAATAAATCCTCGGAACCTGTCATTGGTGGTTAACTCCAAATCTTCGAATCCTCGCACGTAACACTATTTTCATTCATTTTTCATTTTGTAATCACCGTTTTCTGGCCTTCTAGAGCGGGTTTTAAGATGAATGTCAATTCTGCAACCAAACAATCTTTGAGCGCGCTATCATTTCGGCAGAGCAAACAAAAAGCTACCGCATTAGTGCCGACGCGATAATTGAATAGTTTCGTCACCGATGCTTTACTAGTCTTTCCTCATAAAAAAGAACGCCGCAAAGTATTTTGAATCTCCATAAATTGTACTTTGCGGCCTTCTTTCGTATAAGGGCAGTAGTATAGGCTATCTGTCAACTGTCAATTCAATTAGGCTGACAGCATTCGTTATGTTGGTAGATACGTTTCAGGTTAATCTCTTATCTCACACAGATTTTCCTTTTCACTTTAGTGATATAACAGAACATAGGAGACCATCATACTAATTAGTTTTCATTAAAATCCTTACACTTTGAAAATCTGTGAGTGTGATCTTAGGTTAAAAGCAGATAAGATAAGAGAATCTAGCAGAAACGAAAATAATCTTAAATTGAGTTTGCTAGGCTTATGTACACAGGCATAACTGTTGTAAATAAGAGTATGACCCGATAACCAGGGGCTTCCGCTTATCATATTGTCACGAAAAATCTAAAAACATGTGGACTCTCCAAAATTGTGTACACAGCAAATTTATTTTTCTTTTACAATTTATTGTATACAAATAAACATAAAATACAGCAATCCAATCTAATCTGAATCAATTTAGCAAGCTAATCTGTATAAAGATTTCGAAATTATTTTGCGATTTCACAAAAATCACAGACGGTTGCACTCAAACTCAAAACTCAATAAAGTAATATAAGTAGATATATTCTTTTTAATCGTCATTTTATAAATATCCATGAACAAGTCATCAATCAATTCAATCATCCGACCCCAGTCAGATAAGAAGAGAAATCTACAATAGACCTGCAACCTGCAATCGATCGAATGTTCTTAATCTACAATCTTCCAAAAAGAGTACCTACTATAGTGTAATCCTTTCTCCTTGGAAAATATAGAAGATTGTCACATTCTCACTTGTTAAGTATTGCATAATCAGATCCGTATAAGGGTTCATTTCACTCACTTTGAACATGCTACATTAATTTTTTATTACCTCTAAAACCCTACTTTTCTCATTTATATCGCTTTAATGGAGTAATTTGTCTAAGAATGCGTTCTCTTGTGAATATAAAGTAAAGCAATACATTGAATTCTTTTCCAATGAATATATTATAACTATGTCTTTGAAAATGTCACCGTAAGACCGGCGTTAATATACGAGTAAACTCAAAAACACATTTTTTATTTATTTACGTAGATGTTTTACAAGTTCTTTAAAATAGTTTTCTTCTACCTTATTCTACCGATTTTTTTTGGAGTGCAGTTTATAGTAATAAAGGTAACCAGATTATTGATAGTTATTGCATTTTTATATTTATTAAAGTACTTTCTTGTTCACGATAAAATATCTCATTTTGAACACGGTAGTATTCATAACTCAAAAACGTACTACATATTTGGTTTTGTGTCACTATTCTTGATAAGTAGCGATATATGATCAATTTATTACATAAATACCCTCGTAATTTAAAGAATAATCGGAAAATAACATAATGGATACTTTATTACCGGATTTTACGACCGTATTCACGAAGAAATTAGCTCTTGAGAAACATCAGAAACTTTTGAATTTATTCTCACTTCACACAATGTTACGGATCTCTCTCTCTTTCTCCTATCGTTGTGGTTCATCTACAAGGTATAGACGGTGATTGCCTAGTGTTGCACTTATTATCACTCGCTGTCACATGTAGGGTATTTGGATTTACATTCGATTTTTTATTTGTATATCTTACGGATTGTAACCGTTTTTTCATGAAAATATGGTTTTCAGTCCGTGAAATGGGGGGTACGAATCTAGTGCCTATTAAACAGCTAAAGCTGAATAGTAAAAAAAATGTGTTGGAGGGAGTTTCTTTAGGGCCCGACGTTTCTTCTCTCTCCGCAAACACTTCCCGAAACGTTGGGTATACGAGTTCCGAGTGGTAGGAACTTCGTATTAGGTAGAAAAAATATGACGTTCGAAAAGTGTACAGAGATACCTACTTCGAAAAAATATTATTTCATTTCATTTCATAATCTCGAGCTTGGGTTCTGTAACACCACATAATATTTATTTAATTAATTCACTCTTTTTAATTAATATACAGGGTGTAAGGGACAGGTTTCGTCTACTGAGCAAGCGCTTAAAGTTTTCGGAAACCTGTCCCTTACACCCGGTATTTACCATAAGTATTGTAAAATATACCAAAAAATTATGTTACTGTTATTAAACTATGTACCTAGTTAAATTTCACGAGTATATTCACGGGTCACTATTATGTTTCGACCATTGCCTTAAAAACACTTATACAAATACTGTCCTATACAAGCTTCGATATTTAGGTTAAAATTAAGCTCTAAAACGATATAACCTTTTGACAACACGACTTACAATAACTAACTGTTGTCCGTAACATGTGTGTCTAACCAACTAACCACTAACCACTCTGTATACAGGGTGACTTTAAATTAGTTCTTGATATCAAAGGCTATGAATGTGCTCATGATAACAAAAAACTTTCCCTAAATAACCCATAGTCAAATCGCAAAAAAAATTGTTGACTCTTCATACTAATTTGGCCGCTCTCGGCTGATCAATTTGTATGAAGAGACCAACATTTTTTTTGCGATTTGGCTATGGGTTCCTTAGGGAAAGTTGTTTGTTTTCATTAGCACATGCATAGCCTTTCGTATCAAGAACTAATTTAAACTCACCCTATATGTGTGTCTGTCTTTTTTTTTATGTGATAGGTGGCAAACGAGCAGACGGATCACCTGATGGTAAGCGATTACCGCCGCCCATAGACACCCGCAACACCAGAGGAGTCACAAGTGCGTTACCGACCTTTGAAATAGGATGGAGGATGGGGGAATTGGGGAGGGGGGAGGTTGGGCTTCCGGTACCCTCACTCACTCGGCGAAACACAACGCAAGCGTTGCTTCACGCCGGTTTTCTGTGAGGCCGTGGTATCACTCCGGTCGAGCCGGCCCATTCATGCCGAAGCATGGCTCTCCCACGGTAGGTACCACAGTCTGTGGTACCATAGCTAATAAATAGATGAACTGAATTGAATGCTTTTCAATCTGTCAAAAAGTTTTATCGCGGCGGTTCATAGGCATGTTTGGTAAGTCCATTGGTGTTTTAGATTTTCTGTTCTGTTTGTTATTAATTTAAAAACCTATCTTCAACGCTCACTGTATTACTCTCTCACATCACAACAACAAACCATTGTTGTTGGGAAGATCCAAAGATTAAAAAAGTACAAAAGATAGACTTGAAATATTATTTTGTTCGGGACATCTCTTGACAGTTACATGATTATCATAATAATACAATACGTAGAAAGTGTCAAATAGAGACTTTTTTGATAATACAATAACTGACTAAGACCTGGATGGGTATGTTTTATTTTATTGACAGATACCTAAAAAACAGAATGAATATTTTATATAACATCATAACAGGTATCTGCTTTCAAGTAAGGATTCGCTATAATACGAGAATTGCATTTCAAATCAAAACACATCTATTAATCTACATCAAGAGGGAACAAATGTACATTTGTACTTAGCCAGTGATGTTCATAATTCTTCCTTTTGCATCTATTAAAGGATGGGTGTCAATAACCTTACAAAATTCCCCTATAATAAATATTATAACAGACTTCTATTAATAGGTTTTTTCAATACTAGACCATGTACTCCGTGCGTCTACGATAATATGTTTTATCTTTCATGATTATTCTCGTTTTTGTTTAAAGTTTGAAATGGGGTATTACAGATAAATTCACACTAGATAATTTTTCACACGTCCGTAGGTGTAAATCTAAATACTCTACAAGTGACCGCGAGTGACCCTTATGACAGCTACGGTTAAATCGTGCCACACGATACGAAAAAGAACTGCGTTTTTTCCCAAAATTCATAATTTTTGTAGTTTTTACTATTATTCTTTTACATGAGCGCAATCTCCCAACACTTTGTCTTTCACATATATGATGTAGCATATTATAATCAATAAAATACATAAATATAAAAGTGTTGGTCCAGTACGGTCATACAATACACAAAGATAAAGTTGATAACTGCCGATCATCATTGAACGCATCATTGTGCCCACGCATAAATTATGTCGTAAAGATGACGCGGAGCTGGTATAATTCTTGAATATTTATCTGCGACAGCGGGGGAAGTTATATTCAAGAGCATTTTAATGATTTAGCTCTGTATAAGCTTGTTTTATTTTTATTTTTATGGCATAGGTGGCAAACGAGGAGACGGATCACCTGATGGTAAGCGATTACCGCCGCCCATAGATACCCGCAACACCAGAGGAGTCACAAGTGCGTTGCCGGCCTTTGATATGGGAGTACGCTCTTTTCTTGAAGGTTTGAAGGTCGTATTGTTTCGGAAATACCGCAGGCGACAATTCATGTCACAGTTTGGTTGTACGAGGCAGAAAGTTTCCAGTGAAACGCACAGTTGCACAAACACAACGCCAAGCGCTAGTATGAGACTAGTGGCCAACCGGCCAACCTCAGTGTCGGAAGTTTTCAGGGGGCCTATAAGGCTTTCGACATGGCTTACAACTGCCATGTAATGATAACAGCCGACACCAACGGCTTAACGTGCCTTGCTAAGCACAAAACTGTCGAGATAATCGCCACTATCAGTCAAACCCATCCAGGTTATGACCGTGTCTATAGTCAGTTAACCTGCGTGATCGATGCAATCACACATGCCGCACTAAGCCATGAACGTTTCTTTGGTCTGATTATAATTGCGAACATTCGATTATTTTTACAATTTTCATAAGTAATTAATGATAAACTAATTTGTTTGTTAACTTGTTAACTCAGTCTCCTTTTTTAACTTCATTATTTTTTTCTAATATATTAAAGTACTTGACTTTGTTTAGCTTGTATGTTTAATACAATTACCTCTACTTATTATATATATGAATAAAAACCCAAAATGATTCACGAGAAAACAACTATCGTATTGACACCCATCCTTAGGGTAATAAATAAGACAACACAGGATATAAGCAGTGCATCCCCCCTGACACTTCGACAAGTTAACCAAAATATACTTACTACCAGAGATGCTTCTCAGTCAAGCGTGCGAAATAGCTAAATTGTAAGTGACGACTGCTGAGGTAGATATATAAATACGTATACTTCATTCCAATCAAAAAAAAGCTGAAGGTAAACAGGTAGTATGCAGATGACATTGACATGTGTCAGTTCCATAGTAAGTTTGTTTACCTTTTTTTTTTGATTGGAATGAACTATACATAGATATTGATGGAGGGAGGCGAGTGTAACGAAACCAGAAACTGCTTAACTGCAGCTTCTACTAATGAAACGGGACTACTTCTAATCAGCTAATTTAATATGTTAAGTCCAACATTTTTTCGCAAATTGATTATGGTTTCCTTGGGGAAAGTTGTTGAGTTCAAATCTTACAGATTTTGTTAGACCTAAATGTGTATGTATAAGGTCTTCTTTCTCTTATACCTACCAAGATTTTTCTCACATAAACACATGGGAATAATAAATGAGGTGGAAAATGATGTCGCTGGTCGGGTGACCAAAGACAACAATTTGTTTTTCATACTTATATAGGTTCTAAAGGGTTGGGATAAAGCAAGTGAGAAGACCATTATTTTCTTTGTATCGTTGGTTTTTCTTTTATTTCCTTTGTTGATATAGAAAGGTTTATAAGAACTTCTCGAGAGCGATAACAAATTGTCTCGATCGCAGTTTTGATGGCTTCCAATATCGTCGAACAAGTCGGTTTCCGAATAGGTTTTATCAGCATCACATTCATACGCTCTGACAGAAGACCAAAAACAAGTGTTTGAAGTAAGTA
Organism: Coleophora deauratella; assembly: GCA_958295455.1. Classification (NCBI taxonomy): domain Eukaryota; kingdom Metazoa; phylum Arthropoda; class Insecta; order Lepidoptera; family Coleophoridae; genus Coleophora; species Coleophora deauratella. Next base: position 3,990,235 of record OY282406.1, read on the forward strand.
GCTAAACAAGCTGTCGATAATACGATGAAAAGCAGCAACTGATCAATGCTTCGTCAATAATCGCAAACTTATCTGCTAAATGTTATCTGTGAAATGTCAAAACAGATTTATATTTTTTTCCGTTTACATAAGTTCCATAATTATTATCATAGCACCAAAAAAAAATATTTCCAATACTAGGTAATTGTCAATTTTATCAATCCCAAACATTGAACCTATGGAACGTCAAAAAAGATTTTTCTTTCCTTTACATAAATTGCTTGCCGCTTTTTATCGACGAATAACCTAATCACTTTTAATAAAAAACGGCCAAGTGCGAGTCGGACTCACCCATGAAGGGTTCCGTAGCAGCAAGTAACATAATATAAAAGTTCTTGTAGTTCGTTGTAGGTAAATTGCGGTTTACGATTTATGACGTATTAAAAAAAACCTGCTTACTAGATCTCGTTCAAACCAATTTTCGGTAGAAGTTTGCATGGTAATGCACATCATATATTTTTTTAGTTTTATCATTCTCTTATTTTAGAAGTTACAGGGGGGGGACATAGATTTTACCACTTTGGAAGTGTCTTTCGCGCAAACTATTCAGTTTAGAAAAAAAATATATTAGAAACCTCATTTGTGAAGACCTATCCATAGATACCCCACACGTATAGGGGTTTGATGAAAAAAAATTTTTGAGTTTCAGTTCTAAGTATGGGAAACCCCTAAAATTTATTGTTTTTTTTTCTATTTTTGTGTGAACATCTTGATGCGGTTCACATAATACATCACCTACCAAGTTTCAACAGTATAGTTCTTATAGTTTCGGAAAAAAGTGGCTGTGACATACGGACAGACAGACAGACAGACATGACGAATCCATAAGGGTTCCGTTCTTTTTCCATTTGTCAACGGAACCCTAAAAAGTAACCACGGTTCTGCTTTTTTTTATATCATACGTTACTATACAGATCAATACGAATATTACAGCACCATGCACGCGAATTCCAAAATCCAATGAGCCATTATTGGCTACAGATAATAACAATGAAACCGCCCCCTGCGTCGCCAACTTCTCACACTCTTGGTGCCTGAGTGGACACAGACCTACATACAAAACATAAACACGACCAATATTATTTTCATCGGCAGTCCGATAAACAGTCAACCCTGTATTTTATATTGTAGATTATTTAAAGAGAGGCAGTCGAGAATGCACAGAGTAGATCAGATAAAACAGTTTCAGAGAGTTTATGTTTAAAACATCATGATACCTTAGTGTTATAAAATCCAACATAAAACTAGATTACCTACCGTTTGATAATTTGAATAGAGAGCTTTAAAGTTCTTCAGTACTCCTGTGTTAACAAACCATATCGTCCCCACTGCAGGGGCACGGGTCTCTTGCCATTCTTCGGGAAGGTTAGGCCAAACTTCACAGACGGGGGCCGAGTCCGGATTGGTGGAGGTTGTAAAGCTAGTGACCAACAACAGTGTCAGAAGTTTTCAAGCATTTCAGTACTCCTAGTTTTTAGAATTATATTATCATTTATCAGTCAACAATGAAGAACATACTTTTTTCACCTCTCCAGCACGAAAAGGGTGCCTTTGGTCCCTAAAACACAAAACAAAAACGGTTTTTGCTGCTAGCGTGAGAAAAAGTGATTCGAATTTCGAACACCATCTTTTGCGCGGCGCTGAAAAAAATATGGGCGATAGTTCCTTCAGAAACTCATTTTGGCCTAGAGATTTAACTCGTAGGCACAAAATGTTGTCTGTTATTTAATGAAATTTAAGTTTATAAATCTTGCTATTGCATTTTTAAAGACGTAATATTTAAAATAAATATGTACTAGTAAACATGAATATCGCTTACTTAAAAATATCATGATTGGTTTTCATCTTAGATTTCCATAAAAATTACAAGCAGCGCAGTTTCCGAACGCAACCTCTAAATTAAAAACGTTATAATAAAAAACTATATTGTCTCCAAAGAGAATTTTTTCAACTACCTACGTTTTAACTTTTCTTGCTGGTCGAGGTGAAAAATTGTATGTTTAACACGAGAGCAAGTTATTTTTATATCTCGTTCCTTTAAATCACTCACTGTGTTCAGTAGTCTATATTAGAATTACTCGCTACGCTCGTGATTTAAGTCTAGACTACTTCGCTAGATCGTGATTTGAAGTCAGCACTCGTAGCAAAAAATAACTTTGCTCACTAGTTGAACAAATAACCATTTTCTATAATAGTAAAGTTGTAAACAAAAGAGGTTTAGTTTCACGATTAGAGGCGAGTCGTCGTTAACAACCCATATCGTCCCTACTGCAGGGGCAACAAGGGTCTCTTCACATACCTCGGGAAGGTCAGGTCATGCTCCAGAAAAGGGAGCCAAGTCTGAAGTAGAGGCGAGAAGTACCAAATAAATATACTTTTCCCTCTCAGAAGAAGAGGCTTATCTATAAGAAGACACGATACAGTCACAAAAATTAAAATGTATACTAAGATAATTACGTAGTAATTTTGAAAGGAAATATTTAGGGTGACCTTATTTATTGTTAATGCTTTTTCAGCTGCATACTTTTAAAGAATTATGAAAATTTCCAGTAAACAAGGTCAGTAATGTTATTGATGATGGAGCTAAGCGACCTTTAGTAAGGTCGCAGCTGAGGTGGTTCACCGCTTAATGTACGCCTAATGGAACGTAACCGATCGCTTCTTAGGGTTCCGCATCTTAAATGGAAAAAAGGAACCCTTGAAGGATCAGTCGTGTTTATGTCTGTCTGTCCGTCTATTATAGCCAATTTGCTCCGAATCTACTGGACGATTAAGTTGAAACTTAGTACACTAAGATTAAATTCTGTGACCCAAATACATTCGTGTAACGTAAATAAATGATTTTTTGGTTTGGGGGGGCACTTTTCAGGGGTGAATCAGAAAATTCTAAAATAAGTTTTGCAAACTGTACTTATTTTAAAATAATTAATTTTAAAATAATACTGACTTTTTCCTACCCGCCTTACCTCCAAAACTACTGAGCCTAAAATTTTGAAAAAATAGGTAAGTATGTTATATACTTACATATTACAGGAAAACTTATAAGAAGTATATGGTCTTAATAATGGTAAAATTGTCAATATTGTTTTTTTAAGGGACCCTCGGCGCGCGAGATGAACTCGCACTTGTCCGGTTTTATTTCAAATTTCTGTACATTGAAAACATTATTTGTATTTTTTTTCGAATTACAGTGAAATAGTAGTTATTATTCTAGTATTATGAGTAGAAACCCGCTTTTATTTTGTATTGCTATCCCTATTGTTACAGTAATTTAGAAATCAATAATGTACTAACATCCTAATGTACCGGCGCTCCGCGGTGTACAAAGATACTACATATAGTGCTATAGTATTCTATTCTATTTTTCTATTTGGCATTCCACATCTCATTTAAGGAGTGATTTAGCCAATTTCAAGTGAAAAATGGGAGAATCTTCAATAAAAAAAATGGCGAAACGCAAATGTCAAGTGAAAGACGCAGCTCTAAGGGCGATGGGCACTTAAAGACGCTCCACGTAAACTCGGAAAACGGAGCTCCTCTTCTTAAGACCGTTTATCACTGAATCGGAATCACAGCAATAGCTATGCAATAAATATCCCCATCACAAAAAAACCGTTTAGACTACTCTAAAACGGAAATAACTAACATTATGTCACTTCAGAATTCTGTCAAAGTAACATTCTGTTGACTCAGAGTGCGTTGCGGGGATTGCGAGTGAATATTAAAAGACAAACTATTTCACAAAATGTTTATTATTTATAGAAGTCACTTAAACCAATGTTAAACTAAATTAATGATAAAAATGTTACAATGTTATTCGAATGCACCCGGTCGCGGCGGTACCTAATTATGCACTATGCGCGCTTTCTGCTGACAAAGCGCATGTGTTAGGTGTTTTACACCAAACAGAGTGCTTTCATTCTAGTGTGCGCTGAACAAGTTACGAACAAGCGTTTGTCAAACTTCAGTGTTTCAGACCAATGTTGCAGAGTCACTAATAAATTAACTTATTACACTTTCTTCGTATTAATTTGGTAACGGAAACTCTGCATTTGCTCTTTCAAGCTCCCAAAATGTATAATTTATTATTGATTTTCGTTAATTACTTTGAAATTTAATTAATTATCGCTAACATGGTCGCGTTATTAACAAATGACGTGACGACGGAAATGTTTACGAGTATGTTTGAAAAATTTATAGCTATAATTTGTTAGACTAATTTATGGCAAATTTTCAGAAAGTGAGCCTGTCATTATTGAATTATTTATACAAAGAAGGCGAAATGAGAGATTGGTTTACTTCGTTTTTGTTTTTAATTGCTTTTCTATTTGAAAAGGTAATTGGTTTAATTAGGTTGCAAAGCATTGTTAATTTAATGTTACTGAAATATAATATGGTAATGTTACAGACTATAAAATATAGAATAAAAAATGGTACTTGACAGAGCCCACCATTTTCCTAGAGATCCTTTTCGTCTCGACTTTCTCGTGTTAGTTAAAAAAAGAACTACTTTTTAACGAAATTCGGGACGCTTTTACACAGGTTAGTGAAAATGGCCTGGACTCAGCATATGTTATGAGTACTGTAGGGTACCCACAACGCTGATGATTCTGCCCAGACTTTTAATTTGTTTTTACCAGACTACCCCAACGATTTTCGAGCGATTGTTAAAATATACTGAATAATTTACATCGCTGTGATACCCCCATCATATTTAATCTAACTCTGGTGACTTCCTGGAGTTTTACTTATCGCTACTTGCGGCTAAGTTAGCAGCTAAGCTAGCAACTTTTAAAACTAGGAACCTATAATGCGACTTTTATATATAATAATTTGTATTTTCAGATGTGCAGGCTTCCTTCTTTGTTTGTTAACTTCACATCGTTTATCATATCTCGATGTTTGTATAATATTACTGTCAAAAGTTAATACGACAGTGCAAAGATAACCTTCCAAACTGAATTAACTGATTTCATACAATTTCGGTAGTAATTAGGACACTTCCTCTTCGGCTGACGGATTCATTACCCAAATGTAAGGGTACAGGAAAAGTTAGAGTTACAGTCAACTTTAGGTTGGGTAGGGCTAGGGATTTCAGCATCCATCTTGCATCCAATTTGCGTGACAAACCTGTGTCACAGCCAACTCATCTTTCCAGAAAGTCCAGTAGCGATCTAGGATGAAATCCTTACTAATCTTATAAATTCAAAATTGAGTTTGTTTCCTTTACTTATATATTTGTCTTTTTTCACTTTTCAATGAAGCAACGGGTTGACAAGATTTTCTACATTTACATCAAATTATTTTTCAGATCGATTGGTGAATCTATACTCGTCTATACTCGTCGAATCGACACACAGTCCCTTCCTTTTTAGAAGTTCCCACTCAGGTGCAAAAAATGAAGAAGCCAATCACGGAAGCGCGAAAAATTTTAATCGCGAATACCTGACGTTCGACAGCACCGAAGTGCGAATAACTAAAGCGCAACATTGGATCGAATCACAGAAGTGCGAAATCATGAAAATGCGACACTGCATGAAATTCGATATCAGATGTAACAATTCCGGACACATCTATCGGCCTACCTAGCATTAAGTTTTAATGGATTATAGCTCAAAATTAATGTTAGGTTAAGCAAAAACTTTTGTTGATAAAAAATACCTGCATTGTTTTATCGAATCGCACTTTGTACGTTTACAATTTCATAGTATTTCTCAATTCTAGTACTTAGCTATAGATTATATATATAAACTTAGTAACAATAGGTACGATAGTCTGTATGTGACGAATGGTGACATAAACTATGTACTAATGAACGACTACCTCTGTTTCTTTCTGTACCTGGAATATCTATGGCAACATTACCTTAAGGTCGAGGCGAAAAGGATCTCTACGAAAATACTGGGATCTGTAAGGGGTGTTACAATAATAATGAGTGGGAAAGGAACCTGAGTTAAGGATTATTTTTGCCTGTTTTTGTTCTCTGAGGGAGTAAAGGCAAGCCAAACATAGGGGTCATAGTTCAAGTTTTAGAGGTAGCCTTGCTTATAGGTAATAAAAAGGCAAATTCTTTAAAAAAAATTATAGGTATTCTAATATACTGTAAGTAAAGTGTAAAGGTTATTGTATGAAAAGGTATTTATAAGTATAAACCGGACACTTCATAAAATCGCCCAAGTTATTATTTACCTATTATGACTTCCCTTTCGACCACTTTGAAGCGATCGTGATAATTTTCTGACCACTAATTTTGATGGACTGCCATCGGTTTTTAACCGACAAAAACACGGAGGAGGTTCTCAAGTCAACGCGTATATATTTTTTTAAGTATGACCACGCATAACTTTTTACAGAGTAGTCCGATTTTGATAATTCTTTTTTTTTATTGGAAAGGGTATATACCCCGAAGTTGGTCCCATATATATTTGGAAAAATCCAACCCTAAGGGTAGAAAAATAGGGGATGATAGATTGTTCACTAACTGATTGTAATGTATGACCACGCATAACTTTTTACAGAGTAGTCCAATTATGATATGGTATACCACGAAATTGGTCCCATATAAATTTGGAAAAAAGTCCTACCCTAAGGGTGGGAAAATAGGGGTGATATATAGCCACAAAAAAATATAAAATAAAAGCTTTTTAACAAAAAAAATAAACTGCCGAAATAAATGAATAGCAAAAAATAATAAAGCTTTTTATTTAACCCTAATAACTAAGTTCTTAAACTAATGTAAGTATACCAAAGTAATTTTGATTCGGCGCCAAACAATCAATGAACAAAGATTTTGAAATGAAATTATTTGAAATTACCTTAAATTTAAAGAAATAACCAAATCAAATTAACATATTAATTGCATACTAAAACATATTAAAATGCAATTAATTAATTAAGGTGTGGTGATCCCCGCTCCGGTTCGTACCTGGTGCAACGCATCTCGCTGGCAATACAGCGGGGTAACGCTGCAAGTGTTATGGGCACATTTGCACCAGGGGCGATCCGGGACGGGATTTTTGACTAAGGCTTAGCCGTAATCGTGTAAAAAAAAAATATATTAATTAATGTTTATGATTTAAAAATAGATTTTTTATCGATTAATTAATTTGCTTGTTTGGCGCCGACTCAAAATTACTTAGGTATACTTACATTAGTTATTAAAATAAAAAGCTTTATTATTTTTTGCTTTTCAGTTTTTTCGGCGGTTCATTTTTTTTGTTAAAAAGCTTTTCAACCGACTTCAAAAAAAGGAGGAGGTTCTCAATTCGTCGAAATCTTTTTTTTTATATTTTTTTTTTATGTATGTTCACCGATTACTCGAAGACGCCTGAACCGATTTCGAAAATTCTTTTTTTGTTTAAAAGGGTATACTTCACAGGTGGTCCCATATAAATTTTATTGAAATCGATTCAGCGGTTTTTGAGAAAATCAACAAAAACATAGCAAAATTGGAGTTGTTGGCGATTGAAGTCGGTTGTTTTTAACGTATTCAGCGTGGTCAATTATTATATCCACAGAGGGGGTGAAATCGCCTTCAGAGAGCGACAGTGAGTATCCATACTGTACCTAGGTAGTTCTATTAATATACTGCGGTAGAACTCCTATACTTAACCAAGCCTTCCATTCCATTTCGACACAGGCAAAATAGTTGTTAGTCAATCTTTGGTTACGTGCTGGCCTAACAGCGTATAAAAGACCACTCATTTCCCCAATTAGCAAAACCAAAATAGTAATTAAAAGTTAGGCAATAACCAAATTGGTTTACGAAACTTTTTCAATTTTATAAGTAGAAGTAGAAGCAAGCCACTGTAAAGTTTTGGCGAGGTGTCCAAAAGTAGCCCCATGCAAAATAGTTCCAAGGACATTTTACTTTCATATTTCGTCATCTAATAAGTTTCCTTTAATTGATTAGTGTGAGTATGGCCTAAACCTTTCCGAGTTATGGGAAGAGACCCGTGCCCCTGCAGTGGGGACGTAATGGGTTGTTAACAAAATTAGTGTGACATGTCATATTTATTTTTAATACAATATTTGTTGTTTTCAAAGTATAATGACATCTTGTTTGTTGATTGTTGTTTGAAAAGTAATAAATAAAATAAAGCGGTTCAAATCAACCTTATTCTTATTACCTTCTCATCTTTTATGATATTTCTTCTTATCTGATTTAGAAGCTGCAGGCTTGATCGTAGCTTAAACCATTTATTCCTTTTTGATTGGGCCGGGCAGCGGCTTCACCCGCTGGCCGTTGAGTGCCAAACCAGGCGGAAGATTTAAAGATTAATAAATTTGTAAGAGAAAATGAAACTTACGGATATGGAGCCGAAGTATGAGGTGTATGTTTATGACTGATGATAATATGGAATGTGGAGTGATGATTGTGTGGACAGTTTCTCTGTGTGAGTAAATCTGTGTGTGGCGAAATGGATGATGCGGTTCACTTTTCACTTTAAAAGGTTTTTAGAAATAATTTATTATTCGCGATGCGATGCGGTAACGATATGATAGAGAAGACATTGAAAAAACACTGAATTGAAAGCAAAGATAATAATTTAGAATAGACGCGTAAGAAAAGAGGCGCATTGGCGCAACCATAGCCCCCCGCCTTGAAAGGTTAAGCTTTCAAAAGCTCTCAAAAACACAAATTAAATAAAGTTACTCCTATGAAAAAGAAAGGGGCTCGAACTTGGCGGTGTACACTACCGTGGCTTCAAATAAAATAATATTCTAAGATCCAAAACGCAGGCCAAACTTAAATATGAAATATCTTCTAAACTATATTACTGCAAAGGCAGCGGTGCGAGACGTACAACAGGTCTTTTGTAAATACCTCTCTTTGTTTTTACGGTAGCTACCCTGATATTTCCATCTCGACCTGGATGAACGTCTGTGATTATACCTAACTCCCATTGGAGAGGTGACGTTTTTCCATCTTGGATAACAATGACTAATGTCCCTACACTAATATTAGCGCCCGGTTTATCCCACTTTTGGCGACCTTGTAGAGAATTCAGATACTCAAGGGACCATCTGTCCCAAAAGGATTGAATAAGTTTATCTATTAATTGATATCGTTCTAACAAATGTATCGGCCTATCATCTATAGAAGCCCCAGGTAAATACTTAAGTGCGGTAAAATTTAAGAAATTGTTAGGACAGATAGGTAATATCTCGTTTGCATCTTGAGAAATATTTGCACAAAGCGGTCTAGAGTTTATTACAGTCTCAATGGAACAAAGAACTGTGCTCATTTCCTCGAAGGTTAAAATTTGTGAACCTATGACTCGAAATAAATGTGTTTTCACTGATTTAATAAGTGATTCCCAAGCTCCGAAATGCGGAGCATTTGGTGGAATAAATTGCCAATCAATCCTATAATCTGCTAACTCGTAAGTTAACGCGGCCTGATACTCTTTAGATGTGACAAATTTAAATATATCATTTAAGTAAGATCTAGCTCCTACGAAATTAGTTCCGTTGTCCGAATACATTTCTGATACTGGACCTCTGCGACTAATAAAACGCTTGAACGCTGCGATAAACAGGGCTGTACTTAAGTCAGACACCAATTCGATATGTATAGCACGTGTCACCATACAAACGAATAAACAGATATAAGCCTTCTGGCTGCGGTTTCCACGACCACGTTTGAGTGTTATATTTAAAGGACCAGCATAGTCACATCCAGTTTTAACGAAAGCTTTAAGAACTGTTTGCACTCTAGATGCAGGCAAATCAGCCATAATAGGAACAGTTACCTTGGGACGGACGCGGAAGCATGAATTACATTTATTTATTACAGAACGAACAGTTCTGCGACCGGTAATTATCCAGTAACATTGTCTTATTAGATTTAGGGTGGCATTGGCACCGGTGTGACAGTGTCTTTTATGGTAATACTCTACCAACAAATTAACTATATGGTCACTACGAGGTAACAATATTGGGTGTTGTTGGTCGAAAGTCAAATCAGCGTTGTTCAAACGACCACCTACACGAATCAGATGGTTTTGTATGAAAGGAGTTAATCTTCTAATATGTTTAGGACATAGTGAAGACTCTTTTGACAAACTCTTTATAACGTGATCAAAATGTTTAGCTTGCAATGCCTGAAGGATTTTATTTTCAGCAAATTGCATATCAGACGCAGAAATGAACTGGTTTCGTGGTAAAACCTTGAGCATGCGGTATATGTAGACAACAACACGTATGAACTTACACCATGACGAAAATCTCAAAGCAAGTTGACAGAGAAGCGGGTTCTCATCTTTCGGGTGTGTAGTAGATGCGAGAGAGATAGTTTTCATTTCTGGTATAGTTACATCTTCATTAGTTTGAAAAGGCTCTAAAGGCCATTCAGCTTCACTGGTAGCCGTCCAGGATGGACCATGAAACCATAACGGATGATGAATCAACTGCTTAGGCGTTAGCCCGCGAGACAGACAGTCAGCAGGGTTGTCAATTCCTGAGATATGGCGAAAATTTTCTGCTACTAGCAAATTCTGAATTTTTGACACCCTATTAGCGACAAACGTTTGAAAACGATGGGGTGATGAATATATCCAGTTCAAGGCAACCGTAGAATCAGAAAACGCGTAAGTATGCTTTATAGTCCATCGTTGTGAGTATAAATCTATGATTTTACGCATCAATTTGGCGAGTAGTAACGCGGAACATAGTTCTAAGCGAGCTAAACTAACCACCTTTACTGGGGCAACTTTCGATTTCGAAGCCACAAGTGTACATGTATAGTTTGTGTTACTACTAACATGTAAATATACTACAGCTCCGAATGCCTTCTCGCTGGCATCGCAGAAGCCTAAAATCGAAACTTCAGTTCCATCAGAAACACTCAAATGTCTAGGATATGTCAGTTGAGCAATAACTGGGAGCTCCTCTTGAAATTGAGACCAAGCTCTTACAATATCTTCAGGAGGAACTTCATCCCAATCAACTTTACGAGACCATAGCTCCTTGATCATTAGTTTGGCGAAAACAATCACCGGCCCGACTAATCCTAGAATATCCCATAAACGGGCAATAGTAGACAGCATGTTCCTTTTTGTACATGAGCGATTAGTAGGCATTATTGTAAATTCAAAATGATCGGATGCGGGTAGCCATTTCATACCTAAAATCTTTAACGATTCATTTTTATCAAAATCAACAGGATCTGTTAAACGATGCGATTCTGGAATGTTCGATAAAACTTCAAGCGAGTTACTTGACCATTTTACCATTTCGAAACCACCTGCGCGAAACATGTCAATCAGTTGACGAGAAGCTTCATTTGCCTCATCAATAGTTACAAACGAACTCACTAAATCGTCTAAATATATATCGCGAGAAGCTAAAGCAGAAGCTAAAGGGAACTTCGACTGTTCTTGAGAGGCTAGCTCTCGTACAGTGCGTATCGCCAAATAAGGACTTACACAGAGTCCAAAACACACACGTTGAAAAGCGAAATATCGCAATGGTTCTCTTTGGTTAAACCTATGAATAAGTTGTTGATACGGCCGGTCTTGTTCTCTTGTAATAATTTGGAGATACATTTGCCGTATATCTGCGGTAATAGCGACCTCAAAAAGGCGAAAGTTAAGTAGAACCTCAAACAGATCTACTTGCAGTGGAGGACCCACATGCAGGACGTCGTTTAGCGAGTATCCGCTATCTGACGGGCAACTAGCGTCTAAAACGACACGAAGTTTAGACGTAATTCGTTCTTCGCGTAAGACTCCGTGATGTGGTAGTGTAAAACCTTCACCGTAATTCTTCGGTTCCTCGATTTCAGATAAATATCCTTTGTCGATAGAATCGCGGATAACTTCGTCATACATCGACTTAAAAATTGGATTTTTCTGAAATTTGCGTTCAAGGCTCAAAAACCTCTTAGTTGCGGTTTTCAAAGAGTCCCCCAACTGATTAGGGGTCTCCTTAAAAGGCAAACCGACTATAAATCGTCCGGTCTCATCTCTACTAGTGGTAGAGACGTAAAAATCTTCACATTGTTTATCTTCCAAAGATGTGACAGGGATATCTTTTATATCATCTAACTCGAAAAATTTACACAAGTCATCATTTATCTTTTCTGTGATCATTGACGTTACGAAATAAGATACAGAATGCTTGGGTTCCGTAACAACGTCAACTTCTCCCATCACCACATAGCCTAGCGTTGTCAAAAAGGCGGATGGTTGGCTTGGAGGACCCGTAAGTTTGCCAGGCAGAAGTAAATCGACAAACAGTTTCGCGCCTATTAATATGTCTATGGGTCCCGGTCTGTCAAAATCTTCATCGGCGAGAGGTAACCCCCTTAAATAATCTAATGAGTTGACATCAACGAGAGCTGTCGGTAACTTTCCGGTTATATTATTTAGGACAAGAGATTCTACGTCATACGAATTATTTGGATTAATACGTGACGAGAAAGTGAATCGAGCCTTTCCTTTAGTGGAGCATGCGTTATCCCCCAGACCTTTGACAACAGTTTTACGATTTAACTGGTCAATACTCAAACCTAATTTGCGACAACAATCCATCGTAATAAAATGATTTTGAGATCCCGGGTCTATAATGCAACGACAAGATTGCATTGTACCTTCTCGGTTTAAAACATTTATAGTTGCAGTTCCTAACAAGACATCGCGGCATGACGAAGAAGATGTACTTTGAGAGTTTAAAAACTTTTCTTTTACATTTTTATCAGCAGAAACTAAAGAGATTCCACCAGATGTCGCTAGAACGCGTTTGAGTTCTCCTTGAGGCGTAGACTCGGAAGAGACATTATGCGGTGTCGTTGTCGAAGATGGCGAGTCAGTACTGACTTGAGCCATAGTGACAGATGCGTGGTTTGAATGCGTAGAAGACTGCTGCGAACAATGACCTGTATCTATAGACGAGTCTTGTGAGATTTTATTTTTATGCATGTGAATAAGACTGTGATGTCTATAACCACAAAATTTACACATTTTTGTACTATTACATGTACTCCATTTGTGTCGCGAACTAAGACAGTTTGTACAGAGACCATTCTGTTTTACGAACTTGAAGCGTTCATCGGGTGAAAGAGACAAGAACTCCTTACAGTCGTAGATTTGTTCATGCGATTTTTTACAAAGCGAACATGTAAACGTAGGTTTTTTATGTTGCATGTCAGAATTCAGAAAAGCGTGTGTTATTTTAGGTAATTGGGGTTTTCTTTTATCATTGTCCATTTTATTTTGACTCTGAAAAGCCGGACTATGAATTTGGGCAGAGTTTACACGTTGAAGTATTTTAATCTGACCTTTTACGAATTTCACGAAATCGTCGTACACTGGAATCTCAACGTGTCGAGAGGACATTTCAAACGCGGTGGAAGTGTCCTTGTCTAAACGTTTCAGAGCCAAATGCACAAAAATGTAATCGGACAAGTTAGGAATTTGCAAATCTTTAAGAGCTGCAACAGACGCTGCGTACTTATCAATAAAGTTTTCTAACTGATTCGCAGTTGCAGGGCTCGGAATCGGTTTAGTTTCGAGAATTTGGTCTAGGAAGACCGATGCGAGGTATCTTTTGTCCTCATATTTCTGAACAAGTGCGTCCCAAATCGAGTCGTAGTTCTCACTAGACGGCGATATACCTGCGTACACGAGTTGAGCCTTGCCTTTCAGTTTCCCGAGTAAATAATAAAGCCTTTCTGAATCAGAAAGTTGCGGATTATTGTGAACGGCTGTTCGAAAGGTCTCGTAGAACACACTCCATTGATTGGGTTGACCATGGAAATCTGGTATTTCAATCGGAGGCAACTTAGGAAGATGAGATTTAGGAAGACATTCTTGCTTAATTGAATGTTCGAGAGGCTTAGGAGACAGCAATTCGTTCTTAACGCGGCGGACTTTACAGTAGAGATCTTCCATGGTCTCCCATGCCTTGAAAGATGGTTCAAAACTCGAATCTAACTGCATTTCTATAGAATTTATTTTCTCTATGTTTTCCATAAACTGGGCGCGGATTTCATCAATTGACTCGGCAGACGAGATGAACATATCTTTGGACATAGGATCCTTAATATTAAGTGATCTTTCATAAATCGTTTGCATGCGGTTTATATACAAATCCCGAAATCCCGTAAAGATTGCGAGATCCCGTTTTAATTTCTTTACTCCGGCGGCCATGGTTACGTAATGGCCAAATCAAAATTTGAAAAAAAGGAAAATTCGCGATTCGCAAATAATTCCTCACAGGAGGCACCAAAACTATGATTGGGCCGGGCAGCGGCTTCACCCGCTGGCCGTTGAGTGCCAAACCAGGCGGGAGATTTAAAGATTAATAAATTTGTAAGAGAAAATGAAACTTACGGATATGGAGCCGAAGTATGAGGTGTATGTTTATGACTGATGATAATATGGAATGTGGAGTGATGATTGTGTGGACAGTTTCTCTGTGTGAGTAAATCTGTGTGTGGCGAAATGGATGATGCGGTTCACTTTTCACTTTAAAAGGTTTTTAGAAATAATTTATTATTCGCGATGCGATGCGGTAACGATATGATAGAGAAGACATTGAAAAAACACTGAATTGAAAGCAAAGATAATAATTTAGAATAGACGCGTAAGAAAAGAGGCGCATTGGCGCAACCACTTTTCAAGGTCTTTTAATTGATTTTCCTGTACGACATCACGCCCACTTTCTTCTTAATTTAGTCCATTTATCTTAATTTAGTGCCCTCATTTCCATGAAGTTTAAATAAGCACGTCATGGTTTAGGGCATAGCCAGGTATCTTTCCTTTTCTATTCTAAATCGTCACTAAAAGTGTCTTTTATTCATTCATTTGCTTATAATTTATACACTCTTTCTGTACTTTTAATTTTTAACATACTTCAAAAAGGAGGAGGTTCTCAATTCGACTGTATGGTTTTTTATGTTTGTCACGCGATTACTCCTCCAATTATGAATTAATTTTGATGATTATATTTCTGTTTGGTAGGTCATACTTCAGAGGTGGTCCCGTATAAATTTTATCGAAATTGACTCAGTGCTTTTGGAAAAAAAAAACAATAAAATACACATCTATACTATAATAAAACAGTAGAAACCGCGTGTCTGTACATTGAATATTTTTACCAAAAATAGTAAGGAGGTAATAAAATAAGAGTAATAGAACACAAATAAACAAATTTAAAATTTTTTGTCTGTCTGTCTGTCTGTCTGTCTGTCTGTCTGTCTGTTCACGCTAATCTCCGAAATTACTGGACGGATTTTCATGCGGTTTTCTCGAGTAGATTAAGCTTAGTTTGGAGCATTATATAGTCTTTGTTTCATCGAAATCCAATGTCAAGAAAAAAAGTTGTCGTCCTTTAAAGATAATTTTAAATTCACCGCCTGCCAAAAATTACATAGCAAATGGGTCAAAAGAATGTTCGGAAGCTTAATTCATGTAGGCAATCGATTATAATTTTAATTTTAACATTTTTACATAAAACAATAAAACATCTAATTATTTAAGGTTCCGACCCTTCTTTCGACCTATTTACTATGTAATAGTATAGATGTAATTTTGGGCACACGAGCGGCGAATTTATTACTATGTTGGTAAAAATATGTAACATCTATACATATAATAAAACTGTAACGGGGCCAATCCTGTACATGGAATTTTTTTGAAAATAATACCTGGAGGGGACATGTCTATCTATATAGAGACGAAAACAATTTAATTTGGAATTTTTGTCTGTCTGTCTGTCTGTCCGCGCATCACGCAAATACGGCTGGGCCGATTTTGATGAAACTTCGTACTATTATACTACGTACCCCGAAAACCATCTTAGATAATTTTTGTCCCGGGAAATTCAAGGGTTCCCGAAGGAATGCATAAAAACTTTAATTCTTAAAAGCCTTATTACTCATAAACTACGAAGCCGATTTTATTGTAATTTGGCACAATGATACTTTATCATAACTACTAAACATCCAAACCTTTTCATCTAGGTTTCATGAAGGGTTCCCACAGTAAACGACAACACCGTATCTCCACAATAACTCAGTTTATTAAGATAAAACCTTAACTTTTTGAAAAGGCGTGTCGATTACGGTATTTTCGTATCATTCGATACATACTATTGGTCCTAGAAATTCAAAGGGATTCCGAGGGAAAAGCTGGAAACTGTATCTAAGTATTAAGGTGAAACATTCACTCTTAGATTAGACGAATCAGAGGTATAATTAGTTAACATTCTTGACCCGGAATTGTCAAGGATGTCCCGAGGGAACTGACGGAATCCTCTGTTTCGATGAGATTTATGTTTACATTGTTTTACGGTGTAGGTAGCTGTAGAATATCGAAAATATACGTATAACGTAGTGTAATAAGCAAAGCAAACTACATTTGTAAATGGTATTTTTATTTCGTATCCAACTATTCAAGTGTACGGCAATATTTATCAAGTGGTGGTATACAGGATGTTATAAATGCGTAGGCTGTATATTTGATTGCGTAGGCGTAGGATGTATATTTTGATTCTGAGTAACCCCTTAAAATCTCAAACGCACTTTTTAACACCCTGTATTAGGTAGTTAAAGAAAAAAATTAAGAACAGGTCCAGTAGAATGCCTACGCCTTTATAACATCCTGTATACCACCACTTGATAAATATTGCCGTACACTTGAATAGTTGGATACGAAATAAAAATACCATTTACAAATGTAGTTTGCTTTGCTTATTTCACTTCGTTATACGTATATTTTCGATATTCTACAGCTACCTACACCGTAAAACAATGTAAACATATCTCATCGAAACAGAGGATTCCGTCAGTTCCCTCGGGACACCCTTGACAATTCCGGGTCAAGAATGTTAACTAATTATACCTAACATCTATAACCTAACATCATTACATCTTACCACTATCCAAACTTGGACCCTGTGTCCTAACCTTCCCTAGCTATTAGAAGAGATCCATGCCCCAGTAGTATTGATTGTGAATATAAATCCAATGCATTTTCATTTTCTTTCTCTCTTTGTTCTTATTTTTTATTGTTCTTTTCCTTTTCTTCTTTTTTATTTTTTCTTTTACATTTTCTTTTTTCTTTTTCTTTCAGTCGTTTTATTGTTTACTTAATTTTGTTATTTTCTTATTTCTAAAGAATAATTTAGCAAAACATATGAACTATTGGGAAAACCCTAACACTAACGCGTACGAAGTCGCGGGCACCAGCTAGTAGCATAATAAATTGTATTTATTACGATTGAAGTCGATTGTTTTTAACGTGTTCAGCATTTTCAATCAAATCTATTCCAACTTAAATACCTATGTTTCAGTTTAACTCATTACCACCTTTCAAATGCCCTCAAAATATAATGTCTCTCTCTCTCTCTCTGTGTGTGTGTGTGTGTGTGTCTCATTGTCTACTTTTCGCAGCTATAAAGCGCTATACTCTAAATGCAGGGTTCGAATCTCTAACTTATCCTTGAGAAAACTGAAAAGAGAGGAAATTAACCAGATGATAATCTTCAGAATTTAAAACAAGATTAAATACGAGAATTTGCGATATAATGTAACTTCATTCCACCTTAAGAAGAACTGTTCCCTTGAGAGCCTTTAATTAGAGAAGTAACGCTCCCCCGTCAAGACCCGAGTTATATTAAATAGTTAGTCTCTTTCTACCCAAGGGACGAAGAAAGGGATACAGATAATTAATACAAGTTTTCTTAAACAGTTATCTCAAGCGTTGCCCCTTTGTACTGTAGCCTTTAGGTAAAGCATATATTCTGATCCTAAATTCCTCAGTCGTTAAAGACAAAACAGTTTGTGTTGCTATTTCTAAGGCGTGGGTAGCTAACTATTGGCCTCATTTATAAGCCCAAATCGTTCAACAGACTAGCAGGGTTATAAAATACACTCGGCTTCAAAAAAATCGCACGTCCGTAAAAATAGGCTTCAAGCACTGTTAATCCTTAAGACAAGCAGTTATTCGTAGCAATATTGGTATCATTTGAGAGCCCTATAAAAACTCTTTAAAAAAATATCCATTTCATTTGATTAAAGAAAAAGCTTGACATTTTAAGTCACTGTGAATGACAATGGAACTGATTCTCCTCTTCAAATTTTGTTTGTATTGTTTTGTTTTTTGGGTATAAAAGGGTCGATACAGCTTATCGGGGGATAAATTTGCTACCAACAGTCGAAGAAGACACAGAAGAATATCTTTCATCAGAAAAACGTCCTTGAAGATGGACACTACTGCTGCTGAAGCCGCCCAAGTTATCGCACTACTGCAATCAGGACTACATCAGTGTGATGTTGCTCGGCAATTGCACTTGAGTCGCTTTTCTGTTCGAAGAGTGTACCAGCGGTTCCTGCAGACCGGTGGCTTTGTCCGAAGGCGTGGGTCTGGTAGAAATCGCTGCACTTCTGCGAGAGATGACCGATTCGTCGTATCGAAGTCTTTGAGAAATCGGTTCTCTAATGCTGTTGAGTTGCAACAGCAGCTTCAAGCAGTTCGTAGAAGGGCCGTGAGTGTCTCTACAGTTAGAAGAAGACTAAAGGAGAGAAATATTGTGGCTAGAAGACCTGCCACGGGTCCAAAATTAACCGCAGCGCATCGGCGAGCACGCCTGCAATTTGCTCGCGCCCACGTCAATTGGACCCTGGACCAATGGAGAGCTGTTCTCTTCTCAGACGAAACGAGAGTGTGCCTTTTCTGCAACGATAGACGCAAAAGAGTATACAGAAGACAATGGGAACGTTTTGCCCAAGCCTGCATCCAAGAGACGGTAGAATACGGGGGCGGTTCCTGCATGTTCTGGGGCGGCATATCTGCCGACGGCAAAACTGAACTTTCTTGCGTCTCTCGGACCGGCGGTGCTCGCGGGCAAGGGTCGATGACTGCTCACCGGTACATCACAGAGATCCTGGAAGAACATGTGGTCCCCTATGCTGGATTTATTGGCGACGGGTTCACATTAATGCACGATAACGCTCGCGCGCACACTGCTAGAATTGTGCAGGGCTACCTTCAAGAGGTTGGGATCCCTGTCATGCAGTGGCCAGCGAGAAGTCCAGATCTGAACCCGATAGAGCACCTCTGGGACCAGCTGAAACGCAAGGTTAGATCCCGTGATCCCACTCCCGCGACTCTTCAGGAGCTCCAAGACGCCGTTATTGAGGAATGGGACAGAATCCCTCAAGAAGAGGTCCTAAAGTTGGTGCGATCCATGAGGGAGCGCATGGAAGACGTCATTAGGGCTAGGGGGGGGTAACACTAGGTTTTAGGTTAGTTTTAAGCAACTTTGTTTTGAAAAATTAATCAGATTTCATTTGGATTTTTTAAGGATTTTTATTGTTTTGTAAATTTTTCTCAGCTCCAATAAAAAACATTGAATGAATTATTGTTTTTGCATTCTCTGTTTCCTTACCTTTCAAATGATACCGAACATTACCAATATTTCATAATACAAATACGATTGAAAGATGTTTAAAATAGATTTCTTAAAAGGTGCGATTTTTTGAAGCCGAGTGTATAACCCCTTAAAAAAGATATTCTTCTTATCTACTTAACAAGTAAACAAAAAACTACAGTATAAGGACATTATACAGTATGGACACTCCCTGCCGCTCTAGAAGCTCCCCCCCCCCCCCCGTTGTGTGATTGGCAAACCAAAGACAATTTTATTTTCAAAAAGAAGAGGTAAGGCTTCTAAGGCTATACAGCCTTGTCTCCTTGTATACAGTATTCACTTCAGTTTTGTTTATTATAAAAATCTTTCATTTATCTTCATATCTGTCGAAAATATCAATTTCTGTTCTACTGTTTTCGAAAATATCAATTTCTAAAAACATCAACATCACAAAAAGAAGTGTAACCTACTACAAGGCGGTATGACTAAGAAGCCTTAGCCTAAGCAACCCTACAACAACTCACACACACATTAACACGTGTACAGACATGAAGAAATGTCAAATTTCTATGTAGTAAACAACAACGCGATATTTGTATGAAGTGTCTGGGCTGTGTAAAAAACATTGGACTCTTCATAGAAATCGATCAATTGTTTGGCTAATTTTGTATTGAGAGACCAAAGTTTGTCTAGCAATGATGAGAAGCATTCTCAGTTTTTGTGATGATGCTGAAGAACTTTCTTGAAGGAACGAATTCAATCGGAGCAAAAAAAAATGACTTTCCATACAAAGTTGGCTCAGCTCATCGATTTGTATGAAAAGTATTTTTTTTTTGTTATTCCGATAGCATTGATTCCCCATACGAAGTTCTTCAGTGTCATGACTTGAAGCCACAGTTAAAAGTAATTCCGCGATTTTATTTTCAACCTGTACCTACTTATACGTTCTTTCATGATAGGAACAAGAAACAAATAATTTCAAGTCACAAGTCTTGTACTATTAAATACTAGTTTTGTACTAGTATTTAATAGTTTTGTACAAAAATATTGTACTTATCAATTTTCATGTGTAAACTTTATAATCGACAACGCTGAACAACCGACTTCAATCATAACAACTATCATTTTGCTATGTTTTTGTTGTTTTGTTTTTCAAAAAGCGCTGAATCAATTAAGATGAAATTTATATGGGACCACCTCTAAAGTACTACCTACCAAACAAAAAAGAATCATCAAAATCGATCCATTATTCATAATTGGCGGAGTAATCGCGTAATATACATACAAAAAAACAACATACAGTCGAATTGAGAACCTCCTCCTTTTCTGAAGTCGGTTAACAAAACGTTCTAGAGCTCTTTATCTAGCTCAGCGTTTTTCAACCTTTTTCAATACCCGACCCCTTTACAAGTTAAAAAATCTTGCGACCCCCCCAGGGCCATAAACATAAACGTAGTCTTTCAAATCACTGTATATACGTTAATAATTTCCTTCAATTAGAAAATGATTTGGTTATTAACGTGTCCAAAATAGAACCGCGTTATGACAAATTATTAAAAAATAAACAGGCCTAGCCTTTTCACTGAAATCATATTTTTTTAGTGCAGTGTAGGACCTTCAAACATTTACTTTTTATTTTACCCGCGACCCCTTGAAAAAGGCTTAAAGACCCCCCGGGGGGTCGCGACCCACAGGTTGAAAAACACTGAATTCTAGCTGAATCTATTTTCAACTCTCTGTACTAAGATAGATGTGAACATAACCGTTTAAAAGCAGCATTCTATTCTATATCATCCAATGGTATATTTTACGACTGTTCGCACTTTATCGAAATACTAGCGCGATAGTACGACTTCACTCATCATAATAATATAATATTATTCATAATAACTTAGAGATATATTATACAGGTCCCATTAACTTAGTTAAGCAAAAAATTGGACTGTCAATACAAAGTTGACTGATTGGTATGAAAAGCCCAACATTTTTTTTGGGATATCGACGGGGAAGTGCTAACAACTCCGAACTTACAAAGTTTAAAAAACTTAGTTAGAATATATTTCCAGCCAAAATTAATCAGGCTGTGATGGACCTTAATATAGGAGATATTTCCTCGGTGCCTAGCTACATCAATTTTGCGAATTTCAACTTAATTCATATACCAGTAGACGCGCAAATTCATTCTCTATCGAACTGCATTCATACGTCGTTTTCGTAAAAAATGTAAGTTAGGAGTTGTTAGCACTTCCCCGTCGATATAAGAATAAACGCTCTGGTTTCCGGGTCCTACTCTATTTTGTTACATCCTATTCTTATACGTATATCTGGGAGGACATTCATACCAGGAAATGACAGGCCTTTGTAGGTGGTATTACTGACTGACACAAAAGCCGAATTTTATCGATACGAACAAACTGTGTGTGCTGACAGATTCCGTAAAATGATCGAAGTAAGTCTACCCAAGTCGTAACCCCCAATTCAATGGAAAATTTGAGCTAAAGCCTAAAAAAGGAAGCACAAAATTCTATAGCCTGAGGAGCTGATACGCTGTGAGACGTGGGTGTGATCCGCACCAAGGCTAAACTGTGTGATGAATAGATATATGTTGTTTATTTGCTTTGTGTCTGCGTGACAAATCAATTCAAATATATTTACCCAAAATATTCCGTGCTTCGCAAGGCACGTGGGTGTTGTTGTCTCTAGATGACAGCCGTTAAACCATGACAGAGGCCTTATAAGCGGCTTAAAAACTTCTGATATTGATGCTAGCCTTCAGACTTAAAAAAAAATATTTGGTTAGTCACTAGCCTCAACTTTCATTATGCTGGACTGGGCATCCGTGTTTTTAGTATGGCCTAACCTACCCGAGCTATGGAAGAAGATCCGAGCCACAGTAATGGCGTCCCTATTGGTTGTTAACGAACATTTTAATAAGTAGAAAGCCTGTTATGCTTGTAATACTGAATAATGCCAACACGGTTTCAGTAGAACCATAGTCTATAAACATATTGTATTAAATTGCATTTATATGCTCAATTATTTCGCGATTATAAAGCTAAGCTAAGTATTTCCAGTACACATAAATATTTCAGAAATAAAAGGCAATTAAAATAAATACCGGTTGCCTAATATTTGGTACCAGTATAGTCTAAATATACTTCATACAAGCGGCTAAATAGACCAGCAGAACCTCTGCAATAAAGTGGTAAGTTTGGTGTTAATTTACAGACACAAATAGGGAAATATTTTATATTTACGTAGGTCTTAGGTACGTTCTTAACGCTACAAATAGATAAGCAGAAGACATAAACATCAGTCTTGCCTTGATTTTAGTGCCAAAGTATATCGGCTGTTTTCCATACTCGATAGGAAAACTGTACCCAACTATAGGCAATAAAAACTTTACGGGTGAGCTGTTTGGGACAAAGAATTATTGGGAAAAATGTTACCTACTGCTCAAAAAGTTTTATAAAAACACGGGGAATTTAGTGCCTTTTTAACCTTCTCCTCGCCTTCTACCATTGACTAAAACGGAGAAGGTTCTCACTTGGACCGTATATTGTATTTTACAAGATATGTTACGCGCTATCTGCGACAATTAAGAACCGATTTTAAAGGTTATTTTAATTATTCGATAGAATCGGATATTTTTGGACTGTAATTTTTCGTTAAATGATGCAAAATGTTATGTCATTAACCGAATCAGTTTATGTCATCGACTTCCTATGATTATTGCCAATGATTAAAAAGTGGATTCGTGAAGTTTATAACCAAGGAAAGTATTAAATTAAACTTTTTAGCTCCAATTATATTATGAGAAAACTTATTTATTTTATGGAAAAAGATCTTAAATCCGCTTTTCAGAGAGCTGGAGTTACTCGGTTGAATTTTAAATATACTTATCAAAATTCGGAATAGGTACCTAATTCTTTTCTTCTGGACTATCTTACTTTTAAGATGGCCTATGCCATTGTCCTTTTTCTTGTTTTAATTTGTACTTACTTTCTTATTCTTATTTACTTAATCCGTAATTCACCGTTTCTTTTTTTATTTCATTAAGTACCTATCCGCCTACGAAGTCCCAGAACATTCGTTTAAAAGAAATCGGTGAAAGCAAATAACGAAGGGTAATTGATGGCATTCCGTTTTCCTCGAAATACCTTCCTATATCTCTCAGGAAATTCGATGTACCTACAGTAGGAAGATACCAAAGACCTTAGACGGTACCAATCTAGGCTGGTCGTTGCCTTTTAGATGCACAATATTTTAATCCACAATGGGGAAGAAAACGCAAAGCTATTTGCAGATGGCGCTACGGACGCTTGACTCATAACAACTTTCAGTTTGTTCCGCGTTTTTTATTATCGAGGTGTAATAAAATAGTTTTTTTTCTGTAAAATTGTTAAATGGAAAATGTATGCGACTTGGACTGTTCCTTAATTAAAGGCGAAGATCAAAAATACATAATTGAAAACTTAAGTTTTCCCACGTCTTCTTCATCCGAGAATCTTTAGGAAATTAATGATTTCCATTATTATTGCAACCAATCGCCACACAAGGCGGCATTTTTTTAATAAATCATGTTTAGTCCACGTCCACAGTTTTTCTATACGTTTTGACAGTTTGTTATGATTGTTATGAGTCAAGCGATATCAGCGCCTCTATCGGCGAGTTCTGCCAGTTTTCTTCCCCATTGGATAATCAATAGCTGGCGAACTATAGCTCTTGGTATCATCTCACGTAATGACGAAGTCGAAGATAAAAGTGGGCTTACAAAGATTCCACAACGCAACAATTCATTTGAAATTGAAATCGCAGACCTTTTGACTTCGGTTTCTGCACATGAAACTAAAAAGCTTTCTGTAAGAAACCGAATCGATTGGAGCAAAAAAAATACGATACAATAATAATGGATGAGCTGAGAAGCCAACTTTTTATGGATAGTCCAAATTTCGTTTTGCTCCTATTGAATTGGTTTCTGAAAGGAAGTTGTTCAGTGTCGTGAGTAGAAACCACAGTTAAAAGGTCCGCAGTTCCAATTGCACCCTGTATTTATTATCTTGATTGGATGGGAACCAAAATATTCGTTAAATTAAACCAATCCTATTTTCCAAGAACGTCGGGATCCTTTTTCTTCTTCATTTACAGCAACGGCGTCAAATTTTGGAGTCACTTTGAGGGCAAGGCCAACCTTTCAGCAAAAAAAAAACCATGGGCCTCAACACACAAAGCAACGTGACTATGCGGACAAATACCGCCTGCAGCGGTTTTAAAGCACAAGCAATGTCTAGTACTGCTTTTAGGAGAAACTAAATATCTTCTCAATCGCCTCGGCTCTCGGTGCCCAGCGACACGCCGCCGGTGACTAGCGGTCAAAAATCCGTAACTCTCCAAAGATTTTTAGCTGTCTCTGTGTTTTTTACCATCTGTAAGTACAACTGCTAGTATTCGAAGGCGAAATATTAGAATAGAATAGAATAGAATAGAATAGAATAGAATAGAATAGAATAGAATAGAATAGAATAGAATAGAATAGAATAGAATAGAATAGAATAGAATAGAATAGAATAGAATAGAATAGAATAGAATAGAATAGAATAGAATAGAATAGAATAGAATAGAATAGAATAGAATAGAATAGAATAGAATAGAATAGAATAGAATAGAATAGAATAGAATAGAATAGAATAGAATAGAATAGAATAGAATAGAATAGAATAGAATAGAATAGAATAGAATAGAATAGAATAGAATAGAATAGAATAGAATAGAATAGAATAGAATAGAATAGAATAGAATAGAATAGAATAGAATAGAATAGAATAGAATAGAATAGAATAGAATAGAATAGAATAGAATAGAATAGAATAGAATAGAATAGAATAGAATAGAATAGAATAGAATAGAATAGAATAGAATAGAATAGAATAGAATAGAATAGAATAGAATAGAATAGAATAGAATAGAATAGAATAGAATAGAATAGAATAGAATAGAATAGAATAGAATAGAATAGAATAGAATAGAATAGAATAGAATAGAATAGAATAGAATAGAATAGAATAGAATAGAATAGAATAGAATAGAATAGAATAGAATAGAATAGAATAGAATAGAATAGAATAGAATAGAATAGAATAGAATAGAATAGAATAGAATAGAATAGAATAGAATAGAATAGAATAGAATAGAATAGAATAGAATAGAATAGAATAGAATAGAATAGAATAGAATAGAATAGAATAGAATAGAATAGAATAGAATAGAATAGAATAGAATAGAATAGAATAGAATAGAATAGAATAGAATAGAATAGAATAGAATAGAATAGAATAGAATAGAATAGAATAGAATAGAATAGAATAGAATAGAATAGAATAGAATAGAATAGAATAGAATAGAATAGAATAGAATAGAATAGAATAGAATAGAATAGAATAGAATAGAATAGAATAGAATAGAATAGAATAGAATAGAATAGAATAGAATAGAATAGAATAGAATAGAATAGAATAGAATAAATCTTTATTTGGCATACTTACAAACAAATTACAAGGCAAAAATTACAGAATAAAAAAGTAATACCAAAAAGGTGCAAGCTCAGCATATACTGTGGGTTTAAATCCACAGCGCTGGTATTCTGCTTGAACCTTTAGGGAAAGGGAAGGACCCATCACATATTGGTTCATCACAGTGTTTTTTAAACCTTTTACAATGAAAATGGTACCTACTAAAATTTCACCATTTATCTCCATATCTCGAGAAGATAAGGCCATTTTTCACACACGGGGTCTAAGTCCGAATTGCTGGAGGTTTCAGGGCTTAGGGATCAACCCCAGTATCAGAAGTTTGAAGCCTATGAGGCTTCCGACATCTTAACGGCTTAACGACTGCCACCTAGTGATAGGAACCGGCACCAACGGCTTAACGTGCTTTGCGAAGTCTTTGTCCATAGATATGAGGTATTTGGAGGCTACGGTTCGTCTGGTACTTATTTGAAAGTGACACCATATTTTGTCTCGCGAATAGATTCTATCAGACTTCCTCTGTGTAATGTAATGAACCAAAAACATTACAAGAAAAAGATCAAATGAAAAATATTTTATTTGAAGCAGTTAGCTTTTGGAAGCTTATTCAAAGATTTTATTTAAGGTTTTAGGGTTCGCTCTTGTGTAGAGATTTAGAAGAAATTGTTTAAGTTAATAAACCTGAGGTTTTAGAAGCTTTGATCCCAAAGTAACGTTATAAAATTGGAGACAGGGCGACAGAGAAACACGATGAGCAAACTTATTAGCAGAATCGCGGAATAATTCGTGTAATGGGCGTTTTTCTAGCAGTTTCGGTTTTATTACTGGCAACGCTTTGTCCAGGATGACACTGGGGTGACATGTCAACCACAAAGTACATATAACTTTGTGTGTCAACTTTGTAATAGGGTTTTTCACCATTTTTTGAAAAGTATCTCAAATTGATCATTAGGTGGGAAAAAGTCAAAAATATTTTTTTTATAATTTTTTGAAACCTTCAAGTACCCCAAAAATACATTTTAAATTACCATTTCCGAAGACCGCGCGTAAACGCTAGCCGCCATGATGCTCAGGTCGTGACGTCATTTCAGGAGTAAACAAAACAGCTCTGTACTAAAATTTTGACACATATCACGAACAAAATGTCATTGTTTACCACTATTGTGACGTCACCTGACAACCAGCATGGCGGCTGTCGTTTCAGACATTTGAATAACAGATTAAAAAACTTGATTTTAGTAAATCAAAAATAAAATGTTTTTTCTCATTTTATTGTATAGAAATCATATTAAATCGATTACATATTACAAATACCACAGTAAATAAGCAGTTTTAGATTTTTTCTTGTATAGAGTAAAATACCCTATTCTTTTTGCATTACGTCTGTGCGTTTCGTGAAGCTTTCTCTTTTGTTTATGGTATTTTTAACGTAGAGTGCGCGCCAGTTAAGTCTGCGCGCGACGGGTGTCGCCACTCACTACTACACCTGACAACAACAACATGGCGGCCTGCGATTATAATTATTCTAGTTCCGATTTTGGCCAATCCAACTTTTTTTGTTTGTTGTGCGCTCAGAACAATGTTGCGCGGTGCGGGGTTGTAGGTACCATAGTATGTTACAAATGAAAAGACCGTGCGTAAATAGGAATGCCAATCAAAGATAGACCGTGTCGAACGAAAAAAGAAAAAATTGTACGACTGCAGCAAAAAATCTGTTAAACCATTATTTTTGTGAATCTTCTAGCTTTTTAATCATTTAGATCAAGTATGTCAACAACGATCTCTGGCCTGGTTTTCCTCAAGCTCCACGTCTCTGACATGAAAATTGTTTGGTTCCATGACAACACGTAAAATATATCAAACAAATAGGTAGATGAAGAACCCTTTGAGTGGGGCTTCTCTTGCTTGTATTGAACAATATTCAAACATATAAAACACAAATGTTTTTCCGGAAGGAGATCGAAACTTGTACCCTCAGAATGGAA
Source organism: Coleophora deauratella (assembly GCA_958295455.1). Classification (NCBI taxonomy): domain Eukaryota; kingdom Metazoa; phylum Arthropoda; class Insecta; order Lepidoptera; family Coleophoridae; genus Coleophora; species Coleophora deauratella. The sequence continues at coordinate 4,018,163 of OY282406.1, forward strand.
GTCAGGAGCACTTACTACTACGCGACCGATTCATTCAACATTTGAAATAGGTACTGACTTATTCTAAACGTGTTTCTGTCTTTAGCGCTGTCAAAAACTATTTTGTGGCGTGTTATCTATTCAAATTTTTGACATATATCTAACAGAACTTTGGAGCACACAGTTAACCCCAAAAGGCTAATAGTCAAATGTCCAATCAAAAGGTCAGCTTAATACCCTATGGTGTTTGGGTGTCGCTGCAAAAAGGCCTCTGTCCATTCCACGCCAGCCCAGGATAAGTCCAAAAAGATCAAGGGGTTACCCGTCGAAAAGGGCAGTCATTAGTTGAATAACTATAATTTTTATTTGCTTTCACATAGAGAAGAATAAAAGTATCGTAATAATCTTAATAATTTAACGAAAAAAAGTTGCATAATGAAATTACCGCCATCTTTCGGCCTCGGGTGATGTTAAGTGCAACACTAGGCAACTGCCATCTATGGTTCATTCCAATCAAAAAAAAAGCAAAACGTAAACAAACTTACTATGGAACTGACACATGTCAATGTCATCTGCATACTACGTTTGTTTACCTTTTGCTTTTTTTTGATTGGAATGAGACAAATCACACACGGTCATCTGGTCCCAAACTAGGATTCCCTGTGCTATGGGAACCAGAGACTGATATACATACATACATATACATACACATATACATTTATGTATATACCTTGTGGATAGGACGGTTAAATGTGCCACACGATAAGAAGATCTTTCTGCCCGGTTCCCAATCATTTGTGGTCTGCGCAACATGTCTTCATCTACCATTCATCTCTTCTTGCTGTCATGCCAGTGCTCACTCCTTTCACACTTATATCATCCTGCCATCTTTTCTCTAGCTTCTTGTTCCCACTAATCCATACATCATACCTTACAGATTACAGACACACTTTAACACACATTATCTTTCCTACAAAAGCCTTTTCAAGCATTTTCTCAAATCAAACCTGAAGCATTTTCCAAAGAAAATAAAACCATTTTTTTCCTTTATCTAAAATAAAAATATAAGTAAAAAGGTCTCCTTTGAAAAAGCGATTATTTCATATTTTTATTCAGCTCCGAACAATTCCATACTAAGCTCCATTGAAGGGCCTTTATAAAAGGATTTAAACTAAAAAAGTGAAAATACTCGTCGCAATTCAATGATGGGATTTGGCCGGATTTTATCGGATTATAGTGTAACTTTGCGAATAAACAAATGATTTTCAATGAACAGGTAAAAAATGAACTCTTTCACTCCGTTGGTAATAGTTATCTTCCACCTTTTGACTTTGAACAACGGCCTGAAAAATCACACATTGATTTAGCTTATCATGTGGTAAACTCTCTGTAACATAACAAAAATACAACTGTATTTGTTTCATTGTGAATAACCTAACCGTATTTTTTTTTTTAAAAAAAAACGACTTTCGGGATCACGCCACCTCTCAAGATAGAATCCATCAAGCCGTCTAGGTTACAGAGCGTGCCAAAGAAATATAGGTACATACGAGTATGTCGTGGGCAGATCATAGAATTGATCATTTCATGATATGGCCGACCATTTCATGAAATGGAAAATATCCGCTGATCACAACATGACATGGTCTGGCCAGATCAATGAATACATCAGCGTTTGATGATATACAGCTAAACGCACGGCTATTTCTTGAAATGGTCAAGCATTAGTGATCATATCGTAAAAATATTACATTATCCACCGTTAGAGGCGCTGAAATCTTTTTGTTTTTGTAATGCATCATGGCGGCGTACAATTATTAATAGATAAAAAAAAGGCTATTAATAATGCGCCAATTGAAGATAAAATAGAAGTTAAATGTCGTTAGACACGAAACTACGATATTTTTTCGAAAGTCAATCAAAAACGAGCGCAACGTAAAAGTTGAAGTTTGGAAAGTATTTCATACGTTACCGGATATCAATCTTAAAAGTTAAGTATTTAAAATGTATAATTTATCTGTTAACCAAGATTACTCAGATTTAACGAAGCCAGTGTCTTTTAGACGTATTTTTAATTTTTATGAAACCTTTGATATCATGGGAACCCTACATTAATGATATGGCCGAACGTGGATGGACATATCATTAAACGTTGACGTTGACGTTGATATGGTCAGTTATAGATAATGGTCGGCCACATCATGAAATGATCAATTCTATGATCTGGCCACGTACCTATATTTACAGGTACCTATATTTCTATACACTTGAAAAATATAGCCCTCCTTCTGGCGCACTCGGGTAATAAGATTGACGCCCGCGCTTTCATCCCAATGTGAGTATTATACAATTCGCCCTAGTCGAAGTTAGCGTAGCTTTCTAACTTTGATCTATTATTGGCTGAAATTAACTGATTTGCCTTATACCCGTATTCGTATTATTATACCCACGGCAACTATTATCGAATCTCTGCCCACGGCGGTGGTGTGACGACGATACCTAACTGACAAACGACGGCTGATTAATTCTTATTTAATTTGTTAACAACCCATATCGTCCCCACTGCAGGGGCACGGGTCTCTTACCATACTTCGGGAAGGTTAGGCCATACTCCATACACGGGGGCCAAGTCCGGATTGTTGGAGGTTGTGGGGCTAGTGGTCAACCCCAGTGTTAGAAGTTTTCAAGCCAACTATAAGGCCTCCGATATAGCTTAACCACTGCCATCTAGTGATAGCAGTCGGCACCAACGGCTTAGCGTGTGCCTTACGAAGCACGGAAACGGTCGACGGCCACTAACAGTCAAACCCATCCAGGTCATTACCGTGTCTGTAGTCAGTTAACCTGCGTGACGCAAGCCGCACTAGGCCACGACCACTTCACTTATTTAATTTAGAGTTTTCTAATAAACTAACCGGGGTTTAAAAAGACCATTCCCGAAAGTGAACAACTTTCCCCAACAAAATTCATACTGAATTTTCAGAACTCTCCATACAAAATAGGCTGATTGGCTGATCAATTTACGTATATGAAATTTCCAAAATATTTTTGCATTCATAGCAAAAGCTGTTCAGTTTCATGAGTAGACACAGTGTTCAAGATTCCGGTATTGATCATTTTGCACCCTAAAACCAGATACAAGTTATATTTTCTCTGCTAAAATACAGTATTTAACCATTTCCTTCTATAACCATCTCACGTTTGCGTGAACTGTTTATAATTTTCACAGCATAGTCGGTAAGCAAAGATTAATTGTGCTGTCAAAATGTGTACGGGGTTATAATTAAAAATAATGCGTATTGTAGCAACATTATATTATGTTACGGAACTTACCATAATAATGTCTAATGTCTAATAAATTAGTCGTTTCAAGCCTCTCGCCGTAAGTTTAAATTAGGAAGTAGTGCCTGGTAGTGCGCTTAACAGCCCGCTCTAGTAATATGTAAATGTAAGTCTATGGCGTAACTTTTATGACGACGACACGACATTACCAAAGTTCAGTATTTTAAACTGTACCATCTATAGGTTTCTTATGAAATACCTGCAAAAAATTTAACCATGATGGCTTCGCCTCATCAAACTGAACAACTTTCCTCAAAAAATCTATACTCAATTCGCATAACAATTTTGGTCTTTTTATACTAACTAATTGTTCCAGTTATTGTTTAACTGATCCGCCAGTTTTGTATGGGAAGTCCAAAATTTTTGAGAATTGAGTATAGGTTCCACGGGGAAAGTTGTTCAGTTTCATGAGTAGACGTCACAGTATTTTTTTTTAGGTTTTTTAGAAGTTTTATCTAGTATACAGGCTGTAGAAAGATCACTCCCGGAAACTTTAACAGGTGTTCTACTTATGAAACTGAACAACTTTTATTATTGAATTTATACACTGAATTCGAAATTTTTATACGACTTTTGATACAAATTGATCAGCCAATCAGCCAATTTCGTACGGAGAGTGTAATCTTTCTTTTGAGAATTCATTATAGCGTCGCCTGAGAGTGAAAATCTCGGGAATGCAAAATTGCTAATTTATCTCTTATAACTATATTTGTACCTTTTAATGAATTTAAGACAATAATTCTAAATGAATTGTAGAAGCATCTGAAACCTCATCAAATTTCCTAATGAATTCACACTTTAGGGTACAAACTGTAGTAGTAAAAAAAAAATTCGACGAAGTCGGCCCACATAGGCAGAATTGGCGAGAGACTAGAGCGTCTTCCTTCGGGAACTCGTGCGTTCTGGTCTCTGGCCAAAGCTGTCCAGGGGACTTTTTGCGCGCCATCATTTCCACCACTGCACATGGGAAATGAATCAATGGCCCACGACGCAAAAGAGAAAGCCGATCTTCTAAGCAAACTCTTTGCGTCCAACTCGACATTGAATGACGAGGGAAACGAGCCGCTGACCATACCGCGGCGCAAGAGCTGTATGCCGGATATCCGGTTCCACCAACGCTCAGTGCGTAAAGCACTTTTTTCCCTCGACATTCATAAGTCAAGTGGGTCCGATGGAATCCCTCCTATCGTGTTAAAGGTGTGTGCTCCAGAGTTAGCTCTAGTTTTAACGTGCCTTTTTCGGTTTTCCTACTCTTCTGGTGTAGTCCCGAACTCATGGAAAACAGCTTTGGTACACCCGATACCTAAAAAAGGTGACGGCTTGAATCCGTCCAACTACAGGCCGATAGCCATAACCCCCTTATTCTCAAAGATAATGGAGTCCATTATCAATAGCCAGCTCCTTCGGTATCTAGAGGACCACCAGCTGGTTAGTGACCAACAGTACGGTTTCCGTAAGGGCCGGTCCGCTGGTGATCTTCTTATCTACCCATCGTTGGGCACAGGCGATCGAGACTAAGGGGGAAGCATTGGCGGTTAGTTTGGATATAGCGAAGGCCTTCGATCGGGTCTGGCACAAAGCATTTCTTGCGAAGCTTCCTTCTTATGGGCTTCCCGAGGAATTATGCAAATGGGTCACTAGTTTTCTTGCAGACAGAATCATAAAGGTTGTAGTCGACGGTGCATGCTCAGATTCTATGTCTGTGAATGCTGGTATCCCTCAAGGTTGTGTGCTTTCGCCTACACTGTTCCTTCTGCATATCAATGATATGCTGCAAATCAGCAGCACTCATTGTTAAGCGGATGACAGCACACGTGATGCCTTCTATACCGGCTGTGCCAACATTTCTCGGGAAAACGTTATCGAGAGCCGAAACAAACTTGTGCCGGAAATTGAGGACTCTTTAAAGAAAGTCTCGGGGTCGGCTTAATTTGGTCCAATTTAACCCCACTAAGACACAGGTTTGCGCGTTCACTGCGAAGAAAATGCCATTTGTCGTATTACCTCGTTTTGAGTACACTCCCCTTAGTGCCTCAGCTAAGTTCTATTTGATCCCTAGGTTGAGTACCCGCCAGTACGGATTCATGCCGCAACGAAGCACCGAGGACTCCCTCTATGATCTAATGCAAAACATCCGCAGGAGTCGAGGATCGTGGGATCGATTTCCACCCAGGGGTCTCTTATTTCCACCTGTACTGCTTTGCGTAAAACTATGATAAATTAACGATGGGCTTGCTATTACGGAACGGCGGACTTGATTTTTACTCATTTTTTGCAAAGTAATATAGAAATCGATATCGGTTAATAATTCTTAAAAATTCGATGATTTTTTTTTGTCCCTTATTTTTTTCTAGATACCAGACCAAACTACAAGTATATCATTTTTACACAGATTTAAGCCTATAAATGGTAAAGCTTACCCATGGTAAACAAAAAACAACTGATTGAATTGAACGAAGAAACAAAAATTAACAGTCCTGGCACAAAATTATTCAATTTCATGAGCAAAACTCCCAGTTATAAAGCGTCCAATACCTACTTAGTGCAGGGTCCTCCTGATACACCTTGTGCTTTCTAAAAAAACTGAACAACTCTCTCCGAGAATTATAAGATGATCGAATAAACTCTCGATCAAAAAAACACTAAAAAAACACTCAAAGTAATAAGGAGTAATTAGACCGCTTTAAAATGTACTAACTGATGTCTAACGAACTATTCAGACTATTAATTAAAATCGTACAATATTTCACGCAGCTCATATTTTTTAATTTAACTTTGGGAGGATTAATAGACACATTGTTAATAATCGGTTGATTTTTTATGGAAACTCATTTTTTTTAGTTTATGTATAAAAACATTTGGGTGTGTGTGCTGTTCAGTTTCATGATAAGCACCTCCCATTTCCTGTTTATCAGAAAAAAAAACTCATCTACATTGTATAAAGGAACGAATACGGAACCCTATGCTTGTTCAACTTACACTTGGCAATATTTTTTTTTCGGTTTGTCCCAACAAAGACCCATGTACACAAAACTATCGCATTTTACGAATCTCTTTTGTAGGGAATACTTAAGCCGCTAAAAGTCTCATGTCATTATCCCTACATTAACTCCCAGTCAGATCTGAGTCGCTTGAATGGATTCCTATGCCTCTACAGAAGAGCATTTAGTTGTTTTTATAATGCTCAAAGAAATCCTCTCTGCCTCATTTAATGAGATCAATCTATCACATAGTAATCAGTCAGTCACAAACGCCATTGTTTAGAAGAAAATTATTGTTAGGAAATAGCTGTATTTCTTTATTTTCAGACTTTCTGCAATAAATTCGAGTAGATAATTGATAAATAGAAACTTTTTTATATCTGCTACCCAAGAGGAGAACAGACAATGTGCGAATCCGGGAATTGACTGCATGAAAAATAAATTACGAAATATTAATGACTAAACAGATCTTTAATTGTAATCGTTAAAAAACTCAATCACTTTAATTTTCATTAAATTTTCAATTTTTAATTTATAAGTATTTCCTAATTAGTATGCAAACGACTATTTTGTACAATGACGACATCGTACAAAATTTCGAACATTTTTAGCAAAAATGCCGTTTTTGACATTTCATAAAAAGTAACTCAAATGACTAGCAGTCAACTATCGGATTTATTTTTATCACAGCTTAGAAAACGAAGTAACTACCAGCTACCTAGGTAATTCTCGTCCTAATGAAATTCCCTGTGACATCTATCTGGTCCTAATATCACTCCCCCTTTCCCTTTATAACTGGTTCCAAATCGAATAATCTCCTTCGAAGCAGTTTCGTTCGAGCTGTATCACTGAGAATTAGGTAGGCGTTCTACTCACAACGCCATTTTGTAATAAGAATTAAACTCATTTGAAATAACAACGTTTCATCGAAATTACTAATTTCGAAACAAAACTCTTTCTAATTAATTAAAAATTATATACCTATATTTGGAACTGCAAGATCCGACTGTGGTTTTGAATTCTTATTTTTAGAATATGCTCGAATGTTTCTATGTGTAAACCAAGGAGTTTATCATTTACTTGAGCGCTACCTGGCCATCTTACATAAAGAATAAAATTATGAAATCTAAATATTATCGCCAAGCATCACTTTTAACAATGTTGATGTGTTCTGGCATAGAAATAAGGTCGCCAATTATTTCCCAATTGCTTTGGCATTCTTAAGTACCTCTAAGGCCGTTTCCATCTTCGACATTTTCCATCTATCACTTACACCAGGTGAGACGATGCCAGAAATTATAGAATTCTCATTATGAAAATGCCACATTTTTTTGTAAATTATTATTTATTATTATTATTTGGGGGGGTAACCCCTTTACCCCCAAATAATAATAATAAATATTAAAGGACCAAAGGAGGGCCCTATTGGATCACTTCGACCTGGGTAGATCTATTGTGATCACTGCCCCTGTTATATTATATTCTCAAGGCCAATAGTTCTGATGAACTGTAGGATGCACTTGGGATCGAGTTCCCTAATAACCTCTGGAGTTACCATCGGTCCACCTAGAGATCGGCTTCACTACTCTCTCATACTCTGCGAGTGCCTCAAGGCATATGAAGAGGAGTTTCTTCTTCCTCGAGGCAGAATCGGCACCCGTCCGTATCTGAAAGCTTCATTTTATTGAGGTGTTTGTTAAGCTGTTTATAAAACTGTAAATACTGACACATCCATCACTTGTCATTCTTTCTATTGCAAATCTAGTCAGACAAAACATAAACGACTTCACATTAAACAGCGACATACATTCGCATAACACCAGAAAACAACACGAGCTGAGGGTCCCTTGATGCAGGCTTAAAAAGTCACAAAAATGCATCCAATTTATTGGTCCGAAAATCTATAATGCCATCCCAAGTAGCATTAGGGAAGCAACAAGCTACTCTCAGTTTGTGTCAAAATTAAAAGAGTTCCTGATCGGTAACGCGTTCTATACCGTAGACGAATTTCTCGAGACACACGAAAATAAACAACGTATTTAAAAATAAATTCTTCGCAACATTTAATACACGACAAAACCTTGTAAAATAACATTTTATGTAATATTTGATAATTAAAATAATATTGAATAATTATAACTTAATTTTATATAATAAGTGACATGTAATGAATAATATTATGAATAAATATTGAATTGAATTGAACTGAAGCTTGCAGTAGCCAGTTGGAGTTCTGACTAGAATCCTAAGTCCTAGTGCAGCATTCTTCGCAGCCCATTCCTGCAGCATTCTTCTTCCGGTGCAACGAGGCACTTCCACTATTAGTTCGGGTCCAATAGCTGGTGCCTCTGCTCCGTTCCTAGCTAGCTCATTTGCTATTTCGTTTCCCATGATGCCACTGTGCCCAGGCACCCAACATAAGGTGACTTTGTTGTGCCTTCCTAGCTGATTAAGTGTATTAGCTCACTCAAGGGTAAATTTTGAATCAATCTCGTGTGATTTCAGTGCCATAAGGGCAACCTGACTATCCGAGCATATGATTATGTTTCTATTTTCTCATTTATTGTTAGATATTCTATATCTCTTATTATTGCGTACATCTCTGCCTGAAATACCGTCGCATGCGAGCCTAGACTGTATGACTGCTTCTTCGTCTCCGAGTCTCCTCCGCATACTCCAGCACCGGCAAAACCCTCTTTTTTGGAACCGTCTGTGAACCAGATGAGGTTACCAGATTTGAGAGTTTCGGAAACCGCACAGTTCCACTCGTCCCTACGCGGTACGTGAATCGTGTACAGTTTGTTGAAACTGTACTCCTTTAGGAGAACATCGGATGGCATGGCCAGTACTGAGCTTGCAATGAGTGCATCAAAGAGATCCCTCATTACCACTGATTGCCAGACTGTCCTGCCACCGTCCATAGCACGCAGCATGGCCTTCCTGGCCTCCTTCTGTACTTGGATGTGCAGCGGTTTGAGGTTTAAAATAGCCTCTAGTGCTGCAGTGGGAGTTGATGTGATGGAATTTGTAGCCATTCGACAAGGAATTCTTTCTTCAAGGAATCTTACTGTGCCACGCTGCACATCCGTAGGCAATCAACATTTGTACATTGAATTAATTATAAATTTTCGATATTCAAATATTCGACTTAACAATATTCAAATAAAACAGCCTATACTAAGCAGCTAGTACAAAAGATAGGCCAATAGGCGCCTGAAGCCCTGAATTAAGTTTTTCGTAATTCCGATAAATTTCCCTCCCTTTTCTTCCATTCTGTAACGGAAATGTCAATTAAGTCAGATTACTTGCTTAATTATTTGTCTCTCTTGAGCTACTTTACTGTCACAGTTAAACAAAGGATTGGAAAACAAAACGAGATTAAGTTTAAAATCTCAATTGTTTTAACTCAATTAGAAAAAAGAGAACAAAAGGATAATAAAAGAATAATGTTAAGCACTCAAGTAAGTTAATCTGTCACCGTAAAATCGCGCAATACGTTTCTTTACGAAAAACCGAAAGATATCGATATCAATAATCGATGTTTCTTAATTCAAGGTTAAATCACACATATTCATCGTAACAAAGAGTTTTTGTGATACATGGGTAATACTCAGAAAATAGCAGATTTGAAATTTTAAAATCACAAAAAAGAATTTACATTTACCAACCAGCTAATTTATGGATTCAAAATAGGTCCCATGTATCATGACCTAACATTCTTATGACATTATTTTTGTGTATTTGTGTGTGTTTGTGTATTTTTAAAAATGTTTTTGTTCATTCAGTACAAAATAAGTAAAGTTCTAATACTGATTTTTAAGATTTTAGTAATTTAATTTAATTTGTACTAAATAAACCTTTTAAATACTACAGAATAATTATTTTTATCATTTCACTGAACAAATCTAGAGATTTGATCATAGCTAGATTTCATAAGGGAAATGACAAAATCCTTTTTTTATTTTAACATCCTCGAAATTTGATCAAATCCCTGATTTTATCATATTCCTGCGACATAAATACCGAGAGCTTTCATCAGTACTCTCTAGAAATAATCTAAGGCGGAAGAGTAGCCTTCGTAGAACCACAAAGAACCAAAGAATACTCAATAATTTAAGATGCATAACTCACCTCTCCCGCCAATTAACGTGACGTGATGTAACGTGAAAAGTGGCAATTTGTCGGCACTTCGCCCTCCATCCACCATCCCGCTTCTCCTACATGTTAGAAAAGGAAACAAGTAGTAGGCACATCTTTCGGTCGACTTGTATGGAGTGGCAAGATGCTAGTTTTGGTCCCTTAACTCAGCGGTTCCCAAAAGGTGTTCCGCGGAACCGAGAGTTAGGCCTTATTGTGAGTAGCTACACAGGAGACACGCTGCTTTTTATCGATCAGTTCGGTATAATTCGGTACCGATCTGTGCAACAGATAGTATTCCTACTCTTTGGCGCATACGATACAAACATACCGTGCACAAAATTCAAACTCATTTAATTCAAACAGGAATGAGTTTTGGATAAGACTTAAAGATGAATATTCCCTTTGGCACGGTAGGGTTCCGCCAAAAAAAAATAGATTAATTAGGGTTCCACCGCAAAAAAAAATGGGAACCGCTGCCTTAACTATCCGGGTTTGACAGGTCTACCCCAAGCAATAAAGCCGAAATTATCGTAAACTTTAGGATACATATCATATCAGAAAACCATTACATCAAACAGGCCTATGGACATATGGCACCAAATGAAGGCCACTTGACTGCGATCGGGACCTTTCAATTGAATTACAAAGGAAGTAAAAATGGCGATGTCTTCACATTTGTATAAATACACGTGTACTTAAAAAAAAAACTGCAAAAGAAGCTATGAAGTGTGAAGAAATCCAGCCCTGAAATGGTTCTAGCCGCACGCAAATGTTTTCAACTTTGAATAGTTAGCCTCCAGTATGTTGGCATTGACCGATAATTATCTAATGGGACGTGAACTCATTCAACTAATTCTGAGGCCGTGTCGTTTGGTACCAACTTCAGGGTTGGTACCAAACGACACGGCCTCAGCGTTAATTGAATGCCTCTTATAAAGCCTGATATGATTATTTATACCTATCTAGGGACAAACATAGTAGGAATATTTTTAATGGTGGCAAAGTTTTGGCGGCCCACCTGATGGAAAGAGGCAACCGGGGGCCAGAGGGCTATCAGTATTATGTTGCCGATCCTTGAGGGCTAAGATGAAGTTCGTATACCAGGAACGACTGTCTATCTCTCTAAACAGCGGCGAACAACAAACCGGTAGATTAAACCAAGCACGTTACTTACCCATTCGAATCTAGCAGCCATACCTAAACAATTATTATTACCATAGAGTATAAAGTAAATACATTCAAAGAATTTATCACCAGTCAAGAGATGGGTTGGTTGCCGGGACTCTGTAACGAGCACACGTCTGCTGAGTTAATTTTTCAATTATTTCCGTTTTAGAGTAGTTCCGACGTTATTTTTGTGATGGGGAAATAGCTTTAATTCAGATTCAGTGATAAGTAGTCATAAGAAGAGGATTAACTCGTGGAGCGTCTTTAAGTGCCCATCACCCTTAGAGCCGTGACTTTCACTTAACATTGACGTTTCGCCATTTTTTTTAAGTTCTCCCATTTTTCACTAGACATTGGCAAAACCACTCTTCATAATAGATGAGATGTGAATTCCAAATAGAAAAATAGAATAGAGTAGTCACGAGATGCCACTGTTAACGAATATATCCTACTGATCCCTGAAGCTGTGTTAAACGTAATTTGTGATTGGATTGTAATATTGGTAATACAGCTAATAGAGGCGCGGATTACAGGGGTCAAAATAAATTCCCTCTACTTGATAGCCAATAAATTTTCAAAAATTGCATGATGATATCCCTAAAAATAAATCCCCTAGGGTTCATGATATTGGGGCGATGGCAAGGGTATAAATTATCATATTTCGTTTATTACTTGTTACTGTGCAGACTGTGTAGTAAAATGGGTATAGGACACATCAATTTTAGGTTCTTACATCTTATCATATAGAATCACTTTTGTTCTACAAATGTTCAACTAACGTTAGAAAGCTGCCAAATCTAGCTGAACGCTATGGGGTGTATAGACACCCCATAGGGGCGGCGGTAATCGCTTACCATCAGGTGATCCGTCTGCTCGTTTGCCTCCTGTCCCATAAAAAAAAGGTACAGATAATTAAATATTAATATGGGTTAGCTATAACCTGCTATAACCGCTAATGAGCTGCGTATTAAATAACTCTCTCCCCGAGAAACCCACACTGAAGTCTTATTTTTTTACCATTTCATACAAATCAATTTGCTCATCGACCAAATTTGCGGCGAACATTTGTTGTTCCTTGGGGAGAGTTGTTCAGTATTATGAGTTGTGACGTCCGTTTAAGTTTTCGAGTGGGGAAATTTTATTACATCCTGTATTTTCAGTAAAAATTACAATAAAATACAATACGTTAAGCGTTTATTCCAAAACACAAATAGGTAAGTCGTCTTTTTTTAATTTAACCCAATAAAAGCGAGTCTGTAGCTATGTTTCTTTGTTTCAATTTCATGCCTAAACTGCTAAACGGATTTGAATGTATACTAGGTATTAGATATGTAAGTCAAACGCTGCATTAACATATTGGCAAATTTTTATCTTCGAAAAATGCATGGTTCCTGTAGGATAGCTATTGTTCATTTTTAATTTGTCTCAAAAAAGACATCGCGGCCTTCGTGGTAAAAGTGTCATTTTGTAGTAAAGGCGATCAATGGGTGAAAGTAAAGCTTGATTCTGAAAAACTTTTCGTCAGGAACATTCATAGAATCTTCAAGAAATGAGCGTTTTCCCATATCAAAGGCCGGCAACGCACTTGTGACTCCTCTGGTGTTGCGGGTGTCCATGGGCGGCGGTAATCGCTTACCAACCGATTACCAATCGGTGATTCGTCTGCTCGTTTGCCACCTCTGCCATAAAAATAGAAATCGGTTAGCAGTATGAACAAGTTTGAACGTATACTTCACTAAAGATAAATCAAAATTATTTCACAATTTCACTACATGCGTTTCTTGGAGAATGTCATTCAGTTCTGTGAGTTCAAGAACTTATATTAAGGACCACATATAAAACTAGTGATAATCCCATGAACAGAGCATAAACTAGATTTCTGAGCGTTCCAAACTAATAAAAGGCTAGGCAATAACAAAACCTTTACCCAACATTGAGTTTCAAGTTTATTTTCCATTCATACTGGGAATATCTCAAATGGCCATCTATAAAAAAGGGAAACCTACTTTTACGCACTGATAGGGTGTACCGAGTTAAACCCGGGAGATTCGTCGCAGAGAGAGGTTTTATCAGATTCTTTATCCAAATGCGAATATATATCGAGTGAAAAGAGGTTGTCTACAGCCAGAAATTTAGTAACCTTTTATATACAGAAGAAGAAATATAATAGTCGTGAACAATTTTACTTTAAACGTAACACAATTTGAACTTTTACCACCCTCAACCGTAATCCTACTAATACACTTCCGGACACATCTATCGGCCCACCTAGCATTTAATTAAAAGTAAATGTTAGGTTAAGTAAAAAGCTTTTATGTAATTTTGAAGCCGGCACAAATTAAAACTCAGGAATAACCTATGGTCTATAGCTAGTTATCTATAGGCTATTAAAACTTTAAATCCTATGTGGGCCGATAGATGTGTACGGGATTATATTATATATGGTAATAATAATATTATATATAAATGTGAAAGTTGGGATGTTTATATGTTTGTTATTCAATCACGCAAAAATGACTGAACGGATTTGGATAAAGTCACACATACAGTCTTATAACTTTGATTAACATATAGGATACCTTTTATCCCGGAAAACTCAACGTTCCTGGAGAAATAGCTAGAAATCGAAATTCGACATGTAACTCTAGATTCACTCGGCAATTCACAATTTCCATACACTCTGTATACGTTTATTGAATTTCCTTACAGCAGTGTAACATTGGCATTCGGTTATCCGATGTGAGATACTCGAAATGAATGCTAAGTAAGTGCTAGTATTCCTTTAAAGCGGATGCTGATAGAAAATTTAATTTATTTCAGGCGACACCTTTCAGTAATTTATGTCTTGCTCAACAAAGGAAAACATATATTGTATGTATAAACGTATTTCGCAGTATAATAAGAAAAACCGTATTATCACAAGAATGTGATGACTGGAAAACACATACCTACTGTGTAAAAACTAAGAATACAAAACCAAGAGACGGAACTCCGTGCCGTGAATTGTGGGACCAGACAATCTAATCTTCCTTACCGTCTGTCTATCCGTTTGTAAGACTGTTTTATTTGTAGTTTTTTTTACACAGTAAGAATATACTGACTGTAAATCTAGTTGGCGTCATATTTTAATCAGTGCTTCTACTCCTGATTCTGATCAACCTTCCCCAAGGAATCCATGGTCAAATCACAAAAAAAATTTTGGACTCTTCATACTAATTTGGCCGCTCGGCTGATCGATTTGTATGAAGAGTCCAAATTATTTTTTGCAATTTGCCGGTGGGTTCCTTGGGGATAGTTGATCAGAATCAGGAGTAAAAGCACTGATTAAAATTTAACGCAATACTTGATGTACATCCTGTATACATATTAACTCTATAAAGATACAGGGAAAAAACCAAATAAATCTTCCACGGACTTTAACGGACAATTTACACCGATCCAACTTTTATTCATCTTCCGTCAAAGTGTTAGCTACAATAGTCTTTTACGAAAAGGGGTCAAAATTTACGTTTTTATGTCATTACATTATTGTCATTTTATGATGGCATATCACTTTTCTTTTTATGGCGGACTTATCCGGTCCGGGACCTTTATTAAGATTAGTCAGGCGAACGCAAGCCTATAAAGATTATTGAAAAGTTCGCACTAGTAAAAAATAAAAAACTAGCTTTTTGTAAGAACAACACTAAATAAAAGACAATTATTCTAAGTTTGTATAAATGTATGTTTGTGACACTTAGCTCTTAAATACATATTTTTTTAATTTATTTGATTACAGGTGGACCGATGACCAGATAAAAGGTCGTGGGTACCTGCAGGATGCGGCAGTGCAAGACCGTTCTGTGTGGAAATCCTTGGGGGAGGCCTTTGTCCAGCAGTGGACGTCTTTGTCTTTTGGCTGATGATGATGACGATGATGTTCCGTCTTCAATTCTATCATCACTTAACATTATGTGAGTCAAACGCTCCCAACATACCTACTCAATAAAAAAATATAAAAACATACATATCTTTATGAAGAACAGAATAACAGAGTAACTGATGCTTTATTGTGCGATATTATAAAAGTCGAAAACACGGTTTGAAGTACCAGTAAGTTCGTATAACACAGTTCGTGTGAATTTTTGATTCTACGACACTGCTGAGATTGCAAAAGAAATTACTTTTGTATGAGATTATTTTTTTGTAACCTCGTAGAACTAAAGTTGTTCAGTAACATAATTTCTTTAACTGGATTTTATTATAGTGGTGGTTTGATAAAAACGATTCAGTAGTTCTCGTCTCCGTGGTTCAGTTGATTTTAAGTTTACTTACTATTATAATTTTATTTTCAAAAATGTTTCGTTTGTTCCACTAGGCTCAACTACGAGGCTCAACTGGTTGAGTTGTTAATTTTAATTTGAAATCGGATAATAGTTTCAGAAGTTTACCGGAGAATTCGATCCATTCCTTTATAGATTTATCGTCAGGAGTTGCTAGATGATACTCGTACCATTCATATTGTGTTCTTTTGGGTTATTATCATCTACCCAACTGATGAAGTTACTTTTTTCAGATTATGTATGTACCTCTATTTCATTATTACAGCCTGAAGCCAAAACTTAAGTATTTATGTTCAGATTTACATAGGATGATATAGGGTTACTTTTGTTTTGTTACATAAATAAAGTTATTTTTAACTCAGCTCAGAGAGAAACCGTTGATAAGCCTAATTACATCTGTAATACACAGAGTACAAGGCACACTCTCTGTATCTCTCTGGCCCATGAAGCCTGTTATTCGAGCACGAGCTAATTCAAACCCATTTGGCAGACACCAGCCTCGAATTAGGCATACGTATTTACTAAGCTAATGAGGGATTCCACTGTGCTTACGGAGCTGGAGATAACAGAGTTGATCATAATATCCTGTTCAAAGTAACCAAGGTTTGTTTTAAAAATACTTTTAAAATATTTGTGATAATTTGTGTGTGCGTGTGAGTTTGTAAATACGTGTTTAGTGTGTGTGTGTGCGCGTGCGCGTGTGAGTGTGTAAGTACGTATTTAGTGTGTGCGTGCGTGTGTGCGTGAGTGTGAGTGTGTGCGTGAGTGTGAGTGTGTGAGTGCGTGTGTAGGGCTAAATTCAAAATAAATGTTCAAGCAAGTACCTTTTTTTTAATGTCTTCGAAATGCTGTAACCCTGCCAATTCATTCGCTTATTTTTAGGAGGCACTAAACCCCTGTCAATGTGTCACGCTAGGGCGCAATGCAGGTAACAGCAGCCTATATGAGGGACACCTATTTATTTATTGGAATTCTCTTTGTGGAGTCAGCTTACTGTCCTACATCTATCCCGTCTCATTACATAATATCAAGTGGTAACGTATTTGACATACTGACAGGTTGCCTATGATATTTTGAAAAATAATCATTCCGCACAGTTATTACTTTTTTATTTTTTCAAATTATCATTACATAAGCGCGCGACTACAGTTGTGCGCTGGTTAAGGAGTACACTTTATTCTTCTTACTCAGTAAACTTACATGGAGTAGTTATACGTACTATAGCAAAGTTATTTATTCTTACTACTCGTAAGAAGCTATGTATTTAATTCATTTTGTTATTACGTTCCACAGACTTTACGCTCATTTTTGGCTCATTCTCTCAAAATTTGCTAATCGTTCATAACCTCTTTCTCCTCTTTGCGTTGATATAACATGGAAGCAGATTTATTTTGTAATATCGTTAATAACCCATGTCGTCCCCACTGCAGGGGCACGGGTCACTTCCCATGCGTCGAGAAGGTTAGGCCATATTCCACACACGGGGACCAATACCGGATTGGTAACATACCTACCCTTTGGTTTTTTTCATAAAACCTAAATTGATGAATTATTTTACTAATATTAATAGCTATAGAACACCTAGCAGTTTAAACAATAAAAATACATTAGATAATTTATTGATATTTTCTTAAAATATAATACAAACGGTAGATGATAATCATAAAACTAATTACCTTTGCCCAATCAACCTATCAATCTATAATTGGAGTAAAAAAGCTGCTCTCCCAATAATTGAGCAGTTGATTTTCAAACAAAGGAAAGAAAAGTAAAAGTTTTCTCAGATTACATAGTATCCTTGCGAAATGTTACTTATGTAGTTGCTTAGTTTTATAAGTAACGTGTACAGTGCACTAAAATTAAAGGGTAGCCGTGCCATCTAGTACTATTTATACTTTTAGTTGCACGAGACAGTGGTGTCGATTCGGTGTTTATGTTTACGATTAAAATTATTTGACAGGACTAAATTTATCCTCTAAAACTTACCCGGTCCTTATCTTTTCGATGTAGAAATAAAAAGACAGATCACTTAAATTAAGTTTTCACGATGAAACTTATTTGACAGGATTAAACTTAATTTAAGTGTTCTGTCTTTTTCTTTCTAAATCCAAAAGACAAGGACAGGACGCTTAAATTTAGTTTAGTCCTGTCAAATAAGTTTAATCGTAAACACCGAATCGACACCATTGTCAAATAAGTTTAATTGTGAAAACCGAATCGACTCACATACCTACAATTCAGCAAATAAAAAGTGGCACTGTATTGTTATTTCTGTCAATTTAGGCATCCCTAGTGTCTTATTTATGTCTGCTTTATTATAAAAGGGTTTATAAGTGAGTTCTATTTTTCTACACTGAAACGTCGGAGCGTCGAGTCTGAGCTTTTTTTTGTATGTCTTGGAAAAAATGCGAACTATGAGGAACTATGTCACACGTGTTCAATTAAAATTAATGTTAGTAATTTCCTCTTAATTTTTAACACTCCCAGTTTTCCTGCTAAACGGAAGTAGACGTTGATAACCGTGCCATTTGTGGCACTAACCAAATAATACTACAGGTATTTATTTTCCGCCTTTCGCCAACGACCAACGCGACATTTTAATTTCCGCCAGAAGGTTGGCATTAGTTGGCATGACCCACATTTTGTAGACTAAAGACCTAATAAGTCTCACATATCGTTAAATGTTAAAATTCCCTGAAAGAATTGGCCTTTATTGAACCTTAAAATAAACAGCTTTATTCTAATGAAACTTGACCTTTCTGGCTTGACCCTTTATTTTATTTATTTTATTTTATTTTATTAGAATTTAACACACCAACAGATTACAGTTGATATTGTTTGTGAATGTTTTCTGTGTATGTAACTGTATTTTTGTAAGTGTCTGTACTTCTGTACACAATAAATTGTAAAAGAAATAAATAAACTTTTTAAAACACATTTATATGCAAAACGCTACGATATACATTTGAATAAGTTCATAGTATACTACAAGGCTTGCCTTGCAAAGCATTTTTGAGCCCGTGCTACCTGCCACCATCTTATGTATATCTTATCTAAGACTTGCCGTCAAGCATAATTGTTAACAGAATTCATGACTGTGTTTCGACATAAATACATATAAGATAGCCAGTTCCTCATTGCATTGGGGAATCTTGGTAAGCCTGTTTCCATCTTATGCATCATCATCACTTACCACCAGGTGAGATGATGCCAAGGGCTTACCAATTGTAGATAAAAAAGTATTTATCTAATATAAATTACCTTTGCAATTTTTCTATTGATTATTATCAAAAGGAACGTTTTTATAGTAAGGGTAGCTAACCCTTAAATCTCTCTCATACATATTTAAGTCCCGCGGTTTTAAATGCTCCTCTTACTAGCAGATGATTAATGTACCTTCGAGATGGAGTAAATTATTAATGGGAAGCGCAGAAACCTCTCCAGGTTCATTAAATTCAAAGATACCGTAAAGGGAATCTTGCTTCAAATGAGCAAAGAAATATTACGTAAATAAAATAAGTAGGTACTTACGTGACTGCCGGCTATTCAATAAGTTATGAATGTTATGATGAAATGCTGAATCTAAAGAAATATAATACTTACCTTATTCAGCAAAGATATTAAGGCTTATACATATAGAGGGTGTCTAGTATATAGTGGATAATTTTTTAACGGCTGATACGCAATATAAGAGTTCATGGCGGTTCCAAAAAACAAGAATTAAGACATATAATAATTGCATGGTTCTCGAGAAAAAAACTTTTTTTTTTTTAAATCAATGAAATTGGCTGTTGGATAAATGACGGCTGGCCTGCACACTGTACATCGAGAGTGAGGAGATGCTTGAATATAAAAGTTGCCCAGTGTAGCGGACGCATGGGCCTCCACGATCTCCGGATGTGAACCCATTGTTTTTTTTTTTACTGGGGGTGCCTGAAGGAAATGATATACAAAAAGCCCTAGAGAAATAAGTAACCGTGGCTATACGCGAAGAATTAAACGCTCTTTCATTAGGATATGCAAATCGTGTATATCTAACAGCAATCTAGCAGCTGCGTTTATTCGTTCTCGAAGGTGCTGATGTTTCCGATGGTCTTTTTGTACACCAAGCACCCCCAGTTATAATCGCTTGTACTTGAATTTTAATTCCATTAAAAACATCTCGACGCAACCACTCCTCAACAACAGCCCTCCAATTGGTATGGTAATGCAAGCCACAGCAGCACAGCAGTTTAGATCGAAGTTTAGCAGGACCAACGCAGCCGTCCGATCGAGCTTCCTGGTTCTGCTGCTTTACTCCGAAGCCCATCAGGTTCGCAACCAGTTGACGCCGCCGCCGCATCGAACACCATAGAACCTACGAGCTTCACTCATCAGACAGCAAGTCAAGATAAAAGAGCGAAAGCGTTCAAGGATGGCGTAGTCGGTAGATGGTGGCATAGTCGCACTTCCCAAATGGTAAAGAGGACCATTTGGGAAGTGCGACTATGCCACCATATGCCACACAGGGGTGATCGATTGGTATTATGCATGCGAAGCTGATGCGATGTAACATTTTCAAACAAGGAGTTTTATTATATTTCACTATTTTCAAAACGGATCGTCCACTCAACTACCTGTGAATTTTGGAACGTCACCAATGCTTGACACACGTTTGACATTGCCATCTTGACATATTGAGATGACAGTTCGATCGACTTGGAAAGCGTTCCAAATTAGTTTCGTTAGAGTAATTTTCACTCTGACAGCAGGATAGCATATTATATTTTTTTGAAGTGTGAAAGGGACAAACTCTTGTCAGGTGAATCTTAACTTGGTTATGGAACGACTTCTTGATGTTCGTGAAGATTCGGAAATCGTCTATCGAGGGCGAGGGTGTTTATTGCGAACTTGGAGTGTCGAATATAATTATTTTTAATATCAAGTGTATTCTTAAATCTTTGCACAGATACTTGATCATTTACATAAACTACTCCTTGATTCAAGCTCGTTTTATTGCTTTACTGAGGAAGTGAAATCAAACCATGAACCATGGTAAATGTTATGAAAGGAGTTCTTGTGGAATGGTGAGTTTATTTATACTCAATAAAACTACAGTTCAACATATCCAATAATAGTACAAGAATAGTAATAAGAACTAGAAAGATTCCTAAATCTAGATAAGTAGCGAAACAAATCAACTTTTGAGGTTATGTCTGCAATAATACCTATAATTCTTATAAATTATAACGTTCTGGTAACATTACCTACATGAAAATGTACTCGACCTTTTATTGAGTTGTTTAAGCCTATAGATTTTTATTCTGGGTGAGGTTTTCTAGCAGAGATATTACTCAGTCTTCAATGTACTCAAGTTCAGCCGGTATGTTGAAGCTCTGCTCAATAACTTCATTCTCCGTTTGAAATGTGTTTTTGATGTACGATTTGAGTATGTAAATGTTCTCTGTCCAACGGTTTATGGCTGCTTTCAAATCCTGTGAAAGAAATTAAATAATATTAGGTTATAATTTCTGTACTTTCATTATTTTAAATTCACAAACAAAAGTATTTTTTAACAACCCTATTGTCTCCACGGGTCTCTTTCCATACCTCGGGAAGGTTAGGGCATATTCCACACATGTGGACCAAGACCGGATTGGTAATATGTACATTATAATAACACATCGAATGTTGTACCTCAATTTCAGTTTTCAATTGGGCGATGTATTCTGGATCGCAGTCCCGGTATTTCTGCAACTCTTTCTTGAGACTTTCTTCTTGTTTCAGCATTTCTTGTAGCGTGGCCAGTAGTTGACATCTCTCATCACTTGCCTCTCGCCCTAACTGCCATGTTACAGAAAAATAATCTTTAGTTTCAAGTCAATAAAGATTGCAATAATTAAAGGAACTTAGAGATTTAAGTATGCTCTATAAAAAAGAAACCGTATAGTAAAGTGTACTTTTAAGTTTAATAAAACAAAATATTATATATGAACTTACTGATTCTGTTACAAGACTTTCTTCTGCCTTTTTTAGCTTTTTACAGCATTCATTCAAGGAATTCTGAAGATCAGTTAACTTTCTCTTCTTAGCATTTTTTGCTTTGCTGTAAAAATAAATCCATTATGATTTGAGAAAATTCAATGTAAATTATTTACCTTTTACAAACAAATAAATTATTATCTTATCTTATCTATCTAATGTAAAAAAAACTTAATTTATAGTTAAAGATAAGGTAACTAAAGGAATCATATGTCTACTGTGAGATACATGTAAGTTTTGTGTGTAAGTATAACTAACTATATGTCTAAAATAATAAACATAAGAATCGAAAGAGCAAAATAGAAAAGATATAAAGTCTTGTATATTAGTCGATCTATTGATAAAACCTATACCTATACCTATTTATAAAATAGTGCTTACCTGGGAAAAGACCAAAAGTAAACGGAGGTGCCTATCTTCTCGGACTCTACCAGATGGTCATCGACCAAGCTCTGGAGCACTTCTTTCACAGATTGCTGGGTTATGCCCTTCTCCTTTGGTGCAATTTTCTCTAATTCCTGTAAAATGTGTTTTTGGATTTATTTACTTCAACCTTATGAAATCTACGAAAACATCTGAAAACACACTTTTTTGATTTATTTTATTTATTAAGTTATTATTGAGTAAGTAAACTAAGTAAGTTGTAGTATATTATCTAAAGAATAAGTGATATTTGGCTAAAATTATAACAAAATTAATTTTAGAAACACAGACAGACCTTGAGCTGAAAAAAATCTTTGCTGTTATGAAATATTTCCAACATCCTAGTCCTTTTCTCTTCAGCACTAAGTCCTCTTTTCTTTGACATGTCTAATTTTATATTTTCAGTGACCCGGCAATGAAACAGTTTCTTCTGCACCTGGACGAGACCTTGGCTCTGGGACGCAAGTTTATTCTGCAAGACCTGGATGAAACACACCTGTTCATATCAGCTGATATTGTAGATACATTACAAGCTAGAGTCGACGATTTGATGGACCAACTAAGTATACCTGTGCATGAAAAGGGTTTGTAAAAAAGTTTGAAGAAGAATATTAATCAAAATGGCGGCGAGAGAGTCAGGGAGGGTAAAAGACGCGGAGAAGAAGAGAATATTGGATGATGCTACGAGGAAAAGGAGGGCAAGGAAGGCTATTGAAGCGTTGGAACAGGATAATTTTCATGACGACCCGCACGCTGATCTGGTTATGTCAAAGAAGATACCCAAGTTTGCAGGTATTTTTTTTGTTTTGATAATATCTATTTCAAATGGACTAGCTATTAATATTCTGGATTTTCCCATGGTTTTTTTTGGTTTATTGTTATGATTTTTACACACCAATATTGTGATTATTAAATGCTTTGAATTAATTTAGACTTAACGATTGGGTAGAATATAGCCTAATCTTCTAAACGAGAAAAAATGTTGTAGAAAATTGTTATCATTATTATTAATTTTTTAGATCTTCTGTATTCATTTTTAGGGTTCCGTAGCCAAATGGCAAAAAACGGAACCCTTATGGATTCGTCATGTCTGTCTGTCTGTCTGTCTGTCTGTCCGTATGTCACAGCCACTTTTTTTCCGAAACTATAAGAACTATACTGTTGAAACTTGATAAGTAGATGTATTTTGTGAACCGCATTAAGATTTTCACACAAAAATAGAAAAAAACCAATAAATTTTGGGGGCTCCCCATACTTAGAACTGAAACTCAAAAAATTTTTTTTCATCAAACCCATACGTGTGGGGTATCTATGGATAGGTCTTCAAAAATGATATTGAGGTTTCTAAGATCATTTTCTTCTAAACTGAATAGTTTGCGCGAGAGACACTTCCAAAGTTGTAAAATGTGTGTCCCCCCCCCCCCGTAACTTCTAAAATAAGAGAATGATAAAACTAAAAAAAATATATGATGTACATTACCATACAAACTTCCACCGAAAATTGGTTTGATCGATATCTAGTAAGTATTTTTTTTAATACGTCATAAACATAAATCGTAAACAGCAATTTACCTTTCATTCAAGTTACAACGAACTACAAAAACTTTTATATTATGTTACTTGCTGCTACGGAACCCTTCATGGGCGAGTCCGACTCGCACTTGGCCGCTTTTTTTTTATCTAAAACCAGTTCATCAAACTATTTCTTGCATCAAAATTTCAGATTCCAACGAGAAGCCCAAAAGCAAGAAGAAGGCTAAAAGCGCCGAGTACTACAAGCTGCGTTTTCGAAAAACCTTCGCACAGCTTGTGGAAGAAGATGCTGGCTTCAGGCCGGAGCCTCCCAACTACCTGTCAGCTCAGGCACCACCTTCCAAGTGAGTAGCTTTACCTTTCAAATGTACAAAAACATTTGCAATTTGACCATAGAATTCTTAGAGAAAGCATGTCAAAGTGATGCCAGTTTGTAAAGAAAAATAAATGGGTGAATTTTAGAGATTCATTATGGTTTAATCTGCATAATTATGTACTTTGGTACTGGTCTGGTCATGTTTTTGTTTTGTCCAATTACAAAGATATTTATGTCAAGTTAAAAGTTGAAATCGTTAGTAGATAAGTCATAGTCTATACATATATGAGCGCTTAGTAAGAGCAACCGCCAATTTCGAACTTCACAAACCACCAATATCAACTTTTACATGAACTCACTTACGTTACCTATTCCTGTATTCCGGAAAGAACTTGCACCTATATTTAAATAACAATGATATGTACATTTCCAGGTTTCCGGATCGGCATTTCTGTGCAGTGTGTGGATTCCTCTCAAACTACACCTGTATTCCGTGCGGGGCGCGCTACTGCAGTGTAAAGTGCTTAGGAACTCATTTAGACACTAGATGCCTAAAGTGGACTGCGTAAATAATGTTAGTATTATATTTTTGTAATTTACTTACCAATAAAGCGTCGAATTTAAGAAATTATCTACGGTTTTTCAATATAATTGTAAAAAAACCAGCACCGCTGGCAGAAAATTGTTTAAACTTTTTTCAGTACAGTGCGCGCGCAGCGCGTTTTGTTGTTTTCCCGCTAAAATATTTTAATAATCCGACTAAATTTAAAAGTTTGTATCCAAAGTTAGTGAGCGCTTGCTTTTTATTACAATATTTTTAGTAGGTACCTATATAGCTTAATTTCCTTTGCTCTCTGCAACAGCGCCATCTATCGCAGACGTTTGTAACTTATTTAGCAGTGCCATCTATGGTTGATGTTTAGTAACTTACGTAGCAGTGCCACCTAGTGTCGAGTAGCAGTACTATGTTGATAGCTTCTCTTCTTTGAGTATTTTTGTAAACTACGTCGTGGATAGATGGCGCATGGAAGCGGTTTTCGTAAAAGTTTTCATTTTCTTTTTTTGTTCTAATTTTTTCGAGCATTTACTTACCAACATCACAATTACATAATAGTTACAGTACCGAAATACATTCAGTTTTGATTTACGGTTAATTTTTTTTTGTGTATTGGGCTGGGTTCTTCAGAATTGGACAGTTTATGTAGTTAAACTCGTGCGATGTATTTTTTTAGGTTCCTGAAATTTCTGTGACCGTTATGCCTTATGGCATTCGGGTTTTATAAAGTAGATAAATACCTACTTTGCTTGGTTTTTTTCATATTATTATCTATCGTACATACATAACACGGACAAACAACCGCACGAACACACCACTCAGAATTGACCAATTGCCCCAGCCCCAACTAAACAAGGACCCCACACACAGGATGTTGACACAGCGGCACGTGGTACCGTGGTACCTACATTATCAACCCCGGCAGCTGGGGTCAGGGGTGATAGATAACAGAGCCCACTGTTTGTGGAACAGATGTGCGATTCGCGGGCCGCGGCTGCAATCTGTGTAGTGTGTAGCTTCCCGTTTTTTTTTTATTTGGACGTAAGTTCAAAGAGATGGATTGTTACAGTTGTATGGTCTTCTTGGGGAACGTTCAGATTCATGAGTAGAAGCCACTGGTTCCGGGACTGAAACGAATAAAGTTTTATCCTGTAGGTTTTTGAATTGTGTAATCAGAGATAAGGATTTTCCTTACTTTGGGTATAACATGGTATAACTAATTCGATATATATGTATGTACCGCAACGGTTTTTTGAAACTATATCATATGAACTCATTGAACAATACTCTTTAATCATGAAGGTTGCGGGAAGCCGCTGGATGCGAGCCGCACAGGACCGGTCGGTGTGGAAATCCTTGGGGGAGGCCTTTGTCCAGCAGTGGACGTCTTTCGGCTGATAATGACTCTTTACAGAAAATGTATAGACTTTTTGGATTATTGACAATGTTTGTGTATGGAAATTATTATTTTTACTCCGATTCTTTGGAGAGTTATTCAAGAGTCAAATTCATGATTTTATTATTATTTATTTTAACAACCTATATCGTCCCACTGCAGGGGCACGGGTGTCATCCGGGGATCCCAATATTCCATGATTTACTGGGATCAAAATGAAAATGTCAAATAACTAAACCTAAAAAAAAATATTTGATTAAACCTAAAACCTAGTGACTAAATTCAGAATGCTTAACTAGCATAATATGTGTAGAATCCGAAAATGAAACTTTTATTAATCATACTAAATACTGAATGACTTTGAGTTACGAAAGCTGGAATCTCAAAAAAGACTTTTAGACAAATATTATAGGTCAGCTGTTTAGCCAATTTTGTTAATAGAGCACTATTTTTAAATTGAGTATTCATCTCGTAGGGAAAATTCAGTATGACGAGGAGAAATGAAATGTTTTAAATAAAATAGAAAACATTCGGTAAATACACTTCTTTATTCAATTTTTGTTTTTATCCAATTTCAACAGTTTGCACCAGTATTGGACATAAGCTGAGTTTTACTGAGTTGTATTCATGACGGCAGTTTACAGTTACAATACAAATTGTAGGTACTTAATTGTATGTCATGCATGTCATTTGTCTTAATTTAATTATACATGATAACATGTGTATCACAATTCAACAAGGCAATCAAGTTTATATTTCAATAACAACAAAGATTTTTTATTTAAGTATATAATAAATTGACGAGATACTTCTAACAGAAGTATTTATGAAAATTTAGATTTTGAACATTTTTAACACAGAAAACTAAAATATTGGCTCTATTGTGGTGGGTATAAGTAAGGTTTTGTATAATGCCCTTTTCCCAATTAATTACATTTACACGGTTATGTATGAGGGTACCTTAATATCTACTTGCTACTTGCACTAATATTTATTTACAAAATTTATTTACAGAAAATGCACATTTTCTACTTAACAATTTTTAGCTTAAAACTATTGACTCGATTCTTATTTTTTTAAATTACATAAGTATTTATTTATTTAAAGCCCAAAATATATAATTTTGTATTTATTGACTTTTTAATACTTGCACTGAGGAATGGTATAATTTTATAAATGCCAATAATGTCTTTTATATTACTAGGAATCATTTAATAGTAAGGAACTGTATAGGATGAGATTCATTTAAGAGCGTACCGAGCACATAAGCGTTATTTTCACATTTTTAATTATGACTGATTTAATAACGAAATAGCAAAAAGTACGCCGGACAAATTTTGGTAAAGGATTTTATGACATTTATATATTCAAAACGTTTGTACTTATCCAAACGCTATTTCAAATAATGTATAACTTCTTTAGATAAATACAATAATTAGTCCGAAAGTTATTGTCATTTTGTACTACAGCGAATTGAGATTTAGGCAAAATAGTGGATGGCATTAGTTTCAAACTTTCAATAGACCTGTATTTAGAACCTAAAACAGACCAAGGAGTTTATAACTCACCTACCTAAAGGAGGGAGTGAGCTACGAAGGTAAATCTGGTCCTAATTTCTTTAAAGATCCTTTTTTTTAAATTTAGTAGGACTGTGTCCCTTTTTATGTAAATATACTTAGATAGAAAGGGATGAATCACTACTTATGCGCCAAAACTTGGACCGATTTGTTACTTCTTAATAATCCATCCCTTGGTTTTCCAAGTTGATACAGACTGACTCATCCACAAAAGAGATTATTGTCCTCCGAATCTTCTTTATGGGTCATCTTTCTTTTTCCTCAATTTGCCTTCAGTATGAATTGTTTGCGTTACAGTTTCCACGGCCGAGGTTAGATCAGCTTCAGGGTCTATAGCCGCAGACAAGGCCGCAATGTACGCGCAAGCTATCCGTAGAACCGACAGCTTGGATAACTTCTGGTTATGGCTGTAGGCTGGTACTGATCTCCTTAGAGTGTCAAACGCGGCACTAATGGTGTGCACTCTGGTTCTTTCCCTAGCATTAGCTTCTATCCTTCTCTCTCTGGTCATATTCTTGTAATTCCTTTGCTCTCTAGGCTTAGTCCTGTCTTGCACTGCACCTGTGACTGCAGGATGTAAAGGTACCCTTGGAGGTCCTAATAGCGTGTCTGGAACTGGTACTGTCGGGGATGGAATTGGTGGTGGTGGGGGCTCCAGGGGTCTCCTTCTTTGTCTAAGCAGACTGGTCTCAATGTTCTTCTTGACTAGTGATAGAGGTTCGTTCTGCGGTTCTTCTGGAAACGACCATGGGCGAAATGGGTTTGCTGTGTCGCTTTCGGGGCTTTGAAGTTCGTCTCTGGAGGTTAATCTTATGCGTTTTTTGGGAGGTTGCAGTCTTGTCGGGGTGCGTTCTCTCTTCAGCCGGGTATCAGGGTCGACCAGGCGGACTCCTGAGTCGTCCGAATGGGCTGGCCCGGAGCAGGAATCGTCATCTTCTCCGCCTGACACGAAACCCGCATCTCGCTCTAGTATGCGATCTGTAACAAGAGAGGATTGGGTCAGATTCGTCGGTTGGGCACTGTTGATAGTTATAAATTAAAGCCTATAGTAGTTTTCGAAACGTTTGGTAACAGAGCAGCATGACACTACAACACTATATAAAAGGACAGACTGGTTCATTACGTACGAGTTTGCTTTAGGTCCGTTGCAAACAATGTTGAAATTCCTCTTCCGGAATTTAATATAAAATCAAAGTAACACGCACCTGACTTTAACAATACATAAGTTTTTGTAAAATTCACTCTGAAGTGAATGTTTTACAGATATCCTTCTGAAAATATATTAATTTAGTATTAGATTGTTTGTAAAATACTATCAATCTGATATTCAGCGTAGTTTGTGTCCGGCCGATGCGCGGGCGCCGGCGCCTGATGACGTCACGTTCGAAGTGCACGCGTGGTGTGAGTGCACGGATATATCTCGAGATATTCTTGTTTTACAGCATGTTAACTTGCTGGCAGATGTGAAAAGGGAAAGAGCTAGAACTTAGCCTGAAATATAGCACGACAAAATTTCATTTATAAAGTTCGTGGAAAACGGAATTTGTTATTTCCTATTTTGGCCATATTAAGACAGTTGTTTGATTTTATTTATAGTACAACATTCTTTTTTCTTATTATTTAAGTAGACGCTGTAAATATTGTTCTAAATTGTATTTTTTTTAAAAGCCTTTTCTGTTTTCAATTCTTATGTCTTAGGATATTTTAAATCTGCATAAATATAATCTTCTCCTGTGTAACGTTATTTATTGTATATCATATCATACATATCTGTGTGTGTATGTATGGTACGCCTATGTGTATATGTATGTATAGCTTGATCTGACGGAACAGGTTTGCCCATATGGTCGAGCCGGGCGCCACGATTGTTATTTGATCGTAATATTTCACCCATACAACCATACAAACACGTACCATACATACATGCAAACGTGTATGATAGCAAAATAGCATTCCTTTCCACATCATAAAGCATATTTTTTGTTGTCGCTCACCGGATTTTGGGAATTCCACATTTTGTTGTATTTAAAATAAGTTAGGTAATTTTACAATATTTTTATGTAGGCACTTAATTATTTAAAAGTTTTTTAAAATATGCTTAGACTGTTTTTTGTCTTAGTAATGTATTATTTGAGTGCCGTATTAAAAGTAGGTATGGTTTTTATTGTATTTAATTACTTATATATACCTATAGGTAGGTATTTTTCATTTTTACCAATGTAGTTAATTGTATTTTGTGTGCAATAAAGAATATTTATCTTATCTTATCTTATCTTATGTACTTATGTATTTTGTAAAAGTAGGTAAATGTAAATTAAGGGGCAGGCACTATCAAATACCATTATTTAAAGAATGTTCTATAAAATCTACCAACGATAGGATGGTATAAGTTTACTTTTGCTTTTTTTACCCGACTGATCTAAATATTAGGAGTTTATAAGTAAAGGGTTTCATAGATATTCTAAACTGTCCGGTTTTTATGTTTTTTATTAAACCGGTTATAAGTTACTAGGTTTTGATACCAGTAAGTAATTTAATTTTTATACTCATTTGTAATATCCATCTTATTACACGAAAACAATAGAAAATCAAGTAAACATAGACTTAATGTAGCGTTTCATTTAATATTAACGTAAGCTGCTATTAGACGGGCTACCGGAATTGGTTTATGGGTCATAATCGAACGGCCAAGGCGCCTCGGAAGCTGTCCAAATTGCTACCACGGTTTCTCTCTTCGAGCACAGGAAAATGAACTTTAACTCATTCAGTTTATAAAAGTTACAGTTCGCTTAACATACAGCATTACTATTGCAGGTAGCGCTTGGAAACCTTCTCATATTTTTTTTTAAATTCACCGCCCGTCTTCAAATTGATTGAGGAGTTAATAAGGAAGAAAACTGACAAAGTTCGCCAATAGAGGCGCTGATATCGCTTGACTCATACTAACTGTCAAAACGTATAGCAAAAATTGTTTGCGTGAACTAAACATAAGATTATTAAAAAAATGCCGCGTTGTGTGGCGATTGGTTGCAATAATAATGGAAATCATTAATTTCCTTAAAATTCTCGGATGAAGAAGACGTGGAAAAACTTACGTTTTCAATTATGTATCTTTGAACTTCGCCTTTAATTCAGGAACAGTCCAATCGCATACATTTTCCATTTAACAATTTAAAAAAAAAAGGCTATTTTATTACACCTCGATAATAAAAAACGCGGAACAAATTGAAAGTTGTTATGAGTCAAGCGTCTGTAGCGCCATCTGCAAATAGCTTTGCGTTTTCTTCCCCATTACTTAGCCGCTGCGCTGTATACAGAGAAGCCTTTACCAACTAACAGCGCAATTTTATGAGACTATAGGCACACAGATTAGGTAAGGTAGGCGCTTATAAATTCAAAACTAAATCGTGATTAATGGTTATAAGAATCCGGGATATAATAAATTATGGACCGAACCAAAGATGCTCATTACGTCGACGCGTTAAAAACAAAGAGTAGAAACTCAAAGGGCCCGGTCGTTTCATCGTGAATGGGTGTCGATCTCACCACCAGATAAAGCCTCTCTGACCGCTTAGATACCAATCTGGCGCCAAATTTCACGAGAAAACGAACGCGGTGTTGAAAAAAAAACAGAACAATCCTTTTTCAAAATGCTTTTTTTTCTTGACCGTGAATGTTCTAATTCGATTTTCAAATGTCGGAGACCGATGGATAAGATTTGAAAAAGGAATAAAGAGTAAATAATTCTGTCAAGTCACGATAGTTATGTGCAACATTATTACTGGAGCTGTAGTAATTAGGGGATTTTCGCTTACATGACGATACTGGACGAAACGAAATGAGAAAATGATGAGCGGTCAGTTATTTAAATAGGAAAAAAAATCTTGTGGCTAATGTAATATGTCGCGTCGTGGTTGCATTCGCACGGTCTTCTAAAGCTAATGTATGAGAAGTCGTGATGTACGACTTTCACCGATCGAGGTTCTATTGGCGCCTCGGGTCCATTATCGCTCGTGAACTATTGATATTATTCCTAACGTGTTAATGCACAATAAATAAAATATCTGTAATAATAATTAAAATATAAATAAAAGATGCGAAAGACGAATAATAATCAGTAAAGTCATAATTAGTAATCTTATTTAAATATTGATCCTTTTATGCGGAAACATTTTCTGAACGTAACATGAATTTATTCAGCCATCACATTTTTGACACTAGCAACATTTTTTAACTAATGTTGAAAACAGTACGACTATAGGTCCCTTTATAACTAACTTCCATGTAATACAAAAAATAATTTTTAAGAACATTCATTAGTTTCAAATGTCTATAAAGTGCACGGTTCTGGGGAAGTCTCCTGGCTAGGTATGGGATCCCGGTCGATGCCGGCGCAGCGCGGTTGCGCCGCCATAGTGGCGCCAAGCGGTGGCCGTCGGCGTCGTTTTGCTTTAGTTTCCATTTCTATATTTGTAAATTGAGTGAATACTAAGTGTGTGAAAGCCGTGATTTCAAATGTATTAAGCAAACTGTTCTAAGGAATTTAAAAAAAATGCGTGCAAAAAAATTTATCCTACGTTAATGTAAACTCTGGCACTCCAGAATTTGTCAAGTTAAGCTGTTTTGACTGCTGGCGGTAACAAAACACAAAATATATTCTGATTAGGTAGTCGGATGAAATGACATTTTATTAAAACTAAACAAATTTATCTACTGATTTGTGACCCTGGTCTCGGTTGCCACTTTTTAAATTTTACCTCTAGGTAGATGATAAGTCTAAAAACTTATTTTCTGTTGACAATGTTGTCTCTATTCTCTACTACTTCCTTAAAAAAAGAATGCGGTCTTTACGATTTCGTCAACGACAAAATAGAGTTAAGCAAGATTATTAAATAACTCAAGCATAAAGAGATTTCAGGTCTCTTTGCTTTTTATGTCAACAAAAAAACTGAGTGGAAATAGTTTTTAATACTATTTAATACATATCTAAAGCTCACACAGCAAACACACCGTCGCAATCGGCCAGGGAAGTGATTACATATTCATACGGGGTTGCTTTTCTAAGAAATTTCGTGCAAGCCATCGATCGTCACTTAAGTATGAACAGTTCTTGATTGTAATAGGTAAGAGTATATAGATATATAGGTAAGTATATGATACAGGTGTTGCTTAAATTAAATAATTCATAATTTATTTCAAGACGTTTTCCCGCGGTTTCGTTCGCAAATAATTTTAGTTATCACATGGGAACCACCTGAGGACTCGGGATAAAAGATAACCTATTTCCAACTCTATACATATCACAATATACGTGGTTGTTTTTCGTCAACATTGGTTGAGGCGTCAAAAGGGATTCAGTATTATCCATCTTTATAAAATAAAAATAAAATCATAAGACTGACAAATAATTTTGACAAGTGTAGCGACGAAGTCCATTGTCAACTCTGTTACCCAGAGTTTCCCAGACTTTTTCGTTGGCTACTAGCCCCATAACACTCGTTTCATAGTTTCATACTAAGATGTGGTAACGATTATCTGTAAGGCACCTTCAGATGCATAGTAAGTACAGTCAAAACACTCCATTGTTGAAACCCTGAGACAAAACACTAAGTGTCTGTCTCGAAAGGAACTCTGAAACACCTGGTGATCACGTGTTTTCCCGCCATAAACATAGATGGTAGAATTAAACATAGATTTGGTGGTAGTGTTTGAACAGCATAACCAATAGTGATGTGACTAAAATAATAAAAATTTAATTAAAAAAAAACGTTACGTAATTATTTGACGTTCGACGACCTTTTAAGTACTCCGCGTAGGGACCAAAGAGTATGTATTCGCTACCTACGTTCTTAGACTTGCTGAGTCGTGTAAGTGTTGTACTTTGGACCAGATTTTTCTAACTGTATTAAATGTACGCAGCAATGTCAGGTAACGCCTTGAAAGTTATATTATTAAGTTTCCATATTATTGATTAGTGAACAGCAGACTGTTTGTTTGTTTTTATAGGGGCTGGAGACAGACTGGTGGTTAAATAAATTAAATCTCGTAAAATATTGCACTGCACTTATATTCGGCTTGAGTTAAACAGAGGCAAAGGGGCGACAGGGGAGGGGAACAATTGCCATCTTAAAAAAACGAAATTTTGCTCTATTTTAATTGTAACAATTAGCATAGACCAAGTATAATATACGTCGACCATACAAAAGACATCAACGAGCGATACAGATTCAGTTGTTTTAGGTTAAGAAAATATTTAATAGCGAAACTACTGAAAATCACTGTCTAAACTCCGAGAACATTAAACAAAACCTAATATTCCGTCTGCAAGCTTTCCACCAAAAGATTTTCAGTCATATCCGTCCAGTAATAGGTAGTCAGTTATAAAAGTACTGTAATTTGTCTTTTTTTTTTTATTTGGCCGCATAGTTATAGTTTAGTTTAGTTTTTTGCGTTAGTTAGTTATTTAGTTTATAGTTCGTCACGTGACATAAAGCACATTATCCCTTACTTACTTTAAAGTCAGTTGGATCGCTATGGCATAGCTACTGCCATTTAATGCCGTGTAAAATATAATATTATAGATGTTTTCAGTACCTATACACTTTAAATGACCTTTGAATCTGTCTAATCTTATATCAAGAAAATTCTTAATAAATAGGTTCCTTATATCAAATAAAAGTATAGAAAATATTGAAAATAACTCTTATGTAGATTATTTCGTCACGTTAATAAGAAACACAATTTTGCTATTCGAACAGACAATGACAAAACGGATAAGCATTTGACGGCTGCGGTATAAAATGCAAAATATTTTTTTTACAGAATACTGAACTACTTATATGGGTAAATGTATAATGTATAGAACCACCTGGTTTAAAGTGAAAAATTGCATTTCTGTGATATTTTGTCAGCAGCAATTTGTTTCGCTTCACCAATTGACCAGATTTGAATAAAATCTACTTTTGCATACGTTTCTGTCGAAAAAACCTATTTTATTCTAGACGGCTATCTCAACGCGGTACATGTGTTCACAGAATACGAATATTTTGTTATAATTTTGTATTCTTTAAATTAAAACGAGTAGCACTTAATCTTATAGTTGATACGGCTACGACCCAATAAATCACTGTATTTCATCTATCATCCATCAAATTTAGATTCAAAAATAAGCCTACTACTTAGCATTTAGTCATCATTTATTTTTTGTTTTCTACATATTCGAGATTCAGGTGTTTCCATTTTATTATTTTGTATGCAACTGTATCTCTTTACGCTTATGCAGACCAAGCGTATGGTGATCAGTGATCACCGAAATGTGTAATCAAAATCATTTTTAACGACAATCATCAATTTACAACTTGTTTTGACAGTAGGTGCTCCGAAAATATTCTTATTTTGAATTCAACCTGCGAAAACTTCTTGCAACGGGAAATGAAGCAATCATTTAAATAAACTGAATTTTTGAATAATTTACGTCGCTGTATATTCTTTTTTTAAATAATAAGTATAGTTTATTCATAAAAGGCAAAGGCATAGCGCCAACCCTGGGGTTGACCTCGCGTTGGCGCCAAAAGTAGACAAAATAAATCACATTTTATTTAAGAAGTAGGTATAAAAACCGCAATGCAAAAAAAGATTCCACTATATCTTGCTTTATATTATAATTTTGCATATTTGTATACGAATGAAATCATTATTTAATTTTAATAACCGGGAGTTTGTTGTGAATGTAGTCGGTAAAATCTATTCAGTTACCCGCGTGTAGATACAGACCTAATATGTTTCTTCATGATAAATTATTTCAGAGCTGTTTATATTTATACAGGTTGTTACGAAGTAGATATAGGAACCGGTAACTGATGTTTTTGTTGATCATACTGAATTGACTGACTCGGTGGCTCAGTGGTTAGCGCTCCTGACTACTGATCCGAGAGTCGTGGGTTCGATCCCCACCCAGGGCAAATATTTCTGTGATGAGCAGATTTGTTAGCTCTGTGTCTGGGTATATTATATCTATATATGTATGTATTTAAAAGTATATGTGTATGTATATCAGTCTCTGGCTGGTCCCATAGTACAGGGAATCCTAGTTTGGGGCCAGATGACCGTGTGTGATTTGTCCTGGATATTATTATTATTATTATTGATCAACTTTTATCCTATGACTTTGTTTATATCGCAGTTGTTCACTGTGATAAGTGAAAGCCACATCTAGTTACAATTCTGTCTATTACTACAGCAATTGACCCAACCATTCATATTTACTTATTATAAATGCCACGTCTTCTCAAATATAGTGTTAAGTACTCTTATTTGACAGACTCAAATGCTTGTGAACAAAATAAATGCAATCTGACGACCTTACAAGGTTGGGTTTGCTCAGTCGCTCGCTCCTCACGGCTGGACGACTCTAATTATGTGAGTGATATTGCATACCACAAGTGATATCTGTCGACTTGTTTGTGGATCAATCTTTCAAGGATTAAAAAAAAAGAAGCGAGTCGAAGGAGTTTGTATAATACAATATTAGCACTTCACGAGTTCGCTTGGGCATAAGTTCAGTACATCTGCTCTATATTTAAGAGCTATTTATATGTATTTTGAATGTGTTATTTTACCAAGCAAAATTTTAAATCACATTACCTATATTATTATTTTTTTTGCTTTAAATCTGCAATTTAGATAATAAATGGATGGAACCACCCATTGTATTTTGATTCTAAAAAAAACACAGAAATTTAACTTTTAAAAATGTAAGTTCAATCAAAGGGTGTGTAAAGTGTTCTAAATTCTTTGGTACATTACTTTTTTGTCCAGAGAAACATTTTAAATCCCCGGTATATGGTTATCTGGCCTCATCACTAGTTCTTATAGTCGCCCAACCAGATGATCTCTCCCGTCATACTGCCCTCAAGAAAGAAGGCCGCAAAATATATGGAAATTCCATATTCTTTGCGGCCTTTTTTCTTATGATGACGGCAACATACTCCTGTAACTAACGTGAGAAAAAAGGTTTAACAATATTCCAAGGTGGGCTTCCACTCGTGAAACGGAGCAATGTACTTCAAGAAACAAAGCTTTGAGCAAAAAATTAATAAAGACACCCATACAAAATTTGTCAATAAGCTTATCAATTTTTGTAGAGTCCTTAATTTCTTTTTGTGATTTCAGCAGTCGTAGTATTTATGTTGTCCAGTTTCTTGAGCATACTATAGCTACTTACACCCTATGTAGAGGTATTATACAGCATGTAATTAATTATAATCCTTTTTACCCGACCGCCCAAAAGAGGATAAAGGTTTTCGAGTTACCATCTGCAGCCAAAACGGCTGGCTATATTGCGAGGTGCTTAATTCCTAGTTTAAAAAAAAACAATTGGTAAACACTATCTCACCTCACATCTCACCAGCATTATCTCACCTGGTGGTAAGTGATGATGATGCCGAGGATGGAAGCGGGCTTACCAAGATTACCCCACGCCATGGGGAACTGGCTATCTTCTTTATCGGAACACATCAACGCTATCAACTTGATTGATAAATATTTTATGCAGTCGGGTTTTAATATTTCCATTTTTTTTGTTAGATTATTCTCTTTATATTCATAAAGAGACTCTTTGTTTACAAAGTGAGCGTTTTTGACTGACTGAAAAATATATAAGTAAGTATGTATAAATCTTTTGACGTTCTTTTTTGCACAAACCCTCGTAGGGATCATTTAATTCTCACGGTAGATTTGTTTGGCGCCAGAAGATACATTACTTTACAGAACTAGTACCTGTCTGCTTATAGGCATTAAAAAGCTTTATTTACGAAATGAAATGGTGTTTTTAATTTTATTACCCAGCCAGCTCGACGAGATTATTAAAAGAACAATTGAATGGTTTTCTTTTTCTGCAATCAACAAAAGTAATTGCAAAACCATTTCGTTTAACACATCACCCTGTAAAACAGAAACTTTTAAGCCTTCTTTAAAGAGTGTCTGTTTTTTGTCTATGGTTTTTGCTTTTTATCCGCGCTCGAAGGGAAGCTTAGACCTTTTTGTTTTTGTCTCTGGCCGTCAATGCTTCCTCCCTTTGTCTTTTTTGACGAATTTTTGGCTTCTTTGCGTCACATCACATCCCTGGTCGCATTAATATGCAAAAGTTGACTTACCCGTGTAGTTGACAAGGGTTTCTTAGTATGGATGTCTTGAGAAAAGTGGTTTAGTTTCTTTTTTTTAATACTCTGTATAATGTTTTTAATGTTGCCAATTACTTTTATATGTGCCTAAATAAATTTAAATTTCGGCATATAACCTCATTCAACTTTCGTGTCTTCGTCGTCTGGTTAACATCTGTGTACAAACTGTAGCTGTTCTTTTGTTTGCCGTAATAAATAAAATAACATTTATTTTTCTCTAAAGCGAGTTAAACATATGTTTTTGTTTCTGTAAAATTTTATTGTACAGTTTCCGACATCTGGTCTAAAATCTGACCTTCAGATGCTTGTCGGTTTAAGTAACAAAAGGAGCAAATATTGTGTTTTGCATCTGTTAAACATTTCCTTAATAACCAATATTGAAAATGTAACTCCATTACGGATGCTTTACTTTAAAAAATGACAAAGTTATTTAGTATCTTTATTCATTTTATTATGTTACAAATAAAACGAAAATAAATAACCTTGGACACTGAAACGGAAATAAGCAATAAAATAGCTGAAAAACATAAAAAAAAATCAATTTCAAAAAAGGAATGTCGTTCAGAGCGAAGCTGTAGGTAAGTAACTGTTTTTCGCGTTTCTTCCGTTTTGTTGGATGGATTTTTTTTACGACTCGGCGATATTTTGAAACTTTGCTCACGTGGGTTACGACACGTGTTTTGGCGGATGTCGTGCGCGACTTTTTAAAATGTCGAACGTACGCCGATAAGCGTTGTTACGGGAACGAGAAAGAAAATGGGGAAGGAACTTGAAGAGAAAAATGAAATGGCAGAAGTACTTATGTTCTGTTCGAAATTTAAATGGGTCATTCAAGAATGATTATGCGTTATGAATGTCTTTTTGCGAACATAATGACCGATTGTAAAGTCAGACTGTATTTTCCCATAGAATTTTCGTAAAGTTCTTTCCGAAAATTTCTTAATGTTCGCAAAAAGGGGAAGGGGGCGGGGTTGCTAAACCTGGATGATATGTATTTTATTTTTCATATAGTTATTTGATTACACGATCATCTAGTCTTATTATCACAGTATCACATTTTCAGTATTTTTTTCTCTTTTAAAGCTTAAAAGCAAATAGTCCAAAAAGTTAAATAGGTAACAGAATTTTTGAAAGACGCGGATCTGCTTTTTTGCCCAACTATGACTTATATTACGCCATAGGAAAAACCAGCGATAACTACATATACATTCTTAGACATAGAGGTACCTCTGTGTATGAGAATATCATTGGGAATTCTTACATAAATGTTCTCTCATAGTATAAGTCCTGAATGATTTTTTCTTTCACAGTTTTTTTTTCTTGACAGCAAAAGCAAAGGGTAATATTTCTTGTGTAGTTCTCAATGAAATTATTACTTAATTAATTGTCTAAATCAACTATTTAAGATAGCCTAGGTAAAAAAAAACGAGATCCAAAAGTTATCTCTAGTAATCCGAGGCGATAAAAGACCAAAAAGTGGAGATTTTAAAAAAATACACAAAAGTGGTGAAAGCGAACTTTTACTAGGGTCTTGTTGATTTTACCTGATAGGACTGAAGCACAAAATAGACACAGAAGGTCCGCTCAATACAAACCACTAAAATCGTAAGCATATACATGCTTATAGAAATATACGGTCAAGGTCACGATCGCACAGTACGTAATCTTGCCTGCAACGACCGTATACAGCATAGCATAGCATGTATATGCTTAGGATTTTAGTGAGCGTATTGAGCGGACCTTCTGTATCTATGTGTTTTGTGACTGAAGCCACTCTATCTCCAGTGTTACTCTAGCGTGTCATTTTTGGGACACCCTGTATACGTATGTCAGTCTCATTGTTAACACCTATAGCCTGTGGATTTCGAATTGCGAGGTTTTTGATTCTTACAAATTATTATCTGTCTCAATTTTAGTATACTTTTAAGGGGCCATGAGGAACTCATTAAAGATTGTTCTGTCTATTCGTCTGTCGATCATAGACAATCACAACGTGTAAACTTCTGCATTTGTAATCTAGACTTGGCCGGAATTTTTATATGATAACCAGCGATTTTTTATTTGATAACCAACACAAGGCGGTTCATCTTAGAAGATAACATGACACTGTTACACTTCTGGTCTAACATTTTAGATGCCCATAGGCTGAGGTAGCCACTTTCCATAAGATGGGCCATCGGCCTTTTGCTAACTGACATGTGTTAAATAAAGTGTATACGTAAGTGTGTGTGTGTGTAAAAAACTTTTTTTAATATTTTTTAATATAAACTATTTTGATACAGACTATTTTGCTACCTATGTGCTTGTTTCAGTCACATCATAAAGTCGACATCAACAAAAAATCCATAGATAAAACAAAAATATATACTTACTGCGGAAAAACAATGGGGCAGATAAACATCACAGTTTACAGTAGTTCCAAACAGCTACAGATGTCAACCATTTGACGAGTTCAAACATTATTACAGCCAGCCTTTATAATGCTGTTCTGAACATGTCCCTCAGCCATCTGGCCGTTCCTGGTCACATCTGGGCACCAGTTGACGAAGTTTCACATGTTATTGTGCAGTCTATGTCTGGTCCGTTCGGTTTGCGTTTTTAGGGGTCCGTTTTTGATTTGGAACTATGTATAAAGATTATACGAGTATGTATTTATTTGGTTTGAGTGATAAACAATAAAATTTTGTCTATGTTGCGTTGAATCGCAATAAAAACGTGATTCAAAAATCAACTCAAAATATCTGTATATATTTTTTATACCTAAACGTTTAGCACATTGCTTCTTTTAAATAGTTTTTTCTACTTTATATAAATTACCTACCACGCGGAGCTTGTACACTTAAAACGTTGAGAAATTCCTGAAGTACGTAAAACCTTAGACTTTAATTATGTTTTTGATAAACGGTCGATTTAAAATATAGAAAAACTAAATACCTATAATAAAATTAAATACGTTAGGTACCGACATCGGTCTTATTATTTAAGTATTGAAGAGGCGAATGTCGGCATTTTAAATAGACAGTGCTTACTATTATCGGCATGAGCAAATAAATAACTTTGGAGAGTCTGTCATAAACTGTTGTTCCTCGTAACTGCCTACCTTCCTTCCTGCCCTTACAATTTCATCTTAAGATTTACTTAGCTTTATTGCTACGGAACCCTGGACGTGCCCGCGACAAACAATAATTCGTAATTTTGTATTACTTCAGGTATACTTTTTATTAGGGGTATATTTTTCAAAGCTCGTCCATTTTTTCTGTTTATGGTTTTGAAGATTTAATAATACGAGTTTGGATTTTCAAAATTTTAAGCAGAGATAACATTTGTAGCATTTG
This sequence comes from Coleophora deauratella, assembly GCA_958295455.1. Taxonomy (NCBI): domain Eukaryota; kingdom Metazoa; phylum Arthropoda; class Insecta; order Lepidoptera; family Coleophoridae; genus Coleophora; species Coleophora deauratella. The sequence continues at coordinate 4,059,432 of OY282406.1, forward strand.
GTCAATTTCCAATGTCTCTAACGTTGCGCGTAAAATATGTGTAGGCAGACTTATAAAAAAATATATAAGTATACGAAAAGGTGCTGTTCTTTAAAAAAAATACAACAAAAAACAAACAAAAGTTCTTTTCAAATTCAAATCTCGAAACATCCTCTACGCAACATGTGAACAAATATACAAAGTTAATTATGCGATTCTACACACGTTGAGATCCCTTACGGCCCTATTCCTAAGGGCTGTTTAGGCCCAAATTGAATGTAAATACAAAATTTGTAACGTGCACACTTGTTCGTGGCGATTTCACCCCTGAACCATATGGGGTTCAGTTTGAACCCTTTTGTTTTTGTCAGCAATTAATAATATGCGTATTGATGGATTTGGTAACGGTTGAAAACATATTGGTTTGTTTGTTATCGAATGATTTGGTAGTAACTGACAACCAATTATTATTTTTACAACAAAAAATGATTTCAGATAGACATACAGGTGTTATCGGTTTGAGTTCGTAGGTTTTATAGTAAAATGCTGTAACCTATTAGGTATCACATTGAATTTACAAAATTCACAAAAAGAAACAGGGTGCATAAAGATCTCTTTCGGAAACCTAAACGGAGGCTTCAACTCGGCACACTAAAATATTGTCCCAGACTCATCAAGACTTAAAAAAAAGTACATCTTATACAAACTTGATCGATCAGCTGACTGATTTATTGGTATGAAATGTCAAAATAAAATGAGAATTCAGTATGGGTTCCTCAGGACTGTGATACTGGAAGCTTTTTCATCGAAGTTTCATCTTTTTATTTTTGTATGTGCTGAACGTATCTACATTGTTTCATATTCATCTTTCCAGAGTAATGGACTGACTATTATTTATAATTAGTTTTAAAGTCAGCTAGTTAACCAACAGGCGCCTTAACTGTTCTATAAATGGTTTAACTCCGGAAGTAAAGATTTAGTGGCCACCGACTAGAATCCTGATTAGTCCAACGCCATTTTGGATGGTAGCTCGTAAATTAGATGTGTTTATTAGCGCCATGTGCCTATTGTCATTTACTATAGTTAGTGGTACTTTTAGGACGGCGAGATTTAAAAGCGGGCTGGGGTGCAATTAAGAGGGTTGCCAATTTTTTTATTAGGCAGCTTTCCTAAGAGCATTCCAACCAATATAAGTGATTACCTATGGGATGTAGAGATGGTCTTGCAGATAATCATAGGTGAGTACAATTTTTGCGAATCTTATGGTTTTTACATACTAGAACTAGGTATATTTTTATGAAATTATTGTACTTGAACCGTTTTATTGTGATCTTGGTAACTTCTAGGTACCTACCTACCTATTATTTGTAAAAAAAGTTGTACTATTTGATACTTTTTTTGTAAGTATGTTAGTTGTTATTGCAAATAAATGTATAATCTAGAAGTTACAGTACAATTTGGTTAATTTTATAAGTATTTACTATTTATAATCACCTTTAGCTTCAGCTTGAATTTCTCCAGAAGTAGACATCAGAGGACTCGCCATTTTCAGGAAGTACCAAAATCCAGTAGCACCAAAATTTCAAAATTCCGCAAAGAATCCGTGGAAAACTTAACAAAACTCACTTTTCAATAAAAACTTTTTGCTGGCACGATTTAAAAAATATACGATGACACAGTTTATTTCAAACCAAAAAGTTTTAACACTAAAATGTCATTGTATCAAATTACGAACGAAGCGTGGACGAAATAGTTTGTATATCCGAAGCGAGTACACATGTCACTCGCCCGGCGCTGCACGCTCGACTAACGAAGCGAACCGTATTATAAAGTTGGCCAGCACTAGTCGGGGTAAAAAAGCGCGGCGCCAGTCAGGTCTCGCCCTTAGAGATGCACCCGATGCCGAACTGATAATGACAAACATTTTATCGTAGGAATTGTTATAGGTACTGTTTTACTGTGCATTGTCATATTGAGTGGTGCTTGGAAACGCTAAAGATTGTATTGTTGGTAAACAAAACAGTTTGGTACGAGATAAGAGTTATTGTTAATGCTTATTCTGTTTCTGTTAATAGTTTATAACTGTCATATAAATTTACTGAGTGTCTATGCGATATCGATAAGGTTAGATTTTAAATTTTAAATCATCTTCACAACTCGTAAGTTACTTATTTAAAAAAATAGGTATGCTATTTTGACTCTACACTCCATAACGTATACAGTATCGTAGCAACGTAGTATGACTTTATTACACTAGTTTTGTATCAATAGTTTACGTCATCATAATTATATCAATGTTTTTCACTCATATCAAAATCAGACATTACATAGCATCAAAATCATCAAAAATATTGTCAAACTTGCATATTATCGATATCGATAATCGCAGCACTGGTGCGGCCAGTCGCATTCCCTGGCCGGCGGCGGTGGCGTCGGCGACTTGTCGCGGGGATCGCAACGAACACACGATACTGTATCTCAACTCAACAGTCTGACTGAACATTTGTTCCGACTCCACATGCGCCGCACCGCCGTGACTCACGCACGCATGAACAACAATGCATTACAATTACAACTATGAAACTCGAAGGACCAATGATTATGCAAACAGAAATGCTGTGTGAACTTTTTGATAAGCAATGTTTTTCCGTTAGGAGGATTTGTGGAGATGCGACAAAAAGAACGGAGATAGACGGAAACTGACTCTCATTACTATTACTCCTAACAATAAGAAACTTGAAGGACCAATGATTATGCAAACAGAAATGCTGTGTGAACTTTTTGATAAGCAATGTTTTTCCGTTAGGAGGATTTGGGGAGAAGCGACAAAAAGAACGGAGATAGAAGGAAACTGACTCTCATTACAATTACTCCTAACAATAAGAAACTTGAAGGACCAATGATTATGCAAACAGAAATGCTGTGTGAACTTCTTGATAAGCAATGTTTTTCCGTTACGAGGATTTGTGGAGATGCGACAAAAAGATCAAAGATAGAAAGATATAATGACTCTCTAATACGGTATTTGACTACTAGTAATTTGAGTGACTTTTTGTCAACTGCCAAAAACGATATTTTGTTCTGAAATTGTTCGTGTTACTGGCATATGACGTCACAGTCTTTGACGAACTTATAATTTTCTAATTGTTTTGAATATAAAATTTAAAATGATCAAAATATTTTTCGCTTTTCTAGGACAAATGATATTTAGTGAATAATATTTTTGAATTTAATTTTGATAGTGTCAAATACCCTATTTCAATTTCTCTCTCTCTCTCTCTATCTATTAAAATTCATCAATCTCTAATTTCAAAAGCTTCTGTAATCTAATTTCTCATTACAATTACACCTAAGTAACTCGAAGGATCAATGATTATGCAATCAAAATTGCTGTGTGAACTTTTTGGTTTGTTGAAAAAGAAAGGAGATTTAAATATACTGACTCTATAATATCTTGTAGACTTGTGTGTAATAGCAGTTATTTTGATTTCAAGATCGTAAGACATTTGTGGTAATTTTTTTTTTGTATGTGTAAAGTACAGCAAAAGGCTGATGGCCTACCTCATAGGAAGTTGCTACCGCCACTTATAGATAGCATATGATAAGACATCAAATAAAATTACGACGTTGATAAAACTTGGATACTTATCTAAAGTCAGATATCAAAAGATAAAGCTTCTTGCATCTTGAAAAACTTTATAAAGGATATTGACTTTATAGCATTAAAGCAAATTCCTTGACTACTTGTATGCTAAGAAAGATACGCGTTCACGAATGTCAGTGTCAATAATTAATGATACGTCTGTCGAGCGCATACATACGATACCAGTATGTGTGATCATCCCGTACATTTTCATTAGTTTTTTGCTGTTGATATTCCAAAGCTGTCCAGTCTGTCCTCAGGCGTTTCGGCGTTCTCTTTATCATATCTTAACGCGTCCAGATTCTGTCGGTCGTGTGTCGATACGAAATCCTGTTTCGTCGACTTTTTGCTTAAACATTTCCACGGTTTCAGGGAACGGCGGCTTGCAGAACCACCAAATTTCGCCTCAAGCAATTTATACTGGTTTTCTCGTGAATTTTTATGGACTCGTACGGGGGTAACGAGATTACAACAACGACGACATGTTACAAGAGTCAAGACCGAAGCTTTATATCTCGATTAAAAGGAAAATTTAAATAAATAATGTGGACTCTTTCGATTTCTTGTTTTTTTTTTGTGATTTACCGCACTATGTATCTATTATTATTATTTATTATGTAAGATTTATTTAGCGAAACCTTACCTTCCTATGTAAGTATCTATTTTATTATAATTTATAACATATAACATATGTACCAATCTGATGAAATTGACTTTTTGCCGCTTGGTCATAATGATATCCTTTAGTAACTGGTATTCGATAAATTACATTTATATAGGTAGGAAAATAATGCAAGATTTTCTCATAATTAACCTTAGGTATTTTAAATACTTAAAAATAGAGATTTTAATCACAAAAACCACGAAAATTTTGAAATTCACGCCGAGATCAAAACGATCTACCGTAAGAGGTTGCCATGGCTACCAGATCTATGAATTCCCAGCAGCATTTCTAAAAACGTGTCAATTCCAAAAGTTCAAATCCCAAATTATACCTTATATTTGGATACTAATTTGAGTACCGGCACATATGGAGGTGTGAAAGGATAACTCTCAAGTAAACAGAATGCGCCTGAGATAGTCAATATTCGGTGGACGAAAAACTGCGTAGGAGTAACCGCGCAGGTAAAGCTTTTGACACCTAGCCACGGCCAGCGGCGAAATGGCGTGAATCTCGTCGCTTTTTGTTTAACATGCACAGTTTTTTGAATGTTTGATGAGGTCAAAACAATATCTGGACCTACCAAGCGTGATGTTGAATAATATATTTGTTTTAGCGTCTTTTTTGTTGCCTGTCATACAAAGATAATTTACCTGCATCAAACATTTTAAATGAATCGAATTCACCAGCTATATCAGTATCCAATTATACCTATTTAGAAAAACCACTATTATTATGTTCTACCCGTAATTAAAAAGCGATGTTATGTTGATTACCTGATAAAGATAATACACATAACATTGCTAAAAGAGAGAGAAACAAGAATACGTATTTGTCTCTGCAACTGAAGTGACATTCCATTGCAGTTACCGGTTTAATCAGTGCATTGGCTCATCAAGCATCCGAGACCACGTCACTGGGACCACCTGGCGACGAGTGGCGCCAAATATAACCGAGCTCCTATAACCGGGCATAGCTTCAGAAACCGACTGAAAATACTTGCTGTGTGTACAAGTGGCCATTTGTCATTTTACACCTTCCTCCGTCGTTGCCGGCTTCTTTTATTTCCAGGGCGTTTCCTCTCCTAGTCTTTGATCACTGGGTGGATTCCATTTTATGGTACTGTGTTGTTTATTATTAATTTAATAGTGATTCATTTCTTAATTTGTCTCACATCTACCAATCAAAGAAATGTTGTAAGTAATCACTAATCATAATTATTGTTATGTAGATACAACAATTTGTCAAATGTGACAGACGTAGCCGCGGGACGCCTTAAAAGTGGAGACATGAAAAATTATTTATAGCTTTACCTTAAATAAAATCAAATTAATATTATTAAAGCACCAACACGTTATAACTTCTTAAAAAATAGCTTTCTTTTATTTGTTGTTCGGAATTCAAAATCAAGGAAGGCAAGTTAATACTGTTCCGAAGTAAAAACCTGTCAAGTCTAAATCGACCTTATTCTTATTAACTTACGGCATGTAGAGACGGGCGCAATCTCAGCTGATTGATTGATATACGATCTTCTTTGAACGTTAGGTCAGTGGTTTTAAGGCTTGGTTTCGTTTGCGGGTGTGTGGGTATTGCTGGCAGGATAGAAGGCGCCGCGGCTGCCGCCTTGGCGCCGGCGAGCCGCCGACACCTCGTGTATTATGAACTAGCCCCGTGACCCGGCGTCGATCAACTGGTATTTGACTCAGCAAATCAACTAATACCAGTAACTCATTTCTAAGCAAATTGCTACAAGGAACTTGTTAATATTTATCGATTGAAAGGTTACGTTATGTTTATGAGCGTAATAGTTTAAGTAGTTGTTACATTTTTTTTTAGGTCCGTTGAAGTTTTATAAATTCAATAAAATTTAACAACTAAATTATTTTTGTTTAATATTCACAAAAAGTTTTTAATCTAAAATAAAACACATAATGAAACACGGACATAAACACAAGACAAATTCGCAGACGTGGAAGCTGTACACTTGTCTCGGCACATTCCCGAGACACAAACAAAAACAAGTGTTTAGAAAGAGACGCACTTATCGCCAACGGTTAGCCTCAAAGAGGAACATCGATAATTTATGCGAACATCCCTAACAAACAGGAATTTCAACGGAACCGCACGTTCGAAACTTGTCTATACTGCTTGGAAATACGACGGAAAATTTATTGTCTTTGGTACTGAATGAGCTTCGTGGTTGAAACAGGTGTTCTTGGACGCGAGTGAAAATATATTTATGTTCTAAACTGAGCTCTATTTTACGTACACAAGTTTGAAATTTCAGTGACAAGGATGTTTGATTTAGTTTGTTTTGGAGGTTACGTACAGCCATCGCTCCCAGATGTGCATTCTGTATATGCGGAGGCGTATCAGTGGCGTCGGGTGCTGCACGTAATGGGGACGAGATGCAAGCAATTAACGCACGAAAAACACCCTATATTAGGTATACAGGGTGTAATACAATAGGCATAGGACTTGTTAAGCGGGACTTTACTTATCATACTGAACAACTTTTGTTTTACTACTTTACAGAAATAGCAAAAAAAATACTCCTTTAAAACTGGGCAGGTTAACATTTTTTTTTGCCATTGTGTCGTAGCACAAAATTTGTTTTTTAGGACGGGACGTGACGAGAAGTAAGCTCCTAGCTCTAGCTTACGTGTCTTCTACATATCATTTAAAATATGGAATTTTGTATAGATATGTAGATATAATTTATTTGTAATGAGCATAATTATAGCCTACCTGATTCTACAAGTCTGCACTTTGGAGTAAAAAGGGTGATTAGAGGTTGACAGATGACAGGATCTCATAATCTCGTGGGAACCTAAACTTAATTATATCGGGACTAGTTCTTGAACTGGCAGCGTCTTGTAAGATAGATTGTTATGTTCTTAAATAACTTGATAGAACTATGCTTGTTTAATAGGGCGAATCGTCTTTTATACGATAATAAAAACATAAATTGTTTTTCTACATAATTAGAACTTTTTCGAATATTAAGTAAATAGCAAGATACATTGCCTTGGTATGCATATTTTAAAATTATTAAATATTTTTTAATTTTTGCAAAGAAAAGAGCAAAATTTTTACAGTAGCAAAGCTTGGCAATGTTTAAAGTATTGGACTGTATTATTACACCATACCTAAATGTAACCATGTTGCATGCATTGTTGCATGATTAAATAAAATGAAATGTTTATGAGAAAAACTTAATAATTACATACATTACCTAATTAGAATTATCTTTCCTTTGATATCAATTATGCAATTCCTTGTACCAATAAAGAGATTACAAGTGAATGTACAATGTGTTAATAATAACAGGTAAACTAATATTATAAAAATAAAAGAGATCCGTTTGTGTGATTGTGTATTGTTCTCAAACAAAGCGCTACCTGTCTCAATGTCTCGAAAGTAACTTTTTTGAGGAAGGTGGGATAATTTTTTCTTACGCCCTTTTACTGGGGATGAATTATTATTATTAATAGAAAATTTAAGTGCTAGATAGAATGAAAATCAGTGAAGTATGGATTATGTATACTCCCTGAATTAAGGAAAAGTAAAGAGGATTATATTAAAAAATAATCCTTAGTACCTATTGTAAAAAACACCAATTTGAACCCCGCCAAGAATCGATCCCGCGATCTCATGTGAAGCGAATGGACTAGTCTTGTCATGGTCACTATGCCGCTACTGAGCCGGTTATAAGTTGGAAACCAACAGGGTGTTAAAAAAGTGCGTTTGAAATTTTAAGGGGTTACTCAGAATCAAGTGTAAGTACAGAAAAATATTTAAAAAATCCGACCTACAACTTTTTTTTTTCAGTTTACAAATTCTTGATTCACTATTCAGATTTAGTATCGGAAACTGAAAAAAATAATTGTAGACCGGATTTTTTCAATATTTTTCTTGTATTGTATACTTCATTCTGAGTAACCCCTTAAAATTGCAAAAGCACATTTTTAACACCCTGTATAAAAGTACAAAATAATCTTGAATAAAATACTACCTACCTTATAGTTTTGAATACTTATAGTGTGATATTTTGGTAGTAAACAAAAGTTAATTGCCAACTGGTTAATTATGCAACTGAATGAGTCGCACAAACCTAAACTCGGCCAGGATTGATTGTTTGCTTACGTGGGACATACACTAGTAAAATATTAAGTATTGATTATAATTGAAACTTCTACATGAAACGTAACATATGTTAATCAAGAAATATCAAACGACACATCCCAATGCATAATATTGTTAGCAATTTTGTTTGCAGGTTACAGCGGGTGGTAAGAAAGGCATGGTCATACATAAATCATCATGATCCCCCAAGGATTTCCACACCGACTGATCCTGTGCTGCTTGCGTCCAGCGGCTTCCCGCAACCTCCACCAGGTCGTCAGTCCACCGAGTGGGAGGCCTGCCTACACTGCGTCTTCCGGTGCGCCACTCGAGAACTTTAATGCCCCAACGGCCATCTGTTCTACGAGCTATGTGCTCCGCCCACTGCCACTTAAGTTTAGCGATTCTGTGAGCTATGTTGGTTACTTTGGCTCTCCTACGTACCTATATCCTCATTTCTGATTCGATCGCGTAGAGAAACACCAAGCATACATACAGACATATATGTACGTACACAGAAAACGTTACTTTCCGAACGCGGGTGAAAGATATGCAGTTATCCAATCTGTTAAAGACTACTACGCTATTGTACATATCTGAAAAATGTTTTTTAAAGTAATTGTTGAAATAAAATTTTAATTTTTAATATAAAACAGTTCGATGTCTTCCAGTATCATCTTTATGTCCAGTTCCCCATTGCGTTGGGAAATCTTGGTAAGTCCGCTTCCATCTTCGGCATCATCATCACTTACCATCAGGTGAGATGATACCAGCAGTTTACCAATTGAGGATTAAAAAACGATAAAGAACTGTACGTGTACGACCTTCGATCTCTAGTGCACAGTACCGTCTACTTTAATGCCTAGCTTAAAAACTAGAAACTAATATTAAATTAAGTTTAAATTAGTACTTACTTACTTAAAAAAATTAAGCTTCTTGTCATGTTAAGAAGTCAGTACGCTAATAATATTATTTCTAAAACTGAACAGAAACATTGTATAAATGAAGTTGTTTACTCACGGCCTTATAAGTCTCGAATAGCATCGAAGCACTAGCAGTAATAGAAATAAACTGGCTAATAAAAATGTGAACTTATTAAATAGATAGCCGTGACACCTAATTATAATACAGCTTGCGATTGTAATTCTAACCCGTACACTGCTAACCTAAATCCCACCATATGATCCCGGTCTCGAGGGCTGCGCCAGCGCACCTGCGGCGAATCCTTTCCTTTTTTTGTGCACACACCTGCACCAATCCAGAGCCGGCAACCTATTGTGCAATGTAGAGTTAGAAATGTTAAGTCTTTCCATATAGACTAATGATCATGCGCATGGCCGGTCCATAAGGGTTGCTTTTATATTGATATTGTATAATATCTATATCATTTTATATTTTATTACTGGCATAATTTTTAAGTTGCTCATTAGTGCGATCACAGTGCACAGTTGGTAATATTGATTTATTATTTATGGTGATTGGACTGATAACCAAAGGGGAAGAAAAGTTGTCGAGTGGCAACCGCGGGTTGAAAGATGTAGTATTGGACAGTCTACCACCAGATGGAATGATAATCTAGTCGGGCTTGCAAAAAGCCACTGGATATAATATGTAACTCAATCCCGTGCTAAGTGGACGCCTATGAATGATGTCTATGTTTAACAATGAAAATCCTCCGGCTAATATGATGATGATTATGATGCTTGGACGTGTATGATAGATAGATGTGGTATTATTAATAATTTCCTTTCTGAGTTACTTTCTCAAACGATTTTGTCTGGTAGAAAACTCTGCAATTTAATATTTTTTTTTAAATATCAAACTCTTCCTATCACTTCTAAAAATATGTAACTCTGCGTGATGCGACCATTCGATTTTCGACTCTCGACTCGACCAGTGTGTGAAGGTCGGTGCTTTAATTTTTTACATAAAAGGTGTGATTCCAATGGCGATTAGAAAACTTTTTTTACTTTTTTACATCCCAAATTGCCTACAGGTGGATGATGGCAAAGGCAGCACAGTCGTATATCGTTAGAATATCAATTAAGAAAAAGAGAACTGTTGATTCTGAGTTTCGAACGTGACGGGATGAAGCTCGAGAAATGAAATAAGTTTTGCGCGTTTTTTAGCAACATCCGGCGATTTGTCGTGTTTGTCCTTTTTGTTTCTTTAAAAAAACTTTTGTTTCTCATCCTCTTAGGTAATACCATGAACATATCAGATACTAGTATCTGCAATGCAAAAGTTTTAGTAACATTTAAATATTTACTGTAAACATAAACATTAATATTGGTCAGTAACAAACCGACTGCAGATTGAGAAATGAAATAAGTTTTGCGTGTAGTTTAGCACCACCCACAAATTGTCGTGTTTATCCTTTTTGTTTATTTTAATATCTTTTATTTTAATTTAGTTCCTCATCCTCTTAACACCACACGTGTCTGCAATGCAAAAAGTTTAACAAACTTTTAACCATTTACAACGATTACCATCAATATTGCTCAAAAACAGTCCTAATTAAGCAGCAATTACCAGAAATCTTCCAAAAATGTCACTGAAAATGACAATTAACATAACGCTAATCTCCTGTGGGGTCCAAAACCCCGAGACTGGTGGAAACGCAAAAACTCCCACTTCATATGACTAATGATGTCATCAATTTCTCGGCAAATTCCTTCCGAGGCGAGGAGGGCGCGACACATGCGTGTGCGCAGAGATCGGCATATGTCAACAGCAAGCGCTGTAACGACGCATATTTCCGGCGTGAAAACGAACAGTTGCGTTTAACACGATAATAGTTAGTATAGTTTTATTTCAGCATTCATTATAAAGTATTTAGGAGTTAAATAATATCATATATTGTTGGGTGTAATAAATAAAGTTTATCTTACATTGTTGCATGTGCAGATGTAATCATTACCGGCTATCTGATCCCTTGATCTTTATATTCTTGCTTTTGCTTAACGATTATAGACTTGGGCGTAACGTGCATTGTTAATTGTTAAAAATAACCTATACAGAATTTAAAGAAACAGTGCGTTTGAAATTTTAAGGTGTTACTCAGAATCAAAGTATACGGGAAAACATTAAAAGAAATCCGATCTACATTTTTCAGTTTCCCATACTAAATCTGAATGGTGAATCAAGAATTTGTATTGGAAATTGAAAAAATATTGTACCTAGATTGGATTTTTTCAATATTTAGGGATGCATCCGATACCGATACCGATACCGATATATCGGCGATACTTCGGGTTTGCCGATATATCGGCATCGGCGATATTTTTATACCCGATACAACGATACTTTTAAAGACTCCAAGAAAGATGAGCCTCTGTCCACTCTGAGCTGTAATTCTCTCAAAGAAAAAGTCGAGAGGTACCTAAGGCCTCCTAAGATATCGAAAGACGCAGATCCGCTTGTTTTCTGTCGCAATGACGTCTTATATTATAACCCAGATTTGAAAAAAATGGCGCAGAAATACATAATTTTTTAAATGAATTCTGTCGCATCAGCTGAAAGACTATTTTTACCGCAGGTCTTACTTATTCAAACAGACCTGCGAAATCATCTGTCTCCACAATACTTGAGAATACTTTGTTTTTTAAACAAAAATCTTATTAATGTTCATTTAAATAACTTACATTATTATTAATTACAATAACTAATAATCTGATCTAAATCTGTAATTGTTTACATTAATTTAAAAAAGAACCCAAATTGTGTTTTATTTCGAATATTTCACCTTTATTTAAATTCACCAAGCGTATCGGTATCGACATCGGTATCGCCGATATTTTTATAAGAGTATCGGTATCGGTATCGTATCGGCAAAAATGCGTATCGATGCATCCCTTATTTTTCTTGTATTCTATACTTGATTCTGAGTAACCCCTTAAAGTTTCAAACGTACTTTTTTTAACATCCTGTGTATAGTCCCTACTGCTGGAGCACGGGTCTCTTACAATAGCCCTGAAAGATTAAGCGCATATGGTGGCTAAGTCTGCATTAGTGGGATATTGTGGGGCTAGTGAGTTGCCAACCTTAATATCAGAAATTGAAGTCCACGGACATGGCATAAGTACTGTGTATCTTTCCGAAACAAAAAGCATTTTTTATATGACAGTAAGCAAAATGGTATCGTATACTCAGATTATTATTTTTATTTTGGTGAATTTCTCTCCAAACTGTAACACATTTAACAGACGTCTTTTGCATGTCAGTCATGCATGTATGACGTAAAAAAAAGTAACAAAAAATGACGAGACGAGACTATTTGACAGCAAATGATCCGGATGCCTTTTGGAATTAGTTCGAAATTGGTAACACGTTTAACTTGCGTTTAGAAAAAGTGAAATTTAAATTTAACTTATCTCAGTTCATCATTTCAAAATAATTAACTTACTTAATTTGCATATTAGAACGTTTGGTTAATTTGTACGAGTGTTTAAAGTATTTAAGTAGTAATAAATAATTGTAAATTAACAAATCACATACCTACAGTAATCACTAATCAGTCTTCAAAACTAGGATTCCCTGTATTAGGAGAATCTGAGGCTGATATACTGCCTAGGTACGCATAATCTTTTAAGAATATGTCTATAAATACCTAGTCCCTAAAATATTTGCCAGTGAGCATACTGGCTTGGATTTTGCTCATGCGGATGGACAACTTTCCCCAAGAACCACGTAGTAAATCACAAAAATTTTGAACTTTCATACAAATCAGTCATCTTAACGGCAACATTTGTATGAAGAGTCAAATTTTTCTTTGCGAATTGATATGTGTTCCTTGGGGAGGTTGTTCAGACTCATCAGTAGAAGCACTAGTTCGAGCCCTGTCAGATATTTTGAGAGCACCTCATATTATAAACTCTGTCACGAACCAAACAAATCTGGTCATCACGAACCAAACAAATCTGGTCAGGACATGCTTATCACATAAATGGTTTTCAGGGTAGGGGAATACGAGTTTACATTATTTGAGAATACGTGTTTCACCTTGGACTCCACTAACGCAACTAACACCAAGAAATTTAGAGCAAATAAAAAATACACACAGGTTGACGAACATTTTTATCCCACAGAACTCCTCCAGAATTCATGCAAAATATAGCTCAACATAGTTTTTTTGGCTACCAAATTGACTACAGCCGGCGTCGGTGTTTATGTTAAGAACCCATGGGATTACAGGAAGCAACACCATATATTTTATGCTTGTAACCTGATGACTTCACAACATGTCAGCTCTGTTAATAATCTCCTCAATTTTATGTGGTTCTGACTGAGAAACATGAGAAAAAAAAGGAAATGTTATTCATCACTTCTTTTACCTCTAATACTACGAGTAAATATTAAAAGTAATTAAAAAGTATCGAGCCTGCAAAATGTGACAATTATGGCAAATACCCTCCATTTGAGATAGGCTTATGGACAGTAGTGGCCGTCTTGTGGCTGTTGAATGTTGATGATGAATAAGTTCCTAGGTATCGTTTCGATGCGGCTCACTGAATAAACGAGTTGAATTTGCAATAGACAAGGAAGCATAGAGAATAGACTGTGGGGTAGAAAGGGTCTCTAGAGGTATAAGGGACGATTCGCAAGTCGTGTGTAAGGCGTCGTGTTGGACGGACCTCATCAGGTGGACCGATGTTAGACTTTTTAGAAGCCACTGTATGTGTTGCCCCCTGCTGCATACAACATTCAACAGTGGATGTCTTCCTCTCAGCCTCTTACCAAAATACCTTTGTTTGACACCCGCTAACTCTCATTTTATTTACGTTAAGCCCGATGCGTTATTTTTAACGTAAATAAACATCAGGACGCCAGCCCTCTTGTAAGCTGTAACACTTGCTTCGGAAGTCCGGTTTGAATGGCCAGGGGAAACGCCTGTTTATTTTTAATTACATATCTTGCCTTCCTATACAAGCTTCGTGCATGCAAAACTTAATGGAACTGCTGTTTTTGTTACCGGAAATATTATGCGGACACTTTTGAAGGTAATGCATTTTTGTAGAGAAGTAAATATACAGGGTGTAGCAAAATTGGTGTACGACCCATTAACTGGGGATTCTACTCATCGTACTAAACGACTTTTGTTCTACAACTTTGCTCAAATCGCAAAAAAAATTTGGACTCTCCATACAAAAATGGCAAAAAATTGCAAAACAGATGATCAATTTGCAGTTTTCAGAGTCCAATTTTTTTGCGATTCGAGCAAAGTCGTAGAACAAAAATTGTTCAGTACGATGAGTAGAATTCCCAGTTAACGGGTTCTACACCAATTTTGTTACACCCTGTATCATTGTGTTTGTTACAGTATTTTTTAAATATAGTGTATATTTGTCATATTACAATTTGACATCCTTTTTGGAATTTTGAAGACAGATACAGACTTGCAAAGTTACGAGTACTTTTATATTAATTTTTTTATACACATAAGTTGACTCAAGAAGTCATCGAAATTTCAGGTCACTGTGACCCTTCAAGAACTATATTCCATTGACGCCTGTCCAAAACCAACAGCCACCCAAATGGCCTGGAGCGATCGCCCAGCTGCATGCACTTACCTTCTATAATTACCGCGGCCGATCAGTCTGCAGGATATCCTCGGCCATCTGGCTCCACCAAGTATTTTTAGTTGCCAGCCGAAATGGTATTGTTTTTGGACGTGATCCGTTGGTGTGAGGCGTCGTTTTGATTTGGTAGGGCAACCGAAGTTTATTGGTCATGTCTCAAATATTTACAAACGTAATTTTGGTGATGGGGCACAACTTTTTAAGGGAAACTACACTGTGAAATTGGGAGTTAAAATCTTAAAGCTTAAAGTTTGAATAGCTTAAAAAAATGTAAAAAAATTACACCCTGACTATTAAATGTAACTAAGTAAATTGTCTACGTATATTTAGCTCTATCTGGCTAACATACTCAAATTTATATGAATCAATGATAGTAAAAAATGTTAACCAAACTTTAGTTTAAGTGTGGAAATATACAATAACTAAATAAAAACTTAAGATAGGTGAAGATTGATCTCTGCATTGTATGTCAATTTTGGCCTCAAGATAAATCTAACGACACTGTTCTCCAAATCTATCAAGTCGTTTCGGAAGCGAAGGGGAATACTTTTCGGGTGTATTTGTGTTCGTTTCATTGTTACCTGAAATCGAATGAAAAGAACTAAAAACATAACAAATATATCTTGGATTCAATTAAATATCCGAAATTCTGGATATATTGCGTAAATTTTTATCAGTCCCATTTGTTTTTCACAGTTGTCTCTCACAGGTCTCACCATTTCACCATCACAATTCGCAATGGGCGTCAATCATCCAACTACCCTCGTATTAAGGAAAATAATTGGAAAACAGAATAGATGACGTCACGTGCTGCACACACGAACGCCACGCGTCAGTCGTGCGCCAACTGTTGGAGGGGACAGACGCATTGTTTATCTAGAGTCGCGTATGTTGAAAACGTAAGGGTACTAACTATTGTTTCGCATCGCCTGCTGCGTTTACTTAAAAGTAAAGGGGGATGATAGTTTGAGTTATGGTCAATTATTTTTGCTCGTGATCGCTTTTCCTTTAATACGTATAAAATAAATATCTTATACTTGACAAAATTTTGTAAAAAATTTAAAATGTAAAGGTATTAAAATTCAAGAATGTGAAGGTGAATGTGAGAACATTATGGAATCTAGACTTACTCAGGACAGCTGTTGCACTTTGAAGCAATGGAGATTTTACTATTAACTAAAAGGCAACAAAATAGGCCGGCAACGCACTTGTGACTCCTCTGGTGTTGCGGGTGTCTATGGGCGGCGGTAATCGCTTACCATCAGGTGATCCGTCTGCTCGTTTGCCACCTCTGCCATAAAAAAAAAAAAAAAAAATAGGTAGAACCTTTAAATGGGCTTCTACTCGTTATATTGGTTCATAATGAATAACTTTGGGGATACGACTTTGTCAAATTTGTCAAAAACCTGTTCAATGTGTATTAAGCAGAGAAATCTAAACAAATATTAAGAGTCGCAGATTTTTTTTTTATTTAAAATTCATAGAGCTTGAAGTTGTTTGGTGAGTAGAATCTCCCTCCCCCATGAGGGTTCCTAAACTATTTTGCTATAAAATGAACATATAGGAAACGATTTATTTTTAAATTGCATGATTTCTTGTAAATATGCGAGCTAATCGAAATCGGCTTGCATGTGTAACTATTTCTAATAAAACACATAAAACTAAAACTCGATTATCGTCGCACATACTGCGCACAGGCAGCTCGTAATGTGTTGCAGACAGATGACAGTCCAGATGTGTCCCTCAATGTTTCGGTTATAATCTGTATCTATTTACACATGCGTCTGCGCTTGTTATACAGGGTGTGGGTGACGTTTTATTCGCTTACAAGCGGCAAACGGTTGATACTACTCGTGAAATGAATACCCAAATAAAATACACAGTCGGAGCAAAAAAATACGCTTTTTATACAAACTTTAAAATCTGATTGATAACTTTTATCGACAATTATTATGAAGTCTAACTTTTTGCTTGCGATTGTGTGTTTGTGTTTTTAATACAGAAAAACCTTTTTTTATGGGGCACCCACCTTTATACATTTTGATTTTGACTGACTCGGTGGCTAAGTGGTTAGCGATCCTGACCTCTTATCCGAGAGTCGTGGGTTCGATCCCCACACAGGGCAAACTTTTCTGTGATGAGCAGAATTGTTTGCTCTGAGTCTGGGTGTATTATATCTATATATGTATGTATTTAAAAAATATATGTGTATGTATATCAGTCTCTGGTTCCCAAGATACAGGGAATCCTAGTTTGGGGCCAGATGACCGTGTGTGATTTGTCCCAGATATTAATATTATTATTTTGTTATTGTTTACAAATTCTTTCTAAAACGGATCAAAAGAAAAATATACATAGTTATTTAAAAATACGAACGGACATACAGACGGCGTGCCTAGTAATAGGTCCCCGTTGGACCTATTTGTGTAGGCAACAGCGATCCCACTTCTGGGGCACGGATTTCTTCCCCTAACTCTGGAAAGTTAGGCCTTACTTAACATACGGGGCCAAGTCCGAAATTGTGGAGGTTGTGAACAACAGTACCAATAAATAAACCACTCATATTACAACTTCAAAATACATTGATAGATGCAGTAAAGCGTTTTCCTTGCTCTTTTAATGGTTCATTTTAAAAATCCATTGTTCCCAAAACTTTACCATCCAAACATTTTTCGAAATATTATTGATTGAAAATGTTGGTAAATAATTTCGATGCCTATAATATTGTCTCTGGTACAAATGGTGATAATAACACATTTCAGGTGTGACCGTTGTTTACAAAAGAGATCCGAACAATCCGTCCGCATATGGCAACGATGAATGCTCGATGATATCAGACAGACAAACAAAAGGTGTTTGTTTTATTATTTAGCGATCTTATGCAGGCCAACGCACTGACTCGTGTACGAATTCTTTGGAGTCTATAGTGTAAATATAGTAAGTTGTGGCATCTAGTTCTGAGTTGGCTAGTATAACACAGCGCGTTTTAGGGTGTCCCAATAATACCTCGTTACGTCACCTCTGCTGGGGTCTGTTCCAACAGCTGGAGAAGATAAGCCTACTTTATTTATATACTCCACACACTGGGACCAAGTTCGTATTTGTGGAAGTTAAAAACCAGTTGAGTCGGACTAACCTAACAATCACGAATTAAATGAAAGAAAATACGTTTTCTTAAATAAGTATTGTACATAACATAAATATAAATATAATCTAGGTATAGGAAGTGACCCGGGCCCCCACAGTAGGGACGCTATCGATTGTTAACAATGAAATGTAATGTAAGTTATATGTGTGGTGGGACTGTATCTTCGGCGCGAGAATCCGATATGCACTCGGCGGGCTTTTCGATTTTTTGAAAGTTAGGATAAAGGTTGTATTATTCTACTTTGCTACATCATATTTCCAATTTCCTTTACTAAGAATTATCATGTTAATCTTTGTGGTACGACTACCACCTGACTGTGTGATTTATTTCCAAAAAAAAAACATTTCTAAAGTTCTCTTCCACATGGCTTCATTGAGGTCCGCTCCAACACTCCCCCTCAAAATATCACATTAAGGCCACTCAAAATCGATACACTTATAACCGCATAATGGCCGAAAGAAACTTGCAACTGGCGATGTCTTTTAAAAAACGGATAATTACGGGAAGGAAATTCCGTAACGTAAAGACAAGGTGTTGTTGTATCGAGCCTTTGTATCGTAGGATCAGCTGCGCGAGCGCGTATCATCAGGTGCTTGAAATTCGTAAAGGTGTCCGCGGCAAATAAATTTTAGGGCTGAATTTATTAGAATGTAGCGTAATAATGCTAGGCTGATTATTTATTGAGGGACCGGGATCATTGTTAAGGGATGTAAAAAATGTGATGCGTTAAGAAGAGTTATTATTATTATTTAGTATTTAGTAGTTTATTAGTTACAGCGTCGACAGTCTCGTCGGGGATTTTGCTTGCTGTAAATGCGGTAAATGGTTGATTTTGTTCATAAAACTGAACAACTGAACAACTTTCCCTAACCAACATTATAATTAGAGCGAAAAGTAAGAAGTCCAGTATATTGCTTTAGCATTTATAACATTAATGCTGCATAGGTATAGTCCTTGAAGTCTGAAATTTCTGTCCATATGTGGTAGCTTATTAATGGCACATTACTATTTATGTTAATTATAAAATAATATAAATAAATATAATTTTTTTACAACAATTTTTTGGACTCTCGATATAAAAATGCTCAATCCGCCGAACGATTTTTTATTTAACGAGATTTCAATTTTATTGATATTTACTCAAAAAGTGGTAAAAAAAGTTATCACATTTGACTCAAATGGATATTTGCCTATCCACCATTGAAAATCACCTTGTTTAGAGTGCGCGCCACAAAAGAAGTCCCGCGGCAAAATTTGGTACTAAAATAAAAATGACAGATAAAGTTGACAATAGAACTGCTGGTGATATGTTCGTGGAGATTTTTTATTTATTTTTGTGTGCTGATTGATTCTTATAATGCCGAAAGTAGTTAAAAGTACAGCAAGACAAGTAATTCTCCATTTTCAGTGCGATGACAGCGACGACGCGTCTGCGGGACTTCTTTGGTGGCGCGCACTCTACTTAGTTTACAATTTAGAATGTGCTGAAAATCGGAACCTGTTTCTCCTCAGTACTGCAATAATTTTTAAAAATTATAATATCAATTTCTAATTTTATTTTTTATAAATGAAAATAGACTTCAAGCATTTCTGAATGACCTTTATTTTATGTAACGAACACAGTGAATATGGCTCGTTGGAGCGTAAAATATTGAAATTTTCTTCCTATTAGTTCTTCATTGATTTCATTTAAGTTTTCAAAAAAGCAATACGTTATCGACATTCTACCTAATCCGATTACAGGTACTTGTAACATTATATTTAAAATGAGCCGATTATATGTATAGTTATTAAAAAAAAAAGTATTCCGTTTTTATAAACTTCAGGATTCTCTTCAAACAGGTTAGTATAATAATAGGGAATTTTCAGATGACGTATGTCACACCGTTCATAAGATTCTCAATAGATGGCGTTTCTATTCTTTGGTTATGTATTTTTAAAGCAGTGTAAAAAACGGTAGAAAATAGATTCTATATTGTTGGAGATACAAAAAGCCACTTACTTAGACACAGATTCTTATTAATCGAATTAATAAAATCGATTTTTCAACTTGATCAAGTATGGATGACCTAGGTGCGTTCTGGTTTCTCTGTGATATGTAATTTCTTCTTCCAAATCAAGATTAAATTACTTAACTTTATTACATATTTATGATTTAATTGCAATTAATAACTCGATATCATGTTAGCATTATCTTAATAAATACAAAAAACAATAGTTACAGCGTTGTGCATCAAAAATTATGAAAAGTATTTTTTGGATAAAAAATAAATAAAAATTCAATGAAAAGTAATCTTCGAAAGTTATTTATCGTTATTAAGATATTAGTCAGTATATCAATAAGTTTTGACGACTTTTTAAGAGATTTTCTTATATCCAATGTTGATCAGCGCCATCTAGTTGAGTTAAAAGAAAGCCTTGGAAAACACCCTATTATTTTATGCACTTTTGATACTGAGCGGCTCCTTTTGATTGGTATGCTCTTAACTATACGTTAATTTTAATTTACATATACCTATTATAAGAAAACCCATCTTGTTTTTTGGTCATTTCTTTTTAACCTAGTAATTGTAACCTAACAGTCATATAAGTAGTGGCTAGTTAAGTTAATATAATTACACGGTAAATAAATTACTAATTAAAATAGACAATAACCGTTGCCCATCTAATGCAAACGCACCTTTCAGTGTCAAATGTCAAAGCGAGTGTTGCCAGTTGCAATTATTAAAAAGTGGACCAGCTGTCTGCAAATAAAAGCCACGTGCGCGCGTAAAAAGATGGGGAGAAAAAGATGGCTGCACTTGACATTTCCGATTAATTTGCGCGGGACATCTGTGCGTGCGTTTGTTTAGTTTTTGTATGCAAATAGTCTGAGATGCAATATGACATGTGAACTTAAAATGACATATGTATTTATGTTCTATAATTACAGATTTTGTGAATATTACCTACACAGAATCTTATAATTAGAAATTAGGTATTAAGCATATTATTAGAGCAGTTAGTTATTGAGGCCTTTCCAAGATCTGCTTGTAATACTAGATCACTTTAAACAGCTGTGTAATTAATTAAATTATGTTATGACAGAAGTGAGTGAGGGTACCGGAGGCCCAACCTCCCCCCCCCCCAATTCCCCCCATACCATTTCAAAGGTCGGCGACGCACTTGTGACTCCTTTGGTGTTGCGGGTGTTTATGGGCGGCGGTAATCGCTTACCATCAAGTGATACGTCTGCTCGTTTGTCACCTATCACATAAAAAAGTGTAAAATTAAGCAACGTATAGCATGATATATTTCTGATTGTTCTAATCTGATTTATTTCAATATAAATCAGATTAGAACAATCAGAAATATATCATGGGGGACTATTTGTTGTATAATATATTGATATGATTGATAAAGTTTAAAAGTACACCTTTAACGCATAAATGATAGAATGTAGAAATAGGTTACTAGCTAAACAGAAATTTGGTCAACTTGACATTTTGACAATCGAACATTATGCACCCAGACCCTGTGTTGGCAGCTGGCCGCGGTCTGACAATATTTGGCAATATTGCAGATTAGTATTAGGCACTGCCTTTGACAGAATGGGCACGGGATGGACGGGGGATAGGCGGGAGATGCATCTCAGTTGGTACCTACATCCTTCCATGCTTTTATTCGATCCCAGTATTTACACGTAAATGCTCTGTATTGACTTCAACTACAAATAATATGTTGTCGATAGTCACTTTGATCACTATAACAGAGGTTGAAAACATCGCAATTAGGAGAAAAATTCTGTGTGAACGGTGTACGATAAATAAACTAACTAAATAATCGGAACTCTACAGAAGTAAAATGTTGGTTGGTTTTTCAAAGTCCAAAAAATGTCCTATACTTACTTCGACAATTAGAGTACAAATAAATAACGTGATAATTTTAGGACCATGGCCATGGCATTTTGTACTTTGATTCCCCATATATTTCACACAGATCCCACTTTGCCCGAAATAAAATAAAATGCAACAGAATGCATTCACTCACTGCATTGGTGATAAGCACAATTTACAAGATTCCTCCGAAATATGCCTAGCAAGTAAGACTGGTTCACACCTTTCTTTAACATGGAAATAACGCGTTCAAAATAGTGTCATCAACATTAATGGTTCATTCTAAATTTATATAAGTGCTTTCATTCATGCCTTATGCGAAAAGAGTGTTTCCATTAACATATCTTTCACCGCTTGCGATGCTATTTTAATGGGACTATAGCAATTAATGGTCACCATCAACGACAGCTGAAATTGATGAATTAAAACTCATTTCATTCGGTTTTTGGATCACCTGCAAAAGACTTGGCACAGCTGGTGTTAAATTGCATTTACTCATTCAGCTCACGAAATGAAAATTAGAGTATAAGTCTCGAGACCTGTTTTAAACTGAGGGTATCCCAACTTCTACCGTGCATCGCCGGGAAAAAGGCGGGTGTGGTCATCATCTAGAAGGATAAATTGAGAATGACCTATTTTGAGAAAGTATTTCCCTTCTGACCAGGGTTGGCCACTAGCCCCGTAACCTCCACTAATCCGGACTTGGTCCCCGTGTATGGAGTATGACCTAAGCTTCCCGAGATATGGGGAGAGACCGTACCTCAGCAGAGGGAACGATAAGGGTTGTTAACGAATTAGGCTTAATATTTTTAATTAAATTATCTAAATTATATTTGGCAATTTAAAAAGTCAGCCAAGTCACCTATTTCAAGTATCAAGGTCAAAACAGGAGTGCTTTAACTCATACATATCATAATTTATAGTGATACCTATGTTGGTAAGTATTTTTATGATAATTATAAAAAAATATACGAGTATATTTAGCACCTACGCTACGTAGGTATAAAATTTTTGCTAAGTCTTTCACCGGCCTATACGCACTCGAATAAACCTGTGACGCGTAGTACAGTTGCATTTCACACTTGCGCAAGAGTTTCAACATACTGAACACTCGCCTTGTCTGCCAGTTTGCGTTGCTAATTAACGACATATTATCTCGCGGTTCTGGCAAATGAGGCGCCTGAAGCTGGCAACACTCAATTACTGGCCGACTCTGTGTGGCAATTAGTATATACCATCTCGTTACTACAGTAGTATTATATTATCTGTGCTACAGTGTTGCGTGATTTAGTACTCGTGTCTTGGGTCTGAGCCCTAACCTTAATAGCGCACTGCACACCAGAAACTGATCGGTATCCTTGCCTTATGTTTTTAATTTGAAAGTGACATACATTTTTCTTTATTATTTGGAAAATAGACCATATAGGTGTAGGACTGTTTCCGCAAAGAGTTTTCTCGAAAGGAGCTTTGTCATATGAAACAAACTCGGTTCAATTGGCTGACCAACTTCAAGGAGCTCTTAAGAAACGCAATGTTAGAAGAATCGAAGGAAATCTTCAATTAGATGTTATGAATATTTCCGGTATGCGTGTTTATTAGCTCTCTAATGTGCACGGGCACCGGCCGCTATCGAAATATTGCACCTTTCTTCAACAAAGAGATCTTTGCTCTTACTCACAGGTACATACAATATAATTATACGTTTCCTGTGATATTTACAACCTACACGAACCTATTTCAAATGGAGTGAGCCTCCCTCCTAGGCTTTTTCTGCGGGTTATAGTATAGAACTTATTTCAGAAAAGATTGAAAAGATTCATGAAATATTAGTGACCACTTTCCATCAGGTGGGCGCCATGAGCCTTTGTGCAGTAACATTACTTACTTCCTCCGCTGGCTCAGCGTCCCAAAGTGTGTCTTGGCCTACGATACACGAAGTCGCCGCTGGTCTCGGTCTTGTGCGATTTCTCGCCAGTCGCCAGCTGGAGCTCGCGAAGATCTGCGTTCACCACATCGCCCATAATATCCGGGACAAATCACACACGGTCATTTGGCCTCAAACTAGATTTCTTTGTATCTTGGGAACCAGAGACTGATATACATACATATATAGATATTATACACCCAGACTCAGAGCAAACAATTCTGCTCATCACAGAAAAGTTTGCCCTGTGTGGGGATCGAACCCACGACTCTCGGATCAGAGGTCAGGATCGCTAACCACTTAGCCACCGAGTCAGTTAAACTGATACCTGGGGCGACCGACCGGACGTCGATCTATCTGTTGACCGTGATAGGCTCTCTTCACTCCGCAATCTTTTCCAATTCTTTCTAGGTAGCCGAGCCATCAGAGTCTGTGAGCTTTCGTCTCTCCGATTATATTCGGATTGGCTACGAGCTGTTCAATGGATGTAACAAAAAAGCAGTAGCAGTGACATTAAAAGTACAAAACCTATTCAAATAGCACCTATTTGTCGAGTGTGGATCTTGTTGTTTGACACATAGAATATAAAAATATATAGATTGATAGATGTACCTACTCTTATTTTTTTCAGTTTCACCTTTATCTTAACTTCATTCTTTCAGTAACTCTGGTTGTCCAAAAAGAAAAGCTTGTTGTAATCAGTTTTTTTATAGGCCCCATCTACTACTTAATTAATTATCTACCGATCTAGCTAGATTTAACTACGCTATCAGAGGTTCATCATTGAAGGTAATCATTTCATATTCCAATAATACAATATGACCGAATCAATACAGTTAGTCCACCTGTTAAAATGCCGATTATTTCTTAACTACAATACCTACGCCATCGCTGCCACCTGGCTAAATGCAGTTCGGTAAACGTTTGAAAACAAACGTCGCCGCACTCGCTGCGTTTGCGTATGACGACGACGACGCGGCGCCTCCGGTAATTCAGGGCTGCCAGTGACCGACAAAAATCAAAATAAAGCAAAAACCATGAGTTGACTACTTTACAGGGTGTAAAAAAATTGGTGTAGGACCCGTTTACTGGGGATTTGACTCATCGTACTGAACAACTTTTGTTCTACGACTTTGCTCAAATCGCAAAATAGTTTTTGGACTCTCCATATAAATTCACCATCTGTTTTGCCATTTTTTTCCATTTTTTTATGGAGAGTCCAAATTTTTTTTTGCGATTTGAGCAAAATTGCAGAACAAAAGTTGTTTAATATGATGAGTAGAATCCACACCCTGTATATCCAGGAGAATCTTTAGATAAACTGAATTGTACCAAACTGACTTATATCCAGCGTCTAGCTGTACTGCTGCTGGAACTTGTAGCTTTGGTTTTTTGCCAGACATAATACCTACCTAAGCCACAGGAACCTGAATGATGTAATGAATAGATTGGTGTAAGGAGAACTCATTTTCAACTAAGACTTCATAATCATAATCGTCATATTTATTCGTCATCACAGGTAATAATTGTGTCATAATTTGCCTTGAACGACTCGTAGTTAGTAACGGCAAATATTTTTACAAAGAAGTAAGTTGTTACATCTAAACAGTTCGATGGATTACCCTAGAAAAGTTGTTCTCTATTCGTGAACCCACCTACCTACCGGTTTGTCGTGTTACCGCACATCATATTACATGATATTACTTAAGTTTAGGTAATGTACCTTATAAATAAAATCACCACATTACTCTTAACCACATTACTTTAAGTCTTAGTCGATAAAATTGCTTTGTTTTCCTTGCCACTTCATAGTTCTGTTTCTGTGTGTGTGATATTTAACTTGGCGTGATCCTTTCTAAAACCACTTCTTACATCAACCCGCATATCAACCTGAAAAGCAGAAGGTGTTACAATTTGATGGGGATCAACTTTTTGCCGCCTTTAATTCCATTGTGGTGTCGGCTACACTATAGGAAAAAAAACACTGTATGGGTTACACAATAAGTCGTTATTTGCACGTCATGTTTGCTTAGGGCCAGTGACAACCCTGCGGTCGGTGCATTCCGTATTGTCTACGATGGCGAGCGAGAAGTCTTGATACTTGCGATTGTTGAATAAATATTTCTAAAATTCTAGTTGTCTCAAACAAAGGATATGTATGTCAAAACATAAAATTTCTTGCTGTACACTATAAGCAAGTTATTTTATTACGATTTCAATTAATCATAATTGAAAAGCACATCCATTTCCGTTGCCATCTAGTGTCATTTTGTCATTTTTCTCAAATCATGTCATTTTCACCAGCATCACATTGTAACATAAGATATTTATTGAAGAATCCTCACGCATTTACATTATTCTGTCGAGATTGTGCATCATAATTCCCAGCTTAGCGGACTGATAATCTCATGAAACTAATAGAAAACCCATCAGTAAGTATGTAGAGGTAATAAAAGTGTGTCAACCAAACAAGATATGTGAAAGAAAAATTACATCAAGTATCAAATCGAATAAGTCACAGTACAGTGTCTGAGATGCTGCGCCGGCGCGGCGCAACGCGGCGCTTTTGTCGATCCAACTATCGATTTGTGAGTTCGCGCGATACCCGCCTTCATTTAATGCCGTCTGGTTGGAAAACAATATCTCTCAGTCTCCATTTAAAATATATATTTTTAATTTCATATGGCCCTTTATTAAAAACACATAACTGCGGATGCCATTTTTAATTATAGCAACTTACATCTTTTTAATATTGTTCTTTACTTTTAATAAAGTACGTATATGCATAAAACATATTTTTAATTATATATTATACTCCGTAGAGAGACAGATGTAACCATAAAGACTAATCGAAAGAACTTTTCTTAAAGTACTTTGAAAAATGGGACCTCTCTTTCAAAACCATCAGCTGCTTGGTTGTTTAATGACCACTTTTTAGTAGATAATTACCGGTAACACTACAAAAGTTGTTCAGTTTTATGAGTAGAAGCCCAGTGTAAAGTTTGTTGGTCTTTGCATACTGAAGCATTTACATTTATTTCTAAAATAAGATAAAACGTCCTTCTCTATTTTGTGATTATTCATTAATTTGAAGCAACATCGCAATGCCTCAAAACCGCCAAAAATTACACGTCCAATAAAACCAAAACACTCAAAATTAACCCAAAAGTCTTCTTCACCATACAAATTGACACAAAAAATTACAAAAGGCAGTAATCCGTTTAACCGTAACTTGTAACGGACATTAGTTTCGCGTACCTACCCTCAAATTTGGATCTAATAGTCGGGTGTGCAAAAAATTACAAAGAATAGAGTAGAGAATTTGTAGATGAATCTAACTAATTTAAATCTATCAAACATTATAAGAAGAAATTTGTTGCAACAGTCTGACAAAAAAAACTCGACCATGTCAATCTAAGAATATTTTCTAAGGCAATGAAATCCCGAACAATCCTAAAAATATCTGCTTGGATACTGCTTGGATAATTTTGTATATTTTTTTTGCAAATTGATGGTTCTAATTTATCCAGACTATGAGTAGAAGTTCGAAATTTAAATAGCGTATTGGCTTTAGACATCATTGTAAAGATCACAGACTGCTGGAGCGAAGATATAAAACTTCTTTGGTAAAGATATTGTCATAAGTATACATTTTATGACTCACTAGCGACCCGCCCCGGCTTCGCACGGGTGCAATGTATTATACCGAGGGTTCACGGGCGACTTGTATTAAGCGACATTTTTAGAAATGTTCAGGAGACTGATTTAAAAAAATATTTCTAAGAAAAATAATCATTAAAACTTAACTTCTTAGTATTATATAGATTCTCGATATTCTTAATATTTTAAATATTATTCAGAAGTTATTTTTTGTGGGGTATTTTGTAAGAAATAATTTTTTAAAGTAGAGGTTACCTGTGTTTCCAAAAAATGTCGCTTAATACAAGTCGCCCTTGAACCCTCGATATACATATAGACGTTCCTCTTGAATCACTCTATCTATTTAAAAAAACCGCATCAAAATCCATTGTGTAGTTTTAAAGATCTAAGCATACATAGGGACAGACAGACAGCGGGAAGCGACTTTGTTTTATACTATGTAGTAAAGAAGAAAACACTCATCTTCTCGTAAAGGGAAACCCACCAAACTACATAATAATAAGTTTGGTATAAGCCCGCCCCGAGGCGCCACCATAAAAACTTTTTTCTACATTTCTGCACCTGCGAAAAGAAAAAAAAACTCGAGTGGGCCAAATCGAGACCTGCGAGTTCTGAATACTGATGTTTTGACAGCGGAACCCTTTGTACTATTATTGTGTTATAACTCGAACGGTTTACGAATGGACCTGCGAAATGACACCTTTTTATGTACGAAGTGTTTTTATTTTCTTAATTTTAAGTTCCATTTTAGATACTGTATCTACTAGACTTTGGCCAATAAAAGCTGTATCTGTAGCTTTACTTTATCTAACTGTATCTTCAAATCCTTCTATCAGTCTGAACAACAAAAAAGGAATAAAATCTGTATCTTTAAAAAATAAAATCAGTTGTAATGTATCAATCAAATAATTGAAGAGTTCCACTATCCACCTCCTAATTCCATAAAATAGCCACGGCCTACAAACCAACGCAATCATTATAGGCTCTGGAAACGTCTAACGGCAAATGTCCTATTTTTTTTACTTTAAGGACACAAGACTTGTTATAAGAAACTTAGGTATGTTACAAATGTAAAGTTTACTGATCAAATTGTATTGCACGATAAAAGACCAGGGTAACAATCTTGCGTCAAGTAATTGGAGATTATGCTCCAAGAATCGTGAAAGCATTTCTCCATCTTCCCCGTGTGTGAGACAGTGCGGTATTAGCTGACCGTGGGACCTCCCCCGGGGGCACATGCCACGACCGTTCCAAACTGTTTGCTGAGGGCATGTCGGTAATGACCATGTCTGTTTCACGACATAACAGTGTACTGCTATCTGAATTTGGAAATTTAATGAAACTAAAAAACACGCTGTGTAATGTATTAGGACTCTTTTAAACAAACCAAGTGAGCGCAACTTCGAGGGGTTTATTAGAAGCTATTGAAGAGTTCTACTATTTGCCTCCTGGTTTCATCGTCAAATTAGTTCGAGGCAACCAAATTATTGTATTGACAGCGGTATTATACACACTATTAATACAGTTACTTAAAAGACAGAGTGCTAATAACAATTTACTTAGAGATACACTCTATGTATTTGTTAAGGTCGTTAATCCTTCTGAGTTTCTTTAGTTCCTCTTCGTTATGAGTCATATGACCTTGTATCGGGGTAAACCCTGCCAACCTAAAGTTCTTCGCCATTAGGGCCGATGATCCCTTAACAAAGCTACTGATCAGGAGCTGCATTCCAATCAAATTACAATTCGAAAAACGAATACGTTCCAATTTTAAATTTGAAACTTGCGTGTCAGTTGAAGCGCCCGATTACTGAATTCCAGCGTAATAGCTAAATCCCATGACTACTGGGCTCTTGGCAAATTAAGATTGAGCCCTCCTGCCTTCAGTGTTTTGAACTTCCAGCAAGGATACAAAGTGTTTTACTTCATTGGTCATTCCAAATTTAAATTTTGCCCCAAGGATAAACCTAATTCTAATGAATGTCGCATTTTCAGATGCCTTTCTCACGGAATTGTGAATATTTTTTACAGCCAAACAATTTATTCAAGAAAAGTTCTGGCCACTTATGAATACTATGTTGCTGTTTTCATACAATCTTTTTAGTTTGTTATCTACCTATTTTACAATTTCGAATTCTGAAGCCGTAAACTGATGATTTTATAGCGAGATCTAGTTTTGACGGACTCTGAACTAAGTAGCGCCTTAAAGTTTTAAGAAAAAAATTAAAAACTAAAAATTAATACTCAGTATGAAGGTTAGCTAACAATTAATTTCGACTGGATTTATATTATATTTCTTGTTTTTTTTTGCACACCACTACCATCTTAAAGTTTAATTACAACTTTTTGTTACGTCCTGCACAGTATCTCACATCTATTAAATTAGTTCTTGATACGAAAGGCTATGCATATGTGCTCATGATAACAAACAACTTTCCCTAAGGAACCCATAGTCAAATCGCAAAAAAAAAAATGTTGGACTCTCCATACAAATTAATCAACTCACCGGCAAAATTTGTATGAAGATTCCAACATTTTTTTGCGATTTGACTATGGATGGGTTCCTTAGGGAAACAACAAACAACAAACAAACAAACAAGATTCCCTGAACTTGCATGATAATTTTTCATGAGTACATGCATAGCCCTTCGTATCAAGAACTAATTAAAAGTCATCCTATATTCAGAACCTGTCTGAGTCTAAGTATTTTTTTTTTATTTTTATGGCAGAGGTGGCAAACGAGCCGATGGATCACCTGATGGTAAGTGATTACCGCCGCCCATAGACACCCGCAACACCAGAGGAGTCACAAGTGCGTTGCCGGCCTTTGATATGGGAGTACGCTCTTTTCTTGGAGGTGCATTTTCATGTTGTATCAGTCCGGAAATACCGCAGGCGACAATTCATTCCACAGTTTGGTTGTGCGAGTCAGAAAGTTTCTAGTGAACTAACAGTTGTGGACTGCCAACCATCTATGTGATGGGGATGAATATAATGTCGCGTAGAACGATGGCGAAAAGAGGCGGCAGGGATCAATCCGAACAATTGTACATCGGAGCACTCCCCATTGATAGAGAATGCAGAGCGAGGCTACATCTCTAAGCGCCAAGGAGTCAAGCCGATCTGAAATATCGTGGCAGCCGACGATTCGAGTTGCTCTCCGTTGAATGCGGTCCAGAGGGAGAAGCTCGTACTGGGGTGCCCCTGCCCAGAGATGAGAACAGTAGTCCATGTGAGGCCGAACCTGCGCCTTATAAAGTACTTCCAGTTACTTCGACGTTAACATTCACCGATAACTACCGTTTTGCTCCCGATAATGTGCCGATAATTACCGATATAACTTGATTTGTGTTTCCGCTACCGGTTTTTGTATACGGTTATTTATTTACAATTTTATTTATTACTTCTATCTATGCAGCGGGCAAGTGGTTATTAGGAAGATAAAATTCGGGTTCATCGCTACTGGTAGTGATATATTTGAGTTTGGGTATTGATGTGGCTATAAAATTACTATGATCAAAAAACTATTTCATGTCTGTCATTAATGAACGCTTAGTGAATGTTGCTCTGTAATAAAAATTAAAAACATATGATTGCCTAATCTAATGATTGATTGATTTAAATAACGTAGTTATTTAATATGAAGAAATAAAAATTATGAAGGTACCAGTTCATCTTACTTGAATGTTACACAATTCAGTATTTTTCACTTAGCCAAACTTTTTCGATTTATTTATTTACAAGACAAAATCGGATCTACAACTTTTTACAGTTTTCCATACAAATTCTTGATTCACTATTCAGATTTAGTGTGGGAATCAGAAAGAAAATGAAGAGCGGATTTTTTCGATGTTTTTCCTTTATTTGAGTTACCCGAAATCTGAAACTTTTTTAAACATCCTGTATATACTACCAAATTGTCCTCCATTGCATTTTTTTCCTCCCATTTTCTTACACACTGTCATCTACATCCACCCACCACAACACTTCTTATTACCCTTTAACAAAGTAAAGCCAGAGGCCTCGAACACTTGTGCAAGAAACCAAGAAGAATTTACATTTACAAAAGCAATCATCAAAACATCATAATTATGCGCACCATAAAGAACCTTTCTCAGCACGTTCAATACCGTAATGACCTCACACGTACTACAGGTCGAAATTAAAAAGAAAAAACTAAGTACAGTCTTCGTAAAAGCGATTGTCGCCAGAGGCCTTCTCAAGAAATGATTGGAACTTATAGAGATTAGTGATGTTTTTGGTTTGTGAAGTGTACATAGCTGGTTAGATTGTAAGACAGATTCGTCGAAATACCTAGGCATCCCCATTACTACGGCGTGGATCTCATTCCATCGGAAGAGAAGGTTAGATAATAGGGATCTAGGCCAGATTTGTGAAAGTTGATAAGGTAATGGTGAATCAGTGAGAAGATTTTGAGCTGGGGATGAGGCCTCTATCAGAGCTAGCACACATCGTAATTTGGCCTCAAACTAGAGCTCCTGCACTATAAAAACCTGAGCCTGACCATATAAGGTCTAATAAAACTGTGGCTTCTGGTCATAAAACTGAACAATTTTCCCCAATAGATGATTCACAGAAATGTTTAAATACAATTTTTTAATTTCTTTTTACACGTTATTATACATCTAGATATAGCTTTTAAAAACCTAGACACAAAACCAATCTGCTCATCACACAAATGTTGGCCTTAGTTGGGCATCGAACCCACTACAAATTTTCCCTCTTACTTCCTACGGTTTTGAGTCACGTGTGTCCCAGTGCTTTTCTACAAGTCTTACTGGTCATCTGTTGGAAGATTATGTTAGAATTTCGATCTTATTTAACCCAGCAATGTAACCCAAACTTCAAACCACAATTTTATCAATATAACTCACATACATGTTCGAACTTTGCTCCAAAAGATTATAGGTTTAACTAAAGTACATATCTACTATACAAGGTGATTTATTCGGCAAAAACTACAAATGCTAGAATCTACTTATGAAACTTAACAACTTTCCTCAGGATCATGTATGATAAAAGCAAAAAGCTCAAAAATAATCGATTCGACATATTGACGATTAGTATAGAAATTTAAATTCTATTATATTTGCTCCTTCCTAGAGGAAACTTGTTAAATTTCTTGAGTGTCGAATATCTGCTGCTTGCCGCTTTTCATCGAATTTAAATTCACCCTGTATTTTTGACGAATACTATTGATTTCTCTAACGTTAATTCACCGCGTGACTATACCTTAAGGCAATAATAAACTAAAAAGCCTTTAGAAAGCAGCCTATTATACTATTAGTCATGTATTAGTCTCCTAGAGGTGTAAAATGGAATGTTATAATGGTGCTTTTATGCGACAATTATAGTGGTTAAAGAGTGATCTATTATTTAAGGTGTACATTTTGGCGAATCTATTAAGTCTGACTTTAAATAACTTTAAAAATACATACTTAAAACTTTTTTTAAACCAACTGTACGAATTTTGTATTATAGATATTTTTTAAATCATACTAGACTTTAAAAAGATACCCAACTGTACGAATTTCGTATGATAGATATTCTATTTGAATCTGCGGACCAAGAAAAATAACACCTAATCGTTCAAAATCTATTAAGCCTTTTTGGTTATGTTTTCTACATAAATACGTACAAAGTTTTTCTCAGTTACTCTGATGTAGAAAAAAATGATGCCAATGAAATTTTTAATACATACCTACCAATAAAACTCAGTATCGTACAAGAACATGTAACTACTGTAATTGGAGATAAAAAAGACAACACGAACACAAAGAAAAAGGTCAACATTTTTTCAACCAAGCAAAGGTATCATTTATGAACTGCCAAAACAGTAGATGACCTGCCAGTACCAGCTATGATGAAGCCAAAAGCCACACGCGATAGTTGTTACCAATTAACGGATATAGAAGACGATACTGTATCATAAAAAGAAAGAGTGTAGTCAAGACGTCTGGCCAGTGCCGCGGGGTTAGATGGGATGTGAGTTACAGGATCCAAGAGTTTTTTAAATTTTGATTTAGATACTGAAGGACTTGGTTCAAAGCAAGAAGAGGTTCAGATAGATACTATGAGACTCTGGATCGTGCTGGAAAGCTATATTGGGAAACCTGCGTTTAATAGTGGACGTATTGCCTGAGATGACGCTGAAGTCTATAATTAAGATGAGGATTAGAATTTTAAAAGAGACAAAATAGAGATTTTGTGTGATCAGTTAATCAAAGCTGTTAGATGAACTGTGGAAAACTACATTTGATTTCGTTAAATGCTTTAGTGTTGGAAGAGTAACTAATAATTCGAAAAACATTGCATCAAGTTCCAACTAATCTGTTGAAGCATAGCTATATTTCATGTTTTTTAAATCTTCCAACAATAATTTCTTACCTGTCAGAATTATAACGCATAAGTTTGTACCTTAAACCATCTTCTAAGCGATACCATGGGTATGGACGGCAAAAAAATGCAAATTGTCATAAGCCACGGGCGATTCACGAACAGACATTCCCACAGTGGAGCCGACACGCCTCAGTATGGACAGAAAATCAAATGGAATTTGAATACTTAACTTTAAAAATCGTCTGTCTTGAATAATCATCTATGACTGTTTAGTATGATTGAGCATCATCCCTTACCTGAAATATGCATTTTTGAAAAGTGATAAATTTTTATTACTTATTGGAGTAACCTCATCATAATGATCTATGACCAAATATTAACTTAGCAGGATTTCGGTATCACCAGATCATCATTCCATCGTTGATATCCGTCTAGTATCTCACAGTCGCTACTCCAAATCCGTTTTTCATCGATTATCAGTCCTACCTGCTACTGTAGGTATATGGCCTGATCACTCTAACTTGAACATGCTTATTCTATGCACTATATTGGGCTCCAGTGCTTTTGCTTCTGTATTTCAGAAGGCGTAAACATCCTTAGCAAAGCCCTCTCCATAGCCCGTCGAGCATTGTATTTGAACAAAATGTTGTCCTTTAAACCTAACACATTTTTTACATATTTGACTTTTTTGTAGATCATACAAAATACGTGACCAAATCCCCGCTCTACATAGATGTTATCCGCTTACAAATCTGTTGTACAGTGTATTCGTATCGAGAAGTCTGTACTCGCCTTAATATCGTAATGAATTGTAACACACGCCATCTTTCGATCTTTGCTATATCGACGATAATTTGTGTCAAAAGAGCACTGAAATGTTTTTAGTAAAGCGTTTATTTGTAAGAGTATTTTTATCACCTGTGTTGTGTTTCGAAAATTTGATAAATCTATAAACTCTTGCTTTTCAGCTAGTTTAGATACCTATTGTATACATTTTAGAAATATATTAACATGGTTGTTTGGCATAAGGTATTAGGTATAAGGTATAATTTCAAAGTCCTTGGCGCCATATTCCTTTTATTAGGTACGTGTTCAATTCAGGAAAGAAGGTTTGTGTTATGGCTTCATGATATTTTTTATAACTCATTTCTAAAATAATGATGCAGTAAAAATAGTCATGATGCATTTTAAAAAGTGATTTAGCTCGACTCCTTTTCTCAAGTCAATAAAGTACTCAGACAGCTATTTTTTTGTTTCCATCTGTTTTGCCTACTTACCAGACGGACTCGAAAACACCGGAAGATAGTTCAAAGGTCTGTCGTTTTGGTCAATTTCATACATTTTACAATCTCTTTTGCCTTAGTCTAAATCTATTGTGTGTCGAAATATGTTAAGGAGAAACGTTTTATTTTGACGCGAAAATTTTGCTTAGGATTTTCGTAATTTACTCCGCATGTTCCTAAGTGTTATTTCTTTTAAATAAAAGTGTTACATAAAATAAAATAACACTTTGTGTTACTCTATGACTATATTTCAGTATTTTATCTTTTTCAATATCATTTATCAAACATAAGTCGACTATTTAATACATTATTTAAAAATATAAAAAAACATGACTTTTAGTAAATTTGTCTTCGAATTATCCTAAATTAGCATCTCGATTTAATGAAAAAGATCTTTATTTAAATGTCATTTATCAAACATAACTTACCTATTTCAGATAATATTAGTATAAAGAAAATATAAGAAACAAGTCATTTTTGTCACTTAGTCGTCAAAGGTCCTATAATATTTAATAAATTACATTTAATTAAATAAGAAACAATGTAAGATTTTCGTAGAATGACGAAAAACCTTGAAAATTTTGAATTTATCGATTCAAAATATCGTTCTCGATATCAAATCGTGTCGTTGATTCCAAAATGTTTCATCTTAAGGCAGGTGATTACGGAGAAATCTTCTGCATCTACTTACTGCTTTTTTGTAGAAAGGTGGATTCTGTACATTATGGCTGATGGGATGAGTTTATCCACATTTTTCGTGTTGCTAATGATGCTGTGATGGACTAGGCAATAAAAAATCAAAACGTTAGAAATCCGTTTGTTGCTTATTCACGAGGTCTTGAAATTTTAAGACAACAGTAAGTGCGAAGTGATTAGCTCAAGAAATTGGGAAACAACACACGCTTTTAATATTCTTTTTGAAATATAGTACTGTAAGGTGCGTATTTATAAACTTGAACAACAGTAGTTCTACAACTTTGCTGAAATAGCAAAATCTTTTTTTTTTCATACTTTTAATCATCATTTCTGCCGTTTAACTCCGTTTTGCGATTTGAGCAAATGTGGTTAAGTCTCATTAGTAAAATACCTCCTTAAGTTATTGCAACAGCTTTTTGCTATTTCATCTCATCTCATCTTACTAATATTATAAATGCGTAAGTATGGATGTTTGTTTGTTTGTTTATTTATTTGTTTGTTTCTTTGTTCCACTTTCACGCCGAACTACTGAACTGATATCGATGAAATTTTAAAGGTAGAAAGATAAAGCACTCGGCTAACGCATAGGAACATTTTAACCCGGAAAACTCGAGGGTCCCTGAGGAATGGCTAAAAACTGTAACTTTTTCTTTTTCACTAGATGGCGCTGCCCTAACATTTTATTTCTCTCTGAAGACGCAGACGAAGTCGCTGGCAGAAGCTAGTATTCTGTATATCATACAATACAAATTACCTACCTAACGTTAAATTGGACATCCTGGATTACACTTACAAAAGTCCTTAGATAAGCACAAGATCCTTAAACAGGAAGCGGTGACAGACAGACAAACTGGCTAATTAATGTTAATAGATAAACGGCGGCGTTTCGTACTAGCTTTTGTTGATCATGTCTTCCTGTTGCTCCCTTTTTGCTATGCCGTCTTATGTCTTATCCACATCATTTTCATCTCATCCAATAATAACAATAAAAAAAAAATGGCATTTCATACTCTTGGCACTACGATTTTGTTAATGTAGCGAAAAAAGGTATTTTTACATAAAACGCTCAATAATATGCGATTGCAAGAACTTTTTAAAACGAAAATTGATTATTTTCTAGAGAAGTTCGTCATTGAACTACCTAATACCATTATTACTCTTCTTAAATAAAAAAGGGTGACGGTTTCCACGATTTCGCCAATAAAGAAATAACGAAGAGTAGGATTAAAGTAATATAATATACCTATGCTTTAAAAAACTTATAAAACCGAATACAAAGGAATTCCAGCAAAACTGAAAATCAAGAACAAGATAAACAAACCTCAACTATGCCCCTTCACCTCACCGTATTTACTTTTCCCTTCATACTTCATAGACCTGGACAAATAAGCAGCAATGATTATGCAAACAAGTGCAGCTAGTATCGCCTCCATAGACAAATGGGTAACATGGACACCTATCTTGTTTGGTCGGGTAAACACTAGTAGTGTTGACCTTTGGTAAAGTTCCTAGTTCCCAGGGTTGGACACGTACAAAAAATGGGAGGTCGAAGTGGTGGTGGTCAGAGATAGAAAGAAAAGGACCATAATAGTTAGAAATAAGAATATTGTGTACTACTGCTTTTCTAAACGTCAGTGGCCAAGAGGATAATTTTTGCAGAATTTTGTTATGCATATTCCGAATATGGAAAGAGACTTTTATCCCAGCACTGGGGATGTCACGAGTTAACAAAACGCGTGATCTACAACTGACAGGCAGTGGGGGCTTAAACGGACCAAATGAGAATTTAGCACCTCATCCAAGTAAATCGTACCTTATAAATTAATTTAAAACTGACAAAAATTATAACATTAAAGATGTTTTTTTTTTGCTTGATTAAAGGCAAACGATTTCTTGCCAGTGGAACTCTATTAATATTACTCTATTCCCTTTTTTACCCGTGTTACTACCAATTTTACTAACAGTTTCACCCCCCTTTCCCCCTCCTAACCAAATATCCATAACCATTTATAAATATTCTTTCAACTTATAGTTAATTCACTTATTCTAAGTAGCTTCCTCAATACCAGTTATCCGGTGTTAAATCTTTATGGAATTTAAAGACACCATAAGACTAACTGTTGACACATGGTCCAAGTATAATGCGTAGGCGCGTGTTAAGCTACTCAGCTACTCAATATGAAACAATCTTCATACTTTATTAAAATGGTTTATTTAGTTTGTAGTGATTTTTATAAAAATATTGCTGCAATTATCCGACTACCCAAACTGTTTTTTTATTATATGCATACGATAATTTTCATTGTAGTAAAAACACCTCTTATGGAGTGCAATGTTTCGTAAGATTTGACCTAATCCACAGATTGGATAAGATACATGTTATTTATTTATTCGCATTTCAGCTTTTTTCTAAGTTTATTGGAACTGTGATTTTTTACAAAAGTCTCATGAATAAAATAACTAAAGAAGCCAATTTTGTCAAAAAGTTTATTAATTGTCACAGAATGCAAATGACCCATATTTGTTTACGCGAAATGCATTATAACAATTTTTACATCAAATATCAAACAGTGATAGTCGCACTACGTTTGTTTGCGTAGACGCAGTGGGAAATAGATCCTATCCGAGAATGGGCGGTTGTACCTGTTACATTTCTAAGTGGACAAAATCTTTTATTGACCTCGCCCCGGAGCAAGAAACATGTATCTCAAAATCAGACATATTCTTTAATTCAAATAAATCCCAGCTATGGTGTTCAAAGATCTATTAATTATGACGGTTTTGATTGGTTTATTGTTTAATTTACTTTTGTTTAAGTTCTAAAGTCACACTTCGTTATTCAGAATTCTGTTTGATGGAGCATTTGTATCTTCCCAAAGTTAAGTTTTAAACAGAACGCAATGACAGAGCACTGTGGACGCGCCCTCTGCCCCACCTTGGGGACTTAGGACATTAAGTTAAGGTTTAAATTTTTTCAGTGTGTTTCGGCATGTCCGGCCGGTAGTCCTGTAGAAAAATCCATATTTTATTAAATAATAAAAATTCCTATATTTTCCTCTTTTTAATAACTACAATACTTACAATTTTTTTATTTTATTATTAAATTGCCATTGTAATAGTAAATAGTCTTTTGTTAAAGGTCAGTCGGCAGTTGGTTAGTATCTGATGTGCTGATAAAAAGAGTTGAGCTGTAAAAGATGAAACCATTGTATAAGAATGAAGACACCTGCTTTATACGATGTGTAATGTAAGTAGACAAAACAAAGATACGGGGTTTTAATATATGTAATATTTTCTCATATTATTCTTTACACATTTTCTGTCTACGTTGCGATGCAGCTAGTGCACCCGCTTTATTTCAGGAAGTTCACGTATTCGATTTTCGACGGATTCCAACTTTCTAGGACTCACGGTTTTGTTGGTGATAGGGCATAGTGTCTGAGTCCATTTATCTAGCTACCACCTTTTTGTGTAGGTTTTACCGCCAAACATCAATGTTAACAGCATGGACGTGTTGCAGCATAGACATAAAATTGCCAAAAACAACCAATTTTTCTTCCCAATTGTATATCGCATCGAATTAATTTGAAACAAAACAAACAAATTCATGACTTACCATCTTTCTGCACTAGGCTAACAGTATCAACGTAAACTGAAGTAGTCCCGAGTGGGTGGACTATCCGTGAGAAACCCCGTGAGAACCAGATGGGTGCCCGTCTTACCGGTTGCCATGGTAACCAATAATACCCACCGATTATAGAATAATTTCACGGGCAATGATAGTCTTGATGACTGTACGTTTGTAGTGGCTAGTTTAATGCATCCATAGATTAAATCTCTGCGATGGAAAATACTATAAGAGAAGAAAGTGATGAGTGATGACTTTTAACTTTGTTAAGTCCGTGTCTTGAGTGCTTTATGCTTTGTTTTACTTGAATGGGTTTATGTATATTTAGTAGAAAAAAATATTTTTTTTATTGGAGTTTACATAAGGAGTAAGCCCATTTATAAAAGGCCAGGTAATTATTTACCTGGGTCATATACCTACAATTCTGTACTATTACAAGAAGTACCTCCGTCATGATCATGAACTATGAAAAACATTTTTAATGTCCTACTTTTTATGAGGTTATTACAGACAGCTGTAAAATAAAATATCTTAAAAAATAGCTTTGTCTATTTTATAGAAAAACCAGATATAACAGAACAGTTTTTATAATAATTATGCATGAAGTATAAATATTACCTCATTTCTGTATTCCCAAATTTCATCTTTGCCAATTCGAAATCACCTGTAAAAAAACCGACCGTTCGAATCACTAGACATCCCCATAATAAGACAATTTCATCGACAACCAATCGAACTTCAAAATGCCCTGTAAACACGTAATAACATAGCCGGGAATCGAACCCGGGACCAGGCCTCTAATTAGAATGCCCGGTGAACAGGCACCGTGTGAGAGATGCATGCTTGTACAACCTCTGTCATTTCGTATTTATTGCTTGTAACGATGATTTTGTTAAGGTTGATGTGTTATGGACAAGCTTAAATTTAAAATGACAAGCTGCAGTGACAACCGCAATGAAAAAAATATATATATATATATATATATATATTACTAGCCTAACACTGTCCCACTGTTGAGCAAAGGCCTCCCCTCGATTTCGCCACGCATCTCTATCCCGAGCCACCTCCTTCCATTGGTCGTCAAACCTGTCCAACTCATCCCGCCATCTCCGCCTTGGTCTGCCGCGACCTCTGTGGCCTTCTGGCACCCAGTCAGTGACAATGTGTGCCCACCTTCTCGAGTGCATGCGACAGACATGTCCTGTCCAGTCTCACTTGAGTTTGGCAGCTTTCTCACCGACGTCTTTTATGCTGGTTTTGGAGCGTAGTGTCGTGTTCCGGATTCTATCAATCCTCCTAACGCCTAGAATTTTGCGCTCCATACTTTTGGTCTTCAGTCAATGACCAATTTTATTAAAATTAAAAAATCATTATCGTTCCATTTCATCACAATTCATCTTCATAATTTTAACTGGAAATATTCATAGTTTAACACCCCATTGGATTTTCTGGATTGAATCCACTTCAGAAGGCGAAATTAATCATTTATTTAAAAAATATATCTAAAATTAATCACATTTTTAACGTTTGCATCAGAATTTACTGAATATCTTTCAATAACCTTCTTTCTTTTCTCACGTTGATGTTTTTAATTTTGATTGAAGTGAATCAATAATACAGAGTCTTATCCGCACTAAACTTTCCCCTGAGTCGCGCACCGGCGCCGCTTTGACAGATGATTTAGTGGTCCAAACCCGAACGAGCCATAAACTTTATAGGTTTTTTTTTCTAATTTGCCCCAAATATATCACCTGTTTTCTGATCGTCGTAAAATAAGTCAGATGTGGTCTGTCGTGGTGAGGCCATCGATTGCTTTTTCAAGGGTGCGTGTGAGCACATCTTTAAAACTTGAGCGTTTTTTCACTAAGCTCACTGTGGTTTGTTGGGCGGAGCCTGGTTTTAGACGATTACGTTATTGGTTTATAAAGCAGATGTTAAAAGGACGTAGAAAGACAAAGGAGAAATAAGTACTTAAATTCAAATAACCACAGCAAATAACTAACAAAATTAAAAAAATATATACTTCCGACAGTACAAGTCGATGAACTCAAAAAGTACTGCACCGATTTTTATGAATCATAGCCAAGGAGCACTGCGATTAAACCTGCTTTCAATTGAAAGAAACCTCATTCAAATCCGTCTATCCGTTTGAGAGCTACGATACCATAGACAGACACACGTGTGAAAAAATATTGTATTAACGTAGATTTTGAAATATAAGGTCTCTATCTGTACACATCACAAAGAATCAAATAACGTCCACTACCGCCTGTACTTACGATCAGAATGTTTTCGATAAAATATTCTGAATCATGAAAAATTTAAAGCACTGTTTCACTTTTGTGCTTTACATTTCGTCTTTTGTTGGTTACACAGGTGTTATATTATAAAAAGCGTGTTCTAAGAATCAAGCATAGAATACAGGAAAAATATTGAAAAAAACCGATCATTTTTTTTTTACACATTCCTATACAAATTCTTGATTCACTATATAGATTTAGTATGGGAGACTAAAAAAATTTTAGACCAAACTTCTTCAATATTTTTTCTGTATTCTATACTTGATGTTGAGTAGCCCCTTAAAATTTCAAACGCACTTTTTTAACACTCTGTATAAGATCTCTACACAATCACAAAGAATCGAATATCGTCCACTACCGCCTGTGCTTACGATCAGATGTTCTATAAAATATTTCTGAATCATGAAAAATTTAAAGCACTGTTTCACTTTTGTTTTTACTTTACATTTCGTCTTTTGTTTCAGGAAAATGGTCATAAGCTAACATGCGCTATTTGACAATAGCGCGCACTTAAGATGTAAATCGAAGATGTTTTCTATTTCACTTTAATTTTACTTTTTTTCCATTGATGTGTCAAAATGGGCCAGTGATGTTTTTCTTTTTGACAGATATTCTTTTGAAGACAACATCTTGTAGCTATAAGTGGGTTTTTAAAGTAAAAAATGAAAGTTATAAGTTTTATTTTTATTGTTATATTATTATAATATAAAAAGTGGTAGGTCGCGGCGGAATATTGAAATAATTATACTACAGGACTCTGTAATTTTACCTTTTATTGGTTTGGTACATGGAATAATTAAAAACAGTGTGATAACAGGTCTTCTTCAACTGTATTTATTCTGTTAAGCCTGATTAGGATTTTAAACTCACATTAAACTTACACGGTCTGTATAAAACAAAACCCCAGTCCCCACTGCAGGGGCACGGGTCTCTTCCCATTACTCGGGAAGGTTAGGCCATACTCCACACACGGGGGCCAAGTCCGGATTGGTGGAGGTTGTGGGGTTAGTGACCAACGCCAGTGTCAGAAGTTTTCAAGCCGCCTATAAAAAATACATGTTCCGGCTGAATATGACGATCATGATGAAGTGAAAAGGTGCCAGCCAACCGTCAAAGCCACGATGCAAACTTTTTATCAGCTGACCTTATTAAATGTGTAAGTACTATATTACAAGTAATAAATTTAACAATTAGACTAGATAACAGTTATATCTAACGTGTGCTAGAACTGTGTCAGGTGGCGGCACCTGGCGCAAGGTGGAGCGGCGCGTGCGCGTGGCATCTGCG
Source organism: Coleophora deauratella (assembly GCA_958295455.1). Classification (NCBI taxonomy): domain Eukaryota; kingdom Metazoa; phylum Arthropoda; class Insecta; order Lepidoptera; family Coleophoridae; genus Coleophora; species Coleophora deauratella. Next base: position 4,102,579 of record OY282406.1, read on the forward strand.
CGCGTGTGTGCTGGTCACAGTGCGATATGGTCAAAGATACGAAGGAAATATAATCTCGAAGTTGCGACCATCTGTTAAATTAGGTGTTGTAATTAATAAATCATACTAATATCGTAAATTAATTTTCATTATACAGTCTCGTGCAACTAGAAGTATACAGCCAAGTAGTGCAAGTACGTACGACTTGTACGTAAGATGGTACGGCTACCTTGTATACTTTTAAGTGCACGGGACTGTACATCAATTGCACTGTTGATCGAAATATGAAAATTCTTGAATTAACAAATAAAATAGCATTAAGAATCTCAATTTCAAAAAAATATTTGTGACTCCGAATAAGAAGAGCGGGTGTCGGTTGGTTGCCGGGATTTGTACCGAGCACACGTCTGCTGAGTTAATTGTTAAATATTTCCGTTTTAGAGTAGTCTCAACGTTATTTTTGTGATGGGAAAATGTCTGTGATTCCAATTCAGTGATAAGCGGTCATAAGAAGAGGATTAACTCGGGAGACAGCTCCGTTTTCCGAGTTCCAGCAGCAAACCACCACGTGGAGCGTCTTTAAGTGCCCATCATCCTTAGAGCCGTGCCTTTCACTTGACATTGGCGTTTCGCCATTTTTTTTATTGAAGATTCTCCCATTTTTCACTAGACATTGGCAAAATCACTCCTTTAATGAGATGTGGAATGCTAAATAGAAAAAAAATAGAAGAAGAGCGGGTTTTTCACACATATTATCCGAATTTGCAACCCCAAACTCAAATTTCAAAATCGAACAGCAATATTTTTGAAAACGTATTTTTTACATATTCTTTTAAATTTACATATTTTTTATAGTAAGAGTAAATTAAGTTTCGTGCAACTTAAAATGTACAGACAAGTAGTGCAAGTAGTAGTAGATGGCATGGCTACTCTGTATACTGTTAGGTGCACGGAACTGTACAAAGTTCCAACAACTCTACCAACATATTTTGTTGTATTATTTTGTCGTACAATAAAGAGTATACAAACAAACAAACATATACACATAACATATTATACATTAAGCCTAGAGGTAGCTATTTATAACGCTGCCACGCTGTCTGATACCTATGTTACACTTGTCGTGCACTTTCTAACTAAGACTTAACTAAACGAATCCTTCTTATTCCAATTAAAATCTTATTTTTAACCTGTGACGAAACCGCACCATGACCAATACACACTGACATATGCGCGCAAGTCGCAACTGCCAAAAAGCTGCGCTTACGCAGGGGTCGCCTGATACTATGACACTTGTTTTATTTAATTTGCTAGTACATTGCAGTTTCCTAAGTTATACTGGTCTTGTTAGGTTTTTTATTGCATTACTAGTTGTTATAATGCCGCCGATGACAAACTCTAAGGACGCATTCTCTCAACGGCGACACTATAATCAATTTACCCTCATGAAATTCGGCATTTTCTAAAATAAAAGATTAAATAACATGATAATTATCGAAAGCATATTTTTACCTAAAATAATTTTTAATTTTTAGAGATAAAATCAAATACCTTTTTAAGTATAAAGATGTTTTACACTTTGCACACTCTTCATACGTTTGTGTGAAGGAGATTTGAGTATGAATGGAGTGAGCACTAAGATAACGGTTAGAAGATAACGGTTAGAAGAGATGAATGGAAGATCAACATATGTTGCGTCGACTTTAAATGATAGGAACTGGGCTATTTTGCATATTAAAAGGGATTATTTTAAACAGATTCAGCTATACTTCATCTTAGCAACGTTTGGTCGTCAGTAACTAACCAATACAATACAATTATTACACGTAGGCTGCTCCATAAGTCATGCAAAGTAAGAAATCTAAGAAGTTTATACCAGTTTGATTGAGTGGGTTTACTACTGGCAAAACCTACAAGTTTATACATGCACACAGCTTATTCCTGTACTCAGTACTTTCGATGCAGTGTTCGTGAAAAGTTGTAAAAAATGGCTTGCCTGAGTCACCGTGACTCAGAGTGATATTTTATTACAAATTCAAGCGTGGATCGTACCATGAAGAAATGTTAGAAACCTTGGGTGACGAGTACACTTCCTTGTCTACTGGTTTTCATTGTTAAAATTAGTTTCATAATTGTACTTTTAATTTAGAAGACGACGAAAGGTCAGGTCAAGAATTAACGAGTAGGACTGAAAAAAAATTGCTGCAGTAAAAAACGTAATCATAGTTGATCGGCGAATCATATACAGACTAATCCAAGAAACTCCAGGCATCGGTGCATCAGCATTAAATTCAATATTGCATGAAGATTTGAAGGTAAAAAATATGATTTCTTTGTGTATCCCTCACTCCCTCAATGAAAGTCGGAGAGCAGCACGTGTAAATTGGTGTAGAAAAATGTTTAAAAAAGTATGACTGGGGCCGTTCAAAGTATGTAGATTTAATCGTTACAGGATATTTCGACGTTCTTAATAAATCTAAATCAAAACTGTGGGTGTTTGAAGATGAGCTAGCATCGACCATGGTTAAGCAACAGAGATCTGTTAAGAAAATAATTATTGCAGTCTTCTTTCTAAAAGAGGTATTACAAAAAGAATAGTGTTGCATTCACAGAAAACAGTCTCCTCTGCCTGGTACACAGAGATACAAGTAATAAATAAGCTATAAGAATTAAGACCGAAATCTCGTCTGATTATAATTGGCCCTTCCATCAAGAAAACGCTCTAGCACATCGGGCAGCCTAACTCTGGATTTTTTGTCCTAGTTGGGCCTCGCATTATTGGATCATCCACCTTATAGCTCAGACTACGCGCCTTGCGATTTTGGACTTCATCCTGTCATAAAAAGTCAGTTAAATGGGTAGAAGTTCACGACTGAGGATGAATTATTACGTGCTTGGGATGTCGCCTGTGCTTCCGTCAGAAAAAAGAAAAGGGAGGTGATGTTTAGTGGCTAGTTTGTGTATACGCAAAAGTGTATAAATGCTGATAGAATGTATTTTGAAAAATGTTAATAAATACTTTTGTTTTGCAAGAATTATGGAGCAGCCTACGTTGTTTTTTTTAGAGTTTTTATTTTTTCATTTTAATAGAAAATTTAATTAAACTTTCGAGTTCTTAGCTCATTTAAAAAAGAGCGCAAAAATTTAACAAAGGAACATTTCCTCGCAGTTGCACCCTACAAAAAATTGACCTTAAATTTAAAATTCCACCGTTATTACATATGTAGACTAATACCTAACCAAGACCAAGGTGATACACAAATGTCGCACAGGTGGCCTAATCAGGTGTAAACTCACCCTAACATATAATGACCAACTTAAAAGTGCACCTGAAAAACACGTGGCCACATAATAACGTCTATGAATGTTTAATTTCAAAACTGCAATTATAAGTTTGTGAAATAACCTTTGTCCTGGAAAACACCTTTAGAATTGAGTTTTAACGTAATAAAATATTTTATTACTTTAAATTGAATATATTAAATGATATAATTGCAGTTCTAGCAATCTATCAACGTCGTTAAATATTAAAATGAGTAAATAACAATAAAGAAATGCAAACTTTGTTGAAACTTAAAATGTTTACTTAAAAAGGTGTTGACTTAAAGTTGTAGAATTCTTTTGATACAATGTATCGACAGAGGCTGGCAGAGAATAATAAGTGAAAAAGAAAAATCATAAAAAGTAAAGAGTTCCCATATCGAAAAGGATAGTTCAGTGTTTTTCAAACTTTTTTAATACCCGAGTTTACCCGACCCCTTTACAAGTTAAAAAATTCTTGCGATCCCTACGGCCATAAACTTAAACATACAAAATGTTAGTGATTTGAGAGACTATGTTTATAATTTTCTTCAATTAGAAAATGATTTAATTTTAAGGTATCCAAAAAAGAACCACATTTTTACAAATTTTTAAAAAATTAACAGGTCCAGCTTTTTCAGTGAAATCGTATTTTTGTCTCTTTCTTATACCCGCGACTCCATGAGAAAGGCTTCGCGAGCCCCCTGGGGTCGCGACCCACAGGTTGAAAAACACTGGATAGTTTAATAAATATTAATAGAGGCTTGGCTAAAAATACGCGTCGCGAACTCGTAAATATTGTAAATTACATTGGATCCTTCCACAGATACCTACGACAGTTGTATGTAAAACGAAATTAAATATAAATACCATTTTTCCATAGCTTATTACATTCTCCGTTTAAAAAATTTATGTAATTATGCAGGAGTTAACAAAATAGGAAGACCCGGTAACTGAGGCTACTGCTCATCATACAGTACATTTTTCGCTTTACGACTTTGTTGAATTCACAAAAAAATATTGTATTTGGTCCCTCCATACAAATTAAACAGCTGGTTCATCAGTTTTGTATGAAGAGTCCAAATTTTTTTTGAGAATACAGCAACGTCTTCGAACAAAAATTGTTACGACAGTTAAAGGGTAGGTACTATGATATATCGATGCAAAAAAACATGAACGGTGCAACCCACAAACTGCAAACTTTACGTCAGAGCCGAAAAAGCTTTGCGAAAAAAAAACATTACAATTTTAACGCTGTAAAATACATAGTCCCTGCGAGACCTGGACCTTCGATGCATTTTTTTTCTGATTAAGAATCTACAAAAAAGTTGCAGTACTTTTTTTTTTTATGGCAGAGGTGGCAAACGAGCAGACGGATCACCTGATGGTAAGCGATTACCGCCGCCCATAGACACCCGCAACACCAGAGGAGTCACAAGTGCGTTGCCGGCCTTTGATATGGGAGTACGCTCTTTTCTTGAAGGTTTGAATGTCGTATCGGTCCGGAAATACCGCAGGCGACAATTCATTCCACAGTTTGGTTGGTTAGTTGGTTTTGGTTTCCACTTATGTGTGGTTTACAGCGTTTATACTTTTTTGCATCGATACATTGAATAAAATTAAATGACTGACTCAGTGGCTAAGTGGTTAGCGATCCTGACCTCTGATGCGAACGTCGTGGGTTCTATCCCAGCACAGGGCAAACTTTTCTGTGATGAGCACATCGACGCAGAAACAAATGGACTTCGGGTCAGCGCTCAAAAGTGTCCGAACCAAAAGAGTAGTAAAATGCAAAAAGAGGTATAATTTCGAGCCAGTCTTAATTTGGTCGGCCGGCTGACTGCGCGTCCAAAATGGCGTACTGCGTCGTGAAAAGTTGTAAAAACTATTCAAGTAAGTGAAAAAACAGGATGGAGTATCATATTTCCGGTAAGTAAACTCTTGCTTTATCATTTTAAAGTATTGTTTTGCTAAGACACACAGAAGTTTATTTTAATTTGAATTACGCATTTAGTTTGATTTCCACGAGCGAACAGTAGAACATCACAACTTTGGAACATAAATTTTATACAGTCGCTTTCAAGTATGAAGTTTCTTATTAAAATATTTTGTTACTTTTTTCTATTGTTTTTAATACATGAAATATTTTATTTATTTTAGCTTTCCCCGAGATCCTATACTTGTGCACTATGGAAAAACATTATAGCCGAATCGAGACGAGAGGAATACTTTGTTCCGAAAAAAATTCACTTTGTTTGCTCGAGTCATTTTCACCCTGTATAATTCATTTTAAAGCATGTTTCTGTGTTTGTTATAAAAAAATAAACAAGATTCTGCAAAAATAAAAAATACTTATAAAACATAGCCAACAAAAAAACATTATAAGTGAAAGCTACTCCATTACTTCTCTGTCATCACTCGAAGTTGCGAAAGGTGAAGTACGTTCCAGTCGAAGCTTCGTATAGTAATAAATTGTTGCAAAGAAAAATAGCCGTAATGCAATGACACACGATCTACATTCAAAGTGTTGTTTCTATGCATATAACTACGTGTGTATAGGTTAACTGCGGACGCTTTTTTCGTGAATTATGTACTAGACCCGTCGTCCATTTGATTCTACGTCGATGGATGAGCAGAATTGTTTGCTCTGAGTCTGGGTATATATATCTATACATATGTATGTATTTAGAAGTATATGTGTATGTATATCAGTCTCTGGTTCCCAAGATACAGGGAATCCTAGTTTAGGGCCAGATGACCGTGTGTGATTTGTCCCAGATATTATTATTATTATTAAATAAAATAAATAACAAGAAGTATTACTGTAACTGTACTAAATCTAATTACTTAACTATCTAACTTACTTAATAATCCTTTTTTAAGTTATTTCCTTCCGGCCTTTTGGCAAGGAAGAACCGACAGCTTCTATGGCTGTCTATAGTCTGACGTACATTCATTTCTTATAAAATAATATCATCCACGGTAAAATTAAACAAACTAGATCTATCGTTAAAAAGTAGCAGCTAAAGTTGCACACAATCGTATATTCTTTCGTCATGACTGAATAAAATTGATCTTGCAAAGGTGTGTCAAGATAGGCACGCCTGAATGACCAGGTGTCAAAGTCAAGGCGAGTGTTTTAAAAAAAGAAACTTTTAAAAAAATACCTCGGCCCGGAGACTAAAAAATCAATGCAGGTGCCGAAATTTGGTCAGAGGAGACAGCTGATGGCGAAAAACGGACGAAATTTACTAAATGATTAGGCTTTTGTTTTTTTTCCTCTAACGGCCGAATTATTTTGCACATGTCAAATTGTGCGATAGCTATTAGTGTTTTTTGAGATGTTCTGTTTTTATTTTTTGTTACCGGTTTTGGGGTAGAATGAATTAAATATTTTGAGTTTCAGTATTTTAAAACACTTTTCTCTACTCTGGCTAAGACTGTCCTAACATCGCAAAGTAGTTTTGGAGTCTTTAAAAAAATATTCTAGCCACGCCTGAAACAGACATCCCTGTTTACCTAGGTACTGTAAGCAATAAGTACTTCTTATCCACTTCTAATTACCTACATCTTTTAAAACCGAATATTTTGCTCATAAAGACAGCAGCTGTCCTCATTCAGGCAGCAATTTTGAATGACCCCCCCTACATACCTCAAAAGAGATAATAATGCACTTAATCATATGATTAACATGTGTCTTAACAGAATACTTTCCGTAAACAACTTTTAGTCTGCTTTTATCGCCATGTCCGTATCTAGGTAATTTAGTGCTCCGTCTGCCCAAATGCGGCCGGTTAATTTTTTAAATATTATATTTTTCGTATGGATTAAACGCACAGCTGCGACGAAGTTGCGTGCCACGGAACGTCCTTGCCAACCGCGCCCGCGTGCCAATTTAAAAAAAAATAAAAAAGTTATCTCTAGATGGCTCATAAAAGGTGCGCTTGCACCGGGCTCTATCCTCCTTAATTCGAAACGCATTTAAAAACAGTCATTTGTCAGTCATTCGTCACTCGTGACAAGCTGACAAAATGACCGAATAATCGCAATGCCGATGCCGGCGACTGGCAAAAATGTGTAATTGATTGGTGTTATTTTTAAAACAGGGGACTTAACTTATTATAAGCAATGGCAAAGAATATTATGTAGATACCTTATTACAAAATAAAATGACTTATAAATTATTTTTATACCAGTGTATAGTGAGTGTATCATCGATCACTTTTTATGTTTCTTGCTGTACGTCGCACGTAATGAACATCTTATATTTCAGACCTTTAAAATATTTCGTTACCTACCTCTTAATAATAAAGTGATAACCTCGATGTTTAACCTTCAACGCAAAAGAGTTGTGTTGTAAGTTTAAAGCCTATGGGTATGTGTCTGTTTGTGACATCGCGGCTCTTAAACGGATGGATCAATTTGAATGCGATTTTTTCACTTAAAAGCAGGTTTCATCGTCGTAGTTCTTAATTAAGTTTGGTAAAATCAGCTCAGGGGTTTTTGAGTTATAAAACTTTTTATTCCGGCATAATTTCCGTGTGCTCGCGCACGTGAGATCATGTTTGACATTTTTATGGTGAAACAATTCAATTGTTTTCGCTGTTATTTCCCCTAAATGCAGAGTAAAGAATGGGGAATCATACTAAGATATTCATCTTAGAAAATTTTGATACAATTTCACAGGGATTTGGGGCTATCCTTAATTCTTAATATATGAAGATGGACAATGAATTGGAGTTATGGCATGGCTTAAAAAAAAAAGTATATTAAATTCATCTTCATAATAATTAATATCAGCCAAAACATATCCACTGCTGAACAATCCCCAAGGATTTCCACGCCGACTGGTCCTTCGTTGCCCACATCCAGGGGCTTCCCTTCAGCTGAATTAGTACGTTATACTGTTAACTCAGAAAATCAGCTCTAGCCTAGGATTTTACAATTTTTCTGCTTCATACTAATGCACAAATAGTTTTTTAACGTTTCTAACTTCTTGTAAACATCTCTTATTATTATTGTATTTTTATAATGGAACGAAACTAACAAAATACCAAAAAGTTTTTATTTCGTCGCAATGTTCCGCAATTCTGTAATTATACCTATGGTCGGCCATATTTCAAAACATTTGTGTTTATTCCGCAATCTGCAGAAACGACTTCTATTTTGGAGATAAGACACAGCTTCCGTTAGTTTTTGTTTTGTGTCATTCATTAGGAGATCAATTACAATATTATTCACGCAGAAACTTTTACTTCACTCCCATTTTGGACTCTAACAGGTTTTGCTAAAGAGAGTTTTTCTTTGACTTCGACATTACCGTTTTTGACTTGACTTTTGACCTAACAGTCATTTGTTAATGATCTATTTGGTGAACTGTCACCATTTTAGTTTCAAGAAACGATTAAAGCTAACGTGCACACCATTTTTCAATTTGGTTTTCTAAAATCTAATTTGGAGACGACAACATAAATATCGGACAGATGTTTAAGAGATTTTGGTGATTTTGTTTTTATAGGAAATTAGTAAAGAAATATGCTTCCTACACGATTTTATTCGTTAAGCAAATGCTAAATTGTCAGGAATAGTTGCTACTTTTAATTTATTATAATACTGATATTTTGCCAGCGGATTTACTCGTCACCTGATTATTCCACGGGAACAACTTGAAGAGACCGTATAGAAAAATAGCTTCCGTCCGCGATTTCGTCTGCATGGACTTCAGAATTGGGTCCAGAGATGGTCCAGAGAGAAAGAAATTGTTAAGAAGCATTTCTCCGGGAAGCTTTAACTTTTCCTGGATAAAAAGTATCATATGTGTTAGCCGAGTGCTATGTATTTTCATCCATATCCCTTCAGTAGTTTCAGAAGTGAAAGAAAGTGGAACAAACAAATAAACAAACAGATATCCATACTTTCGTATTAATAATATTATTGAGATGAGATAGTCTACGAGTTGGTCCTTCTCCATGTCACAAGCCACATGCTTACTAAACGTCAACATTGGTTGAGATGTTGTGGCGTCCAAAGACAACAAACACGTATTCACTTTATACAATAATGTTAGTAAGGATCATGTAACGATAAAGCGCCAGTAGCAGAAAAGATGCGAGGGAATCGGTTACGATTCCCTCGCATCTTTTCTGCTACGCCTCGCATGGTGTAGGCATGGTATAAGGAGGGACGAAAACCATGTGACTATGAATGAAAGTGTTAGATATGAATGAATAATGTGGATGAATTAGTGGGAAGAGGAAGGTCAGAGAAGAGATGGCTGGATTGCGTGGAGAATGATATGCGTATAAAAGAAGTGTGCACTGAGATATCAGTAAGGAGATAGATATTGGAAGAAAATTACATGTTGCTTCGACCCCAAAAGCCCAGTCAATTGGGGCAACAGGGCAGGATGATGGTGATGATAAGATTATGCTGCACTGCTAACCTGGCTATGACAATTTTTTAACTGATACACAATATCACCTGATTTCGTGTTTCTCACTAGAGTTGTGTCGATTTGCCGTTTGTCGCACTAGCGTGCATTCGCACGATGATGATTCGCAGAACCGTTCTGTCGCACGATCATTCATCGCACATCCGTTTGTCGCACTTAAGTAGTGCACTCGGTGAAGTTACACCAGTAGACAAAGTGTCGGACTATGTGGGCATTGTCAATATTCATCGATACGATGTCAATATATCTGGCATCGATATGGGAATCTCTAGTCTGCGTCGAAGTCCTAACGTTATGTTATAATGTTTTTGCTCCTGGCTTCAACAATAAATTTTGCTCCCAGCCTCATCCGTGTGGATCTATGTCACTGTCCTTAATTAAAGTACCAGACCTATCGATAAAATATAGGTACCACTCATCTCTTAAAGGGCTTTTTAAGGTATTTTAATATTTTGTTTATTGCTATCATTAATACCCTTGTAATATTTTCGGTCTTCATCGTTATTGGAGGTCTTTTACGATGTGCCCACCAACTGCAGGATGCACCTTTGCTAAAATATTTGTAAAAATTGATAAAAAAAATTATGTGTATCAATTTCGTCAACGCAACGTTCCCGCCATCTGATGTCAAACTACAGGTGCTGAGGGTAGAAGGGCGTGCAGCAACAAATGCTTTGTGGGCAAATAGGGTCACCATGGATTACCTTGTGCATTTTTTGATCTAATTTTATAGACATCATGTGCAAACTTAACTTCTTACGTCTCTTTTGGTGCACTCTCTAAATCCTCTTTTGTCTGTTTATTGTATTGTACAAAGGACATCGGACATCTCACTCGTTTTTTTTTTACTAAAATTAAGTGTGGCATAATTTAACCGTACTTATAAGAAGGATTTTATTTTTATTATTGTGCCAAGAAACTCACGCGTATATTACAAGAATAGGATTAAAAAGGAAATAGGAATAGGAAATTAGGAATAGGATAGGATAGGATATTAGGATTTAGGAATTATTGTGCATTTTATTATAGGTATTGCAATAAAGAGTATTTGATTTGATTTGAAATATACCTAACCGACGTTCACCCTTATATTTAATTTAGTTCCTAACTACTACCACCAGGTAAAGCTTGACCTGTGGCATATCAGAAAAAAAAACTCATGTGGGTGTCTCGTGCCACCTCAACGCGATTTACTTCCAAATAAAATCAATGAACTTTAAAATCACTCGCATATATTTTCTACGATAGTTAAAACCTTTTTTAATAGGTTTACAATAACCTTAACTCTTAGCGATTCTCCAACGAATGTTCCAAAAAGTCAATCAAATTCCAAACAAAGAATAATTTAAATTGTTATATTTTTAATAACGACGCTTTATCTTTAAGTAGATCGCAATGCGCAGATGTAGAGATTTACCATCTCTTTTTAACCAACAATATCAGCTGATGTCCCTCCCAGCGCTTAAATAATGGTCACCGCTGCCCTAGCACGTGTCCCGGTGTCCCCCACCTTGCACCTCGTGACAGGTGGACAGCTCAACTGCGTGTGCGCAGTCGTCGGCAACTCAGTAAACGGAAATTCCGCATGCTTCACCTTAAATTAAATTTATTTGGCGGTTTTATGACAGCTGATTGAGGGCGGTGGGGGGGGGGTCATGTTTTGACATCGTCTTCTTTTCTACTCTGTTTTCTTTTCTGCTGAAAGAAGAAATTTTTTTAATTATTTCCGTTTAAGAGTAGTCTCAACGTTACTTTTGTGATGGGGAAATAGCTGTCCGATTCAGTGATAAGCGGTCACAAGAAGAGGATTAACCTCGGGAGACAGTTCCGTTTTCCGAGTTCCAGCAGCAAACCACGTCATCACCCTTAGAGCCGCGTCTTTCACTTGACATTGGCGTTTCGCCATTTTTTTTATTGAAGATTCTCCCATTTTTCACTTGACATTGGCAAAATCACTCCTTAAATGAGATGTGGAATGCCAAATAGAAAAATAGAATAGAAGAAAGAAGGCCGCAAAGTATACGGAAACTCCATGTAGTTTGCGGCTTTTACTCTTATGAGGGTAATTTTATAGTATAGTGTGCTCTGGTTGATTAGTTTTCTCATTGATCCCTTAAAGCTTTTGATTTTAATTAATTAACTGAAGTAACCGCCTCCGTAGCCTAGTGACTAGTCCGCTCACTTTCATATCAGGAGGATGCGGTTTCGATTCCCGGGGGGGTCTAACTGTAGGACTCAGTTTGGATGGTGGTAAGGGTATTTTCTGAGCCCGCCTTGCAGTGCACACTAGATACCACTCTCTTATCAAAATCTTTATGCAAAACGTCAATAGCATTGATGTGTTCCGGCATGGACATAGGTAGGACTCTTACTATCAGATGAGATAATACCAAGGGCTTACACAATTATGGACAACAAATAAGTTATAATGTGCATACAGAATTAACTCAATATTGTATACTTCATTTTTTCTTATTTGTATTATTTTTGAAAATATTATAGAGTACCTACTCAACATTATGGACATTTCATGGAGTTGGAAAAACTATTTAGTAAGTTTACATGACGCACTTCATAACCAGGTATCCCAACACTATAAAATGTCAATAGCAACGTGTAGGTATGCTTTAATATTTTCAAAAATAAGACAAGTCAGAAAAAATTAAGTATAGGTACTCGTTAACTTGGGACTGAATAACTTTTATTCTACTTCTTTGTTGGAAGGGCAATAACAATTTTTGTCTTTTCTTAGATAACCAATTTTGTATTAGAGACTAGTTTCTGTGGCATTATCTATAGGCCTATAGGGAGGTTCAGGAGAAAGTTATTTAGTACCTATATGATGAAGAATCCCAGTCTTAAATCCCAGTCCCATGGGTCCTAAATTCAATCTGTATCATCACTTCACTACATAGTATAAAACAAAGTCAGTTCCCGCTGTCTGTCTGTCCCTATGTATGTATATAATACATTGCACCCGTGCGAAGCCAGGGCGATCGCTAGTAAACTATATAATTAAACAAAAATTTAAGTACTTACCTAATCAGAAAAAAAATGAATCACAAAATAAGGTCATCAATCATGGCCAAAAAGTTTTTATTTGCTTATGATTGCGAATAACTAACAGGAAATATCGGCATTTATAATAACAAACTTACAAAAATATTCTAATTTTTTTTTTCAGTAAAAGCTTATGCACCTAAGTAGGAAGTAATACGTAAGAAGGTAAAGAAACTCTGTGCCAGCTGACTAAAATCTTTAGGAGCTTCCTAAGCATTTTATGACAGTGCATTTCAACCCCAATTTATGGTACTAACTTGCTGACAACCAAGACGTATGTCCCAGGACCTATCCGACAGAGTGGCGCCTTTTCCCGGTCGATAACACACCCCCAGCCAACCCGACCAAATCTAAGAGCCACCCGCCACCCTCTGTCTCTGAACAACGGGCTACCAACACAATTTGGCCGGGTAACAATCCATCACGCGGACAGATAAAGAAGTTGGCAACAACACAAGAACAGTAAAGTGGTCTAATGTTTGCAAATTGGTCGTGTTATTTGGAACTGCCAGATGTTTTGATTGTTTTATTTTATTAAAAATATGACCTCCTTCTGACTAGAGCTCATTCTCTTTACACTTGTACACCTACTTCAATAGAAAGTTTCTTTGTATCTAAGTAGGTAATCAAAACTTGTAATTTATTCTCTTATTATCATGACCACAAAGTAAGTATATTTACTTTGTGTCATGATAAAAACACCTTTATCGTTTTCCCAACCAAAACTTGGTTGGAGAAGTAAAAAATCCTACAAGTTTCCCGCCATTTCAAATCGTATAGTGGCGCCATCTCATAAATTTTTCATGAATCATTACAAAGAAGTATCTCATGTCCATGTTGCACGTTTGTGCTTTGGAGCATAGGAGCTTACAAATACGTGCAAAATTTCATCGTAGTTCAGCTAGATGGTGGGTCAACTTAAAATATGTATTCATGAAATAAAAAGTGCTCAGTGATGAAACTGATGAAACAAAATAAGAATATAATGGTCGGTAAAAATAGCTGTTTATTAAATAAAATATAAGATACTTAAGTTAGTAGGTAATTAGGTATAGTAAGTTACACAACCTATTCTCAGTATATTAACGTAGTATTTACATTAACTTTTTATTTTTGACATAATAATCAAAGTCTCTTTTACTTTGTTCTATAACAGCGTATAGTTTCTTTCCAGCTGCCTCTTCCATGTCATCTTTGAGACTAGACAAGGCTTCTTCTATCGCCGTTCTAGCTTCTTTAATCAAAGGTTTTATTTCATCAATACTTTTCAGAGTTCCATCAGTATTAGATTTTTTAGATTTCATTACTAACGCTGAATGTAATTCATGTTGCAAAACAGCATAGTAAAGACTCAGTCTTGCATTACCTGGATCTAAAGTTTTCGTTATAACGATCAAATCTTTGCACATTTTGATTTTCTTTTCTAAATATTCCATTGAACTGTAGTTTGGTTGCCTTCCGTACAGTTGTACTAATGAATGCTTGATAGAATATAAATGATAATGATTTGGATGTAAAAAGGTCGATAGACGGCAAAGGAGATTTTCTAGCATGCTTACTGATCCACCCATCATTTGAACGTTGTCTACCTGCTCCTGCATTTGAGATACCAGCATATTAACTTGTCCGTTACCTACTTTGATCTTACATTTGTTGCATGCCCATTCAGTTTCATCATCTAGTGGATCTTCAGGCAAATGGATACCATCACAAGAATTGTTACCATCACCGAGGCATCTCATAGCGCTTAAATAAGTTCCCATCTCGGTGGGATCGCGACATCTTTCACATTTGCAAGCAAAATACTTGGCATCTTTCAAATGTTGTCTCCTAGCTTGCGTTCCCCACAAAGCATGACTGTACATCGTAGTTATATGATTATCTTTTTGCACTGGCACTACAACTTTTACAGTAATCTTGTAGAGATCTTCTTTAACTTTCTTTGAATGATTAAATGTGTGCTTCGTGTTTGGGATGCAACTGTGCTCCATGATACAGGTATTAGTGTACAAAGCTAATAACTCTGCACCTTCAGGCACACGTATTTCTAATGCATTAGTGTCTATGATCCCACAAATTCTGTGAAGTATTTTAGCCGACACCTCAGGTATTTTCTTCTTGAGGTCTGCGTCGAGTTTGTTGATGAAGTTGTTCATTAAGTATTGGACGATGAATTCATCAGCTTCACTGAAAGAAACAAAAATAAATTATTTTTAATGATTGTACAAAATTGTATTGTGTCGTTTTATATGGAACTGCATGTGTGTATTTTACTCAGCTATTTAATTTATGACAGCTAAGTGTATCCAGCATAAGTACCTGGGTACTTTAAATCCAAAGAATTGCTAGTAAAAGCAAGAACAAACAATACTTACTCAAAAGCCTCAGTTCCCGGAGTACGACACTCCATATGGGATTGCATTTCTAGAACCTTCTTCCACTTCTCCGGGTCAGTTTTTTGCAGCAATAAGCATCTTAGCGGCAAAAGTGCATCGTGTCTGCAAAATAATAAAAACACACTATTTAACATAATTGCAAATATACAGGAGTAGCAAAACAACAACATAATATGTTATTGGCGTGTTCCAGTGTATAAACTGTACTACAACTATTGTTCTTTGAGATCAGATCAAATCCATCAGTTGTCTGGTTTTTAAGTTTTTCAAGGTTTTCAATCTGTGTTGTGTTGACACATAATTTGTTCAGTACGTTGAACAGAAGCTAACAGTTCCTTTCCTATGCTTAATTTGTTGCAACTCTGTGTATAAAAATACAAGTTGCAGAGTTGCAGCTATTATAGAGTCGTTTGCAGGCGCTAAAAAGACCGCGATTGATGCTCAACCATACAACATATCGATACAATCCTAACTTCCTCCACTCCCATAAAGTCTATCAAAAATTAAAGTCTATTACCTGTAGTATTCAGCCATATTATGCAACACGCACTCCGGACGAGCGCTCAGGACCTGGCACTCAGCTCCATGATGACGAGGGTCTGTCAGTCCTGGACAGTTTCCACTGCAAACTGGCCAGCCGCATCTAAACAAAATAACAGTTAATAATTGACCACGCTGAATACGTTAAAAACAACCGGCTTCAATCGCAACAACTCCAATTTTGATATGTTGATATTTGTTTATTGATATGTTGATTATTGATATGTTTTTGTTGATTTTCTCAAAAATCGCTGAATCGATTTCGATAAAATTTATATGGGACCACCTGTGAAGTATACCCTTTTAAACAAAAAAGAATTTTGCAAATCGGTTCAGGCGTCGTCTTCGAGTAATCGGTGAACATACATAAAAAAAAAAAGATTCCGACGAATTGAGAACCTCCTCCTTTTTTTTGAAGTTGGTTAAAAATACATATTAAATGATTGTTATTAATACTAGTAAAGGTCGCAGGAAGACGCTGGATACGGGCAGCGCAAAACCAGTCTGCATGGAAATATATGGATGGGCGGGCTGTGTTTATCAGTGGACGTCTTTTGGCTGATGACGATGATAATTGATACATCCTAATAATTATGACCTCTGCGTCTATTACAGAGGATTCCAAGAGGCGCAACACTTTTGATGGTTTACCAGACCGATCCGACAATGAAAGTTGCTAATACATTATTATAAAACTAGCTTTCGAACCGCGGCTTCGCTTGCAGACAATTTTTCGTCACTCCACTGGAACTACAAATGGTTATCCTACAGGAAACACTTAAGGAATAGGGTTAAAAAGTAGCCTATGTCCTTCCTGTCACAAGGTAACGTGCATGCCAAATTTCTTCAAGTTAGGTTGAGGCTTTAAAACGTCCAGAGGGAACAAATAAACCCACTACTAGTGCGCCCCGAAGGCGAATGGTAGATATCGCAGCATTCTTTTTATTCCAACAAAAACTTTTGGGTTTAAAAATTCCAATAGTAGACTTTTCGTAACTCACTTAGAACACCTTTCTCCAACATCGGTGAACACCGGCTTGTAGCACCCCACGCATGGCATGGTGGCCTCAGGATCGGGCATGGCTTTAGGCCCGAAGACTAGAGGCCTTTCCGTCAGGACCAGGTCACCGGGAGCCAGGTCTCTCGCAGCCACCAGGTAGCGGCCGAGTTCGTCTGAGGTGCGAGCCTGAAAGAATAATTTAATGAATACTTATCAATCAATCAATATACTTTATTGCATCACAAGAAAATATAATATTACAAAAACAAACACAAAAGAAAATTTCTTATTTTCGTTTATTATAGTTTTCCTTTTTAGTGATGCCATGATAACAATAATGATGTTTGTTTAAGGAAGTATTTACCCGCTTTTCAAAACATGTTGATTTTCAACTTCGCCCCTACTAGTTTATCATCCTATTAAGATTACGTTTTATTTGATACACACGTTTAGTTTTTAACTTTTGAAAATGTCATTTTTGAAGAGCTTAAATTTAAAATTTTGCTGTTTTTAAATAAGTTTTTTTGGTTCTGTTATAAATATAAATAGTTCATTGCTATTTCTAGGTATTCAATTGAAGATACTAAATTATCAGTTATTATGGTTACCAGGTTATTTATTATTTTTCTGAAGATGCGAATTTATTAGCTTAGTACATGCCTATGTGTATTGTACCTATCATATATTAAATTGATTTCAAAATAAACTTATATATTTTTAAATTATACGTACATGCTTAAATCCGACGTTTTTCTCTTCGATATACCGCATCATTGTTAGCGCACTATTCTTTCATTTCGACTGCCCATCTAAATAGACTGAACTTTCGATCGGCAAAATAAGATAGACCTTTATCGATGGCGCCACTTTCTATGTTATAACGTCAATAGAGTTTGTTTTCATCCCATTTTCCTGTAGATTTTCATAAGTTCTTTGCTAGTCGGGTTTCAAGTTATATTTGTCAATAAGTTTCTATTTTCGGCGATCGATAGAACTCTCTTGTACGTAAATTGAGTAGCAACGCCATCTTTCAGGAAATAAATGAACTATTCTATATTATTGTCTTCAAAGGTTCACTAAGCTAATTAAGTAAGATATTATCACCAGTTGTAATAAAAATATCAAAACAAAAAATGTTACAGAAGCTTCTATCCGCGTTCCCTAACTAAATAACTTTAGCCAAAGAATTTCAAACTGAGTTCCCAAAAGATCTGCTAATTCCTCTGATCATTAGTACTATTTAAGAAACTGAACACTTTTTGTCATCGGAGTTTGCTGGAAGCAGTCGTGGCTCAAGATTAGCTAACGTTGCGTCGTTAATCACACAGGTGAACTGACTACAGACACGGTCAGGGAATGGACTGATTTGTTTGACTGTGGACTTTGTTTATAGGAAAACGTTTAACGTTTTGTTACTAAGTTCTAAGTATATTTATAGGATGATTTTAAATTAGTTTTTGATACCAAAGGGTGTGCATGTGCTCATAACGACAAACAATTTTCCCTAAGGAACCCATAGTCCAATCGCAAACAAAATTTTGGACTCTTCATACTAATTTGGCCAGCCAGTTGTTTTTTTTTTTTTTTTATCTTTATTATTTAACGGGGCTTTTATACAATTGTATATGTCAGCCCCATCTGACATATATTATAAAAAACACAAAAAATATATTTAACTTATAATTATTTAAGTAATTTGTATAGCATTCTAGCCGAATCAGATAATGGTTCGGCTAGAATGCTATGAATGGCCCCGATATTGCGGATATTAATATTTAGACATGTAAAGATATTTGCCCTCAATGAATCATTTTTAGTACACTCTAAAATTAAATGATGGACATCTTCTACAGTCCCACAAACATCACAGTTGGGCGAATCTTTTTTCTTCATTAAGAACGCAAATTTTGCAGATGGAAAGTGGCCTGATCGTAATCTATGAGCCAAAATAACATCAGACTTTTTAAGAATATTATTTCCAAACCAGGGTATACGAGGAGGCTCACACTGTACAGTTTTATACCAAATGCCCTTTTCTTTAGATCTAACATCAAAATATTCCTTCCACAACAAATAACATTTTATTTTAAATTTGTTCAAATATTCTGTAAAATTTGGAAGAATTCAGTTCAGAGCCACACTTAATAGACAATTTTGCCAATAAATCGACTTTTTCATTTCCTGAAACTCCTACATGTGACGGAATCCATTGCAACATCAGAGATATACCTTTAGTTTGACATTCTACCATTTTTTCAATAACAGCGTAAGCTAGCGAAAATCCTCTTTTACCAGAGGCACATCGAGCTATATGTTGAAGTGAACTTTTACTATCAGTAAATATTACAAATTTACCTACAAATCCCAACCGTAATATATAAGATATAGCCTCTGATATTGCAAATAACTCCGCCGACATAATACAAATATCTGATGTGATTTTAAAACAATAACTCATATCGCTGATTGGATCATAAAATGCAGCACCAACGCCATCATCATTTTTGGACCCATCAGTGTATATCTTATAGAACGTCAAATAATTTTGATAAATTTCTTTTAATGTGCTTAGTCTTAGATAGTGCGGATTATACGTTTTTTTTGAATGTACAATAGTTTCAAGAGACGTCTTAATCATGTCACCTATGTTGATACTATTTATACACGTGTTGAACCTGAACATTTCTAAAGGATTTGTTGAAAACATTTTTAAATTTTTACAGTCATTATACACTTTAACTAATAGGGGCATATTTTTATTATTATTTTGTATATTATTAAAATAAATAATTTCGAGTTTAAGTAACAATTTAACAGTTATATTATTAGACCAAGACAACGATTTTAAACAATACTTGTAAGCCAGGTAGTGTCTTCTCAAGAATAAAGGAGAAATGCAGCATTCACTTTCCATAACATGAATAGGTGTGCTCTTTATAAAACCACCAATAGTCCTCAATGCTTGATTTTGAATTTTGTCTAATTTATATGAATGTGTTTTAGCACAATCATCGTATAGAAAATTCCCATAATCAATTCTACTTCTAATAAGGGAAATATACAGCCTCCTCAAATGTTTTGGGTGAACTCCCCATGACGGACCCGACAGAATTTTGAGAAAATTTAATAATTTTGACGTCTTTTCACATATTTCGTTTATATGTTTTCCCCAGCGTAATGATCTATCCAACCATATACCCAAATATTTAATACAAACACTCGATTTGAGTAACTTGTTATTAATTTTAAGTTTAACGCGACGTTGTTTTAATCCTTTACTAAAAACACAATAGTTCGATTTATTACAAGATATGGTTAATCCAATTTCATCTAAAAGACGAGTCATCACATCCAAAGACTGCTGCATTCCAATCACACTATTATGTAAATTATTAGAACTGATGTAAAGAACAAAATCGTCCGCATACTGAGATATTATGACATTTTGTATTTGGCAACATATTTTATGCGTAACTATATTAAACAAAAGGGGAGATAACGGATCACCTTGTGCCAAACCTTTACTTGACCACCTAAAAAATGTATTGTCATCTTTAATCTTTAAGTGCCTTTCGCTGAGGAAGTGCCATAAATAATTACATATTTTAGACCCGACATAAAGGGAGTCAAGAACAGATATAACCTTTTCAATTAAAACTTCATTGTAAGTATTTTCAATATCTACGAAACATGCTAATGTTTGCATATTTGATTTGAAACCGAGTTGAATGTAAGCAACTAACCTGACTAAGTTGTCCAAACAGGATTGAGCTCTTCTAAATCCACTAGTGTAGGGTGACAATATTTTATTTTTTTCAACAAACCATTCAAGGCGTTTACATAACATCGAATGAAATATTTTACAGAGGCAGTTAATTAATGAAATAGGTCTAAGTTTACCTGAGGGGTTTTCACTTGATTTAGGAATAGGCACAATTTCTATTTCACGCCATTGGAATGGAATTTGACCTGTTTGTAAAATTAAATTATACAAATTCAGGAGAAACTTTCTACCAATAGATCCCAAATTATATACCATTGTATACGTAATTCCATCTCGACCAGGAGCTGTATCTTTTTTCTTTAAACAACTGTCTAATTCATGTAATGTAAATTCAGCTTCCAAAATAGAGTTATGTGATATTAACTTCGGGGGAGAACATAAAGCTGTATCTGGAGCTAAGGATGTTAATAAATTAATCTTTTGGTCTTCTGAGGCTCTAAACTGAGTATTTTTCAAACCTTTTATCCAACGCATACGTTTCCACATGTCTGATGCGGAAACATTTTCGTCTATGCTGTCACAAAACTTTTGCCAACTATCTCTTTTTGCTTTTGATATAATTTTTTGAGCTTGAGCAGTTTTATATTCTAAAGTAGTAAGATTGTCAGGAATGGGATTTTTTCTAAAATTACGCAAAGCTAGCCTTCTTTCAGCTACAGCTTTTGATAAATCTGGGTTCCAATATGGTTAGGGAACAAATTTTCTAGTGGGATCAGTACAAATTTTGATAACTGGGATATTACTCTGAGCTGCTAAAATTATTTGTGATTCTAAGAAATTATACATATTTTGCACATTTGCGGAACCATTATTACTATTATAACCGGAGAGATTCAATTCTAACGAATTTCTGTATCCTTCCCAATCAGCATTTTTGAGGTTTAATTTAGGTAAAATATTAGAAATAGACTCAGAGACCATTGATATTTTAATAATTATATGATCACTGCCCAAATTTTCATTAATTACTTTCCAATTTAAGAATATAGCAATGTCTGAAGATACAAAAGTAACATCCGGAGATGTTTGTTGAAGATTACCATTGACTAATTTTACTCTAGTAGGACTACCGTCATTCAAAGAAACAAAACCATTATCTGTAGAAGAATCATATAATTGAAAACCCCTTTTATCATTTTTATATGACCAATTAGTATGATGGGCATTAAAATCCCCAGCTATCAAAGTATTTTTTTTGCAAATTGAAAATATTTTATCCCAGTCAGATTGAATCGTTTTAACTCTAGCTGCTGATGCAGACGAGGGACAGTAAACAGCAATAATATCCTTCAAAAATTTGCAGTTCAAAAGTTTTATATGTAAAAGTTCTATACCCTTATTATTAGAAATTGTGTCACACACCTGAATTTGAATAGATTTGTGAATTATTATAGCCACCCCACCATAATTGTCCTCCCTATCTTTTCTATATAAACTGTATCCACTAAACCTCAAGCCAGCCAGTTGTTCGATGGGGGGGTTTGGGCACCGGCACCCTCACCACAAAACACATAGACACAGAAGAGCCACTCAATACGCTCACTAAAATCCTAAGCATATACATGCTTATAGACCTATACGGTCGTTGTAGGCAAGATCACGTACTGTGCGATCGTGACCTTGCTCGAAACGACCGTATATTTCTATAAGCATGTATATGCTAACGATTTCAGTGGTTTGTATTGAGCGGCGCTTCTGTCTATTTTGTGCCCTCACTAACTCGGCGAAATACAACGCAAGCGTTGCTTCACGCTGGTTTCCTGAGAGGCCGTGGTATCACTCCGGTCGAGCCGGCCCATTCGTGCCGAAGCATGGCTCTCCCACGGTGACAGATTATTGTGAATGTGAATTCATTAATACTCGCATTTAAGGCACGATTTGAAGGCCTCTTACAGTTAAAGACGATTAACGAGCTTCTTTCTCACCTCATAAGGAAGATCGATGATTCCGTTTTCTGTACCCATCCTGAAAGTAAACAGTGGAAGACGGTCAAAAAATTTATACATGACTACTATACTAAATACACTGAAAAAAATAATTGTTAATATACATCAAAAAAATGTTTAATATTATCAAGTCACTTGTTTATATACAAGCGCACAAAGCTTTGTGATTCCGGGAATCAAGCCTTCTTGATTGAGAAACGAAACAAGCATACATAGTACATTCCAATAAGTAATTGTCGGCTTAATCAATTCTAATCATTATTTTATAATATTTTATTGGATGAACTAAGTGTAATGTGTAGTAATAATAAAGTAACTTGATGGATCTAAATAAGTTGATGATAGAACTGACTATGCCTCGACATGAATAAAGTAAACTTATTAAATTCAGCACTTTCAATTTGATAAACGTTCAATCATTTCAGCTTTATTGTGGCAAAAAACCGTCAATTATTGTTTTTGATATTTCCTTGAATGATTCAGTCATATTTTTTTCAATCAAGCAAGATTGTAACTTATTTAGCCATGATTTTTTTCAGTGTAAATATCCCGGGATAACTCACATAGGTTCATCTGTCACCAAACTGGGATTCACTTATATTATGGGTATCAGAGACTGATATACGTACATTATACGTTTAAATACATACATTTGTAGATATAATGCAACCAGACTGAGAACAAACAATCGAAGGAATGTTTGCCCTGCGTGGGGATCGAAGCCACATCACAAGAATCAGCAGTTGGGGGCACTAACCACTCTCTTACGTAAAACACTGAGTCGCTGAGTCAGTTAACTTTTCTCTACAGTAGGTTTTATTTAAGTAGGCCGTTTACTCAAATCGACGGGGAAGTGCTAACAACTCCTAACATACAAAGTTTAAAAAACTTAGTTAGAATATATTTCTAGCCTAAATTAATCAGGTTGTGATGGACCTTAATATAGGAGATATTGCCTCGGTGCCTAAGTACATCAATTTTGCGAATTTCAACTTAATTCATATACCAGTAATAGACGCACGAATTCATTCTCTATCGAACTGCATTCATAAGTCGTTTTCGTAAAAAATAGTAAGTTAGGAGTTGTTTGCACTTTCCCGTCGAAATATCCAGTTAGTCATTCTACAGGATGTAAAAAAATCGTTTGGTGATACTTCAACGTGGGCGTCTACTCATCAAACTGAACAACTTTTGTTCCATGACTTTGCGGAAATCGCTTTTTTTTTTGGAACGATGAGTTCCAATGTTGAAACTGAACATTTTTTTTACAAGGATTAACCCACACTGAACCCACATTGATTGGCCGATCAATTTGTCTGAAGTCTTTTTTTGGGAATTCAGTAGGTTTTATAGGAAAAGTTGTTTAGTTTTACGAGTAGAACTACGTGTTAAAGTTTCTGGGATGATCTTTTTACACCCTGTGTATAGCTAGAAAAAAAATAGTATTTTGTTATTTTGTTTTGTTTTATATTTTCTTAGTGCGCACTATCCGTTAAATATATTATTTTATTCGAGTGAACCTTCATCCAAAAGTTATCTAGAAGAGATAGCTTATTTTATTATTATTATATTCTTATTTAATGTCGCGGAATAAAGTGCTTCTCGCGTGGTCTTCATATTCGCTCTAGGGTATAGATAGAGTGTGCCAAGTCGAGAACGATATAAAACGTTTCTTAACCACAATTAAATGTCAATAGCAAATCTGCAAACATTATATTAGATTATTATTAAAATATTATATCAGATTATGCAATCACAGGGCGGATCAGCGCCGCCCGCCCAAGACCAGTGGTAATGGACCGCGGGCGCCTTGACCGTATGCCTTGACACAATTTTGCGCACACGCATAACACAGTGCACTGCCAAGTCTGCAATGCAAACTGTTGATTTATCGATTTACGGTTACTATCGATTATTAATCGATGTAAATGAGTGCCAAGCTCTGTGAAGAAGCGAGAATTTTCGTAATACTTTTCTTCTTGTAGGATTTTTGGATCTTCGAGTAGACAAAAAGGCGTAGATATTTTGATTAATAATTAAGGCTATTCTTTTTGCAATTTGCAGTCGTTACTTTTCGTTAACTTTACCTATCCTTAACAATATTTTAAATGCGAAAGTGACTGATATTTTGATTTGTCGTTCCTTCATTATCGACATGATTATAATGCGGTGGGACCATGAGTCGGGAGCGATTATTTACACCAACTTAGGTGATGACATATGGATCCGAGACATGGTCGCTTACTATGGGCCTTATAAGAAGGCTCAAAGTCACCCAAAGGGCGATGGAGCGTGCTATGCTTGGTGTTTCCCTACGTGATCGAATCAGAAATGAGGAGATACGTAGGAGAACTAAAGTTACCGACATAGCTCTCAGAATCGCTAGACTTAAGTGGCAGTGGGCAGGGCACATAGCTCGTAGAACAGATGGCCGTTGGGGCAGTAAAGTTCTCGAATGGCGACCGCGCACCGGAAGGCGCAGTGTGGGCAGGCCCCCGACTCGGTGGACCGACGACCTGGTAAAGGTTGCAGGAAGCCGCTGGATGCGAGCCGCACAGGACCGGTCGGTGTGGAAATCCTTGGGGGAGGCCTTTGTCCAGCAGTGGACGTCTTTCGGCTGATAGATAGGTGTTGACGGGCATCGATTTATTGACAGGATAAGAAGTCAGATAGGCTACATTTTATCCTGTGAAATATCGTATTCCCTTTCGAATGACGCAAAAAATGTTGCAACTCAAGAATTCACCGCTATTTATTGTTAAAAGTATTCAAAATTTGATAAAAATTTTTCAGGGTAAATAATGACATTGAACATTGAACTCCGGAAAACCGGGAAAACTGCACAGTTCCCGTGGGATCAAAAGAAACATAATATGTTTAAAAAATACAAAGAGATGACCTGGATGAGTTACTTCTGAACTGGGTTACATGCGATCCAGAGCAGGGATGAATAGTGCGAGGATACCAAGCGATCGGGAAGCGAGTTTTAAAATATACAGGGTGTAACAGAAAGGTGTGATAATACTTCAAGGTTGGCTTTTACCCATCAAACTGAACAACTTTTGTTCTACAACTTTGTTCAAATCGCAAATTTTTTTTTGGACTTTTCATACAAATCGATCAGCTGGCGAACCAAGTTTGTATGAAAAGTCCGAAAATTTCTTTGCTATTTTAACAAAGTTGTAGAACAAAAGTTGTTCAGTTTAATGGGTAAAAGCCAACCTTGAAGTATTATCACACCTTTCTGTTACAGGGTATATACGATATTTTAATAGCACTATTTTTAAAATGGTTTGCCGTCAGATGATGCTCATGCCTTCACATAGTTTCTAGGTGTGCCTTAACCCTTCAGTTAGTCTATAATGTTTGGTATCCATGAATTTAAGTATCTTGTCAATTAAGTTAATAGAAATAAGGCAGAAACAGTTATTTTTCTTGAATATTATCTAATTATCACTTGTTCAATAATCAAAGTTGCAGCTTACAAAAAAGCGTAAGTCCTGTCCAATTGTGTTTAAAAAAAAATTGAATAAAAAGCGAAGAGGACCATGGCCCTTGATCGGTTTTCCTGAATCTGGCCCTGGGTGTCGTTAACCCTGCTAATTTCGTCTCGGATTCCGAAACAATTCCGCGATATTTTGAAACTGGGCTAAGACGATTATTTTTGAAGAATGTACAGTTTTATGTGAATATTTTTTAGAAAAACTTTATGAGTTACATTTTATACTAGCGTACTTTACCTTTAAAAACAGTGCTGGAAAAAAGTGCATGATATTAGTAATTTTATTTTACAGTTACCTTTTTAATTAAGTTAATAACTTATTAAATTTTATAATCATAAAATACACTATTATTGTAAAATTAATCGTTTTAACACAGAATCGTCAATAATAATCTTTTTTGCACATGGATGAATGTTTTACTGTTAAATATTATAATCATAAAAACTTAAATCACCTTTTATTCACAGAACCTGCCAACGCACAAAAAAGCCGTTATTTTTCCAAATATCGAATAAATCTATGAAAGGCGCGTATACTATGCGCAAGCGACGATCAGCCAACTAAACTAGAGGACTCGCGGGAAAACTGCGCTTTTGTTGCGCAAACGTCTTTGCTGTCTGACACTCCGACTAAATGGCGGGAATTCACTATGAATGATGGTCAGTTGGGCTATTTTATTTTATCTAGCGCGGAGAAACAGTTTTTCTGGCCGTTATTTTTATTTCCAGCGCGAGAGAGATTCGCGAATATTATTGCGCCGAGGAAATGTGTGGTGGTTAGGAAAAGTTGAGACTTTTCTTTATTTTCCTTGGATCGTATCAATCTTTACTTAAATCATCTACCTATCTTATGATGCTGATAAAGTAACTTATCTACTTTAAATATAAAAAAATAAAATTTAATAATTAGAAATATGATATGTAGGTACTTGTAGAGTTGAAGATACCTGATAGCTATACAAAGATACGTAAAATTAAGGTTGTTATACACACATAAATCACACATACAGTGTTATACCAAAATAATTTCAGTAAAATCGCTTTCAGTAGAAACCCTAGTCTTCTGAGTTACTTTTTTTACAAATGTCAAAAACGATTTTTTTTTTCTAAAAATATTTAAGGTTGTGAACAGTAATGTCATTGTACGCAGTTGTTATTATAGTAGTTTACATACTAATTACGTAATGTAATGTAAATCAAGTTCTATCCCCACTGCAGGGGCACGGGTCTCTTCCCACACCTCGGGAAGGTTGGGCCATACGTCACACATGGGGGGGGGGGGGGGGGGCAAGTCCGGATTAGTGGAGGCTAGTGCCAACCCCAGTGTCAGCAGTTTTCAAGCCGCCTATAAGGCCTCCGACATGTCTTAACGACTGTTATTTACTGATACGTAGCAGCTGACACCAACTGAATATGCCTTTTAAAACACAGAAGCGGTCGATATAAATGCCTCTGACAGTCAAACCCATCCAGGTTATGACCGTGTCTAGAGTCAGTTACCCTGCGTGATCGAAGCCCTTGGCATCATCTCACCTGATGATGCCGAATATGGAAGCGGGCTTACCAAGATTCCCCAACGCAATTGGGAACTGGCTATCTTATCTTCATGCAACACATCAATGTTAAACGGTAAACATTGATGTTTGGCGGCAAGACTTAGATTTGTTTTGGATGCACTCAACTCCCGGATTCGTCTTCTCTTAATGAAATTGTTGTGTTTACTTTATTTATACCATTTCGTCATACTCTGTAATAAGAACCAGCCAAGTGCGCATCTAATTCGTGCATCAAGGTTTCGGTATCTTCTTCTTCTTCTTCTTTGTCCTCTCCTTTTCCCATTATTTGGGGTCGGGTCTCCTCACTCTTCTGCGCCAGGATATTCTATCCTGGGTTGTCGGCTCTGGCATTTGGGCTAACTTGAGGTCTCTCTCGATTTTAGACCACCAGGTCAATGGCGGGCGGCCTCTGCCTTTTTTCTGTTCTGGCAGGTTTAGCGCAATTTTTACATCCTCGCTTCTTCTGCTAACATGTCCATACCATCTGAGGCGGTTTTCGGTAAGTCAAGGTTTCGGTATCACCACAGAATATTAAAGTTAGCATGTGTTGAATGCGTATTTGTTTAGCGAATTTCCTTTAGTATGTTATCAATTGTTTTATTTCATTAAATTCAACATCTTTTTTATTTTAGAGTTGCAATATTATCACAAGAAGTTTGCATTTTATTTTTCTTCTTTATCTTCAGATTCAGGCTCTTGTCGGTGGAGCAACCACAATGATAGAGAAAAACGGTGAATAAAACACGTTTATAACTCATATTAAGCCTTAATTTTTTGCTTTTTCTTTCTATTTATTATTAAGTGTATTACATTGTAAAAAATATATCTGAAAGTAGGACAGCCAGACAAACACTGACTGACTCGGTGGCTCAGTGGTTAGGGCTCCTGACTACTGATCCAAGAGTCGTGTGTTCGATCCCCACCCAGGGCAAAAATTTCTGTGATGAGCAGATTTGTTTGCTCTGTGTTTGGGTGTATTATATCTATATATGTATGTATTTAAACTTATCTTTATATGTATATTGTAAATCAGTCTCTGGTTCCCATAAAACAGGGAATCCTAGTTTGTGGCCTGATGACCGTTTGTGATTTGTCCCGGATATTCATTATTGTTATTTATAAACAGTGTAAACTTAGGGTCCCATTGTTACCCTTATGTTACGGGTGCTGAAAATTTAAAGCATAATTCTAGGAATTCTAGCATTTCTAGATACTTGTATTTGCATTATTTTCGTTGCATATAATATGTCAGTATAATATGCGATTCCCAATATCCTACCGTCACGTCACATCACCGTCACAAACGGTGCGTAACTTTAACTAAAGTTCGAAACAAAACGCGCTTTAAAACCACGCGCTCTATTTCCTTGGCACAGGGCCCAAACCTTTGGGTTGTCGCGTGTTAATTACACGAATCTATTTAAAACGAGTATTGTAGTGAGAACCAAGCGAGTCGGATGCGCGGGAGTCTCTGACGCGTCTCTCGGGGACGGCGATAATGGAAGTGAAAAAGGAAATACCCCTTTGCGAGGTGTGCCAACAACCAGCGAACCAAACCTGTGGGGGATGCAAGCTTGTCTTCTACTGCTCTAAGGCTCACCAGAAACTAGGATGGCGAGAAGGACACAAATTCAAATGCTGCGCTTTCAAGATCCAGTATTCGGATACGCTGGGAAGACACATGATCGCCACACGAGACATAAAGCAGGGTGAAATGATTCTTAAGGAGAAACCGGCTGTGTCAGGACCGCGAATTTCATGTTCCGCGCATTGCTTATCATGCGGTAATAAACTATTTCCAATCAAGACGGGGAATGTGCTTGACTTTTACAAGTGTTCTCATTGCAATTGGCCGCTTTGTGGACCTCAGTGTGAGAAGAGAGAAATACATAAAGCTGAATGCAAGGTCATGACTACAAGGAAATACAAGTGCAACATCAAGTACGAAGCAGATGACAAAGTTGAACCAGCCTATTGTGTTATTGCACCGTTGAGAGTACTTCTAATGAAGGAATCTAATCCGCTACAATATGAAAATGTAATGAACCTTGCATCTCATCTAGAAGAGAGAATAAGTACTCCTTTGTATACTGTGCTAAAAGCAAATCTAGTGACATTTGTGGTTCAAGTGCTCGCTCTACCATTCGATGAAGAAACCATAATGAAGGTGGCGTCAATATTTGATACTAATGCGTTTGACGTCAGATCTCCAGACGGATCGAAGAGATTCCGAGCTATTTATGTGACTGCATCTATGATGGACCACAGCTGCAAGCCCAATACACGGCATATATTTTTAGGCGATGATTATCACATGGCAGTAATTGCAACAGTGCCAATTGCTAAGGGAGAAATAATAACGACTACATATACACAATCATTATGGGGTACTTTGGATAGAAGACGACATCTGAGAACGATAAAATGCTTTGACTGTGAGTGTGAAAGGTGCAAAGATCCGACTGAGTTTGGGACTTATTTAGGGAACATTTACTGTTCAAAATGCAACGGACCAGGAGGACTTTCTGGCGCAATGCTCGTATCTACTAATCCATTGGATGAGAATGCAATTTGGAAGTGCGAGAAATGTGAGCATTTCATACAAAGTAGACAGATGTTTTGGGGTAATAATGCGTTGAAGCAAGATTTGAACAAAATTAATAAGACTGATCCAAACCAATTCGAGGACTTCATACAGAAATATGCTCAGACTTTACATGGTAATAACCACTTGGTGGTACAAGCGAAGTTAGCGCTGATTCAGATATATGGTAACTACAAAGGATACACACTGAAAGGTAATTTCTTTATATCATAATTTAAACTTTGTTTAATTATAAAAGTGACAGTCTGTGCCGTGCCAGAAGTAATAACAAATACTCTGTCTATTTTGGGTAGGCCAAACAATTGTCATTATTCACAGTAGTAATCAAGTAGGTAAATGTTCTATATTAATAGTGACGTAATACCTGACAATTGCGAAACAGAATTCGGAAAGTAAACAAAACTCTTGTTGCAGAACTTCCAGATCACTTACTGAAACGCAAGATAGAACTCTGCAGTGAGATGCTGGAGTTAGCTGAGAAGCTGGAACCGGGCTGGACGAGGTTCAGAGGAACGCTGCTACTGGATCTGCAAGCCGCCATGACCATGCAGACGAAAAGGGAATATGAGACTGAGAAACTGACAAAATCTGGGGCACAGGTACCTAAGCAGAAATATGATATTTTGTTATCCTTTTGCATTTTGCGGTTACCTGCAAAGGTTGACAGAAAGGATCCAAGTAGAACTGACCTGATAATAACGGTATTAAAAAATAATACAAGAAAAAAAACAAAATGGCTAGTATCATGTAGGTGTTAATTTATTTTAATCCTGATGTGGTTAACAACAGTATTTCCAAATTTTCTTTAACTAATCTAGTTCACTTACACGTACCTGAAAATACAAACTATCATATTCATTAAAAATATATGGTAACTTTTATTCAACTAAGCTTAAAATAAAATATTTCGCAACATAAAATAAATGAGGTAAACAGTTATTTGCAAGTAAGAATGAATAATATTTTTCTAGATATCAAAACAAAGAGTAAAAGTAAGGAACGATGAGAAATATGGACTATTATGTATGCTATAAATTGCAAAATTTTATTAAAATATGATAGGTATACATTTTGTACCTACATTAAAATTTATTGCATGGCCATAATATAACTTAACTGAATCTGTATATCAAAATTTGGCGTATTGCCAATGAAATAACATGTGTTACTGAAATTTTGCCCTACTTTTTGTTCTTAGCAACATCGCGAATGTGTTTACACGTGAATCTATTATTGGCGACTTTCATGATTTATTTATAAGTATTTTATTTAGTAGAAAAAGTTTGAGCATGAAATGAATGTTTAGGATTTGTTAAGCCATAAATGAAGATAATGATTTATATTTATTACAAAAAAAAAGTTGTCTTTTTTTCCAACATAATACGATATAAATACAGCGGAGAAAAATATGTCAGATAACTCTAAAGCGGATTTCTACTGATGAACATGAATATACCTAATATCTTATATTTATATTTTTCAATCACAACACAAGTGTTGGAATTCCCATATATATATTTTTTACTTGTGTGAGTAGTCCAAAATCTTGCGATTTTTGGCAAGTTAAAGTATATAATAAAAAAATAAATCTTTATTTCCACAAAACAAAGATACACAGTATTTGAAACTTAATTCTTAAACTATGCTAGTCCTATATTTAAGGAGTAAATGATTGATGATGTAGTATATGAAGACTCAACTGCTTCATCGAATAATTTTCATTCAATAATCTTCCTCTTTGAATTCATTGATATGATGTTCCAGGACCAACTGATGGAAAGCATGGCACTTCTGCAAGAAGCGACAAACATACTTCGCGTGGAACCTCACATGAGGGACGCTTTAGAAGCCAAGATCCAAGAACTGACCAGCCTCGTTGACTCTACTGCGGAAAACGAAGACACACAGTCTGCTACTTCGTAACTTAAAATTGATAATTAGATTTAACACTTATATTGAATGTACCTTCCCAACTAGCAAAATGTATCCTATATTTATCTCAAGACTACGTCTTTTTACTCTTATTTCACTCCTATATCCTCTTAAAAGCCTAGGTTTGGGCACTCCTTTAAGCGTGTTAGTTTTAAATCCATTCTATATCAGTCTTACTGAATGCCGTTCATACTGATAGTAATTGTCCGAAAGTAACTTAAAAGCGTAAATAGGATTTTATTGGTCATACGTAAGTAACTTATAAGCCTGTATAGGCTTATATTGATCTACGTAAGAAGCGTCTAAGCCTATTAGTAACATTGTGTTAATATTTTTAACATGGCGCTTGCGCTAGTCTTTTTGATAGCTGATATGAGACGAAATGTTTTTATAACAGTTTGATAAAGCGCTTACGAAATTCTGTTATTTTTTTTTAAATGGCGGCGTCAGTACTGTATTAGCTAATAAATAATAAAACATGAATACTCTTTACTCATATTTAGTTAGGCGCATAATTTTTTTTGCTATATATGGGGTTCAGTTTATAATAAATAAAAGTTCCTCATACAAATGTTTATTATAAACACTATAAACAGACATTTATGTCACTAATGAATAATACAACAAAGAACTTATCTTATTTTCAATATTGTTTCTCACTTTATATGCACGACACAGACATTATTATGTTAGCTTTATGCGGGATACATTTTAGACCCATAAAAGCATTACTAAGCGCATAGTAAGCAAGTTTGACTTAAGTAAAACCATAATAAGATTATTTAGGCTTAGAAGCTTCTTACGTCTGATCAATATAAGTCTATACAGGCTTATAAGTTACTTACGTATGACCAATAAAATCCTATTTACGCTTTTAAGTTTCGGACAATTACTATCACTATGAACGGCATTCAGTAAGACTGATATAGATTGGATTTAAAACTAAACGCGCTTATAAGGGTGGCCAAACCCAGGCTTTTAAGAGGATATAGGAGTAAAATAAGAGTAAAAAGACGTAGTCTTGAAATAAATATAGGATACATTTTGCTAGTTGGGTTCCTGAGGTATGGAAAGGACCCATGCCCCTGCAGTAGGACGATATGGGTTGTTAACATGGGATGTACAAAAACGATTCCGGGAAAATTAACGGGCTAACAAAGTTGGATGATCAACTGATTGATGTACTTACGTATTTTTTTTTTAGTTTATCTCAAGTTTTTTGGAATTTCGTACCCAAAAGTGCGTTAAATCTACGCCGTCTATCAATATATCTATACGTCCGCGTCCGTCCTACTTAACATATGTATTTTGTAAAAGGTAGCAGGGGCAATCAGTTTGATATATTTTACATAGAATACAATGTATTATGGTGGGTATTTCAACAAATGAGAAAAAGTAGCAACATTATAAAATAATATGACCTAAAATGAAAAGTGATTTCAAAATTTGTTGGCCTCGCATCATCATAAAAAGATTTAAACTTGGTGTGATTATAGTGAAAACTATAATATATAAAACCAACAAATAATAAAAATCGACTAAGAGTGAGGCGGACTGAATCAAATAAAACACTTTTTTGCAAGGGAGCGGATTGCAAGTGATAGTGATAGTTACATAAAACACACACTTAGCCGATTTATTTGTAATGAAAAAGACACTAGATTATACAGTAAATTATATTATAGTATACGGTAGTAGATATTCAGAAGCTTATTAGTTAATTTATTATCTTAATTCAATATTAAATACACAAGTACATAATAAGTAATGGATTGGATTGACAAATTATCTCTCTAGGTGTGCCCAATATAAGATACATACAATAATTACCTAACCATTTGTTTTTTATTCTGTTTTGACTACAAAAGTTTACTATCTAATATTTCGAAAACCCTAACGAAGGAAAATTTAATTATATTGAGAAATATCTAAAAAAATGTTTTAGTTTCGAATATTCTTCTCTCTAGCGTTATCCAGTTAGGATCGACTTTCCAACTTCATCTCGTATAAAATACACACCTATCCATTGGAGATCATTTATATTTTCTAACAACAGTACATTCTTTACAAATATTATTTATATGTTTTGTGTATTAAACATGTTCAGGCTTCAACGGTGTAAGTTTAGTCGGCTTAGTTGTTACTTCTTCAACCTTCGGTACGCTTAGTTCGACAGTTTCCTTGTTTATGTTTAACATGGTCTTGATCATTCTGGTCAACTTCAAGTTTGGTCGCGGCGTGCTCTCTATCACGAAGATTTTCTCTGTGTTCTTGTCTTCCAGTTTCAGCTGGTCCTTCTTTGACTGTAACATATATGAAATTCAGTAGATATGAGTTAACACTTCGTCATAACTGTATTGTTTATCTTTTACGACTATGATTTTATATCTCCACAGCCCAATCTATTTGTTACATATGTGAAATACTTAGTACTTAAACTAAATACTAAAATTAAAGGCAAAAACAAATCCTACATTGTTGTCGTTGGAAATATCCGAATATTTTATTTTTATACATTGATCCAAAATAAAAATGTCACAGGGCTATTTAGTAACAAAAAAAAATAGGAACGTTTGGTTATTTGGGTCTCAATGTTTCTTTATCGAACACAACGATGACTGGAATTTAACCTTTATTCAGATTGAAGTAAACGATCTTAAATTCGATTATTCAAGTAATTTTTTATCATCTTACCATAGCACCGACACAGCACCAAGTGCCGAACTTGCAGCAAGCGATGCCGGGGGTTCTGTCCATCGCTTTCCGGAATCTAGCGTTGGTGAACCCATAGATCAGCGGGTTGACAGCGCTGTTGAGGTACATGAGGAACTGAGCGGCGAACCATAGTGTTGCGTACGTGCCTTCCACCTGGAAATCAGTGTTTTTTTTTCACAAATTTGATCTCTATTTTCTACTTGATAATACTATCAAAGTTCAATTAAGGGTGGGTACTCTGGTCGTTATAAAATCTATTTGCTGAGATAAGCTAAGAGGATTGTTCTTAGGTTCGATTCCCACTCACTGAATGTATTTACAAAGCTTAGTTTCCTATAGTGCCTATACACGACATTTTAGTTGGGAACCAGATCATCAGTGTGTAATTTGCACAGTATTTTAATTTATTTTAATTAAGGTAAGACCTTACCGAATTTATGAGCATGGAATTATTGCTCCTCCAATAAATCATGGCAGAGTATGGTATTCTGCAGACGACATCAGTAAAAAGAACATAGGCGGAGACTCTCATGGCCTTGCCTTTAGCCTTGGCAACGAGGTGGCCACCGTTCCTGGAGGCTAGTTCCCGGGATGTCCTTTCCAGGCGCCACATTATTGCACCGTACTGGAAAAGATTTAGTCAAGGTTGAATTTTTATGACCTGATCACTAATAAATAAGTGGTACTGATTAAAGCTATGAACTAGAAGTAGAAGCGACAGAACAATAATAATTATAGTCACAGAGAAGGTGTTTTAAGAAATTTCTTGTAATTTCCCTTCTACATATTGATCCATCTATCTAGGATCAGTGTGAAAACAGCTTCGAATGAGCTTAAATCTCAAACATGGTTTTCTGCATCTTCTTTAAGTAGGTCCAACAGTTGCAATAACTATAATATTATAATATTTGATATAAGTAGGTACTTACGGTGAGGACCATTGTGCCCAGTGGTACCCACACGATTAGAGTGTGCACAAAATGCCAGTACACGTTTAGGACCACTGGATCATCCACGCAATATTTCTCCACATAGTCCAGCCATTCACGTTCCTGTAGATATTATTAACATATGAAATCGGGTTTTTCAGAAAGTCTAGCATAAGTCCGTAGTGCAGTTAAATAAGTTAACTAGTTAGTTAGACAGAGCAGTTGGACCACTGCCCCGTATCGATCTAGCATTCATAATTTTTCAGAAAAGTTTCATTATAGGCAGGGGTAGATGATTGTCGCTATGTTACGTAACTATACGTAGTAATAGTTGTTTATACCTATCCTATGCTTGATTCATACAGAAAGACCTAACATTTTGAGGTTTTCATTTTGAGATCTGAAAACGAACCAACCATGTACTCCCTCTTGATGATCCAAGGTAGGCAAAACGCTAACGATACGACCCACGAAATGACAATCAGCTTGGGAGCACCGCGCCTGGTGACCCTGGCTTCGGGAGTTAGGGCCGCTGCAGCCAACCTGTCGTAGGAGACCAGTATCACTGCGCCAACGCCAGCTAGAAGGAGCGATGCTGTAAAAAAGAGAAAATTATGTGATCTTGCATTTTTGGGTGCTACAGTTGTTGAGATATACTGAAACAAATAGTTATTAGAAGGTCGTTATTGAAGCATAGATTACAAAATAGGCTAAAATAGATTTGTAAGATGACTATAGCTTATTAAAAACCGAGAAAGTAATGTACCATTATCGTTTGTTATTACGTGATCAGAGTTTCTTCAAAATACAATCACAGCGAAGCCATACATGAAAAATAGACTTTTTCCAAGACTGAGACAGAAGCTCAGACTAAAAAAGTATTTAATTGACTGAAGCGATTTTCAAGCCCCGTTAAAATATACTTTCAAGAGAAATAAATAGGTGTTAGTGCCAATCATTTGGCATCCTGTTTATGACGGGTTCATTCATAAATTAATAGCTTTTGTCGATATAACTTGATAAAAGATGATTTTATCAAAATTTATCAAACCTTTCCAAAGGACATTGTGATAATCCACCGATGAATTTATGAACTTAAACATAAGCGTATCTGTATAGATAGATAAAGTGATAGGTTCTGTGTTATCCGAGGTTATTGTAAACAATTATTTGTATTTTGGACATGGATGTTTGAAACTTTTTACTAATAGCGGACGGTTATGTTTTCGGGTGCATTTATTTTGTAAGTATGTATCTTTATTCGTTTCATTGTTAACGTTTATAACCAAAACGGATTGGTTTATTTAGGAGTGGTGTTGTTAAATTCTGGATCCTTTAATTTGTATCCAAATTCTTTTTTGTTTACTTAGGTTTTTTTATAGAAAACTGTTTTGAATCTCTATGAACAAGAACTTACCTTGTAAAAACCCTTCAAATCGACATCCAAAATTACCCAGCTGATAGTTCTGATAGAAATCTCTGATCAGCATGAACCAGGGGCAAAAAAGGAGACTTATGAAATCGACCAAGGCCAAGTTGCCAACCAGAATATTGCTGGCAGTCCAGAGCCACCTGTTCTTGATGAGGGTGATGATGATGATGAAGTTGAGGATCAGACCGGTGATTCCGACGACGAGCATGGCACTTGTCTTGATCGTGATCTCGGTATAACTCTTGACATGCCATAACTTGTTGGGGAAGGGATATTGCGATGTGTCCAGCTAGCGGAAAGAAAATTACATTGAAAAATCAGTAAAAAACTTTTATACAATACAAAAATATAATGAACAATTTTATCATCTTTAAGTGATTTCAATATTTAAACAGCCTTTATTTTTAAAGATTATTTATTTAGCATTTCAAGTAACATGGTTTTTCTGTGGTAGTAGCTAGTTAGATAAAGACGTTAAATATTTAGATAGTTCTATTCCCGTTTATACACTCTACCTTTGCAAGATGGCAGTACGACTACAACTTTTTCTGAATCACATCGGGTTTTGATCAAGAATTTCTTGATAGATCATAATATATCGGGTAGGTAGGGGAATAGGACGATTTTTACGTGTAATTTATAAAATTTTCAATAAACTTACATCATACAAGTAATCCAAACTCCAGTTACATGAAGTTATAGTATCAAAATCATCGTCAAAATCTTTATTCATTGTTTATACTGCACTTTCGTTTCAAATTCAGTTTATGCAACTTCCAAAATTCATCATTTCCAGTTCACTTATAGCTTCATACAAACACTTCATCTGCTAATGGAGACTGATATCATAATTTTTTTGATATTTCCTATTAAAAAACTCAGATTTTGCAAAAAACAACTACACAACTTGGATGACTATCTTCGATTACTAAATAAAACTGCAGTATACTAAATATATTTCGTATGAAACACACAGGCACTTAAAGATAAGGGACAGTAGTCCATTACCATGAAAGCCTTTTTATCGGCGATTTTAAGCGATAGAGTAGGTATCAAAATATTGCGATTTCATGGTCACAACACTAGTGAAGTCATTGAACGCTATAAGAAGTTTTTGTACATATTTATTTTACTTGTACGGGTTTTTCCTGGTAAAAATCTTCGGAGTGCCCTGAAAACTTCTCAACTGACGATTCTGCTTATGAAACTGATCAGTTTTTGTTCTTTTATTTGAAATTTGATTTGAGGAAAACTTGTGATTCAAGTATTTTTAAGATTTCGTCAAAGTTGTAAAAT
This sequence comes from Coleophora deauratella, assembly GCA_958295455.1. Lineage (NCBI taxonomy): Eukaryota > Metazoa > Arthropoda > Insecta > Lepidoptera > Coleophoridae > Coleophora > Coleophora deauratella. The sequence goes on from OY282406.1 coordinate 4,141,002, forward strand.
TAACTTTATCCAGTTTCAACGGTAGACCTAAAAATAATATGAATTTTGGAGAAAATATTCCATTAGTGATTTAAAAAGGTATTTTTCAATTCCATTCCTAAAGATAAGGTGTTATTATAAAATATGATAATAATTTAAAACATTTTTAAGTAACGATAATGATGCTTTGTTAACTTAGCTAGTTTTTTGAAGACATAAAGTTGTTTTTATTTTTTCGACAAAATATTAGGAGGGCAAGGGCATAACGGAAAAGTTAAAATTTGTATTTTCCAACGGGTTTCCATCACGGATAAAAAAGGGAAGATTAATATGATTAAAGCGTCACCTTTGAGAGCTTTTGCGTACTACGAGTTATCTTCTCCTGTGTAAGGCGATCGCTGTCTTCAAGCTTCTCGAAAGCTCAGTCAAAACTTTGAGAGTTTATCAAGTTCCGTAGAGTGTTGCCAGGTGGCGCTGTTTCTAAATGTCAAACTTAAATTTTTTTCGGTACTAAATTAAAACTCTTGACGCGTTAATGTTAATTAGTAAGATCTGAGTACTGAGCAGAAGTGGATGTTTGCTAACATCTTCGATTTTCATGACGTATAATCAAGCATTCTTCTAATTATTTGTTAAGTATATCATCTATTTTATTTTTATTTACCATGGTTTTGACACATTGTTCAAAATAAATGTAATTTAAGGGATTATCGAATATCATTCTTTTCAGTCTTTTTAGGAAAGAATATCAGATTGTGCCATACATTAGAAAAACCTTAAAAAATTATAGTTGATGTTGCTTCTTCCGTTACGTGAGTAAAGATGGAAAATAATAGGACAGAATCCTCAAAAAAATGTTATATTTTTTTGAGGATTGCACAAAAATAAAAGAAATATACATAAATCAGTTGTCGAGGTATACACGGAAAATAGATGGGCAAAAAACATTTCTAAGATACAAAAGTACAGACGTGTTTCCGTGTCGCAACGAAAACAAAGCCCTTACACATCAGCGTTCAAAATTTCAAATTCAAAACCACCGCATTATTATAATAATGTGACGGTAATCGTTGCTAAACTACCAGTCTGTCTGTCTGTCCTCAACACAAAGATACACGGGGACAGAAATAAACTCCAGATTGCTAGGAATATGAAGAAAGAAACAAGAAACGTCAACCGTGTTCGCAATTACTATGTCTTCGGTGTAGAGTTAAGAAGTATTGAAATAGTACATGTTTGGGGGAAAATACAATTAAGATCTATTTGGGGGAAAAATTTAAATTGTGCACCAAATTTTAAAGATAGACTTTTGAAGGGCAACTATGTTTGTTTAATGTTTTTATTGAAATTGCTTTTTATTTATAGTTTAGAATGTATTAAATATTTATGTGTAAACGCCATACGATTAAATAAAACAAATAGAAATTGCTGATGTTTTTTTTTACACTTTTGATACCTCTCGATCAATTCATTGTCCAGTCTTAGGGATGTATAATTTGTTTAATATTGGAGCAAAATCGTAGAACAAAAGATCTTAAGCTTCCTAAGCAGAGTCTGTTCTTTTTTGGTACGCGATTTCAATTACTCTCTGTGCTTTTCTTCTTACTTTTATTTTGTGAATGGAAATATATAAGGTGCTACTTTATTAGTGCCCGATTTTTTGTCAGTGCTTCTACTTCTGTTTCTGATCAACTTTCCCCACGGAACCCATAGTCAAATCGCAAAAAAAATTTGACTCTTCATACAAATCGATCAGCCGAGCGGTCAAATTAGTATGAAGTGTCCAAAAATTTTTTTGCGATTTGACTATAGGTTCCTTGGAGAAAATCAGAATCAGGAGTTTCTACTTCTGATTCTGATCTGCACTAACTAAAATATCGGTCACTAATAAAGTAGCATCCTATATAATAAATACATCAAAATGCTCTTATAAAAGTTTATTATTATAGAAAGCGGGTATGTTATTTAAACAATTTCATAAATTGGCAATACCTATTTAAACATGTCTTTGATATGAAAGAAAGAGAATGCAACGTAGAACAGAGATTTCGTAAGAAGCTTTTATACCGTCAAGCATTTTGATTTTGAGCTGTCCAAATTAAGCATCTTTCTGGTTTACTAGACCATCTTTGGCTGTTCAGAGTTCTTAAATGTTTGTATTATTATGAGTCCTCTTCTATACTTTATTAAGCCCTAAGCCTGGAGGTAGCTAATCGCGACAGACGTGCAATCTCACACGGCAGCCGTCTCATTTGCTTAACGGTGTTAATATTCGTTGTGATTATTATTATTTTTTGCTTGCGTTGTTTCAACTGCTAGACAAGGGTGTATTCTGGTTGTCGTTGAGCTTTGGCTATTGCCTTAATTGTGATTGATAACCAAATGCCTCAGAACAAAATGTTGAGTTAAAAGTAATGTCTGTTTTTATAGTTGAACCTTTAGGCCTTAATTGAAGAGTGAGATGTTGTTTTTTGTCTTTCCTGAGTGTCATAGTACTTTAATTATATTTTAACTGTCGGGTCATATTATTTTTATTAAATTGGCTAGAATATTCTCTTCACATTTTGTTATTTATAATATTTATTGTTTACTGTACACTTCTGTTGTTAGTAAAAGAATATTGTTTATATTAATTTAGCTAAATTGTTTGAAAATGAGCGTGATGAGCATATATAATATATAAAGCATACACCAAGCATAATTATATAAGGTAACGAATGAGACTACTTATGTTTTACATCCTCATTAGACCATAAAACATTGTTTAACAAATACCAGTGTTTTATTTCAGGCTTTTCAAATGCAGCATCTTGTTTTACTAGGTTAAATAGGTAGGTACTACAATACAATTACCAAGGACAATATACCTATAACTTTCATTTACATTATGTACAAATATACACTCAACAAGGTTATTTGAATCCCTAATTTATACCACGGAGGGTGGTCCATTCTCCTAGTGACATTTATCGAATTCATAACCTCCAGAATAGGCCTCCCAAGTCCCACAAACCACAGTCGTCTGCAATTCTGTTCGAATGAGGTTACACGTCTTCATCCTTCAACATGTCTTCAGTAATATGAACCGTGGCACCTTGTGATAAGGGTCTACCCAGACTGTAGTTAATTTAGCGAGAGTGTAATGGAATCGTGACATGTATTGTGGGTGGATGGCGCCGTGGATTCGTTTGCGTTTTGCGACATGTTAGTTTTGATTGTGTTATTTATAATGTCTTATTATGGTTTTGTGATTATGTTGGACTGTTTCTGTAAATTAGGCTTTTAAAGATGATATTAAAAAGAAATATTTTTTTTTTATTGAAATCTTAAAAAGTACATATACTGTCGCTAATACTACATATAACAATAAAATATGCTACATATAACATAAAATATTATGAAACAAAAAATCATCTGTGGCTCAATAGTAGCCCCGTGCGTGGACCTCCGAAATAGACGATAGATTGGAATTAAAGGACATCACTCTTATAAGCAATCAGTTTATTAATATATTATATTAAACATAGGTACAGATAATATAATACATAGGTACATACATGAAAGTACAGATTTGTTAATAACCCATAGCGCCTCACTGCTGGAGCACAGGTTGCTTCTCATAGCACGGATAGGTTGTATAACATAGCTTAATAACTGTCATCTAGTTATTAACGTGGCATTAACTGACTACAGACACGGTCATAACCTGGATGGGTTTGACTGTTAGTGGCATTTATCTCGACCGTTTCCGTGCTTCGCAAGGCACGTTAAGCCATTGGTGCCGGCTGCTACCGCTAGATGGCAGTCGTTAAGCCAAGTCGGAGGCTTTATAGGCGGCTTGAAAACTTCTGACACTGGGGTTGGCCACTAGCCCCACAACCTCCGACAATCCGGACTTGGCCCCCGTGTGTGGAGTATGGCCTAACCTTCCCGAGTTAAAGGATGAGATCCGTGCCCCTGCAGTGGGGACGTAAGGGTTGTAAATTAAACCAAGTTTCCCAATAAATGATTTGTCTATAAAGAGTCTTATTTTGCTCTTCGATATTTATATTGTAATATTTCGAATGCAATACGAACTTAAAATACAGAAATATAAAGAGCATTTTAATTACGCATCCAAAACAGCTTCACTTATTCGTAAACAGAACTTGTAATAAGCTATTCAAAGAAACACACGACTCATTTCGCCTTACAGATGAAATCGGCTACAGTTCTCAGTGAAACAAAAGAAATTTTAGCGAGAGTGTGTTATCATTAACACCCCTTAACACCCCCCTCGTAACCACCGCACCCCCTTTCTTTCGCGAATTCTATACAAAAGTTTTGAGTAAGAGTAATACACGTCTTGTTGTTTTGAGTGTAGGGTGACCATGACACAAGGGAAAACTCCGGGACTCTTTACCGAGCATACGTATGTTGAGTTAATTTTACGATTTTTACCGTTTTATAATAGTTTTAACGTTATTTTTGTGATGCAGACATAGCTGTGATCAGATTATTTTATTGCATATTCTCCCAAATATTCGTCTATCTCTTGACTTTCACTTGACATAGGCGTTTCGCCATTGTTTTATTGCATATTCTTCCAAATATTCGTCTATCTCTTGACTTTGGCAAAATCACTCCTTATTGTTGTGGAATGCCAAAAAGAAAAGAAGAAAAAGGGAAAACTCTCAAGATGACGATATACGCTGGGAAACCATAATAGTAGTACCTGAGTGGAATCAGATAATCAGAACCTCCACCTTATTTAATTTTCATTCCGCCTCAACAAACATTTTATCTAGAATTATCAAAGTGCAAAAGAAAAAACCTACTTGTTCAGATATAATTACATCCCTAGATACTGTCAGTATCTTTGCTCACGTATGCGTGTACTTACTGCTATTCACTCCATTTTTTCTTAGATGTTTTGAAGGTACTTACATGTATCTTAACTCCTCCTTATCATATTATTATACAAGACATTTACATTTAAAGTAGAATTCCTCCACTTCAGACTGTAAATATGTCTGCTTTAAAAATCCCTACTACTTGCCGATGGTCACCCTACACAATGAAAGGAAAGCCAATTGTTCCAAGATTGGTTTAAACCTCCTTATATGATCTTAATTAATGAATGCGAACGAATGACTAAGCTGATTCTGTTAATTTATTTAGAAACGCTTTCAACTCATACGCAGGAAGCGACCCACTCAACTTCCATTTGAATTTCGAACATGTTTACGTATAAGGCTTCATTTGCGTAAAGCATTCAGTCGCTAAATCTGAAGAGATGGAATAAGATTCGTTATTTTTATTTGATTATGTTAATCTTGCTTTTGAAAATGATTGAATGTATTGAAATTAAATCGTCTGAGACGAAATTGAGAAAATATGTGTTTCACTCAAGTGTTTAAACAATATTAATTAAGTACTTTTGTTAATATTTATATTTGGTTAATATTTTTTGTAAGACTCTTACAATGGCATTTTTATGTAATGGTTGAATACCTACACTGTCTTCGTCTGGAAACGGGGTTCTTATAACATTACTTTCCTTTTTAAAGCAGTCAACTAAAAAGTTTAATCACTTGATACAGAAGTACCTACTTAATACACTGACTTAATATCTTCAACGTTCCGTAATAAATTTTTGAACCACCGCGATATCACAAATTTTCATATTGAGAAAATGCATCCAAATCAGTTCAGCATTTTTAATTATCGTATAATATTTTTAATATTTAATATTTTTTCGTGGATTAGGTGGCAAACGAGCAGACGGATCACCTGATGGTAAGCGATTACCTCCGCCCATAGATACCCGCAACACCAGAGGAGTCACAAGTTTCCGGCCTTTGAAGTGGGAGTATGCTCGTTTCTTGAATTATAAAGTTTACTCCAATTTACATACCATCCGTTCAGTGGTCGGTAAAAAAAAGCCAGTCTGCAAAAACAGACGGAAAGGTTGAACTCTAACGCAACTAATCTAATTTTCATATTCCTGACTCAAATCTTCCAAGAGAAAGGAACAGACGGCACATGATAAAGTCTTCGTTGAACATTAATGCTTTCTAGTTGCCGAATGAATATTTCAAACGTGTTCGATGTACCGATAATGTGGAAGAATATTTTGCTTTACCTATACCGTCTGCAGAAACAGCTCTTAAACTATAGTGTCCCCACTCCCCACTGTTGGGCACGGGTCTCTTCCCATAGCTCGGGAAGTTTAGGCCATAGCCCCGCACGTGGATACTCTGTGACGTGGGGGTCAATATGTTAGATTATTAAGCAATGATGGTTCAATGTTAAACGAACTTTTTGATGTTATTTAAATTTTCCTTTTAAGTAATCTAAATCAATTATTCTGTTTATTTGTACCTTTGTTTGATTTTTTATGTATGGTATTGCTTTTTTGAGGAAATAAATGAGTTATCTATCGATCTAAATTACATTCAGAATATCTTACTTTGTCCGAGATTCTCAAACCCTATCCTTTTATTTTTGCCGACGCTACCTCGACTGCATGTCTCCGCACGATAAGGAGTGCACACATTAAACTGTCTTATAGTTCAGTCTGTTATAGTCATACTTAGTTACACTATAGTAAGGTTACACTACGCTTTGCTACACTGTATGTATGAAAGACTTAGAATGAAAAATATAGGGCTATATCTATGAGACTAGGTACAACACATCATACTGAACAACTTTTGCCATATAACTTTGCTGAATTCGAAAAATAGCTGATTAGTTTGTAGGGAGCGTCCAATTTTGTTTTTTCAGCAACTTTTCGTTGAACAAAAGTTGTTGTATTCGATGAGTATGCTCTGGCCAATGAAACCTGTCCACAAGAAATGGCAGCAAAGCATCAACACATCGACACATGAAAGCTGAGTGTCTTAGAATGTGCCATATTAAAGTTTCTTGAAAAGTCGTGGCCCGTTTCATTAGCCAGAGTCTAGAAGCCTCACTTAAAGGATCCTACGCCTATTTCGTTACAACCTGTATGGTAGAAGCAATTAAATACATTAATTTTTTTTAAATACTCAAGTAAATATCCAGGTATGAACTTAATTCCAACTTAATCCGTTCAGAAGTTTCAAAGTGAAAGAGCATCAAACATACAGATCAAATAAAAGACGATTCCAATATTGGAACTTGTAAGCACAGTTTGTCATACACCTACTTATAAACCTCAATCAAATCACTCCACATACAGGGTGTCCCCCTTTCAATCGGAGCCTCGTTCGCCCCATTATCTCTAACTCCTTCGAGAGTATGTCTGAACATTTTTCAGACGGATATTATTAGATTCAGTACCGCACTGTCTGTAGACTCGCGACGTCTAGCGGTATTGGCATTAAACGGGTGGATGGAACCGAGACTTACTGTGGACTTACTGATGTGTGTGATTGTCATTTTCAGTACGTAATAAGTATAAATCAATAAAGGAGTTTTTCATTACTATAGTGCTTCGGTTACCTATATTTATGGTTTGAATTCGACAACAACAACAACACTGGATAGGTTAGATTTGACTTTAGTAAACTAATCCGTGGTACCTATAATTTTCAATTATATAAGGTGCTACTTTATTAGTGCCCGATATTTTAGTCAGTGCTTCTACTCCTGATTCTGATCAACTTTCCCCAAGGAACCCATAGTCAAATCACAAAAAAAATTTTGGATTCTTCATACACTTCAGACTAAAATATCGGGCACTAATAAAGTAGCACCTTATATATATTTTTTGTTTGAGAACATACATAATCTACTTAGCATGGCATAATGCAACATATTTTTGGCTAGGGATAGGTAAGAAGGTCTTAGGGGTTTACACAAAAGATCCCTTTGGGTCGAAGTGTCGCTGTTTAGACAGCACCCACCAATAAGATAGTAATAATAATAGCATGGCATTCGATTTTATTCAGCCAATTCCCATATCATGTCTGATATACTGCCGCCATAAGAGAGAAGGCCGCAAAGTATACTTATGAGGGCAATATAAAGAAAATAACACATACATTGAGAAATTCGTAAACAAAAACCCCTATCCCGAAATTCAACGTTGCCTCCCGAGAATCCTTGACAATGCTTAATAATGGTTTCGCGAATTTCGCAATACGTTCATTAAGGTCTTTTGTTCAGTAAGAATATATTTGGGGATGGCAAAAATTATAACATACTGTGTATACTGGGTATTGTGCGGCGGAGCGGGATAAGTGCCTGATTCGGGGTAGGGTTGGGGAAAATATAATAAATTATTGAAACGGTTTCGAGAAACAAATTAATTAGGTTACTTAGCGCATTGCGCACAAACCTTACACGCGTGTTCTAATGTCACATTGTACACATAATAACGCGACAGGTTCTTTAAGTATCCAGGTTGCCCATAGGGTCCTGCTCCGATGAGTCAATTTTTAAAAGAATTTTCATTAAAAAACAAACTTTCAGTATAACATTGTCAGTTAACAGTTACTCGTATAATAAAAAATATTAAATGAGTCAGGTTACTTGAAAAAATAAGGAAATACTGCTGCGTCTGATCCTCGTTGCGTGTAAATACTCCTTTTAATTTCCTCAGTTTTTATTATTATTGCCAACCCTAAGATGCATAGCCCAGATTTAACGCATTGTCGCCTCCTGCTAACGGTAAGAAACCACCCCGTGTGGAGCATCCTAAATCCTTTTCGCGGTTCGAATAAATAAAATGTTGGCGCCACCTTGCGAACCGTACGTTCTGCTTACGAATGCACTGGGGTGGGATGTGTTTTGTGGAGTTAAAGAACTGAGTTAGTGTGGTACGGAGTTAAGACTCTGGTGGTATTTTTGCTTTTTAATGTGATGTGGTGAGGACTGAGATAATAGATTTTGTTTAAGGAGGATGGAAGTGGAGTTGGAGCCCGAAGGCGGATCCTGACACTGCCAGGTCACAAGCACAGGCTGGCATAAGACTAGAGACAAGTGAAGACGAAGAGGATGCGAATGGTATGGAATTAAGGGAAATAATTGGGGTATCACATCTGTAAGTTCTAAGTTAAAGGTATGTACGTATATTTCATGACTATTCATGAGTTACATACCTTCTTTATTTAAGATAAATCAGAAAATTGAAAATTAACACGAATAACTAAGAAAGTTTCAGAAAACATACAATACCGCATAAAAAACATTGTAATGTCCCGCAAATATAAGACGTGTCGCTACTCAAGAATCAAAAACCTTCGTTATTCAATCTATGAGGTACTTAAATAACCTAACCATATATACCTTACCATCAGGTGATGCGTCTGGTCGTTTGCCACCTCTGCCATGAAAAAAATATATATTATATATTTTTAAATATCCCGACTCCATTAAAATGTGTCTCAGTCTGTGTCATTCTCGGGATCAAGACGAATCTAACGACAGCTCTCAAGCTATAATCCATTAAGCCGTTTAAGCTACGGAACGTGCCAAAGAAATATGCATACATCGATACATACATACACTCGAAAAATAACCCTCCTTCTGGCGCAATCGGGTAAAACATATTTTATTTAAGTTACCCGCAAATATGTTTCGCTACTCAACGCTAGGTGGCGCTAGTAGTCTCGCTTTTTGTGCTTTCCGTACGTAGGTAGGCCTAACCTAACTCGTACGTTTTGATCACTAGTTTAATTCATCCGTAATGTGATTGCTTGAAAAAAGTTGAAAAATTAATAAAACATGAGAGACGTCTATTAAATACAATATTTTATTACTGACTCACATTTTGAAAGGCCACATAAGTAAACATTTCCACATCATAACAACACGATCACCTGACTAAAAACTAGGATTCTTTGTACCTACTATGATAGGTATAACTCTAGAGACCTAGAGACATGAATTTAATTACAGGGTGAAATCGAAACAGGACCAAATTTTAACCGTGGTTTCTGCTCATGAAACTGAACAACTTTCTCTAAGGAACTAATTAAATTGGAGCAAAAATAATTTGGTCACTTCATACAAATCAGTGAGCTGAGAGAACTAACTTTGTATGAAAAGTCCAAAATCATTTTTGCTTCGATTGAATTGGTCCTTAGAGAAAATCGTTCAGTGTTATCACTAGAAGCTACACAGTTAAAATTTGGTCAGCGATTTCAATTTTACCCCTTGTTTATAACAAATTTAAAGATTTTGCCAGGACCTGTTTAATGTCAGCTTCCTTTCTACCAATCACACTGAACTACTTACATTAGATTTGCGACTTTACTTAATTTGCAAAATAACTTTGGAAGTATGCGACTCACATACGAATGACTCGTATATGAATGAATACCGGGCTTAAGCCACAGACTACTTTTTTTTTTTTTTGATATGTGATATATATATATCACTTAATACGATAGTTACACCTGCTTCAGCCCTCATGAAGTCAATCCACTGCATTTACTATAATACCAACTCACTATAAGTAGGTACCTACTATACTAATAATATCCGGGACAAATCACACGCGGTCATCTGGCCCCAAACTAGGATTCCCCGTACTATGGGAACCAGAGACTGATATACATACACATATACATTTAAATACATACATACATATAGATATAATAATAATATAATAATAATAACTGACTCGGTGGCTAAGTGGTTAGCGATCCTGACCTCTGATCCGAGAGTCGTGGGTTCGGTCCCCACACAGGGCAAACTTTTCTGTGATGAGCAGAATTGTTTGCTCTGAGTCTGGGTGTATTATATCTATATATGTATGTATTTAAAAGTATATGTGTATGTATATCAGTCTCTGGTTCCCAAGATACAGGGAATCCTAGTTTGGGGCCAGATGACCGTGTGTGATTTGTCCCAGATATTATTATTATTCCATGTGTTGTGGGTAACGAGCTTTTCCCTTTTATTTTTAATGTAGAATATTTAGCATTGTCTAACTGAATATAAAACAATAAAGAAAATCACGGAAACTCTACATATCGTCTCTCGCACGACTAACTCTCCTATCTCATAACCTTGATTATTTGAGTATGGACTTTATCTAATTGAAATAGGGCTGTTTTTAAGAACTTATGAAAAATGAGATAGGAGAGTTAGTCGTGCGAGGGATGATATCTGTACTTAGCGGCCTTCTTATTTATGAAGGCAGTATACGAATCTTCCTCTCTTAACGATATCATGCTAAATCTACACATAGCCAGTTAATAAGACGTCAACACGTCAAAATATCATTATCGATACATTGTTCTAGTTCCCGATCCGATCGATAAAGTCAATTGTTTCGGAGATGCGCCGGCGCGGCCTCAGATATGACTTTTGTTTCGTTAATTGGCATCGTTATTACCGTTTAGATTTTGATTGTTCGGCTGTATTGTTTTTAGTTGTGTGGGAATATGTTTTATGTTCTAGTTAGGATGAAAATTATGTTGTAGGTAATTTGTTAACAACCAAATCATCCCCACTGTAGGGGCACGGGGTCTCTTCCCATACCTCAGGAAGGTTAGGCCATACTCCACACACGGGGGCCAAGACCGGATTGGTGGAGGTTTTGGGGCTAGTGGTCAAATCCAGTGATGTCAGAAGTTTTCAAGCCGCCTGTAAGGTATTGTAGGTAATGTTTTTAGTTAATGATGTGGTTGAAACATGAGAGTTTATGAATTGGTTATGGAATTTAAAAAGTACCTAATGATGGCTGATGATAGTGTGGAGTTCGTGGTGGCCGGTGCTTAAGATATAGAAATTTAAAATTATTTCATTAAAGTGGCATAAAGGTCGACCCTGCCGATGGAAAGTGTCTACCGCCGCTTAGGAGCATCTGTCTGTAGCCTCCTGAGATATGGTCCTGATGTAAGCGAGTGCACAGTCCCGTTCACCTATAATTGACCACGCTGAATACGTTAAAAATAACCGACTTCAATCGCAACAACTCCAATTTTGCTATGTTTTTGTTGATTTTCTCAAAAACCGCTGAATCGATTTCGATAAAATTTATATGGGACCACCTGTTAAACAAAAAAGAATTTTCCAAATCGGTTCAGGCGTCTTCGAGTAATCGGTGAACATACATAAAAAAAAAGATTCCGACGAATTGAGAACCTCCCCTTTTTTTGAAGTCGGTTAAAAAGTATACAGGGTAGCCGTGCCATCTAGTACTACTTGGCTGTAAACCTTTAGCTGCACGAGACTATACTAGCCACAACGCCGCCACAAGGCGAGTTACCACCATAATACACCTACTTAGCTTTCTGACATATAACTTATAAGTCATCTATTCTTTTGTTCGTAGCAAAAAAAATCTATGAACTCAGCTTATTCGTAATATAAAAAGACAGTAAAAAACACAGAAGTCCACACACTGGACACGTCAGCCAAAAAGATAAAAAAATCGATTCCTCGATCTCGATCTCAATCGGACAATAGACAGGATGTGGTCGTCGCGATCGAATGCGTATACGTCTTCAAATACAAAATTATCGCTAAAACTACAATAGTGCTTATGTCGAAGCGTTAAAAATGAAATTAGGCTAGTTTCTTGAGATAAGATGGTAAACAATAAACTTGTGGGTCGCGTGCGTGCAAATCGATTAAAGAAAGGGTTACAGATGTGAAAGAGATATGGATCGCGGGATAGATACGAAGACATAGTAATGTCATTTAGGGGTCAACCTAGGTCCAGGATATTCATTTCCCACTGTCTTTAAATAAAAGAAGTATTTTGACGAACATTGTGCCGCGTAATGAAATACAAATACAAAAAAATATATGTCTCAACCGTAGAAAAAATATCAACGCAAGCTTCGATGCTATAAACGGTTCTACTCATAAAATATTATATTTACTTTGTCTACTATAATAAATTTGTTTATAGATGTACATATGCAAATCAATAAACAATTAAAACCGCTGATTATCTTTTTCAATTTTAGTGCAGTCGTACAAGAAAATTTATCGTTCGGTGAGACAGTAAATTAGCTACTAGTTTTGTAGTTAATAATAAAAACCGTGAAAAAAACTAACCTGAGACTAAACTAACCCTGCTGCCAACAACAAATTATGCAGATACAATAAAATTTTACAAGTAAAGCAAAATACACGCTCACGCTTTAGTTCCGATATCTCCAGACTGATCTCCGGTTGCAAGCTCGCTTGTGCCCACAATTTCAAAAACAGATTGTTCCCACGGAGTCCGCATATACCTACACCCATCACTCTCCTTCAACAAATGCGATCAAGCAAAAAACAACTTAAACTACTCAAAAATATGTATCAAATTCTAAAAAAGGAAAATCTAGAATCTGTTCTGCATGAATTTGTTCGAATTTTAAAAGCGATAGCTCGTCAGATGTTGTCAACTTTAGGCAGGGCTGATGAAACTTAAGTTGTATTAAAGCAACTCTTAACAAAAGACCAAGGAAAGGAAATTCTTGAAAACTTCTAATAAATAGTTGGTTGTTCAGCCGTTTTCATGTTTTTAGATTGGATTAGTTTCATGGCAAACAATGCAAAGTCAAATATTTGCTTGTTTCGGTACTCGCTTGAAGATCGGTGCAAGTTAGTACCTAACACTTCAGGTACCAAAACCTATAATAAAAACCTCAATTCAGAAACAGAACCTTTTTCAACCGACTTCAAAAAAAGGAGGAGGTTCTCAATTCGTCGGAATCTTTTTTTTTTTTTTTTTTTTTATGTATGTTCACCGATTACTCGAAGACGCCTGAACCGATTTCGAAAATTCTTTTTTTGTTTGAAAGGGTATACTTCACAGGTGGTCCCATATAAATTTTATCGAAATCGATTCAGCGGTTTTTGAGAAAATCAACAAAACATAGCAAAATTGGAGTTGTTGCGATTGAAGTCGGTTGTTTTTAACGTATTCAGCGTGGTCATAATTAGAGTAGTAGTAGAAACTGATACCATAGTCAACTAACTATCTACTAAGTACGTTCAAAATAAAATGCTTAAGACTTCCTTTTTATTTTTTTACCGCACTGACCACGAAAGAGATTTATATTTTTTATGGGATAGATGTAAGTCTGTTTGGTTGGTTGGGCTTTTAGCCTAAACAGCTTGATGACTCTTGGAGTGCTAGGTGTATCTTATAACGTTGTGGTTTTTAGGGTTCCGTAGCCAAATGGCAAAAACGGAACCCTTATGGATTCGTCATGTCTGTCTGTCTGTCTGTCTGTCTGTCTGTCTGTCTGTCTGTCTGTCCGTATGTCACAGCCACTTTTTTTCCGAAACTATAAGAACTATACTGTTGAAACTTGGTAAGTAGATGTATTTTGTGAACCGCATTAAGATTTTCACACAAAAATAGAAAAAAAACAATAAATTTTGGGGGCTCCCCATACTTAGAACTGAAACTCAAAAAATTTTTTTTCATCAAACCCATACGTGTGGGGTATCTATGGATAGGTCTTCAAAAATGATATTGAGGTTTCTAATATCATTTTCTTCTAAACTGAATAGTTTGCGCGAGAGACACTTCCAAAGTTGTAAAATGTGTGTCCCCCCCCCCGTAACTTCTAAAATAAGAGAATGATAAAACTAAAAAAAATATATGATGTACATTACCATGCAAACTTCCACCGAAAATTGGTTTGAACGATATCTAGTAAGTAGTTTTTTTTAATACGTTATAAATCGTAAACCGCAATTTACCTTTCATTCAAGTTACAACGAACTACAAAAACTTTTATATTATGTTACTTGCTGCTACGGAACCCTTCATGGGCGAGTCCGACTCGCACTTGGCCGCTTTTTATTATTTTTATATACGAATACAGCGCGCGTGTGCGCTGCTCAACGCGGTGCTCGCCGAGGCCCCGCACTGTGATCTCTTTCACTCCAATTTTGCATGCATATTAAATGAGTGTCAGAGAGTTTTTGAATGGAATGTTAGAAGATAGTACATTCATAAAATGTGTTTTAAAACTAAAAACTGACATGAAATTTAGTGACATAAAATCTATAAATTATTATTATCTATTTTGTAAACTAATTTGGAAATTATTATTATTATTATTTTTTGACAAAATGTTGAATTAATTTATATTAGTACCTACTTTATTTAAATATGTTCTAGTGCATGTTTAATCTTAGTAAATTTTTATTTTATTAAATTGATATTGACGCATTGGAATTATTTCTGTAATGTCAATGTTTTTATGAATAAATAAATAAATAAATGAATCGGTAAGGTTTACTAACTAAAAAAGGTTGGTTACCCCTGAACTGCGGTAACGGCCCGCGTAGCTCGGTAGCGGATCTGCATTTGGCAATCACGCGCAGACCGTTGTTGATCCATTGTTGATCTGCGTGTCATGACCTGTCTGAGGCTCCATAATGAGCGATCCAACTCATTTTCGAATATGAAGCTCAGTTTGAGCTTTTGTAGACAGCAGATGTTTGTTTGTAACTCTACTCCTTATTCAATTTAATATACTTAATCCAAATACAATTAAGTACTCACAATACAGGGTGTTAAAAAAGTGCGTTGAAATTATATAGGGTTACTCAGAGTCAAGTATAGAATACAGGAAAAATATTGAAAAAAATCCGACCTACAATTATTTTTCAGTAGCAAGGTAGCAATTTCCAGGCAACATTTTACCTTATAATAAATTAGGTAAAATGTTGCTTATGGTAATTATTTATTCAGGTGCAAGAAGAAATATGAATACTCATGAAATTAAACAATTTTAATTCAACTTTTGGCAAAATAAGAAAACATCGATAAAAAAATCTTTACCACTAATTTAAAATTTTCTATACTCCATTGTTTAGCTATTTAAATAAAATGTAAACAATCTTGCATGTCTTTTTATTGAAATATGCATGTAAAAATTTCGATATTTCTTGCAAACGTAGGTACTAAGTTTCTTTTACATCTCTATTAATCACGCAATCTACTAGTTTGAGAATTTCAACAGGCAGATACCTATCAATAAAAAGAGATATCGAGATTTTTTTACATTTCTTCAAACACCAAAACAAATGGAGTATAAACGAAACCAGTTGCAGTGCTTTATCCCGTGAAGCATCGTACGTAATAACTCCTAACTTAATTTATCTCTAATCCCAGAACACATTCCAAATCTAATCCTTTCTCTACCTCCCCCAACTCACAGTCTAACAAACTTATATTCAACCAAAATCGCTACTCGTCTGCGACTATCGATAGCCAAATATCGAGTGGAGTTATCGAATAGAATATATTAATACGTGAGAACAGATCGAGTTAGTTTGGAGACGCCTGCTGTTCTAAATCAGCCCAACAATGCCTTGCTAGGCTGCGTCGGCTTGCTAGGTGGACGTTGGATTGTTGTGGATATTCCTCAACCACGCAGATATGCAAATTTTCTATCACGCTAGACATAAAGTCTCTTTAGTACCTACCTTCGTTGACGTTTAATACGGTGTTGTGTTGAGTAAGAATATAGTAAAAACGTCATACTAAAAACGTATAGATTTACGAGTACCTGGTGACTATAACAAATTACGAGACAAACACATGTTCCTTAACTAGAATTACAGTTACTATGCAAACCAGAGTAACACACACACTTATACATATACCTTTAAATAGATACATGTGTAGATATTAAATACCCAGACACAGAGCGAACAAATCTGCTCATTATACAATTGACTCAGCCTGATTGGATAGTATAACCTCTTTTAAATTTGAGATAAAATCCATTGCTGTTCTGCACCTTTTCCGCAATTACTCACTCGTGGTAAGAAAAATCTACAGACCCTTTAGTGTAATAGACAGTGCTTCAGCTGCCATACGCCAAGGTTGACGATTTCATTCCATACTCTGACGTCACGCGAGAGAACAAAAAAGAAAAGGTATAAAAATTCAAAATTCAAAATTCATAATAATTTATTTCTAACGTAGGTACATTAAGCACTCTTATAAACGTCATATCATTTTGCTGGAGGAATATTCCAAATGTCATTATCATTAAAATAATCTACAGTCTTATAGTATCCTCTTGAACAAATACAGCGTTTTATATGTTTCTTAAATTTACATTCTGGTAGTTCACACACGTCATTCGGAATTTTGTTATAAAAGCGTACACACTGCCCCACAAATGATTTTTTCACCTTACTAAGCCTCGAGAAAGCTATTTCAAGTTTATTTTTACTTCTCATACTTTTTTATAGGTGTGAAATGAAGAAGACTTTATTATACAATAAATGCTTATCCATACTAACACCATCAACATCGGAGACGCGCGGACAGTAGACATCACAAAGTCCGTCGGATCGGCTTATCGGCGCGCTTCCTGCCAGCCAAGTATGCATCAAACCTATGCAGGTTCCTGCAGTACAATTATGTGAATTACTGTAAAGGCAAAGTGTAATAAAACAGGCGTAGCATGCGTTAACTGGAACTAGGGAATAAAAACTGATCATACTGAATCACTTTTGTTCTACAGGGTGTTAAAAATGTGCGTTTGAAATTTTAAGGGGTTACTCAGAATCAAGTATAGAATACAGGAAAATTATTGAAATAATCCGATCTACATTTTTTTCAATTTCTCATATAATTTCAAATGCACTTTTTAACAACCTGTATAAATTTGCTCTAACTGTAAACTATTCACATAGTGATCAGTTGATTGGCCATTTTTTTAAGGAGAGTGAAGAAAAGGGGTTTCATCATCTTCTTCTTCTTATCTAATGTATTATAGTGTGGCACATTAATCCGTGCTATCACAAGGGACAGACAGCAGTAGCCTAGTGTTGCACATAGCATCACGCGCGGTCACGTGTAGGACATTTAGATGTACACCTACGGACGTGTGCAACGCGACCATCCATCCTACACATCTAGTGATCGGATGTGCAAGTTTCCTCGCGATGTTTTCCTGTCGGTATGAAAATGCACGTAAGTTCTGAAAAATCATTGGTGCACTGGCCAAGATTTGAACCCGAGACCTCCGGTCAGGAGTTCGAAGTCACTACCAGAGTTTTCATCAAAGTCCTAGAACAATAAGAATAAGATAATAATAATATGATGATTAAGAAGAAGCCCCAGTTAACTTTTTTGTGTTGAATATGTAACGGATTAACATTAAACTGATGTATGTTATTTATTTAAGAAGATTCATTAGAAAAAGCAAAACACAAACATATATACAATCTGTATAGACCGTGTTAGAAACTGATATACAGAAATGTATGGTTGTAAGTTGCAACGCTTTCCAAATGCCCCTAACCAATATAATATGTACTAAATCATTCTATTTTCTCCATATGGCGGCCCAACAATAAACCAGAGTGATTTACTTAATACCTTTGACTCCATATTTTATTCCATTCCATAGTTTACCCGTATTAGGTTTGTGTATACTGGACACTGTGTAATTTGGTCAAAGGTAAACAATTTATCCAAACTCTGTCTATGGGGATAACATTTTAATTTATCTGGAGTGCTAGCGAATTTGCTTGTCTGCGATGTGGAAGTTAAGATTTGTGTATGTCTAAGTTTATCTATAATAATTTGACATGACAACGCTGAACATGTTAAAACCAACCGACTTCAATCGTAACATCAAAAACTTTGCAGATTTTTTGTTTTCGGTGTTTTTTTTTAAAGCGCTAAATCAAATTCGATAAAATTTACATGAGACCACTTCTGAAGTATGACCTACCAAACAAAAGAAGAATCATCAAAATCAATTCATAATTGGCGGAGTAATCGCGTAATAAACATACAGTCGAATTAAGAAGACGGTTAAAATCCTTTGGCTGATGATAATCTTTAAAAAAGGTTTCTTAGATTTAATTGTCATCTTCAGATGCTTGAATATTGAAGGGACTAAATAATTATAGGTTAATTCAAAATTCTAGTAACGAAAAAAATCAACGTCCGGGTTGCAAGTTTACCTCATATCCACAAGTGAATATGAAAAATATTTTAAATAAGGTGCTTCTTTAATAGTGCCCGATATTTTAGTCAGTGCTCCTACTCCTGATTCTGATCAACTTTCCCCAAGGAACCCATAGTCAAATCGCAAAAAAATTGGGCTCTTCATACTAATTTGGCCGCTCGCTCGGCTGATCGATTTGTATGAAGAATCCAAAATTTTTTTTCGATTTGACTATGGGTCCCTGGGGGAAAGTTGATCAGAATCAGGAGTAGAAGCACTGACTAAAATATCGGGTACTAATAAAGTAGCACCTTATATACAGGGTGTTAAAAAAAGTGCGTTTGAAGTTTTAAGGGGTTACTCAGAATCAAGTATAGAATCCAGGAAAAATATTAAAAAAATCCGCTCTTCAATTTTTTTTCAGCTTTTCATACAAATTCTTGATTCACTATTCAAATTTAGTATGAGAATCTGGAAAAAAAAATGAAGAGCGGATTTTTTCAATATTTTTCCTGGGTTCTGTACTTGATTCTGAATAATCCCTTAAAATTTCAAACGCACTTTTTTTAACACCATGTATTGTAGTTATTGATTGTTTAAGCATTGGGTAAAGGTATCGTTTAATAGTACCAGAGACAAGATATAGTACACTAAAGTTTGACCTAATGAAACTGTGACCAACATACACACCTGCCGCCTCTTGGTCGGAATCTGGAGAAATGTGCATTCGTGTCCGACGTTTAGCATTAAATATATGTTTTACCACCTTATAAAGATTGCGCGAGAGATCCGCGCCGCAGGCTGCGCGAGCGCAGCACGGTCCGGCTCACAGTCCAGCTGATAGACCAAGAGTCAAGAGACAAAGGGACAACAAAGGCGTTTTAGTGAGACGCTGTGAGTAGTCAGAGCACATACTGTGAGTGGTCTGAGCATATACTGATGTTAAAAACTGGAAACTATTCTTGTTTCTATCAAAGACGAACATTTTATAAAACATTTGACTTTGTGTAATTTTTTTACTAACATTACTTCAATATGTATCTGTCTGTTATCATATTTAAGAATCATATTTATATATTTTAAGGTTTTAATTACTTGAAGTGACTTATTGGCCATTTTTTATATCAAACAAAAATACTTAATTAAATATCTTTATTAAAATATTATGCGTTTATAAATAGTTTTTCAAAACATGAAAAATATTTCTAGAACATTTCGGAAAATAAAAAAATCTGTCACAGTAAAATTTAAAGCAGAGTTATCTTGTTTGTTAACAACCCATATCGACGCCATTGCAGGAGTACGAGTCACTTTCCAAACCTCAGGTAGGTTAGGCCTTACTTAACATACTGGGGCCAAGTCCGGGTTGGTGGAGTATCTGGGGCTAGTGGAAATGAGAAAAGTAAATAAGAGTTAACTTACTTAGTAAAATTGTTCCCATCTCCTGGCCTTTTGGCACAGTACACTGGTCACACACGGTCGTGTGCCCATGTGTGCCGCGTGATGGGCAAGCGTGACTTCGCCCTGGAATGTTTATTGGATGGCCCGGTTTTAAAAACCAAGTTTTATTTTTAAACCAGTTAAGAGAACCCTAAATTTAGGTTTCAGCTGGATAAGGTCTCTTGGTGTTGAATCCCGTTTTTAATTCCTGTATTCCTCTTTGTTATTAATTTAAGTTCTTTTATTTATTATTATTTTTATTCTATCTATCTATCAGCCGAAAGACGTCCACTGCTGGACAAAGGCCTCCCCCAAGGATTTCCACACCGACCGGTCCTGTGCGGCTCGCATCCAGCGGCTTCCTGCAACCTTTACCAGGTCGTCGGTCGACCGAGTCGGAGGCCTGCCCACACTGCGCCTTCCGGTGCGCGGTCGCCATTGGAGAACTTTACTGCCCCAACGGCCATTTTTATTCTAAATTCAATATAATTTTTATGGCGAAATTGCAGTTTTTTTCGAAAACATTCTTACTATTAAATTGTTTCGATTGTAGATCATTTAGGAAGTCTTCTCTTCAAAAATACCTAATTTCAATCAATTATTTTATGCTGTCAAGGAAAACTGCATATAATTTTGTTTTCTTAGTACAAGTTTCAGCCTTCAATAAATATTTTTGGAACATGTATTTTAATTTTAATATGAAGTCAAATCGTGTTAAACTCGAGTTTAAATTTCTTCTTATTGCAACCGGCCCTCCCGTCCTGTGATAGATATATCCCTACCCGGTCGGTTTAACACTTTAATGCCGGTACACACAATCAGATATTTGTTTTAAATTATGGTAATAAAATGTCCGTGAGAGTCACGAGTCTGCAAGCGTGCTCTTCGGGATGAGCGAATTGGATCGGGGTACTTAAACTATGGCATAAAGTAACGACTGGCTAGTTTACTGTGCTATAACTATGCTTACCTTTATTATTGGATGTTGCTCTAGGACGGTTTTGCCTTTGATGCTCAAGAAATGATTTATTTGCTAACGTTTTATTTTTGCATGCTCAAAAATTCGTAATTAATTGATTGCAATTCACTTTTATGCTTTTTTGAAGTCAGTCCGCTACTCGGGTGGAATATATCTAGTTTCCTTCGGGAACGTGATTTAGTTTTATCACAAGAAGTCACGGTAATTTTGTGAAAAGATATTCCTTTTATTTAATTTAGAATATATACCAAAATATATTTAAAAAAATCACATAACATGATACATAAGACAGCCCACATTGTATCACCGTATCTTTAATGTTATACCTTTTGTTGTTGTTATTTTTTGTGTACACAATAAAGAGTAAATCAGTCAATCATAATACTGATTTCATTTTGTTTTCCACAGAGCCTGTATAGCAAAGATCGATTTAAAGACATTAAACACAACTAGATGAAGATACAACACAAGGCTATGAATTCAGCGTCCACTAATCCAGGATATTTATCTTCTTACTAAGGAAATGGCGCGTCCGGTAAAGGCCTAAAGTAATAAATCTCCCATCGCCTACCGTCCGCAGAATCTACGGATAATGTATTTCTGTTCGGACGTTACACTTACTTTGGCAATTTGGGAACCTTTGTGCCCTCAAGATATCTCTGAAGGTGGCCTTTTGTCTTAGTGGTGGAGAAGCTGGCTGGTGTGACAGGGAATCGTTTTGGTGTGTCTGCCCAGATTTGTACATGAAATAACCATTCGCTAATCTTCGAATCTGTGCATCAAGATGCCTTGTATTTCAGTCAAACATCAAATTCTTTAAGCTACATAATGGTAACAATATAATTGACCACTCTAAATACGTTAAAACAACCGACTTCAATCGCAACAACTCCAATTTTGCTATGTTTTTGTTGAATTTCTCAAAAACCGCTGAATCGATTTCGATAAAATTTATATGGGACTACTTGTGAAGAATACCCTTTTAAACAAAAAAAGAATTTTCCAAATCGGTTCAGGCGTCTTCGAGTAATCGGTGGACATACATAAAAAAAAATAAAAAAAAGATTCCGACGAATTGAGAACCTCCTCCTTTTTTTTAAGTCGGTTAAAAATGCATATACAGAATGTTAAAAAAGTGCATCTAAAATTTTAAGGAGTTACTCAGAATCAAGAATAAAATACAGGAAAGATATTGAAAAATCCGATCTAAAATTGTTTTAAGGAGTTACTCAGAATCAAGAGTGAAATACAGGAAAAATATTGAAAAAATCCGATCTACAATTTATTATTAAATCATCAAATTTAGTATGGGAAACTGAAATAAATAATTGAAGATCGGATTTTTTCAATATTTTTCCTGTATTCTATATCTGATTCTAAGTAATCCCTAAAAATTTCAAACGAACTTTTTTAACAAACTGTATTCATACATACATCGTCTTTCGACGTGGAAATCTTTGGGAGAGGTCTTTGTCAGCTGTAAATGTATTTTTGCTGACAATGATACTTAAATACTTAGTACTTTAAAAAAACATTAACCTCTGCATGGGCAGTCGAAAAAAATAAAAGTGTACATACATAAATAGGGCTGTCCAAAATCTTGACATTGAACTATCAATGAGCCCAAAAACTCATTCTAGGGCACATTAGCCACTCTATATATAATATCCAAAAACAAACTTATCCAGGGTGCGTGATATATCCTCGTCTGCAGAAGGGCTAGCCCATTTACAAATCACAAACACTGACCACCACCCCCCAGCCCCCCGGACAATTACATAACAACCCTTACTTCACCTTTGGAGTTTACATTTGAAATATGGTTAGATTTGGACACCCTTTAATTGTCTTAGAAGCGGACGGTCAAGAGTGGGTGGATAGAGGCATCCCGCCGTCCGGGTAGTCATGCGAGAAAAGCTAGTGTGGATTTAGCTTTAGTTTGTTTGTAATTTATTTGTAGGTAAAACTTACAGTGTCAAAAAACGGACATACTTTTACATTTAAGAGTTCCTTTACAGTAAATTGTCACCATAGAAGATTCTAATTCAATTTTCTTGAAAAGAAATCAGCCAGTTCTATTGTTACTCTGTAGATGTAAGCAAAATATCGTCGAGCAATATGATTCTAAATTACTATAAAACTAACAATGAAACGGACATACAAGATGTTAAAAAAACTGGCCAAGTGCGAGTCGGACTCGCGCACCGAGGGTTCCGTATAAATTCATAATCACACATGTCTTGAACTCTATATTTTTTATATTTGAGTTGATTGAATGAAAGGTAATTTGGGGTTTACGATTTATGACGTATTAAAAAAAACTACTTACTAGATCTCGTTCAAACCAATTTTCGGTGGAAGTTTGCAAGGTAATGTACATCATATATTTTTTTTAATTTTATCATTCTCTTATTTTAGAAGTTACAGGGGGGGGGGGACACACACATTTTACCACTTTGGAAGTGTCTTTCGCGCAAACTATTCAGTTTAGAAAAAAAATATATTAGAAACCGCAATATCATTTTTGAAGACCTATCCATAGAAACCCCACACGTATAGGTTTGATGAAAAAAAAATTTGAGTTTCAGTTCTAAGTAAGGGGAACCCCCAAAATTTATTGTTTTTTTTTTCTATTTTTGTGTAAAAATCTTAATGCGGTTCATAGAATACATCTACTTACCAAGTTTCAACAGTATAGTTCTCATAGTTTCGGAAAAAAGTGGCTGTGACATACGGACGGACAGACAGACAGACAGACATGACGAATACTCAATACTCAATACTTTATTAGCATACCATAATGTACAATATAGATGTTAAAGTAAGTATAATCAGATCATTATGGACCCTGTCGGGCGCAGCTTAAAATAAAAGAGAGGAGAGGACGGAATAAAGCTAAAACAATTTAATAACTAAATAACGTAACAAACGTTGTAACTAATAAAATCCATAAGGGTTCCGTTTTTTGCCATTTGGCTACGGAACCCTAAAAAGTGCGTTTGAGATTTTAAGGGGTTACTAAAATCAAGTATTAAATACAGGAAAAATATTGAAAAAAATCGATCTACAATTTTTTTTCAGTTTCCCTGTACGATAGAAAAAAAAATTAAGGCCTTACTTATCAATTCCCAATTCACATTTGAATAACTAAAGCCAGTTGATTCCTCAGATAAAGACGGCGGCCATGTTGGCTCGACCACTTCCGGTTGGCGCCAACTTGAACGGATATTCAAACTGGACCGGAAGTAGATGGAGTGGCGACATATATTTCGAATTTGGAATGGCTTTTGAGTTAAATGCGGAATGGGCATTAATGTCACTTAAATGGGTTATCTTAAAGTAGGGAGGGAGTTATGTAAACGGTATAAATATGTTTGTTTGTTTGTATGTTTGTATACTCTTTATTGCAAAAAGAAATAAATGTACAAAACTTAAAAGTAACTGTAAAAATACGCAATGGCAAATATGTATGTAACGAAAAGCGTAATAATTAAAAGCTTATTATAATTTTCCAAGCAAAGAAATAAATTAATAATAATAATATATCCGGGACAAATCACACTCGGTCATCTGGCCCCAAACGAGGATTACCTGTACTATGGGAACCAGAGACTGATATACATACACATATACGTTTAAATACATACATATATAGATATAATACACCCAGATACAGAGCAAACAAATCTGCTCATCACAGAAATGTTTGCCCCGGGTGGAGATCGAACCCACGACTCTCGGATCAGTAATCAGGAGCACTAACCACTGAGCCACCGAGTCAGTCAATCAAATTAATTCGTACGTGAACATGTACAATGCTGTTATCACTAGATAGTAGTCGGTAAGCCGTCGGAAGTCTTAAAGGTGGCTTGAAAACTTCTGACACTGGGCTTGGCTTCTAGCCCACAAGTTCCACCAATCCGGACATGGCCCCCGTGTGTAGAGTATAGACTCATAGGAATGATGGTCTTATATTCCCAATGAATTGGGAAGAGACCGTGCCCCTACAGTGTGACTATACGTATACGTACAAGTTGACTTCACTGACTCGGTGGCTAAGTGATTAGCGATCCTGGCCTCTGATCCGAGAGTCGTGGGTTCGATCCCCACACAGGGCAAACTTTTCTGTGATGAGCAGAATGTTTGCTCTGTGTCTGGGTGTATTAAATCTATTATGTATGTATTTAAAAAAGTATATGTGTATGTATATCAGTCGCTGGTTCCCAAGATACAGGGAATCCTAGTTTGGGGCCAGATGACCGTGTGTGATTTGTCCCAGATATTATTATTATTAGTTCATTCAATATTTTGTGCCATTAATTTGATTTTTATTATATAGGATATAACAAAATTGGTATAGGACCCGATAACTGGGGATTCTACTCATCGTACTGAACAACTTTTGTTCTACAACTTTGCTCAAATCGCAAAAAAAATTTGGACTCTCCATACAAAAGTGGCAAAAAATGGCAAAACAGATGATCAATTTGTATGGAGAGTCCAAATTTATTTTTGCGATTTGAGCAAAGTCGTAGAACAAAAGTTGTTCAGTACGATGAGTAGAATCCCCAGTTAACGGGTCCTATACAAATTTTGTTACACCCTGTATAATATGTAACTTAATTATTATAATATTAAATTTAATAGATTTTTGGCTATGTCCCTCTTTATCCCTTAACTATCGCTCTTTAAAGAGAAGATAACAGAAAGTAAGGACAAACAAAATAGCTACGGATGTAAAGAGATAAAATTAAAATGACGGTCACTAAAAACGGTCGCCACTCAACAACGGTCACTAAAATTATTATAAAAACGGTCGCCACTCAGCATCAAGCTCTTAGTAACAGACCAAGTCATTCCCTACCTTCATATTTAAGGGCTTAAGTTTCAATAATAGGCAAATAAGTGTATTATTGGATCGGTGATCCCTAAATCACACTCGAGTGAGCTGGTATTTCAAAGTATTGGTCGTCCAATTAAGACATATCGCTAATTAGAGGACTTATCTGCCCTCATAAGAAAAATGACCGTAAAGTATACGAAACTCCATATAATTTGCGGCCTTCTTTCATAGAATAAATAAAATGATAACGAAAAAATAGCTAACGACAATTTGAACAGATATTTGGAATAAAATCGTAAGCTGACCTTAAAATCATAGACACCCCAAAGCGTCCATAAATTAGGAGAATCCTCCAAGAAATTCATACGTCACTTCTTGGACAGGGGTCAAGATATGGCCGAATTAATATTCATACAGGCGGCTGACCAGGTGGACGGAGCCGTCACTACTGAGAAGGGTGGTCTTAAAGCTGGACATTAGTTTGGTGATTAATTTGCAGAAGATACATAAGGGAGGATAGAATTGCCTTTAGTGATTTGCCTCTGAGAAGGTGTGAAGAGTGCACGGGTACGGAATCTTTGATTTAGGATTTTTTTTACAAGATATTAATATAACGAACGATATAAGTAAATTAAATATAAATGGACAAATCACACATTGTCATCTGGCCCTAAAGTATAGGATTTACTATATTATAGGAACCATAAATACATAGTATTAATATAATCTGTTGTTGACCCTGACAGCGACTTTCTTTGTTTCAGATTACTAAATAGAATGAGTTTCATTCAAAGATTTTCTACGCTATTGGTCAAGTGACTATAATAATTTATTCATTTGTATAATAAAAAAGTGAATAAAAAAATGAGTGAGTAAATAATAAAGATACATTTAAAATTAGATTATATCGATAACATTTCCAAATTAAGAACCACATCAGTGAAGAAACTGCACTGAAATACAAGACACTAAAGAAAGTAGGCCTAAATCTTCACAAGACTGTATCCTCTGCAGTCCTTAGTCTTTGCGAGGGTGGCTACCTAAGAACCCGCCGGGGTGGCCAGAATACGGGTCCTTGTCTTATCTCGGCCCACGCCCGAGGACTTGGCCTGATGGATTAACTTCATTGTTCCACCGTTGCCGAGTGACGCGGAATTTATAATTATACTCCCGACGTTTTGCGGTGGCGTTTCTGTGTGCTTTATCTATGTGAAATTCCCTATGATTTGCTTTATGTTTTGTGTGTTGAGTATGCCTTAAACCTTCCAAGGACGCCCAAGGTTTGGAAAGAGACACAACAGTGTAAATGATGTAAGATGTCAAAGATAACATTTTTTTTTATATATTTTCGTCTTTAAAACCAGACTAATAACCAGACTCAATATTGGTACTAGTGAGAAGTATTAGACACTAGATTTTGCCAGCGGCTCCCTCCGCCTGTGTGGATGTCACTTTATGACTCTCTAGGGTATTCTACGGGAACCATGCATTTTCAGGGAACAAAAAGTAGCGTATATGTTAATCCAGTGTTTGATTTATCTACCTACCAAATCTCATCCAAATTCGTTCAGTAGTTTCGACGTGAAAGCGGAACGAACAAACAAATAAACAAACAAACAAACATCCATACTTTCGCATTTATAATGAGTATGAATATAAACAATTACAAGTAAGATAAGAAAATATCTGTTAATTATTACATCAGATAACATACTGCCACAAAACTAAAACTTCATGGTAACAAGTTCATTGCTGAACAGTGATATTGTACTTACTTGATTTGTTTACCCGACTAACCTTGTGGTGGGTAATGTTTTTAACATATATGTATGTGTATCTGTTTTGTATGTTTCGCCTGTAAACAATACCACTTGATGGATTTTGGAGTATGAGATGTCGTTCGGTCTCTCTAATCTTGATCTCCATTGAGATATCAGGCCTTTTTTTGTTACATTTGTTAGGGTATTTGTAAGAAAAAAATCAGAGCTGAAGCTACTTTTACCAATCGTCTCTTCTATCTCTCATAAACATACATTAGTAAGCATTCAACTGAACTTTTTCGGACCTCACGAACGACTCCCGTTCTTCGTATCCTTAACACCAGATTACCCTTCTCCGTCCACTCTGCAACGCAAGATATCAAATATTTCCTTATCACCGCACGAACGATTCCGATAGTTTCAATATTTGTCCTATAACCCTCAGCCTACCTGCCTGAAGGTTTCTTCCAAGGACCAAAGGGATGGACGCAACCCTTATCAACGGAACTAAACCAAATTAACTGTTCGAAACATCTTGACCAAGTTATTGTTCGAGACCGTTCGACCGTTCCTAATTTGAAAAACAAACGTTGGAAACGTGTGTCAATAATGCTGAGGCAATTAGGTTTTCGGGTTAGGTCGGATGGCGTCGGTGAAGTTCGGTAAGCTTATTCCAGTAGGATATAATTAGGGTTCCGTAGCCAAATGGCAAAAAACGGAACCCTTATGGATTCGTCATGTCTGTCTGTCTGTCTGTCTGTCCGTATGTCACAGCCACTTTTTTTCCGAAACTATAAGAACTATACTGTTGAAACTTGGTAAGTAGATGTATTTTGTGAACCGCATTAAGATTTTTACACAAAAATTGAAAAAAAACAATAAATTTTGGGGGCTCCCCATACTTAGAACTGAAACTCAAAAATTTTTTTTTATCAAACCCATACGTGTGGGGTATCTATGGATAGGTCTTCAAAAATGATGTTGAGGTTTCTAATATCATTTTCTTCTAAACTGAATAGTTTGCGCGAGAGACACTTCCAAAGTTGTAAAATGTGTGTCCCCCCCCCGTAACTTCTAAAATAAGAGAATGATAAAACTAAAAAAAATATATGATGTACATTACTATGCAAACTTCCACCGAAAATTGGTTTGAACGATATCTAGTAAGTAGTTTTTTTTAATACGTCATAAATCGTAAACCGCAATTTACCTTTCATTCAAGTTACAACGAACTACAAAAACTTTTATATTATGTTACTTGCTGCTACGGAACCCTTCATGGGCGAGTCCGACTCGCACTTGGCCGCTTTTTTTTATCTTGTATCTGTAGGACTAACTAGGTCACTTCTTGAAAATCTCGATATATTGGCGGAGGGAGGTGTGTCGCTTCTTAGTATTCTTTGGTCTGTATGTATATAGGTAGAGGTAATGTATCATAGGGCCTTGCTAAAAGCATAATCTGCTTGGTTTATTTGACATTTCCGTACGACTAAATTAATAATAAATACCTTAAGTTTTATTTAATTACCTATTATTTATTTAATTTTATTTAAATAATTAATACAAAAAATATAACCATTCACTCTTGACTACGAACGAAGAAAACATAAAATAAAACAAAGCTACTCTTGGAATCCCTTCAGTCGGAAAATCGCAACGTCATCACACCTCTGAGACACCCGCAATTTCCTCAGTCAAGTCATCGCTCACCACACATGTCACGCAAAATCAATCTCTAAGTGGGTTGGAATAGGGGTGAAGAGCGTAAGATGTTTGGTGGTCTGAATATAAGGGGACAAGTTTTGTCGAGCTTACTGTTGAAGCTCGAGTATATATCATGAGCATGTGTTACTCAATCAATCAAATTAATCAAAATAATTTATTTGTGGTTATAATTAAATAACAATAAATTGTATGGTCTTAAAATAATTATGTCCATTGTAACCTGTTATGTGACGTGCAAAAATGATTTTTATGTATAAAATAAGAAATAATTAAAAGGAGATAGTTTTAAAATAAAATTATTTCATATAAAAAAATTAAGAAACAAACCAAGATAATAGAGATATTACGTAGGTACCTGTCAAGGAAAATAAACTAAATTTAAAAAATATATATATTAAACAATCTATAAAATTCATAAAATATAACAAGAATAAACCGAATTTCAAATTGATTGACTGACTCGGTGGCTAAGTGGTTAGCGATCCTGACCTCTGATCCGAGAGTCGTGGGTTCAATCCCCACCCAGGGCAAACTTTTCTGTGATGAGCAGAATTGTTTGCTCTGAGTCTGGGTGTATTATATCTATATATGTATGTATTTAAAAGTATATGTGTATGTTTATCAGTCTCTGGTTCCCAAGATACAGGGAATCCTAGTTTGGGGCCAGATGACCGTGTGTGACTTGTCCCAGATATTTTTATATTATTATTATTGTCAAATATCATCACATTGTCTTGGTAGTGGAAACAAATATACGAGTAGGTAGGAAGTTGTGGTACGTAAATTATATCATTTTTTTTAAAAGTTCCATTAATTATGGCTCGAAAAGACAAATATTTATCAATTAACATCATCATCTACCTGCCCTGTTCCCAATTATTTGTAGTAGGAGCAACATTGCAAAGACTAGTAGAACTAAGAAAGCGTTTTTAAACAAACTCATAAAATGTCTGTCTTATTTATATAAATGCAGTACCTATTTTAATATTGTTTTTTTGAAGATATGTAAATCCCTAACAGAAACAGTAATTTCCTGCAGTTTTCTAAATAAACTTGACTTACTATATTAGGTTCAGTGCCCGTATGTTTCCACCTAAAGGGTAGGGTGTGCTGTGGCATAAATGATCACCGGGCAACACTGACGAAGACAAATGACGCCCGATGTCGAACTTACACAGAGATAAGGTAGGCTCCTTAAATTAGCCGCGTTTCACTTGACGAGTCCTGTGTATTTTTCACTGTCTGCTCTTGACTTGGAAAGGGTTGTTTGCTTCCTAGTTTTGGACTTTTGGGACAGGGGATAGTGTATCGGTGGGTACCTCGTGGGTTCTCTGTGGTAGTTAATGATTATCTTGCTTGGAAGAGGGTAAGTTCGATTGCTAGTATTGACTGTCTAAAGTGTTAACAACCCATTTCGTCCCCACTGCAGGGGCATAGGTCTCTTCCCATACCTCGTGAAGGTAAGGCCATACTCCACACACGGGGCCCAAGTCCGGATTACTGGAGGTTGTGGGGCTAGTGGCCAACCCCAGTGTCAGAAGTTTTCAAGTCGCCTATAAGGCCTCCGACATGGCTTAACGACTGCCATCTAGCGATAGCAGCAGGCACCAACGGCTTAACGTGCCCTGCAAAGCACGGAAACGGTCGAGATAAATGCCACTTACATTCAAACTCATCCAGTTTATGACCGTGTCTGTAGTCAGTTAAGTTGCGTGATCGACGCGACCACGCAAGCCGCACTGAGCCACATCCGCTTCTGTCTAAAGACTTTTATTAATTTCATGTGGAATGAACGTCTTATGCACTTATTGTGCAAGTCTTGACTTCATCATCAGCCAGAAGACGTCCACTGCCGAACCAAAGCCTGACCCAAGGATTACCACGAAGAGCGGTCTTGCGTACTTTCATATAAACTTATTACTTACCAAGAGTACCTTACAAAGTTTTAAGGGTTCCGTACCTCAAAAAGAAAAAAAGGAACCCTCATAGGTTCGCTTCGTTGTCCGTCGGTCCGTCTGTCCGTCTGTCAAGACCCTTTTTCTCAGGAACGCGTAGACGTGTCAAGTTGAGATTTATATCAAATACCTGAGCCTGCCCTAGAAGTTTGATTTTTTCACAGCTTCAAGGGATTGTAGGCCTGAGAATTTGATATAGAGTTCAAGACATATGTGATTATGAATACTCCTCTAGTTTAAGATCGGTGCTCTTGTCGATGTATCTGAAACCATTTATTCTTCTTCAAGGCCTGCTACTTACCTGCCCTGGACGACATTATGTCAATTTTTTACAATATATACTTTGGTTTGTATTTTAAGCATTTATTTATTTCCTTGACACAAGCAAAAGGTGAACATTTTTAAAGTCTAGAAAATATATACCTTTAACTGGCTTTTGTTAGCCTAAAATAACATAATTTTTGAAATTTTACCTTCGCACATACAGCCGTACATTTCAAAGCTAACTTCAAACCTTTTACAGTAGATAATAATTTTGCACTTCAATTACGAATGTCCATCTTCTTGCAAGAAGTTCGGGAACGTAGGGTCTGTTGGCCGCAACGACAATGGTCCGAAAATTGCTCCTCGCCGCATTTAAATACATCAAGTTAATCGTGTTACGTGTCTGGTTCCCGATAGGAGGAAAGACAAGTTTAAGTTCATTTTCAGAAAAATGTAGATTTGATTAACGTACGAGTAATAGTAAAACGACTTTTTACCCGTGCGTTTGCGCACGATTATCTCTATATTAGCTGAAACTATTTGAACGAAACTTTGTATAATTTGTATGGTACTGAACTAGAAATATATTATTTGGCATACTTAGTGTACAATAGTTTAGTAGCCCTATAACTCGGAGTAACATTTACATGTTTTTTGTTTCGGAAAAAATGAGCACGAAGTCGACGCCTACGAATTCGATGGCAGTTGTAAAAAGTTTTATTTAAATATTTTATTATTTCTTTGTATGCGACATACAAGAAAAATTTATAACATTATACTATTTTAAGGATTTTTAGGGTTCCGTAGCCAAATGGCAAAAAACGGAACCCTTATGGATTCGTCATGTCTGTCTGTCTGTCTGTCCGTCCGTATGTCACAGGCACTTTTTTCCGAAACTATAAGAACTATACTGTTGAAACTTGGTAAGTAGATGTATTCTGTGAACCGCATTAAGATTTTCACACACAAAAAAAAAAAACAATAAATTTTGGGGGTTCCCCATACTTAGAACTGAAACTCAAAAATTTTTTTTTCATTAAACCTATACGTGTGGGTTATCTATGGATAGGTCTTCAAAAATGATATTGAGGTTTCTAATATAATTTTTTTTCTAAACCAAATAGTTTGCGCGAGAGACACTTCCAAAGTGGTAAAATGTTATTCCCTGTAACTTCTAAAATAAGAGAATGATAAAACTGAAAAAAATATATGATGTACATTACCTTGCAAACTTCCACCGAAAATTGGTTTGAACGAGATCTAGTAAGTATTTTTTTTTAATACGTCATAAATCGTAAACCGCAAATTACCTTTCATTCAATCAACTCAAATATAAATAAAATTAAAATTTTAAAAACCCCCCGACACAAAAAATAAACTCTAAAAACGAACAAATAATATTTTAAACCTATTATAATTATTATCGTCACATATATTATGTAAGTTCAAATATTTTTATTTTCCAAGCGTCGTCGCGTCGGGGGACCGCTAAAGTTTATGAAGTATTTTTTCAACAACAGCTAATTAATTGTTAAGAATTACATTTAGGTACGAGCGATCTTTAATTTCATGCATAGTCTACGCACTACGTAATGCCGCGCGCGGCGAGCTCGGTGTGCGGTATGCGGCGCGGGGGAGGCGTCACCAAGTGCGGCGACCCGAACGGGCATACACGTGAGGGCAGACGTCGTTGACGGTTGTGTCGATTTAGCGAATTTTTCGGAGTAAATTATTTTGTTGCAATCTGCGACTACACCTGTTTTTATCACTTAGCGGTCCCCCGACGCGACGACGCTTGGAAAATAAAAATATTTGAACTTACATAATATATGTGACGATAATAATTATAATAGGTTTAAAATATTATTTGTTAGTTTTTAGAGTTTATTTTTTTGTGTCGGGGGGTTTTTAAAATTTTAATTTTACTTTTATTTTGTCCTTTTTAAAGTAGGTATAAATATTAGGAAGGTATTTATAATGATTAGTTAGTTGAGTTAGTAACGATAGGACATATGGAAGGTAGTCAGATCCCCTCACCAACTATTAAAGAGCTGATGATCTTCAAACGGCTAATCAGGTCATGGTTACCTTACCATATACTTTCAATGTCATTGAAGTAACATGGTTCCAAATTTCGAATCGATAGGACATATGGAAGGTAGTCAGATCCCCTCATCAACTATTAAAGAGCTGATGATCTTCAAACGGCTGATCAGGTCATGGTTACCTTACCGTATACTTTCAATATCATTGAAGTAACACGGTACCAAATTTCGAATCGATAGGACATATGGAAGGTAGTCAGATCCCCTCATCAACTATTAAAGAACTGATGATCTTCAAACGGCTGACCAGCTCACGCTTGCCTTACCATGTTCTTTAAATATCGTTGAAGTAACACGGTACCAAATTTCGAATCGATCGGACATAAGGAAGTCAGTCAGATCCCCTCATCAACTAGAAAAGAGCTGATGATCTTCAAACGGCTGAACAGATTTTCATAATACATGACTAAGAACACTCGGGATAAAATTATCTATGACACAAAAAAAAACAAAACGAAAATCGGTTCATCCGTTTGGGAGCTACGATACCACAGACAGATACACAGATACACAGATACACAGACACGTTAAACTTATAACACCCCCCTTATAACACCCCTCTTTTTGCGTCGGGGGTTAAAAATATAGAGTTCAAGACATGTGTGATTATGAATTTATACGGAACCCTCGGTGCGCGAGTCCGACTCGCACTTGACCGGTTTTTTTAAATAACTTATAAGCGATATAAAAATAATTAACCCTGGGAAAAGCTTCAACGTCGATAATATTCATTTGTGAAAAACTCATATTATGTGATTTTGTTATGCGCAGTTATATGCCTGAGATAGGTTTCGCCAATCCCTCACAGCCGACTTATTACAAAATCATAGACACCTAATCTACATCACCTGTAACAAAATACACATTTCAAACTTACCCCAACCTCCTTACCACCCCTCCCAGAGGTCAAGCCCCCCTCCCCCGAGGGGGTTGGTCAAGGAGTCAGCGAGGAGTCAGCTCATCCCGGCCCCAATACATTTCATATTCCGTTGACAGAGGCACAATAATAATAACGCCGCCCGTGTAAAAGCAAGACATAGTTGATGTGCGGGATGTATAATTTTGATGGAAGTGACATCAAAAAACGGAAACCCTGAAAACGATAAAAACTTTTCTGGTATTTGGTAATTTGCCTGATTAGTTTTATAATCTTGATTCTAAAATCAACACTGATGGGATGGGCCTCGTTAGCATTGCCCTCTGTGGCTTCACGATAGTGGCTTCGACCGCCAAACCAGAGCTCGGGTTCAAATCCTGGCCAATGCAACAATGAGTTTTTAGAAACTTACGTGCATTTTCATACCGTTTGCTTGTGAAAGGAAAACATCGCGACAAAACCTCTGATCACTAGATGTGTATGATGATCGCATTGCACAGGTCCGTGGGCGTAAATCTAAATGCCCTACACATGGCCGCGGGTGACCCTAAGTACAGCATCAGGAATTGCTATCATTTATGATAGCACGATTAAATTATTGCCTTGCGAATCGTCTAGGAGAAGGAAATTAAATCTGTCTTGTCTTTCTTCTTGATTTAGCCAATGGCCTTCCTAACTGGAGGTCCTAGTTGAAATTCTGGACAATGTATCAAGTATTTTTCAGAAATTTTTGAATGTTATTTAGATATCAATTTATTTAACGGCGAAGGAAAATACAGAGAGGAAACCATCTGATTACAAGATGTGTGTGCATGCCTAGAAATAGCATAGTAGGCAACCTGCATATATCCGTTGCGAGAGAAGGATATATTTAGGTCCTTCTGAAACATCTGAAAAAAATATTGCTGTGGCCTGTAATGAAACCGAATCTGCAGTTTCCTTTGTAAAATGTCATGTCAGAAGAAAAGAAAGAATAAGTAGTGACGATGCTTAACATCAGTTTGCAGAGAATTCACAGCATTTCTTTAAGTATGTAGCACATTTAATTAAGCCGAATAAAAAGGAGATAGAATAATTAATTCTTGGCTCATCAAGTTAATCTACATCTGCGCTTGACCAATAGTTGGAAATAGTTGAATTTGAAGACGTTCGGAATCCACGGGCGGTTTTGACCCTATGGGTGTTTGGGCGTCGGGCTATTCCGAATTCGTAAGTGGAGTGCTTAGCAACTAATATCTGGCATAACTCTAGTGGCAACTACGATTGGAAGTGACTGGATTTCGATTTGAGGTGTTTCGTTGAAAATAGCCTAGCCAAATGATGATTTATCAGATTTAATTAAAATTTTAGGGTCTTTTTCAAGTTTAATACCATTCAGCTAAGCATAATCGTAGAATATATGTCCTTACATGATTTCAAGGAGATCGTGACAAATTAAAGGACACTCCTCATTTCAAAATACATAAAGTTACTTACATACGTACATACATATACAGGGTATGATAAAATAGGTGTAGGACTCTTTAACTAGGGCCTCTTGTTATAATGAACAGTTTTCCCTAAGAAACATATTAGGAAATGTAAACGTATAATGATCCGTTTAAAGAATATGTATGGGGAGATGAATTTCTTATTTGCGAATTTTTTCAGCAAAGTCTTAGACCAAAAGTTAAAAACGCATTTTTATTAATGCCTTCCAAAATTGTTTAGTAGAGTAACTAAATTTTACAGTTTGTACACCTAAAGATTCACACCATCTATACCTGGGATATATATTAACTAGGTGTAGTAAATTCAGTTGTTAATTTTCTTTTTTATGTTTTGGATAATGAGTAATGATAACAATAATGATAATGACAATCATTACATTACATATTATGCATAGTTAATTCACAAATGCACAGTGTGGCTGTACAAGTTACATTAGAGAATTGGAATTTATTGTATTTAATTTAACGATAGAAAATCTTATGCTTAAAAACATTGAAATTTTTTATAATATTCAAATGGTTCAGGGAAGCGATGGCTGACTCTCGCTTTATACTCGTGATCGAGTGCTCTCCGTGTGGACTAGCCTGCTCTTGTCATTGGCATAACGTGAATGTTAGCTTTACTTTTATCTCTTGAATCCTTTCTTTTTTATATAAAATTATCTTCTTAGTTCAAAAATTAAAATGTAATAGTTTATAAGATTTATTTTAAAAAATGTATTGGAGGGACTTTCTTTGGACCCGTCGTTTCTTCTCACTCCACAAACACCTCCCGAATCGGTGGGTATACGAGTTCCTACTGGTAGGAACCTCGTATTAGGTAGACAAAAGAATGACCTTCGAAAAGTGTATACATTGCTACCTACTTAGAATAAAATATTTTCATTTCATTATTAATTTTTGATAAACAGCCATTAAAAATTCTGAATAATAATAGTATAATAATATAATAGTAATTACTGCACACAACCTAATAATTCCATTTCAACTCACATGCAGGATTCTATTGTCCAGTTAATGCAGGGGGAATTAGGTGCCGTCTTGGTCCTTTCTTAATTGAATTATTACCCTAGATATGTGGCCACTCTGATTTTCGTTTACATTTCTGTGATTACAAGGCTTATTATTAGTATACCACTTCATGTGTTAGGTGAGGAATATATGGATATTTAGAAAACAGTTTAAAATTTTTTACATGTCGCAGGATAATGAAAAAACGTAACAGTGCAAAAACACGTATGAATATAAAAGTGTGTAAGGAGAAGAAGAACAAAAACACTGTGTAAAGAAACGACGAATTGAACCGTGCTTTTTACAGCATCACTAGACTATTTAAATGTTTTTTTGAGTGCACCCACCCGCTGTCTATCCACTTCGAGGAGACGATCCTCCATTCACCAAAGGTTGTCTGGAAGAAATCGCTCAAAACAATAAGACCGCCTTTGCATATCAATGTTTCAAATTTTTTATGTGTTTTCGTTGTTATTTGTACTCTTTTGGTGTGCAATAAAGTATATTTATCTTATCTTATCTTTAAAGTTTAGAATAGTTTAGATAGTCTAGTGATGCTGTAAAAGCACGGTTTATTCAAAACTAATAGTCCATCCATCCGATTAACTCAGTTTTATCCGTATTAATTAACATATTATTTTCCAATCATACGGAATTTTGCACTGATACGTGTTTTACAAATTATACTGCGACATATACGAAACTGGAGAATCAACTTACCCTTTATCTTATTATGAGAGACTTATACAAAGATTTCTTTCTAATCCACATCCAAACCTAATCCAACCCTACCTTAACTCCATCCTTATCCGAATCCCAACTGTCTTTAACTCGGAATATGCACAGATAGATTTATTAATAACCTCCAAGGGGGTAAGGTGGTGTGGGGTAAGTCCGACTATGCCTCAGGGAGGGGAGCAAGTTGGCAAACGTAAGCCGTGCACTGGACAGGAGTAGCCACCAAGATATTTTGAACGTCCAGCTATTTCTTGGCCCTGTTTGGATGACAGAGGGTGTTCCTAGTTATTGTTGGCCAAGATTAGGATATTGGGCAAGAAATTAATGCTGTAATAACATGATTAAGTGTTTCTTGTTTTGCTTTTGACTTGAAAATGGTTTTTGCTGATGTGTTTTGGAGAAATATTGTTTGCAGTTGTATGTAGCAGTTTTTGTTAAAAATCTTATAATCAATAAGATTATTACTCTTTTTAATATTAATTATATAAAAAACAAAAGTTTTATTGTAAATGTGAGCAAAGAACCTTTTTTTACTATACTTACGTAAATTCCGTAACTTACTTCTAAAGTAAGTATTAAGTAAGTACCTGAT
Organism: Coleophora deauratella; assembly: GCA_958295455.1. Lineage (NCBI taxonomy): Eukaryota > Metazoa > Arthropoda > Insecta > Lepidoptera > Coleophoridae > Coleophora > Coleophora deauratella. Next base: position 4,179,614 of record OY282406.1, read on the forward strand.
AATGTAATTTTTATTATCTCTCAAGAACATTACGGTTCACTTACAAAATTTGATGGACTGCCTTTAAAAGTAGCACACCCTGTATCTGTACGTCCAGCAAAGACCGCCGGCGATTGTAACACAGCCCCGTAACTCTGTGTGTGGAGATATTAAATTCCAACTGACCGAATGCTTAGGATTAATCTAATATGTTAATTTTGCAACCCCCTGTAGCGTAGAGTTCTAACTAACGAACATTGTGTAACTAAAACTACTGCGAACAATTATAAAATATTGTACATGTAAACTTTGGACTACTTGGTTACTAAAAAGTATAAACGCTAATATCTACAATAGGTTTTTTATCCGCAGTTGGTAAACCCTTGGATCATCTCGAATATTTTAATTTAATTTTATTTTATTTATTTTGGATAATTAACAACTATGTACTAAATGGTACATTGTACAGTACAGATGTAAATTATTTTAAATTATTAATAATTATTGTAAATTATTTTAATAAGTAGATCATTATCAGTATGAAATAATATGAAGGAAACTTTGTACTATTCATATACAAAATAGAAAAAAATAGAGCTTAAAACGTGTTACTTGGATACCTGTATATAGTCCTCATACAAAATAATATTTTGCAGCAAAATTTGTGATTTGTTAGTTTTTATACTTCGTCTATTCCCATACAAAACTGTTTAAAAAGTAATATTTTTTGTGATTTTAACGAAGGACAAAGGTTGTTTAGTGCGATGACTGATGGGTAGTAGAACGTCCAGTTTATAGGTCCAATAACTATTTTGTAGTTATTATAGGAGTACGTGAGTATTTCTTTATTTCGGGGACATCAGCATCAGCTTTTTTACATAATAACAGATAATTTGTTAACACCTTATAATGTATAAGGTGTTAACAAATTATAATGTATAAGGTGTTAACAAATTATCTGTTATTACTTAAACTGGGGCTTCTACTAGAGAAACTGAACAACTTTTCCCAAGGAACCCACAGTCAATTCGCGAAATGTTTTTTGTACTTTTCTAAGTCTGTCATCTGACAGACTTAGTATGGAAAAACCATTTTTTTTTGCGAATTGACTTCTACGATTCTCTAACGTATAACAGATATCATAGGTACTTCATCATCAGCATCAAGAATGTTAAAAAAAACAATAAACTTATTCATAAAAATAAAAAGTTACTGAGCAAGTAAGAACACAGAGTAGGCTGAAGTTCTAAGTAGTGTTCTTAAGTTATCAGACTTAACTTGGATTAAGTAATTTGTCCACTTAACCGTAGTTTGGAGATTCTTACTCAAATCGTTTAGTTCATAGACATAAGCAGCGGTAGAACTGAATTTATTATAATTTATAAGTTACGAAGTTTCTATATAAGGTAATAAAAAATTAGCTTGTATTATTTAAACTGGTGCTTCTACTCATGAAACTGAACAACTTTCCCAAAGGAACCCATAGTGAATTCGCAAAAAAAAATTGGACATCCCATACTAAGTAGGCAGATGTGACCGACTTGTTAGAAAAGTACAAAAAACATTTCGCGAATTGACTATGGGTTCCTTGGGAAAAGTTGTTCAGTTTCACTAGTAGAAGCCCCAGTTTAAGTAATACCAGTTAGTTTGTTAACACCTTGTATATTAAATTTTACATTCACTGGTTTTTTACGTGATTTCCCCAAAACAAGAATAGGTAATATTTTTTCGCATATGTGCGTCTATTTATTCAGCTGAGTCTGTAACTTAAATGGTTGACTTTAGAATGCTTGTGTATAAGGATCATCTTTCAGGTTTTTATTAAGTTGTTTGATGAGACAAATATTTTATTATTTAGGCAGTGATAGCTATGGCTAATTAAACTAATAAATAGAGGCAAATGTCAAAGACTGGTTGATTTGAATACGAGTGAGGTCAAAAAAAACCTAACCGGTTCAATTAGGAAAAAATAAAATTTTTTGCTGTAGAATTAATCTTAGCTTCAGTTTTTTTTTTTATGGCAGTGGTGGTAAACGAGCAGACGGATCACCTGATGGTAAGCGATTACCGCCGCCCATAGACACCCGCAACACCAGAGGAGTCACAAGTACGTTGCCGGCCTTTAAGTTCAGTTGTACAAAAGTTTTCAATATTTTTGATATTATATAATAAATACATTAACGTGCAATGCAGTACTCATTGATGTCGTTTGGATGCTAAAGAGTATAAAAAATTGTAAAACTTTAAATAAAAATTGAAAATGACTGCAACAATTATGCAAAACATAAAAATTTTGTTGTTGCAATTTAAGTATTTTTGAGAAACAAAGATGTACAATTTAATATAAGTATTATATTTTTTTCATTTCCAGGTCTAAATCTTCGTTATGAGAAAAGTCGAGAGCGAATTTGGGAAAGACGGATAGTGGTGCATCAAGTAGGCATACTAACGAGTTCCGGGTTCGATTCCAGGTAATTAATCATTTTCGTGTCCATATTACGGCCAAGTGCATGTTCAAAATTCAAATTTAAAATACAAATTCAAATTCCAAATTCTTTATTTGTCGTAAATATGGTGATTACAAGATGTTGTTTTTTTATTGAAAGGTCTCTCATATCTAGCTGAGGTCAGCATCCAAATTATAATACAATAATTTTTAAAACAATATAAAATAAAATTTAAATATCCATTATTATACAAATCATACCATAAGTTCATAATAATATTTTAATAAAAATAACTAGATTAAATTCATTTAAAAATTACAATTTGGATTGCTTATGTTCTAAATATTCATTAATACTATAAAGATTCATATTAGTCAACCATTTGAATAAATTATTGCACATTAGATTATAATTCATTTCTTAAAATTTTTGTGGTAAATTATTTTATATTTTGACACAGTACATGCTATAGGTATTTCTTAAAAATAGAGACGTTTTTGGACAATGACATAAGGTTAATCTTTATGGGTGCCTTAATACTCTCGGATTAATATCTCTGGCAGATTTGAATAGAGCTGAATGTTGCCTCACAAACTTACAGATTTCACATATATCCATACAGGGAAGAGTAAGAATGTTTGAACTTTTAAAGAGCGGTTTACATGTATCGTATGGTCCAGCTCTATATATTGCACGTACACATTTCTTTTGTGCGATAAAAGCTCTATGAACATAGGAGCCGTTCCCCCATATAATTAATCCATAACGTAGAGCTGAGGCTACATAGCCATGATAAGCAGAGAGTGACAGGGCTTGTGAAGCAACACGTCTCAATCTACGAAGTACATAAACAAACCGGTTGACTCTTGCACAGACTCTATCAATATGCATTTCATAGCTCAGATGTTTGTCCAAAGTCACACCCAAGAATTTAACACTATTTGCCTCTTCTAATATTGTTCCTTCGTAGACCTAGGGTGTAGACCGTGTGGTCCTACCTATGGTCACTAATAAAGAGTGAGGGTAGCTGCACGGACGAAATACGCCGAAGAAACGGGATGGCCAAAAGTGCAATGGTGAATTTACACAAGATTTGGAGGAACCGTGGTGTTTGCCGGATAACCAAAGTGCGACTTGTACGTGCCTTGGTATTTTCAATTTTCTTGTATGGGGCGGAAACCTGGTGCTGCAAAAGCCGCTGCTGCTGCTGCAGCAAGAAGATCGACGCCTTCGAAATGTGGTGTTGGAGAAAGCTTCTCAGAATTCCATGGACCGCCATGAGAACTAATGAATCCATTTTGCACGAACTCCACATCACAACGAGGCTTTCAGCAATATGCCACCAGAGGTCCCTTTGTTTCTTCGCTTATTATGCGTTCACATAGGCATAATTTGGAGAAGCATATAATTCTGGGTCAGATGGATGGCAAACAAGCCCACTACATATACAGAGAGATTATTTTCTATCTCTGTCTACCTTTACAATCTTTAAAGTGCTGTAAGATCAAACTGAATTAATAAATAATATAGAAATCCGACAACGTTCACCTTAGTTGCTTAGTTTGAAAATCAAAATTTTTCGTCTCACGCCAATTTACGTGAATTTGTTTCACACGTGCACCAGATAGGCCATCAGCTCGATGAGCAAGAGCATGCTCATTTATTTATTGTTTTTAATCTAATTCACGCAATATCGTGGCGCAGGCGCAGGAGTCGTTACCGTGCGCTTTGGGTGCTATCCGTTCACGAAGTTATGGTGCAATGTTTTTTTTATTTATCATATCGAATGGTGAATGTATTTTTTTGGTGCTAGATTAGTTTTTTCTAATTTTAAAAAGTATACAGTTATGTTCAAGACCTATAGTAATAATATGCAACGATAAAGACAGAAAAACGAAATGCTTTGAAATAATTGTTCAAAAGGCACCAGTTTATCACTGAAAACTCTTTCGATTTTAGTATTTTCCTCAATTAGCACATATTTAAATTGTAAAAGATTTTAGAGAATAACACTGAAGATTTATCCTTTGAATATATTTTTTGGCCACTTACCTACATAGGGAAACTCTATTGATTATTGACTGACTCGGTGGCTCAGTGGTTAGCGCTCCTGACTACTGAACCGAGAGTCGTGGGTTCGATCCCCACCCAGGGCAAACATTTCTGTGATAAGCAGATGTGTTTGCTCTGTGTCTGAGTGTATTATATCTATATATGTATGTATTTAAATTGTATATGTGTATGTATATCAGTCTCTGGTTTCCATAGTACAGGCACAGATAATATAATACTAAGTACAGGGAATCCTAGTTTGGGGCCAGATAACCGTGTGTGATTTGTCCCGGATATCATTATATTATTATATTATATATTATTTATTATTTATTATTTATTATATCTATATAAGTTAATGCAAACAGGTTTAGGGAATGTTTAGTAAGAGTGTTGTTGTACGGGCGCATCGCGGGTAACATACATATTATCGCGCTTTCATTGTGTCGTATTCATAGTCAGCGCAAACTAACTGTTATAAAAATGGTATGAAGATAACTGTACGAGGGCATAGAATAGCGTGAAACTTGATACTCTCCACCGCGTCAACAATCTTTTGACTAATAAAGAAGTTGTGAAGACCAACTGTGGGGTCTATGTGGGTTTCATTAATACTTAAATACTTAATTTTTTTACTCTTTTTGACATATTTAGATATTCATTAAGAGTTGTAAATACACTTACAATGATACAAAGTGAAGGGTATTACGTTATTTATGAAACCTTGGTTACTTGTCCAATTATTACGTCACACATATTTATTCCTTTACATACAAGTAACAGCTTGATGTACCCCTAGATAAATGTGGTAACTTAAACATAGCCTATTCTTTGGCCAATTATTTGAGACGATAAAGAAGCCCAGTCATTTGATTCTTTCAAGAGTCATGCTTACCATATTTTTTTCGAGATTTTAATAAATATGAATTTTGTTTTATGTTAGTACTATGAATAAGAGCGATCTCAAAGAGGCAGTGGAGGAGCAATGTCAGATCTAAGCCTGGAACACGAGTATCGCAATGTTTATGTAGGAGAGTTTAATAGGTGTTGCGAACAACTGAGGCAACATTTTATTATGATGATGTTGTTAGGGTTGCCAACACCTTTAACTTGAACATTACCCCCGTATGCAGAGTATCATATAAATTAATTAATAGTCTAATATTAAATAAATGCCATTTATTAAGAAATTAAACCGCCTCCGTAGCCTAGTGACTATTCCGCTCGCTTCACATCAGGAGGTCGCGGGTTCATTTTCCGAGGCGGGGTCCACTTTGTGGGACTCGGTTTGGTTGGTAGTAGGGCACTTGCTGAGCCCACCTGAGCTAGCTCCCACCATCTTATCTAAGTTTTGCCACCAAACATCAATGTTAACAGCGTTAATGTGTTGCGGCATGAAGATAAGATAGCGAATCTTAGTAAGCCCGCTTCCATTTTCGGCATCATCATCACTTACCATCATTATGCCAAGGGCTTACTAATTGAGGAAAAAAAAAAAAAATAGGACTGCCCAGGTCGTGCGTTCTCGCACAATTTACATTTGGGTAAAATTGAAGGTTGTTTTTTTAATTCTAAATAACATTACTTTTGATCTGAGATGTACCTAATTAAAAAGGCCATTCTTCACTTCGTTCTAAAACTCTAGGATTTTCTTCTTCTTTGTGTTCTTCAATTTACCTCCAAATCAACAAAATGTTGGTAATAGGAGTGGTATAAATTTGAAACCGATGTGTCTGTTGATATACATATGTGATTAAGGCGCTAAGTATCGCCAAATCGCAATATTCAATTCAAATTCTTGAAATAATGCTTAAAGCTATCACCATGGAAAAAATATATAACATACTTGAAATGATACAAAACAAATTGTCTTCAACAGAATCATAAAAATCACAAAAACTTTGATAAAAAAAACCTGTAAACCCTGTATTTTGTATTAATTGCAAATTCTCTCGGAAACAAAATATTTGTTTATGTTGAAACCAACACACAAAAATCTGCCATTTTAATATCTTCAGTTTAACTTTAACGGATTTTTTTAAACTTATTTGAAAGCCATGAAAAGTAATAAAAACATCCAAATCTCGAGAATTTTGCGTTCGGCCTTGACGTAGCCGCCGGCCGCGATGGTACCCACACTGATCTGAACTTAAAATGAGTGGCATTACGGTCGATATTATATTATCATGCATCAACCTCCTCAGATTGAGTGTACGTCGCGCCTTAAGTAAGTATTTTGAATGAAATCACCTTTACTTTTGACAACCCTGAAACAAAGGAAGCAATGTTTAATGTCCATTCGTCTATCTCTCATCTTCATGGTAGCTCTAATAGCTGAGTTTATACATCATATTAGGAGGAGCATGACGTTCATTACATTCGTACTTTGTAGTACATTTTGTGGTATATTTTGCTGCACTTTATGTTCGTAGTCACGTTAAGGTATTGCACCAAATAGATGGTAATGTGTTGTAGTCTGTGGCACAAAGATGATGCTTTTGGTCATAAACCCTTATACCGTGGTAATCATGCCTGTATATTTAAATCCATTGGAACATTTCTCTTGCTTTAGAAATGAAGAGATCATAATCAAACGTTTGGTATACTCGTACAGGGCTTGGAAAAAGGGAAAAACAGCTGTTAAGAGGCTGCTAATTGAAACTGAACAATTTTGTTATACCTACCATTTTGCAAAAAAAAATATAAAAAACAGTTAACTTACCTTCATACAGTCTTAAAAACCAATTGGAGCAAAATTTTTCATTTCTGAAGGAGTTTAATTACAAAAATACGATGGAAAATTGGGAAATTTTTTGTCAATTAGCATTTAAAATATTTATATTAAAGATTACAAATTACACGCTGAAAGCTAATTACTGATAATATTAACATCGACCGGTCCTATGCTGCTCTCATCCAGAGGTTTCCCTTAACCTTCACCAGGTCGTAGGTCTACCGAGTCGGAGGCCTGCCTACACTGCGTCTTCCGGTGCGCGGTCGCCACTCGAGAACTTTAATGCCCCAACGGCCATCTGAAATCTTTGGAAGAGGCCATTGTCCAGCAGTGGACGTCCTTCGACTGATGATGAAGCTAATAAACTCATTCCATACTGGCTCACACATCTTCACAATTCATGCTAAACACATAAAATAGTTGTAAAACAAAGCTAGTTATTACCGATAATTCACTAGATCGCGTTACATTTCTCCAAACGCCGGCGTCACGAGTTCCTAGCATTTATTGGTCACAGTTTGGCTTGGTCACATCTATCAATCAATGAAGTTTATAGTACGTACAGCTTTTCACCTATATTCTCACCACACTTCAGTAACGCGCATCCCACTAGCGCACGTTAAAACTATTTTTCTTATCCATCTCCACTATTGGTCTATGCTACTTAAAGAAGTATCATTCCACCTCATTCATAGTGTTCGTTCATCGCATTTTATTCCACTAAATTTTTACAAATGCAACGTTTTTGGTAGCTCATCAAACCTGCATGCGATAGTCGATACCGACACAACTCCAAAAGGTTTATTTTTTCAGATTTACTATAACTAAGTCCTTGACGCTTTGTACGTTAGACCAATATTGCATAAATTAGCTTCAGTTTCTTAATAAGCATCTTAAATAGCCAAAATAAGACGTTAATTCAAATTAAATATTGACCATAAAGAACATTATAGACTTGATATTAAAAATAAAATTAAGTATATTAATTTAAACCAAAAAAGTAATTTTGTTTTCTTATACCGAACTGAAAAATAAATCTGCAGAAAAACCACTTTTTGACTTTAATAATGCTAAGTTTATTTAAAACCCGTAACGATTTTTGACCAAACTATTCAAATGCAATATTTTGCCCCAAAATAGAGATTACCCTGCATGATACCGTGACGAAAACAAACAATCCCGTCACAAGATGCCCAAGCGCAAGTCATCGTGCAAATGGACGTCTATTTCTTGAGCATTGCTCTAAATCACGAGCTCGCCAGTATCTAGATTGGCCGGTCGACGGTCCTGGGATGGGTGTGGATTCTGGATTTCACACTGTTTGTTAAATTATATATGTTTGTTAAATTACCTGAAGACTTCACTTAGGTTAGGTACCAAGAAACATTCAGTCCGATGCTTTCATTCTTGGCCAAGTTTGGTGGAAGGATTATCAGTCCTCTTAAATAACCAGATATTTTTACCATGTTTTTATCTTTAGGTATCGAAATCGTGCCGTTAACCAATCCAAAACATTTTAGACAAGATAAATTCCAAACTACAAAAATGTGTATCTGTATGTATTTTTTGGTTATTTAATTCAATTATCACACATAAAAGTTGTCCTACTGTCAGCTAAAAATACTCAAAAATTCAACATGACTGAAATTATTATTTTTTATTTACCAAAAAAATTATTTATTTTTAAACATATGTAGTTACAATAATTGAAAAATACGTAAAACGTCCAGATACATATTAGCTTTTAACTTTCATATGACTCTCCAGAATACGTCCTGCCATATAACATAGGGGGTTACCACAATACATTAGCCGCTAAATCTCTCTGCGGCAGTTAATTTTGCCTGCATATAAGGTAAGGTGTTTAGTTTAGATAAGTACTAGTCTTGGCATTCTGTAAGATGCCTGCGCATCAGGCGAACTAAAACTGCAGATGTAGTACAAAACTTACGTATAAATTAACATTGTTTTAGAATTCCCATTCCCACCAACCATTCCCTCAAAAATTTCAAATGTGTATTATTGTGTGTATAGTGTATTATAAGAATCAACTAACAAATCGAATACCTATTTTTTACTGCAAGTAATAAAGAAATACACGCACATAAACAAAAATATAAGGTATAACAATCTGGAAGGTTGTATCTCTAAAAGGCCTGTTTATTAAGAGTATGATACAACCTTACCAAGATTGGGTGGAAGACTCGTAAACTGTAGGTTCTTCTTGAGAAAATGTTAATTCTTATATCTAAGATGGTTTTCCGTTTGGGCCATTGGGTCTAGTTCAATCCGTAACATCACTGATATTTATTGTAAATCTATTTTAATGGAATAGACTTGTGTATTTTATTATAAATAAATATTTAAGTAATAAATTGATACTTAAGTTACTACTTGAAAATTTTCATTGAGGGTTCAAAATATAAATCGCACAAAAAATCCCACCTTTGGACCACACCGTTGCATAAACAGGATGATCCAAAAATCAATTTCAGTATAACAAACATCGAACATGTAATCACACTACGACCTGTAGCCTCTTAAACCGAGACCTTACATCGGGCGGAATGTAAACATCAGATCATCTCCTGAGGCGCCATCTATAATTTTCTAACAATGCACCCAACACGTCCAATTTATCTTGACCTTCCATTACATATAATTTCACCTCGAGATACCCCAATAATGTTCCAAGGAAGCAGGGATGGGGAGGTCTAAAGAAATTAGTTACAAAATCCACGTTCCATCGATCCACTATCGATCCAAGGATATTGCATATTTATCAACCTTTGACACGGGTAACAACGTGGAAGTAACATCTTCATGGATGAACAAAAAGGGGAAAACAAACATGATACAGGGTGTTTGAACTTGGCTCGGCGGAATGATGGGAAATGTGTGGGATATGTTGCGATGGAGCTGATTGGTGATTTAGATACGGGGAACTAGAATGCGGATCTAGAATACTTTGATTATAGAGAATATAATGGTAGTTATTTGATTAAAGGACAAAGAGAACAATGACTTTGATAATGGATGGTTAAGAAATATTTTGCATGATGTACCATCGTTATAAAAATAAAAGATTCGATTAATTACATAATAATCAAAGATTGTAATGAAGAGACAGCTGATTTATAAATTAACAATCATAATTAGAAGTAACTTATACAATAATTAAAGACAAGTCAGGGGCAAGTTGGTAATTTATAATTAAAAGAGGTCTCGGGCTCTTACCTTGAAAACTGCTATTAACTAACGAGTTTTTCAAAACTAATGCATATTTAGACACTAATTCCTTAAAGGCGAAGAAGGAAAACTTCGTGAGGAAGCCAACACAACTGTCAGTTAGATGTACAAGAAGGTTTCGTCACACAATTCTATAAAATGATCTTAAATTTTATTCTAAATATAAGACCGTGGGATTGTAACACCAGGCCAATCGCTATTTTGAGCGAAACGATAAGAGAGAGAGTAACTATATATTTCCGCTAATTCCGACGAGATGTAGTCATAGGTACTCAAATTAATCACAAAATGGTATAGGTCAAAGTTGATTAAATATGAGACCATAATACTAGTAGTTAAATTTTGATATAATTTCGCACCCAATAATTAAAAGGTTATTAAAACATCAAAACTCTTAATTTCCTGAAGAATTAAAGTTGCAAGTTGCTTAACTCGATTGTTTCAAGGAATTATGGTAGAATTATGCTAATCGCGGCTGAATATAAACTAGATAGAAGTAGATACGATTGATTGGCCAAAAGTCTGCAAGTAGGGTACTGGGTAGAAAGGATGTAACTTAAAAAAATTCTAAAATTATAAAATTTGTTGAAAATATCATTAATTTACTAAAATTAATCTAAAAAATAAATTTTATTAAATTAATCTACTAAGATCTAAGTTAATTTTGGATAATGACTGATTTAAACATGTTATTATATTTACTGCTTCTATTTTAGAGCATTTTGATTATTATTTTGATTTACCTAACAGGCATTTTCTCTTGCTACTTACATTCTGTAAACTTTCTAGAATTTCAAGAAACCGCTATGCGCTATTAACAAGGCCTACCTTATTACTTTTTAACTTTGTCACCAGAAAAAAGGCTGTCGAATGTCGCTTACTCATTCTTAACTGAGACATTTACGAACAATACAATCATTAGTCATTATATTTGCAAAAAAAACTTTGTTTTTCGCGTTACCCCATTCGCCCACAACTATAGTCGGCACATCACGCATTGGCCAGCTCACTTGCGCAAGCGCTCGTTTGATATTCGTGCGCGTGACACGACCGTGCCCGCCGGACCAATTTACTGTAATCGCACTACACCGATTACCGATTAACCATTTTACATTACAATTCTGGGAACATTGCTCGGATCGATAGGATGGGATCGTGTGTTGGTTTTGATGTGGTACGCCGCTTGTTTGGTGGGGGGTCGGTATGTGATTCATCAGTTAGTAACTACTCTTTGGTCGCAAATCTATTTTCGTTTTTGGTCAATGTCTCGGTCAATATACTGAGCTAGCTTTCACGTTAATTCTCAAATTTATGACTTGCTTTGGTAGATGGCTTCTTAAAGTATGGCATTAATTATGAATAAGCGGTCGTGGCGCAGAGCGGTTTACGTGGTCGCGTCGATCACGTAAGTTAACTAACTACAGAAACGATCATAACCTGGATGGGTTTGACTGTAAGTGGCATTTATCTCGACCGTTTCTGTGCTAAGCGAGGCACGTTAAGCCGTTGTTGCCAGCTGCTATCACTAGATGGCAATCGTTAAGCCATGTCGGAGGCCTTACAGGCGGCTTGAAAACTTCTGACACTGGGGTTGGGCACTAGCCTCACAACCTCCACCAATCCGGACTTGGCACCCGTATGTCCACATACTCCAGTAAGGTCTAACCTTCCCGAGGTATGGGAAGAGGCCCTTGCCCCTGCAGTGGGGACGATATGGGTTATTACAATCATATTCTTAACTGTACGGTGTTTTTCTTTTCGTGTCGCACCATTTAACCGTGCTATCACAGGAGACAGACGGCAGTTGCCTGGTGTTGCACTTAGGGGACTTTCAGGGTCACTTTCAGAGGATTTACACAGAGGGACGTGTGCTTTTGGCCCTTTCGTACTCATCTAGTAATCAGATGTGCAGGTTTCTTCACGATATTTTTTCTTCACCTTTCACACTGCCGATAAGAAATATAATGTACGTATGTCAGTGTTGAAAAAGTTATTGATTCATTGGCTGGGATTTGATTGGTTAGGAGGTCCGAGTCACAACCACCGAGGCGACTTTTTTCAAATGGTACGGTGACCAGAACAGTGTTGGATGTTGGACCAATAATTATTCACACCTGTGATCTCGCTCACATTACATCTTGGCCATACAGATGCAATACTAATCTGTGTTTTTATATTTCGGCATCTTCATCACCGTACCATCAGGTGAGATGATGCCAAGGGCTTACCAATTGTGAATTAAAAAAAACCGACCAAGTGCGAGTCAGACTCGCGCACCGAGTGTTCCGTATAAATTCATAATCACACATGTCTTGAACTCTATATTTTTTTATATTTGAGTTGATTGAATGAAAGGTAATTTGCGGTTTACGATTTATGACGTATTAAAAAAAACTACGTATTAGATATCGTTCAAACTAATTTTCGGTGGAAGTTTGCATCATAATGTACATCATATACTTATATTTTTTAGTTTTATCATTCTCTTATTTTAGAAGTTACAGAGGGGGGGGACACATTTTACCACTTTGGAAGTGTCTCACGCGCAAACTATTCGGTTTAGAAAAAAATGATATTAGAAACCTCAATATCATTTTTGAAGACCTATCCATAGATACCCCACATATTATTATATAGGTTTGATGAAAAAAAAATTTTTGAGTTTCAGTTCTAAGTATGGGGAACCCCCAAATTTTTTTATTTTATTTTTTATTTTTATGTAAATATCTTAATGCGGTTCACAGAATACATCTACTTACCAAGTTTCAACAGTATATAAGGGTTCCGTTTTTTGCCATTTGGCTACGGAACCCTAAAAACGTCTTTATAATAGAGTTTGTAACATCAAACTGATCAATTTTATTAATTTATATTTTTGCTAAAATCGATTTAAAAAAATACAATCGATTATTCGTCATCTTGTTTGGAAAGTTTTTTTATTCAAGCAATATTTAATTAATTTTATGAGTAGAAGTCATTGTTCACATAATGGCTGACCTCTGGTGTAAATCGCGTCCGTGATGTAGTGGTTAGTCAGGGGCTTTACATCAGGTAGTCCCTGATTCGATTCCTGACGGGGCCAACTTTGTAGGACTTGGTTTGATTGGTGGTTGGGCGCTTGGGAGCCAGTATACTCCATTTCTTTAGGTATTGAAATAAAATGTAAATAATCTTAATATGTCTTTTACTGATAACTACAATACAAATAATACAAATACAAATACTGCATGTTAAAATTGTTAAATGAGTAGAATTTTCTGGATGTTTTGTTTACATTTATTGAAATACCCAAAGAAATGGATTATACCACCATATTACGCCCCGTCAATGTTAATATCGCTGATGTGTTCTGGGTTGAGATCATTAAATGAGACAATCCCAAGGCCTTACCAACTGTGGTCAAAAACTCTATGTTTTTTAATTATTGATCTGCCAGTATTCGTAAATGATTTTGGTTGTAATAAAGCCCTTATCATAAATTGTATTGTACCCGTTTTCAGGTAACTAACCGAATAATTGCTCTTAACGAAACAAACAAACCAGAATTGAATACAATAGAAACCTCATTACAAACACATCGAATCTACATATGAGGTCGAAAAGTCAAATGATTAAATGTATCATCATACCATATCGATGTGAAACTACCATTTTAATTTGAACCCCCATTACCTTTGCAATTTACTTTATCTCATCTAATTTTGTATGTGTCCCGTGAGAACGGTTGAGGTCAAGTTGATATGGTACACATTGTATTGTTTAATGTTTTGGTAGGCAAACGATTTTATTACTATTATAAGACAATCATCATCAGTATTTTTGGATATTTGAATGGAGATGCATCCATGGCTCACACAACATTAGGGAGGTAACTTAGCATTGTTCAAAACTGTTGTTCTTGAACCAATGAGCTTAATGATACAAGATTTTGTGCTTTTAGGAAACTAAAAGCAGTTTTCTGATCGTCAGATATTAAGGTCTTAGTTCTTAAATAGACCTTTTCGTCGTATGTCAAAACACGAACTAAAACTCGTTTTTTTTTCATTTACATATTTAAGTACCTTAATATTTTAAAGGTAAACATTGTTTAAATAGTCATTATTTATATTCTATAAAGTAGGTACAAAATTCCTACCGCTTGGAACTTGCACACTCAGCGTTTCAGCAAGTAAGTATAGCGAAGCGAGAAGAAACGTTGCGGTCGAAAAGAAATCCAGAAAAACTGACTCCAACAGTTTTTTAATTAAACTTAATTTCACTTATAATTTAGGTGTTTGAATTTTTTTTAAGTCCATTGCCTATAACAATAAGCTTTGATGCGACTCCGGCACTATATAAGGTGCTACTTTATTAGTGCCCGATATTTTAGTCAGTGCTTCTACTCCTGATTCTGATCATCTTTCCCCAAGGAACTCATAGTCAAATCGTAAAAAAAAATTTTGGACTCTTCATACTAATTTAGCCGCTCGGCTGATTGATTTGTATGAAGACTCCAAAAAATGTTTTGCTATTTGACTATGAGTTCCTTGGGGAAAGATGATTAGAATCAAGAGTAGAAGCACTGACTAAAATATCGGGCACTAATAAAGTAGTACCCTATATATAAAAAAAATATCATAAACAGGACGACCTCCCACTTGGTGGACGATGACGTGAAGGTTGCGGGAAGCCGCTGGATGCGGGCAGCGCAGGACCGGTCGGTGTGGAAATCCTTGGGGGAGGCCTTTGTCCAGCAGTGGACGTCTTTCGGCTGATCATGATGACGATCATTTGATATGTTTTTGAGGATAAGACTAACGCTAACGGAATTTGACATTTGCTAACCCCATTCACATACACTGAAAAAAATGTCTGGTACATGTAACTAGCAGCTCGTTATCATATCGTCTAGTTCTATTTCTATCGACTAGTTCTATCGACAAAACGCTTTGTCGTCATTACTATAAAAATCTAGTTAAATCAATTTGTGAATACAACAGAACATATCGGTATGTGTACAATATTTCATGTTCACCTTACAATCCGATTATTGTAAAGAGTACCGTTTTCCAGTATTCATTACTATCGCATCATTAATGCTTACTATGCAGTGGTAAACACTACAATCTGTGTTTTAACTAGATTTAAAAATTAAATATTACTAATCCCTTAGTAACATGCTGCAAAAAATTATATTACTTATAACTACTTTTTTGTTAGAGTAACTATTTTTTAAACAACTACTTATACGTTCTTGTTGTATTGTAAAAAACAAAAAAGTAGTCAAAAACTTTTTTCGGTGTAGGTACATCAAAAGTCAAAACACAAAGATTCGGGGCAGCTCCATTTGCACCTCCTACACGATATGTACATTTATAAGCCGAAAGTTCACAATCATAGTTATGTGTCGGCAATTCAATTGTTAACAACTTTCGGCTAGTCTGAACGGGCTCTTTCTACTAAATTGTGTTTACTTCCTCTATAGTGGGGTTGTAGTGAATTGGTTTGTTTGAGAAGAATGGAAACGGAATTAACTATAAAACTGGATCTATACATATTAGGGGCCGTCCATTAATCACGTGATGTTTTTAGCAACTTTTTCGACCCCCCCCCCCCCCACCTGGTGATACGTGGTGAGGTTTTAGACTACCCCCACCCCCTACCCAAAATCACGTGTATTTTTATGGTACAAAATATTATCTTTAAATACAGGTATAATATAATTTAATTCTGGAAAATTAAGCACCGTGATAAAAAATTCCAGACAGACATTAAGGTTGCAGGTTGTTTCTGACTTCCTGAAGCCATTTCGAACCTTGGGAATAACATAACATTAAAAACAACATAACAACAACAGTCCGACGTTTGGAAATTACTCTAGAAATAGCGCGTTCAACGAAAAAATAAATACACGTGATATCTCAGTGCACCCCCCCCCCTCCCCCTTGTGATATTTCGTGTTTTTTTATGAACCCCCTCCCCCCTTTTGAGCCTCACGTGATTAATGGACGATCCCTTACTTCAATCTACAATTTTTTTCATTTTCCCATACAAAAATTCTTGATTTACCGTTCAAATTTAGTATCAGAAACATTTCCATATTTTTTCTTTATTCTATACTTAATTCTGAGTAGGTAGCCACTTAAAATTTCAGACGCACTTTTTTAACATCGTTTATACACAACTGGCGAGCTAATGTCCAAGAGTATCCTAATACGTGCTGATGATGGTGATGGTGATGATAATGATACTTGAATGTCGGTAGTAGTTGTCGCTCATCGACGATTATTTGTAAGTAATATAAACCTTCTATTTGGAATATTTAAACTATTGGCGTTGGTATGTATTATCCAAAAAACTTTTTTTTTGCGAAGTAGTAAAATTTTACAAAGATACGTAGGATGTGATTTAAATGAGTGAATGTAATTTAAATGTGAGTAAAATATATTAAGTTTCATTACGTTCCGGATACGTATGATAGCCTCGCTACATTTTGCGCAATAGCATTGTATACTTGCAGATGATATTTGACAAAAAAAAACAATTGTCATTATCAATATTTAATTTTTGATTTAAATTTGCAATTTCTCTCTACGGAATTCCATTTACCCAAAATTATTGTCGTAAAAAAATTATTAATGTGACAAAAGCCGTCAAACTTTGGGCTATAATTACTTATAGGTACATATAAAAATATTTTAATAAATTTTATTTTATTAAACATGCGGAGAACATTAACGGTAAATAACATACGGTAATAACATTAAAATCATTGACAATTACACTATCACTAACATAATTTGAGTACAGCCCAACAACACCCAACCTGTACTGCAACGCAGCCAATACGCACCATCCGCACTATACCTAACCGCTTACCCCACACCGATTTTCATGTGATTTTTACAACTCACATTAGCATATCATCGTGTGTGAGCGGATTTATCGGCGCTACGGATCTCGATCTTATCGCCGGATCGCGAGTATGTGAATGATTGCCTTGTGGCGTGTGTGACTACAAATTTTGTGTAATTCTGGACTCTTTGTTGGATTACGGAAGTAGTTTGGGTTATGGCTTGTATTGTATGTAGAGGTTTAAGTAGGTTTGGTTAGTATTGTTAGGAGGTGAAAGAGAATAGTGGGAAACTTAATTGTCTTCGTACTTTGTAATTTTATGTCTTCAGTTATGTTTGACCTCGTCTTTTAGAGAAGAAAGTGTTTGATAGGCTCCACACCTCTAGCTCCAGCTCCACACAGACATACAGATTGATGATCAAATGTTATCACAGACATATACAGGGTTATCACAGATATATACAGGATGTTAAATAGTGCGATTGAAATTTAAAGGGGTTATTCACAATCAAGTATAGAATAGAGGATATATATTGAACAAAATTGATCTTTTCAATTCAATTTCCTATACTAAATCTGAATAGTGAATGAAGAATTTATATGGGAAACTGAAAAAAAAAATATCGAATTTTTAAATATTTTTCTTAGTCTATACTTGATTCTGAGTAACCCACTGCAGGGGCACGGGTCTCCTCTTAAACCTCGGGAAGGTTACGCCATACCCCACACACGGGGGCCAAATCCGGATTGGTGGAGGTTGTGGGGCTAATGGCCAACCCCAGTGTCAGAAGTTTTCAAGCCGCCTATAAGGCCTCTGACATGGCTTAACGTCTGCTAGCGATAGCAGCCGCCACCAACGGCTTAACGTGCCTTGCGAAGCACGGAAACGGTCAAGATAAATGCCACTAACAGTCAAACTTATCCAGGTTATGACCGTGTCTGTAGTCAGTTAACCTGCGTGATCGAGGAAACCACGCAAGCCGCACTAAGCCACGACTGCTTCGGGACGATACGGGTTACTAAAGATAGATTTAATACATCCAAACATAGAGCATTCAAATCTGCTCATCACAGTAATCAACAGAACCTACGACACTCGTATCAAAAGTCAGCAGGGCTAACCACTGAGCCACCAAGTCAGTCATTGCTCAAAAATATCAACTTCTAACCAGTGTAAACAATTTATTGCCATGTATAGTGTGGCAAAGACTCGTGACTTACCTTTGATCTCAATAAAAGGTTCTCAACAAATAAGGTTGTCTGGAAGAGATTGCTTATAGCAATAAAACCACCTACCTGTACAGTCCCATAATTATGTACTAGTTATAATTATTTTTAGTTTTTTATGTACTAAAAAGTATAAATAAATAAATAAAAAAAAATTGACCACAAAGTTGTAAACATAAGTATTCTGTGACTACCAGACGTACCAAGTTGCTAGTATCAACAACACACTATATTGAAACTCGAAAGACATAAAAACCAACTCCAGTCGTTAGTAATTATTACGTTCTTAGACATCGTCACACCCGGGAGGAGAGTGGGGGTATACGTAGCGGGAGGGAGCTGCATTTTTACAAATTGATACAAATTATTTGAGCGAGGTCTCGCTTTGTTCCAACGATGCTTGTTACGACTGCGGAACGGCATTTTATTATTTTCAGACTTGTACACGGACTGCGGTTAAAAATCGCGGTGTTTTTTTGTTTATTAAAATTAATAAGTAAAACTGGTTACTTACTCCATGCAGTTCTCTCATAGTAAATCAATTCAATCATAGTAAATCAATCATCAGTTGATGTATTTTAAAAGGCATGCTATTTATTTTTGTGACTTATGGTTAAATAAGGAAGCCGATGGATGCATCAGGCTCAGAATAGTGCTAAGTTGCGGTATAGGATGAAAACCTATGTTCAAAAGTTGCTAAATGGAATGATGGTAACGCCAGAATTGCTGTATAGTATTTGAACACATTACCCTACTTCTTTCATTATCATATTTTTTTATTCATGTATTTATATTATTAGTAAATTGTAATTATACTGGCCTTTTGTGACACTTTCAACGCGTTTATAAAACGCTCAGCGTTTTTCACTGACAGTGTGTTGATCCATTTCTCTCATTCCTCAGGACGGAGTCCGAAACATCTTATTCGCGCCCTCATAAAAGTAACTGCTTCGCTTGCCTCGTTTTTATTTCTGCCTCTGTACCTGTACGACCACGGTATTTTAATAAACCACCTACCTCACAAGGCAAATACATTCTTATAAAGAAAGAATAGGGTCACTTTTCGTTAAGCAGGTATTCAAAATCGTCCTGCCCACTTGTATCTAGGACAGAACTGGAGGACACAAGGAATTCCAATTACTTTATTAATTTTGTAGAAGTAGCAGTAGAAATCAAATACTGGTTGTCAAGGAGATGATGCCGATGGAAGACTAAAAGAATATCCATATCCACTTAATAACATAAATGAACGCATTTGAAATGTGCGGTCATCCCTAATTTTAGCTGTGTATCGTCATGATTATTCAACATAATAATGTCTTGCATGTGAAAATCCTGTTACTTTTTAGTTTCTGTAAGTTAACGGTCAAGTTTAACAAACCTCAGAATGTAAATTGTATTTGAAACTTTTGACTTCAAGAGTCAAGTAAGTTTGTTTTAATTAAATTAAAAGTGCATGAACTTCCAATTATTATTACTAATACCAATTACACAAGCCTTGCTGTCCAAAAAACTGATACCGAAAGATTAGACTCCAATACAATCCCGGGCAAAATCCCGGGGAATTACTCGACTAAATTACATGGAGACTCGTTAAGAACTCCACGGGATTAAAGAGTTGAGTGAGAGCGGGCAAAAAATGTCGTGGCGAAGTCCGAGCCGCAAAATTCTTAAACGTAGTCCAGGGAAATGGGATGATTACTTCATCAAAACACACTTTAAACGTGTTACGTAAATCTAGTGGCGCTCGCTTCCCACCCTTTAGGGGAGGTTGGGGAGATATGGCTACCCTCGCCCCGAGTCACCCGGTGGGGTAAGACGATATGGGCGAACGTGAGCGCCGTCAAGAAAACCTTGATTGCTTTTTTAATTAGTTTTTTTATTCCCCCTTTTTCGCATCCCCGGCGATCGTGCAAGAAATATGTATTTGGATGTGTGTGTATGTGTGTTGTATACGGTTATTGATTGGTATGGAAATAAGATAGATTTACGGCAAAGGAAATGTAGAGTGTTGGTCTGTGTTACATTGTAGATAATTCAGTTGATACTTTTATTTCACAGGTTGACAGTAAAGTTAAAGGATAATTCTTAGTTGAATACATTATCCCAACATTTTGTTGCCCAATACTTAAGAAGGCTGTAAATTAAGATTTTGATGACATATTTTCATCTGTTTTGCTAAAGCGTTTGACAATCATAGTAACCATTGAATAAATTGATATTCATCATACTTTTTTAAACCTATTTTATTTGGCTTCTTCATTAAGATCTCAATCAATCAATTACTAAGGTCTAATGCTGGTTCATTCCTGTATCACTTCACATTCTTGTAAAGCACTAATAACTTGTATATTTTGTAGAATATTTTGTTAAACGTAGCCTTATCAACAGACAATTACTCAACGTAATATTTATACCATTTTACAAAAAAAGTACATGTTTAAAAGTTTTAAACATAGCCGATTTTAGATTATTTATTCAATAAAGTTTATGAAACATATATTATATCGCGAGTATTTTAATTTTTTGTTCACTTATGAACATAACTTGTAATACCTAATTTAAAAATCACTTTAACTGAATAAAATAGGCTTTAAAGGCTCTATTTAAAATTATTATCCATTTCACCCCATCAAAGTGCAGAGTTGGAAGTGAGAACGGCCAGGAATGTCCGTTAGCCGTTCATAATGACATCGTGGTAATGAGGGGAGAGTGGCCCAAATCAGAGCTCGTTCCGTCACGTACAAGCGTACTGGCCGCCGCTGTGACAGTCAAGACTTTATGTAGAAAAAGGATTTCAGCATCCGATGAAAATTTTAGAATAGTTTATCTCATAATATGTTAGGATTGATTATTTTTAGTTATATTTTCACCACTAAATTAAATTGTGACAAAATGATGATTTTGTGATTGTTTCACAAAATTTATAAAACTAACAATACAGTTAATCAACAAAATGAAAGATCAGTTAACTATTATATCTACGATTAAGTTAATTTTTCTTCCTATTTATCAAAAGTTAAAGTCAAAGTCTTTTGATTAATAGGAACGTCAGCGATTTTCAAACGCATATTATTTATATATTTATTTTTTAGATATTATAAAGTTAATTAAAAGACGAAAACACGTCTATTTGACACACACACACGCGTACACGCACGCTTTGAGACTCACACACTTAACCAATTTTAAGACTCGGAGCGTCCCCACTAATTTATACGTTCTTTCGCTTTCATTATAATTATTATTCTTGGCAATTTATTTTCGCACACGAGGGGGCAGTGTCCCCCCTAGGGGGCAGGGAGGTAACTTCTTACGAATTCCCGTTTTTCGGTGGAACTTAACGCACCCTTTTCTTGGCCCTTTTTGTTTTTCATTACATTAACTTTTGAGACGGGGATATAATGCTATGCGCGCGTGTGAGTGTAATTTTCTCTGCTAATGAAAACTTTGGTTATACAATATTTTATTTTCTATTTTGTGAAACCTAATTTTCGTTTTCGTCTTTAAAATGTTAGTTATGTTCATATTGATTTACTGTTATAAATAATACCTAATTATGTATTGAATTAGTAAAGAATCAAGAACTTCTCATTAAGAAAAATTATTTCTTAATATGTGTTTCAGATAAGAATCTTTTTAAATAAAATATAGACTAAGTTAACTAAGAAAACGTCATTTTCTTCCACAGTTCCCAAAAGTTACTCGTAACTTCGTTTCCTCACCGCCGAGATAGATTCGCCTCGAGTTCTCTCAACCAAAAAACTTTTCAATGCATAACACCTTAACTATCCCGACGTCTCTCCACAATTTTACTTGAAAACTTTAAAGTACACAATTTACGGTACTACGACATCCACATGCACAAGTACGACGAAGAACTTCCACAAAACAAAAGCGATTACGCGAGACTTCGACTACTCGAAAACAAAACGCAATTTTCTCTTAAGAAAATGAGGGAACTCTTTCTCCCCATTGAAAAATCATCAACACCCACCGCGTATGTACCGAGGACCCCCCGTGGGGTGGGCTCGGGAAGATCTACGCCGCCGACTTGCGTACGCTTTAATTAAAAATAAAACATAAGAACGATGTAACTGGATGAGCCGAGGAGCGAAGGAAAAATGAAAGAGAAAGCCGTCCACCCACTCCCAGGATTGCGAAAAGGAGGGGTGACCGCGTGGAAGCCAGTCGCCGCGCGTCCACCGGGGGGCGCGCACCACCCGGCTGCTGTGTCACAACGGAATGACATCACTTTTCTTGTCGCTAATGAAGAGAACGTCTTTGGATGGTTGGCTTTTTATTTGCAAAAGACCTTTCTTCAGGCCATGCGTTTTCAGCCCTTGCTAATTTATTTAATTAGTTCTCAAGAGAAAATGGAAAAAATGTTCGAGGAAAATTTCTTAAACCTCAACTGAACTTTGTTTTATTTTTGCTTTGAGACTGCAAAATATTTTTTTCATGTATCGAATCCTTTTCAATATCCGTAATTCATATTTCCATAAATAATCTTTGCACAAAGTGGAGTCAGAAGCCCCTTGGAGCGTCTTAAGAAAACAAAACGAGCCAGGCGCGGTCTAGACATTTTAATTTTCCTATCGGTACGTCTCGAGTCGGATCAAACATCTTTTCATTAGTATCGCACATATGGGAAGGAAATCTTTGATGTCGACATCTAGACATCGTTAGTGCCGATAAGAGTATTACGGTTCAGTATTTTGAATATGAGCTGAGACCTTTGTCATTTCGCGTAGTTTATTCGACTAAAAATGATTCTCTTCTTACATTTTTCCTATTTTTTCTCTTATGTTACTAAAGCTTATTTGTTGTTTGTAATATACAGTTTAATGCTTTACACAGTAACAATAAATGTTAATATACATATTTTAAAATAAATAAAAAGTTGAAAATGGATAATATCAATAATATGTGATATATAATATGCTGTAAATGAATATATTTTTATCAGTTTCTTATAATAACTTTTTTAATTTCCACTTTGTACCTAAATCACCAAATTATTAAACTAGACATAACAAAATATTTAAATAACTGAATATAGAGTGTCCTTAGGGATGCCTTACAATAACAAGTATTAAAGTAAAAAAAACCATAACAAAATAAAGAAAATTTAACAAACGAATAAAACCAGACTCAATACAAGCTTCAGGCAAACAAATCTGCATACGCTCTCACACTTATTCAAATCCAAACAGAACCTGGCTGCGAGCTCATTCAATTTTCTAACCCATTTACGTCTCAGACGTAAATTTCCATCAAAAAAAGAAGAAGAATCACTCCACATCCCCAACCGTAGATTTTCCGGTATAATTTCATAAGCAGTCGCCGGCGCAATGTATGTTCGTTTTACCCCATTTTCCCCTTTTGAATTGATTAGCGTTCGGAGTTCATATTGAGTTATGAATACGGTTTTTCTTAGTTTGTTTTTCAATAAATCGGTTTCTCGATATCCTCTGCTGGTTATTGAACGGGTATACTGCAGGTAAATGTGGGTGGATGGACTGACCCATTGATTTGTGGAACTGACTTATTGCTTATGCTTTGTAGTTCCAACTTGCATAACTTTTATTCTTGAAATTGAAAATATTGCTTTTTTAACCTTTACGAGGTATCTAATGTGAAATTAAAAAGATTTTTAAATAATCGACAATAATTGCAACCCTTTCTGCATTTATCTTTCCCGTTTAATGTAATTCAAATACCGCCTTAAAACTGTACAAAACAACAATAATAATTTATAATCTTTCTTATTCATAAGACTGCGCCTACACTTGTACCCACCTACCCACCTACTTATAAGAAACCGCGAGGGGTCCGCATTAAGCTTAGCTAGGCCTGCTTAATGATCCAATTCCTGTCATGTTCAGGAAAGGGTTACCCCCTAAAAAACTTGAAACAAACGGCAGCAAAAACCGAAGACGTTCTCTCTATCGCACCACCCCGTGGGGGTGAAAAGTGAACACCCCTTAGGAGGTTCCGTGAATAATTATAAAAGAAATAAGATAGACATTGACTTCGCCGCGTCAGCCTGTAGATGAATAATAATGGTCTTTTTTGTTTACGTGTGGAGGAGCCTTTAAGCCTCCCCCAAACAGGCGCGTTTTTTGTGGCGCGAAATTCGCGCGAAACTCGCAGGTGAAGCTGCGACGTCGCGTCGCAAAAAGCCGCTACACGTCGCGGGAATATCGCGCGAATCTCGCGCTACAAGTGGCGATACTTCTGCGACACTGCGTCGCGACACGTCGCGCGAAATTAGCGCGAATTTCGCGCGACAAGCGGCGACGCTACATGTGTCGCGCGAATATCGCGCTACACGTGTTGCAATATTCGGCGACGCGACAAGGTGTCGCGCGAAAATTGTGCGATATTTCTGCGACACGTAGAGGTGGGTCGGTAACAGATATTCCAATAACGTAACGTAACTGATTAACAGTCAGTATCGATAATGGACTTGGAAACTATTTACTTTTACTCCTCACAAAGGTAATAAGAGACGTTTATGTGTTTCTGTTTCCTCAATATAAATATCTCTAAATATTGCATTACAGAGTGTAGAATAATAAATGCATATACGATTCAAAAGGTTCTGCAAGTTTTAATTGTCGTCCTGAACTTGGAACAGGTTATATTATAACAAAGATAAAATAAATATACAAGGATAAACAAGAATAATAATAAATGCTTTTAAGTAATAAAAAAAAAACTTCTTTCTTGCATTCAAAAAAGGGTCTTTGGGTGGCCCCAGACCTACCGATTCTGTTCTGCCTAGAACGGGTGGAGACGCGGGCAAAAGCTACTATCAGATAAACAATCTTACTAGCTAGGAAACTGGCACATGAAAATGTAAATTGTCTATTAAGTGTGTAAACTGGTGCAGTCGGGTAAAAACATAACCCACCTTTTGGCACAGCCGGGTATAACCCTCCTTCTGTCGTAGTCGGGTAAAAACATAACCCTCCTTCTGGCGCAGTCGGTTAAAAAACATAACCCTCCTTCTGGTCCAGTCGGGTGAAAAACATAACCTACTTTCTGGTGCAGTCGGGTAAAAACATAACCCACCTTTTGGCACAGCCGGGTAAAATATAACCCTCCTTTTGGCACAGCCGGGTAACATATAACCCTCCTTCTGGCGCAGTCGGGTAAAAACATAACCCACCTTCTGGCGCAGTCGGGTAAAAACATAACTCTCCTTCTGTCGTGGTCGGGTAAAAACATAACCCTCGTTCTGGCGCAGTCGGATAAAAACCTAACCCTCCTTCTGGTCCAGTCGGGTGAAAAACATAACCTACTTTCTGGTGCAGTCGGGTAAAAACATAACCCTCTCTCGGGCCCAGTCGGGTAAAAACATAACCTTCCTTCTGGCCCAATCGGGTAGAAATATAACCCTCCTTCTGACGCAGTCGGTTAAAAAACATAACCCTCCTTCTGGTCCAGTTGAGTAAAAAGCATAACCCATTTTCTGGCGCAGTCGGATAAAATACTTAACCCTCCTTCTGGCCCAGTCGGGTAAAAAACATTACCCTCCTTCTGGCGCAGTCGGATAAAAACATAACCCTCCTGGCGCAGTTGGGTAAAAACATAACCCTCCTTCTGGCTCAGTCGGGTAAAAAACATAACCTTCCTTCTGGTGCAGTTGGGTAAAAACATTACCCTCCTTCTGGCGCAGTCAGATAAAATACTTAAGCCTCCTTCTGGCCCAGTCGGGTAAAAAAACATAACCTTCCTTCTGGCGAAGTTGGGTAAAATCATTACCCTCTTTCTGGCGCAGTCGGATAAAATACTTAACACTCCTTTTGGCCCAGTCTGGTAAAAACATAACCCACCTTCTGGTGGAGTCGGGTAAAAACATAACCCTCTTTCTGGCGCAGTCGGGTAAAACATAAACCTCCTTCTGGCGCAGTCAGGTAAAAAACATAACCCCCCTTCTGGCGCAGTCGGATAAAATACTTAACCCTCCTTCTGGCCCAGTCGGGTAGAAAACATAACCCTCCTTCTGGCCCAGTCGGGTAAAAATATAACCCTCCTGGTGCAATTGGATAAAAAATATAACCCTCCTGGCTCAGTCGGGTAAAAACATAACCCTCCGTCTGGAGCAGTCGGATAAAATACTTAAGCCTCCTTCTGGCCCAGTCGGGTTAAAAACATAAGCCACTTTCTGGCGCAGTCGGGAAAAAGCATAACCCTCTTTCTGGCGCAGTCGGGTAAATTAAAAACATAAACCTCGTTCTGGCTCAGTCGGAAAAAACATAACCCTCCCTCTGGCCCAGTCGGGTTAAATACATAACCCTCCTTCTGGCGCAGTTGGGTAAAAACATAACCTTCCTTCTGGCGCAGTTGGATAAAATACTTAATCCTTCTTTTGGCCCAGTCGGGTAAAAACCATAACCCTCTTGGCCCAGTCGGGTAAAAAACATAACTCTCCTTCTGGCGCAGTCGGGTAATGAAATAAATACTTGCACGCAATAATCGTTATTTGAACAAAAGCTATTACGTACTAGTTACAAAAACGGAACGCGGAACGCGAATCGCGGCGCTACTCTACCTTGGCCCCCCCGGGCCTCACCCCCGTTGTCGCGTCGCAGGAAATTCGCAGAATTCCGCGACAGCGACGCGACGTGAAGCGGCGACAGCGGGGCCTGGGGCCCGGGGGGCAAGCGCGGCGTCGCAGAATATTCGCAGCCACACAGAGGGGGTGAAGCGGCAACAGCGGGGCCCGGGGGGCAAGCGCGGCGTCGCAGGAAAATCGCCGCTACACAGGGGGGGTGAAGCCGCCACATCGGGGCCAGGGGGGGCTGTAGCTGCGAAATCGCCGATTTATCGCGGCAGTGTGTAAAAGCGACAGCGTCCCAGTACAAAATGTACTGAAAGTAATTATTCGCGCGTTATTCGCGCTACAAAAATCGCGCCTGTTTGGGGGAAGCTTTATGGTAGACGTTATAAAATTTTATGATTTGAATGAACTGTAGCTATTCATTGATATTGATTTGTTAGAGAATATTAATCATTGCGCAGAAAGTTGAGGCTTGAAGTTCGAACGTTTTGATATGACTTTAAATTAGTTCTTGTTACGAAAGGCTATGCGTGTGCTCATGATAACAAACAACTTTCCCTAAGGAACCAGTAGTCAAATCCCAAAAAAAATTTGGACTCTTCATAGATTGGCCAGTTAGTTGATCGATTTCTTGACAGATTGAAATATTGTATTTAGTTAAATTCATTGAGTTATTATGATTTTATATTAAAAGTATTCATATTGCCCAAAATCGCAGTTTTCTACAGCACGTGCAACGGTGGAGGGAAATTTGACAAAAAAAAGTTTATGATCTCCTTTTCAGTTTTTAATAAAAGAGGTTCATTATGAGGCTGTGAATATTTTTGGTTTAATTTTGGGAAAGATTAGTTGTAATTTAATTAAATTGTAATCCTTTGACTAACAATTTTGTGTTTAAAATATTTTTTATAAATTTTATCTTCCATAAACACTGTTAGATTGGCGTTCAATAACAAAAATAAATAAATAAGAATAAATTAATGAATAATAATAATAAATGATGGTACCTATTGCATCTAAAACCAAACGTGAATCGCTAGCACTATTTGATGCTTTCTTCTTGTTTTTTTTTAAACAAGTACCAATTGCGGACACACTAAAAACATGACAGTCATTCTCTTTTCGTTCTAATAGCCTAGCTTATAAAAAAACTAAAATATAATAGAATAAATTATCTCCAATCAAACTTGTGTTCCTTTTTTTATGATTTACAAATCGGTACCGATATGCAGTTTTTTCCTTGGAGCGAGCACTGGGGGTTAGCAATAAACCTGGTGCCTCAATAAGAACAGTGCAGTGCAGGAAAAGTAATCTCGGTGAGGCGTAACTTTGTTTGACGTAGACGCAGACCTACTGCACAGTGGGTTTGGAAATGTTACAGTATTGGACAAAATTATTTGGTCCAGACTGGTTGGCAATTAATTGCATTTGTTCCAAAACCTGATAGGCTAAAGTTGTATTTAGCCTGCTTTTGTGATGCTTTCGAAGCGCTTTTACTCGCACTCTGTGTGTTTTAAGTGATTGTCTGAGGCTTGGACAATAACCTAGATTTGTTAAAAATCTAATTATTTATTTATTAGCTTACAATGTAATTACTTGTAAATAATAAATATCTTCCTTTACCACTGTTAGTATCTATTAAAAAAAATAATTGTGCTTGATCTTAAGAGAATAGACCTCACCCAGTATTTTAGTAAAGCACAGTCTAACCTATCAGAGTAAAAATTTTAAAATATTCAGTAATAGTTCAAATCAAATCAATTTAAATAAAAAAAATGTATTTTTTCGAAGTATGATACGAACACGTGCACCGTACATTTCTCGAAGGTATTTTTAGTTCCTTTTAAAATCATATATTTTTTAAATGTTATTTCTGTTTGAAACATGGTAAGTTCCGAACCACTGTGCGACCACGTTCAGAAACTAGGCCCGCTCAACCGAGTCGCAGTTGCAAGGAGATGGGGGCACAGCAGTGCAGCATAAATTGATTACTTGTAAAACTGTTAGCGTCTACTTATATGCACCTCGCACCTTGCACTTTGCGCCGTTGGACAATTTAATTTTGAAGTGTTGGAGATTGGAGCGAGAAAATGAGGCGGTAACTGTTGTGTGAATGAAGGTGAGAAATAGGATATAGAACGTTTTTTTTTTTGACAAGCTTCAAATGGTTGATACTGCTTATGAAGCTAAACGGATTCTATACAATCGGTAGAAAAAAAGCGCTCTCCATACTAATTGTTAATAATTAATCATTTAATATGCAAACTTTATATACAGGGTGTAAGGGACAGGTTTCCGAAAACTTTAAGTGCTTGCTCAGTAGACGAAACTGAACAACTTTCCACAAGATTTTTTTTCAGGAAACGAAAAAAAAATTCGGCTTCTCCATACAAAATTATAAACTTTATTGGACAGTTTGTATGGAGAAGCCGAATTTTTTTTTCGTTTCCTGAAAAAAATCTTGTGGAAAGTTGTTCAGTTTCGTCTACTGAGCAAGCCCTTAAAGTTTTCGGAAACCTGTCCCTTACACCCTGTATATAAGGTGCTACTTTATTAGTGCCCGATATTTTACTCAGTGCTTCCACCCCTGATTCTGATCAACTTTCCCCAAGGAACCCATAGTCAAAATGCAAAAAAATTTTTGGACTCTTCATACTAATTTGGCCGCTCGGCTGATCGATTTGTATGAAGAGTCCAAAAAAAATTTTGCGATTTAACTATGGGTTCCTTGGGGAAAGTTGATCAGAATCAGGAGTAGAAGCACTGACTTAAATATCGGGCCCTAATAAAGTAGAACCTTATATATACAGGGTGTAACAAAATTGGTGTAGGACCCGTTAACTGGGCATTCTACTCATCGTACTGAACAACTTTTGTTCTACGACTTTGCTCAAACCACAAATTTTTTTTTGGATATTTCATACAAATTGATTGAAATGTTTTGCCATTTTTGTATGGAGAGTCCTAAAATTTTTTTGTGATTTGAGCAAATTCGCAGAACTAAATTTGTTCAGTACAATGAGTAGAATCCCCAGTTAACGGGTCCTACACCAATTTTGTTACACCCTGTATACTTTATATGAAAAGTGACACATTTTTGCTTCTATTATATAGGTTTCTTAGGGTAAGTTGTTCAACTTCATGATAGCAGCTGCTATTTGTATATGGTGAGAGTTGATATCGATAAGCAATGAAGTAGTAGAATCTAAAATGCCCTACACGTGACCGCGGGTGATGCTAAGTGCAACACTAGGCAACCGCCGTCTATACTTTGTGGATAGAACGGTTAAATGTGCCACACGATAAGAAGAAGTAGACTGCCTCAAAAGCAAGTTACGTAATACTGTTTACTAAATAGCTCTTTTATTGAAAACATAGATAGAATATATTTATTTTTATGCATGACTAATTCCAAATCAGATCTCATGCACCAGAAAATTTAACTATATTAATCTACATTTCGTAAACAAATCCAAACGTTTTTTTACGCAGACAACTCGTGAAATCATGAATTAACATAGCATAGTTAACGCAAAAACTCGTGGATGAATCAAAAGTCTGTTTAAAAATTCGACAAAGAATAAAAAATAAAAATGTAAAGAGCGGCTCATATGCCGAAGGCATAATTAAAGAGTTGAAATGAATATTTAAATGTTTCGCTGAGGGCTCACTCTCGACACAATGACGTTTCAAGCTTCCAAATCTAGAAAGATACGTATTTTTGGGAGTCAAGTCCCGCTCAGGGACACACCAGGTGCAATTTGTGTTTGCTCATTGGTTGATTATAGCCCCAGATAAGATATCTTTGTTGGAAAAGAAGGACTTTATTTGCCATGATAAAAATTGATCCTTGCGTCCGATACGTCGTTCTTAAGATAAGAAAGTATATATTTTTATACTTCAGAGCGTAATTTCGAACGTAGTTGTCTGTATTAGAAATATTTACATATAATACGTAGTTGTCTTGTCTGTATTGTTATATTGTACGAAAATATACATATGTATATCTACATAAAAGGTATATATTAAATAGTTCGAAATATCGTAATAAAGCATTTCTTTATTTATTTTCTTATTATTGATTTAACAAAAAGATATATTATAAACATATACGTGTCTTTTTATTTTTGTTTCGATATTTTCCTCATCTACGTCTTCCCTCTATAAACAATTGTGTAAAATGTTTTAACCAAGCTATAGAAAAAAATACATCATATATATTAAGTTAATTCATATTACGAGACGATGTTACAAGTATCCCAATAAACAATTTGAATTTTTAATTTAATTAATTTTATTTTACTTACTTCTATTTTTTTATTCTTCCTCTTGGTGCATCGCCAGCTCTACGAGTGACACGGGGCAACTCAAAGACACAGACAGAACAGATACGTCGCGGAGGGCGCAAGTGTTTCCCAAAAAATTATAATTTTAATTGCTACCCCCTTTGCCCCATCCCCCAAGCTATGGTAAAAGTACATTGTAGATGATGAATTTTATGAATACAATATGATATGCTTCGTTGTATACTCTATTTATGTATGTAGCATTCACTGTGTTCCGTCGGATTTTGATGCAAGGTAAATTATATATTTGAATAGTTAATTAAGTCAGCATTTTATTTAATTTCAGATAGGTAACGGGTTACCTATAGATAGTTTTACCCTGTGTTTCATGCGTGTCACAATACAGGATGTTAAAATAGTGCGTTAAGGCTTTTAAGGGGTTACTTAGAATCAAGTATATACTCGTAATACAGGAAATGTTTTAAAGAATCCGCTCTTCAATTTTTTTTCTTCAGATTCCCATAAAAACTGAAAAAAAATTGTAGATCGGATTTTTCTATATTTTTCTCTATACTTGATTCTGAGTAACTCCTTAAAATCTCAAACCCACTTTTTTAATACTCTGTATATGTATACATGTCACTTCAATATCAACGAAGCGAAGACACTATTTCATTGCTCTTCCATCCCTTTCACGAAAAAAAAAACAAATTCGCTACTACCCGCACGACCTCACCCCATCCAAAAAAGAAAAGTAAGTAACACTAATTTCCGCTGAACCTTGAAAAATTAATGACTTTGCACAGCACACACGAAACAATGGGGTTCGGCTCGGGGTTCGACTCCCGCCGAAGTCAAATAAACTCGCTCGTTAACAATTTCCTCGCAGGCATTGTCTTTAAATGCATTATGCGTGAATGCGGCGGAAATTTGGAAATTTGACTGAGTTTTGTTGATTTTTCTTATCATTTCTCAGGAGTTATAAGCGGAAGTTAATACGTTTTTTAACACGATTTTACGGAATTTCGTGAAATTATGCGTATAATCGTGAAAATCCTGTTTACGTATGTAATGTTACAGTGACATACATACTAAGAAGCAATCTAGTGAAATTACGCCTATATTCGGGAAGATACGGTTTACGCAATATTAAGCTGGCAAAGTTACAATCTAACTTCTAACACTGCAGAAAATCAGTCACCCCCTATCTACTTCTCCGTATCCACTTTCCTCAAATCTCAAGATTAAATAACGCATACCTTAGCAGCAAGGAGTATGCACACTGCGGTAGAACGAAACAAAAATAATAAGTACAAAAAGGGAACCGCGAAGGAAGCTCTCAAGCGTTTCATAAAGACAAGAGATCCGTCGTCTCGAGGACTGCCGTTTGCACCGACTTGGCTACTTTTTACCGAGCAGATAGCTACTTGGATTAGAGTGGGAGAAGTCGGTATTGTAATGAGGTGTAGCTATGAAGCTTGCTATATTTACTTAGACATACGTTTTTTTTTAAACGGCATATTTTGTTTTAAAAAGTACGGTTATCATCATCATTGACCTACTGCGAAACGATTCAGTAAAAACTATTTTTTTATTATTTTTTTAAATATAAGTAAGAATATGTGGTGGTGTTACTTGAGCGGTCTTAGCACTCACAGCAATTTTTCTCAGACAGAAGTACAAAAAGACTAAGAACATTATTTTTTCATAAAATGGTAACCATTCACCTATAACTTTACTACATGTCAGAGAACCTTAACAAGTGCTCTCACTGAAAATTATTTTAGGTAATTATGACAAAGTTTTTGAGCTACATAATTATGTGTAAATAAGGAACCCTACACAATGCGTGCTCCGATACGCATTTGACCGGCTTTTAATAATCACACCTCTACGCCCCATTAAAAAACATAAAAGTCATATTAGCAAAACCAATAAGCGGCAATATTTATCGAACAACGCCATTACTATTGACAGGTCGTGAGCGGGTACCATAAGGTGTTCTGTAATGGACAACGCCGGCACACCTTGGAACCTTCGACCCTTGGTGTTCTCCTATCACTACCACAGTTGGGAAGATTGGCATGAATTGTTGGCATGAAAAATAAATTATTAATTATCTAACTTCTATCGTTCAATAATTTTTATCTCGAAATAAAATTTTGAAAAACCTAGTTTTATTTTCATCCCATCTTAATTTTTTTATCAACAAAAGTTATAAAATTTGTCACTCAATGACGCGGAAAGACTATGACGTCACGTCTAGGAATTTGAAACGTTTTACGAAAAGTTGTCCAGTTAGTTTTACAGGTATAAACCCCAGTCAGTGGGTCCTACACCTGTTGTGTAATTATTTTTCAAAATCACAATTATACATGTGTATTTCTTTCACAATTTTATAACAGTTATTTTTCGTCATAGTTAGTATTACATTAATCCATCATCAACCTATTAAGAAATATCAATTAAAAAAAGGAAAAGCAAAAGAGAAATTAGAAAGAAACCAGACTCGCGTGCCGTCCGCCACTCAGCTCGTCAAAACAGATACATACAATTTTTCCACACTGACACCTCATGCCCCGATTAATTTGTTACCGTCGAATGAAACAGAAAAAGAAAACGAAGGCGTGAAAAAGAACCTTTATCGCAACGAAAACAGACAAATATCATGCTAAAATAAAAAAGAAATATTGATATGGGAGCGTTCGTACAATATCGATACTTTATGTCTGAACGATATATTTTTTCGATGCAAGCTGAACGCTAAAGCCATTTGTTTAAATTAAAAAAAAAGAAACCATAGAGAAATACACACCAGCCCCAGCCAGCCAGCAATATACTAAAAGTATTCACACGACGTTGCCCAGAACACATCGCATTCCATTTTTCAAATAGAAAAGGAAAAGGTTCTTAAAAAAATTTGTTTCCTCGCGCACAACGTTTAAAGCGCCCTATTCACTGCACAATGGGTTTTTTGTTATACGTTGTGCCATCGCATGACCCGACCCGTCGTCGTGTATGAAAGAGCGTGTATGGGTGCACTTACTGAATTGTTTTTGTTTCGTTCATTCCTGCACCGTTTCCTTTATTTCGTTGGAGAGCATAATTTCACATTTTTCTTGAGACTTGAGATTCTCGCTCTGCGAACTATGCATTTCAGGTTCACGTAAAAGTAAAATGGATACTTAGCTTCTGAGTACTCTGAAGGTAGCATAAAAATAATAGTTGCTACTTGAATATTCGCTAAGAATCTTCAGCGATGAGTATGAGAGTAGATTATCAGGATGAGTATATATGAGTTCGAAATGGTTAAGACAAGTTGAGAAGAAAACAAAAACAAAAAAACTTATATGGGAATCGTCCCATATTATTATTTTTAATTAGTTAGTCTTCTTCTTATTATTAGGTCCACTAACTCCTCGAGGAGCTCTGCCTCAACTACAGCTTTCAATCGTCCCATAAACATTTTTTTAATTAAGTATTGCTCATATAATATATTACATATATATTTTTCAATTGCAATATTGTCGTAAAATCCATAAAATATCCTTGGCAAATCATGGATACAAAACATACAATCTTTTTGTTCATCTTTAAAAGAAAAAAGTCGCACCAGAAAAGAAAAGCTTCCGGAAATGAGCGGGAAACGCGGGCGTTGCCGGAACAATATTTGTCTATATTGTCTATGCTCCAATATAGGGGCGTGTCGTGTCAAATGTAGACTGAGTATTCGTGTCAAATCAATATCAATAGGGTGAGTAGTTAGGTGATAAAATGTTATGGCAGTTTGCGTGGGCGATAAGATAATATGATTATGGCGTAAGGGTGTAATTTTATTTCAATAGGTGAAGTTTTAAGTTTTCTCAAAAAGTTGACTTATAAAGATATTAAAAAAGTAAACATTTTAAGCGGTGTAAAACTAATTCGCGGCCTTTTTTTTCAGTTAGATAAAATAGTCATGCTATAGTTATTTTATTTCCACTTTTTAGATACCCTCTATAATGAGCGAAAATAGAAGAACTTTTTAAGTCGCTTAGAAAGCCGCTCAATAATTTGTAGTAGTTGAGAAACTATATATTTTCTACGAAAAAATTAAACATCCATTCTTTTACTGTTTTATTAATCGTTGGATGTCAAAGTTCCGCGTGGTAGCACAGACTACCCAGTAGGTGGTTGGCACATTGTACTAGGCGAGAAAAACGATTTAAAAGAATGTGTTAACTGACTCGGTGGCTAAGTGGTTAGCGATCCTGACCTCTGATCCGAGAGTCGTGGGTTTGATCCCCACACAGGGCAAACTTTTCTGTGATGAGCAGAATTGTTTGCTCTGAGTCTGGGTGTATTTTATCTATATACGAGAAAAACGATTTAAAAGAATGTGTCAACTGACTCGGTGGCTAAGTGGTTAGCGATCCTGACCTCTGATCCGAGAGTCGTGGGTTCGATCTCCACACAGGACAAACTTTTCTGTGATGAGCTTTCTTGATTGAGCTTTCTTTCTGTGATGATGAAATGTTTGCTCTGAGTCTGGGTGTATTTTATCTATTATGCATGTATTTAAAAGTATATGTGTATGTATATCAGTCTCTGGTTCCCAAGATACAGGGAATCCTAGTTTGGGGCCAGATGACCGTGTGTGATTTGTCCCAGATATTATTATTATTTAAGCATCTACTTATGTAAATAAACATTTTGTGTTTGAGTTTTGTACTTAAAGGTACATCATACTAATCAAAGTTTTGATCAACCTCTAATACCGATTCGTTAACACTGCGAAAACTTTTTAAAACGTTCACCTGATATATCGTTTAAAAATAGTCTCATTCAACATTAAAACTCTCCATCACCTGTCAAATTTTCAGTAATTTAAATGAAAAATTCCTTTTCTCGCCTACCAGTCACATTTTCCTACAATGCAAAGAGGTTGATCATTAAGGCGTACTTATTTGATCATTATTATGTCACACACGACGCGGTGGTATTAATGAACCGCCATCGATGCCCCTATGTGGGAGCGACGTGGAAGACTCTTTCATGAGTTTGTTTAGTAGCACTCGCATTGACACTACTGGTTTGGATATAGAATTTAAATTTAATAATTTAAATGAAGCGGTCGTGGCTCAGTGCAGCTTACGTGGTCACCTTGATCACGCAGATTAAATGACTACAAACACGGTCATAACCTGGATGGGTTTGACTGTTAGTGGAATTTATCTCGACGGTTTCCGTGCTTCGCAAAGCACGTTAAGCCGTTGGTGCCGGCTGCTATCGCCAGATGGCAGTCGTTAAGCCATGTCGAAGGTCTTATAAGGCGAACTGAAAACTTCTGATACTGGGGTTGGCCACTAGCCCCACAACCTTGACCAATCCGGACTTGGCCCCCGGGTGTGGAGTATGGCCTAACCTTCCCGATGTATGGGAAGAGACCCGTGCCCCTGCAGTGGGCACGTAATGGGTTGTTAACAATTTAATGATTGTTGAATGTAATTTTATTTTATTTTCATAGAATTTATTTTATATTTCGTCGCTATACTTAGGTATGTGTATCTAAGGGAGCCCATTTATTTTAAATGTTAGAAACTTTATCGAGCACTGCTAGAGAATTGAAGGATTTTTTTTTGGCTTATGTTATAACGTTATTGCAATATTTGCCCCGTATAGTTCAAAGCTGTTGTTTTTTCAAATAAACCACATCAGTATAACGCAAACTTGAGTTAAGAGGTCAGTGAAACTGGGTTGCTATCGGCTGATTCGCGCTGTAATCTTAAAAAAATCTTTAGTAGCCTCTGTTGAATCTCAGTTTATTAAAAAAATAAAATAAAAAAAATGTCAATTAGCTAGACAGTCAGTTCACCTCTTAACTGCCATTTAATTAACAACCATTTTTAGGTTTTCAAAATTTACCTTTTTACACAATATTCAGTAACTTGACTAACTTAATTACATGTAATATATTATTATAATTAATAAGTATCCAAAGCGTCAACCATAACGAGATGGTCTACAACCACGAAGGTGTTAATTGGAGGATCAAGTTTAATGAAGCCGGTGGCGTAACGATGTGTGAAGTGCGGTTTGAATATCGAACAATTTGAAATTGGAACCTCGTTTGACATTTAATTATTTTGCGCAAGATAAGAGAATTTGCAGATGGGCATTTTTGAGTTTGCCGTGGAAATTGTGCGGTACTTCATACAAACTGGAGACAATTTGCATTAGAAATCAATGCTTATTTAAATGGTCGATCATAGATAATTAAAACCATATTTTTAAGTAGGTATATTATAGATTATCAAAAAATTTGATTCACTCTTTTTTTTGCGATTTGACTAATGAGTTCCTTGGTGAAAGTTGATCAAAACCAAGAGTAGAAACATTGTTTAAAACATGACGCATGCCTAGATTTACATCCTGTATAAAATAAGTTGTAGGCATGGCCCGAGGTATAGCCAAATCAAATGGACTTCAAACCAAAAAAATATACCGAAACACGTAAAATTTTCGAAATATCTGTCAATAAGCTACTTGCCTAATTTTGACATTTTGAATCTGTATCTACCGAAACAACATTGTGCAAGTCCACACGTCCAATTCCAAAATGTAGGTCAAACAATAGATGGCCTTATAGATGGTACACAAGAGAGCAGACCGATATGTACCGTACCTATAACGATATTTGATGCCTGCTGTTTCAATTTTGGAACACGATTTGAATTACGAACGCAATACGAATCTCTTAATAGAACGAATGTGCGCCACGCCCGCGACCTATTGCCTCTCTAAATTAGAGGTCATTTCTAATTCAATCAAATCTCTATTTTTGAAATTATAAACAATTTCTTTACTCAAACGCTCAAAAAGTTTAATAATGAAATGTTTATTGACTCTTCTATTTTTGAAATTATAAACAATCTCTTTACTCAAATTGCTCAAAAAGGGAGTAATATTTCCGAATAAGTATTAGGTATATACCTGTGTTAGTATTAAAATCTTAATGGTTTTAGAGTACGAGATTCATCTTAATAAAAATCATATTGTACTTACTTAGAATATATGTATTTTATATCAGTTTCATTAAAATCCCTCTTTTTATGAGATAAGATATTTTTAAAATAAATAAATTGGTTCACTTTACATATTTAGCACATAAAGCTAAATAAATTGTTTAAAGATGAAAATATTTTGCGGTGCATTAAAATACATTACCTATTAACACATAGGACGATTAATAGGTAATGTAATATATTTTAATTCTCTCTCGAAATGAAATCAGCAAAAATACGTAAATATATCTTTATTTTACACGCCATTTATGATTCGTAGAAGAGCACTTAAAAAGCGGCCAAGTGCGAGTCGGACTCGCCCATGAAGGGTTCCGTAGCAGCAAGTAACATAATATAAAAGTTCTTGTAGTTCGTTGTAGGTAAATTGCGGTTTACGATTTATGACATATTTAAAAAACTACTTACTAGATCTCGTTCAAACCAATTTTCGGTGGAAGTTTGCATGGTAATGTACATCAAATATTTTTTTTTAGTTTTATCATTCTCTTATTTTAGAAGTTACGGGGGGGGGGGGGACACACATTTTACCACTTTGGAAGTGTCTCTCGCGCAAACTATTTAGTTTAGAAAAAAATGAAATTAGAAACCTCAATATCATTTTTAAAGACCTATCTATAGATACCCCACACGTATGGATTTGATGAAAAAAATTTTTTTGAGTTTCAGTTCTAAGTATGGGGAACCCCCAAAATTTATTGTTTTCTTTCTATTTTTGTGTGAAAATCTTAATGTGGTTCACATAATACATCTACTTACCAAGTTTCAATAGTATAGTTCTTATAGTTTCGGAAAAAAGTGGCTGTGACATACGGACGGACAGACAAATAGACAGACAGACATGATGAATCCAGGGTTCCGTTTTTTGCCATTTGGCTACGGAACCCTAAATTGGAGACCTTATTTTTAAGTTGAACCATGAAGTCTACAATTATGGCTGGTTATTAAACATACATATATTATCTCCTTAGTAGTCTGCGTAATAAATTAGTCTGCCATTACGGAAAAGCACGAACAAAGTAACTGTGATAAAGAATTGATAGGCAGATTTGAATTTCGAACAGTCACGTTATTCGCCTAGGGGTTGTCGCCGCAAACATTCCAATTTTGAATTTTCCAATGTTAATTTGATATGCAAGGGTGTGGAAATCTACACGTCCAAAATAACAAGATCCTTGGTTCTGGACGATACAGGTTATTACGATACGGAGGTTTAGAGGTCTACTTAGACTGGTTGTTATTCTATGCAGTTCATGCTACCTAACACGGTAATGATAGGTCTTGTATGCAGTTAGCATTTAGAGTTTTAATATTTTACTCCTAAGTAGTTGGCATATTCACATTAGGTGGAAATGACTAGTACAATATAATGTAGTGTTTTAAATGTGAATAAGCATATTCGTTAACAACCTATATTCTAACCACTGCACTGCTGGGACGCGGGTCTCTTCCCATAGGTATAGTCATTTATAGTCATTTATTCACCAAAACAATAGATTACATTGCTTAGAGGCAAGTCAATTTTACAAAATCCAATAATTAAAAATTCAAAAATTTAGGTAAAAATATCAATATAATATCATAAATTATAATTCTATATAAAATATAAGTACTTTTCAGCTATTTTGTTTGAGAAAATGAGCATCAGTTATATGTTCAGTCACGAACTCATTTATGGAATAAAATGCATGGTTTTGGAAATATCCTTTTAATTTCACTTTAAATTCTAATTTAGGAAGATCTGTTAATTAGGTGTTGTGTGGCTAATGGCTCCAGTGTCAGAAGTTTTAAGTCGCCTTTAAGCCTTCTGATATTGCTTAAGGAATGGCTTAACGGGCCCCACGAAGCACGAAAACGGACATGATAAAATGCCACTTACAGTCAAACACATCCAGGTTATGACCGTGTCTGCAGTCAGTTATCCTAAGTGATCGACACGACCCCAGATGCCGCACTGAGCTATATACGAATGCTTAAGATTTAGCTTATTAACTAATAATCTAAAAGTTGTTTACAATTAGTTATACTGATTTTTTTTCATGCTTCGAATAGAGAAAGGTCTAAAATGCGTGATTTCTGAAGTTACTAAAAAATACAACCAATAAAACAATTTTCTTTGTCCTGGAATTTTCCTACCATTTGAACTGTACGGGGAGACTCAGCAGAAACTTGTTGTCCATATAAAATAAAAATGTATTTGAAACCATTAGAAATAATTACAATTATCCCGAGATAGATGTTATTATAGTAATTCAAAAAGGAAAATATGTCTAATATAGTTTTTAGTTTCGTTATTTTAAAGAAAAGATAATAACTTACGTGCTTAAGTACTACTTACTTATGTGTGTTTTTGTTTGTTATTTTATTTTGTTTTTTGTTTTTATTTTCCTTTTTCATGTTTAATACACCTGATTTGTTTGTTTTTTTCACCTTTGTAATGTGCTGCAATGTGTAGTTTTCTGAATAAATGTATTGTATTGTATTTACTTTGTATAAACGGAGAGCTTTAAGTGAGGCCTCTTAATGCGGCTCACTTGCATATTTTGAACGAATATTTCCTCCACAAATCTCATTTAAATCAACAACAACATAGACACCGTTTAAATCCTAATTCACCAGGCACCCAGAGCCGTAAACAACACATGAACGTGGGTTAGCTCTAATTTATAAGCGGGTTAGCCCCAAATCCCCTCGCTGTGGTGTAGGGCACGTGCCTTACGCCTTCTGATCGCCTGGTACTTGTATGGTTAAGCAGTATTATTTTCACACTTAATAGTGACTAATTTAGAGGAGTGTAGGTATCTCTAGCGCGCTGTGTGTATATCACAGGAATATGATAAAATCAGGGATTTTTCCGAGGATGTTACAGTAAAAACACGATTTTGGCGTTTCCCTAAAGAAATTTAGCGAATTGATAAAATCTCTAGATCTGTTCAATGAAATTATAACTACATACGTTTTACGGAAATCTGATAAACCACAAACTTTCTAGAACAATTTTTAGAAAAAATCTATTTGATAAAGAATAGAGCTTCGTTTGTATGGTGCGCTAGATATACA
This sequence comes from Coleophora deauratella, assembly GCA_958295455.1. Classification (NCBI taxonomy): domain Eukaryota; kingdom Metazoa; phylum Arthropoda; class Insecta; order Lepidoptera; family Coleophoridae; genus Coleophora; species Coleophora deauratella. The sequence goes on from OY282406.1 coordinate 4,221,115, forward strand.
CATTTTGGAATTATCTACTTTTCCACTCGCCGCTGCGAAGGCGCATTCAAAACAGTAAGTTCCTATACAGAATCTGATGCGCTGAGCTTGGCGTGGGTCGTGATCCTGCTGCAGTGAGCCTCAATGCCAGCACACCTTGCGCTATCATGCGTCGTCTATATGGACCTTAAGATCCTGCAAAGTTACACACACGCAGTGGCGCGTGTCCGATTGTATTATTAACGACGCGTACAGTAAGCGCCGTCAATCTATTCTGGACACACTATCATAGTCCAGGAGATAAACATCAGCAACATTATGCCAAAAGTAAACGACCACATTTCTTTACTGTTGCAACAGTAAAGAAATGTGGCCGTTTACTTTTGGCATAATCAGTTTAGAGTTCCTAAACAGACTATACTTAGATTTTTTGTGCTTGAGGTTTTTTTACGAAACGAGGGTATTAAGAAAAAACTTGTGCAGACTAGAGTCACTGACATACTCGTAACTCATAGCTTAGATAAGTTAATCTGCAATATAGCTTGCAAAACAGATAACCGAAAAAAAGTACTCCACCTTTTAAAAGGCAAAGCCCTAAAGGCAAAGTCGTTTGGGTAAAGGCAATTTTTCCTTGCTGACTGGGCTAACTAAAAATGTATTAGTTATTTATGCTTTCAGTCAGTTGGCAGTATCTCACTGCGATATATAAATAAGTTTTTAACTTTTCAGTATAATATTATTGTGTTAATAAGATACATTACCTACTCTAAGTTTTTGGACTACACTATATTAGGTTGTTTTGTGTTATTTTATATGGCGATCACTATCAGGTGGATGGATGGGTTATTGGTAATTTGCTCATATAGTATGTAATCTAGGTTTAATAGCAGTTTTATGTGAATATAGATTGATGACTGGCAATTAATTAAAATGTTTTGATTACTTTGCGAAACAATGTTTTATGTTGCAGTTTTAGAACGTTTGCTCATTTTGAGGAAATATACTCTGTATTTACCGAAACAATAAAAAAGTAATATTATTTTCAACCTACACATAATTTTATTAATGCAACAGTTTCTACCTTTGAAAAATTCAACATCGTCAAAAAAACGCTACATAAATTGTATCAATCCATTCACCTACATAGAAGTTGAAGTATAGCTTATAGAAAATTTTCAGTTTTGAGTTATGAAATTTTAATGAGATCGCAAGAGAGATTAAGAGTCAGAAAGTCATTTCCCGGTAAAGCAGAGCGCAAAAAAAGGATTGCCTCGGTCGTACAGTTTGTTGAAATTTGGCCACGAAAAGCGAGTAAATACCTATTGTGTTTTTAATTCTTTTAAATTTACCTGATACAAAGGTACAAACCTACTACGGGTAAATTGTACACTGGGTGTTTCGGGAAGTTTTAGCGAAGTTAGAGAAGCATATGGGATGCTTAACTTGAATGTTCTTTAACTCTTCCGACATTACAATTTTAAATAGAAATATCGACGGCCAACACTTTATTCTGAAAGGAATTTTTTCGTCATTACAATTTTAAAATGGAAAACTCGAAGAATAAGGCGTTTAAAGGAGAATTCTACTTAGCTTCTCTTGAAAAAATCTGTTATTTTCAATTTATTTGGGGCCGATAGGTTACTTTAGGTAATTTGCGCGTATCTTAGAACCGAGCACCTGCTCTAAAATTTGGTGAAGGTAAGTACAGAAAATGGACCATGAACGTGCACTATCATTATAGATATAGACACCAAAACTATGTCTTTAAAAAATTCAAATGCCACAAAAATTATGAAATATTATTATGGCCTATTATTATGGTCTATTGTTTTAAAAAAATCTTTATGATTATTTAAATTTTCAGGCCATTTACAAATCTTCGAACGGTGCCGTATTATGCATTGAAAGTTTTTTTTTACCCTCAATTGGTAAGCCCTGAACCAAATCGCCTTTTTCGTGGCCTCCTCCACAAACCGGTACGTATCTCTTGGAGGGCAATCGAAACGTTTCGCTTTCGGGTGCATGCCGCTTACCGACATTTCGTTTGTTTTTGTAGTTTTTTGTGTAATTTTTGCGAGGGCTCGTTATGTTTTCGGTTTGTGAACCATCACAGATAGAAGCTGAAGAGGTTGAGTGGAAACTTTGAGAAAATAAATCTATGTAGTAAACACATTTTTGAAAAAAATATCAGTGATAAAAGGAAGGGGTTGTAAGACCTGGTGAGGTAACATTATTAAAATTTTTGCTCTTTTTTTTAAATAAGAAAACACATACACTTCTAAGCTTGATTTCACTTTTCATCAATTCCATTCGCTATATTTTTCTTGGCAGAAGCCTTTTGAAGCGTTAAGGCCGCATTTATATGTATATTAACGATTTTTTTCCTTTTTTCTTATTTTTAATATTATTTTAATGTGCAGTGAAGTATACTTACCTTATTAATTTAAAAATGTCAGATAATTACAGGATACAAGAAACCTTCACACGTGTTAATGCAAAAGGAACATATTATAAGCAAAAGCATGTTTAAACCCAATAGTCTAACTTTCCAAGCTCAACAAATGTTAACTAATAAACTAACAGTGTCGCTGTGTTGCACTATAGCGTTCTCACACACTGTCGCTTGCACATTTGTTTAAATTGCATTTGCATGTGCAAAGTTAGGTAAGGTCTGTTAGCCAGTGCGATGCGATAGCTGTGACTTGCTTTATTACTTGTTTAGTTGGTACTTTGATTAGTAAATTTCAATATTATTAAACAAATTGAAGCCAAAGTCACAGAAAATACGTATACAGGGTGGCAGTTTAAGATTCGTATAGTTCGTATAGTCGTTTCTATACTTATTAGGTTTTTTTTATTTATAAAAATTGCATATGATATGAAATTCCAAGCCAGTAAGTTTTTCTGTTTCAATAAAACAGAGTTATTTAGTGAAAGATAGTTCTTAATTCATTGTTATTACAGTCAACTACTCTATTAGAGATAATGATGCAATCATAATACAAAATATTTCCTAAATCTCTAACTGTTGCCTTTACTGGACAACCATCTTAACCTCCCTAGCATAGTGTCAAGCGTGGGCGGGGATTCGTGATGCGTGCACGCAGATTAAATTGCATTAATGCAACACACCGGCCATATTTACGTGTCCGTAGGTGTCTCGTCTATCTTATCTATGGTTGCGTTATTAGACTACAATATCTCGTTAGATTTTATGGCGCTCAGATCAACGACAAAAAGTTTGATTGCATTAAGTTCTTGTTTGCTAAGCCGCTACATGAATTTGTATCTAATTATGACAAGTTATTTTAGGGCTTACTATTTCTGTAGACCTGGCGAAAATTTTGAATTTTTTTGAGTGTTAATTTTTTGTTGTTCATGTCAAATTGTACTCAACGGGCAGTCTTGGTTTGTTTAAGTTTCAGAGCACTCACTTGCAGGATACGTTCCAGATTATCAGGTCCCCTTGTCATGAAACTGACCTATGGTTAATGTCTTGATTTATTGAGATTAAATTAAACTTCCTATTGACATGTTTTATTATGAGCTTTAAACTTGTTTTTTAACTTGGTTTAATTGGTTTTACCTATTGGTAAGCGTATTTAACTTCACATTTAAGAAAAGTAGGTAGACTATTCTGTTGTTAACTTATATTGTCCCGATTGCTGGATTTGCTGTGGCACGGGTCTCTTGTTAAACCTTGAAAAGGTTAAACTCTAACCATACACACAGCTATGTCCTGATTTGTGAAGTTTGCTGGGCTAGGTACTTTACAATACCAGTGTCAGAAACAATTAAGTCTAAAATACATTGTAAGACCTCTAACATTTATTAACAACTGCCATCTGGTGAAAACAACGGTCACCAGCTGCTTAACACGAAACACGGTAATGGCGAAGTACATCCCACTAACAGTTAAACCCATCCAGGTTATTACCCTATTTGTAGTCAGTTAACCTGCGTGATCGTTGCGGCCACGCACGTCGCACTGAACAACGATCGAATCTTGAATATTCTGTTCAGACTATCTTAAGAACATTCTGAAGACATACATTGCACACAGATACTCAATAATCCGTTATTCAAACAACGCAGTTGCATACTGGCATCAGTGAACATACTGCTAGGATGCGTTGGTGAGATTAGAAATGAGAACGGGGGCTTTTCGTATATAGGTATTTTCAAGCTTCAATTCGCACTCCATGCGTGAAGTAAGATTAACATAAAAAAAAACTGGTCATTTTAAACAACTTTTTCTAGAAAACAAAGAATAAAATAATTATAATGTTGGTATTGTCCATTTGAATATTAGATAAAATATTGGATAAAATAATAATAATAATAACACGGTCATCTGGCCCCAAACTAGGATTCTCTGTATCTTGGGAACCAGAGACTGAATTACATACACAGATACTTTTGAATACATACATATATAGATATAATACACCCAGACTCAGAGCAAACAATTCTGCTCATCACAGAAAAGTTTGCCCTGTGTGGGGATCGAACCCACGACTCTCGGATCAGAGGTCAGGATCGCTAACCACTTAGCCACCGAGTCAAAACTGCCTACCTGTATATCTTTTTTTCATGTATATTTTTATATTTTCCTGTTTACATTGTACAATAAAGTGTTTTTGTTCATTCATAGGATAAAGAGCCACTACATACCAAAAGCTACATATCCCCAGAAATGGACCCACAGACGGAGCCGGGCTGCAAACATCTTCAAATTGTTGATTGGCCTCCGAGACATCGCCTATTTGATTTGTACACATCGTCTCATTCGTCATTTTGCATCTATATAGAGCTGACAGTATCACAAAACCTAAGCAAATGTTTCGCCAATAATGTATAACTTCGAGAAAATAAAAATCTTATGTCTTATCGGGAGCCTGGTTGTTCCATTCCCTCAAATATGGTTGAGGGGACCGATGGATGACGCTGAAATTACTATAATAATTAATCAAAATAACTACGAATCGTTTCAGTTATTCATTGTCAGCCAACAGAAGTCCACTGGTGGCCTCCAAAAGCCTCCCTAAGGATCCACACCGACCGGTCTCGCGCTGTCTGCGTCCAGTGGCTTCCCGCAACCTTCACTAGGTCATCGGTCCACCGAGTGAAAAGCCTGCCTACTCTACGTCTTATTTTTGGTTACTTTTTATCAACTATCACAACTTTATTTTGATTGTTTATTTACTTACTTAGTATAAAACACCTCCCATCACAAAAACTTATATGTATTAAAATTTTTAAAGTTCATTCTATTGTTAATTGTTATTAAAATGTTTATAATAGATCGCAGCATGATTACTAAGGACTTGATTGTTGAAGATTTTCACAATCGAGTTAAAATTCAAAGTTTAGTAAAAAAAGAACTAATTTTAATGAATTTCTGTACACTTTACTCCACACCTTAAAAACCTTACCAACACATCTACTACGATAAAATAACCTATCAACAAAGCAATATCAACAGCTCTATATATTTATTTCTGTACTTCAACAATACGTCTTGGTTGGTAATAAGCGATCAAATACGTGAGATTTGCTACGTTCTCCGAACAACCCTTCAACTGTAGCTTTGTGTGTGTGTCCGTCTTATCTGTCTGCCCGTGTTCTGATGTAAAATGTTCATGTCATCGCCTTTAGAACGATGAAAATAAGCCATAATACAAAGAATATGAATAAGAAATAATTCTTATAACTTAATCGCTCCGACATGGCTTAACGACTGCCATCAAGTGACAGCAGCCAGCACCAAAGGCTTAACTTGGCCCCCGTATGTGGAGTATGGCCTGACCTTTTCGAGTTATGGGAAGAGACCCGTGCCCTTGTAGTGGGGTTATTAACGAATCACTCATTTCGTAACCACTCTGTTTTTTTCTACCTTTTCCCTTGACCTCATCCCACCTTAATGATGTAGTTTGGCTCGCGCCAAAATTAACGCATTAGGACATAGTCATGTTTAAAAAGAACTTAATATTTTTTCTTGTAATCCTATCAGTCTTACCTTAGTTCTAGAATTTGAACTTTACTTTATTTACGTACAATACAACTTTTATTTGTTTATGGCCAAAATAAACGCAAGATTTCCATTATTGTGCAACATAATGAAGAAGTGGCTGTCTTATGTGCATATCGCTGTTTAAACATATGCTGTTTAAACATGTTAAGTGGAAAGATTAAGATAATAAGAGCTACACAGAAGGACATAGTCGGTATTTATTTTGATCCTGAAACCTATCATAATTTTTCGGCCTCATAACACCATATCGGATGATTTTTTAAATTCTTTTGAAAATGATTCAGAAAATGCCCGACCACGAACCAAACCAACTTCTACAAAGTTAGAGCCTAGAATTGAAGTTGCGACATCCTAATGTGAACAGGCTATCCACTGAGCCACGTAGGAGTTAGATACCAAAACGTTCCCTCCATGCCAAAAATTATGAACTTACAAATCATATAAACCCACATGCAATAGTAGTTGAAGTAGGTACCACCTAAATCCAATGGTCCTAGTCGTAGCGACCGGACGCTGTTGGAAAGTTGTTAGAGCAGGAGAAACTCGGATTAGGGACGACGTCTGTCCAGACAGTTCGGCAGACTTAGTTTGTGTGTTAGTGTGTAAGCTTTTGCATAGGTACTACTTGAGTTGTTCATCTTTGACTTTGACTACGAATTCTAAATTCATTTTCACAGAGAGTTGTGTATTGTGTACATACAATTTTAACATCCTTTAAGGATACTTAAGTACTTTTACGTTTAAAATTTGGTATAACTTTTAACATTACATATTTTAATATACAGGGTAGCGATTTTTTTATAACATAGTAACACCTGGTTGTACAAAAATATGTTGATTCTATCTATGAAACAGAAATCTTGTTTTTGGACTTTCCACACGAAATTAAAACAACAGATCGTGTTTTAAAAAATAGTCAACTTGTTTTTGTGACTGAGTCGTTGAGCAAAAGTGGTTCAGATTATATCTATAGATATAATCGATGATATAATAATCGGTGTGAAAAAAACACACCCGAATCTAAAACAAAGGGTTTCAATCATTAAACTATTTTTTTGCCCTCTAAAATCTGAAAAAAGAAGTTGCAGAAGATGCAAAATTAGCAGATGTGGCTGATCAATTTGTATGAAAAGTTCAGATTTATTTTTCGAATTTTGTATAGTTTTCATTGGAAAAATTGTTTAGTTTCATGAGTAGAACACCCCGTTAAAGTTTCTGAGTGAACTTTTACCCTGTATACTAAAATAATGTAAAAATTATGCCAAAATATCAAATCTAAGTAAAGTTGCTGCTTAATCAATAATCATAATTTTATATTTCTCCAAAACATTAGCCTTCTTCTGAGTAGTTGGGTAAAAAAAGGATTCCTTCGAGCCGGATTTGAACCAGCGACCTATGGATGACAGTTTCACCAGCTACAGTCCACCGCTCTACCAACTGAGCTATCGAAGGCTTGCACATTACGCCCAAATTAATTAAAACAACACATCTGCCACCTGCACAATCACTAAGTTATCAAAAAAGTGACCCGTAATGTCAACCAACAGATTTAATCGCATATCTTCATTATTTAATTGTTACACACTATCTTACGATATTTCGATGTTGCAAGGCCAGGTTTATCAAACAAACGTAGACTGTTGTTAAGATTAATTTAATTTTACTTTGCTTTACATATTAGTATTAAAAGCGAAGGGCAGACTTTTATTTAAATGAAAAATAATTGTGTTAAATTATGAAGTTAAAACTTAATGCGAACTTAAATCTTGTAAAACTTGCTTCATACTTGCTGAGAGCAAGATTTTTTTCCATTGGAGATTCCATAGATAGTGCATAGTTTTTACGATTTAAGGCACATTTTATCATATGGGTGGGTTCCTTCTGAGAGTGTGGCTGGTCCAGGTCCACAAACCCACAAGGGACCCCCACAATGGAAGGGAAAACGTGGCCGTCCCAAACAGTACTGGCGGCGCTCTGTGGCAGCTGATTTAAAGAAGATCGGGCTATCATGGCCCGAAGTGAAGTGCGTAGCCCAAGACAGAACGCAATGGCCCTCTGCCCCACCTAGGGGACCCAGGACATGAAATCAAGTAAGTCATATCATAACCATAAGTCTTGTAGAATTGTGAAGATTTATAACATGTTTTTTTATATATTTATCTCCCGTCCGGGACTTTCCCCAACATCTTAAGTTACAAAAAACAATCAGGAATCACATTTCTACCGTACACTTACCTTTATTACATACTCCCAAAAAACCGTCATAAAGAACCTTGAGGCCAGTAATCAATACATATTTGGGATTGAAGTGATATTCAATACGTCAAAGTCGAGGGGTGCAATGGTAAAACTATGGTTGAAAAATAATAGTGTACGAGATTCATACCCGTAATGTAAGACAAACAAAATATGAGTGAGACGCTTCTTTGAAAATACTTAAAAACATCCCAAAACAATAATTAACATAGGTATTTAATAATATTTCATACCACTTCGCAAGTGAATTTTCATATCGACTGGATGAAATCGATAAGGCCGCCGTTACACTTTTTTAGTTTAATTAGCCTTTATGTTTGAAATGTATTTTTACGTTGGTGTGCAATAAAGTCTTTTTACTTACTACTGCAAAAGTGAATAATAATGTTTTTTTTCGGATGTATCATGTACATCATGTACAGGGTGAATATTTTATTTGAAAATGCTACCCGTGAAGCTGATCATCTTTCCCCAAGCAACCAGAGGAAAGTTACTTCTTACTACAGTTTTCAGTTATTCTCCAAAGTAGACTTGTGTATGTATTGTATTAATGTACGTCCGTGCCATTGTTACCGCCTGTAGCCGAAACTACTTGCTAGATTTTTTTCAAAGTTTCGCTAGATTTGTATTTATTCCTAGATATACATAGTTAGTGTATTTTTTTTAATTGGTAAAGTTATCAAAGTGATTAAATACACGTAGAAATCCTAATTGACACCATCTTCAATACTTACATGTAGTACCTACAAATAAAATACACGTTCAAACGCATCTATCGATAAGAAAATCCATATATCCGTACATATCCGGTACGCGTCTCCTAATTCGGATACACGTCGGATGAAGATAAGCGTGTCCGCTGGATCTGTATCGGACTTGTTAATAAACTGTGGAGATGTGCGAACGAATCGTTACGTGTGGTTGTGGAGTTAGGAAAATATTAGAGTAGGCAAAAAAGAAGACAATTTCGCGCATCCTTTTGGCACCAATACTTTTTACACAGTAACGTCCGTCACTGATTAAAACTATAGAAACTCCTTGGTGTTAGAAAAGAAAGTCTTAGTAGGTAAAACTTGGAGCTTCTGGTAAAAGAGCTTCTGGTACTGGCAGAATTGATATGGCTCTATTGATATTAATAGGTAACTCTGTACCTTGGAGATAATCGGATAATTGTGCCAAAAGATAAGACGAAGAACATTGAAATTAAAATTATATAAAGAAAGATTTTGGACCTTTACAACAGTCAAAGAGAGAGGAACAGGAACAGAGAAAGGAAAACATAGAAGAGCTTTCACAGAACAAATAAAAGAGACAGCATATCGTGTATCAAAAACCTAATCTGCAGACAATAGCTAGATTATAATAGAAATCGCTCCACCGCTGACTACACCTCTGCTCTTAAGATTAAAAAGAAGCTCATTTGAAGTCCCTAAAATACTATCTCCAATTTTCATAGCTCCCTGTCCATACTCCACGAATTCAATTTCCGCGGCCGGAGTATTATTGATACGTTATAGACGCTCCGCTAATGTGTTTTAAATGTGTGTTTCGTGATGGTCCTGTCCTGAAGTTAGGTCCATGGTGCAAAGTTTCTCTTGGGAAAATCACAGTTAGGTTTAGGACATTATTCTGATAATTTTCTAGAATACAGGTTAGTGCTTTTCTGATTTTAATAGGTAGAGGTTGGAAAGCAGCGCTTATTAAAGTGTTGATTGATACATTAATAAAAATCAAAGTATAGTAAGAAAACATAAGAGATATCATATTGTTTAGGAAAAGGTCATGGTAGAATTTTGACTTGTGAATCTGTGAACTGGACAAAATTACGTGTAAATAAATTAATCATGAAAAGTCGATCGAATAAAATGGATAAAAGGTAACGTATGAGCTGCCATTAAAATGATATGTATGCTATTGGCTCAAAGTACAATTTCAGTAAGCCTCTAGGACTGACTCGGTGGCTAAGTGGTTAGCGATCCTGACCTCTGATCCGAGAGTCGTGGGTTCGATCCCCACACAGGGCAAACTTTTCTGTGATGAGCAGAATTGTTTGCTCTGAGTCTGGGTGTATTATGTCTATATATGTATGTATTTAAAAGTATATGTGTATGTATATCAGTCTCTGGTTCCCAAGATACAGGGAATCCTAGTTTGGGGCCAGATGACCGTGTGTGATTTGTCCCAGATATTATTATTATTATTATTATTTTCAAATATTATTAGCTAAACAGCAGGAAGTCTTTCGTTGACAATTATGGTATCGCATTGTATATTTAACATATCATTGTGCGGCATTAATATTTTAACTTAAACAATTTGACTAACAGTTCACAATCTGTTATTTCCACAATTGCCTATAAACACATTATTAAGAGAGCTATGACAATCTGCGTAGCTATACATGACACAATTCTAATCCCATTCCCGCACAATGCGCCATACATTTAAATAAGAACCTTCTGCACCTCTCTGTCATCTCAATGGAGAAAGAGAGAGATGTACGATAGGACTTGGGACACAATCGGTTTCATGTGTAGATAATTGTCGAATACAGATGTCGCAGAACCCGATAGGGATTAAATATAACGAGGGACGCACTATAATTATACGGGTTTCGCTGTGGTACAAGTTGGAATCTGAATATTTGTATAAGAATTCATATTGGACCTTGTTAGGTAAAAACAAAATTAAAAAATATGATAGATAAAAAATGCTGAAAAAAAATAACGTTTACTCTTCCAATTTGAATTAAACCGAAGGATGTTGTCGAGACGAAAGCTAATATAATCTAGGTAGAATAGCTCTTAACCGGATCCAAAGGCGAGCTAGGTACGTATATATGAATAAATAAAGTACTTACTATATCAGAATAAATACAGTGTATGAAATCTTAGCAAATGGACTATAAGTCAATCTAGCAAGTTTTAATATATCAGAGGCAAAAGAAAACAAAAATATCGAAGGTAGAAAAAAATAGTATAAAAAAATCCTACTAGCGTTAAATGCACTGGACTCAATTACGCTAAAAGATAGTCAATTTCATCAATAAACATTATTGAGCTATTCAGATCGACACGTATCATCACTCACAGTACAATGACAAATAGAGAAATGAGCAAATTTCTTCCAATAGCTTATCGCTTGCACCACACAGCACCACAAGCCGTGTATTACACACGTAGCCGGCAACCGTGATAGATCCCGTGATCGAGTTTAAGCCTATCACACACGTAGACTAATCCGAGGATAAATCCGCAAATATTGGTCGCGCTTCGAATTTGAATCTGACGTTTGTTTGTACCTGCTGTATTGGTCGGATTATAATGTTTAGTGGTTGAATTCAAACAGGCTTTTAAATTTTTAACTATCGTTTTGTTTGTCCATAGTATTGTGGCTTTTTACAATATTTAGCTTGGACGTGTGTTAATGCTACTACTATCTAACTATCTTTTTCATTAAATGTCGTAAAGTAAAATTTTCCGACCAAATTGGTAGAGTTCCGTACAAATTGGCAGACTGTTACAGTTGTTTACTCTTTGTGCTTTTCTTTTCTAATAATCATCTACATCTTCATCAGCCCATATTCTTATATTTTCTACTGCTAAACATAGACCTTCCGAACTTATACCTTTAGCTATGTCATATCCATATGTCATTATCCATTTGTCAACAGACACCTTGTACAAGAAATCGCTCTACTTAACCCGGGGTCCAACACCATTCTTGCCTAAATGCGGTCTCCACTCCATTGTAGTCTGGAGTTGTAGTTTGTCTAGTAGTTGGTTCGTCCCGAATAGTACAAGGTACAGACTGTAAATCTTATCTAAAATCTCAAAGTTCACTTTGCATCGTGTGATATGTAAATGTATGATAATATACGAATAATTTGGCCAACTTTACTCATGACCTCTGACCGGGTTGGGTACTACCGTAGTTCCGAGTTACGTACAGATGTGGCTTTAAAATTAATATGTTTGGATTACATTAGCGTCCTGAAACACATTTGCATCGGATCTTAATAGTTGATGTGATTTGCATGGGTTTAAGCGTTAGTTTTGACTATTTCAGGTGCCTTTACATAAGCATGAGTTTCCTAGCTTACTTGTTTTCAGGTATTTCAAATGAATTTTCAAAAACATCTTACTTACTTTTTATGGAGATGAAGAGATGGGAAGATGAACTGAAGTCCATTGCGGAACAATTGTGGACTAGAACTGTAAAAAATCTAAAGGAGTGGACAGCTTTGGAGGAAGCCTTTGTCCGGTTACCAGTACCTTAAAACTATAATAATATTTTCTGTAATTTATATCAAAAATGTACTAGGTGTAAGGTCTCAAGCAATAAAGGCTTACTTAGATATTTATATTTATGCGTAAATAAAGTTTAATCACATTTTAAATGTATTCTGGAATTAATGTTAATCACAATACAAGACAATGCTATTACATTGCTGATATATTGACCGTGATTACCTATCAATAATTAAGCCTCTGGCATTAATCTCACATGATTGTATGTGATGATGATGCCGAAAGGCAAATAGACATGATATGCTTGCAAATAGAGTCCAGGTGATTCACACCTCAACTATATAAAGTGCTACTTTATTAGTGCCCGATATTTAAGTCAGCGCTTCTACTCCTGATTCTGATCAACTTTCCCCAAGGAACCCATAGTCAAATCGCAAATAAAATTTAGACTCTTCATACAAATCGATCAGCCGAGCGGCCAATTTAGTATGAAGGGTCCAAAAATTTTTTTGCGATTTGACTATAGGATCCTTGGAGAAAGTTGATCAAAATCAGGAGTAGAAGCACTGACTAAAATATCGGGCACTAATAAAGTAGCACCTTATATTTTTGGCATTTCTCATGATCCAGTTCCTTTGCTTACTACTACCATAATACCATAGTTGCAGTAATATTAAATTTGTAATTACCTAACATACATTTTAAGAATTTATGTAAACGTATAGTGTTTTAAAAAAATACGTTAATTAAGTATTTGGTCAGAATCACAGTGCATTGACCGAGAATTTAGCTATGGTAGACTAAGATTTCTAACCAACATTTTTTATAATATGAGGAATACTTTGTTGGGACGTACATATTTACTTATTTGTTTCATCTATTTTAAGTATTATTGTATGTTACTATTTGTGTTCTTCCAATGTTTGTAAAATAAAATAAGATACCGATTAATTACCAATACTTCTTTGTCTTCTTATCGTTTGGTAAAATTCTTTTGTGCTATCACAAGGGACAGACTGTGGTTGCCTGATGTTGCACTTAGTATCACTTGAGGTCGTGTGTTGTTTATTAAGATTTATACTTATATAGGGTGACTTTAAATTAGTTCTTGATACGAAAGGCTATGCATGTCCTCATGATAACGAACAACTTTCCCTAAGGAACCCATAGTCAAATCGCAAAAAAAATGTTGACTCTCCATACAAATCAATGAACTGACCTGCCAAATTAGTATGAAGAGCCCAAAATTTTTTTGCGATTTGACTATGGGTTCCTTAGGGAAAGTTGTTCGTTATCATGAGCACATGCATAGCCTTTCGTATCAAGAACTAATTTAAAGTCACCCTATATACATGTGACATACGATCGTTACACATTTAGTACCTAATCAGATGTGCAGGATTCTTAATGATGTTTTCCTTGACTCTTAAAGCAATCTGTATGTATCACCACTGCTACTATTGCTGCTCGCTCTTCTTATACTTCAATACGTAAATCAGTTTTAGTGGGTTAACTTTCAAGTCCAACCAAACTAACTAAACAGTGTAACATGTAATTACTCACACACCACCATCTGCCATTTATCTGGCTCATAAAGTGGAGTGCGCATTATCGCAGCTACCGACAAAACACTTTATATCTTCCGTATTAAACAATAGAATGGCTAAGTTAAGAGCCAACAAGATGGGTGTGGTCACACTCGCAGCTTGCAGCGGTCTTATTTGAGTTTTATCAGAGATTATTTATTGTCCTTAAAGGTTTTACTCGTAGTTGATCTGTCATTAGTCTAGTTGTTTATCACAAATATACCTTATTTCTTATAACTTTGATAATTTCACGGTTAATTGTGGATTCTACTCATGAAACTAAACAAACTTCCTCACGGAAACCATACGATCGGAACAATTTTTAGGGTTCCGTACCTCAAAAGGAAAAAAAGGAACCCGTATAGCATCACTTCGTTGTCCGTCCGTCTGTCCGTCAGTCTGTCAGTCCGTCTGTCCGTCTATCCGTCTGTCCGTCTGTCTGTCTGTCAAGACCCTTTTTCTCAGGAACGTAGATAGACGTATCATGTTGAAATTTATATCAAATACTTAAGCCTGCAATCCCTTGAAGCTGTGAAAAAATCAAACTTCTATGCCAACGCAATCAAGAGATACGACCGTTTATACCGCATATTTGGACACTCGCATGGGAATCAAAACCGATAGGGTACTTCCCGTATACCTAGAATCATGAAATTTGGCAGGAAGTAATAACTTATAGCACAAGTAAAAGGAAAAGTCCGAAAACCAACAATTTTTAATTACATCATAATTTTTCACAGGTTCAAGAGATTGCAGGCCTGAAAATTTGATATAGAGTTCAAGACATGTGTGATTATGAATTTTTACGAAACCCTCGGTGCGCGAGTCCGACTCGTACTTGGCTGGTTTTTTTGACTAATCAGTTACGTTTATTAACCAACTTTAAATGGAGAGTCATTTTTTTGCTACGATTTTACAGGTTCTTTGGGGAAACTTGTTCAGTTTCACGAGAAGAATAGCCACACTTAACGAGAACGAAACTAATAAAGTGTCACATGTCTACATTTATAATAAAGATCTATGTTATCAAAGATCATGCATACATGTATAATAAAGATCATTATTCACTGAATAAGATTATTCACGTGTAAAATAAAATCACACGTGTATTTCCGCACTCATCTATTGTTATATCCACGATTCAATGAAGAAGTGGGTACAGAATAAACGCTAGCATTTTGACCACACGGCTACACTAAGAAGGCCAATTAATCAGTAGACGGTCTAATGAGCGAATATTTCATTGTCCGGCTCCTTGTGCGATAGAAGGGTTGAGGGCTGCTCCAAACTTTCACATTAAATGCTTCTTATCTTAAACAGTTGACACTGAGACTGTGGTTGAAGTGTTGAGTCATAACACTTAGAATGTTGTGTTTGACATACTTCATAGAACATAATACATATTTTTGTTCTATATGAAGTAGGTTATTCTCATTATAGAAGCAAAACTGCAAAATACTTTTATTGTCAATTCATTGCTAAATGCACAATTCAGTTCTTTAAATTTCGGCTTTATAGGTAGGCAAGTACGACTAAATGATACCTACACTTTATAATTTGGACAACATTTTAGTATCCTGAAAACAATCTTTAAAATTCCTACTTCAAAATAAATTTATTCAAATCAAACCAATTCCATAACGAATCTAAACAACTCGATATCCTTCAGAAACTACCTATATTTAAATAGCCGTGGAGAATCCGTGCTGAGACCGACACAGCATAACTAATGCCTTCAGACACATACGTAAGTAACAGTGTTCATATTATTGCCTATATTATTACTACCCACTATATTATTGGCGTCTGCTTTGGACAACCCTGTCGTCTTGAAACGACGCAACAGTCCGAGAGCCGGTGAAAAATATAATATAATATTTGATTTTGGAATTACATTTTAGATGTTTTTGTTTTGAGAAGTGATAGTGGGGTTATGAGACTACTTTGCTAAGGGTAATGGGACCTATTAGTATGTTTCCTGTTTTTCGATTCTGTATCTTTTCAGATCTTTCTTCAGTTAGTCATACTATACTGATTGTAAATATGACCAAATCTAACATGACACTGTTCATTGGAAGAACTGTCCCCAGGACCCTATGCTTGAATTCAAATCAGTCTTCTGAATATGTGAATTATTGTTTCTGATGATAATGATCACAATCATGACAGCTAAACAGGTCAAGCTATGGGAAAGCTATACAAGGAGATGAGAGCTGCCACACCACAAGAAAAGATTTTAGAAGAAGAGATGAAAACAGCATTATTATGAAATTTTACAAACTATAATTTAAAACAATATACAATAATTAACTAATAATGTTTTTTTTATTATTTCTATTTGATGATCTCTCACATATTATGTTAAGTCGTAATTCTACACAGCCAACAATGTACTAACGTCTACCTTTGGTTCAACTCCGCAAAGCCAATGTGACTTACATAAATAACAGTACAATCCGACGTCTCCTGGCCTAAAAGGGTTGTCTTAATCGAAACATGTCGCCCGCAAAGGGATATTCGAGCCATATGCCTCGCCACGAGATACGGGCCACGGGGGTTGATACGTGTTGGTCCTAGGACCGTTTGGTCACAAAACTGATAAAGTGTAGTAGTAACCTCTGTCTTTCGTACCGTATATTTTTTGAACTTACTTTTCATCTTTTCTCAATTTTTTGCCTAAAACCTGCTAGGAATAAGCCAAGATGCATAAATGTTAAAATTAACTTATATTTCCGGCAAATTAATTTTCGATTTTTCCCCCAATGTTTCCCTCAAAGAGAAGGATTTTTTCTATTTTCGAGGTGAAAATATCACCAAATCAACACACCGCCGCGCCGTCGTCGTGTCATTTCCTTTCCTACCTTAAGCGTCTGTCTTCAAGGTATAAACGGCTATCACTACTAATGGTACCGTAATCAACAAAGAGGAATACCCACCTGGTTAGCACTAGATACAAGTACCTATTTTTCATATTTATTTTATGAGAATATGGCATATCGGGGCACCGGATCGGTCGGTGTGGAAATCCTTGGGGGAGGCCTTTGTCCAGCAGTGGACGTCTTTTAGCTAATGATGATGATGATATATCGCAACAAATTTTAAAAATACATTTTAATCTGATCTTAATATTTTTGTGGTAGTAAATAGATATAATTATATATGTCGTAACTCGTAGTCAGGTTTTCAGGTTAGTTCATTTCGTAACTATCCTCTTTACGGTTTCGACTTCATGACCAAATGGATACTGCACATTGGACACGACCCGTCACGAGGCGACCACGAGCCGAGGCAAGGCAAGGCAGACAAAACATTCGCACACTACGTGCTGATTGGGTAGGTATAGTGAATGTCTTAGTTATTATTGATGCTGCAAATGTTTTGATACTTGAAGACAAAATATAAGAAAAATAAACTTGTTACCTTCGATTCGATAGAACAAAAAGAAGTTCAATTATCTTGATATAAAATTGAGACAATATTATGACTTTTTTTAATGTATTAGAGTTTGAACGGATTTTCTTTGGGCTCGTCATTTCTTCTCACTCCCCAAAAGACTATGGGCCGCAGTGCAATACCGTCTCGATCTATTGAGCACATGAAGCTTCTTCGAGGCTAATTAAGCCTTACCCTCTAGCTAGATGAGCACGGAACTGGACTGAGTTTACAGTTAACTTTAGCCACACTGGCTCAACATTAGGTTGGTACAAGTACAAGTAGTGGTACAAGTACTGGTACAAGTACTGGTACAAGTACTGGTACAAGTACTGGTACAAGTACTGATACAAGTACAAGTACTGGTACAAGTAATGGTAAAAGTAATGGTACAAGTACCGGTACAAGTACTAAGTACAAATAAAAAGGTACCAAAGTACCAAATTTCCAAAGTACCAAATTATCAAAGTACTCGTACAAGTACTCGTCCAGGTACTCGTCCAAGTACTCGTCCAAGTACTCTTCCAAGTACTCTTCCAAATACTCGTCCAAGTACTCGTGCAAGTACTCGTTCAAGTACTCGTCCAAGTACTCGTCCAAGTACTCGTCCAAGTACTCGTCCAAGTACTCGTCCAAGTACTCGTCCAAGTACTTGTGCAAGTACTCGTCCAAGTACTCGTCCAAGTACTCGTCCAAGTACTAGTCCAGGTACTCGTCCAAGTACTCATGCAAGTACTCGTGCAAGTACTCGTGCAAGTATTCGTGCAAGTACTCGAACAAGTACTCGTGCAAGTACTCGTGCAAGTATTCGTGCAAGTACTCGTTCAAGTACTCGTCCAAGTACTCATCCAAGTACTCGTCCAAGTACTAGTCCAGGTACTCGTCCAAGTACTCGTGCAAGTACTCGTGCAAGTACTCGTGCAAGTACTCGTGCAAGTATTCGTGCAAGTACTCGAACAAGTATTCGTGTAAGTACTCGAACAAGTATACGTTCAAGTACTCGCACAAGTACACGTACAAGTACGGTACAAGTACTGGTATAAGTACTGGTACGGGCACTGGTACAGGTACTCGTACAAGTACTGGTATAAGTACTGGTACAAGTACTGGTACAGGTACTGGTACAAGTACTCGTACAGGTACTCGTACAGGTACTCGTACAGATACTCGTACAAGAACTCGTACAAGTACTCGTTCAAGTTCTCGTCCAAGTACTCGTCCAAGTTCTCGTCCAAGTACTATTCCAAGTACTCCTGCAAGTACTAGTCCAAGTACTCGTCCAAGTACTCGTACAAGTACTGGTTCAAGTACAATTACATGTACGCAAACCATTATTAAGTATAGGCTTTTTTTTTTATTCGTGATCCTACTAAATTTAACAAGCTTGCGGAATTCCCTCAACTACACCTTTCAACACGAAAGTAATTACTTTTAAGACTTAATTTCCAATAACTTGTATAGTATATGGTTCACTAATTTAATTTGTGTTTGTTTCTTTACTATTTCTTTTCTTTACTGTTGCAATGATAGATTTTGTTGCTTTTCATAATCATAAGACAAGCAAGTGTTTTCTTTCCTATATGCAAAAACATGAAAGTGGTTAATTTCTACTATAATTAGTAGTAAAACAATATAGTCATTTAATACCGTTCGTTTTCCGAATAAATAAAATAAAATTAACAAGTACAAAGTACAAAATCACAAGTACAAGTACGAAATTACTAGTACAAGCACAAGAACAACAAAAGTAATTTGGTACTTTGCGTAAATGTACTTGTACTTGTGTTTTTGTACTCTGGTAATTTGAAAAATTCTGTATTTTGGTACTTTTGTACTTATATTTGCACTACTACTTATACCAGTACTTGTTTACAAGAAAAAATTGTACTTGTGCTGGTACTTGTATCAGTACCTGTAACATTCCTATACCAGTACCAGTACTAGTACTTATGCTTGTACTAACTTTGGTTTGTACGAGTGCTTGTGCTTTTATACTTCGGTACTTTGGAAATTTGGTACTTTGTTATTTTGGTACTTTGTTATTTTGGTACTTTGGTATTTTGGTACTTTGGTACTTTTGTAATAGTACTTGTACTCGATTTTGTACTAGTACTTACACTAGAACTTGTACTAGTACTTGTTAAAGTACTTGTTCTTGTACTTGTACTAGAACTTGTACTAATACTAGTACTAGTACTTACTAGAACTTGTACTAGTACTTTTACTAGTACTAGTACTTACTAGAACTTGTACTAGTACTTTTACTAGTACTAGTACTTTTACTTACACTTGCACTTGTATCAGTACTTGTACGAGTACTTGTGCTCTAAACAGTATCACAGTTCCCTGCCTAACTAACAAAGCAACTTTGCGTGGACAGGATTTTAAAGGAACAAAAATAATTATATTTTAAGACAAATACCAAACTATGTAAAACTTATAGAGTGTTCTATTTTAATAAATCTGAAAATATACGAGTGCTTGTGCTTTTATACTTCGGTACTTTGGAAATTTGGTACTTTGTTATTTTGGTACTTTGGTATTTTGGTACTTTGGTACTTTTGTAATAGTACTTGTACTCGATTTTGTACTAGTACTTATACTAGAACTTGTACTAGTACTTGTCAAAGTACTTGTTCTTGTACTTGTACTAGAACTTGTACTAATACTAGTACTAGTACTTACTAGAACTTGTACTAGTACTTTTACTAGTACTAGTACTTGCACTTGTACTTGTACTTTTACTTACACTTGCACTTGTATCAGTACTTGTACGAGTACTTGTGCTCTCAACAGTATCACAGTTCCCTGCCTAACTAACAAAACAACTTTGCGTGGACAGGATTTTAAAGGAACAAAAAGAATTATATTTTAAGACAAATACCAAACTATGTAAAACTTATAGTGTTCTATTTTAATAAATCTGAAAATATACGCCTTGTATTCAATTATCGTTGTACCTAGGTAAGTTTATTAGAAATAAATTCATTCACGAATAAGCACAGTACTGATAATGATTTTCTTTACGTTTACTTTCCTATTTTATTAAACGCAAGTTCATATCGCTCCATAGTAAGTTTCATAACCCGTATTAACTCAAGTATCAAAACAGTGTTGTGAGCGTGTAATAATGACCACGGGCTGTTGGAGGTACAAATCTACATATTGGGGTGTGGGCATTTCTTGCATCCCCGTCTGAGATATGTGTCTTAAACCTCCCTTGTCCAAGACTAGGGGTGGCAACAGAACCGCACTTAGAATTAATAGTTTTATTTTAACTAGCACTAAATTAAAATTACTATTTTTTTCTCATTAAAACCTGACAGGTTTCTCTCTGTTTCGCTTTCTGATTCATCATGCAGACAGTATTAGTGGAACTCTTTGCTTATAACTTAGGAGTCTTTGAGACGAAAGTGAATATGAATTATCAGAGTTTCCATGTATCATCCCCGATTACATCTTCGCCTTCCATCAGGTAATAACAGCTTTAGATTTTTTTTTTATCAAACCAACCTTCCGCTTTTCCAGCCTTTATCAGGGTCGCTTTCCGATTTGATCTACTCCACTTTGCTCCACTTGCACGTCCCAGTAAGATTTTACTCTCTTGGATCCATCTTTGCTACGTTTTGCCTATTATTTTTGTGGTAGAAACTGAATAAAAATTTTTTTTACCGAAGAACACTTACAGTCTGTCTTTGTCTGTACAAATATTCTTTAAAAAATGTACATTCATTTTTATACATATTCTCAAACAATTTCCATATCAATATGCTTGCTCTGGAGTTAGACCCAGACAACTTCAACTCACAGTACTCGCTAATTCTATCACCAATTTAAGATAATATTTGTACTGTCCACCTGATATCATTGGTTTTCCTTGAGATTAATTTCCAAATATTTAAAAAAACAGGCTCACTATAAAATTGTATTACTTTTCTAGTTATTATTTTTAGCTCTGCGAGCATCCTTAAAACTATTCGACCCAAGTCCGTCCTCTACATAAATGTTTAAGGTATGCAGATGCGGCCCAGCCGTGATAAGTTAATTCCAACTGGCCGAACCCAACCCGTATCAAAATTATAATACCGCCGAATTGGAATATGTGCCCATCCTCTCTTATTGAAATCTTAATGGTGCCTCTCAGTTATTGCAAAGTTATGTGGGGTGTGTGCTACTGAATATCTCAGGATCAAGAATTAATTGGGACTTGAAAGAGATGGGTACCTAAAACCAGTTTTGTGATTGAGATTTTAGGATTTACCTTAGCTTATGTTTAACTACATAAGTGCTTGTGTAGGAGAATTCTATAAAGTTCATGTCAAAATCAGCAATGTATGATTATTAAAAAATATATGTACCTACCTAAATAAAAAGTTTATTAGAAAACACATGAGTTCAACTTGTTGATAACAATAAGCCGATAATAGGCTAGTCAATTACATTATTTTTCTCATTAGTGCGAATTAATGAAATTATTCCTCAACGAAATCGCGGCGAATTTTTATACACTTCCGGACACATCTATCGGTCCACCTAGCATTAATTTTAGTTTTAATGGACCATATAGCTAAAAATAAATGTTTTATGCAGTTTTGAAGTCGGGACATTAGCAATCTTTTTCGTATGTTATTAGTTCCAAATCCAAACTTAGGCAGAGTCTATAGCTACTTTAAATCCTAGGTGGGCCGATAGATGTGTCCAGAACCGGAAGTGTATTCAAGATATAACCAGACAATTTTTCAGTAAATATAGTAGTATTACTTAAGATTTGAAGAAATAAATATTTATTTAGTTTCTCTTGTTTTCTGTAAAGTTACCTTTTGTGTCATAGAACGTTTTGCTTTATCACCGACGAAATGAATATTCCCATTAAAATTCATTCAATGCCTTGGCTTTTGCTCAATCTAATGAGCCTCGTAGGAACTCCACACATTGCCCATGCTTGCTTCACGATCATCGTCGTACCCTTTGGTGTAAATATAGCGAAACCGCTAAGGTTTAGGTTACATTGCTGCCGACCTGTTACAAAATATGTTTAAGGAAGTGAATAGTGGCATGTATATTCTGCCGTGCTGCTTACGATAAGAGCAGTAAATATATTTTTAAAAGCAGTAACTTCATCCATTTCGTCATTTAATAATGTAAGAACTAATAAATAAGACAATTAAAATAAAAAAATACTGAATCTGAGCTACGCATTTAAAGAAACGTATTTGAAATAATCTAAGGAAACAATTCGGAAAATGCAAAAATGTTACGAAAACTCGAAAGTGTTTCACAGACTTACTGCTCTTATCATAAGCTCGGCAGTATTATGGTTTAGCTAAATAAGGTTCTTATGTGTGGTATTATGTTAGTTAGTTCAAAATGACATACATGGAATCTGACCAACTTGGAGTCTGAGCTCCGTCGCCGAAATCTTATTTATGGTAACTGGGAATTTTCTTCTGTTATATACATTTGATAAACATACATTCGTTTATGGAACAATCAATATTTCATTTGATCGATTAACCTCTGTATCATGAGGTTCAGATCAGATTTATTTTCTCTGTTTAAGGTTCCTCGTTTTCTTAAATACATAAAAATTATAACCGTGGTTACCTATAATTCCATTCCGGAAAAAAAAAGAAGCTGTTCCTACCATACAGACTTGGCGAAACGGCTGACCGAATAAAAATGATAAGTACAAAAAAATGAGTATACAAGATCTATCATAACCAGCTGAAACTATGTAAACTGCGGCTTCTCCTCATGAAACTGAACAACTTTCCCCAAGGATTTTTTTGACTTTTCTTACAAGTCGATCAGTTACTTAGGGAAAGTGGGATCTGCTACTAGCCACTTTTCGGTAAACAAAAAGTCACTCTATATCAATAAATCTCTGTTCCTATCACAATGTCCTCACCACATCTCATAGAAATACAAAATCCGTAGGCGTCGCGTGGGTGCATGAAAGTTCCATACTTATTACTTACGTGGCGATCGCGAATCTCCTGTCCAGTCTTACATGATCTCCACAACTCTTCCGAACACATACATCATGTGGAACTTCATAGGAGATTTCAAAGGTAGGTAGAGGTCAATTTGAAGTGGACAGTTAGCTGATTCAATCCGATACGGTTTCCGTAACGCTCGCAGGATTAATGATGATGCAGAGATGTGTGTTTGTGAAAGTTATTGTTATTTATGAAATAGGAAGCATTAATAGTGGATTTAGATGCAAGGCTTATAAAATTTACAATACGTTATAATATAACAGACTCATGGTTCTGTTTCTAGTCATTTATGGCTAGTATTTCATTGTTTATACAAGATGTAAATATAGTCGTGCGTCATATTTTAATCAGTGCCCCTACTCCTGATTCTTATCAACTTTCTGCAAGGAACCCATAATCAAATCGCAAAAAACTATTTTTGACTCTTCATAATAATTTGACCGTTCGGCTGATCGATTTTTATGATGAGTTTCCCACAGCTGTAATTGAAAACATAAATTAACGCAATAACGCATAAATTAAGCAAACACCCATATTATTGCCTTTATGTTCCGATTTAAATTTTGCAGACCACTATTATTTTTCTTTTACTTTCTGTTAAGGAAGAGCGAGGCTTCCTGATACAGGTATTTTCATACCTACTAGGAAGTCTCAACCATGTTTGTACTAGCTGTAAGACTTAAAAAAGGAGAATAAACATTTTTTCATTTTCATTTTTCATTGCCTGTTTCTGTTCTACATAAAACCCTCATTGAAATGCAATACAAAACTCTAAGATATTCCAATGTATCAAGCGTTTAACTAAACTGATGATGGGTTAACTCCTCACCCCTCCCCTCTCCCCTCCTCCCTCCTGGTCCCAGAAGTTGGGGCCACATGTGCGACTAATACCCGGACATTTGTCAGTCTGTAATTGCGAAGTGATTCTACTTTCCTTGTCCCTTACTTAATGTTACTTTGGTCTATAGTTTTGGTAAGGCCTGTGGCCTGTGTATTGAAAGCTATGAATTTTAGGTCTTTTTTGGGTGCACTTTGGGTGCTCATTTTGGGTGCACAAAGATTATTATGAGAGTTATTTATTTTAATTTGCAGTTTAGAAGGAAGCATAATTTCCTTATTGAAGCTAAATTATGTTATTTGCAACACAGAAGGCTATATTGACATGTCGAATTTAGTTTTTCTGAAATTAAGGTTTAATGGTATTATTCAAGAGGAATACCTAGATCTTACTTATAAGCAATATGTTTTTTTTACCTCTGTTAAACCAAAATGATTGATAAATCGTCTTATCAAATGAAATGATAATACCAATTTCGGGAACAACATTATAAAATTTTAAGTATAGCATCGCTCAAGATGCACTGTTGACTTTATTGTAAGCACAACTGCTTTAACTTGGTACCTATGTGATTTGTTTCTCGAAGTCATTCAATCTTTCTTAGTTTAAGAGACACTTTGAAACAGACACAATGTTTGAATGTTTACAACATATATCGTCCCTACTGCAGGGGCACGGGTCTCTTCCCATACCTCGAGAAGGTTAGGCCATACTCCACACACGGGGGCCAAGTTCGGATTGGTGGAATGTTACTGTAATTTAATACATGGAAAAAAGAATTGCAAGTTTTATAGCGCCAAGAGATTCTGATGTCTTACATTTGTTTTATGCAGAATCAATATTTTTATAACGCAAGTTTCGACTCGCACAAAAATAATGTCATTCTTTGCATCTTTTTCAAGAAACTTACATTCTCCATTGAATAAATATTTCATAGTGCTATATTTTCTTGAGTGAAAGAAATCGTTTTTACCATGTATCTTTTAATTGGATTAACGATAACGATTAACGTTTAATTGGAATTAAACATAACTAAAAACTTTCATCTCAAAAACGACGAGTGGAACCGCATTGCAACATTATACAACCTTAAGTTTGAGCAAAGGAGTAGGGCAAACATTGATCATTATAATAAATAGAAGCCTCTGTTAACGGGTCTTGCACCTATTTGTTTATTCAATGAAGGTCTTGTCGATGGAACAATATCCAAGTGACCATTTAACCATATCCAATATCAATATCCTTTACTTGTTTCATGTAATTTATTCTGGATCTTTCTCTTCCCCCTCTTCCCTCTTTGGTTATAATCTGTATTTTTACCTAACATTGCACTACACTAAATTTACCATATTTAAAATAAATCAGAACAGAACAGCTCGCTAAATTAACAAATTTAATTTATTTTATCTATAATGCAACAAAATAAACCCACGTTCAAATCAATTTTACCCAAACAAATACGTCATGAAAAATGCTGACGGCATAGTAAACTGCAGTGTTGAATCAAAAATGGCCGCTGAACAGTCAGCATAATTCGTTGTTTACTCAGCATACGTTTTGTTTACTTGTTGAGGTTGAGTCGATGCTTTTTTGTGTACAGTACTCACTCGTTATTGTTTGGTTACCCTTATTTGCGGGTGTTTGTGTTTAATTGGATATATGTGGACTCATTAGAAGTCTTTGGTTTAAGCTTAAAACTGTTGTTTATGAAATATTACGAATATTTGTTAATTAATACGGCGAGGATTGGCCATTGGAATAAATGCCAGAAAGTTGTCGAGGCCACGGCTGACCTAGAACAAAAAGAAAGAAAGTAAGAACGAAACCCATTTATTCCAAACACAAAACACATACATACATTATTTATTACAAAAGAAGAAGATGTGGGAATGAACTGGAATGGTTCTACAGGAGATATCAAGGGGTGCCCAGAGGGTACAATGGTTTTTGTATTATGGCTTAGAAGAAATCACAAAAATGAACTGTCCATACAAATTTGACCAATACATTCTGTACAAAATCCAATAAATTGTAAACAATCTAGGCCATGCATCAAAACAATTTGTATTTTAGAATAGAAAATATAAAAGTTCTGAAATGAATAACACACGGTCATCCAACCCCGAACTAGTGTTTCCTATATTATAAATACGCATTAAAATATACGAGTATTACACGGAGGCACAGGGCAAAAAAAACTGCTCATCAAAAAAAATCCATGGATGAAAAACGTTTGTTTTTGATGTTTGTTACTCAATAATACAAAAACCGTTAAACTGATTTTCATGAAATACGAAAAATACGGATACGAAGTCAAAGTCAAAATATGATTATTGGAAGTAGATAGCATTTTTAATTTTTTGCAGGTTTTTTTTTATCTACCTAATACGAAGTTCCTACCACTAGGAACTTGTATACTATACCTAACCTTTCGGGAAGTTTGTGGAGAGAGAAGAAACGTCGGGTCGTAAAGAAACTCCCTCCAACACATTTTTTTCCTATTCATTTCATTTTCAAGTCTAAGCAAAAGATATAAATTTCACAATACTATCCATTTTAACATGATACCCTGTATTGTATCTTAGTATTAATGTTCAATTAGACATATAGAACGCGAGCCTATCATCTGAAAGAAAAGCGATCCCGCGTGTCTCCTAATGTTCATAATTAAGCCGGCAGTCGTACTGTAATTTGGTAGAAAATGCTGCGCACGCGACTGCTGACAATAGATCTATATTGTTGCGGCCTATAATAAAGGTAATGTGTACTTGCATGTAATAGAATCAATATGACATAATGGGTAGGTTTTGATGGAAGACATCGAAGAAAACGTAAATGTCTTTTGGAATGAGGAAATCGGTAGTTCTGACTTTGTTCCTTTAGAAGTCGATAAACTCTACCGTAGCTGGAGAAATAATCTTAATTATTTTTTAAACAAATAAATAAATTATCACGGAAATATTTTCCCTAGATGGGAATCAAACGGCCCTGGGATCAGTCGAAAGCGTTCATTACTGAGCCACTCACCGTTTTAAACACCCTTTAAAACCATCATAACATGACGTCGTCCAAATACTAATTGCTTAGTATTTTTTTTTTATTATATCCTTAATATTGCACATTCGAATTGCACCAATTACGATTTTGAGATGCAATTAATTTAAGCAATTGAAAGTTTTTGATGGGCAAACAATACTGGTCGTGAACGATGCTATAAATTTGACGTGGGCAATTAAAAACTTTGAGTCAAGAGTGAGCGACGACGAGGTACATTCGTTACGAACAAATTTTTTTAAATTTATTTTTTAGGCAGAATTGCTGAGCTTCGAGTTGCTTCCCGATCAAATTTTTCAGATAAAGCTCTAACTTGAAGAGGTCGTGGCTTGTGGTCGCGTCGATCACGTAGGTTAACTGAGTACAGACAGACACGGTCATAACATGGATGGGTTTGACTGTTAGTGACATTTACCTCGACCGTTTCTGTGCTTCGCAAGGCACTTAAGCCGTTGGTACCGGCTGCTATCGCTAGATAGCAGTCGTTAAGCCATGTCGGAAAGCTTACAGGCCGCTTGAAAATTTCTGACACTGGGGTTGGCCACTAGCCCCACAACCTCCACCAATCCGGACTTAGCCCCCGTGTGTGGAGTATAACCTAACCTTCCCGAGGTATGGGGAGCGACCCGTGCCCCTGCATGGTTTGTTAACACACAGCGCTAATTTATGTAATTTTTAAGACGAAGGCTTTTTGGCATGCCTATCGGGAGGGTTGTATTCAAAAGTGGACTAATACATACTAATGTTGATAAATGTATTCTTACACGTTTTTTAAATCATAAGCCATCAGTGCATGGTAATGTTGATGACGATGATGTTGTCGAAATCATTATTTTATTTATGTAGATGCTTTACGCTATCTTTTAAATTTTCTTTTATCTACCAAGGACAAAGTTCCTACAACATGGATCTTACATTCTTTATGACACCAAGTTACATACAATTAAGTGTCAGGTAAATCGACATACCTAGTCACCTACTTTCATTTTGGATAATTAGTCTTCTTTTAATAAATTGCTATATTTTGGTACGAATTTTATGCCGAATTCGCAAATGATGCCATAGAGCTGTTCTAAATTTTTAAAGATAAGTTATGACTTCCAACCATAGATAATATCCGATGGCATTTATAACGTAAATGGCGTCCACTCATTTGGGAATGACTTGCGATATTTGCCCGCATGTGGGGTCTGACATAGAACGTAACGTGGAGCAACTGATAAATATAGAACACCATTCAATATAAGTTTTTAATAGTCTGTTTCATAAAAAAATAAAAAAAGAGAAAAAATTGAAAAAAAGATTGGTAAAAAGAAATTGTGATTTGGCTTTATAATCTTGGTAAAGATTTAAGCTAGTTCTATGAACGGTGAAAAACTAGATTTCAAATCAGCTAATCTTGGCTACAAAGATGCAAGGAAACATATTTTACTGATTTGGAAATTTTATGATTACCTTCGTATTATTCTTGTAGAGCACCTCACGGTAACACAAATTTTTTTTAATGTTATCGTTTTTTGGATTCTATAAGTGCTAGACATTCGATCCCCATCAAAATCTCAAGTTAAAGCATTAGTTGGGATTTTAACCCATTGGTCAAATAAGCTGTTGTCTTTTTCAGCGGTTGGTATTTTGAGCCATTGGTCATACGGTGTTGGTATTATGAATGCTGGTCAAACGACTATTGACATTAAGTGTCAGCTCCACGGCGAAGGGAATCTTTAGTACATTCTCTGCGTCAATCACTTTCTGACTTTATAGCAGACAAACAGTGTCAACTCACAATGTCAGTCAACTCACAATAGATTTGATTTTTGTAAATAAAAACCACAGTCAACTATGATCTACAACTTTTTTCAGTTTCCCATACTAGTGAATCAAGAATTTGTATGGAAACTGAAAACAAAAGTTATAGGTCGGATTTTTTTAAATATTTTTCCTGTATTCTATACTTGATTCTGAGTAACCCCTTAAAATCTCAAACGCACTTTTTTTAATACCCTCCCTGTATATAATTTATCTCCGAGTTAGCGGCGTCATTTTCTGTCACTGTATTCTGACAGATGCAAAAAGTATATAACCGGCGTAACATACAGATTTACGTTCTAAGTCTGTGCTCTTCGTACATCTGTACTGTAGGGGGCACCGTAAGTATGTTCTCTCGTCATTAGACCTGCCCGTTTGTACGTCCCATCCAATTCTAGTTCACAAACAATTAGATGATACAAATTGTGACCTCTTAAAGGTCGGTTATTGTGACTCGTCAGTTCATATTGTTCGAATATTATTATTAGCCGTCAAGTTAATTGATTGCAAGAAGGTAAAACAAAAAATCTTCGTAGTGAAATCTAAAATTGTATCCAATATATTGGGAATGTTATATAATCTTTGTTAATTCTCATTAATTTTAATTTTATCATTTGTAAGCATGGATGAATTAAAAATTATCCGTTACCCAATGAGTCTGTGATTAATTGAGATAAGTACCTTATCTTACTTTCCTGAAAGTAGTCTCTACACATGAAACAGAAGAACATTTCTCAGGGAATATATCATGTAGTGTTATGTTATAAAAGGAAAGAGGGGGTTATAGGGGATTACAATATTTAATAAAATGATAAAATAAAAAGGAACCTATACACAACTTATCGTTCTAAATTCGACCCCGAGTCCACAGTTCTGTGATCACTAAAAAGTAGCACTGCACTATTTGTAAGTAAAGAGGGAAAAGAAAAACGTCACGTAAGGCGGCGGCGGGCGGCTCGATACGTCGGGCTGCTGGAGGGGCTCGCTCCGACGGCGGCCGGTAGAGCGGCACGCAGCACTCCAAGAAGGCTCGGCACGTCGGGCGGCTGGAGCGGCGCGCCCCGACGGCGACGGATAGGGCGGCTGGAGCAGCAGCAGCCAGACCCTTAAGTCCGGTGAGACGGCAGCACGAGGGCCCGGGACTAAGAAAGAACACTTGAAGGAGAGAGGTCCCGGGCTTCCGTTTGGTCTTCGTTCGTCGAAGTCCGGCGATAGACTCCAGTGTCCGCCCGCTGCTCCCTTAAAGAAATTTATCGAGAATGATATTATTTCTTTGAATTTCAAATTTGACATTCTTCGTCATCAATCTTTGATTTTTCCCACTCGCCAGGAAAAATAGGTGTTAAACCAAAAAGACCGTAGTTCTTAATAAAATTACTCCCTTAATAATATTAAACTGATGCTAACTCCTTAGCAATAAGAAAATATAGAAACTATAAGATGTCAAACATAAAAAATATTGAATTGAAGTTGTACCGAAAACAAACAATATTTGAGTAAATACAATAATTTCGAGATAAAGATAATAAGAAACGCGAACTTAAGAACCTACGCATATAAAGGAATAAAAGGAATACATGAATAAAACTAACAAAGGTAAATATTTACAAGAGAGATAAAAAACCCTATAGTAGGTAGTCAATTCGCGACCACCACTTTTTATCGAGTAGCCACCTAATAACAGGCGCGGATCCAGGATTTCGTTCAGGGGGGGGGCAAATTTCTCCACAAAGTTGACATTTCATGTGATCGTTTTGTTTAAAAAAATACCAATTTTTTTTGCAATTTCAGTAAAGTTTTAGAAGAATCTCCATCTACATCCTTTTTACACCCAGTGTAATAATTAAATGGAGTGATCTACTTACGTATCACATAGCTACTATGTTTTGAGTAAATTTTCATTACGCTCACCTAAGACCTAACCTTTGTTGCAAAGCCTGACATGGTGGCCCATAAAATCTATAATTCCAAGAGCATTACTCCTAAGACCACGATGACACACACTATACACGTGCAGAGAACAAAAAAGAAATCAATCGAACTAAATCGATCTACCTACAATCATGTATACCAGCGAACCATACATTACAATACCCTATTCTCTTAGTAGGAAGACTGCGCCCGCGCACGTTCCCACGTGCCTTTGTCGGCACGCGACAAAAGCCCCGCCGACAACATGCCGACATCGAAAACTAATCACGAATAATACCTAAACCACATCACTATAAAGTTGATATTTGAAAGAGAGTAGGCGGAAAAATCAAATGTGGAATCTCATTTTCAAATGACTTACATGCTGTTTTTGGGTTATTTAATTTGAACAGTTTTGTCTTGAAATAGAGTATGCTTTTGACTGTGCTTAATGGTAGGCCGCTATTCGGAAACATTATATTGGTTATGGTTACCATGGTATTGAAGAAATTTGGAATTTTTTCTTCTTAGTAATACTTCAGCTCCTGAAGTCTAAGTCCAAAGATAACATTTTATTGCGCTGTGTTTAAGCTCCTTCGACGACGACGGTCTGCTACAATTTAAGTACTGCAAATATACTGTACTCAACGGTCTCAACTTGCTCTACGAGAAATCTAGTGGTTTAAAACCCCCTTTAATTTTACTGAGTCCTTTTTATATGCGAGGAGCGGTCGTTTCCTTCAAATGCGTTAAAT
Source organism: Coleophora deauratella (assembly GCA_958295455.1). NCBI lineage: Eukaryota > Metazoa > Arthropoda > Insecta > Lepidoptera > Coleophoridae > Coleophora > Coleophora deauratella. The sequence goes on from OY282406.1 coordinate 4,253,015, forward strand.
GTATTAAATAATAACATAAGTAATAATTTTTAATTTGTAAATGAACAAATCGATTTGTACATAGGAAAATCTTTTAAATTTATCTATTTGTTTTCTGTTCACTCTGGGTGAAAAGATTTCATTTAAAAATCGGCCATTTTATACAGTAAAAAGCTTATTTAGTAAAATTGACTAGGTATATTATATTTTTTTAGGGTAGAAACTCTTTTTTATGGCCAACGAGCACACGGATCACTTGAAGGTAAGCGATTACTGCCGTCTATAGATACCTGCAACACAAGAGGAGTCCCAAGTACGTTGCCGGCCTTTGAAATGGGATACTTTACACATTATTTTCCAAACCGTATTTTTTTCCCTCCGTAGCAAAAAGGTCGTACCACTCTGAACTTGTACACTCAACGTTTCGTTTCTCCGCTTAAACTTATGGCCACCCTACCCTCGGAAGACACCGCTGACCCCTCATTTAAGGTAGGGCAATTGTTTATCAATACGTCTATGATAAATGTGTACCGTGTGCGGTCGTGACCGTCTGACCGGCGGCCTGGCTGCAATTAACCGCTCACGAGCTATGATATGTGATGGGTTTTGCTAATTTGTTGGTTGATTTTGGTTGTAAATTAATTCGATAATACAATACATGAAGTGGAAGGAATTTAATTGAGTTAAAGATTTGTTCTTGGAGAATAAGGCTGATAGTCGTGTGAATTTTGTTTGATGCAATCGTAGATTTTAGGTTTTTTTTTAGTGTTGGTTTTGAACCTTTTAAGTTGGAACAACTTTTCAATGAGTAAACGAGCAAGTAGGTAGTATGGTAGATTAGCCCATCCGAAAATTGTATTGCACCAAGATTTGGGATATAAATTCTTAATTTTGTGTCCAGAAACACCTGTCTTCTTCTTCATGACATATTATATATTAGAAAATATCTGAAGCGCCTAGTATTTTGCTGATTTTATCTCAAACATGCTTTTAATTTAGATGATTTTCATTCCTCTGAACATGTTAACTGGACTTAAAGTGCTTGAATTCTATGTTACATAATACATATAAGCCTATTAATCTGTCTACTAAATTAACAGACTATGAACAGTCTGATCTATTGAAAATACAAAATTGGAACGATTCGATAGAATAGTACAAAAGCATTTTTCTTAGTACCGAAAGATTTCATTTACACATTCTTTTAAATCGTCATTTTTTTCTAGCTAGTACAAAGTGCCTATGGAAATTGTATACTTGTAACAGATAATACATATAAAGCTTTAATATTGTTTCTTTTTGTACCTATATGCTAAGTTCAGGAAATCTCCATGCGTTGTGTGTGGGCGTACCGGCGTCCTAATTCTGGCGTAATAATTCTGCTTAATGTGTCGCTTACTCGCGCCGTACATTCGCTAAATAGCGCTCAACGTTCGCTGAAATGTCACCATCGCTAAATCGCATGTCCTGCCCACAATACCACACTATCTCACACGTAATGTGTGCGCTGACAACGCGACAGTTGCTGTGGTTGATGATTCTTGATACTTGAGGATAGATTCTTCTTTCGATCAACATAATGCCTTCTTGAATTTACTCTGTTTCTTATTTACGAAATTTCATAAGATAATAATGTAATACGTAGATAGCTCTCTTCTCCAATAATAAGATTTAATTGATGTCTGGGTCAAAGAAAATTGAGAGGAGGAGGTACCTACATTAGTTTGTCATTTCCGGTTACATTATTTCACCATTTTTAAATGGTAATTACAAACTTCTTCTAACTTTATACTTATTAAACTCATAAAATAACCTTTTGAAATCCCTACTTCATAAACCCATACAACTTCATAAGTTATATAGTACTCAAAGTATCAAGATTGCCCGCAAACCCTAACAGGTCAGTTTCGGCACTAGCTCAAACTAACGGCGTCATTCCGCCGATATACGAGACTGGACAGGATCCCTTCGACGTGTCGCCGATTAGATATGTGCCAATGCGCAGCATTTAATTCCCTTGTGAAAGGTTTTAACACGTTTTGTTTAAGCATTGATGTTGTGGTTGTCATTGACTGTGATTATTGTGAAACACACTTGATACTATACAGGATGTAACGAAAAGGTGTAGTGATACTTCAAAGTGGGCTTCTACTCATCAAACTGAACAATTTTTGTTCTACAACTTCGCAAAAATCGCAAAAAAATTTTTGACTTTTCATACTAATCTATCAGTTTGCGAGCCAAGTTTGTATTAAAAGTCCAAAAAAATTATTGGAATTTCAACAAAGTCGTGGAACAAAAGTTGTTCCGTTTGATGAGTATATCCTGTATACTTGACATAGACAAATTGTTTTAGAATTGTCTATACAGTAAGCATACTCCTGTATAGTCCTTCTGGATATCAACAAAGCAATTTCTAGTGTGGGGTTATTGTCAATATTGTAACTCTGTAATGTTCTATATTCGGGAAATAAAAAATTTACTTACTTACTTACTATTTTTAAACTACTTCCTTGCAGTGTAACTGAAATCTCAGTCAATGACGTCTATTCTCCGACAATTTGAGATGAAGCAAATCTTAGACAAGAACTACATAGAAACAAATTCTCTATCATGTTACGAAATACGTCCCCTTTAACTTTTCTCAAAGATAACTTGTACGTAGGTGATTATCATAAATACACGGCATTACAAGCAAAATGGACTGCACTATAATGTTGTAGGTAATGTAATGTGCTTTCTGATATTTGAGCTTTCAGGACACAATTACAACGTAGGTGGGCTGGTTCTTAACAGTCTCGTTTGTGTCAAGGGATGTGAATTACGTAACGATACGTTATTTCTATGAGACTAGATAAAGGCAGTCGTGGCTCAGTCCGCCTTGCGTGGTCACGTCGATCACGCAGGTTAACGCACTACAGACACGGTCATAACTTGGATGGGTTTGACTGTTAGTGGCATTTATGTCGACTGTTGCCGTGCTTTGTAAGGCACGTTAAGCCGTTGGTGCCGGCTGCTATCAAAAAGATGGCAGTCGTTAAGCCATGTCGAAAGCCTTATACATAGGCGGCTTGAAAACTTCTGACACTGGGGTTGGCTACTAGCCCAACAACCTCCCACCCACCACCAATCTGGACTTGGCCCCCGTGTGTGGAGTATGGCCTAACCTTCCTGAGGTATAGGAAGAGACCCGTGCCCCTGCAGTGAGGACGATATGTATTGTTAACAGATAAATTCATGAAAAGAAATTCAAGTGTACCTTCAAGTATTGTTCAATAAATATACTTATTTTACATCAATGGCATTTAATTTATACTTATCAATTATCATCCAGGTATTTCAAGCCTTCTCTCTTCCACTTTTTACGGAATCCGTAATCTTTCAAGGAAACTGCCAATTTGAAACTACATAATTCTTAACTATCATAAAATAATAAAACTAGCTAAGACGAACACTCGTATCCTATTCAAATATATTAGACATTTCATCTACAGAAAAATAGCGAAACATCGCTTCTACGTCCTCAAATCCCTTTCCAAAAAAAACTTGTAAATATAAGCAGTAGACAAAGCCTTACATTCCCTTTTAAGTACATCAGCCTTTCCTCTTCATGTCGACATAGAGCCAACAATGGACGTAAGTCTCCACATAACATTTTTGCATGTGACGCAAGGAGGTCGCAACGTGATAAAGGCCGGAGCGAAATATCACACACAAACTGTAATCTTGTTTCCTACAAGACTCTCAGTGTTTAAGGGAGTGACCATAGTGCTTGCGAAGAGCGGGGAGAGGAACCTTGCAATAAGTGATAACATCACCGCACACTAAGGCCATCCAGTAATATTTTTTACGTACAGTAGGAAGAAGCCACGCAGCGCAAATATTGAATTGGCATAGCCTATTAGTGAACAGTACCTATGTAATCATACTGACACAAATTTTTGAGCACCTTAAAGTTTATGAACGATTTTACAGCATATTTTCTGCCACGTTTCGAAAGCAAAATCACATATTCATTACATCTTTTTGAAGCTTAGGTACTAGGTTTAAACAAGAACAGCTTTATACTAAGTCCTTACGGATTTTTGTTTGTGCAATCGTTTTTAATTACTTATTCATTAATTGGTCATCCTACCATTATTTGTGGAATTTGAACAAAACATCAACTAACGTATCATCCCCGTCCATTACTCCTAGTTCTTCAAAATCGCTCTTCGCTCCTTCTACAAGCATAGCCTCACCACTAAACATTGTGACGACAACGAGCTCTAAATCTGTAACCCGATACGGTAGTGTCTCGTCCTTCGAGTCTCGGCCAGGTACTGACGTAGTCGCTTACACGGCGAGTTTGTTAGCAACAGTGTTACTCGTGGATTGAGTCCACTGGTGTAATGGATAAGTTTTATGGTAATTTACATCGACAAACGATAAACAGAGATTAAACCGCCTCCGTAGTCTAGTGGTCTGCTTGCTTCACATCAGGAGGTCGCGGGTTCGATTCCTGACGGGGTCCTACTCTGTAGAACTCGGTTTGGTTGGTGGTAGAAACTTTTTTGAGTCCGCCTAGCTAGCTACCACCATCTTATCTAAGTCCGCCAAACAATGTCAATAGCATGGTTGTGTTCCGGCATGTAGATAAGATAGCCAAGCCCCATTGTATTGGGGAATCTGGTATGCCCGCTTCCATCTTCGGCATCATCATCACTTCTATCAGGTAAGATGATGCCAAGGGCTTGCCAATTGTGAAAACAAAAAACTTTTACGTCCTAAAACACAGGTTGTAACGAAATTCGCCGTTTGACAGTAGCTAATCAATTCGGTTCACATCAGGAGATCATAAGTTCGATTCCCGACGGAGTCTAACTTTGTAGGATCTGGTTCAGCTTTTGCTAGGACTAGGACATTTTTAAGCCCGCCTGGCTAGTTACCACCATTATTAATAGAATTGATGTTTTCCGCCATCGTGATAAGTTCAGTGCAAATTCATTTCGCTTTTCCTTTACCCTCAGAAATCGTTCTAAATCAATGATCCAATGAACTCTATTTACTGCACTTCCTTATATACTATCATAGTATGGCCCATACATTGCATCATTGTGTATCGTAAAAGGAAACGCAATGTCCTACAACTATTGCACTATCCATCGATAAATGCAAGTAATAAAGCCGTATGAACAGTCCAGATAGGCTTATCTCGGGCATAAATTTGTCAGGCATCTGTCAAGTTGGACTGCGAATGCAATATGTATTGCCAACACTGATATGTGAAGGAGATAGCGTGTGTGCTTGTGTGGTGTCAGAGAGGGATAGCATGACAGCTTTTAGAATTAGAGAAATTGTGGAAAGTTGTTTAGTTTTGGGCATAGGTAATGTCCAACCAAATCAGAATTTTCATTCATGTGTTAACACTAAGATAACTAGTATTGTGGATATAGTCAATGTTACTTGGAGATGTAACCCAGATAAGGCCTCAATATGTTATATCCATTTACATAATTATTTTATTCAAAGTAGGTAACACATGTAATTCGAAGGTATAATTTAGTTTATTTAATAAAAAAATCTCATATAATATGGAACTGCGTATTCCTGCGCCATTTCGAGAAATGTCGGAAAGGTAGTGGCTAAAAGAAACTCCATCCTAATGGAAAATAGAAAAGAAAACCTGGATAAATCAATAAATACGATGTCAGCTTTTTCTTTATCATTGTCAATCACCTCAAACATTCTTTTTTTTTTAACCTCAATTGGTAAGCCCTTGGCATCATCTCACCTGATGGTAAGTGACGATGATGCCGAAGATGGAAGCGGGCTTACCAAGATTCCCCAACGCAATGGGGAACTGGCTATCTTATCTTCATGCCGGAACACATCAATGCTGTTAACATTGATGTTTAGCGGCAAGACTTAGATAAGATGGTGGTAGCTAGCCAGGCGGGCTCAGAAAATGCCCTAGCACCAACCAAACCGAGTCCACAAAGTTGGACCCCGCCGGGAATCGAACCCGCGACCTCCTGATGTGAAGTGAGCGGCAAGCCACTACGCTACGGAGGCGGTTAAAGTTTTGAGTAAAATTATGATAGTTTATATTTTGTTGAGTAGGTACTTTGATTTCAGATATGTTGTATGGGAAATTATTTATTAAGTTCATCATCAGCAACTGTAAATAATGACTTATAGAGTCTGATAAAATATGACTCATCTATGTTTGTAAAGTACAGACCAGTTTTGTCTCTTTCTTTATTGAATAGGTTCAAAAAATCTTGCAGCTTGTACTATTTACTAAAATTATTATCAGTCCTATCACTCCATCACTCCATATGTCAACAGTCATTATTTTAATAGGCTTTTTTTAAGCCGCTTGTACCAATCATCGATACTACTCTTCCAGCTACTTTCATTAATGTCTGAATGACTTTACCTAATATATAATATAATATTTTAGAACAAATTCCCTCTACGTATTCTACACATACCTACCTACCTATGTAACAATAGAATACGGGTCAGTACAAGCATTAGGTACCTTAAACTCCAGTAACTCAGCTTGCACCACGATTAGGGCGCGTTCACATGACTTAGGAGTGCATTAGCGTCCAAGATACTGTATCTTAACGCTTGCCCCGACGCTGGAAATAGTTGTAACGTACAACTTATTGGACCATGTGATAAGTACTGTTTTCCAGGGATGCAATGAGGGTTAGAGTAAGGAGATTGAATTAGAATATATTAATTAAGGAGATAGAACAATTTCACAATATCAACGTTGGTACAGAAACTTTTTGATACGAAACCGCTTTTTTAGGGTTCCGTAGCCAAATGGCAAAAAACGGAACCCTTATGGATTCATCATGTCTGTCTGTCTGTCTGTCTGTCTGTCCGTCCGTATGTCACAGCCACTTTTTTCCGAAACTATAAGAACTATACTGTTGAAACTTGGTAAGTAGATGTATTCTGTAAATCGCATTAAGATTTTCACACAAAAATAGAAAAAAACAATAAATTTGGGGGTTCCTACTTAGAACTGAAACTCAAAAATTTTTTTTCATCAAACCCATACGTGTGGGGTATCTATCGATAGGTCTTCAAAAATGATATTGAGGTTTCTAATATCATTTTTTTCTAAACTGAATAGTTTGCACGAGAGACACTTCCAAAGTGGTAAAATGTGTATCCCCCCCCCCCTGTAACTTCTAAAATAAGAGAATGATAAAACTAAAAAAAATATATGATGTACATTACCATGCAAACTTCCACCGAAAATTGGTTTGAACGAGATCTAGTAATTAGTTTTTTTTTTTAATACGTCATAAATCGTAAACTGCAATTTACCTACAATGAACTACAAGAACTTTTATATTATGTTACTTGCTGCTATGGAACCATTCATGGGCGAGCCCGACTCGCACTTGGCCGCTTTTTTAGGGTTCCGTAGCCAAATGGCAAAAAACGGAACCCTTATGGATTCGTCATGTCTGTCTGTCTGTCTGTCTGTCTGTCCGTATGTTACAGCCACTTTTTTTCCGAAACTATAAGAACTATACTGTTGAAACTTTGTAAGTAGATGTATTCTGTGAACCGCATTTGATTTTCACACAAAAATAGAAAAAAAAATAATAAATTTTGGGGGCTCCCCATACTTAGAACTGAAACTCAAATTTTTTTTTTCATCAAACCCATACGTGTGGGGTATCTATGGATAGGTCTTCAAAAATGATATTGAGGTTTTTAATATCATTTTCTTCTAAACTGAATAGTTTGCGCGAGAGACACTTCCAAAGTTGTAAAATGTCTGTCGTCCCCCCCGTAACTTCTAAAATAAGAGAATGATAAAACTAAAAAAAATATATGATGTACATTACCATGCAAACTTCCACCGAAAATTGGTTTGAACGATATCTAGTAAGTAGTTTTTTTTTAATACGTTATAAATCGTAAACCGCAATTTACCTTTCATTCAAGTTACAACGAACTACAAGAACTTTTATATTATGTTACTTGCTGCTACGGAACCCTTCATGGGCGATTCCGACTCGCACTTGGCCGCTTTTAATGTATGCACAATACGCAGTATCTAAGATATGTCTAAGCAGTGTCCAGTTAATTTTCTTTAGGCTTGGAGAATTTACAGCAAGTGAAAATATGGTTCATTCCAATAAAAAAAAGCAAAAGGTAAACAAACTTACTATGGAACTGACACATGTCAATGTCATCTGCATACTACGTCTGTTTACCTTTTGCTTTTTTTTGATTGGAATGAAGTTTATTTATCTACTTTTGATGAATGAGTTATAAAGACGCCAACAATTTAATCTTGCTATTACTGACATAATATTTTCTCCATTCATTGTATAATATCTGCTCTGCTACAAACTTTCAAAATTTGATTGTTTTTATTATTCTTATTTTTTAAATAAAACATTTATCTTTACATTCAGTGACGTATAAAAAATATTTATTTCTTTGTCATAAGATTTTTGTCTTGTTGGTAAACAAGATAACAATTTAATTTCTAAACGGGTAACAATTTAAAATTTAAAACGACAGTAGGTCCATCCTGGCTAAGTAAATTCTTAATACCTCTCTGCAAATGATTGTGATTTCTATCCGGTTTTCTTATTTATCGTTCTAATGATAAAATTGGCATAAATATGATTGGTCGATTATTGATTTTCAACAAGACAAATTTATATGGCTGTCTTTCTTTGAGCTAAAATCTTAACCGTAATCCTTTCTGATGACACATTGTTTTGCTAATCTGGTTTTACTGAATCTAGCTGTAGGGCTGTGTACATGAGTAACGTTAACAAAATGTAACACTTTTAATATGGAAACTAATGAAAATTGACAATAAGTTCTCATGTAACTATGTACGTTTTTTCCATAAAAAACATTTTCTCTCTTCCCATACAAATCCATCAACTGATTTTAACCTGTGATCATCTTTTTTATTTTTTTATTATATATCAGGAAATTGTTATAACAAAAGAAAGTATTTAATTTTATAAAGCTCTCAATCAAATATTATGTATAAGTATTTCACCTAACACTAATGATGAAATTATGAAAATTTTATGATAAAACATAATACACAGGCTGCATTGAAAGGGTATAGTGCAGTAATGTAAGCCAGACTTTTACTGTTCAAAAAGGCTTTTGCAATCAACATCTAAACCTAAGTTTTATGCGTCAAGTTCAAAAGTACACTTGTCTATTTTCATACACGTCATTCCGTCTCATATTTTTAAACCATTAAAATCTTACAACATTTTCACACACTGAAATTTTATAATTGCGCTAGCATAATAGCGCCCCTCCACACATTGTTCCAGAAAAGGTTATTACGTGACGTCATATCATAATAGTCGGGTAATGGTCGTGAAAAGTCGTGAATGTTCGCGTAATAGCCTCTTGAGAAACTCTGGGTGACGTATGAATGCCTGGTACCTATGAGCGGGAATAGTGTGGAAACTCACTGAATGTCTGAACAAATGCATAATGAGTTGGGAAATGTTGTAAAAGAAATTTGTGAACAGGCTTTCCTACACACAAGGAGTCGTTTATGGGCGAAAATGATAATATCAAGAAACAGCTGACAACTTGTTTGTCGGAAAACTTAACAAAATTAAAACTAAGTAATCACAAAAAACTTAAAAAAGAATCTCAAGTGTGATAAAAAAAGGAAAATATATGATGTTATAAAATTGTCTTCCATCTACCAATGGGACAAGATACAGAAGGAAGCGATAAAAACATACGACTGACTAATACGAAATATCATATATATGAAATATCAAAATATATCATCGTATCGTAAGTGTATACCACGAGTGTATTCGGATAATGAATACGAACTACGTGGTCGTACGCCATATTTTTTATCTCTACTGAAAACTTCACAGTAGCTTTTATTTTTGTAAATGTACAACTTTTCAAGTGGACTCTATTAAAGCCAATTCGCGAAAAAATGGGCTTTCCGTTCAAAGATGGCTAATTGTGAGTGATAAAATATAATAGCCCTGTCTTTTAGTCATAGTCAACGGGCCTACTAGTCAGGCCCATTTGTCCGGCGATGTCTTAGGGCTATTGTGGATATCACTTATTACAAAATATTAGTCTTAATGAGACTTTGGCTTCATAAGTCAAAAGCCAAACAAATTCTGGTTGATATCAGTTAGAAACCATAAAACTAAAAGGGCCAAAGCTTATAGTAGAGGCCACAGACGGAATATGACGTGCGGACGTGTCATTAGTCGGCTGATGAATGCGACGCGCTAATGCGACGCCCATTCATCCGACACGCGCCACGGGGCTATTCTGGACATCACTCATTAGAGTCTTATTATTTCTTGATGTCATATGACAACATTTAAATTTTTTGACCTCCCATTCTTACGAACGTTTTATGTAGGTAGAATAGAAAATGAAAAATAAAACAGCTACATTTTAAATTAAAAAAATATATATTGTCAATTAGAAAAACATTCGGAGAGAAATCGTGTCTTTAAAATACGGTTCGGACTAGACTCATAAAAAAACAATCAAAAATAATTTATTATTGGGTTTATAACGTTTGTTGTGATTTAATCATAGATATTTTAATGTATGGGGTATGTCGTAAAAAACACTACCAAATCTTCATACAGTATTGTACTCACATTTAAATTGCTCCTCAGTGGAATATACAATAGTATAAATACAATATAAAGGTCCAGAATAAGACAGCAAAATTACGATGGAAACGTGTGAATTAAAAAGATTTTTATGTTAAACGCGTTAATGGCGCAGATGTGGCGGATTGCGTTTTTATGTCCTCCCCGCTACTGAATCATGAGTTTAGTCGTGTCCTAGTATAATTGTATGCCGATGCCTACAATACGGTATTTGACTAGTAGTCATTTGAGTGACTTTTTATCAACTGTTAAAAACGTCATTTTGTTCTGAAATTGTTTGGGTTACAAACATATTATGACGTCAGTCTTTGACGAACTTATTTCGTTTTTTTAATTAATATAAAATTCTAAATGGGAAAAAGCAGCAATCAAGTAAGTTGTTTTTGCAATTTTAGGAGAAATGCTATTTAGTTAATAATATTTTACAATTTATTATTGGTACTGTCAAATACCCCATACATGACGCTAAACAACTTTGCTCATTGGGGTATAAAAATACCTGCGTTGACTGATAGGTACGTGCCTGCAAACCTCATAACTGGTAAATCTATTCATAAAACTGACAGAAAAGTTCAGCAATTTGATTTGAATACAGTATGAAAATCTTGTGTCTAGTTAAAAAAAGACTTTCCATAAGTTGGCCGATTACTCAGCTGAGTAATGGTCCAAAATGGAGAATTATTTCTTGGGAATATTGTTCAAAATTACTGGTCGAAAGAGTTTTGTTTTATGTGATAGGTGGCTAAGGCTAACGAGCAGACGGATCACCTGATGTTAGACGATTACCGCCGCCCATAGACACCTGCAACACCAAAGGAGTCACAAGTGCGTTACCAGCCTTTGAAATGGGAGTACGCTCTCTTTTTGAAGGTTTCGGAAGAAATTTTTAATACACCCTGTATGTTGTAAAATGAAGCATTGCTTTTAATTTTATTTTATCTTTTGAGGCGTGAACACTTTAAATCAATAAATAAATAATAATATTCAACAATAAATGTTGCAGAAACTGATTAAATTCTACTCGGTGCGTATGACAGTACTGGTCTGGCCCTTAAATATTAGCCAGAGTAAGCCTTACAACCAAACAATATGTTCCTATGCTAATACTGTCCAATTACAGTACACATTTGTAAAATAATAGGACACCTAGATAGAAAATCTCAAGTGACAATAAGTGGAATGTCTCAATACAAGGTAATGAGACAGCTGAACGAATTAGCTACCAGTATTCAAACGCAACTATGTCCTGAATGTACTGCTAGCATAAAAGGCACCTAAGATTATAGTGGAAAGATTGTCTCACGGGGTTCGTTCTACAACTACCCGCATTTGCATCGTACCTCGCATCTGGTCGTGGATTTATACTACTAAGGGTAAGTAGTGCGGATTTTAACTTAATAAACTTAATGTGGTGTAAGTAATGAAATGCAAAATCTGATTCGTGTTATTGCATTTTTTAAAATATAATATGATTATTTTTTGTTTTTGAATATAAATTATACAACATAGATGCATTGTTGACCTTATAACCTTATGAAACGAACTTACTGAACACTTTCTATCAGCAATTCATCAATTACAATTGAGTTCATAAAATGTTATAAGGTAATAGCTTGTAGAGGACAAAATCAGTTAAGTTACATTTTTTCTTTAGAAAACAGTAATACTAGATCTCAGTAAAACAATCTGTGAGCAAAATGCCTAACATATCCAGTGCTGGTCAGATAGGCGGACGCGTATGGTGGTAGCGTCAGCAGAACAGGCAGTGTGCGTGAGATAGCGCTCGCGCTCGCAAATAACTCGCCCTCACTGGAGCAAGATTGGTCTACGCATAGCGGTACATGTAGGGTTAGCAAATCAAACACATACTTATTTTTTGTTAATTGGCTTCCATGTGTGAATGATACTACGTATTGACTTAGGGAAAGCCTTTTTCCGATTTAAGAAAGTAGGATTCTAGTTCTTTTTCTTAACGAAAGAAATTATTATTATTTTCCATCTTAAATCAAATGTGGTTTCTACTTATGACACTGAAGAAGTTTCCCCAAGGAATCATTCATAATTTGAAAGACATTGTTGGGATGAATAGCAAGTCGGTTACTATGAGAAGTCATTTTTTTAGCGAATTATGAAAATAAACTATTCTTAAGATTGTTTTTATCCTCTATTGGTGACCCGTTAGGAAAAATTCTTCAGTTTCATTATGACGCGTTTGTTAAATATTTATTTTCAGGTATTCTAGAGGTACTAGTTAATGGTAAGTAAACTTTGGATATATTCGTTTTAGGTTCTAAATCTATAGCCAAACAGTTTATGACCCGCGTATTGTATCATAAAGGAACTTAACCTTTCCTTGTTTGTCAAAGATATTTCCCATCGTCTTATTAAATATCTATCTAAAGCTCACGTAATTATTTTGCTAACCGTACCTCATAGTGGTCAGCACATACGAAAGACAGTTTAATGAACAATTCGTGTAAGTTTAATCCCATTTGCTGGACTGCACACGGTGCGTTCGTATTATGGTTATTCATGTATGTAATGCGTTAAGTATTCTCAACGTTATGGACTCCTTATGGCCAGTTAGCTCGTTTCATTTATGCTAACTGAACAGGGCTTTATGTATTGTTACTGTTTGGTATTGATTTCTGATTACTTGTCTATTTCCATAGACTAACGACACTAGCTCCATGCACACGGGAACTAATGAGGATCCGGGATTAAAAGTATCCTATCGTTTCACTATTCAGCAAACATTATCATATTTGCTGGAAGATGTTTACGGATGGAGTCTGTAACTGAATCACAATACTAGATTTTTAGTCACCAAATTAATTCCAACCTAAGATTAACAGGCAGGCTAGGGCACAGGCCTCTTCCCATACCATGGGAAGGTACCTTACTCCACATACGGGGGCCGAGTCTGAATTGGTCGAGTTTAGAGGGTTAAAGGCATAGCGTGCCCCAGTGTTAGAAGTTTTCAAGATGCCTAAGAGGCCTCTGATATGACTTAACTACTACGAACCGGCAGCAACGCTACGTGGCTTGCGATACATGAAAATAGATTTTAAGAATGATTTTATTCTTGTTCTTAGCGTGTGGCTAAACTTTTACCATGCAAGTAAAGTACCTAGCTTAAATAACATAACCAATAAAATCTATTGAGGTTTAAATGACTGTAGAAGTTTCGAGTGGCTTAAACTTTGTCTAGGTACAGTATAAAATACAAATACAGTATAATTCATAATTATTTATTGCAGTCACAAGTACAAATTGTTGTTATATTTATGAAATACAGTCGGGATACCTTCATACAGTCCCATTGCGATAAAAACGTTACTATTTAAAAATGTGTAAAACATCTCCATACAAGAAAATATATTTGCCTTTACACTAACCAAATCATTTCCCACATTTTCGCCATAACATTATCTTATCATGTCAAATCCCATGAAATTCAGGGGTGATTCCATCGCCGCGGTATTAGGGGTACGTAATCTGTGTAACGTTACTCCCATGGGAAGTGAGTGTTACCGGGTGGGTTCCCCTAAACCGTATTATCACACACTCGGTGAACTTACGGTGTTTGCTGACAGGTTAAATGATTGGTAGTTAATTATTTACTGAATTTAATGGGTTGAGATGATTTAGTTAATGCTTGAGAGTTGTTGAGATGGATGGGTGTAATCCAAAGGATTTATAGAAGAAGCGTATTTATTTTATTACATACGAGTTAAGTGGAATGTTAAGAGTAATTGAGTATGTAGTTAGTTTTGTAGTTAAGAATATATTAGGCTTATTCAAAAGATCGTCTCTTTTTCGTGTAATAACACAGGAAAAGCCGCAAGTGTTTTGCGGTAATAGTTAAAGGTGATTTTTACAAATGAATCTAGATATCCAAAAAATGGGTATTTTTATTCCAGGCTCCCTCTGGTAGGCAACCAACCAGAGCATGTCTCTCTGCAAATGTATTAATTTTAAATAAATCACAGTCAGCAGACCATAACAATATATTGTTATTATCTGTATACAATTTTACGTCTGAAATGGGTATCACGTGTGATAGTAGTAGAAGACCGCTGTCTGCGAAAATTATCAGAAAAGTATGTAAATATTTTAAGCAATACATCTGCAAAAATACCCCTGAATAACGCACGTTTAAAAAACTTTGATACTCATTATAATACACTTTCTATTACTTATCCCACTAAACAGCACTTCAGCACTGCACCTAGTCCATAAATCTCACTATCTTGCCCATAAACAATATTCCCGCCACACACAGGCTGTGTATAATATAAAATAAAATTTATTCAAAGGCTCGTAAAAGGAGAGTGCGACATAAATTCTTGTGGCGGGCCGCGTAACCCGGGATTTTCTACCATATGAGAAAATACTTCCTGCAAAATGCAGTTGTTCTGTCATGTTGCTCTACTTTTAGTTTCTGCATAGAAAGGAATTGAGTGGAACTGTATTATTATAACAGCAAGCCGCAAAATTTATAGATTGTTTTATTTTCAGTGATACTGAAATGTAACTTTGAAATTATTTACTATTCAAGAATAAATCACACGGTCATCTTGAACACTTAGAACTATAGAATCACTTTTATAAAGATTTATCTGATTCAAAACCTATAAGTTAACCTAACAAGTTAATACTCATGATTATTTTACATCTTTAAATTAATTATTTAATAATCATTACTTTGACATTTCTGCTTTATTTTCATCGGTTTTAAGTGAGACTTTTATTTTAGTACCTTGTTTTTTATAAATAATAATCAATCATAAAATATTGACATTGCAGCAGTTTCACCTTATTTTGATTTCAGTTCTACCCGGAAAAAAGGGCACACTAGACTTGAAAAGCCTATATAGAGCATCATTCCCTCCCGCCCGCCACTTAACCCTACGGGCCGCCACCTGTTGCCCACACGACCCTCATACACGGACTACGTCCCCCTACGTTGTCCCGTATGTACCGTGACTCGTGGTGACAGGGTACAGCGTGATAGCTTTTTCTATGAAAAAAAGAAATAGGGCATTTTAGCTAGAACATTTAAGATAATGGTGAATATGAGTTTCCAATAGTATAGTGGTAAATTTTGATTGACAACTGCTCAGAAATTAATAGTGTCTTGAACAACTGTTCTATACTTGTATTTTTTATCGATGTATAAATGAACAATAGAAACTTAAGATTGCACCGTGTCTATTCTTCTGCATCCAAATTATATCTTAACATGAATTAACAATACTATCTTAGGTAAATTACTTCAAAAACCTGATGTCACGAGAAAAAAAAACTACGAAAATACGTTATATTTATAGTGCCTTTTTTCGCGATTCTCTCTTCTAAAATATTTTTTGAAACTATTCGAAATTAAACCACACCCCTGTACGCACGCTCCCCGGATGGGACGAAATTCGAGGAAAACGAAAATTGCGGGCTCTTTCCCGCCAAATTGAGTTTATTTTGGACGGTGAAGGGTTTATTTATTCCGCTGTTGATATTTAGGGTCGTGTCGGGTGACATATTGGTAGGGCAAGGGAAAGCGGCTTGAAAAAGTTTCGCTTTTTTTCTGTGAGAAGCAATGATAATATTCTTTAATGCACTTCGGAGTTTCCTTGAGCTGGTAAGATATTTTGTAAGTTACAAAGTTGATTGCACTTTTTAAACCTTTTATAACTACTTAGGAAAATTACAATAGTGCGATGTGACTTGTGACTAAATAGGTTTCCTAAGTAGTTATAAAAAAGGTTTAAAAGTAATAAGTTACCGATATATTAAATACGTGTATATTATGGATTCTGGAAGAAATCGCTTTCAGCGATAATACCACCCACAACCTACCATCGCATTTTTAATACTGTACTTTTTATGGTTATATTTTTGTGTATGTACTTTATTTTTTTCTGTTCATACTTAATCTGATTAAGGTATAATTAGGGCTGCCATCCTTTCGGGTTTCCCTGGATTTGTCCTACTTTTGAGGGCGACCGTCCGGGCGGGGTTTACAAAAAGTGTCCGGGGAAACCCCGGACGCCTTTTGTGTCCGGGGAACACATGGGCAATAGAAAAAAGGTGCAATGGAGTTCTCTTTTACTCACCTGGAATGGAAAAAAATTTAGAATAGTTACGGAAAAACCAATAAAAATTTCGCGCTCTCTTCGCTCGCACTTACTTGCTCATAAGACCTTTTTATAAATGGTCCTTGCCTAATTGCTCACTGTAATTACAAAACTGATAGATAATGTGCAGATGTAGATGCGCAGAGTCTGAGTATTGAGTATACCGGTGAGAGTATGTATTATATCTGAATTCTTTTTAATGTTTTTACATATTGGCTAAGGCTGGTCCATATTTTTACAGTTGATTTTAAACAGACAAAAAAGTCGAGAATTAAAAAAAATATTTTTTTTTGTATTTGTTGCAAATAGAAGAAAATTGTGCGGGAAATAATCAGACTTCACCCAAATGTCCGGGGTTTTAGAAGTTCTAATCCGGAATCAGCAATTTAGGTGATGGCAGCCCTAGGTATAATAAAATTAATTAAAAATTAGCTCTTCAGCTTCCATAAGATTACGTTTTTAAAACTGTAAATATATTTTGCCCTTATTTATCTCCAAAAGATCAAGATCTTATATGATCATGTGACTGACTTCAACTGACTCCTGGGTGGTTCCCGCTAGTGTGACGATATGACTATTTTTATACTTATTCTCTAACCTCACCCACTTGTCATTCAGCACTCCTGCGCAACCTTTGACCGCTCACTGGTGAGCTAATAAGGGGACATTAAAAGCGCCACACACGTTTCTAATTCGTGACATTTTAATGTCATATACCTCAAGATGTACGTTAGAAGGTGCAGTCAGTAGCGGTGAGATGAGCGATTGAGGTGGGCACGTTTTAGTGCTCTGAATATGTAATAAGGAAATATAAAGTCTATTTTTTTTTTATGTTAGCAATCCTACAACAAAAGTTGTTCAGTATTTCACTGGAAGCTCCAATTGACTGGTCCCATACTTATAAGATAAACCAAAATTAATAACAATAAAAAAGAATAAGAACAACACAAAACATAGATTATTTATTATTACATTAAATACATTGTGGTCTTATCACTTTAAGTGATTTGTTCTAGGCAAGCTATTTAGTTACACCCTGTAAAAAATCTTTATTCTGATAATTTTAGTTTTTTTAAGTTATTGACTTAAAAGCTCAGCATCATTATTTTTACGATAAAGCAAAAATAAGACTTTTTAATTTATGTTCCAAGTTATATCTGCGATAATAATAACAAAAATTCTGGAATCTTCTGCCTAGTCATTCAAAGGTAGAACAGTCAGTAATTATAAAAAGATTTAGACGAATAAGGAAATAACATAAATAAATTATTAATAAATAAAGGAAATAGCATAAACAGCATTGACTGACTCGGTGGCTAAGTGGTTAGCGATCCTGACCTCTGATCCGAGAGTCGTGGATTCGATCCCCACACAGGGCAAACTTTTCTGTGATGAGCAGAATTGTTTGCTCTGAGTCTGGGTGTATTATATCTATATATGTATGTATTTAAATTTAAAAGTATATGTGTATGTATGTATATCAGTCTCTGGTTCCCAAGATACAGGGAATCCTAGTTTGGGGCGAGATGACCGTGTGTGATTTGTCCCAGATATTATTATTATTATAAAGAGTTTACCTTCCATAGTATGACCTGCGGTCACAGTAGACTAGGCTTTTAGATTTACTCCTATGGACACAACAATACAGGCAACCTACGCCCATCCCTTTGATAACATAGCTAATTTGTCTCACACGACAATAGAAATTCTTTGTCTATTCGAGAAAACACCTTCCAATGATTTAATATTTATTTGTTTGTTTACATAAGTAAAGCTTGGGAAAGGCATGATTTTTCCTCCATGAATTCTTCTTAGTTTTTATAAGAGAGCAGTCCAAATTCAAAAACCTAGTATCTTTTCATTCTTTCATTGTCATAAAGAGAAGAAAGAGTATAGCGGAATAAACATGGGCCAGATGCGCCTCGGGAAAATTAGGTTGATATTTTTACCATGACATCAGCTTCTCAAGAGAAACATTTCAATAAGCTATCAAACTTTGGCACGCGCTAGTTTTTCGACCCATTCGATTCCATTTTTTTATTCCATAAACTAGCGCGTGCCGAGGTTTGATAGCTTAGGGAAATGTTTCTCTTGAGAAGATGATGTCATGGTAAAAATATCAACCTAACTTTCCCGAGGGGCATCTGGCCCATCTTTATTCCGCTATACTCTTTCAATGTAACTATGACAAAACCTAAAGCTCATCCTTATTTAGACCAAATGTCACATCGTCCACACGCGTTGCCTAATGCCTAACAAGACCGCACACGACGTACCATCTGCACTAATTCTAATGATGTTATTATATGAAATGTGATTATGTGGATTATAATATAATAATGTGTGTCACGCATAATGTATGAGCTCGGCATTTCGATTTTGTGCTCCGACTAAGAGAATTAGATACTTGATGAAGACTGAAATCTAGGCAGTGATTTTAAATTTATATTAGTTAGTTGTATGCTAGGTTAAAGTTAATGAACCTATTAAGATTTGAGTGTTCTTTTTAAAGTCGAGCAATATTTTATGTGGGTTTTTGTTTAGTAGTAAAATTGAAAAACTTCTGTTCTACTACAAGTATGTTCTAGGACTCAGTCGGTAAAATTAAATTGTATTCTCATACAAAATTACAGGCCAAATAGTCGTTCAGCAATTTCTTAAAACAAATCTCGTTTTTTTTCATAATCAGACTCGCATCTAATTAGAAACGCACGCACCTCACAGCAATATTACATATTGGTAAACCATATATGGTTCTAATTCAGCCAAATTAAATAAGGTTAATCATCCATCATACAAACTTTTCCATTGCTATTTGTATGAAACGCTGCCATCACATCTTATTCCCACAGCCTTCAATTTATAAAAAACTAAAACTTTCATTGTTAAAAGAAAATAAAATTAAAATACAAAAACATTACAAGTTCTAGTATCAAGATTATCTGCACCGCACAAGATGCTATCACACCCATGCGCGTACGCAAGCCCTCTTACCAACTTAAATGTAACTCAACTTACTGTCACCGACATCTTTCCGTTCCCACCATCGATCAACAACCACTTATCTATGGTTAAAAGCCTAATCTTAGCCCAGCTGTTTATATACTTAACTTATGAGTGCATTAATAGTTACTTTTTATAAGGCTTTTGTTTTAAGCTTCCGGGTTTGATGGACGATGAGATGAATTGCTTCGGTTTTTGAATAGAGGTTCTTTTTTTCTATTATTACCCGACTGTGCACGTGGATGTAATGTTTTTCGAGTATATGTACATATATTATTTAAAAGTATGTGCAAAACATCTGCTTAAATAAAAAACATTTTGAATTTTGAATTGAATTGAATTATGTATGTTACCGCCTGTAGACAACTACTATTAAAATTGTATTCCAATACGTATATAACTTCTTAAAATTATGTTGCTTGCAAACATAACAATATAAAAATTTTGTTTGATTTGTTTTGGTTGATGTCAGTCAATCAGTGGGATATAGATTCATATTGTCGCCACTAGGGACTTATCCCCATCAAACTTCCTCCATATCAATAACCGTTACTCCAAACGCCCACGCATAAAAAACAACGATATTGTTCAAAGAAAATCAAAACAACACTAAATCCTGTCACTCGATCCATATACTTAGACAAACAAAATGCCTGATACTCTATGCAGTAGGGATGTGGTTAGTACTGGTATGTCGATTCGCCTGAACCCTGATTCGAAAGCCACTATCTTTTTCTTGCAATGGCAGTTTCAAAAAACAACGGACTTTCATGCTTTACAGATTTCTGAACACTCACTTTGTATGAACTGTTGCAAAATAGATACAAAAAATAAACAGAAAATCAATTTATGATTAGCGCTTTAAGTATTTGGGAATGGACGTAAAGTCAAGCCATGTTTCGAATTTCATCTTACACGTAGATGTTTTAGGTAATCCCCCTTCTATCACTAACTTCCTTTGCTACAAAAATAAAAAAATCATTGACGAAAAATTAAGCATAGACAAAAAATACCAATGATGAGACATTAATGTGTGATGATAATGTGAAGTCCACTGGAAACCGACAGGCAATGCCGGAATGCAGATTCTGTAGATTCGACACTCAAGTTTAATTTCGACTTTCTGTGTTATCGACATCGACCCAACACATCACTACGCTAGAACCTCCACTCACGACATTCGGACATCAAGTGACATCAATTATATGGGACCAGCTAGTAGCGACGACCTGATGAGTGACAACACTTTAGATCATATCTGGATGAACTCTATACACAGGCTGATTGTTTGTCACTGAGAAGGCTTCTCTTCTATTATACAGGGTGTAACAGAAGTGTGTGACAATACTTCAAGGATGGCTTTTATCCATCAAACTGAACAACTTTTGTTCTACAACTTTGTTGAAATCGCAAAAATTTTTTTGGACTTTTCATACAAATTTGGTTCGCCAGCTGATCGATTTGTATGAAAAGTCCAAAAAAAATTTTGCGATTTCAACAAAGTTGTAGAACAAAAGTTGTTCAGTTTGATGGGTAAAAGCCAACCTTGAAGTATTGTCACACACTTCTGTTACACTCTGTAGATTTAGATTTGGTTTGTGAAGCTGTAGATAATATCTAAGTTGGTACAAAGTATAAAATGAAAGCACGTAGGTAGTATGTTATAAGTATCACAAAATACAGAAATATTTGCCCTGAACATAAATAAGATCACAGAAATATTTGGCCTATGTAGGAACTGAAGGCACGATCCTCGGATCAGTAGTCAGTAGCTCTAATCTCTGAGCCACCGATAAAAAAAGGAGGAGATTCTCAATTCGACTGTATTTTTTTGTATGTATGTTACGCGATTACTTCGCTAATTATGAATTGATTTTGATGATTCTTTTTTTGTTTGGTAGGTTGTACTTCAGAGGTGGTCCCATATAAATTTTATCAAAATTGATGCAGCGCTTTGTGAAAAAATCAACAAAAACTAAAAAAACATAGTGAAATGATGTTATGATTTTCAATTATATCATAACCAAACAAATTCTATTGCAGATGTAGGTAATTCCAATCATCTTAAGATTATCGTATTTGGATGTACTAAAGCAAACTTTCTTCCTTGTATATTATAGTTGTCCAAAAATTTTATACTATCGTAGAATTAAACACCATGTATAAAGCTCCGTTAGCCGTTTAACAAGCAAGGATGCGCAACGCCACTGATCTCCATTGTTTTAAGAT
Organism: Coleophora deauratella; assembly: GCA_958295455.1. Classification (NCBI taxonomy): domain Eukaryota; kingdom Metazoa; phylum Arthropoda; class Insecta; order Lepidoptera; family Coleophoridae; genus Coleophora; species Coleophora deauratella. Next base: position 4,275,033 of record OY282406.1, read on the forward strand.
ACAAGGGAAATTAATAACCATCTATCACATGGTACATAAGTGGTACATTATTTGGGGTTTTTTCTCCAGAATATTATACGTGGGAAAAGATTTGTATCGCCTTAAACGCTTATCAAAAGGAAATCAGATCTTAATGTTTTAAGCATATTATAATACACTCATGGACAAAAATATCGACTCAAGGTTTGTTGCATGGCTTTTGAAAAAATAACTCTATCTAGCAAAAAAACACTAAATCAAAAGTTCAAAATCTGCGTGTTTACTATTTATGATTTTAGTTTGGTGATTTTCAAGTTTTTTGTTTTTTCTATTTAGTAGTTTATTAGTTAGTTTTAGTTAGTTAGTTAGTTTAGTAGTTTTCTATTTACTGAGTTCTTTTTTCAAAAGTCGGTCAACAGATTTTGAGTCGATTTTTTAGTCCACCAGTGTATTATCAATGCTTGTACGTATGCTACATATATAGGGTGACTTTAAATTAGTTCTTGATACGAAAGGCTATGAATGTGCTCATGATAACAAACAACTTTCCCTAAGAAACCCATAGTCAAATCTCAAAAAAAAATTTGACTCTCCATACAAATCCATGAACTGACCGGCCAAATTAGTATGAAGTGTCCAAAATTTTTTTTTGCGATTTGACTAGGAGGTCCTTAGGAAAAGTTGTTCGTTATCGTGAGCACATACATAGCCTTTCGTATCAAGAACTAATTTAAAGTCACCCTATATATTGTCAGGTGATATAGTCCCATATGAAAACGTTGTATGGAAGTTAAAAAAAAGTTTTTCTTTAATTGTACAGGTTCCCAAGGGTTTTTTTTAAGTTTCATGAGTAGCGTTTTCTTAATAAACAATTTTGTATTCAATTTTTTATAACATCGACCATTTGCCACTTTTCGGCGAAAGTAAATAAGTCACTCTTATACGAATTCCGCCACATGGACTGATGATCAGCTGACTGGCAAACTTTGTATAGAGAGAACAATACTTTTTTTTTTATTCAAAATCCGGGGCGGGAGGGAGTCAGTTTTATTATTAGAATCCACTATTATACAGGGTGTAACAGAAGTGTGTGACAATACTTCAAGGTTGGCTTTTACCCATCAAACTGAACAACTTTTGTTCTACAACTTTGTTGAAATCGCAAAAAAATTTTTGGACTTTTCATACAAACTTGGTTCGCCAGCTGATCGATTTGTATGAAAAGTCCAAAAAAAATTTTGCGATTTCAACAAAGTTGTAAAACAAAAGTTGTTCAATTTGATGGGTAAAAGCCAACCTTGAAGTATTGTCACACACTTCTGTTACGTCCTGTATAAGTATAACTAATTTTTTTCTTACTCTCTGATTATAACTTACATAATTATATAGAGCACCATTTCTTACAAGAAAGTTAATAATATCTGGGACAAATTACACACGGTCATCTGGCCCCAAACTAGGATTCCCTGTATCTTGGGAACCAGAGACTGATATACATACACATATACTTTAAAATACATACATATATAGATATAATACACCCAGACTCAAAGCAAACAATTCTGCTCATCACAGAAAAGTTTGCCCTGTGTGGGGATCGAACCCACGACTTTCGGACAGGAAAAAATATAAAAACATTAACAAAGATAAGGGTAGCCCTGGTATTCCCTGTGTTGTGGGTAACGAGTCTTCCCTATTATTCCCGATTGATTGATTCCCGAGCCAGTCAGTCAGTTTTTAAAACAGTTATTTTGTTTATGCCTTAAAATAATTCGCAACTATTAGATGAACAAGTACTGATGCTTACTGACTTTTGTACAAATAACAAAAGCCTTTGACCTCTTTCGCTGTTTCCATTTTCATTAAATGTTACACAAAGATACAAATCAGTTTAATAAATTATGCTTTCATTTCTATGCAGCAGATTAATCATTCGCATTTCATGTGCTATTTGAATTTGTTGTTGCGATAAAATCATTTTTGCATTTGTTTGCACCTAGCGATCTGGCTAGGCTATTTGCTTTATATTAAATTTTCGCAATAGGTCAGTTTGTAATCAGGTTGGCTTTTGATTTGCTGAAAAACAGCGATTCAGTTAAGTTCATGAAACTGAACAACTTTTCTCAAACCATATGCCTATCAAACTGAGCAAAAATTAAGATTTTTTTATAGCGGATGTGAACATATACACGCTGTTCCATCATCAGCCAAAAGACTTCCACTGCTGGACAAAGAAGACACTCCCCAAGGATTTCCACACCGACCGGTCTTGCGCTGCCCGCATCCAATGGCTTCCAGCAAACTACATCGATCGGTCCACCGAGTGGGAGGCCTGCCTACGCTACGTCCTTCGCGGATCAAAAGTGACAACCTTTGTTCTACAACTTTTTGAATAAACAACAAAAAAAAGACTTTCCATACAAAAATGCTCAATTTGACTATCGATTTGTATGGTACAAACTTTGTCACATTTGACCCGAAAAATCCTGGATATGCCATTAAAAATCACCTTGCAATTAGGAATATGACTGGAAATTAATAAATAAAATAAGGATGTCAAATTTTTTTTTTAACATACGAGTAGGTACATAGTATTTATAATTATCAGGTCAAGTGTGCAATAAAATAACATCAATGGTAGAAGCGAATAAAATAATTCAATTGTGATATTTGTGATTCAATTATCGATAACAAATACAATAGTTTTAAACGATCTTTTTATATCGCACTCACATGCTATTTAATATTTAATTAGTCGATCGATACGCATCTAGCAACACTGAATGATACAGCCATACTATGTTTAGGACACTTAAGGCGCTGCATTGAATCCAAATACTGGCTAACAACTGGTGGAGTATTTCCATCATGATCTGACGATGAGCCAAATGCGGTCCGACGATGAGAAAAATACCTTTTTTCTAAGGTATCTGAGTTGAGATTACCTACTTTTTATATACACTTCCGGACACATGTACTGGCACACTTAAAACATTTCAAGTTTTAATGGAATTTAGCTAAAAATAAATGTTAGGTTGAGCAAACACTTTTATGCAGTTTTGAAGCCGGTACATTAGCATGTTTGTCTCGTATGCTATTTGTTTCAAACTCAGGAATAGCCTTGTAGCCTATAGCTGAGCTTTAGCTAAAATACTATGTGGTGTAAAACTTGTATTTAATTTTTTTTACTAAAGACTTGAATGCGTTTGATAACATCTCATCTGATGGAAACACCTTATTGAAAGTGACGATGTAGTCACGAATAGTAATTTAATAATCTTCCTATTGTTGATCCGAAGCAATCCAATAGACATAGTATTTTGCCTCTTGTCAGCGCCTTAACAGCAATCCTTATCAAATAGTTAAGCTGCTAATTAGAGGCGAAACACAATTTGCTCTCGGCCGTTGCGACACACGTACTCAGGGCACTCAGGGACAGACATACGAAATGTCAACCAGATTGTTAACACTTGGCCAATTAGATAGCGTTCAACAATGGTGGAAAGGAGTGGTCTTTTTGGTTTTAAACTCATTAGTTACCTATAAGGTGGAGTGAAGATTGCTAATTAACGGTTCAAAGAATTAAAAAGAAAAGTTTTAAATTGATGATACTCTAGCATTTAAAATACGAATCGGTGTTTCCTTAAAATGATTGAATATACCTTACTAAAACATTAAAATCTTTCCTCTTGTTTTTTTTATGTGATTGGTGGCAAACGAGCAAACGGATCACCTGGTAGTAAGCGGTATTTATAGAATATCAAGAAAGTATCGTATTTAGATTAAACATAGGAAACAAGAAACGTGAGAATTGTACCCCAAAAAGTCTATACTAATTTAAAAAATAATGAAAAATAAAAACATATTTTCAATCTGGGGATCATGAAAATTACTGTTTACCTCGCACGCCTTTATCAAGCCTTTATGGTGGAACAGTCTGTATCAATTTTTTTTTAATGGCAGATGTGGCAAACGAGCAGACGGATCACCTGATAATAAGCGATTACCACCACCCATAGACACGCGCAACACCAGAGAGGAGTCACAAGTGCGTTGCCGGCCTTTGATATTGGAGTACGCTCTTTTCTTGAAGGTTTGAATGTGGATCATATTACCCGAAAGAATTTTTTGAAAATGTTGAAAATGAATAATGTGTTTTTTGTGCACAATTCATTAGCCCTCAGTATCACATTCTATATACCAATACGGTTTAATTGTTTTGTAATGCGAGCTGTAGTAAAATTCATTTTAATCTCTAGATTGACATTAAAATACTTGTTAGTTTTTAGTTGTGCTTTTCTGTTAGTTTAATCTGTTAGTTCAGCCATTCACATAAATTATTGGTCCATATTTGGGCAGTTTATCAGTCTGTGACAAATTTGTGTATGTTATATCAGCGTAGTGAAACTACTTAGTCTATGGTTCATTTCATAAGTCTGTTCAATTCTATTTTTCTATTTGGCATTCCACATCTCATACCGAGCGTGATTTTGCCAATCTCTAATGAAAAATGGGAGAATCTTCAATAAAAAAAAATTGCGAAACGCCAATGTCAAGTGAAAGTGACGGCTCTAAGGGTGATGGGCACTTAAAGACACTCCACGTGGTGGTTTGCTGCTGGAACTCGGAAAACGGAGCTGTCTCCCGAGTTAATAATCCTCTTTTTACTATCGCTTATCTCTAATCTCGGGATCACAGCTATTTCTCCATCACAAAAATAACGTTTAAACTATTCTAAAACGGTAATAATTTTAAAATTAACTAAACAGACGTGTGCTCGGTACAAGTCCCGGTAACCAACCCCATTTTATAAGTCTATGGTTATATCAAAAGCTGTTCACTAGACAATTGCCATCGGCAAAGTCACATCACATCATACCATAACCAATCAATTGATAGGAAGAAAAGATAAAGATTAGACATCCGAGAAACAATTTCTCTATGGTACAATCCCTCCCATAGATTGCCCAGTATAATGTAGGGACAAAACAGTGTATTACCAACAATAGTATGTTATTATTTGCGACACAAGTTATCTGATCCAAAAACCTTATAATACTTCTTAAAGACATGGCTGTCGACGTTAAAAGTTACATTAGACTACTATTGTATAGCCCATTGTATCAGTATTGTCGCAGTAAGCTTATTTTTGTTTTTTTTCACTATACATTCGTATAAGCCCTTATTCTTCTACGACATCAATATTGTTTCTTACCGTAAAGTGATATGATGGCAATGATTTAACAATGTTGAATAACATTAAAAAAAAACAGTAACCTTTTAGAACTCGCTCCGCACTAACATACCACCACGAGGACCACATCAAGTGAGCCGTCAGCCTTTTTGGCATATTTTAAATCAATAAAAAAACTAAATTAATCAACAAAATGTTTGGAGTAAAACTCCGTCCTTTAATTGTATGTCTATGATCTGATTCGTATTATTTATCCGGTCTTGGTATGCGCATGACAATTTTGTAGATAATTCCGCGGTCATGCGTTGGTATTGAGAATGGCCGAAGAAATCTTTTAGAATAGTTATTCTATTACTGGGGAAACGAAAAGTATATATTTTATAGAGGACATTTATTATACAGATGAAACAAAACTGCAACTATGCAGGACCCGTAACTTGGAGTGGAGCTTACATTCACCAAACTGAAGAAGTGTTGTTTTATAATACTTTTGCTGAATGAGTATCCGCCGCTGAAAGTGCCTTCCAGTGAATTCAGTATATATGAATGCTTTATTGCATACTAATAGTGCAGTTTTAATATTTTGTAATCTGTGGAACATACGGTATTAAGCGTCTTAAATATCAAATACTATATCTATAAATACTAATATAAATATGTCATAGTACACAACTACTGGGAAAGGTTTTTTTTTAAACTTAGGCAAATCTGATTCAGTGACTTAAACACACTATCCAGTCGATAGTAAATACAACAATAATGTTAAACTAACCTAAAGCAGCTCTCTCAACAATCCACATTATAATATAACGACATAATTAACTTTCTACACAGGTAGGTGTCGCGAAATCAGATAAACTTGTCTTATAAGATACCTACTAGGAACGATCTCATTCCGGTACCCAGTAATATCGGTATCGGTCCTGTCGGTACCGGTCTGCGAACAGCGGGAACGCACCTTTACACGAGTGAGTTATGGCCTCTGGGTGGAATAGATCTAGTTACTGGTTAAGGTGGTGTGCATAATGGTGTAATTAAAGTTGTAGTTTAAGTTAGTTAATGCGACATCCCATGCTTTTACAGGAAATAAATCATGATCATTTCGTTTAATCATTTCATTTAATGTTATCAGCTAAACTGTTTTAATGGTGATGTAATAAAATAGGTGTAGGTTAGACTGAATAACTCTTGTTCTGCGACTTTTCTAAAATTGCAAAAAATACTTATCATACAAAATTCACTAGACATGATTAGTTCAAGTATATGTAGAGTTTTTGCGATTTTGTGAAAGTCGTAACATAAAAATAAAAAGTTATCCAGTAGGATGAACAAACCTATTTTTATGTCCCTTATAAAGACACGGAGTAAATAAACCTGCTTACATACGAATTTTCTGTCGATGGAAATTAAATCCACGATCCTCGATAACAGGTAGGACTCCGGGGTCATTCAGCACACCTTCATTCACTTTTGTAAGTACATGGTAACAATATTATCCTGATATTGAACCTAATTACTGTTATTTACCTTCAGTTCACCTGTGAACGCAGCCTTACCCATTTCGCTGGCACTGTTTGCTTGTTAAATAGGGGTGCGCTAATTTGTGCCTATTTTGGGACTCCATTGTAAACGTTACGTAAAGCACCTTTTTGAAGAAACATGGTTGCTAACGAGTAGTTCATAGGGGTATGCATAGTTTTGGCAGACTTTAAAATATTTGAAAACATTACGTTAATCATCAATTCAGTGACATTATTCGACACTGATACTCGTAGTAAAAGAGAAAACACATTTAAAAAACACATCTCATCTCACTAATATTATAAATGTGATTGTATGGATGTTTGTTTGTTACACTTTCACGACGGAACTACTGAGCGGATTTGGACGAAATTTAGTAAATAGATAGATAAAGCACTCGGCTAACACACAGGATGGATACTTTTTATCCCGGAAACCTCAAGGGTTCCCGGAGGAATGCTTAAAACCTCCAAAATTACATTTCCACTTAGATGGCGCCACCTTTAACATTTTCTTTCTCTCAGGATTCAATTCTGAAGTGACTCAGACGAAGTCACGGGTGGAAACTAGTTTAAATATACATTATGTAAGTAAACAAAGTCCTTAGTTATCCCGATGAATCGCTCCATCCTGTGATTTAGGACAGATCCAACATATAGATATAGACATATACATATAGATATAGAACAATGCAGTCCATCAGCTGTCATCCTAAAGATACTATCGTCGCTCCGGGGTCTCAGTAATAGAATAACTATTCTATGAATTTTTTATGGTCATGATAGCAAATACATAAAGAATCTATGCAAGCCTTTGCAAATTTACAATAACAGAAAAACAAAACAATAATATCTTACAAATATACAGAAAAACATCCTGTACCGTACAACCAATACCAAACGGGGGTTTGCTCACGATTTTTCTAAATAAAAAGTAAATCTAATTCATTCACTGACTCGCAAAATAATCTACTGCGTACCTATAAGGACATCCCTCTGTTTAGCTTAACTGTATTCGAGTAATGCCACTTAATTAGAATCTTGCTAAGTCTAACTTCAATAACATTATACTCCACATTAGAAAAACAAAACATTAAAATTAAACAAGACCGCAATTTAAATTTCGGAAAGGCGGCTCCGTATGCGTGCGCGCATGATTTTATTACGACAAGAGAATAGAAATTTCGAATTAGGAACGTTGAGATAGGAGGCCGCCATTTTGGACCATCACGTACTAACTGTATAAACTATACGATTATACTGCCGTCCTAAGAAATAAAGCCGCAAAGTATACGGAAACTCCATATAATTTGCGGCCTTATTTCTTATGAATGCAGTATAATGGAGTGACCTTTCCGGCACACGAGCCTCAGGTCAGTTCAGTTTTTTATTGGAACTGGTGGCTTGATTTGACCGCACTTTGTTAGGGTACATGTTTACTGGTCCAGTTTTTTTCATTATTATGAATCTTTTTTCTTTAGGGCGAAAAACCCAATGATATATCATCTCAGCCGTATCCCAAGTATAAACGTGCTCCAAAAATATCTTCCAGGGCTCAACTGTGGTTTCTACTCATGAATTTGAATAACTTTCCTAAAGGAACATACAGACAGAACATACAGAACAGAAGTTGACTGTGCGATCTTTGAGGAAATTTCTTCAGATTAAGAGTAAAAACCTCAGTTCATGCTCCGGCAGATATTTTGATGCCACTAAGCACGATTCAGTTCCTACAACTCACTAAGCACGATTAAATTCCACTTCATCCAACACCATGATATAAGCCTCACTTCACCTATCTGGGGACGATACGGGCTCGAGGTCACCACTCAAGAAGTTTTCCATCGGTTATTAACAACTTGCTCATTCTGGAAACTACATATGTCTTGGAGTCATCATCAGCCAAAAGATGTCCAATTGTCCACTGCTGCTCCCTTAAATATTTCCACACCGACCACCTACCATTATCTAGAAATATAACTTGGAAATACAAGGGTCTAGTCTCAAATCTTTACTTTGGAAATCTTCAAGGCGGGAATGAACAGTTTATATTCACTATTGCGTGTTCCGCCCTCACGTCATCGTCACTTAACGATACATGAGATTACGCTCCCAAATTTTAAATTTAAAAAATCATAAAAACTATGAATTTCTGTAGGTGCCAGAATGATAAAGATATTTACATGCATATAAGTACTGAGCTTTAACATTGCCTATATACCTTTTTATTTCAACCTCTGCAGTGTCACCTAGGTTCGCTCACAATATCTTTCCCATAAAACCTATAAGATTACTAGGTATAGGACACAAACTTACGTACTTAAAAGGATAGCATCAGGTAGCGAACGTGGTCACCGCCTAAGATCTGAACGGAGTGATATGCTAAGTCTTGGCATTTCGGCCCCGTATCGGCCTCGCTTTGTTGTTTCACAATGATATTAGAGCTTTCTAGAGTACGCGTCCAGGTAGATGCAGAAAATGGAGTAAAATATAATACCAAAAAACAAGATAAATGTCTAATGCAGCGTGTGAGTGCGACGTGTCGTAGTAGTGTCACGTCGGAGTAGCGTATGTAAAAAAACATTACCATTTAGTTTGCTCCTACTTACTATCTGCACCGCCGAAAGAAATCAAGAATTTTTATATCTTTAACTTTGGTTTGAACTTTATTAACATTTTACCACTAGTACGTAATCTGCATAAATTGTGATTTTGTACAAGACTTCTTTGCGCCTCTTTATGTTGTTCTGTAAAAATATCCAAAGCTAGTCTTCATCCAAAGTTAAAATCGAAGGAGGATCTGTTTACGTACTTTACCGGTCATTATTGGTGCAAGTTTTATTTCGTATCTATTAGTAGTAAGTGTCTCTAAAGTCATTGGGGTATCGCTAATAGAAACAGGTAGATACAGTTATATCGTGCAATATGTTCTATTGAAAATTCATTGTTGTGCCGTCCATAGCGACTGCTTTTGTTATTTCGTTAGTCTATTTTTTACAGATCACTGTTATTGTTCGTTTATTGCACAAATTAAACGGACGTTGCTTTGATGCATATTTAGAGGATAATTATTGATGAATCATCATCGAAATCGTACAGTAACTATTGAGTGACTCTTAAGTATCTTATTGTGGGCTTAAACTGAGTTTAAGGTAAAGTTTAAGGTACCTAGAATTCCTTAAAAAATAGGGCAGTCCAGTCTGGCACTTGCCATTAAGTTATCAGATGAAACATTCTGGGATCTTAAATAGGTAACAAAAGACGTGAAAGGAATATCTGCTCTATTTTTGTCATATATAGGGTGACTTTAAATTAGTTCTTAATACGAAAGGCTACGCATGTGCTCATGATAATAAACAACTTTCCCTAAGGAACTCATAGTCAAATCTCAAAAAAAGTTTTGAACCCTACATACAAATCAGTCAACGGACCGGTCAAATTAGTATGAAGAGTCCAAATATTTTTTTGCGATTTGACTATTGATTCCTTAGGGTAAGTTGTTTTTATCATGAGTACATGTATATCCTTTGGTATCAAGAACTAATTTAAAGTCACCCTATATAAGACGTTAAGAAATTAGTTGTCATTACTAAACTGGGGCTTCTACTAGTGAAACTGAACAACTTTGTAAAGGAACCCACAGTCAATTCGCGAATTTTTTTTTGTACTTTTCTAACAAGTCTGTCACCTGATCGGCTCACTTAGTGTGGGAAGTCCAAATTTTATATTGCGAATTCACTATGGGTTCCTTTGAGAAAGTTGTTCAGTTTCATGAGTAGAAGCCCCAGTTTAAGTAATGACAATTAATTTGTTAACACCTTGTATATTTTTAATTCACTTCACTCGTTTTGTTTTTAGGATAAGATTTTAAGCCTAGCACAATAAATAACGATACTAAACATCTGATTCTGTTCCTAAAATGATTTATAAGGTACTGTCTCATTCACAGTATAAGGATATTATACAGTATGGACACTCTCTGCCGCTCTCTGAATGCTACCTCACCCCCCCCCCCTGCGACCGATATGTGTCCATTTGTCAAGGGGTTGGCAAACTAAAGCACAGTACAATGACCAAAGACAACTTTTTTTTAAGGAAAGAGTTAAAGGCTTCTAAGGCTATACAGGCTTGTCTGGTGTATTAAGCCTTCACTTTATTTGACAAAAGTCTAGCTAACAATAAAGACAATAAGGGCTTATTGAATCTCGATTCAACCCTAGTACATCACGCACACATTTACATGTGCACAAACGTGATTGTCTATTTAGTAAACAATGGCGCGACATTTTTATGAGTTGTCCAGGGTGTGGTCTCATTTATATTGTGACCGTTTTAATACCGCACATTTTCAACCACTGACCTCTTCCTACATTCCATCTTACCTACAGCAATGTTCAATTTGTCCTTAAAAGCCTCGGATTCAAACGTCAGTAAATATATTACGGTCCGCACAGACTAGATACTGGGCCAATAATTCAATAGGAACTTTGCAATAAATGCGGTTTAATGTGAGGTAATTCGCTTCTCTATTTGATATGTAATATAATATTAATAACTGCCTGCGTAGCCTAGTGGCTTGTCCGCTCGCTTCACATCAGGAGGTCGCGGGTTCGATTCCCGGCGGGGTCCAACTTTGTAGGACGCAGTTTCGTTGGTGGTAGGGCATTTTCTGAGCCCACCTGGCTAGCTACTACCATATTATCTAAGTCATACCGCCCAACGTCAATGTTAACAGAATCGAAGATACCCAGTTCCCCACTGCGTTGGAGAATTTGGTAAGCCCGCTTCCTCTTCGGCATCATCCTCACTCACCATCAGGTGAGATGATTATCAATTGAGGGTAAAAAAAGTACTTACATACAAAACATGTTCAGTTATAAAAACAGGTTGCAAAATTTGTATGGTTTTATTTTGGTGTTTGGATCTTCTTATGATTTGATTTCTGATAAGTGCTCTATTTTTGTTTTACATTTTTGTATTGTTGTGTTTGTGTATACAGGGTGTAAGACCCATACATACATACAAAGAGGTATAAGACCTTTGACCTTGAGGCCTTTAGTTATCAAACTGAACAACTGATCGATTGTGATTTTAAGAAATTCATAGAAGAAAAGTTGGTCAGTATGTTAAGGAGAAGCCCCAGTTAAAGGGTCGCAAAAATGTTTTTGAACTTTTCATAGAATTCGATCGTAAATCAGTCCTACGCCTATTTTGTTAGGACCTTGTGTACAAGCACAAAACACATAGATACAGAAGGTCCGCTCAAAACGCTCACAAAAATCCTAAGCATATACATGCTTATAGACGTATATGGTCGTTGTAGGCAAGATCACGTACTTTGCGATCGTGACCTTGCATCGAACGACCGTATACTTCTATAAGAATGTATATTGTATATGCTTACGATTTTAGTGGTTTGTATTGAGCGGACCTTCTGTGTCTATTTAGTGGTACAAGTGCCATTATTTCATTAAAGCATTTTACCACTGGATGAACCTTGTTATTTAAGGTCCCACTGGATTGGTGCCACTTCTCGCTCTATACCTGCCGCCAAGCAGCGCGTTGCGTTCCGGCGGGTGGCGCGAGATAGCCTGAGTAATTCCATCTTAACCCTCAAGATCGGCAAGACCTTTCTGGAGTTATAGATGATCATAGGGGGCGGATGCCGCTTTTCATCAGGTGGGTCAAAAAAAGGGAAGGTTCTCAATTCGTCGGAACCTTTTTTTTATGTATGTTCACTGATTACTCGAAGACGCCTGAACCGATTTGGAAAATTCTTTTTTTTTTTAAAAGGGTATACTTCACAGGTGGTCCCATATAAATTTTATCGAAATCGATTCAGCGATTTTTGAGAAAATCAACAAAAACATAGCAAAATTGGAGTTGTTGCGATTGAAGTCGGTTGTTTTTAACGTATTCAGCGTGGTCAATTATCTATACAAAAGTTGTCCTAAAACTACTTTAAATTATGTGTTTTTCATTATAATTAAATTAAATGTAACTTAAGTACTTAATTTAATCATTATTCCTCGTTCTTTGCAAAAAAAGTCGCAGTCAGAATATACTAAAACCATAAAGATTATATTACATCACCTACTTTCCTGAACACATGGTCATACATTATTGACATTATTGATGTGTTCATAATGTCATCAGATGGACCTTTTGGCGCGGACCATAAATCATAGAGTCGCGTTCACACCGGCGGGGGTCCGCAACGAATGTAAGGCTGCGTGTTACTCTTAATTGAAATGTGAAATGTAACTGCTAGTTGTAAAGGAGACTCTACACTAGTAAAAAAAGAATAATGTAGAAACAGTACAAACAGCCCAAAATTTTTTTGGGGAATATTTTCTTTAAAGGTTACTGAAAAGGTTAAACTGTTGAGTTAAAATGTTTTGTTCCAATTACTGACTGTGCCTTGGCGGCTCTTTTTAATTTCCGTGGTGGTATGTGGTAATATATTTTAGAACAGTTACAGCTTACATATTGTCATTGCCATTTATTTTAAAGTTTTTACATTATCCTAAGTTTTACTGAAAGGTAAAAGTAAATATAACTGTTATATTTAGGAACCAATTATTTTATTAATGTTTAGACATCCTTTTGAGTAAAACTTTACTTATGGCAAGACGACCAGTGGGAATGTGATGAAATAAAATAAATATTCTTAGAGTACCTACACCACTCGACCATTATAACTGAATGGTAGCCTCTAAATCTTATTCCAGACCATGAAACATCACTCGCGGTAATTCTCAGTTTATCGTTTCTTCGAGTCTACAATCCTCTTTACAAGCCACACTCTTTGCGTATGCGCACCAAAAATTAATACATGTGTGAGAACATGTTAATTTGTACTGTCTGAACAGGAATAAAAAAGACTATAACAATTGACGAACACAAAATATAAATATGAATATTAAATTAAAATGTACTCTCGGTTGTACCAATAAGTGTTAACATGCGAATAAAAGTGTACGTTCACATTTTAGAAAGCATGCGATTGAGTTCAACAAGCCAGTTGTGTGAAAAAGATATGAAAAGGCTTTCAAAAAGAGGCTTGTTAAGGTTGATCTTTGGTAAGATTAAGAAAGAAAGAAAGATATTTTAGATTTCCATACAAATTTCAACTCGCCTGTAAGGTTTCCGCCTGTAAAGAATTCTTATTATTATCTGCACTCCCAAGGAGCTTAAGATGAGTATAAGTAATTAATAACCTTGAATAGGTCAGCTCATACTCCACATACAGGTTCCAGTTCATATTAGTGGTAATAGCCTGTGACGTCTCTGGCAGACGATTTAGTCTGTAGTCTACACAGACACTGCGTCGCCTGGGACACAATTATGGGAGCGCAGGGTTGCGCAGGACCTGCACCACCCTCCCGGCCTCACTAGTTTAACCCGCAGGAACAACGAGTCGCTACTTACGGAGCCAGGTCGACTACAGGAGACCGCCGCTTTTTAGGTTGGACCCTAGTTGCGCCTAACCGAGACCCCGTGCCGGGTTGGATTTCGTAGTTTTTCTTCTCCTAGACGGGAGAATATTATAATGTATTTAGTGGTAATGAGCATTTAATAAAATATAATACTTTATATTTTCAAAAATTTTGAAAGTTTTTCCATCGTTAGTCAATCAATCCCTTATTATCATCCTACCAAAACTAATCTGTTATTAATAATACACCAATAAAATTTTATAAATATGTATAATGCAATGTTTTTCCTTTGTAAGAATCTATAAAAATCTTTACCAAAAACAAGCCCTTTTACACCTATTTTATTCCATTACACACAAATACAGATAAATCTATCAAATAAAATTTATTGCTGTTTTCCTTGTCACGCCCAACCCATATTATCCTAACACGAGCCACGAGGGCACCTTATCAAACTTGTCGCCTCACAGCTAAGTACATCGTTCAATCACCCAATAATGTGCAATACAGTGCGTAACAATGTCACCCGAACTTCCCCTACAGGAGAAAAACCGGTAAAATACCCATTTATTTCTGCAATCGAAACTCTACTCTAGACATGTTAGAAATAAAATTCAAATTCAGTTGAGCGAATCAAGTGCACATTTTTTGGGAAAAGAACACGCATTTAATTCTGCTTTAGCTTGTCAAAGTAAAGTCAAAGGTAAGGTCGCAAGAATAGAGTTGATTTTCGTATAAAAAGTTTGTACTGTTGACTTGGGTAGCAAGGGGAAAGGGCAAACACCATCATATTAAGTGAGCACATGAGAGGGAAACGCGAAAATGTGTGGGAAAGCGGATATAGACGTTTATCGGCGGATTTCGCGCGTGATTTACTCGCGACAAATCGGCGGGGCTAATGCGAGCCGCTTGTTTGCCTCTTCGAAGTGAAGCGTGCATGAATGGATTACTTTGATTTGATTTGTGTTGGATTGTTTAGGTACAGTTAACATACGATCTATCAAAATGTGTCAAAATATTTTTAATAACTTATTATTATGAAAGTATAATGACACAATATAAATATTTGGGATTTGCTTTCAATTTATTATTATTTAAGATTGTCAGAAATACATTTTCATGAGAATCTAATTTTCTATAGCGCACTTTTAGGATTTCATTTCTCTTTCATTTTTATTTTAGACAGCAGTTAGCATAATTTTAAACCATCGTCTTTATAATTAGCTCAAAGACATTCACTGTTTATTCTTCTTGTTGTGCGGAATAATTAACCATATATCCTTATAGTATAATCTTCACAAGATTCGCAAGCATCGTCTCTACAATTTGTAGTTCATCACTAAAATCATCGCTAAAACCTAAACATCCTGTATACAGGGTGCAAGGGACAGGTTTCCGAAAACTTTAAGGGCTTGCTCAGTAGACGAAACTGAACAACGAAAAAAATATTGGCTTCTCCATACAAACTGTCCAATCAAGTTTATAATTTTGTATGGAGAAGCCAATTTTTTTCGTTTCCTGAAAAAAAATCTTGTGGAAAGTTGTTCAGTTTCGTCTACTGAGCAAGCCCAAGTTTTCGGAAACCTGTCCCTTACACCCTGTATACAGGTCAAGGTCTATATTAATGTAATAATGTTATCGGTTTACTATTCTAATTGATGATAAAAAAAACAGTATTTATTTATTTTGTACCTTCTACTTTCATAATAATTCATAGCTTTCTAAGGTCACTCGTATTTGCCATTTCTTCTTCATGTTGTTAGCACGAGAGCGTGTCAACAAATTGACATCAAATTGCCGTTCGTGTCGCAAAGGGGAGATTTTATTTATCTTTTTCTATTTCACGGTATTCGCCAACGTATGTTCTGTGGGAACAAGTGATTCCTCTTCTTGTTGTTTTCTTTTATGGCCTCAGGCTGTGTTTTGTCAGTTATCTGTTAAGCTCATTGGTTTTTGTGTGTGTGATCCATCTGTTCATATTTATTGATGTAGCATTGACAACAGTCTTTAATAATGAATTTATCGTTTCTTAAAAAACTATTTGCAGTTGGAGCTTTTCGGTTTACTGAGTGAGTACCTTTGACTTTTGATGATTCTTTTCCAGGGTTAAATTGACAAGATCTATGTAGTGCAGACTGACCTTTGTGTCTAATATTATCGACAATCAGTATAAGTGGATCAAAGCCAATTCATCAAAAAAACACGAAAATTCTTCTTAAATACTGAGGGCATGTTTTTAACAGACTTCGGGATTAACAAGTATCTTATGAAATTGCAACCTAACCTAGTTTCGTTAAGTTGCCTCCCTTCCTTGCATAAATATAGGTTCTTTACAGAATAGAACAAGGAATGTGTGGTTAAAACCAGAGCTTCTAGTCAAGAAATGGAACAGTTCTACCCAAAGAACTAGACCGTCAAGTCAAACTTTCCATAACAAAAAACTTTGATTTTTTGAACACATCGATCAAAACTGATTGACATACGATGATGAACAAAGTAGGTATAGTTATTTGGAGAAGTAAGTACGTTTATTAGGCAAAGTTGTGCAATTTTATACATAATTAAGAACCTCAACTTAAACAGTACCTGTACACCCTATCCATTCAAGACTAGAACAAGCAAAAGTTCTAAATAAATTAATCTGTACCCCAAAGCTAGATCTAATATGAGCAGTATAAACGACGACACAAGCCCAGAAACCGTTGGAGGCAACAATTACTAGATACATGATGTATGGAGCCACGGTGTAGCCGGGAGGCAGCATTTGTCTTAAGAAGTGGACTACACGACAAGAGAAGGCGGTTGTGGCAAGCATTAGACACTATGATATATACATATAAGCTTAAGAATTTTGATGCCTAATGCTTTTCTCTGCTGCTCACTCATTAGCTCCCTGATATCTTGTTATAAAAATAAATAATTACCTACTTATTACTTATACTTATTTTTTCATAAATTAAATCCTGTTCATTTAAACCAAGGGTCGGCATCTTTTAGCAATCAAGGGCCACATAGTGACATAATGAAATAAAGGTGCCGCACTTTGTTTGTTTATATCTGTCAATAATCAATACGCAATGCGTTGGGTTAGTAATAATACTAAAATTACTGCAAGAATAATAATTTATAAGACAAAAGGATGGTAAATAGGACCGAACATAAAATCCACCACTTAAAGTTTTTCTTCTTTATCTTAAGCGCCTAGGCTCTTGTAGGTGGAGTAACCGATTTTTTTTTCTACTTAAAGTTTGTTTTATTAATAATTTTCTAGGGTGAACCTTTCAAATTCGGGTTACTCAAAATCTCCACTCCTCTGCGAAGTAAACCCGTTTATCGCTGTCACTTATAACTTGCACCAAATCCACCATTGTGGTCCTTCGGCTATTAACCGGGTCTAAGGCCCTAATAGGTCCATGTTGTCAACCATTACGCTAATAAACTCGGCTATAGAAATTTGTGCCTCCATGAAGAATTTATAACTGAATGACGAATGCATAGCTGTAGCAAGGGTGTGTTTACTAAGTCATGGGTCAAATGATCAATAGATTTATTATCATTGCGTTTTATGGATATGTCTATACGATACTTACATACTTGTTTCTCTATCTAATTGGAACAAGTTTTGTAATACTAGCCGATTTAACTATACTGAGTTACACAGTTGAACAGAAATGTCTCTTCTATTTTAACGAAATCAAAGACATGTCTTAAAGACAGACATAAAAATAATGGCAGCTTCCAAATATTTGCATACAAAGTTACCACCTACTACACTGATACTCTGCTTTGTTGATCCACAGTTATGAGGAAAGGATCATTTTGGTTTCATTAAATTTCAAAACGTAGAAAATATTTTTTTTTAGTCTTTCTAATTGTTCTTTTCTATGTAATTCAATCATACGTACGAACGCAAATTACAACTAAAAATCATATGTTTTTTTTTCTTTTATATATTTTCCCTGATCAAAGAAGACTAGTAGTAGACCAATGTAGATCGGTTAATTAAAACTAAAAATTGTTGATATATCACATACTATTATAATTATTGTTTTTTTATTTGTCGGTACTTTCACATAGGACGAGAGCTTACGTACGACTTCTTCAATATCTCTGACACCAATGTTCTGAATGGCAATATTTTTTTATGGTAATATGAAATGAATAGTTATTAGAGAATAACTCGATGATCTAGTTTTCTGAATTGCGATCTCTTTCACCATAATATTATCACATGCTCAGCAACCTCCTGCTACTACAAAATGCACTATACAGTTTTCATTCCTTTCCTCGCAGCTCAAACGCCCACATAACCCAAATAGCGGACCGTCTATTGAATTTGCTACAACCATATAAACGGCAATTAATATCACAGCCCAGTATACTGCAGCATACTCGCAGTAACACGCCCTGAGGGTGCTTCGTAGCGTACAATGGAATTGCAATACTTCTCATAATTGCATGCAAGGGCAATTAAAATATTTTGTAAAATCTAGGCCATTCAACTGACTAAGTCCTATCATCATATATTCATCTAAAAGGGAATGTTTTTGACAGTTGTCAAATAAGGAATAGCTTTGTGTTGTAATCTTTTGGCTAGTGTTTATTTATACCCGATGATTCGGCTCTGAATCCGACTTCGGCTCTGGCCCGATGCACATCATCATCATCATCAGCCGAAAGACGTCCACTGCTGGACAAAGGCCTCCCTCAAGGATTTCCACATCGACCGATCCTGTGCTGCCCGCATCCAGCGGCTTCCCGCAAACTTCAACAGGTCGTCGGTCCACCGAGTCGGATGCCTGCCTACACTGCGTCCGGTGCAAAATCGCCACATGAAAAAAACCAAAGATTTTTGATGTCATTTACACGTATATTTAATACAAAGAGCATAGAAGATTACTCAAATTCAAAGGTCATCCTTGATTTTTTTAACCAGTTTCTAAAATAATTGCCACGTAATGAGTTCCGTAGACTCATTGGTTACTGAATCAGTTTCTCACATCCTCTTCTGGACACTACGACTGACTTACTACATTTATAAAAAAGTCCTCACGATGCAATTGCAATTTTATGGTCCTTCGAGCAGAACAATTGATAAAGGTCGTTTACATTTACCTATTTATACAAGTTTAATGTTTCCTCATTTGTGTATCGGGCCTTAGGCCGCGGGCCGGCGCGGGCGGCGACAGTGCAATCGTCGCTGCGATCGAGTTCGCATTCGCCACAATGAGATCTTGTCACACACGTGAACCTAACGCGGTAGTATTCTGGTGTTAGGGACTTTTATAGTACAGAAGCTTCCGTCCACGACTTCGTCTGCATGGACTTCAGAATTGTGTCCAGAGAGAAATAAAATATTAAGGCAGCGCAATCTAGTGACAAAGTAAAAAAAAATGTTTTAGCCTCCCCTCCCTCTTTGCTAAACCTTCGAGATTCATGTGTGTTAGCCGAGTGCTTTATCTATCCACCTTCCAAATTTCATCCGAATCCATTCAGTAGTTTTGGGCGTGAAAGTGGAACAAACAAACATCCATACTTTCGCATTTTTAATATTAGTGAGATGATGGAGGTAGAAGGAATAAAATAGGTGTAGGATTGTGTGGAGTAAGGATTAACCTTCCCAAAGTAACGGAATTGACTCGTACTCCGAGAGGGTCGTCAATCGTCAAATATGTCAAATTGTGTTGCTGACGCTAACCCTCCCTCTCTAAATTTGACGTTTCTACTTTCAGGAGTTTGTGGCTCTCTCTTATCTGTCCATCAGTCAGTACAGTACGTTCCTTTTTTGTATTATCTATTTTTTTACCAACTTATTTACTGTTGATCTAAACAGAATAAGACTTCTGCGATTGTCCTGCGTTGGTCGAACACACTGGCTGCTGTAGCTATTCGCTATCATTAATTGGCATCTACTGTCATTTTACGGTTACGCATTAGCATTATTGCAGTTTCAGTTCTACTCGGTATCGAATAGCTAAGATCTCTTTAGTGTTTCGTTGACATTACGTTGGTTGTCCACAGGTGCGTACTGTGAGGCAACACCTTTATAATGGGTGTGGAGCAAAATCATTACCAAACTTGTTGAGATTTCAAGTTCTTATACAGCATCTTTTAACTAAGGCTATACAGTAAAACTGATTGTAAAAAGACCATTGAAACTGAACAACTTTACCTAATAAACCCATACTTAATTCTCAAAAAATATTTTGGAGTCTTCATACAAAATTAGCTGATTGGAAAATCAATTTGTATGAAAAGGTAAAAAAAAATTCGCATTTAGAACAGGTTGTTCAGTTTGATTAGTAGAATAACATGTGAAATTCCCGGAAGTATTCTTTTTAAAGCCTGCGTAATTGAGGGTAAATAATTTTGGATATTTTCAAAACTGAATAATTAAATCCACAATACTTTTCTGTTAATTGAGGACCACTACGTGTTTTATATTTATGAAATTGCTCAGTAAAGTTTTTCCAACTTAATATTCATCCGCAAAGAGTATCTGAACTTCTAATAATAGCCTGATTATGGTTAATAAAAATAATGAAACCCATTTCAAATTAATAAAAGTTACTTAATATCCTAACATCAGCAAAATCTTCCCCAACATTTTTAATACAAACTTTAGACCTTTTCAGATGTAATAAACAGACACAGTGCACCTACAAGCGCTAGAATTTTTGAGTACCCCATAAACTAGTGAGAAGCGTTTCATTATATCTTTCACTAATCATAAAACTCATACTAAAGAGCAAAGATAAAGGGCACTACACACTTGCCACTGTTTATGGTTATACCCTACTGGGTATAACGTTTCACGCCTCTTTGCATCATACACAAATGGGAATTTTCTTGTGAGATTTCAATTTAATCAGAATATTGAGCCGTAAAGTCTTGAAAATAAGTAAATGTCAGGTTGAACCGAAGGAAAATTCTTTGTGGGAAAGTTATAGTATTTGGAAAGGCACGTAAAAGTTATGTGGAGTACTCTTGAAAAGTTTTATAGGGCTTAAAGTTTCAACTTTCAGTTAAGAAAGTGTGCCCAAATTTATGATAGTAAAAATTGACGTTTCAAGCCGTCTACCCTAAAGGAAGGGTTGCGTTTTTTAGGCGTACGTATGTATGTATGTTTGCCAACAAAGTGCAGTTAGGTTAAAGGTCTTGATATTTTTTAACAATCACGAAATTTATTCTTATTTTTATTCTTAATAATGCAAGTTGTCCTTAGATATGCCTTAGTCAAAGGACATTAAAAACTGATGCTTTCTAAATTTTTTTAACAATGTGGCACTATTAGGAACCACATTTACCCCAACAAATGCTAAATTTTGATTTATACTTGTGACTCCTCTGGTGTTGCGGGTGTCTAGGGGCGGCGGTAATCACTTACCATCAGGTGATCCGTTTGCTCGTTTGCCACCTATCGCATAAAAAATATATTTATTAACAAATCTATGCATCTTTGATGATTTCTTCTTCTTCTGATGAGTAGGCTTCTCTCATATAACATTTGTTTGACAACTACGTTTTTATTATAGTTTGGGGATTTTTCATACAAATAGCTTATCAGCTGCCTATCGGTGTATTGTTATTGTACTGTACAGTGACACACGCATAACAAGGTCAATATAAAAGGTAATTAAGTATCACACGACAGTTTGCTTGGATGTCCAGGGTGTGTGACAACTATTTTCCGTAATAAGAATCGAACCCACAACCTTTAGAAGCAAGAGTCGCAGTATCCACAATCCACATGCAAGCAAGACCACCAAGTGAGACAATTGTATCGTACAGTACATACCATATAAAGTATGGTACCCCATAGAGTGCAACTAAATCAACAATCTAGCAAAGCTGTATCGAATATCACATGGATAGAGCAAACAGTCCGATCAGACATTCCCACAAGTCGAACGGCGATCATTTAGACCCTACGTACGGGCAGTCAGGCACGCGTGCGTACTGACCACCACAGAGCTACGTGTCTACTAGACCTGTCAAGAAATTTAAACCTTTTGTTATTATTCCTTTCTGCTATATAATATCATCCGCTCCATTAAATGCTCTGTTATTTGTACAATCACTATGTTAATAATAGAATTAAAAAAATACATACATAAACCTTATTTACCCCGACTTGCAACGTCGTTAATTTCCAGAATCGTAAAATAGATGAATAAAACATGCAATGAGAAGCTGATGTTTCTTCACAACATAAGAAGGAACAATAACTTTACTCAGGACTTTCCCAAATATCATCTCTACAAGTTCTCAAGTCTGGGATGATCCACAATAGATCCTGCGCCGGCCGGCGGCGCACGACTGTGCTCACGATTCAGATTAATCTATCTAAAATCGTTTTACAACATATTATTTATAGAGCGCATGCGCCGGCAATGATCATCAGTCCGTATGCGTCTAGGGATGCGCGCACGCCTTCCGACTGAACGAGAATGTCGATAGATTTCGGCTGATGGCTGCTGATAAGATTAATGGTATGTTTAGTTTTGTGCATGTAAAAATCAATAAAAAGCGATCCAAAGTAGCGTCATCTAACACAAGAACACGCTATTATGTACGGCTTAGTGTTATTTAATGCCAGTCAATTTATTTTATTTATTTATGTGACCAAAGTGAATATTACCTACCAATTTTTTGTGTTCTTCTAAATAATTTAAGTCTTTCTGCTTATGCGGCCCAATTATTTCTACTTAACCATGTCTTAAATTTTATACAGAGTATCGTTTCAATATTCTTTAGAGACAGTGAATAAAAAAATAGATGTAAACAGAATAAACACAATCAGAAGTTTGTTTTATCCTACATTTTCATAATTCAAATTTCAGTATTACAATTTTTTAAAGATATTCACAACAACTTCTTCTTTAATCACTCGAGAATTTGAATCCCCAACATTACACCTCCACCGGCAATTAACCTTAGATTGTTAAAACTTTAGAACTAACCGACAGTGGCCGACGCTACGTGGAATTGCAGCCTATTCCAAAGACATTGAATATTTCAAGGAGCTAATTGAAATGAGCGAGACACTTTGGAGGGCAGCCAGGATAATTACCAAGCTCCTAGCTCGCTTCCCGACGAGATTTAACGTACCACGGCTAAATAGTTGGCGGTTTTTAATTATTTTTTTAAAGCTTCAGGACTTAGTCTAGCGCAGTACTAATTAATACCAATGAAAATAAAGTTTTGGCGCCGGAGTCATAATTTTATTAGTTCTAAAGTGTTTAGTGGCTGAAATTATTTTTTGTTTATTTTAACTTCTAGAAAATTGAGATAACTGTTATATTTGAGACATTTTCTTATCCATAACATTCATTTGATAGTAAGTTATGAAAAATGGAAGCGGGCTTAAAAAGTTTTTTTATTTTATAACGAAAAAATATAATGACAAGCACATTCTAATTTGATTAACCTTTTACCATCAAGCCCCATTGTTTAAATGTAAATTATCGACAAAATGGTCATTAATATCGATATCACTCCATCACTATTGCCATCGTGTGATGTCGGAGGTTGTTACCGATGCTGCTGGTCCGTGTGCGAATCCCATCCCTTCCGGTATCGAACTGGTAATGGCCTGTTTGTTTTTACGATTCTGTATTTAGAATTACGAATCTAACTGTACACCGTTTAGTTAAAATAGGTTATTGTTTGAATTTTTCACTTCTGGGGGTCAACAACCAGATCTGTTATTTCATGTAAGTATTCAGGTTCGTTCGTTCTTTCGTATCTATGCGGGTCCATAGAGTAAATATAATGCGTTTGAAATTTTAAGGGGTTACCCAGAATCAAGTACCTATAGAATACAGGAAAAATATTGAAAAAATCCGATCTACTATTTTTTTTTTAGTTTTTCATGTAGTACATACTAAATATAAATCTGAACAGAGAGCCAAGAATTTGTAGATAGATTTTTTTCAATATTTTTCCTATATTCTATACTTGATTCTGAGTAACCCCTTATAATTTCAAACGCACTTTTTTTAACTCTCTGTATTAACAAATCAATTAAAAACCGTATTAAGTTATTAATTATGATTAATGAGAAGAAGCCCCATTAAACTACACACTGAGTTGTTTAATGGGGTCCTACGCCTAGAGTCCTACAATCATTTCACTACATACTGTATAATGGTGAATCCTTTATTGAAATAAAACAAGAAACATTTTTGTTAGTTCCTTTGGGTATAATACTGCATTTCTATTAGTCATAATGGTCAACAAATTACACTTGTGTACAATCCAGTGGATAACACGAAAACCACTACAAATTGAATGTAGTCTAAGCACTAATAGTTAATTTCAGAAATGCAGCCGTATGTTCCGATAGAACTAACGACCCCATTGCTGGATTGGATGCCTATCGGGTTTCCACGCTGTTACGGCCCGGTGGGTTCAACTTTAGTTTGTTAGAATTTTAAACGCTTAGTTAGTTAAATGCTACCAAGCAAAAAATATACCGGGAGAAATGAAATTTCCTTTCATAGGACTCGAAATCAAAAATAAATCCTAAACAGTTGCTTTTTCAATTGATCGATTTAGACTTACGGTAGTATGTCAGACAAGTTCAAAGGGCAGAGGGTGATGCACATATTAGACTTAATACATACATGTAAGATTTTATATTTGTTAGAAGTTTTGTTTTATCCGCAACTGTTGATCCCTTGGCATCGTGGCTCCTGGTGGTAAGTGATGATGATGCCGAAAGGTGGAAGCCGGCTTATTAGATTCTCCAACGCAATGGGGGCAACCTTCATTACGGGATACATTAATGCTGTTAACACAGATGTTTAGTGGCAAGGCTTACATAAGGTGGTCGTAGTTAGCCAGGCAGTTGCAACACCAACCATATCGAATCTTATAGAGTTGGACCCCGCAAGGAATCGAACCAGCACACTGGTTCAGCGACCTCCTGATGTAAAGCGAGCGGACTAGCTACTAGACCAGATTTTATCGTGTAATAAAAAAAATGCGAACAAAAATTTCTTTAAGTTTATCTATTAATTCTTATACTTTGTTCTGTTATAAACAGTATTACCATCTGCCAATATTTCCTTAAGCTGACTCCATATATGAAACAAATAATGTTAAAGCTGATTCTGGTGCCACTGGCTGCGTGAAGTATGCGAGTACATAATACATGCGCGCACGCAGCTCGATCGATGGATCGTATCGATCGCACAAAGGATCCAGTCGTGATCTCCATTACGTTGCTCGAAAGTTTAGGAGCTTATGTAAAGTTTAAGTCTAGGTTTATTGACTGAGTATTGGCATTCCAAGATTTAACACAGTATGTAATAGCATGTAACAGTATACAACAGTATGTAAGGATTTTAGTATCGCTATCTGTTTGTCTTTCCGTGTGGACAAAACAAGTGACAGCCTAGCTTAAAATCATCTTAAAGCCGACATTTTGTCGCCTGAGACTGAAAACCTCGTATATGCAAAAAGGTTTTTTTTTTTAATTGTTGTTAGCTACAAATATAGTTATAAGAGATAAATGAGCAATTTTGCGTTCCCGAAGTTTTCACTCTCAGGCGACGTTATGGAAAATGACACCTAGTTTTGCGTGTGGACAAAAACATCTTAAAAGCATCGTAAAATTCTACCTAGGTAGTTGTAGCTTATGAATGACATGTTGAGTTTGATGCAGCATTACGTAACAGTCTTACTGTTGTTTCTCTGACTGTTCACAATATGAAAGACTCGTTCGTTTTTTAGTTTATTTATGTGTGACCCTGAGATTTCACTTACGCTATTACTCGTAAACGTGGAATAAGGATTATGATTTTTCAATGTCAATGTTTTACTCAAAAATATCTTAAAATTCAAATAATAATAATATAATTCATCTTACACATTCTATTGCAAACAGCTACAGTTAGTTTAAAGGTTTGTCCAAGATACAAGTTACAATAAATTGATATCACTTTCAGGTATTTTAAATTAAATAAAACTTATAATTTGCTTTATTCGCAAGTGACTGGCATTTGTAAAAAGAATTTAAATAATAACAATTACTTCATGAAAGCATTTGTCCATAAGCCACTCTTTTAAGTGACTTTTATACACGGTGTAGCGGAAGCTGCATTCCTTATTCAAAACTGTTTAATGTTTATTTGAGTAAGAGATGCAGCAAGGCAGTATGCTAAGCAGGGTTACCCATTGGTTCTGGGCAGACCCCGTAATCTAGTAATTGACTTCCCACGAGTAACAGTAAGGTTTTTATCCAGCCGCGTGCCTTTGGCTACTGTGTGCTACAGAGCAGTAGCCCTATAAAGTGGTAGAAGAGGATGATCTCGTTTTATAAAATCGGTTTTTGGTTGAAAATAACAGTAGTAAGCACGAAATACGTTTGTAATTGCTTGATGCGGAACGATGCTGTATCACCTGTAAAAAAAACTGAGACTAACAATAATATGAATTCTAGCCTTTATAATGCAGCTAGTAAAAAATAATACTGTGTAAACCGGAATCAAGACCTCTCTGATACTTTATTCTACAGCCATCTAGTGATAGCAACCGGCACCAATGGCTTAAGGTGGCTTGAGAAGCATTTATGTTAAGCCACTGGTTTTAGAACCGTTGAGATAAAAGCTATTTACAGTCATAATACAGGTTACGTGGCCTGTGAAGCACTGAAACCGTTGAGATACCTGCCACTGACATGACAGTCAAAATTCGGTTATGACCAATTCTGTAGTCAGTTAACCTGCGTGATCGACGCACTTTACAAGTTTGATTTAGATTTTTTGTAAGTTAGTGGTAGCTAGGACTAGGCGGGCTCCGAAAATGCCCTACAAATAAATAAACCGAGTGCTACGAATTGGTCTCCGCCAGGAATCGAAACTGCGACCTGCTGATGTGAAGCCAGCAGAGAAGCTCCTAGACCACGAAGGCTGTTAAAAGGGCTTTTTGCAGCAAGATTTTATTATTTAGAAGATTATACTTTCATTCAATACTT
This sequence comes from Coleophora deauratella, assembly GCA_958295455.1. NCBI lineage: Eukaryota > Metazoa > Arthropoda > Insecta > Lepidoptera > Coleophoridae > Coleophora > Coleophora deauratella. The sequence goes on from OY282406.1 coordinate 4,302,147, forward strand.
ATTTTTATATATTTATTTGCAATGGGAAAGCTTGACCTAAGTTCTGAATTGCTCCCAAAACTCTTTTAACTGCTAGTGCATATGCTTTGAACTCTTTATGATTAAGCTATTAGCTCTCCATGGTATGTTCTAAGAATATGTAAACGCTATAATCGACCGTTAAAAAATAAAGTCCTATTTCTCATTCCCATTTCAGCATGGCTTCATCTACACGAAAGATTATTTCAATCAGTTCACGTGCCTTAGAATAGATATCGCAGCTCTGATTTTCCCGAGCATCCTGTGTGAAAGATGAAATCTCTTTACTCAGATCTAGTCTGTGTCCCTCACTGCACGGTGACTGAAAAGCGGTGAACACACACCTTAATATCTATCACAGTTCGATACTCGACCTAAAAGTAAGGGTCTTAAAATTTAAAATCATTTCAATTTTAAAACGTAAGATACTTCAGAACGCATTCGAAAAAATTCAAAAATGAATGCACGTCGACGAGCGGGAAAGGAAGGCACGTATTTAACGCGGTTACGTAGCAAAAAATCTTATTTCATTCATAAAATGAGTTGCATTCAAGCTGGCTGGACAGTTTTTTTTTATTTTTATTCTTCTTACAAATACACCGAGTTTATTCATCGGCCGCCGCTGATCGACGTGAAATGATGTCAATACTTTTTTCTCGATATGTTTTATTTTAAACATATTGTTTACAGTTGACTGAGTTTGCTTGTCACGGTACTGGCAAAGAGTTCCTAAGGAAGCAATTTACTTCACTTTTAGTACATTTCATTATTGAATGCACACGTTAATTGCTTTTTAGTAACTATCACTGTAAAATGCGCTTTTTTAGAAAAATTTTTTGGTGGTTTAGGTGAGTAGAGCTCAATATGGTGGACTGAAACTAAAGGATTTCTTACTTTACCGAATTATTTTTGTAGGTATTGCAAAAATATATTATTTGTGGATATTTTCGCATGAATTTTTTATTCAGATGTCAATTTATTTTGTCACGTAAACTTGCCGTTTTTCATTTCGACACACATCAACAGAATCACAATAATTCGATAATCCATTCACTGAAGCGAAAAAAATTGCAAATATCTATCTTACAATCGCTTATTCTACGCTAGATATCTACATTTTGTTTATTTTTAGTCGCCGAAAATATCCAGACTGAAAAATGAAAGCGTAACGAAAATCTGTTATTTACAAATTTTCTAGACTCAGTAGGGTGTCTGTGTGCAAATTTCATTTCATTTTGTAAACTTAACAGTCTGAATAAAGTTGTTATTAACGCCCGACGCAAACGGGGTGTTATGTAAGTTTTAGCCTATTTGTGTGTATGTAAATGTGGTCTATTTGCAAAATCGTAGCTCTCAATAATTGACAACACATTAAAATCACCCGCCTTCAATCGTAAAAACGTTTTTTTTTTTGTTTTTGCTGATTTTTTAAAAAGCGCTGAATCGATTTTGATAAAATTTATATGAGACCACCTCTGAAAAATTACTTACCAAACATAAAAAGAATCATCAAAATCAATTCATAATTGGCGGAGTAATCACGTAACATACATACAAAAAAAACACAGCCGAATTGAGAATCTCCTCCTTTTTTAAGTCTGTTAAAAAAGTATTAATGTAGTTTTTTCACATAAAAACTATTTTTGAAACTACGAAGAAAAAGGAGGCGTAAGTTTAATGTGTGTATCTGTGTCTGTATACGGCACCGCGACTCCTTAACAGATATACCGATTAAATACTCAGACGTACACTTTTTATACAACGATTAAAACTGATACAGTAATCTATTCCAAACCAAACTATTTCTATAATAATTTCATTAATATCAGTTTTTTTCCTGTACATCTTCACAAAACTTTCTGATCTACTTAGAAACTTACCCGTGCAAAACGTAGACATGACACTAGTTTTGAAAACAAAACAATATTAAGAAAAACTGTTTCAAATGTTGTAACCGAGTCCAATCCAAACCCTGTAGGCCTTTCTAAAACCACGTAATCTTATCGCTAGGCAGGTAACTAATTAGATTTACGCCTATTGCATTTGTTCTGGTTTCTGCACTGTCGATTAATTGAACGGACCTGTTAAGTTTTCTTGCAATTTTATGTCGTGAAGAAGCTTGAAAAAATAAACTTTATTTTATACCTGTGTACGCCAAAGTGATGCCCTAACAGTACTTTTATAAGTATAGCGCCTTAAACAAGATACAAAACAGTAACCATTTAACCTTATAATTATAAGGTTAAATGGTTACTGTTTTGTATCTTGTTCCGCACTAAAACATAATTATAATGAGAGCTACTACTTAGAAGATTTCCATTTTAGTTGAAATGTTGGAAAATTTTTTTTGTTTATTAAATATTTCAGGATGTTTACAAATCTATATTCACTAAAGTATGACAAAGCTTTAACTCTAGGAAAGGAAAATAATTGTCACAAGTTTAGTTCTTTCACAATACAAACACGTCTATGTAGAGGTTTTCGTACATACAGCTTAACCGAAGGTCTTAGAGCATGAGCTTATACGATATTGAGTAATTAAATACAGCTCAAATATTAATATTAAGAACTTATAAGCAATTATCAAAACGATTTACACGAACTATAATCCTTCAAGTGTATCTTATCAAAAATAATACAAGGTGATTTTTTTTATAGATGACGATGATGATGCTACGTATGAAACTAATCAATTTCCTAAAAATCAGAGATTTGAAAAACTTAAGCAATAATTTGGCACTATTTAGTCAAATTAGTGACTTTTATATATCTGTCAAAACGCTATTTTGTTCTGAATTTATTCGTATTGTTCTATTATGCTATGATACGTGTTCAAAAGTTTTGATAGATACGTGTAACATTAATTTAGTTATTTAATCAATTAAATCTTATATATTTTTGAAACGGATTGCAATGTAAAACGAGTATGATTATCTGTTCTCCTACTAGTTTATTGAAAAGTATCCTATTATTGAAAATTTGTATAGAAAGTCTATTTCCTATTATATGGGCAGGTTTCTCAGAAAAAGTATTACTTTATCATCTATCATTTTGCTGTATTCATCGAATAAAATATCACCCTATATAGTTCTTAATCTAACAGATTTTCCGCTCCACTGCTTACGATGTCAGATCGATTATAAATAATATTATTATCATTTTATTTCGCAACAGCGACTATCAAAACATGGTGAAATATATTATATAGAGTGTTTGGGTAATATCTACTCTATGTACTAGGGAATAGGGAAAAATCTTGTGTTGTTTTTGTCGGCCGCAGTTTTGAAAGTTGCATACAGAACGGACACACGTTTTACTCCCGTTATTGTGATAAGAGTTTTGCCACTACTATTCATTTTAAGGTTATAACAAAAATGAGTACGGAGACGTAAAAGTAGGTTCTACTTACGAAAACCTTTGTTTTCTCATATTTTGATTGTTCTTACATTATTAATGTCTTTATCTCTTATCTATGTACATACAATAAAGTGAAAATAAATAATTCAAGCAACTGATCCATGCGCTGATTGATTTAAAGGAAAATGTATCTTATTTAGGGAAAGCACAATATAGGGTCCTAAAATACCTGAAAAAAATTAACAGTGGGTTCTACTCATGAAACTGAACAACTTTCCCCAAGGAACCTATACTAAATTCGCAAAAAAAAATTTTGAGCACCCATACAAAATTGGCGGATCAATTGATTGATTAGTATGAGAAGTCCATTATTATTTTTTTCAAATTGAGTATAGGTTCCTTCGGGAAAGTTATTCAGTTTCATGAGTAGAAGCCGTGTTTACAATATTTTTTAGGTATGTCATAAGAACCCATATATTTATATTTATTTGTGATTTCACCAAAGTTGTAAAACATAAGTTGTTCAGTTTCATCATACTGTCGTGATAAGAAAAAAGGCGGCAAATTATATGTAGTTTCCATATACTTTGCGGCCTTCTTACTTATGATGGCAGAATAGACGCCCAACTTTATGTATTGCTCCACTATTCTCTTAAACCTGGAAAATTATTTCCTAAATAGGTTGGCCAGAAATAACTATGTACATATAATGCAAATGGCGTTGACGCTAAAATAGCTCTGTTGGTTATAAGTGAGGCTTTTTAACTATAAAAGTAAAGTTGCAAAATATTTCCAATTTCGAGAGAACAGTTGAAATCATTTTCATTCTTATTTACAACCTGCTTAACAGTAATAACAATATCGAACGAATGATTGATTACCGCAACTCGAATCACACTCGCTTTCAATTTCTCATCGATCATGATCGAGTACCACTAGTATGGGCGCGGTGCATGCGTAACACGGTGGCTACCAGAAGCTCATTTCATGGTCTATTGTCATTTGTGAAAGCAACTATCGCCCGACGCGTTTTTGTGACCAATTTGTACCGAATAATTACTAGCTATGTTCTAGCTGCCTTTTCTTCAGAATGCGAGAGGTGTTAGTTCAAAAAAAGTGTTTGTGCAGTTAGCTACAAATTTTACGTGGTGTTTTAATTTTTTAGGTATAGATATTTAGGTAGACTTTAGACTAATAATTTCTTATTGGAATTTTAAATGATTGCATAATTTTCAAGCATTGGAGGAATACCTAATCTATGTTTTTTGGGATCCATCCAGAGGATTCGTTAAAGGATTTTAAATCTTCTGGATACTCGTAGTACTATAAGAAACTAATAGGATTAAATATGACGGGTTGCAAACCATAGGGATACAAGTGATACTTAGATGAAATGAAGTAAAACAGTTTTTTGTAAATGATTTTTAAGCTATTAACTTTAAATTTATATTAAAACACAACCAACATTTAATCATCAGCATTTAATATTCTGGAAACAAAAAAAAAGGTATTTAAAGAAGAAATAAAATAACAAAATCTCTTATGTCTTGTGGGTAATTGATTTGTCACTTGTACTTGTGGTATACAACCCGTGATATTAAACTATTTCGTAAATCTTTTATATAAAATTTGTCGTCATATTTTGATGTAATTAAAAAGGCCAAGAAAGAAGTAGCCGGTACCGGAGAGCATGCGTAAAGAAGCATGACATTATCTGAGAATATGAGCGTATGGCGATCCGTGGTTTCTGCCCATGGGAATAAAGTTGGAGTATATTATGACTGACTTGGTGGCTAAGTGGTTAGCGATCCTGACCTCTGATCCAAGAGTCGTGGGTTCGATCCCCACACAGGGCAAACTTTTCTGTGATGAGCAGAATTGTTTGCTCTGAGTCTGGGTGTATTATATTTATATATGTATGTATTTAAAAGTATATGTGTATGTGTATGTATATCAGTCTCTGGTTCCCAAGATACAGGGAATCCTAGTTTGGGGCCAGATGACCGTGTGTGATTTGTCCCAGATATTATTATTATTATTAGTAAGTACAAAATGTATGTATGTATAGCATATCAGATGAAAGATGCCATCCGTCTTTTGTAATCTCCTTCTAAGTTACCTGCTCAAGGTTGACTGGTAGAGATCCCTTCCAGGGATAAGTCCTCCTTTGTAAAATCTGTTATTTTTATGCACAAAATTGTTCTGTAAAATTTATGTTTTCTACATTAAAGAGTTACAATTACATTTATTTGCACAGTACCAGAGAGAGAGAGAGAGAGACCTAAAGGTAAGGCGTGTATGTATATTGATTTATTTTTTACTGCTTGCTTGTAGGTTTCAGGGATTTTGGAGACAGGTGTCGTTAGATATATCTTGATTCCCATTCCCAATATCTGGAATAAATAATAAAAGGTCATCTGGCCCCAAATTAGGATTCCATGTATTATGAGACTGATACTATACATAAATAGATATATTTCAATATATGAATATTGTAATACACCTAAACTGCTCATCACAGAAATTTGTGTCCTGAGTAGGAATCGAATCCGTGATCCTCGGGTCTACTGGTCAGTCAGGAACGCCAACCGCTGAGCCATCGACTAAGATATAAATGGAATACATTGTATGCAGTCGAATTTCTAGTAGTATTTTGTATAATTTCTCTCTCTTTTTATATACAGGTGTAACAGATAGGTGTGACAATACTTCAGGGTGGGCTTTTACCCGTCAAACTGAACAACTTTTGTTCTACAACTTTGTTCAAATCGCAAATTTTTTTTTGGACTTTTCATACAAATCGATCAGCTGGCGAACCAAGTTTGTATTAAAAGTCCGAAAATTTCTTTGCGATTTCAACAAAGTTGTAGAACAAAGGTTGTTCAGTTTGATGGGTAAAAGCCCACCTTGAAGTATTATCACACCTTTCTGTTACACCCTGTATATATAGAATATAGCTAAAGATACTTCTTAAAATTGCGCGTACTCATTGCAAAGAGTTGACTCTAGTTGAAATTGAAGCCAACGGCAAAGTCAGTATGACGTGCAGTAACCAGGTGCGGATTAAGGGAAATACACAATCTTTGCCGCATTTACCTGATTTTATAAGTGAAATTATTTATAAAAAGTAACACTAATGAGTTTCCTTCGTCTGCTTATTCATTTTTTTATGATTCAGATTTAGTTTTAAAAATATTATAGAAATAAAAACTGATGGTTACTTTTTTTACTCAATGCGCATAAATCTCCTTGTTTCCAATACTATTGAAACATGTAAATTAAGAATGTCAAAAAATATTCTAGTTACATACCAATCCGGAGCCTCTTGGCACTTGTGCAGTACCAGAAACGGAATGGAAAGAGCTTAAATTAGCTACCTTATTAAGATGCATCCGTGTGCGTACAGTCCGCAGTACTTAGCAACCCTGTGAACCTCAAAAAAACATACAAGTTTGCGGGCCTCTTGAGGGCCATTGTGCGATACCAGAAACGGAATGGGAAGAGATCCCTATACCCAGCTGGAAAAATTTAAATATTGATGAAATTGACATATATGAAAATTTATTAACTAATTTATTACAGTACCTTAAACACGTCTTTATTTTCCAATCCACCCCTGACCTTACTTCTTACTAGCAAAACCTAACGTATTTACCACTTTACTAAACACCTGTACTTGAAGAAGCCTTCCACATTTTCAAAGTATCATAGTTATCGCTAGGCTCTTTCAAACACTATCATTTTCGTGTTCCAACCTCTTAAGAAATGATAGACAAGCCATTTTAAGCAGTAACAAGTATAAATATCGAATCGACATACATTACCGTATACCCTGGAGGGATGTTTTGGAAACTGAGTGAAACTGGCATAAACGGAGCGCTGATTGCATTGATATATTATGAACGGCTCAATTAAGTCTCAGTAATGTCGTATCAGCAACCGTTTCTACATACGAAACTCCTTTTAAATTTTAAAGTGATTGAATTAGAATTATTGCAAAGATCAGAACTATTTTATTTAAAGTTTATTTTCAGAAACTTGAACAACTTTATCTAGAAATTTATAGGCAGTTCTTAATAAAAATAATTATACAAAATATTAAAAGTGTCTTTTTATATTTTTCAAAATATTGAGAAATCGCAATTTCAAAAAGCAGTTATCTTTTTATCATTATAATCAAGATAACTTTTATAATAATCTCTGTCATAGTATTTCTAAAAATAAATATCTTATGAGTAAAAAACAATTTTTTTTAAACCTATTTATATAAGCCAGAAAAACAGGAAAAATGAGCATTTTATAGGATATATTTTTTTATAAACAAGACATGGTTTTTTTGTGGTAATCAACGCTTATTCATTAGGACTTTTTAGCCAACGTTGCACAAGTAAGCAGCTGTCGATATGTTTTGAAGTGACCAAGTCGGAGTTTTGTGGCAAATTACTACAATTTATTCATAGAAGTGTGTCAAGTAGATTAAGGGAGTGTGGGTGATATGGCGACTGTAACATGCAAATTATAGTTTAAGTGATAAAACGATCAAGAGATTATTTTAACAAAAAATTTAATAATATATTTTACTTTATTAGAGAGCCGTATGGAGCATCCGCGCCGAGTGCCACAGTGGAGACTAACGTGAGGTGTTCGATTAGAAAATCATTTCACAGTAACCTGAATTTTCCCAAGAACTAAATTCCACAAACGTCCGTACCACGCACCCACACCCGTAAACTCGTTTGTTCTTTTGCGGTTTATACGGTTGCTAAGTACTACGGTTGTACGTATACAGATGCATCTGAATAAGGTTGCTAATTTCAGCTTTTGTTTAATTCTGTTTCATCTGAAGTATTTACGTATTTATAGGGAACAGTTTATTCTTATACCTCACCTCTTTTAAAATAATAATAAAATTACAGACTTACGCATTGTTATTTATTTATTTTACGAAAGGAACAACCAAATAAAAATCTCTATTTTAATGTTTTTATCAGAAGTTTTCTTTTAGCATTTAATCTTTTTGCCAGTCTGTAGCTAATAATGATGTGTGCCTACAGCACCAGTTAAACTTCACATCAAGTGGACTTTCTACATCATAAAATGTAACAACCAACGATTACCCTGTTAACCCCTGCTTCCCCTATGGTCCGCTCGCCACATATCATTACCAACGCGTACGCATTACATGATTGCATATTATTGTGTAGTTGTACAACTTCCCCTGTCTAACCCTACGTTCCTCTGGTTTCTAAGGCTGGTTTCAAACCATGCTTGGAAGTTTTAGGAAGTCTTATGAATTGAAACTGGAATGTCAATGCGCTGTATGCAAGTTTGTTTACTACGAAAATATTTTAAACTACAGTAGCGATTGTAACAAATGAAGTATCGTCGGGTTTGTTTTGATTCATAATGACTATGACAGTGCCAATAAATCAGTATTTTTTTACTACTTATGGTTTTTGGTTCTTAATAAAATTATTAACTTGGAATGATTATTTACAAAACGCCTTACCTACTGTTGTTTTTACTCAAAGGTCATCTAAAGGAAATTCCACCTAGCAATAGGGCCGCCCATTTTATCATATTTTTTTATTTTCATTATACGTGTTACGGCAATAAAGTAAGTATAATATTGAATTGTAAAACACAATACTGGTCATAATGCCAGACATTTAATGGAACACTGATGTCGATTCGGTGTTTAAGATTAAACTTATTTGACAGGACTAAACTTAATTTAAACATCCTATCCTTATCTTTTCCATACAGAGAGAAAAAGACAAAACACTTAAATTAAGTTTAGTTCTGTCAAATAAGTTAAATCATGAAAATCGAATCGACACCATTATGGGACTACAAATATCAAATAATCGATTAACTTCATACCTCGCTTGATAAAAAAATGTGAAAGTAAATAAAAGCAACTCTTACTTAACATATATTTGTTAATTTTATTTATATTTTGTTTTGTTTGTTTATTCACAGTTTGTTGGTTATTTTTTTTAAACAAGTGGTAAGTTGAAAATCAGTGCTATGCACTATAATTACCAGCATTATGCTGATTTTTTTCCTTTTTGTTACTAAAACATAATGATTTTTATAAAACCTTTGTATTTTTTTCCGTGTTTTAGTGATAATAAATGTATTTTTATTTATTTCTTTTTTTTAATTTAATTACATATAATTGATTCCAAAATAATCGTTTCACTAGTGATATTGACCAAAATCGTTTCACTAGTATTACTGACTGATTTACAGCATGGTTTATGAACGGTCTTAGTGTAGACTTATTATTTACTATATTTATTATTACAGACTTTACTAGCCACTCTGTCACATATCCTGAAGTATACGGAAGTCTAGTTAAGTATAATCTGCCACATATGAGTAGCTACTTAGAAAAGTGGTGTTTTCTAAAAATTATGTGTTGGATGATAATTATGGTATTGGTAGTTATCTTATTGGCAACTGTGCATAATTTACAAAAATGTTGAAAGTAAAAGTAGCATGGCAGGTACACCATTTTTCTGAAGAATAAGAGAGATACTTAAGTAATTATTTAGTTTTTCATTCTTGTATCGATGGCTCACGGTTGCAATTGGCCTACCTATCACAAGGTTATAGTTGGCATCTCGGGGTGGCTAATTTATTAATGTAGCAATCAGTTTATAGAAGCTCACGTGACTTCCTTCTACAGTGAAGGAAAGTATAGTAAGGAAACCTGCACATCTGCCCACTACATGTTCGCGAAGGTCGCGTTGGATACTTTATGTGATCGTAGGTGATGTTAAGTGCATAACTATTCCTTAAAATGAACGGTTAAATTATATTAGACAATAAGTGAATAACAGACTTATACCTTAGTGAAAGAAGCGGTCGTGGCTCAGTACGGTTTGCACGATCACGCAGGTTAACTAACTAAAGATACGTTCATAACCTGGATGGGTTTGACTGTTAGTGGCATATATCTCGACCGTTTACGTGCTTCGCAAGGCACTTTAAGACTTTGTTGCCGGCTGCTATCACTAGATGGCAGTCGTTAAGCCATGTCGGAGACCTTACAGGCGATTTGAAAGTTCTGACACTGGGGTGGGCCGCTAGCCCCACAACCTCCACCATTCCGGACTTGGCCCCCGTGTGTGGTGAATGGCCTAACTTTCCCGAGGTATAGGAAGAGATCCGTGCCCCTGCAGTGGGGACGATATGGGGGGGTTGTTAACGAACGATACTTCAGTATCAAGATGTATCCCAAACCGGCCAACAAGTGTTAACAAGAAAACATCATCACTATCAAAAGATTCATAAATAAGATCTCATTGCGTGCACGCATCGGCATCCAGCCAACCAATCACACTCGTCCGTCAACCGCCATTGAGAAACCGTGACAGCTCAAAGCGTCAGATTGACGTTTTGATGTCAATTCTGTCAGTTCGCTGAACATTATGATACTGCCATAGATATTGTCAGTAGTTTGTCACTTCGGAATTATTATAGAAGTGAATGTTGTATATCGTTATTTTATTTTGCATAAAATTAATAGTAATCTACCTATTTGAAATGGAGCTGGCAAAGTGTTGATGAACAGCCCTTTCGATAGGTTCTTACAACATTTTGAAACTAAATGATAATATAAACGATTCGAACAAAAATCTTCATGTGATATTCATGCGTTTTAAAAGAAACAACAGAAACTTGGTGTGGACCCGTCAACATTATTCAAATACATTTTTATTTCAGAAAATTACAGTCCATATTTGTTAGTAGGCACACTTACGAACTATGTTAGTATGCGAGTCATCATCATCATCAGCCGAAAGACGTCCACTGCTGGACAAAGGCCCCAAGTATACGAGTATTTCGTAGAAAATAAAAAAAAAATGTGCAGTTACGTCATATTTGACAGCGAGAAGACTATCTGATAGTCACCTGCATGCAGTGAAGAAGATATGGGCAGTCATACTTCTCTGCTATTGTCTTCAGGGCGCTGGTGTTGCTTGTTCGCACTCTGAACACCAGAAGTGCACATTATACTAGACCCTTTTTTATTATATCTTAGTTGAAATTTTAATTGCAAATAAATCTTTCCACATATAGTTCGCTGATCAGCTTTTTAACCGACTTCAAAAAAAGGAGAAGGTTCTCAATTCGTCGGAATCTTTTTTTTATGTATGTTCACCGATTACTCGAAGACGCCTGAATCGATTTAGAAAGTTATTTTTTTGTTTAAACGGGTATACTTCACAGGTGGTCCCATATAAATTTTATCGAAATCGATTCAGCGGTTTTTGAGAAAATCTACAAAAACATAGCAAAATTGGAGTTGTTGCGATTGAAGTCCGTTGTTTAAAACGTATTCAGCGTGGTCAATTATATTCGGCAAAGTCAAGTTTTAATATCAGTGTTTATAGAAAATACTTTGGCTGGTCCTACAAATGCTTTATCGAGATAGATGGGCAAATTTAGTAAGCCAACAGCAATTTTTTGAATACTTACCTCAAATCTTTGGCGGGAGTCGTTACTCATAATCACTCATTATACTGCCTTCATAAGAAAAAAGACCGCAAAGTATACAAACTCCAAATACTTTGCGGCCTTACTTTTTATGAAGCCTTCAGTATAAAAGAGATTTTGCCGGCACGAACGGCACGTCGCACGATCAATCTGCAATATACGACATAAAATTGCACTGCTGGATGTGTCAAGTTCTGAAGATTTGACAGTGGGCGGGGCACATAGCTCGTAGAACGGATGGCCGCTGGGGCGTTAAAGTTCTTGAGTGGCGACCGGAAAACGCAGTGTATGCAGTCCTCCCACTCGGTGAACCGATGACCTGGTGAAGGTTGCGGGAAGCCGCTGGATGCGGACAGCGCAGGACCGGTCGTTGTGGCAATCCTTGGGGGCGGCTTTTGTCCAGCAGTGGACGTCTTTCGGCTGATGATGACGATGATGATGAAATGACGTTCATTTTGTTTAAATATACGTCCATCATACGTTAGCCATGTATCTCAACCGATCACATTGAACAGATTAATTGAACTGATATGTTATTTATCTTATCGTCCTATCCTAAAACACTGACTAGCTTTCCGCCTCCGGAGCAACAAGGATAGTCCACTCGCTTCAATTCGATTCCTGGCGGGGTTCAAATTTGTGACACCTGGTTTTATTGTTAGGGTGTTTTATGAGACGGTTGAGCAAGCTTCCACTATCCAAAATATATACAATATAATACACTCATTCAGAAAACAACACATTACGACACATAAACCATATATAAACCATGCCGCCAAACCTCAATATCAGAACAGAATTGTTGCGTTCGGACATGCCCGTTTTCAAATGCTTTAGAAAATCTTGGCAAGCTCACTTTCGTCTTTCATCATCATCTTCAGTTGTATCACCTGCTCTGAAGGTAGGGAAAGCTATTAAATACATTATTGAAGCAGTTTTCAAAGAAAACGTATGGTTTCAACTTAATCTTATCTTTTGCTAGTGTTTGCCACACTACATTATTTTATTTTCGTAAGAACACGACTTCCTTCCTTACTAAAAATAATATTTTTATTTTCCCAGAAACAACGCATAAAATAAAATAATGATTTCACTATTTAAAAAAGAAACTAAAAAAAATTAACAAGAAAAAAACAATCAGTTGCGTAACAAATCACTATCTCTTCCATTTTATCTATAAAAATGAATGGCAGATTCTATAGCGGTAGTCGTGGCCGACCATTGGCTATCACTTACCGTTTTGTTATTGTTCGATATGTTTCCAATAGGCCAGTTTACCTAGAAAGGCGCACGCGCAGTCTAGAAAGCGCTGTGCGTGCTGGATCAGCTTAACTCATTCAGCGGGATTGTTCGCACAATCACGCTTCTACTTTTAACACTGTTTTATTGGTGGAATAAAAGTAGCATTGGTCATTGGTAGAAAGAAAGTTTTCTAAAGAACGTTCGTAAAACGTAGTTTTATTACCTTATCATTTTAGTATTATAAAGTGACAGACATTACATTTTGTAGAGTATAACAAAAAGGCACTGTGAATCCTTTGAGGTACTTTTCTATACGTAAGAAACCGAACATATTTTGTTCGTTCACTTTGCGGAAATCACAAAAATCGGTTCTTTTGTCTGAATAGAAAGTATTTTTTTAATTATTATCAACCCTTTTTATTTAAATCATACTAGTCACCTAGAGGTCAATAATTTGAATTTTTCGTGAATCATACTCAGGGAATTACATCATCCCAATTAATCCGTTCAATGGTTCGCATTAAACTCGCGGACAACACAAATACATAAAATACAAACTGATATTCGTAATTTTAGATGATGAAGCCGAAAGTCTTTGGCACCATCTATCATCGTTCCAGTCCATCATCAGTGGGCTTACCAATATTCCCGACATGATGGCTATCTTATCTCTATGCCGGAACACATCAGTGCTATCAACATTGGTATTTTTTCAGCAAGACTTTTGCAGCGATAAGATGATAGTAGAAAATGCCCTACCACTAACCAAACCAGTTTTACTAAGTTGGACCCCGGGATCGAACTGGCGACCTTCTGATGTGGAGCGAACGGACTAACCACTGGGCTACGGTGGTGGTTAACCTTATCGCTTATGTAATTTAGTTTACGTATACTCATTTGTAGATAAAACGTCGGTCTTCAGTATATTCTACAGGAACTCGGTTTCAAAAATCTTTCCAGGATACTTTAAAAAGATCATCTCAGCAAGCTTGAGAACCTATGTTAACATATTAATGCGTTATAACGTTAGCTTATAATTATTCATTAGTCGACACTAGATAGATGTTCGATAGGCTTCTAATCGGCCATAAATATCGTCACACGTCCCGCTAGAAATTATATATCGGATCAAGCGCACTTTAATCTGCGCTCTCTACCGACACAGGAGTTGCTTTAGGGTTGCCAGGAAGGAGCTAGAATAGCTAATATAATAATCAATAAATGTAAATACGATAATGTCCATTATCCGACCACATTTACTTACTAGCCAGCACGAAAATGATTGAATATTTATCTCATCTCACTAATATAATAAATGCGAAAGTATGGATGTTTGTTCGTTTGTTTCACTTTCACGCTGAAACTACTAAACGGATTTGGATGAAAAATAGGTAGATAGATAAAGCACTCGGGCTCGATAAAAGTATCCGAAAGCAAAGGATACTTTTTATCCCGGAAAATTTAAGGGTTGCCGAGCCTTACTTCGGGAATGTTCGGCCATACTCCACACATAGGGACCAGCTGCCAAAGTCCAGATTGGTGGAGGCTGTGTATGGCTAGTGGCCAACCCCAAGTTTTTAAGCTGCGTAAAAGGCCTCTGTTATTGCCTAACGACTGTGGTCTAGTGATAGCAGCCGGGGTTCACGTCAAAAAGTGCGCGGCGAAGCACGAAAACGGTCGAGACAAATGCCACTACCAATCAAACCCATCAAGATTATGACCGTGTCTGTAGTAAGTTAACCTACATGATTAACGTGACCACAAGCCCCAATCAGTTCGGTTCACTTGATACCAAACTCAATATGTCGCGTTACTTAAAAAAATTATTATTTCGGTTTTATTAAAAATTATGCAGGCAAAGTTACGTCGATAACAACATTATTTTTTTATGTAAGTACTTACCTCCGGAAGCGCACTTTTAACTGCGCCCCTACAATCGATCGATATCGATATATCGCCGGCATCGCGATTACCGGTTGAATCGGCATTGATTTATGCGATAATCACGCGGTGGCTGTACAACACTAGTCTTAAACTATGGATCAGCTTATATTCAACCTTTAGCTAGTTGATAACGATAAACTAGATTTTAAGAAACTTTTTTATTTTACACAGAACATAGATGTTATAATAAATGTATAACATTACTATACCAACTGAGTAACAACTAATAAAAATATAAATATGAATTCGGCCTTACTCAAAAGCTCATACTCGTACCTTTAAAGCCTTGAAAACACTATTTGCATAACACGTAAAATTGGGTGTTTTTTTAAAGTTCATCATCAGTCGAAAGACGTCCACTGCTGGACAAAAACCTGCAACGATTTCCACACCGATCGGTCCTATGCTGCCCGCATCCGGCGGCGGCTTCCCGCAACCTTCACCAGCACCGGTAGCATGACGACGTATCTCGCGCGCGCCGCGAGTTTTAAAAGCATTTGTTCCGTTCTAACGCTAAGCTAATGAAAGAGACAGCTGAGCTGTTTTCTCGTGTTTGGCGCGACAAATAGCTTTGTCTACGCCTCACGCTACCCGTGCTGGTCATCAGTCCACCGAGTGGGAGGCCAGCCTACACTGCATCTTCCGGTGCGCGGTCGCCACTCGAGAACTGTTATACCCCAACGGCCGTTTTAAACGGCATTTTTTAAAGTTATTTTGGACCTTCTGCTCATCAAAGACAGCTTAGTTCTAGGACTTCGCTGAAATAGCAAATAAAACTTCCATCTTTATACACATTGATCAACTGTTAGACCAACTTATCAATTCGCTGACTAAACGAACCCCTTCAAACTGATCACTTTCTGTTCTCCTATCTAGTGTATTTGTAAAGCAGTACAATGTAGCAACTCCCATTCACATGGCTCACTTATTCATAGCGCAGCGCAGCTCGCAGGCGGAACACAGGAGTCATGTGTTGCCATAATTATGAGCCTTCGACGGGCCGATACAGCGAAATATTGCACTGGTTTCTACTAAGCGTTATTCTGCAATATGTGTTCCTTGATTTTTCTGTGAAATTTTAGTACTGTGAAAATTTTACAATAGTTTTTTTGCGTATGATTGTGTGAGTGACGTAACAAAATATGATTGTTTGATTGAAATGAAATGTTTTTTTTATTTTATTTGGAACCAAAACCTTAAAATTTAGATATGTGTGTTTGATAACAGTAGCTAATGCTTTTGGTGAGTGTTAAAATAAAAAAAAAAAACTTTTAAATTAGTGTGTTATTATAAAATAACGGTAAAACAAGTTTATGGTAACAATATAAATCCGCGTATAAAAGACATCAATCAAGCGTCACACTTGTACCCAACACTTGTACCCCACAATTTACATCAAACGCAACTATCTTACAAACACAAACGCGAGTCTGATATCAAACCTTAATCAGGTTCGATGCGTTATTTGTCTGAGTCCTATTATTTTATCCAACAATTTCACAGTTTTCATAGAACAAAAGCTGTTCAGTATGATAAGTATAGAAACCCCAGTTATCTATTTTTTTACACCTAACAGAGAACGTATACATATTTGGAGATAATTAACCAATCCAGTCGTCTGTCGTATTCTTCATTTCTGAAGGTCGTTATCCGTGTTATCTAAAGTGCCGTTGTGAAGGTGTTAACTATCTTTTTTTTTACCCTCAATTGATAAGCCCTTAGCATCATCTCACCTGATGGTAAGCGATGATGATGCCGAAGATGGAAGCGGGCTTACCAAGATTCCCCAATACAATGGGGAACTAGCTATCTTATCTTGATGCCGGAACACATCAATGCTGTTAACATTGATGTTTGGCGACAAGACTTATTGTTAGATAAGATGGTGGTAGCTAGCCAGGCGGGCTCAGAAAATGCCCTACCACCAACCAAACCGAGTCCACAAAGTTGGACCCGCCGGGAAACCGAGGACAGAAATGCATTTTGCCATGCATTTCTGTCCTCGGCTTGCCTCAGGGCGGCTGATACGGTCAGTCTCGTGATAGTTTTGGCCTGGTCAGCCCAGCTGCTCGGTGATCGTCCTCTTGGTCGTTTGCCGTCAATTTTGGAGATAATACCTACATTTAATTGCAAATTGCATCGTGACAACCTTCTAACCATAGAGGTGATCTTTTCGTTGAGAAATAAATATAGATAATTTTAAATTTTCAACTGAGAATGACCCTATCCGTGGTGCGCAAGAGTGCGAATGTAATGAGACGTTCGGCTGTGGTTTATGTCGTCCGCGGCGATTAGCCACAATCAACATGCCAGAACATATGCGCGATTATATCTGTTGGTATGTTGCGCAATGGGAAACTATATTTTAAGCCCATGGACAAATGCAAAACAAATAAATCGGTAATTTGTGATACTCAAATTATCGAAGCGGTCGTGGCTCATTTCGACTTGCGTGGTCGCATCGATCATGCAGGTTAACTGATTACAAGCACGGTCATAAGCTGGATGGCTTGGAATGTTAGTGGAATTTATCTCGACCGTTTCCGGGCCCCTGCACTGGGGACGATATGGGTTGATAACGAAATTGGTATGTCAGAGTTCATAACTGGAATTCGGAACATGTTGGTTCTTTTTTCTTCCTCATACCTTCGTTCCTTAACACGCAGCGTCGAGATTCAGGAAACCAGATCCCATATTAAAGTTGACAAGCCACGGCATGTAATCCGCACATAAACACAGGGTATTCGCATTGTAATTAGGCGATGCAGTTACGCATGAGCTGTGTCGCACTGATTGCTGCGTGTGAGAGATTTATGGGTGACTAGTTTGTGCGCTTGGGTTTCTTCGTCATATTTCTTACCCAATTGCCGCAGGTAAGGTTTGTAGGAACTGTATGTTCCCACTCCTCGGAGGAAAATGAGGTACCTCCGCCAGGCGAGGTGGTATGCCTGGGGACCGACCGCGGTCGAACCGTTGATGGTTGGAAGTCATATATGTATATGCGTGTGTCCGAAAAAACTTCGATAGCGCGTTGTAGATACGTAGTTTGTGGCGAGTAATGTAGATGTTGATGTCGCTAAAGGTTAAGGTTTTTCGGATTTTGTATCTATCTACGTGTATGATTATAGTGGAGCGCAATGCGAGTTTGTTCATGTTGACTTCAGATGCCTGATGTGAACAGCCTGTACAACTCTTCCCCGTTTAGAGATCGAAAAAACCTCTCTTAGTGCTCTTAGGGGAGTCGTTCTGAGATCGAATGGTTTTTTAATTCCTTTACGGGCCTCACTGTATGTCAAAGTAACTGATCATACATTTTGTATGTATTAAGAGAAGCATCCACCTACGATCTGCCACTTGTCAGTAAATAAAAAGTCAGCCTGTTTACACAGTGTAACATTTACGATCATACGATGAACTTTGTCTCTTAATACTTTACAGTTATCTTCAAGGAACCTGAGTTCATAAAAATGGAATTTCCATACAAATTAGGTTAATCAACTG
Source organism: Coleophora deauratella (assembly GCA_958295455.1). NCBI lineage: Eukaryota > Metazoa > Arthropoda > Insecta > Lepidoptera > Coleophoridae > Coleophora > Coleophora deauratella. Next base: position 4,320,717 of record OY282406.1, read on the forward strand.
ATCAATTTCTAAGAATAACATTTTTTTTGCGATTTCACCACCATGTTTGAACAAAAGTTGTTTATTTTTATGTTCAGAAGCCTATCTTAAAGTAGTGCTATATCTTTTTGTAGCACCCCGTATAAACACGCATGGCGAATTATAAATATTATACTTTCACATACAAACCTACCGCTACTCGATCGATACGCACAAATCGATTATAATAATCGATTCCTTACCCCCGGGGTTGCTCTCTTTGCATACGCTTAATAAAACATTTAAAGCAATTTTCCACTACACTTGCTATACTAGTCTGGTTTCAGTGACATATTGACAGGGGTACCCAACCGGTGGGCTAGTTCCGTTACGTTACAGAAGAGTCAGGTTTGATGGAATATGTCATCGGTGGGGCCGCGGGCCGCAATTATGGGCCGCTGTCTGTCCTGCGGACCGTGATTTACAACCACTGATCGTTGGCCCAAAGGCTAATGCTTGCGTTGACTAAAAGAGATCAATACGTAAACACTGTTATGAAGGTAATGTTATAATTATTACTGAGGTTTCATATTGCAGCTAAACATGTCAAAATGAGATTATTTTATAGCCAAGCATAAATTATAATAGCATTTATGTGTTTTGGCTTTTATGCTCTGAACTCTCTTTGGACTTAGATTGTGGTTGTGTATTTTAGGCTCATCTAGGTAACTATGACTATTTTGTTAAAGTTTTATCGACAAACACCAGCGTTAACAGAATTGACGTTGTTGCAGCTTCAGCGTTATGATGTTTTTTTTTTACTTCTGTAAATTTTATGTTTTATTACGTCGAGTCTGTTGCCTATGATGTAAAATCTTTTTTATCACCCTCAATTGGTGAGCCCCTGGCATCATCTCACCTGATGGTAAGTGATGATAATGATCTAAATAAACGCTGGTAAGCAGGCGACCTTGGGGTTTCACACTTTCCTTAAATAGAGCTCTAAGATTCCTCTTAAAACTTACTTCCGGAAGTTTGTATGAAAATTTTGAATTTCCAACGAGTTCAACGGTTTGTTTGCATTACATTGTTTACAAGTCACGGGAACTTCACTAGCACATGCCAAACACTCCAAGAGACTGTCGCGTAACAATTGCCTATTACTACTACATACTTGTATTGTACACACGTCAATGTCTGGATTACGTGGCTTCCGATAAGCAATCATTACCAGAAATTACCTGCAGGGGTGGGGGGGGGGGAGTTGAGGTCTCTATTTGAAAAGAGCAGGGAATAGTCATACCATACCGTATATACGATAGTATTATATATACTACACTACCTACCAATGTATACACTGTGCCATAAGTATAAAATAAAATAAGGAATAGTAATTTTAATCACAATCTTAAAAATAGTGGTCACAAAAATTAATGTTAATGGAATATTTGGTCCCGAGATGAAATGAAAATGAAATACGTACTAACAATTCCAGTGTACAAGATTAGCAAACGAAACCAAAAGTAAGTAGGATTACGTTCCTGACACACTTTCGGGTATAGTTAGTGTAACTGCATGCGAGTACGTATGTCTGACATTCCTGAGTGTAATGACTACATTCGTAATAGTAATAAGTATGCTGCGGTTAAATCGGCCGGTTAAGGTCAAGTCGATTAGTGTTGAGACATGATAGTTTAAAATGGCAATAGGTAACAGATGTAAAAGGTATAAAAATAGGCATCGACTCGTTAACAGGGCCTTTTACTCATTATATTGACCATTTTTGTTATACGACGTATTTGCAGTAAAAAAAGACTCTTTATACGAACTGATCAGCTGTGAGCTGTTGGCAATTTTGTATGGAGAATTCAAAAAGCTATTGAACAGAAGTTGTTGAGTATGTTGAGTATAAAAGCTGTAGTTGGGTTGCTGATCCTGTATCTATTTTGTTATTTTGTTACAATTTTTATGTTCCTTCTGGAGGCTTTAAAATACAAAATATATAGTTCGCGTCACGTAAAAAGAGCGCTGGCTGGCGTTCCGAGGATGCACTCTGACAGCAACTGTTTAGTTTCCTCTCTTTCACACTTACGCGATTTATATTATGCTATCCTGTTGTCAGAGTAAACTGATGGGACCTCGGAACGCCCGCCAGCGCTCTTTTTACGTGACGCGAGCTGTATATTCTGGCTTCTTATCTTCTATCTTAAATTATCCGATTAACCTTAGAGTAGTGGCGTAGTCAATTAACCATTTAAAATTGCCTTGTTTTGTATCAATTTTGAAAACTAAAAGCTTTCAAAAATGTAGTTTCATATTTATGAAATAAATAAGTAAAGCAATGTTTATCTGCCAATAAAAATAAATTGTTTAGCCAAGGATCAAGAAAATCATTTCCAAGAATTCACGCGCAGCCAAATGGAAAGCTCGCGCCGACAAACGAACCCGTGGGCGGTCGGTAGTTTATTATGACGTCGTCGAATCCCCACAAACAAACAATATCCAACTGCACAAATAAGTTGCAGCAACATAATTAAACGAAATATGGTTACAGCCACATATTTAGTCCATAATCGGCGGCGCATTGATTCTGTTATTATTTCACAGCGAGACGCTTCTAATAGTTTCATATATCAAACTGTCAAATGCCAGACCAATAGCTGTGTTTAGTGTTCGATAGCTGTTTTAGCCGGTACGTGTCCACTGGTCCCCACCGAGCATTCTTCGGGTTTCGCAACCGCCACAAAACAACTCCGCCCAGCCATACCCACCTATTATAGACCGTTCGCTACCGAACAGCCTTGACTACCTATCACTTTAGCGCACTGACCATTATCCAACGCACTGCCATAGAGTCACCAGAGGCAGATATCTCGTCGACAGCTCGAATTACTTTGGAATTATCCTATTTTGCCATCCAAAGCCCGAAGGGAAGCGCTAACAAGGTAGTCTATACGTCATAGATCCCGACGCTCCCATATTTCCTCCTCTAATAAATGCGATGATGGTCAGAAAAACAAGTGCTATATCAACCGCATGGTTCAGTAAAGTGGTTGGCATAAATTCTAATAAGCGTTCTATGCGGCTCCCGGGGCCACAATAGCCCTAATCTCAAGTATTACCGTGCAAGTTTTAAAATCTTAGACCGGTAGTTGGCTTCATGGTTAATTTTTAGTTGCCTCCTACGCTTCTGCGGGTAATAAATTGAGGTGGATTGGACCGGGTTCACTGTCCGTTTAGTTTTGTTTTTTACGTGTGTACCGTGTAAGTGGTCCACACGATCGGTCACGGAAGAGATAATTCATATGCGCTATGGGACAGAAATAAATCTCCGGTAGTTTATTTTAAGATGCATTGGAGTTCGTTATCTTGGCATTAAAGAGACAAAAGAGCAATTTGATTTTGTTGTAATAAATTTTATCTTTTCAATTACATTAGCTTCGAAGACGGACGAATCAAAATACGTCATCAAAAAGGAAGTCTCAAGACACCTACACTTAAGGTTAAGAAAATGATCTCTTAAATCGTGTGGAGTCGATTAGATATAAACCTGACATTTTCTGATAAAGTTTAAGCGTTCACGGAACATTGTTTTGTAGGAGAAACGTATTAACCTAATATAAGTACTTCATTGTAACGTAATGGCGGCAGTAAGGAAGCTATCCAAACATCTGTAACACAATATCTGGGTATAATACAGGCGTAATCGAGTTTCATATAAGAGAAGCTATCTGTAAATTTGCCATCAGATCCCCAACGGAGGTGGTAAGATTTTGTTTGGAGAAGGTACAACAATAGGTACATTAAATTTGAAACTTAATTCCAATAAAACAATAAGCAAATCTAAATTGCATCTGCTACTGGCTGGTCTCTACTAAAAACTTCTCATAGACAATTTGACGCGAAAGATAAGATTCCTTCAAAATTTATTATATGTAGATGTCAGAAGAGCCCCAAATTATTATAATGACTCTGTTTCTCCCGCATGGATATTTGGAACCAAGCAGTGGAACCAACAGTCCGAAATGTTGTTTTCATAACTGACGTCGACGGTGTACAGTGCGCAAGCCGCAAGCGGCTGATAATAATGAGCCCATGTACAAATAAATTAATAATAATGCCAATATTAAATACGTATTGCTTAGACTTTTATAATGAGGATATTATAAGATACTTTGAAATAAAAATATATTCAACATGACATAACATTAGATTGTTCTTGTAACATGAACTCCTAGCATATGCATATGTTATGTTTTTTCTATTTTATTGATGTTGGGGGAAGTTTCTTTAGAACCCCACATTCCTTTTCTCTGTGCGAACAATTCCCGAAACGATGGGTAAAAATGGTGGGAACTTTTTAGTAGCTAGAAAAAAAAACGAAAAGTGTACATTGCTACCTACTTAGAATGAATAAATATTTTTATTTAGTTTTGATTTTGATTCCTACATCAGCGATATTTAGCCAGTTATGTAACCGCGTCTCCTTGGGGCTATAGTTCTCACTCTCGTCTGTTCCACGCTTGTGTGATAAATAGAGAATTACAATCTTACTAGGCTATGTTTTACGCTCGGGTCGTATTCATAGTTGCGTCTTAACTATTTAAATATAGTGGCAACCAAGAGCAAGGCGAGGATCAATAAGTAGACCAGCTGCCCCTTGGATGACATTAGCGTTACTGGACGTTGCTGAGCGCGACTGGCAAGGGACTGAAACAAATGGTGTACATAAGAAGAAGTCTATACACAGCAGGTGGATTAATGTGGGCTGATTAGATAGATAAACAAAACAAATAAAGAAAAATATACGCAAAATTGATTCAGTTGCTTTTCAGTTGATATGTTAATTTATTTTTTCAAACTTAGTTAAGTTTTTTTGCATTAATGTCCCGGGGGACTTTTAAGTCGTCGAAAATGTACTAATGGTTTTGTAGATACTAATCATGAAACTGAACTGAACAAATAACTATAAAAAGAGCAATGTTTTTTTTACTATTTTTTTGGCTAATTGTCTTACGAAAAATTTACAGTTAATATGGATCATATGGATGGATAAAAAATCACTCGTATAATAATGTACCCAATGTAGATTTTCTAGGCCCATAGTCTGGACCACAGCTTAGGCCAAACTAACAAAGTCCGCCCGCGGCTGATGCTATCCTATAGACTAGACTAGAGCCTTCGATAGGCGATACCATCGCACATGCATTACCCCCTTTGCCGTAGCAGGCTAAAGGTCCACTTACGCAACTCGATATGGATTCGCAGCTGTTTAACAATGAGATAACTAAGTTATGAATAGGTTGTAAGTTGGTAAGTTTCACTTGTGTTGCTGCAAGTGTTAAAAGTAGTATATATTATAGTATATATATATACATATCTGCGTACTCTGCAATCGCAAATACGAGGGTAATTTTGGTGATACTCATGAAAGTGATTCAATTTTCTGAAGGAACTATGTCTGTCTGTAAAGCGGACCAGACACTATCAGTAATAATGACAGTATTTTCAAGTAATGACGATATACTGACTAATGTCAGTATAATACTGACAGTGTAGTGCTTGGAATGATGGTCTGACGCATACTAAACAATGGAATGTCAGTATACTGATGTAAAAATACTGTCATTATTACTGATAGTGTCTGGTACGCTCAAAAGCTGTGTGACACTCATCAATAACTGCGTGATACTTACGATTATAAATATCGTATTATATGCCTATGGCGGGACATAGCTGATACTATTTTAATACATATTTACCAACTTATTGACCTATACTATTGATCCACAATAAACATATCTAAATTTGAACCCATATAAAAGTCTCAAAGAAAATTTAATGTTTGGACTCAATGGACCATTTTTTTTTTTATATGAAATGTTCATATTTTTTTCAATTTACTAATGTATTTTTTTAAATAGAAGATCACGTACTTATCTATACCTTTTCTCAAAACACAAACCAATAAAACCCACATTATCTTAAGTACCTACCCTGATTCCAATTCTAAACCTAAACCGTACATTTACGTAAGAAACAACCTATAGACCAAGCCAAGGTGTGTTCCGTATAAACGGCCTATTAAAATAATGCTCACAATACTAATCATGGCGCGCGCAAGATCGCCCGATAGAGCGAGATAGCGATCGCCGTGATGAATGATCCGGCGGGCTACTATGTCTTTGTTGTGTCCGGCCGGAGCTGTGGAGTCGAATTTGTTTTAAAAACTTTTGCCTTACAATTTTAAGCCGAACTAGGCTGTATGACAAGCATGTTCATAATATAGACGATTGTGGCCATTCTGCATGGGTTCAAAAAAGTAACGATATAAATTTCGATGATTATAGTTTGAACTGCTCACACAGAAACGTCCTACATTGTAATAAGGGAAAGGTATGACTTTTTTGTTTGATTTTTGGGATTCTTCTTTAGTTTTTCTTGGAAAATATTATTCAATTAGATATGGCCAAGCTATAGAGTTTTTTTTTTGGTACTTAAAGTCAGGCTTTTAAAAGTTTTGACAAAAAATAGCCAAAAATAATAGTCTGAATCAAAATTTTTGAAAGATCTGACTTTACAAAATAAAATAATTCTTCCAAAAACGTTAAGTTTCAAGACTTTTGCGTACTACATATTTAGAAAAATATGACTATTCCAAAGAATGTTAGAAGCATTTAATTGTTACGGCATGTAGATAAGATAGTCATTTCCCTATTGCGTTGGGGAATCTTAGCAAGCCCGCATCTATCTTTGGCATCATCGTCACTTACCACCAGGTGAGATGATGCCAAGGGCTTATCAAATGTGGATTCAAAAAAATGAGTGAAACATAGATACCTATATTATTGTAGTTGTAGTCGACCTATGATATGATTAGTATCGTACAAAGAGCCTTCGTGAGTCGACGCCATAGCATAGTATACTCAAATAAAAAACATTGGTAAGCCCGCTTCCATCTTCCCATCTTCGGCATCATATCAGTTACCACCAGGTGAGATGATGCCAAGGGCTTACCAATTGAGAGTAACAAAAAATTGAGTTTAAGTTTGAGAATAGCTACTCCATGGTTTTCCCTGTTCCAACAGGCGACAGGCGTAGCGCACGACACTAGCCGACAGCAGAAGAGCTGGGTGGTAGCTACCTTAGTTTTTAAATACACACATTTTGTGGACCATAGACGTTTACAAGTCGAGAATTTCTAAATCGTAACTAATTGAAAAGGTCAACTGAGGTCAGAGTTTAATGTTGAGCGTTGCTTTCTTAGAAGCCGTTTTTGATTAACTGTTTTGTTCTATTGTTGTTATATTTCATTGGATATTTAACTGTAAGGTTTTTGTCTTTTGATACAGACTGGAAGTAATATCAATTCTGTAAATAAACAACACTTAGAGCAACGGTTAATATTTAAAAATAAACCGGGTAAATGTGATTTCGGTTATAGAGAACCTTCTATTTACAAGTGGGAAGAAAAAACGCAAGTGGGACGGATTTTTACGCTATGGGTTCCGTATCACCAACGTGTGCCGCAGAGCCTCTTGCGCACTGCGCATCCTAATTCTCATACCATGGTAGACGTGGGTCTATAATGGTTAAAAAGATATAGCCCTGTGATGCACTGTCAAACAGACAGATGCACAGGGTAGGCTTAAAACAGGGTTACGTTGTTAAAAAACCGGCTAAGCGCAAGTCAGCTTCGCTCACCAAAGGTTCCGTATCAGTTAGTACACAAAATGTGTATTTACAAAAAAATCATTATCTTTATTCACATTTAGGACGAGTCCGACTCGTTTTTAGCCGAGTTTTTTATTTGTTGTTTTACCTTTGAGTTTTCACTACAATCATCAAGGCAAAGTTGAGGCATGTAAGTGCTACCATCATTACGATAGAACAAATACATAAACAACAAACCTTAAAACTTTTAGACCTTGTTTCTTACATGAGAGGTACTCTTTTACATTATAAAAAGCTAATCCTTTAGGATATCCACACACACCGTAAAAAAATCAACTGGTTAGCGATTACGGTTTAAACGATACAGCCAGTCGGAACCATGGACAGCGTCCTCAGTATCTTCTTACTAAGAATATCTAATCTAGCACCCTTTGAGGTGGGAAACCCTTATATCCTGTTAAATAAATCATCATTATTCATATTTCGAGTACCTATTTGTCCTACAAATAAATCAAGCGTAGCGCACCTTTTTATAAATTCGTCAGATTGATTTTAAAGATATTGTCTTTTTTCTTTTTCACTAAGCAAATGCCTTCAATATCAATTTTTCTTTTGCATCTAAATGTTTGGGTAGACGAAGCGCGCTAGCGCCAGCCGCGTCGCCACAGTATATTATCATCATCATCAGGCCTTCTACATCTTGACAGATGGTCTAAGCAGCGTGTGAGTGGACCACTACAGCAGGATCATGAGCCAAAATCAGCGCGCCTGATTCTGTATATGAACCTACTATTGTGAGCCAACTATGGAGCGCAGCCTATCCTCGCAGTAGCATCGTCTATCCGCACCTTTAAGCAGACCAAAACCGGATTATTCCGGAACCAGAGATAGCCATATCGGTTCCATCTCATGTGATTCGTTTGGACACACGTAATGCACCGTGACGCGTTTGACTAATAGAGCTTCAGGAGCGGTGTGCTCTTGTTTAGGATAAATTATATTTGGGAAAATTTAAACTGAAATAATATGAATCAAAACAAATCGATAACGTTTTAAGAATTAAAAATGTCTTAACGAAGTTCCAAATGACATTATTTTTTTCAGTTTTAAATTTTCTGAATTTCTTTATAAAGTTTAATCAAGATCTATAAAGGTGCTTAATTATACGTATTTAAAAATAGTGTAAGTATTAGAATGATTTGTGTTTATAAGTAAATAATTACTAATGTAATATGGCTCTACTACTGGTGTGATATTAATATTGTTTGCTTAGGATATTTTGTTTTTTATTTCTTTCTTTGTATTACGTTTAATTTTGTAACCTTTCTCATAAGTACTGGCGACTTCTGTCATCGTCTCGTAGTAACTTGAAGATGAAAACAGATTTTTGTCTAAATAAAAATATGACCAAATAAATTATGTCACAAACGACACCAGCCCGTGGTAACTGCATGTTAACCAAGCATGCGGTCGCCTCCGTGTGGTTAAAGCCATTTTAATCATCAGGACTGCTATACTTGTACGTAATATCACTAGCATACATCTCACTCCCATACATGGTGTTGATAATTTATCAGTATTATAATTATAAGACAAAGAAATAACCTAAACAAATTTAACAAAAAACCTTCTGCATTAAATATAGCTTATTTCTAGAAATCAAGACAAATCTAACAATATCTCCCACTTTATGAAGCTATTTTGAGTTGCAGGCATACATTAATATACACAAACAATCAAAAAATAAGCATGGGGTGGTGTAAAAAAAGATATAAAAACCTATAAAAAAAATAATTAAGCTCATGTTTCAACAAAGAAATCCATTCTGTTATCGATTTCCGATGCTCAAAAATACGTAACCTTAGAACGGTATAATTATTAAATATGCTTTATTAACGTACGTAAAAAAGTTTATTTTTTTGCAAAACACCAACATCAAAATACAGTTTAAACTTTTAGACTACTTAAAATACAAAATGTGCAAAGTCCTATCTATCTTTTTAAATTAAAAAAAAAATGTCCTACCGATTAGATATCAAAGCAATAAAAAACATATCACCTCTATATCCCTGACGAAGACCACATGGTATCCGCGTGTCGTTCGTGCAGACAGCCCATCGCTCAGCCACTGCTTGAATTCTCCGCGTTCCGAGCTGACTGTACTTAATGGTCACTCTACTGCCCGCTGCGAACGTATTTGTCAACAAACTGTATGTGGGCTGCGCTGCGCTGGTCTTGTGTGGGGAGTTACTTTGTGCATTGATTTTTGAACTAAAATAAGGTTTTATTCTTCTTGTCGTGTGGCACAATTTGACTTACTATCACAAAAGATAGACGGCAGTTGCCTGGTAAAAATAAGGTGAGGTATGGTCCTGATTATGGATTCGGGATATGAATGGAGGTTATGATATCGTATAAGATTATTAAGGCAGTCAGCGTTAGCTAGTAATTTTTGTTAGGATCATTTTGGATTATGTCAATGAACACTACGGTCAAATTACAATACTTTGTTCTCAGTTATTTTATGCAAAGTCCCAATAGCTACTTATAAAAAGTTATGCTATATAATAGATCCAGTCATTTACACTCTGTTTCACATGACGAAGCTCGTTTCAAAAACAATAGTTACTAAGGAAAAAATCGGTGATTAAATGACGAAAAGTAAATTTACACATACGAGTACATTTTAATTTTATTTGATAAATTATGACAAAAACGAGATGTTCTTTATTCAAGGTGCCTAAGCTTTAAATTATATTCTAGTATCACATAAACTTCTAGATACTACGATTTTGATGTCTGCATTTGCAACCAGCCAGCACTTTGCCTACATCTGTCTATATGTTTCTGTCTCTAGATTATTTGAAATTAGAACGTTAGCATTCCAATTTCAATGTTTTATCTGTATTCTTATCTATGGTCTGATGTGTAGTGGAACAGGTGTAACGATGTAATTACTAACTTGTGTCATTTGAATTAATTACTTATCTATTCTAGAAATTATGCTGTATGGTTTCGTAAACAAATGGGTAGATAAATTCTTGATACAAAATAAACGTTTATTATAATTTATAAGTCTAGATATTCCATTAAGCTCCATATTTTTATGGTTCCGTACTTCAAAAGGTCTTCGGACAGTTTTGTGACGACATTTTTGTATCCACAACTGGTAAGCCTTTGGCATCATCTCACCTGGTGGTAACTGATAATGGTACTCCAGAGTCTCAGAAGCTTTTTACCCGACTGCGTCAGATAGAGGGTTATGTTTTTCGAGTGTATATATGTATGTACATTTCTTTGGCACGCTCTGTAGTCTAAACAACTTGATGGATTTTAGCTTTCGTTAGATTCGTCTTGATCCCGAGAGTGATATAGGATACATTTTAATGCAGTCTGGTTTTTTTTAAGATTAGGTTACTACGAAAGAATTGTTAATTTAGTAGACCTCTGACTAATGTTTGTATTGGGAAGTTTTATTATGCTGGAAGCTTTCCAATTTGAGCCTGATTCATCTTGACCATGTACCCGACTCCACGAGAAAGAGATTAATGTTTATCGCATGTTTGTATCTACGTTTATTGGCTTAGCCTGTGTCCTATAAACGGACATATTAAAAATATATAATTTAAAAAAACTGTCATTAAATTTATTTACTCTCCTGAGTGTCTAGCTATAATATATTCTATACAATATCATTTATATTTGTATTGTATTTTTTTAGTATTACCATAAAATAATGATAACTACGTAGTACTAGTATCTGTACTAACAAGCACAGGTTACTTTACGTAACCTGATTATTTAAATAGTTATCCGAAATAAACAAATTTATTTATTTATTATTTACGTTAGATTTTACAAAAACAAATATGTCAATGCAAATGATATTAACACAATTTACACATACTTACTGAATATGGTGAAGCAAAATAGATATAAAATAAAAACTTTTTTGACGTTGCTTTATTTCGTATTTTAAGCAGGCAGACCGTAGATTCCAGTTTTTTATCCTTAATTGGTAAGCCCTTGGCATCATCTCACCTGATGGTAAGTGATGATGATGCCGAAGATGGAAGCGGGCTTCCCAAGATTCTCCAATGCAATCGGGAACTGGCTATCTTATATTCATGCCGGAACACATCAACGCTGTTAACATTGATGTTTGGCGGCAAGACTTAGATAAGATAGTGGTAGATAGCCGGGCGGACTCAGAAAATGTCTTACCACCATACGAAAATCGCCAATAACTTTAATACATCTACCCAAAAAATTGACTCTCCCAATAATTATTTGACATTGGAAAAATCTCGTTTCATTGATGTGGAATTCAGAATAGAAACAAAGCGCCATCTATTAAGTTTCAAAAGAACTAAAATATAAAAGTAAACACTCATTGGATTATTTATTTATGCGGACCACAGTGGAGCGAGTCAAACCATCGAATACCTATTAATTAAGCGGACAAGGTGCATGTCTACTGATTGGTAACCCGTGTTGGTAACAAATGTCTATGTAGGTCACTTGCAAATGTAGGTACACCTTAGACCATGCCTTAGTGTACGGATAATGAATATAATAAATTGTATCATATTTCGTACCAGTTTTACTAAATATTTATGTCTACGTCTATTTATACATGCTATGATTGTATAGATGGTTAAATAAATACTAGTATTACCTAAGAATAGGAAGGATCTACACAAGATTTTGTTTTATTTTCTCAACAGAGATGCAAGTGAGAAATTCGACGCCCATGCTGCCCTCATAAGAAAGAAAGCCGTAAAATATATTGTATCGAGTTTCCGTATACTTTGCGGCCTTTCTCTTGAGGGCAGCATACAAAATTATATGTGCTGCTTTAAAAAAACTTATAATCGAGCATTTTCCACTGGCCTGCACAGCGCTGGTCCAGCCCGGCAATCGGAAAAGAAAAATGTATGAAAATATAAGGATCGTAGCAGTAAAAGGCGATGGTAGACAAAAAATGACGTCTGCCGATGCCGGCTAATGGAATAGTTCATTTGTCTATGTTAAAATTGTTTCTCTTATTTTCACCTAAGCTGATAGGTTTCATGCAAATTGTAGTTTTTATGAAACTAACCCCATTCCAACGATTTTTTTTCTCAAAACCATGCCATCAAAAACACAGGCTGAAATCCTGAAGCTACTCTTACAAATTCCTTTAAACACATTTAATCAGTACGTCTCATTTTCCCGAGTGGAATAGGCAATTCCTTCTATGCTCGCATTAATTGCCGCCTCCGTGTACCCTTTTCGGGTAAAAATAAATTATAAGCCATTTATCGTCAACGTGGCAGGGTGGGGGGTCGAAGGGGGGCGTGGGGGGTCCAATGGATGTCACGTCTTACAAGAAGACAGTTATATGGCTGTGTTGGTACATAAGGTTATATGGCTGTGTTGGTATATTAGGAGTGACGGTTTATGTACTTGTCAGGGGACTCTTTCGTGAAACGTAAACTTTTCCGAGTTTCATATTTTCGTATCGCTCTCGTGCTTTTTAAGCGTATTTTTTTTTGAATGGAGTATTATGTGATACTTTTGCAAATGGTACCTGAAAACAATAAAATATATTTTGTAGTCTTAAGAGACTTTTACACTCTTTTTATAAGAAACACTTTTTGATATTAAACTTTTTTGTCAAATCATTTATTCTGTTTTACCATTTCCGTTTCCAAATCTAAGAACCAACTTTTTGACCGACTGCTTAAGCGGAGGGTATTTTTTTTATGTAAGTAGAACATTACGTATGTACGTATGTACATATCTCAGTTACCGCCTGTAGCGAAAACGATTTTAAAATACACATTTTAAAATTTTTATGTAATTATCGAGGCTATCAAAAACAACTAACCAAAAACAATCTTATTTCTTGAGCAGTACTCTTTCGTATTAACAAAACAAACTTTTGATAAAATAGAAACTTCAACTTGTTACGGACTAAGCAGTACTACTAACAATGAAATGCAATAGCTGTTACGTGATCCTCCCAGCCCTAAACTCTTAACTTACAAATAAGAACGTTACGCAATATCTTTTTTCCAATACAACCAAAATTACGTAACCTATTTACTCAACAGCGTGTTCACGTGGTGACGTCACGACATCAGGCCACGCCTATTGGCATCGGCATGCGCAGTCCACACATGAAACGTATGACGTAACACATATGTAAACGTATATGTACGTGACGTAGGCGTGTGGGGAGGCGTGCCGGTCGCTAGGCGGCTCGAGAAACGTCGGTAGGCGTACCCGTGTGTGTAATGTGTGGAAAATTCAACAGCCTGTGTATGGGCGTGCGTAGAAGGGTATATAGAGGCGTGACTCGGAAAATACTGGTCCTATAAAAAGAACATAACCCCTTTAAAAAGAGGGGTTGTGGTAAGTTTGAAGCCTAAATATGTCTAGCTGTGGCATCGGAATCTTTTGAAAGCAGTGGACTATTTGAGCGTGGTTTTTTTCTAATGCAGTGCAGAGTTTCTTATCTATGTTTGATGAAAATCGAATAAGTGGTTTGGAAGTTATTCGATTTTTGCGTTCGGGGGCAGCGATACTGATATAGCAGGAATTTTAGTAAAGGGTTACTAGTTAAATTACTTTAGGAAGATTTAAATAACCTAAATATGAGGGCACACAAACATATTTTTTTTCATCTAGTCCCGTCAGCTTCGTAAAGTTGATCTGACTTTGAATGCTTTTCGTGTCCATGTTGAGGAATGGTGCATACTTATTTTATTATTATGTAAGTGCCTCACTAGTGTCAGTGATGCAGATATTTAAAAATATGTAGTGTTTTCACGTGCGACTTCATTCGTTTCAATTAAACATTGCAATATCAGTACCAGCCCTAAGATAGCGAAATCAAACAGGCGACAACGGCGGATATAGATAGGAAAAAAGTAAGAAAAAGAAATATCCCACCTGCGTCCATAATTATCGGAGCAAACCACGGAAAATTGCTCGCGGGCCGGCAACCTGACACTTCGAACTTGGAACTTGCACAAAATAAAAACTTTCCCGCAAAAACTCCGTGGTCGCCGGAAAAGAAAGAAAATCGCGGAAATAAAAAAGAGATTGACTCTTCTGTTCGGCCAGTGGCTTAGCCTTTTGAACTGGTATTATTTAAAGAAAACTATTATAAAGAAAGTTTTTAATATTTGTTGCTAAACGTAAACATAAAACAGCCAAACCGATTTTCATTAATAGATATGACTTAAGCATGGATTTAGGCTACTTTTTTGGACAATTCATTGGTTTTCACGTATCGGTGGCACAGCCAAAGTTGCTTGCTTGAGCAAATGAGATGAAAGACTATTTTAGTATTCAAACGTAAGTTAACCTTTGGTTCATCTCCTTCATATAAAACTGCTATCGAAAATCAATATCTCTACATTCTCTTTTATACGTTTCTCTCTGACTGAACCGTATCGAATTACAAATGTCGTCAAAAATTTACGATTTGAGTCGAGAAAACGTGGCACATAAAATAGCCGTAAACTACCTACAGCATGTTTCATATATTTATAGTGGTATACAGGATGTAAATACTAAGTCGTACTTGATACTGCTGGTAAAATTTCCCAAAAAATCTAAATACACACTGTATATAGGATTTTTTCTGCATTCGTGGCGTAAGGGCTAGTCCATTCGCATCGATCAGGAAGTCGCGAGTTTGATTCCCGGCCGGGTCCAACTTTCTAACCCCACCGGGTTAACTACAACTATCTTATCCAAGTCTTTGCGCCAAACATTTCATACTTAAAATATCGTATAATAATATCAATTCAAGTACTCATTGTACACAAAAATATATAAGCCTGTGTGTGTAAGAGCAACAACATAGGCTACGGGCATAGATAATATAGAAGAGGCAACGAAGAATCCAGAGACAAGAAACATGGCCAGAGCGAAAACAAATCAGTGCCGGCGGCGCAAATTGGGCACGTACCCGTTCCGGCTAATTTTATTTTGCAATTACACCCCTCAGGGTGGGGCGGCTTGTACAACATTCTTGACGACGTTCTCAAGATTTAAATTTTCCATTTTCTGGTCATCCGGGACTTCGACGTGTTTGAACATGAACATAGATAAATAAGGTTTCAGTAATATCAGAAAATCATAAGTGGAAAACTTATAACCGCCTCCGTGTCACTAGGCACTTGCCACTAGGCAATCCACTCGCTTCACATGAAGAGGTCGCTGATTTGATTCCCGGCGGGGTCCAATAAAGAAAGACTTGGTTTGGTTAGTGGGCGTACGATTTCTGGCCCGTCTTGCTAGCAATCACCGTGTTATCTAAGCCTAACCGCCAAACATCAATGTTAAAAATACTTATATGTTCCAGCATGGAGGTAGGATGGCAAGTTTCCCATAGCATCTTTCAGCATTATCATTTATTTCCATGAAGTGAGATGATGCCAAATTCTTACTAATTGTAGGAAAACAATCAGCTGTGTATTTTTAACAGATTTTTAATGTTCTGCAGATTTAGCCCGTAGTTTTTATGTTACTGTAGTAGTTTTTAATTAATAACTAAAATTAAAAACGAAGGTGGGTCATTTGTAGAATTCCAGAGTCAGCTAATCTGGAATATGAATCAAGAAATTCTATTCACGAGATTGGGAATCATTTTTAAAAACATTCATTAGTTTGTTAGGTCAATAGTTTATCAAATTGTCACTGTTAAGAAATATATTTTTCTTGCTTTGAGAAAATAACAAATACCTACAGATTCTACAGCATGATTGAAACTTCATAGATCGCACTAAACTCAACAATTTATTCTCAATTACTTATCTTCTATTTTCGACCTACTTCGCAAATTGTAGCAGAGGAGGTACAGAACAAGTCGTCTGTACAATTATTATTTTTACATCACGCTACCGTATAAGCGTCGTTCATTTTAAGGAAAATTTAAACAAATTACTTATACATATACATCTATATCTGTATACCCGTATAATATTTGCTATGTAATCTACACGGTGCGTCCCTGTCGACGCGGCACCTACTTCGCCCCCAAGTAAAAAGGTTGTAAGAAGGCGGTGGACGCCCCCCCTGTGGGAGGGGGGCGATCGCCCCCGCAACCCTTTCGCTTTTTCCCCCATCGGTCAGGGTGTGCCAGTTTTGAGAACACAGCAATAAAATAAATATAAAATTTTGCCTTCAAAAATTGTTGTCGAAAGAGATTCCACATTAAAAGTTTTTTTTTTGCCGAAAGAGAGTTAGTTTGAATTATTTTTTTCATAAATTACGCGCTTATCATTATGTTTTTATTAGTTTTGTTATTTTATAAATCCAAAACTAAACCTAAAAAATCCCACCCACTAATCCTTGGGGGAGGCCTTTGTCCAGCAGTGGACGTCTTTCGGCTGATAGATAGATAGATAGATAAATCCAAAACAAATTATTAATTTATTCGGCATGACGATTGTAACACAGTTCTTTACAGCTTTCTTTATATTATCTAAATATTTTTACAGTTATGATCTAGTTGTTCTCACTTACCTTTGTCAATAATTCGATTTTTAGGTAAATTATTAAAATTAGAAAATTAAAATGTAACAAGATGGAAATTTAAGGCGATTAATTATAATTTACTAATTAGAATATTTATACGCTAGAATAATATACGATTAAGGATGCCCGTTTACATACACCATGTTTCTCCAACCACAAAAACTTGTTAATTACACCGTTTTGAGAACACCCTGTTACTGCTAAGCTTCTCGCATTTCTTCGGCGCTTCTTAAAGTGTTTTACATACAGCCGCGACTGTGTGCGTCGGCATTTCCCCACGCACAAGTGTGAGTCTACGCATTTTTGCCCCCACCTCCTCAAGAAAAATACCTTACCCCTTTCTTTTGCGCCCGGTTTGCCCCCCACTTTGATGTGCCGCGCCCCTGGTAAAGAAGATATGAGTCTTTTTCAAAAAGCTTAATTTAAACGAGCTGAGGTCTACTGACGACTCAATGAGGATATTCTTTTAGACGTGGCTGCGGGACTATCTCGCTGGGTGGGGGAAAACTGGACCGATTTTAATTGGTATTGAATTTCGATTGGGCGATACTTTCTCTGGATTTTCGCCTGTTTTTTGTCATTGTCGTTTGAGCTTTTAAAGTAAATGGGATTTTGTGATAAAGGGTTGTAATTTAGGTCGACTAAGGAAGTCATTTGAGAAGATTTGAACGTTTTTAATAGTCGCTCCTTGTAGTCTTCTGATTATAAAGAGGTATTTCGAAACTGAGCCAAATTAAACAAAGCTTAAGTTTAACTTTCCTTTGTCTTTATTCATAGTCAAATACTTATAAATTTCGATGATAAAGAAAATATTACTTTCACGAATAAAAGCTTATGTAATCATGAAACAGAAAATTCACATTACTCAAATACTTCTCGTGATGGAAAATATAGCCTTAATACAACCCTTTCATTGAAAACAAAGCGTGAATTTATATCAAAACAGGAGCCGACGTAATCAATACACGTCTTAAAAACAATTTAAAAGCACCCCTTTTCTTAACGAAGGAAATGCCACCGTACAAAAGTGCCCCCTTTGCATGGAACTTCATTTGTTTCGCGCAAGCAAAAATTTGCACTCACACAGACATACATCGATAGATATGTACTTTAACGGGCTTAATTTAAGCTATAAGCTCGATCCACGGGTTTGCTTGCATAAAGCATATCAGTATTTTTTTATATGTACAATATTTTTTGAAGAGTGTTTGACATTCCGATAAACATAAAGGGTATTTAAATTTCGTTCGTATTGCTTCAGGTTTTTTATTGTGCAAAAAAAAATACATTTAAAAAAAAAAGCTTCATAAAATTTGCAGTTACAGAATAAAAGTTTATTCTTTACTAAATTCAGAATGGCACAGCATAAATCACAGGCTTAATCCATGCAAATTACAATCTAACTTTACCAAAACACCAAAGGGTTTTCTTGAAAATCTCACCAAAAATTCGTACAGACAGCCAGACAGCACGACGTGTATATGTGTCTCACTCACACAGGTGGAATACTCAACCCTTTCTCGGTCCAAACGTTTCTTCTCTTTCTTTACATTTATTTCTTACGGCCTGTTTCTTCTTCTTAAATTATAAAGGCTGATGTGGCGTGAGTGGTTTTGATACTTGCAATATTTTAATTTCATGAAAGTGCTTAATTAATTAAAGTTTAAATAAGTGATACGTATTTGAAGTGTGTTCAACCTTATCGATTAAGCTTCCTTAATAACATTACAGACTCGGTGGCTAAGTGGTTAGCGCTCCTGACCACTAATCCGAGAGTCGTGGGTTCGATCCCCACCCAGGGCAAACCTTTCTGTGATAAGCAGAATTGTTTACTCTATGTCTGGGTGTATTATATCTATAAATGTATGTATTTAAACGTATATGTGTATGTATATTAGTGTCTGGTTCCCATAACACAGGGAATCCTTCTTTGGGGCCAGATGACCGTTTGTGACTTGTCCCGGATATTTATTATTATTTATTATAACCTAAGTTTGTAGTTCTAGTTAGTTTGTTGCTTTTTAAAACATAATTTTGTGCATTGCTACGACTCACAGGTTCTGCTGTTTCTTATGAATAAGCGACGGACATATGTATTTGACTAACACCACAATTATTAAAGCTACAGCAAACCCCCCCCCCCTCTCCCCCTCGGACACTGAATACAAATTGACCGAGTTATCTATCTAACTACAACTATTCCTTTCTTACACAGAGGACAGACCGAGATAACTAAGTGACGATTGTATGATCTGTCACCAAGATCTTACCTGCAGGGGGGGTGAGGTCACCTTCAGAGAGCGGCAGGGGATGTCCATACTGAATGTCTACTCTTAAATGCAAAAAAAAACAAAATGCATAAAATTCTCATTACCAAATGTAAAGAAAATTGAAAACAGTGTAATTGTAGATAATAATGTATTGGACTTTGTAAATAAGACTGTTTTTTTAGGTATAACTTTAGATGCTACACTGCAATGGGGCCCACACATAGAAACCTTAGCGGGACGGCTTAGTTCAGCTGCATATGCTGTTAAGAAAATAAGACAGTTGACAGATGTAGATACTGCGAGACTAGTGTATTTTAGTTATTTTCACAGTATAATGTCTTACGGAATCTTACTCTGGGGACATGCGGCTGATATTGAAACGATTTTCATTTTGCAAAAAAGGGCAATTCGCGCAATCTACCAGATGCGATCCCGCGAGTCGTTGAGGAATTTGTTTAAAGAAATTAATATTCTTACCGTTGCTAGTCAATTCATATACGAAAATATCATGTATGTACGTAAAAATTTGCACTTGTTTCATAAAAACAGTGACAGACACAATTTTAATCTAAGAAATATTAATAACATAGATGTTGCCTATTCGAGACTGAGTAAAGTTAAGAAGTCATTTATGGGGCAGTGTGTAAAATTTTATAACAAAATACCCGAAAATGTGACTAGTTTGCCAGAAAACAAATTCAAATTGCATGTGAAAAATTGTTTATGCTCTAGAGGGTATTACAAAATACTAGATTATGTAAATGATAATGATATATGGACATGTATAGATCCTCCAGCTCACAATTTTATTGTTGACATGAATTGTAATAGAATTTAAGATTTTATTTAAAAAATGTGTTGAAGCGAGTTTCTTTTGGGCTCGACGTTTCTTCTCGCTTCGCAAACACTTCCCGAAACGTTGAGTGTACAAGTCCCGCGTGGTAGGGACTTTGTACTAGGTAGAAAAAAAATATTGACGATTTAAAAGCATGTACTTAAATAAAAAACATTTTGAGTTTGAGTTTTGAGTTTGAATGTAGTACTTTTATTTGAAAAAATGTGCTGGAGGGAGTTTCGTTTGGACCCGATGGTTCTTCTCTCTCCACAAACACTTTCCGAAACGTTGGGTAACGAGTTCCAAATAGTAGGAAACTCGTAATAAGTAGACAAAAAAAAAGATTCCGACGAATTGAGAACCTCCTCCTTTTTTTTGAAGTCGGTTAAAAATGACCTTCGAAAAGTGAACAATGCTACCCACATCGAATAAACATATTTTGATTTGATTTAATATACTCTTAATGTTAGTTTATCTTATTACAGTTTAGTTTTAATTAAGTTCTTATTTATTGATTAAAAATATTGTATTTTGTTGTAGTATTGTAAGTATTCTTTTTTTCTGTGGCCACAATGCTCAAGATCACCTAGACGCGCTACACAGGGAGCCGAAATGATGTTACAAAGGCTCGGAACTGGGCTAACACAAGTTTTCTATATTACAGTACAGTGCGTAGCTCCCGCAGGCCCCCCAGCCCTCGCCAAAGGGTTCCGGAGGCCCCTAGCCCACCTTTGAAGAAGCGCAGCTTTTTCTATAATACCTCCGTTCGGTAAGCGATTTAAATTTCGTTAAGTCCCAAGTTTCGAATTTCCAGAGGCAAAAAATAATTGGTCCCACAGATTCGCGGGAGTTTCTCGCCTGTTTTCGAAGGGTGTGGGTAGTTATATTTTATTTAGCGCCTAGTTGTTGGGTGTTTAAAGGAATTTTCGGAAAGTGCTTGGTGATTTCCGTTGAGTCCGTTCGAGTTCGATGTTTGAATGTTTGCTTTAGGCATTATGATGTCTTACAATCTGATAATTATGATACTTGCAGCTCATAACTGAAATAGAAAAGTGTTGAATATGTATCATTGTATAGCTAACGTGAAATATCTTACATTTTTTTTTTAAATAACATACAACTTGTAAATAACTATGGATACTGGATAGATATAATTAGAAAAATTGACAATTTAAAGGAAATCGTAATTATACAAATGTTTACCAAATCTAACAATATCACCTGAAATAATATAATCATGAACTTCTACTCATGAAACTAAAGAAAAGAAGCAATGACAAAATTTTAATTTAAATCGAGTCAAAACAGTGCCTTTAAAACATCCTGTATGCACACATATCACCACTCAACTAGTGTACAGATAATATTAGAAATATGTATATATCCTATGTTACCACCATGTAAAATCAAAAAATGAGAATTTTTAGGTACAAAAATTATCGTTATCAAATTTTTATTAGTAAAGATTCCAATTACAGGACTCGCAATGGTCGCTAAAGCGGCGTGCACACCCGCGCAGGTGTCCCGGCCCGTGCTCGTCCCAGATGTGCGATAGAACACGCGTGTCCTCGCAATAGTGTGGAGAGGGCTTCAGCTAAATGAGGGAATTCCGCGTCGAGGACTTTTTAATTGGACGTCATTTTTCAATATTTTATTTTCCGGCCGTTTAAGTACACGGGTTCTTTCAGTTTTAATTACGTTTTATTATTTCTAGTTATCTTTTATCTTGTTTTACATTTTTTTTCTTTATTACGAATAGTTATCGGGAAATAAAAAATTCGTTATTAACAAAATGATATAATAATAAACATATGTTTTAAAACATATTACTGAATGTTTTTCATATTATTGTTTTAATATGTATAATTTTTCTCATTTGATATTTTTTATGATCAAAGTTTCGATTGCCATAGAAAATCACTTTAAGAGCATTTGTAAAATGAATAATACATTTTTCGTTATTTTATTTTGAACAATGAGCCAAAACGTCCCACTCCACACATTCGCCCCCGAGACAAGACAAGGCGATCTGTCTTCTTCAGAGCTGTCACTGTCACTTCCAGAGGCACCTATGCACTCGTCACGTTGCCGCCGGTGTGTGTGCCCCCTTATAATTGTTTTGGAACCTTGTTAGTTACGTATTGTATTTTGTTTGATTGTGCTTGTATGGGAAACCGAAAATGAGTGTTTGCTGTAAACAATAGAGAATGGATTTATTTATTTATAATTTAAAAATATATTCAAACCTGCCCCCTACTTTAAAGTATTACTAAAACCGTTTATTCTAACAGATCTTAGTGGCAAAAACTATACAACCTAGACAGAAACAAGAGCCGTCAAAACAACTAAACACATACTTTACGTATGTGTTTAGTTGTTATTTACGTATTACGTATTACTTTCAAAAATCTAGAGACGTTAAAAGAACTAAAATCATAGATTAAAGTCAGTTAGACTTTACAATTTCGACTTACAGTAGAATCTTTGTCAATGAGTCATTTGAAATTGTCACAAAATAGGTTAAAAATGGTATTTAATGCAATGCTCGGAAATAGTCAAATATTGAAACACAATATGTTGAACAACGTCTTACACTCATTATGCAAGCACAGATTATGCAAACCGTCTGCGAACACCATCAGTCACTCCCTCAATCATCCTTATCACCACCTCACACTAACACTAACTACATCCTGTAGATATTTGCATATCAAACAGAAGAACCTTATTACAGTGCCTCAAGGACTATAACGGACTGAGAAAAGTTACATTTTATCTCCTCTTGTGACGCGTAAGAATCGAGAAAAGATATTTTTTGTAAGAAAAAGTTTCTGCATTTAGTTATTTTTTCAGGTTTTTGCCTATTACGATGAAGTCTCAGCGAGCAAAAATAATTAGGTGATATTTAACAAAATATTACGACTGCTTTATTACTTAGGGGTACTTAAAAAGGCTTTATCGATAATCACGATGAACACTTAGTGTTTTAAAAAATTAACTCCACTACGGCTCAAAGAGAGATTAGAAAAAAAATCTCACTAAGAAATATTTTTTACCTTAAATTAAGAAGTTACATAGTAGTTTATTTTAAAATATTATACCTATAGTACAAAACAATAAAGAGCTTTCAAATAAGTAACCTTTAAAGCAGTAATGATGCCGTAACCCTTCTTAAAAATGTTTCCGTTCTGCAACCTTCTACAAAATCTATGTCAACATCTGCCTGAAAAGTGCGAGTTTTCAAGTTTCCTCTAATGGGTTAAGAGAGGGGAGTTTTCGGAGAAATCCGCCATAATTATGGGGAATCGCGTTATAGATGTCACTTTTGTTTTAGAGTCTACCGCAAGGGATGGAGGATGGAACATTTTGACAAGTGAAATTTGGTTTTACGTAATATTTTAATACTTGACGTGAAATGTTCTAAAACTTTTAGGTATTATTGTCAGGTTTCTGGAAAATTTGGGTACCTAGCCATTTATAGAAAAATTGAATTGTAGTGGCTGATTAATTAACATGGTTTGAAATAAACTGTAAACGGGTCATGTTCATCCTATTTATCATTCAGCTTATGAGCATTGCGCAATCGACGCTTCCACATAAGCCAAACAGACCTACAACAGTTTCTACATTTATGTTTTTTTATTCACATTTGCCAAGCCTTTGACATAATGAAATATATAACCAAAGATATCTACTAAATGTATTAATTAGTACTCTTTTTCTAATTATATAATTTTATCAATGAAAATATCCATAAGTTTTATGTTTTATGTTCTCAATTGTAATGTGTTGTGTGTGTGTGTGTAATTGTATTGTAATTGTAATGTGTCAATTCTGCAGTCCCCTTACAGGGTTTCATGTGTGCTCCCTTTTTATATTTTTTACACCTGTTATTTTACAGCATGAAAGTGTGAATAACTGAATTATGAATAAAATTTACCTATATTCATTCAACTTTCCTTTAATTTGACTACTATTGTCTGATTTTCTCTCATAAGTTTACAAAACTTTTGCCTCATACCTTATTCTATCAGAAGATACGCGTTTTTTAACTGAGTTTTGGAACTTTTTTCTTAAAAGACTGCGTTCCTTAACTTCAAAGCACGCTTAAGGCATTAACGACGGATGCAACTCCGGAATATGCTCCAATTTCATCGTTTTTCCGGAGAAGTGGCACTACAGACGTCTTTTGGTAGTTGGTTGGACGTTTTTAAGTTTGGTTTTCAATTAAATGTGTATCCGTATTTAGGGTTCTTCTGAAATATCAGAAAACAAAACAACTGTGGCTTCTACTCATGAAACTGAACAACTTACTGCAAGGAATCAAAAATCAATTCACAAAAAAACTATCTGGCTTATCATAGTAATAGAATAGAATAGAATAATCTTTATTTCGGATCCTGAAAAATTCATAATATTGTTAGTAACATTTCTCTTTCTCGTGTAATTCATGAATTTGCTTTGCACCTGATATATAGAATATACAGGGTGTTAAAAAAAGAGCGTTTGAAATTTTAAGGGGTTACTCAGAATCAAGTATAGAATCCAGGAAAAATATTGAAAAAGTTCGCTCTTCAATTTTTTTTTGCAGTTTTTCATACAAATTCTCGATTCACTATTTAGATTTAGTATGAGAATCTGAAAAAAAAATTGAAGAGCGGATTTTTTCAATATTTTTCCTGGGTTCTGTACTTGATTCTGAGTTACCCATTAAAATTTCAAACGCACTTTTTTTAACACCCTGTATAGTAGTAGGTAAAAATAAAATTATATTTTCCGGGGTGTGGCCTTGACATGACAGATACAATCGCAGTTTTTTTTTTAAATCAATAGGGTATTTTACTCTATACAAGAAAAAATCTAAAACTGCTTATTTACTGTTGTATTTGTAATACATAATCGATTTAATATGATTTCTATAAAATAAAATGAGAAAAAACATTTTATTTTTGATTTACAAAAATCAAGTTTTTTAATGTGTTATTCAAATGTCTGAAACGACAGCCGCCATGCTGGTTGTCAGGTGACGTCACAATAGTGGTAATCAGTGACATTTTGTTCGCGATATGTGTCTAAATTTTAGTACAGAGCTGTTTTATTTACTCCTGAAATGACGTCACGACCTAAGCATCATGGTGGCTATCGTTTTCGCGCGCTAATTGGCAATGGTAATTTAAAATGTATTTTTGGGGTACTTATAGGTTTCAAAAAAAAATTAAAAAAATATTTTTTACTTTTTCCCACCTAATGATCAATTTGAGATACTTTTCAAAAAATGGTGAAAAACCCTATTCTGTAATTATCTTCACCATCATTTAGGTTTTCTTCCCACTTTCCACAAACTTTGATGATATTAGGTGTGCCACGAGAAAACATCCCTAAATTATGTACGTACAAACACTGTTAAGTTTTTTAACACTTTGGTGTTATAAGTACGATGTATTTTGAAGATTTCAAGTTTCAAAAACATTTTTATGCAATGACGTCATTTATGAAGGATCCTGTGCAGCCCTCAGCTTCCTACTACAGCTACGCTAATTGGCAAACCGCTGTATTCCAGACTTCTGCAGTTAGGACGGCGCAATGGACGGCGGATGGTTGGTGACCCGAAGTCGGTCTAGTGTTGTTCTGTACTTTCAACGAGTACATTTGCTCGTTCGTTCATTTCGTTCGTTCAATTATTTAAATTATTTAAGGAATTGGTGCGACTGCATGTGTTTATTGAAAATTGTACGGTATTATTACCCAATAGTTTAAGCGGAGCGGAGGGCAATGTTAGTTATGTATATACATATCGTCAGTGGAAAGGGAAAAATGCTAAAGCACCATTTAGGCTAAAAGGAGTTTAGCGCTTTTCCCTTTCCACTGACGATATGTATGTATATCCGTTAATTTGTTACGGCCTCTAACTAAATCGGATTGTTGTTTTTTAGTGCGAGCTTCGTAAGATTTGTTTGATCTACAAATGGATTACCAAAGAAACATACATACATTAGCCTGCAAAATATGCCCGCTTCCTCTGTAGCGGATATAGTGAACACATCTACATATTTACTACATGAAATAGTTTCAAAAATAAAATGTTTGATATGGCCACAACTTGACAACATCTTGACGAACAACAATCGAACTGCCAATTGCAGAAAAAAAAATCGAATGCCTAAATTAAATGTATGTACAATTAACTCTCAAATATGCCTCATTAATTGAGATTTAAAATTTAATTTTACCTTTGATATATTTAACTTTGTAATTATTATTTTATTTTTAATTATTACGAATATTTCATACATGTTATTATATTTTTTCAATTTTGCATTTTCAGTTTTGGCGCAGCAGCCATGATTTTTGTATTATGCCCTCATAAGAAAGAAAGCCGCAAACTACAATATATGGAGTTTCCGTAAACATTGCGGCCTTTTTCTTCTATAGTGTATTTATCGTGTTGTTTGCAATAAAATATTTATACCTATTTATTTACGATCTCAAATAATTTTCACGCATGCCATTGGTTCGCCATGCCTGCTCCATACCCTACATTTTTTCTTCCTAACAACATAATATAAAAGTACCTACACATCAAGATGAGTCCAAAGCATCCTCCCGAGTCCCGTCTCATTAAGGTACGTCCACAATTCCACATTCCCTAATGAATGTTGACGGCCGTAATTACGCGGGACACGGAAAAATCCAATCACACGCACTTACCTTGCTCTACGTGATGTCTTCGCTGTACGAGAAAAATGTTGAGTACCTCTTAAGAATCCACTAGAATTTTCCTCTTATCAATTGTTTTGGAGCCTTTTGGTTAAGTATACCGGGATTGGAAGCCCTAACACACAGTCACCCGTTCTTAAACTAGTATTCCCTGTCTTATGAAAATGAAACTGATATACACATTTAAATACATATATACATAGAATGAATGAATGAATGAATGAATGAATGAATGAAAACACTTTATTGCACAACAAAACAGGAAAATAAAAACATAAACATTAAAAAAAATGTTATACAGGTAGGCGGTCTTACTACAACCGGACACAGAACAAAAGAACATGCTAATCACAGAAATGAATACCCTATGTAAGGACTCGAAGCCACGACCGTTCGGATCACTCGTCAGGAGCGCTAACCACTAAGCTACCGAGTCTGTCAATCTAACTATAGCTAGTGTCACTTCGGTATTAGATTTACTCGGTTAAATTATTAATTAATAAATAAATAATTATACATTTGTCTTATCTGTCTCAAAAAACCATAGACTATATAACAAAACCATAATCAAGTCGAAATATTAGTTTTCTATAGTCATTTAGTAAATTATAATATAATAGTCTTAATGAGCTAGTTTCAATTATAAAAATGTTATTAGATGTACTCGATTGCCAAAAAAATGCTTTCCATTCTTCTTTAGAACAAATACGTTCTTATATTGTTATAAGTATAATTTCAAAACTCCTCTATACAGCTTCGACAATCCACAAAAAATATTTCCAACGACACGATCTTAAGCGGCACCCTTAATATAAATTAAGGCCCCCCTAATATATGCCGTATCTGTGTGTCGGTATTGTAAAGTCTTAAAAATGAGAGGACCGTGGCATCTTTAAAGGGTAGGACTTAGGGGGGCGGTCTCCCTGACCCCCCGTGGGGGGTGCGAAAGCGTTATACGGCCTACTGCCTCTTATTGTCCGTTGTTTTGGTTCAATATTCGGAAGGCGATAAAGGTGGGTTAAGTGTTATTTTTGGGGACTTAATTTTATTACGGTTTTTTTTGTGGAAGAAGCTAACAATTTGATTGTATTGAATGTACAATATTTATGTTAGCTTACGACGTACATTCGTGAATTGTGTTTATGTTTTCTTTTTCTCCGAAAGAACTGCAGAGAAAAATTACGAAACCAATTCTAAAGTTATTAAAATACCCAAAATAAATACTGCATAAAATATATCCTGTTTCAAATGAGGATTTAAACGGATCGACCGATAAACTTCACATTCCAAAATCCATCAAACCTTAAAAGATTAAATGCTACATACGCAGATTTACAATTACGAATATGCATCCGAAAAGGACCCTTAATTATATCCTCCATTTAGTGCAGTAGGGCTGGGTGAAATGTATTTACCAGTCCGAGTTTCGTATTCACCAGTACCTATGTAGGTTTAAAAGCTATTCACCATTACCTATGTGCGTTTTACTATTGACTTATACCGATTTCCATCTTATCTCATCTCACTAATATTATAAATGCGAAAGTATGGATGTTTGTTTGTTTGTCAGTTTGTTTGTTTGTTCCGTTTTCACGCCAAAACTACTCAACGGATTTGAATGAAATTAGGTAGGTAGATAGGTAAAGCACTTGGCTAACACATAGGATACTTTTTATCCCGGAAAACTTAAGGGTCCCTGTAGGAATTCTTAAAAACTCAAAATTTCCACTTCGTTACTAGGTGGCGCTATCTTAACATTTTCTTTCTTTCTGGACACAATTCTGAAGTTCACGCGGTCGAAGTCGCGGACAGAAGCTAGTAGGTATATAAAACTAATCACTAGTAGGTACCGATGCATGTGCATATAATACAAGGTGCAACAAAATTGTTGTAGGACCCGTTAACTGGGGATTCTACTTACCGTACTAAACAACTTTTGTTCTACGACTTTGCTCAAATCGCAAAAAAAAATTCGGACTCTCCATACAAATTAATCATCTGTTTCGCCATTTTTGTATGGATAGTCCAAAAATTTGAGCAAAGTCGTAGAACTAAAGTTGTTTAGTGCGATGTGTAGAATCCCCAGTTAACGGGTCTTACACGAATTTTGTTACACCCTGTATAAAACTATTTATCAGCACCTATGTATACAATATGTGCATATAAAAAATTGTTTACTAGTACCCACATACATTTTTGCGACGACGACGTAGACACTCTCGTAGCAGTCAGTGCTACAGCGAGCGCATTTTTACCCGACTGCGTGACAGCAAAGATAGAGTTATGTTTTCTTGCGTATCTGATTACGAGTTTAGAAAGACTAGGCAGTTAGGATTTATTATCAAATATACTGTTTAAAAGAAAATAAAGGCCACTTAGTTTCTTTCAGTTTCGTTTATTTAACATGGTATAATTAATTACGTAATAACAAAATATTAATGTTACGAATTTTTTGATGTCTAAACTCTTTGCATGAGACCAAAATGCTGGCTACAGTTTTAAACAAAATTGAATTCAATGATATACAAAAAAAATCTGCTGGCGCTTATTTTCTTTTGAGCAATATACAGGGTGTAACAAAATTGGTGTAGGATTCTAATCATCGCACTGAACAACTTTTGTTCTACGACTTTGCTCAAATCACAACAAAAATGTCGGACTCTCCATACAAATTGATCATCTGTTTTGCCATTTTTGTCCAAAAAATTTTTTGCGATTTGAGAAAAGTCGTAGAACAAAATTTGTTCAGTACAATCCCCAGTGAAAGGGTCCTACACCAATTTTGTCACACCCTGTATATTCAACAAAGTTTAACTGATAACAAATTCAAATTCAATACTACCGTTCAATACTCTATACGCTGTTTTTTTATTTATTCACCTTGAAACCATAACTTGATGGTCCAAAGACTGTTATCAACTTTATCAGTAATGTTCTTCTTGAGTTTCCTTAAATGAAATCTGAATGATTACAGTTCTCTTACGCCAGTTTCATATCGACTGCTATTCTGAGGGCAAAGGAAAGAAGGCGGCGAAGTAATCGGATTCTGCATATACAGGGTGTAAGGGACAGGTTTCCGAAAACTTTAAGGGCTTGCTCAGTAGACGAAACTGAACAACTTTCCAAAAAAAACTTTTTCAGGAAACGAAAAAAAATCGGCTTCTCCATACAAAATTATAAACTTGATTGGACAGTTTGTATGGAGAAGCCAATGTTTTTTCGACTCCTGAAAAAAATATTGTGGAACGTTGTTCAGTTTCGTCTACTGAGCAAGTCCTTAAAGTTTTCGGAAACCTGTCCCTTACACCCTGTATACGTATTTTGCGGCCATTTCTCTTATGAGAAAGTTGACTGCAACTAAACTAGTTGCAATTGTTGCAAGTTTGTAGTACTGTTTCGTAGAGTAAACTCTTTACACGCACTTTACCCGACTGCGCCAGAAGGAGGGTTACGTTTTTCGAGTGTATGTATGTATGTATGTATATTTCTTTGGCACGCTCTGTAGCCTAAACGGCTTGATGGATTTTAGCTTTAGAGGTGTAGTTGGATTCGTCTTGATTCTGAGAATGACATAAGATACATTTTAGTGCAGTCGGGTTTCATTTTTTTATGGTTAATTTATTTTTTAGAGATTATATCTGAAAAAAATTATAACGTAAAAAAATTACGTAACGTTATTAAAATAAAACGTTTTCTGTTGTCTTTAAAAAAAATAACGCTCAAATAAATATACATATGTATTGATTATTTAAAAAATAAAGAACTACTTAACTTCGCCTTTGTTTTATGGTTGTGGTCATAAATCTACTTAACAAAGAATTTTGCCACAAATATAGTATGAAATTTAATTTGCAAACTGCTTCGCGTTTCAGTTTTATTAAACCTTTTACCTTTTAACTAACTATATAATAAAGTCAACCATAATGTTCATTAACCATGAAAGTTACCAAAGAATTCTACCACTGAATACCCATATAAAGCCTCCTACGTTTATGAACGGTACAGTCGCATATAAAAACTTAAACTGAATATTCTTTTTTATGGAAGTTAGTCAATTTTGTCTCGTAATACAACAAAAAACTCTAATTGTATCCTCAAGTTAAACGTTCTCATATTTTTAAGTAATTTATATTTATTTTCATGGGTATACAAACAGTTAATATAACCGCGACCATGAAATTCGAATAACTTGAAAATTACTGAACATATGTTCATTAAACATAGCTAAGATGGTAAGAAGGTTGGTTTCTTTGAGGTGGCTCAAATAAACCTAAAGAAACCTTAACGTTTTTATGTTTATCTGTCCACCCCTTTAAGAGCTTTGGCAATACAGACATACACACGTATAGGTTTCAAAATAACACCCTTCTTCTCTTTGGAGTTTAAAGAAGTCAAGTAGTGCTTACTTTCATTCATATTGTCAACATTTCAAATGAATCGCCAATGGGCATAGTTATGCGATAACGATCCAACTGATTTAAAGTAAGTAAGGGATAATGTTAAAGTACATTATACCTCGCTTACTTTATGTTAGTTGGATCGTTATGGCATAACTACGGCCAATTGACAAAAATAGTTGGTTAAAAATACATATAGTGAGATTTTTTAAAATAATATACGTCTTTGTTTTCTTTCTTATACAGTGTGGTAAACTCAAATTATGTATGCTATTTTTGAAATATTTTAAAAACTGAAATTTGACGTCAACCTTAGGTTTTGAATAGTGAAGGGTAATTATAGTAATTAATTTTTTTTTCAGGTATATGTGTGCCCGTTTTACTGTTACTGCTAAAACAGTTTAATGGATTTTCTAACGCGAAGCTTACATTTGTCTTTTTCCTCACCTTGATAACGGATTCATTTTATTCAATTGATGTTGACTTTTTTGTCAAAGTACTTGAAGTATTCAATTATGCTGACTGTACTATCATTGTCACGCACATACAGACTTGAACATTAAGAAACTATAACCAAGAACATTAAGCTATAGGTTTCAGTTAGCTACTCAATTCTATTCTTTGTGAACAATACTATAAAGTAAAAAGTATTTGAGAACCAACCTCATGTTTGTGAAATATATGATTAGGGTTGACATTTACGTAGATTTTTATGACATTGCCATATTAATTTTCTACAAGGATGACAGTTAGTCTAATGGAGGTGTAAAAAAATATGACAGTAAAAGAGGATGACGTTTTAAGTGCGAACACCATATTCTAAAAAAGAATGCATTTTCAAAATTTAAATTTTAAATACAATTCTTATGATGAATGTGAAAAAATGAATTCGTTCAGATATACGAGTAGAAAGCTTGATTCTCCGATATTTTATAGTTTTTATTGGTTCAATTTTCCATTTTTAAGTTTTCAAAAAAGTCGTAAAATGATAGTTGTCCAGTATGATGAGTTCCTATACCTATTTTATTTCATCCTTTATTAGTATAGTCAAAGTCAAAGTGAAAGTCAAAGTCAAAATATTTTTTATTTAAGTAGATGCTGTACGCATACTTTTAAATCGTCTTTTTTTTCTACCTAGTACAAAGTTCCTACCACGCGGAACTTGTACACTCAACGTTTCGGGAAGTGTTAGTGTATGTCCGTTTTATTGATAACACCTCTCCTTAAACAGCTTAGCGGATTTTATATACTGAGATGTGGTTTTACATTCGTCCTAAGCTCCTGACATAGTGAGGTGGCTTTGATTTATTTATTTGGTACAAAAAATGAAGCCATATAAAACCTTGGTTTAAAATTAAAGAGTAAAGTTCTAGTAGTCGGATTTTAGTTTTTACTCAAATCTGACAACCCTATAGTGTAATGACATTTATTAGAGGTCGCATTCGGTACATGACAATAATTAAAACCCATGCACGAACCGTGCCACGCCGTGCCCCGTACGTGGGGACGGGGCGACTTAAGGCATATTATTACTTGATAGGACTGTTTGGGATACGCGATTTCGGATACGGATACGAATATTTAAGAGAATACTTTCGACTGATAAGAAGTAGTAATTAAATAAATATGATTGACAGACATCAGGGATATTCTTGGATATAAAATTTCTATAACCTATTTATAATTTAGAAATAAAAGTATTTAAATACCTGCCACTGCGAATGCCAAACAAACTGTTTGAGCATAAGCTACACAGTCAATGATTTTCCTCAAAACTCATTTCTCCAACTACATTACAGTCTTCAAATTTATTAATATTTCTTTACACTGCACACAAAAAAACGCAAGATGCCTAAAGTGAGGTTACAAGACCGATTTGTTACCTCACTTTTGTATGTATTATATATTAATTTCGGTTCCAGGTACGAATCTCCTTCACTTCCCTAATTATTACTGGAATTATTGGGTATTCCATGAAAAATCTGCGGAATTACCGACTGATGGTTAAATAAGTTGGCCTTTAGCAGTTTTGTTTCGGAAATAGATTATACGGTAATGGGTAAGTAACAAAATTGTTTCAGGTCATGAAATGTGTATTCCGAATAGTCAGTTTTATAGGAAAATTATATAAGTTTATGTATTACGATATTATTGCGCGCAATCACAACAGCTCTAGCTCGAAGGACCAATAAAGATAGGAAAGCTCTCAAGAAACAGCGGTCTGAATGACATCAGGCCGAATGTCATAAGTTTTGGTGGGCCCTGAGGAGAAGACTGTATTATGGTGACACACGTAGTCTCCACTTCACTGCAGGGGCACTGGTATTTTCCCATACCTTAGGAAGATTAGGCCATACTCCATACCAGGGGGGCAAATCCGAGTAGACTTTCCAATGTTTCCCAACACAATGGGAAACTGATTATCTTATCTTCACGCTGGAACACATCAATGCTGTTAACATTGATGTTCGGCGAAAAACGTAGCTTAGATAAAATTATAATTATACATATAATATAAATAACAAATTATCTGTCTGTACCTATGCTTCGTTTGTATAACCATGAGATAAACAGAAGGTAGAAAAAACGATTTAAAAGCACGTGTAAAGCATCTACTTAAATAAAAAACATTTTGAAATGAGTTTGAGTATACAGTGTTACAGGAAAAGTCGTACTGAATAATAAAGGACGTTATTATTCAGGTCATTTCTGATAGATTTGATCCATGATATGGTGTCCTAAACTTAACCGTTATGGAGATATTGAACTTTAAAGATTTTTTAAAAAATCCTTAATTTTTTGGCTTTTTTATCAATTTTTTTGGGATTAGTGCTTCTAAGGTCCATTTTTTGATGTAACAGTTAGAACGCATGTCAATTAATAAAAATGATTTACCAAAACTGTACCTACTGCTAACAGCTTAAAAAGACTGCTTGACAACGGTTAAGATTAAATAATTTTCATTAAGTGTTTTTAAATTTAAAGCTCTCTGTTTTTAAAAAAATGTTTGAAACTAATTCTGCAAATAGTTTTAAAAGCTTCTAATTCTCTTTAGCTATTCAAAAAGGTATAACACTTACTATTAAATAGGCAAAATATTGACT
This sequence comes from Coleophora deauratella, assembly GCA_958295455.1. Classification (NCBI taxonomy): domain Eukaryota; kingdom Metazoa; phylum Arthropoda; class Insecta; order Lepidoptera; family Coleophoridae; genus Coleophora; species Coleophora deauratella. The sequence continues at coordinate 4,355,209 of OY282406.1, forward strand.
AAATAACAGTTAAGTTAGCAGAGGGTACATTTTTTTGACAACTCTTTAGTCCTTTTCAGCTCCAAACGAAGAGCAGTTTTCTTCTCAAAACTTTGTTTCAGGCCTTAATTCTTGTTAATCAATTCTTTAATTTACAGATTCTCATCGATTAATAAGACTAAAGGCCTTAGGGGGCATTTCCACTGATGCGGAGTGGGGCTGAGCAGGCCGGAGAAGATCAGAGAATAGTAGCAAGTGTTTCCACTGAAGCGGGACAGAGCAGAGTAGAGCAGAGTGGAGCGAAGTAGGGCAGAGTGGAGCGAAGTACGGTGGAGCGGAGCGGGACAGAGCTGAGAGGTACGGAGCGAAGCGAAGCGAAGCCGAGTGGTCTGGAGCTGCATGTGACCATTGCTGTGCTCCGCTCCACTCCATTCCACCCTAATTCGCTCCACTCTGCTCTACTCTGATCCGCCCTACTTCGCTCCACTCTGCTCTACTCTGCTCCGCCCCGCTTCAGTGGAAACACTTATTCTTTGATCTTCTCCGCCCTGCTCAGCCCCCACCGCACCAGTGGAAATGCACCCTAAGGCCTTTAGTTTTATTAATCGATGAGAATCTGTAAATTAAAGATTCGATTAACAAGAATTAACGCCTTAAACAAAGTTTTGAGAAGTTTTGTTTGCTCTTCGTTTGGAGCTGAAAAGGACTAAAGAGTTGTCAAAAAAAATTACCTTCTGCTAACTTAACTGTTATTTGGTCAATATTTTGCCTATTTAATAGTAAGTGTTATACCTTTTTGAATAGCTAAAGAGACGTAGAAGTTTTTAAAACTATTTTCAGAATAAGTTCCATACATTTTTTTTTTAAACAGAGAGCTTCAAATTTAAAAACACTTAATGAAAATTATTTAATTCTAACCGTTGTCAAGCAGTATTTTTAAGCTGTTAGTAGTAGGTTCAGTTTAGGTTAATGATTTTTATTAATTGACATGCTTTCTAACTAGTTACATAAAAAAACGTACCCCAGAAGCACTAATCCCAAAAATATCGACAAAAAAGCCAAAAAATTTAGGATTTTTAAAAAAATCTTTATAGTTCAATATCTCCATAACAGTTTCGGACACCATACCATAGAATCAAATCCATCACAAATGACCTGAATAATAACGTACTTTAATATTCAGTACGACTTTTCATGTAACCCTGTATATATTTTTTAATATTGATTAAAAATGTATAACTTCCTATTTATCAGTGACTTATCAGCCCTTAAATAAGTGTTTGTCTGACAGACATCAAAGATTATCCCCCAGGGAAATCTTGCCGGTCGCAGTTGAAAGCTTGAATAGCTTGAATGGCTTGCAATCACATGCTCCTCATTTGAAATTACTGTGATGATTATCTGAATATCCAGTGGATAACTGTTATTGGCCGTATTGTTATTTGTCCCATATTGCGCTACGTTTAATTTTTCAAGTGGCTGTTATTATCCTAAATAAAATTAAAATTGATATTTTGATTATTAAAATTTAATAGGTACAAAAAGAAATGTGAATATTTTGTTAATGACAACTATAATACATAATTAATTGTTCTAGTGGATCACACATTGCCAATAGTTTGAAGTTTAAATGAAGTAATACAAAAAGTGTTCTTCTACATCATTAATGAAACCACAAAAAAGCGGCCAAGTGCGAGTCGGACTCGCCCATGAAAGGTTCCGTAGCAGCAAGTAACATTATATAAAAGTTCTTGTAGTTCGTTGTAGGTAAATTGCGGTTTACGATTTATGACGTATTAAAAAAAAAACGACTTACTAGATCTCGTTCAAACCAATTTTCGGTGGAAGTTTGCATGGTAATGTACATCATATATTTTTTTTAGTTTTATCATTCTCTTATTTTAGAAGTTACGGGGGGGACACACATTTTACCACTTTGGAAGTGTCTCTCGCGCAAACTATTCAGTTTAGAAAAAAATGATATTAAAAACCTCAATATCATTTTTGAAGACCTATCCATAGATACCCCACAAGTATGAGTTTGCTGAAAAAAAAATTTTTGAGTTTCAGTTCTAAGTATGGGGAACCCCCAAAATTTATTGTTTTTTTTTCTAATTTTGTTCCGTTCCGTTCCGTTCCAGTAGCACACTGACCAGAAGTTCTTCTGCAAGGGCATTGATATCAGCGGATAAAGAAGGTGATCAAGGATAATGCACCCTACGTTACAGGCATGCCCATCGTGGCGGCACCTGGCATGCGACGGGTCTCTGAGGTATATGCGGTCTGCTACCTCGGATTCCCTTTGTAGCCTACTAGGTACAGCCGGCGTTGGGCAAGCCAATAAAGTCGGAGGTGCTGCATCTGTCGACCCACTGTCGTTATGAAACTGAAATGTACCCGAGACACCACTGGCCACGTAAATGCGATCAGGAGTGTAGGGCGATTGCAGTCAGGATAGGAGAGACGAGAGATAGAACCAACAAGTATTCTAGCAACGAGTTAGCGTATTGGGAGGATAGATACTATACTTGGTGTGTAATATACATGGGAAGGAAAAGACTGCTCTTCGCTTCGTTGTTGTAATCTCTATTTTCACATCGATCGTTCGCTCGTAGTGAAGTTTTTGTGTTATCCGCAGGTAGCATTTCCTCCCACTGAATTTCGGCTTAAGTTTTGATTTGTTGAAACAGCCTTGGGTCGTCGATGTCCGAGAAAAAAAGGGCTCGGCATGCGGTGATTATTACTTTCAGTGTTGTCCGTGAGTATGCGTGGCGTTTTTGTAATGGTGTCCACGTCGGTCGTTTTCAGGTTTCTGTTTATTTCTTCCATATTTCGTTGTACATGGTTGCTTGATTCGTTGTTACATTTCACTTTTGTCTCACATTTGTTCTTCCATTTCATCCTGTACGAGTAGCACTTCGATGTAAGGGTTTAGAAACACTTTTTGGTACTTTATTAGTCCCACAATTTTTACGTTACCAAATACAAAGTCTAACAGGTGGAACTGGGTTTATCTTTTAACGGTAATAAATAAGCTACACATACTCAGCATAAGTCCTAATATTACTGTATTATTTCGACAGAATATCGGAGTCCTATAACATCACATTTGTAATATGCTCTGTGAAAATCTTAATGCTGTTCACAGAATACATCTACTTACCAAGTTTCAACAGTATAGTTCTTATAGTTTCGGAAATAAGTGGCTGTGACATACGGACGGACAGACAGACAGACAGACAGACAGACAGACAGACAGACATGACGAATCCATAAGGGTTCCGTTTTTTGCCATTTGGCTACGGAACCCTAAAAATGGACTCTTTATACAATTTCACCAGCTGGTTGGCAGATTTTCTATGGATAGTCATTTTTTTGCGATTTAGTAGAAACGTCTACTAATTCCGCGAAATGGTAGAAAGTTATTATAAATGTAGGTATATATTCCCTTAGGTCAAATAAATGGAAATAATAAGGCGAGGAAGATAAATTCCCTTAGGTAGAAGCTTTATTTAAATATTCCTTTACTATTTCGTAACACCAGTAAGTATGTATATTCTCACACATAGCTAAAGAATTTATAAAATCAATGCCATCCACGTATCTTAACCAAACATCGAGACAAATCCTTAAAAGAAATTGCAAAAAATCTCGTAAAAAAGTGAAAAATTCCTTCATTAAGAACGTTACGTGTCGCGAATGGGACAAGCACATGTCGCGTGTAAAGTGCAAATACAGGTTTATTGCGCAAACATACCGCCCCTCATAGAGGCGCGTGGAATGCTAAACTTCAGACTGCGGTAATATTATAGCCGGGAATTCTCGAAATTGTTAAAAATTTGCAATGAGAGCATTCTGATTTTTTTTATTTTTTATTTGGAAGATTAACAGTCAAATAACAAGATTTAGGTAAATACAAAATGGATTAAACAATACTAATTATAAATCTTCGCCAACAGATATAACAATAGCTGTACTGATACTAAAAACATGTAAATAAGAATAAATAATGTAGAAGAAACAACAGTCTAGTAGAATACATACAGTCTAGAATACACAACGTTACTATTTTAACTAGTCATCCGTTCCGAAAAATATTTTGGTAAGCATTCGTCTGATAGCTGGAATACTGGTATTAAAAATATCAATATCAATTGGTAGCTTGTTAAATTGATGGCAGACTCTTACGAAAAAGGAGTTTTTACGATAATTTGTTCGAGCAAATGGGATAGATAAAACAGAACGCTGCCTAAGGCGCAGTTGATTAGTGCGTATGTTAATATTAGATAACAGTTGAGGACTATCAATAGTTCCTTGTGCTATATTACACAAATAACAGATTTATTGGTTTATTAAGTGGAGCTGTAATTGTGAATATTTTATGCCTAAATACTAGTAGCTAGAAATGTTACTCCATAGGTACTTATAATTTTTAAGTTCAAAATGCACATCAGATGGCTTTCCATGGGTTCCTTGGGACAAGTTGTTCAGTTTCAGTTTTAATAGTTCAAAAATTTTCACCTGATTTAGTTACATCTCACATAAATAGTAGGTAAGTATAAGTATTTATGACAAAAGAAACATTGACATCTTAAAGCTTTAAATGTATTAATATTTCCGCTGAATGTATTATTAATTTCATTTGTGTATTTCTTATAATATTATTTCTAATGATTCTATTTCTGTGGATCTTATTTGCATGCTACTATTAAATAGCTAAACAGACTTGACCACTGTAATTTTGTTAATAACATCTGACATGTAAAATACTCTGTTTAATGGCAAATAAATAAATATTGTATATTATATATTATTCGTCGCATCACTGATAAGGAAAATGTCTGAAAAAACAAATAAAAAATTTTACTTACCTAGAGAAGATCTAATAATTTTGTCTTTTGAATTTTACTTTGTGATAATATACAATAATAGACTCAGATCATTTATTTCCATTTTAATTATTTTCGTGTTTTAGCGATAATGTTTGTTTGTTTGTTTGTAAACTCTTTATTGTGAAAGAACAGAATACAATACATAAAACAAGGACAAGACATACAAGGGCGGACTTATCCCTTACGGGATCTCTTCCAGTGAACCTTAGACTTTAGAAGAGGAATTACATTAATAATGTTATATCCCCAGTTAACGGGTCCTAAACCTGTTGTGTAGCAAAACAGGTTTTTTCTCATCAAACTGAACATATTTTCTAAGACTTTGCTAAAATCGGAAAATATTAACTTGCTCTTCATACAAATTGATTAAAAACTCCAGCACGGGTCCAAAAAGCAGTGGCATGTGGCACAAGGGTTAGCTGATATGTTTTGGGCTAGATGGCTGAAAGAAGTTCTTCCTTGCTTACAAGTGAGAACCATGAGACCTACAAATGACGAGAATCGGCTCCAAGTTGGTGATGTAGTGCTCGTCGTTGACCTGAAAGGAGCACTGGCCTCGAGGAATGGTTGAAGCCGTGTATCCTGGAGGCGACGGCCGTATCAGGGTCGTCGACGTGAAGACCTCACGTGGGATGCTGCGCCGCCGCTCCGTGTTGCGACTGGTTCAACTGTCTTTAAGCCCGAGGAGGGAAGAATGTTAAATACTTTTTTACTATGTTTTTGTTTTAATATAATATCTGGGACAAATCACACACGGTCATCTGGCCCCAATCTAGGATTCCCTGTATCTTGGGAACCAGAGACTGATATACATACACATACACTTTTAAATATATACAAATATAATTAATATAGATATAATACACCCAGACTCAGAGCAAACAATTCTGCTCATCACAGAAAAGTTTGCCCTGTGTGGGGGTCGAATCCACGACTCTCGGATCAGATGTCAGGATCGCTAACCACTTAGCCACCGAGTCAGTTTTGTTTGACGTTGTCACTGTTTCTGTTTTGTTTATTATAATATATGATTTTTGCTCATAATATTTTTCTATTTAATCCTCAATAACGCGAAACAGCTCTCCAACCGAACCGACCGATCCAACCAACCGAACGTGGTTACATCGACACCCGTAAACAACCGAACATATTACCCTCTTCCACTACAGTCACATTCGAGTAAAAACTAGTCCTAATAAGGAATAAGTGCGAAGAATGTATAATAACAATTTTACAAATAATCTCATCTTATACAAAGGACTATTGTACGTCTTCAGTGTTTGAAATGAAGGATTAAATTAAAAGAAATTGAATTGCGAAAATTACAGAAAAATTTTAGGTATTGTAACGTTTGAGAATAGTGTTTGAGTAATTATGTTTTAGTATTTTAATATAATAAACTCTTGCCTATTTCTATCATTTCGGTTTTATAGGTAAAGAAAGCGATTATAAAGGTTTTTTGTATATTTTTCATTTCGTACTTTGGCATTTCTAATATTTTTATAATTTCCTACCTATTAAATTGTTCAAATTGTGATCGAATTCGAAACGAGATATTCCGTCAAATAAAATAATAGATGTCACTGAAATAGGTCCCAATATAAGTTACGTAACTGAAGTATAACAATGGTCAGCCTACTAACTGTCAATATTAGATCAAGCTATTTGCAAACTTTGTGTGGAAAGCCAAAAATATTTTGGTCCGATTTGTCAAGTTTTTTTGGAAAAAGTTGTTCAGATTCATAAGTCTATACATCTATCTACCATTTTCCGCTTGTCAGCAAATATAAAAATCACACTGTATGTACAAAAGACGTTTTAATAATATAAAATATTCATAATAAAAAATAAACAAACTTAATTGAAACGTAACGCTTCAAAACGACGTTTTAATCAAATTACAAGGAAAAACTTGTAGAAATTGCCGAGAAAAACCGCGGGACGCCCCAATAATATTGCCATAAATATTTAGGCCGAGCGTTGAATTTTAAAGGCGGCAATTTGAACCTACACTCTTATCCTGATCGCAGGATAATTTATCTTAACGAAAGAAAGGGGTGGGATGGGACGGGGTTGCCTCCTTTTGCCCCCTTCACCAAAAATTGGGTAAAAATGTTGCCAGCCAGCGATTAAACTGGGGGGATGCGTTGTATTAATCACCACCCGCTAGCAGTCGTCTTGGAGGATTTTCGCGGGATTTATATGGAGCAGATAAAAATATAAGATAAACCGTAACACTATATGTAACGCGAAGAAACCGAGAAATAGTTACCTAATTTCTAATTGTGATATTTTAAAAAGTTACGTGATAACAGTAAAATACAATAAAATTAAGAAATATACTTTAAGTTACGGCGAATAACCACCACTTCGTAGCAGTTAGCAGTCATGGAGTTTTCAACAAAAAACAAAGAAACGTGCTATAACACTTCCACTTACGCCATATTCAATTACCAATTTTGTTTTTTTTTGCATTTCATACAAGGAAAATAGCTGATTAGCGAAAACATTGTATGCGTTGAAACAAAAAATGTAAAATGACTATGTATTCCTCCGGAAAAGTTACTAAAACCGGTACATAAATATTTTAACAGCACGTTATATTTTATTTCGCAGGGTGGTGCTATCAGCTCCTTGCATTCCCCCATAGCGTTGTCCTGTATAAGTAGAAGGCGGGGTGGCCACCTTGGCTTTTGTTTTAATATTTTCGCAGGCATTATGAAGGGTTTCCTCGTTTCCAAATAATTTTGGCTTCTGCTCCTGAAGTTTTGATAAAAGTTTCATTCTATCAATAATTAACGGGCACAATCCCGTCCGCTGATGCGATTATAAAGGTCCGCTTTTTGCGTGAGGTAAAAAAGTTGGGGTCGAAAGTCAACTCAGGTTTTTTTGTGAGTAATTAAGAGGTTTTCGTACTTGTACAGATTTTGGAATCAAGACTTTATTTGGGCAGTGACGGTGACAATTTGATAGAAATTGATCAAGGATGCGAAGGAAAGTACCATATTTAACCATTAAATTAACAAATGCGATTTTATTTTTGCAATCAATCTTAAACATACGTTACGTTGATAACCCATAGCTAAACCTCTGCTATGGCATATAAATACATATAAAAAACTTTGAATTCATTACCTGCGTGCGGGGTATGACAACGATATTATAAATCCTATACCGTAACATTCAAAATAATGGTTCAGGATATGAAATTTAATAAAACGTGGATATAAGAAGGAACGACAAAACCACAAAAGTGCTAATATAGACAATAAAGGAAAGCCTTAAAAAATTAAACTCATAAAGAAAGATAATAACATGCAGGGAGAAGTATGAGACATATACAGGGTTACCGTGTTTTTCTGTAGGTTTTATAATATTTAAATAGTATGGTTGAATAATGAAATCAAAAATTTATTTTATAAAATGTCACTCCCCAATTATTATATTGAATAATTAATAACAACATTACTTATAATTATATAAAAATGAACTATAAGCATATAACTATTGCTCGATTCCTTAGTAAGAATTAACAAAATCATCTAAAACAACATATTTAAACTACTATTGCACAAGAAACTGAATATCTTTTTTTACGGAATTTAATAAGAAGGCACAGCAAAATGCCTTTCTGTCACTCGTCAAGAGTAAGAAGTAACCGCCCTGTATCTGCAAATGACATATACATGACCTCAACATACAACAAGTACCTACATCTCAGTATACGACAGTGTGGCGTAGAGGAACGGAAAACTTCCGCAAAATTTGCCAGCACAAATGACGACGCTTGTTTTTTGGAGGTGGGCGCTTATAAATGGCATTTGGGTTAGTATGGACATACCCTATTGTCATTAGTAAGTTTATTAAAGTTATACGTCATGTGACTCATGAAATAGGATTGTTTGAATAAAATAGATTAGTATGTAAATTGTAAAATAATGTTATTTTCATAGATGTGGTAAATATTAAGATTGAAACAATAGCAAATACACTACCGGCAAAGCTATCGATTTAATCTCTTAACAACCTGAATGTAAAAATTACTCATAAAGAAAACATAAAATTTGGATTCAGATAAATTTTCTAGCTGCAACTCATGAACTATCATCATTGGTCTTAACGTCTTCTCGCAGCTATAATAAACCAGTACCTTTGAAGCACCGTTGATATCATAGTGACCAAATACGACGACACAAGAATAATTGCACACTAGCTCGTAGGCCTCACAGGTAAATACGGCTGATGATAGTCTATTGCCGTGGCACTGCAAATATTGCGAGTACATCGAAATCTAGTCAGATTTCGTCGTACAACTTTCTATCGTCATCGAATCGCTTATACGCTTATGCTATGTAGACCTTTACGTACTACAAACCGCCTTCAAAATTTAAAAAACAAGGAAGCCTTATCCACACTAAAACGAAGCACCCTAACAAACTTATTAAGATTTCTTTTCTTTTTACTCTGTACGTGGTTAGCGACGTATGACGCAAGCGAGCGGTCGCAGGGGGGTCAGAACGACCCCCCACTCCCACCCCCTCACGCATGGCCGCACTCATGATTTAAGCACGGGGATAAGAATGAAATTAAAAATACATCCTCGCTCCTTGGGGTGCCGGGGGGACATACATGCAAATGAATGCCCCCTCCCTCAAACCCCCCCAAGACGCGGGGGCATTTTTTGTTGGGATGCTATTAATTTAGGGTGTAACTCACTAAGTATGCGTAAGCGTGTGTATGTATGTCTGTATGTAGGTATCTATAGGTAGAGTCCCTTGTTACGTTTTCTCCTGGTTTTTCTTCATTTCCCTACGAATTATGCGAGGATATGGGATTATGAACGGGCTGCGTACAAGTGAATTATGATTTTTTCCCCTCTATATACAAGCATATTTGCCGCCACAAAATTAGGGAAGTAAATCGAGGAGGATTATTAAAAAATTTGAAGCACAGTACGTAAGTAGTCGAATCAGGCTAAATATCTGCTGTACTTAGAATTTTAATTAAAACGCCTTCATGATTGTTCAGTTTCTACTTTGAAAAAAAAAACTGTGATCTTGTTTGCTTTATTGTATTTGTACAGTATATTTTCAGTTCTTTAGATTACCCGGAAGAAATTGTTTTAAGGTATAAAACAAAAATACGAAATATTGCTTTGTCATGTATCGTTTAGATCTTTGATGTATATTTTACAATAGATATATTTAATGGATTGATTGAAAAACATATCTGTTTAGACCTCATTGTTAAGGAGCCAATTATTAGTCGAAATAGTATCTCTATAATATGTTTGAAAGAGTTCTGTGACTAACTTTCAGACAACGCAAAGCTTAAACTTTTGAAGACATAAACTTAAATGTTCCTTAAAGAGTGCAGATGATATCGACACTCGAAAACTATGCATATTGGCGATTTCGTGCGTTACTCACAAACAAATCTAATAAGTGACAAACAATATACAGTATTCAAAAAAAGACAAAAGAAGCAATCAGATGCGTATCTCTTAAAAAATTCTTACACATTCATTCGAAACACCTCCCAAACCTCTATATTTTCGTCACATCCAAGCAAATTCAATAAAAATCGTTTACATCATCAAACACCATTGTAAATTCAAGTGTTTAGCTACACACAATACATCTCCGAGAACACTCCGACTCCTCCACAATCTTAAGTCAAGGTAGTAAAGTTCTAAATTTACTCAAGAAAATACCACAAGTATTGAATCGACACTTAACAATACATGCTCTCATGAGAAAAAAATTAAATCATTTTAAACTTTATCGGACTAGTAATAAAGTTTTAAATGATTTGCCTGTGTTTGTAGGTACAGTGGGTGATAGAATCAAGCCTCAGGGTGTATTCGAAATTCGTGTTTTCACACATTCGATAATCGACGTTTATTGCAATGAATTGGCACTTTTGGCTTTCGACGCAAAGGGAGTGTTCCGATGTAAGAAAAGGGAGGTCATCATTTTTCAACAATTGCTCGAAAAATATTATATTCCATATTATAAAAAAAAAGATTTTGTTTTTTTTTGTTGGGTCAATGCCCTATATTAATTTATGGTTTTTGAGTAAAATATTGTATGTCGTTCTTAATCCGAGGAGTGTATTAAAGTATATATGTCGTGGCCAGATCATAAAATTGATCACTTCATGATGTGGCCGACCATTTCATGAAATGGTCGCATTTCATGAAATGGAAAATATCTGCTGATCACATCATGATATGGTCTGGCCAGATCAATGAATACATCAACGTTTCACGATATACAGCTAAACGCACGGCTATTTCATGAAATGGTCAAGCATTAGTGATCATATCGTAAAATAGTTACAGTATCCACCGTTAGAGGCGCTGATATCTTTTTGTTTTTGTGATGTATCATGGCGGCGTACAGTTAATAATAAAAAAGGCTATTAATAATGCACTAATTGAAAATAAAATAGAAGTTTAATGTCATTACGATACTAAACTACAATAATTTTTCGAAAGTCAATCAAAAAACGAGCGCACCGTAAAAACCTTGAAGTTCCGAAAGTGTTTCATAGGTTAGTAGATAAGTATTAAGAATGTATAATATCTCTGTTAACCAAGATTTGTTGCCAGATGTCATGGCATGAAGATGCCAGTAACTTTTTAACGTATTTTAAATTTTTATTTTATATAATGGAACCCCTTTTTATTTTTATTTACAATTTTTATTTTATATAACCTTTTATATAATGGAACCCCTACATTAATGATATGGCCAAACGTGGATAGACATATCATTAAACGTTGACGTTTAAACGATATGGTCAGTTTTAGCTGGCCATTTCATGAAATACGACCATTTCATGAAATGGTCGGCCACATCATGAAATGATCAATTCTATGACCTGGCCACGACATATACATATTTAAAATCTGATTTTCTAATTTGACTTTAAGGTGAAACCTTCCACACTATACTTAAATTGTCATCCAGTCAATCCATTTACTAAACCCAGCACCATCTCTTTTCTTTCATTCGAAATTTTTAATTACAAAATACGATTGTATTATAAAAAGTCAAATTAAAAAAAAAAACACCACTACTGGCAATTTTTTGACCAAAGAGATAATATATGATTACAGCCAGTTTTTAATGTTTATTAATATTCCTTTATTCTTCTACCATATGGAACCTAGGTGCCTCTATTAAAAAAAATACCCCATGAACTTTGGACGGTTCACGCCTCGCATAGCAAAGGGCAGATCGATGGTTGTCAAACAATAAATGTCACGTCCACTCCCTCATGGTAATGTACCAACTTTGTAAATGTATCCACGCTTAGCAAAAAGCGACTTTAAACATAAAAAATAAGGATTTTCAACCTGAAAAATAGCAGCGGCAAGAATCTTCTGATTTTTCTTTGAAGTGCGAACGTTGCCCCAATTTTTGGCGGGAAAAGCGATATTGAGAAAAATTGCGAACGTATGCAAAAAGGCGTTGTGGGTCACGCCCGGCGAAATTATTAAGGTTCGAGGTAAAATTTTCATTTCGATTCCACTTTGTTTTTGAATCGGGTAGCTTTATACTTATTTCAATTTAGCATTAACTTACTAGGACTGTTTATTGGTTATTTGGGTTTATAAGTAACAATCCAGGTTATGGAGGAAAGTATATAAGTATTTGATAATGATAAGCCTTACTTTGAAATTTTTAGGCAGGCGAACATGTGAACTTTCGAAAAAACCCCAAAACCAGTTCGTTTAAAAAAATGTGATAAAAGGCTAATGGATAGTACTGAAGCTATTTAAAGTACCTTTGAAACTGATATGCTGAATAACAATCCACAAGGAACCCAGTGCAATTCACGAAAAAGTAATTGATTTCCCATATTAAGACGGCCGATCAATCAACACGTTTTTTCGCTTTGTACATATCAGCTGATATGTTAACCCACACAAATGAATACCTGGAAAAGAATAACTAGCTTCTACTCATGAAACTGTCAAATTTTCCTAAGCTACACTATACTATACACAAAATAAATATCAAAAAAAATTACGTTTCAGATTTCTTCTCAATGGTTATTTCATTTTTTGTTTTATTTTACGAAAACAAAATGTGTTACGTAATTGATTTCGTAATAATTATTGCAACATCGTTTTTATTTTTTTGACATTACATAAATGTTGCAAAGTTGCGTCAAAGTTCAAATGAAATACTTACGTAACCTTTACCTAATGAAGAACTAAAAAATAAAAACTTTTTATTGTTAAAAAAAGAACTTTTCCGAACACGTTTCTGTTCACTTTTTCCAAGAAACAACATCAACCTTCCGTTCGTTTGATCAAAAACAAATATTAAATTTACAATTATTTTAATTTATAACAGGTTTTTTTTTGTATAAAGCTGTTAAGCATAGAATAAAGGTATAACCAAAGAGTCAAGGCGTGCGCCATACTCGACATATCTACTGTAATTTGTAAAATTTTGGCAATTTTTTTATGTAATTTTTGTTTTTTAAATAATACTCTGCAATCATAATTATTGTTCAACTACTTATGGGTGTGATACCTACTGTTAACTTACATTTAATCAAATAAATAAATAGAATATAGGTCTTAAACATTTGATTTTTGTGACAGAAATTAATATTATTAATCTTTAACAATTTATTCGCATCTTATCGAACTTATTCGCAAAAGTATATTGAAAATTATTTAGAATCTTCAAAAAATATAAAATTTCGAAACGTGAAAGGACACGTTTCATTTTGTGCCTGGACATGTACGGAGTACGAAAAATATAGAAAAATATAGGCTTTCTAGGAAAAATAATGAAAAAAATATTAAAAGCAGGGTTGCGTGGTTCAAGCGTAATGTTTTGTCAGTACCTTTTACAATATAAATGGTAACACTGAAGCTTGCAATAGAAGGTCACGTTCAGAAATTACGGCTTCGTCCACATATTCCTCAGATGCTTTCTCTGACTCTGACTGACTGAACACCCTTCTGTTCTGACTTCTGACATTGGTGTACGATTTTTAAAATCCGCGGATATGCCTTGCCTCTTTTACAAGCATAACAGCTGGTTTTCGAGTTACTTGTCGGACAACTAAATTATTAATTTCAATGTTATGTACAAAAATTTAGTTTCTGAACGTAAAATGCTCAAAATTGCGCTCAATTCGCCATGTTGGGTGATTTATGTGTTGCAATTGTTAAATTTGAGAATTTAGATGAACCTAACCTAACGAAGGTAAATCGAAAGAAATGTACAATTAGAAAAGACTATGTTTTTAATGACTTATTTATGATTTTTAGTATACAGACCAGGTCCAAGCTCCATAGTCCCGTGAAACGTCTCCTTTGCGACATTTGCTTTTTTCCGAATTGTACATTTTATTTGAAAATGACCCACAATAGAGTTCCTATCGCGCAAAATAAGGCCTAGTACCATAGAATTGTAGCGCGCACAAACGAAAGCATGACTTAAAGCCGTTTGTCACATCTACAGACGCGTAGAAAACGACGTGTCCCGAACCGATGATTAATGCGTTTCTTAATTACTAAGTTATCGTTCGAAACGGGGGTGATACATGTGTTCCCGGCCTAATTTATTGACTTTTGCGGCGTTTGTTTTTGGGGTGCGCTGGGTTAGATTACAAAAGTTTTTAGGATTTTTTTAAAGGTGTAATTAAAAGACGGGTGGAGCTTTCGTTATTTTTAGTCTAGACGTCCTCGTGGTTTGCCAAAGATTATTTAATTTGATTGACTACGCGAGCTCTCTTTTTTATTTAGTTGCCAGAGTTTTTAGGCGATCTTTTTTTATTTTCTTGAATCGATATAGAATATTTGAATAATTTACTTAAATACATAGTATTAACAAAAAACCAAGTATGTGTAAGATCATATTTATGTAACACGAATAATTTCAGAACATAAGGGCCTTTTCGACAGTAACATTAATAAAAAATATATTTTATTAATTTTCATTCTTCAGGTTGCCTGGAAGGAATTGCTCTAAGAAATAAGGTTGCCTCAATGGTACAGTAATACTTCACTCTTTTAAATATCACTGCTATGTATTTTATGTTTTGTGTAATAAAGTATAACTGATTTGATTTGATTTGAAATATTTTTTACTCTTAAAGTCACTGCGATCGCCTTCACAAACAATAAAACATGAAAAAACGTCCAAACACCATTACCAAACTTCTTACAGCTACCGAGTATCCCTTCGCAAACCTAATCAACGAAAAGAAAATCATAACGGAACGCAAAACATAAACTCATTTCCACAACACACATAAACATACCGACATCCTGTGTCTAAATGTATATGTGGATGGGCCGGCGCAAGGCGGCGATGAGTTTTAAAGTTTTTAAGGGTTCGCCGAAGATTGCGTGCCTTGATTACCGTGGCCCACCCCCGGGGGTCTTGCTACCCCCCTGCCTCCACACACGCCGGTCGAAAACACGGACCCCCTTTTTTAAGGAGGAAAATTAAAACTGTATTGGGATGCGGTGTGATTGGTTTGGATACTTTAAGATGTTGGAACTCATTAGGTTTTTTTTTTACTTTCACTAAAAGTGCAGTTGTGCAGCAAGTGAATTCTGTTAGAATTTATTGGACTTCCATAATTTTGTATTTTTTCCTATTCACCATGTGTAAACTATATGAAATATACAAGCACTAAGTACTCTAAAAGGCTCTATACCGAAAAATCATCAGTTTTTTTATTGTATATTTTATTATTAATTATATTGGGTTTTGCACCGAATTTATCTTTTCTTGCTTTCAGTGATAAAAGCTTAGGAAGTGACGAGAAATTTTAAATTCATTTTTCTCTCTTTTTTTTAAACTTACTAATATTTTAATTAAATAGGTATCTTCTCAGATAATTGGTCTTTACATATTATATAAAACACTCTACATATTATACAGAACATACATATACAAAATTGAAATAAATTAGCCTAGGACCGGGAGAAAATGGCTAGTAGTAGGGAAAAATCCTTGTCTCTACTAGTATCAAGTTTTTTTCAGTTACAGTTTTACCGCGAACATGTGTCACGAAGGACAGACAAAGTTCGCTCGCTCATTGAGCGATGGCAATTTGGAATTCAGATTTTATTAGGAATCCTTATGTAATGCTTATTTGTTTTATTTTTATTGTTAAGTAAGACACAAATTACTGAATGTACTATAGTTAGTGAATATTAATAGCGTGACATTTTGGGCTCCTACTTTTTAAAATACTTCTTACAGACAGACATAGGTATGTAAGCTCTTTGGAGATAAGTTAATAAATATTGACTGTCTTTTTTATAAAGATTGATTAAAAAAATATTAAAAGCGACAAATGGATCAGTAAATCAACTGATCTTCTTTAAGTTTTAGTTCTTGATTTAAGTGAGAAAAAGAATTCCGCTTTTCACTTTTCTTAAATTGAGCCAAAATATACAAAAGTTACATTTGCAATAGGAATATCTTTCATACATGCTTAAAAGTTTATGTACACTTCCAATGTAGCTAGTAGTATAATACAGGTAGTATAATAAGCACAGAGTGTTTAGTGTTTCATGAGCAACATCTGCTGTTGGTAAAATTTCATGGACTAAAGTCACCCTATATAATAATTACAATAACCCAATTTAAATATATGAAGATATACAATTCTACGAACTAAGAGAACATAAATAAATATATAGTAAGAATGATTAGAAAAAAAAGAAAATACCGCACCAAGAAAATTTAAGACGGCTGTCTCAAAAATTAAGATCTCGAACACAAAATTAGTAGCGACACACGAAGCAATAAACCAGCGAGATAATCATCATGTCAACGACCTCCGCTCATTCGCCCGCACCCCAAAATTAAAAACAAAACGCACACAGATCCAAAATGGCTGTAGCTACACATATAAATATAGCTGGTTTTAGCTTCACCTAATTATCGGCGCGGAGGGACTTTGCATAAGAAAGTATTGCTGCGTTTTACGACGCGTGTCGCGGCCTCCTCCCCTTGGCTGGGGTAAAGTGGCTTTTGGTACCCAGTGGTCTTCTTTGGTCGCCAGAGACATTTATGAAAGGTAATCATCCGCATTGGCAACAAAAACAAAATATAGTGTCCATTGTATGTAGTTATCACTGGTCTATTCATTCAACTTTGGCCGGTAGCCTGTCATCCTATTCATTTCATATTTAGTCATCACCGTTTACACATTTTCTTCGATCTAACATCTCGCTTGAATTCTTACTTTGAGAAATCTTCACTTCAGTACTGGTTAATATAATGATTTTTATAGTGTGCATCGATAGATTGCTCTATATGGCGCCACCTAAGCCTCCGTTCCAGAAGGCACACTAGTATACATTTGTTTTCTCATACGGTATGGCTTCGTCATCCCATCTAAAGCGACTTCCCTCATGTGAGTAACCCTACAGTTGGTTACTGTCCGGGGTGTGACTAAGTTTACGATTGCCTTGCTCTGCTATTCACACGCACGCAGTCACATTCATGAGTTTTTAACGAAATGCCCTTACCGACCAAAGTCCTCCAACCCCCCGGCCCAGATAAAAAATCTCCCGTTTCCTTAATTCGTTTATCGGGGCGGGCAAGGCTTTGTCTCCGATCGATGAACGCCTCCAAATGAGTGGGAGACGTGACGAGAGTGTGTATTAAGCTTAAGGTGACGCTTTCTGGGGGTTTATTATAAAAAGTGTGATGGTTCGAACGGTAGGTATACGTTGGGCTGCGAAGGTATAATACTTCTATAAGGCGTAGCCTGTTATTAAATTATAAATTGTATTTAAAATATTTGCTACCCACTTTGCTACGACTCAAATAAAAATACAAATTGATTTCTTTGTGAAAATAAGTATATTCGTAGGTACGGTATATATTATATATGTAGGTACGAACTTGGCTCTTGACACACTGGCGTGTGTTCAGATCAGATCATTATATAGATCATTATATGTTCCATTGAACATAGTTATCAAATTGTACTCTATATTCGACCCAATTGGGGCAAGTCATTGACTCATACACTGACTCTCCAGACAGTCACTGACTGACTCGGTGGCTTAGTGGCTAGCGATCCTGACCTCTGATCCGAGAGTCGTGGGTTCGATCCCCACACAGGGCAAACTTTTCTGTGATGAGCAGAATTGTTTGCTCTGAGTCTGAGTGTATAAACTATATATGTATGTATTTAAATGTATATGTGTATGTATATCAGTCTCTGGTTCCCAAGATGCAGGGAATCCTAGTTTGGGGCCAGATGACCGTGTGTGATTTGTCCCGGATATTATTATTATAGTCATGTTTTATATAAAAGTAATAGGTAATTTAACACGAAAGTTTATTGTAGTGAACGTAGTGTTCCTCAAAGTTAGTGTCAGAGAAAACCCTGCAGAATTTCCTCTTTCAAGGCCCATCCTGCAAGGCTTCAGACATGTCTCAACCGTAATTACTGCCGCAATCCCCTAAGATTTTTTTCTTCAGTTTGAATCTTTTTCCTTATTCATCCTATATTGAAATCTTCTCCTTTCCTACACCTCTGGCCATTAAAACTGGCCTGCGTAAGTATATTTAAATACACTCCCCGGCTGTTAGGCGTTGCGTGCCTTTTATTGCCTATAAAGTGTAGGCCATTCAAACGGCATTAAGATATGCAAGAAATAAAATATTTACTTACACTAAACGACTTTATACTCGTTTATTAGCATTTAATAAACACTCAATTGAAACATAAATACTCCTAAACGGGGTCTCACTAAATTCTATATTTAGTAGTACCGAGATCTACATATAAACATGATGACTTTGTAAGATTTCAGGGTCAAATATTATTTTGCAATATTTTGTTAAGTTTTTATCTTTACTGCTTATCGCAGCAAGAAAAGGGTAGAAGCTTTTATGGCCATACCGCCTTGACAGATGTATAAATATGTCTTCAATGTAAATCATAAAAGTTGAAAGTCTATCGGTCAGTTCTCCAGCAAAATGATATAGCACTTTTTCTCAAGCCTCAGGACTTAGAAAACAAAAAATTATAATATAAAGTCAAAACACACAAATGCATAAAAAGTACAAGTAGAAAATAACACTTTCGTAAAAACTCTTTTCTTAACATATTAATAGGAGAAAACAAAATAAAGATACCTATTCAAACTTCTTTGTGAAGAACAAAGTTTCTTTTTTTAAAGTTACCTAGTAAAAAGGTTAGAAAGGTGGCTCTGTGCCAAGGTCAGTTGTCCCCCAGGACATAAATCCCTCCTGACCACTGAGCCAGAAGGGAACTGCTAGGGGGAACTTACAGTTAGAACGGTATTAAATAGCCAATTTTATACTGAATAGTGTAATTTTGTTAGTTGAAGAGTTAAAGTTGGTTTATTCAGAGCAAATTAAATTATCTATCCGCTCTTTTTGTTTCATATTCTAATTATAAAAAGTCACTGCATTTTCATTCTACGACACACTTTTTCACTCAATAAAACTATCGCGAAATCCACAAATGCACTTAAACATGTGAATTTAATTGTATTCATATTTAATGTAAAAAAAATTGCATCCCATGAATAGTTCATTAGCGTGCATGTGTGCGTGCATTAGCTTCTTTGCATGTGTGCACCCAAACAGGGGGTTTAATTTTTGGGGGTTCTTTAATGACACTTCTTCGCATCGATTTTAGCATTTCCGAGGGTTACGCTTTTGTTTTGTGATATCGATTCGAGTTTTTTTTTTATGTTTTCACGTGCATGCGTGATGCGTGCTTATGTCTGCACTTGCTTGATTTCTCGTGGGGTGAAAATTGGTGAACTAATCGCTGCGTCATCGATTTTTAAATTTCCCTTTGGTTTTTGGGTTGAACAGCCCTTACTTTGATGATCATGTAGCAGATAATGAAGTGGTTTTACGAAGCTTACTAAGGAAATGATTATGCATCAAACACTGCTAAAATAGAGTACGTTTTAAAAATATTTTAGATGAATAATTAAGATTTGAGGTACGAATATGTGATCCTTAAGTCAATAAGGTTTATATCAATAACAAACTATTAGTTTCGCCATTGCTGTTTTTATTTTAGTTGACCAAATAAACATTGTCAAGCTAAGGATCTTCCAAAGATAGGTAAGATGGCTGTGTCTGACTTACATTATAGACAAAGTAAGATATAAAGGTCTTATTTTTTGAAAGTAAAATTTTGAAAGGTGGTATACCTTACATAATAAAAAAAACTAACAGATACTTACATAAAATTGTCTTCATTATGTAATACCAAATCTGATTCTTACATAATATTCGCCATTCCATATAAAAAGACCAAAACATAAAAAGTAATAATTAAAATATACAAATTAGAAGAACGAGTAACCGGATGAAGACGCGACCAAGAAAGGGGCAACACCCTGTAGCACCCCCTAAAAATTTAATTCATCACGCCACCGGCCCGATGCGATGCTGAGACATATCTCCGCTTCCCCTTTCCACCATTCTTTGCTTTCTTACAAGCTTTTTCCAAGAGCAAGACAGAATATACACCCTGTATATCTATTGCAACGCTCCATTCAATTTTAGACTCTAAAATCTTACTTTTAAGGTCGAGATTCGTTTATCGATTCGTTATAAAGGCTGTTTCATTCGTTCGCATTGAAAGCTTAAAACAAATAAACGTGCAACGTCGCGAGATAAGATTTTGTTGGTCTTTACGATGCGTCTGTCGTTAGTGGGTTCGATTCCCGCTCGGGTCTTGATGGAGACGAAATGTAAATTACTTTGTAGACATGTAGTATGTTTGTGTAAAACAATGGTTACAAGACGGGTCCTGTTTGTTATTTTAATCGTAGGTTTTACAAAGTATGTACATATCCATTTTGTTACACCCCTCAGTAAGGGTTGTCGATATAGAGGCTTTTACTCATCATTACGAACAACTTTTGTTTTACAACTATGATGAAAACGTATATTTTCATAAAACTTTCGTTAAATTGCAAAAAAACTGACTATCCGCAGAAAATTAAATTAGCTGATTTAAAAAAAAATGGAATTTCAGCAAAGTCGTAGAACAAGAGTATTTTAGTTTCCAGTATATGGATTTAAATATTGGTGATAAAAAATCGAATCAGTAATACTACTATGAGTGTATACTAGTGTAGTTACAAGGATTTTAAGCAGTAACATAGTAACTACTATTATTGTAATTTTGTAAAGTTTTAGGATAAACGTTACCACTTAGGTTACTTGTAGAGATAGTTCAGTAACACCGTTACCACTTTAGTTAGTTGTAGAGACAGTTAAGTAACAATGTTACCACTTTAGTTACTTGTAGCGATAGTTAAGTAACAACGTTACCACTACAGTTACTCATACAAATAGCAGTCGTTTACTAACAACGTAACCACTTTAGTTGTTCGTATCATAAAGATAGCAATCGTATCAGTAAAATGTGACCACTTTAGTTATTCATAAAGATAGAAATTGATTAATTAAAAACTTTATCTACTACTTTAGTTATTTGTATATAGATAGCTTAGTAAACGTTACTACTTTAGTAACTCGTAGAGATAGCAATTATTTTAGTAACAGCGTTACCACTTTAGTTACTGGTAGAGATAACAACCTTTTCAGTAACAACCTTACCAGTTCTTACCAGTTCTTACCAGAAACTGGTAGAGATAGCAATCGTTTCAGTAACAAAATTACCACTTTAGTTACTCATATAGGTAGCAGCTGTTATGTAACATTAACACTTTAGTTTCGCGTAGAGATAACAGTCGTTATTGTAACAAAATTTCACTTTAGTTGCCGTGCTGTTAGGATGGCAGTCGTTTTAGTAACAACGTAACCACTTTAGTTGTCCGTGACTCGTGAGATAGAAGTTGTGCTACACTAAATTTTTAAGTGATATTTTTCGCTGCAGAAGAGGCATTTCATCTTCAGCTCTCATGGAAACAAGTTACTGATTATCCATAATAACCACTTTCAATTAAGTGTACCAAATTCCCAGGTAGGAAGAAGTAGAGTAGATGACTCCTAGTTATCGAAGTTACTTTTTATCAAATATCAAAACCGCCATTTCAATCTAAACAAAAGATGTTTGATATATTTGCTATAACGCCATATTTCAATATAAGTAGTTGTCTCCAAAATCATAATAATAAATATGAAAAAAAAAACGCTACGAACTGCAAGCCTATGTCACAATGCCACATATTCTTTAACTGCTTTCACTGTAGTTCATTCGTTCATATTTTGTCACAATAGGGTGCTTGGGGATAAAATCGGTCGTGAAGTTTTAACAAAGATTATAGCAAATTACGTGCGTGTGAAAATTATTTCAACAGTCTAAACGTAAATCAACTTTTTTCATCCAAGTTTTACCAGACTCAAGCGCTTCGTTATATAACTGATTACATACTTAGGTACCTGTTGTTTCGAAATCTGATAGGTCACATAATAAACAACCAGAAACAACAAAGCTGAAGCGAACAAAGCCACCGCAAAACTTATTTTTATCAAACAGTACAACCCAACCCAATGTTTATTAAATCGAAAATCAACTGGAAAATGTTCCGATACCGCTTGTCTTTACCGAACTCTTATCAGGGAAACCGCTTTCAATTACCAGTAAATAAAGCTTTATGTACCCGCTAACTCTTCACATAATGAGTTAATAACAACACACACACATACACACACGAGTCATACAAATGGCAAATTCGCACACTCATAAATGTCGCGCACACAATGAAACCTCCGTATAAAACGCGTCTTTCTTCTTGTATTCTTAATTAGCGTGTCAGATGGTGCTATCCCGCTCTGACGCAGGGTGTTAATTAGAAGGTTGTCCCTCTCGCGCTTTCTTAATACATTCTTCCTCTCGGCGGTGTTTCTTTACGTTTTTATTTGTGTGCGTGTCTGTGTGCGGTGGTGTTTAATTTGCATGTACTTGTATGTCAATGTACAGACGCATGGTGAAATGGTTCAAGATTTGATTGGATCCCATAGATTAATGGTTTTTGCACAATTTAATTATAAATTAGGAATAAATTGAGGTCTGTAATGTACGAAGTAGAATTATATTATAAATTACAAATATTACTAATGAATTGAGGTCTGTAATATACGAAATAGTAAAAAAGTACTTACTACAAGAAAATTAAAGAAATAATTCACCATAAAACAGAGAAAGAAATATTTTATGGAAATTGTTTTTGTAATGTATGAAAATAATTGTTAGTTTCTGAGTTTTTTGTTATATTATATAATGTTTTCGATACGTATAAATAAAAATAGTACTAATTTCATGATATTTTATAAGAACATAATGAATAAAATATAATGTGCAATTTCGGAGCCGCAGAAGATTTGTACCATGTAAAATCTGAAAAAATGAAATTCAATAAGACAGTCTTTCATGGTAAGAAACTAGATTATTTTTCCAAGAAAAAATATCCCCATTACTTTCTTCAACGCCCCGTTCGCCTGTACATTGGGTGTTTTATACGAATGTGGGTATACGTGAAAGGGTGTCAGCGGAGTCCGCGGGGGTGGGCACCGCGAGGGGCGGGGGGTCGCCTCACATAAACACTTATAAAACTTTTTTGACAACAACCCCCCGCGCTCACCCCCGCAAATTCGCTAATTTATGTTGCTTTTTTAATCAATACGCGGGGTATGGAGTTGTATTGTGTAATGTTTGATAAGTACGTGAGGCGGTGATGCAATATTTTTCCGTTTCTTGTTCGTTATAGGTTAGATGGCTTCTGCTAATGGAATTGTAAGTAAAATTAGTCAGCCGTTATGCAGCTTGTTTTTCGCAGTTTCGAGGTTTTGTCAGGGGTTTTGTTGTTTGTTTAAACACGCAATTAAAATGACTAATGCGTGTTAAATAAGTTCGATTCTGAAATTTGCATTACTTACTATAGTTGCCGTTTAAAACAAAGATACTTTACCAAGGGAAAAGGACACATGTTAACGTAGATTATAATTGACCACGCTGAATACTTTAAAAACAACCGACTTCAATCGCAACAACTCCAATTTTGCTATGTTTTTGTTGATTTTCTCAAAAACTGCTGAATCGATTTCGATAAAATTAATATGAGACCATCTGTGAAGTATATACCCTTTTAAACAAAAAAAGAATTTTCCAAATCAATTCAGGCGTCTTCGAGTAATCGGTGAACATACATAAAAATAAATAAAAAATAAAAGATTCCGACGAATTGAGAACCTCCTCCTTTTTTTGAAGTCGCTTAAAAATATTTATAAAAAAGCTTTTGTGCTGATCGCAATTACCTATTGAAGTCCCATCAGGACCATTGTCTATGAAATAGCGATGAGGTAGAGCTTGGCCAAACTGACCACGATGTTTTAAAGAAATTTCAAAATGGCAAAAATCTAACAAAAAAATAACAAGTCAAAATTTATTTACCATAATAACAGAAAACATTGGTTACATTTTGGTCTCCACACTAGGCAAAGCCTGTGTCGTGGGGGCCAAAGTGCTGCATCAAAATATCTATTATAGTAAAAAACAAACAAAATAAATATTTGTATTTATGGATAAAAAAATTCTATACTTCATTTGTTTAGGTACCTACTTAAAAAACGTAAACAATCTGGATATGTCTTTTTATTCATATGAGCATGTTTAAATTGTGATATTTCTTACAAACGTAGGTATTAAGTTTATTTTGCATTTCTATTAAACACGTAATGCATTCTACTCGTTTGAGAATTTTAAAAAGCAGGTAACAATAAAAAGACATATCAAGATTGTTTACTTTTTTTAAATACCTAAACAAATTAAGTATAGTATTGAGTCTAGTATCAACTGCGTTTATTCAGTGTGTAGTCGATGTTAATAGCTGAAGATTTTTTTTTAATTTTCCGCCATTCCTTGTGGACAGCTTTCGTTGGTCAGACTCTATATAGGGTGGGTTTAAATTAGTTCTTGATACGAAAGGCTATGCATGTGCTCATGAAAACAAACAACTTTCCCTAAGGAACCCATAGCCAAATCGCAAAAAAAATGTTGGTCTCTTCATACAAATCGATCAGCCGAGCGGCCAAATCAGTATGAAGAGTCAAAAATTTTTTTTTGCGATTTGACTATGGGTTACTTAGGGAAAGTTGTTTGTTATCATGAGCACATTAAAGCATTTGGTATCAAGAACTAATTTAAAGTCACCCTGTATGTGCCTATTGCCTATGGTAGTAGGACCATGTTCGATGTTCAAGTGCAAGTGATTGATTACAGAATGAGAACGACTAAGTATTTTGTTTACATGTTTGGCTATTTCCAAATAAACACTGCATACTCGATAGGTATATTACTTTTATTGATTCCAATAAAGTTAATACGATAACCACAATTCACCGTAACGTCTCGAGACGCGAGCAATACCCACTTAAGTCGTCAATCTTTCCCTTAAAAAATAAAGTTATATCTCAATTTTCCGTTTGGTTGGCCCTGTATGTGTGTGACGGAGAATCCCTACATTCTACAACAAAAGGGTAACACTTTATTCGGAGCAAAACCCATCTTAAAACCTTAACATTACAGTACAAATGCAACGAAAAATATACTTTGTGATATACTGAAACTCGCACAATCACAACAAAATTATATCTGCAGTTCAGCAACTGGGAATCTTCTCACATTTCCTTAGCAAGAGTATAAACTCAACTGCAAGAATAAGTTTGTTTACTGGCCAAAATAACATTGCATACTGAATCTTAGTTTCACGAAGTAAGGTTGAAAATCGAAGATACTGCATATGTTGTTAACACCTCGTCCGCCGTGATGGATGGAGTGTCGCACGCGTGACAAAACTGTCACGCTGAGGTTTCACGTGATTTAAGTGACGTAGACGTTAACACCTTTTTTTGAGATATGAAGATTATTTATGCTTCTGCTTTTGATATTATCTGTGAAAAATAGAACTGAAATTGAGAGCACTTTAGCGTATTTGATTAAATTATACATAAATGTAAAGTAATTAGTTTTTTTTTTACATGTTGCTCTGTCAACAATTATCTAACCGGCTGAATATTAGGACTTGAACAGATCCTACAAGAATATACAATACTTTCTTTAGAAAAAAAAAATTTTTCGAAAAACATATCACATTTTTAATTAATTAAAGTTATAGAATGAGTCCATTCTATAATGAATGACGCTGAAAAACGATGACGTCACGTCATGGTATTTCAAACATTTTTAGAACAAAATGTAGTTTTTGACAGATGATGAAAAGTAGCTTAAATGACTAGTAATCATGCAGCCTATGATTAAATTTACTTCACACTACACTTTAACTTATCTGTCCTTATTAGGCATAGACTATAGACTACAGAAGCGTAATCCGTACGATTTGCGCCCGCGGCTGTCTACGAAGGCCGGTCTCTATACTTCCCTCATAAGAAAAAACGCCGCAAAGTATACGAAAGCTCCATATATTTTGCGGTCTTTTTTCTTATGAGGGCAGTATTTACTCGCCCATAAATCTATATTTCTCACAGCGTACAGATATTAAAAGACTGGCATGGTTAAACTGAACCAGGATGAGCTATTATAAAGCTTTTTAAAACTGAAATTATAAAATTTATGTCGATACAAAGTCTTGTAAGAAGCCGCTGGATGTATACGGCTTAAACCTGTGACTCTTACGAAGGACTTAGAACTCTCTTAAAACTCTTATGAATATATATATAGAAACTTTGTTCAAAAGTGGATGCCTTTCGACTGATATGACGATGACGATGACGAGAAAAAACAAAAATATAACAAAAACCTCCAAATATGTTTCTATAGATGCGAATTCTAAAAAAATGCCTTTAATTAATTCACTTACAAAATAACTTTTAACTCAAGCAGGCTACAAACAAAACAGATTCGCTTAATCCGTTAGATTCCATATAAATCGTGCTTCCTAACACCGACGTAATAATAATATCTTTTAGAATAATGCCCATTTGTTTGAGGGCACTAGGTCTAGCTTCTGGCAAATCCAGGTATTGTTCCATATCGATGTGCAAGTCCGGCTCATAAGGCACGTTCACAATGTGGATACGACTTAAAAGATCTTAGCACTCCGCACTCCGATCTCCGCACTTACCAAATGACAATACTTTCTTAATATTCTTTATTTTCATGCGAATCCACTCTTTGAAGGTTGTTCTGGTCTTTTTCCACTTAGTTATTCCAGCGGTAAAAGCAACATCGAAGAGATTGGTGGAGCCTATGGGGCTACTGGCTAATCCCAGTGTTAGAAGATTTCAAGCCGCTATTAAGCCTCCTACATGGCGTAGCGAGTGCCATTTATTGAAAGCAATCTGCACCAAGGGCTTAGCGACCCTTACGAAGTACGGAAGCGATCGAGATAAATACCACTAACAGTCAAACTCATCCAGGTTTTAACTATGTCTGTAGTCCTTACCCACGTGATCAAAGCGACCATCAAAGCCGCAATGTACCACGACTACTTCCACACCTACATAGGAAGCCATTATCAAACCAAGTCCTAAAAGCAATGTTCAAACCAGCAAGTGTGAACACATCCTTAATTAGCATTAGCCGATAATGGGTAATAAATAATCCGCACTGCAATCACGCGCAAGCGCAGCCGGTAAAGTGCTGACGATCGACAACCGATCTCTAGTGTTAGAAGTTTCAATTATAGCCTTGTAGGTGCCCGGGATATAGCCAGAGACAATATAGCCTAGAACTATGGTTACTAAAATATTTTTATTTTCAAACCATAGACTTGTTTCTTCCAACCTGTTCTCGAAAATTTTATTTTTAACCCCCGAAGCGGTCGTGGCTCAGTGCGGCTTACGTGGTCGATCACGCAGGTAACTGACTACAGACACGGTCATATCCTATATGGGTTTGACTGTTAGTGGCATTTATATCGTGGGGTTGGCCACTAGCCCCGCAAAACTGAAGCGGTTCTTGTATGAGGTAGGTAACCAGAAAGTTTGTGGTAAATGAGCCTATGCCTTTTCCTGACTGACAGTTATAGAGCTGTATCTTTTGATAATAACACAAAGCCAATGAAAAAATCAACGAATACGTATTATTACTATAGTATCTTACTAAATCCACTTTCATGACAAATTAAATAGATGTGTGGTACGCATACTGCTCCATGGTCGCGTTCCCGACGCGAAATTCTAGTGCGCGGATCCGACACGCACTTACCAAGTTTATAATTAGTTCCCGACGTATCCCACATCTCATACTTGTAATGCAATATGTTATTAACTTATTACTGACTACCATCTTTCCATTTCACCGCAAAGTACAATCATCACCCCGCAATCTCCTATTAGCCGTTCATTCATGCTTCGATAAAGCTTCCCGTAATAAGTGTAGAAGTGTAAAAGTCCGCGCGTCTTTGTACTGGTTTAAAAAAGTTTACAGTTTTTTTTTTATGTGATAGGTGGCAAACGAGCAGACGGATCACCTGATGGTAAGCGATTACCGCCGCCCATGGACACCCGCAACACCGGAGGAGTCACAAGTGCGTTGCCGACCTTTGAAATGGGATGGGGGATGGGGGAATGGGGAGGGGGAGGGGGGTTGGGCCTCCGGTACCCTCACTCACTCGGCGAAACACAACAAACGTTGCTTCACAGCGGTTTTCTGTGAGGCCGTGGTATCACTCCGGTCGAGCCGGCCCATTCGTGCCGAAGCATGGCTCTCCCACGTCTATATAGGTCCCACGTCTGTAATAGGGCATTTACTTTACAAAATAGTCCAATAAAAAAAAAAATTAAAAAAAGAAGTCAAGGAGTTGGCTAGGAGAAGGAAAGAATGGCTGTTACCCCACCGAAAAGAGCCTAGCTCTTACACTGAAAAAGAAAGAGTTGGAAATTATTTTACGCCAAGAGATTCTGTTGTCTTGGATTTGTTTCTTACTGCAGAAATAATATTTTTTATAACCAAAGTTTCGAATCTCACAATAAAAATATGACATTCTCGAGGGCTAATTCAAGAAACTCATACTCTTCGTTTAAAAAAAAATTCGTGGTCCATATATGAAACTATTTTTTCTTAAATGAAAGAAATTGTGTGTAAGATACAGATGTCAATCTGGTTATCAAGACAAATCTAACGACACCTTCAAAGCCGTTTTTTCTACGGCCAGAAACAGTAAAAGGACAAACATACACTCGAAAAAATTACGCTCCGTATAGTCAGCAAATTTTTTTTTTGAACTTGAGTGTCTCAAATAAAATTTACTACAAACGTAACCTATTTGTTAGGATTCTCTATATGACCATAGAATCCTTGGGCAGAACAAAACTTTTTTTAACTTAAAATCTGTGAGCATACTTGGGGAAACGCAGTATACCAACACCGCATGCCAAGTTAATTGCTCATTAATTCTCCTTGATCCGAACCTGGTTAGCTGTAATTATCGAGCGGTTTATTGTGTCACGCCCTGAAACTGGCACTAGTTAGGGTTCCGTAGCCAAATGGCAAAAATCGGAACCCTTATGGATTCGTCACGTCTGCTGTCTGTCTGTCCGTCCGTATGTCACAGCCATTTTTTTCCGAAACTATAAGAACTATACTGTTGAAACTTGGTAAGTAGATGTATTCTGTGAACCGCATTAAGATTTTCACACAAAAATAGAAAAAAAAAACAATAAATTTTGGGGGTTCCCCATACTTAGAACTGAAACTCAAAATTTTTAAACTGAATAGTTTGCGCGAGAGACACTTCCAAATTTGTAAAATGTGTGTTCCCCCCCGTAACTTCTAAAATAAGAGAATGATAAAACTAAAAAAAATATATGATGTACATTACCATACAAACTTCCACCGAAAATTGGTTTGAACGAAATTTAGTAAGTAGTTTTTTTTTTTCAATACATCATAAATCGTACCGCAATTTACCTTTAATTCAAGTTACAACGAACTACAAGAACTTTTATATTACGTTACTTGCTGCTACGGAACCCTTCATGGGCGAGTCCGACTCGCACTTGGCTGCTTTTTTTATATATAATTTGACGAATATAATGACAGCTATCATATCCATACAAATGTGACAGAAAGATTTATATTACTCGACTCTTCGCTCTGCGATTTACCTAAAGATACCTATGTTCTGAATTTCACTTTAATAATAAATACTTTCGTTAATTGGTATGTACATATTTACTTCGCATAAAATACACCTCCTGACAAATACTGTGTAAAAAATCCATAAAGGAGAATGGTTTATTTTGTATCCGTATCCAATGCACTGTAGCATTATGAACTAAGTTAGTCTTTGTTGCCCTCATATAGTTGTTCCTAAGACAGTATGCTTTTTTTAGTTGAAGTAGGTTTTTTCGCCAAGTGAATTTAGACAAGCCCTTTTAGAATAAATTAAACTACTTTATTAGGGCATTTCATACCGACATAGTTCATAATGCTACAATTCACTTTGTGTTTGGGTACGCTCTTACCCATTTTCCTTTTCTAAATCCATTTGGCGCACTTTGCACTATGCGCCAATCACTTCCACGTGCCATATAGATATTTTATGAACGAAATAAAGCACGCCATAGAGAGGCGAGCATGGAAGCGGCAGTGGCCGGCATTTTAATGGAAACACCGACTGGTCACGTTGCTGCGCGGACAGCCCTCTTGAATTGTACTCTGTAAAAATATTCTAAGTAACTCACATTTCAGTTACCGCATCGCACATTGGAGATGGTAAAAGCATGCTGTGTAGAAATTCTGCAGCTGTCAACGTACCTAATATTAAAACATTTCGTACGTACTATGGCTCCTAATAGGATTATTTGAAGTCCGTATTGTTCTTCACATATTCGCACATTCCTCAGCGAAGCCATATTTTCCAACTAGCTGGTGGGTGAGACTGAGCTAACTTTGCAATTAATAATTCCGTGTAAGAGCTTATTTTGATAAATTCAATTATTAATAAAATACAGAGTTTTTTTCAACTTCGGTTTTAATATACGTATTTATCGCTACTTAACACTAGTTCAAATGAAGAACTTTCTTTAATATGGCGCCATGACATATTTACAAAATAAAAATAAACGTGTTTTAACACTTAAAGTGTATAATAATCTACGCACTTTTAAGTGCATTTGAAATTTTAAGGGGTTAGTCAGACTATAGAATACAGGAAAATATTGAAAAAATCCGGTCTACAATTTTTTTTCAGTTTCCCATACTAAATCTGAATGGTAAATCAATAATTTGTATGTGAAACTGAAAAAATAGAGCCAATTTTTTCAGTATTTTAACTGGATTCTGAGTAACTACTTAAATTTCAAACGCACTTTTTTAACACTCTGTATTAACATATTTACCTTCGTCACTTACAATAAGTTTAGAGTTCTCTACTCTACACAGCACTGTGCACTGGTTATTGACCATACGATACTGTTATATGGTGCTTATTAAAATAATTCACTTCGTGATATAGTTTAAACAATGAATACACGTTATCTTGGACTCGGTAGCTATAGGCTGGGTACACGAGTTTGAACTTCAAGAAATCTAGGACATTAGTATAAGTGTCTACAAAATATTGCTCTGAGGCGTATAATATTCATAATTTGCCTATAACCGTTGACATTAGACAAAAATAATTTGTTTTATATTATCAAATAGTTTACATTATGTTATAAGAATTATATAATGTAATATGACCGTCAAAAAGGATAAAAATAATAACAATACTAAACTTATTGAAATACATGTCAAATGGTATTTTCTGAGCCCGCCTGCCTAGCTGCCACCGTCTTATCTTAGCCTTGCCATCAAACATCAATGTTAACAGCATTGATGTGTTCCAGCATGAAAATAAGATACTCAGTTCTCCATTGCATTCTGGAATATCGGTAAGCCCACTTCCATCATTGGCATCATCATCACCATCAGGTGAGTGAGCTCACTAATTAATGATTTAAAAAAGGTATAACTCTACTGATAACAGATAGATAGAAAAAGTTCTCAAGTTCAGTCGCGGGCCAGAAGACATAGTTTAGGATGGCCCCATACCAGATGACCTGATGTTCTAGTCATGTTTGCGGGAAGCCACTGGTTGAGTGTGCCAGCACCGTCCTTAAGTGGAAGTTTATCTATGTTGAACGGTAAACGTTTTCCGAATGATAAAATGATCCCGATGACATTATATCTCTGAACATCCAACAAGTAACAGCCACTAACTCTAGAGACTCTCAAAAATATAAACAACAAAGTTCCAAAGCACCTCCTTGCATTTGATAACCGTTTATGCGACTCATAAAATCCATACTTTTGTACTCTTTTCTTTTAACTCTGCTTTTACAATGTCTTGATTGTCACGACCGTAATGAATATGTACTTACTTTGTAAAGGAAGAATAAGAATGTAACTTTTAACACCCTTTTTCTTTTGGATGAAGTTATAACTTTTGTCAGTCAATTGTAGTTTTACAGCAAGACATATTATGGCTGATATGATTACAAGTATTGTGCAATCCGTTTCGGTATATACAAAGTAAAATTTGGACTGTTCATACAAGTTAAGCAACGTCATCAATTTGTATAAGGACTCCGAATTTTCATTTCCTCAAGTTGTAGGAGTTCCGTGGATAAAGTTGTTTAGTTTCACGAGTAGAAGGCACAGTTACCCGTAACGTAACGAGCAGGTAAAAAAACACGGCAGAAGTATATATGTATAACGAAGTTTAAAGGAAAACTATCATATCAAGTAGGCACTTGACCACTTTTTTTTAAATACATTCAACCTTACGTCCAAAATAACCAATCAGTTTTGGAAAATTGGCATATTCAGAGAACAGCAGACTGTCTCACAGAGTCAACTACTTGTTAAAAGTTGAGAACAGGGATTAAGTATACAGTATATCGTCAAAGAGGCCTGGACCGGTTAGAAACCAGTAACTTAGTGTTTGATGTTTGTCATAATATATCTCAGAGGGTCTGCTTCTAGCATTTTCAATATGATATGATAACTACCACATAGTTTACACTGTAATGTTGCTGTTTATTAATCATCCATCGCTTACCCCAAGGCTTAGTATTGCCAGTCTGTGGATTTCTC
Organism: Coleophora deauratella; assembly: GCA_958295455.1. Classification (NCBI taxonomy): domain Eukaryota; kingdom Metazoa; phylum Arthropoda; class Insecta; order Lepidoptera; family Coleophoridae; genus Coleophora; species Coleophora deauratella. The sequence continues at coordinate 4,388,154 of OY282406.1, forward strand.
CTGAATTAATTAATAATTGATAGGCTAACCAGACTTTTATACACTTACAAGTTCATATGATACAAACACTATGTAAGCTATGCCCTACATTTATTATCATTTCATTATTGAACCGCATAAATCGGCACTAATGAAGAATTTTCCGATAGTTCTCGACACAATATAGGTAGCTTATAAGTCAAACAAAAAGGTTCCACTACTATTTTCAACACAGTGAAGTCAAACAAAAAGATTCCACTACTATTTTCAACACAGTGTTGTTAGGACTCTCATCCACTGAGTCTGGCAACCCTGTCCAAGGCTCACACAACCTGGTTAGCACATAGGCAACGCTCACCTCAATCAGTGTCAATACCACTCTATATTTTAACTTGACATGTCAATTTGTACTGATAGGTGTCCCAATTAGTTTAGTCGGTAGCTTGTTAGGTTAGCAGTGACTGCTAATTGAGGATGTGTCTTAATAGCTTCTAATATAAGTAGTTTATTATCACTATTATTAAATTCTACATTATTTAAAAATTTAAAGTAAGGTATGTCAACATGTTCAACCCATATGGATATTGTAAAATGTTGCAGGCCTCCTCAAGGCTCGCCTCTTGTACCAAAACTTTATATGAGCTTGAAGTCGTTTCCGATTTTTATGTGAAATGTGATCAGTGAAGTTTTATTTAAGAAACATGTGTTGGCGAGAATTTCTTTGAGACCTACGTTTCCTTTCTCTCTGCACGCAAACACTTTCCAAAATGTTGGCTGTGCGAGCTCCAAGTGGTAAGATCTTCGTATTAGGTAGACAAAAAATTTCCTTCGAAAAGTGTACAGTGCATTATACATCGAATAAATATTTTTGATTTGAATTAATTTAATTAGTTAACAACCCATATCGTTCTCATTGCAGTGGCACAGGTCTCTTACCATACTTCGAGAAGGTTAGGCCATACTCCACACACGGGGGCCAAGTTCGGTTGTGGGGCTAGTGGCCAACCCCAGTGTCAGTGCCAGTTTTATATTTTTGTTTTTACTTTAAACAACAAAGAAACTTTAGCTTGTTTTCTATTGTAGCCAAGCAAACTTCTACACAAATTACAAAGTATCGATCATCTATTAAGAGCTGCCAAGAGGCTCATGGTGACCATCGCCGTAATGGTCATCTTGGTCCCGTCCAGCCGAAGGCACGATCGCCAGATATATGGTCCTCCTCCGCTCTATATAAATCACTTCCTGGTAACGATACAATGATCAAGCCTTTGGTATAGATAGAGGAGATAGTTTGTTCGTAAGTTTATTCCGGTGTTTCTATTACAGACTTTAAAGTACTATTTTTCTACAAGATACTATTGTTACACAACAAAACAAAAAAGAAAATTGTACTTATTCTTATTTTACTTCGTTAGCTATCTATAATAAAGGATATGGTAAAATATACGTTATTAGATTTCATGTTTAAACTTATCCGTTTTATATACAAAAATCCCAACAATTCCACTTTCTTTAACATTTACTTGAATCTCAAAGAATTCTTGATCCCTTTTCTTACCTTTACAAAATACGGTAGACCCACATCGTCCTTCCTTTCCCTTTATTCCTATACCTCATCAAGGTATTGCCCTAGGCTTCCTATCTCAAACTTGCGAGATCTATGGGTGCACACGTCGGTTAAGGCTCTATGTGAGGCGTAATATATCGCCCCTGTAGCGTTAATAAGGAACGCAGACTCGTGATCGCCAACAGCCAATAGCTACGTTAGTGTTGTAGAGGCGAATCTGGTGGAGTTAAATTGGATAAAGAATTTTTATATTTCATTGGTAGATTTAATTTAGGATTTATGTTGCTTGCAATGGAAGTAGTTTTTTTTATTCTTTACACTAATATGTTATAATAAACTTTATAATCTCTGTTAAGGAAGAATCATACCTATTCTCACTGGGAAATTATTCTTTTCTTTCAAAGATAGATTGCGTTTTTGCAAACTTGTTTTTCTGTTTTACTTCGTGTCGTTTTAGTTCTTTCTTACCTTTATTTTTATCGAGACTACTTTACTTTAAAGTATTTACAAAATCTTCTTGTTGCAGAATCATCTCCGGAGCTTCGCATATAACATCTAGGTCACATTCGCGCGAATGGCCTGTGTACGAACGCGCTGCGCCGGCGCCGATAAATATACACGTCACAGGAACGTGTACCTCGCAAACTGCTTTTAAATGCATCTATTTATCCATGAAAGTTACGAATTTCTACTTTATTTTAAAGACTTTAAAGATGTATCATATATTTTAGGGTGCAAAAATAAAGTTGAAATTCAGACAAGAGAGTCATGATTAAAAATGAATTGCCAATCAATTCTGAGTCTTATCTTCTCGATGATATAAATGCGTTCTTTGCACGTTGACAGCAAAAGGTGTTTTGTCAAGATAAAGCATCGACTCACGCGCAGGCGATCGCGACAAACGTTCGATTGACTGTCCGATTGAATTTCAATTTATGTTCCAATGAGAAATATTGAGTTGGTTAAGGTGTGAAGTGTGAAAAGTTGATAAACTGGTATGTGGTGGGCTTATTGATTGTTTTTAGATTAGTCATGAATGAAACTGGTGAGAAATACAGAAGCTTATCTTTAAACAGAGATAAGTACATGGACACTCTGACTTGTGTGAACTTCCTTTTTAAGGTTTTATTTATTTTTGCTGTTAGTTTACTTAAAATATTTGTCGTTTTGATTTTGCTTAGTAATGTATTCAATTACTATTTTGCATTTTTGTCCTTTTTCATATCAAATACGTCACTCGTCTCCACAAATCTGGTTTTAATTTCTTTTTCGCGTCTTCCGAAGGTTTTTATATTTTTCTTAACTACTTTTTTATCTTCCACGATCTTTTCGTTATGGTCATTCAAAGTTATTCTTTCATTTACACGGTATTATTGTACCTATAAAACAAGCTCAATATGAGTTCGTGATTAAGATAAGTACAATATAACCTATAATGTTCCTAGTGTTGTAATGAAAACTGCTTTCTAAAACTTGTAATAGGTGTAATATTGTTAATTATCAACATTTAATATTTTATGTCAGTACATAATAATCTTTAGGTCTACCATCGTTTAACGTTAGGTTTATATCGGATAAACTATCACTACTCTTAAATTTAAAAACTAAAAATTTAATATTTGATAAATTAGCAAAGTAAAGAGGCAAATATACCTAGAATAAATTTGTTCTTAAGAACTCTATTTCTTCATTTTCTCAATCTAGTTTCTTTATTAGTAATTTTAGTAATTTTATTTTATTTAGTACCAATTTTGCTTTCTCTTGTAGAAGTGTCACAAAAAGTAGGAATACATACTTTGTAGTTAACTTCTGCTCATCAAACTGAACGACTTCTTCAACTTTCTGCAAACTTGACAAATCAGGTAAAGTGTTATATGAAAAGTATTTTTTTCTATTTTAGCCATGTTGTAAAAAAAAGTTCAATGAGTAGTTACTTTTGTCACAACCTGTATAAGGATAACATACCTTGTATTGTAACTTTTCCTCTCATTTGTAACATTTAACCTTCTGTAAGGCTTGGCCTGTTAGCTTAAACTAAGCCACTTTCATTAACCCTTGACTGACCATAACAACATTCTACTAAAGTTCATACAACAACAAGCGGACTGCAACAACACAGATTGCCTTTAAGTCCTAACACAACACTTGGATGATATAACGCTGCTCGAAACACGGATATTGCAAGGTAATACCATGTTCTACTTATTTCATACGGCTATAAAGCTCGGTGCACACGCAACTTCACATGGTGTCTTATTTATTACAGAAAACGAGCACCTACCTAAATTTGGTACCTATTAACGTTTGCTGAATTATTTATAGTGGAACCTCTACTCGTAAAACTGAATAACTTTCCCCATAAAAACCCAAATTATTTCCTCGTCATCATCTTCATAGCAATTTCCTATAGATTTCTAGTGAGCACTGCGTCATATGCATTCAGTATCTTCCTGCACACAGATCCAGATTAACATAATTACCAGTCCACCCAGTGAGGTCCGTATAACACAACATCTCCCGTCTCGAGCTCAATACTCCAGTTTCCTGATCGGCTAATTTTTGAAAAAGGAAAGTCTGAACGTTCTTGGGAAAAATATTGTGTTTCATGAGTAAAACTATCAGTTTAAACAATGTCGCTTATTGTCTACCGAAAAATACACTTAAAGTACTTATCGTATATAAAGTCTAGCAATAAAGTCGTCACACTTAATACGACGTAACACAACTATGTTTACGTCTTCGGCATGTGCGTATAGTAGCACTGAGTTTGTTACGATCTGCCAAAGTATTTCATTAATTTTGTCACTATTCCTTGAAACAGCTGAATGTTAAGTCCTTCTTCATCATTATCATTATCATCTCAGCCCGCATATTTTTACTGTTGACCATAGGCCTCCACCATAACAATCCACTCAGCCTAATTCTGCCGAATCATATATGCATCCAGAAGCTTACTTGACCCTTCAACCTCCAATCCATCTGGTGTAGGGATGTCCATCACTAATGTTTCCCATCTTGCGGTCACCAACTCTGTGTCATCAGTTCTTCATGTATATGTTAAGTGAGTATTTCTATAATTGTGGTTGACTATAGTCAATTAAAAAGATAGGATACTAGGTATTTCATGCGCATAGTGTTCCAAAATATTGGTTTGATCAACGGATCCCACCCACTTTTAAATATTCTCAGGACCCCATATACTTCATCTCCAACTCTCCACTACCTTATAATTTAAAAAGTATTTTCATTATTCCTATTTCCAATATTTGCAAACCGTCTTAGCTCTCTGATCAAGCCTTAACTGAAGCCTAGATGAAGTTGTAAAGTAGGGCGTGGGCGATTGTTTATAAATTTGTTCAATCGATCTAAAATAATATTATTCTATTCGGGTGCTGAGTATTACGCTTGGTACCTACCTTTTCCCTATATATGCCAGCTGAACCAACTAATAACCACATTACTAAAACTTCTTTGAATTTGGCCTTGTTTTCCGTAATATAGGAGACACTGACATTCTGAAAAAAAAAGTTAAGTTGAAAGTAAGTGGCAATACAATGATCTGGTAGGTTCTTTGTAACTTTTGATACTTAATATAAGTGTAAATACAAAAAATTGCTTTATTATAAGGAGCAGTAAAAATGGGTGTTAATACACTGTACTGATTTTATCCGCCTTGAGTCGGTTGTAGACAAAAGTACAAAGTACTAATTATTTTCTAATTAATCAGAGCAAGCCTCATGACGGGGTGTGATATCTAGTGTAATTAAGTACCTTTATTGTAAACACTCCACCTCATTATCAATCTGCCCCGTATCACATAGCTACATCACGTAGGTCCTCAGTCTATTGCCATCTTTTACAATAACAATCCTGGAAAATCCAATCAAAAAGGTTATTGTTAAAAATCCGCTATCATCAAAAATGTAACTACAATACTTACCAAAACATCACACAATATCGCCAAGCTTCCCCTCAGACCACCTAGCAGAAGGCTCGTTAGACATATATCACTGGGCGCCCGATGCTATCGATTCCTCCTCGACAATGTATCTCATAGCCAGAGCTGCGCACCTCAAATTGACTCCTGTTCGCAAACTTTATCTGATGACAGTGCGCAGTACCTAAGTCGATATAGGAGGTGAGCTACAATAGTTAACAAATAATTTCTTTGAAATTTTTCATGATATCCTAAATATTATACCTATAACTTCTTAAATTAGATTGTCTAATTCTTTTAATTTTATTTATTCTGGTCATCCAACATTATATTCGATAACTTTTTTATGTGCGTATACTGATCTTCATTTTTCTGTTTTTGCTATTTCATTGTCATTGTTGACGACAAGAGTTCTAAGGAAATAGATTAAGAAATTCTAGGCTAGCGAGGATTATGACAACTGTATGCATCTTTTTGACTATTTTTACATTTCCAACATACATAGGTCTATGTATGTTCTAGCTATCTTATGACACAAGTGCAAATGTCCTCACGATGAGACGCTGGCACCGCCGAGCGGGATGTCACATAATTGTGATTAATTTCGCGCGAGCGTGTGGCGCGGCTGCGGTCACCGGTGGAATGTCGTCCTGCGCAGACGCAGGGCTAAAATATGGTGACGAGAGAAGCGGGAAAGAGAGTGAACAAATGATGTCTAAGTTAACATCAGTATGTATTTGTGACAATTACAAACTAATATGTAGGTAGAACTCGTATAAAATTGTATAAGTGTTTAAAATTTGGCGAAATTCTGCATCTTATGACCCCCGTGCCCATCGGTTAAAGCAGCGGCACAAAAAAGATAAACTTAATTTTTTTGTTATAGGTATAAACTATAGCACGTAGCCATAACATTTGGCAGAGGATTTACAGACCAGATGAAAATAAATTTATGTGTTGTACTTTAAATCCATGGAACAAAGAAACATTTTTTTTAGAAATTGAAGGAGAAAGAAGGCTTATTGCGAGTTGCTCTTAACGCATCGAGAATTTCATACCACCACCCGATATATTTATGAGATATAATTAAAAATATATAATAATAATAATATCTGGGACAAATCACACACGGTCATCTGGCCCCAAACTAGGATTACTAAGTAAGTCTAAGTAGTAGTAGGAGTAGTATTACTAAGTAATCCTAGTTTGGGGCCAGATGACCGTGTTTGATTTGTCCCAGATATTATTATTATTATATATTTTTAATTATTCTCGAAATTCTCTCTTGGGAACCAGAGACTGATATACATACACATATACTTTTAAATACATACCTATATAGATATAATACACCCAGACTCAGAGCAAACATAAATATGTGTTTTCTTTCATTCAGCTCACTTATGCCTCAAACCGCGGGTGGGTGGTATGCGTGATTGTCGTACATCTATGAACCGATTACACCTTTTTTAAATTGACTATTTTCCGCTACAACTATGAACATGTTCGTGCCCTAAAACCACAGTCTCTAATAGAAAACTCCTGCGCACGGTATTCTCTAGAATTAGGCACATTTCAGTGCTCTGTAATTTGGCAAAATTTACGACACCACGACTAAATTTATATTTTACATCAGCACTTATCTTGGTCCTGTTGGTTCGTATTATAATTGTGAAACTCAGTGGCATACTGAGGTCAACTCGGATTACTTTAGTGCTTTATTGCGAACTAATCTTGGTAATGAATATCTTGTTTGCGTGTTTTATGAAGATAAATGTATTATATACAATGTACTTGATATATGCTTATGGGCTATGGAGGAGGTAATTCGAGAAAATCCGTAATAGTATCACCGTAAAGCTCATACAATAAGTAAGTCGAAGTGGCGTTGGACAAGCCTTTAAGCTTGCAGAACTGATAACCGTATCGCTGTAGAAGAAAGGTTCTCCCGTGGCGACCGCTGCCCGAAAGACGTAAAGTTTTGAACCAAAGAAAACTACTTAAAAACCACTTAATATTATAAATGCGAAAGTATGGATATTTGTTTGTTTGTTCCACTTTCACCCCCAAACTACTGAACGGATTTGGATTAAATTTGGTAGATAGATAGATCACTCGGCTAACACATAAGATACTTTTTATCCCGGAAAACTTAACTTAAACTTTTACGTAAAAACTCAAAATTTCCACTTCGTCACTAGATGTCGCCACCTCAACATTTTCTTTCTCTCTGGGCCCAATTCTGAAGTCCATGCAGACGAAGTCGCGGGCGGAGGCTACTACTATTATTAAGTTGAAATATTTAATGATCTGATGATCTGGTCAGGCTTGCAGGAAATCAGTGAATGCATGTGAATTACAAGGGTGCTAAGAGAAAGTCTGTGGGGGGGGGGAGATCTATGTTTAATATATTCCTTGAAATTTCCACTGATTAAGATAAACCTTATGTTACCTCGCACTTCCTAACATCAAGTTTCCAATACAAAGTTAAACTTTATCCTTTCTAACACCGCACATTACAGTATGATTCATATAATATTATGTATAATATATAATTCATTTGAATAGCAACTGTCCTTTTCTAATTTCAAACTAATAAAAGAGATAGCAAGAGCATCACGCGACAAACAGCTTCGTCCACATAATCGCACTATCACTGCACTGCACTGCTGTTCCTGATCTAGAATTACTGTCACTTTGAGACTCGTAAACTTAGCTAGCCGTCCACTTGTGTTGCGAGATCTAGGTATACTTCCAACAATAAAACGTTGCCCTAGATGCCTAGGTGCTTTATGACCTAACACAGGTAAGGTAGAACTTTTAGTACCCACTAACATGTCCGCCACTGATTGTTTGGTTAGGAAACACTAAGTTACCTTGGAGTGACTAAAAGCACTATTTTTGTAAGCTCAAGATAGTCGAGATAACTTTTACCGCACCACTAGCCATCAGAGTGGAATTCAGCTAAAGAGTTAAATACCAAGACGCAGACCAAACAAATCTGCTTATCACACAAATGCTTATCCTTGGCGAAGATCGAACCCACGACTCTAATCTAATTAAACACGAGCTCAGTGCCAAAAGTGCTGCTAGAAAGAAGTCCTATCTTCTGAAATTGTTTACAATAATTTTGACACCAAAAAAAACACTGAAAATGCAACCTACGTAATTCACCACAGAATGCAGATTATACCATATTCTGACTGCAACTATTAATAATCGCGTAAACAAACCAAATATTCCTAGCAACTTTAACAGAATACTAAACCATCGGTGGTCCCCACAACGCTCGAGCAACATACCATAGCGACACAGACCATAACTCGGGCAGCCCTAATGGAGTCAGTGCTGCAGCGAGGCCACACATCAGCCTGAGAGGCTGACAGGGCAGGTGCCACAACAAATTGAAGGCTAATGTAAAGGATGACAGGTCAGTTTTGGTTGTTGGTGTTTTATTGCGGGTGAGGACTGGAAGTTTCAAAGAAAGTTATACAGTAAGAGTTAGGTTTTGAATGTTTTGGCAGACTTTTCCGATGAAACTGTTGAAGGAAGGGCTGCGTTCCGTGCACACAAACGCCTTAACCCATTCCCGACAATGGACTAACCTCAGCTCTTCAGATAGAATCTGAACTACTTTTTACTAATATTTTCCTTTTATTTATGTTAATGTAACAAATTCGTTGACTACTAAAATTTTTCAAAATTGTATGCTTGCAAGTACAGCATATATTTTGAAGTAAAATCCACAACCCCCGTTACACAAGTACCTTTGCCCGCATTACATCGACGCTCGCACACATAACTCGTGCCGGAATGAAGCCACAAATCTGACGCACTGCGACGACACACGACGTATCTATTGCAGACCACATGCTGTATATCGCGGTCTATCGATGCGTTTTGCATTTACATTGAGTATCTGTTGAATTTGGAATGCAGCTTTTGTTTCATATGAGTTCTTTGGGGCTTTTGCTTTTCTATTTGGGACGCATGTTTTTGTAGGTTTGTTGTATCGTAAGTATAATGATAATCAATAAGTCTTATTGTTTTGCAGTTTTTAAAGTAACAAACTGTGGCTAAAACGGCTTGATGCTATTATGGCTTTAGATTTGTGTCGATCTGCATATTACAGTAGGGAATTTGACAAGGGGTTCTTGTTGGATATTTTTTTAGGTTATTTTATACGTGGTATCGCAATAGATAACAAAGGTTTCATTTTTCTTCTGCGTTGCTTTTTCGTAGCCTTTTTAAAGACGACATACATGTGGCTTATTTCGTTTATTTAACTTCATCATTCCCAAAGTATCTTTTATTCACATTTTAAATTGATGCTTCCAAGACACTACAGTATAAGTCGTGGCTTAGTGCGTTGATCACGCAAGTTAACTGACTACACATTCGACCGCAAACTGGAAGGCTTTTAGTGCCATTTATTTCTACCGCACATCGCAAGGTATCGATTGCTATAACTAGATGACAGTCGTTAGGCCATGTCAGAGGCCATAGAGGGCTTAAAAAGTGCGGTTGACCAGTGACCACACTACCGCTACAACCTCCACCAATCCGGACTTGGACCCCGCATGTGAAGTATGGGCTAAGCTTCCCGCACTATGGGAAGGGACCCGTGCCCCGGCAATGGGGACGATATGAATCATCGCGTAATGATAGTATAAACTTATAATATTCCAAACTACTAAATATACATTCTACCTACTTTCTAACATTATAATAAAGGCTGTTTTGATCAACGTATCAAACTTAGTTCCAACAAACACCCCAGTCAAACATTCTGGGTTTACACTCAATTAAGGAATTAGTTTCACACTTCAAACCAGAGCGAGATAAACAGATAGGTTCAATAATAAGGGTGAACGTACACGGCAAATACTCAAATTAGTAAGTAATAGGTAAAAGAGCTATCAATACTGTAAATCCTCCTACAAGTCTTTTTAAAAAGAGCAAATTAAGAAACAAAATTTTATATAATCGTACATATTACTAAAATTTTACGGTAAGAAAGCCCATAATTGATCATCAATATAATTATGTGGTCACGATTTTGAAACCAAAACTTTTTTATTAATTAGCTTACTCCTGCATAGGTGCAACATATTTGTCTTCTGCGTCATCACATAAGATGTTCACTGACACCCAATTATATAAAATATATATGAACGTTAACAACCTATAACGTGCCCACTGCAGGGGTACGGGTATCTTCCCATACAAGGTTAGGCCATACTCCACACCCGGGGGCCAAGTCCAGATTGGTGGAGGTTATGGAGCTAGAGGTCAACCCCAGTGTCAGAACTTTTCAAGCCGCCTATAAGGCCTCCGACATGGCCTAACGTTACTCTATTTTCGTTGATCACACACGCCACGATCTTCTTACAAAGTTTATTACAAGTTTACTTACATTGTCTGTATGGAGCCTTACCTCACTCCGTGCGTTGTTAACGTGTAAAGATATTTCATAATAGCGATCGTATCTTATTGTAGTTACTCGTGTAACCGCGCCCTTCGCTTCCTCCTTCGTAATTAAAACTGTGTTTGCAAGTCTAGATTCTAGGTCTCTAAGATCAGCGGAAACATTTAGATTCTCTGATTGTGGTTGTTACGTGAATTTGTCTTTACCCTATTTAGTGTTATTATTCATCTGTTTTGGTATATCTTTGCCTATTGTGGACAGACTAATGAAGTGGTAAATGTACTTTCACTTGTTACGAGTCTTTAATTAAGTCTTTTGTTTGTGAAACCGGACCATTTCCAAAACTTTCATTTTTTATTTATTTATTCATTCCATATTTAAGGGTAACTACTTATATTGCTTGTCGTTAACAACCCATTCCCACACGGTGAAGGTGAAGGTTACGGGAAGCCGCTGGATGCGGGCAGCGCAGGACCGGTCGGTGTGGAAATCGTTGGGGGAGGCCTTTGTCCAGCAGTGGCTGTCTTTCGGCTGATGATGATGATAATAACAACCCATATCGTCCCCACTGCAGGGGTACGAACACGGGTCTCTTCCCATGTCTCGGGAAGGTTAGGCTATATTCCACACATGGGATCGATTGACTTGGCAGTGAAATTGGTGGAGGTTATGGGGCTGGTGGCCAACCCCATTGTCAGAAGTTTCAGTAAGGTCTCCGACCGACATGACTTAACGACAGCCATCTAGTAATAGCAGCCGGCATCAACGGCTTAACGTGGCTTGTGAAGCACGGAAACGGTCATGATAATGCCAATAACAGTCAAACCCACCAAGGTTATGACCGTGTCTGTAGTTAGTTAAGCTGCGTGATCAAGGCGACCACGCAAGCCGTACTGAGCCACGACCGCTTTGTATTGCTTGTCATATTGCAGGTACATCCATTGCCTACTTTGTATTTCGCTGTATAAGAACTTACCTTTTTTTGCCATTTACAAACTGTGAATGAACTTTCACACTTTTATCTAGTTTTAAGTAAATAAACGCTATTAGTTCTCAAAGTCTTCGTCCATATGATCTAGGGTAGATCAGAGAGCCTGATAAAGTGATTCTCACTGCTCACAGGTCAGAATAGTACAGGACGTATGCCTTTGCGATAAACTGACGCTGTCAAAGAAATATCCAGAACCACACTGCAGGTCTGCATTCAGACCTAGGAAGGATGTGATGACACAAACGACTTACAATGTTCAAGTTTCTCAATTATGAAGATCATAATTCGTAACAAAAAAGATTATATTACTTATGAATTTGCTGTATCTGTTACATAATAAATGATACTTATAATGACATTCGAAAATGCTTGCAATACAAACTTAATTTTCCTATTTTCGGAAATTAACAAAAGCATTTCATATGCTCGAATTTCGGATAAATAATCGCAATTAGTATTAGATAATTAATAGTTTTGCTGATAATTAAATAAACGTGTATGCAAAATCAAGTAATTTAAGTTATTACTAATAAGCAATGCACCTTCTAATGTATGTTGGTCAAAGTGATAAAATCTAAATTATTAAACGTTGTCCTACATTTATTCCACATTCTATAGTTCAATTAATATTCTGCGTATCTCTGAATACAGCGGTAACATAATCAAGATAACAAGACGTGGCCATGCAAATAATTTGCAGGTAAACTCCACATTGCGAGAAAACACGAGCATATTTCTTTTGTGACGGATTTATTCTGTACCTTTCCATATTTAACCATGTTTACTGCCTAAACGGGCAATGCTGTAACAGCAGACATCTACTTATGCTACCATTTAAATGGATGGGCATAAAATAAGGCGCTATTAACAGGGTGTTAAAACGCTGCGATAGAAAGCTAAAACTTATGCAATAACTTCGTGCTTTTCTTTAAAGAACCTTTAGTTTTGCCTGAACTTTAAATTTTGAGAAGGTGTAGAAGTAACGTTCATTTCAGTTACAGCAAACATCTTTTATACAGGATGTAACAAAATTGGCGTAGGACCCGTTAACTGGGGATTGTATACTTTTGTTCTACGACTTTGCTCAAATAACAAATAAAATTTTGGACATTTCATACAAATTGGTCAATCTGTTTTGCGATTTTTGTATGGAGAGTCCAAATTTTTTTTTGCGTTTTGAGCAAAATCGTAGAACAAAAGTTGTTCAGTACGATGAGTAGAATCCCCAGTTAACGAATCCTATACCAATTTTGTTACAACCTTTATAATACATAAAGTTTTTTCTTCACCGTGTATTAGTATATAAATACAGGTATTTGTATGTCCACCCAAATTTTTCTTGGATGGTTATCAGGTTTTTACTTTTGTAACTAACTTAGAAGATTCTTCTTCTCATCATTGAACAATGGCTAATAGACCAGAGGGTCTTATTTGCAAAAAAAATACCAACAATTTTTCCCCAAAAAGTTTTCATGAGTAACAGCCCCAGTTACTTGCAAAGCTATAAACAGCCATAACTAACCATAAGTGTCTTAAAGTAACTGCACCATATGCGGATAAAACAGAAAGTCTGATTGGTTTGGATGTTCTAATGCACCTAGTAGCAACGAACACCCGACCGAATGTTCTACGCGTATGGTTTGTCAGGTCGCCAAAACAAACATGCAAGGCCTAACTGTACCGCCATATAACAGTACAGCGCTAATGTCGGGAGGCGTGTGTCCAATTTAACATATCGTGCGCCCGCGCAGCCCATATCTCCGGCCGACAGGCTACGTAGAGTGGAGACACGTGACACTGTTCGGACAAGTTAGATAGAAAATTTCCGTGAGTACGTATTATTGGCAGGAGTTACAGAGATTTTATTTTTCAACGATGTACGTATACTTTGACCGTCTTTATCACCGTTAGGGTGTGTATATTATACTGAGGAAAGTCATAAGTGGATATGTAGAAACTTCAGAGTACAGAAACAGAAAATCGTAATCATTTTAACATTTTCAATTGTATATTATTATTTTTTTGTATAACATGACGTCATATTTGTGCATCATGAACAATTTCAGAAACAAAAATCGTTTTTGACAATTCATACAAAGTACTGTTACCTTACTGATTTGACTAAATAATTCGAAAAACCGTTTCTACAAGCGTTTAAAAAATTACTGCAATTTTTCGGACTAGCCTTCGGCCTGCACCTCGCAATCTCTATCAAAGTGCGTAGGACGGCGCAACAGCCAGTAGCGGCTAAATCAAGCATTGTCTGATTGGGTGTAGCCTGCCGCATTCCCAAGCGTGGACTGTGGACTTGTGGACTAGACTTGACCAGTATCGGCCGCGTATTAATTTTCGACATGTGGAACGAACGTGGAATGGGTAACGGGCGTGGCATAACGCGTATTTATGGCACCAATAATGTACCAATGGAGAACTGCTTTTGAAATCAGGTACCTATGATATAAAACTTGGGTGTTTATTCTAATTCACTGTATCGATCCAATATTTTCAATTTACACCATATGGAATTGTTATGCCACTTTATATTTATTTAGTTCATTCCATTTGTACAAAACGATCTCTTAATTAATTCAAATTTTACTTTAATTTTAAATTTATTGATTCACTCACTACACCTTACTGAAAACAGAGCTAGCCATTATCACAAACCATAAGCTTGAAAGTTCACCTGCAATGCATGGTCTGTAATCTAGTACGACGGGTTATTCCTGCTTTGCCTGTCAATACTAATATTAAAATCAAACACAATATAAATTATATTCTTAGCAGTTTCTTTAGCGTCTATGTATATTTTGTAAGTGCCTTGCTCTTCTTTATTATTCTCTTTATTATTTTAAATTTAATCTTTGTCTTTCTTTTAACAAATAATATGTTCAAGCTTAGTTTGTATGATTATTTTGCCTCAAATTTGTAAACTGAGCTTCTGAAGTATTTCGGTCTGATTCATTTCCCATTTGTGATAGTTTACCCAGTTCAGAGTATTGTTGTAGTAAAACATCTTGACCCATAGCATCATCCTCCATATTAGATAGTTCGTATGATTTCTGATTCACATATAACCTAAGTCAGCAGATATCAATTTGCTATAGGAAATTTCACTCGGGACAGTCGGCAGGAATTATGTTGCTTTCATATGTATGTATAACTTAGGTAGTACTGTTATTTTTCTTATGTTCTCTTTTAGAATATTTTAGTCTTTTCACTTACAATGTTACATTTGCTTCAAATTTACGTTCTAAACAAGATCAGCCATAGACTTTGCTATTACTCGTTGCTTCCTCGTCGTCAATCTCCATGCTCTCGGCCCTATAATGTATGGATCATAACTCGCAGCACCGTTCAGTAGTCCCGCGGCGTCGATTATATGCCGGGACACAATTAAATCCCATAAAACCCATGCTACTATGCTAGAAGCACTAAGTACTAAGTTACTCTTTATGTTGAATACTAGTGTTGTGGATGTTATGGATAATGTGTAAAAAATGTGAAATTTAATGTTGACCGGGTTGTATTTTCTTATTTCGTAAATAATTGCATTATAACAAGTGTAGCGAAAGTAAGTGATAGGTGAAAGAAAGACATGTTGGTATTGGTAATTTCTGAAACACATAAGGTGATTATTTTATTTACTTTCCGAAACATACAAATTACAGATATGCAAGTTAAATGCTGTAGTTCTGCAAAACAAAAGCTCACAAATGAGTCGCTCTTTGCTAAGAACCATTATTGTAGTAGTTTTAATTTGTTTTTCTTTTTACTTTTGTTTGTTGATATGTATATTAGTTTTAGTTCAGTATAAGTTTGGCACAATCGATATCAGTTACATTAACAACATTCATATTATGTAGTCGTATTGAAAGGTTAAACTTTACACGCATAGGATCCTAGTCCGGATTGATGGAGATTGGTTGTAGGGGTAGTAGCCAACTTAGGATATCTTGCTAGGCAAAACCAGCTCTTCCCGAACTCTAAGTATTGCCAGTAACTTAAAGACGAGCTTGAGTCTATACTGTCCTAGTAGTTTAGCATTATACTAATCTTTGGCTCCAATGGTGTAAAGTTGTCAGTAGGAAGATGTAAGATATTAAAAGGAAAGATAATTACTAATCATTTAATCAATTTTATCGAAAAACTTCAAATAAAAGTACGTAATATTTTTGTTTTTTGGAAAGATACTGAGTACAACTTTATGCTTACATATCTTACGTAATCTCATATTCTGAGGTTAGATGGTTTATCTTTAGTCTAAAATTCTACAATAAATTATTGAGAAAATTACTACACCTTCCTACAACCAAAAGTAAATAAGTAAAATATATACTAATGAATATTAAAATCACAAAAAAATACTTGAAAATGCTAAAAACCTATTCAATTTAATACGAAAAACTGACAAGTAAAAGCAATAAAATGCTGCATTAAATACAAGTTCTACAACTCGCCCCTGCGTCATAAAACTACCGGTGTACTTTGTAATGTTTATAAAATTACACTGTCATAGTGCCGTTTGTTAAATTTAATGTCTTTCATATATAGATGCTGCTGCTGTTGTTGTATGCATTATGGGGAGGTAATAGGAACTTAATACATGAATAAATGTAACGACAGAATTAGTAACTGTAAAGTTGATTGAGAACGAAATGTAGGTTTTGGAGATCTTTATTAAGAAAATATAAAATTTATTAACAGTATGAATAAAACCAGTTATTCACATATTGTAACCAGAGGTCTCTAGTTAGTATCGAATAAATGCAAAACCAAGCAACCATTCACTGAGATTGAAGGGTCAAATGTACTCAATAACAAGACAAAAAGACAATAAGCCCCTTAATATTTTCATATACTAGAAAACAACAGTGCATACTATTACAACAGCTGCATATGACAGTTCATTATGATAACGATAGCTGCTCAAAAATTGCTGTTTGAAATTATATTTTTAGAATCCTAAATGCTGTAACAACAACCCTATGCAGGCTCTTTAAAACTTGGCTAGCAGCAGTTATTGAGCTCAACCTATCAATAAGATTCTCAACTTGTATACGTCATGAGACTATAATCTTTAATGTAATTTAAATGAAAAATGCCATTCATATTCAAAAAGAACATGTATGATACAACACAATGGATGACACTGATGAAGACGAAGATAAAGGCAATAAACATAATTTACACAACATCAGTAAAATCACTGCTTCATTAAATCCTACATGTACCTACGTGGATAACATATCCCTTTCTAATAACGTAGGTTACATAGGTACGCCGCTTCAATTTAAAGCAACAGCAATCAAGACAAAACCCATAAACACAAAACTATTATAGGCACCAAGGTAACAGCAACCAGTGTTTAGGTGGATTACAGCAATACCAGTATAAAAAGTTTGCCCAGAGGCCAATAAAATACAGGCCTACCTACGTTAATAGTAACTGTGCTTGTGTCCATAAAACTCGTATGTCTAATCATAAGTTGCTGAGGATAGAATTTATTGTGGGTAAAATGTGCACAGAAAACAGATAAGAACATGGAAATACTTTATTATTCGAGGTTCTTATACTGATAGAACTGCATATTAAATATGATACATGCTGAAATAATAGTGCCTTTGTACATATATATCTTTGTTCTACTGCTTGATTACTATTTTAGTTTTCTTCTGTTTACGGATAATCAGTAGAGTACAAATTAATATTCAGATTCTGAATCCAATTTTTTCCAGACTATGATTTTTTAGATCCTTCCGGCCACCCTTAAAGCACTGACAGGATACCTACCGGAAAGTATTATAATTTTCCCCAAAAAAATTACATAATGGCAGTTAAAGTAAGGAAAAGGTGCTAACGATCACTAAACAGCTTCCTACAAAACAATATCCAGCCATCAACAAATTGATGATAAAGGGATAAACAGGTCTAATTGCGGGCCATAAAGCGTACAACATAAGTAGTATAATAATGTAATGAAGCTGGGGCCTATTTTGATTGATATATTGATAGAAAATTGCAAAACTTTGAATAGTCAGTCTTATGGCATAGGCAAACAATTTTGATCCATTTTTGTAAAATTTATCGTTTACTCTTTCAATCAAATTAATTCTTCTTGTCCAATGCATGGTGAAGTGACAATGTTTACATCGCTATTCTTAAAGCCAAATATATTGTAGCGTATAAGGTCTCGTAATATTATCGTTAAAATAATCTCCAATGATTTATCCTCTTCTATGTTTCTTCAAATAAAGATTAATAAAAAATTCTTCATATTACTATCGAATGCACAAGATATTTTATATTCTTATAATTCTTTAGCATTATTCTTCATAACATCAACGTATTCTCTAACGCAAACTTTAACAATTCGATCAACGGCAGCTCGAAAATTGCTTCACTGCGCATACGCAGCCCGTGCCAGTAATCACCTGACGCCGTAGATCGCGGCGCAGGAGCCTGTACTTTACAGTACACTGTACAGTGGCGAGCAAGGAAAGTAGCTACAGGATGTAAAACTTGTAGTTTGATGTAGATATTATTTGTACTTAGTATGCTTATGCTAATTTGAACTTCTGTGATTAATCAATATAAGTCCTTGCTAATTAAATACAAACTTATTGGACACAGAAATGCTCCTGGTAAGAAAATTTGTAACACGTCACTAAAAATTCAACTGTGTCCATTCCCGTTTACAAGGGTTATTTGCGAAAAAGGTGCTCAATACACGAAACCGAATTTATACATTAATATGAGTAATAACCTAATCGTCCGCACTGCAGCGGCACGTGTCTCTTTCCATATATCGGGAAGGTTAGGCCATAACTCCACAGTTGGGTGCCAATTTAACCATAACGATAATGAACTAAAAGCTCATCTATAATAATCTCCACGACACAACATATAAGTTTATCTACATATAATACAGTTGCAGTTATAAATAAGCACGCGCGAAGTTTAAAACATTACTCATATCGAGTGCACGCGCAAATCGCCCGTGACG
Source organism: Coleophora deauratella (assembly GCA_958295455.1). Lineage (NCBI taxonomy): Eukaryota > Metazoa > Arthropoda > Insecta > Lepidoptera > Coleophoridae > Coleophora > Coleophora deauratella. The sequence continues at coordinate 4,407,062 of OY282406.1, forward strand.
CAGTACATCTGGTTCTGATGCACTGAATATAGCTGATATTGCTTTGCGCTTATTCGTGAAACTATTTGCATTATTTATAGGAATATTGGAATGCATTAGAAATTATATTTGCAGAATTTATTCTGAATGGTGAGAGGTGACCACTAAAATATCAATGATTACTAGTTTATTAACCTATTTGTGTCTCCGAGCTTTGTGTATACAGATAAGCAGTTCAACTACATCATGTCATGAAAGTATTAATGGTATCTATAAAGTAGTAATTTTTTTTGAAACAGTGAGTTTTGAAGAGAGATGTTGAGATGTTGTTTGTAAAATAATACGAATACTTTTGATGGAAATGCCTGCCTTATAAAGTGTTATAAGTACTTAAGCTCGAAATATGGGCAAGAAATAGTTCTTTTTTAGGTAGACAAATATACATGGTGTAACAAAAATGCGTAGGATCTTACTGAGGCTACTTCTCCCCATCATAACTAAACATTTAGTGTTCTACAATTTTACTGATATCACAGAAAATGTTGGGCTCTTCATGTAAATTTATCCGCTGTTTAGCCAATTATAAGAGTTCAAATGGACTCTTCATTTAAACTGATCAGCTGTTTCGCCAATTTTGTATGGAGATATTGCAGTTTCAGTAAAATGGTAAAATAAAAATTGTACAGTATATCGAGTAAATGTCTCAGTTACCGGGACCTCTCCTGTTTTTATTACAGCCTATATAACGATTCTATAAATGAAGTACATATAATTTTCTATATTTGTTTGTCTATATGTTCTACAATTATGTGACAGGGAAAGGTATTTTCTAACCGCACTCCGCAATGGATAAAATATAGCCAGAAAATAAGATAACGATGCTCTTCCACTACAAAACGATGCAAAGACTGACACAATGCAAAGTGTGCAAGAGTTTAAGCTAATGCGCACAGTACATCACTCACTGCCAGGCTCTTCGAAGGACAACGCGTAATGGTCCGATCCCACCACGATAACCGATGCCCTATGTGAGCGAATAAGCATATCTTCTGCATTGTTCCGAATGGCACTGCTCGAATTATAAATGAGGAAAGCCTGAGTGTGCTTGAATTGAGAGAAAATTGTTGCAATTATTAGTTGGACAGCAAAATATAAAAAATTAAGTTCAATAAACAGAGACTAACATTGTCTGGGATCGCACAATATTTAGCAAAAGACTTATAAAAAATAATTTATACAAATGAAAAAAGTGCAAAGCTTCCCGAAACAGTAGACTACGAGTATAATAAAACTATCGAAAAGATGACAAGAAAGAAAAAAAAAGAAAAGATAGATAGATAGATAATTTTTAATTTATTTTGCTTTCGAGGCACAAATACATCAAATGAATTACACACTCAAAAAACAAAACACAGTAAATAATCAAAACAAAACAAAAATAGAATCAAATACAGCTTGAATAGATATAAGTATAGAAAAATATGCTAAATAAAGTGAATTAAAATACAAATGTATCGAGTTTTTGTGCTTTTACTGAATAGCTTAGCTTTTCTTATAGTTTTTTTCGCCGCTACATCCGCATGGATATCGTTTTCATGAATTTCATTAAACACTATCTGTGAGGACGTTCCATTTTATTTTATTTATTAAGTTACCAACAGGATATATATAGCACTTTTAAATAAAATTTCATCTACGATATACAAAATACAATAAGATATACAAAAAAATATATGGCACAATGACAGTAATTATAATGGCAAGTAACTACGACTACAGCAAAACACTAGTACTTACAAAGCAACTTACTAGGTAACCCCTCATCCTCACTATACCGTGTAAGATCAGATTCCACGAATATAATCGTCCTTCGCGTCGCTTATGATTCAATTGCGCTATCTAATGGCGATCGCTGGCCGCGGGGAAAGACTTTCCCATTCCCTATATCTATCATGTAAGAACTACAATGCATACGCCTGCAATTCATGTAGAAAGTGTTTTGTAACCATGTTCGGACTACCAACTGTTTGGAGTCGGAATAAGATGCTACTTACCGTTAAAGACCTACTATAGGTTTTTGCATGTAATAATTTTATTTTTATAATTATTATATTTAGTATTTAAATATAATTACTGTCTTTTCAATTCTAATTTGAAGAACGACTTTTATATTTATATTAAATACCTATTCATTTTATCTTTATCAGACTAAAACAGATAAAACTGTATTAGAAAGAACGATGCTATATTTCCAAATTTTTGCGCAATCTAATTATATAAGGTTTATACTTGTCTATCTTTATACTATTTACATTATTAACTTCCTCTAAATTCTTTTTACCAATTTTGTCAATGTCTACATCAATATTTTCGAAAAAGCTAATCCTACACCTCTTTTGATCAGGTAATTTATCTCATGCCATATACTCTTAATCAAAATTCGCAACTTACACTGTCTCAAGGCATCAGCTTACGTGGTCCCACGTAGAAAGCTGGGCGTGTGTATCAGATCGTTCGAGTAGCCTGCAGACATCCTGCATAGCACAATGTGTTGCATCTGGTTACTGCCTCCGATCTTTACAGCTTGCACTGTCGTATACCTTACCAATATTATCTTCCTTGTCATGTGTTTTAAGTTATGATGCACTTGGTCGGTTCCGTATTGGATTACATGTTAGAACGGTTATAATGTAGCACTATAGTGCGCTATAATGTATACGGCGGCAACGAAAGTGTGTATTGCAGTTTGAGGTTCCAATAGCATTGATTAATTTCGACATTATTTTGTAACAAGTTATAATACCCTAGAGAGTGATAGATCCTGTTTTTTTAAATCCACAAAAAAAGCTCGATGAAGAAAAGGATCACATCAGAGAGAAATAACAAAAAAAATATCAAATCATTAAATTGATTCCGTCAAATAATCCTAAATTCAAATAAAAAGAGATGTCGACCAAATATACTAAAAAAACAAGCTCTTTGTAAAAATCAACAAACATGAACAGAACAGCCAATACTTATAATAGGCCTAAATGGAGTGGCCTAAAATTAATAAGGCTTACATCAATTCAGTCAGAAACGGAACGATACATTACTTCAATATCACAAGTGATATTTTAATCTTAGTCATCTCTTCACATCCATACTGTTTCACAAAGTCATAGTGAGTGTTTAACAGAAGCCATTGAGAAACCAACTGGAAACATCAGAGAGATAACACAAATAAAATATCATCATTACAATAAACGCTTACTCATATCGCCATCTTGATCGGCAATAACATGCAAATGTGGACTGTAATGCCGTGTGCAATCATAATCGGAAAACGGTGGACTATTAAATTATGTAAATAAGGTCTGATTTCCATTGGCGGTAGCTGTTATCAAAGGATCAGGCTAATACGCAGCAGCGTAACTAAATCAATATTATCTGAGATGCATATTCGCGACTTCAAATATGCGTCGGGTCATAAGCAGAGTTGAGATGATTTTGAAGTAGCTGAAGATGTGCAGACTTCATGATGTGACAAAAATTTAATTCTGAATATGTATGAATGCTTAGGAAATTAGCATCGCTTTTTTACTGATCTCTCTGGCTGACTCGGTGGCTAAGTGGTTAGCGATCCTGACCTCTGATCCGAGAGTCGTGGGTTCGATCCCCACACAGGGCAAACTTTTCTGTAATGAGCAGAATTGTTTGCTCTGAGTCTGGGTGTATAATATCTATGTATGTATGTATTTAAAATGTATATGCGTATGTATATCAGTCTCTGGTTCCCAAGATACAGGGAATCCTAGTTTGGGGCCAGATGAGCGTGTGTGATTTGTCCCGGATATTATTATTATCTCTCCTATAGATACCCAATTTGAATTCCCATTTCTTACTAATACTATACGTTACTTGGAGACAGCAGATGCTTTGTAAAAAAATATACGTCCATAATTATTATTTTTTGCTTTTTTATTTTTTTAAATATTTTTCTGGGCGATAAAATTAGGTCTTATTTCATCCCCTTTCATATGTGCACTTTATAAAGACTCACACTGTATATAGATTTCACACTGCTATATTAAGTATCTAAAAAGAAGAGTTCTAATAAAAATTCTACAGAAACTTAATCTAAAAGCACAGAAACAGTATTTTTTGCGAATTGACATGTTTCTTGGAAAAGTATTTTCAGTTTCATTAGTGTCCCGTTTTAATTGGCGCTAGTACCGTTAATAAAATAGGAGAGGAAAGATGATCGGCCATGTCATCAGACATGGCGACTTCGTCAAAAACATAATGGAAAGAAAGATTGAAAGGAAGCGTGGAAGGGGAAGACCAAGGATAAATTTTATAAACCAAATTTAGAAGAAGGTTGATGTGATGTCGTACAAGGAAGTCAAAGAGAAGGCCTGAATAGGAGTAAATGGTGTAAGCTACACCGACAAGAGCCCAACATTTAAATTGGAGAAGAAGTACCGCTAAGACCCCTTAGATCAATCTATACGGTGACTGTTACTTTTTATAGACAAACATATCGAATAACTATTACTGAATGACGGGAAAATGCAATAAATAAGTTTTCAAATTCGCTTTCTAATAATAATCTCATTAAGTATTAGTTGAACATTCAAGAAACGAAGACAATTAAAGTATGGACATGTAAAAGAAGTAAATAATAATCAATCCGCAACTCCATACCACTTTAGAACCTTTATCCGAAGAATATGCAAATATCATGCGAGTGGAGTGGAAGCGTTTTCATTACGACGACGTGATACGGTCAGGCCAGGTTGCGGTATAAGTAGGGACGACAACGAGTGGGAGGCCTATTCTGGAGTAGAGACTAAAGAAACCAAGAACAGAAAAGCTGACGAAGAGAAGGAAAATTAGAGAAACATACACAGGGCGTAACAAAATTGGTGTAGGACCCGTTAACTGGTGATTCTTCTCATCGTACTGAACAACTTTTGTTCTACGACTTTGCTCAGATCACAAAAAAAATTTTTGGACATTTCATATAAATTGATCAATCTGATACCTCGAAACTTTACATTGATCACGAAATTTTGGCTACAGATGGTGACGATAAAACTGACATAGATCCAAAAAAAAATGGCCGCTCGGAAAGACGGATGATACAACCAACCAAATAAGTTTTATATCTTCGCTGAAGGAGAGCGGGGTGCAAATCTGTGCAACCAATAATCCTTATTTTTCCAGAATAAGCTACTAACCATTCAGTGGTTTAACTCGCGGATCACGCATGCCTTTTAATGCCCCATACATCGCTTCCCGTTTGTCTATAATTAAATGATTATTGGCTCCCTGTAATTCATGGGTACTCTTAACTACTGCAAATTTTTGCTATAAACGCACAAAATGATTGGTTCGAATAATAGCTATTTCACAATCTACTATAATTGCTTCATACTGGTCAGTCATCGACTATAATTTCATGCTGATATCTAACATCGTCTAATATAAACTATTTTACATGCTGTATTTACATAAGAAATCGTTAGAGTAATTGCTTGAAATTTAATTTCTCAAGTTCGCTTATTGAATTTCAATGAGTACCTTGTGAAAGCTTTCTAAGAACTTTATCTTTAAAATCAATATGCTTAATCCTTAGTCATATACACCGTTCTAAAAATAGAGCAGATTTTTTAATGTCACGGACAGTGCTATCTATCTGTTTACTAAGATATATTATAGGCTGTATAATGTTAGAAGCATAGGCAGGCTTATAATTATTAGTAGACTTACCAATTAACGATATAACGAAAAAATAAGTATTGCGACTAGGCTGTACAAACTATAAAGCCTTAACAACTTTTAACGTAATTAAAAAAAAAAACAAGACCGAAAAGCTGCTTGTTTCCCTGCTACCAAAGTATATTCCCAAAATTACACGACGACATTAATGCTACGCTAAAATACTAATAAATGAGTAGTAGTAAATACTCATAAAAGTCATAAATCACGAACAAGCGAAGTAGTCTAAAATTGAAATTTCTTATATAGACTACTGAGCACAGTGAGTGATTTAAAGGCACGAGACATAAAAATAACTTGCTCTCGTGTGAAACATACAACTTTTCACCTCGACCAGCGAGAAAAGTAAAAACGTATTTGATTAAAAAATACGTAGGCCAGTTAATATCTTTGCCGCTTAGCCATTTAATAAATTTAAGCTTTGAAACTGGCACCTATCCAGACCATCTAAAACCAGCGGTCGTAAAACCTATATTTAAAAAAGGTAATAAGGAAGATATGGCAAACTATCGCCCTATTGCTTTACTGTCAGTTTTCTCTAAAATTTTTGAAAGATCAATCCATGATAGAATATATACATTTCTTGAAAAATATTCAATATTAGTTAAAGAACAAAAGGGTTTTCGGAAGCATAGTAGCACAACAATGGCTATCCATGACCTTGTTGAAAGAGCTATTCTTAACTTAGACAAACGAAATCCATCTTGTGCTGTATACATGGATATGACTAAAGCATTTGACAACGTAGATCACGAAATACTGCTTCACAAACTGAATCGGTATGGTATCCGTGGCAATGCTCTTAATCTCATACAGTCATATTTGCTACATAGAAGCCAGCACATTGAATTAACACAGATATGTGTCTACACAAAAGAAGAGAAAACATATGCATCTCAAAGTAGGAATATTAAATATGGTGTTCCTCAAGGCAGTGTATTAGGGCCCCTCCTGTTCTTGTTATATATAAATGATATTACTAAATGTACTAAGCACCCTATGATTCTTTTTGCAGACGACAGTACCTTGTTTATTGAATATAATAAAGACTTAGATTATGAAAACGAAATCAAACGCAGTATTAAAGCTGTAACTGAGTGGTTAGAAAATAATAAATTACAAATCAATCTTGATAAAACCAAATTAATGGAATTTAGACAAAGGGAACCAAAGACAAAACTAAATATCAACTTGAATAGTACAAATATTGCTAATATTAATACTACAAAATTTCTTGGAGTCTACATAGACAGCAACATGTCTTGGGAATCGCACTCAGTCCAGATTTGTAAAAAACTGTACTCGTTTTCCCACGCTTTACATAAATTAACAAAAATAACCAACAAAAAAAGTGTTCTAACAGCTTACCATGGTTTTGTAGTCTCGATTCTACGTTACGGTGTTATATTTTGGGGAAATTCATCATACCGGGAGATCATATTTAGAGCCCAGAAGCGTTGCATAAGAGCTATGTATGGCCTACACTCCACTGAAAGTTATGCTCCATTTTTTAAGACAATGAATTTGCTGACATTCCCTTGTCTATACATTTTTGAAATCTGCATGTTTGTTAAAGCCAATCCAGACTTATTTCGAACAAAAATATTAGCACCGGATATAAATTTTCGTCAGAGAAAACCTGTAATCTGCACCATAGTTTGTAAAACAGCATTAATGTATAAAAGTATGTTCGGAATGGCCCCTAGAATATATAATAAACTACCCGAGTCTTTAAAGTATTTAAACTTGCAAAGATTTAAATCATCACTGTTTAAGCTTCTGGTCGAAAAGTGCTATTATAGTGTTAATGAATATCTGGATGCTGACTCTTTAGGTTAAATAATATACACATACTTGCCCAACTTGTTGTTATGCTATTGAATTATCAATGACATTTTACAAAATTATTTAAATTGACATTTTTGTTAATCTTCATTATCTTTACATATACATTTTTTCATTGACTTTTTATCAACTATGCATTTAATATTCTGTTTAAATTGATATTGGAGCTTTAATTTTATATTTTATAGGTTTAATTGTTGTTTTTTTTTATTGCTATATTATGTATAAGTATTAGTTTTTACGATTTTTATTATTATACTTTTGACATTTATGAAATATTAAGAATTATAAATCTTTAATAATGTCATGCTTGAGAATATTATAGTTTTTTTTTTTTTGTCTAAACTGTAATGTTCGTATGCTGCTGTAGCACATCACAGTGTTACTTTCCGATCATGTCACCTATTTTCTTACCTGTGATGACGAATAAAATGATTATTATTATTATTATTATTATTAAATTCTCTTTGGAGACAATATAGTTTTTATTATAATGTTTTTAATTTAGAGGTTGCGTTCGGAAACTGCGCTGCTTGACATTTTTATCAAAACCTAAGATGAAAACCAAACATGATATTTTAAAGTAAGCGATATAATGTTTATTAGTACATATTTATTTTAAATATTACGTCTTTAAAAATGCAATAGCACAATTTATAAACATAAATTTCATTAAATAACATACAAAATTTTGTGCCTATGAGTAAAATTGCTAGGCCAAAATGAGTTTCTGTACGAATCATCGCCCATATTTTTTTCAGTGCCGCGCAAAAGGTAGTGTTCGAAATTAGAATCACTTTTTCTCACGCTCACAGCAAAAAGCGTTTTTCTTGCGAGTTTTTAGGGACCAAAGACACCCTTTTCCTGCTGGAGAGGTGAAAAAGTATTTTTTTTTTGTTATTTTAACAAAGTTCTTGATCAAAAGATGTTCAGTTACATGAGACCAGGCCCGCCTTAAGAATTCATACTTAATTGCGACATAAAGGGTTCAATAAAGTAATGCTACACGTTTTGTTAAGTCTGATTACTTCCTGGTAAAAAATATATGATAACACACGTAGATTATTTTCGAGCAATTATTTTTAACAAAAACTTTGAAAAAATCTCATTTATACTACAGTCAACGAGTGAGTAAAATACTACCTCAAGTATGACATTTTGTGACACCCTATTCGTAAATTCTAAACATAACTAGGTACAGTAATTTTCTAACTTTCTTGACCACCTGTTCTATGTAAATAAGAATTTCCTAAATGAGCTAAACGACTAATGAACAAGTGAATGTGTATAAACAAACACTTTCTCTATTCTATGCTCACGCGACGCCTGTGCCTTCGCCCGCGCAGACCGGTCCAAGGTTCGATTCCCGATAACACCGCACTCTTAATGAGAATACCAGCAATTGATTTATTGGTCCACTCTGAATCTAGGTTGGATCTGGAAAGGTATTATAAATTAGGTATATCTATGCTTGCATGGTCTCAGGACTTACATAGGTACCGTTGAGGTCTAGACAACCATCTTTAAGTTGCTATGAATTAAAACAACTATTATTCATTTAACTGTTATATTCGTATTGTCTTGGGGTCACATTTTCCTGTCCATATCGTTTGGTAAGTTTAGGAAATATTATTTCCAATATTGTATATTTTATTGTAAGATACGCCAGCTAGCTATAGCCTGTTTAAATAAATTGGGGACTCTAAATTTAATTATTCGCAAATTGGGTGGTAGGAGAAATATCTTTTAGAACCCGTTTATTGGATAAAGGAATGTATTAGTTACTTTATCAGACTTGACATAATAAATATAACGTCTCACTGGTCGTTTGAAATCATTAAACTCCGTTTTAGTTGAAGAACCAATTCTCATACAAAAATACTTTTAAAAACATTCGATTTAGAAAAACCGAAAAATTATATGTCAGTTTCCAAAAATATTTGCACGTTGTTCCGTAGAGAAATGAATGGATGAAAACACTTTAGTGCACAACTTAAACAGGAAAATATTAATAATATAAATGAAAAGCACATGAAAAATTAGTTATAAAGTCTTATCGTTAAAGAGCGCAAAAACCTTTGGGTGCAGGAAATCGCGTAAAAACTTATTATACATAAACAAACAACAAACATATTTATAACAAACATAACATATAATATTTGTAACAGAAGTTACGTAAGTGTTTGTGACATAGGTTCTATGTTAAGCTATGTTAAGAATTTGGCATAAAAGGGCCTGACAAACAAGAAACTCACATTTATTTTGTTTTAAAACACCACACAAATAAACTATGGAAGTCACCATCGTCATCGCTGTAACCAAATTTGAATCGCCACCCAATCGTAGAATCTATTCACTGAAGACAAACTCTAAACTTATCCGCCTAATCTTTTGTAAGCGATATCCAGTAATATGATACCCCATTGTGTTGTCTTCGGAGTGAGTTGCCGGTAATTAAGTGCTGAAGGCTTTAAGTTTCCGGTGTTTAGATAAACAACACCCCAAAGACCTAATAATATTACTTTCTTAAAGACACACCCATCTTTAGTTAGGGAGAACATTTTTGCTTAACTAAATGAAGCATGTAGGACCTTTTATCCGAAGCTATGACTCATCCTATTGAACAAGTTTGTTCTACGACTTGCTGAAATCCAAGCACGCCCTAAGATGTGACCGCACCTCCCAATAGAATCTCCTTAATCACTCTCATAGGTGATCCTACAGTACTTGCTATTCCACTAACGTTCCCCCATGTGATCCAACAGCACTAACCATTCAATAACGATCCCCTATAACCATGACATCTAATACATGATAAGAATCAAGCATTGCCTAATAGATCAGGAAATTTTTTAAATAAAATTTCGATAAGGGTGGGTCTGTAGTTAGACATCAATAGAGTGTCCTGTTTAAACAAACATCTTGAATTTTCCTTCTCATTGCTATTAATTGGAGAAGTTTCATTGGCTGATAAGAGACATTTAGAATGGATTACTCCTGTAGGTATGTTTTAGTGGACACCCTTTTTTCGTACTTAGATATCTATCTTTGTTGTACACTGTATTTTCAGTTGTAAAATGAGTCTGAACTAGGCACAAAGCAACGACAACGGCATGACATATGTTTTTGTGTAAATTAAGCTTTTGGTTAAATAATCCTCTTCTTCGAAAAACACCATCAACAGAAATAATATGTTAGGTATCGTCTTCGAGGTCAACTGAACACTCAGCAGCCCTTTCAACCTCAGTTGACCACTTTTCATCATTAATTGCTGACAATTTTCTTGACCACATTTACTCACAGTAACTAAAACGCATGAATATGCAATAGAATATCAATATTACATTTAACATCAGTACTATCTAATGAATAAATTCACCCTCTGTTGCATGCCAATCCATTGATCCTGTTCCTAACGAAACAAATCAGACACCAGCTGACTTATTAGCAGTAACTCTATCATACAAATAATTACTCAGCCGCAAATAATTAACCTCTGAAGACTATAAATTGACCACCGTATCTTGTATAAGACAGTGGCAATGTCATGTATCAGAACTTGATATTTCATCTTTAAAAACATTCAAAAAGTCAAAATTGCACTTTATTCCCTCGTCATAAGCTGGTGTCTTTAGAAATTTTTAATTGCGTGATAGCAAAGTTAAATTGGTAGAGGCATAAATCGAGTGTTGGCATATGAATACTCAGGCACAATGCATTGTCCGGGCCGGGAGTCGAACCTGGACATGAGCATAAATATACTGTTCACCTTTATCCGGCAATCTCGCTAAATACTGTGGGCAGATGGTGTGGATGTATCGCTGAACTATCTGTTGCGTTTTGTTTATTGTCTATTCATTTGCTTAGGGCAGTAAATCCTTAGCATTTTTTTAAATCTGTGATAACAGTTACTTGAAAGCATACACATATACTTTGATGTCTAAGAAATAACATGACGTTATCCTTTGCTTTCTTGTTTTAATAATTATAATAATAAAGATAATTACACTATCCTTAAGTAAAACAGTGTCGACTAACAAGTTCATCACTACTATTGCATCATTGTCTTCAGAACTTGTAAGTCTGCTTCTGGAAATTCCGCCCTGTGGAAGTGTAATCTTGTCTCGAACTACCCTTAATTTGCCCAAATCATCGTTCCACCTAACGAAGGGAGCCCTTTGTCCTACAAGCGGTCTCCACTCCAGATTACTCTCCCACTGGTTAGTAATTCCACGGTAAAACATATGTTCAGCTCCCATCCTCCTAAATCAGTCGCTTTACTTCTGTACTAGTCTTCTATACTAATTATTAAAAGCGTTTGTTTTTTTTATTTTTATGTGATAGGTGCCAAACGAGCTGACGGATCACCTGATGGTAAGCGATTACCGCCGCCCATAGACACCCGCAACACCAGAAGAGCCACAAGTGTGTTGCCGACCTTTGAAATGGGATGTTTGCTTGTTTACTCTTGATGCCTCAACCAGTCTCGTTGCATGCATAAAACCGGTGACATGGAGGACATATTAGTTTATAGTTTAGAACTTTTCTATTATTTTATCATGTGCTCACATTTTTTCTTTTCTTGTTAATATTTTTACATAAACTGTTTTCATATAGGGGCATTGTCAACACTAAATCTATCGATACAAACTGAATAGGAGATATCTCGATAATTACAAAGTTCGCTATTCTATTTATATTATATGTGTCGTCCTTGTATCTCAGATCTCAAGGGCGCTAAGTTTCCCCGCTTCTGGGTCTCTAGGTCGGATTTAATTAACACATGCGAGTCGTCAGTTACCTCTCTATAAATCTCTCGATGTCGATATGTCGATAGTCACTCGTCGACATCGCTGCTGGGTGGAATGGGCTATTCTCGTCTTTATGCTTTTGAACAAAAAAGGAAGATATTTTTTGGTTTCTCATGCAAATCTATCAGCTGATTTGCTCATTTTTATGGAAACTTATTTTTTTTTTTTTCAATTTCAGTAAACTTATGATGAGAAGAAACTCCAATGTCCTATACCAAATTAGGACCAGCCTATATTAGTTACATAGAATCCAAAAGCGAACAAATCTGCTCGTCACATACTGTCACATACTGAGTGGCAATCGAACCAACGAACGACCCTTGACATAACAAGCAGGAGTGCTAACCACGATACCACTGGGTCAGCCAATACAATAATAATATGTTTTGTGGATGAGAATAACCCGATTACACGCACCATTTATAATTGCGCGATGTCTCAGGGCGATATCACATGTCGCTTGTGAATATTTTATGGTGAGCTGATAAGGAAGAAGGCCGCAAAATACACGGAAACTCCATACACTTTGCGGCCTTCTTTCTTATGAGGGCAGTATGGAGGGCTGATCAGGAACTGGTCACAAACTGCAGCACATTGTTAGGTGAATGTGGGTGCTCCTGTAGGGAGCTGAGATCACGTGCGAGGAGAATTTTACGCAAACCACACTTTTTTATACTTATTTAGTTTGGCCTCACATCACTACATCTGTTTTACTTTTGAGCCAAATTAAGAGAACACCATTTTTTTAAAGTAAAATTTACACATATGATTTGTAACTCAATATAAAAACATAATCGAATGTATCTATGTGTGTTTATGCCTGTGCGTGTACGTTTGCTTATGCTTGTCTGTCATATCCGACATGTCCGTAGATCGCGACGACGTAGATAACGTTCGAAAAGTGTACACTGCTACCTACTTCAAATAAAATATTTTCATTTTCCCTAAACGTTGTTTTTCCGTTGTTTTTATAGTTATACTGATTAAAAGTTCAAACTTCAACATGTGGCGCAGTAGTTAGTAGGCCAACCACTTCACATAAAGAGTTCAGAGGTTCGACTCCCGCCGCGCCGTCAGGGTCCAAGTGTTTTCTTCGCCCACCAGACTATCTTCTGCCGTTTTAACTAAGCCTTGCCGCAAAACTACAATGTTAACAGCATCGATGTGTAAGATGGAGGAGAAGGATGAAGGATCAGCCAGCATGGAGGTAACATTGCCACTTCTCTATTTGCGTATTACTCGATTGTCATTTTTTATCCTGCTTAATGATATCATAATTATTATAATTTATAGATTTTTTTTAAATTCGATTTGCAATGCAAGTTCCCACAAAGTTTGACACTTTAACTGATGAAAGAAAGTCCAAGATCTTAATTTGACTTCCTCAATTAAAAGGCACGTCCGTTTTACATGTGGGTTTTAATCTTTTACCGTGGGAATCGCGACAAAGTGAATAATTAATTTGGTAATACTACTTAGTATTATTGCATCCGCAATGAGCGAATGCACTTTTAAATGCTTTTAACATCGCGCACCAAAAACCTGTTTTTGATCGGAAATGCATTTATTTCATTGAACTCGCAGATTAAGTTTAAAAATCTGTGCAGTAAACTACTATGTAGTTAATAACGTCTGCGTAAGTATAGAGGTGTATATGTCGTAACAAAATTTTGATACAGACAGATCAAACCAGGTGAGATGTAGTCAAGAGCACTCAATTTTTTTATATAAAAAAAGCAATTTGAGTTAAAATGCAAAGGAAAACTTTATTCTCGTTTATTTTTAATTAATTTAATACACGAGACAAAATGCAGCGCTTTTGTTTTATGGAAGAATAAAAAGCTAGAAACGAATGTTGCCATCCTAGCATTAATATCTTGCTATGTATCTTACTAATTTAAATTATTACTAAAATGTCCTAAACACAAACTAATCGATCAGCAAAGCTTTTTGGTCATTTTGTAATGGAGAATTATTTATTTTTGTGATTTGACTGTGGTTCTCCTGGAAAATGAGAAGCTTCAATTAATGGATCCTACGTATATTTTGTTACAACCTGTATATACGTGAATCGGTACCTAAGTTGTTAAGTCAGATTTATATTCTTATCCTATTTCCACTGTTTTTTACAAGTGACATCGAGTCCTTGAGAAGACCCTATCCAAATATTTTCTAAATTATGATTTTTTTTAATATCCCGAACAATTCCTGACTACCTCTCTGTCACGACCTAATTAATATCCATATGAATATGAATAAACATACGGCCATTAAGGGTTCTCTAATCAAAACTCTGTTATTTATGCCTCGTTCGGTGGATGCGAAACTAACGCATTTGCATATACATGTCTTGCGATAACGAATAGTCGCGGTTCTTACAGTTACTGCCTTTTATGATAAATAGATGAAAGCCTAGATATTGGGAAAGTTGGTTTGAATGTTTTTGTCATATTTCAATAAATAATTTGAATAGAACTATGGCGAGTCTTTTTTGCCCTTATCTTTTTATGCTTTTTTAAACCATGTTATCTAGCCTAAATCAAACTGTGTTTTATTAAAAAGTTTGAATGCAATTGACACCTCATCTGATCAATGTTTATTCACTCTTATCTTAAAATTTTCCAAATTATAAGAATCGGAGAACACTTCATGCCAATAGTTACAATATCAAAGATAAAGGGAAGAAATCCTCCTAACACGATCATTGTTTATATCGCCTGGCTGCTATTCTATCTGACTTAATCCAAATTTAAAATTAGAAACAAAACGTCAATACACTCACAACGTTCAGTTACGAGAAAATATCTACATTTTATTAAATAAACTTTATTTATACTTTAAATTATACTAATACTCCTCCAACTTTGGGAATCTTCGGGATCCTGACCCCCTGTGTGGAGTATGGCATATTCTTCCCAAGTGATAGGAAGGGACCCTTGCACCAGCTGTGATGGGGACGCTGTAACCCGCCGCTGGAGGGCACAGGTCTCTTCCCAAGGTAAGGTTTGACTATACTTTACACAGAGAGGCCAAGTCCCGATGTTTGGATATTGTGGGGCTTAGTGCCAGCCCGCGACAGAACAAGCACCTATAACGACTAACTAAGCTTTGTTTCTCTATTTTTTAATAATTTAGCATAAAAACTTTTTCACATTTCCAATATAAAAAAAGAAAAAAATACATCGAGAGGAAACGTCGAACTGAATAATTATATCTATCCTATCCATCAAGGGCCCGGTTGCTAACGAGTAGGTTTTCCCCACATATGCATAGAGAAACCATAATTTAGACATCGGGCCGGCTGTAAGTCATACGCTGCGGACAGGTTGATTTGGCATCCACACAAACAGTCCTAACCCACATACATGTCATAAATATTTACACTGTATTTGCTTAAGCGGATCAGTCAGCGTAACTACCTGAAGGTACTCTGCTTTTCTACATCATGTTGTACGTAAAAATATGTAGATCAGAAACTTAAGTTATAGCTTTATTTGCCTTATTGACACACAGAGGCAAGTCACTGTTTTTCTTGACAGTTATCATTACTGCCAAGGTCAAAAGTCCTCGCCATGAAGGACCCATAGTGTCCCCACTCCTGGGGCACGGGTCTCTTCACATAGATAGGGAAGGTTTAGGTCGTTCTCCACACACGGGGACCACGAGTAGAGTCAGAAGTACAACATCAAAATCGTAGGACGATGAACTTGAAAAATAAGTTATACCTATACTTTTTACTTACCATTTTCTTTTTTATGTAATGTTAATTAACTATGGAAAACCCGGACAAAACTTTCTACCGGGTAAGGCATTCAATCTTACTATGTCCTTTAACGCGCTATGTCTTTTCATATTAAATTCTACTTTACTTAATGAAGTAATGACAGATCGGGAGCCTTTTAATATTATTAATTCTAAACGTTATCAAGCTGGAAGGCTTATGTAGTTGTATAGGCATGTAATTATAATTCTATTTAGGAAGTTATGGTGGTAAAGCCAGGTATTTCATTTATAATGTTAATGTTACTAATCCATTCCTTGGCCTGACGTCTACATACTCACAGTGGACGAACACCTATATATGGATACATGAACTGTAGTCAAAACAGTGCATCTTAGCTAAATTACCATTTGCAGATGAAATATCATTTGTTTAGTTTCTTTACCTGTGGCTTGCGGCTTGCGTGGTCGCGTCGATCACGCAGGTTAACCGACTACAGACATGGTCATAACCTTAATGGGTTTTGACTGTTAGTAATGGCATTTAACTCGACCGTTTCCGTGCTTCGCAAGGCATGCTAAGCCGTTGGTGCCGGCTGCTATCGCTACATAGCAGTCGTTAAGCCATGTCGAAGGCCTCATAGGCGGCTTGAAAACTTCTGACACGAGGTTGGCCACTAGCCCCACAATCTCCACCGGGGACGATATGGGTTGTTAACTAACCTGTGGCTTTGTGTGGCTTGTACTCATGAATCGACCGTCGTGCAGTCCCGTGCACCTAAAGATATACAGGGTACCCGTACCATCTAGTACTACTTGCACTCTTGGCTGTATACTATAAGTTAAACGAGACTGTACCAAAAAAGTATTTTGACTTCTCATACAAATCGATTACGTTAATTAACGTTGTATACAAAGTTGTACTGCTTGTTGTTTATTGGACAGTACTTAAGCCATCTGAAATATATGTACAATAGAAGGCCTAAGATATTGATAGAGAGT
Organism: Coleophora deauratella; assembly: GCA_958295455.1. Taxonomy (NCBI): domain Eukaryota; kingdom Metazoa; phylum Arthropoda; class Insecta; order Lepidoptera; family Coleophoridae; genus Coleophora; species Coleophora deauratella. Next base: position 4,424,182 of record OY282406.1, read on the forward strand.
CCAAATTTTTTGCTTCGATTGAATGGGTTCCTCCAAAAAAGTAAATCGGTTTCATAAATTAAAGCTACAGTTAACGGAAAACTTGTCAATGGCATTTTTATTTTAAGAAAATGGACGTTACAGTTGTACAAAATCATATACCGTTACTATAATAAACTAGGAATACCGACCAAAACTACCAAGGCGCCATAATAATATAGGAGGCTAGACATTTGCACAATCACATTCCACATATTCCCTGTGCGTGGGCGCATGTGTCCCGCGGCCAGGCGCGAGCGTGATTTATGAAGCTGTCAGCACACCATACTATACGACACATATCAACACTGCGTTATTTAGCAATAAGTCAGCAGAATTTTGCAGTTTCTGTACAATTTTTGGAGCTTATTTTTTGGCAGTTGATTCGTATTTGGTCTGAATGTTCCCATTAACAACGAAGTAAAGATGAACTCGCAAATGTATTGGTATGAATTTTCTGTTTTCTTGTGTCTTTCTCTATTTCTTCTTATAGTGTGGTGTAAAATTGACCATGCTATTCTCAAGCATGCGCAGCGGTCACGTATAGGGCTACATCTGCGGATCACTTAGAGTTCTTTACCTATTATAGATACTTTGTGTTTTTGACCTGGTATCATAAATGCTTGTGGTGACCAGTTTTCACCAGATGGACGTCAGCAAAGTCCCAATTAAATAAAAAAAGTCAAATTGATGCTTACCTTTTACATACCATCAATTTGCATGTTCAAGAAAAATCTCTTTTGGGTCAATAGCCCGAACTCCCTTACTCGATGGTGTTCATCTTTGTCAAATTTAAGAAAATATTTTCAAAATATTCTTTGTCTCTTGAAGACTTTCCAACAGCTCTATTGTAAATTTCTTAACATACTGTTCTATTTCCCCAGACCTTCACCATTGACCTATCCTTCGCTATATTATTTACATACTGTATAAACTAAACCGCATATCAATAGTACTACTCCACTGTAAACTGAACTAAGATATAAAGAGGACTTCTTACAAACCCAGTCCAACTTATACTGGTAGCTCAAATTTGACGTGCAGTTGATTGTAGGTTCTATTTATTTGGCGAACCGTCGGCACTGGCATGAAGTAAGCTGGCAGGAGACCGTTACTCATAAATGCTATGATAATTCCACCGCTGCGTTGAACTTGATAGCACGAGGTGATACGCATGTGTGTATGAAACTGCGCGGTTTTTGAGACAAATGACAAAATGTTTCTAAGATTATATCTACAGTTTGTTTTTTTCTTTAGTTTAATTCCCGATTTGGCCTTGAATTTTATTTTGTATTACACATTAGATAAATAGTTATTTTACATATGTTTATTAGTTCTTTAATAAGCCGAGCTTAGTGAAAAAAAATACCTACACAGCTCATCATCATAAAATACTTATTAGAATATGAGAGACATAAATGATCAATGTACGTTTGTAGTTATGTTGTGCAATAAAGTGTTTTCATTCATTCATCAAGCCCTGAAAATGAAAACATATATTTAAAATAAAAAAGGTCAATTATAGTGTCTCATTATAGTTCCTTCAATAATACAAGAAAATTCCAAATAGTTATAGTCTAAGTAGGCAATCCGAATTTCATGATCTCATATCTCATATTCAGTTGGCTCTCAAAACCGCGTATCGGTTAATTTCCGCAGTGCGTAAACCTCAAAAGCGAGGCATGACTTTGATCCTCATAAATACTTGAATTCGTTAACAAAACATATGGACTATGTACGAATGCGTGCGTTCCCGCTATGACGGACGACGACGACGTTAAGAAATATTAATGCGTCTTCTCTACTTCGCGCTCGTCAATATTTTACCACTTTATGGAAGCCTCTGAAATCTAGGATATGGCCATGGAACTAGAGGAACGGTGATCGTACATAAATATACTAACTAACGTTAGTTAATTTATGTGCGATCTTTAAATTATAAGCATATATATTAAAGCAAACTAAGGATCCACTCATAGATCTAAAAACTGTTGTACTCCTGACGGAATATAGTTATAAGTTTAAAACAAATTTAGAATATAGAAGTTCCTAAATATTTAGTTAAATATTTCGTGAAATGTAAGCGAGAACATCGAAAAATATCGAAAGAAACTGAAGGTATTTATTACCTAATGAGTCTCACTTTCTGTTTGGGTCTATTGTTTGTTACATTTATTCACTTACAATAATTTTCGTCACTTACACATAATTTTTATGACTATTATACAACGGATTATTTAAAAGTATGTGCAAAACATCTACTTAAATAAAAAACATTTTGATTTCGATTTTGATTTGATTTTATAAATTGGAAGGATTAAAAAATTAAGATTAAAATACTTTATTGCAATGCTGTAAAGTAAAAAAGGGAACAAAAAGTTACCATAAAAATGGTAAGCTATAGCATCAGTATAAACATTATAAGTAATTACTAATTACTATAAATTGTTTCTCCAAATGGAAAGTTTCTACTGCCACATATGGTCATATCATATCTAGTTTATAAGTATGTGTGTAATTGAAGTATCAAATAAACGTTTTACTTACTTACTTACTTACTATATCTGTAACGTCGGAATGGTTACGATTATATCATACATCCATAAGTATAAATATGAGTACTGTTATCTATCAATGCCTTGCCGATCCGAAAGACTTTACGTACAAGTATAAAGCCTGAAGTCTTTAGCGTATAAAGCCTCATATGCCGATCCGTATAACCGCGCAGACTAAGCTTAGAACTTAATTAACTCTACATTTAATAACCTGTACTCCACTACCGTTGGACTCAATATCCATTCACGACCTATCACAATATATCGCAGCTAAGCGTGGTATAAAATAAAATATAATTATTGCGAGATAAATCGGAACCTGCGGCCGAGCGAGCAAACCCGTGGGCGAGCGGTAGCACCCACGACCGAAGGACAATGTACCGTAAGAACACATTGTATACAGGGTCTTTCGTCTGTACAAGGATTTAATGGAAACTTTAGTTATAAGTTCACATAAAAATTAACTTTATGGATCATCATAGGAACGCAGAAAAAAATGACATTGGGTCACGAAAAAAGTGTTCTTTTGCGTCTAAACTGTATCAGGTATTCAGATATTATTGAAAGGCATTATGTCTAAATACTTACTGTCCATAGGCCGGAAGAGGTAGTGCTTGGACAGCTGTCACGTGATATCTGTCACCTTGGATCCATTAGCTGGATACATTGATAAATACTTGATGAATAGTACGACACTTTTATCCACTTTGATCCAGATAATATCATAAAGATAATATCAAAAATTAAAAATTTATGAATTTAGGTAAAATAATAGTTCTCTTAAATCCAGTAGATTCTACTGGATTTTTTGAACGCTTACATCAAATTTCAAGTTAAGAGAAAACTGTGATGATCGAGGAAAACTTGCAATAGACTGCAGAATATTTATTTCCCAAAATGGTTTTTTTAACGTTTAAGCGTCTAATGTAATTTTGATACGCATCCTGTATAGTACGGGTCCCCTGGCGTTTCCATTTCGCGTTTTATAGGGTACCGGGTAACACCTGATTATCTGTGCATTGTGGCTAGTTGCGCGCGCGCCGACCGCTCCTGCAACGCTGTTATAGCCGCCTAATGTAACCTGCTATAGCCGTTTAATAGTTTTATTACTGATCAGTTTTAGTTCTTTATTTATAGATGATTTATTGTAATATATATGGTATATTTTTTCATTTGCTGAAAAGCAACCCGTCGATGATTTTCATGAAACTGATCAAACTTGCCCAAGGAGCAGAGAAATCATACATCATTTTCCTACTGAACAACTTTTTTCTTTATATAAAACTGGACTTCTCATACAAAGTTGGCCGATTCGCTGACTGATTCGTAAGTAAAAAAATCAAAAATTTTGTATGGGGTCCTCGGAAAATATCCAGTATCATGAGTAGAAGTTCCCGTTTTTGTATCATTCTAAAACCCTCAACAAACGAACGCACAACAATCCAGCTTAAATAAACCGCCTATACAAAACCAGCTCTAACAAAATCACTTCTACAATCAGAGAATTTAGCATATCACGTGTTTTGTACAATCAAATTTAACCACGACAATTACTTGAGCCCTAAGCTCTAATAACCGAGTCATTGTCTAAATACCAACCGTTTTGTATGAGTAATGTAGTCATAATGGCCCCAAATGGACCATAAACGTGTATGGTACACGTTACTGTAATGATATGGGGCCGTTAAGGTGGAGTTTACGTCGTGTGTGCATAACAGGACTTGCTTGTTGGGTTTTTAAGCTGGATTTGTCAAGTGGTTAATATGCTTTAATAATAAATAATAGTATGAAACTAATTTGCTTGCCTTTTTTTTAATCTGACTAGATATACTTATTTTGTATTTTTACCCGACTTTCCTAGAAGGACGTAAATACATATTTTAAATACAATATTTATGTGTGTATGTCTGTTTGTTATGTAACGTCTACAGCCTAAACTGCTTGAAAGATTTTAAAATACATAGTTATATTGATTTCTATTGTAATTAGAATATGTACTTTACAAAACGGCGCTGTTTTGTAAAATCACTAGCGGTTTTGTAAAACAGCGGATTCTGCAATCCATCTGCGACATATATACGTCTATCGCTTGAGTGTCATAGTTTAAGCAGACAGAATTTACATTACTGTTTCTATTTTAATTTTTGAATAGTTTTACTTGGGTTTTTGTAAATAAATTACTAAGGTTCAAATAAAAGTAGAACCTCAGACGCTCCCAAACTTTTACGACAAAATTTTAAAGACTAGTGTATCACGATCCAGATATCTGCAATGACCACACAAATCAGCTGATTACCCCCACAGATCGCCACTTTACTGGGCCAAATAGCCCATACGCTCCACATGGTCTTATCTGCTATACGGTCACGACACAAGATCGCTAGATAACACTCTCGTTACACATACCGAAGAGATTCGTGACCACGCCACGTGTTTTAAAACTAAACCATAGAGATGCGAATGTAATCTTATTAGTACAGAGCGGACATTTTATTTCTGCCGTGGAAGGGAGACGTTGTGACTTAGCCTGTGTCTTGTGTCCGAAAAGTAACAGATACGGTAGAGGATATTCGTCTCCAATAGTTTGGTCACATAAGCCGCAAGATTTTGTAGTTAATACATGCCATGAAATACTTATTGAAGGCCTAAGTCTCATGAAGGCTAGCTTGACGTAGTCATTGTATAATGGGAGATAACGATCTCATTATGGAGGATGTTTCAAAATCAGAAAATGGGATCCATTTTATTGTTATAGTGTTGTTATTTCAGTGTTTTGTATTCGATTGTCATTTCCCTTTTCAGCTAGACATGATATTTATGGCAAAAAAGATCCCTTTCATAAAAATAATAGAAAAATAGTTACCTACCTATCCTTATCTTTTTAATGTTTTTTATATATTATTATGTATTTTGGTACAATAAAGAATATCATTAATTAATATTAAATTTTGTTGACTAATTGATATAAAATACAAATATTTTTTAGTTAATGATTTTTATAATAATTAGTTTTTTTGGCTACAGTATCTTGTACCCATCCTACCCTTAAAAAGGGGATCGTCGAGCAAAACAAACATCTTGTAGTTAGCTTTAACAAGTGACTTGTTAAATTGTGGCTTTTATTCATTAAACCATTTTCTCCAATAACCCAGAGTAAATCCGCAAAGTATCCTTTCCCATAAATTTTGATGAGAGTGTCTGTTCTGCTAATAAAAGTATTATTACTACGTTATACTATTCTGTGACTTAACTTTTCCTACATGCGGAACTGCGGAATATGGCGGTGATAATGATCGTAATGAGCTTGTTGTAAATTCTGGAACAAGTTGCTCTGATCTTGGGGTTTATTGCTAGTAAACACGAGTTTAAGACTTGGATGATAGCACTGTTAGTTAAATACTGACGGTGAATATGTTCATTTTGATTGCTTCTTTATATTTCTTGATGAAATGACATGAAAATGTTTTATTCGAAGTAGGTGGCAGTGTAGACTTTCTAACGTCATTTTTTATCTACATAGTACGAGGTTCCTACCACTCGGAACTCGCATGCTCTCCGTTTCGGGAAGTGTTTGCGGAGTAAGAAGAAAGGACAGGCCCAAAGAAACTCCCTCCAACCCTTTTTTTAAAACTCCTTATATTAACGCCTGATTCTCGATTTATATTTGTTCTATTACTTATTTTATCCTTCAAATAAGTTAAAAAAGTTACCGATTTTTATGTGTCGGTCTCAAAATAAGCTAATGATGCATTTTATGCAAGCATCTTTCTATCGGAGACGTCTAGGGGTGGGCTATTCGATTAACGAAGCCTTTTGGTGGATTTCATTGACATGTTACAATTTGAAGTATTTTATTTTCAGTTTATTTAAATCGACTTTTGTGAAAATAAATGCAATTTATACATGTTCTCTTTATTTGTTTCCTATGCAAGATAAGATATCTTTAGCTCTCTACTTTAAAGTGTCATAATTAAACATCTTAGAACGGACAAGTCAACTACCAACACACGAGATAACCTGGCATTACATGCGGCTTCCTCACACGCCTGTTGCACTGCCAATGAACGGTCATTAGAACCTCGACGTTTATTGGTAATTATAAATAAGACATGCTTGTTAGTAAACTGAAGGCTTCATATGCAGCGAAAGTAGTTATATAAGGTGCTACTTTATTAGTGCCCGATATTTTAGTCAGTGCTTCTACTCCTGATTCTGATCAACTTTCCCGAAGGAACCCATAGTCAAATCGAAAAAAAAAATTGTACTCTTCATACTAATTGATCAGCCGAGCGGCCAAATTAGTATGAAGAGCCCAAAAAATTTTTTGCATGGGAAGTCCAAAAATCTTTTTACGAATTGAGTATTGTATAGGTAACTTGGGAAAAGTTGTTCAGATTCATGAGTAGAAGCCAATGTTGAAAATTTTTGAGGTATTTCAGAAGGACCCTATATCTGCATCCCTTTCGAGCTTGAATTCTCTGTGATTCATAATAGAATAGATAACGTTGATTCATTGATAGAACACAATTCATTAGAACTGTTGGCCTTGATAATATAATATAACAGGATCAGTGATCACAATAGATCTACCCAGGTCACAATGATCCAATAGGGCCCTCCTTTGTGCCCTCTCTGTGCATGCGAGTTCGCCGCTAAGATCGGCTATGTTAGCCATATTAGGGCGCATGAACGCCATAACCCGGCCTAGGAGTAGTAAGCAGTCGCCATGGCCGAAATCGGCTGAGGATGGATGGAACTTTGCCTCCAAATAATAATAAGCCCTTGGAGGTCTGGCAAAGTTTAAGTAATGATCTAAGACGTGATCGCGACGTGTTTCATTGCCGAGTACCCGGCGCCGGGTACCCGGCTACCCGACTGATCGGACCTCCATTACCCGGTACATGTCTATTTTACGCACAGTTTTTTTTAGTTAATTAAGCAAAGCAGCAACATATAGTAATATCATATATAATTGAAAACTGCTTTTTAAGCCCATTCATTCGATACCCAACACGGCACCTTTTAAGTATTCTCTATTAGGTATGACTTTATGTCCTCTAGAAGGCGCCATATTGAATTTATTGTGACGTCACCTAGCCTATAACTAGCGGACAATTAAGACGCTTCTAATGATATCTCATTCGTTGGATCCTAATAAGCAGTTTAGAAGTTATGCGGGAACACGTGAACTTACATATTTGACACAATTATCGAGCGAATGGAAGCAAACCAGCAAACAACAACTAGTATTATATATATTTTTAAAATGTGCTCGTTAAGTCCTTTCATTTGATACAAAGTACCTTTTAAGAAAAAAAAAATTGTCATTACTTTATGTCCTCTAGAGGGCGCCATATTGAATTTATTGTGTCGTCACCTAGCCTATAACCAATGGACAATTAAGACGCTTCTAATGATATCTCATTCGTTAGATTCTAGTAAGCAGTTTAGAAGTTATGCGGGAACACGTGAACATACATATTTGACACAATTATCGAGCGAATGCAAGCAAACCAGCAAGCAACAGCTAGTAATATATATATTTTTAAAATGTGCTCGTTAAGTCCTTTCATTTGATACCCAACAAAGTACCTTTGAAGAAAAAAATTTTTTTTGGTCATGAATTTATGTCCTCTACCTCTAGAGGACATAAACACACACATATGGCGCCCTCGCGCCATATTGAATTTATTGTGACGTCACATAGCCTATAACCAGCGGGTAATTAAGACGCTTCTAATGACTCCTCATTTGTTGGATTCTGATAAGTAGTTTAGAAGTTATGCGGGAACAGATGAACATACATACATACATACATACATACCGGTCAAAATCATAACCCTCCTTTTTGCTTCGCCGTAGTCGGGTAACTATCCTACGATACGATACGATACGATACGATACGATACGATACGATACGATACGATACGATACGATACGATACGATACGATACGATACGATACGATACGATACGATACGATACGATACGATACGATACGATACGATACGATACGATACGATACGATACGATACGATACGATACGATACGATACGATACGATACGATACGATACGATACGATACGATACGATACGATACGATACGATACGATACGATACGATACGATACGATACGATACGATACGATACGATACGATACGATACGATACGATACGATACGATACGATACGATACGATACGATACGATACGATACGATACGATACGATACGATACGATACGATACGATACGATACGATACGATACGATACGATACGATACGATACGATACGATACGATACGATACGATACGATACGATACGAAACGATAGTATACGATACGATACGATACGACACGACACGACACGACACGACACGACACGACACGACACGACACGATCGACAACGCTGAACACGTTAAAAACCGACTTAATCTTTCCATACGTCACGACAGTGAAGGCCACTTCCAACTGTCGTCCTTCCCGGGACTGCCGTCAGTGCTACAGACACAGAGTCGCCAGAGCCCCCACTCCGACCACCCACGGCGCCCGAATCCCCTTAACGATACGATACGATACGATACGATTCGATACGATACGATACGATACGACACGACACGACACGACACGACACGACACGATCGACACGACACGACACGACACGACACGCCACGACACGACACGACACGACACGACACGACACGATACGATACGATACGATACGATACGATACGATACGATACGATACGATACGATACGATACGACACGACACGACACGACACGACACGACACGACACGACACGACACGACAGGACACGACACGACACGACACGACACGACACGACATGATCGACAACGCTGAACACGTTAAACCGACTTAATCTTTCCATACGTCACGACAGTGAAGGCCACTTCCAACTGTCGTCCTTCCCGGGACTGCCGTCAGTGCTACAGACACAGAGTCGCCAGAGCCCCCACTCCGACCACCCACGGCGCCCGAATCCCCTTAACGATACGATACGATACGATACGATTTGATACGATACGATACGATACGACACGACACGACACGACACGACACGACACGACACGACACGATCGACAACGCTGAACACGTTAAAAACCTACTTAATCTTTCCATACGTCACGACAGTGAAGGCCACTTCCAACTGTCGTCCTTCCCGGGACTGCCGTCAGTGCTACAGACACAGAGTCGCCAGAGCCCCCACTCCGACCACCCACGGCGCCCGAATCCCCTTAACGATACGATACGATACGATACGATTCGATACGATACGATACGATACGACACGACACGACACGACACGACACGACACGATCGAAACGACACGACACGACACGACACGACACGACACGACACGACACGACACGACACGACACGACACGACACGACACGACACGACACGACACGACACTATCATCAACGCTGAACAACCTTTTATTTTTATTTACTAATTTTCAGGGTTCGCATGATATATATCAATTGATATATATCGGATATATATCATGATATATATCAATTGATATTTATGCTTGATATATATCAATATTGATATTTATATTTTCCTAGCTTCTAAGAGCTGCTTATTACGAATGAATGTGCCAAATGCAAAGAATAAAGATATGATTATCACAATAACAAATAAATGAGTTTAGTTTAATTAACTATCTTCAAATTTGCAAAAATAAAATATACATTTTAGATTCAGTTATTTCAAAAAACATATCAGACTATAAAATTTGAATGTTATTTTAATAAAAATCTTCAAATTATCAAACATATACCTACATTTTAAATTAAGCTATTTCGAAAATCATGTATTAAAGTAAGAAATTGAAATTAGTAGATAAATATCAAAAATATCAAATATATCGAAAATATCGGATATATATCAAAAATATCTGATATTTTGATATTTATTATAAATATCGGATATTTTCGAACCCTGCTAATTTTGAGTTTTTATTATCTAATAAAATGTGTAATTAAGCAAAGCAGCAACATATAGTAATATCATATATAATTGAAAACTGCTTTTTAAGCCCATTCATTCGATACCCAACACGGCACCTTTTAAGTATTCTCTATTAGGTATGACTTTATGTCCTCTAGAAGGCGCCATATTGAATTTATTGTGACGTCACCTAGCCTATAACTAGCGGACAATTAAGACGCTTCTAATGATATCTCATTCGTTGGATCCTAATAAGCAGTTTAGAAGTTATGCGGGAACACGTGAACTTACATATTTGACACAATTATCGAGCGAATGGAAGCAAACCAGCAAACAACAACTAGTATTATATATATTTTTAAAATGTGCTCGTTAAGTCCTTTCATTTGATACAAAGTACCTTTTAAGAAAAAAAAAATTGTCATTACTTTATGTCCTCTAGAGGGCGCCATATTGAATTTATTGTGTCGTCACCTAGCCTATAACCAATGGACAATTAAGACGCTTCTAATGATATCTCATTCGTTAGATTCTAGTAAGCAGTTTAGAAGTTATGCGGGAACACGTGAACATACATATTTGACACAATTATCGAGCGAATGCAAGCAAACCAGCAAGCAACAGCTAGTAATATATATATTTTTAAAATGTGCTCGTTAAGTCCTTTCATTTGATACCCAACAAAGTACCTTTTAAGAAAAATTTTTTTTTGGTCATGAATTTATGTCCTCTAGAGGGCGCCATATTGAATTTATTGTGTCGTCACCTAGCTTATAACCAGTGGACAATTAAGACGCTTCTAATGATATCTTATTCGTTAGATTCTAGTAAGCAGTTTAGAAGTTATGCGGGAACACGTGAACATACATATTTGACACAATTATCGAGCGAATGCAAGCAAACCAGCAAGCAACAGCTAGTAATATATATATTTTTAAAATGTGCTCGTTAAGTCCTTTCATTTGATACCCAACAAAGTACCTTTGAAGAAAAAATTTTTTTTTGGTCATGAATTTATGTCCTCTACCTCTAGAGGACATAAACACACACATATGGCGCCCTCGCGCCATATTGAATTTATTGTGACGTCACATAGCCTATAACCAGCGGGTAATTAAGACGCTTCTAATGACTCCTCATTTGTTGGATTCTGATAAGTAGTTTAGAAGTTATGCGGGAACAGATGAACATACATACATACATACATACATACATACCGGTCAAAATCATAACCCTCCTTTTTGCTTCGCCGTAGTCGGGTAACTATCCTACGATACGATACGATACGATACGATACGATACGATACGATACGATACGATACGATACGATACGATACGATACGATACGATACGATACGATACGATACGATACGATACGATACGATACGATACGATACGATACGATACGATACGATACGATACGATACGATACGATACGATACGATACGATACGATACGATACGATACGATACGATACGATACGATACGATACGATACGATACGATACGATACGATACGATACGATACGATACGATACGATACGATACGATACGATACGATACGATACGATACGATACGATACGATACGATACGATACGATACGATACGATACGATACGATACGATACGATACGATACGATACGATACGATACGATACGATACGATACGATACGATACGATACGATACGATACGATACGATACGATACGATACGATACGACACGACACGACACGACACGACAACGCTGAACACGTTAAAAACCGACTTAATCTTTCCATACGTCACGACAGTGAAGGCCACTTCCAACTGTCGTCCTTCCCGGGACTGCCGTCAGTGCTACAGACACAGAGTCGCCAGAGCCCCCACTCCGACCACCCACGGCGCCCGAATCCCCTTAACGATACGATACGATACGATACGATTCGATACGATACGATACGATACGATACGATACGATACGATACGATACGACACGACACGACACGACACGACACGACACGACACGACACGACACGACACGACACGATACGACACGACACGACACGACACGATCGACAACGCTGAACAACCTTTTATTTTTATTTACTAATTTTGAGTTTTTATTATCTAATAAAATGTGTGCAGTACCGCTTAAAAACTTATTTAATTTATTTATTACACTGTACTTAGTTACTATTAGGGGGTGCAGAACCGGACCTCTTTAGTAAGAACCGGTTCTTCGGTTCCGATAGCTACTTGGAACCGGGTACCCGGTTCTTTCGGTTCTTCTAAGATTTTTTTTGACACGATTTTACGTAAAAGACAGAAGGTTAAAAAACGCAAAATATGTATAATTTCCTTTTTTGTATTGGAACAACTTAAGTAATAATTATTATTATCATCATCAGCCGAATGACGTCCACTGTTTAACAAAGGCTTCCCCCAAGGATTTCCACGCTGACCGGTCTTGCAATGCCCGCATTCAACGCTTTCCCGCGACCTTTGCTAGGTTATCGGTCCACCGAGTAAGAGGCCTGCCCACCCTATACCTCTTCCGGTGCGCGGTCGCCACTCGAGAACTTTAATGCCCCAACGACTCTACGAGCCATGTGCCCCACCCAGTGCCAATTCAGTTTAGCGATTCTGTGAGCTATATCGGTTACTTTAATTCTCCTACGTATCTCCTCATTTCTGATTCGATCACGTAGGGAACCTACAAGCACAGCACGCTCCATTACCCTTTAGACTCTGGGTGACCTTGAGCCTTCGTATAAGGCCCATAGTAAGTGACCATGTCTCAATTCCATATGTCATCACTGGCAAAACACATAGAGGTCAAAGACCGTAATCTTGAGATACTGCGGTATTTTGGATGTGAAGATATTGCGGATCTTCCCGAACGCCGCTACTCAGCCGTGTTGGATTCGGTGGTTGATTTCTTTCTTGAGGTTGGACCTAACTAGCTGGCCTGTTTCTCCCAGATATTTATTTGTCAACAACTTCAAGTGAAGAGTCTCCGACCTTCCGAGGAGTGGATGTGATACGGACATTTGACATAATTTTAGTCTTGTCCATGTTCATTTTAGGACCCACTTGTTGGAAGAGTCCATCGAGCATTATGTCTAGGTCTTCCAAGATCTCTGCCACAACTACGATATCGTCAGTGAATCGAAGGCGAGGTGATGTAATCGCCGTTGATGTTAATATCGAGTCCTCTCCAGTCCATAAGCTTCCAAACATCTTCCAGGCCAGCAGTGAACGGTTTCGAAGATATTCGGTCGATTCGATATTCGATACGTCTCCCTGTCTCAACCCTCGCTGCAACCGGATTGGTTTCGAATTCTTTTCCTGGAGGTGGATCGACATGGTGACGTTTTCATACAAATATTTTAGCACTTCGATATATCGATAATCGATTTGGCACCGTTGGAGAGACTGTAACTATACTCTTAGGTCTTCTGTATAATCTGTCTCAACGTATGAGTGTGGTCTATGTTACTGAAGCCTTTTTTGAAACCGCCTTGTTCAGGAGGCCAGAAGTCGTCTAACCTGCGTGCGAGATGATTTGTAATGACTCTCAAAAATAGCTTGTAGACATGGCTCAGAAGTGAGATGGGTCTATATTTATTCAGCAGGTTCTTGTCACGCTTTTTGAAGAAGAGCACCACCACTTTCCTGTATCATGCCATAGACGTTTGTCCCTCGGACATATCGTAATTTAAAAGCTTCTGAAGAACTTGAAGTACCGGTTTTCCACCTGCTTTTAAAAGCTCAGTCGTGCCATTCCATCTTCACCCGGTGCCTTGTTGTTCTTAAGCTGTTTGAGAGCCATTCTAATTTCATACAAGCTGATGTCCGGGATATCTTTGGTTTAGTGTCTACTTAATTTGGCTCTTGGGTCTTTAGCCAGATTACTGAAGGGTAAGCGTGTGGTCGTGTATAATTGTCCGTAGAACTTCTCAACCTCCTCCAACAGCTCAGGCTTGGAAGACAAGATTCTGCCATCCTCAGTCTTAAGCTTTATCAGTTGGCAATCAGATCCATTGCCAATTCTTTTGAGCCTTCTTTACTGCGCATGAATCTCCTCTTTTATACGATTAGTATTGGCGTATATCGCGAGACACAGACTTGGAGAGATCTATGTTTTTAGTTGTCAATACTGAGAAGCATCTTCAGAGGATTTCAGAATCAGGCTCCCTCTTTCCTCCATGAGCTTGCTGGTGAAGTCCAAGATCCGAGATGTTCTTTTTTGAACGGCTGGTTTTACTGCGCATGAATCTTCTCTTTTATACGATTAGTATTAAATTGGCGTATATCGCGAGACACAGACTTGGAGAGATCTATCTTTTTAGTCGTCGATACTGAGAAGCATCTTCAGAGGTTTTCAGAATCAGGCTCCCTCTTGCCTCCATGAGCTTGCTGGTGAAGTCCAAGATCCAAGATGTTCTTTTTTGAATGGCTGGTTTTGAAAGCATTATTTTCCGGTTTTAACTAAATGGCGAAAGAAATGATCATAAAATGATCATATGCTGCTTAAAACCTTGAAGAACCGAAAGAACCGGTTCTTATGATTTGTAGAACCGGTTTTTATTTTATTACACAGAACCGGGTTTTCCCGGTTTTTTCGGAACCGGGAAAAACCGGTTCCATGCCCTAGTTACTATATTATTTCGGAGTTTGATAGATTTCTTAATCTTTCTAATTCCTCAAGAGATCGGGAGTCATGAGGATTTTTCAGCAATTTATTAGGATCCAAGGAGCAAATGAATAATCCATCTAAACATCTGACTCTCCTGAGGGCCACATAGGCCTGTCCCTTATATTATATGGGAGTTTTAGCCAGTTATTAACTGTTACCGCCTTCACCGCGTGGAGGTACTCCCAGCTTATAACATTATTTACACGACACGACACGACACGACACGACACGACACGACACGACCCGACACGACCCGACCCGACCCGACCCGACCCGACCCGACCCGACCCGACACGATCCGACCCGACCCGACCCGACCCGACACGACACGACACGACACGATCGACAACGCTGAACAACCTTGCCGTAAGAATCGGTGACTACCTACCATTATACTCTAATATATCGAATATGTTTCGGGTGGGTCACTAAATTATTAAGATTCACAACTGGAGCCGGTAGTTCGGACAGAACAGTGTCTATCGGGTACGCTATCAGGTGGCATACGACCACGGCTTTTATCAGAACATCACAATGTATATTTATTAATTAACTATAATGTATATGTAAGTTGTCAATTATTAGATGATAAATATTGAATATAATTTGTAGATAACAAAAATTTCAGACAAGAAAATTTTCTTGTTTCATACTTTTCAGAGCGCAAGTTTTCCGTAGTCGGGTTTTAGTTTTTTAAACTTTTTATTTTTATTTACTAATTTTGAGTTTTTATTATCTAATAAAATGTGTGCAGTACCGCTTAAAAACTTATTTAATTTATTTATTACACTGTACTTACTATATTATTTCGGAGTTTGATAGATTTCTTAATCTTTCTAATTCCTCAAGAGATCGGGAGTCATGAGGATTTTTCAGCAATTTATTAGGATCCTTGGAGCAAATGAATAATCCATCTAAACATCTGACTCTCCTGAGGGCCACATAGGCCTGTCCCTTATATTATATGGGAGTTTTAGCCAGTTATTAACTGTTACCGCCTTCACCGCGTGGAGGTACTCCCAGCTTATAACATTATTTAATTTTACGCTAATCATGTACCGGGTACCCGATTTGGATCCGGTACCCGGCGGATCCGGCACTTTTTTAAGGATCCGGCTGGGTACCGGGTAATGGCGCCGGGTACCCGGCTCCGCCGGGTAATTACGTAGTTATTAAAAACACGTTATTTTGAAGTTAAAAGTATAGGTACATTTATGTAACTGTTGTTCATATTTCAATATTATTTATTATTGAAGGTTTATAGTGTAAGTTATGGTGTAAGAGATTTTTAGCTTGATCAGGATTTTTTCGGCTTCTTTTTATTCGTAGACGTTACCTGCTTTCGAAAAGACGCTCGTTGTATACAGAGATACTGGATGGGGAAAGATAGCGAGCCGCCCGCCAGGTTACGCAGTATATAGGATTGTGATCTCTATTTTTAATCGACTTCAAAAAAAGGAAGAGGTTCTCAATTCGTCGGAATCTTTTTTTTATTGTTTTTTATTTTTTATGTATGTTCACCGATTACTCGAAGACGCCTGAACCGATTTGAAAAATTCTTTTTTTGTTTAAAAGGGTATACTTCACAGGTAGTCCCATATAAATTTTATCGAAATCAATTCAGCGGTTTTTGAGAAAATCAACAAAAACATAGCAAAATTGGAGTTATTGCGATTGGAGTCTGTTGTTTTTAACGTATTCAGCGTGGTCAATTATCTGCCCACCACATAAATATACAGGGTTATGAAATATCTGAACAATTTTACACCACGGTTCTACTCATGAAACTGAACAACTTACCCTATACTAAATTACCAAAAAAGTTTTTGGAGTCCTCATACTAATTGATTAACTGAACCGACAATTTTGTATGGGAAGTCCAAAAATCTTTTTACGAATTGAGTATTGTATAGGTAACTTGGGAAAAGTTGTTCAGATTCATGAGTAGAAGCCAATGTTGAAAATTTTTGAGGTATTTCAGAAGGACCCTATATCTGCATCCCTTTCGAGTTTGAATTCTCTGTGATTCATAATAGAATAGATAACGTTGATTCATTGATAGAACACAATTCATTAGAACTATTGGCCTTGAGAATATAATATAACAGGATCAGTGATCACAATAGATCTACCCAGGTCACAATGATCCAATAGGGCCCTCCTTTGTGCCCTCTCTGTGCACGCGAGTTCGCCGCTAAGATCGGCTATGTTAGCCATATTAGGGCGCATGAACGCCATAACCCGGCCTAGGAGTAGTAAGCAGTCGCCATGGCCGAAATCGGCTGAGGATGGATGGAACTTTGCCTCCAAATAATAATAAGCCCTTGGAGGTCTGGCAAAGTTTAAGTAATGATCTAAGACGTGATCGCGACGTGTTTCATTGCCGAGTACCCGGCGCCGGGTACCCGGCTACCCGACTGATCGGACCTCCATTACCCGGTACATGTCTATTTTACGCACAGTTTTTTTTTAGTTAATTAAGCAAAGCAGCAACATATAGTAATATCATATATAATTGAAAACTGCTTTTTAAGCCCATTCATTCGATACCCAACACGGCACCTTTTAAGTATTCTCTATTAGGTATGACTTTATGTCCTCTAGAAGGCGCCATATTGAATTTATTGTGACGTCACCTAGCCTATAACTAGCGGACAATTAAGACGCTTCTAATGATATCTCATTCGTTGGATCCTAATAAGCAGTTTAGAAGTTATGCGGGAACACGTGAACTTACATATTTGACACAATTATCGAGCGAATGCAAGCAAACCAGCAAACAACAACTAGTATTATATATATTTTTAAAATGTGCTCGTTAAGTCCTTTCATTTGATACAAAGTACCTTTTAAGAAAAAAAAATTGTCATTACTTTATGTCCTCTAGAGGGCGCCATATTGAATTTATTGTGTCGTCACCTAGCTTATAACCAGTGGACAATTAAGACGCTTCTAATGATATCTTATTCGTTAGATTCTAGTAAGCAGTTTAGAAGTTATGCGGGAACACGTGAACATACATATTTGACACAATTATCGAGCGAATGCAAGCAAACCAGCAAGCAACAGCTAGTAATATATATATATTTTTAAAATGTGCTCGTTAAGTCCTTTCATTTGATACCCAACAAAGTACCTTTGAAGAAAATATTTTTTTTTGGTCATGAATTTATGTCCTCTAGAGGGCGCCATATTGAATTTATTGTGACGTCACATAGCCTATAACCAGCGGGTAATTAAGACGCTTCTAATGACTCCTCATTTGTTAGATTCTGATAAGTAGTTTAGAAGTTATGCGGGAACAGATGAACATACATACATACATACATACATACCGGTCAAAATCATAACCCTCCTTTTTGCTTCGCCGTAGTCGGGTAAAAATAAGACAAGAAGGCCCTTGTCTTATGACGGCAGAACCGTATTCTCCATACCCCGCTATCTGAATCTCGAACCTAAATTATCTCGATAGTTTCTACTGGGACTCGTGTAAAACTACCGAAATATGAGTGAAGTATCTAATAATTGACATTCTTTACAAACGAAACAATTAAGAATTATGTTTGTATAATAATATAAAAACCATAGACATAGATACATATTTTAGAGACCATTTGGTCAGTGAAAAATGATGAAGTAATACTTACGTCAACAAAGAAAACAAACATTGAATGCCTAAAAAACAGATCAAGTAGTTTTATTTTGATCGTCTACTCCTAGACTTCAGCCAAACACAGCAGTTATTAACCTTTGGCGCTTTTTTAACACAATTTTTTTTTCATAATGCGACGAATAGCTTTACATACACATATTTTTTATTGACTGTAAATTCTCTAACGCTGCGAATAGTAACTAAAACAAGTTTTTTATTGACAAAACTTGCTATATCGGCATATAGCTGATATAGTTGATATCTGTATATCAATTCTCTCGCTCAGGTGCTGCTGAACAGATTACTAAAGCTACTAACAAGAGGTAGCAAACCTTTTATAACAATTTCAAATGCAGCCTCAATTGTCCTGAGCTCTAAACAAGGTTTAAGCGCGCGCGCAACCGACGACTCGACGTTGCCACTTGGCACACATTCGCTCCCTTTATTAGCAAGTCCGATATGCGAAAGCGATACTCTGACCACATAAGTGGAACTTTGTATCGTGCGCACCGTTTCATTTTATCACCCAGATATTATTGTAGATACTGCGTTTAATAGAATGTTAGAATTGCAACGCGATAAACCGTTATGGGGCGCATAAAATGTCTTGACGTAATCAAAGGAGAGTTTCATATATTTGTTAGACATATCGGCCATTTCGTAGGATTATTATGCTTTATATTTGCATATGGGGGTATGCATTGAAGTTTTATACGTTAAGTTGTAATCTTAGATTCTCTTTGAACTATTTAAGCGGTTTCATTCAAGGACGTGCCAATAACTTTTTGATGTGTTATTTAATTTACATTATTGCTTTGTTATCCACTGATCCTTAATTAATTGCTTGTCTATTCATCATCATCATCATCATCATCACCTGTTCCATGCCGGTTTCGGCAACGGCGACTGCTCCTTTTAGTTATGAGGGCTTCGCAGATTTGCCCTCAAGTGGGCCCTCATTGAGGGCCCACTTGAGGGCGCCCTCTAGAGGACATAAATTCATGACCAAAAAAAAATTTGTCGCCCCTCAAGCGGCTACAATAGCCAATCTATTGCATGCTTTTCATGCTTGTCTATTACATACCATATAAAAAGCGTATTATAGAGGGTCCTTCTAAAATACCTGAAAAAAATACAGTGGCGTCTACCTATGAAACTGAGCAACTTTCTCTAAGAAACCTATTCTCAATTAGCAAATAAAATTGGATTTCCCATACAGAATTGGTTGATTAATTGATCAGTTAGTATTCAAAGGACCCTATATAATAAATAAACATAAAATTAGCAGGTTAAAGAGGTGATACCTAAATATGTGCATATTTAAAAATGGAGACATAAAGTCATCTTCTAAAAACTGCGCGCCAAAAGTAATGGTAGATGGTCCAGTACCTGTTGTAATTATAATAGATTTAGATGTATGAGAAGATCACATTGAAATCAAGGGATCATGTTTATGTTAATGGTGGTAGACCAGCCACACATACGAAGTGACCTTACATCCTCAATAGGAATGCTCCACTTAGTCCTTTATCACGAGGCAAAGTAACGAACTAAGGTAAAAATACAGAGAAAAGTGTTATTTGTTTTGTTCCCGAAAGGAGCTTACACAATCCAAAGACTGAAAATTAGAAAATTATTTAAAAAAAAATTGGTCAACTTTATTTTTATGGCCTTTGTTTAGCAGTGGATGTCTTTTGGCTGATGATGAATTTTTATGGATTAACTTTTTACGGAAAGTACTAAAATGTTTGCTCCTATTGTATTCCTAGGAAGTTATTTAGCTTCAAGTAACCAAACTGAACGAAACGATTGAAATAAGAACTATAAATAGGATAAACGACACACAATTAATAGGTATAACTAACTATATTAAAACATCACATGTAATCGTAATTTCCGATAAATTCACCAAGAATTAAGCACCCCATTCCATCCCGGATTTTCATTAAGATTGAAAATAGCCATTGATTAGAAGCTGGCGGTAGATCAATAAGGAGATAAGAACATATGCAGATCTGCCGACGCCTGCGCCCCTACCAAATAGGGGGGGGGATTGTCGGCAACAACCTATCTTGTATGTGGGAACTGTCAATCTAAAGATTGAATCTCGTTCGTTAGAAAACAAGTATTCCGTATTCTGCATAATTGTACCACATAGGGTATGCGTTTGAGATTGATTGATAGGCTTTCGCGTATAAGAGTAATGTGTGAAGGGAAATCTATTGGAAGTAATAAAAGTTGGAAATTGCTATAAATATATTATACTCGCTTGCTTTGCATGTAGGTTCTCAATATGCAAATACAATAGACAGTTAATACTAGAGATAATATTACACTAGTAATGGATTAACCTTCTGATGCTCAATAATATAATTGTGTGATTTTCATCTACTCTGGAAATAAAGCAATTTTACGCAACGTAGGTTAATTTAAGCTCTCATACCTTTAGGCAGTAGACTCCTAGTAATTTGTGCTAGCTCCCTTTACAGTATTTTACAAAATTCGATTCAGTTCAACGAATTTAAATGATGACGAATTGAAATGAAAATGATTTTTCAGTTAGGGATTTCGTTTGGTGTTTATGAAATGGTCTGACCATTTCATTTCATGATGTGCTACGGATCGTGAGAACTATGACATCTTTTTGTGAAGTCATCTGGTCTTTTCACTAATTTCGTATCTCTGGTGGCTTGACTGCACTACTTGACAGGAAACAGCTGATCAATCTATAAGTAACGATGTTTTTTTGCGAAATTACTATGGGTCTCATAGGGAAGGCTCACTATGAGTAAAAGCCCATGTATGTCCTATGCCCAGTACACCATGAAAACTATAATAATGTACTTTAGATATCTCTCCATATTAATTACTGGAACTACTACTAATAGTCTTCCACTTGATCACACAGTTTACAAATTGAAATCCAATGAAAAAAACTGCAGTGACAATAATAATTGTGCAACAAGACTTCCCTGTCACGGTTTTTTGTCTTGCTTCCTCCTACCGCCTCATTACAGTAATGACGATCGGTCGGACAATCAAACCGGGCACTGGTCTGAAACAGTGAACGCCAAGGATATGCAAAAAGCATTTCATGTAATGAATAATGGTGCAGTTTTTACTAACGTCAAGTCCCGCAGATTTTATTCTTAAACCCCTTAAGAAATCTCTAAATAACAAACATCACATAGACTCGAAATTCAGTGCGTCGATGTTCTTTAAGAATGAAAAAAAAACAATCGATTTTCCCCGATATTAACAGATGGCACGGGTTGGTTGCCGGGACTTCTACCGAGCACACGTCTGCTGAGTATTTTTTTTAATTATTTCCGTTTTAGAGTAGTCTCAACGTTATTTTTGTGATGGGGAAATAGCTGTGATTCCAATTCAGTGAAAAGCGGTCATAAGAAGAGGATTAACTCGGGAGACAGCTCTGTTTTCCTAGTTCCAGCAGCAAACCACCACGTGGAGCGTCTTTAAGCGCCCATCACCCTTAGAGCCGCGTCTTTCACTTGACATTGGCGTTTCGCCATTTTTTTTCATTGAAGATTCTCCCATTTTTCACTTGACATTGGCAAAATCACTCCTTAAATGAGATGTGGAATGCCAAATAAAAAAAATAGAAAACAGATGGCACTGAATGGCTCCATACAGACATAGACCGCGCTATAGACGTTTCTTCGAACTATTTTAACAAAATCAGCTAAAATTATTTAGGGCGTATCAACTGAACAACGTTCCCCTAGGAATCAAAAGGAGATTCGCAAATTAATTTTTAACTTTCATACCAATTTCGAAGATCACAGCTGATCGGCTTGTTAGAATTTATATTTTTCACGATTTAAATATAGGTTTATTGGAGAAAGTTTTTCTGTTATATTGGATGCCCAGATTCTCCAGCGAATTTTGTTAAACCATACGTATGACTCAAACCAAGCACACCCACTCATACAAATGAGAACTACCAAAGTCAATACACTGCCTACACCATTTCCCTTAGATCTACCTCATTACCTTACATCACCTTGCTTAACTTACTCTTGTCAAAACAAAACACAATCGAGACAAAAGCGGACAGTCAGTCACATTGAGCACGAAACAGGAGACCGTACCCCCCCATATTTCCAGCATAACGATGTTTCTGGACTTCTACTCGCATTGGCCTGCCATTCACATATCCAAGATACTAATTAAGTCAGCGAGAGCTGTGTCTCTGACAATTCGACTCCATATGCAAGCGACATGGACAGCTAGAGTTGGTTGAGCTATGATCGCCTTTGGTAGATGAAGAGAGAGGAGTCTTAAGGTTTTGGTTGTTGGTTTAGGGTTGGCAACTTCGATAATTCTTACAGAATACTTTATTTTGTGATACAAATATACTTATTTTCAACAGTTACGGTAAGAAATATGTTATAGATCGCACTGTATGTTAAAAACGTAGTACAGTATCAACGTGAATGTGTATCTAACATAGTTGTAGTTCAGATGTGGTTAAGTAAAGGATAGTACAAGAATGTACTGTATAAATCCCAGAAATAAAGTTAAGTGATAAGTCAATTCCAGAGAAAAAGGAATCCACAAAATGAAACTTTTAACTAAGATTTCTTTCAGGAAAATTGTCAATAACGAAAAAAACCCTTTCAAAAAGACCTACAGATAATTTTTTTAAACTTCAATAATACCTGTATTTTTGACAGCCCTATTAAACACCAAAAGCGCGCCGCACTCATAGATCTACGCCTATTCAGACGCGTTCAAATCCAGAACACAGTGGCGCTGCCATAGAGGGAACAATAGTGCACCAATGACAATCGCCGCTGTGCTGCGTGCGCACTCATTATGTGTCGTGTCTGCGTGTGCGCATGGAAAGGTACAGGGTACTTTGATCGGTTTTTCAGTAAAACTGCTAAGTCTTGTTCGTCAGTTTTTAGTATTAGAAAATGACAGTTCATTTCACAAAGTTTTTGTCATTTATTGCTTCTAAAATGGTCAGGTCTCTCCTGGTGGTGGACTTAGTATCACATTCTGTTTTTAATCCCGATGGGATATCATCATAGGCTGTAGTATACCACCTGAATATTGTATAAACTTAAGACTGTACGATTTTTTTTATTCTTCAGTGTTCTAACGACGAGATTAGGTAGATAAAAAATTTTCTTCGAAAAGTGTTCCTTGCTAACTACTTCGAATAAAATATTTTTATTTAATTCACTTCAAAGAGTTTTTCTAAGTAATTATACAGGGTGTTAAAAAAGTGCGTTTGACATTACGCTGAAACAAGTATAGAATACAGGAAAAATATTGAAAAAATCCGAACTTCAATTTTTTTCAGTTTTTAGGGAACCTGAAAAAAATAGTATTTCGGACTTTTCCAATATTTTTCCTGTATTCCATACTTGATTTTGAGTAATCCCTTTAAATTTCAAACGCACTTTTTTAACATCCTATATAAATAGCACTCATTTTTTAAAATAATAAAATATACGGTATCTATTTCGAAAATGCACATTTTTACTAAGATTACGCTTTTTATTTATGTATTTGTCGTGACCTAATCGTAGAACTGGCCATATCGTCGAAGAGCTTAAAAAAAAATAGATATAGGAGCCCGCCTCTGTTTCGTCGAAACTGCTCGCGATATGCCCAATCATTTCACGATAAAACCCTAAAATATCATACGATTGGGCTAGTTTCTAAGTTTGAATTTTACGTTTATTATTTAATGGCTTTATTATTATGTATTTAATTACACAAGACACTAATAGAACAAACAATACAATAGTAATTACATAAACAAACACAGATCAACCCCCAAACGCCGTGTATCAAGGCGTAACAATAGACGGTATATTAATTAACGCACAACGCACCGGGCTTGGGCAAAGTTGCGTGTACAGTATAGACAAAGACTGTATTCTATACATGAACAGGTACAGGGTGCTGTTTTTAAATATAAACTGAAGACGTACTTTTTATTTCACTTCTTCTGGGTTCGTATAAGAATGCGTTCCTTATGAAACCGGTACATACTCCTCTTTTTCAGTATAATTTTCCAAAACAGATGTAGGTTCCCATTCATTATTATATTTAATCAAGCCACTATTCGTTCACCAGTTTTCATTCGAATCTACGCTGCTTTTTTATTTGGAATAGCTAAAATAATCGATTAATAAAAGGCAGATTTTCAAGTTCAGAATATACTTAGTGTCAAATAAAACAAACGAACTGTCTCCAAGTAATTGAAATTCTGTATCAGCAGAGCAGCCTGTACTGTCGAATAATAAAGAATCAATAAAGCTAAAACCGTGTTAAATCAACATTGGGCGAGCAAAGACAAGAAACGAATCCGGGAATTTATAGTCGCGTTTAAATAGAGCTCTGTGACGGTAGAGGTGACATGTATTAATGAGAGCAATTTCTGAAATTAATAATAATAGGTACTTAACTTCGTTGAAGTAGCTACGTTAATTGTTTACTACTGGTAGCATCAGTATCTTCAGCCAAATATCAATGGTAAAATTACCATGATAAGCGGAAAGACGCTTGAAAAAATAAGCTTTTTACAAAAATAGTTTATTTGAAGTGTTACTTCTAAACTGCGGTCTGTTTATTTACTTACTATAAATATATTTTGTAATTATCAATGTAAAACTCTTATAGCCAAAAAACTTAAAGTGGACGGAACTTTTTTTCTGTTATTCCACAAATATTTCCATTATTATAAGCCAATTCGGTTATAAGCTTTACATCGATGAAGCATTAACACCATACATTTATACTAACTAATGTTAGTTAAATCATATTAAAATGTACATTTACTATGAAATATCCTACTCTATCAATTCCTAAGTCTGTGTCTGCAGGCCTAATTTTATTAGGGACACGCCCGCACCCGAAAAGGCGCGAAACACACGCGATATAAAAAATGGCGGCGCGCGATGTGAATGCGTGAATTATTGTCTTTGAGCAGAAATAATGCACCTTCGGAAAATAATATGAGCGCCGGCGCCACCCGCTTGCCTGCTGTGCTTGAAAAATGATAAGAAAAGAAGCTTTGTTGGAACTTTGCATTGTGTTTTCAGATGGGAGATTCGCCATCTCTGTGGAGGAAGATATGTTAAAACAGGTGCTAACGATATAAGGTTTCATCGAGCTTCTTTGTCTAAAACACGCAAATATCGTACATTTTTTTAAGAAAACTAACTAAAAAGGCGAATGGGTAATTTTGTATGGGCACCGTACCCAATGCACGGTAGCATTATGAACTATGTTGGTCTTAGTAACCCTCATAGAGTAGTTAAATTATCCTAAGATAGGAGACCTGAGACTTGGAAAGAAAAATATGTTTGTTGAAAGATGAACTGATTTGCGTAATAATTAAATATTTGTTCTACGCACTTTATGTACACTGGCCCACAGAGATATCTGAACCCCTACTAAAGCTATTCGTGATATATGGTGTATTACGGAGAGGTTCAGATATCTTTGTGGCTGTCTATACAATACGAGAAACTAGATTTTTTCTCCAATTGAATTTAGACAAGCGCTCTTAGGATAAATTAAGCTAGTTCATTAGGGCAACTCATACCGACATATTTCATAATGGTTCAAATCACTTTGTGTTTACGCTTTTACCCCTTGTCCTTTAACTAGATACAATTACACTGGAATTACATTAAAACGTCATTCAACATCTGACAAATACTGACCTCCCCCCAAATCTCTTTCTCGCAATACTATCGAGATTTGATGAGAAAACGTCACCGTAGCACATTCAGCTTCTATGACGAACTGACGGACAATCAGGTGACATACAGTTCCTACCAATAGTGGCTAAATTAAAATATCATCAAAAATTATATCACTAATGCTGAATTAGCAAATCGATCGTTAGATTGTCAATTTCTGTATGGAGAGTTTTCTTTACCGTTATTTTGATTAGTAGAACAAAAGCTGTCAAAGTCTGGATATGCACGTACACCATTTAGAAAAAACACCTTTTATATGGATTTTATATACAGGATGTTAAAAAAGTGCGTTTGAAATTTAAAGGGGTTACTCAGAATCAACTATAGAGTAGAGGAAAATATAAAAAAACGGATCTTCAATTTTTTCCTCTGTTTCTCATACTAAATCTGAATAGTGAAATTTCAAACGCACTTTTTTTAATACCCTATATGGGTATCCCATCTGCAACAAACATCGCTTCTGTATATTTCTTAGCTTTAAACGGAGACAAATGAGTTTTCTTCTGTCGTCTCGCGTCGAATGTCGTTACGCTACTTAGTGTTACCAGCGCTAGAGTTATAGTCGCTAGACGGCAACCGGGTACTGAGTAATCGAAGTATTACATCAGTCGCGGCACTTGACGTATAGTATTTGGTGACGTCTTTTATGACATATTTTAGTTGGTATCAGGTTTTTATTTCTAGTAAATTGTAGCGAAGTAATTGGGAAACTAAATCTGATAGAAAATATACGCTTATTATTAGGGTTTATCTCTAAAAATAGGGAATAAATCTATAAAAGAGTTTGAAATTCAACTCAATCACGATAATTTTTTTTTCGTTTCCTTAGCAGGCTTTTTTATAATTTGACTGACCCGTCCAATCAGAAGTGGTGATCGTTGATACTAATTTGACAAATGAGGTTCCTAATGGACTCTGTTAAGTGGGGCCTGATGGAAACATACCCAAATAGCAAAAACCTATAAAATATACCTAGATATATTGGGTCTAGAAAACTAACTTATCTTACTAAACTGATTTGCAAAGTTTAACTAATCTCCTAGTTTACTTTGTCAATAAATCCTTCGTTTAAAATTTTGCCATTTTCTTTAGTTTCACGCAGTATAAAATCATTACTTGCACATGGAACATATCGATACTTCTGGGCTCAAAGGGCGTATACGCCTAAGGTCTATTTAGCGTTGATGCCCTTTGAGCCCAGAAGTATCGATATCAAATGCAAAAAAAAACCTTGCAAGAACATATTTCCCTGCCATACTTCTCTCCTTGCCGTACAGGGAGAAACTATAAATACATCCTTCGAGTAGTGTAGTGCCTCATTAGGGAAGCTCCTGCGACGGCTGCGTCATTAAATATGTAAATAGTCCTCAGAAAATAGTCGGAATACGCAGCATCTATTCAACGGACGCGAGACGTGACGTCGCGGCGCCTTGAGTCTAGATACCAGCTGGAACTAGAAACTATATGGGAAACTATATAAGTCAAGCGTGGGTTAATTGTATGATCAAAGTTTAATTTCTCTATCTTATTTTTCTGTGCAGGTAAAAACAATTTTCTTTGTATTGGAAATATGTTCTCTCTCATATAAGAATATACAGGTTCTATCACATGAAACGTAGAAGTGATAAATTTAAAAAAAAGATGTGAATGCCTAAAAAAGCATTTTAAGAAATTGCTACAACGTCGAGATTGACGTTAAGACTCAGTAAGCATGATGCCTAGATTTCGAGTATAAAAAGTATAGATATATTGGCTGGTAGGGGGGCTTAAAATAATAAGTTCGTATCTCGCACCACAGAAAAAAATGGTGTGTTGCGTATTTGGCATTATGTCACAAAAGAAACAATTAAATAATAGCTTCTTGATAAGCTGAAGTTTACTGCACTAAGTAATTTAACTGAATCTGAGAAAAGCATGAGAAAGATTTTTGGACGCAAATATTTTAAGTGAGGCCTTCCTGTG
Organism: Coleophora deauratella; assembly: GCA_958295455.1. Lineage (NCBI taxonomy): Eukaryota > Metazoa > Arthropoda > Insecta > Lepidoptera > Coleophoridae > Coleophora > Coleophora deauratella. The sequence continues at coordinate 4,452,768 of OY282406.1, forward strand.
ACTTTTCTAATGAAATAATTTAATTCGAGTTGACCGTTAGCTTTACACCATAGTAATTTTCCGATAAAAACTTCCTTTCTACATATGCAGGATACCCATTCGTATAATTCTGCCGTTTCCTCCGCGATAAACAGATGTAAGAGTGTTATTAATTCTAACAGCGCTTGCCTTTAATTAGCTGATAAGTTAAATACTAAATTAAGCATACTAGACCACTGATTCAGATCGGATAAAGAACGCTGGTTATGTACAGAGAGGAACCGAGTTATATGTAATTCTGCTTCATCGATTTCTCTAAATATTGATATGGTTTTCTTCATTTATAAGAGTATTTCTTTAAAGGCCAGAACCAATGCAAAATGTCTTGTGAAGTAGGAAAGGAAAAAAATATTATCATGAAAAAATTAAACACCGAACGTGTCCTTTGTATACACATTATTTTATTTGTCAAAATATTATATATAAAAATGGGTACAAAATTATAACATAAGCCCTTACTATTTCAATCGTTAATCAAACAAATCTTTGTTAACAAACATTAGCATTTATGACGTAGTTCCAACGAACAAGTGCGACGCAAACTTTACGTCCACCTGGGTAATTTATTAAAATATGTATCTCACTGTACCTGTGCACCTAATTTATTACATCCGGAATATGGAGATTGAAAGTGTGGACACTTGGCGGTGTCGGTCTAGGTATACAGGGTGTACAGAATAGGTGTAGGACAGGGCCAATAACTGGGGCCTCAGTACTCTATAATCAATCATTTATTGCATTCCATGTGTTTTACATAGATTTTTAAAGATAGTCTGGGGCAGATGACCGTGTGTGATTTGTCCCGGACATGAACCCAACACCTCCGATTAGGAGGTCAAAGTCACTAGCGTGGAACAACCGACGATATCGCTAATCATCATTCTAAAAATTTACCACTTACGGATTTTAAAAATATCGTAAATAAGATTCAAAATTCAAAAAATCATTTATTTCTTTACAAAGGTATATAAAGCACTCTTATAAACGTCATATCATTTTGCTGGAGAAATATTCCAAATGTCATTGTCATTAAAATAATCTACAGATTGTAACAAAAAATCTGAAATTGCACTGAATTAGCCACGGGATAACTATTATAAGATAGAATTTATGTTATTGAACGTCGGAAATACGCAGAATTATATCCCAAATAGGATAGTTTTTGACAAATTTCGGTCACATCTCACCTATTCGTTAGCAAGTACAACAAACGAAACGGCGCAACTAAAAGGTTCTATTGCAAAGTTTGCGCGCCTTACGTGACTACCACTCGTCTAGTTTGAAACGCGCTCTAAAACATCGTAAACTTTCAATGGGTTAGCGTAAAATAATGACAGATCCGCGCTTGTTTGGCCATTAATGTGTAAAGTTGTACAGTCAGATCCACATTCAGTAAACAACTTTCTCAGTCCGAAAATATTATGAGAAAGCAAAATTACTCCACTTATGGCTCTGGAATCATAGACTTCATTTCTTTGTACTGTAAATTCGAGGCATGGCACAGTTACTCGGCTCTCCTAATCAGAGATTCAGGTTTATATCCTGACTATTTTATATATACAGAGTGTAACAGAAATGTGTGACAATACTTCAAGGTTGGCTTTTACCCATCAAACTGAACAACTTTTGTTCTACAACTTTGTTGAAATCGCAAAATATTTTTTGAACTTTTCATACAAACTTGGTTCGCCAGCTGATCGATTTGTATGAAAAGTGCAAAAAAAAAATATTCTTTTTTCCGGCCTTGGTTCCCGTGTGTGGAGTATGACCTCACCGTCTCGAAGTATGAGAAAACACCCGTGCATTTAGGATGATTAAGGTCCATAATGGGTTGTTAACGATTATTAGTTCTAAGCGCACCTATTTACGTCCTTTTCCATATTTTGCTGAGCAGCTGGTGACGCGAGGCGGCCGCTGATCGGAATAGAAAACCGATAGCCGATCGAGGAATTCACTTAAAGGCACCGAACGTCCCCTGAATAATTTAACCAATAACAATCGGACGGCTAATTTTAGCGGCGAGTGAAAAACTCGACAAGGACGCCTTGGGAATTTGAAGGAAGATTCCGTACAAGAAACAGTTTCGCTATTTATTTTCAATCTTTTTATTTTAAGTTTTTTGTTTTTCTAGTCCCTCCTCCAGTCCAACCTCCACCTGTTCAAGACTTGGTGCCTGTGTGTAGAGTACGCCTAACCTTCTCGAGTTATTAAGACCCGTGCCCCTGCAGCTTGACGCTATGGTTTGTAAGCGTAAGTATTTTACTTTAATAGATTTGTGAGTGAAAATTTCGATAACTTTTTGAACAAAACTGAATGTAATTTCTAATTGAAATCTTATCAGTTATAATGATAGCAGATTCAAATAAAATGTTGTCAAATATTTTACTGTTTCGATTTACGTATACTTAATTTTTAATAATTCATTGCGGCGGCCTTTGAACAGTTTCAGTTTCCATAGTGTTTATGTTTTCTTCCTGATTTCCTCTCCAACTTATTTGGCTCATAAAAGGTGTAGAGACTTAAGACAGGCATCTAATCCATGAAGAACAAAGTTCAGTTTCAAGAGTAAAAGCTCACCTCATATTACTTTTGAGTACTCAACACCTGAACTCCAAAGTTGGCTCCGGATTTAAAAACCACTAAAATCGTAAGCAATACATGCTTATAGAAATATACGATCGTTGTAGACAAGATCACGTACTGTGCGATCGTGACTTTGCCTCGAACTACCGGAAATTTCTATAAGCATGTATATGCTTACGATTTTAGTGGTTTATATTGAGCGGACCTTCTGTGTCTATTTTGTGCCCAGGCCCACTGAACCCTACATCGTCCAACCTTCTTTTGCCGGCTCAGTAACGCAATTTGCGAGTGCTACGACCACGTGTACTTGATACTTGTATATGTTACTCTCAGGTGTACCTGTCTTTAATCGTTATATTGTACATACTTATACATATGCAAGTATAGAGGACATGCCACGAAATTGAACATTTTCCACTCATGATACTGAACAATTTAATCCAAATAAATACTAACTTAATAATAACTTAAATCGCGTAAATATGGACTTCTACTAATTTATTTACTGAATTGCAAATGTTGTATGAGAAGTCAAAAAAATACGATTTGTTTATAGGTTTCTAGGAGAAAAATTTTCAGTTACGCTATTTTCCTTAACGATTTCAATAATTTAAAGTGAGAAGTAGCCTGACTATCTAATACGATAATATTATGTTGATATGACAAAATAATTTCTAAACAACCCTACCAACCACATAAACAGAAAAACAATGAAATAACGTAAAAACTCGCGTGTCAGTTGTCATCAAAATCAAATCGCAGTGAACATTACAAAATGCCCACGTATCGTTTACCATAATAAATTGTACCGTTTAATATGCAGAACCCTTTCGGTTTTGTACCACTGTAATTAATAGCATAAGGGTACGACCGACCCGATTCGATACGATCTTTGTACTTTTCTTCGAGTTTAAAGTCGTAAACATGCACGCATATATCAAACCTTTTCATTTAATTTTAAATCCACAAAAACGTTTGGTTAATTTTCATAAATTAATTTCAACTTTAAACGCATAATGGTGTCGATTCGGTTGTCACGTTTAAACTTATTTGACAGAACTAAACTTAATTTAAATGTTTTGTATTTTTCTCTCTGTATTTAAAAGACAAGGATAGGATGCTTAAATTAAGTTTAGTCCCACAAATAAGTTAAATCGCAAACGCCGAATCGACACCATTGTGGTTGAGTTTTGCTGTACCTAAATTATCCAAGCTTTTAGACACTGATATTATCAACAGTAATGTCGCGGAAAGCCGCTGGATGCGGATAATGCAAGACCGGTCGGCGTGGAAAACCTTGGGTCATTGTGGGAGACCTTTGCTCAGCACTGGACGACTTTTGGCTGATGATAATGGAAGCGGGCATACCAAGAATCCCCAACGCAATGGGGAACTGGCTATCTTATCTTCATGCTGGAACACATCAGCTGTTAACATTGATGTTTGGCGGCAAGACTTAGATAAGATGGTGGTAGCTAGCCAGGCGGGCTCAGAAAATGCCCTACCACCAACCAAACCGAGTCCTACAAAGTTGGACCCCGACGGGAATCGAACCCGCGACCTCCTGATGTGAAGCAAGCGGACAAGCCACTAGGCTACGGAGGCGGTATCTCCGAGACAGTTCACTTTATATTATTTTTAGGGTCCCATACTCAAAAGGTGCCAACGGAACCAGATTACGGAGCTCGCGTCGTCCATCTGTTTGACCAAAAAATTGTAGCCCTGTGACACACAGCCAGTACAATATAATTATATCCCAGATACTCCAACAAACTAGATTTACCGTACGTTATCACTGTAGGAATTAAAATAGGCTGGGCGTCTTTTGGCTGATGATGATGTCATTATCATCATAAGCCAAAACACGCCCACTGCTGGACAAAATCCTTCCCCAAGGACTTCCACACCGACCGGTCCTGCGTTGCCCGCATCCAATGGTTTCCCGCTACGTTTACCAAGTCATCGGTCCACCTGTTATAGTTAATTAGGTACGTTGTCAATATTTGAACCCTACTGTTTAAGGTTCGGACTCCATCCACTAAAACGGAGATGTGCGAAGCAGAGAGTGTATGTTTTTTCAGGTACAGTGAATTCAATATACCTTAGAATTCCTGATACCTACACCTACACTCCCTGTTTTTAAACTCAAAAACCCCTTTAAAAGTTGTTGAGGTATCGTTCAAGTAAAAAGTAGCAAGTGTAATCATTAGGCTGTGGTCACACCGCGCTCGTGATCGGAAACAAATGAGGCAGTTTCACACGCGGCCACCGATGTGCGACCGCAGTACACCTGCTTATTGCTTACCGTTGTTAGACTGTCGATGGAACAGATGGTGGATCGTCAATTCTCTTAATTTAATTTTAATCGTGATAAGGTATTAAATGTTATATCCTTTGAAGCTCTTGAAATGATTCGGTCGAATGTTTTTCATGAGTTTGTTAAACGTCCTTTAAAATTGGCTCAGAGTTCAGACTGACGATAAATAATGCAACTACAAAAATTTTTGAATTTCCGTTTGAACTTTTGCAATAAGCTGATCAGTCGCTTAAAGAAGCCCATAGTACTTTTTTCGAATTATGTACTAGTTGCTTAAAGAAATTTTCTATTTCTCTTTTTTCAGGCATTTCTATATAAGTAAAGAGGGAATTATAACTGCATAATACATAGTTAAAATACAATGTTTCCGCGGTGCGCTTCCAAGTCAGCGGGTTATTCCCATTGGGACCGCAAATTTCCTTCGTTTCCGATGTGTCAGTTCAGTGATGATGGCGAAATGAGTTAAATTGGACTATGGGCTAGACTATGGGTAATGCCATGATCGAGGAATCACGGTCCACTACACACACCTGCCTGTGGTTTTGTAGAAAAACCATTGAGGTAAGTGTATTGACATATAAGTAGAGAGAGGTACAAAGATTTCTTTGATTGCAGTCGACGAGTTAACTACGTAACAAAACCTATTATTTTTGGCTTACCTACCATCCTATAAAGCAGTGTTTTTTAACCTGTGGGAAAAGAAAAAGTAAGTGGTTGTAGGTGCTACACTGCAATGAAAAATACGATTTCAATGAGAAGGCTGGTCCTGTTTATTTTTTAACAATCTGTCAAAACGTAGTTCTAGTTTGGAGATGTTTATAAGTAAATAGTCTTTCAAGTGTTAACGTTTCCGCACAGCACTAGGCTGTGCAATCGATGAACGTGGTGACATCACTAAAAACGTCAAACGACTTCGGCGTAGGCGGCGAAAGGAGTTGGTTGTTGATAAATTATTATGTGATTTTCTTGCGATTTAACTAAGTTTATATGAGATTGTATTATGCGAAGATAATTAATAAACATTTGTGCTTTACCAACATTTGTTATCACTATGATTCTACTGAATTTTATACAAGTTACTAACATTTTTTATGTTTATGGTCCTAGCGGGGTCGCAAGAATCTTTTAACTTGTAAAGGGGTCGGGTATTAAAAAAGGTTGAAAAACACAGTTATAAAGTAATTACTGCTATATGGGTTTTAGTGAGCCAATACTTTGCCTTTTTATTCTGCTTATTCGGTACCCATACCAATCATAACAGTTAAAGTTATTTAAAATGTATATTATTATTATTTGAACTTACGAAATTAATTTGTTTTCCTAATATAATATTATTCTGTAGCTGTTTAAGATATTCAATTACAATGAAATATTGTTTGATGAATAAATGAATCCGGATTTACTACCGCTGGCTAAGCTTTTATTTTTTTTGGCAGATTTTTTTTTTAAGTATACGAGTATCTATATCTTTATCTTTGGGGCCAGATGACCGTGTGTGATTTGTCCTGGATATTATTATTATTATCATATGGAATAAGAATAATATGGAAGCTGAAAATTATTTATTTTAATTCAGTAAGATTATTATTTTACGCCGAAATAGCTACATGACAACTCAGGTGAAGGGAAGTTTGCACGTTTTTTTTTTTTTTTTTTTTATGGCAGAGGTGGCAAACGAGCAGACGGATCACCTGATGGTAAGCGATTACCGCCGCCCATAGACACCCGCAACACCAGAGGAGTCACAAGTGCGTTGCCGGCCTTTGATTTGGGAGTACGCTCTTTTCTTGAAGGTTTGAATGTCGTATCGGTCCGGAAATACCGCAGGCGACAATTCATTCCACAGTTTGGTTGTGCGAGGCAGAAAGTTTCTAGTGAAACGCACAGTTGTGGACTGCCAACCATCTATGTGATGGGGATGAATATGTTGTCGCGTAGAACGATGGCGGAAAGAGGCGGCAGGGATCAATCCGAACAATTCCTCGGAGCACTCCCCATTGTACATGCGATAGAGAATGCCGATCTGAAATATCCTGGCAGTCGACGATTCGAGTTGCCCTTCGTTGAATGCGGTCCAGAGGGAGAAGCTGGTACTGGGGTGCCCCTGCCCAGAGATGAGAACAGTATTCCATATGAGGCCGAACCTGCGCCTTATAAAGTTGCAGGCGATGCGCCGCAGTGAAATACCGTCTCGATCTATTGAGCACACCAAGCTTCTTCGAGGCTAATTTAGCCTTACCCTCTAGATGGCCACGGAACTGGACTTCACTCGATATGTCGACACCAAGAATTCCGATACTAGCATTTTGCGTTACATTTCGGTGCAGCCAAATTAAAGCTAAATTTTATTTAGTATCATCGGAGCCAGATATTTGAACCTTACAGTATTTGTGGGACAAAAAGCACCAAGATTTAATTGTCATAGGCAGTCTAAATATTCCAACCATGAAAATGTTCTGTTACTTAACCGAAAAAACTTCACTTCACATTGACTTCACACCTATTAAGTATCAAAATGTTTTTTACCCATCTGAGACAAAGACGTGAGACCCAGTGGCCGTGTCGTTACCACTTGACTACCACACTGTGAAAGTGCGCACAAGAAATAGGTGACAAAAGCAATTGCTAAGTTTTAAGTTTTAGTAAATTCTGTAAGTCCTGGAATTTCGTAAGTAAGTAAGACTGCTTGATTTTCTTTTCTATCGACATATGTTTAACTTTTTATCCGACAGCGCCTGATGTTTTTCGAGTGTATGTATGTATAATTATGTGTGTGTATATTCCTTTGGCACGCTCTGTAGCCTAAACGGCTTGACGGATTTTAGCTTGAGAGGTGTCGTTAGATTCGTCTTGATCCCGAGAGTAACATAGGATATATTTTAATGCAATCGGGTTAATTGAAATAAAAAAAAATATGGTTACGTTATTCATGTCTCACCTGAAGGTAAAGATGAAATCAAACTTTAATTTCTTCAAGACGTCACCAACAAGTCAAGGCTTATAAAATAACACAGGTAAGGATATTAATTGCTTCAAGTGAGGATATTGTTGCAAGTATTGCTTGATGAACATATATATTTTCATATTCCAAATTATCAATTTCGTCTTAAAATCAGCACTCAGATATCAAGCAAAATATTAAATCAGATGACACAAAATGAACAGAAAAATAAAATAAAAAACTAAAAAATAAAATTAAAAATAATTAAATCGGACAGTTAACAGATTTGAAACATGTACCCTTAAGAAAACGTCAAACGCAGTAAAGGCTTTGGACTGTCAATGTGATTGGCCTAAAACAACGCTTGGCCGATTAGCCACGGATGTATCAACGGACAGTTCGATATCCACTCAAGAGTATATACCACCTGCGTTGCTTTACCTACTCCATAGCTACTGTACAGATTTCGTTAATTTGAAAACATAGCTAAAGAGCTTATACAGGATGTTTTCAATCGACAACCTCCTTTAAAGGAGTAATTAAGTTTACTTTCACGTTAAACATTTTAGGAGTGATTTAAAAGATTGTATAAAGCATCTACTTGTCAACATTTTGAGGTTTACATTTTTTGTTTCTATACATAGTCAACTATCAAATTAGAAGGTGGCAAAAACTATACACCTTGTATTTCATTGCCATAAAAGTGCCTTGCAGATATGAAGATTTTCATGGGATTTTTAGCGAATTCTTTAAAATCGTCAAAACAATTTAGAGCATTCGTTCGAAATTCAGAAAATCTTTTTTTTTTACAAACTGATTCAATTTATTTAAAGTGTACGTTATTAAAACATTATGATGTTAAACATTATCCTCTATATTGGCTACAAAAAAGTATTAACGAAAACCCTTAAATGTTTCACGGCTTTTTGCTATGGAATCGATTACACGGCACTACATTGCCTGGTGTTTCAAACAAACAACAGGTCTTTTAATTAATTCTTCACGACTTTTCGTAAGTTGCGGTGAGCTAAACAGTTTTTTCGTCAGTTGAGTTCGTGGCGGGGTCAACGACTTCTATTTCGACAGTATGCCACATTGATAGAAGTAAATTACAGTTCACGAATGGAATTACAGTTCTTTAACTGTAATTGACTCTATTTTTAAACATTATTATACGTTTACAGGATTTAGCAAAGTGCAGCAATCAGTTCCATCCATCAATCAGGAGCTTCGACTTATAAAACTGAACAACTTTTGTCCTACGACTTTCACTCTAAATTACTAAGCAAATTGTTTACAGTAAAAATATTTTGCAAATACTTCGACAAAATCCTTTACTTATATCATTTATACTATCATCATTCTTCATAGTGTTTCACTAAGTAAAATTTTAGTGCTATAAAGTTCTATAATGCTATAGAAATCCTCTTTAGAGAATGAAAGGATACATAGACTATACTGAAAAATGCTTAGTCATCTGAAACCAAAAATGTCTTTCATGTACCTATACAAGCTAAAACAAGTTTTTATGGACTTTTCTGCCTTTCTATGAATTCATTATCTTATAGTCAATGTTATGGAAAGTTGTCAAAAGGCATCATCTTTTAGCATTAGTACTTACTAACATCTTTAAGCCCTTTAAAGATTAGATGTGGAAGCATTTTTCAAGAGCATATTGTTTACCTCGGCAAATATTGTCTCACATGGAACCCTCACAGCAACGCAAACACAACCCATTTCTATCCATCTACTGAGGAACCTTAATCAAAAACATCAAAGGCTACGTAATCCAAAAAATACACCTCCCGAAATCCCTTAATACGTCCTAAAAATATTCCTAAGGACGCAGCCACACCAGCACATAACGCAGAGGTGAAACATAGAGGTATATGCACACGGACGCCTCCTGAATTAAAAAGAAAGCGAAGAAATTCGCTCACAAAGTCCACAATGTCAAAAAAGTCGCCGTCAACAAACAAAGTGAGTGAAAAAGAAAAAAAACGGGACGAACTCCACATTCTTAATTTAACTTGAGTCACTCTTACATCCCTACTTGAAAGAGAACCATTATTTTTTGAGCTCCCTTGTGAGCAATTGTTCCTGAAATCCACAATCAAGGCAACTTTTTCTGTAAGACTGTACGGGTCAAGCGTGGGTGGACGCGTGACGGAATGGAGGGCAAAAGTAAAAAGTCCCCATTCCTCGGGGCTAGGTGTATGTGTGTGATACTCAGCCGATTACTTCGGGGGATCACCTTGACACGTCGTTTGCGGTAACTTTATCTTACGGGGTACGAGATACGCGGAAAACTGGTCTGTTTTATTTATTTATCTTTTTTACGTACCTCAATTTCATATATCTTGGCTTGAGTTTCGGGGAAAATAAATGAAATTACGTGTCATCTCTTACGAAATAGCCAAAGCCATAATAAGAATTTTTTTGTCTATGTATCTATGTATGTTCATATCATTGTTACCGTCATTAGCCAAAAAATCTTGACAGTTTTGAAATCAAAGGTGTCGTAAGATTAGTCTTGATCCAGGTTTAGGTTAAATCGTAATAGGCCTTACACATATTTATAAAATAACTTACAATCATAAAATAATAAAATGTAATTGGGGTAATTATCTCTAAACCTATCATAATATATAATTCGGCAAATTGTAGTTGAGTCTGTATTGAAAACTTGTAATCTTATTTTGTTCATGCCATTAATTTTTATTTTCTCCCGCCATTTCCATGACATTTACATTTACACCTATACGTATATGGTTCATTCCAATCAAAAAAAAGCAAAAGGTAAACAAACATAGTATGCAGATGACATTGACATGTGTCAGTTCCATAGTAAGTTTGTTTACGTTTTGCTTTTTTTTGATTGGAATGAACCATAGTTATCTAGCAATGACAAAACACTTTCTAAACGAATTACACGAAATCAGAAAGAAAAGGATTCGTAACATCTTGTATTGCTTAAATACCACACACATTATTCTGAGATCACCGACACACAACAGTATTTTATTTTCCTTCCCTCGTAAGATATTTGGCGCAGACTACAATTACTCGCGTCACAAAAAATATTCGCAAGTTCATTAAACGAAGCCCCTTAATTTTCTTAGCGCGATCGATACAGTCCCAAATCTGCATCCCTTATCATCTGTCAAATAAAAACTTAAGTTCTCCCCAACCCACCCTACACATGCACACTCACACACACCCACACGCACCCATACACACACACACACTACTCATTTAGAGGGTAACTAATCACTGAGCTATGGAGAAAAAAACTGGAATTTTTTTATTCATTAACCACCCTCTCCTTACAGTCTCTGCGGGGTTACGGAAAACTGTGGAGATGTTGTTAATTTAATTAACAATTTTTTTGTTTAGGAAAATGCAGTACAGCAGTGATTATTAGATCTATGAGAAAATTATTTAACTTATGATTTTAGCAAGCTATATATATGTATTTATTTTAAATTAGGTGTCATGAAGTGCGGTAACGCTAAATATTGCAAACGAATACATCCCTTAGAAACTCTGTGTGTTAGTGGTATAACATTAGTTGATTGTTACTGTAACTGTAAGTATTTATGTAATAACGAAAAATATGATTACAACCATTCCTTTACCAATTTAAGATATGAATTTTTTTTGACGTATTTCACTACGACGATTGTTCTCATGTCAATTATATTTTTAAGTAAGTTTACCAATTCTCCTATGATAAACTCTGTATTTGCTTAATCTCAATAGTAGTTTTATGGTCAAATAACATATATTTATTTACTAAATGGACTGAATTATGTGAGCGAGTAAATTTTTACTATTTAGTTAGAATATATGGATTTGAATCCCATTATTTTTACCGTGTAAGGTTCCAAAAGGCTCACCCACCTAATGGAAAATGACTACCACTACCTACTTTAGAATTATTAGTTCCATTAATTAAAACGATTTATTTTATTTCGTCATCAAAAAAATATTTTTAGCGCCAATACCGTCTCCACCCCTTCCCCTGTGCCGCCACACGGCCACATTCGCAGCGCGCATGAATCTGCATATTTTGCGCGCTAAGTGCAATGGCTTGTTTGTACACACTCAATAACATTCTTCCTATTTACTTTCTACGTCTAATTCGAGAATTTACAATTAGCAACACTCTGTATTTTCTTTATCTAGTTTTGGACGGTGTTATGTTTATATGGGGAAAGAGGAATTTAGAATCGAAAGTATCATCTTTGTACAACGCAATGTAGTTAAATACAGTTAAAATGCTCAGCATCGACAAAAATTATTACATGGTGGTGTTTCTGACTCAAAACTCATATATTGAAAGCTAAAAATCTTGCTACTTACCGAACTTATGAGAAAACGTAGTAATTGCATTTTCTTGGTTTTTTTTTGTATTTATTGAGTCTCAAAATTCCTTACAACTACAATTATATTGCTATTCTGTTTGTAAACCTGCTTGTCTTTAGAGGAAAAAAAAGATCAGTAATATCTGAGATTTTACCTTACTTTACAAACACGAATGACAGTAGGTTACGTGTACTACTTGTATATTTGCCCTCATATGGAAGATGGCCGCAAAGTATAAAATACAGGTGTTAAAAAAGTGCGTTTGAAATTTTAAGTGGTTACTCAGAATCAGGTATAGAATCCAGGAAAAATATTGAAAAAATGCGCTCTTCAAATTTTTTTTTTTTCAGTTTTTCATACAAATTCTTGATTCACTATTCAGATTTAGTATGAGAATCTGAAAAAAATATTTAAAGAGCGGATTTTTCAATATTTTTTCTGGGTTCTATACTTGATTCTGAGTAACTCCTTAAAATTTCAAACGCACTTTTTTTAACACCCGGTATGGAGTTTCCGTATAGTTTACGGCCTTCTGTCTTATGACGCCAGATATAGTAAACTAATAAGCTGATAGAATCATTAAACATATGATTTGGGTAGTTGACTGCTAGTCATCTAAGCTGCTTTATATCAACTGTCATTGCAAATGTCAACAATGACGTTGTTGTAAAAAAATACGTCATAATTTTGTATCTAGTCTTTTCGATACACAAAACTATTTTTTTAATAAAACACACATGAAATGAAAATCCAAACGAGTAAGTTTTTCTACAGTTTCGATTATCTTCCCTTTACTACTAAGAAAGTGTATGCCAGGCATTTCGGTAAATCATATCAATTAAAGAAAAAAAACTTTGAAGACCCCAAATAAATTCTCAAACAGACAATATCTTAAAACTCAATACGCGTTCATTTAGCTGAACCTTCAGGAACCTCGATACAGAATATACATACTTACATTCTATATAACTATATACAAACGCCTAATATACTTCAGCCATTTTCGTGTCACAAAAAAACGCCATTGGACCGTCAAACAAGGCACGGCCTTTCTCAAGCAAAGCAGCCTAATTTCAATATCCGAGACGCGCGAACCGTTCAAAAAGTGTCCTCGGGGAATAAATTACTCAGTCCATTCAATATTTCATCAAGAAGCCGACTGAATATTCAAAACTAGACACGGAGACACGTAGAGGCACGCGCAAGCCATTTTTCGCGCCTATCATCTCGGTAACAAAACGCACTGGTAATTACCCCCTCCTTTGGAGCCTCCCCCTCTGCCCCCTCACCCCCGACAGCACCCCCCGCCCAGTGACAATTATTGATCAAAAATTCTCTCTCTTCTTTCGCAAAAGAAAACTTGGACGGGTTATGTGTCAACCGTTGTAGTTTGATCGTTGTAATTAGATCGTTTATTGTTTTTATTTTTTTTAATTTGTTAAAATTTTGCTAACGTTAAGCATATACTGAGTTCTGAATAAACTTTTCAAACTCATCGTTATTAACTGAACATTTGAAAAGAATCGTTCAGGATTTTATAATAGAGAAAATAATAGCAGCAGAAAACCACTTCATCAAGAACCACGAGTATTTTTTTACTACTGCCACAGTTTAGATAATAGTACATGTGACGTGTGATCTTGAACTGCACTAAGTTAAGTTAAACCTTAACCGTATTTGTTTTGCTACTCTCAAGATGATTATTACAGGAGCTATAAGTACAAGTTTTAAGCGGCATCTTGGCACCTATAAGGCCTGCTATCTCAGCCATTACAACACCTTAAGTTTTTCAATGCCCTACATAGGTACCCGGGTGACAGTGCAACAGGCAAACAGCCTTATTATACTAACTAGGTATTAAGAAGGAGAATGTCCTAATTTTTTAAGTTGTATAATATCTCAAACGCCAAATTTTGGTCGATCACTAAATACGATAAGTACGATAGACATAACATTTATTTCTCGTCGCCAAGAAAAAATACTTATCACTACTGATTATACAGAAGAAACTTAATCGTTTTTCCGATTACATCTTCCAAGAAAGTGTCAAGTACCAAGGCATGCCGATCGGCGTACACGCGGCCGCCTCGGCATATTAATTGCACGCGGCGCTACCGGGCGGCAAGCGGCGGCAAGACACGGGAGGGAGCGAGGTCAACCGACCCCCGCCGCCATTGTTTGTGCGTGATGTGTGCACGGCCTTACGAAACATGTACTGGCTGGCTTATGTAAAGGAAAATAGGTCACAATCATGAAATAAGAAGATTCTATTACAATACGATACGATACGATACGATACGATACTATATAGCAAAGAGTTTACAATCATAGATGAAATAAAGTCTACAACCAGCGCGAGCGGCACGCTATGATGGCCGTTTTGACGTTTGTCCACTCATAAAGGTACGTATAAATACTTGTCAGATTTGCAACAAAAGTGACCCCCTGTCAATGTCATCAACACGCCAAAAAAGATCGTAGTCAGACTGTACGTTTGAAGGAGAAAATTGCTGTTCTTTATTTTCAATAATTTTAATCCATACAGTTCTCATCACTATTTTATTGTGTCAAAACGGCCATCATAGCGTGCCGCAGATGTAGCTAACTTCTTGACCTTTTCTTTTAGTTCGTGGCGTCTCTTAAATAAACGTTTTCATTTCTGATCTTCTCTATTTTGTCATTGGCGAAATCATAGCAACCGCCATTCTTTTTTTCTATAGAAGATGTCATCTACCGGCATCTCCTTTCGTTTTGTTAATGCATATCGATACTTCTGGTCTCAACACGCCTAAGTTCTGTTTAGCGTATACGCCCTTTGAGCCCAGAAGTATCGATATGCTCACAACAAATAACTTTTATACAGTACACTACTTCACTGGAAGTATTTAGATCATTGATTCACAACCTTACGAAATATGTCAAAAGCTAATAATAAAAAGTTTTTGTGCTGGATAATGGTAATATTCATTTTGTTTTACTTATAATTTAAGTGAGTTTGACTCAGCCGATGAAAAGCGACGATGTACTAACTTTAAGCTATTAATCGTGCATATGTTTTACCATAAACATGACATCATTTGAGACATTGGTATCAAGTATTACTGCTTGCTTAGTTACCTACATAAAGTACCTAGGTTTCGAGCAAAATGAACTGGCATGAAAATGAAAAGCACCGCTTTATTCTTTGTGTTTCAAAACTGGTATTTATTTACAACTGGTAATCCCTTGGCATCATCTAACGTGATGTTAAGTGATGATGACGTCGAAGATGGAAGCCGGATTACCAAGATTTCCCAACGCAGTTTTAACATTCAAGGAGCCACGACTTAATGTAAAATTGTAAATCAGTCACAAAGCAAACACTTTTAAGATAAAGCGCATTTATCTTTTTTAAAGTTGACTTTTTCGTTTATTTAAAAAGTGATAAAGATTATCACATTTGACTCAAACAGTAGCTAGGATAAGTACGTTAACAATCCATATCGTCCCCACTGCAGGGGCACGGGTCTCTTCCCATACTTCGGAAAGGTTAGGCCATATTCTACACACGGGGGCCAAGTCCTGATTGGTGGAGGTTTTTGGGCTAGTGGCCAAACCCAGTCTCAGAAGTTTTCAAGTCGCCTATAAGGCCACCGACATGGCTTAACGACTACCAGCTCGTTATAACATCCGGCATCAACGGGTCGTGCCCTGCGAACATCTTGCGAAGCACGGAAACGGTCGAGATAAATGCCAGTAACTGTCAATCCCATCCAGGTTATGACCGTGTCTGTAGTTAGTTAACCTGCGTGATCATCGCGACCACCGCAAGCCGCACTGAGCGACGATCGCTGGATAAGTACACATCCGTACATTATTCACTGTTCCCCTACAAATGAGAACAACCTTATGTATTTTAACTGAAAATAGGTCAGTAAAGGCTGTTCTCCTTTCACATGTAGGAAGCACCCCGCCTTTGTTCCCCACCCACACATGTATATGTATTGCGTAGGTTACACATATGCTCACGAAACATGTCTTACTATTTTGGACCCGACGTTTCTTTTGGCTCCGCTAACACTTCGCATAACGTTGAGTGTACAAGTTCCGAGTGGTAGGAACTTTGTACTAGGTAGAAAAAAAGTCGATTTAATAGTATGTGTATTACATCTACTTAAATAAAAAATATTTTGACTTTGACTACTATTTTATACAGGACTAGCTTTTGCCCGCGGCTGTACCCGCGTGGATGTCGTTTTATCACTTTCATTGGGAATGCACAGTGAGCGTGCCGCAAGCAGCTCGCGAGTACAGAACTGTTTTCGGGATAAAACTATACTATGTTGTCCCTGCCCTCTATCTTTGCTTATTTCTATAAAATCTGTTGAGTACTTTTCGTAATAAATAGAGTTGCTTTCTCAAATTGCATTATTTATAGGTTCTTGGTGTGATTCTGAGGGAATTTGATATTTTTACAAGATAACATTTAGACTATTTCACTTTTCATCCCATTAATTATATCTTACGCAAAAAAAATGTCGATAACGAATCGACATTTTTTTTGCTCAGTAAAAGGAGGATAAACGAACAAATATACTTTCGCATTTATATTATTAGTAAAAATGTAATAAAACAGTAAGACTCACACTGAAAAACATTCTCAAAGAAACAGTCAATTCGCCAAAACATTTTTGGACAAAATTTTTATACATATCGATCAGATTTTTTTATTTGTATGGAAAGTCCACATTTATGCCAACTTTCGAGTATCACAGATTTCTTAGGGTAGGCTCTTCAGTATGATGAGTAAAAGCCGCTGTTAACGGGTCCTCACCTATTTTGACACCTTGTCCTATTTTGACACCCTGTCCTATTTTGAGACCCTGTCCTATTTTGACACCCTGTCCTATTTTGATACCCTGTATACGTATAAGCTTGTAAATAGGCCACAGTGTGGATGATATCACTTATACCCTCCGTGCCTATCTGACGTGCATCTTATATAGAGTGAAATATTCGCGGTAACTGAATGTGGGTTGGATATAAAATAATAAAAAATATATTTAGAAATAATAATGAAATAAATCGCGATTCAATTTAAATGTAAAATGATTTTTTAACAAAATAAAATAGAATAAAATTGTATAAACATAAAATTAATAAAGTTTCGAAAAACTCTTCATTCCCACATCTTAAGTTAGATTGCTAGTAATACCGTATAACAGAGCTGTATAACTTAGTAGATATACTATTATAAATTACTTTAGCTGTTTGTTAATCATCAAACTATGAAATTACACACATGTTTACATACTTAGTTACATTTATATTACACCGAACTTTATACCTATATAATAAACTACGTCAGATAACCCAAAATCTACATTTTACAACTGCTCTTAAAATTTCATGTCCTGAAAAGAACGAGACACAATATCACATCTCTGTATAGCTCTTTCCTTTTCACCCCGAAAGAAAAGGATTGAAAAGTATTGAATAAAAGAAAACTACGAGCGCTGAAACCGATCGCGTTTCCTTCGATTTTCCGCTGTCCACTATTCTGTTTGTGAGCGAATATAGCGAATGTGTAAATAAATCCGAAGCACACACACAAAATATTTCCATCCCTCTCCTACATATGAAAGAAACCTCACGCGAAAGAAATGCGAAGGCACGAAGAAACAAAGACCAAATCCGTGGTGTTAATTTACGTACAGTTGGCAATTATAATTTTCCGTATCCTACACATGTCTGTCCTTGTCTACCAGCAGGGTTTTATCGCCTGTCTCTTTCTTGGGGGGTGAAGGGGGGTTTGGCTGAAGACGCGCGAGATATGTAGAATTTTTAATAAAAACGACGCTTCTGTGTGCTCTAAGTGATATGCCTTGTTCTTTTTAATTTCGTTGTGAATGCGGGCGCAGTGGCGGGATCATCTATCACAGCCTTAGGGTTCCGTTTGCTGTTTGTACTAATGTTTCCTTCCCTGCGTTTATATTTGGGTGTTTTTTAAGAAAAAAGTACATTTTTGATACAGAATATACATATAAGCATAAGTTCAAGTCCCATACCTATAACCCAATCGTCCCCACTCCAGGGGCACGGGTTTCTACCCATACTTCGGGAAGGTTAGGCCGTACTCCACACACGGGGGCCAAGTCTGGAGGTTGTGGGGCTAGTGGCCGTTACCGGCTGCTTAACATGCTTGTGACGCACGGAAACGGTCGAGGTAAATGCCACTAACAGTCAAACTCATGCAGCTTATGACAATTCTGTAGTTAATTAACTGCGTAATGCAACGCGCAAGCCTTACTGAGTCACGGCCTCTTCTACCTTTAACGTGTATTAAAAAAAAAAATTGTTTATTAGTTCAACCACGTTTTACAAATTTTAGATTGAGACCTCCTTTTGTTAGAGTAAGAATATAATGTGTAAATAATAATAAATTTATTTTAGTACTTATTAAATAACAATTAGTTATCAATATATGTTAACCTATTTTTTATTTATTTAATTAAATATTATTTACTCAATAGGTAGTTAAGATACGTTTTATTGATAATGTACTTTGTTGTTTACTTAGCGATCACGTGTCCTGATTTATATAATTAATTATGAAATTAAAACCTTAAATTATATTTAAACGTTGTTAAAATTATAAATCAAATTATTTAATAATTTGCCAGGCATGCTTTTGCGATGTAAAACTCTTAGAATAAAATAAGTAATGTGACAGTAACGAATAGTCAGTTGTTTACAAGGTTGTATATAACCGCCGGACATGCGCAGCGACAGCCAGTCTGAAAACAGCAATTGTCAAGTGCGGAAGCTAAGCTCAAATTTAATTCAGAAATAAATAAAACTCAATACATACTACACGTATTTTTGTTGCCCTTCTGGTATTTAATATCAGAAGTGGGATCGAACAAAAATGCCCAGTGATAATACTAACGGTCACAAAGGAACACGAAAACGTCGACACTATAGTGTGAGTGATCAATCCTCGGATACGGATGCGGATGAGATACCAAAGAAGAAGTATAGGCGAAGCCATCATCGCAAATCACGTTCACGTACCAGACGAATATCACGACGGTCAAGAAATGGTGATGTCTCCATGGAATGCGAGGGTCAGAGAACGAGTGATCGGCGTAGAAGTCTCCACAAGAAAACTCGGTCCAGCCGTGGCAAAGAACGAGACTCGAGAAGTTCCGGTTCCAACAGAGTCAGCGAGCAACATGTTGCAGTCGAGATACACCAGGCGAGTTATTTAATTGTTTCTTTTTCTACGCGGGTTGTCTAGAAATACTATTTTTTTTTTCTCTCTTCATCTGTGATTTAAGTATTGGTACCTTTATTTTGTTTTATTTTATTTTAACACTGCTGTCAAGAAAACGAAATGGGGTACTGTTGTTAGTAGGTTTTGTTCAAAGTCATAGTCAATGTCGAAATCTTTTTATTTAAGTACGATGGATGCTTTACACATACTTTTAAATCGGTCGCATCGAATCGATCAAATCGATCGACTGTGTTTACAAATTATTTAAAACCTGGCAGAGGATTTATTTATCTATGACCTTTTAGTTTATCTTCTCCTTTAGAAGACATAAATATTCTATTTAAATTGTCGTAGTTTTGAAGAATAGTTAGAAATTATTGAACATTTTTTCAAGTTTAGGAAAATTTAAATAAGTAGGTACTCAGTGTAAATAATTTCAACGTGTAAAAGAAATGAGTGGACATATTGTTTTTTTTTACAAGATCACAAGTTTTTTTTTTTTACATTATTTATTTTATATATTAGATAGTGATACTTCCCTTATCTAAAATTTCAGGCTTCTCCGGTAATAGCAACAAGAATGAGGGTACGCCCAACTCAGCAGTCGGCGAAGCCGAATGAAGAGAAAACGGTTTCGAACGAGTGCTCGCAGTTGCCGGACACAGCGACAACATCATCAGTGCCAGGTGAAGCCAATAATTCTGTTACTTTGCCGCCGTCGTCAAAGCCAGATAGTGTCGGTGAGACAAATAAAGTACTTAATTCTGATTTTACGAATAGTAATATGGTGATAAATTTTCAAGATTTTTCTCAGTTTATACAAAACTTAGTTAGACCTAAGAATATAACTTACGATAAAAATATAATACCTACGTTTGATCCTACACAAAAGAATCAGAGAATTGAAACCTGGATAGCTAAAGTTAATGAATGTGCTAAAATTTATAACTGGACTGACGAACAAACGACTCATTTTGCCTTGCCTAAATTATCTGGTCATGCAAAGAAATGGTACGAGGGACTTCAAACAATTCTGTTAACATGGACTGAATGGCAAGAACGGTTAATTAGGGCATTTCCATCTGAGAGTAACTATGCTGCTTTATTAACGGAAATGTTAGAATGTCGAATGAGAATAGGAGAACAAATAGATGAATACTACTACGATAAAATGATGTTATTAAATGCATGTGATATCAAAGGTAAACGAGCGGTAGATTGTCTTATATATGGTATTGATGATCGTACTATTAGGGCAGGAGCTTCGTCAGCACGGTTGAATGATCCTGAAGATTTGTTAAAATTTTTAAAAGATTTATGCAGGGAATCGAGTTTTAAGGCGGCTAAGCAACGATCGAGTGCAATCAGTTCCAATGAAATAATTTGTTTTAAATGTAATAAACCTGGACATCGAAGTGCACAATGTCGTAGTAATAGAAATGATTCAGTCTGCTATAACTGCAAAGAGAAAGGTCATTTTTCAAACAGTTGTCCAAAACCATCAATTAAATGTGAAAAATGCAATCGTCTTGGACATAAGACATCAGATTGCTACAGTAATAAAACTCAAACAAACAATAAAGGAAATGAAAAGAAAACTTTGTTTACCTATAGTACAACACCAGATTCAAAGTATTATAAGCAGGCCGTAATTAATAATTCCGAACCGGTTAACTGTTATGTGGACTTTGGAAGTGATTGCACATTGATCAGACAAGATATTGTCGAAAAGTATCTTTTGCCAAAATTTGATAATGACATACCAACAATAAGAGGTTTTGGAAATTCAACATATACTCCTTTAGGAAGAACTCAAATAAATTTGACTTTGGGTGAAATAACTGCACAAATAAATGCGTATATAGTGGAGTCAACTGTTTTGAAAGAGGCCTTACTGATAGGACAAAACTTTACAGAAAGACCTGATGTACTAATAATAAAAACAAACGAAAGATTAGATATTTTAAAAAGAAAAACACCGCAGGATGATACATT
The DNA here is from genome assembly GCA_958295455.1 of Coleophora deauratella. NCBI lineage: Eukaryota > Metazoa > Arthropoda > Insecta > Lepidoptera > Coleophoridae > Coleophora > Coleophora deauratella. The sequence goes on from OY282406.1 coordinate 4,474,266, forward strand.
GTTGCATGTTCCGGTTGACTTAAGCTGTAGGGATAGGGTAGTTCTGAGAATAAAAACAGAAACTTCTATAGATAATGTAGCTTTTATTGGTTGCATCGATGAAAGTAAAAATACATGTGACATACATATTAAAAATAGCGTTCGTTGTTATAATGACGTTGAGTACTGTATTATTGAGGGAGTTTATAATGTAAATAAAGGAGAATGCGAGATCGTAGTTTGTAATTTATCTGAAAAACCTCTTAAATTGAAGGCAGGATCAACATTCGCTAGGGCACATATGATAAAAAATAACGAAATAAAGGACACAGAGCCCTTAAATTGTAATAAAATATCTGCTCTGGCAGCTCGATCACCAATAACAAAGGATGAAGTTAACATAAATCATAACCTTACAGAGAGTCAAAAAGATGCTATTGTAAATTTAATTAATAAATATAGATGTTGTTTTGCTGAAAATATGTCTGAATTAGGATGTACAAATATAGCTGAAATGAATATTGAACTTGAAGATAAAACACCTGTAGTTTATCGCCCATATCGATTAAGTTACGTTGAAAGAGAAACTGTCCGTGACATGGTGACCGAGCTGATAGATAATGATATTGCTGAGGAATCCAATTCTTCTTATGCGAGTCCAATAATACTGGTTGCAAAAAAAACAGGAGGTTACCGCTTATGCGTAGATTTTAGAGCCCTGAACCGGAAAACTGTTAAAGATCATTTTCCGATACCAAGAATAGATGATCAATTAGACATGCTTAATGGAAATAAGTATTATAGTAGTCTTGATTTAGCCAGTGGGTACTATCAGATACCTATTCGTGAGGACTGTAGGCATCTCACAGCATTCATCACACCTGATGGTTTATATCAATTTAAGAAAATGCCTTTTGGCTTAGTTAACTCACCGGCAGTATTTCAAAGAACAATTAACAAAGTTTTAGGAAATTCCCGATTTAACGCCACCCTCGCTTATATGGATGATATTTTGGTACCTGGAAAAGATTTTGAAGAAGAGTATAAACGACTAGAAGATTTATTTAAGTTATTACAAGGTGCAGGTTTGACTCTGAATTTAAAGAAGTGTCATTTTCTAAAAGAAGAGATAGAATATTTAGGATATGAAATAAGCAGTGCAGGGGTTAGACCGGGAAAATCAAAGATTGCTGCTGTAGAACAGTTTCCGCAACCACGTAACATTCACGAAATCAGGCAGTTTATTGGACTGGCTAGTTACTTTAGAAAGTTCATAAAAAATTTTGCTTCCATAGCTAGACCATTGACTGATTTAACCCGCAAGGATTGCGCGTGGAAGTGGTCCACTGAGCAGCAGCAGTCTTTCGAAAGACTTAAGGAAGCACTAATTAGCAGACCTATATTAGGAATTTATGATCACAGAAAAGAGACTTACGTACACACAGATGCGAGTAAAGTTGGACTAGCTGGAATATTGCTACAGGTAGATAATGCAGGTAATAAAAAAGTCATCGCTTATTTTAGTAGGAAAACGACTATAGACGAACAGAATTATCATGCATATGAACTCGAAACCTTGGCTGTAGTCGTTTCCCTTGAAAGGTTTCGTGTATACTTGATTGGTATTAAATTTACTTTGGTTACTGATTGCAACGCATTACGTGCTACTTTTACTAAAAGAGATCTCATTCGACGAATCGCTCGTTGGTGGATCGCCCTACAGGAATATGATTTCCGCATCGAATATAGACCTGGTCACACTATGTCACATGTTGATGCCTTAAGCAGAAACCCTCAGCCTGGTGAATCGAATGCAAATGATGATGTCATGCCCTCTATATTACGAATCAGTCAGGAGGACTGGTTATTAAGCTTACAAATAAATGACACAGAAGTACAAAAAATAAGACAAATTTTGGAAGATAACGAACATACTGAGATTAAGAAAAATTATGTTCTTAAAAATAATAAATTGTTTCGAATTATTGGTGATAAACTTAAGTGGTTAGTACCTAAATGTGCAAGATTTCAGCTGTGTAAATTAAATCATGATGACATAGGTCACTTTAGTTTTGAGAAAACTTATGAAAAGATAAGCAAAGATTTTTGGTTTCCAAAAATGAAAAGATTTATAAAAAAATACGTCCGCTCTTGCATAGAGTGTGCATACAGTAAAGAACCTACTGGACCTAAAGAAGGACTTTTGCATCCGATTCATAAGGTTGATCGCCCGTTTGATACCATACATGTGGACCATCTGGGCCCTTTTGTTAAGAGTGCGCGCGGAAACTCATATTTATTAGTGATGGTAGATGGATTCACAAAATTTTGTTTGCTTAAACCCCTCAGGAATCTTAAATCTGGCCCAACGATACGTGTATTAGAAGATATATTCACTATATTTGGCTATCCCAATAGGATGATCTCAGACCGAGGAACTTCTTTCACGTCTAAAGAGTTCGAAAAGTTCTGTGACCAATCAAATATACACCATGTACTAAACGCGGTTGCCTCTCCACGGGCAAACGGACAAGTGGAGAGGTACAACAGAACTGTGTTAGACTCTTTAACGGCATATACTGACAAATTAGGTGAGAGGCATTGGGACACGGTTCTAGGTAAATTACAATGGGGATTAAATAATACGCTCAATAAAGGGATAGGTAAAGCTCCATCAGAAGCACTGTTTGGAGTAAGATTAGTAAGTAAAGGAGATAATATATTTGCTAATTTATTAAATGAAATTCGTGTGCCGCAAGAAACAAAAGAAATCAGGGAAAAGGTTAGTGCACACATAGAAAAGGATCAAACAAAACAAAAAGCGCGATATGACCAAAATAAAAAGAAGGCTAAAGTTTATCAAGTAGGTGATCTCGTTAAAATATTAAAACCAACACCGGGTAATGAAGGCAAGAGTAAAAAACTTCTTCCAAAATTTTCTGGCCCATTTAGAGTAACCAAGGTGTTAGACAATGATCGATATGAAATTTCGAGTATACTAGGTTCGAATATAACGCAAAAAGATTACTCCAATATTTGGGCAGCAGACCGCATAAAACCTTGGATCTCTACTAACGAAGTCGATTCTGAGAGTGATCAAAGTAGTGATGAAGGCTTACAAAATTAATTCTGATTCATTTGTGTAAAATCAAAAATAAGTGTAAAATATATATTTATATATAAGATAGTTATAAATGCGTGTATGTATAAAAAAAAGTATATGATAATATTGCAAAATGTAAATAAGAATAAATATACTAGGAATCTATTGCAAATGTTTTGTCAGTGTTGACAGATCCATTGACAATCTAAAAATTGTAAAAATGAAATGGAAATCAATGTTGATAGATCCATTGATTTATACTCGAGCTTAAAAAAAAAAAAAAAAAAAAAAAAACAATGTTGATAGATCCATTGATTGTGATTATAGTTTGGAGCGAAAGTCAATGTTGATAGATCCATTGGCAGCAATTGGAGTTAGAGATAACTATGAAATGAAATCAGTGTTGAGAGATCCATTGATATGAAAATATTGATAAGTAGATATGCTATTATGTATTTTTTTTTTGTCAGAAAGTTTGAGGACAAACTTATTGTCAGGAAAGGCCGAATGTTAGAGTAAGAATATAATGTGTAAATAATAATAAATTTATTTTAGTACTTATTAAATAACAATTAGTTATCAATATATGTTAACCTATTTTTTATTTATTTAATTAAATATTATTTACTCAATAGGTAGTTAAGATACGTTTTATTGATAATGTACTTTGTTGTTTACTTAGCGATCACGTGTCCTGATTTATATAATTAATTATGAAATTAAAACCTTAAATTATATTTAAACGTTGTTAAAATTATAAATCAAATTATTTAATAATTTGCCAGGCATGCTTTTGCGATGTAAAACTCTTAGAATAAAATAAGTAATGTGACAGTAACGAATAGTCAGTTGTTTACAAGGTTGTATATAACCGCCGGACATGCGCAGCGACAGCCAGTCTGAAAACAGCAATTGTCAAGTGCGGAAGCTAAGCTCAAATTTAATTCAGAAATAAATAAAACTCAATACATACTACACGTATTTTTGTTGCCCTTCTGGTATTTAATACTTTTAGGTATTATAATACCTGTCTTAGGAGATCTCGCAACTCCATTACACAATGTATATTATTATACGGACGGAACCCTCAATTTTTAAACGCATCTCGTCCCTAGCCGCCTTTCCGCCGTCTCCGGCGAGATTTCGCATGGGATATGAATATTGATTGTTTCTCACTAATGAAGCCGCGATTGGCGCTCCGCTATATGTAAACCCCCACAGCGGGGGGGGAGGTTTTTTTAAGCCCGTGGGTTTGTTTATACTAGCAAATTTATTTGTTTTGCTTTAGTGTTTTCCATTTAAGTCTGGCTGACTTCGTCTCAGTTTATTCTTTCGTCTGTATGAGGTGATTAGTTTAAAAAAAAGCATCGCTGGCTATTACTTCAACTGTGAAAGAAAACGTATGGAATCCTGTACATCTGTGTACTAGGTATGTATGAAGGTTGCGTTGCATACGTCCGTGTATATTATTCTTAATATAACTCTCCCGTGACTATGGGTAATTCGATGTATAAAACAAGACAACCACCATCGATTCTTTAGTACCAGAACTTTGTCCTAAGTTAAAAAAGTAGCTCAAAAATGAGTAAAATGAAAAATACACAATGAAAATAAAATACATTTTGAATTTCGATTTCTTTTTGTCAGAAAAAAAGGCACGTAGCGCAACGTAAATCGCATACTACGCGTGACGTAGCACACACCCGTAGCCACACACGCGCGTGTGGAAGAGTTCAACGAGACATGCAGCTACGTCGTGTCGCGTAGTTATTTTCTATGTATGTTTATTTTGTATTTTTTTTTCATTGGCTTGTGTGATTTTATTTATGTTGTGTGATATTATTCCTTATTATTAAACAGACATACTGACATACCAGAATTTGAAAAATCCTAAGTTTTTATTACATTAATAAATTAACATTGTGACACATCTGCCACGCATCAAATAATTAATTTCAAGAAATGTTAAAATTAAACATTGTGATTTGGGAAGTCGTGTTTGTATATAATTTTCTTTTTAGAGAAATTACAATAAATATCTTGGTCTCAATTTTTTATTTATCAATTTCATAGAACTAAAATTGTTTAGTTTCTTAAATGGAAGCCCAAATTTAAGTTTTATCACACTTTTTTATAACACCATGTAGTTATTTAAAGCAACATAAATAAAAACGGTACAAGTAAATTGGCAAAGCTCAATCAGTACAGTTGAAACCAAAAATCATTACCGTGTAGGCCAGCTGTCACCGGCAACTGTTCCAAAACCAGAACAAAACGACACCTGCGTCTTACCCCAACTAAAAGACCACAGAGTCATAGACCATACCCACCAGTGCGTATCGCATGACTCGACACACCCTTAGCCAAAGCGCGTGAAGGAACGCAACTATCTCCTTACCTTCAACAAACATTTTCACCTTTAAAACTAAAGCATTAAAGTCAAAAATCATAAAACAGAGACCGAAAAAAGATCGAACGGTCAAAATACTTGCTATAGAAAATTGGACGTTATCCCAAAGGGTTAAAGTTGATTTTGCGGTGGTTGCGTGGATGTGTTATGGTGCATGCGCGCGAGTCGAATCGTCTTCCGGCGCTGGACGTGATTTCTCCAAGAAAGCTGGATCAATGGAGCGATGGACGTTGGCCTCCCGATTGTTGTGAGTGCGGCCACTAAGTAACTAGTTATAAAAACTCCTTGGGAGGATATCTTTTTACTGCAGTACTTTCAAATGTGTAGGATAATTGTCAAAGGGTTATGATCTAAATTCCAAATGTTTAAATTTGGAATATTACGTTTCCTCCAGAAAAAAAAAACTAGAATTTTTTTCATGTGGTGAAATGCAGCAAATGGTGAAAAAGTACTGTGTATTTATATTTGGACAAACCTAACAACAGGTATCCAAAAAAAGGTAATAATTTTCTAAAAATTAATAATCAGATATTAAAAAATCGGAATGATACTTGCTTAATATGAAAAAACAACATTAAATGTCATCAAGAGATGGTAAGCGATTCCATCTGTTAATCATCTTTATTTTAGTATATTCAGACATTCTGATAAAATAAAAATAAAAAATGTACAGCGCAATCTTAATAAAAAGTTGGCATCATTGACTATCGAAAGGCGTTGCCTTCAGTTTCAATGATTGATCGCGTATATAATAATAATAATATCTGGGACAAATCAAACACGGTCATCTGGCCCCAAACTAGGATTCCCTGTATTATGGGAACCAGAGACTGATATACATACACATATACATTTAAATACATACATATATAATATAATACACCCAGACTCAGAGCAAACAATTCTGCTCATCACAGAAAAGTTTGTCCTGTGTGGGGATCGAACCCACGACTCTCGGATTAGAGGTCAGGATCGCTAACCACTTAGCCACCGAGTCAGTCATTATGACTCGGTGGCTAAGTGGTTACCGATACATATATGACTTACACCCTCTAATTTCGTGGCCACACCCCGCTACGCATTCTCCATTCTTCACCGAACTGTGGGAGCGACGTAATGGAAGCAGCGACACTTTTTTTAGTATCCACCGCGACGGACGCTCCATTACATCACACAGACTGGCCACCATTCATAACATTCTGGTCTTGCGTTGTAAAAACTCATTATCTATATAAGTACCTAGTTAAGGAGATGACGACAAAAAGATGCACTGCGTTTGTATTCAGGGCCAAAAACTTTAAGATAGATAATGTGTTTAAGAGAGTTAGATAAAACTGTAAACGTTGTTTTATTAGGAACTATCACGTTTGTTTAATCTGTAATTCTGTAATATTTTTGAGAAATAATGACAGGTTTGTAAGGTTTTACAAAACTGTCATTTTTTTCTGCAGTTCGACTATACGAATACAGAGTGTAACAAAATAATGTAGCATCCGTTATCTGGAGATTCTACTCATCATTCTGTAAGACTTTTGTTATAATAAAAAAATGGACTTACAAATTAATCAAGTGGGCCAGTCCATAAATCTTCATAATAAGTCTAGTGGTTCGAACTGCTTGACTTAAATTATCAAGCAAATTTTTTTGGACATACATGTATTTATGTATTATTTTGGATACTGAATAAACTTCTGTTGAAATTAAAACATTTAGACAAATGAAAAATCTTCATCACATTAATATGACTCCTCAACCAACTTTCTTTATTTAGACATGATATTTAGACTCGAGTTTGCCACAGGAGAAGTGTTCGTAGCTCAGTGCAACTTAAAGTGGACATAATAGTGCAAAAAGATCCATCAATGGATCTTTACAATGGATCTTAGTGGACCCAGGGGCGTCGATCACGCAGGTTGAAAACTTCTGACACTGGGGTTGACCACTTGCCCCACAACCTCCACGAATCTGGATTCGATCGGATTAATGTACAGTCTCGTGCAACTAAAAGTATACAGCCAAGTAGTGAAATATGTACTAGATGTCACGGCTACCCTATACAGGGTATAACAGAAGTGTGTGACAATACTTCAAGGTTGGCTTTTACCCATCAAACTGAACAACTTTTGTTCTACAACTTTGTTGAAATCGCAAAATTTTTTTTGGACTTTTCATACAAATCGATCAGCTGGCGAACCAAGTTTGTATGAAAAGTCCAAAAAATTTTTTGCGATTTCAACAAAGTTGTAGAACAAAAGTTGTTCAGTTTGATGGGTAAAAGCCAACCTTGAAGTATTGTCACACACTTCTGTTACGTATATTGTAGTTTTAGATGCACGGGACTGTACTTAATATCCTAAGTCCTGACGTTCCCGAGGTGAGAAAAGAGACCCGTGTCCCAATAGTAGATTGCCACAGAAAAATAATAGATTTAGATTTATTTTATTTCATATTATCAATGTCATATTCACAATAAAATTAAAATGTCAGAGTATAATAAGTGCTATCTTGAGAGTTATCTTACAAGATTCTTATAGGATAGTAAAAAGATAAACATTCTACTTAATCTTGTACACAGTATAAGCATTGTTACATGAATGTAAGTTTTTCTTTAGAGTATCTAGATAAAGTCGTCTCCCATTAAGTCGTGTTCAAATGTATCTAAAACAAATGTTTAAATGTATCAAATGTATCTAAAACTTTCTGCCTCGCACAACCAAACTGTGGAATGAATTGTCGCCTGCGGTATTTCCGGACCGATACGACATTCAAACCTTCAAGAAAAGAGCGTACTCCCAAATCAAAGGCCGGCAACGCACTTGTGACTCCTCTGGTGTTGCGGGTGTCTATGGCCGGCGGTAATCGCTTACCATCAGGTGATCCGTCTGCTCGTTTGCCACCTCTGCCATAAAAAAAAAAAAAAAAACAACCTTTGCATACAGGTAGAGTAGTGTAAAATTTACTTCTAAAAAGAAATTTTAAAATTAAATAGTTAATCAATGCTATTTTTCGATGTATTTTTTTATTGTGCTTTTGGCTATGTATGTATATGTATGCACGTATGTACACTTACGATAATGCACATTTGTAATAAAATCATTTTAATTAACACAACAAACCTCTTAATCTAAAATCATTTCGGTTAGGTATGAATCTTAAAATAAAAATTAAATTGAAATGAGATAAAAATATGAAAATATCGTGCAAAAATAAATTTCATTATTTAATAACTCCCGTCCGAACTCCCCCGAAGTTCGGTCGGTCGTCGGTCGGTATTCTAATTTTAAAAGTGCACAGTGCCAGTGACCTCCGTTTTTTTTTTAAATTTCAATAGTGGGGTCGCGGAGCAAGGCCGCGCTCGAGGGGACGGCCAGCATCAGCTGATTCATCGCCCGATCGAATTTCAAACATGGAATATTAGAAAATAAAGTTTTTTTGGTGTTTTATAAATAAGAAACTACTTGTTGACACTATGTTGATGGAATTTAAGATAATCGAAAAAAACTTGGAAGTTAAAAAATTTGAAATAGATATAAGATGTAACTGTATTTAATTTAAACTTAAATTAATAAGTAGCCTATTTACCGAACGTTGTTTCTTAAAATTTCCAATAATACACTAAATCAATGTATTATTAGAAATTTTACCGATTCACTTAGTTAAATCTTTCTATCTCCATCGCTAGTTTTCAGTAAAAACTCCTTTAACCGCGAAAACGAAACACAGAAAAAAGTTAGCGTCGTGCAAACTTTCAAAAACTTTCGATAAAAGAAGCAATAACCACGAGAGGTGGGCAGCGGGCAGCCGGGCGGGGGTGGGGAGGGGGGGCGGTCATCTCTCCCTTTTTATCCCAAGTCAAGGGCGCGTGGGGCAGGTCCACCGGCTATTGACATTCTGTTTTCAAATTTACCTACTTTTCTCATTGTCCGGAACTTTTTAATGTGAGGGGTCGCTGAACCGAGTGGCCAGTGAATAGCCATTGCGTAATCCGGAAAAGCCCGAGGCGGTTTGGCGGTAAACGTTTCGGGAGATAAGTTTTTTTTTTATTATCATTATTGGGTCGGGAGAGATTCGAGGGCAGTTTCATTGTCACGGACATTTTTGTTGTAAAATTATATAGTTTTATGTCTGTGTCTGGTGAAAATTGGACTATGCTACGTCTTCTGGAACCAGACAGTGTTCTTAAACCATATTATTTTTCGAACTTCTAAAACGAAATTGATTACTTGAATGCAAACTTCGTAATGGATTGAGGAAAAAATTTAACATTCTTGAATAGATCCAGTCTCTACTTTTATAGTTCATAGTTCAGTTTGCTTTTTAGGGTTCCGTAGCCAAATGGCAAAAAACGGAACCCATATGGATTCGTCATGTCTGTCTGTCCGTCCGTATGTCACAGCCACTTTAATCCGAAACTATAAGAACTATACTGTTGAAACTTGGTCAGTAGATGTATTCTGTGAACCGCATTAAGATTTTCACAGAAAAATAGAAAAAAAAACAATATACAACAAAATAGTTTGCGCGAGAGACACTTCCAAAGTGGTAAAATGTGTGTGTCCCCCCCCCCCCCGTAACTTCTAAAATAAGAGAATGATAAAACTAGAAAGAATATATGATGTACATTACCATGCAAACTTCCACCGGAAATTGGTTTAAACGAGATCTAGTAAGTAGTTTTTTTTTTAATACGTCATAAATCGTAACCCGCAAATTACCTTTCATTCAATCAACTCAAATATAAAAAATATAGAGTTCAAGACATGTGTGATTATGAATTTATACGGAACCCGCGAGTCCGACTCGCACTTGGCCGGTTTTTTATTTAACCCTTCAAAAAGTGACGTATGAATGTGTGTGTCGTACGTAAGTATGTGATATATCACCATGATAAGCATATTAAAAATCCCTTTTACTTTATACAAAAAAAACTAAAAATAGTTACGGTGGTTTTTGCTATAAGTAAGAACATAGAAACAAATATTTGTGGTTTTTACCGCCTACCTATTGATTAAGTTTAGATTCTTTAAAAAAAATGTGTAAGGCTCGTTTTGCGCGGGAATTAATTCTCGACCTTCTCGGCCGTTTTGGTAGCTGTCGGTGATGTCTTTATTTTTTTGTTTTGGACTTTTTGTTTTTGTTGTTTTATTTTATGTATTTCAATCAAAAATTCAATTTTCAATTATATACAAAAATTACAGTCGATGAATGTCACAGAAGATGTCACAAAAATACGAATGCACTTATATCATTGATAGTGACACAAACTGACAGAAACTTAAGGAATTTACATGTAGTATAGTAGGTTTACTACTACGAGTATATGCAAGTTCTTTGCACAAACCTATGTCACATACAAAAAATAGAGCAACGAGCATAGACAAATAATACAGGATGTTAAAACCTCTTTACATGTTCTGTAAGGTTCTATAAAGGCTTCTAAGTCTCACTGCCATCAAGCCTGCTGATGGACGAGCCGATACCACGTCTTTACACAACTTAATACCTCCAATACTATCGATATACCAACTATGTTGCTGAGCAAGCGAGAAAGAGGGAGATTTGAAAATGTTTTTTTTTTTTATTCGCCAGCTACTAATTGGTTAATTTATAATTAGTTTCAAACTTGCAAAAAGTAGTTAAGTAAAATAAGCTGTAACTTGGATGCAATAATAAATATGTATGTATATTTCTATGCAATAATAAATATATTCGCTTTTTACAACTGTAGGAATAAAAAAAAAATTATGTATATATATTGAATCGATAACAAGAAAAAACAAATTTTCATCACATTTATTACATCTAATAAGAAACATCCAATCAGATTCAACTAGCATTCTGATTAGACTATATCCAATAAATGTGAATTCAAACTTGACCCACAACAGATCGATACATCGACGGCCACACAAAGGCACCAAAAACTATGACTGACAGGACCGCCAGAAAAATCGATGTCGATATTAGAGATAGTCGAACAAAGCACCCGACGGCACATCTCTACTGACAGCGGGCGAAGCGTGTGCTACGTGTGAATGCTATCGATACTATCTAGAGATGTGCTCCGCTCGATAACTCCGCCATTACGTACAAGTTAAAATTGTATGGGAACTGAATTGGACGAGATTTGATCAGATGACTTGTGTTTCTGCCGATATGTGATGTAGGAAAAAAAATAGTTTGAAACTCATGTACTTAATTGGTAGACACGGAATTATACGAGGTCAATCCACGATTCACAATGTAGCCTTAATCATAATACTGTAAAGTTCAATTTTTTAGATGCTACTCCGATTGTTAACGTTAAATGTTAGCAAAAAAGGTCTGATTGAAAATAAGGTATCAAGTTTATTGATACCAAAACTACTGAGCAAGAAAAAAAATCTAATCTGAGTGTAAAATCTCAAAGCAAAAATAATGGAAAGTATAAAATTCTGCAATAAAATTATAACTGCACAGAAGTCGGTATTAAAGACTAAAGGCTGAGTAAACAAACACCGGGCGAGACGCTACTACAAAAAGAAATCTCTATTTCAATCAGTGCATTGACCCCCGTTTTAGCGGGGCGGCGCGTGCGCACAGATGTGCTAGTCATGTCATAATCATAATGGCGGACTTAAATACAAAGCCAATAATCTATAAGATATCTCGCCACAAGATTCGAGGCACGTCACAATTTTTTTACCACAATTGTGTTACTGTTAAGTCGAGAACGATATTTGATCTGTAATAAAGTGCAATCAGTTCTAAGATCGGAGCAGACAATGATACGTTTAAACATCATTATTAGAGCGACCATTTATCAAATATTGTAACTTAAGGGAGAAACGTAAAAATACATTTCAAACATTCACGAATCCTATAAGTACTATTGAAGTAAAATGGACGTAATAGAAATCAATTTATACTTCAATATTGTCGTCGCGGTATCAAAGACGTGGATTGGACGCGATGGGCGTGTGTGGAGAGAGGCGATGAAAAAAACATATCAACTCCCACTCCATATCGCATCACCAACATAACTATACTGACGATAAATAGGAACATAGATCCAATAGCGTTCTAATAAGAGCGAGGCGAGGTGCGAAACAGCCGGCCGGGTTACCGTTGACCACACCACGCCCGGCACTCGTCATTGGCAGAAATAAAAACCGCGGCCACGCGTAACTCGTCACGTCTCACGGGACAGCGAAATCGTGCGACCGGTGACAATATGACAACTCGCCAACATAACCTGACACCCCGACGCCTAACAAAACGACCAACTTCACAACAAAGCGCAGGTCACAACTTACTGGATGCGACATGATTATTGTATGCAGCAGAGTCGTGCCTTATGAAACAGTTGAAGCTCCAATGAGCAAATCCGCAAAAGAATATTTCGTTCGTATTTCATCGATCACGCTCACAAATTGCTACGTAACTATCGAGATGTAAATCGCTTACGGCTACCGTTATTTTGAAAAGTCGATTCTTGGATAATCGATTTGTCGCAGTTGCGTTCCGTTTACGCAGCGCCGGTCCCACGGTCCGTGTGCGACACTTTGCGACACCGTGCGACACAGCGCGACATGCCGCGACCTATGTGTCCGCCGTGACGACCCGGTGTCGTGTCTGCGAAATAATCAACTGTAAAATCGCTTTTTGAAGGACAATTCTGTTGCTTCATAAACTGTCAAAACGTTTGCTGATTGCGGAACATCGGTCGATTGATCGGTTCACGGTCATACGTATTTGCTTTGCCTTTTTTATTGGTAGACACAAAATATTGTTTAGCTTTACAGTTTTCAGTGATAAAAACTAGGAGCGGATAATGTTATTGACTTTCCTCAGCATTTTGTGTATGATTAAATGCATAATAAATTCGTATGACAAACTGTATTATTAAATGCATAATAAATTACTATGACAAATTTGTCGTGATTTTGCCAATGTCAAGTTTATTTGGAAGAATCTTTAAAAAAATGCGGCTCTAAGGGTGATTGGGCACTTATAGCCACTCCATGTGGTGGTTTGCTGCTCGAACTCCGAAAACGAACGTGAAACGGAGCTGTCTCCCGAGTTAATGTTCTTCTTATTATCGCTTATCGCAGAATCTGAATCACAGCTATTTCTCCATCACAAAAATAACGTTGAAACTACTCTAAAACGGTAATAATTGTAAGAAACTCAACAGACGTGTGCTCGGCACAGAGTCTCGGCAACCAACCTTGTCGTAAACATGAGGCACGTCAAAATCGCATGTGAATGTCATTTTCTCTTTTCAATCGTAAAAAGTTTGTGAATAGTTTGGTCTTAGGGAAAGCAAACAAGCTCGCTATGTGGAAGTTTAACTGCACATTAGGCAGTCATACGGAGCACACACGGCACTAGACAGGCAATTATAAGGGGCTCGCGCGGCCTGGCACCGAATTTGCGCCCGCTTGCGCCGTCGTATACAGGTTGGTCAGTAATTAGAGAGTTTTAAAAAATACCTTTTAAATTCCAAATGTACTTAAGCTATGGAGATATTCGATGATTTTTTTATTTGTTAAAACTTGTTCATGTTTTAGACGTTTTTAATCCGGAAAAAATATATGAAACATATCATGTATCCTTTATTTTTCTATTATATGTATATTCGGTGGAACAAACGATGTTATCCGCGAAGGATCAAATCGAATAATTTTATTAGCAACGATAGATATAAAAATCATTTTTGACCATACGAAGAGACATGCATTAAAACACCTTACACTATAAAATTACGGTCTACCCTGACCCCGTGGGCTTATTGTCAAAAAACCTCTCTAAAAGAAAATTAGTTACAGCTGGTTATATTTTTGATTTTTTTGCACGAACCGTTATTCGCCCAGTCGAGTGATGGAGTTAATATCATTCAGTTTGTGCCCTATGCCTGAGGTAGCATTTAAAACTTTAGATAGCGTTACTTACTTTATTCTGATGAAAAGATTACTGGAATTCCCTTATTTTTGAATAAAGAGAAATATCGGAGAGTCATTGACGGTGTGAGCATATTTCGCGGAGCGATCGTCATCTCATTAGGTCAGGATCCACGATCGCCATATTAAGTTACTTCTGAATATACACATATTAAGCTTTCTTTAAATCCTATTAACAATTTCAGAATAAAATGTCGCTTTTGACAGTTGATAAAAAGTAACTCAAATGACTAGTAGTCAAAATACCGGAAGCCTCAGTTAGAATTTTAAAAGAAATCAAAATCGTCACTTTTAATTTTGAACGTATATTTGAGCACCAGATTTGTAATGATCCATTTATGGTTTTATGTTTTTATTATTTTGCTCTGTGTCTATAAAGCCACAAATGCCTCCAGATTTGTTTTATTTCCTTGAAGTTTTAGTGCATCGATCAAAAACGGTTATTCGCCTCCACCACTAAAATTCGCCACTATTTCAGCCTCTGCGCAGTTTCTTGTCAATAGGTTATGGACTTCATGCAGGTCCTTTCCTCTTCATCCTTCCGGCGATATGTGTCCATAATTTCCTATATTTTTTAATAAACTTTGTTATAGCTACTACAATTGTCCAACAGAAACTAGACTTACTAACAGTAATAAATCAGAAACTAGACTTACTAACAGTAATAAACTACCGATACAATACGACACGATAGTGTTAAAAATACAGATTCCATAGAAATCTTAGATGTTTTTTTAGTAAATTTTAATTGCTATCTGTGAGTTTCTTCTTAGATCGAACAATATCTATAGGGCAAATAGTTTTATAACAAACCCAATTTACTAGGGGCGTATACGAATATGTATAACGTTAGTACTGGAAAACTTCTATGAGTAAAACTAAAAAATAATTTTATTTTCAAAATAACTAAGTTTTATTGTAATGCCATTATTACAAATGAATAAGTTGAATATGAATAGTTTTTTGACAAACAAAATTGAAAACGATAGAAAGTGTTTAAATTATGTGAATATGTTTAATACCTTACCAGTCTCAGAGAATACGGAAAAAATAACATCATAACGTACGTATATTTTCTACAAATTTCCTCGAAGAAACCTAAAATTATCCAAAATATAATAGGGCTTTGAAACCAGAACACCCTGTAACACATTAATATTGGGCGTATTCATTTGCATTTGTCGTGATGACGCACGTGTGGGGATCGCGTGCTCGCCCCGTATTACGAAAATACGAATATCGCCATACATCCTGTATTTTGTGGCTAGAATAACAACGTAGACAAGACACATTAGGCATAACTTTCTGAAATGTGAAAATTGTGTAATATTAGGTGCTCACCTATGAAATTGACGTTTAGTTAAAAAAGTTCAAAGACAAAATTAATATAAAATAATTAAGGTTTTAAAACAACTAGTTATTTTCAAAGTGCCATTGGACATTTAGAAATAAAATAATGCTTGCCAAATGCACGTTGTCTGAATATTTTGAGAGCACAGTGGTGTAGAAACTGTGATAATGGATTTTTTCGTCACTGAAAATCGCCATTTTTTCGTTAAAAAAATACTTCTTTTTATTTTTGAAGGCTACACTTATCCCAGCGTGTTATTCGTTACCATATGTATTTTTGAACATACTGCGCATAATATTTCACGATTTTCAGATAATTTCGATTTTTTTTTTTGGTAGAAAAAATTTACCCAATCGACCTCTAAGAAAACTCCAATACAGTATTTAATGGAACCCTACTCAGTCAGTTTTTACATAAGAGACATGACATCACTAATTCATGAAAGACCTTGAATGTAGCTAGAAAATGATATATAATTTAATGGAAGTAAATTCATTTTTGGGGTAATATTATTCTGTTAAAGTTTCAAAACTGAAACGCCAATTTCATTGGACCTAATATTCCACTTTTCTTTTGTCAATCGGCCTTTCCCCATAGCGTATGTTTTACCTTAAGAGAATTTCAGCTTGCGTCATACGTCATCAGTAAAATCGACGCTTCTTATTAGATGAGGTGCTGTTAAATCTCTAATTCTTCAACATATCATCCCTTGCTGGAACATGGGTCTTTTCCTAATCTCATATTTAAAATAATAAAAAAGCTTAGTTAATAGCACACCCATGTTTTTCAGAACCTTGCTTCTTAACTATAAAATATACCGCTGTGCCATCTGGTCAATTCCTAGTCTGTGCCAAGAGAACTGTATGAACCAACGATGTATCGCCTCTAATGAATCTTAGCCCGAAACACGGTAACGTTACCCCCCCCCCCCCCATTAGCATTCGGTGTGATCAATAGTACAAATCACGTGAGTCGCAAAGCAATCTGAAAGGGTAACATTTTGTTACGTAGTTTTACATTTTGTAGGTTTTACTTTTGCTTAATAATAAATAAATAAAAACAAAATTTACACATTTTTACAGAAGAATAGTTACGTAAATACTTATTTTCTTAAATCCTTGAAGAATCCCTGGAAATAGGCTACTATTATTTTCATATAATTTATATTTTATTTTGGTATTTTTTATATATTGAAAAGTTTAAATTTGAATTGAAATAAATTACTTATTATAATATTATTACTAATTCTCAGCACATACGAGTATTTGGAAATAGACCTTAGGCGAAGAGTAGTTACCACGTAGTTACTTATTGTAGATATATATTTATATGCTTAGAATACTGTAATCTTCTTGTTCAGTTCATTAAGCCCCATTTAACGGATCCTATATATTTTGTCATGTAAAATTGGATTTAGTTGGCGAATTAGGTGACCTCCGCTCCGGGGCCTTCCTGATGCAAAGGTTGACCATCGCTATTCAGCGCGGAAACGCTGCTAGCGTGATGGGCACCTTTGCGTCTGGAACGTCTAAGGCTGGACTCTTTCACAAGGTAACGAAGCCCTATGGTCAATTTTTATTTGTATTGTAATTTATTTTGTTTATATATCTAAAATTAGACTAAGGTTTTGTACAGTCTCGTCATATTGTACATGGTACCGTGTCAGCGATTTAATTTTTATGTATTCATTTTTAGTTCAGTTCACATAACGACAAGGTTGTGTGTGCTCGTGTTCATTTTATTATTCGGAAATAAAACATATTTTCCTATATCAGGATTTTATCATTTTTCAAGACATCACTATCTGTACGGATCTAACAAGAGACCGTAAATTTTTTAGTCCTTCGAGTAGATTTGTAAATTAACGTTTGATTTATAAATGGTTCATTTTAAGATATAGCTACATTATGTACTCGTATCGTTTCATAATCATTTATAAAATACATTTTCTTAACTTTAACTTTCTCATTGCAACCAAAAGTTAAACAGAAAACCTTTAAAAGCGCCGCCTGGCAATAAAAGTATCACATTTGTGAGTTTTGCTTATACAACACTTATTTGAGTCATTTACGAATTCGAATTTTAAAATCTAAAAACGAAACACAAACAGGTTCTATACAAAGTTTTGTTACGCCATAAAATCATTTGTACGAAATTTCAACAGGTAGATTATTAGAGAAAAGAATGGATCCCTCATTTGAAAATGTGAATATATTTTATGAGTGCGTACAATTACAAAAAGTAAATAAACATTACTTGCTCTCAACATGTATTGTGAACTTTCCTGTCGGCACCTTTGAAGTTGGGTGAGGATAGTTCTTTATAAGTATGAACCGACCATAAAATTCGATGGACTTGTACTTACTTAAAATACATAGAATAAAATACTTACATAAAAATTTGGCCACGTAAAGTTTTAAGAATAATAAGTAATAACGAGTACATGACATAATCCTGAATACGATTATTAAAATAATAATTTAAACGATAAATGAGATTTTTATTTCTATTTTTAGAGCAATATGAAAATGTTATGTCACGTATCTTCAAGATATGACCGTGTTTTTAAGTATCCCTTGTGCAATAAATTGAATAACATATTACCAACAATTTAAAAAAGCCTTCAGCGAGCCCCATTGTGCTATCGTACCAAAGGAAAGTAAGTTCTAAAATTTAATAATCATCAAAATAATCCATTAAAAATGTAACCCCGCCTTAAATGTAAATAAACATGCTAAAAATGAGAAAATATGTTAATATAAAGGGACGTTAATAATAACATAACTAGTCCACAATCTACGTTTCCCAGTAATAGGCCGCGAACCGCCGTTTTCGTGTTACTATTAATCGAACACGATTACCTTTATGCTCGGTGTGTACGCCCCTTACGTGACAAACCGGTTTAATGCATTAATAATAAATAGTTTGCTTTTAAAAATATTTTAGTGAAATGAAACGTAAATAAAAGCATGGGACTTATTCGCGGGGAAGTTTTCGAGAGATCAAAGACTTTTGTGTCGATCAACCTATTTTTATGAATAACTATAATATTTTAATGCATTTTGTATAAAAATAATACTTACTATATACACGCCTTGTTGTAAACTAAACTTTAAAGAAAGTCGACCTTTTCCCAAAAATATATATTTTTATTAAACTAGATAAAATGAAATAACTATTGTTTATTTAGTCATCATAAATTGATAGATTGGATGGAGATATCCAGGGCACTACATAAATTGAATCGTCTGTAACAGACATAAAGGCACAGATGGTGATATATTATTATATACTTTTATTTTATTTATATAATGTTTTTTTTTTTGAGTCGTCGGCAACGTGTATAATTAAAAAGGTTTAACACTGTTCTGCAAGGCAAAGATTTTAATAAAACATAGTAGTTCTACTATTTTTTAATTATTATAATTACACACTCTATTTCAAGACCCACGCAACTAATAGCGATTAACGAAAATTTCTTTATTAACGCGTCAACAATTAATCTTGCCGACAATTAACCTAACCTCAGGTTAAGTTAACTGTTGTTTGAATGGCAGTTTAAATGCCTATTGTAACTCACGTTGTGTTTATGATCGCACTGAAGTAATGGACAGTAATTTATCCTCGGTCAACATTGAAGTTTGAGGATTAATGAGGACGGCCCTGTACAGGGTGTGGTAGGGTTTAATATATATATATATATAATATATATCATTTATTTCAGACAATTTAAAATCCATAATTTGTTAGTACAAGATTTAACTTAAAAACTATGTTAGTAGACACGACAGAGAAATATAAAATGAAAGTTTAAGAAGGGACTAATATTCAAATAATGAATCATTTATTTATAACTTTTAGTGCTAGCCGTAGACCAAACTCTGAAACATCACATAAAGATCACATTTTTGATAAAGTCGGCGTCTTTTTAATTTCGTTTATTTATTTTCATTTAACGCCATCCAAAAAACTTAAAATAAATAATTTAATAAAAAAATTAAAGGATATCTCAAAGACATTTGCCGTCCCGTCGAGATTTACATACAGGGCTGGTACTTAAAACAATGCTGAACTTGTCATACAAATTGAACAGCTTGTAAGCTATTTTTGAATGGAAACTTCCTTATTGCGATTTGAGCAAAGTTGTAAATAGAAGCTGTTTAGTTTCATGAGCTGATTCTACTCATAAAACTGAACAATATTTCACGTTGAAGGTTCACAGGTATGTGTAAGTACCAGTACCCTGCAGAAAGACTGACTTCCTTTGAAATCTTTTTATTTACTTTTTTTTTTTTTTTTTTTTTTTCGCACTTGTTAAATCTGCCAAGTTATTCAACTCCGTCCTTAATTACATAGATAATAAGGTCAGGTATCGCCACTGAGGAGGCTATATCATAAACCTGGACACTGGAAAATGGGTTACCTATTAAGCGTTTTCCCAGATTTGGTACAGTACTAAAAAGCATATCCTTACTAAAAAAATATAAAGGTCTTTGTCTCTGGTCCTCCAAATTGCGTGCTTACCTCAGCTATTAACACATGACCTTCTAACAGGACATGACGAAACCACCTGTGTTATCGTGGTATGCTAATGCATGATGGTAATCTTACAAACGCGTGAGCCGGCCACGCGTACGCGCCTTAAGTAACCCTTGAACTATCTGATAACCCACCCACCTTTAACCCCCAGTATATGTTGACCCCCGAAAAGAAAGACAATCACAGTTTGGGAAAATCGTACTATAATTGTGTTGGTTTGTTCCTTCTTGACGCCTCAACGCCTTATCCAATATTGACGAAATTTGGCAAGCATGAAGCTTGTGATATGTAGAATGAGATAGGCTATAGGATATTTTTAATTTTGATTCCTCAAGTTGTTTCCGTGGGATAAACAAAGATAGCTCCCGAGCGAAATAGTAGTAAACTACTAATTTTTATAGAGAAAAGCCTTAAATAGAGCAACTCTTCAATAAATCAAATCGCTCTGAAAAGTATGGGCATGTTCCAAGCGATAGCTGTGAAACCAAACGGAACAGGGATAATCGAAAAACCGAAGTGATCACAATATGGTTAATTCTGAAAGTTACTATTAAAATATTCATTAACCTTGACTAACTATAATGATTAATTCATATTGTACGATTTCTAAAACTTACTTTGTATAGTGAAGTTGTTAAGGCTAACATTAAACTCATTTACGTTATCAACCATATTGTCCCCACTACTGAGGCACAGGATCTCCTGGAAGGCCATACTCGACACACTTTGCCTTTGTGATTTAATAATAATATAATAATAATTCATAATATCCGGGACCAATCACACAGGGTCATCTGGTCATTTACCTAACTCATATACTATCTACAAATATTTCTGATTTCACCTGTATAAGACGAACTCCTTAAGGGTCATACTAGAGTGGTCAACGAACATGCGACGCCTGAAATATGTGTAGTGACGTCACATTTATGTCGGGCAATCCATTAAGGCTCTTATCTTAACTTCCGAAATCGTATGTTCGTAGGCGACTAAAATTCGAATGTAGCACGTTGTGTGCGCTGTTATTGTTTACGGAAATAACGTTTCAGGACTTTTTTTACCCAAGTGTGTATTTTGGATTTCTGGAAATGAAAATCTTGATAGATTTTGGAGTATCATTAGATTCATCTTGATCACTAAATTGACGTAGGAAATATTTTATGCAGTAGGTTCATTGTTTTTACTTTCGAGCGACTGAGGAGCGAGCGTTAGCGAGCGGGCGAAATTTGGGTTAGGGCAATAATTTGGTAATATCTCCAGCCGTTTTTTTTTTAATTATTTTTAATATCGTCATTTTTTAGAGATGCCATAGTACACCATAGTAAAAAAAACACTTTTAATTTTTTTGCTCAAAAATGGCTCTAACGATTTTGATGAAAATTTTTACAATACCATATTGCTATACAAGCTAGTACATAAGATAGTTGGTTACTCTGGGAAAAATCGGGTTCTGATACCCTCCATACAAAAAATAAGTTTTTTGTTAATTTTGCTCGAAAATGGCTCTAACGATTTTGATGAAACTTTGTACAATACCATATTTTTTACAACGTAGTACATTAGATAGTTGGTTACTCTGGGAAAAATCGGGTTCTGATACCTTCCATTCAAAAATAAGTTTTTTTGTAAATTTTTCTCAAAAATAATTATAATGATTTTAATGAAACTTTGTACCTTTTAATAAGTTTATACGGCCTACTATACTAGGTAATAAATTATTCCGGGCTATACCAGGATAAGGTAATATCTCCCATACAAAACAATATTTTTAATTTGTGAAGTCTCTCAGTTGCTAAATACTATTATGAATGTTTATTGCTAATGCGATGAAAAACCTGTGTATGCCAGATGATACATAAGGAATTCGCGAGAAAGTGTGCACAGCGTGGCTGTACAGTTTATTTTGTTTAAGCGTTTTTTATTTATTTTTTTATTAAATATTTGACGTGTATTATTTAAATAGTGTTTTTCGGTTGTTTATTGCAAAAATTAATGTATTATAGTTAAAATGTTAAGTTTTATTCCTCTAGTAGATATCGCTACTACCAAAAGCACTTGTTTAATGTTATCGTATACCTGTGTAAGGGGCAACACAATGAACTCATGTTGCTATTCTATTATACGAATCTCTATTGTTTTCGGCTTCCGCCAGTACAAAATTATCAGTTCTTAGAACGTCTCCATTTTGAGTTTTGACGAGCTATGTGTGAAGTCAGATAACGCAGGTAAAAACTTTACAAGTTCCACATAAGCTCGCTTTTCAAACAATCACCTATATTATAATAATCCCTTAACAAAGTTAAAATTATTATGATATTTGCCAGGGAAGCAAACTGTACAGCAGAACTTCACATACTTCTAAAGAGAATATCAATTAGAGATGGACCGACTATGGTATTTGCCGAATAGCCGACTAATTGATTTTCAATTTGCCGAATAGTCGGCCGACTAGTCGGCAATGCCGATCATTCTAATACAAGTCTTTCGGGGATATTCTATTTGTGTGTGTGTGTTTAGGCTAAAAAATATTTAAAATAAATAATATTCTTTATTTTCTTGTTATCCAATTAAATAAATATAAAATTATTTACATTTTCAATATTTTCGTGGTACAACAATATTACCTATATTATTTTGTTTTGACTAGTATATTATGCGCCGATTATAATCGGCATATTATGCCGACTAGTCGCCGACTAGTCACCGACTAGAGAAGTCGCCGAATAGGCGACATTCCCGACTAGTCATCCCATCTCTAATATCAACGCTACAATTCAATCAAAGTTAACAATAAAAAAAATCGCCAATAAAAGGTGGTCTGCCTTTTACTTTTGCTAGAATATCTAAAACTGCCACGTAACAGTACATTAATAACCATAAATTTAGTATCTAGCGTAGCGAAAATACTAGGTCTATGTTGATAACAGTATCTGTTTGCAAAATATATCTAAATAGGTGCTGCCATTTTTGAGATTTTTTAAATTTTTATTGCATGGCACCTACTCTTAAATAGCAACCCTGCCAGACGCTAATCAGAATCCTTCAGCAAACTATGTATAATATTGCATAGAACTCTTAATTTCGGGTCATTGATTTATTCGCTAGAGAAAGCGTGAAGGACGAGTGTTTTTGGTAAACATGTTTTCTTCTGTTTATAATAGTGATATAGAACAAATTCCGAGTAAAACAAGAAAACGACAATACTTTCTTACCCCCTCTCATTGCGCTCAGTCGCTTGGAAGTAAAAAGAGACATCTCTAAATAAATTCTCTTCTAAGGAAATGCTTTTTATCACTGAAACTAAATGAAAATAATATTTTACACATCACACTAAGAAATCATTGTTGGAGTGAAAATGTCTTATTAGGTATTTTCTAGATTTTACATCAAAATCTGTTCGAATAAGTACAACGAATAATCTTTTCCTAAAATTCATTACGAAAGTTTTCAATGTTTCACAATTTCTGTGCTGCCAGTAAGCAAGGCTTCGCCCATCAAAACTTTTTGCTAGACAGACTAAAAAAAAATAAAGCACACCCAGACTGTTCACTAACTACCTACTCATGAAGCTGATGTATAGCGAATGAAATAGAAGGTTGAAAACACGTGTAGTTCGTGTGAACGACCATAAAAGTTAGGCTGGCTGTTAGATAACATTGAGGTTAGCTGCGTGGACAAGCTAACTTTAGAAGAAATGAGAAATTTGTTTTTCATTATGTGGACCATGGTGCAGTGAGACTTTTATTAAAATATGTAGCGGTCAGTTGACTTAAAAAGCATGTCAATGTGATTAAAATGTAAGTAATTTTTATGTAAATGAAATGGCAAGAAAATCGAACAAAGCATTACTCTGCTTACAACAACATTGATAGATTTGGATACGTTCTCTCTCTCTCTTATCGAGTGGCTTAATTTAACAGTCCTATCCCCAAGGTATAGGCGGTGGTTGCCTGATAGTGTTGTACTTAGCATCACCCGTGTTCACGTGTAGGGCATTTTAGATTTACACCTACGGACGTGTGCAACGCGACCATCATACACATCTAGAAATCAGATGTACAGGTTTCCTCACGATGTTTTCCTTCACCGTTAAAGCAGTCGCTATGAAAATGCACGTAAGTTTCGAAAAACTCATTAGTGCACTGACCAGGATTTGAACCCGAGACCTCTGGTTAGGAGGACGGGGTTACTACCCGCGGAGCCACCGACGCTTCTACGTTGGATACGTTAGCAAACAAAAATAGAAAGTACTTTTCTTAAATTATTTTCATAAGATTTCGTATGGAAAATATCAAAAGTCATCGAATGATATATTTTGCAGGAGATAAACATATGGGTGGTATGTTATGTAAGTATTAGACGGGAAAAGCTTAAAACCAATGTTTGGATGGTGTAGAAAGTATATAGAGAAGTGAAGAGATACGCAGGATTAGTCTATTTTAAGGCCTGACTAAAGCAAAAATATGCGAAGCTAATAGAAACAATATAACTACGAAGACAACGATAATCTCTTTAAGTAAAACTCCTTAGTTCCCTTCATGTTACTGGCCACTAAATACATTTCTATTGCCATATCCACTTCTTCGCCCTTCTCAGTTTCCTTATAAGCACATGTGCAGGTAGATACAGCCAGAGGTATACCTAGATATAAACATAGTCAGAGCACGGAACGCCAGCCTGGCCCCAGCTCAAGCAAAACATTGAAAATTTCGGCTCTTATCAGCAGAGCTTTAAACTTTTATTTTGCGCCCGGGGCGGCCCGCGTGCGCCCAAATTTTGTGTAGAGCGACTGAGATTTCAGATATGGCCTAATAATGTTTTTCGTACTTACATTACTCCTTTTTCTTCTTTTCGACTCGATGGTTATGTTTTTGTTTTATATTATAATCATATGTATGAAACTCAAACTGAAAAATTATTTCTAGTGAGAGTAAAATTTTATTGTGTAGTTTTTTTATTAATAGAACCCTGATTCTATTTAAAAAGTAAAAACTGCTTAAATTTTCCGTATCTCTGCTTAAGTTTTTGTTATACCTAATGCATTTATTTAAGATATTATATAATAATTTATTCAGTTCATAGCAGTTTTCAGTCATTTAACCGTGACATTTAATTACGTGTAATTGCATATTTCTTGACTTGAACTCATGGGCGGATAGTTAAGGATACAGCTCCAATATCTTAAATCTATCTTAACCGTTATTTTCATCGTCTTTAAGCTACAGCAAAATTCCTTTCGCCCCCTCTAATATCTTCGAATACCAAACCGGCCGGCACGCGAGCCGATATTTACGACCAGTATTTGGGCCATATGTTCTCACACGTCCGCCGATACACATCTGATTCATTACTTGCGCGCACGCCGATCGCTGCCGTGTCTATGGTGTAAGCTGGACTGGCATCGTGATCTACCTTGTCTATGGGCTGACAACAACTCTAGATTGCCTATGTCGGGGCAGAGTTAACACGTCGTTAACAGACTAGCTGAAGCTGGTACAAGTATATATGTGGAAGCATATTAATAATATGAGTAGCGTTAGCTGTGTGGTTAAGTTCTATTCATTTATGGTTTATTGATGGTCTTATGTTGGTTAAGCATTTACAGAACTGTGAACATTTTTTTGATCATATAATCTATAATATTAATCCAATAAATTGTTTCAGCATTTTTAAAATTTGATTAAAATCTAAGTATATTTTTCAAACTAATTAAAACTAAGCCAACTAATTAAAACCAAGGCCTTGATGTCAGAGCAAGGGGTGAGTCATTACAGCCACTGCTCAAAGATTGTCAAAATAATAGTCATAATAGTCATTCATTGGTAAAATTATAACATTTGAAATATGTTATTGTTTTTTATCCACAATTAATATGCCCTTGAAATAATGTACTTACCTGTTTCAATCTCAGTGCCAAGTCACACTAGTGCGACCTTCGTTCAGCATTAGGGTGCAGCACGCAGCGCTAAGCGCTTAGTGCTATGGACCGCGAAAAATGAATATTATGCTCCCAAGAGCTTTGCTGCATCTTTCGAAACTTTGGTGCGCAGAGTAGGGCCACCAAGGGGAGTGTCTACCTGATTTTTATTTTGGAGTGATTTTCTCAAAATGAAGTTAATAACTAACAACGCTAAGCACAATAGAAAAACAACCAACTTAGTGTATAATCAGTATATTTCTTTTAATGTCAGAAAAGACAAATAATAAATAGCAATCAATCGGAGTTTAAAACTGAGCTCCAACTGAATCGGAGTTCAACTCCACTCCAACTGGCATTTCCCTATTCCGATTCCGATATAACATTTCCAAATATGTATAACAGTTTTGTTACAAGAGATAACAATGAAACACACATACACCCGAAAATCATTAACCTCCGATAAAAAGCAGATTCATTTTCTCCATACGTGCGTCCCATCACTTTCATTTAAATAGTTAGTTGATGTTCGTGGAATACGTCCTCTGTGCCCCGCTACTCTGCAGTTCCCTCATGCATGCGATGCTCATATCAGCGGCTGCTCCAAGGGGAACATTAAAAAAAACAGCAACGACCATCCACGTCGGCACTAGTCTTGCTACTTGTACAGCACTTAGATTAGTTTCCAACTTTCAAGTTTTACAAGTCGAAGTTGTAGGCGTGTTTGCGAAGGTTCTTTCTGAGAGTCGGTTTGTGTAAGACTTGCTTTCTTGTGTATTTCTGGAATGGGAGGAATGGTGGAGTGGAAATGTCTTTTTTAGAGTCAAATGATGACGGCGCCCTAGGGAACCTTTTATAAAACACAGGGTCTATCTAAAAGGCGTAGTAAGTAAAGCAGGACTTTGCTCTACAGTTCATCAGAGTTGTCAAACAAAAGTTGTGCAGTATCATAAGTAGAACCCCCCATTGAGTGAAATTGTGAAAACCCTACGGCAAACAGCAAACAGTCTCCTCGAAAAAAAAGTGTACGTATTGCCATGCCCATTTTTGTTACAACCTCTATTTCGGCAATTTTTATAAATATTTCTAAATCTTTCAGGTGTTTTACCTAATTAATTTTGTTTTTTTTAATCAATCAATGGCCTCCATGTCTACTATAGACGATTTACGGCAGTATCTTGGCACACCGCTTTAAGTAACTATGGATTCCGTATAATATTGAGTTAATTATGAAAAAAATTTTTTGTTGCAGTTGTTGTTAGTTGGACGTTCCTAAACGAAATAAAATTTCGTCAATTCATAAAACGTAACACAACGACGTGCCAGTAATTATTGTGACCCCTCCACTTAACACAGAATGGCGGAATCACACCTCAGTACCAATTAACTGAAATTACACAAATTATACCGAACCACCCCCAAATATACGTACTCAACTTGGCCGGCAAATAAACATATTTCCACGAATAAATCAGGTCTGACTGAGTGCGTTTGGAAACAACAAGGGCACGGGGTTGAACGGGTGTTGGGGGTTGTAACTTGAAACTCGTAACTCGAGTTACAGAAACTGTTATGTAAATATAATATTTTTCACTGTAAAACTGATGCTGACTTTCCTAATCATGAAATTAAACAGCTTTCTAGAAATAAAGTGTATTTGTTATATAAATCGTCTGTGCTGGAAAAAAATCTTATAGAAGTAAGCTGTACCTGTTGTATATATGTTCTTTCCTTATTAATGTATGTCATTGTTTGTGTACAATAAAATGTAAATAAATAAAAAATATGTTGGACTTCTAAAGCAGCTGATTGATATGGGAAGTAATGTATCTCTTTATTGGCGACAATGTGCTTTTTTTAATCATTTTCCCCAGTGTAAAAGTCACATTGTATTTAAATTGTATCAGTACATTTGCGAAACCTTTAAGAGTGAAGATAATCATGCAAATCATGGATTTAAATATAGCACATATAAAACATTTTTTTCATAACAACAGAATATTACAACTTCTGTGTCTCCATGGCCTCAGAGCTGAGGGAAGAGACTTTTTTTTCAGCTAAGTCGTATAATAAAAAATATTCAGTATGATAACAGATACCACAGTTACTAAGTCCTGATTAAAAAATATTAATTTGTAAATAACAATAAAAAATTATTTGCGTAATTTACTTTTTTAAGTAATAAGACCAACTCATAATATTTATATAGTTATAATTACATATAGGTTTGTGTACTAAAGCACACAAAAAAAAAACAAAGACTTACAAAAGGTTTATTTATGCCGTATGTTATTTATTGTTTCTTTTTTTTCTGTGTTTGATTAAACTGGTTTCGAGTTCACTCTATAATATAGTGTATAATGCATTTTTCCCATCCCTACGATATTAAAATATAAGTCCACCCCTACACTTAACCTCTGCACCGCCGCCGACCACAGATCTTATCACACGTGGTCATACACTAATGGCGCTCACGTAACAGTAATTTATATGATGTATGACCATGCATGGTTTAGGACTAGCTGATTAATCCGAATAAACGAACAAACAAACTTATTTATAGGTGGGCGACGGCCAACTGTAGCGTTTTGTTAATTTTAATTATGAGGCGTTTGTTCTTTTGTTTCTCATGACACTTAAAAGGTTAATTAAATAAACTTAGGTTAATTAAAATAATTCCTTTTACGATCATTAGTTGGATTTATAAAACATTAAATTAAACAATTTTAGTTCTTAATTTAAAAATACTTTTCCTTCCTTCTATATTATTGCAAGGTGTAAAATTATTTGTCTAGTTTATTTATACAGGGTGTAAAATACCTTTCTCGGTAACTTCAACGTTGCCTTCTACTCATCACACTACTAAACAACATTCCGGGTTGAATTCTAGTTCCCGCTTCCCGTTTGAGTTTCCGGGAAATGTGTATATTTATACATGCTGTAGATTTGACTAACAAAGTGTCCCACATTATGAAGTTGCTATATCGATCGATTGAGAAGGAGAGTAGAGCCTGTAAACAAGTTATTGTCTTACTGAGCAGATTTATATCTTACTAATTATTACTTATTTATTACTAATATATGTATTATAAATGCGAAAGTATGGATGTTTGTTTATTTATTTGTTACGCTTTCACGTCGCAACTACTGAACGGATTTGGATGAAATTTTGTAGGTAGTTGTAGGTATCAAATACTGGAACAACACACAGGCTACTTTTTGTTCCGGAAAAAGCATGGTTCCCATAGTTAGAGACCGTCATAAAGCGACATCTGCGCAGGCGGAGCCGCAGGCAAACGCTTGTGATTGTATTAACTATTTTTTGGTAATCTGCAAGAGTTTTCTTCCTACATAGCTTGGGAAGATAAGACCATACACGGGGGGCAAATATGGACAAAGGATCGATGTGGGGCCAACCCCAGTGTGAGAAGTTTTCAAGCCGCCTATTATTAGGCCCCTGAGTTAACGACTGCCATCTAGTGATAGCAACCAGCACCAAAGGCTTAAAGTGCCTTGCGAAGCACGGAAACAGTCGAGACAAACACTAACAGTCTAACGCATCCAGGCTATTACCGTGTCTGTAGTAAGTTAACCTACGTGATCGACGCGACCACGCGAGCCGCTTGAGCCACGACAACTCACATTTTTATGTAGAGACTTTTTTGCAAATGCCATATAAAGTTTCACAGGTAGGTTAAGCTTTCATAGAGATATTTGAAAACAATACCAATTTACCCAGAAAAGGCAGAGTACATATAACAGTTTACCTGCGAGTTGTATTGCATGTAGGACCTATCGTAAAAGGTTTATTGCACTTCCGAATCGGTCTAAGACTGGGCAACGGACATTTATGGGATGTGCACAGGTTTAAGTTCGTAAAGAATACGAAACTTCCTATTAATGGGTCCTCTAATTTTTATCTGATATAAGCAATCGGGTATGGAATTTATTTTTAACCTACTTCAAAAAAGGATGAGGTTCTCAATTCGACTGTATGTTGTTTTTTTACTGTATGTTTGTTACGCGATTACTCCGCCAATTATGAATCGATTTTGATGATTCTTTTTTGTTTGATAGGTAATACTTCAGAGGTGGTCCCAAATAAATTTCATCTAAATTGATTCAGCGCTTTAAAAAAAAAAGCAGATACATAGGAAAATGTAATTATTACAATTAAAGTCGGTTGTTTTTAACGTGGTCAGCGTTGTCGATTATTTGATGTATGTATGTTAGAAAGTTTATAGGTACCTACTTATGTAATTACATTTCTTTGTGTCTACAGTCCAAAAAGGAGAAGGGATTTTGCAATTTGAGGTCAGGTGTGTCTCGATCACTATGATTCATTCCAATTCTGACTCCAATGACTGACTCGGTGGCTAAGTGGTTAGCGATCCTGACCTCTTATCCGAGAGTCGTGGGTTCGATCCCCACACAGGGCAAACTTTTCTGTGATGAGCAGAATTGTTTGCTCTGAGTCTGGATGTATTATATCTATATATGTATGTATTTAAAAAAAATATATGTGTATGTATATCAGTCTCTGGTTCCCAAGATACAGGGAATCCTAGTTTGGGGCCAGATGACCGTGTGTGATTTGTCCCAGATATTAATCAAATAATTGACCATGCTGAGTACGTTAAAAACAACCGACTTCAATCGCAACAACTCCAATTTTGCTATGTTTTGGTTGATTTTCTCAAAAACCGCTGAATCGATTTCGATAAAATTTATATGGAACCACCTGTGAAGTATACCCTTTCAAACAAAAAAAGAATTTTCGAAATCGGTTCTCTCGGTCTTAGAGTAATCGGTGAACATAAGTACATAAAAAAAAACGACAAATTGAGAACCTTCTCCTTTTTTTGAAGTCGGTTGAAAAAAGCAAAACGTAAACAAACTTACTATGGAACTGACACATGTCAATGCCATCAGATGACATGCAGATTCTGCATACTACGTTTGTTTACCTTTTGCTTTTTTTTTATTGGAATGAACTATAGATAATAACACTGGGGTCAGTCCAACCCGACACCCGTCAAGGGTGTGATAGATCAACTGAAAAAACATGTGTTTTAACTTTTAAAGGTGGATATCACTAATACTATAAAATGAAGCGATCACAATCTGTTTTTCAGAATATACAGCCCAATTCTGCCTTCATAAGAGAAAACGCCTCAAAGTACATATATGGAAAGTCGGAATCTCCATATACTTAATTTGCGGTCTTCTTTCTTATGGGGGGCAGAATTATACAAGGTTATTTTTTTATTTGGATATGTGCCGAAGTAGCAAAAGTTTATCATATAGGTAACGGTTGTGTTAACGTTTACATAACGCAAAAAGGGCAAAAAATATTTGATTTAAAATCGTGTAAAGGTCTTAATATGGTTGTATTAGAAACAAATGAAGTAGTCGTGTAGGCGTCTTGTTAATGTAACAAATACCTCCAAGTATTATTCATATTATGACTAAACTTTCGTATAAAATATAGTATTTTATACGAAAGTTTAGTTTAACACAATTCTTTGACATCCGAGATACCACTAGATAACCTTTTTAAAACCAAACGTTATTTAGTCTCGATATTATATGACAACTTTGCTAGTTGGGTGGACATTATCCAGTCTACTTATTATTCGCTTCAAATGTTTTGTTCTGCCACTTTTTAAATAAACGACAACAGTTTGTGGAATGTGACGATTGAGTTGTGTTAAGTTGCTTATTAATAAAAGAACTCATTATTATTTTTAATGTTTTATTAGAAAAAAGATTTCTAGAATTCATAGTTATTTGCAAATTAACTTAAAATTTTAATCAACATTTACATTTATAAATAAATAAAAACATACAATAGTAAAATAAGAATCTACATAAAATCTTTACCAGATAGAGGAACCCAAACTTAGAATTCATTTAATTCTAATTCACACGAGCTTGCCATCTCCAAAAAGAACGTAATCTTTAGACAAAGCGTTTTATAACTCAGCGTAACGGGACCAAGGGCTCGTCCACACAGGTAAGGGTAAACACAGTCGCCGCACAATGGAATCTCGTTTTCACAGGAAAAGGTAAGTAATACTTGCACATGGGAATTTACGTTGAAATAGTTCGTCATTTGTTTTGTTATTTTAAAAATTAAATTAGGAAATGTTAATTCAATTACCTAACCTAAACTACATTACCTTACCTTTATACAATTCTTCCAGTTCTGATTATCACAGAAAGAAAGTTTATTCGGTATGTAGTTGTAGATAGGTACTTAGGTATAAGTAACATTAGCAAAGGAAAAATTAATTTTAAGGAAAAATAAAAATAACCCTTTAGTGCTGTCTAAGCATAAAATCACTCATAATAATGAGAAGAATTAGAAAACAGTACCAGAGAGTCTGTAAGTTAGGCAGTCAGTTTATATTCTGAACCACTACAGCATCTAGTGTCACTCACCTCTCGAGTTTCAAAAACATACCACACACAAGAATGCCGCCGTATGTACGAGCATCTCGGTAACCTCCCACTACGTGACAGCAAACCGTAGAAGGTCCCAAAAATATATACGGAGGAGGAGGCGTCACATGTGTGTAGGTATGGGAGTGATGTGACACATGTGGGGGGAGGAGGGGGGCCGGGGGCGGAGCGTGGGGCGGGCCGGCCGCGGCCGCGCCACTCCGCCGCTCCGCCGCGGTCGCGCCGACCGACACCGCTCACTCCGCGCGCGACCTCCGAACGCGACACACGTTTGTGCACGCGCTCCAAACCGACACACTAACCGTACGACAACGAACAGTGTGCAAGTCCAGTGCTCCGTGAAACTTAACCAACTTTTTGTGACTCAGTGCTCGTGTTGACATCGTCGCAACCACCAAGTGTGGAGAACCTTCGTCCGGCGGGAAGGTGAACTGAGAGAAAGGGTTGGAGTGCGGGGTGCGAAGCGGGTGGAGGGCGGCCCGAGACCGCGCACGGCGCACGCGCGCGCTGAGCGCCGCGGCGGCCACGACACACGCGTCCACACCGGCGTGCGCGATGGACGACAAGGCGACCCCCGTGGGCGAGGAGCACTACAGCCTGCGCTGGAACAACCACCAGGCGCACCTGCTGCGCTCCTTCGAGGCGCTGCTGCACGCGGAGACCCTCGTCGATGTCACGCTTGTGTGCTCCGAGCGCAGAGTGCGCGCCCACAAAGTTTTACTCGGTGCTTGTAGTCCGCTGTTCCGAAGAATCTTCAGCGAGAACCCTTGCAAACACCCCGTGATTGTGCTAAAAGACTTTCAAGGATGGGAAGTACAGGCGGTT
The DNA here is from genome assembly GCA_958295455.1 of Coleophora deauratella. Classification (NCBI taxonomy): domain Eukaryota; kingdom Metazoa; phylum Arthropoda; class Insecta; order Lepidoptera; family Coleophoridae; genus Coleophora; species Coleophora deauratella. The sequence continues at coordinate 4,507,797 of OY282406.1, forward strand.
GTGGACTTTATGTACCGCGGGGAGGTATCGGTGGCTCAGGAGCAGCTTGGGACTGTGATCAGGGCGGGAGAGTCGCTGCAGGTGCGAGGGCTGGCAGACCAGGCTCGGGAGGAGCAAGCGCGCTCGCCGCCGCCGACGCCGCTGGCGCGGAGTCCGGTGCAGACGACGCCACCGGCGCCCTCGCCCCCGGCCAGCCCGGCGAGCCCGCAGCCGCGGCGGAAGCAAGCGCGGCCGAGACGTCGTTCTGGAGAATCCGACACACCTGAAAACCTCTCGATGAGGCGGTCGCCGAGCGGCGGGCTGAAGGCGGTGCGGCTGGCGCGGCCGCGATCGCCGCAAAAGCAGGAGCCGGGCGAGGAGCACGAGAACGAGGTGCCGCCGCCGCCGAGGATGTTCCAGCCGCACCAGGACATGTTCCCGCCGGTACCGCCCTCCGCCGTCTCAGCACTCTCGCTGACACCCCCTCACAGTAAGTACTAAAGCTATTATTTTATTGGTGAAATTGTTTACGTTACGTCAAAACGAAATAGGTCTAATAAGTAGGTATCTTGTGCAAGAACTTCTTGTTTAGAATGTCCCAAAAGTTAAAAGTTCAAAACTGTAATCCAAATTGATTCGTAGAAAGATTCCGCGTTGCTCAAAAAGCCGAAAGTAAAACCATTAAACTCAAAATTCCTACAACCACCAGAAATGGTGATAAATGATTGGACAAATTAATTATGTAATCAGAACCAGAATCATACAGTGAACAAGTACCTACCTAATTGTATCGTAAAAAGTAAGGTCGGGATCTACAATGTCGTTTCAGATGAGCAATTACCTAGTGAACAAGATAAGTAAATAATTACAACAAAAACTGACCTCCATGCTCATTGTCACATTAGTAGTTCCAAGATATTTTTACATCAATGCCAAAAAAATATCGGAAATCATCGATTTGATTTTGTACAAAGCATTATTAGAATATTATGAGGTGGGAAAGATCTTTAGCATCCAATTTCTAAACCTTCTTACAATTTTGCCAAAGCTTCCGAATACAAAACATTGCCATTAAAACCTCCAATAAAACTTGGAAAGGCAAACGCCTTAAGTGGGTCTAGAATATTAAGCTCAAAGTGGATTCATTAAAATATCTAAGCGATCAGATTATCGCTCTAATGAATCGGGTATATAGTTATTCGATTAGCCATCGATGGCTGGTGTTAACCGGATACTTTCTCGGATAAATTAAGATCACCTATTCATATGTCGGTGGGTTTATCTCTTTTATCAGCTCCGACTCTATAAACTCCATTAACTGTTATGTCGCAAACATGGGCTCTAAAGTGTCTTTTAAAATGGCGGAGTCCATCCACGACTCTTGCATGGTCTCATAAACGTATGTCTGTGTATATTTTATATCTCAATAATTACCATCCGTGGACTCTGAAAGAGGAAGCCATTCAAGGAGTTCATCTTGTTTTACGATGCCTTCTCGATTGCCAATGCTTTTCATTGCGCGGAAGGAACGAGTGTCTCGCAATAGTCCAATTTGAAGATCATTGAATGCGTTCTATGCCGTCATACCATATTAAAGTACATCTATGTCAGGAATGTAGGCAATAATTAAAAGGTGTTAATGACGCCTTTTGGGTGGCGTTCAAAATTAGATCCGATAGAGGGTAGCCTATTGCAAATCTCTTAAGTGTGAAAGTGACTGGATAAATATCAACTGGTTTATAAACGCAACCTTGGTATGTGGTAGCCGTAAAATAGCCATGCCAAATTCCAGGAAAATATAAAATGATAGACAATCCTTGAAGCCTAAGTACCTCTACATAATTGACAGTATGACAAACAATCTATGACAAAATTTGAACTTATAAAAGTTTACTTAGCCGTACAAAGCTTACGTTCCGAAATCAGAAGCAGGTACGAATAACTGTTCGAATCGTGAGTGTATAATAATGATTACACAACAAACCCAAGTCTGGAGCAGGAATTAGTCGAAGGAGTGGTTTTATACGTCAATTTTGTTTTATTGTTTCCTCAGTTTCGCGTATGTGAGTGCTTGATTGCGCCATAATAGTGGTAGATTATAATGAAGGGTTGCACGCACTCCGGCTCAGCCGTCGCCGTGGGGAACAAAACGCAGGGAGGGTACACGTTTCTGAACGAAATCGCACTTGTCATTTCGGGTTTGTAACTTTGAAATTAGAATTTAATTTACGGTAAGAATAATTCGATTTGAATTAGCGGAATGATCGTTTCGCTTGTTATTTTTGCAGTTAATTTTTTTAGTAGTGATGAAACAATTATTGTGATTGGCAATTATTGGCATCTTAACAATTAATTGTAATTGTCACCTTTACGACAGTTATTTTAACAATTATTATTAGCACTTTTTTAAATCAAAATATCTAGAAAACTAATCTTTTTCACGACCGTTCCGCTAGAAGCCTCACTATAGAACTTCGAGATTCTGATTATGCACATAAAAAGTATTGTTTTTAAGTTTAATAGCATAGCTTTTAGGTTTTGACGGGTCATATTATGTTGTGGTTTAGGTCTCGTGCTTTGATTTTTTAATACATAGTCTTTTAACAATCCAGGCACATTTATTAAAATGCTGTCACTCCTAAATATTATAAAACCCAATTTAAATTTCAATAATTTTAATTGTGATTGTAATTGGCAATTATTTCAAGAAATAATTGTAATTGTTAACCGGTAATTGTTTTATCACTAGTTTTTATTTTTTTTATTTGTTTAAATAATTTATATTTAACTTCAATACATATTCATGTTAAAATATAATACCTATCGAGTTTAAAAGCAATGCCATTCCTATTATAATGTCACAAAAGGTTTATTAACACATTAAGTAAAGGCCCATCATAATTTTTATTTATTGTTTAATTTAAAAATCAAAAAAACAAGTCAAAGCTCGAAATAACACCAGATCTCACCGTGTGTTTATTTTAATAAGAAACGAGTTTATTGTTGCGCCGGCCGTGTGCGCTTGCACATGTCTGCGTCCGCGCTCTGATTGCAGTTGAAGTTGATGGCACTATGTAAACGTAATAAGGGGTTGCGAAGATTGGAATCGGATTCAGAATTCGGAGTCTTCCACTTTAATACAACAGTTGCTTAATGTCATATACATTAATATGACAGGTTGTCACAAGACATCTCTTTATTGACGTCACGTCACTGAAACGATGATGATGCCAAGGTCTTACCAACTGAGGGTAAAACAAAGAAATTAATAAAGTTATGACTATTAATTTTACTATTTAGCTATTGGTTGCCAAGGTATCCATACTATGTATTTTGTAATATTTTACATAACTGTTTTGTTTTAAAATTACCTATAAAATTACAGGAACTTGAAGATTATAACAATTAATGACTTTCCAGTACCGTTGAGTTACTTTATAGTTTTATATCACCTTAATTGGAACACAATAATGATCGCGATCAAACAAATATGGATAATTATCACACCGATAAACATCCATTGTTTTTTTTAACGCACGCAAGGTTAACACCATAGTCCGTCGCGCAGCCTTCAAGGGTGGCATAATACTAATACAAAAAAGATACAAAAACCTGCGCGCGCGACGACATTGGCACGAGATCGGCGTACACGCAAGGGTGAGTGTAGTAGCCATGCGTCGTTGGTTTTATAGACTTTTTACCAGGTATTATGCTGTTTGCAAAAAATGAGAGATAATGCCAGGGGTTCACCAATTGTGGATTTAAAAAAAGGATAATATTTTTGACGATAGTTATTGTTATCCAATCACTTTATTCCTCTAAATAATATACAGATACATTAAAACATTATAATGTCTGAGTAAGTCGTTTTTTTAGTCAACCTTTAGGAATTTACTGTTTACGTACTTTTTATCAAACATTATGTAGGTTTTTACAATAATCAGCCCGACTGCCTTTATGTCTATAAATAAATATAAAAATGGAAATTAAAACTAAAAAAAATGCACAAAAACATTAACATATATACACCCTATAAAATACAGTGTGCGCATGACCATCGCTTGCGCATTTACATTCAATCGGCTGCGCAGGCGCCGCTGACCCACTAACTCGTTGTACACCTCAATGGGAACGCACCCTAAGGGCTTCTGAGAAACTCAATAGAACGATTCAGGTCTTGCCGGCTTTAAGAAAAAACAGCATTGAATTGTAAAATGGTCAATTTTGTTATATTACTCATTCATGTTAGGAATGAGTCATGATGTCCAGAGTGTTTGTTTGTGTGTTACTTACTTTTTTTTACCAATACAAAATAAAATAAAGACAAATTATGGGGTAAAGAGGACTTACTCCATAATCGGATCTCTTGAATTTCATTTAAAATACCAGACTTAATTAAGGGGCAATGAAGAACAATTATACAATAATTAATAAGGAATAAATACTTAATTTTTAATATCTTATAGAATTATTTCTACACGCTTTCTATAAAAAAAAAAAACAATCAGAAAGTAGTAGTCAGTAGTTTTCGAGAACCCCGGACAATTAAGGAAAAATAAACAGAATCAATAGGCAAACAAAAATACAGCAGTTTCCATAAAATAAATAAAAAAGAAAAACATGCGGTCATTCAAACAAGTGAACCAAAATGCCGCTTTCCATCAGGTGGACCGTCAGCACTTTGCTAGCCTTAACAATAAAAAAATTCACCTGTTCTCACGTTTTGACGGAAAAACTTCACTGGTACTTATAATACTTATAACCCATAAATAAATAGGCAATCAACTAATCAGTTATACTCGCAACTAATCAGCAGGTAATCAGGTAATCACATATCCCATGGCATTCCATATCTGCGTGCTCGCGTGTTAATTGCCGGTCCGATGAGCCATTGTTATAAAAGTTGTTTTAGAGTTCTCTGCGGCGTCTCTAAGAACCATTCACGTAACGACGTACAGTATAAGTACACAAGAATGCTCTGCACACAGGCTGTATATTAAAAAAAAATTCGTAGTCTAGCTGTAATCAAGGAAAATTAATTTATAAAAAAAAAGTTTAATTATTAACGGTTATAACTTCACTTCCCATCCGCCTTACAAAGTAATATAGACAGCAAATAGATAGACAATGTCCTTGTTTTACATTTTTTATTTAGGTTGTTGGTTGTTGTTACGGTTGTTCTTCTGACACTAGTTTTTTGAGGCAATGGGAATGAAATTGCAACTTAAATAAGTAATAAAATAAACGCTGAGGCGGAGGGAACAAAAAAATTTAAGCATGGCAAGCCACAAATTTCTCAGTAGAAAAATACTGAAATTCTAGGAGATATAACAACACGACAATTTAATATCAGGCTGGAACTTGGATAAGATAGTGTTTTGCGAGACTCAAATTGTTGACTCCTTTAATTGACTTTATAGCAACTATTTTTCATATTAATAGTGCTTCATAGCTTACCGGTTTACCTACCGCATTGCAAGCTTTCAATTAATTCATGGAAAGTGTTAATTGATATGACTTGGTATTTGAATAATAATTCCATAAATAAATATCAATCAATGACATCGCGCCAATAGCGCTGTCACAGACCAAAGAGATGGAAAATATGTAATGGTAAATTTACGGAGACGGAACCACTTACCTTGCTACTCGTTTCGTACTTGGCATGTTTTTTTTAACTTCTCAGCCTCATGACATGAACACGTGTGTTAAGGTCAGTTTAATAGCTACCTAGTTTTATAGCTAACATAATTAGATTCAGTTGTTATTTGCGATGAGGTCTGTAAGTAGATAGAAACGCTTTCCGAAACGGAAAAAAACTACGGTGTCTAACGGAAGTGGTAGGAACATTTTATCTGAAAATTTATTAGGTATTTGTTTTAAGTATTTTTTTGCAACTAATTTAAATAATGTATAAATCAATAGGAAATATTTAATCAGCCATCAAAAAACACTGAATCGCACAGCAAAAAAACAACTGACATGAACACGTGTGTTAAGGTCAGTTTAATAGCTACCTAGTTTTATAGCTAATATAATTAAATTCAGTTGTTATTTGCGATGAGGTCTGTAAGTAGATAGAAACGCTTTCCGAAACGGAAAAAAACTACGATGTCTAACGGAAGTGGTAGGAACATTTTATCTGAAAATTTATTAGGTATTTGTTTTAAGTATATTTTAAACTAATTTGAATAATGTATAAATCAATAGGAAATATTTTATCAGCCATCAAAAAATACTGAATCGCACAGCAAAAAAATTACGACATTTCACCATCAATAAGTTAGGTTAGATTTTCAGTTTAGTAAATAATTCAGTCTATAGAGTAGAAGGGCTTACCAAAATTGGGTAAAAAATATTGATTGAAAATGCGATGGCAAAAATATTTTGCGATTAATCGAAACTTCCTATTTTTTTGTAACTGAAATACATGTAAAGATGACATATCTCTGATGTAGCATCTAGCATATTTCCGAACGATAGAATCTTCGACGATTTTCTACTATAAATGCTTTTCTTGCAGGTGTACAGGGATTTGACACTTTTTTCTTTTTTTATATACAACATTATTTTTTCGCCACATTTTTCTGGTTCCATATCATATTTCATTAAATTATTTCAGTGTCTGAATCACGATTTTGACAGCCTGTATAAGCATACACAATTACTCATCAAAATGCTACACACATGCTTTAACGATTTAAATGATAGACTTTTAATAAGGTACTTGAGTACACTAAATGAAGTAGTTAAAATCTAAAGATATTAAAGTTCTTATTACCTTTAATCATAATCAACTTACAGTTATTTATAATAAGCCAATATAAGCTTTAAGTACGATAATACAGGTTTATTTCATTACGAGTATGTTGCTGGTTTATTATACAAAGTAAATAGGAAGGTTTTTTTTTATGTGATAGGTGGCAAATGAGCAGACGGATCACCTGATATCCAAGAAGGTATTAAATTACAAGAAAAAAAATTTTTTCACCTCTCCAGCAGGAAAAACTATGGTCCCTTAAAACTCGCAGGAAAATCGCCTTTTGCTTAGAGCGTGAGAAAAAGTGATTCGAATTTCGACAACCATCTTCTGCAAGGCACTGAAAAAATATGGGCGATGATTCATTCAGAAACCATTTTGGCCTAGCGATTTAACTTATAGGCACAAAATTTTGTATGTTATTTAATAAAATTTATGTTTATAAATTGTGCTATTACATTTTTAAAGACGTAATATTTAAAATAAATATGTATTCTAGTAAGCATTAATATATCATGTTTGGTTTTCATCTTAGGTTTTCATAAAAATGACAAACAACGCTGTTTCCGAACGCAACCTCTAAGTAAAAAACATTATAATAAAAAACTATATTGTCTCCAAAGAGAATTTAATCAACTACATTTTTACTTTTCTCGCTGGTCCAGGTGAAAAGTTGTATGTTTCACACGAGAGCAAGTTATTTTTATGTCTCGTGCCTTTAAATCACTCACTGTGCTCATTAGTCTATATTAGAATCACTCGCTACGTTCGTGATTCAATTCTAGACTACTTCGCTTGTTTGTGATTTAAAGTCAGCACTCGTAGCAAAAAATAACTTTGCTCACTTGTTGAACAAATAACTATTGTTTTTTAACAAATCAGCCGTTTGACATATCACTCTTTTTCTTTGTATCGATTGTTTCAATTTAATCGTAATATCTCAAGGAGCAGACGGTGTTAATCTACTTATTAACTTGTATTTTATTTTTTACCTCCAATGGAAAAAAGGCCATTATAAATTAGGAATCTATGAGCGTCTGATTGTGGCATCATAGCTAGGTACAGAAAACGGGTGGACAGAATGAGGTTTTTCTATTTGATAGAAGGTTTCATTGCGATTGATTTTAAATATGTTTGATGAAAATCGGTTAAATGATTTTTAAGTTATTCGATTTTACGATCGACGGTTTATTGTTTTTTTTTTTTTTTAGTTTCGTTCGTTTTACTTTGATTCAAATTATACAGGATATTTTAAAAATATTCCCTTAAAATTGTACTTGTGAATCGTAGTTTAGTAAATAATGGCGTTCCTTTAAACAGTTTTTGTAATCAGTAATTCCTGACATTTAGTAGTATGTATTAGCCGAGCTAGAAATCTAAATTCAGCCGCATAGAATAACAGAACCGCAACACTTGCAGTCTGTGGGCGTCTCACTAAAACGATATGCACTGCACTGCACTGCACCGTAGGTAACAATAATTTATGGCAACATTTCTATCTGTGGTAATTTATTTAGCAGGTGACTTGGTCGTGAAAGGCGAGACTGTTCGTGGTACAAACAAACAAACACGCACACGATTGTGAATATATTAGTCAGTGTTGCTAGGTGCCAGGGGGTACTTATCCAACTGCTAAACTCTGGTTCAAATTTAAAAAAATGACACATGTATCGATCTCGTAATCTATTTTATTTTACTTTATATATTAATTAATTTTATTTAATTTTTACTATGGAAAAGCTGTTTAAAATACGTCAAAGTGCAAATAATCTATAATATCAAAATGTGAGATGTTGCCAAGGGCTTACCAATTGGGGGTAAAAAAAAGATTATCGAATATAATTTGTGATGCGATAGTATCATTTTTTTTTTAATGTTAGCTTGATACCATGTAAAACTGAGATTGTTTCAGGGTCAGTTACGAATAACAACATCGATATTCGATTAGAACATTAAAAAATCGGTCTCTTGTTAGAACAAGAGACAGAGTTACAGGTAGACCTGGTAAAATCAGTAACTACAGCTACCAGGAATGTCAAGACCACCTTAGCTTATCTATAATATACTGTCAAGTGGTTTATTTAGTTATTTTTAAACTGTTCATCAGTTTTTCTCTCTTTTTACTGTTTATACGTTAAGTAGGTATAACTTCTTAACTTTTTAGTAAACTTGATCTCTTCCATCTTATTCTTTGCTATTTTGTCACTGGAAAAAGTCATGGAAAACCCCCTTTTTTAAAGTAATTATAAAGAGTTCCAATTCTTATAATAATCTGGATTTGACCACACTGTACCGACCATCTGCAGCTCTGATTTTCTTTGCCATTACTACAAAAAAAGTACCGATACATGTACCGAATAGTGATATTTAACTATTTACATAAAGTAACTACATAATTTTGTTTTCCGTACTTGTAAATGATAGGACGAAAAAGGTTAAAACTAAATTGTTTTTGTATCTGTCGATATTTTTGTACTTTTGCATACGCACTAGTCACATGTTGTTAACAAACCATTACGTCCCCACTGCGGGGGCACGGATCTCTTCCCATAACTCGGGAAGGTTAGGCCACACTCCACACACGGGGACCAAGTTCGGATTGGTGGAGGTTGTGGGGCTAGTGGTCTACCCCAGTATCAGAAGTTTTAAAGCCGCCTATAAGGCCTCCGACATGGCTTAACGACTGCCATCTAGCGATACTAGTCACATATTTGAAACTAATATTTAGATAGGTAGGTATATAACACTTATGAAACTGAAAAATCTATAAAAAATTTGGCTTTCCATACAAGGTGGCTAATCAACTGATTCAGCTAACTAATGGGGAAGAAAACTGACAAAGCTCGCCGATAGAGGCGCTGATATCGCTTGACTCATACTTACTGTCAAAACGTATAGAAAAAATTGTTAACGTGAACATAAGATTATTAAAAAAAATGCCGCGTTGTGTGGCGATTGGTTGCAATAATAATGGAAATCATTAATTTCCTAAAGATTCTCGGATGAAGAAGACATGGGAAAAGTTACGTTTTCAATTATGTACTTTTCAACTTTGCCTTTAATTGAGGAACAGTCCAAGTCGCATACATTTTCCATTTAACAATTTTACAGAAAAAAAAACTAATTTATAACACCTCGATAATGAAAAACACGGAACAAATTGAAAGTTGTTATGAGTCAAGCGTCCGTAGCGCCATCTGCAAATAGCTTTGCGTTTTCTTCCCCATTGATGTGTGCATATTGAAGCTCCTTGTTCTTACAGAGTTACCACACTCTGGCTATTTTTTTGATAGAAAATAAAAAATAAAACAGAAACAAGTTTCTTCAAGTTATTGTAGGTAGTTTATTACGGTACTTTAAGTTAACTATGTGTGTTCACTACCTTAATACTATCGTAGAAAGGGTAATGTTATGGTTTACTATAAGGTGTGGAGAAAGTTAAACCGCCTAGGAAAGGCAGAGTAACCTATAGATAAACATAACCTTGCTAGTTCAGTTAGCATAAAGCTTATATGATATTCAGTTCTCCAAGATTCTAGGTAAGTTCGCTTCCATATTATCATGAGATGGTTTCCGTCAGGTTAGCTGATTTCAAAAGGTTATTAACCCAAAGGAGTTTGTAAGAAATATATTTATAAAGTCTACCTATTCTAGTTAATGCATTGTCATAAAGTGTAAGCAAGCGATGGGGAATTCTAGCGACTAATACCAAACTTTTTTTAATTTTCCTTTGGAAACAAAGAGTTATTATCAAAATAAATAAAGTAAATAATGTAGTATAATATAAAAGTACCTTTACAACACGTTTTTCTTATCTGTCGTTAGAACAAACTGAAAAGACACAGACTTATAAAACTAATTACTTCATGAAAGTACTTATTAAATACATCGAAACAGACATGAGAGTCGACCGTTGCCAAATAATAATATGGAAAAAAGTATTTGAGAAGTCGCAGGAACAAAAACGAGATTTTCTGTATAAAATAATAGGTTCATATTTTTTAAACTTCTTTAATCCTATTTAGAGTTATTATACTATTTTGGCCTAAAACAATAGTATAATAACTCTAAATAGGTTTAAAGAAAAAATTCATAGGTCAAAATGACCTATGTATTTTTTTTTTATAAAGTGAATGTCTAAAAATGTTGAATTAACTCAAGCGCACTTTCTTAACTGTTACAGATTTTTTTGCTTCAAATACACCGAGTAGTGCTATTTACAGCGCCTCCTATGAATGTCTTCCTTACGCAGTAATATAGGTCTTTGTTTAAGTATTATGTAAGTTGAAGTAAAGAGATCGTATTTCACATTAATTTATAACTCATTTCCAAATGTCAAAACTAAGGCACTACTACGTCATACAGCTAAATTAGACAAAAGAAGAATCGAGAAATGCTTATCTGCTAACGAAATAATACTCCTCTTAAAATATTCTAGGCCGACTCATGCCTATTTCATGTAATTTACTTGAATGTCAAGTTGTGATTGCGTAGTTACTTATAAGTAGGTATACAAGGTGATTTTTTTAATTGCCAGGCTATTTATTAGGGTCAAATGTAACAACTTTTGATCCGGCACCTTTTAATAAACGTCAAAAAATTATAAAAGGTAATAAGGCATGGATATGTTCATAATCGTCATTAAACAGAGTTTTTAAAGTACTAACGCTAATTGAACAAGAGTCTCTCCTGATGAAACTGAGTACCTTTCCCCAAGAAACCCAGAGCCAACCAAAACTTGACTTCTTAAACAAATAATCAGTAGGTATATCGGCCAACTTAGAAAAGGGTACCCAAAATATGGGTCTTCCAGCCAAAAGAAAAGAAAACATGCTTATATTATCACAAAAAAGCGTTTATAATCTAAATTGCTATTCAGTAGGTAAAAAAAATGCGTGAGCATAAACATACAGATTCGCAATTCAATTATACTTGTTAGTAAACAATAACCAATGTAAGTACGTAAACCTGTCAATTTTATTTAAAACTACCCACCCACGGGACATGTTATCCCAAAATAGAATTGTACTTACACAGAGCATTTTAACTTAATTTCGCTTTTAATTCAATACATATACAATTTATTTAAGCTCTTTAAACCAGAGTACCTACATGAAAATTTAATGGTTTTATCTATAATGAGAACACAGAAACCCTCTCATTACATGTTAATTAACTGTAAAATCTTAGTATAATATGTTCAAATAATTAATAAATTGCCTTTTATCCTGAATACTGGAAGCGTACGGCTTTAAACCAACAAGTAGTTAACGGAACTTAGATGTGCGTAGGAGTTGTTAATTAACAAAGTAATGTAACCTAAGGTTAGGTTAGGTTAGGGCGGGCTGTTTTCCGCAACCAGGCGACCATTGCGCCCATTTTGCGTGATAGGCCGTGATGCCGATCACTGCCAGCCCAGCTCCTCCAAGAAGTCCAGTAGCGACCTGGGGTTGCTGACGACTTCCTGAAGTGACCTCTGGTCACCGAGGTGCGCGAACCTGTACGATGCTACCTCTCCGCATTCCAGCACGATATGAACAGCAGTTTCCTCAGCTTCCATGCATGTTCGCACAGTAACCTAAGCTACCGTATTTAACAAAAAAAGCTGCTATTGAACGAAACACGAAAGAAATAAAGGTATAATAAATATACTCATAGTATGGGGCAAACGAAACGTACCATTTCTGTGATAGTGTTTACACTAACTGATTAGGCTGCGCAGTGGTTAGCCCACCTGACCTCTAAGCCGAGGTCCATGGGTTCAATCATCACCCAGGGCAAAAATATAAGTCAAGTGCACATTTGTCATATTATTACATATATTATTTATGTATGAATTTAAATGTGTACAAGTAGTCAAGTATGTAGGTATATCAGTCTCTGATTCCCTAGTATATGAGAATCCAAGATTAATTGGGGCCGATTGTGCCCGTCTGATTTTACGAGAATATTGTAAGTTGAGGTTGATTCGATTTTGAAGTTATTTTATGGATTATACGGGCAATACGAGTGTACAAGTTTCGAGTGGTAGGAACTTTGTACTTGGTAGAAAAAAGACGATTTAAAAGTATGCGTAGAGCATCTACTTAAATAAAAAATATATTGAATTTTGTTTTTTTTTTTAATATTTCTTATACAATATTATTAACAAAATGGCTAAAATAAGAGAGAAAATCTGCCTGTTTTAATTAACATTCTAATCCATTTTCAATGAGCGCGGTTATTCAGTAGTACTTGTAAAAAGATTTCGATTATAAGCAAAAAATATTATATCTATGCTACTGAAATTATTGAATACGGCGCGGCCAGATATTATAGCTAGCTATTATAACTTTTTTCATGTGTGGCAATAAAACGCGGAAGTTTATTAACTTTTTCTTTCTTTTTGCATGCAGACTCTAGAGCATTGAGTCAAGTTATTTCATTATTATTGACGTAGGCATATTGATCCATACATGAAATAAAGACTTCAAATCAAAACGAGTACTATAGATTTTGCCTACATGGCACATAAATAAAGCATTGCGCTAAGAACGATAAAAAATCTTCAATCTGCATCGTAAACGTTTATATGACAGTACGCGCTACGCACACATGTGCGAATAAAAATGCAGTGAATTTTTAATTAAAATGTGTAGACATTAAAATTGTACCATAAAAATCGCACGTAGTAAGCCCTTATACTTATGTTACCTATATTACTTAAAAAGTAAATAATCTTATTAGCAACTCGTTTTTAATCCGCTTATCCTAAAAGAATAGATTCCAATATATAAACGAGCGAATGTTTAAAAGTTGGCAGGTTGTTTAAGTTTACCTTTTTTTTTTAACGAAAAGACTACTCTCCAAAGGCCAGTACTCTCGTGTCACGAACGCAAAGGCACCCAAACAACAGCAGGAGGCATAATCGCCGTCATTACTCAACAGCCTACTCCATCGGACCTCATAAATAACTAACTGCTAGACCGCTCCCACCACGCGACCGGAACCGAGATCACAGATCACACATTAGATTTAATTTTATACGAATTTAATAACAAGTGAGATGCGCCATTGTCTGCGCATGACCATGAGAAACGGAACGTTTTTTTTCGGCCGCGGTAAAGAGGCGCCGACGTATTCGGAGCAAGATTGATGTCCATGCGTGATTGTATCTGTAATATGTATTTGTATCTGAAGGTATCTGATCTACCCGCTGTGACTGCGCTACGGTTCATAATTAATATTTCATAACGCGAACCCTACAAAGACTCCGATCGAGTCGGAACCCTTTCACATAACAGTAGCGACACATCGTCGCAGTAGAATTGATTCAATCCGTAAAATTCAAAATTTGAATGTGAACATTGTGAATGAAAAAGGAAAATAAGAGGCGACGCGACTATAGCGAACAGTCTCAGAACGCGAGCAGCCTCTCACCGCAGCACAATGACCGCGCGGGCGCATACGCCAGATCTCTCTCTCGATAAAAACATAAAAACTCAACCCAAAAAACTACATGTCATGCATCTACGTGTGCTAGTCAATTTCACAGGCCGTCATGGGAATAGAGCGCCGAATGGACTTTAGAAAGCAATTAAAATCGGTGCCCACGGAAGCCGAAAAGTCGCGACGCGATCGATCGACACATGAACGCGTGTAAAGGCGAGTTACGTGCTCGGTGAGCAAATTCTTCAGAAAGATTTGGAGCACCTAGTTTCTTTGCTTTAAATGCTTACCGCTTCGATGCTTGTTCCACGAAAAACCAAATGAAAAAAGAAATTAAGCTTTCTTGCTTAGAAATCACTGAAACTGAAAAAGGACTAGCTGAACTAATAAGATAGTTCGCAAAAAAACATAATACAATACAATTCAAACCTCTATTCAAAGTATAGAAACTTTGAAGATTCAGGCCTTTTCTTCAATACTTAATATTACTTCTTAGAAACTTTCACCACATCCCCGAAAATGTTACTTAACTCTGGCTTACTTCAGTAACTAAATCCAGAGACCCTGCAAAAAGGATACGTGCTTTACTAGGTAACTCAACAAAAAGCAGCATAAGAAACCGAAACCAAATTACAAGTCTTGAGTTTATGAAATTTCGGTGCGGCCTCAAAGCGGTGTAACCACAATTTGTACAAAACTTATGGTATCTTAACCACACGGACTCAACACAACATACACGGCGGGTATATCTTAAGTACTGTCCACACATTATTTTGTACGTGACTTCCGAACGAAACTTCGTAAAAAAACTAATCGAATAACGAATAAACCTTTCGGTTTCGGTAGCCGAAGGATTAGCTGAGGTTTTGGTTTTGTTTCCGAGAAAAAGTTCATTGAAGAGCAGTTTCCAAAAAATTAAATAAAAAGTATATTGAAAAAAGTATCTATACAAAATTGTGATAACAAATGAAAAGAGTATATTAAAAAATAATTAAAACATAATGGTATTAAAATCAAAGTTCACATCTTAAAAAATACACATCTCTTGCTATAACATAAAATACAAATGCAATAGTGTCCTCAACCAAAGATTAAATATTTCATGGTCATTGCCTTAGACGTGGCTGAATGGAATCGAATATTTAGTTACTCAACATTAGTAGGTATATTATGGATCCAAATTTAACAAAAACTTTACCAAGAATCAATATCATTTCGCGGTAAAATAATTACAAATTGTAGTACGGAATACATACGAGAATACTATCTGAATGCGTGTGACTCACTGCGCATGAGTAACAAAAGCTAGCTAGCTATAAGTGACTTAACTTCGTAAAGACGTGATCGTCAAAATACCTCCACGGCACCACTTATGTGGTACCAAAAGTACCATCCTCCTATCAGATAAACTTATCAGTCATGTGTCAATTTTAATCGTGATCAAATCGAATTATGTATAGTTATGTTTGACGTGTGGAGCTCGTGAGTAGGTATATTTTTAACGACTGCGCCAAAAAAGAAGTGTAATGTTTTTAGAATTCATGTATATAAGTACCTACATATGTGGGTAAGTTTCTTCCGTAACTTTTCTATGGCTATATCGATTAAGATTTTTATAATATCATTAGATTGTAAAATGTGTTCCTCAACGCTAATGTAAATGACCATTTAAAAATATTTGCATGTCATAGTATATGACTGATAGGAGTGCTTATTTAATTATTGTAAATCTTTATTACCGTATTCAATGGCAAATAAATTTATTTTGATTTTTTTATTTACAATACATTTAGAATCCTTGGGATAGCCCGAGTAACATAAGCTCGGGTGTTTTAAACTTTTTAGTTAACTTTTTTTAACGACAGTCGAGTTTTTAATTTTAAAATATAGTTTTTTATTAATAGTAGTGCGACGAACATTTACGGAGTATGTTTATATGAACGTATTATTACGTATGTTACATCAATGGTAGCTATACCCACTTCACGCCGGCACAAAAGACTGGAACAAATCACTGTGGTAGGGTCATCAGTTGTCGTTGACAGCCTGGTCATTAATTTTACCTGATTATGATCTATTATTAGATCTTATCAGGCTAAATACAGAAGATTGAATTTAAAATAGATTATTATCCGAGGTGGCTAGAGGTGTAAACTTATACAAGCCATTAAAGAGGTATATAAAACTTGAAAGCATTTGTTATTTCTTCGTATAACAATGAAATAAATATGGATAAATAGAAAAAAGGTCGTAACTATAAAAATCGCCATTCATAATACATTTTGTTATTGATCTTGTATTTACCAAAACTAATTGAAGTTAAAATTTATGAAATAAAAATGAACGCAGTGTCATATAGACGGGAATGGCGGAATAGTATGTACTTAAACACCTCTTTAAAAAATTGCGCAAAGTTTCACCTAAATGCTATATGAAAGTGAATTATACAACCAAACCTAAAAAAACATCTATTTGCCGATTTGAGATTCAATAGTCAATTATTTAGAATCATGGTAAATCCATCAAAAAAGAGTGCAATTCAGGACATATTTTAATTTAAAAAAATACTTAAAACAACCGAAACTTTTATATGAAAATAAAATCAAAAACATTGATGGATTATAAAGTGGCAACCCTACAACGGAACCATTGGGCTCATTTGCGGCCAACCACACACGTAAACACCAGCACAGAATCAATCACCTGCCTTTTGCTTCGACACGTATCGAGAGCTTCTGAGCTTGTTCTAAAGCTCTAAAGTAGCACCTTGCAATGCCGACGCGACGCGAACTTTAGTAAAATACTTTATTTTATAATATTTGAAATTATTTGCAGCTATTGTATATGCTAGATTATAGCTACAGATTTCAAACGAGAAATTATACATACCTGTTAACAACCGGCTAATTGCGATTAAGACTCAAGTACTAACGGTTTCATATCGAAACACACGTAACGCCTGTAAAATTATGATTTCCGTTCTTACACTAAAAACATTTTTTTTACTCCTAATATGTTCCACCGACAAAGAAGAATATATTTATTTATTATTTATTAGGATAAATGAATCATGTACGAGTACACGGCACCCATAATTTTTGATTCAATTTTGAATACCTTGAATATTCATTACATACCACGACGTCATAATGTCGTAACTAACGCCATTACGTTTATACACCTTATTGCTGAGTACTGTCCAACATATTTTATATGTCGCATAATAATCAAGTCGTGCAAATATTTGAATTTTAATAACAATTTCCATCAATAAGATACATAAATCTACGAAACTCATTCACAACTTGAATATAATGAAACGAACACGATTTTTGCAAAGAAGTTAGTATTATGTAAGCGAATGCGTTATTAAAAGTCAAAATTGAATTCTTACATACAGTGGGATCTAATTACATGCATTATTAGTTTAGTATAGAGCGAGCAACATATCTTATTTGTATCAACAGAGGTGAAAGCCGCCGCTAACATTCGATTATAATGGCATTGCATATCGATTTTTATTTACTCATATTATTGTCTAAATCGATTCTTGGCACCACAAACGTTCTGTACACGCTTATTTTGTAACACGTATAGTAGAAAACAGAAGCAAAATAACAAATAACATTACTTATTATGTTCTGAATGTAACCGCATAATTTTCGTCGAGAATAGGGTTCTTTGAATGCATAAGTATAACCTGCTTGTATGCATTATAATGTTAGGGCAATAGTCTTAACACTTTCACTATCTAGAACTTATTGGTAGACATTGGAGGTTGCAAGTCGTAAGAACCCAACAGGGGGTAAACCTTATAAGGATTTCATCTAGAAATTTCATGCGATTGAAGTTGTCAAAGCGTACGTAAAGTCTTTTAGTCGCAGATTGTTCAATTTTCAAAATGTCAAACATTAGCTAAAGGTTCAATTCGTAGTTGAACCAATTTTCAAAAGTTCTCAGAAAGTCTAACGGTCAATAATTACCTAGTATGTCTTTGTATCGCTGCTCATGTCTATGATACTTTAAGCTAACTTAAAAATTGCAATTTTTTTCACATCACACCGAATTGCTTGCTTACAAGTACAATCATGGCGGCACGGTTTCACGAAACAATAGCCAATTTAAGTCCAAGTGTGAATATTAATGTCATGTGCCTTAAAAACCATAAATTGTTGCATTGGAACCCGAAAACGAAATGTCAGGCATTAAATCGTCATCTACTCATGATCTACTCGCTTTGAATGGACAGTAAGCAGATTAGGCTTAGGGATGTCACTAACTGATTATATGAGATAAAAAGTAGTATACCACACCGGAGGTAAATGAGTTGCTGTTTTCAGTTATTTATAAGTTATTAATATGCTTTTCCAAAATGTTAACTTTTCTGCTTCTTGATGCAGGTTTCGTGAAAAAAAATCTTGTTCTTATGCCCTTAGTGTCAAAAATCAAATTAAACATTTTAAGAGGGAATTAATATGTATCTAGAATTGACTGACTCGGTGGCTCAGTGGTTAGCGTTCCTGACTACTGATCCGAGGGTGGGTTCGATTCGCACCCATGGCAATCATTTCTGTGATAATCAGATTTTTTTCTCTGTGTCTGGGTGTATTATATCTAATGTATGCGTTCAAACGTATCTATGTATACATATACCTATATCAGTCTGTGGTTTCCATTATAAAGGGAATCTTAGTTTTGTGCCAGATGACCGTGTGTGATTTATCCCGGATATTAATTTATTATATTAATTTTGGACAGACCGTACCTCAGATCAAGTATATTCTTGATCTGAGGACTGTACAAAACATTCCTGTACAAAACAGTCTGTTGATAAGTGGTAATATTTTGCCAACTTAAAAATAATAATCTTTATACGTCTTCCATATGTCACGTGTAATGCATAAGGTTCTAAAATAAATGAGTAAAACTGTATAAAATTTCTCACACGCAACCCTGTTTCTTTCATTTCGGAACTTCCAAAAACAATAGAAAGTGCTCGCGAAGCTTCACACGAACTTGGAAAGTTAACGAAAATACATTTCAATAGTTAAAGGCCGAATTGGTCGAGCTTACGAAATTAACACGTTCGCTGCTGGTACTTAATAATACTCAATTCATTTGTGCACGGTTCCCAGGGATGTGTGATTCCACGTCCCGTCCGCGACCCACATGAGTCATGGTTCACAAACTCTGATGCGTTCGCGCTCCTCTTGTGTGAACGCTAATTTGGACCACATAATTACGTTGTGTCATTATAAAACGAAAAAATTAAATGTGATTCACACGTGCTTTAGTGAGTAATGTCACGATTCGTTAAATTCATTTAGTAATGGGATCTCGTGATTATGAATTATGAGTTAGATGCTTACAAATAAGCCTATTGAGGACAAAAATATGCAAACCTTTTTAATGGCCCACCTTGAATGCCGCTCCGATAATTTTCTCAGAAGCATTGTTAATTAAATCTCGTAATTATTCGCTATCTTCATTATCTATATCATTGAATCCCATTATTCCCTCATGGATATTTACTTTTTATTAAAGTACAGCATCAGTCAAGGCTTACTTGTAAACATCGAATCATAAATCATAAACACCCCATGTTATTTATGCAATGGGGACTTATATTGAACACGCGATTCTCTCGAACAATGCAAGGATAGCCCATCATCGCGCGACCTAGACTTCTTTCTACACAATTATTCCCCACATCGATACGAGTAACAACACAAAACAATAGATTAACCTAATTACGTCTGTATTCTATAATCGTTGTAGCGTTTCTTGTCTTTGGTATCCTTGGCGTGAGCTGTATCTATCATGTGATCTATTGTATATCGACGGCGAGTATTAGATTGAACCGATAATTAATGCTGATTCCATACGACCTAGATTCGGCTCCGCTCGATAAAGTTAATTTACAGTTATGGTTGTAAATCTGGTTGCAAAATAAACGGGCGGTTGGCGCACGGCGCGGCGACTGCAGCCATAACCATAGACAACAAGCGGGCGGTCCTCCCACACGAGGGCGCGGGCGCCTCCCGCGTGCGACGTGTGAATGGGTCGTGTGTGGGGTGTGACGTCATCGGACTTCAATCGAGAGTCGAGACACTAAGAATGTTAACGGTGATTAAGGATACACCGCAAAGCTCCGAGATCTGTGCACAGATTCTCTGATACGAACATTTATGGATAGTGTGTAATAAAGAAGGTCAGATAATGTCCATGCACAGATCTGATATAAAAAGCAAAATTTTTGGGTAAATTGTCGACGAGATGTTGTCAAAATCTTATCAAACCTAAGTAGATATATTATAGGAGTTTGATTTTCATTTATTCATGACAACAAAATGCTTAAGCTTACGATTTTATTAATGGACTTATCATAGTTATATTAATATGACACACGTTATCACCGCTCACTCATGGAAACTTTTGTTAGGACGAGCACGTGTTTATCGTAAACCCCTTTCACTTTTCCCGATCTTTTCCTCGGCAGTTCGCGTATGACACGTGAGACAACACAATAATGCGTGATATGGGTGCGAGCGGGATGCGCGATGTGCGTAACGTTCCTCAATGAACGGGGTGACTTTGACAACTGCACAGGGTGGCGTCGGCGTAAACACACGCTCGCAGCAAAAGGGTTAAACAACTCGCTAACAAACTTGTAACTTTCGATTTCTGCGTCCCGTATCCCCGTATGTAATGGATGCGATCGATAGTTTAGTTTTAACATGTCTATGTTTATCTATTCAGTATGGTCCGGTTATGTTTCTGGTTGAAAATTAAATTATTAATGAAGTCATAACATTTAGTGTAACTAAAAAACAAAAGATCTGAAATTCAAATGAAAACCAAAAAATATTTGAACAAGCTTAAAATAGAGAAAATAAACAGTGCCCAGTGCAAAAATGATATAAATACCTACCTAAACAACATATACCTAAGTCCCTTAACAAAAACCGCTTAACAAACTACGAACCACCAACCGAGTAATCACGAAAAATGGTGAAACTCACGGAAAAATCGGCGGAAAAAAACATTATCGGATCGAATGCGAATGTATTGCCGTAGTTTCGTAAATCATTGTCTACGGCCATTCGGTAGGCTACAGGGGGAATTAGAAAGCGTCAAGCCGAGCCATAGACACGACTAATTGACCGCAAGGTTTACGCGGTTCCGATAGAAATTGTGACGTAACTTCGTCTGCTCATGTTACTTAGACTTAGGTAGATGCAAAGCCTCAGATAGTCTGAAAGTAATCTACTTAGTCAAGAAAATTTTATTTTTCTGAAGTCAATTTCACAAAATACCTACATATACGGCATAACTTTGTCGTGAGTACAGGTTAATATTCTTCGTTTTTGATTAAACATAAAAGCCAACCCCATATCAATGAAGCCAACTTAGCATTGTAGATAACGTCAATTTTTTTTAAAGCCATTTGCTTTTTTTCGCCCACCTTGTAGAATCATAGAATTTGTGTAAAGACGCGATCACACAGCTAAATTGAATTAACTTCAGTCATATAATACCTATAAATATGATTTTGACGTTGTGCAACAAAGTTTGACTGATTCGTATACGAAAACACGTAAACGTGCCAAAAGAAAACATTTCATCATTGGGGCGAAAAGCGCGGCGGAACACGCTGCGTTACGTAACGAAAAAAATACAGTTATTTCGCAAAAAAATGGAATGGCTGGTTCCAGTCGTAGCTTCTTAGAATTGGTGATAAGTTTACAATTGTACATTTATAGCTATGATAATATCAACAGGTAGAATAGATAGCTCAATTTCCCAGGAATTTTCTTCAGCCTGTGATATAAAAATAATAATATCTGGGACAAATCACACACGGTCATTTGGCCCCAAACTAGGATTCCCTGTATCTTGGGAACCAGAGACTGATATACATACACATATACTTTTAAATACATACATATATAGATATAATACACCCAGACTCAGAGCACACAATTCTGCTCATCCAGAAAAGTTTACCCTGTGTGGGGATCGAGCCCACGACTCTCGGATCAGAGATCAGGATCGCTAACCACTTAGCCACCGAGGTAATATGAATGGTATTTTTATGGAATAGGCGAATATGAACATAAAGGCTTTTTATTCGGATCTAAAATGACAAATATTATTCTACCACTTTTTAAAATAAATTTCATAAATTCTAGGACTCCATAAAAAATGACAATCCAACGATAGATTTGTATGGAATCTTCAATTTTTTGACGTTTATTTAAAAGGTGGTGGAAAAACAAAAGTTGTCACATTTGACTCGAATAACAGCCTGGATATGTTTACACAAGCCATTAAAAAATTGCTTTGTATAAATATTTGTCGAGATAAGATGAGGGCTTGGCAATTGGGAGACCACTACTATTATATGTTTTCTTAGCGAGAGACCCGTGCCCCAGCTAGCAAAGGATGCTATGCTTGTTAATATTACATATACAGGGTGTAAGGGACAGGTTTCCGAAAACTTTAAGGGCTTGCTCAGTAGACGAAATTCTTGTGGAAAGTCGTTCAGTTTCGTCTACCGAGCAAGCCCTTAAAGTTTTCGGAAACCTGTCCCTTACATCCTGTATAATATTACTACAATACGAGTATTTGTTTATTTTTTTAAGATCTTTTATAATTACTACACATATTTTACAAATAAATATTTGATTGATTGATTGATTGATATTTCTACCCAAATCTAGCCTAAGCCTTATTACTTGTCGTTATTATAAAACCCTACAATAATACTATTAATTCTCATCAAAAATACTACCTACGTACAAATCCCTTCATTTCTACCACACGCAGTATCAAATCCAGTTACGGAACGTCCAGAACGGCCCGCTTCAAGTATTTCTTCTGACACTCCGCCGTATGAATGTCGTCTTATTGATTGTAGTAATTATGCAAATAACGAGAATACGGCTAACGAGAGCTTTAACGATTGACACGAATAAACGGGCTCGGTTGCAACTGATCCCGGGAATCGGTGCACGTTGCAACTGATGCGATGGGAATTGAATTAGTGTGGGATACGAGATGCACGTTGAAACCGATGTCATGGGAGATGAACTAGTGTGTGACACGAAAAACTATCAAAGTACTATTGTACCTGCATTATTTTTGCCGTTAATGATTTCACCAAAATGTTTGTACAAATTCATTGTAAGACAAATAAAACAGTACATTCGTCCGTCCGTAGAATTTTAACAACTTTATTCCAGTAAGTTGGATATGCGCCAAAAAATACTACAATGTTAATTCATAATTTTTCGTTCTATTTTCGTAGTTTGCAGCATAAATAGTCAATGGACATTAAATCCCACCCCTTAGACTGGCAGCAAACAATTTTTTCCGGTATTTGTTGCAACTCAAATCCACTAAAAGGGTGGGATGCAACAAGGCGCAATAAACGCGAGCGCATAAGATTGTGCATCCACATATCATTAAAGTTATATTGACGTGTACACCGGACCAGTTTTATACGGGAAAGTTTCTTATTGTCTATAGTTATATGTATTATAAACAACTAAACTACTGCCGACCGACTGACGGATTTTAATTCGCAAATTATTATTGGTTTCTGTGCTTCTCAGAATGTTTAAAAGTCAATAGTTGTTCAGTTTTATAAGAAAAAGTCCAGTTTATTTATAGTTCAATCCAATCAAAAAAAAAAGGTATACAAAGATAGTATGCATCTGACATTGACATGTGTCATTTCCATAGTAAGTTTGTTTACCTTTTGCTTTTTTTTGATTGGAACGAACTATAAATATGTTGTTTTATCTGACTTTGTTTGTCCTTATAGCCTTGCTATTCCCAGCAATCTCACCGGAGTAGAATCACTGGGACTGTTCTTTTCCAATGAACTTTCTAGTTACCTTAAACTTTCTATTTTTTTAACCTAAGTTTAACTTACTTGAAATCAATATCAAAGGTTCCTTCAAAATGCGAACATGCGAAATTTTTTAGAACATATTTTTTATGAGTCGATTACATCTAACTCAAAAGTTATAGACTGTGGTTTGCCACAGTCATTCATATTTGACTGATGTTTTCAGATATTTAATTCGGGAAATAAACAAGTTTTTAGTAGTTAGACGGGTTTTATTTTTCAGTTAGATTATGTATCTGTCAGGCAGTGATATTTTCTCTCAGGAGCTCGTAAATAAATTCACGCTTCCACCTCCAGCTTCTTTATGCCCTGAATGTCAACGAATTATTTTCCTTATATCGCGTCTCGTTATATCGAATCTCTTTACAGTGAGTACAGTTAACAAAATAAACTGTAATTCTGAATTAGATTCCGAATCAATATTGACGCCCTAGATATTTTGATTGATATCAAAACTTTTAGTTGATGCGGTACTGGAACGGAACGGATTATTTTTGCATGCAATAAATACATCGTAGCTAGATTTTAGAATTAGAATCAAACGGTCTAGCTGCTTTGTATAGCTACTAAAATAAAAAATCTACAGATCAAACCCAGAGGAACGGAGCTTCGCTTTTTTACGGAGGCACATAACCTAGCCGTCCGTTCGTCTCGATTTTTATTAAGTCATTAATTATACAATAGTTTACAAAGCGGCTAGCACGATAATGAAACGGCTAATTCTACAATATGGGTACGACAAATACAAAATCTCAGTCAACTATTAAACTATGTATTTATTTATACAAAATATATTTTTTATGAAACAGGTACCAATATTTATTATTTACTAATAACAAACTATAGCTCCAGAGGTGGAGGTAGTCGTATTCGCAGCAAAGGTAGAGGACGACAGACTGATATCGATTCGTCGCATTTGGTTCAACGGACGGACGACACCTCGGATGCTATTTACATACAAGATAGTAGTACTTACAGACAACGGAGCACTCTTGAAAAGACGAGTTTGCAATCATGCTGTAGTTTATTGCACAGATGCCGGTTCCGAGCTTTAATTATTAATTGAATTGAACACAAATGTTTCGAACGCATCCTACTAAATAGCGGATTTATTTTATTGTACTTTGCTGGTTTTATTGTTATTGTTTATAATAAGATGAATAACATGCCTTTGTCACACCGCGCACTCCACAATCCATCTAGCATTTTGGTTGCAAGCGGTAACACTAAACGGACATCCACTCTAAAGTTCGAAACACATTACCCGCCACTTGGAAAGCCGAGTAAAGACAATTTTGGTTTTATGCTACCTTTAGCGCCATCTAGCGTCGAGTAGCGGAACTACTCTAAACACGTTCCGTATATTGTTTGTTCCTGTTTCGAAAAATAACTTTGTTTCTTTATGCGTTTATCACGTAAAATATAACGAACACTTACGTTTTAGGTCATTAATTATTATTGATTGTCTTTAGATAAATTACAGCCTCCCTGATATCTCCGTCTGTTTTACCTCAACTGACCGTCAACCTGTTTCTATTGCAGTGTTCGGGCTTGACTCGCCCCTGGGACTGTTCCCGCCAGGCATGGACCACAAGATGTACCCCCTGATGGACGTGGAACACCGGGGGCCGCCGCTAGACTCGCAGCTCTTTACCAATGTTAAGAAAAAATGTGAGTAGAAACTCTTTGGTAAAACGTTTTTTTCTTTTTCAGACTATTTTTATTTACGGCGAAGATCGCGCTCCAAGGAGTTTATTTCTAGTCTCTGGTTGTGACTTTATGACTTCTTTTTATTTTTTAGTATTAGGTACGTACTTTATTAGTATTAATGTATCGCACAATAGATTAGGGATATATTTTGTCAACGATGCAATTTCCGTAACTATTAGTCTAAGTATGTCCTTGTAAGGACCTTACCATCATAATAAAAGTAAATAAATCCTAAACTAGCTCCTAATCTCTGATCGGTGGATAATTAGGTATTAGGGAGTATACAGGGGGTGTTAAAAAAGTGCGTTTGAAATTTTAAGGGGTTACTCGGCATCAAGTATAGAACCCAGGAAAATAAGGAAAAAGTTCGCTCTTCAATTTTTTTTTTCAGTTTTTCATACAAACTCTTGATTTACTATTCAGATTTAGTATGAGAATCTGAAAAAAAAAATGAATAGCTGATTTTTTCATTATTTTTCCTGGGTTCTATACTTGATTCTGAGTAACCCCTTAAAATTTCAAACGCACTTTTTTTAACACCCTGTATAGAGAAACGACGATACAAGCCTGCGATATCACGTAACAGTTATACAATCCACGTTAACTCGATTCCGATCAAAATCAGATACAAAATGATATTTTATTGCTGAAATTAGTTTTTCTTTTAATAGGCGCGGTCACGCGAGTTCACAAGGGAGGCAAATTAAAAAAGATGGTTTCTGCTCGCATTAGCATACTGCCGGGGTCGTGAGTCGTGGCTGTCCCCGCCGATATTCTTAATCGATCTGTGGATAGCCTTTACGTTGCTTTTATGTCTGCCGAATACATTTTTTATGGAAATTAAAGGATTCATGATGAAGACGTAATAAAGAAGTTTTCAAAAATAGCAGGACCAAGTTTTTTTTATCTTGAAAATGTTTACTATTACTTATTATTTAGGTACATCGTTTTTATAATTTCATTGTTGTACCGCCTTATCAATTTAGCATCACTATTAGTAATAAAATAATATACTTACGCATAAAATTAAACGTTTATTATACTAAATTCCTAATGGGTGACCTTAAATATGTAACTCATGAGCCTTTACTACATTTATAATTTCAAATAAAAGTTTACAGAAAAAAGTATTCCCTTACAAACTTATCAAGGAACAAATGTACAGAAACAAACTTCCACACGATATCTTTGGCAGACTCCCACCATTATGTCCTTAACGTCGCTCGACGCGTATTCACGTCACAGCATACGTGCCCGACTGTCTGTCCGTCCGCACGATACCGTATCAGATCGTCTTAATAAACATTCGCTGGGAAAACAATAGGCGTTTAACATTTGTGCCGCGATTCAGCCGACGTGTGAGCGATGCGCTTTTCAAAGCTCCGGCTCCAGGACTATCTATCTGGTATTGAAATGCGCTAATAATACGTGGCTCCGCTGCTATTGTTGTGGAGTCGTTATTTTTAACTGTTCTTTAGGGAAACAGAACAATGGTACAAATTAGTATCACGACTCGGCGATAAGATTTGTTTCTTGAAAACAGCACAACTCAGTAGGTAGGTAAGTATAAAAAATTATATATTTTGCCCCCAAAACTGTATAGATAGCATTTTTACCGAAGTGCATGGCAAAATATCTATTTTTTATTTGGTGCTACTAAACCGTGGGCATTTTTTTCTAGACTTGTTTCTAAAGCTGGTAACCCTAATAAGAATGCCATGACATGGTATATCATTGCTTTTACAAAATCGCAGCTTTAAATTCGCGTGTGCAGACCAAATCAGGGGTTTAATGAGAGCGGTGTCGCTAGGGCGCTCATTTCGCCGTGTCGCCATTTTGCAGCTAAAACACGGTTATTAGATACAGCGGTGCATTCGCATATTGGCAGTGGCATGCTAGGCTACATGTTTTAGGGTTACTAGTCTGGTCTAGACTTATTTTCTCTCCTTTATGATCGTACGTAAAATTAACCGTGCCTATTCCAAAGGATAGGTGCCGGTTGCTTAGTGTTGCCAGCATACAAGATATTTTTTGTGGTGGGTATGAATATATCACAGACTAAATTCTTTATTTATGGAAGATATCCACGTTGTTATTCGATTCAAATGTAACAACTTTTTTTCAACTATTTCTTCGCCATTAAAAACAAACACTTGCATATCATTTTATAGTTGTAGGTCATCATAATCATATTTAATAATCTTCACAACCAGAGCACTAAATAACTGCAATAAGTAGGCGAGAATTTAGAGGAGCCCAATAAGAGAATTTTACTAAAACCTTAACTTCTCTTAAATGTTTATTTACCTTCTGAATCAAAGGTAAAATATTTTATTTCACAAAAATCCGCTATCGTCCGTCGCCACTTATTGTAATGAGGGACTTTATCCAGTTCGGATGACTAAGGAGGAGGAGAATGAAAAAAATACTTGAATTTATGACCAATAAATGAATGACGCTGGCAGTAGTAGGTCGGCGGCTCGACGGTAGCGAAACACTTTATAACAGAAAACAGTCGCTTTACAAGAGACATAATAGCTTCCAAAAGCGAAAAGGCAACCCTTCCTTATTTGTAATTTGATATTCTTCATTTAAATGACTAAAATACATTTAAAAATCTGCAATAGGTACTATATGTAACTACAAGCACCACTTATCGAAACGTTATAGTTTATGTAATAAAAGCATAAAATGTATTTGCTCTTTATTCAAAAAAGTAACAGATTTTATTTGTCAATCTATCAAGAAGATATCTTTGAATATCTAAATCTTTCCATATCACCAACCCTGCACATATCGTGCAAAGAAACCAGACTGCACTTTATTCGTGAATCGCCGACAAAGCCTCGTATCCTACCCGTAGTTCGTAACCTAACGTAATTAGTTAACTAAACATTTCGTGGTTCAAACACGAACCTCAGAAGACTTCACTAGATCAAGTTTTTGAAATTATACTCGTCACGTAACCGCGCCTGTCTGCTTGCGTTTAATATATTGGAACACTTAATGCGACTGGAAAACATCGTGAAATGATCGAAATTATTAAAACGAAGATAGTTTCACTAAGTTGTTTTATTAAATTGGCAAGTTTCAGATACGAAATACAAACTTTTGCAGTTTTAGAAATCTGAACTTACTTTATGTACTCCCAAATAAGGACTAGCATGCGGAGAAATTAAAACTTGTAGAAATACCGAAACCCTTGCATTACCCTAGACATGACAGATTCATTTCATCACATTCATAGTTATCTCTTGGGATACATTCATATGATTCATTTACATACTTACTAATAGACTGAAAAACTATAGCCTCCAACATGATATCATTCTCTTTCACTTGTTTTAGTAAAAAGGGGGCAGCTGCCCTGGCTCTGGGAAAACTACTGTGATTACAGTATGTACTAATTTATGTTATATTTTATTTAAATCTTAAATGTGGTAAAATTCTGACAATCACCTGGTAGAAGTTAACTCTACCTGGCCCTTGAAAGCTCAACCGGGGGCAACATGGTTAGGAGTTAGGTTAGTGGTCTTGCCGCCGCCGGTTAGACAACTGTAGATAACATTGCCGACGAGTCAGTCGTAAAGATGTTTTCAATCTTCTAATCGAATCCCGACTGATAAGTAAATATGTTACCTAAAGCCTTACTGTCAGCTTCTTAAATAATTAGGTACTTTGGAGGTGATGTCATACTATCTGTTCACCTAAAATGCATCTTTTTGTCTGCAGGGAGGCCCAAGGGGCAGCACAGCGCCCCGCGCGGCGGCCCGCCTCGCTCGTGGACCAACGCCGAGCTCACCGAGGCCCTCCAGCACGTCTGGAACAAGAAGATGACCACCAGCCAGGCCTCGCGAATCTTCGGCATCCCCTATAACTCACTCCTCATGTACGTCCGCGGCAAATACGGGAAAAGCCTCAAACTCGAGCAGCTCAGAAAAGACTGCATCGGAGGCCCTCTCGACGTCATCAATCTAAATTCAGGCAACAACAACAACAACCACCCATCAAAGCACCACGATAAGGAAGACCAACATCAGAATGCAAGCCAAAGACCGGCTAGTTCAGAGCCGGACATCGCGTCGAATCCCATGTTCAATCCGTTTCAGCAGGGATTCTACCCAGAGTTCCCGCCAGGTTTTCCAATGCCGCTGAACATGCTTCACTTACTACCGCCGAACGACAAAGCGAGGGAGTTGTACCAGTCCATGCCGATGGCGCTGGACTCGTTGTCAGGTGTCACGAAGGAGGAGGACTGCAAGAGCGACAGGTCGAAGGAGAACTCCGCGGATGAGGAGGGGGACACATACAACAGGGCCCCCTCCCACCCCCCGCACCCTCCCGACAACCGCACACTGCTCCACCACAACGGTCAGGATTAAGATCTCGTAGAATCTTCCATTAGTCGAAACTTTTTCACGTTAAGAATCGGTGTATTGATATCTGTTACTTAGAAAAGTATTCAGATAAATGCATCAATATTAGACGGACGATAAATTCTACTTAAATAATTCAAATTATACTAAGAACTTATTTGTTTTCATCACGACACTTCAAAGACTATTTGAATGTTGAACTTGTGTTGAATTAAGCTATTTGAACCGTTCAAAAAGTTTTCGAAGTGTTTGTGGCAGTTACTAGCTATAAATAATTGAATTATGTTACTCCAAAGATCTTGCCGAAAAGACGCAATGTACTTAATTACCCCTTTCTGTTTTCTAATTGAGGCTTGACCGTTAAGGATTAATATCTTTGAGCTGCAAGCATGCGACGACGTCCACGATAATATTAGTTAAAATTTATATTTTAAAAGATGTGTTAATATTGTAAATGTATATTCGTATAAGTGATAGCCTATAATTTATTATTCCGAATCCGAAGGAGTGCAATAAGTATGAATGGTGTTGTGATTGTTGACTATAGTTAGCTCTTCCCTGTTTACGTGATAACACTATCTCATACAATATTTACAGACCCCATACCAATCAGGTTAGTACACGGTTCTCAAACTTTGACTATGGTTCCTCTCAAGTTATAACAAACGGACGTAAAGTCAATATCTTCAATTTTTTTTAAATCAACCATAGAAATAAATAAGTAAATTTTTGTATGGGAGTTTTTTTAAGATTTATTTATTTTACCCTTGAAAAGTCGTAAGAGGAGAAGCCAAGTTTTGAGGTAGATAAAATTAATCTAAGTATTATTAAATACTACTTATGCAATGCCTCATTTAAACTGTTAACATTCCGTATGAGAACACTCCATTTTTATAAAGATCTGCCGATAAATCGGGTGCATGTTCTGGTTAATGTATCTAATTTATTAATGAAATATCTATGAACTCTTGCCTTTAGATACCCCATTATGTGTTGTATATGTAGATAATATGTGTTATATGTGCGAGAACACTTCTGCATTTCACCAAAGTTTGTAATATATTTCATAGTGATATCATAGTTTATATTCAATGATAAACAATTTTAAATGTAAATATTTAATTAAATGTATGGATATTTAAAAAAAAGTAACCATTGATAAGGAGACAGTAAGTGTCTAAAACGGTAAATAAGTAGTGTATTTGTAATTGTTGTAGTATTAGTGAAGTGATTACATTAATGATCGATATATCGACGTCGGTGTCGATAAAAACAGTGGGTACGCACGCACTAGTCACACACATCACAAGAACATTTGAATACCTAATTGTTTATCTAATATCAACTAAATCATATTAACGAAGCCCCTAAATACAAAAAAAAGTTTCTTTAATTTATTTTTGGTACAGTCACTAACAAAAGTCTTCATTTCAATGTCTGTAAAAAATAATGACAGTGCGCGCCAGGTTTAGACAAATAAAGTATCTGCACTCAATGTTCAAATAAAAAGGAGCTTTTCAATATTTTAGTGAATAATTGAAGTTAGTGTTAAACAAACCATACCTGGCTTTAGATAATTGTATACAATGACTTCAAATTAGTAATACCATTGTGACTAGGTAGTTCACCAAACGGTCCGTGTATATACGATTCATTTGTGTATAGCTATGTTAAATATCTAATGTTTCTCTTTATAACATTCCAATGAACATTCCATAATGTACAACAGTACCTAAATATTGTATTTCGTGTTTTCTTGTTTGTAGAGTTCAATTATTTCACAATCATTAATAAAAGTAGTATGAAACGTTCGAGACATTGTTAAAGAATATGCACTGATTTTAAATATATACTGTCAAAAGTTAGTTACTCTTATTTGTTATTTATGAACACCTTCTTGTTTA
Source organism: Coleophora deauratella (assembly GCA_958295455.1). Taxonomy (NCBI): domain Eukaryota; kingdom Metazoa; phylum Arthropoda; class Insecta; order Lepidoptera; family Coleophoridae; genus Coleophora; species Coleophora deauratella. The sequence continues at coordinate 4,539,870 of OY282406.1, forward strand.
TTTAAAATCAGTGTTTATTTTTAACAAAATTCACTTTAGAACGAATGTTAAAACAAACTACTGAGTAACGTTTAATGATATAACTATAGATGAAACTGCAAACTCTTATCAGAAGACTGAACATTATTTACGAGTCTATTTTATAAAATTTACATTACATACACATAATATCACAGTAACTCCGAGCAGCAGTGCATAGACTACACTAGATTCACGTCATTATAACAATATTATCATTACAGGGATTTTTATATATTAACGAATTGTATAATTATTGAATATGTACCTATAGTTTAACAGATTAACAGGACCTTTATAGCCTTATTTTGTTTCTGCTACTTAATGGGTTCTTCTGTTGAAAAAAATCATATAACACTTGTGTACACAACTGTACCATAATCGGCATATGTAGTGTGTAAATTAAATTATCATACATGTCTCAAGCTAACGTTAAATAAATTAATATCATTTTGCAGAAAAAATATTAAATACATGTGCCAAAAATGTAAAAGAATCATTTCACCCGCTGAAAAATCCATGTTACTTTTATTATTGTAGGTAATGGAGCAAAGGCGGAGTTTTATTGTTGAGTAATCGGTTTTATAGGTGCTCTGGTATTTATTTTAAGGCTGGCCAGTTAGATGAGATTCATTTTTCTTTGAAGATACCATTTCACCCTCCAGATACAATAGGAGATTGATAAACAAATGTTGCATGAGTATATCATATTTCAAACTGTAAGAATAAGTTATTAAGAACATGTCAAATTGTAATTTCTCAATATTTTATCTCGAAAAAGTTTTCATGGCATCTGTATATTTATGGAAGCTAAGCAAGGACTTCGACTCATAAAACTAAACAACTTACAACGAGTAACGCATTGTCAGTTTGAGAAAAAATAAACTAACTTCATTCTAATTTGGCTTAGAGAAGGAAAAAAGTCCACGAATTAACCACGAGTTTCTTAGGGAAAGATATTCAGTTTCACTATTAAAAGACCTAATTTATATAATTCAGTACCTTTAAAACACCCTTTATATTTTATAATATCATGGATAATCCCCACTAGCTGGTCAGACGCCGTGTTGACTTGTAAATTGTGTTGTCGAATAATTTTACCTAATTCGTACAAATTCAGCAGTATTAGAGTGATTTTGTTAAAGTTATAATTGAAGATTTCATTAATTAAGTTTTGTTATTTGTTAGCGATATGTTTTATGATTGCAAGAGTGATTAAGGATAGTGTTAAATGGCATAACGAAGATACGGGCACATTCAGTTTCCTATAATTAAATTTAACTAAAGTTAATCATTTCACGTTTTTCTTACTGTCCTTAAGATTACCGGCTTTATTAAAGTTCCCGAATAAAGACAACGTTATTTTCTTTACATTGCATCTATAGATGTAGCTACTCTTTCGAATGTTACTAATTTCAGCACAGTTTCAATAAATTAAACGTGCTTATTACAGATTAACGTCACGAGCCAAATGTAAGGACGTAAAGAGTAAGACATACTTAAATTATTAATTAATTATTTTTAGTTGATAAAAATGTGATTGTATTAATTTTAGTAAATTCAAATATTTAGTTCCTTCATTTTTGTTACGACGATATATTTATAAATAATTGCAATTATTTTTAGCTTCTAGATAATTGTTCTCTCTGATAAAGAGTATAATTAATTATAAGTTGTGTAATATTTAATTTGTTGTATTTTAATTAATATTAATGACAAATTAAATGATATCGTTACATTAGGATGTAAAAAAGATTATCTATTTGATCTTAAATAATACGAAAAAATATGTTCTAGGATCATTCTATCGTGTAAAGACATTCATTGGAATGGCGGAGCGATGTAGTGAAATTCGTTTACGGTCGCTGAAGTAAAGTGTAAAAAAAATTAAAATATGAAATACCAATTCAATGTTTTATTTTATACCTTCACCCTTATTCTATAGATAGAGCATTAATTATTACAGAGGTTCCTTTTTCCTCCAATGAATGTACATTTTTAAATGCCTGCATGGCTAATTGACATGTACATATTTGCGAAATTATAATTAGTTAAGATTTTAAAATTAAAGGCTAGAGACAAGTCACGCACGGTCATATGACCCCAAACTTAGACTATCTGGTAATGGGAACCAGAGACATATACTGCCCTCATAAAGGGCGTCACACTAGCGCTATACTATGCTATAAAATCTGCCACAATCACGGACGGATATTCAAGCATAAGGTTTCTAACTTCACGGTCACCCCACTCGACTCGCCATCCGTCCATGAGTGTGGCGGATATTATAGCAAAGTATAGCACTAGTGTGTGACGCCCTTAAGACAGAAGGCCGCAAAGTACACGGAAACTCCATATACTTTGCGGTCTTCCTTCTTATGAGGGCAGTGTATACACCCACCACCATATATGCCTAATAAAATATCAAAACGTACACCCCACACGTATGCCCTACACGTGACCGCGGGTGATGCTAAGTGCAACACTAGTCAACCGCCGTCTATACCTTGTGGATAGAACGGTTAAATGTGCCACACGATAAGAAGAAGATATCAAAAAAATTTTTTATAGACATTTGTATCTTAAATGTCAGAGTCTAATGTATAAAAACATTTTAAAAACCATCTGACCGTGCAGTGAGAGCAGGTTTGCAAGTTTGTTAACTGAAACTGCCATCTATTATCGAGTAGCTGTACTAAAATAATTGATCAATGAAAATCACCTTTCCCACCTACAAGTAGGAAGGCAAGTTTTCTATATGGACGTAATTCTAAAATTAAGAATCAACTAATTTTTATCACCGAATGAATCATGCCATCACTGAATATTAAGGATGATTCGTGCTTGGAGTTGATGTTAATCCGATCTCAAACACTACTCGTATAAATATCGTAATTCGTCGGGTATTAATAAAGTTATTTGATCCATAGGAGTATGAACAGACAACGGCGAACCATCTTTGATTGATGGTTTATACTCAAAGCGCCATCTGTCGTCAAATAGCTGTTCTATGATAAGTTAATCCCGCGCGACTGATTGCGCGAAAGAGCGTATAATTACAAGGCCAAAGTAAATATAAACAAAATCTCGCTTTTACAGATCGTCATGATATCAGAGAATCATGACCATTTTATTTTCATTAAATACAATTTTAATAAATACAAAATTATATGCTAAACGGTGGATAAGTAATTGCTGACAAATTCGTTTCGCATTCTCGAATAATTAATTATATTATTGAGCAAATGCAAGCAGTTTCGAGTTTCATTAAGTTATAAATAGATATTAAATATAAAATACTAGATATTAAATTATAAATTGCAGTAGAAAGACTGTAAATACAAGTTACATACCTATTACTACCACAGCGTAGATAGATACAGAGGGTTCACTCAATAAGTAGGTCAATCTCAACGCTCTAAAAGCGCAAGAAGACGTGTAGATGCAGTGGATACCTTCTGTACCTATTTGCTCTGTGTCGTTGCGGCACGGATACATTTTCTTACACACTCTTCAAGTAATAAAGTTATTTAAATTATTATCATTTTTCTTTCCTGTATTACATCAAGCAGAATTAGGAAACATTTTATAAAATTAAGATATCTAAATGGAAGTCAATACTTTGAAATCACCTGTAATACCTATCTGCAGTTTAATATTATACATTTGTGTTCGATTTTGTAATTAAAATATTTTTTTTAAATACAATTAGTGCAAGTAATTTCAAAATATTGATATTATTGGACAGGGTCGAAATAGGTGTAGGAAGCTTCTACTCGTCACAATGAACAACATGTTCTACTACTTTCTTTGCTGAAATCGAAAAACATTGTTTCTGTCCTACACCTATTTTGCCACCTCTATAGGGTGACTTTAAATTAGTTCTTGATACGAAAGTCTATGAATGTGCTCATGATAACCAACAACTTTCCCTAAGAAACCCATAGTCAAAGCGCAAAAAAAATTTTGGACTCTTCATACTTATTTGGGCGGTCAGTTGCTCGATTTGTATGGAGACTCCAAAATTTTTTTTGCGATTTGACTATGGATTCCTTAGGGAAAGTTGTTTGTTATCACGAGCACATGCATACCCTTTCGTATCAAGAACTAATTTAAAGTCACCCTGTATATATTGATAGAATTATCTGAAAAATACATACTTTATTGTAGATACTAAAACTCCCATTTTGGAACGAGGTAACTATTTTCAATAAAATTCGCAATTTTTGCTGTAGTATCACACGGGTTTGTTATATCAATAATAATTCGTTATATTACTTATTAATTACATTATCCTACGTTTTAAACATTTTTACATACATTTTAGGTATATTATAGTCTTGGTATCAGGAAAGTATCAAAACTTTTACAGTTTGTTCGTCGTACATACATAATTAAATTAATATACATATTTTAAGTACTTCATATTTTTTCTAGAGCCGGACCCGCTGCATATAAAAGTAATAGCAAAAATCGATCACATAAAAAGCTACTCCAAAAAACAGATATCGTAGAAAATAACAACTTTAAGAGAGTTTGCTATGCATTCGGCGATTCCCGGCTAACTTCACAGGGTACCTACTCGTAAGTCACTCAGCGAGGAATGAAACGGTCTTAACTCTAATGGCAGAGCGAACACTTCATCCCCAAAGAGAGGAGCGTTTTTAAAGATCTAATACATATATTATACATTATAAAGATAGAACAATAGGCATTTAAAATGGAACCGCTTTGGTAAGGGCCATATCGTTTAGTTAATCTGTTAATCTATTCGGTCGTGCTTGAGTGTCTACGGAGTCACATTTTATACAAGGTGTTTATTTTTTTATATGATGTTTATTTAGAACAAAAGTTATCACAAGTAACCCGAATATTAGTTGGATATAAACAGCTTGTATTATAAATGCAGATCTATAAATTTAATACTACTAAGATCAAAGTTTTGACATAATGCGAATATCGAGTAACTTCATTTTTGATCCAGCAGCGCATTAGGACGGCTAGTAAAGTGTTTGCTTTCCATTCAACCTATTCATTATTTTATTTACTACCGTTAACATTGAACACAAAAGTAATACATATAATAGATACCTAAATTTATACACCACCTTCAAAAACGTCTTACCTATAACTTTCCATATTCACACTCTTATAATCACACTATGAACAATTCTTATCTACACTGGTGGACTAAAAAATCGACGCAAGATTTGTTGCTCGACTTTTGAAAAAATAACTCAGTCTACAAAACTGCTAAATACTAAGAACAAAAATCTAGAAAACCACCAAACTAAAATCATAAACAGTAAACAGACAATTTTTAAACTTTTGGTTAAGTTTTTTTTTCGCTAGATTGAGTTATTTTTTTAAAAGTCGTGCAACAAACATTGAGTCGATTTTTTTGTCCATGAGTATACATATTTATCTTCTTCACCCTATCACGATTCAGAATATCACGCATCTTTCGGTATAGTCAACAGAATGTTTTTTTTTATGCAGTTTCACAAAATCTTGTTATGAATAGTAGATTTCAGATAAAAGTATTATGTACGTTATACTTTTATCTGGAGACCACTGTACTATATCAATGCCGAATTTACAGATATTGGCTATGGCACACAAATCATTTAAATTTTCTCAACTCGCATTTATCAGTCAAATATTAAATACTTACTATTTTTGATACAGACGTCGCCTGCGCCGTCTTTTTTTAAAGATTTCTTTCGAATTACATATAAGTACTTTAAAACATTTATAACTAGAACCAGACGATGAGCTTAGCCTTACATTTTCCGGTCTAAATATTAATAAACGCCAATCTAAAACCATATCTCTTTTCTCTTTCTTTCCTATACAATACGATAAAGATAAAAGTTTACACTGTTAGACTCGGAAATGCTGTCTCTGTCAATCTGCATAAAGATGAAAGAGAATTTATGTTTGCCCGCCGTTCTTACAGCAAACCAAATCGCACTCGTATAAATAATAGATAACAATTACCGTACCAAATGCCTACGTGTTAGTTACAATCAATTTAATATAATAATTGCAGAATAAACGTTAGAATCTATTCTATAAAAGATTAATTTGATACTAGGCCAAAATGTAGATATATGAATTAAGATCACAATGCATCACCTAAAGCCAATATTGAACAAACTGAAGACTAATTAACACAACTGATAAAATCGTGTAGTATTTTAACCGACTTCAAAAAAAAGGAGGTTCTCAGTTTGACCTGCATGTATGTTTGTATGTATGTTTGTCCGCGATTTAAATTTTAATGCGGTTTTCAGAAAAGTGTTTGTTATATTTAGGAGAAGGAGGAAAATGAGGTCCTCAGTTTGACCCGTACGTTACGCGATTTAAGTCGGTTTTTTAATGCTTTCAGCGTTGTCGATTATTTCTTTCAGAAAACTGCTCAAGTAGACGTTTTGGAGTTTGCTGCTATACAAGCTGGCGATGCCATCTGTCAATCTCAATTACTACAAGGTGTTAAAAACTATTGTTTGAAATTTTAAGGAGTTACCCAGAATCAAGAATAGAATACAGGAAAAATATTGAAAAAACCCGATCAAATTTTTTTTTTTTTCAGTTTCCCAACTCAGTCTGAATAGTGATTCAAGAATACCCGTTATAGGCTGTATAACGTTAGAAACTTAGTGTAGACTTGCAAAGAAATTTTCATATTAATTTCGTTGATTGGTAGGCAGCCTCCAAAAGCAATAACAAACAGTTTTCATACATACTTCATTCTCAATTTGGCTTGTTAGGGATGCACAAATATAATATTTAAAATATTAGAACCATTTAGGCAGTGAAAATGACAAAGTATATAATGACTCTTTGATAAAACTACAGCGAGAAACTTCTACTTTACTCGCGTAAGTTATTCTCGCTAATACTACCAAGAAACGAAGGGAGCCCCAAAAATATGTTGAGTTTCAAAGAAATTGTTATATACGCGGTTCCACAGTATAAGGACATTATACAGTATGGACACTCCCTGCCGCTCTCTGTATGCTACTTCACCCCCCGTGTGACCGATGTGTGACCATTTGTCAAGAGGTTGGCACACCAAAGCACAGTATAATAACCAATGACAATTTTATTTTTTAAGGAAAGAAGGCTTCTAAGGCTATACAGCCTTGTCTGATATACAGCCTTCCCTTTATTTTTAAAAGTCTAGCTAACAATAAAGACAATGAGGGCTAATTACTGAATCTCGATTCAACCCTAGTACATCATGCACACATTTACACCTGTACAAACATGAATGTCTATGTAGTAAACAATGGCGCGATATTTCTATGTAGTGTCCGGGGTGTGATGCGGTTCGTTAGTTGGTAAAGCAGACTAAAAACTGGTATCAATTCGGTGTTTACGATTTAACTTATTTGACAGGACTAAACTTAGTTTAGGCATCCTGTCCTTGTCTTTTCCGTATAGAAAGAAAAAGACACAACACTTAAATTAAGTTTAATCCTATCAAATAAGTTTAATCATGAAATCCGAATCGACACCACTGATTACAAAAAGTTTCATTCATCTTTATTTCATAAATTGCCTTGTCTTTCAAAAAACTAAGGTAATATATTTTTCATCGAAACGCTATCGCATCATATAATGCTCATTAAATAAAGTGACCTTAAAACATACACATAGAATCGTCCCAGTTAAGAGGACGAATTCAAAAATTAATGGACGCGGTTGAAAAACAGTGACAGACAGAACTAGTGGAATTCTTGTCTGGTAATGAATACAGCTCATTTTATTCAACCTTTTCTATTTAAAACCTTGGTTGTTTGCCGGTTGTACCGAGCACACGTCTGATGAGTTAATTTTTAATTATTTCCGTTTTAGAGTAGTCTCAACGTTATTTTTGTGATGGGGAAATAGCTGTGATTCCGATTCAGTAATAAGCGGTCATAAGAAGAGGATTAACTCGGGAGACAGCTCCGTTTTCCGAGTTCCAACAACCAATCACCACGTGGAGCGTCTTTATGTGCCCATCATCCTTAGAGCCGCGTCTTTCACTTGACATTGGCGTTTCGCCATTTTTTTATTGAAGATTCTTCCATTTTTCACTTGACACTGGCAAAATCACGCTCGTTATGAGATGTGGAATGCCAAATAGAAAAATAGAATAGAATTTAAAACCTTAAACGTTTGCTATATTTTTTTCAAGAATCGCCAAACCCAATTTTCAGGTAGTGCCAACGTTAAGTATACGTATACGTTAAGTGCCACAACTTTGCATCTCTTTCTATCATGAGGGCGTGAGCGAATAAGGAATATGACGCTTGGTTCTTTCTTCTATTGTGTTACAATTCTTGCCCAGTTACTACAAAAAAATTCCATGTTTTTACTTTAAGACCCTATTCGTACTACATAGATATTGTTTCCCTATTCCCTGTGAAAGCGGTAGCGAGTAGCGTTCAATTGGTGACGTGAAAAACCTCACCTGATGGTAAGTGACGATGATGCCGAAGATGGAAGCGGGCTTACCAAGATTCCCCAACGCAATGGGGAACTGGCTATCTTATCTTCATGCCGGAATTATTATTGGGCTTATTTGTTAGATAACATACACTTATAATTAAGTTTAGCATATGGTAGAACGAGTAAGAAATATGTTTTTCGTCCTTATCCAAAGATAAGAACGAAAAACACATGTTTACTATTCGTAGGGCAGTGACATGAAAGGCTTCAACAATACGTATAAAAGTCTCGTTGTTCCCATGTTACCTAGAGATTGCCAGATTCGCCCTTTTCGGGGCGGACTTACTGTCACTTTTCAAAAGCATTAAAACACTAAACAGTATATTCACACGTTAATAAAGTACACAGAGGCAATAAATATAATAATATACACAAAGAATAGAAACACGGAATGTTCTCGCTTTATTCCATAATCATTCCAACAATAAACACGGTTTCGAAACTTTCAAAATACGCAACTTTCCTATACCACACTTCTTTAATAATTTATACACATCACGCGCACGCTTATTGGTCGAACATCAGATGACACAATACGCTTCGTTTTATTACATTTTTAACGTACAAAATATCTTCAAGACTAACACATATCATTTACTCTGCATATACATTTCCCATGATTTCTTAATAATGAATGACAACCTTTTATCCAAAACCACAATTTCCTACAAATTGGTTGTCATTTTTTTATATCATCCTAACTCTGATAAATTCTCTCGCTTATCATATCACTTCAATTCATTATATAAATAATATATTTTTATTTTGTTCAGGCGTTTTTACATTAGATTATGAAACTACATCTTACCGTAATTAGTGCACAAGTCCCCAATTTTGGGGCACGCGCAGCTCTATACCCATATCTCGGAAATGCTAGGCCATACTTCATGTACCGTTGGCCTAGTACATTTAGTAGATATTGTAGGACTGACATCCTTTTACATTTACATTTCTTATCCTAGAACTAATATTTTATTGACTTTGATATCTTTACCCTTTTCTCCGAAACATCACATCACATCATTCTTAATTCATTCGATAACGACTTTATTTCAGACACCCCAATATTTCTCTTACAAGGCGCTAAAAGCCAAACTCCATTTGCTTTAATGGTAAATGAATCAGTTAAATATCTAAAACCAATTTCCTATAAAAAGTCTCGGACCAATACGTTTATTTATTTACTTAAATTTCTCTAAAGTTAAACAGCGAATTAAAATCCGAGTGACCTTATTTTCCCTCCCTTTCTTCTAAATTACTATTTCTTTTCTGTACATTTATCTAATTAACCACAAAAATCTAATGAAAAACGCCCGAATCACAAATATCATATGAAACCAATAACAACCTTATTCGCTACAACGTACAGATCATTTCTTGGCTAACTGCACGTACCTGGTGACTATGGCATTCATCTCCTGCGGCAGCTTAGTCCGGTCGTGCAACTTCGAGTAGGAGCCGACCAAACAGTTTAGTTGGTCGTACAAGTCTAGTAGGGCTTCTAAGCCGATAGTTCGGAGCGACTTCGCGTTCTTGTATAGTACGTTATCTAACTCAGTCTTGTTTATCAGTACTTTTGCGCTTTCTGAAATGGAAATTTATAATCTATGAGGCATTTACTTACATAGGTGAGTGATTACATAGGTAGTTTATAGGTAAGAAAGTAATTATACTGGTAAGTATAAGGTAATTTAATGGGTAAATAGGTACTGTACTTATACAAATACCAAGTATTATATAGGTAAATAGGTAGTTTACTTACACAGGTACAGGTATTTTAAAAGTAAGTACACTTATACGGGTAAAGGTATTTTATAAGTATTTTACTTACTCAAGTACTAGGTATTTTATAGGTAAGGAGGTACTTTAATTACACTAATCTAGTTTCACAAACACAAAATTAAAGGAAACTTACCACTAGAGGTCTCATGACCTGAATTCCTCTTCTTTGGTGATGCCTTGGACGGAGATCTTTCCGTTGATTTCGTTGGACTGAAATAAAACGGTTTCATTATAAATAAAAAACAAGTGAAATAATAAATGGTAATTTCAGACCGTTAAAGGATACATTGTGTTAGTAAGGTTTACTTTAGGGCTAGTAGAAGGATAGTAAAAAAAAAACACGAAATCAGTAGAAAAAATACACACTTGTTATCTATTTTACTGCGCCGCTGCACATCTCTATAGAGGCGAGTCTATCTGCTATCGTCGCTAGGACTATCCCACGTTCTACTAATCAGATATACAGTATTTTTGCGTATAATAGCCGCTAAGTCATCCAGTTTTGTACTACGTAAAAGTCATTCTATAACCAACCAATAACTAGTATATTTTAATCAAGAAAGGAAGACAAAGTCAAGAAGACAGTATCAAAGGATAAAAGAATATAAAGTATCAAAAATGGCACATTTCAAGTCAAAAAAGGTGCAATAATGCACACTCTCACCTTTCTAAAACATGGTTGTTAACAGCATGGCCCAACATCGTCTCGTCAATCTGCGGACGACGTAAGGGCGCGTCGTCATCGGAACAAGACGATGACGACATCATCGCGTCACCGTTTGGCAAGGGCGTGGAAGTAATGGGCTTGTTCTCCTTTGATTCCTCGTCCGTTATCGTTAGAGATGATTCCTTGTATGTCTAAAAGTTAATTAAAACTATAAATGTAGAAATAAAGCTAAGGAAGGGTCCTATCTCAAAATTTTTCTCAATGACAGTATGGGACTTCAAGTCTCAAACATGTTTGCAGATAGTTATCAGTAGCGGCAGTCATTTTTAATTTTTTTGTTTTTAAATAAAAACCGAACCTGTATATACGTGAACATTCAATAAAATATGCTTTTTGCTGCCGCTATTTAATTTGGTTTATACAACTTATTATAACAATTAATTGCGACGAACGTTGAACATCAGGCTACCGCTATCATAATTCATAACAGAATATGCTACCACGGTAAGTAAGAGAGAAAAAAAATAGATAGAGATAGCTAAAATAGATAGAAAGAGTTACCTTTGGTGCAGTTTTAGCCCGCTTTACGACCATTCCCTTCGACCAGGCGTTAATTCTTCTCCGCTTGCGTTTCGAAGATGACTGGATTTCGCTCTTATCACCACTTTTATCCCCATTTTGTTGTGTTCGGGGTGTCTTAATAGTTTCGTTTGCGCCTTGTATTGCGGCTATAAAATGTAAATAAAAAAAACACGTGAAACACCACAGTACTGTAAAATTATCTCTCAAAGTCGCTGATTATCAACTAAAATAGTGAATGGTAGACCTTGGCCCTTTTCACATATCCACAGCAAAGCATCGCGTCGTGCCGTTTTACGTAGTCATGTATGAGGAACAATCGCATAATATGTGAAGCCTGTTATCGAATCTTTTGATTTCTCTGTAGTCCATCAAGCCATCAATTTCGCACTCCAGTAGGTAGAGCCGTGGTGTCGCCGTCGATGGATACGTCGTGGAGGACATCATCACATCATCATCACGTAAGGCATACGTATAGACATATAGTGTATTATAAGCGGCATTGTCTTGCTTTGTTTTGCTAAGTTTTATTAATTCCACTTCTTTGCCAAGTCAACAGAGACTCCTAGGTTCTAGGAATTAACAGACTTATTTAAAAACTTACACAAATTAGAAGCGGTGTATATGAAGTCAGGAAGATCGTTGTCAGCCGCGTTGCCTTGCTCCGCTCGCCTCCTCGCTATCTCTTGGCAGTCGAGCTCAAAATCGCTATCCATTTCGACGTCGATTAGCGCATGCGCGTGGTCTCGAAGAGAACACGCTTCGTGGCGTATCTGCTTGTCTGATGACGTCCTGGTACATTTATTTCAAAAATCATGTAAAAATTTGACAATGAAGATTTTCTTGACCATCTATTTGCGGCTATCCTACTGTTTTTTTATGTAAACATACATTTGTTGAGGTTTAAGTACCTAAGCAAAAAAATATAATATATATAAATATAAATGCTAAAATACTTTTAAATCTCTTTTTTTACAATATCAAGCATTTAATTCCAAACGCATAAATCTGAATACCAAAATAAATCATCTTATGTATACGATTACATGAATTTACAAAAAGTTAGTCACAATCTAACTACAAAAGCATGTAAAGTTTGGACTATGAATAAGACAGAGATGATAAACATAAATATCAAAAGGTTAGAGGATGTCAATTAAATATAATACAATATTATAATTATTCATTCATCTACAACACCATTTACTTTAACTTTAAAAAATGTATAAGGTTACACAGTGTTTTTTTAATTACAAAGCAGTTTTTTCTCATACCTAGTGGCATACACCCCTCTAGCCCTTTGGTGGCACCGGAGGTAAGGTGGTTGGAAAGAAAAATATGACGAACGTATTAATCAACAAATTAAAACGATGAAAACGTCAAAAAATCATGTGAGAGTGAAATGGTCAAGCAGATTAGGTCAAAGCAGTGACGGATGATATGTGCATGACATACATAAGTACATGACTGTACATCCCTAAGAACAGTGCGAGTAAAATTTGTTATTCAGTACTCAAATGGACGATGTGCTTCTATATAACACTTGAACTGGCATCGTACTCAAATGAGCCTTATGAAGATAAGAATGACTACTGCAAAAACTTGGATATGTATGTTTAAATACATTAGAAGTTGTTAACTGATCACGCAGGTAATAACCTCGATATGTCAGACTGTTTTAGTGGCATTTATCTCGACCGTTTCCGTGCGTCGCAAGCCACGTTATCCGTTACTATGACATAGCGTGGCGGTTATTACGGCAGTTGTTTAATGTTTAGCCATGTCATATCGAAAATATTAACATCTTCATTTCCATTATTTTAGAGTTATTCAATCTTTTACTAAAATTAGTTACTAAACTAAAATAGTTTATTAACTATGCCTTACCTATCAGGGTTGTATTCCAACGCGTTGGCACAAATGAGATCGATGTCATCCAGAAACTCCTTGGCGCAGTTGTATTTGTGCATGTCCACTTTGGTCATCATAGTCTCCAAGTCCATCGGCTGCTTGATAATGTCTAAATAGTCTGTCACCTGTGTTAGGAAAAATGTTTTTATGTTGAGGCTTGATTTCTGACGTTTCTGGATATCAGTTTAAATCATTGCTGGAAATAAGGTTCTAATTTATTAATGCTTAAAATATTTCTCCATAAAGCAATAACAGTCCCTACAGGAAAGTCGTCTCCGATGTATTGGTCTGATATAAAATTTTGTTTTCCGCGATGAATTAAGAAATACGAAAAATCAAATAATATGTCAACTTGTGCCCATGGTTAAGAATGACAGATGTAGAAACATGGTCGCACAACACAATATTTTCGTTTAGGGCCACCCCATCATAGACAACGACATCTAAATTGAACGGTAAATCTGTAGGTATAGAGCTCATACTGACACTTTGTAATGATCTGAGACAAACATACATAGCCAATAAAATGTAGGGTTGGTTGCCAGTACCGAGCACACGTCTACTGAGTAATTTTTTAAATTATTTCCGTTTTAGAGTAGTCTCAACGTTATTTTTGTGATGAGGAAATAGCTGTGATTCCGATTCAGTGATAAGCGGTCATAAGAAGAGGATTAACTCGGGAGACAGCTCCGTTTTCCAACAACAAACCACCACGTGGAGCGTCACCCTTAGGGACGCGTCTTTCACTTGACATTGGCGTTTCGCCATTTTTTTCATTGAAGATTCTCCCATTTTTCACTAGACATTGGCAAAATCACTCCTTTAATGAGATGTGGAATGCCAAATAGAAAAATAGAATAGAATAAAATGTAGATAGCACTCACAACTGCCAAACTCACCTCCTCCAGATCCACAGGCTTAGTGAACTTATAGAAGCGTCTGTTGGAAGCGAGTTTCCTGCAAATGTCCCGCAGGAAGATACGCAATTCTCGCAGTTTGTAGTCCTCCTTTCGCTTCCGACGTGCTCGCTCTTCTTCGCTTTCTCTAGGCGGCGGTGGCGGTGGAGCTATAAGTTATTTGATAATGAAATCTTTTAGCTGGTTTTCAGTTATATCTGTGTTCTTAGTATGGGTCTCTTGCCATATCCACATTCCCCACATTTGGACCAAGTCCGTATTGGTGGCGATAGCTTTTTTTATTCTGAATTTGGGAGAATTTGATACCAAATAATACTCTAGGTTGGTCTTCGATAACAATAAACAGAAATAAAAATTTATATTAAACCTGCGGCCATACATAACCTCGGCATGGAGATACGACTGCCAGTTCTGCACTGCGTCGTTGGGGAATCTTCATAAGCCTGCTTCAATATTCGGCATCCTCGTCACTCAATATCAGATGAGATTATACCAAGGGTGTATTCAAAAACTTACCTATAGGTAGTGGAGGAGGCGGTTCATGCTTCTCAATGACAGGTGGCTGTAGGGGTATCTCCGTGATGATGGGTTTGAGGAAGTTTATCGCTTCTGAAGCGCTCGGTTCTCTAACGTGATACACGCAGTCTTTGTACGGAGGAAACAGTTCCTCGAGCTGCGGGCAAGAATTTTATATTGAATTTGCGGTTATAAAACACACATTTATACACGTAAAGTTAAGATAAAAACTTTTCTCACGCTGAGCGCCGGTTTTGTCTACGCCCTTATGCTACCCGTGACACTCGATATGAAGGTGACAAACCTATGGCTGCAGCTAGAGGCTAACGAGCATTAACGTGTCGTCGCCCGCCGCGCGCATGCGCCACAGCTGCCGTATCAATGCCCCAAAGGCCCCCAAGCGCGCGCCAGACAGAAACAATGTCCCGCACGAATAGGACGCAGCCGGGGGAAATGGAGTGCAAGTCGTGTTCATCACTTGTGCCGTTAAAATAACGACCATAAGACAAGGTGTTAAGGTGACATACCTCTGGTGGCAGCGGCTGGCTAGCGGTGGCGTGCAGTAGCGTGTCGTCGCCGGGAGCGCGCATGCGCCACAACTGCATTAGCAGTGACTGTGTCGCGTACAGGACGAAGCCGGGGGAAGCGAGGTGTAAGTCTGTGACTTGTTTCGTTGGAACAACGACTATAAGACAAGGTTTAAGATGACATACCTTTGGAGGCAGCGACACGGAGACAATGTCGTGAACGAATAGGACGCAGCCGGGGAAAGCGGGGTGTAAGCCTTGCTCAACACTTGTGCCGTTAAAATAACGACCATAAGACAAGGTGTAAAGGTGACATACCTCTGGCGGCAGCGGCTGGTTAGCGGTGGCGAGCATTAGCGTGTCGTCGCCGGCAGCGCGCATGCGCCACAGCTGCAGTAGCAGTGACGCGCCCGGCCCGGCCAGCGCTCGCCAAACGGAGACAATGTCGCGCACGAATAGGACGCAGCCGCGGTCCGTGCGACGGCACTCCGAAAACAACTGGGGGACCGTACAAATGACGTGAGATACATAGTTTGGGGCTAGATACATTGTTTGGGGCTAGATGATGGTGTGTACGCGCCACACGGATATGATGTCGCGCACTAATAGGATGCAGCCGCGGTCCACGCGACGGCACTCCGAGAACAACTGGAGGACCGTACAAATGAGGAACGTGTGATACGTGGCTTGGAGCTAGATACATTGTTTGGGGCTAGATGATGGTGTGTACGCGCCACACGGACAGGATGTCGTGCAGGAATAGGACGCAGCCGCGGTCCGCGCGACGGCACTCCGAGAACAACTGATAAATATATATATTTTTTTAAAGTTAAATAATTTACACGGGTTTCTTAAAATTTAACATAATACAAATTAATAAAGAGTATTTGATTGATTGATTAATGGGTGCCTAAATTGGGATAAATCTGTACCTGCAATAAAATTCTAATACGCAAATAACAATAATAATAGTCGAATAATAAACAAGACCATACCTTTTTACTGAATTGGATGGGGTGTCCAGGGTGTCACATAGGCCAATTATGAATCAATTCATCTGTTATTTACTTGACCAAGAATTTACAGTCTGTCCCTCTTACGCTTAAGATATGTGCGTCTCGAGGCAAGCAGTTCGCGGGCAATAGGCTAGATGTCGCCACTGTACCACCGACAACTCACCGACAAGAGCGCCTGCTCCGGCGTGAGCGCGTGCGCGGAGTTGAGCGCGGCCACGCTGAGCTCACGCACTGCGCATCGCTCCAGCCCCGCCAGCACGGCCGGCGCGATGTGCGTCTCGGCGCACTGCCCGCTTATCAGCAGCACGCTGGGCGCCGCCTCGCCGGTGCTGCCACGAACAATATTATGAATCAGAATGACTAGCAGAGGAAGACCTAAGAAGCGATAGCTGGATAGAGTGAGGATATGGAGGAGTGTGGAGTGACGCAAGAAATAACTTGTTTGAAGCCAGAATGGCAACTCCTCTTCTTCTTATCGTGTGGCACATTTAACCGTTCTATCCACAAGGAATAGACGGCGGTAGACGGCACAAGACGTTACTGCGCGCGCCCGCCGCCGCCAGAGTGCGCATCGCTAACAAACCAAATCCAGGTCATGACCGTGTCTGTGATCAGTTAACTCGCATGATCGACGCGACCACGCAAACCACGACCGCATCACGTTCAGTTTACACTATCAATAAAAGATTAGTGAGCCACGACCGCTTCCGTTTAGTTTACACTCTAGCATCAAATTATCACCTGGTGCCTGGAGCCAGCCTCTGCGCAAGCGCAGCCGCGGCCTGCGCTTGCGCTTGCAGCAATGGTGCGCAGTGCAGCGGCAGGCGGCGCGCGCATAAGACGCTACTACGCGCGCCCGCCGCGACTAAAGTGCGCATCGCTTCCAACATGTCCGCCTTTGTCACTTCCACCTGAATACATTGCATAAAATAATTGATTCGCTAATAACAGAATCGCTAAACTGAAGTGGCAGTGGGCGGGGCACATACAGTATGTCAAGACTCTTGAAAACAAATGAGACCACTGTTTGTGTCAACATAACAACATTCAAACATTTTAAATAAATGAGAATTCAAAATTTTGTGGTTGCCATAAGAAATAATTGTAGTTCCAATTAAAACCGCTTTAGACTTTTTTGACAGAAGTAGCTCGTAGAAAAGATGGCCATTGGGGTAGTAAAGTTCTCGAGTGGCGACCGCGCACTGGAAGACGTAGCGTGGGCAGGCCACCCTCTCGGTGGACCGATGACCTGGTGAAGGTTGTGGGAAGCCGCTGGATGCCATTAGCTCAATGATTTAAGTTTAACCAAAAGCGTGCCAAAGAAACATTTCTTTCCATTTTCATTTCAATTCATATATTAGTCGATCGAGGCTTGATCACGCGGCTACAACCAAGTCCCAATACCTTGGGACTAGTTCCAATGCCTAAAATATCTCTTACCTAAACTCAGACTAGATGACAAATTATTATACTGCCTAAAACGAGACTGCCAACTTAACACAGAGTACTCACATTTTTGGAATCAATAACTAATGCGTGTTCGCTATCGTACACCTGAGGGTAGACTCTTCGTAACGCTTTTAATACTGCTTCTGAACACAACGCTTTTAAATCTGAGCCTGGAACAAATAAGGAAATGATTGATTGGTATACTCTTTATTGTACACACACAAAAAAAATATAACAACAAAAGGCACAATATTAAATATGTTATTACGTAGCAACTAAATACAACTTTCAATAAATGTAAAAAACTAGTGGCGCGCGTGCGACTTCGTTCACATATAAGCCTGTAAAAAGCCCGCCGATCCCGTTGGAAATTCAATTTTCTGTATATACAACCTAGAACGGTTTAGGATATGCATTGTCTGTCTGTCAGTCAGTCAGTACATATTTAATTGTCGGTACATTTCAAACTGACCCAAGTCCACTTAGAAATATGGCCGAACTTATGCCAACTGACATAAAGTAAGTTAGGGATAATGATACGTTTATGTCACTGACATGAAGTACATTATCCCCAGCTTACTTTATGTCAGTTCTTGTAACTTCGGCCATATTTGTAAGTGGACTTGGCTCAGTTTGAAATGTACCGACACAATTATTTACTAACACTATACGAATAACTTTGAGTATTCGTTCGATACAGGATAACCAGTTCCCAATGTGTCAGGTAATCTTAAACCCTTTTTATTATAAAGAACATTCTAAAAACCACTTTATAAACTGACCCAGCCTTACCTCCATAACCGCTAGTTGCTTGAGAAATTTCATCCAGCGTCTCATCACTAAGCTTAGGGCTCCAATCCTTCGTATAAATGTGCAATATATCCCTTCTGGCGTCTGCGTGCGGCGGCGGAAAATGTAACTCGCGGTCGAAACGCCCCGCGCGACGCAGCGCTGGGTCTACTGCGTCAAGACGGTTGGTAGCTCCTATTATTACTACTTCACCCCTATGAAGAAATTAAAATATGACTAATGAATACTTACTAGATCGATGTAGGTTAGTTTATAGCACAGAGAAAACATTCGTGTGACGAGTTTTTTTTAATTCATCTCTGTGTCGTTAAGTACCTACTTAACGACACAGAGTTTTCACAAAATGTGTTTGCAAAAATGGTGTAGCAAACATTTTATTATTGGTTCGAATGAGCGCAATAGTCTCTGGTAAATAGGCAGCCTTACATACAGTTGCATTTAACATTTTGTGACGTCAT
This sequence comes from Coleophora deauratella, assembly GCA_958295455.1. Lineage (NCBI taxonomy): Eukaryota > Metazoa > Arthropoda > Insecta > Lepidoptera > Coleophoridae > Coleophora > Coleophora deauratella. The sequence continues at coordinate 4,559,022 of OY282406.1, forward strand.
CTATCGAAATATTGTTCTGACAACTATGAAGTAGAAAAGCACACTGCTGGCTATGACACTTAGTCGATGGGTGAAGGCAACCGAAAATATAAGTAGATGACGTCATCATCTCGTGTCAAAAATATCAGCCTTTTTAATAGGAGTAAAATCTTTTCAAGTTCAAAAATACAGGATACATTAAACTTGTATAAGTTTCATCTGAGTTGAGATCTTAGGAGACATTTATCTAACGATGAATATTACAAATAATACGCAAACCATGACCATTGCAAATTTTATAATATTATCAATACTATCACTCACCTATCGCACAATCCATCCATTTCAGCTAATAGTGTGCCTACAACGCTAGTGTGGACTTGCTCTTGTCGGACACTGCGCACCGGAGCTAAAGCGTCGATCTCATCGAAGAATATTATGGAAGGCTTCATTTTGTTTGCCTGAAAGATATGTGTCGTAAATAAAGCAATTTCATTTATTTATTTATCAATAAGAACTTACAGTTTCCCAAAACTTTCTTATTGTTAATTACATTAATCTAAGATTAAAAGTACTTAAGTATTAGTGATATAAAGCCTTAAATTAACAAAAATTTTACTCATATGGTTATCAAACACGTCAATATCTTGGATCTCGAATACCAATCCATTGAGCAAAGCAATTGCCCTAGAACTGGGTGTGTTATGCGCATGGCAGATGCGTGCCATAGCATTCGCGAACAGATCAATGTTAAGCCATGTCGGAGGCCTTGGAGACGGCTTGAAAAAATCTGACATTGGGGATGATCACTAGCCTCACAACCTCCACAAATCCGGACTCGGCCCCTGTGTGTGGAGTATGGAATAACCTTGCAGTGGGGACTATATGGATTGTTAACAAATAAAACAATAAATAAACTTTTTTACAGAAAGACACATTTCTATAAATGACAATAAATGCTTTTTATCTATCTATCTAAACTCAGCTCCTAGAGAAATATTTGTTCTCCTATCAACAACCATTTCTTATTTAAAAAAAAAATGTTTATCTTTGAAAAGTCTGTCGGTCTCGTGGACAATGACTTTTCTCGTGATAAACTTACCTGCTGAAACAGCAGTTTCAAATGCCTCTCGCTCTCTCCCACCCATTTCTTCAGACAATCAGCTCCTTTCCTCATGAAGAAGGCTACTTTCCTCCCGCCTACCAGCGAGCATTCATTGGCCAACGCTCGGGCTAGCAACGTCTTGCCTGTACCTGGGGGTCCGTGGAATAAAACCCCTTTGGCCGGACGAGTCTTGAATTTGTGGAATATGTCTGGATACATGAGGGGGAAGAGAACCATCTCGCGGAGGCATTTGATGTGCTCTTCTAGACCGCCGACCTGTGACAGAAATCATTTATTGGTTATGCAGTAATTAAAACTATGTATGTCAGAAAAAAATATCAGTTTTGACATCCTTTACCAAGACTAGACTTAGACGCACAACTCACCGATGAAAACCGGACGCTGCCGTCTAACTGCACCGGTTGAATTTCTCTGAGAGCTTTGTCAGTTTTTTTTACATCCGTCGACTTTGACTTTTGCCTACAAAAATAAAGAAAAATAAATAGGGCATTACGTTTAAATCCTACAGTATTCTATTTCGTAAATATTTTACATGAGAATCCCCCATTTCCCTGGGAAATATCGATTGTGCCTTTAACGAGGAAAGCGTTCCAGAACACTTTTGTGAGAGTAATTAATGTAGGTATTAAGTGTGAAAGGGACAGAATCTTTTCTGGCAAATCTTACCTTGAATCTGGAAGGGAACCTAGTTATGCGGATTTGACAGCTGTCATGTAATCTATATTTGGGGTTTTCTTGTGCGTTATCATTTGCGAACTCAAATATGTAACTTCATTGACCTTACCTGCCCTTAGTTTTGTTTTTCATGGACACATTTAAGTCTTCCTCTGTGTCGGAACTCGAGCTACTGCTGCTAAAGCTTGTCGAAGGCGATTGTGCTGCAAATTATTTTACAACATTTTATTTGTAAAACTGACCCTAAGCCTGGCCTTAAACAGCCGAAATACCTATATGAATTCAGATTATGGATGCAGGAGAACGCTATAGATAAGACAAGGACGCACAACTTATCTTTTAAGTACATCCTTGTCTCTTATAGCTTTGTCCTGTATTCATAATGTGAATTCAGAGAGGTGAGATTTTCCGGCAGCGTGAGGCCAAGCTAAAAAATGTATTACTTAGCACGTAAGTTACAGTCATAGTCTGGAAGTGATATGGAATAATGCACCCGTAAGAAGTGACAAGATTATGAAAAATCTCCTGTTTTTTTACAACGTTTAGAACCTCATAAGTAGTAGACGAATTGCCACTTACATCTGATGGTCTTTCTTCTAAGGATTTTTGGTTTTCTCTCCCGCAGCGAGTACGGTTTCTTTCTAATTGTGAATGTTTTAGCTGCAAGAGAAAATTATATTGTATAAAAAAAAACTAGTGCGTAAACAACAGCAACACAACAGTTGTTTACAAACATATTCTGAATTACTGTGAACTCGTTTCAAATACAAAAAACTGTAGCCTTTGTACACATAATCTCTCTCTCATTTATATTTTATAATGTTCTCCTTATGTAGTATTTAGTGTATCCTCAAAGTGAACTTGGATGGACTATCATATAACACCAACACAGATATAGGCAATAGCAGCTATTAGTTGCTCGCCAATTACTAAATAATAATAATATACACTGGTGGACTAAAAAATCGACTTAAGATTTGTTGCTCGACTTTTGAAAAAATAACTCAGTCTACAAAACTGCTAAACACTAAGAACAAAAAACTAGAAAACCACCAAACTTAAATCATAAACAGTAAACAGACAGTTTTTAAACTTTTGTGTTAGTTTTTTTTTTTTGCTAGATTGAGTTAATTTTCCAAAAGTCGTGCAACAAACATTGAGTCGATTTTTTTGTCCATGAGTATAGAATTAGCGGTAGTAACGAATAAAGTGTATACCTCTGCCCCTGGTTTCCCTGGGCGCGAGCTGCACGAAGGCCGGCTTGGGCTGCCGGGTGCGGTTGGAGCGACGCGGAGCGCGCGCCAAAGGGATCTCGCTGCCGGACTCCGAAGACGAGGTCTCTGATACTGACGCTGGGAGGAAATTCACACAATATATTTTTTATCCACAATTACCTGGTGGTAAGAGATGATTTCGAATATGGAAGCGGGCTTTCCAAGATATCATAAAGAAATCATGTTTATCACACTAAAACATCACAGTTGAGTTGATGTGAAAAAACTTTTTGGTAAAAGAAGGTGAGTCGCACTTTCGATAATGCAACGATACTCATTTTGTTTGATTATTTGTAATCTGTTTATTGTCCCCAAAAATATATTCACAGATATACAGGGTGTAAGGGACAGTTTTCCGAAAACTTTAAGGGAACAACTTTCCACAGGAACCTTTATCAGGAAACGAGTTTCGTCTACTGAGCAAGCCCTTAAAGTTTTCGGAAACCTGTCCATTGCACCCTGTATAACAAAAGAAAGAATAAAGTACAAAGGCATACAAGTTATCTTATATTGGAGCTTTTGTATTCAAATCAGCTATTTGTTTCAATCGCTTAAATTATTGAAAAGTTCTGGACACAATTTAATAAAGCTACACAAGGGGTTAACAGATATTTTATTGGCCACTTAATATCTTATCTTAGAGAGCTATGCTCGGAGTTTCTCTGCGCGATCGAATCCGAAACGAGGTTATTCGCCAGAGAACCAAAGAAACCGACATTGCTCAGAGAATTAGCACACTGAAGTGGCAATGGTCCGGACATATGTACATATGTATATGTCGAAGAACTGACAACCGGTGGACAAGCAGAGTTCTACAGTGGAGACCGCGTTTGGGCAAACGTAGCGTGGGACGTCCCCCGGCTAGGTGGAGCGATGATTTGCGCAAGGTTGCTGGCAACAGCTGGATGCGCGTGGCCGAAAATAGGTATAAGTGGCGTGCCTTGGGGGAGAACTATGTCCAACAGTGGACTAATACAGGCTGATGATGATGATGAATGTGTTAACAAATTAGTTGGCATTACTTAAACTGGGGTTTCTACTCATGAAACTGAACAACTTTCCCAGAGGAACCCATAGTGAATTGGCCTGATCAGGTGAGACTTGTTAGAAGAGTAAAAAAATTTTTTCGCGAATTGATTAGAAAAGTACAATCATTTTCCGCAAATTGACGCGATAGTAGAAGCCCCAGTTTAAGTAATGATTACATTTTTTTTAACACCTTATATAAAATACCTATGAGGTCATTTTTGAGCTGCCCACTCAACAGAGACTGCCACGAAGCTTAAAAACAACTAGAAAATCTTTGACTTTATCTTTTTTTTGGAGGACTGACCTGTCTGACTGTCTTCTTTCTTCGGACGTCTTCTTGGACGAGCTCGTCCTCTCGTAGTCCTGGCTGGGGCTTGATTACTGCAATAAAATATGAAAATAAGCCTATGAAATATGTAACAAAATTGGGGATTCTACTCATCGTACTGAATAACTTTTGTTCTACGACTTTGTTCAAAAACGCAAAAAGTTGTGCACTCTCCATACAAAAATCGCAAAACAGATTATCAAATGAAATGTCCAATTTTTTTTGTGACTTTAGCAAAATCGTACAACCAAAAGTTGTTCAGTACGATGAGTAGAATCCCCAGTTAACGGGTCCTACACGATTTTGTTACACCCTGTATACGTAGAGTGAATTTTACATTTCACAAGCGAACGAACGACATTGGCACTGAAGAAGTATCCAGAAGAAATATAAAATGTAATAGCCGTGATCAGTCCATTTCTACCTGTGTGAAAAAGGACTCAGACCACTTTTTGCTCGAAGCGTATTAAAACTACAAACAAAAGAAAGGATATTTTCTACTATCAAAAATAAAATAGAAAATTTTAATTTTTAACTGTAATTCCTGCGAAAGAAACATAATATCTTACTTATCATATTTGACATTTGAACCCAAAATGTTTCATCAAAATCCTAACGTGCAAGACATACAATTTCTGAACCAAACCTATTTTTTTAATAGTTTATAAGAAACGATTTAACCAAATGGAAATATCGTATTAAGAATGGCGTAAAAACAGAGCTATATTAAAATCATATAGCGGTATAGTTATTTCTTTTGCACCAGTCTTAATTAACAAACCTTTCGCTATCCTGATTCTGGACAGGTTGTTCTTTGTCTTCTTTGTTTTCTTCCTTCATCTCCGACGTGTCCATCTTGTCTCCCGGTCCCTCATTCTCCTGTTTGGGCTTCTTCTCTATGACAGTTTGATTGATCTGTTCCTCTGACTCAGATTCTGTGTTATCCTAGTAACAAGAGTATTGATGTTTGTCATTGTTTGTATAGTATATGCTTACGGCTGCCAAAATGGCAGTAATTCTTCTCAATACATCATTTGTCTTTACTTACAAGGAACTTCTATTTATTTGAATTAATTGTAAATGTAAGTGTTAAATTGCTCATAAAAAAAAATCAAATGATTTTTACTTTTAGCTATTTTTACAGAACAATACCAAGTACAGTTACTTATTGAAACCTGAAGCATAACTGCTACCTAACAGATTGTAAAGAACTTACATTGATTATTTTCTTCTTAGTAAACCTGGCTGATGTTCTACGAGTCCTGGACAGCTGTGTGTCTTCATCTGTGTTTGCTGGCACGTGGTTGCAACTCTACAAAAGCATTCATTTTACATTATGAACGGAACAAAACAAGTGTACATCATGGTCAATCTCCTTGGTAAAACGATTAATTAATCCATTCGCATAACAAACACACAGTGCCGCGATGCAGTTTCACTCCCCGCAACCCGCGCCTTCTACCAGATTTGCTGTCAGCTAACATAAACAAATTTTCCAAAAAATAAAATTATTAATCTATTCGCTCCACTCAATTCCATAGAACTGATTGTTGAAAAAAAAGTTGAACTGGCAATGGGCAGGCCATAAAGCTCACAGAACTGATATCGAATGGAGAAGAAAAGGTTTCGAGTAACGACCGCGGGCCGGAGGACATAATGTAGGAAGCATTGGATGTCTTTAAGCTGAAATAATGAGATTACGTATGTTTGTTAAATGTCACAGACCGTCACAAAGATTTTCTTACCATTTTCTTCCCAGCTACTCTGGCCTCGTCTCCCGAAGAGAACTCATCCGAGGAGCTGGTGTTGGGGAACCCGTACAGGTCCGGATAGCCCTTCACCTTCAGCTCGTTGGTGATCCAGCTCTCGTTGAAGTTGTGGTGGAGGAGCTTGCGCTTGCGACAACTGCGGCGGACATCTGTAACAATTGCTATAATAAAAAAATATGTAACGAACATTCGAACACTGTTTAGTCTGTGGACAATGTTGTTGTTTCTGACATTGGTGTTTCATGAGCAGAGTCAGCTCTTTAAGGAAAGTACACAATTACTGTATACATACATACACTTAAAAAACTAAAAACAGTGGCATGAACAAAAAAAACACCAGCAAATTTCCTTATCAAAAAACCTCAATCCGGTAAAGTAGCAACCCATTGGGCCAAAGTTGTTAAAATCCATAGACACGACAGAAAGAAGAAGGAAATCAAACAAAATAGATCCGTATCAAAACATACTTTGCTGAATGGGCTTGTCTTCGCTGTCTTCCAAGGAGTTCTTGCGGATGGCGCGGCTGCGGCGTATGCGCAGGCTGCGGTTCGTCGAGTCATTGTCCTCCGCGAAGAACACTCGCACTTGACGGGAACTAAGTAAAAAAACAGCATTATCATAATTAAACCGCCGCCGTCTATACCTTGTGGACAGATCGGTTAAATGTGCCACACGATAAGAAGAAGATCATAATTAAATGCTAACAATTGTTTATCAACTACTCTTAATATAAAATAAATAATATAAAATAAATAATTAACGCAACAGCATCCGCCAAAAGACTTCCATTGCTGTAAATACGCCTCCCCTAAGATTTCTACGACCGGTATTGCACTGCCCGCATCCAGCGGCTTCCCGCGACCTTCACCAGGTTATCGGTCTACAGAATGGGAGGAGTGGGTCATCTGAATGTTGGTGATAGAAATAAGTGGACTGTATTTAGGTAATATTAAGGGAATTAAAGAAAACATGAAAGATGGGTGAAAAGACAGTTTTTAATAATAGACAGGAAAAGAAAAAGAAACAAAGCATCGTGGATGTCGCAGACTCCTTGGTTTTATATACTTTTTTATGGTCTAATGCTTTGTTTCTTTTTCTTTTCCTGTCTATTATTAAAAACTGTCTTTTCACCCATCTTTCATGTTTTCTTTAATTCTCTTAATATTACCTAAATACAGTCCACTTATTTCTATCACCAACATTTTGGCATCTGTTATACGAGCTTTGTGGCACATATTATGTGCTATGCCCCCTGGCACATCAGTTTAGAGATTCTGAGAGCTATGTTGGTTACTTTAGTTCTCCTACGTTATAAATGGGACTGTATTAAATTGTAACAAAAGCTACTTACCGTTTCGAATACTTCTCAGGTTCCGTGTCACTCTCTGGAAACACGATTCTAGACATCTTAATGGCGCGACGTCTGCGCTGTCGATCTAAATAAAAAGAGGTGAAAAATATATTTGTAATGTTTTAACAATAATATATGTATGTATAATTAATTTTCTTTGGTAATTTTCCTGTTCAATATTACTTATAGAATCAAGTTTTTGAAATTTTATTCAAACAAAACAATTTTGAAAACAACATAGGAAGACACTTATTATATTTAATTTATATTTTGTATTTGTGTAACAGTGTGACATCCAGCAAATTATTTAATTAATATGACCATGCTGACTACTTATATGTATAATCAAAGGATTGTCTTTCTGTTTGTTTTGGATTTTACTATTAATAATTTTTATATAATTAAATAGCCTGGTGACGGGTAATAACAACTTGAAATAATAATGTACTTAAATAAAGTAAAAATTAAATTTTACTTTATTTATGATACATTCTTATTTCAAGTTGTTATTACTAGGGATGCATCCGATGCCGATTCCGATTCCGATATATCGGCGATACTTCGGTGTTGCCGATATATCGGTATCGACGATATTTTTATTTCCGATACAACGATACTTTTAAAGAGTCGGAGGAAGATGAGCTTCTGTCCACTCTGAGTTGCAATTCTCTCAATAAAAAAGTCGAGAGGTAGCTAAGGTCTAATACAGGGTGTAAATCTACAAGTGCGTCAAATTTTAATCGGGGCTTCTACTCCTGATTCTGATAAACTTTCCCCAAGAAACCCGTAGTCAATAGCAAACAATTTTTTGGACTCTTCATACAAACAAATCGATCAGCCGAGCAGCCAAATTAGTATGAAGAGTCCAAATTTTTATTTTGCGATTTGACTATGGGTTCCTTAAGGAAAGTTGATCAGAACCAAGAGTAGAAGCCCTGATTAAAATTTGACGCACCTGTGGATTTACACCCTGTATATCGGAGACGCAGATCCGCTTGTTTTCTGGCGCAATGACATCTTTGAAAAAAATGGCGCAGAAGTACTTTAATTTCCAAATGAGTTCGTTCGCATCTGACAGACTATTTTCCACCGCAGGTCTAATTCAAACAAACCTGCGAAATCGCCTGTCTCCATAACACTTGTGAATAATTTGTAAACAATTATATTATTAATGTTAATTTTAATTACGAACACTATTAACTATAATTATTACTTTCAATAACTAATAATTTCATTCTAAACATGTAATTTTTTACATAAATTAAAAAACCAACTTGTATTTTATTTATTTAACCTTCATTTAAATTCACCAAGCGTATCGGTATCGGCATCGCCGATATTTTTATAAGAGTATCGGTGTCGGTATCGTATCGGCAAAAAGGCGTATCGATGCATCCCTAGTTATTACCCTGTCACTAGGATAGCCTATTGTACAATAATAAATCACTTAAATCAATTAAATAAATCACTGAAAGGAGCAGACTCATGTCAAGTAAATATTAACTGGATTATGAACGGGCCTGGGTGAAGTTAAAAAAAAACACTGTGCCTTTCATGGAATTTTAACAAAAAATATATTGATGGTTTCCGCTACAAAGCTTGTAACTCCAAAATGCATAGTTTTAGCAATAGCCCGAAAAACTAAAAACTTTTAAAGGTCTAAATAATAAAAGAACCAAATTTTTATAACTTTAAAAACAAAAAAAAGTTGTTAAAAATATATATATTTTTTTGTTTTTTGTCTATTTTAAACCCACAGTATATGCTGAGCTTGCACCTTTTTGGTATTACTTTTTTATTCTGTAATTTTTGCCTTGTAATTTGTTTGTAAGTATGCCAAATAAAGATTTATTCTATTCTATTCTATTGCCAAAACTATACATTTTGGGGTTACGACCTTTGTAGCGGAAACCATCGATATATTCTTTCATCCGAATTCCATGAATGTACTAATTATACGGAAAACGGGAAGATATTACGGAATACAACCAAACTTTCACAAAAACTCGGTTTCAATCTATAAGGTCGCTTAAATCATATCAAACATACATATTCCGATGTCATCCATTTCTACCAAAATCCAGAGATTACAGTTGGGACATTGGGTTGGGACAAGGGTTGGCTGGAAGAGATCCCTTTATGGGATTGTGCCAGTCCGCCTTCGTGCTTTACTTTTATTTTATTTTTTATGAACGGTGTTTTTAGTACAATAAAGAATTTACAAACAAACAAACAAGACATTTATACATGCACCCTGTTGAGCTAGAGAATATAAGAATTCCATCTACTTACTATGCCAGTGTGATATTTTCCTTGTTACTTTGTACTGACTGCTTCTCAGCTCTCTTTGGGACCAATTGGATGCCTAAAACATAAAATGATTTTGAAATATCTCAATTGACATTTACATTTTTTACTGGCTGTAGTTAACTGTTTTATATAGTAAATGCTATAATAAAATAACCAATTTTAATATATTTTAATAGGCAGATATTTCTTAAGATGGTTACTTTTTTAGGGTTTCGTGCCTCAAAAGGAAAAAAGGAATCTTTATAGGATCACTTCATTGTCCGTCCGTCTGTCTGTCTGTTTGTATGTCTGTCTGTCACAACCCTTTTTCTCAGGAACGCGTAGACATATCAAGTTGAAATTTATATCAAATACTCAGGCCTGCAATCCCTTGAAGCTGTGAAAAAAATCAATATGCCAACGCAATCAAGAGATACAGCCGTTTATGCCGTATATTTGGACACTCGCATGGGAATCAAAACCGGTTTTTTATCTATTAGGCTGTATGCCTGTACCCTATACCCTTTCTGTTATGTCGAGTTCACAACTTTAAAAAATTTTGGCATAGATATGTAGGCTAACAAGCCTCAACTAACAAGCAAACTGTAGATGATACTTTAACTTTTTCCAATGAACTTTACCTTACAATTGCAGAAAAAAGTTTTAAATTTCCCTTTTTGTATAAAAAATGTGTCTGTGACTCGATATAGCTACAACCTCCTAACAAGTATTGGGTTCAAACCTGGCCAATGTATAAATGAGTTTTTTAAATTAATGTGCATTGGACATTTGTGCATTCAACTGTTTTATTGGTGAAGTAAAACATCATGAGGAAACCTGCACATCTGATCTGATTTCGAAATGTGGATGATGGTCGCACTGCACATGTTTGTAGGTGTGAAAGCCCTACACATAACCACAGGAGATGCTAAGTGCAATACCAGGCAACCACCGCCTATACCTTAATACGTTAAAATTGTACCACACAATAAGGAAAGAAATGTGATTTTCCATTGATGAACAGCTGATTTGCAAAATATTATTACATAATGCCAATAATTTGTTTCTTCCAGTTCTACATATTAGCATCCAAGAAAAAGAAATCAGCCTTACATAATAATAGTACTTAAATTTATATATTTTTAATGCATTTCTCATTCCTTAATGTAGAGTTAATTGTTTCAGCAATACTATTCTTTTCAAAACAATCTTCAGTCATGCCATGTTATTAAAACATGCCGTGCAGTCTAAACATATCTTAAGCAGTATTTGGAGATCTGTGTCATCAACTAACTACTGCAGCTATATTGAATCACAGACATATCTAAAATTGATATTATTAATATAGCAATAAAATAAATCTTATAATATTGACAAATAAGGCATGTTATATGTTACATGTTATGATGCCAAGGGCTTACCGATTGTGGGTAAAAAAAAAGAAATTTTTAGAAATATTGAACAGACCGTTTTAAAAATTACTTACTTATGAAAATACTCATTAAAATTAACTTATTAATAATATTAAAAATTTTAAGATAATCTACAATCTGATTAATACTAAGTAGGTTGTTTATTTGCAAAAGAAAGTAATTTTTAAAATGATCTGAACATTTCCAAAAATGTTGCTTAATACAAATAGCCTTTCACCCATTGACATCATTCGTTACAGTACCAGTTCTAGTACTAAAGTAAGCAAGCAAGATAAATTATTCTTATATTTGACTGACTCGCTGGCTAAGTGGTTAGCGATCCTGACCTCTGATCCGAGAGTAGTGTGTTCGATCCCCACTCAGGGCAAACTTTTCTGTGATGAGCAGAATTGTTTGCTCTGAGTTTGGGTGTATTATATCTATATATGTATGTATTTAAATGTATATGTGTATGTATATCAGTCTCTGGTTCCCAAGATACAGGGAATCCTAGTTTGGGGCCACATGACCATGTGGGATTTGTCCCGGATATTATTATTACTATTTATAAGTATTTACTTAGAGTTGTGGTATGACTTCAGTTATATTTACCTACCTTGACATTAGTTTAACCGTGCTATTCATCTAGCTAGACTTATAAATGTAAGAATAGGTTTGATGAATTAAAATCGAAATGTAAATATCATTCAACTATAGATAGTCTTCAGACTGCTCTGCTTTGAGTTATCTTGCTTTACTCATATTGTCAAAATGTAAAATAAATTGCAAAGTTTTTTTACTTTAGAAGGAAGACCATTGATCATCATAAGAAACTAGGTGAACAAACTAGGTATATGACTTGAATTTAGTGTTAAATATTGCAAATTTTTGACTAATTGACTGGCTTTTTTACCAATTGCAGTTAAGTTTTTCATAAAAGTACTGTACTGGGATAGATGCATCTAATTGGAGATGTATTTAAGCAATTGTTTTAATTCAGTTAGTTTTAGAAAATCAAAGACTATGATTTTACAAACTACAGAACACTCTCCACACAGGTTAACTAGATCTTCATCCTTTAAAATTAAATATCTTTTCTTCAAAGGACCCTTATTGACCCTAGTCCTTATTGAGGGGCATGGGGTTTTTTTAAACACCCTATTCAGTAGTACTGTAAAATAGGATACTAAAAGTAGACTCTAAGCAAGTTCCATTAACCCTAGCAGACATTTTAATACACAAAATGCGAACCAAAGCACATGCGATACCGTGTATTGTATTGAGAGGTATGCAAACAGGAAACAAGCTCAAATGTTGTGTAACAAAGCGAATATGGGATTTCACACACTCCAGGCGAAACTGTGCCACTAATATTGCTTCACCTTTTCGTCGGACACGCTGGCGACGTCGTTCGCATCGTTTATAGCATCGTTCCCTTCTTCTACCTCCCCGTTCTCGCCGTTACTGCGTCTGGTTTTCACCATTGCAGTGGCAGTGTTCACGCGGCCAAATCTTACATTCAACACAAGTGAATCGGTTATCTAACACAAGAATAGTTCAAAGAACACACGAAAACCAAAAATTTCTCCAATAAAGACACTAGATGCGATATCGAACGCGACAAAGAACTCCCATTATCATCCGCACATGTCGTTATGGAGCGCCATGTTAATTTTAGGGACGGATGATTGTTCAGTTTCTTGTAACAGTTGTGAATTAATGAACTCACCAATAAAAGTCACGTTTGTTACACAGAAATAGAATTTGGTTTCTGGTAAATTAATAAAACATACACAAAAAATAACTCAAATAACAGAAACTCACAAGGAATCGAAAAGAAACCCACATTCACGGTGTTTTTATTGACAACTGTCAAAAATTCCCGCAAAGTTGACAGTTTTCAGGCCATAGAGCACAGAAAATTTTAGTGCGTTCAGAAGGTAGGTACACTATACAAGCAACCGTTCACTCTGACAACAGGATAGCATAATATAAATCGCGTAAGTGTGAAAGAGAGGGTACAAAACGGTTGCTGTCAGGGTACTCAGGTGCACCCTCGGGGAACGCGGCCTTGTGTTCGAATACACGTGTTTCTATTTCAATGTTGGCTCACCTGTTTGTAATATTGATTTTCCGTTGTTGTCTATGGTGACAGTGTTACTAGCTTAATAGATTTCCTTTCAATAATACCATTCTTAAAGAAAGTCAGTCCGAATCTTAATAGAAAGTAAATAAAAGTTAAACTTATTTTAGTTAAAGTTAAACATACCACTATGGGGCCGTCCATTAAGCACATGATGTTTTTTAGCAACTTTTTAGACCCCCATTCCGCTGGTGATACGTGGTGAGGTTTTAGACTACCCCCCCACCCTTTACCCAAAATCACGTGTATTTTTTGGTACCAAATATTATCTTTAAATACAGGTATAATGTAATTTAATTCGTGAAAATTAAGCACCGTGATAAAAATTTCCAGACAGACATTAATGTTGTAAGTTGTTTCTGAATGCCTGAAGCCGTTTCGAACCTTGGGAAGCGTTAAAACAACATAAAAACAACAGTCCGACGTTTGGAAATTACTATAGAAATTGCGTATTCAACGAAAAATTAAATACACGTGATATCTCAGTACACCCCCTCCCCCTTGTGATATTTCGTGATTTTTCTGAACCCCTCCCCCTAGAGATGGGTTTTTGCCCGGGCAGTTTTGAGTAAATGCCCAATAAACGTCCATTTATGCCCAATAAATGCCCAATTTGAATGGCGGAAATGGACGTTTATTAGGCATTTATTCAAAATGCCCAAAAATGCCCGGGCAAAAACCCATCTATACCTCCCCCCATTTTGAGCCTCACGTGATTAATGGACGACCCCTATTTATTTAGCACTAAAGTGCTTTTGGGTATATGAGTTTGCCACAATTGTTAATGCAGGCACCGGCAATAGCGTAGTGTCTCGTTCGGAATGTCAATGAATACATACTGTACAGTTCTGGGGATATTTCATTTTTTCTTGGCAACTCTGAGTTGATGAACATTGAACGAACTAGACAGACAACAATCAATCAATAAATCATTCGTTCAATCAAAGAAAACGAAAACAAGACACTGTTAAAAATCTCTGCTTTCTTAAACAATTTTTAATACAAAATGGATGATAAAACTACAGAGCGTCTATCCCCGTTGGCAATGGGAAAAGTTACAACTGAGGACCAGTCAAACAAACCCCAGGGTGATGGTGACATGGATGAAGATATATCGGCTCGGATGACTGCTTCCTACAGTGAAATCTCCTTCCACTCAGACCATGGCCAAGGAATTGATCCGCCCAATACCGCTCCAGGTCCATCAAGACCCTTAGACCTGCCCTCTGAGAACCGAAAACCAGGAAAGTTCCCTTTAGACATGGATGGCCATGTAAGATATGAGGGAGACATGACACACTATGTTGCTGATGATTTAGAGTCCAAAATAAAATTATCCAGTCCAGTATCTAAAAAAACTGAACCTCACTTTGGGAGCTCACCTTCTTATAGGCCCAGTCAATCAACAGGGAAACTTTATAGACAAATACTTGCCCCTCAGATAGGTCAAATTGATGTTACTGTGTTAAACGATCTTGAGAATGAAGCTCAACAAATTGCTCAGTCCGTTGACAATCTAATAGAGAACTTGTCAAGCATATTACATTCTAATTCTTCTTTGACTGCAGAAAATATGGAAGTGTATAAAGATGCTGTTGGTAAAACTTGTGATGCTATGGACAATAATATAAAGAGCATGTACACAATTCTAGCAAAGGGGGAAGAAGTTTCACAAGCAATGATACCTGTGCAGGCACAAGCGGCCAGGATTGCGGAAATAAAAAGACTTCTACAATTATTTGAAAACAATTTCTAGTTTGAACTTTTAACAAATCAGTTAAGGGCGCTATAAACAGTGCACAGCACAGTCACTACTAATGTAAATATTATAATTATAGTAGGTATTTTATTGCAGGAAATCTTGGTAAGCCCGCTTCTATCTTTGGCATCATCATCACTTACCATCAGGTGAGATGATGCCAAGGACTTACTAATTAAAGATTTTAAAAAAGTTTTATTTAGTTTTGTAAGATTGTATTTGATGTATAAATAAAACTACTGGACCATTTTTATTTAAACCTTATTATTTTCTTTTCAATTCATTATTTAATTTTACCACAACCATAATTATCTTTATATGTATTACGGGCTCTCAAAATATCTGCCAGGACTAAACTATTTAACTTTCCGTAAGGAACACAC
This sequence comes from Coleophora deauratella, assembly GCA_958295455.1. Lineage (NCBI taxonomy): Eukaryota > Metazoa > Arthropoda > Insecta > Lepidoptera > Coleophoridae > Coleophora > Coleophora deauratella. Next base: position 4,574,539 of record OY282406.1, read on the forward strand.
TCAAATTACAAAACATAGCGAAAAGATATTGGGTTCCTCGGGTAAAGTTGTTCAGATTCATAAGTAGAAACCCTAGTTTGAGACCTGGAAAATATTTTGAGAGCACCTTATACAGGTGTTAAAAAGTTCATTTGAAATTGTAAGGGGTTTTTACCTACTCAGAATCAAGTATAGAATACAGGAAAAATATTGAAAAAATCTGATTTACTTACAACTTTTTTAACACCTGTATATTATTTTGTAAATAAGAAATTTTGAATTCAAAAAAATATTTTACATTATAAATAAAAGTATTTTTCAACAATCAGATTCAAAGTACAGTGGTTAGTAGGAACCTACATAAGTATATAATAGTTCCTAGATCTGCTATGCAGTGTACGTACAGTACATGAACTCAAGCAATAAACCATCGTACCCATTTTTAGACCTTTTACGTAAGGTAGGCAGAGTTACATAAATATAGATATAGCTGTTCCAATCAAGAAAAAGCAAAAGGTAAACAAACTAACTATGAAACTAAAAGTTTGTTTACCTTTTGCTTGTTTTTGATTGGAATGAACGATAGGTGGTGATTGGTGAACATAGCTAATGAGTTAGTTTTGTATTAAAAGTCGAAAGAGGGATGGTCGAGCTACTAGTTCCATAGAACTTTATAGTAGGTAGAAAATAATGATTTCAAAGAATGCCAAAGCTTGTGTAAAGCATCTAATACTTAAGTAAAAAAATTATTATTATTAAAACCCTGACTGATATTCTGATAGCAGTAGTAGCAGTAGCAGACCAGTATTACCAAAGCAAAGTTTTACCAAATTATTACTGGTATTACCTAGGTTCCAAGATCAAATTAGTCTCACAATCTTACTCTCACTCCTTCCTCTGAGCTCTCACGAAAGTTTCTGGAACGCTAATCTATGTTGGCAGCACTGCACTTCTGTCAACTGTACTGTTCATTCACTCAACCACTCCCTTACATTCATTCATTCACCATTCTGTCATGTTGTTTCAGCCAAAGTGGTTGTGTGTGAGTTACGAATTGTAAAAAAATCAAATAATGTGTTCTGACAGAAAAAATGCAAATTGAATTACTAACATGAAGTCTAAGGTCGTAATAAGATTAGTTGTACCGTCGTCGGTCTCATGACCATTTAGATTTTGCCCGGCATACAGAGAAATCGTCCTCCAAATGGGTGACGTTTTTAGTTTGTTTTCTGTGATAGTAATGAAGTTAAAATCCAAGTTCAATGAGAGTAAAGTTAATTTCCACTGTGATCTTCCGTGGGAGAGATTGAAAGCTGTGAAATGGATGAACGAAAGAGCATCTGCCAACAAGGCCTACGTGCCTACAACGGTGAGTTAGTTATACAGTAGTTTGTTTATTTTTATTACAAAAATAGTTGTAGATTAGGACAGAAATAATAACTTTGGTTCAATATGTATGTTTAAAAGTGGGGTCAGGGGGTATCCTTAGGGGCGGGGAGCTGATGTTGGAGTATGCCCTTAGAGGCGCTATAAGTAACTACCTTCAACATTAGTTTTTAAATGTTTGTGTGTTGTAAAACTCAGCTGACATCAGTTAACTCTGATCAAATTTTTTACTCCCCATTTTTCAAAACGGACTTCTTAAATAATAGTAAATGTTTCTGGAGGAAGTTTTGTTGGGGTGCACTTAAGAAGGCTGCCTTTTTTCTCTGAGTTTTAAAGGCTGTATAGGGTATGAAACCTTTGCATCAGGTCGAGTTCCCAACTCTTTGTTTATATTAGTTATCAATCACTTGCCATACTCTCATGCAGCCATTAAAACATAGTGGAGGAAAATAATGTTATCTTGAAAATCATGTAATTATAAAAAAAAATGGGTTGTTTTATTATAGCCTGTATCATTGTCCATAAAACACTAATAAAAAATTAAGGTTTTCATTTATCAAAATATGTAATTTTTTTTTTAGTTGGAACTTATACAATATATTACTAAGTAGTATAAGTAAACAAAAATGTTTTTTTTTCTTAATTTTCTTTTATAGACAAAAAGACAATTGATTCATTATTTGTTTTATAAACAATCCTTAGTTTACAAATCTACAAGTAATAAACACTAATTACAATTTAAGAAATACTACTAGATATACCTAGGATATTATTTTATGTTGTTTATTATTATTAGTTTAGATAACATGGGCTTATCTATCTCTTATAGCTTATCCATCAAATTGTGAAGAATATATCCATGGTTTCCACTACAAAGGTCGTAACTCCAAAATGCATAGTTTTGGCAATAACCAAAAAACCAAAAAAATAATATATATTTTTTTGTTTTTAAAGTTATAAAAATTTGGTTCTAATGGTTCTTTTATTATTTAGACCTTTAAAAGTCTTTTTAGTTTTTTTTACATGGTTTTTTTGCTATTGCCAAAACTATGCATTTTGGAGTTACGACCTTAGCGGAAACCATCGATATGTATTTGTAATATGAATATAAAATTGGCTGTTGATTGAATCTAATATTATATGAAAGTAGCGGGAAGTCCATTACCTTAATGTACCTGCCTAATGCTGGGTTTTGTATCTTGCTTATAACCTGCCCCAACATAAAAAGATTAAAATGTGATTGATATCAATATGAAAATTACCCAAGGGAAATCTGGAAAATTATGGGTTCTCAAGTTTGGTTGTTATTTGACAGAGTGGGCTATTTTATGACTAAGTTATTTTTTTATTGGGACAATATTTGCTAGTAATATATTTTTTGCTAATATTGTTAGTAAAAAAATAATTTTGTATTTGTCCTGACTGGTTTGTGTTTTTTTTGCTTGTCTTCTAAGTGCATAAAAAATAGGAATTAAAAACTGATTCCTAGTCTTATGAAAATTCCTAGTGCTAACAATATTTTTGTTAAAGTTAGAAACATTACAAAAAATTACAATAGAAAAGAAATCATGGCTGACAATCAGTAACAAAATTGGATCACATGTTTCAGTCTGCAAATTTGGACATTAAAGACACAGTATTATGTATTAAATACATGCAGTAGGTATGAACTATTCAAAACACCTGAAATTCCGCATACGATGTCGCGGCCATCTCCAGACTTTGTACTAGGTAGAACAAAATGACCATTTAAAATAATAATGTGTAAAGTGCCTGCTTAAAAAAAATTTTTCATTGTAAGATCGCGTAATAAAAATTATAATTTTCCGGTCAGATGATTCAGTCCCTTTCTATTGTAATTGTAAGGACGGGCTGGTTTCCGCAACCAGGCGACAAGCGCGTCCATTTTGGCCTCACTGCCAGCCCAGCTCCTCCAGGAAGCCCAGTAGCCCCCGCCGGTTGCCGACGACTTCCGGGAGTGTCCTCGAGTCCTTGAGGTGTTTGACCCTGTATTCTGCTACCTCTTTGTATTCCAGAAGAATGTGAGCAGCTGTCTCTTCGGTCTCCATACACGCTTGGCATAGGGGACTGTCGGTGATACCTAGAGTGAACAGGTGTTTGTTAAAGTAACCGTGGCCAGTGATGACCGCTGTCACCTTCCGGAGCTGGAGCCTCCCCAGGCTCAGGAGTTTTCTGGACAAGCTAGGGTTGGTCGTCGGTAGTGCTTGTCTAGTCCCTTTCTAAACTCATTTCCATTCTATGCTGCTGTTCTATCTTTCGATTGATAAAAAAAAACGTCGTATGCAAACCTCTAAAGGAGTTTAATATTGCATTATATTTATAAAGTTTACTGGTATACACAGGTTGTTACAGTACATGTTTCGATCAAATATGTATTTTTAGTTCCCACATTGCTCAATAGACTAGTTTTCTTAGTAACGTAAGTAACATATTTTCACACTATATTTACAAATACTTAAGACAGCAGAAAATGTTAGTTTTAATCTTTCAGTACTCGAATTGCTTTAGTCATGTGTTGCTTTTTTTTTTGTAAAATCCAAATGATAGTCGTCGCCAAGCCGCCGCCGCCGTACCGACCGCTGTCAGCCAGTTCATATCGATACTTCTAGGCTCAAAAGGCGTAACTATACGCCTAAGTTCTATTTAGCGTATACGCCCTTTGAGCCCAAAAGTATCAATATACTTTTGATTGCACTTAGCAACGACGCTATGATATTGTAATACTCCTGATTAGCAAAATATGCGTTATGTATATCATTAACATTATGTACATTAGATTAAGGCCAGGTAGCACAGAGCTACTGCGCATCCATCTGCGCAGTACTTAATGCAAGTCCCACCCGCACGCGCCACACGAATTATTTACGTTTTTGGTTTTTTTTTTCTAAATGAAAGTGTTCAAACTAATGGCGTAGTTTCCTTCATATCGTCGAAAGCAATATTGTCACATAATTTTCAATTTTATTCTTTTAATATACAGGGAACTGTTTTAAGTTTTAAGTAACGGTAGACCCATTTTTGGATTTTTTTCTATCGAGCCGAAATTGTTGAATCGTGTTTCGGATGGCGTATGATCTTAGGAAATATAGTCAAAAATAAGTATAAGGTTGTCCGGAGAAAACTGTTCGCTATAAAATAATTTATAAAAGTTTAGTTATAAGCGACTTTTGAGTATTGGATATTACATAATAACAAGTATTGCCTTTCCTTATTAATACAGCGCTGCCAGCGCTCTAGCAATTCGCTAACAGCAAGATACTTTCCATTTTCGTTTCCCTGTCGAATCTCAGTAACTATTGCATTACGAAGAGTGTTCACATCTTTGTAGGCCATACTACCAATAGCTCTCTTCAGAGCATGGAAGCAACTGTGGACGCAGCGGCTAAAGTCAACGGAATAGGTATATTGAAGCCAACGTTCAGTTTGGTTTTCTTTGATCCAGTCTATCATAGAAGTACTACGATGAGATTGAGCATTGTCATCGAGAAGCCAAACGGTGCACTTACAATCAACATGCCAATATTTCATGAGCTACTTGAGAAATCGAAGATATCTCTCGTTGTGAACAGTTCCCTGATCGGCCAGAATTTCGTAAAAACGAATCTATTTGATATCCATTACTAATGTCATCATCACTTTAGGTCCGTACCTTTTTGACTGTGCTGCTGGACTTGGTGTCTTTCCCTTCTCAACCGTTGTTTAGCCTGATATTTTTTTCGGCGGACGTTGGACAGACCCAATTCTCATCCACGGCACCAGTATGTCAGAGGCGGTTAGTTTGCTACTTGCAGTACTGCAAATTGAATTTGGAGTACTCTACTCGTGTTTCCAAGTGGACTGGAGCAAGTTCATTTGGAACCCATTTTTCATAGATTTTTCACATTTCCAGTTTTTCAGAAACTATTTCGTGACAAGTTGTTTTAGGGATTCTTAGATTAGCCGACAGGGACCGCAGGCTCCAACATCTTGTTTGGTTGAATATTTCCCTCACTGCTTCAACTCGTTTTTGCGTTTGAAGGTCAGTACTAAAGGGTCCCACCGCAATGGTCTCGAAATTTAGATTTTTTTCCTTTGAATTTTGATATCGCGTTTAAACCGTAGAATTTTCGAGCGCTTTTTTTTCCTATCACTTTGTGCACTTGTCGATGAGCTTCAGCTACGGAATGTCCCTGAGCAAACAAAAACTTGATGACGACCCGTTGGTCATACAACAATTTAACAAATATATTCTAAATCTTTCTCATTGAGCCATTACGAGACGATGCCTGCAGCGCGTAATAATATATGAACTACTTACTCTACATAAAGCACTATCATGCGCACAAAATCTAACAAATATGTATAAACTTGTTTTCAAAGAGCGTTTTCTTTTTCGTTTCGAGACAGTTTTCTTCGGACAACCTAATATTATTTTTTTCAGACTTGAAACTTCTACAGTTTTCCATGAAAACTTTTCAAAAACAACGACATTTTGGTATAAGAGCGCCTTACGTTACAGTGTGTAGGTATACAGAGTGTGTTGTAACTTTAGCTCTTTGTTTCTAGCCACTGACGATGCTACAAATCTTATGTAATGTAATGATATCACGCAAACTCTTACTTCACAGTATAGTCTGTCTAATGTAATCTAAATTAAATGCCCCCTTTTTAAATTAACTGTGCCCTTTTCTAGTATTCTATCTTTCCCTATCCTTAACGTGACCATACGTCCGCTTTGGGCGGGACAGTCCCAGCTTACAGACTGTCGGTCCCGCTGTCCCCAGTAAGAGCAAAAATGTCCCGCTTTAGCAAACAAATCAAATTTATCAAATTAAAAACTTCAATCTCCATGCATTTTAAGGAAGTTATAGTTAAATATAACACATTTTTATGCACTTCAGTAATTTAAGAAGAAGCAGAGTTTATTGTTCGTTTTATACATATAAGGTGCAACTTTATTAGTGCCCGATATTTTAGTCAGCGCTTCTACTCCTGATTCTGATCAACTTTCCCCAAGGAACCCCAAGGAATAGTCAAATCGCAAAATGTTTTTTGGACTTTTCATACAAATTGATCGAACCTTCTTACACAAAATTGATGCTCCAATTCAAGAAATTACTAAGTCCAAATTTGATGATTTTGAATTGTTTTTATTTTTTTCATGACATTCATTGTTAACATAAGGTTATGATTCTTTTAACAAATAAAACCGCTAAATTATTTATATTAATTTTACTTTTCATTATTTTTTTAACCTAAGCATAATATTTCAGAACACATTTAAAACATAATGACATCAATATGTTAAAAGTAACTTTTGGACTTAGTGACTTCTTGAATTGGAGCATCCAAATAGAAGAACCTAGGGCCCTGGCAAAATTTTAAGCAGGAGGTTAATTATTTAGGTTCGTCAATTTGTCGTGCAAGATTTGGGGGGGCATGACCTCTGTAACCCCCCCTCTCGGATCGCGCCTGAGTCGCCGGCGGGCCGCACGCACATCAACGGCGGGCCGCGGTTTGTGCATCAATGGCTTAGAGAGACGTTATATTAATTAAATTCATACAACCTTCTTATTCTTATTATTAGTAAATAAAAAGCGGTTAAAACAGCCTTTTTTTTTCAAAATTCTGAAGGTTCTCAGACCAAAAAATATAAATGGTCACATTACCTATCCTACCAAATTTCATCAAATAGGTTTAGTAGTATAGCCGTGAAAATGTAACAAACAGACCGACTTATGTTTTCATTTATTACATTTCGGCTTTAAACGAGATATCAAGAATAGACGGCGGTTGCCTAGTGTTGCATTAGCGTCACCTGTCATCACATGTAGGGTATTTAGAGTGCCGTACAGACGTGTGCAACAAGACCATCGTCGTACACATCTAGTGATCTAGTACGGGCAATTTAATGTTTAGGGTCAAAAAAAACCTAAAGCTGATTTTTTTATCATATATATTGTATAATTTTTTTTGTCATATCGTCCCTCGCACCACTAACTCACGTATCTCATTTTTGCAAGTTCTTCAAAACAACCGTTTTTCAGTTAGGGAATTTAAAACTTTAATTATATTTTAATTCCAAAGACATGCTGAAATAAAACTAATATACCTATATATAGAGGAAAGTTTCTGCTTTCATTTGATATATTACCTACTCACTTAATTGTATTAGTAATATTTTTTTTTATTTTTGAAAACAGATACGTGACTTTGTGATAACTTTGTTTTTCAATATCCGAATCATTTTTCACTTACGATCCTACAGTTACACTAGTTTATGAAAATAAACACTCCAAACTGATCATAGTTTTATTATGAAAATATGAAAATTTCCCACATAAAAGATTTGTTACATAATATTAGTTTGTACTTTGTTTGTACGCATCATCAAACCTTATGTGGTAGGAGCAACAGTATTGTTTTCAACCTATATGTAATAAAATATAACTAATCATTAAAGAACTTCAGAACTTCCCTGCGCCACCGCCGTTCACCCCCGCAAACATCCTAAAGGCGCGGGCGCACTCATCCAATCCGATCAGATCCGACAGATCGTGGTATCCTACGAATAAAGCCACAATGGCTGTTGTGGCTTTTTATTTTTATTGCATAATTAAAATCTGTTACCCATTTTACATCATATTCAATCAAAAAATCACAGAAAAGCGATCTCCATCGACTAGAAAATAAGCATTTAAAAAATTTCCTGAAATACCCGCCGAAAACAGCCACAACAGCCACAGTGGCTATTTTCTTCCCTGCTGCGCGGGGGCGGGGCGGGGCACAAGCGCCACTCAGCCCTTTTCCGCGGACAGTTTTAAACAGTTATAGTTCACATCCTCGTAGAAAAAAGACACTATTGCTGTTGGCGATAAAAGTGGACTGTATGTTGGTATTGAATAAATTAAATAGAAAATATGGTCCGAACGGGAGCGTTTATTATTGGTAAGTGCAAAGAGAAAAGTCAACAGGACATAAATCATTATAAAAAGTAAAATATATACAAAAGAGGCTGCAGTCGCCAACATCCTCCCCCCTCGTGCAGAAACTGAACCCAGGGGAATGATATTAGCGCTACAAAGACCAAAAATCAAGTCAGTTATCAACATGATATCAACAAATGAAAATTAATAACAAGTTAGGAGTTAAACATTATTGAAAAGGAAACAAAAGAATAACATTTGCGTAAAACAAAGAAACCTTATTAAAGTAGACTTAAAAGCACTTCAACAGTGTGCAGTGCTACGTACTTTGAATAAAATATAAAAAATCAAATAAATGAAATTCAAATAAGATCTAAAGAAATTAAAATTAAACATAAAAATATCTACATATCCTTATTTGACCGGAGACAGTTCCGCTAGCTTTCTAGCATATCTCTTAAGGATTCCTGAAGAAGGTGAAGAAGCTTCAACTTCAGCTAATCGTACCGAGCCATCCTTTCCTGGGAAAATTGAGTAACTACACCTGGTATCACCAAAGGTGTGGAGCTCACGTCTCGGTGGCGATGATTTGGTTAGATACCATCGGGGAATTTTTAAAGTAAGGACCTTTGAAACGTCATCGAACCACTGCATCATTTTGGTTCTCTGTTCAGGGGAATGTTCCTTTTCCGATTTTTCTGACAATGATTAATAAGATCTGTTGGTTGAGTTCTACTACTAGTGAACCCATATAGTACCCAGCCCAGCGCAGTGCGACAAGCCACGGGTTGTGAGCGCGTACCATGTCGCGTCTCCTTAGACATAATTAATGGCCAGTTGTCGATGCCAATAAGTAACATTGGCGTTGCCCCTTCGGAGCAAATCAGATCGCTTATATCTGCAAGATGAGAATACGACTTGATTTCGCTAGTGGGAACAGGAAGGGAACGATTTAAATTTAAGTCTGTTATTGAACGAGCATTTCGAACTCTATGAGTTTCGTTTGCATACTTGCCCTTTATGTCGAAGTCTACAAACTCAACATACAGTCCACTTTTATCGCCAGCACTTTGGTTTGATCCAACCATTTTCGCACTGCCGCATCCGTTCTGCATTGGCTGACATGGCTAGCGCGTCGGCTGCCACCGCTCTCTACTAAGTCGGCGAGTTTAGCCTGGAGCTCCAGCTCTGCTGCTGCCTTCTCCAGGTTCACCATACGTCTGGCATGCTCCGCTTATAGCGCCAATCTTTTAGCCGTTGTCCTCGATGATGAGGACGGGTTTGAGGACACCGCCTGCGATTGAGACCGCGGGGAAGGCGGATCCTGCAAAGGGGGCGTGGGCGGTCGCGGAGGTGGTGGTACTCTATCACCTACGCCAGTAGAGGGATCCATTTGCTTACCCTGCTGCCTCGTTCGAACCATAAGTAATTTTGAAACGTAACTTAGGTAGTAAATTTTGAGTTTTTTAAACTTGGATCGAAAGGACCAAAATGTTGGCGATAAAAGTGGACTGTATGTTGGTATTGAATAAATTAAATAGAAAATATGGTCCGAACGGGAGCGTTTATTATTGGTAAGTGCAAAGAGAAAAGTCAACAGGACATAAATCATTATAAAAAGTAAAATATATACAAAAGAGGCTGCAGTCGCCAACAATTGCCTTTGTGGCTATATTCCACGAAATTTTTTCATTTTCTATGAACGTGCTGCACTCATCCGACACAGTCGGACACTGACATCCTTACAGGACGAGATGAAGTGTTGTGCGTAATGAAGAATGTTAATGGGTCCGTTAAATCACTTGAAACTTTATGACCGTGTAGCCTAAATGTCTAGAAATACACTTGTTTTTGTTTCATTTAAATCAAGCGAGTAGTTTTGAAGTTACGATAATTTTAGTTTCCGCCTTTTTCAAATACTTCGTTGGGGCGCGCCAAGCGCGCGTGACGTCATACCGCAACTCGCCGCTCTCACCGTACTGTGTTCTTCATACATTGCTATCGGATGGTCCCTACGTTCGCCCACAATAACATTTCTAACTGGAGTTTTTTTTATGTGAATCGGTGTTACAGTAGTGTTACAAGTATAATCGATGACAGTTTTAAAAGTTGATTGAAAAATCTAATGATTCCTTAAATAGACGAGTTAAGCTACTATTTCTCAAATAACTCCGATTTCTTTACCGCGGCCGCCGAGACACAATGATTAAAAATGCAAAAGTACTTATTTTCGCGTCGATCACACAAGTTAACTGACTACAGACACGGTCACAGCTTGGATGGACTTGACTAGCAGTCCATCCAAGCTGCCTATAACGCCTCCGACATAGCTTGACGACTGCCATCTAGTGATAGTTACTGATATTTAAGCCCATCCAAGTTGTGACCGTGTCTGTAGTCAGTTAACTTGTGTGATCGACGCGACCACATAAGCAGCGCTGAGCCATGACCGCTTCAGTGTCGTTATTGTGTCATTATATTACAGTTGATGACATAAGTGATTTTGACACCATCACCTTTACCATGCCCCTCACTCCTTATTTCCGAAAACTGGGCATTAAACTTAAACAAATATATATACAGAAAATAGATCTTCGCTTATAAATTACAGGAAAATCTCTAAGAAGTTATCTATAAATCTTAAAATAAGTTGATAAAATTTAAAATATTGTTTGTTTGTAGGTGTGGACAAAGCCCTCTGCGCGAGAGTCAGACTCGCACTTTACTGGTTTTTATTTTTTATGTGTATCGGTTAACTCATATTTATTTTATTTTAGATTGGCTAGAAATAGCTACGGCGACGACGTTACTGTTTATGCAAAAGTTATAAGATAAGGAGAAGGTGATAGACACAACTTTTGGCTTTGGGTCTGGGTGGATCATACTTTTCATCCATTTCTTTTGACTTTAAGGTTCGAAAATATAACAGTAAAAAATAACTTTTCGGGTATATTGGTAGTTGTATTTAAGCACTTTGACACGAGCACGATTTTCTAGTTTTTCGATTCGTCATTTTTAATATTTTCAACGCAAACTTCATACATACAGGTAGGGAACGGTGCGCGCACTGAGCGACCGTTGCGTAGTGACGTCATAGCAGCGTGCGGCGACCCCGCGTCACTTGCCTACCTAAATAATTCAGTATCTCGGAAACTATCAAACGTATCAAAACAATTTTTTCACCATATTTTTTTATTTTTAATAGAGTATATTTCAAGATAAAAAACAAAAATTGGTAGTATTCTTCATTCATCGACATGTAGAGTTTAGTTATCGATTTACATATATATTAATATGATAATGTTTTATAGGTACCTGCAGAAATCAATATAAATTTATGGAATATTCAAATGCATATGTGTGTATGTATATTATGGTATTTTAGCATTAATAGAAAAAAAATACGGTTTAAGAAAATGTGCAAAGCATCTCCTTAGATAAAAAATACTTTGATTTTCAATAATATTTACATATTTAGGTTCTGTACTGTAGCCACCCAAGCGTCTTCTTGTTTTAATGTAATGTGTTTTTGGTAAAAAAATACAAGGTTCGTTTTTATTTTTGGACCTATAGAAATTAACATACACTTTTAGAATATGCAGTTTCATATAATGATATGGTATTTTTAATATGAAACGTTGTATGATATAACCACAATTTTAGATGTATTAAACACTTGGTTACCTACCTAGGTAAACTCACCTAAAACCAAGTGTTTTAATACATCATAAATCAAGCATAGGTATGCTTATACTTCTACACTGTATTAATAACAATAACGTCACTAATTGGTGTTGGCTAAAAGCCGGGCACACATGTACTGCGCACAACACTATTCAATAACAACGACGCGACGACGCTTACTTTATGGCTAAAAAGGTGGCATGACTGTTTCCGTCCGACAATTTACCGGACCACTGCACCCGCGTACATCCGACAGTTTTAAGAGGACCGACAGGTGGGCGGGGCTTAGCTGTCGGATCTGACCGGATCAGATAAGTGCACCCGCGGCCTAACAGCATATTAACTGTCTATCTCCCGCCAAATGAAAGACCAGTATAATAATATCGTATCGTATCTCATTACCTATGTAAATAACATTTCACTAAAAATCCTATATGATATAGGATATAATATTTTATCAAAGTCTTAAAACAGGTTTTGACTAAAAACCCTAAGTGAGTTACGTCACTTAGTTGAATTTTTTCCTGGATTTTTATGAGATACGTTAACTATGTAAATACCAATATCATGAGAACCACTATTCATACAGAAGCGTAAGTTAAAGGAAAACATAGAGAACGACACAAGGAAGTCAGCGGCAGTCCTAACTCAAATCATCAAAAAACTGAGATACGTGACTTAGTGGTGCGAGGGACGATATAATAGACAAGCATATCTCAATAACTAAAACTCCTATTGATATGAAAGTAGTACCGTTTGATAGGTAGTTTAATAAGGATTAATAGCCTCTTTGACAATTTTCATCTAACTCCTACTGGTTTTGAGTAAAATGAAAAATACTGAAAATCGGGACCTTTTGAGGGGGGGGGGGGGAGAGGGAGACGCCGGCACCCTAGGAGTTGGGACTTTTCAGGGTATACTTCTATGGTCCCAAGGAACGACTGTGCAAAAAATCAGCTTTAGGTTTTTTTTTTCGACCTCGCCATACTAGCTTCACCTAACTTGCCCGTACTAATCAGATGTGCAGGTCTCCTTGCGATCTTTTCCTTTACCGTTAAAGTAGTCGATATGAAAATGCACGTAAGTTTCGAAATGTTCATTGGTACATTGGCCAGCGTTTGACCCCGAGACCTTTGGCTAGTAGGTCAGACTCACTATCGTGGAGCCACTGCTGATGCTTTTTTATTAATAAACTATGGATTGGTATATGGATCGGTGGAATTTCACCAAAGGTCACTTTTAATTGGCTTCACTAAGAAGATTATAAGCCACCGAAAAATGCGGCTAGACAAAAACGAATCGGTCATAATCACCTATTCGAGGTTTATTTTGATATCGACACAACTCATCGGCAATCAGTCTTATTACTGGATTTGTTAACAACCCACATCGTCTCCATTCCGTACCTTGGGAAGGTAAGGCCGTACTCTACACACGAATTTATTGGATACTATCTTAATTTATATTTTTACATCTCGTGCTTGAAAAACACTTTAATTATTCATTCTAACATTCCCACACTAAAATGCAGTCTGATGTTTTCTTTTTTTATTGTACGGAGTCATCCATTAATCACGTGATGTTTTTAGCAACTTTTTAGACCGTTAAAAACAACGTAACAACAACAGTCCGACATTTGGAACACTAGAAATCACGCGTTCAACGAAAAATAAATACACGTGATATCACCCCCCCCCCCTCCCCCCTTGTGGTATTTCGTGATTTTCTCCGAACCCCCTCCCCCCCTTTTGAGCCTTGCGTGATTAATGGATGATCCCTACTACAAAATCACAAAATGAATATACATAAATAACGACTAACAAACATGCAACCAAAAAGCAGATATTTTATTATATAATCAGAGGACGACAGGGTGTGGTTAGGATCTCCTCCGAATGGGCTCCAAAAAGTGTCCAGTGTCAACGTTAGAAAGACCTTGTCCATGAGTATACTGATGTCTTTTATAAGGTCCTTGCTCTACAGCCTAAAGCCCTACTTACTACAGCCTTTATTCAGTCTACGCGATAATTAAGACTCATTGCATGAGTTACGCTGTTTACTGTTTATTGCGCGGCTATTTTTAAACCGTCTCTTCAATCAAAGCCAAGAACAAAGGCACGTGTGATTTTTATTCTTTAGGTAATATGTAATACGAGCTGCTATGCCAGTCTAATAATTGCTTTTCGAACCATTACATTTTTTGAGTACTTAAACATCGTTACGACTGTAATAAGAAAGATTTATAAAAAAAAAAACAGACAACTTCAGTCCATATTTTGTTAGTAAAAATTTTTGCTTATAAACTATGTTAGTTACTATCGATTTACAAGCATTAAATTGCTAAAGATGAGGTTATATGTATATGGGTATATGCAAATGTTTGCATATGAGAAGTTTATTTGCTTGTTTGTAATTTTTTTTATTTGTGGAAAGGAGTGTAACGTTTATTATTTTGTTTTTATTTTTAATTTGATCACAATATCATTGTCGACAGGTGGAGAACGTAGCAAATGTGTGCACGCATGCAGTATGCGTTGCGCCCGCGTCGATCGGTGCGCGGGAGTTGCTCACTCGATCAGTGAACGCCCCTCAAGCTATAGCAGCTGTTGTCTATGGGCTAGCACTGTGTCTGCTCTTCGCAGTCTCCACAACCTTCCACTCGGTGTGCTGCTGTCGGGCTGACACGTAAGTTTCGAGAATATCGCTGGACAAGGTGTATAATGTATTGTTTTTAGTAAATTCTTCATAGATGGCAGCGCAAATATTCTGATACCCGGTATCCAAGCGTCTGAGTATTTTCATTCGTATAACCTAAGTCGATCCCAATAAAATTAATTCAGGAGCTAGCTGTGGTTCTCATGACTTTAAGCTTTTGGAAGTTGAGGTGCCTTGATTACTTTATTTGTCGCAGTTTAACATTATGGCCGGATCATGATATACCTTGGATCACGGATCTAGCAGTGAAAGTTCCTTATTATAATTGACCACGCTGAATACGTTAAAAACAACTGACTTCAACCGCAACAACTTCAATTTTGCTATGTTTTTGTTGATTTTCTCAAAAACCGCTGAATCGATTTCGATAAAATTTATATGGGACCACCTGTGAAGTATACCCTTTTAAACAAAAAAAGAATTTTCTTTTCGAAATCGGTTCAGGCGTCTTCGAGTAATCGGTGAACATACATAAAAAAAAAAGGTTCCGACGAATTGAGAACCTCCTCCTTTTTTTGAAGTCGGTTGAAAATAATGGAGCTGTTATGTTATATTTATAAGAATTCTTCACGTTAACATGATACAGGTTGATCTCTTTCCTTCGGGATCTCTTACATTTTACAGGAACAAGAACAGTATTTGATACGCCTATGAACAGAATTAAGTTGAAGTATAAAAAACTGACACATCCTAGGTAAAGTTTCTTACGGGAACCCTTCAATATTTCGGGATAAAATAAATTCGATTGTTAATCGTATTTTTTTTGTGGTTCTATTAAAGCAAAGTCTATTACAATTCTCCGGGAACTTTGCTTTTCCGGGATAACCGGTATCTAAAATGTTACTTCGGTTTATATGTATAGAATGTTGTGAAATTTTGTTAAATTGGCACAGCCGTTTTCAATAGGTACATTGACGGGCGGACAGACAGGAAAATTAAAAAAAGATAGATAGCATACTCTCTTTCTATTATAATGTCTATACCTCTCTATGTTGGGTGATAGAACCCAAAATTGTTATTTTGAAGAAAAAAAGACATTCCATGTATAGACAGGACCCCGTTATAATTTTATTACATTTAAATGTAAAAGAAAATCAAATAACTAAATGTAAAGAAACATACTGATAATTCCAGTCTACATCCCTTCAAAGGAAAAATGTCCACCTTGGTCCTGCCCTTTCAAAGCTACCAATAAAATTTCGATCCGTCCTCGTCAAGATAAGTTTGTATGTACAATTTTTTTTTTTTTTATATATATATATTTTTTTATGATTCCACTGTTTTGATTTTGCTTTATTTTCTACATTTATACATATGTGTTTTTGATTGTATAATTTTATATTTAATTGTATCGTGGCAAAAACTTTTAACTGTCTTTTATTACTATTTTTTTTTTTTATATTGTCTGCTCGTACCTCAATGGGTGATGGCAGAAAATCAGCGCTTAGCAGTGAAAACTGCTAGGCATATTGCTGAGCTATCTTCCCATTCAGGACCTATGCACAATTTACTTTGTTAAAATTTGTTTGTAATTATCATCTATGTGTAAGTTTGATATATTGTAACCCTCTGTATTTTGAAATGTATGTCCTGAATAAATAAATGAATCTGAATCTGAATCTGAAGATAAAATTTTTATGTAAGAATTCAATTTCAGCGAGATCTATCTTCTGGACGTTGTGATCAGATATTATATGTCACCGATAAGTATACCCTCTTTTTCATAGACATTCGCTACAAATACAATTTTCTTCCAAACCAACAAAGAGCTGTCGCTCCTACGTACTTATGTATTTGTACACCGATATGGACTCTCTTTACCTAGCGTAATGCGGGCATAATATATCACACCAGTTGCTCTACGTTCTCGACCATAAATCTGTCGAGATTTCCTAATCTTATATACAGAGTGTAAGTAAAGTGACTAAATAGGCAAGGTGAAACAAACATCTTATAACTACACTTTTATTGGTAAGGTGATTTTTATTGGTACGGTGAAAGCTTTACTGTAAGATGTCAGATACGATCCATTTTTATCATAAATTATTCAACATCATATTCTTCATCTTAACAATTGAAAGATATTTCGAAGCTGTGACTCTAGTAAAAGCTGTCTATGGGACGACTCAATAACAAGTATAAACCGATTACATGCATATAATTATGACCCTTAATTTTAGGCGTGTCGAAGGTATCTCATACATCATACTTTTGACAGAGCTTTTGATCCCGGATAATCGGTATGAGGTAGTAACTAACTATGTATTAATTAATCTGTGGTGGAAGCCGGTAGCGTGCCATATAAATATATAAGTCATCAGTAGCGAATGGTCCATACAACACGATTCCTATCGGCTTCCCTTTTGAAATTCAGAAATAATATTATACTGAAGTTATTATATTATCTCACGTATAATGCACATACAAAACAATACCAGTAAAAAGTATTATAAAAACTAGTTTGGATATAATATCATAACAAATATTACAAACTGTGCGTAACAATCATAACGCCTACCAAACAAAGTAAAGCAAGAGGCAGATTCTCTCGCGGGGCTTACCTTTCCATCCCTTTCTTCTCATTGAACTGTATGACAGAAAATAGCGCGCCATCTCTTTCTTACAATGGCATACATTAGGAAGCTAGCAAGCCGAAATCCATCGGCTTATTATGAGAAAGAAAACATAAATTGCTGGTTCGGAAAAAAAAGGTGTAGCATTGCTTATATGTATATTTTTTTAATATGATAGATAACTGATAGTGTGAGGGTACATTTTTGTTATGATTTTTTATAGCGTTTTTGTTTTGGCTTTCTTTAATTTGTTTGTTCGTTTGGTCAGTGACCCACGGGATCCGTGTTGGATTATTAGCTTTTGTTTTGTAGGTATCATGCCGTGGTTTTAATTGTTTATTAAGTGTGGGTAGGTATAAGATGGTGTTATGTAGAATTTAAATACGAATTAGTTTCTAAAATAAAAATCCCGTAGTGAAAAATGTTTTACAAAAAAGGGAGAATCTTTACACTTGCACTTGAATTTCAATATAATGTACTTACTTATTGTTTTCAGAATATGAATAAGTTTGAATTAAATAACAAAATATAGGCACCTATGCGGTCCTGTTTCTGGGTGTCCATTTTTGCTCTGGCTTCCCTTATCGAAAAATCCACCCTGCGCCACTGTAAGTCATATTACACTTCGCTCCGTTCCGTTTAGCTTCGCTGTGTTGTATCAGTATTTATTCAAATGTGAACTTTGCTGGAGCCTAATAGAGGAGCACAGTAGAATCCAATATCAGTTGACAGCTTAGTGGTTTATGTCCTCTTCGGTTGACAGTGACTAGGAATGGGCCATAACTGTCTATGAGTTGTCCCTTCTATCCAGAGTAAAAATGTTGTATAGGAAGGAACGTTAAAAGCAAAATGTACCAAGCTAAAGTCTTATTTCTACAGACGCAAATGGTATAGTCCCCAGTAACAACTACAGCTGGTAGCATAAATCTACCTTGTTGCATGTTTTACCATCATTGAGGCCATGAGGCAGGTCAAAAACTCTAATTGAACTCCATTAGAGATCTCTCAGTAAACTAGTTCTATTAGTTATGTGATTTGCAGGTTAAATAGCGATGTTTTCTTTTACCATTTGAAGCTATACTAGCTACGCAAACCTAAATTTTAACAAAAAAAACAGTATTTCATAAATGTAAGTAGGTACGGTCAACCGCAAAACTAGGGTCAGTTAAAAGAAAACGAGTTGCTTGCGCATCGCCCGCTGTAGATATGTATACTCACACATTGACATAAGATGACGCAGCTTGTTGATATGATAGATAACTATATAAACCGAGTAATATCTTCAATTTCACTATATCAGACGCAAGCTTCATAGCTCCAACGGATAGAACAGCAGATATAAGCGAGTCGACGGTAGTTCGAATCCTCGAGGCTTAGTAATAAATAGGAGTTAGTTTTTTTAAGTTTTTCATAGCTTCCACGGTTAGAACAGCAGAGATAAGCGAGCCGACGACGATGTTTCGAATCCTCGAGGTTTAGTATTAAATAGGAGTTAGTTTTTTTAAGTTTTTCATTTTATAGAATCCATTTTTATTTTATACCAGCAACAATTTGAAAGTGATCTTGACTGCAGTGAAGTTAGTTTCGGAATGATTTTGCAATTTGTGGTTGTAAGTTCGCTATTATTGAGGGTGCTGGCTGCCGGTGTGTTTTTAATAGTCAGCTGTTCCTGTCTTTTACATTTTGGTTTAATATTACTGTGTTTTATTTTTAAAATGAGTAATAATATAAGTTTGGAGGAGAAGCATCGTATTGTTGCATTGCACAATATAGGATATAATATATCTCAAATTATGAATGCGACTAATCTAAGCGTGAGTGTAAGTATTTTAATTACTATTTTGTATAGCTACCTTCTTATTTTATATGTTTTGTGTACTCGTTTAACATTTTTTAAATATACCAATACCAATTTTAATCACGTATTTATTGTTTTAGTGGAGGACTGTGAAACGTTGGATAACACGTTACAAACAGGAGGGTAACGTTAATAACTCGACCGCGAAGTGGCAGCTCGCGTATAATGTCTAATTAATGACATCCAAGAGAAAGACATGATTGAAGCTTATGAAGAAAATGGTTTCTTACGAACTAAAGACTTTGCCGTAAGATTTGATACCTCGGTGGATACCGTTCGGCGAACCCAGCTTAATCGATGAGCACAAACGGAATAGGCTAACATTTCCAGAGAATATTCATCGCACTGTCAGCTAGTGTGGGAAGAATTAAGATATTTGTTCCAGTATCGTCAGTTCTATAATAAACGCCGCGGCGTTTATTATCTATTATAGAAAATAATGGTGGTTATACAAAATATTAGTTTTCTATATATTTGTTTAATTTTAAACTATTTTCTGTCATCTTTCAATAGAATTGTTTTTCAGCGTATTATACATGTTATAGTAGTTTTTGGTTTTAAAATTTATATTAAGTTTTGGTGTTCTTAAGGTCTAGCTTCAATAATCTTTTCATCACGAAAACGAATAATTAAGCTTAACCTTAAGACATTAATCGTAGTAATTAGTAAGTAATTATATGATTATGATTATAAAATACCTAATGTTATCCCAAAAAAAAGAAAATCAGGATAATAAATTAATTTTATTCAAAGTTTTGTTTTTATTTCGTTTATATATATCTTAATTTATACAGGGTGTAAGGGACAGGTTTCCGAAAACTTTAAGGGCTTGCTCAGTAGACGAAACTGAACAACTTTCAACAAAAAACTTTTTCAAGAAACGAAAAAAAAAATCGGCTTCTCCATACAAAATTATAAACTTGATGGGACAGTTTGTATGGAGAAGCCGATTTTTTTTTCGTTCCAACCATTCCAAACCATTCCTTACACCCTGTATATAATATAAATTATCATATCAGTATTAAAATGATACATGATATTTGGTAGCTGTTATGTTTTACAAAAAAAAACAAAAATGTTTAACTCATAGAAAGATCCGAACCTAGCATCGCTGACGCGAACGCAGAAACGGTAACCACAAGGCTACAATCGCAGCTAACTTCTAGGATGAAATACCGCTACGTTTGGCTACGCTAGTGCCACATAAAGTTAGTTATATGCTTCGAAGACAGTGGCGCTAGTGGTCAAGTCAATATTTTATGTTGTCTGAGGGAATTTAGTGTCGCCAATTTTTAAATAATCCTCCAGCCAGACAGTATTTGTTCACTTCAAAGCAGTTCTCTTTATATTACATAGAGGTCACTAAGTAAGTGTTATATTCGACTTTGAGTTTAAACACATTGACTGAAGGTAGAATTTTCCTAAACAGAAAAGCATTCTTGTATGTGTGAGTAAATAAGAAAAAATATGTGTAAGCGATTATAAGCCTTCTTGGCTGACCCTATTAATACAGGCGAGTGTACCTTTTTGTCAATCTAAAGATAATCTAATAATACCTCGCACTGTCGCACTACAAAATTCATGAGGGTTTTTGAAATACCCAAAAAACATTTATGCTCGCGTCGGCAGCCAAATAAAAACACCTAAACTTATTAATATGCCTTTACAAAAAAGAATTTACTTTCATGACTTCAAAAGAGTCTAAACGTGTGATTTCACCTTGCAATTGATAATTTACGCAAGTAAAAAAGGTACAGAAATAGTCTCATAATCCTTATGCAAAAGGGTTTATTAGAAGGGCTTCTTTGCGTGCGTGGTACACGCGCATTATAAGACTAGTTGGCAGCCAAGGTCGCAGGAAGTGGTTAGTCACGCGGAGACCACCATTTAATTTAAATGTCAACGTGAAGCATTGCGAGAACGTTTAATTCGCGAAACTTCTGAAGATTGGTGTAGAATGAGGTCAAAGATTAACTTTTTGCTAGGCTCACTAATTCTGAGTAGCAAAATACAACTTATATTGTGATTCCAAATAATAAAATATACTTTACTACGATACTTTTTTATGTGAAATCCTGCGTACTTGTTCTTACAGTTTATTACCTATTACGCGAACCCTTTTCAGGGTTTTCTCATAAAACCAGCACGAATTCTGATCCAACTTCTTTTATTCAAAAACCTTTTGTAATGTTGGGTTTTCTGGTAGCAAAAAGGATCTGCTCAAGAAACGAGATCTTGATGATGAATCTGAATTGTTAGTACTTATGTCTGTACGTTCTTGTAACTTTGTGACGGGCGCTTTGTGAGTACGATAAAACGATGTGCATGAGGGTTGGAACGCTGCGTGCACATCTAGCGTACAAACTGCTACATCTCCAGTGTACAGTCCAACAGAGCGGACTTTTGATCATGGTTGTCTTAGTTAAACTACGATGTCGGTGGTTGATGGAATTTGAATTTTCTATATACTTATATGAGATAATTTTAATTTCATCTTTTTTTAGAACTACCAATATGGCCTCCTCCGCCTCCATACCATATTTTAATTCCATCTGCAACAACTGTTCCCCCGCTAGATGTGCAGGCATCCTAAGTTTCTCCCACATCCAGCTACCTCCAAATGAGTCTCTTTGTAACTAGAACAAAACGGGACTCCTCGCTCCACCCACACGTACCTGCTGACTGAAAATGTCGAGTTTCCCACACCCATTGACTTTTGTGCGTGTTTGTCGCATGCTCAGCTCAAATTTATTGCAGGGGAATTTGCTCCCCGATAAAGTATTAATTTACTTACCTCAGGCAGTAGTTTGGAAAACAGACCCACCTAAGTCTATAGGTACAGGTAGGGGGTTGTCCATTAATCACGTGGGGCTTGAAAAGGGGGGAGGGGTTTCAGAAAAAAACACGAAATATCACAAGGGGGAGGGGGTGTGTAGTGAGATATCACGTGTATTTTTGTGGATTCCAAAATAATATGATTTAATGTGTGACACGTAAAATATTTTTAAAATATAATTTCTAACTTGGTAACTTTCAGTTTGCTTTGCAACCCTCATGTCAGACTGAAAACTTTTATCACATTCGTAGAAAAAAAAAATAAGCACAGTGCTTAAATCTTCAAATGCAAGTAAATTACTAAATTCTTATTCTTTTTTATACATAATATTATGGTTTTCATAATATCATTTTATGTTTTTTACTTTTTATTAAAACAGATTCGAAAATATTTCCGATGTTTTTAAAAAATACACGTGATACTGGGAGGGGGGAGGGAAGGGTAGTCTAAAACCTCACGACGTATCACCAATTGGGAGGGGGGGTATAAAAGTCGCCTAAAAGCTGTAAGCTCCCCGAAAACAATAAAATAAAATAATAAAAACCTCACGTGATTAATGGACGGCCCCTAGACAGGCTTGGCCTACTAAGTTGCTTAATTATGACTGAGATTAACGTGGCGTAACGGTTATGATTATGAGAGACGTCTATAAGCCTAATTACGTTTATAGCGATTCGGGACAGAGAAGACCCTGAATGGATCACTCTCTGATAATACTAAATAGATACCAAAGCAGGATAGTTGATAAAATTGGGATCGATAGATAAATCCACGCGTCAAAACACATAATAAGCATTAAAATGCGACCTCGACGATTTTATTATAGATTATAGGGACGTTCGGGTGCTCTCGCATAAATGACTGTCCCTGATAAGTAAGGGATTCAGTGATGACATGAAACCCTTTTTCTTATATAATGCATATACCTATAAAACGTGATCAAGTTGTATATGTATGACTCGTCTAATCTCTAAATAAGAAACTGATAGTAGGACTTTGACCTTATCAATCATTACACAGTCTTGCCATATCTTAGCGTCGATTGTAAGTACATAATTTTGCAGTCTATGATATACAGGGTGAAATTTTAATAGTTTCGTTCCCGTTAACTGTGGTTCGAAAAAAAGTTGGTTAACGTGTTCAGGATATGTGAAGTCCAATATTTTTGGCTCAGATTGTATGGGTTTACGAGTATCTAGGACAGTGGTTCCCAATTAGTTTTGCCTGTGTACCACTTCCAGAATGAGCTCAAACTCGCGTACCCCTTTTAGCAGGAATGATAAATAAAACTTCGCCCCCGTGTGTCATCGCGCGCCGCCACGCGCTCGCCCGGTGCTTATTAGATATTTGATCTATACAAATTAGGTGCAAGGTGCATATTTCGGTGATTGTTTTATGCGTAACTTCGTTACGAGATTGCCGCGCGTACCCCTTGAAGATGCGTACCCCTGTACCATTGATTGGGAAACACTGCTCTAGGAAATCAGTTTAGCTTCATTAGTAGAAGCGACACGGTACAGTGAGAAGTAACCTATGCCGCACCAATTAGATTCTAAGGTTATCTCGTGAATAGTTTTCAACTTTTTATTTCTTTGCAGAAAAATGAAGCACTTCCTCCATCGTTGCGACCGCGCCATGATCTACATCTTCATAGCGAGCTCCTACTTCCCATGGCTGACCGTGGGAGCCCTGCATTGCTGGATGCTGCGAGAACTTCGCTGGGCCATCTGGCTCTTAGCCGTTCTCGGCATCACATATCAGCAGATCTTCCACGAACGGTACAAGATGCTGGAGCTTCTGCTGTATCTTGTCATGGGGTTGGGGCCAGCGGTCGTTATTGTGACGTCAAATGTGAGTGGCCATTGTTTTTACTCTCTTTTTTCTTACAAATATAGTATACTAAATATTTTCGTTTACTAGACAATAGAACTAAAAACGTTACTTCAAACAGTCGCTCAGTCAATAACTACACCCTTTACTGCTTCCTTCCTATTTATAACATTTCTTCTTTTCCTATTGGATTCTTATTTGCTTGCTAGTTTTTAGGGTTCCGTAGCCAAATGGCAAAAAACGGAACCTTTATGGATTCGTCATGTCTGTCTGTCTGTCTGTCTATCCGTCCGTATGTCACAGCCACTTTTTTCCGAAACTTTAAGAACTATACTGTTGAAACTTCGTAAGTAGATGTATTCTGTGAACCGCATTAAGATTTTTACACAAAAATAGAAAAAAAAACAATAAATTTTGGGGGTTCCTCATACTTAGAACTGAAACTCAAAAATTTTTTTCTCATCAAACTCATACGTGTGGGGGGGTATCTATGGATAGGTCTTCAAAAATGATATTGAGGTTTCTAATATCATTTTTTTCTAAACTGAATAGTTTGCGCGAGAGACACTTCCAAAGTGGTAAAATATGTGTCCTCCTCCCCGTAACTTCTAAAATAAGAGAATGATAAAACCGTGGATAAAACTAAAAAAAATATATGATGTACATTACCATGCAAACTTCCACCGAAAATTGTTTTGAACGAGATTAGTAAGTAGTTTTTTTTTAATCCCCCGAATCGTCAACCGCAATTTAGCTACAACAAACTACAAGAACTTTTATATTATGTTACTTGCTGCTACGGAACCCTTCATGGGCGAGTCCGACTCGCACTTGGCCGCTTTTTTCTTACTTAATAGTTTCGTTTGCGTCTATTACTGACTGTAAATTTTGTTGCTCTCAGCTTTTTTTCGATAAAAAGTTATTGAGATTAAACGTACCGAATCCAATGCATTCCAATAAACTTATAAGTACAAGTATCTACAAGATACAAAAGGTACATATAAAAGTTTTTTATGCCTCCATATTCACATGAGGAGAAGCCACAGTAAACTGGCAACCCATGCCGCACGAGACTCTCTTTTACGAGAATGCTACTATCGTTAAGGGAAATAAGGTAATTTATTACTTATGAAATAGTAAAGGAACTTAATGTCTTAATAAGTTGAAAAAGCGTCGGTAGTTTCACGGTAGTAGCTTGGACTGATTCGACCTCCTAACCCTTTGAACCCGACATGGGTTCAAATCCTGGCCAATGTACTTATGAGTTTTTCGAAACTTATATGCATTTTCATACTGATTCTGAAACCTGCATATCTCATTACAAAATGTGTAAGAGGGTCGCGTTGCACACGTCTGTAGGTGTAAATCTAAATGCCCTATTCGTGACCGCGAGTGATGCTAAGTTGAAAACCAGGCATCTATCTGATATCCTTTGTGATTGATACGGTTAAATTGTGTCACACGATGCGAAGAAGTTGAAAAAATTTAAATAAAGTATAATTGCTTACTTCGCTTAGTAACAAAACTATATCTCGTTGTGGCTACTAGTTCTCTAAATAAAATAAGTGGCTAGTGTTTACAGCTTACGTGTGGCGCGTGTAAACGCTCCACTGTGCATATACGTACCTATAGGTATGTAATGTTGACAGAGACACTCCCCGTTTCCGCTGGGATAGCATGATACTTTCCACGTTTTAGCTTACAGAATTTACGGTTGTAGAATGTACACTAAAAAGATTTATTGTCTCTGAAACGTAGACTATATGTACCACCTAAAATGTTAGTAATTTTCTCTGATTTCCTTGAAACAGTAATTTATTCTTCTATGTGAATACGAAGCTGATTTTTGATTATTTATACGATTCGGTACTCAAAGATGTATTACTGACCCAACGCCATCCGTCTATCTGGCGATGTGTTATAGTACAGAGCTAACAAATTTTACAGAGTACATACTCATTATTGTGGCCTCTATCCATGGCAATAATTGCGCGGTATGCATGTTCGTACAGAATAAGATGTTATGAAATTTCCTAAAAATGCTCTGAGTGCGCAGCACCTGACTGTTACCTGAAAAAAAAAATGAGATTTAAATTTAAGAAAACACCATTTAAAAACTCAAGACATGGTAAGCCGTGACTTGTTAACAGGGACGTATTCTCCATAGGGTCATTCGGGCGAACGCCCGGGGCGGCCCGTCCCAAGGGGCGGCCCACCCAGTTCTCCAACAACTCTCATTTTTAGGGTTCCGTAGCCAAATGGCAAAAACCGGAACCCTTATGGATTCGTCATGTCTGTCTGTCTGTCTGTCCGTCCGTATGTCACAGCCACTTTTTTTCCGAAACTATAAGAACTATACTGATGAAACTTGGTAAGTAGATGTATTCTTTGAACCGCATTAAGATTTTCACACAAAAATAGAAAAAAATAATAAATTTTGGGGGTTTCCCATACTTAGAACTGAAACTCAAAAAAATTTTTTTTCATCAAATCTATACGTGTGGGGTATCTATGGATAGGTCTTCAAAAATGATATTGAGGTTTTTAATATCATTTTTTTATAAACCGAATAGTTTGCGCGAGAGACACGTAAAATGTGTGTCCCCCCCTGTAACTTCTAAAATAAGAGAATGATAAAACTAGAAAAAATGTATGTACTGTATGTGTATATGTATGTGTGTAAATGTATGTACCATGCAAACTTCCACCAAAAATTTGTTTAAACGAGATCTAGTAAGTAGTTTTTTTTTAATACGTCATAAATGGTAAACCGTAAATTACCTTTCATTCACTCAACTCAAAATAAAAAATATAGAGTTCAAGACATGTGTGATTATGAATTTATACGGAACCCTTGGTGCGCGAGTCCGACTCGCACTTGGCCGGTTTTTTTTCATTAGCTGACTGTGAAAAATTGTAGGTAATGTAGAATTTACACGGGCGCGGGAGTCTCGATGAGTACTCGTACTCGTATTGATCTCTTCTCGAAGTTTAACCTAGCTAGCTGTCCCAGTTATACATATTCGTCAACTACTTCGAGTGTAGAGTCTCCAACATTCAGATGAGTGGGCGGATATTTTACATAATTTTCGTCTTGACCCTGTTCATTTTGAGACCCACTTGTTGAGAGGCTCTAGTCATCGGGCATTTAATTGTGCCTAAGGTCTCAGCCATGATTACGATATCATCAGCGAATCAAAGGTGAGTGATATACTCGGCGTTGATACTAATGCCGAGTCCTCTCCAGTTCACAAACTTGAAAACGTCTGCCAGGTCCCGGGCAGCGGTGAAGAATTTCGGAGATATATGTAACGTCTCCCTGTCTCACCCCACGCTGCACCCAGTTTCGAATTCTGATCCTGGAGGCGGACCGACATGGTGGCTTTTTCATACAGGCACTCCAATACTTCGATATATTGATAATCGATTTGGCACCGCTGGAGAGTGTAACCATTTGTCTCTGGTGTAACCACACTCCTGTGCCATGCTGTAGGCCTTCGTCCCTCGAGCATGACGGAATTAAACAGCCTCTGAAGAGCTGTAAGTACCGGTTCTCCACCTGCTTTCGGAACCTCAGTCGTAATTCCATCATTACCCGGTGCCTTGTTGTTCTAAAGCTTTTTGAGAGCCATTCTAATCTCGTACAGGCTGACGTTTGGGATATCTTCTGTATGTGTCGAGTCAATCTGGCTCTCGGGTCCTCGGCCAGATTACTGATGGGTAAGCATGTGGTCGTGTATAAGTGTCCGTAGAACTTCTCGACCTCTTCTCTCAGCTCAGGGTTGTACGACACGATTCTGCCATCCACAGTCTTCAGCTTTGTTAGTTGGCTTTGACCAGCAGACAGGTCTCTTGCGAACTTTTGACCCTTTGTTGCGCTCGATAGCCTCTTTAATACGATTAGTATTACATTGGCGTATATCGCGAGTCAAGGACTTGGAGACCTGTCTGTTTAGTTGCCGATACTGACAAGCATCTTCAGAGGTTTTCATAATCAGGCTCCATCTTTCGTCTATAGCTTGCTGATGTGATCCGAGATGTTCTTTTTGAACGGCTGGTTTTGAAAGCCTTATTTATTTCCAACCGTTTGGACAATTTCCTCGAACCTGTCGTAGTAATCGTCCACATTTTCGCAGTCTCCTAGCCATTCGAAGCGGTTTTGCAACTCGAGCTGAAAGTTATCGGGGTTTTGGAGCTGGATAAGCGCTTGTCGGAGCGTGGGTTTCATTAGTCGACATCTTTCCAGCTTGGTTTTTAGATTCAATGTGCCTCTTAACATTCGGTGATTGCTTCCTTTCTTCATGATCATAGCTCATTTTCAGTGTTGAAAACAATTTAAAATTATATGCGCTCTCGCATGAATGAAAAACGACTCAATTATTTAGAAATTCTCAAAATTGAGGCTGATTTAACTAAAACATTTGATTTTGATGATTTTTTAGAACAAATGTCACATCTTCGCTCATCGTAATCAGCTAATAAATTCATTTAATTATGTATTACTATATTTAATTCTGTTGTACTGTTGTTTCCTTTGGCTGCGGAGGGTGAGGGGCGGCCCGATCGTATTCGCCCAGGGCGTGAAAATCTAAAATACGTCCCTGCTTGTTAATTAAATAAATAAATAGTTATCTGCTAAGTAAAGTATTATGTATAAATAAAACCTGCTTTATTTCTTGCTTGTGATTTCAGATCAGAATGTTGGCCTAAATAACGTATGAAATGTATGAAATACAATAGTTTTCTTAAAATTTTCTACATATTTGGAAAAATAATGATAATATGTATGTCTCTGTGCAATAAAGAATATTTGAATTGAATTGAATTGAATAATGATAGTATAGTTATAGTTTTGGATCAAAATCACTATTTACGACTAGTACTACCTACATATCACATTTTTATTGCACGAAAATCAATAAAAATAAGAGAAATAAGAATCTTTTTATTTTTTCATTGATATAATATATTTGCTTTTATTCATGTGTTTACAGCAATAGGGCTTGACAACGGACATAATAAAACACTCATTTGCCTACATATCGTAGGCGCTTTAAGAAGATCAGTTATGCATAAAGTTACGTTCTCAACTGTTAATTTCAAAACTTATTCAACTTCTATTCGAATTTCTTAGCTTATATTTTTGTAGGTAAACTCCTTTTAGACTTATTTACATAACATTTAAGGCGCTTAGTATAGCCAAATCGCAATATTCAATTCAAATTCTTGAAAAAATGGTTAAAGCTATCACATGGAAAAAATATATAACATACTTCAAACAATGAAAAACAAATTGTCTTGAACAGAATCATAAAAATCACAAAAACTTTGATGAAAAAAAATATCCTGTAGACCCTGTATTTTGCATTAATTGCAAATTCTCTCGGAAACACAATATTTGTTTATGTTGAAACCAACACACAAAAATCGGCCATTTTAATACCTTCAATTTATCTTGAACGGATTTTTTTTAACTTATTTGAATAAAAAGAAAGTAATAAAAACATCGAAATCTCGAGAATTTTGCGTTCGGCCTTGACGTAACCCACACTGATCTGAACTTAAAATGAGTAGGGCGTTACGGTCGATATTATATTTTCATGCATCAACCTGCTCAGATTGAGTGTACTTCGCGCCTTAACAACTAGAGGCAGTTAGTAGTTTAGTACGTTAAGTACCGAAACTTAGGTACGGGTCTCATTTGTTTTAATGTCTGCATCTATGAATATCATTTACCTATAACGAGACTTTGGGCGTAACGTTGTATTATTTAATAATTTGTATGACAAAAGAAAGGTGTCGAGCTTACAAAGACTCACGAATAAAAATCACAAGTGTAAAAATAATTGACCACGCTGAATACGTTAAAAACAACAGACTTCAATCGCAACAACTCCAATTTTGCTATGTTTTTGTTGATTTTCTCAAAAACCGCTGAATCGATTTCGATAAAATTTATATGGGACCACCTGTGAAGTATACCCTTTTAAACAAAAAAAATATTTTCCAAATATATTCAGGCGTCTTCGAGTAATCTTGCGGGTGGTAGGACCTTGTGCGAGGTCCGTCCGGATCGCTACCATCTTACTCGCTAATCCTGCCGCTAAGCAGCAGTGCTTGCACTGTTGTGTTCCGGTGTGGAGAGTAAGACAGCCGAGGAAATTACAGGCACAAGAGGCATTTCATCTTAGCCCTCTAGGTTGGCAACGCATCTGCAATCCCCTCCGGGGTCTATGGGCAGTGGTGATCACTTACCATCAGGTGACCCACTTGCTCGTTTGCCTTCCTTATCACATAAAAAAAAAAAACGGTGAACATACATAAAAAAATAAAAAAAAGATTCCGACGAATTGAGAACCTCCTCCTTTTTTTGAAGTCGGTTAAAAATGAGTAGCAACATATAAACATTTATAAAACACTCCATATTTGAACTTGGCAGGAAATAGTTTGATGTTATTTTTTTGTTTTTGCGCAAAATGACCTAAAGTATCCTTGTTTACGCTGTAAGGTAATATTTTAAAGTAAAAATCTTTGAAATAAGGGGTTTGGCAGACGGATAATAAATATATATTTTGAAAAGGATCTTTCCCATTGACGTGGGTAGATACAAAACACTGAGAAACTTGTAAGTTTTATCATAAAAACTGAATTCACTGATATTTGTATAGACTGTCTAACCGTTCTCTTAACGTTGCCGTATTCACACATGTTTTTACTTTGTTAAACCTCGAAATTCTTGAAACCTTCATACGTTAAATTAATATTTTAGAGCAGTATTTTTCAACCTTTTTTAATACCCGACCCCTTTATAAGTTAAAAAATTCTTGCGACCCCCCCTACATATAAATGTAACATACAAAATGTTAGTTATTTGAAAGACTACATTTATAATTTTCTTTAATTATAAAATAATTTACTTATAAACGTCTCCAAAATAGAACCTCGTTTTGACAAATTGTTAAAAAATAAACAGGACCAGCCTTCTCACTGAAATCGTAATTTTTCATTGCAGTGTAGGACCTATAAGCACTTACTTTTTCTTTTCCCGCGACCCCTTTAGAAAGGCTTCACGTCCCCCAGGGGGCCGCGACCCACAGGTTGAAAAACACTGTTTTAGAGAATATAATTATAATGATGCCCAAGTCTGTGTATTCAAGCTTAAGCTAACCTTAGAAATATAATTAAGTGTTTAGTGAGTGAGTAAGAAGTCTATAGGAGTATGAAGACACTTGATGATACTAAGATACGAGTAATATAGTACGAATCTGTGAATTTACATTCTTTGTCGATATTTACGAATAAACTATTTTATTTACTCAAGTTTGCCAAGGTTTGGTTTCGGTTCTACTTTAGTTTGTTTGACAAGTGTCCCAAAAGTCTGTAGGGAGGTATAAATAAGCAATATTTGTATTTGACTAAAGTTTCACATCACGACCATGTTTATACCTAAGGTCTTTACTTAATCGAATCGAAATTCTCGATTTCTCGGAGGAAAATCGAGTTATCAAGTTTTCCGCTCTGCCTATTTTCATGAGAAATGTTGCTCCTAATTTTATTGTCTCTCTACCTCACGTAATTTATCTAAATAGAATTACCTTTTACTCAAAGAACCTTTTGAAGCTTTTGTACATGTTATGTTTCGCTTTTCTTCGTAATTTCTAGCATAAGGGTAAGAGTTCATTACTGCTAACAGTATGTCGAGACACGTACTTTTTTTCTATGATAAATATAATTTCATTTAAAATATATGAGTACAAGTATACACTTTCAAAAATATTTACGAATTATATTTACTTTTGTTTATAAAATACATTCACCAAAAAAACAATCCAATAAAAGTTTAAAAGCTCTTCAAAGGGGCATGCGACCGCAAAATTGGATGACCGGACAGTTATGTCTTTTGTTTTTTCTAGTTTTTAAGTTAATTTATGTACTAATTGCCTTTGTTTGCAATGGTGTTGCTGAATAAACGTTTTCTTTCTTTATGATCACAAGACATGCCTCCGCCAACCAAAAGACATCAACAATGCTGTGCGCTTACTCAGTAGTTAAAACTATACAGAAAATATTGAAAGCCACTCTCTACACTTAGAAGTTACATTACTATTCCACCAAAAAAGAAAAGTTTTACTGAGTGTAAAACTCAGTAAAACTTTTAACTCAGTATTATACAATCCCTGACAGTGTATATCAGAAAAAAACATTTTTCATTACAAATCGATCAGCTCTTTGGCTAAATTTGTATAGAGATTTTTTTTTTTGAAAATTTACTATAGTGTCTGTGCGTCCTATAGCTATTTTATTGCACCCTTCAGCTTGTATTACAGCAAAGGTATTAAAAGTGTATAGTTCATTTTTGTTCTCTAACTATACGATTTAAAATCGGCTAAAATTATCGATTATTTCCATTACTAAGCGACTCGTAATACTTCGAAACTTTAACTTTTTACGGTCATTAGCTGTTCTCTCGTGTGAATTATTAAGTGCTTAATTGATTTATGGGGTTGTTGCACCTAAGTCCTGAAAGTTTAAAAGGCTTAAGTTAATTTTTAGGGTTCCGTACCTCAAAAGAAAAAAAGGAACCCTTATAGGATCACTTCATTGTCCGTCTGCCTGTCCATCTGTCTGTCTGTCTGTCAAGACCCTTTTTCTCAGGAACGCGTGGAGGTAGAAAGTTGTTTATATTAAATACTCAGGCCTGCAATCCCTTGAAGCTGTGTAAAAGTCTAACTTCTATGCCAACACAATCAAGAGATACGGCCGTTTATGCATGTGCGTTCCCTCCGAAGGACCACATTGGTAAAAGTATACGTGAAGATTTAGTAGGAGCTTTCAAAAAATTGTAGACAGAAGGTGAAATTTGTAGGTGTTATAACTTATAAGTGAAACGCTACAGCTCATCGAATGGCCCCTCAATCGACCTATATGAGTTATCATATTCCTGTATCTGGTCACTTTAAAAGATTACTGTAAATGGTAATATTTAGTCGGTGATTTGTGATACATACAAAAATAACAGCTATTCTATATTGGACACACTATACAAAATCATTCAACGTTTCGGGAACTGATAGTGATAGCGAAACGAGAAGAAACACTTTTAATCCAAAAAAAAATAATTACAATTGATAGTCCATTGACGTTTACGTAGTCTAGTGTTTTATACAGAAGACAAGTTGGAACGGGAGGCTACAAATTTGTTAAAATCGCTTATATCGATTAGAATCAGAAGTATTTTTCTTATATTTCACCAATTTCGAAGAATAAAACTGGGTCAGTATGCTGAGTAGAAAGGAGCTCCAATTTGTGCGGACTTCAACTGTTTTATGTACTTATTTTGTTTTTATATTAAACAAGTCAACATAAAATATATAATATAAAATAATAATAAGTAGATAGCTCTATTTAGACTCGTTCTCTTATAGATTTCTCTTTAACCTTCCTCCAATGCAAAAAATACTGAAGGCATGTTTATTATCTTTTGTAAGGTACTATTACAACGATCATAAAACATTTTTATTGTGATGTATTACATAAGCCAATAACATAAACACGTGGAATATCCATTGTTAGCATTAAAGTGTACAGTCTAGACAAAAAAGTTCTGACCATGTCTTCTTTCTTTCCAGCACCAATTCCCAGCGATGCACGACCTGAAGCTGGGCGGTATGCTGTACCTCATAGGGGTGTTCTTCTTCAAGTCCGATGGTCGCATTCCATTCGCGCACGCCATTTGGCACATTTTCGTGGCCCTGGCCGCGTCTGTGCACTACCTAGCCATACTCCGCCATCTCTTCCCAGAACTCAAATCTCAATGAAGACTGCCCGATTGACCTATTGAATCTCGATAAGTGGGACTCTCTAGTTATTTTTGTATTCAATAGATTGAATAATTCGACCAGTGGCAGCGGTTGCTTGGTACCACTGGTGCCAATTGGGCCATTGTGTTCTCCTTAGGATTTTATAATAGGTAATTTATTAGATTGGGTTTGTATGCTCGGATTTATTGCAAGCGGATGTGGAACGCTATTTATATTTAGACTCGTATCTAGACAGGCCGGCAGCCATAGATGTTATCATCGAATAATTGAAATACAACGGAAACCATCATTTTAGATATGTATACGTACAACATGGCAAACCTTGAAATACATAAATGTCATTCAGGTCGCAATCTAATATTAAGGTATGTCTGGATCTGATTCTGATATATCCGATAACCCATTCTTGTTTGCCCTAATTCGTGCCAAACTAGGCCACAAGAGGTACCGTAATAACCTATAATAACGAGAGTCTATCAGGTGAGCGATATTTTTAGTTACTATGGACTTTGTAGCTACACGATCCGTGCAGTTATTTTTTGATGGAAAATGTTTAGTGGTAGATTCAAATGTGGTAATAATATCAGGTTCTAAAGTGACTGCTTGTCGTGAATTTGACGCACCGTCCTTGAACTCACGAACGCTATTTCGATAAAACCAAAAGAATTAGGTGAAACGTGATAATAGCTGGATTAAACAAAAATTGCATGGCAACAATAAAATATACTTAAACGTCTTCTCCGATTCTTGGCAAAATTATTTTTAGAAAAGTAATATGAAATACTAAG
Source organism: Coleophora deauratella (assembly GCA_958295455.1). Lineage (NCBI taxonomy): Eukaryota > Metazoa > Arthropoda > Insecta > Lepidoptera > Coleophoridae > Coleophora > Coleophora deauratella. The sequence goes on from OY282406.1 coordinate 4,608,935, forward strand.
CTGAAATAATCGTGCCTAATAATGTAGTGAAATAATTATCTCCTGGCATTCTATAATTTAGTGGTAACGTTATTTCTAAAATTAAGTCGAGTACCTACCCACATTCGCCCGAAAACCGTCTGGTCTTGAGTTTCAATTAATTTGAAACAATTATGCTTTCCTTTCTTTTCGTCTCGATAATCAAATATTCAGACAGAATTTGATGAGTGTTTCAATTACAGTAAAGCAGTTATTACGTGTATTTCTTTTACAACCAGAAACACGAAACGGTTTTTATGAATCGCCCCATATATGTTATGTAGAGTTTAACAAAATAGGTTGATCCCAGTAACTGGATCCTCTCTGAACTTAACTTGATTCAGTTAAGTTCAGTAATTCTCCAAGAGATTAATTAAAGTTTATAAAAAAAAATTCAACACACTATACAAAATTGATCAAACTAATTAAGTTGCTATGAAAAGTCCTTTTTTGCGATGTTAGCCAAGTTTTAAAACGAAAGTTGTTCAGTTTCAGCTCAGAACTCCCAGTTAACGGGTACTACGCCAATTTTGTTAATATTTTAAAACGTGTTTCTTACTATTGTAACTTTGTTTTCTTTAGGATGTTGCCATTATCTCGTAATTCTACTTAAAATTAGGTTAATGATTAACTACGTAGGTACGGTTGACTTTTGATATATTCAGTTGTTGCCATTTGATGAAATTTAGGTCACATATTTTTGATTTACTGAACTGGAAACAAAATACAATAGAATGAGTGTCATTGTAAACCTAACGTTACCAGACCAGATAAGGTAGACTGCTCTCTACGCCAAACCTACAAAACGTGTTGCGTGTGTTTAAATGTGTATATTTATTTGTATATTTTGTAAAATGCTGTTGAATCTTGTGTACATTATCGTAGTAAGTGTTTTGTAGTCGTACCTCGAGAATCTCAAGACCAATTCAATCTTTTTAGACAATTTAATCTATTGTATGTATTTTAGAGTTTTTATATAACATTTATTGAACTATATTTGTATACCTGAATCCAATGTTTTATACTCAATTGTGAATTCATTCCCTTAGAGTAGTTTCTTATACATTTTTGTGTAAATTGCTATATTTATTATACCTATATTACCACACCGATAGTGAAGTAGTTGATATGTGGCATTTTAAAAATGTCCATCAGTTTCCATGATCGTGTGTCACTTGCTAGGTAGATTTTTAGTCAATGCTCAATTGTGTATTTTATGTTATTAGATTATTTCCAAAGGTAGCTATCATTAAATAAGTAAATAACATACAGTAAGGTTTTCGAATATCTGTATATCTTATAGTATGTAGATAATTTGTTACTGTTCAGTGTATTATGGCATGGCATGATTTGAATGAAAAGGAAAAATAATATATATTTTATTTTATAATCATAAATGAACCCTGAGAAGGATTTTGAAACTAGGCTCCTATTATTTCTATGTGCAACCTTGTTTTCTGAAATTAATTATATTTTAAACTTCGTATTTGTACATTTCTGATGAGATAATGATTAATTAATTCGTTAATAATGTGAAATTATGTTAGTGACCGATATCGAAACAATAGTGTGTATCTGAAAACTAGAGTGGAACAACGTCCGAGGTGTATTCTACATAACGAACAATACTCGACATCACCTCTGAACTTATCATCAGTAATGCTTCGATTCAGAACTGAATTTTATATAAATCCCTAAACAAAGAACGTGTTGGCAAACACACGGGTCTGTTGTTTCTAAACTTGAAGCAAAGACTCGAAACATATTTTTTTTACCAGTCCCTCGTATACATGCAATTAATAAATACTATTTTATAATACAATTAATGGTTGGTACCGTTTAGTGGTACAATACGATGGTGCAGTGGTAAACACTTTTTCTTATGCGAAATTGAGATCTATAATTGTAGGTATATTAAAATTATACATGCCATTCAGTTACGTATAACAAATACCTATGTACAAAAGTCAGACACACGAAATTAATGATCTCACGAGTGCGTTCTTTGTTTGACCGCGGATCCATAATGGGAGGTAAAAAAACTATGTTACCAGTAATAATATGTCAATGATAATAAAATATAATGTTGACGTGCAAGAAATTACACTTTGAAAATTTTCTGGTAGCCTTGCCGCTATGATCTTTTAACATATCTAGTCACATTGCAAAATATTCGAAAACTAATTTGTATTGTAAATGAATTTGTTATATAAAACATGTATTATTTATTAAGTTTTAAAATAGATTTCGTTAAAACTATTTAAAGTTTAACAGCTATTAAACTTGTCACAGGGTAATTCGGTATATACTTAAATATTATTATTGTGATTCGGTAATTGCACAAAATTTCATGAAATTATTTGGTTTAAAAATGTAAATTCCATTATACTTTGATCATTTCTGGTTTCTGATCAAAAATAATCGGAGTTATAATTTTATACATGCATATATCATTTGAGCTATACATATTTATAATAAATTGATGTTAGCACATGTTGGTAGGTATAATGTACCTGAAGCAGGTCGCCGTACTATCAACAGAATATGTCTAGAACAATTGTGTACATACATTATACATATAAGGTGCTACTTTATTAGTGCCCGATATTTTAGTCAGTGCTCCTACTCCTGATTCTGATCAACTTTCCCCAAGGAACCCATAGTCAAATCGCAAAAAATTTGTTGGGCTCTTCATACTAATTTGGCCGCTCGGCTGATCGATTTGTATGAAGAGTCCAAAAAATTTTTTTCGATTTGACTATGGGTTTCTTGGGGAAAGTTGATCAGAATCAGGAGTAGAAGCACTGGCTAAAATATCGGGCACTAATAAAGTAGCACCTATATTACGGGGCCCTCTTGGCATTGTTATTGTTGATAGAAAAGTCCTACTTCGTAAGTAGGTACTTACACAATGATTTTATCCGGACCCTTGAGTTTATGATTGGAAGCTTCGTTAAAATTATTAGACAAACCTCCTTCTCGATCTCTCATTTTCATGTCTACAAATAGAGTAGCTCTTTCAATTTGAAAGAAAATATGTTTAGGACCCGGTAACTCATCATACTGAATAATTTTCGATGTTACGACTTAGCTAAAATCGGAAAAAATAAACTCTCCATACAAATTGATCATCTGTTTCACCAATTTTGAACGGAGAGGCTAAACATTTTGTTGCTAATTCAGCAAAGTCGTATAACAAAAGTTCAAATTTCAATTCTTTATTGCTGTCTTCGTGTTTCGTTCTCTTGGGGAAAGTTGTTCAGGGGGCTTCTACTCATAAAAGAACAACTTTTGTTAGTTTCCATGCAAAGTTGGTAAGACCAGACACTATTAACAAACACGTTGATCGTAAGTTAAAAAGGTCCTGTTAATAATATATTGTGTGTACTAATAGAGTAGGAGTTCAGTTTTGTAAGATGTGAGTGTTAGTATGTGATAGTGTTTTTGAGTCCTGTCCTTTATTTATAATAGGAATAATAGTTTTTTTTTCTTAGTTTCAATATGATTAAACTATGTTTATTATTATTTTGTTTGAATGTCTAGCTGCATGTCTTCCAATCAAAGAAGCTCTGAATTTTATTTCATTACTTTTAAGTTTTAAATTCATTAAAAACAGTACATAAATATGCAAGATAGTTATACATTTAATCTAACAATAAATTAACTATATTTTCCGTTTTATGAATCAAATCAAATCATTTATTCACCCTGTAGCAGATAATGTTACACTACAGTGATGCAGATTTGATAGATTTTTATCATAATAATTGGCCGCAGCATAATGTTTGTATTCCTTACTAGTTTAGGCGTAGTTATTGAGCTCATATAAGAGTAATAGTGTTATGTGCCATAGAAGCCTACATCCACATTACCAAAAAGAGTATGAACTCTACAGTTCTCTTAAAAATCCTTTTTACCAGTTTAAACCAATAGGTCTGAAAGAGAGAGTAAACAAAGTTAACACTATAGATGGCAAAATAGTTAGCAAAAGTTTTAGAAAATATGTAGATTTTATTGATGTTCCTTCCTTCCCACCTTATAGTTAGCTCTAGGGTCTAGGTAATTTCGAGTTCCAGTTTTGAGTTATTTGTAAACTGTACAAGATATCAAATATTATCGCATTTTTTACGTGATACTTCATTCGCTAGTAGGTACTGTAGTTTAGTAAGTATGAGTTAATAAAATGAAGGAATTTTAATTTGAACTATAAACGTTTATACCAATACCGAGTTAATAGGTATATTATACTGTAGAAATATCGGTGTATCAGTCTTCATGGCCACTTTAAATTAAATTTCTACCAAGATTACTTTGTAATTCGGCGTTATTTCCGTCGTCGATGCTAGTAGTTCTGTTGAATATTTAAAAAGTTCAGAGCCATGTTAGCTAGTTCTATTATAAGTGTTCATAGAACTTAACATTTTGTAAAAAAACGATCAATGTAGTTGCCTGTATTTTTAATGTACTGTTATGTGAACTGTATACTTGGTTGATAGGTACATCAGATAAGCATAGTATAGTAAATGTATAATGTTATGGCCATTGATTACACTTAAATTGGTTTTAAAACATAATTTCGTGGATGTAAACTCTGATATTGGACCCTAGTTAACTGACTGGTATAGTTTTGTAGAGGTTTTTGGGAAATGAATAAAATTTTTCCTATAATACTTAAATCTGGTTTTATTGTGATTTAAAAAAATATTTTTTTATGTTAGTAAACACACAGAAGAATGTATGTCAAATAATGATAGATTAGCCTATGGCTATTATATTTGCAGTTGAACAATAAATATCTGATTAGATAATGTAAATTACATTTTAGATACTGTTTTAATGCCTAGTAGTTCTAGGCACTTCTCCATGAGTCTTGCTGTAATTTCACACAGCATCAGTCTCTCATATGATATCTTAATAATTTTACCATCTTTGTCCTTTTCCACACAGTAGCATTTATCATAAAATTCTGTGAAACATGTTGATATTTCATACAGGTACTCACACAAACTGTGCAGATACAAATCATTGGCAACTTTAAGAATTACTTCGGGGAACCTAAGCAGAACCTTTCCAAGCTTCCATTCTGCATCATGAGAGAGCTTGACGCCTGACTTCTCTGCCTCAGCTAGTAGTGTCTCTAAAGACACTTGAGCCATCCTTGCGATAGACCTTATCCGGGTCAAAGCATACAACAGGTAAACAGCAGTGTTCCCCTTATCATCTAACATCTTGTCAAATGAGAAGACATAATCATTGATCCTGTTGTGAGACAGGTCTGCGTACTTTATACAGCCATAAGCTATAGCTTCCTGAGCCTGTTTCAACTCTTCAGGCGTAAGAACTTTATCACGGCCCTTCTCAATTAATTTATCTAAAGATCTTTTAAGCCCCTCATCTAGCAACTTAATCAGTTTGATGGTATCCCCTGACCTTGTCTTGAATTTCTTTTTGTCTTCACCTAAAACAACCCCAAAACCAACAAATTCTAAAAATTGATCTTTTCTCAGAATTCCAGCTCGTTTTGCACATGACTCTATTATAACAAAGTGTGTGGCTTGTCCCGCATCTACAACGTATATGAACCTTTCCGCTTTCTCCTCTTGAACTCTCTGCTTGATTGTAGCCATATCTGAAGTGTCATAGGTATACCCTCCATCAGACTTCACAACAGTTAATGGAATATTATCCCGTTTCTCTCCCCACATAATGAGCCTACCTTCATCATCTTCTAAAAGTCCTTTGTCTTTTAACTCTTGAACTACCACTTTCATTCTGCTGTGATAGAAAGATTCACCCCTGTCTATGATTTTGATGTCAAGCCGATCATATATTTTTTGGAATTCTCGACGAGACACTTCACATATCAGCTTCCAAGCAGAGATGTAGTCAGGATGGCCAGACTGCAGCTCAACAACGCAGGCATAAGCCCTCTTTTTAAACACTTCATCCGCATCAAACCGTTTCTTGGACTCTTTGTAGAATGCTTGCAAGTCAGATATGGGTGGAGAATGAGTCTTATAGTCTGGGTACTGATCTTGAAGATGAGCTATCAACATTCCAAACTGTGTACCCCAGTCTCCCAAGTGGTTGATGCGAAGAACATCATGGTTTAGAAATTCCAAAATCTTAGCAATACTATCACCAATTATTGTAGAACGCAAATGACCAACATGCATCTCTTTTGCAATATTTGGAGCAGAGAAGTCAACAATAATTCTCTGCCTCTTCACAGGAGGAGGCTTCACACCAAACCGGAGTATACAGTTCAACACATGTTCAACAAACTTTTTGTTAAGATAAATATTTAGGAAACCCGCTCCCGCTACTTCAATTCTTTCAATAAGTGGGGATGTTGGTGCCTTATTCAAAATGTTATTGGCTACTTCTCTAGGATTTGTTTTAATATTTTTCGCATTAAGCAACTGCGATATGGCCATGGCCGAGTTGCACTGGTAATCGCCGAATTTAGGGTTATTGCCCGATAAAGTTATGGCAATAGGTGGATCTTCTAAATCTGGGTAAGCAGAAGTTATAGCTACTTCAAAGACATTTTTGAGTTCATCCTGAACGCAGATTGTGCCGTCTATTAAACTTATATCAGTAATTGGCGAGGATCGCTTCTTCGGCTCCTTTTTGGCTGACGCACAAGAGCTACTTGAACTTTCAGCTTTGATAGCATTTTCTAAGATAGCTAAGCGATGTTTGAGTTTCTCGTTCTCGGACAACAGTTTATCGAGCTCTGGGTGGCCCATGTAACTGAAGTCTCCAGCTATAATTTTGTCCAGTTCTTCCTCAATAGCCTTAGCCTCCTTCTCAGCTTTGCTGGTCCTTTCCTCCAACTTCCTCTGCTCTTGTTCAGACATTTTGGATTAGATGATCAAGAGTGCCAAATTGTTATGTCCCGGAGTACTATTTCAAAGTAAATATTTTAATTAGTTACGGTTTTTAACAGTAAAATATGTCTCTAATTGCACTTTCATAGGTTATGGACATCACGCCGCGCGGACGATTTTTTTGACTGACATTGACGTTTCCGATGTACGTGTAGAAACACGCACGAACTTTTGGAAGCGTTCCAGTTACTGAAACTGCACTATTTCTTCTCGGAGATCATGCACGTTGCATGCGATAAACTGATTAACTACAAGCTTACATTTATAAGCTTATAAGTTTGGCAAAAACACTAATGTGGAATGCTAATTAAAAAAGGAAGGAAGGAAGTTCCTCGTGTATTTTTTTTTGCTTTATTCTATTCAAACTTGGAGTTATAATTCATCCAAGTATTCAGAAATATTCAAAGTAAATAAATCGTTTTATTAGATATATTAGTACGATGAAATAATGAACGAAAAATCGTTACTATAGCAACCAAGGTCAAACAAACAGCGCCACATTATGCATAATGTTTCAAAAGTGGCAAGTGTGTATGTAGAAATAAAATAATTTGTAAATAAATTGGTTTTTTACTAAAAATAACTTATTCTTTCGTTTATTTACATTTTATATAAAACCAGTTAAAAAAGCAATTGCTTGAAAAATTGAGTTCTACGTATTCGTATGTATTCATTTTTAAAAATGATTAAGTTCGAGATTAAAACTTATCAGTTCATTCAACTACCTGAATAAATTAGTTATCTGCCTAAAACGTACCTACATACTAATGGCTGAAGCATGGCCCACCAGCAGAACGACTTTGAAAAAAAGCATAACGATGGGGATGTACCTTTTTGGTTGGAGGATATTACCAAGTGAGTTTTATGGGGTCTTTTCTATGCATGTTTTTATGCATTTGATTAATGATCTTCGACGACGTGATAGGTAGTAAATGAAAGGCTAATTCTTATCACAAAGCCAAAGGTACTCTTCAATTTCCACTCAAGGTTACTTTACCTTTGAAGCTCTTTAATACTGAGTGTTTTGAATCTTTTTTCGTGGAAATATTTACCTTATTTGATTTAGACGCTACTATAAAGAAGCACGTTTTCAGGGAGATGAAAGAGACCCATATAAAAAATTGCGTTTCTGATTCATCCCCGTCGTTTGAGGAGTCAAAACATAGATTTGGAAATTCTAAATTTGATAGTCACAGGTGAGTTTTGTAGTATCCTATTATATTAATTACTGCTTTAGTTTAATAGAAAATGCTCAAAACGAACGACATGGATTCGTCTTTCCCGACTGTTACCCAGTTTAACGTATTAAAGAAACCCTATATTCTGCATTACGTATCTAGGTATCTATCTATCTATCTATCAGCCGAAAGACGTCCACTGCTGGACAAAGGCCTCCCCCAAGGATTTCCACACCGATCGGTCCTGTGCGGCTCGCATCCAGCGGCTTCCTGCAAACCTTTACCAGGTCGTCGGTCCACCGAGTCGGGGGCCTGCCCACACTGCGCCTTCCGGTGCGCGGTCGCCATTCGAGAACTTTACTGCCCCAACGGCCATCTGTTCTACGAGCTATGTGCCCTGCCCACTGCCACTTAAGTCTAGCGATTCTGAGAGCTATGTCGGTAACTTTAGTTCTCCTACGTATCTCCTCATTTCTGATTCGATCACGTAGGGAAACACCAAGCAAAGCACGCTCCATCGCCCTTTGGGTGACTTTGAGCCTTCTTATAAGGCCCATAGTAAGCGACCATGTCTCGGATCCATATGTCATCACTGGCAACACACACTGGTCAAAGACTTTAGTCTTGAGGGACTGCGGTATTTTGGACGTAAAGATATTGCGAAGCTTCCCGAACGCTGCCCAGCCGAGTTGGATTCGACGATTGATCTCTTTCTCGAAGTTGGACCTACCTAACTGGACTGTTTGTCCCAGGTATACATATTCGTCAACAACTTCGAGTGTAGAGTCTCCAACCTTCAGAGGAGTGGGTGTAACACGGACGTTTGACATGATTTTCGTCTTATCCATGTTCATTTTAAGACCCACTTGTTGGGAGACTCTACTAAGTCCTTCGAGCATTGCGCCTAGGTCTTCCAAGGTCTCAGCCATGATCACGATATCGTCAGCAAATCGAAGGTGAGTGATGTACTCGCCATTGATGTTAATGCCGAGTCCTCTCCAGTCCAGAAGCTTGAAAACGTCTTCCAGTGCAGCGGTGAACAGTTTCGGAGATATAACGTCTCCCTGTCTCACCCCACGCTGCAGCCGGATAGGTTTCGAATTCTGATCCTGGAGGTGGACCGACATGGTGGCGTTTTCATACAAGCACTTCAACACTTCGATGTATCGATAATCAATTTGGCACCGTTGGAGAGACTGCAACACAGCCCAGGTCTCGATCGAATCAAAGGCTTTCTCATAGTCCACAAACGCCAAGCATAGTGGCCGATTATACTCTTCGGTCTTCTGTATAATCTGCCGCAGCGTATGTATGTGGTCTATGGTACTGAAGCCTTTTCGGAAACCGGCTTGTTCGGGAGGCTGGAAGTCGTCAAACCTGCGTGCGAGACGATTCGTAATGACTCTCGAAAACAGCTTGTAGACATGGCTCAGGAGTGAGATGGGTCTGTAATTCTTCAGCAGAGACTTATCACCCTTCTTGAAGAAGAGCACCACCACACTCCTGTGCCATGCTGTAGGCGTTCGTCCCTCGAGCATGACGGAATTAAATAGCTTCTGAAGAGCTATAAGTACCGGTTCTCCACCTGCTTTCAGAAGCTCAGCCGTAATTCCATCATCACCCGGTGCCTTGTTGTTCTTAAGCTGTTTGAGAGCCATTCTAATCTCGCACAGGCTGACGTCTGGGATATCTTCGGTATAGTGTCGGGACAATCTGGCTCTCGGGTCTTCAGCCAGATTGCTGACAGGTAAGCGTGTAGTCATGTATAATTGTCCGTAGAATTTCTCAACCTCTTCCAACAGCTCGGGCTTGGACGACACGACTCTGCCATCCTCGGTCTTCAGCTTTGTCAGTTGGCTTTGACCAGCAGACAGATCTCTTGCGAATACTTTTGACCCTTTATTGCGCTCGATAGCCTCTTTAATACGGTTGGTATTAAATTGGCGTATATCACGGGTCAAGGACTTGGAGATCTGTCTGTTTAGTCGCCGATACTGACAAGCATCTTCAGAGGATTTCAGAATCAGGCTTCGTCTTTCCTCCATGAGCTTGCTGGTGAGGTCCGAGATACGAGATGTTCTTTTTAAACGGCCGGTTTTGAAGGCCTTATTCCCAGCCGTTTGGACAATTTCCATGAACCTGTCGTTATAATTGTCCACATTTTCGCATGCTCCTAGGCATTCGAAGCGGTTGTGCAACTCGAGTTGAAAGCTTTCGGGGTTTTGGAGTTGGATAGGCGCTGGTCGGAGCGTGGACTTCATCAGTCGACATCTTTCTAGCTTTGTTTTTAGATTCAATGTGCCTCTTACCATTCGGTGATCGCTTCCTGTCTTCAGCGAGTTGATCACAGAGACATCATTGAATATTTGCCTTTTTGTCGACAAGATGAAGTCAATCTCATTTTTTACTACGCCACTGGGATGCAGCCATGTCCACTTGCGCTGTTTTGGCTTTTTGAAGAAGGAGTTCATCATGAAGAGGCCCTCCTTCTCCATAAAGCCAGCCAGCAGCTGACCCCGCGCATTCCTCTCTCCGTATCCAAATTTCCCCACTCTCAGCTCGTTGTCCCTTCGTTTGCCTAGTTTCGCGTTGAAGTCCCCCATCACAACGGTGAAATGGGTCCTGGAGCTATGTATGGCTCTGGAGATATCCTCATACATAGCCTCCACCTCTTCGTCGGGGTGTTCCGCGGTCGGCGCATATACCTGTATGACCTTCAGCGAATACCGTTTGGTGATTCTGAGTATAAGGTACGCTACCCTCGTCGAAACACTCTCGACCTGGACCACGTTGTTGACTAGGGACTTGTGGACAATAAACCCGACACCACCCTGGGACAGTTGGTCGCCCTCCCGGAAATAGAGCAGGTTTCCGGACTTAAGGATCATGGTGTCCTCACCCTCTCTTCGGACTTCACATAATCCCACAATATCCCATCGTAACCTGCTCAATTCCTCCTCCAGTTCAGCGAGTCTTTCGTCCGTTCGCAGTGTGCGCGTGTTATAGGTTGCCAGGGCCAAAGGTTTTTGTTTTTGGTAGCCTGGCCTCTGCCGGAGATTCTTCGCACCCCATGCCCCGCCGTTACCGTGACCGCTACCGGAGTCAGGAATAGCGGGGCTGCCGGGGACTAGGGGCCGTTGTTTCGGGTTCCTAATCATATTTGGGGGGTAGTTGCCATAATCGCCACGCTTGGCATGCGGGTTGGCGATCGCAGTGTGGCGTGAGCCAAGATGGTACGCGGGAAAGACGCTGCTGCCCATCCTCCGGTTTATGGATCCCTTAGTCGCCTTTTACGACACCCACGGGAAGAGATGGGGTGGTTCTATTCTAAGGCCACACCACAGGCCATGCCACGTAATACGATACGTGAATGACGAAAGAACTTTAACTAAAAACTTGAACTTTTTACATTTTCTGATTCTTCAGTCAACGAAACTCTCTATTGGCATAACTTTTAGATGATAGATACTTAGTAATTTTTTTCGCGCCAGTTGTAAAAATAACCGCTGTATAACCGTTTTATTTAATTGTTTCTGTGGAATAGCTATAGTTAAGATGCAGTAATCGACAATCGGCTGATGCTTGGCGGTTTAAAACATCATCATCAGCTAAAAGACATTAATTACTATGTACCTAGTGACTATTTGACAATAAGAAGAGTTGCCTTTGGTATTTTGACAGGCTCCAGCGCCGCACTTCCCTAGACACATCGATAGATATCTTGATGAAACCACACGCGCCGTCTATGGCGCACTCAGCGGGCACCCTACGTACGCACGATAAAGGTATATTTACAACCAAATGAAAAGACAAACCTGAAAAGACGTAATTATTATTTCTGTTGTCACACCAGAGGAAGCAGAACCCGATAAATAGGCTATTTTTTAAAAATCCACAAAAGCTACGATAATCTGTTCTCTTATCTCTATGCCGGAACACATCAATGCTAATGTATTATATTAACATTGACGTTTGGCGGCATGACTTGGATAAGATGGTGGTAGCTGTGCCCGACCACCAACCAAATCGAGTCCTACAAAGTTAGACCCCGTCGGAAATCGAACCCGCGACCTTCTGATGTGAGCAAGCGCACTAGCTACTAGACCACGGGGGCGGTTAAACCACGCTTCGCCTCATTATACTGAACAACTTTCTCCACTTTTGGAGAAGCCAAGCCAATTACAAAAATGGATTCTCCGTACAAAATCTTACAAGACCAAACAGCTGATCGGTTAATTTGAAAACGCCAATACTAGTTTTTTAGTGTTAGAACAATATTGATCATTTTCATCAGGTACAAAAGCTCCATTTAATGCCTCTCTACACCAAAGTATTTTGTTACGTCTTGTGTAGTTCCTTTGTGAAAAGTTGGTTATAGTGTCAGGAGTAACATAGCATCTGTCGTACATGTTATTTGGTATGCCGCTTTTCATCGAGTACTTACGAGTACCCTGTTTACTTCATATTAGAAGATATCATCTATTTCAATTTCATTTGAGAGTTAGTAATTAAAACAAACACCCAAGTTCAAAATTCAAAATATTTTTTATTTAAGTAGATGCTGTACGCATACTTTTAGTAAACTATTAGTCCAACTAAACTCCCGTTAAATCCTAGTCTTAAGCCTATTTCTTGGTGTAAGTACTCCATATATGAATTCCCAGGCTATACTCAAAACGGACGCCGGAAACATAACATCCGCAACAGCAACCTGGATTGGGGTGATACTTCGGACGCCTCCAACGACTTCCTGTCAGATCTGCTGCCGCATTTCGTCACACCGAGGCACCGAAGGCCCACCAACGAGATCGATGACGACTTCCATGACGTCATTATGTGCTCCAGTAAGAACGTTTGGTCCTTCACAAGAGGATTATTTGGAATATTCGATTACTAGTTTCATTAACTTTTTTTAACTTGCCCAGTCATGCTCTAATCTAATTTGGTACCATTTTCAGGGCACCAAGAAACTAGGACCAGAAAACATATGTTCTCGAAAGAAGATGTCGCAAAAAATAGCGGTCTTTCCAGAAAATCGTCTGTCAAAACCAATCTTACTAAGAAACAAGCTTCTGTCAGTTCTGTACCGAACAAATACTCTCAGAAGGAGAAGTCGAAGAGTGAATTTGTGATACCGGAATTGCCAGTAGGAAGGTTGCTGGAAATTAAGGTTTATTCCAACTGGGGGGACAAGTATCTAGTTGGTCTAAACGGGATTGAAATGTTCGATGTGGATGGCGAACCTGTTCCGATTGAAAAGGTAGATAAACATTTGTACACTATAAGTAACAAGTATAGGTATAAGTAACGCTTAGCCCTAATTTCATAAGAGATTTAATAAAAGTAAATGCCCATTTCTAGATATGGAGTGACTCAGAAACAGGAGACCATACGAAGCACGGTCGAGCGGAGAATATCGCTGATGGGGTGGTTCGAACTAGAGACGAGCGGCATACGTGGACAACCTCTGTGCCACGAGGAGTTCCCGTGTCACTCAGTATACTGCTGACCGTTAAGACTAAGCTGGCACTGTTAAGGATATGGGTAAACGGATACGAATTTGATAACGATTAGATGAAGTGAACTTTATTCTTTCCAACATAACCAAGATTGGCTCTTTATGAACTTGTTTTTCCAGAACTACAACAAATCGCGCATTTACTCGTCGCGCGGTGTGCGTTTGATTCAAATAAAGTTGGATGACCAGGTCATTTTTCATGGGGAGATCGCGAGGTCCAGTGGAGAGCTGAATGGACCACTTCAGTCTTTTGGTGATGTTAGTATACCTTCGTACGAAAATGATGATAATCTAAGGAGTTGGTCCTTATTCGATTACAAATAAGGATCAAGATAATCACAACGAACCACAATAATTTTCAGACAATCCTTTTCACTAAAGATGTGTCAATCCTCGAAGCAATAATGGCAAACGATAAGAATTTCCAAGCGCTTCTCAAAGACGGGGAACCAAAAGACTCGAATGTTGAGAAGCGCCCGCCCACTGCAAATGACTGCAATCTAACGCTAAGTCCAGTGGATGCGTTGGAGTGCGGTGAGGAGAAAGAGACGAAGTATGTGGCGAAGAAGGTGATGCTGACGCTCATGTCGAATTGGGGGCAGAACAAGCTGATTGGACTTACAGGTTAGATACCTAATCTTAACAAGCTAATGGTAGGTGCTTAATATTACCTACAAAGCAACATTCAACCGGATGGCGTCCTTTTTTTGCCCACCAGGATCGGTAAAGCACTTAATTATATCCCTTTACAAATGTCCATAAGCACCGGTACTCACTTTCCAAAAGGTGGGCGCCGTCGTACTTCTACCACCTTTTACAATACGATTTACACACAATCATTGAACGGAAAGACGTCCAAGACGAATAATGGTTTTAAAGGATTCTTCCTTGGTTTCCATCTGACTGGGACATGCGTACCTACTTATATTTTTGAATTATGTTGCATCTATAGTGTCCTGAAAATCCTGGAATAACTAAAAATAATTTTCAGTGGCTTCTATTCATGAAATTGAGCTATTTTTCCATATGAATCCTATACTCACACCGTATTTTTTTTGAGACTACTCCCCGCACGTAGTAGATAGAGTTAAGGGAGCCACGATGACGGTGGTCGGTGACGGCATTTTTTGTAAAATATAACCCTCTATAAATAAAGATTTATTTAAAAAAAAGTAGATAGAGTTGCGAACCCGTTGGTAAGTATGAGAAGTCAATTACTTTTTGCGATTTGGGGAAGATTTATTCCGTTTCATGAGCCACCACAATTTTTTAAGATATTTCCTTATATTATGATCCCTTATATTAAGGACCCTTTATATTATTATCACTGTCTTCTTCGCCAATTTTCTATGAATCATCCACAATTTCACATCTAATCCATTACATCCAGGCATAGAGCTCCTCTGTCACACCAAGTCCATCCAGCCCCACCGAGCGTACGCGTTCACCACACACATCACCGAGGACCCTGAGGCCGTCACCAGCGGCTTCCTGGAGTGCAAGAGTCTGTTCTCCGGACGCAACATAACGACGGAGTTCGATGATATGTGGTGCACCAATTTTGAGACCAACAAGTTCTGCCATATTGTGATGGAGCTGAGGGAGCCTAGTGAAATTACCAGTGAGTCATATTTTGGGAATTTAAATCAAAACGCTTTTAAACTTGACGCAAAAAAGGATTCGAGTAAGAGTTGAGTACTGTAGCCGAACACTGATTGCAGTATAAAATTGAGTATCGAACGACAGATACGTTATATAAATTAGTGCTGTCCAATTGGCCACTCCCTGTCCCTTTCTAAAATGACCTCGCCCCTTTCCCCCTTGCGGGTAAGATCTAGTAAAAAAGTACAAGCCACGCATTACATACTTACGCGTGAACATACATCATAATTTTATGTACCTAGTAGTAGGCAATTATAACGCGACAGTTTAGTGGAGTATCCGGGGTGTACATAGAACAAACTCAGAGTGTAAAAAATCTGTGGGTCAAGTGCGAGGCTCAACTGATCGAGCCGTTCCGACTTTTTCCCCCTGGCCACCAGCCAGTAGATTTTGTGATATCCACGAATCAGACTATTTGAAAAATGTACTTGTTCAGGCATCCGCATATGGAACTACAACGCTAACATGGAGCTGTCGTACATCGGGGCCAAGCATATCCGCGTCTCGCTCGACGGCGCGCCGCTGCACTACCGCCCGGCGCTGCTCCGCCGGGCGCCCGGGGACACCTGCTACGACTACGTGCATCAGATCGAATTTGCTATCGTCGACGACAGGTACGGATCTTTGTTGTATGGCATAGCTGGCAAACGAGCAGACGGATCACCAGAGGAGTTACAAGTGCGTTACCGGCTGTTCGTTTTGGTGAATGTGAATTGTTTCGTTCATCCAGTTTTATCCACGTCATTTGATCGAAGCTACTTACTACTGTCTTTCTTTTGTCTGTGTCTGTCAAGAAAGTCTTGAAAGCGGATTTTGGTTGAACTACAATTTTATTTATAATGGCAATAGTACCGAACGAAAGTGAAACATTTAGCATTGTTTTCGATTTCAAGGCACACAAACGGACCGTAAGCGCGCCGTTTCGTCTCACCTTGCTAACGCCCCCGATATAAGTTAGGAACTTTGAATTTGTAGTACAAAAACTGACTTTAAATATGTTTAGACTGGAAGACATCAAGGACTCTGACAGCTTTCGCATGGACTGCCTGGTATACGGCAATGGGATGGACATGGGAGCCCCCACCGGCTTCGTTCTCCAGATCAGCATATTCTCCACCTGGGGTGACCCCTACTACGTGGGCCTTACCGGAGTGGAGCTGTATGATCAGCACGGGAACCTCATACCGCTTACTGAAACTAGTGAGTATGGCTTCAAAAAGTGTTTTTTTTTTATTTGTAGGATTTTTTAAAAGCTGTCCAGTTTTTTTTATCTGGATTTCATTTTTCTTTAACTTCCATTAAATGTTGACAACTTAACACAGAATGTTATGATATAATGTATTTTCAGCAAAGGAAATCGTGACCATATTTGAAAATCTTTTAATTTGTTGTGCTATGTTAAATCCAGGCACGTTAAGCCGTTGGTGCCGCTTACTAGCGCTAAATGGTAGTCGTCAAGCCACGTCGGAGGCCATAAGGCCTATAAAGGCGACTGGAAAAGTTCTGATACTGGGGTTGGCCACTAGCCCTACAACCTTCATCAATTCGGACTTGGCCCCCGGGTGTGGAGTGTGTTCTAGCCTTCCCGATGTATGGGAAGAGACTCGTGCCCCTGCACTGGGGACGATTTGGGTTGTTAACAATGGTTAAATCCATTTGAGTGTCGAAAGGGAAACAGACGGGTAGTATTCGAAAAAATATAATGTGGCTTCTAGTCCTGACACTGAATAATTTTCTCTAAGGAACCAATTCTGCCCATTGATGGTGCCACCAGCATCACTTTGATAGCTTATATCTCGGAAACGTGATACTTAAGGAAGTTTTTGTCTATACAATTTTTGTTTACATAATATATGTAAGCTGTCAGCTGTCAGCTGTCAGCTATCGAATCATGCAAGTTTCATGCGTGGCTATTTTGAAAAAAAAAAAACAAATGCGGACAGTAAGTAGGCCAGCCTTCCTACTACGGAAATCTTCGCTCTTTGGTCCGCAATTTACTTTTAATTAGAATGTCACTATGTACTGACGCGCGTCACGCGTGTTGCGCAGACGTGTGCGCGCAGCCGGCCAGCGTGAACGCGCTGGACGCGCGCGCGCACGACCCGCGCACGCCGGACAAGCTGGTGGACGGCCACACCGCGCACGCGCGCGACGCCGCGCACTCCTGGCTCGCGCCCGTGCTGCCGCGCACGCTCAACAGGTGCGGATTGGACAATTTGTTAAACAAAAGAGGAGCCTTTTAGCTTTTTATCTTCCGTGGAACCGAGGCATGGTCGCTTTCTAAGGCTCAAGGTCCCCCGAAAGGCGATGGAGCGTACTATGCTCGGAGTTTACCTACGTAATCATATCACACGTACTATTTTATCCTAAGATCTTACGTGATACCGAACGATACGGAAGTCCTTGGAGGCCTTTGTGTAGCAGTGGATGTCGTTTGGCTTTCGATTTTAATCTTTTCCATGTACTATGACAATACTAGCGAGTAAGTAATGTCTCCAAACTAGTATAGAATGTCCTAATTACGTGAACGTATTCCAGGGTATTCTTTGTGTTCGACATCCCCGTTTCGGTGTACGGTATGAAGATATGGAACTATGGTAAAACTCCGACCAGAGGGGTGAAGGAATTTGGGGTGAGTACGGTGCCGACATTCTCTGCTACCTAGTCATAGTCACTGAACCATTAGAATTTAAATAATGTCGCTTTGTAGGTTTTAATGGACGACCTGCTGATTTACAATGGAACCCTGGACTGTGCCAAAAACGATGAAGCTTTACAACCGCAATGGATATGTTTGCAGAACGTTGACTTGGACAACTTGTCGCCTAGGTATCTATTATCTTTTTGTCACGAAATGAGTTATTCATCTATCCATTGCTTTTTTAACGTTATAAATTGAATGTCAAACTGCTCACGGCAATACACTTTGTAGCAATTCTGAAGATTGAGCCCACGATTAAGAATTTCAAGAATTTCAAGAATTTGTTATGCAAAATTTGTATGAAATTAAAATCGCAGACTAAATTTTAACTGTGGCTTCTAATCATGTTCGTAATGTTCGTAGTTCTAATCAATCGGAGCAATAAAAATGGTGGACTTTCCATGAAAAGCTGGCTACTCAGCTCATCGATTTGTATGAAGAGTCCGATTTTTTTCCTACGATTGACCGTGTGTGATTTGTCCCGGATATTATTATTATTATTAATTGGTTCTTTAGAGAAAGTTGTTCAGTTTCATGAGCAGAAACCACGGTTAAAATTTGGTCCGCGATTTCAACCCGGTAGTTGACTGCTAGTCATTTGAGTTACTTTTTATGAAATGTCAAAAACGAAACTTTGTTCGTAAAATGTTTGAAATTTTGTATGATGACGTCATTGTTCAAAGTAGTGGCTTGCGCACTAATTACGATTTTTTTGTGAATTAAAAATTGAATATGTAATGAAAATTCAAGCGAATATATTTTTCTGCAGTTTCAATAAAAGTCTATTTTGTGAACAATATTTCTTATTTTATTTTTGATGCAGACAACTCGCGGATTTCACCTAGTATTCTAGTATTCTTACCTAGTCTCTTTACATAATACAGCTAATCCTAATTTAGGGCTAGATTACAGCTTGTAATTTTCCCCCAAGACATTATGTTGGAACTTGGAGCTGCTAATACGTTATCCTCTTTCTTACAGTCCATCAAACTGCTAATACACAATCTTTTCCTTGCAGTCCATCAGACGCGAGCAACCGGACCACGACGAGCGGCTCCCACCAGAGCGCCGACCCGAGCGCGCGGCCGCGGACCAGCGTGCACAGCGGACACAGCGGACACGCAGGACCGCCCGGCAAGCACCGCCAGTGAACCGTAGTACATGTAGGACCGAACCATCATCTCCGATACTTCTATGTGGATTCACACCCAGTTGTCTTGAATCGATGTACACACCGAATCATAGTCTCCGATACTTTTATTACAATGTCGCACATCTAGAATTACAAAAACGTAACTGTCAAAAATTCCATATTTGAGCTGACAATGCCACAAGATTCCAAAAGAGTCAAAGGGATATAGTTTTAAAAATACAAAAATAGCTAAATTTTATTCGTGTTTTACAATAAGCTTCATAAAAACATTAGTAATCTTTCAAACTGCTGTCCTGTAAAGTTCGCAAAATGACAGTTGCGTCTTTGTAATTCTAGATGTGCGTATGTGGATTCAATTTCACACTTGGTTGTCTTGAATCTATGTACATACCGAACCATGATCTCCGTTACTTCTATATGGATTCTCACTTAAACGTCTTACTGCGATCTTCACAATTAAGATAACAAGGCTACGTGCCGCAGTCTAGTAGGTAGATTAGCAGTCCTGTTACTGCACTGAGAAGTATGAAAATTATTATTTGCAGTTCATAAAAATGTCCCGTCATCATTTATTATACACTGGTTGACTAAAAAATCGACTCAAGATTTGTTGCTCCACCAGTGTATAATGAAAAAATAACTCAGTCTACATAATTGACCACGCTGAATACGTTAAAAACAACCGACTTACCCTTTCAAACAAAAAAAGAATTTTTGAAATCGGTTCAGGCGTCTTCGAGTAATCGGTGAACATACATAGAAAAAAAAAAAAAAAAAAAAAAAGATTCCGACGAATTGAGAACCTCCTCCTTTTTTTGAAGTCGGTTGAAAACTGCTAAACACTAAGAGCAAAAAACTAGAAAACCATCAAACTAAAATCATAAACAGTAAACACACAGTTTTTGAACTTTTGGTTTAGTTTTATTTAGCTAGATTGAGTTAATTTTCCAAAAGTCGTGCATGAAACTTTGAGTCGATTTTTTTGTTCATGAGTATATTTATAGCCTTTGAGCATGTGCTCTTATAAGAGAGAAGGCCGCAAAGTATATGGAAGGAAACTCCATATTCTTATGAGGGCAGTGTGTGTCTAGTGGTTCCCACAGTAAACTGTGTCTGCGTGTATAGGGGGAAGCTATTATCAAAACTGTGAAATTAACAATAAGTTTTTTTTTATACAGGATGTAACAGAAGTGTGTGACAATACTTCAAGGTTGACTTTTACCCATCAAACTGAACAACTTTTGTTCCACAACTTTGTTGAAATCGCAAAAAATTTTTTGGACTTTTCATACAAACTTGGTTCGCCAGCTGATCGATTTGTATGAAAAGTCCAAAAAAAATTTTGCGATTTCAACAAAGTTGTAGAACAAAAGTTGTTCAGTTTGATGGGTAAAAGCTAACCTTGAAGTATTGTCACACACTTCTGTTACACCCTGTATATACCGGGTGATTATAAAATGTCTGGCAATATTTTAACTACGGTTTCTACTCATCAAACTGAACAACTTTCCCCAAGAAAAATATGGTCAAAGAGCAAAACAAAATTTGGACTTCCCATACAAAGTTTATCAACCAGCTGACGGATTTGTATGAAGAGTCCAAAAATTTTTTGGCTTTTTGAGTATGAGTTTCTTGGGGAAAGTTGTTCAGTTTGATGAGTAGTAGCCACAGTTAAAATATTGCCAGACATTTTATAATCACCCGGTATATTCCAATGAGACGTCATTTGTTGTTCAGGTTTATTTTTATTCACTGACAAGTGTCAAAGTGGTAGATGTACAATGGAAACAAAAACTGATTATGATCGCTCTTGATCTGCTGCCTTTTTATGGAAAGTCATAAAAAAGCTTTTGCTCCGATTGTATAGGGTTCCTTGGGGAAAGTTGTTTAGTTTCCCGAGTAGAACCTACTACAGAACTGTCACGTGATGTTAGTACATGTCACAATCTTGTGTCGTGACTCGTGACCTCTCTATTAACTGGTAGACACAAATATCAGCATTTTCATGAATCAAAAAGTATCAGTATCAGATTGACGTAGTATGTAAACTTTTGAATAGTTATTACATTACAAAAATACGCCGAATATAGTTTTTTTTATTCCATTCAGTGTTCACTTCTCACACATACATAGTTATTTGTATTTAAGTGTATATTTAAATAAATGTTATTTGTGATAAAAAAGACGTACCTAAAGTAGGATATTATAAAATATTTTAACTTGATTTTTTATCCATACATCCATACTTTTTATTCGAAACCATTTATTTCACATTCACATCATCCGAAGATAGATTTTAAGTTGACTTTTAAATTAACAAAACTGTATTCTAATCGCTGCTCTGTTTAATTGAACTTTAGGTTTGATTATTGTGAATTTATTTATTATTTATTTAATCTACTAGACGCATTATTTATTTATATTGTACTTGTCGAAAAATATGTTAAAATCATTATAAACGTGACCTGTCCATAAGTGCTTGTAGATACTGAGTCTGCATAAAATAGTGCTTTTGATTTAATAAATTGTTGTGAAATACCAATGTTTTAGTCTTTAGAATTTTATACTGGAAATAAACGTCGAATTTTGTAATACTGTTGTTTTATACTTAGAATATGAAGTACTCTTTCGAGAAAACGAAATTAAATACATTTTTTCTTTTCTTGACATTCAACACCGCCGTAGTCTTATACTGCACTTGAAGGATCCGTGATTTGAAGAACAAGTGAGACTCACTGATGTCATTGTAGAATCTAATCTGGTTTTATTCAACTATTTATATTAGACATTTCGCAACATTAATTACCGTCATAAAAAATATTTTCCTAATAGAACTATGTTAAACTAGATTGCATACAAAACTAATTCAGTGGGTCAGGATCCATATAACGCGGTTGCACAATTTTTTATTAAAATCACACATTTACGATCTATTTGCGCGGGAGCCGCTCTATGACCTTATGCCCTGCAGTGTTCAGGCAAGGTAACCCATAGCAATTTGAATCTCCTAAGATCCACTATCCACTTAAGGGTAGGCACATACATATTTTGGCCTATTTACGATTATGCTCTTCCCATAACTCGGGAAGGTTAGGCAATACTCGAAGAGACCCGTGCTCCTGCAGTGAGGACGTTATGGGTTGTTAACTAACGATTATGCTAAGCCAGGGTGTCCACTCAAAATTCCAAAAATACTTCCCTGACTTTCCCTGACCATTTTGTAAAAATTCCCTGACCTTTATAATCCGTTTTAGGATGTTGGATGTTTTTGAAGGATTTTGTTTGACTGCTGGTTTGTTTTTTATTTTCATCTGGAGACGGCGTAAAAATGTTTCGCAATCTGCCATAACTGACTTCACAGCAGCTAAACGTGCTTTTAACAAAGGGATTCTCATTGAATCTCTTTATTTTTTTTATTGTGGTTTTCTGGGACCGTGTCATCTATTACAAATTGGCTCAGCCTGTAAAAAAAAGGTGCTCTTTCAAAGCCAAGGATCATTTTCCAACCGTCTCACTGAGGTAAATTTCTGTGCTGTGGAAATGAAGAGCCTCCAAAGATAGCAGTGTAAAGAGCTCAACGTGCTGGACTGTCTTATCCGTCTCGCGCATCCCCCTCACACCACGCTTGGTGTCTGCGTGGACACTGAGCAAGGTTTGGTTGTGTGTGATAGCTCGCACATAGATTTCAATACATCCTATACTGCCGTCCATCGTGTATGTAGACCACAGACTGCAGTACTGAGTAGTTTTCGCGCTCTTCTATTCCCAAATGCCATGTGCCAACATCCTGGAAAGTTGCAAATGTTCAACCAGTCTCCAGAAAGAGGGATAGAACTGACCCGTCGAATTACAGGCAAATAGCTATTATTTCTCTGCTTTCAAAGGTGATAGAATGTGTATAATCAATACATAGCTCCCAGCATATCTAGAAGAGCAAGACCTTATCAATAACCGCCAACACGGGTTTCGTCATGGCCGGTCATTGCCAAGCCATTGAAAGTCGAGCCTCCTGCATTGGTAGTCAGCCTGGATATACCTAAGGCGTTCGACAGGGTCTGGAATAAGGCACTTCTATCGAAATTTCCAGCATACGGCCTACCCGTGGGATTGTGCAATTGGATCGACAGCTTTCTGTGTAACAGGAGCATTAAAGTCCTTTACGACGGCTGGTCCTTTGACACTAAACACATTAATGCTGGTGTCCCGCAAGGTTCTGTACTCTCGCCAATTCTATTCCTTCTGCATACGAATGACCTACGTAGTCATCGGACGAAAATACGCGGTATTCAATGCTATGCGGATGACGCGCAGTACACAGGTCGAGCTACAGTCCATGGGCCGACGTGAAGAGTCATGCCAGGATTGTGTCTGAAGTCGAAGACTCTCTGGAGCAAGTCTCTGAATGAGTGTAGACCAAACTTAGTCCACTTTAATTCCACGAAGACGCAAGTCTGCGCGTTCACCGACAAATTCCGTTCAACGGTGGCGCCTCAGGAACAAAACTTGCTGTTGCTACGAGTGTCAAGATTCTAGGTGTCGTCATTTCTAGCAACGTCCAATTCCGAGATCACCTCGAGGCCAAGGTTACCCTTGCAGCGAAAAAACCTGGAATTCTCAATAGAGCATACTTCAGACCCAGACTGCGATTGCAGCTATACAAAGCTCAAGTGAGGCCTCAGAGTAGAGTACTGCTCATATCTCTGGGCAGGAGCACCCCAGTATCAGCTGAAACCCCTCGACTCCACCCTGCGACGCGCGATCAGAATTGTCGAGGACCCAGAGCTCATAAGCGGTCTAGAACCCCACAGTTTTTGGAGAGACTTCAGCTCTCTCTGAAATTTCTATCTTCCACTGATAAAACGGCATGAGTTCTGAGAAACTGTTCGAGATGATGTCTACGGCAGTTTTATTACCGCACCACTCGCCATTGGAGTGGCATTCATCCCCTCCAGGCACCAGCTAAAGAAAATTTTGTCTCGAACCTTAAGGTTTACCTTAAGGTAACCGTAAGGTGTCATAGGTGCTTCTTACCTAGAATCCTCAAGCTGTGGAATGCGAAGTAAATCACTAATAACTTAAAAATATGGTTCCTAAGTCTGGGTTAAATATCAGCAAAGACAAGGAGATATCAGATTAGGGCATGGATGTTTCTCTCGCTAATGATCATTGGGAAAAACTCAAATATCCCTGACTTTTCCAGGTTGGCAGGTCATTTCCCTGACTTTCACTGACCACCAAAAGCTTCCCTGACTTTTCCTTCCCTGACTTTTCCAGAAAGTGGACACCCTTTAAGCAGTCAACAGTTCACTGAAACACACATGTAATTCAACTTAATTTTATTGTTAAATCAACTATAACAAATCACAGTTTGTTTGAATGCATTGCACCACTACACACTAGATATAATATCATTTAGTGACTTTCTAATCAACTTTAGATGGATAATTTGTCTAACTACAGTTAAGTAACAACCATAAGTCAGAAGTCTGTTTTAGTTGAGTTTTTTTTGTTTGAATGAAAGCGTTCTGCTCTCTTTCTAACTTAGAAGCTCGCGCTTGGAGTAAAAGGGAAAGATATTACTTTGACTTTTTTATTCTGCATTTAAGAAGTAAACTTTGGATCATAGCGAGGAAAAGCGAACGAGATAACTATCTCAAATTAATAAAATCTATATCAAACTATAAAACAATAGAAATGTATGGCATCGGTTTAACATTTAGTCAATATTTTGTACCCCATTTGACGATATGACGACAATCGCAAGGAAACCCACGTCATTACAAATTTATACTTATTTATGCGTATTATTATATACGTTATATATTTTACTCGCGGCAGTAACAATACAATTAAGGCGTATTCCTTTCTTATATAAACTTCAGTCTATCACGTCTAGATTGTGTGTCTTATATTTAAAACTGCTTATAACAGTTTGTAAGACTTCCCACATTCCAAATAAGATGTTTTCGTGTCATTTTACAGTATTTGA
This sequence comes from Coleophora deauratella, assembly GCA_958295455.1. Taxonomy (NCBI): domain Eukaryota; kingdom Metazoa; phylum Arthropoda; class Insecta; order Lepidoptera; family Coleophoridae; genus Coleophora; species Coleophora deauratella. Next base: position 4,634,047 of record OY282406.1, read on the forward strand.
ACAGAATTTTTATATAAAACTTGCTGTTATAATAAAAGTATATGGATACGAAAAGACTCATTTTAAAATCTAGTGAAAAATAATTTTACTTTTATTCTGCAAAATGCCAGATTTGATTTTAGTCTGTTTATCCTATTTTCTTGCTTCTACTTTCTTGCTTTTTATGACACGTCATGAGAACAGTTCGTCAGTACATAATTTCCACGTACTTTTACGCTTACACATTTGAAAGACACACAACCGCCCTCCATTTTCCACCAACCCCCGAACCCATTACAGTACAAAAGAACGTTTCGTATAAAAGCAGTTACACTAACAGTATTAGCTGAAGAAGTAGATCGACTGTAGTACGCTGTTGAGGTCAAAGTCGCCTTTCCCCGGGACTTTCTTGAGGATGTTGTTCACTCGCTTCTTGTTTGAAGCGCCCGCAGTGCCGTCTTCCAGCTCACTGCAGAAGATAAATAATATGAATACTGGTGATTTGAAATTTACCTTTTCAAACCAATGCTCATAGATTCTTCTTGTTCAAATCAAATCGATGTTGACAAGGATTTATTTTCTTATATGGCTAAAGATTAAACAACAACTGAAAACGACTGCTAAAACTTGAAATCCACTGCACAATTTTTCTTAATCCATTGCTTAAACTTTTCCAGCTAACTGCGGACCTAATTATACAGGCTTATAAGTATGGAGCGAAAAGAAATCTTAATATAATCGAAATAGTTTAAAAATGAGAATACATTACCTGTTGTGATAGCTGTATCTCTTCACTAGAAAATCTGATAAGTCGTCTAGGATGGGCTGCGAGTGTAGCGCCACGAATTGTTCTCTGCATATCTGTAAATAAAGTCAACAAATATACTATTCCTCTTTTACAAATGAGAATTTAATAATAATGCAGAAAAAACGCGTTCTACGAAAATGCCCAAGTGAAGTTGATAATGGGTAGACTGTTTGCCATCTGAGTAACTTATTTTTATCAAACTTTAAAAAGGACATGTTTTTCTATAAATGTGTGAAATAATGTATTTCTTTGTTTCTGCTAAGACGTTATAATTTAATACAGTAGTTTCCATACCTGATATGAAAATGTAAATAAAAAACTGCACATGTTATGAAAACACAAGCTAGTTAGTTTTTCTGTTATTTCAATAAAATTTTTATTAAGTGCAAATTATTGCTAAATAACTTTTACTTGCAGTCATCAACCCTAATCTACGCGTGGTTAAAGTTAGTTCATTAGTCTGACGACAGATGGCTGGTGGCATACCTGGTTGCGTGCAGAAGCAGTCGTGGACGGAGATGAAGGTCAGCCCGGCGGCCTGGCAGTGCAGCCCCGTCAACATCATGTGGGACGAGTCCAGAGTTGTGGGACGAGTCCAGAGTGGATAAGTTAGTTCACCGTATGTGGCGACAGATGGCGTACCTGGTTCATGCTGGGCACCGTGCAGGGGTGCGTCCAGAAGCAGTCGTGGACGGAGATGAAGGTCAGCCCAGCTGCCTGGCAGTGCAGCCCCGTCAACATCATGTGGGACGAGTCTAAAGAGTGGATGAAGTTCGGTGGAAACGCGTTGCGTTGCTTCATTGTGCAGGGGCGTCTGTGTAAAAACATGTCTCTGGTTAAAATCACATTAGAGGCGTTTTGGGATGAGATTTTTTTAAAGGATTGAATTTTCATTCTTCCTTTGAGATAATTTGGGACTTGATTAGATTTTTTAAACGACTGACATGTTATTGTAGCGCATGTGCATTGGAGGTTTGGTATAAAGAGCCTTCCGTTCTTCTCCAATTAACAGGGTAAGTGATTGCAAAATTTCGTCAAGATTGGTTGAGACGTCAAGAGGGAACACATTTTTGTATAGCCTGCCTGTATATTTTTAGAGCTAGTAAGTACTTAATATTCAAACCTGTCCCTCTTATGTGGGATACGGCTTAATGTTTAATAGACAGAATCAGTGGCGGGGAAACTCGAGTGGTTATCGAGCGATTTGTAACATATCGACGGGGGAAAAGCTATTAGAAAAGGTTATTTTAGCCACATTTTTTTTAAGTCCAAGATCGTTTTACGATATAAATTACAAATAATAAATAATTTATACAAATAAGTATGATGTGTAATAATAGTGATGATGATTTCTAAGTAATCATAATACGATCTCCAGAACTACACCTGCTTCCCCCGGAGCGACGATATGAAACTTCTTTGTCCAGAACATTTCAAACAATGTCGTCGTCGGCGGCGGCGGCAGGGGCTCCACAGTACTCCACACCGGCCTGCGCTAGTGTAGCTAGTCGCGTATGGCGGTGGGGGGGGGGGGGGGCTACATGTCACATGTCACTCACTGGTGGTGGTCGAGCGGCGGGCGGCAGGCGGGCGCGGGCGCGGCGCGGCGGTGGTAGGGCTGCACCACCGGCAGCCCCAGCGGCGTCACCCACTCCACGCTCTCGCCGCACACGCCCGATATCAGCCTGCGCATACAACATCGCTTGCTCACTGCTATCGCACTCAGGTGGAATCGAGCACTTATTAAACCTTGAAATTGGGGTTCTTCTGACACTGGGGTTCGCCACTAGCCCCAGAACCTCCCCATTGATCGCCGTGTGTGGAGTATGGCCTAATCTTCCTGTTGTATGGGAAGAGACTCGTGCACATGCAGTGGGAACAATATGGGTTGTTATTATTAGAACCGATCAACAAAAAAAGGTAAAGAAACTTATTAGGCAATTAACGTTTTCATATGTCAATTCCCTAGTAATTTACTTTTTTGGATTGAAATAAGGTATACCCTACTTTAATAATAAAAAAGCAGTAGTGTCAAAAGTACATTTCACAATGTAGGACACAGTTTAACATTATAAATATAATATTGACAGAAGAAATATTGCTTTTTAACAGGTCAGACAGTGTATAATGAAATGATTGTGTAAATAGTTGTTATTTCATCTAAATACATCAGATTCACCAGATCGACTGATAATCTGGTGAGCAATCCGGCTGACCTAATAAAGTAGGTACAGTGAGTGTCACTCACTTGGCGCAGTCGGTGAACCAGTCCTGGATCTGCTTGGTGGAGGTGAACATCTCTCGCAGGGAGTCGAACGTGCGCGCCGTCAGGTACTGCGAGCACGCCCACACGTGCTCCTTGGGGAACTCCGATATGTCTGCAAATATAAAAGTGGCTTAATATTTTTATAGAAAATTTATGTGATGATTAAATGAAATTAGTGAACAATAACTTTAGGGTATGCATTTTTTAAATCGTTTCTTACACGAATTGTTCAGCTAGTCAACTTTTTATAGGATGTATTTTTTTGGGATAGTTGACAAGTAACATGATCGGAAGATTCACTTAGGTTTTTAAGTTATTCTGTGGACATAGGCGAGAACTATGATAGGCTAAAAAAAGATTATTAAAAAATGGATAAAGCATCTTCTTTAAAAACAGTCATTTAAGAACTTAGGAGGATGTCAAAAATCGAATCAGTGGGTCAGAAAGTGGACCCTGGCTCAGGCAGCTATAAAATAGGAAGTAGACAAAGAATATCTATTAATGGGCTTTATAGACTCAGGGCCTTAGGTTAGGACCTTATTCGTACAGAAAGAGTTCTCGAGTGGCGACCACCCACCGGAAGACGTAGCGTAAACAGGTCTCCCACTCGGTAGGCCGATGACCTAGTGAAGGTTGCGGGAAGCTACTGGATGCGGGCAGCGCAGGACCGGTTCGTGTGAAAATCCTTGGGGGAAGCCTTTGTCCAGCAGTGGACGTCTTTTGACTGATGATGATGACACAGACTGACCTTTCAACTGCTTAGCGATCTGCAACCGGGCCCCGAACCGCGTGACGCCGTACACGGTGGTCATCACGGTCTGCTTGATCACCTTGCGGCGGACGAAGTTTTCCAGAACCATCGCCGCGGACACGCCGGCCGCCGCGTCGCGTTTGCGCATCTCTTCCACCTGTTTATAAACATAATTAATTATAATACAATAAATAATCGTCGTCAACAACTGAACCACGACCGATTCAGCGGGGCTGGTATAATGAGACCTGGGGCGCTCACCAAGACTTACTTACCTGCCACGCTTACCAGCCAAAATTATGCAGTGTTAGAGCATACAAGCTTCTGTAGCGAGTGGTAGTCTCTGTAATCTGTAATCTGTATGAGCGGGACAGGACATGCGGGGCGCTCACCAACACGGCGACGGCGCTGTACACGTCCTGCGGGCGGCGCGCGGGCGCCAGGTTGACGGCGGCGGCGCCCCCCGCGTCCCCGCCCAGCGCCGCGTAGTGCTGCAGCCCGTTGCACGAGCCGTCCTGGTGCACCGGGAACCCGCTCAGGTACTCTGCGAACACAGCAAAGAATTAAATAAATAATAATATTTTTCAATATAAACGAAATTGATGAAAGTGAGATTGGCTGTTGAAAAAATCTAAGAGGGAAGGCAGTGGTGGTAGCGGTGGTGTCTGGTTACGGGAGAGAGGTTATCAGTGAAGATAAAAGTGAAATTGGTTGTTATTTAATAAAAAATAAATTGGCTGTTGATAGATAAAAGTGCAATGGGCTGTTGATAGATAAAAGTGAAATTTGCTGTTGTTACATAAAAGTGAATTGACTGTTTTAAGATCAAAGTAAAATTGGTTGCTGTTAGATAAAAATGGAATTGGCTGTCATAAGATTAAAGTGAAATTGGCTGTTTTTAGACAAAAGCCAAATTGACAGTTGTTAGATCACATAACTATAAGTACCCTATTTGAGGACATAACCCTCTGGTTTGTCTCTACAAACCTTCATGGTTGGGCGAGCGGACCGCATTAGCGATCTCCATGCAGCAAGCCAGCGTCTGCCACGGCTCCTCCGACTGCTGCCACCAGCGAGCGCCGTCCAGCGGCCGGTCGGCCGAGTCCAGAATCTGGTCCATTATCTTGTCTGCGTATTCTAGTCTGTTGGGTTAAATGTTTACTTGCTTTAGCAATGTAATAAAAAGCTTTACTGCTTATAATTTTACCTTAGCAATGTAATGGTGTCGATTCGATTTTTATGATTATACTTATTTGACAGGACTAAACTTAATTTAAGTGTTTTTTCTTTTTCTCTCTGTATCGAAAACACAAGTATAGGATGCTTAAATTAAGGTTAGTCCTGTCAAATAAGTTTGGTCGTAAACGCCGAATCGTCACCAATGTCGTGTACTTTTAGCTTTGCTGCTTGTTAATCAATATAAACAAAATATCAGACGTCTTTCCCGAAATTCCGATGCTTCTAAAATAACACTCAATCCGAAGAAAATGTTTAAAAGACCAGTGGTAACTGCTGTACTTTCAAAACTTTGTATTTGAATTACATAAGGCGTATTGAATTAGAAGTTGCGATATAATACTGGGGCTTCTTATCATCATAATGAACAAGTTTGGTTGTACGACATTACAGCAATCACAAAAATGTCTTTTCTTACTAATTACTCAACTATTTCGACAATTTTGTAAATCGTGTATAACTCAGAGGTGGTGGCGTGATTGTGTGATCGGGCGCTAAGAGTGTGTTCAGCTTAGCATAAACTATTCACACGTAACCACATTTTGTAGCTACCATGTGGTGTGTTTGTGGCACGTGTAACACGTTTTGTTGCTGTAATGTGGTGTGATTTTGGTACGTGTGATCGGGCGCTAACAGCGTGTTTAGCGTGTCATAAGAGTATCGTACCTCTCATCCACCGTGCTCTTCTTCATTGCACCAGTGAGGTTAACAGCGTGCAGCTTGAGCCAGCGGAGCCCGTCCGGTCCCAGCGGGCGCTTGCTGGCGAACAGCAGCAGCGCCCGCGCCGTGTCCGCGCCCAGCTGCGACAGGTGCGGCGGGCACGCGTACACGCGCCCGCGGAAGTCCATGTTGTGCGGCAGCCAGAACGTCGCGTTTCTGGACGACGTTACAATTTTGATAATTGCGCGAAGAAGATGGAATGATTTTTTTATAACTTTTTTTTAGTATCTTGATAATATGTTACTTTTCTGCATTAGGGTTTTATACAGGGTGTAAGGAACAGGTTTCCGAAAACTTTAAGGGCTTGCTCAGTAGACGAAACTGAACAACTTTCCACAAAAAAAAAACCACAAAAATTATAAACTTGATTGGACAGTTTGTATGGAGAAGTAGATTTTTTTTTCGATTCCTGAAAAAAAAAACTTGTGGAAAGTTGTTCAGTTTCGTCTACTGAGCAAGCCCATAAAGTGTTCGGAAACCTGTCCCTTACACCCTGTATATTAGGCTGTTATGCATGTGTAAGGTAGCAATGCCAACTGAGAGGCATTTTGGGGCCCTTTTATTGTTATGCCTGGCACACGTAAGCGAGACGTTTTGGAAACGCAGCACGCATGCGGGCCTGGACGGCGTGCGGGCACAAATCCGTATGATAATAAAAGCGCCCTAAATCACCAATTGACATTTCAGGTTTCTGACCCCCAATTTTTAGTTGTTTGAATAGTTAGATATTTCTACGAAATAACTACTTTTTTCTCCGTTAGGCTGTATAGAATATGAAAGCCTTTCCATCAGATTAAGATTGACCACTATTTAAAAAAAAATGTCACCCACTTAGCATAGACATCTCACGTTCATATTAACGATAAAAACCTAACGATGAAAAAAAAATATGTACTTAATTAATTAAAAAAATGGAAATATGTGGTTATTTTATTATCGCCTTGTTTACACATAAACATTTTGTATCAAAAATTTTAAACATCTCTAATAATAACAATAACACAATACAATAACAAAACGAACTCACCTGTAATGGTTGGCCAGAGACAACTTGTACAGAGCGTCGCACCAAAGAGAATGCATTTCCGCCTTCGCCCGGCTAATGGCGGCCCGGCGGCGGAACGCGCGCGCCGCTTCGCTGCCGCTCGTGTTGTTGTTTATTGGCAGCTGGGAGGGGTCGAGGGATGAAGCGGGAGGGGGGATGTCGAGGTTTTTGTCGCCGCCATTTCTGTCGGGGAATATAAATCATATAATGATGTACCTATATAATCTGCTATTCTCAAATTGTCTAATCTAATCGCTGGAGCATCATTTCACAGAAGACGTATATTACTGAACCATGTATATGGATGCAGCAACTTTCTGCAAGCCTTTGACCATCAGTCCATTTGGCTGCCGGATTTCACTGGCAATCGGTTATCGGTTCTGTTAGCTGTAAGCGATATTCTGTATAGCCTGCAAGTTGCCCACTCTTATATTAATCTTTTTCAATAGAATAAGCTATGGTCGCTGGCAAGTCCGGTCACCACACCTACTTGGTCCTCATCAGTGGAGTAGAACCTCAGCTGACCGGAGTGTAATTTTACCTGACCAGAATGTAACACCCCAGCAGAGGGATTTTATGGCCAGCTAGTCCTGGGTCATCATGGGGCGCTGATTACCTTTTTTTTAAAGATGGTAAAAGGATGGCGACCCACCTGCTGGAAAGTGGCATCCGCCGCCTATGACACCAGAAGGTTTATCATATGAGTGTCTTGCCGATCTGTAATTACACTGGCTATCTCGCGTCAACGCGTTGCTTGGCGACAGGTATAGAGCGAGCAGTGTTACTCACTTAGTCGGACCTTGCATAATAAGGTCCTTCCCCTGGTATCATTACCTGAACACCTGCAGCTGCAGGTCGAGGATGCGCTCGTTGACGCGCCACGGCACCTCCGCGAGCTGGTTGAGGCTGTCCAGCACCGGGTGCAGCTGCTGGGGGGGAGCTTCCTCCAGCCGCTTCCACTGGTTCATCACGTAGAACGGCATCCTGGAAGGGACACAGTTTTAGAAATTGAAAGATGACTGTATGAAAAATAAATTATGAAGTTGGATAATTCACTAAACTGATCATGCAATAACATTTTGAAAACCTTATTAATTTTGTTTTTCATCCCATCTTTATTTTTTTTTAAAAAGTTACAAAATTTGTCGCTCAATGACGCCGAAAAACTATGACGAACTATAGGCTCTAGTAGCTGTAGCGGCGCGGGCGGCAGATTGACCTGATGAATGGCGTAGGCGTGAGTAGATACGCGCCGCGCTTGCCTCGGCCCAGGGCAGCGGCTGCGCGGCGGCGGGCAGCAGCTTCTTCCTGCGTACGACCGTACCTCGCAGCCCTAGACAAGCACCGTTAAAGACACCGCTGCCACACTACAAGCAGACTCACCTGATAAGCGGCGTGGGAGTGAGCAGATAGGCGCCGCGCTTGGCCTCGGCCCAGGGCAGCGGCGGCGCGGCGGTAGGCAGCAGCGCGGCGCGCATGCGCAGCTTGGCCCGCGCGCCGCCCGCGCACAGCCGCGCCAGCGCCGGGTGCGGCTTCAGCTCCAGCCGCACCAGCCGCCCCCACGGCCGGTGCACCTTGTACACCGCCGGCAGCTTCTTCCTGCGCACCGGTGATACACTTCATTATCTCACACCATGTACAGTACTGCAAACAAGGCACGTCGGTAATCTTCGTTCGTGCAGACAATAACAAACTATCGACGGAAACACCCGAAACGATCAAGCCACGGTGATAGGTTTCTGACAGCTAAAGATTTAATTGAATCAGGTGGGAAAGCAATCAACCAATAGCGGCAGATTTTAGTAACGTGCAATGGCGAGTGACAATGAAGCTACTTGACTGATCCATCCATCCCGCGTAATTAAAATTGTCTACTACGCATATAGCTCAATGGGATGTATTTAGAAATAATAGACGCTGGTTTCCGATAACTAGTTTATTTTTAGCAAGAAGAAAAAACAAAGTCAAAAAGACAGTATCAAAAGATAAAAGAACATAAAAGGTAAAAAAATATATCAAAAAGGGTAGATTTCAAATAAAAAAGGTGCAATTCTGCACAGCGCAGGTACAAGCCTTTTAAAATGTGTATTGCTGTACTCGCGTCAGCATCTCACACCTTGTACCTTATTTAAGATTTAAGATCTAATCGAACCGAGGCGACCGCGCCGCATGGTAAAAATAGTTTCTTATCTTCAAGAAATATTTTTTTCAATGGAAAGAATGAGTTTCTTGAATCAACCCTCAAGAATGTCATTTTTTATTGTGAGAGTCGAAACTTTCGTTATAAAAATATTATTTCTGCAGTAAGAAATTAATCCAAGACATAAGAATCTGTTGGCGCAAAATAATTTCTAACTCTTTTTTTTTCAGTGCGAAAGAATCAAATTTTCTTATGGTATCGATTTGATGCGTTCGGCGCGAATATGGGGGGGGGGGGGTCAGGACAGTTTCATAGCAACCATCCAAACTCCGAATGTGGTCTGCATTAGGCACAAATAAGATCCAACTCGATAGAGTGACTCAGTAAAATACCAAACAAAAGCTACTTCGAATAACTTTGGAACAGGTCGAGAAATGTATTACCACTAAGAATAAACATTAGTTTGCTCTTAGCTTCTTTGTCAGTTATACCGGATATAACTAAATTAGTATAGGACCCGTTAGCCGTGGTTTTTATTAATCAAATTGTACTGAATATTTTTTGTTCTATAACTGTGCTGAAATTGCAATAAAATTTTTCTTAAATTGAAACAAAATCAGCGATACTATCAGCCATTTGTCACAACAACAGTGTTGAGTTTTGTCCGTAAATGCCCGTATATGTTACAGTAATACACATTTAATAAGGCTTGCCGATGTACCTGCGCAGTAGACAATATTTTAATTACGCGGGAAATTGATGGACCAATCAAGTAGCTATGAAGCTACTCACCGTCACCAGAGAGAGAGATTTTCGGAACGTGTAATGTCACCCGTCATTTGTTATATGGGCCTCGTCGCCTGAAATAAATGAAATAATAATAATAATTACACGTTCCGAAAATCTCTGCCGCTATTGGTTGATTTATTTCGCGCCTGATTCAATGAAATTGTCAGCTGTCAGATAGCTGTCACCGTGCGTTGATAGTTTCGGGTGTTTCCGTCGATAGTTTGTTCTTGTCTGCGCGAACGAAGATAACCGACGCGCCTTATTTTTTCTGTACTACTGTACTACTATTGATTGATTAATTGTTAGACTCTTTTTAGTATAGTGAACACACAAAAAATTATAATAATATACTATTAATACTCACTGCTTCGCTTTCGGCTTGAACATGTTCACATCAATCTTGACATCGTTAATAATGATGTTGTACAGGAACTTGCCGATGTTCTGTCGGGTTTCCATCGGCCACGGCGCTTCTTCCATATCCTGGCGCAAATATAAAGCAAACCAGTAAAAATGCCCTTTGCCAGTTAACGTAGATCTAACTCAGAAAACTTACCTATTAAACTTATTACCGCTAGGCCGTACTCTTTCGATATTAAAACTTCCGTGCCGAGGTTTTCTCCATAAATTGGATTATTATTATTTCAAATATTATAAGATAAAAATAAATCAAATAGTTTATTGAAGAAAAATACAAGCTTAAATCTCCACACCAGGCAAAGCATGCATCGTGGAGGCCGAAAACATATCAAGTTTGACTTTGTATTTTATGTTTTGTTTTTATGTTTATACACATTATTTCCTTATTATACATACAATATTTGTATTTTTTGTACATTTTGTTTGTGTCAATAATGTTTTAGCTTCTATACTTGGCGTGTAACACGGGGGCCAATACCGAATTGGTCACAGAGTCACAAAAAAACTAAAGAAAACGTGAATTTGAATTCATATCGCATGGAGTACAGGGCACAAAAGTAGCCAGGGACTAATGGACAAAGAGCTACAGCCTATTTAAAAAAAGGTAACCAGGCTTACCAGGCTAGCACCATCCCGATGCTCATGGACCAACGTCTGCCACACCTGGCGGCTATTCAACGGCGCGGCGCCCCCCTGCGCCGGCGCACGCGTCACGTACCACTCGCAGTACTTCTCGTACAGCTGCGTGATCTTGTCGAGGACGCCGTTGCGGCGGTACTGCTCGATTTGATACCTGGGTGGGCGCAGTAGGACATGTACACATAGATGAAATACAACAGATATTTACACAAACTTAATACCTATGGATGTGTGTATCGTAAAACGGTTTATAGCAAAAAGTTGTAAAGTTGACAAACGAAAGGACAGTAAAGGTCTCCCTGTTGGCCATAGAGGAAGTCTTAAACTATCCTGTCTAATCCTAAGTTTTAAACTTTTATTTAATTTCGAATATATTAATAACAAAATCTGAATATCTGGACAGACAGACGGACGGGACAGTCTGTACTAACTTGTGGAACACTTGCGTGCCGAGATCCCGCTGCAGCAACTTTAGCGTGGGACTGTAAGTCTCACTGCCGTCCACTAGTTTGCTGATCTCACCCATTATCAGTTCCACAAACTGATCCACCTGGGAAGAAGGAAAATTATCAGCCTGTTATGGTTCAATTGGTACTCTTTACGTTGTTATGGCATGCAGATTGCGTCGGCACAGTTAGTCTCATAAAAATGAAAACATTTTATTCGAAGTATGTAGCAGTTTTCACTCTTCGAAGGTCATTCTTTTGTCTACATAATACGAGGTTTCTACCACTCGGAACCCGTATACCCGTCGTTTGGAGAAGTGTTTGCAGAGTGAGAAGAAACAACGGGTCCAAAGAAACTCCCTCCAACATATTTTTTCAAAAAAGTTTTTATATTCAATTAAGAGTTTACCGAAAAGGTTAAAATAACATTTTTGAAGTGCCGGAGCGCAGCACGTCGCTTGGTGCAGGTTCAGAGCGAGCGGGAGTAAAAATACCTTACCAATAGAAATGCTAGTCGTTTTATAAGCCCAAGCTAACAAAACTGAGAAAAAATTCTTTTGGTGTTCAAAAACTCACCTCTAAGACTTTAAGGTAGGGATACAGCGTTATGGCAGACTGTGACGCGTTGCTCTGCGATTTCAACGTGCCGAGATTGCGCATAAACGCCTCTTTTATCACGGCGCGCCACTCTTTTTCTGTCTCTTCTAGTTTTTGTTTCTGTTATGACGAAAACAATATAACTATAATATCCATTTGTTGAAACTAAGTAATGTTTATAGCTCATAAATCTTTATTTTATGTTGTTTTAACATGTCTGTTGAGCAGATAACTTTATATTTTAGTCGCCTCCGTGGTCTAGTAGCGAGTGCGCCCGCTTCATATCAGGAGGTTGCGAGTTCGATTCCGATGGTCCAATTTTGAAGGACTCTGTTTGGTTGGCCGCAAAGCATTTTCTGAGTCTGCCTGGCTACCAACATCTTATCTTAGTCTTGTCGCCAAACATAAATATTTGTTGAACTGATATGTTCTGGCATGGAGATAAGATAGCCAGTTAGTTCCTCATGACGTCGGGGAATCTTAGTAAACCCGCTTCCATATCATAATAATCATAATCATAATCATTTTATTGGTAAAGAAATTTTACACGTCATTTTACAATTTTCATATGAATGTCAAAAATAATAAAATAAAAATACAATTTGGTTGGTTGCCGGGACTTGTACCGAGCACACGTCTGCTGAGTTATTTTTTTAATTATTTCCGTTTTAGAGTAGTCTCAACGTTATTTTTGTGATGGGAAAATAGCTGTGAAACCAATTCAGTGATAAGCGGTCATAAGAAGAGGATTAACTCGGGAGACAGCTCCGTTTTCCGAGTTCCAGCAACAAACCACCACGTGGAGCGTCTTTAAGTGCCCATCACCCTTAGGGCCGCGTCTTTCACTTGACATTGGCGTTTCGCCATTTTTTTTTATTGAAGATTCTCCCATTTTTCACTTGACATTGGCAAAATCACGCTCGTTATGAGAAGTGGAATGCCAAATAGAAAAATAGAATAGAAATACAATTAAGTAAACATTATACAATTTACATTAAATGTCAAAATAATGAAATTAAAAATACAATGATATAAAAAATAATGCAATTTACATATTGAATGAATGTCAAAATAATAATCAAATACAGTGAATAAATAGAAATAAAATACTAATTACGCGATGTCTTACTAAAGTAACAGAATGATTAAACTAAGATACAATAAAATAAAATAAAAATTATACACATCAGTGTAATTTTAAGAATTATAAAATTCTTGAATATTATAAAAAGTGTGCTCGATAAGCCAGCGGCATCTTCGGCATCCTCATCACTACCCATGTTAGATAATGCAAAAAGCTTACCAATAATGGATAAATACGATAAATAGCTCATTATTTTAATCATTATTACTTAAATGACAAATATACTCACGTAAAGTTTAACATTCGGCGAGCTGTCATCCTTAACGTCTATATTCGCTACTTCGATATTGCCCTGTATCTCTAATTCCAACTGCTTTTTCCCTCTCTCTATAATCTCCTCTAGGGTCAACAGTCCTTCTGCCGGGGATTGCAGCAAGCCTTGTCTATTGTCAACTTTCGATACTTTAAGGTTCTCCAGTAAAGGGCAGTCGTAGTCCATAGGCGGTGGGGTGTAGTGAGGCTCGAAATAGGGCGATATTCGGCGAACTGCTTTGAGGACTATTTCACGCTGGTCATATTGAAACTTTGATTTGTCTAGTATGTCGTTTAGTGTGAAACCCTAGAGCAAAGGATAGAAATGTTAAGATAAATACGAACTCGATAAAGGGGCTAAAAACAATTTGAATGAAACAGGTTTAAGGTAACAGATAATGTTTAGCTGTGTTCATAACGTTTTTCAACAATGAAGAAAATAAAATGATTGCCCACCAGTATAAAAAAAATAATGTCTCAAAACCATCTCCAACCAAGAGCTACAAAAAGGTAATGCAGTCACCATAAATTGAGATTTCATGCTATAATCCATTATACTAAATGTCCACACTGTGATTAGTTCTATATTTTTTCAATTTTGGGTTGCTGAGCCAAGGAAGTAAGATAGTAATAAGAATATCATGATATATCTTACTTTTTCTTGCAGCTGTCGTTCGTAGAAGTTGAGCAACGTCCTTTTATCGTCCATGTGGGACCTCTCAATGCACTCAAATACAGCTGCGAACGTCTGCGGGCTCGGCTCGATACCGTCTTCACACATGAATGAAAGCAGCTCTTTCACGTTTTCCAGGTTTCCCTAAAATACATTATACAATATTTTATAGAAGTCTTAGGGTATTCGTAGTTGTGGTCCGTAAAAGTTATTTATTTATACAGGGTGTCCAAAAAGTGAAGGATAATCTTCTTAAAAGATTTAGTCTATGCAACGGAGACTTAAAATATCACGCAGCTGCAAGAAGAAATAGACAGAGCTGCAGAACAAATTTCAAGAGAAGGATACGTCCGCCGTAATAAAGTCCTTTGTAAAAAGATGTAGAGCATGCATAAGGGCTAATGGCGGGAATTTTGAACATTTATTATAAAAAAAAAATATTTTTTATCCATACTGTCTTTTGTTTTTATCCATTGTATCCTGGCGTAGCGTGGCAGTTCGTTATTCAAATGAACAAACCAACCAAAGTCTTGCTTAGTTACTTTATGTCGATAGAATTTTAGTATAGCAAAACTCCAAAAATTCGACCTATTCGAAAAAGTTTTTGTAAAAAATTTGCAAAACTTATTTTTTTACAGGATTTGCCAGCACTTTAAGAAATAATTTACCATTGTGTTTAATGAATTATGTATTCACGAATATTAAAAAAAAAAATCAGGACTTAAAAATGTCATAATTTGTAGGAATGGCATGCATTAAACTGAAGAAGGTCAATTTTTTTGAAAAAAAAAACTAAAAATACCGATATCACAAAAATGGTGGAACTTTTACTAGAAAAAAATTTTGATATGTAGTAGGAAATGATTCGACCAATCCCGCAGGTGAAGAATTATCCTTCACTTTTTGGACACCCTGTATATCGTAAATGTGGAACCGGTTCATGTAATGAGAAAATTCTTTTATTTTTGACTGACTCGGTAGCTAAGTGGTTAGCGATCCTGACCTCTGATCCGAGAGTCGTGGGTTCGATCCCCACACAGGGCAAACTTTTCTGTGATGAGCAGGATTGTTTGCTCTGAGTCTGGGTGTATAATATCTATATATGTATGTATTTAAAAGTATATGTGTATGTATATCAGTCACTGGTTCCCAAGATACAGGTAATCCTAGTTTGGGGCCAGATGACCGTGTCTGATTTGTCCCAAATATTATTATTATTTAAAAAAGGGCAACACCACGAATCAGTTTTTGATGTTCAGCGCGCCCTAAGTACTATCGGCCTACGGCCTACGTATGTGAGCAAACTTTACTTGCCGGATGAGTAGTTAGATTCTTAATGGAATTCCAAATTCCGAATGAACCAAACAACCACTGTTAACTTGGTAGAAACGAAGCAAAAAGCTCATATGATTAAAGACTGTGGTTTAACGGTCAAGTAATATGTTACCAGCCAGTTTTGTCTCAGAATTTTTTTTTTGTTTTACTGATTGTTAATAAGGTCATAGATAAAGTTCAGCTTTTTATAATTTATCATGTCATTTTTCTTAATGTTTGTATCATCAGTATTATGTTGTCATAATCAGTATTTATAAAATTGATTGTGTTACCTCTTTAGCATATCCGTGTAACAGGGTATTGTATATTTTGACTTCCCTCACTTTTGGGTAGTCGGAGCTCCTGTTGCCTCTCTGTCTGTAATACTGTAGAACTTGGCGACCCTGTAAGAAACATCACAATTAGTCACTGTACATCTGATCAATTGATTTCATAAAAGCAGCTGATAAGTTTAATTTTGTATGTACAAAAACTATGACTTGCTCTTCACATTATTTGGAAACATGCATGTTAGATTCGGATCCTCTGTCAATAAGCATTTTTGTGATCTGTCCCTGAATTTCATCATTATCAGTGGGAAAGTGTAGGCCAGTAGTAATAATAATTTAATGGGAAGAAATAAAAGAGTGTGTGAAGCATCTACTTAAATAAAAAAACATTGAGTTTGTTTAAACACAGGGTTTCGAAATTAACCCGCTTAGCTTGGACACTGTTAGCGAGCCCTTCCCACTTGGGTCGTAGTTAAGTAAGAGAGCTGTAAATATTAATTTTAAACTAGGATGCGTCACAGCAGTCATATTTATAATAGCAGTTTTCTATATTTGGTTGTCTAGAGGAATACTAAAGAATAGTATGTGAAAAATACTGCATGATATGTACAACAAACTATATCACAGAGAGGGATGGGGAGGGATGGAGGGTGAAACTTGGCAATAAATGAGTCGTTATATGAGTATTTTTCCTCATAATTATCCTATCCCTATAAAACTATTATAATAAGTAATCTAACTGGACTAAAACCAATGTTTATTTACAAGTTTAGCGGTTACAAACTTGACAAATAAGAGGGAGTAAAATTTGTCGCGGTACATTGACAAGTGTATAAGTGGGTCACATGAAGAAATGCTTTTGACAGATAAGGGATATACTGTGCATTTTTTATTTTTGTAAGGAGGCAAAAGGCTGACGACCCACCAGGTGGAAAGAGCTACAGTCGCCTATGAGCAATTCGAATATTCCTCTAGATGGCCAAATATAGAAAATGCTATAATTTATGGCAGTCGTCCTGCCTCTTGCGCTACATCTAAACATCATCATAAGGCAGTGTTGGGTACCTCACTGCTCATGCCGAGCGCAGTCAGCAGCGCGAGGTGGGCCCGCAGCAGCCGGCTCAGAGCCTCCGTCTTGCCGCGCCGCTCTATGTCCCGCATCTCCTCCTTCATGCTTAGCTCCTGGCGGGCGCGACGCTTCTCTCGCTTCTCTTTGTTCTTCTGTCTTATTGCTTGTTTTCTGGAAGAAAAGAATCAATTTACATTTCCGAATACTTTGCCTCTATAAATAACTAATAATATCCTAAATAATTGAGGTCGGTCGTTGTGTGAAAAGTGTAGTTTGATCACAATATGAGAAGTAGCCCATGTACCGATGTGAGAGTGCTATGGATTTTTGTGATTAGATTTGACTTTTGTTTAGAACTGAAAGGTCTTCTATCTATCCTGAATAATAATGGGGTAGTTAACTGCTACTCGGAATATAACACTTTTTAAATGTCAAAAAGTATATTTTTTTCAAAAAATGTTTGAAATAGCAAACTAGGACAACATAATTTTGTAGTGTCATTTCTATACCCAATGATATTTTATAAATTAAAAAAAATGCACATGTAAGCTAGTTTTTCTACTGTTTCATGAAAAAAGTCATTCAAGTAAAAATATGTCATAATTACTTAATTGTTGATGCAGTAACCCTATTTCACTACTAGAGTAGATAAGTAAATAAAAGTGCTTACGCCTTTTTAATCTTCAATGTTTTTAGTTCTGGTGCTGACTCTGTTGGGTCAAAAGATACATCCTCTGTAACTTCACCATGCAATGATGGGTCATCTAACAACTCATCCAATGCAGGATGTGGTATGCCTTGGGTTCTGAAAAGTTGTTTGTACATCAATAAAACTCTCTAAGATTACAGAATAAAATAAAACAAAAATTGATAATAATCATTTAAAAAATCACTCACTGTAAACTAGTAATATGTGACATAAGCTCTTGGTCATAACTATCTAATTGGTTCTCAATAAAAAGCTCTTTGAATACTGCATGTGGGCTCTTTGGCAGTGGTGGAGTTTTAAGGCTCTCTAGTTTGGAATCTATTTCAGGAGGTACAAAGTCAAAGTCAATCTCTTGGGTCACTCCTTCGCCAATAGCAAACCGGAGCTCCTGCAGCCGCTGGTCACACAACGTAGCCTTCCTGAAGTTGTAATAACTCTCCTTCACCATGTCTATAAACTCTTTTGTTTTAAATCTATCTTCAATATTAGGAATTGAGTGATTTGTGTAGAGCAAAGCCCTTTTGTTATCTTCTAAATTTATTCCACTTGAACTTTTCAATGAAGATTTCTTCAATATTTTCTCTTTTACACTCTGAAGCAGTTCTTGATCAACGTCTTTGATCACTGGCTTCTTTGTGCTTTTGGTTGTTAGCTGGTGAAGCTGCCCGAGGGACACGGGACTAGAAGCCAACTTTGACAGGTGATCTGCTCGCAGTTTACTTATTGAGACCTTCATCTCTTTCATTGCTTGTTCACTTACTGCAATATGAAGTTGGATTATTAAAATAACTATACAAAGTTTGATTACATTTGTAAACAAACAATAATAATTCAAAATATTGCACAAACCTTCTAACAACTCGCCGAACTTTTTGTAGTTCTTATGTTTAGACTTCGTTTTTGAAGATTTAACTGCGCTAGCCGTTTTCGTGGACTGATATCTTAAGAGAAACAGGTTTCCTGGAACCAATTTGAAAAGTTACGCAATTTAATAGGCAGGTTATATTTTGAAAACCTCGAGCATTGTACCAAATATTTTTATTCTATGAGAGAAAAAATCATCGTAAATATTATATCTATCGTACTAACCTACATTCGGGTGACCCAGAAGAAGTTTTCGACAAAAGGCACATTTCAAATCCGGGTTGGTATTCCTTAGCGTGTGATTTGAAGGCGATATACTGGGAAAACTACTTTGGCATAAATTTTTCGTTACTAGAAGCCGATGCATTATAAATCGATCAAATTCAAATATCCCGAACACTTATTAAAAACATGCCGAAAATTGGAAAACCACGTGAAATAACTCGCGAAACCAAAATAAATCTGTGACAGCTGACGACCGAATGAATGAAATTGTGTAAGTGAATGAATGAGCCACAATCTATGGCCACAATCGTCTTTAAATTCGGATACACTGCCAAAAGCAGCTTTTTTTTGTTGTCGATAGTGCTTTCTCGTTTTATCACACAACTTTACCACGTAATTTTGTCTCTTTTTTTTCTTTTCTTATGTTGGCTACTCTGATTGTCAAAACAATCATCAATGATCATCAGCATACAATGAAAAAGTGTTTTCATTTCATATGTTTCTTATCGGAATTCAGTGAATTTTGGATAAAAATATAGTGTAAATAGTTAATTTTAAATGAATAAGTTATTAGTATAGTAATATCCGTATAGGTTTAATGAATATCATGGAAGAAGTTCCATTTGTTTGTAAGTTGTTTTGGAGTTTATTGATGACTGATTAGCTTTCCTTGTACATAAATGGCGAAATTATTTTTTTCTATTTAATTTAGGGAATTATGAATTCAATAAGAGACTCCTGCAGATGCGCTACGAGCACGACTGGTTGTTCAAGAAGAAAAAACAGCCTTGGGCGTAAGTACAAACAGCACACCATTGGCATAATTCAAGCAAAACATTATACATACACATATTGTATACTATTGTTTGTAGGTACATAGGATTATAACAGCATAGATATATCCCTAAGTGCACTCTACATCTTTAGTCAATTAGGAAGTCGTTCCAAAATCAAGGTAGGGTAAGGTAGAATTTAACTCGGAAAAATGAAAGAGTTGTAGCTATTTTGAGAAAGAGAATCTGTACCCTATAATTATTGACAAAAAATTAATTTTAATGTGCTGAATTGACTTGATTTTGCTATCTAGTCGGTTCTAAAAATAGCTATTTGTCAATACAGAAAAACGAGGCATAGAATTGTTTTCAGAGACTAATTTAATAACTTCAGAAAGATAAATGGAAGTTTTTATTATAGTTTTTTAATAAAAAAATACAATGTTATTATTTGTTGTAAATTTTTGCCAATTACTCGCCATCTATAAAAGGTGCTTAATAGTCAGTAGACCTTAATATTTGATTATTCTTATTATTTTATTTATAATTTTATTAAATACAGTGCATGAGCAACCAACTAGAACTTAGAGTTTTGCACATGTTTAATGGTTTTGTAAACATATTCTTCCTACTGTTATAAACATAAAATAAGAATACAGTATACACAAACTTTTTTTTTTTTTTTTGGTTATTATAATAAAGCAACACATTCTTTAATTAGCCTAAATATTTTGACGTATTGCAGGGATTTCTATAAAATTCTTCTTGCAAATGGTTTTCCACAAAACATGTCTATCAGCAGTATGAGGAAGAGATATGGATACATGTATGAGGTAAATTTGATATTGTAATTATTTATGTTTATTTTCCCAGTGCAATCTTCCTCTGTGTTATATACCGTACTAATAGATCAGTTGAGTTATACTTAGTATGGAAAGTGCATATGTTTTCAGCTATTTTAGTAGGAGGAATATAAAATAAAATTGCAGTGCAAATGTTCCAATATACAATAATTTATATGTCCAAATACCTGCATGGTTAATCAGTGAGGTAAGATTAAGGCGTGGGGCAACACAGATGAGACGAAAAGTGTGTACACAGCACCTCTTTGATATACTTTAGTACTTATGCAAATATACAGAAGCAACGGGGCGAAGATGTGACGCTTCGCCATACTGTATAGTCAATATGTATAGCATTTATCTTAAAAATCAGTTTTTCAATTTTCAGACCTATAAAATAGCAAAGAAAACCAGGAATAAAGAATGGAAATATTATAAATTATTTGAAAAAATATATGGAAAAGTGAATGTATTGGATAAATATGCAGATTGTAAGTACTTTTTGTAACTCAACTTAAAACTTTTTCATTTAGGTATATAAAAACAATATAGCATAAAAAAATTACACATAAGTACTTGCATTTCAATCTTTTTGGTACAAACTATTTTTTACCAGGGCCTGATGAATGGCGGCTGAAATTAATTACCTGCATACATGAAGCTAAAGCTATGGACGTTGACATCCATAATATGTGGAGGTAAATAAAAAAGTAGCTACACATTAGTGGGTGGATTCCCTGACATACAATTTAGTCCCACCTATCAACACCTATTCCTTAAATCTATGACTAAACAGATATAACATATCTTTACAAGTTAATACAGACAGTAACACCTGTCAACATACATTCCTTAAATCTATGATTAAACATATATCCTTTATCATTACAAGTTGACACAGATACTTAAACTTTTACACCTTCATCTTCAACTGACATTGTGCTGCTCTGAATATAACAAAGCCCTCACCATAAACTGTGAATGTTACCAGGACAGTAGAGACCGCAATGAGGAGTCAGGAGTTGCCTCTCAGCTGCTGCATACACGACATGAAGGGCCTGTGGCATCACCTGAGAATGACATTTAGTGTGAGTTCAAAACAAATACAATAATGAACCGTAACACTTCTGTGTTCTACCTTTTTCTTAATTATTTTTTTACCCTCAATTGGAAAGCTCTTGGCATCTTCTCACCTGATGGTAAGTGATGATGATGCCGAAGATGGAAGCGGGCTTAGCAAGATTCCCCAACGCAGTGGGGAACTGGCTATCTTATCTTCATGCCGGAACACATCAATGCTGTTAACATTGATGTTTGGAGGCAAGACTTAGATAAGATGGTGGTAGCTAGCCAGGCGGGCTCAGAAAATGTCCTACCACCAACCAAACCGAGTCCACAAAGTTGGACCTCGCGACCTCCTGATATGAAGCGAGCGGCAAGCCACTACGCTACGGAGGCGGTAAATACTACACAATGTGGCAAAATTACAGGGTTTTCCATAGTCGTTACCTTGTTTATTTTAAAGGACTTTAATTTATTTTCATATAGAGGCTGAAATTTAACCTTACTTTCCTCAAGGAGCTCAGCAATGGAAGCAAAGAAAATTACTCCATACAAAGTTGTTTAATCAAGATTTTTTGTCTCGGTTGTATAGGTTCCTTCCTTGGGCAAAGTTGTTCAGTTTCATGAGTAGAGGTTACAGAAAACGGGGACTAAATGATGTTTTGTTCCTATTTTATTTTATTTGATTTATTTCTTTTCAGTAGGAAATATAGCTCAAAATATAAACTACATGTACAAAAAAACCGCATGCGCATCTCATGGAATTCAGGACATACAAATCTTTTTTTATTTTTGTCAGGGTTGTCACATGACTTCTTTTTGATTTACCGATATTTACAATGTGTTTCATTATGATAAAACAGTTGCATTTAATTTATTTATTTACAATATTATTATTATATTACAATATTTACAATAGTATATACAATATTTATATTAATATTTTACAATTTTTACTTATATTATTGTTTACAATATATTAATATAGGGTCTTAAAAAAGGTACTAACTATATTTAAACTGGAGGTTTTACTCATGAAACTGAACAACTTTCCGCAAGGGACCCTGGGGAATTCGCAAAAAAAAATTTGAACTCCATACAACGTTGGCCAATCAGCTGATCGACTTGTGTGAAGGGTCCAAAAATTTTGTGCTATTTGACCATGGGTCTCTTGGGGAAAGTTGTTCAGTTTCATGAGCAGAACCTCCAGTAAAAATATAGTTGGTACCTTTGTTAAGATCTTATATGTATATTACAATATTTACATTATTGATCATACCTATTAACATTTATTAGTATACAATATTAATTTATTTTAAATATTTATTTTTATTATATACAATCTCATCTGATAAAAAGCGACGACGTGGACGAAGCTGATGTGAATTTAGTCATCTTCTGTCTCTAATGTTAATTTATTTACATCATCGTCTTCTGTTTCTTCATCATCTGTTTCTGACATGGTATTTTCTGTAGTGACACATTTTAACAGACCTGATGCAGCTGCAGGCAAAGGTACCTTTTTCAGCTTTTTTGTCTTTTACGCAAATCAAGCATTGAAATTAATGGATCTGACAAACATCCGAAAAACATAACCCTCCTTCTGCAGTCAAGTAAAGAGACCGGAGCCACGATAACAGGTAAAAATTAATGTAAATGTAAATTAAAGTTACATACCGGTATAATTCTGGGGGATGGTTGGTGTGGTGACAACCCTAGGTCGTCAAATATCGGTATTACATTTAAATTCATTTTACCACGAGATTCCATGAGATGCGCATCCGGTTTTTTTTGTACGGGTAGTTTATGTTTTGGGCTATATTTCCTATTGAAAAGAAAATGCGGAAACATTGGAATTTCGAAGAAAAAATAAATTAAAAAAAAAACGTTTTTTAAATTTTGTCGTAAATACACACTTTAGAAATTTGGAAATGAGTTTGAAATTTAAAGTTTGAATTCCTCTAAATATCTAGAAAATAAATCAAAGTATAGCGCGTACCATTTTTTAATTTAAAAAAAATCGATTTATGGCTATTAGAAAAAGCCAATTTTCAATAGTTTATTGCACCGTAACTAAGCGGAATTGAAACACGGGAGTTACTCTTGCATTTTTAATGCTTAACTCTTTCCAATTATGTAAAAAAAGGGGGACGTCCGATTTGACGCTCTGGGGCAACACTGTGCACTTGTAAAATAGGATAAAATAACTGTTATGTTTCAGCGTAAACATCGCATCAAGTTGAAAAAAGGTTTGGAGTGCGAGTGGCCTTTATACGAACCCATGATGGATTACTACAAGAGGTTCGATCCCAAATACTTGGACAGCCTGGAGACGGAGACGGCCACTGAGTGCATTAAGCGGGAGAGGAGGCTGAAGTACAAGTGCAAGACCAGGGGCACTGGCGACAAGCGGGACGAAGAGGGGGACAGCTTCCATTGTAAGTATGAGTGGAGGATATTAAAGAAATATGTTTCAGACTATACTGTTATGTAAAGGATTAGGTACTCTAACTAAGAAGAATTCGAAATTATATAGCCAACATTTCTTTTTATTAATCTTTCTTATTTATCTTTATCTATCTACAGGTGTAACAAAAAATTCGTGTAGGGCCCGTTAACTGGGGATTCTGTTATCACTTTGAACAACTCAAAGTGATGACAGAATCCCCAGTTACGGGCGCTACACGAATTTTTGTTCTACGACATTGCTGAAATTGCAAAAAGAAATTGGGTTATTCCTGTCTGTCCCCACGAGCCTGTCCCCGAGCGGGGACAGGCTGAACTTTTCGTTTAGTTTGTCCTCAAATGCTTATTTGGGGACAAACAGGAACCTTTCTAACAAGTTGATTACCTGTTTGTCAGTTTCTGTATGGAGAGTCCAAATATTTTTTTTGCCTTTTGAGCAAAGGTGTGTATAATAAAAGATGTGACTGAACTCCCCAGTCAAGTTTATTTTTTTATTGTTTACCTGTGACTGTATCAGCTAAATCCATAATGCTGATCAACGATAGTTTGCTGTATCCTACGTTTGAATATTATGCGCTTATAACCGTACATGTGTACTTTACAGGGACCAAAGATATAACAGAATCATTTATACAAATCCGACTTCAAAACGACTGGATGTTCAATGCTAGAAAATGGGCATGGAAGTAAGAATACACAATGTATTAAATTAACTTTTTATGATAATTGCAGTATTTCAATAAATCTACAATAAAACATTTTATTTGTTAGCACCTTCCGACTGAAGATGATCGAAGAGTACGGGTTCCCGAAAACTTTAACAAGCAGAGAGATTAGTAGGAAGTGGGCGTCTACATATTCAGTAAGTATTTATTTTTTAACCGACATTTCTCTCTAGATAAAAGAAGATGGAAAAACTCATTATATTTTAATTATTTGGAATAACTCTGTCACATTTATTACACCCATTGGACGCCTTATTAAAACCCATCCATCAGCTATGTTTTTGGTTGTGAGTATATTTTATATTTCTAATACCATTTGAATGCCATTCAGGAGTTCCAAAAGGCGAAAGCGACCAACAACAAGTCGTGGGTGTACTACAACCTGTTTGAGCTGTACCTCGGCGAGGGAAACCTCAGTTTGAACCCGATCATCAACTGTGAGTTTTCCTAATATTTTTTCGGATTCCCATACTAAATCTGAATAGTGGATCAAGAATTTATATGGGAAACTGAAAAAAAATGGAGGTCGGATTTTTTCAAAATTTTTCCTGTATTCTGTATTTGATTCTGAGTAATCCCTTAAAATTTCAAATGCACTTTTTAACATTCTGTATTTAAGTAAGGTTTCAGATCTTCACTGTAAACTTGCATGTGAACAAATAAATGTTAACATTACCGATTCATTATTATTTCAACAGGGCAAGAACAATGGGTACAAAACCTAATAAGCGCGAGAACTGAGTTAGAGCCGCTATTCAGGTTCGCGTATAAAGATGAAACCAATGCTTGGAGGTGCGTATATCTTATTAAATGTTTCCTAATTTTTTTATCTGTTATTGCTAAGAACCTTTCACTCTCGTTTTTCGTTTTAATGTTCACAGGGAAGTCGAGAAAAGGCTGCGAAGTATGGGCTTGCCATTGGATCACAGTTTGTTAGACCTGCCTGAGATATGGTCATTTTTATTGAGAACATTTAGGGTAAGAAAATGTCAAAACCTTATTATTTCCTAAGTTTTTAAGATTTTGAAACATAACAATTTGGTTGAAAAAACAAAGTTCCAACCAACTTTTATAGGTATACCACGTTCACTAACGTAATGAAACAATCTGAAAAGGCAAAACATAAAGTACTTACCAACGTATATAAAAACCCGTCTGCATGTAATGTATCTTATGCATGTAATGTTATTATATGGGGATCAAGACAAGCGAAGCGATACCTCGCATTTCGCTGTTTTTACTACAGGCGGTAACAATAAAATACAGGGTGAGTTTAAATTAGTTCTTGATACGAAAGGGTATGCATGTGCTCATGATAACGAACAACTTTCCCTAAGGAACCCATAGTCAAATCGCAAAAAAAATTTTGGAGTCTCCATACAAATCAAGAAATTGACTGGCCAAATTAGTATGAAGAGTCCAAAAATTTTTTTACGATTTGACTATTGGTTTTTTAGGGAAAGTTGTTTGTTATCATGAGCACATGCATACCCTTTCGTATCAAGAACTAATTTAAAGTCACCCTATAGATGTACACTCTAAAACCAAAAAAATACTCTTCTCATGAGCAATCCGATCAAACATTCTCTGTAACCTAGTCACACTAAACACTAACAAACTCAACTTTGTACACAGTGGAAACGCAAGTTCGCTAAAAAAGGCATGTTGCAAGAACAATGGCCGTACTACGAAGCGATGATACAATACCAGGAGGTGAAGGCGAGAACTCCAGTAAAGAAACAAAAACAGGAACAGATATATGACGACGCAGACGCAGCTGATGACGACTACGAAGACGACATGAAGCTGTTTGAACTGAAACAGAAGATGGAGCTGGAATTGAAGCCCAAGTATGAATTAATCGATGGGACGCAATGCAGGTCGTGCTCTGTCGAAGTGGGATGCGTCAATATATTCGGTCAGGTCGACGAAGATGGGCTGAATTTAGCGCATAAGCTGAAGATTATATGTGGAGTGGAGGTAAATTGAAGTTTTTATAACTGTAGGTGAAATTGAAGTTATTGGTTACAGATATCAACTTAAATATCTACTTTTGCATGAAATTGAACACTTTACCACACGAACACATGGATGACCTAAGGTTGATTGGTGACATGGCAATTCCCATAAACATTTTCGGCTTATCCTACCCAGTCCATCTGATTGGTTTTTTTATTCTGATTATTTATTTTATGCGATTATTAATGGTGCCCGCTCTTTTGTTAGTGTCTTTTCCGTTAGTTTTACAACCTTCTGTCATGGCTACCTTCTTCAAATATAGGGGCCATCCCTTCTCCATAGAGAAAATAACATATAATTTCCATGGGGGTCGGGTTGCGGAAACAAAAAAAAAATCTTCCTTGTGTTTTCACGAGTAGATCCTTATTCCTTAGTTTAAATTTCAGATATTTAAAATAAATTGTATTTGAAAATTATAGATTTCTATAGCCAAGTGCTTCATTTTCAACCCTTTATATATTTTATTCCACTAACATTGTAACTACAAAACTCATATTTATCATTCGATTTGAGTGCAATACATGTAACGTAGAAATTTTCAATGTAGGAAAATTTTCGGTTCTAAGGAGAACAGTTACATTCTCCATGCAGGCTAATTCACTGGCCCTTGTAAAGTATAATTAATTCTATAACGCATCTTGACTTGATGACCTCGATACGGAGTACGATAAACAATATATTTATGTGAACTCTGTGACATCACCCTTAGAATATTCACACACAAACATATCGGTGTTTTGACAAATTAATTTATATTTAATGTTTACGTTAAACTTTTCCTTAATAAGTATTATTTGTTTAATGAAATGTTGCGGTTCAATGTTTAGGTTTTCTTATCTGTTTTTAGGTTACAAACCAGTTTCTGAAAAAAATACTTCTAGATAATTTATTGTAAATTCTCTTACAGGTTGAAACTTCGGACAACCTGCCATCGTTGATATGTTTGAATTGCTTACAACAACTAGAGACCGCTTACAAATTCAGGCGGAAATGTCAAGAAGTCGACAAAGATTATAGGAGTAGAATGTCAATTAAAACGGAACTACAAACAGATGATAACAACGTGAATAATTTAAATAATCCCAAAAATGATCCACACATAACAGATATAGACGATTTTGATTCACATTACGACACGGACTATTACAATGAACCCGAAAAGAAAATTAAGAAAAAAGTTGTCAAAAAGGATCCAAGGGTAATGAAAAAGAAGAAAA
The DNA here is from genome assembly GCA_958295455.1 of Coleophora deauratella. Taxonomy (NCBI): domain Eukaryota; kingdom Metazoa; phylum Arthropoda; class Insecta; order Lepidoptera; family Coleophoridae; genus Coleophora; species Coleophora deauratella. The sequence goes on from OY282406.1 coordinate 4,661,527, forward strand.
AGGTAAGAAAAGATCAGTACGTCTATTGGAAAGTTTGCGAAGTATGCGGAAAGCACACTAGGAATTTGAAGAGTCATCTCGACGCGCATTCCACGGGGAAAGGTTACTCTTGCGAAATTTGTGATAAAAAGTTTAAGTTTAAAAGCGGGTTGATTATACACAAAGCTGTACACGATCCGACGCCGAAAAAGACTTGCGAGATCTGTGGCAAGACGTTCCACATAATGGCGCAGTACAGGCGGCATTTCGTCTACCACGCCAACGAAAGGAAATTCGAATGTGAGACGTGCGGGAAACGGTTTAATACATTGGATATTCTTAAGGTACATGTGAGGATACACACAGACGAGAGGCCGTTTGCTTGTCCGGAATGCGGGAAGACTTTCCGGACGGCTGGTTGCGTCAGCCGACATAAGAGAATCGTGCATAGATCTGTGAAACACCAATAATACAAAGAGGATCAATTATAGATAGACATCTCAAAAGTCCGGTACGTTAAAATTGTGCATGACCTTTCATGCAGGCTTAAGTTTAGTAACAAAAGATGATTTTCTTATAATCAGGTTAAGTCCAGAAAAATATAATTTACAAAACATCTGATCACCTGAAAGAAAAATAGAACAAGTCGCGTAAAAAGCAAAATGATTGATCCTGTCTTTGACCGCTAAAGTTAAATAAAATAAAGCCTAAAAGATGATCCAGGACAAAGCAAAGGAAATAAAATCTAAAATACTACAAAGAAAATTTGCACAGGACCGCAACTGCTAAAGTCCAATATTATAGGTAAAATACAAAGAGTAATAATTATTATATGTTGGTGTTGTCTTCTGATTTTAATTGTTAAACTTGACCCTTTTATCTTGTGTCGTTGATTATTTATTTATTAAATGCCATTCTTTATAAAATTATTGTTCGGGTCACAGTTGAACAAACTTGTTTTATGATTTTTGGACCATATAGTACTGATGTTTTATATTATAATGAATTATGATTTATGATGATGATAAATATGTACAAAATGAATAAATACTAAATTCATTAGAACAATTCTTATTTCTTGATTCCTGTTCGTTATGCCACTCGGATACTTCACACCTGTAGGCGCGTTCATTTTGAGATAGGCATCGGACCTATTGTTGACTTGACCGAAATCACGGTGCAACGTCCTTTAAACCCGTTATCGAGGCGCCGGCGCAGCCTGCCGTGCCGATGACGCGTCGCATCACAAGGAGGGTGTTTACAGAGCTCCTGCTGTTTGCATGGCTGTTTATAAACCGTGCTAAAACGCTTTATCTAGTTCTAGAGCCAAGTTTTTGTGTTTCGACTTCCTTTTACTACAATTCTCTGTATAGTACAAAGCGTAGATAGGTATATGTAGGTTATAAGTAATAGGGGGTGGTTTCTGCTGGTGTATTTACGCAACAAGACTCATTGCTCAGAGAAGCTCACTAAAACGTATTTCTTCACGTTATGGACCTCGATTGAAAAGGGTATTTATCGTAACTGTATTGTAGGATGACATTTCTTCTTTTTACCAACTGATCGTTGACCATCTTAAATCTACATGGTAGGAAACTAGAAACCGTTAATGAAATTATTTAAACAGAATCATCATCTAAATAATATTAAAATCTTTTTTTTATCACTAACCCGCAGTTTCCGGAATGGTGTATCTGATCTGATAACATAATCAAATTGCATAGGTATAAATCTGTTGAAGATGAAACTGCACAGTATGTGACCGGCCTACGATGTCACATCGCTACCAAAAAGGGTTACGACGGTACAGTCGAGTACAATGCGCTTTTAGCGCCGGAAATGCAATTTCTGTGTGACTTAGTTATGAAATTGAGGCCATGAAATTAGAGGATCTGTCAGTTGTTCCGCAATATATATGTTCGGGTTTTACGCATCCAGCACATTGGGATTCAAGATGAAACTAGTTCATAACACTTAAAAAATTACGTATTTACAAATATATTAATTACTTATAAAGGGTATTGTTAGACAGAAGGATTGGTAGACAACCACGTAGAGAGCAAAGTTAATGGTTGTCAGCCTTAAATTTATCCCGGGTTTGGACTGGACCTAAAATAAATCGCGAAAAAGTTATAATATGCGTAATTAAGACAGTTAGATGATAGACCGATAACAATATGTAAACTAAGAAGTCAGTGACCTTGATTGTAGATTCAATGACCGTTTAATGAATTTATGTAACCTAGTTTATTTCTCTGAAACATGATAATAGAATTTCATGAAATCTCATAAGTACATAATGTACCTCGGTAGGATAGGACGCGTGCACTCTTACAAAAGATGAGCTGAAAAGTAACAATGACGGACAATGTTGTTCGTGTAGCTGAGTACTGGTCTGGAGAAATTTGAAGCCGAAGGATCGACTCGCTAAGAAGAAGCTGAAAGGTAACGTGCGGCAACTGAATGTGGTTACACTGCCATAAAGACGTTTGTTGTTGAGCGAGCTCCGTTGATTGACCGATAGCGTCCTAAAATGCTGGTTTCATTATGTACGCAATAAATAATGCATAAGGGTTTAAGGATATTTGATATACGTCATCATTGTTATACGCATGCGTTCCCCGTGCACTCGGCAGGCGGCTATCCTCGCATAGAGCACGTACCAGCCGGCGGCGCACACGCAGTTCAACGCTTCGAACCTCCTTGCTCGCTCGTATCGTAGTGATTATTCTCTTTGCTCGCTCCAGCCAGTCCGCGATCGACTGCCTCCCAGCGCAGTCTCCACAAAGTTTAATTTTAGAAATACTTACGAAACAAAATATACATTCTAAATAAAAGTAAGAAAGGTGGCCTCTAGTTTAATTTAGATTTATAAGTTAGAACGCGATGGCAGCTTTCAGCCCGGTAAGTTCATTTAACTTTTCATAATAACTTATACAGTAAGATAATGGGATTATAATGAAAGGACTGCTGGGCTACGTACGGCTTATGTGATGATTGATTACATTATCTTACATGACCCTTCTATCAAGTCACCGTCATCAGAGACAAGAAAGCTTATTGTTTCTTGTTTGTGAAAAGTTTTGTAACTGTAGGTACATTTTATTCAGGGTTATTTAACTGTTGCTTATGTAGTTTTCAATTTTATAACTTGTTTATTTATTAAGTCAATTAATTATAATGATCTGATTCCTATCGCGTAACCCATGAACTCTTAGAAGGACGTGTCTGCCTATACAGTATTTTAGTTTCTCCAACTAATAACAAAATTAGAAAGTAGGTAAATTAGGTACCTACCGTATTAGGCAAATCAATTAAAACGTGTGTGTTTAAATCCGTCACTAAACGTAAATTTACGTCATCATTAAGCTTTGTAACGATAAGTCTAACAATCTATAACTTAGGTCAATCAAACAAAGTAGAAATCAATACTTGCTCATACATTGTGTGCGATCAAAATTGCATCTTGAACGCGTGCGCAGGAATCCAATATAAAGCTTTTATTTGTGTTCCATGAATTGAGTTCTTTACAATGTTGCTTTTACTGCTACTAAGCTTGAATCCACACGGGAACTACACTGTTCTGTTTGTGTGATATAAAGGGAATTTAAAAGTTTTTTGTCGGAATTCCGAATGCGGGGATTAAGAGAAGGTTAAAGTCATGTATGACTTACCGCTAGTTTTTAAGACGTCCTGGATATCTTCGCCCCTCGACATCAACTTCGGAAGGATTTTAGTTTTTGTTGTAGAATGATATTATCGTTCTGTCTCAGTAACTATCTTGTAATTAATAATTTTATTAAACAGTGTGATGTAACTTCACATGTTGATAAAGAATTCTAAGGGCTTTCAAAATCATCCGTTTTATAGTCTAGGCTCCCGATCTTCTGACACGTTAAAGTATAACAATTACAATTTATAACGAAGAGATTTTTGTTGGTCGTTTGTAGTCGTCAATACTGTATAAATTCTAAGCGCTTACGTCCTATACTAGGATCGATAAATTTAATATCGACACCAACGGAGCTTAGATCAATCAGCTTTTGATGTCTATAAATTCCGGCCAAGGTCTCTAGCGTTTCAGTGAAACCTTCCTTTCCCCTAGGTAACTGACGTCATTAAACTTAAGGCTGGAATCGTAGGCACCTCATAACATTTGAAATGAGGTGGTTTAAATAAATTGTGAAAGTCTGCAGCAGCAATTATTTAAACTATACGAGTAATCTTTTAAAATAGCAGACGAACTAATCTAAGGATGCGAGTTTAAATGCCTGTTGCATGTTGACTATAAAAGGTTATTATTCGGGTCAAAGATCACTTTTGTTCTAATTTACTTAGATACCTATTTTCATTGACCGTGGTTCTCAAATTTTTTGAAAGTTTTCATCATACAAATTGATTGTCTACTTGGATAATTTTGTCGATATGGACTCTGCGGACGAGTAAACATTTTTAAAAGTAATAAGGGCAAGTGCAAACACACCCACAAAAGCCAAAGAAAAAGATGTGAAATCAGAACTCAATTCCATCTTGTCTGTATCGAGTACCCATACATGTTTATGTTCAATCAAAGGGTTCTTTATTGCTCGCAGTAACATAATGCTTTAACTGAACTGACAGCTTACTCCATTAATAACGATGAATACCAAGTACGCTGTACAATTAGAGCTTTTCTAAACCACTATACCAGAACTACATAAGTTGACGTGACAATAACGATGAGAAATGTTTATTCTATTGGCTTATTGCTCCATCGACAGTAGCTTATGGTTCGTATACAGTATACATCATTGCATAATTGAAGAATTAACAAACCAAGAGTTATGAGTTATGTACTCCTGACTATTAAAGTTAATTTTAATTAAAATCATGTTAACTATACGTTTAGTTAAATAAAATAAGCGTTTGAGATTTTTAAGGGGTCGCTCAGAATCAAGTATAGCATACAGGAAAAATATAAAAAATCCGATCTTCGACTTTTTTTTAGTTTCCCCACTTTCCCATACTAGTGAATAAAGAATTTGTATGGAAAACTGAAAAAAAAAGGTGTAGTTCGGATTTTTTTTATATTTTTCCTGTATTCTATACTTGATTCCGAGTGACCCCTTAAAATCTCAAACTCACTTTTTTTAACACACCTTCTTACAGTAAAATTTTCAAAAAAATCATAATGCAAACAGAATACATTTGACAAAAATAAAATAATTAAGTATGAAATGTGCATAATGCCCACGTATGACGCAGACGTATGTCACATTTACCTTAATACCTACCTGTTTAAAATAAAGAGTAAGTACATTATTTTTCTTTGTAAAATTATGGTAATAATGTACAAGTAATGTCTCAACTGTTACATTACATGTCATCAAAAACAAGATGAATGTTACAACTATTAATGATACAGACAGATGAGAACTTATTTTAATTAAATAAGCTACACAAGATCAGCGGTATGCCAGGAGGAGCAAAAGCTCTACCCTACATAACTTTGTGGTAGCTCTTAGTAGGTTTGAATGCAAGTCTCTCTAAATCCTATAGGTCGTTAATTTTTCCAACTCCTACATAACTGACTGCATATCGTCCCTCGCACGACTAACTTTCCTATTTCAGATTTTTGATGACTTGAGTTTGGACTTTTTCTAATTGAAATAAGGTTGTTTTTAAAAACTTTAGAAAAATGAGATAGGAGTGTTAGTCGTGCGAGGGACGATATTTGATACTGCGTTGCGTTAGTATTTAAATCTAACGTTTAGTTAGTATTGACTTTATTAATCGGCTAAACTAAATACGATTAGGCAATTCCATCTTTGTTGATCGTATCATTTAAACCTAATAGCTTCTCTAATTATTCAGTCTAGCTAGTGTGTCCCTACATAACATAATCGTCTCGTAAATGAAATCCGCAAGTGGAATATTGAATTACTGAGCCCCGCCCGGGTCGCGCCCCGTAGATAAGGCGACCCTCCATTCACGGTTATCTCGTCTTCGCGACGTTACATTACACCCTGTATAAAGTGTATGCAGAAAGGAACAAAAACGTGTCTTTGTGTAAATTGATTCTTAATAAAAAAATAACTGCTTCTTAGTGGTTTTGTGACATTTATGAAATGTAAGTTAACAACCCATATCGTCCCCACTGCTGGAGCACGGGTCTATATCCATAGCTCGAGGTTAGGCCTAACTTCACACACGGGAACCAAGTCCGGATTGTTGGACGTTGTGAAGGTAGTGGCATACCTTAATTTCAGAGTTTTCAACTCTGAAATGCCTTAACCAAAAGCTAACGAGACTTGCGAAGTAAGAAATAGTATGGAAACCATAATTAATTCTGATAAACCTCTCTAAAGCGGCGTCGACCTGCCTTTGTTTTACCACATAGGAAAAAAAAACCTCGACCAAACGTATACCTACAAACTAACTCATACTCATTTATAATGCATTGATGTCCTACAGATACTAGAACAAATGGGTGCCAATATATTCCTGGACCTAGATTCTCAATAGGCATTCAGTATTCACATAGCTAAGTACAGCTTTATTCCTCAGAGGCTGTGGTGGGTGGCCGTCGCCCTGCTCCTATGGAGTCCGCACATTCACTGCCGGAATGTTACGTAAGTACCATTATTCAATGCATAATTTACTTATACGCTTCTATTATACAAAGAACATTACCATAATGTTTGTTACTGATGGCATTAGGTTAACTAAGTATATACTTAGTAACAGACTCGAACTGGCGAACCCAAGCTATTCCATTAATCTTTGCGAAGCGTTGAAGAAGAGTAGAACTGTTTTTTGAAACAGAATTACCTTTAATTAGAACATATCACATACATTTACATACATACCCACTGAACGCCATGCTAGCCAAATTATAGAGGTATAAGTAGTACATGTTGTTGATTAAGGCGCTAAGTGTAGCCAAATCGCAATATTCAATTCAAATTCTTGAAATAATGGTTAAAGCTATCACCATGTAAAAAATATATAACATACTTCAAACAATGAAAAACAAATTGTATTGAACAGAATCATAAAAATCACAAAAACTTTGATGAAAAAAAAATATCCTGCAGACCCTGTATTTTGCATTAATTGCAAATTCTCTCGGAAACACAATATTTGTTTATGTTGAAACCAACACACAAAAATCGGCCATTTTAATACCTTCAATTTATCTTGAACGGATTTTTTTTAACTTATTTGAAAGCCAAGAAAAGTAATAAAAACATCGAAATCTCGAGAATTTTGCGTTCGGCCTTGACGTAACGCCGCAATGGTACCCACACTGATCTGAACTTAAAATGAGTAGAACGTTACGGTCGATATTATATTGTCATGCATCAACCTGCTCAGATTGAGTGTACTTCGCGCCTTAAAAGACCAATTTCGTTACCTATAATTTCAATAAATATATCTTTGACTTTGACATATTATAACAGAAACTGTTAACATTTGACCAAAAAAAAGGTTGTTTACGGTACAGTAGCTCTCAAACGGGTGAAGTTATTTGAATGCAACTGTTTTACTAGAAAGTAAATAGCTTACATTACGGTGGATCTTAGCTGTATTTGATGAAAATCGGTTCAGTTGTTTTTAATTTTATCGGGGTTATTTTAAATAAATTGGCTAGGTCATTCATTATCAAAATGAATTTAAAAAAACTGCGTGCGTTATTATTAAGAATTAGCAGCTAGCTTGATTGTTTTTGCTGTATGTAAGATTAATTCAATCTATTGTCTACTTATTGTAAATTGAAACTTTGTTCTTGCCATAAGTGTATGTATACCTACTGTCCTTATTAGTGTATTGAGGGCTTTCCTATAACAGAAAACGTTGACCCCCTAATCTTAAAGCTTGTAACCAGCCAGATAACCATTGGAAAGCGTACAACTTGCTTTTAAAACCCAATCACCTTTGAAAACTTTAACGATATTTTATGGGCAATAAATATTTCACAGTCCATTCCGTACAGCGTCAGCATGGGTTCCTGAACTCCCCAGGGTAAACATTAGCTCGAAAAGTTTACAGCGCCGTAAATACGTTAATTATCGACATTTAGTTTCCCTCAAATTTGTTATCGTCATCGGCCAAGGGTGACCGGTTTCATAAAGGCAATCTGTTTTGCAACTAAAGGTATAATACAATAAAGAAATTTTATTTAGAAATACTCTTCTATACGTGCCCAGTTGCGACTCTTTGGTCACAGTTCTGATGTTCAGAATTCCAGTTACTAAAGACATTTGTATTTCTAAATTATGCGGTCTAAAAAGGGATGTAAGTACCCATAGGTGCTCCTAACAACCTAGTGTCCGTAAGTGGATTAAAAGATAGCATATGTCCTTTCCTAGTCTTTAAGCTTTCTCCTTAACAATTTTCGTCAAATTCGGCTCAATGGTTTAGCCGTGAAAACCTAACAGACAGGTATTACGTACTAATTTAACAAAGATGCTTTTAACTGTCAACCATACGTGTAATATTAAGTACTGTAGCAAGCGCGCCTACTCTGAACGCGCCCGTTGGGAATCGTCCTCGACGACAGCGCCGCCTACCGGCTAAGTATGTAACTTAATTTTTGTCAGTAGAGTGCAATGAGAATTTGTTTGTATCGAGAGATTGTTTTCTTGTGTAATTTAAGTTTCTGATTTGTGGACCAACAATAAATAAATAAAACATAGCCGAGGAGTTTATCTGAACCCCTCCCAGCTATAAATGGCAGCCCAACGTTTGGCCGAATCGTGAATCAGTGACTTTTCTGTGCCTATCAAGGAACTGTTTTTTACACGAACTTTTGTAGTGCAATTATTGTTTTCGCAGTTTGTTTTCGTGCTTATCACGTCTGCGTAATTGTCTACTAATCAATCCCTTTGTGTTTCTCATTGATACAGACTATGTGTTGTTTTTCGAACTGTAAACATAAAAACGGTGTGCCGAACCGATTGAACTTTTGTACGATTTTGTGCTCGTCTGGTACTTGTATACGAACTGTTACCTATCAGTGTACGCAGTTCGACCCCGACGGAATCGTATTTCAGTGAAAGAAAGACTCAATTCGGTTATTTTGTGCAAAATCTCTGTGTGAGGGAGGTCATTGAACTTTGGAACAGTTTTGACTCGGAACTTTGTTGAAACCGTGTATTTTGTGTTTAGAAACATTTGCTTTTAATGTATAAACAGTTTTGTTGATGTTTTTCGCCTTGGAAATTCGTATTTTCATTTGATATTTTGTGCAAATATGGCGCCGGTTGTGAACATTTTCTTGTCGCAAATCAGTTCTGACAACTTTACGAACATAAAAGCGCCGTATGATTTGATTGACAGCAATGTAGTGGTGCCAACATTACCGCGCAAAAACACATAGAACTGAGACGTGACAGCCGTAGGTTTGTGTACGAAGATAGATTGTAATCGTTTTGAACTTTTGATGTAAAAACTTTATTTTCGTGTGTATAAACTTTGAGTTAGTGTTGTTTTGTGGTTTGAACTGATAACTGAACACTAAAATAAAATGAAAACTATGCGATCTCCTATCAAAACGCGTTCAAACGTTTCACCTCCCACATCGGAGCAGAGCGTGGAAGCTCCGCCTGCCACATCAGTGCAGAGCATGGATGCTCCGCCTGCCACATCGATGCAGAGCGTTAACGCGCCACTCGCCTCATTGGCGCAGCCAATGGCCGCAGCGCACGTTTCGCCAGTGCAGGCTATAACCGCACCGCTTGTTTCGACCGTGTCTGGTGCACCTAACCTGGTGCCTGGGCTAACAACTGCTGCCTTTGCGGGGCATGTCGACGGTGTTCCACTCACATCGCCTCTGTCAGATAAGTCCACACTTTCCTATTCTGACCAACAAGTTATTCAAGTGTCACAACAACACTATCCAGGATCTCCAATATCACCTGTGGTGCAGGTGCCCTCTGGTGTCTCTTACCTACCTTACACTACTCAGGGTGCATCACCCATCATGAACCACGATAGTAATTTCACTCAACCTGTGTTTGCACCGGCTATGCATGGTTATGCACAGCCAGTAACTCCTGCTCCTATGGTTATATCGGAACAGCAACTAGTACATCTTTTGAATGCTGTGAGGACACCGCAAGCTACTATGGGGAATTTCGCTAGATGCACTGCTCGCTTTGATGGAACTGGTGATGTGCAAGCGTTTATTGATGCTATACTTATTTATAAGGAATGTGTCACAATTGAAGATAATATTGCACTTCGTGGATTACCCATGTTGTTAACTGGGTTGGCAGCTACCTGGTGGCAAGGAATTAAACATTCTGTGACTTCTTGGTCTGAGGCTATGCACCTCCTGACACAGACCTATGGTCCTCGACTTCCGCCTCACAAAATATATAGAGAGCTTTTCAGCAGAGAGGTGACGAAAACACTGATGTCTTTGTGTGTAAGGCTAGGGCTCTACTGGCCCAACTGCCCAGAAATACGTTACAAGAAGATGTGCAGCTGGATATGGTGTACGGTTTGCTGCATAGGCGTATTCGAGAGAAAGTGCCTAGAACAACATTCACAACGTTTACTGAGCTGTTGGACAGAACCCGGGCTGTTGAAGATATGTTGGAAGAAGGACGCATGCGACAACAGGTGCGTCAATCATCTATCTCTGCGCCCAAACTGTTTCCAGTGGCCCCTGCAGTGGGACCATCACCGGCGGCTGCACCTGTTCAAACAAGAGTGAAGCCTGTTGCTGTAGAGCCTGTCTCTAAGTTCAGACCCCGATGTGGGTACTGTAAAAAGTATGGACATGAAAAGGACACATGTCAAAAACTACAAGCAAAGAATAAAGAACCAATTGAACCAACTCCGGACCCAAAAGTGGCTCTAGTGTGTTTCGGATGTGGCGCACCAGGTGTGGTTCGGTCGAATTGTGGAAATTGCAGGAAGAAAGAGAGTGTGACCTCGACGCCGTTGCCCACATCGTTCCAATCTGTCGACAGTAAAACCATAGATTCACGAGCTCGACCGATGGTTAGAGTGAACATTAATGGTGCAAGTGGTAAAATTGTATTGGACACTGGTGCTAAATTATCGATCGCAAGTGTTACTTTAAGAGATGTAATTGTAAAGAATGGTAATGTTGTAGTAAGCAAATTTGTGGAAATTAAATTAGCGGACGGATCAATTTGCAAAAACTATGTGGAAACTGCCACTGTAAATGTAGAATTATGTGGTGTTATGGTGCCTACCACCTTTGTAATGCTACCTGGCGCGACAGATTCCTTACTGGGGATGAATTTTATTAAAGACGCTGGCATGGTATTAGATTTTGAAAATAATATCTTTTCATTAGGAAACGGTGCTAATGACATGTTATCATTTGAAGATGCAGTGAATGGTCCTTCACCTAAAAGCTTTATCTGCTCAGCATTAAGTCTCCGGGAGGACGAGGGTGCACTTTTATCGGCAGAGGATAAAAATCATTTGTCGAGCCTGTTGGATGACCATAGTAGTATCTTTCAGCCAGGGGGAGGAGCGACGTCATTTGCTGTTCACCGCATAGACACTGGTGATCACCAACCAGTTAGTGTGCCACCGTACAGGGTAAGTCCGTCAAAGAAAGGCATCATGCGGAAAGAGATAGATAGGATGTTAGAGGAAGAAATTATAGAGGAGGCAGAATCGGAGTGGGCGTCTCCAGTGGTGCTGGTGCCTAAGAAGAATGGAGAAGTTCGGTTCTGCGTGGACTACAGAGCGTTAAATAAGGTGACTAAAACAGATAAATACCCATTACCTGTTATTGACGAGATCTTGCAGTCAACTAAAATGAACAGTGTGATGTCTACTATTGATCTTAAGGCAGGTTACTGGCAGATCGAGGTTGCGCCCGAGGATCGTGATAAAACGAGTTTTATCACACCTTTTGGAATGTTTCGTTTTCGACGCATGCCGTTTGGTTTGAAAAATTCACCGTCGACATTCCAAAGACTTATTGATAGGTTTAGGGCGGGACTTAAAGACGTCACAGTTGTAGCGTATCTTGATGACATTTTGGTCATATCTGAGGATCTAGAATCTCACCTGAGGGATTTACAGCAGGTCTTCGAGCGACTCGAACTGTTCGGCCTGAAGGCTAACAGAGATAAGTGTGTCTTTGCGAGGAGTAAACTCACGTACCTGGGACATGTCATCTCTGCACAGGGTATCGAGCCTGACACCAATAAGGTAAAAGCCGTGTTAGATATGAAGCCACCAAGAAACATCAAGGAGTTGAGAACTTTCACCCAAACCTGTAGTTGGTTTAGAAAGTTTATACCCAACTTCTCTAAAATAGCTCAGCCACTGAACGTCCTAACGAGGAAGAATGAGGTGTGGCGATGGGAGGAGCCGCAGAGTGAAGCTTTCGAGGCTCTAAAGGTAAGTCTATCTTCTGCCCCAATCCTTCGTCAACCTGATTTTGACAAACCATTTATTATCCGTACGGACGCCAGCGGATATGCTCTCGGAGCAGTGCTGCTACAAGGACCCGATCATACTGAAGAGAGACCCATCGAGTATGCCAGTCGACTGATGAGTCCGGCAGAAACCAATTATACCACCACGGAACGAGAGGCGCTTGCAGTCGTTTTCGCTCTTGAAAAGTTCAGACCGTACGTGGAAGGTGCCGAGGTAAGGATTGCTACTGATCATCAGCCTCTTAAATGGTTGCTTTCGCTCAAGACGCCGAGTGGTCGATTAGCTCGATGGGCACTCAAGATTCAGGGCTTTAACATCAATGTGGATTATACGCCTGGTAAGATTAATGTCATTGCCGATACACTGAGTCGTCCAGTTGCTGAAAACGTGGAGGAAGTTGCTGCCTGCGGTGATGTTAGCCAGGTAACAATAGATTGGCCTCATCGGACTGCACAGGAAGTACGTGACGCACAACTTCAGGATCCAAATATTGCCAAGATTATTAAGGACTTTGAGCAAGGTAATGATTCTGCGACGGTCCAGTGGTCTGATCGTGGTTACTACATGTCACAAGGGGTGTTGTACCGGACGGAATTGTACGGTGAGTCTGAGGAACCACTGTTAGTCGTACCTGAATCTAACCGTGAAGAGATTATGCGTGAGTTACATGATGCTCCGACAGCAGGTCATTTAGGACTCGAACGAACACTAAAGAAAATCCGAGAAAGGTATTATTTTCCAAATATGAGATCGTATGTTGCTAATTACATCAAGGGGTGTGAACTATGTCAAAAGTTCAAGCCTACAAACATGAAGCCAGCGGGACTGTTGCAGACACCTGTGCCGCAGCACCGGTTTGAAGTCATCGCAATGGATTTGTTTGGGCCGTTACCGGAAACCGACAAGGGGGAGAAGTGGATCTTCTTAGTTGAGGATGTCGCCAGTCGCTGGGTAGAGATTTTTCCTATGGTGGATGCCACCTCCGATGCTTGCGCGAAGATTCTGATTGAAGAAGTCTTCTTACGTTACGGTTTTCCTCGCCGCGCCGTATGTGATAACGGTAGCCAGTTCGTATCAGCGGTCATGCAAAAGGCACTTTTTGTGTTGGGCATTAGACAAAACCTCATACCGGTTTACCACCCAGAGGCAAATCCAGCCGAACGTAAAAACCGGGATATGAAGCAGATGTTATCAATGTTGGTAGGACCAGAACATAGGACCTGGGCAGAAAGTCTTCCTTCGGTACGATTTGCTTTGAACACCGCAGTGAATCAAGGTACTGGACATTCTGCTGCTTATCTAACGTTCGCGCGAGAAATCAGGTCTCCATTGGCAAACACAACGGATTTAAGGCCTATTATTGAACAGGAAAATTATGTTCCACAGGTGACACCATATTTAATCAGGTTTGCCGATCAGCTCAAGGAAATGAAATACAGGGTGGAGAATCAACAGGACCTTCGTAAAGCCGATGCTGATCGTAGACGACGAGCCGCACCAGAATTTAAGGAAGGCGACTTGGTTCTTGTTGAGACTCGAGTCCTTAGCAATAAAGACAAAGGTATCACTCATAAATTCGCTCCTAGGCGTGAAGGACCATACACTATCTTGAAGCGAGTATCTCCCACTTCGTACGAAGTAGGAGATTCAAAAGGGTTCTTTGCGAAATATCATGCCAGTGCCCTATTTCCTTACTTGGGTAAAAATTTAGAGCTCAAAACCGTAAAGCGTAGGAGGAAGCCCAAGTCTCAACCGGGTCGGCATAGAGACTTGGAGGGGGAGCCTGTAGCAAGCGCGCCTACTCTGAACGCGCCCGTTGGGAATCGTCCTCGACGACAGCGCCGCCTACCGGCTAAGTATGTAACTTAATTTTTGTCAGTAGAGTGCAATGAGAATTTGTTTGTATCGAGAGATTGTTTTCTTGTGTAATTTAAGTTTCTGATTTGTGGACCAACAATAAATAAATAAAACATAGCCGAGGAGTTTATCTGAACCCCTCCCAGCTATAGTACTCTATCGTTTATCCGCCGTACTGCACAATGACTGTAACCATTTTTACGTTCCCTAAATAAACTGTGATTCACAAAATAGCTCTTATTATACATAGGTACATAACGAAGTACTTGGCCGAAGGGGTTTACTTCTTGTTGCCTACAAATAAACTTTTTATCCCCACTCGAGATGATTGAAGACTACACATTGAGTCATTAAGTTTTTTTATGAGATAACCAAATTTTATGGGATAAACGAGTATACCTATCTGTGAGATAGAACAGACAGACCACTTAATCTTTAAATAAATTATTATAAGTATACTTTTAAACTGATATGGAAGTAGAACTTCAAGCAGATAACATACCTAATAAGTACGTAGGTATATATGAATAAAATATTTTATTTCACTAAGAGTTTTCGCTGTTTTTGTTAGCTTTTGATTTATCCATGAAGTAAGATGCCTCACTTTTTTTTTCTCGAAAACCCCGGGGTGAAGGGACTTTTCGGGGGAGATGTAGTGTAACTACGTGGTAACTACATATAGTTATACTGTGACCGTGACGCATATTGCTTGAGTTAGCAGTTATTATAAAACTTATGTGAGTATAACTAATTCATTCGCCCTTACGATACAAATCTTGGAACCGAATACACCGTGCGTTCCTGTAAGCTGTCTTTTATATCACTTCCGAGCTCTCTACGATCTACGAAACCTTGCAAATATCACAATGAAATGTCGAAGTGTTATTCACACAGAGCATTGAATCGCCATGGGCCGCCGCCCGCTGGCAGCGCAGGGCAATTCAATGCTCTGTGGTTATTCACTATTTTAATAAACCCAGCTTTGATACTTCATTGAATAACAAGCATTTTTCAAAATTAAATTACATCTTGTATGATATTAAAATAATAAACATGGTATACATGGTCAGTAACACTTGAAAAGTAACTTAAAAGATTCTCTACAAGCTGATTCAAAGATAAGTCTCCGACATCTCAACTTGAGTCAGTCGTCTAAAAATAGGACCTTCTTGTAACTCAGCAGGTAAAGTGAGGGTAATTTGACTTAATGAGCTCCGACACGTCCATATTCAACAAATAAAAGGAGTAGACACGGTGTATATGATTAACTAACAATTCCCTACTAACTAGTTTTGCGCTATTTTGGTTTTATTATAGACACTGCCCACACTGTAGTAAACGCTAACGAATGTTACTAGAAACAGTTATCTTGCTATCTTGAAATAACCACTTTTATAGCTGAATAAGCGTTAAACTGTGACATTTACGAATTTATTAGAACGGGTGTGTCTTATTCCGCATGCACTTTAGAAACTAGGCTTACCTTTATTTATAGACTGTGCACCAATTCAGAGTCCAGAGTTGCTGCATTCATGTACAATACTTTGCTTTCTCTCAAAATCTTACTAATACGTAAAATACTATACATATCCCATGCGTACTAGTAATTTCGTAACTAATCCTCATTTTGATTATGGAGAAAGAGATACAGATAACTATTATCTACAGCTGTACTCGCTATCAAAAAAACCTGTCGTAGGGTATCGGAAGGAATGGTCTCTACATCTAAAATGTGGATAACTTCCCATGTATCTGTCGTGGCCAGATCATAGAATTGATCACTTCATGATGTGGCCGACCATTTCATGAAATGGTCGTATTTCATGAAATGGAAAATATCCGCTGATCACATCATGATATGGTCTGGCCAGATCAATGAATACATCAACGTTTGACGATATACAGCTAAACGCACGGCTTTTTCATGAAATGGTCAAGCATTAGTGATCATATCGTAAAATAGTTACAGTATCCACCGTTCGTTAGAGGCGCTGATATCTTTTTGATTTTGTGATGCATCATGGTGGCGTACAATTAATAATAATAAAAAGACTATTAATAATGCGCCAATTAAAGATAAAATAAAAGTTAAATGTCGTTACGACACTAAACTACAATAATTTTTCGAAAGTCAATCAAAATACGAGCGCAACGTAAAAACTTTAAAGTTCGGAAAGTATTTCATAGGTTAGTAGACATCAATCAGTCATATAAGCTAAGTATTAAAAAAATATAATTTATCTGTTAACCAAGATTACTCAGATTTAAATAATGCCAGTAACTTTTAATTGAAACGTAGTTTTAGTTTTTATTAAACCTTTGATATCATGGAAACCCTACATTAATGATATGGCCAAACGTGGATGGAAATATCATTAAACGTTGACGTTTAAACGATATGGCCAGTTTGAGCTGGCCATTTCATGAAATACGACCATTTCATGAAATGGTCGGCCACATCATGAAATGATCAATTCTATGGTCTCGCCACGACATATCGAAGAAGGGTTACTGATTGGTTACAAATAGGAATACATATATTTTTACCGCCGTCGTTGGTGTTTATGTATTCCTACATTCCATGGATCCAACAGAACTACACTATTGAGCAAAAGGATATTTGGCTAGACATGTATGAGTACCTCGCCCGTCCGAAATAAAGGTTTTCTTTTTCATTTACCTACTTACTGTAATTTGAAAATATTTAAATTAGGGTAGGGTAGGTACAGAAATAACCGACGCACTCCCTTTCTCCAGGCACGAAGACATCCGCGACGCTATGCTCTCCCTCATCCACATGTTCCGCACATCAGAGGACAAGTTGGAGCGGCATGAATACCGCGAGAAAGCGCTAGGCGATCAGCTCAAGAAGATGATCTCGGGGCTGGACAAGAAGCATCGAGCGCTGGAGCCGCTGAAGGGGATGATATCGCGCCTGGACGAGCGGCTGTCCAATGTGGAAACTATTCTGCTGCAGGTAGATTTCATCTTTATTAGACTGGTGTAGATACAAGAGTTTAGATTATAATTATGTTTAAATAGGTAAAGAAGGGCTTTTAGACTATGTACGTTACCCAGATGTCCTAACAGCGATACTTGTAAAAAATGGACTCAAGTACTAAAAAAGTAATCTACCGATCCAAATGATATGCGGATGAAATGCGGGTACGCGGTTGTCGCCTGTGAAAACATAAGGAATCTTTGTATAGCTATAGTTTACGTTTATTTGCAGTACACAAGCCGACATAATAACTTCCATAACTACGCTGGCTAGGTGCAATAGGTATTGGTAATTTTACGGAAGGGACAGGTGCTACACAGCACACACATGCTTGATAAAATATGATAAAATAAAAAACGCATCGTACCCTTGTTAAAAAGTCCAACGCGTCCTCGTGTACGTGTACATCTATAGAGATAACCTAAGTGAGTCAGATTGCTTTGGTTGGGGCCTAAATATACTTTTTCTCGTATGCAAATAGGACTGAGTCACTTTTCTTGATTTATTACTTGTACATGCTTGTACTGTCGCATTAATCATGGTAAGTGAATTTGATTGAATCTTTTATCTCATTGAGTTGCTGACGAAACATGAACACGTGATTGTATGATTGCTGGAAGGGATCTCAAAAAAGTGTCGAGATATTAGGTTTGTTAAACTCAATTTGCTTTCGTCCTCTGCCTAAATTATCAGTTACCGATAAGTCTTAGGTAGTTCCACAATACGTTGCAGAAAGAAGAACGTGAAAAAGAGACCCAGAAGAAGACCCATGAAGCTCTGGAAGGCATCCAGAAGTCCTTGCAAGCTCTCACCGCCGGCATGACGAAAAACCACAGTCCCAGCAGCGGAACCAAGGAAGACGACGCTCTGGACAAGAGACTCGATGCGAAGATAGATGGCGTCAAAAAGGAGATTGAGGATTTGAAGAACAGCTTTAGCAAGGTATAAAATCAAGCAACAATTTGTTACATTTTCTGAAAAAAAAAAACATTGAACATAAAACATTTTTGACACAACGAAAAAAGGTTTCAAATCAAGGATATTTTACGTAATATTCTTTAAATAAATGAAATTATTTCGCAAGGCACGTTAAGCTATTGGCGCCAGCTGCTATCATTAGATGGCAGTCGTTAAGCCATATCAGAGGCCTTACAAGCGGCTTGAAAACTTCTGACACTGGGATTGGCTTCTAGACCCACAACCTCCACCAATCCGGACTTGGCCCCCGTGCGTGGAGTATGGCCTAACCTTCCCGAGTTATGGAAAGAGACTATGCCCCTGCAATGGGGACGATATGGGTTGTTAACTAAATTAAATATCGTTACCTTTCGATAAATATGTATAAATATTTTCAGGACTCCCTCCGAGCGGTCTGCCTAGAGATGGTATCCGATGTGAACCCGCTAGAGAAGCACATCTCCGAAGCAGAGAAGCTGCTGAACCGGTACGAGACGAAGCTGAACGAGTACAACGGAACTACGCTTCCGAAGCAAACGGTGCAGACCGAGTTCGTGCCGCTGAGCGAAGTCACGCTCGCTGACGAGGCTTGGCACAGCAAGATGACGGAAGGTAGGAAATTGTTACAGAAACATTAGTAGTTCTACATAAACACTTAAGTATTTGAATTCCGATTGCACAAAAGTTTTAGCAGCTCACCAGCCTAAGGTTTGTTATACTACAGTAAAAATACAATTGCATGGCATGACGTTTATTTAACGCGTAGATAATGAAATCGTATAAAAATGTATTGTACAACAAAAGTTCCAGACCATTTTTTTATAGATAAAATGGTTTCTTTTGTGTTACAAGCGCATCATAGAACTAAACGCCATTGAAATCTTCTTTGATTTGGTGTTAACAGCTAGAGAGAAGAAGTGAACAGGCTCATCATTTTTGAAACGTTTGATTACTTAAAGCAGTTACTCAATAAAACTAATGAATTTGCACTATTTAAAAAGGATTTTTAGGTCACTGATTCCTTATTTTTCTCAGTGATGGAGCGCCAAGAGAAAGACATCAAGAAGATCCAGCAACTGCTCTCGGACGCGGAGGGCATGTGGAAGGAGTTGCCGCGGAGCGCGGAACTGGCGAACTTCGCGAACCAGACACTCGCGGCCATCGAGAAGACCCGCAATGACGTCATCGAGAACGACGATAAATGTGAGGGGAAGCTAGATTTTTGATTTCATGGACCTCAGACTGCCAATACGTCCACTATTCCCTATCATGTGTGCACTAGGAATTATATTAAAGAAATTGCTTAAAAAATATTTATCACCGAAAACTTTTAAATAGTTTTTCTTAAACGCAAAAGAAGGCACTGCCTAGTTCTAAAAATAAAATATTAACTCCATAAGGTAACTGGTAACTGCCGTTTTTTTGGTCGTACGTACCAAGTGGAATTTGACAAGCAGTAGATATAGCAGAGTACTTTCTGTTCCAGCTGTGGGCAAAGTGTCGACGAAGCTTCACGAGCTGAGCGAGCGTCTGCTGGCCACGAACGAGGACATCCAGCGCAGCCTCACGCAGAGCAACACCATGAGCGAGCGAGCCTACGGCGACATCTCGCGGAGCTACGACACACTTAGAGACGAGGTAACTACCGACTTGCTCCTAACTAGGAGTAAATTATCCAGGGAAATCAATTGACAACCAAATCAGTCGCGTAGGATATAGAGATATATGTAAGTTTAATTCAGAGAGTTTTATGGAGATATCTTGCGGAGCTATATTAAATACGCGAAGAAACGAGTAAATCGCTCTATTATCGTGTGGTACAATTAACAGAGTTATTCACGGGATATACGACGGTGGTTTGGTGTTGCGCTATAGGATTACGCGCGATAAAGTTCACAAGTTTCGCGTGGCAGGAATTTTTTACTAGGTAGAAAAAAAATACGAAAAAAATATGAAAATATTTAAAATGCTATTATTATTGGATGACAGAAGACGAGGACTAGAGATATGTGACCTAAATGACTTCAGAGACATCAAAAATAAGTAGGTAATTTTGACCACTTTACAAAGACACCTATAAAAGTATAGAAGACGGAATTTTATTGAGTGACCAAATAAAAATATAATTATTCTTTGAATAGAAACAACAGTCAAATATTTACATAGATTGTCGATCGTTAAGATAAGATAAATAAGATAAATATACTTTATTGCACACCAAAACAGTACAAATAACAACGAAAACATAAAATATTTAAAACATTGATATGCAAAGGCGGTCTTATCGCTTTGAGCGATTTCTTCCAGACAACCTTTGGCGAATGGAGGAGACGAGAAGTGGATAGATAACGGGTGGGTGCACTCAAAAATAAAATAAAAAGGCAATCGTTCATTTCGTTCTTTCGAAAGTCTAAATCACTCAGTGCAGTCTATAATTTAAAGCAAAACCTCCCGTCCCCAGGTGAAAACTCTGTCGAAGAACGAGCACGTGATGCTGCAGACGGCCGACAACGTGATCGCGACCAAGAAGCGCATCGAGTACGGCGTGCACCAGATCCTCATGGAGGTCGGGGAGCTCATCAAGCTGCAGGCGCGGAACCTCAACAAGACCATCAACGAAAGGTAATCATCCTGTTTTGCATTGTTCATTCTTGGCTCTATAGGTATCTATTTAAAGTTTTGTTTTTTCTGTAATTTTCAAAATTTGTACCTATGAACGCATTAGATCTTAAAGTATTTAATTATCACCGTGAGTCCCTTTAAACTTTTGTGGAGTTGCTCTGTATGAATTTCAGTGGGTATCATCCGAGTTTCAAGTGGTAGGAACTTCGTATTAGGTAGACAAAAAAATGCGAAAAGTGTACAATTCTACCTACTTCAATTATTTTGATTAGATTTTAATAATGAATAACAAAATATTACATCGACGGCGAAACAGCAATACCTCCTATCTGACAAAAACCAAACTTTTATATTATAGTTTAAAATGTAAAGTTTGTTTTTTGTCAGATAGGAGGTATTGCTGTTTCGCCGTCGATATGTTAGTGTAATCAAATCTGTGATTGATGAAAGAGTAAATTAGATCAACAATGTTAAATAATGTTTTCGTTTATGATTACAATTATGTATATCTCAAAATAAAAAGCATCGTGTGACCACAAAATAGGAAAAGCTTAATTACCTATCGCATCTATTGTGTGAAGAATTCTAACGCCACACAGAGGTCGTGAAAGAAAACTACCTAATAAGGCCCTCGCTTCCAGATTTGACGGCATAGAAACCACGATAGTAGCAAACCAGTCGGCAGCGCTCGCCAACCTGAGCGCGCAGATCGAGTCGGAGATGTCGCAGGTGTGGCGGCAGATCGGCGTCATGCACCAGCAGCTCTCCGCCAGCAAGTCTTCGCTCGACAAACTTACTGTAAGACATTTCACTCACCATCCGAATCACTGCTGTCCGACATCTCACTCCCCGTCAGACTAACTTGGACAATGTTATAGTCACTCACTAGAATCATCATCATCAGCCAAAAGACGTCCACTGCTGAACAAAGGTCTATTCCAAAGAATTCCACGCCGCACCGACCGGTCTTGCGCTGCCCGCATCCAACGGCTTCCCTCGAATATTAAATTCAAATTCAAAAGCCTATAGAGCCTGAGATACGATATCACTGTTGTGCTAATACCACCTTCAATATTCTCGTATGTACAAACACAGAGACAAAAACATACAACGTAGAATGATGTTTCCAAAATGCAGTCAAACAATTAAATACGAAACAACTTCAAATAGCTACATACATAGGTACCACAGCTACAATAGAATAAATACTTCCTCCAGTGTAATTTGCAAATCGATTCGTCCTTTTGTAGCAGTCGTAAGTGTGCGTGATGCCACCCCTACGGCGCGGCGGTTAATCAAATAGACATATTACTTTAGATTATTACTCGCCGCTTATTCAAACTGTATAACTGCATAATGGCTTGTTGACAGGAACAAACCGAGCAATACGTTAATGGAAGCGCCACCACTATGGACAACATGAAAGACAAGGTATGATATTATCAATTGCGATATGGTTTCGTTTTAACCTTTGCTTCCCCACTGGTGGGGCATGGATCTTTTCTCATCATCACACACGGGGGCTAAGTCCGGATTGGTGGATGTTGTAAGGCCGATGGCCAGCTCCAGTGTCAGAAGTTTTTAAGGCACATACAAGGCCTCTAACATGACTTAACGACTGCCATCTAGTGATCACAATCGGCACCAACAGCTTTATAACGTGGCCTACGAAGCACGGTAACGGTCGAGATAAATGCTAACAGTCAAACCAATCCAGGCTACGACCGTATCTGTAGCCTTCAGTTAACTTGCGTGATCGACGTGAAGCGACCACACAAGCTGCACTAAGCTACCGCTTTGAGTACGGTACTCTAAAAATAAATTAACTCACCAGTTCCTAGATTCGCAGCTCAATTCAGCATGGCTCAGGGCTACAGAATTCCAAATTCCTCGCTCAGGGCCGTATTTGACCATCTTGAAATCTCGTAATCAAATGCGGCGTCTCCAGATGGGCATGATCACGGCGCGTATAGCGCCACAATTCTAAATTCCTCGCTCAAGGCCGTTTTTGGCTGTCTTCTTGGAATCTTGTGAGTTGTGACCAAATGTGGCGTCTACAGGTGGGCCTGATCACGGCGCGCATGACGGAGGTGGACGACAATCTCAACTACCTGCTGGGGCGGCTCTCGCTGGTCACGCAGGAGTTCAGTCAGATCAAAACAGGCCTCGGCGACGCGCTCGACAAAGTCAAGTCCAGCTTCCTCACTGTGCAGGCCAAACTTGATGGTAAATTGAAACTTAAGATGTAGACATTAAAAGCGAAATTAACAAGAGTGCATAAGAGATATATATACTAGTAAATATTCCCAGTATAGCTCTTTTGTTCATCGTTGTTATGCGGCAATATTTTGATCCTTGATCCCGAAGCGAATCCTGTATCGGCAGTTGGTTTTGCCGACTAGACGGTCCAAAAAATATTGATTCGGTAACGGCGATCATAAGTATTCACATATCATTTCATTTTATGTGGTTATTACATTCGTTTCCAGATATTTGCTTTTAAAAAGATAATGGAAATTATATTTATTTTTAATTTTTTTTAACTATATTTCGCACACTTAATAAAACAACGACCGAATTCAAAATTTTGGCAAATTGAGGTTTGTTAAAAACCCGACCTAAAAGAGCAAGCCTCACAGTCTCGGTAACTAAAAAACACCTCTACTTCTTAAGCAATAAGGTAAAAAAAAATGCGTCTATTCGTGCGGGGGCACACGCGAGTGTCTCTCTTTTAGGTCGGTTTTTTTATCAAAACTCATTTTGCCAAATTTTGAATTCGGTCGTTGTTTTATTAAGAGTGCGATTTATTTAAAAAAAGGTACAGGTGTGCTAAGTTTGAAGAAATAATTAACGGTTTAATTTTTGATTTCAAACAAATACATATTTTTCACAATTACAATTTTAAGGTAATTGGGTATTTGAATGTATTTGTTAACAAACCAAATCGATAATCAATATCAATTTTAGGCAGTTTAACTAGCATTGCACTTATAAAGATAATCGTTTGTTTCAGACTCCGGGCCGGGCCCCCACAATATTACCAGCGCGGAAAGAACTTAAATTATTAACAAAATACCAAATAACATAGTCCTAGTAATTAGCTTGTAAGTCGACTGAATTAGGAAGTTATATTTAAGTGAAATAAAACTCGTGGATCTAACTTTTGCAAATATTTAATCTTTTTCATAATTGTGGATCTATTATATGTAATTTATATTGTACAAGTTATATGATACAATCAAACTTTGTGATCGATATTACGATGTCACTTACAGTGCGCGCGTTACAGTTTGAACAGTTAGTGCAAGGTTAGTCGCGGGATACATTGAATGCGTCTTTTTAATTATACAGGAGGATGTAAAAAAGTTGTAGCAATACTTTGAGGTGGGCTTCTACTGCCAAAGGGAACTTACTTTATCGATTTCGAAAAAATAGCAAAAAAGAATTGGAATATTCATACACATTGAGCAGCTGACTGAACTGAACTTTGTTTGAGAAGTCCGTTTTTCTCTATAGATAAGTCGTATTACTAAAATATTCAGTTTCATGATTTGAAGCCCACTTTGAAGTTTTTTTGCTATTTATCTTGAACATGATATAGACAGAGGTAATGTTATAAAGGATTCATGTGAAGACTGTTGGGTACTTGTTTTGAAGTTTCCGACTAACCTTGGACATCTGACGAGGACTCTTAAGTATCTGGGAATTTAATGAACTGTACAATCATATACTGTTATTAATTATTGATCTTAAACAATATACACATAAATTATTTGTCTTCCATTGTAGCTATTATTAATTCAGATTACAACCTCATTTTCTATGTGCAATTAAATTTAATATTAATTAACAAATTATATTGATTTTTTAATACAGAAACAATTTTAAAATTCGTGCCATTATTTAAGAGAACTTGTTACGCTTATACAATATAATAATGTTTGAAAATTGTGAATACACTCAGTACGTACATATTGAGGAGAAAAATTAACTATCTTTGGTAACAAATTAGTAATTATGAAGATTAGAAACGAAGGTGCTTCTAAATGATAAAAAAATGATTGTACGTATCAACTGCTTCAGTGGTAGACGAAGCACATAGAAAATAATAAAACTGGAATGTCAGAGCACTAAAAAACTATAGAATTCGTTGTTAATGAACAGCCTAAAACGGGACGCTCCTACAGGCCTAAAGTAAAGGTAACTCAAGGGTCCCACGAGCCCTACCTAGCAAATCAACGGCGAGCCAGCTGCCAGATGATCGTATGCGCTGGACAAGATTTCAAAGGTATGTGGCATTACTTTATATTACAAAAGGTGTAATTATATTTTATCAAAGCAAAATATCTAAGTTGCTCAAGTAAAAGTATTTTAAATATTTTACAAAGAGGCAAATCTTTAATGGCAGTGGTGTACCTAACACTCATACACGAATAGCACTTAAATAATTTTATACATATGAATCACTGTATGTACATAATATATCAATGCAAAAAATATGTACAACACCTTAATTAATTGTGTTAAAAAGCACTTAATCGCCGTTCCTAAGCCCATCCCGCTTACGACCGAAAATGCACAAAATAGTGTCGACAAAGTAAATAAAAACAACCATAAAAAACCTTAAAACAAATCAAAAGCAAAAACTTCAAAGAAAAAAATACAAATTCAATTGCACTTATTCTAGGTGATTATAAATAAATAAAGTAAAAACAAAATGCAAAATCGCATGATCTTGAGTGTTTCTATCAAAAGGCTGAGTATGAAAGTACAAGCTCCCTAATGAGTAAGCCTAACTGCCATAGACAAGACTGCATATGTCTGCGACTACGTTTGTGCGTCCTGACACTGGCCGGGCCTGTCCGTAACATCACTTTACCATAGATGCGGTGACTAAATCAAACTGAACAACTTTTTGAATACATCGTTGCTGAATCTTTTCACACACTTTGAATGAAAAGGCGATTTTTTACGCGATTTTATCAACGTCAGACAATTCAGCTTCATGCATAGAAGGGGGTAGGACCTTGTGCGAGGTCCGTCCGGATCGCTACCACCATCTTACTCGCTAATCCTGCCGCTAAGCAGCAGTGCTTGCACTGTTGTGTTCCGGTGTGGAGAGTAAGACAGCCGAGGAAATTACAGGCACAAGAGGCATTTCATCTTAGCCCTCTAGGTTGGCAACGCATCTGCAATCCCCTCCGGGGTTGCAGGTGTCTATGGGCAGTGGTGATCACTTACCATCAGGTGACCCACTTGCTCGTTTGCCTTCCTTATCACATAAAAAAAAAAAAAAAAAAAATAGAAGCTAAGTATATCTGATCTAGAAGAAATATATATTATTTTAAAACACAATTTACTTTTTTTAAGGTTCTGTTAATCTTTACTTTGTTTTTTTGCCGAATCAAATGTAACTATCGTGAAGTGATTCACTGGACCGGCCGGGCGGCTCCCTGCCACAGTCGACACCGCTAATTACCCTAACTCATGTACCTACTGTTTATAATTTATTAACTCCCTAACTAATTTGAGTGTAAAATTGTGCCACTTAAGCGACCTTACTGGGACATTCAAAGCGGCCGGCCGCAGCCTGCCAATTCGCGCTGGTTCTACCGAGTCACATGGAATGCTTTTAATTAATGGAATTATAGTACAGTATAATATTCCTGTAGAAAACAAGGTTTACAACCTGTATAAAATGTTTTATCTTCCGCTACGTTTCAATTCATATAAAATGACATCCACTAGTGATTACTCCCCTGATTAAGTACTAACTGTATAATGTCTATCGTATTTGGATTTAAAATTGGAGTCCCTATAGGATAGTACCGTATTATTACATTAACTAGGTACAGGGTCTTCAGGAAATACCTGAAAAAGAATTAACCAAAGCTTCTAATTAGTAAACAGAACAAATTACTGGTGAAAACAATAATGGTATGCAATAAAAAATTACTTCACAATCGAATATACGACTTCATGAACTTTTAATAGTTGCCCTTCCTCAACGAGAATTGTTCAGTTTGTTAAACAGAAGCTCCAGTTAATATTCTTTTCAGATTTTAAAACGACCCCATATGGCCGGACATTGATGATCGTACCTTAACATACTGCTGAACGCCGACACCCACAGAACTGGCTCACGAGATGGAACTTACATAGGAAGACATACAACTATACACACATACATACGCCTTTAATAGACATCGTGAAATTAATCGTTTAATCTATTACGTAGTACATTCCATAATTGAGACAAAATTATTGCATCTTATTTATTTGTTTATTACAATAAATTTATTTGTCAGCTCATATGTACCTTTTATAATTTATATGAATGAATTACGTTAATGTTTAGCCTTGTTGAGTTGATTTTTTAAGAAGACAAAAGGGCGAACATATAGGCAAATGTAATGTTAAAGAATTTAGTAAAAACATTGAAATAAAAAAAGATAAACAGGCTGTCGATTTCAAATACGCACGACGTTGCGTCCGGAAGGCAAGTCTTGCAAAGTTGATGTGACCACCCCATAAACTCGAGGCACTTACATGATCTTAGAGTAATGATATAACTACTAGCTAGTGGTACCAAATGTTAGCTCATCGTCTTCCCGAGTGGGACCCGTTGATACAACGGGTGTGACACATTTAAAGCTATGGACATGTCTCACATACTAATCGTAGTAAACCCTAGCCTAACACGGAGAGAGAAAGGAGCTATTTTACACGTACAAATTACTTATAAGTATCGTACTCCTACCTACAGTCAGCTCTAAAACTTTACTTACGAACCGTCTGTAACTGGTGCATACAAATTGGTGTAGTGAAATGAGTGTCTGATTTTGTAAAATGTCTAATGTGCCGTCATGTTCAAAAATATAGTGTAACTGGTGAACTTTGAGAAATTTGAACGAGTGCAGTAGTTAAAATATTCAATTCATACAAATCATTACCCCTTATTTTGTATTCCTTATTTTAATTAATAGTAACGGTAAAAGTAGGTGCCACATCGATTTCTCAACCATCAAACCTACGAAGCGGAATGTCACACGTCCACGCGTGACCTATGTACATATCGACAAGTTGCAATAACAAAACAACGATTTATTACTTTATGTATACTTTAAAACTCGCACATAATATCTATGTACAAATTCAACGGGTTCAGCTTCAATCCGACTGAACATAACATCAATAGGGATTCGGTCTTCGCATGGCACTTCGGCTCTGAACCACTGGGACCTACGCACACTCGACGACAGGTTAATTTCAATTCCTGAATACGCTATATTACGAGTAGGAGCTATCACGCTACCACCGCACCGGACTGTCGGCGACCAGTTCCTCTAACAAATGAGTACAAGTACTAGTAACAAACGGACCAACTCGGTCCGTCGCGCATGGCTAACCGATAGGTTAGACAAGGACAAGGAAGTCTCGCGACGTCCCCGTCTAAACTATAGCTTTGTCCTTCTCGTTTGACGGTTCGCGAAGGACCAACTTCGACCGTCTCGTTAGGGCTCGAACCCAGAACTATTAGGTAAATCTTAAATTTAATGAATCCGTCCAAAGTGGCACGCGAAGCGGTACAAAATATTAATCTTATGTACATATTGTCGCTCGAAGATAAGAGTAAGAACTATGGTCTAGGGGCGCGGGGCGCGGGGCGCGGGGCGCGGTGCGCGGGGCGCGGGGGCGGCGCGGGGTTTACCTGCGCGCGCTCTTGGAGGAGGGGCGCGAGTGGTCGCGGGTGCGGGGGGTGGCGCCCCCCCCGCGCTCCTAGCTGCTGCACGACGCCGCCGACACCGGCGACAGCGGCGAGTCGCGCGGGCAGCCCGATAGTGTCACCACCACCTGCGTAAACATGGGTGCACGCGCTATCAGTCATGGCAAAGCACGTTCACAACTACACCGAAATCGGTCAGAAACTTATCATGATCATAGGTATGTAGTATGATAAGTTCCTGACCGATTTAGGCCACGGCGACTGCTTCAACTCTGTTTTTGGAGCTTGTGTGCTTCAATGTGACAGTAGGTAATAGCTGTGAGCTTCGACAGTCTTACACACATTAAACAAGGCCCCACAGAAAACCACCGTTGTAGCAGCACCTGCCTGTTACAACTAATGCTGAGTGGGGACCTTTTTAGTGTCACTATGCAGCACCTACATTTATTTTTAGCTTAAGAACGAATGTCTTACTTTAAGGTGTTGTGTTTTTACATTAAATAAAGAGTTTTCTATTTCTATTATATGTCAAAAACTAATGAGTGCTTCTGACAATGGGGAAGTAAACGCAAAGCTATTTGCAGATGGCGCTACGGACGCTTGACTCATAACAACTTTCAATTAGTTCCGCGATTTTTATTATTGAGGTGTTATAAATTAGTTTTTATTTCTGTAAAATTGTTAAATGGAAAATGTATGCGACTTGGACTGTTCCTCAATTAAAGGCGAAGTTGAAAAGTACATAATTGAAAACGTAACTTTTCTCACGTCTTCTTCATCCGAGAATCTTGAGGAAATTAATGATTTCCATTATTAATGCAACCAATCGCCACACAACGCGGTAATTTTTAATAATCTTATGTTTAGTTCACGTAAACATTTTTTTCTATACGTTTTGACAGTTAGTATGAGTCAAGCGATATCAGCGCCTCTATCGGCGAGCTTTGTCAGTTTTCTTCCCCATTTGCTTTCATTTTGTTTGAGCCACTGAAAAACTTTTTTCAAGTATCACTCTGACACTTTCCCAGAATTAAAACATTTTTGTAGAACGTACATTGTACACATCAAATTAGGTGAAATTTGAGCAAGATAATAAATGAATCTCATCATGTCTTGTGCCTTATTCATCCTTTAGAACAGTGTTTTTCAACCTTTTTTTATACCCGACCCCTTTACAAGTTATGCGACCCCCCTAGGGCCATAAACATACAAAATGAAAGTGATTTGAAAGACTATGGTTATAATTTTCTCCAATTAGAAAATGATTTACATACTTATAAACATCTCCAAAATAGAACCATGTTTTGACAAATTGTTAAAAAATAAACAGGACCAACCTTCTCACTGAAATCGTATTTTTTCATTCAGGGGGCCATCCATAAATTACGTCACACGTTAAGGGGGGAGGGAGGGGGTCAACGAAGTGTGACATTATGTGACAAGGGGTGGGGGGAGTCATAAACGTTGTGCCGTCACATAATAAATAATATATAATTTTTGAATTTCTGTTTTCATTTATTCAATTCTGAGCAAAAAATTGCATAATATGTATGGGGGGTCGCGACTAGGGTTTCGGTCCCGGGATCCCGGGGGCGGGAATTCCCGGGAATTTGGCCGTTCCCGATCCCGGGAATGTAAGGCTGGGATCCCGGGAATTATTTATGGTACAAAAAATAACACAAAGAGGCTCGATTGACGCTCTATCTATCTATCTATCTATCAGCCGAAAGACGTCCACTGCTGGACAAAGGCCTCCCCCAAGGATTTCCACACCGACCGGTCCTGTGCGGCTCGCATCCAGCGGCTTCCTGCAACCTTTACCAGGTCGTCGGTCCACCGAGTCGGGGGCCTGCCCACACTGCGCCTTCCGGTGCGCGGTCGCCATTCGAGAACTTTACTGCCCCAACGGCCATCTGTTCTACGAGCTATGTGCCCTGCCCACTGCCACTTAAGTCTAGCGATTCTGAGAGCTATGTCGGTAACTTTAGTTCTCCTACGTATCTCCTCATTTCTGATTCGATCACGTAGGGAAACACCAAGCATAGCACGCTCCATCGCCCTTTGGGTGACTTTGAGCCTTCTTATAACGATTGACGCTCTACCGCACAAAAACTGTGTGTGTGAATATGCCTTATGTTCAGCTTAATATTCAGACTACAGATTATTAACAATCACTACGTTCATTTCATACAGCCGGGTAGCGGCTACTTTAAGTAGGAAAATCCTACTTTACACTTTAGCGTTGTCTTACGGAGATGTTTGATAATCGCAATCATTTAATGTACAGAATGTTTAAAAAAAGTGCATTTTAAATTTTTTGGGGTTATTCAGAATCAAGTATAGAATAAAAGAAAAATATTGAAAATTCCGATTAACATTTTTTTTTTAATTCTCTACAAACTAACTAAAAACTTTTGATTCAGCATTCAGATATAGTACCTAAAAATAAATTAATCAGATTTTTCATTATTTTTCCTGTCTGAGTAACCCCATAAAATTTTAAAAACAATTTTTAACACCTGTATTTAATAAGATGTGATTTAAACAAATCGGCACGGATGGTTTGTCAACAATTTCTCGCTGCATGAACCAATTTTTTAAATTCAAATTCAGAATTCACGAATTCTCGGGAAATCGGCGTTTGAAATAGGGGGTTACTCAGAATCAAATACAGAATATAAGAAAAACATTAAAAAAATCCGATCTACAATTATTTTTTCAGTTTCCCTTTCCCATACTAAATCTGAATTCTGAATCAAGATTTTCTTTAGGAAACTGAAAGAAAGTGGAGTTTAGAATTATTTGTATATTTTTCCTGTATTCTATACTTGATTCTGAGTCACCCCTCAAAATGTTAAATGCACTTTTTTAACTCACTTTTAGAACACAGGAAAAATATTGTAAAATTTCAATATAATTCTTTTTCAATTTCCCATAAAAACTTTTCATTTACTATTCGATTTAGTACGGGAATCTGAAAAAAAAAATTGATTGAATTTTCTAAATATTTCCTGTATTCTATGCTTGATTTGAGTAACCCTTTAAAACACGCACTTTTTTAACACCTGAATACAATGTGATTTAAACAAATCGGCGCTTTTTGCTACATAAATTTTTTAACTACAATTCTGAATTCCATTTCCGATTCCCGGGAATGAAAATAACCTGGGAATCCCGACACCCTAGTCGCGACCCACAGGTTGAAAAACACTGCTTTAGAAGGACATAGTCAATTGTGCCACAGGATAAAAAAAATGTATCAAGTCACTATTTACTATAAAGCTTTTGACTCACCTTTCGGCTTCCTGCATGGTTCCTGTGCTCACAGAGCCAAACACCCTGCCACGTACCGAGGTTGAGCTTGCCGTCCGTGATAGGGATTGTGAGAGACGAGCCCAAGAAACAGGCTTTCACATGCGCCGGCTGCACAGACAAGCGAACAAAATGCATTAACTGTCATATTCCTCATTAACACTTGGTCATCTGGACCCAAACTAGGATTCCCTGTGCTATGGTAACCAGAGACTGATAACATACACAGATACGTTTTTAATACATACATATATAGATATAATACACCCAGACACAGAGTAAAGAAATCTGCTCATCACAAAAATATTTGCCCTGGGTGGGGACCCACGACCCTCGGATCAGTAGTCAGGAGCACCAACCACTGAGCCACCAAATCAGTTGATATCATAGAGGACATCATCCGTACCAGTAAAGTTCTTATCAAAAAAATATTTTATACACACTTTCTGGTAACGGCCTCCACTCCACGGGGTCACATTTAAACGGGTGCTACACGGTCGCCAACAAGCACCCCAACCAAGGCGACATTCGTTGTTTCCGTGTAGACCGTGGTTGGTGACCAAATTTTGTTGTCTACATGGTTGGACACAACGAATGTCACCTTAGTTGGGGTGCTTGTTGACGACCGTGTAGCACCTGTAACAGCTATAGCATATTATTTTACTAGCATAGATAATGTGACAATTATTTACAGTTTCATGACATTTATCATTTTAGGGTTTAAAAATTTTATCTTGTGAGCTAACTAATTGGGATTCAGGCTTCTTCCAATCTTGGTAGACCATAAATATAAATCTTACTAGTCCACCACAGCGCGATTTCTATTTATTTTTAAATTTACAAAGATTACCCTAAAAATTAAAATTTAAGAACCCAAAGGATAATGCTCAAAACAAACCCAGAGTGAACAGACACAGCATGTATCTCAAAATTTTAGTTATATTTAGTGACATAATTCTATGAGTATTTCACTATAAGATTCTGTGGCTAAATGGGTGATACTGCTATTGGTTTTTATCAGGGGTGATTTTTTCAACCTTATTCTTTACAGTTTTTTTACTTCTATTGTAGTTGTGAGTGTTGTGATACTACTAAAACTACTAGGGTACTATTTATATTCTCGAATATACCCAATTTGATGATATCTAAAAGGTTGAAAAAAATCACCCCTGATAAAAACAAATAAAAATATCACACATTAAGCCACAGAATCTTTAATGAAATATTTATAGAATTATATCACTAGATATACCTAAAATTTTGAGATCTGTAATCGGTATCTGTTTGTTCTGGGTTTTTTTTTATACTTCGTAACCATTGTCCTTTATTTGTTAGTATATAATAGCACAAGTTCCGCAAACCGTTATCAAGGTCATGAAGAAACTGACATAAACAAGGTCAATTGGGTTACAGTTTATCAGATTTTTATCCAACATGTCTTATTACAAAGATGGCCTTGTAAGGATCACATGTCTGTAATAATTTTAACATTATCAGATTGAAACATTCTACAGAACAGAAATAAATAAATATTGCCCAAAGGTTTCAATGTTATAGGTAATTAACACCCAGCATGAACTATGTAGGTAAACTGTACTAATTATATCCTATGTAAAAACATATGGAACAAGACAAATGAATACAAATACTTCACTCAAATAATTTGGTATTCAAATAAAGAACTGCTTGAAATGCTGCTTGCTTACAGTAAATTTAAACAGTGTGAATGAAACAAAACAATGTCATTAGCGATGATTGGTTTAACATATTGTTATTCAATGAGTGAATGTGGTAGTTACCATGTCGTCAGGTCCCTCGCAGGAGTGGCGGTAGGGCAGCCCCTCGGGCACGATCTTGTTGAGCATCATCTCCATGTCGTCGCGCACGTCGGGGTCCCAGCTCTCGTTGAGCGCCAGGCTCGCCGACGTGTGCATTACTGGAAACAACGCGACGCGATCAGCTGGCGATCACCGGCGGCTCTAAACCACTCAACATCACTACAATAGCACCGCAACCGCACAACTTTCCGTCTAAAATCACGGCACTTACAAAATAGCGCGAGAATAACGTAAGGCGAATTTGACAGGCGGGAGGGGGGCTACGAGGGCGGCAAGCGACAATCCCGACGTCTACTCACTCTGGATGTGGCAGAGGCCGACCGCGAACTGCGACAGCTCCGGCACCTGCTTCAGGATCTCTTCGGTGACCAGGTGCACGCCCCGGTGCTGCGGCCGAAGGTTCAGCTTCCGTTGAAACCACGCGGATCCGATCTGGATTCCTCGATTTGAGGCCATGTTTAATTTTATAAAACGCTACAGAGTGACCGCGAGAACACAAACGATCTCACACAACATCACTTAGCACAAATTTTACACGAATAAATCTACAATTATCATAAAAGATTCATTTTCGATCTTGAAATAGTAATAAATATAGCGGAGGTTATAGGACAGATTCGACACCCTATTTTCTGCGGGAAAGTGAAACAGCCTTCAAATGAAAGAGATAAACGAACTAATGTTGCCAGCAGAAAAAAGTAGAGATGCTCCTGTTTGAACATTCGCGTCGCCCGCCGACTATCGATATTCAAAGTTTTCATTTCACACTGGGATATCAAATATCTTAGATCGATTCTGTTGATCATTTCTGAAATTTGTATACCCCCATCTCCCAGACATCAAATTTTCAAGAGTTTATTTCCAAAAGAAGAATCACTAATATTCTGTCTTGCTTGCTGCAGTAGTTTATCAGTTTACCGGTTTATTTTTTCCTATGTTACAACACTCAAATACTGCAAGATCCACTTTGCGGCAAATTCAAATTTTAATTTCTTGTAACTTTCATTTAACATAAGTTAGTAATAACAAAAAATAATGTAATTAAATAATTAACACACAATTAACTGACTGATTAAATATATTTTTATTGCCAATCATTATTTGAAACTGAAAACAAACAGAATAGACAAACAATAAAAATACCTTTCTGGGAGTGTCCACGGGGTAGCGAGAGCGAGCGTAATTCTAGGTGCGGCTAAACCACTCCTCAGCCCTCAAAATTGGGACAATTAGTTCTTTATTTCACTCAAGGTGTATGGCCGCCTGTTTTGTTCAATTTATTTTACAATATAATTAAGTAAACGACAGCTATGGACCCGCTTATGGACGTTATAAAGAACTCGGAGGAGCCAGAGTGGTTGGAGAGGAACGTAGTTGGCGAGCTGCGGCTGTGGCAGATCGTGTTTCTTTGTTTAGCCTGTCTTACTGCTCTAAGTAAGTAATTATTTTTTACAAAAATATTACTACGATATAAGATACCTGTATGGACTACTGATATTCTAATTCGAAATACATCAATCTCTGGCATGACGTGTGATCGCGTCGATATCATTCTTCGAAGACACCAACCTAATTAATTACCTAATTTACGTGACTGCAGTGATTATTATTTATTTATATAAAGAACAGGGCGCCGGTAGACTAGACGACGACGATTAAAATTATTCACATTGTTATATAAATTATCCACATAATATAATTTATCGGTATATCGTGACTACGAAGCATGGAAACGGTCGAGATAATGCCACGATCAGCCAAACTCATCCAGATTATGACCGTGTCTGTAGTCAGTTAACCTGCGTAATAACCGCACTGAACCACGACCGCTTTAGTTTACTTAATTTAATTTAAATAATTCTGAAACATATCATCATCGTCCATAACACAAGTGCTTCGTCGCAACCAAAGTTCTAATGTCTATGTAACAGTTATTAACCTATTAAAACCATTGTACAGATTTCTTTGAATTTGATTTCTCTGAATAAATTGACTCTGTAACTGTTTGAAAATCTCTCCAGAAGCAACAACAGTTTTGGTACTTCCGCAGTCGTGATGGTGTGCTGCTGCTTCCGCTTCCGCATCCCTCGCACGAAGCAGCAGATCGAGGCGGACTACCAGCGGCGCAAGATCACCGCCAAGTTCCGCCAGCGCCTGGAGACCATCCACGACGCTAACATGGACGCCATGTCGCTCAAAGACGGTGACTCGCACACTTGAATCCTCAGACTTCACTACAAAACGATAGTTTGCTTCTATAGCATATTTGTGTGAAGAGCTTCTTTCTTTGTTCGTAGCCATTTATGTATCAGAGGTTTTCTTTAGCGTTAACGTCATCCATCACAGACCATTAATGGTAGAATGCGGTGTAGGTTAGCGTGACGAAATCAAAGCGAAGTAACACCAGAAACGAAAACAAGATTCCGTTTTCAATCCATTTTTAGGCCCTTGAAAAAATACTTAGTAATAGAAATATATACAATTATCATATTTTATTGGTTTTAATAAAACACGAATCATAGGGTGTCTCGAAAACCCAAGAGAAAAAAATTGCACCTTTAGTCTTTCGTATGTGCGAGCTTAGACCACCAGCCGAACTTGACTATGATTTAAACAGAACACCTTATGGATTTTAGTGCACTTAATATCATAAGGAAAAAAAAAACCCGTAACGTTAGTTATCTAATACATGTTTAAACTTTTTACGATTACGATTACATCGATGCTTTAAACTGAGTATGACTAAGGAGATAGCGCATTGCGCCAGAAAACTACGTCAGTGTCTGCATCTTTATCTTAACTAATCAAACTATCTAATATCTCTTCAAAACATTTGTTCAGTATTAGTTATCAGTGTCGTGATGTTTCCACGTCTCGTGTCAGAGAGGCTGGCTACATTAGTGTATACTCCTACTTAGACCACCAAGACTGACTGTTATATCACGGTATACTACCAAAACTGACTGTTGCCGACGCGTTGTTCTTGCTGCAAGTGCTGGAATTGCTGCAGAACGCCATGGAAGCGGAAGCGCAGCACTCGCAGCCCAGTTCCGGCACCTCGCCACAGCAGAGTAAGATTACGATTTTATTTCAGTTCTTTATTATAAGCACCTGTAGTAATAGTTTTTGTTTCTTGCCTACCTATGTAGTGTTCTACATAGGTAGGCAAGAAACAAAAATATGTCATATATGTATACAGTCGCGTGCAACTAAAAGTATACAGCCTTATAGTGCAAGTACTACTAGATGGCACGGTTACCCTGTATACTTTTAGGTGCACGGGACTGTACATGTATATTTACTTACCCGGTAGCTGTAATTGTTTTAGTTTTCTATTTTTTTCGTTATC
Organism: Coleophora deauratella; assembly: GCA_958295455.1. Taxonomy (NCBI): domain Eukaryota; kingdom Metazoa; phylum Arthropoda; class Insecta; order Lepidoptera; family Coleophoridae; genus Coleophora; species Coleophora deauratella. The sequence continues at coordinate 4,698,585 of OY282406.1, forward strand.
TGTAACATATTCCGTTAAGATATTTGTAACATATTCTGTTAAGATATGGAAGAGCAGGGCCGCCTGGCACAAGAAGCTTAGCTTCTTAAAAGGTTGTCCTAACAATGTAATATTTAATAGTTTTAATGTTACAGAAATAAATACTTTTTGAATTTTGAATTTGAACATCAATAGCAAAGTTCTTTCCTTCAATTCAGCGGTAGTGGTTCTTCAAATTCGTGGCAGTGATGCCGAAAGAGAACAGTGCAATCGGAAACTATGCCGGTATGTGTTTAGCGGTGGTATAGTTCGACGAATTTAGAATAAAACGCTGACACCAACCAAAGCGAATACCGGCATTTGTCTTTATAACTTGATTATAAAAAATAATAATTTTGGGAATCGTACCCAAGCATTCCACAAGCCTGTGGAATGTGGTGTTGCTGGCTAACTCTACTATTTGTTGGTGCTTCAAAATTAATATACTTATTTCAGACCATAGAGTACCCTTTTCCTGTCAAGTGGGTTTGGCCCCCCATGTATAAATTATAATAATGTGATGTACAGGATAACAGCCTACATATTATTTCCTACATTACAGCTCAACATTTAAATATCACTTCAATTCAAACTCTACGAAATTAGTCCCTTGAGTCGGATCCTACTAATTGTAAGATATTTTGTGAGAGTCCATATTTAAAATTTAACAAATATGTATGTACTATAACGATTATGTAATCTGTCCAGGGGCGCCGACTTCATGAAAATAGGGGGGGCTTGGGCAGTTTTTTTTATATTTTATTTTCGAACTATCTTTCGCCCGCGTATTGTTTTTATTATGATTATCGTTGAGGGACTGCAGTGCGAAAACCGCAAGCGGCAGTAATTAATGTCGATTACGAAAAATGGCTATGTTAAAGTTTTTAAATTCTCTTATAAATAATTTAAAAAAACACAACAGTATTTTAATAAAAAATATGGGGGGGCTCGGGCACCCCCAGGCCCTATGGAGTCGGCGCCAGTGATCTGTACTATCATAGAGCTATCAATTTTATAATATTGCACATCACTGACCGCAGGCTCGCTAGACGCGGAGAGCGGGCAGAAGCCGCCGCCACCGACGCAAGCGCCGACGACGGGGCTGAGTTTCGTCAAGTTCGCGTCGAGCGTGGCCACGCTGACCAGACTAGGTTCCAAGTCGCCCTCACCCGCGCCCTCGGGTGCCAAAATGGATTTCTAATACTTATTAACAGACGACAACAACTGCTTGAGGCCATGAGCTAGTTGGGGCCGATTTTGTGGCAAGTTGACAATGAGACACTGCAAGAATTTGTAGTCGAACATTTGGTCGACAAAAAAGAAATACCTATCCATAACTAAACATATGTAAGTCCCTTACATATGTTTAGTTATGGATAGATATTTCTTACTTACAACCTTTTCTTAAACGGGTGTAATAGGCCAGTCGTACAAGACATCGTAGGTCGCATTGGTTGCAACAATTTTGGTATGTTGTTAGGGTTGATAACAGTAGTGTAAAACTAATTTTTCAGCTTCGAAAGACTTGTGCTAACTGCATGGTGCTCCAAAAACATCGAAATTTTGGACTTTTTTAAGATAGCATCTTACCGAAAAAGTCATTATACACACTTATAAGAAAACACAATTTCCTATAATTTAAGTGCAACTGCAGCTCTGTAGGTCTAATAGAACCCAAGATACAGCCCTTCAATCATTGGCAATTTTCTCTAAAAAGTTCGAATTTGTGGTTTTGCCGCCTTCCGAGCAGAATATCGGCTATAATATTCATTCTACGAAGAAAGTCATTAAAAAGAAAGTTATAGAGCAGTTATTTAGCTTTAATTTAAGCACAAACTGAAGTTTGTAAGACAAATATAGTTAGTTATAGTTCACTTAAAATCTGGAGAAAGTGAAAAATTAAGGAAATCAGATTTTTCAAAAAAGGGCTTTGACAAATTGCAGGACTTCTGTAAAGGATAAGAAAGTCATACATCGGTGTAAAATAATTAATACTAATATTATAAAACTTAAAGTATAACACTTAGTAATGGCGGGACCTCAGCTGATACCTGCAACAGAAATATACACGAAATATAGAACAAAATGTCAATTAATATTTATTATAGTTCGCGTCACGTAAAAAGAGCGCTGGCTGGCGTTCCGAGGATTCATTCTGACAGCAACTATTTAGTACCCTCTCTTTCACACTTACGCGATTTATATTATGCTATCCGTTGTCAGAGTGAACTGTTGTGCCCTCGGAACGCCCGCCAGCGCTCTTTTTACGTGACGCGAGCTGTATAATGAATTACAACGAAGGGGTAGGTATGTAATATTAGGTTTACCTTTACGCACTTAGCGACGAAACAATCGTGTTCTTTTGAAAGGTCTAGGTTCATCTGACAGCTCTTCCTGGGGCTCCGGAGACTGCTGTGTTGCTTGTTGTAAAGGGGAGGTCGTCGAAGTCGTCCTCTTCATTCAACTCAGTCAAGGCTATGGACGGAGTGTTGAGGCAGGTAGGTCTTCCCCTGACAAACTTTGCAGAGAGTTTCAGCCCTGTTATCTTGCAGGAGCATCTTCCTTTCCTGCACCCACTCTTACACCTGCATGACAGGAATTTCATAAAAACTTGTTACAAATAGTTTCATAAATACACGACCCAGGACAGACCTACGAACGGATTACCTTATCTGCGTGACAGGAATTCCGACGTTGTCACTACTGCCACTAGTCTAGTGGCAGTCCCTACTGGCTCCTCGAGGTATTGTCACAACCACTAAATGCGTAAAAGAACAACTGTATTCCAGAGGGGGAAGAAAGCTCTTCTTGAATAAATGATGTTGATGAGAACTTCTCGCAACTGGCACTTTGCTGGAAAAAAACATTTTATACGTTAGATATCAGTCTATGCTGGTGAAGAGCATCAGAGGTTGACATCCTCTACTTAACAGATTAGGCTCCAACGTAAACAATTTTTTTCCAGGAAAGTGCCAATTGCGAGAAGTTCTCATCAACATTCATTCAAGAAGAGATTTCATCCCCCCCTGGAGTACAGTTGTCATTTCACGCATTCAGTAATTGCGACAACACCTCAAGGAGCCAGTAGGGTCTGACACTAGTGACATCAACGAAGAAATCAGCGTCGAAAACCCTGCTAAAATTACTGTCATGCAAGTAAGATAATCCATTCGTAGGTCTATCCTGGGCTGTGTATTTAAACTATTTGTAACAAGTTTTTATGAAATTCCTGTCATGCTGGTGTAAGAATGGGTGCGGAAAAGGAAGATGATCCTGCAAGATAACAGGGTTAAAACTTTCTGCAAAGTTTGTCAGGGGAAGACCTGCCTGCCTCAACACTCCGTCCATAGCCTTGACTGAGTTGAATGAAGAGGACGATATCGCAGCCTCCCTTTACAACAAGCAACAGAGCAGTTTCCAGAGCCCCAGGAAGAGCTGTCAAATGAACCAAGACCTTCCAAAAGAACACGATTGTTTCGTCGCTAAGTGAGTAAAGGTAAACCTAGTATTATATACCTACCCCTTCGTTGTAATTCATTATAATAAATATTAATTGACATTTTGTTCTATATTTCTGTCGCAGGTGTCAGCTGAGGTCCCGCCATCACTAAGTGATATAATTTAAGTTTTATAATATCAGTATAAATTATTTTACACCGTGTTATGTCTTTCTTATGCTTTACAGAAGTCCTGCATCTTGTCAGGCTCCCTTTTTTGAAAAATCTGATTTCCTTAATTTTTCGCTTTGTCCAGATTACAAGGGAACTATTGGTCTTACAAACTTCAGTTTGTGCTTAAATAAAAGCTAAATAACTGCTTTCTTTCTTTTTAATGACTTTCCTCGAAGAATGAGTATTATAGCCGATATTTTGCTCGGAAGGCGGCAAAACTACAATTTCAAATTTTTTTGGGAAAATTGCCAATGTTTGAAGTGCTGTATCTTGGGTTCTGTTAGACCTACAGAGCTGCAGTTGCATTTAAATTATAGGAAATTGTATCTTCTTATAAGTGTGTGTAATGACTTTTTTCGTAAGATGCACCTTTTAGAAGTAATAAGCCAAAATCTGACAAAAGTCCGAAAATTTCGATGTTTTTGGAGCACCACGAAGTTAGCACAAGTCTTTCGAAGCTGAAAAATTAATTTTACACTACTGTTATCATCCCTAACAACATATCAAAAAATCAAAACTGTTGCAACCAATGCGACCGAACGCGATTTTTATGTCTACGGTGACTGGCGTATAATAAAACTATTGGTGTAGGATCCATTAACTCGGGCTTCTACTCATTATACTGAAATTTTTTTTGTTATACGTAGACAAACAGGTCCTACGACTGCTGAATTCGCAAGAAAATGTTTGAGCCTCCATATAAAATTCGCAAAACAGCTGATCAATTCGTATGGAGGCCAAATTTTTTTTGGTATTTCAGCAAACTCGAAGCCCCAGACGGGTCCTATACTATATAATTTTGTTACTCTGTATACAGCGGAATGTTTTTTTTTTATGCCGCAAATGGTAAGAAGCTACTCATGACACTGAACTGTCCCGATATGGAACTTATTACAATCTCTGAGCAGAAAATCATACTATACTGTAATTGTTGACTTACAAATGTTGTATGGAAAGTCATATGTATTTTTACTCCGATTGTAGAGGTTCTTTGGGTAAAGTTGTTCAGTTTAATGAAAATGAAAATATTTTATTCGAAGTAGGTAGCAGTGTACACTTTTCGCACGTCATTCTTTTATCTACCTAATACGAGGTTCCTACCACTCGGAACTCGTATACCCACCATTTCGGGAAGTGTTTGCAGTGAGAAGAAACGGCGGGCCCCTAAAGAAACTCCCTCCAACACATTTTTTTAATGAGGCAGTTATCTACCATTTGCCGGCTTTTTAACGGATATTAGATATTAGTTACCTGTATAGTTCCGTGTGGCTCCGTTCCTGTACGTTAGTGTATGCTTTATGTACCTTATACCTGTATTGTAAAAGGTGATTGTGTGTATGTATGAGTATTTTTTAAGCGTGCTTATGAATATAATGTTTAGAATCAGAAGAATTTACACTGCAAGAAGATTAAATATTGACATAATATTTATGTATTTTTTTTCGCCAATATATGGCACACCATATGCAAAATTTTTTAGTAGTAGTGGTGATATATTTGTAGGAGTGTGCGTATGAAATGTAAGCTTCGGATATATGTTATACAATTACGTAATAAAAAACCAAAATTGCAGTAAGATGTTTTCTTTAATCTAGAAAATAAAAAATACAGTATAAACGGATTTAAAATCACAAGAATAATTACATATTCACAAATAACCTCCGTACCTATTCTGCACAGTTCACATAATCTCGCGTTAAAACTGTCAGTAAAACAATGATCATTAATTGTAAGCGATAACTTTAAAGCAACATTTAACTTACACATTATAATACATAAATAATACATCTTGCAAATAAAAATTACATAAAATTCAAGTTAGCTACAAAATTGTATTAAATAGTTTGTTTCTACATGCTGTTACGTTCTTGCGCTGTTGCTTTACCCACCTGTCATGTTAAATAAAAGTCACGTTACCTCGAAAATGACTAAGTGAAATACAATAACCCTATGACTCGCAATTTCTCTGATCCGTCTAATAATATCTCTCAGTCCATGACTCGATATTCCTTGCCACATGCTCTCCCATACATAAAAATTCTTACGAGCTAATTCATTCAATATTAAGTTTATTTGAAGAATTAAACTAATTTGAGGCTAAATTAAACATTGTAAGTGTACTTATCGAAGGCCAACAATAATATTTTCGTTAAAACAACGTAAAGAAAAACACTAACTATATTTTTGCTAGAATCTCATAAACATCATTATAAAATGAAGAGAACCAGTAAAGTGCGTGTCAGACCACGCGTAGTGTAGGGTTCCGTAGTAATACATATTATATCAATTTAATTTTATTTTGTTGTATCTCCTAAACTTGAAAACGGTTTATCATAGGAAATGCACTCGAAATAATTTATCATCCCTCTTTACATTTATGTTGGGAGCTACCTACTAAACATAAAAAGTTATTCAACTATGTATATTCCAACTATTTTTGTGCAAAACTTCATGTTATTCGGTTCAAAAATGCAAAAGTTATGACGCTGTGACGGACAGTTGGGAAGGCCCATCTTATGACTTCGTCGTAAGGACTACGGGACCCTAAAAGAATAGAAGTATTAATGTAAATGCAAGAAGGAATAAAAACAGTTAAAACTGCACTTAAATGCACGACACACTGATTACGTACGAACCTTGCTAGCGTCTCTTAACCAACCGAAGCCCTCTGAATCGTCACTAAGCGACTCTCGATAAATAAGGCCTTTCTAAACCTTCTATATCTTTTGAATGGAAGAATCTGTTGAAATACTATACACTTTTACTTATATATTTATTATTACAATTGAATCGGACCTACCTAAAACATAGGGTAAAGCCGGAAATAGACAATCGGGACACCTAGGTGATTGATGGCTTACTAATCTTGGCTAACATTACTCTTTTTTTTTCGACTCCTTCGGACAGACAGTTATCCTTCAAATAGGATCTTTCTTACGAAACAACTTCATTGTCTTTCTAGGGTACAAGCATTTCGTACCCTAGAAACGCCTAGAATAAGATGTAATGAGACTAATATTAAAATTTAAAAATCCCCTCCTTCAACTAGGATCTATTAATCACGGCAGACATCCCACTATAAAGAATAACAAAATAAAATAATAATAGATTTCAAGTGCATTGCACGCTATACTTACAACTTCATTATTGTTCGCGTATTGTGTAGTGTTAAGAAACTAACTAGGGGAGCGGTGTACAAAACCGACCACGGGATAATTCGTAAGAGTTTGTGCATATTACCTGTCTCGCTATTCACCAGATATACATTTTTACAAGTTAGTAAATCGAAACAACAATATAGGCTAGTTTTATAGTACATTTGAGTTATCCTAGGATTGGTAATGGCTTACTGAACAAAATTACGTAAGCTACGAGAGGTTCTGGCTTGCTATTGAGGATAGGAACCCAAGTTGTACCCAGCAGTCCTGTTACGATCAACAAATAGAACTCTCTTCATAAAAGATAACAACAAAGCAAACTGTCAATGTGCACATTTCTGCGAGTGGCGTACAGTACAAGTTTACAAGATGATAAATATTGAGCGTGTATTTGGCAATCAATTTTATCATTATAAAGTATTTTGTTTCGTGTTGGAATTGTTTGTGACGATAGTAAACTCTGCTTATGTTATCCATATACATATACGAAATAAATAATTCGGCGGCGTATAAATCTAACGAATACTAAGTGGTTTAACCAAACATTTTAAATAAATCTGAAAGAGATAAACTGAAATACGCACATTGTTAAAGTTCGCCGTAGGCGCCGCTTTCACTAAAATCTGTTTGCACCTCGAATAGATTACACTGAGTTTACACATGAGTTGTTCTATTCACGAAACTAAAACAAAACTGATACGAGGTATTAATTAAAAGCTTGGTTAGGTCCAGTCAACCGGTTATAATTTTGTGTTAAACCTTGTTTGGCAATTAAATAATGATTTAAAAGAGACAGACCTATATTAGGGTCCTTTAGCCTGTCTTTTTTGTATTTGCTTAACAATGGAGTGTGTATGGCAGTACAATGTTCGCGATAGTTCTGGAGAGCAACTCATCTGTAACGCAGGCTGGCGTGACGTCATCGTGACGTCATCAAGTAGGTGCGGAGAGCTGGCTGGCCACGGCGCGGCGGCGCTCTCAATCTCGCCTCACAAACGTTTTTCCCCTGGGAAAGCAAATTAAATATGTAACAATATATTATGTGTTATGCACTTCGATATTTTCTTATCTAAATAATAAGATACTTTTTTTATTTTTTTTTATTATTAAAAATTTGAGTGCGTTTGACTACATCTCACCTGATGGAAAGTGATGATGTAGTCGAGGATGGTACACGCAAACTCAAATAATGCCTATTCACTCTCGCCTTGAAGATCTCCAAATTGTAGGAGTCCGGAAACACTGACGCAGGTAAGGAGTTCCACTCCTTCGCAGTTCGCATGATAAATGAGGAAGCAAACCGCTTCGTGCGTAGGATTGGAATGTCAACTACAAAGGGATGAAAAGCCTCCCTGCGCCTGGTTGACCGAAGGTGGAATGGAGCTGGGGGAATGAGGTCGTGTAGTTCTTGAGCGCAATCTCCGAAATGAATTCGATAAAAAACCGATAAGGAGGCTACTTTGCGGCGATGCTCCAGGCTTTGGAGCTTATTTAAAACAAGCTCATCGTCACCTATCAGTCTCCTGGCGCGTCGGTCGATAGCATCCAAGGCTTCAAGCTGGTAGCGGGCCGAACCATCCCAGATACTTTTGGGTTTGGTTCTGACTGTCTCGCGCTTGCGAAAGCGATCCCGTAAGTTTGATACGTCAAGACTGGTATTTACCAGTAAGGGCTGCTAGTCTATCCTATCAAATGATAGGATTGGTTATAGGTCCTTACGAAAACTTTGGTCCTTCGTGCCACCGGATGAGCACACTCTCACTTCTTATCTCATGACTCATGTCATTAAGGGATATTAATAAGCACCTACATTTACCAGTATAGATGCTTATATACTTTTATCATCAACTTCAACGTGTACTCGCATCAAACGATCACCATTATCTAAGCGAAAGGGCTAGCATGTTCAGTCAGCTTAGTTAAATATTACGTAAATATTATTAGTATGGTTCATTCCAATCAAAAAAAAGCAAAAGGTAAACAAACATAGTATGCAGATGACATTGACATGTGTCAGTTCCATAGTAAGTTTGTTTACGTTTTGCTTTTTTTTGATTGGAATGAAGTATAGTAGGTTGCGGGAAGCCACTAGGTGCGGGCAGCGCAGGACCGGTCGGTGTGGAAATCCTTAGGGGAGGTCTTTGTCCAGCAGTGGACGTCTTTTGGCTGATGACGATTAGTAATGTATGTAATACAAATAAGAGTATCAAGAGTAGTCAAAGACGGACCAAGGACCTGCTGAAGGTTGCGGGAAGCCGCTAATGCGAGCTGCACAGGACTAGTAGGTGTGGAAACCCTTGGTGGAGGCCTTTGTCCAGCAGTGGAAGTTTTTCGGCTGATGATGAATCCACGTTTGGGAATGATCAATGATAAATCATCATTGGCCTACACTGACTGAATCGTCTGTCATGGATGCGCATCTATGACAGACGACTCAGTCAGTGTGGCGGATACAATATTTTTGGCGACTGTACAGCCCAATAAGAGACTGGCACAGTCGACCGCAGGACTAACAGGAAAAATCGCCAACAGATGGATTAGAAGTGGCTAGATGTCTACGGTTCTTCCGCTCGGACAGCAGCTTAAACCAGGCCTCATCACACGCCCTGCGACCATCTCCCACACACTTGCGCCATTCGTCCTTGTCTACGGCGAGCTTTTCCCAGCCTCGGAAATCGATGGTAAATAAATAAGCATGCGTGTCTCACGTGATGGTCTTGCTGGGCTGGCGCGCCGGGGGCTGCGGCCGCGCGCGGTTCAGCACCTTGAGCAGGTCGCCGGCGCGCGCGCGCATGCGCGAGTGCACGTACACCTGCACCGGCACATGAATATTTTTATTGTTAATCGTGAGCACAGGTTACATAAACATGTCAGTAGTTAATGATATATGTAATATCAGCTATGTCCCGCCAAAGGCATACAATACGATACAAAAATCAATAAAAATAAACACAGTTCAATTTTCGTTCAATATTGCTTTCAATTGAATTGCTTCAATGGCACTGAAATGTCTATACATATTTCAATGCGACACATTTTATACTTCAGACTTTCAATGTTCAATGAAATTGCTCGTACGAGTATAACAATGGCTTAATAGGTTACAATTGATAAATATCGCAAATAAAGTATGGTACCTTGCTGCACTTGACGTGGTAGTGCAGGTAGTCGCGGAACATGTGCAGCAGGTCGATGGTGTTGTCGCGCGCCGCCGCCGCCGTGTGCCGCGGGAACAGCACTGCGCCAAACCAAACCAATCAAAATGATTTTTATATTTAAGTAGATGGTGTTTGTACGCATTCTTCTAAATGGCGGCTGTTCCAAAATGAAACACTGAATTCAGTGTAATTACTCAAGAATTACTACTTAAACTGTTTTAATAAAATTATGTTATCTTATAACTTTCAGAAGCGGTCGTGGCTCAGTGCGGCTGCGTGGTCGCGTCGATCACGCAGGTTAACTGACTACAGACACGGTCATAACCTCGATGGGTTTGACTGTTAGTGGCATTTATGTCGACCGTTTCCGTACTTGCAAGGCACGTTAAGCCGTTGGTGCCCGCTGCTATCGCTAGATGGCGGTCGTTTAGCCATGTCAGAGGCCTTATAGGCGGCTTGAAAACTTCTGACACTACGGTTGGCCACTAGCTCCACAACCTCCACCAATCCGGACTTGGCCCCGGTGTGGAGTAAAGCCTAACCTTCCCGATGTATGGGAAGAGACCCGTGCCCCTGCAGTGGGGACGTAATGGGTTGTTAACATAACTTTCAAAATACTTTATAGATAGCCATGTTCCTGTAACTCAGTATCTCAGTTATTTTAGGAGCTATCGAAAATAAGTCTTCTCTAAGGTTGAAATTGTACGTGGTAAATTCTCATATCAGAAAGTCCTTTTTTGTAAAATTAGCATATTCAGTGTTTTATTTTGGAAAAGCCGATCGTATTATTATTTCTATCCAGTACATAGTTCCTACCACTAGAAACTAGGAACCTGAAAACTCGATGTTTCGGAAAGTTTTAGCGGAGCGAGTAGAAACGTCGAAGCGGCAGTGTTGCAACGGTGCAACAAGTATATACGTCAAGTAAATCATGGGCAAAATCTAACAGTTTTACATTAGAATACAACATAGACAATGAAAGTTTGAAAGTACTTACCAAATGTAACATAACTGATATTTTCGCCCACTTTCGCATCCGTGTCCATGAGTTCTAATGGTGGTTCCTTGTGTGAAAAAAGAACCTGGAACAATAAGTTAACATTAACATCTATTAGAATTATAATAATAAATTAAACTTTAATTTATAATTTCAAACACACTTTTTTTAACACCCTGTATTTAGTTTCCTTATACTTTGCCGCTTTGTTTCTTTAGAGGGCAGCGCAGCAGCGTATATCGTGCAATATGACCATTTGTGGCACATTTCTGCCAGATTTGGCTACTAAACTTTAACTCTGGCAGAATAACCTGTTTTCTGCATTCATTTATTTATCAGACGCAGCACTGTTGTCTGATAAATAAATGAATTGAACAAGCTGACGATTTATAATAGTAGAAAATTTAGCAGATTACAAGGAAATCCTTATTTATTTTTGAAATACAAACAGAAAACTTCTCATTTTCTATGTCTATTATTTACTTTTTTGTATGACTTATTTGTTATAGCAGTCACCTGGGGCGCGGTGTGCGAGGCGCGGCGGCCCTCCTTGAGCTCCTGCATGAACACGCGGCCGATGACCACGTCGTCCTCGTGCCGGAACACGGTGGAGAACACCACCGTCACGCGGTCCTCCTGCGCCTCCACGTACCTGCGACAAACAGTGTCTCATAATGTGCAGGACAGATATGGTACCACCAATATCGGGAGGTTAACAATAGTAGATAAAAAAATGGTTAGGTTGGGAAAAAAAGGGCAGTAACACGGACAAATATCCCTTATATCTCTGTCTTTTAAGCTTTTTGCCCCATTCGAAGATGCGAGTCACTCTCAATAGTCAATATTTTTTAGATATTGATATTAATAAAATAAAAAAATAATAAACAAAGAACTGAGAAACTAAATATGCCCGTTTTTTTAAAACTATTTAGGTACGAAAGCACTACGCTGCAGCGGCACTACGCGACGCGACGCGGCCAGTTATTTTATATGAAACTGACGCGTCGCGTCGCGCAGTTCCGCTGCCGCGCAGTGCGGTATACCTTGTACGATTTCATAGAAAGAATACTTGGCCGCGCAGCGTCTAACCTTTACAGGTTCAAATGTAGACTGACTTTACAACATCATCAGTAAGTAAAACCTTAAGTTTTCAACTTTAGTACTTTTACTAAAGCAGTTCTTTTGATCTATGTAAAGATACAACTTTTCAAATTTATGAGTTTCTTTCACACAGGCATACATACTCATACATTGCAGGGTCACAGGAATTGCACGTAAATTGGCAAACCAGCAGTTATACTAGGTATAAAATACACGAACTTTACAAAATGTATACAAAAGGGCATGCTTACAGTGTCTCATCCTGCCTGTAATTGATGACCGCCCTCTTTTGACCAACATCACCATCTTCTTGCAGTCGGAAGTAGCGCTCGAAGACTGAGGCGAAGCAGTTCCTCTTCAGCAGGCCCACCTTCTTGACGATATCCTCCCAGTTCGAGGGGATGTGGTCCGAGTCCAGATCCAGGAGCACCGACACATTGTAACCTGGGAAAGTGGAAAAAAATTGGATGAATATTCATAATTAAAGTATCGTATGGGGTAAAGTGTGTTTTATTCTTTACTCTTTACCACTAAATAAAATGTACTAAAACAGGATTTATTTAGCCACCTGTAGTAAATGTCTCACTCACTCCAACCATGACTATTCTCAACATATTTGTTTATATTATAATAAGAAAACTTATTTGTTAATGTGGTTAGCAATTAGCATATCAAAAATATTGATTGCACACAAATATTACCTATTACTTTAAAGTAGTAAGTACAGGTACAGAAGGCTAAACTGTAAACATGAAAAACTTCGATAGCAGCTCTGAAGGATCTTCTTAGTTTGCATTCTTATATTCATGTACATGATTAGTTACTAAATTAAAACATAATAATATATCCTTTACTTGTTTTGCACACATTTTCATTTGCTTTAAAACACGAAATGTGGAGACCTTGAATTTATAAGTGGTACAAATAGAAAATACTGTACACAATACATATCTTGCCTGCACGTCGCAAAATTAAAATAGTTAAAAGTATATAAAATTAGGGAATTTCATCACTCGAGATTTTTTCTTTTCCTGCTTTGTGCTGCTTTTTGTTGCCTGAGCTACATTTTGTATGACTCAATCAAAAATAACTAGCTTGAGTAAGAACTAGGGCACACGTAAAATGTAACGCAGAAACAGTTCAATTCAATTTATTAGGTGTTCAATATTATGGGTGTTCCTTCATGATTTGTTCAGCAAAAAGACTTATTGTTTATATATAATATACATAGGTTACTCAGTGTACACATAATTTTTACATTTTAAAATAAATTGAGAGCCATAATCTTATCACTTGTTATTTTAAAGTTGAAAAAGGTAATCTTATCAAGGTTGGTTTTATGACTGATAAAATCGTGCCATATTTACAATAACTTTTTTTGGTAGTTAAAATACTTTTTGTTGTTGCCTTACACACTTGCAGAACCATTTCTAAGGCAACGAAAGTTTGATGTTTGTATCTTATTTCAATGGAGCTGAGCAAGTCTAATTGAATTATTGTCAATTTTTCAGATGTGCACTGTCAGAATGGAAGGGAAGGAAAGTTGTTTGCAGTCAGTTTCAATGAACAATGACAAAAGCTGCTCCACTTACTCTGTTGTAACATAATTCCACAAAAAAGTGTTACACATAAAACACTCTTATATTTATGCAATAACGAGTAATTGCTAAGTTGATTATTATATTTGTACAGGGGTGCAAAAAATATGATTCAGAATTGGGTCTAGAAAACGGAAAATATTTTAAAAAAATGTTCTGATTTTTTTCAGAAAAGTGTAAACTGGATTACCTATATAAATCACGATTTTCAATTTTATTATTTTTACACATTATACATATATTGTTATCATAAATAAAACTAGTCAAATGTTTACATAATGGACTAAATATAAATAACCAAAGACAAGAGGCAAGCCTGATGATGTCATAGTTATTGGTATGAATACTATTAAACAGTTGAAATGGAAGAAATGAAAAAATAAGGTGTACTGTACTCCCTACCAGGTCTCTATGCAGCTCTTAAAAACATCATATCATCATATCATAGGTATCATAGTTAATCAAAAAAAAATATTAAAAAGGATTATTTACAATATTTTTTAGTTTTTAAGAATTGTCATCCTGGTCAGTTGTTAATGCTTTTGGAATTCCCCTTAACTTTGTATTTACAACCTCCTGCATCTTTTGATGATTAGCAAAATACCTGTCAAATATCCATAGAAGTTTTACAATAATCAAAATTTCAAAGTAGAACTGTTTTTAGTAAATTACAATAGAAGAATATTTCCTACAATTTCACATCTACTTGTCCAGCATAAACAAATATTGACAAAGTATGTTAGCTTTTTGGTAACTGAAGCTAAGTTTCATTGTAGATGTCATTCTGATTATAATAAAATCCATCTGAATATATTTCTAGGAGAACTAAAGTTACCGACATAGCTCTCAGAATCGCTAGACTTAAGTGGCAGTGGGCAGGGCACATAGCTCGTAGAACAGATGGCCGTTGGGGCAGTAAAGTTCTCGAATGGCGACCGCGCACCGGAAGGCGCAGTGTGGGCAGGCCCCCGACTCGGTGGACCGACGACCTGGTAAAGGTTGCAGGAAGCCGCTGGATGCGAGCCGCACAGGACCGGTCGGTGTGGAAATCCTTGGGGGAGGCCTTTGTCCAGCAGTGGACGTCTTTCGGCTGATAGATAGATAGATAGAATATATTTCTTACCAGACTCAGCCTCGGTGAGGAGAGGACCATACACCCTTTTGAGCAGTTCGTCTGCCCCATGCTCTTCTAACTGCTTATAGAACTTGAGTGATATACTAACCTGTAAACAGTGAACATATCTGTTTTATAATATATTCTTTAAGGTATAACTAGTATCCAGTCCAAGTAACCAGTAATAAAAAGTTTTCAGAAAGTAAGAACCAGACACTATTATCAATAAGTTAAATGAATCAAATGCAACCAAACTATATGAGTCACAACTACAAATAGAAAAGTTAACATACCCTAACTTTGGTTTTATCTCCATTGACATTAGATATATGAAAAAGTACTCCATCAAAGTCAGCAACGGTTACATCTATAGACTCCGGCTTTAAGCTGAAAAACAATAAATTGCATTTATGTTGGACTTGTATCACCAATTTATAAATAAATAAAACTAAATTAGTCAGTTCCTGGTGGGGCAATGTTTGTTATCTGTGAGTGCATCCTTTTGTTGCATTGAACACATACCTACATGTGTCATGCATGTGTGTACATTGTTTATGCTTCTGGAATTCGAAAATATTTTATAGGATGTTTCCGCGCGCTCCGAGATGTGTGAGTAGGTACCATCGTAATGAGTCATGCTTTCGAGATAGGCGTCACGTCATGTGTGACCTACAGCGTATGGTAAAACGCTCTCGCAGTAATTATTAGTATTTGGGAGTATATTACATGAATTAGGGAATAGGTCACCGCCAACGTGGGCGCACCCTTGGAATCTGACACTTGTCAAATTGCTCCCGACAGGGGTTAGGAGCGGCGGACGAGTCACTCCTTGGGCAGGAAAGCCGCCTGAGCCGTGCAAGTACCGTTGAAACTCATTCAAGCAATACTCAACGCTTTCTAGTAAAACACATCAAAGTAAAAAACTGTAAACTTTCTAAGCGTAACGTACTCACCGCGCCAGTGCATTTTTATATTTTACTGTTAGTGTTTCTTCTATAATTCTATTATTGATCTCGAGTAAGATCATTATTTAACAATATGTAACCTACAGTTTTCTCATAAAATAAACGCTTATAGCACCTTCATTTAATATTTTTTACGAAAAAATCATCGAATAAGACCACCCGCGAATAGATATCCATACAAGACAGAAAGAAAAGGAAGCTCAAAAATGAATGAAATCGGCCATGTAATCATAGCCAATATTTGTAATTTTTCAAACGACAACTAGTGTTGTACCTTGTGCGGGGGTGAAATCTAAAGTGCCGTTCCAAAATAAGGTACCTTCGTATCGTTATCGTGTATATACATACAGTGTTTCGATTGGGTGTTTACGATTAAACTTATAATTTAAGCATCCTATCCTTATCTTTTCGATACAGAGAGAAAAAGACAAAACACTTATGTTTAGTTCAGTTCTGTCAAATAAGTTTAATCGTGAAAACCGAATCGACACCATTCAGTACTCGACTCCATTCAGTACTCGACTCGATTTTAGATAGGTAGGGAAACGTAACCACAACCAGAGAATCTGCCACAACGAAAAATAAACCGGTAATCAGAGGTTTTGTACTCCAGCCAGTCTTGTCTAGAGTCTGACGAATAAAAACGTAACATGGAATTTTATTTAAAGTTTTTACATGGCAACAAAAAGAAGCTATCAGAGGCTGTCACTGTTGAATGTTAGTATGACTGCCAATTATTGATACTTGTTAGCTGAATATTCATGTTTATTATTTATTGTATTGTTGAGCGTTAGAAATGATAGAATGATACAATGACGTAGGAGATAATGGACTTGGCATACCTACAGAAAAAGCGTGCATATCTAAACTTGCTGAGAAAGGAAAATGGCGGTTCGGCCTAGTGCATACCCATTATATGAGATATGATTTTATCGATGTATCGATATCACCGGCATGCAGAGAATGAGCGTCTATTTCTTTTTGGTACTCTACTCGTACATAAATCGCAACTGATGGCGAACTTTCGATTATTTTACTATATTATTCTTTGACGATTATGGTCAAAATTGACAAATCCTCCTAAACTAGAGATTAACGAAATAAAACAAGATATTAATTATATTGGTTTTATCAGTTAATTAGTATGTAAATGGTCTGTAATCACCAATATGATTACTATCTACTGTGTCTTTTATATTTAAACAATAAAAGGCAAAAAGTAAGAGACAGAAGATGTCTGACGAGTGTAGATGGCTCGTGCCTTGCAGCGTTATAGGTGTAGGTATTCAAAATAAAGACAAATATTTGGAACTGTATTTTAATTTACAGCTTGGCCGTAAAGAGTTGAAAAAAATGATGGCGCCGTTGGATGCGAGCAGCACAGGGCCGATCGGTGTGGAAATCCTTGGGGGAGGCCTTTGTCCAGCATTTGACGTCTTTCGGCTGATGATCATAATGGCCCACTATCGCTTACATTGCAACATTTAATACTACAATCTAAATGAATTTAATACTTGCAGGTTTTTAAGATAAAATGAAATTACTTTTTATCATTGCATTCAATAATGTTTGTTTTCTGCATTCCTATAACTATATAAATGGGAAAATAAACAAGCCTAGGACATTTAAAGATTTTTTATTTAGTTTTATTCACATAAAAATTCTGGTTGAAATAAATAACTTAATGATCTACACCTGACATGGCATCAACATTGTCATCGTCAGAATCTGAGCTGCTGTCACTGATGTCCTTTAGCTATTCCAGGACTTACAATAATACAATGTTTTCCTCTTAAAACATCATGCTTAATGCCTTTCAGATTTTTATGTAATCAGAATTTAACATTATATTTAGGAAGAATGCCGTGCCTGACTAAATTGATCAACATTATGCAGTCGCGTTATATACAGGGTGTCCCAAAACTAATGCGACAAATTTTGGCCGGTGATAACTTTGATCAAGACCTATCAAAATAACGAAATATATGTTCAGCAAAAGTTTATGGTTTTCAAGTTATACCAGATTTTTAAAAAATTGAAAATTACTACCTTGCGGTGGGTCTTTTGAGTTTTTGTTATAAAAAACCACTTAATTTGTATTTTCTTTTGCACTCAAATATTGTTGATTAGTGTATCTACCTGAATCTACTATTTATTCTGCAAAAAAATTAAAGATGCCATCAGAAATGCATCATCAATTCAATAAAAATCTTTAAACATATCCGATAATGAAACTTTAAACATCGGCGACGTAAAAAAAATAAATTGAATGATTTTGTCTCATATGCTATAAAAAATCCATTTTTCATGCCCATTTTAAAAATGTATAATACTTGGATATATTGTTTGCAAACATTGAGTTAAATGCTATTTTTGACCTCAAGGTGCTGATTTTTAAAAAATCTTTTATTAGAGGTTTTTCAAATATTTATTAGATTAATTTAAAATAGAAAGGAGATCATGTATGTGTTCTACAAGGTCACCTCACCGTGACTTACTACCTGAGATAAAAAAAGAAAATACCAGCCAAGTGCGAGTTAGATTCGCGCATGAAGGGTTCCGTACCATCGTACAAGAAACTCCAAAAATACTTCTCTTGTATGGTGACCCCCTTTAATTTTTAAATATTATTTTATTTTATTAAATTTTTTTAGCGACTATAGTAATACAAACTTTGTGAGTGTTTCAATCAAGCGTCTACCTCTTGCTATTATTAAAATCGAGCCAAAACCACCCAAAAAACAAGTTTCTAGTAGGGAGCTCCCCTTTAAGTTATTTTTATCATTTTTTGTTATAGTGGCAACAGAAATACACACTCTGTAAAATTTCAATCGTCTACCTATTACGGTTCATTAGATACAGCCCGCTGACAGAAGACAGGCGGGTGGACGGACGGACGGACAGCGGAGCCTTAGTACAATAATAGGGTCCCGTTGGCCTTTAAACTTTGAACCCTAAAAAAGAAACATTTTGCCGCCACTTTTCCGTCTTTCTTCCAAAACAACGTCTTCGTCTTGTCTACTTCGGCCAGGCAGTCTGCCAAACAGTAGCTTGGGTGTATTCAAAATCTAATAGAATAGTTGTCTCCGATTAGGGTACTTTTGTGGCACAGTGTCGCCGCTGCTCTGTCACTCTTGCGATTTAAATGAAATGCTCACAGAGTTTGTATTGCTATAGTCACTAAAAATATAGTAAAATAAAATTATATTTTAAAATTAAAGGGGTCCCCTTACAAGGGACGTGTTTTTTGGAGTTTCTTGTACGATGGTATGGAATACTGATGTGCCATGCCCGGGAATATTCCCGCAAGACAGAGACAGCGCTCTGTATTACATATAGCGCCGTCCCTTGGGAATATTCCGGTGAATATTAAAGTTACGGTGACTTTGTAGAACACACACATCACACAACACACACTCGATCAGCCGAGCGGTCAAATTAGTATGAAGAGCCCAAAATTTTTTTTGCGATTTGACTATGGGTTCCTTGGGGAAAGTTGATCAGAATCAGGAGTAGGAGCACTGACTAAAATATCGGGCACTAATAAAGTAGCACCTTATATTTCAGCAAGATAACAATACGTACCGGTGCAATGTAATGTTCGGCCGATTTCGGCTCATTTTGATGCCACAGCCTATAACACTACAATTACGCATCTTAATTACTGTTTTGTTTCACTAAATTTATTATTTTCGTATGCTTTATTTAACCATATTTAACAATTTTCAATTAAAACACTCGCGAGCGAAGGCACTTTGACAGCTTATGTATCAGTAACACCGAGAAAGGAATATGGCGAATCGGCCGCAAAGAGGTATTTTGCTGACGTCACGAAAACAAAGTTGCCATTTTGTAAAGGACAAAAATATTGTTATCCTTTTTTTTACTGAGAAGAATTACATAAGTTAGAAAGAAATAAGAGTATATTTTAGAATTCGCTATCGAAATGGCACATATTTGTATAACTGATTGATCATATAGACAACTATTTCACGTCCACTAGTTTCTTTGGTCTGAGGAATGATATTATTTGTAATGGCCATTCGTATATGATAGATTTTATGGTAATTTCAGATTTTTTTTAGTGCAGAAATAAACTGCAGATTATCAAAATCAGTTTATGAAGTAGACTGTTTTTATGTTTATATTTAAAAACAAGATGTACAAGGAGTCAATAAAATTGTAAAAAATTGTAAATTGTAATTTCAACTAGTATAAATATATTTTAATAAAGATTTATCACACAAGTATTAAATATATGTTTTCCTGCTATAGGTTGGTGATACCACATGAAGATTTTTTGAATTTGCCGCGCTTTCTCAGGCTACGCTTGAATTTGTCAGACTCTAACTTCGACAAACAAGACTGTATAAAGAAAATCGTATGTCCAAGGCTGTATGGCTATGATCCTTTGCCTTCCCCATCTCGGGGTAAAATAAAACAAAAACTGTCTCTGGACAACCAGCTGCGATCGAGGTGATTGTTTTGTTTATTTCAATGCTATTTTTACATAAAAAAAGCGCATGGTCAGAGTAGAGAGCATGGTCTTCAAAATTTATGAAAATAATAAATTGTACATAGCTCCTCAATTATGGTAAATATCGTCCATAACATGTGTCGGGAAATGTGAACATAACCATGTCAAATCAAGTGGCGCAGTTCGTTGCGGGGCTGAAGTCCCGCAATGTGGACGTTCAGATCAGGACGGCGCGGGAGCTATACCACTACGCCAAGACAGAGCTCCGCGAGGTCCCGCAGGAGGAGCTTACGCAGTTCCTCGACGAGTTCAATCACCAAATCTTTGAAATGGTGTCCAGCACTGACGTCCATGAGAAGAAAGGCGGTGTTTTAGCTATCGGTACGTATCAAAACGGTCAGAAACCCAATAAACACTACTCTGTTTGATGTTTTTCAAACATCAAATTACAAAACATTCAATTTTTAGTTTTTTTAAAAAAGCTATAACTAAAATTATGAACCCTCTTTTAGTGTGTCTTATTGGTGGAGACTGTGACACAACCAAGACAAGAATCACGCGTTTTGCAAACTACCTCCGCAACTTGCTGCCATCGTCCGACGTGGGCGTGATGGAGCTGGCAGCGAAGACAGTCGGCCGTCTGGCCACTGTTTCTGGTGTTAAGAGAGCAGAATATGTTGAGTTTGAAGTTAAAAGAGCTTTTGAGTGGTTGTCAGAAGAGAGAAATGAAGGAAGACGGCACTCGGCAGTACTGCTACTGAAAGAAATGGCAATAGCCATGCCTACATATTTCTACCAACAGGTCTCAGGCTTTTTTGATCAGATTTTGATAGCCTTGAAAGACCCCAAACAGCAAATCCGGGAAGCTGCAGCTAAAGCACTAAGGGCAGGCTTAGTTGTCACTGCTCAAAGGGAAACAGCTAAACAGTCTACTCCAAAACCTCAATGGTACATGCAATGTTTTGCAGAAGCGATGCATGCTTTTGAAGACATTCCATTCAAAGATAAAAGTATGACTAGAGAAGACAGAGTCCATGGAGGGATGCTGATATTGAATGAACTCCTCAGATGTTCTAATGCTGCCTGGGAACAAAAATACACCTCACTCATGAGAAGTTTGGACACACAGAAGGATATAACTGTTTCAGATGACATAATTTTTATAAGCTCAAAATTACTGAGTCCTTCAGTAAAAAGGGGATATCTTTGCGATGGATTAAAAACAGAGAATGTTACATATCCTGTACCAATTTATGAATCAGAAGTATGTCGAAAACTCCTGGCTGATAAGTTTGAAAGGATTTGTCAAGGTATAATATTTTTCTCTTACAATATTATATTTGTATTAATGTATATAATATTATCATTAACAACCCATATCATGTCTACTGCACGGGACATGGGTCTTTTCCCATACCTCGGGAAGGTTAGGCCATACTCCCCACATGTGGGCCATGTCTGGATTGGTGGAGGTTGTGGGGCTAGTGGCCAACCCCAGTGTCAAGTTTTGAAGCTGCCTATAAGGCCCCTGACATGGCTTAACAACCACCATCTAGAGTAGAGATAAATGCCACTAACAGGTATACCCATCCTGGTTATGACCGTGTTTGTAGTCAGTTAACCTGCGTGATCGACACGACGACGCGCAAGCACTGAGCCATGACTGCATCATTTTATTTTATTTCATCACTATCATTAGTAATATATATATTTTTTCCAGATGTAATGGCTCAAAGGCATCTAAAGACTAATGGAGTACCCCAAATACTTCTTATAATCATCCCGAGGCTGGCAGCCTTCAATAAAGGACTCTTCCTCAAGAAATACCTGAACTCAACCATGAACTATTTGCTGTCTTCACTCCGTAGTCGAGAAAAGGACAAAAACATGGCATACACTACTCTGGGCTTGATGGCTGCAGCTGTTGGAAGTGACATTGACAGCTACATTCCCAAAATAATGGATGTTATCAAACAAGCATTGCCATTTAGGGATACACAAATCAAAAAGAAGATGTGGATTGATCCCTCCATTTTCGCCTGCATTACTCTCCTTAGCAGTGCAGTAAAGGATTTAGTGGTCAATGACATGAGAGAGCTGTTGGATGCAATGTTTGCTACTGGACTCAGTCCATCACTGACTATCTGTATGAAAGAACTCAGTAATAATCTGCCCTCACTCAGAGCAGAGATATCTGAAGGCTTACTAAACATGCTCTCTCTAGTGTTGAGAAATAAACCATTCTTACATCCTGGAGTTCCAAGGAGCTTGGAGGAACAGATGAGCAACATGAGTCTTATGATTGAACCGCAAGATACAGCCAGTATAGTCTTGGCTTTGAGGACTTTAGGTACCTTTAATTTTGAAGGTCAACACAGTTTACTCACGTTCGTGCGGCGCTGTGCTGATCATTATATGCAAAGTGAGCAGCAGGAGATAAGGCTGGAAGCAGTGAAAACCGCTGCCAAGTTGCTGTCTGATGCAACTATAAAAACTATGAAAACACCCTCTAAAACACTGACTATGCTCACTGACGAGGTTGTTGGAAAACTTTTAGTAGTGGCCGTGACTGATCCTGATTATGAAGTTCGCTACTGGGTACTAGAGTCCCTAAACGAGATATTTGACTGTCACTTGGCTCAAGTTGAGAATCTAAGTTTCCTATTCATTGCCATGAATGATGAGCATCTAGAAATTCGGGAATTAGCCATTTGCACTTTAGGTAGGTTGAGTACAGTGAACCCTGCTTATGTGATGCCTGGACTAAGAAAGACTTTGATACAATTCTTGACTGAGCTGGAGCATTCTGGAATGAGTAGAAATAAAGAACAAGCTGCTAGAATGTTGGATAACCTTATCCTGCATGCCCCAAAACTAGTCAAACCTTACATGGAAACAATACTTAATGTTCTTGTTCCAAAGTTGAAAGAGTCTGACCAAAACCCCGGTGTGATAATTAATGTGTTGAAAGCTGTGGGAGATCTGGCCGATGTTCATGGAGATAACACAGGACTCAAGAAGTATTTGCCAGATATACTGACAATACTTCTTGAACTGCTATCAGATGCAAGTGCTACAGAGAAAAGAAGTGTGGCTTTGTGGGCCTTTGGTCAGTTGATCAGTGCTACGGGCCATGTTGTCACACCTTACACAGAATACCCTAATCTCATG
The DNA here is from genome assembly GCA_958295455.1 of Coleophora deauratella. Lineage (NCBI taxonomy): Eukaryota > Metazoa > Arthropoda > Insecta > Lepidoptera > Coleophoridae > Coleophora > Coleophora deauratella. The sequence continues at coordinate 4,722,013 of OY282406.1, forward strand.
GATGTCCTACTCAACTTCTTGAAAACTGAACAGCAATCTAAAGACAGAAGAGAAACAATTCGCGTTCTAGGTCTACTAGGGGCTTTGGATCCATACAAACATAAAATGACGAAAAGACTTATTGACGGTCAACCCGAAACCAGTTTAGTTCCTGTTGCTGACAGTAAATCTGAAGAAAACAATTTTGATATGACCACGAGTGAGATGCTAGTCAACATGTCATCGCCCGTTCTCGATGAGTACTATCCAGCTATCGTTATATCGACACTTATGCGGATACTGCGAGATCCAACACTTCAACAGCACCATACAAGTGTAGTACAGGCTGTGACTTTCATATTCCAATCTTTAGGAATTAAATGTGTGCCATACATCTCGAGGGTAACCCCGAGCCTGCTTTACGTGGCCAGAGCCACCGACAACAATGACTTCCGCAAGTTCCTATTCACTCAACTAGCCAAACTGATTGCGATCGTCAAACAACACATTCGCAACTACTTGGACAAGATATTCGATCTCATCAAAGAATTCTGGACGACGAACAGTCCACTGCAGAGTACATTGATACTGCTAGTGGAGCACATCGCAGTGGCGCTCGGTTCAGAGTTCAAAGTTTATTTACCGCAGTTGATGCCCCAGATTCTCCGTGTGCTCGCTCATGATACGAGCAAGGACAGATTCGTCACGGAGAAACTTTTGTTCGCCTTGCAAAAGTTTGAAGACAACTTAGATGACCACATGCATCTGGTTATACCATCGATTGTGAAACTCTTCGATGCCACAGATTGCCCTATCGCTGTAGCAAAAGTCGCAATGGAAACTGTCGATTATCTATCCGATTCTTTAAACTACAGTGAGCTGGTTTCGAGAATAATCCACCCTCTAGTGAGAAGCTTAGAAACCTGTCCGCCACTGCGTCCTACTGCTATGGACACGCTATGTGCCTTGATAGTTCAACTTGGTCGAAAATACAACGACTTCATCCCCTTAGTGCAGAAGGTGGTCGTGAAACACAGGATCCAACATCAGCAGTACGAGTTGTTGCTGTCTAAAGTACAATCAAGTTCAAGTCTCGGCATTGACGAGTTCCTACAGAACACAAGGCGGAAGCCTCGCAACCACAACCAGGAGGTAAATATTTTTAATATGTCACATACGTGTAGTACAGGGTGTCCCAAAACTAACGCGACAAATTTTGGCCGGTGATAGCTTTGATCCAGACCTATCAAAATAACGAAACATATGTTCAGCAAAAGTTTATGGTTTTAACCAGATTTAAAAAAAAAAAATTACTACCTTGCGGTGGGTCTTTTGAGTTTTTGTTATAAAAAACCACTTAATTTGTATTTTCTTTTGCACTTAAAATTGTTGATTAGTGTCTCTACCCGAATCTACTATTTATTCTGCAAAAAAAATAAAGATGCCATCAGAAATACATCATCAATTTAAGAAAAATCTTTAAACATATCCTATAATAAAACTTTAATCATCGGCGACGTAAAAAAAATATATTGAATGATTTGTCTCATATGCTATAAAAAATCGTTGTTTCATGCCCTTTTTAGAAATGTATAATACTTGGATATTTTCTTTGCAAACATTGAGTTAAATGCTATTTTTGACCTCAAGGTGCTGATTTTTGAAAAATCTTCTATTAGAGGTTTTTCAAGTATTTATTAGATTAATTTAAAATAGAAAGGAGATCATGTGTGTGTTCTACAAGGTCACCTCACCGTGACTTACTACCTGAGATAAAAAAAGAAAATACCAGCCAAGTGCGAGTTCGATTCGCGCATGAAGGGTTCCGTACCATCGTACAAGAAACTCCAAAAATACTTCTCGTGTATGGTGACCCCCTTTAATTTTTAAATATTATTTTATTTTATTAATTTTTTTTAGTGACTATAGTAATACAAACTTTGTGAGTGTTTCAATCAAGCATCTACCTCTTGCTATTATTAAAATCGAGCCAAAACCATCCAAAAAACACGTTTCTAGTAGGGGAGCTCCCTTTAAATTTATTTTTATAATTTTTTGTTATAGCGGCAACAGAAATACACACTCTGTAAAATTTCAATCGTCTACCTGTTACGGTTCATTAGATACAGCCTGCTGACAGACAGACAGGTGGGCGGACGGACGGATGGACAGCGGAGGCTTAGTACAATAATAGGGTCCCGTTGGCCTTTAAACTTTGAACCCTAAAAAAGAAACATTTTGCCGCCACTTTTCCGTCTTTCTTCCAAAACAACGTCTTCGTCTTGTCTACTTCGGCCAGGCAGTCTGCCAAACAGTAGCTTGGGTCTATTCAAAATCTAATAGTACGGTTGTCTCCGATTAGGGTACTTTTGTGGAACAGTGTCACCGCTGCTCTGTCACTCTTGCGATTTAAATGAAATGCTCACAGAGTTTGTATTGCTATAATCGCTAAAAATATAGTAAAATAAAATTATATTTTAAAATTAAAGGGGTCCCCATACAAGGGACGTGTTTTTTGGAGTTTCTTGTACGATGGTATGGAACCCTTCATGCGCGAGTCCGACTCGCACTTGGCCGGTTTTTTTTTATCTCAGGTAGAAAGTTATGGTGACTTTGTAGATCTCCTTTCTATTTTAATCAATCTAATTATTTTTATTTGAAAAACCTCGAATATAAGATTTTTTAAATCAGCACCTTGAGGTCAAAAATAGCAATTAACTCAATGTTTGCAAGGAAAATTTCCATTTCTAAAATGGGGATGAAATAAGGATTTTTTATAAAATATTAGACAAAATTATTCAGTACATTTTTTTACGTCGCCAATGTTTAAAGTTTCATTATCGGATATTTTTAAAGATTTTTCTTGAATTAGTGATGTATATTTCTGATGGCATCTTTAATTTTTTGTAGAATAAATAGTAGATTCGGGTAGAGACACTAATCGACAATATTTGAGTGCAAAAAAATTACAAATTATGTGGTTTTTTAAATAATAAAAGCTCAAAAGACTACCGTAAGGTAGTGATTTTCATTTTTTTTAAATCTGGTATAACCCGAAAACCATAAACTTTTGCTGAACATATGTTTCGTTATTTTGATAGGTCGTGATCAAAGCTATCACCAGCCAAAATTTGTCGCATTAGTTTTGGGACACCCTGTATATAAAAAAAAACAAGTGCGAGTCTAACTCGCGCACCGAGGGTTTCGTACAAACTTGTATGTAGATAGTTCATCCATCACGGGACATTGACGGGAATCGAATCTCGAACATTCATTGCTCTAACGAAACGATACGTCCGATATAACAATGCCTAAGTTTAAAGTATTTTCATTGCCTTCTATTAGAGATTTCTATCTTGCTATTGTCATCTCTTAATTGTCTTCTTATCACCAACCTACAATGTAGTTTGGTAATCGAAATTATTTTTCTGAAAAAAGAATATGTAAAGATTCCTCTCTCATTTTAGTCCCAAATTGCATACAAGGTGTTAACAAATTAGCTGTCATTACTTAAACTGGGGTTTCTACACATGAAACTGAACAACTTTCCCAAAGGAACCCATTATTATTATTATTACTATTACTGGATGGGACGCCTGCGGGGCACAGGCGGGTGTTCAAGTCGCCAGGTGGACTCATTACACCCTATTCCCGGTGGTACGCGAGCGTTACTGTGTCCCCGTTGACGTCCCCCCCATAAACCTTGCGCTCCTCCTGCAATACTCCGCCAAAGGAACCCATAGTGAATTCGCAAAATTGGACATCCCATACTAAGTAGGCAGATGTGATCGACTTGTTAGAAAAGTACAAATTTGTTTTCGCGAATTGACTATGGGTTCCTTGGGAAAAGTTGTTTAGTTTTACTAGTAGAAGCCCCAGTTTAAGTAATGACAACTAATTTCTTAACACCTTATACATATATCGTTTTAGGCTCGCTACGTGAACGACACGTCTCAGTCGATCCGCAAGCTGTGCGTGAACGCGCACAACCTGAAGTTGGCGTGGACGGTGAGCAGCCGCGTGTCCAAGGACGACTGGCTGGAGTGGCTGCGCCGCTTCAGCATCGAGCTGTTGGCGGAGTCCCACAGTCCGGCGCTCAGGTTACACTGCGATGCTAACGTTTCTAGAACAGATGGCCGTTGGGGCGTAAAAGTTCTCGCACTCTGTGGACCGATGACCTGGTTGCAGGCCACTGGATGCGGGCACACGGTGTGGAAATCCTTGGGGGAGATCTTTGTACAGTAGTGAATGTCTTTTGACTGACGATGCTAATGTTTGTTTGTTTGTAAACGACGTCAAAATTAACAATTAGTAATGAAACAAATGGATGTACAAGTGTGTGCGTGAACGCGCACAACCTCAAACTGGCGTGAACCGTCAGCAGCCGCGGAGTCGTTTCTAAGAAGTTGTCCTTGCTATCGTGGCTGCGGCGGCTCGGCGTCGCGCTGTTGGCGCAGTCCCCCAGTCCGGCGCGGCGCTGAGGTTACACTGCGATGCTAACGTTTTTTTTGTAAGGAAGTCGCGTAGATAAATAATTCGGACGATATGTATGGGATGTCCGGGGTGTGGTTATACTTGTTTTCAACCCAAATCGTCCCCACTGCAAGGGCACGGGTCTCTTTCCATAACTCGTGAAGGTTAAGCCATACTCCACACACGGGAGCCAAGTCCGGATGGGTGGTTATACTATTCTATTCAAACTTCTCAAATACAGAAAGGAATGAAATCGCAAAATATCTCGACCCCATTTCTTTAGGCACTTATCAAGACGTAAGCAAACTTGACATGTTTTTTTATTGAAATGTGCATGTTAATTTTCTGATATTTTTTACCAGGGTTCGGAAACCGGTTTTTTGAAAATACCGGTTTCGGTCATTGACCCCTATATCGAAATAATTTCGGTTAAGGTTTCGTTCAGGTTTCGGTTACCGGTATATTTAACCGGTTTAACCAAAACCGATATTTTTTCGTTCGAACGGAATTAACCGGTTAATTTGAAGAATGTGCGACTTTGTAGGCATGTTTGCCGCGTGCAATCAATTGAAAGCGTACGAGAAAGTGAGCAGAAGACTCGGGCAGTGGCACCCGCGCGACGCGCCTGTACTTGACTAAGTTTGGTTTTAACCGGTTAATTTAGTTCTTATTTCGGTTAGAAAACCGCTTCCTGATTAACCGATATTTTATTCAAATTTACCGGTTAAGCTGGAAACCGGTTTTAACCTGAACGGAATCGTTAACCGAAATTCGAACGAAATTAACCGGTATTTGTTAACCGGTTCCGAACCTTGTTTTTTACAAACGTAGGTAAGTTTCTTTTGCATTCCTATCAAACACGCAATACATTCTACTCGATTGAGAATTTTAATATGCAGATATCAATAAATAAAATAGACATATCAAGATTGTTTCATCATCAGCTGAAAGGCGTCTACTGTTGGACAAAGGCCTCCCATCGGATTTCCACACCATCCGGACCATTAAGATTGTTTACATTTAATTAAATACCTAAAGAAATGGAGTATTAGGGTTGAACCATATCTGTCTGCACCTGCGGCCGCGGTGCGGACACCACTCGTATTCTCTTCTCTCTCTAGCGAACGTTTCCTAGTTATAGAAAAGGATAGCGCTACGGGAAAATGCGGTTCCGTGCGGCCCGATGCGGTTTAACCCTTAAGTACAGTCCCGTGCACCTAAAAGTATACAGGGTAGCAGCGCCATGCGGAGAGATCAAACAGATTGCTCAAAATCTTCGCTCCACCTCGTTTCGAGCAATACGATCGGTTGATTCGGCACGTCTCCTCTCCACTACTCGTCACTGGAAACGCACCCTACTACTTGCACTACTCGGCTGTATAGTTTTAGTCGCACGGGCCTGTACAGTGTACATCGAGCGGGGTTGTGGTTGCGCAGGGCGTGCCTGACGCTGGCGCACAACTACTCGCAGCTGTTGCGCGATCTGTTCAACGCGGCGTTCGTGTCGTGCTGGAGCGAGCTGGAGGCGGGCGGGCGCGGCGAGCTGGCGGCGGCGCTGGCGCAGGCGCTGGCGGCGCGCGCGGCGCCGGAGCTGGCGCACACGGTGCTCAACCTGGCCGAGTTCATGGAGCACTGCGACGCGCCCGCCGGCGCGCTGCCCATCCCCGCGCACCTGCTCGGCGAGCGCGCCATGAACTGCCGGGCGTACGCCAAGGCGCTGCATTACAAGGTAGGGAGATATGTCTCTTACGGGAACTTGGCGTGGAAATGTGATGAATGGTCTATGTTTTCGTACAGCGTGCTGAAATTTCGTGATGCAGGCACCTCAGGAAATCGTTCGGGGAGGCCTTTGTCTAGTAGTGGAGGTCTTTTGGCTGATGATGATGATTATGATGACTGGTGTAAAGTGGCGGTGGTGCAACATTGGTTGTGATGAAGGATAATTTAATTTGATCTCTTTATGTTTTTAACAGGAAGAAGAATTCCGCAATGGTGCAACGTCGCAGGTCGTAGAGGCATTGATCCACATCAATAATAAGCTTCAGCAAAAAGAAGCGGCTGAAGGTCTCCTAGAGAGGGTTATGGCTCAGCGCGAAGCCGGGGACATGAGTCTGAAAGTTCAGGTTCGGTGGTACGAGAAACTCCACAACTGGGAGAAAGCTCTGAATCTGTACGGTGAAAAGTTGTCGACGAATGAAGACGACGAAGAAGCGTATCTCGGTGAAATGCGTTGCTTCGAGGCATTGGGGGAGTGGGTCAAGTTATACAACTCAGTGTCGAGACGTTGGGGCAATATGAGCGACGACGAGAAATTTAAAGCGGCTAGACTGGCCGCAGCTGCGGCGTGGGGGTTAAAAGAATGGGACTCCATGAAAAACTACGTAAACTTTTTGCCAGAAAACACTCAGGACGGCGCCTTTTACAGGGCAGTCCTCAGTATACACAACGGCGATTTTGATCAGTCCAAACTGTACATCGATCAAGCTCGCACGTTACTGGATTCCGAGCTGACCGCAGTCGCCGGAGAGAGCTACCAGAGAGCTTACGGAGCTTTGGTCAATGCTCAATTACTAGCCGAATTAGAGGAAGTTATTATGTACAAGGTTGAGAAGGAAAGACGGGAATCTATTCGCCAAGCGTGGTGGACCCGACTGCAGGGTGGACAGAGACTAGTCGAGGATTGGCGAAAGATTCTACAAGTGCGCAGTTTGGTGTTGACTCCTCAGGAGGACATGGCCACGTGGCTCAAGTTCTCTTCGCTGTGCCGGAAGAGCGGCGCGCCTCGGCAGGCGCACAGGACTCTAGTTATGTTGCTGGGCTCAGATCCGAGCAAGAACCGGGAGATGCCACTACCGACGCACGAGCCAAGACTCACCTTGGCATACGCGAAACACTTGTGGGTAGCTGGAGACAAGCAACTGGCCTTCGACCAGCTACAGCGCTACGTGGACACAGCTGAAACTGGTGATCCAGAACATTGTAGATTACTAGCGCGCTGTCACTTGAAGCTGGGCTCGTGGTGCGAATCTTTGCTGGGCATCAACGAACTGTCGATACCGGAAATATTGAGAAACTATTCGGCGGCCACGGAACTGTCTTCTGACTGGTACAAGGCGTGGCACGCGTGGGCCTACATGAACTTCGAGACGGTTCTGTTCTACAAACACCAAGAGACGAGCGATGGTGCCTCGGGAGATACGAAGGCAGCTGACAAACCAGAGTACATCCAACAGCACACGGTTCCGGCCGTCGAGGGATTCTTCAAGTCCATCAATCTCTCGCACGGCAGCTCGCTACAAGACACTTTGCGATTGTTGACTCTGTGGTTTGACTACGGACACCACCCGGCCGTCCACGAAGCACTAGTCGAGGGCATAAGAACTATCGAAATAAACGTGTGGCTTCAAGTGATTCCACAGCTGATCGCCAGGATTGATACTCCAAGAGCGTTAGTTGGGAAGCTTATCCATTCCCTCCTCATCGATATTGGGAAGTCCCATCCTCAAGCTCTGGTTTATCCGTTGACAGTGGCGTCTAAATCTTCCTTCGTCGCGCGCAAGAACGCAGCCAACCAAATACTAAAGTCCATGTGCACTCATTCGAGCAACCTCGTCAACCAAGCGGCCATGATTTCGGAGGAGCTGATCAGAGTAGCCATCCTGTGGCACGAGCAATGGCACGAAGCTCTGGAAGAGGCCTCTAGGCTCTACTTCAGCGAGCACGACGTCAAAGCGATGTTCAAGACCCTGGAGCCACTGCATGCGATGCTGGAGCGCGGCCCGCAGACCTTGAAGGAAGTTTCCTTCAGCCAAACATATGGTAGGGATTTGAACGAGGCACAAGAGTGGTGCAACCGATTCAAGGTAACTTAGTGATCGTTTTTGTTTAATAAAAAATATATTTATCTCTTAGGTCACTAGATAAGCGCAATTGACGACATTTCAAATATTTTACAACCAATTTTTATGTATGTTTTACGAAGGAAATGCAGTAATATCGTAAAACACCCACATTTGAAATTTATACATTTTCTACATAAAACACTCATAAAAATCGGTGCAGGGCAGTGGTCCAACTGCTCCGTCCAACTAGTTGGACTACGGGCCTTTACTTAGGGGTAAAAAAAAACTTGTCAGTTGCAAATTCATTTTTCAAACTTGAACTATTACATTACAGGAGTGGAAACGGTATTCTTGGCTAAAAATACTGATTTTACTGACGTCTAAACTCAAAACTACTGACCTTTTACTGACCACACTAATTGAGAATTAATAGGTACCCCCTGGCTGAATACAAAGGTTTTTGTGTTTTCAACGGACCAAAGATTTTTGAGCGGTGGATATCTAGTTTATACTTTGATGTTGCGCGTGGATATCTAGTCCTTACAGATACAATATATTATTTTTATAGATGTATGTAATGCATCTATTTTTAAACGGTTCAAAAAAGGAGGAGGTTCTCAATTCGACTGTTTTTTTTGTATTTATGTCACGCGATTACTCCGCCAATTATGAATTGATTTTGATGATTTTGTTTTGTAAGTCATACTTAAGAAGTGGTCCCATTAATTTTATAGAAATTGATTCAGCGCTTTTTGAAAAAAACATACCTTAGCAAAATTGTAATTGTTACGACTGAAGTCGGTTGTTTTTACGTGTTTAGCGTTATCAAATATTATTATAAATTTGTGTTTTTAGCCCTACTTTAAAAAGAATTGATTTAAGTAGTATTAGGTACCATTATTGTTTTTCGTACGCAAATAGAGTTTTTGTGGTGTAAAAATCTTAAGATGGCTGGGAAATATTGATTTTACTGACCATTTTCTGGAAAAACTGACTTTTACTAACCAAAGCCAAAAAACTGACATTTACTGACTAGTTTCCACCCCTGACATTATTATCCTTGTATTCCTCCCCATTTTGCGTATAAATTACTTAATTGCGACCTCATTACTACAACATGCCCCCGTGTTCTTCCAGCAATCGGGCTCAGTCCGCGACCTGAACCAGGCCTGGGACCTGTACTACCACGTGTTCCGGCGCATCAGCCGCCAACTGCCGCAGCTCACGTCGCTGGAGCTGCAGTACGTGAGCCCGCGCCTGCTGGCCTGCCGCGACCTGCAGCTGGCGGTGCCCGGCTCCTACGTGCCGGACCAGGACCTCATCCGCATCGCGCACATACAGAGCAGTCTCACGGTAAGCGCGTTGAAAAAAAAAAAGATTTTTATTGTTAAGAATAGCAAAAGACTGATGAAGCCTGAAGGAAAGCGGTAGGCATGGGCCAAAAATACTATAAATCACACTACTGATATTATTTATTCACTTCTCGTCTCTTCATTTTAGAAGCATTTTGCGTATGTACCTATACCTCATTCCAATCAAAAAAAAGCAAAAGGTAAACAAACGTAGTATGCAGATGACATTGACATGTGTCAGTTTCATAGTAAGTTTGTTTACGTTTTGCTTTTTTTTGATTGGAATGAACCATAGGTAATATTGTAATCGTTAAAAGTAACGGTAAAATTGATATCTGAACCGTCTGTACTAACTAGTCAAGGTCAATTTATAGTTTTCACTAAGGCTGACACAACTGACCGCTACGTAATCAGAAACGGCAGAGTTAAATTAATGTCGCCATTAGAATTAAAGCTAAGTTAGGCTGAGGTCGAGTTTCGTGTCTTAAGATTCAAGATTATTTATTGCTTTAAATGTGGTACATTTCAGTTCTTACATTTTTATAGTCTCACACATTTAGCCATATATTGGTGTCGATTCGGAGTTTACGATTAAACTTATTTGACAGGACTAAACTTAATTTTAGCATCCTTTCCTTTCTTTTCTATACAGAGAGAAAAAGACAAAGACAATAAGTTTAATCGTGAAAACCGAATCGACACCATTATCATAGCATGCAATATTTTATTAGATACATAATAATAGATTAAAGTTAATTTTGCTGCTGAAGTCGGTTCCGCGTTGAACAGAATAGAAACTTGTGTTATAATTATCTCCCTTAACAGGATTGAGAAGATGACCAAACGGGTCAGTATCAAGGAGCTCGTAACATAAGAAAATAATATGCCCTTCTCAACAGGTAATAACATCGAAACAGCGGCCGCGCCGGCTTTGCATCCGCGGCTCAAACGGCAAAGACTACATGTTCTTACTAAAAGGACACGAGGATTTACGACAGGACGAGCGAGTGATGCAACTGTTCGGTCTCGTCAACACGTTGTTACAAGCCGACCCCGACACGTTCCGGCGAGACCTGGCCATACAGAGATACGCTGTGATACCGTTGTCGACTAACTCTGGTCTCATCGGATGGGTGCCTCACTGTGATACTCTGCATCAGCTGATCAAAGACTATAGGGATAAGAGGAAATGTCTATTGAACATCGAGCACAGGATCATGCAGAGAATGGCCTCGGATTTGGAGAAATTGATGTTGATGCAAAAGGTTTGTTGAATTACTCATTTCAGTTTTTTGTTATCAAATAAATATTATTTCGCTCGTTTGCTCGTGTGTGGCTGCCATGAACTTTTTTGAATTTTGTTCTCACGATAAAACAAAATTAATGGTGCCACAATTGTTTTACACGTAACATATTTTTATGCAGACTTTTTTAAATCCATTCTGTACCTCTTCTGTACGTCTTCTCTACACTAACTATGTAAAACTGAAACTATTCAGAATACGCTGAAACGCTGAAAAATGTTGCTCCATACTTCTTCTTTTCGTGTCGAAGGTTTTTTTGTTGTTTCGTACTAGCGTAATATCATCATCTTGTATATCCTCTCCACCACAGGTGGAAGTATTCGAGCACGCACTAGAGCACACAGCGGGTGATGACCTCGCGAAACTGCTGTGGCTCAAAAGTCCGTCGTCTGAGGTGTGGTTCGAGCGGAGAACCAACTACACGCGCTCACTGGCCGTCATGAGCATGGTGGGCTACATCCTGGGGCTGGGCGACCGGCATCCCTCCAACATCATGCTGGATAGGGTCACCGGAAAGTTCCTCCATATCGACTTTGGCGACTGCTTCGAAGTGGCGGTCACTAGGGACAAGTTTCCGGAGAAAATCCCGTTCCGGCTGACCAGGATGCTTATCAATGCTATGGAGGTGAGTTTATTTGTAATGTTTTATTTTGTAACATAATTGGTGTAGGACCCGTTAACTAGGGATTCTACTCATCGTACTGAACAACTTTTGTTCTACGACTTTGTTCAAATCGCAAAAAATTTTTGGACTCCATACAAAAATAGCGAAATTTGTATGAAATGTCCAACTTTTTTTAGTGATTTAAGCAGTCGTAGAACAAAACTTGTTCAGTATGATGAGTAGAATCCGCAGTTAACGGGTCCTACAGCAATTTTGTTACACTTTGTATAGGTACGTATTTTCATGATATTCTATATTTGATTTTTTTAAATAAAAATATCAAGCTTCTTTCTTCTTACTAAAAGTGAGAACAATTTCTTCGACGTACAACAAAATTCTCAATTAGTTCATCGTTAAACACAGACCTTGCGTTGCTGAGAGGTGTGATTTATATTTCGTTGTCACCGGCAACTTTGCACAGATCCTCCAACCATAATGTTGGATTCCTTCGGGAAAAAAGTCGCTACCATTGCAAACCTAGTCGACTGCCACTGCGAATAACCTGCGTTAAATTGATAACTTCATCTGCGTCGTAACGCAAGTTCCAGGGGGACTAACTCCCTGGAAGAGATTTTCTGTCTTTATCGTTAACAAGTTATATCGCCCCCACTGCAGGGGCACGGGTCTCTTCCCATACCTCGTAAAATTAGGCCATACTCCACACACGGGAGCCAAGTCCGGATTGGTGGAGGTCGTTTGGCTAGTGGCCAACCTCAGTATCAGAGGTTTTCAAGCCGCCTGTAAGGCCTCCGACATGACTTAACGACTGCCATCTAGTGATAGCAGCCGGCACCAACGGCTTAACGTGTCTTGCGAAGCACGGAAACCATTCTGCCTTTACACATTCCCTTAGTAAAATGCAAGTGGTCCCCAGGTGACGGGCATCGAGGGCACTTACCGGCGCACCTGCGAGTCGGTGATGGAGGTGCTGCACCGGCACAAGGACAGCGTCATGGCTGTACTCGAGGCGAGTCTCACCGGCGTTATTTCTTATTTTAAGAATCTCATACAAATAAATATCTTAGAAAAAGAATACACTGATACTTAGAATAAAATATTTTCATTTGATGAAAATGTTGATCTCCATTCATGATTTCGTAATTCAAAGTAATTTCGTAATTCAAGGTTTCGTAATTACCATTCATGATTACCAAGTGGAATTTAATCCTAATCTTATCCACATCATATTGTTTGGCTGAATTATAGACTATAAAGTTTTTTCTAGGCTTTGGTGTACGATCCTATGCCGTTTGGCTGACCAACCGACTAAACTGATATCAATGATCGTTTTCTTTAGGCTTTCGTGTACGATCCCCTGCTGAACTGGCGGCTGATCGAGGCCGGGCGGCGCTCGCGCGGCGAGCTGGGGGGGGACGGCGCGGAGTCGCCGCCGGGCAGCCGCGGCCACCCGGTGGGCCCGCCCGGCCTGTCCGGCCCGCCCGGCCTGTCCGGCCCGTCCGGCCCGGCCGAGCCCATCGACCCGCCGGCCGAGACCAGCCTCAACCGGCGCGCCCTGGCCATCGTCAACCGCGTCCGGGACAAACTCACCGGACGAGACTTCCAGCACATAGACGAGGTGGTCTCCGTGCAGAAGCAAGTGGACCTGCTCATACAGCAGGCGACGAGCAACGAGAATTTGTGTCAGTGCTATATTGGGTGGTGTCCTTTTTGGTAATAAACTGTTTTCCCTTTAAATTTTTGAAATTGAAAGTTCTTTGTTGATTGATGATTAATGTATGACTACCATTTTTATTTTGTTTGAACTGCCAATGCAATGTAATAGTCAAATTCTCTTCTTAATAACTTTTATGCATTTTGTATCATTAAACGTTTGTAGTACTAGTTAAGCCAGTGATTTAACCAAAGTACATAAGTCTCAATGATTATTTTATTAAGTAGCATTAAGTTGCCTTTTCAAATGAACTTAATTATTAAAAGTCGAACATAAGTTGTTCTCTATTTTTTTATTATTTTGATCGGTTTGTGTTACATAATTTATATGTAGATATGTGTGATTCAACAATAAGATGTAATTCCGACTTACGTTAGATATGTCAGTTAAGATATAATTAATATCTACTAAATTAAGTCCAGATGTAATATATTAGATAAGGAAATCTTATTCCATAACTTTCCTATACATTGAGCGACAGTTGATTTCATTTGGTGCTCGTTCCTCTGTAAGTTACTATAAATAAAATCAATGTTTAAACGTTCTTTGATATTTCACTCATTTCAATATATAAACTACCTATGCTATCAACCTCATTGGTTGTGAACATACACACATCTGATATGATCGAAATGAAAATTTCCTGGTAAAGATTTTGCTTCCCGCAAATGAGGAGAAAGAATGGGAATTTGCAGGTCCATAATAGTATCAGGCTGCCTCAGTCAGTTATAATGTTTATGAAAAGGGTATTCATACATAAACTCCGAGGGTCGATTCAAACAAATCTCGGCTGCAGGTTGGCTGGTTACAGCTTTTCTATAGTCTAAAAAATGCTATAAATCAACCTCAACGAAAGCCTTTCAGGGTTTGACGTCTACTTTTAAGGAACGGCCACTTGCTACTACTACCACTTCCCAAAATATGAACACTCACAGTGACCATTTCCCTTAAACTATTATATATCCACGCGGCCGGAGCCGTCGGCAAAAGGTATTATAATATTACCCAGAGAGTTATACCCCGAACCCTCAATGCTCGATTTCTTTATGAAATATAGACTTTTTTAGTCTCAGGCTCGGAACCAATATCTTTGACCGCGAAAGAACGCCAGTCTTTTAGTCTGACGTCACATAATACTTAAGGAGCTTGAACACACTTGATTTTTAAACTACTTCGTATAGACTTGCCGCTTGCCTAGTATTCTTTTTTAGTCTGTGCCTAGAATAGAAATCCTCATGAAGTTTATCATAAGTTTTAAGATTCCGACGTTTGGGCGCTGAAATTTCTTTACCGTGAAACATAATAAAGACTTTTTTTAGTCTGAGTCGTGGAAGAATAGGAGAGGGAGACCGCATAGCTGTTTGTTCAATTTGACTGAACGCTTTAACTAGCAGTTCAATAACACTAGCGGAGGTGGTTTTATAGGCGAACTATCAATCCCATACAGAGAAATGGCTAAAAATCTACATAACAACCCTAACAATAATAAAATAGCCGCGCTGAAGTGGCGTGACGGTGATGTCGTCACATTCCTGCAGCTTTACAAACAGCTCGACTGCCTTTGGAACAACAAAATACCAGATTACAAGGATAAAGAGAAGCGTGCGATGGCTTATGAAGTTCTTAGAAGAAGCATGATGATGCCGAATTTAACGGTCAGAGATGTGAAAAATAAAATTAAAGGACTTCGCACGACGTACAGTGACGAACTGAATAAGATCTTGGAAACATCTGGCCCTGAGTGTGAAAGGGCTTATGTGCCATCAGTATTTTGGTTTAATTTGGCTGATTCATTCTTACGAGGAGTAACAAAAGGACGAAGGAACTCGACGTTCGTTATTGTAAGTTACACGATTTAATGCCACAGATCAATCATCAATTCATCAAGGTGTAATCCTGTGTAATCAAGATTCCGTAGACGATCTTGAATTTCGTGGAAAAACTACGCAATCTAGATTTTTACGGAATAACATTGCCCACGCCGCGCCGCTGTAACCGTAACTCTAGTCAAAGGAGTGTTGTGTTTGAAGTCGATGTATGTAGGTATGTCTGTAGGTATCTCTGTATGTGGCATCGTAGATCTCAAATGCATACACCGATTTGGATGCATTTAAAAAAATTAAAAAACGAATCATTGTGGTAATTCATATTATAACTGATGTTTAATGAAAATAGCCAGTGGGTTACTAGTTATTTGAAGGTCGGTAATTTTATACAGGATGTTAAAAAAGAGCGTTTGAGATTTTAAGGGTTACTCAGAATCAAGTATAGAATACAGGAAAAATATTTAAAAAATCCGATCTACAACTTTTTTTCAGTTTCCGGTATAAATCTGAATAGTGAATCAAGAATTTGTATGGGAAACTGAAAAAAAATTTATCTGATTTTTTTCAATATGTTTCCTATATTCTATACTTGATTTAACACCCTGTATATTTCACAATACTACATTATATATATAAGACAACCTTTATTTTTCCAGAATGACCAGGATGTAAAAGACGAATTTACTATTGAATATGAACAAGAAGTGGAAATTGAAAGCGAAGATAACCATCTGATTTACGATACACCTTCCACATCCAAAGGATCGCCAGGGAGGCGCCTCTTCAAAGCTGAAAACGCAATGGATCTGAAACATGCGCCTGCTAGCAGTGGAATTCATTTTAAAAAGGAGGAAGATGAATACGATCTCTTTGGACGCTCTATAGCGATTCAGCTCAGGAAACTGCCAGAACTCGATGCGTTGGAACTAATGCAGAGGACTCAAATGATGGTCTTTCAAAAGAATCAGCAATTGAAAAGCTTGAAGGAGGAGAAAGACGCGACCCATCTGCAGTCGCCATCGTCGTCATCTTATGCTTATCTTTTAAACATGGAGGATATCATGGCTCAGTCGACGTCTCAAGAGAATCATACTGCTGAACATGAGGCTTCGTCTAATGCCAACGACGTTAATACAACTAGAGAAGTGCCTACAGAGTCTCAATACATGATCGATGCAGAAGAACACGTAGAAGGGATCGTGGTCAAGAAAGCTCGGTACAATACAAGTCAATAAGTGATAGTTTTTTTTAATAAGTAAATAAGTGGTTGGTTATTATCTTGTAGTTTTTTTATAGTCAACTAGGATAGATACCTCAAAGGTTGCCTTCAGAGAACGGCAGAGAGTGTCCATACTGTATATCAATGTTTTTCAACCTGGTGGTCGCGACCCCCCGGGCACATTAATATAATAACTAAATCATTTTATAATTGAAGAAAATTATGCGCCAATATAAACGTAGTCTTTCAAATCACTAAAATTTTGCATTTTTATGGCTCTAGGGGGGGTCGCAAGAATTTTTTAACTTATACAAGAGTCGGGTATTAAAAAAGGTTGAAAAACACTGCTGTATATAATACTATTTAATATACTGTGCTTTATTCTGGCAACCTGTATAAATAACATAGACATACATGTATGATATACATTTAAAAAAATACATTTTTATTGTCAAATTTTGTTACTCGCAAAAACTGAATAACGTTCAGACTTTCAGACGAACGTAGGATTGCTACGGTTGATCGAGGGTTGCGAACAAGGGCGGAAATCGGGAACACCTTTGTGCAAAGCAAACATTTTGAAAAGGATCCTACCTCCTAAGAAGGTTTATCAACATTAGCAAAGCGATTGCTAATGGGTTTTCAAGTCCTGTGTATGGGTATCCCATTGTTGTCCTGCCTCCTTACATAAACTACTGTTAAATGCCCGAGAAATGCGACGAAGTCCATGCCCCGGCAGTAAGAACGTTATATCCAAAGATAACACCTGTTAACCTATAATATAAATATTTTAGTATACCACCACGTGCAAAAGTAATTCAAATTTTGTTATAGTAAGAACGAATTTCAATGCAAAATCAGTTTTGTGAACCATAACGCTGACGGCCTCAGTTTTTGTTGCAATTTTGATTGCAATTCAACACTTGTTGGTTCGATGTTTGTGTTTGCAAGTCGCAAGAAACACCGGCACCGTTCAATTACTGAGCTCAACATAACATCTAATCAAGATCGTCGCACGGTAATCAGTTGGACAGTGACCGCGCTCCTACGCAGTCGTCTCTTCACGCTCGCCTCACATCGGAACTGAAGTCGCGCCTATGACATGGAAAACTTCGATATTGTCGAATTTACTTCTCTTAGTAAGTCGTGTTTACTTTGATATACGATTATATTTTACTCAGTTTTAATAGCAGATGTGTATATGTCTAGTTAGCAACAAACCATCATAACCATATGTTAATTCATTTATGAATAATTGAAAATTAGTTTATAAAAATAGTGTAGAGCAAATCTATTTTCGCATCACCTGACCATGATGACTGTTTTCTAGCCCTACAGTGTGACGCTAACTAAATATACGAATGACAAAAGTATTCGTTATTTATTTCATTGTCGCTAAACATTGTAGCTATTACAGCTGTGAAATGTAGAGATGAATTGATTAATCGGCCTGCCGTATGTTTTATGTTGTAATGTAATGGGTATTGTTTACAGATACATGTATACCTACTTGCTTTATTTCGGAATTTTAATATATGTATAGGCTGATGAAAAATGTCTGGCAATACATATTTTAACTGTGGCTTCTACTCATCAAACTGAACAACTTTCCCCAAGAAAGTCATGGCGAAAAGCGAAAAAATTTTTGACTTTCCATACAAAGTTCATCAACCAGCTGACGGATTTGTAAAAAAATATTTTTTTTTGCTGTTTGAGTATGTGTTTCTTTGGGAAAGTTGTTCATTTTGATGAGTAGAAGCCACACTTAAAATATTGCCACACATTTTTTTATCATTCTGTATATTATTTATTATAGTAAGTACTGGCTTTGGAAAAAAAAACAAGATACCTACCGAAAGAGATTTGATAAACTTTTACATCTATAATAATAATAAAAAAATATCCGGGACAAATCACACACGGTCATCTGACCCCAAAGTAGGATTCCTGTACTATGGGAACCACAGACTGATATATACATACACATATACATTTAAATTAAATACATACATATTATAGATATAATACACCCAGACACAGAGCAAACAAATCTGCTCATTGCAGAAATGTTTGCCCTGGGTGGGGATCGAACCCACGATACTCGGATTAGTAGTCAGCAGCACTACCACTGAGCCACCGAGTCAGTCGAAATCTATGAAAGTAGTTTTGTGTAAACTCCATTATACACTGCTATATCGTAGTTGGAAAAGAATATCGCGGAAGCACGACCGACCCGAAAACGCTACATACAAAAAGTATATCTAGCTACCTATGCAGTGAAGTTTTTCGCCGTCAAAGGTATAAAGCGCGACGTATAGTTAAGTTTATTTTAATTTTAATTTTGAAGCATTGTGAAAATGTCACACTTTACGTTCTCGCGAATCCTCTTATTATCTCGCATGCACAGGTTGTCGTTTGCAATAAACTAAATAATCAGCGATAAACATTCATAATCAGGAAAAAAAGAACTTAAGAAAAATATATAAATAATCTGGAATACAGAACTATCTAGAAAGCCGTACTTTAGCCATTTTTGAGAAATAATAACAAAGATCCTTGGTTTGTATGGGAGGTACCTCAATCAGATTTTCCCGGATCTAGTGTAGTAGACCGTGTAAAAATATAGTACTCTAAAAAGTTTCATAAAAATAGTTAGCCATGTTTGAGAAAAAAAGTTTCGTCTAAATTCATCCAGTGGTCATAGCACTAGACGACTAGACTAACATATTTATTTACTTTTTAACCGACTTCAATAAAAGGAGGAGGTTCTCAATTCGTCGGAATTTTTTTTTTTTTTTATGTATGTTCACCGATTTGGAAAATTCTTTTTTTGTTTAAACGGGTATACTTCACAGGTGGTCCCGTATAAATTTTATCGAAATCAATTCAGCGGTTTTTGGGAAAATCAACAAAAACAGCAAAATTGAAGTTGTTGCGATTGAAGTCGGTTGTTTTTAACGTATTCAGCGTGGTCAATTCAATTATATTGAATTCTAAATCTTATCCGAGTTGCCCATTGTATACTGATTTGATAATTTCGGAGAGATAATTAACCGTTTATGTTTTTGGCAAATTCAATAAAAAGATTCGATTTTAGTCGCCAAGTTGTCCGTACAAAAGGATGTCAGATTTTTACAGCTGGCAAATAAAATTTTATATACAAGATAACTGCATCCGGCTCGCCTAGAACTAATCAGCCCACTCACTGAAGTTGTCACGAAACAAAGTTATTGATATTTGTTACAGGTGCAACAGTGCAAGATTTAATCAAAGAAGCAGTAGAGGTACGAAAACGAGCATACATTCCTTATTCAAACTTTGCCGTCGGCGCGACCATCCTCACAGAAAAAGATTCCAAAGTGTATACAGGGTGCAACATCGAGAATGCGGCACTTGGTCCTTCGATATGTGCAGAGCGAACCGCCGTGGCGAAAGCTGTTTGTGACGGCTATACCAAGTTCAAAGTGGTAGCCGTCGTAGCTCATCAAGAGAATAGTTTTACAGCGCCCTGCGGAGTGTGCCGACAAACGCTCAGTGAATTCTGCAGCTCAAATGGAGACATAGACGTGTACTTGAGTAAACCTCAAATGGACAAAGTCCTGTGCACAAAGTTGTCGAAATTGTTGCCGCTTTCTTTCGTGAGCTTCACTAAAGACAGTGTTTTGACATAAACGCAAATGTATTTATTTATTTGTGAATTGTGAAAGTGATAAGAATGAAATGGAAGCGATAAGTGTTAATCTATATAATCTATGTATAACAGTTAAAATAGCATAACAGCCTTGCATTTTCATTATCGCTCAATCCTTTTGAAGCTGTCCGTAAAACTGAAAAATTATAATCTTTCACTTAGCGTTTACGTAACGTGCTACATACTATCGCATTACATCAAAGGTAAAAGACAGGGAAAGTCCCGACGCTACATGACCCATGCTTCTGTTTGGTACTAAATTGGACGTATCTATACTTCTAAAGCAGTGTAAGTTCTCAAGTGAAAGAATCTTCCTTGTAATTGCACACTGATATAACAAGATGTCTACAATAAATAGCAATAGTTGGAGGAATCCGGGAGTTGACTGCATTAAAATTAAATTGCAAAATATTATTGACTAAATAGCTTTTTAATTGAAATTATTGAAAAACTTATTCACTTTAACTTATATTGCATTTTCAATTTTTAATTTATAAAAATTACCTAATAAGTATTCAAACTACTATTTTGAACAATGACGTCATCGTACAAAATTTCAAACATTTGTAGAACAAAATGCCGTTTTTGACATTTGATAAAAAGTAACTCAAATGACTAGCAGTCAACTACCGGATTTAACGATCCTAGGACAATAAGTTTCACACATCTACATCTCCACAAAAACAGGATACTTAGCAATGACACTTAGTTCCTATTTATCTTATCGTTATTTCGGTTATACAATAGTAATCTATACTCGTAGAAAGCAAACATATCCCGAGCCCTTGTTTTATCTATTACCACTATTAAACAAGCCTATCTAATCATTAGAGTTTACCAAAACATTTTGGAATGCATTGATTAACTGGTTTAGTTGGGTCCTCCTGTGTGTAAGAATAACACGCGACTATAAAGGAAAAGTTAAACAAAATAAATAGAGGAGAATAGATAAAACAGAGAAAAATGGGACACAATTACAAAATCGTGAATTTCAGTTCGCTAAGTAAGTGAAATCTTATTACCTACTTTCAGTTTATACGGGTGATATTTTTTTATTCGCTGATAAGCGGCAAATTGTACATGCTACTCAGGTAACTGAACAACTTTCTCTAATTCTCTAATGAACCTATACAATCAGAGCAAAAATTATTGACTTCAAATACTAATTGTCATTTAAATATAAAGTCGATTTGTCAGGTTCTTCTATCTTTGCGTAGTTGTTTAATTTCTACTACTACTCTAAAAAGGTGGGAGGTTTCATAATTTTGCCAATGACAAGATATCGAAAGATCAAGTTAAATAAAAGAGCAGGAAATTATAAGTAAGTGCTCAAAAACATTAAAAAATGAAAAAAAAAAGACAAGGGGAAAAAACTAAATTAAATTATAGGCATATGCCATTTACCGCTGTTCAGCGACATTTAACTGTATTAAAAAAATACGTACAAGGGGTCATATTACGTATGACATCACCACCCTTAAATTATGTCACATGAATTTCATGATTTTTGACCCCCCACCGTCCTTGTCACAGATGGTCACATTTGTGGGACCACCTCCTCCTTGGTGTGACGTCACATATTTTGCATTTTTTTTGCCCATAATTGAATAAATGACAACATAAATTATATATTTTTTATTATGTGACGTCACAACGTTTATGACTCTCCCCTACCCCTTGTCACATAATGTCACACTTCGTTGACCCCCTCCCTCCCCTTTAACGAGTGACCTAATTTATGGACGGTCCTTAAGTATTGTGACAATCTAAAAACATTAAAAACAAATAAAACCTTCAACCGGAGAAGCACGCCCTGTCGCACGTTCAACATCGCTGTTTGTCGTCACGCATGTTGCTGTCTCTTTCACGAGATTATGCTATCTTTCCGGCTGAATGTTTTGTATTTGTTTTGACAATAAAGTGTTGAATAGAAGAACAGCATAACGCATGGACACCGACTTTAGCATCATTAGCGAGAGATAAACATTAATTAATCAATCACCTTATCTTACTGTAAATCAAATAATCAATGAGTCACTATTTTTGTATTTAGATATTTCAATTTAACATTTTTAGGCGCTATCAAACAGAGACTAATCAAGGATGCTGCACAAATTCGAGAGAAGGCATATTGCCCATATTCAAACTTCGCCGTGGGGTCGGCTTTGCTCACCGAGGAAGGCTCCAAAGTGTATACAGGGTGTAACATAGAGAATGCCGCGTACTCCCCAGTCATATGCGCCGAGCGAGCGGCTATCGCTAAAGCAGTTTGCGACGGATACAAGAAATACTCCGTTATCGCTGTGGTTGCTCACCAGAACGAATTCACAGCACCCTGTGGCATGTGCAGACAAAACCTGAACGAATTCAAAGGTTCTGACGGTGATATGGAAGTGCTTTTGAGCCGGCCGACAATGGACGAAGTGCTGTGCACAAAGCTATCGGATTTGCTGCCGCTTTCTTTCAAGTTAAAGCCGGATTCGACGAATAAGATGTACAATGGAAATCAAGTATAACTTACTCGAATTCTAGAATGAAATCTCGACTAATATCAAACATCATCGATCATCGACACAGATGTTTTCTACTATACAGAATGTTAAAAAAGTGCATTTGAGATTTTAAGGTGTTACTCAGAATCAAGTAGAATGCAAAAAAAAAAATTGAAAAAATTTACCGATCTACAGTAATTTTTTTTTCAGTTTTCCGTACAAATTCTTGATTCACTATTCAGATTTAGTATGGGAATCTAAAAAAAATTTAAGAGCGTATTTTTTCAATATTTTTTCTGTATTCTATTTACTTGATTCTGAGTAACCCCTTAAAATTTCAAGCGAACTTTTTTAACACCCTGCCACACTCCATAAACCATAGTTGTTGACTGCTATAGTTACCGAGTAATTTTTTTAACAAATGTCAAAAATTACAAACGACAAATGATTTTAAATGGCACAAGCACAAGTAATGAAATTCGAAGCCAGTAAGTTTTCTACTGTTTCAATAAAAGCTATTTAGTAAATAAAAATTAATAATTAATTGTTGATGCAGTCAATTACCCTAGACCAGAACATGTGTAACTGCTTGCATATTTAGTAAGGTGTAATAATAGGGCCAGACTGAAATAAATTACACTTAAAAACATTTTCCAGTGTTGTTTAATAACGCAGCATAACACGGGGATAAACAAATACTAATCATAATCACTCAAATCATTGACCAATAACATCTCGTAGCTTCAATGCAATATAACGCTGTTTTAGGAACGTTACATAAACGTTAATAATAAAATTAAACATGTTAACAAAAAGTAACAAAAATCTTACTTAATCTGAGTAATACTTTAAACATTAAATAATAAGAAGTCGTTCCAAAACCAAGGTAGGGTGAGGTAGAATTTAACTCGGAGAAATGAAAGAGACGTAGCTATTTTGAGAAAGAGAAAAAAATATGATTTTGGAACGCTTGCGAGTGATTCCAGAGTGACAGGGTAACAAACGTCATCGAAAATAATTCAGAAAGGTTTCTAGCTTTTTTGAGTAGTATTCTGTCTTATTTATGGCTTTAACACCTTCGCAGATACAAGCAATCGTATTTCAAAACAATTCCGAAGATAAAATGTTTGTATGTCTTAGTCTGTTTGACATTGACTACGAACTTCCCGCCGAATAAACTGTCAGGCGAATTTTAACGGTAATCAAACAGCGTTAAAAATCGCACTTGTCAGAGTGAAAATCGCATTCACGAAGGCGTTCCAAAATCCTGACGGAGAACTGTCAGGCGATCATTCGGTTACCCTCGGTTTCACTCGGTTCGGTTTTGGAACGATTTAGGGTAAAATTCGCATCACCCCGAGTGAAATCTTTGGTATTGGAACGCAACCTAAGTTACCTGCGGTGGTCAATACAAATGCTAAGTATTATAAACTTTACCTACACACTAAGTATATTTACAGTACATAAATACATAATTATATAATGTACAATACATACACATTCAAGTTATGTTTAATATCTTTACACATTTATGTATAATTAAAATATAAATTAAGTATACACGATATACCTTAATTTCAGTCTTGTGTCATATATATGATAAAATATACTTTAAATAATCAAACAAATTGTTGAAAAAGTTAAAAATATGTCGCATTTCCATACACATGTACACTTTGAAAACAATAGTTCACAGAAACTTACCAAAACGGGCACCATCCCAAATAGCACTGGCAGAGGTTCTCATTGTTCGTCGCCTGCCGTATCAACAGGTCCACTTGCTTGGGCACGCTCACTACCGCTTCTATTTGCGGGAAATCCCTTCCCGTAAGCTTATCCCGTATCCGGTTAAGTATTGCCAGCGCCCGCTTGTTCAAATTGGTTTCTGGGGGCAGCTCCACAGATTCGTAATGGAGATGGTTTCTGCTTCGACTCGGCAACGTGTATGAAGAATCGATATTTGATGAGAATGTCGATTCGGTTAGTGAGTATCGGTCGTTGTCGATCAGTCGCCAGTTTAGGAGCGGATCATAGACGAAGGCCTCTAGGACGGCCATCACGCTGTCCCTGTGCTTGTGCAGAACGTGCATGACGGACTCGCACGTGAAGCGGTAGGTGCCTTCGATGCCGGTCACCTGAAGGAAACATCATGAAACATGAAATAAGTTAAATACAAAAACTTTTTTCGAAAAAATCTAATTCTGTAACTATCGGAATCCACCAGGTTTGATGATTCAAACTTGCATGAAAAGTATAAAAGCCAAATGTTGATTCACGAGTAGAATCACACACTATAAGGTTTAGGTGACTGATCATAACTAGCTATACAGATAATATTGTAAAGCAAACACACTCTCTACTAACAAGTCACGCTAACACACTACAGATATAAAGGCATCATGATGGTTAGAACAGTTTCGAGGTTACGATATCAAAGCTTAAAATAAAAAAAATTACAATTTCTCAAATTCAATTCAAAAGAGATTCTCACCTCCATAGCATTGATCAGCATCCGAGTCAGCCTAAACGGAATTTTCTCTGGA
This sequence comes from Coleophora deauratella, assembly GCA_958295455.1. NCBI lineage: Eukaryota > Metazoa > Arthropoda > Insecta > Lepidoptera > Coleophoridae > Coleophora > Coleophora deauratella. The sequence goes on from OY282406.1 coordinate 4,747,070, forward strand.
AACTTTTCCCTAGTCTGCGTCACTTCAAAGCAGTCACCGAAGTCTATATGCAGGACTTTGCCAGACACTCTGTGCAGCATGATGTTGGAGGGATGCCGGTCACCCAGCCCCAGGATGTAGCCCACCATGCTCATGACGGCCAGCGAGCGCGTGTAGTTCGTTCTCCGCTCGAACCACACTTCTGCTGATGGACTCTTCAGCCAAAGGAGACGGGCCAGATCGTTCCCGGGAGTCTGCGATAGCGTGTACTCGAAGATTTCCACCTGGAATTATGTGACTAGGTAAGGAAGAATGTTGAAAATATTGGGCCTCTGTGAACTATAAGTATACAATTTTTATTTAAAATATGACTTTTCATTCGATGAAAAGCTGCCAGTGTAAGACTCCTCATGGAACTGAATGACTTTCTCCAAGTATGCCATACAATTCGAGCAAATAATTATGTATGATTTTACATAAAAGTTTGGAAATCGACTGTCGTGTTAGTTAACAACCCATATCGTCCCCACTGCAGGGGCATGGGTCTCTTCCCACACATAAGGAAGGTTAGGCTGTACTCTATATACGGGGGCCAAGTCCGGATTGGTGGAGATTGTGCGGCTAGTGGCCAACCCCAGTGTCAGAAGGCCTCTGACATGACTTAACGACTGCCATCTAGCGATAGCAGCTGGCACCAACGGCGTAACGTGCCTTGCGAAGCACGGAAATTATTGTCAAGTGACTGTTGAATTATTGACAATTGGTATGGGATTCTTTTTTTTTTGCTCATTGTATAGGTTCCTCACCTCAAGGAAAATTGATCAGTTTCAGAGAATTTACTATTGGCCACTTTTCAGCGAATCAAATCACCCTTTATATAAGTTTACATTATTTATCTACTCAATCACTCACCTTGTGTTTCAGCATTAACTTCAAATAATCCGACGCCATCTTCAACATGATCTGTTGTTCTGTGTTGATTGCCATCTTATTAGACTTCTTATCTCTGTAGTCGCTTATTAGATTGTACAGCGTATCGCACTGGGGAACCCAGCCTATCAGTCCCGAGTTGGGGGACAGCGGTATGACTGCGTATCTCTGTATGGCTAGGTCGTGTCGATACGTGTTAGTGTCGGACTGTAGAAGGGTGTTCACGAGACCGAACAGTTGCATAACTCTTTCGTCCTGTCGCAGGTCCTCGTGGCCTTTTAACAGGAACATGTATTGCTTGCCGTCTGATCCTTGGATGGTGAGGCGTCGCGGCCGCTGCTTTGATTTTATCACCTATTAAAAAGGAAACATTTTATGATTTCAACTACTTATATATTTTTTATGGTTATAAGTTTCAACTACTATAAGTTAGTTCAGATAGATGCGACGCTGCTGTTTTAAGTTAGCGGTACCATATACTTGTTTACTACAAAATAAAACTTCAAATGTTAGTGGGAGCATGAAAGCTAATTGGATACATGACGAAGTACACCGAATTGCGCTACGGGCTCAGCTTTAGAATATGCAACACCACAGATTGAGTTGATATTTTTTTTTGTAGATAGGGGTTACTTAGGTGTATCGTTTCCCAAAATTTCACGGTGCGGAGCGCAGTAGTTTTTGAGATATGATTTTTTGAAAATTACATATTTTCAGGTGAAACTATGCAAAAAAAGACGCCATGACAGCAAAAGTTTCGTTTTATGCATTTGTAAACGTCAAAATTACGCATCAATGTGACATAACGTGCGGCATAATAATGATATTTCGGATGAAAAGTTAAGTGTCAAGGAACGTAATTTTTACGATGAGTGTTCCAAAACATATACGAAACTGAGCACCCCTCTTGAGTTAATTTAGGTTCACTTTTGAGTCACAGATCCGAATCGGAGCACCCCGATTCCACGTAGTCTTGTCTGTCACACAACTAGTGTTTTTTAAAAGCGCGGAGCCAGAAGCTCGCGCAGGAGGTCCCGAGCAGAGCGTGCACTCGAGAGCGAGCGTAGCGAGGGGGGGAGGTGGCGAGCGAAGCGAGCCGGCGACCTCCCGAGTGGAGCGATGGGCGAGAGTGCTAGCGGAGCGAAAGGGGCGACGTAGCGAGTCTTCTGGCGGAGCCCACGCGTTTTCTCATCGATTTTACCGACATAACCTCAAAAAAAATTGTTTTTCGCGTCTCCGCACTTTGGGGAGGGGTGGGGAGGGTTACCCCCTCCCCCAACCCCCCTCACCCCCTCTCCCCCTTCTCTGCGGTGTTGCATATTCTAAAGTGCTTCCGCGCTACGTCTAACACTTGCTTACTGAGAATGGTGCAAAAGAGACCGGCAGATACCAAAAAAAGATTTCTAATATACTTCTCGTAGCACTGTCTCTTTTACATACAACTGTAAACTGAGTACTGGCCTGCAAATGACTGTGTATATGCGATATCCGGATGACAGGTTCGTTGGGCACGTAGGACCCCGGCACCGCCAGCTCCAGGTCCCGGCAGGCGTGCAGCCGTTTGCTGGCATACTGCATCTCCAGCGAGTGCAGCGACCGGAACTGCGACGAGATCCGACGGAAAACATGGTAGTAGAAGTCCCACGCTTCGTTCAGGTATCTGTCTTCGCCGGTTTCCTACGAATTTGTATGAGAATTTAGCCCAGCTGTAAAACTTTTACCACCAATTAAGACATTATTGAAATATCTACGGGAAATGGCAAGGATGGAGATCAGTATCATAATGCGTTTCGGCTTATAGGGCCGCAGTTATTATTTTCTGTTGTAAATTATTATTTAAAAATTATGTTGCTACAATAAATCTGAGGAATTTTATGTAATCACAAAGTAGTCAGCTTTTCACATTTTTCCAAAAAAAAAACTCATAAGGACATAAAACACAAAAGTAATGATCGGCGCTACCGACAATACTAGACTAACAACTAATCGTCACGCTAACTAATGATAGAACATATGTTCCCTGTATCTATCAGTGGGGACGATATGGATTGGTAAAGGTAGGATATAATACGGTACCTTATACTGTTCACACCATCGTTGAGCCTCTTGTAGATCCCTGCCATACATTTGTAGGAAAGAGACTTCCTTCAACGTTTCCGGAGGGCGATCCAACATGGCGTGCATTTTCTCTAGCGTTTTGAACATACCTCTGTAGTCTTTTTCACTGTAATACAACCTGAAAAGAGATTTTGATCAGTACATGTGCTTTCGCGCGGTCTTGTGAGGAAAACAGCGCTATGACTGACGCTGTTTTTCTAATATAACTCGCGATATTTTCCTTCCAAAACGGTGCATCGAAAAACATCAAATTGAAAAGGTTGAAGTGGGTATATAAAAAAAGGTTGATTTACCTGGAGGCTTCGTCCAAAGCAATAAAGACTTGGTCGTGCCACAGAATGGCCACTTTTATCAACTCCTCCGATATAATCGCCGCTTCATTCACCAAATTTTGTGAATGCGTGCACATGGTTTTCAAAATATAGTTCGCTGCTGTCTTTCTGTTCACGAATGAAGATTTTGTAGCCACAGTGAGAGGGTAAACCAGTGCTTGAGGGTGCAACTTCCCTATATCTATCAGCAGAATGTGAACCAGCTTCGCAACTAAGCTTCTCGGTGAATCGATTCGAGCTATCAACTGCGGTATAACTTGAAGCCATATCTTGACGTCGATTTGCCTTATCCCCTCGAACACGGCATCGTAGACTGCCGGATGGTGGCCGTGGTCGAACCAGAGCGTTAGCAGTCTCAATGTGTTCTGGAGTGCGCTTCCTGGACCCAAACTGATAGACTTGAAAAACGCTTCAATAGCTGGTATCGTGTACGTGTTGATGAAGTCCGCCCTCGATACTTTCTTATCGCTCGATCCTCCGGCGACGCTGCTTTCAGAAATATTGTCCTGCTGTTTATAAAAGAGTACAGTCTCGAAGTTCATGCAGGCCCAGGCGTGACAAGCCTTGTACCAGTCCGGCGCGAGGATGGTGGCGGCCGCGTAGTTGCGCAGGATCTCCGGCACCGACAGCTCGTTGATCTCCTGCAGCGCCTCGCACCACGAGCCCAGCTTCAGGTGGCAGCGCGCCAGCAGCCGGCTCTGTTCCTCGTTGTCAGGTTCGGTATTCTCCACGAATCTTTGTAGCACGTCGTAGGCGTACCGCTTGTTTCCGGCGTCCCACAAGTTTTTGGCGTAAGCGAGAATCAGCCGTGGCTCTTGGATGCGCAAAAGCACGTCTGGGTTAGTAACGGGATCACAGCCTAAAATAGATATGACTATTTTATGGGCCTGGTTTATAGCGCCAGTCTTCCGGCAGAGAGACGCGAACTTCAGCCACGTTTGGAATTCCTCCTGAGGCGTCAGCACTAAACTGCGTATTTGAAGCATTTTTCTCCAATCGTCAACTAAACGCTGGCCGCCCTGCAACCGCGTCCACCAAGATCTCCGAATAGTACTCCTTCGCTCTTCGACCAATTTGTAGGTCACGACTTCTTCCAATTCTGTCAATAACTGGGCATTGACCAACGCCGCGTACGCTCTCTGGTAGCTCTCACCGACAACGGCGGATAACTCAGTATCCAGGAGACTTCTAGCCGAGTCTATGTAATTTCTCGAGTCTTGCCAGTGCCCTTCGTGAATAGCGAGGATCGCTCTGTAGAAAGCGCCTTCCTGACTTTCTTCTGAGATGGCATCTACGAACTTCTTCATGGAATCCCATTCTTGCAAGCCCCATGACGCTGCAGCGGCGATTTTAGCAGATTTTTTCTTTATTTCTTCGCTCATACTGTCCCAGTGTTCTGTTGTATTGTTGTATAGTTTCCGCCATTCCCCCATTGCTTCTAGACACCTCATGACCCCTAATCGAGAATCGTCGTCTTGTGGTTCTACCTCTAGCTTCTTATTGTAGAGGTCTAAAGCCTGCTCCCAGTTGTGCAGTTTCTCATACCATCTCACGTGAACATTCAAGAAGCAGTCTCCATTTTTCTTCTGAGTTATGACTTTCTCTAGCAAACCATTGGCAGCTTCTTTTTGTTGGAGCTTGTTGTTTATGTGTATAAGGGCTTCTACTACTTGAGTTGATGGGTTCCTTTTGTACTCCTCTTCCTGAAATAGAACTTTATTCATTAGGTCCTTAACAGGTTTTTTAAGAAGTATGAACACCTCCAAAACTATCTTTACAAATATGTAAAAAACAGTAATAAGAAAATACGATACGATACGATGCATTTTCTAATTAACCCATTGACCGCTTTGCTACTCTTTGACAAATTGTGCCCCCACAAAAATGTATTTAAATCTCAAAGGGGCCCCCTAGTTGTGGCCGACTGTGGCGGTCAAAGTGTTAAAGCTACGCAAAATTGAAAGACATACCTTATAATAGAGAGCTTTTGCATAAGCTCGACAGTTTATAGCAGTATCGCCTAACAACTTGATTGATATGGGCAGAACGCCTTTGTCGCAGTGCTCGAGAAACTCCGCCAGATTCAAAACGGCTAGGGCTAGTTCTGGGGCATCGGGGACTGTGAGGGCTCGTTCTAATGCTGCCACTAACTCCTTGCGCGACGATTCGTCTAACTCCGTCCAGCATGACATGAATGCAGCGTTAAACAAGTCGCTTGCAAGTTGAGGATAGTTTAGAGCTAGAGTTGAACACGCCCTGCAAAGTACAAATAATAAATAAGAGAAACATCTTTGGAAAACCGTTGATTTTTTTTAAAGAAAATTTGACAATTTAACATACCTGATAGCAGGGCTATTTGATTCTGATAGAAAAGTGACACTGAGATGCTTCAACCATTCGTGCCAATCTTCTTTGGCAATTAAGTTGTTAACACACCAACATTTACGCAGATTTTGCACGTTAACTGTCAATTTTTGGATTGTTTGAGTTTCACCTGCTGCCATCATCTGGGAAAAAAATAGAAATTTGTAAAGTATTATCTGTATTGGAAATATATTGTGTTGCAGTAAAACTTGAGCAAAATTTGAATACTTACGTCTTTCTTATGATTTCTTAAGCGAAGTCTTGTCTCGTCCAAATAATCGTCGTCACACGCAAGCGTAGATACGACTTGCAGCCTTGTTACCAATACGGCATAGTTGGGACACTGAATCTTATGCTTTATCAACAGCCTTTCCACTGAGGGTATATAATCTATATATTCTCTTCCCAACTGCACAATCAACGCACACAGGGTATTCATAGCAGTTTGCCTTAGAACCTCCTTTTTATCATTATCTATAACCCTTGCCAAAGCTTGTATAATCACTGCAGAAAAGGGCTTCAAATACAAATACATTGACAGATGTTCAATAGTTTCCATTGCTAATTTTGATGTTGACGTAGGCACATTCCTTCCGTCGAAGAGAGCAGTTATGGCAGGTATTATAGATAGCAATACATCATCTAAATTGTTCTCAAATTTTTGTATTGCGATGAGGAGCTTTTCAGTTAAAAACTTATCTTTGCTTTTGTCATACCTTAGCACTCTCAGTACGTTTGGCAAGATTTTTCTGAGATACACTTTGAACTCAGTTCCCACAGCAACAGTGATTTGTTCCACCAGCATTATGAGCGTTGACTGAAGTGGGCTGTTTGGTGTCCAATACTCTTTGATGATATCGAAAATTTCCTCCAAGTAATTTCTTATGTGGATTTTAACTACTGATATCAGTTGAGCCAATTGCACGAAGAGGAATTCTCGAAAGCTGTTATTATCTGCGTTGCGGATCGCGTGCAAGAGAGTCGGCGTTACTCGCGATATGTAAGGCACGCACTTGATGCCAAGGGACTGGAAAATAAAAGTGACAGAATGGACAACGCTCGCGTGATGCTGAACCAGCAGCGGGTCTCGGAACATTCGCATCAGTGACGTCACCACTATAGCTGGATAAAACTCGTCAAGCACCAATGGAGACATATTTACGAGCATCATATTAGAGTCAAAATTATCATTATTTATTTCACTGATGGGTATTAGGGTGGAAACTGTTTGAAAATCAATCAGTCCTTGGTTCACTTTGTGTCTGTAAGGGTCTAGTGCACCTAATAGCCCCAAAACGCGAATAGTTTCTCTTCTGTCTTTAGTTTGCTGCTCAGATTTCAATAAAGTTAGAAGCAAGTCCATTAGGTGAGGATGTTCCAAATATGGTGCTACCACATGACCTGTAGCTCCTACAATTTGCCCAAATGACCACAAAGCAACACTTCTTTTATCCATTTGATTTGGGTCTGCAAGTATATCAAGCTGAATTGACATAAGTTCTGGTAACCATTGGTTCAAGGCATATCCTCCTCCATTTACTTCTGCCAAGTCACCAATAGACTTCAAAATCATGGAGACCATAGTTGCACTGCTACCTTCTTCTCTAAGTTTTGGTACTAGAACATTGAGAATGGTGTCCACAAATTGTCGTGTGATCCTAGGCGCATGTGAGATTAGATTATTGATCATTCTTATAGCTTGTTCTTTATTACGAGCAGACTCAGAATGTTGCAGCTCCATCATGATTTGCACGAACATTTGTCTAAGAGTGGGCGTTGTGTAACTTGGGTTGATGTTACTCAATCTACCGACAACACAAAGAGCTAACTCACTGACATCATTGTTGGAGTCATTTATTGCAACAAATAGACAATTCAAGTGCTCTTCCACAGCCAGAAATTTGTCGAAAATTGGGTTTTTGAATATTTCAAGGACCTTGTAGCGTACCTCATGGTCAAAGTCAGAGCGTCCTACAGATAGAAGTTTTCCCAAAGAATCATCAATAACCAAGTTTAACGTTCTTGAACTTGTGTGAGTACATCTTTCGATAGCTTTAATCAACAATTTAGATGCAGTTTTGACTGCCTCCAATCTTACATCATGTTGTTCACTCAGAAGATAGTGATCTGTGCACCTCCTTATAAATGATAAAAGTGTATTGTTCCATTCAAAATCAAAAGAACCTAAAGTTCTTAGGGCTAAAACCAAATTAGTACCGTCATGGGGCTCTAATAACACTGATGACAACATGTGCACTATATGTTGTTCGCTGATGTAAGGGGCATAAGGCTTTTTCCTCAATATTAATGACAGCATGTTCAGTAGCCTCTCTGTGATTTCTCTTTTGAGTGAAGGCAAGTTATGGCTCAATTCCTTGAAGCAAGTAGTGAGCTGGGGGCTAAGACCTATAGCACACATGGGTTCTAATAACTCTCTCACCTCATTTACCACATTTTCTTTCATTGCAAAACTTAACAATGTGACACAATTGAAAAGTGGTGTGCCAGAACCATTGCGTTTTTTTGGAGTTTCTTTGAAAGTCAACTTGATAGTATCCATGATCTTAGGTAAAAATTCTTTAGCATCATCTTCTACTGCTACACATAACAAACCCACTGTTGTGAAGGCCATAATTTTTTCCTTATCTCTTCCACCTAGAAATTCATTTAGACGACTTATTGTAGTCTTGAGGTGTTTATCTGAGAACACATGTTTGTTGAAAGCAGCCAACCTTGGAACCATTATCAGGAACATTTGTAAGACACTATTAGATCTAGATGACTGCTGAGATGTTACTTCTGTAAATAATAAAATTATAACATTATTTTATCTTTATTAACTGCATAAACTTACACTTTTGTAAGAATATAACTTACCAGTGCAAATTTTTTCATACTTTTCAGTTACAAGATTTTTGCACACTACAGACTCATGTATTATTGTATCTTGACTTTCCTCTTCAGGGAAATGTTGTGTCAACCAATAACTATGGGCATTAGTGGCAAAACTTGGCACCTCCTCCATCACTTCCTGCTCCGTGTCAAGTTTCTGCATGAGCATTGTGTACTTCTTCTCCCATGTTGCATTTGAACATCTAAGAACCTCATTCAGTATTAATAAGGCCCCATGTATATGCTCATCTCTTGATAAGCCTTTTTCCCTATGAGTTTGTTCTGAGAAGGAAGTCATAGCTTCATCATAACAGTCATTATACCATCGAGATTTGTGACTCTGTTCTGCATTTTCTCGCTGAGCCGTGACCACAAATGCCGCTCTAAGAGCTTTAGCTGCTACCTCCCTAATCTGTTCTTTAGGGTCTCGCAAAGCTATAGTGATGTGGCTGAAAAATGCACTTATATGTTGGTAGAAGTAAGATGGCATACCTATAGCAAGTTCTTTAAGCACCAAAGCTGCTGAGAGTCTCTTCCCTTCATTTCTCTCTTCTTCAAGCCACTTGTAACACTGTTTGACTTCTCTTTCAATGTATTCTGCTCTTTTAACACCCAATGTGGCTGCTAGTCGACCCATAGTTTTAGCAGCTAGCTCTAGGATATTTATGTCAGTAGTGGGAAATACATTCTTTAGGTATAGAGCATAGCGAGTGGTTCGTGTACGAGCAGTCTCTGTATCTCCACCAATCAAGCAACCTGCAAGTGAACAAGTTGCTTATAATTTTATATGAACACAAAGAAAGTAAATTTTCCTAAAATCATAAATGAAATAAATGTAGTATACCTAACTCACCTATAAGTAATATTCCGGCTCTTTTGTCGTTATTATCATAGCTGGAAGTCAGGGCATGTATATGCTGGTTAAATTCATCCAGAACCTGGGCCTGAACGTCCGGTGCCATCTCGCGTAGGTCCGTTTTGGAAAAGTGGGACATTTCTCGAATAGCATTGTTCCTTTCGGAAGCTTGGCGGGACTTTAAGCTTGCGATGATCTCCAATACTTGTACACTCGACATTTTGCCGATATAGTTTACACATTAGGCATTTAGCTAGAAAAAACGAATTTCCACTGAATAGTTATATTATTATTTTTCTTGGTTTACTTCACATACCGCAACGTCACCAAAGTTTATAGGCATAGCAATTTTTTTTTCACTTCAGTTTATTTCGATAAATTCGATAATGTATCGTCTCAGTGTCTAGCGAATTTCTTGCATGAAATCGCTAATTAAACAAACATAAACATTTTTTTTTTTTTTTGTTTGGTTCTTTCCTGCTTTTGCAAGGAAAAGGCAAAGGCTTCTCTGGCCATACAGCCTATTCTTACGTAGTTTGCTCTTCTCTAAATATTTTTCTATTTCATTTGAGTTCTCATTTATTAATTTCTGTCGTCTTTAACTTTTTCTCTATTCTTCAACAAAATGATAGCACTTTTGATGAAGATTTCATGGACTTCTTGAGAGCACTCGAAACACAGTCTACACACTTTTATTTCATTATCCTACATATTAGACACTTAAATGGCACTTTATTGAACAATACACTATCAATATTATGCATTAAAAACCACGATATCTATTTTTTCGGATAATAAAACAAAAATGACAAACTCTTGCCGCGAGTTCCCGCCAAAAAGTCCACAAACATAAACAAAAATTGACAAACATGCTTCACGCACAGCCATTGCCATGACCAGTCATTTTTTTTTTCGTTTTACTTTACCCCGAGATGGGGAAGGCAAAGGATCAGAGCCATACAGCCTAGTCTGTTGTAAATCTTCTGTCGTATTTAAAGGCCAAAAGCCATTTCTTCCGTATTTCTTCATCTTAATAGGAAAATTCGATTTAGGCCAAAGCCATTTCTTTCGTATTTGAATTTCCTATTCTTCAGCAAAATGATAGCACTTTTGATGAAAATTTCATGGACTTCTTGAGAGCACTCGAAACACAGTCTACACACTTTTATTTCATTATCCTACATATTAGACACTTAATGGCACTTTATTGAACAATACACTATCAATATTATGCATTAAAAATCACGATAGGTATCTATTTTTTCGGATAATAAAACAAAAATGACAAACTCTTGCCGCGAGTTCCCGCCATAAAGTCCCATTACCATAGTCAAGATAGAATAAGGTCTAGAGACGAGCCCAATCGTTCAAACTCGAAACCACAGACTGGAACGAAACCAATCAACAATCATCAATCTCAGAGTCATCAAAGGCAAAGGTCATTAAATCAACCAAATAAAAGTCCAAATCATGGTCCAAATAAAAAAATAAATTCTAAGGTTCTTGACCTCTTTTAGATACAGAAAAAAAGCCACCAGCACAACACAACTAAACAGTGGTTTTGTCAATTTTTGTGTGACTGACCTGACGGACGCGAAGTACTGAACTGTCTGACGTGTGTCTGACTGACTGACCTGACAGTTTTTTCATAGACAAAACTTTGGGCTTTTTTTTAAGTTTTCGAACGAACCTGCATGACGCGTGTGTTTTCAAAATGTTCTCGTCATCCCACCACAAACAAACGTCAAACGCGAAATCTTCTCAGCTGAGAGTTGAGAGGTGACTGACTGCTTGACGTTGTGTAGTTTGTTCCAGTATTCTTCCTCGTTTGGTTACACAGTGGCTAAATTCTGAGAAACAGTGATCTTCGTAACATTAGCAATCGAAATAAGAAAAGTTTTTCACAATGAGCGAGCTAAGCCAAGAGGAGGTAAGTCTAGATTTTGTTTTGTGTATGGACCTTGGCGTAATGCGTGCGTATGGCCAATCTAATTTCGTAACAAAACAAAGCGTCAGTGTATAACTTGGGGACGCGTTAATTTTCTCATTTGCGGCATACACCGGATGATTTCGGTTGTTGCAGATACGACGGCGTCGACTGGCACGTTTGACTGCTCTCGGCAGCACGGGGCCTGCGCCTGCCCCAGGGCCAGGAGCTGGCAGTCCGCCCTTGACCCCCGGGGCCTCGCCCGCGGCGCCCGCCCCGCCAGCAGCCGCGCCCGCCCCGCGCAACTCCGCCACAGAACCCGCCACTCCAACTGACACAGCCAATGCCAACAAAGAACCCAACTACTCAGACAATGAAAGTAAAAGGGATATGCCTGACCAAACCAAAATACCTTCAGATGGGATCATAGTGACTGAAAAAACAGACAATAACCTTCTCGACGAAATGCCTGACACAAAGATGACAGATCTGTCTCAAACCAGACAGTACAATAATAGTTTTGATTCAATGGGTGATGAAGCCCTTATTAGCTGTGGCTCTGTGAGAGTGGGAAACTTGCCACAAAGTACAGTGGTGGCACCAGAGGCAGTGTCCACGAGGGAAGACAGCACATCACGGTCTATGTCTCCTGCACAGTTTGTGGAACCATCCCCGGTGCGACCTCGACCTAGCAATGAATCTCCAAGCTGTTCACGGCGCTCTCTATCGATGGAAGTGGATGATATGTCAGAACGAAATTCGCAGTCAGAGCAACAGCCAGAGCCTATGGAGGTCAGTAAAAATCTTTTAGTTTCAATACAGAATACAGAAATGCAGATAAATCTTTCTTTATAAATTACACAGTGACTCATGATTAGTGTCATCATTTATTGCCAAAACACAAAATTGTGTTTGTAAACAATGCAACTAATTTTAATTATCAGAGAAGATTCAAAATTGCACTCTCTATAGTTGTTTTGACTGTGGATAGTAAAAACGGAATGCATGTGAAAAATAGTACCTTCCACTGGAGCGTTAGAGTAAAAAGTAACAATTAACCTGTTATGTATAATTAAAGCTGATAGAAGCCACATACTTATAAGATTTCTGTTGGAAATATTGGAGTTAATCCAATAATACCCATTAGAAAAAGTTTCTGCGTATTCATATTTTCATTGCTCTTTTTATTCTTTATTTTAATGAAGTAGGTATTTTTTATCATAACCCTAGTTAGGCATTAGAAAGCATTACAGTCTATTGGTCATTCCATGTTTTATTACAAAAGTTTTATATAAATTTGTTTGAGAGGCAAGTTTACATGAAAAATCACCTTTAGACCACTAGAGAAAGCCTGATATTGCAACAAAAATTACCATATTACATTTTTCACAGTTTAAATGTTTAAATATCATTTTTGTAAATGTGACTTCTAGCTTTGTGAAAGTGAATTGCAGTGAATATTTAGAGTTCTTCCTTTATCTATTAGAGTTCAGAGAAGGCCAGAGTTCCAGTGCAATCAAAAATTAATCAATCTTATAAAAACATTTCTAGAGACTTTCTCAATCGTACTTGAAAATATTGTTTAATATAATTTTAAAATTCAAAACAAAATCTTTATTAATTGCATTTTTAAATTAAGTATACCTAAAAATATATTTATTTATCAGAGGAAAAAGATTGTAAAATGAAAATGAAAATATTTCATTCTAAGTAGGTAGCAGTGTACACTTTTCAAACGTTATTCAGGAGTGAGAAGAAACAACAGGCCCTAAAGAAACTCCCTCCAACACATTTTTTGAAAAAGTCTTAAATTCTATTACATCTTAATGCTTGGTCAAGACATGATTTATATAATGTCATGTCTGTAAATAAAAATAATAAGAATTAAAAAAAGGATTCAAAAGAGAAAAATTTTATTTGAAGCTAATGACTAACAATTACAAAAACCAATGAAAAGATCAGGCCAGTTCACACAGACAGCACTCAAAGTTAGTTTAAAAAAGGTATATTCTTACTAGCTTTTGCCCGCGGCTACGCCCGTGTGATGATCGTTTTTATGATTGACCTTAAAGGTGGACGGAAATGATTTTTCCAGATTCCAGATTAAATTGTGTTGTCTCCAAGCCTTCACCTTAGCTATATGCCAAACATCGGTAAATTAGTTTCAGCATCAAATACTGTCAAAAGGTTGTCTGACCCCGCAAAATATTTTCCAGGATAAAAAATATCCTACATTTCTTCCTACTCTCAACTATCTCTGTGTAAAATAATAGTTTGACCCATTGCTCTATTGAAACATCAAAGAAGTGCTAACCCATTTTCGCTTCACCCGTCTTTAAATAACAGTTTTCTAATTTCATCAAAAGTATGTTTTTACGAACTAAAAACCCCTCTAAGCAGGTTTTCGTTGGTAACATATAAATTCCAACAGGTAGAGGACAACGACTCGTCGCAGTCGCCGGCACGCAAGATCCAGCGCTCGCGCACCGTCAGCTGCTCCGAGATCACTGAGGAGCAGCTGCGGCACATTGTCGCCAAGATCTTCCAGGTGTCTTGGTCCGAGGACTGTGCTGGTAAGTGCTACCTTCCTCATTACAGGTCGTAGTTAATTGAACTGCTTCTGACACTTTTTTCCTGCAATTTTTGTATCTATGCATGTTTGCTTCATTTACCACAGGGCCTTAGTTATAGAGTTATTGTTTAGGTTCATAACTATAGATACGTCTACAGCCAGTCGTTTCTCAACAGGTGGAATATTCGTGCCATCGGTAGCTGCGGCCCTACTTGACAACCCTAAACTTAGTTTAGACGAATTAGCATCGGAAGCTTTAATGGACGTCATCATGCAAATAGCTGATGGTTCAGACCCTCTCAATCAGAAACTGATAGCTGTTTCTGAGACATCGAAGAGACTGAGCGAAGACTGCGGCGACGACACGCTGACCAGCGGCCCGCTCGGCTCCGAGACGGACCCGGACCCCGCCGAGTGTCCCGCGCCCTCACTGCCTATCCCTAAGACTATTCCCACCCAGGGCCTAGCCGTTAGTTACATATTGAAATTTTACAATAACATCAACCTGTACGAAAGGGAGCACCCGAAGAAGAGTTCGGAGCCGCCGCTTAGTGATTTGCTGCCGAACTTGAGAACTTTGCTCGTGAACCACTTGGTGCTAGTGTTACGCGGCGGCTTCGACTTGGAGAAGTGCCGGAAGTCTCCGTTGCTCCCCTACACTCTGATTGGAAACACTCCTATCGGGCTCGTGCCGGAATTAGTCGAAGTAACTTATATGGACAAAGAAGCATTTGAAGAGGTAATTTATTATTGTACTTACTTTTTGAAGGATATCAATGCTCGCCATACCTTATCATGCAGTAACAATGTTTGTAGAGTTGACCACTATTATTTATCAGCTATTATTATTACCATTATCTGCGTATGTCAATATTTTTCTACAAGTTTTGATCGACCATAACATTAATTTCGTTACGGAATAAATATTAATAAATGGAGAAACAATAGTCCAGCTTTCATTCAGCTGATGATGGTATGTGATACCTACAGTTCACAACATAACTCTAACTGAGCAACTTTCGTCAATGTAGGTGTTCATTCCGTTACTGATGGGCATCCGAGAAGAGATGCGGCGCTGCGTGTCGCCGGCTGTGGGCCGCGGCCACGGCGCCGCGCTGCGGGCCCTGCGCGCGCTCTGCGACCTGCGCGCCGGGCCCCGCCACAGCGCCCGGCCCGTCTGCTCCCTGCTGGCGAGACTGCCGAGCCTGTGCCCGGAGTCGGTGACTACTGCGCCTGGAAGGGAGATAGCGAGGGCCAGCTTCCTTGGACCGTTCTTTGGTGTAAGTTTTAGTATAAACCATTACCACCAGCATAGACTACCACCATTTTCTAGACTAAGAGTTGTAGCTGTGCAACTTACGATGTAAGGTAAGACGTACTTTTGAAGAGACTTAATTTCTGTGCCTACAGCGCCAGAAAGGAAAATTATCTCTTGATCTTTATAATAGTCGACGTTTGCCTCTAACCCAATAACAAATTCCACCTACTCATGGATTTTCTAGCACTAGGAAACCTCCAAATATCAATGGCTCAGGACTATGATTGGTCTATGGGTAGGCCTATGTTTAAAAGAGAAAAATGATCTTCAAAAGATAGGCTAAAATACTACTAAACTCCAAACTAACACTATTAAACTTCTTCACAGATATCCCTATTCGCGGAAGAGAACCCTCGCCTAGCCGAGCGTCTGTTCGCGACCGGCTCCGGGGACCGCAGCCTGGCGTTTGCCTTGCAGCGCGAGGTGGAGGCCAGCCGCAACACTCTCCACAGCATATGCCACAACATCCTGCTGTGCCCCGAGGCCAGGGAGCCGTTCCTGAACTACTTCGCGGCGCTGCTGCAGAGGAATGAGAGAAGAGCGCAGCTCCAAACAGATGAGAGGTCGTTGGCTGGTGAGTTTTCTTTTAACAAGTATATACTTTGGGCTTTAATTAAATCAGTAGAATCAACTTTGACAACAGATACACAGTTACAATATAGTGCCGTGAGTTTAAGAATCATTAAAGTATATACATAACAGTGCTTTTTCAGAAACGGTGCCAGAATTTGGATTAATCGATAAACTAAGAAGATAAAAGAGTTATGGAAAACACTGATTTGTTTCTGAACATTTGAAATAAAAATCTTGTATTTGTGATTTGATAAATTCGTGTGTTATGGTTAGTATCAGAAACATATTGAAATGTTTTACTGCCATACACATTAACGATTTCCTTTTCGCGTTAAAAATGACGCATCTCGTCTCACTGTGTGCGTATGACGGGGCGGAAAAATCCTCGTTTATTTCCTAGACTTCATTCGTAGACAGTCGAAGAGCAATCGTGACTATACAGTCCAGAATTATTGTATTTGTATTCCAGCAATTTGTTCCGAGACATTTATTTTCGCATCATTTGGGAGACAAAGCGTTAATTTCATTGACGGCCGAGCGTTCGTTCACCTCATACATAAATGAATGTTATAGTGATGAAAGGACGATGTACCCGCTACGCATGTAAAGTTTAAGGAACCGTTATGTTGTTGGATGAATAATTTACACAATAACTCATGCTGAAACAAATCTCCGCTCCTGCTCGTATAATTTTGCATATTGCCATAGCACTTGTATCACAGAATATTATAAAAGCATTGATTGCGAGTGTTACATAATTTGCGATAAAATGAAATTAAGTCGAATTAAACACACGATTTCGTTTGAATGGCTAACGATGTTACCTAATTAATTGTTTAGACTGTGTAATGAGGTGTTGTAATGTTGATTGTTCCACGACTTTTTTCTTTATCGGTTTATTTGCATAATACTATTAATATTAATATAAGTTTTTTTTATGTATTTGCATCCAGAACGATGCGATACGCCCTAAGATGTATTATAGTATGGCGTCACAATCAATGCAAAAAGCTACAACAACACGGCCATTTAATTCAGGTCAATTATTATACGAGCGAATGATAAAGATGAGCGCTCGCCGCAGTCTATGACCGCTTCCACGCCGCAAACCTGCCTCGTATCAATTGAGCCATAGCCAGTGATGTCTTTTTCTAGACCTGCCCTTTCAAACATTTTTAAAAAATTTCAAACAGTTCTAACAATTCTTAAAATTGTCAGTCTTTACTAGACTGCTATGATTTTCACGGTCATGGCCTACTCGGTAGACACTCACTCCGGCACCGCCAAAGTGGTCCCACTTTCAACGCCTGATGTACCCGTCCTTTTGACGTAATAAATTAGGTCTTTGGCCATAGCATTGTCTGCGCAGTTACTTAGCAATAAATGACTAGCCGAAATAGATTGTACCTCTTTATTTCGCACAAATGTCGCTCACCTTATGTGCGTCTAATAGACGATTTCAGTTTGGCTTAGCTCCAAATTATTTACTTTCCGAGCTCCAGGAGTATCAGCGCTGAGTGGGTTCGTGTAAATATTTATGTTTACTGTTTCCCTGCACTGCGCTCGGTGTTTTCAAGAGACAATGGGACATAAACAATTTTGTGATCTTTATTTCGAGTTGGAATTGGCTCGCCTTGAACTAGTGAAACGCTTTCATATTTAAATTCAGTTATTAGTTTATTACGGCGTTTCCTGTTCTATTGTCATGTAAATTAGTTTAGCACACACATTATTATTATTATAGGTCAAAAATGACAATGTTATATAGCAAGTACACCTTCGATAAAGTCGGTCCATGAAATTATTAATAGATCCGTAATAATTCCTTACTTCTTACATACGCTGCCCACACTACTGTTTATCAGTTAAAAACCTGCAAATATTCTTGCAAATTTGCAAATTGGCAAAGATATTGTAATAATAATTGACTATGCTTAACGCGTACCTGGAGTTTTAACAGCTTTTACAATATTTCTGTAAATAGATAATAAACGTTTTTAATTTATCAACCTATTGTAATCGTATCGTAGCGTGTGTACGGATAGTCGGCTTTCTGTCTGACGAAACTGAATAACTTTTGTTTTACGGTTTTGCAAATTGCAAAAAGCCTTATAATACGACATGATAAGCTGATACAATTATTTCAGTTTCACCCGGTATACCTTAATAATTTCCTAGTTAGCATAGACACTCGCATGTGTTTGGCAGTTGGCAACGAACTTGTGAAACCCTGATTTGGCAAATGTTCATTTGCCTGTTAATTTACTTTCCATTAGTCATGAGTAATTGTTACTTGGCAACTTAGAAAATCTTCAAATCCAAGCACAAGTACTTTTTTGTTTTGGCTCTGTATTAACATTCGACTCGCACAATCGCACTGTCATTATGTACTTATGGATGTGTGATCAGACCATGATACGTCAGCGAAGAACATATGGCTCTTCCCCGTAGTATTACACTTAGCCACGCGCATGCAGTAATTTCCTATCAACGTCTCTAGATCTTCAGTTACCACTCGAGGATTTTATTCGTTAATAGGTTTTTGGGCCAATTTAAAGTTTTTGCCGTGCGTGGAATTTCGGCATGAACTTTCAGAGAAAAGGAAAGACACTTAGCTCGATCATTATCATTATTTGAGATTATAAAAAAAAAATTCGCTCGTTATCGTGCAAAAATATTGTAACAAGTGAGTGCGCAATAGACTAATATCGAGGTCTCCGTCCGGTTCATGTAGCTAAGACGTTGTAAGTCCAAACATTAACGTAATCTGATTTTAAAAGGAGTATTTTGTTTGGATCTAAATACCCTTCAAAGAGGACGGACGGAGTAATGCGGTACAGGACAGAAAAAAAAGCCAAACAAGTGCGCTGTTTTCTCGTGGACCCACTATTTTGTCCCACTGGTGGTTCCACGAGGGATACTTGTTTCTCGTGGTCCCACTACTCCGTTCGGTGCAAAAAATATCAATTTGTTATGTGACATTAAAGGACAAATCATAACGGATTTTATTTTTAATATAACTGTATTTTGAATATTAAAACAATATTGAATTACAACTAATACTTAACAATTAAAAACACAAATGAAATTCATAATGATCGTTTAACGCACTACATTCTCCTACTGGTAGGAGCACAAGGACATGCACGTCCTGTAGTGTTCTAAAGTACCAGCAGAGCATGACCGAACAGAAGGTAGACAGTGCAGGATTACTAGTTGATGCCCTAATCAATTACATGCCTATGGGTCCCCTCTATTAGAAAACCTAGTAGGTGGCATTATATTTTTATAGGATGAAACTTATAGTTGATCTGACTTGACTGATCTTCTGCGACGTTGCTGAAATCCCTCCAACCCCCACCTCTTCCGTGGCCTAGTAGAAGGGGTCCATAGGCGCGCATTGCTTAGGGGGTCAAATAGTAATGTGGCACTACCTTCTGTTCGGTCATGCTCTCCTGGTACTTTAGAACACGCAGTATCAAATATAACCAGGCTGCTGCACTGAAAACTTTCAAGTTTACCTGTAATATCAATTAAGGCCAGGTAGCACAGAGCTATTGCGCATCCATCTGCGCAGTACTAAATGCAAGTCCCACCCGCACGCGCCACACGATAAAAATTTTTTTTTGATTATTTTGTTTTTTTTTCTGAATGAAAGTGTTCAAACTAATGGCGTAGTTTCCTTCATATCGTCGAAAGCAATATTGTCATATCCGAAACGAACTCGTCCGAACAACAACAAGTGCGGTACGGCACCGACTGGGCCCAACTTTCTGCTGCGCGCCTCAGTGCCAACTACACTGTTGTACGTGTCTCAGCTGTACTACTCCACCACCTCCTCAGAGGTGAAGTCAAAGTACATCAAAGTGAAGTCAAAGTATACCTTGAGGGTAATGCCGCTGGAATCGCGCCACAGCGTCAACTTCAAGTCGTTTGTGGTGCGAGTCCCGTCAGAGCAGCTGGACTTCTTCACCAAGGAGGAGTTTTAGCCGAAGGGTGTGGTGTTCCGCAAATTCCGAGGGAGCCTGCTGACCACTACTACCGATGCAGCACTACCGACAGCTCGTGCAAACTAATGTTATGTTTTATTTAATAATTAAATTGTATGTATTTATAGTATTTAAGTTAATTTATTGTATGAGTTTCTATACAGGGTGACTGGTTGAACGACGGACGTATTTAAGGAGATGATAGGATAATTTACATACTTTTCAACCGTATAAAACAAAAAAATCATACATTCAAAAAACTCAAGTTACATATTTTTTTTTAAAACGCAACTATTCTTGTATTTTATAACTCTATGCCTAGGTACTTACCACTTTCCCACAGCGTGCACCGTGCTGCTCGTGGTCGCTAAGGCCTATCTCTTGGACAGGCTGATAACACACTGATAATGAAAGGATGGAGTCCGTCTTCATGTAGGATACGTTACCCCAACCACTGGGATACCTGGAAATGCCTTCCTGCATTCCGCGTACGTGGGTGGTAATCGAAGTAAATTGCTTTGTATCATTGCTTCACTGGATAACGAAGGATTCCTTCCTCGTCCTTGATCAGGGTTATGAACTGGAGGAAGGCCAAACGCTCTTAGTCTCCTAAAAAATCCTATGACGGCAACTTGTGTAATTCGTAATACATCGCAATATGACATAATTCGCGTCTAACAACACTAGCTGACATCACATAACACCACATCATATCCCAGTATCCACGTTAAAGTACTGATAAGCCATTAACACTATCAAGGCACTGCAATCCACGTGACAGCGACGTAAGTAAAACCAGAATGTTGGCAACGAGCGGGAGGCCCGCGTAACGCACGCCACCCCTGCGACGGCCCGCGGGCGACTGACTAGGGTCGGCGCGGCGCGGCGCAGGGCAGAGACGCGGGAGCAGTCGCTCACGCGCATGCGCAGTATTGCGCAGTGGCAAGTCCGCGCCGCCACTCGGGGTCGTTGCCCGAGGCCGCGTACATGTGACTTAGTATTTATTAAAATGTAGAGGTGAACTTTAAAATTATTTTTTTAATGATGAAAATTAAGGTCATGTTTTTTTTACATATTTGGAATGTATATCAGCTTCTTATTCACCTCCTTAAATGCGTCCGTTGATTTACCAGTCACCCTGTATATCTATGGGCCCTAAGTTGCCTGAAAATAAACGAAAAAAGTCAGGGATTTTTCCCCGACTACGGCGAAGCAAAAAGGAGGATTATGATTTTAACCCTTATGTATGCATGTATGTTCAGCTGTTCCCGCATAATTTCTAAACTACTTATCAGAATAAAATATACAAACACACAAAAAAAATGTACAGCAACGCTGTGCACACTTTCACGAATACACTTTAAATCAGAAATCAGCAATAAACATTCATAATTAGTAGCAAATAATAGAATGAATTGATCCACTTTTCCCTTCTCTTTGAAGTTAGTGCGGTTACGATGCGCGTACAAAGAGGTTTGTACTCTTTTGAAAGCCGGTATCTTTCCTTTGTTCCCAATAGGACAGTTGTACAGTTCATTAACTGAACAGGCGGGTATTTTTATCTCATGGAAAAAAAACAATGCTACTGTCATTTATTAATTTATCTATTATGTGTCACGACGACAGAATAGTTAGAAAACTCATACTATCAGTACAAAGAGATTGTACGTATATGATGAGGAAAATTTATTCACCATGCTTTGTCCAATTAAGATATACTTAGTTCACAATATACAATGTAGTGGGACCATGAGAAACAAGTCTCCCTCGTGGAACCACCAGTGGGACAAAATAGTGGGTCCACGAGAAAACAGGGAACAAGTGCGAGTCTGATTCGCGCGCCGAGCCAGGGTACCGTACAAACAAACAATATTAAGAATTATTGTACAAGATTTCTTACATGTCACTTTTAAGGCCATAGACTTCTTATACGTATGTCACATTGATTACGTTACAGGGTACAGTTTATAAAACCTTCTTTTTATTTGCCCTCGAAAGTACCACACTCAAAATTCATTTATTTAGGTGACACGTCCATGTTTGGGTTACACAAATCTTTACTAAATTTCAACTTCGGCTGTGACAGAGGGACAGACAGACACATGAGTGATCCTATAAGGGTTCCTTTTTTTCCCTTTGAGGTACAAAACCCTAAAAAGTGTCTGCATTTGTTGTCGGAGGCCCAGATTCTCTTTGGGACGCGGAGCCACTAAACCAGCGAGCTTGAGGGTAAGTAGCGATATTTGTGCGCAGGCGACGGCTTCATGCTGAACGTGTGCTCGGTGCTGCAGCTGCTGTCGGTCCGCATCAAGCTGGAGCGCGTGCACTCGCTGTACACACTCAAAATCTAGTTACAGTTATTTAGGTTTCACGTCCGTGTTTGGGTCCAAGGAATCTATATGTGTACTAAGTTTCAACTTAATCGGTCCAGTAGATTCGGAGCAAATTGGCTGTGACAGACGGACCAATAGGGGACGGAGTAACCCTAAAAAGTGTTTGCTTTTGGTATCGGAGGCCAGGATCCTCTTTGGGTCGCCGAGCCACTGAGCGAGCGCAGTAAGTGTGATAGCACCGTTTGCTCGCAGGCGACGGCTTCATGCTGAACGTGTGCTCGGTGCTGCAGCTGCTGTCGGTGCGCATCAAGCTGGAGCGCGTGCACCCGCTGTACGCGCTGCAGCCGGACTCGTGGGCCAACGTGCGCGACGAGACGCGCCTCAGCTTCACGGCCCAGCAGGCGCAGGACTGGCTCGACGAGATCAGTGAGTGTTGCCGCCATTTGTATAAAGTCATCGATTTCCTCAATCATTTAGGGTTTTGCCGTAATCGCCACGCTAGGCGAGCGGATTGGCGATCGCAGTTTAGCATTATAGCACGCGAAAAGGACGTTGCTACCCATCTTCCGGTTTAATCCCCTGTTGACCCCTGGAAGACGTCCACGCCAACCGGTCTAGCGCTACCCGCATCCAGTGGCTTCCCGCGACCTACACTAAGTCGTCCATCAAGTGGGAGGCCTGCCTAACTGCGTAACCCGCTGTACGCGGTACAGCCCGACTCGTGGGCCAACGTGCGCGACGAGACGCGCCTCAGCTTCACGGCCTAGCAGGCGCAGGACTGGCTCGACGAGATCAGTGAGTGTTTCAGCTGACACTTCGCCTTAGGTTGTCACAAAATATAATGATACTGATTTCACGAATAAGATGGAATTCCATAAATTCCACCTACTTTCGCCACCGCTTTCCCAGCATTCTATTTTTAAAATCGCATTCTGAGCATCAGTTGTCATTTTTTATTCACACTGCCTTGGCTGCCACGTGGACCTCATCTATCAACTGACAGGTCGACGTGTAATTAATGAGACGAGATAATATTTTGAAGAGCTATTTATTTGAATATTAATTTGATTTAAATACGTTATTTTGACTGTTTCTTTTACAGACAAAGACCCATCCCACAAATGGCCGGAGGCGAAATTCCAGACTGTCTGCTGGTTCCTAACCTTGCACATGCACCATGTAGCGCTAATCCCCGCCCTCAACACGCATCAGAGGAGGATCAGGTACCGAGATATTTTCTTCTACAGCCAACAACCACCCAATGTTATGTGCAAAACTGTTGCAATGTACGCCCTTTACTTCGGCCTAAGCTTCTTTCAGGAACTAAGTAAGGAAGTATTTAAGATTTTGCAAAGTCCAAAAACGATGAAATAAATTAATTTTATTTTAACGTCTAGTGTACACAGGACATAATAGGGAAGAATATAGTTATTGTAGTAAACAATTAGAGGTACCTTTACAATGTCTTTTTCACATGTTTGTGCATCACGTTTTCTCAGCATATTAAATATTCTACTTCATGTCCTATTTCTATGAATCTGTATAAATTAAAAATCGAATGAAACCCGTAATTATTACAGAGCCTTCCGCGATCTCCAAAAAGTAATTGAAGAGCTAATGGCAGCCGAACCGCAGTGGCGAAACAGCGTAACCGC
This sequence comes from Coleophora deauratella, assembly GCA_958295455.1. Lineage (NCBI taxonomy): Eukaryota > Metazoa > Arthropoda > Insecta > Lepidoptera > Coleophoridae > Coleophora > Coleophora deauratella. The sequence goes on from OY282406.1 coordinate 4,770,908, forward strand.
CATGCGCAACCGCGAACTGTTGCGGCGGTGGCGGCGCCAGATCAAAAGGCTGCACCGGTAACACACTTTTCATATATTTATTTAATTTTTACCTGGTTTGAAACAGTCGTGGCTCAGTGTGACTACAGACACGGTAATAACTTGGATGGGTTAGTGGAATTTATCTCGACCGCTTCCATGCTTCGCAACGCAGGGTAAGCCGTCGGTGCCGGTTGTTATTACTATGAAGATGGCAGTCGTTAAGCCATGTCGGAGGCCTTATAGGCGGCTTGAAAACTTTGGACACGGGTTGGCCATTAGGACCACAACCTCCACCAAACCGGACTCGGCCCCCGTGTGTGGAGTATGGCCTAACATTCCCAATTTATGGGAAGAAACCCGTTCTCCTGCAGTAAAAAACAATATTATGGGTTGTTAACTACGATTGAGCTGGAATTTGAACCTAGTTTTGATTTGATCTACTACGTTTTTGCGTGTCAGACTGTGTATTGTCATATCATGTGGTGTTGTGCGGTGTCAGGTCGAAGCAGTGCGCAGAGACGGCGCTGCTGGACGGAGAACTGATGCGGCGCAGCGTGCAGTTCTACTCGTCCGTATGCGCGCTGCTCACCCAGCAGCTGCAGCGAGCCGCCGCCGCCGCCGGGTGAGCGCCACTAGCTAACTCTTACACATGTCCACCTCATCACTAGCTACCACTTACACATGTCCTCCTATCACTAGCTATTACTTACCTCATTCATTACTAGCTATCACCTGCACGGGTAGCATGAGGGCGTAGACAAAGCTGTTTGTCGCGCCAAACGCGAGAAAACAGCTCAGTTGTCTCTTTCATTAGCTTAGTGTTAGAACGGAACAAATGCTTTTAAAACTCGCGTCGCGCGCATGATACGTCGTCATGCTACCGGTGCTTTACACCTCATCTCTACCTACAACCTACACACCTAATCACTAGCTACCACTTACTTACACGTCCAAAAGAGAGTTTAGTTCACCTCATCAACACCTACCACTTACTACGCATGCACAAAAGAGACTTTAGTTCGCCAGGCTGTTCTGATAACAAAGGGAGCGGCTAAGTATATTTTGTTCTTGTGTACTTCACATGTCCAAAAATACTTTAAAAAAATGTTAATGATTTCTGTATACAGCGGCGGGAGCGGCGCGGGGGGCAGCGGCACGGACAGCGGCGGGGAGGGGGGCGCGGGGGCAGGTGCGGGGGGCGCGGGGGCAGGTGCGGGGGGCGCGGGGGCAGGCGCGGGGGGCGCGGGGGGCACGGCGGCGCGCCTTGCCGATGCCTTCCGCGCGCTGCCCGAGTGGTACGTCGAGGACGTCGCCGAGTTCATGCTGTTTGCTGTGCAGTGAGTATTTGGAATAATACTTAACTATAACAATCAAATAAAGAGGAAAGTTATTGTTGATGGCTGAATACAAACAATTGACGGCTAATACCTAAAATAGACTATTATAGTATATCGTTGGTTTTGATAGGTGTTCAGTGCCGTAAACATTAATGACAGCGCATGTCGGAGCGAGACATGTAGCTATATTTTGGTACACTTTTGTGACCTATTTTTTGTCTATATCGTGCCACCTAGATCGCTTTGGGTCTTACCTTCATTAGGTGTTCTGTCTTTTTCTTCATATAGTCTTTACATTGCAGTGATATACTTAACAAGTTATCGATATTGAAAGAAGATGAAATCTTTCTACGACTATGGGATGTGCTTGCTTATTTGAACAGTCAACAAAGTAAATATTTATATGTCTAAATTCAAAACTTAACACTCTTCCCTTCCAGATACGTACCCCAGATAGTGGCAGACTACATCGAGGACCCGATCATAACGTGGCTCCTAACGGCCATCTGCAATTCGCACCTAATCAAGAACCCGTACCTCGTTGCGAAAATCGTCGAAGTCCTGTTCGTGATCAATCTCTCTGTTCCTCTGAAGCTTAAGAACGTGTACGAGAAATTTATGGACCATCCGATGTCGCAAACCGCATTGGCTAGTGCACTGATGAAGTTTTACACGGATATTGAGACGACGGGCCAGAGTACAGAGTTTTATGACAAGTTCACAATTAGATTCCACATCAGCATCATATTGAAGGGGATGTGGGAGCGGCCTATCCATAAACAGGTGAGTTTTTGTACGATAGACATGTGCTTTTTGTGTCATTACTGATAGAATTGAAGCGTTTGAGCACACCTGGATCGGGAAGCTCGGGAAGGTTGAGCCATTCTCCACACATGGGAGCCAAGTCCGGATTGGTGGAGGTTTCGGGAATAGTGGCCAACCGCAGAGTTTCCAAGCCGCCTACTATAAGGCCTCCGACATGGCTTAACGACTGCAATCTAGTGATAGCAGCCGGCACCAATGGCTTAACGTGCCTGGCGAAGCACGGAAACTGTCAAGATAAATGCCACTAACAATCAAACCGGTTATGACTGTGTACAAGTTCCGCGTGGTAGGATCTTTGTACTAGGAAGAAAAAAAAATTAAAAGTATGTGCAAAACATTTACTTAAATAAAAAAAAAAAGATTTTGATTTTGACCATGTCTGTAGTGCACTTAGCCACGACCGCTGCTGTATGCGATAGATATGTATTGAATGTGCTGTGATCGTTGCAGGCGATAGTGAAGGAGTCGCGCTCGGGGCGGCAGTTCGTCAAGTTCATCAACATGCTCATGAACGACACCACCTTCCTGCTCGACGAGTGTCTCACTGTGAGTAAACACACTTTGTTTATCATCATCATCAGCCGAAAGACGTCCACTGCTGGACGAAGGCCTCCCCCAAGGATTTCCACACCGACCGGTCTTGCGCTGCCCGCATCCAGCGGCTTCCCGCAACCTTGGAGAGTGGGAGGCCTGCCTACACTGCGTCTTCCAGTGCGCTGTCGCCATTCAAGAACTTTATTGCCCCAACGGCCATCTGTTGTACGAGCTACGTGCCCCGCCTACTGCCACTTCAGTTTAGTGATTCTGTGAGCTATTTCGGTTACTTTGGTTTTCCTACGTATCTCCTCACTTCTGATTCGATCACGTAGGAAAACTCCAAGCATAGCACGCTCCATCGCCCTTTGGGTGACCTTGAACGTTATTATGAGACCCATAGTAAGCTACCATCTCGGTTCCACATGTCATCACTGCCAACACACACTGCTTAAAGACATTAGTCTTGAGACGCTGCGGTATTTTGGACGCGAAAATATTGCGGAACTTCCCGAACGCTGCCCAGCCGAGTTGGATTCGACGATTGATCTCTTTCTCGAAGTTGGACCTACCTAGCGGGACTATTTGTCCCAGGTATACATATTCGTCAAGAACTTCGAGTGTAGAGTCTCCAACTTTCAGAGGAGTGTAACAAGGACTTTTGACATAATGTTCGTCTTGTCCATGTTCATTTTAAGACCTACTTGTTTGGAGAATCTACTGAGTCCATCGAGCGCCTAGGTCTTCCAAGGTCTCAGCCATGACCACGATGTCGTCAGCAAATCGAAGATCAGTGATGTACGTTGATGTTAATGCCGAGTCCTCTCCAGTCCAGAAGCTTAAAAACGTCTTCCAGGGCAGCGGTGAACAGTTTCGGAGATATAACGTCTCCCTGTCTCACCCCACGCTACAGCCGGATAGGTTTCGAATTCTGGTCCTGGAGGCGGACCGACATGGTGGCTTTTTCACACAAACACTTCAACTTTTTGATATATCGATAGTCGATTTGGCACAGTTGGAGAGACTTAACACAGCCCAGGTGTCAATCGAATCAAAGGCTTTCTCATAGTCCACAAACGCCAAGCATAGTAGCCGATTATACTCTTTGGTCTTCTGTATAATCTACCGCAGCGTATCTATGGGGTCTATGGTACTGAAGCTTTTTCGGAAGCCGGCTTGTTTGGGAGGCTGGAAGTCGTCAAACCTGCGTACGAGACTCTCGAAATGACTTTCCAAATAGCTTGTAGACCTGGCTCAGGAGTGTTCTTCAGCAAGATCTTATCGCCCTTTTTGAAGAAGAGCACCACCACACTCCTGTGCCATGTCGTAGGCGTTTGTCCCACGAGCATGACAAAATTAAACAGCTTCTGAAGAGCTTGAACTACCAGTTTTCCACCTGCTTTCAAGCTTCAAGTGAAAGCTTTCACTATGGTTACTTTTCATGACATGACCACAGCTAACTACAATCTTGTGTGTGATACAGAAGGCATAGTAGATTAAATAATTATATCTATTCTTTTATAAGGGCGAGGCCACAAGACTGCGTTACGAACATCGCATCGCTGTTCTGCTCGCATCGCAGATTTTTGCGATGCGAGCAGAAGTGGGACACGTGTAGTGCGATCCACGTTGCACTAGAATTGAATTGATGGATAACGTCTTGTTCCTACTTAAGCTTGCGTCGCAGATTTTTGCGATGTCGTAACGCAGTGTTGTGGCCTCGCCCTTAGCCATCAACAGAACGCAGTATTTATCAATTATTTTTATAGGGTTGAAAGATTTAACGCATATGATAAATGTGTATTGTTGTATTGTATAGTACCTGAAGCGAATCCACGAGGCGCAGGAGGCGGGCGCGGGCGGCGCGGCGGGCGAGGCGCGCGCGCGGGCGCTGGCGCAGGACGAGCGCCAGTGCCGCTCCTACCTCACGCTCGCCAGGTGAGCGCAGTGACGCGGGTGTGGCAGTGTCAGTGCCAGTGCCAGTGCCTGCAGCGCAGCCACGAGGCGCGCGCGCGGGCGCTGGCGCAGGACGAGCGCCAGTGCCGCTCCTACCTCACGCTCGCCAGGTGAGCGCAGTGACGCGGGTGTGGCAGTGTCAGTGCCAGTGCCAGTGCCTGCAGCGCAGCCACGAGGCGGCCTTTATGGTCGCGTCAATCTTGCAGGTTAACTAACTACAGACACGGTCATAACCTGAACGTGTTTTACTGTTAGTGGTATTTATCTGCCTTTTTCGTGACTCGCAAGGCACTTTAAGTCGTTGGTGCTGGCTGCTATCAGTAGATGGCAGTAGTCAAGACATGTCGGAGGCCTAAAGGCGGCTTGAAAACTTCTTACAGTGGGGTTGGCCACTAACCCCACAACTTTATATTTTTTATTTTATTCTTTATTTTTAGTGAGACATGAGCCGCACAACACGTGTTCTGCTTACGTCGCAGATTTTTACGATGCGATGTCGCAACGCAGCGTTGTGGCCTCGCCCTATGGCCTGTAGTGAGGACGACATGGTTGGTTAACTGACTTGTGATGTGTCCCCTGCCAGGGAGAAAAGCTCCTGTAGTGGGACGATATGGATTGTTAACTGACTTGTGATGTGTCCCCTGCCAGGGAGAAAAACTCCTGTAGTGGGGACGATATGGATTGTTAACTGACTTGTGATGTGTCCCCTGCCAGGGAGAAAAGCTCCTGTAGTGGAGACGATATGGATTGTTAACTGACTTGCAATGTGTCCCCGGTGGCAGGGAGACGGGCTCCTGTAGTGGGGATGATATGGGTTGTTAACTGACTTGTGATGGGTGGCAGGGAGACGGTGGACATGCTGGAGTACCTGACGGTGGAGATCAAGGAGCCGTTCCTGCGCGCGGAGCTGGTGGACCGGCTCGCCTCCATGCTCAACTTCAACCTGCAGCAGCTCTGCGGGCCCAAGTGCAACAACCTCAAGGTGAGACCAGAGCCCCCCTCCACTGATTATTGCCAACACTGTTTTTTTCCTTATCCACAATTTGTAAGCTCTTGGCATTATCTCACCTGATAAAAGTGATGATGATGCCGAAGATGGAAGCGGGCTTACCAAGATTCCCCAACGCAATAGAGAACTGGCTGACTTGCGGGCATTTATCTCGAGTAGGGCACCTTTTAGCGGTAAATAGCTGAGCTACGGATCATCTAAAACAATAAATTAAGAGCAGTTATTGCAATTTTATTATTGTAAAGTAGGTAAATACTTTACTTATAGGTAGCTCCTAAAGGAAGAAGTGTCTTTTAAACACCAGCATTACCATGTCAGTAATTGAAGTATAATTCAAAAGTCTTTTATTGTTGTGTACGGCAGGTGCGAAGACCAGAGAAGTACGGGTGGGAGCCGCGCCGGCTGCTCAGCCAGCTGGTGGACATCTACCTGCACCTCGACTCGCCGCAGTTCCACGCCGCTTTGGCGGCTGACGAGGTAACATAACATTATATTACTTTTTCGTTAACATACCATCTGTTGGTGTGCAGTAAAGTATATTTACTTACTTACCGTCGCCACTGCAGGGGCGTGGGGCTCTTCCCATACCTCGGAAAGGTGAGGCCATAATTCACAGACGGGGGCGAAGTCAGGATTGGTTTAATATTACTTTTTATTATCTGTCAAAAACGATACCTATTTTGTTCTTAAAATGTTTGGAATACCAGGATGTGATGTTAGTTTTTTTTAGCGTCATTAAGCGCTAAGTATTTGCTCTTTTGGACTCAGAAGATTTGTCTCTGAATCACAAATGTGTCTCAAACACATTCTTCACTAACACAAAAGAAATGTACTTTTGTAAACACATATTAATTATATAGGGTGTAACATTAAAGGTGTGCAATATTTACGGAGGTGATTAAGCTTCTCAAACTGATTACAAATCACTTAAAAAAGTAGGCATCTTAAAAAAAATAAATTTTCGAATGATTTTCAGAAAAGGTAAATTTTTTTCTATCGACTTTCGATAATAATCCCCCAAGTGACGCGGCTCCGACAAGGTCACGCGACTGCGCAGTGTCCCGTGGCGTCAAAATAGTTAAACTGGTACAGAAAAAATATGTTAATTAATTCAATTTAATTTTAATCATGAATTTGATAAATTATTCATAATAAATAAATGCTCATACATCTTCTCAACAAATATTGCACACCTTGAATGTTAACACCCTATATTTGTACTATTTTCTCCTTGGATGCGCTAAATTGTTCATACGAACACGCAAATAAAAATTTTGATTATTAGAGTTGAAAAGGCTTGTTTTTCGTCTTGGAATGATAAAAAAACGACAACATTGTGCATTACAGCGGTCATTCCGCAAGGAGCTATTCGAGGAGGCGGCGCTGCGGCTTGCCAAGTCCTGCATCAAGACACCCTCCGAGATCGAGCGGTTCCGGGCGCTCGCTGATAACGCCTACCAGATCGCAGGTCTGTATCCTCCTGAAAACCGCGGTCCTTCTAAAAGGCCATTCGCTAAGTAGTTTATATAAAAGAAAAGACTGGTAAGCTTATACACCAGGTGCGTTGATCTGTGGTATCGCCTAGTTCTTGCATCGAGACGCCCCGAGATCGAGCGGCGATCGAACGCACAATAATGGACATCCTCGTATCTTAAGTCTATTTAAAAACAATTGTAAAGAATATACTTCGGACCCCAAATATAGTATAATAGTAACATAAACCTGCGCAGTGACGTAAAGAGTGCCGCATTCTAATGTTTATGTCGGAAACCAAAATACCCTTTGGGGCCCCGAGTCTATATTTCTCTCTTATCGTGTGGCACAATTTAACCGTGCTATCATAGAAATTAGTATAGTAAAAACCAGTCCTGTAGTAGATATATTTCGATATTCATTTTATTTTGACCTGAACTGTTGGCTTGAGTTTTCTTCAGGCGAGAATTCCGCCCATTACTAACTCAGGGTGTCCACTTTCTGGAAAAGTCAGGGAAGTCAGGGAAGCTTTTGGTGATCAGGGAAAGTCAGGGAAATGACCTGGCGACCTGGCAAAGTCAGGGATATTTGAGTTTTCCCAATGATCGTTCTCCGCATTCAAGTTCGGCTTTGCGAGTCACATCAGAGCACGGCACAACCACTGAATAATATAGTTGAAGTCAAAAATTAAAATGAAGGAGTAGCTGTTGCCGGTCACGGCATGGAAAACATGATGATTTGCTGATATTTAACCCACACTTTTTATCCTTTTTTTTTTTTTTCCAAATTATCTTTGATCTGCATCATGACTTCGCATTCCATAGCTTGAGGGTTCTAGGTAAGAAGTATCTCTGGAACCTTAAGTTTCGAGACCAATTTAACTGGTGGGGATGAACTCCACTCCGGCGGCGAGTGTTGCGGTGAAAAACTGTGCCGTAGGCATCATGTCGAACAGTTCCTCAGAACACAAACCGTTGTATAAGCGGTAGACATTAGAGAGAGAGACAGCTGAAGTCTCTGAAAGCTGAGGGGTTCTGGATCCCTTGTTGAGCTCTGGGTCGTCGACAATTCTGATCGCGCGCCGCTAGGTGGAACCGAGAGGGTTCAAGCGCAACACACAGAGGCGGCGGTTGGGCGGTGCGAAAGCGTTCCGGGAGCGGTATTTTTTGTAATGTTCGGAATACTATGAAACCCTTCACACCAAAACTGGGCGGGGTTCTGTGTGTTGCGCTTCTGCTGATACTTGGGCGCTCCTGCCCAGAGATGTGAGCAGTTCTCCAAGTGCGGCCTCACTTGAGCTTCGTAGATATAACTGCAAGCGCTGTCTGGGTTTGAAGAACCGCTTTGCTAAGAAAGAAATGACACCGACATTGAATGTTGCTCGTAACAATAGAAAGCGTTGATGAGCTACAGTAAAAGGGACTTTTGTGGCGGTGATCGTGCAAGGCACGACTCCTCCACCTCGGCTCGTGGGGTGTTGCTCGGCCTGTGTACTGCACATCATCCGTACTGTTATCCGCATAGTAATTAATACCGCGTATTTACAGGAGATCATTAATATGCAAGAATAATAGAGTTGGCGAGAGTACAGAACCTTGCGGGTCACTAACATTAATGTGTTTAGTGTCAGATGATCAGTTTTCGCAAAGGTTTTCAATGCTTCTGTCACACAGAAAGCTGGCGATCCAATTACACAATCCCATGGGTAGGACGTATGCTGGTAATTTCGATAGAAGTGCCTTATTCCAGACCCTGTCGAACGCCTTAGCTATATTCAGGCTGACTAACCAATACCTCCCTTCGACTTTCAATGGCACCAGAGCGGTGTGTTTGACATACTAGAAGATCGCCAGCAGACCGGCCATGACAAAACCCGTATTAGCGGTCACTGATAAAGTCACAATCTTCTAGATATGCTAGGAGCTGTGTATTAACTACACCCTCCACCACCTTTGAAAGGAGGGAGATAATAGCTATTGGTCTGATTCGAAGGGTCAGTTCTATCCCCATTTATGGGAACTGGTTGCACATTTGCAACTTTCCAGGATGTTGGCACATGGCCTGTGGAGAGCGCAACTCTACTCGAAACTGAAATCTGTGGTCTACGTACAGTAAATAGGGCGGACTTTTTGGCGGGAACTCGCGGCAAGAGTTTGTCATTTTTGTTTTATTATCCGAAAAAATAGATATCGTGGTTTTTAATGCATAATATTGATAGTGTATTGTTCAATAAAGTGCCATTTAAGTGTCTAATATGTAGGATAATGAAATAAAAGTGTGTAGACTGTGTTTCGAGTGCTCTCAAAAAGTCCATGAAATCTTCATCAAAAGTGCTATCATTTTGTTGAAGAATAGAGAAATCCACTCGGCTTCAAAAAAATCGCACGTCCGTAAAAATAGGCTTCAAGCACTGTTAATCCTTAAGACAAGCAGTTATTCGTAGCAATATTGGTATCATTTGAGAGCCCTATAAAAACCTCACTTGAGCTTCGTAGATATAACTGCAAGCGCTGTCTGGGTTTGAAGAACCGCTTTGCTAAGAAAGAAATGACACCGACATTGAATGTTGCTCGTAACAATAAAAAGCGTTGATGAGCTACAGTAAAAGGGACTTTTGTGGCGGTGATCGTGCAAGGCACGACTCCTCCACCTCGGCTCGTGGGGTGTTGCTCGGCCTGTGTACTGCACATCATCCGTACTGTTATCCGCATAGTAATTAATACCGCGTATTTACAGGAGATCATTAATATGCAAGAATAATAGAGTTGGCGAGAGTACAGAACCTTGCGGGTCACTAACATTAATGTGTTTAGTGTCAGATGATCAGTTTTCGCAAAGGTTTTCAATGCTTCTGTCACACAGAAAGCTGGCGATCCAATTACACAATCCCATGGGTAGGACGTATGCTGGTAATTTCGATAGAAGTGCCTTATTCCAGACCCTGTCGAACGCCTTAGCTATATTCAGGCTGACTAACCAATGCCTCCCTTCGACTTTCAATGGCTTCAGCCCACCAGAGCGGTGTGTTTGACATACTAGAAGATCGCCAGCAGACCGGCCATGACAAAACCCGTATTAGCGGTCACTGATAAAGTCACAATCTTCTAGATATGCTAGGAGCTGTGTATTAACTACACCCTCCACCACCTTTGAAAGGAGGGAGATAATAGCTATTGGCCTGATTCGAAGGGTCAGTTCTATCCCCATTTATGGGAACTGGTTGCACATTTGCAACTTTCCAGGATGTTGGCACATGGCCTGTGGAGAGCGCGAAAACTCTACTCGAAACTGAAATCTGTGGTCTACGTACAGTAAATAGGGCGGACTTTTTGGCGGGAACTCGCGGCAAGAGTTTGTCATTTTTGTTTTATTATCCGAAAAAATAGATATCGTGGTTTTTAATGCATAATATTGATAGTGTATTGTTCAATAAAGTGCCATTTAAGTGTCTAATATGTAGGATAATGAAATAAAAGTGTGTAGACTGTGTTTCGAGTGCTCTCAAAAAGTCCATGAAATCTTCATCAAAAGTGCTATCATTTTGTTGAAGAATAGAGAAATACATAGTTAGACGACAGAAATTGATAAATGAGAACTCAAATGAAATAGAAAAATATTTAGAGAAGAGCAAACTACGTAAGAATAGGCTGTATGGCCAGAGAAGCCTTTGCCTTTTCCTTGCAAAAGCAGGAAAAAACCAAACAAAAAAAAAAGTTAATAGGGCTGTGAGACAGATCATCAGCATATGGTGTATTGAAATCTATCATATGTACGAGCTGTTCAAAGACAAGTTGAGCTCTTTACACTGCTATTACTGGAGCCTCTTCTTTCCACAGCACAGAAATTCACCTCAGTAGGAATGTTGGAAAATGATCCTTGTATTGAAAGAGCTTTTTTGACAAGGTGAGCCAATTAGTAATAGATGACACGGTTCCAGAAAACCACAACCAAAAAGTTTAAGAGATTTCCTATATATTTTTTAATATATTTCATCCCTTTGAGAAAAGCAAGTTTAGCCGCTGTGAAGTCAGTTATGTCAGTTTGTAAACCATTTTTGCGCCGTCTCCAGATGAAAATACAGGGTGTTAAAAAATGTGTTTGAAATTTCAAGGGGTTACTCAGAATCAAGTATAGAAGCCAGGAAAAATATTGAAAAAATCCGCTCTTCAATTTTTTTTTCAGTTTTTCATACAAATTCTTGATTCACTATTCAGATTTAATATGAGAATCTGAAAAAAATATTTGAAGAGTGGATTTTTTCAATATTTTTCTTGGGTTCTATACTTAATTTTGAGTAACCCCTTAAAATTTCAAACGCACTTTTTTTAACAGCCTGTATAAAAATCCAGCAATGAAACAAAATCCTCAAAAAACAACCAAAAACGGTTTTGAAATGGATTGTAAGGGTCAGGGAAATTTTACAAAATGGTCAGGGAAAAATTTTGGGAATTTTGAGTGTACACCCTGTAACTCCAACAAAGACATGTCCACAACAAAACCCCATTCCACTCATGGAATGTCTGTACAAGTTACCATTGCAGTATGAGTAATGTCTCACGCTCACGTGTGTCGGTTGCGCAGTGTCGAACCAGCAGAAGAGCGACGAGTTCGCGGACGCGCCGGAGGAGTTCCGCGACCCGCTGATGGACACGCTCATGGAGGACCCCGTGCTGCTGCCCTCCGGCAAGGTATTGTCTGAATTAGTTACACTATACATATTATTACCAGTCATCGGAATACGTAAGACTATATTTACCTAAACTTCGAGGAACAGAGCGACATTTGTCCCGGGTTTCGTAGCGACTACGCTTATATGGCGTGCTTATAGGGCGGTTTTATCGAGAATCTGACAAGTTTTTCATACAAATTGTGTATTTTTTCAAGATTTAGTTCCGTTAGTTCCGGCTTTTATTAACCACGCCAAATAATCGTAGTTAGACCGTATAATTTCCTGTGTGAGCGACCCCAGCAAGCACTTTTTTCCTGGGGCTCCTAGGATAATCCTACCTATCTCAAATTTTAGAGCATAATTAGAGCAATCATTATGCCAAGGGAAAAAATTAGAGCAATCATACTTTTCGAGATACGAGCGCCTAAAGGTGTGCTTGCTGGATGGCAGTCCACCCAGCAAGCACAACTGGTGCACAAAAACTACGAAGACTTGGGAAAAAATTTTGATGCACAGATTTAGAGCATCATAAAGTGAGTCGGACTGCAAAGTTTCATGAATGTCATGTCAATAGTTATCTCGCTAGAACGCAAAACCTGCTTCACGTTCTTTTCACGAATATTTCTAGCAGTCACATCAGATCTCAGCAATTACAGCATCTTGGTTCAAAATTTTTATGCCAGGATTTAGAGCAACACGAAAAACCTATGCTGAACTATTTTTGAATCCCAAAAATCAGTACTTTTTGTGCTACGAGCCAATGTTTTTTCCTTGCTGGGTGGACATAACAAAAGTGACAAAGGTGTATAGCTTTGCAACTAATATGAATAAAAGACTGGTTCTTATGCTCAGATTTAAAGCAAAATTAGAGCATTCTGATTAAAAAAAAACTAGAATCCCAAACGTTATAGTTACAGCGGTAGACGCTAAAAACTGATTTTTCCCGCCAATTTTTTGAATAATTACGGCGACTCGCGGCAGATTGCGACGTTGCCGCTCTTATTTATTTCTAGTTCAAGCAATAACTGACTTTGTGCTGTGAGTATAAGGTACATTTGAGTTTCAAACTATCGATTGTCATTTACACTGATAGACAAGAAACAAGCGGGACAAATATAAATGGAAGTGTTGGTGATCTAACAATACGTAAGGGTTTAATATGACAGGAATTGGTATTATTGTATCGAGCCGGACGACGTACTGCCGTTTTAGTTGACAGTCGATATTATATCTTTATATTTTATAGCTTAAAAGACATGTCACGAGGTCACTGAGTGTTAAAAAAAAAACTCTTGAAAAGCCTAAAAGTAAGAGGAAGGGTCTCATTGATGTCGGCTATCGTTGTTTAGACTTCAGGGATCAGTGTCACAAATTAAACGCATTTAGAGCTTTCACATTTTGTTTAATAATCAGTCTTACGCAGCAAAATATATGTAGAATCTTTTTATTTACCTAATAATTAAACTGTGTGTAAAAAAGTACCATGCCAAACCAACTCCATAATCAGTAAATGTGTCATCAATTCTTTAACCTGTATACTAGTAAAAATATAGATATTAAAAAATATATATTTTAGAAACAGACATCCATAATCAGTTTTTTGTAACTTTTATACACACGAGGGTTTTAGTCAAGCCGAGCTTCTCTTGTTTTGTTTTGTTGCTTATAATTTTTTTTTTATTTCATTCTGTGTGTTACCAACGCAATAAACTAATGACAAATAAATTTTACCCTACATCCACACATTCGGCCAATGCAACGATGAAGACCGATAGTAATAAAAATCGGTCACCACAGCCGCAGTTCAGTGTGACTTGCACTCTTGTTTTTTCGCGTCGATAACGTAGGTTAACTGAATAAAAGTTAGATAATTATCTTAATAAGTTTTTCTGTTAGTGACATTTAACTCGACGGTTTTCGCGTTTTTCACACTGACACATTCGTGCCAATTAATATCTTTAGATGGTAGTCGTAAAGTTATTTCAGGTGTCTGACAGTGGGGTTCACCACTAGCCCTATAATCACCATACAAATAAAAATATTTTTGTTTAAAAAAAACTGACTTTTATGTATGTACAGTGGTTTTGAACGCGGCACTAGGTATACCTTGTTTCAATCCAATTTAAAAAAGGCAAACAATCTTATTAGGGAACTGACACATAAAAACGTCGAAAATTTCGTACCTGCTTCATATTTTCATTGATTACTTTGATGAAGTTGTACCACGGAACCCTATACTGCGCGTGGCCCAACACGCACTTGACCGCTTTTTATTCAGTCGAATTTATAGGATTTAGTACGGAATATGAATATGACTAATGTGTTGGTCGAATGTGTGGATGTAGGGCGTTTTGCGTTTTGTTTTTGTACTGCTATATACAAATATTGGAGCATGGCTGAAATCGGAATGATGCCGCCGCCGCCACCACCAGCAAGACGCAATGATGAACCACAAGCGTTCAGTGTTATAGGTATTCCGCTATCGTATGATTTACATGTGTTTATTCCCATAGAAATATATAAAATCGTCCTTGTTTCTAGTCTATATCAATGTAAGTGACAATCGATAGTTTGAAACTGAAATGTACTCACAGCACAAAGTCAGTTACTGCTTGAACTAAAAAAATTAAGAGCGGCAACGTCGCATTCTGCGCGAGTCACCGTAATTATTCAAAAAATTGGCGGGAAAAATCAGTTTTTAGAACTATAACGTTTGGGATTCTAGTTTTTTTTGAGCAGAATGCTGTAATTTTGCTCTAAATCTGAGCATAAGAACCAGTCTTGTATTCATATTAGTTGCAAAGCTATACACCTTTGTCGCTTTTGTTATGTCCACCCAGCAAGGAAAAAACATTGGCTCGTAGCACAAAAAGTACTGATTTTTGGGATTCAAAAATAATTCAGCATAGGTTTTTCGTGTTGCTCTAAATCCTGGCATAAAAATTTTGAACCAAGATGCTGTAATTGCTGAGATCTGATGTGACTGCTAGAAAGATTCGTGAAAAGAACGTGAAGCAGGTTTTGCGTTCTAGCGAGATAACTATTGACATGACATTCATGAAACTTTGCAGTCCGACTCACTTTATGATGCTCTAAATCTGTGCATCAAAATTTGTTCCCAAGTCTTCGTAGTTTTTGTGCACCAGTTGTGCTTGCTGGGTGGACTGCCATCCAACAAGCACACCTTTAGGCGCTCGTATCTCGAAAAGTATGATTGCTCTAATTTCTTCCCTTGGCATGATGATTGCTCTAATTATGCTCTAAAATTTGAGATAGGTAGAATTCTCGTAGGAGCCCCAGGAAAAAAGTGCTTGCTGGGGTCACTGACACTAATTTCCTTGTAAAAAAAAAAACATTTTTCAATCTTATACTAGGTATAACTTTTGAATATGACAATACTTTCATATTGCTTACAGATTATGGATCGGTCTGTAATACTGCGTCATTTGCTGAACAGTTCCACGGATCCATTCAACAGACAACCCTTGACGGAGGATCAGTTGCGTCCAGGTAAGATTGCATTTTGTGTAGTTTAATCTTGAAACATTAAAGTGTATTTCTTGAAGCATTTGATTTCTGGTCTATTGTAGTAGGTCTATAAAAAATATAATTTTATTTCCAGCAACGGAGCTAAAAGAGAGAATTATCCGATGGCAGCGCGAGAAAAAACCATCGTCTTAAGAATTCTAAGCCAACATAAGTTCTGATGTATATATTCTAAACAATACACGATAAAGACTATATTCTGGATGCGTTCGCAGCGTACGACGGACTATTGTCCATGAGCATGAATGTGAGATTATTTTAAGTGTGTGGTGTTATTTCAGTGCGAATGTTTTAAACCGTGCAGCTACTTTGGTTTGACGTTATATTTTGTTAGGAAGTTATTAAATTTTGTGACAAAATTTACTTATAATTTTTCTGTAATCTTAAATACACGCACTTGAAATATTATTCTGTGATTTGAGTTTCTAAGAAATATAATTTAGAACTAAAAATACAATTTGATTTTATAATAATTATATGATCTAAAATAATCAAATATTTAAAGGAGTTCAATTTTGTATTTTCTCGTAATTTAATAATGCATGACGATGCAACATTAGAAGATTACTTTAATGGCCTAAACTATTTAAATCTACACAAAATAATTTAAAAAAAATACCTCCACTTAAATTTTGAGGTGCTTTCATTCTGTTTGACTCCATCACAATTCTGTAACAACATACATCTTTGTAGCTTGAGGCTATGCATTTTGAAATAATTTGTTGAAAGAGTAGATTACATCCCAATTAGTTAAACTAATTAATTACGTATCAAACTATGTATTATTATTTTGATGAAATGATTAATTGTTTATTTTTATGTAAAATGAAGAGTAGAAAACATATTTCTAGAACTATATTTTACATATAGTGATAGATATTCATATTTTAATATCAATTTGTTATCTGTCAATTTTATTCCTTTTATATATAGTAGAACTTAATCACTGTCTAGAAATGGATCTTCAACTTGGACTTTTTTTAAATAAAAATATAAACATTTCATACTTATTATTGTAAAAGTAGTATGTTTAGTATTCAAAAAATGTATATCTCCAGTCACTGCCAAGTTACTTGTTATCAGCTTGTTATAGCAGGCATTCCCCAATTAATCCATTTCTTAAAATTTGTGGTCTCACTTGTATAATAAATAATAATTTGTCTTATATGTATTATCAAGATTCTATGATTAAAGTATCTTTATGTTGATATGTCAATAAAATAGGATAACATTATCCATTTGTATCATTTGGAATTATACCCGTTGCTTGACCGAGATCTCGAATGTAAAAGATATATTTATGAAATTAGTTTATTTTTCTGCTGTGCAGTTAAATTATTGTCAATTCATTTTCTTAAAAATTATTACTCGAGTCTATACAAGTACAAAACAAGTCATTTACTGTAAAACAGAGATATGTGATACAGATGTCATTCGTTAAAATGCAATCAGAACAGGGTGAAACTAGACCAAAAATTTTTGTTTCATGATTTTTTTTGTTAAATATCCCAGATTAAAAAGTAATCCAGGTTTTGGACTTCTCACTAATATTATAAATGCGAAAGTATGGATGTTTGTTTATTCCACTCATGCCGAAACTACTGAACGGATTTGGATGAAATTTGGTAGGTAGGTACATAAAACACTCGGCCAACACATCGGCAAACTCAAAATTTAACTTCATCACCTTAACATTTTCCTAATCATTAATGAAATAAAAAATTAAGATGTCAAACACTATTGGAAACAAACACTCTTGGATTGCACTTTAACAAGGAACACTCTGTATATAAGGTGATTTTTTGTTGCGGATCTGAACATATCCTGGTTAATTTAGGTCAAACTTGGTAATTTTCAAATAACAAAAATGGCTATCTAAAGATGATTTTATATGGAGTTCAAATTTTTTTAATGTTTATTTAATAAAAGAATCTGGTAGAACAAAAGTTTTCATATTTTGATCCAAATAATATTTGGGTATGTTTACATCTCTGTCATTAAAGTCACCTTGTATAAGGAGGATACAGCATTCTAGATATTTCACTATAAACTAAAGACTGACTGACACCACCTCCTGCATACACATGAGGCCACAATGTAATTTCATTTGTTCACTCCTAATTCATTCATGCTCCTTTGTCAGATCTTAGCTACTGATACTGTATGTACAGAGTTATCTAGTGATCTAATCTTATAAACATTATACTTTCATATATCTTCTACCTAAGTTTGAAAATTTATTTATATTTCTGACTATATTAAAATTCTAATGATTAGCTTTGTACACACTACAAAATAAATATTATTTTCACAAAAAAAATCTATACATACAAACAATCAAACTACCAAAATTGTTCATATAAGACAAAACTACACTTATCCCTTTCGGAACGCTCCAATATAAATGTGCGATTTGCTAAGTTACGTGTATCTCATTAGTTTTACGTTTGTATTGGACGGGCCCAGTGTCGATCTTTCGTGTGGGAAGACCACTTCTCGATTTGATAGATCGACACTAGGCCTGTTTAATACAAACAAAACTAAAGACATACATGCAACTTAGCAACCCGCACAATTGTATTGAAGCGTCCTGAAGGGTTATTTGTCATAAAAACTTTTTAAATGCAATATTTGAGAAACATCAAACAGTGTTACAGAAAAGGCAGTCAATTATTGAAAAGATTGTTCCATTGTAACTCTATTAAGTACAGAGGAAGGCACAATATTGATTTGATAATAACATCCAGGAGAGCTATCCACGCAGAAGAAAAGGTAGTCTTGTAGCAACCAAGCATGAAATCATATATAGCATCCCAAAGTAAAAGTTCAGCCTTGCTGTTTGACGAGGAACATATCGCATTGTTTCAGGACAACGGAACCTCCTCTCTATTTCAAATGCCCTCGGCAAAGTGAGCATGGGTAACAAGAACCATAGAGAACAGCGCACAGAAGCCACAACAAACATAATATATGGAGTGAACAATAAAAAGGCGTACAATAAATATGATGCAGTTGTTCCTATTAAAATTGCTAATGTCACAATTTCTGCTTTCCTATCTGTTTCTAGGTCTCTCGTATTGTTGCTATGCAAGATTGCCTCTGTGTTAAGAGCTAATGGTATGGCATAATAAATTATAGGCCAGTCCACCCTTCCAGTCTGGGCCAAAAATGAAAACACAACTGATACTGGTCCAAATATTACTAGAGCCAAAATATCACCTAAAGCAATGTACTTGAGGCCTATACCGCCCGTGTACAGGAATGATGATGATAACCCTCCAAAATAAACTAAAGCTAAGTGTTCCATTCGAGCTGGTGACGATGCTATCAAAGGCACAAAAAACGTGCATCCAGCAAAGTACAGTATAGCACCTAAGGAAACAACTTCGTCTGTCGTCAAAATGTGATCCACTAAAGTTCTGTCATCAGATTTTCTGTTGTCTATGCCTTTGACGAAGTCGAAATAGGTGTTGACGACGTTGCCGGCGCCGTGCACGGGCAGCACGGTGCACACGGTAAGCGCGAGCGAGAGCCAGCTGAAGCCGGCGTCGCCCGGCAGCCGGTACGCCAGCGCCGCGCCCAGCAGGATGGGCAGCAGGCTGGCGCTCAGCGACCACGGCCGCAGCGCCAGCACGTAAGTCCGCACTTTCATAAAGGGGTTCCGCGTCGACACTTTCTCCTCTTTAGGCTGTTCCAGGAGATTCCCTTCGACGGTCGACGCGACATCCTCCTCGTTTTTCTTGCCACTTTCCATATTGGACAAATGTGTTTCGTATCGGTTTTTATTGTGTGATGCTCATGTCTCGAAGCATGTATTTACATTGGCACAAAAAACATGAAAATTACAATCGACCAAGGTTTCCCGTTAGGAATTCCGTTATTCCAAACACCACTGCCCACACGTAAAGACAATTGCTATACCAAGTCGCTATATAACATACTAGTTCAGTTTCTTTGGTCTGAGGTTCATCTATGTATGATAAAATAACAAATCATTGACTTCTCAACGTGGACGAATTTATATTGCAACTTTTCTGCAAACAAAAACTGAAACTACCGACCAACTCCCGACTGAAAACGCAACGCGATGATTGAAGATGAAGATTGACATTTCATAGTACCTATAGTTTTTTTTTTTTGTTTGAGTTATAGTACCTATAGTTCGCGTCACGTAAAAAGAGCGCTGGCTGGCGTTCCGAGGATTCATTCTGACTCTGACAGCAACTGTTTAGTACCCTCTCTTTCACACTTACGCGATTTATATTATGCTATCCTGTTGTCAGAGTGAACTGTTGTGCCCTCGGAACGCCCGCCAGCGCTCTTTTTACTCAGACCAAAGAAACTAGAGGACATGAAATATTTGTCTATATGAACAATCAGTTATACAAATATGTGCCATTTCGATAGCGAATTCTTAATTATACTTTTATTTCTTTCTAACTTATGTAATTCTTCTCAGTAAAAAAAGGACAACAATATTTTTGTCCTTTACAAAATGGCAACTTTGGTTTCGTGACGTCAGCAAAATACCTCTTTGCGGCCGATTCGCCATTTTCATTTCTCGGTGTCACTGGTACATAAGCTGTCAAAATGCCTTCGCTCGCGAGTGTTTTAATTGAAAATTGTTAAATATGGTTAAACAAAGCATCCGAAAATAATAAATTTAGTGAAACAACACAGTAATTAAGATGCCTAATTGTAGTATTACAGGCTGTGGCATCAAAATGAGCCGAAATCGGCCGAACATTACACTGCACCGGTACGTATTGTTATCTTGTTGAAATATACCTTATTTTCACAAACTAAATTACGTATTTGTTTTAATGAAGAAGATAAGCGATATAAATAACCGAAAGTAGCTTTTCAATATAATTTCAGTCTGTCTTTTAACTTTATTTTATTAAAATATATTTCGGCTCTAACGTGGCTAGTGTTGTTCTTCGGGGCTCTTTTAGACATCGATGTTTATGTAGGATGATGATGAATTTTAGAAAAAGTTACTTACATATAATTTTTTTAGGCTTCCCCGAAGTGAATATAAAAAGAAAAAGTGCTGGCAGCAATTGGCATAGAAAACATCAACAAAAGCCATCAACATCTGTTCGCTTCATTTCCATGAATCATGTTTACCGCACATTGGACAAAACAACATTGCATGATGAAGCTGTACCATCAAGATTTTTAATGGTAAGTATATCTATACTTCATTCCAATCAAAAAAAAGCAAAAGGTAAACAAACGAAGTATGCAGATGACATTGACATGTGTCAGTTCCATAGTAAGTTTGTTTACGTTTTGCTTTTTTTTGATTGGAATGAACCATACCCACGTTAGTACTTAACGATTAAGAGTGTTGTCAGTGGTGAATTTTATTCACAAATTTACAGTCAGTCATAATATAATCCCTCAGTAATTTCTGTTTACATTTTTTTTATGGCACTTAATGATTAAGAGTGTTGTCAGTGGTGAATTTTATTCACAAATTTACAGTCAGTTATATAATCCCTCAGTAATTTCTGTTTACATTTTTTTTATGGCAGAGGTGGCAAACGAGCAGACGGATCACCTGATGGTAAACGATTACCGTCGGTCGCCCATAGACACCCCTACATGAGGCTACATCTCTACGCAGCGCCAAGGAGTAAAGCCGATCTGAAATATCCTGGCAGCCGACGATTCGAGTTGCTCTTCGTTGTTCTGTTTACATAATATGGAAAAAAAGTGGATAAGCGCGATACATATACATAGCGCGACTTCATAATGTTGATCAATTTCGTCAGGCACGGTATTCTTCCTAAATATAATGTTAAATTCTGATTACAGAAAAATCTGTAAGGCATTAAGCATGATGTTTTAAGAGGAAAATATTGTATTATTGTACGTCCTGGAATAGCTAAAGGATTCGTACCCAGTGGCACCAAGGAAAGCAGTGACAGCAGCTCAGATTCTGAAGATGTCAATGTTGATGCCATGTCAGGTGTAAATCATCAAGATATTTATTTCGACCAGAATGTTTATGTGAATAAAACTAAATAAATTTTCTTTTAATGTCCTACGCTTGTTTATTTTCCCATTTTTTATAAGGATGCAGAAAACAAACTATTGAATACAATGATGAAAAGTAATTTCATTTTATATTAAAAACCTGTATTAAATTCATTTAGATTGTAGCATTAAATGTTGCAATGTAAGCGATAGCGCTATTATCATCATCAGCCGAAAGAAGTCAACTGCTTGGACAAAGGCCTCCCCCAAGGATTTCCACACCGACCGGTCCTGTGCTGCTCGCATCCAACAGCGCTATCATTATTTTTTTTTCAACTCTTTACGGCCAAGCTGTAAATTAAAATACAGTTCCGAATATTTGTCTCTATTTTGAATACCTACACCTATAGCGCTGCAAGACACGAGCCATCTACACTCGTTTGACATCTTCTGTCTCCTACTTTTTGCCTTTTATTGTTTAAGTGTAAAAGACACAGTAGATAGTAATCATATTGGAGATTACAGACCATTTATGTACTAATTAACTGATAAAACCAATATAATTAATTTCTTGTTTCATTTCGTTAATCTGTTATTGCCCATCTCTAGTTTAGGAGGATATGTCAATTTTGGCCATAACCGTCAAATAATAATAAAATAATCGAAAGTTCGCCATCAGTTGCGATTTATGTACGAGTAGAGTACAAAAAAAAAATAGACGCTCATTCTCTGCATGCCGGTGATATCGATAAAATCATATCTCATATAATGGGTATGCACTAGGCCGAACGGCCATTTTCGTTTCTCAGCAAGTTTAGGTATGCACGCTTTTTCTGTAGGTATGCCACGTCCATTATCTCCTACGTCATTGTCTTTTTAGAAGTCGTTCCAAAACCAAGGTAGGGTGAGGTAGAATTTAACTCGGAGAAATGAAAGAGACGTAGCTATTTTGAGAAAGATAAAAAAATATGATTTTGGAACGCTTGCGAGTGATTCCAGAGTAACAGGGTAACAAACGTCATCGAAAATAATTCAGAAAGGTTTCTAGCTTGTTCTAGCTTGTTGTTCTCTCTTATTTATGGCTTTAACACCTTAGCAGATACAAGCAATCGTATTTCAAAACAATTCCCAAGATAAAATGTTTGTTTGTCTTAGTCTGTTTGACATTGACTACGAACTTCCCGCCGAATAAACTGTCAGGCGAATTTTAACGGTAATCAAACAGCGTTAAAAATCGCACTTGTCAGAGTGTGAAAATCGCATTCACGAAGGCGTTCCAAAATCCCGAAGGAGAACTGTCAGGCGATCATTCGGTTACCCTCGGTTTCACTCGGCTCGGTTTTGGAACGATTTAGGGTAAAATTCGCATCACCCCGAGTGAAATCTTTGGTATTGGAACGCAACCTTACGTGACGCGAGCTGTAACCTACTCTCTATGCTTTATACAAACGTATAGAGCGTTTCAACAAATAGTTCCTATGCCGTTATGTTGGCTCCCCTGTCTATCAACGACATCAACACGCGAAGACGCTTCTACCGATTTTATTAGTGTGTCTGCGTTCTATGTTAGTGTGTCTGAGTTCTATGTAGTTTGTGAGGAAAACAATGCTGCCAACATAACGGCATAGGAACTATTTGTTGAAACGCTATATAGTGATATATTCTCTTTGCTTTACTTAAATGGTACTTTGTAAATATAGTTGGGTTGTGTTCCAATAACCAAAGATTTCACTAATTTTACATACCCTATAGGTAACTAAGAACCCTAAGAACGTACTACGCGGCCGAATATTTTGTATGGTCTGCATTTCATTACCATCTTCATGATCGAATTTTTACATTCTGATTATGCCAATAAGTAGTGCCTAAATAGTACCAAAATGAAAAAAAATGTGCTATCGTAGTTTCAAAGAAAATCGAGTTTTTCAATGAGGCTGCTAGCAGAACGTTCCGCTGGCAGCCTCGAGCGTTTCAACAAATAGTTCCTATGCCGTTATGTTGGCAGCAATGTTTTCCACACACACTACATAGAACTCAGACACACACTACATAGAACGCAGACACACACTAACAAATTCGGTAGAAGCGTCTTCGCGTGTTGATGTCGTTGATAGACAGGGGAGCCAACATAACGGCATAGGAACTATTTGTTGAAACGCTCTATACATTCCTTTGAGGGCACGTGATAGTAGAGGTGGAAACTAATCGATTTAGCCCTACATTGTGTAATGCAAATGTTTACCGTTTTCGAGATATTTTGAATTTTCAATATTTGAATAAAATCCCAAATTTTCAAATTAAGACTTTCAATTAAAAAAAACTACACCATGTATTATTATTTTTTCTCTTATACATAAGCATAACCATAGAAATATCAGAATTCGTTGTTTTTAAAGCTGTACATAAAAAACTTCAAACTCTACTAAAACAAAACGAGAATCTTTTAAAAAAAAGTACGATTTTCACCAAAAAAAATCATACAAATGATTGTAAAAAAATATCTAAAAAACTTCCTCATTTCATTAGCTATCTAACGACATAAAATATTTCCTGAAAAACTCTCTAATAATTAAAAAAATCCTTTTATATTAGATAAGGTTGGAAATTTAATAAAATTCCTGAAGTAATTTGTTATTAAATGTGTTGGTTTTGAGGTTGAAATAATAAGTAGGTATTTTAAAATTATTATTTTTTAATTTTAGAGTTCTTGTTCGAACTGAGCAGCCTATTTCTAATAAACGCACGCAATCTTCTCCTCAGTTCAGTCAACTTGATGACCCTTGACGTGGCTGTATTTTTAAGTTGATTATCCGCGTCAATTATCCGCTGCCGTAGGTCTCTATGAGAGGGAACGGAGCCTCTTATGTTATCTATCGTATACCACCAATGATTTCACCCAGATGTAATAATCTGGCGGCACTAAATCTGGAGATCTCGCGGGCCACGGAATGGGGCCGCTTCTGCCAATCCAGCGATTTGGGAAATTTCTATCAAGCCACTCCTGCACGAACCTTCTAAAATTAGTCGGACATTTCTCTTCTCTTATCGTGTGGCACAATTTAACCGTCCTATCTAAAAGGTATAAGCGGCGGTTTCCTGGTGTTACACTTAGCATCACCTTCGGTCATGTCTAGAGCAAATTAGATTTATACCTACGGGACGTGTGCAACGCCACCATCATACATATCTAGAAATCAGATGTGCAAGTTTCCTCAAGACGTTTTCCTTCACCGTTAAAGCAGTCGGTATGAAAATGCGCGTAAGTTTCGAAAATCTCACTGGTGCACTGGTCAGGATTTGAACCCAAGACCTCTGGTTAGGAGGACGAAGTCACTAACTACGGAGCCACCGACGCTCCTACGATAACATAAGAGGCTCCGTTCCCTCTCAGGAAGATCTACGTCAGCGGATACTTGACGCGGCCAATCAAGTTCAAAATACAGCCACGTCAAGGGTTATCAAGACTGAACTGAGGAGAAGATTGCGTGCGTGTATTAGAAATAGGGGTGCTCATTTCGAACAAGACCTCTAAAATTAATAAATAATAATTTTAAAATACCTACTTATTATTTCAACCTTAAATTCAACACATTTAATAACAACAAATTTTACTTCAGGAATTTTATTAAATTTCCAACCTAAAATATAAAAGGTTTTATTTTTATTTTTAGAGTGTTTTTCAGGAAACATTTTATGTCGTTGGATAGCTAATGAAATGAGTTTTTTTATTTTATTTTTTTATAATCATTTGTATAATGGTTTAGTTGAGAAAATCATATAGATTAGAGAGAAGCAATACTCCATATATGTATACAAAATGGTTTTTCACAATTTTTTGAAAAGTATCTCAAATTGATCATTAGGTGGGAAATGTCAAAAAAAAATTTTTTTTTTTTTTTGAAACCTATAAGTACCCCTAAAATACAGTTTAAATTACCATTCCCAATAGGGAATTTTCCACGGCTTTCTCTAAACTCAACTAGATGGCGCTGATCAACATTGGAATTAAGAAAATCTCTAAGAAATCGTCGAAACTGATTGATATTGCACAAGATATTTATATCTTAGCTTAGGCACCGGTCTCCCACAAACATAGTTTTGAAATGTTTCCATTATTTTTGTGAATTTCTTTGTTAAGGTGACGCACTCATAAACAATTATTTTAAAATGGGGCGTTTGCGCCCCGCAACCCGCGCGCACCTCGACAGTTTTACGCGACTCGGGAATCGCGATCGACCGAGAGCTAGAACACAGACGTCGTAGAGTTGCCTTTAATATTATTTATTTTACTTTTAATTTTCCTTTCTTTTCATAAATGTATTGTACTAATGTATACTTCACCCGACTACGAGAAAGTCAAAAGGAGGGTTATGATTTTAAGAGGCTACGCATGTTTGTGTGTATGTATGTAATTTTTACCAGAAAAATAATTCAAACATACTTAAGTACTGCTTTTTTCAGATGAGATCATTTTACATTTTATTTTACAAACATATTATTTACATTTTACTTATTTATACTTTACTAGCGGCCCGCCCCGGGTTCGCTCGGGTGGACATACATTTTTTGATCATTTTGGGATAAACGCACCTTTATGCTTAGTTTTAACCATAAACCATTGTTATTCTCAAAGGTTTTTATTTTATTTTTACATTTTATTTAATCAAATCAAGTCAAAAGCATGTAGGGAGCATGTCGTCAACAACCCATAACGTCCCCACTCTTCCCATAACTCGGAAAGGTTAGCCCATACTCCACACACGGGGGCCAAGTCCGGATTGGTGGAGGTTGTGGGGCTAGTGGCCAACCCCAGTGTCGGAAGAAGCCTGAAACACCTCCGGCGTGGCTTAACGACTGCCATCTAATGATAGCAGCCGGCACCAACGGCTTAACGTGCCTTGCGAAGCACGGAAATGGTCGAGATAAATGCCACTAACAGTCAAAGCCATCCAGGTTATGACCGTGTCTGTAGTCAGTTAACCTGCGTGATCGACGCGCTTCAGGGAGCATGTAGGGAGCCTATTTCCTAGATGTGCACTCCCCTCCCTCGCCGCGCTGCCCGCTGCACCCGGCTACAGCGCGGCGGCGTTAATTTTTCTTGGACTGACATTTTAAACTCGTAATACCTTTTGAATGGACTGTACCAAACATACAATACTAAAAATCATAACACTTCCCGAAACGGTGGGTATACGAGTTCCGAGTGGTAGGAACCTCGTGTTAGGTAGATAAAAGAATAAGGTTCGAAAAGTGTACACTGCTACCTACTTCGAATAAAATATTTTCATTTCATTTCATTTCATAATGACACAATAACGACACTGAAGCGGGCATGGCTCAGCGCTGCTTACGTGGTCACGTCGAACACGCAGGTTAACTGACTATAAACACGGTCACAGCTTGGATGGACTTGACTAGCAGTCCATCCAAGCTGCCTATTACGCCTCCGACATAGCTTGACGACTGCCATCTAGTGATAGTTACTGATATTTAAGCCGACGATAAGTGACGTCACAGCAGCGTACGGTGATCCCGCGTCACTTGCCTACCTAAATAATTCAGTATCTCGTAAACTATCAAACGTATCAAAAAAAATTTTTCACCATATTTTTTTATTTTTAATAGAGTATATTTTAAGATAAAAAATAAAAATTGGTGGTATTCTTCATTCAACGTTACATGGAAGTTCTTTATTATTCTTATCTGCAGACCTAAAATAAGTGTATTTATTAATGAATTTGAAACCATGATTAATTATTATACGATAACTAATCAATTGTCATCTTACACGGGGAACACATTTTGTAACTCTGCATATGTCGGTGAAGTATAGTTTTGAGGCGACTCCATGCCTTTATTCTCCAAACTCTGTTCTAAAGTTTTTTTCCTGAAATATAAATTTATCCGGTTACTTACTGCTTACTGAAATGCAGTATATTTATAAAAACACTGGACTGCTTATTAGTAGAAACATGTAATTTATTAAAACTGTTTAAATTGTGGCAATTACTCACCTTTTCTTAGTTATATTCCTACAATGCTCTTTGAAACAGGCTTTCCTTTTCCTTTTCGAAAATATGGCACGTTTTTTTCCCATTTTTAATAATAAAATATCCCTCACTTATATTTGCGTTCGATGATGTGCGATAGTTCAACTGGGACAGACCTGTCGCTGACAATGGTCAGTGGCGGACTGAGCGGGCTGGAGAGGGCACTGATTGCATACCGAGACCGCGCGCGCCCTTACTCATTTCATAAGGTCGTATGCGACAAAACAGTTTATTTCGTTTAACTTAAAAACTACAATTAATTTAGAAAAACTGAACAGGCATTTTCAAGTAAGCTTGAAGATTAATGTACGTACAAAACTTTGAGGCTTAAATCAGTTCCATTTGCGCGTAAAATGCAAATCTCTTTTTTAAAAGGGGTATCTTTAATATTTTTTTCTCTGTTATGAAAGTTAATCAATCGTGTAACCCAACAGGCAAAATGAAGTCAGAAAACTGAAGAATCAGGTTACAAAATATAACTTTCGTACGTTTCGTTATTGCTGAGTAAAATCGAGATCCCTGCCACCAAAATCTTCAGTACGTCGTCTTAAATTCTATTTGTGGTGAGAAAATAAAAAAAATGAATATTATTGCTGTCTTATACAGGGTGTAACAGAAGTGTGTGACAATACTTCAAGGTTGGCTTTTACCCATCAAACTGAACAACTTTTCTACAACTTTGTTGAAATCGCAAATATTTTTTTGGACTTTTCATACAAACTTGGTTCGCCAGCTGATCGATTTGTATGAAAAGTCCAAAAAAATATTTGCGATTTCAACAAAGTTGTAGAACAAAAGTTGTTCAGTTTGATGGGTAAAAGCCAACCTTGAAGTATTGTCACACACTTCTGTTACACCCTGTATAATAATAATGATGAAAAGCTTTCGAAGATTACTTTACATTGAATATTTTTTTTTTGTATTTTGATCCAAAAAATAATTTTCATAATTTTTGATGCACAAAGCTGTCAGTATTATTTTTGTATATCTTAAAAGAATTCTAAGATTATACTGAGTTATGAATTGCATTTTAATCATAAAAATGTATTAAAATCAATTAATTTTTGTTTCGGAAAAACAAATTACTTATAACAGAGAAACCAAGTTGGAAATTTATCGTTTTTGTTAATTCAATTAATAAGAATCTATGTTCATGTTGCTTTTTATATATTTTCAACAATGTTAAATCTATTTTGCTACCGTAAATTCCACGCTACTTTTAAAAATACATTGCCAAAGCTTAGAAACGCCATCTATTGAGAATTTTATGAACGGTGTGACATACGTCATCTGAAAACTCCCTATAAACGTTAGCCGCCATGTTGTTTGGGTCGTGACGTCATTTCAGGTCAGGAGTAAACAAAACAGGTCTGTATTAAAATTTTGACACATACATATTGCGAACAAAATGTCATTGTTTACCACTATTATGACGTCACATGACAACCAGCATGGCGGCTGTCGTTTCAGATATTTGAATAACAGATTAAAAACTAGATTTTTGTAAATCAAAAATATTAAAAAAAAACTCATTTTATTATATAGCAATCATATTAATTAGATTACTTATTACAAATACAACAGTAAATAAACAGATTTAGATTTTTTTATATATATTAAAATACCCTATTTAAAAAGACTTTTCTTACTTACATACTTATGTGTGTGACTTTTTGACGTAAGTAGTTATTTGGTTCCAGAGATGAGTAACGGAACGTAACGCTAGCAGCCTCACGATCAGTGAAAAACTCTATTTTCTCTGAACTACGACAGCACATTTTTTTCTTTTGGGCACTATTTTGCAGTATTTCAGAATATCTAAATTCTATGATGAGGCTTCCAAATGAACGCCACTCACTGGAGAAATAGAGCTTCAAAAAAATAGATTCAACCTGATCAACTTTTTTTCTTTCTTCCTTTTCCAACGCGTTTGCGCTTTCTTTCGTTCCATGCGACGCGTAATATTCTAATAGTATATAGATCCACATATAGATCGATGTTGATAATTTCAAAAAAGGTACGTGATCATTGCTATATTTAACTTAATAATACTTCAGGTGTAAAATAAGCTAAATGATATTAATTTTAAATGAACATAAAATATTTATAAACACAATTTCGTAAACGAAACGTATATTCAAACAGCTGATCTTGACAAGAACAATTAATGACAATACGACAAACAAAGCGCGCGCGTGGAAGTAGAATCCCAGGTAATGTAATAAATTAATACTTTTTAAGAGTACAATTAACTAAGTTTCGCGGGTTCGTTTGCATTAAAATCAGGATCGCCACTGGAGGTATGAATATTTCTAAGTATAATAAGTATTTTTACAAAATATTTTTCTGAACGTATTTTTCAGTCACACCTACCCAGGCGAAAATATTGTTTTCCCTGCAACCTGCAGTTTTATCCTTTCGATAACATGATCACGTAGGTAGTTAATATTATAAAGCAAGTGGGTACATGATTTACCTTTTTAGGAATTTTAATATTGAGGTTAGGTAAACCGTGTGAGATACTTTTTTTTTCGCCCTTGTTGGGCAGGCTAAGACTCCATGGCCATACCGCCTCGTCTTTAGTTTTGTTTTTTCTTTTTAGTTTCAAAGTTTACGTCTTCAGTATTATTTTCTTCATTTTATCTTCATTTTATTTTCAAATTCTTACTCTTTGTTAGTCAACTACCCTATTCTTCATCAAAATGATAGCACTTTTGATGAAGATTTCATGGACTTCTTGAGAGCACTCGAAACTCAGTCTACACACTTTTATTTAATTATCCTACATATTAGACACTTAAATGGCACTTTATTGAATAATACACTATCAATATTATGCATTAAAACCAAGATATCTATTTTTTCGGATAATAAAACAAAACTGACAAACCCTTACTACGAGTTCCCGCCAAAAAGTCCCGTGTGCGATACTTAGGGTCCCGTTCCAGAACAACAAAGGTAAGTCCCTTTCACACATAAAATCAAGGTTTATGAGGTCACAAACACATTGTTAATAATGTGTTTCTGCCCTGATTCTTGGTCCGAGCGAGATCAGCTCAGCTCACGTCACGCTTTCTTCAATAGAAAAAAAAAAACAATACATTACGTGTACAATACGCGATTCGATTACTTACAAACTGTCGTTGAGGGTGCGCAATACTCGAGTCGAGCCACAGGCGGCTCGCGAGCACGTAATAAAATATGAGTTTTTCGAGATCACAGTATCCTGTGTTATTCTCCGCCCTCAGTATAAACTCTTTGCGAAACAAACTTTTATTTAGTAGTCATATCGCTGTAAATAGTGTTGCTTTCTAAACTTGCATTATTGTATGGTTTCCGAGGGATTTGGATATTTTTCAAAATAAAATGTAGACAATCACTTCCCAACTATCAAAAAATATGATTTATCTATCTGTTACTCCGCTGTGACGTGAAATAAAGACAAGCAAACTCACTTTCGCATTTATAATATTGGTAATGATTGTGTAAAAAGCTTATTTTTGAATTAAATATTATATGTACAGGGTGTTACAAAACTACCCCTAATGGTTGAAAGTATACAAATGAAAGTTATATAAACAGCAAGAGTTGAAAACATAAGCTTAATAAAAGTCCTTAACAAAACTAGCCTTTAAAAAGAATACAGTGGTTGGTGGGTGTCAAAATCGATTTCATTCCTTATACATTGTTGATAAAATCTGATGCAATGTACATTTTAAGAGTATACTTAGCACTTGCTTAAGGTACAGATTTAATACAGATACATTGCATTGCAGTGATATTCAATAAATTATCATAATAATATGTACTTGCAAATTGACCAATGATAGTAACGCGGATAAGACACTGCTCCGGAATCCGCTCTGGTGTGCGGTTTTACGTCACACTTTCCATATTTTCCATAGTAAAATAACCGCCGCAACGCACACCGGAGCGGATTCCGGAGCAGTGTGTTATCCGCCTAATTGTGCGCAAATCTAACATATTATGTGTAAAAGAATCTCATTAAAATAGCAGCAAATATTAAATAAAACAATGTTGTGCTCACAATTTGTTGATGCAATTTACATTTTAATTTAGCTAATCAGCCACATAACACTTAAAAACTAAATAAAAAAATAAGTAATCGATTAATATGTTTGGATACGTTACGAAATGGAAATCGATAGTATTTTTAACTACAGCTCGCGTCACGTAAAAAGAGCGCTGGCGGGCGTTCCGAGGGCAGAACAGTTCACTCTGACAACAGGATAGCTTAATATAAATCGCGTAAGTGTGAAAGAGAGGGTACTAAACAATTGCTGTCAGAGTGCGTCCTCGGAACGCCAGCCAGCGCTCTTTTTACGTGACGCGAACTATAAAATTATTTTCATGAGATTGTGGTATAGATGTACCACAAGATGTATCTAAACTATGAACTACAAAGGTGTTCGAAATTCTATTTATTGGCTAAAATTCGGTAACTTTCTTATATCACAGCTACAGCGGCTCCCTTGGCCGCATCTCCTCCTGATGTAAATTCAAGTGGCAAACTGTAATAGTGCTCTACAGCCCTTTGAAGTACAGCATTTCTGGACAATCCTGAACCGTTTCCAACAATTCTCTTTATTTTGGCGTTCTTTAAAATTTCCTTCGGCATCATACAATGCAAATTCTCGATAAGACTATCGCAGAGAGATCTAAACACTGGACCCAACTGTATATTAGACAGATCAATGTTCTCAACAGACGCTTTTGCTGTCGGTAAATGTCTTTCGCCCAAAATATGTGGGCAAATTTTCATTGGTGAAGATGGTGCAGTAGCATCAAGTCCAAGTGCAATCAACTTTTCCCAAACTTTCGACTGAGGGATCGGAAATCCAAACTCAAGCATCCATTGCTGAAGCATTTTCACAAATGTAGCTAGAACATTTCCGCCGTTAAGTGATGCCGCAACAACTAAATACGTGTTACTGAAATAAGGCAGGTGTTCAATTGTAGTACAACCTAAGTCGGTCATTTCTCTTGCAACTATGGCAAGTTGAGCAGATGTGGAGATATTCAGTACTGCGTCTTGTTCATTCTCCAAAGTAGCTAGAATAGAACATTGAAGATCACCCATTGCTACCCCAATAGGTGTTCCTTCAGGAATGCCATTCCATGATGTGGTTAATTGACCCGCAATTTGACCACTTTTTATAGGTTTGGGCAAAAGGTTTATTGGAAAATCTATTGACTTCAAAATGTCGACATTCCATTCATTTTTTTCCGTGTTAAAATAGCCCCAACTAGCCGCATTTTGATCAGACATTATTGGTTTTCCTAAATCACAGAGCATCGCAACGACAAAATCTTGTACAGTTGCTGCAAAACTGAAGTTTTTTAATTTATCTGGTTTGTGCTTTAGCATCCATAATAAAGTAGCGCATCCGTATCCTGAATAACATTTAAGATGCGAATCTGGTTTCGGTAATGATTCCAAGAACTCCGGCTTACATCTTGTATCTTGCCAAGTGTACAGTGCCGACATATTTTCTCTTATAGCTTCAAATCTCATCACGATACCATCTTTTTCAACTTTTTCCCAGGCCCTATAAAAAATAAATATTACAATTTACAATATCAAGTTTGTACTATAATTTGAAAATGATAAGGTGAGGACGTGGAGATAGATAAAAATAAATAAATTGCAATAAATACTGAAGTTTTATAAAACAGATTTATATAAGTACCCATTTTTCCATAATACGACTCCGTGCATCTGTCCACATACGCCGATCTTTATCACATTTCTCAGTACATCTCGTGGAAGTCTTGACACACAATAATGCATCGCTGATACTATTTTAGGAACATCCTGCTTATTCCCTTCAATTCCTTGATCGCTTGGAATGTTTGCCGCTGTGTCCTTACTTTGCTTCGCTACTAGTTCTTTAGATACTGGATCGTAAACACACACTTTAACCGAGGTAGTTCCAATGTCCATGCCCAAAATATATTTTTTCTCAGACATAACGAAGTGAAAAAAAAAATGTTCAAAGAAAAAACGTGATATGACGGGCGGGCGTCTAACGCGGAAGTTGATTGATTATATTTTTGATAGCTGATATTGGCGTCGCAACGAGACGCGACAGATTCGGAAGTAAGTGGCAAGTGAACTAGCTAGTGGATCTGCGGTAGCAGATTGCCCGCCCGCAAGCCATCTGTTAGCTGGCGCGCCGCGCCGCACTCCGCCCCGCCCCACTCCGTCTATGATGCACCCACTGCCTACACAACCCGCGGCCCGCATTACATAACGGACCGCACAATACTGTATCACGTCAAGTGGATATGTTTATCACATACTTCACCGGTTTGCTTGTACCAAACTAATAAATAACTCACATCAATATTGCCTGATAAAAAGCCAAATTGTTTCTGTTCGTATAATATAAACATTCTGCGCTCGGCTCTAATTTGCTTGCGTATTTTACATGTATTGTAGTGAAGTATTAAGAACAGTCTTGCTTGATCTTATATTACCGAATAATATCCAAGTGTCTAATTATTTAGTTATGTTTCAGTTTTGAACACAATCATGTATTGTGCATGCATGTCCTATTTATTATGCAATGAATTTATATATAAGTATGAGCGTCATCATGACTAATTACAGTTGAGTATTGACCTCAAGAAAAAACTAAATACATGATTTGATAGTAGCCCTTAATCGTTTGTCATATTAATACTTAGTTAGTTATCATTACTTATCATTGAGTGTCTACTTAAAGATAAGAAATAATATTATAGTATACAAGTGTGATTTTTATTTTTCTAGCATAATGGGGAAAAGAAAGAAAACGCGCGAAGTTAACCTAAAAGATAAAGCTGAGGTGAAAAAAGTAAAAATTAACACTGAAGAATCAGAAAGTGTAAAGCAAATTAAGTACGATGAAATGAAAGTAAATAATAAAGACGCAAAAGGAAGAATATCTAAAAAAACAAACAAAGTTTTACAGGAAACTGAATGTGATTCGCTTATTGAAGAACCGAAAAGCAATAAAATAATAGTTGTTAATGATAAAGTACCAAAAGCACCGAATAAGAAATCGGAAAAACTGAAAAAAGCTTTACAAGATTTCAATGTTATTGATGAAGTCAAACAACAAGCAATACCGAGTAAAAAAAATAAAAAACGTTATGAGCCATCACAGGAAAGTGAACATGATTTGAATATTACTGATGAAGTTAATCAACATGCATTACCGAGTAAGAAATCTAAAAAACGAAATAAGACTTCACAGGAAATTGAACAGGATTTGAATGTTCTTGATGAAGTTAATGAACAAGCATTACCGAGTAAGAAACCTAGAAAACGGGATAAGACTTCACAGGAAAGTGAACAGGACTTTAATGTTACTGATGAAGTTAATCAACGAGCATTACCGAGTAAGAAATCTAAAAAACGGGATAAGTCTTTACAGGAAATTGAACAGGATTTGAATGTTACTGATGAAGTTAATCAACAAGCATTACCGAGTAAGAAATCTAAAAAACGGAATAAGGCTTCACAGAAAAGTGAACAGGATTTAAATGTTACTAATGAAGTTAATCAACAAGCATTACCTGGTAAAAAACCTAAAAAACGGGATATGACTTCACAGGAAAGTGAACAGGATTTGAATATTATTGATGAAATTAATCTACAAGTAGTACCGAGTAAGAAATCTAAAAAACTGAATAAGCCATCACAAGCTATTAATAAATTTTCGGAAGATATTCGTGAACCCAAAGGCAAGAAAATCATATTTGTTGATGATGAAGTACGAGAAGTAATTTCAAGTTCAGAGAAAGTGGATTTTAAAATGAAAAAGAAAAAGTTTCTGAATGACGATGAGGCTGAAGTGAGAGATGAAGACATCGACAAATTTTGTGATGAACTTGACGAAAAAGACAACGCGCAGTATGAAGAATGGATCAAGTTATTCGAAGCAAATTTTCACCCGAATAAAAAGAAATCGTAAAAGTAACCTACAGTGTACGCAGTATACATACAGGTGTTAAAAAAGTGCGTTTGAAATCTTAAGTGGTGACTCAGAGTCAAGTGTAGAATATACGAAAAATATTGAAAAAATCCGATCTTCATTTTTCCCCAGTTTCCCATACTAAATCTGAATAGTGAATCAAGAATTTGTATGGGAAACTGAAAAAAGAAAGATTTTTATTTTATTTTTTCCGGTATGATTCTAAGTAACCCCTTACAAACGCACTTTTCAAAACATCCTGTATATTTAATTTCGTAACCAAAATTTAATCTACTTTACTACCTCTATTGGTACTTCAAATAAAACCGAGTTGAAGGGAGTTCCTTTTTATGCAGGCAGGCACCCCAGACATATAGCTAGAGATGGGTTTTTGCCCGGGCAGTTTTGAGTAAATGCCCAATAAACGTCCATTTACGCCCAATAAATGCCCAATTTGTATGGCGTAAATGGACGTTTATTGGGCATTTAATCAAAAATCTCTACATACAGCTGATTATAATAGCTAATATAATTAACTGAAATAAGCCTAACAACTCGTCATCGTCAGTGCGAAATATTCGTCATTTTAAAAAGTACCCCTCAAATAATATATCGAGTAGTTTCTTTTTATCTAGCCCAGGCAGTTCAGCCGTGGTACTTACCTAATTTCATTTTACATTACACATTATTGAATACTCAGACTAAAAGTCTTTATTATTGAATGGGTAAATAAAGTTATAACTGGAACTGGAGTTATACTTAAGTTTGTTTACCTTTTGCTTTTTTTTATTGGAATTAACTATGTATAATACAGGTTGAAACTGAAATTGCTGGCCTTTTAACTGTCATTTTCTGCTTATGAACCTTAACAACTTTCTCTAAGGAACGAATTCAATCGGAGCAAAAAACATTTTGACTCTTCATACAGATCGATGGAGCCAAGTTGCCAACTTTTTATGGAAAGTGCAATTTTATTCTCCGATTGAATTTGTTCCTTATTGTTTAGATAAAGTACTTCAGTGACTAGAGGCCAAACACAGTTAAAATGTCCTATTTTATTTTCCAAGATACGAGAGCGCTCGAGCGGAGCGACCGCGAAAAGTTCGAAATAATATATACTTAGATAGAACGCTATTAAAATGCAACGACCCTCAAAAATACTATATAGCGTACTCATGCTCGGTGTTTTGTTGGAAGCTCCGGAACAGGAAAGCCGAGACCGTCGCCCGAACCACCGCTGCATCCCGCCCCGCCCCCGCTCGGTCAACGACCGTGCAGGAGTCAGCAGCTGCGAGCCTGATGGCCCCCGCTAACCTGGCCACCAGCAGACGCGGGGCCTCATCCCCAGCCGCCAAGAAGAAATCGCGCCGGAGGAGGAAGGGGGCTTCCCACTCACACTTCCGCTGCCCCACCCGTCACCGTCCCGCCGAGGCCGAGTGACACCGACACCACCAAACCGTCCCAGAATGTGCTCATGCAAGCCCTAGGACTACTGCAGCAGTTGCTCGGCTCAGCCGACGCGACCGCCGAGGGCCAACGCCCACCCCGCCCCTAGCCCAAGCTGCAACATTAAGGTTGACCCGGGAATGTCTCCCCGTCGTTGCCCCCGGGGGCAACGAGAAGAAAACCAGAGCAAAAATTCTAAATATTGATTTGAACTACCTACGTTAATATAGGTAACTTACTCATATTATCGTAGGGTCTTACTTAAAATTGTGATTAATTGAAAATCGACTGAACAAGATGTTGTAGGCAAAATACTTGAATAAAATATAAGCCTGACCTTTTTACTATGATATGAATACGTCACTCACTAATAAGTATTTTCTGGTATTTTAAGGCACCGGTCGGCTACAAGTAGTGCTGCGACGAACCACACTCACAACCAAAAATCCTCGCGTTATCGGTCTTTTTATTAACGGACTTCAAAAAAAAGGAGGAGGTTCTCAATTCGTCGTAATCTTTTTTTTTTTTACGTATGTTCACCGATTACTCGAAGACGCCTGAACCGATTTGGAAAATTCTTTTTTTGTTTAAAAGGGTATACTTCACAGGTGGTCCCATATAAATTTTATCGAAATCGATTCAGCGATTTTTGAGAAAATCAACAAAAACATAGCAAAATTGGAGTTGTTGCGATTGAAGTCGGTTGTTTTTAACGTATTCAGCGTGGTCAATTATATCTTTGACATTACTGTTTTCTTTGTTTGTCATTTATTTTTAAATGTATTTAAGTTTGACATAATTATTTATTATTTTGTGTACATTCATTATTAAAATCGTTTAATATTTTTTATTTAATTTTTGTTTTGACGATCATAATATAACCTATGACCAAAGAAGTTTTATATCGTCGCTCCGGGGGGGGGGGAGCGGGGTGCATGTCTGTGGTGACAGACATAACCATAATTTGAGAAGTAAAACTAATCTTGACATAGCTTTCTCGAGACTTAGTAAGGTGAAAAAATCATTTGTGGGGTAGTGAATACGCTTTTATAACAAAATTCCGAATGACGTGTGTGAACTACCAGAATGTAAATTTAAGAAACATATAAAACGCTGTATTTGTTCAAGAGGATACTATAAGACTGTAGATTATTTTAATGATAATGACAATTTGGAATATTCCTCCAGAAAAAGGATATGACGTTTATAAGAGTGCTTAATGTACCTACGTAAAGAAAGAAAAGATTTTGAATTTTGAATTGGAAGATTTTTCCTATACAGAATCTTTGAGACGGAATTACTCGAAAACCTTGCGCCGCCGTACGACTATACATTATATGTCATTTTTTGTTCGTCTATAGATTCTCTATCGATATACATAGGTTTCATCGTGCGCCGCTTTTTTGGAAAGTTCCAAAAAAAAATCGGAAATTGTGGTTACCACTATGCCAGCCTCTCATAAAAGAGGTTCAATCACCTTTGTCATTTTCATATTTGTTATAAAAAGCCGAAATTGATTTATTAATACATACTAATTATGAAATACATGCAAAGTCATAAATAATGTACTAACTATAAAATTTGCGACATTTGAACAATTTAAAT
This sequence comes from Coleophora deauratella, assembly GCA_958295455.1. Lineage (NCBI taxonomy): Eukaryota > Metazoa > Arthropoda > Insecta > Lepidoptera > Coleophoridae > Coleophora > Coleophora deauratella. The sequence goes on from OY282406.1 coordinate 4,809,346, forward strand.
TAAAAAGTATTAATTTAATATAAAATTAGTTAAATAAGTTAAGTTACATTTTAAATCTCTGATCACAGTTTTTGCAGTAAGCAGTAGAAGAATTTTTAAAATGCTATCAATTCAATAGAGATAAATAACAATAATATTAATAATATTATTTTTGGACTTTTCATACAAATCGATCAGCTGGTGAACCAAGTTTGTATGAAAAATCCAACAATTTTTTTGCGATTTCAACAAAGTTGTAGAACAAAAGTTGTTCAGTTTGATGGGTAAAAGCCAACCTTGAAGTATTGTCACACCTTTCTGTTACACCCTGTATAAATATAGTATATACAGGATGTAACAGAAACATCTTTTGTTCTACAACTTTGTTCAAATCGCAAAATATTTTTTGGACTTTTCTTACAAATCGATCAGCTGGCGAACCAAGTTTGTATGAAAAGTCCGAAAATTTCTTTGCTATTTCAACAAAGTTGTAAAACAAAAGTTGTTCAGTTTGATGGGTAAAAGCCAACCTTGAAGTATAATCACACTTTTCTGTTACATCCTGTATACATTATTGCGATATGTAAGATAGTTATAAATATCAAATATTCTGTGTAATTTGTATATAATTATATTATTTTTAATCTATTTACATACTTTGTTACATTGCTCAAATAATTCATGCACTATCGCTACCAGTATTTCTTGTGATCTTTTATCCTCTGCCAAGGGTTGTCTGGAAGAGATCGCTTCTAGCGATAAGACCGCCTTTGTACACGTAATCCAATATTTTATATGTTATGTAAATTCCTTGTGTGCAGTAAAGCATTAATACAATACAATACAAATAACAGTATTTGTTTACTTAGTAATTTAGTGATTATAATTCATTCGGTATGTAAATAAAAATATTATTAAGGTTTAGAAATTGAACGAATAATTAATGACATAATAACAAATAACCCTGTGTACTGACAATTTCATTTTAAACTTATATTCATTAATTGCGCTAGTATACTAGTCTATGTGTCGCAGGTGGTGTCGCAGTAAGATAGTTAAAGCAGTGATATCGTTATACATATCCCTAGGGATATAATTATATGCCGGAACATAGTAATACGTAAGATGTTTAGGTATAACTCTCTTGCTAGATACAGGAGAACAACCCGATCTGTCAGCAGTGAGTGGGGAAGAAAACTGACAAAGCTCGCCGATAGAGGCGCTGGTATCGCTTGACTCATACTAACTGTCAAAACGTATAGAAAAAATAGTTTACGTGAACTATAATAAACATAAGATTATTAAAAAAATGCCGCGTTGTGTGGCGATTGGTTGCAATAATAATGGAAATCATTAATTTCCTAAAGATTTTCGGATGAAGAAAACGTGGGAAAAGTTACGTTTTCAATTATATACTTTTCAACTTCGCCTTTTATTGAGGAACAGTCCAAGTCACATACATTTTCCATTTAACAATTTTACAGAAATAAAAACTTATTTATAACACCACGATAAAAGCGTCCGTAGCGCCATCTGCAAATAGCTTTGCGTTTTCTTCTTCCCCATTGAGTTATGTTATGAGTCAAGTGCATGTCAAGTGTCCGTAGCGCCATCTGCAAATAGCTTTTTTTTTTTTTTTTGTTTGGTTCTTTCCTGCTTTTGCAAGGAAAAGGCAAAGGCTTCCCTGGCCATACAGCCTATTCTTATTGCTCTTCTCTAAATATTTTTCTATTTCATTTGAATTCTCATTTATTATCAATTTCTGTCGTCTTTAACTTTTTCTCTATTCTTCAACAAAATGATAGCACTTTTGATGAAGATTTCATGGACTTCTTGAGAGCACTCGAAACACAGTCTACACACTTTTATTTAATTATCCTACATATTAGACACTTAAATGGCACTTTATTGAACAATACACTATCAATATTATGCATTAAAAACCACGATATCTATTTTTTCGGATAATAAAACAAAAATGACAAACTCTTGCCGCGAGTTCCCGCCAAAAAGTCCCTGCAAATAGCTTTGAATTTTCTTCCCCGTTGCAAATGACATAATGCGTTCCAGAACACTATCGTTAAACTATTTTTTACCTTGAAAGAAGGATAGCCTATTGTAAATCTTTCAAGTGTGTAAGGAAGACACTAGTCATGTAAATCTTAATTTGGTTCTGGAATAAGACCAAAATATGTCAGAGATTGGGTCAGTCAGAGATATTCTACTTCATCTATGGTCAGAGACGACGAATGAAATAATTTTGCTTTGCACGTGTTTCATAAAATAAAACAATGTAAAAGGTAGTGAGTTTGTTTGACAAATTATATACAGCGTGTATATAATAGGTTTTTTAATCTTCGAGAAGAAAACAATACAGCTATGACCAGATTCGCGCGGGCCAAGGGCTCGAAGGCGAGTAACGAGAAGGCCCCGGAAGAGAGCACTCCGTGGGAGGTGATGCGCGAGCAGTTGCTTCAGGCTAAGAAGGAGAGCGAGGATGCCAAGAAGAGGAAAGAGGTCAGAATAATTTGTATAGCTAAAAGTTCTTCCACAAGTTGTATTGTTAAAAGTACCTTTACAATTTTATAACCAAACTTTAGTTTAGTTGGGTGTACATAACAGGGCTGCCTTACTGTACATAATTTAGAGAGACTTAGAAAGATAAATAGTGTTTTTCTATGATAATTATAGAATTATTAATCAAGGGCTTCCTAATTTATATTTTAGGCTGAGAATCAAAGGATTGAGAATTATGAAAATTTTCTTAAAGAGCGGAAAGTACAGAAAAGGAATGCAACTTGGTGTGATTTTCCAGAAATGGAGCAAGACAAAAAGAAGGCAAGTACTGTCCTAAATGGAGCCCCTAATAAAAAGAAAAAGAGGAAAAACAAACAGCCTAATACTGAAAATAGACCTACCATTGCTGATATAGGGCTAACCGTTGAAAAGGATAGCACATCAAATATTGTTTCTAATGGAGAGAAGAAAAAAAATAATAATAAAAACAAGAATAAAGTCAGTGAGGTAGAAACAAGTTCAGCTGAACCTTCACAACAGATTCCTGAAAACCAGCAAATAAAAAAGAAGAAGAAAAAAAAGAATAAGCAAAATATGCATGTTTCTGTAGAACAGGGTTCTGTTGAAAAGGATAGCTCATCAAATACTGTTTTAAATGAAGAGAAGAAAAATAATAATAAAAACAAGAATAAAGTAAATGAGTTAGAAACAACTTCAGCTGAACCTTCACAACAGATTCCTGGAAACCAGCAAACGAAGAAGAAGAAAAAAAAGAATGAGCAAAATGTGCATGTTTCTGTAGAACATGCGAAAGAACCCAATAGTGTTCTCGAAAATGGACGAAATAGTCAAGTGAACATTGCTGTAGAAAATAATAAGAAAAATAAGAAAAAAAGAAATAAAAATAAACCTTGTCCTACTGAAAATGAAAATTCCAACAAAACAGTTGAAATAACTGAGAACAGTATCAAAAATAATCAAACCGCTAATACTAATAAACAAAATAAAATAAAAGCTTTGATAAAGAAAAAGAATAAAACTCTTGTTGATGGTAAACCAGTACGACGGAAAGAGATAACTGAAAGGAGTTTTCAGCTCATTCTCAATGGGAAAGAGGTGGAATTGGTCAGGTTTGATGGCTTTCCTATTATGAAGAAAGATGCTGAACGTCTAGCAGAGTTGAGACAGAGTATGTTACAGAAAGGAATACCTAAAAGCGAGGTGCAAAGGACCATGAAACTAGAAAGAAGGAGAGCAGAAAAAGCTTTGACAAGGATGAAGAGAGATGTCTGCTATAACTGCAGGAAAGGGGGACATAATCTGTCAGACTGCCCAGAGTTGAAGTCCAAGATACCGGGGGTGGATGCAGCTGAAGGGGTCTGCTTCAAATGTGGGTCTACAGAACACAGACAGTTTGAATGCAAAGTACAGATAGACAAAGAGTTTAGATTTGCTACTTGTTTCATTTGTAAAGAGCCTGTAAGTATACAAACTTGCTTAAATTTGTAATTCTCTCTAGTGTCATTGGATCTGGAGTTGACTATAATAAAACACCAGCATAGATTCCTATAGGCATAGCAGGTATTAGCTGTAAAATAAAAATAAACAAACATAAATATGCTTACTAGTTAGGCTCCCATAATACAAGTCTGGTTTGTGGTCAGATGATTTTGTAATTTGTAAGATTTATTACATAACACTAATATGTCATTTGCACCTTTTTTAGGGTCACATAGCGCGACAGTGTCCAGATAATCCTAAAGGGCTGTACCCTAATGGAGGCTGCTGCAAACTTTGTGGGGATGTCACACATTTAAGGAAAGATTGCCCTACAGTAAGTATTTCAGTAGTTAAATTTTACTTTCTAAATAGTATATACTAGCTGTTGCCCGCAACTCGGTATAGGTGGAAGCTGGGGAAAAAAGAAGCCCATGTATTAGTCCAGATTATAATCAATCTGTGTGTAAAATTTCAACCAAATCCGTTCTACAATTTTCTGTAGTTGAGTAATAAACATGCAAACTTTCACATTTATTATATTAGTGGGATTGTATGCCCAATGTTGATAGTTTGAAAACATATTTCGTTACAAAGAATAACAGAATTTTTTACATAAAAGTAAATCCTAAAATATTTAATAATATTTACTTACAGATAAATGAGAAAAAAGAAGAGACATCAGTCAAACTTCAGACTTTGGATGCAACTGAAAACATAGAAGACATTGGACAGCAATCAAAAACTACATTCACTGAGGAAATTAAAAAACCCAAGAAAATCAAGTTCTAGTGAGTATTTTATTGTTTTGAAATTGTAAATACTCTTACTGTAAATAAAATACATCTAAACAATGATTAACTAATTGTTTTTAATTAAATAAATACAAATACAATAATATTTTTGTTAAATTAAAAAGTGGAGATCATAGATGTCTTTTCTATTCAGTTTAAAGGTACATTATACAGAACAAAATACTATAAGAGTTGATAAAACGCCAAACTAAAAAATACATTATTACATGAAGCAGGTAGCGCACAGATGCGTCAAGATCCCTTTTGGCTTTGTCAAAAAGCATATTTCAAGCTAAGAAATAATACTATTACCAGATCAAAGAAGTGACACTTCCCTTAATCATACCTGCAGTGAAGTCTATAGTTCTTTATTTACATTCATACATTTACATTATAACACATATTTGGTGTTACTTACATTAACCCATTGACTGCCACACTTCTTCTTTCATGTTGTAACATGGTTGTAACCCCAGGGATTGGGGATCGTGACCTTCATGAGGTCAAGTCAGTGAGAATTGTAGATTGGGGCCGAGGTACTTCTATTTCCATTTCCGCCACGCTACGCTCTATGAGAAATTGTTAGACGAAGATGTATGAAAATTAGCGAAAAATTGAGGCTCTAGGCCATTGTGGCGATCAAAGGGTTAATGAGTAGGTAAAGTATATGAACCCTGTTTTGAGCGTATTGCAAAGAGAGTTACATAATATTTAATAGACCTTATAGTTGTAATACGTAGGACGTAGTAAGTATAGGTACATCTTTCGGTTAAAGTATTATGTTTCACTTGTGTGGAGTGGCAGTGGACTGGTTCAATTTAAAATTCATAATTGGTGTCTTTTTTATCTCACACGTTTTGTGCGTCATCTTCGTTTAAACTCCCGCGGTAAAAACGAGACAGTTAGTGCAACTAAAAGTCGTAAAACTGGACCTTTATTAGTTCTACTAGAGAGCGGCAGCTGTTGATCCATCTCTAAGCTACATTTATGTACAGTTTAGAGAGCATCTACGCTAGCTTTGAGTTGCTCCATGGCTTGCTGCGCTATCTGCCCCGTGATGCCTTCGGGGCTCTGCGGGTCCTCGCGCGACAGGATGCGCGCGGCTTCTTCCAGCAGCTTGATGGGCTCCTGCAGTCTTTGCTTTAACTTCTCCTCGTCGATAAGACCGGCTGAGTACTCGCTTCGGGCTAGGAACATTACCGGTGCGTGTAGTTCGTAGAGCATCATGGCTGTATAAAGTAAAACGTGTTATGTTCGATTTTTGTCAGATGGGTAGTAAGAACGCATAGGCAAAAGTTAGAAGTATTTCATTTCTGTTTTGCGTGTGTTTAGATTTATAATGTCGCCTCGCACGCAATCCCTAAAAGGTCAAGAACTTGCTTTGGTAGGTGATTCCGCGGTGTGGTTCGTTACTTTATAATAAAGACTTTATAAATACCAAGATGCTACTAAGGAAACTTTGCAACGGCGGCTTTCGCTAGGCCGGCGAGACGATCGAATGTAGATAACGCCATGCAGCCATCAAAACTCGATCTTTCTCAAGAAATCAAAATCGCGAGTAAAGTGTCGCGAACATTCTAGAACCGAGGTTACTCCAGGAAGTTATCAACAACCTCGGTCTGCTACTGGACTTTCTAGAGGAGTTGAGCTATTAGTGACGCCGGCACGCAAAATGAGCACATTCCACACCTGGCTGCGAAAACAGCCCACCTCAACCTATGAGCTATAGGCAATATGCATGTTACTGACCTCTCATCCGGCTTTCGCCAGGCGAGATGACGTCCAGTGTAGACAGTACCAGCCGGCATAACTCGGCCTTCCTCTCCAGTATCAGATCCGGCAGTTCATCGATGTTGTACCCTTCCACGCGGCCGTAGAGCTGCGCCAGCGCGTGTTTGATGGACAGGAGGGTGGCGTGACGAGGGTGGAACACCGATTTATACTGCGGGAGAGTATTGCGTGTTGTTAGAACTTTATCATCGTAGAGCAGACTGCAACATCTCTAACCTACAAATGTAGCAAACAAAGAATATTTTATTATTTTCTTAATCTTGTTCAGGGTGGTATCTTATAAAAATTTGTAGATGTGAAAGAAGCTGCTGAAACTATTGTCACAATGCTCAAATGTCTCATCTCATCGGAAACCAGCTTTGACAGAACGAACAGTTCCACGAGTTCATTCTCCCAATAGAGCACTCTCTCCTAGTTGGTCAAATTTGCTTCTCATGAGTCCTCTCTCAGAAATATCAGGTGGATCAGTTTGCAGAATATTTGTTATTTATTCCCTGAGATCAGTGCTTAGTTCACATACTTTTAAGATTCCACAGCCTACCTTCTTGAGCGTGGCTTCCCTCTGCTCGATGGCTTGCGGGCCGGGCTCCAGCAAGTCCAACTGATCGATGTCGGCCTGCACCACCGCCAGCATCTTCCTCACAGCCGGGCCAGACGTCTTGAACTCACAGTTCTTCTCCGTGCACTTCCATTCTGCGTTGTTGTCTGTAGAAACGCCGCCAAAAGCTCAAATGAGACGTTTTTACTAAGACGTTTATTTTCGAATCGTAGACCAAACGCTAGTTGAAAGGTTCCTATATTTTTTTATCCGCTAAAACAGACATCAATGTTACTGGCTATTATTTTTATATTTCTTCTTCTTGAAGAGTATCTATCTTGATCTAGAACGCGTCCTATCTAACCTCAACATAGCGAGCGCGGAACAAATTATATGGTTGAGTTTTAGCACTTTCTCCTGTTCGGAGAAGATATTGGTTTGCTTGGATCTATCTGAAGTTAATGTAGTAATAAATATTGTGGTGTTTATTCTGCTCATCCTTCCAATTCTCTTTACTCAGCTTACCTAAAGGATTAGTAGACAGAATGACTCCATCGTCACACTTGTTGCACTTGAGGGTGCTGAGGTGGGTGCCCAGCTCGGCGGGGTCGGCGCAGCGCGCGCACTCGCAGCTGAAGAACTTGGAGTCCAGCAGCACCTCGCGCCGCACCAGCGTCGGCGACAGCACGTAGGTGTAGCACAGGTGCAGCGGCTCCCCCGACTTTATAGGTACCGCTGCTCTCACTAGCACCCTGGCAGGCAAAGTATTGATAAGAGTTTAAAGAACCATGTTGAGAATACTTTTCCAAGTGCCCACCGATCGTTTTTAGAAGACTTACTGGTAGTCATTTTGTAGGATGGTGTGCACGATGTTGGGGACGCAGCTGTGAGCGGCGACAGACAGGCGCGGGTAGACAGCTCGCACGCTGAACCCGCCTCGCGAGGGGATCTCCACCGAGTTCACCTGTAAATCAGGAGCAGGAACGTCAAAACAAACAAAAGCTAAGAAAGAACGTCTAATTTTAGCGCCTTATTTTACGCGTTACAGTAGAAAAGTTTTGTTACTAGTTGTAATAAGTCGGTATCACCGAGTGACTGATCTTTCTACAACAAATTCAATGACCATAGCGTACTTAGATGTAACAAGAAGAAGTTAGCAGAAAAAAACTTGTCGCCTGTTTTTATATTTTATTGATACGCGTTATCTGCACGCCATTATACCCACCTCGAGTATCCCGCAGACCTTCTGCACCAGTTCCTTATCGAACCGGTCTCCTAGTTTACAGTAGTCCACTAGGAAGTCGGCTATGTTGATCTGGTCGGCGCCCCACGTCGGCCGCTCCTGCCGAGCCTGCGTGTGCGTTTCCATGACGTCCAACTCGCGCTGCCACCGCTCAGGGTCCTTCTTCTTGGCTAGAAGGAGCCTGCACATTATGTTTTTACATATTCTTTTTATTATTAGAACCTTAACACTAACGTTTAATCACTGTAAGAAATAGTATATTACTTTGGTTCATCGAACTGCGCGGTGCACTATAGTACCAAGAGTACCAAGAGCATTTATGGATGAATGGAAGATAGAAACAAAGACCAAATGCTTATGATATAGACAAGGTTGAGGAATCTACTTTAGTAACATACAACTATCTAATTAGAATGTCTAGCGAATCCAAATCAAAAACTTTTTCTCAAAGTTCTCTGCTTAGTTTATCTTCTTGCAAATTTGTTTTAATTACGCAGCAGCTTAGCTACAGCTAGCATGGGATAGTACGGCTTAACATAAAGGTGGTATAGTATAAGTCTAGTTGACCTACCTCAACGGTGTGATGCAATCCAACTGAGGGCAGCTCGCACTCCAATCCTCGACGGGCTGGAAGCGCACCTTCTGCGCGGAGAAGACGGCGCACTCGGCCGCATGTTGGGGCGAGGCCTCGCACTCGGCGCCACAGACCGGCCACCCGCAGCGGGAGCAGAGCGTGTTCTCCACGGGACAGTAGCAGCCCAGGCAGAGGGGTGGTGTGTCTGTAATTTCATGATCACCATTAGCAATTTTCTGTCTTAGGTGCGACGGGTTTCATTCATCATATCCTGTTAGATTCACTGTTACTCACTACTTGCCTTACAATAATGTTATCTTTACGTATTCATCTCAATCTCATTAGCATCATCATCAAGTTCTTGATCTTTAGCTGACATAACATGATACTTTGTTATTTGATCGGAGAAGATATGAAAGGAAGGTCTGTTTACAATCTTGGTTTAAATACTCTTAGTAGTTATCACAAGCCTCTGATCTAACCATACAGATATTTATTGAAACTTGCCTGGTTTAGGGCCAACCGCGAAGGGAGTGTCCGTAAAAATTAACTCTCCACATTCGAGATCCTTTTTCGCAACGAGATAACGTCCGTATTTGTCATTCCGCTGTATGTCGTAATGGCAGACGTTTGTCGACATTATTTAAATTATGTGATAACAAGAAGCGCTAAACAAAAGCTTGTTAAATTTGCCGGTAACAGATTGAAACTGAAGTCTGAAGCTGCTTGTCAGTGCTATTTTAGCGGCTAAAATAGCTCAGACCGTTCGAGAATCGGGCCGGTCGTTCTCGAAAGGCAATCTATGTATACAGCGTACTTTGATGTGTTATGTTGTCTGCTTTTATGTCTGTCATATATACCGCCATGATAGTTATGCCGGATACCCAAAGACGTTCTGTTACAAAATTAGCTAATTGTAACTGAAGCGAGTAAAACTGACTAGAATATTTTTTGCCGATTTTTAAGTCATATGTGGCACCGTATGACCAAACCTAATAACTTGCTTACATCTCAAAGGTTTATACAGGGGCTTACCAAAGAGGCGTAGTACCTACCTTTAAAGGGGGATTCTATCTAACTTATCATTACCGTTTTAGTTAGTTCGTAATTCCATAATTTATTATAACACTAAAGACTTATATCTAACAGGTACTGGATCCTTCATTAAAACGAAATACAACTCCAAACTAAACTAAGTTCTGCTAATGCGGGAACCGGATTGGATTCTGATAACATAGGTAATCCTAATTAAACTAAACCTAACATAAGTTAAAACTAACCTGATTAGATAAGAACGATACTGTCTGTATCTGGATAAGTATTTATATTATTTTTAAATTTTCGATGCATACATAAATAAATAAATAAAACACATCGACGTAAGTTGGAAGACTGCCAACAGACGAATATCGGGAATGGATTAAAGTCGTCTGCGATCTGCGCCAGAGGTCTGCGCAAATGACAAGGACAGGTCTTTGACTCTTGGCGAGGAGCTGGAATACGTAACTCCATAGATATTTATTTGAAGGAATTTTGTCTTTAAACGACCATGATTGATTAAACCGACCTTGAAAGAGAATATGATTTTTTTAATATATGTAATAATGTGACAGACCAAACTCATCATTAGGGTCTGTGAAGACAGGTATGGTAGGTGTTCCTACTGATGTATTTACTATAATATATCGAAACTGTGTTGGTTGGATTAGCGCAGGTTTCGTGGTTACGCACGATTACGCAAATTAACTCACTACAGACACGGTCATAATCTGGATGGGTTTGACTTTGTCTCTGGCTTGACTGGTAGCAGCATTTATCTCGACTGTTTCCGTGCTTCGCTAAGCATAAGAAGTGAAGTGAAGTTGGGTGAAGTATTCCCAAACACAGTACAATGCCCTACGTGTCCAGTACAATAATGCATTCAGGGTGCTGATGGGGCTGCCTCGATACTGCAGCGCGTCAGGGATGTTTGCGGAGGCTCGCGTTGATTGTTTCTACGCAACCATGCGTAAACGTAGCGCGTCTCTGGTGCGGCGGGTGCGGGGCAGTGCCAACGCCATCCTGGCTATGTTCGCCAGCAGACTCGACTGTGCAACTGTGAACCACTGCTGCATGGTTCACGTTGCTAACAATAGTCGAGTCATGCTGGATAAATTTAATTTGATTAAATAAATAAATAATGTACCAGTTCACTGTTTATTACTAACACTAGACTGTAAGTCCTAATTTAAGTTACTAACAATATTGATCCAAAGTTGGTCGAGAAATAAATAATAATAATAATAATTTTGACTCGGTTCCCCATTCATGGTTAATGAGAGTTCTCGAGCTGTACAAGATTGATAGTACAGTTAGAGACTTCCTCGGTACATGTATGGGGCAATGGAGTACGATCCTTAGTCTCCATGGTCAGCGGCTGTCGAATGCGGAAGACCGGATTTGGATAAAGAGGGGTATATTCCAGGGCGATTGTCTGAGTCCACTTTGGTTTTGCCTGTCTCTGAATCCACTCAGCTTTTTGCTCGAGAAATCAGGGACGGGATTTCAGTTTCAGAGAGGGGGCTTACGCATGACCCACCTTTTGTACATGGATGATCTCAAGCTGTTCGCCCCAAATGCAACACGGTTGGAGGAGCTGTTGAGAATTACTTGCAATTTCAGCAGCTCCATCAACATGGAGCTAGGGGTGGATAAGTGTGCGATCCTTCATGTAGAGAGAGGTAGGGTGGTGCATTCGAATGGAGTCAATAGTGACTCCATGAACATTCGTACCCTCTCTGAGACTGAGACATACCGGTATCTGGGTATGTTGCAGAGCATTGGTGTGAACGAGATGGAGGTAAAACAGGCAGTATGTGACGTGTTTTGGGAGCGCCTGGCAAAAGTTTTCAATAGCTATTTGTCGGGCGTTAACAAGATACGTGCAATCAATGCTTGGGTCATCCCCGTTCTTCTGTACACCTTCGGCATACTCAGATGGACACAGACTGAATTGGATGCCCTGGATCGGAAAGTCCGCACTACTATGACACTCCACAGGATGCATCATCCGAGGTCGTCAGTGATGAGGCTGTATATTCCGCGGAAGAATGGCGGTCGTGGCCTTCTATGTGCAAAACAAATGCACAACCGTGAAATATGCAGCCTCCGAAGCTATTTCCTGGCGAAAATCGACAGTGATTTGCATAGAGTTGTCATAGTATGTGATAAAGGACTAACCCCTTTATCCATGGCCCAAGAGAACTGGCAAGCGCCGGCTGTACTTAGCACTACTGAGCGGGAAGCCATTTGGAAAGAGAAAGAGCTGCACGGAAGATTCTTTAAGGCTCTTTGCAGATCCTTCGTAGATCAGAAGGCTTCCGTGCACTGGCTGCGTTTCGGAGACCTCTTTTCAGAAACCGAGGGTTTTGTCTGTGCAATACAGGATCAGGTAATAAAGACGAACAACTACAGGAGGTTCATAATGAAAGACGGTACTTTGGACGTATGTCGGTTGTGCCGACAGCCAGGTGAAACCCTGCGCCATATAACCTCCGGTTGTTCGATTCTTTGTAATACTGAGTATCTGCACAGACATAACCAAGCAGCCAGGATCCTGCATCAAGAGATCGCTCTAAAATATGGCTTCGTAGCTCGCCGGTTGCCGTATTACAAGTACACGCCGGAGTCGGTTCTCGAAAACGACCGCGCCAAGCTCTACTGGGACCGAGACATCATCACGGACAGGTCTATTGATCATAATAGACCTGATATCGTGTTGATGGATCGGGCGCAGTCAAGGGTGTTTTTGGTGGATATCACTATTCCACACGATGAAAACCTCGTGCAAGCCGATGCCGACAAGAGGTTACGGTACCTTAACCTGGTGCACGAGGTTACGGATGTGTGGCAAGTGCAATCCACTGAAATCATTCCTGTAGTCCTGTCCGTTAATGGTTTGATCCCTGCTGACCTGGATCGTAACCTTAGACGGTTGGGACTTCGAGGCAGACCGATAATAGCGGCTATGCAAAAGGCAGTCCTCCTCGACAATGCCCGGATTGTCCGACGCTTTCTCTCCTCGTCGCACTGACCTCCAGCCGACTGTGCTTCTGCTGGAGTAGCTCCTGTCGCTTCGCCTAGCGCGAAGTGGTCAGAGTAGCCCAAATTTATATTTCTGCATAATAATAAGCCGTGGGTGCCGGTTGCTATAAATAAATAGCAGTGAAGCCTATAAGGCGGTTCGAATTGACACTAGGGTTGGTCCATAGCCTCAACCAATACTTCGTAGACTTGGCTCTTGTGTATGGAGTACGGCCTAATCTTCGCAACAAAGAATAGGAAAAGACCCGTGCCTAAGCAGTTGGGGACTAGGTATATGGTTTGTTAACGTATATGGAACTAAGTCAAGTTCGCTATATCGACGTCACGAGGCGAGGTCGTAATCTACCTATAAGTGCTCATAAATATTTCAGATTTCGTAGAACACCTACTTGGAAAGAAAAGGTCATTACGGAAGCGTTGACTTAGAAAATATGATACCGAAGCCCTATGGATTTCTTTATTTTGAATAAAAATCTAAAAAAATCTAGACGCAAATTCCAAATCTTGACAAATAATTTTCGTTAATTTATCCAATTTGCTAATTATTTAATGATTTTTTCCTAATTATGTCAATTTTTGAGTATTTATTCGATGTAAGGGATAACATTGTTGAATATTGGCGGCATCATTGCAAGGTGCCTTCAGTGGATGCAGCGATAAAGAGGGAAACAGTGCCATGTGTAAGACCTGTAAGTACAAAAACTGATCTATTGGCATTCTGCTCATTTCTACTACAATTACAACCAACTAAAAGTATCTAAGTACTTTATAAGTGGCCTTTTTGTATGATTCTAAATGAACCATCATGGTTGGAACGTTAATAACTTGGATGCATTTTATAAGAGACCTGTTACTCCAGGTATAGAAGATGACCTATTACTTTAAGAAATAAATCGTGCAAGTTATGAACTGCTTTGTGACCCAAGGGCTGACTCGGCGAGTTGCCACACTTGCTGTCACTTGAAAATAATTAAGTACGTTACATGATGAACAACTGAACATCCATGATGTCAATAAAAAGCAGTCCTTGTCATGGTTATTTGAAGTGATTTTAGCCCTATTCGCGGATCCAACTATATCTCTGTTAAGTGACAGTCTTCTTCTTATTGTATGGCACATTTAACCGTGATATCACAAGGGATAGACGGTAGTTGCCTGGTGTTGGACTTAGCATCACCCACGGTCTTAGATTTACACCTGCGGACGTGTGCAACGCGACCATTATACACACATCTAGTAATCAGATGTGCAGGTTTCCTCAAAATGTTTTCCGTCACCGTTAAAGCAATCGGTATGAAAATGAACGCACATTTCGAAAAACTCATTGGTGCACTGGCCAGGAATCGAACCTGAGACCTCTGGTTAGAAGGCCGAACCAGAGACTGCTATACATACACAAATATAAGTTTAAATACATACTATAGATATAAATTATAATACACCCAGACTGCTCATCACAGAAATGTTTGCCCTGGATCGAACCCACGACTCTCGGATCAGTAGTCAGGAGCACTAACCACTGAGCCACCGAGTCAGTCACAGTTTAACGTAAGAAGTTATTAATTGTTTCGTCTGAAGGATGGGTCGTTGAGTACGAAAATTGTGTGCGTGGACGACGATGGAAACCGAGTGCCGTGCCCGAGGGACGTCGACGCATGCGACGGTGACGAGGGTTACGGCGGCGGCGGCGCCAACATCTTCTCTTCTTTCCCGTGGCCCTTCAGCTCCGGAGATAATGTAAGTTGATTTAAAATTAACTCTATTGTACATTGTACCTAAGTATTAGCTGCGAGAAAAGTTTTAATAATGTGCAACTTACTGCGGGCTTGAATAGAGCAGGCAAAGGAACCGTATTTTATTTTTATTTATTTGGAATAACAACAGCCAACTTAAATTAATATCCACTAATTATTTTTTCAATAAATATGCAGACGTGAGGTGTCGAAGCTCAAAAATAATATAAGGAGAAGTATTTGTTTATTTGTTTGTTTGTTTGTTAACTCTTTATTGTACAATAAAATCACATAACAGAAATTTAAAGAATAATATAGGTGCAAAAAGTATTATATGATATCCGTAATAGACAGTTGTGAGAGTCTGTATTTCAGTTGCTGCTATAACAACAAATATTAAAAAAGCAGCCAAGTGCGAGTCGGACTCGCCCATGAAGGGTTCCGTAGCAGCAAGTAACATACTAAGAAGTCGTTCCAAAACCAAGGTAGGGTGAGGTAGAATTTAACTCGGAGAAATGAAAGAGACGTAGCTATTTTGAGAAAGAGAAAAAATATGATTTTGGAACGCTTGCGAGTGATTCCAGAGTGACAGGGTAACAAACGTCATCGAAAATAATTTAGAAAGGTTTCTAGCTGTTTTGGGTAGTATTCTGTCTTATTTAGGGCTTTAACACCTTCGCAGATACAAGCAATCGTATTTCAAAACAATTCCGAAGATAAAATGTTTGTATGTCTTAGTCTGTTTGACATTGACTACGAACTTCCCGCCGAATAAACTGTCAGGCGAATTTTAACGGTAATCAAACAGCGTTCAAAATCGCACTTGTCAGAGTGAAAATCGCATTCACGAAGGCGTTCCAAAATCCCGACGGAGAACTGTCAGGCTCAGAACAATAACTAAAGCATAGAAGGAACCTAATGACGTTTGAGCGTACACTTCCATAGACAACATAAAATTGATTGGTGCTGTGGTCTCTTCTTCATTTTATCGATATCGATAGATGCTGATTGTCTATGGCTGGTGTTTTTATTCGGCCAGATTCTTATTCAGGCTGGAATAATATTTACTGCATAAATAAACCGTACTGGTATATATAGGTTGACTTTAAATTAGTTCTTGATACGAAAGGCTATGCATGTGCTCATGATAATAAACAACTTTCCCTAAGGAACCCATAGTCAAATCGCAAAAAAAAATTTTGAAGTCTCCATACAAGTCGAGCAACTGTCCGGCCAAATTAATATGAAGAGGCCAAAATTTTTTTTGTGATTTGACTATGGGTTCCTTAGGGAAAGTTGTTTGTTATCATGAGCACATGCATAGCCTTTCGTATCAAGAACTAATTTAAAGTCACCCTATATACAGTTATTACGTAACGTACACCGCGCGTCGTGAGCACGCCGCGGGAACCAGTCGCGGGGCCTGCGGCCCCGCCGCGCCCACCGCCACCGCCGTCGTGATCCCGCGGCCGATCGGAATGCGTATACATACAGGTGTAACATTCAAGGTGTGCAATATTTACGGAGGTGACTAAGCTTCTCAAACTGATAACAAATCACTAAAAAAGTAGGCATCTTAAAAATAAAATTCAGAATAGGAAACTTTTTCTATCGACTTTCGATAATAATCCCCCAACGGCGCGGATGCGAAGATCGCGCGACTGCGCGGCCCATGCGCGCATCACAGAGCAGACACGTTCAGTATTCTCACGCCACAGAAAAGTTAAAATGATACAGAAAAAAATGGGTTAATTAATTCAATTTAATTTTAATCATAAATTTAATAAATTATTTGTAATAAATAAATGCTCATACATCTTCTCAATAAATATTGAACACCTTGAATGTTACAGCCTGTATATACGCAGAACTCTTATCAACCTCCGACTCGGAATGCGTATACATATATTATACGCAAGACAACCCTCTGAAATAACTTGTTTTGTTAAAAAACATTTTTAAAGTTTGATTATAAAAAACACACACTTCTACTTGCATGTTACATAGATTAACATCATATAAAATCATTCACTATACGAAAATAATTTAGCTACAATTGATAAAAAAGTTCAAATCACGAAATGCTCTATTTCACCCAACTTTACAAAACTGCGTATATCTCGGAAACTAAATGCCGACCACTGGACCCTTTTTGCTTGGTCGACCGCTTCATAAATAAGGGTATACTGAAAATTTGCCCCTCCCTGAACGAAATCCTGGATCCGCGCTTGAGCTCAGTCGGTCTGTCCGTCTATCTGTAGGTACGTCCGACCATCGTCCGTCTATCACAGACAGTCACAGCGTAATAATTATTCGAATATACTTAGATTTTGGTTCTCCAATAATTAAAAAATGAAATTTTAGGGATGCCTGCCATACATGTAAATGGGATATTTTTTTTTTCAGTGGGGTACACTGAAAAAAAAATGTCAATCCTATTTACATGTATAGCAGGCATCCCTAAAATTTCATTTCGTGTGGGTATATTTTTACCAGGTGCACTGTTTCAAAAATGTGGGACCTTAAAGTAATTTAAAATGTTTTTGCTTTATATAAATTTTATTTAGTAGATACTTATGCAGTAAATATCTATTGAGCAGTATATGAAAAATAAAAGGGGACTATATTTGGTGTCCTCAGCGAAATTTATAAAGGTTACATATAAAAACTCTATAGGTACATACTAAATAGTAGATTTTTCGCAATTTTTATTTTATTTTCGTAAGTATTTCATGTAGATTTGCAAACCATGCACCAGCCGTCCTGATGCATACGGAATATATCGACATAAATATTAGTACCCCTCATAAGCTAAATGAAATATCAGACAAAACCCAAATTTTTTAAGCAGGTATTTAAGTCTGCGTGCTTCTTACATACTTATAAAGAAGCTAAAACATTACGATTCTTAATTAGATCTAGTAGGTATTATAGTTAATAGCTGCCCAAGATGTCTCGCAGTGCAGCCATTTTAGAGTTTAAATGATAAAAATAAAACAACAGTATCATGCATTCAAGATAATTATTACAAATTATTAACATAATTATAGTATGTATGTGTGGACTGAGGAGCCACATCAGATTATGAAAGGAAACTTATACCAAGATTTAGTAGTAAATCAAATAATTTTGTAGGACGAATTCTGGAAGCTGTAGTGCAATACAGGGTGTAAGGGACCCTGTATTATCAAAAGTTATTTTAGTTTAAATGTGGCTCCTCAAACTAAACGTTTGAAATGAGGAGCCACCTAGAACTCGGAAAGTTACTGGTGTATATGTATATAAAAAAAGTATAATTTAGTAGTAGTTATATACTGATTATAACAAAAAAATATATAGTATTGTTATCTTGTTATAGTAATGGTTTGTAAGTAGTAGTTTAGTTATGTCACAAATTCTTCTTTGTAAAGACGTGCTTTCTTTGCTTATTCTCCTTTCTATTGATCAAAAGGTTGGCTGGAAGAGATCCCTTTATGGGATAAGTCCGCCTTTATACATGTTTTGTTACTTATGTTTATGTATTTTTGTCATATTAGTGCAATAAAGAGTTTACAAACAAACAAACAAAAAATTAGGCCTAGTGGTAAAGGCACATTGATTTAACTCAATTAGAGCAACATATCGAAAGGCTTAAAAAAGTTGTAAAGCGACGGTTGTTAAAGATAAGTTCTTTACGAAAAGAAACGAAACGTTTCAAGACAAAAAATACTGATTTGAACACTCGGTTCATGAATTTACTAAAAAATGAAAGAATTGAAATGGAAAATTTACTGTAACTAGATGCTATGAAGAATAATCCGGTAATAGAGAGATAATTATTAAATTTGTCAAAAGAAATGGATGACAACACACGTGAATTAACTTTAGAACTCAATAAACCTAATAAAAAGGCAAAACAGAACGTTTGAACCTAGAACTCGGAAAGTTACTGATCTATATTTTCGAAAATAATGTATGATTTTTTTAGTAGTAACGTATTAGTTTTTACAAAAAATAGGCCTTTACTGCTAGGCCTAAATTTTTTGTAATAACCAGTATATAACTACTACTACATCATATATTTTTTTCAAAATATACACCTGTACCTAATTTTCCGAATTCTAGTATTATAAAATCTGTGGTAGAGTCTAACAAATGAAAGCGTAACCTGAGAAAGCGCGGCAAATAAAAAAAAAATCATGTGGTATCACCAACCTATAGCAGGAAATATATATTTAATACTTGTGTGATAAATCTTTATTAAAATATATTTATACTATTTGAAATTACAATTTACAATCTATAGGTTGGTGATATCACATGAAGATTTTTTGAATTTGCCGTGCTTTCTCAGGTTACGCTTTCATTTGTAAGACTCATTCTCTTTCATTTGTAGCTCTTCAATTCAAACGCTTGGTTTGAGGAGCCACCTTTAAACTGAAATAACTTTTGATATACAGGAGGTTAAAAAAAGTGCGTTTGAGATTTTAAGGGTTTACTCAGAATCAATTATAGAATACAGGAAATATATAAAAAAATCCGATGTACAACTTTGTTTTTCAGTTTCCTTTACATATTCTTGATTCACTAGTGTGGGATAAATGTATGATTTAGTAGAAGTTATATACTGGGTATTGCAAAAAAATTAAGCCTAGCAGTAAAGGCCTATTTTTTGGCAATAACCAGTACGTAACTAATAAAAAATCCATACATATTCTTGATTCACTAGTATGGGAAACTGAAAAAATAGTTGTAGATCGGATTTATTTTTATTTTTCCAGTATTCTACACTTCATTCTCAGTAACCCCTTAAAATATCAAACGCACTTTTTTTAACACCTTGTTTAACACCACTTCAAATTCCAGACTTCGTCCTTCAAAGTTATTTGATTTACTACTAAATCTTGGTATAATTTTCCTTTCATAATCTGATGTGGCTCCTCAATCCACACATCATCACAACTATTGATGATATGTATTACTCATACATTATTAAATTTATTTGATTACTGCCCATTAAAAAGTAGTTTTATTTAAAAAGTTCCTTATTTTTTCAGTAGGACCAAAAATATTTTGTGTAATGTAAATAATTCTTAATTTAAAATATTCTTCTGCATTTATTTTAATTAATAAAATTCTGTGGTCATTTAAAAAATCATTTTCTAAGAAATGTTACTTGATTTTTTTGTAGTAACGTATTAGTTATTACAAAGAATAGGCCTTTACTGCTTGGCCTATTTTTTTTTGTCATAACCAGTATATAACTACTACTAAATCATACAATAATATACACTAGTAACTTTCCGAATTCTATGTGGCTCCTCAATTCAAACGTTTGGTTTGAGGAGCCACCTTTAAACTGAAATTCTTCTGATATATAGGAGGTTAAAAAAGTCATTTTAAGGAGTTACTCAGTATCAAGTAAAGAATACAGGAAAAATATCCGATCTACAACTTTTTTTGCAGTTTTCCATACATATTCTTGATTCACTAGTATGGGAAACTGAAAAAAAAGTTGTAGATCGGTTTTTTTCCTTTATCCTATACTTGATTCTGAGTAACACCTTAAAATCTCAAACGCACTTTTTTACAAATTCCACACTTCGTCCTTCAAATTTATTTGATTTACTACTAAATCTTGGTATAATTTTCCTTTCATAATCTGATGTGGCTCCTCAATTCACACATCATCACAATTATTGATGATGTGTATTATTCATACATTATTAAACTTATTTGATCACTGCCCCTTAAAAAGTATAGTTTTATTTAAAAATGTCCTTATTTTTTCATTAGGAACAGAAATATTTTGTGTAATGTAATGAATTCTTAATTTAAAATATTCTTTTGCAATTATTTTAATTAATAACGTTCTGTGGTCATTTAAAAAATCATTTTCTAAGGAATGTTCCTTTAAATCATGAAAAATGGAACTTGGAAGCAGCATTTCCGACACTTTATTTAACATGGTCAGAAGATATTTGGGTAGACCAATACATTTGGAGCCCACGCGATTCTGGTACTCCCTCAATATTTTTTCTGCTGTTGAGCAAACTTTAGTTACTGAATAAGAGGGGTAGAGTAATCCTCCTCTGTTTTTGTAGAAAATTAAGGAAATCGTTTTATCATTTCCTGCACTTTGCAAACTTTGAATGCATTCTTCACAATTTAAATGTTTTTTCAATTTGCATACGACGAAACCTGCAATGTAGTTTACGACATGATGGACGTATTCGGTCAAAGTTGGATAAATATAATCGTGATCAGAAATCTCCAGGTTCGTCGTGAAAGTCATGTTATCCTCGGGGATTTCAACGAGTCGGCTATAACCTGTTGTTGAATTTATTGCATTGAGAATCGTTATTGATTCTAATGGAACACAATTCCCAGTAGCACCATCTTTAAATTGTGCGTGCACCAACAATCTCTTATAAGCCGCGCGGAACATACGTGCTGATGGGTTGTTATTGAAACCGCATTTTGCCCTAATAGCTCCGAAAAATAATTCTATGTGATCTTGGCTGAGTTTGTAAGTACATAGGTAATTCAGTGCGCTGTTGCCCTGAGCAATCAATTTTTCATATATAGCAATCAGTGATTTCATGCAAACAATAAATCCATGGAAACCAGTCGATCTATTTGAATGAATTACTAAAGTGCCGTCAGGGAATTTTAAATTTTTGATATAGATTTCAGCGCCTTCAAAAAAAATTTTTGTTTCATCCACGTTAAATTTGGTCAGCGCCCGTTTCCATCCTTTGGCTCTAATGTTTCTGCTGTTCATTACATCAAACAGATTGTTAAAATTTCTTATGAACTGGATGGTACCATCACAATCTGCAAATTCAGGAATCCCAATGTCTCTACAAAATTCTAGTGCATCTGCAACACTTGCACTTAAAAGTTGCGTCGCTAACCGCACCTTCATTTTCTGTTTTACGTAGTCGATGTGTTCTTTTTTGATTCTTGTCCCTAAATGTAATCCTTCGTTGTTTTGAATTTCATGTAATAGTTCGATGTAATGCCATGATATTTTATTGCCTTGGTGATCTATGAGAAGTTTTTTGTCCCCAAATGTATTTCTTATTAACTTTATGTTGTGACACGGGTCAGGCCACAAACATACTTCGTGATCATTTTGAGTGAAAGAATGATTTAATGAATCACATCCCAAATGACTAGACATAGCTTTGTTAGTGGTAGCTCCGTCGAAAGTAAGTGTTACCACATTCGCTCCAGTTTCAGCTAATAATGACAAACACTGCTGCACTAGCATTGCTTTCTGTTGCGCAGTAATGGAGTCGATTAAAAAGTATCCAACAGGGATTTTCCATGTGTCATTGATGGCTGTTACAACAAACACCAAAGCTTCTTTTGCTAATGGTACGTCATGGGAATCTAGATACCGATATTAACAAACCCGAAATAATTGGTTCCATCCCACTCAACCAGCTTTCGCAAAGCCATTTCATCTAGCGACAATGCACAATATAAAGGTTTTCCATTTTTCATTTTCACAATTTCTTTGATTGCGGCAAGGGCTTCGGTTGTAAATCCTGGATTGCAGTCGATGCTCTGGTACCATTTGTAAATAGTTTTTGGATGAGGTAAAACATCCCTCAACTCGCCACGCAAGAAAGCGTAAGCACGTGGTGATAAATAATTCAATGTGACAGCAAATTTCTTGAGTCCTAAAGTGAATTCACGTGTGTTGTCACCCATTTCTTTTAACAAATATCTCTCTATTACCGGATTATTCTTCACAGCATCTAGTAACAGTAAATTTTCTGTTTCAATTCTTTCATTGTTTAGTAAATTCATTAACTGAGTGTTCAAATCAGCATTTTTTTTCTTCAAACGTTTAGTTTTCTGTCGTAAAGAATTTATCTTTAACAATCGTCGCTTTGCAACTTTTTGAAGCCTTTCGATATGTTGCTCTAATTGAGATACCCGATGAGTTAAATTAATTTGTTGAACTGATGGCACAATTATTGCACTAGATGCCTCAAAACTACTAGATGTTGTCCGCACTACATCCTGAAAAAAAAAAAAACATCTATGACCATCGGAAACACAGAGGTGACGACGAAAAATAAAACGGTAAAAGAAATGGTTGAATTGTTTTTAAGGGTTAAATACTATATATACACTCGCCTTCAAAAAAAATCGCACGTCCGTAAAAATAGGCTTCAAGCACTGTTAATCCTTAAGACAAGCAGTTATTCGTAGCAATATTGGTATCATTTGAGAGCCCTATAAAAACTCTTTAAAAAAATATCCATTTCATTTGATTAAAGAAAAAGCTTGACACTTTAAGTCACTGTGAATGACAATGGAACTGATTCTCCTCTTCAAATTTTGTTTGTATTGTTTTGTTTTTTGGGTATAAAAGGGTCGATACAGCTTATCGGGGGATAAATTTGCTACCAACAGTCGAAGAAGACACAGAAGAATATCTTTCATCAGAAAAACGTCCTTGAAGATGGACACTACTGCTGCTGAAGCCGCCCAAGTTATCGCACTACTGCAATCAGGACTACGTCAGTGTGATGTTGCTCGGCAATTGCACTTGAGTCGCTTTTCTGTTCGAAGAGTGTACCAGCGGTTCCTGCAGACCGGTGGCTTTGTCCGAAGGCGTGGGTCTGGTAGAAATCGCTGCACTTCTGCGAGAGATGACCGATTCGTCGTATCGAAGTCTTTGAGAAATCGGTTCTCTAATGCTGTTGAGTTGCAACAGCAGCTTCAAGCAGTTCGTAGAAGGGCCGTGAGTGTCTCTACAGTTAGAAGAAGACTAAAGGAGAGAAATATTGTGGCTAGAAGACCTGCCACGGGTCCAAAATTAACCGCAGCGCTTCGGCGAGCACGCCTGCAATTTGCTCGCGCCCACGTCAATTGGACCCTGGACCAATGGAGAGCTGTTCTCTTCTCAGACGAAACGAGAGTGTGCCTTTTCTGCAACGATAGACGCAAAAGAGTATACAGAAGACAATGGGAACGTTTTGCCCAAGCCTGCATCCAAGAGACGGTAGAATACGGGGGCGGTTCCTGCATGTTCTGGGGCGGCATATCTGCCGACGGCAAAACTGAACTTTCTTGCGTCTCTCGGACCGGCGGTGCTCGCGGGCAAGGGTCGATGACTGCTCACCGGTACATCACAGAGATCCTGGAAGAACATGTGGTCCCCTATGCTGGATTTATTGGCGACGGGTTCACATTAATGCACGATAACGCTCGCGCGCACACTGCTGGAATTGTGCAGGGCTACCTTCAAGAGGTTGGGATCCCTGTCATGCAGTGGCCAGCGAGAAGTCCAGATCTGAACCCGATAGAGCACCTCTGGGACCAGCTGAAACGCAAGGTTAGATCCCGTGATCCCGCTCCCGCGACTCTTCAGGAGCTCCAAGACGCCGTTATTGAGGAATGGGACAGAATCCCTCAAGAAGAGGTCCTAAAGTTGGTGCGATCCATGAGGGAGCGCATGGAAGACGTCATTAGGGCTAGGGGGGGGTAACACTAGGTTTTAGGTTAGTTTTAAGCAACTTTGTTTTGAAAAATTAATCAGATTTCATTTGGGTTTTTTAATGATTTTTATTGTTTTGTAAATTTTTCTCAGTTCCAATAAAAAACATTGAATGAATTATTGTTTTTGCATTCTCTGTTTCCTTACCTTTCAAATGATACCGAACATTACCAATATTTCATAATACAAATACGATTGAAAGATGTTTAAAAGGTGCGATTTTTTTGAAGTCTAGTGTAGGTAGTCTCAGGGGCGGATGATATTGGACTGCCAGCTCAAAGGCGGACCAGACACTATCAGTAATAATGACAGTATTTTTTCATCAATATTACTGTCATTGCTTCGGTAGGAATGACATTCCAAATCTCCCCTCACACTGTCAGTATTTTTATCAGTATTGTGTCATTACTGCACTGTTTGTGATCGACGATGGACGCATTGAAAAACAAAGCTTGTGTGTTATCTAACTGACTCGGTGGCTCACTGGTGAGTGACTACTGAACCGAGGACTGTGGGTTCGATTCCCATTCAGGGCAAACATATCTGTGATGAGCAGATGTGTTTGCTCTGTAGTATATCTAAAAAGATACTCGTACTCAGGATTTTTTCAATACTTATTTTTTATATAATATATCATACTTATTTGATTCTGAGTAACCTCTCAAAAACTCAAACGTACACTTATAAGTATACACTTTTAACATCTTGTATAGCCATAAAATCATATTATGCGCCTATTTTGTAAAAAAAAAAATTTTTTATAGATTTCTTAGATTTGTGAGCATATTTTACGTCAAAATTTCCATTGTAAATACTTGAAGCAACTTTGTACTTCTGTTACGGACACTGTACTAGGCTCATACAGAACCTATATTTTTTCTGAATCTACAATCGCATTTTTCAAAATGCACATCAATTAAAAAATTGAAGTAAAAAGGTAAAAGGCTCCGGCGCAACAAAGTCGTTCATACTCGACGGCCGCTCCGTGAATACTGACGGGCGGAATGATGCGCGCTCCATACACTATCAATATACTGTCATTACTACGGTACTGACGCTTTTTTCGAATAACATCATTACTTACCGTCATTCCATCATTTCAATCACTACACTGTCAGTATAATGTCAGTATACTATCATTACTTGAAAATACTGTCATTATTACTGACAGTGTCTGATCCGCTAAAGCGGTTGCGTCTTCGAGATATAGCCCACGAAAGCAGCGAAAAATGATAATGGAAATGGTTAAGGGTTGGAAACTTAATTATTTAATTTCAATAACGATTACTTAAATCTTTATATTTTAATGTATTTAATTATAATCTGTATAATTTAATTTATTTTAATTTATTACTAACAAATTTGACATCAGTAAAAAATATAAAATGCCTAATTGCGCCATATCAAATTGTGAAACTCTACTGGTTAACAACCCATTACGTCCCAACTGCAGGGGCACGTGCAGCTCTTCCCATAACTCGGGAAGGTTAGGCCATACTTTACACTCAGGGGCCAAGTCCAGATTGGTGGAGGTTGTGGGGCTAGTCGCCAACCTCACTTATGGTGAGTTTGAGTTATATATTTTTTTTCTAATAAATGAATAAACATTGCGGCTTTTGGCTGATGCCTTAAAATATAGTGCTTATCTAGGACATAATGAAATCTATTACAAAAGTTTTTTCCAAGTTCGCTTAAATCTTGTGGTACCTAGGCTAACAGAAATCTATGGTATATCAGAAGGATGCTACGCTATCTCTGTAGCTGAAACATGATGGTCTGCCAGCTGTCAGTGGTCGCGTTTCAGACAAATTGTACTTATGCCGTCCCGTTTCAGAATATTTACTTGTACTTATACATGATATATCTCCAGTGTATTTGGTGATTTGAATTTTATTTTATACCAATGCAATTTCCTAATATACATGAGTAATTAAATAGGTTAGCATTAATTCCATGCATCAGTAAAATGTTTAAAATCTTACCATCTCTTTACGAAGATTTAACGAGGGGACAGCATTGATTTTAGTCTCCGCCATTTGTGATCAATGTTAATGAAACAGTCATCACTAAAATGTCTAGAGCAGATACGGTGCTGTTTTTTCCACTGCCAGTTGGTACGGGCAATAGCATCGATCCATTTTTGCCTCATGTTATCTTCTGTGGGGAATCTGCAATGATACAGTGATATGAAAACCAGATAGTGTCCTGGAAGGAAGCACTTGCCAGTGTATAGAAATCGAGGATAGACCGAATATTGAATACATTAATTGAGTAGCTTAGGCAAAATCATAACAATATACCATCAAATACTAAACGTCGATCGATGACATCGATAAATTATGCAGCACAGCACTAGTAGGCATAACTTCATAATTATGCAAAATAGAAATAATTCAATCGAATCGCCTAGAATCTTGATTTTTAAATGACTGCCGACCTAATAATTCAAACGACATTTTTGCACATTCTTTAAAGATTATGATCAAAAAGATTTGTATAACTGTCTACTTACCGATGGAAGCTGATCACTTCCGAATCGTTTTCTTTCCTAGAAGAATGAGATTTACATCCCACAATAATGCACGACATTATTATTTGGAGGAGGAGCTTTGATTTCTACACAATAATCAGCAATAACACCAATTTATTATCAAAAAGATTAACAAAACAAAAATCCAGACAGGCACGCACCGCGCAGAAGTATTATTTGACCAAAATATATGGACGTGCGGGTAAAAAGGTAACATTGGCATTCGAGCGACTTTCTAATTTAGCATCGTAAAGGTAGCCAAGGTATCCATTTTGACGTTTCTACCGTGTACGAAAGCCGTTTCTAGCAATATATATTTGTCTCTTTTTGTTCCTTATATCGGCCCATTAGAAAAACTAGAGCGAATATATGACAGTAATTTGAACTCCTTCTATGCTTTAGTTATTGTTCTGAGCTGTCAGGCGATCATTCGGTTACCCTCGGTTTCACTCGGCTCGGTTTTGGAACGATTTAGGGTAAAATTCGCATCACTCCGAGTGACATCTTTGGTATTGGAACGCAACAAACATTTTATCTTCGGAATTGTTTTGAAATACGATTGCTTGTATCTGCTAAGGTGTTAAAGTCATAAATAAGACAGAACTCTACCCAAAAAAGCTAGAAACCTTTCTGAATTTTTTTCGATGACGTTTGTTACCCTGTCACTCTGGAATCACTCGCAAGCGTTCCAAAATCATATTTTTTTCTCTTTCTCAAAATAGCTACGTCTCTTTCATTTCTCCGAGTTAAATTCTACCTCACCCTACCTTGGTTTTGGAACGACTTCTTAATATAAAAGTTCTTTCAGTTCGTCGTTGTAACTGTAACTTGAATGAAGGGTAAATTGCGGTTTACGATTTATGACGTATTAAAAAAACAACTACTTACTAGATCTCGTTCAAACTAATTTTCGGTGGAAGTTTGCATGGTAATGTACATCATATATGTATATTATATATATTTTTTAGTTTTATCATTCTCTTATTTTAGAAGTTACAGGGGGGGGGGACACACATTTTACCACTTAGGAAGTGTCTCTCGCGCAAACTATTCAGTTTAGAAAAAATGATATTAGACACCTCAAAATAATTTTTGAAGACCTATCCATAGATACCCCACACTTTGGGTTTGATGAAAAAAAAATTTTGAGTTTCAGTTCTAAGTATGGGGAACCCCCAAAATTTATTGTTTTTTTTTTCTATTTGTGTGAAAATCTTAATGCGGTTCACAGAATACATTTACTTACCAAGTTTCAACAGTATAGTTCTTATAGTTTCGGGAAAAAGTGGCTGTGACATACGGACGGACAGACAGACAGACATGACGAATCCATTTTTTGCCATTTGGCTACGGAACCCTAACAATTGAAAATTAAAGAGTGCTACTCTACTGGAAACGTGTTTTTTCTGGTATTTTTTGTTGTATCTTAAAATGGCAACAGGAGATGCTTGAAATGCTCTCCGAGTTTGTAATGCTACTTATACAAGGTGTTAAAAAGTGCGTTTGAGATTTTAAGGGGTTACTCAAAATCAAGTATAGAATTCAGGGAAAATATTGAAAAATCCGATCTACAACTTTTTCTTTCATACAAATTCTTCACTATTCAGATTTAGTATGAAAATCTAAAAAACAATTGAGGGGATTTTTTCTATATTTTTCCTGTATTCTATCAGAGAAACGGAGGACTTGTCTCTGATTCTATACTTTATTTTG
The DNA here is from genome assembly GCA_958295455.1 of Coleophora deauratella. Lineage (NCBI taxonomy): Eukaryota > Metazoa > Arthropoda > Insecta > Lepidoptera > Coleophoridae > Coleophora > Coleophora deauratella. Next base: position 4,837,837 of record OY282406.1, read on the forward strand.
AGTAAATTTCAAACGCATTGTTTTTAACATTCTGTATAGAGGTGGAACTTCATTGTGCGCCTGTGTACAAAAAAAGCGGCCAAGTGCGAGTCGGACTCGCCCATGAAGGGTTCCGTAACAGCAAGTAACATAATATAAAAGTTCTTGTAGTTCGTTGTAGGTAAATTGCGGTTTACGATTTATGACGTATTAAAAAAAAACTACTTACTAGATCTCGTTCAAACCAATTTTCGGTGGAAGTTTGCATGGTAATGTACATCATATATTTTTTTAAGTTTTATAATTCTCTTATTTTAGACGTTACACACACATTTTACAACTTTGAAAGTGTCTCTCGCGCAAACTATTCAGTTTAGAAAAAAATAATATTAGAAACCTCAATATCATTTTTGAAGACCTATCCAAAGATTTCCCCACACGTATGGGTTTGATAAAAAAAAAATTTGAGTTTCAGTTTAAGTTTAAGTATGGGGAACCCCCAAAATTTATTGTTTTTTTTTCTATTTTTGTGTGAAAATCTTAATGCGGTTCACAGAATACATCTACTTACCAAGTTTCAACAGTATAGTTCTTATAGTTTCGGAAAAAAGTGGCTGTGACATACGGACGGACAGACAGACAGACAGACAGACATGACGAATCCATAAGGGTTCCGTTTTTTTGCCATTTGGCTACGGAACCCTAAAAATGGTATTTTATCCAGTATAGTATACATCTATGTTCCCATACATCTTTCAGCTTTATCAATAACAGTAAAAAACGTTACGAAATTATATGTGTTCTGAGTTCTCACTTTTATTTATTTCTTTATTGAAATTAGAAAATTAAATAATCTTTTTAAGTAGGTACAAAAATCAGGGAACGTGTTAGAAAATAAATTAATAATGAAATGGATGCTATTGACGTCACATAAGACGTCAAGCATGACGTCATAAATATTTATATAGTCATACGAGTTCTAAATAAACTAAAAAGTCATATTTTTACACACTTATGATTTTATTATGAAACAATTATTTATTTAAGTGTTTAAATTTTTTATCACAGTAATTTATTTCGCGAATCTTGTGAAAAATATAATTAAAGGGACTAATGTCAATACGCCTGTTTCCTGCCACCACGCCCTCTGGCGGCTACTTGAATGAACTAAAATTGTCTTGTGGTGTGGTGCAAGAGGTGTGCGTATTCTCGGCAATTTTATTGCCTAAATTCCCTTTATTTAGTTCCAGTTTGTGAAATAAAATAATAAACAGTAAGTATTTTATCCTGTTGGATTCGCTTGTTACCCGTTTTGAGGTAGAAAACACTTTCCTATTGAAATCTGTTTAGGTTATTGTGAGTCGCATCTTGCCGGGGAATAATCGACGTCACCCGTATAATTATTGCAATATTTCGTAAGACCGTGATTATTACGGTAGAATATGTGAATATATCGAGTAGCTACAGTTCATTATAGCATTAGAAAGTGTTTATAATATGTAATCAAATGAAATTATGTGAAACGTCATAGGGCACCCCGCACCGCGATAGCCTCGTGATTTCTATTGATAACGCATTTCGACCCACCTCCCGAAGTTCAAGTTTACGGCCGAGCTAAATTGGGAGCCTATAAAATGCACTCGATATTTTCATTTGGTGCTCACAAGCAGTTAGAGCCATGACTGTAAGAGTTGTCGCATGTTATGTAATACCGTTAGCAAGGAGTGTGCAAATAGTTAGCGGGTCGGCCGTGACACAGCTGGCACCGGCAGCGCCGTCCCGCTGCTGAAATAATGCTAAATGTCCCTTCTTCATCAGTTTACTGTAATATCCCCCCTTTCTAGCAACAAAGAGCAAAATGAGCTTGCTCACACAGGAAGTTAAACAATGATGTCTAAATATACCTTAAAACGCCATTGACTAATTATAGAAATAAATACATGTGTTGTTTCAACACAATAAAATCAACAATCAAGATCTATGTATGATAGCAATGTATAAGATTGGTTACATAACATAATGATTTATTAGTTTTCTATTAGTAGGATCGTTGAAAGTAAACAATAAAACAATATAAATATGCCAAGTAAAGCTTGTGCTACAAAATTGTAGGTACCTTATGAAATAATTTACTCATAATCTTTTATCTCTCATTTACAATCTTTGTAATTTCTACTTAAGCCTTACAATAAGGCTGTCTCTAAGGATATTGAAGCAATGACTTTGTGTTTCATCTTGGAATTTTATTCAGGACATGGCCACTCCCTACTACGCGGATCTTGGAAAGAAGGCCAATGATGTTTTCTCCAAAGGCTACCACTTTGGAGTTTTCAAACTAGACTTAAAGACCAAGAGCGAGTCTGGAGTTCAGTTTACCAGTGGAATTGTCTCAAACCAAGAGAGTGGGAAGGTATATAACTAGACTAATTTTCATTGTCATTTATTAATGTTCTTAGAGGAAATTATGTCAAAATCTGGTATTAGTAGTAAAGTAATATTAGACAAAGTCATTTGTGATTTTAAGTCTGTTAGGATATTGAAATACCCTTGACATAAGTTTTTATTCCAAATGAGAAATTTTAATTTGTTCCAGTTTCTTATTTTGGGCACAACAAAAACTAAGCAAATTCATCTTTTCAGGTTTTCGGTAGCCTATCGTCCAAATACTCAATCGCTGACTACGGGCTGTCCTTCACAGAGAAATGGAACACAGACAACACCCTTGCCACAGATATCACCATCCAGGACAAGATTGCAGCTGGTTTGAAGATCACATTGGAGGGCACATTTGCTCCACAGACTGGGTATAGATGAATATGCTGCTCTGAAAGCTTAAATATATTTGAAAGAATTTGGCAATTGTATTGCTGAACTTCTACTTTAAACCTATAGTTATACACAATTTAATTTACAATTGCGTGTTCCAAAATAAAACCTGTGACATATTAAACTCACAAGGAATTAATTTGTTTTAGGAGCAAGACCGGCAAGCTGAAGACGTCCTTCTCCAATGAGAGGGTGGCATTGAACACAAACATGGACCTGGACATGGCCGGGCCCATCGTGGATGTGGCGGCCGTGCTCGGCCACCAGGGCTGGTTCGCGGGGGTGCACTCACAGTTTGACTCACAGAAGGCCAAGCTAACTAAAAACAATTTTGGCCTCGGATACCAGACTAAGGACTTTGCCCTCCACACCAATGTGTAAGTTTTACAGTTTTAGTTTATTCATATTTTCTTAACAGAAAAAAGTAACAACTACCAATATGAAATTGTTGGAAAAGTCTAGCTAAAGTATGTCCAACTGTTACTACTGCTATTACTATGACTAAAGTGTACAATATTCTTCAAAAGAATTAAATTATACAATAGGTTTTTTGACAAAATTACTATAAAGTTGATTGCTCTTTATAAGAGGTACATAGTCTCTTTTGATATAAAAGGTTTATAATAACATAAAGCACCAAAACTGTATTGTTTCAATGTTCTTAAGATGTAAGAGATAAAGTAGAATAAAGTGGTTGACACTAGATATTGATTTACTGCAATAGGTCATGTGATGCTATTGTGCCACTTACAGTTCACTGTAATAATGTGAACCACTTCTGTCTGGTGTGGTTGGCATTGACCTTAATGTGCTACTTGATACTAATGGTACTGTAGTTCTTCCTTTCAGTGAACATGTTGATTATGCACCCTAGTGCCCTCTAATATAAATGTTTTCTAAGGATTCTTGCTTTTACGCATTAAAATGCATTTGTTGTTTAGGTCTTAAGATGCATTTAAATGAGACCCAATGGAAGAAAAAGATTACTACTTGGTCCAAAAATTTTCCTTGCATCCACTTATTTACAATGTCTGACATAACTTGTTACCCACAGTGACAACGGCAAGGAGTTCGGCGGCTCCATCTACCAGAAAGTGAAGGATAACCTCGAATGCGGCATCAGCATGAAGTGGGCGGCCGGCTCGTCGGACACGTTGTTCGGCGTCGGCTTCGCGTACTCGCTCGACAACGACGCTTCCCTGCACGCCAAGCTCAACAACAAGGCCCTCATCGGCCTCGGATACAGACAGGTGTTGCGCCCAGGTGAGAGCTGGTTTTTAACCTATATGAGCATTGAGAAAGCCACTCAATCCGGATTGCATTGGTTCAGCTCTGGATTATTGGTAAAGAAGATAAAACTTATTGAGGGCTTTTCATTCAATTACTGTGCATCCTGCAGTACTTTAAATTGAACTTTTTTAATAGAAGTTCTGGCAGATTTTATGTATATTAGTAATCAGATTAGGTAGATTTGAAAAATTTATCAGATAGTAGTTTTACTAAAAATGAGAGTAGCGTTTGCTCAGTTTGTTTCATACAATATATAATAACTCTAGAAGTTAGTTTTTGATGTACAGGCTTCATATACAGGGCGCGGTTTTATGCTAACAGTTATTCAACTATGTGGGTTGGATTACTTTTTATAGGCCATTGTTAGCATGGCAAAGTATTCCTGCAACATTCTGTCATGCATGATTTATCTTTTATCTGTAAAGTCGTAATGCTTCTGAGACAACTATTAGTCTTGTGTTTGAAATGCTTGTTTTGCTGATAATTTTCAAATACAGAGGAAGTGGTTTATTGTTTTACTAACAATATTTTTTTTATGACACTGAAGATATAAGAAAGAATCAAATAGCTGTCATTATAATATGACAATAAATGATTGCCTTTTGATGTGGCATATTGCCGTGACGAGGCCGGTCATCATTGTCGTGTTCTTCAGTTTACAATTTACATTACTGGTATCCTACAGATTTGTAGATTCATGTTAATGTTAAAAATTATATATTGATCCAACCACAATAATCCAGCTACAATTAAAAAAATAAAAATTTTCCATACAGTTTGAAACCCACTTTAATTGGATAAAGATTATCGAAATTTTTTGGTAAAATATCTTGCATGTTACAAAAACATCCTATTTTATTATCATCTCCGAGAGCAACGAAATAAAACTTCGTGTTAACTTATAAGTTTAGAAATCGAGTAACACATGAGAGGAATGTCATCTAAGTAATCGTATTCGTTGCGGCAGGTGTGACGCTGACGCTGTCGGCGGCTATCGACGGGCAGAACTTCAACGCGGGCGGCCACAAGGTGGGGCTGGCGCTCGAACTGGAGCCCTAGGCGGCGCGCCTCGTAGATGTATACTACACGCTACAGCGTTATATTATAGACACGACGTTGTTCCCACTTCGATCAGTATCGTCAGATGTTCTCTATTGCCCTCCTTAGTGCGTTAAACGCGACCCTCACTCACACCGGCCGCCGTCGCGAGCCGACGGCGGCGCTTCTGTCGTTAGCGTTCCTTTACATGTGTATTTTTAAGCACGCGGCGTTTCAAGCATCCCCATTTGTTGCTATATAATTTTTAATTGAATTTAAAGAAGTCCATCAGTCGATATTGTCTTGTAAATAGCACCTCTGGTGTGTTACCCTATTGATTGATTAATAATAAAAATGAATAGTCTGTTGGAATCAGTACTTAGTTGTTTTATTAGATATCACGTGCCCATTTCCGATCCTACCCATCCCGCACGCTCGCCTCGTCATATTGTTATTGTCCAGTGATTGGTCAATGAACCAGTATATAGAAGAGTAGTTTTTTATTTGTAACGTGTTTGTATTATTTTATTTTTTGAGTTACTAAGATTTTAAATAAAGTATATTTTGAATTATTTTATATTTATTTTTTGTGAGAGTAGTTTTTGTTGCCTCAGTATTAACTGTTTAATGTTATCTTATGACTATCAGTTGTATCTGCTTTCCCAGCGTCAATTTTCCGTCATGAGACACTATATACGGGTCTGCAAGATAGCTTTTTGTTAACCTTAGACATTACAGAAATACTGCACTCCATAAATACTTATTTTCGACAAGTTAACACAAATCGTTATTGCCCACGATAGGGGCTATCCATAAAGAGCCCTCCGGTATTTCCATAGGCGTAGTCCCCCCACCTCCGTGAAGAGATACACCTCAAGCAGAATCAATGTCTCAACAGGACCATCCCTCTATTTCTTATAGATTTCGAGCTGGGTCAAGTAAGTCTAAAAAATCATAGCATCTTTCTCGACTTTGGAAAGAGGTCCAATTATGGGGACTGCGGAACTTAACTAAGAGTCAAAAGCTGCACAAAAAATATTTGTTTCAAGTCACGACAATCGCAGCATCAACATCTTTTTTAGATCACAAAAAAATAAAAACTCCATAAAATTGTGTCTTATTCATGTCATGCGACACCGTAAACATATGTTGTTAGACATTTAATGTGCTTTCAAATGATATATTTCTCATCACTATTCGTATGGGGGAACATGGTAGAAAAACGAATCAAATGTCAAGGATCACGCATGATGTTGAAAGTCATGTCTAGAAGGATGCTATAGTTTTTTAGACATACTTGACCCTTTAGCTCGAAACCTATAAGAAATAGAGGGATGGTCCTGAGACATTGATTCTGCTTGAGGTAAACCATAAGGCTAAGGGCAACGAAGGTAGTCGTCATCGCTTAACTCTTTTTGGTTGCGCTAAATAAAATTATAGTTCTGGCGCGCTGGGAGAAAAAATACCAAATATGTTTAATTCGAATAGGTAACATTTTCAGTCTACCAAATACGAAGTTTCTATCACTTTGAATTCGTAAACCTAACGTTTCAGGAAGTGTTTGCAGAGAGAGAAGAACTTGGGATCTAGAGGAAACTCCTTCCAACACATTTTTGTATGTGGGATGTGGGATGCGAAAGTCGGCCATTCTTATACTTACAAAATCTTATTTATTTATAATATTAAAAATCGTTACATTTAATGGTAGGTATGTGATATGACAAAGTGTAAAGTGTACATCTACGTATTCTTAGAACGTTGCAAAATGCCCGAGGGAAAGGGACGACGCTATGTTACGTTAATGCATCTTTGATGACCCCCAAAAGCATTTGTCCCTGTCACTTTTTTTTTTTTAAATAAACCTTTAAAAATAAGCCTTTAATAGGCCTTTAAAGATAAGCTGGAATATGTGTATGTACCCTAACTGAGCCATTTTGTCTTATCACCATACAAAAAAATGTTATCTTCATACAATAGCACGTCTTGCGGCTTGTATGTTTGTGTGTGTGCCACAGTAGACACGCTCCTTTCACGGGTAAATTACGATAGCTATAAGTCGAATCAGTTGGGGCCCGACTAGTGTGCGTGCCTACTGGGGCGCATACAAACCGCACGACGACGTATCATTGTATGAAGATAATATAGTCTTATTTTTAAACTATGACGTCACTGTAATGACAGACAGCTGACATCCCCGGATCACTGGATCATCTCCTCCTCGACGAGCTTGGCCATCCACTCGGGCTCGGCAGCGGCGATCTTCTCTATGAGGCTGTTTACTTGGTAGCAGAGGCTCTGGATCTGCTTGTCCCATTGCGGCAGGATCTCGCGTGCTAGACATAAATACATATAATAGAGGGATGTTTCTATAATTTGTTGTGATTTGGTACTGGTACACTGTGTTTTTCCTTTGAATATCTTTTGTTTTGTTTGAAAATAAGCAGTCCTACTAGTATATATGTACATAGATCCGATAACAAAACAACGAACAAACAAACTAATAATAGATAGTTACAAAGATAATTACAAAAAGGTGCGACACTTAGAGTTGGGTTTGTAGTAATTATTGGTACTAATTAACTTTTATTTTACAAGACTAAGTGGATGAATCATATTGTTTTGGCCAAGTTTATTTATTATTTTAAAACGGCGGCGGCGTATCAATAAACATGTGATTCACTCTCAAAGCGGCTGAAAGGTCTGTGACACTTAAAGCGTTTGAAAGGGGTGTTGACAAAGTGTCTGGAACTTCCGCGTCACACAAAACGTTTGAAAGATCTGTGACACGCAAAGCATCTGAAGTTTCAACATTAAAAACATATGTACGGTATGTAACACTTTAATCATCTGAAAGAATTAAGACAAAGGCTCTGAAAGCTCTGTAATTCTCAAAACATCTAAAATAATTTGTTACTAATACAGTAGTCCTAAGTTTACTAACAACTATCTGTTACTTGAAATAATTTTTTAAATAAAAATAAATAAATAAAAGGTTTGTAAGCGTTTCAAAAAAAATTACGACACTTGAAAGCAGCTGAAAGGACAGCGTATCGAAGAAAAAGAAAATATCTCGAAAAATATCTAACTTCAAAAAAGGACTAGGAATATTTTAGTATGAAGCCTGTCCTACCTACTGCTCGCCATTATTACATTTTTTGCAAAACAGCGGCCACTTATGAAACTTGCATGAATAGATAGCTGACAGCCAAACAAACAAATACTGCATTAGACAGAAACTTCCTATCATGGTATCAAAGTTGGAGCTGGTGGAGCTATCAATGGGAAAAAAATATTAATAATGGCAGATAGTAGGTATACTTAATTCCAATCAAAAAAAAAAAAGCAAAACGTAAACAAACTTACTATGGAACTGACACATGTCAATGTCATCTGCATACTACGTTTGTTTACCTTTTGCTTTTTTTGATTGGAATGAACCATAGTTCAAAATATTCAAAGTCCTTTAAAAAAAAGTCAGAACGCACTTGGCGGAACTGCACTGCAGCGGAGCGACGCGACACGGCGCGGCCAAGTATTATTTCTACGAAATCGGACAAGCTATACCGCACTGCGCGGCAGCGACCCTACGCGACGCGGCACTGCAATTTGATAGAAAATATTTAGCCGTGACGCGGCGCGCACAAAATAGACACAGAAGGTCCGCTCAATACAGACCACTAAAATCGTAAGCATATAGGGACTTTGTACTAGGTAGAAAATAATTGACGATTTAAAAGCATGTGTAAAGCATCTACTTAAATAAAAAAACCATTTTGAGTTTTAGTTTGAGTATACATGCTTATAGAAATATACGGTCGTTCGAGGCAAGGTCACGCGGCAAAGTATCACAACAGTATCGTGACCTTGCTTACAACGACCGTATACGACTATACGAGAAGCATGTATGTGCTTAGGATTTTAGTGGTTTGTATTGAGCGGACCTTCTGTATCTGTGTATTTAGTGCGTCGCGGCAGTGCAGTTCCGCTTATTATAGTGCGTTTTCACCCAGCTGAAACGTCTGCCCGACTCACTCTCAAAGTGCACGATGGCGCTGATCTGGTCGATGTAGCCGTTCATGCGGCCCTCGCTGATCATGCGCGAGGCGATGCGCTCGGCGCGCGGCGGCGGCGTCTCCAGCAGCGCGCCCAGCTCCTCGAACGTGATGTTGTTGTACAGCTTGCTGGCGGACAACAGGTTGTGCTCGAACACCGCGCGGTCGAGGATCGATGTGCCGTCCGAGATTGTCGCCTGGGGGGATGAAAGCAACTATGAATGATAATATGACGTATTGAAGACGTTACTGAATTTATATGTAATGGCCGAATCTTAGGAATTGGCCAGATCATAAAATGCCTGGCCATATCATCGAGGAGCTCCGACAAAACAGGTGCAACTCCTTTAAACGGTAACGCCAGTAACCTAACCTAGAGTTTTTTAGGAACTCCTCAACGATCTGGCCACAACATATACTTACACAAATATTTTTATTTCTTGTAGAAGTCAATGGGACGGTATTTACAGAGGTATCCCGTGGCCAACTGGACCCGACGCTGGCCTAAGTGGCCCGAGGTGGGTTGAGAGGAACAAAGCGTTAGACATACAAGGACACAGCTAGACGGCTTTTTTAAGCTAAAACTTTTTCACCTTATGAATTAATGGAACTGGCAGACAATAACCGAGGATCAACTTGATTCGGCGTCGGCCGTTTACTGACAGGGACAAAGCGCTGAGTTAGATAAGGAAACCACGAGACATTCTTTTTGTTTTGTGTTGGCGATGAGTTTCTATAAGATCCCTTAAGCTCTAATTGCAAGGTCAAAAGTGTAACAAGTAATGTGTGCAACAGTGTCATTAGGATAATGTATACCTTCTGGTGCGTCTGCATCAGCGCTTCGAACTCGTGGAGCTCAGAGCGGCGGATGATGCGGTCCAGGTACATCTTCTCCAGGATGGAGTAGGCGGGCAGCTGCTGGCACCGCTCGTCCTTAAACAGAGTGGCCAGCATTCTGGACCTCTGCTGACCTGTCAAAATAGACCGGTCAATCGTCACAAACGCGGAGACTTTCAAATGATAGGGTGTCTCTTTGGAGGCGATCCTATATTGATAAACTTAAAAGTACTCTGGGTACAGCAATGTATACAAGGTCTTTGATCCTATCAAAATCTGACAGGAAACCTAGGTTTTCCTGGGAGAACGAAGAAGGATAAGTTTTCTGCTTCAGATTCGCGTGCTTATCTAAAATTGCTGTGTGTGTATGTAGTATAATGCTTAGTACATTTGCTTTACAACAGTACTAGATCGTGGATTCAATTCCCGGTGTGGAAGGGTGAAGTCCACCGTTTCATGAATTTAATTAGTTGCGGTGGAGTTAGAAATGGTACTCGTATATATCATCAAATAGATATATGGTTCATTCCAATCAAAAAAAAGCAAAAGGTAAACAAACATAGTATGCAGATGACATTGACATGTGTCAGTTCCATAGTAAGTATGTTTACGTTTTGCTTTTTTTTGATTGGAATGAAGTATAGATACAAGGGTAAGTATAACCATTACGAATTTTCAGAAAATTTTGGCAGCACCTTCACGTCGTGTAGTTTAGGAAGGATAGCTTACTCCACAAACGGGGTCAAAACACTTTCCCGAGATATGGGAAAACCCGAGACACAGTGAATTGTTAAAGTCCAAAAGCTTGTGAAATAGCTACAACTATTATGAAGCGATCGTGGCTCAGTGCGGCTTGCGAGGTCGCATCGATCACGCAGGTTAACTGACTACAGACACAGTCATAACCTGGATGGGTTTGACTGTTAGTGGCATTTATCTTGACCATTTCCGTGCTTCGCATGGCTCGTTAAGGCGTTAGTGTCGGTTGCAATGACTAGATGGCAGTCGTTAAGCCATGTCAGAGGCCTTATAGGCGGCTTGAAAACTTCTAATACTGGGGTTAGCCATTAGCCCCACAACCTCCACCAATCCGGACTTGGCTCCTGTGTGTGGAGAATGGCCTAACCTTCATGCGAATTGCGAAGGAGTGGAACTCCTTACCTGCGTTTGTGTTTCCCGATTCCTACAATCTGGGAATATTCAAGGCGAGAGTGAATAGAATAGTCATTATTTGAGTTTGCTCGTACTATCCTCGACTACATCATCACTTTCATCAGGTGAGATGTAGTCAATCACTTTTTAATATTATAAATAAAAAACAAATTAAAAAAGGTACGGGAAGAGACCCGTGCCCCTGCAGTGGGGACAATATGGGTTGTTAACGAATGATACACTCACCGGCGGAGGCGAGCACGGTGCAGATGAGCGCGTTCCGCAGACACGTCATGCGCTCGTCCTCGTGGATGATGTTGCGGTACGAGAGCTCGTTGTAGCGCTGCGCCGCCTCTATGAACTTCCTGCAACGCAAGTGGCACTGGAACTGGCTCCGCGTCTTCAAGAAAAGTCTCTCAGCCAGGTGCGAAAGAGGAGTTTTCATCGCACGTTTAAAATGTGTGACTTTCATGTCTCAAATTTATGTTTCCTTGAAATTCTGCGGGACTTTCTATTCGGGCGGACTAGAGTTCATAGATATAGATGGAGTTGTCTTGTACATTTATTTAGAATTAAAGCGAAGGCTAAGTCAAACATTTCTGATAATTCTAACTGTCTGACTACAACTGCTGCTATTGATTTTTTGCACTAAAACGGTAAAATCTAAGAGAAATCAGCAAGTAAGTTGCCCCCGGAAATGTGAGTGGAATGTGAGTAGATAACTTTATTTTTTTAGACTGAGGGCAAGAGAACTCAAGGCAAACAAACCTTTTCTCTGGCGTAAACCGTGATGATCACGATCAAGGTACGACAGATTGGAATGGTGATTCGTTTATCGAACACTGTGCACGCAAAGTCAGTTTTTTTCTATATTTTAATCGTCAGACTTCCGATTTTCTGCTATCTGATCAGTTCCTTCCTAAGTCAATATAAAACTCCCACCACACTCACCTGCGGTAGTCCAGCACCCGCGCGTAGCACACCTTGTAGTAGATCTGCAGCTGCTCGTTGGTAGTTTCGGCCTGCAGTAGGGAGGCACGGTTGACGAAGGCCTCCGCCTGCACCGGGTCGTCCACCTCCAGGTACAGCCGCGCGATCTTCAGGTACGTCTCCAGCTTGTAGTCCACCGAGTACTGTCTGGTGGTTCATATCAATTCACGTGAGTTCGACTGTATAGCTATAGGCATACGATGCGTACTATTAGGGTGGTTTGTATTGAGCGGCCTCTCTGTGTACATTTACTTTGTGACCAAGTGCCATATATTAATACATATACATATAATGCGGGCAGAGCGCGAGGCCTCGACGCGTCCTATATAATATGCATGGCGTTCTATGTAATGAGTTAGGCCTGATTGCGTATATTTTATGAGGAATCGTTTTACAGCAATACACCATTAAAATGAAAAAATTAAGGCATAACATACACAACATTTCATACCGAAAATTAATAACTTAATGATTATGAAAGGAAAATCCAAGCAAAGCCAACCCATCCAGCAGGTCCTTAATAATAACTCCTAATATTATATCAGTTACTGGTTTTTGTTACCTTTGTATTAAAAATACAACATATATTACTAAATTGTGTTAATCAGCAGAATTTTATTAACATTTGAAGATTAAACAAGACACCAAAACTCATATTAATGTTTACAATGAGGTTAACAAACTAACAGATACACCTTGTTTAGATAATTAGAAGAGGAAGTATCAATTTTATTTATTCAATTTTACTTTGGAGAAGGATCAAAGTTCTAAATCTGAAATACTTTTGGCCGGTCTCCAGTGGGATGCCGACAAGCACATTTGCAGCTTCCTTCCAATTCTGTTCTCTCTCGTAAATGTCTGCTAGGTGTTGTCTGATGCTTGCCACCTGAAAAAAAAAAAAACAAAATTCTAACTTGCAGTGTTTATAAAATCAGCTGAAGTTGTTTATGTTTCAATGTACAAGTTAATTATTTATTATAATTCTTTTTTAAATAAAACTTTTGAAAAATTCAAGATAAGATGTAAGACTATCTTTTACATATTCATGGTGTTGAAGAGATGCAAAGAAAATCATAAGTAATTAGATCATAACAAACAAGATCTTGCAAAGCACATTACCTGTTCTTCAAATGATATAACTCTAGGCTGAATTACATCTAGAGCAAAGTGTGACACCTCCTTAGACACATTGTCTGGCAACAGAGCCAAGTGTGTACTGACATCTGTGAGCAGCTGCCGGGATATCACCAAGCTCACATTTTCATTAACAACTGAAATGAATAACATAAGTAGTTAAAGGATATTAACAAGACAATGAATAGGCACTTTTTTAAGTTTGCTAAATATTATTTTTATCCACTATTGTTAAGTCATTGGCATCATCTCTATTTATGGTAACTGATTATGATGCTGAAGATGTAAGCGTGCTTTCCAAAATTATATTATTATTTTCCTTGACTGACTGTTACTTTGTAATGGTGTAGCACAGCAATAATAAAGTCACATACTCATAATATTAATAAATAATACATACTTTTCTAATAAAATTAAAACTAAATTGTTGAAAATTTTCTCAAGAAATGTATGTAAGAAACCATAGGTAAATACTATCATCCTAAGGGAGAAACTCTGTAAATGCATAGAATGTAACAGGCACTAAGTCTTTTTTCTTAAAACAGCAAAATGGTCTCCACTCACTTGCTTCTACGAATGCTTTGAGACACTCTGCTAGCTCTCCTTCAGTATTTTTTAGTATTTCCATAAGAACATTGCGGTATCTAAAATAAAAAAATATTGTTTAGTCCTCTTTTTATATACATATTTTTCTTTTTAAATGTCATGGCCTTTGCTTAGTAGTAGGACAATACCAGCTTATAGTATACAAGGTTGTTCTTTTTGACCTGACATCTGTTTACCCACATATAAGTATTAGTGAGGTCAAAAGCAACAACTTTTAGACATGGGTGTCATCAGTTTTTTTGGAAAACGGTTTTCTAACCGATATGAAGTTTTCATATCGATATCCGTTTTCAGATATTGATATGGGTAGCACAATATTAATCGCTTTTCAAACGTAACTTATCTATTTGTTTAGAAAACGAACGGAAACACAAACTCATGCGTTATCAAGTCCAATCTAAACCGTATTGCAATAACCGTAATGTTCAATTCGCCTATCATCCGCTGATATCCGTCCCAGTTCGTTCGTTCGCTGCATTTCTTTCGCACTAATGAAATGTCTTTTTGTTAGAAAGAGAGAAAGCGAATATATCAAACTATTCGATATCATATGCTTGGGTTGCGAGAGTTTGTGTTTCGCGCGTTACTTAGCCTATGTATAGTTTTACTAATATCCGCTATTAAAAACTGCCATATCTATATGTTATGATATGAATCTCATATCCGTTTTTAGTTACGTTTTGATATATCGGACTCATGCCTAACAACTTTTCTTCCAGCGATGTGAATAAAGGGCGTCACACACTAGTGCTATTGAATCTTACGATATCCGCCACACTCATGGACGAAGTGGGGTGACCGTGAAATTTGAAGCCTCATCCTTGAATATCTGTCCATGAGTGTGTGGTAGATATCGTAAGATGAAATAGCGCTAGTGTGTGACGCCCTTAAAAGGCTTTGCTTTCTCATTTCACTATTGGTTTTCTATTTATTGAATTGGATTGAGAGGTACACTCTGTGACACACTATATGTAGGTACCACAGATAGTGTGTCCCAGGCCTAATCTGAAGGCTGTTTCTTAAAGTGGAGATGTTTACTGAAATGACTGATAATTGTTGGTTATGTTAAAAAATACTGAATAAGTTTTACTTTTCTGCTTGGTCTTTATGAAGTCCTCCTGTGTTTCTTAGCTCACTCAAGTACTGTCGCACTCCTTGCAAATTAAGAGGCATTATATCTTTTAATTCAATGAAATTTTATACGAAATATAAATAATAGATTTTTCGATACCATTCGACCGACAAAAATAAACACAATATAAAACGGAGTGATTATATTCTCTTTGCACAATATTTTCAGTGTTGCCGGCACAGAGAATGAAAAAAGTCCAAAACCACTCGTGAAAAGTTCCGTTTTGACTTGGAAAGTTCCGTTCACAGGCCACAGTAAAAAAATTTCGCTACAGCGTGCGTGCGTCGCCATCGCCACAACGTTATTCGCAACTAGGTAGGTACTAGACCCCACAATCACCGGCTCAGAAATATTTCAAACTGATATCTGTCGGACGTGGTCCATCCTGGAGGCCACGTAAGGCCACCTTGAGAGGCCTCTCAACCGGCAGCGTGTAGAAGAACCAGTTAATACCGCTGGTCTCCTCGAGGCTGCCGAGGTACCGCTGCACAATGTGGTACTTTTGGGGCTTGGGGTGGTGGCGGTGGCTGCAGGCGCAGCGACGAGTGTCACGACAGCAGCGGAGTGGGGGCCGGGCACGGTGACAGCGTCGGCAGGGACCGGTGACTTTAACCGGGCCAGCGCATAAGTGGCCTGGAGACGCAGCGAGGCGGTGGTGGTGGCGAAGCCAGGAGTCAGGGGTGCCGTGCTGGGCCCCGGCTTCACCAGGTGCTGGAGACCTTGACGGAGCGTCGGGGCACAGGCGAAAGCGAAGAAAAGAAAGATAGCTACGGCGGTTTCCGCTGATGCACGCGCGGGTCACACTGCTATAGCGGTCCCGCGGCCAGGGGCGAGAAGCAGGTAAGGCCTCTTCTCCAAGGAGTAGCAGGGCGGTCACCGGTGCTCAACGAGCGGCGGAACCCCCTCGCATAGTTTCCTCGGCAGCTGACGACTCAGAGCGGGGTGGGGGGCGGGCCTCATGAAGCAGCTCCAAGCAGAAGCTCTTAGCCGTGATCTAATCTCGTTCCCCTCCTCGTCGCGCTTTCATAGTGTGCGAGGAGTGGCAGGGAACAATGTAACTGGGAAGCCCCAGCTCGATAGCTGCGACGTCCTCCAGCCACGCAGGTCGGCTCTCTCGCCGAGTTGCTCCTCATGGATACGCAAGTACGCCGCCATCCAACGGAGCATTCCCTCCGACAAGAAATCAATATTTCTTAGTTTAAAAAGTCACATAACGGCTGAGGAGATGCTCCCTTGGCAGGCAGAACTTTCCTGCCGGAGAGAGCCGTTGGCTGGGGGCCGCGAGTGACGGCGAGGGAGTCTCGAGCGTGGCGAAAAATAATCCCGATACACAGAGGCTGGGACACTGATATCTAAAAAAGGGCGAGCGAAGCGAGCCCGAAGAAAAATTTCAAAGTAGTGTCCGTCGTCTCATTTTTAGCCACGCCAAACACAAATCAAGTGAATTTGGAAGTTTCGCTTCCCAGCGCGAGCTTTATTTATCACTAAAAGTTCCGAAAAGTTCCGATGATCATTAAGTTCCGCAAAAGTTCAAAAGTTCCGAAATTGGAACAAAAAGTCCGCGCCGGCAACGCTGAATATTTTTGTCAAACATGTGTCAATGTCATTTTGAAGATGAACGTTATCTCCTCGGGCCCATAGCTCAAAAAGGCTTCAGACCTGAAAAAACCCTTTGTACCTGAAAAATGATTTCTTATTTTGACACTCACAACATTTGTACCGCTGTCTGTGAGGAATGATTGACAAAAGAGTTTGGGCCATACGGCGCCATCTTGAAAATTTGTTTTTCCATTTTTTTGATAATTTGGCTATTCTCCGACCAGATTTGAAGGCCTAACACGCGTTACATATCATTTGTAACGGGGCTGGTGTACTCAGTTTGTTTCTAGATTGTCTAGATTTTCTGTAATTAACCTCCAAAAAAAAGCCCGACGGGCTTTTTTTCCCATGCTAATTACAGAAAAACTAGGTACTCTACATACCAGTTTATTACATCAGCCCCGTTACATATGATATGTAACGCTAGTTAGCCCTTCAAATCTGCTCGGAAAAAGGCCTAATAATAAAAAAAAGGGAATAACATTTTTCAAGCGTTACTCCGTCGGGCCCATAAACTTTCATCGATAACTCCATAACGAGTGCGGTACAAATGATAAGAATGAAGTATTACTGAAATATTTTGCTGGTACAAAGGTTCTATGAACTTATTTTGTTAATATCTGCAGTAATTATGGAGAAATTCAAAGCGAAAGTTTGTATGTAGCTCACGAAATAGGGTGACAATGATTGTTAATGTTATTGGAATAATACTGGTTAGTACTAAAATGTTAGGTAGGTAAAAATTATAACGAAATAATCACAGATAAATCAATCTAGGTACCTGCAGTAACCTTATTACCAAAAAAAATGAAATATTGTATTATAAATAAAATATTATCAAAAAAATATGCATCCATCGAAATTCTTGTTAAGAATTATTGGTTGTTCGACCCAATGGTCATAACAAAAGTTAGATAACGCTTGTTAACATAATAATACATAAATAATACGGTCATTATGTTAACAAAATAATAGAAAAAAAAAAAGTTATTTAGGTAACAAAATAAAATGAATGAGCGAAGGATTTGTTAGGTGGGGAACAATTTTAGGTTTTTATTTGAAATTTTTCATAAATGTCCTAGTTTGCAACTATAAATTTTAATGCATTTAATTAAGTTCCTGAGAGATGAAGAGAAATTGGGATTTTTGAAATTGTATTAGGTATTAGTTCACCATTTGTAAAATTAATTTATAAAATAGATGCCTTTACCAACTTATCACAGACTACTGAAAATGCTTGCCTAACTTATTTTTACTCTGGAGTGATTGCTATGGCTATGAATAATCGAAATTATGGTTCAATTTAGTAATAAGGGTCGGAACAGATACTTAACTATTAGTGTAATAAATACCTACTCCGAATCGGAACATCATAAGGTTACCATAGCCAAAATGCCTTAGGATAAATGGGATTATAAGTTTTATGTTTACATAAAACAATATTAAAACTGTACAGAATCTATTTGATGAGAGTCTTTTACTTAAAGTATTTTAAATGGTTTTATTATAAATAAAGTTACATAGTGGGGTTTTATACGTAATCCAATGTGTATGGGGAGGTAAAATTTGATGATTAAAGGAAATCACTTGGCACACGTATATGTTAAGTAAATAGAAGCTGATTTAGCCCAGAAGCCACCCCTCACTCCCTGGCAGGTGATGAGGGAGGGCCGTACAAAGTCTCACTTTGGCGTGCTTTAGAAAAAAAACTATCTATTTGACCTATCATCTTGAACTTGGAGTCGTTTTCGAATAAACTGAGAATGTAGCTTTCATTTTTGGCATAATTTTTGTTCAATTTACTACATTTATTGTGAAAAAAAAAATAAGAAAATGAAAAAACTCTCCAAAAAATCTACTAGATTTTGCTTTAATATGCTATCGTTTAAAAAATATGCACTAGTGGCATAAATAAAAAATATTGGTAACACAAGATATTACAAGACCAAAAAAGAATTAATGTTGTCCATATTCTATGCTCTAACATGGGGTGATACCATTTCAGCCTCTAATGGAGGAGGAAAGAAACCGCGTCGTAAGCCTGGAATGTTTCTCCTCCAGCAACTCTCGGTTTTAAAACGATGGGTTGTGGAGACTTTGAAGGGGCCAAAAAAATTTTTGGAAAAATTTATCATAACCATGTGCGCCTATGACAAGACAGTTTGAATAAAACGATATTTTTGTATTGTACATAGATTTCTCTGTTTGGGTATAAAATTATTTTAAATTGATTTGTTTTTAATATGTTTAAGATCCAGCTACTGCACCAGCTTAACCCATTGCAGGCGAGAATCGTACTCTAAAAGATAAGGACAAATTAAAAAAAATCCATCATCGGAAGACAGTTTTCAACACATCTTCTGAGAGCAGTATACCAGGGTGTCCACGTATGGGATCAGACATTAGTGCCCGTTCAAAATCTCTCACGTCCAGCTCAGTGAAAGTGGGAAATAGCTACAAATAATCAGTAGATGGACTACTGCTGTGGCTGCTACCGCTTGTTTAGAGCTAATTCGGTGCAAATGCAATTCAAACCACATTGTGGCGTTAAATACAATTTTTTTTTTTTTTTTTTTTATGGCATAGGTGGCAAACGAGCAGACGGATCACCTGATGGTAAGCGATTACCGCCGCCCATAGACACCCGCAACACCAGAGGAGTCACAAGTGCGTTGCCGGCCTTTGATATGGGAGTACGCTCTTTTCTTGAAGGTTTGAATGTCGTATCGGTCCGGAAATACCGCAGGCGACAATTCATTCCATAGTTTGGTTGTGCGAGGCAGAAAGTTTCTAGTGAAACGCACAGTTGTGGACTGCCAACCATCTATGTGATGGGGATGAATATATTGTCGCGTAGAACGATGGCGAAAAGAGGCGGCAGGGATCAATCCGAACAATTCCTCGGAGCACTCCCCATTGTACATGCGATAGAGAATGCAGAGCGAGGCTACATCTCTACGCAGCGCCAAGGAATCAAGCCGATCTGAGATATCCTGGCGGCCGACGATTCGAGTTGCTCTCCGTTGAATACGGTATAGAGGGAGAAGCTGGTACTGGGTACAATTGTCAAAAAAGACAAATACACTGCCCCGAATTATGCCTTTGCAGTGGAAAATGTCGTTCTGAGGAATGAGCACTCAGCTAGAACAAAAGTATACTCGTTATTCATTAGTGATGGGGTTTCCGGCCTAATAAAATAGAAGCTTCCCTATTCTCAACTAGTTGTTGTGCAAGTGAGGTACTTATACATCTGGATTCTGGACAAAGGGATCGCCCACCCTTTAGGATACGGAGCAAAATATTTATGAGGGAACAGGAAAAGGACTGCAATATTTTTTTGAAACAAAAATAGCAGGTTCGATTTTTGATATTTTTATTTTTTTTGTCTGACATATGTAAAAAAAAATTTTTGGTTTTTGGACTTTTCACTTTTTTGTGCTGTAAGTTTGCTTGTTGCCACATTTTATGATTCTAGGTATACGGAAAGTACCTTATAGGTTTTGATTCCCATGCGAGTGTCCAAATATGATTGACTCGGCACAGACGTTTGATTTTTTCACATCTTCAAGGGATTGCAGGCCTGAGTATTTGATATAAATTTCAACTTGATACGTCTACGCGTTCCTGAGAAAAAGGGTCTTGACAGACGGACAGACAGACAGACAGACCGACGGACAGACGGATGGACGGACAACGAAGTTCCTTTTTACCTTTTGAGGTACGTAACCCTAAAAATTAAAGATGCTATTAGAAATACATCGAAAAAAAATCTTTAGAAAATATCTGATAATGAATGATTGATTGATTTTAGATTTTAGAAATGTACAATACTTGTACATTTTTCTAGCAAACATTGAGTGAATTACTATTTTTGACATAAAGGTGCTGATTTAAAAAGAAAAACATTATATTCGAGATTTTTCACATAAAATTAATTAGAATGATTAAGGATAGAAAGGAGATCATTTGTGTGTTCTACAAGGGGGTCGTCCATTAATCATGTGATATTTTTTAGCAACTTTTTAGACTCCCCCTCTCCCCTGGTGATACGTGGTGAGGTTTTAGACTACCCTCCCCACGCCTACCCAAAATCACGTGTATTTTTTTGATACAAAATATTATCTTTAAATACAGGTGTAATGTAATTTAATTTTGGAAATTAAAGCACTGTGATAAAAAATTCAAACTGACGTTTAGGTTGCAGGTTGTTTCTGACTACCTGAAGCCGTTTCGAACCTTGGGAAGAGTTAAAAACAACATAACAATAACAGTCCGACGCTTAGAAATTACTCTAGAAATCGCGCGTTGAACGAAAAAATAAATACACGTGATATTTAAGTACCCCCCCCCCCCTGTGATATAAAATAAATAAATAATAGTTTATTATATATTTCAACCTCTTTGTATTTTAGAGACAAATAGCGCCATCTTTCGCCATATATGATGATTGTGCCGTCTTGCCCCTTGTTTGACAATAGGGAATTTTTCACGGCTTTCTCTAAACTCAACTAGATGGCGCTGATAACATTTGCAATAAGAAAATTTCTCAAAAGTCGCCAAAACTAATTGATATTACTGACTAATATCATAATAAATGATGAATAACTTTCTAATATTACGTAACATTGAATATTTTTCTGTTTTTTTATCAAAAAAAAAGGATCATTTGCATGAATTTTTTTCAATAGAATCAAATTATAAAAAAATAATATAGATATTTTTGAACAAATATTGCTTGTCCTTTCGTCCCTTAGAAGGCCACTACCGACTCCAACAACACCCTGCAAAATGTTTCATAGAAAATATATCTTATATCCTATACTATTAAACGAGTTAAGTGTCCCGACGATTTGGAAAACGGCTTGAAACCTTTTGACGAAAATCTAGGATTAGGGGTTAAAAGTCACCAGAAATCGATCTATGAGGGAATTATCTTCGAAAAAATTTATTTAAGAGAGATATGAGTGAAATTACATAAAAGGAGAACGCATATGATGCAAATTTTTAACCACTACTTATAAGTACTTTGGTAGATCAGCGGTTTTGGTGCGAGCCACTTACGTTTTGCTGCTTTTAGGTCCGGATTCGAATCTCATCCATGAATCTTTATAGTTTTTTGTCTTTTTATTTTCTGTGAACTTATGTAAATATTATGTAAATAAATAAAAATACTTAAAACTAATAAAAAATATGTTTTAACCTCTTTGTATTTGTATTTTAACTATTATGTTTCTGACGATCATATTATACTCTGACATTTTAAATTTTATTGTGAATATGACATTGATAATATGAAATAAAATAAATCTAAATCTAAATCTGCAGGGGCTTTTCTTAATGAACTCTTTCTATAAGAAAAAGCCCCAAAGAAGATGGACCTGGAAAAGCCCTGATACTGTGACCAAAAACGAAATAGATTTCATCTTGACTGACAAGAAGCACATATTCAGAGATGTCTCCGTGATCAACAGGTTTAATACCGGCAGCGATCACCGACTTCTCCGAGTCTGAATATCGATTACAAGCTAGAAAGAAGTCGTCTGATGAAATCTTCTCTTCGTCCTGATCAGTTTAAGGTCCTACTTGGTTCCGAGCGATTCCAACTGGAGCTGAAAAATAGCTTCGATGCTCTTACCCCATAAGTTGGCTTAGACGAGGACCTCAACAACGTGGTAAATACCATGAGGGCTGTGGGAGAAAAGTTCTGTAGAGTCAAGCATAAGGACAGGAAATCAAAACTCTCGGATGAGACTTTGGAGCTTATGAGGAAAAGGCGAGAAAACACGACAGCCACTTCGGGAGATGACAAAACTCTCTCAAAGCGGATACGTAAGCTGATTCAATGAGATCTTCGTCGTTTCAATGCTCTTCATATCGAAGAAGCTATAGAGAAGAATCGAGGAACTAAAGTTTTCGTTCAGCAGCTTGGGAGAAGTCATCTGACAAAACTTACAACATTCGACGGCAGAGTCGCTACCTCTAAGCTCGAGATCTTGTCCGAGATCGAAGATTTCTATAGTCGGTTATATGCTTCAAAAGCTTCCAGACCAGATCCCCATAACACGGAAGCCCGAGCCACGTTGACTTGCCACTTCACTGACGAGCTTCCCGATATCAGTCACGACGAGATCGAGTTAGCCCTCAGACAGCTTAAAAATGGAAAAGCCCCTGGAGAGGATGGAATAACTTCTGAGCTACTGAAAGCAGGTGGTAAGCCTGTAATCAGTAGGCTTCAGAATATATTCAATGTTGCTTTACAAAACGGGAGAACTCCAAAGGCGTGGAACAGAAGCATCGTGGTCCTGCTCTTTAAGAAAGGTGACAAAACTCTTCTAAAAGACTATAGACCGATATCGCTTTTAAGCCATGTCTACAAGCTGTTCTCGAGGGTCATCACAAACCGACTCGCACGTAGGCTTGATGAATTCCAAACACCAGAGCAAGTTGGGTTTCGAGGAGGTTTTGGCACTCTAGACCACATACACACAGTGAGGCAGATTACACAGAAGACAGAGGAGTATACCGACCAATATCGCTTTTAAGCCATGTCTACAAGCTGTTCTCGAGGGTCATCACAAACCGAATCGCACGTAGGCTTGATGAATTCCAAACACCAGAGCAAGCTGGGTTTCGGGGAGGTTTTGGCACTCTAGACCACATACACACAGTGAGGCAGATTACACAGAAGACAGAGGAGTATAATCAGCCCTTGTGTCTTGCATTTGTGGACTATGAGAAGGCCTTTGACTCCATCGAGACCTGGGCTGTAATGGAGTCCTTGCAGAGATGCCAAGTTGACTGGCGATACATCGAAGTGCTGAGATGTCTTTACGACGCCGACACTATGGCCGTCCAAATACAGAATAGTCAATCAAAACCCATCCAATTGCATCGAGGAGTGAGACAGGGGGATGTCATATCCCCAAAACTGTTCACAAATGCGTTGGAAGACGTTTTCAAGACTATAGACTGGAAAGGACGAGGCATAAATGTCAATGGCGAACACATCTCACACCTTCGCTTTGCCGATGATATCGTCATAATGGCAGAATCGGAAAGAAAGGATATGCTGGATAGCCTTAATGCTGCTTCCCGACTGATTGGTCTCGGGATGAACTTGGACAAGACTAAAGTCATGTTCAATAAACACATCGTCCCGAGTCCGGTTATAGTTGAGGGTAAACCTCTCGAAGCTGTTCAAGAATATGTCTACCTCGGGCAAATCATGCAGTTAGGTAGAAACAACTTCGAGAGGGAGGCCAGTAGAAGAATACAGCTAAGCTGGGCAGCATTCGGCAAGCTTCATCACATATTCACGTCGCCAATACCACAATACCTGAAGACAAAAGTCTTCAACCAGTGCGTCCTACCCGTGATGACATATGGCGCCGAAACGTGGACACTAACAGTGCAGTTAGTCCACAAGCTCAAAGTCACACAGCGTGCCATGGAGAGAGCCATGCTCGGAGTTTCTCTGCGCGACCGAATCCGAAATGAGGTTATTCGCCAGAGAACCAAAGTAATCGACATTGCTCAGAGAATTAGCACACTGAAGTGGCAATGGGCCGGACATACGTAGTCGGTCCCATAATGAATTGGCCTAACTATGAAATAAAAAAGAAAATTAAATGCAATCATTTTTATTTTTCAATATAGTCTCCATCAATACTGACACACTTCTGACATCGGTGAAATAACATTTCTAATCTTTAATAAAAATAATCGCAATCTTTGTCTTCAAAATGACTGAAGACGGCCGCCTGCAACTCTTCATCGCTTGAAAATTTTCTTCCCCTTAAGTCCCGCTTTAAATTTGGGAATAAGTAATAGTCGGACGGAGCCATGTCTGGACTATAAGGTGGATGGTCCAGCTCCGTGAACCCGCATTGACGCACTGCATCCTTCGAAACACCGCCGGTGTGCACGGGGGCGTTGTCGTGAAGCAACAGGACGCCTTTACTCAGTTTGCCTCTGCGCTTCTCCTTTATAATATCTCGCAGTTTATATATTAATGAAGCATAATATTCGCCGTTTACGCTTACGTATTGCGCTCTTTAAAATCAACCATCAAAATACCTTGAAAATCCCAAAAGATTGTGCACATGATTTTTTTGGTAGATTGTTGCACCTTTGCCTTTCTAGGCGGCTTTTCACCCTTATAACGCCATTCCATTGACTCGCGCTTGCTTTCTGGATCATAATATAACACCATAGTTTCATCACCAGTCACTAGTCTCTCGATCACGTTCTTTGGATTTTCTCCACAAAGATCTAAAAACTCGGCAGCACAGCGAACTCGCTCCCGTCTCTGCACAGCTGATAGAAGTTTCGGGACCCATCTTGCACTGACTTTTTTCATATGAAGATGTTCATCGATTGCACGATGGACGGTACTTTTAGAGAGCCCAAGTCTAGCTGCAATTTCTCTAATCTTCAAACGGCAGTCACTCAAAACCTCTTCTTCGATTTGAGCAATAGTATCGGGAGTGAGCACTTCTACCGGTCGACCATCATGGCCGATATCTTCGACGGTTTCTCGCCCGAGGCGAAACTCTTTCACCCAATTTTTTACTGTGCTATAAGAGGGAGAACACTCCTTATACACACCATCTAATCGTTCTTTAATTTGGGCGGGGGATAAGCCTTCTTTAAATAGAAACTTTATGACGCTTCGATACTCGGTTTTCGACATTTTGAAAAAATACGCGACACTTGTTGTTCAAACAAACTGCTAAACTGAACTACGCTCGTCAAGTCCATGCGTGTTCGTTTATAAAGTGTCTGAGAACCGTACTATTCAATGCAACATAACATGTATCGAAATGTCGCGTAGAACTATATCAGGCCAATTCATTATGGGACCGACTACGTATATGTCGAAGAACTGACAACCGGTGGACAAACAGAATGCTACAGTGGAGACCGCGTTTGGGCAAACGTAGCGTGGGACGCCCCCGGCTAGGTGGAGCGATGATCTGCGCAAGGTTGCTGGTAACAGCTGGATGCGCGTGGCCGAAGATAGGTATAAGTGGCGTGCCTTAGGGGAGGCCTATGTCCAACAGTGGACTAATGCAGGCTGACGATGATGATGATGAACACCAGATAGCCGATTCAGCAGCATACTTTCGAACAGCTTGTAGATGTGAAAAAGGAGGGAAATTGGTCGGTAATTTTTAGGGTAATCACAGAATTTCCAAGGTTTTGGGATAGCGATTACTTTTGACTTTCTCCAGAATTTGGATATTTTTGCAGTCTCCAGACACTCGTTGAATAGTTGAAGTAACCACGAGATACCCACAGGGCCAACATGTTTAATTTGCTCAATAGATATTTTATCAAAACCTGAAGCCTTCCCGAGTTTGAGTGATTTAATTTCTGTTACAATATCACTAATACTAAAAGCGTAACATATGGATTCCTGTGACGGTGGGAAAGTAGCTTTGGGGATTTTGTTGAGTCGGTGATTTGGTTTGCCATTAATAAGTAATTGGTGAGCCACTTGGTGAGTCAGTCCAGTGAGTCAGTGACGAAATCGTGAGTTTTGAGACATTAATAAAATCTTAAGTATAATAGCTACGACATTCAAACTTTGTATGTTTAATGATTGTACTGATGGCATTCTATCTTGAAAAATTTAAATATTTAGCATCATCCAAAGCAAAGTTATAAGAGTTCAAAAAAACGACGAAGCGTTTCGAGAAAAGGTAGGCAGTGCCCTTGCGCTTCGCCTGGCTCGTCCAAAGCAAAGTTATGAGAGTTTAAAAAAACGACGAAGCGTTTCGAGAAAAGGTAGGTAGTGCCCTTGCGCTTCGCTTGGCTCGTCTTGGCGGGGGTACTTCCGTGCCCCCAGATAAATTAAAAGTTAAAGGGGCTCCCCTACTAGAAACGTGTATTTTTGGCGTTTTTTGCTCGATCTTAATAATGGCAACAGGTAGACGCTTGAAATGCTCACAGAGTTTGTATTGCTATAGTCACAAATAAAATATAATAAAATGAAATTATATTTAAAAATTAAAGGGGGTCCCCATACAAAAGACGTGTTTTTTGGAGTTTCTTGTTCGATGGTACGGAACCCTTTACGCGCGAGTCCGATTCGCACTTGGCCGGTTTTATTTTCTTTTTTTTATCTCAGGTCACGGTAACCTTATAGAACACTCACATGATATCCTTTCTATTCTTAGTCATTCTAAATAATTTTGTGTCAAAAAGCTCGAATATAATGTTTTTTTTTTAATCAGCACCTTTAAGTCAAAAATAGTAATTCACTCAATGTTTGCTAGGAAAATGTACAAGTATTGTACATTTCTAAAATGGGCATGAAACAAGTTTTTTTTTAAAGCATATGAGACAAAACCATTCAGTATTTGTTTTTTACGTCGCCGATGTTTAAAGTTTCATTCATTATCAGATATTTTCTAAAGTTTTATTTCGATGTATTTCTGATAGCATCTTTAATTTTTAGGGTAACATACCTCAAAAGGTAAAAAGGAACCCTTATAGGACAACTTCGTTGCCCGTCCGTCCGTCTGTCCGTCGGTCTGTCTATCTGTCTGTCTGTCTATCTGTCTGTCTGTCTGTCTGACAAGACCCTTTTTCTCAGGAACGCGTAGACGTATCAAGTTGAAATTTATATCAAATACTCAGGCCTGCAATCCCTTGAAGATGTGAAAAAATCAAACGTCTGTGCCGAGTCAATCATATTTGGACACTCGCATGGGAATCAAAACCTATAAGGTACTTTCCGTATACCTAGAATCATGAAATGTGGCAACAAGCAAAGCTTACAGCACAAAAAAGTGAAAAGTCCAAAAACCAAAAATTTTTAGTTACATATGTCAGACAAAAAAAATAAAAATATCAAAAATCGAACCTGCTATTTTTGTTTCAAAAAAATATTGCAGTCCATTTCCTGTTCCCTCATAAATATTTTGCTCCGTATCCTAAAGGGTGGGCGATCCCTTTGTCCAGAATTCAGATGTATAAGTACCTCACTTGCACAACAACTAGTTGAGAATAGGGAACCTTCTATTTTATTAGGCCGGAAACCCCATCACTAATGAATAACGAGTATACCTTTGTTCTAGCTGAGTGCTCATTCCTCAGAACGACAATTTTCACTGCAAAGGCATAATTCGGGGCAGTTTATTTGTCTTTTTTGACAGTTGTATTTAACGCCACAATGTGGTTTGCATTGCATTTGCACCGAATTAGCTCTAAACAAGCGGTAGCAGCCACAGCAGTAGACCATCTACTGATTATTTGTAGCTATTTCCCACTTTCACTGAGCCGGACGTGAGAGATTTTGAACGGGCACTAATGTCTGATCCCATACGTGGACACCCTGGTATACTGCTCTCAGAAGATATTGTTGAAAACTGTCTTCCGATGATTAATTTGTCCTTATCTTTTAGAGTACGATTCTCGCCTGCAATGGGTTAAGCTGGTGCAGTAGCTGGATCTTAAACATATTAAAAACAAATCAATTTAAAATAATTTTATACCCAAACAGAGAAATCTATGTACAATACAAAAATATCGTTTTATTCAAACTGTCTTGTCATAGGCGCACATGGTTATGATAAATTTTTCCAAAAATTTTTTTGGCCCCTTCAAAGTCTCCACAACCCATCGTTTTAAAACCGAGAGTTGCTGGAGGAGAAACATTCCAGGCTTACGACGCGGTTTCTTTCCTCCTCCATTAGAGGCTGAAATGGTATCACCCCATGTTAGAGCATAGAATATGGACAACATTAATTCTTTTTTGGTCTTGTAATATCTTGTGTTACCAATATTTTTTATTTATGCCACTAGTGCATATTTTTTAAACGATAGCATATTAAAGCAAAATCTAGTAGATTTTTTGGAGAGTTTTTTCATTTTCTTATTTTTTTTTTCACAATAAATGTAGTAAATTGAACAAAAATTATGCCAAAAATGAAAGCTACATTCTCAGTTTATTCGAAAACGACTCCAAGTTCAAGATGATAGGTCAAATAGATAGTTTTTTTTCTAAAGCACGCCAAAGTGAGACTTTGTACGGCCCTCCCTCATCACCTGCCAGGGAGTGAGGGGTGGCTTCTGGGCTAAATCAGCTTCTATTTACTTAACATATACGTGTGCCAAGTGATTTCCTTTAATCATCAAATTTTACCTCCCCATACACATTGGATTACGTATAAAACCCCACTATGTAACTTTATTTATAATAAAACCATTTAAAATACTTTAAGTAAAAGACTCTCATCAAATAGATTCTGTACAGTTTTAATATTGTTTTATGTAAACATAAAACTTATAATCCCATTTATCCTAAGGCATTTTGGCTATGGTAACCTTATGATGTTCCGATTCGGAGTAGGTATTTATTACACTAATAGTTAAGTATCTGTTCCGACCCTTATTACTAAATTGAACCATAATTTCGATTATTCATAGCCATAGCAATCACTCCAGAGTAAAAATAAGTTAGGCAAGCATTTTCAGTAGTCTGTGATAAGTTGGTAAAGGCATCTATTTTATAAATTAATTTTACAAATGGTGAACTAATACCTAATACAATTTCAAAAATCCCAATTTCTCTTCATCTCTCAGGAACTTAATTAAATGCATTAAAATTTATAGTTGCAAACTAGGACATTTATGAAAAATTTCAAATAAAAACCTAAAATTGTTCCCCACCTAACAAATCCTTCGCTCATTCATTTTATTTTGTTACCTAAATAACTTTTTTTTTTTCTATTATTTTGTTAACATAATGACCGTATTATTTATGTATTATTATGTTAACAAGCGTTATCTAACTTTTGTTATGACCATTGGGTCGAACAACCAATAATTCTTAACAAGAATTTCGATGGATGCATATTTTTTTGATAATATTTTATTTATAATACAATATTTCATTTTTTTTGGTAATAAGGTTACTGCAGGTACCTAGATTGATTTATCTGTGATTATTTCGTTATAATTTTTACCTACCTAACATTTTAGTACTAACCAGTATTATTCCAATAACATTAACAATCATTGTCACCCTATTTCGTGAGCTACATACAAACTTTCGCTTTGAATTTCTCCATAATTACTGCAGATATTAACAAAATAAGTTCATAGAACCTTTGTACCAGCAAAATATTTCAGTAATACTTCATTCTTATCATTTGTACCGCACTCGTTATGGAGTTATCGATGAAAGTTTATGGGCCCGACGGAGTAACGCTTGAAAAATGTTATTCCCTTTTTTTTATTATTAGGCCTTTTTCCGAGCAGATTTGAAGGGCTAACTAGCGTTACATATCATATGTAACGGGGCTGATGTAATAAACTGGTATGTAGAGTACCTAGTTTTTCTGTAATTAGCATGGGAAAAAAAGCCCGTCGGGCTTTTTTTTGGAGGTTAATTACAGAAAATCTAGACAATCTAGAAACAAACTGAGTACACCAGCCCCGTTACAAATAATATGTAACGCGTGTTAGGCCTTCAAATCTGGTCGGAGAAAAGCCAAATTATCACAAAAATGGAAAAACAAATTTTCAAGATGGCGCCGTATGGCCCAAACTCTTTTGTCAATCATTCCTCACAGACAGCGGTACAAATGTTGTGAGTGTCAAAATAAGAAATCATTTTTCAGGTACAAAGGGTTTTTTCAGGTCTGAAGCCTCTTTGAGCTATGGGCCCGAGGAGATAACGTTAATATTTTGAAGTGTCTCGATAGACCATAGACATTTTATTTGTTTTATTTTACCCTGAGATGGGCAAGGCAAAGGATCAGAGCCGTACAGCCTAGTCTGTTGTAAATCTTCTGTAGTATTTAAAGGTCAAAAGGCATTTCTTCCGTATTTCTTCGTCTTTATAGGAAAATTCAATTAAGGCCAAAGCCATTTCTTTGGTATTTAAATTTCCTATTCTTCAGCAAAATGATAGCACTTTTGATGAAGATTTCATGGACTTCTTGAGAGCACTCGAAACACAGTTTACACACTTTTATTTCATTATCCTACTTTATTGAACAATACACTATCAATATTATGCATTAAAAACCACGATATCTATTTTTTCGGATAATAAAACAAAAATGACAAACTCCTGCCGCGAGTTCCCGCCAAAAAGTCTAGACCATAGACACAGTAGAGATGAAAAACCGGTAAATCTTCTACTCTGGCGCGCGCGACAACAACAGAACCGTTCAGTTCCGGGATTTTTGTGTCGCATCGCATTCATGAACGCATTCATTGTAGTATTAGAATGTTGGCTATATTTGACATTTAAAAAATTGAAAGAAGCGCCATTGAGTAGAATCGTTGATTTATTGCAAATAAATTAAATTCTATAAATATTTCTGTATTTAAACATGATTTATTTTAAAGTTTAATTATTTTACTAAGGACAGAAAGTGAATTTGTGAAAGTTAAAGTGCTTAATCCCGCGTAAATCAAGTTTCAATGCAGTGGTAATTTTGTTTTCAACCGTGGCGACTTCACGAAAGGCTACGAGGTTTTGACAAGCTATAATGGCGGCGTCTTTTGAACTCACAATTGTTTTGCTATTTGTATTTGTTTTTAAGCACAAGTGTATTTATTATTTGATTTAAATTAAGACTTTGAACTGTGAATTATAAGAATTTCAATATGGATCACAATCTCGGGGATCCCTTGAACCTGGAGAGTGCTATGGGAGTGAGTAGTGACCAATTTGTATTGTTTTCCTCTATTTCAAGGCTCCCCTGTGTATTTCACATATAAGTATAATTCATATTTTGTGCCAAATATTGCATGTAACAGATTCAAAATCATTATTCATACTATCTGAGAATACTGTACATAAAGACTTGAGAGTTTTATAGACTGAACTTTTTGTTATATGTATTTCTGTAGAAGACTTTCTTACCATATATTTTTTTATATATTTTGCAAACGGGATGAGAGATATTTCTCAAATTACGCTTCATTATTTCAGGTTGACTTTGAGCACTCTGAAGATGTTGTGGTCAGCCAAGCGGACATTGAACTGGAGACAGGTGGCCATGAAGAGAGCATACCAATGGAGTTTGACCATATTGAGGAGCAACCCATGTTGATGGACACAGGAAATGAGGAAATTATTGGTAACTAGCTTTCACCCATGGCTCCGCCCGCATGTCTATATTTTCTATGAATGTCCGAGTGACAACACAGGAATCTGAAACCTGGAATTCAATTTCTATGTAAGAATAGCCTAATAGGATACAATCCTATAAGATTGCATTTTTCAAGATTAAAAATTAACCTATATAAGGTGCTTGCAAAATATATGCCACGGCTGAAATGGGAGTAAGAGTCATGAATATAGATTACAATAGTAAAAACAAATCGTACCCCGGAGTCTTTAAATTGATTTGGGAGAGTAAACAAATTTTGTTTACCTTGCATAACACGGTCCGTCAAGTACGTACGCTCCGCCATGAAATCATGAATGAACTCGATGTCATTTCGCTAAATGAAAGCAACGCACGCTCGTGTCGCTTTCGACAGGTTATTTTAGTGATCAGCTGATTGTCTTTAAATGGAATGTAAAGCAGAATAAACAAACTTACCAATTATTAAAACGGCTTATTCACTTAACAAGGTGATAAACTTACTATCACACTTTGACAGGCTTTGGACTGTCAAATTACGTACTGTAAAGTATCACTGGTGGGTGACTCACGCCAAACCTGCTCATACGGGTTTACGGCATAGGCAGGGATGTTATTGCACTCGCGGTAGCAGATTATCATCACGTTATTTACAAGATTAACATAACACTGCTGGTGGCTGACTCTTACACCAAACCTTTGCTCATGCAGGTTTACGGCATGCGCAGGGATGTTATTCGGCAGTTCGGCACTCGCGGTAGCAGAGTATCATCACCTTATTTACAATCTTTTACACAACATAACACTGGCTGACTCTTACACCATACCTTTGTTTACGGCATGCGCAGGGATGTTATTGCACTCGCGGTAGCAAAGTACCATTTCACCACCTCTTGATTTGTATGTACCTACGTCTGGGTGACATGGTTATCTGACTCGCGGGCGGGGGTGGTCATGGGTGGTGCAAAACATTCGCGTCGCGACTGCGCGTCACTGCTGCGCATAGCGAACTGACCTCCTCTGAACTGTACGAAGGGCGCGACGCGAGCGCCGCTTGCCCCCGCCGGGTCGCGCCCCGCCCCCGCGCGAGTGATGCGAAAGGGATGCGGACGACAGAAATCAAAGCCTTGTGCGGCATGACACAAGGACCGACTTTGTTTGATGTCTAGCCGCAACGTCGGAGCGTTTACGCAGTTTCCGCGCGCCTAGTTTTCATTCAACACACTACGGGATGGCTTAATAAAGTAAAGCAATTTATTTTTATGATTGTAATTTTTTTGTATGGAAAAAAAAATATCAATTTCCGGACATGAATTTCTCATTTTCGTGATCAGTATACTTGATACTTTCTCCCATTTCAGCCGTGGCATATATTTTAGAAGCACCCTATATGTTAAATTCAGCATTTCCAGCAGTGGAAACTAGTCAGTAAAGTCAGTTTTTTTTTGGCTTTGGTCAGTAAAAGTCTGTTTTTTCAGAAAATGGTCAGTAAAGTCAGTATTTCCCAGAAAATGGTCCGTAAAGTTAGTACTTCCCAGCCTTCTTAAGATTTTTCCGCCATAAAAACTATTTGCATGCAAAAAACGAGAATGGCACCTATTACTAAACCAGTTATTTTTAAAGTAGGAGCAAAAACATATATTTTTTAAAATAGATGTATTACACACATCTAAAAAAATATGTAATAAAGAATACCACCAATTTTTGATTTTTATCTTAAAATATACTCTTTTAAAAACAATAAAATGGCTCTGATTCCCCACTGATTTGGGTGTTACGACTTATGTAGGGTTATTAAGTTCATTCTAAGGGATCTATTGGCATACAGTTTGTTTGTATCAATTCTGGGGTTTTGCTTCATACATTGTGGACCTTCTCCTTCTCCATTATTATTATTACAATACGTCCTTTCATTTGATATGTTACAGGGTAGGTACTTACAGTTAGAAAAAAAATATTATTTTGTTTGTTCTGATTTGTGATGGTTATACATCCGTGTTTGTATGTGTATCAAGTTTTAACTTAATCGGTCCGGTAGATTCAGATAGACAGACTGACACACGGGTGATCATAAAAGGGTTCCATTTTTCCTTTTTGGTACGGAACCCTTAAAATAAAAAATACACTTATATTAAAAACTTAAAACTATAAAACCCTAAAAATATAAAATGCATTATATTAAAGAGGAAATAATATGAAAGGTTAAGTTCACCTGACACATTCCCTCTCATCTTAGCTTAAGTATAATCGCCTACATTCTAATATTAACCTACTTTTGAAAACAATATTTATTCGTAGGTTCAGTGTTAAGGTTATTTTGCTAGTTTCTTGTTACATTACGTAAATGTAAGATATAATAAAAACAATGTCGGCACAATAACTCAAACTCAACATTATTTTTTAATTTTAATATGACCCACCCTGTTACAAATACGCATTCTTCAGGTAAATATCAAGTTCATAAATATCATTATTACCTACATTTTTCAATACTAGTAATAAAAAATAGGTAGGTATGTAGGTTCTTATAGGGATCAACCGATTTGTGATAAGAAAGAAAAAAAAAGTTGTACAGGTCGCGTCAAACTTTAAGATCGCTGAAGGGTACTGAGTGGGGGAAGTGTGCGTTCACTTGGAATCGTCATGCTCGAATTTTGATATTCTGATTATGCCAATATTTATTGTCTAATAGTGCCCAAAGGAAAAAAATGTGCTATCGTAGTTTCAGAGAAAATCGAGTTTTTCACTGAGGCTGCTAGCTGAATGTTTCGCTGCCAGCCTCATCTCTGGAACCAAGGAACTACTTCGAAATTCGAGCATGAGAATTCCAAGTGAACGCACACTTCCCCCACTCAGTACCCTTCAGCGATCTTAAAGTTTGACGCGACCTGTAAGTACTTTTTCATTTTTAATCATTGTGTCTCGGCGGCCGCGTTAAAGAAATCGGAGTTATTTGAGAAATAGTAGCTTAACTCGTCTATTTAAGGCAAGTTAACAGATTTTTCAATCATTTTTTAAAACTGTCATCGATTATACTTTTAACACTACTGTAACACCGATTCACATAAAAAAAACTTCAGTTAGAAATGTTAGTGTGGGCGAACATAGGGACTATCCGATAGCAATGTATGAGGGACACAGTACTGTGAGAGCGGCGCTTTGTCGTATGACGTCGCGCGCGCTTGGCGCGCCCGCGCGAAGTATTTGAAAAAAGCGGAAACTAAAATTATCGTAACTTCAAAACTACTCGCTTGATTAAAAATGAAACAAAAACAAGTGTATTTCTAGACATTTAGGCTACAAGGTCATTAAGTTTCAAGTGATTTAACGGACCCATTAACATTCTTCATTATACAGGGTGTTAAAAAAGTGCATTTGAAATTTTAAGGGGTTACTCAAGTATAGAATCCAGGAAAAATATTTAAAAAATCCACTCTTCAAATATTTTTTTCAGTTTTTCATACAAATTCTTGATTCACTATTTACATTTAGTATGAGAATCTGAAAAAAAAATTGAAGAGTGGACCCTGGTTCTATACTTGATTCTGAGTAACCCCTTAAAATTTCAGATGCACTTTTTTTAACACCCAGTATATTTTTTAAACTTCCAAGTATAAACTTTCTACCGCTCAAAAATCTTTGGTTAGTTTTTTTAGGGTTCCGTAGCCAAATGGCAAAAATCGGAACCCTTATGGATTCGCCATGTCTGTCTGTCTGTCCGTCCGTATGTCACAGCCACTTTTTTCCGAAACTATAAGAACTATACTGTTGAAACTTGGTAAGTAGATGTATTCTGTGAAACACATTAAGATTTTTACACAAAAATAGAAAAAAACAATAAATTTTGGGGGTACCCCATACTTAGAACTGAAACTCCAAAATTTTTTTTCATCAAACCTATCCATGTGGGGTATCTATGGATAGGTCTTCAAAAATAATATTGAGGTTTCTAATATAATTTTTTTCTAAACCGAATAGTTTGCGCGAGAAACACTTCCAAAGTGGTAAAATGAGTGTCCCCCCCCCCTCCGTAACTTCTAAAATAAGAGGTTTTCGTAAAAAATATTTGTGTATGTATGTCTTTGTTTAGTATTACGTATGAGTATGGATGTGTAATATAAGTATGTTTGTGTGATATTCATTATTTTTGTTTTTTTATATAGTAATTCAGATGGTGTCATGAAGTCGAAGTGAAAAAGGACTTTTATTAATTTGTTTTGTTTTCTTTGAATAACATTTAAGTTAGTCTTTGCAGCCGTTCCCCATAGTTCTATCAGATAATCAATGTGTGGTTTTATAAGGGAGTTATAGATAGTGTATCTCACCTGGAGTGGCAAACATCTAACAATTCCACGCAGGGCACCTGAAAGAGAGCATAGTTTTGATTTGATTTTGAGCAGATGAGGCCTCCAAGTTAAGTGACTATCCAAGATTAAACCGAGATATTTTTCTTGTTGCACTTTTGCGATCACTGTGTTGTTAATTGTTAATGGAGCGTGGTTTGTAGTTTTCTTGTTTTTCGCTGTAAATATTATGTAATTTGTTTTTGATATATTTATCGTTAATAAGTTACTTTGAAACCATACGTTAAGTAGATTGAGGTCATTTTGTGCTTCAGATATTATAGTATCTATTGAGTGGCCAAAATAAAACAAACTGGTGCCATCTGCGTATAAGGTAACATCTCCCTTCAGACCAATGTCTTTAATACTATTTATGTAGATTAAAAATAACAATGGTCCTAAGATTGAGCCTTGTGGTACACCGCAAGTTATGGACTTAGGCCTACTTTGAGCAGAACCAATACGAACAACCTGAACACGATTTGATAGGTAAGAGTCAAATATTTTAAGTGCTGTGCCCGAGATGCCAATTTCAGCTAATTTTTTAAGCAGTATTTTGTGACTAACTGTATCAAAGGCCTTCTTGAGATCAATAAATATACCAAGCGCTATCTGTTTCTCGTCTATTTTGATTTTAATTTTGGTTACTAAGTCTACTGTTGCCGAAAGTGTGTTTGATTTGGGTCTAAAGCCGTATTGTTTTTGATAAAGAAAATTTTGTGAAGCTAAATAATTTTCTAAACGATTGTAGATGACTCTTTCAAATATTTTGGACATCACAGGAAGAACCGATATCGGCCTGTAGTTCCCAGGGTCGGTTTTAGTGCCTGATTTGAATATCGGGGTGACTTTAGCAATCTTCATACTATCCGGGAATACGCCCGACTTTAGGCATTCATTTATACAGGAAGTTAGTTCATTTAGTATAAGTTTTTTTGTACATTTGATACACTTTGTCGTGATGCCATCTAAACCAGAACTAGAATTTGGATCTAAATCATTTATTATTTTATCAATTTCATCTTTTGTTACCGGGGAGAATTGGGTCAGTGTATATTTATTAGTTTTATTTTCGGTAGTGCAATTTGGTGTTTCAATGTCATGATATTCTTTAGGAATTTCACTTGCTAAGGACGAGCCAATTGTCGAAAAAAAGGTATTAAAATATTCACAAATTTCAGTATTATCAGTAACAGTTCCATTTCCAGTGTCTTTAGCTAACCATACCCTGCATTTGGTTTGTCTAGCTACAAAATTTTATTTAAATTAATTCAGTAGTTTGATGTGACAACGGAACAAACTAGAGATGCGTCAAATGTTCATACTCGGCCGAATATTCGGTTTTTGCCTAATAATTACCGAATATTTAAAAATATTATTTTGAGATATTTGCGTGTCTTAAAAATACTATAATGAGAAACAAATAGTAACTTGTCTTGTTGCGTTTTGGTGTCCACAAAATGAAAAAAATAATAACGTTGATTTTAAAGAAATCTTGAATAATATTTTATTTTATCCTTATCTGGTAAGTCCTTGGCATTGTCTCATCGAAAGGTAAGTGACGATGATGTCAAAAATGGAATCGGTTCTCCTATACAATGGTGTTCTGGCTATTTTATCTTCATGCTGGAATACATCAATGCTATTAATATTGATGTTTGGCGGCGAAAATTATATAAGATGGCTCTGAACATGCCCCACCACCAACCAAATCAAGCCCTTTATTCAGTTTTGATTTAAAATAAACCTTGAATCCGTCTGCTCGTTTGCCACCTATCACATAAAAAAAATATTATTTTAATGTTTTATAATTATTTTTTCATTTTGTGGACACCAAAACAAGTTAATATTTGTTTCTTATGATAGTATTTTTAACATACGTAAATATCTCAAAGTAATACCATTAAATATTCAGTAATTATAGCAAAAACCGAAAATTACATTTTGGCCGAACATTCGGCGCATCTCTAGAACAAACAAAACAAACATACTTTTGCATTCATAATATTACAGTAAGATATTGTGAGATGATTGCTTGATGTGTATGTTAATTCAGAATTAATCTTAGAGAGAAGCAAATACGAGTGATAGGCTTTTCATACTCTTCTTGAT
This sequence comes from Coleophora deauratella, assembly GCA_958295455.1. Lineage (NCBI taxonomy): Eukaryota > Metazoa > Arthropoda > Insecta > Lepidoptera > Coleophoridae > Coleophora > Coleophora deauratella. The sequence goes on from OY282406.1 coordinate 4,876,040, forward strand.
ACACTTTCAAGATTGGATGAGATAGTCACTGTGCTATAGCTTTATAATAAGAATTTTGAATTGGCATTTTATTATATTAAGGAAGATATTTTTATATATGGCATTAGATGGTGTGAAGACCTGTACAATATTTTCTAAATAAATGGATTAAGGTGGCTTGGAACAGCAGATTAACAAAATTTGGGAAGAGGCCTTTTCTCAGCAGTGGTATAGTATGGGCCATAGTGACATTTGTGAGGATATTACAAATGTATTTCCACTTTCCCTACTTACATATAATAAGTTTCAGATTTTATGGGAGGACAGTTTACACTGCAGGAGCTCTCTGTGGATGGTGACCAGATGACCGGCTCTGACGTCACAGTTGAGGTCAGCGTAATTCTTTACCTTATTGTGTAAAAGTTAGCTAAAGGGCTGAATTATGTAGCGAACATGGTGAACATTGGTGAACAAGGGTTCGTATCTGATCCCTTGGTTCCTCTACCCGGGAATAGTTTAGTTTCATGAGTTACATCTAACATTTGCAATGTTCATCAACTAAAAAGTTATTCTTTGAATTGATGCTGGAGGAATTATTGTGCCCTCCGTGATCTGCACATTGAAGTGTCATATGATCTGCACATTGGAAAAATCCTTTTGGAAAAATCTAGTAATGTAATTATTAGAAGATCTATTAGTAGATGTAATTCTTGATCATGAGATGTTTTTGGTTGAAAACCACATCAAAAGTATCACAAATTATCACTTAGTAATTGTTAATCAAACTCAAATTGCAGGAAGTAAATGCAGACTAAAGATGCATTGAATTTTAAATTAAACCTGGAATTTTAATTCTAAAATTATACATTTATTTCAGGACTCGCAAAACATTGAGAACTCGTTAGCATCTCACTCCGACACAATGATAGATCTGCAGTTTGACCAGGCCCCCGTCACTATTCCCGCTGCAATGGGGGATGTCCTTAGTAACTATGGGCCTAGAATAGTTTCTGTTGGGGTATGTAATATAGTTTACTTTTCCCTGTTAAAAAGAACTGACCAAGTGCGAGTCGAATTCGCTCACTCAGGGCTAACCACACAATATTTTTATGTTATTGTTTTACCAAAAAAAATATTTATTTTCACTCATTCTGGGGTTAGTGCATTCTCACATCGATGGGTTAGTTAGGAGTTAGACTTGCACTTTTTGTTTTTTTTTTAATTGTCTATTTACAAAACTACCTGTATATACATGTATCTTCTTAATACAATCTGTTGTCCATACAAGGTTCACATAGACCTGCTTAGTTTTTTATTATTATTATTTGTTAGTATCACTGCCATTATAAGATAATAAGTCAAATATACAACCTGCTGTTTTATTTTTTACCATATAACAGATAAAGTAATTTAAAAGTATGGCAAATGGAAAAATAGCATGACAACCAGGTAGCATAGCCATAGTAATACGGTCCTTGGAGCCATTGGGTTGGTTTAATAACATTCCCAAGCTCAGTTATATCAGATACATAAGTTAATAAAAAAAGTGATGTTTTGAGTTGTGAATTGATTTATTTATGCTATTAAAAAAACACAAAATAACTTAAAAGACGTTTTTGTGTGCACAAAGTTGACTTATTGTTCCTTTTTTGCAGTCGGCAACACCAGAGACAATTATAGTGAGCAATACAAGTGCACCAAGCAACAAGGCAGTGCGGTTGGCACCCAGACAAGTAGCCATAGCGCCAAAGCCTCCGCGACCGACTGTCACTAAAGTACTACCCAAGTTTGTGCCTGGCAAGCAGTTTGCTATCGCACCTAAGCCAAAACAAGTGAGCTTGGTGAAAAAGGTCTCGTTGTCGACGGCTATGCAAGCAAACGCTAAAGGGAACACTGTCATAGGTAAGTTTTTATGTTTGACGGCCTTGTAAAGTGAAGATTGAGTTGAATAGCGCCACACTGGAAGGCTGCTACTTGCCAACTTTTGAGGACGTCTAGTACTCAGTACGTCACTCAAAATAAGGTATTAAGTTTGAAAAATGACACGAAAAGTTGCAGAGTATTATAAAAGCAGAAGACTGAAAGAAATGGCCGTAAGAAGGCTTTTGTTCAATCATATCAAACAGAAGTGACTATTTAATGTCGTTTATAGGTATGTAATTGAAATTGTGTATTGTTTTAGCACAAATCGGTAAGCAGTTTGTGATGCTGCCTTCGGGAGACGGCAACAAGAAACTAAAGCTCGTACAGGCTGGCGGTGGGGGGCAGGCTGTGAGGCTCGTGCAGAGCGCCGACACTGAACAGGTGAGATAAAAAATACATGTCAACAATGTTAAAACAATATGTTAGGTCAATAAAAAAATAGGAAAGAACACTTTTTTAATTTTTTTTTTTAGTTCCTAAAACTAGTAGGGTCTAGGACAGATGGATGATGTTTGACATTTAAGCGTTTGAGTGTAAATCAAAGCCACGGTTTTTATGTTTATTTATTTTTCAGGCTCAACTCATCCCAAATCAAAATGCATCATCAGCTAAACATACCAAAATTATCATCCAAGGTATGGTATAAGAATATTACTGATTGAAGTATCTATTATAGGTGTTTTTCCGCTATCAAAAAATGTATGTCCACATAAAGTTATTTTTTTCTTTAATTTTGTTTGCCAATAACGTTTTTCGCCATTTTTTGAAAAGTATCTCAAATTGATCATTAGGTGGGAAAAAGTAAAAAATATTTTTTTAATTTTTTTTTGAAACCTATAAGTACCCCAAAAATACATTTTAAATTACCATTGCCAATTAGCGCGCCAAAACGATAGCCGCCATGATGCTTAGGTCGTGACGTCATTTCAGGAGTAAACAATACAGCTCTGTACTAAAATTTAGACACATATCGCGAACAAAATGTCATTGTTTACCACTATTGTGACGTCACCTGACAACCACCATGGCGGCTGTCGTTTCAGACATTTGAATAACAGATTAAAAAACTTGATTTTTGTAAATCAAAAATAAAATGTTTTTTCTCATTTTATTGTATAGAAATCATGATCATTCATAGATTATGTATTACAAATACCACAGTAAATAAGCAGTTTTAGATTTTTTCTTGTATAGAATAAAATACCCTATTATGTTACCATGTATGACGTCATAAATGTGTAACAATGTTTTCTGGCGTCAAAAAAAACGGGTATTTTAGATCAGAATGTCAATTTTGGCGAATGAAACATAATGCAAAGAGCAAACCAATTGTAGTTAAAAAGAAAAAACAACGTGATACCACATTCTGTGTAGTTTTAGGCAAGAATTTGTTCATTTGGCATCACCATCACTTACCACCAGGTGAAATGTTGCCAAGGGCTTAACAATTGCTTTTTTTTTTAATTAAAAATTAAAATGACTGGTGACACTGGTGGTCCCCTTAGGCGCGGGCGCGGGGCAGGGCGGCGCGCAGTCCCCGGCCGTCATCACCAAGCTGCTGCCGGCGGGGCCGCAGCCCGGCGCCCGCTTCGTCACGGTGCAGCAAAAAGTACCCATATCCATTGTCAACAACAACAAGGTGGGAGATATTTTTGTTTGTTTTAATCTTTTTTTTGTCATTTAACTACACTCGGCTTCAAAAAAATCGCACGTCCGTAAAAATAGGCTTCAAGCACTGTTAATCCTTAAGACAAGCAGTTATTCGTAGCAATATTGGTATCATTTGAGAGCCCTATAAAAACTCTTTAAAAAAATATCCATTTCATTTGATTAAAGAAAAAGCCTCTCAAGATTCTCCTCTTCAAATTTTGTTTGTATTGTTTTGTTTTTTGGGTATAAAAGGGTCGATACAGCTTATCGGGGGATAAATTTGCTACCAACAGTCGAAGAAGACACAGAAGAATATCTTTCATCAGAAAAACATCCTTGAAGATGGACACTACTGCTGCTGAAGCCGCCCAAGTTATCGCACTACTGCAATCAGGACTACGTCAGTGTGATGTTGCTCGGCAATTGCACTTGAGTCGCTTTTCTGTTCGAAGAGTGTACCAGCGGTTCCTGCAGACCGGTGGCTTTGTCCGAAGGCGTGGGTCTGGTAGAAATCGCTGCACTTCTGCGAGAGATGACCGATTCGTCGTATCGAAGTCTTTGAGAAATCGGTTCTCTAATGCTGTTGAGTTGCAACAGCAGCTTTAAGCAGTTCGTAGAAGGGCCGTGAGTGTCTCTACAGTTAGAAGAAGACTAAAGGAGAGAAATATTGTGGCTAGAAGACCTGCCACGGGTCCAAAATTAACCGCAGCGCATCGGCGAGCACGCCTGCAATTTGCTCGCGCCCACGTCAATTGGACCCTGGACCAATGGAGAGCTGTTCTCTTCTCAGACGAAACGAGAGTGTGCCTTTTCTGCAACGATAGACGCAAAAGAGTATACAGAAGACAATGGGAACGTTTTGCCCAAGCCTGCATCCAAGAGACGGTAGAATACCGGGGCGGTTCCTGCATGTTCTGGGGCGGCATATCTGCCGACGGCAAAACTGAACTTTCTTGCGTCTCTCGGACCGGCGGTGCTCGCGGGCAAGGGTCGATGACTGCTCACCGGTACATCACAGAGATCCTGGAAGAACATGTGGTCCCCTATGCTGGATTTATTGGCGACGGGTTCACATTAATGCACGATAACGCTCGCGCGCACACTGCTGGAATTGTGCAGGGCTACCTTCAAGAGGTTGGGATCGCTGTCATGCAGTGGCCAGCGAGAAGTCCAGATCTGAACCCGATAGAGCACCTCTGGGACCAGCTGAAACGCAAGGTTAGATCCCGTGATCCCGCTCCCGCGACTCTTCAGGAGCTCCAAGACGCCGTTATTGAGGAATGGGACAGAATCCCTCAAGAAGAGGTCCTAAAGTTGGTGCGATCCATGAGGGAGCGCATGGAAGACGTCATTAGGGCTAGGGGGGGTAACACTAGGTTTTAGGTTAGTTTTAAGCAACTTTGTTTTGAAAAATTAATCAGATTTCATTTGGGTTTTTTAAGGATTTTTATTGTTTTGAAAATTTTTCTCAGTTCCAATAAAAAACATTGAATGAATTATTGTTTTTGCATTCTCTGTTTCCTTACCTTTCAAATGATACCGAACATTACCAATATTTCATAATACAAATACGATTGAAAGATGTTTAAAATAGATTTCTTAAAAGGTGCGATTTTTTTGAAGTCGAGTGTAGATGATATCAGCTCATTACACTATTTATCCCAGGCTATTTAAAAAAAAATTGTTGGAGGGAGTTTCTTTGGATCCGTCGTTTCTTCTCACTCCGTAAACATTTCTCGAAACGGCGGGTATACGTGTTCCGAGTAGTAGGAACCTCGTATTAGGTAGATAAAAGAATGACGTTCGAAAAGTGTACATGCTACCTACTTCGAGTAAATATTTTCATTTAATTTCATTTCCATTCAATCTTCAAGGAAAGTAATTTCACGAAAATAAACAAAAAAAGGTTCTTAAGGTCTCAATTAAAAGAAAATATTATGCATACAAAGCTCTAATATACATAAAACAAAATTAACTCTGCGTCCATTTACGAAAGACAAGAAGTGTCACCTGGTACGCGAAAGAAGTAATAATAATAATAATATGCAGCTGGTGCTTCGGTCGCCGCACAAGGGCAGCGTGCGGCTGACGGCCAGCCCGCAGCTGGTCGGCCAGTCGCCGGCGCGCCTGCTGCCCGCCGCACAGCCAGGTAACAGCCACTCGCAGCTCCCCCCTGTCATCGTCAGTGTGTCCAGCAGCTGGGGCTCCGGTCGCCGCACAGCCAGGTAACAGCCACTCGCAGCTCCCCCCTGTCATCGTCAGTGTGTCCAGCAGCTGGGGCTCCGGTCGCCGCACAGCCAGGTAACAGCCACTCGCAGCTCCCCCCTGTCATCGTCAGTGTGTCCAGCAGCTGGGGCTCTGGTCGCCGCACAAGGGCAGCGTGCGGCTGACGGCCAGCCCGCAGCTGGTCGGCCAGTCGCCGGCGCGCCTGCTGCCCGCCGCACAGCCAGGTAACAGCCACTCGCAGCTCCCCCCTGTCATCGTCAGTGTGTCCAGCAGCTGGGGCTCCGGTCGCCGCACAAGGGCAGCGTGCGGCTGACGGCCAGCCCGCAGCTGGTCGGCCAGTCGCCGGCGCGCCTGCTGCCCGCCGCACAGCCAGGTAACAGCCAATCGCAGATCACCCCCCTATAAAGGGTGTCAAAATTCTTGATTCACTATTTAGATTTAGTATGGGAAACTGAAAAAAAATTTGACCGGATTTTTCCTAAACTTTATACTTGATTCTAAGTAACCCCTAAAAATGTCAAACGCACTTTTTTAACACCCAGTATAGTTACCTTCTTACTTATATACGTTAACATAACAAGCCATAGCGTCCCCAAAGCTGGTGCATGGGTCTCTTCCCATACCTCGGGAAGGTTAGGCCATATTCCACACACCCCCCGTGTCCGGATTGGTTTAGGTTGTGGGGCTAGTGGCCAACGCTAGTGTGAGAAGTTTGCAAACCGCCTATGAGACCTCTGACATCGATTAACGACTGCCATCTAGTGACAGCAATTGGCACCAATGGTTTTAACATGCCTTGTGTAGCACTCAAGTACTTATAGGTTTTTTACATGACTGTAAGGAAGAAGCGATTCACAATTTGTTTTCTGAAAACAATAATACATAGACTGGTTATTAAATCTTTTTCTTTTGTAGGAACTACAGCGACAACTAAGAAAATCGTAATCACCGGTCACTCAGGACAAAACTTGGTATTGAAATCAACAGCACAACCAAAGACAACACAGGTCAGTGGAGTAAAATACACATTCATTGGTAACAGAAAAAAAACGGAACATGTTTTGTATAAATTTGGTCTAATATCATTATTTTTTCTATTTAAAGATAGCGAAAACTGTTACTGCAGGACAGAAGACACAATTGCATCCAATAAATGTCCCTGGCAAAGGGGTGAGTCACTTTTTAATTGGATTCTGTTTATTGGTTTGTCCTCGAATTGTCACAGTTGTAGCAACCAAATAAAGTATGACCAACATTTTTTTCATAAACTTTCCAAAATGTAAATTAGTCTGAATATCATTGTGAAACTGATGAAGACGATGATATGATGATGTATTGTACATGTATTGAATTTGTTCACAGATTCAGTACATTCGTTTAGTGACGAATCCGGCTACGGGATCGACAGCCGTCGTCAAAACTTCACCCAAACCTGCATCGTCGGGCAAAACTTTCGTCCTCACAGATAGCAAAGGTAATGTTTAGTGGAGCAATTTTCTCTTTGGCTCTTTGGGATGGGACAGGATATAATCTCATTTTTATTTCCAGTTGGTAAGCTTGATATAATTTCACTTGATGTAAGTGATTATGATTGCAAAAGAGTAATAGCACAACATGCGACCATAATGTATCTATCTTTCCAACAATTTAAAAATGTAAAGGGGTTCGGAGACAATCAAATGGTTTGACTCAAACACGTAGATTGTGCGGTTTGATCAAACAGCTTGAAGCGAACATTTCGTTTGATCAAACGGAACGCGCACTTCGCAGTCGTTCGTCGTCACAAGTGGTCGTGTGTGTGTCTCCTACGATGAACTCGGATTCAGCACTCTTGGCTCTTACGTTAGATAAAAAGAACTTGGTGTCAGGAATAGTATACGTTAAGATACATGAGCATTTACAAAGGGTGTTAACGGCTATGTTTGTCAAACGGTCGCGGAAGACGATCAAACCATTGCGTCAAACCATCGCGTCAAGCAAAAAATATTAAAACACGTAGATACTTGACTGAAACGTCAAACAACCTCTGTAAACGATCAAACGTACTTGACTCAAGCAAAAATCTACGTGTTTGAGTCAAGCAGCTGGATCGACTCCGAACCCTAAAGGGTTCGGAGACGATCCAGATTTTTTAAACAATTGAGACAATCGTCCATGTTGTATTGGAGTATATGGAATATAAGAAAATGTATAAATTTTCCTTTCACCCAAAATGGTGTGGTAACTGGAAAACAAAATGTGTCCAAATCATGAATTAAAAAACAAAAAAACACTATGCTTTTATCTTTCTATAGCATTTGTTTCAAATCAAATATATTGCACAAAAGCATTATAATACATTGAAGTAACATTACAAAGGGTTACTGTACAAATTAGGCAGCCTTAATATTTGGAGCAATATCTTCCAGGCAACCTAAGTAAGTTTTCTTCTTGTTAAAGGTAATCTGATACAAATGACGTCTGAGAAAATGCTGAGCGGACAGCCGCCGCCATTGATCGTCACGGGAAACTCCGGCACAAACAAAAGTAAGTAGCTTGTGCTTTAAGATTTACTTACACATACAGTCTGTCAAGAAAGTCTTGAAAATAAATGAGGGCGCTGTTCGTTTCAATATGGCAACACTCGAGCATATTCAACGAATGATGAATCAGAATTTTGAGGTTGCCATCAGAAATAAATTTAGTTCCAACAAAATCCGCTTTCAAGACTTTTGACAGACTGTACATGTACATGAAATGAAAATTAAATGAAATGAAAATATTTTATTCGAAGTAGGTAACAGTGTACACTTTTCGAACGTCATTCTTTATCTACCTAATACGAGGTTCCTACCACTCGGAACTCGTATACCCACCGTTTCGGGAAGTGTTTGCGGAATGAGAAGAAACAGCGGGCCCTAAAGAAACTCCCTCCAACACATTGTACAGTTCATTGTACAGTCCATCAGTACATTGTAGTCTTCGAAAGACGTCTACTGCTGAACAAAGGCCTCACCCAAGGGTTACCACGACGACCGGTCTTGCGCTGCCCCGCATCTAGCGGCTTTCCACGACCTTCACCAGTACAGTTATATATAAGTTGTTCGCGATGCAATGAAGGTATAATAGGTAAAGCTTCCTAATATAGCTATGTTTCTTTTGCACCAGTACTCTTTAGTAAGTAGTCAGCGCGCAACCGCGCATCCGCTCTCTGCAGACGGGAATTATTTTAATAGTTGGGGCGAGAATACTTTCACACACTTGCACCGCGCTCCTCCCCGATCGACAAAATAAAAACTTATTTAATTATGTGCTTTATGCAAAAAAAAAAATTTGAAAGTACAAGTGATGGGTCGGTTCACGATAACGAAACGTAACTACAGTTACTTAGTAACCAGTTATAGGTACTACACACAGGCTTGCACCCTGCTCGTGACGATATAAAACTTTGGTACTACATAACTGGTTTTGAAGCTGTGTCACTCACTATCGAAAACCGTTTCAAACCGCACATTGCTAGAGAGTTTTTTTTTTTTGTTTTATTTTACCCCAAGATGGGGAAGGCAAAGGATCAGAGCCATACAGCCTAGTCTGTTGAAAATCTTCTGTCGTATTTAAAGGCCAAAAGCCATTTCTTCCTTATTTCTTCGTCTTCATAAAAAAATTCAATTAAGGCCAAAGTCATTTCCTTCGTCTTTAAATTTCCTATTCTTCAGTAAAATGATAGCACTTTTGATGAAGATTTCATGGACTTCTTGAGAGCACTCGAAACACAGTCTACACACTTTTATTTCATTATCCTACATAATAGACACTTAAATGGCACTTTATTAAACAATACACTATCAATATTATGCATTAAAAACCACGATATTTATTTTTTTGGATAATAAAAGAAAACTGAGAAACTCTTGCTACGAGTTCCCGCCAAAAAGTCCTTGCTAGAGAGTACAAAAACTTATTTGTGCTTATTGAACTTCTTGTGTATTCGCACGGATACGGAAGCGATTGTAATCCAAACATTACATGGCTTACGTAAAAAGTTTTTATTTATAATTTGTAGTAAATAATGGCGCCAAAATTTCGTAAAGTTACATGACGGTTCTATCGAACCCTTCTAACTTTTAGAAAATGGAAAACGTAAGATTCAAATAAATTTTGAATATTATTGACGAAAAGTTTCTCTATTTGAAATAATTTGAAGCACAACTGTGGAATAGAACTTAGAAATAATTTAAAATATTCTCTAGTCTTACGTTATTGGTGTCAAAGTTGAAGTGAAAATATTGGAGTAAAAATTTATAATAAATCAGTTTCCCTCCTAAAATTTTGATAATAAAACGGTGATATTTATTTTTGTGAATTGTGAAAAGTTCGTGAAACATTGGAATGTCGTTCGCAGATGCCGCGAAGCTGCAGCAGAGATTGGTGCGGATTGCTCCGATCACTTCGAAATCGCAGGTCGTTTTGGTAAGGGAAAGCAGCAATAAACTTATTTTGTGCAATTATTTATAGTATTCTTATTTACAATTTATAGTCTTATCTATGAATTAATGTTTATTCTTTTCCGCTCTTTGTTTTTTGTTTCTTTAATAAACACTAAGGCAACACTGACCCAGACTATTTTTTTAACTCAATTATATTTTTTTCCACAATAAATCTGATCAGTTGTGTAATATTTTTTAAATGTTTTAATACTTTTGCAGAAGGATACACTGCGGTCGGGGCAGAGTCTCCTTGCGCCCATCTCCGTGGCGAGCCAGCCCAGCGAGCCCAGCGGTGATGTCACGCAACCACTCGCAGCTGACGTCAAGCACCAAGTGCTACAAGAACAAGAGGTAATTATGTGCTTTTTACTTTCGAGCGACTGAGGAGCGAGGGTTAGCGACCGACGAAGGAGTAAGGAAGTATTGTCATGGCAAAAAATCTGTATGTGTGTGTGTGCGTGCGTCCGTGCGTTTGTGCGTGTGTGTGTGATGAAACTTTTTACAATACCATATTTCTATACAACGTAGTACATAAGATAGTTGGTTTCTCTGGGAAAAATCGGGTTCTAATACCTCCCATACAAACCGAAGTTCTTTGTTACTTTTTCTCAAAAATGACTGTTACTATTTCAATGAAACTTTGTATGTTTCTACAACTTTATACTGCCTTATACACTAGGTAATTCATTATTCCAGGCAATATCGAAAAAAGGTACCTCCCATATAAACGACATTATTTGTTAATTTGTTTACCGGGTTTGTTTGTCTAGCGCCAAGACCACTAAACGGATTTGGATGAAATTTGGGTTAGGGCAATATTTTGTTAATATCTCCAGCCGTTTTCTTTATTTTTATAATAACGCAATTTTTTAGGGTTGCCACCATAGTAAACCAACACCTTAATTTTTTTTTCTCAAAAATGGCTAAGGATTTTGATGAAACTTTGTACAATACTACTTTTTATACAAACTAGTACATTAGATTTGGTTATTCTGGAAAAAATCTGGTACTGATTACCGGTACCTTCCATACAAATATAAGTTTTTTGATATTTTTTCTCATAAATAGCTATAACTATAGCTATGTTTTTATTTTATTTTATAACGATTTTAATGAAACTTTGTACCTTTTAATAACTTTATACGGCCTACTATAATAGGTAATAAATTATTTCAGGCCATTCCAGGATAAGGTACCTCCCATATAAAACAACATTTTTAATTTGTACTAATTATGAATGTTTATTGCTAATTAATGTTAAGCTATGAAAAGTATGCCAGATTACATAAGAATTTATTGGTAACATTGTTACAGGTCAAAAGTTTATATAACCAATTCGCGAGAAAGTGTGCACAGGGTGGCTGTACAATTTATTTTATTAATTCTATCGCGAATCCTACCTTTTACGTAGGGTTTGTTAATTCTGAGTGAAAAGGAAATAGGTAATGGTGTTTTGAATATTATAAACTAGCTTTCCGCCCGCGGCTTCGCTCAACATCGTTTTTGTAGCACTAACTTGAGTAATGATTGCTGGTTCCTCATACAAACTTTCATCCCCTATTTCACCCCCTTCGAGTTAAATTTTCGCAACAAAAAGTCCCCTCTATCTCTGTACCAAAATTCATCAAAATCGGTTCAGCTATTTTGGCGTGAAAGCGTAACAGACAGACAGAGTTACTTTCGCATTTATAATATTGTATAGTATGGATGCTATTAAATAGCACTGCGCTGCGCCCCGACTTCGTCCGTGTAAAATTTGTGTTTTGCAGTCAAACAATAAAACACCTGAAAGTAAAGTATTTGCAACATTTGTTAATTTCGAACATAGAGAGACATAGAACTTAGTACATTTGGGTTAAAAAATAGTAAAATTATAAATGTTTATCGTCTTTAGAAATTAGAGTGATAAAATAACCACAGAAAAAGCTCTTACTAAAATCTCTTATTTTTCTGTATGCCGTCATCATTCTGCCATCAGCCCTAACGCTGTAATCTTTTAATTCTACTCGTCGTTATGTTATGTATTTAACGTTTGGTATAACACCCACACAGCAGTCGCAAGACGACGACGTCATACAGCAGCTGGACCGTCCCGAGGAAACCGTGGCACTCCACGAGCTGAAGACGGAAATACTCCAGGACGAAGCTGAAGAGGAAACCGTGGAAACTGAGGCTTCACAGGTGTACCATACCGAGTCTAGGGAGGAAGAAGTCGTTACTGAGCATGTTGGTAAGTGTATGCTGTGGCTTTGTATTGTGTATGGTAGATTTATAGCTATGTTGATACCATTTAGTAGACATTTGGAGATAATTAATCAAGTCTGTAGTGGAAATTCGTGCTCCCATATTAAAGGCCGGTAACGCACTTGTGACTCCTCTGGTGTTGCGGGTGTGATTGGGCGGCGGCAATCGCTTACCATCAGGTGATCCGTCTGCTTGTTTGCCGCCTTTGCCATAAAAAAAAACCCTTATCCCTTATGAAGAAGAGTGCGGTGAGAAAAGAAGAGTGATGTGATGTATAGGCTGCCAAAACTTAGACAAAGTGTGAATTGACCAAAAAAAGCAAGTACTACATATTCGTCATCTTATAAGTCTGTATGTCGCTCCCGGTTTTATACTGTTAGGTCTAAGTAGTATAATCACACCAGTGTTCAGTACTTTGTAAAATTTATCATAGTATTTTTGACAGGTTTACCCAGAATAGTAAAAGGCACAGACTTGCACCACTATATAAAAATTCTTTGGTAGAAGGTTACTGGGGATTCTTTATTGTACAGTTGCTTCCTAAAAAATGATTAAGCACTTCATTTCAGTCGATAATAATTTTTGTCAATTTTAGTAAGACATTATTTGTCATCGGCAGAAGAGCAAGAAGTAGACTCCAAGGCGGCGCTGCACGCGCTGATCGCGGACGCGGTGTCGTCGCCCGGCGCGCCCCCCCGCGCGCCCCCCCGCGCGCCCCCCCGCGCGCCCCCCCGCGCCAGCATGCCGTGCTCGGTGCACTCGGGGGCGCCGCAGCCACCCCAGCCGGGCCCCCCGCCCGTGCACCCCCCGCCGGAGATACACGTCTCTTTCGAGCGCCAGCACGTATGTACCACTAAAAACCGTTTTGCAAACGGTACCTGTGACATATCAAATCAAAAGGGCTCGTTATAAAGATCTCAAATATTTTTTATAATTTTAAAATAAATAGTTTAAAAATCATTTAATAAAATAGACGAAAATTGACCGTTCCTCCCCACCTCCTATCTCCGAAACTACTGAGCCAAAAGCTTTGAAAAAATACAGGAAATAGTTCTTTACTCATAGATTACAAGAAAACCTATAAGATATCTGTGGTCTTAAAATAACTTGGTACTGTGCGCACAAACTTACATTTTAGTTGGAGATTAACCGTGACATAATGTCCGCACTGTATATTTAATGTTACATGTTTACTAACAGAGTCCAACCAGAGAAAGCGACCACCCGCTAATCGTGATCCCGTCGTTTATGCGCAACGAGCCGTCCGCGCAAGATGACGATACGCAGGTAGGACTCGTAACACGAATACATACTGTGTATCACTACCAACACGATTACATACTGTGTATCACTAAGAGATACATACTGTATCACCACCAACACGAATACATACTGTGTATTACTACCTACATGATTACATACTGTGTATCACTACCTACATGATTACATACTGTGTATCACTACCTACATGATTACATACTGTGTATCACAGTAGCGATTGGTCCATACAACACGATTCCTATCGGCTTCCCTTTTGAAATCTGGAAATAATATTACCTATATACTAAGTTATTATATTATCTCATGTTTAATGCACATACAAAACAATACCAGTAAAAAGTATTATAAATACTAGTTTGGATAATATAATATCATAACAAATATTACAAACCGCGCGTAACGCCTACGGAAAAAAGTAAAGCAATAGGCAAATTATCTCGCATGGCTTACCTTTCCATCTCTTTCTTCTTTCTCATTGAACTGTATTAAGCGAATAGCGCGCTGTCTCTTTCTTAAAATGGCATACTAAATTAGGAAGCTAGCAAGCTGAAATCCATCGGCTTAGGGCGCTTTTATTGTCATGCGGATTTGTGCCCGCATGCGTGCCGCCCGCAACCTATCGTTTCAGTACGTTTTTAGGGCCCTTTTATTGTCATGCGTGGCACACGCATGCAGGACGCTTTGGAAACGCAGCGCAGCACGCATGCGGGCAGAAATCAGCATGACAATAAAAGCGACAGAAAACATTTAGATTGCTGGTGCGGAAGATGTAGCATTGATTATATTGTAATATAATGTAATTTTTTGAAATATGATAAAGGATATTGTGAAGGTACATTTTTGTTATATTTTTTTGCAGAGTTTAGTTTTGGCTTTGTTTAATTTGTTTGTTCGTTTGGTCAGTGACCCGCGGGATCCGTATTGGAATTATTAGCTTTTGTTTTGTAGGTATCAATGCCGTGGTTTTAGATGGTGTTATACAGGGTGTAACAAAATTGGTGTAGGACCCCTTAACTGGGGATTCTTCTCATCGTACTGAACAACTTTTGTTCTACGACTGCTCAAAAAGCAATAAAAATTTTGGACTCCGTACAAAAATAGAAAAACAGGTGATCAATTTGTATGAAATGTCCAAATTTTCTTTGTGATTTGAGCAAAGTCGTAGAACAAAAGTTGTTCAGTGTGATGAGTGATGAGTAGAATCCCCAGTTTACGGGTCCTACACCAATTTTGTTACAGCCTGTATAGAATTAAAATGCCGATTAGTTTCTAAAATAAAAATCCCATAGTGAAAATATGTTTACAAAAAAAGAAGGTTTTTTCATACTAATTCGGCCGGTCAGTTGATCGATTTGTATGGAGGGACCACAATTTTTTTTTGCCATTTGACTATAGGGTCCTTAGGGAAAGTTGTTTGTTATCATGAGTACATTCATATAGGTTGACTTTAAATTAGTTCTTGATACGAAAGGCTATGCATGTGCTGATGATTATAAACAACTTTCCCTAAGAAACCCATAGTGAAATCGCAAAAAAAAATTTTGGGCTCTTCATACTAATTTGACCGGTCAGTTGAACCATTTGTATAGAGAGTCAATTTTTTTTGCGATAAGACTCAAGGTTCCTTAGGGAAAGTTGTTTATTATCATCAGCACATGCTTAGCCTTTCGTATCAAGAACTAATTTAAAGTCACCCTATATATGCGGTCATCTTTCTGGATGTGCATTTTTGTTCTGTTTCCCTTATCGAAATCAACCTTATCCACCCTTCGCCACTGGTGTATCACTATAAAGACGAATACATACTTTGTATCACTACCAACATGAATACATAGCTTGTACCACTATCAACACGAATACATAGCTTGTACCACTATCAACACGAATACATACTGTGTATCACTAACATCATGAATATGTACTGTGTATCAACGTCAATCTCAATCTTCACCTTCATTCAAGTTCATTCAAGTCAGTCACATGCACCCCAGTTTCCATAAAGTTATGAGTGTGTGTTCATGAAGTGATATATACACACTTTTAAAGACGACATTCTATTCGAATATGGAATAGTGTGTGTAGTGCGTGTATTTATAATTTTGCATTCAGTTTTCTTCCATTCATATGGCAGTGTGGACGTATGGAACATTTAAAGTGAGTGGTAGACGAAGCTCAATTTTCTTTATTTGACGTTCTTTTTCTAGGAGGAGTCACGACGATTGTTGAGCATCGAAGTAGATCCATACAACACATACCAGTCGGCGTCACCGCCGCTGGACGCCACTGAAGCAGGTATTTAACCAGTTTCGTATATTATGAAGTTAAAATAAAAAAGTACCTGTATTGACAGAGAATACTGATGAAGTTATCTTCTTGATTTATGTGATGTAGTTCGACATAGTTTATTGTGACTCTCATTTAACGTGAACATTTCAATTAAAGTTTTTTTACGTTTTGATAAGTACCCTAAGAAATAGGGTAAACGTAGCGACATCTTAACGAACATCAATCCCCACAGACATAAACAACGAGCTAGGCATGCGGCCGCGCAAGGCGTGCAACTGCACCAAGTCGCAGTGCCTCAAGCTGTACTGCGACTGCTTCGCCAACGGCGAGTTCTGCAACCGCTGCAACTGCAACAACTGTCACAACAACCTGGAGAACGAGGAGCTGCGACAGAAGGCCATCAAGGGCTGTCTGGACCGGAACCCTAATGCGTTCAGGTGAGAGCCGCTGGAATAAGTAGAATAGAAGAATAGAATAAAATAAACGTTTATTCCAGACACAGACAATAAGTTTTTTTTATCCACAATTAGTAAGCCTGGCTCACCTGGTTGAAAGTGATGATTATGATGGATGATGTAATAAGCTTGTTTTTCTAAAATAACTTGGCGAATATGTTCTGCAACGAAGTTCTGAAACAACCACTGAAAGGTTAGCCTCTTCCGCTGACTTTTACTTAGCAGAGTTTCGTGCAATATCTTAACAACTTACTATCACTCAAAAGTTTTTCTATAGCTGTATGTATGTATAAACACTTTATTGTACTCAAGAAGAAAATTACAAAATAAAAATGTATTGAGTCTATGGCCTAACCTTCCCGAAGTATGGGCAGAGACTTATGCCCCTGCAGTGGGGACGATATGGGTTGTTAATATTGAGACTACTTGGCGAAAGGGAATTCTGCAACTATTTTGTTTTTCATCTGAGTTCTCAAGACATCCGCTTTCCTCCCGCTTACCGTTCAAAATCAAAATCAAAATCAAAAATCTTTTTTATTTAAGTAGATGCTTTACACATACTTTTAAATCGTCATATTATTCTACCTAGTACAAAGTTCCTACCACTCGGAACTTGTACACTCAACGTTTCGGGAAGTGTTAGCGGAGCGAGAAGAAGGAGGAAGGAGCGTTGTTGGCCTTATCTTGTATCCAGCATTTTTTCTAACTAGACATATCATATCATTAAGTGGTTGTATGTAGCGTTGCTGTACAGAAACTGCTGTTCTTTACGGAAGGTTCTGCAACCGTGTAATACCATTGCATTTAGTTAAGGTTACGTCAAAGGTTAAGTTAAAGATCTTAATATTATCTTTTATTAAGGCGAGTTTAGGCGAATTAAAATACTTAGCTCTGGGATACACCTTTTGTATTTTATTTCAGCGACTCGATCGATTTTTTTTTTACAATTATTGCATTGTGATTTATAATAGCTTTTGTTTAACAAGAACTGCTAAATATACTGTGAAAATTGTTAAAGGTAATATAATATTTATTTTTGCAGACCTAAGATCGGAAAAGCAAAGAACGCTGGCCCCGACATAGTACGGCGGCACAATAAAGGCTGCAACTGTAAACGTAGTGGATGTTTGAAGAATTACTGCGAGTGTTACGAGGTAAATCTATCTATCTATCAGCCGAAAGACGTCCACTGCTGGACAAAGGCCTCCCCCAAGGATTTCCACACCGACCGGTCCTGTGCGGCTCGCATCCAGCGGCTTCCTGCAACCTTTACCAGGTCGTCGGTCCACCGAGTCGGGGGCCTGCCCACACTGCGCCTTCCGGTGCGCGGTCGCCATTCGAGAACTTTACTGCCCCAACGGCCATCTGTTCTACGAGCTATGTGCCCTGCCCACTGCCACTTAAGTCTAGCGATTCTGAGAGCTATGTCGGTAACTTTAGTTCTCCTACGTATCTCCTCATTTCTGATTCGATCACGTAGGGAAACACCAAGCATAGCACGCTCCATCGCCCTTTGGGTGACTTTGAGCCTTCTTATAAGGCCCATAGTAAGCGACCATGTCTCCGGTTTCCGAAAAGGCTTCAGTACCATAGACCACATACATACGCTGCGGCAGATTATACAGAAGACCGAAGAGTATAATCGGCCACTATGCTTGGCGTTTGTGGACTATGAGAAAGCCTTTGATTCGATCGAGACCTGGGCTGTGTTGCAGTCTCTCCAACGGTGCCAAATTGATTATCGATACATCGAAGTGTTGAAGTGCTTGTATGAAAACGCCACCATGTCGGTCCACCTCCAGGATCAGAATTCGAAACCTATCCGGCTGCAGCGTGGGGTGAGACAGGGAGACGTTATATCTCCGAAACTGTTCACCGCTGCACTGGAAGACGTTTTCAAGCTTCTGGACTGGAGAGGACTCGGCATTAACATCAATGGCGAGTACATCACTCACCTTCGATTTGCTGACGATATCGTGATCATGGCTGAGACCTTGGAAGACCTAGGCGCAATGCTCGAAGGACTTAGTAGAGTCTCCCAACAAGTGGGTCTTAAAATGTAAACGATGTACGAGGTAAATACATTGCATTAAAATACAAGGCATTAATTATTTAAAAGTGTAAGGTGTAAGGTAAGGTGTAAAATCTGTAAGGTGTCCTCTGTAAGGTGTCCACGGAAGACCAGCGTCGTGTCACGCAGAGTGACCCGACATTATGGTGATTGGAGGCCTTATTAGTGGCACATACTAAGTACTTTATGTAAATTTTATTATGTCTAAATTTTTTATGTTATTTGCTATTAATAAACATTTTCTTTCTTTCTTTCTTTCAAAAAGGTTTAAAGGCAGGTCGCGTTTGAAGCTTAGAGCTCCACGAATAAAATAATAAAACTACAAATCTGTATTGCCTGGTTATCAATGATCGTTCTGCCAATACTTGACAATAGTTGCCAATAGTTCACAATGTCTTTGAGAGCTTACTTGGTCCAATAAAAAAATGCAGCTTTCACGAATGTTTTTTTAAAACAGAGATACTGCGAAAATAATGAAAATCAAAGTGAAAAAGAATAAGTTGGAAATCGTAACCTGACACAAGTTGGTATAGTACTTAGCAAAGAAAAAGACTAAGTAGGCAACGAAATCAAAATACACAGAAGCCTATTGTAATTAAGTTTCAAATTTTTGATAAGTAAAAACTAGGTGTAACCAAAGTTTTATGAGGTGCACTTCTGTATTAGGTATTGCTGTAATTTTTTTTATTCTGATATATTTCTGTTCCTAATTGTGTTACCCAGTGCTTGATCTATCTACGTACGTAGTGGAAACAGACTAACGTTTAATTTCGCTGTTAAAATTTCGGTGCGATAATAACGAGACGTGGTGTGGGTTGAGAACTGAGATATTGTATTCTGGTGTGATTTCAATGGGGAAGAAAACGCAAAACTTTTTGCAGATGGCGCTACGGACGCTTGACTCATAACAACTTTCAATTTATTCAGCGTTTTTTATTATCGAGGTGCAATAAAATAGTTTTTCTGTAAAATTGTTAAATGGAAAATGTATGCGACTTGGACTGTTCCTTAATTAAAGGCGAAGTTCAAAAATACATGATTGAAAACGTAAGGTTTCCCACGTCTTCTTCATCTGAGAATCGGAATGAGATGAGAATAGGAAATTAATGATTTCCATTATTATTGCAACCAATCGCCACACAACGCGGCATTTTTTTAAATAAATCTTATGTTTAGTTCACGTAAACAGTTTTTCTATACGTTTTGACAGTTAGTGATGATCGTTATGAGTCAAGCGATATCAGCGCCTCTATCGGCGAGTTCTGTCAGTTTTCTTTCCCGTTGAGAGACTCGACGTGACGTATACTGTAATGCGGTGCGATGTTAGAGAGAAGTCGTATGGCCTGAGATTGACGCGTGCGCGTGTTGCAGGCGAAGATCGCGTGCTCGGCGATGTGCAAGTGCGTGGGGTGCCGCAACGTGGAGGAGGCGGAGGCGCGGCGCGGCCGCCGCTCGCCGCCGCGCCGCGCGCTGCCCCGCCCGCCGCCGCGCGCGCCCGCAGCCGACAAGTAAGGAGCCTCGCAACTTTTGAACTAGAAACTCTTTTAGGCGCCCGCCGCCGCACCAGCTGGACGCCGACGAGTAATGACTACTTACTAAAAACTTTTTTAGACGCCCGCCGACGCGCCAGCCGTAAGCAGACGAGTAATTACGGCAATACACATTTAATAAGGCTTACCGATGCACCTGCGCAGTAGACATAATTTTAATTACGTGCGAAATTGTTGGACCAATCGAGTAACTTTATTGTCACCTACTATAGTTCCCAAAATCTCCTCCGCTATTGGTTGATGGATTTCGCGCGTGATTCAGTAAAATCGTCAACTGTCGAAAGCTGTCACCGTGCATTGATTGTTTCGGGTGTTTCCGTCGATAGTCTGTTCTTGTCTGCGCGAACGAACGCCTTATTTTTTTTGTTTACTACTTGTACAACTTTTTATACTAAAAACTTTAAGGCGACAGCTGCGCAACGACAAGTAAACACAGGTGACCTAATACCTAATGTGTTGGAAGAAGTTTTTTTAAACCCTTCGTTTCTTTTCACTCCGCAAACACTTCCCGAAACGGCGGGTATACGAGTTCCGAGTGGTAGGAACCTCGTATTAGGTAGATAAAAGAATGCGATGTCCCCGAATGTGGCCACATGCGGGGACATGCATGTTGACGTCGCCGTTTAAGTCCGATGTCGCCTCCTGGTGAAACGGCAACACTGCAATTGACAACATTCCTATTTGCACCCACAGTTTTGACGAATATTTCAATTTTACTCCATTTAAACCATTAAATATTTTTATTGGGCTATCTGCTGCTACAAATAAGAGTACTTTTTCTGTATAAAGAAAATATATAATTGAATGTTATACTTTATCGCGGTTAGAGCAAGGTCTTGTCAATTTATTAAATGGGGAAGAAAACGCAAAGCTATTTGCAGATGGCGCTATGGACGCTTGACTCATAACAACTTTCAATTAGTTCCGCGTTTTTTATTATCGAGGTATTATAAATTAGTTTCTTTTCTGTAAAATTGTTAAATGGAAAATGTATGTGACTTGGACTGTTCCTCAATTAAAGGCGAAGTTGAAAAGTACATAATTGAAAACGTAACTTTTCCCACGTCTTCTTCATCCGAGAATCTTTAGGAAATTAATGATTTCCATTATTATTGCAACCAGTCGCCACACATCGCGGCATTTTTTAAATAATCTTATGTTTAGTTCACGTAAACATTTTTTTCTATACGTTTTGACAGTTAGTATGAGTCAAGCGATATCAGCGCCTCTATCGGCGAGCTTTGTCGGTTTTCTTCCCCATCCAAAATTGGTATTTAAGCCCATAATATAATGTAATCGTTTGCCACCAGACAACCGTGCAGCTTCATGACGTCAGAAGTGATCGAGGCGGTGTGCCAGTGCCTGGTGGCGGCGGCGGCCGAGGGGCGCGCCGAGCCCGCGCCGGACCCGCTGCGTGACGTCATCCACGAGTTCGCGCGCTGCCTGCAGGACATCATCGGCGCCGCCAACCACGCCGCCTTCGACGAGGTGCGTGTTGGACCTATATATAGCACACTATGTATATTGGAGTATATACAGTATAGAATGGACAGTCCCTGCCCCTCTAAAGGTTACCCCTAACCCCCTCTCCCCCTCCCCTTCGTCACTTAGACTTTTTAGGACGCATCTTACGCGCAATTGCGTATGCCAACTGAGGATAACAACTAATAGAAAAAAGGAGTGAATTCAACGTGATTGAATGAAAGGCTTCATCGTACCGTATACAGCTTTAAAACGCAAATGAGGAAAAACTAAATGTTTTTGAATATTGTGCCAAATGAACACAAAAAAATTGTTTGAAAAAAAAAGCTTATTATAAAATAAAATAAAATGAGTTGCTATGCGCGACGCGTTTTGGAAAAGTCCACAGTCACGTGAAGCTGTACGTTGTCTGCAGGAAATGCTGTGTTTAATTAAACTTGTTAGTCCTAACGAGTATTAATAGTTTTAACATTCCCTAAAAATGAAAATTCATTGATACGTTTTGTTGCAGGCGTGATATACATCGAATCGCTGACACTGACTACTACTCGTACGCGCCATATATTTTTTAGCAAGTTCACAGTTTTATCTGCATGTTATACTGTATTATTAATGTTAACATTTTATTCAAAATGTAAAAAGAAATTGTGTTTACAAAGACTGTTGTAAATATACGAGATAAGAAGTTTCTTTAGAATGTGGCTTGAATAACAAACATCATTGAAATCCTTTTAATGGATGTAAAATATTTGTAAATAATTCAGATTTTATATGATGGATGATTTTATACATTTATAGGCTGAATGTATTTAGATTAATGTGTAAATAGGACTGTAAATGGAAGGGCTCCTAGTCATAAGAATACCTTTTGAGTAAGGTAACAATAAATGCAATATTCCATTTTTTCTACCATTTTATTGTGTGCATTCTTTGCATTGTATTTGTCGTTAAAACATTATTCCCGGTTTTGTTTCGTCGTAACTCTTGTAGTTGCAGCTTGTAACGAACTACCTAAGTACTTCGATTTCAAATATTCAACAACACTACATCAAATATATTTTCATTTAGATTCGGTTGACGATAGAGCAATGGAAATGGTAAAGATAATTGTTACAAATGTGTAAGATAATTAAAATAATCATTCTTCTAACTAACTTGTAGTTTTGTGCGGTCCGTCTTACCGTGATCTTTTCAATACTGAGCTAAAAATAAAGTGCATCTTATACGCGCTCGGTGGAAAGGGGAGATGGTAAAAATAGCTAACGTGTTTAGTAGTGAGTGGCACGTGGCCGCGGAGTACCGGCAGTCTGAATTCGTCCGCCCTAGATTACTACAGATAAGTGCAAAATGACCACACGCTATGAGGTGCAACGTTCTGATAAATTGGGCAGGTAATTGCATGATTTTTTTTCTTATTAGACAGAAACTTACAAAATTCACACTTATATATTTAAAAAAATATGTAAAAATATCCTGTGTTTACACTAGATATGTTTTCCAGTTTGCGAGTGCAGATTTTTCTGCGATTTAATGTGAATCCTTATTCAGATATTTAGTAGCTGCCAAAGACCTAAAGGCCGGTGAGACGATCCTCACGGACGAGCCTTTTGTGTTGGGCCCCGCAAGTGACAGCCCCCTCGTCTGCTTTAACTGCTACCAGCAGCTGATCAGCAAGTTCTTCGTCTGCAAGAACTGTGCGGTCGCGCCGGTCTGCCCGGATGAGGGGTGCCCGGACAATTTGACTAGTAAGATCTCTTTGCTGTTGTTTCTTTAAACTTGTGATTTGTCTAACATTAACAACTGATGTGCACTTTTATCGTGTGTAAGATAGCGCCAAAGACTGCGCCGTCTCACCGATTTTACTTGAAAATGTGGATGGTATCAATAGGTTTTATTTCATACTGTTTATTTTCACCCCTTTGATATTGCATTGTATTTGCGATTCTTTATAAAAGTGGGCACGATATCCATGAACCAATAAACTTTTAGATATCAGTTTCTACTAATAAGATAATTGGCGTCAAATCTTTTATTTATTAAAATCTTTATGTCATCCTCAGAATGGCACACGAAGGCAGAGTGTGATGTATTCCGCGACCTCAAACTGTCCAAAGGCCTGAGTCCAATGATAATGGTCCAGAACGTGGCCGCTCTTACCGCGCTGCGGGCGCTGCTGAAGCGGAAGACCCACCTACAGGCGTGGGAGGAGTTCCTGCAACTGGAGACACACTTGGAGGAGAGGAGGAATACGCCCGTTTGGCAGTTCTGCGAGGATATTAACAAGGTTTGTTGTTTTTGTTATAGATGCCTATAGATATAGGCGGGTAGCTGCTTTCCATTAGGTGGTAAGCGTTTTTCTACTTTTTATAGTACAATAAAACTTAAAAAACTTACCTGCTGAATGGTTTTCACAAACTAAGCAAATGTTATAGGTATGTATACTTACGAGTATAATTATGTCTAGTAATCTACCATTTTTGAGGTTTTTGTTTTTGAGTTTTTGTTACGAAAATATTTTTCAAAAGCTTGACATTAAAAACAACACTTTAACTTTTAATTCACCTTGAGTGGGTAAAAAACAAAAAATAATGCAATAGTGCATAACATGACTGAAGTATTTTTATACTGTTTACTGTGAGACAAACAATGTGTCACGCACATATCCCTCCTACCTTGTTGGTAGGAAATTGATATTTGATAGGTATAATGTAGAAAAAGACGCCTTACTTTCTTGGCCTTCGCACCTTACTGTGTATTCCAGGTAGGAATGACAATGCTATTATATTATATCCATTTTCCAAATGTGTCGATTCGGTGTTTACGATTAAACTTTTTGACAGGACTAAACTAAATTTAAGCGCCCTATCCTTGTGTTTTCGATATAGAAAGAAAAAGATAGAACATTTAAATTAACTTTAATCCTGTCAAATAAGTTTAATCGTGAAAACCGAATCGACACCATTATGTACCTTGTTTTATTATTTTTGCAATCTACAGTACTTAATAATTAAGGGTAGTCGCCTGCATCAAAAGAAAATTATGAAATATTGTTCATTAAATAGCTCTCTTATTGAAATTGCAGAAAGACTTACTCGCTTTGAATTTAATTACACATAAAAAAACGTAATAAATATGCAAACTACTACATTGCACAATGAAGTCATCGTTCACAATTTCAACTGTCAACTACCCTATTATGTATACACTCTTTTCCAGTTTATCAAATCCCTCGGCCTCCTCGACGGAATTCAAGACGAGGAACTAGTACAGAAAATTTGCGCTGCAATAGACGTGAACAGCTTCGAAGTCCGGGGTCCCATCGTGCCTGCGCTCGGGTGCTCTGAGATGCTTAACGGAGTGTACCTCAAGGCAGCACTTCTGGCCCACGATTGCGCTGGTAACACGCACATGTCTATAAATGACAATAACCTGCTGGTTTGCCATGCGAGCACGGATATTAAGAAGGGGGAGATCATTTATTATAACTACACGGATCCTTTGAAAGTGAGTACACAAACATAACATACGTATCTACCTACAAATAAGACAATAGGATTCGTTTTACTCAT
Source organism: Coleophora deauratella (assembly GCA_958295455.1). NCBI lineage: Eukaryota > Metazoa > Arthropoda > Insecta > Lepidoptera > Coleophoridae > Coleophora > Coleophora deauratella. Next base: position 4,901,222 of record OY282406.1, read on the forward strand.
AAACAGTGATAACACACTGCCCCATAGATAAAAATATCGCATCTCTTGTCGAATAATATGAAATTCATAAACACCTTTTATTATACAATATCTATTTATATGAATGTATTGTGTATTATACAATATCTATCTGTATGAATGTATTTCAACATATCTATGTATGCATAGTATGTATATCAGTAACGGTCCCCATAATACAGGGGGCCTGATTTGGCCCTGGATGTTTATTTATTATATCTATCTATAGTCAGTTGCATGAGTTGTCCAACAAGTTGTTACCATACTTATTTTACTGCCCGCATAGTACACTGCCCTATATCTCCGTTTCAAAGTAACAATTTTGACTAGTTTTATAAAATGTCTTCCTGTCGTTCGGTTCAGGGCACAGCATTGCGGCAGCAGCATCTATTCGTTGGCAAGTACTTTAAATGCACATGTGCGCGGTGCTCGGACGCGACCGAAATGGGGACACATCTCAGTTCTGGTAAAAAATACAGAATTATATCTTTTTTTTTTTATTAAAAATTTGAGTGCGTTTGACTACATCTCACCTGATGGAAAGTGATGATGTAGTCGAGGATGGTACACGCAAACTCAAATAATGCCTATTCACTCTCGCCTTGAAGATCCCCAAATTGTAGGAGTCCGGAAACACTGACGCAGGTAAGAAGTTCCACTTTTGTATCTATATAAGATGATTTTTAACACGTTGAGCGCCATGTGTATCCAATTGTATACACAAAATACCAACTTCTGAGGCCACGTGCACATCGAAACATTCACCGTGTATTTAAAAAGATACACGTGGCCTCAGAAGTTGGTACTTTGTGTATACAATTGGATACACATGGCGCTCAACGTGTTAAGGCGCTTTTATTGTCATGTGGGTTTCTGCCCGCATGCGTGCCGCCCGCAACCTATCGTTTCAGTAAATTTTTATTGCCCTTTTATTGTCATGCGTGTCACACGCACGCGGGTCGCTTTGGAAACGCCGCACGCATTCGGGCAGAAATTCGCATAACAATAAAAGCGCCCTTAATGGTTGATAGGAATATCCAGGAATATGTGAGAACTTTTGTTCTTACACTTTTAAAATAAACGACCAAAAGAAATGGAACTCTCCATACAACTCGACCGTCGGATTGACTATTTTTGTATGGACAGAACAATTTTGTTGTAGTTTCTTTAAAAAGTAGTAGAACTTAAGTTTTCACTATTGACCCAATTAATTGCCTAAAATATGTTCATATCTACAATTAAAATCTCCTTGTATACAGGGTGTAACAAAATTGGTGTAGGACCCGTTAACTGGGGGTTCTATTCATCGTACTGAACAAATTTTGTTCTACGACTTTGCTCAAATCGCAAAAAAATTTGGAGTCCATACAAAAATAACAAAACAGATGATCAATTTGTATGAAATGTCCAAAAATATTTTTGTGATTTGAGCAAAGTTGTAAAACAAAAGTTGTTCAGTGCGATGAGTAGAATCCCCAGTTAACGGGTCCTACATCAATTTTGTTACACGCTGTATAGCTTCAAGTTCTGAAAGAAAACACAGTGATAATAGTTACAGCGCGTTAACTTCGTACGGTGTAGCACGCCCGCAGTGCTTCTCTACGATGTTTTTTTTTTTTCAACTTACTATAATATGTAGCTAATCTTAAAAATTTTTAGCAAATATTTTTGAAAACGTCGTTTGATATGAATAGACTAGATAGATTAATCTAATCCTCCCCCTGAAAGCCTCCAAGATTGTGCTATCGTTCAGTTTGTGAAAGCGATATAATAAATAAGGAAAAGTGACATTGCTTACTTTAACCGGAATACTAGCAATGTGTGTATATTATCACCTTGCCATGACCCTACCTTATGTTGGCTTACAGTAATTTTGATTTCTGACCACTCAGTAGAGAATGTTCCGGTTTTTTGTAAAATAAAGTTCAATAAATTTAACCGTCACACCAGTGACAGAGCAGTGTCACTAAGTCGGCCGTGACAAAATATATGATTTGTCACTGACGTTTGTGCAGCGATGTGTCCGTTCTGCAAGACCGGCTACGCGTCGCAGACGGACGGGCAGTGGCGATGCAACAGCTGCGAGCGTCAACCCGAAGCCGACGTGATTGACTACAAAGTGCAGTGCTGCGCTGACAAGTTTGACGTTATCAGTGAGTTGAATTGAGATAACCTTGAGTTAAATTATGTCAAAGGACATTAAAAATAGTAACTTTATAACTTAAAAGTTCACTGACTTTTTTATGCCGCCCATATAGGTATGCTAATATTGTTGGAAACTGTCAAAACATTTTCCGGTCAATAGTTTGGTCAACCTGAATAGCAATCGAACTTCTGCTACGTATTTCATGTAACTTACCTACTTACTGCACTTAAATAGTGTAATGAGTTCACCTGGTGACTTGAACACCTGTGCCCCGCAGGCAACTCATCCAATAATAATACTGCACTGTAGTTATTTCATAAAATATTACAGGTTAAGAATAGTGATGGGCTGACAATTGATTTTGCCAACTGGTCAGTTCAAAATGTTCCGAATAGTCGCTTCTTTTACAGACTATTCGCAACTAAAGAAACGTGCTGACTAGTCGGCGTTCCTGACAAGCCGGCGACTTATCGGTACATCTTTATAAAGAGCCATTTTTAAGATATATATTTTTACGTTTTCAGACAAAAAAGACGAAAAAGAGCTAGAAGAGTACATCAAAAACGTATCGCTAGTGTTGGCTCCTAACCACTACTTACTGCTGGAGGCTAAACAGCGGCTCGCGGGAGTCTTACGAGACATCATCAATAGAGACCCGCGGCCCACCAAGAAAGTGATGCGCCGCAAGATACAGCTGTGCCGCGAAATACTGCCCGTCATCGAGACACTTACTCCTGGAATTTGCAGGACTAAAGGTAATCGTGCCATCCATTACTATCCTGGTGATAGATAAAAAAAGATATAGGTTTTTCTTTTCAAAAATTTGTACAGACGTTTTTACTTTCGGTCGATCAAAAAAGGTTGGCTGTAAGAATTTCCTTTATGGGATTAGTCCGCGTTTGTACATATGTTTCTAAACTTTGTACTCCTTTGTACAATATACTAATCAAAAGAACCATTGTAAATTATAATAAATTATAACTAAAGTTCTTCGCTACGTAGGCACACGCGTAACGGGCTTTTCAATGAGCGTCTTTGCTTTTTTTTAAATAACGTAGCAGATAGCGACATCCTTTTCTACCCTATAAACAAAAGGAGACAAAAATAAATCCAATTGCGCAAACATATAATATTTTTGCGCTACCCAAAATTGCGATAGACACTGCTTGAATAGAACGACATGTCTAATGCTTTGTTGGATAACTGCAAATAAAACTCTCATTGCTCTGTCTTTACGCTTCTATCCCGGGATACCATTCATATAGGGACACCCAAAATATTATAACCTACAGACCAGTTAGCAGAGACCGTTGAACTTAACGCAAGGTTTGTCTTATCTTTCAGCTATAACTTTGTACGAGTTGCATGCAACCACGGTGCAGCTTGCAAAGAAATTGTTCGATTCAAGAGAAATATCTGGAATTGATTATATGGTAATGAAAATATGCATATATCTGACCAACGTCACTTTCATCAGTGACATCAGGTTTTCTATTTGATATATACATTTAATTTTGTTATATTATACAGGATGAACTCGTGAATGCTGAAATGTTTCTGAAGCGCGCCCTTGAAATGCTATTTGTAGAACCAGGCAATTCGCCTGAGGGCGAGCTCTGTGCTAAGGCATTAGAGGAGTACCGCGCGCTAAAGGCGACTATGTGCACCGTCTTGGACGGAATTTACGCGGAAGGCAAGGTATACGTTAGCGCCGCCGAGAGAAATGACCCTTTGGTCCCCAACTTATAAAATTTTATGAATCCTCCAGTAACATAAGTGTTGATGTTTTATGTAAGTGAAGTGTTGATGTTTTATGTAAATAATGTTTTAATAAAAAGTAATTGGTACTTTTTGTTTTATTTTTAAACAATTTTATACATATGGAGATGTTCGCAAGACGTGACATTAGGCCTGATTTAAGCTGAACGGACGGAGAAACCAAAGACCTACATAGCTGCCCAATAATCCATTTGTAGAAAACTTTCCGTATTGGTCCTGTGGTAGTGGTAAAAAAAATACGACGCTCTTGTCTTTAGTAGACTTTTTGGCAAGAATTCGCAGCAGCAGTTATTCATTTTTGTTTTATGTGAATCATCAGTCGATGGAAATTATTCAAACCACCACCTTTTTTTCAGAGTTATAGTAGATTTTTATCTAAAAATTTGATTTTGTGCGTTTTGGTGCATAATATTGATAGTAATAGTCATCAAAGTGTCATTTGCATGACTTTTTATGAGTAGTAGACAGTGGCGTAGCGTGGGTTTTTGCCGCCCGGGGCCGATCAAAAATTTGCCGCCCCTTTCTATTTTGATCATAAGTAAAAAAAGTCAACATACTATAATGCATGCTACGATTACTGGCCAAGAGTGAATCGGTGGGACTACGAGTACACAGTCAATTACTCGTCGACCCACCAGTGGGACAATGCGGTGGGACCACGAGTCGGGAGCGAAATAAAACAGCCAATCAAAACATCAATGAAAAATTATGTACTTTTCGTGTTTTTTAAAGCAAAATCTTTTATACAACGTTATATCACGTTCGATTGCTAATTGCTAATGTAGCTAAATTCGAAATCCGTAATACTAATTGAACCCCGCTGAATATCGAACTTGCAAACTCCTGACGTGAAGCGAGTGCATTATATTCTTCCGCGGGCGAGCGCTCACGAATATAAATTATATTTATAAAAAGCGCGAGCGTAACGAGCGCGAAATTTTTTAAGATATCGTATCTAAGAATGTTTATCTTAAACCAACAAAAACCCTTTTACTTGGAGCGCTCAGCGCCGTTTCAGTTAGGTTAGATACCCCAACTAGCTCGACGCCCTGTGTCTGTGCACGTGTGACACGACCCAAAGGCCGGTCCTTTTTAAAATGTTACTGTGCGCCGTTGCTGTACGGGTTTCATTCTTCATACGATAACATTTGTTTTCATGACGTTTTGGCTGGGTCATGTAACTTTGAATATTTATTATCATATATTTTGATCGCTCAATTTGCCGCTCACCTGGACGTGCCTCAACCTTAGGTAATTTTTAATTACAGTTTAGAGCTGCTTCTCTCTCAATTGGCACTGCTAATGGCAGCTGTTAAAAATATTCTTAACATTATGATAATATTTGGTAAACACTCTTAAGTTTATAATATATTTTAGTAAGCCCAGTAAGCCAGACATAATTATGTATCTCTTTTTTAAAGTCTGGGTCTGTTGTAGCTACAAAAGTACGAAGAAGTACACGCTTAAGTTTGAACTCTTCACTATTAGTAATATCTTGAGGAGCGTGATCTAAGTCCAGTTCATCGACGCGACGCCTAATAACACCTAATAACACTAGGTAAAAAAAAATGTGGCCCTCGCCGCCCCTATCCATTGGCCCCCCCGCCCCCCCCCCCCCCCCCCCGCGCTACACCACTGGTAGTAGAGTAGTATAGAGTAGTTTATCCTTACTCAAATTATAAATGAGCAAGTTAGTTTGTTTGAAAGGAACGTTATTTATTTATTTGATTTTATTGAAATGAGCTTGGATAGAGGGTGGGAACCAACAAAGAACAAGAATAGTTTTATGCCGAGAAACTGATTTGCGTGCTTGCGCATAGCGCTCTCTCATCGACAGTCATAAAGACGACATCCACACAGGATGTGTCGACAAAAGCTAGTAATTAAGTAAAAGTGGTAAGTCGCTGGATGCGGGCAGCGCAGGACCTGTCAGTGTGGAAATCCTTGGGAGAGGCCTTCGATGATGTGTATGCTATTTCGAGTAGTGTTAACATTTTGCTGGAGAACTTATGTTTTTTCAATTATTTTTTATTTGTTTCACTTTAACTCCACAACTGACCGATAGACATTGAATGAAGAGAAAATCTAGTTTTTCACCGAGGCTGCTGCTAGGCGTAACGTTACGCTTACGATTGGCACAATCAGAATATCTAAATTCTAGCATGAGGCTTCTAACTTCACGGTCACCCTACTCAACTCTCCATCCGTCCATGAGTGTGGAGGATACTGATGTGCCATGCCCGGGAATATTCCCGCAAGACAGAGACAGCGCTCTGTATTACATATAGCGCCGTCCCTTGGGAATATTCCCATGGGAATATACCCAATATTCCCAAAGGACGGCGCGATATGCAATATAGAGCGCTGTCTCTGTCTAAGGGAATATTCCCGCTAACGGCACATCAGTAGTGGAGGATTTTATAGCACACAGTATAGCGCCCGTGTGTGACGCCCTTGATGGTGCATTTACATGCGTGCTACGCAGCCCGACAAGCAGCCCGGCAGGCAGCGCGGCATGCAGCCCGGCTTTGCACGCGAGCGTGTAAACGCACCAGGCAAGCACAGGCACGAGCACGGACGCATGCACAAACAGCCTGTTCACATGCTTGTGCCCGTGCTTGTGCTCGTTGAATGTGGCTTTATGGTGCGTTTACACGCGTGGCAAGCAGCCCGGCGGGTAGCCCGGCAGGCAGCCCAGCATGCAACCCGGCTTTGCAGGCGGCGTGTGCGCACCAGGTAAGCACAGGCACGAGCACGGCCGCATACACAAACAGCCTGTTAAAACGGAGTGATTATATTCTCTCTGAGCCTCTTCACATGCTTGTGCCCGTGCCCGTGCTTGTGCTCGTTGAATGTGGCTTTGCACGCGAGCGTGTCAACGCACCATCATCAGGTAAGCACAGGCACGAGCACGGGCGCATGTACAAACAGCCTGTTAAAACGGAGTGATTATATTCTCTCTGAGTCTCTTCACATGCTTGTGCCCGTGCTTGTGCTCGTTGAATGTGGCTTTGCACGCGAGCGTGTAAAAGTCTGTGTGCGATCAGTTAGAATCCTCATGAGTGAATTTTGAAATTCTGATTATGCCAACACTTAGTGCCTAATTAGTGCCCATTAGTGATCAAAGAAAAAAATTGTGCTATCGTAGTTTCAGAGAAAATCGAATTTTTCATTGAGGCTGTAAGCGGAACGTTCCGCTGGCAGCCTCATCTCTGGAACCAAGGAACTATTGCACCAATTGTTATGTGTTATATGTCAAAAATTCGTGCTGAATTAGTGCCTCCCACATGCAAAATTTCAGAACAAATGCTTCAGTAACACCCAAGATATAACGGTGAGGCTGTTAAACGAACGCGTTCTTTTGGCAGCTTCATCATGGTTCCAGCAAAACTACAGCAAATTTCGAGACCAAACTTCCTGTAAAAAAAAAAAGTTTAAAATCTACATACATTATATATGTAGATTTTAAAATTTATTATAATGAATGAACCTCCAGGTCTTTTTATACATCTGCTTTCATGTACGACTGTTTTTGCTCTAAGAAATAAAAAAAATAAAAAATAAACTTGTGATCCTGAGTATCCTGACTAAATAAGAAGAAACAGAGTTCTGTTTTTTTTTGTACCAGAAGGCACTAATAAGCACTAAATTGTGACAATAGTTTGGTCTCGAAATTCACTGTAGTTTCGAGATTCACTGCTGGAACCATGATGAGGCTGCCAAAAGAATTCATTTAGCAGCCTCACAAACCTACCGTTATATCTTGGGTGTTACTGAAGCATTCGTTCTGAAATTTTGCATGTGGGAGGCAATAATTCAGCACTAACTTTGACATATAACACTTAACAATTGGTGCAGTAGTTCCTTGGTTCCAGAGATGAGGCTGCCAGCGGAACGTTATTTATTTTATTTTACAATTTATTGTGTACAAAAAAAGAAATACTTACAAAACACAGTTTAACGAATACTTAACGAATAACAACAAGGTTCCGCTAGCAGCCTCAGTGAAAAACTCGATTTTCTCTGAAACTACGATAGCACTATTTTTTCCTTTTGGAACTAATTGGTTCTAATTAGGCACTAAATATTGTCATAATCAGAATACCGAAATTCGATCATAGGGTTCTAACTGAACGCTCACATTAGTCTGTCTCTTTCACACTTAAAATATATTCGATAGTCTTACACTACGGGTGGGTGTACTGCTCAGACCAATCGGTGCACTGAGCCGGCCGACACGACATAGTAAGAACCGACGACGTCACAGTCCGATCCAGTCGCTGTACATTTTGTATGAGTGCGGGTGTACTCATCCGACACTAACATTCTTACCGGACGAAACGAAGTGTTGTGCATCATTTATTGACATGGTATCGATTTACATATATTAATATGATAATGTTTAATAGGTAACTACAGAAATCAATATAAATTTATAGAATATTCAAATGCATAGGTATGTTTGTATGAATATAGGGTGACCCTAAATTAGTTCTTGATACGAAAGGCTATGCATGTGCTCATGATAACGAACAACTTTCCCTAAAGAACCCATAGTCAAATCGCAAAAAAAATTTGGACTCTTCATACTAATTTGGCCGGTCAGTTCATCGATTTGTATGGAGACTCAAAATTTTTTTTTGCGATTTGACTATGGGTTTCTTAGGGAAAGTTGTTTGTTATCATGAGCACATTCATAGACTTTCGTATCAAGAACTAATTTATGGTCACCCTATCTATTATACAATTTAAGAAAATGTGTAAAACATCTACTTAGATAGAAAATTTAATTTTAATGTAATGCGTTTTTATAAAAAAATACAACGTTCGTTTTAAATTGTTTTGTTTCATACACTTTTAGAATATGCATTTAATATCATGATATGGTGTTTTAAAAATGGTAGGTATGATATTACCGCCATTTTAGATGTATTAAAGCACTTGGTTACCTACCTATGCTTTTACTTTTACGCTGTATTTATAACAATAACACCAATAATTGGTGTCGGCTAAAAGCTGGGCACATTTTCTATAGTACTGCGCACAACACTATTCAGAAACAGTGACGCGCGCGACGACGACGCGACGCTTACTATATGGTTTGAGTGGTGGAATGATTGTTTCGGTACGACAGTTATCGATCGGACCAGTGCACCCGCGTACAATCCTAGAGTTTTTAAGAGGACCGGTGGGCGTGGCTTGGCTGTCGACTGTCGGCTCTTATTTTATCGGCCGGTGCACCCGCGCCGTTATCCTGCTGTCTGAGTAATAAATACTCTTACGAAGGTGATTAACTGATTTTGGAACGGGTCCAATGGATAATTCATAAATTCCTCTGTTTTGCTCGGCGACAGCGGTGAAATGAAATAAATGAGGTTGAAATTCGTCTAAAAAAAGTGAAAAAAATCGAACAAATTCACATAATCAAGTTTAAACTGCTTTTAAGAGGTTATACAAGCTCAGGCATCAATCATACCGCCTACTGTGGTAGTACGTTTTGGTATAAACTTTCGGTAAGTTCCTCGTTTGTTCTTTGATTAAACAAGTCTATTTGGGGTCAGAAACAATGTTTACTGTATTTTTTTGTGTGTAGCCCAGCCATGGCAGACCAGTCGTCGATCCTGGCGCTAATAATCTTGTCGGTGGGTGTCACAGTGCACTTCTCCCTGCACAAAGTGGACGAGGGCCACATGGGAGTCTACTACCGTGTGAGTACCCTAAATCTACCTTTTCGACTCTCCTACCTCTTCTGCCTCAATATCGTAAATCTACATTTTCGACTCTCCTACCCCTTCTGCCCCAATACCGTAAATCTACCTTTTTGACTCCGACCTCTTCTGCCCCAAACTAAAGTATTTGATTTATTGATTGATTAAACTTATCTGATTTTTTGTACCTACGTTGAAAGATTCCATTTTGATGGAAAAGCCTCTAGATAAATTAGAATTTTTAAAAGCTATACAATTACAGGGAGGAGCACTTTTACCAGTCACCAGTCAGCCTGGGTTTCACATGATGATCCCGTTACTGACTTCCTATAAATCAATACAGGTAAGATGGAAAAAATCTTCAGTGTTTTCAGTTTTCATCATATTTTTCTCACAGATGTTACAGCTACAATTTATTTTGCAGACAACACTTCAAACGGATGAAGTGAAAAATGTACCCTGTGGTACTAGCGGTGGAGTCATGATTTATTTTGAAAGGATAGAAGTTGTCAACAAATTAGAACCTAACAGTGGTAAGTTCCTTAAATATACTTTGTGAGGTCTACGGGAATAAAAAATATATTTGAAGACTGGTAAAATACAAACAGGTAACTGCATTTTCCACCCTTTCAGTACTTGATGTGGTGCGTAACTACACTGCAGACTATGACAAAACTCTGATATTCAATAAGGTGCATCATGAATTGAATCAGTTCTGCAGCGCACATACTTTGCATGAGGTGTACATAGATCTGTTTGATCAGATTGATGAGAATTTACGGACTGTAAGTGATAAGAAACTTAATTTTACAAGTTGATTAGTGGTTACTCTTGACATTCATATCACCTCTTTGATATAATTTATTTTTTACCTATATACAACATATATAATCTGATTGATAAGCAGACAAACTTAATGTACATTTATCTTGGTTCTAGGCTCTTCAAATGGATCTCCATGAAATGGCACCAGGACTAAGAGTTCAGGCAGTAAGAGTGACAAAACCAAAGATCCCAGAAGCCATTCGGAAGAACTATGAGCTGATGGAGGCAGAGAAATCTAAACTTCTTATTGCAGCACAACATCAGAAGGTAAAAAAGTCATAAGTGTAGTCTATACTTATTTACATTTGATTTTGTATAAACACCTGGAAAATTTGATTTTTTTGATTGTAGGTAGTTGAAAAAGAAGCTGAAACAGCTAGGAGAAAAGCTATAATAGAAGCGGAAAAGGAAGCTCAAGTGGCAAAAATTCAGTATGAACAAAAAATTATGGAGAAAGAATCTCTGCAGAAGATTGAACTGATTGAAGACAGCATTCACAAGGCTAAACAGCAAACTAAAGCCGAGGCAGACTTCTACCACCTGACGAAACAGGCAGAGGCCAATAAATTATTACTGACTAAAGATTATTTGGAGCTGAAGAAGTACGAGGCATTGGCTTTGAACAACAAGATTTACTTTGGAAATGATATCCCTAATATGTTTGTTCAAGCAAATATTGGGTCTGTAGACAAGGGTATCCAAGTTGATTAATCACTTAGCATTTATAATAACTAGTCATTGGACATTTGGTGTTATTTGATTGTTGTTGTACCAGTACTTGTGATTCTCAAAATGTGATAATTTTTAGTGAAGACACTAGTGGAATATTGGAATAAATTATGTTCTCTCAATAGAGCATAATGTCTATCGACTGATGTTTTGTACATAATGTCTAGCTTATCTGTACCTGTACTAAATAAAACTAAGTTATATGAAAAACTGATTTTATTGAAAACTGCAAGCTTAATAAATAAAAGGCATTTAGATCTTGTTGAATGCAGCAATGTCTACAGACTGGACGAAATCTTCAAATTCCTGGATCTTTTCTGTCAGAAGGTCCACAGACACTTTATCATCTTCGATGACGCACATGATCTGCAGTTTGTTGATACCGTAGCCAACGGGCACAAGTTTGGATGCTCCCCACAGAAGACCTTCCATTTCAATAGAGCGTACTTGTTTTTCCATTTCCTTCATATCTGTTTCGTCATCCCAGGGTTTGACATCAAGGATTACAGAGGACTTTGCGATGATGGCAGGTTTCTTGGATTTTTTAGCAGCATAGGCTTGAAGGCGCTGTTCTCTGATTTTGGCTGCTTCCGCATCCTGTTACACAAAGAAAGCAAATTATTTATTATTATTATTTAGTAATAGGCGAGCAGCTAATAGGTGATATGCCTATATTAGTGTTAGTTTATGATAGATAGTTAAAGCTTATTAACCTCTTCCTCGTCAGACCCGAAAAGATCTACATCATCGTCGTCGTCATCCTTGGCGGCAGGTGCAGGCGCGGTGGGCTTTCCACCAGCTGTGAGTGGGCTGGCAGCGGCCGGCCACGTCTTGCGCTCGGCGGGAGAGTATGACGCGATGTGGTTGTACCAGCGTAGCGCGTGCGGGAGGCTGGCGGCCGGCGCCTTGCCAACCTGATTGAACACTTCTACATCGGCTTGAGAAGGAGTGTACCTTTAAAAAAATTATCCACTTTAAGTATTAATTCAATATTGAGCTTACAAATTACATTTACGAATATCAAATGATTATATTCTAGCGAAATTTCGTAGGAAATAAGGTTGTAAAACAAAAAAGATAAGGTTATTTTTTCAGAATGGATTTGACGTGGAGGCAGATTCCAACCTATAAGAAATTTGAAACCTTTACTTACCCAGACAGGTAACTCTTATCAGCCAAATATTTGTTCAAGTCACTGAGACCCTGTGCGGTTTTTACGTCTCCGATGGTCATTTTTGTGAAGAAATTAGAATTTTTCTACACAAGCACCACACGCCCCGGCTGATTAGCAAATGAGAGAAAGAAAGCGATAGAAAGAGGGAGAAAAATAATTATCGTAGACAATTTTTTTCTACTAGGGGAGGGATGAATTGCTTGTTTGGTATCGTTTTACTGAAATCGTTTGCAATCGGTATGGGATGGATAAAAACCGGATGGGATGGAATCGATAAAAACCGGAAAATTAAAAGAACAATACCAGAACGCAGCACTATGTTTTGACAGTTCTTGTATCTGTCATACGTCTACGAAAAGATTTTGTATTGTTTTAGGTACGATTTTTACGAAATTAAAACGTAATTGTTCAAATAATTATAATTTTATTGATGTTCTGAGAAATAACATATCACTGGGGCAAATATTTTGTGAATAGGTAAACTAAGCCGTATAGGTTAGGTGTACCTACTTATGTAATAATAACAGACGATTTTATCGTATTCTTTGGGTTTGGTCGTCGCTTCTCTACCTGATTATCTTCCTCAGTAAGATACCCTTACAACAAACTATCAAATCTAGTGAAAACACCATCTGTAACTTATTACGTGCTGCAAATGAGGTGTTGTGATCGGCGTGTTCTGTTGAAGTAAATTATCTTTGGTTCAGAGATGCTGCGCCAGCCGCTGTCCCGAGCGCTAGCGCTGGGCTCGCCGTCTCGTGTGGCCCCACTCGCGGTGCGTAAACTCGCCGACAAGGTCCCGGCCGCCAACACCGTTGAAGTCTTCATCGACGACAAACCTGTGCATGTTCCTCCTGGAACTACTATTTTGCAGGTATGCTACTCGCTCAAATCGGTCTAAAACATGTTTTTATTTCTCTCTGGATAATCCTATAATAATTTGGTAACTTCTGCTGTAATTTTGTTTAAAACAAAGTCTGTTTTTTAGGCTGCTGCAGTAGCTGGTGTAGAAATCCCTCGCTTCTGTTACCATGAGCGTCTAGCCGTTGCTGGCAACTGCAGGATGTGTCTTGTAGAAGTAGAGAAGTCTCCTAAGCCAGCTGCAGCTTGTGCCATGCCTGTTATGAAGGGGATGAGAATCAAAACTAACTCAGACCTGACAAGAAAGGCGCGTGAGGGTGTAATGGAGTTTTTACTTGTAAACCATCCTTTGGACTGTCCGATTTGTGATCAGGGAGGTGAATGTGACCTACAGGATCAATCAATGGCTTTTGGATCAGACAAGAGTCGTTTCACTGACATTCACTTCTCAGGAAAGAGGCAAGTACTTCTACTACTACTAGAAGAAGACTTCAAAGTAGATTTAATGATACATCAGCTTGTTGTCAAATGTAAATATTTATTTAGAGAGTGTAGAGTCAAGAATAACCAAATAGTTGGGCAGTTTCTATTTATAAGGTTTATTACTTGTATAACTTGATTTGTATTTTAATTTTCCTGTTCAATTTTGTGCAACACTGTTCTCTGTTCTATAAACAAAGTAAAATGCTTGTATTTTTAGGGCTGTGGAAGACAAAGATGTTGGACCCTTGATCAAGACCATCATGACCCGATGCATTCACTGCACCAGATGCATTAGATTTGCCTCTGAGGTGGCTGGTGTTGATGATTTTGGTACCACTGGCAGAGGTTCTGATATGCAGGTAATTTATAATATAACAATGTATATTTTAAACCTGCTTTTCAGGCTGTCTTCTCATTATGAGATAAGTGTAAAATTGGGGTTATTCCTGTCTGTCCCCACGAGCCTGTCCCCAAATGGGGACAGACTTAACTTTTCGTTTAGTTTGTCCCCAAATGCTTTTTTTATTATCAAGAATTAATATTCTAAATAATATTAAAACTGCCATTAAATAATTATCATGAACATTTATTAGAATCATCACAGTTCTTCTTAATAATTTATCAAGTCTTAATTAAACCTTAGTAAAAAAACGGGTACAAATTCCTTTTTGTCCCCAAATAAGCATTAATTAATTATTGTTAAATAACACAAAAGTGTAACTCTGTACCTTGTATTTGTCCTGTAGAACTCTTCAGCATGGTATATTTTGCAGTTTTTTTTATTAATTGTAGCACTATACCTTGGTATTTTGCAGTTTGTGCAAAAATGTTTATATTATTTTAATGCTTACTTACTAGGTCAATTTATGTTGCAAAAATAATGTGCCTAGAAAATGCTCACTTTGATGTTTTTCCATTGCTTCATTCTTTATCAGGTTGGAACCTATGTGGAGAAGATGTTCCTCTCTGAGCTATCTGGAAACATCATCGACCTGTGTCCTGTCGGAGCCCTCACGTCGAAACCCTACAGCTTCGCTGCGCGGCCCTGGGAGACCAGGAGGGTAAGTTTTATAAAAGCTACTTTGGAACTTATTGGATTTATCATTGTTCAGATTTTAAGTGATTAAAATTGAAGATTAGGTACCTTTGAAAAGTGTACACTGCTACCTACTTTGAAGTGTACAATGCTTTGAAAAAAAATGTTGAATATGATGTTTTCATTACATTATTTTTACATTCACTCAAACATTTTATTTTGTTTCAGATTGATTCTGTGGATGTTCTAGACCCCCTGGGTAGCAACATTGTAGTGGCCACTCGTACTAACGAAGTATTACGTATTTTGCCAAGGACTAATGAGGTAAGAAAACCCAACACATCTATGTTTAAAGAGACATGTAGGGAAATTAATAAATACACATATTTATAAATAAATAGAGAGTAATTACAAGTCCTTTTTAGATGATTATTAACAATCTGGTCTTGAGAAATGCCAACACAATGTCTTCAAATATTTATTTTCATTACAATATTTTATCGAACCAAACAGGAGATCAACGAAGAGTGGCTCTCGGACAAGTCGCGGTTCGCGTGCGACGGGCTCAAGCGGCAGCGGCTGGTGACTCCAATGATTGCTGACAGCCGCGGCAACCTGACCGAGGTGGACTGGGAGGACGCGCTGGTGGCGGCGGGGCAGGCGCTGCGGGACTGTCCCCCGGGCAAGGTGAGCGTGGCGGCTGGTGACGCCGATGATGGCTGACAGCCGCGGCAACCTGGCCGAGGTGGACTGGGAGGAAGCGCTGGTGGCGGCGGGGCAGGGGCTGCGGGACTGTCCCCCGGGCAAGGTGAGCGTGGCGGCTGGTGACGCCGATGATGGCTGACAGCCGCGGCAACCTGGCCGAGGTGGACTGGGAGGACGCGCTGGTGGCGGCGGGGCAGGCGCTGCGGGACTGTCCCCCGGGCAAGGTGAGCGTGGCGGCTGGTGACGCCGATGCTGGCTTGACAGCCGCGGCAACCTGGCCGAGGTGGACTGGGAGGACGCGCTGGTGGCGGCGGGGCAGGCGCTGCGGGACTGTCCCCCGGGCAAGGTGAGCGTGGCGGCTGGTGACGCCGATGCTGGCTTGACAGCCGCGGCAACCTGGCCGAGGTGGACTGGGAGGACGCGCTGGTGGCGGCGGGGCAGGCGCTGCGGGACTGTCCCCCGGGCAAGGTGAGCGTTGCTGCTGGTGACGCCGATGCTGGCTGACAGCCGCGGCAATAAAAGTGATTGTGGTGGTTATGGTAGCCGATAATTGTAACAAACTCCAGTTGAAAGACGGAGCAAGTACAGTCACTAACACATCACTAACATTCCAGCTGCTAGCGGTGGCAGGCGACCTGGCCGACGCAGAAGCACTGGTGGCGCTGAAGGACCTGGCCAACCGACTGGGCAGCGAAGCCGTCTGCACCGAGCAATACTTCCCGCTGCAGGGCTCCGGCATCGACCTGCGCTCGTCTTATCTGCTTAACACTAAGATCGCAAGTAGGTGTTTGGCAAATCACGCTTCAAATAAAAATAAAAAGTTGGTGACACTTAACAAAATCATGATTCATGGAATGCCAAATAAATAAAAAAGTAGGAGACACTGGCAAAATCATGCTTCATAGATGTGGCATGCCAAATAAAAATTATGATTTTGATTTGTTGACACTATAAACTAGGCAATTTGGACTAAAATTGAACGCGGCGGATAGCCCATGTCGCCTATGAGTAAGCTACGAAGCCGAAGCATATACTGCATTGACCCTTTCATACAATTTATCAGTTGTCAGTACCGACGGTGTTATAGACAATCCTCGAGCAAATGAACAAGTGCTGCAACGATCATCTGCAATAGATGTGGTGGCCAATGATGATGATGACATAACGTAGTTGTGTGCTTTCTTTGTTTGACCGAGTTCGTAAACTTGATGAAGTCTGGAGTTCGTCTCCATCCTCTTTCCTCCTTTAATTTTACAAATTATACAATTAACTGTAGAATTTGAGGATTATTTAGTTTAGAATAGAAAATAATCGATCTCCTTATTCTGCGACCTCAAGATAGTGTGTAAATATGGCAGGATTATATTATCTGTGGTATAGCGTCCCCTATACTGGGGCACGGGTCTTCCCATATTTTGGGAAGGCAAGCCCAAAATATGGGAAGACCCGTGCCCCAGTATAGGGGACGATATGGGTTGTTAATGATGATGATAAACCATTGATTAATAAAAATAAATTGCACTGTGGAAACAGACGTGGAGGACGCGGACTTCGTGCTGCTGATCGGCACCAACGTGCGCTTCGAGGCGCCGCTGCTGAACGCGCGCATCCGCAAAGCGTTCGTGCACAAGGAGACCGACGTCGCGCTCGTCGGGCCCAAAGTGGACCTCACTTATGAGTACACTGTGAGTGCGTCTTCATGAAGGGTTATAGGTATAAGGTATAAGATCATGTTCCTACATGAGGTAGTATTTAAAATTCAAAATTTTAAAACCACTATATCACTAAGGCGTTCGTGTACAAGGAGACTGACATCGCGCTCGTCGGGCCTAAAGTAGATCTTGATCCAGATGAAAGACTAGATATAGCACAGACTTGCACCCCGCTCCCCCCCCCCCATATGAAACTTCTTTGAGATATAGGATGGTAGACATTAATGTTAAAACGTCTTCAAATGTTTTAGCTCACAATCTTTACCAGTTTAGTCGTGATGTTCGTGGGCAATCGATTTTGTATGCCTAACCGTAGATTGAATTTATTATTTCTTTCTTTTTTTATTTACGGTTGGTAAGTCCTTGGCTTTATCTCACCTGATGGTAAGTGAAGATGACGCAGAAAGAAAGATTTCTATTATAAGTGTCAAGATAACAAGCTATTAGAGAATGTAAAAGAAAATATAATAAAAAAGAAAATAATGGAACTTAGAATCGATACCTAAAAGTATAATTAGAGAGAAGTAGGGACACTAAATAATAAGAATACAGTGAGCCTTTCATTATAATTTATTTATCCCTCCTTGTAGCACGTCGGCGACTCAGCCTCCGTAGTTAAAGACCTAGCGACCGGTACCTCCTCGCACGAGGTCATGAAGCGTCTCCGAGCGGCCAAGCGGCCGGTGGTGATCCTTGGCGCCGACCAGCTGCAAGGGGCGGAGGGGTCAGCCCTGCTGGCCTACACTCAGGAGCTCGCCCTGAAACTGCAGGACAATCTGGAGGATAAGGAGTGGAAGGTATGCTTGATTAATGATTAGTTTGTGAATGCGACTTCGTTTCCTTATATCAGTAGTAAGTAGTAAAAAGATAAAAGTAAGTATGTTTTATTCCAGGTTTTAAACTATCTGTGTGCTAAATTTCAGTCAAGTCCTATTCGCCATTTTGGTGTGATTGAGTAACAAACATTCAAACTTTTAAATTTATAAGTAGGATTCTTTTTAATTTTTAGGAAATCTTACGTAATTTAAGACATCCTATTTTCTACAAACAGATTATGGTTTCTGCAGCAAAATTACAGCAAAACTAAAGGTCCTTGGTATTTAATCGATACATCTATCTGCCGCCATCTTTTTTCTTTTATTTATAAAATTAATTCTGGCAGAGATCGCTCTTTAGCGATAAGACCGCTTACCTGTATAACTTTTATCTTTTCATGTTTGTTTATATTGTATTTTCCTGTCTTGTTGTGCAATAACGTGTTTTCATTCATTCATAAATATATTCAATGTTTCGCCTAAGGTCCTGAACGTACTGCAACGCACGGCCTCCCAAGTAGCAGCGCTGGACATCGGCTACCGTCCCGGCGTGGGCAAGGCCCTGGAGGAGGGCCCACATGTGGTCTACCTGCTGGGGGCCGACAGCGGGGTTGTGACCAGGGAGAACTTACCCAAAGGCGCGATCGTTATCTACCAAGGTGAGGCGGTTTATGGTGGCGCCATCTAGTGACGAAGTGGAAATTTTGAGTTTTTAAGCATTCCTTTGGGAAACCTTATTTTCCGGATAAATGATCCCGGAGTGTTAGCCGAGTGTTCTATCTGTCTACCTACCAAATTTCATCCAAATTCGTTCAGTAGGTTCGGTGTGAAATTGGAACAAACAAACAAACAATAATAATAGCATTTAATTAATTGATTTTTTTAGCATTTACTTAATTTAGCATTTATTCTATTTATAATATTAGTGAGATGAGATGTTGGTAATGTGGTAATCGGTGTTAATCACTTTCCATCAGGTGGGCCGTCAGCCTTTCTGCTTTCATCTACAATAAAACAAAGTAACAATCCCCCAGGGCACCACGGCGACGCGGGCGCCTCTATTGCGGACATAGTGCTGCCGGGCGCGGCGTACACGGAGAAGCGCGCCACGTACGTCAACGCCGAGGGCCGCGCGCAGCAGACGTTACCCGCCGTCACGCCGCCGGGCCGGGCGCGCGACGACTGGAAGATCATCAGGCGAGTGATAGTGTTATTTCAACAGACTAGGCTGTATGGCTCTAAAGCCTTTGCCTTTCCCATCTCGGCAAGTGTCGTTCGGTGTTTATGACAGATTGTAACAGACTAGACTGTATGGCTCTGAGCCATTGCCTTACCCTGAGTAAAAATGCCAAATAGGTACTGACGCGGTGGCTCAGTGGTTAGCGCTCCTGACAGATCCGAGGGTGGTGGGTTCGAGTCCCACCTATGGTAAACATTTCTGAGATGAGCAGATGTGTTGGTTCTATGTCTGGGTGTATTATCTCTCTTTATGTATTGGCTCAGTGCGGCTTGCGTGGTCGATCATGTAGATTAACTATAAACACAACTAACAAGACACGGTCATAACATGAGTTTGACTGTTAGTGGCATTTATCTCGACCATTTCCGTGCTTCGTTAGGCCCGTAAGTCGTTAGTGTCAGCTGCTATCACTAGATGGTAGTCGTTCAACCATATCAGAAGGCCTTATAGGCGGCTTGAAAACCTGTGACACTGGGGTTGGCCACTAGACCCACAATGTCCAGCAATCCGGACTTGGCCCCCGTATGTCGAGTATGGCCTAACCTTGCCGAGGTATGGGAAAACACTCGTGCCCTTTACACTTTACCTGCTCAACAAAAAGTTTCCTTCCGGTTAGATTACAGCAAGAATCATTACCGAAAGACGCAGCGTAGGCAGGCCTCGGTGGACCTGGATACCTGGTGAAGGTTGCAGGAAGCCGCTGGATGCGGGCAGGGCAAGACCAGTCGGTGTGGGAATCCTTAGGGGACGCCTTTGTCCAGCAGTGGACGTCTTTCGGCTGATGATGATGATGAGATTACAGCAAATACTTATTTTATATGGTCCTTCCCGTCCAGAGCCCTGTCGGAGGTTGTTGGCGCCCCGCTGCCATACGACAGTTTAGACGAGGTGCGCGAGCGCATGAGCCAGGTCAGCCCCGCGCTCGTCTGCTACGGCGATGTCCAGAACAACAACTACTTCGCGCAGTCCAGAGCTCTGGCGCAGGTATAGTATTTTTAATTTCTAACTTACTGCATCCAAACCAAAATAAATTATGGATTATTGTTAGCTAAATATTACTTTTATTAAAATGTAAAAAAATAATATGGAAACGACTATCTCGAATTATAACGTCATAGTTCAGTATTTAAGTTTTTTGGAATCGAATTTATAGGAATCTATATTTCTCCCATGTCATAAAAAATGGGTGTACATAATCCTTAAGTTCAATTCTTTGTCTTATTAATCTTGTGAGTGATTATCGGCTCGCCCAGTAGGTAATCAGTGATTAATTAACCGGTGAACTAGAGATGAATGCAGAGCTGTATGTGTGCGACTTTCAAAGTCTCACCGTGGAGTTGAGGCACATGTTAAATAGTGGATTTGTCGTCTATCGGCCAAGTTTAGGTAATAAAGCCAAAAAGTTTATAAATATCAGATTCTTTTTCTTTTGTGACTCATCCCTAGATTTGAGAATATTGAATCCCTAACCCGTTAACAGTTTCTCGTTACTAGACTAACACGACATAACAAGCAACTTAATTCTTACAAACCCAATCTTGTCCTCAGGCGCTCCAGAAACCGGTATCAGGCAAGTTAGACGTGAAGATGAAGCAACTGGAAGACTTCTTCATGACGGACGCTATCAGCCGCGCCTCGCCCACCATGGCCAAATGCGTGGCGGCCGTACTCAAGCAGAAGCAGTCTCCTTACTAGACCACTTACACTGGCAGGTTTGGCGCACGAGGTTTTTGAAAAGTTTTTATTGTCAACGCTCTGCGGTTGACGGATGGATAGGAGAGTGCAATCTTTTTGCTTGCGATTTAAAAACGAATCTAAGGCAAAGATGTAGTAAATATGCAGAAGTTAAAATCTTTTTGCTCATTAATATTTTGGAGTTCCATGAAAGATTGGTAACTATGTAGTTATAGATTTGGGAACGTTGGATTGTCTTTCTTTCATCTTTCTGCAGGTAATTAACTGGCGATAGGCACTTCATTTTATATTCGATTGATAGTTTAAGTAGTTAATAACTGTGGCAACTTAACACAGACTCCTAATAGCAGGCTCGTGCGTTGAACTCAGTGGGTAAATATCTATAAGAAATCTTTCGGGTTATTTGGGCTTGATTACTTTGTTTATACTCTTGAGCATTTCTTTCTATATAATCAGTAACTGCAAATAAAAAGTAATCAAGCGCAAGTAATTTATATTTAGGATAAATTATGAAAATTATTCGCCTTTCTGCAATCATTTTTACGAAGAAAATACTACAGAAATGCACCACTATAGTCGAAAGAACGTCACCTTTTGATTTTTTAGACATTTTTTACATATACAAAAACACGAATCTTATTATTTTCGACTGTCTTGATATTGTGATTTTAAAGCTATTTATTTATTTAGCTAGTAAATAAGCTTAACAGTGTTTCAAACTTTCTCATAGTGCATATTGATGGAAATTACGTAAATAAATCGATGTGAAGTTATTGCAGACTGTAACCGGACTATAACTGAATAAATTAAATGGAAGAAAAATTTTGTAAATAGTTATGTTTGTAGTATAAAATAAAATGTAGTATAATGATTGTCGAACTTGTATTTAATTTATCCAATCCTTAGAAAAATACAAATAAATGGTGGTTAGTAAGTATAACAGAATAAACAGTATAGTTATTTGATAATAGCATGTAATAGTAAATGCGTATTATAGTTTTCAGTTCCAGTTTGAAACAGGTAAAGTGTCCAAGCAATTCACTTTTTTGTACTCCTTAAATAGATAAATAGTAAGTTTACGAAGTTATTACTTAATTTAATGTTAAGTACAAAGATTTAGTAACTCTTACATTGACAACTTTCTGCGCCATTTTCTTGTAGCGGCATTCTTTCAGAATCCCGCCAGCTTGGTTAGCGAAGTATTCGTGCGTGCCTTTTAACCCCGTCCAAGGCGTGGGTTCTTTTTCACGTTGCTTTAAAGCTTCTATCAGCTTATTCTTTGGTTTGAGGAATGACGGTCCATCTGTTATGAATTGACAACATTTAATTACCTCCTATTTCAATCAGTTTTATGTATAATAATAATAAAACGTCCTAATTAAAAATTTTTTTTTTTTCGAAATAATGAATT
The DNA here is from genome assembly GCA_958295455.1 of Coleophora deauratella. Classification (NCBI taxonomy): domain Eukaryota; kingdom Metazoa; phylum Arthropoda; class Insecta; order Lepidoptera; family Coleophoridae; genus Coleophora; species Coleophora deauratella. Next base: position 4,923,559 of record OY282406.1, read on the forward strand.
TTTGCTCCATTGAGATTTTTAAGGCTGTCTAATTTAGTGGAATTAAAAAGTCTACGCCTTAAAACCTAAACAGAGAACAAAATATCACAATATTTTTTTATTATTATAAGCAATGTGAGCGTTTTAATATCATATATATAACGCTTGGGCATTTTAAATTTAAAAAAGTATTTTATGTTTTGGCGTAAAAATCGTTAGGCACGTTCGAAAGTCGTCACGTCCGCAGTGTCACTTATTTTTGACAAGGCGCTCGCTGGCTGGGCAAACATGTCGTTTTAACCAGGCCACAACAGGACCATATAAATTTGTCCTGTAACGGGGCCTTTTGATATTTTATTTATATTTTTATATTTTATATTTATTCGGAAAACTTACAGCTAAATAACAACTATAGGTTAAATTAACAATATATCAACCTATGCTATTGACAAGTTTCCACCAATATATAACAAATTAAGAGCTTGTACAATGTAGGTACAATGAAAGCAGATATACATCCTTAAGGAAAAAAAACCTGTTTTTTTTATATAGCAATAAACACTAAAATATAAGTAAAAGGGAATAATAGAAATCAAAAGAAATCAGGCTGAAGGATCTCCAAAGAACTCCGCGGCAGGAACCCTTCGAACCGTGGTAGTGCTGGTACAAAAGAGGTCAAAATCATGTAAACTCGAGAGTTCATTATAAATTTTTGAGATTCGATTTATGAAAGAATTTTGTCTGAAATTAGTTCTAGCATAAGGTACGTACAAAGGAGGTCGTTTGCGGAAATTTAATAAGTCAGTGCGTAAATTAATATTAGATAAAAGATCAGGACAGTCGATTTTACCATTCGCGATTTTCATTAAGAACGTTATGTCATTAATGTTGCGTCTTATCTCCAAAGGCAAGAAGTGATAGCGTTTGCATCTGTGTTCGTAATCTACAGATCTTTGTCGTGCTTTAAAATCCAGATATCTTAGGAATTTCTTCTGTATTCCCTCAATACGAGACTTGTAAGTCTCATACTGAGGGTTCCACACTTGGGAGGCATATTCGAGGTGACTGCGTACAAAGGCACAGTACAAGATTTTGATGACCTTAATGTTATTGAAATTTGTAGACGTCCTCATTATAAAACCTAAGGCTTTACTCGATTTAGACACTATGGTATCTATATGTTTGTCGAATAGCAGTTGGTTATCAAACATGACACCTAGGTCTCTTATGGAGCTCACTCTACTTATGAGTTGACCACGTATGGTATAACCCGGGTTAAATATTGTTTTTTTACGAGTAATGGACATCACAAAACATTTAGATAACATTTAAAACATTTATTGAAAGCAACATGCGTGCAAATATTTTTGCAAAATAAATAAATATTTATTTCATATAACTTCCAACAATCCGGACTTGGCCCCGCGTGTGGAGTATGGCCTAACCTTCCCGAGTTATGGGAAGAGAAATGTTTGTGCGGATGGTGGCATATAGAGAGCCGGGTCGCTCCCTTCCATCAGATATGGTTGAAGGAAACGGTGGCTGACTCTCGCGTTATACTCGTGATTGGGTGCTGTCCGTGTGCATTGGCCTGCTCTTGTCATTGGTGTTTGGTTCTTCTCTTTCCGCAAACACTTTCCGAAACGTTGGATATACGAGTTTTATGGGAATTACGGTGGGAACATCGTATTAGGTAGATTAAAAGATGAACTTTGAAAAGTGTACAGTGCTACTGTAGTGTAGGTACTTCGAATAAACATATTTTGAATTTGACTCTGAAGACCAGCTGAAGGGGTCTTATTATGCAGGGTTGCAGTGGTGACGAAATGGGATGTTAACGAGTTAAGTACTAAGTAATTTACTTGTGCCTTGATGAAAACCGTGAAAACGTTAAAGGAATTAGGCGTCAAAAGAGATGTGGTTGTAAATGGTTGTAATGAACTTTAAATGTTATTCAGTTTCAGGGGCAGAGAGAAACATTATCAAATTTCGAAGAGTTCCCATACAAAATGCGAAGTTTTAGAAGATTAACAAGAGTACTTACCCTGATTATTTGAAAATTCTTTCGTCTCAATTTTATTTTCCGGTACATTTTTAATCTTACTCTTACTATCACATGCTGGCACAAGTTCGCCTTTCCTTGCTTCTTCAGAATGTCGGCCCTCTGTATTGCACTTTAATGAAGACATCTCGCTCGAGGATTTTAGTGATGATGGTGTCACCAATAAGGAATTCTTTGTCGGAGGTATGGCTTCCATATATTTGTACGAATATGTTGCCTTTATAGATTTGATGGATGATGATGTTTGCTTGGTAGATGGCATTGATGACATTTTATTCGAATTTGACGTTTTAATTAACAGTGAGGTTAGGCTATCCATTTGCGATGAACCTTTTGTGCCTCTGATGGACAAAGACGCTGTAGAATGATAAAAGATTTCGGTCCCAAGTTGGGCGCCAAATAGGTTCGATAATTCTGATATCTAATATTTGTTTAGTTGTTCACGCTTCACAACAATATAGGCCTCCCTCAAGGATTTCCACACCGACCAGTACTACGCTGCCCGTATCTAGTGGCTTCCTGCAACCTTCACCAGTACGGGTAGTATGAGGCGTAGACAAAGCTGTTTGTCGCGCCAAACGCGAGAAAACAGCTCTTCTCTTTTATTAGCTTAGCGTTAGAATGGAACAAATGATTTTAAAACTTGCGTCGCGCACGAGATATGTCGCCATGCTACCGGTGCTGGTCATCAATTCACCGAGTGCTGAACACGCTACGTCTTCCGGTGTGCGGCTGCCAATCAAGAACTTTAATGCTCCAACGGTCATCTGCTCTACGAGCCATGTTAGAATAGCAACACCCCAACTTTTCCCGAGGTTGTCATAAAAGTCGACTAAGGAATTCAAAGAAACGGAGGATGGGCAGCAGTGTCCTTTCCGCGTACCACGCCACATACTTGCGTTACCCGCCTGTCAAGCGTGGCGATTCGGGTATAACTTCCCAATTATTTCACAACAATAGAGATAGATCCTCTTTTGTGTTGAAAAAGATGGAATCATCGTCATTACTATCCTATGTTCTGTGTGCGTGCTGTGTGTAATTATAGGGAAATGCTGGATATAAAATTAATAAACAAGAGTTAACATACGCACAATTGGCAAAAGAGGTTTTCGTTGCTTCGCACTCCTTTTTGCAGTTGCATTTACACGGTTTTAGGTCTTTTTCACATACCTTCGACTCTCCAACGTTATTCGGTTTAATAAATGATTGTGTGGCTTCTATAGAAAAAACGATATAAATATGATTTATTATATTTGCGTTTCAGATGTATTTTCTAAACTAACACAATTATATATTTCAAAAATACTCATATTTAAGTGTCAAACAAATCATTTTTCAAATCAAAAGAAGTACCTACCAGTTCCTTTGTTTACTTCAACATTAGTCTTTCCATGTTTTGGATGAGTGTTCATCGCGAGGGTCTGTTTCTCGCAGACACACTTATTGCCCTCGCAGTAACTCTTCAGTAGTTCACCCTGAAGTTTGTTGTCTTTTGCATATTCAAGGAACTGGTCTTTAATTTTTGTTTGTTTCATCGCCTCTTTTTGTTCATCTTCAATAATCCTAGAATAGAAAAGTTTCATAATATCCAATAAAAACTGTTATTTACCTTTGTTAATGTTTTAATTTTATTTGCGTTACTAACAATTCAGTTATTTAATGAACAAGTTAATGTCACGTACCGCTTATCTAATGTATCAACGCCTTTTTGCACAAATTCATCGTATCGCTTTTGCTCTTCGTCATTGAGTTTTTCTAGCATTTGATAAGTCAACTTTAAGTTTGGTATATCGTTTCTAGCTTTGTGAATCTGCAACCATAAAACTTCGACTGTGTCTAATATACTCATGTTATAATAAATTCGTAGGACGTGTCAACTCACTTTATCCATAACTTTCTGCTCTCTGCACCGTACTCTCTCATGATATTCCTTCCATACTTGCACCAGTGCATCGTCTTCCTTGTTTCTAATTTCCTTCAGTTTTCTGTAGTATTTCTGTTCCTCCATGTGTGATCTAGCCTCTTCGATTTCTCTAAGTTTGCAATGATCCTACAAAATTATCGTAAAAACAACATTAACAAAACAAAACGTCACATTAGGAAAAGCTTGTTATGAAAAAAATTGCCTCCACTGTTTAACAAAGAACTGCTAACCCAGTTTAAACTTTTTAAATATTAAACTATTTAGGGTGTAAGTACCAAGTCATGTGGCTCAATATCCAATAATTGTTTCATAAGTCTCGCATCTTCAAGTTCACCAAGAATTTCGTTTTGTTTTTCTTCGGCTTTTTTCCTTTTAGTCTCTTCCACTCTGAAGAAGTAACGAAAATTTTCACTATAGCTACAAAGGTATGGTAATGCTTTATTGTATTTAAAAAGTAGTTAATACATAGCCTTATATTCTTCTGCCAGTTTCTTATCTATTTCTTTCCTCCTGAGTATTTTCTCTTCGTCTCCCAAGCCAACTTGCAAGGTGTTCATTAATTCTTCTTCTTTCGCCAGCTGTAAAGTTTCATCTTTACGTTTTTTGTTGAATTCTATTTGTGCTTCTCTTTCTTCTATTGCTTTTGATTCCAGAAGTGCACTAAAACAGGTTTTACAGGGTATCAAACAGAGTTCACATACCTAAATTACCTACTAATTAATGTAAGTAGATAACACCAAACATTTGTAGTAATGTAAGTGTATGAATTCAAATAAAGAACTATAACTATTACATCTATTCTATCAATGAGATGGTTTAGAAATAGTTAATAGTGTATGCCTCAGGTGTAAGAATTTTTGTTTCATTTTTTAATCAATACCTGTTTTGTCCTTACCTTATTAGCTGCTTCCCATAGCAAGAGTTATTGAAAATCTTTTGTTTAGCTCCCTCTACAGCTTCACGGTCGATAAGGGTCTTCAATCTTTCAATCTCTTTGTATTTTGTCACCATTTCTCTTTCTCTTTGTCGCTTTTTCTCTCTCACTTTCGTAACTTTGGCGACAACTCCCTGAATAATAGGAAATATTAATTATTTGGAAACTTACGATGTTATATTTTAGCGGCTCCTTACTATCGAGTATCGACATCAAATAACAGTCGATTTCTATGTTATGTTTATGTGTTACTCGTACTTCAATCACATTAAGTTTTATTTTAGGAAAGTTTTTGAAATGATTGATTCGAAGTTTATAGAAGCTTCATCTATTTTTGCATTATTAGTTACCAAATAATTTAAATTTAATTGTTTAGGGTAAACTACTAAACTACTGGGTATAGGGTAAAACTTCTGACACTGGGGTTGGCCACTAACCCGATAACCTCCACCAATACGGGCTTGGCCCTCGTGTGTGGAGTATGGCCTAACCTTCCCGAGTTATGGGAAGAGACCCGTGCCCCTGCAGTGGGGACGTGATGGATTGTCAACATATAGCAGATTGTTTACGGTATGCGTTAACATCTCATAGCCTTCCCGCTGCTGGGGCACAGGTCTCTTCTCAAAGCATAGTTGGACCCGGTACAAGTCCGGATTGGTGGAGGTTATGGGGCTAGTGGCCAGCCCCAGTGTCAGAATTTCTAGTTCAAGCCGCATATAAAGCCTTTGACATGACATAACGACTAGTTTAGTTGGCTAATCATTTTTCGTGACCCACCTCTATTGAATCCGGCCATGCCTTTGTCCACTCTCTGGATCTATCGTTCAATTTCTGCAAGTAGTCAGACTTTTCTGTCGGCGTTGACTGCGGGGGCTCCGCTGCCCTCTTCAGCCGGTCCCATTCTGTTTTGTTGAGGAACAGAACTGGTGGGACTTTAGGTGGAACCATATTTTTATTACACTACGAGATTTTTGTTTTTTAATCATCTCTACATGGTCATGACTTTTAGATTATAACATTAACGTAATCGTTTTCCAAATGACACTGTACTTATTAAATTAACATTTACATGTAGATATGCGTTGAATGAATTGCATTCGACTAAAATTTCTGAAATTATTAAAAGTTAATTAATAAAACTTTCCCCCTTTAAATCTATATTAAGTTGAAAGTTGTCTACAGTTTTCAGTAAATTGATCTCTACCATTTCTATTAAAGTAACATTAGCAGGAAGGAAGAGGAAACACTGTAATTGCTTCAATAACTCATCTCCAGCAATTAAACCAGTAGCCAGTGGCCATAGCTACGGGGTGTGCCGTGCAGTCAATGGGGCCTGCAATCGCGCCCCATCGCCGTCGCCCGCGCCCGGTGCCCGCGCGCCTCATCCGTCAATGTCACACTGGCAACACTCCGTATATTTTTGCATAAAATAACTTTGCCTCCAGTTTGCTAAACTTGGAGGAAATGCCTTGGAACGATATAAGGAGGCACACGTCAAATAAATATATTTTTTGGGTAAAGAAAATTCTGTAGCTTTCATGTGTACCAATTTGTTTTGAAGTAAAATTTGTCGGCGTCTAATAAAAATTACATCGTTATTTTCAAGTATGTTGTTTCTGTAAATACGACTAATTGGGACGTTGCGATTCTTATTTCAGCTAGTGAGACTGTCTGCAACGCTAATAAAAATAACATATTTTAAAAACGTCCGCAATAAAGTATTTTTTTGCCTCACAAGACTCACAACACAAATGAACACGTGTGCGTGTGCCTAACAAGATTGTAAAGTTTTAGTCACAGCCCGGCGCGATGGCGGCGGTGGCGGGAGATTGATGCGAAATGCAAAATGGATGGACAACAAAACCAAGGTTCGGAACCGGTTAACAAATACCGGTTAATTTCGTTCGAATTTCGGTTAACGATTCCGTTCAGGTTAAAACCGGTTTCCAGCTTAACCGGTAAATTTGAATAAAATATCGGTTAATCAGGAAGCGGTTTTCTAACCGAAATAAGAACTAAATTAACCGGTTAAAACCAAACTTAGTCAAGTACAGGCGCGTCGCGCGGGTCTTCTGCTCACTTTCTCGCACGCTTTCAATTGATTGCAGGCGGCAAACATGCCTACAAAGTCGCATATTCTTCAAATTAACCGGTTAATTCCGTTCGAACGAAAAAATATCGGTTTTGGTTAAACCGGTTAAATATACCGGTAACCGAAACCTGAACGAAACCTTAACCGAAATTATTTCGATATAGGGGTCAATGACCGAAACCGGTATTTTCAAAAAACCGGTTTCCGAACCCTGAACAAAACGCCCAAAACTCGCTCGCCCCACGTGCGAAGAATTATGACTGAACGACGATATGCTAATTTATAATATTTGCGATTAAGTACTAAGACGGGAATTACTGGTAAAAATAAGTTTCTAGTTAGTTCTATATTTTCGATTAAATATACAGAGTGTTCGAAAAGTGCGTTTGGGATTTTGAGGGGTTAACCAGAACCAAGTATTACATACAGAAAAAAATATTTAAAAAAAACCGATCTACATTTTTTTATTTTATTTCCCATTCAAAATCAGATTAGTGAATCAAAAAATTGTATGGGAAATTGATTATGATGGGAATATTTTTCCTTTATACTTGATTTTGATTCCGAGTAACCCCTTAAAATCTCAAACGCACTTTTTAACATTCTGTATAGTAGGAGCGGACTAACTGCTTGAAGTTTCTAGTTGATTCTACCACCTTCTATTTACTTTCAAGCATTGTTTCGACAATTTTTATTTTATGAACAGAGCTATCTAAAATGAAATGCCTCTCGCTGGATACATATCGAGCAGTCGGGTCTTTGTGCCAGAATTTGCTTGATTGGTTCGATTGATTAATATTTGAACATATATTTTTTTAAGTGTTTTGTTTGATTTCCTCTATTAGAAATATTTTTACAAATAATGTGACAAAGGAATGTGTAGGAATTCAGAAGGGTAGAACAAAAGCAGTTTAGTATGATGAGTAAAGCTCTAGTTAACGGGCCCTACGCCTATTGTGTTACACCCCGTATAAGAAGTGTCTGCAAAAAAATATATTTCTCTTAACAAGTAGACTTTACTGGTAAAACATAACAACTTTTCATTGGCGAAAAAATCCGCGAAAAGATGGATTTATATATAAATATACTTAGTTGATCATCTGATTGAATCTGATGTATTTTCTATACATTCTGTATAATACAAGTTTAGGCAGCTACGGCACCTTATATTGACTACAGTCTATAACCTGAAATAGGGCTCTTCCAACCTATAAAACTATCGAGACTGCTGAAATGTATGTGGGTTGTGGGGTGTACGTACCCGCGCGTGGGTACGGAAATTTATTCATGAAACCCGTATCGTATGCGCATCGTACACATCCCTTCAGTTAAAATAAAATATCTGCGCTCTCCGCCGAGTAACGTCGGGTGGAGACATTAAAATTTATAAGCCAAAAGTGCAGGTTATACACATTATTGTCTTAAAGATACCCTATAGGTCCTTATGTTTTGCTTGGATGGTGTACGAGTAGTCGACTGCATCAACAATTAATTATGTTTTTTTTTCACTAAATAGCTCGTAATAAAACTTACTAGTTTGGAATTGTATTATATGTGCAAGTTTTAATTTATAAAAAAATCAGAGTAAGTATGCTAATGAGTATTTGAGACGTTACAGAATACAGATTGCTATTTTTTTTTTACATAATATAAAAAGTAACTCAGATGATTAATCATGATTAGCAGTCAATTGGTTTGTTCAGGGGCGCCTGGTTTCAGAAAGCCTCGTGGGTGCCCGAAAAATTTTTAGGTGGCGCGAGATCTAATGGTGGCGTCCCCTCCATATACAGAAGTTATGTTCCTTCGATACATTTATTTATATGCTCGTAATTATGCTCTTATACATAGGTTACATTTAGACATAACCGAGCATACCTAAATATATTTTTTTTACTTTGAAGAAACGAATTAAGTATTGTCATGCCAAAAAATGGAACTTGAGATTTTGATTGGGATCATGCGGTGCAGGGTTGCGACTTGAGAATATTTGATGCCCTAAGAAATCCACGTCTGTGGCCCCTTAATCCACGTAAAGTCCACTATAGATTGGGCGCAAAAGAAGGAGAAATGGCGGGTTAAGTTTGGAAACGGGTGGCTCGAGTCATAGATATGTTACGAAGTTCAGTTGCGTACCGAGATTTCAAAACAAAGGGGCTTAAAAATTTTTAGATTTTTTATGGTATTTGTTTTCGGTTGATCGTGTACAGCCAGGTTATATACTTATACATATATGTATAAAAGTTTTTCCAATTTATCTTACATAGTTCCTCAAATAGATCGAACTTTTGAACAGTTTTACCTGTACTTTGCAAGTCTGGTATTTTATAAAGTTTCATCCAAAACCATCAGAGCCATTTTTGAGAAAAAAACAGACCTTTACAAATTGTGATAAGAAAAAAAAATCTATATAATCTCCTTCACAATACGTATTTCCTTCTTCACGAGGCAGCATGATTGATTGTCGTGTACATACAAAATTACGAATATTTTTTTGTACCGGACCAAGATACAGTAATCACTGATCAGTTTTATATCTCTTCTCGTGGGTGCTCCGCACCCACTGTTTGAGTCTCGTGGGTGCCCAAGCCCCCGAGCACCCACGTAGTCGGCGCCCCTGGGTTTGGTATGTTGTGGTAGGATTTACGCAATCCACTTAGCACTACCTCATATAACTCAAACGAAAAAAGCAGAAGAGAATATAATGAAAAAGAAAGAACATAACTGCCCATGAAAACCAAACAGACACAATTTATGATAAAACGATAGTCCAAAGTTCATTGCGATCGTCAGCTTTCATGGAACACTATTGTTCACTTCATACTTTCATCAAATCAAATATAACAAGAACATACAAGCACATTGTCGATGTTAAATTCAAAAAGTTCCAATCATAGTCCATAAACAAGCAATAACGTTCAATTAGAAAGCCATTGGAGCACTCGAGAAATACAAAAGCATATGTTAGACCGCCAACAAATAATGATAAAACTCTACATGTCTTTCACTGTAGTAGAATACAAAATACTGACTCCAGTGCTTCCAGATCTTTCTTTTCTTTATACTGTGTAGTGATAGCGGTTACCTGGTTATACTTAACATCACCTGTCGCCTGTGCGGGGTAAAGTTACGTATACTTCATTCCAATCAAAAAAAAGCAAAAGGTAAACAAACATAGTATGCAGATGACATTGACCTGTGTCAGATCCATAGTAAGTTTGTTTACCTTTTGCTTTTTTTTGATTGGAATGAACCATACACCTACCGTGTTAAAAACGATCTCGACACATATCGTGCACGTTTAAACATTAATAGATATTACGCAAAATTTACAGCACAGCATTTTAAATTTAGCAATTACAATAGTAATATGTGAAAACACATAGAAATTAAAAATAGTTTATTAAGTAGAATAACTTAAAAACCATTAAAACGATATCCATCAAAAATAGCGAGGAACCACCGCAATGAATCCTGATTTCAAATTAAAAACTGTATTCAAATCGGTCTATCCGTTTTTAAAGCTACGGTGCCACAGACACACAGACTTCAAGCTTTTAATATTCGTCTTCTGCAGTTCAAAATTTTATTTATCAGTGCGTTTTATGTAGGGCTTCTTCCATTCTAAACTGGATCCCGTTAGTCGGTAATAATGCAGTCTCTCTTACTATTCATCCATTATGTTCGATGCTGTCCCTAATGTATCTGAAGAGGCGCCATAGCCAGTGGAGATCGAGTCAAGTGGCTTGGGAGACGGTGCCGCGCTGGTCTCGGCGGGTCCCGCGCCACTCCACTCGATTTGTTACGATAAGCAGGTAGCGGTTACGTTAACAAGGCTTAAAGAAATATTGTTAATTACAAGTTGTGTTTATTGATCATATTTAAATAATCTAACAGAGAAAATACAATAATTAAAATCAATAATAAATAAAATAAACGTTGAAGTGTTTGTTAAGAATGGCTGTAACAAAAATTAAAACTTAGGTTGAGGGTTCTCTCTTTACATTGAACAAGTTTTTTTCTACGACTTATCGTAATCGCAAAAAGAAATTGGACGCAACATACATATAAAAAAATAACTGATCAATATTTGTAAGAAGAGTAAAAAAATGGTTTACGATATCAAAGTTATCAGTATGATGGATGAGCGAAGATTATGGCTTGAAATAATTGCCAATTACAATCACAATTACAATTATTGAAATTTTAATTGGTTTTTATCATTTTTAATAGGAGTAATAGTGTTTTAATAACAGTTTTTGATTGTTAAAAGACTATGTATTAAAAAATCAAAAGCACGACATGACCCGTCAAAACCTAAAAGCTATATGTTTTATGTGGTTTAACTTAATTTTTTTTATTTAAGTTTAATATTTAGGCACTATTTAGTGGCATATTCAGAATCTCGAAATTTTATATTGAGGCTTCGAGCGGACGATCGCGATAAAGTTTTGTCTTCTAGATATTTTAATTAAATCTTAATAAAAAAGTTACTGTCGTAAACGTGACAATTACAATTAATCGTTAAAAATTGTAATTGTTTAATCACTAATTACAATTATACTGTATACTCACCGGTGATTTAGCGTTTTTTAAAAAAATATATATACAGGGTGTAAGGGACAGGTTTCCGAAAACTTTAAGGAAACGAAAAAAAAAATCTGCTTCTCCATACAAAATTATAAATTTGATTGGACAGTTTGTATGGAGAAGCCGATTTTTTTTTTCGTTTCCTGAAAAAATTTCTTGTGGAAAGTTGTTCAGTTTCGTCTACTGAGCAAGCCCTTAAAGTTTTCGGAAACCTGTCCCTTACACCCTGTATATTTTATATAATTTTTTTATTCCTAACTAGATTTTTCTTGATTTTGGAAGGTCAGTAAACTACTATAGGCAGATAATTTATATCTGTAATTATTTAGCGTGCCATTAGTCAATCCAAAGCTTTATGCCGCACATAAACTATGGGCCCTGTGCCTGAAATAAACGGATAAATAAAATAAATAAATAAAGCTAGACACCACAATACATTTGTCTTTATTCTACCTATTAGTAGGTAATGGTGATGTACGGGTATCTTAGCAAGAAGTCCGTCGAAACTTTCCAAGACTATCCATCGTCGTCCTATCAGGTTCCTATTACATACCAGAAAACCAAGTAAGTTTTCTTCATTTTGTTCGTGAAAAGTTTTAGTTCGACACTTCGGAATCCATAATTCATACGAATCATGAATATTCACTTCTTTTGATAGTGAAATTGGACCAGGGAGCTAGCAGGAATAGTTAAGCAACTAAAATTTTAAATCTTCGCAACTTTGTATTAAAATTCCTCTGAAACTCATTTAGAAACACGAGGAGGAAGTCAGACTTTTTAATAATTAAAAGTTGAAACTGAGTTCGTGATTTTAAACTATTTGCAAATAATAAAAATAACTGTTTAGCTATTTACAGATATACAGGGTGTAACAGAAGTGTGTGACAATACGTCAAGGTTGGCTTTTTTGGACTTTTCATACAAACTTGGTTCGCCAGCTGATCGATTTGTATGAAAAGTCCAAAAAAAATTTTGCGATTTCAACAAAGTTGTAGAACAAAAGTTGTTCAGTTTGATGGGTAAAAGCCAACCTTGAAGTATTGTCACACACTTCTGTTACACCCTGTATAACATAAAGTAAATATCAAAGCCCCCCAGATCATAAATTATAACCGCGCTTTCGCTTCTGTCTACTTTAGGTACAAATATTTACCGGAAAATTGTAGTTCAAATTTCCTTCCTAAACATTGCATTGGAGGTGTATTTTATGAAGTTTGCGCTAAAGTACGGTAAACCTATTTTATGAGTATAGCCGGCCGCTACGGCAGTTTGCTTTTCATCAGCTCCAGCGCTCCAGGTTCCAATAATGCGACAGCGTTCAACAATGTTCAACTCCCGACAGTTTCGAATTGGTTGAGAATCAGTACCATCTGGTGCACCGTTTAAATTAAAAGTAATTTTCTTATGCAGAATTAATTAATGACTAACGAGCTCAATAGGGTTCATCAAGCGGAAGCGGGGGAGAGAGACAAATACACACTCAACGACTGCAGACAGAAGAGGATGGACGTAGTAGAGTCTGGAGTTGAATGAATTTATGCCGGTCTATTTAGTAACGCGTCAATTTGGCGCGAGAGAGGTCGCGCTTGGTGTGGGCTAGTTCAACGTCGAGGAAAAAGCGCGGGTAAATCGCGTACGTGTGTGTATAAAAAAATAATTTATCAAAAAGTTTTTATGAAAACATTTTCAAAGTGTAACATAAAAAAAATATATAGTTGTGATACGGACATGATAATTTTATATAAAAAGTTTTATTTTCAGTGTACGTTTTTATGGGGGTTATCATATTAATTATAAATGCTGAGAGGTGGAGCGATTAGGTACACAAATGAAGATAAGACATCCGGAGTATGCTTTGAAGTGATGTACGAGATGAGCTCAGCCAAAAATAACTAGCTGATAAAATGGCTATTTTAAAATAACGAGGTGTATTGACATAACAATTTAGTAATCTCTCTCTCGCGCCCACTAAAGTATTGAGAAGTTGACAGTTAATTTGTAAAGTAAAGGAAATGTATCAAATTATATTTTTTTTAGATAGTGAAGAGAATTGTTGTAAGAGAAAGTACCTAGGTATAGTGTGTCGCTACATACTGAAGTTCTGTAAGGTAAAAAGTAAACAATACTACTGTATTTGTATTTGTAAACGCATATGCAGAGCAGGATGACAATCGACAACTCATATTCGGTACATTTTGTTAATGATAGCGTTTTAGACTTCTATGCATCCTTTGAACCGTAATAGCTAGTGCTTGAATTTGTCACTGAATGTCTATTATTGTGATAGATATGCTAACTAAAAAGTAAGAAAAAAAGAAAAAAAGGAAGTTTTAAGAAAAACGGAAAAAGGGGTCCCGATACGTGCTTTTTTCAAAATTTTTTTAGGTACCGGAATACGTTGATACAAACGTCTAGATTCTAGATAATTGCAAACTTTAACGTAAGACAACCAATAGTAAAAACGGCCACTTTCACTTCTAATACAGAATGTTAAAAAAGTGCGTTTGAAATTTTAAGGGGTTACTCAGAATTAAGTATAGATTATAGGAAAATTATTGTAAAAATCCGCTCTTCGATTTTTTTTTAAGATTCTCATATCAAATCTGAATAGTGAATCAAGAATTTTTCAATAATTTTCCTGTATTCTATATACTTGATTCTGAGTAAACCCTTAAAATCTCAAACGCACTTTTTTGACACCCTGTATATGAACTTGTTTGTCTAAATTCAAACTGGAGTCCGTCCCATCTGGAGCAATAAAGCATTTTTATTCGTCTGCTCGCAGTCCCCGGTGATTTGCGCCGAAACTTCCCCGACAAGTACCGAGACTAGCTGCACGTGTTGGCCGACTTTAAAATCGCGGGCGCGGGGCATATTAGTTGATAGTTGAAATTTATGACCATCAATATCTATCGTATGTATATTACTTACTACCTACAGCAATAGATGCGCCGATTACGAAGAAATGTATGTTCCACTAAGTTTCAGTAAACGCGCAAAAGATTACATCTACTTATATCTAATTGAACACGATTTTTGTAAATGTTTGGTATTTATCGTAGTACATATATTTTGAATTCATCGCGTATAACAAATAAAATACATCTACACCACAACTCCACTTGTTGTTAAAAAGAGTCAACAATTTGATGTTTTAAGTGGTCCCTACAACTTGTTGTCCCTTATAAAAAACGAACAAGTCGATTCAAATTACACTATAAATATGTAAGAAAAAAAGTTAAATTTTAATAAATGTACCTACCATTTTCCTTTGTGGTACTTTAATTTTATTTCAAAAACATTTTTGTTTACATAAATAAATTTTAAAAACTCACAAAAAAGATTTTTAACGACGACACTATTTGTCTAAAACCGTGAGTTCTTTTTTGCATTATTTACTCACAGTCCCTGCTACGATGCAGCGACGGACACTGCTGTGCCAATATAGCGGACGGAGGACCGCGGAGCGTAGCAACCAAATAATTGAAATTGTAATACATAGCTATTTCTGTAATTCCCTAACAAATACGGTACATGACTGGTTACTCATCTGACAATAAGTTACTTGTTATTAAATGTCAATAGCGACGTTTTGTTCTGATTTTTTAAATAGTGATTTACCCCAATAACGTCATAATGCAATACCTATAGCTAGTCAAGCTAGTTGTTACGATGATACTCATATGTTTTTTTTTATAAATTAATACTTGTACATGTAAAAATAATCTGATTTATTGAATTTCATAATTTTATTTTGATGCAGCCATTCTAATAAATAATAATCGAAGTAAATATTACTTATAAATGTGGTATTAAGACCAACTAATAATAAACAATCTCGGTGATGTTATAACCCTATGAGTTGTTTGGTCATTGACTCATTGTCCTTACTTCTAATAATTAATTGATAAAACAGTAGCGACTAACGTTTACTTCTGTTTTCATTATAATAGTTTTATTTCTGTGTAGAAATGAGTTTCAAAGGCAAAGGCTGAGGTTATAGTAATTTATTTTTGGTTAACTTAAAGTTCAATTAAATTTGACGAAAAAGTGACAGTACATGATCATCATAATTATTAGTGAAATCGTACGCCAAACTTTCATGAAAGACTTGTCTCGGACTCTACTAAGGACTCTACGACTGCAATGAAATGACATTTTCTAAGTTACATATAAATATATTCAGCTGATTAACCAATTTTTGTGTGTGAGGTTTTTTCCATTCCAGCAATATTGTACCAAGAAAGTTGATCAATCTGTTTCTTTCGCAGAGTTTGTCCATAAAGTTTGGTGCATGATATCCGATATAATTAATTACTTGATAACCGTTATAATTCGTTTGAAAATGTGTTAGTGTTTTTATTTTCAACCTGTATAAATCTAAAAGGCTTACAAATGATATCTTTCATCCATGATATACAGGATTAGTTTTGGACCCCCCACCAAAACTTCACAGTGGCTTCTACTCATGGAACTGAGCAACTTTCCCCAAATAACCAATGGCGAATGCGCATAAATGGGCATCTCCATAGTCCATAAAAAATAGGCCGATCACGTGATCAAATTATTAGTATGAAAGGTCCAAAAGTTTTTGCGAATTGACCATTGGTTACTTGGGGAAAGTTGCTCAGTTTCATTCATGAGTAGAATGGCTTCACTGTGAAGTTTTGATAGGGGGTCCAAAAATAGCCCTGTAATCTGATTTCAATTTCGTATCGGATCTGTCCTCCCTCTAATTAAAGCGGTAAACACTGTAAATTTGGTAATTAACCAGCGCTGGTGCATAGTTGCATACAGCTTTGATATTGCTGCAGCAAACGTAATCAAATTACGTTCATGCCGTATTTACAACTGCGGGAATAATCAAGGGAAACTGGGTCGGGCGTTAGAAGTTAAAACGTAAAATATTACTTTCTAGAAAGATGTAGTTATGTACAAAATGTCATTTCGTAATATTGTTAGATATAATAAATAATTACTGTCAGTTTTGTTTGCGTATAAAGTTATAAAGATTGTGCGGAGGTTCCTGCGGCTTCTCGTATCACGAATTTGTTGGTTTTGAAAGCCTTGCTGTTATTTTCAGTGTCGGCTGGGATTACACTTACGGATCGTCATCACTTTAAAGTATATTTTTCTAATTAATTAAATACTTATAGTTTTTAAAATCAATAAAACAGTTGCAGATGGGTCAAGATCAAAAAGCTTTAAGAAATAAAAGAAAATGGCGGAACATCGTAAGCGCCCTTCGATGTTGGCGCACAAAAGCGTTTGGTGGAAGTCGAGATTGATCATAGCTGCGCTGACGTTGGCCTGTGCTAACTCACAAGGTAAGATTAATTTTCATTTCTCAATTTTTTTAGTAACTCATCTACACTGAAAAAAATAATTGTTAATATACATCAAAAAATGTTTAATATTATCAAGTCACTTGTTTATATACGAGCGCACAAAGCTTTGTGATTCCTGGAATCAAGCCTTCTTGATTGAGAAACGAAACAAGCATACATAGTACATTCCAATAAGTAATTGTCGGCTTAAACAATTCTAATTATTATTTTATAATATTTTATTGGATGAACTAAGTGTAATGTGTAGTAATAATAAAGCAACTTGATGGATCTAAATAAGTTGATGATAGAACTGACTATGCCTCGACATGAATAAAGTAAACTTATTAAATTCAGCACTTTCAATTTGATAAACTTTCAATCATTTCAGCTTTATTGTGGCAAGAAACGGTCAATTATTGTTTTTGATATTTCCTTGAATGATTCAGTCATATTTTTTTCAATCAAGCAAGATTGTAACTTATTTAGCCATGACTTTTTTCAGTGTATGGTACCTGATTGCGTAGTGGTTTGCGCTCCTGCTTCTGCCATCTGCCTGAATCGTGAGGGATCGATTCCCGTGCAGGTCAAACTTTCCTCTCCCTGTTTGCTCTGTGACTGGGTTTTTAATATCTGTAAATGTTGTCGCAGTTATGATAACAGCAGTATTATTTTCTTACAAAAAGGAGTAAATAACTCGTGCCAGCTGTTATTAATAAATAGATGGCAGTCGTTAAGCCATGTCTGAGGCCTTTTACGCGGCCTGAAAACTTTAGACACTGGGGTAGGTCATTAGCTCCACAACCTCCACCATTACGGACTTGGCCCCCATGTGTGGAGTAAGGTCTAATCTTCCTTAGGTATGGGAAGAGACCAGCAACCCAGCAGTGAGGCGAGGACGATGGGTTCTTATCGCTCGAGTATGTAAGCTTGTCTGTGATTCCCATAGGAATTGCAGCAGGGAATCCTAGTTTGGGGTCAGAGAGCCGTGTGGGATTTGTCCGCTATATTTATTAACAAGTCCAAAATCCTTTAGTGCATGAACTTTGCACACTATATCGTCAAATCTAGATCACTTATGTGTTATTTTATTTAAAAAGAAAATGTCAGATAACCGCCGTCTTTTGATTTTCAACACGATAAGAAAAGAACGAACGAGAATAAACTAAGTATATTATTGCATTCATATAAAAACCTAAAAATAAAAATAAGATAAGATAAGATAAATATTCTTTATTGCACACCAGTAGTACAGAGACATCAAAAAATATTTACAGACAGTGCAAAGGCGGCCTTATCGCTCGAGTATGTAAGCTTGTCTGTATGTCTAGTTCTATGTAGAAACAAATGGGAGTAAACAAACAATCAAAGAAAATTTTCATGACGTTATATAATATATATTTAAGTATATTTCAAATAATTAGCCGCAGCTTCCAAATTGAATTAAGTAAGTTAAAATGGCGGAAGCTCGAAGTATGCACGGAACAAATTAATGCAATAACTTAAATGCAACATTTACGTGCAATATTGCGCGGAAAATGTACTGGATTCATTATTAAATACTATATACGCAGTTCAACAAATATACGCCATTACTTATCATTACTGGAGAATTTGGCGCATACTGCTGCACTGGTATCGGTAGATTGTTTTGTCTATACAAAATAATTATATAAAGTGACTGGTGCGTATTTTTTATATAAACTTGGCTAATAAGCTGATCGATTTGTATAAAAAAGGCCAAAACATTATGTTTTGCGATTTTAGCAAATTTGTAGAACCGTCAGGAGGTTTGCAGCCTGTATATAGAGGGCTTTTGAAGAACTTTAAAAAAGTGGTTTTCACTTATGAAACTGAATAACTTTTACTTTTTAAATTGACAAAAATGTGAACTTCCCATACAAAGTTTGCGAGTCAGTTGATCAATTAGTTTTTCGGGTATTTCAGTAGCATTCTGTGCAAGTGAAATTGAAATAATTGTGGTTTCTGCTCATGTAACTGAATAACTTTCTCTAAGGAATCAACTCACTCAAGCTACATTTAAAATTTGGTCCGCCATTTAAATTTCACCTGTATAATTTCAGGGTTAAAATCTTGATCGTTGTTGACCTATAAGATGACATGTCCATGTGATATGACAGTCTAAACTACAAGTGCAGCACCTTCTCTATCACTTAAATATTGTATTATAGTAGCCACCGACAAGTAGACGCGTAATATTCTATACTATCGTAATATTCTTCTCAATACCCACAATTTCCTATAATTTATTGTAGAATTACACATTACTCACAACTCGGTAGGTAGCCATCAGTAAGCACCCTTATCGTTGCCCAACGCAGTATTAATAGCGGCAGTTTACAACTATATTTTGCATATCTTATTCAAACAGCTCACAGACTCATAGAGCTGCTCTTAGCTAAATAGGTTTATAGTAAATGCATCGATAGAGAATGTGATGCGATTTTCTGGTATAGGTTTAGAGTTCGACTATAGGTTTAAGGTCGAATTTCCAAATTAAAGTCGAAAGCGATTAAATTAAATGAAAGTTACAGTGCTTTTATGCGAATTAAAAAAGGTACTTTTGATTACACTGCTAAGTATGAATGTTTAGGATTTCTTCAAAAACTATTGGACGAATAGTAGTGATTTTTTTGATTTTGAAAGCTTCTAGTCGGAGAAGGAATCTTAGCTTGATTTGATCTATAATAGTTCTCATAGTTTAGACGATGTGTTTTTCATATTTTCGTTATTATTTTCTACGCGGAAAAATCAACGAGAAGTGTAGTAACCGTTGAAGTCTTTTGTATGGACACATTTAAATTTGAAACCTGAAGCCGTGAAGTGGGTTTAATTTTTTTTTTTTTTATAAATTATTTTTAATTACAATTTCAACACTTGTCACTAATTATCCTTTCGAAAAAGGCCTGGCTCTAGAAACATTCTTGCAAATCGCAAGTACTTTACATGTACGTCCAAGGGATATTTGTAGGTATCCGAAGTCGAAATCGAATATTCCAATACGGTCGGGCACTAGGAACCATCTAGGAACCTATAACCCGCTTTATCTATGATCGGACGCAAGACCTGAGCCGTGCCTATCGGGAACTTCCTATAATTTACTTTAGAGTTTCATCTAAATTCGCTACAGGCGAGCTTATTAAACTAGTTTGCTTACTAATACCCACCATCTAGGCTTTCTCTTTAATGCTGACGTTTAAATTAAACTGTCCATTTTGTATATGAGCTTGATCTTGGTCGGCGTATGATTTTCTCCGTTTCTTCGAGCTGATGCATAAATAACTATGTTAGAAGCGTTCATTACTGTATCTGCCTAACATGGACGGTGCTTTATCTTTCTATTCCGGAATTTTTATTTTTAAAAATATTGTTTTTGAAAATTTTGTACCCCTAAACCCTTGTCATAGAAAATAAGGGATTTGATTTCCTCAAGTTGGATTATTTCATATTTTTTTAGTAACTGCTCTGTTTTCGGCATAATTCAGAATAAGAATTTGAAATTGAAAATTTGAAACAAAAATAATCCTTAGAATAATTTGCGATTGTGTGCTGGCATAAACCTGTCATTTTAATTGAGTCTATTCTCAATTCCAGATATATCGGCGTGCTGTGACAAGGCTCAGGGGACATGTCGGAGCGTTTGCGAGAAGGTGAGAAATATCATTTTAGTTTTGTTTAATTGGTATGGTATGGTATTCGTATGTACTTATGATTTCATTTTAATCCTAGTGAAATACCACCGTTAGTTTGTTTTTTAGTTCTTGAAATATACCATTCGAAAATAGTTTATTTTATGTCCACTGTTGTAGACAATATCTAGGGAACCTTATACTCATCTATTTACATATCAAGATTTCCTTGTTATATAATATATGTTTATGTATTATAGCTTTTTCTGAATTATTTTTGAATTATAAGATGCTTCGAACCACTGTGGCCAGCTCAGCCAAAGCTGAATATTATTCTCAGAACTCCAGTGTAATCAATCGAATAATTCCATGTCCGCGACCGTGTCACCTCAAACACGCCTCAATTTATATTCCGAACAACGCACATCGTCGGCATTTCACAAACCATACTCTACGGATGTATTCCAATCCCGTATTCCATAGCGTCTTCATCATCACGCATTCTCTCACTATTATTTCTTCACATACCCTCACTGAATCTCAAATTCTCAGATTTCCAATCAAAAGATGTTCTTAATTTGAATTGACCAATTAACAAGATTTATTTCTTCCTTCCAAGTTTTTTCTTTTCAAGCAACTTCCAATTCAAACACGTCAAAATTTTTCTTTCTCTCCGTTTCCAACGACTACCTTTTGTGCCAGTTATTCAGGTCATATGATGTTTTCATCCAAAAGGCACAAGTATTAAATTTCAAAGAAATGTTAGCTTCTCTTTGATGTTTCATTTTCGTCAACAACAATAAAGGATGGTTGAATTTTGACGAACGGAGTCAGTTGAGCTTTATATAATATTACTGTTCTTTGAGTCCTGTCCTTATTTAGAAAATATTAGCATGATGAATTAATTATTCACCGATTGGGTTTTACCAACATTTTAGTTTTATTCGGAGCTTCTGAAGGGACATAATTAGCTATACGCCTATGCATTTTCCTATTGTAGTAACATCGCTGTACCTAGATTATTTGAAATACTTATAAATATTTTAGCAACCCTTTTCTCTAGTGTAGTTTCTGTAAGTAGTACTTCATCAATAAGTCGTAAGAAGGGTCCTTTTAATTATCATTGGTACAATATGTCCTGTCATCAAGAAGCACGCACGCAAGAAGAAATGTAAAAGAGAATTAATATAGGTAATTGTCAGAAAATATTCATTAATTTATTGTGAAAATGTTTGTACGTACCGAACGACGACGTACGCGAGTCAAGTACCTATGTAAATTACTTTGAAAACAAATCTTCATCGAAACGATTCAGAGAAAAGCACGTTTGCAGTTGCTTCCCTCCCCTACTTATTTTGAATACGAATAATTTTTTATTTTGTATCGATAATTTTATTTTTTCCGTTCGTTGTCATAAACAACAATCTATGAACGAATACAGAATGCAAGAAAAATGATCGGTAGGCAATGTTTTTCATGAAAATGAAAAACAACGTGAAAAATACATTTAGCTTTTCATACAAATACATACATATGTGTCAGTTCCATAGTAAGTTTGTTTACCTTGAAAATTCATGTTTAGCTATTTCATCGAAGTCATAGAATAAGGTTGTTTATTTTCAAGCCCATTCACAAGTACCTATTAGTTACCAGATAACCGCTCTTTTTGTTAAAGCAGGAATACAATTAACAAATTTATGTTTTCGGTCATAAAATTTATACCATTTTAATTTCGTCGTCCCTAAATCGACACATCCGGCAGTTTTTATAAATGTAGCGTAGGAAATTAAAGTGTCCCTTGTTAAACAAGCCATTAAAATATTTCACCCTATTCTATTAACTGAATATACTGTCGCGTGGCTTTTTCAGCTATAATTAGAATAGAAAACGTATTGCATTGTAAAGAAATGTACGATAAATTTAAATTCAGTACTCTTCCTATAGAATATTCAACTTATCTATAATTGATCTCTAAAGAAAACTTTTCTTCATCGTCTCAGCTGAAGACGTCCTTTGTCGAAAAAAGAAATAGATTTCCACTCAGCACTATTTTAATCCACGCCTCCACTAATCCGGAATTGCCCCCCGTATATGGACTATGGCCTAACCATGTCGAGGTATAGGAAGAGTCTCATACCCCAGCAGTGGGGACATTATGGGCTGTTAACGAACTACTTTAATCCATATACAACCAGCAGCTTCCTGCAAATATGCCTACATCATCAGTTCACCTGGGGGGGGATCGTCAGAGATATTTTCTTTTCGTTTCTGCAATGAGCTTTTTGTTTATGTAAATGATCAGTGATCACAATCGTTTATCCTATCGGTATTTGAATGAAAATACTTTGCAGGCACTCAGTCAGTAGTAGGGTGTATTCAGTGAAACTAGGCAGTAGATAGGAGGGTAATTTAGGCTTCATTGGCATAGTAGATGACAGGGTAGCGCCATAGTATAATGACTTAATGACGACAGTAGTTCTGTCGCACAGGACAGGGTAATAGTGCCCCATTAAAATATAGGCAATGGCCATAATAACAAGTCAACGTATGCCTCATAGGTTTTTCCTTTATTGTCGGAATTAAATATTTACAAGGTAATGGCTAACCACTAGACGTAGAAAACAGAGTTGTTTTTGTACGTATAGGTGACTTTACAACTAACAATAAGTTTAGTCAAGTCTGTGTAAGTCTAGGAAATGTACATGGATCCTCTCATTGGCTTTTGTCATAGCTCTAAGTGATATCAAGTGGCGATGTCAAAGACAAGTAGAATTTATGTTAAAGGGAGAGAAATATGTATATACTTAAAAGATGTGTGTTAGTTATTTATTAGGGATATAAAAAAAATATTTCATAAATTATACATACAGGTGTCACTTTAATTGGGGACATTAGTTTATTTAAAAGAAATAAATTAACTCTCTGGTCAACGAGTTTTACTGCTTTTTAGGAGCTATTAATAATTAATACGATATTGTTTTGACTTTATAAAAGTATCTTTGATTGGAGCTTCGTTTTTTTCGAAAAATGCTGGATGGATTGGAGTATTTTTTATTATTATGGAAAGCTTGTATTCGTGGGTAGAATCTTAGTTGAGTTTCGTTTGAGGTTTTCGAAGTTTAGACAATGTTATTGGTATTACTTACAACATACTTCGTACTTATAAGGTACTGTAACCTTCGTTGATGTCTTTTGTACGGCTGAGATATTTTTCATGAAAATAAATACATTTCAATTAAAAATTTTACAAGCCATCTTAGTTTTAGGGTCGCGAATTTCTTTGAAGTCGCTATGCAATTTTTATCTGTTGATTTTATTTTATTACAATGGTACTCTTATGTAATCAGTTTAAACATAGTTATTGCTGTGATGAATTCTATTGATTACATAAGAAATCAGTTTAAACATAGTTTAAATATAGTGATGAATTCTATTTGTTTAAATATATTTCTTATCGCGATGATGATATGATTAGTCGTTACCTTATCCCAATTTCTAACCAAGAGATCTCAAACGTGTAGTTTACTATGTGCTAATGAAGAATTTAGCATGTCACACGCTGTCCCAACATGAGACATAAGAACGAGCTGCGAAAAACATATTGCTTGTGAACTGCTTCTGGGCGCTGTTTGGTTGTTCTAGATGGTGACATGGGCTTTTATTGGCTGCGTCATGTAAACCGTGGGACATGTGTATTTGTATCGGATACATCGATGTACGTAGAGTTCATTCCAATAAAAAAAAAGCAAAAGGTAAACAAACTTACTATGCAACTGACATTGACATGTATCAAATCCATAGTAGTTTTGTTTACCTTTTGTTTTTTTTTGATTGGAATGAACTATATAACTCATGTTTTTGTAATAATTGTTTGCAATGATTATTAGCTTAAAAGCTAGATTAGTTTTTTTTTTTCATTTCAGCTTAAAACTTTCTTGTGATGGCTTGTGACATAGTCGTGTAAGGCGTAAATATAAGCTAGTCTTAACGTATTTAGAGAGCTTAAAGTAATAAGCAAATTGTTACACAAAAAGATACTATACACTTCCAAACAGAAATGAGTCCCATTGTATGTTATCAATAACATTATTCATTTGAGAGAGGCTATTTCTCTCTAAGTTCAATTCCTTCAATAATTTTCTGACAAAGTCTGTGATTATAATTTTCGTTTCAAGAATATCTCTGTCTAATATGTTGTACCTACCCACATAACGCCACTCTAACACTTGGCTGTACGAGGCGGTTTCAGCCGCCTAGTTCAAAGACAGCGGCGCCTTTGATGTACAGTGGCCCAGGTCCGCTACCGCACAGCTGCGTCTAAATGTGATCGAGTGAACACTCATTAGCGGTTTACTGAAAAGAGTAATCAAGGATATGCTACGCTTTAAACTATAATATTAGGTCATCGTTAGCCTGTGCGTTAAACTGTTCGAGAATGTAGTGGGAGTAATAACTAGGTGTAGCAATACTTTCAGATGGACTTTATCATGTTACTGAACAGCTTTGATGTACAACTTTGGCTGAATTCGCTTAAAGGATTTTTTAAACAAAAGTTTTATAGCTAGAATTTATTCTGGTCAACCCTTAGCAGAAGAAATTATGATGTAAATCTACCATAATCAAAGAAAAAGACGAAGAGGATCGGCTCCACTCAAATCAAATAGGTACATTTGTCCCATTCAATCGAAATAATTCTCATCGAATTGTCTATGACATCCAAAACGTACTAATCACAGATATTTCGTTCGACGTTCGAATCTGCGGGGAATTCGTCAGCATTTGGCTACAGGATGAGTATTCAACGCTACAGGCGCCTGCGCCATTGCCACCGATGCCGTATGCGAATCACGTGCAAAAGGTCTTACTATAGCGTTTACCTGACAGTCTCCAAGTTTTGGCCAAGCAGGCAGGACAAATTGTAGACGGCAAGGGATTTACCTCGCTCTGTATAAACTTGTCCCTAGTACAGTGTGGCTCAGCTTTTTGCAAAAAAGTCATTGCTGAAATATTCAATTGACTCCCTCTACGAAAGTAAGAGTATTTTCAGTTTACAGTCCTTTAATGCGCCAATAAATAGTGATTTGAATTTTAAAGAAGAAACATTAAGAGACAAAATATTAACAGTTAACCACATTAAAACGTAAACGAATACCGAAGTTAATCTTTAGTTACATTGATGTAGCTCTCTTCTTGAGTCGAAAGTTGCGAAAACAAACAAATGACGGCGCGCACGCAGTTCGGATCACTGTCTCAAAGCGAGTGAAAATAGACATCTCGAACCCTTTCATGTGTCGGTTCGTCCGTCCCACGTCCGCGACACCGCAGCGACGATTCCAATGTTTTATTTCATGGATCATAACAAGAGAACGAGGAAATGTTGTCATTGCTTTAGATCATTATATTAATTTGGCAGAAAGAATATAAAAAGATATTATTAGTTATACCATCTAAACATCCCGTTGCACATGTCCGTTAGGTGTAAATAAATGCATAAATAAATGCCATTTACGTGACTGCGGGTGATGCTACCACCGCCGTCTCTACCTTAACACGATAAAAACGGAAAGACCTAAACAAGTTATAGAAAATACTCTAGGGCGGATTATAGTGCACGGTAGTGTACTTGTACTGCATGGCACATATTATAGCTACTTCCCTTTACCCTTTACCCGAGCTGTTCACCCTTAAATATCAGCTCCTAGTTGTAATAGCAGCCGCCTAATGAATAGTTTATAATATAGCCATTATAAGCTCTACAGCTAATTTAGGTGCCTCATCACATCGCTCATACGAACTGAGGTACGAATATAGTTTTCAAGTCCGGTAAAGGTCTTTCGTCATAATTAAAACTTTGAGTTTGTTGATTAGAACTGCGGCTCCTGAAATTATCCCTTGGAGTATAATGTATGCTGGCTGGCAGATTCGCATGCTAATTAGATTTCACAAGTATAGTTAATGTTCATACCTATTACCTATAAGCTGAATGTGGTACCTAACTCAGTCTTGCATCAATTTGTGTTCTGTTTGTATTAATTAGTCAACCGCCTCCGTAGACTTGTGGCTTGTCCGCTCGTTTCACATCAGGAGGTCGCGGGTTCGATTCCCGGCGGGGTCCAACTTTGTAGGACTTGGTTTGGTTGGTGGTAGGGCATTTTCTGAGCCCGCTTGGCTAGCTACCACCATCTTATCTAAGTCTTGCCGCCAAACACCAATGTTAACAGCATTGATGTGTTCCGGCATGAAGATAAGATAGCCAGTTCCCCATTGCGTTGTGAAATCTCGGTAAGCCCGTTTCTATCTTCGGCATCATCATCACTTACCATCAGGTGAGATGATGCCAAAGGCTTACCAATTGAGGGTAAAAAAAATTTGAAATATAAATAGTTTATTGCAAGCAACACATAAAATAGTTTTTTAACTTTTTTGTGTATTTAATGCGATTAGCTATATGTATATGTCCATTATTTGACAAATGTTACTGATTCTGATACAATTTTAGTAATGGAAATGAAGACACAAAGTATTTTTTTTGATTTAAAATAGAATACCAAAGTCACTTGTGTTTCCAATCATAACTTACACGATATTATCTTGTCACTTGCGTCTTTATCGCTTCTCGGAAAAGGAGATATCAGCGCAAGTGGTCATGGACTGAGGGGGATGCGTGAGGAATTTCTTCAGCCCATTAATCACGTCCTGTCAACGGTTCTGACGGCTCTGAACCAGCTTTATTGGCCCAACAAGGGCTTAAGAAGATGTAACTGGAGGGGCTCGTAAAAGTCTGTTTTAACTTTACTACTACGGATGCGGTGGTTTTAATTTTACAGTTCTGTTTGTTGTTATTGAATCATGTTAAAGTTATTGATGATAATTAATCGTAATAGTTATAGCATAATTAATTTAATATTATTAAGGATTAATTAATCGTTATTAAAAATATAATTAATGACATCATGCGGTAACAACCCTTAGTGTCGGCTGCTGGGCACGCATAATCTCCTCGTGGGTCCCATACTTTGGCTCGGTGAGCAATTGAAATTTTTACTGAAATAGCCAATTAAGTAGGACTAAAACACAAAAATATGATGTTGTTGAAATGAAAAACTGTCGGTCCATTATTATGTCCAGTATTCATATTTGTCATAAAGATGAAAGAAATCATTACGAAGGTATCCGTATAGTGTACTTCGTATTGAGTTCAAAGTCGACCATTTTCCTAGCACTCATGTATGTAAATCAAGACAAATTCACCATGGGACATCAAAGCGAGACTCGGTTTGATTCCGGCCTTTGATTGCGTTTAGTTCGTCTCGCCTGTCTCTATTTTGGAACACCCTGTATATATACAGAAGATATAGAGAGATAGATAGATAAGTGACATTTTACGTAGGGTTATCACCACTTTTCTCACATATTGAGCTGACTTGTTTCCTTTCATTGGATTTTTTTTTTACAATACACACTCTTAATAATGACCAGATTTGTTGTTATATTCCTTTTCGCACTATTTCCAGAAAATGCTTTAGATGTTTGTTTCTGTACTCGTGACTGTTAGAAAAGAATGTGCTAACCCTAATACAAATCAGAACCGACAGTTGTCTCCGGCTGTAGATTGCAGGAGACAGTCGGCAAACTATTTAGGGCATGCACTCGCCGCTGTCTTATTCTGTTAACGGCCCTTTGTGTTTTAATTAGCGCTGGAAATGCTGGAAGCAGTCGAAATGGGCTGGAGATCTTTATTAGGTGTTGGTAGTTTGGACAGTCTTCTGTTGGGGCTATTTTAAAGACTGAGCAAAATAGCTGATATAAATTAGGTGATAAAGATTGATAGTTGTTTCTTGTTGATCTTCCGTATAGATGTTTTGTGTATCTTAGCTTTCACTGGGAATGCGTGGATGCTGTACACATATTGAATGATAATTTATGTAATAAAAACATAAATATATAATGTATTTACTACCTCAACAGTGGTTAATGGTCCTCTAGCTACTGAACTACGGGTTCGTAGGCAAACATTTCTGTTATAAGGGGAAGGTGACCGACGACCGTGTGTGACTTCAGATTTGTCCCGGATATATGTATTTATTATTTATCGCTTTATCTAGCAACTTTTGATTGTTTTAAAACAACATATTATTTATTTACAATACCTGACTGTATTAAATATACAAATAATGTATGTTATCATCTTTATAATATCACATTTAAACGAGGATATGAGTTCAAATGTGTCAGGCAGTTCCATGACAGTTAAATTTTATGATTGCAATTACAATACGTCGCTTGGATGCAAAATGGCAGACGCGCGCGCTGCGAATCCTAATAGATTCATTGTGTTATGAACTGTAGTGATGCTATGTAGTAAGTAAGAATCTTGATTCGCTCGACATCTGAAGATTAAAGTTGATACTGCTAATGTTCTGTACGAGTACCTAAGTAAACATGATAAGTACCTATAAAAGCTCAATCAAGACTTGTCGATGTATATGAAAATAGGTGGGAGAAGATGCCAAAGGATGTGAAATCCAAGATAATCACAATAAACATTTTTCAATGAACTTACAAGTATGCACCTATTATAGTACCTACTATTATATAAAATTTGTATCATTTACAAAAGTTGCGATGGTGAAAAGACAAAATGTGTTCTATTTCCTCGTACTAGTTCTATGAAATCGTTGTAATTTTTGAGAGCGCTATTGTGTGTTTCATATGAAAATACTCCTTTTGCTCACTGTTTTTGTGTTTCGATCAATTAAAATTTAACAGCATACTTATATTTTTACCATTATAAAGTTTGTTTGTTTGTTTGTTTGTAATCTCTTTATTGCACAAAACATACATTTTACAAAACAATATTGTGTAAATGAAATAAACAACAGTTTGTACAAAGGCGGACTTATCCCTGGAAGGGATCTCTTCCAGTCAACCTTTGAGCAGGTAACTTGAAAAGACATTACAAAGACGGGTAACATGTTTTGCACATACTTAACAATTACAAAGAATGAAAAAAATAATAATAATAGACAACACTAACTTAAAATGACAATTTAACAAGATATAAGTAAATTAATCCAATTATTATACATTAGTTTATAATAAACATACTTAATATAAACAGGTATGATAACATATATAATACACTACATAAGGCTACAAAGTTTTAAATTGGTTTCAATTAATATGCCCTGTATCTATTTTTTGTATTGGTTATATTTTTATGCATTTTTTTTGGTGTTAAAATGTTAAAAATTACCACTTTTACACTTAATCTTGAGTCGGAAAATAATACAACCCCTAACGAAAAACAAAAAAAGTTAAATAGATTACAACTAAAAGCTGTGTTGTATGTATTTAAGTACAATAAAGAATTTACAAATGAACAACCACTGCAATTAAGTATGCTTTTATTAAATCTGATATGGTAATTTTTAAAATTTTCCACTTTTTGCTATCCTCCAAAGAATTTATACAGAATATAATAGTTCGTTCATATAATAATTCTTGATAAGAAATAGTTAACCACAACAGAGAGAATCCTAGTGTGGTGAATGAGGGCGTCTATAAAACTCACTTTTCCTTTTGTCTTTAATTTTTAAGATTGTGTATTTTATGTGCTAAGTGAACGTGCAAACTTTTCTGTAAATCTTTAGGTTTTTTTTTATAAACTGTAAGACATCTGTGTATAATATAATGGTCTACCATTTCACGTTGTATACCTAACCCCATCACTGCTTCATTGCGCGACACCATTTATCACGGGCTTTCGACCCAGCGATAGCAGTCTCCGAGACATCACCTTGCCAGCATGCAGCGATTAATTGGTTAGTCTATCTTGCTTTGCTGACTGTACTATTCACAGACGTTATTAATTTGGTTGTATCTTGTTTTCTATTTTATTTGCTTGTTAATCAACAATATTTGATGACTGGGTCTTCTTTGATTACTATTCTTCTAACTCGCCTGATTTTCGACAAACATCGATAATGGTGTCGATTCAGTTTTCACGCTTAAACTTATTTGACTTTTTTATTATTTTAAGTGTTTTGTCTTTTTCTCCATGTATCGAAAAGACAAGGATACGATGCTTAAATTAAGTTTAGTCATGTCAAATAAGTTTAATCGTAAACACCGAATCGACACCAATAATTCGAGCAGTTTTTGAAACTAATATTTTACTCGAAAAAACCGTTTAGGTATTACCAGAGAAAAGGAGGACTGTCTCTGGTATTACAAAGGTATGTTATGTATTTTTCTTGTAATTGACCCCAAGAGGACCCTATGATTACCTAAATGTATCCAACTCTAGATAACCCGTCAGGGTCTTGATTATCTAGTTGTATTTAAACCGACTAACAGTCACTTTAGCACTATAGACAAACCAAATCAAAAACGGATGTTATTTTATTAATCGTCCCATTATTCTATTACTATAGATTACATATTCCATACATGGCGCCGGCTGTTCGGATATTGTATAAGCAGTTCTGGGAAGGTCCCAACCAACCCTTCGATATTTATGTACAGACAACCGTAAATCAATGGCTATATTACCAGTATAAATTGAACTACGTTATACAGATATCTTCTTACATAGGGAGAACAGCTTATGCTAGTAATTTACCAATCATGTGCGGTTGACTGTACTAGTAGTTTTATATGCTGTCCACGTGCGGTATGGGACGCGCTTCGGCAGGCGTCAATGCCATCAGTGACATCATTGACATCAACCATTCAGATGCCATGGTCTGGACTAAGGGATGTGTCAACTTAGGCCTTTGAAGACCTGCTAGGGACAGAGGATAGTTCATCAGGCACAGTTTTAGTGCTTCTTTGGACGACTTGTTTATAAACAGGTTGACTATTAATCTTGCACGGCTATCTGTCATTTCAATAGATTCGGTATACATAACAGGATGACACGCATAAGAATTCCAAATCTTTTTTGGGTGAAATGCAGAATAGATGTACATTGTTAGAGTTTAATTTGTCCCATAAGTTTTAAACAAGATATCTGCTTTTATATTTTCGTAATTAAAATTATGTCTATAATTATGGGTAGTGTTTTTATTTCTCTAAAGCCCCGTTTTTTAATTTTTTTGATACATGCATTTAGACACAAATAATATATATTTCTTTAATTTAATGCAAAATGCTTTCATACTAAATTTTAATGTCTCTTCACCATTTGGCGATTTTGTATGAGTAGCATTTTTTTATTTCTTGGTTTATTTTAATCTAATTTTGGTTAAAATCACCACCTACTATCTAAATTATGAAATGGAATAGATTGCAGTGAAAATAAAATGATCTAGTTATAAGAATTAGCGTATTAATTTTTGTCTCCATTTTTGTTAATTTCGTAACTCAGGGTTAGTAACGACATTTTGAGCGCAATTATAACAACAATTCTACAAATAAATTTTATTTTTATAAAATAGCAAAACTTTCTCAAGTTATGTCAAAATATTGGCATTTAGATAGCCGCCATTTGCTTCGCAGTTCGTTGGTAATATACGTGACCTGCATCTGTTAAAATAAATCAGGTAATTCTCTGGTAATCAGGGTTAATAACGCGATTTTCCTGTTTCCGGTAAGTGCAATCTGTAAGTTATTTGTTTATTTTTCTTGCGTGAGAGTTATTATGTCCGCTGGGATACAAATTATTGTCAAATCAATAGTGATTTCGGCAGGAGATATTTTTGAGTTTAGGATTTCTCAGTATATTTTTTCAGTTTCGTAACGTTTCGTTACGTTTCGTTACGAAACGAAACTGAGCTCTCAATTTCGTTACACTAAGGTTTTGCTCACAATATGAGTTTTTGATATTTAATATTTAAATATTAAAAAATGTAAGTTTGTTTTACATAAGAAATTAAGTAATATAAATTAAATAAATAACATAATAATATAAATAAAAAAAAGACATGTTATATGAATTGAAATTTATAAAATAAAACGACATTATTAAATATACAATCAAAGTCGACTACGACCTTTATGCTTCTGTCTGCAAGAAAACTAGTGACCCATTTGCATAATTCCTCGGGAAGCCCATAAGAAGGAAGCTTCGCAAGAAGTGCTTTGTGCCAGATATTAAAATTAGAAATATTAAATTAAAATTAAAATATTAAAATTAAAATATTAAAATTAGAAATAAAATTAGGCTATATGGTGTACCTCCCTGAAACATAAATTTCGCTGTCGTTTTAATGTATTATGACTATGACAAAACCTAAACACGATAAGAACCAAAATCCTTAAATTCTATTATTTTATCCTATTTATCATTGTTGTCTCAATACATATAATATCATAATGGTAACCTAGGTAACCTAATTATGAATAGGCTTTACATTTAGGGTCTTTATTCTGTACCTCCGGCGGAAGTTCGGCCCTGTCTCGATTGTCGCCATCACATGCTAATGTTGGGCAGAAGGACCACCTTTGCATCCTCACGACGCAACGGAACAGTTTTTTATTCTGTCGTCAGTGACATATGGGTGGTGTGGATTGAATTATAAGCGCCGCTGTGTGGACGGAGGAATGCAAGATTGTGTTGAGGATGTTTTAAATATTTAATAAATAGTTACATATAAGTATAGCTTCAGTCTTATTTATAGATACTACCTACTTAATTAGTTTTTACCATTTCAGGAAACAAGCTGAACAAAAATCATTGTTACGTTTTTTACATATGAATCGTTCAAATTAGATGTATATTACCTATCAGTGTTAATTATTCGGTATTCGCTAGGTGTTAAGGTATCTTCCTCCTCACCTAAGCTCAATAATTACTTACCCTTTGATAATTTATTATTACTTTGAAGTCCAAATTACTTCAGATATATGTTTATTTGTTGTATATAGTCTTCATGTTATGATTATACATATTTTGAGATTATTAACTTTTTTAACCGTTTGCTACCTTATCAAAAAGAACTATCTTATTTATAAGTATAATAAAAAAAAAATATAAGCAAATAAATATTTATAATTTATGATGTTTTTCATAACTAACAAATGGACAAAGTAAGTATGTATAAAAATATAAACGACTGCGTTAATTTCTGTGTCACTCGTCTCGGGCATATTGAAATATTACGCTTTCCTGAGTATTTTCGTATATCATTCACTTTGTAAACCCGCGGCAGCGATGAGTTCTATCTCTCCGATTTTGACAGATCGTTAAGAAATATTTGCCAAGTTTTTCAACGCGCTCTTTGAAAGTTCATTGTTTTTTTTTATCTTCACGTATGTATATGTCCAATATGTCATTTATTTGGCTAACTGATTTATAAAGACTGTTTAGTAACGGCCAACGAGAATTATCTATGATTACAAGTGTTAGGTAAATTGTGGTTGGTGTTTTTTTAACAAGAAGAACGGTAATGTTTCCTAAACTAATACTATGTTTAAGACAGTAGGTATTATGGATTTAACTTTTTTCAACTGGCTGGTTGTGACATAAATAAAAGTATCTTGATTTTTAAATATCGAATTTAAATTAAGTTGAAAAGGATGTAGTTTAACATTTTGCGAATTGAATCACATATCACATCTATTATTTTAAAACACACGTCAAAGGTCCATGGTGTGGGCAGAATTAAATTTGTTTTAACGACAGTTGATTTGTATACAATGATCATTGTTCCAGAGGGGCAGAGAATGGGTTAATCGATCAAAACATGTTAAATCTGGACCCAACCCATTATTGACTTGCGACTGTCGCGGTTCTGCATACAATGATGTTAAATCACAGGTCCTTTGTATAAACTGAGATTCACTTTGTCATTTTAATGTAATATTGAAGGGTTAATGTACATAGTTAGAAAATAAAGAAATAATGGTTTATTGATCAAGAATCATAAGACGGAATTTATGATTATATCTATAAACTGAAGTACTTAGATGGGCGTAATATGTATTACAGTTTCTTAAATATATCAATAAATAAAAGTTATATCTAGTGACAATTCTCACACAGCTATCTGTGCCCAAACTAGGATTCCTCCTGTGTTATGGGATATCAGTTATTACATCACATACATAAAATACAAATTAAAACTTTTCAATACGTACAATATGCATATGTATGATGATGCATATGTATGTGTACAGTGATAGGTATTTTAAGTGGAACTTCTACTCATGAAACTGAACAACTTATAATTCAAAATAGAATCAAAATAGTTTGAATCGAGAGAGAATTTTGCGCTGCACTTAAATCGATCATTAGCTTAGTCTGCTTTGTAAGTATAAATCCTAAAAGCAGGCAAGAGCTCTAACAACAAAGAAATATTGAATAGTCGAAGTAACAATACGATAGGACTATAATGTTACGAAAGTGTCATAAATTAGTAGAGCGCGGGTCCCACTGATAACCTTTTAGCACTTCTTCGGAGCGATAATGTTTGCTTGTATAAGTTTGAAGCGTTTCTATGTTGAGTTTATTATACTTACTTTCCAAAATGGTTGAATAATGTTGAATGTATTTTCTGCACCCACGTAAGTTGGGTATATAAATACTTATATGGTAAGAAAGCCTGATTTTCGAGGAGTTTGTTTATTCTTTACTTGGTAAAAATTTTAAGTATTCTTTATACCTTTTGTAAGACTGAAATTGTATAAATGCAACGGACGTGGCACTTGAACAACAAAATATTGTACATTAATATCTTATACATGAGTAAAAATACATTTCCGGAAACAGTCAAAAAGGAGTTGTAATCATGAAATTGAACAACTTTTCCTTCAGAACTATAATGAATTTACAAAAATAATTGACCACACTGAATACGTTAAAAACAACCGACTTCAATCGCAACAACTCCAATTTTCCTATGTTTTTGTTGATTTTCTCAAAAACCGCTGAATCGATTTCGATAACATTTGTATGGGACCACCTGTGAAGTATACCCTTTTAAACAAAAAAAGAATTTTTCAAATCGGTTCATGCGTCTTCGAGTAATCGGTGAACATACATAAAAAAATATAAAAAAAGATTCCGACGAATTGAGAACCTCCTCCTTTTTTTGAAGTCGGTTAAAAAGACTTCATTCATTCGGCCTATCGGCCAATTTTGTACGGAGTCCAAATTCAAAAAACAGCTTCGTCAGTGGAACCCATGGTTGAAGTTTTTGGGAGTGTACTTACGTGTATTTTACGTAACCAGTAACCTACGACGAGCATGCCGGTGCACTGTGAGACTGGCAACCAATTTAAACTTTTTTCGTGTAAAAATAATGTAACCCGATATTATAGTGCGGCTACCCGATCCCGAATGTAACGCCTTCGCCTTCTTCAATTAATCACATTAGTCGCCTCAAGCGCCCCGATATCGTTCGAAATACAAATGTACGAACATGTGTTTATTTTGATCTGTGGACGTTAGCCGCTCGTTGCGTGAGTTTACGAGTATGGAAGTATTAACACGCTGTTTGTTTTATGTAGCTGGCTGGATGAACTCATTAATTACATCTTGAACATTAAAAATGCTTAGTTCGGTTTTCATTATTTTCAATATAAAATAATGCTAGTAATAGAGACTGCCTGTATCGATCTGGTTGAGTACGATATGAACAGATAAATATTCAAAAAGGTACATACGTATTACCAAATCAACACCAAAAATATCACATACAGGGGAAAAAATCAGATATACTTTCTCATTTGCCGTTACTTGCTTTTAAAACTATACAATCCTATTAGTTTCCAAGGTTGCCTGGAAGAAATCGCTCAAAGCGATAAGGCCGCCTTTGCACTGTCTGTAAATATTTTTTGATGTCTCTGTACTACTGGTGTGCAATAAAGAATATTTATCTTATCTTATCTTATTTGCTGTGTAGCCCCTTTCTTATTGACCCCTGTATCTGTAGAACAACCGTCGCGTCGCACGCGAATCTCACGTATTATCACACGCTCAAATATGTTTTCCGATTTATGCAGTTAATTGAAGTCGCACACACAGGAATGTTCATCCGAGCCTGAATAATCACTCAAAAAGTATCTTAATTGCTTGATTGTAAAGTCTATTATTGTTTCAGATGTCATTGGTGGAGATAGCATCGGACTCGGCGATGAGAGAAGAACGGATACAAAACATTTACAAGTTCTGCACCCCTCAGTTGGTATGCTACATACTACAGACAGATTTAAAGGAATAACAAAATCAGTTGAAACTATTCAGTCTGGCGCATGTTTTCATGAAGCTGAACGAGTTTCCCTAACTCATTTTATTAGATTTGTCCATCAAGCCGATCAGCTGATCGGCCAACTTGGGGAAGTCCAATGTTTCTTTTGAGGACCAACTATGGATTCTTTGAGGAAAATTGTTCAGTTTCATTCAGATTAAAAGCCCCAGATTGAATAATTTGACGTTATATGTGTTAATGAGTTTTAAAAAAAATAATCACCTTTTAAATAAGTTTAGTTTGGACTTGAATTATATTACAAGTCTAAAATAATGACAGCACCGAGCTTCGTGTTAACTTAGCAATTAGTTTTAGTTAAAGCTAATATTAGCTTAGCAGCCTACATTACAATAGCCAGAGAAATACGATTATGAGACACTCTCAAACGAGCAGACAGACCTGCAAATGGAGGTTTCATGTTAAATTTTCTAGAGCATTTGTTCATTAAAGCTGGTTGCTGGAACGACGTAAGTGCGTATGTAGGAATACCTCGTTAATTATGTTTTGCAGTTCTTTAGGTTTAAGTTAGCGAAATACTTTGGATTAGCTGCCCTAGTCAAACAGCTCTACAAAAATAGACTTGAGAAATCTGTAAGGTTTTCTAATTTTAATACGGAACCCTAAAAAGAGATAATTTTCATAATTGTCCGGTACAGAGCACAGTATATGATTTGATGATATTAATTTATTAATAAGTTTAGGGTTTAGACACAAAAAACTTGAGTAAAATATTCGTAAAGTTTAATATTTTTTATTTAAAAAAACAAATACTTGGCTGTAAATATCATCCATATAATAATATCTGTTAGAAAAGCGCAGCATGGATCGTACAAGTAATATTTGGATAAATAACCAGCAGTCGAGAGCAGTACGCAGTAAACCGATATCATACACCAAGCAATAAAATCCTGTTTCTTTGACTGGCATTATTGAGTAAACCTTCACTGAGGCCATCAATAAACCGCCTATCGCATTGTATTGTAATTGGGATGGCGTAGGGTTACCGTCACGGGGTTCAATAGACATACATACATTCTACTGCTATATCAAATTACTCCCCCGAAGAAAGATCGAGGGATATGAGGAAGATGTTTTTTTATGGTACTTTTTTCTTTACAGACGGAGTTTTGGATATGCATGAATTTGACGATTCAAGGTAAATATAATAGATGAATTGATCGTTTAGATCTAAGAGCACGGTTAGAGTGACGCCAAAGTCTGCTCCCTAGCTCGGCCAAGTACAGCCAGTGTTATGAATATATGAATATACGATACAAAAGAAAGATTTAAGATATTTACATGAGGAAGAACGTTTAGAATGTTAGATGCAATATTTGATAGCCTTTCAAGCTTGTTGCTAATTTTCTTAATTAAACGTTTCCGATTTTTAACGTTCCTCGTATTATGCTATTTAACCATTTCCTTTTTATTTCGTCTTTGTTAGAGTGTTACCGTAACAAACTATTAAAACCACAAATAATGTCAATCAGGTAAATAAAACGTAATAAGTTAACTCCTGTTTTGAAGGATAACATTTCCTATTTGAATAACTTTTTTTTTGTTATAAGTACTATATTTTTTCTTTTTCGTGTATACATATTATTTTTTCATGATTATTTATTTATTTGTCTAACATCAAAAACACAATCAGACTTAGGCCGGCAACGTCAATTTTACGACCTTATCTTATGCGCTAGAAGAAAAGCAAAATGTGATGAAATGACACTGGGTGTTATTTGCAGAAGTAGTATCAGGGTCCAGATGGTGGGGTCGCGCGTGTTGCGCCCTCGGGAGGTCCACGCCCTGCCGGCACGCGTGCGCCACTGCCTCCAATTCATCCGCCCTTGCCACCACCTGTCGGAGGTCCGATGAGATCGCCTTCTTCGACTGTGTCGAGAGACAGCAGGAGGCGCAGTGGTGTTGCTGTGAGTATCTGTAGGTAATGTTTTCAAGGTGTTTTAGCAACAGCTGCAGAGTTAGCATGTTAGTGCAGAAGCTTTAAAAGTGACACCTGTTCAGGTTCGATGTGATTGCTTTCTATGATTGTGTTCTGCGGCAAGAAGAGGCTTAGTGTGCTGAAAGCATTCTACTTCTGATCCATAAGACAGTAATCGAGGAGTAAACAACTTAAAAATAATAAAACTACCAATAATAAAATGCTTTACTACCTGTGTGAGCCAGAGGCCGAGGTTAATAACTTTACTAAATAGAAGAAGAAAGTATTGGTTTCGCCCTCTTGGACTCTTGAGAGAAAAGAAGTTATAAATGTATGTACATTTGATTTGTTGGTTGAAATAAAGAGCGGGGAATGCGCCACACCACCAGACGAGAGTCAAATAGGTAAAACAGAAGGAAACATAGGGAAAGCACTCACTCAATCTTATAGTCCTTGCTCCTCTGCTCAGCTAAAGATGCTCGCTGGTATTAATCCAGTTGTGGGCCCACTTTTTAGTTCACAACACAAACACACAAGTAACGAAGGTTATGTCGAAACATTCAATGAAAAGAAGAGAACACACCACGCAAGTTCACGGCATATGAGGCGGCTCGACTTTAGCGCAAAAGCGTAGCGTCCTACTCTGAAGCCGCTCCGCGGGGGTCTGGCCGTAGAGACGGGCCGCCAGCGGACGAGAGCCGCGGGCGTTCGGCAGTCTTCGGGCCTTCTGCTTTCCGAACACCGCGACACGATTGCGTGCGGAATGCGAGGGAGAGGGACAGCGACAGGGAAAAGGGATGTTATACCTATCTTTCCCAGAAAAAATGGCGCAAACACAGCCCCCGCCCTTGAAAGGTTCCCTTTCAAAAAAGATAAATTCTACGAAGATTAAATAAAAAAAAAACAAAAGGCAAAGGAATCTCATGACAGATTATAAACAGGAAATAAAAGAAAGCTAAGTCTGAATATTTCTATTGGGAAGGAAGGGGACATAAAGAAACAACTGGTCGTTTATACGTGCCAGATGCTGTTTTAACTAATGCAACTCGACCTACTCCGTCGTTTCCCCTGAATACTTCAGTCACGATTCCCAATGGCCAATGCAACGGAGGAGAGTTATTATTTATTATTATCACTACCGTTCCTGTTTTAACATTGGGTGAATCAGCCGTCCATTTTTGCCTAGCTTGGAGCGTATGTAAATATTCGACACTCCAACGACGCCAATAAGATTGAACCAGTTTATCCAGAAGCTGGTATCGTGATAGAATCTCTTGACGTTCCTGACTGAGATCCGGAGCAGGAAGGGAAGACAAGGGTGTCATATTTAAAAAGTGAGCCGGAGTCAGCGGCAGCGGCTCGGAAGGATCTGAGCTCAATATTCCCAAAGGTCTGGAATTCAATATGGCTTCGATCTGACACAGCACGGTAAGAAGCTCCTCATAGGTGAGAATTTGCGTGCCAACCACTCCATACAAATGACTTTTAAAACACTTGACTGTCGCCTCCCAACTACCTCCAAAATGTGGAGCATTTGGTGGTATAAACTGCCATTTAATACGGTGCTTTAATAGCTCATTGCAAAGCTGGTCATTATATTCAGATGAAGTCACAAAATTATGCAAGTCATCAAGATATGAGCGCGCACAAACAAAGGTTTTTGCGTTGTCGGAATGCAACATCTCAATGGGGCCTCTGCGAGATAGGAATCGCTTTAACGCATTGAGGAAAGACACTGTAGTCAAATCCAGTGAAATTTCAACGTGCACTGCTCTGGTCGTAAGGCAAATAAAAACACAAAGGTAAGCCTTCTGACTTTTGACACCACGCCTCCGAGCAAGTGTTATGTTGAGAGGGCCAGCATAGTCAATACCTGTATGCGCAAATGCCTTAGATATTTTTAAACGACAATTCGGTAAATTTGCCATTACAGGTGGCTGTACAACTTTGGGGCGAACTCTGAAACAAAAGTTACAAGCATTAACTCTAGCTCTCACAAGCCGGCGTGCCGCTAAAATCCAATACTGACATCTCAGCAACGATAGGAGTAATTGCGGACCTGCATGACAACTTTCGCGATGCTTGTGATCTATAATAAGCTCCACAACATGATCCTTTCGTGGCAAAAGAATTGGATGCTTGTGATCGAATGTGAGGTCGCTATTCTCAAGTCTGCCACCAACTCGAAGTATGCCTTCCACCAGCATAGGTCTCAATTTTTGAATTGCTGAAGACGAACAAGCTTTACCTAACTGGCATGCATTGATATAATCAGCGAAATAAACTTGCTGAACTGCTTTAATGACTGCCTTTTCAGCTTCTTCGAGATCCGATACAGTAATCACTCCTTTGGACTTCAGTTTCTTTACGAAACGCAGAACATAAACGACTGCGCGTAATAGTTTAGTTCATGAGGAGAATCGTGCAGCCATCTCATAGAGAACGGGCGAAGCTGCCTGAACAGTAGGCGAAACCACGTTATTCTTACTTTCGGGTACCTCCACTGTATCATTGCAGACGAAAGGATGAACAGGCCAACTCTCACGTTCTAATTTTGACCAAGTTGGGCCATAAAGCCACAAGGGATGGGCGAGTAACTGAGTCGGGGTGAGACCTCTAGATAAACAGTCACATGGATTATCTTTACCGGGTATATGGTAGAAGTTTTCTGGTGGAAGAACTTCCTGAATCTTAGCAACACGATTAGCCACGAAAGCCTTCCAACGATGTGGACTTGAATGAATCCAGTGCAGGGTAACCGTCGAGTCGGAAAAGGCCAAAACCTCATCAATGTTACACCTAGAGCTTAAATTCTCTAAGACAGTCCGTATCAGTTTAGTCATCAAATACGCTGCGCAAAGTTCTAAGCGGGCCAGACTAACTGATTTGACAGGAGCTACTTTAGACTTGGCGCACAAGAAGCGCGTTGTAACGTCCTCATCTTCGGAAACATGTAAGTAAAGTACAGCGCCGTAGGCCTTTTCGCTAGCATCTGCGAATGCCAAGAGCCTAGTGACACATGAACTTGTGATGCCGACATGGCGGGGAACGTTTATCGTTGTTAGAAGCGGTAACTCCTGTTGGAACCTTTCCCATATTTCACAAATAGATCGCGGCGGCTCGTCATCCCAATCCAATTTCAGCAGCCACAGCTCTTTTATAAGTAGTTTGGCATGCAAGATGACGGGTGCAGCGAAACCTATAATGTCCCATAGTCGAGCGATAACTGATAAAATGTTACGCTTTGTACATTTGTCAGCAGTTGGAGTTGTCTCGAATTTAAACACATCAGGAACAGGGTCCCAGGATACACCGAGAACTTTCTGATTAATGCCGTCGTCAAATTTAACAACGTGAGGGTGAAGATAATCCTCAGGCAATGTATCGAGTACATCCTTTGAATTACTGGACCATTTAGCCAACTCAAGACCAGCTGATGCAAACATATCGATTAGCTGAGAAGCGGTCTCAATGGCCTGAGAAACAGAAGGCTGACTACACACAACATCGTCCATGTAAAAATCACCCTTTCTAATTACCTCCGCGGCAAGAGGATAATGAACAGCCTCGTCTTCAGCCAACTGACGAAGGGTTCTTAGTGCAAGGTAGGGACTTACCGATAATCCAAAACAAACACGGCTGAACTCGAACAGCTGTATCGGCTCACCAGGGTCAAATCTATATAATATTCGTTGATATTTCTGAAACTCAGGGAGCACACGTATCTGTAGATACATCTGTTTGACGTCGGCACAAAACGCCACCGGGAATAGTCTGAAATTGAGCAGTACCAGAAACAAGTCTGATTGCAAATTAGGCCCAGTGTGAAGTAATGAATTTAGCGACGCGTCTTTATCCGTTCGCGCACTTGCGTCCAAAACCATACGTAGTTTTGTAGATATTTTATCATTCCGTACAACACCATGGTGCGGAATTATATAACCTTCTTCATGGTCTTTACACAATACAGGTTTTAAGTATTTTTTCGTTAAATAATCATTGATGACATCGTTATATGCTGTGTGATAAGCAGGCGAAGAGTGAAATTTACGCTCAAGAGAAAGAAACCTTTTTTGAGCTGCTTGAGCCGAACTGCCCAGTTGTTCCGGGTCAAATTTAAAAGGCAATGCTACCGAGTAATAGCCCGAAGGATCACGGACAGTAGTTGATTTATAGATATCTTCACACTCTCTTTCGTCTGCGCTTAGGAGAGAAGAAGGCTGCGTAGGCACTTCTTCGATTTCGAAAAATCGGCGCATAGTATCACTGATAGGAGCGCCTGTGAAAGCACACATAGCCACAGAAGCTGAAGGACAAAAAGCCGTTTTTATAGGGACATTACCCATCAATATAAACCCTAACTTGGTTTGTACCGCATCTGGTATACCGGGAGGACCGACAAGGCGGCCAGGCAACAGAAGTTTTGTAAATAACTCCGCGCCTATCACCATATCAACTTGGCCTGGCGTATGGAACGTGCTGTCCGCAAGAGGGACACTAGTCAGATAGGAAAGAGCTGACACGTCCACAGGAGCCGTAGGTAAGGCAGCAGTGATATTACCAACAACTAGCGGCTGTACATCGTACCGAGTCGTTTCATCGAAACGTGAAGTAAAACTCATATGAGTTTTGCCCAGGGTCTTATTCACTCCACCCCCGAATCCATTAACTAAAACCGGTGATGAAGAAGTCTCAACCTTAAGTGACAGGCGTTTGCAACAAGAAGCTGTTACGAAGTGATTCTGAGAACCACTGTCCACCAGACAACGTACCAAATGATTTTTACCGTTCGCATCGACCACACGCACCTGCGCGGTGGCGAGCAGGACGGTTGAGGGTGGTGCCGGAGCCGCACAGTCAACCTGCAACGAGCTAAGTGACACATTCGCACCTAATGCGAGATCTGCATTTGAGCATGAGTCAGGAGACAAGATAGCACGTTGCAAACAGCCATCGCCGTCGCAAACAGCACCATCTCTGCTGCTATCGCCGCAGTCGTTAGCCTCCAAATCTGAAGAACTAAACGAAGTAGTCGCCGACATCGATGCCGAGGCATTATCGACAAAGTGCAACAGCGTGTGATGGGTGTTAAGCTTACAAGAACTCCTGCTATTACAAGCATTAGTCTTGTGTTTGAAACTCAAACACTTAACGCACGCTCCCTTCCTTTTAACCACCTGGAAACGCTCACGAGGAGTAAGCTTGTTGAAGATAGAACAATGATTAAAATAGTCGTGTACCTCAGAACATAAAGAACAGCCATCATTGTCATTTTCACTAGAAGCGACCAATGATTGAGTCTTTTTTGTAAAGGTTACCGAACTCGGCACAGGAACTTTCAAATGTTGTGTTGTCCTACCCGACTCCGAAAGTGAGGAGCCCCCACCCGTACGCTCCAATATTTTAGCCTGATCTTTTACAAAGGCAATAAAGCTACTGTAAGACGGTATCTTTTCCTTCCGAACAAAGTTCTCGAACGTACGCGCGGTCTCCGTATCTAATTTTTTCATCGCAAGATATAGGTATATAAACTCAGTTTTATTTGGAATTTTCAAATTTTCGAACGCAGCTACAGCCGCGACAAAGGTATCAATAAACTGGTTTAATCCTTTCGCAGAAGGCGATCGCATCTCTTTAAAATTAAAAATACTATCAAGGTAAGCAGTACCCAGTGCACGCACATCTTGATATTTATCAACCAGGGTCGAATACATGAGCATATAATTCTCCTCACTAGGCAAAATACCTGATACAGCCGCTAAGGCTTTTCCCGATAAATTACTGCAAAGATAGAAAGCTTTTTCTGCATTAGTGATAGAACGGTTATTGTGAACCATCGCGTTGTAGCAT
Source organism: Coleophora deauratella (assembly GCA_958295455.1). NCBI lineage: Eukaryota > Metazoa > Arthropoda > Insecta > Lepidoptera > Coleophoridae > Coleophora > Coleophora deauratella. The sequence continues at coordinate 4,968,093 of OY282406.1, forward strand.
TGGTAAAAGGTAGGCCACATCTTTGGGTCTCCGTCGAAATGAGGAATGCTCAAAGGAGGCAAATTTATTTTTGGTTTAGTTTCCAACATTTCTAATTTATTAGAAGGTTGCGTAAGTTGTTTTCTCACCCGATCAACATATGAATATAATTCATCAAACGCTTCCCAAGTTTGATACGAAGGTATGTATTTAGGATCATGTTCCATTTTAATTAAATTTATTGTTTCTATTATCTCGCTGAATTCCGTACGCAACTTATCTACGGAGGAAGACAACGATAAAAATCTGTCTTGTCCTGCCGGCGTACTGTCCTGCGATGCATCATACATACGCTGTAATCTACTGTAATACGACTGAGAGCGAAGCTCTTGGATTTTTATGCGCGCGGGAACACTATCGTCTCCGCTACTCACTTCAAATTTCTCTTTATTAGACATATTTATATTTATATTATATCTCAGACACTAAACTACACAATATGCTATTTCGCAAAACAAAAAAAACTAAAATTTAATGAATACACTCAATTATACAAAATTATCACCTTTCTACCTACCTATTTATTACTTTCAATCGCGCGCGGAACCCTAAAAGAGATATGTACCTAACACGGACCGATGACGATTCTAGAACGAAGTAGGTAGAGCGCTAGCTATGTGTACCTATATTCGACCGAATAAGTCGGTCGGAATCGCAACAACAAATACCTATTAACAAACAATATTCAAAAAAATATATAGGCACGTATAAGCTCCCAATCGAAATAGGTATCGTAATAATTTTTATTTTGGATAACTTAGCAAGGAACTTTAAAACTAACTGCGTACTGTTTTGTACCTACAAGATATTATAGAGAATGGAGAGGACTGTATCTGTTTATTTAGGTACTGGGACAATTTCCTAGAAGGAATTTGGCTATGAAGGACCATTAACTTTGTGTGAGCCAGAGGCCGAGGTTAATAACTTTACTAAATAGAAGAAGAAAGTATTGGTTTCGCCCTCTTGGACTCTTGAGAGAAAAGAAGTTATAAATGTATGTACATTTGATTTGTTGGTTGAAATAAAGAGCGGGGAATGCGCCACACCACCAGACGAGAATCAAATAGGTAAAACAGAAGGAAACATAGGGAAAGCACTCACGCAATCTTATAGTCCTTGCTCCTCTGCTCAGCTAAAGATGCTCGCTGGTATTAATCCAGTTGTGGGCCCACTTTTTAGTTCACAACACAAACACACAAGTAACGAAGGTTATGTCGAAACATTCAATGAAAAGAAGAGAACACACCACGCAAGTTCACGGCATATGAGGCGGCTCGACTTTAGCGCAAAAGCGTAGCGTCCTACTCTGAAGCCGCTCCGCGGGGGTCTGGCCGTAGAGACGGGCCGCCAGCGGACGAGAGCCGCGGGCGTTCGGCAGTCTTCGGGCCTTCTGCTTTCCGAACACCGCGACACGATTGCGTGCGGAATGCGAGGGAGAGGGACAGCGACAGGGAAAAGGGATGTTATACCTATCTTTCCCAGAAAAAATGGCGCAAACACTACCGATAATAGAATCAAAGTTGTTGTAAAATTTATTAAGGATCTTAGTGAATTTTAGTTTAAATGCGATGAAAATTACTTGCTTAGTATTTACATTTCAGTGACAGTAAGTGACACATACAAGCAAAGAAGCATACAAGCATTTGAAGAAACAAAATCCAAGAGTTGCGTCTAATGTGAATATTACGTTTTTCCAGCGCAGACCCAGTCGCTAAGCTGCCACGAGGCGTGCCAGAGTGTGCTATGGCGAATTGGCCAATCTAGAGTCGATATAACGGCCAGAGACAAGGCTTTGGAGGCCTGTGACCAGTCTCCGCCTCTGTTACAGTGTCTACGGGAACAGACCGCCTCCACTGTGCATGCTGATACTTCTAAGTGTAAGTGAAAGCGAATTAATGCCTTAATAAGTCATTCATAAATAATTCATTCATTACTTCAATATCAATAACTGTAGCATCGTTGACTATAGTTTATTTGTTATCTTTAGATCTCCCTTGCTGTCAAGAAGCACCGAACCCAGAATGTAAAGCAACTTGTGAATCCATTCTTCGACAATCTGGAGATTCCCGGGAGATCGCCGAAGCGCTGGCTACTGAGTGCGGTCCTCCAGCTTTACACAGCGCTCTTTGGCAATGTTTCCTAAGAACCGACTCTCCACCAGATGTAAAAGATGTTATACCTCACGATGTGGCTAAACTACACTGCTGTCACAAGGCTAAAACCACGAATTGTCGGCGGATATGCTTCCTGACTTTTAACAGTGATTGGCAGAACAATTTCCAAAAATTCTATACGGAATGTTTGGGGGATCCGCAGGAAATGGATCTCTCGCAATGTATTGAGGAAGGTAGGTAATGGAAACATTACTGCAACTCGTAGTTTTTTTTCTTTTCTAAAGTAAATAAGTTCTTCTAAATTAATGAGTTGTGTTTTCTTTTAGTGGACTCTCCCTGCTCTCTTGGCTGCAACAGTCTCACTTATTGCAGTCAACTGAATAACAGACCAACCAATCTGTTTCGATCCTGTTCAGCGCAGGCCGATCTTGATGCACATTTAGCTGTTGCTGAACAAAAGGGGAATGGGTAAGGATAGTCGTGAATCATGAATATTAGGCAATACATACATGCCATAATACTAATAAAGATACATGTATGTATATAATGGTATTTGTTGCAGATATGTAAGGGTATCAGGACTACAGTTGCCGCTCAATAATTCAACCCACTGTCCGGCGGATATTTGGAAAAGCGTAGCTTGCGCTCTTCATGTTAAACCTTGCACTCCGAAAGTAAGTTTGTAATATACATATTTGTTTATATTTTTTATTTCAACTAACGTTTGAATAAAAATATCTTGAAATAGTACCGTCCGAATTGGTAATTTGGATTCGGACGATAAGGTCCCATTTGCAAAATGTCCCGCTCCTAAAAACGCGTTACCCTTTTAGGTAGGTACCTATGTTAAGTAAACATTTGCTATCCATGATAGTTAATACATATCCTGTTAAATTTGAGATATTTGTAATTAAAGTTTTTTTTAGTTTGTTCAGAATATATAAAAAAGCAGTGTAGTCAAACATTGCATAGAATCTTGAAAATTTGAATTTCACGCTACGGGCGAAAGCAAACACCTTAAGTTCAAGACACGGCTGACCTATCACGCAAAATCGATTGTCGATATCATAACATAATGTTGGTATTTTTAGATAAATACGCTATCGAGGCAGGAAAAGTATCTTAAAAGCAAATTTAATTTTAGGGTCACAGCAGCCTGCTGTGTGAGGAGGACTGCATGAGACTAGTGTCCTCTTGCGTGGAGTGGTCCAAGACTCCGCCGCAGTTGACAGCTGTGTCGCTGTGTGCGCGCCTCACGCCGCGGTCGAGCAAGGCGCCCTGCGTGCCACTTCGCCAGTTTATGACACCAAGTAAGCAAACTTATGATCTTTGTGTTGCAGTTTAGAAGCTAAAATTGCCACAAAATACATTACGTTACGTAATATACTTATGCCCTTAACTAGCTTCAAAACTCCTTAACAATTTATACAGGTGTAACATAAATGGCGTGGCGTAGGACCCGTTAATTCTGAACAACTTTTGTTCTACTGTGCTCTAGTTTCACAACATTTTTGGACTTTGAATACCAATACAAATAGGTCACTTATTTGGCCATTTTGTATGGATAGTCCAAAAAGGTATTGCGATTTGAACAAAGTTGTAGAACAAAAGTTGTTCATAATTATAAGTAGAATTTGTAAAATATATGTATTATGCTTAAGAATATACGAGTATGTAACATATTATATGATTCTCATAATTCAGGCACAGAGCCAGCTCTTCTTCTAGCGAGGGAAGCAGTTACGTCCCCCTGCGCTGGGTCTCCATGCAACGCATCTCAAGTCTGTATGGTCAACCGCAACTGTTTGCAAGGAGACTCTAACTGCGCAAGGTACACTTGTGTAGACGGCTGTCCTTTAGGTAACTTAATTTTTTCTTTAGATAACAATAAAATAAAGTTATAAGACTTGATATTTAAAGTATTGGTTTGTTTGTTGTAGGAGATAACAGCCCATACGTAGTCCCAGTTGGTTCTTGGGTGAGAGTGCCGATGCCGGGTCCGCCGCAAAAGATTTGCATAAAAATATGTCGCTGCACAAATAAAGGTTTAACGAACTGTCAGCCGTTGCCCTGCATTGCTCCTGAAAAGTGTCAGTCGCAGGACAAAGTTGTAGTACATGGTGAGTGACAATATAACGTTAATTTGTTGATCCCAGATTGCAAGAATCAAGTTTACCTAGGAAACTTTCATCTGCTTTATTGTTTGAATATTTCTCAGAAATAAATTGATGCGCTCTCAAAATTAGTCTATTTTATTCTACACAATTTATTTAAGAAATCTGTTAAATTATTAATTCAATTAAATGTATGGAATTCGTTTCAGGACAAAAGTACTACATCGAATGCAATCCGTGCTCCTGTGTTCTCGGGGAACGGGTGTGTTCCCGGCGACCGTGTGGTCGAACCGCGCTGCTGACTGGGCTGCCGTGCAACTGCCCGCCCCATCATCTGCCCGTCCACACTCCTAGGGGACTTTACCCTAACGCCTGTTTGGCCAAGTGAGTAGCATAATTTGTAAATTTCAGGGCACTGAGCGAAATTTAGATGCTATTGAAGATGTCGACACAATCAGCTTTCAGATCTTTTAAAGTTTGTTTGATCTTGGTTCATCATCAACATCACCAATCATCATTAACTAAAGACGTGCACTGCTGGACAAAGGCCTCCCCCCAAGGATTTTATTAATGACCGTTCTTGCGGTGCACGCATCCAGCGGCTTCCCGCGATCTTCACCAGGTCATCGGTCCACCGAGTGGGTGCTTCGTTATGCTAAGTGAATTATCTTGCGATAAACGAAAATTGTCTTCGATGCAGATGCGCAGGGGCGTCCGACGCGGAGATCGAGTTCGGGTCGCGAGCGGCGTGCGCGGGCGCCGCGTGTCCACGCCGCCACGCCTGCCTGCCCGCGCCCAACGTGTGTCTGTCGCGGCTACAGACCTCTTGTGCTCAGCATGTTTGCGGTAAGTTCCGTTCTTGCTCGTAATGCCATCGTTTGTCTACTTCTAAAATAAGATTTATCTACTGATATTCAATATTGCCTTTACACTTTTTTGGCGACTGTACTGTAGCGAATTTGACTCCTACGTTCTTCGGCACTCACTGTAGATCATTATGGTCAGACAGACGTATATATATAAACTTTTTTAGGTGAAGCTGGAGGATAGAATGATATACTAACAATAAGTTTTAAATGAAACCAAGACCGGAACAGTCTAACATATACCTAATGCAGGCAGGCATATAAAACTTCCTATAGACGAATGGAAATGGTTAGTCAGAAAACATGGGAAATATGTCATATCGTAAAATTAGAGACTATCGCTCAGTTTTTTTTCTCCCATCCCACATAATAAGTAGCCAAATAAACATATTAAACATGACGAAATATTTTACATCATTCTTTCTTTTGCAGTAAATATTACAAGCTGCAATTCTCAACCAACAAATCCAGTGTGTGACACAGACGGGAAGACTCATCCTAATCCTTGTCACCTTATTTTGAGTGGTATGCGAATGGCCTATTGGGGACAATGTTTGAACAGATGCTCAAATGTAAGTATCTTGCAGCTAGACTTAACGGCCTATCTATTATAATGTTTCTTATAAGCTTCAAAAACAGTACGTTTAGTTGTTTCATTAAAAATGCTTTTTTTCTAGGTTGGAACCGTTTGTGGAGTAAATGGTGTTACCTACTTCTCTGAATGTGCTGCTTGGGCAGAGTATGTAAGCGTCGATTACTTAGGACCATGTTTAGCGGTGGGCCCAATATCGGACCTTGTGGAACCAAAATGCGCGTTTGATAGAATCATCTGTCCTGCACTAAAGAAACCGAAATGCCTTAGTTTCACTGCACCAGGAGCTTGCTGTCCAAAGTGCGGTGGAGCTTTGCGAATACTCTATTCCAAGAAACAAATTGATAGAGCTCTTTACGGAACAAACATATCAGCAACTGTTATAAATCTGACTAATGTAATGAAGGCATTAGAGAGACACGTCAAAATAGCAGAATGTGCATTAAGAGGATACTTGACCATTGAAATGGAAATTTTCGTAACAGTTGAATCAGTGTTGCAAAATCCAACGGATTTGCAGTTAACTGTGTGCGTGTTGGAAGCTGAAAAGCTAGCTGATCTAATAAACAGAGAGAGTGCGTTAATAACCAGTGATTTAGGTCTAAGTGCAATGTCGTATGCTTTGACTGTTCATACTTTACCAACGAGTGGTGTAAATACGTTAAGTAGTTCTATTTTACTATCGATAATTTTGTCCTTATGTTTTTACGTTTTCAGATAATTCACATAAAAAATAATTTTACTGTACATATGTATCCTGTAAATATCGTAGCTGTAAATTATGACACCAAATAAATACCTAAGTGCCATGTGAAGACTATTGAGATTATGCTTTGGTCTGCTTTATCATGTAGTAAAGTAATAAGACATAGATATAATTATAGGGAGATACCTTTTATTGACTGTTGTGAGTTCATAGTGCCATGATTGTAGATTAGAGAAATCATGTGATTGTCATGCCTTTGATTTGCAGCGTTAAATATAGTCCTAGGTTAATATTTTGATAGTTATTAAATGGTTTGAATGCATGTTATATCGATTATACAAAAGACAAATTGTAAAGTATATGACTTAGTCGTTATACCAAATACTGTTATACATATTTCGTTGTTTGATGTAAGATAGAGGTTTTAGAATGACACGTTAGGTGATGTAGATTTAAATATTGTAAGAAAGAATATTTTTGTTTATGTTCCCCTTGGAAAAGACTATAAAAAACAAATGATTTAGTATAGTAATGTCTTTTATTTTACACGTAACACTGATCATTGAATAATTGATGAATATATTTTAGAAGACTGTAATATAATAAGTAAATACGTTATAGTGTGAATATATATATCACAAGTTAATTGATCACTTATAATTAAATTCGGTTAAGTCTTTTTTGTCGAAGAATATGTTGATTCGGTCTAATAGTTGAGGATCGGTGACAGTTTTGGCGAGTTGAACAAAACCTGCCTGTAAGACCGGGTTGATAAGTTGAAACCTCTCCATAGAAAATGTGAGGACAAGCTCAAGATACGCCATCAGAATATTTTGAAAACAGTTACGTTGAACCTCGATGTCCTGCAAAAAAATATTAATATAATATCTAAACGTTTAAACTCTATGTCAACTTTAGATTGATTGCGAATACCATACCTTACTTATACTCAGAGCTCTCTGTTGCTCAATTTCAGGAGGAACAGGCTGTGGCGGAATCAGTGGTTCTATATTTTTGTTCTTTTCTGAAGTGGTTTCATCACAGATGGTTATGTTTACTCTTCGGGCATTTAAATGAATATCGAGTGCATCTGAAGAACTATTTGTATTTTGTGTGATTTTGTCAATTGAACTGGTACTTTTTAATGTTTCGAAAGTGGTGTTATTCTTTTTAGGCACTTCAACTTCAATTGCATCTAGATAGTCTTCTTGACTAATTTTCTCATTTTCTAAAGCATTTGTTGGTTCATCTCTTTCAATATACTCTTCATCATTGTTTACAGGTACTTGGCTATTGGCTTTAAAATCAGCAAACGTAAAAGGTTTAGGTTTTTCTTTTGGCGAAGATGACATTGCCGGTTCCGTTAAATTTTCCATTTTAGGGATGAAGGTTTCTATCACAATATCAGCTGATTCATGTGTGTAATATTGTTCGTAGTTATTTGATGAAGAATCAGTTTCCACAGATATACATGACACGTTGTCTTTTATATCCTCTGTTCCTTCGAAATCTGATATATTTATCATATGTTTTACATATCTGTTACATAGTAATTCCCAGGTGTGTTTCAAATCAAATATTTTCTTCACAAATCTATCATATTCCAGTGTCAAGTTTAGCGAGGCGGTATAGTTGTTCAGAATTACGGGTATATCCGAGGGCTTTAATTTAAATTTGTGAACACTGTTGAAGAATATCTCTGTGAGAGCTATAATCTTGATAAGCCAGGATGAAGTAGTTTGCTTGTAGAGGTTAGCTGCGTAGTCTAAATTTGATACTTTTTGGACAAGGAATTTCAACCCTGGCCTCCCATCAAACTGTAAGGCTCTCATATAAGATAGTTCCAAACTTTTCAGGAGCAAATCTACATTACCGTGATTAAGGAAGAATTTGTGATTACATGTATTTGTGCCAGTTTTCAAACTCTCCATTAAAATATTGTTAATGCCTTGGAAGACATCTGATGAAGCTTGTATAAGGATAGTTGCAATTATTTGAACTAGTATCTGATGAGCCAACAGTCCTACAACTAGACCTCTGTGTGGGATTCGGACTGTGTAAAGTTCGGGATTTAAAGAGTTCGCTGCTTCTTGAAGATAAATGAGGAAGATGTAACTTCTATCATCAATCAATATTAAGTTTTGTGAGGAGTTTTTAGGTGTAAGCTTTGCATGACCTTCAACTTTCAGCTGCTCAGTTAAAAATACTTGTTGAGCCATTGCATGTAGCCTTACATTATCGTTAACTGTGCAATCACGTCTAGCAGCCACTTTCACGATAGCGAGGTCACCATAGAAACTATTCGAGTTTTCTTGGAATGCATATGTTAGCTGCTTTAGTGGGCTCAGACTTACGTTACAAGCTCGATGCAAACTCATGCATATTATTTCCCATTGAGCATCAGTCAAAAGGTGTCCAGATGTTAGTATTATGTGCCTTATACAGGAAGCCCCCAATCTAGCAATAGGTTCTTGAGGTTGGGCAACACATTCCACCAAGATTAACATAATTTGCTTCAATGCAAACGTAATTTCCATATTTTCTATCAGTTCCATATCTGATATCTTATTTTTTTCATCCCTTTCAGCATTCACCTGTTGCAGGTGATGCAAGTACACGACGAAAGTATCCGTTGTCATTCCACAACACTGTTTGAAGTTTGGCATCACACTGTCCCAGTGTGTATTCATGTTTGATATTTGTCGAAGCCAATTTTGAACAGTGGGTAAGAGCAGGTGATTTATGCAATGGAGACCAAAATGTGACCCTGGTACTTCGATGGTATTTTTCAATAGTTTGAATAAGGTCTCCATAGCGGCTGGTTGGTTTTTCTTTGAGCATACGACTGTTGCTGAAATGAGCCCTTCTATCAGCACGTACCATACTTTCAGAATATTGCTAGGCCTATCAAGTTTTAACAAACAGTTGTTCGTGGTACTTGAAAGTGGCAAGCTAGTCGATAATTTTCTGTACGAAATGAGCTCCTCTTCATAATTTTCATTCGTTATATATTTTGTGATATCCAGGGACGCGCTTGGTATTATGGGATCCACTACTAATAATGGCATATCTCCTTTGATTCTATTGCCAGTATTAAATATTGGGCATTTTGGCATATTGTACATCATTGTTAAAATATCAGCACATGTTTCCAAATGATACAAAGCTTCTTTGCACATATCAATTATGACTTTTTCTGTTTTCTCTTCACTTAGAGGAATGAATTTGCTGTTCTTTGAGAATTTCAAAGTAAGACTTGGTTTGGGTCTTGTAGGTGTTGTTATTTTTTTAGGTTTTACTTCAGTAGCTTGGACTTCATCATAGTGTAGTCCTTTGATGTGACTTAACAAGCAAAGGATACAGTCTAAAGCGGCGTTCGCGAATACAAGTGTGTTGTCTGTGTGAAGGAATACTTTGAATATCTCCAATATGGCAGAATATTGATTTGCATTGTTAGCTGCTCGTAAAGTGTTGAATAATGGTCTCCATCCAGACCGTATTTCCATCCTGTTTGTTTCGACAAATTCACATATGCAAGATATTATTTGTTCCTGGAAGAAAGAAGTTGCTTTTACAGGCACTAAAGTTTAGACTAAATAATTATACAATACAAAAACCTATACAAAATAATCTATTTCGAATGAGAAGTCTGCATATAAAATTTATTCTATACTTATATTTCTAGGTCTTTATGCAAGCAAATAAGTTCATATCAGCTGGTTTTTTTAAAAGTTCACTTGAAATGTATAACTTACCTGTATGTCGTCATCGCACAGTTCCAAGCACAGAAGGTTTTCGAAAGGCTTTAGCAGTGCCTCGTTGAAGTGGAAATGTGGAAGCTCCACCTGTTGGCTGAGCAGCGCAGTCGCACAGTCGTGCAGGCACTGGATGGCCAGGCTTGAAATCTGAATATCTTTGTGGCACGCCGCCTGAAAGAAGAACAGTAGTTAATTAGTTAATAAACTATCTACTACTTTGCAAGAAGCGTTGAGATATGACGCGAAATACAAGTTTTTTTGCGAAAAACAAAACCAATTGAAGTACCAGGTTTTCATATAAAATATACCTGTTTTACCTGAAATTAAAACAGTTATTATATGCGGTAACCTTATTCGAGACCTATAGAGTGAGACAGCATGACCTACATCATCGTTGAACAGCCCCTAACGCTCCCCTCCACCCCCTCATCGCCCGCGCCGCATCACGCCACCCAAAGCCCCACCCGATTCTACCTGCTTTTCTACCTGCGAGTGGAGGGGAGACCCGTCTTGCCACCGAGGCTGCTTGCGCTCGGCCGTCACATTGCATCTCACAGGTATGGCTGGTAATAACGAAAACCAGGCAGGATTAGAAATGTAGGTCTCGAATAAGGTTACCGCATATAATAACTGTTTTAATTTCAGGTAAAACAGGTATATTATATGCTCTGAACCGTTATTCGAGACCTATAGAGTGAGATGTGTTTGTTATCGCCTGGTGGCAAGAAAGCTATGAATGCCAATGTGTGATAGATAGAGATAGAAGTAAAGGAATACTTCTCATGGTGGCGTTGCAATTTATCTTAGAAGTAACATCCCATATTCTATCATTACTCGATCTGATCAACCCCCACCGCTAAATACAGCGGAACATCTATTTCTTGAAGTCACCCTGTCACATAACAAAATTCTTCTAGGAGTATTTTATAGCCCGTCACTTAGGGTTGACTATTTCTCCTCGTTTGAAAAGCTCCTAGAAGATTTTGCTCCTATCTATCGTCATGTTATTATCATGGGTGATTTTAACACATGCCTTCTGAAAAATGACACACGATCCTGCTATCTAAGAGATATTGTTCATGCCGCTAATATGCAAATTGTCCCCTCGAAAGCTACACATTTCTTTCCTAACTGTACCCCGTCTCTATTGGATCTCATTTTAATATCTTCCCTTTCTCATGTTGCTAAGCACGGTCAGCTCTCCGCTGATGCCTTTTCCTATCACGACTTAATATATATTTCATACAAAATTCGTCCTCCTAAACCCAAGGCGCGGGTTCTTTTACTGCGTAATTTTCGCGGCATGGACATAGATCGTCTTTGTGCAGATGCTCGTAGTACAGATTGGACTGAAATTGAACAAGCACCCTCTATTAATGATAAAATCCAAATATTCAATTCACTTGTCATCGATCTTTATAATATCCATGCTCCCGTCCGCCCTGTCAAAGTTAAGCATCTTCCGGCCCCATGGCTTACTGATGACATCAAATCACTCATGGACAGGAAAAACAGAGCCAAGGCGAAGTATAAAATAAAGCCTTCTGATAAAAATAAAAGACGTTATCATGAGATTAGAAATCGCTGCAATTTGGCCTGTAGGGACGCGCAAAGGCATCACATCCATAAATCGGTCGAGCAGGGTGATCCAGCTAAAGTTTGGAAGTTTCTTCGAACTTTAGGTATTGGTAAATCACAAAATGGATCCATACCCAGGGACTGCGATGTGAATGCTTTGAATCTTCATTTCTCTTCTTCCTCTCCATTGAATTCATCCTCTAAAGCAAACACTCTCCGACTGCTTTCGGAATTACCAACTCCCAGTTACCCACCGTTTACTTTTAGTGAATTTGCAGAATTTGATGTAAGAAAGAATATTCTTGCTATCGGGTCTGATGCTGTTGGTAGTGATTCTGTCAGTCGTAATATGATCATCCCACTCATTGATATCCTTTGTCCTGTCATAACACATATCCTTAATTTCTCCATATCCAGTAGTACCTTCCCTGACATATGGAAAAAGGCTGACATCATCCCACTTCCTAAAAAACCAAATCCTTCATCTTCCTCTGATTATCGTCCTATATCCATCCTTCCTTTCCTATCAAAGGTACTGGAACGCCTCGTACATGCGCAACTTACTAGTTTCCTTGTACGCAATAGCCTTCTTAACCCGCTCCAATCCGGATTTCGTCCTGGTCATAGCACGGCTACAGCACTGACTAAAATCACTGATGACATCAGGCTCGGCATGGAGAAGCAGCAGCTCACAGTACTTACACTACTGGATTTCAGTAACGCGTTTAATACCGTTGATTTTGATATCTTACTGGGGTTGCTGCATTCTTATAATATATCTTCAGCTGCAAATGACTGGTTTCGCAGTTATCTGTACGGTCGTCGGCAACGTATACGCACTGAGAATTCTTTTTCTTCGTGGTGTCTAACATCGGCTGGCGTGCCTCAGGGGGGTGTACTGTCTCCACTTCTTTTTGCAATATTTATAAATTCTATTTCCTCAAACCTTTCCTCTTCCTATCACTTGTATGCGGATGACCTCCAGATTTATTCTCAAGCTGATCTTCCCAACATTACAGATGCCGTCGAACAAATTAACCACGACCTAAACAAAATTTTAGATTGGAGCAAGTCATATGGGCTAAAAGTCAATCCCAGTAAAACCCAGACTATCGTCATTGGTAGTCCTTACTTTATATCCAGGCTTGACTTCCAGCGACTACCTCCGATTGTGTTTGACGGTACTTGTATCCCATACAGCAAAAAGGTTAAAAACCTTGGTATATATTTCGACCAAACGCTGTCATGGAACGCTCAGATTGGAGAGGTCAGCAGGAAGACATTTGCTACCTTCAAATCCCTAAACCGATTGCGTAACTTTCTGCCCACGGCCACTAAAATTTCGCTGGCACAGTCGCTGATGTTACCCATTTTGGACTACGCTGACGTGTGTTACCCGGACTTAAACATGGTTTATTTGCACAAACTTGAGCGCCTTCAAAACCTAGCTATCCGGTTCATTTTTGGTTTACGCAAATTTGACCATGTGTCTGAGCACCGGAAGAACCTCAAGTGGCTTCCGATTCGCTCTCGACGAGAGTCTCACATCCTTTCCCTTCTTTTTTGCATTCTTTTTCTACCTAAATCCCCAATGTACCTTCATGAAAGCTTTACTTTTCTTTCTTCAACCCATAGTCGCATACTTCGTTCTTCCGACAACCTCCGCCTTTATGTACCTCCGCATTCTTCAAATTTCTACGCTCATTCCTTTACTCTCCAAGCTATCCGTCTTTGGAATTCCCTTCCCGTCTCCATCAGACAAGCTCCTTCCATTCAATCATTTAAGTCGCAGATTAAAGAACATCTCTTTGCGCTGTCATAGGTAGTATTATATCCATTGCATAGCTTCACTGTCGTTCATTGTTTACTTTGGTTTATATATGTATATTATATATATAATATAGATATTATATTATGTATGTATATATTTTAATGTTTATATATATGTATTTATTTATTTATTATCATTGTATTTTATAGGTTATTATTGTTTTGAAATTAGTATAGTTTAAATTAGATCTATTTTGTTTGTATATAAATTGATAATTACGTAATTTCTGTTACTCGCGTTCTACCTCGATTCCTTGTTTTTTTTTTTTTCCGAACCCCGGGTTGTCTGGAAGAAATCGCTTTTAGCGATAAGACCGCCCAGATTGTACTACTTGTTTCTTTTTCTTTTTTGGTTTCTATGTGTTATGTGTATTTGTATTGTAGTCAATAAAGAGTATTTGATTTGATTTGATTTGAAGGAATACTGAACTGGAAGAAAACTTTATTAAACGAAAATGTTTCATAACTTATAAGTATGATAAGTACCAAATTAATTAAATACCACTTTACTATTATAAGAAACAATAAACAGTTGACATTTACGTGTTTGTTTTATTAAATACATCGTTTAATGCATAATCAACACTGTACTTGTACTCACTAATCAATCATACACTATGAAAATACTGTGACAAATTGTTGTCATCATTAGTAGTATTCGATACAGAGCGTATCTCTGCACAATAAAATCTGGCAAAAGTATTAGGTGTGCGCCAGTTGCCTTTCGCCATGACCTCGTCGATGGAACAGTTGTCGAGCCAGTTGAGCGAGGCGGCGGCGCGGCGCGTGCTGCCGGCGCCGGCGCGCACCCCGGCCTCGCGCAGCAGCGACTTCACCCAGCCGCCCAGCGTCGTGCGCGACGCTGCCTTCACTCGCCGGCAGGCCGTTATGAATAGTTCAGTAACGTCGGTGCCGGAACGTCTGTTTTGGGATAAATCAATTAGATTTCTTACCCAAAACACGGGACAAATATTTGTATTGCTAGCCTTTGTAAGCTTCCAAGATGATTGTCTATGGATATAATTGTCAGTTTTGGAACCAAACACTGGATGCAAGACTATGCAATCAGAATGATTTTCATAATGGTCGTTGTCAATGTGTAAAAGAGTAAGGTCGTGAACCCTTCGGCTGGATGCTAATAAAAGTATAAGAGCGGTTCGTCTTGATACCTCATATAATGTGTTGGCTATAGGTAAGTTGGCAACCAACCAGTCTACGACAAGTCGGGGATCCCAGGAAGTTAAAACTTTCTTTATATTTTTAGAAGAATTGGACAAAGCTATAGATTTAAGGATCCTTTTTACAAACGGATCATCTGTCAATGAATTATTATTAGGCGTACACAACGTGGAAATCGTAGACTTGTAAACTAAGATAGTTTTATAAGCTAAACCTAAATCAAGATGAAGGTGTGCCAAATATTTAGCTAACTGTGGTCCTGTGGGAGCCAAATGATTTATAGACTTCTGGTTGCACCAGGAAGTCCATTTTGCCCATATACAAGAGTATTGTTTTTTAGTGGACGGTCTCCAGCTGGAATGCAGTAACTCTAGTTCATTTTGAGACCAATCTTTTAAATTTTGATCCCACCCTTCACTAACCAAGCCTCCAGGCATATTTGATCCACTCGTACCGGGGGTAGCTGTGTCCGCGTGTCTATCAATCTCCGCTTCAGATTGTTTATTGTGAAGGGTGCACTCACCGCTCGACCCTTGAGGTCCGGTCGCCAAAAAACTTTCTGCCACCGAGGAACTATCAATATGTACCAGCCCCTCGCCTTGTTCAGATGAGCCAGGACGCGAGGAATCAGATAAGGCGGAGGGAATACCCAAGCTTTGGGATAGTTCCACTCTCTGCTGAACGCGTCGTGATATTCTGCGTTCAAGTCTCTGAAGTCTCGCGATACGTACCTTGTAGTGACGTGCGCGTTTTGAGAGGCAAATAAGTCGATGTTCGGTGTTCCGAAGCGATCGAATACTTCCTGGCATGCTTCGTAAGAGAGAGTCCACTCTGTTGTTTTTGTCTGGATAGATGGTCGGCTTCTATGTTGAACTGACCGGGAATGTACTGGGGCACTATTTTTATGTACTTCTTGTCCAACAGTTGGAATAAAAGACAAGTCAGACGATACAGGCTCCGAGAGCGGAGGCCTCCTTCGTTGCGAATGTAACTTACCACGCTTTTGTTGTCGGACTGCGTCAGCACAGTCGAATTTTGAAGGTGACGTCGGTAGGTTTTTATCGTCTGAATGATCGCCCACATTTCTTTGAGATTGCTGTGCCACGTGAACTGCTCTGGTAGCCAGGAGCCGCTGACGGGAAATCCATTGAGAACTGCGCCCCACCCGGTTCCCGATGCGTCTGTTGTTAGGTAGTGAACGACTCGGGGAGGGTGTATTGGTGTGCCGGACCCGATTGCTTTTATCCACCATTTCAACTCGCTTATAACTGCTGTCACAATGGGTCGTTTCACATGTGGCTGGTCTTTGGGTAGAAGAGTACAAGCCATTTGTATAGGGCGGCAGTGAAGCCGACCTCGGTGAACGACGAATGATGCGAAGTTCAGCATGCCCAAGAGACGCTGAGCGTCCTTGAGGCTCCATTGGGATAGATTTAAGAGAGTGCTTACCATTTGGCTGTTTTTCCCTTGTTTCTTCTCCGGTAAGTATTTGGAATTCAGGCTGAGATTCCATATCACACCCAAATAGTCTATTGTTCTGGTTGGTACCAACACTGACTTTTGAAAGTTCACTGTTAACCCCAGCTGGGTTAAAAGTTGGACAGCTTCCGCAGCTTGTTCCACTAAGGATTGACGGCATCGATTTACTATAAGGTAATCGTCCAAATATACGATCACTCTGTGCCCCCGCTCGCGAAGAACCTGTGCGAC
Source organism: Coleophora deauratella (assembly GCA_958295455.1). Taxonomy (NCBI): domain Eukaryota; kingdom Metazoa; phylum Arthropoda; class Insecta; order Lepidoptera; family Coleophoridae; genus Coleophora; species Coleophora deauratella. Next base: position 4,984,579 of record OY282406.1, read on the forward strand.
CCAGTTTGAAACAGTCGCGAACGCCTTGGGTGCCGAGGACAGCCCGAAGGGAAGGCAAGTGATTTGTAAAAGTTCCGGTTCTGATACTCCTTGTTCCGACTGGTATAGCACTCGGAGGAACGGTTGATGGGACCGAGATACAGGAATGTGAAAATACGCTTGTGAAAGATCGATTTTCACAGCCCAATCCCCTTCTTGCAGAAAATCCGGTACGCGATGCATGTTTATGAGGCGAAATTTGAATTGACTTAAATACCGATTTAAATTTTTGAGATTGAAAATCGGACGATTGGTTAGATCCGGTTTTTTCACTAAAAACATTGGACACACATTGGAAACTTGGAGTATGTGGAGCTGGAACTAAGATTTTTTGCCTTTTTAATTCTTTTATTTGTTCGGTCATGTCCGTACTGACGGGCGTTTGTTTTTGTGCTAACATGTTTGGGTTCACTAATGGGGGTACTTTGACAAAAGGTATTCGATAACCTGATATGATTTTTACTACGCAGTGTTGAAACTTTTCCAAACATCTATGTAATTTTTTAAACACCCGCCGTAAAAATGTTTTTGTAAATAGTCACTTCTGATATTTATTGTATTTACTTTACTTTGGTCGGAGGTGGAGGACTTTTTGTTATTATTATGTTTCGTACCGGATTTACTGTTTGAGAATTTCTTACCACCCGAGTAAGAGCTTCGAAAATTGGATGATGTTGATGGCTGGTGCTCGTCATCATGTTGTTTGAACGACCTCCGCGGTCGTTTGTTTTGTGATTGTCGTGGTCTATTCTGCATAGACACAAATGGCTCTTCCGCAGAGCGCTTATTTGTCGTAAATATTTTATTTGTTCCACCTGCTTTCTGTAAAAAAGAGCTTAACACTTCTGGGTTAAATAGTTCAGATTTAGTTGGAGGAATTTTTCCTAAATCTTCCTTTACAAATTTATCTTTGACACTAGATAAGATACTGTCCCGACGTTTTTGTATAACGTCGGCTCGCCTACAACACACAAACTGGAGTAAATCCTCGGACAGTTTTATGTAGGTACTCTTTTCGGAAAAAAGACTATTCAGTTTTTCGAATAATGTATCTGGGTTAAGGACACAATCAGGGGAATGAGACCACTGTACTAATTCCTGTAAGTTATTTTTGAACAATTCATTTTGTTGTATAATTGCATGCGTCATAGCTCCTAGAGATCTATCAAGTGATTTTAGCCATGTGGAGTTCGGGTCATAAAAACGCAATTCTGTGTTTACGTCCAATTCGTAGAAACCAGGTTTTGCCAGGTATTTCTTTTCGGTTTCAACGTACCGCACTCTCTCCCACTCATTTGTATTGAAGTGGTGTAGTTTCGACAGTAACTCAAGTCTAATCTCACTAGAGCTCCCTACAGCAGGTTCTTTTAAATTGGTGTTTATATTAAAATCAAAGGATTTCAGCGGTTTTGGTTTATTTAATAGTGGTTCACTTAAAAGCAACGAATCTTTTAAACTTGCTGTAGGGTGTAAGGAGATCTCAGAATCGGAATCTGAGCTCTCAGATGCAGTTTTGCTGTGTGAAGCGTCATTACCCTTGTTTTTTAAGTAGGACAATATATCACTTACTTGGTTAGTCAAGTTTTTTAAATTCTTGCGATCTTTAGAAAATCCACGTCTTTTCTTGTGAGTTCGGCGGCGACGGTGATCGGTTGACGAAGATGATGAAGAACTGGACCCGCTAGAACTCGAATGGCTGGAATCAGAACTAGAAGATCTTTTCGAACGCTTAGGTGTAGGAGAACGTTTTCTCTTGCGTTGAGAAGAGTTTCGTGGTTTTGGCGACGGATTTCTTCCACGTTTTTGCGCATTTTTCTTTACAACTGATGTTGAGGGTTCGGAAAAATCTATATTATTTCGACCACGAGAAGATCTTGCATTTGGGTCGTGAGCCACTGCCGTAGTGACAACGTTTTCTATATCCGCCATTCGACCACGTGGTGTCTGATCAGAGTCCTGGGATGTTTCTCCTACAGGTGGAGAAAGATTTCGACCATTCATTTTTTAAAAATTTATCGAGGACAGTTTAAACTGAAACAAATTTGAAAATTAGTAATTGTATTAAATTTAAATTACAAATGTATTACCGAACAGCAACGCTGTTAATAGGGGTGTTTGCACGACGAAAGTCAATGCCAATGTGACGGCCGAGCGCAAGCAGCCTCGGTGGCAAGACGGGTCTCCCCTCCACTCGCAGGTAGAAAAGCAGGTAGAATCGGGTGGGGCTTTGGGTGGCGTGATGCGGCGCGGGCGATGAGGGGGTGGAGGGGAGCGTTAGGGGCTGTTCAACGATGACGTAGGTCATGCTGTCTCACTCTATAGGTCTCGAATAACGGTTCAGAGCATATAATATTTGTATTTTTTATATGTTTTTGGGTTACGGATATTTTTACGATCTAAGTTGTAATCTGAGCTAGACTAAATTCAACGAAGTATAATATAAATACATAAGTAAGAGATCACTTACCTGCATAAAATGCGGGCCAACTACAGTCCAGATAGCCATCCGGTGCGCTAAAGGCCTGGCGGCTTTAAGACATCGCAACGCTACATCCCCCGCGCGGCATAAGGCCCGCGCCGCCTCGCCGCCGCCGGTGGTGGCGGACGAATGCCGGTTGCGGCGCCACCACGTGTTGTTGTTAGCTGCGTCTTGCTCCCACGAGGAAAACAACTGGATGGAAGAGGAGATACTGAATTCATTATTGATGGTCCTATAATAATATGGCCAAACGACGGTATAAAAAGCTATAACTTTCTTCTTAATTATCATATGCCGCGAAAGTTGTAATATTTTTTAATTATACCAATATCTAAAGGACTTTGAAATTAGTTGAGATCATTCGACATATGCCCATGACTAGTTGCGCAGTGATAAATTTAGTCAAAGTCATATTTTGCAGTAACAGTAACATAAATACAATGCAGCATAATATATGGGTTATTCCTGTTTGTCCCCACGAGCCTCTCCATATTATTATTAGATTAGGATGACAGCACATGATATTAGTAAGAAAACTAAAATTACCAATCGATGCTGATGAGCAGTAAGCCGTAGCAGAGCCGCTTTTAGGGTCGGCAGAGTGGTGGTGGCAGCCAGTCGGGTGAACAACGTATCTGCTGCAGTTGACAAAGCACAGCACACGCGCGCCGCGCCAGATCCCGTTATTGTGTTACCGCCCTAATAAAAAAAATACATCTTAACATTGAGAAATGATTATTCCATGGAAGCGAAGTTTGAGTTAAAAGAAGTTTAGTTAAAATACAATTCCGTCAGTATTACGTAGCATCATATTTGAATCACGTTGACTTACCTCCTGTCGACAAGTTTCAACGATCTTCGCTACTGACATTTCATTAGTAGTATTGTTTTCCATCACTGGTTGTAGGAAATTGAATACATCCACACTGAAATAAAGATTTTGTTTATCAACTGCACTTCATGTTTTTAAGAATTTACATGAATTAAAAAAAACCTCTCACCATGTTTCGTCACCTCCCCCGTCCAAACCCAGTTTAGCATCAGACTGTAAAACAGAAACAGTTTTATTCCTTCCCATTTGCATGGTTATTATTGGCGTAGCGTTGTTGCCTTGTTGTCCAAAAAGCGAATGTTCGAAACTCGACACATATTGGCAGGCAGCGAATATATGTTCCCAGCACTCAGGGGCTTTTGAGCCCAGTTCTAGACCTCCTGTAAGTAGCGAAGGTGAGTCAAATTACAGTTAAAAATTGGCGCCCAACAAGGGCTTTATTATGAATTTTGTAATTCAGCTGGAATCATGATTGTTTTTGTTAACAATTTATATTACTGATGTACTTAATCAACTAATTTAAACATGGCCAAATCAATAAACATATAGGTGGCGCCCAACATGGGTCTTTCAAATAGAGTTTTTTATCCACTGTCGGCAAACCCTTGGTTTTTTTTTAAAAACCTTTGTCAAGACGTAAGTATAAAAATATACTGACCTGTTATTAGTATATCTAGTGATAAAGCATGAGTGGATAATATTTTGCCATTCGGCGGTTGAGAAATTGCAGAATTTGCCAGTATCCCTAAAATTATACTGCATCGATTTTGTAAACTGAGCGTGTTGCTTACTCTTGCGGCCTAAAAAAATATATGTAAATTACAAAGAAATTTATTTATAAAGATGTGGATGGATAACATTACCTAAATATAATACTTACTTTATGAAGACCTTCAAGACACTGAATTGTCAATCCTTCCCAGGCAGTTCTTTTCTTCTTTCCGAGTGTATTGATTTTCTTAGCGATCATGCCCCGAATCTTTTGTTTCTTACTCCTACCTATGTATCCTGTCAGAGGGACGCTGAGGACTGTCACCATTGAATCCCAAATGCAAGTCAGAATCCTAGAAATGAGACAGTTATTTCCTAAATGGTGTTGTATTATTCCTAATTTTACTTTTGTGTTAAGTTTTGAAAATCATAAGAATACCTTCGTGCCCAGCGAAGACTGGCTTGGTGCGTTGGTGTCTCGTTTGTGCTTTTGTAGTGTTGGGATACTTCTTTTAGCCTTTGCCAATCTGACATAACTGGATTTTGACTTAAACCACCCAGATCTGAAATAGATTCAATGTCGTCAAAGTAGTTGAATTTCTAGCTAGACAAAAATGTGTATGTGCGTGCGTTTGTATTTAACGTTGGACATTGTCAATATGTAAATATACATGAAAAACTAGATTTGATATTTGCCTATGCCCTGTCTACATGTTTTTTTATTATTCAGAAGGGTTATCGTCTATATGTGAAACGTAAAAAATACTGATTATATTCATTTAGTTAGTGTACGTGTACTACAAATGAAACTTTACTTATTTTTGAGTTTCACACATACATACCAGACAACAAATGTATGAGCGGATGATCAGGGTTTCCCACGTCCCTGAGCAAGTCATTAGCCAGCACTTGCTGATACAACTCCCGAAGCCAAGTGGCTGATAGATAGACCAGTACTCCACTCCCTTGTACTTCTTCTACAAACTCATCTTCGGTAAGGGGCACTGGTGGTTTCTGAAGAGAAAAAGAGATAGGTAAAGATTTTTTATCATCAGCATAAGTTAATTTTAACTTATGTTATCTACTTTACATATTACTTTATCTTTTATTTCAAACTGCCTACTTTCAAAGTCATGCAGTGTCTTTGCTGCATACGGAATAAAAAATGAAGAACAATTCATTACTTCCGAACATCCCAATAATCTACATTCTTCATCATCTAACATTGTTCTAAATGGGGTCTAAAACGCTCCAAAAATTGGATTTGTGTTTTTGCCCACGATATTTCTTTAGTTAAATAAAGAAATTCAAACATACATAATATAGAACCGACACTTATTAGACAGTAAAGTTATTACCGTTGTACTAGAACACCAGTTGCTGGCTCGTTGTTTGAGCGTCAGGAGTAATGCTGCATACGTGGCAAGGTACACTCCATCTGCATTCATAATGCAAGCAGTAGCGGGTGGCTGAGATGCGTTATGCTGACAACACTTTGATGCGAACTCTTGCATCGCTTCGTCTACCTATGAAATGTATGAAGTGTTATTTTATTAGTATGTTCAGTGATTTTTTTAATAAGAGCGTAATGATAGGAAGGAACTTTTCGAATTCATTATTAAAATGGTTTTAATGAAAATTATTTTTTGCTTACTTCAATACAGGTTCTCAAACTCAATAGTTTAGGTAGAAGAGTATTCTGCAAAGTTTTAACGAATTGCCTTGCGTTGTGCCTTTCTAAATCCACGTTACACTCAGTGATTGTGCATCTGAAATTATGATAATGTTTGTGCTAAATAGTTGTTCGATTTCTCAGACAAAGTTCCTCATTCATTAAAAAAATACTTCTTTAACATTTTATACCTTCCGAGATTCAAAGTCTTCGGAATTATTTTAGTCCTCTCAACGTTGTTGTCACTTTCGGTATCATTTGGTGATTTAGGATTGTTAGAGCGAGATGGAAGAAACACGTTATCTGCGTCAGAATCTGGTTCGCCATCGCTACCTGAAGAAACATTTTCTGGGCCTGATGTATCTGAAAGTCGTTAATAATATTTTTAACCTCTTGTGCTCCCAAATTGCTTTTATTTTATTTATTTGTATTGTAACTGGAAATATAATTCATACCTGAAGAATCATGATCTTTCTCTTCATTCTTTTGCAAAACGGCTACTACGTCTCTGTAACAATACATATGCATATTTGCAACGCGTTTGACACTAATGTTACTAAAATGGTTACGAAGGCATTCGGTACTTTATGGGAGCTACAAAGAATCTGGTAATCTTTGTGGGTTTAATCCAAGCGTTACTTACCGGTAAGGACTAGGCAGTCTAGCTAACGTCTGATAGGTCAGAGGTCCTGTGTAGTCAGCATCCTGAAGCTTGGGCCAGTGCTGCATCATAAGCTCTGCAACTTCTGGCGTGAGGTATTCTACGGAATCCGAGCACAGTTTTTCTAAGGCGTCCAGTAGTGACACTACACATTCTACCGCTGCCGCTATTACTTCTGGATTGCCACTGCGACCGCTTTCTTCTATTCCGTCCATTATTCTGTAAGAAATATCCCGTAGAGATTAATTTCCCATATAGGTCATTGTGAAACATATGTACTCCGTCGGTCTTCTCAGTCGGTCTTCTGTGTCTAGAAAGTTATCTATCTGAGTGTCAAAAGAAGACAGACTGCTTGAAAAGTAGTCGAAAGATAGGTATCATAATCAGTTCGCATACTTTGAAAAAACCCTCGAACAACAAGTAGTTACCGATGCAAAAATATTATTATCTACAAAAACGCTTTTCACTTAACTTATTTTATTAACTTACAATCTAAGTATAGCCATATCATCGCTGTGCCTCTCCGCACTCTCAGTTTTCTTCAACAGCACCAGCTGACACAATCTCTTAGGGTTGTGCAGCAACTCTCGCGCACTCCTCAATGGCTCGACTCTGTGCGACACTGGTGGGTAAAGTAGCATCCTGTGGTAAAGGGCCTCCAGTACTGGTCTTAAGGTTGATGTTGACCCCACGAGGCGGACTAGTTGATTTGCTATGCTGAAACGATAAGAGGAAGTGGAAGATATAAGAATAATTTCGTAGATGGAAGTCAGATTCTGTTAGCTAAATAGAAATAGGTACCTAAAAATAATATACTGTAAACCTAAAAATATTGTGAACTTGAAGTTGCGTAAATATGTAAATCAGGCATACATAGGTAGATCTACCTTACTGAGAGGATGACCGTAGGGTTGACAGGAAATATCTCTTTGTACGTTACTCGACAAAGTTGACATCAACAGAAAATATATCGATATTTAAATAGTAATGGTTGCGAGACATAATTTCGAATGACATTACCTGTAAATGGCTTTAGCCTGTTTGCTGTTAAAACTTGGAGCGCAAACAAGCGCACCAGATCCTCGGCCAGAGTCATCTACGAAATGACCATCGTGTTCCCTGGAATTAATTACAATATTTCAGTCACCAAACTTCAGAAACGACAATTTTGTTGAAGGTTTAATACGAGGAACAAATCATGTTACGTAGTTATACCATTAATTATTGTTGCCTCATTTTTGATGATAAAATTTAAATAAGATTATGATACATGGAGTACTTAGGAAAAATCTACCATATACATACCTAGGTGTAGGACCAAAGACGAAGAAAATTATTTAATTGGTGACTAAACTAATGCCAATTTGAAGAAGGAAAAGATAATTATATGGGTAGTTTACAAAGCTACTTATTGTTTATAAAAATACTAGAACTTACCTGGACTTGATATTTTTGTCTACCCTCGGTGTTCCAAGGAAGGATATGAGCGAGGGACAGAATTTTTGCCACAGAAACGTCGTGAAGTGCAAGTTGCCACTGACGCGTTCTGAGAGACTCGACATTAGCGTGAGCAGACAATCTAGGAAGAATAATGCTAGCGGGTTCTGTTTTGGTATCCTGAAAGAGAGTAATCAGTGAATTTTCAAATTGGACAAAGTTCACGTGGTTCCACCGCTCAAATCAATCAAAACATACATGGAGTAACTTAACACTTGTGGGACCCGTTAACTGGGACATATTCTACTCATCATACTGAATAAACTTTTGTTCTAAAATTTTGCTGAAATCGCAAAAAAAATTGAGTCACCATGCAAAAAGTTTATCAATTTGTAAGTAGGAGTATGAAGAGACAATTTTTTTTTGCGATTTTATATAGACAGGTCTTTGGGTGACACTCATGGCCGAGAGATACATAAAAACCCCAATTACCGGGTTCCTTCACTTATTTTGTTATAACCTGTACACTTATTTTATATTGCACCATAACAAAATACATTGAATTAACATTACAAATGAACAGTTTATACGATTAATATGTATATTGGTAATTTAGGCGGCATTAACTTTAGAGCATTTTTTTCCAGCCAACTTAAACTCAACTTATACATGAATTATGTATGTACTACCAAAAGAACCAAGTAAGTACTCGTATTTAAGAACTTAGTATCTGGGTTACGACGTAACATTTTTTCTACATTACATCTCATTATCCACTTAGTAAACTGCGGTCCTTAATTCAACTCCTGAAAATTTCTCTTACAAACTATATAAGGTGCTACTTTATTAGTGCCCGATATTTTAGTCAGTGCTTCTACTCCTGATTCTGATCAACTTTCCCCAGGAAACCCATAGTCAAATCGAAAAAAATTTTTTGGACTCTTCATACATATCGATCAGCCGAGCGGCCAAATTAGTATGAAGAGCCCAAAAAATTTTTTGCGATTTGACTATGGGTTCCTTGGGGAAAGTTGATCAGAATCAGGAGTAGGAGCACTGACTAAAATATCGGGCACTAATAAAGTAGCACCTTATATACAGGGTGTAAGGGACAGGTTTCCGAAAACTTTAAGGGCTTGCTCAGTAGACGAAACTGAACAACTTTCCACAAGAATTTTTTTCAGGAAACGAAAAAAAAAATCGGCTTCTCCATACAATCTGTCTAATCAAGTTTATAATTTTGTATGGAGAAGCTTCTTTTTTCGTTTTCTGAATAAAATTCTTGTGGAAAGTTGTTCAGTTTCGTCTACTGAGCAAGCCCTTCAAGTTTTCGGAAACCTGTCCCTTACACCCTGTATATTTTCAAGTAATAGAAGCCAGATGCAAAAGACTCTTAATTTCCTAAAAAAATACTACACTTCGTTTTTTTAGCATTAGACAGAGGTATAATAGATCCGGTAAATAAGATATACATACAGTTGAGTTTCGGAGAGTCTGCCACACAAGTACTGTATGACGGGGATCACTTCGCTATAACAGCCGACTGCTACGATGTGATTTCTGCCCAGCGGAGAACCTTCCGACAGGAGTTCTTGGCACTCTTCATCTGTAGAAGAAATCGATTTTCAAATTTAAATCAATTAAATCAATTTGTGAATATAGCAGAAAATATCGGTATGTGTACAACATTTCATGTTCACATTACAATCCGATTATAATGACAACAAACCTTACTGTAAAGAGTATCCTTTTCCAGTATTCATTACTATCGCATCATTAATGCTTAATATGCAGACACTACAATCTGTGTTTTAACTAGATTTAAAAAGTAAATATTACTAATCGATTAGTACATGCTGCAAAAAATTCTATTACTTATAACAAGTTTTTTGTTAGAATAACTATTTTTTAAACAACTATACGTTATTGCTTGTTGTATTGTAGTCACAAACTTTTTTCGGTGTATGGGCCTCATAAGAAGGCTCAAAGTCACCAAAAGGGCAATAGAGCGTGCTAGGCCTGGAGTTTTCCTACATGATCGTATCAGAAATGAGGAGAGAGGTACGCATGAAAACTAAAGTAACTGATATAGCTCACAGAATCACTAAACTGAGGGGCGTGCAATAGTGGTATTAGACGGAAAACACACTGGTCCGAAAATCGGACGGGAGTACGAAGCGACGAAATCCGCATGCGGCAGCGTTCCGCAACAACCGAGGGTTTTCGTCCGAAGCTGCGGTGCACGACGAAGGCACGGATTTCGGACCATCGGACGATTTTCGTCCGAATTTCGTCCGAAGCAGCGGTGCACGACGATTTTCGTCATGCGTTCATTCAATATTCGAATGTGTATGTATACATGTATTTTTTTGACATGGGTACTTCTTGTTTTTGTTTGTAAGTATTTTGTAAATCCCCCCGCGCCACGCACCCCGCAATACCCCCCGCGCGTCGTTTTTCTACACAAAAATTCGGACGACATGAAAAATCGCATCGCATCGACGTCCGTGAGTGCGATTTCGTCATGCAAATCGCACCTTCGGATGAAGATGCTATTACAGTGTGTGGTACCCTGCGATTTTTGTATACAAATCAACATTTTACAGAACTAAGTTAAAATTCGGACCATCGCATTTCGTTGCGATGTGCGTAGCAGTGTGTTTTCCGCATTACCTACATTCCAATACCGGTATTGCACGCCCTAGCGGGGAACATAGTTCGTAGAGCAGATGACCGTTGGAGTACTTGGAGTATTAAAGTTCTCGGGCGGGCCCGACCGCGCACTGGACGACATAACGTTGAGGGCCTCCCATACGGTTGACCTATGACATAGACAATAGACATCTTTTTATGGTGAAGGTTACGTGAAGCCACTGGATGCGGACACCGCAGGACCAGTCCAGCTGTGGACTTCTTTTGGCTGATGATGCTGTTGAAGGCGAAAATTCTATGGTCGTCAAAATGAGGAGCTACACCTAAGGTCCCTGAAAGAAAGGCAACACAGTGAATACGTGGACTGACCCAGCTGCGCGCAGTAGGCCCGGAGCGCCTGCGCGGCCGCGGCGCGCGCCGCCGCCGCCACGTGCGCGGGCGCCGCCGCCGCCTCCGCGCAGCGCCCGCACGCCCACACGCTCAGCCGCCCGTTCAGCGTGCGCCGCGGCGACAGCGCCAGCGATAGGTACATGCGGAAGATTTGTACCTGGGGGGACAACGTACACAGTCGAACGAAGTTGGCTCCAGGTTTTATTGTGTAATACGACAAAAGGCTCACGGTCCACTTGATGGAAAATGGTATTCGCCGCCTATGAGCATCTTAACGCCATTAGGGCCATCAGTGCCTTGCCGATACTTGAGGACCAAGATTGAATGCCTATTATGCCGGTAATTACGCTGGCTATCTCGCGCCACCCGCTGGAACACAGCATGCTGCTTGGCGGCAGGTATAGAGCTAGCAGTGGAGTATTAAGTACAAATTAAACATATCTAAAAAAGTTGGATACAGGTAGGTTTGAATGAATGGAGCAGGATTGTATCCTTGCTACGCTCCAAAACTGCTTAAGTCAGGTACCGAATCCTGTTTGACACAAGTCTGTTCAATATTTGAACCGTTTACTGATATGCGATTGAATGCGATGATATGAAATTTTCCTTGAAATTGATTTGTAGATAATACTTCCAACATGCAATTTTCATCATATTTGTATCCCGATTAAGAATCTGATTTCAAATGGGAATTCCAGGGGAACTGCACCACCTTTGCGTATTTTTTAGTTCTTACCTGAGTCTCAGGCTGGTGGTACATGACCGAAGCGGTTGCGCATAATAGTTGTGCCGGCATCCACAGCGAATCATCTTCGGGTTCAATGCCTCTGTGGAAGCGATCATCGCGGAGGATTTTCTGAAACAACATCACGTTTGGAAATATCTGCCGTGCTTACGATAAATAATAAAAAAAAATAGCAGTAAGTATCTATATAATTGACCACGCTGAATACGTTAAAAACAACCGACTTCAATCGCAACAACTCCAATTTTGCTATGTTTTTGTTATTTTCTCAAAAACCGCTGAATCGATTTCGATAAAATTTATATGGGACCACCTGTAAAGTATACCCTTTTAAACAAAAAAAGAATTTTCGAAATCGGTTCAGGCGTCTTCGAGTAATATTGAGAACCTCCTCCTTTTTTTGAAGTCGGTTGAAAAGCAGTCACTTCATCCATTTCGTCATTTAATCATGTAAGAACTAATAAATAAGACAATTAAACGATAACGCAGTATAAAAATACTGAGTCTTAGCTACACAGTTCAAACATCGTATTTTAAAATAATCTTAGGAAACAATTCGGAAAATGCAAATATGTGACGAACACTCGAAAGTGTGTTTCACAGACTTACTGCTCTTATCGTAAGCACGGCAGAATTATCTCCTCTGAAATATTTCTAAATCCGCTTTTTGCTCCATTTAACGTGTAAAGCAACAACACATTACAATATGTTATAAATTAGATAACTATTACTCGTATATAATAAAAAATAGTGCAATTATTGACAATTGCATCTCTATCTATCTATATATCTATAGATAGATAGAGATGCAATTGTCTCAATTCTCAACAGTCTTATTTTAGTGACGCCATTCGCTTAATTCGCCGAGCTGTCTTTTAATGTAGGAACGCTAAGATTTCTAGAGCTGAATTACGACGTTTGTCGATCACTGTTTGCCTTCATTTGTAGAAAAACCACATTATAAGCATGTAGGTGCCTAGCTTGAGCAACGTAACAAACCTGACTTCAATTAAGTAATATGAATCTTATAAGCAATAGAAGAGTACAAAAACTTATTGAATTTGCATTTCATTAGCATCTATAAATCTTAACTCACTGAATCTGGGATAAAATAAACAGCAAATGTGATAATAACAGATCTTCTGCTCTCCATTACCCCCTCGATCTGTAACACGTGAGATACACGCTTGAACAGTCACGAACTAAACAAACATCACGGAGGTGCCACGTATCTCTTTTACAAGGTGTCCTGACCGCGGGTGATTCTACGCGCAATATTATGCAACCGCCTTTTACACCTTGTGAGCCTTGTTAAATTGTGGTACACGATAACAAGAACAAAGTGAAGAAGATACTTACATGGAAGCCCTGAAGCGCAAAACCGACGAGCTTAGGCCTCTTGCTTTCAAGAGCGATCTGTAGTGGAAGCAGGCAGGCGCGGCGCAGTTCGTACGACGGACGGCGAGCGCTGCTCTCTTGCAGGCAGAGCAGTTCTGCTCAACAGTATGACGATTTTTATGGTGATTATTAAGACCTATATGTTTCAGATGAAAGGAATAAGACCTAAATTACATAGTACAGGGTCTACAATATAAATAAGGTATATGGTTCAATAAAGAACAGAAATCAACTTCAGATTTAGTAATCTTACGTAGTATGTTGATAACACAACGATATCTTTTAAATGCCAAAATTAAGGGTTTGAGCTTTGTTATTTTAATATAGGTACTTAATTTGTTTGTCTAGTTTGTTTTGTAGGTATAAAAATGAAACAAGACAGGTACCTAGCGTAAGGTATATTTAGAAATAAATAGGTCCACTCGTTATTTTATTATTTCCTTTTTTCAACAACTTACCCAACGCATCTTGACAGGATTTTCTCAAAGCGGTTAGCTTAGGTCCTGTTGCTTCCTTGAAGATGTCCTGAAGGAGCTCCTCCATGGCTAGACCTCATTCGGTGCACTTGAGATCATCACTCTTTGATTACTAACGGAAAAATATTTTCAAGAGAAGTAAGAAAATATTTATTTTACAATTTTTGGTAAATAAAACTGCGCACTGTTCGGAATATTTGTTTCCATGTGGGTGTTATTATCTACTGCGGATGACGTAGTTCGCTGCCGCGAGCATGCTCAGTCGGGAAAATCAATATTTCACCACTCGCCTCTTGGATGTTTATTTTGCACGTTAAATCAACAGGTGGGAAAAGAATACTTATCCTTCTATAAAAATTAAAGGATTCCAGCATAATTTAATTAACTTTTATTTATTAGAAATGGGAAGCACGTTAAATCTAGGTATATTGCTAATTCAAGTAAAATATAATAAAAAATCCTAATTTAGTAGATAAACTATTTGATACCTACATAGTACATTGTCTAAAAGCCGAATAATCATTATTTTCATGGAAATATCATATTTTCTATCGCAAAACACAAACACAAACAAATTAATTTTTGGCGCACCGGAAACTGACAGTCATTCAGTTGTCAATCCGTTTCCTTTCCATATGTGGATTGTCTTTGGTTCATAGAAATCGAACAAATAAAATGTACGTAGCGGTAGTGGTGTCTTTAAAAAACTGAAAATATTGTACAATTAAAATATGGCAACTCAATCCTGAAATATTTTTGTGTGGGCAACTCTGTTTCTGATCTGTCAAAATAAAGAATGGTGTCTTGGAGTGGATTAGGCCGTTCTTTCGGCATAACTTTCCTAAAAAATCATAGTAAATCTGCTTTTTCATTGCAAAATGTGAGTTTTTCAACATGCAAAGCCCTACAATCCGGTCATGGGCACAGAACGATGGCCCTGCAGCCCTCCAGGTACGCTACTTGTCAAAGTGATTATCTAACCAATTTTGAGGCATAAATTGTTGTCCACAAATGAGTTCGGGGTTTATTTATTACGGCCAGTGTATTTGCAGTGTTCTTTACCTTAAACACAATTTATTTCGTGCTTTTCCTGTAGAATTTAGATAGAACTTCTAACATAACCTAATTGGATACCAATGTTATTGCAGATGGCAGTGGCACAAGTTCAAGGATATGTTCCATTACTACTTGATGGTCGGTCTGATCCCGGTGGGAGCCATCGTATTCTACACGAATGTCTTCATTGGGCCGGCGCAGCTGACACCGCTACCCGACGGCTACACCCCCAAACACTGGGAATACCATCGCCACCCCATCACGAGATTCATCGCTAGATATGTCCATAACAATCCCCAACAGGTACACAAACATATTATTTTAACTATTGTCTTGGTACCTGAGGTACAGTGGATAAGATGCATTCTACATAATGTTGCCTTAGAGTGAAACCCTCGTATATGTAAAAACCATAACTTTTCAGGAGGAGGAAAATTTTGTTACTACACTTTGTCGCTTTAAATGTATACATTAGCAATTTTTATGGGGTTTTAGATACTTCTACCATTCATTTCGAATTGTTGTCTTAAATGTGTTAAAAACTACAAATGTAATAATTAAATAAAAATTCCTGAGGTTTTCACTCCAATGCGACAATTGATTTGATGAAGTTCTACAAAATTCTTTGAATGCAGGAGTCAACTGCTTCTGTGATAAATCACTTCTTGCTTCTTCTGTGAACCTAATCCTAATCTAAGACATTGTCCTTATTGTAAGGTGCTTATACGTTAGGCCATTTCTCCCTGCCATTGCCTAACTAACGAGCAGGAGAAAATAATCTATAGTGTTTTTATTTTTAACATATGAGTGCAACTTGAGGAGATCAGACAGTGACCACTGCTATACATATAGTTTTATAAACTGTGGGAAGCATTTCAGATCAAGTTCCCTATTGACTTCTGGAGTTACCTTCAGTCTATCTTGACAAGCTAACCGTTTCCTTTTTTTTTGCCAGAGGTATAAAATATTTATATTTTTTTATTGTAACTTTATGCCAACCCTGCCTCTTCTGCCATATGGCTGCCGTCTATTCGTGAAAATTGTTCCTGTTGGTTTCTTAATAAATAATCCACAGTCCACTATTTTAAGAAGCATTTTTTATCAAGCCAAACTACCATATTAAATTATCCTTAACTACAGATTTGTCATTCTGTATCACTTCCTTTAACTCTACCGTTGTTCTGTATTTGTTACAGGTGTTTCAGTTCCATAGTTTCATTGTTTGAATAATTTTTTTTCATTCAAATTAAAAGAAATGACCATCTGCAAGTGAACACTTGAATATTTGAAATTTAAGTCAAAATGATAAATTAAAAAGAAAAAAAAAACAAATAATAAATACATTTTTAACACTGACATCACTGTTATAAATCAGGAATAAAGCGTCTAGCGGTAATTGGAGTGTAAATGTTATGCTTTACAGTTAATTACCATTTATTTGTAATAGAACAATATCACTTTTGAATGTTTTTCTAGGTTTTTACCTTGTAGTAATGCCTTAAATGAATTAATAAAATTGCCGCAAATGAATTCCCGTGAAAAAAGGAAATATGAACGGAAAATACTTTCAGGGAAATGTCAGTGGATAGTGCTGGTGGAAAAAGTAAATGCCAACAGCAGGTTCTGATGAAGTGTGATAATAAGAGTTTAAATCATTTTATACTTACATTATATCTGTTTCAGGATTACGAGAAATTCATGCACTGGGTTGATGAGGAGGCCCAGAAGGCTAAATTACGAGAACTGGAGAAACAGGTTATCGCTAAGATGGCCGAACGAAAAGATTACCAAGCTTACTACTACCGACCACTGGTCAACAAGTATCTTAGGATTAACAAGCAGACCGCTGACAATATGATGGAGCGCATGGGTGACGATTACAAAGATTAGAGCAGCCCTATACTGGCACCGCTCACATTATGTTAGTATTTAGTAATCAAGTGAATTGTTACATATTTCAGTGTAGATTATAAATAAAGTTTCATTGTTTGAATATATTTTTTTCATTCAACTTAAAAGAAATGACCATCTGCAGCGCAAGTATGCAACAATTCGTCCTAGTGAGATATTGTATTGTACCTAGATACTTAGATACAGTTTTTTAAGTGAATTTGTCGATAGCCATTTATATAGCACTTTGTCATCTATTTCTTTGATGTTCAGAAATTATGTTTTCTATTTTATTGTGTTTGCTTTTTTGTCAGCAACAATTTTGGGAGAAATAAATAAGAAACAGTTAAACTATGGTAACATTGTTATTTATTTTACAGGAAACTTCTAACGATTGACAATAAATTCCGTCATGGAACCCTTACAAAATTAATGTTAACACTTACCTAGCCATGCTAATTGCATCCTGATATGATTCAGCTTTTTTTCAATTGCTATTGTTCTTATGATTCAAGTTTTGAAAAGGAAATGGCTACAACCATTTTAATGCTAAATATTTGAATAATGTTCAGATTGTTAGTAGTTATTTAAAGGATACAGGTACAGGGAAGATATAATGTAGTGAGTGATCATATCAGGGGTTTACATACATACCTACATATGAACAAATTACTAAAATACTTATTAAATAATAATAAAATATTCTAGTACCGTATTTAAAGCGCCTACTGGCAAATTGAAACCAAGTCTAAAAAAAGTTTTGTACTTATAAATGTATGTAAAATAAATAATTTGGCGGTGCTGCAAAGCACAAGCTCTTATCTACACACTGTTACAACAATACACAAATACTAAAAAGTAGCTCAACTAAGATTTAACTTTAGAAATAGCAGAGGAATGTAGAATTGTTTGAACTGAAATTGAACAAATTTTTTAGGAGCCTTCTGAAATCGAAACTTTGGAAACTAAACTTTTGAATCTTTGTTACCAGTTTTTTTTTGTAACTTTATATAACATCTTTAGTAACACTCATGAAAGCAATAAAGAATTTGAAATTTATAGGATTCACTAAAAGTAGCTCCGTTTTACGAGTGAAAGCCACACACATCTGTTCTCATTTATGATTATGTTTCATTCCGTTTTTATGCGATTGATTAATATCATGCCTTTGTTAATTAAAGATATTGGAGATATCGCTAAACAGCTTTTAAGTATTTGTGTATTGTGGCGTAACTTAAGTAAATTACAAAACGATATGATTTCATTATCCCATTCTTTCAGTCTTTGCAGTTTGTAGATCCAACTATTAGCCAACAACCAAGGCCAACAACTGGTAGGTACCTATATCGATTTCTTTTCTATAACATTTTTGAATGAAAAAACTTTATACATCATCCTAATTTATACGTGACAAATTCAAGACGTAAATAGGAACGGATAATCAGAAAATTATAAAAAATGAGATTGTTGAATTGAACAAACTGAGTTTACTTTCATATAAGTAATGTTGTTTGGATTACAGCTTCATAGGTAGTTTTACGCCATATTATTACGATTTGGTGCCTACATACGCACACTCTCACCCACGAAATCGTGGCGGTTTTGGGAGGATGGGACTCCAGGTAGAGAACGAAAGAAAAGTATTATAGTATAATATGGATTGTCGCTGTTGACTTTCGTAGGTACTCATGCTCGCTTTTTAATCGAAAGCTGCCACGTTTAGGCGCGGGAAAGAGCGTATGTTTAAAGGCAACCATGATTATGATTTTTTGTAATATAATTAACAATTCCCAATCTAATTCTAAAGACGGCTACGAGTTCTATATGTAAAAAGTTAAACATCTATTTATTTTTCTCTTTCTCCACCAGCGCAGCAAGTTTCGCCTCCTTTTTGGCTTTCTTCTTCTCTTCTTTTGCTAACAATTTGGCTTGCCTCTCTTCTTCTTTAGCTAAAAGTTTAGCTTGTTTCTCTTCTTCTTTAGCAAGGAGTTTAGCTTCTTTCTTAGCTTCCTTTTCAGCTTTAAGTCTCAACTTTTCTTCCTTCTTTCTTTCAGCGATTTCGTTTTTCCTATTATCGCTACTTTCGTCTTTTCTATTTTTCTCTTCTTGTTTTACGTCGTCTTCTTTCTTTTTCTTCTCTTCTTTTTTGGGCTTAGCTTTGGGGTTATCTTTTTTCCGTTCAGTCTCTTTGCTGTGATCTCTGGAGCTGGGTGTGTCATCTTTGTTTGAAGGTTTTAGCGGTCGGAAGAAGTGCTGCTTGTTTTTCTGTGGTGAGGTTTCTAGCTGAGTGACTATCTTCTGAGCGCACCTATAATAATGACAAATTATGAATATAGAATGTATGTATGCTAGTGAGTAGAGTAAGCATTGTATATTATCTAGTTCCAAGTATTAAGAATATATTTTAATGTAGTAGCTTTTCACAGTTAATTTAATTATTTAGTAAGTTAATTTATTGAACTTTAAAAAAAAACTGTTTTATTTGCCAACTGAATTATTTATTCTCAAGGTACTGATTACCTTATCCTAGTGGAGGTGGAAGAAGGAGCAGCGCTTTCGCGCCGACCTTCGCGGAACTCCCGCTGGAACTCGCGGATGGGGGGCAGGCGCCCCGACGGCTCCCCCGCCGGCGCCGGCCCCGGCCCGCCCGTGTAGCTGTGCACCTGGTAGTCTTGGAGGCGCGCCTGGAATACACAAAATCTTTTCTTTATGTGACTAGATGTGCTCGATGAGTTGGTAAATAGGCGTGTGCTAGGTACAGATATTTGAGAACAATACCTACAACATACAATAACAACATAGATATTTATGTTGTTGTTCTATGTTGGTATTGTGCGCAGGGAGTTATTTTTACTTGTCCATTTTCAAGAGTTGTACTTACTACAAGGGCTACCTTTATACATAATGCAAGGATCTTCTCAGCTTCTCGTCTATTCCTACTAGTCACTTGAGTTATGATTTTATGTTGTTCACCTTCATGCTATGATGCTGGGATCGCCTCAGTGCATTGGACGCCGGCTGCCTGGGCCGGGGCGGCGCAGAGGTCGGCGCCCGCGGCACGGCCCCGAGACAGGCGCCCCCACATTTTGCGCCCCCACATAGTTTGGTGGTGCACGCAGCACTCACGTTACCGCCGCTGTTTGAAGATACGGAAGACACTCCTGAAGAAATTGAAAAAATATTACCAAAAAACTGTATTACCAAGCGTAAGACCCTTAACTGGGGTTTCTACCATGTTTTAAACAATTTTCTCGAGGACACCCATATTGCGAAAAATCATTTGTGGGGCAGTGTGTACGCTTTTATAACAAAATTCCGAATGACGTGTGTGACCTACCAGAATGTAAATTTAAGAAACATAAAACGCTGTATTTGTTCAAGAGGTTACTCTAAGACTGTAGATTATTTTAATGATAATGACATTTGGAATATTCCTACAGCAAAATGATATGACGTTTATAAGATTGCTTAATGTACGTAAAGAAATAAATGATTTTGATTTTGATTGATTTCGATTCTTCTTCAATACATCAGCGGTTTGATCAAGATTAATTTATTAGATTTTTCCACGACGTTACGCGGGTGTAACAAAATAGGTGTAGAAACCGTTAATCCGATAGTTGACTGCTAGTCATTTGAGTTACTTTTTATCAAATGTCAAAAACGGCATTTTGTTATAAAAATGTTTGAAATGTTGTACGATGACGTCATTGTTCAAAATAGTAGTTTGCATACTAATTAGGAAATTCTTATAAATTAAAAATTGAAAATTTAATGAAAATAAAAGTGATTAAGGTTTTCAACAATTTCAATTAAAGAGCTATTTAGTCAATAATATTTCGTAATTTATTTTTCATCCGGGAGTTGATCCCGGATTGTGGCTTTTTGCGAATTCAGCAAAATCATAGAACAATAAGTAGTTATCATTCTACACCTATTTTGTTACAGCAAAGCCTGTATAAAACGGATTTATAACGGGGTCCCCAGAAGAAAAGTTCAGATGATATCTAGAAGTCTAGTTAACGGATCCTATAAAATTTTTAAAGACTTTATTTATTACATAAATGTTTTTAGCGCTTGTTTAATATTGAAAAGGTACAACTCTCCGTCATCCTGAAACTTTGAAAGTCACATGATAATAATAATAATAATATCCGGGACAAATCACACGGTCATCTGGCCCCAAACTACGATTCCCTGTACTATGGGAACCAGAGAATGATATACGTACACATATATGATACATTTAAATACATACATATATAGATATAATACACCCAGATTCAGAGCAAACAATTCTGCTCATCACAGAAAAGTTTGCCCTGTGTGGGGATCGAACCCACGACTCGGATCAGTGGTCAGGAGCGCTAACCACTTAGCCACCGAGTCAGTCGGTGGCTAAGTGGTTAGTCAGTCAGATGATGAAGCTGATGAATTGACCGGGAAAAGTGGAAAGTCCTTGATGGGATTCGGTTCCTTAGGGAAAGTTCGGTTTCAAGAGTACCTAACAAGGTGTGCAGAATGTCTTATTACTTGTACGAGTACAGTACCTACTCATTAAACTAAACAATTTTTGCTTTACGATATTCTGAAAATGCAAAAAGTAATTAGACTTCCCATTCATAAGCCTTTAGGATCGATTCATGCCTAAGTAGTTAACCAATTTGCTGATACGATGCAGCTGATCGAGTTTTATGAAAGTTAAAACTTTTTGCAATTTTAGCAAAGTCGTAAAACTATTTTTTTCCGTTTCACAAGTGGCCTTTACTCGGGAAACTGAACTCCTTAGTTTTGCTACACCTTTTTGTCACATTCTGTATAGAGTATACATGACTGAAAATTCTTTAGAGTAGAAAAGGTGTAAATTAATTTTAAAGAATCAGAAATGCTTACTTAATACAATTATCACGACCATTGATTACGACCTGATTGCGACCCCGACTTAACTATTTGTTACGTCTTAAGAATTCGTATTCGTGTTAGCATCATCAGATTACGCACAAAGTCACGATCGCAAGCATAACAAAAGATAGATTTCTACATCAGGGTATAATTATACTTACACATAGCGAATCGTCGCTTTATAAGTTGCGAAATGAATGGTTTGTGCATCTAATCACAAAGATATTAAGATGTCAATGTATCCTCGATTGCCTTAAATTTGACCTTTAACACATTTAAAGAATTTGTAAATTTTAGATAATATCGTAGATAACAACCATGAACTTCTCGTAAATACGCTTTTGACTTTGACCTAATATCTAGATTTCAAACTATTCTGCTATTAATAAATTATTGTTATTGTCTAGACAAAAAAGTTGCTGTTTAAATAAACTAGATTTTATTTTCGTTCATTATTTGTTAATTTTCTTATACGTACACCGAAATCAAGGAAATCAGAATGGCTAAGAAGACAGGACTGAAGTAGAAGACTTATCGGACTAGCTCGGTGGCTCAGTGGTTAGTGATCCTGACTACTGATCCGAGAGTCGTGGGTTCGATCCTCACCCAGAGCAAACACTTCTGTGATGAGCAGATTTGTTTGCTCTTTATCTGGGTGTATTACATCTATATATGTATGTATTTCAAACGTATATGTCTATGTATATCAGTCTCTGGTTCCCATAATACAGGGAATCCTAGTTTGGGGCCAGATGACCGGGTGTGATTTGCCCCGAATATTTATTTTATTATTTATTATTTTGATTCCAGGTCATTATTACCTAGAAAACCTTGATTTAACCTGGCCCTAACCTAATAGGATCTATGTTCATAACGACATTTCATCTTAACTACCTATCTTAGCAATTAGCTGTACATTTGGCTGACTCTCACTTTCAGTAAAGCGATCTTGAAAGTCGAGAGGCTCGGCGGTTCCGCGTGGCGGACCGTGATGGCGGCCTCTTTACGTAATAGAAGCAGGCGGGTAATAGTGTCTTTATTTGTTTGCGAATCGTGGTTTATGAGTGTAGAAAAGTCAATAGTTATTCTTAGGTAATCTAGAGCAGACTGCGCAGAATTTGACAATGGCAAATGAGTTTGGTAAATATGAGTTAAGAATTGTGCAAGAGGTTGTAGGTATTTAGATAGTCACGTAAAAATCTTAATGTTATTGTTAGGCGATCCGTTTCGGTCTAGACTCGATTTATTTTTTTTCCAGGTTTTTCGCTCCATTTGTTATCATCTATTATTTTGATATTATATTTACAGTGTTCTTTATCAAAGAATACCGAAGTTGTCAATTTAAAAAGTAGACGAAATTCTAGGAATATAAGTTTTTTTGTTATCAAAATGTTCTAACTAAGTGGCTAATATTTGATAAAACACAAACATAGACAGGAAATTATAGTAACCTAGAGCTGATTGGTGGCGTCAGTCACGAATCATTGAAAATTTCAAAGCCGCGCCCAGAAAAAAAAACAGACCATCTTAATTTAATCTACAAGTTGAGTTCTTTACATGAAAATAGAGCGGCTCTTGTTTAACAGTGGGTACTGACCAGATAAGGAAGACTCTCCACTAGTGACCGAGTAGAGCGAAGCTGAGGCAGGAACCGATCGCGCACCCACCGAATAGCTGGAAACCGATCCTGGGACTCCCCATGACTTGCCACTGCTGCTGGACACCTGCAACACAGAAATAACAAATATTTAATATACTTAATATTTGAGGGACACTCCCTTTTCCTGCAAGTCTTCCCCTTCCCCCATCCGGGCATGGATGGCACGAAACACTCGGTTGTTACAGCTCACTAAGTGCTTATGCGAATTAAACCTTCTTGACATTGTTTAATATTTGCTGCGACAAATTCAAAATATTCTGATCTTAAAAATTCTTTCGGAAATGTTTTTTTTAAATTTTATAAGTAGTATCTACTTTATGAAGTTTATCACTCTTATACAACAGAAATAACAGTGACAACAAAACAGTGAAAAGTTGAATCGGCATTTACATAGAATCGGTAACCGCAAAAAAATCATGCAACTAATGATTTTGACGAAACACTAACTTCTCTACATCAAGTAGCTGGGGTGCTTGTCGCAGTCGATGCGAAGTACTGTAGTTTTTAGATTTAAAAAAAACATGCTACCTACGGCACGGAGTGCCATCAGGTATGAACTCCTTGCTCTAACTAAATCGTTTTAACTGAGCGTCAATCATGCAATGGAAAAACGAGAATTAGAAGTGACGAGTTGGTCCAAGTTCAGGCTCAATGGTAGTATAGTTCATCCTTTTTCATACTAGCCGTTCGTATTTCAAATAAATTAGGACCGGATTTGATTTTCGTAGCGCTTACTCCGTCTCACCTTAATATGAGATACAATCTCCTTGGCGTCAAATACCAATCAGTTTCCACATTTACTCAAAAGAGATAACAACAATAACCTGCCAGCTCTTGCTAGTGACGAGCCTAGGTGCCTGCCGCAGCCGCAGGATCTTCGCGCGGCAGATGACGCATCGTAGCGGCAGCAGTCGCTGACTGACAGCCATCTGGATGGTCTTGACGAAGCACCGGCGGCAAACCACGCGGTGCCCGCAAGGGGACGTCTGCATCGTCGCCTTTGCATTCACGCATATTACACACTGGAATAAGAAATTGTACAGAATTTTAACCGATTTCTAGAAAAAGGAGATTCTTAATTCAGCTGTATTTTTTGTGTGTTATGTTACGAGATATCTTCGATGATTTTAAATCGATTTTATACAGGTACATTTTCAAAAATACAAATACACACAGATAATCACAAAAAAAATTTGGACTCTTCATACAAAATTAAATCGATCAGTCGAGCGGCTAAATTAGTAGGTATGAAGAGTCCAAAAATTATTTTGCTATTTGATTATGGATTCCTTGGTAAAAGTTGATCACAATCAGGAGTAGAAGCACTGATTAAAATATGACGCACGACTAGATTTACATCCTGTATATTATTAAATACACTAACAGACATAGGTTATTGTATTAAACTCGGTTAAGTGGTTTTGAGCAAATTAACAAAAACAAAAAATAACTAAGTTGTTACGATTAAAGTTATTAGTTTTTACGTGTTTAACGTTGTAAATTATTTATTAATTTGGCTTTAAATAAGAGGTGATTATTTAAAAAAAACTTAGTTTTTAATATTATTGTCAACAACGGCACTGGTGACTACATTTTTTTTTTATGGCAGAGGTGGCAAACGAGCAGACGTATCAGGTGATGGTAAGCGATTACCGCCGCCCATAGACACCCGCAACACCAGAGGAGTCACAAGTGCGTTGCCGGCCTTTGATATGGGAGTACGCTCTTTTCTTGAAGGTTTGAATGTCGTATTGGTCCGGAAATACCGCAGGCGACAATTCATTCCACAGTTTGGTTGTGCGAGGCAGAAAGTTTCTAGTGAAACGCACAGTTTTGGACTGCCAACCATCTAAGTGATGGGGATGAAATTGTTGTCGCGTAGAACGATGGCGAAAAGAGGCGGTAGGGATCAATCCGAACAATTCCTCGGAGTACTCCCCATTGTACATGCGATAGAGAATGCAGAGCGAAGCTACATCTCTACGCAGTGCCAAGGAGTCAAGCCGATCTGAAATATCCTGGCAGCCGACGATTCGAGCCGCTCTCCGTTGAATGCGGTCCAGAGAGAGAAGCTGGTACTGAGGTGCCCCTGCCCAGAGGTGAGAACAGTATTCCATATGAGGCCGAACCTGCGCCTTATAAAGTTGCAGGCGATGGGCCGCAGTGAACTACCGTCTCGATCTATTGAGCACACCAAGCTTCTTCGAGGCTAATTTAGTCTTACCCTCTAGATGCCCACGGAACTGGACTTCACTCGATATGTCGACACCAAGGATTCCGATACTAGCTGAGGCATTTAGGGGAGTGTCCTCAAAACGAGGTGATACGACAAATGGCATTTTCTTGGCAGTGAACGCGCAAACCTGTGTTTTAATAGGGTTAAACTGGACCAAATTAAGTCGACCCCATTCTGAGACCTTTAAAGAAGCCTCAATTTCTGACACAAGTTTGTTTCAGCTCTCGGTGACGTTTTCCCGAGAAATGTTTGGCACGGCCGGTATAGAAGGCATCACCTGTGCTGTCATCTGCATAATAATGAGTACTGCTGATTTGCAGCATATCATTGATATGCAGAAGGAACAGTTTAGGCGAAAGCACACAGCCTTGAGGGACACCACCGTTCACAGACATAGAATCTGAGCATGCACCGTCGACTACGACCTTTTATGCTTCTGTCTGCAAGAAAACTAGTCACCCATTTGCATAATTCCTCGGGAAGCCCATAAGATAGAAGCTTCGCAAGAAGTGCTTTGTGCTAGACCCGATCGAAGGCCTTCGCTATGTCCAAACTAACTGCCAATGCTTCCCCCCTTGTCTCGATTGCCTGTGCCCAACGATGTGTCAGGTAGACAAGAAGATCCCCAGTGGACCGGCCCTTACGGAAACCGTACTGTCGGTCACTAAGCAGCTGGCGGTCCTCTAGATACCGAAGGAGCTGGCTGTTGATAATGGACTCCATTATCTTAGAGAATAAGGAGGTTATAGCTATCGGCCTGTAGTTGGACGGATTTGAGCGGTTACCTTTTTTAGGGATCGGGTGGAATAAAGCTGTCTTCCATGAGTTTGGGACTATGCCAGACTAAGAAAGCCGAACATTACAATTTTTCGAAAATATGCTAAGCTGAAATGATCTGAGGTGGAACTTACCTCTTCTTCAGGCGAAGTGGCCAATTCCGGCTCGTTCTCTTCCAATTTGTTGAGCAATTTGTCCTGTAACAAAGATATTTCACGTTTAGAAACGCTGACAAGGTCAAGGCAGTTTTATTTCTGTTGTGTTTTGTGTCTAAATTGTAAGTCTAGGTTGAAACTAGAGTGTCTGGTTTGGAAGATACCAGTAATTAAAAGTACTTTAGCACGTGGTATACTCCAGTCCAGTAGTCCAGAAAAAGCAAACTATGTATATATATTTGTCACTTATCTATTTTTGGCTTTTGTAAAAAAAGGTATCATTTAGATATTTTGATGGAAATCTTATGACCTACCTGTTAAATGTAAGTAACTTATTAATTACCAAGTATTCTAGTTACTTATTTTCGATTTACTGACGATGAAGCAACATAATCAAGTTCAGCATAATGTCTTAAACTGAAAACTTATATCTGTTAGATGTTATTGCACAAAATATTTTTTTTTCAAATACATGTAATATGTAACCCAATAAACAATGTAACAAAGAGTTGTAAATCCCAAAAAAATAACATTTGAATTATGCACGAAAATCGAAACGGGTCACCATAATACAAAATAAATACTCGTAATTTCCCCAATTAAACTATAACTAACATCATCTGTAACAAAGAGATGATCATTTAGGTTATAGGTACTGTTTTTGAGGATGTCGTGGTAAGTGAACCGATTGAGGAAGTAACCGGAAAGTATGGAGTTAGACATAAAACGGTACTTAAACGCAGTGTAAGAAGGTTGAAGTAATCTCACACACATCTATATATAGGTTGAGCGCAGCGTTGCCGGCGCGGACTTTTTGTTCCGATTTCGGAACTTTTGAGGCTTCAGCGGAACTTTTGCGGAACTTAAAGATCATCGGAACTTTTCGGAACTTTTAGTGATAAATAAAGCTCGCGCTGAAGGAAGCGAAACTTCCAAATTCACTTGTCTGGTGTTTGGCGTGGCTAAAAATGAGACGACGGACGCAACTTTGAAATTTTTCTTCGGGCTCGCTTCGCTCGCCCTTTTTTTAGATCTCAATGTCCCAGCCCCTGTGTATCGGGACTTTTTTCGCCACGCTCGAGACTCCCTCGCCGTCACTCTCGGCCCCTAGCCAACGGCTCTCTCCGGCAGGAAAATGCTGCCTGCCAAGGGAGCATCTCCTCAGCCGTTATGTGACTTTCTTATGACGGCCCGACTAAGAAATATTGATTTCTTGTCGGAGGGAATGCTCCGTTGGATGGCGGCGTACTTGCGTATCCATGAGTAGCGACTCGGCGAGAGAGCCGACCTGTGCGGCTGGAGGACGTCGCAGCTATCGAGCTGTGGCTTCCCAGTCACATTCCTCCCCCCTGCCACTCCTCGCACACTATGAAAGCGCGACGAGGATGGGGACGAGACGTGATCGCGGCCAAGAGCTTTTGCTTGGAGGTGCTTCATGAGGCCCGCCCCCCACCCCGCTCTGAGTCCTCAGCTGCCGAGGAAACTATGCGAGGGGGTTACGCCGCTCGTTGAGCGCCGGTGACCGCCCTACTACTCCCCGGAGAAGAGGCCTTACCTGCTTCTCGCCCCTGGCCGCGGGACCGCTATAGCAGTGCGACCCGCGCCTGCACCAGCAGAAACCGCCGTAGCTAGCCGCGCCGGCTCCTCCGGTCGCCCCACCGTCGCCAACCAGCCTGTCGTTTTCGCCTGTGCCCCGTTTTCGCCTGTGCCCCGATGCTCCGCCAAAGTCTCGAGCACCTGGTGAAGCCGGGGCCCAGCACGGCACCCCTGACTCCTGGCTTCGCCACCACCACCGCCACGCCGCCTCTCCAGGCCACTTATGCGGCCCAGTTAAAGGCGCCGGTCCCTGCTGGCGCTGCCACCGTGCCGGGCCTCTCGGCCGCCACTCCGCTGCTGCTGCGACACTTGTCGCCGCGCCTGCAGCCATCGCCACCACCCCAAGCCCCAAAAGAACCGCATTGTGTACCTCGGCAGCCTCGAGGAGACCAGCGGTATTAACTGGTGGCTGCCGGTTGAGAGGCCACTCAAGGTGGCCTTACGTGGCCTCCCCTCCAGGACGGACCACGTCCGACAGATATCAGTTTAAAATATTTCTGAGCCGGTGATACTGGGGTCTAGTACCTACCTAGTTGCGAATAACGTTGTGGCGAACGGCGACGCACGCACGCTGTGGCGAAAAATTTTTACTGTGGCCTGTGAACGGAACTTTCCAAGTCAAAACGGAACTTTTCACGAGTGGTTTTGGACTTTTTTCATTTTCTGTGCCGGCAACACTGGTTGAGCGAGGCTTTGGCCTTGTGGGTATCTACCCTTGTGAATCTTTGCGTGGAAACAATGGAATCACAAAACAAATGTATTATCCACTGAAATGTATGACTGTATATAGGAAAATCTCAGGGATTAAGTTAAGCTACTTATCCATTTGTTACTGTATGATCGTGTTATGTTTTTTTTAAGAATCCAGTGGCTGATTAGTAGTTACTTTTTTATTAAATCTCAAAAACTAAATTTTGTTTTTAAAATTATTTGAAATTGTGAACTATGACGTAATGTTAGATATACAATGTAATTTTTAGTGGCGAATAAAGATAGTCAAGTCATCTCCAAGCTACATATTATTCGGGTCAACTTCTGTTCTACCAATTATAATAAATAAATACATGGTTAAAAAAAACTATACATAAACGGGCCATCGGACGATCGTTTTGTATGAAGAGTTCAACAATTTTCACGTTAGCAGATTGCAGGTTACCTACTTATAACGAAATGTTTATAAAAAAATCATATAATAAGAAAATCCAAACGGGCAAGTTTTTTGCAATTTCAAAGAGCTATTTATTTAGTGAACAATATTTCATAATATATTTTTATGCAGTTCACTCTACAATGATTTATTAGCTAAAAAAAACATTTGTCTTATCCTCGTAAGACCCCAAGCTTTTAGGCAGGTAGTCATTGGGGCCCAACGACCATAAAAAATTACCCTATCGCTTGAATTCAAATGTGGTTCATTCAGAAATGGAGCTAATATTCAAATCGTAATACGAGTTCGAAAATCAGTTCCAATTTTAGGTAGTTGTGACTGAATTACTACTAAATCTATGTCCTAAAAATAGGACGTTGGGCCTTACGAGGATACAAAGTATAGTCAGTAGAACACGTAAAGGGACACTTAAGATGCTATAAACTAAAACTATGGGAGATGCCGTGTACAAAACAGTTTATATTCTTATACTCGTAACAACGAAGAATAATATAGAATCATAGCCATTTATGATGAAGCAATTTTATGCAGCAATAAAGGTTTCCTCGCTTTAATATAATAACATTAACCTCCCCGAAGACGTTGGTTCACCTTTGGTTGGATTAAGCTTGTTCAATAAGTTACCGAGCGCGGTAATTAGATCTCGGTAGATGTCTAGCGTTTAATTAAATTCGTTCACCCCTCTCCCTTCTACTCCAAGATAATGAAAGAGATGCAAAGGGTCTTGTCACATCAGGATCGACAAAATATCGCCACATGTGCGGTGTAATTAAAGTGGCTTTATATCATAGAAAAAATGTATATTTTGGTCAGAATTTAGCCACATTTAATGGGCTGTAGGTATATAATTCTCTCATCGTGCAGGTGTTAGAGGACACTTCGTTATGAACCTTCATATCAGGAGAATCTAGATCCAGTACCTAAATTATCTACCTATCCAAGAAGTCACACAGCCAGTCCCAGAATCAGAGTTAGGTATCAGTTCTTGGGAAGCAGTAAATTGACAAATAGTTACTTTTTATCAAATCAAATCAATTATTGCAAAAATTACTACTATTTTTCACAAATACCCGCTGCCGCTGCAATGCTCATCTGATATGATGCTGTGGTCAACGATGATCGCACAAAAAAAAATACAGTAAAGTAAAATTACAAACAAATGTATATCGTAATTTATCTTATTTTTAACACGCTTTTATTAGCAAAATTTTTGCTTTATATAAATAATTTGTTTGAAAACCTATTTCTACTCGCCCACTTCATTTTCACTTCTATTTCTCATCGCTCTGGGGTTATAACTAATTTGCGTTAAATATTGCAATGCAATGCAATCAATCTGATAGAAACTCTTGCGCAAACAGTTCCGTCCGTTTTTGGTTCTAGTCCGTCTCAGCTCTTGTAAAAACACCAGTTACCAAATATACTTCGGAGAGCGCGAAGCTCTACCGCCTTAGCACACTATTAGATCACATTATACCATATAAACTAAGGTTTATTATCTCAATGACATAATTTAATCTAAATAACGCAATTCTATTGAATTCTAACATAATGTTATATAGACGAGATTTTTTCCGCATATCGTGATAGTACCAGCTCGTGATTCATTGGAGCTGCTAGTGAAGTCTAGTTCTGCTTACTAGTATTTTTGCAATAGGCGTCCAACTCTGAGGAATCAAAAAATAACCCGAGTGTAAAAAGTTTTAACGAATTCCGGAATTTTGTTGTGCATTGTGTGTGAGCCGTAGTCGGGAGCCGGGGCTCGTTAGGCGGAATGTGCTGTGTTAGTGGTGCAGCATGAATTTGGAAAGCTCCTGGACTAGGAGCTGCGACCAGGAATGTTCGTCAGACCGGCACCGTCATGTCAACTCGTATCGTTTTTTGTTGGTGAGTTATTGTGAATTTTAAAATTGGTGAATGCATTTAACGAATATCTTTGTTTCCATTATGGAAATAAAAAAGTTTAGGTGTAGATAATGGAAAATTTTTATTCGCTTAAAACAACTTTTCTCTAGTAACCTATAGTAAAGGGGATAATTTTTTAATTACTCATACTATTTGCGTTATTTTTGGCTCCTGTTGTATACTTAATCATTCAGTCAATTCTGTTTGTAGGAGTATCTGCCAAGTGTAGTAAATTTAATGAAAATTACACTATAAAATAATATACTTTTAATTTTATTCAGTGCAGTGTAGCTACTTACCTAAGTTTTACTTGTGATATAAAACCAGAGCTTCATCTAGCAGGCAATGAAAGAAAGTCGTATAGTTTTTTGTGTAAAATAAAATAAACGCTAGTAACTAGATACTGCAAGAATTTCTATGGTGTACAAATCATCTTCAATTTTTGACGTTACTGCTATTTCGGGGACGAGGTTACAGCAACCATTTCTAATTAGATTCTTCTGAGCAACGTGAACTTTCGCACGGATATGTAGGTCGAAAATATTGTGTAACTTTATAACAATTGTAAAACTAAGTACCTGCTGACATAGGTTTTAATGTTTGGTAAAATATAAAACTCCTATCACGATTTTCAAATTAGTCACTATTTCTGTCCCATTTTTTCAAATTGTTTAATGGCGGTTTCTATTAGCTTAAAATTACCAAATAGATAGCCAATGTGTATGGTTTTTTTTTTTATATGAAATGAGTAAATAATCAGCTCACGATTTGTAGTTTTTTGAGTGGAGGCTGAATTTTGCCAATATTTACGTATTTATTACCCTGATATTTATTGTTTTTTTTTTCCATTGGGGTCTGCTAGTATAAGTTAAATATAAGTAATAGATAACGGAAACGTGTTTCGAGAATGCTAGTGATGCCAAGTGCAACACTAGGCAATCGCCCGCCGCCATCTTATATACCTTGTGGATAGAGCGGTTAAATATACCACACGATAAGCAGAAGAAGAATGCTAGTTTCACAGGTAGCGAGGGATTTCCTTAGTCTAGTAATCTTATAATCAGTGTATTGGCGCCAAGCCTCTTACTTCTAACAGAAAGTTCATAGGTTTGATTCCATGTAAGGTCAGTGTTTTGTTGTCATCCGGTATTGTATAATAACGGTATTATCTAAGTCCTCTCATCCCGATCTGTTTTATGTGAAGTTGATATTATAAATCACTATTTTTGTTTTTGTTATCAATAAGGTTCATTTTTTTTTTGTTGTATTTAATACGATGTCTTGTTTAGGCAATGTTGCGTCTCTCACGGGTGACCACCGAAAATCAGCGTTGTAACTCAATAGAGCTACATAGAGCTACAACATTATGTTGAGTAGCAACTTTTGCTTGTTTAATTTTTAAGTTTTTGTTTTTATTTTTTGTTACCTCTTTGGTACTAAATAAATTTTTACATACTTACTGTATCGGATCGCACTTTGATTCCTTACTATTCATACAGTTTTTATATTTATATTACACAAAAGACGTAACTAACAAACAAACTAAAAAAACTTTTACTTTGTGATTGCTCAGGTCCCAAAAAAACAAACTGAATGTTTATACCTACTACAAATTGATCAGCGCTTTTTTGATTTTAAGTAAAATTGTTTTTCTGATACCGAGGTATCTTTGTTTAGCAGGTTAACATGAACATAACATAATACTAGGATAACAACATGGCAAGTATTTTTTAACCAACTTCAAAAAAAGGAGGAGGTTCTCAATTCGTCGGAATCTTTTTTTTTCTTTTTATGTATGTTCACCGATTACTCGAAGACGCCTGAACCGATTTGGAAAACTCTTTTTTTGTTTAAAAGGGTATACTTCACAGGTGGTCCCATATAAATTTTATCAAAATCGATTCAGCGGTTTTTGAGAAAATCAACAAAAACAGCAAAATTGGAGGTGTTGCGATTGAAGTCGGTTATTTTTAACGTATTCAGCGTGGTCAATTATTTGTTATATGTATATTGCATGATAACATGACAACAATAGCGAGGCAAAACACGGCGCTGACAATGTTAAGGTCATGCATTGCATAGATGATAAGATGAATGCACCGATAGGATAGGTGGACACGCGATTGCAAACTCATTATAAATTTCCTGATTAAGTTGATTTTCCTGATTTTTTGATATTTATTTGTATAAACACTATATTTTCGGACCTAGTTACAACTGGGTAGTAACTAAATAGCTTTTGGTACTAAGATACGTTTTAAAACGAGATTTTAGAAAGAGATTTTTTATATTTTATTAAAAATTAAATATTTCTCGAGATAATGTTATTTTTCTTAAGGTTTTTATGGTTGCGTCTACTGGTGACACAATTGACACAGCTAATAAAAAAGTAGTGAATTTGATCATGGAAAGGCTTCATATCATACCTCAGAGGAACAATTTTCTTCACCTCTAAAACATCAACAGAAAAAAAATATATTAAAAAAATTATAACTGTTGGTTTTTTATTTTTGAGTATAAACACTTAAAAATAAAATAAAAATTTGCTTGTTCATTATCAGTCAATGTTTCGTTACGTTCGCAGGTATAACGGAAGTATGCTTCATGACGGCGCCTGTAGGGGACTGCGGCTACTGCTGTCCCCTGAACGATGCCACCGACATCCAGTACAAACTCTTTACCAGGTGAACTTGAATTCAGTTAAAAAGGTTTAATATCATGACATTATATAGGTCCTTCTAAAATACCTAATTTTTTTTTACCACGGCGTCTACTCATAAAACTGAACAACTTTCCCCACGGAACCTATACTCAATTCGCAAAAAAAAATTGGACTTCCCATAGAAAATTAGCGAGTTGCGTTGATCAATACTACTACTAATGAGGACTCCAATTTTTTTTTTTGCGAATTAGTATAGGTTCCCTGGAGAAAGTTGTTCAGTTTCATGAGTAGAAGCCGTGGTTAAATTTTTTTCAGGTATTTCATAAGGACCCTATAGTACATATTATACGGGGTGTAAACAGACCACTGCTAGAAACTTTAACGGGGTAACTCATAAAACTGGTCAACTTTTCCCATGGAAAGTACTTACACTGAATTCGCGATAAATTTTGGACTTTTCATACAAATTGATCGGTCCTGTGAAAAGTTTTCCAGTTTGACACACTTTTTACGTCCTGTATATAGACTTTTGAATAGGTCGTGGATCAAGTTAATCAAAGTACATTACAACACATTAAAAACTTTAATATTTACTATTCTACAGTTCAAACCCTACAACCTACCAAACGATCAGACAAGGGGACTTCAATTCTTTACGGGCAACTACTTTCGACTTCTCCAACCCGACGATTATCTACTTGATGGGATTCTCAGAAGCCACCACTGGACCTAGCACTACAACCTTACGGGATGGTTCGTAGTATCGTATTAACTACCTACTCAATTTGGCCCTAGTTATGCCATACTTTAAAGTAAGTAGGGAATAATCTACTTTATGTCACTGACATAAAGTAGATTATCCCTTACTTACATTAAAGTCAGTAAGGAAATAAGTAATGAATAATGTACTTTATGTCGACATAATGTACATTATCCCTTACTTACATTAAAGTCAGTTGGATCGTTATGGCATAGCTACGGCATTTTAACTTGACATAAAACTTTCCACTCAATGCACCCACCGTCATTTCTGTATTATAATACTTTTGCTGTACTGAAATCACAAAAAGGCGATGTAGTTTTAGGATGGAGCGAGATGCATTTGTGATGTACCGCTTGCTTGTCTCGTCTATATTAAATGTAAAACAAGTCAAAGGGCGAATCTAGAATTTCATTCTGGACATATTTCCTTTTTAAGATACATCTCACTAATATTATGGATATTTGTTTGTATGTTCCGCTTTCACGCTGAAACTACTGAATGGATTTAGATGAAATTTGGTAGGTAGATAGGTAAAGCACTCGGCTAACATATAGGATACTTTTAATCCCGGTAAACTTAAGGGCTCCCGGAGGAATGCTTAAAACTCAAAATTTCCACTTCGTCACTAGATTAACATTTTCTTTCTCTCTGGATCCAATTCTAAAGTCTACGCAGGCGGAAGCTAGTATTAGATATGTTGTATTACACATTGCGAGGTATCTTGTTAGCCCTTTTTGACCCACTTTACGATATGTAATTGAGCTGAAATTTTGAATACGTGTAGAAATACAATGAAAATAATATATATATTTTTAATATAACTTCAGTTCTGCCCTCATAAGATAGAAGACCGCTAAGTATATCGAAACTCCATATACTTAGTGGCTTTCATTCTTTAGAGGGCAGAGTTGTGTACGAGTATGATTAAAGATTCGAATATTGTTTTAAAACTTTCAGCATATCTGTCATCGGGCAGCTACAACTTCATTTCTGTTGACTGGGCAAGGCTTATTTCTTTTCCTTGGTAAGCATATAATTTAAACCCATTAATATTTTTTAAAAGGTTTACTCTCTAATAAAATAATATAATAATCTGTCATATACTCTCTTGTTGTATACTTTAAATTTAGAATAATCAAGGTAAACCCTTCTCAAAATTCATAAAACGTTTGCTTCAAACTGCAGTACTTAAATGTTATTGGGATGTGCATGTTTATTTTCCCACCAAAATATAGGGAATTACTTTGCCGAGACGTAAAGCGCTCCAGTCTGTTATTTATCGTGGCCGTTAGCCAAAACTACCATGCACGGGATTTATGTAATATGCCTATATTCGATTATTCGAATACACGGCTTTTAAATCTTTATCACGTAATATTTATGCTGCGTATATTATTTATGTACATTGTACATCGGAATATTTCTGGTCCCTTGCTGGGCGCCAGAAAAAGAACTTAAAATATTATTCCGTAAGACGGGGCCAATGAAGTTCTAAAATTAGACCGTTATACACACTGATCTTTGAAAAGACCATCGACTCGTTACTGATGGTAACGAGTCGATGGTATTGATATTAATTGGCAATTTTTTTTAGCATTATAAATATTTAGTTTGAAGCAATTGTTCACATGTTAGGTCGGTTATGTCATGAAATTAATGAAAAATTGTTTTTAAAAGGCATTAGAACATCTAGATTTTCTCATGATTGAATTTCTTCTCAGGTATGCAACAGCAGTGCGGAATACACGATACATGGGAGTTCGCTTGGCTGACTTTGTGCAGTTTCTCAATGCGGCAGGGATTCCGCCGTCATCGCTGCATGTGATAGGCTTCTCCTTGGGAGCCGAGGCAGCTGGCTTTGGTGGTAAAGAGCTGAAGAGGAGGGGAATGATGTTGGGCAGAATCACTGGTTTGTACTTTAGACTGTTACCACAAAAAAAATATTATTTGGTATGTCTCAGGTTCGCTGGGATACACCTTCTTTATTCGTTTTAATTATGTAATACTTTTTTAAGCTAAAAACTACGCTAGAGTTAGTGGTATTTTACATTATCTGTGGGCCACAAGTGCGCCGCGACCGTAAGGATTACTACCCAGACAAAGTTTATAACCTTAGCCTCCCTTTCTGTTGATTTATATATCTGAAACTTTATATGTTGAATCCTGAACTGACCTACGTAGTTTATTTCTTATCTATGTTTGCGATAAAGTTTATGATAGGATTTGCTTGGTTTATAATATTGTATTTTTCCTTTTTTATGAGCAGAATAAATCGTTTATTTTTATACGATTCCCAGAAATACTCGTATGTAATTTTTTGGTATAGTCTATCTAGTTAGTTACATATTATCGAGATTTTTTCATATTTTTTGAAATATATTCATAACCAATGTACGCTTTAAGAAAACTACAAAATCTATATTCTTAGAGAGGTCTAAGCAAAAACTAAAATATATAGTTGAATAAAAACAGGTGAAAAAACCTATCAATAATGACAGGTTCACGGCTTAAATGACACCTTGGTTAAAGTAAGCAATAATATTTCAGACACCTGTTTTAGAGCAGTTATATTTTCAGAAACTTATTCATAAAATTCATAACGAGTTGTTGACGCACTTGAACTTGTTACATATCTAATAACCATAGGTATTTTAGACTGTTACACTTATTCAGACAATTTTGTATTTTTTATGTATTATGTGTACTGTAAACAATAAGGTTGCATCTCCCCAAGTTTTAAGGTGCCAGCAATTTATTCACTTAGAGGTCACATAGAGGTAACATACAAATGAGGTTAGAAATTGGGGTAAACTAATCGATATTTTATTTTATATTTACGAAACTCACTCAAAGCATATTTAATGCGACTTTTGCATGTTGCGAAATCCGTAATTATGTAGGTATTTATTTGGAAATTAAATGTTAGTTATTATTTGATACAATAAATTATTCGTCATAGGTAAAAACTGGAAGTAATGCCCCAATCCCCAATTTTAATCTACGGTCGCTGCTTATAAATAACTGAGCAAAAGATCTAAGTGACATCTTGTCTCTGGTGACATCAAATAAAAGACACCATATGGGCCTTTAAAGTCTAAACGGTAGTAATGGAACAATCTTCAAGTTAAGATTATCGAGTGGTGATGCGGTTTAACACTTATTTTACGCTCTCTCTGCTACATATCCTGATGATCTTGAGACTCTTGCTAGAATACGCTTGATGCATGTAGTTCGGAATGACGTTGAATGGAAACATATACTTAATCAACAACGAAACTAAGATGAATATGGATCACGCTACATTTTTACGGGATTATTTCTAGCTATGTACGTATAATTGTATTTTTTTTTTCAGGTTTAGATCCAGCCTTCCCTGGCTACAGTCTGACCAACAGCGACGGTCACCTCGCGAAAGGCGATGCTCGTTTCGTGGACGTTCTCCACACTAACCCAGGAGTCTTTGGATTCCCTCAGCCTATTGGGGACGTGGACTTCTACCCCAATCCTGGCAAGTGGATACAACCAGGCTGCTGGGTCGACCAGCTCCTTAGGAATGGGCAGTTACAGTTTGCATGTAAGTTTCGAAATACGTATCATATTTTTTTTAAATGAAAACTGCACTTATTATAGTTAAAAGTAAACAGTAAGTAGATAAAAGTATAAATGTTATGCAAATTCATAGCTAGGTACTTTAAATTTCATAAGTAAGTCTTATATAGACCAGTCCACTCCTCCTCTAATGTCAACTCGCGTATTATTGTTATATATATATATATATATATATATATATATATATATATATATATATATATATATAAAAGAAGAAACTGACTGACTGACTGGCTGACTGACTGACCGACTGACTGACTGACTGACATATCAACGCACAACCCAAACCGCTGAGTCTAAAGATTCCAAATTTGGTATGTAGGTTCGTTATGAGGTCTAAGGGTGCACTAAGAAAGGATTTTTCAAAATTCACCCTCTAGAGATTCCAAATTTGACAAGTAGGTTCCTTATGAAGTCTAGGAGTTCACGAAGAAAGAATTTTTAAAAATTCACGTGAAATGGGGGTCCAAAGTAGATAGATCAACGCACAGGCCAAACTCCTGGGTCTAGAGATTCCAAATTTAGCAATTAGATTCCTTATGAGGTCTAAGAGTGCACTAAGAAGGGATTTTTCAAAATTCAGCCTCTAAGGGGGTGAAACGGGGGTCCAAATTAGATAAATCAACGCACAGGCCAAACCCCTGGGACTAGAAACTTGAAATTTTGCACATAGTTTCCTTAAAAAATGGAGGCAGCCACTAAAGAAAGGTTTTTCAAAATTCACCCTATGTAGGGGTTAAAATGGGGGTGGAATTTTGTATGGAAAAAGTCTTATTTTATGCGCGTTTCAACTTGAAACTCTCTACTATTAAGCTTAAAAACAATTGATAAAACGTGTATCAAATGTATTTTCATGTTCGCCCCGAGTGGGTGTGAAAGTGAGGGTTGAAATGGATAATGTCAATGCACAGGACAAACCTATGGGTCTAAAAACTTAAAACTTCATCATAAGGTTCTTCATATAACGCAGGCATCTATTAAAAAAGGGTTCTTCGAAACTCACCCTCTAAGGGGGTGATACAGGGGTTTGAAATGTGTAATGTCAACGTACAGGCCAATCCCCTGGGTATATCATTTGTAATTTTTCATAGGCATTCGTTATATAACGGAGACATCCACTAAGAAAGGGTTTTGCAAAATTCACCCCCTAAAGGGATTAAAATGGGGGTAAAAATTTGTCTGAGAAAGTCATTTTTTTGCGTGTATTAACTTAGCATAACTATTTTTAAAAACAAAACATAAAACTTAAGTTGAATATCTTTTATACTTCGCCCAATGAGGGAGTGAAAGTGAGGGTTGAAAAGGGCAACATCAATGCGCAGGCCAAACCTATGGGTCTAGAAACTTGAAACAATAAATAAAAAAATGACAAAACATCGAAACGTCAGTATACGTATGTTATAATGTCGAAACGTCGAAATATTTAATATCGAAATAACAAAATATCTAAATGTCGAAATATCCAAATTGCGAAACATCGAAATTCAAATGTCGAAATATCTCAACTGTCAAAATGTCTAAAAGTCAAAGTGTCGAAATATCAAACAATCAAATATTTAAATGTCAAACTGTTAAAATGTCAAAATATCAAAATCTCAAAATATCAAATATCAAAATGTCAAAACATCAAAATGTCACAAGTTCACAACGTCATACTGGCTGAATAAACAGACTACTATTTCAATATTTTTGTAGATTATAATAGGATAGTGTGACCGTTTTTTTAGTCTACGCGGGCGAAGCCGCGGGCACAAGCTAGTTCCTTATAAATGTTAATAATGCTACCTGTTCTTTTTTTAATTCAGTGATCAATCATCTTCAACGACAATAACCTTAAGTAATAGGTCAATAGGGAGTCGTTTCCTATATCATGGGAAAGCAATGGGAAAGTCAAGTCAGGTATAACAGTATAAGGTAATCTTTGAATATATCTATAAATCAGAACACATTTTTCCATTTCAGGTTTTTCAGGTCTTTCCGCAAAGCTGGCAAATCAGCTGTTCGATTTGTATGAAAAGTTTTTTAAATATTTTTGCAAATTGACTATGGGTTTATTGGGAAAAGTTATTCAAATATATGTTTAGAAACCCCATACGAAACCCTAGTAGACATTTTAAGAGAACCTTTGATAATAACTATAGTTGGTAGCGAATAAGTGAATTAACGAGAAAATGCCTATGTCTAAGATTATATATCTCGGAGCTAAAAGTAAAGAAGTCCTCAATGTGTATCTGAGAACGAGCAGCACTACCATAATATTTAACTCGATAAAACACAGGAGTCCCGCGGGAAATCTGAAACCGACCCAGGGCAAGGGAGGATTGATTGACCAAATCCACGGGCTTACCCCTTTATTACATTTTGCGGAGGCTAATGATATTTTGACGTAACACAGTTACAAGCCAATCTAGGCTTTGGTATCACAAAACAACACCCAAATATTGAGCAACGATATAAAAAATGCACAAAGATCTTCATTCTATAAATATTCCCTTAGATACAGGTCTCGAAGACACTAGCCTAATAAACTCCTTCCTTCTCAATGACCATCACATTTAATCTAAAGAGTGGCAATCTACATCTCGTTAACCCGCGATACTGCAGGCCGCTGGTTGGGGACGGATCGATGCTCTGACGTCACGGGGATGCTGCGAAGAGGGGCGAGGGGAGGAGGAGGGGGAGGACTGTTACTACAGACTACGCCAAATCAGCGGGACTATTCGTTTCCACAAGTGAAACATTTGGGACGTTGGGTAGCGATGTGCAAAGAATATAATATGAAATACTGAATTTGTGTTGTAGTAGGCGCAATGTGACGTCATGGAATATGAAATGGTGCGTTCATTACAAGTCACTTTTATCATTGAGTCAGTAATTGTTACCAATATCACCTATAATTATGTCTATGTCTGTCACATAATTTCTAGTTTAATGAATATACGTGTAATTTCACAAAGAACTCGATAATAGCGACATGAATGCTTTTTACGATCTTACGGAATGCGTAACGTACAATCATGGCTGTTGTTTTCACAGAGCGTAGATTTTACGGATAAAAAAACTGTGAAATTACGGTTATATTGGGGCAGATCGTAATATAAAACATTACATGATACAGGGTTTGTGAAATCCGGTGGGTTACTGCTTGTCAGTTAAGTTACTACTTAATATAACGGTGACACACGAATAAATGTCAGGCGCTGACGCACACCAGGAAAAATGAGATACACGCGGCACTGTACCTGTTTATTTTTGGTACAGGAAAATGTCTTTCTGAGGCAGTCTAATCCCTAATGCTTTCAGATCGATGCGACTACTATACAGTATATAATAATAACAAATTGTACCTGTGCTGTGTTTATAATACGTGAAGATGTTATTTGTCCTTTTCCAGAATACGATTGCAATTAAGCCTCTGTAATCTGTAAAAGCTATAATAAGAACGTCGAGGACGTACTGCGTCACCAACAATTTATAGATATATGTATATGTGGCAACAGAATTTTCGTAATCAGAATTTTTCTCGAAAAGTTTATTTTTGATCACAAAAATCAAATTAAATAATCAATAGAGCTTTATGAAAACTTCAAAAGCAGAAAATATAAACATTAATCATCAAATATTTATCATACACATTTAATTAATTCAGATCTTCAGTGTTTAAAATAAGCTTCAATTTCTACTCATGAAACTGATCAACTTTTGTTCCACAAAATTGCCAAAAAATATTGTTTTACCATACAGAGCTAGCGAATCGACATATGAAAAAGATTTTTTTATACTTTCAGCAAAGTCGTAAAATAAAAGTTATTCATTTTCATGACTATAGAAGCTAACCTTTAAAATTGTCTATACGTTTCTATAACACCTGTAGGTAAGCTACTAAAATTGTCCTAAACCATCATAGCTTAAGAACAAGAGCTTACAGCTCAATCCGTAGCCGACTTGAAAAGTCTTTGTTTCGAGACTGAGACAATTTGTAGCGTATAATAACATAGACATTTCACTTAAGAGCTACCCTTCCGAAGATTCCACTAGCGCTAGCAAGAGTCGTCGCTGGCTCCACTATTTGATAGACCTAACCAGAGGTCTTGTTTACATTTGACTTTGTTGCAGTGAATCTAATTATATGGTGAAACTACCAGTAAATTGCTGAATGCTTATCGCTCAGAATTAGCTATGTAAAAATTTAAGACGACGTGTCTTGGTTGACGATGAGATGGGCTAAATGAGAATGTTACTATAACTTTAAATGTAGATGATTTTGGTGCCTGAATAATTCTCTAATCAGTGGCGTATTCGAATTCTATTATGTGTCATCAATTCATCATTGACACACATTTATTCGGGTTTTCATCACTACATACTAGCTTCCAAATATGGATTTAACATGGTCCTCACCAATGAATCCCAACTTTAAGTGCCAATGGGCCAGTCCTTACGACCACAGATACGTATTCAAAAGTTACATAACTTGATCGCTTACATATTACTTTCAGAACTAGGCAAGTGAACTCTTGGCTGGGTTCCAAAGATGGATCGTTGGTCGTTACGCTTAACGTCAATGGGGACGGTATGGGGACCTTTTACCTCCATTCACGGGGGTAAACACGAAAATGTTAGCAGACTGAATAGGAACTAGGTTAAAGTAAAGGTTTGTTTCACTATAATATATTTAGTGTATCTACTAAGAAAACTTACAAATTACATTTGTTTTTCAAACATTTAGGCACAGAGGCAAACAGAGTAAACAGTATTGTTTGGAAATAAAACTTTTGCTTTCATTAAATTTTTATTATTAGGTGCTTACCTATGAAATTGACGTTTAGTTAAAAAAGTTCAAAGACAAAATTAGTATAAAATAATTAAGGTTTTAAAACAACGAATTATTTTCAAAGTACAATTGGACATTTAGAAATAACATAATGCTTGCTAAATGCACGTTGTCTGAATATTTTTTTATTTTTGAAGGCTACACTTATCCCAACGTGTTATTCGTTACCATATTATGTATTTTTGAACATATTGCGCATAATATTTCACGATTTTCAGATAATTTCGATTTTTTTTGGTAGAAAAAATTGACCCAATTGACCTCTAAGAAAACTCCAATACAGTATTTAGTTTTTACTAATCACTAATTCATGAAAAATCTTGAACGTAGCTAGAAAATGATATATAATTTAATGGAAGTAAATTCATTTTTGGGGTAATATTATTCTGTTGAACTTTCAAAACTGAAACGCCAATTTCATAGGTAAGGACCTAATATTTCCGTTTTTAAATATAACGAAACATTTTTTTGCGTAATGTATTTTCTGAAATACCTGTAAAAGATTACCGTGCAATTTAAAAACTGGGAGATCTGGGAAATAAATTCCATGTTCACGAGCTGGAAGGGCAAACATATCACAACGCTTATAGAGAATCATAAAACTATATTTGTGCAGACAAATCTACGAGCAGAAGCTAGTAGATTAGATGAATAAACTTTCTTGAAAAACATGTAGAAAGATTCCTTTCCTACGATGCAAGATTCGCAATAGTCACTCTATTTTATTTTTCTTTCTCTCATCTGGTAACTAACAAGCTAAACTACTTCTTTTTATTTAGTTACTAGTGTTTTTATGTTGTGTGTTTTGTTATTGTTGTTGGTTGTTGTTTTTTGTTTATCACATTTATGAACACCCAATGTTTAATTCAATAAAAGAGGAATACCGTGAGCGCTCTTTTATCTTCATAATTCATAATTGATTTACAAGATAAGAATCAGTGAACAAAGTAGAAAAAACTTGCAAAATATTTCTCATTTCGGCTGAAACAGCAACCGTCACGTTCCCTCTTACCACCGCCTTTCCATAATTAGTTTCCGACCCTTCAGAAGGTCAAGGTCACATAAACCCTTTCCAGTTTTCGGAATTACTGAAGCGAGTAGAGGAGTGAGCACCTGTGTGCGTGGTGGAACAAAACAGGTGTAGGATACGTTTATTAGGACGTCTGTTCATGCATACTGATTAATTTTTGTTGTAAGACTTTGCTAAAATCTTAAAAAAAACTCAAAACTAAAGAATACAAAATTGACGAAACATGATCGAGTTGTCTGAACTTCTTTTTGTGATTTGTGTCAATGTTGTAAACCAAAAGGTGTTCAGTATGATGAGTAACAGGTTTCGAATAACAGGAGCTACACGTATTTTTATTTCCAGTCCAGAGAGTTTTCATTTTATTTTCCACCGTAGCATACACTTGAGGTGTAAAAACGGAGGAGGAAATATGAAACCGTTGCAGTATTTTTGCAGTAGTTTTCTATTTCAATTTCTTTTGTGTCGTTTTATAAAACTAAAAAGTTTCCATATTTATCCAAAAGGCAAAATACAGAGATCTGTTATACAGAGGGAACTACTTTTGTGCAAATATC
This sequence comes from Coleophora deauratella, assembly GCA_958295455.1. Classification (NCBI taxonomy): domain Eukaryota; kingdom Metazoa; phylum Arthropoda; class Insecta; order Lepidoptera; family Coleophoridae; genus Coleophora; species Coleophora deauratella. Next base: position 5,028,868 of record OY282406.1, read on the forward strand.
TGAAACGTTGCTGTTTAAGATATGTACATTTACTATATTTTTTTCATTTTTGTGATAAGCATCTACTTTGCTCTATGTCTGGGTCTATTACTCGTATATTTATATATACTGTATGTATTTAAAAGTATATGTATGTATATCAATGTCTGGTTCACATATTACAGGAAATCCTAGTTTGGGGCCAGATGACCGTGTGTGATTTGTCCCGGATATTTATTTATTTATGTCAATGACTTCTTAAGTTTTTCTCTACAACTTTCAGAGCTTCTTCAAAAGTAGTTTTAATTTTATGATTATTTTTTACGCAGATGGTTGCAGCCACAATCGAGCATGGAGGCTGTATGCAGAATCAGTCAGCAACCCAGCTGGGTTCCCTGCCACTCTTTGTAAAGATTGGAAGTCACCTAGCAGCGTGTGCGACTTCCAAGTTCACGGGTACATGGGATTCAGAGCTCGGGCACCGTGAGTAGCTTTAATTAGAAGAAAAGAAGAAAATACATTTATTTATTATAATTATCAGCCTGTATTTAATTCAGTGCTATACAGGGTGTAACAGAAGTGTGTGACAATACTTCAAGGTTGGCTTTTACCCATCAAACTGAACAACTTTTGTTCTACAACTTTGTTGAAATCGCAAAATATTTTTTGGACTTTTCATACAAATCGATCAGCTGGCGAACCAAGTTTGTATGAAAAGTCCAAAAATTTTTTTGCGATTTCAACAAAGTTGTAGAACAAAAGTTGTTCAGTTTGATGGGTAAAAGCCAACCTTGAAGTATTGTCACACACTTGTTACACCCTGTATATTCAAATAAGTATCGTACAGGTAGTATTGGTACAATGTTAGCTAGGTATACCTAGATTTACCCTAAGGCGTCGCCATTTTTATACAGGGTGTAACAGAAAGGTGTGATAATACTTCAAGGTGGGCTTTTACCCATCAAACTGAACAACTTTCGTTCTACAACTTTGTTAAAATCACCACTTTATATTTTGGTTTTTGGTTATATACAGGATATAAAGGAACGTCAAAAACTTTGTAACGTATCATATAGCGCCATTTTAACCAGACCCTTATTATTGTTTCTCTTCCAAACTTAGTTTTATACAGTAAGTTCAGTGATGTGACGAAGATCTGCTCTACTAAATACAAGCCAAGGAACTGGTTTGGTTCGTTTGATTACAACTCGTCAAAGTGCTCATAATATCAGTCGTAGAAAAGAGTTAGGATCTCTTTGCTCGTACAAATATTTGCGGTCTCTTTATGAGGCCAATTCATTGGGCACGTGCGCCTCATGAATCTGGCATGCGCAGATTTAGTATTACTATATTAGAAGCGTGATAAGAATAAAACAAGGCTTAGTTAGGATATAGGGAAGTTATGCATGTACAGGGATGTGACAAAATAAGTGTAAAAGTTGATCAGTTGCTTGGGCAATTTTGTATGGAGTCCAATTTTCTTTTTACGAATTCAGCAAAGTCGTAAGACAAAAGTTGTTCAGTATGTTGAGTAGAATCCTCAGTTAACGGGTCCTACACCAATTTTGTTACACCCTATAACAGACCATGTGGGCTTGGTAATCGCAACCTACGAAATGATGCGCGATGCAGCACATTTAGAGCAGGATATTTCTTTGTTCTCCGCCTCTAGAGCTTTTGAGAGACTGACAATTTTTTTCCTAATTCTACCTGGAGTCTGGACCAATTTGGGTAACAGGGCTTCTTTCTGGGCCCTACAAAATTGTACGATACGATTAAAAATTTTGATGATGTTCAAATTTCTGTTTCGCAGGATGACCGGGAAAATGTTTTTGGAGACGAACGAGCGGCCTCCGTTTGCTAAGAACGGACCCTAGCATTTAATAGTCAATTAGTGTTTGTGTGAACGAACCATTTAATTTGGACAAGGGAACTGTCAGAGAAGAAAATTAAAAACGGGCTCAACAATTTTTATATTTTTTATTACACGAATTACTTATGTGTTTTTGTTCTTGAAAGAAAAACTATGGTCTTGTCCAATAACAGGCCAGCAACACATGTATTAGGATTGAGGAAATTACAACTTGGTACCTAAATTCAAAAATTATCTAAAGGATATTTCAAAAGCAAAAGATGATTCCATAATTTTTCTACCAGTTACCACACAATTTATCTACTTGTTACAATATCGATTTTTTTCAACATTTTCACAGCAACAGCAACTAGTTATATAAAACCACAGAAACACTGTTACAAAGACACAACTTTAAAAAATAATTATTGCCCTCTCAATTGTGAATCTATATAGTCACAAATGATTGTCTAAGCGGGCTATTTTTTTGTTGCAAGCAACAGCGCTTCTAGAAAGATTTTAAGGTATTTCTCGAAGTTCTCCATGTTGTTATCAAATAACTTCAACATCGAACGGATTATTTCAAACGTTCTACGAAGCCAAGTGAACATTGCAGTCAAGTAACCGATCATAAACTTTGGGCCTATTGAAGTTGTTTATCTTGGCCATTTGACATCTCTGCATGTCCTGTAGGAAGGCTCCGTTGTACCAGTTGAGTGCGTACTGGACATTGTTCTGCAGCTGTAACAATGCCATGTCCAGGTGTTCCAGCTCCAGAGTGGACAGCTGGCTGGGGATGTCGAACTTCTTGCAAATTCCTCGGTTGCTCAGCAGTACTTCTATGGATAAATAGCTGAAATAGAGGTAGTTGTTACGAATCTAGATAAGTTAGTCAGTTTTTTTGGAGCCTTAATTGCACTTATGTTTCTTTGTGTGAAAAATAATAATGAACGTATATGGCGGATTGTATTTAAAAAAATCCTTTATTTACATTTAGAGCGAACTTATGTTTCCCTTTGTGAAAAATAATAATAAACGATCTAACATGGCGGATTGTATTTGCAAAAATGTCCTTTTTTATGAGCTTTTAGCTTTTTTGACAGGAGCAAGTCTATGAAATGAAACGACTCAGTTAAGAGCTTTAAAAGAATTTAATTAATTTAAATAACGGATGTGCACTTAACTTTAATAAACAACAGTTACATCAAAAAATATCAGCACCGACAAAAATAAAATACTTATGAAATTAAATAACACTCAAAACAAAACACCAAAACGTCATATTATAAATTAGAATAGGCACAATCCTCGATATGCTTATAAGGCTTAGGTTTGAAGAACTGGCACATAAAGGCGTCATTCCCGCTGCTGTCATGCCACGCCTTCTCGTGCCACTCGAGAACCATCTGCAGTTTCCTGTACAGCTCCACCACAGCAACGTCCGTCTGCGTTATCTCGTGGTCGTTCATTTTAGGTATGCCGAGGTGCCTCCGAATACCACCGCCGTTGATTTCCACAGTGCACCCGATGTATCTGGAGTAAGAAGAGCTGGCTGTAGAGGAAGTGGTCTTCTTAATACTTGCAAACACTCAATGGAAAAGATATGACACTCTATGGAATACATGTGACAGTCAATGGAATAAATGTTCCCAATTATGACACGCAATGGAAGTATTTTTTTTTCATGTGATAGGTGGCAAACGAGCAGACGGATCACCTGATGGTAAGCGATTACCGCCGCCCATAGACACCCGCAACAGCAGAGGAGTCACAAGAGCGTTGCCGACCTTTGAAATGGGATGGGGGAATGGGGGGGTGGGGGGGGGAGGTTGGGCCTCCGGTACCCTCACTCTCTCGGCGAAACACAACACAAGCGTTGCTTCACGCCGGTTTTCTGTGAGGCCGTTTTCTTTAGATTTTTTAGTTTTTCTTTAGCCTAGTTTTTTTTAATATATTTTATTTTAACTTGTTCGCAAGACCAACAGCTACTGAAAATCATAATAAAAATTTGACCAGAATTAGAAAGCCGTTACAGGTCTAAATAGCAATTTGAAGATCACGTCTTCTGTTTATCAGCCGTGTTGCTTACGCGCATCGTTGTTTTCTACATTGAGGTAAAAATCTACCAACCCTAAAATTATCGTATAAAAAACTCGTCAACCTGTACATTCCTATCTACATAACAGCTGATAACACTCACTGAGCAGGCGAAATTATTTGTCCAGCGTCAGTTTCCACAAAGCCAGTGACCCGCTGTATCGCCTGGCATAGCAACGCGTGCGCCACTTTCTTCACGAGCCCTGCCAGCGCGTGCGCCTCGCTCAGCTCGGCGGCCCGCCTGCACACGGCCTCCATCCGAGACACGGACACAGGAGCCGTGCGGACCGTACACGTCATCATATCGGCGTTATTCTGGGAATATGTAAAAGCGACAAAATTGACGTCATCGGCTAATGCAGTTGTGAGATAACGCCAGATTATTTTTCGCGTGTTCTTGAGGTAAAGATGTTCAGTTGCATGGGCACAAGTCCCAGTTTAAATAGTATTTGTATCTTTCAAAACACCCTTTATGTATAAGCAAACTGTTAACACCCTTTTGTTGGCGTTGAATCTAGAAAGAAAATAGTCACGGGAAACTTTGTACACTCTATCATATTTGCTTGTTCTATTGTATATTTTAACAACTAAATACTCTGGGGATATGTCAAACGAACCATAAACCTCAACAAAGAAACTCATCACTGCTCTTTTTGCCTTGATAGGACTGGATTACGTTAATGGCATAGATTTCAATGCTAATGTAACTAGCAAACAGGAAATTAAATCCCGAGCGAATTTTGGGATTAACCACCATGAACTTCGATTAGCCAGAAGCTAGCGATTGTATGTGTATGGTTTCTCACTTTGCTTAAATATCAGTTATGACGATTATAAAAATATGGACAATATAACGACACATATCTTAATCACACACATCACAATGAACTCTTATGCACTAACATATGTACATTGCACTCAGGAGTAAATATGAAAGCTCCTCGTATACAACCTAGTGTTCAAATTACCGTGGCAAACTCGAAGTAATCCACAGCCTTCGAGAACAGCGGAACCAATGACAGGCCTTCCGTGCCACCAACGCAAGGCACCCTCGTGTAGTCAGGCTCGAGACTCAGCGCTCGCGCAGCCAGCGTGCTTGCTCGCATCTCTGGAACCGCTAGTGAGCCGAGTATCTTGCGGGGGTCGTACCAGCCCACGTCTTTTAGCGTCTGAGGGTTGCAGGTAGGGGTGTAGGGTTAGGTAGGCATACGGAATGTACTGCTTCACTATTAATTACTAATGACGTAAGCAGGAAAGTAATTATGTTTACTTATTGTACGTCAGGATTGTTAAATTGAAGAGCGTGCTCGCTCGCATCTTCGGAACCGCTAGTGAGTATCTTGCAAGGGTCGTACCAGCCCACGTCTTTTAGCATCTAAGGGTTGCAGGTTAGAGGTGTAGGGTTAGGTAGGAATACGAAATGTACTGCTTCATTACTAACTAATGACGTACGGAGGCACGCAGATATGTTTACTTAGTCTACATTAGTATTTTGAAAAACTAAAGATCCTGTATGGAAGCGAGACGCATTATTCCATGTTTAAGAGAAAAAAATAGAGTGAATGCATGATAGAATGTTGAGCAGTAAGGGCTGAATTCTATAAGATTTTCTCATGGCATTGTGAAGATTTTTATCGTACAATATGTTCTACTATATATATCAGAGTTAGAAAACTAACTACTGGTATTTTCCATATCCATATCCAATGGCGTGGGGTGCCCATTGAGTACAATGATTTTCCAAGGTATCTGGGTGTTATGCTGGACAGGTCATTAACTTTCAGAAAAAACTGCGAGAATATCAAGCACAAGGTGCATACGAGGAACGGCCTCCTGCGCCAACTGGTTTCTTCGAAATGGAGAGCTTCGCCTGATGTTCTGCGGACCACTGGACTGGCGCTTTCCTTCTCTGCAGGCGAATATGCAAGCCCAGTTTGGAGCCGCTCAGTCCACGTAAAGTTAGTGGACACAGCACTAAACGAAACCTGCCGGATTATTACTGGTTGCCTAAAACCGACCCCGGTACGAATGCTGTATCCGCTAGCTGGAATAGCGCCACCAGAGATACGCAGAATCGTAGCGAGCTCTTCCGAAAAAACACTATGCTAGGTGATACACGGCACCCACTTTACAATTACGATCCTTTGCCACAAAGGCTGAAAAGTCGCAAGAATTTCGCGAAGTGTGTGTCCCCTCTCCTCGATGAAGACCGTTCAAAGGAGAGATGCAGGATATGGCAAGAGAGTGCCGTTCTCCCTAGTCCTTTCGTCCCACTGTCTGAGAGTCCTCCGCCAGGACATGAGATACCATGGCTTACCTGGAAGTCTTTAAATAGACTTGGGACGCAGGTCGGCCGCAGGAAGGAGAACCTGTTCAGGTGGGGATTCTTAGATGGTTCCAACTTGGAGTGTAAGTGTGGGGTAGTTCCCCAAACAATGGAGCATTTGAGATCGTGCCTTGCGTGCCCAAACAACTGCACGCAGGAAGATCTAATGAGTGCTAAGGACAGTGCGATTCGCGTAGCTGAATTTTGGACCGAGACTATTAAAATAGGTTTGCTATCGATTCGAAAAGAAGAAGACTGGTATTTTAGCCCAATAGTCTTTTACAAACGAACGAAAACTATCCCAAAATTATTGCTGTATCCAAACAATGTGATATGCTTCTGTAGTAATCTACAAAGTGATGAGAAAACATGACGAATCCACGGCCTTTCCGACACCCGACAAATATAAGTGCTAACTGCTAAGTAGATCCGGGAATAGATTTCCGAACGCAATCTGGGATATTCAACCTCCATGGTGAGACCTCTGTTACGGGTCGGTCGGGTGTAAAATATGTATCACTGGACTTATGTCCAGATAAGATAAAATAAAAGATAAAAGGCATTTTTAAAACGTTTTAGGGCTTCGAGAAAATAAGAGCTATAATGATTAGTCATATTAAGAGAAATGAGCAATTTGCAAATTTCCTGTACAGTATTTATATATATGTATATAAATACTAATGAAACATTTTGAGTACACTATTATTCCATCTGAATAGTTGCTACTAACTCTGCCCTAATTCCTGATTACTGTGCTAACCAAAGTAATTACCTTCAAGTAACACCCACCCACTACAGTTATTTGATTACGTCTATTCTGAACGATTTAATGATTCATAATACCAACATCGTAAACTGATTTCGGTATTACTGCCTCATAAAATCCATAGTTGATACTCGCTACCTATTTGCAAACGATATTCAGAATTCCGATCTAAGAGAAAATATTAGCTGCGAACAAAGCGTGATTGTGTTTGTGCAGTGAAGAAAAGAAATGAACTGACCTTTTAAATAAAATGCTCTTGATACGCTACATTTTTTGCGAGAAAATTTGAAACGTTATTCCGCAAAAGTCAAAGGTCACACGAGAGGTCTCATCGATTTTTCATTTACCACATGAAGCGCGTTGTTTAAAGCGATTGTTCAAGTGGAAGCTTCTCGTATTTCGAGTACCCGTCTCTTTATGATGTGTGTCACGTCACAAGGAAATATCGCTTGAATAAAATTTACGGCAATTCATTCATTTTCATTTTCATCGTAGGCTTTATCGTCGTATCATATACCTACATTACACACATAATCATATTGCAATTTCCTAATAAGTGTCTATTTTGGTGATGATGTCATGAAAAGTGTTTTCGGGAAACTTTAAGGGTGAGTTCTACTAATGAAACTGAACATAGTTTTTCTAAGGAAAGCCATAAAAAATACTTACAAAAAAAAAGGATTTTTCATACAAAGTGTCTGATGGGACGATGAATTTGAATGAAAACTGTAATTGTTTTTCCAATTTTATTATATTATGTTCCATAAGAAAAGTTGTTCAGTTTCATGAAAAATTAACAGAGTGTTGTACCATTAAAAGTTTCCGAGAGTAGTATTTTTACACTCTGTATATGACTCTTCAAGGTTAGTTAAAATTTTCAGTATCTCTTTCAATAACAATTAGGATATCTCGAGGCCGAACTTTGAAGCTGATCCAGAACCCTAGTCAATTACTTTACGACCCTTTCCAAAATTAAATTTGACAGACTTGACTGGTTACTTGGGTCTAAGAAGTTTGTATACCTCAGCGATCAAAGGCACCATGCAGTCTATAGGCGAAGTGCACACGACGACAAACGCCTTTGGGCACTCGTGGCCTATCGCGTCTGCGTATCGTTTCACCATCGGCGCCTGTATCAGGAACCTCCTCTCTGCTGGCATGTCATGGGTCACTACTGGCGTCTCCAGCATTAGCACTACATCCGTGTTCTGTGGAGGAAGTTAAAGCGTATGGATGAGCAACTAAGCTCACATCATAACTAAAGTTGGACGTCTTGGACACTACCATTAACACTATCTGTCTTTCATGGAAAATACTGTGAAAAGATGAGAGTAATTTGGGTGAATGGAACTACTAAGTTGAGCTGTACTTATATATAATCAAGTATTATGATATTTGTCATAAAAAGTACGTCTATTTTAATGCTGCTCAAGTTTATTTAATAGAACTTCGTGTCTTTGTCACCTCGTTTTCACCTATTTATAAAAAAGGTTGTAGAGCCACAATAATATGACTAATGATTTCACACACAAATGATCGTTAATCGTACGACTGATATAAGAAATCAATTTACCGATTCACACAATATACGACGGCCATTACATAAAAGCAATCAATAATAATATTTCCACTACAGAATAAGTAGTTAACACATAATAAGCACTGAAAGAGCCATTCGGCGCTGTGACAAATTATGCAGGAAATATGCAAATTCATGTTCATGACATTGTTACATTTTAATGAATGAAAATGCAGGTACTCATTAACTGCAACCGCATACTGACAGTTTTTATTAATTTAATTTAGCAATCGGAAAGTATTCGCCCGAAAATTTAATTTCTCTATCGGACAACTGCAACTGTTTAAAAACGCACTGCAACTGTTTAAAAACGCATTTTGCTATATCATTAGTAGGTATTCCAGTGTCGTATAACATAATCACAACTAGAAAAAGCGATAGTAAAACAGCTTTTACCTAAGCTGTATATAAACCCGCGGCTTTAGTATTGATTGGCAAGGTTGAGGTCAACGCCACCGCATTTGCAAATATCAAAGGTACCTCATGTGATTGTTACAAACAAAAACTGGGATTTTACAAAACATAATATGTATTATTTCGATGAATTTGCTTTTATGGAATTGCAATCGAAGGTAAGGTTATGAACCCTTAAACGTTAATGAAGCTTTTACGGATATGGAATTGGATTCAGTTCGAAGAGATAACAAGGCTATGTTATACTCAAACTCAATCCGTTTGATGTTTCCAACAGATGAACTCAGGTTGAGTACAGCTTTGAAGCATAAGACAGGTAGAGTTCACGGTTCTATGAGCTTGAGCGTACTTGTGAATTTGGCAGGTAAGACTTCAAGTTCAGACACAGCTAATTGAAAACGTTTAGGTTATCTGAGTTTCTATTCACAAAAAAATATCCCATTTACAACATTGAAAATATCTGAAGACCACGCGGGAAGAACAAGGAATGTCAGAAGTGTTTACGAGAAAATCGACTTTGTTCTTTCTGATTTGAAAATCGATTTTCTCGTAAATACTTCTGACATTCCTTGTTCTCCCGCGTGGCCTTTATTTGTTTTCAAAAATATGTCGCTAGTGTTGGCGTATTTCTTTTGGTTCCTTACTATTATACACTGACAAAATTTTTCTTCTATAACCAGGTAGGCGAGTTCATTTTTATTACTTCTTTAATCTGTCGAAACACCTGGGAATAGGATCAACGATAACTCCCATTGACACCTATGGGTGTGGTATACATATATAGTGTATACATGTGTATACACACTTATGGACCCACACACTACACACAAAGAAGTCTAAGTAGATTAAAATTATGTCCTTCTTTCTCACGCTTAGTGGACATTACGCGATAGTGTAATTTTTTTTCTTGAAGAACCTTATCGTGATTTTAGAATATGGAAAACAACGCAAACACTCTGAAATACCTGCAAACTCCTCTCCAGCTCATAGCCCTTGCAGGAGAAGGCCTGCACCTCGCAGTTGGTGTCGATGTGCTGTAAGTCTGCCACCACATTCTCTAAAGACCTGGAGCACTGGTCTGTGGGATAGGCCTCGTACAAACGCAGCCTAGAATGGAAATTTGGGGTTTTCATAGGAGGGGTGGGAAAGGATTTGACTTACATACTTCGAAGTGGAGGAAAGGTAAACTTCTTGGGAAGATCTCAATAAATTGAGAACAAAAATGTTTTGATAACCAACCGTTACCCTCCTAAACTCCTAAAAACCTAGTTATTAAAACATCCTAGTTAAAAACACCTATCTATTACTCAGTATTTATTTCTAAATCTGAAGGTTTAGCTCCAATATTAGGTTCCAAGAGATCAACGTTATGGAAAGAGTTAAAAGCTGAATATCCTGTGAACCGCTGAATCAGTTTTCACCAATGAATTCTGTTTTCAAATAATAAAAACCGCATTTAAAGAGGCCCATCTGTTTGAGAAATATTATGCCACTGACAGATAGATGCACAGAAATCCAAATACTTTTTACCGGGGACAAAAAGTTGAAATTATTAGTTAAATATTAAAAAGTATTAATTGCATATTTTCAAATCTCTTTCTATAAGAATTTTTTTTAGCTTCAGTAACTTTTCATAAGTGACAGTAAATATTCCAGACATTGCATAAAAAAACTGTTCTAACTGGAAGCTGACGTAAGACAGTATAAACTATAAATAATAACTACCTCTCAATACCCTCTCATACATAACTATTCGTACAATAAAACGAAAGCGAGACTAACATAGCCACTGGGATAGTGAGTTTGATCATAAAATCTTTACTTCCTTTTCTTACTTATTCTATCGTCTGAAAGACCGTTTTAATGGCTCATCAGAGACACGAGTGGAGTATCAAGTAAGTAAAGTACGTAAATAGGGTCCTTCTAAAATAAAATAAAAATAACAATGGCTTTTGCTCATGAAATTGAACTTTTCCTAAGGATTCATACTCGATTCGTAAAAAAAATTTCGACTTCCCGTACAAAATTGGCGGCTCAGTTGATAAATTAGTATGACTCCAACAATTTTATTGCAAATTGAGTATAGGCACCTTGGGGAAAGCTGTTCAGTCTCATGAGTAGAAGCTTTGGTTAAATTTATTTTAGGTAATTCTACTATTATAATATAATATATATTATCAAGTTTGGTGCAGAATCGATAGTAGTTATCATCAGCAAAAGTGAAGAAAATCATCCATAACATAGTGTATTCATTCTTTTTGGTTCAAATTCTGGCTTCATATATTTATGGTATGACGTAAGGCAGACAGTACGGCGTAGATATGTATAGTTCATTCCAATCAAAAATAACCTATATAATTGACCACGCTGAATACGTTAAAAACAACCGACTTCAATCGTAGCAACTCCAATTTTGCTATGTTTTTGTTGATTTTCTCAAAAACCGCTGAATCGATTTCGATAAAATTAATATGGGACCACCTGTGAAGTATACCCTTTCAAACAAAAAAATAATTTTTGAAATCGGTTCAGGCGTCTTCGAGTAATCGGTGAACATACATAAAAAAAAAAAAAAAGATTCCGACGAATTGAGAACCTCCTCCTTTTTTTGAAGTCGGTTGAAAAGCAAAAGGTAAACAAACGTAGTATGCAGATGACATTGACATGTGTCAGTTCCATAGTAAGTTTGTTTACGTTTTGCTTTTTTTTGATTGGAATGAACCATAAATATGACTACGCTCCTTAGTCGTAGCCCGTAGCCAATACATAAGTGTTGCACACGCCCCCGTAGGTGTAAATCTAAAATGCCCTTCACGTGACCGCGGGTGATGCGAAGAGCAATGCCAGGCTATCGCCCCATCTATCTCTTGTGATAGTATACTCTATAAGAAGAAGAAGAATTGATCATCATTATGTTTTTAAAATTTCTATAAACAGAAAATGCGACACAATATTCAAAATCTGAACATTTCTTTTTGAAACATTGTTGAAATTTCGAAAAATGTAATCTTATATGCGTATACCTTAAAGTCTTGCTACATTATTTACGATTTTATAAAGAAAAAAATTACGACACGAGCTCAATTATTCTATAATATTTGAAATTGTATTTACTGATAAGTAACCAAAAATACTCTCAAGCATTCTAAAAAAATTTAATTAAACGGAAAAATCAAAGTATCGATATGATCCTAAAGAATTAAGACAAATCAAAACGCATCTTCACATAACCGACTGCGTGCCGTCCCATAAATCCGAGAGCGGTCCCGCACCGCAAGGGTCGTAACACTCGTGAGTCGTTGCGGTGTTGTGACGCTGATCCGAGACAAACGCGCCCCGCGGGACTAGGCTTCATGGCCCGCATCGCGTGACGTAACTGGCTCTCGTAAACATGAGCAAATGTGGACATTCAATTGGACGTTCAGGAGTGTCAGATGATCTGCGTTTCATCTCATTTTTATGTAGGAAGTAAGAAGTTTGGGATTGAAGACTGTTATTGTTGGACTTTACGTTATGAAGAATGAATGGCCAAATTATATTTCGATTCATGAATGTCACTCCTAATGAAGTGTCGTACTGGAATAACGTAATGGGTATGTGCACTAAATTATATCTGTTTATTTTAAATAAATACGTTACGTTCGAAGCCATACCTTAAGTGCTGTCGAAATGTATACCACGCATACGTATAAAAAAGTATATTCTGTCTTCCTCTGACTTTGTAAGATACCTTTTTAGTCGTATTATTCAGTAAACTAAGTCGTTGCACTATCACAATTTACCCGAGTCAGTTCAGGTAACGCGCTTAATGCTAAAGAGTGTGTTAATGACTTTACTGATCAAACTAAACACTAAGTACCTATCTACATAATTGCTTAGCCCTAGGTTGCCTCCTGAATTCTGGCAGGATTATCAACAACAATATATCAAACACTTTGCTTACTTCTTGATACAGGGGCACTGTTTTAGCAACAGAGCCACGTTCTGCCCAAGCGGCGTCTCCGCACCCAGTATGGACACCTGGACACCGTCTCGTACCTCCGGCATGTCTGTCGGTTTCCTTTCGGGTTCTGGTAGAGCTGGGGGGTCCGGTACCTTCACGACTTCGCACGGCGGTTCCTTGCATTCGAGACGACGAAATGGTGCTAGGATGGAACAATAAGTGTGTCACAATAGGTTAGGGTACTGGGTAAAACCACACACAAGTATTACCAGGTTCGTTGCAACTAAGCATTCATCAACACACACATACACACACACACACACACACACACACACTAACACTAACACATACACAGTGCATAAAATACTTACATTATAACGTGTACATTAGTTAATAAAGAGTTAATAGATGTCTTAGCTTACTGTAAAAACGTGGAAATCTGTTAAGGCTTTACAATGTAAAATTTGTCTACCTTCTGTATCAATATTTAAGAAACAGCTGTTTGATTTCCTAAATATGTAAAAAATAAATAAATAAGATTGAGAAAAACGTAAAATAACTGTATTGAACTAGCAGCGCCGCCCAGCCGACTTTAGAAGAGGAGCTCAAAGTCGCCATGACCGAAATCGGTCTTGGATGATACCTATTACCTACTCATGAAACTGATCAACTCAAGGAATGTATACAATCGAAGCAAACAAAACAAAATCATTCAGGCACAGGATTCCCAAACGACCAAAGAAGTTGCAGAGGTAGAGATGACAAGTTTAAGGAAAAAAATAGCTTTCGATATGAGATATTGGGATAATGCATACTGGATTAAAGAAAACGGGAAACTGAGGGTAATGTATTAATAAAAAAAAGAAGACGTACTGCCAAAATTGGTTCCCCCTTCGACGATCTTCATCTTGATCTTATGCAGGATGCCTTTCTTCTTTTTCTTCACGTCGCAGGGAAGTGGGCAGTCTTCGTCGCCTGGCGGAGGGATGTCACCTAATGCTTTCCTGCAGCCATCATCTCTGTCTTTCGCATAATTGCGGATGAAGGCCAAATCAGTCGGCGACGTACACGCTAACGGCCGAAAATGCGGAAACACGTTTTTGGTTGCGTATAAAAGTTTCATTGAAAACATTTTGATTGAAAATTTAGTACAAATCGATTTTTCTAGTTGCTGCTGCGATATTTATTTATTTTATTTTTACACGTAAAATTTTCATTTCATGTTTTTTTCAGAAAAGTGGAATCACAGTGGAGTTGACAGATTGACAGATGAAACAAAGAAGTAATAAAGAGCAAAGATTTACATTAAAAAAGTTTTATTCAATTACAATAGTTCTATATTGGGCTCCATAACTTTTTTTTATAAATATAGCTAGGTATAAGTAGTCAATACACTTATAAGTAGTACCTATACCGCTTACCTACAACATAAAAGTTCTTTAGTAGGTACTAGTATTTGGAACTTAACTATGCGTTTTTACATACGTACCTTACTATTACTATTACTTGTATGGCTACCCATTTCTCCGTAGAATAGTATAATCATAGCATACAGAAATAGTATACAGGGTATAAACAGACCTCTCCAGGAAACATCTACTCATTATACAGGAGTTTTTACTGATTATACTGAACAATTTTCCCCAAGGAACCCATAAAAATTCTCAAAAAACAATTTGGACTTTTCATACAAATATGTCTGCTTATCGGCCAACTTTGTATTAAAAATCGATTTTTTTATTTGAGAACTGAGTATTATTTCCTTCAGAAAAGCCCTGTGTGGAAATCCTTGGAGGCCTTTGTCCAGCAGTGGACGTCTTTAGGCTGATGACGATGACGAGTATAGAAGCCCGCGTTTAAGATTCCAAGAGAGGTGTTTTATACTCCTTGTATATTGTTGTGTGAATGATTTACCATAAGAAAAACAAACCATGGAAGTTATTTTAAGGACTGTTATTACAATGACAACAATACAAACGAGTACAGTCGAAAGCAAAAGTGGCAGTGGTCGATGCTCTGCCTTGACACTGCCTTTATTTATAGTGAGCCATTCAGCCCTCATCTGGTATTGGCCTATTTACCGTACTAGCGTGTAGTTCTAAAAGTGTTCCGGTATGGCTATAATTAGCCACTCACTAGTGCCTATATTTATGCAAAAATGCTCAGTGTTGATTCGAATTTTGCAAAACAGAGTAAGTAAATGTTCACTACATTGCAGTTAACAGAAAAGCCATATCTACATAGAAAAAGAGACTCTGTTTTATTTTTGTTTATATTTTAAGAGAAAAGAAATGTTTATGTAGTCGTCGTGTAAAATATGTACGTAGTTTAGAATTCCAAACTTTTATAATTTTGTTGGTGGGTGGTATATACACACTGAACAATAAAAGCTGTCAAAATTATTACTTTTTTAAATTGTAAACCGGAGATTAGATTGATGACAGACAGATATGAAAAATTAGGTTATAATATTTTCAAAAATAAGACAAGTAAGAAAAAAATTAATTGTAGGTACTTGTTTTATCATAGGTACTTAAATCTCATTAAATTTGTTAAAAGACTTGAAAAGGTTTCGCGTCCGTGTTCTAAAGTTTGTAGCGTTACCTACTAATAGACCAGATTGGAAGAGTTTTAAACTTTTCACATCAAGGGAAACTTAGTACTTCTCTGGTTTATTTTCAAAGTTCTTTTCAATATTTTTACCTGGAAAATAAGTTACTTAATTGTGAAAGGTGGTAAAAAGGATGACGATCTGACGACAGCCCCTGAGATGGAAACTGGCTACGCAACTATCCGTCTATAATTTTAAGCAGCCCTGATGGATATACAGTGTAAGGGACAGGTTTTCGAAAACTTTAAGGGCTTGCTCAGTAGACGAAACTGAACAACTTTTTTCAGGAAACGAAAAAAAAATCGGCTTCTCCATACGAAATTATAAACTTGATTGGACAGTTTGTATGGAGAAGCCGATTTTTTTTTCGTTTCCTGAAAAAAAATCTTGTGGAAAGTTCGTCTACTGAGCAAGCCCTTAAAGTTTTCGGAAACCTGTCCTTTACACCCTGTATACTTACTAATGTGCTTATTTATATCAATTTCACGTCTACAGACTGACCGCTATATAGGGTGACCCTAAATTAGTTCTTGATACGAAAGGCTATCCATGTGCTCATGATAACGAACAACTTTCCCTAAAGAACCCATAGTCAAATCGCAAAAAAATTTGGACTCTTCATACTAATTTGGCCGGTCAGTTCATCGATTTGTATGGAGACTCAAATTTTTTTTTTGCGATTTGACTATGGGTTTCTTAGGGAAAGTTGTTTGTTATCATGAGCACATTCATAGACTTTCGTATCAAGAACTAATTTAGGGTCACCCTATATATCATCGATATGGGAAACATTAGATAAGGTTACTCGCTCTGTTTGTTTCTGAACCAGCGTGTTCGTCTTGCGGGGGCTGAAGCGGGGGAAAAGGGAGGCATGTATTTAAACAAATATCGCCGTTGTGTGATAAGCTTAAGGTTTATGTATTTAATGTTATCTACTAGCGACATCTAGCGACGAGTAGGGAGGCATGTATTTAATTAATGTTATCTACTAGCGACATCTAGCGACGAGTAGCGTAGCATCACTATAAAATGACAAAATATTCATAAAATAACAAGAAAAGAGTGATAAGAAATGTTGATGTTAGTTTTGGTATTTGTTTTTTTATTGTTTTAGCACATTTCACTGCTCTGTAAGACATATTTTCATTTAAACACGGGACGTTTACTCGTCGCTTGTCAGATTGCGAATGGTGCGCGAAAAAGCGGCGCTACTCAACATAGGGGAGCAAACCACTATCAGCGACTACGCAGTCGGGAAGTATTAACCTCATCTAATGTTTCCCATATCGATGCTATATATATACCCATAAACTTGTTAACTGATAATTCTACTTATGAAACTGAACAACTTTTGTTACAGAACTTCGCAGAAATCCTATAAAAAGGAACTTTCATACTAATCGTTCATCAAAAGTTGTTTAAATTCATACTAAAAACAGCCAGTTAAGAGGTTCGTTGGTATATAAATGTCATCCTACATAATAATAGTGCTTTCCCGGTCCTTTCAATATAAAAAAAAACCAGCTACCGTAATTCAAATAACTTTTAACTAGATTTTCATCGTACATAGCCAACATTGTAATGACATATGATTTCAATTTGTTATTATTTTAAATGAAAACAACTTACAAACTGGGAAAATTAATTGAGAGATAAGATGCCGCGTACACAAAGACATACACACATACATAAATCTCAAACTCATAAGAACTCTTTTTGCATCGGGGGTTAAAATGGAATGCTTCATAATATGCTGGTAGTCACAGAAATGTGGCAGCAGTTCAGTTGCGGTAAGATCCAGAGGAAAATTCTCTGGATGTTACCGCAAGTAAGGTTCATCCATTAGAAAAACCATCATTTACATTAGCAAGATATCATGAGGCTCCATGGAACTATTACGTACTACGTGAGGCTCCGACACAGCGAGGCGATCTGTCATGTTCGCAAGCTTTATGCATCGCGTGACCATTGTTAGACCAGTCCATTTAGCCTTTTCATGACTTCATGGTTCTTGGTGAACAAATTTTCACGGTAAAGAGTCTGGATTAGAATATTTTTTGTAAATAAACAATTTTTGAAGAAATTACATAAAGTTATCCGGCTTTAAATTAGAATTCCCCATACGGGAACAAGAGCCTGATGTACATAGTTAAATACATATAAATAAATACAATTTGATAAATATATATTTGATACACCCAAACATGGAGCAATTACACAGATTTTCCCCTGAACGAGGTTCAAACCCACGACTCTCAGCGTAGAAGTCAGGGAGCGCTAACCACTATATAAGGTGCTACTTTATTAGTGCCTGATATTTTAGTCAGTGCTTCTACTCCTGATTCTGATCAACTTTCCCCAAGGAACCCATAGTCAAATCGCAAAAAAAAATCTGGACTCTTCATACTAATTTGGCCGCTCGGCCGATTGATGTGTATGAAGAATCCAAATTTTTTTTTGTGATTTGACTATGGGTTCCTTGGGGAAAGTTGATCGGAATCAGGAGCAGGAGCACTGACCAAAATATCGGGCACTAATAAAGTAGCACCTTATATATATCAAAAATTTCGTAAATTCGTTTTACTATCATTCTATTTTCATCAAATTAAAAAAAAGTTACCGTTTCCAGAATATAATGATAACTCATTCTTATAACATGCGACAGAATTCCAGCTAAGCCTGAGTCACGGGAAACTCCACACAGTAACTATTCTATGTGTATCGCCATCGCGTGCTGTATGGCGCTCCCCTTCTATCGACCTACGCAGAAATGGCACGGCACATCGCAATTTTCTACTACACTAGTCATACTACTTGATTTTGCTTGGCTTTTGAATTCATATGCAATGATTCTCATGAAAGAAACTCCCTAAAAAACTCTACGTTATTTAAAAATATCTGTGAGAAGGTTGATACAATCTTTGACAAGGACATGATGTTGCGGGTGTCTATGGGCGGCGGTAATCGCTTACCATTCGGTCGGTAATCCGTCTACTCGTTTGCCGCCTATGCCATAAAAAAAATGGAACGCTACTTATTAAATAAACTCATTTTATAAAACACTCAGTGCCACGTGAATAAAAATAGACTTTTCATCCGCGTGAACGTACAATTGAAAAGGCTGGCTTGGTAAACATTTCACGTTAAGATATACTTACTAAGACTAAGATAAGCTGCTTAGCTAAGTTAAGATTTTATATTGTATCTCCTGACTTCGGTAGTACAAATCAATGTGTTAAATAAAATTAACATTGACTTACAACCCAGATGGATGGATGAGTTGGCAAGAACGTATACTTACTTAACTAACAGTACAGTTGCGAAAAAAACATTTGTCATTAAGATTTATAGGTTTTCCTGCCACATCGTGTGACCCACAATTTACCGATATTTTGTCATGTAAAGTGGTTAATGTAATAAGAGTACTATATCTCACATCTCAGGATTTCTCTATCTATTAGGCCCATTAATAGTAATTTATTGCCTTTTTACACAAATTCTAGATTGAACTGTATAACAACATTATTAATGTCGCTTTTACATTTCTGCAACCCACGCAGAATGCAATCAACGAGTAAATTGTCTTGGATTTTTCAATTACGAATGTGTGTTCAAGAATAATTGGAGCAGAAAGTTTGTCCCCAATAGGTGGTGGACTTGTGGTCAGTTGTATCCACTACCAAGGCTTCATATTAATTATTATTATCCGCGGTCAAATCTATCTCTATCAAATGTGACCTAAAATTCCGAAACTCCTAGCTTTGTAGATCAAAGATAAACTATATTTCAATTTCAGGGAATAAGCCTTGGCTGTGAAACGTTGATAACGAAACTACTCATGACTGCTGCCAAAAATTTATGAACATGCAAATACTCAACGCTCACGAAGAGGAAACGGGTAGTTTATTCACATAATATTATATGTAGTAAGTAAATGTCAAACTTGCTGTGTTAAGGAAAGAATATTTTTTTGGAATGTGTAGTGAAAATAAGACAGTTTTTATAATTTACCATTAACAAAGTTGTTTTATTTTTAAAGCTTTTAAAAGGCTTTCCTAGGGTTAGCTTATAATGTACTTCGCTTCTAAATTACGTCTATTCAACATAACCAGCGCCTAAAAGACCGACTTAGTCTATTTGTGAAAATAAGAGCAGGCTAAAATATGAAGAGCCATAGCTAAAAAGCCTATACTTCCTCATTTTGTCTGGCTTCATACTGCCGCGCCGCGCCCTAGGCTAGGGCCAAAGACCTCTCTTAATTTAACAGCCCGATAACTAAGTCAATTTTACAGACAAACAACTATTATTGTACGACTTTGCTGAAATTACAATAAAGTCTTGGGCCTTTTAAACTAAAAGTCAATCAGCTGATTGTGTATTTTATAAAGGAAACACAAAACATTTTTTACTTGTAGAGTTTTACTAGTACCAGCCTTAAATTGTCTTTACACCTTTTGTTACCTATATGGGATTAGACTGAATTCTTTTTCCAAAGAACCCATAAGAAATTATAAAAAAAAATTGAACTCTTACAAACATACATACAAAATTTGCTGATTGAGCGACCAATTAGTGCGGTAAGCCCGAAATTATTGATGCTTTTTAAGTATCTGAGAATGGTCTTTTTACTGCTTTTACAGGTAATAAGCATAGTAACTCTTTTGAGTTGAAAGTACAATATTGTACCTCATATGGGGACGCAAGACCAGGTATAATTCATTATACAGCGGAGACTGTCTTCTACTCTACGGTACTCACAATTTTAGTGTTGAGGTGCATAAGCTCGCGCTCGGTGACGCGTCGCCGTGCGGTCTCCATCTGCTGCTGCCGGTACTGGTTGTACTTGTACAGCAAATACATCCCGGGCAGCGCCAGCACCACAAACGGGCGCATCAGACCGGACGACGACGACGGCGTAGGGGGCGCGCGCGGCGGCATCTTCGCCTTACCATCGTTTATAGGTCGCGCTTTTAAATTGTCAAACACTTCTGTCGGTGATTGTACACCTTGAGTTCTCTGGATTCGATTTTTGGAATCATTTTGCAATTTATTATATTATAAGTTTTTTGTAGCTATATTTATTTTTACACTTATTTTATAGCTAACTTGAAAGTTCACTTCACATTTTTACAATTTTGTATTATTCAACTCTAAAATGGAAGAATTTGGTTACTTAAAATACTCAACGATTTATTTTATATTAGTAAATAATTAGCACTTATTTTAATGTCACTTCTACGGGGTTTCTACGTGGTTTATTGCTTTTGAATTGATCTACGAATATTTATAAGTACAGATAACTATATCTTGAGGATCCATCGCCGCGTCTGAAACAAAAAGAGAAGTGGCGTAAAGAAATGGAAAAAGGAAACCTTCCCTTAAAAGGAGCTCTGTTATCTAACAACAAAGGACTTAATAATACTTCATTTACTAGAAGGATAAAGGAAACTTATACTTTGTGCCTCGCAGAAGATATTAAAACTGTGACGTCTATAAATGCAACTGAAAAGATTTTTTTTGTGAAACGCATATTAGTTACATTAACAAATGAACTGGAGGATTCTTTGAAAATGTTGTAGGTATTTTAAAATTGTACCAATTGAGTGGTAGCACCGAAGGAAGAAAATATTTTAAATACAAATTAATTATATTGCATTTGTATAATCTAAAAAGCACTGAATATGAACAAAAATGAAATTGTTCATGAATTGAAAAAAGGTTGTCTGAAAGAGACTGCTTATTGAAATAAGACCGCCTAGCTGTACAGTTCCATAATTATGTACACTAGTTATAATTTTATCTTTGGACGTCAATCCCCCGGCCACCCTGTAAATAGTTTTTTAATGTACAAAAAAGTGTTAATAATTAAATAAATAGAAATGTTGACTGCTCAAACAAATTAAAAAGGTTGTTCAGTTTTATAAGTTAGTATCTGCTATTGTCCGCAATCAGACATTTCTTTCAGTTCGTAAAAAGTAAGAGAAGAAAGGGTTCAATAGGCATTCCGATAACGCAAATTAAGTCTATCAAAGACCTTAATTTTTATATCACAGTAAGCAAATAGCCAATTAACAACTCCTTTCCTGCCAAATTAGTTTTCGCCCGCCGCCGAAGAACCCAGAATAGGCGCTATAAGCGGATGAGATTGATGGCTTTCCACCGAAACGGCGACAGGGCTGTAATCGGTTCCTTTCATGGTTTATTGATGGCGATATTGACTATGAATGCGAAACGTGGGGTTTAATAGTCGCACGCAATTCGCGTTAAAGCATAGTTTACATAAGGCAAGCTTAAGTGAAAAGAAAAATATCATATATTTCTGTTTATCATATGGTGTGGTGTAGTACTCACCTACTAAATTCAAGCACTATTCAAGTGCTCTAAGGAGCACTAAGGTAGATAGGTGCCAAGTCACTTAATATTGACTCAATGTAAATCAGGATTAAGGTTTTAGAGACAGGTTAAGGGAATTTAGAGACATGAAAATGAAAACTGCGAGTCGGACTATTCAGATAAAGGGCTCCGTATACTTACACACATAGCACGCATCTGACTCACATTAGGTATATTTTTACTATTTGTAGTTTTATTTTTCTAATTTACTTAAAAACTGGAACCTAAGTTAGAGCTACTCTTGTTTCTTATTGCTTGGCACAATTAACCATGTTGTCTCCAAGGGTTAGGTTAGGTTTGCCTGGTTTTGAACTAAGCATCACCCGCGGTTACGTCACAGAATTTTATATTTATAACAATATGTTTCTTTTTAAAACATAACATTGACAGTTTCACAACCTATGTATCTATATGTGTGGCAAATATCAATCCTAGTATAACCAGCACGGGTAGCATGAGGCGTAGACAAAGCTGTTTGTCGCGCTAAACGCGAGAAAACAGCTCTGCTGTCTCTTTCATTAGCTTAGCGTTAGAACGGAACAAATGCTTTTAAAACTCGCGGCGCGCGCGACATACGTCGTCATGCTACCGGTGCTGGTGCCAGGTCGTGGTGAAGGCCGTATCGGAAGCGAACGATCGCGTAACAATGTCGATGTCGTCTTGTTTTAGTACAGCCGTAAAGCGATATGATTATTTGGTAACAAAATTCCAGTATTTATTATAAAAAAAACACACATACACTTACTTCAGGCGCTGTTGTTATTTTACCTTTATAATATGTTTCGGTTTAACCCTTTAGGCCTTTAGTTGTATCTATCTTAATTTCAGCCGAAATATCGACATCTATTAGGTTTCCATACAGACAAAACCAATTTTCTCCGCAATGTCGGCGGCATTTCCTACAAGGCTTATGAGGCCTGCGTTCTCACCACACAGTGGTTCACTTTAGGTTGGACAAATATTTACGTTGTCTTCTAGCCAAAAGACATATCTAGACAATGTGTGCCTGCCTTTTTTATTATTTTCCATTTTTTGTCTTTCTTCTCTTATAGGATCACTTGTGTGTCTATCCGTCTTCTTCTGGACCGATTTAGTTGAAACTTAGTAAACATTATAGATTTCTGTGACCCTAACCTTTTTAAAATGAATTTTTAATTTGGGCTTGGGGGCAAATCATAATAATTAAAATGCACATTAAATGAAAGGGCTTGATGTATGAATTTTAAATATACTTTTATAATTTTGAAATAAATAGTTTAAAAATTATTAAAATTGACGAAAATTTACCATTTGACCAAAACTATCTCCAAAACTACTGAGCTTAACATTTTACTACTCTAAAAATTATATAAATAATATAATTAACTTTTATACTATTCTAAAAATAATTAACTTTTCCCAAACAGCCTTTAAAATGTGAATAAGAGTTACTAACCTTTTCCTATTACCTGTAGTCAATAAGTAATTAGTAATAGAAGTTTCAGACATTTCCACTGACAAAAAATACACTTATCAATATACTGGCTGTCAATACATCTTCGAACAAAACTTTCTGGAGACGAGGTAGTTTCTGCTTGATTACACTTTTGAGCCGCTACTTTACCTGTGCACCGGTGTTTAACAAGCTTACACCCTATTACCTAGACTAGTCTTCAACTCACTCCTTACCGCCACGTAATTGGATCTGCTTGGAATTTGTTCCGGGAACGGGGTCGGGTGGTAAAAACTAACGTCGATAGCGCCAGAATTTTTAATTTTTATTTACTGCCTTTACTCTCAAATATTACTGCGTTACCAGACTACCTGAACAATAAAAAAACTAGGTACACCGGGTACACCAATAAGTATTACAAGATAAACCACCAAAGGTGTGTAAAACTTAATAGTGCTTTAAGGGGTTGCGTTTGGTCTCCTAACAGGTAATCCGAGGCAGTTGATTGATATTTTTTAGAGTGTTGGAAGAACTAATGGAAAATAATGATTATAATACTTCGTGTATTGTATGCTCTTCTTCTGTCTCTATTCTACCAAATTAGAACAGCCATAGTCAAAGTAATAAAAAGCTCTAACAATTTGGAAACGAAGGTTCGCGTGCAAAACTGGCGTTACCACTGACGACATGCTATCGACCGATGTCACTGACATCGGATAGAAAACAGTTTAAGATTTAATTTTCAAACATGTTAAGGACTTTTATTAGTAATTTTTTAGTTCCTTTAGGATTTTTTGCGACTCGCGTTCTTTGCGGATAAATAAATAAAAGTAAAATAGGAGCACAAAACGTTTTACTGGATGTATACAGGCTGATACAAAGAACATGTAATAATTATAATTGTTGTTATGTTTTGTAATGACAAGCTACTAGTGTCAAAATCTCGAAAGAAATAAACAGCAAAAGGATTTTTCGGAGAAAGTTGCAAAGAATCGTTTGTGTGAAATGCAAGGGAGTCGGATAATACATAATTATGTGGTTCAAATTGACGCATGGAGTGTTTAATCCACGCAAAGAAAACTAAAACTCCTTTGGTAAAGTTAAGGTACAGTGCGACATAAAAGAGTAAAAATTCAATATTCAAGAATGAAATTGTTTCATTGGAAGGCATCACCAGATTATCTGCCATAAAAGTTATAACTGTCAAGCATCTAGCTACTTCTGGCCGTACGTAGGTTGTGATTATAAGTCACAAATTTGCTGATTAAAATTAATGGTATTCATTCATAGTTTCTAAGAATTAAGTACCTTCTTAAAATTGTGACCCATTTTCAACTTGCAAGTCGCCTTTTTATCAAGCTGGCAAGATTACTATTTCTCTTGAACCGTGAATTTTCCACTCTACGTTATTCAGCGTCTCTTTAAGCGCATCTGACAGAAAAGTTTTACAAAGAGCTAATCAAGTAAAAGCATAGTACTCTGCTTTTACCTTTGAACTTATGAGATGTCACAAGTATCTTTTACGAGTAGGTAATAACACGAATAATAAATAAGCGACATTTCTTTGAAACTTCTAGAGATATTATGTTTTATTTATTTATTTATTGAAGAACAAACAGTCTGTTTCTTATATTATTACATATTTCTTGATATTAAAGACAGACCTATAGTTCTCTTAATTAATGTTTTTGGGATGCTCGCTCATGGTATTTTTGTTCCATTAACTTGTATGATGAAACTGAAACAAAGAGAAAGACGAAGGGCTAACCAATTTTAAGATACAAAAAGAAACTATCATAAATGAATGAACCAGACATGAGATCCAGATTGGAATTGAATAGATTGTAATATGATACCTATAGATATTGTATAAGTATCTCGTTTGCAAGCCAACACAACCCTCACATCTTGTCTTGAAGAAAACTCTTACAGTGTTATTCATACCAATTTTATCTGTACGTAAAATCTGTAATCATCATGTGTGTGTGTGCAGTTAACTATAACTTTTATATAGTATGGTAGATACTTCTTATAAGTTCATTGCAGTAACGAGATAGTAACTTCTGTAATGTTTAATGCACAAAGTGAGCCATAAGTTTGGAAAATCTTAAAAGTGCAACCCGTGCATCATCTAAAAGCGCACATAAAACTTGGCATCTCTAAGTTAAGGCGCGAAGTACACTCAATCTGAACAGGTTAATGCATGACAATATAATATCGACCGTAACGCCCTAGTCATTTTAAGTTCAGATCAGTGTGGGTACCATCGCGGCGGTTACGTCAAGGCCGAACGCAAAATTCTCGAGATTTCGATGTTTTTATTACTTTTCTTGGCTTTCAAATAAGTTAAAAAAAATTCGTTCAAGATAAATTGAAGGTATTAAAATGGCCGACTTTTGTGTGTTGGTTTCATTATAAACAAATATTGTGTTTCCGAGAGAATTTGCAATTAATGCAAAATACAGGGTCTACAGGATATTTTTTTCATCAAAGTTTTTGTGATTTTTATGATTCTGTTCAAGACAATTTGTTTTTCATTGTTTGAAGTATGTTATATATTTTTACCATGGTGATAGCTTTAACCATTATTTCAAGAATTTGAATTGAATATTGCGATTTGGCTATACTTGGCGCCTTAAGAGTTAAGAGACGTTACGTAGCAAGCGCAAACCTCACTAGCCATACTTCTCAATAACGTGTTAGTGCCAATATCGCTACTTTATCTCCCAGGAGTGAAATATCTTGAACCACGTAGTTCCAGTAAGCTTGTACAAGAAATATAAGGCACGAAAGATCTCAAGTCGACCACAAACGAGGTTCTTCTATCTATTTTTGAAATCAATATATACCTATTAATTTAGAATATAATTCGTTCATTGTCTACGGTTATATATATCAAACAAACGATGTGATATTTTTGCAAAAGAAGATTAAATTGCTATTTAATGCCATAAAATAAATTAGAAAAAGAAAGTGAAAACAAAGCGCATAATGCATGCAGGAGAATAAGAATCGTGTTAAGAATCAAAGTCTTGCGGCTGATTGACATAATGTTGATGAAAGCATACTTCTCTGATTTTATTCACATTAAGAATAACGATTAATAAGTAGCTCAGGCTGTTTTTGTTGCTAAATAATTTGGCCACAATTTTAGCATGATTTGTGGCCAGCTTTCGTTACTCGTAGATATACCTATACCTATTTCTGCATCAAAAGCTTTAATATTTTTTTCATTTTCAGTGCAGTCTTTCAGTCCTTTGTTTAAAACTCAGAATTCTTGTCCCTCCTTACTTCACTCGACTACGTTAAAAGTCCGGGACAACATTCTATTCAAACCAGATTCATAATATTCTATAAAACAAAAAGTTCAGCAGGTCCGCGTTTTTATTTCTTTGTTCTGGTTGCCTGTTGTTACTTGGAATCAGAATTAATTTTCATTATTACTTTCTCGTTCTATCCGTTTATTACCCGAGGCTCAACTGCGAGGCTCAACTGGTTGAGCCTTACCAAAAAAAAAATCCCCACGGCACAACTGGTCAGTAGGTAGAATTGCCAGTTAGGTAGGGGACTAGAAGAAATCTATTTCTACTAACTGTCGATTTTCCTACTGCTATTATTTTCATTTAATGCTGTTGATAAGTTAAATTTTATGAATTTTATGAAATTTTATTAATAGAATCCTTGTTTGTGATTCTGTGACACCGTTTCTTTCATCATCATCATCAGCCTGTATTAGTCCACTGTTCAAACATCTCTTTATTTCAACCCTTTAATCTTTATGAAGTCATAAGTAGAGAAACTGTCATTTTAATACTGCCACACGTACAATATTATAGATAGTACGTAATTAAGAAGGTAAATAAAGGATGGTATGATTATCTTTCAGGGTTAGAGATGGGTTTTTGCCCGGGCATTTTTGGGCATTTTGAATAAATGCCCAATAAACGTCCATTTACGCCATACAAATTGGGCATTTGTTGGGCGTAAATGGACATTTATTGGGCATTTACTCAAAACTGCCCGGGCAAAAACCCATCTCTATTCAGGGTTTATAAGTAATACGAGTAAAATTAAAGTAAATAAAGAAATAGAGTAAAGGATTGATTTATTTAGTGAAAACGTATCAACAAGAACGGTTGCTAAGCGACAGCATAGAGAATAAGTACAGTAGATATCAATCTTCTTAATAAGTACAAGCTCGTCAAAACTTCTTGTTTGATTTTTCTGTACCCTTGGAACCTACAAGATATCACCCCTTTTTACGCAATACGAATTTCTAGTTTACTTTTCTGTAGCCTTCATTAAAACGCATCCTTGCATCTGTTTGAAGTGCAGTCTGTGGTGTATGCGCTGCCTACGTCACCAAACAATAGCTAGTTTATAATAAAGACACATGTAACGCCAAATACTTCAGCATTACACGATAGTCCATTGCAGTTGTTTCTCTTTAGCTTCCTACAGCCCACATCACAAGTCGTCGACGGCGTGCACCGTAGCATGCAGTCAGGTGCAGTCTCCCGTGATCACGCGGTGCGTGCAATGTACGACCTTATCACTTCCGATTCTCAAATTGAAGTACATGTACGTATTTATGGATGAATGTAGGTTGATAGAAAATCGCATGAAACATTGTGGCTATATCTAAATGTTTGATATTCAGTATGAAGCCGTCATTTGATGTAACAAACCTAAGTTAATATGTTTAAATATTGATTGAATGATTGAATGATTGATATTATTAAAACCAAACAACCTGATTACTTGTATGAGAAATTATCCTGGTCCAGTGAAACCAATCCTTACTACAAAGAAAGAGCATCAAGGGCAGTAGTTATCATTCCTCCGCATCACAGAACAGCTGCTTTCCGCGGTAGTTTTAAATATCGAGCTTCAAAGTGCTGGAATAACATTCCCCCACCAGTTCGTGACTTACCAACGAGGAGAAGGTTTAAGACAGAATATAAAGCACATCTTCTATCATCACAAAAAACCTGCTCTTGAACCTTGAACCTGGTTTCCTTGCTTCGAACTTTTCACTTTAACTTGTATTACTTAGCACTTTGAAGTCTCATTACACTAACTTACATACATTAAAATACAAGTATTTAATAATCTAACAAACATACACAAATACTATAGATAAGACATGGATAAGGACATATTGTTAACCTATTGTTATTGTTTACATACTGTTTTCTGTTACCTCTCAACTCATTTCCAACCAAGTTATCTGCTTTTCGCCACCAGTTAGCGTTAATTTTTAGTAAAAATTGTATTGTATACAATGTCACCAAAATTTTTATTTTAGTGTCAACTTTGTGAGTTACACTGTTCGTTTCACGGAGAAACTGTCAGACCGGTTTCTGTCGCGGTGCCGGCAGAATATCAGCGCTGCAGGCGTGTCGCGCACGCGCATGTCCTACAGCACATGCTGAGTCGGAGCCGTTTCAAAGCTACATATACTCCGTTTCAAATAGGAATAGACAGAACGAAAAAAAGGTTTTTAAGGTGCTCACTTTTACAAATAATTTACGTTTTTGGACATGTCACTGAGTTAATGATGTTACCTAAACAAAAACATATTGAAAAATATTAAAACAATTCAAAAACAACTATTTATTACGCAAGACATCTTACATTACAGTAAGACATAAATAAAATAATTTTAAAAGTATAATTTAATTCGATGTCAAAAAAGTATCACCTATAAAAGACCTAAAGAAGCAGAGGTATGCGTAACACGGCACGTAATTTGAATAATATTATATATCCAAATAAAGGTATTAATTCAGTTTTTTCTTTTTTCTTGGAATATTTTCCTTTATTTATCCTAAGTCTTTAATTTCTAACTCTTTTATTATCCCACCCAATCAATCTTCTCAATCCTTCATATCTATTGGTATTGTCATTGGCGAAATCATAGAAACCGCCATTCCTACAGTAAAAAGCTTACATACCGGTTGCTGTCAGAGTGCAGGTTCTAAACGCGGCCCAACAAGTGATTTTAAATCATTTTTTATCGCATGTCATCAAACGTCAAGTGGATGGAAAAAATATTTTCGATAGCTCTCTGCGCGGATCCTTGTGATAGTGTTTCAATATTTTTTATTTATTAAGGTTGCTGTTTTCGTTTCGTTAAGAATACATTTCAACCACTATGAGTGAGAGTGTCCTTGGGGCTGGTTTTAGCTGTCGGCAACCAGGTAGCGGCTCTGATGATTTTGTAGACGTTGAATGCTTGGATGTGAGTGATCAACGTGCTACTGATGCTATTCCCAGTGGAAAACAAAAAAAACAAACAAGTGCGCACGTCATACTGAACTGCGGCTGCGACCGATTTTTAATATGGCCCATGCCGTCGCCACCGCCGCACGAAGATTGTTGCTCTGCAGAACTCGCATATAATGTTCCTCTCTGTAGTACCATTACTTGTAGAATATGTGTGGCACAAAGAAATACATTTTCATCAGTATAGCGACATTTGAAATCTGTGGCCGAATGTTTACTACCTCTGCTTCTTCGTCCTTCTTATGTCTATTGCTATCTGAAACGGAGTATAACAAAATATTATCTGTAAACAACTTTGTACTTTTTGTCTCATACCTGTGTTGTGACATATGTAAATGAAATTATTGTGTTTGTCTTACTTTATTAGTGTCTGTAAAATTGTTGTCTTGTTTTGTGTGTTGTAGCTGCGAATAAATGTTGTATCTATCTATCTATCTATCTAAATAAGTAATGAATTGAATTGTAATCTAGTGTACGTATGTTTATCTGTTAAATTTTAAAACTGTATTTATTTGTTAGTAAAATATCCACATTTTCTAACTCCTTTTTATTTTCTGATTATACCTATAGTTATTTGTTGAACAGAAAACATTTTTTTTTATTAGCTTTTCTTAAAGTTTCCTTTTTTATATACAAAAAATTAAAATAGAAATCTATCTTCCTTTCACTCTCTTATAGAACTAATCTCTGAAATAGCTCGTGTGAACAGACCTAAGGCCTTTTAGCGGTCATCGTTAGCGAACTCATTATGCGGAAGCACGTTGTGCCTGCAGTCCATGCATACTATAGCGACATACTGTTAACTATAGCGACGACGTACTGTAAATGTAGCGACATATTGTAAATGTAGCGACGTACTATGACTGTAGCGACATGTACATCTCATGCTGCATGCACCTAATAACAACGGCGAATGCATTGTCGCAATTTAATATGTATGTTTTCATTTGAGGAATACAATGAATTCCGTGTTTTCCGAGTGTTTTAATGTAGGGATTTCAATACTTTAAAGGCTTGTCACGACTCTTTACAACTATAGTGGGTAGTAGTGGGTACGTAACTCTATTACGATCGTAATTTTTTTAGAAAAGTACACTGGTGCTTCTCATGATCATGCTGGATAATTTTAGACTCTTCATACAAATCGTTTATCTGGTTTTTTTTTTGGATTTTGTATGGACTTTAATATGTTGTATAGATTCCAAAATGTTGTATGGACTCCAAAATGTTTCTTGCGAATTCAGTACCTAAGTCGTAAAATAAAAGATGTTCAGCGCGATGGGTAGAAGGCTTCACCCTGAATCCCTTTTAAGAATAACATAGGTCTTGCACGTCGGTCACCTAGATCCAACTCTTGAATTACTTATCATTTAACCATTCACCCTCCGATCAAATAGCTGTCAACCTTTCAAAGACGTATTCAATTGCGGTACAAATCATTATTTTTACACACAAGAGCATTCTGTAGATGGTAAAAGCGTAACAGATATTCGATTGTTTCGTTTGTTCTCCTAGGCTCAACTGCGAGGCTCAACTGGTTGAGCCGTTCCGACTTTTTTTTCCCTTAGGCTCAACTAGTTGTGCAGACAAGAAAAATATTTCTTAACAGCTCAACTCCGGTTAGTTGTATTTAACCCATTAATTACTGACGGCCAAAATGAAGATTTCGTTCAGACCTATCCTATCTCATATGTCGTAAGTTTTATTTTAACAGCCAATTATTAAATAAGTGTATATAAGGTGGAATTAAAATCGTGGAACAAATTTTAACTGTGGTTTCTGCTCATGAAACTGAACAACTTTCTCTAAGAAACCAATTCAATCGGAGCAAAAAAAAATACTTTCCATACAAAGTTAGCTAATCAGCCTCATCGATTTGTATGAAGAGTCAAAATTTTATTTGCTCCTATTGAATTGGAGACAGAAAGTTGATTAGTTTCATGAATAGAAACCACGGTTAAAATTTGGTTCTCGATTTTTTGTTTCACCTCATCCAATCTATCAAGAACGATACTTCTTACAGTTCATACCACCAACAAACCCCTATACTGTATATACGAGTTACCTAATTACGGAAATAAAGATTTTTTTAGTCTGTGTGTAGGCTAAACCTTGGCTAAATCTAGTGTCCACCAACCAAACCGAGTCCCTGGTGAGAACCCACGACTTCCTGATGTGAAGCGAGCGGACTAGTCACTAGGCCACGGAAGGCGACTTAAACCTTGTTTCAGACCGTGCGTCATTCATCACTTCATCAGTCGGACAGTTCGTCACTACGAAACAAAGTTTAGTTTTAATGAAATAATGTAACCATTACCAGTAAATGTGATACCACTGGATGAGACACAATAAGTTGTTGCTAAGGCTAAGTGAGAAAGTTGACGTAACGAACCTTTAGAAAGATGCACCTTCTATGAAAGCCGACACCGAATAATGGATGTCCTTTTAAGAGAACAAAAGAATCTAGACACCGCACGTCATCAAAGAGTCTATTACAAGAACTTTATGGAGACAAATATGAGTAAATAGTTAAACTTATTGGCAGTAGTTATACAAGGACACACATTAGTCTACCCAATCTGGATTTTTAACTATGTATATTAAATATTGAACGCGTATGACAACTTGTGCAAAAATCCGGTAGTTGACTACTAGTCATTTGAGTTACTTTTTATCAAATGTCAAAAACGACATTTTGTTCTAAAAATGTTTGAAATTTTGAACGATAACATCATTGTTCAATATAGTAGTTTGCATACTAATTACGACATTATTATAAATAAAAAATTGAAAATGTAATAAAAATGAAAGTGATTAAGTTTTTCGACAATTTCAATTAAACAGCTATTTATTTAATAATATTTTGTATTTTTGTTTATTGCAGTCACCTCGCTGATTCTAATAGGTAATAATGTTGATTTTGTACCAGTACCCTGTTAAATATTATATGAAAAATAACCTAATAGAAAAGTTAACTTTAGAATTTACAACCAATAACTTTGTTTTACAAAAATGTTGAAATCTCAAAAAAAAAAACTTTGAGTTTTTATACAATCACCATACGGGTTTTACAGGCTTTAGAAGAAAAAACAAGAGCCTTTGGTTTATGGGAAATCAATCAAACAACTTTCAATAGTAAATCTTGAGGCTTTTGTTACCAAAACAAAAACCACTCTACATATAATAAACCAAAAAACATCATATTATAATAAACTGTGGAAAGTAGAAGTAAAAAGTCAATCGTTTTTCCGCTCATTTAAAATTCTTTCTCGAAACGAAATTAAAAACGAACTCTCTTATTCCCCACCCTATTTCACTCTTCATTTGTAAGCACTTAAAATGCGAGTGTAGCGAAAACATTAGGGATATGTCCCACATGCGTTTACAAAGGGATCCATATACAGGGTGACTGATACATATCTGCAAATCTGAAATTGACGAAACTGGATACATTTTTTATCTTTATCTTTGCTGAAATAGCAAAAAATATACTTTTCATACAAATTAATCATCTACTTATGGACCAACTTTGTAGGAAAGTTCAATTTTTTGGTGATTTTAGCTAATTTTAGTAGTTAGAACAAAATTGTTTAGTTTCCTGAGAAGAGTCACCAGAAAAGAGGTTTGCTGGTATGTACCACTGACCCCGAAAACGTAAATATGGACTTATCTTTATTGATCAGCCGATCGGCCAAGTTAGTATAGGATTCTATGTTTTTAAGGTTCTTCGTTCAGTTTTATGCACGGATTTCATAGAGACAACCAAATGAAAATGACAATTTAGCATGAATTTCGTCACTAGGCAACGGACCCCTATTTGGAATCCATTTTATTCTCGCGGTGACTCCATTATTAATTCCCTTTCGTTATCCTGTCAGTTCCGTTGCTCTATATTATAGGAAGGAGTGTAAGAAATAAGCTGCTTTTCACCTACTTCATGTTTTATTTCAGAAGTGTACTTGGGTATTTTTAAAGATATATTTGTTGGGTGTACAGTTTTTTAAAGCTCATCTCATCTCACTAATATAAGTGAGATGCGAAAGTATTGATGTTTATTTGTTTGTTTGTTCGACTTTCACGTTGAAACTACTGAACGTATTCTGGATGAAATTTGGTAGGTAGATTGATAAAGCACTCGGCTAACACATAGGATGCTTTTTATCCCGAGGATTGGCTAAAAACTTAAATTTTTACTTTGTCACAGATGACTCTGTTTTAACGTTTTATTTCTCTCTGGACCTAATTATTTATTCTTTCTGGACTCTCTGAAGTACATGCAGACGAAGTCGCGGGAGAAGCTAGTTCAATATAAAGTTCTAACGTTAAACCATTGGAGTCGGCTACTATCACTAGATGGCAGTCGTTAAGCCATGTCGGAGGCCTTATAAGACGGTCTGAATACTTTTGACACTGGGGTTGGCCACTAGCCCCACAACCTCGAACAATCCGGACTTGGCCCCCGTGTGTGGAGTATGGTAACCTCACCTAACCTTCCCGAAGTATGGGAAGAGACCCATGCCTCTGCAGTGGGGACGATATGGGCTGTCAACGATAAAGTTCTTACGTTCAGCCTTTACCGTTTACAGGCTGCACTAGCGTGACATACAGAATTTATGATAGCAATGATTATACAGGGTTATTAAAATAATGCATCAAACTTCAAAGGATGTCTCAGTTAAGAAAACTGAACAACTTTGTCTTTTGTATTCCTCTGATTCATTCGTTAGCTGTACAAGCAGTTTCGGCTCTGTGTGGCTTACGTGGCCGCATCGATTACGCAAGTTAAGTGATTAGAGACACTTGACTGTTAGTGGAATTTATCTCGACCGTTTCCGTGTTTCATTGTTATGTTGTGGATGTCCGGCATATAAAGTAGTTGATACCGGTTGCTATCACTTATGGTCTATTACCGATGCTACTAGCCCGGTAACCTTCACCAATACGGACTTAGTCCCGGGTGTGGAGTACAGCATAACCTTCCTGAGCTATGTGAGTGAAGAGACTCGTGCCCCGGCACTGGGGACGCTTTGGACGATTACTGAATTGATATACGTTATGTTTCTCGCATTGATGTTTTTTCTTTGGATGACACGTTAGCGGTAGCATCGCATAGTATGTTACTCGTTTTGATGGTTTTTCTTTAACTGGACTCGTAGAATTACGGGTTGATATTTAATTATATTTATTCTATGGATTTCTTTGGTCCGTAATAAAGATTTTTTTATTATTTTAATTGATTGATTTAAAGTAAAATTTTAAGTATACTTTGATCATAATTTTGAAAAAGTATTATTTTATGAAAAAGTGATAAAAAAAACATTTATTATTCTCTGTTATGAAAAAGTAATAAAATGATGTTGTCCTACCTGCTGTAATAACAACAACTTGTACTTACATTCAAATAAACTTGTGTAAAATGGTTTTTGTGTTCAGTGTGCTATAATAACAGGGTTTAAGACTTCACACCTCATTCATTTGTTCATGATGAGATTATAATAGAGTCTGACGCGTTTGCATCACAGTTTTCAGTTACAGTAGGTACTAACCTTATAAAGGTACTTACCTCATTTGTCTGTTTTATTTCTAATTTTTGTGTGTGGTGTATACAGGGTGTTAAAAAAGTGCGTTTGAGATTTTGAGTCAAGTCCGGATTGGTCGAGGTTGTGGGGTTAGTGAGACTGAGAGAAAATATAAAAAAAAAACCGACCTACAACTTTTTTTTTGCAGTTTTCTATACGAATTCTTGGTTCACTATTCAGATTTAGTATGGGAAATTGAAAAGAGTTGTAGATCGGATTTTTCAATATTTTTCATGTAATTTAAAATCTCAAACGCACTTTTTTAACACTCTGTATAAGATTTAACAAAATCAGCTGAAACTATTTAAAATGGGACTTCTCTGGATCTGAACCACTTTCCCCAAGGAACCCATTCGCGAAAAAAAATTTTGGGTTTCCCATAATGATCAGGTTACCGACTTGTTAGAAAAGCCCAAATTTTTTTCGCGAATTGATTATGTGTTCCTTGGGGAAAGTTGTTCAGTTTCATGATTAGAAGCCCAGTTTAAATAGTTTCAGCTAATTTTGTTAGACCTTGTATTGTATATGTCGGCATGTTTAGCAATAAGTATAAGCACCTATATGAATACCTGAAAACGCAAGTGACACTGCCTGGCAGGTCGCTTCAGTAGAACATCTGTGGACCTCGGAGCGTGTGAACGCGTCCAGGGCCCGAGGGACTGCTCCTTAGCGATGAGCGTTTTAAAACGTAAATAGTTTCTGTAACTATGTATTGGTGTAATAACCGAAATACGGTATTCGGTATTACGAAAACTATGTACGTATTTCCTGAAACTATTTATTGGGAGCAACTGAGAAGCATGTTTCAAATCTCAAGTTATTGCAAGTCATGGATTATTTGACAGGAGTGTTCCTTTCTCACTTACGAGGTTTGCAAAAGACCGTCCTGCTATCAAGGAATAATTTCTCATGCGGAAGCGTTTCAGAACACGCACGAGCAACGAAAAACACAGGAGTACGTTCCAAGTTTACGTTCTGACAGCAACGGTTCGGTCTGACAACAGGACGGACTATAGCAAATCTCGCAAGTATGAAAGGGACAGCAATATCACACAATACCATGTTTACCACTAGAACGCGATAACACCGATAACCACAGATATCTGGTAACGTGGAAATACCAATACCCTCCATTACCAGTATAGTTGTCTCATGGAACTATTGTTGTCTCGGTCGCCGATACATTAGTTATTAAAATAAATAGTTTCAAAACCCGTTATTGGGTCTGATAACCAGTTACCTTTCGGTATTGGAAAATCGCGTACCGACCCACCTCTACTGCTCCTACGTTTTTCAGTTTATTCGATAGTAGGCTGCGCCCGCGCACGTACCTAGGAAGCCTTAAGTTTTCGTTGAGATTAATTTAATTACCAAATTTAGTTTTCTTGCCTACATTGTATTTCCAAATAATGATGTTGGATCCTCGAATAGTAGTTATTTCGTTTTATCGGCCTTCCTGATCCGACATATACATATAATATTACTGTAAAAGCCCGTATATTGGTAACTTTTAGGTTTTACGGCGCGTGTGCACCGGGCGATAAAATAAGAGCCAACAGCCAAGCCACGCCCACCTGTCGGTCCTCTTAAAAACTATAGGATGTACGCGAGTGCACTGGTACGATAAAATAAGAGCCGAAATAATCATTCCACTACTTGAGCCATATAGTAAGCGTCGTCGTCGCGTAATTGTTTGTGAATAGTGTTGTGCGCAGTACTATAGAAAATGAGCCCGGCCAATTATTGGCGTTATTGTTAAAAATAAGTACAGCGTAAAGTAAAAGCATAGGTAGGTAACCAAGAGTTTTAATACATCTAAAATGGCGGTTACTTCATAAAACCTACCATATTCAAAATACCATATCATAATATGAAGTTGCATATTCTAAAAGTGTATGTAAATTTCTGTAGGTACAACAAATAAAAACGAACGTTGTATTTTTATTAAAAACGCATTACATTAATTAAAGCACTT
The DNA here is from genome assembly GCA_958295455.1 of Coleophora deauratella. Taxonomy (NCBI): domain Eukaryota; kingdom Metazoa; phylum Arthropoda; class Insecta; order Lepidoptera; family Coleophoridae; genus Coleophora; species Coleophora deauratella. The sequence continues at coordinate 5,066,102 of OY282406.1, forward strand.
GGGTGGTTATAGTTATCAACCTAAATATGTAAATATTATTGAAAATCAAAGTATTTTTTATCTACGTAGATGCTTTACTTACACATTTTCTTAAATCATATTTTTTCCAATTAATACAAAATATCATAATATATCTACACATATGCCTATGCATTTGAATATTCTATAAATGTATATTGATTTCTGTAGGTACCTTTAAAACATTATCATATTAATATACCATGTAAATCGATAACTAAACTATACATATGTCGATAAATGATGCACAACACTTCGTTTCGTCCGGTAAGAATGTTAGTGTCGGATGAGTGCAGCAGCGTTCATAGAAAATGTACAGCGACTAGTAAGAGCCGACAAAATAAGATCCGTTCTATAAGTTATAAGTCCGGTAAGAATGCTAGTGTCGGATGAGTGCACTCGCGCTCATACAAAATGTACAGCGACTGGATCGGACTGTGACGTCATCATCTGTCGGTTCTTACCGTGTAGTCTCAGTGCACTCGCAGCGTTACCAGTAAATCTCTTTGGATTTACCAACATTTTAGGTTAGGTTAGGTTGGACTTTTATCAATTAACAAGAGTTGGCAAATCTTAGAATTTACCGAAGTTAGGCTTTTACAGTAACATATATAGGAAACTGCCATATCATGAAATGACAAGCAATATCGTCGAGGAGCTCCGACAAAAGATGCAGCAACTCCTGATGCAGTAACTCCAGTAATCTAACGTAACATAGAGTTTTGTTTCGGAGTTTCTCAATATAAGGGCCCAGACATTTTATTATCAGGCCAATTTTTGCGATCTCGCCACGACATGTATAATTTTATTTGCGTGTGTGTGTATTATTTTGGTGTATATCTCTTAGTAAATATTATTCTATTTTTTAAACATGAAACTTACTGAGGGATGACAATTTTAAGCAGTAGCCCAATACGTATAAACATTTTTAACGTCTTAGAATGTTGCCATATTAAAGTTTAATAAAAAATCGTGTTCAGCTTTCGTTGGCCAGACTCTACCCACTTTGTCTTACATGTGCGTTATGTAAGATATCTTTGAAGAATCGAGCAGTAGCAGAACGTTTGATCAAAACAAAAAGAAAGTTGTAAGCTTTCAAACAAAGGAAACTATCGTTAAACGTTTCCGAAAGAAAGAAAAAGGAAACGATTTATCTTTTATTAAGCCCTGATATCTTTCAGGGTCACCTGCGACTTTTTCGATATCCACAGTTTTGTACTATTCCATAGCATGGCGGCCTTCATTAGGTAAATCACTGGACGGACCTTAATGATTCAAATTTCTACTTCGCAAACTGGCCAGCAATTTGTTCAATGATTTTACCGCCACAATGTCACGCGATCTCTGCAATTTTCTACGTGGAACACGAGACTCGTACGTGTGTTGTACTGAACAGGCCATGCCTTTACACAAGGCCGGATTACGACCTTCACAGCACTCACCTTATCAAAACAAACTGCACACTTTTGACAGTCAATCACGTAACTGTACGATACAACTACAGGGCAAGACACTACGGGCAGCTAACAATCACGGACAAACACGTGTGCACAGGGTGTTCTTTGCTTTGGAGCTAATTTGATACGTAATGTCTACACTGAGGGTGGATTTACACGTCGGGAGGCATGTTTTTAGTGAGGAGGAGGGTCGCGGTCGCAGGTCGTGAGTCGCGGCGTGCGGGCGGACGGCGACCGGCGTCCCACCGCGCCGCCTCACTTTGACTGAAATAAACGCTTCAAAGCTTTGTGCGCAAGCGTACTTGATATCTACAGGACCGGCCGAAATTCACCCTCGACCACACCGCACATATAGACTTAATAAACCTTGAAACTGGCCTTCGAAATGGACTCTATATCCCTGTTTGAAGGTTCAAATAATGTTGTATGTCGGTTTGACGTGTTGCCTTTTAATATATTGTGAATGCGCGTGCCGCACTGCACACCGCTTATATTCACAATAGACAATACGTACTGTAATTGCTCCGGTGACTGCGCTCTGAAACTGACAAACACTGTACCTACTGAAAGTAACGTCTATCTAGCAACTCGAGCAGCGCAACTCGCATAGGTCATTTCTATTAGGCTAATAATTGCGTTAGCGGTACAGTCACGCTAGCAACGGCTTTGTCGGGATTTGCATGCATAATTAACAAGCCTTAAAGCTTTTCCGTTTGAGGTTTTACCTTTGTTAAATAATGTTTACAGATGTAAACCTTCGTACAACGTAATCACTTACATAGAAGCCCGTGGGTAGGTTAGGTAATGATGTGCAAAAGTCCCATACAGGTTTTCGAACAACGTTCGACCGCAAAACGACTCCCCTGAAAACTCTATACTTTTTTAAATCTGCTCGAATGAACTTCAGCCCGGTGAACGTTTGACCGAATGAACGTTTATTAACAATTACGGTTTGATGTGTTTTGCTTTATTTTCCTAATACATACATATCTGTAGAGCATTTTCAGTAAAACTCGTCGAAAAGCGGTAATTTATGATACGAAATTCAAACTTTCAAGAAAAGAGCGTACTCCCATATCAAAGGCCAGCAACGCACTTGTGACTCCTCTGGTGTTGCGGGTGTCTATGGGCGGCGGTAATCGCTTACCATCAGATGATCCGTCTGCTCGTTTGCCACCTCTGCCATAAAAAAATAATTACATATCAATTTAACGCCAACAAGCTTTAAAAATTAAATATTTACGTCGTGTTAAATCTTTTTTATTTTACACACACAACTTTAATTTATCTGTTTTTATTTTACTTATTTTGTCACAATGAAAAAGATGTTGTATGCTGTATGAAACGTGCGAGTGAAAAGTAATTACAAACAAGCCTTGTCATTTCATTTTTAATAAATAACTAAACCCTTGTGCCACAGTGTAGTGAATAAAATAAAAATTATTAACACCGACTGCAAAAGAAGTTATATTAATTAGCAATTTTATATAGGTACGTATATTTGCTATAAGAGAACAAGATGACAGTACCACATTTATTCCGTTTGTTGTTTATTGCGAGATTTCTTTACAAAATGAGAATACTACGACTTACGCGCAAACAACATTATTGTATCTATAGTCACCTTCGAGGCTCAGTGAGTAGTCCATTCGCTTCACATCAGGAGGTCGCGGGTTCGATTCCCAGCAGAGTCCAACTTTGCGGGGCTTGATTTGGTTGAGGTAGGGCATTTTCTAACCCCACCTGGCTAGCTACCGCAATATTATTTAATACAGAACGTCGCGGAATTTACTACCGCTCGAGGTTTTTAATTTATTTTTATTAAACTACAGAAGATACATAGACTTCCTTTTGTTTGCGAGCATTACACCATAGGGTGGTATTTTAGCGAACATTGCAAGCATTGAAAATATCTTCGTGAAGTTTAAATGGTAAAAGTACTAAAAGTTGTAATGCTCGCAAACAAAAGGAAGTCTATGCATCTTCTGTAGATTAATAAAAATAAATTAAAAACCTCGAGCGTTAGTGAGCTCTTTGATGTTCCACCTAGCCAAACAAGTAATCGATTAAAATTTAAATCATGTCAAAAAAAAGTTACCGTCCTTTAAAGATAATTTTAAGTTTTTTCTCTAATAAAACAGTAGATTAGAGACCACGTGTCTGTACATTAAAAAAAAGTTAGGAGGTGATATAAGAAGAGTACTATAAGAGCACAAATAAACAAACAGCTGCCTGTTCTGTTCATGCTATTCTCAAAAACTACTGAATGGACATTCATGCGGTTTTCTTAGGTAGATTCAGCTTAATTTGGAGCAACATAAAGCTTTGTTTCATCGAAATGGGACGTTGTACAAGAGTGATCGTCATTTAAATATAATTTAAATGCGCTGCTCGCTTGCTAAAAATACGATACATAGCAAATTGGGATGTAAGCTATACAATGTGTTAAAAAAAATGTGTTTGAGATTTTAAGGGGTTACTCAGAATCAAGTATAGAATACAGGAAAAATACTGAAAAAATCCGATACTACAACTTTTTTCAGTTTCCATACAAATTCTTGATTCACTATTCAGATTTAGTACCTGAAAAAAAATTTAAGACTTTTTAACTTTATTATATTTATATTTATACTTGACAATAAGGTTTATATGTAGGTATTTTGCAAAGCGCTTTCTGTCATGTCCGAAAGTATGGCTAGGGACAGAACCTTTTTCCTTTTCCTTTTTCTTTTTCTTTTTCTTTTTCCTTTTTTTATTTTTACTTTTATATTTTTCTTTCTTTCTTTTTTCTTTTTCTTTCATTCGTTTTATTGTTTACTTAATTTTGATATTTTCTTATTTCTAAAGAATAATTTAGCAAAACATATGAACTATTGTAAAAACCCCAACACTAACGCGTACAAAGTCGCGGGCACCAGCTAGTACTATCATATTTATAGCAGACAGCAACATATAAAACCTTTCAGTTCAGATGGAGATCAGAATACTCTATTGCAAGGGTAATAAAATCTACGTGCCTATAGGCCTCTTTGGTGTCTGGCTAAACGAGTTAATAGTACGCTAAAACTAATTTGGAGTTGAACCTCCGTAGGGTTTGTATTTTCGGTGCTGAACCGACTATTCTGGTCCGTTGTTTGCATACAGCGATAGGGGTTAAAGCTCTTGAACTGCACTCCATTAATAGCTAGATATAGCGGAGAAGTAGATCTCTACGGCAGCGAATCAAAACTTTTTCGCTGAAGGCTGATGAGGCCTCGTTAAAAACAAAAAGAAATGCAAAGGATTTTTTTTTCAAGTAGGTAGCAGTATTACACTTTATATAGATATTTTTTGTCTACCCAATATGAGATTTGTGCCAGTGAAAGCACGTTACCGATTCGAAATCGGCGGGTAGCCGATTCGAAAAGTGTTGGCGGAGTGCGAATAAACGACGTTTCTTCAAATCCTGGCCAGTGCACCAATGAGTTTTTCGAAACTTACGTGAGTTCTCATACTGACTGCTTTAACGGTGAAGGAAAACATCGTAAGGAAATCTGCACATCTAATTTTTAGATGTGTATGAATGATGATCGCGTTGCACACGTCCGTAGGTGTAAATCTAATACGTGACTGCGGGTGATGCTGACTGACTGACAGAACACTAGACAACCGCCGCCGTCTAAACCTAGTGGATAGGACGGTTAAATGCGTTACAAGATAAGAGAAGAGAGAGAGAGAGAGAAAAACATGTTGAAAAAATTTAATAAATAGAAAGAATTGAAAAGAGAATACACACGGGGGTCAAGACCGGATTGGTGGAGGTTGTGGAGCTAGTGACCAACCCCAGTGTCAGAAGTTTTCAAGTCGCCTATATAAGGCCTTCGACATGGCTTAGCTTCGACTGCCAGCGATCTAGTGATAGCAAGCCGGCACCGACGGCTTAACGTGCCTTGCGAACGGTCGAGATAAATGCCACTACAGTCAAACCCTTCCGGGTAGTGACTGTGTCTGTAATCAGTTAACCTGCGTGATCATTTACCATTATTTAAATAAACCCGCATTTACCATTATTTAAATAAACGGCAAAAAAAAACCAATTCGAATATTTATTTGTATGGAGAGATCAAGTTTTAGATATATGGACCTTCACCTTTACATGTATTTATGGTCGTTGATCTGATTTGGTACATACTATATTCTCAATGGTTTCTATCACAAAGTACATTTTGTGTTTCTATTATCATAAATATTTTCTTTCAGTTTTACATGGAAAACTAATAATTACCTACTGCATCTCTCGTTGATGTCTTTTAAACGGCCATAGTATTATTGAGTCTTATTATACCAGATGTAAAAATTCTGGAAACTATATGTTTACACCCTCTATATATTTATTATTTAGACCAAAAGGCCACTGTACAATTCATATTCTTAAAGATCTTTCATATAATAAGATAAATTGGATAATCCTTATCGCTGATGGAATGGATGGCTGACTGAGTGGTGTAGTTATACAGTAACGCTCCTGGCCTCTACCCCTACGCCGATAGTCGTGGGTTCGATTACCAATTACCACTCAGGGCAAATATGTGTGGGAGCAGTTTTGTTTGCTCTGTATCTTGGTATTTAATTATAGGTATGTTGTATGTATTTAAAATTGAAAAGTATGTATGTATTATGTAAGGTGATATTTAAATATCTGCCAGGGCTAAACTGGGGTTTCTTCTCATGAATGTGAACAATTTTCCCCAAGAAACACATAGTCGATTCGCAAAAATAATTTTGGACTCTTCATACAAATCAACCAGCTGAACCGCTAAAGTATCTGCTTTCGAAAGCCAAAGTGGAATCATATTGTAGTAGCCAGATTACCGTGCAGTGTATTAGTTTATTAAAAAACTAGTGTGAATGCACTTATACGATTGATGGTGGTAGGTTCCCTTTTCATGTAATACGTATGCATTATATAGATGATACATATATACAGGGTGTAACAGAAATGTGTGACAATACTTCAAGGTTGGCTTTTACTCATCAAACTGAACAACTTTTGTTCTACAACTTTGTTGAAATCGCAACATTTTTTTTGGACTTTTCATACAAATCGATCAGCTGGCGAACAAAGTTTGTATGAAAAGTCCAAAAATTTTTTTGCGATTTCAACAAAGTTGTAGAACAAAAGTTGTTCAGTTTGATGGGTAAAAGCCAACCTTGAAGTATTGTCACACACTTCTGTTACACCCTGTATAAAGGTAAGTACTTACTACCTATATCTTATGCACAGATATCCAAGTGGCACTAACTTGTTTTCACATCATTCATACTTATTACCTACCTAATGTAGATATTTCCTGTAGTTCTGTATGGTTCTGCTATAAACATCCGCTAAGCTTTGCGATTGCGGAATTCCAATCACAAATTACTGTTTAAATTCAGTGTGTTTATTTAGTCGACAATTTGCAACCTTTCAATTTTTACTTACTTTATACAAAAATTAGTCAAAAATATGGCGCGTGGGCCATCTTAAAACTACCAAACTTAAAATTGCTATACATATAACAAAAAAAAATTATCGAAATAAAAAAAAACACGCATAGTTTTGAAATCTACAAATAATCTGTAACAGAAAACAAATCAATAAAGTTTTCAAAACAGTAATCAGTTTTCAATCCTTATTTGTCTTATTATGGCATGTAAAAACTATCTTCAATAAACTTTTACAAAAAGTAACTAAACTGGCCTATAAAATAAGAATAAAAAATAACATAGAATTATGTTTTAATAATAATGACATCTATTCTTATTTCAGCAACTACGCGCATCATTATTTCGGGCCTTATTTGGTACCTAACCATTGGGTGGGCTTTCATAGGGGACCTACCCTACAACAGCAAAAGTATTCCATAAACAGCAAATATGAAATAAAATATTGTAACTTAACTGGAATCTAATGTATTGAAGTCCAAATAAAAAGTCCAATAATTAAAATAAAACAAATTGCGTTAATTTTATCAAAATTTCCAAAAAAATGCGCGTGTGATTTAAGAATACGAGCTCTCGTTTGAAGCGTTACTGACAAGTGATAGCTGTTGACAAAATAGCGGCGCGTTAGTGATCGGATACAATTGCCTTGTGAGTTGTGGTGTATAAGAGTAAACACGTATTTCCGCGAAGTTCTAAATTATTTTAAAAATGAAAAGTTATGGTTTTTTAATGTGGGCTATCTTGGGAGCCGGGCCATCTTTAGTTACTGTACCTTACTACTAACCAATACTTCCAGATACAAACTAGTATATTAGTCTGAAACGAATAACTAAATAAGTAAGTAGGTACTTACTCTAAAAAAAAACCTTTTTAGGGCTGAATCCTCGCCTGTAGAAACAATAAGATACCTACACAGGCTACACGATTAGTTTACTAATACTAGTACGAATACTACCAGATACAACCTAGTAAATTACTCTGAAACTAATACTGAATAAGTAAGCATTTACTCTAATAAAAAAAAACTTGAAGCGTCATGCTTGCGTCATGCATGTGCATGTAATACAACAGAAGTTGTATAAATTATATCACTCTGTGTATTAATGTCATTCATATAAACTATACAGTAATTTCAATTTCAATCTGCAACCTTCGATAGCTCAGTTGGTAGAGCGGTGGACTGTAGAGAGAACGCAAAATTGTTATCCATAGGTCGCTGGTTCAAATCCGGCTCGAAGGAATCTTTTTGACAATTTCAACAGTTTTTTATTGTTTACATCAGTGTTTTTCAACCTGTGGGTCGCGACCCCCAGGTGGGTCGCGAAACCTTTCTCAGGGGGTCGCGCGTAAAAGAAAAAGGCAAGTATCCTACACTGCAATACAAAAATACGAAGGTTGGACCTGTTTATTTGTAAAAATTTGGTTCTATTTTGGATACTTTAAAATTAAATAATTTTCCAACTAATGAAAATTGTAAACGTAGTCTTTCAAATCACTGACATTTTGTATATTTGGCCCTAGGGGGTCGCAAGAATTTTTGAACTTGTAAAGGGGTCGGGTATTAAAAAAGGTTGAAAAACACTGGTTTACACATTCAGTTTGATAACGTGACACTTAATTTTGAATACTTTTACAACAAAACCTTGACCGCGTCTTCGTCGCAGCGTAGTATAAAAATTAACTCAAAAAATATCGCTGCGGACAGGATTCGAACCTGTGCGGGTAGAACCCAATGGATTTCAAGTCCATCTCCTTAACCACTCGGACACCGCAGCTGATAAAATTGTTGATGAAATAGCTTAATGAGTTCTATTGTGTATCTGTTGTGCATTGAAATAAAATACAACTAATCCAAACTAGTATGATTGTAAAGCTTTATAAATTGTTGGCCAAAAAATCGTTCGTTCCTTATTTTGTTCAGTCTACAAAAGATTCAAGACGGAATATTTAGGCAGCGCCATCTATTATTTTTCTCAATACTAGATAATACGTTTGTGTAATAAAACCACATCTGTCTGCTGCTCAAGTATGTGTATGAATCTTTATTTTGGTTTAGCTACTCCTCACTAGATGGCAGTGTCCGTTTAAATAAGCTACTGGACAAAAGATGTCGCAATATTTTTTGTTGGCTTTAATGTGATGCCACATCGGTGGATGTAATGTGGACATGCCATAATATTTTACGCCCATTTTGAAGTTTGTAACCGAAGCGAATTATTATTATTATTATTTTATGACTCCAGCTGAAGAGCCACCGTCTTGTTGGATAGTAATTAAATAATTGACTAATTATCTTATTAGGTAATCTCATGAAAATTTAATGGGGAAGAAAACTGACAAAGCTCGCCGATAGAGGCGCTGATATCGCTTGACTCATACTAACTGCCAAAACGTATAGAAAAAAATGATTACGTGAACTAAACATAAGATTATTTAAAAAATGCCGCGTTGTGTGGCGATTGGTTGCAATAATAATTTAAATCATTAATTTCTTAAAGATTCTCGGATAAAGAAGACGTGGGAAAAGTAACGTTTTCAATTATGTACTTTTCAACTTCAAGAACAGTCCAAGTCGCATACATTATCCATTAAACAATTTTACAGAAAAAAAACTAATTTATTAACACCTCGATAATAAAAAACACGGAACTAATTGAAAGTTGTTATGAGTCAAGCGTCCGTAGCGCCATCTGCAAATAGCTTTGCGTTTTCTTCCCCATAAACTTTTTCTATGGCATCAAATTCGCAAAAATATTTTTGAACTATTCATACAAACTGATCGTAAAATCAGCCAAGTTTGTACGAAGAGTCATATTTTTTCAGAATTCCGTATGGGTTCCCCAGTAGTGGGGAAGTTGTCAGGATTGGTCTTTCTTTTTACATAGTGCAATTTTTTTTGTTCGTTTGTCTAAATTATTATTAATTAATTAAGGAATTACCTATATTGTCCAAAAACAATATACTTAATGAATTTTAGAGGAATTTTTTTTATTGTGGATTTTTTTTTTCTCTTTTTTTTGCCATGGTAGGTATAAATTGATAATTGGCCGTAGTTATGCTATAACGATGTAACTGACATAAAGTAAGTTAGGGGATAATATACTTTATGTCAGTGACATAAAGTACATTATCTTATCAGTGACACAAAGCACATTATCCCTAATTTACTTTAAGTCAGTTGGATCGTTATGGCATAAACTACGGCCTGGCACTCTGCCCTAAGAAAGAAGGCCGCAACTATACGGAACCTCCATATACTTTGCGGCCTTCTTTACTATGTTTTACAGCGCGTCTGTTGTGTTATACAGCGCGTATATGTTGTGTTATACAGCGCGTTCCTATGTTATACAGCGATTGATACAGCGCGTGCAGAATGCATGCTGTAGATTTTGCTTTAATGTTCCTCCGCGTAAGATGGAATCACGGAGACAATTGCATCTTGCCTCATTGATGTTCGATGTATACAATTTTAAAAGTCCGGATTATCTCTTTGCTAAATTAAAATTTCCCAAATTTACTCAATTTTTTGAACGTGATCCCAGATCTATCCGTCCACTGCTTGTTGTACACCAACACAGAACAACGGCTTTCACTGGAAGTTTCCGCTACCACGCAACCAAGTGCTGGAACAATATACCACCCCCAATCAGGCAACTAAAATGTAAATTGACTTTTAAAACTAAATTAAAAGCAATATTGCTTGAAAAGCAGATGCTGGGAATTCCAGCAAGGTTTGCGTAGGTAGTGGCAACACTAGGCACAATTACACACAGTTACTCACTTATATTTACACAAAACATTTTACAACACTTTTTATATATTATTTTATACTTATTTATACATATCGCAACTTATATACACTACAGTGGTTTGTTGGCAGCTATTTCCACGCTTCCTCCTTAAAGGTTGTAGCAGAAAACCAGCGATTTGCTTAGGTCGTTCCTGAGCAAATTTTCTGCTGAGATAGGCCATAGCCTATCTGCACCGCTGCAGCACACGCTCCTTTGTTAGTTTTTTAGTTTAGTTATGCATGCAATCATCTTATTTTTCTTTGTTGTTCAGTTTTTATTTTTATTTTGTTATTTTTTTTGTGTGTGTGTGTGTGTGTGTGTGTGTGTGTGTGTGTGTGTGTGTGTGTGTCTGCAGTTGTACAAATAAAGCTTTCTATCTATCTATCTATCTTATGAGGGCAGTACTGCCGCCGACTAGTCGGCAATTTTAGGGCAGACTAGATCAACAAATGTGTAAGTCTGTATGGACTAGGTAGGTAGTCGAAAGAATCAGTATAGAATACCGATTACAGCCTCGTGGAAGGGTGGGTAGGTTATTTTTCGCCATCACGTCTTAAGAGCCCATTTTGAGGGATTTTTCAAATCCAGTATTAAAAACCAACAGTCCAGCTTCCCTAGGAAGTTATCTCCATAAAGTTACCAAGGTAAACCCTAAAGTACTTACGTTGGGTGGGGACAGGACAGTTGTCTCTTTGTCCTCGATACCTACATTCTGGAGCGGACTCTCCTTGATCCCTAAAGTGTACTTTTTACCGACTTCAAAAAAAGGAGGAGGTTCTCAATTCGTCTATAAATTTTATCGAAATCGATTCAGCGGTTTTTGAGAAAATCAACAAAAACATAGCAAAATTGGAGTTGTTGCGATTGAAGTCGGTTGTTTTAACCGACTTGAAAAAAAAAGGAGGATGTATTTTATTTTCACCGATTACTCAAAGACGCCTAAACCGATTTGGAAAATTCTTTTTTTGTTTAAAAGGGTTATAGGTGGTCCCATATAAATTTTATCGAAATCGATTAAGCGGTTTTTGAGAAAATCAACAAAAACATATCAAAATTGGAGTTGTTGCGATTGAAGTCGGTTGTTTTTAACGTATTCAGTTTATTAACGTATTCAGCGTGGTCAATTATTGTTTTTGTTGTATAACAATATAACCACAGAGTAGTATAACTGTACTAGTTCAGTAAGTACCTAGTTAGTCCGTATTCTACGTTTAGGCTCATCTCGAATCTGGACAGAGTAATGTTGCTAGTTAGTACTTAGAACGCTGGTATACCTTAAGCGGATCCAATTGCCAGCAGACAGGTAAGATTGTTATAATCTGATGATTAGTACAATGAGATAGGTTACTCAAGTTTCACATTAATTAATTACAATAAGCTGCATGCAGCTTTTATAGCATGTTTACAAGCTGCACACCGGGTCACTAAGTCAGCCAACGGCGGGTCGCAGTCGCAGGCGCAGCTATCTTACTTACGAGTACTCACAGCGCAGGTCCTACAAGGAAACTTGCAGAAATCGGTCAGCTGTCACTGCTTATTAATAATAAACCAGTTCTGTTAGTAAGGATGCCAATAGCTGGTTATTTATTACTAAATAACACTCTTCTTCACATCGTGTGATACAACTGTACTACACGATCATTACAGTACTATCCCCAAGAGATGGCGGTTGCCTGGTGTTGCGCTTAGCGATGGCTTAGTGTCACCCTCGATCACGTGTAAGGCATTTAGATTTACACCTAAACACATGTGCAACGCGACCTGCATACACATCTAGTAATCAGATGTTCAGGTTTTCTCACGATGCTTTTCTTCACCTAGTTGTTGATAAACTCATTGGTGCGTTGGCGAGGATTTGAGCCCGGACCGGACTAAATAATACTTACATTTTTAATCACAATTTTTTTGTGATGTAACTAAAAATTTTTGGTTTTCGGACTTTTCCCTTTACTTGTGCTATAAGCATTAATTGTTGCCAAATTTCATGATTCTAGGTATGCGGGAAGTACCCTATAAGTTTTGATTCCCATGCAAGTGTGAAAAATTTGCGGCATAAACGGCTGTATCTTTTGATTGCGTCAGCATAGAAGTTTGATTTTTTCACAGCTTCAAAGGATTTCAGGCCTGAGAATTTGATATAGAGTTCAAGTCATGTGTGATTATGAATTTATACGGATGATTTTTTTCTATGCCTGTATGCTCCTATTCACCAAGCTTGTAAACAGTAGTTAAAGACATAATACATAATTGTACATAATATGACATGCCCAGGCTTAGCGAGACCAAAAAAATAATGAGTGAAAGTGATATAGGTACTCAGAGATATAGTAGTGAGTTAGGTCAGACTGTTTGTTATGATTTTTTTCCATTTAAGACTTTTCCATTCCCGGGCTATATGAAGAAACGCATCACTAGCAGTGGTGCTGTGAAAACATGTCTGGTTGTGAACAAAAAGAAACAAATTAGCCAAAAGTTGGTTAGCTAGCATTACAATTCTAGTATCATAGTATCTTGATTTATCACGGAATATAATACGTTTTAATGCATCCATTCATATTTAAATAAATAACAACTTTTTCTACTAGTCAACCCTACATATGTATCTAGAAAACCGTCTAAATATAGTCGCGTGCGCAGAAGACGCGCCCACGACGAGCAGTGCGCGGGCGCACACAGTCAGGTGCACTTTCATAGCGGATCGATAGCATCTTGCTTTGCCTCCAACCAGTCTGGCTAGTGGTCTGCCCTTTATAAATAAATATCCAATATAATAGGTGTAAATAGAGTGGAAATGTACAATGGAAATGATGTACCTGTTTTATATAAACAATAACAGTAATGTAATAATAATACAGAATGATTTGTATTTTGTACATTACTTGTAAACTTCTAAACGGGTGATTCTACTCATGAAATATAAATATATAATAAAACAACTTTTATTCTACAACTTCATTTGAAATCTCAAAAAAAATGGACTTTTCATACAAGTCGATGAGCTTATGAGCTTAATTTCACGAGTAGCAGGGTCATCCTTTATAAACGTATATATGTATATAATTTTGTATCGGATAGCATTTCTTTCTATATTGGAGACTGGAAATTAACTTTAACTTTAGTCAATAACTTAACTAATTTAGTAACTATTATCTATTAAGAAATGTTAAAATGTAGCTACTTCATAATTTGCAAAATTATAAATTCTAAATGATTGATTACACTAAAGCGTGCCCAGTGCCCACATCTTGTTGTCGTACAGCAAGGCTACAGACAGGTAAGTACCTAGGAACTATAAATGAAAGAGAAGGCGTATAGAATCGATTTTGCAGCTATCAGACACGACAATCTAATTGGAATCGAGTCCAGTTGGTTCAATACTTACCTTCCTAATCTACAAAAAGTCGATTTTCAATTTCAAGCGCCGTCCCAACGATGTTATTCTTATATGAAACTAAGGCACACAGAAGGACATTTTGAAGGTAATAAAACAGATAAAGGAGAGTTTGTATGTGTCTATTATACTATCATCTCGTAGTAATAAAATTTTAAGTCATAAAGCCGACTCCATTTAGGAGAGCCATTGACTAAATCATACGGTTTAAACGGATCCTTGGGAAAGTCGTAAAATTTAGTTTAAAGGTTTCTACGATAAAGAATTCATATGTCAGGGATGGGTCCCGTACGTAGTATATGTATATATTGAAGGCAATTAAAGGTAGATATTATGTCAAGCAGATGCCTATGACTAAGGAACTAAAATCACCAACATAGTTCATAGGACTTATTTGAAATATCATGTATACCTCGCCGAACTGGCAACCGATGAGGGTGAGAAGGTTCTGAGTGACGACCGCCGGCCATCTATCAAAAAAATCTATCTTTTTAAGCCAGAATACACGCGAATGGAAAATATTGAATAAGGATCAAATAATATACCATCTATCAATCCATCTATGATCTGAGCGACCAATATCAATATATCATAAAAAGTACAAAAAATAACTTAAAAAATAAAAGAAAAAATAAAACAATAAAAAAGAAAATAAGTTTAAGTTAGTTAGTTTAGTTTAGTTTTAGTTAGTTTTTAAGTTTTACCAGAGACAAGATATATCGAGAATGCTTACGTCCATTAGTTTTACGAAACAGAAACCTTTATCTAAGTTATCATAACCATTTACATAAACAAATAATAAAGTACATGACTATTTCATCAACTTAAAAGTGGAAGATAGTCTTTCAAATATTTGTAGTGATAGGGTGCGATAGGGTAAGTATGCCGGCGCCACGCACAACGTTATCTTGGTTGCAACGCCTGCGCCTGCGCATCAATATTTGCAGAGGTTGGTGCGATAAGTTGCACGTTTTATGAGGATGCCTGCTCTGTTAATTGACAGTTTTTAACATGTGGGTGTATCCAAATTCTTCTTTTAGTATAAATGTATAGTTTAATTAATTCACATCGGTGGTCGCCCTCACTTTGATTGGTGGAAGTCCATTTACTTAGCACGGACACCTGAACAACATTACTCTCTATTTTGGCACTCTAGTAAAATAATGTTGATTCAAAATATGTATAATAATTTAAATGTCATTTTTACACGAATTTCCCATATTCTTGGAGATTCTTTTTGCTCATACAACAGCCCGCTTTTGAAATTAAAATACTAATGGTAGACACGGGCAAGGTGTGATTGTAGATAAATAAAATAGTCAATTATTGCAAACAAAAGCACGAATCTTTTAAAATACTGCGGTTTTGAAAAAAAATATTTTTAAAATTTCGATCTTTGTCTCCTAATGACAGTTTGGTAGTTGGACAGTTATTCAGTTTTGGCATTTCACCCAAGGACGCAATTAAGCGGCAGGCAGAAGGCAGAGAGAGCAAAATTACTGTAATTTGGATATGAAGTATACCTGTTATAGTAGCCAGTGCCGTCATTTGCAGGGCCACGCTACGCTCGAGGCAAACGGAATTTATTTTAAAATACTCAAGTATTTTAAAATTCCATCTGTTACAAAATGAGGCGAACTTTTAAGTCCATTGAAAATATGAATATTGAACTGGAATAAGCTACTACTGAATTGTCATCAGTTGAATTCCTGAAATAATACGTCCATGAAATGCCATAACGAAATATTTCATCGTTTCTGTTTACAAGACTGCTTCCGTCTGTCGTCTGTTTATCGGTGGGCGCGTGCGCAGACCGGCTCACGTATGCAATCTTCCATGAAGCGGCATTGTTCTTAGGATGATTGTCGTAGCTATTGCTGCACTCGCTACTTTCAGGATGATGACGTCACTAGAATCATGTGCGTTGAGCTCTTCGTAAAATGAAATTGTCTAGGACTTGCAAGGGAGAAAGATACATTATAGGTTAGTGTGATCATTTGACTTACAGAGAAGTTTACTAAAGTTTGCGTTGATGTTTTTTTCCTAAGAGTGAGTAAATCATCATTATACATTATATTGATCATATAAAATTAACTTTCTCAGTAAAATTATCATTATTTTATAAAATAAAAAATTGAAACAATCTCCTGATATATTTCCAAAAATGTTGCTTAATATAAGTGGCCTTTCACTCGTCGAATGTTTTTCGTATTTCCCCAATTTCGAACATAATACAAGTAGAATGAAGAGAGATGAATTTTTTTTTGATACTATTTGAAGGCGTTGATATCTTTCGTTTGAGCCTTTAGTTTGGTATCACACTGTGGTTATAATTTTTCCAAACACTAGGATTATACGTCTCTTTCTATTTTAGATGAGTATTGACATATTTGGTGTCAGCATTTATACAAATACAAGCTATTGACTGTTTAACGAATAAATAAACCCTTATTTTTTAATTTACTGTAATGTAAGTAAACTTAGCATTTGTGGTTGAAATCGTATCACATTAGTTATACATTGATATTAATTTACTACCTATACCGTTTGCTGGTTAGTGTGTTAACCGCACTTGTTTGTGGTTAGTTACAACACGAAGGGAAACAGGTGACACTGACAGGAGGCATAAATTATACTGTGATTTGATTTAATTGATTATATGAATTTAAACGCGAAAATACATGTTTGATGATTTGAACAGGATTAAAATATGTTTCTTTTGATATTATTCAATCAAATCAAAGATAAGGAGGTAGTTGTTAACAGGCAAAGTTAAATTAACGTAAGCCCTAACTACTAAACGTAGCACAAAGTAGATGATAACCCTACTTTCAAAATCTAAAGAGACATTTTTTTTTGTAAAAAGTTACGTTTAAGTTTCAGTGCTCCCTGGTTGAAAAAATCCGTGGACTCTATGCTTTTTATTTTCCTCTTTTCCTTATGCAGTATCAAAGAGTAAGATTATACAGGTTGTAACAAAATTAGTGTAGCACCCGTTAACTGGCGCTTCTACTCATCGTACTAAACAACTTTGCTCAAATCGCAAAAAAAAATTTGGCTCTCCATATAAAAATGGCAAAACAGATAATCAATTTGCATGGAGAGTCCAAATTTTTTTTACGATTTGTGCAAAGTCGTAGAACAAAAGTTGTTCAATACGATGAGTAGAATCCCCAGTTAACGGGTCCTACACAAATTTTGTTACACCCTGTATAATAATCGTTGTAATCTAGAATCGTTGTTGGAAATAGTTTTTCTTATACCTACCCTCCGTCAGTTCCCTAGACATCCCCACGACTAGATCGAATTAATAGAACTGCGAAACAGAGTTTTATTAGTGCTACAAATTGCACTCTATTGCAGTTCGTTGACGAGGGAAACGTAAACGCAGCGATACTGATGTGCATCGGTAAAAGTATCGGAATTCTTCTAAGAAGTGTGCGCGTACGCAACGACGACGCGCTCCATTGAACCAAAGTCATCATATCACTGCTCTTTTCTTGCATCGTTAGAGGAACATTTATAGTCAATTGGGAAAACAAAAATTTAGTTTACTTTCCATTTCCATTCAGTTGTTATATTATTTGGATGAAATCGCTAAAAATATTTGAATTTATGATACAAATCAATCAAATTTTTTGACAAGTTAAAGTCCTAATTAACTTAAGTCTGGAATAAACGTTTATTCTGTTAACTATTCTAATTAACGTTTGAATCTTACTTAAAATATTACTTTCGTCTATTTTCATATTTTGAATTCGTTATAATCTATAACAAAATACCTTTTTTACATAAACCCTTTTAAATATCAGTTTCTTTGTTTTGTGTTTAGAGGAAGTGCTACATTTTGTAACAAAAAATCGAATAAAGTTTAAGAATGAGATTCATCCTTTTTGCGCTGGAATAAGGATAATTATAGTGTGATGATGATGCATTAATTCAATTTGATGAATCATTGCCAAGTGCTAAACAATCGTGTCGGAACTAACGCCGATGTTGTTAAGATAGCGATCTTTTTAAGTGCTTATTAAATCGCTATAAAAACTTAAAGATGGAAATTAATTTAAGCATCTTGTTTATGTTTTTTAGTTTTTGTTGATGAACGTGAACGATATTGTTTTGTAAAAAAAATATAAAAATACGATAAGTAAATTTACTGCTGTAATTACACTGCTAATAATCGTCTTCTAAAAGAAAACGAGTATTTACTTTAGTTGCGATTTCTTTACTCAGGTGTTTGTTTAGTTTTAAATTTTGTTTAATTTCGATAACTTTTGTTGAGTAGAAGCCCTAGTTAACGTTTCTTATATTGTTTGTAATACATTGTGTGGAAAACCAAACTTCCTAAGATAAATAATTCAGATAGCTTTCTATTTACGATACCTCAACATTTATTAATTTTCATAAAAACTTTGAAACCTTTGAAACCCAATTGAAACCCGTAAGATGAGGATTTAAAAACTATCTTTTATATTGCATAACGGAACGTGTTATTATTATTATTTTGTTCCAAATTTTAAGTTTCTAAGTGCACTATCAGTCACAGAAATCTAATTTTAAAAATAGAGTACAATAATAACATTTTTACACTACGGTTAAGACTTCTTTTTATTATTACTCTTATTTAAAATTACTAAAAATAACTATGTAACTACTTATTGATACTGTGATAAGTTTGTTAACCTTTCTTGGCAACACTGTTTAATAAAACCTTTATGTATCCACAGCATGCCCCTGGAATGTCTTTGGACCATTGCCAGACCGCCTGGCGCGGTCTAGAATCTAGGCTCCTAGATTCCAGATCTTAGCTAGGACTTCCTAGGCCCTGTCCGCTTGCGTGACTTGAGACTACAAGCTAGGATTAACATCTTTCATTAAGCATGCACGTATGCATACGTAAGAATAAATGCCAATGGAATTTTAAAATTAAGGAGGTACTTAATACGGAGTTGCTACAAATCTGTAATTCTATTTTATTCGGAAAAAGTTGCATTTCAGTATGTAAAATACAAAGAAGCAAAGAAAATTAATTGATTGTATAATTGAAGAAAGCAACAGACAGACAGAAACACACATTTAATGATTATTCCATATTGTACCAAACAAATTTTAATTTAATATTCATCCAAAAATAAAATTGCCTCAATATAACGTGGCTGACATTTTTATGCATTTCATGTTATGCATTCAAATTTACATTGATGAAAATTATACGGTCTTCAAAACGTTGTACCCGCTGTGTAAAAAATTAAGTTATGAAGCTTTTTAGTTTTATTTTTACAGGTTTATTACTGCTAAGAAACCTTGCAGAAGGATACCTTTCGGTCATTAAAAACTGTAGTTTTGTTACGTGCCCAATGTTGCAGTGAAGTTGTTATATTCTAAATAACCGATCAACGATGGGAAAGGATGGTAATATTTATACCACAATGACCGCAATGGTGCGAGATGATGTCGTTAGATTCGTCCTAATGTTGCAGTGAAGTTGTTATATTCTAAATAACCGATCAACGATGGGAAAGGATGGTAATATTTATACCACAATGACCGCAATGGTGCGAGATGATGTCGTTAGATTCGTCCTAATCTCGTAAATAGCACATAGGAGTGTGTTTTAAGCAGTCGGTAGTAAAATTTAAAGATGTCTGGGCGTTTGTGGGCGCTAATCTCCACAATTCCTGAATCGATTTAAACGAAATTTTGAAGGATACACTATAAAAATCCGATAAAGTAATATGCAAAAATTTACAGTCTGACAATCGATTTGTATGGAGAGCTCAATTTCCAAGTAGTAAAAAAAAGTTGACATTAAAAAATTAACAAATGGTAACATAATCTTAGGCATTTTTTTATGTGATAGGTGGCAAACGCGCAGACGGATAATACGATAACATTTTTAATATTAATAATAATATAAATTAATATTAATATAAAAATATATATTTTGAGTGTAAAATAAATATAAACAGTATAAGGTAAGCAGTGACCCCAAACAAAACGTAAAACACGCGTATAAAATAACACATACAAAAAAAAAAAATTACCCAAAAACTTTTATATTCATAAATGAAGAACTGTATTGACGAGCTACATGAGTTCATTGGTACCACCTGTCACATTACATGACAGAAATAATGTCATGTCACTGGCGATTAAAGAACTTGTATGTTTATGTTATAACTACTACTATATAGAGTGTTAAAAAGTGCGTTTGAGATTTTAAGGGTTACTCAGAATCAAGTCAATCAAGAATACAAAAAAAATATTAAAAAAAAAAAAAATCTTGAAGCTTAAATCAGATTTAGTATGGGAAGCTGAAAAAAGTTGAAGACCAGATTTTTTTTAATGTTTTTCTGTATTCTGTATTTGATTCTGAGTAATCTCTTAGAATCTCAAACGCACTTTTTTAACACCCTGTATAGGTATGTAAGTTCTTTGCTCGCGATACAGTTATGTCAAATCGCGATCTACTTTGACAGGCCAGAATCAAATTTGTCATCATCAAAATCAATCGTCAAATCGTCAGAGTTCAATGAACTTCGAGTATCCACGTGAGATCATTAGCCAAACCAAATACTGATGTTGTAACGAGAATTAATTGTTGAACTTGCTCGCAAAAAGTTCAGCATTCGTCACTGCCGACCCGAGATCAATCATAAAATGAAATGAAGTGCTTTGAAGCGAAGTAAACTCGTAAGATGTTAAGAACACGGCTCGAAACTCAAATGGATTATTTACAATGGCGCAGAAAAACGTAAGTACAGCTAAGTGCCAAGGTAGCTTTAAGGTAAAAAAAATATGGAATCGTAAACAACACAGCCTTACAATAAGTGTACGTTTGTGTGTATATTGTAACCATATCAGCATCAGAATTAACTTGAGAGTCTGTGAACTTCTGTGACGTAACAGGAAATATAGGCACAAAACCTAAACACCAAACGTAATAAAGATGCATCAAACGTAATAGAAATACATACAAGATTCTTAACTTTAATTTTAATGAGGGCCCGTTCCTAAACCTCTTAAAATGTTTTCGCCTTTTACACTCAAGAGCTTTTGTATTATAAAATATGAACTGCCTCGGTTATTTTTTTGAACGAAACCTTAACAATAAGTATCGTACGTTTCAGCGAAACGCCTAAATACTTACAAACAGTCGAAGCTATTGACCCACATAGATCTTAATAGACTTAAGTAATAGCTTCTTCTTTATCAATCTTTTCCGTTCCGTTTTGGTGGCTCACTGACCAGAAGTTCTTCTGCAGGGGCGTTGAGGTCGGAGCATAAGGGATCATGGGTGAAGTTGTAACACCTGAAGTGAGTGGCTCGAGCACCGTGACGGTATCCAGCATCCAAGCTTCTTCTTTATCAATCTTTTCTAAAATAAATGGAACGAAAAATAATAATAATGGTTAGATAGTAGAGAAAACTTAACTTATTATTATATTTTTGTAACCTGCACTGCATATAAACTCTAAAACTGAGTTCTTAACTCATAGTACCCTATGTGAACACCCACCGAAAGTAAATGCAAATATTTTACAGGGCCGAAACTAGGTTGAAGAACATCTAGGATCTATGAATGAGCTTTATGTGTGCATATCATCATCATCATCACAGTTTTATGAGTGCCCAAGTGATAGACAAAGCGCTCTAATCGACCCTGCTTACAACAGCTTATATTTGCTGTTACTACCTTTGATGTTGCGGTGTTGGAATAAAAGTTCTTCTATTCTACTCATCATACTGAACATCTTTTCCCAATACTACTCATAATATTTTTTTAAAATCCTGTAAAGAGTTGGACGATAAGCTGACAATTTGTATGAAATGTCAAAAAAAAAATTTGAGAATTCTGTATCGGTTTTTTGGGGAAAGTTATTGAATATAATGCCTAGAAGACCTCATTAACTCGGGTCTATTTCCACCCTATTTCTATATTTAGTAAAGTGGAGAACTGATTAAATGTAGTGGTTCACTGACATCGGCCCTGTGCACACATGGTTTAATGGCGGAATACAATTAGTGTCTCATTGTCCACCCACGGCCTGCAGGGATCGATCATTGACCTGCTTGAACTACCAAAGATGACTGACTTGAATATCAACATCTGTTACATAGTGCATAAGGCATTCCTTTGCAACTGAAGTATTTGAAAAATACTGCTATATATGCTATTGTTTTTTGGGAGTCTTAATGATTTTATCATAAACATATAAGTCACGTTTCGAAGCTTCTACTGATAGTGGTACAAAAACATCTAACCAAGCACATGTTTTGCAAATGTGTTAATTTCGGAAACGTGTACTCTTTGTTAATGGATCATATAGATTTAGATGTAGCGCAAAATATAGCGACAATGTCTTAATTTTTGATGTTTGCAAATAGAGATGTGAGCACAATAGTCGATCTGCGAGCGATATAGAACCAACAGTACATTGTTAGCAACATATTTGCACAACACTCGCTTCCGTCTGCTTTCTGTAAATGAAATAACACATTTGACCGTTCCAACTGTACGATAAATGATAATACAATCAAAATTATTGTTAAACGCATTTAAGTAGACCTCTTTTCAAGATTTACCTTCTGAAATGTAAGAGGAAAACAGACCGAGGTTACTTAATAGAACTATAATAGTCACGACATTTAAAAATATGTATCCATAGAGCACAAAATATTAGCTATTGCTTTGCTACGCATATGAATATACTCGTTATTTACAACATAAGAGTGTCTTATGTAACAATAGGATATAATGTAGGTAGGTACCGAATTAATAATACATACATACCTAAATAATACTTGCCTGAGGTAATTTGCCAAAAACACCTAACTTGCGTTGTCCGTGCGTCAAAATCAGGCAAGCCATGGGAATTCAATTGTTTGCAAACAGGAAGTTCAAATGATACAAAAAAACTGCAAACCCGAATGACCGATGCCGTTGAACTTTGACAAAATTGTTAAAATGTCACGTGATATTTCCGAAAATTATAAACCTGACGGAAATTGCAGAATTGAAGACAATCTCCCAAATAATCACGATTTTATTAGAAACTTGTGGTTTGCTCCCGTTACCTTTAGCCGAGACAAGCTTATAGGTATACATAGGTATATGATTTAAAAGTAAAAACACAGCACCATTTAAGTACCCTGTATTATTAATACCAGAGGTTTAATGATGAGAAAATACTACGAGTATAATGACTTTGATAGATGTCACTGCCCTCGACCTTTTGCTGACCAACACAGAAGATATGTATATGTGAGATAAATTAAATAGGTACTTGCAGCGTAAATTCAGTGCATCCTTATAATTACTCGGATAACGATCTTCACGGCACATCTGAGTTCAACATGAAAAACGATCCATCGAGCAAGCCATTAATTACTTGATATTTCAAAAGATTAACGTGCCATTCGAGGATGTCCATCATATTTATAAGTTCATAACACATGTGGGGGTCAAAAGCAAAACAACATTTGCGTTGGGGACCCAAAGCGGTAACCTCTAGAAATTTGAGTCGTGCCAAATGTGGCGGCGCTTTTGGACAAAATAAACAAATGCGTGTGGTCAGACCGTTCAGTCACAAAATAGACACAGAAGGTCCGCTCAATACAAATCACTAAAATCATTAGCATATACATGCTTATAGAAATATACGGTCGTTTCGAGCAAGGTCACGATCGCACAGTACGTGATCTTGCCTACAACGACAGTATACGTCTATAAGCATGTATATGCTTAGGATTTTAGTAAGCGTATTGAGCGGACCTTCTGTATCTATGTGTTTTGTGGTTCAGTCCCGAGAAGTCCACTAAGAAGTAGAGCTATTCAGGATGACGACATAGCTACGAAAGATAATGTTACGGATGGATGCCGGGTGAGAGATTTATGTCGATTTATTGCTTGTAGGACGTAGGCAATTAATGTATATGTAGATATGCTACTTAAGTTATGGCTTCTCTTTTTTTGGATTTTTTATGAGAGCTCAGGTTTTTATAGTTTTCAGTCTGTTGGTAGAAAAATATACAGGGTGTAACAAATTGATCATCTGTTTTGCCATTTTTGTATGGAGAGTCCAAATTTTTTTTGTGATTTGAGCGAAGTTGTAGAACAAAAGTTGTTCAGTACGATGAGTAGAATCCCCAGTTAAGGGGTCCTACAATAATTTTGTTACACCCTGTATAAAGAAAATACCCCTTGGTTTGAAACACAGGAGTTCCGTATTAAGTAGTAAAAAATATATATAGGAAAGCTAAGTTACATAACGTAAAGCAATTTGAAATTAAGTACATCTATAAAGCACCGCAACTTTTTCTTTGAATGAGCTTTATCATAGGAAACGACTCGATTTTGTCGTTAAATATATTTAAGAAAATGATTTAATTAGATATTAACTGATGTCACAGGGATAACATTATTTTTAATCAGAATGTAATTACATTTAAAGACGCTGTTAAGATTTAGCACGATTGATTTAATATTGGTAGACTGTACTAGCACTCGTTAACGACGGCAGTCGTTAAACCATGATGAAGGCCTTTGAGGTGGCTGTAGGGTGTCTCGAAAACTTCTGTCACTGGAGTTATTAGTTAATAGCCTTTTACCTTCAAAAATCCAGACATGGTCCTCGTGTGTGAAGTGTAATCTAATAATCTTCAGGAGATATGGGAAAAGACCCGTACCTCTGCAGTGGGGACGATATTATAATGGGTTACATAACTATATATAACGTGATAAGTGTTGTCTTGTTGGGAGTTTGTATTGTATAGTATAATATAATATGAAGCTCAGTCAACACTATCGATCTCGATCTGTCTCGGGTGCAGCACGTGGCTAGGAAGCACTTATCGCCGGCCTTCACGGGGCGCGCGCACTAAT
Organism: Coleophora deauratella; assembly: GCA_958295455.1. NCBI lineage: Eukaryota > Metazoa > Arthropoda > Insecta > Lepidoptera > Coleophoridae > Coleophora > Coleophora deauratella. The sequence continues at coordinate 5,091,107 of OY282406.1, forward strand.
CTGCGCACGCGCTTCCTGCGCCCGCGCCGGCGTCGTCGGTTGTTGCCTCCCATTTGATCCGTTTCAGTTGTTATTATCGTTTCAAATATGAATATACAAATCATTCTCCGTTTAGTAATAGGCACTTTCGTTATCCGTGAAATAAAATGTAAATACATACATAAATAAACGCTTTCCTTACTTAACCGATACGTTTATTATTATAACCAGAGCGTTTCTATTGAGAGTAAAGTTATAAAGGGCAGTATGTTATTATAATCTACGGATGAAAAAGGAAAAGTAATAAAAAAGGTGGCATTTCATAGATAAAATAACATTTAATAAATAAAAACAAATGGAGATAATGTCAATTTGGGATTACGACGAATGTAACGACACCATATCACGACACGACACCATTACGACACAACAGACGGTTATACATATACTTACATATAAACACTTGATAAAGCACCCTTAGTGTCCCGTACCTACTGTTGAGGCAAAACTTCTTTTAAAATAATGTCTCTAGAAATTTGCTGTAATTACTCCATATTTTACATAACATACGGGGCTTAGTCCGAGTCTGTGAAAGTGGCATATAAATAAAAGAATAAAAACAATTAATTGCCCAACAAATAGCTGGTAAACTACAAAACAGAGACAGTACGAGTAATAATAGGTACTTACCTATTATTTCAGTAACCTTTCCGCATGTCTGACATACAATTGTTTACTTTTTACCACTTATTGCAATGAATGGTCAATTTACTTAAAGCAGCAAAAACTGACTTCACGTTTCAGTCTATTGGTTTCGTTTTAATTATCCTCCGAGAATATCATTTGGGTTTTCAACCAGGAAATTAGTGTTAAGTGTATAATCTGCTGACTCAGTTTTTGCAATCAGACCCTTGCGTATCAGGAGCAAAGCTACCGGGTTATTATTCTCCTCTTTTTAATACCTGAGTGTATAATTTATTTTGTTTGTGTCTTTTTTTATTTAAAGTGGTTTAATTACTTAGTACTAATTAGTTTCTTCTTTTTAGAAGATTTGTTTATTAAGTGCATTAACTTGCTCTAGGCTTTAGCTGCTATCACTCTTTCTTATAATGTAGGTAATGATGCACCTAAAAGTACTGAAACATTTGATATTTTCAGACATTTCGATTTTACAGTCCTTTCTCTTGTCGTGTGGTGATATTCCAGGGGATAAATAGTGGTTATTAACGTCATTTGTTCAAATCAGAACCAGTTATTCGTTCCATTTTTGACTACGACATTCAATTCAAATATGTATTGCAAATATCGCAATATTTTGCTAACGAACACGTAATACTGAGATTGCTCAATATGGACGGCTTGGCTATGCGGGCTCTGTGTTGTTGATATTCAGCTGGTGCTATCAGCACTTTCACTGGGGCCTGGGGAACGGGAATTTGATTTTATGGTTCAGTCCGTTTAGTTAGACACTTATCCTTATGTTATGACTGATTTGCTGGCGTAGTAAGAAACGCTTCTGACCTGTCTTACATGCGGAGAGTTCGATACTCAGTCAAAGTAAGCATTTGTGTAATGAGCAAAGTTTTCTCCTTGCCTGGGTGTTAAATTTAATTATTTATATGATATTATAATAAGTATTGGGTTCCCATAGAATAGGGAATCCTCCCATATACCTTAGCCTTCATGTAAGATTTCTGTATCTTACTTGCGCTGAAGACACAGATTAGATGATAGGTAAAGGTGCAGTGATTTACTAAAATATACTTTCTTTTTCTAAAATAACATTTTCACTAAAATCATCTTTTTTATTAAAGTTATTTGCAAAATAATTGTTACTGACTTTAGTGGTTGTTTTTTATTTGTAATTTATTGTAAAGTGGGTATGTTGTTTATCTGTCGATATACACAAACGTATGTGCCTACTGAACATGTAAGTATGTATTTAACCTCTGGGGTTTTTGCTACGTTATCATATCTGCAAACATTCGCCCACTCAATGCTTGTTAAACAAGGCTTTTGCAATATTTTACTGCAAAATCAATATTAGAACATCTCACATGGTTTACATAATGTTATGTCAACATGTGTGCTAATAGCGAGTTTTTTATTTATTAATTCATTAGGTTTTTTATGTGTGAACCATAAAATCTGGTATTTTATATGTACATATTATGATATTATGAACATATTTTTCTTTTTTATTTTGGACATACTTGGCCTTCTCAATGTATGACTGCCATGACTTAGATATCAATGAACTGACATTTTATCATGCCTATCTGACTATCAATCAAGTGCTTGTTTATTTAGATCATCCAAATACGTGCTCCAATTATTTCCTTTTTTCTGATCCACTTGGTTACTTTATCTCTCTAAACAATCAAGAATATCATTATCTATCAATCAAATCTTCTTTCTAATCTGGTTTTGTGATACCGATCAGTTCAAATGAGGACAGGAGAACAAAACAATGACAGCATTAAGTGGATCACAGTGGCACCTTTCACCTTGTCAGTGGCTGGTGGCTGGTGGCGAGTGCAGTGCTACTTCGTCAACGGTAACCAACAGTTTAAAAGCCTCATTAGGAACGGCCCACTTTCCCGTCCCATAAGTAATTGGTATTCCTTCTCTTAGGCGCTAATTGTTTTAAGTTAAACTAGAGAGCTGGAAGGACTATATTACCACGAATTATTAGGATGCAAGTGGCACAGAATTGACTAAAGATTTAATTGGCATGGTAAAATATTACTGGTTTTCAGTTTATTCAAAAATACTTTTTTAGTCAGGGCTTATTAATTGTATTCGATTTATTCTAAAATTATTTTAAAGCTAATAAAGTTAATGCTGTTTTTCTATGGAACTGTAAGGACCTCGAAATAAAAAAGTCTTTATTTCAGTAGGTATGAAGTTCGATAACTGAGTAATGCAGGATTGAAGTTTCCGGGAGAGGTATTTTTACGTCTCCATACTGATATCAAGTATAGAAAGTGTTGAAGAATTCTTCTTCTGAGTCCGATTCAAATCCCAAACGCCCTTACTCTAGGGTTATCGCGTCTTCCTAAGTAATGAAATGAAATGATGAAATGAGCGAAGCGTGGGACAGTCAACTCAAGTTGAACTCAAAAGACTTTCAAAAGATTAAATGCCGCTAAGCAAGTCGCTGCTACCGGCTACTAGTGTATAAAAAACGAAACTACGACATATTATGTATACGAAAGGGTATTGCGTCTTAATTATACATAATGTACGCACAATATAAATCAGATTAATGTATCGTGAACAGCAAAAATTGCCAAATTACGCCATGTAATCAGTAATCATTACCTACATGGTACCAGTAATGACGACGCTACCTGTTGTTACGTCACACGTGATGTGTTGGACTATTTGAATCGTCTGTGTAACTGACAATTATTTATTTATCTTATTATGGACAATTACTGACTGGATAAAAAACAACACGCGATTTTTTTCTCTTCCTCCTTTCGGTACTTTTGAAGTCGTTCTGTACAATTTGGTGGATACAATTTTGTAGGTAATTGTATTATGTCTACAGTAAATGTACGTCAAAATAATGTATTAAGTATGTTTAATACCACACCAATTTTATGTTCATGAGAAGATGTCAGTAAACTCAGTAAATAAATGGGTTTTTCGAAGAATTAAGTTCAGAGTTGTGCGCGTTTTCTTATGTTTACATAAAATCACATCCTCCTCATTTTTGATACGTAAATCATAAAAAAGTGGATCCCAAATTGTTCAACTGATGACTAAATCTAAATAACATTTGTCATTAGATTCATCGTAGATAGGTATCAATATTACGTGCAGGCAAGTCAGTGACTGTATTTTAATTGTAAACAATAGAAGAGTCTATTTTATGGACCCATTGTAAGGTAATAGACCTTATTATGTAAATAAATGCACAAACATAAAAAAATGTGTCTGACACGATAATAGTTGTCGCATCATATAATGGCACGTTCCACAAGAAACATCTACTTCTCAGAAGTCTTGATGCATATATGAGATGGTACTGAATCGGACGGATAACCCGATAGGAAGTCCTAGTTAAGTATTTTATTAAAATGACCAAAACCGAAATTAGAATATTTAGTCCAAAAATCCATTTTTTTGAAACTCATCGGTTTAAAATCTGATTGTGAAGAATATTCTTATTGAGAATAATTCGAATCAAAGGAAGAGAAGATTTAGAATAACGTGATGGTGAAGACAAGTTCTCGAGTGGTGACCGCGGGACGGCCTCCGAACTCTGCCATGTGAAATAGTGGTCTGGTGAAGCCAGTGGGCAGCTTAAAAGGGCTTGGGTTTATGTGGTTCAGAATTTTGCTGCGTAAAAATGTACAGGAAGAACTTTACTCAACAGTATACATTTTCTGGCTGAGATGATGATACGTACAAAAAGCGGCCAAGTGCGAGTCGGACTCACCCATGAAGGGTTCCATAGCAGCAAGTAACATAATATAAAAGTTTTTGTAGTTCGTTGTAACTTGAATGAAAGGTAAATTGCGGTTTACGATTTATGACGTATTAAAAAAAAACTACTTACTAGATATCGTTCAAACCAATTTTCGGTAGAAGTTTGCATGGTAATGTACATCATATATTTTTTTTAGTTTTATCATTCTCTTATTTTAGAAGTTACGGGGGGGACACACACATTTTACAATTTTGGAAGTGTCTCTCGCGCAAACTATTCAGTTTAGAAGAAAATGATATTAGAAACCTCAATATCATTTTTGAAGATCTATCCATAGATACCCCACACGTATGGGTTTGATGAAAAAATATTTTTTGAGTTTCAGTTCTAAGTATGGGGAGCCCCCAAAATTTATTGTTTTTTTTCTATTTTTGTGTGAAAATCTTAATGCGGTTCACAAAATACATCTACTTACCAAGTTTCAACAGTATAGTTCTTATAGTTTCGGGAAAAAAGTGGCTGTGACATACGGACAGACAGACAGACAGACATGACGAATCCATAAGGGTTCCGTTTTTTGCCATTTGGCTACGGAACCCTAAAAATAGAGACCATGATGTGTAGTTGGTAACCTTAAAACTTCAAAGAATGACATGACAATAAAAATAAGCCATTACGACGTCAAAGTTAAAACAAACGAGGATAATAATGTTTTATTCTTATGTAAATTAAGATATTTTAACTCTGCAAACATAAAATATTTACATAAATCGTACAAAGCGTTGTCCACCTAAAGAATATACCTACTTATGATCGCACTTAATTGATGTATTACTATTTTTAATTTTAATTTTTTAATAGATTGTTTTATGAAAATATTTAATTATTGTATTGCCTATTTGGGCAGGTTAATGGATACTCCTTATTTAAATTTAAGACATTTGTACCATGGCCAACAATAACTATTCTGATTCTAATTTGGACTTGTTCATTAAACAACAGAATAGCAAAAATTTGATAAGCTTTTTTTATTTCTCAATCCAAATTCTTTCGTTTAGAGCTCGAAATGCATTCGTAACTGTACATTGATGAACAGTCATCATTAACAGTACCACTGCATCTAGTCACACATTAACACAGCATTTACTCAACCAAAGTAGAATTTACGATGTTCAAATAAATCCCGCTGAGAATTTCCGTTGGAACCGTTCGTTATTGGACCATTTAGAAGACCATAAAGATTTTATTAACTTAATTCATAGATTGCTACAATTGTATTGACGTTTATGTTAAAAACTTCAGCTTTTCAGAAGTAGTTAAACGTCAATGGACTGCGAGCAAAGTTGTTTTGTCGCGATCGGAGCAAGGAATACCGTGTTCTTCCAATACATAGCACAGCGCGACAATCTTACCTGATCTTACGCACAAATTTTGTACAATCACGGGCGAATTGTATAAGTGTCTCATGGTCGTTATTCCTGATTATCTCGATCGTATCATCAATCACAAACAAAGTATTGTTGGTAGTTGTTTTGTCAATGTTTTGCAGATGTCCTTCGGCAATTTATCATTATCCTGATAAAATCAAAATTTTAAGTTAGTGACAAATGAAACTGTGAATATCGATTTGTTTACGTTTCAAAAGTAGCTACCTTTATTTGATTACAGTTGATTGTAGTGCAAATTTATTCATTGTCATTAATCAATATAGTTGAGTTAAAGGTGACAAAAATGCCGGTGACTTCGACGCAAGTTCCCAAAAACTTAAGTGTAATCAGATTACAAGAGAATACAGATAAGATAGAATAATTAATTGTTGTATTTTTTCCTTGAAAGCTCTTAGTGGAGTTGCGCGCGAGTGTCCGCTGAAACCGGTCAAGTATGTTAATGTGTGCTGCGTGTTTATTTACGATCGGCCACGTGGCGAGGTGACGTTCAAGGACGCTTCGCGAAGCCCTCCCAGGCAAGTGTGAGGGCTCCTTTTATACACAGGGTGTATAAACACTGTAAGGTACGTTTCTATTGGTGAAACTAAAAACGTCTGTTGTCTTTGTTGTGTAGTTGTTAGACCGCGTTTAAGGTATCTGTGAACGCTTTTTAAACGACATCGCGAATTCCTACGCGCTTATTTACGTTTGTTCATCATGTCTAAAAAACAAAATAAACAAAAAATTTGAAGACAGACCATGTTGATTATTTTTTCAACTTATAGCTGACGATAGTGGTAATTCAATATTTTATAAAATCACTATTCTCTTCAAAAGTATTCCTACGAGTACTTCTATGGCAAAATACGCTAGTACAATTGATAACGTTATACATATCGAGGGTTCACGGGCGACTTGTATTAAGCGACATTTTTGGAAACACAGGTAACCTCTACTTTAAAAAATTTTTTCTTACAAAATACCTCACAAAAAATAACTTCTGATTAATATTTAAAATATTAAGAATATCGAGAATCTATATAATACTAAGAAGTTAAGTTTTAATGATTATTTTTCTAAGAAATATTTTTTTAAATCAGTCTCCTGAACATTTCTAAAAATGTCGCTTAATACAAGTCGCCCGTGAACACTCGATATAATACAATTTATTTGATGAACCCGATAAAACATTAAACAAAACAAACAACAACAATTTCATAATTTGATTTCAAAACTTGGCAGGCAACGTAAATCACTTTGTTTCGAAGTAATAGTTAGTGTAGTGATTTGAAATCTGTCTTCGTAGGCTTTATTTTAATGCTATGAATAATAATGCAACCTTGAACGAGAAGATTTATATTGTTGCGAACAAACAGCATTCCACAGAACATTGTTGAATTTGCAATCTTTAATCTGACAAGTATAGAAATGGTGGCGAGACCACTATTGTGCAATAATGGTGGCTAAGATAAGGAATGAATTGTCACTGAAATGTCGCGAATTTAGAAAATTCGTTAAATTTAAACCATATATTACTCAATTCTGCAAGAAGTCAAAACAACCCATTGATTGATTTTTTGATTGAGGGACTAACGTGAACACAGTTTTCAATAACTTTACATACAGTGACAGTTTCACCAGTCATGAAAAATCCGCGCAAAGTGAATTTTTTCGCCGCGTCGCGTCGACGCGCGCTTCAATCTTTTTTGTGTCTCTCACCACCCACTTCGCACACAACCAATACTACGAGTATTGGAAAATAAGTAATAAAACCTTCTTACTAATCTAATCCAATGAAACATAACAAAACTTCACGCAAAATCAATTAAGTATAACACTCACAGTAACACCCAATCATTACGCCGCGCGCTGTATTTACGCGCGGTTTATTTTATAAGGCTAATGACTGTAAGAACGCGGCAAGAAGTTTGTACACTCAACAAAAAAATAGGCATGAATAATAATAAAAAAAATATCGGCAACTATGAAAAATGTGCTTTTTATTTTTATTTATACAATGCAATACTGATAATCACACCTACTATCTTATCTCTTATCTCAAAAGTGGTTATCTACTTAAACAACGTTCTGTATAAGGTATAAGCTGCAAGTTCCGCAAACAATAATTTTATGAACGCTATATTAACTAATTTGGTTGTTGTTTTTTAGATATTCCATACTAGAGTCTCAAAACCCATTTGATTACTTTACCATATTTCTTTGAAAAAGAAATCTACTAGTTTCTAGGAAATGTATCCGTTTCATCATCTTTGGATCTCTCTAACTTCACGTAAAATGGCGTTCAGATTTTGAAGTCTGAATAGATTTGTAAATAAGATTGTTTAGAACGGCAGCTGTAAAAACGACACACCTACATACATATTTGGTAAATAGTTCCTTTGTATTTACATTTTTTTAACAAATATTTCAATGTTCATTCATCCATCCATGGAAATGTTTAGTTCAGATTTTTTCGGTCCTTCAAGCGGATGCGAATCCATTGACAGAAATGGGATTATCAGATCACAGAACATGGCCAGATCTTGAAATGTATCAGAATATTCTGCAATCCTTAGTATTGATCGACTATCTCTGTGTTTTGGTGTAATACTGCTTACTTACAAGTAATTAAATAAATAAATAACTGACTTTATCGTCGAGAAGCTGTATCAAAATAGTCAACGCAGCCTTGCGAAGCAGAGCTCCTTTATACGGTAACACTAGACGCCTAACCTAGAGTTTTTTCGGAGTTTCTCAACGATATGACCAGTCATCTACATTTTACGATCGGGACACGACATCTGTTTGAATTCAATACTGCCCTCATAAGAAAAAAATGCCGCAAAGTATACGGAAACTCCATACAGGGTTATTTTTGGACCCCCCACCAAAACTTTATAGTAGCTTCTACTCATTAAACTGAGCAATTTTCTCCAAATTACCAATGGTCAATTCGCAAAAAAAATTTGGGCTAATACAAAATAGGATCACGTGGTCAAATTAGAATGAAAGGTCCAAAAATAATTTTGCGAATTGACCACTGGTTAGTTGACTGTACCACTGTAAAGTTTTGGTAGGGGGTCCAAAAATAATCCTGTATACTTAGTGGCCCTCTTTATTATGAGGGCAGAATAGTATAACTATAGTCACACAACTTTGTGTTTGACTGTACCCACCAATCCACAAGCTAACCGCTGCAATCAACACTGACCGACATTTTCCGGAATGCTGCGGACCTCACTCTCGGATCATTGGAGCCACTGAGACCACAACGCACCATAACTTCAGTGATTTTTGAGACCCACTTAAGGCGACCGTGTGTAACGGACCTTAATGATATAATAATAGGAGACGAATTAGCTGTCGTCGTGTATGTAATTGCCCTTACGGATATTTTGGTGGGTACATGGATGATATAGCGAGGCAAGGCAGCGTTGGATCTGGTGTGTATAATATCCACTTAATATTTAAAAATTGTTGCCAAGGCTAGACTATAAAATTTTCTACTTGAATACGAATTTATAAACCATCTCTCCTTTAGGCCTTTGATTACCTCGTTATCAGAAAGTGTCTTAACCTCCTTTTCCTCGACTTTTCGATAGAAATACGTATATCTTTTAGAAATGAATGACCAAGTGGAGAATATTTTTTCAGGTTATGTAACTTAGTATGTACTAATTATTACGTACTACGTACGTATGTACGAGTTTTCTTTTTATTGTGATCCAACCGCCTATAGGAGCACGAGGAGTCGCGCGTTTGTTTGATCCCTACCAAAAAAAGAATATGTATTAAAGGTTATTATAAAACTAGATAGTAAACAGATTAGATTCTAAACATAACATAATACCTACAAGATAACATATCCGAGTCCATTTTTGTACATCAATGCCACAAAATTGCCAAAAAGCGTTAATATTGCCGCGATGATTCAGGACGTTGCCTCTGATGGACCTGCCGCTGTAATTTTAGGTTATTCGGCATCAGATTACCGTTTATTAGTCCAAACAATGTTAGGCAACCTACTGAATGATTTAAATTCACAATAATAATCAAATATGTAGGAAACTCACCATTATATAAACATTATTAAAATAAATGGAAAACATAAAAACAAAACAAAAAAAACATAAACACAAATAAGTAGATAAGTACAATTATTTTTATAAAGAAAAACAGAAGATTTTACAAAGTGATAAAAAAAGATCCTGCTAAAGAATATCTTATATAATATAAGTTGCATATAGGTGCAAGTATACTTTTAATAAGATATTTAAATGCAAGAACAGTAATGCTGAAAATTATCTATTCTAAATAAACACATTTAAATTATTAAAAAAGCAGATAAGTATATTTTTAAAAAGAGTAAATAAACAGAACTTGTTGAGCTACAATAAGAATAGTCTATTCGACCATTTTCAGAATAACTAAACATGCTATTACTCGACGAAGCGACGACGGCTAATTTATAAAATAAGACTGTCAAAGCTCACGGAGACATAAAATCGTCCTTGTAGCCTCGCCCACATCAACTACGTGATCTTGATCACAATGAGAGACGACGAGACGGTTATTTTTTTTAAATCCCAATCCGTTGGCAAAGGAATGCGCAACAAAAACATTGGACAAAAACGCAATGGTGCCAGTGACTGCCACACGTGGTTTAAAGACATATGTTGGCGATTTGAATTTGGAATACGTTAATTTCGCATGGTAACTGCATTAACAATCCAGGAGTCGATTGCATGAAAAATAAATTATGAAATATTTATTCACTAAGAAATTCCAAAAACTTACTCGCACGGATTTTCATTTCATGTACAATTTTTAATGCAAAGTAATATCATTATTGACAATGGCGTCATTGTTCAAGAACAAATTCGTTTTTGACATTTTAAAAAGTAGTGTACAAGACAACTAGAGAGCGCTTGGTTGAAAAATAGTCAATCTTGTGTTGATGAATTTGTACCGAGGCAAGCAAATACAAATTTTGTCACTAGATATGTTTTGATGCCAACAACATTGACAGAAGCTATATTTTTTAAAGTCTGTTAATTTTTTTTGGTTATTGGTTCTTCCACTGCTTCCGATCGGCGGCGACAGCGACAATCTGCGGCCAGCTTTTGTCTAGAGAAGCGGCGGAAGAAGGAAGCTTCGCACAGTCCTCCGCCAAGTCGACTTTGGTCGGCCTCTCTTGGAAATCTGTTATTGGGGCCCTATGCTCCTCGAGGAGTTAAAGGAACCAAGAAGAAGAAGAAGATTGGTTCTTCAGCTTGTTCTACTGCTACTCTTAAAAAGGTGGCGCTATCTATGATTTCGTTAATGACAGAATACTATGTGCAAATTGCACAGCCATTACAAACTGCCACAAAGCTAATCAGAGACTGTCTTGTTTACTTGACATTTGAAGAGGGTTAACAGCGGGTTCAGCCGCACGGGTGCAGTTGCATCGACGGCCAGACAAACTGCTTCCAGACACAATAAGGCGAGTTTACCAGTCATACGAAGTCTGGTGATTAATTACATATCCTGTCTCGGTTTGATGAAGGAATGGGAAGTGAGCATTCGTTTATAACTTCATAAGAAATTAAAGTGCAGTTTTAAGACGCGAACATAAATGTTTATTTTTAATGAATACATGCACTTGTAGCGAGAAGAAATATATAAATATATAATACAATAATGAACTTCAAAGTGGTTGTACAATACGAATATTAAATTTAGTTAGCGGTAATTTTTTGATCTGTAGCTTTACTGATTAGTTAATTTATTAAGATATTTTATGTAATATGATTAGGCCATGTAAATACATTACTATTAGAAGTAACAATACTAATATGCGAACAGTAAAGGAAAATTTACATTTAGGGTTATGATAAATAAAAAAACTTAAAGCTAATGTCATTCACAATCGTCAATTGATTTAAAACCATAGAGGTTTTTGTAAGTAAATCCTTTGAAAATGGCTTCTTATCACGGACGCGAATTTATTATTATAACCGTTGTTAATATGAATTAAAATATTAAATTTATATCACTTATGAATGAATCACAGTACCATTATCGTTTGAACTGAAAAAGGTCAACGCTGGGTAAGTACTGGTACGAAAATACTCGTTATGACTAATGGCTATTGAGATATTACAGAATCTAAAATTACAACATCGCGGGGTCCGCCCCGTCTACTGTTTAACAACTTTGTTTTATTGTGATTTTTTTTATTATAAAAATGGCTGATTATTATATGTATTAACCGGCGACCTAAAGATGTGTTACCTACCTATAACCTATACCTATAGATGCCTGTGTAGATATGTGACATCGATCGTAGCTCGCAAAAGAGAGGACAGTTTTGAAGGCGGTGTTTCTTGATACGTTTGATGACAATGGGTTCTATGGTTTTTGAGATATTTTCACTTTTACGATCAATACTGGTAAATTTTAAATTTTGTTAGTGATTTTGTATTCATTTACGTAAACGAAAATGGAGACAACTATTCACCGACGCCGAAAGTTTCCAAAAAATTTTTTGAGAAACATATAATTCTATGAAAACGATTTTGCTAGAAAAAGTAACGACTCATGGAGAATCAGCAAAATAGCAGTAAGAGACCTGGCGAATCTTTTGTAATAACTTGACCAGCTGATAGGCAAACTTAGTCCAAATTTTTTTTGCGCATTGATAAGGGGTTATGTAGGGAAATTTTCAGTTTCACTAGTAGAAGCTAGTATATAATATAATAGATTCATCTGATTTTAACTGCTACTCATATAAAGATATGAAGATTTCTATAAAGGGTGTAACCAAATTGGTGTAGGACCCGTTAACTGGGGATTCTACTCATCGTACTGAACAACTTTTATTCTACGACTTTGCTCAAATCACAAAAACAAATTGGACATTTCATACAAATTGATCATCTGTTTTACCATTTTTGTATGGAGAGTCCAATTTGTTTTTGCGATTTGACCAAAGTCGTACTAGAACAAAAGTTGTTCAGTACTGTTCAATAACAGATTGAACAGAGTCAGCGACCTAAAAACGTGACATACTGATTTAGTCTTATAATAACCTAGTTCACTTAATTTTATTTGTATAATAACCATATTTTAGATTTATCTGACGCAAATTAATATTACGAAATACTCTTGTAGCTAAGACTGATGTAAGTAAACTTAGATTCAACCTGGAGTTGTGTCTCATTCCACCTCCACTATACCCAAGTACGCCTAGGGGAGTACCCTGGGAGTATTCCATTCCACATCCACGCCAACTTCACTCCACCAAACCCCCCTCACTGTGGCCAAGACACCCTTAGCCGTCAGCTTAGGCAGCTGATCAGTCGTCGTTGGTGAGTCTGCCCGACTGACAGTGAGGTTTTGTTTCCACTATACCTTTTTCCTTCTACTTCCGCCTGCTATCTAGGTCTCGTGTTAGCAGGTATCCCGCACTTATCTATATATAAGTATTTATTTATTTTATTTTTATTTATTTTATTGTTTAGTGTACACTGATACATGATAAATACAAGGATTGTAAACGTAATCACAAATGGTATGCTTAACTCTGTAAGAGTTTTCTGCCAACAAACCAGTAAGTATGAGAGAATGGGATATAAACGGGTAAAGGCGTGTACAAATAAAGTAAGAGATCTGACAGAGCATTGAAAATATAAAATACCTATAATCGTTCTAATAAACCAGCAAAAAGATAAATCTATAAGAAAAATATACAAAAAAAAAATAACAATAATAAATACCATTACACATAAATGATATACACATATATATTTATTGATATACTTACACTAAATAAACATATTTACATATATATTAAATAATATAGAATAAATATAATATATACATATAAAGAATATATATATAATAAGTTGCAGTATATAAAATAAAGTAAGAAAGTCAGGACAAGTAGTGTTCTTTAACTCTTCTCTTAAAGATGTGTATGCTCGGACTGTCACGAATTTCGTGTGGCAGTGCATTCCAAAGCCTAACAGCGTGTACAGAAAAAGATCCACCATAACGGGAAGAGCAGTGAGAGGGAAATTTGAGGAGCAGGGAAGTAATAGATCGGCAAGGCATACCTCTAGGGACCATATAATAAAAGCGCTCTCGAAGGTACAAAGGAGAGGAAGGATTGTGTAGGATGTTATAAAGAAGCGAGAGAGTGTGCATATCACGGCGACGGCAAATAGGGAGCCACTTAAGTTGAGACCTGTATTCCGAAACATGGTCGTATTTACGCAAACCAAAGATGAAGCGGATACATAGATTTTGCAATCTTTCTAATTTATTGAGAAGCACCTCGGTAGCGTCAAGAAAGCAGGCATCTGCGTAGTCAATTATAGGAAGAAGAAGAGACTGAGCAAGAAGGAGCTTGGTTTCGAAGGGTAAAAATTTTTGAAGACGTTTGAGGGATTGAAAAGAATAATGTACCTTTTTACTGATCGCATTAACCTAGCTGGTCCAAGACAGATTGACATCAAATATAACCCCTAGATTTTTGGCCGTGGGTGTTAGCTCAATAGGGACTCCGTTGTAGATGACAGGCGGTACCGCAGGCATGTCTAACTGACTTCGCAACAGAACTCCACCAATAATGAGAGTTTGAGATTTAGAAGGGTTTACGAGAAGACCAAATGATTTAGCCCATTCATTTATCCTACAGAGTTCAGAATTAAGTTGGTTCACAGCGTCCGGTGCCTCCTCCACTTTAAAATGGCGGTACAACTGTAGATCATCAGCGTAAAGGTGAAAGTTAGAGGTGATTACATTAGTAAGGGAGTTAATGAAAACAGAAAATAATAGTGGGGCAAGTACACCGCCCTGAGGAACGCCCGCAGTGAGGTCGACCCAATCAGACGAAGTTTGATCAGAGCGAACGCACTGCGAGCGACCCTTCAGGTATTTATATGATAGGGCTAGGGATTTAGGGTACGTAGGGACTTAGGGCGTTAGGGCTTTAGGTATTAGGGCTGTAGCTGTAGGTTCCCTATTAATTTCATGTGCAGTTGAATAATAGCTTTATTCACTTGCTATAATTTAGCTGCACAGTACGATGAGTAAAATCCCCAGTTAACGGATCCTACACCAATTTTGTTACACCCTGTATAAATGTTTGGAATTTTTGGGAACTACATACAAAGTTAATAAACGTGATCAGTTTGTATGAAAAGTCCAAAAACCACACAGATTGAACGGAATACTTGAAGAAAAAATAACTTATGCAGAGGAAGAAACAGAATTGTATTTTAAGGATCATGATTAAACAAGCTAAGATACCGGTAAAAAGTTCGAATCGATATCGATTTATCTACAAGCATACAAGTGGATAGCTGTATTTTCAATTAAAACAAGCTCCTTTTATAACCACAACCCAAACATTATCCAAAAGATATATTACGGAAGATCGTTATCTCAGCTAATTTACCCTTTGTGAGCAATAAAATTTAATCAGTAAAAAGGATATTTTAATGGCAGCATCGAGGAACGATGCAGCTTAGATGGGATAACGAGATATTAGTAATCTAATTTTGAATTTTTATGTGGCGATGATATGAAAATGGAAATGATTAAGTGTACAGTTTTGTTATGAAATTGAAAATATAAAAAAAAATAGGTTTCTACCATAAATGAGGAATTAGGAAGACCCTTGAATGTAATGGAGAATAGACGAGGATTGCATATTCTCCATTTCTTCTTCGGAAAACCTAATAAGACACCAAAGCTTTCAAAAAACAATTTATAAGAACCATTTTCTCAAAAAGTACATAAAAGACGAAATTGATGATAGCTACGATAAAGTTATCAAGTTATGTCACTTTAAAAGATGCTGGGGTGACTATTGGAAACGTTCGAGATTACTCCATCGACAACA
Organism: Coleophora deauratella; assembly: GCA_958295455.1. Classification (NCBI taxonomy): domain Eukaryota; kingdom Metazoa; phylum Arthropoda; class Insecta; order Lepidoptera; family Coleophoridae; genus Coleophora; species Coleophora deauratella. Next base: position 5,106,846 of record OY282406.1, read on the forward strand.
GAAATTGCTCTTACAAATGAAATATATGAAAAATTACACGATTTACTCTCTCGAGATAAAAGTGAAGTGGTTTGACTTTCGACCAAGATAAGTTTTTTTTAATTATATAATAATATTCCAGGACAAATCACACAGGTTGCGGTCTTCATCTGCCGTATAATGGTTTTTAGAAATTTATCTATCTATCTATCAGCCGAAAGACGTCCACTGCTGGACAAAGGCCTCCCCCAAGTATTTCCACACTGACCGGTCCTGTGCGGCTCGCATCCAGCGGCTTCCCGCAACCTTAACCTTAGAAATGTATATCTTTGTTTATTTGTTTAGCAAGGGATACGAGTATTAAGGTCCTGCTTGTGTTAAGTTGACTGAAACACTCGGCAAAACGTGATTTTAAAATCTTATTTTTAAGGCCTTGAACTTCTTATAATTCATAACTTCTGAGTTACAATCGATATCGAATCAAATCGAAAAAAATACGATTAGGAAGCGTGGCTCGAACACGAAGCTGACATGATATCCGACCAGGGTTGCCAGAAGTCCGGTTTCCGACCGGACAGTCCGGTTTTCCTTATGTCTGTCCGGTCAAGAAAACCTTGGTCAACCGTACAAAAGATTTAAAGTTTTATTGTAATTTGGTAATTTTGTTAAATTTATAAAAATAAATAAACTTGTCCGGTTTTTTTTGTACCAAACCTGGCAACCCTTGTAATTTGGTAATTTTGTTAAATTAATAAAAATAAATAAACTTGTCCGGTTTCTTTTGCACCACAGCACACCTGGCAACCCTATATCCGACTGATATTTAGACTTTTATGCCGGTCATAGATAGTGACGGCGTACCATTTTGAATCCATTCACTTTATGAATGAATAATTTCATTGAATCACTATTTGTTTATATAGGGTCTTTCTAAAATACCTGAAAATTATCCACGGCTTTAACTCATGAAACTGATCAATTTTCCCCAATTTTTTTTTGGAGTCCTCATATTAATTAATCAAGTGGTCCTCTAATTTTGTATAGGAAGTCAGATTTTTTATTGCGATTTGATTATAGGTTTTTTGAGAAATAGTTCAGCTTCTCATGAGTCGAAGCCACTGTTCAATTTTTAAGGATTTTAGGATCCTATAATCCTAAGAACCGGCTGAATTTGTTGAAAATATGCAATTACATATTTTTCCTTTTTTTTTTAAATTGCTGATAAAAAACCGTCGTCTGTTGTGGGGCTTCGGTCGAATATCGAACAATGATAACGCGCACCCATCGATTTCTTTACCGTGACACGGGGGTGTAACTGTGTAACCTGGTTTTTTGGACGATTTACCGTCAATCAATATCTTATATTTGGGTTTCCCCAGCCTACTTTCTTGGTCGATAAAAACTGAATTGCGATGATAGTATGAAACCTACCTTCAAATGAATTTACTTAATACCTCCCAAAGTAATATGTGCTGCTGTAAAAGTCATTATTAGCAACGATATCTATAATATTGCTTGTTTCTAAAACCCCAATGGGTCCGAATGAAAAATTTAGTTCACCTTTAAGAAAACCTTTACCTTTATTTTTTATCAAGCGAAAAAAAATTTAAAGAGGAAGGAAAAAAAACCAAAGGCGGATCCAGCCCAAACATTACTATACTCAATTTCTTTAGGTAAGTATTTAAAGAAATGTAAACAATCTTGATATACCTCTTTATTGATATCTGTATGTTAAAATTCTCAAACTAGTAGAATGTTGCGTGTTTAATAGAGATGTAAAAGAAACTTAGTACCTACGTTTGCAAGAAATATCAGAATGACATGTCTTTTTATTGAAATATGCACATTACAATAAAAAGACATGTCATGATTGTTTACATTTATTTAAATACCTTAAGAAATGGAGTATAACAGGTAACTACCAAATGCACTTAAAATATATATTATGGATTGTGTAATCTTTCTTCCTCTTTCTGATTTTAGTTAACAAATCCTCTTAAAAGTGTACTTTAATACTATTTAATCTTAATTTATGAACGGCGACATCTGAATAAGCAACTGGATTTAGTATGAAGGATTAAAATGAACACTTTTACTTTTCAGCTAAACTTACTGTGTATAGATAACTTAGACCTTATAACATCGAGAATAAGTGTCTTATTTGTTGGCGAAGTTTAAACCAAACGATTGAAAGAAAGTGTTCATTCATCAACGTAGAATAACAGTGAACCGCTTTGGTTACACAAGAAAACTCGGGATTTAAGTTGCCTCAGAATTGTCATTAATCCAAACGTACACAACTATTAAAAAATGTTAACGAGTTTCACGAGTAGGTTACCTAGACTACCTAGGTTTTATAATAAAGCCTGATACATCAAAAAAGTTTATGGGATAATTGATTTTGATTATTATGTTATGATGCGAAGTTTTATTGTAAATAAATATGTGAGGATATTAATTGCTTATCTACAGGTGATCACATGCAGTCGAAAACTAGATGATCTGTGGATTACGACTGAAAATTATACGTTAATTTTATGCTTACACATCCACAATGTACACAACTGATTGATTATTTATCCGATTAATTTACAAAAGTTTGATGTAAGGGGCAAAAAGGCTATGAAAATAAATAAATTTTGAATGGTGTATGTAACCCTATCCAAAACCACATCGATGACAGATTTAACACCCTAACTTCCAAAAATAAGAAATCTGATACCTAAAACTTAAAAAAGCAGCATTTTCTAAACTGGTTTCCCCTCGAATGACATTACACCAAGTTGCAGAGGTCACGGCTAATGTTATCGCTTACCAATAAAATGTAAATAAACCAGAACCTGAATAATTAAAGGACACCTTAGAACGGGGGGTTGAAAAAGTTTAATGTCCACAAAAAACCAAGACACACAAAGAATTTTAAAACATGTTTATTGTGCTTAAGTCGGTCGTCGAATAAATGGGAACTTCGTTCCCAAGGTCATAACTTCCAACTTTATACGGGTCCTCCTTTGTGCTCGCCACATCCACGATCTTGATTTCCACAAAATCTTGAATTTTATCCATATAGATATAAGTGTTAGAATTAAACTTATCAAATCACGAACTTAAAACTGACACATGTGGTGCTGACAGCAGCTCTTTCTCGGAAAGCGTCCGAATCTTCGGATTATTTATTTTTAAATAAAAAGTAAGATAAATGTTATGCTAGGTGTGAAGTTCTCTCATCAAGCTTCTAAGAATCACAAATGGTTGTTTTAATTAATGGTTTTTTGTAGTTTTCGTTTGTTTACGGATGAGTTCTTGAGAGATTTGTATAACGAAACCAAAAGTGAAGTGTGAACAATGTTACGTTTATTAGTTCGTATAAATGCAACCCAATGCTTCCACAAATTCATAGTCTTGAACACGTCCGTTGAACTTTATAGCTACAGCTTGAAGCTGTAGCTGTCAGCTTCCTTATTATATCCTTCGTTTATATTTCATCAGTTACTTTGAGAATATTTTATACATATGTAGGTACTTAAAACGCATAGATTTTTTGTTCTTGTACCTATACATTTTTAAATGATCCTATCTACACAGCTTGATCTTTTTTAAATCTCCAAAAGGAAACAGGTAGCTCAAGAAAGGCACCGAAGCGATTAGGACCCTCGTCTTTTTTAACCTTTTTTTATAATCTATGGATGATTTACGGCTTGTTTTCTTTCTTTTTTACATTTCGAGGATTCAAGATAGTAGCTAGCCTCAAATGTCAACATCGGAGATAACGTATTTGTATTTTACTTCTTACTACAGATTGCAGCAAGATATTAATATATAGTTTGTTATTGTCATGTTTTGATAAAACTTTTTATTCTCTAATTAGTTTTTGTTTTGATTTTACTACCGCATCTTAGTAAGAAATATAAGATTACGATCTGAAGTGGTTATAAAATTGTCATAAACTTTTAACAACAAATTTTTCGGAAAGTTGCGTAAAAGCTTAAATCGTTACTTTTGCTTTTATTTAAACTAATGTGAGCAACAAGCTTACACGTTACATTATATTATAATCATAATAGGATAAAATATGGCGAGCCGTAAACATCTCATTGTGAGTCGTTAACATTTTATGGCTCAAAATCTAAGGAGGTCGGCCATTAAAGTTGTAATAAAATATTTCAGCGGCTTCGAACGATGCAGATGCGCTCCTGGGCACTACCGGAACGGAATGCTGCTTCACGGCACTAAAGTTTAGTTTAGACACTTTATGTAGTTTAGAGTGCAGGTTAGATACTATCGGCAGTTATGACAATATTAGATTAACTAGCTGCCTCCTTGGCGTGTAGTTTTTAGTCCATTCGCGTCACATCAGCATGTCACGGGTTCGATTCTTTTTAGGACTCAGTATGATTGATAGTAGGGCATTTTTGAAGTCTACCTAGCCATCACCGTCTTATCTAAGTTTACTGCTAATATCAGTGTTCAAACATCATGTGTTCTGGCATGGAGATCATGATGACCAGTGCCAACCAGTGCCGCATTACGCTTGTCATGGTAACTTTGTTTCTGTCTCCAAGGCCTGACGCCAAGGACTTACTGTGGATTAAAACAATAAAATATAGCTATCAATTAACCGACAGTAACCTAGTGGTGGATATAATGAAAAAAAATTGCCTCGGATTGTATTATAATAGAATTTGGATGTTAACTTCGTGCTTCATTTTTTATCGTCTTCTTTGTACGTTTTAGACATGATTTACCTTAAGTTTTTTGACATCAAGCATAGAAAAACCGCAAACACATGTGAAACAATAAGCAAATCTGTGAATCATTCGCCGTTGGGTCGGTAGCAAAGTTGACCTCCAAAGTAGTGATAAATTCCTGCAATGTGACAAGTCCACCCGTCCGTCCCGACTGGCGCCGCCCAAAGATAAAACCCCTTTTGTTTTAAATATGTTTATAGCACTAAATGGGCCAGATAATGTGTTATTCAGCCAGACGACACGCCAAAATATAACAAAAAAGCTCACTTAAATCTCATTTACTTGCACCAATGGCGTCGGCGTCATTCCCTTCTTGGCGCCGATTTTTTTTCTCCCCATACCGTACACATGGATCACAGCACAGGATGTTTGGCACAATGGACGTTTTTGGACACGTTAAACTTTCTTTTGTTGAGTATCGTTCAGATGCTTTTTGAGTTTAGTCACATCTTTACAAATTGTGTAATTTGCATCGGAATGGAATTCGGACTGCACTTTGGAACGTTATCTGTAGACTGTATTGTGCAGTTTTAGTGCAATTTTTGATAAGCGTAGATCCCTGATTTCGATTAGGAATTACTGTTTTTTAAGAACAAACATGACATGTTTTCTATGATTTTGTTGAAGTTTAGCCAGTTTTGTACGGAGAGCCAAAACCTTTTTTAGTAACGAAAGTTTTTCAATACGATGCCCCGGTAGACAGATTCTACACCTATATTTTATTGAACCCTATATTAAAGTGTGTATTTATAACATAGTACTCTGGTAAATAAAAAAAATATATTACAATAGAATAAGAAAGATGAAGCTGTTATTGACCTTGGTAATGAAAGTTAAAAAAGTAACATCTAGCAACAGTCACGATTATTAAATAAAAACAGAACTGATTGATCGGTAATTCTAGGTTACATTACCACGGCACTTGACAAGCGTGGAATTGTTAAATCACCCATGAATTAAAATTGAAACTGTACCTAATTAGTGAAACTAACCATAAAGCAGAATATAAAACATCAATACGCCAGTATAATGAACGATTTTCACTTTCACGGGGACAAGTATAGCCCCTATTATAGGGTCTTAGATGCTGACACTACTAAAACCACGGACTTTACCTTCTCCATGAAAATTTCCCGTAGAAACTAAAATAACAAAAAAAAATTGAAATTTTCAAAGGTACGGTAAGGTTTTTTTTGTTGTACTTACACTACCTAATCCTGTACGAAATTTTTTCGTTTCGTAAAATTAATCAGCTGATCAACTATTTTCGTATGAAGAGTCCGAAATTTTTTTGCAAGTTGTCTAGGGGTTCTTTGGGGAAAGTTGTTCAGTTTCATAAGTAGAAACCACAGTGAATGGAAACGAAACGCATAAAATTTCATCCCGTATAGTAATTTTCTTCCTTTAAGTTACTATACGGCGCGGTCCCGATCCTGATCCATAACGTGTCTTTTGACTTTTTTTCTAACTTTTCGCCGTCTATAAAAAACAATTTAATATTAATCAATATATATACACATCTTGATTAATATTAATGTACCTAGTTAAGTAAATAATTCTCTGTCAACCGCGTCATAAGGTATGAAGAGCGATACGCTGGTGTCTGGTGTCGGCCTTGCAAGGAGATCGGATGTCTCACGACCGTGACAGACACTATTGACACGTTTTTATGGGTACTCCGATTCCAAGATACATATTGGTAGGAAGCGCTTTAAAAATTGTACAATTGTAAATTTGTACACGTAAATAGGTAGAACATTATCCAAACAATCAATTCAACAAATTTAACACCCATCTTCGTAAAATATATATATCCTATGTCAATTTGGCGATCCATTCATCATACCTACATTTTTGACTACAGGCTGTATCGACGAAACTGCGATATATACGAAAACAGGGTGTCCCGGAATGGGTGTATCAAATTGCTGTAGGAGATAGCTTGGCTAATGTTCTACTCTACCATATAGGCTAAAGCTATAATTTTAAAAAACTACTCCGCCTTTAATAAATGATTATTTTTCTAAAATGTAAAAAATAATCTGATTTTCCATAGATTTTCGGCTCTAAATGTCGCATTTAGAGTTAATTTGTATTTATTTCTTCACTGGTATTAATTGTAAGTGGTTGTTTTACATAACTGTAAACAAACTTTTAAAAGTTATGACCTAATTTTGAGTTCGCAACAAAATAAAAACTTGCACTAAATATCTTCTTGTAAGTTTTACCAGCAGTTGTACATAAAAAATGTATGGACTCTATTGCGCAAACTATACTGTATAAAATTGTTCATTTAATGGAGATTCTATCGTGTAATTTTCTTAAAGGTTTTTAAATGCGTGGGTGAATTTAGAGGATTTCTGAAGTTGTCTACAAATTTTCTTATTGTGTAGTACTTGATTTGAACTATCGACTCCTAAGTGAGAATCCTATTGTCAGCATCAGCAATAATCGTTTGGCCTTGTACATACTATAGAATTCATATTTCCCACGGCACACGTTTAGAGCTTACTTTGACATGGGGTACATGTAAGTACACATTTCAATCAAATGTTCAATTTTCAAGTACAGTTCCATGAACCATCTGCATCTACCAACATAATTCTGCGTTGGATTGACGTGACGGGTAACCTTGTGCTTTTGTCTTACGTAGGTATTATTAAAATGATTATGTATTATTTAACCAACTCATTTCACAACTGAAGGTCGCGAATGGAGGCGGAAGATTCTCTTGCACCTATGGGCTTGAGTGATGCATTATTTTTAGTATACTAATTATTATGTATTTGCAAAAGCTTATAAAGAGTTATAGAATAGAATGTAGTAAATTGCAAATATAATGGAGGTCGATTAAATTTATAAATAACATCTAAAATTCTAAAGGTAAAAGGGAAAAATGTGAAAACATTGCAATAAAAGCCATTTATTGGCTTCTAAAGTAAAAAAAATTCTTGTGTTATGGGTATCCGGTGGTGATCTCCCTGAACAATATGGTTTTTACAAAATTAAATTTAGGATTACCGTTTCTTAATTCATTATGTACTTGCACATTATATCAAAATAAAACAGAATTTAGGAACACAGTGAAAGTGTGTGTGTGTGTGTGTGTGTGTGTGTGTGTGTGTGTATATATATTATACCAACCCTTAATACTACATACATACATATTTTTAAACGCACAATACTGCAAGTTTCATTTGTCTAAATTTATTTATGGTCTTGATAAGATCAAATCTTCTTTCATATTTTAAGAAATTATCGTAAAAGAACAAGCAAACCGATCATGCCTGGCGTTATCGCTTTGATACCGTTTACAGTTTCGACCGCTGAAAGAAACATTAAACACCATTGCCGCGTTGCCGCCAAATGTCAAGTAACTGTAAAACAAATAAGTTTCGAACGAATTGCTGTTTCGACAAACCAAGTCGTTAGTGTAATTGTAGAACTATAGATACTGTTATAGTGTAGTCATTGGCAATTGTTCCACATTCCGCGTCGAGTCGCTAGTCGCTACTTTGATTATGACTCAATTGGGAGAGAAAGACAACCAAGTATGCGATACTTCCATTCTGTTTGTTGGCTAATTAGCTATTATAGTAAAATTGTTAGAACATGACATTAAAGTTCATTTATTTCAATCTTTTGCAACTTTTAATACACAAGGTTATGTTGAGACACTTATTACAAGTTGCAAGTAAAAATGTGTTCTATGACGCAATAGATTATAAGTTTTAGAAATTAGAAATTAAATTATTTAGAAAAATGTTTTGAATATAAGTATAGATACGTAGGTTGTATTGTTATTTTATTAAACATTCGTGGCAATCTCGTAGCTGACGAGCTTTGGACTACACCTAAGCTAAATCCAAACGGCACCTGGGTGCTAACATACAATACATACTTAGGTGCTTATACAGGATGTAACATAATTGGTGTAGGACCCGTTAACTGGGGATGCTACTCATCGTACTGAACAACTTTGCTCAAATCGCAAAAAAATGTGGACTCTACATTTTCGTTGCGATATAAAAATAGCAAAACAGATGATCAATTTGTATGAAGAGTCCAAATATTTTTTTTGCAATTTGAACAAAGTCGTAAAACATAAGTTGTTCAGTACGATGAGAGTAGAACCCTCAGTAAACGGGTCCTACACCAATTTTGTTACACCCTGTATGTAAATCCTTTACATTTTTTCTAGCTCTTCCTTTCATAAAATCAAATGATCTCGTTTTGAGTCGTATTTCGCAATAATTAGTTAGAATTAATTGATCCATTAATCAGAATTAGTTTTTGTATTAAATAGTATATCTTTAGATAATGTAACTTTAATTTGTTTCTGTCTGACGACTAAACAAAAAATGGCTGACCTTATTTTACATTTATGCACAAACAGAAACAGACAGAAAAAAAAAAACAGAAAACATTTTAATGGATAGGTAGTTCACTTAAAGGTGAATTAACATAAAGACGAGGTGGGATAAAGCCAAGTGCTTACCAATGTACTTATACTTGTTACGATTATACTTATTATTTATTATTCTGACAGTGACTACAACAGTATAATGTCTTTTAGCTATCCTGCAAAGTACATTATACTAGGCGGGACCAAAAATCCCTTCAAGTTTTACTGTCGATAATATTATATCCCTGTATAATTAATTTAAATGATGTAATTTTCATCCTAAATTGTTTTAATCAAGCTATAAATATTTTTATTGATTTACTTTTGTAAAGCTCATTGTATCTAGGTATTAGTTTTAGACTAGATTGATATAAATAAACCACAGAAATAAGCAAATGAATACGATATAAGGATACAATTTAGAATCCATTAAAGGTTTAAAAATAAGGGTACCTAACTTTTTCAGATATTATGTTCTTATTGTTTTTTTGAGTAGCATTTAAATTGACTGAATTTGTTTACCTACAACAATGTTAAAAGTTTATAAAAAAGAAAATACCAAATAGCCATAGATGAAGCAAAACATTAAAAATTGCAATGAGATTAAAATTTAAAACAAACAAAGGAAGAAATACTTAACACATTATAACATAACATATTATATAGGAAAATTCAAAATAACATAAATACATAATAACACACATCCCTGGAAAAGGTTTCTGGCAGACATGATTAAAAGTTATTACAAATGTAATAAGAAGGTAACGTAATTTTGTATTAAGCCACTCCTTTGAGATAAAATTCCTAAACTTGTATTAAATGATCCTAATATGGAATTTCAAACAGCTACAAAGCATTGCGTGTGCGCTATCAAAACTATTGATCCTCTTGCCGTGCCGCATTTATATGGCACAGGTTGTTACGAAGTAACAAAATAGGTACTGTGTAACATGTATAAGGTGTTAAGAAATTAGTTATTATTACTTCAACTGGGGCTTCTACTAGTGAAACTGAACAACTTTTCCCAAGGACTCCACAGTCAATTCGCGAAAATTTTTTTGTACTTTTCTAACAAGTCGGTCACTTGATCGGCCCATTTAGTATGGGATAAGTCCACATTTTTTTGCGAATTCACTATGGGTTCCTTTGGATTAGTTCTTCAGTTTACTAGTAGAAGCCCCAGTTTAAGTAATACCAGCTAATTTGTTAACACCTTATATAAATGCGCTACGGCAATTTATAAGTATAAATTGGAGTTTTTAGTCATCATACTGATTAACTATTGTTCTACAACTTTGCTAAAATCGCAAACAAATATTTGGACTCCCCATACAAAGATTAAATAAAATAAATCTAAACAATTACTTCACCTATTTTGCTACACCTGTAAAAAGGTGTCAACTTTTTTACCATTTTATAAAATAGCCAAAAATGTTGGAATCTCTAACAATCTATCGTTGGATTGAACATTTTTGTATGGAGAGCTAACATTATTGGGCATTTATTTAAAAAGCAGTTTCACAAAAGTCGTTTCATTTGGTTTGAAAGACAACCTTAATATTTATAATATTTATATGTTCTCATCCAAATTAAATTGAGTCAAATATTGGAAAAGTAAACTTAGTTAGTATAGTTTAAGTGCAAAGTAAGGAGGTTTTTGTTTTACGCATCGGTAAATTAGATCACATTCATTGACACAGCCGGGCTAAAGATCTAGTAACCAGGAATACATCTACAACAAGTACTACTAAGTTTGTAAACGGTATTCGTCACAGCTTGTCCACTATCAGCGGCACTGGTTGTTAATCATTAATGATAGCCAATTACACTGATGACAAGGGTGCAATGAACTCTAGGGCGCTGGGCTTTGTTTACATTGTCACGATTTCAACTGGCAATGCCGTTGAGAACTGATAACAAGACATATTGATTGGGGATATCTCTAAATTCGTATGTCTCATTCATAAGTAAGTGCACTTGTATTGATATCTCAGGTAGGTAACAAAAGCTTTCTTAGATAATTATATTGGTATAGTACAACATACCACCATGATAAGTGCAACACCAGGCAACCGCCGCCTATACCTTGCGGATAGGACGGTTAAATTGTGCCACACGATAAGAGAGAGAGTACAACAAACGGCCACTCATAATCACATAAACCTACCATTTTGGATTAGTTCTTTTTTTTAAACCCACAACAATTTTTGAACAATTTAAAATCGATTGTCGGTTAGACGATTTTGTATTTCATAAAGTCCAAAATAAAATTTCAAAAATTTTTAAAAGTGACAAAACAAAAGATGACATTTGACTCGAATGATAAAGCCTTGTGATATCCGCCATTAAATCACATTGTAAAACTCATTTATTATAATTTATTTAATTATTCAAGCTATTTTAAGAAAGTTTACGGTCCTACGGTGCTCTGGAGCTCATACATACCTTATTATTAGTGTCCAAATACGATGTTATATAAGAAAAAGTGAACGTAGACCAGAGACAAATATATTCTAACTATTGTTTACCTGCCTGTTGCTAGCCTAGACAGTCGGGTAGAGGCATAAATTAGCTTATGTTATGTCGCAAAATCTGTTTCGACAACTGAATTGCTATGGCTTCTTTTTCTTCAGTAACATTGACGACGACGGTATTATACGGTATTTAGATATTCATATCATATCTATAAACTGAACGTGAGTGTCAAATATTTTTGGGTCTCTCTACCGTTTTCTTCTCTTTTGTTGAACGAAACAAACTAGTATAACAGTGCCCATTATACAGGGTCAATCTCATCCACTTTTTATATTCTAACAAGCTATGAGATGCTATTCCTTAAATTGTATAACTTTCCGGGAATATGTATGATCACAACAACACTCATTGACTTTTTATTAAGAACATTGTCTCTTAAATCGACTGATCAAATAATGACAAGACAACACTCGATAAGCTCAAAGAAGTATTTGCTTAGATTGTAAAGATTTATCTGGGAATGTTGTTACGTTGACGAGTAGCATTTTCCAGATGCGGTCACAACCTGAATGGGTTTGACTGGGTGGCATTTATCTCGACCGTTTCCGTGCTTCGTAAGGCACGTTAAGCCGTTAGTTCTGGCTGCTGTCACTATAAGGCAGTCGTTGGCTTATGCAGGAGGCCTTACAGGCGGCTTCAAAACTTCTGAAACTGGGGCTGGCTACTAGCCCCAAAACCTCCACCCCGTGTGTGAGGTATGGCCTAAACTCCCCGAGTTATGGGAAGGGACCCGTCCCCTGCAGTGGGGACGTTATTGGTCGTTAACGTAACGTAACTGATCAGCGAATTAAATTCATGCTGTAAGTACATCATTAACAGCCCATAGCATCATGACTGCATGGGTCTTTTCCCATACTTCTGTAAGGTTAGGCCATACTCCACACACATACTCTATATGAACACGTTTCTTTTTACCTTAATATATAGGCGTATCTATCTATTGCTTGACTGGGGTCCCCTATACCTACATTTACTTAAGTTGACACTACAATCACCTAATAATCTTAATTAATTAGAATACCTACTATAACCACTGTAAAACTTAAAATTGGACGCTACATGTGCTCACAGAGAGGGATTTTGAATTCCACCAAGACGAAGCTGCGAGCTTCTACGAGGTAGAATTTACTTCAAATAAGAATCTTCAAATGCTGAATCTAATGATTAAAGACCTACGCACTGATTGTTACGTTCTCCAGACTGCAATCCGTGAGTTATTGGCCATTGTTGCTGCGTTACTGACAGCATTGCTCACTCCTGACAGCATCGCATCGGAATCAGGTTGAGTCTTCATATCGTAATGATGAGTGGGTTTTGAATGAAAATTTCCATTCGATGTACGCTAATTGTGCGTGGAACAAAGATAATTTTGTTAGGTACTAGTAATAAGTTTGCCAGTGGCCTTTCGAGCCTCTCGACGCAAAGTATGTGCCAGATTTGCACTGTGGGCAAAGATTAGATAATCTGTGGGTTTTTTACTCGTTTTGTCGCGCAGTCATTTGTTCCCGATCATTAATTAGTCAACTGTTATATTTATCCGCGCGTGAGATGTTTTAATGAGTTTTGTTATTTTAAAAGATATTAAAATTTGCTTTTAATCGCAAATATTACGGAAGGCGTTGATTAATTTGAAATTTTGTTGCAATTATAAACTAAAAATAAGGTACAGGATAGTTAACATAATATACTGATTTAATAACTTCGTAAAGATGATTGGCGGTTGTGTTTGATTTACGATTTATCGTAACAAAGTAAATCTAACAAAATATCAAAATATTCTCCGCGCACTTTTACGAATTTATCGAAAACTACTTCTAATAAAAAGGATGAAGATATTCAAGAAGTTGTTGCCTGGTATATTTCGGTAACTGAAATTCAGATTTTAATTTTAAGCCATTCTAAGCGTTTTCCACTTGTCTTACAAAACAAAATGCAAACACCAGATGCATAAATTATAAAATATTACCATGATACCTTAACATTTACGAGTAAAACGTCAAAAAATCTTAATAACATTAAATTATGTATTTTTTAAAGAAATTATGAAAGACAAGTCGTCGACCTTACGGCAACGATCGAGCTGGGATGTTGCATCACACGAGTTGTGTGTGGCTTATGGTGGAATCGACCGCAGTGATTGGTAGCTTTTAGTGATGGCGAAAAACTTTCGGTATACGCAGTCATCGTGAAAAAATAAACAATACGTTGTGTCACGGATAATCGTTTTTTTTTTGCAAAAGTAACAAAAAGATGGCGACCACAATTGCTGGCAATACTTATTTTACTTATAAAATCAACGTACATTTTTTAAACTATTTTTAATTTCCACCTAACTACTACTCCTCCTGTACTAATTGTTCCCTTTAGTGCAATAATAGTCAGTCAATTAGCAAATTTTGTTAATAACAAAAAAATTGCAGTTGATTTTTAAAGATATTTTATAATATCTAGTCTACCTGAGCTCTGTAAAATTGCTCGCTTGATTGCTTTTCTCTTGAATATTGCATCACCTTGCAATATTCAAGAGAAAAGCGGTAATATCGACAGTTTCGTGCATCACTAGCGCCCGGCTCAGCTGTAGACTGCGCGGCGCCGCACCTGCGCGGGCGCAAGTGGGTCATCGCATCGCAACAGGTCCCGATTGGCGAACCGGCTAGCTTGTATGTATGTCAGTATCCAGTAACCACGGTGTACGGCGAGCCCTTTTATTTTTTCCTCGTTGCAAACTTGATTCGTTCATTCTGACCATCACTTTTCAGTACAATTGGTACACTATCACATTATCATCAATACTACCATCCCGTAAACCTTCATATTAATATGATTCAGTGTTAGTTCTAATTCCAATAATATCCATGCTATCAATACTTCAAGAGACAGATGGAGCGGACTTACTTTTACTCGTATTAAACGAATTATTCATAGGTATTACTCATTCAAAATGGTCCTTTCCTTTATCAAGTGAAAAACTTATTCTGTTATTACTTGGACTGTTTTGTTATACCTACTAATTAAGGGAAAACTTGGTTCCCTAAATCAGTATTGTAAAATTTATACATTCTATTTTCTTGATTTGTAGGTTTTCCGAAGCTGACCTTGAGTTTTTATTTTTTCAATAACCAATTGTTTAAAACCAACGTCATTTTACTCGGGTCTTTATTTCTTAAATGTTATATCGAAGTTTGACCTAAATCAGTATTGTAAATTCTATAAATATGCTTAATTTCAAGCTTCTCCGTAGGTAAGTAATTAATAACGAATTTGTATAAGAATTGTGTGTTTTCTTTTCCTATTATTCCTTGTATATTTTTTTATAACAGTATTGTAATGATGATTTTCAAGACTCAAACTCTTCTAGAAGTGACAATGAACCATTTTATATAGGTATCTACAATAAGTTAACAACGGTAACAACAATTATGTCTAGTTTCTGGGTAAGTTTTACTGATGGTACATTAAATTATTACCATAATAAATAATAAAACTGAAGGAGCCAGTTTTCCTGAAAGTTTAGTTATACGTTTGCCGAAATAGCTACGAAGATATCCGTGTAAAGATTAGGAAGTGCGCAAATACTTTACGGTGATGCACTTCCTTGCACTCACTACTCACTGAATAAGCTTTTATAATATTAACTAATACGAATATAAAACTAGATGGAGAAAATCGAAACAATACTAAGAAATAGAACTAGGCCTCAGGATCGATTCGCTAAAACTAATAGGAACTAAGCAAGTAACCAATAAAAAGTATTTAAGCCACTCTTTCTCGTAGCACTATTTGACGCACGACTGTACGATCAATCAATCACTGATTGACAATCGAAGGTCACGGGCAGTATTTGACAGCATCATTGTTGGCAATGTATTGATACATCCATTTGTCTTATCTCGACCCATAATCCGAAACGACATCCTTAAGTACAAGCGAACAGTTGGTGAAGACGACAGATAAGCAGTTAAAATTGAGACTGTTTTAAATAATACTATAATACCTATTTTACAGAAGAACACTGAGACGAAGGGAAAATATACGCATAAGAAAAAAACAATTTTTTTTTTCATCAAACCCATACGTGTGGGGTATCTATGAATAGGTCTTCAAAAATGATATTGAGGTTTCTAATATCATTTTATTCTTAACTGAATAGTTTGCGCGAGAGACATTTCCAAAGTGGTAAAATGTGTGTGTCCCCCCCCCCCTGTAACTTCTAAAATAAGAGAATGATAAAACTAAAAAAAATATATGATGTACATTACCATGCAAACTTCCACCGAAAATTAGTTTGAACGAGATCTAGTAAGTAGTTTTTTTAATACGTCATAAATCGTAAACCACAATTTACCTACAACGAACTACAAGAACTTATATATTATGTTACTTGCCTCTACGGAACCCTTCATGGGCGAGTCCGATTCGCACTTGGCCGCTTTTTTTCTACCTAGTTCAAACATGATACTGATAATGTCAAAGTAATTTTTAATAAAATTATTGTAAACTAAATTATTTACCTAAATACAATATATAAATAAAATATGTTAACTAAAATCAGTGCCAGTTTAAATATGAAAGCAATAAAAAAGAGTTTCTGTTACTCTTATTCAAGTAAATTTACAATCTTCCTTCCACACAATAAGAACTGACTCAAAGAGTTAAAGAAACATGAAACTCAATATTTCGGAGTAGCGTAGAAGTAAATACCAAAACTATCACACACACTGCTGACGCAGATAATGAAACTAATGAAACTAATGAAAAACCAAATTAGCCTATTATGATTTATCAACTTAAATTGGTCTGTAAAATATTTAGCAAGGAATGCATACACAAAAAATAGGCCAGTGATATCTAATAAGTATGGACAACATTTTGCGAACTCGTGCTCAGAAACGTGACGACAAGACAAAGATGGTTGGTAAATAGTCCACATATGTACTATAAATAAGGTTTCACGATCACTTATCACGAAAATCCAGTGTTACCTAGTTATAAGGATTTTTTTTAACTGCAACTTTCAACAGTGTACAAGTGCCTGTAAATGATTTTACTACTAGAGTTATACAATAAAAAAACCAAAATTCCTATAAATGTTAAGCTAATTTGTGGGTTGATAAACTCTTTTGTTATCGTATGATTTCTTATCTAGACTCGATATTGAAAGTTATCGTCTAAAGATAAGCACGATAACAGACAAGTGGACTGAATCATTGAGTGATGAATGAATTTGTTACCATAAAAGACAGCAATACACAGAATTTTAAAAGGGTCAACAAGCTACAAATTCGCTTCGATCAGATCAATCTTCGTTCCGCGAAAGTGATGTCGAAAAACAAATTGTAAGATCATTTACAATATAAAGGTTATTTCACACTCGATAAATGAAGACATGACATATTGAGGTCCCTCAAGATAAAGTGCCGATAATGTATGCGTGTAGGTCCGTCTGTGCGTATGTCTTCATTGTTCTGTGTCTCGCATGCTTGGGTGTGAACTAACCTCTTGATTTATGCGTTTGGCCTTACGGCTAAGAATTGTTTGTGCACCCACTTGTGTTTACGAGATGTTTAATGACCAATAATGGTAATGGCATCGCAAATAAGATACAGTAATTACTGGAAGGTCTTAAATAGCTTGCAATTTAAAAGGATTCATTAGCTCAACAATATTAAAATTTTGGATTCAACTTTTATTTCGCAGTTATATCTCTTAGCTATAATTGCAACCATTTGGAATAATAGCAAGTGACTCTATCACAGACTAGACCCCCCTCTCCCTGGAGCGCCGAAAAATCGTTTATTTTGGGTTACACTTATATTTACATGATACAGAGATACGTTTAGGTGTCACAATCGCTGTTAAACGGGCTAGCTAGTTTCTTTGTTCTTCTACTATATGCTACTACTACTACTAATGCAAGTATATTATATATACCTACTGTAAAAAGAGCACCATTATTTTGGGTTTTATAAGTATTTTAACCAGTAGTTTAGAAAGTACACCGGCGCGACGGCGGCTTACAATTTAACTAAGACATAATTGTATACAAACATTAATAAATAGAATATTCTTAAAAAATAGTAGTGTCAGTTGCAACGAATCTGTCGTTGCAAATCAGTCTCAAACTGTTTTTCTACCGGAGGCAACAGCCCACCCAGGATAAAGAATGTAGGCATCCTAGTCTATAGATTAAGTATTACTTCTATTAGGTATTATTTGGTATTACGATGTTCCATGCCTATCAAGTGAATCACGTCATTACTATTGCTTTGTTTAAAATAATTTGCGGTCGCGGATCCTCACAGCGACCGAATAATATTGGCATAATAACATATCCTAAGCAGTGTCATTCCAAATAATTAACATATTTTACGCACGTTTTACATGATAAACCTTATAAAACCGCAAACCAGGCGAAATTATCGTTGTTTTTACGTCATACGGCTAACGAATTTTCATATTTTTGCGTGATTTCCTATAAAACCTTATGTGCTATCAGCTTTACTTTGTTACATTAAAGCATTTTTACTTACATACTTTAATTGAACATTTCTTACTGGATTCAAGGCAAGGACAGATATTTTAGCAACAAAAGGCAAGGACAGATAATTTAGCACCAATAATTTAGTGCAGTGAGGATCCTAGGGAGCCACGGGTCACTTGTGGTGTATGTTCTTCTGGGCGACTTGTTGGAAAAGGGTAGTGCAGCCTCTGCAGTTTTCTTCTGCTGTGACCCTGGATGTCTTTTAGTTTAGCAATGCGGTTCCTTGCCTTTCGCAGAACAAGTCTCAGAATCGCGCATACAGTATGGACACTCCCTGCCCGTCTCTAAAGGCGATCATCTCCCCCCCCTCCCCCTTACGAGTAAGAATCGGTGACGATTCCTTAACGCAAGCCACGTAATTTACACATACATATGACGCGCTGAGAGCAAGAGTGGTGTTAGCCACATTATTTGGACATCTTCCTTTGGTCCACCTTTTAGCACTTTAGATGATATCTACCGAAATCATAATAAAACTACCCTATTATTATGCATCTTGACATAGTAACGAACATGGATAAACGAATAGATTTTCTTTAAAATTTATGATTAATGAAATAAATTATTTCAAAGTAAAATATATCCATTTAAGCGAATATGGGGTTACACCACTTTTGCTCTCAGCGCGTCATTATTTTGTACGCGTGTACAAATGTCATATTTTTATGTAGTAGTAGTATGTTTGGAAGGTAGGTAGCATACATACATACATTTGTATGTATGTATGCTACCTACACTGAACAGTGGTTCGGGGTGTGGCTTTAGCGTATCTTTAAACTGTGTCTTTAGAATCTATCATCTGACATGTCAAGGCATTCGACTATGTTTATAAACGTTACAAACAGTCTAAAAGAAAGTAACGGGCACTCTTATCGGAGGATGTTTGCCTAAGATACGGCTGTCCTTATTCAGTTTGAAATTGTATCGAAAATTGAGGGCATTTCCGTTTTAAGAAGGTCCCTTTAATGCTGAAATTTCGGGGAAAAAGAATAGTTTTCAGCAGCCTCGACAAACTATCAGGTAGGTTATAAAAGTTAATGGCTGTAATCAATTTGTGTCAAGGTTAGACATTACTTGTATATTGTATATTAACTAAGATGCGCGTTTATAGTTCATTGTTTACGTTGCATCTTAAACTAGGAAATTAAGGCCAATAACAGCTCGAGACTCCAGACATTCGTCTAGACAAGAGAAGAATTCCGATGTATCTAATAACTATGACATACATACATAAAACTAGGATTTATTAATGTTCATAGCTATTTTTTCTGCACGCAGTATTCTTAGATAGTATTTCTGGTGAAAATATGATGATAAAGCTCTTGATTGATTTAATATTATGACAAAACTATCTCTACGATACTTATTTAAGAACGTGAAACGTTTAAAACGTTTTCTTTTGAAATGTGATTTTGTTTTTTAACTGCGATTTTTCAATGATATTTTTTAAACATTATAAAGTACCCAATTTTTGAGTACCCAAACGTTGAGTGTACAAGTTCCGAGTGGTAGGAACTTTGTACTAGGTAGAATAATATGATGATTTAAAAGTATGTGTAAAGCATCTACTTAAATAAAAAAGATTTTTGATTTTTGATTTTGATTTTGATTTAAGACCAAAATTAAGGTATTTATTTTTAGAGTAGTCAATTATTCTCCTACCGAAAAAGGGTTCTTGTAATGAGTAAGAAATCTATGTGTCTGTCTAGGCTAGGACATTGTAACTCATAACTGATGAACCAATTTGAATGTGGTTTTTCATCTGGAATTAAATTTAAATGTTTGACAAAAAACTTGTTTTGTAGTTTTTAAGGTATTCGACATTTGCGATTTAAGGGGGTGGTTATTTTTAATTTTGTAATCTAATAGTAAACAAAATTTGCCTAAATTTTGTAGGCAAATAATACATTGTTTTATTTAACAGGCATTAGCTTAATATTGTAAATAATTCAATCCTTAATAGATAAACAACACTTAAAGATCCTCATAGGTTCATAAACTACTTAATGACTACGCAAGCACATTGGATGATGATGATGGACAAACCAACAGCCTCATCACGTAACAATATTTACATAGTTTACATTTACAAACAATGTAGATACAGACTTTTTCTTTAGAATTGGAAAATGATCAGCTAATTGTCTGGCTATGAAAGTAACTTTGTTTTAAGCATTTTTATATATAGTGGCTGACCAAAAACGAGTAAGGCATATTGCACAGATAGGTAGGTAGGTGCAATATGCCATAGATGAGGCGAGGCATTCCTCTGCGTAGGTCCACACATGAATTAACCATAGCCTTATTAGCCTCGCTAGTCCTCAACCGCAGTGACAGATAACACCATGTTGGACTAGCAGAGATATAAGTTAACGTAGAAGCGTAGAATGTAGAAGAATGTAAATGCCAATTTTTGAAACTCAAGCAGACTAGTTTAGCCCCTCGACTCAATATCTACGTTGCCACAACATGAATATCCATTTCAATCGATAAATCGTTAAATAAATAAATCGATAAATTTCATTAGTACCGTTATTTTAATCGTTAATTCAATTATGGTACTTACTTCACTGACTCAGCGATCCGAAGTGGTGGATCTTGCCCTGTGACATCAAAGTGCCACTCTTTCCTGTTTTCGCCAAGTTTGTGCTTTTCAATAAACCAGTTTCAATTTTATTTGAAATGTTTGCCATTGAGTTTTCTTCGTTTTTCGCAAAACCTCTCACCATTCTGTGTTCGTTTATGTCTGTGGGTTTTAGGCACGCATTTGTTGTCATGGCCACAACAGCCTAGATTTGAGATAGGCTAGCGTATTTGGTGACTGGCCTAGGACCTGGGTTCCTTAGTTGCTAATTGATTAGTGTTGTTTACAGCTTCAATCTTGATTAGAGAAACTGAACTTGTATTCGATTAAAAACCAAGACCGATCTATGCTGTGTGGGTGTAAGCAAAGCGTGATAAACTTCAGGCAATGATTGTTAGATTGCCTGGTCAAAATTAACTCGCTCCGTGGTGCAGTGGTGAGTCTAAACGCCTCACAGTAAAGTCACGGGTACGGTTCCCTGTGGGGGTCTTAATTTAACATAATGTTTCTCTGCCTCGATAAGATGAATAGCTACCATCTTATCGAAATCTTGCTGCACAAACATCAATGTAAATAGCATTAATGTGTTACGGCATGAATATAACATAGCAAGTTTCCCTATTGTATTCGGGAATCATGGTAAGCCAGCTTGCATATTCGGCATCTTCATCACTTATCATCATGCGAGATGATGCTAAGGATTAACAGACAGATAAAAACCGAGGCATGTTAGCTTCAATTTTCTATTTTACAATAATACTACGAATAGATGGCGACAAGCACACACAAACCAACGGAGCATATATTACTTTTTCCTCTTCTGTGGCACAAGGAAAGGACACAGGATGGAGACGGCCTCATCCTGTCTACATTACATATTAATATAACTATAATAATTTCACAATTTAGCCTGCAATAATGTTGCAAACAAAGCTCCAATATATTCGGATCGTGAATGAATGGCGGCGCAAGCGCAGCTGTGTGCAAGCAAATGACTAATTATAGCAGCCGCTGACCCTCCGATAACCCCTGTTTGCAACTGCATTCTGCCTTCTAGATTTATTTCTCAACTCTTTAAGTGCGACTATTAATATTTATATATATTTAAATTGTATTAACATAAGAATCGATTAATGGTAGGTGTCTGTGATGATCGAGCTGTTGTTCCGCAATACCACTGCAATTCTAATGTTTTTTATCCTAACCTAATGTGTGTAACCTAACCTAACAAAGCAGAGAGTATTCAACATAGGTATAAGCTTATTTGTTAGCTACCACCTCGCCTACAGCCAAAATGGCGTGATGGATTTGGGAGTGTAAGGTATCGTTATATTCATATTGATCTACATAGTGACATGAGGACTATGATATCGAAGTATTAGGATGTTTTTTTTACAGATTGTTAAAAAAGTTGGTATGAATTTTTAAGGGGTTACTCAGAATCAAGTAAAGAATAAGCGAGTTTCTTTTAGACTCGACGTTTTTTTTTCGCTTCGCAAACACTTTACGAAAGGTTGAGTGTACAAGTTCCGCGTGGTAGGGACTTTGTACTAGGTATAAAAAATGACGATAAAAAAATGTGTAAAACATCTACTGAAATATAAAACATTTTGAGTTTTTTTTTATGTAAGAAAATAATGTAAAAATTCTATCAATATTTTTTAGTTTCCCTTAAATTCACCAAACACTATCATCAGGTGAGATGATGCCAAGGGCTTACCAATTGTGGATAAAAAACTATTCAAATTTAGTATGAGAAACTGAAGAAAGAAGAAATTGTTTACGTGGAATTCATTCTATAATTTTGTGCATTCTATACTCGGTTCTGTAGAGATGCGCCAAGTACAAGTTTTGCCGAGTAGCCGAGTACCGAGTAGGTAATACTCGGTTTAAAGTTTGCCAAACCAAGTACTCGGCCGAATTACTCGGTTAAATATCCTTTACACAAGTAAATTTTTCGTCTATAACATTGAGTAACTGTCGAACGAAGTTTTCTCATTTGGAGTAGCTATTACCGCAGTTTAGTGGCCTATCCTAATATTATTACGCAGTAAACAACATAATTTTATTTAACTAAAAAACAGTTATGTAGGTCTCGTTGATGTCTTTCTCTAGTGATCATTCGAATTTTTGGCTGTTTATACAAAAAACTTCAATTTGTGACACACAATATACAAGGTGTTAACAAATTAGCTATCATTACTGTGTAAAGTGGGCCGATCAGGAAACCGACTTGTTAGAAAAGTACAATATTTTTTTCGCGAATTGACTATGTGCTGACTAGTTGACTATGTTTGTATGGTTGACTATGTTTAGTTTCACTACTAGAAGCCCCAGTTTAAGTAATGATTACTAATTTTTCAACACCTTATACAGAGTGTAACAAAATTGGTGTAGGACCCGTTAACTGTGGATTCTACTTATCGTACTGAACAACTTTTGTTCTACAACTTTGCTCAAATCGCAAAAAAAATTTTGGACTCTCCATACAAAAATGGCAACAAAGCAGAGAGTATTCAACATAGGTATAAGCTTATTTGTTAGCTACCACCTCGCCTACAGCCAAAATGGCGTGATGGATTTGGGAGTGTAAGGTATCGTTATATTCATATTGATCTACATAGTGACATGAGGACTATGATATCGAAGTATTAGGATGTTTTTTTTACAGATTGTTAAAAAAGTTGGTATGAATTTTTAAGGGGTTACTCAGAATCAAGTAAAGAATAAGCGAGTTTCTTTTAGACTCGACGTTTTTTTTTCGCTTCGCAAACACTTTACGAAAGGTTGAGTGTACAAGTTCCGCGTGGTAGGGACTTTGTACTAGGTATAAAAAATGACGATAAAAAAATGTGTAAAACATCTACTGAAATATAAAACATTTTGAGTTTTTTTTTATGTAAGAAAATAATGTAAAAATTCTATCAATATTTTTTAGTTTCCCTTAAATTCACCAAACACTATCATCAGGTGAGATGATGCCAAGGGCTTACCAATTGTGGATAAAAAACTATTCAAATTTAGTATGAGAAACTGAAGAAAGAAGAAATTGTTTACGTGGAATTCATTCTATAATTTTGTGCATTCTATACTCGGTTCTGTAGAGATGCGCCAAGTACAAGTTTTGCCGAGTAGCCGAGTACCGAGTAGGTAATACTCGGTTTAAAGTTTGCCAAACCAAGTACTCGGCCGAATTACTCGGTTAAATATCCTTTACACAAGTAAATTTTTCGTCTATAACATTGAGTAACTGTCGAACGAAGTTTTCTCATTTGGAGTAGCTATTACCGCAGTTTAGTGGCCTATCCTAATATTATTACGCAGTAAACAACATAATTTTATTTAACTAAAAAACAGTTATGTAGGTCTCGTTGATGTCTTTCTCTAGTGATCATTCGAATTTTTGGCTGTTTATACAAAAAACTTCAATTTGTGACACACAATATACAAGGTGTTAACAAATTAGCTATCATTACTGTGTAAAGTGGGCCGATCAGGAAACCGACTTGTTAGAAAAGTACAATATTTTTTTCGCGAATTGACTATGTGCTGACTAGTTGACTATGTTTGTATGGTTGACTATGTTTAGTTTCACTACTAGAAGCCCCAGTTTAAGTAATGATTACTAATTTTTCAACACCTTATACAGAGTGTAACAAAATTGGTGTAGGACCCGTTAACTGTGGATTCTACTTATCGTACTGAACAACTTTTGTTCTACAACTTTGCTCAAATCGCAAAAAAAATTTTGGACTCTCCATACAAAAATGGCAAAACAGATGATCAATTTGTATGGAGAATCCAAATTTTTTTTGCGATTTGAGCAAAATTGTAGAACAAACCGCCGAGTACCGAGTTACTACTCGGTACTCAGCGATTAAACGAGTACTCGGCGCAACTCTAGTTCTGAGTAACCTCTAACATTTTCCAACGTACTTTATAACACCCTGTATACCCAACAAATAGATTTAATTCACAGTAAAATAGTTTTTCTTGATAAATTGGTCAGATTATTCGTTAGGTAACGCACTTGTGTGTCACTCCTCTGGTGTTGCGGGTATCTATGGGCGGCGGTAATCGCTGACCATCAGGTGATCCGTCTGCTCGTTTGCCACCTGTGCCATAAAAAAAACCTTATTTATCATAAATTTTGGATCTCGATTTCTTATTGAATATAGCGATTAAAAAAGTATTCATCAACCATTTTTTATTCCTGCATTTGATATGTTTTATATTAAAGTACATCAGGTATTAATAAGTCCACAATGAGGCTAAAAATATTAACTAGGAAGTTATGCAATGGTAACCTACTGTATACTTATTTATCGTAATATTAATGATAGCTATATCCATTTATATATTAAATCGAGTGCAGATTATAGATAATTAATGGTTAACACGAGTAGCCTTAGGTTAAAGTATTTAATTGGCACTCATTATCTTGTTTGCTGATACTTAGTTATTAATTGTTGCTTGTGCTACTTTAGTTTCTAAAACAACAAAACCTAAACAATAAAACCCGACAACATAAATAAATAAATATCAACTAAACGCGCTCATTCGGCCCCAGATTAGGAAAAGGTTAAAAAGGGTATAACCAATATCTCTCGGATAAAAACGAATCTAACGAAACATCAAAATCCAAAATCCATTATGCTATTTTAGCTAATGGCGGTAACATAAAATATGTATATATGTACATCTGAAAAACTCAAAAAATACAGAATTTAACAAAATAAGTATGAGTTTCTTTAACTGGGATTTATTCAATATGATGGTACAGATGATTTTGCCAAAAAATGTATTTTTGAATATGAGTCAACCATCTCTTAGCAGGAGATAAAGAGTACTTCAGTAATTTTGAAAAAAATCGTCAAATAAAAATATGTTTTTCACAAAATATCTAAGGCTTTGTAGTTACGGGGGCCATGCGGCTGACATTGAAACGATATTCATTTTGAAAAAAAGAAATTCGCACAATCTATCAGATGCGATCCCGCGAGTCGTTGAGAAATAAGTTTAAAGAAATTAATATTCTTACTGTTGCTAGTCAATTCATATACGAAAATATCATGTATGTACGTAAACATTTGCACTTGTTTCGTAAAAACGGTGACAGACATAATTTTAATCTAAGAAATATTAAATAACATTGATGTTGCCTATTCGAGACTGAGTAAAGCATTTATGGGGCAGTGTGTAAGATTCTATAATAAAATACCCGAAAATGTAACTAGTTTGTTAGAAAACAAATTCAAGTTGCATGTTAAAAATTGTTTATGCTCTAAAGGGTATTACAAAATACTAGATTATGTAAATGACAATGATATATAGACATGTATGTATACATCCTCCAGCTCACAATCTTATTGTTGAAATTAATTGTAATAGAATTTAAGATTTTATTTAAAAAATGTGTTGAAGCGAGTTTCTTTTGGGCTTGACGTTTCTGTCTTCTCGCTTCGCAAACACTTCCCGAAACGTTGAGTGTTCAAGTCCCGCGTGGTAGGGACTTATGTACTAGGTAGAAAAAATTGACGATTTAAAAGCATGTGTAAAGCATCTACTTAAATAAAAAAAAACAGTTTGAGTTATACATATTATATTGACAGCAGTCTTTTCTAGTATTAAAATAATATTAAATCCTCATTTTAAACTAATGTTGAATTATATCTCTTATATACGGGAGCCGAAATACTTACAGATTAAAATAAACAAATGTTTACACATTCAGTTATTTATTTAGGTATCTTCTCTTCCATGTCATGACGATAAACGCTAACAATATTTTTTAGTAATTTAGCAATCACGATTGGCCTTAATGTATATGCAACGCAATTTTCACGTGTTGTTTGCTATTCATAGTTAAATAAATATTCGAAATAGGTATAATGTGTGAAGCATTTTATGTATTTTATAACTTAGTACTTACCTGTTATACGTATTAGCTAGTATATTTAAAATAGGTATAATCTTTAGTAGCAACAAAATGATTATTTTGTATAATTTTTCGCGACTCCAGTGAGCTCAGCCGTTTTTCTGTTTCTATAAATAAAAAAAGGAACGATTGATAATTATCAGCGGCTACGGCTCTTACATTTAAGGTACCTATAAATTGGTTTCAGCTAATACTTTATCAATGTTTTGATCATTTATTAAATTCTACTAATAAACTAAAAGTTCAAGTTTACAGCGAAGCTTGATAAATTGTTTTATCCAAACAACTTCATCTAACATTTAATTCCCATGTATTATTCATGCATCGTGCATACGCCGTCAATATCACTTATCTAAGTGCTAAGTCAAAGGTCATTGCAAGTCTGCAGTTCAGTTGCAGTCAGCGATGCATTAGCAAGTGTGTACGCACCATTAGCTGTGCACTCGGTGACCTATCCTGGGGCTATTGTAAGGTCTTCGTTTGCGGGCATAACACTCAAGAGTGTTATTTATCAATACTTATATGACAACAGAACTTATGTAAATAAAAACCTCTAGAACGATAGAAAAAAAACATCACTAATGATTGATCGACAAAGATTATGAACGAGAATTCTTCGACAGACAAATTCAGTATCTGTCGAAGAAAATTTTAAAAGGTTTTTATCTCTATGCGATAGAAATGTCCCTCAGCGCAGCGCTATTATTTTCAAAAATATGTCATCGATATATACAGACACGTCTCCGTTACAGTTTTATTGTACATTATGTATATTAAGGAATTGTAAAATTTATCGAAGACAATTATATTTCGCTCACTCCTCGACACTGAAATTTTTGTCACCAAATTGCTTTTAAGTCTTTTGTGACAATAATTCAAATAATCATGTATCTTCTATAAAATTGTTACGTATTTTACGCTATTGGACCGCACACGAAATTGAAAAAGTTGATTTATCTGTGCCATGTTAGGTCAAATACGGTGCACTGATTATTTTGTAGGTATGAATTGCAACGTAACACAACGTAATTTACGCTTGCTCACAAAAGTTGCATAATTGACTGATTTAATTAAATGTATCGTGTAGGAACGGTCAAAACGTGTTTTAGTTACTTTTTTAAAAAGCATGCCACCGAAACCTGATGGTAAATGGTGGATGATTTTCAGCAACGCCATGGGGAACCATGCCAGAATTCATAAATGCTATTAACACTGATGATTGGTGGCAAGATTTAGATAAGACGGTGGTAATCAGCTAGACGGACTTTTAAAAAAATCCCTTCCACTGAGTGCTCCACAGCAGGACCAAGCAGAGTCCGCGACCTCCTTAAAAGAAGTAACTGTACCACAGGTTAGAAGAAACTGAACCACAGATTAGATAATATGAATGTACTAAGGACCACAGCTCGGCGGTTGAATTTTAAAAAATCTTATTACAAAACAAAATTCGGTTAACCATGTTTTCTGCGGTTGATTGTAAATCATAAATTATGACTATTTATGACTAATACCAAACGTTGTACCTATACGTTTTCATTAAACATTTCAGTTTGTAGTATAAACGAAATAAGCAAATCAGCATGAAAAAGCAAAAAATATAAACATTTTTATTCATCCATTACACATCCCTTCAAAATTGTATGAGAAAATAATATCATAATCATCAAAAATATATATATATATATATTTATGTGACAGGTGGCAAACGAGCACACGGAACATTAGATTATTAGCAGATTATTCTGTTCGCAGTGACTGTGGCGAATCCAAACTATTCCAAACGAATTAATGGAGTAGCAATAATTGCAGCAATTTAAAAATACGATAATAAACTATAAAAAAAAAAACATTAAGTTATTGGAGCAATGATAATTAAGAAAGGTTTATATAATTTATCTTTAAAAAAATCTATGAAAAAGGTATTTCGCAAATATTACTATGTACTTACGATACGTTTTATCTGAAATAAATCATTTAATATTATTACAGTTAAGTGAAAACTTTTATGTCAAGTATAATAAAAATAAATTACAAATGCATAATGTTCATATATGGAAAAATAAACCGAAAGCTCTGGATTATGCGGGCATATTTTTTCATCACTTAAAATTTAAGAACCCCAAAATCAGATCTATGCACTCATTCATCCAAACAGTAGCTTAGTACAATATCACTAGGAGCTAGGAGCCTCATGCTATGAGGACCACCCGCTGAGTAATTATTTGCCACGTCATGACGTCATGCAATTGGTACTGACTACAGAATGAAGTGACGTGGGAAACTATTTGAATTCAAAACCCTTTGGGCGATCCGATAACGGGAGAATGTAAGTAACAATAACACCACCCAAAAAGAAAACTGTACCAACTAACCCATAAACAAATAATACTTATAGGGAAATATTGTAAATCATTTGCAAATACCTAAATAACACAAGATTTGTAAGGCATGCGTAATTTTGGATTTCGATATGAAAAATTTACATAAACGACGTAATACAGGTGTTAAAAAAACCGGCCAAGTGCGAGTCGGACTCGCGCACCGAGGGTTCCGTATAAATTCATAATCACACATGTCTTGAACTCTATATTTTTTATATTTGAGTTGATTGAATGAAAGGTAATTTGCGGTTTACGATTTATGACGTATTAAAAAAAAACTACTTACTAGATCTCGTTCAAACCAATTTTCGGTGGAAGTTTGCATGGTAATGTACATCATATATTTTTTCTAGTTTTATTATTCTCTTATTTTAGAAGTTACAGGGGGGGGGGCACACATTTTACCACTTTGGAAGTGTCTCTCGCGCAAACTATTCGGTTTAGAAAAAAATGGTATTAGAAACCTCAATATCATTTTTGAAGACCTATCCATAAATACCGCACACGTATAGGTTTGATGAAAAAAAAATTTTAGAGTTTCAGTTCTAAGTATGGGGAACCCCCAAAATTTATAGTTTTTTTTCTATTTTTGTGTGAAAATCTTAATGCGGTTCACAGAATACATCTACTTACCAAGTTTCAACAGTATAATTCTTATAGTTTCGGAAAAAAGTGGCTGTGACATACGGACGGACAGACAGACAGACATCAGACATGACGAATCCATAAGGGTTCCGATTTTTGCCATTTGGCTACGGAACCCTAAAAAGTGCGTTTGAAATTTTAAGAGGCTACTCAGAATCAAGTATAGAATACAGAAAAATATTTTAAAAAACCGCTCTTCATTTTTTTCAGATTCCCGTACTAAATCTGAATTGTGAATCAAACATTGGTATGGAAAACTACACAAAAAAGTTGTAAATCGGATTTTTTCAATGTTTTTCCTGAATTCTTACTTGATTTACTTATGATCTCAAACGCACTTTTTTAACACCCGTTATGTATTAGATCTGGAAAACATGAAATTCCTTTATTACTCCTAAATAACCAACGCAACAGTCGTTTCCGCACTCCCCAATATAAACAGTATAACTGGATATTCTAAGACTTGAATGAAAAAAATAATCTCGTAACAACCCCATTATTACCTTTTCCATCTTTTCAACAAGGGTGCCAAAAGTGCTGGGATTAAAAACTATTTAGAAATCACTCAACAATTCACAGCATGAGCACTAAACTATTGAATTAACACGCCGTTGCACAACAAGAAAACAGTTTTCTAGCGCTAAAAGATACTGTCGAAAGATTTGCGAAAGATCGAGCAAAGTTCAAGCGAACCTCGAACGTGCTTCGGGGATCAATGGTTTGGAAAGAGCGCTTTGTGCAGATTAATAGAGGAAAGGTGGGACCGAACTTTGGTAATATTTTGCGGATATAATACAATAGTTACGAGGCCATAATAAGTGCTAGAGCTGATAATTGCAATAGTTGATGAACTATTCAGTGCGAATAATAATGTCTTAATCTCTTGAGACGTGAGCAAGATTTTTTTGTTGTGTTTAAGCAGGTTTAAGGTAGGTAAAAGTTTAACGCTTGGTATTATGAGGTAAATTATTAAGATAAATACTCTTTATTGCACACAAAATAAATTTATAGTTTAATCAAATTAAAGATATATGATGGTTCTGCTTGGGCGGTCTTATCGTTCAAAGCGATCTCTTCCTAACAACCCGAATTATTGCACGTTAAAGCTTCCCCCAAACAGGCGCGATTTTTGTAGCGCGAATAACGCTTTGCTTTTACACACTGCCGCGATAAATCGGCGATTTCGCAGCTACAGCCCCCCCTGGCCCCGATGTGGCGGCTTCACCCCCCCTGTGTAGCGGCGATTTTCCTGCGACGCGACGCCGCGCTTGCCCCCCGGGCCCCGCTGTTGCCGCTTCACTCCCTCTGTGTGGCTGCGAATATTCTGCGACGCCGCGCTTGCCCCCCGGGCCCCAGGCCCCGCTGTCGCCGCTTCACGTCGCGTCGCTGTCGCGGAATTCTGCGAATTTCCTGCGACGCGACAACGGGGGTGAGGCCCGGGGGGGCCAAGGTAGAGTAGCGCCGCGATTCGCGTTCCGCGTTCCGTTTTTGTAACTAGTACGTAATAGCTTTTGTTCAAATAACGATTATTGCGTGCAAGTATTTATTTCATTACCCGACTGCGCCAGAAGGAGAGTTATGTTTTTTACCCGACTGGGCCAGGAGGGTTATGGTTTTTACCCGACTGGGCCAAAAGAAGGATTAAGTATTTTATCCAACTGCGCCAGAAGGAAGGTTATGTTTTTACCCAACTGCGCCAGAAGGAGGGTTATGTATTTAACCCGACTGGGCCAGAGGGAGGGTTATGTTTTTTCCGACTGAGCCAGAACGAGGTTTATGTTTTTAATTTACCCGACTGCGCCAGAAAGAGGGTTATGCTTTTACCCGACTGCGCCAGAAAGTGGCTTATGTTTTTAACCCGACTGGGCCAGAAGGAGGCTTAAGTATTTTATCCGACTGCTCCAGACGGAGGGTTATGTTTTTACCCGACTGAGCCAGGAGGGCTATATTTTTTATCCAATTGCACCAGGAGGGTTATATTTTTACCCGACTGGGCCAGAAGGAGGGTTATGTTTTCTACCCGACTGGGCCAGAAGGAGGGTTAAGTATTTTATCCGACTGCGCCAGAAGGGGGGTTATGTTTTTTACCTGACTGCGCCAGAAGGAGGTTTATGTTTTACCCGACTGCGCCAGAAAGAGGGTTATGTTTTTACCCGACTCCACCAGAAGGTGGGTTATGTTTTTACCCGACTGGGCCAAAAGGAGTGTTAAGTATTTTATCCGACTGCGCCAGAAAGAGGGTAATGATTTTACCCAACTTCGCCAGAAGGAAGGTTATGTTTTTTTACCCGACTGGGCCAGAAGGAGGCTTAAGTATTTTATCTGACTGCGCCAGAAGGAGAGTTATGTTTTTACCCGACTGCGCCAGAAGGTGGGTTATGTTTTTACCCGACTGCGCCAGAAGGTGGGTTATGTTTTTACCCGACTGGTCCAGAAGGAGGGTTAAGTATTTTATCCGACTGCGCCAGAAAGTGGGTTATGTTTTTTACTCAACTGGATCAGAAGGAGGGTTATGTTTTTAACCGACTGCGCCAGAAGGAGGGTTATGTTTTTACCCGACTACGACAGAAGGAGGGTTATATTTTACCCGGCTGTGCCAAAAGGTGGGTTATGTTTTTACCCGACTGCACCAGTGCACACTTAATAGACAATTTACATTTTCATGTGCCAGTTTCCTAGCTAGTAAGATTGTTTATCTGATAGTAGCTTTTGCCCGCGTCTCCACCCGTTCTAGGCAGAACAGAATCGGTAGGTCTGGGGCCACCCAAAGACCCTTTTTTGAATGCAAGAAAGAAGTTTTTTTTTCATTACTTAAAAGCATTTATTATTATTCTTGTTTATCCTTGTATATTTATTTTATCTTTGTTATAATATAACCTGTTCCAAGTTCAGGACGACAATTAAAACTTACAGAACCTTTTGAATCGTTTATGCATTTATTATTCTACACTCTGTAATGCAATATTTAGAGATATTGATATTGAGGAAACAGAAACACATAAACGTCTCTTATTACCTTTGTGAGGAGTAAAAATAAATAGTTTCCAAGTCCATTATCGATACTGACTGTTAATCAGTTACGTTACGTTATTGGAATATCTGTTACCGACCCACCTCTACGTGTCGCAGAAATATCGCACAATTTTCGCGCGACACCTTGTCGCGTCGCCGAATATTGCAACACGTGTAGCGCGATATTCGCGCGACACATGTAGCGTCGCCGCTTGTCGCGCGAAATTCGCGCTAATTTCGCGCCACGTGTCGCGACGCAGTGTCGCAGAAGTATCGCCACTTGTAGCGCGAGATTCGCGCGATATTCCCGCGACGTGTAGCGGCTTTTTGCGACGCGACGTCGCAGCTTCACCTGCGAGTTTCGCGCGAATTTCGCGCCACAAAAAACGCGCCTGTTTGGGGGAGGCTTAAAGCCTCCTACACGTCGCGGGAATATCGCGCGAATCTCGCGCTACAAGTGGCGATACTTCTGCTACACTGCGTCGCGACACGTCGCGCGAAATTAGCGCGAATTTCGCGCGACAAGCGGCGACGCTACATGTGTCGCGCCAATATCGCGCTACACGTGTTGCAATATTCGGCGACGCGACAAGGTGTCGCGCGAAAATTGTGCGATATTTCTGCGACACGTAGAGGTGGGTCGGTAACAGATATTCCAATAACGTAACGTAACTGATTAACAGTCAGTATCGATAATGGACTTGGAAACTATTTATTTTTACTCCTCACAAAGGTAATAAGAGACGTTTATGTGTTTCTGTTTCCTCAATATCAATATCTCTAAATATTGCATTACAGAGTGTAGAATAATAAATGCATATACGATTCAAAAGGTTCTGTAAGTTTTAATTGTCGTCCTGAACTTGGAACAGGTTATATTATAACAAAGATAAAATAAATATACAAGGATAAACAAGAATAATAATAAATGCTTTTAAGTAATGAAAAAAAAAAACTTCTTTCTTGCATTCAAAAAAGGGTCTTTGGGTGGCCCCAGACCTACCGATTCTGTTCTGCCTAGAACGGGTGGAGACGCGGGCTACTATCAGATAAACAATCTTACTAGCTAGGAAACTGGCACATGAAAATGTAAATTGTCTATTAAGTGTGTACACTGGTGCAGTCGGGTAAAAACATAACCCACCTTTTGGCACAGCCGGGTAAAATATAACCCTCCTTCTGTCGTAGTCGGGTAAAAACATAACCCTCCTTCTGGCGCAGTCGGTTAAAAAACAACCCTCCTTCTGATCCAGTTGAGTAAAAAACATAACCCACTTTCTGGCGCAGTCGGATAAAATACTTAACCCTCCTTCTGGACCAGTCGGGTAAAAACATAACCCACCTTCTGGCGCAGTCGGGTAAAAACATAACCCACCTTCTGGCGCAGTCGGGTAAAAACATAACTCTCCTTCTGTCGTGGTCGGGTAAAAATATAACCCTCGTTCTGGCGCAGTCGGATAAAAACCTAACTCTCCTTCTGGTCCAGTCGGGTGAAAAACATAACCCACTTTCTGGTGCAGTCGGGTAAAAACATAACCCTCCCTCGGGCCCAGTCGGGTTAAAAACAAAACCCTGCCTCTTGACCAGTCGGGTAAAAGCATAACCCACCTTTTGGCGCAGTCGGGTAAAAACATAAGCTTCCTTCTGGCCCAATCGGGTAGAAACATAACCCTCCTTCTGACGCAGTCGGTTAAAAAATATAACCCTCCTTCTGGTCCAGTTGAGTAAAAAGCATAACCCATTTTCTGGCGCAGTCGGATAAAATACTTAACCCTCCTTCTGGCGCAGTCGGATAAAAACATAACCCTCCTGGCGCAGTTGGGTAAAAACATAACCCTCCTTCTGGCTCAGTCGGGTAAAAAACATAACCTTCCTTCTGGTGCAGTTGGGTAAAAACATTACCCTCCTTCTGGCGCAGTCAGATAAAATACTTAAGCCTCCTTCTGGCCCAGTCGGGTAAAAAAACATAACCTTCCTTCTGGCGAAGTTGGGTAAAATCATTACCCTCTTTCTGGCGCAGTCGGATAAAATACTTAACACTCCTTTTGGCCCAGTCGGGTAAAAACATAACCCACCTTCTGGTGGAGTCGGGTAAAAACATAACCCTCTTTCTGGCGCAGTCGGGTAAAACATAAACCTCCTTCTGGCGCAGTCAGGTAAAAAACATAACCCCCCTTCTGGCGCAGTCGGATAAAATACTTAACCCTCCTTCTGGCCCAGTCGGGTAGAAAACATAACCCTCCTTCTGGCCCAGTCGGGTAAAAATATAACCCTCCTGGTGCAATTGGATAAAAAACATAACCCTCCTGGCTCAGTCGGGTAAAAACATAACCCTCCGTCTGGAGCAGTCGGATAAAATACTTAAGCCTTCTTCTGGCCCAGTCGGGTTAAAAACATAAGCCACTTTCTGGCGCAGTCGGGTAAAAGCATAACCCTCTTTCTGGCGCAGTCGGGTAAATTAAAAACATAAACCTCGTTCTGGCTCAGTCGGAAAAAACATAACCCTCCCTCTGGCCCAGTCGGGTTAAATACATAACCCTCCTTCTGGCGCAGTTGGGTAAAAACATAACCCTCTTTCTGGCGCAGTCGGGTAAAACATAAACCTCCTTCTGGCGCAGTCAGGTAAAAAACATAACCCCCCTTCTGGCGCAGTCGGATAAAATACTTAACCCTCCTTCTGGCCCAGTCGGGTAGAAAACATAACCCTCCTTCTGGCCCAGTCGGGTAAAAATATAACCCTCCTGGTGCAATTGGATAAAAATATAACCATAACCCTCCGTCTGGAGCAGTCGGATAAAATACTTAAGCCTCCTTCTGGCCCAGTCGGGTTAAAAACATAAGCCACTTTCTGGCGCAGTCGGGTAAAAGCATAACCCTCTTTCTGGCGCAGTCGGGTAAATTAAAAACATAAACCTCGTTCTGGCTCAGTCGGAAAAAACATAACCCTCCCTCTGGCCCAGTCGGGTTAAATACATAACCCTCCTTCTGGCGCAGTTGGGTAAAAACATAACCTTCCTTCTGGCGCAGTTGGATAAAATACTTAATCCTTCTTTTGGCCCAGTCGGGTAAAAACCATAACCCTCCTGGCCCAGTCGGGTAAAAAACATAACTCTCCTTCTGGCGCAGTCGGGTAATGAAATAAATACTTGCACGCAATAATCGTTATTTGAACAAAAGCTATTACGTACTAGTTACAAAAACGGAACGCGGAACGCGAATCGCGGCGCTACTCTACCTTGGCCCCCCCGGGCCTCACCCCCGTTGTAGCGTCGCAGGAAATTCGCAGAATTCCGCGACAGCGACGCGACGTGAAGCGGCGACAGCGGGGCCTGGGGCCCGGGGGGCAAGCGCGGCGTCGCAGAATATTCGCAGCCACACAGAGGGGGTGAAGCGGCAACAGCGGGGCCCGGGGGGCAAGCGCGGCGTCGCAGGAAAATCGCCGCTACACAGGGGGGGTGAAGCCGCCACATCGGGGCCAGGGGGGGCTGTAGCTGCGAAATCGCGGATTTATCGCGGCAGTGTGTAAAAGCGACAGCGTCCCAGTACAAAATGTACTGAAAGTAATTATTCGCGCGTTATTCGCGCTACAAAAATCGCGCCTGTTTGGGGGAAGCTTAATTATCAATGGCTCTTACGTCTATTGCAGACCATTTATGGCAGTGTCCCGGAGATATTTTTTTACATTAATATACCAGTTTAAAATTCGATAGAAGTGTTTTCTTTTATAAAGGCGTACAAAATACCTATATATAATCTAGTTGATATAACTTCAGAGAGCTGTTTGTTTACTTTCACGTGTGGCAAGAATTACAGCCAAAACGTTCTTATCTTAAAATGATAAGATCGGCTGCGCTTGAGTTTGCACAATGCGTCGTCGGACCGGTGCATTGTGGTCCATAACATGTAGTCGGTACTGTAATAAAATGTTGCCGAAATAATGAGCGGGTGAAATAATATTTTAATTAAACCGAAACGTTGAGTGTGCGGGTTCCGCGTGGTAGGAACTTTGAATCAGGCAAAAAAGACGATTTCACACAAGGTCACAGATCATGTTCCACCCTTTATATACTCATAAATACACCAAGCTAAGTACAATTGTACAATCAATGATGTATAATGTTACTATATAAAAGCTCACTGTGTACAATACAGATATTATCTGTATTGTACACAGTGAGCTTTTATATAGTACATAGTTAGTTAGTTAGTACATAGTTTAGATTGTACAATTGTACTTAGCTTGGTGTATTTATGAGTATATAAAGGGTGGAACATGATCTGTGACCTTGTGTACATGTATTTAATTACATATTATTATTATTATATGTATAATTAAATATGTATAGTATACATAGTCATTTGTTACGACAACAGGGCGTCCGGGATGGAGATCTATTATATTATAATAATATGTGTACTACTGAAATTTAACAGTATTTTTTTTGTTTACTGTACTTTCTTTACGAGTACATTAAGTTGTACGTGTTCAACAATAACATCTAACCAATGTAATTGTAGGAAACGGGCGCTACACGCACTTTTTAAAGCAGAGACGACAAAATATTCTAAAATATTATATTGCCTAATAAACATTGTATTATTACCGCCAACTCGCACTCCTCCAAGGCTACAGGCTCAGCGAAACAAACAAACGTACATACAACCAAAAACATTACCCTCTTTTGGGGCTGTCGAGTAATAATGGTTTGTAAATGGTTATATTTTTACCTTAAATATTGTAAGCTAATAAAGAAGGTAACTGAAGTGTAAAACGTGAAAGTCAATAAACAAAGGCGGCAAAATGTGCAGGAAACTACATATAGAATGCAGACAACGCATAATAACGTTACTAAATTAGTGGTCATTCACTTCACTAGTAACTATTAGTTAATCGGTGGTCGCTCGAATGTGAAACATTTCCTTCCTTCGCCTGTAATGCTTGCGGGAAATGTAACGTTAAGGTCTATCCACAATAATCAGAGCCGTAACCATAACATGAACGGTGTCCCGTCAGGGGCTCAAAAATATCGGTGTGTACATTTTGAAAAAGAAGGTGTTCACACAAGCCAGGTTAGGGCTGGTGCCGGACCCTAACATTGTATAGTTGTATACTATGACGCCACGCACGGCCCGTTCACGCCTCGGGCACGGCCCGGATATGTGTGTAGACCTTTACCGAGAGAAGAAAAGAATTGGTCAGTTAAAGTCAAAAATATTGCGAATTTATTAAACGTATAAATTTTTAGCAAAAATCATCTAGATTCTTTTTCCTTTCTTAATCACAACGTTAAATACGAGCTAAGAAGAATTATTTATACAAAACCTAAACAAGAAGGTGAGGTATTGTTATGACTTATGTACTCGTATGAGTCAGAAATAGAAGATATTGAACATTTTACTAACATTACTGCAACACTTAAATTGCTGCAACATTTTACTATTGACAAAAGAGATTGCAGATATTACTAAAACATTACAAATGTCTGATATAACAAAGAAAATAGTCCAATTTGTACTTATATTTCACTCAAAATAATTTACATATTTTATGAAATGGCGATAAAAAACAAATTAAAAAGATATTATTTAAACAATAGAAATTACTATCTTATTATATGAACAAAGCGAATAATTTATTTAATTTATAATACATTACACACTAAAAGAATATTGACAACCATGATAACGAAAATAAATACATTATACTTCTAACAAACTATCAAGTGAAAGCAGAATTCTTGGCTTGAAAGCCAACAATGTACAAAAATATAGATATGAGAAATACCAGAGGTAATGTAGGTAGGTAGGTAAACGGTAAAGGTTCCATTAGAAGGACGATAGATAAATGTATGACGTCGTGCGGTAGGTCCGGAGCGTCAACGGATTTCACGGTGATCACTCCAAGAATTGACAGGCGATGCGCGAGCACGGGCATGGAGCTAGGACTAATGAATGTCAATGTTCTTACAAAATATAATAAACTAAAACAGCAAATGAGACTCAGTAATCTATTTGCAAAATGCAACGTTGAGCTTTGGATAAAATTCGAAAATTTTTAATCACATAGAAACTTCAAATACTTAGTTCATTGATACAATACTGAAATAGATAGGAAAAAAGATATGAAACGTTGTTGATATTATAATCAACGTAAGAAATTATGGAGAAAACTAAAATTTGGTCGCAAATGTTAATGTGAAAAGCGTTCTTTTATTTAAAATATAATCTTCGGTACCAAATTTGACTCCTGCCCTGCCTTTGCCCTCTTTTCAATTTGATACCTTGATACGACGAGAGAGTTGACGGGATACAATAGGACATTGGGACATAGGCCCATTACAGGAACGGCTATTATCCATAATGCGGGCCGGGTTACGCTAGGTTAGCGCATAATGGTGTGTCTTTAAGATGAATTGGTCCGGATTAGGAACGCAGCCTGACTGACTGATTGTGTGACGCTGAGACTGATGCCGTGAATGCTAATGAAGGATTTGAACTTCTTGGATGGAGGGCGGAGGGATCGGAATTTGGGAGAGGAGAGGACCTACTCAATGGGTGGTAAACGATATCATGACGCGAGTCACGAGTCTGTCTACTTTCATGTTACTCAACAAATGATGTTTTGGAAAATTACACAATATGGAGTTGTAGTGATCGAGTGGTTCGCTGTACATAACATACTCATCAGAAACGAATTTTAAAACATGTTTAATACTCATTCCTAACGTTTATATCGTGAGAGAAATTTGCAAAGCAATAAAAGCTAGTGAGTCGTAGAAATTTAAATAGCAAAAAATATTCAGAAAAACAACATTAACTTCGGAAACGAGAAATAAATCGTTTGAACAAAACTAAAGCAAAAAACGTGTATAGCAAATTATCTAACAAACATACTAATCCCTCAACTATATCTCAATAGTAAATAACAAATAACGGTAAAGGAGCATCACAGGATATTCAATTATAGAAAAAACATATTTCATCCGTTGTCCAAAGACACCACCCCAGTAAAGATCACAAAGACATAGATAAAGGTACAAAGTAAACAGAAAGTAAAGGCATCATTAAAATGACACGTCTGGTGGTAAAAAAACGTACATATAGCGAGGGGACATCCGAAATCCGTAGGACCCTCTCGAACTCACCGTGGGAAAATCAAAAGGAAGAAATTTGCATAGAACTTCTTAATAGTTAAGAAGTTCTATGAATAGCTCTGTAGTGGTTGCAGTTAAAAAGTGGTAATGATTCGGAAATACGTCCATTGTGCTTATTGTATGAAACCTATTTTATGGTAGACGAACTGGTTTTGAAGAACGATATGAATAAGTATTTCATTTACAAAGTAAAACTGGTATTGTAAGTAGGTTATTTGATATTTTTATTGCCATGAATGCTTCTTCTTTTATTTATTTATCAAAATAATTTTGTCTTGATTGATAATATCAATTTATCAATCTTTTTTTGATCTCATTTAGATAAGCATATTAATATTATAGTAATAGGGTTAATTTAATTTAATTCTCGTAGGCTCTTATACATTTATAGTATTATTTCCAAATAGATAAAATAATTTTATGACCGTGTACGGTTACATCATTATTCGCATACCAAAACAAGAGTTAATATTTTCACGCAGATTGATAATAAATACTAACCTGCCTGTAACGTAACTTCTATTCTAAGTAACAGCTACTATCTGGACAGAAAATTATAGGCTGTGTCGTTGAAACAAATTCGTATTAAGTACTTGTCTGCAATTAGTGTAATATAAATTGTGCAGCCTACACGCTACCGATAACTAGAGCAAAGCGGATTACATACTATAGTAACTACTGATTGGACTAGTAGGCATTAACAAAGCTGCTTTTTACGATTATTACTTGCAACACTAAATAGT
Source organism: Coleophora deauratella (assembly GCA_958295455.1). Lineage (NCBI taxonomy): Eukaryota > Metazoa > Arthropoda > Insecta > Lepidoptera > Coleophoridae > Coleophora > Coleophora deauratella. Next base: position 5,147,511 of record OY282406.1, read on the forward strand.
CATTGCATGCATATCAACTGTCTTACGGGACTGTCTGTTACGCTGAACCTGTTTTACAAACAGTTTCTCAATGTAAGGCATGAAGAGATAGTAAATAAACAGATCGGTATAGTGAGTACTACACGTATTTAGTCAAATTTTAAAATACGTTACATCGTAGTCCCAGAAGAGATCGTGGCGTGAGTGCGACTTGCGTGATCGCAGACTGATTAAAGACAAGATCCTGGATGAGTTTGACTGTTTCTAGCATTTATATCGATCGCTTCCGTGCTTCGAAACCTACTGGCCGGGTGCTTTCACTAGATGGAAGTAGTAAAGTCATGTCAGATGCCTAACAGGCGGCCGGCTTGAAAACTTCTGACAATGGAGTTGGCTACTTAGCCCAGACTCCACCAATCCAGACTTGCGCTCCGATTGGGGAGCTAGACCTAACCTTCCCGAGGTTATAGGGAGAGACACATACCCAAGCAGTGGAGACGGTTAACTAACATCACATTACTAACGTTTTAAATGTACATATTTTGATTTGTATTTTAATTTTATGTAACATGTACTTACGTTTGTTATTTTTTGTGCAACATCTTTAGTGTTCTAAGGCCACATACAACTCACATTTTAAGTAATAAAAATATTATAAACAAATCTGGCTTTTTGAGACTATAACCAAATTTTAATTTCCTACAATAATATTACTGCCAGACTTTTTTAAATGTCAGTTGCATTGCAAACAGTTGAATGAGTTAAGTGACTAGGGAAAACATTTTAAACCTAAAAGGGCTTCTGTTACGTAAAATAAACACTTAAACCTTGTGGACATTGTTAATGAAAGTAAAAGTCATTTCGCAACTTACCGTTTTAATTTATTGGCGCCATTCATGGAAAAAGCACAAAGCGCGTTGCGCTCGCGCATCCCATTACTCTCACTTTTGTTGTATTTTCCATAGACTGAGCAAAGTTCTGATCGGACAATATAAAAAAGTAATAGTTTCTTGTTGAAAATTAGTAATCGCTTTAGTGATATTTTAACACGTTTACTAGATTCCGTTGGTTGAAATTCTTAATATCTTACTTTTCATATTTTTTTTTCGAGTGGGACAACTCACATTTATTTCCTTACGTACGTTTCACATTTCATTCTGCTGTTTTATGTTGTGCAATAAAGTGTTTTCATTCATTCGTATTTTAACGGTCTCTTAGAAGCAACGATTATACTACTCTGCTGTATAAAAGCTCTCGTAAGAGAATAAAAGCTTTTATTCTTTAATCCATCTTGCTTATTATTATTTTTTAATGTACATAATTATTTTTTTCTACTTTACGAAAAACCACATCTACCAAGTCTGTTTAAGAAATTATCTCGCATTCACATGCATCTAAAAGATCTTCGGTAACAGTCTCGTCTAAAATGACTTTATTCCTATCTAAAAGTTCTCCGTTCTGTACTTCGGAATCGTCTCGTTTCACGATTGTTTGCGGTAAAGAATACTAACTGTTTGCTTACGTTTTGTGTTTTGTTTACCCTCGTCGTTCGTCGTGCTAGGCGGTCGTGAGGAGTTAGCTGCTTTCACACTCGCTAATTATCTCCGAGGATATTGTCAGCGCTGAGTCTATGCTTTATGAAGATTGGCATTGGAGGGCGCGCTATTCACCTCCTGCTCGTCACGATTTGCACTGAGCGAGACACGTATAGACAATTGTAAATGCTATTCTTAGACCCACTGCACAGAGGGACCTATGCTTTGTGCGGGTAATGTATTTGTTTATGGATGGGTAGCCGCAAATCTGAAGATAGAAGTTATAAATATTAAAACTTTCTGTCGCCGCACAATTTATATTCAAGTCGCGAGATTAAGGAGAGGTTGTCTCAGTAAAAAAGACGTTTACGATAATAAGATTTGAATAAGCATAGATAATATTGTTTCACCGAAAATCCACAATATCAACCATCAACTCCCAAACTGATGGTAATATTTTTTCGTCATTTAATGATTGCCGATGACCTGTGAAGGTTGCGGGAAGCTGCGGGCAGCACAGGACCGGTTGGTGTGGAAATCCTTAGGGAGGCCTTTGTCCAACAGTGGACTTCCTTCAGCTGTGATGATGATTGATAATTTTATTCAACTGACAACTAACACCTTTCAACAACGAATTTATACAATCGGAGCAAAAAAGACAATAGTTATGACACTTACTGTTAATAATTTAACACTTTGCCAACTTAGTATGGATAGTCAGCTATTTTTTTGGCACCATTGTACAGGTTATAGGGGAAAGTTATTCAGTTTCATGAGTAACATCTAGTACTTGCCGCTTGTCAGCAAATAAAAAATCAGCTCGATTGTAATGATGTATCAAGAAACAACAATTATGATAGATTCTTTATTATAGTAGTTACTCACTGTCTGTCTATAATACACTGCAAAACTTATTATACTACAATACATTATCATTGGGTTTTCCTGCATCGTCGGTGTTTTGTTTTTTAGCACTAATTTTGCTTTATGCATAATGTTAATGAATGATATAATACTACACATAAGTATGCTTTGTTTGAAAGCGTTTAGTTTTTTTGCTAACCGTAGTTTTTATTGCATTGCCATTGTAGTAAAGATGTTGCTCCGTCATTCTATCTATGGGTATAACTTTTTGTTTCCCATGGCCATAATTGTAATTGATAGATCGCGTGTTTGTTACGAAGTTTCCAATACACTAGGTATTTTTAGATAAATTGTTCACAGATCTTTTATGAAGTGAAAGTTATTAAAAATATTGTGTTTACCTGTTATACAGTTCGTGTCACTAGCTTATGATGACATAGTCTTTGATGAAATTGAAATTTGTATGGTGTATATAGAATGAAATTTGCTTATTTTCATAAATACAAAACTGAAAATGAATTGATATAACCATAGAAATCTTAATTTATACATCTATGGAAATATCGAACAAGTAAGCTTTTTGCAATTTCAGGAGAAAATCACATAACATTTTATAATTTATTTTGCCTGTGAAACCAAAGCATCTAACTACGGTGGTACTGTCAACACTTGATTGCTCGACCACCGGTATCGACACCGGAATCTCAAACAAGCGCGCGGAACTCCCAGTCACATTTAATTTCCTTAGCCGCAATTCTAGCTCAGGCTGGGTTAGCCTTTGGCTTCACTTGTAATTAATGTAAAAAGGGAGGAAACCATGGTTGGACACAGGTTGGTCGATGTAGTGAGTACTTGAATCAATCAAGTTCTTGTGAAGAAGGAGAAGGCTCTTGTGGAGCATGCCCACAAACAATGGCTTGTCCCGAATGCCCGGACGGACTAAATGGACGAATGCACTTGAAGACATTTGGAGGGCCACAGATAATGCTGTACGTGTATGGCTACCTCCTGGGCCGGGAAACTATAAAAAAGCATCGACTCCAAAAGAAGAAGACAGGGAAAGCTTGGCAAATGTGGGCAAACGGTTGAATGAAAGCGAATCTACAAACGGAATCCAAAGGTAAGGTTTGATATTGTTAACTTTAACGTTTGTATGGATTGGCTACCATGCTGCAACGCGAGATCTAAAGATCTAGATAGGAACCTATTAAGTTTAACAGACTTCCAAAAATGTACCTATTTATCCAATAGATTATGACTCCAGAATAGTACCATATAAATTAAATTAACATAAGTGCTTTTTTCAAATTACCAAAACAAAAACGGCAAATGTAGTTTTTAAGATTGAAATCAGTTCCATAACTTGCCTATCCTATCACAAGCTATTTTATAAATGTTATCACTTTTGGATTACAAAGTAACTGAGTAGGAGAGAGTTCTAAATGTTCAGTTCAAATAGTTCTTGTCAGTGGAAGGCGGTAACAGTCAAATAACTTCATTGAATTATGTATTTTCGTTCACCTATGCTTAGCTTTACTGTACCCACTTTCTCTTTGATCACTCGATTGACAAGTGTCCTGAGAACTCAGGGTTGTCGCACAGGTAATTTTTTTACCTCTTTCTCTTCTGAATGTTAGGGTGCTGACCTAAGTACGATTTTTCACTGGGCGCAGTCTAAGGCGACTTCATACAATACAAGAACTAATGACACTGGCATACTCCATGGATAGATAAAGATCTAATGATTTAAGGAAGCAATTGTGCAATCATGTTTCCTTGTCTTTTATCTATCGATTACAGTAATCTTCTCTTTTATATCTAGAACTTATCTTCTTTTCCGCCTAACTGCTCTTTCCAGCCTCTTCTAGCACCAACTTCTGCTTCCAATCTCTCTTTGTCCCACTGCGTAAGTGTCCACGTCTCTGATCCAACGTAGGTACTAACCACAGAATTTTCATTTAGAATTTTGAGTACTAACCCTACAAAGCTAACATAAGGCGTGGGTGCACACTGAACTACGTATAAGTAAGGTATGATCGGTGTGCTGTTGATTGTAAACACATTACCCCGGTTGAGCAAGCCCGCTACATTACATATTGACACACCGTGTGTGACCTGGTACCGGCTTACTACAGCGGAGGCGCGACCAAGACAGATTGTTATCGTTCAGAGTCACAGAACATTACGTTCGAAACAAACGAGGTCCTGAAAATGTATTTCAGAAAAGCAATTTGTAAATTTATTTCCGAAAATAAAATAGAAAAGGCACATAAAACAACAAAAAATAACAAGTAAATTTCCCTTCGTTTGCGCAGTCAGCTAAAAATAAAGATAATGGAAAAAGGTTTGGATTGGACACAACTGGTCTGGATTTTAGGATGGTGATGCTCTATGAATCACAACGCTGATTTGAAAATGAGGCTTTTATTAGCACAAATGGTAACCCCTTGGCATTATCACATAATGATGATTTTATGAGAAATTAGACTTTTTAGCAGACTTTTAGAGCAGCTATGCCCGTTTCAAGGTTCAAGGTCACCCAAAGGGCGAAGAATCGTGCTATGCTTGGAGTTTCCCTACGTGATCGAATCAGAAATGAGAAGATACGTAGTAGGAGAACCAAAGTAACCGACATAGCTCACAGAATCGCTAAACTGAAGTGGCAGATGGAACAGATGGAGTATTAAAGTTTTCGAGTGGCGACCGCGCACCGGAAGACGCAGTGCAGGCAGACCTCCCACTCGGTGGACCGATGACCTAGTGAAGATTGCGGGAAGCCGCTGGATGCGGGCAGCAAAGGACCGGTCGTCGTGGAAATCCTTGGGGGAGGCCTCTGTCCAGCAGTGGACGTCTTTTGGTTGATGATGATGATGGCCATTTCACTGTTACCTCCTGTAGCCATAATCTACATGCTGAGAAAACCCACGAATATTAAGTAGTTTATATGTGCCGCTGACTTTACCACGACTCTAACAAAGAAAGTCGACACCTCATAAAACTAACAACTACATATGTGCCTATCTCCAATTTTGCTGAAGAACGCAAAAAGTTTGCACTTTCAGCTTGATTTGTATGTAAAGTCTATATTCTGCAATTTCAGCGAAGTCGTTCGGTTTCACGGGTTTACAGCCTACACCTTTTCCTGACTTTCTGTGTAAATCACTTATCTTATATATTTTTTTGAGTAGAAAACGCTAAACGCTCTAGATATACAGAATTTAACAAAATACAAATTAGTCAGCTACTTGACCAATTTTGTATGGAAACTAAAAACTCTCATGCGATTTCACCGAAATTGTAGAACAAAAGTTGTTCAGTATGATGAGCTTTATAAAGCTCTCAAGTCTCAAATAGTCTCAATCCACAATAATGTCTTATTACTTGAAATGTCCTTACATTGGTTCACTACAGCGACAGGCAGCGTGTGCGCTGAACATAGATAATTGGCCGTAGTTATGCCATAACTATCCAACTGACATAAAGTACATTATCTCTAATTTACTTTATGGTAGTTGGATCGTTATGGAATAACTACGGCTAATTAATCAAAGGCAGTAATGTAACATTTGAAGCTGATTTGCGAGTTCACATAAAAAGATGATTTAAGATAATGTAGTACCTCCAAAAACATTAAGTTACGATTAAACTATCATGGTAATACAAACGTGGTAACGCAATGATGATGGAAGGATACTTTTCTTCTAAGATTGTATTTTTATTTTATATCTTATTTTTTTTTACCAATATTGCTAACTTGTGGCAACGCACTTGTGACTCCTCTGGTGTTGCGGGTGTCTATGGGCGGCGGTAATCGCTTACAATCAGGTGATCCGTCTGCTCGTTTGCCACCTCTGCCATAAAAAAAACTAGTAAACTTTCCCTATTTTATACAGGTGTAGTAGACTTTTTAACTATGGTCTCATCAAACTGAACAACTATTCTATAACAAATAGTATTTGAAATAGAATTTGCTCAAATCGAATAACTATGCTTGGACTTCACATACATAACTGATCGGCTGTTTAGCTAATTTTGTATAGAGAGGTCCAACACTTTATTGCGATTTCAGCAAAATCATAGAACAAAGGTTCAGTCAATTCAGAATGTCAAGTAGATTCTCCAGTTACCGGGTCCTAACCTAAACCTATTTTGCTGAACCCTAATAAAATAACATCAAGATTTAGTTATTAGTGTGTGGAAGACGATAAAACTACGATTTTGTGCCATAAATATACATTTAAATACAGAAGCGATGCCCCAATTAAGTGCTAAGTGATGGTTTTCATATAAAGGAGATTGCCCGATTTCGTACCATGTTGCGTCTTAACCAGACATTTGTCAAAAATCGTAATTAAATTTATTAAGCACACTTAATTTTTTCTAGACCTATTCGAACTGCAGGAAAGAAATGTATGAAAAAAGATTTTAATTTGATATATCCCCTACATTTTGTACACTCTGACAGCAAACGTTCACTCTGACAACAGGATAGCATAATATAAATTGCCTAAGTGTGAAAGAGAGGGTACAAAGCGGTTGCTGTCAAGTGCACCCTCGGAACGCGGCCCTGGATTCATAAAATGTGTTCCGAAACTACACTATGGTTGTATCGAGATTTTTATGCTTCATCCACATATTTCTTCTTCTTAATCTAAAAGATGTCTTCGCATTACACCACCATTTTCCTATACCCGCGCCCTCTTCTTCAATTCCTTGTAAGATTGACTATCAGACGATGTTTTATAGATTTGATTCTTGATCACATTGGTGCGCCCCAGGGTTGCCAAACGTACAAGAATTTATGTTTGGATGTAACGTAGGGCCATAGTCACGTTGCGGAGTGGCATTTTTTTAAATCCACATATGCCACACAGTACGTTGCAAATCGGCATCGCACACACGCCCCGTTACGTCATGTTACGCCGCTACCTAGTATACCTAGTATAGTATAGTTTCATTGTTTTGTCAAGTTTCAAGCAGTGTTAATCACAAATTACAGTCTGACTACGATCTTTTGGCAGGTGGATGATATTGACAGGACAGCTTTTGTCGCAAATCTGTCATTTTTTTCATACAAATAGTGTATGCCGCCACATCCCCCTCCTCCCCACCTTCACGGAAAGGAATACAGTGTAGCTGTATGATAGAATAAAATACAAGACACTATAAACTAGAGAACACGAAATAATAATTTTAAAAAATATATTAAAACTAGGTCACAAATCTAAAATATCCTTAAATCTAACCCTGACCTGATCGTGTGACGGTGGGAGGATTTGGTGCAGAGTGAGCTGTTGTTGGGGCAGACGTAGGACCTGGACATGTGGTTGCATTGCGAGGCCGGGGGCGTCGCGGGCGCCTGTGCACTCGGGATCTGCAGCGATGTGTGCAGACTTCCATTCGATCCAATCGACGCTCACCTGTACCTTATTACGTGAAACATCTAAGGTAAGTGTCTTCAGAGAATGACTGAGGACTTTATAGGGGCCGGTGTACAGTGTTCGTCGCGAAGGAAAATGTGAGATGCGTCTGCCAGGTCCTTAAAAGCGAACGACTTCGGGACGCATGTCGGTCATGGCCAGGTATGCCACGAAGTCCTCACTTACATTTTGTGTGAAAGCGCTAGGTACCAGGAGCTCCCCTGTAAGCATACAGGGGGTCTGCAGCAGAGCATTTGAGGTCCTCCTTGAGAGCCAATCTGGTACCAAGAAGCACAAGAGGTAGGGCTCTGTGGCAGGTTTCTCGGTGGCACATGAGTGCAGCCTTCAGATGGCGGTCGAAGCGCTCCACCATGTCATTCGCTTGCGGGTGGTAGCTGGTAGTTCGTACGCATTTGGTAGCGCCTAGGTCGAGGAATCAGTTGAATAGCGCTGACTCAAACTGGCGGCCTTGATCGACGGTGACCGTGATGGGCACGACGAATCGCGCGATCCAGCTGCGTACGAAGGTATCGCCAACATCCTCGGCAGTGATGGATGACGTGAGCCACGCTTCGGGCCATCTCGAGAACCGGTCTATTGCCGGGAGACAATAGGTGTAGCCCTCAGAGTGCGACAGGGGGCTGACGATTTCGAGGTGGACATGGCTGAATCTCCCAGATGGGAGGGAAAATTCACCGAGCGGTGCGGTCTCGTGGCGCATCACCTTGCGTCGCTGGCAGTGGAGGCAGTGACAGCCCAGGTTCGACAGTCGCGCGCCATGCCGGAGCGCACGTAACGGTCAGCGACAAAGTGCGCGGAGGCGCAGCCGCCGGGGTCGCTCAGCGCGTGCAGGCGCGCGTGCGCGGCGCGCAGCAGCGCCGCCGGCAGGTTCGGCCGCGGCCGCCCCGTCGACACGTTGCACGCGATGGTAATATTCGTGCCTGGAATTAGCGTCGGTTCCAATTTGAGAGAAGACCCGAAATCGACTCGACGTGGGAAATCGCGTCCGCGACGATGTTGTCTTCGCCTTTGACTTACTCGATCTCCGTAGTAAACTGCGAGATGATCGTCAGTTGGTTCAGCTGTGCGGGAGGCAACTTTTAGCGACGTTGTGAGAACGCGCACAGTAGTGGTTTGTGGTCGGTATATATGATGAAGTGTTGCGCCTCCAATATATACCGAAAATGTACACGGCCAACAACTCCCTGTAGTAGGCGGGCCAGGTGGTTTGGCTGGGCTTAAGTCTTCTACTGAAATATGCCAGCGGTTGCTAGCCCTGCTCTGTCCACTGCTGGATACAGGCGCCTACGTGTGTGCTTGAGGCGTCCGTGTGGAGGCCCAAGCATGCGTTAGGAATTGCATGCACGAGTGCGAGGCGTGAGTGAGGCTTTTGCGTGAGCGTTCTTCTATATTAAAGCACTTCGTTTTATTCATCGACTGCACTTCATCATTACAATATACATAGCTACAGTGCCGCGTTCGGTTTGTGGTGCTCCTTTATATTACTCGTTAGCAACACTGAACCATACCATAATTAACTAAAACTAGCTATCAAATGATTGGTTAAAACTAAGAATTTCGTGTACGCCTGAGCGTAGATAAAGTACTTAAAAATAACCTCAAAACATAAAATGAAAGTAAAAAAGCTCTGGAGTTACAGTAGCTATGAGAGTAATTTTTCGTATAATAATTAAATATGTTATCCCCTATCCAATTCAGAAGGTTTTTTCAAGACGCAATATGGTACGAGCGTTTCATACTTCCGTGGCATTCTCCTTTCATTAATGAGCTTTCAGTATCATTATTTAGACTGATATCTGTGTTAGACGCCTGAATTAATCCCAGTCCGGGAGTCCATTAGGGCTATATTTACGACTGTCCCTAATTCACTTTGGTAACGATAATGAAAGAAATAAATGAGAAGTCTACTTCTAGGCTCTAGGCCTCTAGGCTTATCTTGCTTCTGAGTTTTAACGTCCTGATATCGTCGCCGGATTACACCTATTCTCTCAGGGTTTAACAGGGATTAGGCAAAATTGCCTAATTAAGTAGAGCCAAATATTTGCGTTCTTTTGTTTAGTTGTATTGTATGATATACATATACATATATGCTGGCAAATAAAGAATATGGTTTCCAAAAATTAGTCCTTTCATTATTTTAATTTTTACGGCAGATTTTAAAATAATAGTACAGATAAAACTGATTTGCCCTACATGTATTTTATTACAACGTGTATTGTATTGATCAGCTGTTTTGCCAAAAGTAAGCAGAGTTCTAAAAATGTTATCATTACATACAGAATGGACACTCCGCGCCGCCATTGCATAAACCTATTCGAAAAACATTATTATCATATTTGCCGAAAGACGTCCAGCAGCAGGCGAATATAATAATATTGTGGTCTGGGTATGGGTGGGTGTTTCATAAGTAAAAATAACTTGAAGAGAAGAGAGAGGACTGAAGACTTCGGTTTAAAAGTAAACCCCATCTCTTAATCAATCTCCTTTGACTCACGTCTTAAATGCGTAAGTCACGAGGAGTTACTTATTTAGAAGTAAACTGGGCACTCTGAGTCAAGTGTGTACACGTCATTATAAGGGGTCGCCTACACTCTCGGGTTGGCCTTCGCAGTAAGAACAAATAAGGGTAAATGAGGTCGCTAACCATTGAGTCACCAATAATGTTTTGACGAAGAAAGTCAAAAGTCAAGATATGAAATTTAGTTTTAGGATTTGCAACCACGAAGTGTTTTTTACTGCTGTTTTAAGAAAGAAGGCGGCTACGTATTTGTAGTTTCCGTATACTTAGCCGCTTTCTTTCTTATGAGGGCAGTTTAGATAACCATCCTACCTTTGAGTAAAGGAAGGATCTTCTGGTGTATGTATGTAGGTATGTATCTGTTTGTTAGACTGAGCCTGTAGCATAAGTTTTGGAATTTAATTTACGCGATGTTGTTCGTCTGAAGCATATTAGGAGGGAAGAGACTACTTGGTGTGTAATTGTGTAATACAATACATATTCAATAAAAAACTGTAAAGGCAATTGTCCAGCAGTAGACGTCTTTTAGCTGATGATGATGGTAAGGCAATTAAGCGAAGTTCTTTTTATGAAATATTTCAATTTTGTTTTTTGTTTTTTACTACGTCTGTCTAATCATACCGTTATCCACTTCGCTTGATGTCAAACAAGATTTAAAATTGAAGACTGAATTATTATATTGTATGATGATTGTATGCTAATAATAAAGTGATTTTTTACTGATTTGGTAACGGTACCGCTTATGTTATGGATCGAACAAGTAGGCACAAATTATCTTATGACGATGCTGCGTTTGACCAAAACAGTTCCAAGACAAAGAGTATATCAATGTAACTCAATATGGGAGATTTTTAACTTCGTACTGATCGTCGAATTTGGGTCACAAAATTGCCGACAATAGAACCATTGTATCACGATCACGATTAATTGTGCCCAAAGTCCCCTAGCAAGTTGACCTATATGGGCCCATAGGGGACAGGAGAAACTTCAAGCAATCCTTTTCTTGTGATTCAATACAAGACGCTCCAAGAAAAGTTAACCCCTTTCTTTGATTGTTAAGATGTTGTACGTGGTTGATTTGAATCCGTAAAATCATGCGTAAAAGCAACTAGATAAAACCACTGTCCAACCTTTCTCATAGGTGCGAGCAGCTGTTCTATTTACTGGTCTTGCCCGGAGGACGAATGAACAAATTCAATAGACAGAAGGACTGATTCAACTGTAACTGGTTTGGTAATAAGTAACGGCCAGTAGATATTAAAATTATGTGTATATTATATTTATACATTCGGGAAACGTAACGATTCTTGCTAACAAGGATATTTTTAATATATTTTGTGGGAAATTCTTCAATAGACGTTGCACCATCCAGTGGATTAAATTCCAAATAAATTGAGGTCACTATTTCTATAACAAAATCAGTAACTATTTACACACATTATCATGAATGGGATAGTGTTATGTCTAATCCAGATATTTCTAGATACATATATGAATTTGGAGGAGCTACGGTGACTATTGCTCATTTTGACAACTTAGCCTTTCTTTCCGATGGAAGAGTGCTAACGAATAGTTTGATTTTCATAGATTAGCTCTGGTGGAAAAGGGTTAAATAAAGCTAAGTTTTTCATTTATTCGTTGAAGCGAGAAATGATAGTTAAGGATGTTAGGGATTCGTGAGTGATGTAAGTATATGTAACGACGTAGACGCGGGCGCATTTTCTATGCACTGTTGCCTCATGCAAAGCGCATTTTCATAGTTTATCTCACCCGACTTGTTATCTACCTCGCACACCCCTGGCGGAAAGGCAGCCTTATAATGTTCATAAACGGGAAAATTGCTTCAGGAGCTATGGTGACTTTTACTGTTTTTGGCAAATGTGATCATTTAAGGCTAAGATACAAAATGTGTCGATAAACTGTGTTGTGTTGTTAGTTAGAAATCTAGTTATTTCCTAGTTAATCTCTGCACACCATAATTTGGTTCGTTTATAGCAATTATTTGTACTTCAACACCATTGCATTCTCTACCATCGATCGTATCTGTCACGACAGTACTAACCTTATTGCGACCTGGCCTTGCTGCTGTCGTGGTTCCAACGAATGATATACCTCATCCGAAAAAAGTAACAGTCACGTTCAAGGCCACTGCATTCACTGGCCGAGATAATAGATAACTATAGTTTGTGTACTATATAATACTATGACTATTTGTTTTGTTTGTAAAGAACGTACGTGTGACATTGAATCTTGATAATGTTTTTTGTGACGTGAAAATAGGTACGCAAATGTCACGAGATAGTCTTGGACTATTACAATTACTAGATGCATTTATTTATTTTATTTTAACGTTTATTTTCAAGCAACTTAGGGCCCATAGATATATAGAAACTCATACAATAAATTAACTTAAATACTATGAATACATACAATTTAATTATTAAATAAAACATAACATTAGTTTTCACGAGCTGTCGGTAGTGCTGCGTCGGTAGTAGTGGTCAGCAGGCTGCCTCGGAATTTGCGGAACACCACACCCTTCGGCCAAAACTCCTCCTTGGTGAAGAAGTCCAGCTGTTCTGACGGGACTCGCACCACAAACGACTTAAAGTTGACGCTGTGGCGCGATTCCAGCGGCATTACCCTCAAAGTATACTTTGTCTTCACTTTGATGTACTCCGTCAGATCTGAGGAGGTGGTGGAGTAGTGCAGCCGAGACACGTACAACAGTGCATTGCATACGTATGTATACTAAGTGAAAAAAAATACTTGGTTAAGAAATATCGATCACACTTCAATTGAAGATAAACCATGTAACAAAGAAAACAATTTATACCACAATATTCAACTTTTGCTTGTCTTAATTTAGAACCCCAAATCAAGCCTCACCGTGCTGTAAAGTTGACATGATATACAACACTACAAAATTCTAATATGAAAGAAATCAAATAATTATTGAAAGGGAACAATAAGTGATCAATTTTTAATAACTTGCCTAGCACCGTATAATCCATTACATATTTTATTTTATAGCATCACCCTGCGAGGTCGAAATCTATATTTTTAATATCGCCGCTACCTGATCATCCCTCGGCATCCTTTATACTTTTTTCTTGTCTACTATCTCTTTTGTCCGAACGATTTTTTGTAGATTGAATTACGGCTCTGTGAGGTTGCAGCCACCATTCGACACGGCCGCATTCCAGCTGCTAATTTGGTGGTATTAAATAAAACACGCATGTCCTGGTGTTAGAGGGAGACGGGTGAAATGTTGTCCTTCACCCAGGGATCATCATAGGTCAGGGTCTATTCACATCAAACGAAAATTATGAAGGGACTTGTGTAAGTTGGGTGCGCTTGCTTGCGCCGCTCGCTCCTCAAACATCTTCATTACCTTGATTAGCTTCCACATCTGATGTGTTATAGGCTTGTAAGAGTAATTTTATGGGTACTTTCCATTTAGATGTATAAGCGATGGCCATAATCTTTTACGTGTTCTGGTAATTTGTTCGGACGTTGGATTTGAGCTATCCTGGAAAGCAGTTAGTCATCTTCTAAAGCGACACTGTGGTAGTAGGCATAGTTAATCATACGTCTAGGCCGCTACTTAGATAACGACGCGACTAATGAGACAGGGGTTTCCTAAATGTTTCTCACAGAGTACATACCAAGTTTAAGCGTTATCTTGTATTACTAATTTTCGGAATGTTAATTTGTATCTTATCTGTTCCATTCATTAAGGAAAGGGTTAAATATCCGGAATTAGAATACCATTTGTGAGTAATTTAACTGTTAACTTCGTGATTCCGCTATTGTTGACATTACTGCTGTTGTAAAATTGAATTATTTCAGCAACAGCATTATTATTGCACAACCTTAAAAAAGAAGCTTCTTATATTACTACTAAAAGAATATAATAGCTAAATAATTATCTTAATTCCATAATCGACACTGAAACAATGAGTGTGCATTCTTTCCATTTTCAAAGATTACAAAATCGTGAATTAAGTTTTGATAACAATGGCTTTTAACGTAGTACTGAGTGGTGTAGTAAGTACTTGAGAGGAGTTTTGTAAGAGAAGGTGCCTCGACACGACCCGGTGGAGGACGCGAGCGGAGCCTGCGCCCGCGTCGCAAGCCGCAAGCGACCTTTGCTTCTCCATTATCCAGTGACATTTCAACCAATAACGAAATGTTACTAACCACCATAGCAAATCGAAACACTTTGCGGTTCGTAAAACAAAGCGGTCTCGTTCGAGTCAATAAAAAACATTAGTTTCAATCAAAATTGCTCAATGTATTCGCATATTTTACAGCTATTATTAACTGTTGATTGATTGAGTTTCAAATGAATAAACTGGGTTACGGCTTTAGTGAAAAGCAACAAGAATAGATAATACATTTTATTTATATTAGGTACTTTCTATAACAATACTTTAACAGTCTTAAAGCGAACGACTTAGTGAGACACTTGGCGGTCAACGCCGTAAGTCTATCTACATTATATACAAGTTCAAGACGGTTCGCACTCGTCATGTCACTACCCTCACTTGGCACATTCCAATTGACTTTTTGTGCGGCTAAAATCGATCCGTATTTTTTGTTCAATCACTTTATCTGTCATCTGGCTCTAATACATTATGCAAAGTCACTTCACTGTCAAGCGCAAGTAAGCGATGCGAAGCCAAAATTGCGCGGCAGCGGGTTCGGCGGAGCACTGTACCGCTGAACGCCAGCAGAACAAGTTCCAGTGCTGCGAGCTACGGATTCGAAGAACTGCCGCAGATCACTTACTGACCGCGTTGGGGGCGCTTGTAAATCGTGTAGCGATGCCGCTCGACGTGGAGTCGTCTCCAAATTTGTTACTGGCCTCGTTAATTGTTCTGTGCTCCGCGCCAAACTGCCCCCAGTTTGGGACAACGATTCAAACAATGCTCTTCGCTCCCTAACTGGAACGTACTTCGTTACCACTTCGTGTGCGTTTGGAGAACAAGACCTCGCCCGATTTTCAAGTGATGAGGTTTTGCGGCGCGCCGCTTCCAGCGCGTAGCGGCCGCGCTCCGCTCCCCCTGCCGTCCCCTCCCAACGCTTTAGATACCGATGTCGACCTTGCTCCAATTCGCCAGATCTCGCCGCGCGCGGCAGCGTGTGATGTTGCTGCGTGTTGCCCGCATTCAATTTGCTGCAGTTGTCGCATTTGATGACCTCTGCTTTCCGGACGGGCGCATCTACCACATCGATGGATTTTAAGGCGTCGAGGGAGAGCGTAAGGTCGAGGCTGCGGTCTGACGATGAGTCGTAGTCGTCGTCTTCCACGACTATGCCCTCGTCCGTAGCGGCAGGCGAGTGATCTCTTCGAGGCAGAATGGTCTCGGTGGACGTTAATAACCTCCGCCTTGCTCTAGGCGGTGGTCTGGGAGGGCAAGACGGTGTGTCTTGCTGAAGAGCCTCTTTCTTTGGTTCTTTGCCGGTATCAGCTGCGGGTAACACGTCCAAAAACCGGACTTGTGGTAACGGTGTCTGGCCGAGTATTTCGACACAAAGCGCGCGCACCCATCGGGCATATTCCGTCGCATTGCAAGCCTGTAACAACCGGAAAGGAAACACTTTAGAAGGGTTGTAATAAAGACATAAATTTTATATTTATAATTCAATATCCACCTTTAGTGAATATACATAAATGATATTTGCCATTTAAACGTGAATCGTATTTTAGTAGATTAAAACTTGCATCAGTTGTTACTTAAGGTATGCAAATGTCAAAGGGGTTGACGTTTTGAGACGTTCTCATCTATCAAAGAAAGCTGGTCGTATTACGTAGCTATTGGAGTTTTTTTATCCATTTTGGAATCATAAGTCTTTCATCACGGCTACACGTTTCGTATACGTGTCGGCACCTTCGCGCTTCTAGCCCTTCTTATGATAAACAGTCCCTTCTAAAGGTCGCAAAACACAAAGTGATGATTTACGGGTGTTTCCCTTCATTGAGGTCTATTAAAACCACGGATCGTGAGAAAGGCGAGGTTCGAAAAGTCTTGTAAGACATTACTTCAGAAGTCTTCAAAACACAAATTGGTTTGAGCACGTATAAAGGGTTTAATGATTAAGGAGTATCCCAATACCAAAAGAAAACCAACTAAATGAAAGATAAAAAGAAAAGAGAAATAGGCTAGCCACAGCGGATTTACAAAGCACAAACGGAGAAATCGAAGTTGTACGATATTTAAACAAGGATCTAAGGTCCTGGGAGAAGAAAGAAAAATAAAGCCATAAGCAAAACTAACTATTTATTAAAACATGTGAGAAATATTAATAAAGCGTTTGCGAACAAAGCTAACCAACGACATCATAACAACACAGATTTTGGTTTAGGGAGCTCATCAACTAAACAATACACGAGTGTATAGGAGCCGTCGCGGTCCGAAATGTTTACTCTTTTGCTCTTTTGTCAATGAGGAGGCAATGTCACATCGTATGGGTACTACTGTAGCAGTGCCGAGCGACGATAATTATTTATGTAAGCATTGTTGGAGCTAGACAATGACAGTTGGCAGCGGCTACGTGACCGCTACTGCAATATTGTATGTTACCTCGCTCCTAATGTAATTTACGTTGGACTGTTTATTTATAATTTACGATAAAGACAAACGGTTATCGTATTGGTAATTGTCAAAGTGTTATCTCACCTATTGTCCGGCGAGGAAACAATAAGTAATTAATTATATCACTGCGGTTAATCTTATTGAAATAAAAAGAGTTTTTCAGTTAAAACTGTTGCTTTCTCTAAAGTCTAAATTGCTTGCATGATGCGAAGAAATAACAAATCGCAACAATAGCACGTACAGTCTATTGTGTTTACTATAAAAACGGACTATTATGACACGAGTGATAAAATTTCATTTACTCGCAAATACATGTTTATTATATATGTATACTCAAGAAACATATTTACCTCCAACAATATTTACCACAATTAAAACCTAAGTATGTATTGTACTTTATTATAAACATATTTACATAAGTATATTGTATAAGATTACTAACTTGAAAATACAATCAACCATCAAATACTTTAGCTACAAAACCGCAAACATTGGTACAACGTCTGTTCCCACTTTTTATATCGATTTCTACATTTCCCGGATATCGCGCCATCGTCAGTCGCTCGCGCTTCGGAAATGAAAGCTGGACCTCTCGAATGTTTGCACAAAACTAAGCAACAACACTGTTTTACAACACTATTACTCACTTCGACACGTGCATGGAACGGTGAAATGAAATACAGAAAATTAAAAGCGTGTGTAAATAGCGCGCCTTCACAATGGGATAGAGCTTGATTATTTTTTTTATATCATTGTTGGGTCTGCGACAGTTTTCTTCAACATGTTTGCTAAAGCCAATCTTTAAATCTTTCGCAACATTTCTAATCCAAATTAAAATGTACAATAGAGCTTACGGAATCGGAATAGTCACTAGAGAAATCAAGACAAAATATGGCAAATTTAAAAACTGAACAAAAATATTTATTTTTATTCATGCTTAGTTAGAAACGAAATGGCTAATTTTAAATTAAGTAAATTACGCTACTGCCACATACATATTACGGGTCGGTCGGTTACAAACTTGATAATATAATACGTAACTAATTTGCCATTTATAAAATGCCAATAGTACCAATTAACGAAGGTACACAAATGATTGACTCACAATATTGAACTTGTCCATTAGCTAACTGTAAGTGCACTACGTGTGACGATCTTGGGTTGGAAAATTACGTATTTGCATGTACGGTAACTTGAAAGACTTGTGGCGTGACGTTGCGTTGTTTTTACAACCATACAATTGACAATCATAGATTGTATACATTCTTGTTTAATTTTCTAGCAATTAAATGTTTTATTTTATAACAGACTTCACTACTGTTGTTATTGAGAAGTGTAGAAAACAATAATAATTGCAGTTTTATATTATCAGCAATAAGCATAAACGCCTGACATAAAATAAAATAATGTCTATCATTTTGCAGGTTAATTATTTTATACTTACTTTATGGAGAGATTACGACGAAGTAATAATTAAATTAATGGTTTGGTTGCAGGATGTACCTCTCCAAGACATATCTATACAAACATATATTTGTCGGTCACTCTTACGCATACAGGGTACTGAAGAAATAAGAAGTGGAAGACGTTATTCGAGCAGTCAAAGATCACTAAATGGACTGATGATCTGATGAGGCTCGCAGGTAACCCCTGGATGCAAGTGACTGAGCTGAGTGGAAAGCTCAGGTAGAATCCTAAGGAGACCTTAGTTAAACACTGGAAGAAACATCCAGCTGAAATGGTTATAACGATGAGTGAAGTTCTACCTAGAAGCCTCACCAAAGAAAATGAACGTCAAATTCCAGGACTCGACTCACCTGGAAAGTGGCGACTGCGGCGTCGTCGCGCAGCCTCGACAGCTGGAAAGCGTTGGGCAGCCTCGGCGCAGGCCGCAGATGCAAGTGGCGAAGGGGCAGCCGGGCTGCGGGTCTCCTGGGCAGGGTGCCGTCACGCCACGCCAGCAAACAGCCACTGCGGACAGCTGCCCGCACCCACGCCCACGCCTCTGCATCATCATTGTAGTATTGGCGAAGTACGCCTGGAACAAGGATGTTTAGATTACTTTTTTGTCAGAGAAAAAGTGTTTTTGGGTTAACCAGGATATTTGTAAGGCATTCGAGCGTATCATACCTATCACCTTGACAAAACAGAGACAACTTTTTAAAGTTGTCAATAATTATCTGACAACAGATAGAAGTCTGGCTGATATGGTATGGTTAGACCAACGGATCCGACACGTAAAGAGAATATCTATACTGACTCTGGGGTTAAGTTTGCCATGGGTAATACGTTTATGAAGCACTTTTTGAACGGAACGAAGCGAGTAAGATAATAGGTAATAGCAGAGACGAAAAGAGATTTTACTGTTTCTATACTAATAGTGAACGTTCATATACATATAAGTAACGTGTAAGACGTGTACAGTATGTGTTATACCTATATTTATAAATATTTATATCTCTAACAATGAAATTAGATTTATTCAAGTCTCTATTCTGACGTACTTATGGTTACAACCGTATTTTTTTTGTCAATAACGAGTTAAACACAGATTTGGATTCAATGTAATGAGCTCAAAAGCTTACTGCTGTTATGCTGTTATCATTAGCTTAGTATTATTATTAGGTATAGCTGATAAAAACGGCACAGCTATTGGTGGAAATTTGGATACCTAACTTTAGTTTAGTTGTGAATCGAATGAGGTATGTATGATATCTCTACTTTAGGTATTATAAAAAAGTAAATAGATAGACAGATAGATAAAACGTTTATTATATACACCAGGCATTAAAAACAACACAAAAACAACATACACAACTTACAGCATTAACCTAGGGGTATCTCATAATACACAGGAACTTAACTTTAATTAAACTATAAATATCAATCTTCTATTTCATGCAATTTGTTGTATAATAAATTAAACATTAAGACTAGCCTAGTGAAATATAAAAGGTCCCAGCTCAGCATATGTCTTATGTCTTATTTTTTATCTATGTAATGTGCAATATCACAATAATGTATTGCTCTTAGATGTTTTTATAAAGACTCCTATTGTACATCAACACTGCAAGCTTGTTTTGCAAATTACATTGTTGTTTAGATATAAACACTGGAGTTCATCCGGCGTCTGCGGTGGGAACATTATCAGTTTATTAATAAAATTAAAATAAAGTCCTGCCCTTCACACTGAACACAGCGTTGCACTGTTAAACATAGTATGTAATACGTACAATTATAGTAGGTAGGTGATGTGTACTTTATTTCTACCCAACTGCCCAAGTGGAGGCTAATGTGTTTCGGTTGTAAGTGTACAAAGTATGACAATTACATTGTGACCGCTTGTAGGTGACTCAGATTGAAGATTTGTTAAATTATTCTCCTCTTAAATTATACCTATCTTAAAATGATTCTCATTCAATAATATATATACATTGTTTATTATAGGTATTTTAGGAGATTTATTATACTGAATAATATATAAAGTGTCATATTAAGCAAACAAATTCGATAATATTACGATATGAGTTATGAGACGTTACAGAAACCGATAAATCCTGTCACTGTTCTGTCGAGATAAAATGCATAAACTACTTGATTCATAGCGTTTTGTGTAAGCTATCGACTTTGATAAAGATCTATTCAGATTATTTAAATTAAAATAAATAAAAACACTTTTTAAATTTCGCAATAAAGAACTGTTTTAAAAATAAAATAGCCATATTATGGGTCATAAAACTGATAAGTTGATAACCGATGAGAAAACAGGTCATGTGACAAGTTGGCAACCAGGGCCAGAAGACAAGTGTTGGCCGGCCCCTCATCAAGTGGACTGGTGTTCTAGTCTGCCCTCATAAGATAATTGACAACGCTGAACGCGTTAAAAAAACCGACTTCAATCTTAACAACTACCATTTTGCAACGATTTTTTAGTTCTTGTAGATTTTTCAAAAAGCCCTGATTCAATTTTGATAAAATTTATAAATTTATAATCTACCAAAGTATCCCTACCAAACAAAAAAAGAATCATCAAAATCAATCCATAACTGGTGGAGTAATCGCGTAACATACATACAAAAAAAAATACAGTCGAATTGAGAACCTCCTCCTTTTTTGAAGTCGGTTAAAAAAGGCCGCAAACTATACGGAAACTCCATATAGATACTTTGCGGCCTTTTTTCTTATGAGGGCAGTAGTCTTGTCGTTGCAGAATGTCGCTGGATTCACAGGGCTCAAAACTGTGCTAAGTGGACGTCTATAGGTGAAGCCTACATTTAGCAATGGAAGTTTTGAGGATGATATATGATATGATGTTTACAATAAAAAACTGTCTTCCTCGTGCATGAAACTGTGTCACTTTCTGTATGTGTTTGTTTTTATTTCCTGACGCAAAAAAGAGAGTTAAGCTTCAAGCCTATGGTGACTGTCTGCGGCAGCGTGGCTTTTAAACAGATGGACCGATGTGTTTTTTTATATTTTTATTTAAAAGTAGGTTTCATTGCGGTGATTTTTAGATGGGTATGTTTTATAAATAAATCTTCAGTGGTTTTCAAGTTAATCCACTTTCATTATCGGGGTGGTATTTTAAAATTTTCTTCACTTGAACATATAAGTTTCGTCATCTTCTTCCTTTACCGAGCTCCACAAATAGTTCATTGAACCTTCAATGATACCAGGAAATAATTGCCTATGCAGGTTGCATTTTGTTTTCTAAGTTTATAAATTATGTCGAATAAGACCTTTTAGAAAGTAACTAGGACTTTAATTTGGTAAGTATTATATGTAACATTATATGTTTTTGGATATTTGGATAGGTATCTTCTTTACGTCTTTTGATGTTACGTTCCAACTTCCAATAGGTATAAATTGTTTCCTTGCTTTACAATTTGCTTTATAATAGTAAGCAGTTTTAGAAACTGTAAAAGTGCAATGTATCTTTGACATTTGGCTGCGCATGAGTCCCTACAGAGTCCCACGCCTACAGCCACCGGCAAACGGGACAAATAACGACAGATGTTTTGTTTTATCCAGACATCTTACAATCGGCAGATGTTTCCTATTAATTGATAGAGGGGGTACTGACTTGACCGCTTGTCTGTTTCGCAGTCAAATAGGACTTACTGCAGTCAGTATACAATCTATATAATTCAAGTATTTCAGGGTGGAAATTATACGTCTGTGTAAATAGGATAGTGCTATGAAATTAAAATTTGTTTACTGTTTACCAAATATATATTGTAAGTAACATATTTTTGAGGCTGAGGTCTCCTTTTAGTTATTACAAATACCTTAATTACGTTAACTGTGGGTTAAGTTATCATAACCACGATATAGACTAATTAATTTAACTAAAAATTAAAAACCCGATTGCGTTCAATGTACCCTTGAATTGTCGTACCCAATGTACTCGTTTGCCTTCCTTATCACATAAAAAAAAAAAAAAAAAAAAAAAAAAACTGGGAATCAAGACGAATCTAACAATATACCTACATACCTATTTACATTCAAAAAACGTTTAAGTTGTATTATACAGAATGTAACAATAAAAAGGACATAGGTAACATACCTATATTAACACCCGAAAACATTAGGCTTCGCTTATGCACTGGAGTTAAGAGGGCAGGTAATTTTTTTCGCCACTCTTATAACTAGACCTAGGTTTGGCTTATGCAGGTCAATTTTAGACGAATATGTAGTAGGATAGAATCAATATGTTTCTCTTACTTACTACACATGTATAGGTAGGTAAGTACAACTAAATATGTATAAGAAACATAAAATTCGTGACCAATTCGCACAAACAACAAAACACCACCCACTCAGTGCGCAACCAAGACCCCTCTTCCTTTTAGGTACAGGACAGGAAGGAAATGGTTTTTATGTTCAATAACCATAAACACAAACCGTCAGAGGACGAGACTTTGTTTACGTTCAACTCCTCTATAAAACGTCTTTTGTAAAAATGCATTGCTCTAGGGACCTACTTCGAATTACTTACCTACTTGCTATTGTTAGGTTATGTAGGCAGTACCTAAGTATTTAATAAATTATGATATGAATCATAAACCTTGAGGAATCAGTAAACAAATTGCTTCGCTCGTGCTATTGAATTCTCATTAGGATTTTGTTGGGTCAAGTACCTAGGTTCCATCGCTAGGTGCCTATTTGTCTAGGTGATTTATAGTTTTAAAGGCGTTCTGGCATAAATTGTAGACGGTAAGTAGGTATACCTAGGTATTGTATTTGGATCTTGTAAGTTAGGTTCTTATTTACGTTCTAGTCTACGAAACTAGGTACCTATATAGATACTAAATAGGTACCTCAGTAACTGAAGGACCTAGGTACATCTTTTTTATATAGATAACTCCATAGCTACTGCCCGCGATTTCGTCTGCATGGAGTTCCGAATTATCTTTCGCTGATATAAAAAAACCTAAATGTTTGAAAAAACCTAAATGTATGTTTGAAACTGTGTTTCATTCAAATCCGTTGTTTGTGTGTTTGAGTAACAAACATCCAAACTTTCACATTAATAATAATTTGTACGAACACCTATATTTATTGATTAATAAATAAAACAAACTACATAACTTACCTACGACATAAGAATCATACAGATGGAGGTGATTCCTAATTTTTCTTATTAAATAATTTTTGTAATATATTAAAAATCTGATAAAAATCCTCTTCTCTTATCATCATAGAAATCTATGGTTATCGTTATCATGTTTTTGAAACGTGCACGCAAGTCATAGCCAGCTGGTTTTTAAATAAGGTAGGTAGGTACCTTACCTATCTTTTGAATATAATCTAGATATCTATAAACTATAATCAGATAACTTTTCAAAAGCTTTATTTGTAATTTATTTATACTTAAGGGTAATTAAACTGACTGACCTGATATCCTCAAGTTGGGGTCTGTGGGAGTGGGCACAGGCGCTGGAGTCAACTCCGGATGCAGTTTCCTCAGGCCGGCCACCACCCGCGGCGCCGGCGACGCCTCCCCAACCAGCATCGCCTCACCACCGCATCGCATCAATATACCACATCCCACAACAACATCAATAATCACCAAATAATCCACAAATCACCAAAAATGTATGAAAAAATTCAAAATTCTCCGCAAATACAACTAGATTAATTCAAATCAAAACACACACGCAACTGTCAATTCGTTTTTTTAAATTTCGGATTCGTTCGTAGCCGAGTCGCGCGCGTAAAATCTCTTTTCCTGATTTGTCGGTTTTGGAAGGAATACACGATTTTGACTGGCCGGCGAGGCGCGGCGTCGATGAATGAAGTTGATTTGCTCGCATACGTTCGTTCCTTGTCGTCCACCCCACTACCACAACACTACTAGGTAGCTACCTACATTATCTACTACAATCGCCGCTGTGAAAGACTATTAGCGCCACCTAGTATCGAGCAGAATCATTATCACAACCGTTACGTTCACGTTCTGTATTATAAACTAGTGCCACCTAGTGGGGAGTAGTAAAAGCAATTATTTTGCGCCATCTATCTTTTTGCAGATGTACTTCTTTAATAGATTGACAACTTGCATGATAAAGAGGCTTTACGTGGCTTTACTGTATAGATTAGGGCATGTTTGACAGATGGCGCTGTTTGCTGCTCTCTATGGACAATAGCTGAGATGCAAGCAAGGCAAAGCAAGCAAGATCCCTGCCATAAAATTAAAATAGTTGTATGTGTTCAACGGTAGAGGACGCTCAGCATCACAAAATTAAACTTTTTAGTATAATAAGACCAATTCATTATCAAAATAGTAAACCTATTATTTAGCACCTGTAACGATTTCAGTCAAAACAAAACAAGAAAAGCGTAGTCGTTAACGCTCATATACAGGGTGTAACAAAATTGGTGTAGGACACGTTAACTGGGGATTCTACTCATCGTACTGAACAACTTTTGTTCTACGACTTCGGTCAAATCGCAAAAAACTTTTAGACTATCCATACAAAAATGGCAAATCAGATGATCAATTTGTATGAAATTTCCAATATTTTTTTAAAGTTGTTCAGTACGATGACTGGAATCCCCAATTAACGGGTCCTACACCAATTTTGTTACACCTGTATACAGATTTAATGCAAGACCTAACGCAGATTTCAGTTTTTTCCATTTCTATCAAATCCGAATAATCCTAAAAATAACTCTAAAAATATTTAGGTACTACATACTTTCATTGTGCAGATTCCCTTGGGAAAAGGATAGAGAGGTTGACCGAATTATACTTGACGGAATAAACACCCGCTACTTTCTTTATGGAAAACCTGTTGAGGTATCATTGCTCCTCGCCTCGGAGAGTTAGAGAACATATAAGTACTTATTATAGTATGGTTTGCATTGCAGCATCCCCGGTTTGGCATCCTCTTCGTCGCAATATATACAGGGTGTAAGGGACAGGTTTCCGAAAACTTTAAGGGCTTGCTCAGTAGACGAAACTGAACAACTTTCCACAAGAAATTTTTTCAGGAAACGAAAAAAAAATCGGCTTCTTCATACAAACTGTCCAATCAAATTTATAATTTTGTATGGAGAAGCCGATTTTTTTTTCGTTTCCTGAAAAAAATTCTTGTGGAAAGTTGTTCAGTTTCGTCTAATGAGCAAGCCCTTAAAGTTTTCGGAAACCTGTCCCTTACACCCTGTATAATATGTAAATTAGACTATGAGCATTATTATTTGCGCAACGATCTTTAGTGTGTCACAGTTGGATCCGAAATGACTGCTAAGTTGTAACACTAATGTAAGCCTCATTTACCCGATTAGGTGTTAGTTTTAATTATTAGAGTATAATTTTTGAGAATCATTGCTAAAAATCCGACGATGAGAATTTTGACAAATGAGTTCAAATGAAAATAAAGTCTGATATGTAAGGCAATTATTTATTACGTAATTAATAATCACACAATGTCGTAAAACTAATTAAAATACTTCGAAATGATTAAACACATAATGAAAACAAATAACTCACTAACATTAACTAAAATCAATTTGGAAGACTACCATTGTTGAAGCATTGGGAAGACGAGATCAAACATAATGGCACATCGATAAATAAATTGTCGAAAGACTATTTATTACAATTTGTAATTTGTAAGGCACACTCGTGAAATATTAATAATATTTAAATTAGGTCTTAAAATAACGCTCTTATACAAATTAAAGCTTTGTCATGGAAGAGACTAATAATATCACAACAATAAATTAGCGACAGTGAACAAAGGAGGTTGCATTTCCTTGAAAGTGTAAAAAGCTCCTTGGTGGCTACCACGGGCGCCACTTGTTACCATCGGCATCGACGTCGGCCGGTGGTCGCGGCTCTTTTTGCTCGTTGCAAATAGCGTCGCGCTGCCGCCTAGCCTCCTCTTGTTTTTTGTACTCCTGGTACTCGATCAATTTCCTTTTCTTTTTCGGCGGTAAGTTGCTGTAATCCATCGGCGATTCGCAGTGATCCGGAAGAGTGGGCGCCGGCACTGGCTCATCTTTGCTCTCGACTGTGGGTGTCGGGTCTGACTGAAAGGCAAGTAGTTCGCTGTGTGGTCTCTTCGGCGAGATATTTTCGACGGCAGATTTTGTCGGCGACCTGACTTTTCTGAGATCCAAAGTACCGTTACCGCTGTTCGCGTTAACGGATGAATAGTGGTATGCAAGCTCGTGTCTGTACTGCTCTTCCTTGTGCAAATATTTTGGCTCGCTCGGATATTCGGCTACATTCATCTCATTGCTGTAATATTCGCTACCGCGTTTGTCCATTATATGCTGTCTAATCTTCTGCAGGATAACGTCCTTGGCTTCTGCTGGCAACTGCCTATTATAGTACCCTCCATTTCTGTGTCCATTTGCGGCATTGATTTGTTCTGTGTCGTGCGGAACTCTATCCACTGTGGTCAATAGCCCTCCTATCGGTGGGCTCGCCCTGCGTTGTCTTGGGTTGTGCCTATTATACGCCCACTGTTTTGGAACGCTGTCTCCTGAATAAACAGAGTCTTCTGCATCTGAGGAGGACCTGTCCTGATCGCTGTAATAATGCTGCCTGTCAGAAACAACTGAAGAAGGTGAAGTCGGTGGCGAGAAGGAAGGCCTCTCCGGCACTTGGATAGTCAAAGGCTGCGCTGTGATTAGCCTCGAGAGGTGACTGACCAGAGTTTGACTGACTTTCGAGTCTAAATCGGGGACTGACATGATAAATCGACATGCTTCCGCTGCGCATTGTCCAAAACCCGCTTGGAACTTCTTAGCCTCTAGAACTGGGTCTTTAGGGCTGTGTAACTTTGTAAGGTGATTAACGGTAAGCTCAAGGATATCTGCCTTTTCCAGCTTGCTTAAGTTGTCGTCATCGATCTGTGGACAAAAAAAGAACATTATAGTCAAGGTACCAGCCACCAGACAGGTGCATCCAATGTTTCTCACGCCACGAAGGGTAAACGTCACATTAATATAACTGTACAGATAAAACAAGAGAACAGTCCTGTTGCTTAATGGAAATTACGCTTTTATATTCCAGTTTGGTCCGGAGCCGGTCAGGACATGCTTTGATATGTGACCAGTGGTCTAAGGACAACCGGTCGGAATAAAAATAAACAGCGAGTGAAAACATGATGGATTGCATTTTGATGGGGCTAAATAAAGAATGGGAGTCATTTATTTACATATGGTTGAAGGAATAAGTAATTTGTGAGACTTTTTTGCTGCGTTAAGAATACCTATTCGTTATTTAAAAAAAGTGTGTATGGTAATTTTTATTAACTTACCTCTAACGCTCC
Source organism: Coleophora deauratella (assembly GCA_958295455.1). Taxonomy (NCBI): domain Eukaryota; kingdom Metazoa; phylum Arthropoda; class Insecta; order Lepidoptera; family Coleophoridae; genus Coleophora; species Coleophora deauratella. Next base: position 5,175,237 of record OY282406.1, read on the forward strand.
AACCATGAGATCTTTCAACTCATCCAGGCATCGATTGATGCGCGCGCGCCGCTTACGTTCTAGAAGCGGTTTCGTGATTTTTTTATACTTTGCTGTCTTAGACAGAGGCGCTGGGTCTGAAGACATCTTTGAATATCTGCCAAAGATGATGAATTTGAGATTTTGAAGACAATGGAAACATATTTTGATTTAAATTAATTCGTCTAAAAGTAGGCTTCTACGGCAAGACTTCAGGTAAATTAAAAGATTTTCTGCCATTTACACTTAAAAGTTAAAATAGGTATGTACAAGTTAATTCAACAAATAGTTATTAAATATATTTAAAGTCAAACTCTATCAAAAATGAGTTTCACACAAACTGTAGCTATAACCTATTACAAAAATAACTAACAATGAAAAATATCCTAATATCAGTTCTTAAAAATCACCAAAGACTTACCTTCAACACCTTATCAACACAAACTGTAACTGAACTCAAACAATTATTTCACTACAACGTAAGCTTAAAGCCCGCACACGCGTCCCAAGCCGCGTGCGCTTTAACACTGCCTGAAAAAAGCCTCCCGCCTCCCCGCCGCCCGCGCACCCGCCGGCCACCCCCCACCCCCGCCTGCGCCCGCGCAGCCAGCCCATTCATTGCGGGAGCACGTGTGGCCCACCGATCGAGTTTCGAGCATGCGTAGCATACTTTTCCCAGGGATTCGGTAGGTAAGTTTAACGTTTTTTTTTTTAAAATATTTTCGGATTTCATATGGTTATTTTGGGCCTTGATTTGGTTGATGAATTTCGGGGTTTATTGGTTTTTGTTTTCGTAAGATATGTATGTGCCAAAGACAGGTATGTAAAGAATCCAAAGGAAGATACAATAGTCGTGCTCTTAAAGTTAGGACGTTGTCCGTAAAAAAGTTAATTATCGATGTAGGTAGGAAATTTATAGATAGGCAGGTACTTACTTAGGTAAAAAGATTATTTGTAGACCACAAATAAACTTCAACAAAATAAAATTAATGATCACATGGTTGCCCCAATACTCTTTTCTCTTGACTATCTATGCCTTTTGAACTAGTTCGACACAAATCCTTTACCCATTCGGACAATAGCTGTACAAATACAAAGCTAATAGGTAATTTAACACCGTTTTTTTTTGCAGTCATAATCATAATATTCTTGGTTACGGCCATTTTCCAAAACCGTTCATTACGAATATTACAATGGTTCTAACAGTATTTTTATTGGTTTCGTTTAGAGATATGTATTCTTTTTTAAAGTTGCCGGCCAGCGTCTGATCTTCGCTTTGTCGGCGTAAGACAAAAGTTGAGGTACACAAAACAGTTTGGGTATAAAAAGGCCGTGTTAATAAATGGCACGGACCCAAGAATGGGGCCAACCGAGCCAAGTTAATGCTCTTGCGGTATTCTTTTTTCAGATGCAGGTAAAGACGGCGTGCGTCTTGGAAAAAAATGTAGATGACTTTGACGTATTTTTCACAATTTGAAACCCATATTTAAGTAATAAATGTTGCCGTTTAAAAACTGCATAATAATGGGCTAGGTACTGAATTTGTAAGGTTCTCTACAATTCCTAGAAATACTGCAATTTAACACTAATATGTTAACTTTTACTTTATTTATTTATATTAAGATACATTATCAATGAATAAATTTTATACAAAGTTCATTTAAAAATAATTAATAAATAATTAATTACCTAATAAATACTTACTTATAATATTTAAAATAAGATAGATTTGGCTTCTCCGAAGCATTTGCAACATCTGTCACTCTTGAAATTACCTATCTATTTGAGGCCTTAAATATTCGTGCTAAACCATAATTGTTGTCTCTTAAATCTACATCAAACTCAACAGCGTAAATAAAATTGAACATTCCTACGTGATAAGTGTATCATTGATGTTCAAATTAATAACAACACACAGAAACCTACTGTGCAGTGTTATCGATGTCATTTCCGGCGGTTTCCAAACACTGCTGCCTTGCGAAGCTGAGACTTCATACAACTTCCTCTTTTACATACAACGGTATTTATGTATTATCGTTTATGTAGTACAATGTACACACATGTACACACACATGTAGCGACGTATGTAACATAGGTTATGTACTATGTTCCAGTATGGTTCCATCCAATATTGCAAAATGTATAGCTAACAATTATTTCCAATGAACACCATTAAAATTATTAAGGTTGTACGTTTTTGTCGTAACAGTATGTGTTGTGGAACATGTTTTTGCTTAATAGTACATAGTACGTATCGTATTTAGGTGCCCTAAATAAAGTAACTAATACGACATGATAGTTTTTGAAAACGATCTTAGAAATATGTACTTATGTAGAGGGGAGTCGAGGTACAGGGAAGCCTGGGCGAAACTATAACTAAAGAAAAACTTGCTGTCTATCTCATAAGGAGCTTATGATGCTGGTAATGAAATAATTGATTAAAAAGCGAAGCTCTTTAATTAAACAAAGACCGTAGCAGGTAGAGAATTGTTACAATCCATCATAAATACATATAGAGTAAAAAGATAAATACCTACCTAAGAAGTAAAGAAAAGTGATCGACAAAAATTACCTCGTCAATGAGTTAGCAAACATTACGAAAACAAAATTGTACCTATGCACCTTGAAACTTAAAATACCTACTCAGTAGGTACCTATTACAAGTTTGCAAATATGTAATACCACTATCCAGCGCTAGTAGTGATATCCTTCGCTATCCTAACAAATTCATTTCTAAAGCCCTAATTTCAACTAATCAGAAAATGCAAACTTAGGTATGCATCAGTTCCGGAACCATCATCGGTGGTAGAACGCCGTAAGCGCTCCATAGCTTAGACTAAACAATGAGAATGACACATTCCCGCCCAGCTCCGACATGAGTCATTATGGTGCATGGTGTGCATTCACGGGAAATGAGAGGCAAAAACCAAATATAAGCAAGTAAATATTAAAAAGGCGACTTTAAAGTAAGGAGCGCAGCGAGACAAGCGCTAGATTCGAACCATTCTATACATACTTACCTGATCTAGTAGTGTTGATCTATCAAGCAGTCAAATAAAAATGTATGGTCGTAGTGCTTCTGCTTGGGCAATCGGAAGGATGTTATACGCCTATTCTATTATCTCGAACGTTTCCGTGCTTCGCAAAGCACGTTAAGCCGTTGGTGCCGGCTGCTATCACTAGATGGCAGTCGTTAAGCCATGTCGGAGGTCCTATAGGCAGTTTAAAAACTTTTGACACTGGGATTGGCCCCACAACCTTCATCAATCCGGACTTACCCCCGTGTATGGAGTACGGCCCAACATTCCCGAGGTATGTGAATAGACCCGTGCCCCTTCAGTGGGGACAATATGAGTTGTTAACATGCGAAGATCACCTACACGTCACTAACGATAGAGACAGTAGGTATATAAATCACTTGACGCTCAAATGCTTCATTATCATTAACCAAAGAGTCTGTATAGTGGGCGTCTTTGTTTATTCGACACCGGCCGCGTGGCACGCGTGGGAATCGAACCCGCATACGTTCACACACTCGCCTTGCAATCCAGACGAGTCATAGGACACTTCGAGATAAGAGGCTGGCTACACATGTCTTTAAAATTACAGGACGTGTCGTATGCTATATATATTTGATTGAATCGCGTATAAAAATGGCCTGTCAGTTTTTTATTCGTAAACTGAAAGAGTTACGTAGTACAAGAATATGTCTACCACACATATTTTTATATGAATTAGCTAATTGTAATAAAACTTTACAGATAAGATAAGCGTTAAATTCTAATAAGTGTATTTTAAACTTCACAATTTAATAATACCTATACCCGTGTGCGTGTATAAGAAGTAAGAACACAGATCCAGGTAAGCGCTACAATTTTTTTTTGATTTATTTTATTAAAATGTTTTTGAGTGTTAAAAAAGTGCGTTTGAGATTTTAAGAGAATCAAGTAGGTAAAGAATACTTACAGGAAAAATATTTAAATATTTGAAAAATCCGATCTACAACTTTGTTTTCGATTTCCCATATTAAATCCCATATATAAAAATAAAAAAAATAAATAAAAATAGTGAATCATAAGTTTGTATGGGAAACAAGAAAAATAGTAAAAAAATCCGACCGGATTTTTTCAACTTTTTTCCTAATACTAGATTCCGAGTAATTTCAAACCTACTTTTTTAACACCCTGTATAACTGACATTACGTTCAAAATTAAGCTACTCAATTAAGATAAGCTCATAAAGTAGAAATAAAGGTTGTTTCAATCAAAATTACAGGTATTTCTTTGAATAATCTTCCATGTAAAATAATTAATAAAAAAAAACAAAGTAAGTATAGGGTACAACTTACAATATTAAAAAATATATATTTTTATTCAACCTAATGATTCGACGTAAGTCTAACAACACTATAAACCACTAACGGGGATAAACTCGAGAAACTTATTTATTATTAAATAAAAGGGACAGTTTCTTATTGTATTTTATTCTACATTGAGTATACGAGTACTTATAAAAATTGGGGTTAAAAAAGAATTTAAAAGAAACTATAGGTACTAACAAAGTTATTGACCTGCAACACAACGAAAATCAGCAAACAGACTGTAAGCCTTCAACTCCACATGTGCGACTAATCGCACACAAGTGTTAGCTATTAATTCATTGCTATATTATAACAGTACAGTTAACAGCTATTAAAGTAAAGAGAAAAATAAAATAAAAGACATAATAGTGGTCAATAAAGCGAGATAGTTTACAGAAACTAGTTCGACGGACGGCGGCGGCGCGGCGCCCGCGCGCGCTTCAAATTGACGGCCATTCAACGAATCGGGAGAGATAGCAGCGCAGTAGCCCGAAATATAGGTAATTGACCACGCTGAAATGTTTTTGTTGATTTTCTCAAAAACCGCTGAATCGATTTCGATAAAATTTATATGAGACCACCTGTGAAGTATACCCTTTTAAACAAAAAAAGAATTTTCCAAATCGGTTCAGGCGTCTTCGAGTAATTGGTGAACATACATAAAAAAAAAGATTCTGACGAATTGAGAACCTCTTCCTTTTTATGAAGTTGGTTAAAAATAGTCTATAAAGCTATCAATATGGCGGATTAGACTATTTCAGTCGTTATTAAGTGCTAAAGGTATAGCACTTCATATTGTACCTGAGACGTGGTTACTGATATACAAATAGACATAATAAGACGTACTTATACAGGGTGTAACAGAAGTGTGTGACAATACTTCAAGGTTGGCTCTTACCCATCAAACTGAACAACTTTTGTTCAACAACTTTGTTGAAATCGCAAAATTTTTTTGGACTTTTCATACAAATCGATCAGCTGGCGAACCAAGTTTGTATGAAAAGTCCAAAAAAATTTTTGCGATTTCAACAAAGTTGTAGAACAAAAGTTGTTCAGTTTTATGGGTAAAAGCCAACCTTGAAGTAATGTCACACACTTCTGTTACACCCTGCATATTAATTTGTAAAAACATATATGTCATTCATTTATAAATTTAAAAAGGTTTCTAAAAATAAATCAAAGTACCTACAAACAAACTGATGGATGCCGCATGTCGAAACTAGTAGGTGCTTGATTTATAAAACAATTAACTTCTTCCAAAGTACCATTGGACATGTAGAAATTAAATAATACCTGCTAAATGTGCGTTTTTTAGAGGTTTACCAAATCTTATTGGTGAAATTAACCTAACCTAAACTCACCTTACATTTACTTACTCACGTTGGTACCTAATTCTAAGATTTGCTGGTAAAACCTAAGATTGACCAATATAGGTATTTTACAGTATTTTAATTTGACTTTTTTTCTCCGTTCATTCCCATAAACTGATGATTTGTCATTTAACCCCTTCGTTCGATGACACGTTTAATGACTGTCAAATACTCGCTACGATCAATCATTATTTTTAACACAATAATAAATGAAATCGGACACGCTTCCTTAGACAAGAAATTAATAATTTCGTCAAATCTTTGTCGAAAGTGTAAAACTCGTTACGAATCAATACATCAATAATATCATTAATCTATCTTATTTTTCTTCTGTCCGTACCGATAGTTAGTAATTCAGAAGATATCTGTCAAAATTCGACTCGGCCGGAAGCTCAGCCGTGGGAACTCGAGAGCGCCAGTTTTCTCAATAAAATCGGTCTATTTTAAGAATTTATCAAGATTGAGTTTAGTTTCGCGAAGCACGCTTCCATTCTCCTTAGACTGGGAAACCAACTAACAACAGTCTGCCTCTAGGCAAATGCTACTGTATCATCCAGACATGGTGTTTATTTCAAATTTGTGCGTGTTTATCTTAAAAAAGGTCTTCTCTCTCATCTCATACCAATTGATCACGCTGATAAACTAGCTTTGTACTGACGTCACCATCACATTTGATATCCTTACCATCACATAGGTCTATTCATTTTTCTTTTCCTGTGGCACATTCAACCGTGGTATCAAGGGATTATGGTGGTTGCATGGTATACGCATACTGCATAACTCGCATTGAAGTGTAGGGAATTTAGATTGGCACCTACGAGAGCACCATCTATTATAGTAGATACCTAATACATTAATGCAATCTCTTTTCCTTTCAATATGTTACTTTCCAATGACTGAAAGTGTTAAAAATATGCTATTTCCTTTTATTATTCTATTTCCTTTTACATATTTACATTTCTCTGGGTATTCTAATTCCTTTTTCAAATGATTAAATGTCTTTCATCACCTTCTTTTGTTTCTTTCTCGTGTCCATGCAGATAACTGAATATTCAAGTACAGTTTCTCGTCTCAATATTGTCAGTCAAGTGTCGAGCGCTACTTGTTTTTGTTTTAAACCGGTATTGTTGCCCAACAGTGACTGCTCAGATCAGAGGAGATCAGAACAGTCGTCTCATTATTAAAATATCAATCAGGCTTTGCTGTATTGAATCTCGAATAAGCCTTCCGTTTGAGCTTCTCTTTAGAGCGAAAAAAGAAACTTGATTTATCCACTGAGGTGAAATATCTTTGGTGAATAATTTACATTTGATAGAGCTTTTGTAATGAAATCACAAAGTAAAAAGTTTGTTGAAATGGTGTTGATTTCGTTGGAATAGTTGTAGACTGCGGTGCGCTATTAAATCAAAATCTGAAAGTTTAACAATAAGACATGGATTTTGTTTTGCCAATTTGCCAGTTTGTGCTTGAAGAAAATACAATATAATGTTATAGAGATCTATAATGTTATAGAGATTCAAAAATGTTTTTGAATTTGCAACACTTTTAAAAGTTTACACTGTGAATCATTAAAAAATATAGATTTTTTTTTATTTTCCCAAAATTTTTTCATTGCGTAGTTTTGACTTCTGCTCCCATGTTCATTTACGTTTATTGAATTTGAAATTTAAAATTCAAGCATGTTCTCTTTCTGTGGAAGCGTGAAAGTCATTAAAATATTGATGAATTCTGAACGAAGTTTTTATGTGCCTGAACTAAAGTGGCGGAGCGGCGTGGAGCCGGGCGGTATGGGCGGCGCGTGAGGCAGTAATTACGTATACCTCTGACCGCTTCCTTAGCAGGCAATGAAAATTAATAAGTACCTTTCAAAATAATAATTTACGCTCGGGTCAAAGATTAGGAGGTAGCGAGCGGGTTACAGAACAAAAACAGATGAACTTCAGACAAGTTATAATTAGCGTTATGATAAAATCATTATGGGTGAAAAAATAGAATCGACTGTCTGCAAATGAAAAAGATACATAGAACCGCAATAATTACATTATGCAGGGTGTTAAATAAAAGACAACTTCTAGAAACTCAAACGTTAGGTTCCACTCATAAAACAGTTTTTTCCCCCAAATAAAAATAACCCATACTAATTTCTCAAAAAAAAAATGATCCTTCCATACAAAACTGGCTGAGTAGCCGATTATTCAGTTTCACGAGAAGAACACTCTGTTAAAGTTTTCGTAAGTTGTCATTTTATTACACCTTATTGTATTATTTTATTATCCAGTGTAATTAAAGTTCGAAAAAAAATCGAAAACCTTACTTTAGTAACTAATCTCATATGGATTATGCCAGTAATTAAACTAATTAAGGATACGCCGCATATTCAAAATATTCTAATCATCTCTTCTGTAATCTATCTGTAATAGATCAAAGATCACCTCGTAAAATAATACGATCTCATTTACTACGTTTAGAATTCGCCGAAAACATTGTATAAAATATCACACCGGCACGGTATAATGATTGACAATAAATCTCAGAGCCAATCTAGTTTAACTAGTATAGTCGGCATATTAAGAAATGAGGTGTCCGCAGCCCCGCAGCCGCATTCGATGATATGATAAATGATAACCCTGCCAGATGAAGCGGTGTGTGAGATGTTCTAAGTGGTTCTAACAGAGGATCGTGCTATGTTGGCAGGGTAATACGGTGAAGTGAGGGGCGGGCATGCAAATGGCAGAGCTATACTTGGCCGAGACGAGGAGTGCGCCGGCCGCGACCGTGGGAAAACTATCGCCTGTGGCGAGCTGTGAGCAGGGCAGCATTTGGGATTTGTCAAACGATTAGTCGTTTGTGTATTGGAGGCTGTGGGATCTGAAATTCTGGACGATGTGGGAAAGAAAGTTTTGGGAAAAGCAGTTTCCAGCAGCAAAAGAACCTCCTGAATTAGTAGATAATGTGACGATGATATTTATGTTGATGAAAAATTTTCGTAAATCTATTGTACTATCATATCTTTAATATTTCAATTTTATTTTACCAATGCAATAATTATGCAGACGGCGATCTTCTAAGCTTCGATTTATGTTACTTATAATTATCTCGACAAGAGAAACAACAAAGCATTTTGAACAACACAATAACAAGTAGTTTACATACGATGAAGACCTCGACAAATTGATGAATATAGTAAATTAAAAAATTCATGAAGCGACACCAGGGTCAGGAAACACCAACTTACAGAAAAAGTACTGGAAGAGACGAAGGCGTTACTAAATGGTGGAAATGGATAGGTTACAAGAGCAAGAGCCAGTTCTGGAAATCCTTGTTTTAAGATATATGTACATATACCTGAATAATCAGGTTATGTCAGATTATTTATTACTTAGTAAAACCCCCTACGGTGGTCATCCCCCTTGCATTTGATGGAGTTCTAAGATCTCCTGAGGAACGCACCAGTACTCTTCAAGCATTCTGCTCTCTTTGCAGCCCACCCTCAACAGGCACTTTTTGCAGTAAAGTTCCAAAACCCTAGTCCGACCCTATGCGCTCGTGTACCAAGCACGGCGCGTGACGGGTCGACTGCGCGCGCGCCACCGTCACGAGCTAGCGGTCGCCGCGCCGCCGCCGCCGCCGCCGCCGCCGCCGCCGCCGCCGCCGCCGCTGACCGACTGCGGCGCAGACGCCGTGCAATCGCTCTCGCTTCAGTGCTGCGCTGACACGTAACAGAATACTTGCCGAGCTTTCGTTTCATTTCTTATGGTAATAAATAACATAAAGTCATACATAACTGGACAGTATTATTATAAGTGAGACTTTTGTTTTTAACATGGACATCAACGCTCGACTCGACATGAATAGACTTTTAAGATTTGTAAATAAACGTCTTTTTCTCCTCGTTTGTGTCATCGGCATATTGCATAGGTACACCAATATAAATGAAAAAGATGGGCACTATTGGGCACAATGTAAGAAGATTAAGCCGGAAAGCAATCTTGATACTTTAGTTGAAAATTAGGAGGAAGAATGTAATAAAGGGTAGACTCAAGTAGACTACAGGAAGTTTGTAGGTGAAATAGAAACAATGATTTCTTTCTATTTTTTGTATTGAATTGTCTCGCTTCATCACGCACGAATTACACTGGTCTGACTCGAAGAGTTAAGTAAGTAGGTATACCAACCAAAGAAATAAAAACGCGCGTGTTCCAAACAACCCCTTGACTTGCGTTTGAATCTCATCTCACTAATATTATAAATGGAAAAGTATGGATGTTTGTTTGTTAATTTGTTTGTTCCACTTTTACGCCGAAACTACTGAACGGATTTGAATGAAATCTGGTAGGTAGATGAAGCACTCGGCTAACACATACGATACTTTTTTCCCGAAAAACTCGAAGGTTCCCGGAGGAATGGCTAAAAACTGAAAATTATACTTCACCACTAGATAACCGCCTTAACATTTTATTTCTCTCTAGACCCAATTCTGAAGTCAACGCAGACGAAGTCGCGGGTGGAAGCTAGTTTGAAATAATTTCTTCTGAAAAGAGTAATTGCGGAGAGAACTTATACTTATGTACGGCTAGACAGTAGATATTACAAAGAACTTGGACGGACGAATCATAAATTTACTCACGAAGATTTTCGCCCTACGTTCATGAAATTATCCAAATAATCAATTAACAGATACCTATCTTTGCAAATTCTTTAACAAACAAAAAATGTTTCAGTAAAATTTCAAACTATATTGTTACGACAGCCTTCGTTTAATTAATTGTTTTTCTGAAAAAGTCTCTTGCGCAGATGCACCAGTAGAGCTGTTGCGCTCGCGCTCACGTAACCATATTTGGTCCATCGACCACTGAAGTTCCTAGTGCGGGAAAAAACACATTTCATAATGAAGAATGGACCCCTCTTGCCTGACAGTGTAATGAAATTTGCAATTGGAGGGCAATGAACCTGTGGCGTTCGACAAAAAAATAATCCAAAATACTACCAAGCTGCTGAAAAGTTGACAATGGCTGTTCTATGTGGCATGTATAGTTAAATCATTGAAGGTGAGTTTATCGAACACTGTGTATAAATCTATTGTTTTTATCCATGGTATATCTATATCGAATCTCTATGTCATGGTTCTTTGTATCGCGAAAAATTTGAAATGAAATCCACCACTAGCCCAGCGTTCACCATGCTGTCTAAGTGCGAGTTATCAATTTGAGTAGGTGTTCATGAAGAATTACCACTGGTTTTTAACTCTTAAAATAAGTTCGCAAATTGGCTAGTTTATTTTGAGGAACGAATGAGCGGTAGCGAGCTACGATGTATAACAGTACATCAGTAAAACTTGGTTAAGTGGGACCTGGATAAGTGAGAAACCTCCATAGCCGGGACGCATGCTGAGGTCCCAACACTTTTGCACTGAATTACCTCTGTTAGTGGGACAAAACAAACCTCTATATCTGGGATTAGTTCTTTCGATTTTATCGCCATAATTACCTCTATAATTGAGACAGCGTGTGTATTTTATGTCTTTTACTGAGACTACACTTTAAAGAATACTTTTACTAAATTGTTTCTTCATAGGTAGTAAGTAACCTCTGTAACTGAGATAACATCAATTTATTATCTCTCTAACTGGGACTGTCTTGTGTGTTTTATTAAATAATCCCACCTCTATAACCTCAACAACCTCTATTTTCAGTTCTATTAATGGAACCCTCTGTAAATGAGACAGATATTTATTTATACCTGGATATCTGAGACACTGGGTAAGTGGGATACCTCTTTAGTCCCTTGGTGTCTCAGTTATCCAGGTTTCACTGCAGTATATCTATCTTCATCAGCCTGTATCCACAACCACATAGGTCTGCCCCAGGGATCCCGAGGAAGTATTGTCATGGCAAAAAAACGAAGTTTATATTTGTTGCATTGGTTGTCTTGCACCAAAGAGCCCAAAAAACTAAAAAATATAATGTGTGTATGCATGTGTGTCTGTCCGGTGGTCAACACCCACCACTATTTGGGTGAAAAGGCTGGTGCAATATTTTTTTAATATCTCAAGCTGTTTTTATTCTTATTTTTATTTCTTTTTAATTTATAGGGTTGCTACCACAGTTAAAAAACATTTGTATTTTTTTTTCTCCAAAACGGCTCTAGCGATTTCAATAAAACTTTGTTCTTTACTATAACTTCGTATGGCCTACTTTATTAGGTAGTTTAGGTAGTTTATTAGTTTAGGTATTTCTTTGCTGCTGAGTATGAATAATTATTACTGATTAGTATTAATCAATGAATGAATTCGCGAGACAGTATGCACAGTACATTTGTAATTTATTTCTGTAATCGTTGTTTTTAAAGTTTCTAATTTTTTTTATACACTCGAGCTACGCTGCACCTAAAAATTTGCCACATTAGATATAAAGAATGCCTATAACTCAATCATTTCTGTGACAATACACGGATAATGGAAAAAGTATTCACTGAGAAGGTATTTATAATTTGTTATATTATACGATTTATTGCGACCGATAGAAATCTCGACGAAAAAATCGACGGGGAAGGGATTACGTAAAGGAAACGAATTCGACACGACAAAGCGACAGATGAAAATCTGTCAACTTTTACTTTTTGTAAGACACGCTTTCGTAGAGATGGGTACCTAATAAGATAGGTAGTTTATTGGTAGATAGAATTATTTTTATCCAGTCATAAAGAGACTATATTTTTCATATATAAATATCATTTTATTTGGATGACCCTAAAATTTAGCTTAACCCATAAATAAAATTTAGGTATAGGATTATGTCCCGAGCGTCAATTCTTAATATTTGTCTAGACAGGATGTAAAAAAATATACTTAATACTTTAACAATTTCAATATTTATTTCTTGTTATCAGATCTAGCTGAAATCGAGAAGAAGGTTTACTTTTTATACAAGTCGATTACCTGTCAGCAAAATCTGTATTTTTTAATTTAATCAGTCGACTTTTACGTTTTTAATTAAACTATTAATTCTATTAAAAGAAAGGCAAAATTACAATTATGAGAAAAATGATCATGTTCAATATAAAAAAAATTACAATCGACTTAATGCAAAGCTCTAAAAATCTCTAATTATTTTTAAAACTTTTTCTGACTAATTGTTAAGGCGTTCCGGCGTAATTTTTAGTAACTTATAAGCAAACCCAACTGACCCACTTAGGTAAGTTTCGTGAAAAAATTAAAAATTCAATGATGAAAAGAAGTCAATATTAATGTAAAGACATGCTACCTTTTTGCTGGCCTTAATCGCTGTAAAATTAAATGCAAAACATGATTTATAGAGGAGACGCCTGTTTATCACGAGATTTCTAACAATGGATTGTTATCTCGAATCTCCGCACCATAGTATTTCATTATCTTTACTGATAAATTCATAAAGCGAGACAACATTATTCTGGAAATGTCAAAAGTATTTATTCTTCTCTTTCTTTCAATATCTGTGGTATTATTCTGTCGCAATCCTAGCTAAGGACTCCACCCAAACCATGTCGAGTTTGACGTCAATACTGCAAAAAATTGTAACCTTACTAGGCGCAGCACGATTCGGATACAATGGCAGTACTATCTTTACATAAATTGTAAACAAATAAAAAAGCAATTGCATCAAATAATTATAATGAAGATAAGTGACAATTTGATGCAGTTCTGAACAATGTTTATTTACTAACGCAGGTTAGATATTGGCAGAGAAACTTTGAAAAGCTGTATTATCAACCGACTTCAAAAAAAGGAGGAGGTTCTCAATTCGTCGGAATCTTTTTTTTTTTTTTTTTTTCTATGTATGTTCACCGATTACTCGAAGACGCCTGAACCGATTTCAAAAATTCTTTTTTTGTTTGAAAGGATATACTTCACAGGTGGTCCCATATTAATTTTATCGAAATCGATTCAGCGGTTTTTGAGAAAATCAACAAAAACATAGCAAAATTGGAGTTGCTACGATTGAAGTCGGTTGTTTTTAACGTATTCAGCGTGGTCAATTATGTTTTATATGTAATTTTAGATTGTAGTCTATAACTACATATACCTAGTGAACAAAATAAAATATAATAAAAAAGGAATATTTTTTCGTTTTTATATGCATAAAGAAGCTATATTTTTCATACTTATATAAATATCTGTTTAATTAAGCTAAATTTAAGCTAAATAGTCTAAAATTAGTCTAAACCACAAATTAAATTTTGGTATAGGATTTCGTCCCTTTCATTAGATTTTTATTTTCAAGGTGACTGTTTTGAAAACTGATTATAAAACTATCGTTCTGATGACTGATACGGATTGTGCGCAGTGCGCGAACTCCAAGCGGCTCGCGAACACGGAAATTAGTTTTTCGGGATACTATGTTCATTTGTAAAGCAAAACTTTTATAAAATTGTTACATTAAAATAAAGTCAGTCAAAATTTTCTCATGTCGATCATTTTATGGTTGAGTAAAGATTCCTTCCCATAAATGTACTTGTTTTATTCAACATCCATATGGTGTTAAAAACGTCCAGATAGTGTATACGATTTAGAAAACAACACAAATCGGTTCGGTACCTACACCCAAATAGCTCACGGTCGTAACAATATTCAAATTACAGCTATTCGTGGTGTTTTCACCGGCGCTTCCCACGGCTGCGCGCACGCAACTCCAAGAGCCCCCAATTAAAGTAAGCCGAACTAATTCCGAAACGCGTGCTTGCAAGCACTACCTACCGCGTAATAGCTACTTTTTCGTGAGACCAATGGATGGACGGTTCGAAATTGGGATGGGAATTTTATCGGTGCAGTTGGAAAGAAAATTAAAAGCCTGAGGTAGTTTTCTTCGTGAGCCCTTTTTAAAAACATAGACATTTCTTCTCATTTTGCTTATAGGTTACTTAGAAACTTAAGAGACGTTAAGGTCCGCGTGGTACTTTGTACTAGGTAAAAAATAAAACAACTCTATTAATAACGGTTGAGTTAGTGATGGAAAACAGTGCAGGATTCGAATACTTTTTGAATAAACAATTGTTGGGTCACCTTTCTTAAACATACAGTGCAAATTCTGACAGGTTACTGTTTTAAGATGTACACCGCCCGCCGCTTTGCTCAAACGCTTTGACCATAGACACTGCACGAACTTGCTAATTTCTAGTTATACAGTTTCCGGGAGTGGTCTTTTACACCCTGTATGCCATCAGCGCTTGAAATCCTACCCCTTTATGTCCTTATTACAGTTATAATTTTGAATACCTGTTTTGAACCGTTTCAGGGTAAAATTTTGATGTTTTTTTTTTATTGTGTCTGTTTTCCATTTGTTACATCACTTTTGTTTATATTATGTATTATTTATTACAATTCAGTATATTGAATTGAATTGAATTTTTAGGTTTATTATTAAATAACGCAGCTGATGTTATTACTGATTGCTCTTGCTTTTATTTCTCAAGCTCACAACTATACAACCCATATCGCAGGCGACGTGCGAACGTATATCTATTTACCTGGACTATAAATGTAGAAAATAAAAATTATAAAGAAATGTTGAATATTACATGAAGAGTCGCCTAATAAGTTTATTGGCCATTGTTCGGCGAGCCTACTAAGCTCTAATTATGTACTGCACCTAAGTAAATGAATTCGAGCTCTGTTCTTAAAATAATACAGTAGATAATCCAATGGTAAAGATGACAGTTCTATCGCAATGCATTCCCTAATTGTGGGAAATTGAAGCGATAACAAGGGCGTGTCTTGAGCCTTCGAGACGCTGATTAGGACTCCTTTAGTGAGCTGGAATGATGTTAAGGTTAAATCAATCAATTGAACAAGACAGGTGATTTATTATTTTGATATAGGTAGTAACGGTTTCTGGAGGTAAATAGATCTGATGTAACGGAGAATTTGAATGAATCATTTCATGCCTTTACGCCCCTGGCTTTTGATAAATTGAAGCAAAATAAACTATAACATTATTTAAAAAATAAATTCCGTTGAAAACATAATGTGCTTACTTGAGTTAAACATTTTAATCGCCAGATTTGCCCACCATTTTAATGTCTTTTTCGCCCTTAGCAATTTTAAACATATCTACTTTGCCATTTAAATAAATGTTTTTGATTAATTAAACGAGAAATTACTAAACATTACCTTTAACTTCCCAAATAATTATTTGCTTTAATTAATATCAAATTCGGTAATAGAATATGTTACATCCTATCCTAATACAATATATTCATTCTTGTGACATCTGCGAAAGGCGCTAAGATTCAGAATGAAATAGGTTTCCCGTTTCCCAATAGATTTTCGTAATTATTAACATTACTTAGTAAAAATATGTTCCACGATGAATGAATAAATGAAAACACTTTATTGCACAACATAAAAACAGGAAAACGAATGCCACTGAGTTATGCCTAAATAGAATTGAATAATTATTTTAGAATTTAAATAATAAAATAAAATTAACCCGGTGACACCAAGAAAGAGTTATCCCAAAAATATTTAGGTATTTATTTTTTGAACATCTAAATTCAGTGCAATGAAATCTATGCTCTCTGGGTTTTACTAAAAGTAAAGAATCAAAACAATTTATATATTACAACCATGTTTATTTTATTTATTTTGTATGCTATGAACGTAGATAAATCTAACAGTAAATGTGCTTAAGGCTGGATAGTCCTTTGATTAAATCCTACGCGATCAACCGATCTACAATATCACAGAAAAAACTTAGACTCTAGACTACACTACGGTACTTTCATGTTTTATAAACAAGTTAAATGCTTATCATACCGACGCGGAAGACGTTGAAGTTGAGGAATATCAAAACAACACATTCATTGATCAGAAAACAAAAAACTTATTTTATTTTAAATTAAAAACAAACTTCAACAAGCAAGCGATGAATGTCATGCATCGTTTCGAACTTAACAGTAACTATCTAACACACGATTTTAGGAACGTTAATAAAAACAAACAACAAAACGTTTGTGTATCACACATATGGGTCACACAGTCTTGGATGGAGAGCATGCGATATCAAGAGGAGACCGGCGCAGGCGCAGCGGCGCGTCACCACGGCCGCCACATCGACTGGGCGGGGTCCGGCTCGGAGGCGGGGCTGTGCGGCGGCGAAGGCGGTGCGTACGCGCGCTTCGCTAGCGTCGCAGCATCATCTCCGTCAAGCGACATGTCCGTCGGCCTCTTGACTCCTCGATCAGGCACCACTGTCCTCTGCAGCGGCGGCAGCCCCGGCTGCGGCCCGCCGAGCTGCTGCGGCGGCGGCGCCGGCGCGATGGGCTGCAGCGGCGTCGGCCGCGCCACGCCGGCCGGCGCGATCGGCTGAGGCTGAACCACCTGCGGGTTCTCCAATCTTCTTATGCAACTGCTGAGGTGCTGTAACAACCTCGCTCCGGCTTGAGGGTCCACTGGTCCCTGGCGCTGCATAGCGTTAGCGGCCAAGGTAGCGTTCGCGATAAACTGGGACACTTCAGATGCACACTGTGTAAATCCGGCTCGGAAGCGTTCTGCGTAAGACATTTCAGGTTTCAGCACTAGTTGTCCTCTGCGCTTGAGACTGTGGAGGTGGCGGACGGTGAGTTCAAGGATGTCGGCTTTTTCCAGTTTGGAGACATTCTCTCCTTCCGCTTGGAGCGCAGTGACCATCAGGTCTTTGAGTTCGTCGAGGCAGCGGTTGATGCGGGCCCGCCGCTTGCGCTCGAGCATCGGCTTCATGACTTTTCTGTACTGGTAGGTGCGGGATACGGGCTCCTCGTCAGGGTGGTGGTGCGGCGCCGGCGGATGGAAGGCGCCGTGCGACGGGGACATGGCGCGCGCGGGGAGGATCATGGGTGCGACGCGCGCGGCGGTCAGGGAGCGAGTGGCGCGCGCGCCTGGGACGACCCGCTTTTATGCGCTACACCGATTGTGGCAAAACGCCCGTGATAAAAGCCAGGGGTGGCAACGTCAGTAATTATTTTATCTATTCTATTCCGGTATACAGAGAAGCATACGATGGAGTTTGGTGTACAGATATGGCATGTAGGCACATTAATAGGCATTAGCATTAGTATGCAGTGACAGTTATTAGGTATTTCATTTCTCTTAAGTTTATCGTATATGTAACGAATATAAAAAAATAGGTACCTATTATGTCTACGATTTTCCCGAAAAATATTGAACGGATTAATGTTTTTCTTTAAACAGAAATAAACAAATTATATAGTCCGAGAAACAATCTTAATTTCAGTTTTAGTCTATGATTCTCTGTGTAATATATTTTAAGTGATTGTGTTAATATAAAAGATGTAAACTAAAAAGTTTTAATAAAAATTTGAAAATCACTTTAATTGAAGTCGCGGCACGTAAAGTTACGCTATCTTCTAAGAGTGCGATATTTTCCAAAATAGCGTTTTAAAGTTTATCATATATTTTTTGTTAGTTTATTACCAATTAGGTAAATCTTACTGTAAAATAAATATTGTAATTTTTTAATGTTTATTATGTATTTTTGTTAATTAATAGCAATTATAAATCGTACTGGTAGAATTTTCACGAACTATTTGTTCTAAATGTTATTATATTTTACTGTAAAAATTATAATTATAACCTATTATATTTTGGACCCCTGAATATTGTTTAACTGTCAAAAAATATAGTATAAATAACTTGCCTATTTACTATTTACTAACACCTAACAGTATTATTTTCCAATACCTTATAAAAAATAATAATAATTAAGAATTATAAATTTCGCCCAATACTATCTCAAACAGCTGTCACCTCAGCTGACAGCACCTGGCCAGGAGTTCCCACGCGTTCCCTGCGCGCGCGCAAGACGCTCCCCTTGCGACGTCACCCCTATGACGTCAGCCCATTGTGCCACGCGAACTCGTGGCAATTTATTAAGGAGAAATGCCGTTATCTTTAAAACGAAGGGACCCTATGAAATAGTAAGACGCGTGTTTTTTTAAGAAAACGTGCCAATATTTTTTCTTTAGGAATTAAAAAATATTTTATTTCTTGTATTAAAAAGAAAGGCGTGGCGTTCTAAATTTCAAAAACGCACAAGAATACTTTCTAGCGGCAAGTGGCAGCCCTGAAGCAGATCGGAGGCGGCGCGGGCGCAGCACTCGCGGCGCGAGCGTGTTATCGCCTTCGCGGACACCAGACAGACACACTGACAAATACTGTTTACTAACTATACCTACTTTTCGCCACTTTATTAAGTTTATTGGTGCCTGTGTGTGTGACCTGCTTCTAAAATATGTGCAGTGAGTTGAAGATGTGACAATGTTGCAAAAACTGCAATTGTTTTAAATGCCTGTCGTGATTTTTAAATTGTAGTTTTAGACACTTCTTTGCTGCTAAATTATCTGTAAGCACTAAGCATGCACGGCTTCATGTATGTTAAAAATAATGTAATGCTTTGATAATAAATAAACACTCTACATTGAATAATTCCTGCACGTTCTCTTCTTTTATGGTATAGGTATTATGTGCTTTTTCAACAGGAGGTTAACTTCTCGTAATCCCTTACTTACAACAAACAGAACATCCACCCTAATTAGTCAGTCAAAACAATAACATTGACTATCACCTTGCCAAGGTGTGAGTTTATTCCCAGCACCGCTAGTCGAGTCGACACCAAGCCATTGTGCGGTCGAAGCCGCCGTGACGCTACTTACTCCAATTCTGTCTTACGCGGCCAGACTGAACAACGTCTTAAGTAACTAGACTGCTCTCTAGAACAGACGGCAGCTAACAACTTCTGGACGGCTACTCGTTACTTACGACTTTATGGTGCTAGCGGCGTTTTACACGCGCGAGCAGTAAGGGCTTAACAGACGCGTCTTGCGGTACGCCCGGCGTCGTTGTGACCCGCGACGCGCGTCCGTGGGAAAGCCCGTGCCGTGCGCGTTCCCACACACTCCGTCGGCACAAGCCAACCGATAAATTATCATAATTCCATTGTGAGTGAGACGGTACTAAGAAATTTTATACTTCATCAATCGCCGTGTTGAATACATTAGCGCGTGGGCACGGCTCTTTGTTGACGCGATGTAAGGACGCAGGACCCGCGCCTCGAGTTGAGTCTGACATGAGTACGAACTAAGAACCACGAACTCCGAACACAGGTCGCCTCCTTATTTTTTCTATCACGTATCTATTTTATGACAACGGCTATAAATTCCAAGGGACCGACGTAATGTACACTGATGATATAAAACTGAACGGCATTATCGTGTGAAAAATAAACGAAGAGAAATGCCTCTGTGCCACCTACGCGGCACTTGGTTCGTCATCTGGGTTTAGTCGATGTCATTTCTCATATATCACACTTAATCATGTGATATGTATGACCCCTAATATTATGCCTCTAGATTAATCAATGGAAGAAATTAACTCATTAACATGGTGAAATAACAACGTGTATTTTATGTGATTGCATTAACTCTTACTTTTACATCTTCAAGAATTATGATGAAGAATGGTATTACTTACAATTAAGAAAAGACAAATTGTTAAGGTGCTTATTGCTCCTTCATTTTTAGGGTTCCGTACCTCAAAAGGAAAAAAGGAACCCTTATATGATCACTTCGTTGTCCGTGTCCGTGTCCGTGTGTCTGTCTGTCTGTCTGTCAAAACCCTTTTTCTCAGGAACGCGTAGACGTATCAAGTTGAAATTTTTATCACATACTCAGGCCTGCAATCCCTTGAAGCTGTGAAAAAATCAAACTTCTATGCCAACGCAATCAAGAGATACGGCCGTTTATGCCGCATATTTGGACACTCGCATGAAAACCGTATACCTAGAATCATGTTTGGCAGGAAGCAAGCACAAGTAAACGGAAAAGTCCGAAAACCAAAAAAATATTGTTACATCAAAATTGGACTGACACTTGGCCGGTTTTTCTTTCTATGTCTTGTTTAAAGAATGTTGTAAAACAGTAAAAAAGTTTATTTCTTGCTAATAAAAGCCTTGAGAGTTGTGATTTATGATCTTAATAAATCTTTATCCACCTAAACTCCTTTTTACGCTTAAATTTTCATTTTTTTAAATAAAAATGAGTTTTCAAAATAAACATAAAGAACGTAAACTATTTTTCGTAAAAAAACGTTCTGCTTGTAAGTAGGTACCTATACAAAGTGACAGTAGACTCGGTTTGTCTTTTTTAAAGTTTAAATTAAGTACCTACACAAGTTTGTATAAGGGACGATATTCTTGTAGGATCCTTGATTACTGTCGCAGAAATGCAAGTGGTCCCACTTCTAAAAAAATACATACATAATTATTTAAATTTCAATTCGGGTGTATTGACCTTTCCTCAAAGTGTCCGCAGCTTATGGGGTAGGCGACTATATTGACTCTACATCGAATATCACATTTTAATCTATAAAAAATCAACAAACCTTGACTGTTTACTCTAAGCACTTAGATTAGATTAGATTAGATTTATTTATTTCATATTATCAATGTCAAGTTTACAATAATATAATATTACAAAAATGTCAGAGGATAATATGATCGTCAAAGCAATAATTAAATAAATAATAAGATAATTTAAAATGTCACACATAAAAAATATATCTAAATATGTCAAATTTAAAAATAAAGTACATTTCAAAATGTATGTCAAACAAAATATGAATATCAAATTAAAATACATGTCAATACTACAACTTGTAATAAAGTAATAAAATGTAAATAAATTAAGTCATCTTAATAACAAACTCATTAACCGAATAGAATTCATTATCCAACAAAAAGTTTCTCAGTTGGAGACTAAACGTTTCGTCATTGTGTTCATCCTTGATCAACGCGGGTAGTCGCTCATATAATGTTGGACCGATAACGCGAGGGTTTTTGCTCGCAAGTGTTGTTCGTCGTGGCACTACTTGTAGCCGGCCGGTGTTACGCAACTGTCTGCCTCCTGTGGTGCGTCGATCGAAGGTCGACAGATTTCGTCGGACAAACATCAACAACTCGTACAGGTACAATGAGTAGAGCGGCATAATACGCAGTGATTTGAACTGCTCCCTGCATGTGTCTCTTGAGGATGTGCCTAACAAAACCCTAATTGCTCTCTTCTGCAGGACGAAGACTCGGTTTGAGTGCGTTGAGTCGCCCCATAGGATGATACCATATGACATAATAGAATGGAAATGAGCGAAGTAAGCCTGTCTTAGGATCTGTGGAGACACAAGAGGTCGCAGTTTCCTCAGTGCGTACGCTGCACCACTCAGTCTGTCGCAAAGTACCTGTACGTGTTGTTTCCAGTTTAGGTTGGAGTCCAACATGAAACCCAGGAAGCGACAGTTATCACATAGAGGAACGGGACTATTGATTTCTAGTGGCGTTTGTATTGGTCTTCCACTGAACAACATAACATTGGATTTTGTAGTGTTTAATATCAATCCGTTAACTGTGAACCAATCTTGTAGCTGCCTATAAATTTTATTAATTTTATCATTCAGTTCTGCATAAGTTCGCGCACAAACTATTACCGTTGTATCATCTGCGAAAAGTACCGTCATTCCGTCAGATATAGATGACGCTAAGTCGTTGATGAATAACAAAAATAGGGTATTTCCAAGGGCGGAGCCCTGTGGAATACCTATTGTGACGTCACCAGGATCAGATTTCAGTTTTTTCCCGCCTACTGTGATTTCTACGGTCTGTCGCCTGTGGCTTAGGAAAGATGCTAGCAGATCATGAGATTTTCCGACTATTCCGTACTGAGATAGCTTTTCTAACAGTAAATCATTTTGGATAACGTCAAATGCCTTGCTTAAATCGCAGAATAAACCAGCTGTTTTGAATTTGCCATCGATATTTGTCAGTAGTGAGTCAATAAGTTGATGTGCGGCTCTGGTTGTGGATTTTTGTTTTCTATACGCATATTGTGTTTCTGTAATAAGTTGATTTAATTCAAGATATGACATTATGTTTTTAGATAAAATTGATTCAATAATCTTGGAAATGTTTGGTACTATAGTTATAGGCCTGTAACCATCGACATTCGTTTTCTCTCCTTTGCCCTTATACACTGGACAGACACGAGTGCTTTTTAAAACATCGGGGTATATGCCACTGGTAAACATTTCGTTTAACAGGTTAACCATTATTTCCCTTAGAAAAGGCCAAATTGATGACAGTATGTTTACTGAAACATCGTATATGTCCAGTGTAGCCGGCGTACGCATCATTGAGTGAAATACTCGATTCAGACTGTCGGAGGTGACTGGGGTAAGTGTAAATGATGGTATACACGTATACGACTTAAGATGATTTTTAAGAAATGTGATGGCTTTCTCCTTGTCAGCTTGAGAAACGAGTTTTTTTGCAACTGTGAGGAAATGGGTATTGAGGCAGTTAGCTATTTTAGCCCCCGGGATGTGTAAGCCATTTTCATTTATGCAAATATCGGTGCACGACCTAGGCTTCGAGGCAATCTGTTCGCCGATAACTCGCCAGATCTCCTTAGCTGGGTTTTTAGCGTTCAGGAGCCGCCTGTCCATGAAATCTTTCCTGTCTTGCATAGTGTTCGATTTAATGAGAGCTGCATAATGAGTCACACATCTGTCTATAACTTCGTCATGCGGATATTGACGCTTTAATTCGCAAAAATCTTCGAACTGTTTATAATATGAAGCTGACTTTTCGGTCAGCCACGGCACGTTATCCTTTTTTCTCTCTGAGATTGTTTTTATAGGAAAATGTACATTAATATAATATGTCAATAACCTGAATAATTTACCGAATTTGTCATCAATGTCAATTAAATTATTATTTATAAATGTCCAGTCATAATTCGTAATGTCAGTATAAAAATTTGATATAGATAATTGTGAATAAAAACGCTTCTGGACATACCGTGGTGGGCTTGTCTTAGATGTGAGTATGCGCAACTCGAACAGCTGGGCGTTGTGATCGCTGATCGGAGTGTCTACCGGCGAGCTGGTGACGTCACGGTCATCGCGGCTGACTAGCCCGCAATCGAGCGAGGATGAACAGGCCGGTGTTACACGCGTTGCGTAAGCTATAATATTTTGTGCATTATAGCTTCCCAATAGGTCGTCTAATTGACGTCTAAGGCTATTGTCAATAAGGTAATCCACATTTATGTCTCCAACTATGATAAACCTTTTGTTTTCGTCCATAATTTTACATAATAGTTGTTCAACTGTACTTATAAATATATTAAAATTACCATGTCCTGTTCGGTACGAACATACAATAATTAATTTCAATGATATAATTTCTATAACACTAAATTCGCAATGATATTCGACAGCGAGGCTCTGTAGGTCATTTCGCTGCTTGTAGTGTGTACCGGCCTTTACAAACAGTGCAACGCCGCCGTGCTCGATGGTCGATCGGCAGTAGTGGCTCGCTAGCTCGTAACCTGTGAGGGTCACGTGTCGAATCTCATTGCTTCGGCACCAGGTCTCCGAACACGCGATAACATCGGGTTTTAATTTGGACAATACAACATCGAGTAAACCAGTTTTGCCAGTAATTGATCGCACATTTTGGTGGATAACTGTAAAATAAGATATTGTGTTTACATCTTTGAGGTTGGAATTATTGCGGTGCGTGCTAGGTATAGGTGTGCGGGCTAATGATTTTCCGGACTCGTGCGGTGTTTTTTCGAGTTTTTTGGCTCAACGCAGTTAAACTTCCGAATCGCTACACCTTCTGGCCATACATTGATGTTGCGAACTGATTTGACCCAAGAAGTGGGAACGTCAAGTTTAAAAGAAGTATAAGCACCTCTTGTGGGCAGCTGCTCACTTGATATGAAGAAGTTTATTATCCGATAGTACGTTCTTGGAATAAACAGGTTGATACACATTTAAAGGGTTTCGAAGGCATGGAATGTTCAAGTGATTGTATCACCAAAATGCGAAAACTTCGTTTGCAGTGCTAAATAAAAAAATGGTAATTAATTATTTTAATGATTCGGCATCTTTGGAAGACCACCTGCGAGCAAAGGCAGGTAATTAGTTTATTTCATGTATACCTTTTAAGATAATGGTTAAGATGACATGGGACGTAGTAGTAATTCTTTATCTAAGGGGATGCTGGATTAGTAAAACTCTAAGCCTTCTTATCTCACTGATCGAAGAAAGACCACAAAGAAAACCGGGAAAGTCGTCCAAAATAAAAATACTATACATTTTCTCAGTACCTAATATGGTATCGTCTCTTATTGTAGTGTTGAAATATACAACCACATGGATATTAGTTTAAAAAATATAGAAAAATGTTGAGGAAACAGAAACACAACACTTAAGTTATTTATTTATATATATATTTTTATATATGAGCTTTAAACTCATTTCTTCCTTATTTTCCCCTTGTAGTCTTCAATATGCTTACCCCACCCTCAAAATTTTGTGATTTCATATCAATAGATAGTAAATCTTATACAATAGCAATTCTAACAACGGGTATCAATGAATAGATAAGATTAAGATTAGTAGAACAATTTACAAAAAACGCGACTACAGCTATCTCGAGTTATGTTAATAGCGAGCACAACTTCCTGTGAAAAAGGTTTCAAATATATATATTTTTTATCTTACCCTTTTGAGTTTGATCATATTTATATGCAAAGATCAAGTAAAGGCTTGGTCATCTGAAAGACATCAACGAGTACTGCAAAGCTCAGAAAACATTGAAAACCCTGTTGTAACTTTGACCATTTAGTGCTACTTGTAGCTAAGATTTTCCTTCTGGTTTTCAAGAAATGATTTAATACAATTCGTTTAGTAGTTTGTGATAAAATCACGGGCATAGATACAAACTAGTCGCTTAGTTACATAATTGATGAATTACTTCGATTTTATAATATAATTACCTGACTAATTTCAGCTCAGAATGTTTCTTATGTTAATATGGTGATCAATACGAATGTAAGTACACCTGACACTGCAAAATCCGTGGATCAATACGAATGGTAACTACACCGCAAAATCCGTCAAACCATTTTGACTTGCGGCAGTAACAATGAATGAAACATCCTTACCAGTAAATAATCAAAGATCCTTACATACATCGGAAAATCATGTCTCTCCTCTTCGACAGTCGCGTCCTATAATATACATATAGGATTTTGTTCTACATTTTACAGGACATAATCCAACCTAAAATGTCGAATCTCTTTTTTTTAAACAACGTCGCAAAATTTAGTAGCCGATCAGCAAAATCTCCGTGCGATATTTACCGATAATAAGATTCTCGACCAACCGAAAATTTTTACACAGCCTGTAGCTAAAGTACAATACTTAAGAATCTACTTGAACTAGTATTTGTATGTACACGATTTTTCCATCAGCCGTCCGTCGCTTACAGTAAGTAAAATATACGTATAAGTTCAGTGTAAGATATCGGTCTCCGTTTGTGTGCCATATGTATGGAAAATGTAAACACAAGTCGTACGGTCTCTTTTATGACAACAACAACTGGGTTACCTGGTTTCTGTATTAAAGGCTTTATGAGTTGATGAATAAGAGTTATGCTAACAGTACAGCAATAATGTGGCAAGTTCAAATGTTTGGACAACTTGAGTGTTTGCAGTGCGGGCGTGGCGTCAGTAGGCGTGCGCAAAATTCATATCATTATTCCTATCTAATTCCACTTACAAATCAATTTACGTACTATTATCCATATAAGTATGTATAAGGAAAACAACCCTTACTAAAGAAACACCGAAGTGTTGTGTCGAGCCAATGTACATAGGTGGCATTGAAGTCTATCTGATGCGGCGACAGTTTCGATGGTGTGGTCATGTATCGCGTATGGCGGAGGAACGAGTGGCAAAGCGCAACTTTTACTATGAGCTGTCCGAGGGCAAGCGCAAGCATGGCGGTCAGCTCCTTAGACACAAGGACGGCTTAAAAAGACACCTGAAGAGATGCGACATCGACCACTCGCAATGGGAAACTTTGGCGGCGCGTCGCGTCGTCCTGAATGGAGACGAATGGTCCAGAACAAAGTCTCCGATTTTTAAGAACGTCGCAAACAAGACCTTGACACTAAATGCGACGCATTAAAAGCCCGTCCACCTGCGGCTGTCACCTATAACTCTCCTGTCCGCCCTGCTCACGGCAGTTCACACACAAAATTGGCTACATCAGCCACACTAAGGCGCACATGCGTCAAAACCAGGACGGAGTCTAAAGTGGTCGCCGTAGTCGAAATCGGCTGGGAAGGCATCATCATCAGCATATATAAAAAGTAAACTTTCACACAGGGTGTTCTAATCATGAAACTGAACAACAACTGAACTATTTGTTCAGTTTCAAACCCTGTTTTATATACGTAATCAATTAAATATCACTAAATAATTTGAAAGTAAGCAAGTCACAGGGCAATTATCATTACTGCTTAATTATTGGAATACTGAGTTTAAAGTTGATCTATAAAAGGAAAAAATAATGTCATTATGGAAAACTAACAAAGAAACAATGTTTTTTTTCTTTTGGTCACGGTTTCTATTACTTAAATGCAAGTATAATTATTCACGATGACACTAACTGCTGCTAATGGAGATATAAATTCTTAGGTAATGCACAATGAATGCTACAGCTTTTTTCCCTGATAGCCTTTTCTTTAAATACTTCAATTATCTTCATGATATTAAAAAGTCTGTAAAAAGGTTGTGAATCCGGCGAAGAAGAACGTTGACATTCTACTTATGAAACTGAACAACTATTTTACTATTTAGCTAAAATAGAAAAAAAAAAATCGTTCCACACAAAATTGGCCCATCACTGGAATGATTTTTATGAAAAGTATAAAATTGTATTTTGCGATATCAGTAGCGAGATTAAAAGGATTCAGCATTATGAGTAAAACCCAATCTTTTTGTTTCAAACCCTATTGGAGGTAGAATACAAGTTAAAATGTATAAATAATCGTATATGAATAAACCTGGGCTTTTCAGTCTTAGAATTCAGACAAAATTTAATTTAATAGAGTCATTGTCTTTTTACGCTTTTTTATATTTTTTTGCACCTACATTTAAACCTCAACAAAAGTAATAGTCACTGTCTTTTTACGCTTTTTATAATTGTTTGCACCTACATTTAAACCTTAACAAAAGTAATAATTCTTTAGTACCACTTCAGGACATCAACCTTCACACTTGCCGAATTCAGCCTATGCGGTTAGGAAGTGCAAAACAGGAGGTGTCTAAGCAAACTCCAACAATAATAATAGGTATATCTTTGTCGTGGAAATTTACATTATAATTAAGTAGAAATCCTTACGTCGACTTATTTTTTGGACTTTACTCGCAGTGCTAATTCTGTCATGTTTTTGACACGTGCTTGTGTGGAAAGATACTGATTTTGGCCACGTGCGTACGATATGTCTATGGTTCATTCCAATCAAAAAAAAAACAAAAGGTAAACAAAGATAGTATGCATCTGACATTTAAATGTATCATTTCAATAGTAAGTTTGTTTACCTTTTGCTTTTTTTTGATTGGAATGAACTATAATTACTTACATTATTATTGACGCGCGATATTAAGCTTATGCGCATTTTGTTTTTTACCTACCGAATTACATAATAAAAGCTGTAGGTACCAAAAAACCCGGCAAGTGTGAATTATTAAGATTGGTTGTTGTATTGTACTCATGCGCAGAAAGTTCACTTATCTTACATATAAGTATGACTGATACATACTCACTACAGTTACTTTTTCAAAGAGGACATTGTGAGGAAACTTGCACATCTGTTTACTAGATGTGTATGAAGGAGCACACGTTCGTTGGAGGAAATCATAATGTCCTACACGTGACCGGAAGTGATAGCACGGTTAATTGTGCTATACGAATATATACTTCTTAATAAAGTTTATCAAAAATAATCGCATCATATTTAAAATAATTACACTGAACTAGGTAAATACGATATTATACATACGGCGATTTCATTAAACAAGGATATTGGTAGAGGATGTAAGGTAGGGTAGGTAATATTGATCTTTATCCTCATAATAACGATCCGACTTTAAACAAATATAATTATACCTGAACATTACTGGTCATGTTCCTTTTTCCTCGTAAGTTAAATATTTAATGTCTTTATTACACTCGCGATTAAAGCATCGCATTAAAAATATCACAAACAACATTAACGCAGTCATTTAGTTCTTAACGTTAACAAGTTTAATCTTGAAACAAAACTGTAATTGGGCCTCGAGGTTGTCCGATATAATAATGTTATTATTTCCCGACTCAATAAATTCATAATTTTAACAAAATAAATTAGGATTGCTTGTTTTTCTTTCCGACATGATTTGCATTTACAGCGAGCGCACGGTTAAAAACTACTGCAACTTTGTTTGCAATCTATAAGTTCAAAAAAGCGATCATTTAAATTAATTACAAGAATGTTGTAGCCTCACATTAGCAAAGTAAAGGAAAATAAAGATTTATTTGATGTGACATATAAATTATTTATGAAAGTGAAACATGGCGCCGCCGCCGCCGGTAGTTAACCGTCTTTCCGCCTACGTACGAGTATACATACTAATTGTTAATTCTTTTTTTTGCATTTACTAGTGTGCATTAAAATATTCATTACATCCGTACATATTATATAGAATGTAAAAAAAACTCAAAGAAAATTTAGCAAGGTATTCTACTCATGAAACTGAACAACTTTTCTTATGCAAACTTAATATGAATTCGCAAAAATATTTTGGACTTTTCATACTAATTGATCGGCTAATCAGAAAATCTTATGTAAGGCAACTCTAAAATTGTTATTGACAATTCTGTATCCTAACTGTTTAAGTTGGTATATGTACATATGTATATAC
Source organism: Coleophora deauratella (assembly GCA_958295455.1). Taxonomy (NCBI): domain Eukaryota; kingdom Metazoa; phylum Arthropoda; class Insecta; order Lepidoptera; family Coleophoridae; genus Coleophora; species Coleophora deauratella. Next base: position 5,204,823 of record OY282406.1, read on the forward strand.
ACCCAGTATAAAATACGTACTACCTCCTAGACACAAAGCGAAATCGAACAAAAACAGAATTGCTAACGACGCGACACTGGGCTTACGCATAATAATAATATAATGTAAGCCGTAAACGTGATAATGTGCGCCCTACAAATAGCCTTAAGGGCAGGGCACCAGAGCTAACATTTAAATCAAGCTTAATGTGGACACATTTTCATAAGTGACGTTGTTGCAGGTATAGCAAAGTTTAGAAGTGACTTGTATATATGCAGTCATGTTTTTATTTGTTGCTACTGTTTCGTAGACTAAAGGTAAATATGAATTCAACCAATAGTTTTATTATTTTCCGAAAAGTGTGTTGTTTGTTGTATGTTTATAAATGTTAAATTAGAATAGAATAGAATACATATGTATACGTATTTTACATAATTAATTTCAAGTAAAAAAAACATACATCTTTTAAGTTAAAATTAGTGAAAACAATTATGCATTCGTCACGATATAAATTTTTGTTAATTTGTTTACGATTTACAATTCAAATAAACTTTGGCACTTCTCGCCTTTTTATAACTCTACAATATTACAATACAGAAGCCTCTTTATAGCATAGTCATAAATTCCAGATAGGACTTTACAGTTCATCTGCAATTGAGTTATCATGGTAGGTAATGTGATTTAAATTGGCTGCAGATTCGACACTGCATGTGCACTCAGTGTGGGAATGACGTCGTCCTCGACTTGACCAGACCGAGCATGCCTATGATTACCATAGGAAATCTGCATGTGACTTATTGTCCGCAATCGGGCAAAAACAACCGTGACAATTGGTAATGAACGTCTCTGGGTTGATCGAATTTGTGCAAATGTAGTTATGACTTTTGTGCTTGTACATAATATATGGCAAATGCTGCGTTTTTATAGTAAGTTATTCATTTTTCATGTAGTACCTACTATGTATTTATTTAAGAATTCTGCAGGACTGCAGGTGTTCCCTTTAAGTTACATTTAATTTTAACCTTCATACATACTGCTATTTATAAATCATGTACCTATTTATTTTGCGGAGAATCGAATATCCAGTAATACGATATATGATTAATTGATAACAAATCTTATACAAATGAACGTAAACAAAACGCTGTTTTTTTTTATTAATTATTAACTTATGAAAGATTTATAACTAAGCAAATGGCAAGTTATCGTAAATTAACGGAGTAGTACGTGTATAGGGTGCTATAAAAATATCTGTTCAACTTATAAATTAAATTTAATAAAAAATATTTGCTCTCCATACAAAGTTGACAGATCAGCTGATCGATTTATTAAATAACTGAAATATTTCCACTCAGTAAGATGAACAACTACCCAGTATAGCTTTCTACTCTTACAGATGTTTTTTATGGCATAGCTGGCAAACGAGCAGACGGATCACCTGATGGTAAGCGATTACCACCCCCCATAGACACCCGCAACACCAGAGGAGTTAAAGAACGTTGCCGGCCTTTGAAATGGGATTACGCTCTTTTCTTAAAGGTTAGAATGTCGTATCGATCCCGGAAATACCGAATTACAGATTACAGATCGAAAAGGCTAAGCTCACAATCAAGAATATTGTTTCCTGATTAATTATCACATAGAATCTAATCCTTACAGAATTAACTCTAACTCTCACGTCTACTCATACGCAGTAGGATTTAGCACATGGCCATCATGAAAGAGAAAGCACCAGTATCTAGCTGCAGACGCGACAAACAGTTTTATTGGCATAATCATATAGCCATCTTGGTGGTGCAGGCAGTAAGTAAAGAGCAGTAAATTCATCATCGCGTTTTTAACGGGCCCATATCCTGTATCCTCAATAACCGTTTCAGTAATATCGAACCGTTATTTACAGCACTAAACCTTAACTGCCGATTTCCTCCGCACCTGCGCAAGAGACTTTTTCAATCGATTTATAATCAAAATCAAAAAAAATCAAAATCAAAAATCTTTTTTATTTAAGTAGATGCTTTACACATACTTTTAAATCGTCATATTATTCTACCTAGTACAAAGTTCCTACCACTCGGAACTTGTACACTCAACGTTTCGGGAAGTGTTAGCGGAGCGAGAAGAAACGTCGAGCCCCAAAGAAACTCGCCCCAACACATTTTTTGAAATAAAAACTTAATAGCTATTACAATTTATGTTATTACTAAAGCTATGAGCTGAAGGATCTATACATGTCCACACATCTTTGTCATTTACATAATCTATGGTTTTATAATATCCTCTTGAACACAGGCATTTCTTTACATAAGTTTTAAACTTATTTTCGGATAAACTTGTAACATTTTCAGGTATTTTATTGTAAAATTTTATACACTGCCCCATGAACGACTTATTTACCTTACTCAGTCTCGAATAAGCAACTTCAATATTATTTCTATTTCTAAGGTTAAAATTATGCCTGTCACTGTTTTTTGGAAATAACTCTAAATTCTTACGAACATACATGATGTTTTCGTATATGAACTGACTGGCAACAGTTAAGATATTTATTTCTTTAAACTTGTTCCTCAAGGACTCTCGAGATCGCAACTGATAGATAGCCCGAATGGCTCTTTTTTGCAGTATAAAAATAGTTTCTATGTCAGCCGCATGTCCCCAAATTAAGATGCCGTAAGACATTATACTATGAAAATAGCTAAAATAGACTAGTCTAGCAGTTTCTACATTTGTTAGTTGCCTTATTTTCTTCACGGCGTAGGCAGCTGAACTAAGCTTTCCTGCTAGGGTTTCTATATGTGGTCCCCATTGTAAGGAAGCATCTAAAGTAATACCAAGAAAAACAGTACTATTTACGAATTCTAAAACATTACTATCTAATATTACATTATCGTGAGTTTGTTTGACATTTGGTAATTTGAATTTTACAACTTTCGTTTTTGTAGCATTTAATAGCAAGTTGTTAACAGTAAACCATTTATGTATCTCTGAAAGTGTGTTGTTTACTTCGTCAATTTTGCTGTATTTCCTGTCTACCTTAAAAATAAGAGATGTGTCATCTGCAAACAACACAATATTTGAGCGATGTTGCACCATAAATGGTAAGTCATTAATATAAACAAGGAAGAGAAAGGGTCCTAATATAGATCCCTGGGGAACACCTATTTTTACTGTAGAGCCGAGAGAGTTTGTGCCATTTACTTGGACTGTCTGTAATCTATTGTTTAGGTAAGAATTAAGAAGACTGAGGGCCCTATCCTCTACACCGTAATGTTTTAGTTTGAGAAGCAAAGTTTGATGATCAACACAATCAAATGCTTTAGATAAATCACAAAATACTCCTACTGCATCTTGTGATTCCTCAAAAGCATCATAGATGTTTCGAATAAGTGCTACTCCTGCATCGGTAGTTGATCGACCTTTTGTGAAGCCAAATTGTTGGTTATGCAGAAGTTTGTTTAAATTAAAGTGTTGTAACATTTGGTTTAGCATAATTTTTTCAAAGACTTTACTAAGAACGGGTAATACAGAGACTGGTCTGTAATTTCCCGCTTCAGTTTTAGAACCTGATTTATAAAGAGGTATAATTTTACTACACTTCATGAGATCTGGAAAGACGCCACTTTCAATACTTATATTAAAAAGGTATGCTAAATGTGGCGCTAATTCGTCAATTACATTACTAATTAAATTAACTGATAAACCCCACAGGTCTTCAGTTTGTTTCACTTTAAGCGATTTAAAAGTTTTAACAATAGTTTCAGGTCCAATTTCACTGAAATAGAATATGTCATCACAAGGAATGACATTTTCTTCTAATATTTTTTTAGCATATGAGGGTGATGAGTCCAGGGCCTCAGTTATCTTAAGTGGAATGTTGGTGAAAAACGTTTCGAATTCCGTAGCTATTTCTGCGTTAGATGTTATTTTGCCTTTATCTGTTTGTAAAACAAAATCTTTATCGTGTTTCTTGACTTTACCGGTTTCTTTATTTATTATATTCCAAACCGTCTTAATTTTATTATCAGATAGTTTGATCTTTCTGGCTAAGTAATTAGATTTGGCTGCGCAGCATACCTTTCTGAAAATTTTTGAATAACGTTTCACATAATTTTTGAAATTTTCATCAAATATATAAGTTTTTTTCTCATAAAGCTCAAACAAGGTTTGACGGCTTTTATAAATTCCTGCTGTAGCCCATTCACAAAATTTAAATTTATTATTAATATTTATAGACATAGTTTTAAATATGTTCTGAAATTCTCGCTCTATAACTATAAACAAATCATTGTAAATACTATTGGCTTCTGCTTCATTATCAAAGTTTGGTATGGGCAGCTTGTCATTTAACGCTTTTTTATACTTTTCTATTCTTTTACCAGTGACAGGCCGCGATTGTATTTTAACTTGTTTTATATCGGACCTGAAAGGAAAGCTAGCCATTAGTCCGCTATGATCAGACCTTAGGCAGTTGATTACTTTTTTTTCTACATGGCTACAGTTACAAAAAATGTTATCGATGCAAGTGGCAGAAGTCTCTGTTTTCCTAGTTGGTTCTAAAAATAAGTAATCTAAATCAAACGACTTGAAAAGACAAATAGTTCTTGTCGTTAGGGACTTCTTTTCTAATAAATCTACATTATAATCGCCGCCTATAATGACCGATTTTTTGCTTTTAGTTACTATGTTTAATACGTCCTCCATTACCGATTCGAAACGAGCAAAGTTATCGTCATATGGGGGCCTATACACACAAATAATGATGTGGTTCTCTAGCTCAACACAAGATAGTTCCACAGTACTTTCAATCGAAAGACTTACGACATCTTTTCGTACTTTCGTTTTTAAGGCATTTTTAACTAATATAGCAGAGCCACCACGTATTGCAGTCTTTCGATTGAATGCACTCGCCATATTATAATTTTCAAAACTAAAAATCATTTCATGCTCCTTTAGCCAATGTTCTGTAATACATAAAACATCTATATTCATAAAACATCTATATTCATCAAACATCTATATTATATATTATATAATTAGTGGAATGATAAGGTAAGAAAGTAGTGCTTTAAACTCTTTTACGTGAAACATTTAGAAGAAGTAACATGAAAATAAGCACATTAACTTTTTGTTAGAGCTGGTTTAAAATCGTAGATATCTTTCTGCCATATTTTAAAGAAATAATAAAAAATAATATGCTAGAAATGTAAGGAGGCAAGAATTTGAAATCAGGAAAAATGCAAAATTTTAAAGAGTAGTTATGTCTATAATAGCAAAAAAAACATAATTTGGGTGAAGACTACTTGCTCTACCTTTTTTTTTTTTTTTATGGCAGAGGTGGCAAACGAGCAGACGGATCACCTGATGGTAAGCAATTACCGCCGCCCATAGACACCCGCAACACCAGAGGAGTCACAAGTGCGTTGCCGGCCTTTGATTTGGGAGTACGCTCTTTTCTTGAAGGTTTGAATGTCGTATCGGTCCGGAAATACCGCAGGCGACAATTCATTCCACAGTTTGGTTGTGCGAGGCAGAAAGTTTCTAGTGAAAAGCACAGTTGTGGACTGCCAACCATCTATGTGATGGGGATGAATATGTTGTCGCGTGGAACGATGGCGGAAAGAGGCGGCAGGGATCAATCCGAACAATTCCTCGGAGCACTCCCCATTGTACATGCGATAGAGAATACAGAGCGAGGCTACATCTCTACGCAGCGCCAGGGAGTCAAGCCGATCTGAAATATCCTGGCAGTCGACGATTCGAGTTGCCCTTCGTTGAATGCGGTCCAGAGGGAGAAGCTGGTACTGGGGTGCCCCTGCCCAGAGATGAGAACAGTATTCCATATGAGGCCGAACCTGCGCCTTATAAAGTTGCAGGCGATGCGCCGCAGTGAAATACCGTCTCGATCTATTGAGCACACCAAGCTTCTTCGAGGCTAATTTAGCCTTACCCTCTAGATGGCCACGGAACTGGACTTCACTCGATATGTCGACACCAAGAATTCCGATACTAGCTGAGGCATTTAGGGGAGTGTCCTCAAAACGAGGTGATACGACAAATGGCATTTTCTTGGCAGTGAACGCGCAAACTTGTGTCTTAGTGGGGTTAAATTGGACCAAATTAAGTCGACTCCATTCTGAGACTTTCTTTATAGAGGCCTCAATTTCCGACACAAGTTTGTTTCGGCTCTCGATGACGTTTTCCCGAGAAATGTTGGCACGGCCGGTATAGAAGGCATCACCTGTGCTGTCATCCGCATAACAATGAGTGCTGCTGATTTGCAGCATATCATTGATATGTAGAAGGAACAGTGTAGGCGAAAGCACACAGCCTTGAGGGACACCAGCATTCACAGACATAGAATCTGAGCATGCACCGTCGACTACGACCTTTATGCTTCTGTCTGCAAGAAAACTAGTGACCCATTTGCATAATTCCTCGGGAAGCCCATAAGAAGGAAGCTTCGCAAGAAGTGCTTTGTGCCAGACCCGATCGAAGGCTTTCGCTATGTCCAAACTAACGGCCAAAGCTTCCCCCTTAGTCTCGATTGCCTGTGCCCAACGATGTGTCAGGTAGACAAGAAGATCACCAGCGGACCGGCCCTTACGGAAACCGTACTGTCGGTCACTAAGCAGCTGGCGGTCCTCTAGGTACCGAAGGAGCTGGCTGTTGATAATGGACTCCATTATCTTTGAGAATAAGGAGGTTATGGCTATCGGCCGGTAGTTGGACGGATTCGAGCGGTCACCTTTTTTAGGGATCGGGTGCACCAAAGCTGTCTTCCATGACTTCGGGACTACGCCAGTGGAGTATGAGAGCCGAAAAAGGCGCGTTAAAACTGGAGCCAACTCTGGAGCACACACCTTCAACACGATAGGAGGGATTCCGTCGGGCCCACTCGACTTATGAATATCGAGGGAAAAAAGTGCTTTACGCACTGAGCGTTGGTGGAACCGGATATCCGGCATACAGCTCGTGCACCGCGGTATGGTCGGCGGCTCGTTTCCCCCGTCATCCAACGTTGAGTTGGACGCAAAGAGTTTGCCTAGAAGATCGGCTTTCTCCTTTGCGTCGTGGGCCAATGAATCATTTCCCATGTGCAGTGGTGGAAATGATGGCGTGCAGAAATTCCCCTGGACAGCTTTGGCCAGAGACCAGAACGCACGAGTTCCCGAAGGAAGACGCTCTAGTCTCTCGCCAATTCTGCCTATGTGCGCTGACTTTGCCCTGGCAATGTCTCTTTTGAAGGACTTGGAGGCAAAGTTAAACTCCTTTTTTAATACGCTGGTCTTTTCATCCCGTACCTTCGCCGCATTTGGTAACATTCCTGCTTTCGGCGAGAAGCCTTTTTGCAGGACCGACCAAACCAAGGCTGGGATTTGCCGCCAATGGGGACCACTGAGGGTGGGATAAAAAGCTCCATACCCTGCAGCACCACATCAGCGACAGAATCGGCAGCGAAGTTGGGATCATCCGGCGTGAAGCAAACCTGCCCCCAAGGGTAGGACGCAAAGAAAGACCGCATCCCATCCCAATCTGCTGACTTGTAATGCCACACACGACGGCGACAGGCGACTCGCGGTCGCGGCGGGCACGTGAGTGGCACCGTACTCCGGATAAGGCAGTGATCCGAAGAGCCGAGTGAGGCGTCAACGGATACTTGGTAGCCGTCCGGATGAGAAGTCAGCAGAAGGTCCAACAGTGAAGGTTCATGGTTCTCCACATCTGGGATTCGCGTGGGCGTAGTAACCAGTTGTGTCAAACCATATGCCAGGGCGAAGTCGTGAACAGATCTCCCCGCATGATCGGTCTTGCTAGAACCGAGCCATTCGGCGTGGTGGGCGTTAAAATCGCCGAGTACCACGATCTCAGCGGATGGGATCTGCTGCTGCACAGTATCTGCAGCCATTTGGATGTGCTCAATGAGTCGGTCAGTTTCGCCATCGCCGGTATGGGACCTATATAGGCACGAATAGACGCGGGGATGGTCATCGCCGTCTACACGTAGCCATATGGTGGAGAGGTCCCTACCTTCAAGGTTGCTGAGACGGCGAGAACTGATATCGTCTCTAACGTACACGCACACTCCAGCCCTAGGCACGAAGGAGTGTTCCAGTCCATACCCAGGGTAGGAGAGGTATGATGTGTCTGCTGGGGACGATATCTGTGTCTCGGTCAGGAAGAGCAAGGCCGGCTTTGCTGTCTCTAGATGGTAGTGAACAGCATTAATGTTTGAGTGTAAGCCCCTGATGTTGCAGAAGTCCACGGCCAGCGTGGCAGGGGGTGCCAAGGTGTTTTTGCCCTTCCCTTGTGCAACTGGATGATGGAGCGCTGTTATGCCCCCCCCCCCCCAGAGTACGACGAGGGGCGGCCTGGACCTCCAGGTTCAGGCACATTGTATCCTGAGCATGGACGTCCAGAGAGGGATTCTCCAGCGCTAGCGCAGCTGGTACCCTCCTGGGGTAACATATTTGATAACTGCGTTATCATTGGGGGGGGGGGGGTTTGGGCCTCCGGTACCCTCACTCACTCGGCGAAACACAACGCAAGCGTTGCTTCACGCCGGTTTTCTGTGAGGCCGTGGTATCACTCCGGTCGAGCCGGCCCATTCGTGCCGAAGCATGGCTCTCCCACGGTAACCCTACTACATATTTATTGGGTTACAAAAAATAACTTTTCGTTCTAAGATTAGTAACCATTTATTAACCGACTTCAAAAAAAAGGAGGAGGTTCTCAATTCATCAGAATCTTTTTTTAAATTTTTTTTTTTATGTATGTTCACCGATTACTCGAAGACTCCTGAACCGATTTGGAAAATTCTTTTTTTGTTTAAAAGGGTATATTCACAGGTGGTCCCATATAAATTTTATCGAAATCGATTCAGCGGTTTTTGAGAAAATCAACAAAAACATAGCAAAATTGGAGTTGTTGCGATTGAAGTCGGTTGTTTTTAACGTATTCAGCGTGATCAATTATAAACTAAGCAACACAACTCGATGCATGCCTCAAGCAAAAGTCGGATTAACCACCAAAACATACTTAACTATGTATATGGATGTGCAATTGTGCATAACCAGCGAATATCTCGCGTTGCTGCTGCCAGTTCGATGGCATTGCAAACTGTCCCAACCAATATAATTGCAATTACAATTTCGCTCGATTGTCGAGATTGACCATCAAATGGAATTGTCTGTTGTCAGTCACCTTCCTGTCTTCACTTCACTGGTTGTCTTTATCTGTGACAGATCTGATGCGGGAAAGAGATGCCGCTATACGGATTGGGTAACTCTATCTCCTTCGTTTATTGGGCATTTAATGTGTGCAGTAGGGGAACTAAATCTCTGCTTGTAAATCATGCAACCATTGAGACAAATTATTGTCGTAAAACAGAGAGTTAGAAGATCGTTAATAGTACGATCAACTTGCACCTACCCGACCAAGACAGTAATATAGGATTGAATCATTTAAGATGGGAAAATATTAGTAACAAAATATATTTTTATAAGTGTACATATCTTTTGTTATCTTATATAAGTAGAGGTATATTTCAGAGCAAATCCAAACACCAAAAGACTTCTATATAAACTGAAAAGTCTTTGCCAAACACAGAGCAAAATCTGATCTGATTTTAAACGCCTCCGTGGCCTAGCGGCTAGTCCGCTCGCTTCACATCAGGAGGTCGCGGGTTCGATTCCCGGCGGGGTCCAACTTTGTAAGACTCGGTTTGGTTGGTGGTAGGGCATTTTCTGAGCTCGCCTGGCTAGCTACCACCATCTTATCTAAGTCTTGCCGCCAAACATCAATGTTGACAGCATTGATGTGTTCCGGCAGGAAGATAAGAAAGATAGCCAGTTCCCCATTGCGTTGGGGAATCTTGGTAAGCCCGCTACCATCTTCGGCATCATCGTCACTTACCAGGTGAGATGATGCCAAGGGCTTACCAATTGTGGATAAAAAAAAAAGATCATAATAACACAAACAAGTATTTGCTTTGGGTTGGATGGGATCGAAACCACGAGTCTCGGTGTAGAGTTCCGGACCGCTGCTACACTACTATACTATCCATTCAAGCGAAATACACAGTAAAGTTTAAATCATTCTTTTTACGGAAAAATGATTTTGCAGAGTTAGAAGAAAAACAAAATCGCGGGTCAAGGGACCTCCGTTAAAAAGAAAGTAAACATCAGTCTGGTCAATTTACATGTCGAATTTAGATTGGATTTTCCATATTTGGTTCCCACAAACATTGGTATGACATATAACCAGTTTATGTTCAACTTCGGTCCACATCGTTCACACAGCACATATTAATAAAAACAAGTTTAAAATTATAAAACACTCCACGCCGCGATCTAACAATTCAACTGTTATTAATTAATACGTATATTAATGATTCGATCTCCCAGGAGGTCCGATTGTACGGAGGTAGAAACTCTTAAGAGGTGTACAGACGCTCCTCTTAATAAATTAAAAGTCTAATTTCTTGCAAATGTACAAGCTGAATCTAACGAAACTTTACATACATAATCAAAAGACAGAACTGTGGGTAGTGTAACAATTATTTCTTTAAACGTAGCGTGCTCACTCCTGTTAAAGGCTTGACTTCTCTGTACGGCGTCACGTCAACCTTCTTCTTAATTTGGTCCATATAACTTATCCTCCATCTACCCCTCCCCTGGCACACCACCTGGTGCAGCTCACAAGCTACACCGACAAAAGTCCAGCTCTTAAATTAGAGAAGAAGAAGCGTTGTCACTAGTGTTATAATACGCAATTTTTTTGTAAATTTAACTACAGTTCCAGGTCTTCCTTACGTGCACATCTATCTGTCTAGCTATCTAATCAGCCCACATTAGCCCACTGCTGGGCACTGGATAGGCCTCTTCATGGGCACGCCATTTATTTCGCTCTCTCGCCAGTTTCGCCCAGCGACGCCCAGTAACGCAGAAGGTGTCAAGAATGGGTCCCCTACTTGACTTCGATTCTATTATAGGCCTAATAATTTTAAATTAATTTGATGTTATTTTTATACAGACGAGTTCAAGCAATGCCTCCTTAATAACAGTACAATTACAATGAAACACCTGTACATATTAAATGTCATAATTATTAATGAACAAAGTATTAATTAGTAGAGAAAAAATCAATTGTCCGTCTGTGTTCATCACGTTTATCAATCATTGATTTGCTCCTTGTTTTACGATAGCCGTTCTACTGTTTTTTTTTTACTGGTAATTAATTACTAGTGGTTTATAGGATACTTTCGAAATACTGTTATACGTTTATGTAACACCGTATACTAGGAGTGAGTTTTTTAACCGACTGCCGTAGATGAAGGGTAATGTTTTGAGTTTTGAGGGGTACGTGGTTTAATAAATTTTAGAGTGCGAGGTATACATAGTTACATTTTCTTCTGAGAGTTATTGGTAGGCTTTGTTATTTATGATGATCTGATATTTATTACATTGCATTGATTTGGAGAGAATTGTTTTATTCTTTGTAATAATAAAATTATGATAAAGTAAAATATAACAGGTGAGACAATGTGGCTTGCCAATTGTGGGTAAAAAAACTCTTGAGAACTATTTTGTGTTGCATGTAAATTTTTTTAGTTCCTTGTAAGAAAGCTCCTATATGCTAAGCTTGTATTATTTAAATTTTACCTAGCTAGAGCATAAGTTCCACCTAAGCATAAGTTTTACCTAGCAAGAGTTTATGAAATAAAAGTTAATTAAGTTTTTGTAAAATATGCACGTTTTTTTCTAAAGAAAATTAGAAAAAGGGAATTAAAAAAAAGGGAAAATTAGAATTAGAAAAATTAGATATAATTGAATTTGGTAGCGAAGCCATAATACGAGCTTACAAGGTTTTTACGATCTTGCTTCTTTTTCTTTTCACATTTTTATATATAGGAAATATAAATAGGAAATCATACTTCACTACATAATATACACAGTTTTTTATACATACTATTCATACACATGCGTTCACCAGTAGGCAGGCAAGGCAAGGCATACATTACACCTACAATCCATACAATATAAATGTTTTCAGATAACCATACATGCGACATCCGCTTCGGTCTGGGAAAAGCGAGCAGGTGTCGCGTCGACTGTTATCATATCGCCTTAAGACCACCACGTACGCCTTAATTACTTATCGCTAGTCAACCTAAAGTAGTCCTAGTAGTGTCAAGAATAAGATTCATAGTGCAAAATTAAGGCAAAAAAGATAAAGACACAACAGAAAAGAATAAATGGTAACCAGAAGGTATCATTGAATTCATAGCAGTACTCGTAATACTTAAATCATAGGTTTGGTTGAATCTATTCAAATAATCACAGAAAGAAGCGCATAGTAGTGTCGGATGGATGATATGGATCTGTTTATCAGTATAATAAATTTCATTTTTAACTGAATTTTTGTAAAATTAACTATACCTATATATTATAAATATTTTAGCCACAATTTTTTTGTTTTTTTTTTTTTACAACCGACGACAGTAATGAAACACCCAGTTTTTTGTGTTCTATACAATTTCATATTTCTTCTAAACACTGTATAAGTTAAAGAGCCTTTCTTCTTCTTCTAGGTGACAAAGTGACAACTTATTAAAAAAGTTATTAATGCGAATCAAAGTTTATACTCTTTACAGCCTTAAAACACTAATGGAGCCTTAAACAGTTAAATGACAGTTTGTTTTGGTAAATATTTACAAGTGCCTTATATAAAAAAAAACACTCTTCACACACACACACACACTCTTCAGGCAGAAAATACAGAAAGCGAACAAGGACTTTTTTACAATAACAAAAAGACCTAAAAAATTAGTTTCAGTCTCACACTTGTTTCATACATGCTCAAGGTGAATCAATGTCATAGGAGCCGTGAATTAAATCCAGGCTTTTACACATTTTTAACCCATTCATTAACTTTGTACGACTTCCTTCGGCAAAAAAAGTTAACGCGAAGGAAACCTTAAAGTTTCTCCTAAAATAAAACCGCTTCCCTTGCGACCTGGCAAGTGCATATTTTGTGAAAAGATTTACAGGATCATATTACGAAGGTTAAACGTCAGTCACCCTATTTCATACAAATTTACATCGGTCAAAACTATACAAATACACACAATATTTTTGATTTTATCTGTCCAACGTAAACTTTACAACGTTTTATTTTCGCCAAATGTATATAATTATATTATTTATTTCTGTAATATCATTAAAAACTGCCGTAAAATACCATAAATTTTACGCATGTAGTGGTGTATAATTCAGCACCACCTTTCTGAAATGACAGTAACTACAATCTCAACTAGTCTGATAAGCTTTGTTTATCAGACTAGTTTAGCTGAGGATTTCGTTTTTAGCGCCATCTTGCATTTTGCTTGAGCATTACCAAAGTAGCAAATTTATTATAAAGACTTTTTAGTCTGAGTAATTTATGCTGGCAAACTTTTTTATATTCAGAAAAAAAAGGTGCTGTCATTCTCACGTCAGGGTATCTGACAGACGAAAATATTGTTTACCCAACAAGGTCTAGTTGTGAGTTTCAGCTAGATATTTTTGATACACAGGCTGATATTTTTACTTATACAGAATGTGTAAAAAGATCACTCCTGGAATTTTTTATCATGGGATCCACTAATGAAACTGAACAACTTTTCCGAATGAACCTTAAGAATGCTGAATACCTACTTAAGACAATTTTTGGATACACCATACAAAATTGGCCGGTTAGGTGACCATATTATATGAAAACTTCATTTTTATGCGAATTTTGTATGGGTTCCTTAAGATAAGCTTTACGGTTTCATAAATAGAACAGCCTGTTAAAGTTTCCGGAAGTTACAGCCTGTATAAGGTGCATTCAAAAATTTTTAGACTCATACCATGCCCCATTTAAAATTTTAACCGCCTCCGTAGCGTAGTGGCTTGTCCGCTCGCTTCACATCAGGAGGTCGCGGGTTCGATTCCCGGCGGGATGTAACTTTCTGGATTCGGTTTGGTTGGTGATAGGGCATTTTCTGAGCCCGCTTGGCATATGCCACCATCTTATCTAAGTCTTGCCGCCAAACATCAACGTTAACAGCATTGATGTGTTCCGGCATGAAGGTAAGATAACCAATTCCCCACTGCGTTGGGGAATCTTGGTAAGCCCGCTTTCGTATTCGGCATCATCGTCACTTACCATCAGGTGAGATGATGCCAAGGGCTTACCAATTGAGGGTAAAAAAAAAGATGATAGCTAACCAGGCAGGCTCCGAGAATGCTCTACCACCGACCAAACGGAATCTTACATATTATAGTTAGACTCCGCCGGGAATCGAACCCGCAACCTTCTGATGTAAAGCGAGCGACTAGACAACGGAGGCGGGTTTCCGGGAGTATTATTATTGTCTCGTTTGACAAAAAATAAGTAGTTACCAGCAACCACGTGATACAACCCGAACCTTAGATATGTAGATTTTCATACACGGAAAGTAAAATCTCGACAAAAACATTCACATATCAAGTAAAAAGTCTTACACGTCAATATTTATAGACTCGACTGTAAAATGTAATTAATTCCCGCCATGTAGCACCAAGTTTCAGGTTATAGAATAATTTATTTCTCAAAAAAGGATAAACAGTTATTCACTTACACAATATTTTTATCACCAAAATATATTCCTAAACATAGTCGTCTATGTACAAAAACCTCGTTTTATTCAAACTCACTTGTCAAACATGGTTATGATAAATTTTTCCAAAGTATTTTGGCGCTTTCAATATCTCCACAAGACAGGCATTCCAGACTTCGAACGCAGTTTTCTTTTCTCTTCAATTAAAGGCTAAAAAACAGTATCACTCCCTATCAGAGCATGAAGTATGGGCAGCATTGTTGCTTTTTATGTTCTTGAAATTGTGACAAAATCGCAGCATGTTAAGGTTTTATTTTAAATTACTTACCTATACGAAAATTTTATTTTTAGATACATTTTTTAAATACGAAACTCATGATTTAATTCTATTACAAGACCAAAAAAGGAATAATGTTGTCCTTATTCTATGCTCTAACCTAAAGGGTTTAACACCTTTCCAGCCTCTAATGGAGGAGGAAAGAAAACCGCGTTCGAAACCTGGACTGTTTGTTCTCCAGCAACTCTCGGTTTCAAAATGCTGGCTTGTGGAGACATTGCAAGCGCCAAAAAAGCTTTCGAAAAATTTATCATAACCATGTACCTATGACAAGACAGTTTGAATAAATTGTATTGTACATAGATTTCTCTGTTTGTGGTATAAAATTATTTTAAATTGATTTGTTTTAAATATGTTTAAGATCCAGCTAGTGCACCAGCTTAACCGATTGCAGGCGAGAATTATTCTCTAAAAGAGACCGACAAATAGAGAATATTCCATCAACGCACGAAAGTTTTCAACAACATCTTCTAAGAGCACTATACCAGGGTGTCCACGTATGGGATCAGACATTAGTACCCATTCAAAATCTCTCACGTCCGGCTTAGTGAAGGTGGGAAATAGCCACAAATAATCAGTAGATACCGGCATGGACTACTGCTGTGGCTGCTACCGCTTGTTTAGAGCTAATTCGGTGCAAATGCAGTTCAAATCACATTGTGGCTTTAGATGTAACTGTAAAAAAAAAACAAATGAAATGCCCCGAATTATGCCTTTGCAGTTCACATTTTCAAATGTCGGAGGAATGAGCACTCAGAACAAAGGTATACTCGTTATTCATTAGTCATGGGGTTTCTGGCCTAATAAAATATAAGCTTCCCTATTCCCAACTAGTTGTTGTGCAAGTGAGGTACTTACACATCTGGATTCTGGACAAAGGGATCGCCCGCCCTTTAGGATACGGTGCTAAATATTTTAAGAGGGAACAGGAAATGGACAGTAATATTTTTTAAAACAAATATAGTTAAGATAAGATAAGATAAATATACTTTATTGCACACCAAAAGAGTACAAATAACAACGAAAACACATAAAGTATTTAAACATTTATATGCAAAGGCGGTCTTATCGCTATCAAAAATAGCAGGTTCGATTTTTGTTAATTTTTTTTTTTTTGTCTGACATGGTACAAAATCAATCCAAAACTGAAGGCTGCGTCCTCAGTTCATCCGAAAACTACACCAAATTCAAAATTATTGCTCAATATAATAGTTAACTGAAGCGCGGCAGATTAAAACGCTCACGAATGCCTTGCGCCGTGCAACGTTCAAAATTTATTTCTGAAGCTTTTTATTTAGTAAATGCCGTTAGTGTTTATGTTTTTATATTTTTGATATGTTTTGGTTTTCTACCAAAATTTTTTGTTTATGCCATTAGTGCACATTTTTTAAACTATATCATCTTGTTGGTTTTTTTATTTTTATTTTATTAGATTTTTTCACGTCATTAAGAGTAATAGATTGAACAAAAGTAATACAAAAAAATAAAAGCTCCATTCTCGGTTTATTCGAAAACGATACCAAGTTCAAGATAATAGGTCAAATAGAGCTGATATTTTTTTTCCAAAGCGTGGCACAGTGAGAATTTGAAAAACACATTTTTTATCATCAGTACAACAAAAAAAAACCGGCCAAGTGCGAGTCGGACTCGCGTACTGAGGGTTCCATATAAATTCATAATCACACATGTCTTGAACTCTATATTTTTTATATTTGAGTTGATTGAATGAAAGGTAATTTTCGGTTTACGATTTATGACGTATTAAAAAAACTACTTACTAAATCTCGTTCAAACCAATTTTTGGTGGAAGTTTGCATGGTAATGTACATCATATAATTTTTCTAGTTTTATCAACAACAATAAACTCAACCAGATGGCGCTGATAACATTTGCAATAAGAAAATCTCTAAAAAGTCGCCAAAAATGATTGATATTACTGACTTATAAATGATGAACAACTTTCAAATATTACGTATCATTGAATATTTTTCTATTTTTTTTATCAAAAAAAAAGGATGAATTGGAGGTTTTTTTTTAATAGAATCAAATTATAAAATAATATTATAGATATTTTCAGAACAAATATTGCTTGTCCTTTCGTCCCTTAGAAGGCCACTACCGACTAAAACAACACCCTGCATAATGTTTCATAGAAAATATATCTTATATGTACTACTAAACAAGTTATCTTAGTTTATAAAAACTCCGATTGAACGAGCGACGCTCGGTCTCCCAGCTAGTTCAATATAATAAGAAAATTATCAGTATCATTATTTATATTAGAATGAATTATTTTAAAATTATAATACCCATTTAAATTCAGTCACTGGGACGATATTGGGTTGTTAACTAAGTAACTATGATGGTTATCATCCCAGCGAATGTGTTATTGTCAATCAATCTGATGAGACCGTGAGAGTGAGTGACTGAATTTAAATGTATATTGGAGTAATTTATTATTCTTTAAATGATTATACTGATAATTATGTTATTTTAATTAACAAAACATCAACTTTTTTTAATCAATTTTATCTATTGAAAAACTTTCATCTGTATGGATAAAATAAATTGAAAAAATTAAAAAAAATGAATCTACTTTTCTCGACAATGAAAACGAATTTCATGCTGCCACTTCACGGAAGTAATAAGGGGGCCATTCCCTATGACATATACATAAAAATTATGGTAATCTATGATTCCTAAGTTTGATACTCTCCTTAGCTTGCGGAGGCTCTACCGTGACTCCAAATAGCGTAAGACTTGGCTTGCAAAGGCTTGCAAGGCCGTGCCTCCACAAATGTTCGACATCACTTCGTATCTCCTTGCATGATACGTATCTCCTTGCAGGCTATTGCTAGGCAACGTTGTTATTCAATAAATGTTATGTGACTGAACAGATATTTTAAGTTTTTAATATTGGCGACGAGGCCAATTCAATGGTTTTAAAGAAATTAAAACGCACAAGAAGCTCAGTACAGTTTATTAACGCGCACAGAAAATGTGCTTGACACTCAAGACCCAAGTAAGTATATAGCCCCGCTTGGAGTTACTCGACAAAACAATAAAGAAATTTTACGAAATACAGAACAACATAGAACTAGAAACCGAAGATGAACATCTTGAGGAAGAAACCTTCTACAGATTCGAGTTTGAGGAGTTGTGTATAGCACTGAAAACTACATTACGAAAACTAAGTATTACTTCACCACTCAAGGGGAAACCTCAGTCCGCTTGAGGCAGACAGAAACTCCAAGAGGGACTCCCTACCTACTGATGTTTGGAAAAGAGTTTAGAACTAAGCTACATGCCATGCTAGTCCCATACCTAGACCGGAGCCACGTAGTCAGAGGACAAGGAGGCATTTCTCTCCTGGAGACAAGGTGGCCAGGAGTTACTCCTCTCTTGCCCAGAAGTTTGAATTCGGCACAATAACCCGACGTCTGGGTGGAGTACATTATGAAGTCAGAACCGATGGGGGACTCCTGTGGATCCGTCACCTCGACCTGATTCGCGGGGGAGACGTGATACATATCTCCTTGCAGGCCAATGCTATGAATGATTGCTATGCGACATTGTTATTCAATAAATGATTTTTTTTCTTTTAAAAAATCTTTTCTTTTATCGCTCTTGGGTCTTGTTATTTACATATTTACTTATGTTCATACTAAATAAAAAAATAAAAAGACAAAAACAATAAAGTCTCGTAGGATACGAACCCGGACCTTAAAAGCAATAACGTAAAAAGTTCGTACAAAATTTGCTGCTTGCACCTCTGGGTTATGGACTACTTATAGAGGTAAGTCAAAAATAAGCATCATATACGTAAACAAATTATGTATGTGTGCGTAATTTGAGCCCTTATTCATACGAGATAAACGCAAAACTATAATTGTAAGGGGACAAATATATCGAAATCCTTATTTAATTAACATTATTATGGTTTATTAGCGTACATTGATCTTGTAACTGCTCGCTGTTTTACGTAATATGGTTTAGGGTTATTTATACTATTTTTAAATCGAAAAACCAAGTTATAGTCAGATTAACGCCATCTAACGGATTTTTTCAACCAGGGAGCACTTACGTTTAACCTTAAGGCATTAAAAATGTTGTTACTTTAATAACACTATTGCAATCAAATCAAATACTCACTATTGACTACAAAACAAAGAAGCACATACAAAACAAAAAAGAAAAAATCTAGGCGGTCCTATCGCTAAAAGCGATTTCTTCCAGACAACTATTATAGTGTATATAGTGGAGTGTATATTTCTCACTTATGTATTTTATGCATTACCGTGGACTTAATGACATGGATATTTATTTTAATTGAAAAGAGATCGGGATTCGTGTGTGTAATAAGCTTTCCTTTCGTTTAACCCGCAAGATATCACAAAATTTTTCCTCTTGATTAACTCGATTAACGAGATTTCGCTTCACTCATGGCCACTTCCTCTGAATATTTAATCCATAATATACATAGAAGGTATCCTATTTCCATCGTGCATTCTAGTGGTGTTATATTTTTTTATTACAAGGGTTTTCGCCTTATTTTCCGTTTCATTGGCATGTTCTCTGATAAACTAAAATAAGGTGAGTTTTCATTTCATATTTATTCATTCATTCATTCATACTCGTATACGCGTTTTTAATTTTTAGCATACCTATTCCCAGATTTGTCAAAACAATTTAGAGTACTTTACTGATGTATGAATTATTGGTTTTGAATTTCAGTTTCTTTGGAAAAAAAGCTTATAAAATAAAAACAAAAATCAAAATGTTTTTATTTTTATTAAAGGAGATGCTGTAAGTACACATTCTTTTAAATCATCATAAAAAAAATCTACCTAGTAGAAAGTTCCTACCACCCGGAACTTTACATTCACAATTTTGCAATATTTGAGTACTCTCCAATAAGGTAGATAGGTAGATAACAAAATCAACAATACCTATTAATAGCTTCAAAATACCCATCAGTAATCATCTTCCCCACTTCTTAGCTGTTTGTTTGGCTGCCACGTGTACGGAGTAAGACGGAGGGGAACCCGTGGGAACGCAACGCCCTCCGCAGTCCGCAGCCATCCGCGCAAGTAGGGATATTGTTTCTTGAGCACAAGCACATGCCTGTCAAACGTAAGACGAAGAGTGGATAAGACTATGAAGGTGAAAAATAATAATATTGATATGTCTCCGAAGCTCAAAAGTATGTATGATAAATGTAGTAGATTTGATTCTTTTAGGTTTACT
Source organism: Coleophora deauratella (assembly GCA_958295455.1). NCBI lineage: Eukaryota > Metazoa > Arthropoda > Insecta > Lepidoptera > Coleophoridae > Coleophora > Coleophora deauratella. The sequence goes on from OY282406.1 coordinate 5,225,003, forward strand.
CGTTCAGTATGTACAAATCTTAGATCTTACTGACAGAGTTATTTATACTAATTGTACATAAAAACTGTAACAATTTGTGTGTATCATATATTATGTGTGCAATAAACAAATAAATAAAATAAAAATAAATTCTCTATTGAAATTCATACAAAACAAGTCTTGAATTTCCTTTTTATCCTTTAAAATTT